>CM038671.1:275029603-280148541 GCA_021605145.1 Aegilops bicornis | reverse complement strand
GGTCATATTTCTTTTTATAGAGAAATAGAGGAAGCCATACAAGGATTTAGTCAGGCCTATTCATACACTACCTAAACAAGAAAGTTAGATTCGGCGATGCCCCTACATATTCTACGAAGATCTTTATCGGTCGAACCGCATAACAACATACGTTGTTCCCTTTGTCATCGGTATGTTACTTGCCCGAGATTCGATCGTCGGTATAATCATACCTAGTTCAATCTCGTTACCGGAAAATCTCTTTACTCGTTCCGTATTGCATCATCTCGCAACTAACTCATTAGTCACATTGCTTGCAAGGCTTATAGTGATGTGCATTACCTAGAGGGCCCAGACATACCTCTCCGATACTTGGAGTGACAAATCCTAATCTTGATTTATGCCAACCCAACAAACATGATTGGAGACACCTGTACAACATCTTCATAATCACCCAGTTATGTTGTGACGTTTGATAGCACACAAGGTCTTCCTCCGGTATTCGGGAGTTGCATAATCTGATAGTCAGAGGAACATGTATAAGTCATGAAGAAAGCAATAGCAATAGAACTCAACGATCATAATGCTAAGCTAATGGATGGGTCTTGTCCATCACATCATTCTCTAATGATGTGATCCCGTTCATCAAATGACAACACATGTCTATGGCTAGTAAACTTAACCATCTTTGATTAACGAGCTAGTCTAGTAGAGGCATACTAGGTACACTTTGTTTTGTCTATGTATTCACACATGTATCAAGTTTTCGGTTAATACAATTCTAGCATGAATAATAAACATTTATCATGATATAAGGAAATAAAATAATAACTTTATTATTGCCTCTAGGGCATATTTCCTTCAATATGTCCCAGTTCCCACCTTGGAATTGATCAATGTCTGGATGTGTGGGGCATATTGATACGTCTCCAACGTATCTATAATTTATGAAGTATTCATGCTGTTATTTTATCATTCTTGGATGTTTTACAATCATTTTATAGCAATTTTATATCATTTTTTGGTACTAACCTATTGACCCAGTGCCCAGTGCCAATTGCTGTTTTTTGCTTGTTTTTTACATGGTAGGAAATCATTATCAAACGGAGTCCAAACGCAACGAAACTCCACGGGGATTTTTTATGGGCCAGGAGACATCCATTGGGCCAGAGCAGCACCTGGGGGGGTGCCCTGAGGGGGGCGCAACCCACTATGGCGCGCCAGGCCCCCTGGCGCACCCAGGTGGGTTCTGCCCACCTCGGTGGCCTCCCATACCCCTTCTTTGCACTATAAATTCCCAAATATTCCAAAACACATCGGGGTTACCCTAGATCAGAAGTTACGCCGCCGCAAGGTCTCTGTATCCACGAAAACCAATCTAGACCCGTTCGCACCGCCGAGGGGAATCATCTCCGGTGGCCATCTTCATCATCCCGGTGGCCACCATGATGAGAAGGGAGTAGTCCACCCTCGGGGCTGAGGGTTTGTACCAGTAGCTATGTGTTTAGTCTCTCTCTCTCTCTCTCTCTCTCGTGATTTCTATCATGGGCTTTGTTAATACAGTCGGATCAGATGATGTTTCTACCCTCTATACTCTTGTTATGATGAATTGAATCTTTACCATTTGAAGTTTTGTCTTGTCAGATTGAATATTCAGAGATGAGAACACATGATATATGTCTTGCGATATGAATAATTGAGGTGACAATTGGGGTATCTTATCGATTCACTTGATATATGTTATGGCATTCAACTCGTGGATTCCCGCGGTGATATTGGGGTAATCTATGCATAGGGATTAATGCACGTTTTTCTCCGACGGAAACTTCGGGGTCTCTTTGCAGTTCTTTGTGTGGATTGAGTATTATGAATATGAATTTGCTTTGGTGTTATCTTAGTACGAACTCTTGATTAGATCGATCGGAAAGAATAGCCTGCTTTATTCTAGTACGAACTCTAGGATAGATCGAATGAAAAGAATAGCTTTGAGATGGTTTCGTACCCTACAAACAATTCCTATCTTTTGTTCTCCGCTAATAGGAACTCGGGAGTGATTCTTCGTTACACTTTGAGGGATAATCATATGATCCAACTATGTTAGCACTGTTGAGAAATTGCACTAGAGAAAGTACGAACCCTAGGCCTCATTTTCAAGCATTGCAATACCGTTTTTGTGCACGTTTACTAATTGATACCTTGCTGTTTTTATTTATTCAAATTATAAAAATATATTTCTACCATCAATATTACACTTTTATCACCATCTCTTCGCCGAACTAGTGCACCGATACAATTTGCCATTGTATTGGGTGTGTTGGGGACACAAGAGATTTCTTGTATTTGGTTGCAGGGTCGTTTGAGAGAGACCATCTTCATCCTACACCTCTCACCGATTGATAAACCTTAGGTCATCCACTTGAGGGAAAACTGCTACTGTCCTACAAAACTCTGCGCTTGGAGGCCCAACACGTGTCTACAAGAATAAAGTTGCGTAGTAGACATCAAGCTCTTTTCTGGCACCGTTGTCGGGGAGGTTAGGTAAGCGGCACTCACATCCCATCAACGAAGCTATTTTCTGGCGCCGTTGCCGGGGAGGTGAGTGCATGAAGGTATATCTTTAGATCTTGCAATTGAATCTTTTAGTTTCTTGTTTTATCACTATTTTGGTTCGTAAAAGAAAACTACATAATAAATGGAATTGAGGTTGCATCACATTATTGATCATCTTTATAATATCTTTCTAGAAAATGTTGGATCGGAAAATTGTGCTCAATTGTTAGAAGAAGAAGTCAATAAAATGTTTGACACAAAATATTTGAATGATGAGAATGATTGCAATGTTGTTGGTATGAACTCTTTGAATATTCATCATGCTAATGATATGCAAAGCCATAAGCTTGGGGATGCTATGTTTGATGAAGATGATATTTTTACCCCCCCCCCCCCCAAGATTTGATGATAAATTTTATTATGATGAAAGCATGCCTCCTATATATGATGATTATATTGATGAAAGTGGATTTGGAGAGGTCATGACTTTATTTAATGATGATTCCACTATCTTGAAAGATGTTTCAATTGATTTTGACAAGGAAGTTGCTATCTATGATGATTATTATGATGACATTTATGCTATAAAGAATAATTATAACCATGAAACTTGTCATCGTGATTTTAATTTTCAATCACATGATAGTTATTTTGTTGAGTTTTCTCCCACTACTATTCATGAGAATAAATTTGCTTATGTGGAGAGTAATAAAATTTCTATGCTTATGTATCATGAAAAGAATGCTTTATGTAATGGTTATATTGATGAATCTATTCATGATGCTACTGAAAATTATTATGAGAGAGGAACTTATGATGCATGATGTTCTCTTTGTGTTTGAATTCTTATCTTTTATGCGAGCATCATTGAATCATCGTGCCTAGCTAAAAGGCATTAAAGAAAATCGCTTGTTGGGAGGCAACCCAACACTTTTACTTACTGTTTTTGTGTGTTCACATGATTATGCTACTGGATTGATCATGTTTTATTGCTTTTGTTTCAATAAAGTGCCAAGTAAAGCCTTGGGATCATGTTGGGTGATAGTTGATTTGACCTTGCTGAAAAACAGAAACTTTTGCACTCACGAAAATAAGTCCCATTTTTAACAGAAGAGTGATTTTGGGTTGATTATTTTTGCATAAGTTTAATATACAAATTTCTCACGTGTTACAATTTGTTTCATAATTTTTGGAGTAGCAGAAGTATGGTAGTTATCCAGATCATTACAGACTGTCCAGTTTTTGACAGATTCTGTTTTCAATGCATAGTTTGCTTGCTTTATAGTTTCTATGGCTTATATTCCTCAATATAAATTGTGGAAATGGTATGCTACAGTAGTAATTATGTGGAAACAATTATGAATCTTGTCTTTGACAATACCAAAGTGAAATGGTTTGCTCTTTATCATACTAACCTATCTCACAAAGTTTTGTTAACTTTTGTGTGATTGAAGTTTTCAAGTTTTGGGTGAGATATCAATATGAGGAGAATAAGGAATGACAAGACCCTAAGCTTGGGGATGCCCAAGGCACCCCAAGTTAATATCCAAGGAAGATCCAAGCAAGTAAGCTTGGGGATGCCCCGGAAGGCATCCCCTCTTTCGTCTCCAACATTATCGGTAACCTCACTTGGAGCTACGTTTTCATTCGTCACATGATATGTGTTTTTCTTGGAGCGTCAATTTATTTTGTTAATAATTTGCTTTATGTTGTTTAGAATAATGTTTTGCATCTTTTATTTCAATAAAAGTGGCATTGATAGCCTTTGCCATGCTTATTTTACAAGTCTACATGTTGCTGTTTGAAAACGAAAGTTTATCGTCGTTGCAAAAATTCCCTAGAAAAGTCAGAGTGTGATAAAATGTTGAAACTTTTTGCATAATAAGATCTGATAAATTTTCTACAGTGTGGTAGAATTTCATAATGTTTGGAGTTGAATAAGTATTGGTACTCTTGCATTCTTTAGAGACTGTACTGTTTTGGCAGATTGTTGTTATGTTTGCATATGCTTGCTTGTTTAATGAATCTATTTAAGGATAGGAGTATTAAATATGCAGAGGCATTTAGTATTCAATGTTGAATAATAATTTTAATGATTTGCTACAGTAGATAATGATAAAGTTTTTGCATTGGTTTATACTAACTTATCTACGAGTTCTTGTTGAGTTTTGTGTGGATGAAGCTTTTGAGATTTAGGAAAACCGTGATATGAGAAGAATTAAGGAGACAAAAAAGCTCAAGCTTGGGGATGCCCAAGGCATCCAAGATAATATTCCAAGAAGTCTCAAGGATCTAAGCTTGGGGATGCCCCGGTAGGCATCCCACCTTTCTTCTTCAACAATTATCGGTTAGTATCGGTTGAGCCTAAGTTTTTGCTTCTTCACATGATGTGTGCTATCCTTGAAATGTTATTTTGTTTTGTTTTTCTTGCTATTTTAATAAATTACTTAGATCTGAAAGTTTTTTAAATAAGAGAGAGTCCTCAAATAGCTACCTATTTTTTTAACTACTCGCATGATCTTCACTTATATCTTTTTGGAGTAGTTTGTCATTTACTCTTGTGCTTCACTTATATCCTATGAGTAAATTGTTGAATAAATTGAATGTCATGAAGTTGAAATTATATCATGCCTAGTGGTAGCTTCACATTGGGTTTAGAAAGTGAAATCTTTTGAGGCTTAACAATCACAATATTGGTCATACAAGCAATTCATGAATAATTAGTATAAGGAAGAGAACTTTCCCATGCAAATACACCATCATGGAAATTTTTTCTGATTGTGAGCCCCCATCAAAATATTATATGCCAAAAATTGTTGACGTTGGACAAGGAAGACAACGTAATGATTTATGTTTGCTCATATTCACATATAAGTTATATTGTCATAGATCCTTCAACATGTGGTGCTTGCCCCCATCTTTGCTAGCCAAAAATTCCGCACCAAGTAGAGATACTACTTGTGCATCCAAAAACCCTTAAACCCACATCTTATTTTCAAGAGTACACCATACCTACCTATATGCGGTATTTCCGTGCTATTCTAAGCAAATTTGTATGTGCCATCTCTAATTTTCAAAAATAAATTTCTCTTTTGTGTGCTCGTACCGCTCGCGAGGCGGTGAGGGGTGGCCAATATTTTCCATGCTAGATGTGTTATTCTCACGATGAGTGTTTATTCACTTGTCATTGCATGAGAGTAAGGCAAAGGTTTTAGGGATGCCTAGTCCCAAAATGGAAAATGAATTTACTTTATGTTGTCAAATAATAAATTCCTTGGAAAGTGTTGGTATGGAGGGCACCCGTGGATACGGCTAGCCATGGAAAGTGAAAGTATGGTGAAAAAGGAATAAACTTTATTTTCAATTTGGGAACCGCCTATGATATATCTAGCATGGAAAGTGTTGGGAGATCTAAGTCATTTTCATTGGTGGGAAAAGTATACCTCTCAAAATGTTTTTATCTCTCAATTTTCGCTTTGAGCTCTGGCACCTCTACAAATCCCTACTTCCCTCTGCGAAGGGCCTATCTTTTACTTATATGTATTTACTTTCATGCAAAGAGTCAAAGTTATTCTCTCTATTCCCTTTTACTTTTCTCTTTTGGCAAGCATCATGTGGTGAGGAAAGATCTAGGCACATATGTCCAGTTGAATATGGGTAGCATGAGTTATTATTGTTGACATTACCCTTGAGGTGAATACGTTGGGAGGCAAAACAATAAGCCCCTATCTTTCTATGTGTCCGATTGAAACGTTTTGCTCATGCATATGTGGTGAGTGTTAGCAATCATAGAAGACTATATGATGGTTGAGTATGTGGAGCTCTTACTTAAACTCTGTTGAATAAGTTGAATTGCAATTGCTTGGTGACTAAGAACATAGGTTGTTGAGTTTCAAGAGAGTTCATTGTTTAAACCTTAACATGGGAATTGGTTGCCACTACAACATGAGAAGGTTCATAAGAAAGAATTGCTTTTATGATGCTAGAAAAAGTGATTGAAATTGTCATTGATCAAACTTATGCACTTTGCTAGCATTCACACTTCATAAATTATTTCTTTCATCATTTACCTACTCGAGGACGAGCAGGAATTAAGCTTGGGGATGCTGATACGTCTCCAACGTATCTATAATTTATGAAGTATTCATGCTGTTATTTTATCATTCTTGGGTGTTTTACAATCATTTCATAGCAACTTTATATCATTTTTTGGGACTAAACTATCGACCCAAAGGCCCAAAGGCCGCTTGTCGCTGTTTTTGCTTGGTTTTTACATCGCAGAAATCATTATCAAACGGAGTCCAAATGCAATGAAACTCCACGGGAATTTTTATGGGCCAGAGACATCCATTGGGCTAGATCAGCACTGGGGGTGCCCAGGGGCACAACCCACTGTATGCGCGCCAGGTGGGTTGTGCCCACCTCGGTAGCCTCTCGTACCCCTTCTTTGCACTATAAATTCCCAAATATTCCGAAACCCATCGGGGTTACCCTAGATCAGAAGTTACGCCGCCACAAGGTCTCTGTATCCACGAAAACCAATCTAGACCCCGTTCTGGCACCCTGCCGGAGGGGGAATCATCTCCGGTGGCCATCTTCATCATCCCGGTGGCCACCATGATGAGAAGGGAGTAGTCCACCCTCGGGGCTGAGGGTTTGTACCAGTAGCTATGTGTTTAGTCTCTCTCTCTCTCTCGTGATTTCTATCATGGGCTTTGTTAATACAGTCGGATCAGATGATGTTTCTACCCTCTATACTCTTGTTATGATGAATTGAATCTTTACCATTTGAAGTTTTGTCTTGTCAGATTGAATATTCAGAGATGAGAACACATGATATATGTCTTGCGATATGAATACTTGAGGTGACAATTGGGGTATCTTATCGATTCACTTGATATATGTTATGGCATTCAACTCAGGATTCCCGCGATGATATTGGGGTAATCTATGCATAGGGGTTGTTGCACGTTTTTCTCCGACGGAAACTTTGGGGTCTCTTTGTAGTTCTTTGTGTGGATTCAGTATTATGAATATGTATTTGCTTTGGTGTTATCTTAGTACAAACTCTTGATTAGATCGATCGGAAAGAATAGCTTGCGTTATTCTAGTACAAACTCTAGGATAGATCGAACGGAAAGAATAGCTTTGAGATGGTTTCGTACCCTACAAACAATTCCTATCTTTTGTTCTCCGCTAATAGGAACTCGGGAGTGATTCTTTGTTACACTTTAAGGGATAATCATATGATCCAACTATGTTAGCACTGTTGAGAAATTGCACTAGCGAAAGTACGTACCCTAGGCCTCATTTTCAAGCATTGCAATACCGTTTTTGTGCCTGTTTACTAATTGCTACCTTGCTGTTTTTATTTATTCAGATTATAAAAATATATTTCTACCATCAATATTACACTTTTATCACCATCTCTTTGCCAAACTAGTGTACCTATACAAATTGCCATTGTATTGGGTGTGTTGGGGACACAAGAGATTTCTTGTATTTGGTTGCAGGGTCGTTTGAGAGAGACCATCTTCATCCTACACCTCTCACGGATTGATAAACCTTAGGTCATTCACCTCAGGGAAAATTGCTACTGTCCTACAAAACTCTGCGCTTGGAGGCCCAAAACATGTCTACAAGAATAAAGTTGCGTACTAGACATCACATATCCACAAGATCTCTTCTGGTCGGCTGCTGTCCTCTTTACTATTTCAACAATCAAGCTCATGACTTTGAATTTCTGTGGGATGTCAAACAAATGAAGCAAGTTTATGGAGTGACCACGTATCATCCTGTGATCTCCAGACTTGGGCAACAAAGTATGCCTCAAGATAGCGTTCATTGTGGTCAAACCAGCAAGCAGATAATAGATAGATCCTAGCTTGTGTGTCTCCGGGGCTGCATCAGGTATAGGCTTGTACATATTAGCCATGGAGTTGTGATCCTTCCTGGGTTTTCCATACACATCAATATCATCTTCACTTTCCTTGGGAGTATTGATAAGCTTGGCCATTTCGTAGATTGTTGATCGGTACTGGTTCCTCACCATCCACACTATCTTACCATCGTGGTAGAAGTGAGCGAGAGTAGAACTGCATTATCATCTCATTGTTCCATTTTGTCAATTTCTGTCCAACAAACTTATCAACTCCATTGAGCCTGAAGCTCTCATGCACATGGGGAAAATAGTCTTCATTATCATCAATATATTCCCAATTGACCCATTTCATATCACAAACTATGGGCTTCTTGTCCAACAAGACAGTTTCATAGAAGTCCTGTTGTTCTTTGGTATGAAAACGATAGTCCACAGCAGTCCTTCTCCTTGTGGCATATGGATCAGTCTGCCTCCATAGTCTCAGACCATGATCCTTCCTCAACTTCATATTTTCTGCCATAGGATGATCATCATTATGATCTAGGATCTCGGGCTTCAATTTTCTGAGCACTAGTGGCTCTTCTTCTTCTTAAACCTCAGGCACTAGGGCCTTGTTCTTCTCTGAAGCTGAAATATTCCTTGTTGATCTATTTGGAGCAGTTGACTTGGGTGCTTGAGCTGGAGTTGTGGCTTGGGTGCAACAGGTTTGGGAGCAGACTTGGGCTTTGAAGGAGCAACACCAGTCTTGATAGCATCTGCCATCAGCTTCTATGTTTTGGCAGGAGGTGTGGCAGGCTCTTCCTCCTCCACCTCCTCCTCATCATCTTGCCTCATGGAAGGTCTTCCAAGCACCTTTGATGTGGTTGTTCTAGCTCTCTTCTTCTTTCCATCAGACTCATCATCATTAGATTGTTCAAAAGTAAACTTCATGGTTTCTTGGGTTGAGGCTCGGACTTTGGACATCGGAGCTCTCCTTGGTGGAGCTTTCTTCTACAATCCAGGCTTGGTAGCAACAGCACCATACTCTTTCTTCAACACTTTCTTCTTGGATCACTTCCTCCTCAACCACAAAGTCTTCATCTACACTCTCGGAAGTTCTTTTCTTTCTTTGCCTAGTAGCTACCTTAGGCAAGTTGCTGGGAGTGCTTCTGCTTCCATCATCATAGCTACTAGAGGGACTAGTGCCCTCACTGAGGTTAACTTGCTCTTCAGACATGTTCTGGCTATCACTGGCTTCTGACATTGTTGCAGCTGACCCTATGAATAGATGGGTGTGGGTAGAGTAGATGAGCATCACAAAATACAGATGGTTTTTGCAAAAAATTGAAACAAAAACTTAACTTTAGTTTTCTACAGAGAACATTTTGGAGCTACCGATTTGACAATCTCGGTGACACCGAAGCACAAACAATGTCTAAACATGCAGTTTCGGTCAGACCAAGACGCAGTTCGGTGACTCCGAGATGCTAGGGTTTCACTGAGAAATTACTTTCGGTCTCACCAATCAGTACACTTTGTTCAGACCGAGTTGTACTTAGTGCAATGGCGAGAGCCAGTCGGTGTGACCGAAAATTTCAGATCGGTCGATCCGAGATGAGCTCGGCGGAAAAACCTAACACTAAGTTTTTGCATCAAATCTATTCTAAAGGATTCTTTGCTGGATAGAATGATTTCATACGTGGCAAGAATAAAGGCAATTTACTTTGTGCATATAATCGGAGTAAGGAATAGCAAAAGGGGTCAAATCCATACCCTAACTCGGTGACGGTTTGCTACGGCGGCAATGACGGAGAAGAAACCCGTTGACAACGATGGAGACCAACGGCGGAGGCTCACCGGCAAAGACGACGACGATCCGGAGACCAAGGGGTCGTAGTGCTGGGGTGCGAGCTCGTGTGGTTTGAAGGAATTTTCAACCGTACGGGTACGAAAGGTATATATACCCAGGCGCTGACGGTGGCGCCGAGTGGAACGTCTCGGTGGCACCGAGATGCAAAACTGCTTGTAGTTGTTGCAACTCGGTGAGACCGAATCGTTCTAATCGGTGGCACCGAGATGAAAACTTAGATCAACTTGATGGTTTCGGTGAGACCGAATGGGAATGAGTTGGTCTGACCAAAATGCACTAAGAGGTTTTGGAAGTTAGCCCTTGACAGATCTGTGGCTCTGAGTGCTCCTCACCCGGAGGGTCCAAAAGTGACTTGTTCAAATTTTGTGATGTAGCATGAATAGAGTTTGAGACTAGAAAAAACATAGATAGCTAGAGGGATTACTTAGGCATTCTTATCCATCCATTTGGCTAAAGAAAAACCAAACAATCAAAACTACAAATGGATGTCCTTGAATGGAGAAAATTATGCAATCAACATGCTCACACAATAAGATAACAAATAAAACATGTGGCAAAGCATGCACATACACTCTAGAATCTATAAAGCAATTGGCGATGACTAGGTCATCTATATATGAGTATATTGACCGAGGAGTCAAATGAGAACATTTGATCGTAGGTCATACTCATTGTTTAAGCACAAGTGGGGTTACCACTTTTACATAAAGCATTGTTGTGTTCACACCATTAGAGTTGCTTTAGCTTAATTCTTAGAGTAAAGCTCCCCCTAGATATGATATCCCCCCTAAGAGGGGTGAGCTAACCTCGGGTTTTGTCGATGATGACTTCATGTAGGTGTTGAAGATATGGATGCTCAATGTTGATGTAGATCATTTGGAGCAATCCATTGGAGTGTGGTGATAACCCACAAGTATAGGGGATCGCAACAGTTTTCGAGGGTAGAGTATTCAACCCAAATTTATGGATTCGACACAAGGGGAGCCAAAGAATATTCTCAAGTATTAGCAGTTGAGTTGTCAATTCAACCACACCTGGAAAACTTAATATCTGCAGCAAAGTATTTAGTAGCAAAGTAGTATGGAAGTAACGATAACGGTGGCAAAAGTAACAGTAGCAGCTTTGTAGTAATTGTAACAGTGGCAACGGTAAAGTAACTAAGCAAAGATCAATATGTGAAAAGCTCGTAGGCATTGGATCAGTGATGGATAATTATGTCGGATGCGATTCTTCATCCAACAGTTATAACATAGGGTGACACATAACTAGCTCAAGTTCATCAATGTAATGTAGGCATGTATTCCGAATATAGTCATACGTGCTTATGGAAAAGAACTTGCATGACATCTTTTGTCCTACCCTCCCGTGGCAGCGGGGTCCTATTGGAAACTAAGGGATATTAAGGCCTCCTTTTAATAGAGTACCGGACCAAAGCACTAACACTTAGTGAATACACGAACTCCTCAAACTACGGTCATCACCGGGAGTGGTCCTGATTATTGTCACTTCGGGGTTACCGGTTCATAACACATAGTAGGTGACTAATGACTTGCAAGATAGGATCAAGAACTCACATATATTCATGAAAACATAATAGGTTCAGATATGAATTCATGGCGTTCGGGCCCTAGTGACAAGCATTAAGCATAGCAAAGTCATAGCAACATCAATCTCAGAACATAATGGATACTAGGGATCAAACCCTAACAAAACTAACTCGATTACATGATAAATCTCATCCAACCCATCACCGCCCAGCAAGCCTACGATGGAATTACTCACGCACGGCGGTGAGCATCATGAAATTGGTGATGGAGGAAGGTTGATGATGATGATGGCGACGGATTCCCCTCTCCGGAGCCCCGAACGGACTCTAGATCAGCCCTCCCGAGAGAGTTTAGGGCTTGGCAGTGGCTCTGTATCGTAAAATGCGATGAATCCTTCTCTCTGATTTTATTCTCCCCGAACGTGAATATATAGAGTTGGAGTTGAGGTCGGTGGAGCACTAGGGGGCCCACGAGGCAGGGAGCGTGCTCAGGGGGCGGGCACGCCCCCACCCTCACGGACAGGGTGTGGGCCCCTGGTCTTGATTCTTTCGCCAGTATTTTTTATAAATTCCAAAAATATTTTCCGTGAAGTTTCAGGTCATTCCGAGAACTTTTATTTCTGCACAAAAATAACACCATGGCAATTCTGCTGAAAACAACGTCAGTCCGGGTTAGTTCCCTTCAAATCATACAAGTTAGAGTCCAAAACAAGGGCAAAAGTGTTTGGAAAAGTAGATACGATGGAGATGTATCAACTCCCCCAAGCTTAAACCTTTGCTTGTCCTCAAGAAATTCAGTTGACAAACTGAAAGTGATAAAGAAAAACTTTTACAAACTCTGTTTGCTCTTGTTGTTGTAAATATGTAAAGCCAACATTCAAGTTTTCAGCAAATATTATGAACTAACCATATTCACAATAACATTTAGGTCTCATGTTTACTCATATCAATGGCATAATCAACTAGCAAGCAATAATAATAAATCTCGGATGACAACACTTTCTCAAAACAATCATAATATGATATAACAAGATGGTATCTCGCTAGCCCTTTCTGAGACCGCAAAACATAAATGCAGAGCACCTTTGGAGATCAAGGACTGACTAAATATTGTAATTCATGGTAAAAGAGATCCAGTCATAGTCATACTCAATATAAATTAATAATAATGGATGCAAATGACAGCGGTGCTCTCCAACTGGTGCTTTTTAATAAGGGGATGATGACTCAACATAAAAGTAAATAGATAGGCCCTTCGCAGAGGGAAGCAGGGATTTGTAGAGGTGCCATAGATCGGTTTCTGAAATAGAGATAAATAATATTTTGTGTGGCATACTTTCATTGTCAACATAACAACCAGAGATCTCGATATCTTCCATGCTACATACATTATAGGCGGTTCCCAAGCAGAATGGTAAAGTTTATACTCCCCCACCACCAACAAGCATCAATCCATGGCTTGCCCGAAACAGCGGGTGCCTCCAACTAACAACAATCCTAGGGGAGTTTTGTTTGCAATTATTTTGATTTGATTTGAGCATGGGACTGGGCATCCCGGTGACCAGCCATTTTCTCGTGAGTGAGGAGCGGAGTCCACTCCTCTTGAGAATAACCCACCTAGCATGGAAGATACAGACAGCCCTAGTTGATACATGAGCTATTCGAGCATACAAAACAGAATTTCATTTGAAGGTTTAGATTTGGGCACATACAAATTTACTTGGAACGGCAGGTAGATACTGCATATAGGAAGGTATGGTGGACTCATATGGAATAACTTTGGGGTTTATGGAAGTGGATGCACAAGCAGTATTCCGGGTTAGTACAAGTGAAGGCTAGAAAGAGACTGGGAAGCGACCAACTAGAGAGCGACGACAGTCATGAACATGCATTAAAAATTAATCAACACTGAGTGCAAGCATGAGTAAGATATAATTTACCATGAACATAAATATCGTGGAGGCTATGTTGATTTTGTTTCAACTACATGCGTGAACATGTGCCAAGTCAAGCCACTCGAATCGTTAAAAGGAGGATACCACCCTATCATACCACATCACAACCATTTTAATAGCATGTTGGCACGCAAGGTAAACCATTATAAAATCCTAGCTAATTAAGCATGGCATAAGCAAATATAATCTCTAATTGTCATTGCAAACATGTTTCATTCATAATAGGCTGAATCGGGAACGATGAACTAATCATATTTACAAAAACAAGAGAGGTCGAGTTTGTACCAGCTTCTCTCATCTCAATCAGTCCATCATATATCGTCATTATTGCCTTTCACTTGCACGACCGAACGGTGTGGATAATAATAATAGTTCACGTGCATTGGACTAAGCTGGAATCTGTGAGCATTTAATTCAAGGGAGAAGACAAGGTAATATGGGCTCTTGGTTAAATCAACAATAATGCATATAAGAGCCACTTCAACATTTCCATTATGGTCTTCTCCTCTCGACCCCCAAAGAAAAGAAAAGAAATAAAACTATTTACACGGGAAAACTCCCAACAAGCAAAAGAGGAGAGCGAAATCTTTTTGGGTTTTCTTTTAATTATTACTACTACATGCATGGAAAGTAAACTAACTAAAAGCTACAATTTTTTTTGTTTTCTTAAGCTTTTTCAAACACACAAGAAGAAAGCGAGAAAAAGGAAAATAAACTAGCATGGATAGTACAGTGAAAAAGTATGAGCACCGACAACTAGAATGAGTGTGTGAACATGAATGTAATGTCGGTGAGAAATACATACTCCCCCAAGCTTAGGCTTTCGGCCTAAGTTGGTCTATGGCCACGGATGGCCCGGCAGATATCCGAAGTTGTAACTGGGGTCATACTGAGATGCAGCAACTACTGCCTCAAGAGCTTCAGCTTGGAGGCGATATGCCTCCGTCCTCCTCTCGTACTCGTTCGCTTCCTCCCTGGTTATAACATATCTCCTTTTTGCCTGAAAGTCAAAGAAAGTAGGAGCAGGGAGAGTAATATGGACAGCACGACGTCTGTCTAAGATTAGTCGGTACTAGAGAGTCTGTTCATTCCTCTCAACAAACTGATGACGAACCATAGCATTAAAGTCTAGATAAGCAGGAGGCAACTCCATATCATTTTCACGAATGGGTACCTCAAAAAATTAGCTAAACGGGTTGCATAAATTCCACCAATAAAATCTCCGCTAATACTGTTATGATGCAACCTTCGTGCAACAATAGCTCCCAAGTTATATTGTTTATCTCCTAATACAACACTCTTGAGAACACTAAGATCGGGAACGCACATGTGACATGCCTCGTCCTTACCGTTAATGCATCTACCTATAAAGAGAGCAAAATAATGCATGGCGGGAAAATGAATACTCCCTATGGTAGCTTAGTGATTTCCCTAGATTCCCCACTGTTATACTAGCAAGAAAGTCTTTATATTCAGATTGTTGAGGTTCACTAGCACTACCCCACTGCGGGAGTTTACAAGCAGTATTAAAATCCTCTAAATCCATGGTATAAGATTTATCATAAAGATCAAACATGACCATGTGAGAATTGCGTGATGATGTAAATTTAAACCTCCTCACAAAGGAGTCAATTAGGTAGTAATGTTGGGGGCACTTATCTGACACGAAATCCTCGAGTTCAGCATTACGCACATACGCGTCAAATTCATCCTTAATTCCTGCTTGTACCATGAAATTTTCTGATGGCCATTCACAAGGCTGCACTTGAGCTTCTCTTGGTGGTTCATGGTCCGGCTCACGTATTGCAGGCCTGGGTCCTTGCTTCCTTGAAGAACCACCTTGGTACATTTTCCTAAACATATTTCTTCCTCTGAAATATTTCTGAAATTTTTAGTGACTCAAAATAAAAGTGAACCAAACTCAACAAAATTGATAGCAACTACTCTCACAAGTGCCTAGAGATTATATCATGCATTATAACTACTTGGGACCAAATAAATTTGACATGCAAGCTCAAGAACAGGGTCACTTAAGCAGCAAAAATTTGCAATAAATAAAGCACTAGAACAAAAACTAATTGGACCATTGGAGGAGTCACATACCGAAGAACAATCCCCCAAAGTAGTTTTGCGAGTGGAGCTTTGAGCAAGGAGATCGAAAATCGCAGCAAAACGAGCTAGAACACGAGTTTGAGCTGTGTGGTGATTTTTTTTGGAGGAAGACGAAGTGTGTGGGTGCTGGAATAAGTGGAGGGGGCCACATGGGGCCCACGAGGCAGGGGGAGCCCAGGGGGGTAGGGCGCGCCCTGGACCCTCGTGGCCAGGTGGTGGCTCCCTCTGGTGTGTTCTCAGTGCCAAATATTCTTAAATATTCTAGAAAAAAAAATCATATTTCAATTTCAGGGCATTTGGAGAACTTCTATTTTTGCGGTATTTTTTATTGCACGGATAAATCAGAAAACAGATAGAAAATACTATTTTTGCTTTATTTATTCTAAATAATAGAAAGTAAAAGGAGGGTACAGAAGGTTGTGCTTTCTAACTTCATCCATCTCATGCTCATCAAAAGGAATCCACTAACAAGGTTGATGAAGTCTTGTTAACAAACTCATTCCGAATCGCATGAAACCGGAGAAATTTCGAATAACACTAAGTTACCTCAACGGGGATATGCACTTCCCCAATAATAAGAATATCATATTTCTTCTTGACAGTAGGAAGAGGAAATTCAAAACCTCCAATAGTAATCGCTGTAATTTTTCCAATAGAATTGATATTATGGACTTAAGGTTGTTTCCTCGGAAAGTGTACCATATGCTCATCACCGTTAACATGAAAAGTGACATTGCCTTTGTTGCAATCAATAACAGCCCCTGCAGTATTCAAAAAGGGACTTCCAAGAATAATAGACATACTATCGTCCTCGGGAATATCAAGAATAACAATGTCTGTTAAAATAGTAACGTTTGCAACCACAACAGGCACATCCACAAATACCGACAGGTATAGCAGTTGATTTATCGGCCATTTGCAAAGATATTTCAGTAGGTGTCAACTTATTCAAATCAAGTCTACGATATAAAGAGAGAGGCATAACACTAACACCGGCTCCAAGATCACATAAAGCAGTTTTAACAATAGTTTCTTTTAATGGAGCATGGTGTAGTTGGTACTCTTGGATCTCCAAGTTTCTTAGCTATTCCACCTTTAAAAGTGTAATTAGCAAACATGGTGGAAATTTCAGCTTCCGGTATCTTTCTTTTATTTGTAACAATATCTTTCATATACTTAGCATAAGTATTCATTTTATGCATATCAGTAAAACGCATGCGCAAAAAGATAGGTCTAATCATTTCAGCGAAGCGCTCAAAATCCTCATCATCCTTTTTCTTGGATGGTTTAGGAGGAAACGACATGGGTTTCTGAACCCATGGTTCTCTTTCATTACCGTGCTTGCTAGCAACAAAGTCTCTCTTATCATAACATTGATTCTTTGATTGTGGGTTATCAAGATCAACAGCAGGTTCAATCTCTACATCATTGTCATTGCTAGGTTGAGAATCAACATGAACATCATCATTAATATTATCACTAGGTTCATGTTCATTACCAGATTGTGTTTCAGCATCACAAATAGAAATATCATTGGGATTCTCAGGTGTGTCAACAACAGGTTCACTAGAAGCATGCAAGGTCCTATCATTTTTCTTTTTGTTCTTTTTAGAAGGACTAGGTGAGGGAGTCCTGGATTAGGGGGTATCCGGACAGCCGGACTGTGTACAACGTCCGAACTATTGAAGCGTGAAGATACAAGACTCAAGAATTCGGCCCGTGTCCGGATGGGACTTTCCTTGGCGTGGAAGGCAAGCTTGGCGATCCGGATATTATATTTCCTTCCTTGTAACCGACTCCATGTAAACCCTAGCCCTCTCCGGTGTCTATATAAACCGGAGAGGTTGGTCCTTAGAAGGCCGATCACGATTACAATCATACCATCATAGGCTAGCTCTTAGGGTTTAGCCTCTACGATCTCGTGGCAGATCTACTCTTGTACTACCCATATCATCAATATTAATCAAGCGGAAGTAGGGTTTTACCTCCATCGAGAGGGCCCGAACTCGGGTAAACATCTGTCCCTTGCTTCCTGTTACCATCAGCCTTGACGCATGCAGATCGGGACCCCCTACCCGAGATCCGCCGGTTTTGACAATCGACATTGGTGCTTTCATTGAGAGTTCCTCCGTGTCGCCGCCACGCTCGATGGCTCCTTCGATCATCATCAACGACGCTGTCCGTATGCGAGACCTTCCTCCCGGACAGATCTTTGTGTTTGGCTTTCAAGATCAAGGGCCAACTCGCTAATATCCGAGCAGATCGACAGCTACGCCCCTGGCCACCAGGTCAGGTTCGGGAACCTGAACTACACGGCGGACATCCGCGGAGACTTGATCTTCGATGGATTTGGGCCTATGCCAGGAGCACCGGACAGTCTCGACGAGCACGGCTTAGACCTGCCATCGGACGAAGCTCGGGGTCGCCCCCGTAGTATCTCTGGACCTAGATCCGGAGCAGGCTGTGCTGCCTAAGGACGGAGGGATGGACCCCGCCCCCAAGTCGCGCCCTCATCGGCTATGGAGCCGAACACGAGTCTTACCTCTGCGGTGGCCCGCGACTCCGAACCCTCAGATTCGTATCCGGGCGTTGGTTCCAGTCCGCACACTCCCGAGCCCGTCGGGCCAGGATGGGCTCCGGTAATGGAGTTCACCGCTGCGGATATCTTCCAGCACTCGCCCTTTGGCGACATGCTAGACTCATTAAAGTCTCTCTCTTTGTCAGGAGGCTCTTCGCCGAACTATGTCCGGCTTGAGTGGGAGGCAGGCGACGAAGGAATTTGTTGCCCACCCACCACCCACTTCATTGCCACGGTCGATGACTTAACCGAGGTACTGAATTTCGACTCCGAAGACATCGACGGTATGGACGACGATGCAGGAGAAGAACATGAACCACCGCTCACTAGGCGGTGGACAACCACCTCTTCTTATGATATATATACATACACACACACACACACACACACACACACACACATATATATATATATATATATATATATATATATATATATATATATATATATATATATTGTGGACACTCCGAAGGAGACAAATGGCGATGAGGCAACGGAGGATAAAACCTCGGGGAAAAACCAAAGAATGGGCGCTGCCGCGCCACTCCAAGCCCTGCCACACTAATACCGGCCCAGGAGACGAAAACAATCCGAATGGTGCCGAAGAAGAATACAACCCTGATCAGCCCGCTTTCGTGCAGGCCGAATAGGAGGATGAGCAGGTCAGCCCAGAAGAACAGGCGACGGACGAATACCCGAAAGAGGTCAGCTACATGCCCCCCTCCAAAGACGAGATTAGCCTCAGCGACGACGAGTTCGGCGCGCCCGAGGATCCCGTAGAGCAGGAGCGCTTCAAGCGTCGGCTTATAGCCACTGCGAGGAGCCTGAAAAAGAAACAACAGCAACTCCAAGCTGATCAAGATCTGCTCACAGATAGATGGACGGAAGTCCTGGCAGCCGAGGAATACGGACTCGAGCACCATACGGCTGACCGGCCACCTCGTGGCCGGGATAAAACGGCATACCAGTCCGCACACCAGCCAACACCCCCACGCCAACATACTACGGCACGGGGCAACAAAACGGGACAGCCAGGATCGATCTATGGATCGCGGGGGCGCGCCTCGGTACGCAAAGAGGACCGTCACGCCGGACACATCTTCAACAAGTCCGGCCGTGCCGAATATAGCCACCCAGAGCAATTCGACCTGTGTAGCCACATAGCCCATTGCAGGCGCCAAGCACCCTCTCGCTTCAATCGACGGTAATGGATCATGAATTCCCGTAAGGGTTTAAAACCGTAAACATCGAATCATACGATGGCACAACAGACCCCACAAGTATGGATCAAGATTTCCTTCTCCACATTCACATGGCCCGCGGAGACGCATCTACACGCCATCAAGTATCTCCCCTTAAGCTCAAAGGGCCAGCCCGACATCGCTAAACAGCCTACCAAAGCAAATTCCATTGGCGGTTGGGAAAACTGGAAGACGCATTCCTCGACAACTTCCGGGGCACATATGTGCGACCACCGACAGCCCGACGACTTGAGCCACATTACTCAACAGCCCGGAGAGTCAGCCAGGAAATTCTGGACTCGGTTCCTAACTAAGAAGAACCAAATAGTCGACTGTACGGACGCTGAAGCCCTAGCGGCTTTCAAGCATAATGTCCGTGACGAGTGGCTCACTCGACACCTCGGCCAGGAAAAACCCAAGTCCATGGCAGCTCTCACAACACTAATGACCCGCTTTTGCGTAGGCGAGGACAGTTGGTTGGCCCGCAGTAGCACTACACCATAGTTTGGCAATTCGGATGGCCGCGACAATAATGGCAAGCCGCGGCGGGACAGACATAAGCGACGGAACAACGGCGACAGCACTAAAGACACATCAGTCAACGCCGGATTCAGTGGATCCAAGCCCGGTTAGCGGAAGAAGCCGTTCAAAAGAAATAATCAGGGACTGTCCAGTCTAGACCGCATACTGGAGCGCTCGTGCCAAATTCATGGCACCCCGGACAAGCCAGCCAACCACACCAATAGATATTGCTGGGTATTCAAACAGGCCGACAAGATAAACGCCGAAGACAAGGACAAGGGGCTACACAGCGACGATGATGAGGAGCCCCGACGTCTGAACACGGGGGGACAGAAGAAATTCCCCCCCCCCCCCCCAGGTGAAAACGGTCAACATGATCTATGCCACGCACATCCCCAAGCGGGAACGGAAGCGGGCACTACAGGACGTCTATGCGATGGAGCCACGCCCCAAATTCAACCCATGGTCAGCTTGTCCGATCACCTTCGATCGTAGGGACCACCCTACTAGCATCCGTCACGGCGGCTCAGCCGCATTGGTCCTAGACCCAATCATTGACGGATTCCACCTCACGCGTTTCCTTATGGACGGTGGCAACAGCCTGAACCTGCTTTACCAGGACAAAGTGCGCAAAATGGGCATTGACCCTTCAAGGATCAAGCCCACTAAAACCACCTTTAATGGTGTAATTTTGGGAGTAGAGGCCCGCTGTACGGGCTCTATAACGCTGGAAGTGGTCTTCGGATCTCCGGATAACTTCTGAAGCGAAGAGTTAATCTTTGATATCGTCCCCTTCCATAGTGGTTACCATGCACTGCACGGACGAACCGCATTCGCCAGATTCAATGCGGTACCACAGTACGCATATCTCAAGCTCAAGATGCCAGGACCACGCGGGGTCATAACGGTAAACGGAAATATGGACCGCTCCCTATGAACAGAAGAACATAATGCAGCCCTTGCGGCGGAAGTACAATGCAGCCTTCTCCAACAAACCAATCCGGCGACAACAACTTCGAGCACAGTCAAGCGAGTCCGGAGCACCCCGCAACAGGATCGTCAGGCACGCCAAGAGCGCGACTAGCAATCCGGCCTCCGCTTAAGCCCCATCAAAGCAGCATTCGTGCCATGTGCACACAATTATGCACTTAAAATACCATGGGAATAGGCGGAGACGCATCAACGACTCAGTCAATAGTGCGGGTAACCGCCAAATACTTTCATACTCTTTCCCTCTTACCTTTCAGGACACCGCGTTGGTGCAGCATCCTCAAAAGAGCCGAATTGCCGGACTTATAGGGAAGAGAAATCCAAGGAGGCAATAGACGCCAGCATGTATGAAACACCTGTGTGGATTCTATTTACGATCATTATACCTGCTTTATCTATCTGAACACAGCCTGCCCCTGGATAAGACATGTCAAATAGTCCTATTTTATCTCTTCTTAACGCATCCATTGTAAATGTACGCTTAAACATATTTTTCGTCAATGGGAGATTATATATAGCGTCAGCTTATTTTCTTATTTGAGCATTTTTTCTCTTATAAATGTTTATTTGATATTGCATCCGTACACTTTGGTGCGGCCAGTTTGCCAGGGGCTTCTTATGGCGCCCCGCTATATGGCAACTAAAGTCCAAACACTTTCAACAGTGCGGCACCCCGAACTTATAGCACTATATGCATCAGCTCCGAATCATGTCTTGGGTCTACAGTTGGGATAGCTCGGCTCCCTTGTTTTGGTGCCTTACGTTCCTTTATATCGGCTAAGGTAGCGCAGGGAGAACTACTGCAATTGTGTCCCGGTTCTTCCTGGACGAGCACCTCAAGAGAGAAAGCCCAACTGACCGGCATGATGTGGCGAGAGCTGGTCGCTGTTCTAGAGGTTTTAAAATCCTTAAAGATTTTCTGCTTTAGGCGATAAATCGGCTTCGTCCGATCTAGGCCTCAGATAGCGCCTCTCAGTCTTCCGATTCTAGGGGCTTCACGAAATTTAAAATTGTAGACTTCTATGGCTAAGTGAAAGTTATAAAGTCAAGATAGTCCGATTGCCTTGTTCGCTGCGCCTGCACACCTCCTTAAGGGACCAAACATTTGGGTAAAGAGTGTCCGGTTTTCCACGAACACCCCAAAGTGCTAGTCACGCTGGGTGGAAGTCGACGACCGCCTACTTTCGTGATTTTATAAACAGCCGCACGTAAGGTAATATTTTAAATAACAAAAGCGCTACATAGCGCAAGTAACTTCGCCTTTAATTACAAACATGATAGAAGTGAATTCATTCAAATATGGCATCCTTGGTACACTCATTGGCGACGAGACGAGCACCCTTCATCACGCCATCGTAGTACATTTCGGGATGGCGATGCGCCTTGCTCCTCCGGTGGGTCTGCCTTGACCAGCTTCTCCGCATCCAGCTTGCCCCAATGCACCTTGACGTGGGCAAAAGCTCGGCGGGCACCTTCGATGCAAACAGATCGCTTGATCACTTCAAGCCGCGGGCAGGCATCCACCATCCGCTTGACCAGGCCAAAGCAGCTACTGGGAAGTAGCTCACCAGGCCACATCCTGACTATGAAGTCCTTCATAGCCAGTTCGCCGCCTGCGGAGTTCGACCAACCTGCCTGGGCTTGGTCGCCAGAGGCATCAGATGTTCGGCCCCAGCATACTGGGACCAGAACAGCTTCTCCGTTGAGCTCCCCTCCTGGGCATGGTAGAACTCCGCAGCGTCTGAGGCGCTGCGTGGCAGATCTGCAAATGCCCCTAGAGAGCTCCGTATTCGAGTAAGTAAAAGAAACGCCTCCTCCACATGTTTGCTTTGCATAAAGAATTTCTTACCCGCTGCTATCTTTTTGGCCTCCTGGATCTCCTGCTGTGCTTTCTCGGCTTCGGCCTTGGCATCTTCAAATTCACAAGGGCATTCGCAAGCTCGGCCTCCTTCGCCTTTAGATCATACTCCACGGACTCGCATTTCTTGACGAGGTCCTGGAGCTCCTGCTGTACCTCACCTACCCTAGCACTTTGCTTTTCAAGGCCTTACACTCCGAGGCCGCCTTGTCTTCGGCCTCCTGACTGCCTTCTTCAAGGACACCACCTCGGCGGCGGCCCCTGTTACATGGTCACGACACTTAGGTGTTAGACTCATCAATTTTGCCTATCCTTAAACGTATAAGAGCGGGGATTACTTACCCTTGTTCTCTTTGAGCTGCCTCTTCGTGAGGATGAGCTCTCCCTGCGCCTGCTCCAGGTCCCGCTTTAGTTCGGCAACCTCGGCAGTACGGGCAGTAGCAGCAAGCAGCACAACCTGCTTATTCACCACAATACTTATTGTTAGACTCCTGCGGATTATAATTGACCCTCCATTTGGCTTTTCTTTCCGAACACCAAAGCAGTATCGTGGGCTACTACCTATCGTGGTAATTTCATACATTTTTACTCACCTCAAAGCCCGTCAGAGGCTTGTGCGAGCTTGATCGATCCACTTGGCGGGACAGAACCTTCTGAATCACTGCACTCATAAGAGTACGGTGCTCTTCTTCCATGGAGGTGCCTCAGAGCGCTTCCACCAGGCTATCCGGCACCGTTGATGCGCCGGAAGTCCGCGGCATGGGCGTCTCGCCCTCCCTAACGGGGGGCTGCCCACCCAAGTCCGGAACCGTTGGGGGTTCTGGAGCAGTGTTCAGTCGAGAGTTCGCCCTGTTGCGGCTCTCATCGACGCGATCCGCGGGGATCTTGAACCCCGCATGCCCGACATCTGGAATCCCGCCGTGGGGCGTCTCCAGAGTCAGCTCCCCCTGCTCTGAGAGTCTTCGAGACTACACCTCCGTGTCATCCGCGTGTGGAGGGGTAGTGGCCATCGGAAGCAAATTTATCGCAGAATCGCTCAGGGACCCGGAGGAGGATTCCTCGGGGTGAGCCCTGGCCGGACTGCATATATGTTCGGCACTATAAGTATAAAAACTATGGAGTGAAACCATGATAGGATGCAGACACTTACGATCGCACCGGGGGCTTCCCCCGGGGCAGCCACCCCACCTTGCTGTAAGCGGCCGTGGCAGAATAGTCCGGAAGGGTTGCCTTCCCCTTCTTGGACGCCCCAGCCTCCCCCTCTGGGGCGGCTTTTCTCTTCTTCTCCCCCCTAGTGTGGGGAGGTGGAATTTCTTCTTGATTCCCCCCGCCTCCGCGGGAGGACTGTGTCTCGTCGTCATCGGGCAGCGATGAGGAATCTTGACCTTGAGCCGAGGGCCTTTTCCGCCCCTGGCCCGCTGCGGGGCCCCTCATCCTTCCCGGATGGGGCGTCTTCTTCTTCTTCTTCCTCCTCCCCTTCGTGGGAGGAGTCCGCCTCGTTGTCTTCGGACGAGGCTTCGGACGCAACCTTACGCCGGAGACCCTTCCTGGTTTCCGGGGCCTTCTTTTCGGCCTTCTTCTCCGGCACCTTGTACGGTGCCGGGACTAGCATCTTCGTTAGGAGAGATTCCACTGGATCTTCCGGCAACGGTGCCGGACAGTCAATCTGCTCTGCTGTCTTCACATAATCCTGAGGCAAATATATATAAATACTTAAAACTACCCCCATGAATGTATTGGGGAAAAACTAAACCCGGTGGTGGTCCCAAAACTCACCGGATTCGGGGGCCGCGCTGCATGAAGTCCGCGGTCCTCGAATGTGGGAGGAGGTACTTCGGAGGCCTTGAACAACACTTTCCATGCGCCTTTGTGCGTCATGCTGTAGAGCTTCCGAAGCGTCTGGTGTTCGGCCGGGACGAACTCCCACAGATTTACCGCCCGCCTCTAGCAGGGCGGGATCCGGCGAACGAGTGAGGGAGTCCCGGACTAGGGGGTGTCCGGATAGCCGGACTATCGTCACGGCCGGACTCCAAGACTATGAAGATACAAGATTGAAGACTTCATCCCGTGTCCGGATGGGACTTTCCTTGGCGTGGAAGGCAAGCTTGGCGATACGGATATGTTGATCTCCTACCATTGTAACCGACTCTGTGTAACCCTAACCTATCCGGTGTCTATATAAACCGGAGGGTTTTAGTCCGTAGGATGAACAACAATCATACCATAGGCTAGCTTATAGGGTTTAGCCTCCTTGATCTCGTGGTAGATCTACTCTTGTACTACCCATATCATCAATATTAATAGAGCAGGAGTAGGGTATTACCTCCATCGAGAGGGCCCGAACCTGGGTAAAACATCGTGTCCCTTGTCTCCTGTTACCATCCGCCTAGACGCACGATTCGGGACCCCCTACCCGAGATCCGCCGGTTTTGACACCGACATTGGTGCTTTCATTGAGAGTTCCTCTGTCGTCACCGATAGGCCCGATGGCTCCTTCGATCATCAACAACGATGCGGTCCAGGGTGAGACTTTTCTCCCCGGACAGATCTTCTTGTTCGGCGGCTTTGCACTGCGGGCCAATTAACGGCCATCCGGAGCAGAACGAAAGCTACGCCCGCCATCAGGTCAGATTTGGAAGTTTGAACTATACGGCCGATATCCGCGGAGACTTGATCTTCGACGGATTCGAGCCGCAGCCAAGCGTGCCGTGACCGCCTCGATGGGCGTGATCTAGCTCTGCAGCCGAACAAAGGTCCCGGAGGCCGCACCAAAGATTCTGCTCCGACCCTTAATCCGGAGCCGGATTCCCGATCGAGGACGAGTGGTTGGACACCGCCTCGGGGCTACAATCTCTATGGCGATCGAGCGAACTCCATCCCCTGTCGCTGCGAAGACCTCGACTCCTGTGGTGCGGACTCCTCTCCGGACTTGAACCCTCCGCGCCCGCCAATCGAATCAGATTGGGCGCCCGTTATGGAGTTCACTGCCGCGGACATCTTTCAGCACTCGCCCTTTGGCGACGTTCTGAATTCACTAAAGTCTCTCTCTTTATCCGGAGAGCCCTGGCCGGACCACGGACAGGAAGGTTGGGATATGGACGACAAAATTCAACGCCCACCCACCACCCACTTTGTAGCCACTGTCGATGATTTAACACACATTCTCGAAATCGACTCAAGACGCTAACGGTATGGGACGACGATGCCGGAGACGACCAAGACCCAGCGCCTACAGGGCACTGGAAGGCCACCTCGTCATATGACATATACATGGTGGACATCCCAAAAGATGGGAACGGCAATGAAACAACGGAGGATGACCCCTCCAAGAAACATCCGAAGCGCCGACGTCAACGGCACCGCTCTAAATCCCGCCACAATAAAAACGGTGATTCCGGCACGGGAGATAATAACACCCCGGACAGTGCGAAGAGAACCCCCTCCAGTAGGACTCAGCGCAAGAGGAGGGAGAAGCAAGTCCGCATTTACAAAGGCGGGCAGAAGAGAGGCCGAGGGCGATAATTATGCGCCTCCCTCCGAAGATGAGGCAAGCCTCAACGACGATTTAATTTGTCGTGCTCGAGGATCCCGCAGAACAGAGCGTTTCAAACACAGGCTTATAGCCACGACAAGCAGCCTCAAGAAAAGCGGCAACAACTTAGAGCTGATCAGGACCTGCTAGGCAGATGATGGATCAAGTCCTTGCAGCCAAGAGTATGAACTCGAACGCCCCTCCAAAAGCTACCCCAAACGCAGGCCATTGCCTCGATTAGAGGAGGAAGCACCCAAGTCACCAGCGCACGACATGGCAGACCGGCCACCCCGTGGCCGCGACAGAGAGGCCTCTAGACCCTCCGCTCAAGCCACCCCCCGACGCCGCTCAAAAAGTACCAAGGCACGCGAAAACGCGCCGGACTTGCGAGATATATTGGAGGATAAGGCAAAACACACAAGATCGATCTACGGATCGCATGGGTGCCCAATGATGCGGGATGATTACCGTCGCGCCGGATACAAAGAAACCGCCGGGCCGAACACGATGAGACAAAGCTCATATGAGCTACGTCGTGATATAGCCCAATACAGAGGCGCCACACACCCACTATGCTTCACAGATGAAGTAATGGATCATCAAATCCCTGAGGGCTTCAAACCCGTAAACATCGAATCATACGATGGTACCACAGATCCTGCGATCTGGATCGAGGAATATCTCCTCCATATCCACATGGCCCGCGGTGATGATCTACATGCCATCAAAATACCTCCCACTCAAGCTTAAAGGACCAGCTTGACATTGGCTCAACAGCTTGCCAGCAGAATCAATTGGTTGTTGGGAGGATCTGGAAGCCGCATTCCTTGATAACTTCCAGGGCACATATGTGCGACCACCAGACGTCGATGACCTTAGCCACATAATCCAGCAGCCAGACGAATCGGCCAGACAATTTTGGACGCGGTTCCTAACAAAGAAAAATCAAATCGTTGACTGTCCGGATGCAGAGGCCCTTGCAGCCTTCAAACATAACATCCGCGACGAGCGGCTTGCCAGGCACCTAGGACAGGAAAATCCAAAATCCATGGCAGCCCTCACAACACTCATGACCCGCTTTTGTGCGGGAGAGGAAAGCTGGCTAGCTCGAAGCAACAACTTGGCCAAACATCCTGATAGTCCGGATACCAAGGACATCAATGGCAGGTCGCGTCGCAACAAGGACAAGCGCCGCGTAACGGCGCGACAACATCAAGATACGACCGTCAATGCCGGATTCAGAGGCTCTAAACCCGCCAATGGAAGAAGCCATTCAAAAGAAATACCAGGCCCGGCCCAACTTGGACCGAATACTCGATCGCTTGTGCGGATACATGGCACCCCGAAAACTAGCCAATCACACCAACAAGGATTGTTGGGTGTTCAAGCAAGCGAGCAAGTTAATTGCGAACTCAATGACACGGGCTGCATAGCGATGACGAGGAAGAGCCCGGCCGCCCGAACAATAGAGGATGTAAGAATTTTCCCACGCAAGTGCGGACGGTGAACATGATATACGCAACCCATATACCCAAAAGGGAGCGGAAGCGTGCCCTAAGGGACGACTATGCGATGGAGCCAGTCGCCCCGAAGTTCAACCCATGGTCTTCCTGCCCGATCACCTTCGATCGAAGGGACCACCCCACTAGCATCCGTCACGGCGGCTTCGCCGCATTGGTTCTTGACCCAATTATCGATGGATTTCACCTCACCAGAGTCCTGATGGACGGCGGCAGCAGCCTGAACCTGCTTTATCAGGATACAAAGGTCGCCAAAATGGGCATAGACCCTCAAGGATTAAACCTACAAAGACGACCTTTAAAGGCGTCATACCGGGTGTAGAGGCCAGTTGTACGGGCTCAGTTACCCTCGAAGTGGTCTTCGGATCCCCGGATAACTTCCGAAGCAAAGAGTTAATCTTCGACATCGTCCCATTCTGCAGCGGCTATCATGCACTGCTCCGACGAACCGCATTTGCAAAGTTCAATGCGGTGCCGCACTACGCATACCTCCAGCTCAAGATGCCATGCCCTCGAGGAGTAATCATGGTCAATGGAAACGCCGAACGCTCTCTCCGAACGGAGGAGCACACGGCGGCCCTCGCGGCGGAGGTACAAAGCAGCCTCTCATAGCAATTCTCGAGTCCGGCCACTAAGCGTCCGGACACCGCCAAGCGCTACCGAGTAACCTACAACAAGACCACACGGCACGATTCAAGCACGCGTAGTAATCCGCCCCAACCCCGCCTCGCGAAATTGTGAAGCTAGTATTACGCGTACATAATTACGCTCTAGAGATACCGTGGGCATATGGGGAGGGGCAAGACCACGACACGCCAAGAATGCGGCTCGACCGCACCAGGGGCTCCTATTTGTGTCATTTCTCTTTTCTTTTTCCTTTTTTCTTCCTTTTTTTTACTTTCAGGACTCCGTCTTTGAGAAGTCCTGTTCGGCACTTGAATCGCCGAACTCACGATGCAACAGGCAGGGAAGCGGAAAGCCACATCGAATGTTCATGTGGTCTCTATTACGAGCATTATACCTGTTTTACATACCATCCCGCAGCTTACCCCTGGAGGGGGACATGTTAGATAGTCCCATCCCTTGCTTATGGCACTATTTGTATCGTTCTGCTTTCATTGCAGTACCTTTTTTGAATAAACAATACGTAGCTTTTGCTTATTATTGCACTACTTGCTTTATCTATACATATGTTCATTTCATGACATGTTGCAACCGTACACTTTGGTACGGCCAATACACCAGGGGCTTGAGTATCCCAAAATTATGGTGTGATAAGTCCGAACACTTTCACAAGTGCGGCACCCCGAACTTATAGCATTATATGAATCGGCTCCGAATCATGTCTTGGGTCAATAGTTAGGTTTGCCTGCCCCGTGTTTTGGTACCTTACGTTCCGCTTATATCGGCTAAGGTAGCACTGGAGAACCATCGCGATTGTGCCCCAGCTTGAGCTGGGTCGAGCACCTCGATGGAGAAAGCTAAAACCTGACCGTCATGATAGGGCGAGAGCCGGTCGCTGTTCGAGAGGTTTTTCGGGTCCCTAAAGACTTATGCCGCTTAGAGCGAGGAACCGGAATTGTCCGACCAAAGGCGTGGATAGCGCCTAACTCGGTCTTATTTAATACTAGGGGCTTAGCCGAAATTTAGAAATTTTAGAATTCTATGGCTAAGTGAGAGTGTTCAAGCATTATAAGTCTGGTTGCCTTGTTCGTTGTGTTGAGCGCCTCCCTAGATGGACCCAAGAATGGGAACAAGAGTGCTCAAGTTTATCCCGAACACCCCAAAGACTTCGTGGCATGGGGGTCAAGCCAACGACTTGCCATCTCTCAAATTTGATAAACGGCCGCACAGAAGGTAATATTTTAAATTAACAAGCGTTGCTTAGCGCATATGAACAAGTTTTCAGCGTACATGATAACAAATGCGAGCCTATTCAAAAATTACATCTTTGGAGCACTCATCCGCTATTTGGCGGGCACCCTTCACGAGGCCCTCATAGTACATTTCGGGTGTGCGATTCTTATGGCCCTTCGATGGCCCGTCCGTCACAAGCTTCTCCGCATCCAGCTTGCCCCAGTGCACTTTAGCACGGGCAAGGGCCCGACGGACCCCTTCAATGCAGACGGATCGCTTGATGACTTCAATCCGTGGATGTGCATCCACCAGCCGCTGCACCAAGCCGAAGTAGCTCCCGGGCATGGCCTCCAATGGCCACAGCCGCGCTATAAGGCCCTTCATGGCCTGTTCGGCGACCTTGTGGAGCTCGACCAACTGCTTCAGCTGGTCGCTTAGGGGCACCGGATGTTCGGCCTCAAAGATACCGAGACCGTAACACCTTTTCCGTCGAGCTCCCCTCCTTGGCGCGGTAGAATGCGGCAAGATCGGACACACTACATGAGGCAAATCTGCGAATGCTCCCGGAGAGCTCGAATCCGGGTAAGTAATAGGTAATTCACTTTCACATGCTTGCTTTGCATAAAGAATGCCTTACCCGCCGCTATCTTCTTTAACGACTCAATTTCTTGGAGGGCTTTTTGGGCCTCGGCCTTAGCAGCTTTGGCACTCTCAAGAGCCGAGGCGAGCTCGGACTCTCGAGTCTTCGAGTCACGCTCCAAACTCTCGTGTCTTTCCACGAGAGCTTGGAGCTCTTGCCATACCTTGGCCAGCTGCGCCCCCCTTCTCTCGCTCGGTGCGCTCCGCGGCCGCTTTGTTTTCGACCACGGACACTGCTTCCTTCAGGGCCGCCACCTCGTTCGTGGCCCCTGTAGTACCCAAGTTATCCCTGTTATTTTTTGCAACCAAAACCTTTTCTATAAGGTATTTCTTTAATAAGGTATTACCTACCTTCCTTGTCCTCGAGATGCTTCTTGGCTTGTCCGAGCTCGTTCTCGGACCGCTCGAGGTTCTGCTTCAACGCATTGACCTCCGCAGTCAGTGCGGCAGAGGTCAGCAGCGCAGCCTGCATTCCCGTATTGACATACTTATGTTAGACTCCTGCGTATATCTTTTTAGATCCTTAGTCCGGCTTTTCTTTCCGAACACCGAACTAAGCATCCGGGGCTACTGTCTATGCGGTAATATTTTTACATATTCTAAACTTACCTCAAATCCTGTTAGAAGGTCGGGTACAGGCTTGGTCGATCGCTCTTGGCGGATCGAACTGTCCGGATCACCGCACTCATAACAAAGGCGGTGCTCCTCCTGATGGAGGCGCCGTTGAGCGCCTCCAAGAGCTATCCGGTGCCTCCGGTTGGGACGGAGGACACCGGCGTCTTACCCTTCTTGCGAAGGAGGATCACATCGGACTCCGGAACCGCTGAAGGTTCCGGCATGGAGTCCGGACAAGGGTCGGGCTTAGAGCCCCGGGGTCTTGCCTCGCGCTGGAGTCCGGGAGGTTGCCTTGTGGCACCTCCTGCGCCACTCGTCTTGACCAAGCCCCCTTAGGGCCCACCATGCATCGTCCGCGGTGTGAGGTGAGGAGGCGGTCGGAAGCGAAGTACTCTCCATTTCCGACAAGCCCAGGGACCCGCTCGATGAATCGGCGAACTCGCCCTTAGGCAGGCTGCACGGTCGTTCGACGTTAGAGAACACTCTGCAATAATAAAAAGCCATGGGTATCCAGACACTTACGATCTCGCCAGGGGCTTGGCCCTTGTAGGCCAATCCTCCTCGTCGTCGTCGACGTTGGTGGAGAAGTCCGGAGGAAGGGTTCTTCCCTTCTTAGACCCTCCGGCCTCCCTAGTTGGGGCGGCCTTCCTTTTCCTCTCCTCTTCACTGGGAGGAGCTTCTTCTTCTTCCTCCTCTTCCTCAGAGAAGATTCTCGCATCGTAATCTGACAAAGACTGGCGCCGGGAGCTCCTTCGAGTTCCCGTGGCCTCCTTCTTGGCCTTCTTCTCCGGCACCACATGCGGGCGCCAGAGCCAGCAGCCCGTCAATCGGGCGTCCTCCGGTCTTCCGGCAAAGGAGCCGGACAGTTAATCTGTCCGGGCGTCTTCAACCAGTCTGCCAAAGATTAGGGAGTTTTAGATCCCACATAGAGTCAATCTATGAAAAAAGAGTCCCGTAAAGGGTAAAATAACTTACCTCGCTACCGGACGCCATGAAATGTATCCGTGATCTTTGTTAGCGGATGTTGGGGCTTCAGCGCCCTTGAACAAGACCTTCCGTGCATCTTCATACGTGAGTGTCAAGAGCCGCTCAAGGTTCTGGCGTCAGGCTGGATCAAACTCCCACAAGTTAAAGGCCCGTTGTTGGCATGGGAGAATCCGGCGGATGAGCATCACCTGGATTACGTCGACAAGCCTGAGATTCTTGTCCACCAGGTTCCGGACGCATGTTTGGAGTCCGGATAGCTCTTCCGAATTTCCCCATGTTAGGCCCGTCTCCTTCCATGACGAGAGCTGTGTGGGGAAGCCAGATCTGAATTCGGGGGCCGCCGCCCATTCGGGGTCGCGTGGCTCGGTGATGTAGAACCACCCCGATTGCCACCCCTTTATTGTCTCCAGAAAGGCGCCCTCGATCCATAGGACCTTGGCCATCTTGCCAACCATGGCGCCTCCGCACTCCGCTTGACGGCTGCCCACTACCTTCGGCCGGACGTTGAAGATCTTCAGCCATAAGCCGAAGTGGGGCTGGATGCAGAGGAAAGCATCGCACACGACGATAAACACCGAGATGTTGAGGATGAAATTCGGGGCCAGGTCATGGAAGTCCAGGCCGTAGTAGAACATGAGCCCCGGACAAATGGGTGAAGTGGAAAACCTAGTCCATGGAGGAAGTGGGGGAGAAACACCACCCTCTCATGGGGCCTGGGGTTGGAATGAGCTGCCTGCCGGGCAGCTCAGGCGCTGATGTCGCCGGACAAGTATCCGCCCGCCGCAGTCTTGTGATGTGCCCCTCCGTGACGGGAGGAGGCCATCCACCCGCCTCCCGCCTCCCGACATGGTTGGAGAAGGTTGAGGTGGGATGTGCGGACTTGGGCGCTGGAGCTCGAAAGTGCGGAAATGGATAAGCAAAGGAGGAAGAAGGCGAGGTGAAAAGGTGGATCCTTATCCCTTATATGGATGGACGGTTATGCGTCCCCACCACCCAAAACTCGCTTATTTCCCAAGCGCCGTAATCAATGGCGTGGATGGGTTGCCCACGTCCGTATTGATGAGAATCCCAGAATAAGGGGGCACGATCTATGCTTTGATAAGACGTGCCAAGGAAACTGCCTCGCTAAACACGCTGAGGTGGAACAGTAAAAAACAATTCATATAAAGGCCTGGCCGTGGTGTGATGTCACGCCGCGGAATACGTCAGCAGATCTGTGCAAAAATTATTCTCTCTACGGTGTTATGTGGAACTTGTTTTGCGAGCGGACACTATCCTTGTGTTGAAAACCTTCTATGAAGTATTCGAGGAGGAATCCGCCTTGCAATGCCGAAGACAATATGCGCGCCCGGACTCGTCGTCATTGAAGCCTGGTTCGAGGGCTCTTGAGGAGTCCCGGACTAGGGGTGTCCGGATAGCCGGACTATCGTCACGGCCGGACTCCAAGACTATGAAGATACAAGATTGAAGACTTCGTCTCGTGTCCGGATGGGACTTTCCTTGGCGTGGAAGGCAAGCTTGGCGATACAGATATGTAGATCTCCTACCATTGTAACCGACTATGTGTAACCCTAAGCTATCCGGTGTCTACATAAACCGGAGGGTTTTAGTCCGTAGGACGAACAACAATCATACCATAGGCTAGCTTCTAGGGTTTAGCCTCCTTGATCTCGTGGTAGATCTACTATTGTACTACCCATATCATCAATATTAATCAAGCAGAGTAGGGTATTACCTCCATCGAGAGGGCCCGAACCTGGGTAAAAACATCGTGTCCCTTGTCTCCTGTTACCATCCGCCTAGACGCACAGTTCGGGACCCCCTACCCGAGATCCGCCGGTTTTGACACCGACAACGAGCATGACCTGGATCACATTGACAAGCTTGATGTTCTTGTCCTTCATGCTTTCGATGCATGTCTGGAGTCCGGCCAGCTCCGTGGAATCGCCCCAGGACAGGCCCTTCTTTTCCTGTGAGGTGAGCCGCATGGGGATTCCGGATCGAAACTTCGGGGCCGCCGCCCGATTGGCGCCAGCTGCTCGGTGATGTAGAACCACCCCGATTGCCATCCTTTTACGGTCTCCGCAAAGGAGCCGCCCAGCCAGTGACGTTAGGCATCTTTCCCACCATGGCCCCTCTCAGACTCCGCTTGTTGTCCGCGTACAATCTTCGGCTTCACGCAGAAGATTTGCAGCCACAGGCCGAAGTGAGGCCGGATGCGGAGGAAAGCCTCGCAAACGATGATGAACGCCGAGGACGAAATTCGGGGCTAGATCATGGAAATCTAGCCCATAGTAGAACATGATCCCGCAGACGAAGGGATGGAGTGGAAATCCCAGCCCACGGACGAAGTGGGCGACGAACACGACTCTCTCGTTGGGTCCTGGGGTCGGAATGACCCGCCCAGCGTCCGGTAGCCGGTGCGCTATGTCTGCGGCCAAGTATCCGGCCGCCCGAAGATCTGTGATGTGCTTCTCCTCGATGGTGGAAGCCACCCACTTGCCTCCTGCTCCGGACATGTCTAGCTGTGCGGAGGAGACTTGGGCTTGGGTGCTGGAGCTCGAGGGGGCAAGAGTAAGCAAATAGGGAAGAAGGCATGGGTAAAAATAAGGAAATATTATCCCTTTATAGAGGCGACGGAAGCGGTGCGCCTCCCCACTTGCCCGTTGAGAAAGCTTGCTTCCCAAGCGCCACGACTAATGATGTGGTGGGACTACCCGTGCCCGTATTGATGAGAATCCCGCAATGAGGGGGCACGATCTCTGCTTTGACAAGACGTGTCAAGGAAACCGCCTCGCAATATGCGCTGTGTATGGTTGTGGGAAGACGGTTCGAATGATGACCCGACCGTGGTGACACGTTGCATTTCTTGAAAAGCTGTCAGCAGATCGCATTTGCGAAACATCATTCTATGGTGGCATACGAAGATCATCTTGTGGATCCGGACATGGTTTGAGTGTTCGATAATTATCTTGGAGTATTCGGAGGAGGAACCCGCCCTGCAATGCCGAAGACAAGACTGCACGCCGGACTCATCGTCATTGAAGCCTGGTTCAGGGGCTACTGAGGGAGTCCTGGATTAGGGGGTATCCGGACAGCCGGACTGTGTACAACGTCCGGACTATTGAAGCGTGAAGATACAAGACTCAAGACTTCGGCTCGTGTCCGGATGGGACTTTCCTTGGCGTGGAAGGCAAGCTATCCGGATATTATATTCCCTTCCTTTTAACCGACTCCATGTAAACCCTAGCCCTCTTCGTTGTCTATATAAACCGTAGAGGTTTGTCCTTAGAAGGCCGATCACGATTACAATCATACCATCATAGGCTAGCTCTTAGGGTTTAGCCTCTACGATCTCGTGGTAGATCTACTCTTGTACTACCCATATCATCAGTATTAATCAAGAAGGAAGTAGGGTTTTACCTCCATTGAGAGGACCCGAACCTGGGTAAACATCTGTGTCCCTTGCTTCCTATTACCACCAGCCTTGACGCACAGATCGGGACCCCCTACCCGAGATCCGTCGGTTTTGACACCGACATTCGGTGCATCAACATTAGTTCTCTGAGAATCTTGCTCAATTCTCTTAGGGTGGCCTTCAGGATACAAAGGTTCCTGGGTCATTTTACCCCCTCTAGTCATAACTCTAACAACATTATCATTTTTCTTATTATTTAATTCATTGAGCAAATCATTCTGAGCTCTAAGCACTTGTTCTACTTGAGTGGTAACCATAGAGGCATGTTTACTAATAAGTTTAAGTTCACCTTTAACTCTAGACGTATAATCACTCAAGTGTTCAGTCATATAAGCATTACGTTTCAATTGTCTACCAACATAAGCATTGAAGTTTTATTGTTTAACAATAAAATTATCAAACTCATCTAAGCATTGGCTAGCAGACTTATAACAAGGGATATCACCTTCATCAAATCTATAGAGAGAATTTACCTTTACTACCTGTGTCGGGTTATCAAGACCATGTATTTCTTCAATAGGTGGTAAATTCTTAACATCCTCGGCTTTAATACCTTTTTCTTTCATAGATATCTTTGCCTCTTGCATATCTTCAGGACCGAGAAATAGAATACCCCTCTTCTTCGGGGTTGGCTTAGGAGTTGGTTCAGGAAGTGTCCAATTATTTTCATTAGTCAACATATTATTCAATAGCAATTCAGCTTGATCAACAATTCTCTCCCTGAAAACACAACCAGCACAACTATCCAGGTGGTTTCTGGAAGCATCGGTTAGTCCATTATAAAATATATCAAGTATTTCATTTTTCTTGTGAGGATGATCAGGCAAAGCATTAAGTAATTGGAGAAACCTCCCCCAAGCTTGTGGGAGACTCTCTTCTTCAATTTGCACAAAATTATATATTTTCCTTAAAGCAGCTTGTTTCTTATGAGCGAGGAAATATTTAGCAGAGAAGTAATAAATGATGTCCTGGGGACTACGCACACAACCAGGATCAAGAGAATTAAACCAAGTTTTAGCATCACCCTTTAATGAGAACATGAATAATTTAAGGATATAGTAGTAACGAGTTTTCTCATCATTAGTGAATATTTAGCAGAGAAGTAATTATTTAGTAAGATGTGCCACAACAGTTTCAGATTCATAGCCATAAAAAGGATTAGATTCAACCAAAGTAATCATCTCAGGATCAACAGAGAAATCATAATCCTTATCGGAAATACAGATAGGTGAAGTAGCAAAAGCAGGGTCATATTTCATTCTAGCATTCCAAGATATTTCTTTCAGCTTAGCTAATAATTTCTTAAGATCATATCTATCATTGCAAGCAAGAAAATCTCTAGCGCTTTCTTCATCCATAACATAACCCTCGTGCACAATGCATAATTCATATCTAGGGGAGAATCTTCATCATCACTTTCATCAATATTATCAGTTTCAATAATTTCATTCTCTCTAGCCCTAGCAAGTTGTTCATCAAGAAATTCACCTAGAGGCACAGTATTATCAAGCATGGAAGTAGTTTCATCATAAGTATCATGCATAGCAGAAGTGGCATCATCAATAACATGCGCATATCAGAACAAATAGCAGAAGCAGGTTTAGGTGTTGCAAGTTTAATCAAAACAGAAGGCGAATGAAGTGTAGAGCTAGATGGCAGTTCCTTACCTCCCCTCCTAGTTGAGGAATAAATCTTGGTTTTTTCGTCTTTCAAGTTCCTCATAGTGATCAACAGATATAAATCCCAAGTGACTCAAAGAATAGAGCTATGCTCCCCGACAACGGCGCTAGAAAATAGTCTTGATAACCCACAATTATAGGGGATCGCAACATTTTTCGAGGGTAGAGTATTCAACCCAAATTTATTGATTCTACACAAGGGGAGCCAAAGAATATTCTCAAGTATTAGCAGTTGAGTTGTCAATTCAACCACACCTGGAAAACTTAATATCTGCAGCAAAGTATTTAGTAGCAAAGTAGTATGGAAGTAACGGTAACGGTGGCAAAAGTAACAGTAGCAGCTTTGTAGTAATTGTAACAGTGGCAACGGTAAAGTAACTAAGCAAAGATCAATATGTGAAAAGCTCGTAGGCATTGGATCAGTGATGGATAATTACGTCGGATGTGATTCTTCATATGCAACAGTTATAACATAGGGTGACACAGAACTACCTCCAGTTCATCAATGTAATGTAGGCATGTATTCTGAATATAGTCATACGTGCTTATGGAAAAGAACTTGCATGACATCTTGATGTCGAGTGGAACTCCGTAGGTCGGTCTTTCACGAAAGGAGCGGATCCCAACTAAGGACATGAAGAACACGAGGGGAAAACGAGGGGAAACACAAGGGGAATCACGAGAGAATCACTCAACCAACAAGAATAGATCACACATGCGTTAGATCGATGACACCAAGGTAAGATACAAGATCCAAATCTAACAAAGGATGATACAAAGGTAACCGGTTCTTCTCCTAGAAGGAGGTCTTGATGGGGGCCACCCAAGAGGGGGTCTTGAATCCAAGGTGATCTTCTCAGAAGAGTGGCCGCAGTCTCTCTCGAGGAGGAGATCCGTAATGGATGAGCAAAGTTTTATCTCAACTATGAGCTAAACCAATGCTAACCCTAACTAGGAGGAGGGGGAGTTCTATTTATAGTCTTAGTGCAAATGGGGCGAAGTGAAAGGGTACAAGGGCCTCGGGCCCGAACACTGTGCGCAGACAGGTACCGGACGTCCGCTGGGGACCGGTCGTCCGGTGGCTCACGGGGGACCGGACGTCCGTTGGCTTCCGGACTTCCGCTATTTCTGTTCTGTGATGGCGGTGCCGGACGTCCGGTGTCTTCATACTTCCGTTAATTTCCATTCTGTAGAGGTGGTGTCGGACGTCCGGTGGCTCCGGTCGTTCGCTCGCTGGAGAGCGTGGCTGGTCGTCCGGTCCGGCCGGACGTCCTCTCGCTGGAGCCTGCGCCGGCTGGGACTTGGGCAGGTTGGCCTTCAGGCGCCGGACGTCCGGTCCCGACTGGTCGTCCGGTGGCTGGAGTTTTCTCCGGTAGCTCTTCTTCTTGTCCCTCGCGGTCGGTGGCCTTGCCGTCTTGTCCGTTGGATGTAGATGTACCATGGCTTTCCTCCAAGTATCTAAGCACACATAGTGTTCCTGTTTGAGGTAGTAGCCATGTCTCATGTGTCGAAAGTGGTAGTTCGTAAAGGAGCGAGTTCACCTTATCTTCGATAGACTTAGCTCAGGCTCTTGTCATTGGTCCAAGTGGTGTCGTGGGAGGCGTAGGTAGGTCCATGGGGATGACCTTGGGATGCTCCGCATCATCTCCCCTCCCTTGGGAACGATCTGACCTCGGATCGAATTCTTCATCACTATGGTAGGGCGAAAGATCCTTGACGTTGAAGATGTCGCTCATGTTGTACTTGTCGCGTGGTAGGTCGATCTTGTAAGCGTTGTTGTTGTAGCGTGCTAACATCTTGAAGGGTCCATCCGCTCGTGGTAGAAGTTTAGACTTGCGATCATTGGGGAAGCGGTCCTTGCGAAGGTGTATCCACACAAGATCGCCAATGTTGAAGATCATGGGGTGCTTGTTGACGTTGAGCTTGGTCGCAAGTCGTTGTACTTGACGTTCGATGGTGTTCCTAGTATCATCATGCATCCTCTTGAGATAGTTGACTAGGCCACTCGCGTCCATGTTGATGCGCTCTTGTAGTGGTAGAGGAAGAATGTCCAATGGGGAAAACGGGTTGAAGCTGTAGACGACCTTGAAGGGGGACTTGTCGGTAGTCAAATGTCTTGCTCGGTTGTAGGCGTACTCGGCGATGGGTAGGCACTCTTCCCACTCCTTGATGTTCTTCTTGATTAGCACGCAAAGAAGGGTGGAGAGCGTACGGTTTGTCACCTCCGTTTGGCTGTCGGTTTGTGGATGATATGCCGTGGAGAATAGTAGCTTGATTACGAGCTTGGCGCATAAGGTCTTCCAAATGTAACTCAAGAACTTGACGTCGCGGTCTGAGACAATCGTCTTGGGAACTCCATGAAGTCGCAATATTTCCCTACAAAAGAGATTGGCAACATGTGAAGCATCGTCTATCTTGTTGCAAGGAATGGAATGAGCCATTTTAGAGAATCGGTCCACAACAACAAACACGGAATCCTTTCCATTTCTAGTTCTAGGCAAACCAAGCACAAAATCCATGCTAATATCTTCCCATGGTTGATATGGAATTGGAAGTGGCATGTAAAGGCCATGAGATTGAGCTTTAGACTTAGCTTTGCAACATGTAGAGCATCGGTTGGTGTAGCGGTTGACGTCGCGAAACATCTTGGGCCAAAAGTAGTTCTTGGAGAGCGTAGCAAATGTCTTGTTGCGTCAAAAGTGACCCATGAGTCCTCCTCCATGAGATTCTTACAAAAGTAACAAATGAAGAGAAGACTCGGGGATGCAAAGTTTGTTAGCTCTCATATGGTATCCATCCTTGATGTAATAACGTTCCCAAGATGTATGCGTCAAACATTTAGCATAAGGAATGGCAACAGTAGGATCATGCTCATACAAGTCTTTTATGTGCTCAAACCCAATGACATTCAATTCAAGTTTGGTAACAAGCATGCATATACGAGAAAGCGCATCCGCCACTACATTTTCCTTACCTTTAATATACTTGACGACATAAGGAAAAGACTCAATAAATTCACTCCACTTAGCATGACGCTTGTTCAACTTAGTTTGACCCTTAAGGTATTTAAGCGTTTCATGATCGGTATGGATGATAAATTCATGAGGGCGGAGGTAATGTTTCCATTCACGCAAAACTCGCCCTAAAGCATATAGCTCTTTGTCATAGATGGGATAATTGAGTTGCGCACCAGAAAGTTTCTCACTAAAGTATGCTATGGGGCGCTTCTCTTGCGTTAGCACACCGCCTATGCCATTACCACTAGCATCACTATGTATTTCAAAAGGTTTGTCAAAGTTGGGTAATGCAAGCACGGGAGCATGAGTAAGCACATTCTTAAGCTCATTGAAAGCGATATCTTGGGATGTTCCCCAAAAAAGCAGTGCATTTTTCTTACTCAAAGCATGCAAAGGTGAAGCAATGGTGCTAAAATCCTTCACAAATCTACGGTAGAAACCGGCTAACCCAAGAAAACTACGCACTTGTTGCAAATTGGTTGGTTGGGGCCAAGTTTTGATAGCATTGATCTTAGATTCATCAACATGAACACCCTTAGAAGATACTACAAAACCCAAGAAAACAAGCTTATCAACACCAAAGAGGCATTTTTCCATATTAGCATAAAGTTGTTCCTTTCGAAGAGTTTGTAGCACGGTTCGAAGGTGGGTGACATGCTCTTTGAGAGATTTGCTAAACACAAGGATATCGTCAAAGTAGACAACAACAAATTCACCAATGTAAGGGCGAAACACATAATGCATAAGACGCATGAAAGTACCGGGTGCTTCTGATAAACCCATAGGCATGACTAACCACTCATATAGACCAAACTTTGTTTTGAAAGCGGTTTTCCATTCATCACCCTCTTGTATGCGGATTTGATAGTAACCACTTTTAAGATCAATTTTAGAGAAAATAGTGGCACCGCTAAGTTCATCAAGCATATCATCAAGGCGTGGAATAGGGTACCGATATCGAACGGTGATAGCATTGATAGGTCTACAATCGGAACACATGCGAAAGCTACCGTCTCTTTTAGGCACTAGAATGACCGGTACGGCACAAGGACTCAAACTTTCACGCACATGTCCATGCTCTATGAGATGCTTTACTTGCCTTTGTATTTCTTTGGTTTCTTCGGGGTTGACTCGGTAGGGAGCTTTGTTTGGAAGTGGCGCTCCAGGGATGAGGTCGATGCGGTGCTCGATGCCACGTAGTGGAGGTAGACCCGGAGGTAGCTCGTCGGGGAAAACATCTTGGAATTCCTGCAATAAAGAAGATAACACCAAGGGTAGATTGTGAGAGTTGTTATTTTTTGGTGCCTCGTCCTTGCACAAGAGGACATAGTGTAGGACACTTGATGGGTTCTCACACACTTCTCTCATCTCACATTTGGTGGCAAATAGAACTAAGTTTTCCTTGTCGCTCATCATGGAGGCACTCAATTTTGGCTTATGGCGCTCACTCTCTTTATGGTGGTTCGCTCTCTCACTATTCTCTCCATGATGGGCGGCTTGCTTGTCGGCGAGCACTTGGCTTGGAGACATAGGACGTAGCACATACTCCTTCCCTTTCATCTTGAAGCTATGGTGATTTGTACGCCCATTGTGGATGACACCTCGATCAAATTGCCATGGCCGTCCAAGAAGGAGGTGGCATACGGTCATCGGAAGGACATCACACTCCAAAGTGTCTTCATAGGCGCCGATCTTGAAAGAGACTTGTACCCTATGCTCTGCTTGGATGGTGCCGGTGTCGCTTAGCCATTGAACCTTGTAGGGGTGCGGGTGCTTCATCTTGACCAATTGGAGTTTGGAGCATAGTTCTTCACTTGGTAAGTTATGGAAACTCCCTCCATCGATGATGACCTTGACGGACCGTCCATTGATGTCGGCCTTTATGTGGAAGATATGGCATCTTTGATCTTCGTCTTGTTGATGTTGAAGAGTCAAGACCTTGGAGACAACAAGAGCGGGACTTGAGTCTTCGTCGCAAAAGACTTGATCATCTTCATCATCGTTGTTCACTTGTCGGTGCATGGCCACTTGCTCAAGGGCTTCCATTTCTCCTTCACTCATTGAGTCATATGTTCCGTCGTCGTTGAGGATCATGGTGCGCTTGTTTGTGCACTCGAAGGACTTGTGGCCTCGGCCTCCGCATGTGAAGCATTTGAAGGAACTTGTCTTGGTGGTCTCATCGGTTGGAGTAGATGATGATGAAGCTTTCGGCTTGAAGTTGCTTGTAGAAGGAGGACGACTTGAGCTTGTCGAAGCTTTCTTGTAATTTGACTTGTCGCCGTTGCTTGTAGATGGCTTGGTGGAGGTAGAAGGTGTTGGAGTCGTTGAAGCTTGGGTGTTGGAGAAGCCGTAGGACTTGGATGAGAAATTGGCATACTTGAAGTCGTCTTGTACTTGCCGTTCCGCTTTGGTAGCTTGATGCACTAACTCGATGAGGTTCAAGTATGTTGGAACTCAGCAATCTTCTTGATAGGGTGATTGAGTCCATTCAAGAAACGTGCCATAGTTTTCTCATCATCTTCTTTGACATTGGCTCGTATCATGGCAATCTCCATTTTCTTGTATTACTCTTCAACGCTCTTGGTTCCTTGCTTGAGTTGTTGGAGTTTCTTGAAGAGGTCGCGGTTGTAGTAGTTTGGCACGAATCGTGCTCTCATGACATCCTTCATTTGTGCCCAAGTGGTGATGGGTGGTTCACCTCTTGCCGCTCGGCGCTCAATTACTTGTTCCCACCAAATGAGGACATAGTCTTGGAATTCAAGGGATGCCATTGCGATCTTCTTCTCTTCTTCGTAGTTGTGCAAGCGGAAGATTTGTCAACCTTCAATGCCCATGATATGTACTCTTCGGGATCATTGCTTCCGATAAACTTGGGCATGGTGAACTTTAGCTTGCCATATCGTTGCTCTTCATTGTGTTGGGGTCGGGGATGATGACGCCCATGTTGTTGAGGATTGACAATCTTGTGTTGCTCTTGGCGAGGAGGGTTGTCTTCCTCAAGTTGTTCTTGGCGAGGAGGGTTGTCTTCCTCATGTTGCTCTTGGCGAGGAGGGGGTCCATTGTCTTCTTGCTCTCGATGGACTTGACGTTCTTGTCTCGCTTGAGGAGGATCTGGTCGATCTTGACGAGGAGCTTGTCGATCTTGACGAGGAGCTTGTAGATGCACACGTGCTTGGTAAATCCTTTCTTGAGCTTCGTCGCGAAGTGCTTCTTGATGTAGACGAGCTTGTCAGCCTCGGTTGGCTACGGCTCGACTTGAATCTCGAAGAGCACGTTGCGCCTCAAGTGCTTGAGCTTCACGAAGTTCTTGTTCTTGTCGTTGTGCCTCGGTGTCTTGTGCATCTTGATGTTGGCGCGCTCGCTCCTCTTGTTCTTGTTGTCATAGGCGTTGCCGTTCTTGTGCTTGCGCGAATGTAGCTTGGTTTTGACGATGTCGAAACTCTTGAGAGTCGTGTCGTGTAGAGGATTGCGGTTAGCTTGACGGTCTTGATGCGCAGCATGACGAAGAGTGTTCGATGTCGGTGTACTTGAACCGGAGATAGTGTCGTCGGAGTGTCGACTTGAGAAGCTCCGTCTTGAAGAGGACGAAGTGTAGAAGAGCGGACCATCATGGTTTGGATATCTTCTTTGAGGGAACTCATGGATTTGTCAAAGTAGTCTCTTGTACGTTGCTCGGATTGTCGTAGATCGGTGGCGAGGTTGTCGATGCGATCGCCCAAAGCAAGTTGTTCTTGTTGCAAAGCTCGGTGTGCACCAAATAGTTGAGTCTTGCTGACGTAGGATGACATGTCGTCGTCTTGCTCCAAGAAGAGTGGGTTGGTAGAAGTACTTGGCCTATCCATCATTCCAAACAAAGGTATGTGAGTGGGAGAAAAAGAAGAACCAATACCAAATGTACCTTGACCGATGTTGAAAATGGATCAACAATCACTCAACGTGTAACAAGGAAATAGCACAATTGGTACCAATTCTTGTCGGTTTCTCACACCTACACAAGTAAAAGCTTATGGTGGAGCTTGGTTAGGATTGTGGCACAAAATTTGATGCAATTGTAAGTGAGCTTCAATAATGTTGGAAAAGATTCACAAATTCGCAAATGCAACAAGTAGACCAATAGCAAGATATGGTACACGGAAACACACACACAAATAGATAAGTGGGGTCGTGCAACCAAGGGTGAGCCAAAATGTGGAATCCACTAAAATGCTCGTGTTGCACAACGCTAGAGAGACGCTAGCACGATTGCACAATAGGCGGATATGAAACTTGTGCACAACCTACTAAGCAAAAATGCAACGACTTCTATCCCAAGTATGCTATATGTATGATGTTTCTATGCTTTGATCCAAGATGATCGAGTATGACAATCTTAATGTTGTATGATGATATGGTTCTTGCTTATAAGCTCTTTGCTTATCTTTCCCTTTTGCTTAAAAGCTTGTTTGGCTCTTTGTTGTTTGAGCTCTTTTCTCATGCAATGCTTCACGAACCAAGATAGCAATTGAGTATATGCAATGGCCACCTTGTGACACAAGAGATGATACCAAGATGTGCACCACGGTAATATGGTATGTATGCTATGGGAAATATGATCACTAATGTGCACAAGTCACATTGCCGGCAATACTCAAAGGCTAGTCTCGATGGGTAAGCGACACAAAAGTAAGGCTATGGGGTAATCAATGCAATTGCGAGAATGTATGATGATATCATGATACCAAGATGATACCAAGGTGAGGTTGATACCACAATGGTGTAGTTGATCGTAGTAGTCCGTGGCGAAGATGAGCGGTAGTGATGTCGATGTCGAACCGTACCTAGATAGCCGAAACACAAAAGGACACGGTTACCACAACTCAAATTCTCCAAGACCAAAATGTGTCAAAATCATCGAAGGTGGATAGCGGTCAAGCTATGGAGGTGGTATGCGGAAATGGATGTGGTGGCTGAAAAATTTCGGGAGAAATTCAGTTTTGTCAGGGATCAGCGGGCGTCCGGTGGTGGAGCGGTCGTCCGGTCGTCGGACGTCCTATAAGATCGGAAATCCGTCGATTCGAATCGGGTCAGGGGTTCCGGTCGTCCGGTAGACAACGGACGTCCGGTGGTCGGGGTCAACGCCGGATGTGAAATTGGGCGGAATTTTGGGATTTTGAGGATAAAATTCGAGGGAATTTGTGGATGGAAGGTGGAGAAAACTGGGGAGATGCTAGATCCACACGAGGCAAAGCAAATCAATGGATCAAATCAAACAAAACTTCATCACACCAACAAATCACAAAAAAAATTGGGGCTATTTTTGGTGGGGATTTTCGAATTAGGGAAGAACACAACAAAATCAAGCTAGAAAACACAACGGGGAGGCTCCGAAATCGTGATCAACGTGGCTCATGATACCAAGATGATGTGGAGTGGAACTCCGTAGGCCGATCTTTCACGAAAGGAGCGGATCCCAACTAAGAACACGAGGGGAAAACGAGGGGAAACACAAGGGGAATCACGAGAGAATAACTCAACCAACAAGAATAGATCACACATGCGCTAGATCGATGACACAAAGGTAAGATACAAGATCCAAATCCAACAAAGGACGATACAAAGGTAACCGGTTCTTCTCCTAGAAGGAGGTCTTTATGGGGGCCACCCAAGAGGGGGTCTTGAATCCAAGGTGATCTTCTCCGAAGAGGGGCCGCAGTCTCTCTCAAGGAGGAGATCCGTAATGGATGAGCAAATCTCTATCTCAACTATGAGCTAAACCAATGCTAACCCTAACTAGGAGGAGGGGGAGTTCTATTTATAGTCTTAGTGCAAATGGGGCGAAGTGAAAGGGTGCAAGGGCCTCGGGCCCGAACAACATCTTGTGAGCAGTGCCGGGCGTCCAGGGGACCGGTCGTCCGTGGCTCACGGGGACCGGACGTCAGTCCGTTGGCTTCTGGACTTCCGCTATTTCTGTTCTGTGATGGCGGTGCCGGACGTCCGGTGTCTTCATACTTCCGTTAATTTCCATTCTGTAGAGGTGGTGTCGGACGTCCGGTGGCTCCGGTCCTCCGCTCGCTGGAGAGTGTGGCCGGTCGTCCGGTCTGGCCGTACGTCCGCTGTCGGTGCGGGGACGACACCTATGGGATCACAAGAATCCCTACTACGGTTGCGGGTCGCGGGGTCGTGAGACGAGCAGATCAAACAGATATCACACGGGTTCTTTTATCCAGGTTCGGGCCACGAGATGCGTAAAACCCTACTCCTGCTTTGGTGGTTAGTTTATCTGCGTTCTTGAGCTAGCTATGGGGCGTGAGGAGCTCCAAAAAGCCGAATCCTCCTCCTGGTCTCCTTGGGCCTCCTTTTATAGGGAAAGGGGTTGCCACAGTGGCACACAAGAGGTGGAAAGGGTACAGTCATACAAGTTTATCCATTACATGACAAGGCGCCATAAATGCGTCTTGCTTAGGTGTCCTTGCTTTATCGGGGATGGGGGAGAGCCCAGTCTCGTCCGTCGCCGCTCCCTTTCGTGTTGACACGCGCCCTGGCCAGTGGTGCCTGTGGTGCCATGTAGGCAGGCAGGCAGCTGAGGTGGCGCAGTGGTGGGTCTCCATGAAGGTTTGCTTGCCGCCACGCAGGTGCCTGCCCAACTGGTTGGGTTCGCAGCTGCATGGTGGAGGCTTGATTGGCGCGGGCCTGATGGTGGCCCTACGGGTGTCCTTGGCAGGGGCCATGCCGCAGCCCCGGCAAGGGTCTTGCTGCGGCGCCTGCTGTCATCCCCGGCAAGGCTTTTGCCAGGGGACTTGTGGTTCTCCTTGGCCGGGATCCCGCCAAGGGTCGTCATCTTCTATAGTATGTATCTGATCTTTGAATGTCTTCACAAAGATCTGCATGCCACCACGGGGATGTCCCCCGAATCCTTGCCCCATGGGGGCAGTGAACTCGAGGGTGATTCGCTCCGTAGGTGTGGGGCGAGCTGCTCCGGCAAGGGTCTTGCCGGGTTTGCTAAAACTGCCCCCCCGGCAAGGATCTTGCCGGGGGAGTCCACTCCGTCCCCTTTGCTCTTTGTGGTCTTGGTCTTGGCGTTGTTCTGTTCCTCTTGAGCGTCGGCCTTACTTTGGCTCACCTTCCTTGCCTTGCTTAGTGTGGCGGCGCCCGCGGCTCAGCCTGCCCATGCACAGCTAAAAGGTGTACCCCTCTTTTTGTACACCGACAGGAGCCCCCGGGCCTGGGCCACACGTAAGCGCAATCGCGTCGTTGGGCTAGGCCCAAAAACGGTGCGCGGGCACACATGGTGGTTTTTACCGTCGTAAGTCTTTTCGCGCGCTGCGCTTCCCGTGCCTCTCGCGCGTGGCTCGGCGTGGGGAGGCGTGCGTGACGTGGGCGGTGTTGGAAATATGCCCTAGAGGCAATAATAAATTAGTTGTTATTATTATATTTTCTTGTTCATGATAATCGTTTATTATCCATGCTATAATTGTATTGATAGGAAACTCAGATACATGTGTGGATACATAGACAACACCATGTCCCTAGTAGGCCTCTAGTTGACTAGCTCGTTGATCAATAGATGCTTACGGTTTCTGACCATGGACATTGGATGTCGTTGATAACGGATCACATCATTAGGAGAATGATGTGATGGACAAGACCCAATCCTAAGCCTAGCACAAAGATCGTAGTTCGTATGCTAATGCTTTTCTAATGTCAAGTATCATTTCCTTAGACCATGAGATTGTGCAACTCCGGATACCGTAGGGAATGCTTTGGGTGTACCAAACGTCACAACGTAATCGGGTGGCTATAAAGGTGCATTACAGTATCTCCGAAAGTGTCATTGGGTTGGTACCAATTGAGACTGGATTTGTCACTCCGTAAACGGAGAGGTATCTCTGGGCCCACTCGGTAGGACATCATCATAATGTGCACAATGTGACCAAGAGGTTGATCACGGGATGATGTGTTACGGAACGAGTAAGGAGACTTGCCGGTAACGAGATTGAACAAGGTATCCGGATACCGACGATCGAATCTCGGCAAGTACAATGCCGCTAGACAAAGGGAATTGTATACGGGATCGATTGAGTCCTTGACATCGTGGTTCATCCGATGAGATCATCGTGGAACATGTGGGAGCCAACATGGGTATCCAGATCCCGCTGTTGGTTATTGACCGGAGAACGCCTCGGTCATGTTCAGCATGTCTCCCGAACCCGTAGGGTCTACACACTTAAGGTTCGATGACGCTTAGGGTTATAAAGGAAGTTTGTATGTGGTTACCGAATGTTGTTCGAGTCCAGATGAGATCCCGGACGTCACGAGGAGTTCCGGAATGGTCCAGAGGTAAAGATTTATATATGGAAAGTTGTTGTTCCGGCCCGGAAAAGTTCGGGTTTTTTCGGTATTGTACCGGAAGCTTCTGTAGGTTCCGGAGGATTCCGGAGGGTCCGGAGGTCCGGAAATTGTTCCACCACGTCCAATACAGTAGCATGGGCTGTAGGGGGCGCCCTAGCCTTAATGGGCCAGGGCACCAGCCCCCAAGGCCCATGCGCATGGGAAGGGGAAAACCCTAAAGGGGAGGCCTCCACTTGACTTGGGAGGCACTCCTCCCCTTGGCCGCCCCCTAGATGGGATCTAGGGCTGGCCGCACCCCTTGGGTGGGAAACCTAAAGGGGCGCAGCCCCTCTCCCCTATAAATACTTGAGGCTTGGGGCTGCCCAACACATGGGTTTTCTCCTCTATTGGTGCAGCCCCGCCTCCTCCTCCTCCTCTCCGTGGTGCTTGGCGGCCTCGCTGGATTGCCACACTCCTCCACCACCACCACGCCTGCTGTGCTGCTGCTGGATGGAGTCTTCCTCAACCTCTCCCTCTCTCCTTGCTGGATCAAGGCGTGAGACGCCACCGGCTGTACGTGTATTGAACGCGGAGGTGCCGTCCGTTCGGCACTAGGATCTCCGGTGATTTGGATCACGACGAGTACGACTCCTTCAACCCCGTTCTCATGAACGCTTCCGCTTAGCGATCTACAAGGGTATGTAGAGGCACTCTCCCATGACTCGTTGCTTAGATGAACTCATAGATGGATCTTGGTGAAACCGTAGGAAATTTTTTAATTTTCTGCAACGTTCCCCAATAGTGGCATCATGAGCTAGGTCTATTGCGTAGATTCTTTGCACGAGTAGAACACAAAGTAGTTGTGGGCGTTGATGATGTTCAATATACTTACCGTTACTAGTCCAATCTTGTTTCGACGGTATTGTGGGATGAAGCGCCCGGACCGACCTTACACGTACACTTACGTGAGACAGGTTCCACCGACCGACATGCACTTGGTGCATAAGGTGGCTAGCGGGTGCCGCCTCCCACTTTAGTCGGAACGGATTCGATGAAAAGGGTCCTTATGAAGGGTAAATAGCAATTGGCATATCACGCTGTGGTTTTATGAGGTAAGAAACGTTCTTGCTAGAAACCCATAGCAGCCATCAGAAACATGCAACAACAATTAGAGGACGTCTAACTTGTTTTTGCAGGGTATGCTATGTGATGTGATATGGCCAAGTAGAATGTGATGAATGATATGTGATGTACGAGATTGATCATGTTCTTGTAATAGGATTCACGACTTGCATGTCGATGAGTATGACAACCGGCAGGAGCCATATGAGTTGTCTTTATTTATTGTATGACCTGCGTGTCATTAAACAATGCCATGTAATTACTTTACTTTATTGCTAACCGGTAGCCATAGTAGTAGAAGTAATAGTTGGCAAGACAACTTCATGAAAACACGATGATGGAGATCATGATGATGGAGATCACGGTGTCATGCCGGTGACGATGATGATCATGGAGCCCCGAAGATGGAGATCAATGGAGCTATATGATATTGGCCATATCATGTCACTACTATATATAATTGCATGTGATGTTTATTATGTTTATGCATCTTGTTTACTTAGAACAACGGTAGTAAATAAGATGATCCCTTACAACAATTTCAAGAAGTGTTCTCCCTAACTGCGGCACCGCTGCTAAAGTTCATCGCTTCTAAGCACCACGTGATCATCGGGTGTGATGGATTCTTACGTTCACATACAACGGGTGTAAGACAGATTTACACGCGAAACACTTAGGGTTAACTTGACGAGCCTAGCATGTACAGACATGGCCTCGGAACAGAGACCGAAAGGTCGAGCATGAGTCGTATAGCAGATACGATCAACATGAAGATGTTCACCGATGATGACTAGTCCGTCTCACGTGATGATCGGACACGGCCTAGTTGACTTGGATCATGTAATCACTTAGATGACCAGAGGGATGTCTATCTGAGTGGGAGTTCATAAGATGAACCTAATTATCCTGAACATAGTCAAAAGACCTTTTGCAAATTATGTCGTAAGCTCGCTTTAGTTCCACTGTTTAGATATGTTCCTAGAGAAAATATAGTTGAAAGTTGACAGAGCGATTATGCGGACAGAGATAGCTTATGTCCTTAATGCACCGCCAAGGTGTTGAACCCCAAACGTCATTCTGTGGATGTTGCGAACATCGGACATACACGCTTTGATAACTACGTGATAGTTCGCTTAAACGGTTTAGAGTTGAGGCACCAAAGACGTTTTCGAAACGTCGCGGAACATATGAGATGTTTCAAGGGCTGAAATTGGGATTTCAGGCTCGTGCCCACGTCAAGAGGTATAAGACCTCCGACGATTTTCTTAGCCTGCAAACTCAGGGAGAAAAAGCTCAATTGTTGAGCTTGTGCTCAGATTGTCTGAGTGCAACAATCACTTGAATCGAGTGGAAGTTGATCTTCCAGAGATAGTGATGTTTCTCCAAAGTCATTGCCACCAAGCTGCTAGGGCTTCGTGATGAACTATAACAAATGAGGGATAAATATGATGATCCTTGAGATATTCGCAATGTGTGACACCGCGAAAGTAGGAATCAAGAAGGAGCATCAATTGTTGATGGTTGGTGAAACCACTAGTTTCAAGAAGGGCAAGGGCAAGAAGGGGCACTTCATGAAACGGCAAATCAGCTGCTGCTCCAGTGAAGAAACCCAAGGTTGAACCCAAACCTGAGACTAGTGCTTCTGTAATAAGGGGAATAGACACTGGAGCAGAATTACCCTAGATACTTGGTAGATAAGAAAGCTGGCAAGGTCGATAGAAGTATATTGGATATACATTATGTTAATGTGTACTTTACTAGTACTCCTAGTAGCACCAGGGTATTAGATACCGGTTCGTTGCTAAGTGTTAGTAACTCAAACAAAAGTCTGCGGAATAAACGGAGACTAACTAAAGGTGAGTCGACGATATGTGTTGGAAGTGTTTCCAAGTTTGATGTGATCAAACATCGCACGCCTCCCTCTACCATCAAGATTAAACCTGAATAATTGTCATTTGGTGTTTATGCTGAGCATAGACATGATTGGATTATGTCCGCAGCCAATACGGTTATTCATTTAAGGAGAATAATGGTTACTCTGTTAATTTGAATAATACCTTCAATGGTCTAGCACCTAAAAGGAATGGTTTATTGAATTTCGATCGTAGTGATACACATTTTCATGCCAAAGATATAAGATAGTAATGATAGTACCACTTACTTGTGGAACTGCCATGTAAGTCATATTGGTGTAAAACGCATGAAGAAGCTCCATGTTGATGGATCTTTGGACTCACTCGGTTTTGTCAAGTTTGAGACATGCGAACCACGCCTATTGGTGTATACGCATGAAGAAACTCCATGCGTATGGATCATTTGGACTCACTTGATTTTGAATCACTTGAGATATGCAAATCATACCTCATGGACAAGATGACCGAAAAGCCTCGGTTTCAAAGAAGATGGAACTAGATAGCTACTTGTTGGAAGTAACACATTTTGATGTGTGCAGTCCAATGAGTGCTGAGGCATGCAGTGAATATCGTTATGTTCTTACTTCACAGATGATTCGAGTAGATGTTGAGTATATTTACTTGATGAAACACAAGTCTGAATTATTGAATGGCTCAAGTAATTTCAGAGTAAGGTTTAAGATCTTCGTGAAAAGAGGATAGAATGTCTATGATATGATCATAGAGATGAATATCTGAGTTACGAGTTTTGGCACACAATTAAGACATTGTGCAAATTGTTTCACAATTAATACCGCTCGAACACCATAGTGTGATGGTGTGTCCGAACATCATAGTTGCACTCTATTGGATATGGTGCGTACCATGATATCTCTTATCGAATTACCACTATCGCTCATGGGTTAGGCATTAGAGACAACCGCACTCACTTTAATGGGGCACCACGTAATTCCGCTTGAGACGACACCGCTTGGAGAAACCTAAGTTGTCGCTTTCTTAAAAGTTTGGGGCTGCGACGCTTATGTGGAAAAGTTTCAGGTTGATAAGCTCGAACCCAAAGCGGACAAAATGCATCTTCATAGGACACCCAAAACAGTTGGGTATACCTCCTAATTCAGATCCGGAAGCAATAGGGATTGTTTCTTGAATCGGGTCCTTTCTCGAGGAAAAGTTCGTCTCGAAAAGTTGAGTGGGAGGATGGTGGAGACTTGATGAGGTTATTGAACCATCACTTCAACTAGTGTGTAGCAGGCACGTGAAGTTGTTCCGTGGCACCTACACCAATTGAAGTAGAAGCTATGATAGTGATCATGAAGTTTCGGATCAAGTCACCGACGTACCTCGTAGGGTGACAAGGATGCGTACTACTTGAGTGGTACGCAATCCTCGTCTTGAAGGTCATGTTGCTAGACAACAATGAACCTACGAGCTATGGAGAAGAAATGGTGGGCCCAAATTCCGACAAATGGTTAGAAGCCATGAAATCCGAGATAGGATCCATGTATCGAACAAAGCATGGACTTTGGTGGACTTGCCGATGATCGGCGAGCCATTGAGATAAATGGATCTTTAAGAAAAAGACGGACAAGGACGGTAATGTCACCGCTCTATGAAGCTAGACTTGTGGCGAAGAGTTTTTCACAAGTTCAAGGAGTTGACTACGATGAGATTTTCTCATCCGTAGCGATGCTTAAAGTCCGTCGGAATCATGTTAGCACAAGCTGCATTTATGAAATCTGGCAGATGGATGTCAAAACGAGTTTCCTTACCAGTTTTCGTAAGGAAAGGTTGTATGTGATAAAATCAGAAAAGTTATGTCAATCCTAAGGATGCTAAAAGGTATGCTAGCTCCAGCAATCCTTCTAAGGACTGTAGTAAGCATCTCGGAGTTGGAATATGCACTTTGATAGGATGATCAAAGATTTTGGGTTTATACAAAGTTTATGAGAAACTTGTATTTCCAAAGAAGTGAGTGGGAGCACTATAGTATTTCGATGAGTATATGTCGCTGACATATTGATGATCGTAAATGATGTAGAATTTTCTCAGAAGCATATAGGGTTATTTGAAAAGTGTTTTTCAAGTGAAAACCTGGTTTAAGCTATCAAACATTGAGCATCAAGATCTATGAGGATAGATCAAAACCGCTTAATGGTACTTTCAAATGAGCATATACCTTGACATAATCTTGAAGGTGTTCAAGATGGATCAGTCAAAGAAGAAGTTCTTGCCAGAGTTGTAAGGTATGAAGTTAAGAGTTAAAGCTCGACCACGGCAGAAAAGGAGAAAGGACGAAGGTCGTCCCCTATGCCTTAGACGTAGGCTCTACAAAGATGCTATGTCGTGTACCGCACCTAAGTGTGCCTTGCCATGAGTCACCATAGGGGTACAAGAATGATCCAGAATGGATCATTAGACAATGATCAAAATTGTCCTTGGAGTAAATAAGGACATGTTTCTTGATTATGGAGGTGATAAAGAGTTCGCATAAAGGGTTACGCCGATGCAAGCTTTAACACCTATCCGAAAGTGACTCGAGTAGCAAACCGGATACATATAGTGGAGCAACCATTTGGAATAGCTCCAAGTGGAGCGTGGAAGCAGCGTTTACAATATGACCTAGAAATTTGCAAAACACACACGGATCTGAAAGGTTCAGATCCGTTAACTAAAACCTCTCTCACTAGCAAAACATGATCAAACCCCAGAACTCATTGAGTCTTAATCACATGAGTTTTCTCCCTCTATTGGCGCAGCCCCCTCTCCCCCTATAAATACTTGAGGCTTGGGGGCTGCCCAACACATGAGTTTTCTCCCTCTATTGGTGCAGCCCTGCCTCTCCTCCTCCTCTCCCGTGGTGCTTGGCGAAGCCCCTGCTGGATTGCCACGCCTCCACCACCACCACGCCTGCTGTGCCGCTGGATGGAGTCTTCATCAACCTCTCCCTCTCTCCTTGCAGGATCAAGGCGTGGGAGACGTCACCGGGCTGTACGTGTGTTGAACGCGGAGGTGCCGTCCGTTCGGCACTAGGATCTCCGGTGATTTGGATCACGACGAGTACGACTCCTTCAACCCCGTTCTCATGAACGCTTCCGCTTAGCGATCTACAAGGGTATGTAGATGCACTCTCCTTCCCTCGTTGCTAGTTTCTCCATAGATAGATCTTGGTGACACGTAGGAAAATTTTGAATTTCTGCTACGTTCCCCAAGAGGCGACATGCGTGGGGCTGAGCTCTGCACGCATGCGTCTCGTCACAGTTAATGTGAAAGGAGGCGGCCCGCGTTTTCCCCCATAAGAAGGAATAACCGCGGGCGCGCTGCTCACTTTCACCTCTTCTCTCGTACCTTTTCCAATCTCGGGCCGCGTTTCTCTCTTCCTTCCCTTCTAAGCTTGTCGTCATCATGATCGCTTCGCCACCCTCCTTCCTTGCTCCTCTAGACTTCTTGGCCGCCATGGCGCCCCCAAATCCGCCAAGGGCAAGGGGGTGGCTAAGAGCTTCGGGACCGTGGAGCCGCCGGAGAGCGCGCTGTCGGGGGACAGGACGAAGTCTGCCTTCTTCATCCCCTCGTCGATTGGTGTTCATGATCTCCTGGCCTCCTTCAAGCCCTTATGGGGAGTGAAGACGGGGAGAGAATTGGGGCACCCGGCGACGCCAAGATCATTCCTGCCACCGCCGCTGATCCTGCCCCAAACCGGTATCCCTTTTTCGTCGATTACCTTTCTTGCAGGTTATGCCCCCCTTTTTCCGATTTCTTCTGCGACATCATGCACACCTTCGGCTTTCGCCTTTTGGATTTCACTCCGAATGCGGTGGCATGCTTGGCTCTCTTCGCGCATCTTTGCGAAGGCTTCGCCGGAGTGCAACCCAACACGGCACTCTTTCGCCACTATTTCTCCCCTCGAATCCAGCCCGGAGGCGCCGTCTCCGGATGTATTGCCTGGATCTCAAGATCCAAGGGGGCGTACCTGGAAGGTGCCATGAAGGAGAAGTGGGATAAATGGCGTGCCCGGTGGTGCTGGATCAAAGACGAAGACCCGCCGGAATTCTACAAGGTCCGTCGAACGCCACCGGTCCGCGGCAGCGACTGGGGTGATGTCGATGCTGCCGACGGGAGGCTCACCGTCGCCACCACCAGGATCCTCCGGCTGACCCAGGCGGGGCTCACCCTGGAGATGATCGGGGCGGACTTCATTCGCCGCCGGATCGCCTCGTTGCATAACAAAGGGAGGCCTGGACTAGGGGGTCCCGAACTGTGCGTCTAGGCGGATGGTAACAGGAGACAAGGGACACGATGTTTTTACCCAGGTTCGGGCCCTCTCGATGGAGGTAATACCCTACTCCTGCTTGATTAATATTGATGATATGGGTAGTACAAGAGTGGATCTACCACGAGATCAGAGAGGCTAAACCCTAGAAGCTAGCCTATGGTATGATTGTTGTTCGTCCTACGGACTAAAAGCCCTCCGGTTTATATACACCGGATAGGGTTAGGGTTACACAGAGTCGGTTACAATGGTAGGAGATCTACATATCCGTATCGCCAAGCTTGCCTTCCACGCCAAGGAAAGTCCGATCCGGACACGGGACGAAGTCTTCAATCTTGTATCTTCATAGTCTAGGAGTCCGCCAAAGATGATAGTTCGCTATCCGGACACCCCTAGTCCAGGACTCCTCAAGAGCCCTTGAACCAGGCTTCAATGACGACGAGTCCGACGCGCATATTGTCTTCGGCATTGCAAGGCGGGTTCCTCCTCCGAATACTCCATAGAAGGTTTTGAACACCAGGATAGTGTCCGGCTCTGCAAAACAAGTTCCACATATCACCGTAGAGAGAATAACTTTTGCACAGATCTGCTGACATATTCCGCGGCGTGACATCACACCACGGCCAGGCCTTTATATGAATCGTTTTTTACTGTTCCACCTCAGCGCGTTTAGCAAGGCGGTTTCCTTGGCACGTCTTATCAAATCATAGATCGTGCCCCCTTATTCCGGGATTCTCATCAGTACGGACGTGGGTAACCCATCCGCGCCATTGATTACGGCGCTTGGGAGATAAGCGAAGTTTTACCAGTCATGGCGGGGGACGATAGCTTCATTCGTCCATATAAGGGGATAAGGATCCACCTTTTCACCCACGCCTGCTTCCTCCTTTGCTCATCCATTTCCGCAAGACTCGAGCTCCAGCGCCCAAGTCCGCACATCCCACCTCAACCTTCTCCAACCATGTCGAGCGGGAGGCAGGTGGATGGCCTCCTCCGTCATGGAGGGCACATCACAAGACTGCAGGGAGGCCGGATACTTGTCCGGCGACATCACAAGACAAAGCTGCCCGACGCTGGGCAGCTCATTCCAACCCCAGGCCCCATGAGAGGGTGGTGTTTCTCCCCCACTTCCTCCGCGGACTAGGTTTTCCACTTCACCCATTTGTCCGGGGGCTCATGTTCTACTACGGCCTGGACTTCCACGATCTGGCCCCGGATTTCATCCTCAATATCTCGACGTTTATCGTCGTGTGCGAGGCTTTCCTCTGCATCCAACCCCACTTCGGTTTATGGTTGAAGACCTTTAGCGTCAAGCCGAAGATAGTGGGCGGCCGACAGGCGGAGTGCGGAGGCGCCATGGTAGGCAGGATGCCCAATGTTCTTTGGCTCGAGGGCTCTTTCATGGAGACAAGGGTGGCAATCGAGGTGGTTCTACATCACCGAGCCGCGCGACCCCAAATGGGCGGCGGCCCCCGAATTCAGATCTGGCTCCCCCACACGGCTCACATCATGGAAAGAGACGGGCCTGACGTGGGGTGATTCGGAAGAGCTGACAGGACTCCAAACCTGTGTCCGAAACCTGGTGGAAAGGAAGCTCAAGCTTGTCAACGTAGTCCAGGTTATGCTCATCCGCCGGATTCTCCCATGCCAGCAACGGGCCTTTAATTTGTGGGAGTTTGATCCGGCACAACACCGGACCTTGAGCCGGCTCTTCGACACTACGTACGAAGATGCCTGGAAGGTGCTGTTCAAGGGCGCCGAAGCCCCCGCATCTGCTAACAAAGATCGTGGATTCAGCTCGCTGCGTCAAGCCAGCGAGGCAAGTTATTTTATCCTTTATGGGACTCTTTTTTCATAGTTTGACTCTATGCGGGATCTAAACTCCCTAACCTTTGACAGGATTGGCTGAAGAAGTCCGGACAGATTAACTGTCCGACCCCTTTGCCAGAAGACCCAGCGGACGCCCGATTGACGGGGCTGCTGGCTCCGGCACCTCACGTGGTGACGGAGAAGAAGTCCAAGAAGGAGGCCACGGGAACTCGAAGGAGCTCCCGGCGCCAGGGGCTGTCGGACTCATCGCCTGACAACCCTGAGGCGGAATCTTCCTCTGAGGAAGAGGAGGAAGAAAAAGAAGCCTCTCCCCCAGCGGGGGAAGAGAAGAAGAGGAAAGCCGCCCCAACTGGGGAGGCCGGAGGGTCCAAGAAGGGAAGGACCCTCCCTCCGGACTTCTCCACCAACGCCGACAGCGACAAGGAGGAGTGGCCAACAAGGGCCAAGCCCCTGGCGAGATCGTAAGTGTCCGGATACCCATGGCTTTTTTTATCATTGCATAGTGTTCTCTAATGCCGAACAATCATGCAGCCCGCCCAAGGGCGAGCTCGCCGCTTCGTCGAGCGGGTCCCTGAGTTCGTCGGAAATGGAGAGTACCTCACTTCCGACCGCCTCCTCACCTCACGCTAGGGATGATGCCAAGGTGGGGCCCCAAGAGGGGCCTGGTCGAGAGGAGGTGATGCAGGAGGCGCCGCAAGGCAGCCTCCCGGACCCCAGGCGCGGGGGGAGCGAGACCCCCAGGGGCTCTAAGCCCGACCCTTGTCCGGACTCCATAACGGAACCTACAGCGGTTCCGGAGTCTGGCAAGCGGCCCCTTCGCAGGAAGGGTAAGACGCCGGTGTCCTCCGTCCAACCGGAGGCACCGGATAGCATCGAGGCGCTTAACAGCCTCCATCAAGGAGGAGCACCGCATCGTTATGAGTGTGGTGATCCAGAAGTTCAGTCCGCCAAGAGCGGGCCGATCAAGCCTGCAACAGCCTTCTAACAGGATTTGAGGTAAGTTTAGAATATGTAAAAATATTACCGCATAGACAAGAGCCCCGATGCTTAGTTCGGTGTTCGAAAGAAAAGCCGGACTAAGGATCTAAAAAGATATACGCAGGAGTCTAACATAAGTATGTCAATATGGGAATGCAGGATGCGCCGACCTCTGCCAGACCGATCATGGAGGTCAATGCATTGAAGCAGTAGCCTCGAGCGGTCCGAGAACGAGCTCGGCCTTGCCAAGAAGCAGCTCGAGGACAAGGAAGGTAAGTACGTTATTAAAGAAATACCTTATAGAAAGGATTCGTTGCAAAAATGACAGGAATAACGTGGGTATTGTAGGGGCCACGAACGAGGTGGCGACCTCAAGGAAGCGGTGTCCGCGTCGAAAACAAAGCTCATGAGCGCACCGAGCGAGAGAAGGGGGAGGCGTAGCTGGCGGAGGTAGGGCAAGAGCTCCAGGCTCTCGTGAAAAAACACGAGGGTTTGGAGCGTGACTCGAAGACCCGAGAGTCCGAGCTTGCCTCTGCTCTTGAGAGCGCCAAAGTTGCTATGGCCGAGGCCCAAAAAGCCCTCCAAGAAATTGAAGCATTAAATAAGATAGCGGCGGTAAGGCATTCTTTATGCAAAGCAAGCATGTGAAAGTGAATTACCTATTACTTACCCGGATTCGAGCTCTCCGGGAGCATTCACAGAACTGCCTCAGAGTGTGTCCGATGTCGCTGCATTCTACCGCGCCAAGGAGGGGAGCTCGACGGAGAAGGTGTTCTGGTCTCAGTATGCTGAGGCCGGACATCCGGTGCCCCTAAGAGACCAGCTGAAGCAGCTGGTCGAGCTCCACAAGGTCGCCGAATAGGCCATGAAGGGCCTAATAGTTCGGCTGTGGCCATTGGAAGCCATGCCTGGGAGCTACTTTGGGCTAGTGCGGCGGCTGGTGGATGCCTGTCCATGGATTGAAGTCATCAAGTGCTCCGTCTGCATTGAAGGTGCCTGTTGGCCCTTGCCCGTGCTAAAGTGCACTGGGGCAAGCTAGATGCGGAGAATCTTGTGACGGACGGGCCACCGAAGGGCAAGGATCATCGCAAGCCCGAAATGTACTATGAGGGCGTCCTGAAGGGTGCCCGCCGTATAGCGGACGAGTGCTCCAAAGATGTAATATTTGAATAGACTCGCATTTGTTATCATGTACGCTGAAAACTTGTTCATATCCGCTAAGCAACGCTTGTTAATTTAAAATATTACCTTCTGTGTGGCCGTTTATCAAATCTGAGAGATGGCAAGTCGTTGGCTTCAGCCCCCATGCCAAGAGTGCTGGGGTGTTCGGGATAAACTTGAGCGCTCTTGTTCCCATTCTTGGGTCCTGCCGAGGGAGGCGCTCAACGCAACGAACAAGGCAACCGGACTTACAATGCTTGAACACTCTCACTTAGCCATAGAATTCTATAATTTTAAATTTCGGCGAAGCCCCTGGTATTCGGAAGACCGAGTTCGGGGCGCTATCCACCCCTTGGCCGGACTATTCCGGTTCCTCGCTCTAAGCGGCATAAGTCTTTAGGGACCCGAAAAAACCTCTCGAACAGCGACCGGCTCTCGCCCTATCATGACGGTCAGTTTTAGCTTTCTCCACTGAGGTGCTCAACCCAGCTCAACCGGGGCACAATCGCGGTGGTTCTCCCAGTGCTACCTTAGCCGATATAACGGAACGTAAGGTACCAAAACACGGAGCCGGGCAAACCCAACTATTGACCCAAGACATGATTCGAGCCGATGCATATAATGCTATAAGTTCGGGGTGCCGCACTTGTGAAAGTATTCGGACTTATCACACCATAATTTTGGGGTACTTAAGCCCCTGGTGTATTGGCCGTACCAAAGTGTACGGGTGCAACATGTCATGAAATTAACATATATATAGATAAAGAAAGGAGTGCAATAATAGGCAAAAGCTATGTATTTGAAAGTGCTAGTTATCGACTAGAGGGGGGGGGGTGAATAGGCGATTTTTAGGAAAGTCTTCAAAACACGGATGTTTTGAAGACAAACAATAGAAATGACCTAATTGATATGCAACGGAAGATAAACTACAACAAGCAAACCATAGTCTAGTATGCAATAACGTGAAAGTACAAGACTAATAGCAGCTTGGTAGAAGGATCAGGATGGAAGATAGTGAGAAGTCAATCAACAAAAGTAGTCAAGCAATGAAGTCAAACAGGTATGACATATAGGCAATGACTTCACGAAGACAAACTCTAAGTAAAGGAGGGAAGGGATAGAACCAGTCACTTGTTGAAGACACAGGATTTGTTGGACCAGTTCCACTTGCTATGACAACTGTACATCTGGTTAGGGAGGCTGAGATTCAACTCAAGACCGCGTCTTCACCTTATTCCCTTGAGCTAAGGACACAGTCCTCGCCCAATCACTCGGGTAAGTCTTCAAGGTAGACTTCAACCTTCACAGACGACGTTAACCGCAATCCACAATGACTCTTGGATGCTCGTAACGTGACGCCTAACCGGCCGGAGGATTCATAGTCCTCAAGTGTAATAAGTTTTCAGGTCACATGCATGTAAAGACTTCAAGGATGCCTAACACTCTTTGGCTCTGGGTGTTTGGGCTTTGTCCTCGCAAGGATTTCTCTCTCAAAGGCTTCGAGGTGGGTTGCTCTCAAACGACAAAAGCCGTGCACTAACTCTAAGCAGCCACCAATTTATGGTGTAGGGGTGGGCTATTTATAGCCACTAGGCAACCCGACCTGATATGTCCGAAATGACCTCGGGTCACTAAGGAACTAACACGTGTTCCAACGGTCAGATTTCAAACACACACGACAACTTTACTTGGGCTACAAGCAAAGTCGACTCATCCAGCCCTCGGATAAGTTTTGCTCTCATTGTCTTCGCCGAAGACATAGGATTTGGGTTGAGCATCACTTCACCATTCTCGACTATGATCACTTGGACCCCACTTAACAAAGACAAAGGGTTCCTATAACTCAACAAAGGAGAAAAGGAAACAACGAAACGACACAGTCTTCACGCTCCATAGTCTTCATTCAATGTCTTCTCATGTCATAGTCTTCAATGTGAATATCTTCACATACCACCATTGTCATCAATGTCTTCATACATTTTTAGGGGTCATCTCCTAGGTAAACCGAATCAATGAGGGACACTACCAAGCGTTATCCTGCAATTCTTACAAACGCATTAGTCCCTCAACCACATTTGTCGTCAATACTCCAAAACCAACTAGGGGTGGCACTAGATGCGCCACAATCTCCCCTTTTGGTGATTGATGACAAACTAGTTGAAGTTTTCAACGGGATAAAATATGTGAAATTGTAAAGGATAGAATTGTCTTCATAAGTGGCAAAGGCTCCCCGAAGATGTGCATATAAGTAGTTTGCTTTTGGAATGCAAATGCACATGGCAGGTTGTACTTGTGGAGATCCTCTTCAACTTATGAAGATAATTCATCATGCATGAAATGATATAGCTAAGAGAATGACATGCATAATGAAAAATGGACATCTCATAGAATGATCTACGTGCGGAAGTTATCATCGCACATGTGGAATTTATCATCGCACCACAGTAAAGCAAATAAGTAGCAGACGACCATTGAGTTTAAGTGTTACAACTCAAAGAACCAAATGTATCAAAAGGGAGAGTTGTAAACACTAGGCAAAATATAATGCAACCGCCCTTATGAACCCGCTTGAAGACTATCAAACTCATATGCTTCTCCCCCTTTTGTCAGTAAGGACCAAAAAGGTTTGAAGACATAGAGCATCTACTCGTCCTCTTCAGAAGTAGATGATGCAGCAGGGTTGTCGTTGTTGGTTGGCGGTGCATACGAACTTGGTGCAGTGTCGATGCATGCAGAAGTAGGGGGCGGTGAAGTAGCATCGTCTTCATCATCGATCACTCTGGCATTGACAGTTGCCGCGGAGGAATAATAGTCAGAGTCTTCAAGTGATGGAGTTCGTCGTAGGACTGCATTCCGTGGAGGAGTGGAGTCAAAATTGAAGCGTTCAGTGAAGCCATCATCTTGAAGATCTGCTTCAGCACTTAGCAGGGTCAAACTTTTCCATGATCGCCGACAGGTCTCATGAGTGACAAAGGCATTCTTGGTGGCACGGTTTCGAATGCGATTGACGTCCACCAAGAGGCTTTGCATTTGTCGCTTGAGCCAGGAGTGATGCTTATCTTGTTTCTGATGCAGCGCCACAAGAAGTTCTCGATCATTGAGGACTCGAGAGCGCTTCCGAGGCCTTTGGCCAATTGTGCTCTCAGTGTCTTCAGTCTGCGCACGGTGAGGCAGATGTGTGTTCCCAGCCAGGGGATAGACACGAGATACCGCTTGGACGCCTTCCATGGGTTGAGAGAAGCTATGGTGATCTGCATTCTAAAGACAAAGTGGCATTTTGGCTGGCTCAGGGTATATGGCTTCAATTGACATATCAACCTCTGGTAGAAAGATCAGATGATTGCGAGCAGAGGGTTGATAGTTGATAGCAGAGTGCATCTTGATGAGGCGCATGACCCATGGAGCATAAAATTTCAGACCAAACAGATCAGATCCAGACGCAGCCAATTGTCGGATGAAGAATTCTTGCATGTTGAAGCTGATGCCATTGAGGATGTAAAAGACCAATGTCTTCATTGCTCCTTCAAGCTTGGCAGATGATGAATGCCCTTTGATAGGCCATAGAGTTTGCCTGATGATGTGATATATTGTACGAGGCAGATACTCAAGGTCATCAACAAAGAAGTGCTGAGGGTATTCAGCGTCATGTGGCGATGGCTTCATCATGCTCAACATCCGACTCATGTCGGGTTCTCGCTTATGAAATATGCTCTCCAAAGGCGTCATGTGGAGTTGACATCCAGGTTCAAATAGCTATCCGGGAGTGGGTAGGCCTGTGAGCTCAATGATGTCAAGAGCTTTGGCTTCATGATGAACATTTCATGTCATCCACTCGAGAACCCATGTCTTCGTATCTCTGTTGCAGCCGCGGATGTGGAGGGTAGCATAGAATTGAAGCACAAGTTCTTCATTCCAAAGGTTTTGTCTGTTATGAAACCAAGCAGACCTGCATCACGAAAGCAATCAAGTGCTTCTTCTAAGCACGGTAGTCCAGCAATGGCTTCAGTGCCGAGGCGCATATGAGGGAAAATGCGCCCTTGATCATACAGAACGCAGGAGTAATAGCTTCGTTGCAGATAGCTCTAGAAACGGTCAGATGATATCTTTGGCCTTGTGTAGGGGTTCTTTGCTCTGCCAAAGAAAGTGTTGTGGACTTTGAAGCCATTTGCATTGAAAGAACCTGTTGAGGTGGCAGTGCCTGGAAACCTTGGCGATCTTGGCTTTGGCTTCTCGGACCGAGGCCTATGCGCAATATGATAGTTTAACCGAGGACCGTGAGGCATGAGGCGGAGGGACCAGAACGGGCCATCTTACTATGACTAGCTCGCCATAGTTGTATGCTTGCTCAATTGTGTAGGGCCTTGGTGGCGGAACTGAGCAAGGGCAAGAATCGAGGCTTGTGCTGCTCAGCCAGATGCTTGAGGAGCGATTGCCTCATTGGCTTCAGCACAGTTCCTTCATTGGCTTCAAGAGCTGTTGGTGCAGGCTCCACATTTGCTTCATCCATGACCACGTCATTGGCTTCATTGGTGTTGGAGGTGGCAGCCTCGATGTTTTCAACCTCCACTTGAGGAGCTGGAGGGTCGGCACCGCACGCTGATATCGGGATAACTTCTTCGATTCTGAGGGTGTAGGGACACGTTCTTCTTCTTCTTGGGTGTCTTCGCCGATGCAGCCGGATTGTCTTCATCAGCTTTGGCTTCAGACTCGGAGACATTCACAGTTGGAGTGGCTTCTCAAAACACTTGACGTGCAACAGGTTGGTGGTGCACTTCTCCTTCTGGAACGCTCGAAAGAGGGACTTGAGGCCTTTGACCTTTGCGAAGCCTGCAAAACGCTGGCGACGCCTTTGGAGATGGGGTTGCCTGGGCCTCAAAGTCTTCCTCTTCTTCTTGCTGTTGTTGTTGGGGAGTGACTTGTTGTTGGGGAGTACTAGGGGAGTCGTCTTATTGCGGGCGATTAGCCCATGAAGCATCCTGAGCAATTGGCGCCGAGGACGCACCAATGTCGATGAGGTCGCTGTTCGCATTTAACAAAGCGATGATACCACATTGTACTTGATTTGAGGAAGAACTTCATCATCTTCAACATTGTCATGGTGACCAATGTCTTCAGAAGTGATGGGATCAACTGCTGGAATCTCTTCAGCTTCAGGAGCCTCTGTGGAAGCAGGCTCATGAACATTCATGCGAAGTTCTTGGGTTGCAGACGCGGGACGAACCACAGAAATGGGTTCAACAACCAAGGGCTCTGTGGAAGCAGCCCGATTCTTCTTGGTCTTAAGCTTCTTCTTGGAGGGAGCAGCAACAGAGGCGTCAGGATTTTTCCTTTTTCTCGCTTCAGCCTTGGCAACCCTCGTCTTCTTCTGTTCAGAAGCGGTTGACCGGACCTTTGGCTTCGAGACAGTCATCCTGCTTGGGAAGACTATGCGGGGTTCTTCCTGCCTTGACGGTGCAGCTTGGTCAGTTGAAGACTTCTTCTTCTTTGCAGCCATTCTGGGGTCAATGCCAGGACGGCCAAGAGCCTTGGCGCTTCTCAAATTTCATTGTAGGCAAGCACACACTTGTCACCAAACTCTTCATGCGCCACGAGCCTCTCGCTTCTTCACGCTTCTTGACAAAGCCTTCCTTGAGGTCGCAGCATGACCTTGAAGTTTTTGACGCCTTGCACGCTGAGTGCAGCCATATGCTTCTTGAACCGAGCCTTCTCATAGTCAATCTTGTGCTTCAGTTCAACAATGCTACCGAGCTAGAGCTAGCTCGTAAGCAATGGCGCCATTGAAGGAGACGCTGAGGCCAATAGGAAGTTGCAGATCTTCAAAGTTGATGTTTGGTGTGTCAAACCACTCATCAATGAAGTGATGGATGATTGCCACATCAAAGAGAGGCAAGTTGTTGAAGATTTCGCTTCTTCTTTGCTCTTGATAAGTTGCTCAAGAGCATCATCTGCAAGATCGCCATCACCGGACAGATCAATGTGCTCTTCACGCAGAATGGCAGCATGAGTCGCTGTCAGATTCAAGATTCTTGACAATTTTCTTTCTCTTCTCCGCCTTCTTGGAGATACGGGATTGATCTTCAGACCGCACATCGGCTTCGTGGAGGTGCAAGAGTAAGTGGCTTCACACGTGAAGCTTTTGGAGGAGCAGTGACTTTGAAGCCTTGACTTTCTTTAGCTTCGCGGCTTTGGAGCAGGAGCTGGAGCCGAGCCGGGCTTCATCGTAATCAGCATCGTCATCAGAGTGATCCACTTTGGCACCTTGGACCAAGATGTAAGTGATGAGGCCATCAAGGTTTGAAAAGGGACCGATGACATTGGGTTCAGCGTCACGTGAGCCGTCAGCACGGGGAGCAGAGGGACCAGGGTTGAAGTCTAATCCCATTGTCTTCTTGTTTTCCTTGGCAGAAGCCTTTGCATGCTGGAAGTTGCGCTTGAAGAGATTATCTTCACGACACCAGAGCAAAGACGTTGGGTCAGCATTCTCAGGCTGAGGTCCACGGACCATACAAGGATAGAAGCCTTGTGCAATAGCTTCAGTCATGTTCTTGGGTGGAAGGCCTCGAAAGAGAATATCACCCCAAGGGCATCTGATAGCATTCTTCTCGGCGTATTCCTGGGTGACGAAATTGTACTTGAACCACTATTCAGCCCAATATCAACGAATCCATTGAATTCGTGTCTTGCGCTGATTGTAATTCTCTTCGGGATCTGTCTTGTACATTTCACGAGGTCATCAAAGTGCAGATCTTTTGAGGTTCCCTCACGACGCTGTTCTGCCGCCTCTTCCCGATCGATTTATCTCGCAGCCATGAGCTTCAAACTGAATGGCTTAACGCTCAAAGGCTTCAAAGGCTTATGCGCTTTGGATGCATGTGAACCGGCTTCGGAGAGTTAGTTTGATGATGTAAGAATTCTGCAAACGAATGCGCACTATGAGAACCAAGGGATTCTCCCACGGACATGTACCGTGATAAAGATTAGAGATGCGAGGGAAGGGAAGAGGTCATATGCATTCTCGTAAGATTTTGAAGATAAATCAGTTTGAAGACATTGACCTCATGATGCTAAGACATTCACTTATACGCCGAGAGTTGGTTCCAGATTTGTACGAATCCGTGAATAAGTACAAGTGAGGAATCTAACTAGTTGTGAAGCTTAAGTGAATATATCAAGGCAGTATGAGATGCGCATATAATAGACCTAACATAGTATGGGCAGAAACCAATTTTGGTAAGTAGGATGAATCTTGAAGATCAAAAAGATGGTAAAAATAGAGTTATATTTACCACTCGAAGAACTGCTAGACGGGAAGAAAAAGGAGGCCGAGCAGTTCAATCCACCGTGCCCTAACTTGGCGACGGAGGACACCTACGGCGGCGGCGGAGATGACGATGTTCGCGGCCGGCGTGAGGACGGCGTCGGAGAAGTCGCGGCAGGTAAGCGCTTCGTCGCCGGCGTCGCCGAGAGCTAGCGGTGGCGCTAGGGTTTTGACGAGGTGGAGAGGTGGAAGAAGGTCTTGTTTACCGCAGGGGACAAGTATTTATAAGGAGGTGTGCGGCACAACGCAATTATGCAGGTGCCCCTGGCGGTTCACATCTGAGGGGCACGTGGCACGCATGCAACATACTCTGAGTTATCCCACGTTCCCACGCTCGCCAGGTTTGTCGGATGGTTGTTCCGACTTCTCCGGAATTCAACAGTAAGGATGAATCATTTAAAACAGACTTAAAGTTTGTGTCTGTGTCTTCTGCTGACAAGGACGCAGAGAAGACATTCGATAGTTTCAATAGAATTCATATGATTTGGACAGATAGAGTTTGAGATAGAAAGCATAGAGAGATTAGGGTCCGATCACATTCACTTAGTTCAAAAGATTCAACTTGAATACATAGCTATAAGTGAATGCTATAGAGGACAGAACAATATATATATACATATTAGAAAGCAACCAAATCAACATAGTGAAGAAAATCATGAAGATAGGTTGAAGTTCAAGACAAATCAAATGCGAAGATATTGAGAAATAACGCCATGAGTGAAACACTTCAAACAGAGAAATTTGGTGGTGGCGTTTCCCACCGTATAGGAAGTATTAGACCCAAACACGGCGCACAATTATCGTGGCGCTCCGAAGTCAAATTCCACGTTAATGTATTCCCACTCAGAATGTAAGTCTTCATTGATTGAAGATATACGTTACTTCGTGTGTTGCACATCTAAGTCATCAACATGCATAAGTGTTAGGATGTGTGCTTGATCACAGGACATTTGAGGATTCCAAGATATTTAGCTCACACCGTAACTTGCAAAACCTTTTCTCATCCAAGGGCTTTGTGAAGATATCCGCCAGTTGCTCTTCAAAGGTTGACGTGAATGATGTCAATATCTTTCTTCATGACATGATCCCCGAGAAAATGATGATGAATTTCAATGTGCTTTGTCTTCGAAAGTGTTGGACTGGATTGTTGGCAATCTTGATGGCGCTTTCGTTGTCGCAGAAGAGAGGTACTTGTGTCGATTGATGCCATAGTCCTTGAGAGTTTGCTTCATCCATAGAAGCCGAGCACAAAGAAGATCCAAAGAAGAATGTATCCAGATTCAGCAGCTTGAGAGTGATACACGCTCGCTTCTTTGAAGACCAACAGACACGTGATTGTCCCGTAAAGTGACATGTGCCCGATGTAGACTTGCGATCCACCTTGTCACCAAAGATAATCAGCATCCGAAAATCCAACCAAATCAAATTTTGAGCCCTTTGGATACCATAATCCGAGTGTTGGGGTGTGAGCCAAATATCAAAGGATTCGCTTCACGCCTAAGTGATGCGATTCCTTTGGTGCCGCTTTGAATTGAGCACACATGCAAACACTAAGCATAATATCCGCCTAGATGCACATAGGTAAAGTAAGGAACCAATCATGGAGCGGTATACCTTTTGATCGAACTCTTTACCATTGTCGTCGGGACCCAAGTGGTGTTTGGCTGGCATCAAGGCCGCGTGTATCCTTTGCACTCTTGCATTCCAAACTTCTTCGAGACAATCTTGGAGGTATTTTTCTTGAGATATAAAGATGCCATTCCTTTGTCGATTTAATTTGAAGACCAAGGAAGAACTTGAGCTCTCCCATCATGGACATCTGATATTGTTCTTGCATCATGTATCCAAACTCATCACTATACTTCTGGTTGGTGTAGCCAAAGATAATGTCATCCACATATATTTGGCATACAAATAGTTCACCATCATATGTCTTCGTGAAGAGTGTGGGATCAAGGGATCCAGGTTTGAAGCCTTTGCTCTTCGTGAAGTCTTTGATCAGATTGCTACCAAAGCGCGAGGAGCTTGTTTGAGGCCATACAAGGCTTTATTTAGCTTGTACACCATATCGTGGATGTTTTGGATCTTCAAAGCCAGGTGGTTGAGCGACATATACTTCTTCTTCAATTTTGCCGTTGAGAAATGCACTCTTCACATCCATTTGATATAGCAAGATGTTGTGGTGGTTAGCATAGGCTAGTAGTATGCGAATAGCTTCAAGCCTAGCTACAGGAGCAAATGTTTCATTGAAGTCAATTCCTTCAACTTGAGTATAACCTTGAGCCACAAGCCGTGCTTTGTTTCTGACAACTTGACCATGCTCATCTTGCTTGTTTTGATATATCCATTTGGTGCCAATAATGTTATGCTTATGCGAGGTCGTGACGCTTGACAAGTTCCCAAACATTGTTTAGCTTGAACTGCTGAAGTTCTTCTTGCATAGCTTGTATCCATTCTGGTTCCTTAAAGGCTTCAAAGAACTTTCTTGGGTTCTGATATTGACACAAAAGAAAAGTGCCCACAGAAATTTGCTAGTTGTGTTGCTCTTGAGTGAGTAAGCGGACCAGGTGCATTGATGCTATCGATTATCTTCTCAATCTGTACTTCATTTGCAACCCGAGGATGAAATGGACGAAGACTTTGTTCATGCTGATCATTGTCATCATTGGGAGGATTATCTTCATTTGAGCATTGTCTTCGTGTTGGTTAGGTGCGAAATGATAAGTTCCTCTTCACCGTGCTTCAAGGCATGATTTCACCAGTTCCCATTAGCTTGATAGATTCATTGGGTGTAGCTTCGTCCAAAGTGTACTTGGCAGAACTCTCTTTGTGAACCATTGGTTTCATCAAATCGCACATCCACGCTTCGACGATTTTGTAGAGATATAGGTTGAAGACTCAGAGGAGTGCGAGTCCTTTCCAGAATCGAGCATGAAGCCTTCGTGAGCTTTGGGTTCAAATTTTGACTTATGATGGGGATCTTTGATCCAAAGACTTAGCCCCAAATACTCAAGTAGCCGACATTTGGCTTCTTGCCAAGAAGGAGCTCATAGGATGTTTTGTTCAAGCTTATGGATATAAACACGGTTGATGACGTGACAAGTCGTATCAATAGCTTCGTGCCGTAACTTTCTTGGTGTCTTGTACTCGTCGAGCATTGTTCGAGCCATCTCAATGAGGGTTCTGTTCTTGCGCTCCACGATACCATTTTGCTGAGGTGTGTATAGAGCAGAGAACTCATGAGTGATTCCCATGGTATCCAGATAAAGATCAAGTCCGGTGTTCTTGAATTCAAAGGTTGCTATCACTTCCGATATGCTTGATCTTGACACCATAATTGTTCATTGCTCGATTGGTAAGCGTTGCCCGAAGACATCTTGCACATCAGTCTTGTAGAGAATTATGTGCACCCATGTGTATCTTGAGTAGTCATCAACAATGACGGCCATAGAGACAAGCAGTTGTTGTGAGGGTAGAGTAATGAGTAGGGCCAAACAAATCCATGTGTAGCAGCTCGAGGGTTGAGATGTCGCCATGATTGTCTTCGAGGGGTGCTTTGCCCTAGTCATCTTTCCAAATTTCACAGGCACCACACGAGTGATCCTTCTTGAACTTGACACCTTCGATGCCTATGACATGCTTCTTCTTGGCGAGTGTGTGTAAGTTCCTCTTGCCAGCATGCCCCAGCCTCCGATGCCAGAGCCAGCATTCTGAAGCTTTTGCAAGAAGACATATGGAAAGTTGTGGACCTTCTGAGAAATCTACCATGTATAGATCATCTTTCCTATACCCTTCAAAGACTAGAGACTTGTCAGATTCCATTAGTACAAGGCAACGATATTTTCCGAATATCACAATCATGTTCAAGTCACAAAGCATTGAGATGCACATTAAGTTGAAACCAAGGGATTCAACAAACATCACTTTATCCATGTGTTGATCCTTTGAGATTGCAACTCTACCTAGACCCAATACCTTGCTTTTACCGGTGTCAGCAAATGTGATATGACTCTTGTCTGATGGACGTAAGGTTGAGTCCATGAGAAGACTTCGATCACCAAATATATGATTAGTGCATCCACATCCATAATCCATTCTCAAGCATGAGGTGTCATACCCTACAAGATGCAGTTAGGGGATAGGCTTCACCAAGAGTATTGTGAAGCATAAACATTTGACGGGCAAGTGGATTATTGAAGCTTAAATCAAGATTAGGACCGGTAGGATGAGTGGCAAACGATTCAGTGAAGAAAATACATAGTGAGACCATTTGGGCATTTGATCTTGTGCCCTACAAGATGTTTTAGGTCCCCAGAATAGCATCGACGCCTTTGATTTTCGGTGTAGACCCTTTCCTGCAAAGAGAGTTAATTCTTCTTAACCACCCACATCTTCGTGGGTGGTTTAGAAGCAATGAGTCTAAGTGCAGCATCTGAGAATTTCGGCTTTGGAGCCCTAGCAAATAGCCTTGCAGGAGATGAATGATACTCATATGAATAAGCGGTAAAAGTTCTTAGTTCTATGAACATAGCAGTTTGAAGACACACACTCATATTCATAAATTTGAGTACGGTTTCCTGCAAAACATTGGCGTTAGGGTGACTCAGGTGAGTCCTCCGTCAGAGTGGAGCCTTTGGACCATATGCCGCCTTAGGTCCTGGGTTTGTCTTCTTCCCTGTGTGGTGTCATGATGACATTCATCGGAAGATTCTCAAGACAGCTTTTGGGAACCCAGATCTTCTTCATAGGCGGTCCATTCCTGCAGTTAGTACCAATATACCTAGCAAACACTTCACCGTTCTGATTCTTGAACAACTTATAGTTTGCATCAAAGGATTCATCAATTATAATAGGGTTAGCACAGGTAAAGCCAGATAAGGTGGGTGGATCCACTGAATGTCCCTTTGCAGCAACCCATGTGGTTTTGGGATACTGCTCAGGCTTCCAGTGGGAACCATCAACATTCATTTTCCTCTCGAACCCAACACCCTCTTTCCTAGGGTTTCGGTTTAGAATCTGCTTTTTGAGGACATCGCAAAGTGTCTGATGCCCTTTCAGACTTTTGTACATCCCTGTTTCAAGCAATGTCTTCGACCTAGCATTTTCATCAGCAATAGCAGTGGTATCCTCCGCAGAGGGGTTAGTTACCACATTAGTAGTTGAAGACAATGTAGCAGTAGCAACAGTTGAACATTCAGCAACAGAGGTAGCGATATCACGCTCAAGACATTTTAGACATGGTGGTTCAAATCCATCCTAAGCGGAACTGATCTGTTGAGCGCGAAGTGACTCATTCTCTTTTTGAAGATCTTCATGAGCCGCTCTCAATGTCTCAAGCTCTTGCTTCCTTTGAAGATAATCATAGGAGAGATTTTCATGAGTAGTTGAGAGCGTTTCATGATGACTTTCAAGTTCTTGGTACTTAGGATGAAGATTTTTAATGTCTTCAACTAAGGACTGTGAACGTGTCATTTCCGCGTCCAACAGGTCATCGCTTTTGTCTAACAGTTTTTGAGTATGTTCCATAGCTCTTTGTTGTTCGGTTGCAATTTTAGCAAGTGTTTTGTAGCTGGGTTTGGATTCACAATCGAGTCATCTTCACTTGATGTTTGAAAGTAAGCATCACGTGATTTTACCTTGGCACCGCGTGCCATGAAGCAAGAGGGTGGGAGCAAGGTCGTCCTTGTCATCGCCTTCAGCGTTGGTGTAGAAGTCATTGTCTTCGTGTTGAAGATGGACTTGCCAACATAGGTCGTGGCTAAAGCCAGACTTGCAACGCCTGTGGTCGGACTCCTCTTCGACTCCGCCTCCACCTCCTCGTATGCATTCCTCCTCCGAATCCATTTCCTTGCCAACAAAGGAACGAGCCTTGCCAGATGAGCTCTTCTTATGTGATGAAGACTTAGATGAGGACTTGGAAGAAGACTTTGAAGATTTCTTCTTCTTCTTGTCATCAAAATCATATTCCTTGCTCTTCTTCTTCTTCTTCTTCTCATTGTCCCACTGTGGAAACTCAGAGATATAGTGTCCAGTTTTCTTGCACTTGTGATAGGTTCTCTTCGTGTAGTCTTGAGTGGAAGCTTCATCATTTCTTGAGCTGGATCATGAAGACTTTCTGACGCCTTTCTTCCTAGTGAACTTCTGGAACTTCTTCACAAGCATAGCAAGTTCCTTTCCAATGTCTTCAGGATCATCGTAACTGCAATGATTCTTCTTCAGATGAGGAAACAACTTTTGCCTTCAAAGCGCGAGTTCGGCCATAGTTGGGACCATAGATATCTCTTTTCTCGTAAAGTCGAACTCATGTGTGTTGAGCCTCTCAAGTATATCGACGGATCGAGTGTCTTGAAGTCGGGACGTTCTTGTATCATGAGGTCAAAAGAGCTGTCAAGTGATCTCAAGTAGTGTCTTGACGATTTCATGCTTGGTGATCTCGGTGGCGCCGAGAGCATGAAGCTCATTTGTGATGTCGCGAGGCGATCAAACGTGAGCTGGACATTTTCATTGTCATTTCTCTTGAAGCGCTTGAAGAGATTACGAAGAACACCGATCCTTTGATCTCTCCGGGTTGAGACGCCTTTCGTTGACCTTGGATAGCCACCCTGCACTAGCTTCGACGTTTCCAGAGCACTCACACGGCCAGACTGTCCTTTGGTCGATGACCACAAATGATGTTCTTTGTAGTGGAGTCCAGCTTGAATGAACTTCTTGACATCGCTAGGGTGACACCTTCACCAGATTTGGGAACGCCGTTCTTGACGACATACCAGAGGTCGACATCAATGGCTTCGAGATGCATGCGCATCTTATTCTTCCAGTAGGGATAGGCAGTTCCATCGAACACGGGGCAAGCAGTAGAGACTTTGATTATCCCTGCAGTCGACATAGCTAAAACTCCAGGTGGTTAAACCGAATCACAATGAACAAGGGAGTACCTTGCTCTGATACCAATTGAAGGTGCTAGTTATCGACTAGAGGGGGGGTGAATAGGCGATTTTTAGGAAAGTCTTCAAAACACGGATGTTTCGAAGACAAACAATAGAAATGACCTAATTGATATGCAGCGGAAGATAAACTACAACAAGCAAACCATAGTCTAGTATGCAATAACGTGAAAGTACAAGACTAATAGCAGCTTGGTAGAAGGATCAGGATGGAAGATAGTGAGAAGCCAATCAACAAAAGTAGTCAAGCAATGAAGTCAAACAGGTATGACATATAGGCAATGACTTCACGAAGACAAACTCTAAGTAAAGGAGGGAAGGATAGAACCAGTCACTTGTTGAAGACACAGATTTGTTGGACCAGTTCCGATTCTTTGTGACAACTGTACATCTGGTTAGGGAGGCTGAGATTCAACTCAAGACCGCGTCTTCACCTTATTCCCTTGAGCTAAGGACACACAGTCCTCGCCCAATCACTCTGGTAAGTCTTCAAGGTAGACTTCCGAACCTTCACAGACGACGTTAACCGGCAATCCACAATGACTCTTGGATGCTCAGAACGTGACGCCTAACCGGCTGGAGGATTCATAGTCCTCAAGTGTAATAAGTATTCAGGTCACATGACATGTAAAGACTTCAAGTGATGCCTAACACTCTTTGGCTCGGGTGTTTGGGCTTTGTCCTCGCAAGTATTTCTCTCTCAAAGGCTTCGAGGTGGGTTGCTCTCAAACGACAAAAGCCGTGCACTAACTCTTAGCAGCCACCAATTTATGGTGTAGGGGGTGGGCTATTTATAGCCACTAGGCAACCCGACCTGATATGTCCGAAATGACCCTGGGTCACTAAGGAACTAACACGTGTTCCAACGGTCAGATTTCAAACACACACGGCAACTTTACTTGGGCTACAAGCAAAGTCGACTCATCCAAACTGGATAAGTTTTGCTCTCATTGTCTTCGTCGAAGACATAGGATTTGGGTTGAGCATCACTTCACCATTCTCGACTATGATCACCGGATCCCACTTAACAAGACAAAGGGTTCCTATGACTCAACAAAGGAGAAAAGCAAACAACTAAACGGCTACGCCTTTCAAGGCCCATAGTCTTCATTCAATGTCTTCTCATGTCATAGTCTTCAATGTGAATATCTTCACATACCACCATTGTCGCCAATGTCTTCATACATTTTAGGGGTCATCTCCGGTAGGTAAACCGAATCAATGAGGGACACTACCTGCGTTATCCTGCAATTCTTACAAACGCATTAGTCCCTCAACCACATTTGTCGTCAATACTCCAAAACCAACTAGGGGTGGCACTAGATGCACTTACAGTATTGGTTATTAAAAAGAAACTGCAAATAAAAGTAGAACGATACAAATTGTGCGATAAGCAAGGGATGGGACTATTTAACACGTCCCCCTCCAGGGGTAAGCTGCGGGATGGTATGTAAAACAGGTATAATGTTCGTAGTAGAGACCACCTGGACACTCGACGCAGTTTTCTGCTTCCCTGGCTGTTGTATCGTGAGTTCGGCGCGAATGCCGGACTTGGCTTGTGGAGAACAGAGTCCTGAAAGTAAGAAAAAAAGAAAAAAGAAAAAGAATGACACAATCGGGAGCCCCTGGTGCGGTTGAGCCGCATTCTGGGCGTGCCGTGGTCGTGCCCCTCCCCTTATGCCCATGGTATCTCCAGAGCGTAGTTATGTACGCGTAGTACTGGCTTCGCAATTTCGCAAGGGCTGGGGTTGGGGCCGGATTGCTACGCGTGCTTGGATCGTGCCAGGCGGTCTTGTTGTAGGTTACTCCGGGCGCGCTTGACAGTGTCCGGACGTTTAGTGGCCGGACTCGAGAATTGCTGTGAGAGGCTGCTTTGCAGCTCCGCCGCGAGGTCGCCCGTATGCTCCTCCGCTCGAGAGAGCGTTCGGTGTTTCCATTGACCATGATTACTCCTCGAGGGCCTGGCATCTTGAGCTTGAGGTATGCGTGAAGCGGCACCGCATTGAATTTTACCGTAATGCGGTTCGTCCGGCAAAGGCGTGATAGCCGCCGCGAACGGGACTATGTTGAAGATTAACTCTTCGCCGGAAGTTATCCGGGATCCGAAGACCACTTCGAGTGTAACCGAGCCTATACAATTGGCCTCTACACCTGGTATGACGCCTTTAAAGGTCGTCTTTGTGGGTTTAATCCTTGAGGGTCTATGCCCATTTTATGCGACCGTATCCGATAAAGCAGGTTCAGTTGCTACCGCCGCCCATCAGACTCGGTGAGGTGAAATCCATCAATAATTGGGTCAAGAACCAATGCGGCGAAACCGCCGTGGACGGATGCTAGTGGGGTGGTCCTTCGATCAAAGGTGATCGGGCAGAAGACCATGGGTTGAACTTTGGGGCGATCGCTCCATCGCATATATGTCCCTTTAGCGCAGCTTCCGCCTCCCTTTTGGGTATATGGGTTGCGTATATCATGTTCACCGTCCGCACTTGTGGGGGAAACCCTTCGTCCTCTATTGTTCGGGCGGCGGGGCTCTTCCTCGTCATCGCTATGCAACCCCTTGGCATTGAGTTCGCACTTAGCTTGCTCGCTTGCTTGAACACCGAACAATCCATGTTGGTGTGATTGGCTGGTTTTTTCGGGGGTGCCATGTATCTGGCACAAGCGATCGAGTATTCGGTCCAAGTTGGGCCGAACCTTTGGGTATTTCTTTTGAATGGCTTCTTCCGCTGACCGGTTTAGAACCTCTGAATCCGGCATTGACCGCCAGATCTTCAGCATTATCGCCGCACGCGGCGCTTGTTCTTGTTGCGATGTGACCTGCCATTGCTGTCCTTGGTATCCGAACTACCATGGTGTTTGGCCAAGTTGTTGCTTCGAGCTAGCCAGCTGTCCTCTCCCGCGCAAAAGCGGGTCATGAGTGTTGTGAGGGCTGCCATGGATTTCGGCTTTTCCTGTCCTAGGTGCCGGGCAAGCCACTCGTCGCGGATGTTATGTTTGAAGGCTGCAAGGGCCTCTGCATCCGGACAATCAATGATTTGATTTTTCTTGGTTAGGAACCGTGTCCGGAATTGTTTGGCCGATTCTTCTGGCTGCTGAATTATATGGCTAAGGTCATCGGCGTCTGGTGGTCGCACATATGTGCCCTGGAAGTTATCAAGGAATGCGGCTTCCAGGTCTTCCCAACAACCAATTGATTCTGGCCGGCAAGCTGTTTAGAGAATGCGGAGCTGTTCCTTTTAGCTTGAATGGGAGGTATTTGATGGCGTGTAGATCATCACCGCGGGCCATGTGGATATGGAGGAGGTAGTCCTCGATCCAAACCGCAGGATCTGTTGTGCCATCGTATGATTCGATGTTTACGGGTTTAAAACGCTCAGGGATTTGATGACCCATTACTTCATCTGTGGAGCATAGTGGGTGTACGACGCCTCTGTATTGGGCTATATCACGACGTAGCTCATATGAGCTTTGTCATCGTGGTTCGCCTGGTCGGGTTTGCTGTATCCGCGTGACGGTAATCATCCCAGTCGTTACGCCCACGCGATCCGTAGATCGATCTTGTATGTTTTGCCTTATCCTCCAATATATCTCTCAAGTCCGTCGCATTTTCCCGTGCCTTGGTACTTTTTGAGCAGCGTCGGGGTGCGGCTTGAACAGAGGGTCTAGAGGCCTCTGTCAGCGCCACGGGTGGCCGGGTCTGCCATGTCGTCTGCCGGTGACTTGGGTGCTTCCTCCTCTGATCGAGGCAACGGCCTGCGTTTGGGGTAGCTTTTGAGGGGCGTTCGAGTTCATACTCTTCGCCGCAAGGACTTCACCATCCGTCACCTAGCAGTGTCTTGGTCAGCTCTAAGTCTGCTGCTGCTTTTCTTGAGGCTGCTTGCCGTGGCCATAAGCCCTGCGTTTGAAATGCTCCTGTTGGGGATCCTCGTGCACGACAAATTAAATGGCCGTCGAGGCTTGCCTCATCTTCCGAGGGAGGCGATAGTTATCGCCCTCTACCTCTCTTCTCACAGACCGTCAGGTGAGACTTCCTTCTCCCTCCTCCGCTACCGAGTCCCGCTGGAGGGGTTGTCTTCGCACCGCCCAGGGTGTTATTATCTCCGTGCGGAATCACCATTTTTGCTGTGGCGGGATTTAGAGCGGCGCCACGACGTCGGGCGCTTGGGCTGTTTCTTGAGGGGTCATCCTCCGCTGTTCCATCTTCGCTCCCATCTTTTGGGATGTCCACCATGTATATGTCGATGACGAGGTGGCCTTCCAAAGGCCCTTTAGGCGCTGGGTCTTGGTCGTCTCCGGCATCGTCGTCCATACCGTCGATGTCTTCGGAGTCAAAGTCGAGCATGTTGGTTAAATCATCGACAGTGGCTACAAAGTGGGTGGTGGGTGGGCACTGAATTTCTTCGTCGTCTGCAACCCAAGCTTCCCGACCGTAGTCCGGCCAGGGCTCTCCGGATAAAGAGAGAGACTTTAGTGAATTCAGGATGTCACCAAAGGGCGAGTGCTGAAAGATGTCCGTGGCAGTGAACTCCATAACCGGCGCCCAATCGATTCGACAAGGTGGGCGCCGGAGGGTTCGGAGTCCGGAGAGGAGTCCGGCACCTTGGAATCACGGTCTTCGCAAAGGACAGGGATGGTGTTCGGCTCAATCGTCGTAGAGATTTCAGCCCCCGAGGTGGTGTCCAACCAGCCATCCTCGATCGGTGAGATCGGCTCCGAATCAATGGTCGCAGCGGACACTAGTGCGGCCTCCAGACACCGCTCGCGGCAGAGTTAGATCATGCCCATCGAGATAGTGCGGCGCGCTTGGCTGCGGCTCGAATCCGTCGAAGATCAAGTCTCTGCGGATGTCGGCCGTGTAGTTTAAACTTCCAAATCTGACCTGATGGCCAGGGGTGTAGCTTCCAATCTGCTCCAGATGGCCTAGCGAATTGGCCCACAGTGCAAAGCCGCTGAATACGAAGATCTGTCCGGGGAGGAAAGTCTCACCCTGGATTGCGTCGTTGCTGATGATTGAAGGAGCCATCGGGCCTATAGGTGACGACACAGAGGAACTCTCAATGAAAGCACCAATGTCGGTGTCAAAACCGGCGGATCTCGGGTAGGGGGTCCCAATCATGCGCCTAGGCGGATGGTAACAGGAGACAAGGGACACGATGTTTTTACCCAGGTTCGTGCCCTCTCGATGGAGGTAATACCCTACTCCCGCTTGATTAATATTGATGAAATGGGTAGTACAAGAGTATATCTACCATGAGATCGTAGAGGCTAAACCCTAGAAGCTAGCCTATGGTATGATTGTTGTTCGCCCCACGGACTAAAACCCTCCGGTTTATATAGACACCGGATAGGTTAGGGTTACACAAAGTCGGTTACAATGGTAGGGATCTACATATCTCAGACGCCAAGCTTGCCTTCCACGCCAAGGAAAGTCCCATCCGGACACGGGACGAAGTCTTCAATCTTGTATCTTCATAGTCCAGAGTCCGCCAATGGTGATAGTTCGCTATCCGGACACCCCTAATCCGGACTCCTCAAGAGCTCCCTGAACCAGGCTTCAATGGCGATGAGTCCGGCGCGTAGTTTGTCTTCGGCATTGCGAGGCGGGTTCTTCTCCAAATTCCATATACTTGTCGAATAGTGTCCGGCTTCTGATAAATGCGGCGCTCCTTGGCTTCTATGCCCAATAATGGCCATCTTCCACGTGTTTGAATGAATGCGAAAAGCCAGGGTATTTTTACACTTATCCCCCTAGCTGCGCAAATGAGCTGTCTATAAAAGGGGCGAGGATCTAGATCTGAGTTACACCATCCTCCCTCTGCAAGCCTTCATCGGAGCGCCTTCGAAAAACCCATTCCATCATGGACAGTCGACACGGCTCCTCCTCTCGCGCTCCCAGCCCTCAGCCGGGAAATTGGGAGAGATGCTCAGTCTCGCATAGCGAGCTAGTTATACTCCAAACCAAGGGATTTCTTCCCCCGGCCTTCATGGTTCCGGTTCGAGCCGGACTTGCCACCTACAAGGGCGGAAAGCAAGCGGAGAGTGTCCCCGATCCCTCTAAAGGAGAGCGGGTGTGCTTTATCTCTTATCTAGTAAGAGGACTCGGATTTCAATCCATCCGCTTTCTCCGGGGCTCTTGGAGTTCTACGGCCTCCAGTTGCACCACCTTACGCCTGCCTCCATTTTGCATATCGCGGGCTTCGTGGCCCTTTGCAAACTGTTCTTGGGCATCGAGGCTCATTTTGCGCTGTGGAAGAGATTATTCTGCCTAGTACCCCGTTCTCATGAGGGGTCAATATATCAAGTGGGCGGAGCCGAAGTATGGCGCATCACCGGGACCGGATATCTACCCGGAACCCCGAAGAAGGCGTCTGAAGACTGGCCTTCGGAATGGTTTTACATGGAGGACGTCCCACTGCTGGATCCTGTTCGGATCGGCCTTCCGAGTTTAGCAATGCTCCTCTGAAGAAGCGCCTAAGCCGGGCGCCCATGAGCCCCCAGAGGAAAATGACCGGGCGTCCTTTACTTGATGAGCCGAATAAGATTATCGGTTTCATGCCGGATTGACCATGACCGAGTCATGGCAATCAACATGAGGGGAGTGCAGCCGCTCCACTATAGGGGCCACCCCATGTGGGACTTCAACGGGAGGACGATGCCACCCGCCATGGCCGCAAAGGGCCGGGATCGGTCACCGAACTGGTGAAGACCTTGTCCGCCATGTACAAAGGGGAAGAGGAGGATTTTCTCCGCGTCAACCCACTGAACGGGTTTTCTTCGAATAATCATCGAAGTTGGGTAAGCAAATACCTTGGTGGCCTGTCCGATCCATGTTCCCATGGTTAAATATCTCATTTCATGGTTTCTACGCAGGAACTGCACCAGGCCGTGGAGAAGATACACAGCCCGCCCCCACAACCCGAGGATCCGGAACGGTCCCTCGATCCGGCCTCCGAAGAGGATCCGGATATAAAGGTGGAGTTGAACGACGGGGTGTTCCACCAGCTTAGCATCGACAATGCTTTGGTTTCCATTACGGCCGATTACCCCGGAATACTTACAGTCTCACAGGTAATGAGACCGAGGTCCCAATACTCTGATAATGACCCATCCGTGCTTATTTTTTATCACCGTATACCAATGGTGTTTCACAGGGGGTGCCTTCGAGGCAGGAGGCCGAGCAGCTGGGCCGCCAACAAGGGGCAGTACGGCCCCGCAGGCTAAAAAGGAGTGCGGTCCGGATCGAAACTCCGCCACAACGGTATGGCGCATCACCATATTCCCGGATTGATTCCTGGAAGGTGTACTAATGCTGGTGCTCTTTTCAGGAAAAAGAGCGCTCGCCGGACCGAGTCCGGAGAGGTTGCCAATCGAACCTCCGCCGGCCAGGCTCCAAAGCCGGGTCCAGAAGCGGAGGCGAGCACGAGGCGTGCGTCGGATGCTCCTCCGACAAAGGATGCCGACAGACTGTCCGCCACCAATTCCGAGGTGGAGAGCGCCATGAATCACAGGCACCGCCGGACAGTTCTTCGTGACGCATGTTTCTCCCAAGAGGCCTTGAATGCCTTTAATTCGGGAGATGCGCACCTCTGTGCCGCTCAAGATGGTCTAGCCAGAGCTACGAGCAAGATGTAAAGGACATACGGGTGAGGAAATTTGATAGTTATATATGCCAAGAGTCTCGAGACTTAAAATAGTTAGAATAACTGATTTAAGGATCATTTGTTATCTTGAGGATCTTACAAAAAGAATACCGACTGTCCCTGTGAGCTTGAAGAATGCAAGGCCCAACTTGAGGTCAAGCACTAGCCGCCATGTGGGGAGCCACAGAGACCCCCTCTGGTAATATATGCTTCAAAAGATAAATAATTAATGAAGTGTGGCGTGTGTGTAAATCTGACAATAATATTCCAGATGGCGCCGGACTAGATCCGGACAAGCAACAGCTCTTGCGTCGGTTGAACGCCGGCGAGAATGTGCTTACAAGGGTGCGGCAGGAGAAAAATAACCTCCAAGATGCCAACACCCAACTGGGTGAGGAACTAAAGGATGTTCGTGCCCAGCTTGTCCGACTCAGAAGGAGAATCGACGGCTCCGTCAGCGGCATTTTCAAGAAGTGCTTGAACGAACTTTGAAAGAGTTCTGCGAGGAAGGTGACTAACATAAACATGTATGTAGGTTTGCTCACGTGTCGCCCCGAGGAGGAGATGCCCGATTCTTCGGTGATCTTCTTCCCGAATCTGCATCACCTGCACGAACGAAGTTCGGCAGTGATGAAAGGCGCCGGCCAGCCTTGTGGCCATCTATCTCCCCGCCCAAAGGCATTGGGGAGCCGGCAGAGCGGCTTCAAGGAGCACGGCGGCGCTTCCGATCGTGGGAAGATATCGGCCTGCCGTCAAGGCGCCAGGAGGCACTGGGCCATGGTAAAGACGCAGTACACGGTTGCTGACCCAAACCACATGGCGAGGTCGGACCTGTGGGGCCCGATGGGAAGGAGATCCTCAGAAAGCTTAGTGTACGGCCAAGTAGAATTGGCCGCCAAGTATTCCCAAAGAAGATTGTAAATTAGATAGCCTATTAGATGGCATTGAGGAGGAATACAATGAGTCGAGTTGACTATGTAATTAAATATGACATGAAAAATGTCTTCTAGCTGGATTGTAGATCGTTTGTCATAGCGGACCTTTTCGCTTCGACCCCGGGACCCAACAGTCCGGAGTGTGTCCGAATACCCTCGCGGTTATATAAGAACCGAGGCACGCATGGAGACAAGGCGTAGGGGTCATTGTTGCTGTATCAGACAAGTGCCCAACTAGTTATGTTATATTACATGGATAGTAAGAAACATCTTCCAGGAGAATAGTTCCGTTAAGGGTTCCTTTCATTTGGGATGCATGCCCTAAAGTGCATGTCAAAACTGCTAAGAAAGCGTAAAATCATCTGGGGCTGATGGATAAATAGTTAAAAATCATTTTTCAGTTCACCGACCGAATATTCCCTTAAGAACGCTTAGCTTTCGGCTTCACCCAGTCGAGGTACACATCCGGCTGACCCGGCAAGAATAATCGCAGAGGTGCTCCCTTTACCACCTAGCCGAACAATCGGGAACGAGGGGGTAAGCAGGAGCCAGCAACCCAGCTTGGCCAAAACTTAAGTCATATCGATGCATATAATGGTGAATAAAAGGTACATGCGGAAGTTTGACACATGTGTTGGGCATGAAGCCCAGATAAATAAGCTTCATAAAGAAGCCCCTGTGTATAATGAGCGGACAGCGTCAAGTATGTGTGAATAAAGCGCAAACGAGCCTCTAAAGGCTTCAAGAAGAAGGAGGAGGAAGGAGAGAAATAAAAGACAACAAAAATAAAAAATGTGGACGGAGGAAGGAGACGAACTTGGAGTCCGGCGCTTAGGCGTAGAATCTTCGTAGACGGGCTGCGTTCCATGGGTTCGGCTCGAGTCGGTTATCCGATGCGTTTCGCAGACGGTATGCTCCGCCGTCGACCTGGTCGATGATGAAGGGACCTTCCCATTTGGGCTTGAGTTTGTCCTTTTTCTTGTCCCGGCAGCGAGAACTAGTTCGCCAACGTTATAAGCTTTGGCCCGTGCTTCCTCGCTTTGATATCTTCGAGCTCGCTGTTGATAGAATGCGGAACGAAGCTTTTGCCACGCCGCGCTCCTCCTCCAATGCGTCCAAACTGTCCTCCGCCGATCGAGCTCGGCTTCTCTTTCTTCATACATGCGCACGCCGAGGTGAGTCATGAATTATGTCGCAGGCAAGACTGCCTCTGCCGTACACCATAAAAAATGGTGTGAATCCAGAGTACGATTCTGCGTGGTCCGCAGCCCCCGAGTACGGAGTCGAAGCTCCTCAACCCAAAGGCGTGTTAGATTCCTTGAGGGACCGCACTAGTCTGGGTTTAATGCCGCTCATGATTAGACCGTTTGCTCGTTCGACTTGACCGTTGGTTTGAGGGTGATAGACTGAGGCGTAATCGAGCTTGATGTCCATGTTTTTGCACCATAATTTGACCTCATCGGCCATGAAGTTGGTGCCGTTATCGCGATGATAATCTTTGTGGGGACGCCAGAATGTGCACTACCCCGATATGAAGTCTATCACCGGTCCAGATTCGCCGCTTTAATGAGCTTGGCCTCTATCCATTTGGTGAATTTATCCACCATGACCAATAGGTATTTTTGCTTGTGGGTTCCTCCCTTAAGGGGTCTAACCATGTCAAGCCCCTAGACCGCGAACGGTCAGGTGATGGGTATAGTTTTGAGGGCGGTGGGTGGCATGTGGCTTTGGTTAGCAAAAATCTGGCAACCAACGCATCGTTGGACTAAACTCGCAGATCCGCCTCGCCGGCCAATAAAATCTTGTACGGAAGGCCTTGCCTACAAGGGCCCAAAGGCTGCGCGTGGTGCCCACCCAGTCCGGCATGAATTTCAGCTGAGGTTTCGCCCTTCCTCTTCGGAGATACACCTTTGAAGGACTCTTGTTGTGCTTTTCTTATAGAGCTCTCCCTCATGGACTTTATAGGCTTTAGATCGCCGTACTATGCAGCGAGCCTCATTTTGGTCTTCGGGGAGTTCCTTCCTAGTTAGGTAGGCTAGGAATGGTTCCGTCCACGGGGCGATAACCGCCATTATTTCGTGGGCGGAGGGTGTTATCTCGGTGGCAGAGCCTCCGATTGTGTCAGAGTGTTCGGCGTCGGGCAGTGCGGTTGGGTCCGGATTGTTATTTCCGGGCTGCCCTTCCCATTGTACGGATGGCTTGAACAACCGTTCCAGGAAGATGTTGGGCGGGACGGCATCGCGTTTTGCGCCGATGCGTGCCAATATGTCCGCTACCGGTTGTTATCCTGCTATATGATGAAACTCGAGCCCTTCGAACCGTGCTGACATTTTTAGGACCGCATTGCGGTACGCTGCCATTTTCGAATCTTTGGCATCAAAGTCTCCGTTTATTTGAGATATCGCGAGGTTCGAGTCCCCGCACACCTCTAGGCATTTAATGCCCATGGAGACTGCCATCCGGAGGTCGTGCAAAAGGGCCTCGTATTCGGCTGCGTTGTTGGAGTCCGTATACATTATCTGAAGGACGTATTGGACTGTGTCCCCTGTTGGGGACGTCAGGACGACGCCAGCCCCCAGGCCGGCCAACATTTCGGAGCCGTCAAAGTGCATGATCCAATTGGAGTTTGCGCCGTACTCTTTAGGGAGTTCGGCTTCGGTCCATTCGGCCACGAAGTCGGCCAAAACCTGCGACTTAATAGCTCGCCGTGGCTTATAGGTTATGTCGAATGGAAGGAGCTCTATGGCCCATTTAGCAATCCGCCCGTCGGCGTCAGCGGTTGTTTATAATGTCGTTAAGAGGTACTTCGGAGGCTACCGTTATCGAACACTCTTGAAAGTAGTGTCGTAGCTTCCGGATGCCATGAACACCGCGTATGCTATCTTTTGATAATGTGGGTACCGGACTTGCATGGAGTTAGGACGGTGGACACATAGTAAACCGGTTTTGAAGAGGGAACCGGTGTCATCCGCTTTCGTTCGACGACGAGCACCGCTGACAACTTGATGTGTTGCGGCGATATATAATAGCATTGGTTCACGTATGTTGGGCACGACCAGGACCAGATTTGTTGCCAATATGGCTTTTATTTCTTCGAGTCCGGCCGTGGCATCCATCCACTCGAAGTGTTCGGTCTTGCCGGGGAGGCGGTAAAGGGTAACGCCTTTTCTCCCAAACGGGAAATAAAGCGACTTAGAGCCACTATGCATCCAAATAATTTTTATTTGTTTGAGGTCTTTTGGAATATCCAATTGTGACAGAGCTCGGATCTTGGCTGGGTTTGCTTCAATTCCTCTACCGACACAATGAAGCCCAAGAGCTTTCCGGCCGGAACGCCAAGACGCATTTTTCCGGATTGAGCTTGATGTCATATTTTCAAGATTGTCGAATGTGAGCCTCAAGTCGCCTACTAGAGTTTCGACATGCTTGGATTTGACGACCACGTCATCTACATATGCTTCCACTGTTTTGCCGATCTGGTTTGCGGACATGTCCGAATCATGCGTTGATATGTTGCGCCGGGCGCTTTTGAGCCTGAAGGGCATTGTGTTGAAGCGAATGGGCCGTATGGAGTGATGAATGCTGTTGCAGCTTGGTCAGTTCCGCCATCTTGATTTGGTGGTAGCCGAGATGCGCGTCGAGGAAGCACAATGCGTCGTGTCCTGCAGAAGCGTCGATAATTTGATCAATTCGAGGGAGGGGAAGGGATCCTTTGGGCAAGCCTTATTAAGGTCTTTGAAATCAACACATAGGCGCCGTGATTTATCCTTCTTTGGTACCATCACCAGGTTTGCTAGCCACCCGGATGTTTTATATCTCCGATGAATCCGGCTTCCAAAAGTTTGGCTAGCTCCTCTCCCATGGCCTGTCTCTTGGGTTCTAAAAGCGCCAAGAGCCTGTTTGATCGGCTTGAATCCTTTTAGGATATTTAGGCTATGTTCGCCAGCCGACGGGATTCCTAGCATGTCCGAAGGGTGCCAGGCAAAAATGTCCCAGTTTTCTCGTAGAAATTCTCGTAGTGCGGCGTCTACATCAGGGTTTTATTGTGCCCCAATGGAGGCCGTCTTTGCAGGGTCCGTTGGGTGGACTTGGAATTTGACTATTTCATCCGCTGGTTTAAAAGAGGTGGACTTGGATCTTTTATCAAGTATCACAGCGTCCCTGTTCACCGTGGAGCGCATCGCAATGAGTTCCTCGGCCGCTAGGGCTTCGGATAGTGCCTCGAGGGCTAGTGCGACTGTCTTGTTTTCGGCGCGGAGTGCTATGTTCGGATCACTAGCGAGTGTGATGATTCCGTTAGGTCCGGGCATTTTAAGCTTCATGTACCCATAATGGGGTATAGCTTGAAAAATTGTGAATGCCTCTCGCCCCAATAAAGCATGATATCCGCTGCTGAATGGGGCCACTTGAAATGTCACCTCCTCGGACCTGTAATTGTCCAATGAAATAACACTACGTCCAAAGGTGATTTTTCCTGTGCAGCATGCTTCCCTGCCACGGATTATTCCTCTAAAGGTTGTGCTGCTTCGCTCAATGCGGCTCCAGTCTATTTTCATTTTTCGGAGGGTTTCCTCGTAGATGAGGTTGAGTCCGCTGCCGCCATCCATGAGTACCTTAGTAAGGCGAAAGCCGTCCACTATTGGACTGAGAACCAATGCAACTGGTGCTCTGGCTGTTCGGAATTTGGGTTCGTCACTGGCATTAAAGGTAATAGCCGTGTCACTCCATGGATTTATTGTTGCTACTTGGTAGACTTCGCAAGGTTATGGAGTGTTCGCTTCCGCATATTATTTGATGCGAAAGTCTCAAGATCAGTAAATACCGTGATCGTGTTGCTGGGCTGGGATTCTGAGGCTAGAAGCTCTTCGCCACTTTTGGCCACCTGCCGTAGTATCCAACATGCTCGAAGGCTATGAGTTGGAGTGGCGCCCCATGTGCTATGAATTTTGCAGGGTCCGTTTAGCCAACCCTCCAGTACGGTTCCGTACCCTTTAAGGGGTTTTGGTTTTTTGGTGTTTAACCCAGGTGCTTGGTGATGATGCACCCTTTTACTTCGGACTAGGGATGTATTCGGGGCCGGATTATCCCAAAATTTACTTTGGGTTTTCCGAGCACTCTCCATCGCACAGTACTTTTGTACTATGGTCACCAAGTCATCAAAGCGTGTAATTTCGCGACGACTTATGGCGTTTAGGATTCCCTTGTCCGTGTAATTATTGCAGAAAAGTGAGATTGCGTCCTTCTCTCGGCAGTCCTTTATCCTGTCCATAACCAAGAGGAATCTGGCCTAGTAATGATGTACTGTTTCAGCGGGCTCTTGCCGAATTCGGTATAGATCGCTAATGTTTGGGTGGGCGGGTAGAACTAGATCCGGAACCCCGTCCAATTTAAGACTCAGGGGCCGAGAAGTTTCCGAACTTGGAAGTTTGGATTTTTTGAATGCTATCCAATGAATCCAGCCCGCCGCCTGACTTTAAGTTCAGGGCTTGATCGACGTTCGTCCCTCTGCGGCAATCCGGCACAGAGGGATCGGGAATTCGGACGTAGTTAGTCCTTAAGATAGAAGAAGAATCGCCGTATTGCTCCTCTATCACAGCAACATGATGGGTAGCCTGGGGAGAGTTGGTCTCTCTCAGATCGGTTTTAAGCCCGATCTGGTCGTAGTCTGTGGTGACTCCCAGTGCGGCGATGCAATCCAAGAGCTCGTTTATGGAGGAGAGCTCGATCGGATCTAACTGCTCGGCGAGTTCCGAGTTGACGTGAAGATTGGTTTCGATGACCCGAGAAGTCATCGTCGGCGCGGTGGCCGAACTGGCGGTCATAAGAAAACCACCTAGCCGAAGAGTCTGGCCAGTGGCCAAGGCTCCTTTGGCGATAGTATCGTCTTTAAAGACGGGATGAGGCATCCTTCCTGACGGCGACGCGCAGAGGAACTCCCAATGAAAGCACCAATGTCGGTGTCAAAACCGCGGATCTCGGTAGGGGGTCCCGAATCGTGCGTCTAGGCGGATGGTAACAGGAGACAAGGGACAAGATGTTTTACCCAGGTTCGGGCCCTCTCGATGGAGGTAATACCCTACTCCTGCTTGATTAATATTGATGATATGGGTAGTACAAGAGTAGATCTACCACGAGATCACAGAGGCTAAACCCTAGAAGCTAGCCTATGGTACGATTGTTGTTCGTCCTACGCACTAAAACCCTCCGGTTTATATAGCCACCGGATAGGTTAGGGTTACACAAAGTCGGTTACAATGGTAGGGGATCTACATATCCGTATCGCCAAGCTTGCCTTCCACACCAAGGAAAGTCCCATCCGGACACGGGACGAAGTCTTCAATCTTGTATCTTCATAGTCCAGGAGTCCGGCCAACGGTGATAGTTCGGCTATCCGAACACCCCCAAATCCGGGACTCCCTCAGGTGATGTCGATGCTGCCGACGGGAGGCTCACCGTCACCACCACTAGGATCCTCCGACTGACCCAGGCGGGGCTCACCCTGGAGATGATCGGGGCGGATTTCATTCGCCGCCGGATCGCCCCGTTGCATAACAAGGGGAGGCCAGCCTGGCTTGTCATGAACCCGGCTGACATTATGCGGCTCCACCCTGGCCTCGACCACAACTTCACGGTGATGGGGCATGCCCACTTCTGCCAGCGGCTTTTCCAGCTCGACGTGGATCGCGGTGGCAAGATTGAACGAACCTGCAAGGCCGCGAGGGCTGCCGCAAAGGTCGGCAAGGCCCTCAAGGGGTCGTTCTTCAAGTTGCCAGCGGGGGTGGTCTCGTTGTGCAATAACTCACACCGGTCCGAGATCATTGCTATGATGCCGGACAGCAACGCGCACGGCCCTGTCCCGAGCTGGCGGGAGCCGACGGAAGCAGATGTGCAGCAGTTCTTCGACTCCTTGGTCTAAGTGTATGTCAATGCTGACGTCGAGAGGTGGCTTGTCATGGACACCACCCACGCGGAGCTGGACTACATTGCCACTAGGGCGAGGGAGGCACAGCTTGCCATGGAGGCCGGCAGCGCCGGGGGTGTGGAGGACAAAGCTGACGGTTATGCGGAGGAGGAGCAGTTCACCTTGTGGGCGGCGGCCACCGGGAGGTCAGCAGCGCCGATGCTGGAGCTCCGCTTGTCGAGGACGCGGCCGACGAGTCGTTGTCGGAGGGGGAGGACGTGGCGGCGGGCTCGACGCCAATCAGGGGAAGAGGGCGAGTCCTGCAGCGGGCTGGCTCCGGCGAGCCGGTCCGGCCCGGCAGGGCTACGCGGCCTCAATTGATCCTGGGGGGGTCCGGGCGCCACACGAGGGCCACGGCGTCGAAGGGGCTGACGAGGGCCGCTGAGAAGAAGAAGGAGACGGCCCCTTCCTCATCTAGGCGCGCACAAACCCCGCCGCCCTCTTCGCCTCCTCCGGCAGGTGTTGATTCGGATGATGATGTGGAGCTCCCTTTTGATCTCGGGTCTCTCAGCCCGGAGAGGAAGAGGAAGCTGGTGGAGGAGGAGGAGACGGACGACGAGTAAGTACTCCATTCCTCACTGTTATTTCCACTTCCCGAATCGGGTCGCTTGTCTTGATCCATTTTGCTTTTGCAGGAGACAGAGACGTTGGCCCGGAGGGCAAAGAGGGCGAGGACCTTGGAAGCGATCAGCCCACTGGGCTTCAGAGACACCAATGGTGGTGCTGAGCAGCCCGGACAGCAGCCCCCGGCGTAGCCCCCCGCGTAAGTTCGTCACCCTCTTCATACTCGACATGTGGTGGGCGCTCGATGCCACGATGCTGACCTTGTCGGGTTTTGCAGGAGGGGAGCGGCAGCAGGAGGAGCCACAGAGGGCTGCTCCTAACACACCACCCCTATCGACTATGCCGCCGCGGGGGGCGTCCCCGGCAAGGGCACCAGGCACGGAGCCTACACCCATGGAGGAAGAGGGGAACTTGGGCGCTGGTGACTCTGCCGCGGCGCCAAATGCTGGCCGAGAGGGGACTTCTGCTTCACAGCCTAGCACTGGTGAGTCGCCTGTCCTTCGTCTCTGTTTTTCCCTTATTCCTTTCTTGGCTTCATCGCCCCTATTGCTACCCAGGCCCTCCTTCAACAGACATGGAGGACATGGACACTGCTAGGGAGACATTTCTTTGAGGAGGCCTTGGCGGAGGCCAGCAGATTGCTGCCGAGGAGGCCGCCAAGGATCTTGACGAGGCTGCCGGCCGCCAAAGGTGCCTGCCGAGGACGCCATGCGGAGGCCGCCATGGCGTCCGGCAGCTTCTGCCGAGGGCGCCAGAATGGGCCTGTCGGCGGGGCAGCAAGGCCTCCGCCGAGGAAGAGGCGGCGGGTGACCAGCCTCCCTCTTCCTCAACCTCGGCCTGTGCAGATATCTGAAGGTGGGCGACGATCTTTTCGTCCATCTCCCGGGGACGTCAAGCCGAGCGCCTGCCGAAGGGGAAGCCTTGGACGGCGAGGTGCTTGCCGCCACCGGGCTTGAGGTGGTTGACGAGCCGGGCGTTGGTGGCGGCGGTTCTCCAGAAGAGCAGCTTTTCCGCGCCATGGGGGCCGACTTCCGGAAGCTCCAAGTGCTCTACAGCCCGCCTGGACAAGATCAAGGCCAGGATGGCAGCGGTGGACAACACGGAGGTGGATTTCAAGGCGCGCGTAGCTGAGACGCAGACCTGGTTCCACCAGACTCGCGAGGAGCAGAGGGCCTTTCAGGAGGAGTTGGCCAAGCGCGACGTGGAGCTCACCATGAGAATGGCCGACATCGAGAAAGCTCAGGAAGAGGCGGCGAACTTGGCCGCCGCGGCCGAAGCCGCCCGGAACTAGCATCAAGCCTCCTTGGATTCCCAGGAAGAGGACCTCTCCGCGCGTGAAGCGAAGCTTAACACAACGCTCCGCGGCAAGGATGAGGAGCTCGAGGCCCTTGTCGCGCGACGGACCCGTGAGCTGGAGCAGAGGCACAAGGAGGCACTCAATGCCCGTGCTCAGCCCATCCGGCAAGGCGAAGGAGCTGGAAGCGGAGCGGGACGAGCTGAAGGAGCAGGCCCTCAAGCTGTCCGGGCGAGAAGAACACGCTCAACCGCGCCTTTGACAGAGGCGCAAGGAGCGATCATCGGCGGGGATCGGGAGCTCTCCGACGCGCAAAACTCCATCAGAGACCTCAAGCTGAACCTGGAGGGACTCGAGAAGATCCTGTCGGAGAGCAGGGCTCGGGAGGAGACCTTGACCAGGAGCCTCGAGGAGGAGAAGCGGCTGCGAGCAAACGAGGCCGCCTCCCACCAGGAATATGTGGTGGGTGAGAACAAGTGGATCAGCCATATGGAGGTCATCGCCGGCAGGGTCACCTTGCAATTGGCCACCATGGGGTTGCCAAACATGAGGTACGCCCCCGAGCGCAGCGGGACCGTCAACGCCAAGCTGGCCCAGTTCTTCGAAGGCGTCCTCGGAGCCTTGGCCTATCTCCACTCCAACAGATTTGCCACGCCCGGCCGAGGAGGCCCAGTGACTTTGCCAGAGGGTTGTGACCAAGGTCCTCACCAAGGTGGCGACGGAATCCCAACCTTGACTTTGCGGCCTCGATGAAGAGCTTGCCGGATGGTGTTGACCTCACGGTGCTCAAGGAGCGCATCAAGCCCATCACCAACAGCATCGACGAAATCAAGAGGGTGGAAAGCCAGCGCCGGGATTGAGCATCTCGTTCTTCTTAGCCGCTGCAGGTTCCCGACCAGGACAAATTTTATCTTCAGTTAGAACCGCAGCCATGACGTGATGTAATATAACTTGGAAGTACTCTTAATTTTCTTGCACGTTATTTCCCCGTTCAATTCCTCTTTGTATGTGTGCCCCTCGTCGATCGGGTAGGCTTGCCGGCGCGAAAGCCCCTAGCGGCGTTTGGGGACGGATCCCTGTGGCTGCTGGGTACGCTGCCGGACGAGCCACCTTTCCGTTCATAACGCGGCCGCCCGAATCGCCGAGCTTGACTCGAGTCGTAATCGAGGCGTTGTCGATCGCGAAGGTTACTCTGCCATTCTCGACGATCACTTGAGCTGTTGAGCGGACTCGAAACAGGGCAAGGGCGTTCTTGATCATGGGAGAGCCCATGCACGGGTTTCTCATACAAAGGCGTGACATCTCCGGGATAACCTCAAATAAGAAGGGGAGCACAAATAAGGAATCAGTGCAACTTAGCTTCTGTTGGCGATCGCTCGAGCGTCGATCTTCTGGCCTCCTTTCTTCTTCCAGGATCACGAAGATGAAGGAGTGCCGGGCTAATTGCTAGAGCTGATTCTCACAACTGCGCCGCCTACCTGGCGCGCCAAAGATGTCAGTGCGGGGACGACACCTATGGGATCACAAGAATCCCTACTACGGTTGCGGGGTCGTGAGAAGAGCAGATCAAGCAGATAGCACACGGGTTCTTTTATCCGAGTTCGGGCCGCGAGATGCGTAAAACCCTACTCCTGCTTTGGTGGTTAGTTTATCTGCGTTCTTGAGCTAGCTATGGGGCGTGAGGAGCTCCAAAAAGCCGAATCCTCCTCCTGGTCGCCTTGGGCCTCCTTTTATAGGGAAAGGGGTTGCCACAGTGGCACATAGGAGGTGGAAAGGGTACAGTCATACGAGTTTATCCCTCGCATTAGATGACAAGGCGCCATAAATGCGTCTTGCTTAGGTGTCCTTTCTTTATCGGGGACGGGGGAGAGCCCATTCTCGTCCGTCGCCGCTCCCTTTCGTGTTGACACGCGCCCTGGCCAGTGGTGCTTGTGGTGCCATGTAGGCGGGCAGGCAGCTGAGGTGGCGCAGTGGTGGGTCTCCATGAAGGTTCGCTTGCCGCCACACAGGTGCCTGCCCAACTGGTTGGGTCGGCAGCTGCATGGTGGAGGCTTGATTGGCGCGGGCCTGATGGTGGCCCTACGGGTGTCCTTGGCAGGGGCCTTGCCGCAGCCCCGGCAAGGGTCTTGTCGGGGCCCCGGCAAGGGTCTTGCCGCGACGCCTGCTGTCATCCCTGGCAAGGCTCTGGCCGGGGGCCTTGTGGTTCTCCTTGGCCGGGATCCCGCCAAGGGTCGTCATCTTCTATAGTATGTATCTGATCTTTGAGTGTCTTCACAAAGATCTGCATGCCACCACGGGGATGTCCCCTGAATCCTAGCCCCATGGGGGCAGTGGACTCGAGGGTGATTCGCTCCGTAGGTGTGGGGCGAGCTGCTCCGGCAAGGGTCTTGCCGGGTTTGTTAAACTGCCCCCCGGCAAGGATCTTGCCGGGGAGTCCGCCCGTCCCCTTTGCTCTTTGTGGTCTTGGTCTTGGCGTTGTTCTGTTCCTCTTGAGCGTCGGCCTTACCTTGGCTCACCTTCCTTGCCTTGCTTAGTGTGGCGGCGCCCGCGGCTCAGACTGCCCGTGCACAGTTAAAAGGTGTACCCCTCTTTTTGTACACCGACATCCGCTGGCTGGAGCCTGCGCCGGCTGGGACTTGGGCAGGTTGGCCTTCAGGCGCCAGACGTCCGGTCCCGACCAGTCGTCCGGTGGCTGGAGTTTTCTCCGGTAGCTCTTCTTCTTGTCCCTCGCAGTCGGTGGCCTTGCCGTCTTGTCCGTTGGATGTAGATGTACCATGGCTTTCCTCCAAGTACCTAAGCACACATAGTGTTTCTGTTTGAGGTAGTAGCCATGTCTCATGTGTCGAAAGTGGTAGTTCAAAAAGGAGCGAGTTCACCTTATCTTCGATAGCTTTAGCTCGGGCTCTTGTCATTGGTCCAAGTGGTGTCGTGGGAGGCGTAGGTAGTTCCATGGGGATGACCTTGGGATGCTCCACATCACATCTTTTGTCCTACCCTCCCGTGGCAGCGGGGTCCTATTGGAAACTAAGGGATATTAAGGCCTCCTTTTAATAGAGCACCGGACCAAAGCATTAACACTTAGTGAATAAACGAACTCCTCAAACTACGGTCATCACCAGGAGTGGTCCCGATTATTGTCACTTCGGGGTTACCGGATCATAATAGATAGTAGGTGACTAATGACTTGCAAGATAGGATCAAGAACTCACATATATTCATGAAAACATAATAGGTTCAGATCTGAATTCATGGCACTCGAGCCCTAGTGACAAGCATTAAGCATAGCAAAGTCATAGCAACATCAATCTCAGAACGTAATGGATACTAGGGGTCAAACCCTAACAAAACTAACTCGATTACATGATAAATCTCATCCAACCCATCACCGTCCAGCAAGCCTACGATGGAATTACTCATGCACGGTGGTGAGCATCATGAAATTGGTGATGGAGGAAGGTTGATGATGATGATGGCGACGGATTCCCCTCTCCGGAGCCCCGAACAGACTCCAGATCAGCCCTCCCGAGAGAGTTTAGGGCTTGGTGGTGGCTCCGTATCGTAAAACGCGATAAATCCTTCTCTTTGATTTTATTCTCCCCGACCATGAATATATAGAGTTGGAGTTGAGGTCAGTGGAGCACAGGGGACCCACGAGGCAGGGGGCGCGCCTAGGGGGGGCAGGCGCGCTCCCACCCTCGTGGACAGGGTGTGGGCCCCTTGGTCTTGATTCTTTCGCCAGTATTTTTTATAAATTCCAAAAATATTCTCCATGAAGTTTCAGGTCATTCCGAGAACTTTTATTTCTGCACAAAAATAACACCATGGCAATTCTGCTGAAAACAGCGTCAGTCTAGGTCAGTTCCATTCAAATCATACAAGTTAGAGTCCAAAACAAGGTCAAAAATATTTGGAAAAGTAGATACGATGGAGACGTATCATGCTGCACTTTCATTACCTACATGGGCTAGTCCCACAAGGAACATACAAGGATATCCATAGACATAGAGTGAAACACACATATGATGATGTCCATGAAGGCATTAGGTTATGTAGGATCAAAAGTATGTCTAGAGGGGGGTAATTAGACTACTTGACCAAATAAAAATCTAGCCTTTTCCCAATTTTAAGTCTTGGCAGATTTTAGCAACTTAGCACAAGGCAAGCAATCAACCTACACATTTAAGTCTAAGTGTCTAGTTGCGGAATGTAAAACATTGCACATGAAGGTAAAGGGAGGAGTTTGGAGGGAGCAAATGCAACGTAGACACGGGGATTTTTTCCGTGGTTCCGATAGGTGGTGCTATCGTACATTCACATTGATGGAGACTTCAACCAACGAAGGGTAACGGTTGCACGAGTCCACGGAGGGCTCCACCCACGAAGGGTCCACGTAGAAGCAACCTTGTCTATCCCACCATGGCCATCGCCCATGAAGGACTTGCCTTACTAGGGTAGATCTTCACGAAGTAGGCGATCTCCTTGCCGGTACAAACTCCTTGGTTCAACTCCACAATCTTGATGGAGGCTCCCAAGTGACACCTAACCAATCTAGGAGACACCACTCTCCAAAAGGTAATATATGGCGTGTTGATGATGAACTCCTTGCTCTTGTGATTCAAATGATAGTCTCCCCAACACTCAACTCTCTCACACGGATTTGGATTTGGTGGAAAGATTATTTGAGTGGAAAGCAACTTGGAGAGGCTAGAGATCAAGATTTATGTGGTTGAAATGGAATATCTTGACCTCAACACATGAGTAGGTGGTTCTCTCTCCGAAAATGTATGCTGGAAGTGTAGGCATGTTCTGATGGCTCTCCTCACGAATGAAGAGTGGGTGGAGGGATATATATAGCCTCCACACAAAATCTAACCGTTACACACAATTCACCAAACTCGGTGGGACCGAATCAGAAAACTCGGTCAGACCGATTCAGTTCAAAATGTGAACATTAGGCTTTTCGGTGGGACCGACATGTCAACTCGGTGGGACCGATGTCATTAGGGTTAGGGCATAACGTAATCTCGGTGAGACCAATTACACAAACTTGGTGGGACCGACTTTGGTAATAAGCTAACCAGAGAGTTGATCAGGCAAACTCAGTGGGACCGATTCGCTCATTTCGGTGAGACAGGAATGTTACGAAGGGGAAACAGAGTGTTTGCATTGCGAACTCGGTGGGACCGATCGCTCATCTCGGTTAGACCGAAATATTACGAAGGGAAACAGAGAGTTTGCAATCCCATCTCGGTAAGACCGAGATCCCTATCGATGAGACCGAAGTGACTAGGGTTTCTGGCAGTGGCTATGTCAAATGAACTCAGTGGCGCCAGATAGAACAAATCAGTGGGGCCGAGTTTGACTTTTGGTTTGGGACATATGTGGATATGAGAAAGTGGTTGAGGGTTTTTGGAGCATATCACTAAGCATTTTGAGAAAGTAAGCGATTAAGCAACACCTCATCCCCTTTTAATAGTATTGGCTTTTCCTATGTACTCAATGTGATCTCGGATCACTAAAATGAAAATGTAGAGTCTTGATCTTGAGCCAATATGTGTCCTTAGCATTTTGAGGGGTCCACATTCCTAATCCATGCCATGCCAATCATTGAACTTTCTGAAATGATCATCTTGAAATAGCATTAATTCAATGAGCTATATGTTGTTAGTAATTACCAAAATCACCCAGAGATAGTTGCACTTTCAATCTACCCTTTTTGGTAATTGATGACAACATATAGATCAAAGCTTCGACAAATGATAATAAGATTTAAAATACATGTCGCTTTGAGAAGTATGTGATAAGCAAGAGCTACCCCTAAATTTGTGCATTATTTAAAATTTGTTGTTGAATGCAAATGCACAATCGATTAGGATCATGGGTTACTCTTACATGTCACATACATCTTGGTGGAGCGCTCAAAATGATAGGAATTAAAACATGCACTCATCACCAAGGAAAGTGAATGATCATATATGGGATATAAGAGGTACTATCATCCAAACAAGCATTAAGTATGATATGATCAAACACATGATCATATAAGTATCTCACACACAGACATAATGTATCAAACGAGCACACACAAAAGTTCAACCAAAATGCAAGAGAGACAAAGAAAGCAACACTCTCTCTCGAAGCCTATGATCTTTACTTTTCTCCCCCTTTGGCAACAAGTTACCAAAAAGTTTGAAAAGGCATAGTGCTATGCGTCTCTCAGGCCTGGTCTTCAGTGGGTAGTGTAGAGAGAACTCCAAGGACGAAGGCATCAGTTGATGTAGCTAGAGCTGGTGGAGTGGCTGTTGGAGGTGGCACTGAAGCTGTTGCTGCTGATGCAGATGAAGTAGCTCTAGTATCTGGTACTGGCACTGCAGCAGACCTCTGACCTCTAGGCACTCGCTGAAAAGCATCTGTAGTACCCTGTCCTCTCTTCTCCTCTGCTTCCTCCTGAAGCTGCTCAACTACAGTCTGTATCTCAGTGACTTTCAGATCAAGATCATAGGACTTTGTTTCTATAATCCTCTCCAAGCTCTCCTGATTCTGAGTCAGGGTGGCCAAGCCCTTCTCAATCCTCAATGTTGCCTGAATTAGATAAGCTAGTTGATCTTGTTTGCTCTTCAAGAACACTTCTGATGCCTCCTCAACACTTGGCATCCTTGAATCTTTTTCTGCCTTAGCCTTTGCTTTCTTCTCTTATGCTTGCACTGATGATGGTTCATGCTCATTCATCACAACTGTGTTATCTTCAAATTCTGGGTGCAAAGGTAAATGCTCCTTGTCCAACAATTAAGTGTTTGTGCCCATCTTGGAGTTGATGAGCACCTGAATGTGTGGAGCATACCCGCAAGATCTTTTCTGATCAGCAGTTGTCATTTTGATTGTCTCTACAATCAGACTCATGACCTTGAATTTTTGAGGCACATCAAATATCTGCAACCGGTTGATAGAATGTCCTCTTATCATCTTGTGATCTCTAGACTTGGGTAGCAGAGTATGCCTTAAGATGGTGTTGATAGTAGGCAGACCAGAAAGCAAATAATGTACAGATCCAAACTTGTGTCTCTCCAAAGCTTTGTCTGGGATCTCCTTGTACATATTTGCCATTGAGTTGTGGTCTTTCTTCTTCTTGGCATACACATCCAAATCATCCTCATGCTCTTCTAGGGCATTGATCAACTTGGCCCATTTATCTATAGTTGACTGGTACCTTTTACCTTCAGACATCCAAACAATTCTACCATCTGGATAGAAATGAGCAGTGGAGTAGAATTGCATGATGAGTTCATCATTCCATTTGGTCAACTTCTGTCCAACAAACGTGTCAACTCCACGAGCTTTGAAGCTCTCATGTACACCTGGGAAGTGATCTTCATTCTCATCAACGTACTCCCAATCAACCCACTTCATAGCACAGACAATAGGCTTCTTGTCAAGCATAATGGTCTCATAGAAGTCTTGTTGTTCTTTGGTGTGGAACATGTAGTCCACAATAGTCCTCCTCCTTACAACATATGAATCAGACTATATCTAAAGTCTCAATCCTGCATCCTTCTTAATGTTCATGTCCTCTGCCACTGGATGAGTATCATTGTGGTTTGGAATCTTTGGTTTGAGTTTTCTCAGCACTAGGGCTTCATCTTCTTCTTCTTCAACTTCAGGCACTGGGGCCTTATTCTTATCTTCAACTGGTATGTTCCTGGTGCTTCTCTTGGGCTTAGAAGGCTTCTGAACTTGAGCAGTAGCTTTGGGAGCAGATTTGGGCTTTGATGGAGCATCCCCTGACTTGATAGCATCTCCCATGAGCTTCTGGGACTTGGGTGCTGGAGCAACATCCTCTTCCTCTTCTTTTGGATCTCTAAACATAGAGGATCTCCCAATGACTCTGGCAGTGGCCTTCTTGACCCTTTCTTTCCTCTTCTTGCCCTCACCAGCCTCCTTTGGTTCAAGTGTGAATTCCATGGTTTCCTGAGTGGAGGCCCTGGCCTTAGACATTGGAACTCTCTTTGCTGGTGCCTTCATATGCAACCCTGGCTTGGTTGCATCAGTTGTGCCATACTCCTTCAAGACTTTCTTTTTGGAGCTCATTTCCTCCTCTGGCCACATAGTCCTCATCCTCAGAATCTAAGGTTCTCTTATTCCTTGTTCTGGTGGCTGCCTTTGGCAAGTTACTAGGAGTGCTCCTGCTACCATCATCGGAGGTACTTGAGGGACTAGTGCCCTCACTCATTTAGACTTGCTCTTCAGACCTGTTCTGGCTATCACTCTGGTCAAACATCTTGGCAAGCAAACTGACAGCAAACCCTATGAATAGATATAGATGAGTTAGAGTAGATGAGTATCACAAAGTGCAGAGTTTTTGCAAAACAGATGAGTCAAAAACTTAGTTTTAGTTCTCCATAGAAATCATTTCGGAGCTACCAATTTGTTAAACTCGGTGATACCGAAGCAACTTTTGGAGTCTAAACTAGTGAACCCGGTCAAACCGAGTCACAGTTCGGCGGCTCCGAGATCGCTAGGGTTTCACAGAGAGTTGAACTCGGTCGCACCAATTTGCAATTTTCGGTCAGACCGAAAAACACATGTGCAATGGCCTAAGCCAAATCGGTGAGACCGATTTCTATAACTCGGTCGGTTCGAGATGAGTTCGGCGAAAACCTAACCCTAAATTTTCAAATCAAACCTAACCTAAAGGATGTTTTCTATGGATAGATTGATTTCATACTTGGTAAAGATCATGGCAAAGCAATGTGCTATGAATCAGAGTAAGGAAATAGCACAAATGATCAAACTCATACCCTATCTCGGTGGTGAGTTTGCTACGGCGACAATGGCGGGGAAGAATCCCGTTGATGGCGACACACACCAGCGGCGGGAGGTCGCTGGAAACAAGGAGACGATCTGGAGACCTGAGGCGGCAGAGCAGGACACGCGCGGGCTGAGGAATTTTGAAGAAATTTCCAAAATCTCACCCGTGGTATATATATCCCGACCCTGTCGGTGTGACCGAGTGGAACAACTCAGTGGCACCGAGATGCAGAATCGCAAGCGGTTACTGCAACTCGGTGTGACCGAAAAGTTCTAATCGGTTGCATCGAGATTGAAAACCTAGAACAACTCAGTGAACTCGGTCAGACCGAAAAGGATGAATCGGTCAGACCGAAATGCATAGAGAGGTTTTGGAAGTTTAAGCCTATGACGAATCAGGGACTCCGAGTGCTCCTCACACAGAGTGGTTCAAATCTGACTTGATCAAACTTTGTGAGGTAGCATGAATAGAGTTTGAGACGAGAAAAGCATAGATAGCTCGAGGAGGTTCTTAGGCATTCTTGTCCATCCACTTGGCAAACGAGAAAAAGCCAAACAATCAAAACAACAAGTGGATGTCCTCGAATGAGTAAAATATGCATTCAACATGCTCACACAATAAAATGGCAAATGAAATATGTGAAAAAGCATGCACAAACATTCTAGCATCTATCAAGCAATTGGCGATGACTAGGTCATCTATATATGAGTATATTGACTTAGGAGTCAAATGAGAACATTTGATCATAGGTCATACTCATCGTTTAAGCACAAGTGGGGTTACCACTTTTACATAAAGCATTTTTGTGTTCACATCATTAGAGTTGCTTTAGCTCAATTGATTAGACTAAAGCTCCCCCTAGATGTGATATCCCCCCTAAGAGGGATGAACTAACCTTGGGTTTTGTCGATGATGACTTCATGTAGATGTTGAAGATGTGGATGCTCAATGTTGATGTAGATCATTTAGAGCAATCCATTGGAGTGAGTTGCACTTTCAATACCTACATGGGTTAGTCCCACAAGGAACAAACAATGATATCCATAGACATAGATTGATGTTCACACAAGATGATGTCCATGAAAGCATTAGGTTACCTTGTCCCTTGTCTTACCAACAAGAGGGTTTGTGACTCCTTGAACTAGTGCATGATGTGGAAGTTGTTTGCACTTGTCCTTGCCAAAATGATATGAATGAAGTATGTTGGCGGAGTCACCCTCAAGAACTCCCTAGTTCTTCTTCTTTGGGAGCCACATCATCTTGATGGGAATCCTTGGAGTTGTAGTCATACTTGATTAAGTAGAACTCGATGTAGTCTTGGGAACCCACTTGACCAAGGCCTTATGAGCTTCTTCAAATGCATCAATCTCCTCTTGAAGCTTGTCCTTGCCTTTTTTTCTTGTGGTCTTGTGGTGGAAGATCATCTTGAGCTTGTGTCCCTTGGAAATAAGTAGGATCATACTTCTCTTGTTGAGGAACAAACTTCGTCTTGGGGTATTGATCTTCTTCCCACTCAACTCCATTGGCATTGAACTTTCGCTCAAAACCAACACCTTGATTCTTCTGGTGCCTTCCTTGCTTATGCATAATTTCCTCAAATTGCTTACTTCCGCAAGGCTCTTGTAAACACCTTTCTCTATAATTCCCTTCAATAAGCTATTTTCTTGCTCAAGTGTAACTTGGCTAAGAGAATCATTAGTGGAATCAAGAGAACGACTAGAAGCAACAATATTGGATTTAGCATGATTATTGTTAATACTAGATGAAGAATCTTTCTTACTCTTGTTGCTAGATTTAACTTGTGGCATGTAAGTAGACAAGGGTAAACGCTTGGTAATGTAAGAAGAACTTTTCTTGCGAATATCATCATTGATTGCTTTTAAGAACCCATGCTCTTGCTCAAGATTGAGCTTTTCAAAGCGTAACTTCTCATGAGTTTTTAAAAGTTCTCGATGATCTTCCAAGGTAGTTTCATGAGCTAACTTAAGAGTGTTTAGTTCTTTAGTTAGACGCTCAATCTCCTTATTATCATCGTCATTCATTTTATCTTGATTATCATGATTAATAGCAAGTTCATCATAGTTTTCATCACTAGAGTTGTCAACAAGTAAATCATCATCACCTAGCAAATCATCTTCATCACTATTGAAATCAACATACTCGAGTTGTGATACCTTTGGGCCTTTAGCCATGAAGCATCTTCCAATTCCTTCATTTGGTGAGTCAAATATGTCGTAGGAGTTGGTTGACACAAGTGCTAGACCGGCAACACCTTCATCTTGAGTATATTCAATGTCGGAGTGATAACTTATTTTGGAGTGATGGTCGGAGTCGGAGCCGGATACCCATTCACCAACATGAGCTTGATGTCTTTGTTTTGTGTAGCTCCTTGATGACTTGTCCTTTCTTTCCGAATCCTTGCTTCTCCGAGAGGTTCTTCGTTCATAACGATCATCTCTACTCCTCCTCCCTCTTGGCGGTGATTCTTCTCTTCTACTACAGGGAGTCGTACACTCATTGGAGTAGTGTCCGGGTCTTCCACAATTGTAGCAATTTCATTCACGACTCAAAGATCTTTTGTCATTGTAGGACCTTGACTTGGAACTTCTTTACTTGCTTCTACTCTTGTAGAACTTGTTGAAATTCTTCACCATTAGGCTCAATTCCTCATTGAAGTTTTGTTTCTCACTTGATGATGTAGGAGTATCACATGAGGCTTTGTAAGCACCACTTGACTTGTTGTGAAGCTCTTCCTTATCCTTGAGTGACATCTCATCAGCAGCAATTCTTCCAATGATTTCCATAGGCTTGATATCTTTATAATTGGGCACCATTTGGATCAATGTGCACACGGTATATTTTCCATCCAAGGCTCTTAGGATCTTCTTGATGATGAATCTATCGGTCCTCTCTTCACTTGCTCAGCCAGCAATCTCATTTGTGATGAGAGCAAGCCTAGAGTACATTTCAGTGATACCTTCACCATCCTACATTTTGGACTTGTCAAGTTGACTTTGAAGCACATCCAATTTGGATTCCTTGACGGAGTCGGTATCAAAGTATCCCAAATTTCCTTTGCATTCTCAAGACGGCTGATTTTGTTGAATTTTTCGGGGCACAATCCGTTGAAGAGGATATCGCAAGCTTGAGCGTTGTATTGCAGCATCTTCAAATCTTCCGTAGTAGCTTCACGGTTTGGTTCTCTGCGATCAAAGAATTCACCTTGCAAGCCAATACACACAATAGCCCAAATAGTGGGGTTATGTCCAAGAATATGCATTCTCATCTTATGCTTCCAACTAGCAAAATTAGTACCATCAAAGTAAGGACCTCTATGATGGTAATTTCCCTCGCTAGACGCCATACTATCCTAGGTTGTGAAACCAAGGCTATGATCACCAAAAGCTATGGAAATCAAGGCAAATGGAGACCAAAGCTCTGATACCACTTGTAGGATCGAAAGTATGTCTAGAGGGGGGTGATTAGACTACTTGACCAAATAAAAATCTAGCATTTTCCCAATTTTAAGTCTTGGCAGATTTTAGCAACTTAGCACAAGTCAAGCAATCAACCTACACATGCAAGTCTAAGAGTATGGCAGCGGAAGCGGAATGTAAAACATTGCAAATGAAGGTAAAGGGAGGAGTTTGGAGGGAGCAAACACAATGTAGACGTGGAGATTTTTTTTGTGGTTCCGATAGGTGGTGCTATCGTACATCCTCGTTGATGGAGACTTCAACCCACGAAGGGTAACGATTGCGCGAGTCCACGGAGGGCTCCACCCACGAAGGGTCCACGAAGAAGCAACCTTGTCTATCCCACCATGGCCATCGCCCATGAAGGATTTGCCTCACTAGGGTAGATCTTCACGAAGTAGGTGATCACGTTGCCCGTACAAACTCCTTGGTTCAACTCCACAATCTTGACGGAGGCTCCCAAGTGACACCTAACCAATCTAGGAGACACCACTCTCCAAAAGGTAATAGATGGTGTGTTGATGATGAACTCCTTGCTCTTGTGATTCAAATGATAGTCTCCCCAACACTCAAATCTCTCTCACGGATTTGGATTTGGTGGAAAGATGATTTGAGTGGAAAGCAACTTGGAGAAGGCTAGAGATCAAGATTTATGTGGTTGGAATGGAATATCTTGACCTCAACACATGAGTAGGTGGTTCTCTCTCAGAAAATGTATGTTGGAAGTGTAGGCATGTTCTGATGGCTCTCCTAACGAATGAAGAGTGGGTTGAGAGGTATATATAGCCTCCACACAAAATCTAACCGTTACACACAATTCACCAACTTGGTGGGACCGAATCAGAAAACTCGGTCAGACCGATTCAGTTCAAAATGTGAATGTTAGGCTTTTCGGTGGGACCGACATGTCAACTCGGTGGGACTGATGTCATTAGGGTTAGGGCATAACATAATCTCGGTGAGACCTATTACACAAACTCGCTGGGACCGACTTTGGTAATAAGCTAACCAGAGAGTTGGTCAGGCAAACTCGGTGGGACCGATTCACTCATTTCGGTGAGACCGAAATGTTACTTAGGGGAAACAGAGAGTTTGCATTGCAAACTCGGTGGGACCGATCGCTCATCTCGGTTAGACCGAAACGCTACGAAGGGAAACAGAGAGTTTGCAATCCCATCTCGGTGAGACCGAGATCCCTATCGGTGAGACCTAAGTGACTAGGGTTTCTGGCAGTGGCTATGTCAAATGAGCTCGGTGGCTCCAGATAGAACAAATCGGTGGGGCCGAGTTTGACTTTTGGTTTTGGACATATGTGGATATGATAAAGTGGTTGAGGGTTTTTGGAGCATATCACTAAGCATTTTGAGCAAGTAAGCCATTAAGCAACACCTCATCCCCTTTTAATAGTATTGGCTTTTCCTATGGACTCAATGTGATCTTGGATCACTAAAATGAAAATGTAGAGTCTTGATCTTTAGCCAATATGTGTCCTTAGCATTTTGAGGGGTCCACATTCCTAATCCATGCCATGCCAATCATTGAACTTTCTGAAATGATCATCTTGAAATAGCATTAGTTCAATGAGCTATATGTTGTTAGTAATTACCAAAACCACCCAGGGATAGTTGCACTTTCAGGTTACCTTGTCCCTTGTCTTACCAACAAGAGGGTTTGTGACTCCTTGAACTAGTGCAAGATAAGAAAGTTGATTGCACATTTCCTCGCCAAAATGAATATGAGTGAAGTATGTTGGCGGAGTCACCCTCAAGAACTCTCTAGTTCTTCTTCTTTGGGATCCACATCAACTTGATGGGAATCCTTGGAGTTGTACTCGTACTTGATGAAGTAGAACTTGACATAGTCTTGGGAACCCACTTTACCATGGCCTTAGGAGATTCTCCAAATGAATCAATCTCTTCTTGAAGTTTGTCCTTGCCTTTTAGCTTGTGGTGGAAGATCATCTTGAGCTTGTGTTCCCTTGAAATACGTGGGGTCATACTTCTCTTGTTGAGGAACGAACTTCGTCTTGGGGTATTGATCTTCTTCCCACTCAACTCCATTGGCATTGAACTTTCATTCAAAACCAACATCTTGATTATTCTGGTGCCTTCCTTGCTTGCGTACAAATTCCTCAAATTGCTTACTTCCGGCAAGGCTCTTGTAAACACCTTTCTCGATAATCCCCTTCAATAAGCTATTTTCTTGCTCAAGTGTGACTTGGCTAAGAGAATCATTAGTGGAACCAAGATAATTACTAGAAGCAACAATGTTGGATTTAACATTGTTATTGTTACTACCAGAGGAAGAATCCTTCTTGTTCTTGTTGCTAGATTTTACTTGTGGCATATAAGTAGACAAGACGAGACGTTTGGCAAGATAATAAGAACTCTTTTTTCAAAGATCATCATTGATAGCTTTTAGGAACTCATGCTCTTTCTCTAAATTTAGCTTCTCGAAGCTTAGCTTCTCATGAGTCCTTAGGAGCTCTCGATGATCCTCTAGAGATGTTTCATGAGCTAACTTAAGAGTGTTTAGTTATTTAGTTAGACGCTCAATCTCCTTCTTATCATTGTCATTCGTTTCATCTTGATTAGCATGATTAATAGCAATTTCATCATAGTTTCCATCACTAGCATTGTCAACAAGTAAATCATCAGCACCTAGCAAATCATCTTCATCACTATTGAAATCAAGATACTTGGGGTGTGATACCTTATGGACTTTAGCCATGAAGCATCTTCCAATTCCTTCATTTGGTGAGTCAAATATGTCGTAGGAGTTGGATGACACAAGTGCAAGACCAGCAACACCTTCATCTTGAGTATATTCAGAGTCGGAGTAATAGCTTCTCTCGGAGTAGTTGTCGGGGTCGGAACCAGATACCCATTCACCATCGTGAGCTTGATGTCTTCGTCTTGTGTAGCTCTTTGATGACTTGTCCTTCCTTTCCAAATCCTTGCTTCTATGAGAGGGTCTTCGTTCATAACGATCATCTCTACTCCTTCTCTCTCATGGAGGTGATTCATCTCTTTTAATCCTCCTTTTTGGTGAATCTTCTCTTTTTTGTAGGGAGTCGTACACTCATTGGAGTAGTGTCCGGGTCTTCCTCAATTGTAGCAATTACGATCATGACTAGAAGATCTTTTGTCATTGTAGGATCTTGACTTGGAGCTTCTCTCTTTGCTTCTATTCTTGTAGAATTTGTTGAGATTCTTCACCATTAAGCTCAATTCCTCATTAAAGACTTGTTTCTCACTTGATGTTGTAGGAGCATCACATGAAGCTTTGTAAGCACCACTTGACTTGTTGTGGAGCTCTTCCTTATCCTTGAGTGACATCTCATGAGCAACAATTCTATCAATGACTTCCGTGGGCTTGAGATCTTTGTAGTTGGGCATCATTTGGATCAAGGTGCACACGATATCATATTTTCCATCCAAGGCTCTTAGGATCTTCTTGATGATGAATTTGTCGATCACCTCTTCGCTTCCTAGGTCGGCAATCTCATTTGTGATGATAGCAAGCCTAGAGTACATCAGGAACTCCTTCATCATCCTTCATCTTGAACTTGTCAAGTTGACATTGTAGCACATGCATCCAATTTGGATTTCTTGATGAACTCGGTACCTTCGTGCATATCAACCAAAGTATCCCAAATTTCCTTTGCATTCTCAAGGCAGTTGATTTTGTTGAATTCTTTAGGGCACAATCCGTTGAAGAGAATATCGCAAGCTTGAGAATTGTATTGCAACATCTTCATTTCTTCCGCGGACGCTTCACGATCCGGTTCTTTTCCATCCTCGAAGAAATCACGTTACAAGCCAATGCACACAATAGCCCAAACGGCGGGGTTATGACCAAGAATATGCATTTTCATCTTATGCTTCCAACTAGCAAAATTAGTACCATCAAGGTAAGGACCTCTACGATGGTAATTTCCCTCGCTAGACGCTATGATCACTAAAGCTATGGAAATCAAGGCAAATGGAGACCAAAGCTCTGATACCACTTGTAGGATCGAAAGTAGGTCTAGATGGGGGGTGATTAGACTACTTGACCAAATAAAAATCTAACATTTTCCTAATTTTAGTTTTGGCAGATTTTAGCAACTTAGCACAAGTCAAGCAATCAACCTACACATGCAATTCTAAGAGTGTAGCAGCGGAAAGTAAAACATTGCATATGAAGGTAAAGGGAAGGGTTTGGAGAGTGCAAACGCAATGATGACACGGAGATTTTTGGCGTGGTTCCGATAGGCGGTGCTATCGTACGTCCACGTTGATGGAGACATCAACCCACGAAGGGTAACGGCTGCGCGAGTCCGCGAGTCCACGGAGGGCTCCACCCACGAAGGGTCCATGAAGAAGCAACCTTGTCTATCATACCATGGCCATCGTCCCTGAAGGACTTGCCTCACTCGGGTAGATCTTCATGAAGTAGGCGATCTCCTTTCCCTTCCAAACTTCTTGATTCAACTCCACAATCTTGTCAGAGGCTCCCAAGCGACACCTGACCAATCTAGGAGACACCACTCTCCAAAAGGTAATAGATGTTGTGTTTATGATGAACTCCTTGCTCTTGTGCTTCAAATGATAGTCTCCCCAACACTCAACTCTCTCTCACAGATTTGGATATGGTGGAAAGATGATTTGAGTGGAAAGCAACTTGGGGAAGGCTAGAAATCAAGAATCTTGTTGTAGGATTGGAATATCTTGATCTCAACAGGTGAGTAGGTGGTTCTCTCTCAAAAAATGTATGCTGGAAGTGTATGCACGTTCTGATGGCTCTATCACATATGGAGAAGGGGTGGAGGGTATATATAGCCTCCACAAAAAATCCAACCGTTACACACATTTGACCCAACTCGGTCAGACCGAATAAAAGAACTTGGTGAGACCGATTTAGTTCAAAATGTGAACGTTAGGAATCTCGGTGGGATCGACTGGAACAACTCGGTGTGACCGATGTGCTAGGGCTTAGGGCAAACATAAACTCGGTGGCACCGATTGCATCAAGTCGGTTAGACCGAACTGAAGCAATTGAAGGAAATATGCCCTAGAGGCAATAACAAAATTGTTATTTATATTTCCTCATATCATGATAAATGTTTATTATTCATGCTAGAATTGTATTGACCAGAAACTTAGTACATGTGTGAATACATAGACAAAACAGAGTGTCCCTAGTATGCCTCTACTTGACTAGCTCGTTAATCAAAGATGGTTATGTTTCCGGACCATGGACATGTGTTGTCATTTGATGAACGGGATCACATCATTAGAGAATGATGTGATGGACAAGACCCATCTGTTAGCTTAGCATAATGATTGTTTAGTTTTATTGCTATTGCTTTCATCATGACTTATACATGTTCCTCTGACTATGAGATTATGCAACTCCCGAATACCGGTGGAACACCTTGTGTGCTATCAAACGTCACAATGTAACTGGGTGATTATAAAGATGCTCTACAGGTGTCTCCGAAGGTGTTTGTTGGGTTGGCATAGATCGAGATTACGATTTGTCACTCCGTGTATCGGAGAGGTATCTCTAGGCCCTCTCGGTAATGCACATCACTATAAGCCTTGCAAGCAATGTGACTAATGAGTTAGTTAAGAAATGATGCATTACAGAACGAGTAAAGAGACTTGCTGGTAACGATATTGAACTAGGTATGATGATACCGACGATCGAATCTCGGGCAAGTAACATACCGATGACAAAGGGAACAACGTATGTTGTTATGCGGTTTAACCGATAAAGATCTTCATAGAATATGTAGGAGCCAATATGAGCATCCAGGTTCCGCTGTTGGTTATTAACCGGAGATGTGTCTCGGTCATGTCTACATAGTTCTCGAACCCGTAGGGTCCGCACGCTTAACGTTCGATGACAATTTGTATTATGAGTTATGTGATTTGATGACCGAAGTTTGTTCGGAGTCCCGGATGAGATCACGGACATGACGAGGAGTCTCGAAATTGTCGAGAGGTAAAGATTCATATATTGGAAGTTCGCATTTGTGTTGGAGAACGTAGTAATTTCAAAAAATTTCCTACGCACACGCAAGATCATGGTGATGCATAGCAACGAGAGGGGGGAGTGTTGTCCACGTACCCTCGTAGACCGATAGCGGAAGCGTTATAACAACGCTGATTGATGTAGTCGTCGCCTTCACGGCCCAACCGATCAAGCAATCAAACTACGGCACCTCCGAGTTCTAGCACATGTTCAGCTCGATGACGTTCCCCGGACTCCGATCCAGCAAAGTGTCGGGGAAGAGTTTCGTCAGCACGACGACGTGGTGACGATCTTGATGTTCTACCGCGGCAGGGCTTCGCCTAAGCACCGCTACAATAATATCGAGGACTAAGGTGGAGGGGGGCACCGCACACGGCTAAGAGATCTCAAGGATCAATTGTTGTGTCTAGGGTGCCCCCCTGCCCCCGTATATAAAGGAGCAAGGGGAGGCCGGCCGGCCCTTGCTAGGCGCACCAGGAGGAGGAGTCCTCCCCAGTAGGAGTAGGACTCCTCTTTCCTACTCCTACTAGGAGGGGGAAAGGAAGGGGAGAGGGAGAGGGAAAGGGGGCGCCCCCTCCTAGTCCAATTTGGACCAGAGGGGAGGCGCGGCCCACCCTCGGCTGCCTCTCTCTCTCCACTAAGGCCCATAGGGCCCATTACTTCTTCCGGGGTTCCAGAACCTCCCAAGACTCGGTTTTCTCCGAAATCACCCGAACACTTCCGTGTCCGAATATAGTCGTCCAATATATCAATATTTATGTCTCGACCATTTCGAGACTCCTCATCATGTCCGTGATCACATCCGGACTCAACAACCTTCGGTACATCAAAACATATAAACTCATAATATAACTGTCATCGTAACGTTAAGCGTGCGGACCCTACGGGTTCGAGAACTATGTAGACATGACCTAGAATTGTTTCTGATCAATAACCAATAGCGGAACCTGGATGCTCATATTGGCTCCTACATATTCTACGAAGATCTTTGTCGGTCAAGCCGCATAACAACATACGTTGTTCCCTTTGTCATCGGTATGTTACTTGCCCGAGATTCGATCGTCGGTATCTCAATACCTAGTTCAATCTCGTTATAGGCAAGTCTCTTTACTCGTTACGTAATGCATCATTTCATAACTAACTCATTAGTTACATTGCTTGCAAGGCTTATAGTGATGTGCATTACCGAGAGGGCCCAGAGATAACTCTCCGACAATAGGAGTGACAAAACCTAATCTCAAAATATGCCAACTCAACATGTACCTTTGGAGACACCTGTAGAGCTCCTTTATAATCACCCAGTTATGTTGTGACATTTGGTAGCACACAAAGTGTTCCTCCCAGAACGGGAGTTGCATAATCTCATAGTTATAGGAACTTGTATAAGTCATGAAGAAAGCAATAGCAACATACTAAACGATCAAGTGCTAAGCTAACGGAATGGGTCAAGTCAATCACATCATTCTCCTAATGATGTGATCCCATTAATCAAATGACAATACATGTCTATGGTTAGGAAACATAACCATCTTTGATCAATGAGCTAGTCAAGTAGAGGCATACTAGTGACATTAAGTTTGTCTATGTATTCACACATGTATCATGTTTCCTTAATACAATTCTAGCATGAATAATAAACATTTATCATGATATGAGGAAATAAATAATAACTTTATTCTTGCCTCTTGGGCATATTTCCTTCAATTTGGATATCGGAATGGTTCCGAGTGGTTCGGGCATTTTTCCGGAGTACCGGGAGGTTACCGAACCCCCCCCCCCCCCCGGAGAAGTTATCGGCCTTATGGGCCATAAGAGGGAAGCACACCGGCCCACAAGGGGCTGGTGCGCCCCCCCTTGGGCAGAAGGCCGAATTGGAATAGGGTTGGGGGGCATCCCCCCTTTCCTTCTCTCCTCCTCCTCCTTCCCTCCTTCTCCTACTAGGAATAGGAAAGAGGAGGGAAATCCTACTTGGATGGGCAGTCCTAGTAGGATTCCCCACACCTGGCGCGCCCCCTAGGGCCAGCCACCTCTTCCCTCCGCTCCTTTATATATGTGGCCAGGGGGCACCCCATAGACACACAAGTTGATCTTTAACCGTGTGCGGTGCCCCCCCCCCTCCATAGTTTTACACCTCAGTCATATCGTCGTACTGCTTAGGCGAAGCCCTGCGCCGGTAACTTCATCATCACCGTCACCACGCTGTCGTGCTGACAAAACTCTCCCTCGGCCTCAACTGGATCAAGAGTTCAAGGGACGTCACCGAGCTGAACGTGTGCAGATCGCGGAGGTGTTGTGCGTTCGGTACTTGGATCGGTTGGATCGCGAAGACGTTCGACTACATCAACTGTGTTACTAAACGCTCCCGCTTTCGGTCTACGAGGGTATGTGGACACACTCTCCCCGCTCGTTGCTATGATTCTCCTAGATAGATCTTGCGTGATCGTAGGAAATTTTTTCAAATACTATGTTCCCCAACAGTGGCATCTGAGCCAGGTCTATGCGTAGATGTTATATGCACGAGTAGAACACAAAGAGTTGTGGGTGATAATAGTCATACTACTTACCAGCAACGTCTTACTTTGATTTGGCGGTATTGTTGGATGAAGTGGCCCAGACCGACATTACATGACCACGTTCATGAGACTGGTTCTACCGACGTACTTCGCACACAGGTGGCTAGCGGGTGTCTGTTTCTCCAACTTTACTTGAATCGAGTTTGACTACGCCCAGTCCTTGTTGAAGGTTAAAACAGCACAATTGACAAAAAATCGTTGTGGTTTTGATGCGTAGGTAAGAACGGTTCTTGCTAGATGCCCGTAGCAGTCACGTAAAATTTGCAACAACAAAGTAGAGGACGTCTAACTTGTTTTTGCAAGGGCATGCTGTGATGTGATATTGTCAAGACGTGATGATATATAAATTGTTGTATGAGATGATCATGTTTTGTAACAGTTATCGGCAACTGGCAGGAGCCATATGGTTGTCACTTTATTTTATGAAATGCAAACGCCATGTACTTGCTTTACTTTATCACTAAGCGGTAGCGATAGTCATAGAAGCAATAGTTGGCGAGACGACAACGATGCTTCGATGGAGATCAAGGTGTCAAGCCGGTGACGATGGTGATCATGATGTTGCTTTGGAGATGGAGATCAAAGGCACAAGATGATGATGGCCATATCATATCACTTATTTTGATTGCATTTGATGTTTATCGTTTATGCATCTTATTTTGTTTAGTACAATGGTAGCATTATAAGATGATCTCTCACTAAATTTCAAGGTACAAGTGTTCTCCCTGAGTATGCACTGTTGCTACAGTTCGTCGTGCCGAGACACCACGTGATGATCGGGTGTGGTAAGCTCTACGTTCACATACAACGGGTACAAGCCAGCTTTGCACACACAGAATACTCGGGTTAAACTTGACGAGCCTAGCATATGCAGATATGGCCTCGGAACACTGAGACTGAAAGGTCGAGCATGAATCATATAGTAGATATGATCAACATAGTGATGTTCACCATTGAAAACTACTCCATCTCACGTGATGATCGGACATGGTTTAGTTGATATGGATCACGTGATCACTTGGATGATTAGAGGGATGTCTATCTAAGTGGGAGTTCTTAAGTAATATGATTAATTGAACTTTAATTTATCATGAACTTAGTACTGATAGTATTTGCATAACTATGTTGTAGATTAATAGTTCACGATGTAGCTCCCCGTTTATTTTTGATATGTTCCTAGAGAAAAACTATGTTGAAAGATGATAGTAGCAATGATGCGGACTAGGTCCGTGATCTGAGGATTATCCTCATTGCTGCACAGAAGAATTATGTCCTTGATGCACTGCTAGGTGACGGACCTATTGCAGGAGCAAATGCAGATGTTATGAACGTTTGGAAAGCTCGGTATGACGACTACTTGATAGTTTAGTGCACCATGCTTTATGGCTTAGAACCGGGACTTCAAGAACATTTTGAACACCACAGAGCATATAAGATGTTCCAAGAGCTGAAATTGGTATTTCAGACTCATGCCCGAGTCGGGAGGTGTGAGACCTCTGACAAGTACTTTGCCTACAAGATGGAGGAGAATAGCTCAACCAATGAGCATGTGCTCAGATTGTTTGAGTACTACAATCACTTGAATCAAGTGGGAGTTAATCTTCTAGATAAAATAGTGATTGACAGAGTTCTCTAGTCACTATCACCAAGTTACTAGAACTTCATGATGAACTATAATATGCAAGGGATGACGAAAACGATTCCCGAGCTCTTTGTGATGCTAAAATCGACAAAGGTAGAAATCAAGAAAAGCATCAAATGTTGATGGTTGACAAGACCACTAGTTTCAAGTAAAAGGGCAAGGGAAAGAAAGGGAACTTCAAGAAGAATGGCAAGAAGGTTGCCACTCCCATGAAGAAGCCCAAAGCTAAACCTAAGCCTGAGATTGAGTGCTTCTATTGAAAAGGGACTGGTCACTGGAAGCGGTACTGCCCCAAGTATTTGGCGGATAAGAAGGATGGCAAAGTGAACAAAAGTATATATGATATACATGTTATTGATGTGTACTTACTAGTGTTCATAATAGCCCCTGGGTATTTGATACTGGTTCAGTTGCTATGATTAGTAACTTGAAACAGGAGTTACAAAATGAACAAAGACTAGTTGAGGGCGAGGTGAGGATGTGTGTTGGAAATGATTCCAAGGATGATAAGATCACCATCGCATACTCCCTCTACCTTCGGGATTAGTATTGGAACTAAATAAATGTTATTTGGTGTTTGCGTTGAGGATAAATATGATTGGATCATGTTTGTTGCGATACGGTTATTCGACCCACGGCCGCCGCATGGGGACCGCGGGCTCTCGCAGAGGGATCCTGGCGGATCGCCTTATCCGCATTCCAATAGAGATGTCGGTTTTTTGAACCCAACGCGGTGGCGGATTCGTTTCGCCGACATCCGAAATGGAGAGGCCTGGTTTGATGGATTCTTGCATGCACATTCTCCGTCGCGCTGCATGGTGATGATGGATCATGACAAAGACATCCTTGTTGGCCGATACCTCGACGACGATGAACACATCTCCGAAGGTGCGCAGTTCATGATTGATGATTATGAGGTGTTTGTTCTTAACCTGTTACAGGTCCCGGAGATTGAAGAGGACTGCATCGAGGTGGTCAATTTATCGACCGAGCGGGACGATGTGAAGACGGAGCCGAGGGTCGGATGAAGATTTTGGGCACTCGCTGAGGAGGAGGACGAAGACACAGATGAGGAGGTTGTGGACGGGTGCTCCGCGCCGGTGCCGTCAGTGCCATCGGTATTGAAGCCGGCGGGGTCAGTTCATCTTTATCCGGCTCCGGTCAGTAAGCCGGTGTTGAGACGTAGCACGTGCGATCAAACAGCGGTGATGGCGATCAGGCCTTGGAAGGGACCACTTCCTAAGGTAAGTCTTCCGAAACTGCTCTGTCTGATTTTGTCACGGATCATTCGTGGAAAGTAGTTAAGAGGAAGAAGCGATAGTGGCCGCCGGTGGCGCAGGTGCCGGCGCCGGTGGTCGACCGATCTGCCGTGATCCATGAAGTGCGGATCACGCGTTTGAATTTGCTGTTGGGCCCTGACGAGCTAGCGGCTGCGAAGAGAGGTTCGAGTGGGCCATCGATTGGGCTTTTGGCCTAGCAGGATTCGCTGCAGTCTGGATTGGGACTAGCTGGGCATGAGACCCAGGCAAAACCGAGTCCTCCTGTAGTCGACGTACCTCCTGCATGCATGATCATCGTTTCCGATCGTGAAGCTCCGCTGCCGCCTAGGGTTCGTCGTCGTGCGGTCCCTGGGTTCCCGTCGTGCCCAGCGGGACGTGCAGCGCGCATCCCTCCCCTCAACCATGCATGGCGGGTCGCAGTGCCAGGCCGCCAGGGCCCAAGTCAGCAGCGCCCGGGTCCTCTATGCCGCCTCGCCCGCCCGTCCAGCAGCAGATTCTGCAGGGTGCGGGGGCCTCGACCCAGCTGCCCCGCGCAGCGCCGGCCGCTGGGGGCACGATGGAGGTCAGCTTCGGCAGAGGCTGCCGGCGCAGGGACTGGTTGCGGTGCCTGCCATGGGTCGGGGCGGGGCTGCTCTTGGGCCTCGGCCACCGCCGCAAGGTCCGGTTGCGGCTGTGGGATGGGGTGGTGCTGCGCAAGGGCCACGGCCACCGCTGCCTAGGCCTGCTGTCGGGCTTGTTCAGGCGCCCGACCATCAGCCTCGCACTGCGCCGCCGCCGCACCACGTCGCGAGGCTGCCGCAGAAGCAGCCTGGGCCGGCGCACACATAGACTCCGCCGCCTCAGTCTGGTGTTGTAGGGGCGGGTGTGCCCCATGGCCCAGCCAACAGTGGTGCTAACGGACCGCCCTGGGGACAATGGGGGGATGATGGTCACAATGTGTATGGTGAAGGTCAACACTGAGGTTCGTCGTCGATGGGTGGCGGCCGTGGTTATGCTTGGCAGAGCGATGGTACAGCTAAGAGACCTTTTTATGGCCCTCCAGGTGGCTTTGTTGAGGGGGCATCAGGCCCTGACTACCGGCAGCGAGGTGGCTACCGTGGTCATCATGGTCGAGGTGGCCGGTACCGGCAACGTCAGCCTCCTCCGCCTGTTGTCGTTGAGCAGACGGACTCCACGGAGGCGGCCGATCTCGGTCAGACGCTGGAACTGTCTGATCACGCTATGGAGGTGGTCACCCCGCTGGCTACGGCTGACACCACAGCGATGGGTTCGGTCGAGGTTGCAGACAAGGCAGACTCTGATAGAGCGTCCAAATGGGCACGCAAGAAGGAGAAGATGATGTGTTATCGTTGTGGTGAGAAGGGCCACTTTATTGCGGAATGCGTGACTGAGCTTTGTGATACCTACCTCAAGCCAGCACATGATACGGGGGAGTGCCCGATTTTGCGTGATCAGATGCCGACTATTACTATTTATGGAGTGTATTGTGCTGAGTTGATGTTCTTTGAGTCTCCTAGTGCGAGGGAGATCCCAGAGGAGACCCAGAGCATGAACACTGAAATTGTGAAAGTTACCAAAAGTGATGTCTCTAAGACTCAGATTGTGCAGAGGATTATGGAGTTAGTTCCAGGTGACTACCAGTGGGAGCTTGTCAGTCTCGAGGGAAACATGTATAAGGTTGACTTCCCCTCTGTTGAGGATTTGCAGAGACTACTGAGTTTTGGGCTGAGCAGAGTGCCTGGCACAGAATGTATCCTGGAGTTCCATGAGTGGAAGAAGGATGAGCCATAGGGCAAGCCTCTTACTCATGTCTGGTTACGTTTCTCTGGGGCTCCCTCGAAGCCGATGCAGGATGCTCGGGTCGTTGCTAGCCTGGGTATTTTGGTGGGGAAAACTGAGAGAGTGGATATGGCCTTCACCCGAGCTCACGGGGTGGCCCAGCTGTTGGTGAGTGTTCTGGATATTGAGTTTGTGCCTGATGTGGTTAAGTGGACATATAAGGGCGAAATTTTCACCCTCGAGATTGAGTTTGAGGATACCGATCTTTTCGCTGAGGCCATCAATGGGACTGATGTAGACATGCACGAGGGAGATGATAGTTCTGGTGCCAAGGAGTCGCCAGTGGATGATGCTGGACAAGAGTTGTCCAACGGTTCGGGGTCCGTATCTCAGACGCCCGGGGACGGGACGGCACCATCCTCTTCGGTGCCGATGAACGCTCTGAGATTTGTGTCGTTTGAGCCTGCTTCTGCCCCTCCTAGACTCTGGAATGACCGGATGGAGTCCGATGATGTGCTTGAGCATACACTACCTCCGCTAGACATTGATGCTGCTGATGGTCCCGTGCTCGGGGGCTCAGAGGTGTTTGTCTCTATGGCGACCTCGGTCGATGAGGAGGGAGGAGCTTGGGCAGGAGGCCCCTCTTCCTTCCGCTCTGACCGCTCAAACTGGAGTTTTTGGCAGATCTAGTTTGAATTTGCGGTTCGGAGCAGCTTCCAATCTTGGTTGGGGGTGATTTCAACATTATTAGAAGGATAGAGGAAAATAACAATGATAATTTCGATGGAAGGTGGTCGTTTATGTTCAATACCATCATTAAAAGCTTGGATCTGAGAGAGATAGAGCTTCCTGGTAGAAAATTCACCTGGGCTAATACCTTGCCAAACCCGACGTTTGAGAAGTTGGATCGAGTCCTTGCGAGCGTCGAATGGGAACAGAAGTTTCCCTTGGTAACGGTCCAGGCGCTTTCGTGCGGAATTTCGAACCACACGCCATTACTAGTGGATTCCGGTGAGGCAACCCACATGGGGAACAAAAACTCTTTTTCGTTCAAACTGGCATGGTTTGAAAGAGAAGGATTCTTGGATCTGGTAGCCAGGGAATGGGCTAAGGATGCAGGAGGTAGAACTTTGATTGAGCGTTGGCAGAATAAGATACGACACTTGAGAAGTTTTTCGCGTGGGTGGGATAAGCATCTTAGTGGGATTTATAAGGTTGAAAAGGAAAGGATCCTTACACTTATTCAGTCCCTAGATTTAAAAGTCGAGTCCACAATCCTTCACACTACGGAGCTTACCGCTAAACTTGAGGCGGAGATGAGATTGAAAGAGCTTCTCCGTGAAGAGGAATTGAAGTGGGTGATGTGGGCTAAGGTTCGCAAAGTTGTCCAGGGGGACGCGAACACTCAATTCTTTCACATGATCGCTAATGGCAAGCACAGAAAGAAAAGAATCTTTCAGTTTGAACAAGATGAAGGAACGATTTCAGGACAAGAAAACCTAAAATTATACATAAATGAATACTACAAGCAGTTGTTTGGGCCTCCGGAGGATAATTGTGTATCCCTGGATGAGTCTAGGATTGAGGATGTTCCTCAACTGGCTGCAGATGAGAATGATATTTTGACTGCCCCATTTTCGGAGAAATAGGTGTTTGTAGCCATCTCACAGATGAAAAATAATAAGGCTCCAGGGCCGGATGGATTTCCGGCAGAGTTCTACAAAAAATGCTGGCATATTATTAAGGGGGATTTGTTACCGATGTTCCATGATTTATTCTCTGGACAGCTTCAGTTATTTCACCTGAATTTTGGAACAATAACCATGCTTCCTAACAAAAACAGAGGATGTGAGAATTGAGCAGTTCAGGCCGATATGTCTTCTTAACGTTAGTTTCAAAATTTTCACCAAGGTCGGGACCAATAGGCTCACATAGATTGCGCATTCTGTGGTGCAGCACTCCCAAACTGCTTTCATGCCGGACAGAAACATCCTAGAAGGGGTTGTGGTCCTTCATGAAACGCTCCACGAAATTCACACGAAAAACTAGATGGAGTTGTCTTCAAGGTGGATTTTGAGAAAGCGTACGATCAAGTCAAATGGCCTTTCCTTCAACAGGCCTTGCGTATGAAAGGTTTTGATGAAGCCTCGCAATGACAGGTAGAATCTTTCATGCAAAAAGGGAGTGTTGGAATTAAAGTGAATGACGACATAGGTCACTATTTCCAGACACATAAGGGTCTGAGACAAGGTGATCTGGTGTCTCCTATTTTGTTCAACATTGTAGTTGATATGTTGGCAATTCTAATAGGAAGGGCTAAGGAAGCTGGTCAGGTGGGTGGCTTGGTGCCTCATCTAGTGGATGGAGGTGTGTCCATCCTACAGTACGCCGATGATACTATCATCTTTATGGAGCATGACTTGGCAAAAGCGAGAAATATGAAGCTGGTGTTATGCTTATTTGAACAGTTGACCGAGTTAAAGATTAACTTTCATAAAAGCGAATTGTTCTGTCTTGGAAGAGCCAATGAGGAACAAAAGGCTTATAGGAATTGTTCGGGTGCGAATTGGGGGCTCTACCTTTTACGTATCTAGGTATACCATTTCACCATCGTAAGCTAACAAACAGAGAATGGAAGTGTATTGAGGATCGATTTGAGAATAAACTGAGTTGCTGGAAGGGCAAGCTCATGTCATATGGAGGCCGATTAATTCTTATTAATTTGGTTCTCACGAGTATGCCTACGTTTCTCTTGTCTTTTTTTGAGGTTCCAGTTGGAGTTAGGAAAAGGCTGGACTTCTATCGATCCAGTTTCTTTTAGCAAAGTGATGAACTAAAAAGAAAATACAGACTCGCCAGGACATTATTTGTCGACCAAAAGACCAAGGGGGTCTTGGCATTGAAAATCTTGAAGTCAAGAACAGATGTCTTCTCAGCAAGTGGTTGTCTAAGTTGTCTGTAGAGACAGAGGCCACATGGGCGCAGATTCTCCGTAGTAAGTATCTTTCCTCCAAAACTTTGTCCCAAGTGACAGCAAGGCCGACGGATTCGCCTTTATGGAAAGGGCTGATGAGAGTCAAATCAGCCTTTTTCAATAGGACAAAGTTCATAATCAGAAATGGCACCAACACGCGTTTCTGGGAGGATACTTGGCTAGGAGAGACGCCCCTCGCGCTTCAATACCCGACTCTTTATAGTACTGTTCAATGACGCGACGCGTATATTGCAACAGTATTTCAGTCCACCCCCCTCAATATTCAATTCGGGAGAACGCTAGCTGGTAATCATTGGGAAGCTTGGCTCCATTCTGTGAGTAGACTGATGGAGGTCTAGCTGTCTCAACAACCCGATCAGTTGCACTGGAAACTTACTAGGACTGGGGAGTTTACAGTTAAATCGATGTATCTCGATGTTATCAACTCTAGCTCCATTCCTAGTTCCAAACATGTTTGGAAAGTCAAAGTTCCTTTGAAAATTAAAGTGTTTATGTGGTTTGTACATAAACAAGTCATCTTAACCAAGGACAATCCGGCAAAGCACAACTGGACAGGACCTACTAGGTGTAGTTTTTGTGATCAGGATGAAACTATCAAACACCTTTTTCTTGACTGCCAGCTGGCAAAAGTGCTATGGCGGACGGTGCACATAGCCTTTAATATTACTCCTCCAAATTCTGTCAACACGTTATTTGGATCGTGGCTTAACGGGGTAGAGGCCAAAACAGCAAGACACATTCGCGTAGGAGTATGTGCTTTATTGTGGGCAGTCTGGAACTGCAGAAATGACTTGGTTTTTAACAGAACAACAAATTTTCATTTTTTGCAGGTTATCTTCCGAGCCACTGCATTGATCTATATGTGGTTGCTACTCACTCTGACGGAGGCCAGGGAGCGTTTGGTTACTGGATCTATCCGGTGGGAGATGGTAGCACGGGATATTTTGAACCGGTTTGGATGGCGGTCCTGTAATAGGATAGGCAATTAGTTTCCTTATCTTGTTTATTCCGTCCGGTTGTGGCGCTATGGTTACTTCTTTCTAGGCTCTATGTGAGCTTTTCTTTACTTTATTTATGACTTTAAGACCTTTGTTGAACCTATTTGCTATACAATAAAGTTGGTCGTATGCATCGGTCTGATGCAGAGGCCGGGGAGTCCCCCTTTTTTGAAAAAAAAATAAGTCAGAGAATAATTGTTGTTTTGTTTACATGAATAAAACCTTCTATGGTCTTACATCCAATGTAAATGGTTTACTGAATCTCGATCACAATGATACACATAATATTGATGCCAAAAGATGTAAAGTTGATAATGACAAAGGTAACTTATTTGTGGCACTACCGTTTAGGTCATATTGGTGTAAAGCGCATGAAGAAACTCCATGCTGATGGGCTTTTGGAATCACTTGATTATGAATCACTTGATGCTTGCGAACCATGCCTCATGGGCAAGATGACTAAGACTTCGTTCTCTGGAATAATGGAGCGAGCCACTGACTTATTGGAAATAATACATACTGATGTATGTGGTGCGATGAGTGTTGAGGCTCGCGACGGGTATCGTTATTTTCTGACCTTCACATATGATTTGAGCAGATATGGGTATATCTACTTGATAAAACATAAGTCTGAAACATTTGAAAAGTTCAAAGAATTTCATAGTGAAGTGGAAAATCATCGTAACAAGAAAATGAAGTTTCTATGATCTGATCACGGAGACGAATATTTGAGTTACGAGTTTGGTCTTCATTTAAACAATGTGGAATAGTTTCGCAACTCACGCCACCTGGAACACCACAACGTAATGGTGTGTCCGAACGTCATAACCGTACTTTATTAGATATGGTGCGATCTATGATGTCTCTTACCGATTTATCACCATCGATTTGGGGTTATACATTAGAGACAGCTGCATTCACGTTAAATAGGGCACCATCTAAATCCGTTGAGACGACACCATATGAACTGTGGTTTGGCAAGAAAACCAAGTTGTCGTTTCTTAAAGTTTGGGGCTCCGATGCTTACCTGAAAAAGATTCAACCTGATAAGCTCGAACCCAAATCGGAGAAATGTGTCTTCATAGGATACCCAAAAGAAACTGTTGGGTACACCTTCTATCACAAATCCGAAGGCAATATCTTTGTTGCTAAGACTAGATCCTTTCTAGAGAAGGAGTCTCTCTTGAAAGAAGTGAGTGGGAGGAAAGTAGAACTTGATGAGATTGTTGTACCTTCTCCCTTATTGGAAAGTAGTTCATTGTAGAAATCAGTTCCAGTGATTCCTACACTAATTAGTAAGGAAGCTAATGATGATGATCATGAAACTTCTGATCAAGTTACTACCAAACCTCGTAGGTCAACCAGAGTAAGATCTGCACCAGAGTGGTACGGTAATTGTCGGTGTCAAAACCGGCGGATCTCGGGTAGGGGGTCCCGAACTGTGCGTCTAAGGCGGATGGTTACGGGAGGCGGGGGACACAATGTTTACCCAGGTTCGGGCCCTCTCGATGGAGGTAATACCCTACTTCCTGCTTGATTGATCTTGATGATATGAGTATTACAAGAGTTGATCTACCACGAGATCGTAGAGGCTAAACACTAGAAGCTAGCCTATGGTATGATTGTTGTTGTCCTACGGACTAAACCCTCTGGTTTATATAGACACCGGAGGGGGCTAGGGTTACAGAGAGTCGGTTACAATGGGAGGAGATCTACATATCCGTATTGCCAAGCTTGCCTTCCACGCCAAGGAGAGTCCCATCTGGACACGGGACGAAGTCTTCAATCTTGTATCTTCATAGTCCAACAGTCCAGCCAAAGGATATAGTCTGGCTGTCCGGATACCCCCTAATCCAGGACTCCCTCAGTAGCCCCTGAACAAGGCTTCAATGACGATGAGTCCGGCGCGCAGTTTGTCTTCGGCATTGCAAGGCGGGTTCCTCCTCCGAATACTCCATAGAAGATTTTGAACACAAGGATAGTGTCCGGCTCTGCAAAACAAGTTCCACATACCATCGTAGAGAGAATAATACCTTCACGAATCTAATCTGCTGACACACTCGGTAGCATGATATAACACCATGGCCCAGTCATTATTCGAACCGTTTTTCTCAACCAGCCTCGGCGCATATTGCGAGGCGGTTTCCTTGGCACGTCTTGTCGAAGCAGAGATCGTGTCCCCTTATCACGGGATTCTCATCAATACGGATGTGGGTAACCCAACCGCGCCATCAATTACGGCTCTTGGGGAATAAGCGAGTTTACTAGGCCGGTGGGGGCGTATAGTTTCGTCCGCCCTTATAAAGGGATAAGGGTTCACCTTTTTCACCCACGCCTTCTTCCTCCTCGCTCATCCATTCTCGCGCACTCGAGCTCCAACATCCAAGTTTGCGTATTTGTCCTCAACCGCTCCAAGCATGTCTGGAGCGGGAGGCAAGTGGATGAAATCCTCCATCACGGAGGAGGACATCAAAAAGCTGAGGGGAGCCGGACTGAATCTCATGAGAGGGTAGTTTTCCTCACCCACTTCGTCCGCGGACTGGGATTTCCCCTCCACCCGTTTGTCCGCAGCCTCATGTTCTACTACGGGCTGGACTTCCATGATCTGGCCCCGAACTTCATCCTCAACATCTCGGCGTTTATCGTCGTGTGTGAGGCCTTCCTCCACGTCCGGCCCCACTTCGGCCTGTGGCTGAAGACCTTCAATGTTAAATCGAAGGTAGTAGGCGGCCAGCAAGCGGAATGCGGAGGTGCCATGGTGGGAAAAATGCCCAATGTTACATGGCTCGAGGGCTCCTATGTGGAGACCATAAAGGGGTGGCAATCGGGGTGGTTCTACATCACCGAGCCGCGCGACACCAACTGGGTGGCGGCCCCCAAGTTCCAACCTGGAATCCCCATGCGGCTCACCTCCTGGAAAGAGAAGGGTCTGTCCTGGGGTCCATCGGTGGAGCTGACCGGACTCCAAAAATGTATCCGGAACATGATAAGCAAGAAACTCAAGCTTGTCAACGTGGTCCAGGTCATGCTCTTCCGCCGGATCCTCCCATGTCAACGATGGGCATTCAATTTGTGGGAGTTCAACTCGGCCGAGCACCAGACGCTGCGAGAGCTCTTTGACACGACGCACAAGGACGTCTGGAGGGTGCTGTTCAAGGGCGTCGAGGTACCTCCTTCCCTTACCGAGGACCGCGGACTTAGCGCGAAGCGCCCTGCGAATCCGGTAAGTTCTTTACACCTTATAGGGTATTTATTTTCCCTAGTTTAATCATGTGCGGGATCTAAGCTATGCCTTTAATAGGACTGGGTGGAGACAGCAGAGCAGATTGACTGCCCAGCCCCCCTGCCCGAAGATCCAGCAGACGCTCTCCTGACGGAGATGCTGACTCCGGCACCTCATAAGGTGCCGGAGAAGAAGACCAAGAAGAAGGACGCGGGGACCTGAAAGGGTCTCTGGCGTCAGGTGATATCGGACTCATCGTCCGATAACTCCGAGACGCACTCCTCCCATGAAAACGAGGAGGAGGAGGAGGAAAGTTCTCCCCCCCCCCAACCGGGGGAGATAAGAAAAGGAAGGTCGCCCCAACCGGGGAGGCCGAAGGGTCCAAGAAGAAGAGGACCCTCCTTCCGTACTGCTCCACGACCACCGCCCACAGCGACGACGAGTGGTTGCCCAGGGACAAGCCCCTGGTGAAGTCGTAAGTATCTGGATACCCTAGTAATTTACGATATGTTTCTATTGCACTGCTCCACCTTACGCCGAACATGATTATGCAGTCCGTCCGAGCCCGTATCGACGTATCTTCATCGGGCGGTTCTTTGGACCCGTCGGATATGAGTAGCGGTTCTCTTCCGACCGCCTCCACCCCTCGCCCTACGAACAACATTGAGGTGTTGTCTCAGAAGGCTCCGGGTCGAGGGGAGGTAGTCCTGGAGACGCCTCAAGGCGACCTTCCGGACCGCGCAAAGGGATCAAGACTCCCACGGGCTCCAGGTTCGGACCCCAGCCGAACACTGCGCCAGAACCTCCGGTGGTTCCGGACTCCGACAGGCGACCCCCTATTAAGAGGGGCAAGCCGCCTGTGCCGGTGACCTCTGTCCATCCAGAGGCAACGGAAAACTTGTTGGAAGCGCTTCAAGGTGCTTCCATCGATGAAGAGCACCGCACTATCATGAGTGCGGTGATCGAGAAGGTTCAGTCCACCAAAAGCGGACTAACTGAAGCGTGCGCAAGCCTCCTAACAGGCTTTCAGGTAAGTAATTATAGGAGAATGTTGCCGCATAGACAGTAGCCCCTGATGCTCTGTTTGGCGTCCACAAAGAAAGGCCGAATAGAGGATCAAATAATGACTCAGGAGTCTAATCAGAATATGTCTATTTGCATATGCAGGCTTCACTATCAAGCCGCCGCACGTCATGCGGAGGTCGCCAGATCGAGCAGACCTTGAGCGGTCCAAGGAAGAGCTCGGCCTTATCAAGAGGCAGCTCGAAGAGAACAAAAGTAAGCAATACCTTGTCTATATGAAAAAAGATTTGGTTGTAGAATAATAGGATCGTCATGAATGTGCCAGGGGCCGCGACCGAAGTGGCGACCCTGAAGAAGGCACTGTCTGAGGATGAAAACAAAGCGGCCCAGGAGCACACTGAGCGAGAAAAACAAGAGGCCCGAGTAGGCGAGGTATAGCAAGAGCTCCAGGCTCTCGTCAAGAAGCACGAGGCCCTGGAGCTTGACTCTAAGACACGAGAGTCTGAGCTTGCAAAGGCGCTTGACAGCGCGAAACATGCCAAGGCCGAAGCCCAAAAGGCCCTCCAGGAGGTTGAGGCGGTTAAGAGATAGCGGCGGGTAAGGCATTCATTATGCAAAGCAAGCACGTGAAACAAAGTTTCTTTTTACTTATCCGAGTTCGGAGCTCTCCAGGAGCGTTCGCAGATCTGCCCCGCAGTGTGTCTGATGCCGCAGAATTCTACCGGGCCGAGGAGGGGAGCTCGACGGAGAAGTTGTTCTGGTCTCGATATCACCGAACACCCGATGCCCTTGAGCGACCAGCTGAAGCAACTGGTCGAGCTCCACAAGGCGACCGAACAGGCCATGAAGGGCCTTATAGTCTGGATGTGGCCTGGCGATCCCCTGCCCAACAGCTACTTCGGTCTGGTGAGGCGTCTTATGGATGCCTGCCCCCGGTTGGAAGTCATCAAGCAGTCCGTCTGCATCGAAGGTGCACACAGGGCTTTTGCCCGTGCGAAGGTGCACTGGGCAAAGATGGACGCCGAGAAACTGGTGAAGGAGGGGCCGCCGCAGGGCAAGGAGCATCGCCACCCCGAAATGTATTATGAGGGTGTCCTGAAGGGTGCCCGTCTTGTGGCGGAGGAGTGTACCAAAGATGTAATTTTTGAATGAACTTGCTCATGTGATCCTGTAATATGAAAACTAGTTCATTTGCGCTATACAACGCTTTTTGAATTTAAAATATTACCTTCTGTGCGGCCGTTTATAAAATCTGAGAGTTGGCCAGTCGTCGGCTTCTGCCCCCATGCAGCTAGTGCTGGGGTGTTCGGGATAAATCTGAGCACTCTTTTTCCCATTTTTGGGTCCTTCGAGGGAGGTGCTCAGCGCAACGAACCAGGCAATCGGACTATAGTGCTTTATCACTCTCACTTGGCCATAGAAGTCTACAATTTTAAATTTTGGCAAAGCCCCTAGTATTCAGAAGGCCGAATTTGGGGCGCTATATACGCCTAAGTCAGACAAGGCCGACTCCTCGCCCGAAGCGAAAAAAGTCTTTAGGGACTTGAGACCTCTCGAACAGCGACCGGCTCTCGCCTCATCATGACAGTTAGTTTTGGCTTTCTCTACTCAGGTGCTCGTCCGGAAGAACCAGGACACAATCGCAGTAGTTCTCCCAGTGCTACCTTATCCGATATAGCGGAATGTAAGGTACCAAAACATGGGAGCCGGGCAAACCCAACTATTGACCCAAGACATTATTCGGAGTTGATGCATATAATGCTATAAGTTCGGGGTGCCGCACTGTCAAAAGTGTTCGGACTTCTCATGACGTATTATGGGGTATACGAAAGCCCCTGGCGTACTGGTCGTACCAGAATGTACGGGTGCTGATTGTCGTAAATAACCATATAAAAAAGAATAGATAATGCAATAATAGACTAGTGCTATGCATCGTAATTCAAAGAATACGTTGAAACGTGCTGATACAAGTAGTGCAATAAGCAAAAAATAGGATTATTTAACATTTCCTGTCCAAGGGCAAGCTGCGGACTGGTATTTAAAGCAGGTATTTCGCTCGTTATCAGAGACCACCTGAGGATTCCATTGTACGACGTAGCTTCCTGCCTCCTTGGTTGTTGTATTATGTGTCCGGCAATCACTGCCGGATAGGGCTTCCAGAGAGTAAGGTCCTGAAAGAGATAAAATGATAAAGGTATTCAGCCCCTAGGGCGGTTGAGCCGCACTGCGGGGCGTGCCAGTCGTGCCCCCGCCTATGCCCATGGTATTTTCAATGCGTAATTATGTACGTGCGGCACGGATTTCGCCGTTTGACTGGGACTAGGGCGGGGGCCGAATTGCTAGGCGAAGCTCAACGCGTGCAAAGCGATCCTGTTGCAAGTTACTCCGGACTCGCTTGACGGTGTCCGGGACTTTATCGCCAATTGCTGGTTTGCCTTAAGAGGCTGCTTTGTGCTTCGCTGCGGGGGCATGATGTGCTCCTGTCTTGAGCGAGCGCTCTGTGTTTCCATCGACTGTTATGACCCCCCTAGGTCCTGGCATCTTGAGCTTGAGGTATGCGTAGTGCGGTACCGCGTTGAATCTTGCAAATGATGTTCGCCCAAGCAGTGCGTGATAGCTGCTGCGGAACGGGACGATATCGAAGATTAACTCCTCGCTTTGGAAGTTATCCGGAGATCCGAAGACCACTTCCAGTGTGATTGAGCCCGTGCAATGTGCCTCTACACTTGGGATGACGCCTTTAAAGGTCGTTTTTGTGGGTTTGATCCTCGAGGGGTCTATACCCATTTTGCGCATTGTATCCTGATAGAGCAGGTTCAGGCTGCTACCACCGTCCATAAGGACTCGAGTGAGGTGAAATCCGTCAATGATGGGGTCTAAGACCAATGCGGCAGATCCGCCATGACGGGTACTAGTGGGGTGGTCCCTGCGATCAAAGGTGATCGGACAAGAGGACCATGGGTTGAACTTTGGGGCGACGGGCTCCATCGCATAGACGTCCCTTAGTGCACGCTTCCGTTCCCTCTTGGGGATGTGGGTTGCGTATATCATGTTCACCGTCCTCACTTGTGGAGGGAACCTCTTTTTTCCTCCCGTGTTCGGCGGCCGGGGCCCCTCCTCGTCGTCACTATGCAGCCCCTTGTCCTTGTTTTCGGCATTTAACTTGCCGGCCTGCTTGAACACCCAGCATTCTCTGTTGGTGTGATTGGCTGGCTTATCGAGGGTGCCGTGTATTTGACACGAGCGATCGAGTGTGCGGTCCAAACTGGACGGGCCCGGAGTACTTCTTTTGAATGGCTTTTTCCGCTGACCGGATTTAGGGCCACTGAATCCGGCATTGACTGTCGTATCCTCGGCGTTGTCGCCGTTATTGCGGCGCTTGTGTCTGCTACGACGTGGTCTGCCGTTACTATCCTTGGTATCCGAAGTGCCAAGGTTCCTTGATATGTTGTTGCTGCGAGCCAGCTAGCTATCCTCTCCCGCGCAAAAGCGGGTCATGAGTGTCGTGAGGGATGCCATAGATTTCGGCCTCTCCTGGCCGAGGTGCCGGGCGAGCCACTCGTCACGGATGTTATGCTTAAATGCCGCTAAGGCCTCTGCATCCGGACAATCGACAATTTGATTTTTCTTGGTTAGGAACCGTGTCCAGAATTGCCTGGCCGATTCCCCCGGCTGCTGAGTTATATGGCTCAAGTCATCGGCATCCGGTGGTCGCACATAAGTGCCCTGGAAGTTGTCATGGAATGCATCTTCCCGATCCTCCCAACAGCCAACGAAGTCTGCTGGCAAGCTATTCAGCCAATGCCGAGCTGGTCCTTTGAGTTTTAGTGGGAGGTACTTGATGGCATGTAGATCATCCCCGCGGGCCATGTGGATGTGGAGGAGGAAATCCTCGATCCATACCGCGGGATCTGTTGTGCCATCATATGATTCGATATTTACGGGTTTAAAACCCTCTGGGAATTCATGATCCATTACTTCGCCAGTGAAGCATAGGGGGTGTGCGCCGCCTCTGTGCTGGGCTATATCACGACGCAGTTCATATGAGTCTTGTCTGCTGTGTTCGGCCCGGCCGGATTTACTTTTACCATATCCGGCGTGACGGTCATCGTCCCGCGTAGGTGCGCGCCCCCGTGATCCGTAGATCGATCTTGCATGTTCTGCCCTGCTTTCCAATTCATCTCGCAGGTCCCGCGTGTTGTCCCGTGCCTTGGTATTTTTGTCTGAGTGGCGGCGGGGTGCAGGCTGAGCTTCAGGCTGTAATGCCTCTCTGTCTCGGCCACGAGGTGGCCGATCAGCCGCATCGTACGCTGGTGATGTAGGTTTGAATGCTTCCTCCTCAAGTCGGGGTAGCAACCTGCGCTTGGGGTAACCCTTGGAGGGGCGTTCGAGTTCATATTCCTCGGCCGCAAGGACTTCAGTCCATCTATTTGCTAGCAGATCTTGATCAGCCCGAAGCTGTTGTTGCTTTTTCTTCAGGCTATTTTCTGTGGCTATAAGCCGGTGCTTAAAGCGCTCCTGCTCGACGGGATCCTCAGGCACGATAAATTCTTTTTCGCCAAGGCTCACCTCGTCTTCGGAGAGAGGCATGTAATTGTCATCCTCCGCTTCTCCGTCTGCTGCCCTCTCTGGGGAGCTGGCTTGTTCATCCTCCGGCTCTAAATCTTCTTTGGAGGGATTGTCGTCTTGACCTTTGTCCGAGTGCTATTGTCTCTTGTGCCGGTATCACTACTTTTGCTATGGCAAGACTTAGAGCGGCGCCACGACGTCGGGCGCTTGGGTTGCTTCTTGGAGGGTCATCCTCCACCGTCTTATCGCCATTGCCTTCTTTGGGTGTATCCACCATGTATATATCATATGATGAGGTGGCGGTCCAGTGCCCTGTGGGCGGTGGTCCCTGTTCGTCTCCTGCATCGTCGTCCATACCGTCGATGTCTTCGGAGTCGAAGTCGAGCATGTTGGTTAAATCTTCGACAGTTGCTACTAAGTGGGTGGTGGGTGGGCAGCAAATTTCTTCGTTGTCCGCATCCCATTCTAGCCGGACATAGTTCGGCCAAGGTTCTCCTGATAAGGAGAGAGACCTTAACGAATTTAGCACGTCGCCGAAGGGCGAGTGCTGAAAGATATCCGCGGAGGTGAACTCCATGATCGGTGCCCAATCGGATTCGGTAGGCATGGGCGTAGGCGGTTCGGAGTCCCTGGCCGGAGATGAATCCAGTGGTTCGGCGTCACGGCTCTCGTGAGGGGTAAGGTCAGTATCCGGCTCTATCGCCGCTGATAGTGCGGCCTCCAAGGCGGGGTCTATCCGCCCGTCCTCGGATGGCGCAATTTTCTCTGGATTTAAGGCCGGAGTAGTTGCCGGTGTGATTTCCCGAACACTGTCCGACGACAGAGCTATATCATGCTCGTCGTGATCGTGCGGCGCACCTGGCATGGGCTCGAATCTGTCGAAGATCAAGTCTCCGCGTATGTCGGCAGTGTAATTCAAGTTTCCGAACCTGACCCGGTGGCCAGGGGCGTAGCTCTCGATCTGCTCTAGATGGCCAAGCGAGTTGGCCCGCAGTGCGAAGCCGCCGAATACAAAGATCTGTCCGGGGAGGAAGCCCTCACCCTGGACCGCATCGTTACCGATGATTGATGGGGCCATCAAGCCTTGTGGTGACGGCACAGTGGAACTCTCAATGAAAGCACTAATGTCGGTGTCAAAACCGGTGGATCACGCAGTGCAGGGGTCCCGAATCGCGTCTAAGGCGGAATGATAACGGGGCCTTGAGGACACAATGTTTACCTGTGTTCGGGCCCTCTCGATGGAGGTAATACCCTACTTCCTGCTTGATTGATCTTGATGATATGAGTATTACAAGAGTTGATCTACCACGAGATCGTAGAGGCTAAACCCTAGAAGCTAGCCTATGGTATGATTGTTGTTGTCCTAAGGACTAAACCCTCCGGTTTATATAGACACTAGAGGGGGCTAGGGTTACACAGAGTCGGTTACAATGGGAGGAGATCTACATATCTGTATTGCCAAGCTTGCCTTCCACGCCAAGGAGAGTCCCATCCGGACACAGGACAAAGTCTTAAATCTTGTATCTTCATAGTCCAACAGTCCGGCCAAAGGATACAGTCCGGCTGTCCGGATACCCCCTAATCCAGGACTCCCTCAGTAATCCTATTCTGGAGGTCATGTTACTTGACCATGACAAACCTACGAACTATGAGGAAGCGATAATGAGCCCAGATTCCGCGAAATATCTTGAGGCCATGAAATCTGAGATGGGATCCATGTATGAGAACAAAGTATGGACTTTGATTGACTTGCCCGATGATCGGCGAGCCATTGAGAATAAATGGATCTTCAAGAGGAAGACGAACGCTGATAGTAGTGTTACTATCTACAAAGCTCAAATTGTCGCCAAAAGTTTTCGACAAGTTCAAGGTGTTGACTACGATAAGATTTTGTCACTCGTAGAGATGCTTAAGTCTGTCCGAATCATGTTAGCAATTGCCACATTTTATGCAATATGGCAAATGGATGTCAACACTACATTCCTTAATGGATTTTTTAAAGAAGAGTTGTATATGATGCAACAAGGTTTTGTCAATCGTAAAGGTGCTAGCAAAGTGTGCAAGCTCCAGCGATCCATCTATGGACTGGTGCAAGCATCTCGGAGTTGGAATATAAGCTTTGATAAGTTGATCAAAGCATATAGTTTTATACAGACTTGTGGTGCAAGCCGGGCGAGCGGGGAGCGGAACTGGACGAGCTCCACGTAGATTAGGTTTCACGTTGCATGTAATAATATGGAATTGAGGTTTCTGAAGGAAATATGCCCTAGAGGCAATAATAAAGTTGTTATTTATATTTCCTTATATCATGATAAATGATTATTATTCATGCTAGAATTATATTAACCAAAAACTTAGTACATGTGTGAATACATAGACAAAACAGAGTGTCCCTAGTATGCCTCTACTTGACTAGCTCGTTAATCAAAGATGGTTATATTTCCTGACCATAGACATGTGTTGTCATTTGATGAACGGGATCACATCATTAGAGAATGATGTGATGGACAAGACCCATCTATTATCTTAGCATAATGATCGTTTAGTTTTATTGTTATTGCTTTCATCATGACTTATACATGTTCCTCTGACTATGATATTATGCAACTCACGAATACCGGAGGAACACCTTGTGTGCTATCAAACGTCACAACGTAACTGGATGATAAAGATGCTCTACAGGTGTCTCCGAAGGTGTTTGTTGGGTTGGCATAGATCGAGATTAGGATTTGTCACTCCGTGTATCAGAGAGGTATCTCTGGGCCCTCTCGGTAATGCACATCACTATAAGCCTTGCAAGCAATGTGACTAATGAGTTAGTTACGGAATGATGCATTACGGAATGAGTAAAGGGACTTGTCGGTAACGAGATTGAACTAGGTTTGAGAATACCGACGATCGAATCTCGGGCAAGTAACATACCGATGACAAAGGGAACAACGTATGTTGTTATGCGGTTTGACCGATAAAGATCTTCGTAGAATATGTAGGAGCCAATATGAGCATCCAGGTTCCGCTATTGGTTATTGACCGGAGATGTGTCTCGGTCATGTCTACATAGTTCTCGAACCCGTAGGGTCCGCACGCTTAATGTTTGATGACGATTTGTATTATGAGTTATGTGATTTGATGACCGAAGTTTTTCGGAGTCCCGGATGAGGTCACGGACACGACAAGGAGTCTCGAAATGGTCGAGAGGTAAAGATTCATATATTGGAAGGTTGCATTTGGACATCGGAATGGTTCTGAGTGGTTCGGGCATTTTTTCGGAGTACCGGGAGGTTACCTTTTTTTTAGGGTTCCCGGAACCCCCCGAGAGAAGTTATGGGCCTTATGGGCCATAAGAGGGAAGCACACCAGCCCACAAGGGGCTGGTGTGCCCCCCCACCCTTGGGTAGGAGGTCGAATTGGAATAGGTTTGGGGGGCCCTTTCCTTCTCTCCTCCTCCTCCTTCCCTCCTTCTCCTACTAGGAATAGGAAAGAGGAGGGGAATCCTACTTCGATGGGGAGTCCTAGTAGGATTCCCCACACCTGGCGCGCCCCCTAGGGCCGGCCACTTCTTCCCTCCCCTCCTTTATATACGTGGCCAGGGGGCACCCCATAGACACACAAGTTGATCTTTAGCCATGTGCGGTGCCCCCCTCCACAGTTTTACACCTCGGTCATATCGTCGTAGTGCTTAGGCGAAGCCCTGCACCGGCAACTTCATCATCGCCGCCACCACACCGTCGTGCTGACAAAACTCTCCATCGGCCTCAACTGGATCAAGAGTTCGAGGGACGTCACCGAGCTGAACGTGTGCAGATCACTGAGGTGTCGTGCGTTCGGTACTTGGATTGGATCGCGAAGACGTTCAACTACATCAACCACGTTACTAAACGCTTCCGCTTTCGGTCTACGAGGGTACGTGGACACACTCTCGCCGCTCGTTGCTATGCTTCTCCTAGATAGATCTTGCGTGATCGTAGGAATTGTTTTGAAATACTACGTTCCCCAACAGCAATAAGGCAACAGAGAGAATGTCAAGCAAACTCGGTGGGACCGATTGCATGATTCGGTGAGACCCAAATAATGCAACAAATCACAGAGCGTTTGCAAGGCCATCTCGCTGAGACCGAGATCCGTATCAGTGTGACCGAACTATTTAGGGTTTCTGGCAGTGGTTATGTCATATGAACTTGGTGGCGCCGGATAGGATGATTCGGTGGGGCTGAGTTTGACTTTGGGTTTTGGGCATATTTAGAATGAGAAAGTGGTTGAGGGTTGTGGAGCAATATCACTAAGCATTTTGAGCAAGTAGACCATTAAGAAACACCTCATCCCCTTTTAATAGTATTGGCTTTCCTATGGACTCAATGTGATCTTGGATCACTAAAATAGAAATGAAGAGTCTTGAGCTTTTGCCAGCATTTTGAGGGATCCACATCTCTAGTCCATGCCATGCCATTCATTGAACTTTATGAAATGTTAAACTTGAATGCATATTAGTTCAATGAGCTATATGTTGTTATGAATTACTAAAACCACCCGGGGATTAGTTGCACTTTCAACATCCAATAAGTTTCTTTGAAAAAAAGACACACCAATTGTCAAGATTTGAAGGGAACCAACAGATCTAAGGAGACAAATCTCACAGACCCTTTGTTGACACCGGATCAGGCGTCGTCGAGGTATGGAAAGACCAAAGAGACCTTATTCCAACATGCTATAGCCATCGCCATGCCGTCAATATCGTCAGGGAATCAAAAACCTAAGAAAAGGAAAATAAGACATATGATCCCTCACTCCTCTTGCCCGGTGCAGCGTTTGTTACTAGGGTTGGCTCTAGCAGGTGGTGTTCTGTCGTGCGTGATGATTGGCGTCCAAAACAATTGTATCTAAGAGCATCTACAGCCGGACTTGGCAAATCCGACCCCTCAAACGCCCGCGGATGCGCCCAGGCGCGTCCGTGGATAGTGATCGGTCACCCCTCAAAAAACGCATTCCACATCCGGATGCCTCAAATTAGAAACTGTTGGGGAACGTAGCATGCAATTTCAAAAAATGTCCTACGGTCACGCAAGATCTATCTAGGAGATGCATAGCAACGAGAAGGGGAGAGTGTGTCCACGTGCCCTTGTAGACCGAAAGCGGAAGCGTTAGGTTAACGCGGTTGATGTACTTGAACGTCTTCACGATCAAATCGATCTAGTATCGAACGTACGGCACCTCCGAGTTCAGCACATGTTCAGCTCGATGACGTCCCTCAAACTCTTGATCCAGCAGAGGGTCGAGGGAGAGTTTCGTCAGCACGAAGGCATGGTGATGGTGATGGTGATGTGATTCGTGCAGGGCTTCGCCTAAGCACTACGACGCTATGACCGGAGGAGTAAACTGTGGAGAGGGGCACCGCACATGGCTAAGAGAATAACTATTGTGCTTTGGGATGCCTCCTGCCCCCGTATATAAAGGAGGGGAGGAGTAGGCCGGCCACCAAGGGGCGCGCCACGGGGGGAGGAGTCCTACTAGGACTCCACTCCTAGTAGGATTCACCCCCCTTTTTCCTTTCTCATGGAGGGGAAAGAGGGAAGGAGAGGGAGAAGGAGAGGGAAAGAGGAAAGGGGGCCGCGCGCCCTCCCCCTTGTCCAATTCGGACTCCCTTGGGGGAGGGGGCGCCACCCTGCGGGCTCCCCTCTCTTTCTCCCCTATGGCCCATGAAGGCCCATTACTTCCCCGGGGGGTTCCGGTAACCCCTCGGTACCCCGATAAATATCCAAAATGTCCTGAAACCATTGCAGTGTCCGAATACCTTCGTCCAATATATCAATCTTTACCTCTCGACTATTTCGAGACTCCTCATCATGTCCGTGATCTCATCCGGGACTCCGAACAATCTTCGATCACCAAAACACATAGCTCATAATACAAATCGTCATCCAACGTTAAGCGTGCGGACCCTACGGGTTCGAGAACTATGTAGACATGACCGAGACACATCTCCGGTCAATAACCAATAGCGAAACCTGGATGCTCATATTGGTTCCTACATATTCTACGAAGATCTTTATCGGTCAAACCGCAATAACAACATACGTCATTCCCTTTGTCATCGGTATGTTACTAGCCTGAGATTCGATCGTCGGTATCCTCATACCTAGTTCAATCTCGTTACCGTCAAGTCTCTTTACTCATTCCGTAATGCATCATCCCGTAACTAACTCATTAGTCATATTGCTTGCAAGGCTTATAGTGATGTGCATTACCGAGAGGGCCCAGAGATACCTCTCTGATACTCGGAGTGACAAATCTTAATCTTGATCTATGCCAACCCAACAAACACCTTCGGAGAAACTTGTAGAGCATCTTTATAATCACCCAGTTACGTTTGATAGCACACAAGGTGTTCCTCCGGTATTCGGGATTTGCATAATCTCATAGTCAGAGGAATATATATAAGTCATGAAGAAATCAATAGCGATAAAACTTAACGATCATTATGCTAAGCTAACGGATGGGTCTTGTCCATCACATCATTCTCCTAATGATGTGATCCCGTTCATCAAATGACAACACATGTCTACGGTCAGGAAACTTAACCATCTTTGATTAACGAGCTAGTCTAGTAAAGGCATACTATGGACACTTTGTTTTGTCTATGTATTCACACATGTATCAAGTTCCGGTTAATACAATTCTAGCATGAATAATAAACGTTTATCATGATATAAGGAAATATAAATAACAACTTTATTATTGCCTCTAGGGCATATTTCCTTCAGAAACCTCAAGTCCATATTATTACATGCAACGTGAAACCTAATCTACGCGGAGCTCGTCTAGTTCCGCTCCCCGCTTGCCCGGCTCCGCCCTGGCCATGTACAGCGGTCGGCTGCGCTCCTCAAAGTGTTGGGCCGGTCGCCGGCAAGGTAGGGTAGGGCATGGGACACGAGCTGGCTCACGAGACTCAAGGCCCCGCTGTCTCCCATGCCCTACTCTTCCTTGTCGGCCACCAGGACCCGAACGGTGCCGGTGGACGTCAGATCGATGATGGATCCATCCGGGGACGAGCCGCCGACGTCCACCACGATGCGGTTGCGGCGCCTGGACTGATGCACCATACAGGGCACCGTAGAATGCGACTCCGCCTCACCGACACCCGCGCCGCGAGGGCTGCCGCCTCCTCCCGCGCCCGGTGCCTTGCACGGCGGGCACGTCGTGCCATGGCCTCGTCCATGGTGTGTCCCGATGCTCGGCGCGCCACCGGAGGGGTTGCGCGTCCGCCAGCATGTTCGGACACCAGATGGACCGCACGGCCTCCGGCAAGGCAACTATGGCTGGCCTAGCGCCGGATCCATGCCCCATTTGGGCGGAAGCAATGGATTCCCGATGGATGGAGTCTGAGCGCATCCGTCCACGGGCCTCCTCCCGGGCATGGCGGAGCACAAGCCGAACGACTATCTCCTCCTTGGGGGCCGCTCGGGATGAGTTCGGGGTCGACGGATCTGGAGGTGAAGGACTCGGATCTGCTGCCCGCCATGCCGAAGAGGACCAGAAGGAGCCGAAGACGAGCTTGGGTGGCGGAGGTGATGAGGACATCAATACCATTTTTACACCCACAACCCCTGCTACTATACATACTGGACTGATTACTAGAGCTCGTGCACGCCAATTAAATTACCAGGTACTTTCGTTTCTTGGTAATGATTCTAATGTTCATGAGAATATGATGCTGCCTAAATTGGATACATTTGTTTTGCTTACAAATGAAGGGCCTAGCTTGGAGAAGGATGAACATTGGAGCAAGAACAAGCATGGAGTTGATCGCATGCAAGGGAGACAAGAACAGAGTTTCAAGTGATGATTTCAGGACTTTGAAGCCACCATAATGAGTGCATGAAGCCTTGGACGAAATATACAAGATGCCACTTCATAATTTTCGTCCAGAGGCTATTCTAGGTGCTGCGTCACCTTATTTTTGGGCCAGGCCCATGTAATTTCGAAATACTTCAATATAGGTTGTTTTTAGAGTCCGTATGTGTGGATGTGTGGGGAAACAAGAGTTAGGGTGGGTTTCGGACCCCTCCTCCAAGGGCCACGAAATTTCCCCTCTCTTCCTCCATATGTACAACCCCTAGGGCATTGTTTAGACTTTGGGTTTTGTTTAGATTAAAAGTTCGCCATAGGTGCAACTTCACAGATTTCGCTTGTGTTCAACGACTGCATAAAGGCGCCACGTAACCCCACCTTCATTAATAAAGCTTTCCTCTTTTATTCGCAATATCCAGATTGCAATCTCAGTTTCTTGCTTGTTCTTCGCTTTTCTTGCAGGAAATAGACCCTCGTGGTCGTTGATCGTGTTCGACATGGTCAATAACGCCTCAGAAGTTGGTTTAGCGATTGCTAAGGCGCGACGTCTTCGCACGTTCGTAGTCGGATCGTCAAAGTCGACTCCCACAGAAAACGATTGCTATCTCATCGAAACATAGGGACACCTTTGCCTCTATCAAGTGGTATCAGATTTCCACGTTGCTCGGTGAGATTTTATAGTTTTTCGTAGTTTAGATCGAGTCTATTCTTCATACCTATAGTCAACGAAAAAGCCAAAAAAAATTTAGGGTTAGTTCATCCTATCCGAACCAATCTGAGCCTTTACATAATCTTTTCTGTATTTGCTTTGTTGAATTTGCGGTTGCATCGTCGTGTCAAGTTGCTGGTCTTAGCGTCTAGTCCTTTAGAGTTTCGAAGTTACATTCACGTGTTGTCACGTTGCCGCTGCCATATATCACCACCGCATCATCATCATCGCTGTTGCCATATACCACCACCGCACCAACTTCATTACCACTGCCATATACCACCGCCACATCTTCACCGCCAATCCGAGTCCATATACGCCACCACATATCCGCTGCCATCACGCCAGTCCGAGTTCCACCAGATTCATCTCCGCCACCAGTCCGAGTTCCACCAGATTCATCTCCGCCACCAGTCCTATTCCGAGTCTAGTATTTTGTTACTCTGTTTTGGATTTCCAGATCACGCCATACTCCGAGTCGTGATAGAGAAGGACTCCCAAACTTCTGTGTTACCCGCAGTAGAAAAATAGTTCCAGTTTAAAAAAAACTAAGTCTGGAAAATTCTGGCTAGGAAATTTTTAGGCCATTTGTAGAATTTTTCGAAAAAAGTTTGTTGCGGAGCAAAAACAAAGAGGAAAAAAGTGCAAAAAAAGGAAAAAAAGAGAAAAAAATTCGGAGTGTGCTCCTCCCTTGTTTACGTGCAGCGCCGTGATTTTGTTAGTGTTCTAGGCTCGCGTCGGAGAGCACGGTCTAGCCTAGGACCAACACAAGACTGGCTGCTCAAATGCTTATTCAACTTTGTATCTCAGAATAGAATATTGCAGACCCATTTTGCAACCATAAAAAAAGCCTTCCCAGCACCACAAACATCTACATCGTATGCTTGACTCTCCCCGTAATCGCTCTATCCAAGCTTTGACAGTTTTGACTACATCGATTGCGGATCACTGCCTGCTGTTGGGTAAGAACTGGTAAGAATTTGAGATTTGCTTGACGGATTTGTGACACCCACCACCACCACCACTTGTTAGTAGTATATAGGATCATAGTTTTGTGTGTTTCTATTGCTGCTAACCATGCCAGGATCACAAGCCGTCAAGATTGACTGGGAGAACTTAACGAACAAGGAGCTTCATGATAAGTTTCAGCAAATGATGACTGAACAGGTGCAAGATGTCTTTGAACAATTTTGAAGAGGCCATGGCGAAGATCATCGGCCTTGAGAAGACGTTCAAACAAAGCTCGATAACAGATTTAATGAATCGCTATGCGTCTTCCACCACCGGCCGCACTGCCGCACCTCTCGCAACAACAACAACAACAACGACTACCTCCACGTCGAAACAACCTCTGCCGAGCGAGCTGTGTCCCTCTTCACTGGCCAAATTGCTGGTGCTTTGTTGTTGATACTTCGTGGCTCACGCCATCGATGTGGAGGAGGATGATTATGCGGAGATTACGAGGATGAGGTTGATCAAAATCGCACTACGTGCAACCACCAAAGACCACAACCACCGTGTCGTCCACATGCAAATAATGGCAATGTTAGGGCTCCCTCAGTACGAGATCATGACCATCTCCCTAAACTGAAATTGAATATTCCACCATTTGAGGGTAGATATGTTCACGATATATATCTTACTTGGGAGTTAGAAACCGAACAACGACTTACATGTTTACAATATCCCGAGGAGAGATGTGTTCCTGTCATTGTTTGTGCTTTCACTAGCTTTGCATGTGTTTGGTGGTCTGAACATTGTAGATTATATCCTGTTCCAGCTACTTGGGCTGCTTTGAAAACTGCTATGCGTACTCTTTGGGTTCCACCATATTACCAACGTGAATTACTTCAAAAATTGCAGCGCTTAAGACAAGGAAAAAATTATGTAGAAGAATATTATCAGGAATTAAAAACTGGCTTGATTAGATGTGGTATTGTTGAGGAGAATGAAGCTATGCTTGCACGTTTTATGGGTGGATTAAATAGAGAGATTCAGACCATTCTAGAGTATAAGGATTATAATAATATCACTCGTTTATTCCATCTTTCTTGTAAAGCTGAACATGAAGTGCAGGATCGACAGGCATTGGCGCAAACTAACTTCTCTGCAGGTCGACCTTCATCATGGACACCACGTGCATCATCTACTTCCACTGCACCATCACCTCCTTCAGTGCCACCTCCAACCGTGATACAGAAAGCGGGCACAACCACCACTATCTCGCCAAGAGCACACCGCTGGCCTGCACAGAGCTCTTCTTCTTCCATGGCGTCAACAGGCACACAAGTGATATTATTTGTCGTCGTTGTAAGGGAAGAGGACATTTTACAGAGAATGCAAATCTCAACGTGTGATGATTGCTACCGAGGATGGTGGGTATGAGTCCGCTTAGTGACTATGATGAAGAGACTTTGGCTCTTATTACACATGAAGAACACGGTGGAGATGATTCTGATCATGAGACGCAATACATGGCTACTGAAGATGCTGACAGGTATGAATGTTTAGTTGCTCAACGTGTTTTGAGTGTGCAGGTTACACAAGCTGAGCAAAATCAGAGGCATAATTTGTTCCATACAAAGGGAGTTGTGAAGGAGCGTTCTATTCGCGTCATCATAGATGGAGGGAGCTGCAACAACTTGGCTAGCATGGAGATGGTGGAGAAGCTATCTCTCACCACAAGACCACATCCACATCCTTACTACATCCAATGGTTCAACAACAGTAGCAAGGTTAAGGAGTTCGATGACGTCTTCCCACAAGACGTGCCACCGGGATTACCACCTATTCGAGGGATTGAGCATCAAATTGACTTAATTCCCGGTGCATCGCTACCCAACCGTGCACCATAACGTACCAATCCAGAGGAGACGAAGGAGATTATGCGTCAAGTACAGGAGCTGCTCGACAAAGGTTATATTCGGGAATCCCTTAGTCCTTGTGTTGTTCCTATTATTCTAGTGCCGAAAAAGAATGGTACGTCGCGTATGTGTGTTGATTGTAGAGGCATTAATAATATTACTATTCGTTATCGTCATCCTATTCCTAGGCTAGATGATATGCTTGATGAATGGAGTGGCTCTACAATATTCTCCAAAGTTGATTTATGAGTGGATACCATCAAATTCGTATGAAATTGGGAGATGAATGGAAAACAGCTTTTAAAACTAAGTTTGGTTTATATGAGTGGTTAGTCATGCCTTTTGGGTTAACTAATGCACCTAGTACTTTCATGAGACTAATGAACGAAGTTTTACGTGCTTTCATTGGACGATTTGTGGTAGTCTATTTTGATGATATACTGATTTATAGCAAATCTTTGGAAGAACATTTGGAACATTTACGTGTTGTTTTTATTGCTCTACGTGATGCACGCTTGTTTGTAACCTTGGGAAGTGCACCTTTTGCACCGACCGAGTATCTTTTCTTGGCTATGTTGTTACTCCACAGGGAATTGAAGTTGATAAAGCCAAGATTGAAGCTATTGAGAGTTGGCCGCAGCCCAAAACGGTCACACAAGTGAGGAGTTTTCTTGGACTCGCTGGTATCTATAGGCGTTTTGTGCAAGATTTTAGCACCATTGCTGCACCTCTCAATGAGCTTACAAAGAAGGATGTGCCTTTTGTTTGGGGTACCGCACAGGAAGAAGCCTTCATGATATTGAAACATAAGTTGGCACATGCTCCTTTACTCCAACTTCCTGATTTTAATAAGACTTTTGAGCTTGAATGTGATGCTAGTGGAATTGGATTAGGAGGTGTGTTATTACAAGATGGCAAACCAGTTGCATACTTTTCCTAAAAATTGAGTGGGCCTAGTCTGAACTATTCTACTTGATAAAGAATTATATGCTCTTGTTCGGACCTTAGAAACATGGCAACATTATTTATGGCCCAAAGAATTTGTTATACATTCTGATCATGAATCTTTGAAACACATTAAAAGTCAAGCTAAGCTGGACCGTAGACGTGCTAAATGGGTTGAATTCATTGAGACTTTCCCTTATGTCATTAAACACAAGAAGGGTAAAGAAAATGTTATTGTTGATGCATTGTCTCGTCGTTATACTATGCTTTCACAACTTGACTTTAAAATATTTGGTTTGGAGACCATCAAAGATCAACATGTGCATGATGCTGAATTTAAAGATGTATTGCAGAATTGTAAAGAAGGTAGAACATGGAACAAGTTCGTCGTTAACGATGGATTTGTGTTTCGTGCTAACAAGCTATGCATTCCAGCTAGCTCCGTTCATCTTTTGTTGTTGCAGGAGGCGCATGGAGGAAGACTAATGGGACACTTTGACGTGAAGAAGATGGAGGATATACTTGCTACACATTTTTTTGGGCCAAAGATGAGACGGGATGTTGACCGTTTTGTTGCTCGTTGCACTACATGTCAAAAAGCTAAGTCACGACTCAATCCTCATGGTTTATATATGCCTTTGCCTGTGCCTAGTGTTCCTTGGGAGGATATATCTATGGACTTTGTTTTAGGTTTACCTCGAACAAAGAAGGGGAGGGATAGCATATTTGTTGTCGTGGATAGGTTCTTGAAAATGGCACACTTTATACATGTCATAAAAGCGATGATGCTGTTAATGTTGCTGATTTGTTCTTTTGTGAAATTATTCGCTTGCATGGTGTGCCAAATACTATTGTTTCAGATCGTGATACTAAATTTCTTAGCCACTTTTGGAGATGTTTATGGCCTAAGTTGGGGACTAAACTGCTTTTTAGTACTACTTGTCACCCCCAAACTGATGGTCAAACTAAAGTAGTCAATAGAACATTGTCTACTATGCTTCAGGTTGTTTTGAAGAATAATAAGAAAATGTGGGAAGAATTCTTGCCTCATATTGAATTTTCTTATAATCGTACGTTGCATTCTACTACTAAGATGTGCCCTTTTGAAATTGTGTATGGTTTCCTACCTCGTGCACCCATTGATTTTTTGCCTCTTCCATCTTCGGAGAAGGTTAATTTTGATGCTAAACAACATGCTGAATTGATCTTACAAATGCATGAGTTAACTAAGGAAAACATTGAGCGTATGAATGCTATATATAAACTTGCTGGAGATGAGGGTAGAAAACATGTTGTCTTTGCACCTGGAGATCTTGTTTGGTTACTGATGACCCACAAGTATAGGGGATCTATCGTAGTCCTTTCTATAAGTAAGAGTGTCGAACCCAACGAGGAGCGTATGAAATGATAAGCGGTTTTCAGCAAGGTATTCTCTGCAAATCTTGAAATAAGTGGTAACAGATAGTTTTGTGATAAGATAATTTGTAACGAGCAACAAGTAACAAAAGTAAATAAAGTGCAGCAAGGTGGCCCAATCCTTTTTGTAGCAAAGGACAAGCCTGGACAAACTCTTATATAAGGAAAAGCACTCCCGAGGACACATGGGAATATCGTCAAGCTAGTTTTCATCATGTTCATATGATTCGCGTTCGGTACTTTGATAATTCGATATGTGGGTGGACCGGTGCTTGGGTGCTGTTCTTACTTGAACAAGCATCCCACTTATGATTAACCTCTATTGCAAGCATCTGCAACTACAACAAAAGTATTAAGGTAAACCTAACCATAGCATGAAACATGTGGATCCAAATCATCCCCTTACGAAGCAATGCATTAACTAGGGTTTAAGCTTCTGTCACTCTAGCAACCCATCATCTACTTATTACTTCCCAATGCCTTCCTCTAGGCCCAAATAATGGTGAAGTGTTATGTAGTCGATGCTCACATAACACCACTAGAGGCTAGACAACATACATCTCATCAAAATATCGAACGAATACCAAATTCACATGACTACTAATAGCAAGACTTCTCCCGTGCCCTCAGGAACAAACGTAACTACTCACAAAGCATATTCATGTTCATAATCAGAAGGATAATAATATGCATATAGGATCTGAACATATGATCTTTCACCAAATAAACCAACTAGCATCAACTACAAGGAGTAATCAACACTACTAGCAATCTACTAGTACCAATGCCGGACTTGGAGACAAGAATTGGATACAAGAGATGAACTAGGGTTTTGAGAGGAGACAGTGCTGGTGAAGATGTTGATGGAGATTGCCCTCTCCTGATGAGAGGAGCGTTGGTGATGACAAAGGCGATGATTTCCCCCTCCCGGAGGGAAGTATCCCCGGCAGACAGCTCTGCCGGAGCCCTAGATTGGTTCCGCCAAGGTTCCGCCTCGTGGCCGCGGAGTTTCGTCCCGAAAGGTTGCTTATGATTTTTTCCTCGACGAAAGACCTCATATAGTAGAAGATGGCCATCGGAGAGCCAATAGGGGGCCCACGAGGCAGGGGGCGCGCCCCCCACCCTCGTGGCCAGGTGGGGCCCCCTCTGGTGAACTTCTTCCGCTCAATATTTTTTATTATTTCCAAAAATGAGTTTCGTGGAGTTTCAAGACTTTTGAGTTGTGCGTAATAGGTCTCTAATATTTACTCCTTTTCCAAATTTAAAATTCCAAATGCCAAGATTCTCCCTCCTTATGTAAACCTTGTAAAATAAGAGAGAATAGGCATAAGAATTGTGACATAACGTGTAGTAACAGCCCATAATGCAATAAATATCGATATAAAAGCATGATGCAAAATGGACGTATCAACTCCCCCAAGCTTACACCTCGCTTGTCCTCAAGCAAAAGCCGATAAAGATAAATATGTCCCCATGTTTAGAGGTAGAGGTGTCGATAAAAAAAGTACGGACATGAAGGCATCATGATTATTCTCATAACAACAACATATATAGATATTGTCATATGATTTCTTATGCTCAAGTAATAATCCATTCACAAGGCAGAGTACGAATCATAAACTTTATTGAGAACCAACAAAATATAATCTCAGTCATTGAAGCAATTGCAATTTATCATAACATCAGAAAGAGTCTATGTCAGAGCTTAATAGCAAGTCCACATACTCAACTATCATTTAGTCTTTCATAATTGCTAACACTCACGCAATACTTGTGGTTACGGAGTTTCAATTGGACACAGAGAAAGATAGGGGCTTATAGTTTCGCCTCCCAACCTTTTACCTCAAGGGTAATGTCAACAATAATAACTCATGCTCCCCTACATCCAATTAGATACATCTATCAGGATCTTTCCAACATACTGTGCTTGCCAAAGGATAAAGTGTAAAAAGAAAAGGTGAAGATCACCATGACTCTTGCATAAGGTAGAAGATAATAATAAAAGATAGGCCCTTCGCAGAGGGAAGCAGAGGTTGCCATGCGCTTTTATGGTTGGATGCATAAAATATTAATGCGAAGAACGTCACTTTATATGCCACTTGTGATATGAACCTTTATTATGCAGTCCGTCGCTTTTATTACTTCCACATCACAAGATCATATAAAGCTTATTTCTCCCACACCAATCAATTATACATATTTAGAGCAATTTTTATTGCTTTGCACCGATGACAACTTACTTGAAGGATCTTACTCAATCCATAGGTAGATATGGTGGACTCTCATGGCAAAACTAGTTTAAGGGTTTTGGAAGCACAAGTAGTATCTCTACTTGGTGCCGAGAATTTGGCTAGCATGAGGGGAAAGGCAAGCTCAACATGTTGGATGATCCATGACAACATACTTTATCTCAGATATAAGAAAACATAACCCATTACGTTGTCTTCCTTGTCCAATGTCAACTCTTTAGCATGTCATATTTTAATGAGTGCTCCCAATCATAAAAGATGTCAATAATAGTCTATTTATATATGAAACCTCTCTTTCCTTATTACTTCCTATTAATTGCAATGATGACCAAAGCTATGTTTGCCAACTTCCCAACAACTTTTAATCATCATACTCTTTCTATGTGAAGTCATCACTCTCGATAAGATCAATATGAACTCTTTGTTTCTTTTTATTCTTTTCTCTTTTCTTTTATTCACTTAGGATCATGGCAAAAACAATCAAGCCCTTGACTCAACACTAATCTTTATTATATAGCTCACGGACTCGATTACATAGAGAGATCATAAAGCAAAACTCAAAACTAGATCATGCCATAAACTTTATTCTACTAGATTAAGATACTACTAATAGGATCGAACTTAAGAAAAACGGTAAAGATAGGAGTGTGATGGTGATACGATACCAGGGCACCTCCCCCAAGCTTGGCAATTGCCAAGGGGAGTGCCCATACCCATGTGATTATGCCTCCTTCTTTGTTGTTGGTGAAATATTCTTGGCGATGATGCCCTTAAGGATACGATTCTCCTCCTCGATCTTATTGACTTGTTGCTTGAGGTCCATTATTTCCTTACGAAGCTTTACAGAACAGCTAAGGCTCCTTGCACCCAAGGGTGTTGCATAGCCATGGAGAACAAGTGACACTCCTCTTCATATTTTCATAAGAAAGAAATCTAACATTGGAAGGGATAACCGAGTTTGGAATAGCTGAGCTCAGTAGTCCCCCATCGTGAACCTGTGCTCGGGCGAGAAGTGACTTCTTGATCCTCCATGGCATCTACTCTCATCAAGTCAGCCTCCATCTCTTCCTTCGTTCTTTGGCCCAAAGTGGTCAGTCATTATTGCCCTTGGTTCCAATGCGGATGAAACACCCGGCTCTCCCGACCGACTCTTGAGAAGACATCTTGCTCTAATCTGCAGCGAATAAATGAAACAAAAATAGAGGATATTTGCGTGATACGGGAGTCAAAACCTTCGGGAGAATATATAATGAATTTTTACCGACCAAAATACGTATCGTGCAAGAAAACGGAGTCCGGAAGGCACACGAGGTGCCCAAGAGGTAGGGGGCGTGCCCAGAGGGGTAGGGCGCACCCTCCACCCTCGTGGGGCCCTCGTGTCCTTCCCGGACTGCTATTTATTTTTCTATTTTTCTAAATATTCCAAAACGAAGAAATATTGCCTTAAAAACTGTTTTGGAGTCGGTTTACTTACCATACCACATACCTATTCCTTTTAGGAATCTAAAATGTTCTGGAAAGTATCTCTTATGTATTCCTCCGGGGTTACGGTTTCAATAATATTGGTTTCAACATTTATGGGATTACCTGAGATATAATGTTTAATTCTTTGACCGTTCACCACCTTCGGATTTGTGCCTTCGAAGTTGTTGATTTTTATGGCACCGAAACGATAGACCTCCTCGATAACATAGGGGCCTTCCCATTTAGAGAGAAGTTTTCCTGCAAAAAATCTTAAACGAGAGTTGTATAGCAATACGTAATCACCTACATTAAACGCACGCTTTTGTATCCTTTTGTCGTGCCATCTTTTAACTTTTTCTTTAAATAGCTTGGCATTTTCATAAGCTTGGGTTCTCCATTCATCAAGTGAGCTAATATCAAATAACCTATTTTCACCGGCAAGTTTGAAATCATAGTTGAGCTCTTTAATAGCCCAATATGCCTTATGTTCTAGTTCGAGAGGTAAGTGACATGCTTTTCCATAAACCATTTTATACGGAGACATACCCATAGGATTTTTATATGCAGTTCTATAAGCCCATAATGCATCATCAAGTTTCTTTGACCAATTCTTTCTAGACCTATTAACAATCTTTTGCAAAATTAATTTGAGCTCTCTATTACTCAATTCTACTTGATCACTAGACTGTGGGTGATAAGGAGATGCAATTCTATGATTAACGTCATACTTAGCAAGAATTTTACGGAAAGCACCATGAATGAAATGTGAACCACCATCAGTCATTAAATATCTAGGGACTCCAAACCTTGGGAAAATAACTTCTTTAAGCATTTTAATAGAGGTGTTATGATCAGTACTACTAGTTGGAATAGCTTCTACCCACTTAGTAACGTAATCAACGACAACTAAAATATGTGTATATCCATTAGAGGCAGGAAAAGGTCCCATATAATCAAAAGCCCCAAACATCAAATGGTTCAATAACAAGTGAATAATTCATAGGCATTTCTTGACGTTTACTAATATTACCAATTCTTTGGCATTCATCACAAGACAAGACAAACTTACGGGCATCCTTGAAGAGAGTAGGCCAATAAAAACCAGATTGCAATACCTTATGTGCAGTTCTATCTCCCGCGTGGTGTCCTCCATAAGTTTTGGAGTGGCACTTGCGTAGGATCTGTTCCTGTTCATGCTTAGGTACACAACGTCTAATAACACCATCTACTCCTTCTTAAATATGTGGGTCATCCCAAAAGTAATATCTCAAATCATAGAAAAAAAATTCTTTTGCTAGTATGTGAAACTAGGTGGTATAAATTTAGCAGCAATATAATTAGCATAATCAGCATACCATGGAGTACTACGAGAAGTACTTATAACATTTAATTGTTCATCAGGAAAGCCAGCATCAATAGGTAGTGGGTCATCAAGAACATTTTCTAACCTAGACAAGTTGTCTGCAGCGGGGTTCTCACCTCCCTTTCTATCAACAATATGCAAATCAAATTCTTGTAGCAAGAGAACCCATCTAATAATTCTAGGTTTAGCATCTTTCTTTTCCATCAGGTATTTAATAGCAGCATGATCAGTGTGAATAGTTACTTTAGAATCAACAATATAAGGTATGAACTTATCACAAGCAAATACAACTGCTAAGAATTCCTTTTCAGTAGTAGCATAATTTCTTTGAGCATTGTCTAAAGTTTTACTAGCATAATGGATAACATTTAATTTCTTATCAACTCTTTGCCCTAGAACAGCACCTACAACATAATCACTAGCATCACACATAATTTCAAAGGGTACAATGCCTTCTTAAGTATTTCAAATGCTTCTACACAATCATCATCAAAGACAAATGGTATATCTTTTTGTAATAAATTAGTCAGAGGCCGAGAAATTTTTGAGAAGTCCTTAATGAACCTCCTACAAAATCCGGCGTGACCAAGGAAACTTCTTATACCTTTGATGTCCTTGGGACACGGCATCTTTTCAATAGCATCAACCTTGGCTTTATCAACTTCAATACCTCTTTCAGAAACCTTATGCCCCAAGACAATACCTTCATTAACCATAAAGTGGCACTTTTCCCAATTCAAGACAAGATTAGTTTCTTCACATCTCTGCAAAACTCGATCAAGATTGCTCAAGCAATCATCAAAAGAAGATCCATAGACGGAAAAGTCGTCCATGAAAACCTCACAAATCTTTTCACAAAAGTCAGAGAATATAGCCATCATGCATCTTTGAAAGGTAGCAGGTGCATTACATAAACCAAAAGGCATACGTCTATAAGCAAAAGTACCAAAAGGGCATGTAAAAGTAGTCTTTGATTGATCCTTAGCCAACACAGGTATTTGAGAGAAACCAGAATAACCATCTAGAAAGCAATAGTGTGTATGTTTGCATAATCTTTCTAGCATCTGATCAATAAAAGGTAAGGGGTAATGATCTTTCTTAGTAGCCTTATTTAAATTGCGGAAATCAATTACCATCCTATAACCTGTAATAATTCTTTGTGGAATCAATTCATCTTTATCATTAGGAACAACAGTAACACCTCCCTTCTTAGGGACACAATGAACATCACTTACCCACTGACTATCAGCAACGGGATAAATTATACCTGCCTCCAAAAGCTTTAGTATTTCTTTTCTTACCACTTCTTTCATCTTAGGATTAAGCCTTCGTTGATGATCACGGACTGGTTTGGCATCTTCTTCCAAATTTATTTTATGTTGACATAGAGTGGGACTAATGCCCTTAAGATCATCAAGAGTATATCCAATAGCGACACGGTGCTTCTTCAGAGTTTTCAATAATCTTTCTTCTTCATGCTCTGAAAGGTTAGCACTAATAATAATAGGATATATCTTCTTTTCATCAAGATAAGCATATTTAAGATTATCAGGCAACGGTTTAAGCTCAAACACGGGATCACCCTTGGGCGGAGGGGGATCCCCTAAGATTCAACAGGAAAATTGTGTTTCAGAATAGGTTCCTGTTTAAAGAATACTTCATATATTTCCCTTCTTTCATTCATAAACATATCATTTTCATGGTCTAGAAAATATTGTTCTAAAGGATCACTAGGAGGTACGACAATAGAAGCAAGACCAATAATTTCATCCTTACTAGGCAATTCTTCTTCACGGTGTTGTCTACTAAATTTAGAGAAATTAAACTCATGAGACATATCACCCAAACCAATAGTAACAACATTCTTTTCGCAGTCTGTTCTAGCATTAACAGTGTTCAAGAAGGGTCTACCAAATATAATGGGACAAAAGTTGTCTTGTGGCGAACTGAGAACAAGAAAATCAGCAGGATATTAAGTTTTCCCACACAAGACTTCAACATCTCTAACAATTCCCATTGCTGATATAGTATCTCTATTGGCAAGTTTAATTGTAACATCAATACCTTCTATCTCAGCGGGTGCAATATCATGCATAATTTCTTTATACAAGTCATAAGGTATAACACTAGCACTAGCACCCATATCACATAAGCCATGATAACAATGATCTCCTATTTTAACAGAAATAACAAGCACGCCTCCACAGGTCTATGTTTATCTTTAGCACAGGGTTTGGCAATTCTAGCAGTTTCCTTTGCAGTAAATGAATAACATGCCCATCAATATTATCACCAAGAGATCTTTAACAATAGCAATATTAGGTTCAACTTTAACTTGCTCAGGAGATGTATAAGTTCTAATATTACTTTTTCGAACCACAATTGAAGCTTTAGCATGATCCTTTATTCTAACAGGAAAAGGTGGTTTCTCAACATAAGAAGTAGGAACAACAGGATCATTGTAAGTGACAATCTTTTCTTCAACTTTAATAGGTGCAACTACTCTTACTTCTATGGGAGGATGATATTTAAACCACTTCTCCTTGGGGAGATCAACAAAAGTAGCAAAAGATTCACAGAAAGAAGCTACTATCTTAGAGTCAAGTCCATATTTAGTGCTAAACTTACGGAAAATATCGGTATCCATAAAAGATTTAACACAATCAAACTTAGGTGTCATACCTGACTCCTTACCTTCGTCGAGATCCCAATCTTCAGAGTTGCGTTTAATTCTATCCAATAAATCCCATTTGAATTCAATAGTCTTCATCATAAAAGAGCCAAAGACAAGAAGTATCGAGCATGGTGCGATTGTTATCGTAAAGCCGAGCATAAAAACTTTGAATAATTATTTCTCTCGAGAGCCCATGATTGGGGCATGAATATAACATTGATTTAAGCCTCCCCAAGCTTGAGCGATGCTTTCTCCTTCGCGAGGCCAAAAATTATATATAATTGCGATCACGATGAACAAGATGCATAGGATAAAATTTCTGATGAAATTCCAATTTCAATCGTCTGTAGTTCCATGATCTCGTATCATCACATAGCCTATACCATGTCAATGCATCTCCCTTCAAAGATAAAGGGAAGACCTTCTTCTTGACAACATCATCGGTTATACCTGCAAGCTTAAATAATCCACAAACCTCATCCACATATATTAGGTGCTCATCAGGATGCTTGGTTCCATCTCCTGCAAAAGGATTAGCTAGCAGTTTTTCTAACATACCCGAAGGAAATTCAAAGTAGACATTTTCATCTTCAGTAGGTTCAGTAGGTTGAGGAGCAACTCTTTGCTCTACTGGTCGGGGTGAAGATACCCCGAACAAGCCCCTCAGAGGATTACTTTCCATAGTAACAAGTGACAATAAATTTCAGCACACTATATAAATTTTTCCTTACCAAATTCCACCTACCAAAGGCGCTTCACTCCCCGGCAACGGCGCCAGAAAAGAGTCTTGATGACCCACAAGTATAGGGGATCTATCGTATTCCTTTTGATAAGTAAGAGTGTTGAACCCAACGAGGAGCAGAAGGAAATGATAAGCGGTTTTCAAAGAAGGTATTCTCTGCAAGTACTGAAATAAGTGGTAACAGATAGTTTTGTGATAAGATAATTTGTAACGAGCAACAAGTAACAAAAGTAAATGAAGTGCAGCAAGGTGGCCCAATCCTTTTTGTAGCAAAGGACAAGCCTGGACAAACTCTTATATAAGGAAAAGCGCTCCCGAGGACACATGGGAATATCGTCAAGCTAGTTTTCATCACGTTCATATGATTCGCGTTCGGTACTTTGATAATTTGATATGTGGGTGGACCGGTGCTTGGATGCTGTTCTTACTTGAACAAGCATCCCACTTATGATTAACCTCTATTGCAAGCATCCGCAACTACAACAAAAGTATTAAGGTAAACCTAACCATAACATGAAACATGTGGATCCAAATCAGCCCCTTACGAAGCAACGCATAAACTAGGGTTTAAGCTTACATCACTCTAGCAACCCATCATCTACTTATTACTTCCCAATGCCTTCCTCTAGGCCCAAATAATGGTGAGGTGTTATGTAGTCGACGTTCACATAACATCACTAGAGGCTAGACAACATACATCTCATCAAAATATCGAACGAATACCAAATTCACATGACTACTAATAGCAAGACTTCTCCCGTGTCCTCAGGAACAAACATAACTACTCACAAAGCATATTCATGTTCATAATCAGAAGGATAATAATATGCATATAGGATCTGGACATATGATCTTTCACCAAATAAACCAACTAGCATCAACTACAAGGAGTAATCAACACTACTAGCAACCTACTAGTACCAATCCGGACTTGGAGACAAGAATTGGATACAAGAGATGAACTAGGGTTTTGAGAGGAGATGGTGCTTTGGTGAAGATGTTGATGGAGATTTCCCTCTCCGATGAGAGGAGGCGTTGGTGATGACGATGGCGATGGTTTCCCTCCCGGAGGAAGTATCCCAGTAACAGCTCTGCCCGCGGAGTTTCGTCCCAAAAGGTTGCTTATGATTTTTTCCTCGACGAAAGACCTCATATAGCAGAAGATGGCCATCGGAGAGCCGACAGGGGACCCACGAGGCAGGGGGGTGCGCCCAAGGGGGTAGGGCGCGCCTCCCACCCTCGTGGCCAGGTGGGGCCCCTCTAGTGAACTTCTTCCGCTCAATATTTTTTATTATTTCCAAAAATGAGTTTCGTGGAGTTTCAGGACTTTTGGAGTTGTGCAGAATAGGTCTCTAATATTACTCCTTTTCCAGCCCAGAATTCCAGCTGCCGGCATTCTCCCTCCTTATGTAAACCTTGTAAAATAAGAGAGAATAGGCATAAGAATTGTGACATAACGTGTAGTAACATCCCATAATGCAATGAATATCGATATAAAAGCATGATGCAAAATGAAAGTATCAGTTACATTTGCGTAAGGATAGGTTTCCTAATTTGCGCAAATTAAAGCTAATGCCACGTGCTGATGGTCCTTTTAAGGTGTTAGAGAAAATAAATGATAATGCATATAAACTTGAGCTGCCTATAGATTTTGGGCTTAGTCCCACTTTTAACATTGTAGATTTGAAGCCTTATTTGGGTGAGGAAGATGAGCTTCCGTCGAGGACGACTTCATTTCAAGAAGGGGAGGATGATGAGGACATCAATACAATTGTTACACCCACAACCCCTGCTACTATACATACTGGACCGATTACTAGAGCTCACGCACGTCAATTAAATTACCAGGTACTTTTGTTTCTTGGTAATGATTCTAATGTTAATGAGAATATGATGTTGCCTAAATTGGATACATTTGTTTTGCTTACAAATGAAGGGCCTAGCTTGGAGAAGGATGAACATTGGAGCAAAAACAAGCATGGAGTTGATGGCATGCAAGGGAGACAAGAACAGAGTTTCAAGTGATGATTTCAGGACTTTGAAGCCACCATAATGAGTGCATGAAGCCTTGGACGAAATATACAAGATGCCACTTCATAATTTTCGTCCAGAGGCTATTCTAGGTGCCGCGTCACCTTATTTTTGGGCCAGGCCCATGTAATTTCGAAATACTTCAATATAGGCTGTTTTTAGAGTCCATATGTGTGGGGAAACAAGAGTTAGGGTGGGTTTCGAACCCCTCCTCCAAGGGCCACGAAATTTCCCCCCTCTTCCTCCATATATACAACCCCTAGGGCATCGTTTAGACTTTGGGTTTTATTTAGATTAAAAGTTTGCCATAGCTGCAACTTCGCGTACTTCGTTTGTGTTCAACGACCAGACAAAGGCGTCACAGAACCCCACCTTCATTAATAAAGCTTTTCTCTTTTATTCGCAATATCCAAATTGCAATCTCAGTTTCTTACTTGTTCTTCGTTTGCTCGCAGGAAATAGACCCTCGTGGTCAGGTTGATCGTGCTCCGGCGTGGTCAATAACCCCTCGGAAGTTGGTTTAGCGATTGCTAAGGCGCGATGTCTTCGCACGTTCGTAGTCGGATCGTCAAAGTCGACTCCCACAGAAAACGATTGCTATCTCATCGAAACATCGGGACACCTTTGCCTCTATCAGAAGGGGAGTGGAAGGGGGAGGAGTGAAATGGCTAGGGTTTGGTCCGACGAGCGGATGGGAAGGATTTTATGTGGGGTCAGGTAGGCCAGCGTGGGCTGGGTACGTCGGACGTGCCTGGGCATTCCCATATCCGTCTCATATTTGAACTGGATATGGGGGTGCCAGTCAGTCCGGGCGTTTGAGGGTTTGAATCAAAAAGTCATGACCGGGTTGTGACCCGGCGGTCTTCCTAGGTGTTTGAGACGGGTTTAAGGGGCGTTTGAGACGGGTTTGAGGGTTCGATTGTAGATGCTCTAAACGAACTTCCTCCATCAAGCATAGCTAGTCGCTGGTGTGCCTTTGAGAGACTCAATTGACTTGACCGGACTCGAACTCGACCAACCGCCGCGTCGAGCAGCGACTGCTTCCCATTCCGATTGAGTCGGCTCCCATGGCGGCTCCACTGCCTCGCGCCCCCGTCTCCTCCCCAGCGAGCCGCGCCGCCCTATGTAATCCCCTATGTCCAGCCCGCTCCAACCCTTGCACGGCCGCGGCGCCATCCTCGGGGGCCCTCGGGTGGCGGCGCAGGCAGCCTTGCCCGGTGCTCTCCATTGCGCCGGGCTCCGCCCGGTCGACGCCAGCAGCCCTCGCGGTCGATCCCAAGGTCTGTCGATTGATTCACCCGCAAAATCTTCTCCCCTCCCCCTTCTCACTCGGGAGGCCTTCTAAGTTAGGAACTGGGGTGGACTGGTGTGCTCCTCTGCTTTGAACATTTATCTTAGGCTTTGGCTTTGGTGGCTTCTTATGCGAAACCTGCACAATATAGTGGCATCATGAAAGTAATGGTTTATGGTTTGCCTGATGGAGATCACAAGTATGTTGATATGCACTAGCAAAGCATTAAGACAGTGGGAGGAATTCATCCATCAATTACTTTTTCATGGGATTTGGTTGCAATGCAAACCAATTCTGCAGGAATATAATCAAATGGTCCTGTTATGCCACCACATTAGTACAAATAAAACTACTTAGCAGTCCTTGCTTTCTCAGATGCATTGCTACTGTTAGCAGCTTGTAGTGTACACGGAAAGAGAACCTTTGTTTGCGATAGTATTGCCCTTAGAGAAATAGAAAAAAGCACAGCAAATATCTAACATCGGCTTGTCATCGTCGTGTGAAAATTTTAGGTTGAAGCGTTACTAGACAGTGTGAAGTGGGACGTCAAAGGGCTGGCAGTTGCTATTGCGCAAAATGTGGATACTGGAGCCATTCTTATGCAGGGCTTTGCTAACAAAGAGGCCCTTGCAGCAACTATATCAACCAGAAAAGCTACATTCTATAGTCGTTCACGGTCTTCATTGTGGACTAAAGGGGAGACATCCATGAACTTCATCAATGTGCATGACATATTCTTGGACTGTGACCGTGATTCAGTAAGCATCTTCTGCTTTGTGTTATGCATCAGAGCGGTTAGTCTGGCTTCAGTTGATACTAACTGGGGTGTTTGTGTTTTCTTGGAAGTTAGATAATATACCTTGGTACGCCAGATGGACCTACATGCCATACAGGGGCAGAGACCTGCTACTATTCTTCAGTCTATGATGCACTACAAGGTTCAAAGGTATTTATCTTTAATGAACCTTCCTGTGAATATAAATTTACTTGAATTGAAGTATTATTGTATTTCACAGTCCAATCAAGAGAGGCAGGTCGCCACAACTCTCTACTCGCTTGAAGATACGATCAGTAGGCGGAAGGAGGAGATAGTTACTGAAGGGAGTGGTAAGCCATCATGGACGAAAAAACTACTGCTTGATAACCAGCTGCTTTGCTCAAAAATACGGTAAGTGTTGCTCCGTTTAATTCTCATGTTCTATTATATATCTGTCTATATATCATTATTGTGTCAAGACAATCGATTAGAATAGCTTAGTAGTTCTTTGTTTCTCTAGCCTGGTTTATCTTGTTCTAATCTTGTCATCATTATTGTTCGATATGGACATATACTGGTGATCTGGTCGGGATGGGCGCACTTGTTACTAAACGGCAGCCTACAACAGAATTCTTCCTTTTTTTTGTTGAAAAGCGCTATATAACATTGTTTAGTGTATACTAGCGTTGTTCACATGAACATTACGCATTTTGTCACAGTATTATGGAATTAAGCACAGCATTATGACAGTAGTTCCTGGATGAATGTAGTTTTGCAAGAAGGTATTGCCCAAGGGTTAAAAAGATTGGCAGTGATCCTCCCACATTAAGTTTTTCTTATTGGAGGAAGTAATCTACTAGAAAAATCTAATTCTGCAACAGACTGTAGAGTGTAGACTGCATTTATTTCAGGTTTGATGACCTGCATTTTGCAAATGTTGAATGGGAAGCTAATGCCCAAATTTTGTGCATGAAACTTTACATCAAAACTTTGTTGATATTGGCTCATTAGTAAGATTTAAAAGGTACCAGAGGTCTTAATAGAACCCATTTTTAGTAGATCCAGTTCAACTCTTGATATATAGGACTCGTATAAAACAAGTAGGGGTATCTTGTGACAATTGTTTTGATTAAAAGCATATAACTTGAGGTTAGCCATGATGTATTCCTGTTTTTGATAGAAACAATTCTCTCTGCGGTCCATATTATGCTTTTAGGTGATATACTGTATTAGATAAGACTATTCATTAGATTATTTGCAATTGTAATGCGGTATGGGTATTGATCATTATCTGATCAGCTTTGTTCTCAACTTCATATGTCCGACAGTATCACAATAATTTTTTTAGATCTGTTATTTGTATAGTTCTTAAAGTTTTGCTCCTGTTAGCTGCTCCTTTGAACAATTTCATATGACAGAATGCATTTGTCCGAAAATATCACCATAACAGTTACTCAGAGCATAGACTTATCCATGCTCCATGCATGCACAGTTTGTTTTGTCACCTAATATGTCTTTACAAACATGTGAATTTTGGATATAATTATCATGAGCTTGTCCCATACCAGTAAATTTGGCACAATGTATCAGCTGGAATAACTTTTGTCAGAGGCTAACCTAAGAAGATATCAGTATAATTTTTCGAGTACATATGAGGTGCAACGGCGCCATTTGGTATGGAGTACTGCTACGTGTATAACAATATAAGCGACAATTTCAACATACCATTTTTGTCAAAAAAAAAAAAACTTGCAAGATTTAGACTGATAGGTGGCTTATTCGACATTATTTGGTGTCGATGTAAGGAGTTGTTTGTCAATACTTGTACCATTGTAACGATTCATCTCTCTCTAAGTATATTGATGGCATGGTGTGAAAGTATTGGCAAGTGCATACTTGATAGTACCTTTTCTCTTGTTACCATTCCATGTTTGACCTCTTCCAGTTATTCTTTTGATGCCTCTGTTAACGCTGGTGGCCATTTGTTTCCGGTATCTCAGTGAAGAAGCAGGTGAACTAATTGAAACACTGCTTGAGAATGAGGACAAATCTCGTACAGCCTCGGAGATGGCTGATTTACTGTACCACGCAATGGTGCTCCTCAGCGTGAGGGATGTGAAGATGGAGGAGGTGCTGGAGGTCCTGAGGAGACGATTTTCGCAGTCTGGCGTTGAGGAGAAGGCTAGCCGCAAGAAATCTTAGCATGATGGCATGTAGGTGGATGGATGAATTCCATGTGATTGGGCAGGGTGTAGTATGGAGTAGTCCAGTTCTGCTATGGTACCACCTGAGATTTATGTTTTCTCATCATGCTCTCTAAGAAGAAGACTGTGAACTTGTCTTGTGTTTTTTATTTTACCTTTTCCTTGCACAGTCGCAGTGGCGTTGTTGCTGCTTTGGCCAATAAAGCATAATATGAGTCTCTGACCCATGATATATGTGGGTGATTTATAGCATGGAAACTATGTTTTGTCGTGCAAAATGGAAAATGAGAGGACCTAGTTGTTACTGTACTTGTGGTGTTCTATGTACTGTGCCATGACAGGGATTACAAATAGACCGAAAGTTTACTGGAAGAAAGTACAGTATTAAAGCAAGAGGACTTGCTAAATACTCCTACTCTTTGTTGGGGGTGAAAAAGTAGTGTTTTATCCCTTACTCTTAGTTGGAATTTGACCAGTGTTCCCCGCAAAAAAAAAGAAAAAAAAAGGAATTTGACTAGTGTCATTAGGTCGCTGTGCGATCACCGAAAGCGAAAAATGCAGGCGTACTGTTTTCCACATTAGACCCAACATCGTGTACAGTGATTCATATGGTTGTTTCACTCTTTTGTTTTCGTTTGTTTGGAAGCGACTGACGACCAATGTGCAATAATTTATCGCGCTTGGGCGTTTTTGCCAGGACAGGCCTATCACCACCGGCGTGCAAGCGACGTCCCATTTTCCTGAGATAATAAAATTCTGAAACGCCTACTTCCTCCGTAAACTAATATAAAAGCGTTTAGGTCACTACTTTAATAATCTAAACGCTTTTATATTAGTTTACAGAGAGAGTACAAGATAAAATTCTGAGAACCTGCCCAAAACCTACGAGTTCTGAACTGAAACACCGGCTCGATTAATGTGGTTATTATTAATTACAGTAGTCGTAGTAGGAGGAGGAGTTTTCCTTGCTAAATCGAACTTACTGGCGAGTCATTATTGTCCATTTGGGAAGTCCATATTGACATACTATTGAACATTGCACAAGAGTTTTTCAGGGAACGTGTGAGAGTGAGTCCAACTGAAAGGGACACCCACCACCAAACCCTCCGCCGTACCCGTGCCGTGCGACACCGACCGCCGCGGGGAGCGACCGACCCAGGCCGAGATCGGGAAAAAATCCCCATCTCCCCCCTCCCATCCCCTCCCCTCCCCTCCGCCGCACGGCATGGATCCCGTCGCCGACGCGCCGGACCCGCCGGGCTCCGCCGCCACTGTCCTCGACACCCTGGGCGAGGAGGTGCTCGCGGTCATGTCCCCGGTCTCCATCTGCATGGCCCTCGTCGTCCTCCTCATCACGCTCCTCGCGCCGCCCTCCTCCTCCCCCTCCGCGCCGCCCCCCGTCACCGCCGCCACGCTCGTCTACCTCGAGTCCCCCTCCGACTCCCCGGCCCAGAAGCTCGTCGGCGCGCTCCTCGACGCCGCCGTCTTCGTCGCGCTCGTCGCCGTCGTCACCTTCATCCTCGTCGCGCTCTACTACTACCGCTGCACCGGCTTCCTCAAGAACTACATGCGCTTCTCCGCCTTCTTCGTCCTCTTCTCCATGGGCGGCGCCATCGCCGTCGCCCTCCTCCGCCGCCTCGACGCCCCGCTCGACGCGCCCACCGCGCTCCTCCTCCTCTTCAACGCATCCGCCGTCGGCGTCCTCTCCGTCTTCGCCTCCGCGGTCCCCATCCTCGTCCGCCAGGGCTACATGGTCGCGCTCGCCGTCATCGTCGCCGCCTGGCTCTCCAGGCTCCCCGAGTGGACCACCTGGATCATGCTCCTCGCCCTCGCCGTCTATGACCTCGTCGCCGTGCTCGCGCCAAGGGGCCCGCTCAGGATGCTTGTGGAGCTCGCCTCCTCCAGGGACGACGAACTCCCGGCGCTCATCTACGAATCACGCCCCACGGTAGGCCCACCCGAGACTTCCTCCTCCTATGCTCCGGCAATGTGGTCCGAGGAGTCGCAGCACCCCGATTCTGCCGCCCGATCGGGCCCAAACCTGTATGACAGGGTGGGTCAGCAGGATGATTCGGGTCCTGCCATGGTAGAAATGAGGGATCTTGGCTCAACAAGCCGTGACATGGCTACCTCAAATCAAGGTGTAACAGGGCAGACATCAAATCAAGGTGGGAGCGCACAGCATGCTGTCATTCAGATCGAGCAGCGTCAGGAAGAAGAAGAAGAAACAGCTCCATTGGTGTCAGCAGCATCGGCCAACCCTACTGTCGCCAATGAGGAGCATACACAAATTTCTTCATCAGAACCTCCCGAGGAGGAGTTTGAGATGTTTGAGTCTAGCAGGGGCATCAAGCTGGGGCTTGGCGATTTTGTCTTCTACAGTGTGCTTGTGGGGAGGGCTGCCATGTATGATCTCATGACGGTGTATGCGTGCTACCTTGCCATCATCGCTGGGCTTGGCTGCACCCTCATCCTGCTGTCGATATGCAGGCACGCATTGCCCGCACTCCCGATCTCCATCATGCTGGGAGTCGTGTTCTACTTCTTGACGCGGTTGCTGATGGAGCCATTCGTTGTCGGTGCTTCGACCAATTTGGTGATGTTCTGAGTTCTGACTAATGTTCTGTTGTCGTTGTTACATGTGTGTCAAGCTAAAAAGCAATTGAGAACATCATGTGGGAGTGATTACTACTTTGTTGGTCACGTCTTGTAGGTAGGCAGTCATGTAGTTATGACTAGGAAATGTCATTGAGACTTTAGGTAACATCAGTTTTATCTGGGATCAACTAGTCCATGTCTCGTCGTATAGTTCTATCAACATGGCATGGTATTCGAGAAGAACACATTTGCATTTCAGTTTCATTTTTCATTCTTTATGCTCTTCTTCTTGTTTTTTTGCTGGTGTTCTCCCTTAGATTATAGTGATAAAGTAAACTGATCATGCTTTTAAACAATCTGCCTGCAATTTTCTTTTCTTTTCTTTTCTTTTCATGTCTGTTATTTTTTCTTATATGATACCCCCTTACAGAGGGAGTACTAATAGAGAATAGAGTTATCAAGCAAATGTATTAATTTGAAAACCATTTATGCGCACTTCAGGAGTGCAGCAGCACTTGGTAATTTTTGCCTTTCTCATTTGATTCTAGGGACCATATTCCTCCTGTCTGCATGAATCGACAAGCTGAGAATATTCGTTTTTGTTTGTCTTTTGAAGGAAAAATAGCATGAAACAAATTGTGTTCAAATTCACAGCGTTCCGAGTGATAAGAGTAACAAAATCAAGCCATTGGTTAGTTTGTACTCCCTCCGTTCCATATTACTCGTCGTTGATTTAGTACAAAGTTTGTACTAAATCAACGACGAGTAATATGGAACGGAGGGAGTAGGTGCTTATTTTACTGATTGTGCTTTTATGTTGTTTATCATGGACGCTGGAGAGCCACGCACTTAGCTGTATTTCGTTGTAGTGAGCAGAAGTGCCCGAGTCTTTTGTTGTGCCCTTCGCATTCAGTACTCTCGTCAGTGAATCTACTAGGAGTACTTGAGCTGTACATGTTCTTTGTTTTCGTGTCATTTTGACATATAATTTGATTTGTCACCTCACAACATTTTTGTTGTACATACAATGTGGCGTTTGTTGAGTATCCATCCAGGGGCAGAATTGCCCATCATCCTCTCAGTGTGCGTGCCTTCAGGTAATGAAGGGTGTTTGAGACTTGCGTTATGTTTCAGACCTGCTGCTTGACCCTGAGGGAGGGAGGAGGCTGCGTCTGCCAGCGAACCGAACCCGTGCTATGAGCAGGGGCGGTCGCTGGCGGCGGAGTAGTCTCCCCTCCCTACCTATCCTTCCTCCAGCAGGCAGGCGGTGGCGATGGCGGGGGTAGTCAGTTCAATCCAGGCCAGCGGCGGCGTGGCATCTAATAATTCTGTGTCGTAGGAGGAACAAGACTGGAATTTTTGGGTAGGAACAAGACTGGATTTCCTTCTTTTTTTGAGTGGTAGGAACAAGACTGGATGAAGGGGTACATTCGGGAGAGACAATGGGCTGGATTGGGCCACGTTTGGACCTTTGAAAAGCCCAATTAGGCTAGAATCTGCACGGAGTAGCGTGTGCACGGTGAAAATCGAAACCCATCGCCCATGTTCTCCCCGCGTGCGCATCCCGGTCCAAAACCACTATTTTGACCTTTTGACGAAACTTTGGCGCAATTTGACCTTTGTTTGAAAGTTTAACCGGATGTGACCCTTTTACTACCGCCATACATCCTGGCGCTTGGATAACGGGTCACCGTCAGGATCAATGACGGGCTGACCGGAGGGTATAATCCGTTAATCCAGGGTGGAGGCGTTTTGGGTCTCGGCCTCCATGGAGCCCTATTTTCTAAAAATAAAATAAAACCAAAACTCAAACTTTTCAGTTTCAAAAAAATCTGAAAAAATTTGTATAAGTAAAAAAGGATGCTATGCGTATGTGTGTAAAATTTCAGGACGAAATACCTTGAAATGCGATCTGTACAAAAGAGATAAATTCATGGTTTGGGAGGATGAATAGTATCATGTGTTAAAAAGCCCCAGATTTTACACACTTGTGTTAAAAAGCTGCATATCAGCGATGGAGCCACGACGAGCTCGGGTGAGGTGGTGATTCTTCATTCTTTTCTTCGGTGGCTGCTGTGGTGGTGCCGGAGGCAGGTGACGGGCGTTGGTGTCAAGCTCAGAGATGTTCTGCTATCTTTTCAGTTTTGTCATGTCGGTCTTTACATGACTTGTATTTTGTTTTTTATGATATGAATGAGACACGTATTACCATCTAAAAAAAAGCGCCAAGATTTATCTTTTTTTGCAGAACCCTTATTTTAATGTATTTTGTCCTGAAAATTTACACACTTGTGCATTATGCCTCCATGTATATCCATATATTTTTTTCAGATTTTTTTGAAATGTGAAGATATGAATTTTGATGAGTTATAATTTTTTTCAAGAACTGGCCTCATTGGAGCTCGGCCTCCAAAAGGGATTTTCGGTTTATCCCTTCCTTGTATATTCTTGTGTTGGATATACTTGCGGTTTACACAGATATATTTGATGTATGCGTAGTACGTTCATAATTTATTTCTGAATTAGATTAATAAGAAAATTACTAATTTACTCAACAAAGGGGAGGTTGTGGGCATTGAAGCTGGTGAGGTCGAAGGACATGAGGTCTAGAGTCCGTTAGCAAAGCCAATTCTTTTATCAGTGTTGGCGTTATGTTCTACTCCCTCCGTCCCATAATGTAAAACGTTTCTTGATATTATATTAATGTCAAAAAACGTCCTATATTACGGGACGGAGGGAGTACAAAACACATTTTGATGACGTATTTATGTAAGTAGATGTATAATGGGTCCTTGCCATGGCCTAGAATCAGCCCTGACGATGAGGCTGTAACTGGCTCTTCCTGCTACTTGATTACATGTTCCGAGGCGGTGGCATTGCAAAAAGGGCTGGACTTGCTGAAGAGGCTGTGCAAATATCATTGTTGAATTAGACTCTAGAGCTCAAGTGGGACTTGCGAGTCAAACCCTTCTCAATGCTTCACGGTGTACATGTGCTAATAATGCTACATGGACTAAAAGGTGATGTAACAAAGCAATTAAGGAGGAAAAAGAGCACTTCGGTGAGCACAGGAAGAGATAATGTCAAGCGTGCGGACCTATGCAAAATGTATACTCCCTCCATTCCTAAATACAAGTCTTTGTAGAGATTCCACTATGAACCACATACGAATGTATATAGATACATTTTAAGTATAGATTCACTCATTTTGTTTCGTATGTGGTCCATAATGAAATCACTCCAAAGACATATATTTAGAGACGAAGGGAGTACTAAACAATGCATAAAGTAGTTTACTAGTTGCTAAACAATCAAAATGAAGAAATCTTAGCTCCAAAAGCCAAGCAGCTATGCATTGAGAAGATTAGTTAACAAGATTTTTAATACACTTAAAAACATTTTTAAAGCACCAATGCATTGAAAGAGGTCTCGTGAAAGAGACCATGCAGGCAGGGTTGACGAATAGAAGCGAGAATACGTGCCACGCAGGCAGGGTTTGACGGGAGCACACATCACATGTTGGATGCAACACAGAGCAAATGCAGGGAAGTAAACAGAGGAGTTCAAATGCAGTTCAAAATTCAAATGCATTGGAGAGATCATAAAAGGAGTTCAACACAGAGCAAATCACTGGAGAGAATCACAGCCCGGCATGCGGTTCAAATGGTGACCGGAACCATCGATGACGCACACACACCCAAGTCACACTTCCGGTACAAGTGCTCCATCCAAGGGGAGATGATAAAAACTCAAGTACTATTCCATAGTGTTTCCGCAAGCACAAATGCCATGGCAAACTGACTTAGCCCCATAAACAGCTCTCCCTAGCTGCTTCATGTTCCTACCTCCAATTCATCCTTTGCATGCTATCCTGGAGCCCCCCACCAAGTGATAATCCCCTGCCGATGGCTGGTATGGACGTGCATTAGCGCTCTCAGCCAAGCTGATGCCATTAGACCACTCCCCTTCAAAGACAAGCAGCAGTATTATTAGTCACACAAATCTGGATATCAAATAGTACATAATATACTGTAGCATTCTTATTTTTGTACTTTTCCCACTAGACTTGGTACTGCTAGCAAACCTCAAGGATAAACCAAACAACTACATTTATATACATACATGGAAGTGGAAATGGCTGATCTAACTAATACATTCTCAACTGTAAGTTTATATACTAATACTATCGGTTATAGAGCACAGTAGTAAAATCTTATTCTCACCCATTCATAAATTCACAGTAAGAGGTCCGGGTAATTCCCCTAGTCAAGATAACTAGTTCCTCAGCATGGATTATTGATACTATCAACATGTTCATCATTTTTTGGGACCCCAGGAAGAACATTAGTGCACACTGCACGCTCTATGGCCTTAATTAGCACCGAGCCTCAAGTAGTCCATGCATCAACCATTTGAATATATCAGATGAATACTGAACAACTAGAGAAGCATGCTTGTGCAGAAATATGCAGTTGCAGTAGAGTTGGAAATGGTCGTGTAGAGGCATGAAACAAACACAATATCAAACAGAAATATCCAAATGCACTAGAGTTAACTATGCTCTTAGCAAGATAAGTTGGTAAATGCATCACATTCACACTAACAAATAATCTCAGATCAGTAAGGCATGGAGGCAAATAAACATGGTGGAAATGCCATGTACAGTATAAGGGCAGAACGTATGATTCACGAAAAAGTCGTCTAGAGACATGAAACAAACACAATATCAATCAGAAAAGAGGTATTTTTCTGAAGCAACTCATGCAACAATTGAGAATACTACTGTAAAAGCTAGTAATTCAGGAGGGCAAATGTTAAAACATGATGATGGACAGCGGAGCAAAGCATTTACCTGAGGAGGAGAGCGCCCGTGGCAGCTCCCAAGCCCGAACGAAGCGGCTGGCCAAGCAGATGCTCGGGGGCGCAACAAGACCATACACCTGGCACTCCACCACCTTGCGAGCACGCACGTCAACACCAAACAGGTGCTCCTTGAGGAAGAAGTAGACCACGTCGGGGTTCTTGGGGTGAATGAGCGCGACCGTGGGCATCTTCTCCGGCAGCCCGGCCGCCTTGTAGCTCTCATCGCCCCAGATCTCGGTAAAGCTCGCCTCTTGCTCCAGCGTCCACTCCCTCGAGTCTGGATCGCCCAGCGTCCACACGCTTACCATGGGAGTGTGAGCGCCGGCGCGACCAGCACCTGCACGCTTACGCATGTACATGTCGACGAAACGCAGCTTGCCGCCGCTCACCCCCACGTAACGGAACTTGTCGGTGACTCCCCAGCCTTCCCTGTACCTGAGCACCCTCCCCGGCGGGAAGGGAACGAAGCCCAGGACTGGCTCGTCGGCGAAGGGGTCGCAGGTGATGACACCCCATGAGAGGTCCACCCACCAGAGCCTCCCGTGGTGCGAGACCACGCAGATGGGAGCCAGCGGGCGTGGCGGGAGCGGGTAGTGGACGGGCTTCTCGACCCACTCTCCTACCTCCGTGGAGAAGCAGAGGAGCGTGGCTTCGTCGCTGCCGAAGATAGGCTGGAGCTCAGTGACCATGTAGTGGCCGCCGCCCCTGGGGGAGGCGAGAAGGCCGAGGAGGGCCTGGTGCATGATGGTGGCCTCAGGGTCGGGGAGCTGGAACGACGAGCCGGTGGTGGTGTTGAGCACGAAGTAGTGAGAGTCGGTGAGTTTCCAGGTGACTCCCTGGTGGCCGGGGCGATCGATGACCTCACGGGTCGGGGCGCAGCGCAGGTTGGCCTGGAGGAGGAGAAGGCCGGAGGGATCGGCGGACGGCGGCGAGCACGAAGGGGAAGTTGCGGGGCGTAGGGGGGTGCGGGAAGATGCGCGGGGAGACAGTGAGGATCGAGACGCGGGGCGGCGCCGCCAGCGCGACGGAGACGTCGCCGGCGTCCGGCAGTGCGGAGACGCGCGGGATGCTGCCTAGGATGACCCACGGCGAGGAGGACGGCGGCGCGGAGGAGGACGAGGACGGATGCGGCTGCGGCTGCGCCATCGATCTGGGCTCGCAACGGAACGAAGCGAAGGAGACTGGGAAAAGTGGAAGTGGTGTGGGTGGGATGGGTGGCGTGGTGGTGCAGAAGAAGGCGCAGAGGGAGAGCTGAGCCAGCCGGCGGGGAACAGGGAGTGGCAGCCTTTCTAGTTTGAACGTCTCGTCTCTTCACCTCTCATCCTATTTCTTGTCGCTTTCTACAGGAGCTTTCCACAAGATTTTTTTTCTTTTACTTCACTTTGCAAAATGGCATGGCGACAGATTTTGAAGCAACGTTCAACTATCTCCAACAGCTCCCCTCTTTGTAAAAAAAGAGGAGTTGAGTTCAAACATGGTCTTTAAATTAACTCACTCTTGTAAACATTTTTTTACGGGTTTCGGTATACTTTCTTAAATTTCCCTCGTGTTTATAAAAGGGAAAATGATCCCACGATAAACGTCCACCGTATTCTCTGTGCCACGTGTCCACATGGGCTTGCACCACCTCTCTCCTTTTCCTTCTCATCTCCCATGAACACATCTCATTCGTATCTTCCCCAACCTCGTCTCCTACCTCCAGTTCAGTCTCATGAATACGCATGAAACCAGATGTTGTTGCTCCACCACCCCCGCCCCTCCTCTTCTCCTTCCTTCTCCTTTCTCTCTTTCCTCTGCGAGGCACACCGCCACTGGAGCCATGCCGCCGCCGTCCTGGAGGAGCACCAGCGTAGACAGCCGTGGTGTCGCCTCCTCAAGGTCAGCCGAAAACGCCGGTACCACATGCATCAGTAGTTCCTGCGACAACAACGTTGTTGCAATGGCCTCTATGACGTGGTGACGTTTTCTGCAACATGGTCTTTGTTGCAAAAAATGCAACAACGGTCTTGTTGGAGGAATACAGAGAAGAGGCTGGCGATGTTGTTGTAAATTTTGCAACAAGGGTCATGTTGTAAGAATGAGGTTTGCAACAAGTGTCTTGTTGTAGGAAAAAATAGAATAACTTTTGCAAAAGGGTGTTGTTGCAGGAATGAAGCTCGCAACAAGGGTCTTGTTGCAGAAAAATAGAATAGAGGAGCCGACTGCTGACATTGTATAATCAGACGGCTCGCTAGGCGGCGGATCTTTTAACGAATGCATAGCATGTTGGGGAACATAGTAATTTCAAAAAAAATTACTACGCACACGCAAGATCATGGTGATGCATAGCAACGAGAAGGGAGAGTGTTGTATACGTACCCTTGTAGACCGAAAGCGGAAGTGTTAGCACAATGCGGTTGATGTAGTCATACGTCTTCACGATCCGACCGATCAAGTACCGAACGTACGGCACCTCCGAGTTCAGCACACGTTCAGCCCGATGACGTTCCTCGAACTCCGATCCAGCCGAGTGTTGAGGGAGAGTTTCACAAGACGACGGGCGTGGTGACGATGTTGATGTTCTACCGACGCAGTTGCTTCGCCTAAGCACCGCCATGATTATCGAGGTGGACTATGGTGGAGGGGGGCACCGCACACGGCTAAGAGATCAATGATCAATTGTTGTGTCTACTATGGGGTGCCCCCCTGCCCCCGTATATAAAGGAGCAAGGGGGGAGGCGGCCGACCTAGGAGGAGGGTGCACCAAGGGGGGAGTCCTACTCCCACCGGGAGTAGGACTCCTTCTTTCCTTGTTGGAGTAGGAGAGAAGGAAAGAGGGGGAGAGGAAGAAGGAAAAGGGGGCTGCACCCCTTGTCCAATTCGGACCAGAGGGGGGGCGCGTGCCTCCTTCCTTTTGGCCTCTCTCCCAGGGGCGGGCCCACCTCAATTCAAGGTATTCAGTTGAATACCCATGATTTTTGCCAAAAAAGACTAGGTATATGTTGTATATATACTGTGTACGTATAAAGAAAAACGAAACTGATACGCAACGCAGGATAGATAGGCATTTCAGCCCAAAAACAGAGGCTAGCCCACTCTCTATTTTCCCTCAACACCACGACTTGGCCCATTGGAGCTACAGCCCACACACGTCCTCCCTTCCCGTGTTCGATCGATCAGACGCAGCAGGATAACCCGCACCTCCCTTCCCGTGTTCGATCTATTCGCACGCGAGCCACCAGGTGGCCAGAGCTGTTGCCATCGCCTGATCGGCGATCGCACGTACGTGCGGCGGCGCGGACGGCTCAACAAATCCATCCCTCGCCCCATTGATTCTAATCCCTGCAGTCCGCTACGGGCATCAGGCATCGATGTAATTTCAAATCCACAACCCACAAATTCAGTTACAATTGCTAATTAGATATATTAATCCTTCGCCTTCTGATATTGGGATTTCTCCTCTCATGCCGATTTTTATTTCTTAGTCGAACTGAATTCATTTCTCACTGCTGGCAGGGCATAGTTTTCTTCTCGTACTGTCCAGCAGGCTGCAGTACAAACGCACAAGACTAAGTAAGTTAGTTTGATCTTGTCTTTCTATTTAATTATAGTGAAATTAGAGAATTGTTTGCAGTCAAGTATGAATTTTTTAGACATGATAATTTGCAACTTTTCATTTGAATTTGTAATGTGAGAGCGTGTATAAATTTTGATTTGTTACAATCAGCCTAATCTATAAAGATTAGTCATTGAAAGGGAATTATTCTTGCAAGTTAAGGATGAAGACATCATCCCTCATTTTCAAAGCATCAAGGATCCCAAATTTATCAAGTTAAAGATAGAAGACATCATCACTCATTTTCCTATTTTCTATCCTCTATATATCCTAAATTTTGCCATGATATGTTGAAAAATTATTACTTCTATATGTTGGACAATTCCAATTTATGATCAATTTTTATAAATATAATATATTACAAGATATCTTTTTTAAAATATATTTTACAACTAGTAATATGTCGTTATAATTGGTTATATACACCAAAAGGAAGGCTATAGGCTTTTAGAAAAAAGTTTTCAAATTTGAATACACACGCTTCAATTCCTGGGCCCGCCCCTGCTCTCTCCTCTATTCCCGTATGGCCCAATAAGGCCCATATACTCCCCGGCGAATTCCCGTAACTCTCCGGTACTCCGATAAATACCCGAATCACTCGGAACCTTTCCGATGTCCGAATATAGTCGTCCGATATATCGATCTTTACGTCTCGACCATTTCGAGACTCCTCGTCGTGTCCCTGATATCATCCGGGACTCCGAACTCCTTTGGTACATCAAAACTCATAAACTCATAATATACTTGTCATCAAAACTTTAAGCGTGCGGACCCTACGGGTTTGAGAACTATGTAGACATGACCGAGACACGTCTCCGGTCAATAACCAATAGCGGAACCTGGATGCTCATATTGGCTCTCACATATTCTATGAAGATCTTTATCGGTCAGACCGCATAACAACATACGTTGTTCCCTTTGTCATCGGTATGTTACTTGCCCGAGATTCGGTCGTCGGTATCTCAATACCTAGTTCAATCTCGTTACCGGCAAGTCTCTTTACTCGTTCCGTAATACATCATTCCGCAACTAACTTATTAGTTGCAATGCTTGCAAGGCTTAAGTGATGTGCATTACCGAGAGGGCCCAGATATACCTCTCCGACAATTAGAGTGACAAATCCTAATCTCGAAATAGGCCAACCCAACAAGTACCTTCGGAGACACCTGTAGAGCACCTTTATAATCACCCAGTTACGTTGTGACGTTTGGTAGCACACAAAGTGTTCCTCCGGTAAACGGGAGTTGCATAATCCCAGTCATAGGAACATGTATAAGTCATGAAGAAAGCAATAGCAACATACTAAACGATCGTGCGCTAAGCTAACGGAATGGGTCATGTCAATCACATCATTCTCCTAATGATGTGATCCCGTTAATCAAATAACAACTCTTTGTCCATGGTTAGGAAACATAACCATCTTTGATTAACGAGCCAGTCAAGTAGAGGCATACTAGTGACACTCTGTTTGTCTATGTATTCACACATGTATTATGTTTCCGATTAATACAATTCTAGCATGAATAATAAACATTTATCATGAAATACGGAAACAAATAATAACTTTATTATTGCCTCTAAGGCATATTTCCTTCAGTCTCCCACTTGCACTAGAGTCAATAATCTAGATCACATCACCATGTGATTAACATCGATAGTTCACATCATCATGTGATTAACACCCATAGTTCACATCGCCATGTGACCAACACCCAAAGGGTTTACTAGATTCAGTAATCTAGTTCAAATTTCTATGTGATTAACACCCAAAGAGTACTAAGGTGTGATCATGTTTTGCTTGTGAGAGAATCTTAGTCAACAGGTCTTTCACATTCAGATCCATTATGTATTTTGCAATTTTCTATGTCTACAATGCTCCGCGCGGAGCTACTCTAGCTAATTGCTCCCACTTTCAATATGTATCTAGGTCGAGACTTAGAGTCATCCAGATCGGTGTCAAAGATTGCATCGACGTAACTCTTTACGACGAACCTTTTGACACCTCCATAATCGAGAAACATATCCTTATTCCACTAAGGATAATTTTGACCGCTGTCTAGTGATCTACTCCTAGATCACTATTGTACTCCCTTGCCAAAATCAGTGTAGGGTATACAATAGATCTGGTAAACAACATGGCATACATTATAGAACCTATGTCCAAGGCATAGGGAATGACTTTCATTCTCTTTCTATCTTCTGCCGTGGTCGGGTTTTGAGTCTTACTCAATTTCACACCTTGTAACACACGCAAGAGCTCTTTCTTTGACTGTTCCATTTTGAACTACTTAAAATCTTGTCAAGGTATGTACTCATTGAAAAAACTTATCAAGCGTCTTGATCTATCTCTATAGATCTTGATGCTCAATATGTAAGCAGCTTCACCGAGGTCTTTCTTTGAAAAACTCCTTTCAAGCACTCCTTTATGCTTTGCAGAATAATTCTACATTATTTCGGATCAACAATATGTCATTCACATATACTTATCAGAAATGTTGTAGTGCTCCCACTCACTTTATTGTAAATACAGGCTTCACCGCAAGTCTGTATAAAACTATATCCTTTGATCAACTTATCAAAGCGTATATTCCAACTCCGAGATGCTTGCACCAGTCCATAGATGGATCGCTGGAGCTTGCACATTTTGTTAACAACTTTAGGATTGACAAAACCTTCTGGTTGCATCATATACAACTCTTCTTTAAGAAATCCATTAAAGATTGCAGTTTTGTTATCCATTTGCCAGATTTCATAAAATGCGGCAATTGCTAACATGATTCGGACAGACTTTAAGCATCGATACGAGTGAGAAAATCTCATCGTAGTCAACACCTTGAACTTTGTAAAAAAACCTTTTTCGACAAGTCTAGCTTTGTAGATAGTAACACTACTATCAGCGTCCGTCTTCCTCTTGAAGATCCATTTATTTTCTATGGCTTCTCGATCATCGGGCAAGTCAACCAAAGTCCATACTTTGTTCTCATACATGGATCCTATCCCAGATTTCATGGCCTCAAACCATTTCGCGGAATCTGGGCTCATCATCGCTTCCTCATAGTTCGCAAGTTCGTCATGGTCTAGTAACATGACTTCCAGAACAGGATTACAATACCACTCTGGTGCGGATCTCACTCTGGTTTACCTCTATTTAGATTCGGTAGTAACTTGATCTGAAGTTACATGATCATCATCATTAGCTTCCTCACTAATTGGTGTAGTAGTCACAGGAACAGATTTCTGTGATGAACTACTTTCCAATAAGGGAGAAGGTACAATTACCTTATCAAGTTCTATTTTCCTCCCACTCACTTCTTTCGAGAGAAACTCCTTCTCTAGAAAGGATCCATTCTTAGCAACGAATATTTTGCCTTTTGGATCTGTGATAGAAGGTGTACCCAACTGTCTCCTTTGGGTATCCTATGAAGACACATTTATCCGATTTGGGTTTGAGCTTATCAGGATGAAACTATTTCACATAAGCATCGCAACCCCAAACTTTAAGAAACGACAACTTTGGTTTCTTGCCAAACCACAGTTCATACAGTGTCGTCTCAACAGATTTAGATGGTGCCCCTTTTTAACGTGAATGCAGCTGTCTCTAATGCATGACCCCAAAACAATAGTGGTAAATCGGTAAGAAACATCATAGATTGTACTATATCCAATAAAGTACGGTTATGACGTTCGGACACACCATTATGATGTGGTGTTCTAGGTGGCACGGATTTGTGAAACTATTCCACATTGTTTTAATTGAAGACCAAACTCGTAACTCAAATATTTGTCTCCGCGATCAGATCGTAGAAACCTTATTTTCTTGTCACGATGATTTTCCACTTCACTCTGAAATTCTTTGAACTTTTCAAATGTTTCAGATTTATGTTTCATCAAGTAGATATACCCATATCTGCTCAAATCATCTGTGAAGGTCAGAAAATAACGATACCCGCCGCGAGCTTCAACACTCAACGGATCACATACATCAGTATGTATTATTTCCAATAAGTCAGTTGCTCGCTCCATTGTTCCGGAGAACGGAGTCTTTAGTCATCTTGCCCATAAGGCATGGTTTGCAAGCATCAAGTGATTCATAATCAAGTGATTCCAAAATCCCATCAGCATGGAGTTTCTTCATGCGCTTGACACCAATATGACCTAAACGGCAGTGCCACAAATGAGTTGCACTATCATTATTAACTTTGCATCTTTTGGCTTCAATATTATGAATATGTGTATCACTATGATCGAGATCCAACAAACCATTTTCATTGGGTGTATGACCATAGAAGGTTTTATTCATGTAAATAGAACAACAATTATTCTCTAACTTAAATGAATAATCAGATTGCAATAAACATGATCAAATCATATTTATGCTCAATGCAAACACCAAATAACACTTATTTAGGTTCAACACTAATCCCGAAAGTGTAGGGAGCGTGCGATGATGATCATATCAATCTTGGAACCACTTCCAACACACATCGTCACTTCACCTTTAACTAGTCTCTGTTCATTCTGCAACTCCCGTTTCGAGTTACTACTCTTAGCAACTAAACCAGTATCAAATACCGAGGGATTGCTACGAACACTAGTAAAATACACATCAATAATCTGTATATCAAATATACCTTTGTTCATTTTGCCATCCTTCTTATCCGCCAAATACTTGGGGCAGTTCCGCTTCCAGTGACCAGTCCCTTTGCAGTAGAAGCACTTAGTCTCAGGCTTAGGTACAGACTTCCCTTTGCCCTTTTCATGAAACTAGTGGTCTTGTCAATCATCAACACTTGATGCTTTTCTTGATTTCTACCTTCGTCGATTTCAGCATCACGAAGATCTTGGGAATCGTTTCCGTTATCCCTTGCATATTATAGTTCATCACGAAGTTCTATTAACTTGGTGATGGTGACTAGAGAATTCTGTCAATCACTATCTTATCTGGAAGATTAACTCCACTTGATTCAAGCAATTGTAGTACCCAGACAATCTGAGCACATGCTTACTGCTTGAGCTATTCTCCTCCGTCTTTTAGCTATAGAACTTGTTGAAGACTTCATATCTCTCAACTCGGGTATTTGCTTGAAATATTAACTTCAACTCCTGGAACATCTCATATGGTCCATGACGTTCAAAACGTCTTTGAAGTCCCGATTCTAAGCTGTTAAGCATGGTGCACTAAACTATCAAGTAGTCATCATATTGAGCTAGCCAAACGTTCATAACGCCCGTGATTCTGCTCCTGCAATAGGTATGTCACCTAGCGGTGCATCAAGGACATAATTCTTCTGTGCAGCAATGAGGATAATCCTCAGATCGCGGATCCAATCCGCATCATTGCTACTAACATCTTTCAACATAGTTTTTCTCTAGGAACATATCAAAAATAAACGTAGGGAAGCAACAATGCGAGCTATTGATCTACAACATAGATATGCTAATACTACCAGGACTAAGTCATGATAAATTTAAGTTCAATTAATCATATTACTTAAGAACTCCCACTTAGATAGACATCCCTCTAATCCTCTAAGTGATCACGTGACCCGAATCAACTAAACCATAACCGATCATCACGTGAAACGGAGTAGCTTTCAATGGTGAATGAGGGAGTCCTGGATTAGGGGGTGTCCGGATAGCCGGACTATAACCTTTGGCCGGACTCCTGGACTATGAAGATACAAGATTGAAGACTTCGTCCCGTGTCTGGATGGGACTTTCCTTGGCGTGGAAGGCAAGCTTGGCGATACGGATATGTAGATCTCCTTCCATTGTAACCGACTCTGTAACCCTAGCCCTCTCCGGTGTCTATATAAACCGGAGGGTTTTAGTCCGTAGGACTAACAACAATCATACCATAGGCTAGCTTCTAGGGTTTAGCCTCTTTGATCTCGTGGTAGATCTACTCTTGTACTACCCATATCATCAATATTAATCAAGGAGGAGTAGGGTTTTACCTCCATCGAGAGGGCCCGAACCTAGGTAAAAACATCGTGTCCCTTGTCTCCTGTTACCATCCGCCTAGACGCACAATTCGGGACCCCCTACCCGAGATCCACCGGTTTTGACACCGACATTGGTGCTTTCATTGAGAGTTCCTCTGTGTCGTCATCTTTAGGCCTGATGGCTCCTCCAATCATCAACAACGATGCGGTCCAGTGTGAGACTTTTCTCCCCGGACAGATCTTCGTATTCGGCGGCTTTGCACTGCGGTCCAATTCGCTTGGCCATCTCGAGCAGATCGAAAGCTATGCCCCTGGCCATCAGGTCAGATTTGGAAGTTTGAACTACACGGCTGACGTCCGCGGAGACATGATCTTCGACGGGTTCGAGCCACAGCCGAGCGCGCCGCACTGTTATGATAGGCATGATCTAGCTCTGCCGCCGAACAGTGCCCTGGAGGCCGCATCCGTGTCCGCTCCGACCCTTAGCTCGGAGCCGACTGCGCCAATCGAGGACGGGTGGCTGGACACCGCCTCGGGGGCTGCAATCTCTACGGCGATCGAGCCGAACACCAGCCTTGTCCTTCGCGGCTTCGTGACTCAAGGTACCGGACTCCTCTCCGGACTCCGAACCTTCCGCCCCGCCAATCGAATCCGATTTGGCGCCCGATCATGGAGTTCGCCGCCGCGGACATCTTTCGGCTAAGCCCTTCGGCGACATTCTGAATTCACTAAAGTCTCTCTCTTTATCAGGAGAGCCCTGACCGGACTATGGTCAACAAGGTTGGGATGCGGACGATGAAGAAATTCAAAGCCTACCCACCACCCACTTCGTAGCCACTGTCGATGATTTAACCGACATGCTTGACTTCGACTCCAAAGACATCGACGGTATGGATGCCGATGCAGGAGACGACCAAGAACTAGCGCCTATAGGGCACTGGAAGGCCACCTCGTCGTACGACATATACATGGTGGACACCCCAAAAGAAGGGAACGGCGATGGAACAACAGAGGATGACCCCTCCAGGAAACAGCCTAAGCGCCGGCGTCAGCGGCGCCGCTCTAAATCCCGCCAAAGCAAAAATGGCGATTCCGGCACGGGAGATAATAACACCCGGACAGTGCCGAAGACAACCCCCTCCAGTAGGATTCAACACAGGAGGATGGAGAAGCCAGCCCTCATGAGAGAGTGGCAGACAAAGAGGTAGAGGACGATAATTACATGCCTCCCTCCGAAGACGAGGCAAGCCTCCACGACGATGAATTTGTCGTGCCTGAGGATCCCGTCGAACAAGAGTGTTTCAAACGTAGGCTTATGGCCACGGCGAGCAGCCTCAAGAAAAAACAGCAACAACTTAGAGCTGACCAAGACTCGCTAGCCGACAGATGGACTGAAGTCCTTGCGGCCGAAGAGTACGGACTCGAACGCCCCTCCAAGAGCTACCCAAAGTGCAGGCTGCTACCCCGACTAGAGGAGGAAGCACCTAAACCTACATCACCAGCGCACGACGCGGTCGACCGGTCACCTCGTGGCCGCGACAGAGAGGCCTCTCGGCCCTCCACTCAAGCCGCACTCGCCGCTCAAAAATACCAAGACACGGGAAATGCGCTAGACTGCGAGATATATTGGAGGACAAGGCAAGGCAAACAAGATCGATCTACGGATCGCGTGGGCGCCCACAACACGTGGCGATAACCGTCATGCCGGATATGGCAAATCCGCCGGGCCGAACACGATGAGACAAAGCTCATTTGAGCTACGTCGTGATATAGCCCAGTACAGAGGCGCCGCACACCCGCTATGCTTCACAGATGAAGTAATGGATCATCAAATCCCCGAAGGTTTCAAACCCGTAAACATCGAATCCCCGAAGGTTTCAAACCCGTAAACATCGAATCATACGATGGCACAACAGATCCTGCGGTATGGATCGAGGATTATCTCCTTCATATCCACATGGCCCGCGGTGATGATCTACACGCCATCAAATACCTCCCACTCAAGCTTAAAGGACCAGCTCGGCATTGGCTTAACAGCTTGCCAGAGAGTCAATTGGTTCTTTGGGAGGACACGGAAGCCGCATTCCTCGACAATTTCCGGGGCACCTATGTGCGACCACGACGCCGATGACCTAAGCCACATAATTCAGCAGCGGAGGAATCGGCCGGACAATTACGGACACGGTTCCTAACCAAGAAAAATCAAATAGTCGATTGTCCGGGATGCGAGGCCCTCGCAGCCTTCAAACATAACATCCGTGGATTTAGTGGCTTGCCCGGCACCTAGGACAGAAAAGCCGAAATCCATGGCAGCCCTCACAACACTCATGACCCGCTTTTATGCGGAGAAGACAATCGCTAGCTCGTAGTAATAACATGACCAAGAGCCACAGTAATTCGGATACCAAGGACAGCAATGGCAGGTCGCGTCGCAACAAGCACAAGCGCCGCATTAACAGCGACAACGCTGAGGATACGGCAGTTAATGCCGGATTTAGAGGCTCTAAACTCGGTCAGCGGAAAAAGCCATTTAAAAGAAATACTCCGGGCCCGTCCAGTTTGGACCGAATACTCGATCGCTCGTGCCAGATACACGGCACCCCCGAAAAACCAGCCAATCACACCAACAGGGATTGTTGGGTGTTCAAGCAGGCAGGCAAGTTAAATGCCGAAAACAGAGACAAGGGGCTGCATAGCGATGACGAGGAGCATTCCCGGCCGCCGAACAATAGGGGACAGAAGGGCTTCCCCCCACAAGTGCGGACGGTGAACATGATATACACAACCCACATACCCAAAAGGGAGCGGAAGCGTGCACTCAGGGACATATATGCGTTGGAGCCACGCCCAAAGTTCAACCCGTGGTCCTCCTGCTGATCACTTTTGATCAAGGGACCACCCACTAGAATCCGCCATGGCGGATTCGCGCATTGGTTTTAGACCCAATCATTGACGGATTTCACCTCGCTAGAGTCCTTATGGACGGCGGCAGCAGCTGAACCTGCTTTATCAAGATACGGTGAAAAATGGGCATAGATCCCTCAAGGATTAAACCCACAAAGACGACCTTTAAAGGCGTCATACCAGTGTAGAGGCCAATCAGACAGGCTTAGTTACACTTGAGGTGGTCTTCGGATCCCGGATAATTTCCAAGCGAGGAGTTAATCTTCGACATAGTCCCGTTACGCAATGGCTATCACGCGATCGCTTTCGGACGAACCGCATTTGCAAAGTTCAATGCGGTGCCGCACTACGCATATCTCAAGCTCAAGATGCCAGGCCCTCGAGGAGTCATTACGGTCAATGCAAACACCGAACGCTCTCTCCGAATGGAGGAGCATACGGCGTTCTCGCTGCGGAAGTACAAAGTAGCCTCTCAAGGCAATTCTCCAGTCCGGCTATTAAACGTCCGGACACCGTCAAGCGCGCCCGGAGTAACCTACAACAAGACCGCCTGGCACGTTCCGAGCAAGCGTAGCAATGCGGCCCCAACCCCAGCCCTCGCGAAATTGCGAAACCAGTACTACGCATACATAATTACGCTCTGGAAATACCATGGGCACAGGAGGAGGGGCACGACCACGACATGCCCAAAATGCGGCTCAACCGCACTAGGGGCTCCCGATTTTGTCATTCTTTTTTCTTACTTTCAGGACTCCACTCTCTGGAAGGCCTGTCCGGCAGTACAATCACCGAACACACGATGCAACAGCCAGCGAGGCAGAAAGCTACATCGAATGTCCAGGTGGTCTCTATAACGAGCTAAATACCTATCTTACATACCGTCTCGCAGCTTGCCCCTGGAGGCGGACATGTCAAATAGTCCCATCTCTTGCTTATCGCACTATTTGTATCGTTCTGCTTTCACAGCAGCCTTTTAATAAACAATGCTCAGCTTCAGCTTATTATCGCATTTTCTATTTATTTCTTTTTCAATACATATGTTCAGTTATGACATTTAGCACCCGTACACTTTGGTATGGCCAATACGCCAGGGGCTCAAGCACCCCATAATACGGCGTGAGAAGTCCGAACACTTTAACAAGTGCGGCACTCCGAACTTATAGCATTATATGCATCAGCTCCGAATCATGTCTTGGGTCAATAGTTGGGTTTGCCCGGCTCCCATGTTTTGGTACCTTACGTTCCGTTATATCGGCTAAGATAACGCTGGGAAAACCACTGCGACTGTGCCCCGGTTGAGCTGGGTTAAGCACCTCAGTAGAGAAAGCTAAAACTGATCGTCATGATAGGGCGAGAGCTGGTCGCTGTTCGAGAGGTTTCGAGTCCCTAAAGACTTATGCCACTTAGAGCGAGGAGCCGGCTTTGTCCGGCCTAGGCATGGATAAGCGCCGAACTCGGTCTTCCGAATACTAGGGGCTTCGCCGAAATTTAAAATTATAGAATTCTATGGCTAAGTGACAGTGATAAAGCATTATAGTCCGATTGCCTTGTTCGTTGTGCTGAGCGCCTCCCTTGAAGGACCCAAAAATGGGAACAAGAGCGCTCAGGTTTATCCCAAACACCCCAGCACTCGTGGCATGGGGGTAGAAGCCGACGACTCGCCATCTGTCAGATTTAATAAACGGCCGCACGTAAGGTAATATTTTAAATTCAAAAAGCGTTGCTTAGCGCATATGAACAAGTTTTCAGCGCACAGGATAACACGAGCGAGTTTACTCAAAAATTACATCCTTGGAACATTCATCAGCCATAAGGCGGGCACCCTTCATGACGCCCTCATAATACATCTCGGCTTGCGATGCTCCTTGCCCTCCAGTGGCCCATCTGTCACCAGCTTCTCAGCATCCATCTTGCCCTAGTGTACTTTAACACGGGCAAGGGCCCTACGGGCGCCTTCGATGCATCCGGAGCGCTTGATGACTTCAAGGCGTGGACAGACATCCGTCGGCCGCCTCACCAGCCCAAAGTAGCTCCCAGACATGACCTCCCCAGGCCATAGCTGGACAATAAGGCCCTTCATGGCCTGTTCGGCCACCTTATGGAGCTCGACCAGCTGCTTCAGATGGTCGCTCAAGGGCACCGGGTGTCCGGCCTCAGCATACTGAGACCAGAACACCTTCTCCGTCGAGCTCCCCTCCTCGGCCCGGTAGTATGCGGCGGCGTCGGACACATCTTGGGCAGATCTGCGAATGCTTCTGGAGAGCTCCGGACTCGGGTAAGTAACAAGTAATTCACTTTCACGTGCTTTCTTTGCATAAAGAATGCCTTACCCGCCGCTATCTTCTTCATCGCCTCAATTTCCTGGAGGGCTTTTTGGGCTTCGGCCTTGGCAGATTTGGCGCTCTCAAGGGCCGAGGCAAGCTCAGACTCTCGAGTCTTTGAGTCAAGCTCCAAACTCTCGTGTTTTTTTCACGAGAGCCTGGAGCTCTTGCTGCACCTCCGCCACCCGCGCCTCCTGCTTTTCTCGCTCGATGCGCTCCACGGCCGCATTGTCTTCGGCCTTGGACAACGCTTTGTTCAGGGTTGCCACCTGGGTTGTGGCCCCTGCAATACTCATGTTGGTCCTGTCATTTTTTGCAACCACATCTTTTTTATATACTTACATAAGATATTACTTACCTTCCTTGTCCTCGAGCTGCTTCTTGGCAAGGCCGAGCTCGTTCTCGGACCGCTCGAGGCTCGTGCTTCAATGGATCGACCTCCATGATCGGTCTGGCAGAGGTCGACAACGCAACCTGCATTCCCATATTGACATATTTATGTTAGACTCTCACAGATATCTTTTAGATCCTCGGTTTGGCTTTTCTTTCCGAACACCAAACCGAGCATCGAGGCTACTGTCTATGCGGTAATATTTTTACTTATCTTAAATACAAACCTCAAAGCCTGTTAGAAGGCTGGCACAGGCTTCATTCAGCCCACTCTTGGTGGACTGAACCTTCTGGATCACCACACTCATAATAGTGCGGTGCTCCTCGTCGATGGAGGCCCCGTTAAGCACCTCCAGCAAATTATCCGGTGCCTCCGGTTGGACGGAGGTCACCGGCGTTGTAGGCTTGCCCTTCTTACTAGGGGGCCGCCTGCCAGACTCCAGAACCATTGAAGGTTCTGGTGCGGTGTCCGGCCCGGGGCCGGACTTGGAGCCCTTGGGGGTTTTGTCCCCTTTACGCCTGGAGTCCGGGGGTCGCCTTGCGGCGCCTCCAGGACCACCTCCTCTCCTGGCTTGGACCCTTTTGGGACTCCACCTCGGCATCGTCCGTAGGGCGAGGGGAGGTAGCGGTCGGAAGCGAATTCACATCCGACGAATCCAGGGAGCCGCTCGACGAAGCATCGAGCCGGGCCTTGGGCGGGCTGCATGATTATATTCGGCGTCAGAAGATACTGTGCAATAAAGGAACGCCATGAGTCATTCTGGTATCCAAACACTTACGATTTCGCCAAGGGCTTGGCCCTATGCGGCCACTCCTCTTCGTCGTCATTGGTGTTGGTGGAGTAGTCCGGAAGGAGGGTCCTTCCTTTCTTGGACCCTCCGGCCTCCCCCGTTGGGGTGACCTTCCTTTTCTTCTTTCCCCCCGCTGGGGGAGAGACTTCTCTTTCCTCCTCCTCGTTTTCGTGGGAGGAGTCCGCCTCGGAGTCATCGGACGATGAGTCCGACACCACCAGGCGCTGGGAACTCTTTCAAGTTCCCGTGGCTTTCTGCTTGGCCTTCTTCTCCGGCACCACATAGGGGTCCGGAACCAGCAGCCCCGTCAAGCGGGCGTTATTTGGAGTCTTCGGGCAAGGGAGCCGGACAGCTGATCTGCCGGACGTCTCCCGCCAATCCTGTCACAAAGGTAAGGGAGTTTAGATCCCGCATGGAGTCAAACTATGAAAGACAAATATCCTGTAAGAGGTAAAACAGCTTACGCGTTGGCTTGACGCCCGCGCTGAATCCGCGATCCTCGGTAGCGGATGCGGGAGCCTCGGCGCCTTGAACAACACCTTCCGGGCATCTTCAGACGTAGTGTCGAAGAGCCTGCCAGGTTCGGTGTTGTGCCGGATTAAACTCCCACAAGCTGAAAGCCCGTTGTTGGCACGGGAGGATCCGGCGGATGAGCATGACCTGGACTACGTTAACGAGTTTGAGCTTCTTGCTCGCCAGGCTTTGGATGCATGTTTGGAGTTCGGCCAGCTCTCCTTTTTTGCCCCATAGCAGGCCCTTCTCTTTCCAGGAGGTGAGCCGCGTGGGGATTCCAGATCGAAACTCAGGGGCTGCGACCCATGCAGGGCCACACGACTTGGTGATGTAAAACCATTCCGATTGCCACCCCTTTATGGTCTCCACGAAGGAGCCCTCGAGCCATAGGACGTTGGGCATCTTGCCCACCATGGCACCTCCGCACTCCGCTTGGCGGCCGCCCACTACCTTTGGCTTGACATTGAAGGTCTTCAACCATAAGACGAAGTGGGGCTCGATGCAGAGGAAGGCCTTGCACACGACGATGAACGCCGAGATGTTGAGGATGAAGTTCGGGGCCAGATCATGGAAATCCAGGACGTAGTAGAACATGAGCCCCCGGACAAATGGGTGGAGAGGGAAGCCTAGTCTGCGGAGGAAATGGTTGAGGAACACCACCTTCTCATGGGGTCTGGGGGTGGGGATGAGCTGCCCCTCTTCTGGGAGCCGGTGCGCGATGTCGTTAGACAAGTATCCGGCCTCCCTCAACTTTTTGATGTGTCCCTCCGTGACGGAGGAGACCATCCACCAGCCTCCCGCTCCGGACATGACTGGAGAAGGTTGAGGTGGGGTGTGCGGACTTGGGCGCTGGAGCTCGAGTGCGCGAAAATGGATGAGCAAAGGAGGAAGAAGGCGTAGATGAAAAAGGTGGATCCTTATCCCCTTATATGGGCGGACGAAACTATGTGCCCCCACCAGCCTGGTAAAACTCGCTTATCTCCCAAGCGCCGTAATTAATGGCACAGTTGGGTTACCCACGCCCGTATTGATGAGAATCTCGGAATAAGGGGACACGATCTCTGCTTTGACAAGACGTGCCAAGGAAACCGCCTCGCTAAACGCGCTGAGGTGGGACAGTAAAACGATTCGAATAAAGACTTGGTTGTGGTGTAATGTCATGCTACGGAATACGTCAGCAGATTAGATTTGTGCAAATATTATTCTCTCTATGGTGGTATGTGGAACTTGTTTTGCAGAGCCGGACACTATTCTTGTGTTCAAAATCTTCTATGAAGTATTAGGAGGAGGAACCCGCCTTGCAATGCCGAAGACAATCTGCGCGCCGGACTCGTCGTTGTTGAAGCCTGGTTCAGGGGCTACTGAGGGAGTCCTGGATTAGGGGGTGTCCAGATAGCCGGACTATAACCTTTGGCCGGACTCCTGGACTATGAAGATACAAGATTGAAGACTTCGTCCCGTGTTCGGATGGGGCTTTCCTTGGCATGGAAGGCAAGCTTGACGATACGGATATGTAGATCTCCTCCCATTGTAACCGACTCTGTGTAACCCTACCCCTCTCCGGTGTCTATATAAATCGGAGGGTTTTAGTCCGTAGGACGAACAACAATCATACCATAGGCTAGCTTCTAGGGTTTAGCCTCTTTGATCTCGTGGTAGATCTACTCTTGTACGACCCATATCATCAATATTAATCAAGCAGGAGTAGGGTTTTACCTCCATCAAGAGGGCCCGAACCTGGGTAAAAACATTGTGTCCCTTGTCTCCTGTTACCATCCACCTAGACGCACAGTTCGGGACCCCCTACCCGAGATCCGCCGGTTTTGGCACCGACAGTGAACATCACTATGTTGATCATATCTACTATATGATTCATGCTCGACCTTTCGGTCTCAGTGTTTCGAGGCCATATCTGCATATGCTAGGCTCGTCAAGTTTAACCCGAGTATTCTGCGTGTGCAAAAACTGGCTTGCACCCGTTGTAGATGGACGTAGAGCTTATCACACCCGATCAACACGTGGTGTCTGGGCACGACGAATTTTGGCAACGGTGCATACTCAGGGAGAACACTTTTATCTTGAAATTTAGTGAGAGATCATCTTATAATGCTACCGCCAATCAAAGCAAGATAAGATGGATAAAAGATAAACATCACATGCAATCAATATAAGTGATATGATATGTCCATCATCATCTTGTGCTTGTGATCTCCATCTCCGAAGCACCGTCATGATCACCATCGTCACCGGCGCGACACCTTGATCTCCATCGCAGCATCGTTGTCGTCTCGCCAATCTTATGCTTCTACGACTATCGCTACCGCTTAGTGATAAAGTAAAGCATTACGTATGCGATTGCATTGCATACAATAAAGCGACAACCATATGGCTCCTGCCCGATTGCCGATAACTCGGTTACAAAACATGATCATCTCATACAATAAAATATAGCATCACGTCTTGACCATATCACATCACAACATGTCCTGCAAAAACAAGTTAGACGTCCTCTACTTTGTTGTTGAAAGTTTTACGTGGTTGCTACGGGCTTAGCAAGAACCGTTCTTACCTACGCATCAAAACCACAACGATAGTTTGTCAAGTTGGTGCTGTTTTAACCTTCGCAAGGACCGGACGTAGCCACACTCGGTTCAACTAAAGTTGGAGAAACTGACACCCGCCAGCCACCTGTGTGCAAAGCACGTCGGTAGAACCAGTCTCGCATAGCGTGACGCGTAATGTCGGTCCGGGCCGCTTCATCAAACAATACCGCCGAACCAAAGTATGACATGCTGGTAAGCAGTATGACTTATATCGCCCACAACTCACTTGTGTTCTACTCGTGCATATAACATCTACGCATAAAACCTGGCTCTGATGCCACTGTTTGGGAACGTAGTAATTTCAAAAAAAATCCTACGCACACGCAAGATCATGGTGATGCATAGCAACGAGAGGGGAGAGTGTTGTCTACGTACCCTCGTAGACCGAAAGCGGAAGCATTAGCACAACGCGGTTGATGTAGTCGTACGTCTTCACGATCTGACTGATCAAGTACCGAACATACGGCACCTCCGAGTTCAGCAAATGTTCAGCCCGATGACGTCCCTCGAACTCCGATCCAGCCGAGTGCTGAGGGAGAGTTTCGTCAGCACGACGGCGTGGTGACGATGTTGATGTTCTACCGACGTAGGGCTTCGCCTAAGCACCGCTACAGTATTATCGAGGTGGACTATGATGGAGGGGGGCACCGCACATGGCTAAGTGATCAATGATCAATTATTGTGTCTATGGGGTGCCCCCTGCCCCCGTATATAAAGGAGCAAGGGGGGAGGTGGCCGGCCTAGGAGGAGGGCGCACCAAGGGGGGAGTCCTACTCCCACCGGGAGTAGGACTCCTCCTTTCCTTGTTGGAGTAGAAGAGAAGGAAAGAGGGGGAGAGGAAGAAGGAAAAGGGGGCTGCACCCCTTGTCCAATTCGGACCAGAGGGGGGGCGCGCGCCTCCTTTCTTTTGGCCTCTCTCCTCTATTCCCGTATGGCCCAATAAGGCCCATATACTCCCCGGCGAATTCCCGTAACTCTCCGCACTCCGATAAATACCGAATCACTCGGAACCTTTCCGATGTCCGAATATAGTCGTCCAATATATCGATCTTTACGTCTCGACCATTTCGAGACTCCTCGTCATGTCCCCGATCTCATCCGGGACTCCGAACTCCTTCGGTACATTAAAACTCATAAACTCATAATATACTTGTCATCAAAACTTTAAGCGTGCGGACCCTACGGGTTAGATAACTATGTAGACATGACCGAGACACATCTCCGGTCAATAACCAATAGCGGAACCTGGATGCTCATATTGGCTCCCACATATTCTACGAAGATCTTTATCGGTCAGACCGCATAACAACCTACGTTGTTCCCTTTGTCATCGGTATGTTACTTGCCCGAGATTCGATCGTCGGTATCTCAATACCTAGTTCAATCTCGTTACCGGCAAGTCTCTTTACTCTTTTCGTAATACATCATTCCGCAACTAACTTATTAGTTGCAATGCTTGCAAGGCTTAAGTGATGTGCATTACCGAGAGGGCCCAGAGATACCACTCCGACAATCGGAGTGACAAATCCTAATCTCGAAATACGCCAACCCAACAAGTACCTTGGGAGATACCTGTAGAGCACCTTTATAATCACCTAGTTACGTTGTGACGTTTGGTAGCACACAAAGTGTTCCTCCGGTAAACGGGAGTTGCATAATCTCATAGTCATAGGAACATGTATAAGTCATGAAGAAAGCAATAGCAACATACTAAACGGTCGTGTGCTAAGCTAACGGAATGGGTCATGTCAATCACATCATTCTCCTAATGATGTGATCCTGTTAATCAAATAACAACTCTTTGTCCATGGTTAGGAAACATAACCTTCTTCGATTAACGAGACAGTCAAGTAGAGGCATACTAGTGACACTGTTTGTCTATGTATTCACACATGTATTATGTTTCCGGTTAATACAATTCTAGCATGAATAATAAACATTTATCATGAAATAAGGAAATAAATAATAACTTTATTATTGCCTCTAGGGTATATTTCCTTCATAGCACGCCCCTTATAAAAAAGGAAGACGATCGTTCAATATATTTTGGAGGGATAAAAACCACCTAAAATCTCACACCAGGATACCCTCACGCATCCCTTGCTCCCACATGACATCGCCGCGTCACGACCACACCTTCCTTGCGCGGCCTCACCACACCAGCCCGCCGTCGCACCGTAGCCATGCCTTCCCACGCGGTCCCGTCTCAGCTACCCCGCCTCTTGTATGCTTATTTAATGGAAAATAGAAGAAAAGAAGATTTAGGAAAAGAAATTTACCGGAACTAAGAAAATTAATCATCACATAATTTTTCATAAATTAGACAAACTACTCGTACAACTAAGTTTACTGAAAGGCTTTTCACACGAGCTATTTGAAATGCTTTTACGAGGTTTCCGAGTGAATGGCCGTGCGCCCTGAGTGGCGTGGTTGTTCCACAGAACTCTGTGGCAACCGGTTCTGATATATAGAGGCCCCGAATCTCCGCGCTTTGTTGTGTCAGTCCTTGAATCAATGACTGACAAAAACGATCCATGATGAAAACCAAAATACCAAGATACATCTCATATCATAGTATTACTTCGCGATAAAGGACGGGTCGGAGATTTGATTCTGGGAAGATATCTGGCTAGGCAATGCCAGTCTCGGAGAACAATATCCAGCCTTATGTACCATTGCTCGCGATAAGAATAATACTATTGCGCACGTGCTCAGCTCCTCCCCGCCGAATATTTCATTCAGGCGGGATTTGATTGGCCCCCGACTAGTGCCATGGCACTCTTATCCCGGTTGGATTCAATTAACCTGACGCAAGGCATGGATGTGTTTCGCTGGAACCTTACTACATCAGGGTCTTTCACAGTAGACTCTATGTACCATGCACTCATGCATTCTGAGGTACCAGTGAGTAATAACAAGAAAATTTTGAAGTCCAAGATTCCACTAAAAGTGAAAATCTTTATGTGGTATATTCGTAGGGGAGTTGTGTTAACGAAAGACAACCTCGCACGGCGCAACTGGCCAGGGAGTAAGAAGTGTTGTTTCTGTACTCATGACAAGACAATCAAACATCTCTTCTTTCAATGCAAGTTTACACGTTCTACGTGGTCAGTCATCCAAATAGCGTCAAATTTATACCCGCCCATAAGTGTTGCCAATATTTTTTGGTAATTGGTTGAACGGAATACCAAATAGGTTCAAAACGCTAATAAGGATGGGAGCGTATGCCTTAATTTGGTCGCTTTGGCTATGGAGAAACGATTTGATTTTTAATAACAAAAATGCTTCTCATCTACAAGTTATTTTCGGGTGTACACACTCGCTACGTACATGTTCTATGCTACAACGACCGGAGTACCAACCACTGTTCAAGGCGGTGTGTACGCGATTGGAGCAGGTGGCTACGGAGGTTTTTTCGCGACATGGATGGCAGCATAACCTACGGATTGGTCCACCACCTTCTTCGACATAGGCATAGTGTCGGTCTATAGGATTCTACTGTTGCCGATTTGTCGGTTTGTATTTCATGTTTTTTTGTCAGATTTTTGGTTTTGGTTGTGTGCATCTTAGTTATGCAGAGGCCGGGTGTTACTCATAATGCTTTGTATTGACTTGATGCTACATTTTGAGATAATAAAATCGCCCTTTATAAAAAAAACATGCTTAGCATAAGGCTAGCTTATAATATCATGCAGCCGAAATACAATAACAGCTTATGGCGTCCCTCCACTCACACGTAAGAGTCATATCTCTTCTTCGTTACCGGAATTCTGCAACATGATACATTGCGTCCACAAGGGTCAATACATAAATTGTATTTGCAAGTTTCACCAGGAAAGTATAACAGAACTAATCATGCTTTTGGGGCAAGTGGAGGCTGGTTTTTCTTTGCTGAAAGGAATAATAGGTTTTGCCCTATCTTTGTATATAAGTGGTCTACTGTATACATAGAACATACTTCATCTCGCAGCAACCCGTAGCGATACATGAGCCAACTGCATTAAAGCAGCCCTAAACCATCGCCGCCGGTTAGCCGATGGTACCACACCATACCGGACTTCGAGTGGTGGTTTATTCCCTTTGTTTTACCCATCAAGTTTTAATTTAAGAATTGGTAATGAGATCACGCTAATAGTTCACGACCAATTTGTTCAAAGCTGTCCATAACCGAGGACGCGACTAATCGTGATCATTGTTTAACGGTATGCAGAAGTTTGTGTACTTTACCCGCGAGACATAGTCACACTCTTCTGCCACTAAAATTCGTTGTGAAGTAGTCAGGTAGACCAAATCGAGACTTTTGGGAAGTAGTAGCACACCCAGTAGGTAGACCCAGACAACCTACATGCATCAACTACATCAACTAGTCTATCGTGTCAGGTTCCCACAACTTACTTGGTCAAGACAAAGCTTATAGCAACTCATAGTTACACATGGAGGCTACTTAACTTGAAACTCGTACAATCCATTTGAGCATAGGCGGTCACCCACAAATGAACATCCCAGCTAGTAAACAATAGTGATAGGCCCGCGGGCGGCACTTAACTTCCGACCACCAATGCAATACCAACTACTGCCCACATGATTCATTAATTAAGTTGTTAAAAAATAGTCAACCATATACTTTGTAACCTGTCAACTAGTCTGGTTTCGTCCCCGTTGTAATATACTACCTCCATCCCATAATATAAGAGCGTTTTTTACACGACACTAGTGTAGAAAACGCTCTTATATTATGAACCGAGGGAGTAACAACTAAGTGTCACTACAAACCTATGGCTTTGATACTAGGTTCCTATCAACTACATACAATAGTATTTCACTAGTCTTACGTTCCTATTTGTAAAGTTCTACATGCATAAAATATAGGTTATGATGAAAGGTTCCACTTGTCTGGTATTAGCGTGTTGAGGAACGTAGTAATTTCAGAAAATGTCCTACGCACATGCAAGATCCATCTAGGTGATGCATAGCAATGATCGGGGAGAGTGTGTTCACGTACCCTCGTAGACCGAAAGCGGAAGCGTTTAGTAACACGGTTGATGTAGTCGAATGTCTTCGTGATCCAACCGATCCAAGTACCGAACACACGACACCTCCGCCATCTGCACACGTTCAACTCGGTAACGTCCCTCATACTCTTGATCCAGTTGAGGCCGAGTGAGAGTTTCGTCAGCACAACGACGTGATGACGGTGATGGTGAAGTTACCGACACAGGGCTTCGCCTAAGCACTACAACGATATGATCGAGGTGGAAATCTGTGGAGGGGGGCACCGCACACGGCTGAGACAACTTTCAGTTGTGTGTCTATGGGGTGCCCCCTCCCCATATATAAAGGAGTGGAGGAGGGGAGGGCCGACCCTCATAGGGCGCGCCCAAGGGGGGAGTCCTACTCCCGGTAGGAGTAGATTTTGTTGAGTATATGTGTTATGTGCATATTGTGTATTGAGCCCGCCTCCTAGTTCCTTGTATAGTTGAGGTTCATGACCCACCTTTGTACATCATATATACGTGCCTATGCACGAAGAGCAATACATCATGCAATTCCAATAACATACATAGTATCAGTTTCCGGGTTCTAACCCTAGTCTTCCGCTGCCGTCGCGCGCCTTCTCCGCACCGCCGCCGCTGCCGCTCGCCTCCTCCGCGCCGCCGCAGCCGCCACCCAGCCACCGCCGCTCGCGCGCCCTCCTTGCCGGCCGCCGCTCCTCCCTCTTCCTGCCCGCGCTACCCCAGCCCGCAAACCGCGTCGCCCGCTACCTCTCCCTGCTACGTGCCACCCAAGCTGCTAGCTGCGCCCGATCCCGCTTCTCCCGATCGCTACCTCGCGTCGCTGCTTCGCTCCTTCACGCCAGCCTCGTATTGTTCTTGCGTGAGTTAGCTGGTTAAGCTAGCTACTACTCGTGCGTGAGTATCCATCAGGAATCGATCCATTAGCTAGTCTGCCTGCTTGCTCCCGTGTATGTACGCATCATCGGACAGAATCAATTGGCTAGCTAGTGTCGCTATCTACCGCTAGCCGCCAGCCGCGCGATGCACTACCCGCGCGGCCGCACGTCGCTACTGCCTCCATCCGTCGCTAGCCACTGCCACCGGCGTCAGCGAAGCCTCCTGCTGCTGCCGCCCAACCGCGCCGATCGCCGTCGTTGGACCAGCAATGGCGTTAACAGGCCCGTCCGCCACTGCCTCTGCCGTCCCGCCGCCGACGCCCTACGGCACGGCCCCGCCGCCATACAGGGCGTCCGCCACCTACGACGCGCCCGTTCCCACGTACAGGGCATACAGGACTCCGCTCGCATCCACGTACGGGTCACCCCTGCGTATGGGGCTCCGCCCACGTACGAGTCTTCCGGGTACTGGTGGGGGTCGTCAACGGGCCACCACTCGCCTGCTGGGCAGCAGCCAGACGGCGTCCAGCACCTGCAGCATCTGTCAGCGGGCTCGCAGGTTTTTCCGGCAGGCCATCCGGCCCACCCGGCACCGCAGTTGCAGTCGGGGCTGTATGGAGCATACCCACCGCCGCCGTTGAGCGGCGGCTACGACTTCTCCATGGCATCTCTGTCCCCCTCGCTGGCCCTGCCGTCGGCGCCCTGGGACCCGGTGCTCCTCACCAGACTGCATGCCGCTCCTACGCCGAACAACTACACTGGAGGTGGTGATTGGTACATGGACACAGGTGCTACGGCTCACATGTTTGGGCTCACATGTTCTGGTAACCTTGCCTCCTTCACTCCTGTCTCCACCGACCGCCGCATCATTGTCTATGACGGTTCCGCACTTCCTATCACACATGTTGGGCACACTTATTTTCCTTCTACTTCTACTCCATTATCTTTGTCTAACATACTTGTGTCACCTCATCTTATTAAGAATCTCATTTCCGTTCGTTGTTTCACTCGTGAAAATCCTGTTACTGTTGAATTTGACGAGCTTGGTTTTTGTGTCAAAGACGCTCGAACCAGGATGGTACTTCACCAATATGACGGCCCCGCCGAGCTCTATCCGGTGCACTCGCCTTCATCCACCACCGCACCGGTTGCTCTCTCCGCTGGCGTCAATCTCTGGCACGCTTGCTTGGGTCATCCCAACTCCGTCACACTTCGTCATATTCTTAGGAGTTTCAATTTCAGTTGCAATAAGATCGAGGATCACACTTGTCATGCCTGTCGAGTCGGCAAACATGTTCGCCTGCCGTTTCCTAATTCCACCACCATTGCTTCTTTTCCTTTTCAGTTGATTCGTAGCGATGCGTGGACTTCTCTGGTTCCCAGTAACTCGGGCTATTTATATTATCTGGTCATTCTTGATGATTATTCTCACTATGTGTGGGCTTTTCCTTTGCGCAGAAAGTCGGATGCACTCTCTACCTTGACGGCCTTTTACTCCTATGTCCGCATGCAGTTTGGGCGTCCCATTCTTGCGCTTCAGACGTACAATGGAAAAGAGTTCGACAACCTCGCTTTCCGCACCTTTTTGTCGCATCATGGCACAGTTTTCCACCTCACATGCCCGTACACTTCACAGCAGAATGGTCGAGCCGAACACGTCATTCGCACTCTAAATGACTGCGTTCGCACGCTCCTGTTTCATGCCAACGTGCCGCCTCGGTTCTGGCCGGACGCACTCGCCACTGCATCACTTCTTCTTAACATTAGACCTTGCCGCCCACGGTGGAACTACGCACCTCACCATCTTCTCTTTGGTACACCCCCGTCTTATGACGACTTGCGTATTTTTGGGTGCCTTTGCTATCCTAGCACTGCCGACACTGCTTCTCACAAGCTTGCACCTCGATCTGTCGCTTGCATCTTCATGGGCTACCCCTCCAACTCCAAGGGATATTGGTGCTACGATCCCGTCTCCCACCGTGTGTTCTCTTCCCGGCACGTTTACTTTGATGAGCACGTGTTTCCGTTTCACCAGGTACCCCTGACTGCTCCTCCCGCCACTGATGACGCGGGAACCTCGATGCCTCTCCCAGGGCGCTCGCGCGCCTCTCTTGGCCCGCCCCTGGCTTTGAGGCACGCCCCTGCATGCGGCGCCTCCTACTGCCGCACCGCTTCCCAGCGTTAGCTCCAGCCGCCCTCGCTCCTCGGCGCCCGCGGCCCCAACCCCACGGCACCCGGCGCCCCGGTGTCGCGGCCCACCAGCGCCCCGTCGTTGGCCCTCGGCCCCCGGCGCCCCGGTGTCCGCGACCCCAGCGCCCAGCGCCACCTCGGCCCCGCGGCCCCCTCGGCGCCCCCGGTGCCCGCGATCTCCTTGGCGCCTGTGGCCGGTACGGTCACCCGCGCTCGTACGGGCGTTTTTCGCCTGAGCTCGCGCTACGCCTCGGATGACTACGTCCATGCGGCGTCCACCTCTGAGCTGTCGCCGTTGTCGTCCTTCGTTCGAGCCGCTCTTCGTGCCCCACTCTGGATGGCTGTGATGCAAGAGGAGTTTGACGCCCTGTTGTGCAACCGGATGTGGCAGCTTGTTCCCTGTCCCCGGCACGCCAACGTGATTACAGGGAAGTGGGTCTTCAAACACAAGCTCCGTCCTGATGGTACCCTTGATCGCTACAAAGCGCGCTGGGTCGTTCGTGGCTTCCGACAGCGTGCTGGCATCGACTTCACCGACACCTTCGCTCCGGTCATCAAGCCCGGCAAGATACGCATGGTTCTCCACCTTGTGGTCTCCCGTGCTTGGCCGGTGCACCAGATGGACGTCTCCAACGCCTTCCTCCATGGTCACCTCGAGGAGCAGGTCTTCTGCCAGCAGCCCACCGGGTTTGTGACCCGACGCTTCCCGACCACGTGTGCCTGCTTTCGTGGTCCTTGTACGGACTCAAGCAGGCTCTGCACGCTTGGTACCAGCGCATCGCGGCGTTTCTCCACCAGCTTGGGTTCCGCTCTACCCGCTCGGATGCCTCGCTCTTCGTCTATCATCAGGGTTCTGACACGGCCTACTTGTTGCTCTATGTCGACGACATCATCCTGACGGCATGTACGGCTGGTCTCCTCAGTCAGCTCACAGCTCGTCTTCGTGCTGAGTTCGCCATCAAGGACTTGGGTCCTTTGCACTACTTCCTCGGTGTCGAGGTGGTGTGCCGTCCGGATGGCTTCTTCCTTCATCAGCGGAAGTACGCTCACGAGCTCCTCGAGCGCGCTGGCATGCTTAACTGCAAGCCCGCCGCTATGCCTGTTGATACGAAGGCCAAGCTTTCTGCCACGGATGGTTCTCCTGCTTCGGATCTGTCTTCTATCGGTCTATCGTTGGTGCTCTCCAGTACCTCACTCTGACTGGCCCAGAGATCCAATATGCCGTGCAGCAGGTGTGTCTTCATATGCATGCTCCTCGAGACGTTCACTGGGCTGCCATCAAGCGGATTCTCCGCTATATCTGTGGCACTATGGATCTTGGCGTCACGCTTCACGCCTCCGCTGACACTGCCCTCACCGCCTACTCCGATGCAGACTGGGCGGGCTGCCATGACACTCGTCGCTCCACTTCGGGCTATTGAATCTATCTTGGACCCTCACTTATCTCGTGGTCGTCCAAGCAGCAGCCTACGGTCTCTCATTCCAGTGTTGAGGCTGAGTATCGTGCGGTGGCCAACGCTGTCGCCGAGTGTTCGTGGCTTCGCCAGCTGCTTCAGGAGCTCTCTTGCTTTGTTGACCGTGCCACGGTGGTCTACTGCGACAACGTCTCGGCGGTCTACCTCTCCGCTACCCCGGTGCATCATCGACGGACCAAGCATATTGAGTTGGATATTCATTTTGTTCAGGAACAGCTGGCCGTTGGCCATATTCGCATTTTGCACGTCCCTACTTCCCAACAATTTGCCGATATCATGACAAAGGGCTTGCCTACGGCGTCATTTGAGGAGTTCCGGTCCAGTCTTTGCGTCAGCCGCGGTGCCGCTTTGATCATGGGGGGTGTTGAGGATATGTGTTATGTGCATATTGTGTATTGATCCCGCCTCCTTGTTCCTTGTATAGTTGAGGTCCGTGGCCCACCTTTGTACATCATATATACGTGCCTATGCATGAAGAGCAATACATCGTGGAATTCCAATAACATACAGGTTTTCCCCCTTCCCTTATTGGAGTAGGAGAAGAAGGAAGAGGGAGAGAGAGAGAGAAGGAAAGGGGGCCCGGCCCCTGCTACCTCTTGAGCAATGCGTTGGATTTCCTTGAAGAGGATAGGATGATGCAGCAAAGTAGCGTAAGTATTTCCCTCAGTTTTTGAGAACCAAGGTATCAATCCAAAGAGGAGGCTGTCTGCGAGTCCCTCGTGACCTGCACAAAGCAAATAACTCCTCGCAACCAACGCGATAAGGGGTTGTCAATCCCTTCACGGTCACTTACGAGAGTGAGATCTGATAGATATGATAGATAATATTTTTGGTATTTTTGTGATAAAGATGCAAAGTAAAATAAAAGCAAAGTAAAAAAGCAAAGGCAATAATAAAGTGTAGGAAGATTGATATGATGAAGATAGACCCGGGGGCCATAGATTTCACTAGTGGCTTCTCTCAAGAGCTTAAGTATTTTATGGTGGGTGAGCAATTCTTTGTTGAGCAATAGATGTAATTGAGCATAGTTATGAGAATATCTAGGTATGATCATGTATATAGGCATCACGTCCGAGACAAGTAGACCGACTCACTGCTGCATCTACTACTATTACTCCACTCATCGACCGCTATCCAGCATGCATCTAGAGTATTAAGTTCAAGAAAACAGAGTAACGCCTTAAGAAAGATGACATGATGTAGAGGGATAAATTCATGCAATATGATAAAAGACCCATCTTGTTATCCTCGATGGCAACAATACAATACATGCCTTGCTGCCCCTACTGTCACTGGGAAAGGACACCGCAAGATTGAACCCAAAGCTAAGAACTTCTCCCATTGCAAGAAAAACCAATCTAGTAGGCCAAACCAAACTGATAATTCGAAGAGACTTGCAAAGATAACCAATCATACATAATAGAATTCAGAGAAGATTCAAATATTGTTCAGAGATAATCTTGATCATAAACCCACAATTCATCGGTCTCAACAAACACACCGCAAAAAGAAGATTACATCGAATAGATCTCCACGAGAGAGGGGGAGAACATTGTATTGAGATCCAAAAAGAGAGAAGAAGCCATCTAGCTACTAACTATGGACCCGAAGGTCTGAGGTAAACTACTCACACTTCATCGGAGAGGCCATGATGACGATGTAGAAGCCCTCCGTGATGGATGCCCCCTCCGGAGGAGCTCCGGAACGGGCCCCAAGATGGGATCTCGTGGGTACAGAAGGTTGCGGGCGGTGGAATTAGGTTTTTGGCTCCGTATCTGATCGTTTGGGGGTACGTAGGTATATATAGGAGGAAGGAGTACGTCGGTGGAGCAACAGGGGGCCCACGAGGGTGGAGGGCGCGCCCTGGGGGGGTGGGCGCGCCCCCCTACCTCGTGCCTTCCTCCTTTCTTTCTTGACGTAGGGTCCAAGTCTCCTGGATCATATTCTTCCTATCACGTTCCCAAAGGTTTCATTCCGTTTGGACTCCGATTGATATTCCATTTCTTCGAAACTCTGAAATAGGCAAAAAACAGCAATTCTGGGCTGGGCCTCCGGTTAATAGGTTAGTCCCAAAAATAATATAAAAGTGAATAATAAAGCCCAATATTGTCCAAAGCTGTAGATAATTTAGCATGGAGCAATCAAAATTATAGATTCGTTGCAGACGTATCAGGCATCCCCAAGCTTAATTCCTGCTCGTCCTCGAGTAGGTAAATGATAAAAACAGATTTTTTGATGCGGAGTGCTACTTGGCATAATTTCAATGTAATTCTTCTTAATTGTGGTATGAATATTCAGATACGAAAGATTCAAGACAAAAGTTTAATATTGACATAAAAATAATAATACTTCAAGCATACTAACAAAGCAATCATGTCTTCTCAAAATAACATGGCCAAAGAAAGTTATCCCTACAAAACCATATAGTCTGGCTATGCTCTATCTTCACCACACAAAGTATTTAAATAATGCACAACCCCGATGATAAGCCAAGCAATTGTTTCATACTTTTGACATTCTCAAACTTTTTCAATCTTCACGCAATACATGAGCGTGAGCCATGCATATAGCACTATATGTGGAATAGAATGGTGGTTGTGGAGATGACAAAAAGGGAGAAGATCGTCTCACATCAACTAGGCGTGTCAACGGGCTATGGAGATGCCCATCAATATATATCAATGTGAGTGAGTAGGGATTGCCATGCAACGGATGCACTAGAGCTATAAGTATATGAAAGCTCAACAAAAGAAACTAAGTGGGTGTGCATCCAACTCGCTTGCTCACGAAGACCTAGGGCATTTTGAGGAAGCCCATCATTGGAATATACAAGCCAAGTTCTATAATGAAAAATTCCCACTAGTATATGAAAGTGACAAAATGAGAGACTCTCTATCATGAAGATCGTGGTGCTACTTTGAAGCACAAGTGTGGTAAAAGGATAGTAACATTGTCCCTTCTCTCTTTTTCTCTCATTTTTTTGTTTGGTCCTTTTCTCTTTTTTTATGGCCTCTTTTTTTTATATTATTTTTGTCCGGAGTCTCATCCCGACTTGTGGGGGAATCTTAGTCTGCATCATCCTTTTCCTCACTCGGGACAATGCTCTAAAAATGATGATCATCACACTTTTATTTTCTTATAACTCAACAATTACAACTCGATACTTAGAACAAAATATGACTCTATATGAACGCATACTCCGTGATGTGCAGGATATGCAATGAATCAAGAGTGACATGTATGAAAGAATTATGAATGGTGGCTTTGCCACAAATACAATGTCAACTACATGATCATGCTAGCAATATGACAATGATGGAGCGTGTCATAATAAACGGAACAGTGGAAAGTTGCATGGCAATATATCTCGGAATGGCTATGGAAATGCCATTATAGGTAGGTATGGTGGCTGTTTTGAGGAAGGTATATGGTGGGTGTATGATACCGGCGAAAAGTGCGCGGTATTAGAGAGGCTAGCAATGGTGAAAGGAAGAAAAGTGCGTATGATCCATGGACTCAACATTAGTCATGAAGAACTCATATACTTATTGCAAAAATCTACAAATTATAAAAGCAAAGTATTACGTGCATGCTCCTAGGGGGATAGATTGGTAGGAAAAGACCATCGCTCGTCCCCGCCCGCCACTCATAAGGAAGACAATCAATAAATAAATCGTGCTCCGACTTCATCACATAACGGTTCACCATATGTGCATGCTACGGGAATCACAAACTTTAACACAAGTATTTCTCAAATTCACAACTACTCAACTAGCATGACTCTAATATCACCATCTTCATATCTCGAAACAATTATCAAGCATCAAACTTTTCTTAGTATTCAACGCACTCAAAAGAAAGTTCAACAAATCTTGAATACCAAGCGTATTAAGATTTTTTAAGCAAATTACCATGCTATTTAAGACTCTCAAAATAATTTAAGTGAAGCATGAGAGATCAATAGTTTCTATAAAACAAATCCACCACCGCTCTAAAAAGATATAAGTGAAGCACTAGAGCAAAACTATATAGCTCAAAAGATATAAGTGAAGCACAAAGAGTATTCTAACAAATTCCAAATAATGTATGGCTCTCTCAAAAGGTGTGTACAGCAAGGATGATTGTGATAAACTAAAAAGCAAAGACTCAAATCATACAAGACGCTCCAAGCAAAACACATATCATGTGGTGAATAAAATATAGCTCCAAGTAAAGTTACCGATGGAAGTAGATTTAAAGAGGATGCCTTCCGGGCATCCCCAAGCTTTGAATTTTGGTGTCCTTAGATTATCTTGGGGTGCCATGGGCATCCCCAAGCTTAGGCTCTTGCCACTCCTTGTTCCATAATCCATCAAAAGATTTCACCTAAAACTTGAAAACTTCACAACACAAAACTGAACAGAAATCTCGTGAGCTCCGTTAGCGAAAGAAAACAAAAGACCACTTCAAGGTACTGTAATGAACTCATCCATTATTTATATTGGTGTTAAACCTACTGTATTCCAACTTCTCTATGGTTTATAAACTATTTTACTAGCCATAGATTCATCAAAATAAGCAAATAACACACGAAAAACAGAATCTGTCAAAAACAGAACAGTCTGTAGTAATCTGTAACTAACGCAAACTTCTGGAACTCCAAAATTTCGGCAAAAATAGGAAGTCCTGGGCAATTTGTTTATTGATCAGAAGCAATTGGAATAACTATTTTATCACGTTATGGTGATTTTTAACAATTGTTTCCGTGAACAGAAAGTTTCTGGAAATTACAGCAAGATCAAATAACTATCATCCAAGAAGATCCTATAGGTTTAACTTGGCACAAACACTAACTAAAACATAAAAACACATATAACCAGAGGATAGATCAAACATTTATTCCTAAACATAAGCAAAAAGAAAAAAACTAAAAATAAAATTGGGTTGCCTCCCAACAAGCGCTATCGTTTAACGCCCCTAGCTAGGCATAAAAACAAGGATAGATCTAGGTATTGCCATCTTTGGTAGGCAATTCTTCAATGAGACATCTATCTTCCTTAGAAATTTTTTCTTTTTAGTAATTATCAAACTTTTAGGCACAAAATCGAAAAATTCATTCGTAGCAAATGGTTCCTTAATGATAGCAAAAAGATTGGGATGAATACTTATAGATTTAAGATCCGCAGTTTCCTTACTAGAGGATTCACCCTTATTTTTAGGAACATACATAAGCTTGGAAATTTTAGTAGGAGGACTTGGAGTATTCTTTACGGAAGAAAAAGCGGTTCCCAAGTTGGTGATGATACCCTCAAGTTTATCGATTCTAGTGGAATCTTGATTTATTCTCTCATTAACTATGGGTTCCTTCTCCTTAATATTTTTCAAAGTTACTCCTACCTTAGATCCATATTGGTTAATTTGATTGTGGATCTTTTTATCTAGATTTTCGATTAACTCAATGGTAGCAACTTTATTTTCAATAATTTCAAGTCTTTGCATTACGTGCTCCAAAGTTAACATAGTCCCATTAACCAAAAGAGGTGGTGAGACAAATAAACCTATCATAGCATTATAAGAGTAAAAAGTGTGGCTACCCAAGAAATTCCCTCCGGTAATGGTATCAAGGATATATCTATACCAAGGATTGGCACCTACATAAAAATTGCAGAGAAGAACTGAAGTAGATTGCTTCCTGGTAGATCTATTTTGAGCATTGCAAATTCTATACCAAGCATCTTTTAGATTTTCTCCCTCCCTTTGCTTAAAATTTAGAACTTCATTCTCGAGAGACAACGGAGAAGATATAAGACTAGCCATATGACGACAAGAAAGCGAAAGGGGCGAAAAGAAGAAGGCGAATAAAACGGCAAGGGTGAAGTGGGGGAGAGGAAAATGAGAGGCAAATGGAAAATAATGTAATGCGGGAGATAAGGGATTGTGATGGGTACTTGGTATATGGACTTTTGCGTAGATTCCCCGGCAATGGCGCCAGAAATTCTTCTTGCTACCTCTTGAGCACTGCGTTGGATTTCCTTGAAGAGGATACGATGATGCAGCAAAGTAGCGTAAGTATTTCCCTCAGTTTTTGAGAACCAAGGTATCAATCCAGTAGGAGGCTACGCGCGAGTCCCTCGTACCTGCACAAAGAAAATAACTCCTCGCAACCAACGCGATAAGGGGTTGTCAATCCCTTCACGGTCACTTATGAGAGTGAGATCTGATAGAAATGATAGATAATATTTTTGGTATTTTTGTGATAAAGATGCAAAGTAAAATAAAAGCAAAGTAAAAAGCAAAGGCAATAATAAAGTGTAGGAAGATTGATATGATGAAGATAGACCTGGGGGCCATAGATTTCACTAGTGGCTTCTCTCCAGAGCATAAGTATTTTACGGTGGGTGAAAGAATTACTGTTGAGCAATAGACAGAATTGAGCATAGTTATGAGAATATCTAGGTATGATCATGTATATAGGCATCACGTCCGATACAAGTAGACCGACTCCTGCCTGCATCTACTACTATTACTCCACTCATCGACCGCTATCCAGCATGCATCTAGAGTATTAAGTTCAAGAAAACAGAGTAACGCCTTAAGAAAGATGACATGATGTAGAGGGATAAATTCATGCAATATGATAAAAACCCCATCTTGTTATCCTCGATGGCAACAATACAATACGTGCCTTGCTGCCCCTACTGTCACTGGGAAAGGACACCGCAAGATTGAACCCAAAGCTAAGCACTTCTCCCATTGCAAGAAAAACCAATCTAGTAGGCCAAACCAAACTGATAATTCAAGAGACTTGCAAAGATAACCAATCATACATAAAAGAATTCAGAGAAGATTCAAATATTGTTCATAGATAATCTTGATCATAAACCCACAATTCATCGGTCTCAATAAACACACCGCAAAAAGAAGATTACATCGAATAGATCTCCACGAGAGAGGGGAGAACATTGTATTGAGATCCAAAAGAGAGAAGAAGCCATCTAGCTACTAACTATGGACCAAGGTCCTGACGTAAACTACTCACACTTCATTGGAGAGGCTATGGTGATGATGTAGAAGCCCTCCGTGATGGATGCCTCCCATGAGCTCCTAACAGGCCCCAAGATGGGATCTCGTGGGTACAGAAGGTTGCGGCGGTGGAATTAGGTTTTTGGCTCTGTATCTGATCGTTTGAGGGTACGTTGGTATATATAGGAGGAAGGAGTACATCGGTGGAGCAACAGGGGCCCCATGAGGGTGGAGTGCGTGCCCTGGGGGGGGTGGGCGCCCCCCTACCTCGTGCCTCCCTCCTTTCTTTCTTGACGTAGGGTCCATGTCTCCTGGATCATATTCTTCCTAAAAATCGCGTTCCCGAAGGTTTTATTCCGTTTGGACTCCGTTTGATATTCCGTTTCTTCGAAACTCTGAAATAGGCAAAAAAGCAGCAATTCTCGGCTGAGCCTCCGGTTAATAGGTTAGTCCCAAAAATAATATAAAAGTGAATAATAAAGCCCAATATTGTCCAAAACAGTTGATAATATAGCATGGAGCAATCAAAAATTATAGATACGTTGGAGACGTATCAGCCCCCACCCAATTCGGATTGGGCTTGGGGGCGGGGGCACCCTCCACCTGGCCGCCTCCTCCTCTCTCCCACTAAGACCCAATAAGGCCCATCGACTCCCCGGGGGGTTCCGGTAACCCCCCGGTACTCCGGTAAATACCCGAACTCATCTGAAAACCCTTCCGGTGTCCAAACATAGCCTTCCAATATATCGATCTTTATGTCTCGACCATTTCGAGACTCCTCTTCATGTCCGTGATCACATCCGGGACTCTGAAATACCTTCAGTACATCAAAGCACATAAAATCATAATACCAATCGTCATCGAACGTTAAGCGTGCGGACCCTACGGGTTTGAGAACTATGTAGACATGACCGAGACCCACTTCCGGTCAATAACCAATAGCGGAACCTGGATGCTCATATTGGTTCCTACATATTCTACGAAGATCTTTATCGGTCAAACCGCATAACAACATACGTTGTTCCCTTTGTCATCGGTATGTTACTTGCCCAAGATTCGATCGTCGGTATCATCATACCTAGTTCAATCTCGTTACCGGCAAGTCTCTTTACTCGTTCTATAATGCATCATCCCGTAACTACTCATTAGTCACATTGCTTGCAAGGCTTATAGTGATGTGCATTACCGAGAGGGCCCAGAGATACCTCTCCGACAATCGGAGTGACAAATCCTAATCTCGATCTATGCCAACTCAACAAACACCATCAGAGACACTTGTAGAGCATCTTTATAATCACCCAGTTATGTTGTGACGTTTGATAGCACACAAGGTGTTCCTCTGGTATTTGGGAGTTGCATAATCTCATAGTCATAGGAACATGTATAAATCATGAAGAAAGCAACAACAATAAACTAAACGATCATTATGCTAAGATAACGGATGGGTCTTGTCCATCACATCATTCTCTAATGATGTGACCCCGTTCATCAAATGATAACACATGTCTATGGCTAGGAAACTTAACCATCTTTGATTAACGAGCTAGTCAAGTAGAGGCATACTAGTGACACTGTTTGTCTATGTATTCACACATGTACTAAGTTTCCGGTTAATACAATTCTAGCATGAATAATAAACATTTATCATGATATAAGGAAATAAATAATAACTTTATTATTGCCTCTAGGGCATATTTCCTTCAGCCTCCCACTTGCACTAGAGTCAATAATCTAGTTCACATCGCTATGTGATTTAACACCAATAGTTCACATCTTTATGTGATTAACACCCATAGTTCACATCGCCATGTGACCAACACTCAAAAGGTTTACTAGTCAATAATTTAGTTCACATCGCTATGTGATTAACATCCAAGAGTAATAATGTATGATTATGTTTTGCCGGTGTGAGAAATTTTTAGCCTACGGGTCTGCAACATTCAGATCCTATGTATTTTGCAAATTTCTATGTCTACAATACTCTGCATGGAGCTACTCTAGCTAATTGCTCCCACTTTCAATATGTATCTAGATTGAGACTTTAGAGTCATCCAGATTGGTGTCAAAGCTTGCATCGACGCAACTCTTTATGACGAACTCTTTGTCACCTAACCGAGAAACATTTCCTTATTTTACTAAGGATAATTTTGACCGATGTCCAGTGATCCACTCCTGTATCACTATTGTACCGTCTTGCCAAACTCATGGTGATGTGCACAATAGGTCTGGTACATAGCATAGCATACTTTATAGAACCTATGACTGAGGCATAGGGAATGACTTTTCATTCTCTTTCTATTTTCTGCCATGGCCGGGTTTTGAGTCTTTACTCAACTTCACACCTTGCAACACAGGAAAGAACTCCTTCTTTGACTGTTCCATTTTGAACTACTTCAAAATCTTGTCAAGGTATGTACTCATTGAAAAAACTTATCAAGCGTCTTGTTCTATCTCTATAGATCTTGATGCTCAATATGTAAGCAGCTTCACCGAGGTATTTCTTTGAAAAACTCCTTTCAAACACTCCTTTAAGCTTTCCAGAAAATTCTACATTATTTTTGATCAACAATATGTCATTCACATATACTTATCAGAAATGTTGTAGTGCTCCCACTCACTTTCTTGTAAATACAGGCTTCACCGCAAGTCTGTATAAACCTATATGATTTGATCAACTCATCAAAGCGTATATTCCAACTCTGAGATGCTTGCACCAGTCCATAGATGGATCACTGAAGCTTGCACACTTTGTTAGCACCTTTAGGATTGACAAAACCTTCTAGTTGTATCATATACAATTCTTCTTTAATAAATCCATTAAGGAATGTAGTTTTGATATCCATTTGTCAGATTTCATAAAATGTGGCAATTGCTAACAAGATTCGGACAGACTTTAAGCATCAATACGAGTGAGAAAATCTCATCGTAGTCAACATCTTGAACTTGTAAAAACTCTTTTCACAAGTCGAGCTTTGTAGATAGTAACACTACTATCAGCGTCCGTCTTCCTCTTGAAGATCCATTTATTCTCAATGGCTCGCCGATCATCGGGCAAGTCAATCAAAGTCCATACTTTGTTCCCATACATGGATCCCATCTCAGATTTCACGGCCTCAAGCCATTTCACAGAATCTGAGCTCATCATCGCTTCCTCATAGTTCGTAGGTTCGTCATGGTCTAGTAACATGACTTCCAGAACAGGATTACCATACCACACTGGTGCGGATCTTACTCTGGTTGACCTACGAGGTTCAGTAGTAACTTGATCTGAAGTTTCATGATCATGATCATTAGCTTCCTCACTAATTGGTGTAGGAATCACTGGAACTGATTTCTGTGATGAACTACTTTCCAATAAGGGAGCAGGTACAATTACCTTATCAAGTTCTACTTTCCTCCCACTCACTTCTCTCGAGAGAAACTCCTTCTCTATAAAGGATCCATTCTTAGCAACAAATATTTTGCCTTCGGATATGTGATAGAAGGTGTACCCAACCGTTTCCTTTGGGTATCCTATGAAGACACATTTCTACGATTTGGATTCGAGCTTATCAGGTTGAAACTTTTTCACTTAAGCATTGCCGCCCCAAACTTTAAGAAACGACAGCTGTGGTTTCTTGCCAAACCACAGTTCATATGGTGTCATCTCAATGGATTTAGATGGTTCCCTATTTAACGTGAATGCAGTTGTCTCTAATGCATAACCCTAAAACGATAGTGGTGAATCGGTAAGAGACATCATTGATCGCACCATATCTAATAAAGTACGGTTATGACGTTCGGACACACCATTATGAAGTGGTGTTCTAGGTGGCGTGAGTTGCGAAACTATTCCACATTATTCCAAATGAAGACCAAACTCATAACTCAAATATTCACCTCCACGATCATATCGTAGAAACCTTATTTTCTTGTTATGATGATTTTCTACTTCACTCTGAAATTCTTTGAACTTTTCAAATGTTTCAGACTTATGTTTCATCAAGTAGATATGCCCATATCTACTCGAATCATCTCCGAAAATCAGAAAATAACGATACCCGCCGTGAGCCTCAACACTCATCGGATCACATACATCAGTATGTATTATTTCCAATAAGTCAGTTGCTCGCTCCATTTTTCCGGAGAATGGAGTCTTAGTCATCTTGCCCATGAGGCATGGTTCGCAAGCATCAAGTGATTCATAATCAAGTGATTCCAAAAGCCCATCAGCATGGAGTTTCTTCATGCGCTTTACACCAATATGACCTAAACGGCAGTGCCACAAATATGTTGCACTATCATTATCAACTTTGCATCTTTTGGCATCAATATTATGAATATGTTGCTACCCCTTGAGCATGCGTTGGTTTTTCCCTTGAAGAGGAAAGGGCGATGCAGCAAAGTAGCGTAAGTATTTCCCTCGGTTTTTGAGAACCAAGGTATCAATCCAGTAGGAGGCCACATGCAAGTCCCTCGTACCTACACAAACAAATAAGAACCTTGCAACCAACACGATAAAGGGGTTGTCAATCCCTTCACGGCCACTTGCAAAAGTGAGATCTGGTAGAGATGATAAGATAATATTTTTGGTATTTTTATGATAAAGATTAAAAGTAAAGAAAGCAAAATAAACGGCGACAGAAATAGCTCATTGACGGGAGATTAATATGATGGATAATAAGACCCGGGGGCCATATGTTTCACTAGTGGCCTTTCTCAAGATAGCATAAGTATTACGGTGGGTGAACAAATTACTGTCAAGCAATTGATAGAAAAGTGCATAATTATGAGAATATCTAGGCATGATCATGTATATAGGCATCACGTCCGTGACAAGTAGACCGACTCCTGCCTGCATCTACTACTATTACTCCACACATCGACCGCTATCCAGCATGCATCTAGAGTATTAAGTTCATAAGAACAAGGTAACGCATTAGGTAAGATGGCATGATGTAGAGGGATAAACTCAAGCAATATGATATAAACCCCATCTTTTTATCCTCGATGGCAACAACACAATACGTGTCGCTTTCCCCTCACATCCTTTGGATCGAGCACCGCATGATTGAACCCAAAGCTAAGCACTTCTCCCATTGCAAGAAAGATCAATCTAGTAGGCCAAACCAAACTGATAATTTGAAGAGACTTCAAAGTTAACCAATCATACATAAAAGAATTCAGAGAAGATTCAAATATTGTTTGTGGATAATCTTGATCATAAACCCACAATTCATCGGATCTCGACAAACACACCGCAGAAAGAGTTACATCAAATAGATCTCCAAGAGGGTCGAGGAGAACTTTGTATTGAGATCCAAAGAGAGAGAAGAAGACATCTAGCTAATAACTATGGACCCGAAGGTCTATGGTAAACTACTCACACATCATCGGAGAGGCTATGGTGTTGATGTAGAAGCCCTCCGTGATCGATTCTCCCTCCGGCAAAGCGCCAGAAAAGGCCCCAAGATGGGATCTCACAGGTACAGAAGGTTGCGGCGGTGGAATTAGGTTTTCGTGGTGCTCCTCGATGGTTTCGGGGTACATAGGTATATATAGGAGGAAGAAGTAGGTCGGTGGAGCCACGAGGGTGGTGGGCGCGCCCAGGGGGGTAGGCGCGCCCCCTGCCTTGTGGCCTCCTTGTTGATTTCTTGACGTCCACTCCAAGTCCTCTGGATCACGTTTGTTCCAAAAATCACGCTCCCGAAGGTTTCATTCCGTTTGATATTCCTTTTCTGTGAAACACTGAAATCGGCAAAAAAACAGCAATTTGCACTGGGCCTTGGGTTAATAGGTTAGTCCCAAAAATAATATATAAGTGTATAAATAAGCCCATTAAACATCCAAAACAGAATATATAATAGCATGGAGCAATCAAAAATTATAGATACGTTGGAGACGTATCAAGCATCCCCAAGCTTAATTCATGCTCGTCCTCAAGTAGGTAAATGATAAAAACAGAATTTTTGATGTGGAATGCTACTTAGCATATTCTTCAATGTAATTTTCTTTATTGTGGCATGAATGTTCAGATCCGAAAGATTCAATATAAAAGTTTAATGTTGACATAAAAATAATAATACTTCAAGCATACTAACCAAGCAATTATGTCTTCTCAAAATAACATAGCCAAAGAAAGCTCATCCCTACAAAATCATATAGTTTGGCCATGCTTCATTTTCGTCACATAAGATGCTCTCATCTTGAAAAACCCCGATGACAAGCCAAGCAATTGTTTCATACTTTAGTAATCTCAAACCTTTTCAACTTTCACGCAATACATGAGCGTGAGCCATGGATATAGCACTTTGGGTGGAATAGAATATGATGATGGGGGTTGTGTGGAGAAGACAAAAAAGGAGAAATTCTTACATTGACGCGGCTAATCAACGGGCGAGGGAGATGCCCATCAATTGATGTCAATGCAAGGAGTAGGGATTGCCATGCAACAGATGCACTAGAGCTATAAATGTATGAAAGCTCAATTAAAGAAACTAAGTGGGTGTGCATCCAACTTGCTTGCTCATGAAGACCTAGGGCATTTGAGGAAGCCCATCGTTGGAATATACAAGCCAAGTTCTATAATGAAAAATTCCCACTAGTATATGAAAGTGACAAAACAAGAGACTCTCTATCATAAAGATCATGGTGCTACTTTGAAGCACAAGTGTGCAAAAAGGATAGTAGCATTGTCCCTGTTTATTTCTCTTTTTTTGGGCCTTTCCTTTTTTTATTTGGCCTTTCTCTTTTTTTTATTTGGGACAATGCTCTATTAATGATGATCATCACACTTCTATTCATTTACAACTCAATGATTACAACTCGATACTAGAACAAAATATGACTCTATATGAATGCCTCCGACGGTGTACCGGGATGGGCAATGAATCAAGAGTGACATGTATGAAATAATATGCATGGTGGCACTACAAAAAAAATTACACTTTCGTGATGATACGTGTTTGTCACAGTAGGTCGCGTTTTTTGTCATGCATGTACATCCATGACAATTTTATGACAGAATCAAGATAGTCATACACTGTCTTTGTCGTAGAAGTGTTCCATGACATTACCAAAATTATCATCACGGAAGTGTCCACTTCCATGACGATAAATCGCGCGTCCGCGAAGTGCTTTCGTCAAGGGTGACCGACACGTGGCATCCACCGTAACGGAACGCCGTTAAGCTATCGGGTCGGGTTTTGGATCCGATAACCCATTAACAGCCCGACCAATGGGGATTTTCCACGTGTAAAATCATCATTGGTACGGAGGAAACACGTGTCGGCTCATCGTTGGAACAGATGTCATCCACTCATTGGACGGAAGGCGCCTATGATACGTCGACATGTGGCACGGCCCAACAGAGGCCCATTCCTGTGAAAAGGCCGGCCCATTTGACTTGGTCAAAAGGTGGCGGGCCGGCCCATGGAAAGCCTATTAACGGCATGTTCGCATATAGCCCATTTACAGCCCGCTAACCCAAGGCCCGTTACGCCCTATCCGAGTTAGGCCCAGTAGCATCATCTGGGCCATCCAATATGATTCCAGCCCGTTTTCACTTCTGGCGCATGTATGGCCCATGACGCCTTTCGCCCATATGAGGCCCTATGTAACTCTTGGCCTATTAACGGCCCGTGGTGAAAGCGGCCCGTAATGAATAAAGGTATCACTTTACACCCATTAACGGCTCGTGGTGAAACTGGACCGTAATGAACAGTGTATCACTTTATACCCATTAACGGCCCGTTATTCCGTTGGGCCGTTACCAGCCCATGTTATCTTTCGGCCTTCTCAGAGCCCATTTATTCTTGGGCTCATTTCCAGCATTCGTTTACTTACGGCCCGTTATTGTCATTTTCTGCTTGTGGGCCAAATTCAGCCATGGTTACAGTCGGCCCGTTTGTGGTCCGTTAATACGTTGGGCCATTTTCATAGCATCATCAAATACGGCCTATTAACGATGGCCCGTTATGGTCGGCCCATGAACGGACGATTCCAACTCTAGCCCGTTTACGGCCATAATATGGTCTGTTTGGCCCATGTTTGGCCAATCGATCATACGGCCCGTATAAGGCCAATTGATGATACGACCCACAGAAGGCCCATTGTTTCTACGGCCCGTAGAAGGCCCATTGTTTCTACGGCCCGTAGAAGGCCCACTGTTTCTACGGCCAGTAGGAGGCCCAGTGTCACTACAGTAAATATTAGCCCATGGCTATTGTGGCCTAGTTTAAAAAATAGGTTATTGCAGCCAGTAGCTAACCACGTAAAAAGAACTGCAATGACTACAAGCAAACAAATAAACAAGACAACAAGGAAATAAATAAGCAAGCAACTAACGCTAGGCTATCACTGCTATTACACATATTACATCCACCGGGCATCAAAGTTCGCCACCAAAGGTAAATATAGGGAACAAAGCGACATATCATATACACCGGTTGTCAAAGTTGGCGACCAGACAAATAAACGCCCAAGAAGAAAACAAATCCGTAATCAAACCACTTCAAGATCTCAAGAAACAATATCACAGGTACCCATAATCCGGCAAGATGCTTAGCAAGCTTATTAACTTTCTCTTGTTTGGCGATTAAATCCTCCAGTAACTTCTTTGTTGCACCGTAAAATATGCATCTGAATTCTGCGGGGACTCCTCGGTCCTTCAGACTTCTGTCATGACACATCTAATCGATGTCTTTCAACTTGAAGTTGAGACTCAAGAAGATGAACTGATTCAGCAATGAAGTTCAAGAGCTTGTGCCAGCAGAGTGGCCAAGAACTTCGAACACTACATCAAGACAGGACTTTTGGGTTCCCTCACCGTCACAAGATAGTTTTTATCAGCTTTCTTGGAGACCAACAGGATGTCTCACTATCTTGAACCTTATCTGCATTACTTCCTTTACCATTGGATAACGCAGATCTTTGTTCTCCAATATTTTGTCCGCATTCTAAAAGAGAAACAAGCAGACACATCACATGTTTACCATGTTGTATATGAAACTCATTTTGGTAAATGAGTTCAGTAGTAAAGTGGACATGATAACAACATGAAACAAACATATATCTATGTACCATGGTCACTTTATGGTCTATATCATTCTAGTTTTTGTTTCCAAATCAAGATAGAGACACAGTTCAAATAATATTTGTTCAAGACAAAGCAGAATAGACAGAATATAAGTGTGGGTAACTATAGAGCAATACCAACACTTGTAATGTGCATGACATGAGAACATAACTTTTTATTCAATTGAAACTGAAATCTACATAGAGCAGGTTACAACAGCAAACCAGTTAAAGAAACAGGTTTAAAACGTACCTATTGCGCCATTGGAATTTCAATTCCATCCTTCAAATTTGAAAATAGTTGGTATGAGTAAATACAGTAATGCAAGAGCAAAGGAGTATGAACCATAGTTACGTAACCCGACACGAGAACAAATCTTCTTCTCCTTTAAGCGTTGCGTTGGGGTTCTGAGTGGTGGTCCTCGTGCTTTGGGCACTGCAGTTCCCTTACTAACTGCTCGTGTTTGGGTGCTCTGTGGTGGAGACGGTGCCGTGTCAACTGGAACTGGGTTACTATCTGCCGGGGTTGGGGTTAGAAGGGGTGTAGCTGGTTCTCTGTCCAACTGGGTAGGGGTACAATCTGGGAGAGTCTGGGTTATGTGTGGTGGATCTGGTCCTTGGGCAAGTACAACCATGGTTCTATCTGCATCAACTGGTAGCACTATCTTTTCTGAAGACCGTGTTGTTACTCCCTTAGATAACGCCATCACGCTCTCCAATTCAAATGGCTGATAAACAAGAAAAGTAATTGAAAGTATAGACATTGTATGATAGACAGTGCAATGGATAGTGGGGAATAAAAGAGGGCATGAAATAATTCATATTTATGTTGTCTAACCAAACAGGATAGCATGACACAATTTCACATATATGATGGCTAACTAAACAGGATAGCATGACACAATTTCACATTATGATGGCTAACTAAAAAGATGGAAAGACATAGTTCAAAATATGAGACTATGTAAACAGGATGACATGACATAACTATATAATGTGTTTATTAAATAGGTTGGCATGCCATAACTCACATACATTCACGGATAGAATGCCATAATTCAAAATATGATGACTGTAAACACTAAACAGGATGAGATGATATAACTATATGATGTCTTTACTAAATGGGTTGCCATGCCATAATTCAGATAGATGATGTGTATGTACTATGTAAACATGATGGCATGATATAATTCAAATATATGATTTATATAGTAAGCAAGTAAGCAGATGGCAATCCATATATGATGTAAAAACTAAGCAATGCAAGACAACATGCATGACATGGGTAATATAACCCTGCCAAGTTTGAGCATAGACCTCGGGGAATAGGACTGGTCATCGGTCTCAATCCTCTTCGAGGAGCTCTTCAGAATCAAAGAAGATGTCTCGCTTCAGCAGGTAGCATTGTCTGCTCTGAATACCTTGTTTTCACTCCAGATACTTACATCACCGCTTCAAATGGCTGATGCACAGGAAGAGTAGTTGAATATACAAACGTTGTCGACAAATGGAACACGTAATACAAAAAATGATAGCATGATATAATTCACATACATGATGATTGGCTAAACAACATGGCATTGCATAATTCACATATATAATGCCTTTGCAACAAGATAACATTGTATAATTCACATATATAATGTCTTGCAACAAGATGGCAATGCATAATTCACATATATGGTAATTAGACACCTTTGAGCAATTGGCATTCACACAAAACATGTCTAAACTAATCAAATGACATAGCAATGCGAGACACCATACGCATACGATATGAGCAACATAACCTCGCCAAGTTAGAGCATACACCTCGGGGATGGGACTGGTCATCTGTCTCTAATCCTCCTCTCGAGGAGCTATCCAGAATCAAATGAGATATGCGCTTCGTCCGAGATAGCATAGTCTGCTCACAAGACCTTGTTTTCACTCCGAATTTGCCATCACCGTGTCAAATGGCTGATGCCCACGAAGAGTAGTTGAATGTACTAACATTGTTGACAAATGTAATATGTAACGAAAAAAAGGATGGCCTGATATAATTTACATATAAGATGACCGGCTAAGCGAGTGATGGCATTATAAAATTCACATATATGATGCCTGGCTAAACAAGATGGCGTTGCATAATTCACATAAACGATGAATAAACTAAACAGATGGAATTCGCACAAAGGATGTCTAAACTAAGCAGATGACATATTTGATGTATAAAGTAAGCAATGCAAGACACCATATGCATGATATAACCAACATCAAGATGACAAGTTAGAGCGAAGACCTCGGGGGTAAATAGGAGTTGTCTTCTCCTTCCGAATCCCCTCGTAGCAGATATCTTCCTCTCGATTACAATCCGAAATGCGTGGAGGGGGGCTGCCTTTGCGCCTACCATGGAGCGACGTCTGCATGAAATTTTATTGCCACACAACACTCGTCTCTTTTGCTCTACATGTTCGGCCCATTGTTTACAATAACTGTCATGCATAGGAATAAAACATAGTGAGATTATGTAAGGAGTGCATGCAGAAATCCAGAGTGATGGTAGCAACCTATGGATAGACCCAAAACCAATAATAGCAAAGTGTATAATGGCTTCAGTTAAAAAATACAGATAATGGCTTCTTTACTGTTTGTTTCCCACCCAACATGAAACTCATAGTAGACACCGAGGTTAACCAGATAGTAGATAGATACTATTGATAGCGGCCCCGATATGTACCCCACAACCATTTAAAAACTCAAGTGTGACCATTAGTTCGGAGCTGACTCAGAGTCTAATCGGTGAACGGGATGATAAAGTAGCATGTAATATTAAGCGATGCATAACGTAAGCAGACACAAAAGAGTGCGACCTCTCTTGCGCACCCGTGTAGTCCTCGAGGTCATCTGCTCGGTTGATGATGGTAATGCAGTTTTCATGGCTGCCAACAAGGGAAGAAGATCCGAGGCGGCGAAGACAAGATGGAGGCGGATCCCTGCTTTGTCTTTGGACCCTTTTGTCGTTGGAGCAATTGAGCTGGGGTGGACGACGGCAAGATGGGAGCAGGACAAACCACGCAAGGTTTTCTTTGACAACTATCTGTAAGAGAAGTAATTATGTAAAGGCTCGTTTGATTGGAGGATTCCAACAATGCAGGGATAGGAAATAGACATGAATAGGATAGGAATGCACGTGCAAAACAGAGAATATAAAAACACATGATTTCTGCCAATCTGGGTGTTTGATTCACAACAATTGGAAGATCACAGGATGCAAAGAAGCATGGTGAGATTAAGTCAAACCACAAGAAAATGTACGGTTATAATGCTATTATGCTACTATCTCTTAGTCTTGTGCTTCGTGAATAGGAATTTGAAAAGGAGGACAAGTGAAAATTAAAATTCCTACGTTTTTTCTTTCAAGGAGACACTAAAGGAACAAATCCGTGTGTTTAGTGGACAATATATATAACACGTGGAGTAAAAAAGAGATGCAACAAGTGTTCAACCTCTTTGGCGAAGCCATGTCGATCTCAGCGTGATTGGGTTGGCCGGTGAGGATGCTCCGGCTGACTTTTGTCACGGAGGAGGAAGAAGATCTTAGGCGTATGGAGATGGAGCCCGAGGTACTACTCCGTTGTGATGGAGGGTTTCGTCGTTGGAGCAGCTCCGGTGAGTTGTACAACGCCGAGGCTGAAGCAGGACAAGAGAGACAACAAACAACGTTAACCTGAGTGGAATTCTAATAGCATATCCAATACATGACGTAAAATACATAACCACAAAGTGCTAGATGTAAAATACATCAGCCGCTCATCTCTGAACTTAATCGTCAAACTGAACTTAACCGTCAAAACTGAACTTAATCGAAACTGAATTTTGTCGTCGAAACTGAATTTTGTCATCGAAACCGAACGCACCAAAGAAGGTGAGGCTACACGTCGGTCGATCGACTTTTTCATCTCCGGTCACCGATTTTGAAGCCGTTGGATACGAAATCAAGGGCCTGCGGTTCATCTTCAACCTCCACCCCCCCTGAGCCGCCAGCCACCACCGGCCAAACAACAGCCCCCCGCCGCCCGCGGCCGGTGGTGCGCCGCCCCGCCCGCCCCGAAAACACTCCCCACCGCCGGTCCGCCGCCGCCCCGGCCATCCCTCTAGGCCCCCCTGTGCCGAGCTTTTTCTTCGGTGATCCCCATGCCACCGCCCCGCCAATGCCGGCGACCACCGCCCCCATCCTGAACCCTAAGATAGATAGTGGGGTACCTCTCTGGGGAGCCCCCCTCCCCATGCGGCTGGTTCTTCCTTCACCCCGGCGAGTTCCCCCCCCACCGCCTGAAAATCGACTAACCTAAAAGTCGATTCAATGATCATTGAAGCTAAATCGCAGCAAAGACGCAAGCAAGAGCAAGAGCGAGAGCAGCAGCGAGCAAGAGCAATAACAAGAGCAGGCCAGAAGGGATCGAGAGCAAGAGCAGAGCAAAGCAGGCGAAGCTAAAGCAGCTGCAGCTCCTCATCGACGTGGACGTCGCCGCCGAGGGAGCGACGCCTGTGGAGGAAGTGGCGGCACGCCGCCGTGGATGGAGCTGCTACTGTCGGCTCGAGACCGAGCGCCGACAGCACCGTGAGATCGAATCAAGAAGAAAATGTGGCGATTAGTGTACAACCTCTTTGGTGGCGCCGATTAGGCCGCAGCTTCATCCCAGGAAACGGTGATGATGATGCTCTTCCGGTGGTGCAGGTGAAGACGGCAGTGTGGGAATGGAGGTGGCGCGAAAGACGAGGGGAACGTCGGGGCAGCTCCTTGGAGGTGGAGGACGGGGTGGCTGAACCGGCGGGACGATGAGATCGACGACGGATCCTCATCCGGTACAGTGGATGAGGGACGTCGAGGTGTTGCTGTGGACGACTTTGTCGGGGAAGAGGCTCCGGCTGGGTGGCGGACGGAGCAGGGTGTGGGATTTCGTCGCGGGTTTTTGGGGCTTCGATGTACGAATGGGTGGGTGGATGGGATGGCAGTGGGGAACCATGGCTTAGAGGCGCGCTTGTCCGAAATGTGGGGTAAGTTACGAAAGTACCCCAACCGATTTGAGGCGGTTCTTTCGGTTCAGGGGTACCACGGGCATTTCGCGTGTCGGGATTTCATAGGAGGTGGGAGTTTTCACGCGCGTTGTAATTTTGGAATAGCAAGGCGCGGGTTGAGATGGAGGGAGTTGTCGGAGCACAACGAGACAAACATATATCTTAAATATTTCGGGCTAACAAGGCGCGGGTTGAAATTTCAGGACAAGCCTAACGTGTACTGTACCAAATCAATGCGCTCTACAAATGTCATTCAAAACTTTGAATTCATGTTATGTTCAATTAAAATATTTCGCTACGTGTATAATGCATGCAACCTACTACTCAAATGAACGTTTTAGTGCATTCCAAACGTATATATTACCGCTTCAATATGAACTAAATTTGAATTCATTTCTCTATTTGAATAAGATCTACAGTAATGATTGTTGTGAAGTCAAAGCATTTGAATTCATTTCTCTGTTTTAGTAAGATCTACAATCATCATTATTGTCAAGTTAAACCATCGTTTGTGTATTATCTTCACAGCACACCACATGATTAGTCTCGAGTTACATTTGAACTATGTGTACTATATGAACTCGAACTAGATTTTTTGAATCCACTTTATTTTGATTTCAAATCACATTACATTTCTAGGTCTAGCTAGATCTTCATAATCTAAACCACGTCTCATATGTATAATGCGTTTATCACATTATGTATGGTGCCCCGCCCCCTACGCCTACAAGTATTTAGATGTGAGTTGCAAACACCACACATTACCACAAATTCAAATAAAATGTGAGAATTTTCGATATATAGTATTGTTTAGATTGTTCGATATTTAGTTGTAAGCTGCAAACACCACACATTATCACAAATTAAAATAAATTGTGAGATTGTTTGATGTATAGTATGGTTTAGATTGTTCGGCATTTAGCTGTGAGTTGCAAACGCCATGCATTATCACATTATGGTATAACATGTGCACAACACGTGTATCACCGCTATATTCATGCATGCAATGTTTAAAACACTATGATCTCCTATTCAAATATATGAATCCGCTTTCATATCAAATTATGATCTTTGTTAGTCTCTTACACCCACACAATCCTCTAACCTTTGTAGCTACCACTAACTTTCTCTCATGCATGCACACGCCCTCCTTGCCCTCCTCCTCCCACGGCATTCTATCCACCGGGCACATTCATTTTTTTATTTAGGTCACTCTCCCAGAGTCTCCACAACTCCTTTTCGACACACAACGATCGATAAACCTCTCCAGCGATGCCTGCCTACAACATACACACACACACCTTCAATCTCCTCCTTTATGTGTCCTTGCCTCATGTCTCTCATACGGTCAGACACACATGTAAACTCTCGCCCCTCTTTTCATCAATCTCACAACTGCACACTCCTCCCCCTATCTAGCTAGTAGTTGGGCCTCTCGCACCACCTCCTAGCTCCATTCTCTCTGTCTATCCGTCTCGCTGGGCCTTATTTGCCTCTAACAAATGGACGTACACCGACCGATCTCTCGCTATACATATAGCTAGCTAGGTCCTTATAACTCGTGACCCACACGTCAATCGATCTACCTCATTAGTTGTGTCTCTCCCTTCCTCCAACAAACAACAATTGATCTACCGATCTAGTTAGGGTTTGCTTACCAAACACATGGTTCCCCTTCATCATCCATGGATGCGTCCCGATAGATCTATCACGCATGTGCACACACACGTAAACACATCCCCACTCTTATTGATAACATTGCAGTTCCACCCTCAGTTTGTCTAGTAGGACTCTCCCACCATCTTCGAGAAGCTACTCCATCACCCATCCAACACTCTACCCCTCTCCCTCCCTCTCCCTCCCTCTCTCTCTCTCCTCTCTCTCTCTCTCTCTGTCCCGTCATATTTCCCGTCCTTCAGTTATGTATGGATGTCGACCGATCTCCCTCAAGACATAGCTGGGTCTCTCCTTCTCAACACATCGACAAGTCGTTCGACCTCGATAGTTAGGCCTCTGCCGACCCCGCCCCCACCCCCCTCCCCCACACACACCGATACATCGAGCGCTCTAGTCATGTCTCCCTGCCACACACAAACTTGACATGTGCCCTCTAACTTTCCGGTAGGCCAGTCGCCCTATATCTTTGACTTGCACACACACACACACACACACACAATTTCGATGGCTCTCTTCATCGATCTCGCACCCACCCACTTGATCCTCTCTTCGACTCTATCGATAGCTATGACCCCTCCCTCTCTTCTCGTGGATTGCCCGACCCTCTATGTATGATATAGATAGGCCTCCATTTCACACACATTGCATGCAAAATTTTGTTTGAGATGTCATCGACACATATTCCCACAAATAATTCACGAAATCAACCCCCACCCCACCCCATCCCAAAACAAAAAACACTCACGAACGCGGTTTGTATATCTCTCACACACCCACGCAGGTGGGGGACATGCACGAAGAGAAGAGGTGCATGCACGGCGCACGTACTCCCGTCTCTTTCCCAACCACACCCGCGCGGGTACACGGTGGAGCTCATTTCTGTTTGAAAAAGGCAGCCCACGTGGTAATTTGGCACGTGTACTGGTTGTCCACTTGGTGGAGGGAGGATCGTCTACCACGTGTGAACAAACAAATTACGACTTGACGTGTTATGTTAAAAAAAGAGGCAAACCATGTGGGGCCTACCTTAGAGGCAAGGCTCTATACACTGGAGTACTTTTGATGTGTCCCGTCAACTCGCAGTAATCTAGAAGAAGCTTGCTTAGCACGCTGTCTCCCCCCACCAAGGCGCGATGGCTCGCAGGATGAGGTGAAGCTTGCTCCGCCACGCCCGCCTCCCCGCCCATGCGCTGTGGTGGATCGCAGGACGAGGAGAAAAATTACTACTCCCTCCGCTGACTCCTCGTCCCTACTACCTTGGTTATAGAGATTATATCATATTGTTTGGAATATATATGTCCTTTAGTAGATTTCAATATGAACTACTAGTACATACTCCAAACACTGATGTATATAGACGTATTTTAGAGTGTAGATTCACTCATTTTGCTCTGTATGTAGCACTCTCCCTCGCCCCTCGACCCTCGCCCACGTGGTGGACGTGCATCAATTCATTCGGTCTCATATAGCGAGAACGATATATACTGCACTACCATTATTGCTCGACTTCCCGAAGAGGCGAAGTGCCGCAAGGTTAATATTTTGGAGATGCCAAGCGCAAGGTTATAGGAGAACGAGTAGTAGGTGCCGCTTCATTTATAAATAAAGTTTTTTTCTTCAGTAGCACGTACGCAATATGATAGGTTCATATGGAGAGAAAAGGAAACCGCTCCACTATATACATAGTCAGGACGGGCCAGCCTACACGGTTGCTTGTGGGGTTGCTCTCTTCACACTCTCTCGCACAAAACGATCGTGGGCCACATCTTTAACATCCCGGCGGATCACGCCTGCTTGGGGAAGGGTGGATGCTTAGTGTAGATGTGGTGGTCGTCGCCGACGGCGAAACCCACCGCCGGGCACGCCCCGATCGTGGGTCCCCGCCGTTCTCTCTCACAAAGCCGGTGAGGTTGCCTTCGTCCCTTGCTCACTGCCGCGACGTGGGTAGTTGCCGCCTCCCGCCGCCCTCCTCAAGGTTGAGCTACGTCCCTCAGGTACAACTCCCATTACACCCGGCTTGCACCACTGCTCCAGCTGCCCACATTACTCACTATGGATATTTCTCTACTTCTTTGCCCCACACATACCTCTACTGGCTTCTACGTACTGTATTTGTGATGAGTTTATGTCTCATCAACTAGTCCTAGTAATCTTATTCTAATCACGCTTCTTCAATTTCTTTTCCACAGGGATGCTCATCTCGATTTTGGTGAAACTGCACAAAATGATCCGATGGTCAAAAGGCTGCAAACTTCATTTATTAGGAAGCTCGAACGTTGCCAGCAAATTGAAGCCTGGTCAGGGTTCACGGTTCAAGGGCTAGGGACTGCATGGATCGTTTTTTCTTTAGCTGGCTCTGTTCCAAAATAAGTGTCAACTTTAGTAGTAGTACAACTTTGTATTAAAGTTTGCACAAAGTTGAGACACTTATTTTGGAACAGAGGGAGTACATATTTGCTATGATCTCATCAATAATTGAGATGCAATAGCATGCATGTTAGTCTCCTTTGTATTTGATGAAATGTTGCAACGAGCAACCTTGGGCTTAAGATACATGTAATGTGGAAGCTTCATAGCATTGTACAAATTTATCTCGCTTATAAATTACAGTACGTACTATACTAGTACTTCCTCCATTCCTAAATATAAGTCTTTGTAGAGATTTCACCATGAACCACATGCGGATGTATATAGATATATTTTAAGTGTAGATTCATTCATTTTGTTCCGTATGTAGTGGAATCTCTACAAAGACTTATCTACTAGTAATAGCTAGCCCCCACTACTAGGAATTCTCTATCCTCTCCTTGAGCCACATCATCAAAATTGATGTAGCTGTTAGATGAAGTAAATCAGTCCATAATAGCCGTCTGATCTAGACGTTGAGAGGCTCGACACTAAGCCACATGCAAGCATGCGTAAATACCGTGGCACATGCATGTGAGTGGGTTTTAAATCACATCAACATGTTCTGCATGCAAGCATGCACCAAGAGCATGCATGTAAGTGAGCTTTTAAGTCCCATTAACATGTCAAAAAGAAAAATATAATCCCATTATGCAGTAGGAGTTGGCTGATCTTTTTCCTTACGTGGGATGATCTAAATGATGATGGGAGTTTATTTAGTTTGGCTACCACATTTTTCATGCGGCTATAGAGTTTCTTTAGTTCTATGAAATCGATAATTTTGCGCAGAGAGATATACCGCTGTTCATGACAACGCTGGGACTCATCTAGTAATATTTAGGAACGGAGGGAGTACTATGTAAAGAGTTAGGTGTCGCACGGTGATAGTGTGAGGTGGGCCATGTAATCACTGAGCCTGCATGTTTTCACTGCTCCTGCACGCCTCCGCTGTAAGAATGGAGAAAATTGTAATCTAGTAGTAGTACCTCCTTTCACCGAAAGCGTGGGACATCCAGCAGTCCTACCACCTCAGTAATAAAGACCAATGAGCCGTCAAATCACATAGACCCAGCAGTAAGTTGGATGGACGAAGCAACCGTCACTCTTGCGCCAGTGAGAGGTCGCGTCCGCTATGCCCGGGCATGAATGCGGCACCGATTCTTTGGAACAGCTGACCGTTTGGCGGGAAGCCTTGTGGCGATGGAGGGGCTTTGGTTGGGCCAGGCTAGTCAGCAGCGGGCGTGGCAGCTGTCCGCATGTCCCTACCGGACACACCCGGAAACGAGAGGATGCACCGACTCTCGCGGCTAAAATCATACACTACACATCATTTCTCTGTAGGAGTAGGTCAATCTGTCGCTCTATCTAACACACACATGCTGTTAAACACACACACGCACACACACACACACACACACACACACACACACACACACCTTGGTCCCGTTGCACCTTGTAACGTGACTTATTACACCTAGACGGAGGGAGTAGTAAGTATACGAGATACGGTGGCACACTGACTTAAGTCGAATACAAGTGCCCAAAATTTGTGTGCATGTTATAATAAGGATTCACTTAAAATAGTACGTGAGCGAACAGAGGGATCAATTGGACGGTTCCCAGCAAAGAGCGAGATGTTTGAGGTAAGATACACCGCTGGCGCTTTTAATTTTTCTTATTAATTTGTTTGTTTCACCCTCTGACTGGTGGGACCCAATGTACTACGTGGAGAGAGTTAAGGTGACTAAGGCTGCATTATTTCTGCACCACTCTGTATAGTCATACCACCAAAGCCACATGACACGATTATGATTGAAATCCCAATGACTCCAACACACAAAAAAAAAACACGGCATGCTTGTCACGCGAATGCAGGAATGTATAAAAGGTTATTTCCCTCTCGTTGAACATAACGGGAGGGTTGTGTAGCTGGTTAGCCTGTTCGCTCATCAAACTTGAGGTCTCGGGTTCGATAACTACACTTGAGCATAATTTGTGCCAGAGGATTCTTTGACCGTCAAAATGTTTTCTAGGGTTTGCACGCTTCACACTTTCTCTCCAAAGATATATATACATGCTGGAGCCTCGCCGCTTGTAGTTGCTCTCTTCACACTCTCTCGCCTCTCTCTACCGGAGCGCCGCCAGAAGTTGCTCTCTTCACACTCTCTCGCCCTCTCCAGATCTAAACAAGACTTCGTTGGCCTCTCTCTCCCTCAATGCTGCTCAAAGAGCCGGCAGGATCCGTCCACGGAAGGGAAGGAGGCTTAACCCTGTCAGCCGTCGGCGAGGACTACCAACAAGAATCGCTCACTTTCCACCCAACAAGGGCGCGGGAGGGCCTCCGACCCCTTCTTCTTCGTCGCTGTCCTGTCGCCCACCGAACCACGCCCCGAGAACCTTAAGGTATAATTTACTTACTCCACATGCATTGCTCTAGCTGCATGTATACCATGAATCTAGGACGTGGTTCAAAGAGGAAAGGAGTGGGGGAAAGTAGTGGGAAAAGTTGTATATATCATGAATCTAGGACGTGGTTCAAAGAGGAAATGAAGGGGGAAAGTTGTATAGCATGAATCTAGGACGTGGTTCAAAGAGGAAAGGATTGGGGGAAAGTAGTGGGGAAAGTTGTATCGCATAAATCTAGGACGTGGTTCAAAGAGGAAAGGAAGGGGCGAAAGTACTAGTTCAAAAAGGAAAGGAAGGGACAAGGTGAGAGTTTGAGCAGGACTAGATTTGCTGCGCTCACATAGGGAAATGTGTCTAAAGATAACAAACTGGGACCAATACAAATATGCTCCTTGGTTGTTTGTTCTTTGTTGCAACAGACTGTGCATGACCACAAGACATCGGTAGATGCACATGGTGTCAAAAGGCCCACCGTCCCTGCAACTCATTAGCTGTTGTTAATCTAAGGCCCTGTTTGGTTAAAAACTCCTAGTCCCTACCTGCTTGGTTCCGAGGACTAAACATGGACTAGAGGTTATTAAATGACATGCTAAAAGGCCATGTTACCCCTAGTAATGAACTAATAGAGACAAGGTGCAATGCGTGGCAGGGGCAACTGTTGGAAAAAGTCCCAAAAAGACTCCCTTGGGGTCTTCTTTCTTTAGTCCCAAATGCCCACTTTTAGTCCCTTAAAGTCCCTCCTGTTTGGTTTAGATGGGACTGACACGGAGTTTTTTTATTCCCTACACCAAAATGTACCTTTAAACAAACACCCTCTAATAATGCCGCTGGAAAATTGATGCAATGCCACAGTTAAAAGCAAATTACACGTTTAACGAATTTTATTGTTAATATAATCTCTATGTCAATATTAATCAATGCCGCCGTTTGAGAAATGCTACTGTCTTGCTTTCTTTCCCATTTAGATAAGGTAGATGCTTCTTTTTGTTGGCTTCTGTGTCATCCACCGTTATTGACCACTAATTGTTTCCTTTGCACCTCTGTGTAAATAGGGTTATCTACTTCACCTCATTGCCATTGTGACCTTTTGTTGCACTGCACAAAACACTTTTGTTTTAAGAGTGTTTTGTGTAGTTCAACCAAAATGTCACACCGACAACGTTGCTTGATTGCTTGATCTTAGTGGAACTGCACAAGAGGAGATCTAACTTCCTATCCGTTAAGGCGAATTTGGTTCAGATCTTCTTCTTGTGAGTTGTTTGAATTCTGCATCATGAGAGGTCAGTACTAGCCTTCTTTCACATGATTCTGTAGTGTGCTTTCATATGTTGTGCTACTTGTACGGTAATGTTGCTTGATTTTAGTGAATTGCACAAATGGAGACAAGACTTCCAATCTGTATGTGCACCGTAATATCCCATTGAGGTAAGACAAGGATATTTCACAACTGCTGGCTTGTATTTTTCCACTTTAATCAAAAAATTAAGTTTAGTACTATACTTGTGCTCCCTAATTGACATGCCAAATCTTACATTGAAGGCGAAGCTTGTCTGTTATTGAACCAAGTGATGAAGGGGAAGGACAAGCGGAAGAAAAAGAAAAATCAACTCCCGGTGCTGTAATGAAGCACTGGAACTGTGATGACACAAGTAATGATATAGTTTTGCATCTTAATTTATTGCTATGGCTGGAACGACAATTGTTTTGCCACTGATTTGAAGCCACTCTTAATGTAATATGTAATTATCTCTACTTGTGCAAACACGGATCTTCTTTGAAGATACCATATATTTTAGTGGAACTGCACAAGAAGATGTTGGAAACATTAAACTAATCGAGGAGTATATAGTAAGCATGGCCACCACAGTAGATAGCAACAGATGGTTCCGGAGAAGTGCTTCATCTGTATGCTCTACACAATAAGCCTCCTAACAAAGGTTGGTACTCGCCCACTGATTTCATCCATATGATTGAGCTTTGTCATCTCTATTGGTGTTGTGCTACTGTTTAGATACTATCATCAAAAAGTGGTATTGTCCTTCAAAAGTGCTTCATCTGTGCTATTTTAAATACTTCCTTTCCTTTTTTTCGAGCACACAGGGATGCTAGCATTTAGTTGTCCTCTTGTATTTGCACAACAGGATCATCCTCCTCTGAAGAATAATATGGAGTACGTGAAGTGACTAGTTCCAATTACGCCAGGATGAAGAAGCCCTGTCTATCTTCTCATCAGAAGGAGCAGTTGAAGGATGGTTACATTACACCCCACAAGACCAAACTAACTTCAGCTCAGAAGGACTGACAAATCTCCATTTTCTTGCTCTGATGCGCGAGTACAATGCTGTTCTAGGATTCTTTGCGGTGAGTTCCATTTTTCTAAAAGTGTGCTCTACATGGACCATGTAGGTGCCTGTTTAAACTGTCAATTCATAGTACAGTTTGCTTTATACTAATCACTTTTTTTGTATTTCCGCAAACAGGGGTGCTCAGCTTGATTTCAATGGGAACTGCACAAAATGTTCATGAATACATCGAATCATTCATTTCCACCACAAGAAAGGAGGTGCCGATAAGTTCATGGCATTGCAACATATAAGGGCGAAATCATACAAGCTACGCGCGAATTTGGTTGATTTTGGTGGAACTGCACAAAAAGAACAGCTGGTTTATTTAGCACGGGGTGCCATGTCAATGTCCGAACTGATGGCAAACCCTGCCCATTCCACAATCGTAGGCATTTGATATTTTGGAATGGGACAACCTTGTCAAATTTTGCTCATTGATTTTAGCAAGACATGCGTTTGATATTTTTCGAGCAGGGGCGCCTTTCTTGTGTCGCCAGCGTCGATCAATTTTTTCTTTATTCTTTAGTTGTGAAGTAAATATTGGCTCTGACATGTGAATCACTGAGATGCATAATCATCAATTGTTTTGAATGTTCTCTATGGATTGCCAGGCCTGTGCGTTTGATTGCAATGTACAAGAACGCTAACAAGCTGCTCAAACTCTTTGTACTACTTCTGTTCCTTTTTACTTCGCACATTGTGAAAGTGCATTCTTTTTTGTATAATATTGGTCAAAGTAGAGATACTTTGACTGCAGACAAAACTTATATGCAGACTAGAAAGGATCGGAGGGAGTACATGTGAAACTGCTGCAAACGAGGTGATCACCCTGGGAATAATGCTAGTACGTATTGTTTTGCATGTTCATCCAATGCCAGTGATACAGGAATTCAAACTAATCGAAATAAATTCATTCATACACGGTCGGATTTCATATAAACATGCCGGATTTCATTACATTTCATACATTCTTCAACTAAAAGAGTGCGCTGGAGGTATAATTAATTAACCGAAGTTACCCACTGTGTCCCATCGAGCCGAGCAGAAAGCTTGATGACTTAATCGCAGTGCAGTTGCGTAACTGACATGTGGCTTGTTTGGCCCACGTGTCAGTCAGCCAACTGTACCAACAGTTAAGTAGAAGCAGCGTTCTTCTCCAGCGCAACTCTCCGACTCCACGTCGCCGCCAAGAAGCTAACCGGCCGTCAATGGTCAACCCGCCTAGCTTGGCTGCAACCGGAGGGTAGCAGCGGTGGCTTTACTTGGACCCGAGCGGCGGCGACCTACCGTGTTCTACTCTTCCTCGTTTTTCTGTGTGGCGCGGCCTCATTGGCAGCGGGGCGGGGCCTCAGCGGAGCCGGCGATGTCCTCTGTCTCGTTGCCGGCGGGCGGCGCCTCAGCTGAGCGGTGGAAATCCTCCCCCACGTTGCCAGAAGGGTGGGCCTCGGCTGAGCCGGCGATGTCCTATGCCTCGTTGTTGGCGGGGCGGGGCCTCGGCGGAGCCAGCGGTGTCCTCTGCCTCGTTGTTGGCGCCGCGGGGCCTCGTCGGAGCAGGGCCTCGTCGACGCCAGCGAAGCGGGGACTCGTCGGAGCCGGCATTGTCCTCTGCCTCGTCCTCGGTCTCGCCAAACAGCGCCTCGCCCGCTTCATTGCCCTCTTTGCTAGCCTCTTTGTAGGCGGCTGCAGCCTCCGCCACCCGCATGCGGTACCGCCAGTGCTCGAGGGGGCCCTTGCGGGCAGAGCGGTATGAGTCGTGCAGCGCCTCCTGCTCCGCCCGCTCCGCGGCGATCTGCTCCTCCGCCTGCAGGTGCTCCTGGAGGAGATGGTGGTTGTAGGCTGCGTCGGCCTGCGCCTCCCGGAACTGCTCCTCACGCATTTGCCTCACCCTATCCATATATTGGGCACGAGCCTCGCTGATGGTCATGGTGCAATGCACCGGCGAGGATGGCGCGGAGGAGGGGGTTGGCGCCGGATCATCGACTACCATGTTCTCCATTGGGACGTCGTCGTCCTCCGGCTGCCTGCCGGCCAGCTTGTCGGCATCAATGGCTGCCATCTCCTTGTGGTCGTAAATGCCCGTCCCGAAGAGCGCCGGGCGCGAGGAAGCCATGGTGGGCAGTAGTGGTGTGGACAGAGAAAGGAACGGATGCGGATGATCGCGGCTATGGCGGTGCAGCGATTTATATAGCAATGGTGGACGGGCGGAGGGACGGACGTGTGGCGCCGAGTAGTCGCCTCGGCAACCGCAGATCATTAATGTGGGCGGCGAGATGGACGGACGGACGACACTTGTGTCGTTTGAAGGCGGAGCAATCGCCTGCACCGGGAAGCGGGGCGGGCGGCGCTGACTGTTTCGGGCGGAAAGCGCGCGCGGGCGAGGAGATGACTTTACTTGGAGAGGATGACAATGGGGACCCACCAGGTCCATAGCCTCACGTATGCAAGTGCCTCCTTATTATATATATATATAACTATAATTTATTTTGCTTCCTCCTGGTTTCCTGACATCACGGTCCCACACCATTGTCAACCTATGTAGTAGTCAATAAACGAGAGAATTGCACAAGAAGCGGCCGACAACTGGGACCAAGCAGCTTGAGCAGTATTTGTGTTTTTGAGGTGTGAGCACTGCAGAGTTTTTCGATGTTTAGCCCAGATATTAATTTTTCTCCTCTGAACAACAATGAAAACATAGCTGCAGGTATTAACTCAAGGGTCAGGGTCTGCCTAGCCCAGCGATATCCAGCCTAGATATTAAATTTTTAAGTTGAAAATGGCTAGCCCAAATATACTTTTTTAGGAATACCCGAGCAAGGTCAAGTTTTATTCTCCGCTTCACTGGCTGCAAATCTTTCCTAGGAGGGATGCATTAGGCTTAACAAGAAAATGGGCTTTAAGAAATAATAAATGGGATGTAATTATAAAACTGGCAGTAACTATAAAAAAATGCACCAAACACGTGATTACTTTATAAAATATTATTTGTGGATATTGAAAATTTTAATTTCGTTAATTGTTGCGGCGCAATGTTTCGTTGGATTTTTACGTAATATAAATTTATATTGAAATTGTATTTAATCTGACTAGAAATTTCGGGATAAAAATATTTTGGATCCCATCAAAATGTGGGAAATTTTATTGAATTCTATTTTGAACGGTTGGTTGAAATGGGTTGTACTTTTAACAAACTATAAATGGGCTGTAGTAAATTCCATTAGAATTCAAAAATGGGCTACACATTCTTACAAATCTCAAATGGGCTATAAGTTCTCCGCCACACACTACTGGCCTTACTAAGTTGACGCGTCCCCTAAAAAACAAAGTTGACGCGTATGCAAGGCTTTGTCAACTTATAGTCAACACACGCTTCTACCGGCGGTGGTCGTTGGATGTCCATCCAACGGATGCCGTCTTCTTCTTCAATCTCGGATATTCTAGCTTCACCCGCCCAAAAATGATTCCTCCCATCGACATCCGGGCGCACCGTTTGAAGCTGACACAGGCCTACTAAGTTGACGTACCAAGGGCTTTGTCAACTTAGTCAATATAAACGATTCTAGCTGCAGTGACCGTATGATGTCCATCCAACGGCCGTCGTGCTTCTTCAACCTCTGGTCTTCTTGCTCCAGCCGCCCAAAGCAGCGCCGGTCGTGCCGCCTGCTCCTGCCTCTCGTGGCGGTTGTCTTTGCCATGAGGCCTCACCGCCCCTACTACTCCCACCGCTGGCCGTGCCATCCCTCCACTCACCCACACCCCGGTTATTCTCAAGGCGGCAGTGGCGCAGCCGAACCAATCAACCCTCGTACTCCTCTCCGCGTGTGCATCCACTGCCGCGTCTTCCCCGGCTCCGCGTCGTCCCCTTCCTAGGCCTCGCCATCGTCCACCGCCCTGGTGCTCTCGGCGCGGCGTGGTCAATGTGGTCAAGGAACGACTTCCATCGGACATGGACTATATGTGGAGAGGCTGACAGCTGGGTCCACGGCAGCCGCAAGGAAGTGCCTCCTTATTACGCGCAAAATAATTATTCCTCCACCTGACAGCGGGGTCCCACCAGACGGGCCACCTTATTTCGCGGAAAAAATGATTCGCCCCCTGACTGCTGGGACCCAAGAGCTACATCTTCGCACGCAAGGAAGTGCATCCGGAAAAAGAAACGATTCGCCCCCTGACAGCTGGGACCCACCAGCTACATCTTCGCACGCAAGGAAGTGCGTAAAAAAAAAACGATTCGCCCCCCAACTGCTGGGACCCACCAGCTACACCTTCGCACGCAAGGAAGTGCGTCCAGGAAAAAAAACGATTCGCCCCCTGACTGCTGGGACCCAGCAGCTACACCTTCTCACGCAAGGAAGTGCGTCCGGGCAAAAAAAAAATTGATTCGCCCCCCTGACTGCTGGGACCCACCAGCTACATCTTCGCATGCAAGGAAGTGCTCGATACGGGACCCACCTGGTCGAAGCGTACGTAGCGTTGTCATTCTGGTCGCGAATGTGTACGTACATACTGGTCGATGTAGAGGCGCACACATGTCGTAGTAGAGGCGCGCACGTGTCGTAGTAGAGGCGCGCACGTAGCATGTACACGTACGTACATCAGCCAGGGTGCAAGAAAGAAAATCTGACCACGCGTATGTGTACATACGGGCAGGGTCTCGAACGCCTACTCGCGCATACGTACGGCCATGGCTCATGTACATGGCTGGGTCGGAACGGAGAAACAGCGTCGTCGTCGTGTTCATGGGGAGGCAACAAAATGCGTCGTGTTCATGGGGAGGCAACGGAATGCGTCGTGTTCATGGGGAGGCAACGGAATGCGTCGTGTTCATCGGGAGGCAACGGAACGCGTGGGAGCCAATCGACTGGGTCGGAACGGAATGCGTGGTCGTGTTCATCGGGAGGGCTTGGACGGAACAGACGATGGAAACAAGGCCTGGCATACCGCACAACGGAGGAAACATACCTCCTACATTCGGAACGGGGTCCTGTTGATCGGGAGGGGTGTGGCGTACCGCAAAACGGAGGAAACATACCTCCTACGGTCGAAACGGGGGTCCTGTTGATCGGGAGGGGTGGCGTACTGCAAAACAGATTTAAACGGACCTCGTGCGGTCGAAACGGGGTCCTGTTGAACAGGAGGGTGTGGCGCATCGCAAAACGGACAAACGGATCTCCTACGGTCAAACGGGGTCCTGTTCATCGGGAGGGTGTGGCGTATCGCAAAGCAGATTTAAACGGACCTCCTACGGTCGAAACGGGGGTCCTGTTCATCGGGAGGGGTGTGGCGCACCGCAAAACGGGACTCCACGGGATACTGTTCATCTCCACCGTCGACCTCCTCCAACCTTCACGGGCTACCGTCGACCTCCTCCAGCCTCCACGGGCTCCTGTTCATCCAGCCTTCACCGTGCGCTACTCCACCGACTACTATTAACCATCCCTCCACCGTCTACTGTTCATCCAGCCATCCACACCACGGGGTCCTGTTCAACCACCCCTCCACGGGCACCCCTCCACCATCTACTGTTCATCCAGCCCTCCACACCACGGGGTCCTGTTCATCCAGAGGTAACGCCACCGCTCACTGTTCATCCAAGCGCCCGCAACGCTCAATGTTCATCCAATCGATCGGCTTGATTAGCAGCGATGGCGAAGAATCGCTTGATCGGGTTCGATTAACAGCCACCGATCGATCGCTCCGGTTCGATAACGCGTAGCCTGCAGCAATCGCCGGGTTCGATTAGAGCCCAACACCTCGCTCGGGTTCAGTTAGAGCCAACGCCTCGCACACACGCGCGTACGTGTACGAGAGAAACACACATGGCTCGGCCCCCGACCTCCCACCGTAAACGGGAACTCCACGAAATTTTCCTCCCCCTCGCTTCTACCATGGTTTTTTCTGTCATGGACGGCCCAAAGAATGTCATGCAGCTGCGTCTCCGGCCCGCCCAGGACGAAAAACCCATTTTCTGTCATGATTTTTTGTCATAGAAATAGGAGCCCACCACATCTATGATGATACCGGGTTTTGTCACAATTGTCGTCATAGAAGTGTCATATTTATGACAATTTTTTTTTCGTTCGGCCCAAAATGTCACGGATGTGTCTTTTTTTTGTAGTGTGGGTTTGCCACAAATACGATGTCAACTACATGATCATCCAAGGCAATATGACAATGATGAAGCTTGTCATAATAAACGGAACAGTGGAAAGTTGCATGGCAATATATCTCGGAATGGCTATGGAAATGCCATAATAGGTAGGTATGGTGACTGTTTTGAGGAAGATATAAGGAGGTTTATGTGTGATAGAGCGTATCGTATCACGGGGTTTGGATGCACCGGCGAAGTTTGCACCAACTCTCAAGGTGCAATGCACGGTACCGAAGAGGCTAGCAATGATGGAAGGTTGAGAGTGCGTATAATCCATGGACTCAACATTAGTCATAAAGAACTCACATACTCATTGCAAAAATCTACAAGTCATCAATAACCAAACACTATGCGCATGCTCCTAGGGGGATATATTGGTAGGAAAAGACCATCGCTCGTCCCCGACCGCCACTCATAAGGATGACAATCAAAGAAGACCTCATGTTTCAAATTTTTCGCACAACGTTTACCATACGTGCATGCTACGGGACTTGCAAACTTCAAGACAAGTATTTCTCATATTCACAACTACTCAACTAGCACAACTTTAATATTACCACCTTTATATCTCAAAACAACTATCAAGTATCAAACTTCTCTTAGTATTCAATGCACTTTAAAGTTTTTATCTTGGATCCTAATCATATTAGGACTAATTTTATAACCAAAGAAAATTACCATGCTATTCTAAAAGACTCTCAAAATAATATAAGTGAAGCATGAGAGATCAATAATTTCTATAAAATAAAACCACCACCGTGCTCTAAAAGATATAAGTGAAGCACGCACTAGAGAAAATTGTTTAGCTCAAAAGATATAAGTGAAGCACATAGAGTATTCTAATAAATTCTGAATAATGTGTGTCTCTCTCAAAAGGTGTGTACAGAAAGGATGATTGTGGTGAACTAAAAAGCAAGACTCAAATCATACAAGACGCTCCAAGCAAAACACATATCATGTGGTGAATAAAAATATGGCTCCAAGTAAAGTTACCGATGGACAAACACAAAAGAGGGGATGCCTTCCGGGGCGTCCCCAAGCTTAGGCTTTTGGGTTGTCCTTAGATTTTACCTTGGGGTGCCTTGGGCATCCCCAAGCTTAGGCTCTTGCCACTCTTTGTTCCATAATCCATCAAATCTTTACCCAAAACTTGAAAACTTCACAACACAAAACTTAACAGAAAATCTCGTGAGCTCCATTAGCGAAAGAAAACAAAACACCACTTCAAGGTACTGTAATGAACTCATTATTTATTTATATTGGTGTTAAACCTATTGTATTCCAACTTCTCTATGGTTTATAAACTTCATTATTAGACATAGATTCATCAAAATAAGCAAACAACACACGAAAAACAGAATCTGTCAAAAACAGAACAGTCCGTAGTAATCTGTACCTAACGCAAACTTATGGAACTCCAAAAATTCTAAAATAAATTTCTGGACGTGAGGAATTTGTCTATTAATCATCTTAAAAAAGAATCAACTAAATATCGCTCTCCAGTAAAAAGTTGTAGCTAATATCGTGAGCGTAAAGTTTCTGTTTTTTACAGCAAGATCGTAAAGACTTTCCCCAAGTCTTCCCAAAGGTTCTACTTGGCACAAACACTAACTAAAACACAAAAACACATCTAACCAGAATCTAGATGGATTATTTATTCCTAAACAGAACCAAAAAGCAAGAAACAAAAATAAAATTGGGTTGCCTCCCAACAAGCGCTATCGTTTAACGCCCCTAGCTAGGCATAAAGGCTAGGATAGATCTAGGTATTATCATCTTTGGCTTTTAATTTTTTAGCGGAATCATGCTCGAACCCGGGAAGTTCTTTACGTTTCACTTCATATTCGGAAATTTTTAGATCTAAAGAATCCAACCGCTTATTGCAAAGGGTAATCAACATATTCATGCGGTGAAGATTTTCGCTAACACTCTTAAGAGGTTCAAGAGACTTTTGTAAAATCTTAGTTACTTCGCAAATCTTTTCAAAAACTTGTGTCTCTTCCTGGGTATGTTGTGGCCCCTTTTTTTGAGGTAGTGTTCCCACTACCCCCTCTATGTTTTCATGCGCAATATTGGGACCAATTTCAATAAAATTTCCTTTGGCAACACAATCCAAGAGTTGTCTATGGGACATATTTAGTCCAACGTAAAAATTGCGAAGAAAAAATTCAAAAACTCACCTCTAAGGTGCAATTACGATAAGATTCCATCATCCTATACAAAGCATCTTTTAAAATTTCTTCTTGTCATTGTTTAAAGTGGAAAACTTCAAACTCAGGAGACAAAGGAGCAGATAAGGGACTAGCCATAACGACGAAGCAAGCGAAAAAGAGGCGAACGAAAAGAGAGGGCGAATAAAACGGCAAGGGTGAAGTGGGGGAGAGGAAAACGAGAGGCAAATGGCAAATAATGTAATGCGAGGGATAAGAGTTTGTGATGGGTACTTGGTATGTCTTGACTTGTGCGTAGACTCCCCGGCAACGACGCCAGAAATCCTTCTTGCTACCTCTTGAGCATGCGTTGGTTTTCCCTTGAATAAGAAAGGGTGATGCAGCAAAGTAGCATAAGTATTTCCCTCAGTTTTTTAGAACAAAGGTATCAATCTAGTAGGAGGCCATGCAAGTCCCTCATACCTACACAAACAAATAAGAACCTTGCAACCAACGCGATAAAGGGGTTGTCAATCCCTTCAAGACCACTTGCAAAAGTGAGATCTGATAGAGATGATAAGATAATATATTTGATATTTTTATGATAAAGATTAAAAGTAAAGAAAGCAAAATAAACGGCGACAGAAATAGCTCATTGCCGGGATATTAATATGATGGAGAATAGACCCGGGGGCAATAGGTTTCACTAGTGGCTTCTCTCAAGATAGCATAAGTATTGCGGTGGGTGAACAGATTACTGTCGAGCAATTGATAGAAAAGTGCATAATTATGAGAATATCTAGGCATGATCATGTATATAGGCATCACGTCTATTACAAGTAGACCGACTCCTGCCTGCATCTACTACTATTACTACACACATCGACCGCTATCCAGCATGCATCTAGAGTATTAAGTTCATAAGAACAGAGTAACGCATTAGGTAAGATGACATGATGTAGAGGGATAAACTCAAGCAATATGATACAAACCCCATCTTTTTATCCTCGATGGCAACAATACAATACATGTCGTTTCCCCTACTGTCACTTGGTCGAGCATCGCATGATTGAACTCAAAGCTAAGCACTTCTCCCATTGCAAGAAAGGTCAATCTAGTAGGCCAAACCAAACTGATAATTCGAAGAGACTTGCAAAGATAACCAATCATACATAAAAGAATTCAGAGAAGATTCAAATATTGTTCGTAGATAATCTTGATCATAAACCCACAATTCATCGGATCTTGACAAACACACCGCAAAAAGAGTTACATCAAATAGATCTCCAAGAAGATCGAGGAGAACTTTGTATTGAGATCCAAAGAGAGAGAAGAAGCCATCTAGCTAATAACTAAGGACCTAAAGGTCTGTGGTAAACTACTCACACATCATCGGAGAAGCTATGGTGTTGATGTAGAAGCCCTCCATGATCGATTCCCCCTCTGGCACAGCACCGGAAAAGGTTGCGACGGTGGAATTAGGTTTTCGTGGTGCCCCTCGATGGTTTCGGGGTACGTAGGTATATATAGGAGGAAGAAGTAGGTCGGTGGAGCCACGAGGGGCCCACGAGGGTGGAGGGCGCACCCGGGGTGGCGCCCTGCCTCGTGGCCTCCTCGTTGATTTCTTGACGTCCACTCCAAGTCCTCTGGATCACGTTTGTTCCAAAAATCACGCTCCCGAAGGTTTCATTCCGTTTGGACTCCGTTTGATATTCCTTTTCTGCGAAACATTGAAATAGGCAAAAAACAGCAATTTGCATTGGACCTTGGGTTAATAGGTTAGTCCCAAAAATAATATAAAAGTGTATAAATAAGCCCATTAAACATCCAAAAAATAATATATAATAGCATGGAGCAATTAAAAATTATAGATACGTTGGAGACGTATCATATGTGTATTACTATGATCGAGATTCAATAAAACATTCAGCTTGGGTGTATGACCACAGTAGGTTTTATTCATGTAAACAGAATAACAATTATTCTTTGACTTAAATGAATAACCGTATTGCAATAAAAATGATCCAGCCATATTATGCTCAACGCAAACACCAATAATCCCGAAGGCAAAGGGAGTGTGCGATGGTGGTCTTATCAACCTTTGGAATCATTTCCAACACACATCGTCACCTCGCCCTCAACTAGTCTTTGTTCATTTTGTAACTCCTGTTTCAAGTTACTAATCACCCAGTTATGTTTATAATCACCCAGTTATGTTACAGGTGGAAGACACCTGTAGAGCATCTTTATAATCACCCAGTTATGTTGTGATGTTTGATAGCACACAAGGTGTTCCTCCGGTATTCGGAGTTGCATAATCTCATAGTCATAGGAACATGTATAAGTCATGAAGAAAGCAATAGCAATAAACTAAACGATCATAGTGCTAAGCTAACGGATGGGTCTTGTCCATCACATCATTCTCTAATGATGTGATCTCGTTCATCAAATGACAACTGAAAGTGCGTTATATCGACTAGAGGGGGGGGGGTGAATAGGCGATTTTTATGAATTCTTCACTGAGGAATTTGCGGGTGAGGAAATTCCTTAGCAAAGAACTACTAGCAGCGGAATAATTACTCAAAAGTAAACATAACAAAACACAAGCATGGTCATCATGATGAAATGAAGACAAGCACAGAGTACAGAGAGCGTAATCACAGGATAACACGGGATGAAGACAAACAGACTGAAGAAATTGAACTGAGGAAATTGAGAAAGTCTTCAGTCAAAGTCTTCAAACAGATATGAACAAGCACACAACAATCAGAATGAGGAAATGAAAGAGTTGAGGAAATAGAACCGATAAGCTTGGTGAAGACAATGATTTGGTAGACCAGTTCCAACTGCTGTCTCGGTTGTACATCCGTTGGAGTGGCTAGGTGTTTAAACCTGAGGACACACAGTCCTCACCGTATTCTCCTTGAGCTAAGGTCACACAGACCTCGCCCAATCACTCGTGGTAAGTCTTCAGGTGACTTCCGAACCTTCACAAACTCGGTCACTCGGCGATCCACAAATCCTCTTGGATGCTCTAGACCATGACACCTAACCGTCTAGAAGAAGCACATTCTTCAAAGGTAACAAGCATCGGATCCACGCAGGATCAATCTCTTCAGTGATGCTCAATCAATTTCGGTCTGTAGGTGTTTGGGTTTGGTTTTTCCTCACTCGATGATTTTCGCTAAAAGTCCTCAGAGGATGGGATGCTCTCGAATGACAAGTGTCAGTTTCTCTCGGAGCAGCCAACCAGCTAGTGGTTGTAGGGGGCGGCTATTTATAGCCTAGGGAGCAGCCCGACATGATAAGACATAAATGCCCTTCAATGATATGACCGTTAGGTGGATAAGATATTTTGGGACAACTGGCGCGTAGCATAGCAACGGTCGGAAATTTGAGTATCAAATACCGCAGGGCTATTATGTTTCTCATTGTGTAGGCAATCCGCACTGGAGAATTCCTAACTCCTCAGTTAGAACAAATTCCTCAGTGACCAGAAGAACTTCGTCTCTGTCACTGAAGAAATTGACTGAACCGTATGAGATTTCCAATGGCTTCACTCGAAGGGATTGGTAGGTGTAGGATTTTGAGTTGAGCATCACATGGAAATTTTTCCTTAGTATTTCCTCGACCCCCTTTAACAGTACGGTGTTTCCTATGACTCAAGAAAGAGAAAATGAAATTACGAAAACAAAAGTCTTCACGCTTCATGTTCCTCGAATGAATACCATGTCTTCAAGGTCACACCAATTTCTTCACTTTCAAAGTCTTCAGAAATCCAAAGTCTTTAGTCGAAGAACTTCATTTTTAGAGGTCGACTTTCTCTGTAAATATCAAACTCCTCATAGACTTATAGTCCTGTGTACACTCATAATCGCATTAGACCCTTAACCTGTAAGTCTTCAATACACCAAAATCACTAAGGGGCACTAGATGCACTTACAATCTCCCCCTTTTTGGTGATTGATGACAATATAGCTTAAGTTTTCAACGGGGATAGACATATGAAGTGTAAGTACTGAATTGAGGAATTTGATTGCAAGATATAGAAGAACTCCCCCTGAAGATGTGCATAGTGAGGAATTTGCTTTTGAAGCAGTGCACACTTGAAGAGTAGAATCATGGATATCTCCCCCTATATCTTGTAACTCATACACGCATTTGACATATAATATGAAGAATTTGAAATGCATGATGAAATATGGTGACTGATGTAATTCAGCATGCGTGCATAAACATTAATGAGGAATAAGCATGCAGAAAAACCACAGCAAAAGTATCAGGCCACCATAGAGTTTAAGATTACAACTCGATCCAGCAAAGTCATCAGAAGAACGAGAGTTGTAACTTAGAAAAAACGCCCATATAAGATAGACCCGCTTGAAGACTAACTCAAATTTCTCCCCCTTTGTCATCGAATGACCAAAAGGATCGAAACCGAGGACTAACGCCCCTGAAGAATATCAAGTTGATGAAGGAGCGCCAGCGTTGTTGGGGTCGTTTGTCGATGTAGGGCCTGCCGCAGTGTCGTCCAAGTCTTCATTCTCGTCGGTGTCGCGCGATGAAGAATAGGAGCTGGCCACCAAGGAAGGAACCTTGACCTTCTTGTATTTCTTCAGTGGAGGAGCAGACCAGTCAAAATCTTCCTTGAGACCCATTTTCTTCAGATCTTCTGCGCTATAAATGTGAGACAGAACAGCCCAGGCACGGTTGAAGGTTTCATGGAGGTAGTAATGATTTTTCTTCACTGCATTGTGGGTAGCAGTCATGTTGTGAAGAATTGAACCAAACCGACGCTTGACCCATTTGTGATTGCGATCAACCTTCTGGTGAAGACTAAGGAGGAGCTCACGATCAGTCATCACCCTGGGAGCTATGCCTTGAGAATTTTTCTTGGGTGCGTTGGCGGCAGAGTCATGAGTGGCAGAGTCATCATTGGTGGAGTAATATGCAGCCTTGCGAAATTGACCATCCAATGGACGAATGCCTTCATCAATAAGAGCAGTAGCCTTGCCCTTGCCATCAGTTGAGGAAAATGTTCGTTTGAGGACTTCGGGGGCAAGTAGCTGCAATGGTTCAGTGTATCAGCTTTGTAGTTGAGTGAAGACCTTGTTCTGATGAATCTCATAATCCACGGAGCATAAGCTTTCAAATCAAATGGAGACATAGCGACCTTGGCCAGAGTCCTCATGAAGAAATCATGGAAGTTGACGGGAATGCCATTCATGATATTGAAAAGCAGATTCTTCATGATGCCAACGACTTCTTCCTCATTCGAGTCGTGGCCCTTGATAGGACACAATGTCTTCGTCAGAATGTGATAGACAGTCCGAGGCACATATAGTAATTCCTTCACGAGGAATTTTGTTCTTGGGGCCTGACCTGGCTTCAATGGTTTCATCAGCACTTGCATATAGTGGTCTCAGAAGCTCGGGCTCTTGGTACATGCAATGAGCAGCTTCAAGGGGAGGACTGAGAGGCAAAGCACGAAGCAATTCAGTAGCCGGTGCCTTGTAGTGAGTGTTTTCAGTCATCCAGTCTAGAACCCATGAATTCACATCTTCAGAGTCTCCGGTGATGTGCAGCGTTGCATAAAGCTGAAGAATGAGTTCTTCATTCCAATCACATATATCAGTGGAGAAATTTAATAGTCCAGCGTCATGAAGAACACTGAGGACTGGCACGAAGCACGACAGAGATTCCATATCGATGTGAGGAATGTGCTCATGATCGAAGACTTTGTCTTTTTTGAACAACACTGAGGAATAAAAATTTGCCTGGCTGGCAGTCCAGAAACGCCTCTTCCTAATGCGAGCAGAGTCATATGGGTTGTAATCAGTGAAGAATACATGCTCGCCGAAGAAATCATCAGCCTTGAATTTTTGCTTCTTTGAGAATGGATCCTTTGGCTTGGGTTGAGGAGTGTCAGTAAGTTGCATCACAACCTCAGGAATCGCAATCTCAGGTTCTTCAGTCTGAGGAATGTATGGTTCCTCTTTAGTGGCAGTCTGTGTTTTCTGTGATTCAGCAGCAGCAGTTTCTTCAGCACTAGTGGCTAGAATTTCTTCATGTACAGACGGAGTGGGGTGAGTTTGTTCATAGCCCAATGGAACAGTATGTGCAGGGGACTGAGGGATTTGCTGCAATGGCGTGAACAGAGGAGAGTTGGGATGATGACTTTCCCAAAAGTCATCATTCATCAATGGAGTAGTACTCTCAATGTCCACGTCAGAATTTTGTTCATCCGATTCCTCAACGCCGACCTCTTCAGCAGTGAACTGAGGCATGGGCGAGGTGACAATTGGAGTTGAAGGGATTGCGTCCGCTTCAATTTCTTCATCCATCTGCTCTGAGGAAGTACCAGAGGGAATGTCTTCATCGGATTCACTTGGAATCACATAATCTTCATCAAAAGGAACAAGGTCCTTTGATGACATGGTTGAGATAGGAAAAACATCAATGGGATTTGCAAATGAGCTGGTCAAAGGCTTCATCTTCTTCAGAGCTGAAGAATCTGATGAAGCTGATGCTTTCCTCTTCTTTACCGATGCACGCTCTGCAGCCTTGGTCTTCTTCACATCTGATGCAGATGGAAGGATTGGAGTTGCGGTAGGCACAGGAGGAGCAGAGGAATTTGGTTGAATTTCTTTTAGGCACAACTGATGCAGTTGCCCTGACTTCTTCATTTTCTTCAGGCGCACCACTGGTGGATGCCCTGGCAATTTATTCAGCGGTTGGACTGCAGTCATCAGCCCTAGAACTCACATTTTCTTCAGCAGCCTGATTGTCATCAGCGGTGCTGGCATTTTCTTCAATAGGCTGAGCAGATGCTTCGGCCTGAGGATTTTCTGATTGCGATGGAGCTGCAACCTTTGAAGTGAATTTCTTAGTCAGTTTTACAAACCTGACCTTGGCTCCTTGCCAATCAACATAGTAAGCATTGAAGTCATCGCTGAGGCTTTTGATTTCAGCCTGGATCTTCACTAGTTCTTCAGTTGTCATAGAGACAACGTTTTTCTTCAGGAAGCGCTCCTTCCTGTACTGAGCTTTCTTCAGCTGCCTTGCCTATTCAAACTTCCATTTTTCTTCTTGGATGAAGGCAGTCAGCATATGACTTTGGCCAGGAGTCAGCTTGAAATCAGGCATAGGAGTGTTGGGGTCCCTGTGCGAGAGATCGATGTAATCGAGGATTATCTTGGGATCTAAAAGAAGAGGCACATTCGTGCCTTTGGCTCTAGCAGCCTTGACCTATCTGCCCCTGATGATTTTGGCTAGTTCTTGATCATCAGCCTCATCATCATTAGAGGGCACTTGGAAAGCAACCTGCTTCTTGTGAGGACTTGGTCGAGGACCTCGTCCAGCAGCAGACTTTTTCTTCAGTAGAGAGGGGCCAGCTGAGGAACTTGGAGCAGCTGAGGAACTTGCAGAGGCTCCTGAGGCAATAGATATGCCTGCAGTCCTTTGGCACATGGCGAGATGCACATGTGCTGAGGATTTAGTCGGAGCAGCCAAAGACTTTGGCGGAGGTGCTGCGGACTTTGGAGGAGCAGGAGCAATTTGAGGAGTTGGCCGTGAGGGCTTTGAGGAATCTGGCCGTAAGGGCATTGAAGGTGAAGCACTTGGCTTATGCGCATGCTTCTTTGCCATGGCCTTCTTGGGCTTGCTAGCAGAGGCAGCAGCAGCAGCAGAGTCCTCGTTGAATTTCCTCACTGCTTCTCTGGCTTGTCTAGCCAATTTGGCCTGGCGCTTGGCCCATTCATCAGGATAGTCCTCACCGCGCTTGAGGCTGGTGGGGTCTGCTTCTTGGCCAGGTGCCAATGGAGGTCTTGGGCATGGGGGATTGAGAGCGAATTTCTTCATGTATTTGGGAGTTACATACCTTTACTCCCTCCACTCTCTTGCCCATCTCCTTTCTATCCTCAGGATGCGCACCTTGCGCTTATTTTTGTCCTCCTTACCAAACTTGGCCTCATCAGGAGTGCAATAATCTTTGTATATGTCATTGGGGATCTCAAAGGCAGTATTGATTTCAGGCCTCTTTCCTCCTTTCTGTGGTTCTTTCCATCAGCCATATTCTTCAGATGAGGAATTTGAACAATGTAATTCTCTGAAGATGTATGCAAATTTTCTTCGAGGAACGCTGCAAATGAGTTAAGTTGATGAAAACCTAGTGATTCAAAGCAGCGGACATGAGTACCGTGAGCAGTATAGTTGCGAGGAATTTGGAGAGGTCATATGCGTTCTCAGAAGTTTTTCAAAAAGAACAAGTTTGAAGAATTTAACCAGATGAGTCTTGAAGAATTTCACTAAGCATTCTTTGTCTTAGGTTCCAAAATTGTACAGATCATAAATCCACACAATTGAGGAATCTTGAAGAAAAACGTAGCTTAGAGAAATGAATCAAGAACAGATGACATGTGAGGTGTTTAGTGTGTGAAGAATTTGAAGAATAAACACCTTTGAGGATTTTGTAGAAATCATTTGAATCAAAGAGGGCAGTAAAAGTAACTTTTAATTACCCTGGACGAAGAACACGACGAACTGAGAGGTGTAGATGTGAAGATCGTCAGTGTAGATCTTCCACGCCCTAACTTGGCAGAGGAAGACAGCTACGGCGGCGGCGGAGGGAAGAAATCCGCGGCCAGCGCGAGTACGACGGCGACGAGGTCGAGTCAGTGAAGCTCTTCCTCACCGGCGACGATGAAGTAGCGGCGGCACTAGGGTTTGAGAAGCTCAAGCTGGAGTGAGGTCGAGCAGAGTAAAAGAGAAGTGAGGAAGGGGAGGGGTATTTATAGCCACGGTGAAAAACTGTTCGCCCGAAGAATTTGGATGAACGTGCCCCTGACCCTTCTCATTCGCTTGACATGTGTCACCCACGTACGGAAAAGTGGAGATTGTGTGAGATCGTGGGTGAATAGATAAGTGTTTCGAGGGATGCGGAACGGTTTGAGCGGCAAAACCGACAATTTTGGATAAGATAAGTTTTAATGTTTCGTTCATAAATTCTTCAGCTGACAAGGACACAGTGAAGATTTTGAACGAGTTTCAAATAGAACGCACATGAAGAATTTGTGAATAGATTTGGTTGAGTATAGCATAGAGGGGGAAGGGTCCGATCACATTCACTTAGCAGAAAAGACAACTTGAAGAATTAGCAATAAGTGAATGTTGTAGAGGACATAAACTCATATATGTATATATATATATATATATATATATATATATATATATATATATATATATATATATATATATATATATATATATAGCCAATGAAGAAAAAAGCAGCGGAAACAGTGAAGAGAATGCAAAGTTGAATAAAATGAACAACTGAGGAATTTCAAAATCTGAGGAAAAACTCAAATTGAAGATTTTCAACTTTTGGTGGTGGCGTGACCCACCGTATAAGAATGATGATTTGAGACACCACGTACTATTGTAGTAGGGCTCTGAGAATCAAATACTTCGTTAATTTCTTCACACTTAGAGTGTTATTCTTCATTGATCGAATAAAAACTTTTCTTCATGTGTTGCACATCTAAGTCATCAGTTTTGCATAAGTGTTAGGATGAGTGTCCTTTTCAAAGAACATTCGAAGATTCTAAGATATTTACCTCACACCGCAACTTGCTAAATCTCTTCTCATCCAAGGGCTTTGTGAAGATATCGGCTAGCTGTTCTTCGGTCTTCACATGCTCAATAGAAATGTCGCCCTTCAACACATGATCATGAAGAAAATGATGACAAATCTGAATGTGCTTTGTCTTCGAGTGCTGAACTGGGTTGTGAACAATCTTGATGGCACTCTCATTATCACAGAAGAGAGGCACATTCTTCACATTGACGCCATAGTCCTTGAGAGTTTGCTTAATCCACAACAATTGAGCATAGCAAGAACCAGCAGCAATGTACTCAGATTTAGCAGTAGACAGTGATACGCAGTTCTGTTTCTTCGAGGACCAACAGACCAGAGATCTTCCGAGGAAATTACATGTACCAGATGTTGACTTGTGGTCCACACGATCACCATCATAGTCAGAGTCAGAATATCCAATGAGATCAACAGTCGAGCCCTTGGAGTACCATAATCCAAGTGTTGCTGTGTGAGCTAGATATCGAAGAATATGCTTCACAGCCTTATGGTGTGATTCCTTCGGTGTAGCTTGAAATCGGGCACGCATGCAAACACTAAGCATAATATCTGGCCTAGATGCACATAAGTACAATAAAGAACCAATCATGGAGCGGTATACCTTTTGATCGAAGTCAATACCATTTTCATCGATTGCATAGATGGCCATTTGTGGGCATAGGAATTTTGCGAATTTTCTCAAGACATCCTTGAGGTATTTCTCTGAGATATGAATATGCCATTCCATTTGTTGGCCGAATTTGAAGACCTAAGAAGAATTTAAATTCTCCCATCATAGACATTTGATATTCTTCACTCATCATATAGGCAAATTCATCACTATAACGTTGGTCAGTACAACCAAAGAAAATATCATCAACATATATTTGGCACACAAACAGTTCACCATCATAAGATTTAGTGAAAAGAGTAGGATCAAGTGAACCGAGTTTGAAGCCTTTCTTCATGAGGAATTCCTTCAAAGTATCATACCACGCCCGAGGGGCCTGCTTGAGGCCATAGAGGGCCTTATTGAGTCTGAAGACTTTGTAAGGATTCTTTGGATCTTCAAAACCTGGGGGTTGAGCAACACATACTTCTTCCTCAAGCTTACCATCGAGGAATGCACTTTTCACATCCATTTGGTATAAAGTGATATCATGATGGTTAGCATAAGCAAGCAATATGCGAATAGCCTCAAGTCTAGCAACAGGTGCAAAAGTTTCATCGAAGTCAATTCCTTCAACCTATGTGTAGCCTTAAGCTACAAGCCGTGCCTTATTCCTCACCACAAGGCCACTTTCATCTTGCTTGTTGCGGTAGATCCACTTTGTGCCAATGATATTGTGCTTGCAAGGATCTGGACGTTTGACCAGTTCCCAGACGTTGTTGAGCTCAAACTGATGTAATTCTTCTTGCATGGCCTGAATCCACTCAGCTTCCAGAAATGCTTCATCTACCTTAGCGGGCTCTGTGATAGATACAAAAGCAAAGTGCCCACAAAAGTTAGATAAATATGAAGCTCTTGAGCGTGTGAGAGGACCTGGTGCTTCAATGTCATCGATGATCTTTTCAACTTGCACTTCTCTTGCAACGCGAGGATGAGCTGGTTGTCGTCGAGGAATTTGATCAGCATTTTCTTCAGCACCATGTTCTTCAGCATTTTCTTTAGGTGCATTCGCTCGACGTTCTTCATGTTCTGGAATGAATTCTTCAGCAGATTCTTCGATAGGAATGACATCCTCAGTAGCCTTGAACTTGATTGATTCCTAAGGTGCTGGTTCATCTATCACAGAAGGTAGGTGCTCTCTTTGCGAGCCATTAGTTTCATCGAACCGCATATCTACAGTTTGAACAACCTTGTGAAGAACGTTGTTGAAGACTCTGTAGGTGTGCGAGTCCTTTCCGTAACCAAGCATGAAACCTTCATGTGCTTTTGGTGCAAATTTAGAGTTGTGATGAGGATCTCTAATCCAGCATTTGGCACCGAAGACTTTTAAATAACTCACATTGGGTTTCTTGTCAGTGAGGAGTTCACAGGCAGTCTTCTTGAAGAATTTGTGAAGATATACTCTGTTGATGATGTGGCATGCAGTATCAATTGCATCAATCCAGAAACTACGAGGCGTTTTGTATTCATCAAGCATATGCGAGCCATCTCAGCAAGAGTCCTGTTCTTACGCTCCACGACGCCATTCTGCTGAGGAGTATAAGGAGCAGATAACTCATGAGTAATACCAAGTTCATCAAGATAGTCATCAAGACCAGAATTCTTGAACTTAGTTCCATTGTCACTTCTGATGTGCTTGATCTTCACACCAAAATTGGTTGAAGCCCTCAAGGAAAATCGTTTGAAGACTTCCTGCACTTCATGTTTGTAAGTAACAATGTGTACCCATGTGTAATGAGAGTAATCATCAACAATAACAAAGCCATATTGAGATGCTTCATTTCAAACTGCAGCATAATGATTAGGATTGAAGAGATCCATATGAAGTAATTCAAATGGTCGAGTAGTGGTCATGATAGTCTTTGCTGGATAGTTGGCCTTGGTCATCTTTCCAACTTCACAAGCTCCGCATAAGTGATACTTGAGGAATTTGACATTCTCAATGCCAATGACATGCTTATTCTTTGCAAGCGTGTGCAAATTCCTCATGCCTGCATGATCAAGTCGTCGATGCCATAGCCAGCCTTCTGAAGCTTTTGCGAGTAGGCACACGGCTGGTTGTGGTTGACGGTTACCTGGACTAGGGGGGACTCACCACGTCATCCCCCGATCTGTTAGATTGGGCGGAGGACCCCCATGGCCATATACTCATGGGCCAGTCCGGACAGTTGCCGCATACAAGGAAGATTCCACAAGACTTGGTGATCAAGACAAGGACTCCTCCCCCACCGGCGTATTCGGCTAGGACTCTTGTTATCCTGGGCCTCTAGTGCATTATATAAACCGAGTCCAGGCTAGTCGATAGATCACAATTACAATCATACCATCATAGGCTAGCTCTTAGGGTTTAGCCTCTACGATCTCGTGGTAGATCTACTCTTGTACTACCCATATCATCAATATTAATCAAGCAGGAAGTAGGGTTTTACCTCCATCAAGAGGGCCCGAACCTGGGTAAACATCTATGTCCCTTGCTTCCTGTTACCATCAGGCTTGACGCATAGATCGTGACCCCCTACCCGAGATCCGCCGGTTTTGACACCGACATTGGTGCTTTCATTGAGAGTTCCGCTGTGTGTTCGGCAAAAGGTCGATGGCTCGCCAGCAGATCAACTGCGACTTCGGCATGTTCGTCACCGGCTCGACTGGTCACCTTGGTTCGACCAAAGACTGCGCCCTACCTTCGATCGTCATGTTTGGATGAGGGCCTTCATCAACATCAACTCCGATCTCTATCAAGATCATGGAGGAATCATCCATGGCGCTCAGGGGCTCAACGTCAACATTGCCCTCGGGCGACCGTGCTGTTTTTCTGGACAGTGAAATTGTATCCGCCACCACCGCCTCCTCGAGTTTCGCTTTAACGATCACTTCCGTGGAATTGTGCGGAATTGAGTCCACAACAACCCTGGAAAATTTCGTCGAGTTCCGATGGAGGAATCTCTGGCAATCCGCGATATACCGGAGCCCTGTCAAATCTGGACGGGAATCTGGACGAGTTTAGGGCGTGGTGTCCAGCTTCTAGCTCGGACGTCCTTTGGAAGATCCAACCGTTGATCAGCTGCGGAATTCCTATATCTACCACCTCTCAAAATTTGATCTCGATCCGACCGTCCAAACTCCAGGGACCTTCCGATTAGTGCATCACTTTTCGGATCTATTTTCCGCGCGAGAAGGAATCCGCCCCGAACTCATCTTTTTTATGAACGGGATTTTGGACATCCTTTTTGAAGGAAGTTTTGTATTGGGTATTGTGTTTTGTTCCCAAGCACATCCCGCTAATTTTGAAGTATTTTCCAATATGATCTTCACCATCGCGCTGGTGTCGCTCTACGTTTGTCGACCTGCGCTAGACACGTTGTCACTTTATTGAGCCGAACTCAACTTCTTCGGATCATCATATCGGCAAGCCAAACAAAAGTTCGGCATCGCAAATGATAAATCATCATCAACATCGCCGCCCCACGGATTACACGGAGCGGGCACACCGGCATCACCGCACGGTCACTTCATCAAGCCGGCATTGACCACGTCACGACCAACATCGGCAGGGCCGCACTATTGCTCCTTCAAGCCGGTGTCCATCATGCCGACCTACTTCAACTCATCGACTGACATCGAGGCTTCGACACCTCGGGACCGGGGGCTTCACCATCTCTTCATCAACCTATACTCCGGATACTTCGGCATCACTAGCTGACCAGCTCCATCACGTCAGCTGGACCGAGGGCTTTGCCTCGGCGAGCCAACCTTTGCCAGCATTGCCGTGCTGTCGCTTTATTGCTCATCAGGCAATGGGTGTGCGGATCGAGTCCCAATTTTGGGAATCACCTTTCTTCGGATTGATACAACAAATAAACCAGGTGCTATTAATCCTAGTATTTTTTGGTTGTTTGGGTTCATTTTTTCCAAGGAATTATTACTCTGGTTTGTCCATCATATGTACATAGGTCTATCAAATGGTGGCGCGTGCTTGACGGTCGCATGGTGGTTCGGTCAGTTTCCGTACATAGTCCAGCGAACGCCGCATCCGGAACTCGGACCGACCTGTGAATTCAGGCTTTGTCACGCCTTTATCGCATCACGCCGACGCCCTGCATCGTCACGCTAACGCTTTTGGCTTCGGCGCCAGGCCACATCTCTTTAAATAAATTATTTTTGCGTAAAGCAATTATGCAAGGATTATATATGTATATTATTATTTCCTGGACCGCATTGTTTTATGTGTGCAGGTAATCGATTTTGACTGCGTTACGCGGCCACTACTCTGGAGTGCCGAACTACTTGCTCGGACACCTCGGACCTGGGGGCTGGGATCTCGGCCATGCCGAGGACTGCGAACCTTGTCGGTTCAATGGGCGTCTTCGTCCCGCCACAAGCCCGAATCGCGTCATCAATGCCGAACACATTAACCAGCTAAGTTGCTTTCATGCTCAAAAACTTTCAGTTTTTAAATTTTGTTCGGTTTGACCAAGCATTATACTTTTTGGCACAAAGTTGTTTGTGACAAAGTTCCTTGTCAAAACTTTGTTTGTGACACACATATTCAAACACCCCGTTTACTTGGGGGCTTACTTTGTGAAGCTTTTCCTCTTGCATATGATTATACTTGTACGGCTTCGTTCCTTGTTCGTGTATTACGCCACAATATGCACCATGTTGACTTAACCGATTTGCAAGCTGGGTTGCTTTGCTCCTGTGTTTACCCCTGCGTTCCCGATTGTTCGGCTAGGGAGTAAAGGGAGCACCTCTGCGATTGTCACAATCGGTTCATCCAAGCCGGACCTCAGACTGGGTGAAGCCGAAAGCTAGCGCTCTTATTGTTTCCAATTATGGTCGGCACACAATGGAACTCATGAGTACAAAAAATATATTGCACAAGTCTCATAGTAACAATGAGCACCGAAGAAAGGTATCGGTGGGGGTACTATTTTCTTCGAAGATGCTTCTTACACTTTGTTAGTAATATAGCATAAGTTCCCTAAAGCGGCGCTTTATGCATTCTGACCTTATGACCTGATTGCCTAGTTATCGAAAACACCGTTGATATTCTCGACAGGTGGAGTACATAACACTTTTTGGTCCTTGACAGAAGAGGGAGAAGCCGACGGTCGGTTAAGACGCTTTTAAAGTTCGGTGAACAAAGATATGATATTAGTACTTCGGTACATACAATCATTATACATAAAATTCTTTTACCCAAGTCACGTGGGGGCTCCTAAATTCGTATGAGCTATTTTTCTTCTTGGTCGTTACAAAGTCTTTTTCTATCAATCCTTTTTTGATGCGAGTGTGTGGTGAATAGCCGGATAGCCTTGCTTCTCTCTAAATCCGCTCGAGTGCAGTTTGCTAAACTAGCCTCGGAGAAGCACGCCGCCTTCAGGATAAGGAGGTTGAGGCCATAGGCTGACCCGCTTGGAGTCTTGAGATAGGATGTGTCATGTTAAAGCACCCATCAAGCACTTTTTTACAGTCCAATTTTCGGATTGGCACCGAACACTTGATCTAGTTCGGACATTAAACTTTTGAATAAGTTTTTTTGGCTTTTCGATCCTATGGCACTTTTAAACTATTTGTGCGTTTCCGGCATTAGTCTCGCACTGCAACGCCGGACACCTTTAGGGATTCAACAAAAACATTCTCGGATATTGCTTTATATGCATCGGTTTCGAATTGTGTCTTCGGTCAATAGTTGAGTTGCCTGGCTCCTGTGCTTACCTCCTATGTTCCGCTTTGTTCGGCTAGCTGTGCAAAGGAAGAACCACTGCGATTGTGCTTTCAGTTCGCATGGTCAAGCACCTCAGTGGAGAAAGCGAAACCGATTTGTCACAATAGGCGTAAACTAGTCAGTGATCCGATGACTATGTTAAATGACGGGCCGTTCATAACATTGGCCGAAGTGTTTACGGCTTGACCTCGGCTGTCGCCGAACACTAACCGGGGGCTCATAGCTAGCTTCCCCAGTATAAAGCTCCTATGACTAAGCGAAAGTTTTAAAGCCCGCATATCTGATTGCCTCGTTTATGCTAACACAACCGCCTTCGGGCACCGAGACGTCGGCTAAGGGTTGCTTTGTTATCGCGGAAACACCCTACATAGTATCTACCAAGGGTAGAAGGCGGCGATGGGCCACTTTCAAGCGATAAGCGGTCACAATGGAGTCAAAATAATGATGTAAAGTACTTGGATACATAGAATCATTACACATAATCTGTGATTTTACTCGATATTGATCCTTAATTGACCACCCGTGCCCACATTAAGGCTCGGGGCTCTTGGGCTTTGCGCTCATTATTTACAAATATTAAAGGGCACATCGATCCCACGATCCGGTGTTGCCACCCGACCGATGTCTCGAGGGCTCTTGCATTGCTTATTCAATGTAGAGAATTCAAAGTGCTCGATGTTCGGCTTGAACGAACTATGCGCATACATGTCTTCGGACAATAATAGGTACCATATGGACCTATCCGGCATCAAGCTAGTATATTGCGGCGACTTTCACGACCCTCTCTCAGGGGCCCGTTCGTCGATCACTATTCTCTCTAATATATTACACTACGTTTTATTCCATGTATCTTTGCCGAGCTAGGAGTTGATCCTCAGGCCGATTTCGCGCATCGACCTGAGTCTCGGGGGCTACTGGGAACGGCAGTTTATGCTTTCCTTTAGGTGCATCTCGGGTTTTAGACTGACACACACCTTTAGGGCTACTGGATATACATTGGCAGAGAATAAACTGCACCAGTTAAAAATATTCACAAAAAATCAGCCCGCGGTCGGGGTGGTGCACCACCTTGGAAGCAGTCCTGCATAAAAGCTCGGGCACTAGCGGCTAACTCCATAGAAGGCATTTCCGGCATTAAGCTCAGCTAAACTCCTTCAACTTTTTTGAACCAAGATGATCTATGACATCTTGGATATAGTCCAACGTTGGAGCTTGGACACAGTCCGGCGTTGGAGCTTGGATACATTTCGGCGTTGGAGCTGGAAGCAGTCCTACATTGGTGCTCGGCTGCAAAAGATACCTCGAATGCAGTACGACGCTAGAGCTCGGACGCAAGAGGATACTGCCTCCCAGGAACAACTTCAAACCCGAGGTGTGGCATAAAAATAACAAAGCATTGATAAAGGCCGGAAACTTAAAGGGGCTCCTCGGATACCCAACGTGTAAACTCTTCGGATGCACTTCGGCGATCCTCAAGATCGAAGATGAGAAGATTTGTTGAACTAGTTTTCTAGACCGACGACCAAGATGAAGAACAGTTTGGAAGAATCTAGGGCGTCCCTAACTTGAAGACCGGTTCGAGGGGCTCTTGGCGGTGTCCTGGACTAGGGGGACTCACCACGTCATCTCCCGATCTGTTAGATTGGGCCGAGGACCCCCATGGCCGTATACTCATGGGCCAGTCCGGACAGCTGCCGCATACAAGGAAGATTCATAAGACTTGGCGATCAAGACAAGGACTCCTCCCCCACCGGCGTATTCGGCTAGGACTCTTGTTATCCTGGGCCTCTGGTGCATTATATAAACCGAGGCTAGGCTAGTCGATAGATCACAATTACAATCATACCATCATAGGCTAGCTCTTAGGGTTTAGCCTCTACGATCTCGTGGTAGATCTACTCTTGTACTACCCATATCATCAATATTAATCAAGCAGGAAGTAGGGTTTTACCTCCATCGAGAGGGCCCGAACCTGGGTAAACATTTGTGTCCCTTGCTTCCTGTTACCATTAGCCTTGATGCACAGATCGGGACCCCCTACCCGAGATTCGCCGGTTTTGACACCGACAGTGGTCCTGTAGAGAAATCAACAATATACAAGTCTCCTCTCCTAAAGCCTTCGAAGACTTTGGAATTGTCAGCTTCCATGATCACAACACAACGATACTTGCGAAAGAAAACAACCATATCAAGATTGCAAAGCATTGAGACAGACATGAGGTTGTATCCTAAGGACTCGACAAGCATGACTTTGTCCATGTGTCGATCCTTTGAGATCGCAACCTTACCTAGACCCAATACCTGACTTTTGCCTTTGTCAGCGAAGATGATATGCTTCAGATGTGATGGAGATAAGGGAGCATCCATCAATAGATTCTTGTCACCAGTAATGTGATTTGTACATCCACTATCAAGGACCCACTCAGTGGATTTGGGTTGATCATCCTGCAGATGAATTAGTGCAGCTTACGAACTCATATACTTCATCAGTGAAGAATATGACATCAATTCATCAGGTCAATTTCATCAAGTAATAGAACAGATAAAACAATATGAGGACGTGAGAAATGTCATGATTAGCCTGCGTCCTTTTAGGCAATTTTAGGTCTCCAGCAAATTCTTCAGACGTTTTAAGCACGTCTGGAGACCTGACCCTACAAAAGAGATTAGTTCTATTTCTTCACCACCCACATTTGAAGGGGTGGCAAAGAGTTCATCACTCTGCGAGCTCCATACGAGAAAGGTGGCATAGAAGCCAGTCCATTTTGTTTCACATAAGAGGAGTTAGGATAGGCATATGAATAAGAAGACAAATTCTTCGAGGACTTATGAACATAATGGTTTGAAGAATAATGCACATATTCATAGCCCTTGGCTCTTCCCTGAGAAACAGAGGGGTTAGCACGATGATGTTCATATCAGGACTTTGATCCTTTTGAGGAATTTGATCCATGTGAGGAATTTGGTTCGTATGAGGACTTGGATCCATATGAAGAATTTGGTCCATATGAAGAATTTGATTTGGGGTTCCTATTCTTCATAGATGGTGTCATGAGGACATTCACCTGAAGACTTTCAAGGCATCTTTTGGGAACCCAGATTTTCTTCATAGGGGAACCGTTCCTGCAGTTAGTGCCAACATATCTAGAAAATACTTCACCATTCTAATTCTTGAACAATTTATAGTTGGAGTCAAATGACTCATCAGAAGAATGAGGAGATTCACATGTAAAGCCAGATAAATTGGATGGATCAACTGGAGGTCCCTTTGCAGCAACCCATGAGGTTTTGGGGTACTGCTTAGGCTTCCAATATGTACCATCAGCATTGAGTTTCCTCTCAAAGGCAATACCCTCTTTCCTAGGGTTCCTGTTGAGGATATGCTTTTTAAGCACATCACAAAGAATTTGATGCCCTTTGAGGCTTTTGTACATGCCTATCATGTACAATTCCTTCAGCCCTGCATCATCAGTGCTACTAGCAATGTCCTTAGATGAGGAATTAGTGATAGCAGAGACAGTTGAAGAATTTGTAGCATTAGAAGCATTTGAGCATTCAGGTGAAGAATTAGAAGATTCACGTTCAATGCATTTCAAACATGGAGGAACAAATTCTTCCTGAGCAGCGCTGATTTGTTGAGCTAGTAATGAATCACGCTCCTTCTGAAGATCTTCATAACTCAATCTTAGCTTCTCAAGATCTTGCTTTCTTTGAAGAAATTCATAAGAAAGCTTCTCACGATCAGATAAGAGAGTGTTATGATGACCTTAAAGGTTGTCAAACTTAGACTGAAGTCTCTGAAGACTTTCAGCCAAAGCTTTCGACTAATCCATTTCTTAACCCAACATATCATCACTCTTATTTAGCATGTATTGAACTTTTTCCAAAGCTCTTTGTTGTTTAATGGCAAGGGAAGCAAGTTTGACATAGCTGGTTCCAAATTCATCACTAGATTCAGATAGATAGCATTCAGTCACCTTAGCATCTTTTGCCATAAGGCATGGTGCAGAAGATGATGATTCTGGTTCGAATGTCATCGCTTCGAGAGATTCCTTGAAGTCCTCAAACCAAGGATCATGACGGGTTTGATGACCTTCATAAACCTCAGAGAGACTGTCCCAGATAAGCTTCGCATGATCGAGATGCATGATATTCCTAAACTGATTTTGAGACAGACAGGAGCAGATGACGTCCTTCGTCGTGAGGTTGATAAGAGTGTACTTGTGAATGTCATCAGCTTCCGCCATCTTGCACAGATCAGTCAGACCAATCTCAGTGACGGTCCACGACTCACTTTGTTCATTGCCATGAGGCGCTTCTTCATCATGGCCTTCCACTTGGGATACTCGTGACCGTCAAAGATGGGGCATAACACTGTCTTCATTCCTGTGGTCGACATAACTAAAACTCCAGGCGGTTAAACCAAAATCACACAGAACAAGGGAGTACCTTGCTCTGATACCAATCGAAAATGCGTGATATCGACTAGAGGGGGGGGGTGAATAGGCAATTTTTATGAATTCTTCACTGAGGAATTTGCGGGTGAGGAAATTCCTTACCGAAGAACTACTAGCAGCGGAATAAGTACTCAAAAGTAAACATAACAGAACACAAGCATGGTCGTCATGATGAAATGAAGACAAGCACAGAGTACAGAAATCATAATCACAGGATAACATAGGATGAAGACAAACAGACTGAAGAAATTGAACTGAGGAAATTGAGAAAGTCTTTAGTCAAAGTCTTCAAACAGATATGAACAAGCACACAACAACTGTAATGAGGAAATGAAAGATTTGAGGAAATAGAACCCGATGGCTTGGTGAAGACAATGATTTGGTAGACCAGTTCAAGCTATTTGTCTCGATTGTACATCTGGTTGGATGGGCTAGGTATTTAAACACGAGGACACACGATCCGGACACACAATCCTCACCATATTCTCCTTGAGCTAAGGTCACACAGACCTCGCCCAATCACTCGTGGTAAGTCTTCAGGTGACTTCCGAACCTTCACAAACTCGGTCATCCGGCGATCCACAATTCCTCTTGGATGCTCTAGACCATGACGCCTAACCGTATGGAAGAAGCACAGTCTTCAAAGGTAACAAGCGACGGATCCACGCAGGATCAATCTCTTTAGTGATGCTCAATCACTTTGGGTTTGTAGGTGTTTGGGTTTGGGTTTTCCTCACTCGATGATTTTCGCTCAAAGTTCTCGGAGGATGGGATGCTCTCAAATGACAAGTGTCAGTTTCTCTCGGAGTAGCCAACCAGCTAGTGGTTGTAGGGGGCAGCTATTTATAGCCTAGGGAGCAGCCCAACATGATAAGCCATAAATGCCCTTCAATGATATGACCGTTAGGTGGATAAGATATTTTGGGACAGCTGGCGCGTAGCACAACAACGGTCGGAAATTTGAGTATGAAATACCTCAGGGCTATCATGTTCCTCACTGTGTAGGCAATCCGCACTGGCGAATTCCTAACTCCAGAGTCAGAACAAATTCCTCAGTGACCAGAAGAACTTCGTATCTGTCACTGAAGAAATTGACTGAACTGTATTATTGCCTCTAGGGCATATTTCCTTCAGTCTCCCACTTGCATTAGAGTCAATAATCTAGTTCACATCGCCATGTGATTTAATACCAATAGTTCACATCACCATGTGATTAGTTCACATCTCCATGTGACTAATAGCCAAAGGGTTTTACTAGAGTGAATAATCTAGTTCACATCGATATGTGATTAACACCCAAAGAGTACTAAGGTGTGATCATGTTTTTCTTGTGAGAGAAGCTTAGTCAATGGGTCTGTCACATTCAGAGCCGTATGTAATTTGCAAATTTTCTATGTCTACAATGCTCTGCATGGAGCTACTCTAGCTAATTACTCCCACTTTGAATATGTATTCATCCGGATCGGTGTAAAAGCTTGCATCGGCGCAACTCTTTACGACGAACTCTTCATCACCTCCATAACCGAGAAATATCTCCTAAGTCTTCTAAGGATAATTTTGACCGCTGTCAAGTGATCCACTCCTGGATCAATATCATACCCCCTTGCTAAACTCATGGCAAGGTACACAATAGGTTTGGTACACAACATAGCATACTTTATAGAACCTATGGTTGAGGCATAGGGAATGACTTTCATTCTCTTTCTATTTTACGACACAGTCGTGTTTTGAGTCTTACTCAACTTTACACCTTGCAATAAAGGCAAGAACTCCTTCTTTATTTGTTCCATTTTGAACTACTTCAAAATCTTGTCAAGATATGTACTCATTGAAAAATCTTATCAAAGCCGTCTTGATCCATCTCTATAGATCTTGACGCCCAATATGTAAGCAGCTTCACCGAGGTCTTTCTTTGAAAAACTCCTTTCAAACACTCCTTTATGCTTTCCAGAAAATTCTACATCATTTCCTATCAACAATATGTCATTCACATATACTTATCAGAAAGGTTGTAGTGCTCCCACTCACTTTCTTCCAAATACAGGCTTCACCGCAAGTCTGTATAAAACTATATGCTTTGATCAACTTATCAAAGCGTATATTCCAACTCCGAGATGCTTGCACCAATCCATAGATGGATCATTTGGAGCTTGCACATTTTGTTAGCACCTTTAGGATTGACAAAACCTTTTGGTTGTATCATATACAACTCTTCTTTAATAAATCCATTAAGGAATGTAGTTTTGATATCCATTTGTCAGATTTCATAAAATGTGGCAATTGCTAACAAGTTTCGAACAGACTTTAAGCATCGATACGAGTGAGAAAATCTCATCGTAGTCAACATCTTGAACTTGTAAAAACTATTTTCGACAAGTCAAGCTCTGTAGATAGTAACACTACTATCAGTGTCCGTCTTCCTCTTGATGATCCATTTATTCTCAATGGCTCGCCGATCACCGGGCAAGTCAATCAAAGTCCATAGTTTGTTCTCATACATGGATCCCATCTCAGATTTCACGGCCTCAAGCTATTTCGCGGAATATGGGCTCATCATCGCTTCCTCATAGTTCATAGTTTCGTCATGGTCTAGTAACATGGTTTCTAGAACAGGATTACCGTACCACTCTGGTGCGTAACATACTCTGGTTGACCTATGAGGTTCGGTAGTAACTTGATCTGAAGTTTCATGATCATCATCATTAACTTTCTCACTAATTGGTGTAGGAATCACTGAAACTGATTTCTGTGATGAACTACTTTCCAATAAGGGAGCAGGTACAGTTACCTCATCAAGTTCTACTTTCCTCCCACTCACTTCTTTCAAGAGAAACTCCTTCTCTAGAAAGGATCCATTCTTAGCAACAGATATCTTGCCTTCGGATCTGTGATAGAAGGTGTACCCAACAGTTTCCTTTGGGTATCCTATGAAGGCGCATTTCTCTGATTTGGGTTCGAGCTTATCAGGTTGAGACTTTTTCACATAAGAATCGTCACCCCAAACTTTAAGAAACGACAGCTTAGGTTTCTTGCCAAACCACAATTCATATGGCGTCGTCTCAACGGATTTAGATGGTGCCCTATTTAACATGAATACAACTGTCTCTAATGCATAACCCCAAAACGATAGTGATAATCGGTAAGAGACATCATAGATCGCACCATATCTAGTTAAGTACGGTTACGACGTTCGCACACACCATTATTGTCGACGTTCTGGGAACGGGGGTACCCAAACTTGCCTGCCTGCGGCCTGCGGCGTGGCTCAAGGGGTGGCCCAGCACGGCCCATGTTCATCAGCACAAGCTCAAGACCCTCGCGAGGGGCCAAGCCTCGCGGGGCGGACGACAGGAAGCTTCCTCAGGCACAGCCTCGTCAGGCTGGCTCGCGAGGAGGCGGAGAGATCAAGGCGGGGTACCTCACGAGGTGCCCATGATGCAAGTCATGACGACCGAGGGAGCCAGGAGGGCGCCAGCCCGCACAGTGTCCTCATTTCCTCTTTGGTGCAAAGGAGGCAAGCGCAGGCGAGAGCATCAAGCAAAGGCAGCCATTTCGGTGCAACAAGACCAAGACCAACACAACGGTAGGAAGGAGGTCATCGTGGAGCCCAAGCCGGTGTCATCATCAGAGCCTTTGACAGGCGAGGACCAACTTTAGTCAGGATAAGTTAATAGATGTTCCCCTACAAAATGGCCAATTGTTGGCGCCCTTCCCGCTCAATATATGGGAAGAGGCCCAGGGGCTTTGCCTATAAATAGGACTAGCCACCCACAAGGTAGGGGGAAGATCAGAGGTTGAATCTAGAGAGAGAGAGAGAGAGAGAGAGAGAGAGAGAGAGAGCGACCGAACTCCCCCTAGCAGTTCGTCGCACCGACCAAGAACAGACCCTCGCGAGGCTGTTGTTCCTTGTATTGTTCATCATCAGCCCCAGAGGCAATCCACAACACCACACACTTTGGAGTAGGGTATTACACCACAATGGTGGCCCGAACCAAGATAAACATTGTGTCCCTTGTGTTGCTCTTTGTGTAGTTTAGATCCTTGCAGGCTGACGAGGTGCAGGTTGGTAGGGGTGAGATCTCCGCGTGCACCCGGAGTTCGAACCTAGAGGGTCTGCCGGAACCCGAAATCCGACATTTGGCGCGCCCGGTAGGGGTGCGCGGAATCCGCCATACGCCCGCCTGTTCTTCACCGCCCCTCGCATCCATGTCAGACGCTCGTCGGGCCCGCGCCGAGCGCCGGGCCGCTCTCGCTACCCGCGTCCCCCAGACGGCCCCCGTTGGCGGCCGCCCCCGCCGTTCTCCGTCGCCTGCCGTCAAAGCTACCACCGGCCCGGCGGGGAACGAGCAGCAAGCATCGTCACAGCATCCATCCGTGAGGCGAGACGGCCGCACCGCTACTCCTTCGCTCGCCCCAGCTGGTTCTTCGTCTCGCGCGCTCCGCGCACCCATGGAGGCTCGAGCCGCGCTCATCGCGGCAAACGAGCTCCTGCGCTATCGCCCCGTCAATGACGTCTACGAGGAGTGGCTCGACCGCGTCGCCGAGCTCATTCGCGCCGCAGGGGGCTCCCCCGCGCCGTCCTTCTCGCTGCACCGTGCCCCGCCTTGCACATGCGATGAAGCTCCAGGGGCACCTCAGCCGCCTCCCCCTCAAGAAGGCGCCTTGGCCCCAAGGCGCGTGGCCCCTGGGCGGAACCCACTCCGTCCGGCACCAGCGCAGCAAGAGCAGAGCTGTAAAGAGGTCCCTCGCCCCCAAGAAGCCGCCCGAGTGCTCCCTGCACCGGCCCGTCATGACCGCGCTCCTGCTCCGGCACGCCAAGACCCCACGCTGCTCCCAGCGGCAGCGCACGGGGATTCGCAAGACCAAGCCCTTCGTCACCAAAGGCCTCCCGTGGCCACTGCAGGCTGCCGCGCCTTCACCCCCGAGCTATGCCGCATCGCGTGGCCCGGCAAGTTCAAGCCAGACCTACCTCCTCGCTACGACGGCACGGCCGACCCTGCGGAGTTCCTCCAGCTCTACGGACTAGTTTCCCATGGCGCTCAAGGATGGTGCCCGCACGTGGCTCCTGAACCTGGCTCCTCGCATGATCTCCTCATGGGACGAGATGCGCACCCGCTTCATCGCCAACTTCCAAGGCACTCGCGACGGCTTCCTGCCGTGAGCGACATGCGCCGCATCAAGCTGCAGCCAGGAGAGACCCTGGAGAAGTACATCCAACGCTTCAACAACGCACGCCTCAAGATTCCCAAGGTGACCGAGGAGGCCATCATCTCAGCCTTCTCCGATGGTGTGCGTGACGTCAAGATGAAGGAGGAGCTGGCGATGCATGAAGACCTGTGCACATCCTTGGAGCTGTTCAACTTGGCGACCAAGTGCACCAGGGCTGAGGAAGGACGCCTTTCCCTCCTTGAGCTGCCGGCTGCTGACCCAGAAGAAAACAAGCCCAAGGTCAAGGACGTGAAGCGCAAGGGGGATGCCGTGCTCGCGGCAGAACCAGACACCAAGCGAGGCAGAGATCAGCCCGAGTCTTCCTAGGGCAGCCGGTACTGTGTGTACCATGACCTTCACACCCACAACACCAACGAATGTCAAGAACTCAGAGCCGTGCGAGAAGGGCGAATCGGTCGACGCCCCGACCGTAGTGATCGAGGCTACGGCCAAGGAGGAGGAAGAAACACAGGACGCTGGGAAGACCGTGGCCCTCGCCAAGGGTGGCGCGACCGACCTCGCGAGGACCGCTGGCAGGATCAGCCTCGCGAGGGAGGCTGGAGGGATCAGCCTCACGAGGATAGCCCGCAAGGCAACGCAGGCCTCCCTCCTCTGCCACCGCAGCCAAGGAGAAACGAAGACCATCATCAGGACGAGGGGGATGGGGGCTTCCAGGAGCCGCGCGCGATCGCTTGCATCCTGGGCGGAGCTCAAGACCCAGCCTCTCAGCGCATCTTCAAGCAATTCGCCCGCGAAGTGAATGCAGTCCTCCCCAAGCTCGAAGCCACGCGCCCTCTCAGGTGGTCAGCGTGCGCCATCACGTTCAGCTCAGTGGATCAGCTCAAGTGCGCAGCCACAGCCGGAGTCCTCCCGATGCTTTGTTCCCCAATCATCAGCAACGTGCAAGTCACCAGGACCCTCATCGATGGCGGAGCAGGGCTCAATGTCACATGCAGCCGAGACATTCAACAATCTCCAAGTGCCTTACAATCAGCTTGACAAACCAAGCCTTTCTCCGGAGTCACCGATGGCTCCACAGCCCGATTGAGCAGGTCCGCCTCCTGTCACCTTGGGCGCGACAACTACCGCACCAAGCTGATCGACTTCGACGTCGCCCACATTCGCCTGCCATACAATGCCATCCTCGGGTACCCAGCTCTGGCCAAATTCATGGCCGTGACTCATCACGGCTACAATGTCCTCAAGATGCCAGGAGGCCGTGGAGTCATCACGGTGCCTTGTGAAGAGAGAGACGCAGTGTGCTCCCTGGAGCATGCTTTTCAAGCCGCGTCACTTGAAGACCCAGATCGCAGGAGCGGGAGGCTCCCCGAGGCTGCTCCCAAGAAGAAGAAGACATCGCCTGGCCCGACCCCTCGGGAGGCAGGCCCCTCAGGTCCGCGCTGCTCAGGGGGCACCTCCTTCTGTCGCGTAGGAAGGTGTGCCCGGCGCCCTCCTCGAGCAAGGCTCGGGGGCTCTCTCCTGGAGGGCCACCGACCTTGCTAAGATCACGAGGGAGGCGCTTGGGCACCACTTGGAGGCGTATTTCAAAGCACGTTTCCCTCAGGAAGGAGCGAGGCAAGGAGGGCCAAACCCTCAGGAGTTCGTCAGCCAGATCATTCAGGAGCTGCAGGAGTCAAGAGTCATGAGTGGCAGCCACCGCTTACCCGCCGTAGCTCCCCATCCAGGCGAGGATGGTGGGCTGCGCGTCTGCATCGACATACCATGTAACACCCCGGATGTAACTTTCCATATTTGTAACTCCAACTCTTGCCATTTTCGGCGATGTGCTATGGTATTCCCTCCGTGGTTGGGTTTTTCTTCATTTTGCATTTTGTCCATGTCATGCATTTCATATCATGTCATCATGTGCATCGCATTCGCATACGTGTTCGCCTCATGATTCCGAGCATTTTCCCGTTGTCCGCTTTTGCAATCCGACACTCCTACATGCACCGGCGCACCCCTCTTGTCTCTTTTTCGTGAGCGGGTGTTAAACGTTCTCGGAATGGACCGAGGCTTGCCAAGTGGCCTTGGTACATCACCGGTAGACCACCTGTCAAGTTTCGTGCCATTTGGAGGTCGTTTGATACTCCAACAGTTAACCGGGTATCTGCGAAGGCCTCTTGTGTGTTGCAGCCCAACACCCCTCCAAAACAGCCCAATAACCCATCTAAGTCACTTCCATGCTCTCCGTCGTCGGATCACGATCGTGTGGGCGAAAACTACACTCCATTTGGAGTCTCCTAGCTCCCTCTACCTATAAATATGTGACCATCCCCGAAATTTTCGGGCAAACCCTAGCCCCGCTCCCCTCGCGCCGCCGGACACGTCCGGACCGCGTCGGACGCGTCCGCCCTCCGCCGCCTGGCCAATCGCGAGCCGCCACGTGGCTGCTCACGCCGCCCAGCGCCGCCCGCCGCTGGCCCGTCGCCCGCTTGGCCCGTCGCCGGCCCCATGACCCATCCGCCCAGCGCTCCTCCTCCGCCCGCCGCCCGCTTCTCCGCCTACGCCGCCGCCTTCCCGCTCGGCCACTTCGTCGGCCGTCGCCGCCGCCACGCCGCCACCCGGCCCGGCCCCGTCGCGTCCGCCACCGCCGACCGGTGCCAGATCCGGCCGGCCTCACCCCGGCAGCCTACCCGACCTCACCTCCGCTTCAACTCCGGCGTGCCTCGGCGTCCGCGCCAGATTCAGATCTGAATTATTAGGTTAGACTTCGAATTTCCACAAAGTCTGCACATTATCATGCCCTATTCATCGTGTCATAACTTTGCAACTGTTGCTCCGTTTTGGGCGTGTAGCATACCTAATTGTTCGACTCGACGAGTACAACATTTTATCTAATTGCATCATTTTCATTTGAGCTCATCTTGATGCCCGAAATGCTGTTGGAAGAGGGCTATGTGATGTTAGTTTCAGATTCTTATCAGAACTTGCACTTTTGTCATTTTTGCCATGATTGATGTGTGCACCCTATGAACTTGAGCCCTACATGTGTTTTGTAATATGCCATGCCATATTTACAGGGGTGTATGCCATGTATTTTTGTGATCTCTGTGGTGACTAGCACAAGCATGCAAACTAGGCTTCGTGATGTTGCTGATTTCAGCCCTGTTCTGCTGTTATTTTTATGCCATGTAAACTTGATGCTACAGAGAGATCCGTGCATATTTTGAGATACTTCAGTAAGGATGTTTTGAACATATGGTTATTCTCTATCCATACGTGCCCTTGTTTGCAATTATGGGGTGCCATAGCTTGAGTCAATCAAGCTCTACTTTTGCTATAAAATGTTTCCTGGCGGGTTGTTTACATGTTATTCAATTTTGCCAAGGTTGTTGTAGTTGATCCGTGTATGCTATGATGTTGTTCTTGCCATGTATAGCTTCTATGCCATGTCTTCTTGATGAATGTATGCTTAGTTTATCATGAAATGCTCTGTAGTGAGTGTATCGAGCTCGCGAAGATGCCTTCTTAATTCTGTCAATGTCATGCCCTGTTTGCTGAATCATTATGAAACTTGCTATATTGACATGGGTGCTATTACATTTTCTGATCCCTTTTGGCTCTTGGTCAGTAAGGGACTTTTGTTCAATGCCTTGAGTAGATTTATTCCATGCCATATTTTGCTATGTTTTGTTCCTGTAGCATGTCGTTTGCTTGCTCTAAACATGCCTTCCTGTTGTTAATTTCTGGCATGTTACTATGTTCACTGTCTGTGAAGCTGATATATTTTGCACTTTTGCCATGCTTGTTTGGACCTGTTATGTTGTGATTTAGCCGTAGCTCAGTGTTCATCTTTTGTCAAACATCTTGAGTAGATCACTGCCATATGCTCTGTTGGTACGTTTGGGTGAACTAGCTTAATTTCTTGTTGCTTGCTAACTGGCATCATGCTGTTAATGGCAGAATTGTGGCATTCTTGTTTTGCTTGCCTTTTGCAAACCGTGCGTCCGATTCCGGTGATCTTTATGTCGATTTCAACCGAAATCATCTCACCTTTCCAGCGGCATACTTGGTTTGCCAAGTTGATGCCTTGTTCATCACTTTTCCTTCCGGAGCACGCATACGCATTGCATATCACATCTCGCATATCATGCCATGTATTGCATCATGTTGCTTGTGCATTGCACCGTGATTTATTGTGGTTCCATTGTTTGTGTTCTTGCTTTGGGTAGAGCCGGAGATGAGTACGTGAGCGAGGAACCTGTTGAGAACGCCACGAGGATCAAGCTTTCGACAACTCGAGAACCTTGCGAGCAAGATGACCATACCCTCGAAATCACTTCTATCTTTGCTTGCTAGATGCTCGTTCTTTTGCTATGGCCATGCTGTGATACCTACCACTTGCTATATCATGCCACCCATATTGCCATGTCAAACCTCGAACCATCCTTTCCTAGCAAACCGTTGTTTAGCTATGTTACCGCTTTGCTCAGCCCCTCTTATAGCGTTGCTAGTTGCAGGTGAAGATGAAGTTTGTTCCTTGTTAGAACATGGATATTTTGGGTTATCACAATATCTCTTATTTAATTAATGCACCTATATACTTGGTAAAGGGTGGAAGGCTCGGCCTTATGCCTGGTGTTCTGTTCCACTCTTGCCACCCTAGTTTCCGTCATACCGGTGTTATGTTCCTTGATTTTGCGTTCCTTACACGGTTGGGTGATTTATGGGACCCCCTTGATAGTTCGCCTTGAATAAAACTCCTCCAGCAAGGCCCAACATTGGTTTTACCATTTGACCACCTACCACCATATTTTTCCCTTGGGTTTTCGCGAGCCAGAGGGTCATCTTTATTTTAGCCCCCCGGGCCGTGCTCCTCCGAAAGTGTTGGCCCGAACCGAGCCGCTGAGGCCAGCTCGGGAAACTTCAAGCCTGGTTTTACTCGTAGCCTGTCTCATCCGGTGTGCCCTGAGAACGAGATATGTGCAGCTCCTATCGGGATTTGTCGGCACAGTCGGGTGGCTTTGCTGGTCTTGTTTTATCATTGTCGAGATGTCTTGTAGTCCGGGATTCCGAGACTGATCGGGTCTTCCTGGTAGAAGGAATATCCTTCGTTGACCGTGAGAGCTTATAATGGGCTAAGTTGGGACACCCCTGCAGGGTATTATCTTTCGAAAGCCGTGCCCGCGGTTATGAGGCAGATGGGAATTTGTTAATGTCCGTTTGTAGAAAACCCGAAGTTGACCTTAATTAAAATAGATCAACCGCGTGTGTAACCGTGATGGTCTCTTCTCGGCGGAGTCCGGGAAGTGAACACGGTGTTGGAGTTATGTATTGACGTAAGTAGTTTCAGGATCACTTCTTGATCGCTACTAGCGTCACGACCGTGCCTTGCTTCTCTTCTCGCTCTCTTTTGCGAATGTAGCCACCATATATGCTAGTCGCTTGCTGCAGCTCCACCTCACAACTCTGTCCTTCCTATAAGCTTAAATACTCTTGATCTCGCGGGTGTGAGATTACTGAGTCCCGTGACTCATGATTCTACCAAAACAGTTGCAGTGCCGGCGATGCGGTCAGGTGATGCAACCGAGCTCAAGTGGGAGTTCGACGAGGAACGTGGTCGTTACTATGTGTCTTTTCACGATGATCGATGAGTGGAGCCAGTTGGGACGATCGGGATCTGTGTAGCATTTGGGGTAGTCTTCTTTTATTTTGGTTCCGTAGTCGGATCTTGAGTGTAATCTGGATAATGGATGTTTATTTATGTATTGTGTGAAGTGGCATTTGTAAGCCAACTATGTATCTCTTTCCCTTATGTATTACATGGGTTGTGTGAATATTACCTCACTTGCGACATTGCTTTCAATGCGGTTATGCCTCTAAGTCATGCTTCGACACGTGGGAGATATAGCCGCATCGAGGGCGTTACATACCAGGTCTCAACCGAGCCGCCTCTCAGGAGTGCCTCTGGCCCTCACGCGTGGGGCGTTGTGAAGATCCACCCCACAGCTACGTTCGCATGCCTTACGGTTTGCTGAACGCGGCTGCCACGCGCCAGCGCCTCATGAGGAGCATCCTAGAGGCTCAAGAGGCCAGGCATTCCGCAGTCCTGGCGGAGATGGAGATGGTCCGCGAGGAGCCACCCGGCGCCTCGGAGCCTCCCGAGGCTCTGGGCACAGGAGCTCGTGAAGATCGGCTTCCGCAGCACCACGACGTCCGCTACTTCAAAGCATCCCTTCATCTTCAACGTTATCGGTGACATCCTTGAGTTTCATTTTCAGTGGGGCGCCCCCAGGCTGCATCATTCCCGGGCCGCGTGGGTCCGTCCCTGCGGCGTGTATCCTTTGCTTCATGTTCCTAGCTTACTTTATTGGGGCGCCCTCGGGCTGCATCATCCCCAAGCCACTCGGGCAGACCAGTAGCATGTACCCCTCTTGCGTTTATTCGGGTTGTGCGTTTGACCCATCATGATTGTTAATTGGTTCCATCCATGGCACCCTCTTCCTTCATGTAAATGCCGCTTGCACGTTAAAGGGGGTACACGAGCATCGCGACTCATGGGCTCCTCTTGGCTCTCCAGCCCTCACCCTTTGGCCTTGTCCACGGCATCGCGACACAGCATACCAAATGACGGCTGAGACCCGCTCGAGGGCCGGGACCCGAGGACGTAAAGCGTCGACATCTAACCAAATTTGCAGGAACATATCACAAGTTAAGGCCCAGTGCCAGGCGCAACCCGCCTTGAGGTAGGGCCCCGTGAGTCCCGTTCTAGCTCACGGGTGCCCAGATACACCTCGTCGAGCCCTACCGTGCGGCCACGTGTCGAGGCGGGGCTGTACACGCCCGAGGGCTCCTCCGGAGGAGCCCCCTCACGCACCAGTGGAAGCACCATGCTCCGCGCTGGCTGACGACACTGCCGAGGAGCGGCTATGCCCGTACACATACGGAAGCGCTATGCTCCATGCTGGTGATAAACAACTGAGGGTGGCCCCCGGCCACATCAACCCCAAGGAGCCCAGAGGTCAATGTATGGCCTCATCGTAACGCCTCCCCTCGGGAGTGCCGCGCGAGGGGGCTGGGCACGGGGGCTACGCCTGGGTCACGCCCAGACGCACGCCACCCAGCCAGGCCCCTCGGGCCTGGTTCGTCGCACGCCCCTCCCCGAGCGGAGCCAAGGTACGAAGGCCGTTTGAACGTCAAGGGACTCTGAGCATCGTGACTCAGAGCCTAACTGCCACGTAGCCCCTCACCCCTTAGTTCCGAAGGCTAACGGCGGTTGAGGTATCTTGCGGGGCAGGCTCTCTGACGTAGAATGGTAAATTCACCCATACATCTCACCTCCCTACCTGTTGTTCGTAAGCGCTTAAGGGGACTCCTGAGCATCGCGACTCAGGAGCCTAACTTGTCACGTAGCCCCTCACCCCTTGGTCCCGTCTTGCTTTCCGGTCGGGGCTAACGGCGGCTGAGGTATGCGCGGGGCCGGGCTCTGCCGGCGTAGAACATAAGCAAGTAGGAAGGAAAAGCGCAAATCTCAAGGAATTCAAAAGAAAATATTACAGTCCATAACTGTTTTCACAATGCCAAACACAAGTTTAAACGCCTCCACGAGGCATGATGCATGTTGCAGGAGCTGAAAGCAGGACAGAAACCACGAAGGAGTCACTTGTTGGCAGCACCGTCACTGGCGGCGGAGCTGCGCTGGGCGGGTTCGCCTCGTGAAGCCTCAGGATCGGTAGCGCCTTGCTTCGGCTTGGTGTTGAAGGCCCGGAATTTCGCCAGCAGAGCCTCCGCTCGACCCTTCACGGCCTCAGCAGCGTGGCGGTAACAAGCTCGCCGCTCACGGGCTCCAATAGGCTGTCAAGGTCGACGATGGGGTCGCGAAGGTAGACGTGGGTGAAGACACGCGTCAGCGCTGCAGAAGACAGGACACGCGCCTCGGCCTCAGCCGTGGGACCGAGGCCAAGGGTGACATCTTCAAGGGCACGGACCAGGAAGGGAAGCAGCTTGGCAGGGCCGTCCTCGGTGCCGGCCAGCGGGCTTTCAAGGCCGCTGTCATAAAGCGACCTCAGCAAAGTGCGAGCCTTCGCCTCCAGCTTCGCGAAGGCCACGCGGTCCTCGGCGAGGACCGGCACCTTGCCGTCCAGCTCGATCCTCTTCGCCTCCAACTCCTGCTCCAGCGCACCCAAGCGGTCACGGCGCTCGTCAAGCTTGGCATCCCGGTTCTTGGCGGCCGCCTCACGAGCCTTCATGTCTTCCTCCTTCTCTTGGCGGGCCTTGGCCTCCACAGGCAAGCTGGTCGCCTGAGCCTGCAGCTCGCTCTCCAGCGCTGGCGGCGACCTCAGACATCGGCCACCTCCCCAAAGGCGGTGTTGCGGCCTTTGCCCCAAGGACGGCCTGTTTCTCCTTGTCGCATGGCCGTCATGCCTGAACCAGCGCCGCTCGAATCGAAGCATCGAGTGAACCCAGCGGAGGCCAGCTCAAGCGTTCGGCCTGGCGAGGGTCGGCGCCCGTAAGATTTTACGCAGCCGGTCCAGTTCAGCAGCAGCACGATCTAGGACAGTAGAAGGAGTCGGAGAGACAGTAGTTGGCGGAGTAGGAGGAGAGGACGGTAGCGTAATCACAGCATCCTGAGGCGGGGCCTTCTGCGCCCCGACGACTGCGGCAGTGGCATCAGGCAAGGATACCTCGGGAGTCGCTTGGGCCATGGGGGCTGAGCTCGCCCCAGATAGCTCCGCCAAGCCTCGCGAGGATGACCGGGCAGGAGAGGCCCGTGTCTTGCCGTCACCTTCTTTCGCGGACGGAGGCGCTGCCCCGGACGAAGCCTCAGGAGCCCCCTTCAGCTTCTTCGCCGCAGGCGCCAGCCTAGCCAAGGAATACAGATATCAAGCTTCAACGACAAAGCAAGAAGTAAAACAAGAATCAAGCACTTACTGGTCATCACTCGTGGGCTCGAGCAACCTCCGGCCGAACTTGAAGCCCGAGAGCCAGTTGCAGGGATCAGCCTTAAGAGGCTCGGGAGCAGGAGGCGCGTCTGCAGATCGCCTCGGAGCCGGGGCAGACCCGCGGGGGACCAGCCCCGTCCTGTCCTTCTTCGGGATCAGGGGCAAGCTCTCGCCGCCCCGCTCATCGCCATCCTCATCGTCGTCCTGCAAGAGGCGGAGAGCGTGGGATCTGCGCCGGGGGAGGGGCGCTCTCGACTCCCCGTTGGTCGCCTCGGAGTCGGACCCCTCTCCCCGCTCCTTTTCTTCCTCCTCTCCGCTGGAGTCGCTGGAGGACACGTTCACCGTCGCCAGGGCCGCTGGGTCCTTGGGAACCTCCGCGGGCATAGGCCCGTCCCCGTTGAAAGCGGGCATGGAGTCCACCACCTGCTCCCAATCATCTCGAAGGAACATGGGTACAGGAGCGCCCTCCAGCCTCGCCACGTCTCCCCCGACCAAAGATTGGAGGACCGCGGCCAGATCTTCGTCGGCCAAGACTACGGAGCTCGGGCGAGGCCTCCACAGCGGAAGCGAGTACTAATGAAGCGGGGCCACCCAGTGCTCCAGGAACTCCCTCAGGAGCGATGCCCAGGTCAGCTTTGCCGTCGCCATGTTGCCCGGCCACAGGTCCGCGTTCATCTTCTCCAGCACTGGCTTCGCGCGGGGATCCACGAGTTCCGCGCGAGACCAATCGTCAATGGGCGTGGGCTGCTCCGTGGACATAATCAGCCGAGGATGGATGCGCCCAGCATCTACCATGACCCACTTGCTCCAGAAGCCTTCAATCCTCTTCCCGGGCTTCGAGATGGCGTTGGAGCTGCCGTCGCGACAAAGCTCGCGCACGCGGTGATGGGGCCGCGAGAGGCCCGGAGGTAGAAGTAGTGGCGCAGCAAGGCCACTGAGGGCTGCACCCCGACATGAGCCTCACAATAGTAGGAGAAGATCGCCAGGAGAAAAACAGAGTTGGGGGTGGAGGTGCAGAGCTTGCAGTTTGTAATGGCGGAGGACAGAAAAGAAGAACTCAGAAAAAGAAGGCACTAGACCGGCGGCAATGGCGCTCGTGAAGAGCGGATAGAAGGTGCTTCCTTGGTCCTCAGGAAGGGCGGAGCCAGCCCTGAGCACCGCTGCCCCGTCATTGCCTTGCGCCGCCCCCATCCGGCGCGCCTGGGCAAGGCTCTTCTCCGACACGTTAGGGGAGTCCAAAGCAGGCGAGTACCAAGCTCCGACCGGGGTCTGGCGTGGCGCCATATCTTTCTAGGGCACGCAGTCGGAGTAGATCTGGGGATTTCGGAAGCAGGAAGGATAGGCGCAAGAAAGGGGATCTGGGCAATGACTGGAGAAGGCAAAGGAGGTAAAGCCTAGAACAGGTACCGCTCTGTTGTCAATTCGTGCAGTCGCTGAGGCGTCGTGGGGAAGCAGAGACTCCCACATACAATCAACCGCCACGCGGCGCCCAAGGTCAGAGGGCTGTTAGGGGCTCAAGCGCCGTGACTTGCCCCTTCGCTTCTCTCGCTAAGCCAAGTCCAGCGTGCCTTGGGCGGGGGCTCTTGTCGGCGATTCTGGGAACGGGTACCCAGACTTGCTGCCTGCGGCTCTTGGCGTGGCTCAAGGGTGGCCCAAGACGGCCCATCTTCATCAAGATAAGCTCAAGACCCTCGCGAGGGGCCAAGCCTCATGGGCGGACGATAGGAAGCTTCCTCGAGCACAGCCTCGTCAGGTGGCTTGCGAGGCGGAGATATCAAGCGGGGTACCTCACGAGGTGCCCATGACGCAAGCCATGACGACCGAGGGCGCCCGAGGGCGCCGACCCGCCTGATTCCTCATTTCCTCTTTGGTGCAAAGGAGGCAAGCACATGCGAGAGCATCAAGCAAAGGCATCCATTTCGGTGCAACAAGACCAAGACCAACACAACGACAGGAAGGAGGTCATCGTGGAGCCCAAGCCGGCGTCATCGTCAGAGCCTTTGATAGGCGAGGACCAACTTTAGTCAGGATAAGTGTACTAGATGTTCCCCTTCAAAATGGTCAATTGTTGGCGCCCTTCCCGCTCAATACTTGGGAAGAGGCCCAGGGCCTTTGCCTATAAATAGGACTAGCCACCCACAAGGTAGGGGGAAGATCAGAGGTTGAAGCTAGAGAGAGAGAGAGAGATAGAGAGAGAGAGAGAGAGCGACCGAACTCCCCCTAGCAATTCGTCGCACCGACCAAGAACAGACCCTCGCGAGGCTGTTCTTCCTTGTATTGTTCATCATCAGCCCCTGAGGCAATCCACCACACACTGGAGTAGGGTATTACACCACAATGGTGGCCCGAACCAGTATAAACATTGTGTCCCTTGTGTTGCTCTTTGTGTAGTTTAGATCCTTGCGAGGCGACGAGGTGCAGGTTGGTAGGGGGTGAGATCTCCGCCTGCACCCCAGAGTTTGAACCTAGAGCGTCTGCCGGAACCCGAAATCCGACAATTATGCTGTGGTGTTCCAGGTGGCGTGAGTTGCGAAACTATTCCATATTGTTTCAAATGAAGGCCAAACTCGTAACTCAAATATTCACCTCCGCGATCGGATTGTAGAAACTTTATTTTCTTGTTACGATGATTCTCAACTTCACTCTGAAATTCTTTGAAATTTTCAAATGTTTCAGACTTGTGTTTCATTAAGTAGATATACCCATATCCGCTCAAATCAATTGTGAAGCTCAGAAAATAACGATACCCGCCGTGAGCCTCAACACTCATCGGACCGCATACATCGGCATGTATTATTTCCAATAAGTCAGTGCTCGCTCCATTGTTCCGGAGAACGGAGTCTTAGTCATCTTGCCCATGAGGCATGGTTCGCAAGCATCAGATGATTCATAATCAAGTGATTCCAAAAGTCCATCCGCATGGAGTTTCTTCATGCGCTTTACACCAATCTGACCTAAACGGCAGTGCCACAAATAAGTTGCACAATCATTATTAACATTGCATCTTTTGGCTTCAATATTATTAATATGTGTATCAGTACAATCGGGATTCAATAAACCATTCACCTTGGGTGTATGACCACATAAGGTTTTATTCATGTAAACAGAATAACAATTATTATTTGACTTAAATGAATAATCGTATTGCAATAAACATGATCCAATCATATTATGCTCAACGCAAACACCAAATAACATTTATTTTAGATTCAACACTAATCCCGAAGGTAAAGGGAGTGTGCGATGGTGATCTTATCAACCTTGGAATCACTTCCAACACATATTGTCACCTCGCCCTCAACTAGTCTCTGTTCATTTTGTAACTCCTGTTTCAAGTTACTAATCATAGCAACAGAACCAGTATCAAATACCCAGGGGCTACTATAAACACTAGTAAGTACACATCTATAACATGTATATCATATATACTTTTGTTTACTTTGCCATCCTTCTTATCCGCCAAGTATTTGGGGCAGTTCCGCTTCCAGTGACCATTTCCTTTGCAGCCGAAGCACTCAGTTTCAGGCTTGGGTCTAGCTTTGGGCTTCTTCATGGGAGTGGAAACTTGCTTGTCATTCTTCTTGAAGTTCCCTTTCTTTCCCTTGCCCTTTTACTTGAAACTACTGGTCTTGTCAACCATCAACACTTGATGCTTTTCTTGATTTCTACCTTCGTCGATTTCAGCATCACGAAGAGCTCGGGAATCGTTTTTGTCATTCCTTGCATATTATAGTTCATCACGAAGTTCCAGTAACTTGGTGATAGTGACTAGAGAACTCATCAATCACTATTTTATCTGGAAGATTAACTCCCGCTTGATTCAAGCGATTGTAGTACTCAGACAATCTGAGCACATGCTCACTGGTTGAGCTATTCTCCTCCATCTTATAGGCAAAGTACTTGTCAGAGGTCGCATACCTCTCGACTCGAGCACGAGTCTGAAATACCAATTTCAGCTCTTCGAACATCTTATATGCTCTGTGGCGTTCAAAACGGTTTTGAAGTCCCGGTTCTAAGCCGTAAAGCATGGCGCACTAAATTATCAAGTAGTTACCATACCGAGCTTGCCAAACGTTCATAATGTGTGCATTTGCTCCTGCAATAGTTTTGTCACCTAGCGGTGCATCAAGGACATAATTCTTCTGTGCAGCAATGAGGATAATCCTCAGATCACGGACCTAGTCCGCATCATTGCTACTATCAACTTTCAACTTATTTTTCTCTAGGAACATATCAAAAAATAAACGGGGAGCTACATCGCAAGCTATTGATCTACAACGTAGATATGCAAATACTATTAGGACTAAGTTCATGATAAACTAAAGTTCAATTAATCATATTACTTAAGAACTCCCGCTTAGATAGACATCCCTCACTAAACCGTGTCCGATCATCACGTGAGATGGAGAAGTTTTCAATGGTGAACATCACTATGTTGATCGTATCTACTATATGATTCACGCTCGACCTTTCGGTCTCAGTGTTCTGAGGCCATATCTGCATATGCTAGGCTCGTCAAGTTTAACCCGAGTATTTTGCATGTGCAAAACTGGCTTGCACCCGTTGTATGTGAACGTAGAGCTTATCACACCCGATCATCACGTGGTGTCTCGACATGACGAACTGTAGCAATGGTGCATACTCAGGGAGAACACTTATACCTTGAAATTTAGTGAGAGATCATCTTATAATGCTACCGCAATACTAAGCAAAATAAGATGCATAAAGGATAAACATCACATGCAATCAATATAAGTGATATGATATGGCCATCATCATCTTGTGCCTTTGATCTCCATCTCCAAAGCACCGTTATGATCACCATCGTCATCGGCTTGACACCTTGATCTCCATCGAAGCATCGTTGTCGTCTCGCCAACTATTGCTTCTACGACTATTGCTACCGCTTAGTGATAAAGTAAAGCAATTACATGGTGATTACGTTTCATACAATAAAGCGACAACCATAAGGCTCCTGCCAGTTGCCGGTAACTTCTACAAAACATGTTGGACGTCCTCTACTTTGTTGTTGCCAGTTTTACGTGGCTGCTACGGGCTTAGCAAGAACCGTTCTTACCTACGCATCAAAAACCACAACGATTTTTCATCAAGGTGCTGTTTTAACCTTCAACAAGGACCCGGCGTAGTCACACTCGATTTAACTAAAGTTGGAGAAACAGACACCCACTAGCGACCTGTGTGCAAAGCACGGCGGTAGAATCAGTCTCATGAACGCGGTCATGTAATGTCGGTCTAGGCTGCTTCATCCAACAATACCGCTGAATCAAAGTATGACATGCTGGTAAGCAGTATGACTATTATCGTTCACAACTCTTTGTGTTTGACTCGTGCATATAACATCTATGCATAGACCTGGCTCGGATACCACAGTTGGGGAACATAGTATTTCAAAAAAATTCCTACGATCACGCAAGATCTATCTAGGAGAAGCATAGCAACGAGCGGGGAGAGTGTGTCCATGTACCCTCGTACACCGAAAGCGGAAGCGTTTAGTAACGCGGTTGATGTAATCGAACGTCTTCGTGATCCAATCGATCAAGTACCGGATGCACGACAGTTCCGCGATCTGTACACGTTCACGTCCCTCGAACTCTAGATCCAGCTGAGGCCGAGGGAGAGTTTCTCAGCACGACGGCGTGGTGACGGTGATGATGAAGTTACCGATTCAGGGCTTTGCCTAAGCACTACGACAATATGACCAAGGTGGAAAACTATGGAGGGGGCACCGCACACGGCTAAGAAATCAACTTGTGTGTCTATGGGGTGCCCCCTCCCCCGTATATGAAGGAGGGGAGGAGGAGGCCGGCCAACAAGGGGCGCGCCAGGGAGAGGGGAGTCCTACTAGGACTCCAGTCCTAGTAGGATTCGGCCCCACCCTTTTTTCCTTCTACTAGAGGGGGAAAAGGGGAATGAGAGGGAGTAGGAGAAGGAAAGGGGGGTGGCACCCCCTTCCCAAGTCCAATTCGGCCTCCTCCCTTGTGGGGGGTGCACCAGCCCCTTGTGGGCTGGTTAGCCTCCCTCCTATGTCCCATAAGGCCCATATCTTTCCCTTGGGGGTTCCGGTAACCTCCCGGTACTCCGAAAAATGCCTGAATCACTCGGAACCATTCCGATGTCTGAATGCAACCTTCTAATATATGAATCTTTACCTCTCGACCATTTCGAGACTCCTCGTCATGTCCGTGATCTCATCCGGGACTCCAAACAAACTTCGGTCATCAAATCACATATCTCATAATACAAATCATCATCGGACGTTAAGCGTGCGGACCCTACGGGTTCGAGAACTATGTAGACATGACCGAGACACATCTCCGGTCAATAACCAATAGCGAAACCTGGATGCTCATATTGGCTCCTACATATTCTACGAAGATCTTTATCGGTCAAACCGCATAACAACAAACGTTATTCCCTTTGTCATCGATATGTTACTTGCCCGAGATTCGATCGTCGGTATCATCATACTGATACGTCTCCAACATATCTATAATTTTTGATTGTTCCATCCTATTGTATTATCTGTTTTGGATGTTTAATGGGCTTTATTATACACTTTTATATTATTTTTGGGACTAACCTACTAACCAAAGGCCCAGTGCAAATTGTTGTTTTTTTTCCTATTTCAGTGTTTCGCAGAAAAGGAATATCAAACGGAATCCAAACGGAATGAAACCTTCGGGAGAGTTATTTTTGGAACAAACATGATCCAGGGGACTTGGAGTGGACGTCAAGAAAGAAGCGAGGAGGCCACGAGGCAGGGAGGCGCGCCTGCCCCCTGGGCGTGCCCCCCACCCTCGTGGGCCCCTCGCAGCTCCACCGACCTACTTCTTCCTCCTATATATACCAATATAGGCCAAAAACATCCAGGAGCACAACGAAACCCTATTTCCACCGCGGCAACCTTCTATACCCGTGAGATCCCATCTTGGGGCCTTTTCCGGCGCTCCGCCGAAGGGGGAATCGATCATGGAGGGCTTCTACATCAACACCATAGCCTCTCCGATGATGTGTGAGTAGTTTACCATGGACCTTCGGGTCCATAGTTATTAGCTAGATGGCTTCTTCTCTCTCTTTCGATTTCAATACAAAGTTCTCCTCGATTCTCTTGGAGATCTATTCGATGTAATTCTTTTTGCGGTGTGTTTGTGGCGATACGATGAATTGCGGGTTTATGATCAAGAATATCTATGAACAATATTTGGTTCTTCTCTGAATTCTTATATGTATGATTTGTTATCTTTCAAGTCTCTTCGAATTATCAGTTTGGTTTAGCCTACTAGATTGATCTTTCTTGCAATGGGAGAAGTGCTTAGCTTTGGGTTCAATCTTGCGGTGCCCTTTCCCAAGGATGACAGGGCAGCAAGGCACGTATTGTATTGTTGCCATCGAGGATAAAAAGATGGGGTTTATATCATATTGCTTAAGTTTATCCCTCTACATCATGTCATCTTGCCTAATGCGTTACTCTGTTCTTATGAACTTAATACTCTAGATGCATGCTGGATGGCGGTCGATGTGTGGAGTAATAGTAGTAGATGAAGAATCGTTTCGGTCTACTTGTCGCGGACGTGATGCCTATATACATGATCATGCCTAGATATTCTCATAATTATGCACTTTTCTATCAATTGCTCGACAAGAATTTGTTCACCCACCGTAATACTTATGCTATCTTGAGAGAAGCCACTAGTGAAACCTATGGCCCCGTGTCTATTTTCCATCATATAAGTTTCCAATCTATTTTACTTTGCAATCTTTACTTTCAATCTATATCATAAAAATACCAAAAATATTGATCTTATTATCTCTATCAGATCTCACTTTTGCAAGTGGCCGTGAAGGGATTGACAACCCCTTTATCGCATTGGTTGCAAGGTTCTTATTTGTTTGTGTAGGTACGAGGCGACTTGCATGTAGTCTCCTACTGGATTGATACCCTGTTCTCAAAAACTGAGGGAAATACTTACGCTACTTTGCTGCATCACCCTTTCCTCTTCAAGGGAAAACCAACGCAGTGCTCAAGAGGTAGCAAGAAGGATTCCTGGCGCCGTTGCCGAGGAGATCTACGCCAAGTCAAGTCAAGTCAAGACATACCAAGTACCCATCACAACTCTTATCCCTCGCATTACATTATTTGCCATTTGCCTCTCGTTTTCCTCTCTCCCACTTCACCTTTGCCGTTTTATTCGCCCTCTTTTTCCGTTCGCCTCTTTTTCGCTTGCTTCTTGTGTCGCTGTGTGTTAGATCGTTCGTCGTCATGGCCAGTCCTTTATCTGCTCCTTTGTCTCCGGAGTTTGAAGTTCTTCACTTCAAAAAAAGACAAGGAGAAAACTTAAAAGATGCTTGGTATAGGATGATGGAATCTTATCGTAATTGCACCTTAGAGGTGATTTTTAGAATTTTACTTCGCAATTTTTATGTTGGACTAAATATGTCCCATAGACAACTATTGGATTGCGTTGCCAAAGGAAATTTTATCGAAATTGATCCCAGTATTGCGCATGAAATTATAGAGGGAGTAGTGGGAACACTGCCTCAACAAAAGGGGCCACATCATATCCAGGAAGAGACACAAGTTTTTGAGAAGATTTGCGAAGTAACGAAATTTTTACAAAAGTCTCTTGAACCTCTTAAGAGTGTTAGCGGAAATCTTCACCGCATGAATATGTTGATTACCCTTTGCAATAAGCGGTTGGATTCTTTGGATCTAAAAAATTCCGAATATGAAGGGAAACATAAAGAACCTCCCGGATTCGAGCATGAGTCCGCTAAAAATTAAAAACCAAAGATGATAATAGCTAGATCTATCCTTGCCTTTGTGCCTAGCTAGGGGCGTTAAACGATAGCGCTTGTTGGGAGGCAACCCAATTTTATTTTTGTTTCTTACTTTTTGGTTCTGTTTAGTAATAAATAATTCATCTAGCTTCTGTTTAGATGTGTTTTCATGTTTTAATTAGTGTTTGTGCCAAGTACAACCAATAGGATCTTCTTCGGTGATAGTTGTTTGATCTTGCTGAAAAAGACAGAAACTTTGCGCTCACGAAAATAATTGTTAAAATTCACCAGAACGTGATAAAATACCAATTCTTTTTGCAGTAGATCAATATACAAATTTTCCAGGTTGTCTTAGTTTTTCAGAATTTTAGGAGTTCCAGAAGTATTCGAACAAATCTTATTGCTGCATACTGTTCTGTTTTTGACAGATTCTGTTTTTTGTGTCTTGTTTGCTTATTTTGATAAATATATGGCTAGTATCGGAGGGTATAAACCATATAGAAGTTGGAATACAGTAGGTTTAACACCAATATAAATGAAGAGTGAGTTCATTAGAGTACCTTATGGTGGTGATTTGTTTTCTTATACTAACGGAGCTCATGAGATTTTCTATTGAGTTTTGTGTTGTGAAGTTTTCATGTTTTAGGTAAAAATTTGATGGATTATGGAATAAGGAGTGTCAAGAGCCTAAGCTTGGGGATTCCCAAGGCATGCCAAGGTAAAATTCAAGGACAACCGAAAGCCTAAGCTTGGGGATGCCCCAGAAGGCATCCCCTCTTTCGTCTTCGTCCATCGGTAACTTTACTTGAGGATATATTTTTATTCGCCACATGATATGTGTTTTGCTTGGAGCATCTTGTATGATTTGATTCTTTGCTTTTTAGTTTACCACAATCATCCTTTCTGTGCACACCTTTTGGGAGAGACACACATGAATCGGAATTTATTAGAATACTCTATGTGCTTCACTTATATCTTTTGAGCTAGATAATTTTGCTCAAATGTTTCACTTATGTCTTTTTAGATCATGGTGGTGGTTTTATTTTATAGAAATTATTGATCTCTCATGCTTCACTTATATTATTTTGAGAGTCTTTTAGAACAGCATGGTAGTTTGCTTTGGCTATAAAATTAGTCCTAATATGATAGGCATCCAAGATGGGTATAATAAAAACTATCATATAAAGTGCATTGAATACTATGAGAAGTTTGATACTTGATGATTGTTTTGAGATATGAAGATGGTAATATTAGAGTCGTGCTAGTTGAGTAGTTGTGAATTTGAGAAATACTTGTGTTAAAGTTTGCAAGTCCCGTAGCATGCACGTATGGTATGTTGGGGAACATAGTAATAATTCAAAATTTTCCTACGTGTCACCAAGATCAATCTATGGAGAGACTAGCAACGAGAGAGAGGGGAGTGTATCTTCATACCCTTGAAGATCGCGATGCGGAATCATTACAAGAACGCGGTTGATGGAGTCATACTCGCGGCGATTCAAATCACAGAAGATCCGATCTAGCGCCGAACGGACGACGCCTCCGCGTTCAACACACGTACAACCTGGGGACGTCTCCTCCTTCTTGATCCAGAAAGGGGAGAGGAGAAGTTGAGGGAAAGCTCCGGCAGCACGACGGCGTGGTGGTGGTGGAGCTCGTGGTTCTCCGGCAGGGCTTCGCCAAGCACTATGGAGGAGGAGGAGGTGTTGGAGGAGGAGAGGGCTGCGCCAGGGGAAGGGGTGCAGCTGCCCTCTCTCTCCCTAACTATATATAGGGGGAAGGGGTGGAGGAGGCGCCCTAGGGTTCCCTATGGTAGGGGCGGTGGCCACAGGGGAAACCCTAGATGGGTTTGGGCGCCCCCACCCCTAAGGAAACTTGCCCCCCAAGCCGCGAGGGGTGGCTGCCCTAGGGGAGGCACCCCCACCTCTCTACGTTATGTGAGATGGGGTGGGAGGGGCGCACAGCCCCTTAGTGGGCTGATGTGCCCCCTCCCCTTTGCCCATAAGGCACCCCAACGCTTGTCGGGGCTTCCGAAACACCTTTTGGTCACGCTGGTCATCACCCGGTACTCCCAGAACAATTCCGGACTCCAATACCCTTCGTCCAATATATCGATCTTCACCTCCGGACCATTTCGGAGTTCCTCGTCACGTCCGGGATCTCATCCGGGACTCCGAACAACCTTCGGTAACTACATAATATTTCCCATAACAACTCTAGCGTCACCGAACCTTAAGTATGTAGACCCTACGGGTTCGGGAACCATGCAGACATGACCGAGATACCTCTCCGGCCAATAACCAATAGCGGGATCCGGATACCCATATTGGCTCCCACATGTTCCATGATGATCTCATCGGATGAACCACGATGTCGGGGATTCAATCAATCCCGTATACAATTCCCTTTGTCTATCGGTATGTTACTTGCCCGAGATTCGATCGTCGGTATCCCTATACCTTGTTCAATCTCGTTACCGGCAAGTCTCTTTACTTGTTCTGTAACGCATGATCCCCTGACTAACTCCTTAGTTACACTGAGCTCATTATGATGATGCATTACCGAGTGGGCCTAGAGATACCTCTCCGTCATATGGAGTGACAAATCCCAGTCTCGATTCGTGCCAACCCAATGACACTTTCGGAGATACACCTGTAGTGCACCTTTATAGTCACCCAGTTACGTTATGACGTTTGATACACCCAAAGCACTCCTACGGTATCCGGGAGTTATACAATCTCATGGTCTAAGGAAATGATACTTGACATTAGAAAAGCTCTAGCGAACGAACTACACAATCTTGTGCTATGCTTAGGATTGGGTCTTGTCCATCACATCATTCTCCTAATGATGTGATCCCGTTATCAATGACATCCAATGTCCATGGTCAGGAAACCATAACTATCTATTGATCAACGAGCTAGTCAACTAGAGGCTTACTAGGGACATATTGTGGTCTACGTATTCACACATGTATTATGGTCTCCGGTTAATACAATTATAGCATGAACAATAGACAATTATCATGAACAAGGAAATATAATAATAACCATTTTATTATTGCCTCTAGGGCATATTTCCAACAGTGTCCCACTTGCACTAGAGTCAATAATCTAGTTCACATCGCCACGTGATCAACACTCATAGTTCACATCGCCATGTGACTAACACCCAAAGAGTTTACTAGAGTCAATAATCTAGTTCGCATCACATGTGATTAAGACTCAATGAGTTCCGGGGATTGATCATGTTATGCTTGTGAGAGAGGTTTTAGTCAACGGTTCTGCAAATCATTAATAGAGAATTGTCCCAAATAAAAAAATAAAGGCCCAAAAAAGAAAAGAAATAAAAAGGGACAATGCTACTATCCTTTTTTTCCACACTTGTGCTTCAAAGTAGCACCATGATCTTTATGATAGAGAGTCTCTTGTTTTATCACTTTCATATACTAGTGGGAATTTTTCATTATAGAACTTGGCTTGTATATTCCAACAATGGGCTTCCTCAAATGCCCTAGGTCTTCGTGAGCAAGAAAGTTGGATGCACACCCACTTAGTTTCTTTTGTTGAGATTTCATACATTTATAGCTCCAGTGCATCCGTTGCATGGCAATCCATACTCCTTGCATTGACATCAATTGATGGGCATCTCCCTAGCCTGTTGATTAGCCGCGTCAATGTGATACTTTCTCCTTTTTTGTCTTCTCAGCATAACCCCCATCATCATACTCTATTCCACCCATAGTGCTATGTCAATGGCTCACGCTCATGTATTGCGTGAAACTTGAAAAAAGTTTGAGATTACTAAAGTATGAAACAATTGCTTGGCTTGTCATCTGGGTTGTACATGATGAGAGCATCCTTGTGTGACGAAAATGGAACATGACCAAACTATATGATTTTGTAGGGATGAACTTTCTTTGTCCATGTTATTTTGAGAAGACATAATTGCTTAATTAGTATGCTTGAAGTATTATTATTTTTATGTCAATATTAAACTTTTATCTTAAATCTTTCAGATCTGAACATTCATGCCACAATAAAGAGAATTAATTAGAAAATTATGCTAGGTAGCATTCCACATCAAAAATTCTGTTTTTAACATTTACCTACTCGAGGACGAGCATGAATTAAGCTTGGAGATGCTTGATACGTCTCCAACGTATCTATAATTTTTTATTGTTCCATGCTATAATATTATCTATTTTGGATGTTTAATGGGCTTTATTATACACTTTTATATTATTTTTGGGACTAACCTATTAACCGAAGGCCCAGTGCAAATTGCTGTTTTTTTGCCTATTTCAGTGTTTCGTAGAAAAGGAATATCAAACGGAATCCAAACGGAATGAAAACTTCGGGGGAGTTATTTTTGGAACAAACGTGATCCAGGGCACTTGCAATGGTGTCAAGAAAGAAGCGAGGAGGCCACGAGGCAGGGAGGCGCGCCTGCCCCCCTGGGCGTGCCCCCACCCTCGTGGGCCCCTCGTAGCTCCATCGACCTACTTCTTCCACCTATATATACCCATATAGCCCAAAAACATCCAGGAGCACCACGAAACCCTATTTCCACCGCGACAACCTTCTATACCCGTGAGATCCCATCTTGGTGCCTTTTCCGGCGCTCTGCCGAAGGGGGAATCAATCACGGAGGGCTTCTACATCAACACCATAGCCTCTCCGATGATGTGTGAGTAGTTTACCATGGACCTTCGGGTCCATAGTTATTAGCTAGATGGCTTCTTCTCTCTCTTTGGATTTCAATACAAAGCTCTCCTCGATTCACTTGGAGATCTATTCGATGTAATTCTTTTTGCGATGTGTTTGTCGAGATCCGATGAATTGTGGGTTTATGATCAAGATTATCTATGAAAAATATATGGTTCTTCTCTGAATTCTTATATGTATGATTTTTTATCTTTGAAGTCTCTTTGAATTATCAGTTTGGTTTGGCCTACTAGATCGATCTTTCTTGCAATGGGAGAAGTGCTTAGCTTTGGGTTCAATCTTGCGGTGTCCTTTCCCAGTGACAGCAGGAGCAGCAAGGCAAGTATTGTATTGTTGCCATCAAGGATAAAAAGATGGGTTTTATATCATATTGCTTGAGTTTATCCCTCTACATCATGTCATCTTGCCTAATGCGTTACTCTGTTCTTATGAACTTAATACACTAGATGCATGCTGGATAGCGGTCGAGGTGTGGAGCAATAGTAGTAAATGCAGAATCGTTTCGGTCTACTTGTCACAGACATGATGCCTATATACATGATCATGCCTAGATATTCTCATAATTATAAACTTTTCTATCAATTGCTCGACAGTAATTTGTTCACCCACCGTAATACTTATGCCATCTTGAGAGAAGCCACTAGTGAAACCTATGGCCCCCGAGTCTATTTTCCATCATATAAGTTTCCAATATATTTTACTTTGCAATCTTTACTTTCAATTTATATCATAAAAATACCAAAAATATTTATCTTATTATCTCTATCAGATCTCACTTTTGCAAGTGGCCGTGAAGGGATTGACAACCCCTTTATCGCGTTGGTTGCAAGGTTCTTATTTGTTTGTGTAGGTACGAGGCGACTTGCGTATAGTCTCCTACTGGATTGATACCTTGGTTCTCAAAAACCGACGGAAATACTTACGCTATTTTGCTGCATCACCCTTTCCTCTTCAAGGGAAAACCAACGCAGTGCTCAAGAGGTAGCACATACCAAGTTCAATCTCATTACCGCCAAGTCTCTTTACTCGTTCCATAATGCATCATCCTGTAACTAACTCATTAGTCACATTGCTTGCAAGGCTTATAGTGATGTGCATTACCGAGAGGGCGCAGAGATACCTCTCTGAGAATCGGAGTGACAAAATACTAATCTCGATCTATGCCAACTCAACAAACACCATCAGAGACACCTGCAGAGCAGCTTTATAATCACCCAGTTACGTTGTGACGTTTGATAGCACACTAAGTGTTCCTCCGGTATTCGGGAGTTGCATAATCTCATAGTCATAGGAACATGTATAAGTCATGAAGAAAGCAATAGGAATAAACTAAACGATCATAGTTCTAAGCTAATGGATGGGTCTTGTCCATCACATCATTCTCTAATGATGTGATCCCGTTCATCAAATGACAACACATGTCTATGGTTAGGAAACTTAACCATCTTTGATTAACGAGCTAGTCTAGTAGAGGCATACTAGGGACACTTTGTTTTGTCTATGTGTTCACATATGTATCAAGTTTCCGGTTAATACAATTCTAGCATGAATAATAAACATTTATCATGATATAAGGAAATAAAATAATAACTTTATTATTGCTTCTAGGGCATATTTCCTTCACTTAATACACTAGATGCATGCTGCATAGCGGTCGGTTTGTGGAGTAATAGTAGTAGATGCAGGCAAGAGTCGGTCTACTAATCTTGGATGTGATGCCTATATAATGATCATTGCCTGGATATCGTCATGATTATTCGAAGTTCTATCAATTTCCCAAGAGTAATTTGTTTACCCACTGTTTGCTATTTTTCTCAGGAGAAGCCACTAGTCAAACCTACGGCCCCCGGGTCTTCTTTCTCATATATTTGCCTTTGCGGTCTACTTTTCCTTTGCATTTATTTTCAGATCTATTAAACCAAAAATACAAAATACCTTGATGCGTTTTATTTCTATTTATGTTATTTAGCGTTCGATCTATCAATCTACTCCAATTTATCTCACGTCCGTTTGCCTATCTTGAGGCGCCGTACCCCGGAAGGGATTGACAACCTATAACGCCCGGATAATTAAGCTACAATAATTCTCTGCTAATGATGCCACGTCATCACTGTTACTGTTGTTAAACTCGCGTTGGTTTGAATCCGGTCCAAATTCAAATTTAAATTAAAATCAAAAATTAAAGTTTTCAGATATATCAATACTAAAATGTGCTAGTTGTGACAATTAATTTATAGTTAATGTTGGTGTAGGAACCACACTTTTATAAAATGTTTAAATGCGTTAAATTAATTAAAACAGTGGCTTCAATAATTAATTAGATGCCTTTTCTAATATATAAAATATCAAACTAATTTGTTTAAGGGTCAAGCTTTTTGTGGCAGTAGGTTGAGTTAAGACACTAATTTAGGTGTGGGTCTCGTATTTTTAATAAAATAAAATAATGTGGAAATTAAATAAACAGTTAAAAAGGAAAATGAGACAATTGAAATTAAATTAAACAACCCCCTCCCCCTGGGCCACCTGGCCCACTTAACCACCAGGCCGGTCCACTGCCCCGCGACCCCCACCGTCCTCGCTCACTTGGGATCGTGGGCAGCGCCGATGTTCGCCACTTTAAGACGGACGTCATTGCGGCAGCCATCCGCTGCCCCCGGGAACCTCAAGACCTACTTAGCCGCCCCGGCGCCCCGAACCCTAGTGTGCCACTCCCTATTCCTCTCCACCTTCCCCTCCTCAGATTCTTACCTTCCCGAGCTCCGCCATGGACGTGTCGCCCGGCGTGGCCGCCACGCTTTCACCCACCCGAGATCGCGCCAGAGCATCGTCTTCGCCGCCTGCATCGACTACGCCTTGGAGCTCGAGCACTGCGCCATCGTACCGTCGGCCTCGTTCACTTCTTCCCTGACGCCAACCGCCTCCATCGCCGCCTCTCCATCAACCACGGTCGACCTGTAGCTCCTAAGCCGTCAACGAGCCCTCTTGAGCTCCCTCGGTGAGCTCCACTCGCCTTCCCCCTCTGGCCTTCGTCCCTAGCACCGGTCCATGCCGAGTTCCCGCTCCTGTCGCCGTTGTCGACGCATCCCTGCGCTCCCGCCCGCTTGCGTGCCCGTGACCACCTGATGGTGCTTACTGCTGCACTCGTCGGCGCTGCCACTTGCTCATCGAAGCAGTATCCTTCCACTTTCTCTGCTATGCCCGCAGCTCGACCGAGCCCCGCACCGCACTGCCGACTGCGCCATGGACGGCCCCTGCCTACTACTGTTGGTCGCGCCTGCTCCGCCACGCGCCCGGCTTGCCACGCCGCGCCACTGCACCGTTGCCTCACCGCCCACACCAGCGTCGTCGGCCGACTGCGCGTGCTGCGCACATACCCCACCTCCCCGCAGTCACTGCCTGCCTCGCCCGGCTCGTCCGTGCGCCCCCGCTGCCGCTTACACCGCCCGCCTCGGCCCCCTCTCCCCGTGTCGGCCATCCGCAGCCGATGCGCTCATGCGCCACCGGAGCTTAGCTCCCGCGTGCTCCACTTCTCTCCGTCGACCCGCTCACCTCCGCGCCCGGCCAGCGATGGCGCCGCCTCCACCGGCGTCGCCCCTACACTGCCGCCGCATCCTACCACCGCTGCCCTGTGGCGGCGCCCGCCTGTCGCGCCTCCGGGCGGGCTCCCCGTCGCCCAGGCGGGTTTGCCCGCACCCGGCTCCGCTCCGCTAAAGCCAGCGCCCGTTAGGCCCCCTCGGGCCTATGACATATGGGCCCCACGCCCGTGTTAAGAAAAAGAATTAAAAAAACATAATAATGAATTAAATAGTTAATTAATTAACTTAATTAACTCGGGATTAATTAGCCTAATCACTAGATTAGTTGAAACTGTTTTAGTTAACTAGGCACAGTCAATGACAGGGGGCCCCACCCCCTGTTGACCAGTCAAATGTTGACTGGTCAACTGGACCCCCTGGCCCACAGGTCAGCCTCTCGTACACTTACGTATGCAGCAGAGCTGGGTGCACATAGCATTTTAGCTATTTAATTTCGAATTAATAACAATTTCAGAATATTGCTAAAACTTTAGAAAATCATAGAAAATAATCCGCAACTCGGATGAAAAAGTTTTCTACATGAAAGTTGCTCAAAACGATGAGGCGTATCCGAATACGCGGACCGTTCATCTGTCACATGCCCCTAGCATAGCGAACATGCAACCGCCCCCTCCGTTTCATCTGTTCGAAAAAGCCAAACTTCGGGAAAACTTTGCCGGATGTTATCCCCCTTCGTCGGTATCGTGTAGCACCGCGTTAGAACACCCCTCGCACTACTTTTGTTTTGTCATGCATAGTATTGCACTTGTTTGCTCTGTATTTACTGTTTCTTCCCCCTATTCTCTCCGGTAGACCCCGAGACCGCTGCTGATGCCCTTGTGATCGACTACGTCAACGACGACCCTCCTTCCCTTTCAGTGGAGCTTCCAGGCAAGCCCCCCCTTTGATCATCCCGATTTCGCCCATTCCATTCTCTCATGCTTGCATTAGATTTTGCTACTGTAATTGATTGCTCCTATTCTGATGCATAGCCTGCTTTTGTAACCTGCTTATCCTAAACTGCTTAGTATAGGTTGGATAGTGATCCATCAGTTACCTCCACCTTGTCCCTGTTGCCCCTGCTTCATCTTCAACGACTCGATCAACGTGATCGATGACCAGAGCCCAACACCTCACATCACATCACGCCCCTTTTGTTGCTCGACTCTGCAGAGCTACTATCGAGTGCCGAGGGTGATCCCTCATAACGCACTCCTGATGATAATTCTGTAGTGTAGCTATTCGGTCGTGGTCATCGAGGGTGATTTCCTATTTCACCATTCCTGATATGGCTCTGTCGTTCAACACCTCAAGTGTGAACCTCGAGGGTGGTCCCTCTTACGTTCACCTTGGTGATTACATTGAGTGGAATCCATCGAGGGTGATTCCTCGGGGTTCCCCTTGATGTCTGGACATATAGTTACCTTGACTTTACTTGAGACATTGGTGAAAGTCGGGCGGGCACGGAGAGCACCCGAGGAGTTGTTACGGTGGCGGCTGGCTGTTTAGCGGTATCACCCAGGAGGGGTGATAGCTCCGGACTTGTCCCGACAGCCGTCACTTCTTTTAATAATGCACTAACAGGTTTGGGTATATTTTCTGAGTTGGCCTTTGGCCTTTACGCACTAACCACCACGTGAGAATAGTTATGGGCCTCGGCGTTGCAGTATCATCCGAAGCTTTGTCAGACTTCCAGTTCAGCATTGCAGCACGGCTGGGCCGGCACCATCCTGTAGTGGTGGAGCCTGGTCCGCCCTGCTCGCGACGACCCGAACTGCAACGGTCGATGGGCCCAGACACCGGAGTGCTTAGGATGTTGACTAGCGGGGACCACTCTGTTGAGCCTAGGTAGGGCTACGACGTGTTGATCTTTCGAGGCCGGGCATTGACCCTAGAAAGGTGTGTCCGGCCAGAGTGATCGAGCGTGTTGGAAAACGTGGTGCACCCCTGTAGGGAAATTGTCGGATTTCGGGTTCCGGCAGACCCTTGAGGTTCGAACACTGGGGTGCACGCGGAGATCTCGCCCTCTACCTACCTGCACCCCGCCGCCTCACTAGGATCTAAACTACACAAAGAACAATACAAGAGACACAAGGTTTATACTAGTTCGGGCCACCATTGTGGTGTAATACCCTACTCTAGTTTGTGGTGTGGTGGATTGCCTCTTGGGCTGACGGTGATGAACAATACAAGGAAGAACGGCCTCACGAGGGTCTGTTCTTGGCTGGTGCGATGAACTGCTAGGGGGAGTTCAGTCGCTCTCTCTCTCTCTCTCTCTCTCTCTCTCTCTCTCTCTATTCAAGGTGCCTCTAGCTACCGATCAGATTGCCTCTACTATGGTGGCTAGCTCTACTTATATAGGCAGAGGCCCTGGGCCTCTTCCCAAATATTGAGCGGGAAGGGCGCCAACAATTGGCCATTTTGAAGGGGAACATCTAGTACACTTATCCTGACTAAAGTTGGTCCTCGCCTGTCAAAGGCTCGTGGTGACGCCTTGGCTTGGGCTCCACAATGACTTCCTTCCGCCGTTGGACTGGTCTTGGTCTTGTTGCACCGAAATGGACGCCTTTGCTTGATGCTCTCGCCGCGCTTGCTCCCTTTGCACCAAAGAGGAAAGGGGACATCATGTGGCTGGCGCTCACTTGGCGCCCTTGGTCGTCATGGCTTGCGTCATGGGCACCTCGCGAGGTACCCGCCTTGATCTCTCCGCCTCCTCGTGAGTCACCGACGAGGCTGCAGGCTCGAGGAAGCTCCCTATCGTCCGCATGAGGCTTGGCCCCTCGCGAGGGTCTTGAGCTCGTGTTGATGAAGATGGGCCATGTTGGGCCCCCCTTTGACCCACGCCGCAGTGTGCAAGTCTGGGGACCCCGTTCCCGTAACGCCGATCGTAGCCCGGGCCCAAAGGCGCCGCGGACTTGGCCGGCAGAAGCGAAGGGCAAGTGCGAGCGCCATGAGCCCCTAACAAGCTGACCTTGGGCGCCGCGTGGCGGTTGATTGGACGCAGGTGCCTTAGCAACCACGCGAGTTTGATAAAGGGGCGGTGTCTGCCTAGGCTTTGCTTCCCTTGCTTTCTCTGGTTACTGCTTAGATCCCCTTTCTTGCGCCTCTCCTTCCTGCCTCCGAAATCTTCAGATCCACCTCGGCTGCTCTCCGTAGCAAGGTATGGCGCCTCGCCAGACCCCGGCCGGAGCTTGGTACGCGCCTGCCCTGGACTCGCCGAACGTGTCGGAGGCGAGCCTTGCCCGGGTGCGCCAGATGGCGGCGGCGCAGGGCATCGATGAGGCGAAGGTTTTCAAGGCCGGCTCCGCCCTCCCTGAGGGCCAAGGGAGAACCTTCTATCCTGTCTTTGTGAGCGCCATTGTCGCCGGTCTGATGCCTCCCTTTTCTGAGTTCTTCTTCTCTGTCCTCCGCCATTACAAGCTACAAGCTCTACTTCTCCACCCCAACTCTGTCCTCCTTCTGGCGATCTTCGCCTACTATTGCGAGGCTCACGTCGGGGTGCAGCCCTCAGTGGCCCTGCTGCGCCACTATTTCTCCCTCCGGACCTCTCGTGGTTCCCTCTTTGCGTCTTGCGAGCTTAAAGCGTCTGATAGCTCCATCGCCATTTCTAACCCCGGGAAGAGGATTGAGGGCTTCAGGAGCAAGTGGGTCTTGGTAGATGTTGGGCGCATCCACCCTCGGCTAATCTTGCCCACGGAGCACCCCACGCACTCCGACGATTGGTCTCGAGTGGAGCTCGTGGACCCCCGCGCGAGTCCGGTGTTGGAGACGATGGACATGGATCTGAGGCCGGCCAACATGGCGGCGGTGAAGCTGGTGGCGTCGGCGTCCTGAGGGAATTCTGGAGCACCACTGGCTCCGCTTCGTCGAAGACTCACTTCCGATGTGGAGGCCCCACCCGAGCCGCGCGGTCTTGGCCGACGGAGACCTGGCCGCGGTTCTCCAATCTTTGGTTGGGGGCGACGTGGCGAGGTTGGAGGGCGCTCCTACGCCCCTGTTCCTCCGCGACGACTAGGAGCAGGTAGTGCAGGCCATGCCCGTCTTCAAGGGGGACGGTCCCGTGCCCGCGGAGGCTCCCGGGGACCCGGTGGATGTGTCCTCCGGCGACTCCAGCGAGGAGAAGGGAGAAGGGGAGCGGGAAGGAGGGCTCGACTCCGAGGCGACCGACGGAGAGTCGAGGGCTCCCCTCCCTCGGTGCAAGTCCCGCGTTCTCCGCCTCTCACCGAGCGACGACGATGACAAGGATGACGATGAGCAGGGCGGCGGGAGCTTGCCCCTGATCCCGAAGAAGGACAGGACCGGGCTGATCCCCCGTGGGTCTACCCCGGCCCCGAGGCGATCCGTAGGCACGCCTCCTGCTCCCGAGCTCCTTGAGGCTGATCCTTGTAGCCGGCTCTCGGGCTTCAAGTATGGCCGGAGGTTGCTCGAGCTTCATGAGCGACGACTAGTAAGTTCTCGATTCATTTCTTATTTATTGTTTTGTAGCTGAGGCTTGACGTCTGTATCTGTTGGGTAGGCTGGCGCCCATGCAAAGAAGCCGAAGGATCTCCCGAGGTTCCGTGCAGGCAGCGCCTCCGCCCGTGAAAGAAGGTGTCCGCAATGCAAGGGTCTCTCCTGCCCGGTCGTCCTCACGAGGCCTGGCTGAGCCGGCTAGGGCGAGCTCAGCCCCCACGGCCCAAGCGACTCCTGAGGTGCCCTTGCCTGATGCTGCCACCACAGCCGTTGGGCGCAGCGAGCTCCATCTCGAGATCTTGTGGTCACGCAGCCGCCTTCTCCTCCTACCCCCAGCTCTTGTCTCCGACTCCTCCCACTGCTCGGATCGTCTTTGCTGCCGAACTGACCGGCTGGCAGGATCTTCGTCTCGTGGCCGGGCGCTTGGAGCTGGCTTCGGCTGGATTCGCCGATGCTTCGATCCGGCGGGCGCTGGTCCGAGCCTCGACGGCTTCACGAGGAGAAGCAGGCTCCTTGGGGCGAAAGCTGCTTTCATGACGCCGCCTTGGGGAGGTAGCTGATGTCCGAGGTTCTTGCAAAGGCGTTGGAGGGCGAGAGCTGCAGGGCTCTACGGGACCAGCTCGCCAAGGAGGCCCCGCCAAGAGCAAGAGGAAGGCATGAAAGCTCGCGAGGTGGCCGTCAAGGATCGGGACGCCAAGCTCAAGAAGCGCCATGAACGCCTAGGCGTGCTGGAGCAAGAGTTGGAGGGGAGGAAGGTCGAGCTGGACGGCAAGGCACGGGTCCTTGCCGAGGATCGTGTGGCCTTCACGGAGATGGAGGTGAAGGCTCGCACCTTGCTGAGGGAGCTTTATGATAACGGCCTGGAGAGCCCACTTGCTGACGCAGAGGACCGCCCCGCCAAGATGCTTCCCTTCCTGGTTCGTGCTCTTGAAGATGTCGCCCTTGGCCTTGGCCCTACAGCTGAGGCCGAGGCGCATGTCTTGTCTTCTGCAGCGCTGACGCGGGTCCTCACCCACGTCTATCTTTGCGATCCCAACGTCGACCTCGACACTCTTTGGAGCCAGCGAGGCGAGCTTGCGGCTGCTTGCCGCCGAGGCCGTGAAGGGCCGTCGGAGGCTCATTGGGAACTTCGGGCCTTCAAAGCACCAAGCGAAGCGGGTGCTGCCAACCTCTTGGCTCCACAAGGCGAACCCGCTCACAGCAGCTCCACCACCGACAAGTGACCTGCCGTTGTGGCTCCTGCTCGCTTTTAATTCCTGTACATGTATCATGCCTCGGGGAGGCGTTTAAACTTGCGTTTGGCGTTGAGATAACAGTGTGGACTGTAATATTTGCTTTTGAATTCCTTGAAATTTACGCTTTTCCTTCCTACTTGCTTATGTTCTACGCCGGCAGAGCCCGGCCCCGCACATACCTCACTCAGCGTTAGCCCCGACCGGAAACCAGGACGGGACTAAGGAGTGAGGGGCTACGTGACAAGTTAGGCTACTGAGTCGCGATGCTCAGGAGTCCCCCTTGGCGCACGAACAGCAAGTAGGGAGGTGAGATGTGGGTGGATCTACTGCTCACGCCCTGCAGAGCCTGCCCGCATACCTCAACCGTCGTTAGCCTTTTGGAACTAAGGAGTGAGGGCTACGTGACCAGTTAGGCTCTGAGTCGCGATGCTCAGAGTCCCCTTGACGCTCAAACGGCCTTCGTACCTTGGCTCCGCTCGGGGAGGGGCCAGCGACGAACCAGGCCCGAGGGGCCTGTCTGGTGGCGTGCGTCTAGGCGTGACTCAGCGCAGCCCCGTGCTCAGCCCTCGCCGGCACTCCCGAGGAGGCGCGGCGATGAGGCCTGCACATCGAGCCTGGGCTCCTCGATATCGATGCAGCCCGGGCCACCCTCGATTGTTTATCACCGGTAGCGGAGCATAAGCGCTCCGTATGTGTCGGGCATAGCCGCTCCTCGGCGGTGTCGTCGGCCAGCGTGGAGCATGGTGCTTCCAGTGCGTGGGAGGGGCTCCCCTCCGGGAGGAGCCCCGGGCGTATACAGCCCCATACGACACGTGGCTGCACGGTAGGGCCTGACGAGGTGTCTGGGCACCCGTGAGCCAGCGCGGGACTTACGGGGCCCTACCTCAAGGCGGGTTGCGCCTGGCACTGGGCCTTATCTTGTGATGTGTTCCTGCAGATTTGATTAGATGTCGACGCTCTACGTCCTCGGGTCCCGGCCCTCGAGCTGGTCTTAGCCGGCGCTGGTATGCCAGGTCGCGATGCCGTGGACAAGGCCAGAGGGTGAGGGCTGGAGAGCCAGTAGGAGCCCTGAGTCGCGATGCTCAGGTACCCCTCCCTTTGACGTGCAAGCGGTCGACATGAACGAAGAAAAGGTGCCATGGATTGGCATCAAATAACAAGCATGATGGGTCGAACGCATGACCCGAAATAAACACAAGAGGGATACATGCCGCTGGGTCTGGCCCGAGCGACTTGGGGATGATGCAGCTCGAAGGGCGCCCCCAACAAGATAAGCTAGGAACATGAAGTAAAAGGGATACACGCCCGCGAGGGAGACCCACGCTGCACGGGAATAATGCAGCCAGGGGCGCTCCCAGCTAGAAATGAAACTTGAAAGACGTCACCTGATAGCGTTGAACACGAAAGGGTGTTGGCGCAGCAGACTCGGTGGGCTGCGGGAGCCGATCCTCACGAGTCCCCAGGCTCAGGGGCCTCGCGAGGCTCCGGAAGCGCTGGTGGCTCCTCGTGGACCATCTCCATCTCTGCCAAGGCTGCGGAACGCCTGGCCTCTTGAGCCTCCAGGATGCACCTCATGAGGCGCTGGTGCGTGGCAGCCGCGTTCGGCAAGTCGTAAGGCATGCGAACGTAGCTGTGGGGTGGACCTTCGCAGCGCCCCGCGCGAGAGGGCCAGAGGTGCTCCTGAGAGGCGGCTCAGTTGAGCCCTGGTATGTCGATGCAGACGCGCAGCCCACCATCCTCGCCTGGTTCGGGAGCTACGGCAGGTAAGCGGCGGCTGCCACTCATGACTCTTGACTCCGGCAGCTCCTGAACGATCTTGCTGACGAACTCCTGAGGGTTTGGCCCTCCTTGCCTTGCTCCTTCTTGAGGGAAACATACTTCGAAACACGCCTCCAAGTGGTGCCCAAGCGCCTCCCTCGTGACCTTAGCAAGGTCGGGTGGCCCTCCGTGGGGAGCCCCGAGCCCTGCCTGAGGAGGGCACCGGGCGTGCTTTCCTATGCGATAGAAGGAGGTTCCCCCTGAGCAGGCGCGGACCCTGAGGGGCCTGCCTCCTGAGGGGCCGGGCCGGACGATGTCTTCTTCTTCTTGGGGGCGGTCTCGGGAAGCCTCCTGCTTCCGCGATCCGGGTCTTCCAGTGATGCCGCCTGAAAGGCTCGCTCCAGGGAGCACACCGCGTCTTTCCCTTCGCAGGGCATCGTGATGACTCCGCCACTTCCCGGCATTTTGAGGACGTTGTAGCCGTGGTGGATTACGGCCATGAACTTGGCCAGCGCTGGGTACCCGAGGATGGCGTTGTATGGCAGGCGAATGTGGGCGACGTCGAAGTCGATGAGCTCGGTGCAATAGTTGTCGCGCGCGCCGAAGGTGACAGGGAGGCGAACCTGCCCGATTGGGACCGTGGAGCCGTCGGTGACCCCAGAGAAAGGCTTGGTTGGCTGAAGCTGATTGTAGGGCACTTGGAGATTGTTGAACGTTTCCACAGACAGGACGTTGAGCCCTGCCCCGCCATCGATCAGGGTCTTGGTGACTAGCATGTTGCTGATGATTGGGGAGCAAAGCATCGGGAGGACTCCGGCTGTGGCAGCACACTTGAGCTGATCCGATGTACTGAACGTGATGGCGCACGCCGACCACCTGAGGGGACGCGTGGCTTCGAGCTTGGGGAGGAATGCATTCACTTCGCGGGCGAACTGCTTGAAGATGCGTTGAGAGGCTGGGGCTTGTGCTCCGCCCAGGATGCAGGCGATCGCGCGAGGCTCCTGGAAGCCCCCAGCCCCCTTGTCCTGATGATGGTCTTCATTTCTCCTTGGCTGCGGGGGCAGAGGAGGGAGGCCTGCGTTGCCTTGCAGGCGATCCTCGCGAGGCTGATCCCCCCAGCCTCCCTCGCGAGGCGGGTCCCGCTAGCGATCCTCACGAGGTTGGTCGCGCCATCCTTGGCGAGGGCCGCGGTCTTCCCAGCGTCCTGTGTTCCTTCCTCCTCCTCGGCCGTAGCCCCGGTCGCTGCGGTCGGGACGTCGGCTGATCCTCCCTTCTCGCACGGCTCGGAGCTCTTGACATTCGCTGGTGTTGTGGGTGTGGAGGTCGTGGTACACGCAGTACCGGCTGCCCTTGGAAGACTCGGGCTGATCTCTGCCCCGCTTGGTGTCCGGTTCTGCTGCGAGCACGGCAGCCCCCTTGCGCTTCACATCCTTGGCCTTGGGCTTCTTCTCTTCTGGGTCTGCGGCAGGCAGCTCGAGGAGGGAGAGACGCCCTTCCTCGGCCCTGGTGCACTTGGTCGCCAAGTTGAACAGCTCCAAGGAAGTGCACAAATCTTCATGCATTGCCAGCTCCTCCTTCATCTTGATGTCGCGCACACCGTCGGAGAAGGCGGAGATGATGGCCTCCTCCGTCACCTTGGGAATCTTGAGGCGTGCGTTGTTGAAGCGTTGGATGTATTTCTGCAGGGTCTCCCCTGGTTGCTGCTTGATGCGGCGCATGTCGCTCACGGTGGGTGGCCGGTCACGAGTACCTTGGAAGTTGGCAATGAAGCGGGTGCGCATCTCGTCCCAGAAGGAGATCGTGCCCGGAGGCAGGTTCAGGAGCCAGGTGCAGGCCCCGTCCTTGAGCACCATGGGAAACCAGTTCGCCATGACCTTCTCGTCTCTGTTGGCGGCTTCGATGCCCAGCTCGTAGAGCTGGAGGAACTCTGCGGGGTCGGTCGTTCCGTCGTAGCGAGTAGGCAGGTCTGGCTTGAACTTGCCGGGCCACGCGACGCTGCGCAGCTCGGTGGTGAAGGGACGGCAGCCTGCTGTGGCCACGGGAGGCCTTGGGTGACAAAGAGCTTGGTCTTGCGGGTCCCCATGCGCTGCAGCTGGGAGCAGCGCGGGGTCTTGACATGCTGGAGCGGGGAGCACACGGGCAGCTTCTTGCGGGCGAGGGACACCCTGGCAGCTCTGCTCTTGCCGCGCTGGCGCCGGACGGAGCGGGTTCCGCCCAGGGGCCACGCGCATTGGGGCCAGGGCGCCGTCTTGAGGGGAGGCGGCGAGGCGCCCGAACGTCGCCAGCGCCAGGCGGGTGCGGTGCTGATCGGACGGCGCGGGAGCCCCTGCGGCTCAGACGAGCTTCAGCGACAGCGGTCGAGCCACTCTTCGTAAACGTCGTCGGCCGGGCGGTAGCACAGGAGCTCGTTTGCCGCGATGAGCGCCTTTCGAGCCTCCATGGCGCGCGAGCGTGCGTCTGAAGAACTAGCCGGGCGAATGAAGGCGGTAGCAGCAGCCGTCTTGCCTCACGGAGGTCTTTGGGGCGATGCTTGCTGCTCGTTCCCCGGGCGAGTGGCGGTGTTGACGGCGGCGACGGGAACGACGAGGGCACCCGCCGACAGGAGCCGTCTGGCGACGCAGGAAGCGAGTGGCTCGGCGCTGCTTGGCGCGACGAGCGTCGAACATGGATGCGGTGGTCGACGAGAAACAGGCGGCGGAAGGCAATTCGGCGCACCCCTACCGGGCGCGCCAAATGTCGGATTTCGGGTTCCGGCAGACCCTTGAGGTTCGAACACTGGGGTGCACGCGGAGATCTTGCCCTCTACCTACCTGCACCCCGCCGCCTCGCTAGGATCTAAACTACACAAAGAACAACACAAGAGACACAAGGTTTATACTAGTTCGGGCCACCATTGTGGTGTAATACCCTACTCTAGTTTGTGGTGTGGTGGATTGCCTCTTGGGCTGACGGTGATGAACAATACAAGGAAGAACGGCCTCGCGAGGGTCTGTTCTTGGCTGGTGCGATGAACTGCTAGGGGGAGTTCAGTCGCTCTCTCTCTCTCTCTCTCTCTCTCTATTCAAGGTGCCTCTAGCTACCGATCAGATTGCCTCTTCTATGGTGGCTAGCTCTACTTATATAGGCAGAGGCCCTGGGCCTCTTCCCAAATATTGAGCGGGAAGGGCGCCAACAATTGGCCATTTTGAAGGGGAACATCTAGTACACTTATCCTAACTAAAGTTGGTCCTCACTTTGTCAAAGGCTCTGGTGGTGACGCCGGCTTGGGCTCCACAATGACTTCCTTCCCGCCGTTGGACTGGTCTTGGTCTTGTTGCACCGAAATGGACGCCTTTGCTTGATGCTCTCGCTTGCGCTTGCACTCTTTGCACCAAAGAGGAAAGGAGGACACTGCGCGGGCTGGCGCCCGCCTGGCGCCCTTGGTCGTCATGGCTTGCGTCATGGCCACCTCGCGAGGTACCCCGCCTTGATCTCTCCGCCTCCTTGCGAGCCAGCCGACGAGGCCGTGCACGAGGAAGCTCCCTCGTCATCCGCCTCATGAGGCTTGTCCCCTCGCGAGGGTCTTGAGCTCGTGTTGATGAAGATGGGCCATGTTGGGCCCCCCTTTGAGCCACGCCGCAGGCCGCAGGCAGGCAAGTCTGGGGACCCCCGTTCCCCGAACGCCGACAGAAATTATCTATTCGAATACCGTGTCCACGGTAATGGACGTTCAGACTTATATCCTGATCTATTACAACTAGAAATGGATACTTGAGATATGTTGCTCCGGGATTGCTTTCTCGCAGGGAGTCGAGGAAGGATCTCTGGGCATTAATGCTACAACATGCTTGTCAAATATAAACTGCTATTCTTTACTCTTCTACATGCTGCAAGATGCTTGGAACTGCTTGAAGATGCTATTCTTTGATAGGCTAGGCCTTCTCCTCTATTCTGGCATTCTGCAGTTCAGTCCACAGATATAGCCCTTCCATTTGATACCAATGCATACTTAGTGTAGACCTGATGCTTGCGAGTACTTTGGATGAGTACTCACGGTTGCTTGCTACCCCCATTTCCCCCTTTCTTCTTCTTTCCGGTTGATGCAACCAGATGGTGGATCCCTGGAGCCAGATGCCACCGCCGACGGATACTACTACATGGAAGCCACCGAAGACCAGGAGTAGTTAGGAGGTCCCAGGGAGGAGGCCTTGCGTCTTCGATCGTTGCTTATTTTGTGCTTGCCTTCTTAAGGCAGTCTTGTCTAACTTATGTCTGTACTCAGATATTGTTGCTTCCGCTGACTCTTGTGTATCGAGCTTGTATTCAAGCCCTTGAGGCCCCTGGCTTGTAATATGAAGCTTGTATTATTTTAATTTGTGTCTAGAGTTGTGTTGTGATATCTTCCCGTGAGTCCTTGATCTTGGTCGTACACATTTGCGTGTATGATTAGTGTACGGTCGAATCGGGGGCGTCACAAGTTGGTATAAGAGCCGACTGCCTATAGGAACCCCCTTTCCAACTCCTTGGCCAAAGTTGAGTCTAGTCTTGAAAAAAAACTCTTTTACTAACATGGCTATGTGGCTTACGGGCCCATGTTGCCATTTGGTGGTATTAGGATCTTTTACTCCTCGACCTTTACTCTGGGATTCTGATCTCTATTCTACAAGGGTTAAATTATTTTACTAACTCCAACATTAGGATCTCGTAATCACATTCACCCGGAGAGCAGGATTATCTACAACTATTCCTTTGAATTGCATTTTGAATAATACTCACATCGTCATTTGACATCCTTGAACTTCCTTATTTCATATGCGTCCCGCAACACAGATCGTCCGCCAGACCATGGCGGTCGACACGCCTGGGTTCCCGGCCATTCTGGTCGACCTCGTGACCCTGCTGGGATATCACCGGTACCCTCAGTTGTAGGATCGAAAGTATGTCTAGCGGGGGGTGATTAGACTACTTGACCAAATAAAAATCTAGCCTTTTCCCAATTTTAGTTCTTGGCAGATTTTAGCAACTTTGGACAAGTCAAGCAATCTTAACACAATTCAAGCAAGCATGCAAAGAGTATATGAGCAGCGGAAATTAAAGCATGCAACTTGCAAGAATGTAAAGGGAAGGGTTTGGAGGATTCAAACGCAATAGGAGACATGGATGTTTTTGTCGTGGTTCCGATAGGTGGTGCTATCGTACATCCACGTTGATGGAGACTTCAACCCACGAAGGGTAACAAATTTGTCTCGAGTCCACAGAGGGCTCCACCCATGAAGGGTCCACGAAGAAGCAACCTTGTCTATCCCACCATGGCCGTCTCCCACGAAGGACTTGCCTCACTAGCGATAGATCTTCACGAAGTAGGCGATCTCCTTGCCCTTACAAACTCCTTGGTTCAACTCCACAATCTGCCGGAGGCTCCCAAGTGACACCTAGCCAATCTAGGAGACACCACTCTCCAAGAAGTAACAAATGGTGTGTTGATGACGAACTCCTTGCTCTTGTGCTTCAAATGATAGTATCCCCAACATTCAACTCTCTCTCACAGGATATGGATTTGGTGGAATGAAGATTTGAGTGGAAAGCAACTTGGGGAAGGCTAGAGATCAAGATTCATATTGTAGGAATGGAATATCTTGGCCTCAACACAAGTGTAGGTGGTTCTCTCTCAGAAATGGTAAGTTGGAAGTGTAGGTTCGTTCGGATGGCTCTCTCCACGAATGAAGAGCAGGTGGAGGGGTATATATAGCCTCCACACAAAATCTAACCGTTACAATTAACTTGCCAATCTCGGTGGGACCGAATTGACAAACTCGGTCGGACCGATTCAGCAAATCTAGTGACCGTTAGGATTTTCGTGGGACCGACATGCAACTCGGTAGGACCGATATGGTTAGGGTTAGGGCATAACGTAATCCCGGTGAGACTGATTACACAAACTCGGTGAGACCGATTTTGGTAATAAGCTAACCAGAGAGTTGGTCAGGTAAACTCGGTGGGACCGATTCGCCCATTTTGGTGAGACCGAAATGTTACGAAGGAGAAACAGAGAGTTTACATTGCAATCTCGGTGGGACCGATCGCTCATCTCGGTGAGACCGAAACATTACGAAGGGAAACAGAGAGATTACAATCCCATCTCGGTGAGACTGAGATCCCTATCGGTGAGACCGATTTGCCTAGGGTTTGTGGCAGTGGCTATGACATCTGAACTCGGTGGCGCCGGATAGAAAGAATCGGTGGGGCGAGTTTGACTTTTGGTGTAGGTCATATGTGGATGTGAGAAAGTAGTTGAGGGCTTTGGAGCATATCACTAAGCACTTTGAGCAAGAGCATCATTAAGCAACACCTCATCCCTCCTTGATAGTATTGGTTTTTTCCTTAGACTCAATGTGATCTTGGATCACTAAAATAGAAAATGTAGATTCTTGAGCCAATCCTTTTGTCCTTAGCATTTTGAGGGGTCCACTTTTCTCATCCATGCCCTGCCAATCATTGAGCTTTCCTGAAAATCTTGAAATAGCATTAGCTCAATGAGCTATATGTTGTTAGGAATTACCAAAACCACCTAGGGATAGTTGCACTTTCAATCTCCCCCTTTTTGGTAATTGATGACAACATATAGATCAAAGCTTCAACAAATGATAATAAGAGTGAAAAACATTGTCGCTTTGAGAAGTATGTGAAAAGCAAGAGCTCCCCCTAAATTTGTGCATAGTTTAAGATTTGCTTTGGACCGCAAATGCACAATGAGTTAGAATCATGGGTTACTCTTTCATGTCACATACATCTTGGTGGAGCGCTAAAAATGATAATAATTAAATACATGCACTCATCACCAAGCAAAGTAAATGGTCATATGGGGATATAAAAGGATAATGTCATCCAACAAGAATTAAGGTAGCATATGATCAAACACATGATCATCCAAGTATCACTCACAAGCATAAAGCATCTTAAACAAGCAAATAACAAAGTTCAACCACCAAAAAGCAAGAGAGAACAAAAAGCAACACTCTCTCTCGAAGCCTATGATCTATACATTTTCTCCCCCTTTGGCAACAAGTTGCCAAAAAGTTCATAAAAAATGCATAGTGCTAAATCGACTCTCAGGCTTGGTCTTCAGGTGGTGGTGTAGATAAGACTCCAAGGACGAAGGTATAAGTCGATGTAGATGGAGCTGGTGGAGTGGGTCTTTGGAGCTGGTGGCCTTTGAAAGGCTGTAGATGGTGCGTATGAAGTTGCTCGGTGTCTGCATTCGCATAGCAGCAGATCTACATCCTCTGGGCACTCTAGCAAAAGCATCGGTGGTAGACTTGCCCTTCTTCTCCAAAGACTTCATCCACGAAGTTGCTCAACAATCGATCAGATCTCAGTGACCTTCACATCTAAGTCATAGAACTTCTGCTCCATGATCCTCTCAAGCTCTCCTGGTTTTGAGTCAGGGTGGCCAATCCCTTCTCAATTATCAGAGTGGAGGCAATCAAGTAGCCAAGCTGATCTTGCTTGCTCTTCAGAAGATACTGAGATGCCTCATCAATGGTTGGCATCTTTGCAGCCTTTTCAGTCTTTGCCTTCTCCCTCTTTGCTTGTTCTTGCACAGAAGATGGTTCATTTTCATCCATTACCACTATGTTGTCCTCAAAGTATGGGTAGATGGGCAGGTGCTCCTTGTCCAATAGATATGTGCTAGTGCCCATCTTGAAGTTGATTAGCTCCTGGATCTGTGGGGCATACCCACAACTTCTCTTCTGATCTGCAACTGTTCTCTTTATAGTTTCCACAATTAGGCTCATGACTTTGAACTTTTGTGGGACATCAAATATGTGCAGCAAGTTGATGGAATGTCCTCTGAACATTATGTGATCTCCTGACTTTGGTAGCAATGTGTGCCTTAAAATCCAATTGATTGTAGGCAGGCCTGACAGCAAGTGTTTCACAGAACCAAATTGGTGAGTCTCAAGATCTGCATCAGGAATCTCCTTGTACATGCTAGCCATTGAGTTGTGATCCTTCTTCTTCTTGGCATAGACATCCAAGTCATCTTCATTCTCCTCAGGAGCATTGATCAAATTTTCCCATTCTTCAACTGTTGACTGGTACCTAGTACCTTCAGACATCCAGACAATCCTTCCATCTGGGTAGAAATGAGCTGTGTAGTAGAACTGCATAATAAGCTCACCATTCCACTTTGTGAGCTTCTGCCCAACAAAGTCGTCTACTCCACAAGACTTGAAACTATCATAGACTCCAGGATAGTGTTCTTCATTTTCCTTGATGTACTCCCAGTCCACCCATCTCATATCACAGGCTATAGGCTTCTTGTCAAGCAACACCGTCTCATAGAAGTCCTGCTGTTCCTTTGTATGGAAACTGTAGTCCACAGCAGTTCTTCTCCTGACTGCATAGGGATCAGTCAATCTCCATAGTTTTAATCCTGAATCTTTCCTGATTTTTGATGTTCTCAGCTACTGGATGAGCATCATTGTGATCTGGAATTTTGGGCTTCAACTTCCTCAAGACATGTGACTCATCATCTTCTTCTTCCATAGCAGCTTCAGGCACCGGGGCCTTGTTCTTTTATGCAGCTGGAATATTCCTTGTACTCCTCTTGGGTGCAGTTTTGGGTTTTGGAGTAGCTATCTTGGGAGCTTCTTTGGGCTTACATGGAGCAGCCCCTGATCTTATAGCATCTCCCATAAGCTTTTGAGCTTTAGGAGCTGGTGCATCAACCTCTTCCTCTTCATCTTCAGAATCTTTCCTCATTGAGGGCTTGCCAAGAACTCTGGCAGTAGTGGTTCTGGCCCTCTTCTTCTTCTTATCTTCACCAGCTGCTTCTTCTTCAGATTCAATGGTGAACTTCATAGTTTCACCTGTGGAAACTTTCCTTGCCTTAGACATAGGTTGTCTTCTTGCTGGCATCTTAGTCTTCAGACCTGGCATAGTTGCAGCAGCTGTGCCATATTCCATTTTCAGCACTTTCTTATTTGAGGTGGCCACTTCCTCAACAGCCACATAGTCCTCATCCTCAGAATCTGAGGTTCTCTTCTTTCTAGCCCTGGTGGCTGCCTTAGGCAAGTTGCTGGGTGTGCTCCTGCTTCCATCATCAGAGCTGCTAGAGGGACTAGTGCCCTCACTCATGTGAACTTGCTCCTTAGACTTGTTCTGACTATCACTCTGATCTGACATGATGCAAACACTGACAGCAGACCCTGTGAATAGATTATAGATGAGGTAGAGTAGATGAGCATCACAAAGTACAGAGGTTTTTTGCAAAAGAATGAGTCAAAAACTTAGTTTTAGTTTTCCACAGAAAGCATTTCAGATCTACCGATTTGACAACTCGGTGATACCGAAGCAGCTTTTGGAACCTAAACTAGTGAACTCGGTCAGACCGAGTCACAGTTTGGTGGCACCGAGACTGCTAGGGTTTCACAAAGAATTGAACTCAGTCACACCGATTTGCAATTCTCGGTCAGACCGAGAACTACATGTGCAATGGCCTTAGCCAAATTGGTGGAACCGATTTCAACAACTCGGTCGGTCCGAGATGGTTTCGGCGGAAACCTAACCCTAAATTTTCAATCCACAAGTAAACTACGGAGTGATTTCGCTGGATAGAGTGATCTCAATCGTGGCAAGATACATGGCAAAACAATGTGCTAGGAATTGGAGTGAGATTAGCACAAAGATCAAGTCCATACCCAAAGTGCGGCGATGGACTTGCTACGGCGGCAACGGCGGAGACGATTACCGTTGATGGTGACGGAGACCAGTGGCGGGAGGCAGCTGGCGATGAGGAGGACGATCCGGAGACCCAGGGAGGCAGAGCAGGATGAGCGCGGGCGAAAGGGTTCGGAAAAATTTCCAAATTTTGGCCCGGGGATATATATAGCCTGACACTGTCGGTGTGACCGAGTGGAACAACTCAGTGGCACCGAGATGCATAACTGCAAGTAGTTACTGCAACTCTGTGTGACCGAAAAGTTCAAATCGGTTGCACCGAGTTTGAAAACCTAGATCGACTTAGTGATCTCGGTATCACCGAAATGGATGAATCAGTCAGACCGAAACGCACAAAGAAGTTTTGGAAGTTTAAGTCTATGACGAATCAGGGCCTCCGAGTGCTCCTCACACAGAGTGGTTCGAATCTGACTTGATCAAACTTTGTGATGTAGCATGAATAGAGTTTGAGACAAGAAAGGCATAGATAGCTAGAGAAGGTTCTTAAGCATTCTTGTCCATCCACTTGGCAAAATAAAAAGGAACCAAACAATCAAAACAACAAGTGGATATCCTCGAATGAGTAAGTTATGCAACCAACATGCTCACACAACAAAATGGCAAATGAAATATGTGGCAAAGCATGCACAACCAATTCTAGCATCTATCAAGCAATTGGCGATGACTAGGTCATCTATATATGAGTATATTGACGTAGGATTCAAATGAGAACATTTGATCATAGGTCATACTCATCGTTTACGCACAAGTGGGGTTACCACTTTTACATAAAGCGTTGTTGTGTTCACATCATTAGAGTTGCTTTAGCTCAATTCTTGGAGTAAAGCTCCCCCTAGATGTGATATCCCCCCTAAGAGGGATGAACTAAACTTGGGTTTTGTCGATGTTTACTTCATGTAGGTGTTGAAGATGTGGATGCTCAATGTTGATGTAGATCATTTGGAGCAATCCTTTGGAGTGAGTTGCACTTTCAATACCTACACGGGTTAGTCCCACAAGGAACAAATGAGGATATCCATAGACATAGAGTGATGCACACACAAGATGATGTCTATGAAAGCGTTGGGTTACCTTGTACCTTGTCTTACCAACAATAGGGTTTGTGACTCCTTGAACTAGTGCGAGATGTGGAAGTTGATTGCACTTGTTCTTGCCAAAATGATAAGAGTGAAGTATGTTGGCGGAGTCACCCTCAGGAACTCTCTAGTTCTTCTTCTTCGGGATCCACACCATCTTGATGGGAATCCTTGGAGTTGAAGTTGTACTTGATGAAGTAGAACTTGATGTAGTCTTTTGAACCCACTTGACCAAGGCCTTAGGAGCTTCTTCAAATGCATCAATTTCCTCTTGAAGCTTGTCCTTGACTTTTTCCTTGTGGTCTTGTGGTGGAAGATCATCTTGAGCTTGTGTCCCTTTGAAGGAAGTAGGATCATACTTCTCTTGTTGAGGAACAAACTTCGTCTTGGGGTATTAATCTTCTTCCCTCTCAACTCCATTGGTACTGAACTTTCGTTCAAAACCAACACCTTGGTTCTTCCGGTGCCTTCCTTGCTTGCGTACAATTTCCTCGAATTGCTTACTCCCGGCAAGGCTCTTGTAAACACCTTTCTCTATGATTCCCTTCAATAAGCTATTTTCTTGCTCAAGTGTAACTTGGATAAGAGAATCATTAGTGGAATCAAGAGAACTACTAGAAGCAACAACATTGGATTTACCATGATTATTGTTACTACTAGAGGAAGAATCTTTCTTGTTCTTGTTACTAGACTTGACTTGAGGCATTTAAGTGGATAAGAGTAAACGCTTGGCAATGTAAGAAGAACTTTTCTTGCGAAGATCATCATTAATTGCCTTTAAGAACTCATGCTCTTGCTCAAGGTTGAGCTTTTCAAAACGTAATTTCTCATGAGTCCTTAAAAGTTCTTGATGATCTCCTAAGATAGTTTCATGAGCTAACTTAAGACACTACAAAAAAATACACTTCCGTGATGATACGTGTTTGTCACAGTAGGTCGTGTTTTCTGTCATGCATGTACATCCATGACAAATTTATGACAGAATCAAGATAGTCATACACATCTTTGTCGTAGAAGTGTCCCATGACATTGCCAAAATTATCATCACGGAAGTGTCCACTTCCATGACGATAAATCGCGTGTCACAGAAGTGCTTTCGTCAAGGGTGACCGACACGTGGCATCCACCGTAACGGAACGTTGTTAAGCTATCGGGTCGGATTTTGGATCTGATTACCCATTAACAGCCACGACCGATGCCGATTTTCCACGTGTAAAATTCTCATTGGCTGACGGATCCACACGTCAGCTCCGCGTTGGCACAGCTGTCACTCATCCAACGGTCGAGATGGGCCTATGATATGTTGACACGTGGACCGGCCCAAAAGTTGCCCACAAAGTTTAATGGGCCGGCCCAACCGAAGGCCCATAAGATCTAGGGGACCATAATGGGTCGGCCCAGCTAAAGGCCCACCAAATTTAGCGAACCTTAATGGGTCGGCCGAACTAAAGGCCCACACGATTTTGCAGACCATAATGGACCGGCCCAGCTAAAGGCCCACAAGATTTTGCGGACCACAATGGGCCGGCCCAGCTAAAGGCCCACAAGATTCTGTAGACCATAATGGGCCGGCCCAGCTAAAGGCCCAACATTCTCTGTCAAATCGGCATGTCAACGGCTTGTCCTAAACTTGTCATCAACGCGGCCCATGGTCACTTCTGGCCCGTTAACAGTCCGCTAAGTAATTGGGCCGAATTACGGCCCGGTGTATTTTCGGCCTGTTAAAGGTCCGGCTTCATTTGGGCCCATTTACAGGCCATCAAAACTTTTGACCCATAAACGACCGTGAAGGATTTGGGTCATATTCGGCCATGTCTGACATCCGGCCTGTTAGAGGCCCACTATTGCTTTGGGCCACTTTCGGCCTGTTGTCATTTTCGGCCTGTTAATGCCGAACGTAAACCATGGGCCATATGTGGCCCAACGTCATATCGGGCCCATTAACGACCCATATAAAAATGACAATAATCTAGCCCGACCGAAGTTCCGGCCTGTTAAAGGCCCGTGTATTAGGTCGGCGCATTTACGGCCCGTCCGAATTTCGGCCTGTCAAAGATCCGCATCGTAAATGGGCCACCATTTCGGCCTGCTAAGTCCAGTGGGTTATTTGGCACACTCAGGGCCCAATCTCACTTTCAGTCTATTAAAGGCCCATGTTTTTTATGGGCTCGAGATATTTACACCTGTAAACGGCATATTTTTACTGAGGGCCCAAATTATGTTTAGGCCTGTTAAAGGCCCACTATGGGCACAGGTCTACCAGAAAAATATGAAAGCTTATGCTGATTTAGGCCCAAATATGTTTAGTGGGCTACATGCCAATTTAGGCCCGTAATTGTTTTTAGCCCAATTGGAATTGGCCCGATGAATGTTAGCATGTTGGGCTCCTACGAAGCTTTCGGCCGAATGCATTACTAAGATAAACCTACACTTTACAAAAATAGCGTCGTAATTACTGTAGCCTGATGCAGCAACATAAATGTTGTATCACAACAAAATAAATTCCAACCATACAACAAAAGGCCTGTTGGCATAAAGTTTACAGTCCTTCCAGATAAAATCACCATCAGATGTATAGAAGCAGAGATCATTTAACCTGAGTGCTAATGTTTGGTGGTAGAATCGATGGAGCAAAGATGATCTCCACCTTTTTTCCGCCATTGCTCTTGAACAATGAAGCGAATGTCTGATAGTCTGGTTTCAAAACCATTCATATCTTGACGACATTTCTCAACCACTATTCTTGTTTCCAAAACAACGTCCATTAGGGATTGGACTTGTGTCTGGAGCATGTATATATCACTGTCTAGCAGGAAGATTTTGTTCGAGGGCGATTTGGAAGAGGTTACCTTGACAACCAACCCGTAATTACGCAGAAGGTGCTTTTGCATTGTTAGTGGAGAGATACCGACGCACTGCAGCAAGAGGTGACATTGTGCCTGCATTTAGCCTCGTCACCTTCGTGTGGTTGTGGCTGTTCAATCATTTGTTCCATAGCTTCCCGAAAGTTTGAACTTGTAGATTAGTGTACCGGATAAGTTACTAATGAGACAAAAACAAACAAAGTAGGTTAAACGTTCATACATAACTTATTTTGGTGAACTACGTAATACATTAGCATGTATTGTAGTGCCAACTACATAATAAAATCACTTTGAACATATGTCCATGTAACATGCCTACTCGTATTGTCTATTTCCTCACATTCGTTGACATCTAAGGATAAAGAGACATGGTTTAAAGTAGGATGAACATAGTATGACATCATTCATATCATGGGCAAACAGATATAAAACAAACAGGCTATTTTATCATTGTGTGCGCACGTGAACATAACAACTAGATTACAGATCAAGACCAAAAGATTATCCTTCATCTCTTTTAAACCATGTAAGGTGAAATGATACGTTAAGACAACTGTGAATAAAAGTGAACAAAGTAACTGACATTGGCTGCAAACCAAGTAGTTAAATGAACACATCACAGTACCAATCAGTTCAAGGCAGGAGGAGTAAGGACTTACAACAGCGGCTTGAACTAGTGTGCTCATGCCCTTCATCTTGCTGGTGTGGCAATCCTTGAAGATTTGCACTGCATTCGGTTCGAGTTCTTTTTGGTCCACACGGGCTTTCCTCCAGTATTTGGAACAAGTCAATATAGATACGATAATATGGCACAAAAAAGAAGGAAGTAGCAGCTATTTACAAGAGCCTCGCGATTGTGCAATATAGCTACGAGATCCTCATTATCTGTTGGAATTTCACTTTAGAACAGTTGGTTACATTCTTCAAACAGTTAGCCTAGAAGAAGATACACTTGTAAGGCACATACATAAATACAAGTTCAATATGTGGTCCGATCAAATACATATAGCCTACCCGATACTTTGGATCGGACTAGTGTTTAACGAGGGCTGTCCGATCTTCATTTGTAATATATTCCTTTGGAGATGTTTGGGCGATTTCATTGTTAGCCTTGCCTTCAAAGTGAGATTTTCTAAGGTGGTACCGAAATCTTTGTCATAAGCATTGAAAACATGAGTGCATGCTTGTTTAGTTGCATCATCTTTCGGATCCAACTTGAACCTCATCTGTTGAAAAAGAATGTGAGTCTTATTAGGAGGAAGCTAGAAAGTATGGGAATGAGAGCAAGACAATATTACTAATTGCGATGAATAACATTACTTATGGATAAATGGTCAAGGAAGGTGTTAAACTGGGTATTGTCTTTCTCATTCTGTCTTTGGATCCATGTTGGGAGGATACGTGCATGACACCCTAACGGCAATGGCTGCCTCGATACTAACTTGGTGACTACATAGCATCACGTGGCCTTTTTAAACCTACCTCAAAATGGATCTCCATTCTTCCTCCTTTAGATTTTGTTAATCTGTCAAGCATTATCCACGATGTCTGTTTCGCTTGCGCCGTGGTGCTAGTTCAACAACGAATATGGAAAGTATTAGTGTACATCAAAGCGTGAGAGTACATATAAAGGAGCATGCAAGCGCAACTTGACTCGGTCGAGTACCGTCTTGGTGTTGATGCTCATGAGGTTCATCTGATCTTGCCAAGTCCTGTTGTGTCGGTGATTAGCGGAAGTAGTGTTAGGTGTGAAGGCAGCTTGGGAACTCGCCAGCCCGGAGTAAGCGAACGAGTAACTGGTTGAGATCTTGTATGCGATTGAAGCGGATGTCGCAGCTGGTGGAAGCGGTGATCTTGTGTTTGTAGATTTAGCCGGTGGACTTGGACCTTCTCTTGCACTATAAGTACCGGCGAGAATCTCGGCAGCGAGAACCTTTTCCGTTTCACCCGACGAGTAACAAAGACTTCCCTACTATATTATTTTCCTTGCTCTTTTTGACTTTGCCATGTCAAGCTGTACCCACAACACAAAAGAATAAAATCACTCTTCGAACTCATTGATGCATGATATCTGGACAAGCAATACTTTGATGTAAGACAACCGTATGAGGATGGAATATGTAAGAAAAACAGGATGACATGACATATTCACAGCTATGATGTGCAAAGTAAGCAGAAGGATTTTCAAGAAAATAGAAGTAATGCAAGCTAGACACCATATGAAAGATGCAACCAATATTACTCTGCCAAGTTAAAAGTGTCTTGTCATAAGTGGCAATTCGAAAAATTAGAAGCAGTACAACGTGAAAATCAATGCAAGATGCAACCACTATCAAACTGTGATGTTAAAAGTGTCCAATCATGAGTGACAGATGCGGGATACACAACAACAATACTTTGATGTAAGCACATGGTATGATAGATATATGCAGTGTATTCTAGACACAGAAAGCCATGTCATATGCACATGTATAACGTATAAACTCAGCAAGTGCAATTTAATCAAAATAGAAGAAATACAGGCTAGACAACATATGCAACATGAAACCAAATATCACCTTTGTCAACTTAGAGCAAGCACTGCGATGGTGGAGTCACGGAGATGAACTCATCATGTAGACTTGGGACTTCAACTTCATTAGCGATGGCGATGGCAAATCTAGAGAGTCTCATTTTGCGTTGGTGCGGAGGACCACCAACATCCCCTAACTTACTCTTTTCCTTCCTATTTTCTGATATTGCCTTATGAAGTCAAAACCACAAGAAGATGAATAAAATTAGCTCAGCATAACTGGTTGATGCATGATATAGACGAACACTACTTTGATGTAAGACAAGCGCAGGATAGGAGGATGGAATATATACAAAAAAAGTCAGCGTTTCATATTCACACGTATGATAGGAGGATGAAATATGTATGAAAAAACAGTAAGAGGATGGCATTTCAACAAAATTAGAAGAAATGAAAGCTAGGCAGCATATGAACATGCAACCAATATCACTCTATCAGGTAAAAATTGTCTCGTCGTAAGTGCCATTTCAAGAAATTAGAAGCAGTACAAGCTAGAAGACAATGCAAGATGCAACCTACATCACAGTCCCAAGTTAAATGTGTCTTATGGGTAAGTGATCGTTGCAGGTATAAGTTGTAAGCTATGTAGATGCAATTCAACATAATCAGAAGCAATACAAACTAGACATCTTACGGAAAACGCAACCACGTATAACAGTTCCAAGTAAGAGCAAGCACCCGTGATGGTGGAGTAGGGGAGATGTGCTCATCATGTACACGTATGTTCTAGAAACAGGAACACATGTCATATTCACATGCATTATGTGTAAAGTAAGCAGATGCAATTAAAGTTAGAAGCAATACAAGCTAGACATCATACGCAACATGCAACCACATATAATAGTGTCAAGTTAGAGCAAGCACCTGTGATGGTGGAGTAGGGGAGATGCGCTCATCATCTACTACACTCGTTGGTATCCAGCCTTGTGTTGTCTTGCGAATCTTGTTGGGAGGATGGCGGAGTAGAATCAGAGAGACCCCCTGTTTGAGTTGCTCAGAAGGACCACCATCATCCACTATTGGACTAATTTCCTTCAGCTGTAATGATTTTGCATTGTGAAGTCAAACCGATAATAAAAATGAATAAAATTGGCTCTTCAGAACTCATTCATGCATGATCTTGTGAACACTACTCGGATGAAAGGCAAACACATGATGCGAGGATGGAATATGTATGAAAATGTGATGGTGTGACATATTCACACCTATGATGCGATAACTAAGCGAAGGCATTTCAACAAATTAGAAGCACCTTTGCAAGCTAGACACCATATGAAAGATGCAACCAATATCACTCTGCCAAGTTAAAAGCGTATGGCGTTTCAACAAATTAGAAGCAGTACATGCTAGAAATCATATGCAAGACACAACCAATACCACAGTGGCGACTTAAAGGTGCCTTATCATAAGTGACTGATGCGGGATATGCAACAATAGTAGTATGATGTAGAAACAGGAACACATGTCATATTCACAGGCATTATGTGTAAAGTAAGCAGATGCAATTCAACAAAGTTAGAAGCAATACAAGCTAGACATCATACAAAACATGCAACCACATATAATAGTGCCAAGTTAGAGCAAGCACCTGTGATGGTGGAGTACGGGAGATGTGCTCATCATCTACACAACTACGTTGACTGTCTAGCCTTGTGTTTTCTTGCGAATCTTGTTGGGAGGATGGCGGAGTAGAATCTGTAGAGAACCTCCATTTCAGTTGCTCGGAAGGACCACCATCATCCAATGCCTTGCCAATTTCCTTCAGCTTTATTGATTTTTGCATTGTGAGGTCATACCGACAAGAAAAAGGAATATCATTCGCTCTTCGTAACTCATTCAAACATGATCTTGTGAACACTACTCACGATGAAAGGCAAAGTCATGATACGAGGATGGAATATGTATGAAAAAATGGAATGACTTGACATTCACACCTATGATGTGGTAACTAAGCAGAAGGCACTTCAACAAATTAGAAACACTGCAAGACACCATATGGAAGGTGCAATCAATATCACTCTGCCAAGTTAAAACTGTCTTGTCATAGGTGGCGTTCATCAACCTAGAAGCAATACATGCTAGAAATCATATTCAAGACGCAAACCAATATCACACTGCCAACTTAAAGGTGTCCCATCATAAGTGACTGATGCAGGATACACAAGAAGAGTAGTTTCATGTAAGAACATGGTGTGATAGATGATATTGTATGTACCAAAACAGGAAAGCGTGTCATATTCACATGTATCATGTGTAAGCTAAGCGAATGCAGTTTACACTAATTAGGAGCAATCTGAGCTAGACACCATATGCAACATGCAACCAGATATCACATCGCCAAGTTAGAGCAAGCACCTTGGATGGTGGAGTAGGGGAGCGGAGACTTGGACCTTGTAATGCACTATCGGTACAAGGAGAATCGATCTGAGATGCTCCGTTTACGTTGCTGCAGAGGACCACCATCACCGCCTTCCTTAATCTGTTCCTTCCTCTTTCTTGATTTTGCCTTGTCAAGTCAAACCCACAAGAAAAAGGAATAAAATTTGCTCTTCAAAACTCATTGATGCATGATACTGACGAACACTACTTTCATGTAAGGCAGCCGCATGATAGGAGGATGGAATATGTATGAAAAACAGGAAGGCGTGACATATTGACATGTATGATGTATAAAGTGTAAAATAAGCACAAGGTGCTTGAACTTGTTAGAATCGATGCAAGCTAGAAACCATATGAAAGATGAAACCAATATCACTCTGCCAAATTAAAAGGGTGCCCTAACAAATGTATTTGACCAAATTAGAAGAAATACATGGCAACAGGCTAGAAATAATATGCAATATGCAAAGAATATAGGTGAGTCATCGTAAGTGATTGATGCAGGATACAGAAGAGAGGTAGTTTCATGTAAGAACAAGGTTAACACATAGATGTAGTGTGTACCAAAAATAGGAAGGCATGTCATATTCACAGGTATAGTGTGTAAACTAAGCGAGATGCAATTTACCCTAATTAGAAGCATTACAAGCTAGACACCGTATGTAACATGCAACCACATATCACCTTTGCGAAGTTAGAGCAAGCACCGATGATGGTGGTGTAGGGGAAATCGGTCTTCGTGTACATAGCTATGTTCAATATCTTCATTTAGGCTTGTTGTTTCTTGAGAATCATGTGGAGAGGATGAAATTGCATTCTTTATAAGAGTATTATGCCTCATATTAACCCACGCATGTGACTGTCTCATCATAAGCGATAGGCCTTGAGGATACACAAGAACGATGGTTTGATGTAAGAACATGGTGTGATAGGCAGATGTAGTATGTACCAAAAACAGGAAGGCATGTCATATTTACATGTATAATGTGTAAGCTAAGGAGACGCAATTTAACAAATTAGGAGCATTGATGAGGGATACACAAGAAAAGTAGTTTGATGTAAGAACATGGTTAATAGAAAGACGTAGTATGTACCAAAAACAGGAAGGCATGTCATATTCATAGGTATAATGTGTTAACAAGAGGATGCAATTTACCCTAATTAGAAGCATTACAAGGTAGCCACCATATGCAACATGCAACCACGTATCACACTGCCAAGTAAGAGCAAGCACCTGCGATGGTGGTGTGGGGAATTATGTGATCAACTAGAGAGCTATGTTGACTATCTTCATTTAGCCTTGCTGTTTCTTGAGAATCATGTGGGGAGGATGACACTGCAATCTTTAAACGAGTAGGGCGTCTCACAGTAACCCACTCGGGTGACTATCTCATCATAATTGATTGACGAGGGATACAAAAGAGCATTAGTTTGATGTACAAACATGGTTAATAGACATATGTAGTATGTATCAAAAATAGGAAGGCATGTCATTATCAAAGGTATAATGTGTAAAGTAAGCAGATGCAATTTAACCAAATTGGAAGCAATACAAGCTAGACACCATATGCAACATGCAACCACATTTGACAGCGCGAAGTTAAAGCAAGCACCTGGGATGGTTGTGTGTGGCAATTGAGATCATCAACTGCGGAGCTACGTTTACTGTCTCCAACTGCTCACACTGCACCCATTAGAGCGCTGAAATGCTTAGTGCTTATCTTCGAATTACACTTTGGGCGACTTACATCTTTTCTTTTACGCATTCATCAACCTTTGCGTCAGAGTCTGAAATACCCATGCATAAAAAAGCAATAGTGTGAGTATGGGTGAAGTGTGTGCACAATTAGTACAGTGTAAAGGTAGCAGATAGGAGGTCGGTGAGAAATCAATGACGGGAGACATATGATAGCTCTACAACATGCATGGCACACTAAATTACTACTGGATTCTATGAAAATAACGATGATCGAAAGCAAATAGGCCGATCCATTTTTATGCACCGTCCGATGTACAAAGAAGCAGGCGGATCGCCTTCATCTACCTCCGGCCGATCGGTGTTGATGATCTTCCTCGAACGCCCGGCGACCACCGGCCCGATATTCATCCCTGCTGCGCCCTCCCTTGACCTCACCGCACCGCCGTGCTTGGCACCGCCCGGGCCATCCATTCAAGCCCGCCGACCTCCGGATCGGGCGCAAGCAGCCTCTGCGCCCCACACCCCTATGATAGACACCGATCGCCCGCTTCCGGGAACATGCGGACTAGGTGCTCCGCGCGCCTAAGCGGGTCCTGATTCTTTTAATTGTGTTCGACTGACCCTGAATTGAAATCCAGGCGGGCTACTGACCTCTAGCAAAGGTGAAATAGTAAAAGGGAGGAAACCTTGTGCATTTAGTATCATGAAGAAGATGCGATGAAAGCGCTCAACTAGTTCCTTTCATGGGATGAATACGGTGTGGCGGAGACATAAGATTTGCACGAATAACGGAAGAGGAGTACCTCTTTACTGCTGGCGATGTTGTGTCCTCATACATTTTTCCGGCGATCTTCTTGTTGTTCGCCGGAAACCGAAGTTATGGAGGACGGTGCAGCCTTGGACAAACCCATGGCCAAGTTGTTGAGTGTGGTGCGGTGGCAAATGTCATCGTGGGGAAGCAGATCCGAGGCGGCGAACGGCGGCGTGGCGGGAACAGCTCGGTGCGGTGGGCGGTTTGCAGTGGAGCCGCAGCGATGAGGTGCGAGACGGCGTGGTCGGAGTGGTTGCAGTGCGGCGCCGCGTCGGCGTCGGTGTCGTGGAGGCAGCTCTGCCTCGGCTTCAGCTGCTAAGTCCTTGAGGGCGTTGCGGTTGAGGTTACGTTGGACGAGGACATCGGGGTACCGGCTCCGGCGTGATGGAGGAGGGCGGCGGTGGATTGACCGCTATGGGGTGGAGGACGGAGGAGGCTGGGGTTTCGCGGCTGGTGGAGAGGGTGTTTTCGCGCCCATGGAGTATGAATGGGGAAATAGAGGGAGGCGGGGAACTAAGGGGGAACAATGTTTCGGTTTGAGATGCGCTTGTTTGAAATTTGGGGAAAGTTACAAACTTTGCCCCTGAGGGAGTCCTGGATTAGGGGGTATCCGGACAGCCGGACTATATCCTTTGGCCGGACTGTTGGACTATGAAGATACAAGATTGAAGACTTACGTCTCGTGTAATGGGGATGGGACTCTCCTTGGCATGGAAGGCAAGCTTGGCGATCTGAGATATGTAGATCTCCTCCTATTTGTAACCGACTCTGTGTAACCCTAGCCCCCTCCGGTGTCTATATAAACCGGAGGGTTTAGTCCGTAGGACATCAACAATCATACCATAGGCTAGCTTCTAGGGTTTAGCCTCTATGATCTCATGGTAGATCACCTCTTGTACTACTCATATCATCAAGATCAATCAAGCAGGAAGTAGGGTATTACTTCCATAGAGAGGGCCCGAACCTGGGTAAACATCGTGTCCCCCGCCTCTTGTTACCATCCGCCTTAGACGCACAGTTCGGGACCCCCTACCCGAGATCCGCCGGTTTTGACACCGACAACCCCCATCTAAAATTTCGGACATATTGCGGGTTGGGGGTAGGACAGTCATGTCAGGTGTCCCAAATGTGGGTGGGATAGATTTCGGCCGAGCGCATGGGTAGGCGCCCATGGCGTATGAATGCTTCTCGGAGGCGGTTGAGACAGGCGTCTTGGTGAAGTTACAAACCTACCCCGGTTTAGACCTTTGGACATCGGGCCGATAGGCTATACGGGCCAGAGTCAGGACAGTAATTTCCTACCACCAAAACATTAGTCTCGCGCGGTTTCGGGTGACCAGAGGCCTATTTGGTGCTTCGTTCAATATTTGGGAGCAGAAGCTTTAACGTTTTCGGTTCTCTTGATGTAACACCCCGGATTCGATGCGCCAGGTGTCTCCCAGTTGTTCGTTGTCTTTGTCATGTCATTTGCTTGCGTGTTGCACTTTACCATGTCATCATCTGCATTTCATATCATGTCGTCATGTGCATCACATTTGCATACGTGTTCGTCTCATGCATCCGAGCTTTTTCCCCGTTGTCCGTTTTACAATCCGGCACTCCTATGTCATCCGGCGTCCCCTTTTGTCTCTTTTCATGAGTGGGTGTTAAACATTCTCGGAATGGACCGAGGTTCGCCAAGCGGCCTTGGTATAGCACCGGTAGACCGCCTGTCAAGTTTCGGGTCATTTGGAGATCGTTTGATACTCAGCAGTTAACCGGGTAACCGCAAAGGCCTCTTTGTTTGCAGCCCAACACCTTCCAAAGTGGCCCAAAACTCATCCAACTCCTCTCCATGCTCGCCGCCGTTTGATCACGATCGCGTGGCCGAAAACCGCTCCTCATTTGGACTCTCCTAGCTCCCTCTACCTATAAATAGACCCCCCCCCCCGGATTTTTCGCGCAGTCCAAACCCTAGCAAACTCCTCCCCGCGCCACAGGACGTGTCCGCGCTCGCCGGACGAAACCGCCGCCGCCGCCCGCGCCAATCGGGCCGCGCCACGGCCCCACGTCCTCCCTCCGCCACCGGCCCGCGCGGCCATCCGAGCCCTCCCGGCCCGGGTCGCCCGCCGCCTCCCATGGCGCCCGAGCCCGCCGTCGTCGCCGTCCCTAGCTGCGCCGGCCTTCACCGCCTCGCCGGCAAACGCCGCCAGCAGCGCACCCCTCCGCCCGCCGCCTCGCCTCCGCCGGCTCCACCGCCTTGGCCCGGCCGCCGCCCGTGCTCGCCGGCGACCTCCGGCCGCCCAGCGCCTCGTTCGCGAACAAGCGCCCGCCGCCTGCCGAGCTCCGCCCGCGCCGCCGCCGCCGCCGCCTCTGTCCTCGCCGGCCCTACGCCTCACGTGGTCCGCCGCCGCGTCCTCCCGAGTCGCCCCGACCTCCGCGTCCTCCTCGCGGAGCTCTCGCCCGGCGCCCGGATCAGGAAGTGGGATGAGATCCCCAACTCCCCGATCAAGCAGCGTCCAGCGTCCCGGATCCCTCCGTCCCGCTCCCGTCCGTCCAGCGTTGACATTTCGGAGGGTATATTTTCGTCCAAGTCCCAGTTTTCTGTTATTATGTGTGCATGTTTGAGATGCCATAACTTGCTGCATACTGCTCCGTTTCGTGCGAGTAATATGTAAAATTGTTTGTCTTAACGAGTACTTCATTTCATTCCATTTCACCATGTTCATTTGAGTTCATCTTGATGCCTGGATCTTTGTTGCAAGAGTGCTATATGATGTTAACCTGCTGAAACTGTTATAACTTGATGATTTGTCATTTTTATTGCATTTGATGTGTGCATCTTATGAGCATGAGCTCTACATGTGTTTTGAACTACATCATGCCATATTTACAGTGGTTTCATCCATGTATTTTTGTGTGTCTTGTACTGAGTGCATCGATCTCGTGAAGTAGGGTACTTGCTGTTGCTGTTTTGCATGTCTGAATCTGCTATATTATGATGCTATGTAAACCGGCTGCTACAAGTCATTCTATGCATAATCTGGAGATGTTCACTAAGGATGTTTTGTTATACATGTCTTCCTCTATCAAACCATGCCCTTTGTTTCAATTATATTCTGCTGTAACGTGTTGTAATCTTGTTCTCAAATTGCTAAATAATGTTGCTGTCAGCCTGTTAACTTTAAGTTCAGTTTTGCCATGAGATTTCCTAGTGATCCATGCACCCTATGAACTTGCTCTTGCCATGTTTAGCTTCATAAACATACCCTATTACTGTTTATTACCTTGTAATGCCATTTGTTGCTCTATGGTGAGTGGTTCAAGCTCACCAATATGTCTACTTATTGTTGTTCCTGCCATGTATGAAACTGTCATATCATTTGCCATGTTTACATGGGTGCCATCATATCTTGTGATCCTTTTTGTCTCATGGTCATTAAAGGACTTTTGTTCTATGCAATTAGTAGATTCATTCCATGCCTTTGTTTGCCATGATAAGTTCCTTTAGCATGCTGTTTGATAGATATAAACATTGCAACCTGATGTTATTTCTGCTAATGACTGAAACTGTTATTATTTGCAATCTTGCCATGTCATTTTGAGCATGTTCTATTGATTTCTGGAGATAGCTCAGTGTTCATGTTTTGTCATGTTTTACCTGAACATCATGACCATGCCTTTTGTTTTCATATTGAGGTGCTTTAGTATGTTGTTTTGATGCTTGCAATATGTCTACTTGCTGTTTTGGACAGATTGTTGACATGACTTGTATAGGGTGTATGTGTTGAACCGTTGCTCCGTTTTGAGTGTGCTCTATATGAAACTTGCTTGATTTTGCATGTAGTTTCATATTATCATGTGGAATCTTTATTTTGAGGTGTTTGCTTGATATTTGCTTGCATTTTTCATCAATGCTATGTTTGACTTGTTTTGCTCATATCTTCTAGGTCGTAGCTCCGAATTAAATGAACTTTATATGTAACTTGACTAGAATTTCGTGTAGATCATCGTGGTGCATCTTAACTTGCTGTTTAACTACTTGAACATAAGGTTTATTCAGATCTGGACCAATTTCGAAATTTGCATATGAGGACTTCTAGGAATTGTTCTATATTGTTTAGGCCTCATTTAAACTTGCTTTGATGTCTTTGCTCTTGTTTGCATCATCTCTTGCCATGAGTAGCTTCATGTAGTCTTTTCATGCATCATGCTTGGTTGTGCATCACGTCTTGTCTATGTGTGGTGTGTTTACCTTGTTGTGTGATTCTTCTCTATAGTTCCGTTTTCGTTGCGATCGTGAGGATTCGTTCGTCTACGCTTGGTTCGTCTTCGTGGCTTTATCTTCTTCATGGACTCGTTCTTCTTCCTAGCGGGATTTCAGGCAAGATGATCATCACCTTGGATCTCTACTATCATTGCTATGCTAGTTGCTTCGTTCTATCGCTTTGCTGCGCTTTCTTCAAGCCTCCCAATTTGCCATGTCAGCCTCTAACCTTTGTCACCCTTCCTAGCAAACCGTTGTTTGGCTATGTTACCGCTTTTGCTCAGCCCCTCTTATAGCGTTGCTAGTTGCAGGTGAAGATGAAGATTGCTCCATGTTGGATTATGTTTATGTTGGGATATCACAATATCTCTTATATTATTAATGCATCTATATACTTGGTAAAGGGTGGAAGGCTCGGCCTTATGCCTTTTGTTTTGTTCCACTCTTGCCGCCCTAGTTTCCGTCATATCGGTATTATGTTCCCGGATTTTGCGTCCCTAACGCGGTTGGGTGATTTATGGGACCCCCTTGACAGTTCGCTTTGAATAAGACTCCTCCACCAAGGCCCAACCTTGGTTTTACCATTTGCCTCACCACCACCTACTTTTCCCTTGGGAGTAATTAACCCAAGGGTCATCTTTATTTAGCCCCCCCCCCCCCCCGGGACAATGCTTGTCTAAGTGTTGGCCCGAACCGAGCCGCCTCCGGGACCACCGCGGGGAAACTCGAGGCATGGTTTTACTCGTAGCTTTGTCTCATCCGGTGTTGCCACGAGAGCGAGATATGTGCAGCTCCTATCGGGATTGTCGGCGCATCGGCGGTCTTGCTGGTCTTGTTTTATTACTATCGAAGCGTCTTGTAGCCGGGATTCCGAGACTGATCGGGTCTTCCGGGGAGAAGAATATCCTTCGTTGATCGCGAGAGCTTATCATGGGCTAAGTTGGGACACCCTGCGAGGTATAAACTTTCGAGAGCCGTGCCAGCGGTTATGTGGCAGATGGGAATTTGTTAATATTCGGTTGTAGTAAACTTGAAGCAAACTCTTCTAAAATACACCAACCGTAATGCGTAAGTGAGTGTCTCTTTTCGGGGTTGATCGAGAGGAGAACACGGTTTTACGGGTTATGTCGGCGTAAGTAGGAGTTCAGGATCACTTCTTGATCATTACTAGTTGACGACCGTTCCTTTGCTTCTCTTCTCGCTCTCATTTGTGTATGTTAGCCACCATACTATGCTTAGCCGCTACTGCAACCTCACCACTTTACCCCTTCCTTTCCCTTTAAGCTTTGCTAGTCTTGATACCCATGGTAATGGGATTGTTGAGTCCTCATGGCTCACAGATTACTACACCAACAGTTGTAGGTACAGGTTTGCGATGATCATGGCCTTGAGAGTGATGTTTGCTTGTTTTGGAGTTCTTCTTCTTCCTTGTCGATCGGGGATAGGTTCCGGTCGGCAGCTTTGGGCTAGCAGGGTGGATATTGTTTGAGTTTACATTTATGATTCATCTGTAGTCGGATGTTGATCTTTTATGTTGTATTGTTGTATTCATGTGACATTGTATGTATTGGATGTATCCCCACTATTATGTAATGTTGATGTAATGATATCCACCTTGCAAAAGTGTTTCAATATCTTGGGTCTATCCTTGGTGGGACCTTGAGTTCCTTTTGGATAGGGTCGCATATTAGGCGTGTTTCAAGTTGGTATTAGAGCCTCGACCGACCCTAGGAGCCCCCTTGATTGATCGTGTAGTTTGGCCGTTGTTGAGTCTAGAAGAAAACTTTTTTGAGTCCGGTTATATCGAGAGTAGAATTCTTTTTACTCCTCAGCCCCTTCGTCGCTCTGGTGAGGAATCTTAACGTAGGTGTTTTGAATTACTTCTCTTCCCCTTCAAATTTTTCTATAGGATCATGCAGTTGGTTTTTCGATCGTTGGTTCCTCAGCTCTTTTCATCCAGTGCATTTCTCGTCAAGTCGACTCGAGCCTGGTCATCTTTGCATGTTCAATCCTCAGTTGTCTTCTTTTCCCACCCGCCCACCCTTTTTCATCTCGAAGCCGGAGTCCGTAATCGAGTATCCATCCTAATCATGCAAAGTCTTTGCTTTCTTTCCTCAATGATTTCAACCGGTGTTTTCTCTTCAAGATATTAAATCGGTTCCCTTCCAAGTTGTCTTTTTTTTTCCCGCCCTCCCACCCTTTTTCTTTCCGGAGTTTGAGTCAGTTTCGACCATCAATTTCATTCGTATGGAGCCTCTTCATTCTTCCATCAATCATTTCAACCGGTGGTTTCTCGTCTAGTTCGTCATTCTTCATCTCTTTCTTTTCCGGTGCACTCAATTCAAGTTTTCGGTTGATCACATTCTTTTCCTTGGATCAAATGTTCTCCCAGCTCGTTCGTCTCTCGCCAGTTTATCCTTAGGAGTGTTCAAGACATCTCGGAGATTTATGCAATGTTTGAATTAATCCGAGGTTGTCACCTCATGCAAATATCTCAATTGTTCGGTGCATCATCTATACATTCAACAATCCTTTCCAATGATGTTTTTCTTCTAGTGGGCCCTAACCCACAGGGTTTTTTCCCAGGATCTTACCTGACTCTTTTAATTTCCCCGGAGCTATTCCCAATTCTTTTCAAGTGTGATGTAAGAATGGATCACATCAGTCACATGCCTTTTCCAAGATGGATTCCAAATAATTTTCATTGTTGGCTCAACCTCTTCGCATTTCGTTTCCCCGGAGTGTCTCAACAAATTTTGGTGGTGTTTCTCGTCATCATTTGAAGATTGAAGACGAGTTTTTCCTCTAAATCTTGCCCGTTCTCTCGAAGTTTCACGGTTCTAGCTTCATGTTATCCTCTCATATTATTCCGTTTGTCAGATATTCTTTCTTACCCATTCGGAGTATTTCAGGAGTTGATTTCTATTTCTTTTCACCGGAGGTCATCGTTTCAGAAGAATTCTTCGTCCTCACATTTCAGCTACCGTTATCCAATTATCCCGGTGCTTCGTTCAAGTATTCTTCAATCAGTTCACGATCCCTTCGTTATCTTGTCTCTTAATTCCCTCAAGTATCTTTGTCCTTTTCTAATTCTTCCCGGTGATTCATTCTCTTTCATCAGTCATTTTCAAATTCTTACGGTGGTTCCTTCAGACTCTTTTCCTTGATTATCATTTTATCCATTCGTTTTTTCCAATCCTACCGGTGGTTCACGAAGACCTTCTCAAGTTTTTGTGCTACCCCCCTTAATCCTTTTCAAGAAGAATAAGTAGTATGCCAAATCCATTGTTGGTCATCAATTTAATTTGATGAAGGATAAGCATACAATAAATCTTTTTCTTATTCCATCCAAGTGTTTAATCCCTTTCTTGAGTTTGTTCTTGTTGAATAAATTCTAGATCCAAGTGTTTTCATCTTTTCTTTTCGAGTTCAGAAATTTCCTCGGTCATTTCGTGAGAACCTCCATCAAAATCATCATAGCTTTAACCTTATTCTTTCATCCTTCATTCTATCTCACCATCCTTTTGTCAACGGAGTTCTTCATGGTGGTTCTTAATGATTTAATTCATTCTTCAAGAGTTCATCAAGTTTCATTCCATCTTTTTAAATTCATGTTCTATTCTTTCCATGTTCAGTCGGTGTGCTGCCTAAATCCTTTCAGTCTTATCCGTTTCTTATCTCATTCTAACCGGAGTCATTTCAGAGTCTATCTGATTCCGTGAGCTTTCAATTCTCGCCTTTCTCGCCGCTCCTCTCTTCTTCTCGAGTGCTCTCGATTCTTTGCTTCTTCTCTTGAGTTCTTGTTTCACCTCATCCCTTTTTCCCTTCCGTCTCGGTCCTAAGATCTCGGGACGAGATCTCTTTTTAGTTTAGGAGTGTTATAGCGCCCGGATTCGATCGCCCGGTGTCACGCGGTTGTTCGTTGTCTTTGCCATGTCATTTGCTTGCGTGTTGCACTTTGCCATGTCATCATCTGCATTTCATATCATGTCGTCATGTGCATCACATTTGCATACGTGTTCGTCTCATGCATCCGAGCTTTTTCCCCGTTGTCCGTTTTGCAATCCGGCACTCCTATGTCATCCGGCGTCCCCTTTTGTCTCTTTTCATGAGTGGGTGTTAAATGTTCTCGGAATGGACCGAGGTTAATGCGGCGTTAGTATAACACCGGTGAACCGCTTTGTCAAGTTTCAGGTCATTTGGAGGTCGTTTGATACTCCAACGGTTAACCGGGTAACCGCAAAGGCCTCTTTTGTTTGCAGCCCAACACCCCTTCCAAAGTGGCCCAAAACCCATCCAACTCATCTCCATGCTCTCCACCGTTTGATCACGATCGCGTGGCCGAAAACCGCTCCTCATTTGGACTCTCCTAGCTCCCTCTACCTATAAATAGATCCTCCCCCCCCCCCCCGGATTTTTCGCGCAGTCCAAACCCTAGCAAACTCCTCCCCGCGCCACCGGACTTGTCGCGCCGAGACGAAACCGCCGCCGCCACCAGCATGTCGGGCGCGCCACGTAACCCGCGTCCTCCCTCCGCCGCCCGGCCCGCGCGGCCATCGCGCCCTCCCGGCCGGGTCGCGCCCGCCTCCTCGGGCGGCCGAGCCCCGCCGTCGTCGCCGTCCCTAGCTCGCCGGCGTACCGCCTCGCCGGCGACCGCCGCCCAGCGCGCCCCTCGCCCGACCGCCGCCTCCCGCGCCCGCCGCTCCGCCTTGAGCGCCGCCCGGCAGCGGCTCCGCCGGCGACCTCCGGCCGCCCAGCGCCTCGCTCGCGCCCGGCGCCCGCCGCCCGGCGAACTCCGTCGCGCCGCCGCCGCCGCGCCTCTGTCCTCGCCCGGCCCTACGCCTCTCCGGCCAGGTCCGCCGCCCGCGTCCTCCACGGAGTCGCCCCCGACCTCCTCCGCGTCCTCCTCGACGGAGAGCTCGTCGGAGCTCTCGCCGGCGCCGGATCCGGGAAGTGGGATGAGATCCACAACTCCCCGATCAAGCGGCGTCCAGCGTCCCCGGATCCCTCCGTCCCACTCCGTCCCGTCCAGCGTTGACTTTTGAGGGTATATTTTCGTCAAGTCCCGATTTTACATTATTATGTGTGCATGTTTGAGATGCCATAACTTGCTGCATAGTGCTCCGTTGCGTGCGTGTAATATGTCATATTGTTCGTCTTAACGAGTAATTCATTTAATTCCATAGCACCATGTTCATTTGAGTTCATCTTGAAGCCTGGATCTTTGCTGCAAGAGTGCTATATGATGTTAACCTTCTAAAACTGTTATAACTTGATGATTTGTCATTTTTGTTGCATTTGATGTGTGCATGTTATGAGCATGAGCTCTACATGTGTTTTGAACTAAATCATGCCATCTTTACAGTGGTGTCATCCATGTATTTTTGTGGGTCTTGTACTGAGTGCATCGAGCTCGTGAAGTAGGGTACTTGCTGTTGCTATTTTGCATGTCTGAATCTGCTATATCATGATGCTATGTACACCTGCTGCTACAAGTCATTCTATGCATAATCTGGAGATGTTCACTAAGGATGTGTTGTTATACATGTCTTCCTCTATCCATACATGCCCTTTGTTGCAATTATAGTCTGCTGTAACATGTTGTAATTTTGTTCTCAAATTGCTAAATAATGTTGCTGTCAGCCTGTTAACTTTAAGTTTAGTTTTGCCATGAGATTTCCTAGTGATCCATGCACCCTATGAACTTTCTATTGCCATGTTTAGATTCATAAACATTTCTTCTTACTGTTGATTACCTTGTAATTCCATGTATTCTTTGTGGTGAGTGGTTCAAGCTCACCAACATGTCTACTTATTGTTGTTCCTGCCATGTATGAAACTGTCATATCATTTGCCATGTTTACATGGCATATCTTCTGATCCTTTTTAGCTCATGGTCACTAAATGACTTTTGTTCTATGCAATTAGTAGATTCATTCCATGCCTTTTTTTCATGATAAGTTCCTGTAGCATGCTGTTTGATAGCTATAAACATTGCAACTTTGATGTTATTTACGCTAATGGTAAGCTGTTATTATTTGCAATCTTGCCATGTCATTTTGAGCATGTTCTATTGATTTCTGGAGATAGCTCAGTGTTCATGTTTTTTCATCCTTTACCTGTACATCATGCCCATGCCTTTTGTTTTCATATTGAGGTGCTGTAGTATGTTGTTTAGATGCTTGCAATATGCCTACTTGCTGTTTTGGACAGATTGTTGACATGACTTGTATAGAGTGTATGTGTTGAACCGTTGCTCCGTTTTGAGTGTGCTCTATATGAAACTTGCTTGATTTTGCATGTAGTTTCATATTATCATGTGGCATCTTTATTTTGAGGTGTTTTCTTGATGTTTGCTTGCATTTTTCATCAATGCCATGTTTGACTTGTTTTGCTCATATCTTCTAGACCGTAGCTCCGAATTAAATTAACTTTATATTTAACTTGACTAGAATTTCGTGTAGATCATCGTGGTGCATCTTAACTTGCTGTTTAACAACTTGAACATAAGGTTTATTCAGATCTGGACCAATTTCGAAATTTGCATATGAGGACTTACCGGACTTGTTCTATGTTGTTTCGGCCTCATTTAAACTTGCTTTGATGTCTTTGCTCTTGTTTGCATCATCTCTTGCCATGAGTAGCTTCATGTAGTCTTGTCATGCATGATGCTTGGTTGTGCATCATGTCTTGTCTATGTGTGGTGTGTTTACCATGTTGTGTGCTTCTTCTCGATAGTTCCCGTTTCATTGCGATCGTGAGGATTCGTTCGTCTACGCTTGGTTCGTCTTCGTGGCTTTATCTTCTTCATGGACTCGTTCTTCTTCCTAGCGGGATTTCAGGCAAGATGATCATCACCTTGGATCTCATTACTATCATTGCTATGCTAGTTGCTTCGTTCTATCGCTTTGCTGCGCTACCCATCACTTGTTCTTCAAGCCTCCCAATTTGCCATGTCAGCCTCTAACCTTTGTCACCCTTCCTAGCAAACCATTGTTTGGCTATGTTACCGATTTTGCTCAGCCCCTCTTATAGCGTTGCTAGTTGCAGGTGAAGATGAAGATTGCTCCATGTTGGATTATGTTTATGTTGGGATATCACAATATCTCTTATATTATTAATGCATCTATATACTTGGTAAAGGGTGGAAGGCTCGGCCTTATGCACAGTGTTTTGTTCCTCTTGCCGCCCTAGTTTCCGTCATATCGGTATTATGTTCCCGGATTTTGCGTCCCTAACGGTTGGGTGATTTATGGGACCCCCCTTGACAGTTCGCTTTGAATAAGACTCCTCGGCAAGGCCCAACCTTGGTTTTACCATTTGCCTCACCACCACCTACTTTTTCCTTGGGAGTAATTAACCCAAGGGTCATCTTTATTTAGCCCCGGGCCAATGCTTGTCTAAGTGTTGGCCCGAACCAGCTTTCGCCTAGCAGAGCCACATGAGGAAACTTCGAGGCCTGGTTTTACTAAGTGCTTTGTCTCATCCGGTGTTGCCACGAGAAAGAGATATGTGCAGCTCCTATCGGGATTGTCGGCGCATCGGGCGGTCTTGCTGGTCTTGTTTTATTCTGTCGAAATGTCTTGTGGCGGGATCCGAGACTGATCGGGTCTTCCCGGGAGAAGGAATATCCTTAGATTGATCGCGAGCTTATCATGGGCTAAGTTGGGACACCCTGCGAGGTATAAACTTTCGAGAGCCGTGCCCGCGGTTATGTGGCAGATGGGAATTTGTTAATATCCGGTTGTAGTAAACTTGAAGCAAACTCTTCTAAATTACACCAACCGTGTGCGTAACCGTGAGTGTCTCTTTTCGGGGTTGATCGAGAGGAGAACACGGTTTCTGGGTTATGTCTGACCTAAGTAGGAGTTCAGGATCAATTCTTGATCATTACTAGTTGACGACCGTTCCTTTGCTTCTCTTCTCGCTCTCATTTGTGTATGTTAGCCACCATACTATGCTTAGCCGCTGCTGCAACCTCACCACTTTACCCCTTCCTTTCCCTTTAAGCTTTGCTAGTCTTGATACCCATGGTAATGGGATTGCTGGGTCCTCGTGGCTCACAGATTACTACACCAACAGTTGCAGGTACAGGTTTGCGATGATCATGGCCAGCGAGGCGATGTTTGCTTGTTTTTGAGTTCTTCTTCTTCCTCGTCGATCGGTGGATAGGTTCGGTCGGCACTGGGCTAGCAGGGTGGATATTGTTTGAGTTTACATTTATGATTCATCCGTAGTCGGATGTTGATCTTGTATGTTGTATTGTTGTATTCATGTGACATTGTATGTATTGGATGTATCCCCACTATTATGTAATGTTGATGTAATGATATCCACCTTGCAAAAGCGTTTCAATATCTTGGGTCTATCCTTAGTGGGACCTTGAGTTCCTTTTGGATAGGGTAGCATATTGGGCGTGACTCTTGAATTGAACTTTCGAGTTTGTGAAACTTCACAAATATTTACTCTTGAAAATCCTAAAGCTATGATTATTTTTGGAATGGAGGGTACATTTGAATATACATTGTACACGAGTATATATTAAAAAAATATGCAACTTACCTCATTTCATGCATGGTTCCAGATATAATCTCCTTGGTTGCAAAAAAAGGTTAGATATGTGTATGAATATATATAGCATGTTCAAACTCACAACAAAGATTGATGCCCCCTTACATCTGATTTACAAATTGCATTATCTCGGGTTCAAATAGATGAATGCACTTCCTATGAATTGAATCTTGAAACCCCTTTATGTTGAATTAGACATGTATTCTATTTACGTAGCTAGCAATTTGGAATGTATCCATGCAAGTGACAAATGTATAAAGTGCTTCACACTAACAACATGGAGTGCACTAATTAATGTTTATATATGAATTACAAAAGCATCCATTGCCTGTATTTCAAACTGCTCTCACTCTATGGATCGATAATATGAAATAAACACATGCACATGCTAGAATTCAATAGAGTATGGGTGTACGATAGACCGATTTTTCGTCCATACATAATTTGAAAATTTCATGATCTCATCCAAAAATAATAATGCCATTTATATTTTAATTGAATCGTAGAACCGCCTTTTACACATAGATGCACTATGCCTCGCCCGTTCTCACAAGCAGCGTTATATATCTCTCTATCTAACGCATAAGTGCACACACTTTATATGCATCGGCATTTCTCTTTCACACATGCTCACAATCTCTCTTAGGGTGTCGGGTTGTCTCACGCACATGCTCTCTATGTTTCTCTCTCTCTCTCTCTCTCTTTCTGACTACTATGTACCACTCTTTTCACTAATCTCAGTTGGAAAACACTATTTCTCTCACATGCATATATACACATGCACGGTCTCTACTAGCCCTCTATACGCACATATATGTGCCCTCGTGTCTCCCTTACGCACATTATCTTTAGGCCTCTCTACTTTTACATTGCCCCCGACACACCTCTCTCTTAGTAGTTGGCGGATATGATTTCATCATATCATTGATGATATCCACGGCTGTTAGGCTGGATGGTATCTGAGGCAAAGTTTTACCCTAGTTTGGATCGGACCCTTGCGGTTGAAGAAAGAGCCTACTCACTGATGCTGTATATTAGTGATAGGGGTGTGTACAAAGTACACGTGAATACCGAGCATTGTGCGTGTGTGTATACTATCGACGAACTAGCCCCCAAGCTTGTATAACATACTAAGGGCCTAGGGTTACAAATCATATATAGTCGGCTTATCACCGGTGGGGATAGAGTCCTCCATGACTCTGGTAGCTTCTTGTTATGCGCCGAGTCCTCCACATGGGTCTTCGTATAACACGTCTCGGTCCAACCTATATGTGGCGCAGGATGGAACCGACCCATGAGTCTTCATGTCGACCCACCACAACTAGAAATGATGTGCCCACCACACCACACATGCAATCGGCCACTAAGAAAATAAGAATATACAATAGTACAACGGTAGCTAGCTCACGATACGTCTCCATATTTTGTTGATGACAGCAGCGGACTTTGCATTTGATGCATGCTCCGTATTTTGTTGGCGACACTTACGGTCATTGTATTTGAAGCAAGCATACGATATGGTCCTTTGGACTTCAGAATAACTCATCACGGTCACCACATACATTTTGTCGTGCTAACCAACATGTGGTTGGATGGTTAGAGGACAATGGTTTCTCGAGCCCACCAAGGTTAAAGTCCGGTGCTCGCATTTATCTTGTGTTAATTTCAGTATTTTCCGGCGATGTACGTTCGATTGGGAGGAGGCGTTCCACTTTCGACTTCTGAGGCACCTATGGTGACTTCATAAAATCTCAAGATCATATATGCTGGCCCACTCTCTCGAAGGTGCTCATAGGGGTAGGGTTGGCGTGTGTGCGCTTATAGCGGTGAGTGCTTGCGGCGTATATATGAGCCCTTTAACGTCTGTACCATGTTAAACAAATACATATCAGTATTATACGGTCCTTTGGCTCACCCGTACAACTCTGTATTTTGTTGATGACACAATCAATTGACGATCAAGCGTTCCATGCGGCGCAACTAGTGTTGCACCATCGGTAGCGTAACCGTGGGGCCCACCTATCAGCCCGTATATGAAAGAAAGAAATGGTAGTTTGAGTGCATGCCGTGTTAATAAAATAGGAGTACATTTTAGGGTGATCATAGGGTCACTGGCTCACCATACAGCTCCGTAATTTGTTGATAACACGATCAATTGACCAGTCAAACGGTCCACATTCAGCAGCGCACATTGATGACCCACAAGTATAGGGGATCTATCGTAGTCCTTTCGATAAGTAAGAGTGTCGAACCCAACGAGGAGCAGAAGGAAATGATAAGCGGTTTTCAGCAAGGTATTCTCTGCAAGTACTGAAATAAATGGTAACGAGATAGTTTTGTGATGAGGTAAATTGTAACGAGCAACAAGTAACAAAAGTAAACACGGTGCAGCAAGGTGGCCCAATCCTTTTGTAGCAAAGGACAAGCCTGGACAAACTCTTATAATAGGAAAAAGCGCTCCGAGGACACATGGGAATATCGTCAAGCTAGTTTTCATCACGCTCATATGATTCGCGTTCGGTACTTTGATAATTTGATATGTGGGTGGACCCGGTGCTTGGGTGTTGTTCTTACTTGAACAAGCATCCCACTTATGATTAACCTCTATTGCAAGCATCCATAACTACAACAAAATTATTAAGGTAAACCTAACCATAGCATGAAACATATGGATCCAAAACAGCCCCTTACGAAACAGCGCATAAACTAGGGTTTAAGCTTACATCACTCTAGCAACCCATCATCTACTTATTACTTCCCAATTCCTTCCTCTAGGCCCAAATAATGGTGAAGTGTTATGTAGTCGACGTTCACATAACACCACTAGAGGTTAGACAACATACATCTTATCAAAATATCGAACGAATACCAAATTCACATGACTACTAATAGCAAGACTTCTCCCGTTTCCTCGGGAACAAGCGTAACTACTCACAAAGCATATTCATGTTCATAATCGGAGGGTAATAATATGCATAAAGGATCTGAACATATGATCTTCCACCAAGTAAACCAACTAGCATCAACTACAAGGAGTAATCAACACTACTAGCAACCTACTAGCACCAATCCGGACTTGGAGACAAGAATTGGATACATGAGATGAACAAGGGTTTGGAGATGAGATGGTGCTGGTGAAGATGTTGATGGAGATTGCCCTCTCGATGTGAGGAGTGTTGGTGATGATGATGGCGATGATTTGCCCCTCCGGAGAAAGTGTCCCTGGCGAACGGCTCTCTGGGGCGCTAGATTGGATTACGCCAAGGTTCCGCCTCGTGGCGTGAGTCTCGTCGAAAGGTTGCTTCTGATTTTTTCTCGATGAAAGACCTCATATAGAAGAAGATGGGCATCGGAGGGCAACCAGGGGGCCCACGAGGTAGGGGGGCACCCAGGGGGGTAGGGCGCGCCCCCCACCCTCGTGGCCAGGTGAGGCCCCCTCTGGTGAACTTCTTCCGCTGGATATTTTTTATTATTTCCCAAAATGACTTTCGTGGAGTTTCAGGACTTTTGGAGTTGTGCAGAATAGGTCTCTAATAGTTGCTCCTTTTCCAGCCCAGAATTCCAGCTGTTGGCATTCTCCCTCCTTATGTAAACCTTGTAAAATAAGAGAGAATAGGCATAAGTATTGTGACATAACGTGTAATAACAGCCCATAATGCAATAAATATTGATATAAAAGCATGATGCAGAATGGACGTATCAACTCCCCCAAGCTTAGACCTCGCTTGTCCTCAAGAGAAAGCCAACAACGATAAATATGTCCCCATGTTTAGAAGTAGAGGCGTCGATAAAAATAAAATACGGACATGAAGGCATCATGATTATTCTCATAACAGCAACATATATAGGTATTGTCATATGATTTCTTATGTTCAAGTAATAATCCATTCACAATGCAGATGCGAATCATAAACTTTATTGAGAACCAACAAACTATAATCTCAGTCATTGAAGCAATTGCAATTTATCATAACATCGGAAAGAGTCTATGTCAGAGCTTAATAGCAAGTCCACATACTCAACTATCATTTAGTCTTTCATAGTTGCAAACACTCACGCGATACTTGTGGTTACGGAGTTTTAATGGAACCACGAGAGAAAGATAGGGGCTTATAGTTTCGCCTCCCAACCTTTTACCTCAAGGGTAATGTCAACAATAATAACTCATGCCCCCCTGAATGCAATTAGATATATCAATCCGGATCTTTCCAATACATTGTTCTTGCCAAAGGATAAAATGTAAAAAGGAAGGTGAAGATCACCATGACTCTTGCATAAGGTAGAGGATAGTAATAAAAGATAGGCCCATCGCGGAGAGAAGCGAGAGGTTGCCATGCGCTTTTATGGTTGGATGCACAAAATCTTAATGCTTGAAAAGAAGCAGCCACTTTATATTGCCCCTTGTGATATGAACCTTTATTATGCAGTCCGTCGCTTTTATTTCTTCCACATCACAAGATCGTATAAAGCTTATTTCTCCCACACCAATCAATCATACATATTTAGAACAATGTTTATTGCTTTGCACCGGTGACAACTTACTTGAAGGATCTTACTCAATCCATAGGTAGATATGGTGGACTCTCATGGCAAAACTGGTTTAAGGGTTTTTGGAAGCACAAGTAGTATCTCTACTTGGTGCTGAGAATTTAGCTAGCATGAGGGGGAAAGGCAAGCTCAACATGTTGGGAGATCCATGACCATATACTTTATCTCAGATATAAGAAAACATAACTCATTATGTTGTCTTCCTTGTCCAACATCAACTCTTTAGCATGCCATATTTTAATGAGTGCTCACAATCACAAAAGATGTCAATAATAGTATATCTATGTGAAACCTCTCTTTCCTTATTACTTCCTATTAATTGCAATGATGACCAAAGCTATGTTTGTCAACTCCCAACAACTTTTAATCATCATACTGTTTCTATGTGAAGTCATCACTTTCAATAAGATCAATATGAACTCTTTGTTTCTTTTTATTCTTTTCTTTCTTTTATTCACTCAAGATCATGGCAAAATAATCAAGCCCTTGACTCAACACTAATCTTTATTATATAGCTCACGGACTCGATTTCATAGACAGATCATTAAGCAAAAACTCAAAACTAGATCATGCCATAAACTTTATTCTACTAGATCAAGATACTACTAATAGGATCGAACTAAGAAAAACGGTAAAGATAGGAGATGTGATTGTGATACGATACCGGGGCACCTCCCCCAAGCTTGGCATTTTCCAAGGGGAGTGCCCATACCCACGTGATTATGTGTCCTTTGTTGGTGAAGAAGGTGGAGGTGTCGTTGACTTAGTTGATGGCATAGACTTCTCCATTAATTTACGCTTGAGGACGGCATTTTGATCCCTCAGATCATCAATCTCCCACTCCAGGGTTAATATCTTTTTGCATAGGTCCTGCTTATTTTCCTGCAAGAGACGAAAAGGGATAACTCAAACTTTGGTTTCTTTACCCTATCAGGGAGACTTGACTTTTTGAACTCCACATGCATGTCCCCAGGTTGAGGTAATGGGGTTTCATCTTCATCTGAGCTCGTCTCCTCCTTCTTCTTGGGTTCATAGTCCTCTTCTTCCTCCGTGGTCCAACCATCGTGCTCCGCATCTCCATAGACCTTAGGATTTGCTAGGTAATCATCCACATACCTTTCTCCTTCCGAATCCTGGGATGACATGTTGATCTAATCTGCAGTAGGACAAGTAGAAACAAGAACAAAGGATATTTGCGTGATACGGGAGTCAAAACCTTCGGGAGAATATATAATGAATTTTTACCGACCAAAATACGTATCGTGTAAGAAAACAGAGTTCGGAAGGCACACGAGGTGCCCACAAGGTAGGGGGGCGCACCCAGGGGTAGGGCTGACCCTCGTGTCCTTCCCGGACTGCTACTTATTTTTCTATTTTTCTAAATATTCCAAAACGGAGAAATATTGCCTTAAAAACTGTTTTGGAGTCGGTTTACTTACCGTACCACATACCTATTCCTTTTGATCTGAAACATTAGGAAAGTGTCCCTTATCTATTCCTCCGGGGTTACGGTTTCAATAACATTGGTTTCAACATTTATGGGATTACGAGATATAGTGTTTGATTCTTTGACCGTTTACCACCTTGGTTGTGCCTTGAAGTTGTCGATTTTTATGGCACCGAGCGATAGACCTCCTCGATAACGTAGGGACCTTCCCATTTAGAGAGAAGTTTTCCTGCAAAAAATCTTAAGCGAGAGTTGTATAGCAATACATAATCACCTACATTAAACTCACGCTTTTGTATCCTTTTGTCATGCCATCTTTTAACTTTTCTTTAAATAACTTGGCATTTTCATAAGCTTGGGTTCTCCATTCATCAAGTGAGCTAATATCAAATAACCTCTTCTCACCGGCAAGTTTGAAAACATAGTTGAGCTCTTTAATAGCCCAATAAGCCTTATGCTCTAGTTCGAGAGGTAAGTGACATGCTTTTCCATATACCATTTTATACGGAGACATACCCATAGGATTTTTATATGCAGTTCTATAGGCCCATAATGCATCATCAAGTTTCTTGGACCAATTCTTTCTAGACCTATTGACAGTCTTTTGCAAAATTAATTTGAGTTCTCTATTACTCAATTCTACTTGACCACTAGGCTGTGGGTGATAAGGAGATGCAATTCTATGATTAACGTCATATTTAGCAAGCATTTTACTGAAAGCACCATGAATAAACTGTGAACCACCATAAGTCATTAAATATCTAGGGACTCCAAACCTCGGAAAAATAACTTCTTTAAGAATTTTAATAGAAGTTTTATGATCATCACTACTAGTTGGAATAGCTTCTACCCACTTAGTAACGTAATCAACAGCAACTAAAATATGTGTATATCCATTAGAGGCAGGAAAAGGTCCCATATAATCAAAGCCCCAAACATCAAATGGTTCGATAACAAGTGAATAATTCATAGGCATTTCTTGACGTCTACTAATATTACCAATTCTTTGACATTCATCACAAGACAGGACAAACTTACGGGCATCCTTGAAGAGAGTAGCCAATAAAAACCGGATTGCAATACCTTATGTGCAGTTCTATCTCCAGCGTGGTGTCCTCCATAAGCTTCGGAGTGACACTTGCGTAGGATCTGTTCTTGTTCATGCTTTCGGTACACAACGTCTAATAACACCATCTACTCCTTCTTTATAAAGATGTGGGTCATCCCAAAAGTAATGTCGCAAATCATAGAAAAACTTTTTCTTTTGCTTTGCTATGTGAAACTAGGTGGTATAAATTTAGCAACAATGTAATTAGCATAATCAGCATACCATGGAGTACTACAAGAAGTATTTATGACATTTAATTGCTCATCAGGAAAGCTATCATCAATAGGTAGTGGGTCATCGAGAACATTTTCTAACCTAAACAAGTTGTCTGCAACGGGGTTCTCAGCTCCCTTTCTATCAACAATATGCAAATCAAATTATTGAAGCAAGAGAACCCATCTAATAAGTCTAGGTTTAGCATCTTTCTTTTCCATCAGGTATTTAATAGCAGCATGATCAGTGTGAATAGTTACTTTAGAATCAACAATATAAGGTCTGAACTTATCACATGCAAATACAAGCTGCTAAGAATTCTTTTTCGGTGGTAGCATAATTTCTTTGAGCATTGTCTAGAGTCTTACTAGCATAATGGATAACATTTAATTTCTTATCAACTCTTTGCCCTAGAAACGGAACCTACTGACATAGTCACTAGCATCACACATAATTTCAAAGGGTAGAATTCAATCAGGGGGTTGAACAATAGGTGCAGAGATCAATGCTTTCTTAAGTATTTCAAATGCTTATACACAATCATCATCAAAGACAAATGGTATATCTTTTTGTAATAAATTAGTCAGAGGCCGAGAAATTTTTGAGAAGTCCTTAATGAACCTCCTATAAAATCCGGCGTGACCAAGGAAACTTCTTATACCTTTGATGTCCTTGGGACATGGCATCTTTTCAATAGCATCAACTTTGGCTTTATCAACTTCAATACCTCTTTCCAGAAACTTTATGCCCCAAGACAATACCTTCATTAACCATAAAGTGGCACTTTTCCCAATTCAAGACAAGATTAGTTTCTTCACATCTCTGCAAAACTCGATCAAGATTGCTCAAGCAATCATCAAAAGAGGATCCATAGACGGAAAAGTCGACCATGAAAACCTCACAAATATTTTCACAAAAGTCAGAGAATATAGCCATCATGCATCTTTGGAAGGTAGCAGGTGCATTACATAAACCAAAAGGCATACGTATATAAGCAAAAGTACCAAAATGGCATGTAAAAGTAGTCTTTGATTGATCTTTAGCCGACACAGGTATTTGAGAGAAACCAGAATAACCATCTAGAAAGCAGTAATGTGTATGTTTGCATAATCTTTCTAACATTTGATCAATAAAAGGTAAGGGGTAATGATCTTTCCTAGTAGCTTTATTTAATTTGCGGAAATCAATTACCATCCTATAACCTGTAATAATTCTTTGCAGGATCAATTCATCTTTATCATTAGGAACAACAGTAATACCTCCCTTCTTAGGGACACAATGGACATGACTTACCCACTGACTATCGACAGCGGGATAAATTATACCTGCCTCCAGAAGCTTTAGTATCTCTTTTCTTACCACTTCTTTCTTCTTAGGATTAAGCCTTCGTTGATGATCACGGAATGGTTTGGCATCTTCTTCCAAATTTATTTTATGCTGACATAGAGTGGGACTAATGCCCTTAAGATCATCAAGAGTATATCCAATAGCAACCGCGGTGCTTCTTGAGTTTCAATAATCTCTCTTCTTCATGCTCTGAAAGGTTAGCACTAATAATAACAGGATATATTTGCTTTTCATCAAGATAAGCATATTTAAGATTATCGAGCAATGGTTTTAAGCTCAAACACAGGGGTCACCCTTGGGTGGAGGAGGATCCCTAAGTTCCAACGAGCAAATTATGTTTGAGAATAGGTTCTGTTTAAAGAATACTTCATCTATTTCCCTTCTTTCAGTCATAAACATATCATTTTCATGGTCTAGCAAATAATGTTCTAAAGGATCACTAGGAGGTACGGCAATAGAAGCAAGACCAATAATATCATCCTTACTAGGCAATTCTTCTTCACGGTGTTGTCTACTAAATTTAGAGAAATTAAACTCATGAGTCATTACATCCAAGCCAATAGTAACAACATTCTTTTCGCAGTCTATCTTAGCATTAATGATATTCAAGAAGGGTCTACCAAATATAATGGGACAAAAGCTATCTTGTGGGGAGCTAAGAACAATAAAATCAGCAGGATATTTAGTTTTCCCACACAAGACTTCAACATCTCTAACAATTCCCATTGCAGATATAGTATCTCTATTGGAAAGTTTAATTGTAACATCAATATCTTCTAACTTTCGGCAGGTGCAATTTCATGCTTAATTTCTTTATATAAGTCATAAGGTATAACACTAGCACTAGCACCCATATCACACAAGCCATGATAACAATGATCTCCTATTTTAACAGAAATAACAGGCACGCCTACCACAGGTCTATGTTTGTCTTTAGCGCCAGGTTTAGCAATTCTAGTAGATTCACCACAGAATTGAATAACATGCCCATCAATATTATCAGACAAGAGATCTTTAACAATAGCAATATTAGGTTCTACTTTGACTTGCTTAGGAGGTGTATAAGTTCTAATATTGCTTTTACGAACCACTGTTGAAGCTTTAGCATGATCCTTTATTCTAACGAGGGAAAGGTGGTTTCTCAACATAAGAGGTAGGAACAATAGGATCATTATAAGTGACAGTCATTTCTTCAACTTTAATAGGTGTAGCTACTTTTACTTCTATGGGAAGGATGATATTTAAACCACTTCTCCTTAGGGAGATCAACATAAGTAGCAAAAGATTCACAGAAAGAAGCTACTATTTCAGAGTCAAGTCCATATTTAGTGCTAAATTTACGGAAAATATCGGTATCCATAAAAGATTTAACACAATCAAACTTATGTGTCATACCTGACTCCTTACCTTCGTAGAGGTCCCAATCTTCAGAGTTGCGTTTAATTCTATCCAATAAATTCCATCTTAATTCAATAGTCTTCATCATAAAAGAGCCGGCTAAGAAGTATCGAGCATGGTGCGATTGTTTTTGAAGCCGAGCATAAAGATTTTGAATAATTTTTTCTCTTGGGAGCTCATGATTGGGGCATGAATACAACATTGATTTAAGCCTCCCCAAGCTTGAGCGATGCTTTCTCCTTCATGAGGCCAAAAATTATATATATAATTGGGATCACGATGAACAAGATGCATAGGGTAATATTTTTGATGAAATTCCAATTTCAATCTTTTGTAGTTCCATGATCTCGTATCATCACATAGCCTATACCATGTCAATGCATCTCCCTTCAAAGATAAAGGGAAGAGCTTCTTCTTAACAACATCATCGGGTATACCTGCAAGCTTAAATAGTCCATAAACTTCATCCACATATATTAGGTGCTCATCAGGATGCTTTGTTCCATCTCCTACAAAAGGATTAGCTAGCAGTTTTTCCATGCTACCCGAAGGAAATTCAAAGGGAATATTTGCATATTCATTTTCAGTAGGTTCATTAGGTTGAGGAGAAACTCTTTGCTCTAGTGGTCGGGGTGAAGATACCCCGAACAAGCCCCTCAGAGGATTAGTTTCCATAGTAACAAGTGACAGTAAATTTCAGCACACTACATAAATTTTTCCTTTCCAAATTCCACCTACCAAAGGCGCTTCACTCCCCGGCAACGGCGCCAGAAAAGACTCTTGATGACCCACAAGTATATGGGATCTATCATAGTCCTTTCGATAAGTAAGAGTGTCGAACCCAATGAGGAGCAGAAGGAAATGATAAGCGGTTTTGAGCAAGGTATTCTCTGCAAGTACTCAAATAAATGGTAACAGATAGTTTTGTGATGAGGTAAATTGTAACGAGCAACAAGTAACAAAAGTAAACACGGTGCAGCAAGGTGGACCAATCCTTTTTGTAGCAAAGGACAAGCCTGGACAAACTCTTATAATAGGAAAAGCGCTCCCGAGGACACATGGGAATATCGTCAAGCTAGTTTTCATCACGCTCATATGATTCGCGTTCGGTACTTTGATAATTTGATATGTGGGTGGACGGTGCTTGGGTGCTGTTCTTACTTGAACAAGCATCCCACTTATGATTAACCTCTATTGCAAGCATCCGCAACTACAACAAAAGTATTAAGGTAAACCTAACCATAGCATGAAACATATGGATCCAAACAGCCCCTTACGAAGCAACGCATAAAGTAGGGTTTAAGCTTCTGTCACTCTAGCAACCCATCATCTACTTATTACTTCCCAATGCCTTCCTGTAGGCCCAAATAATGGTGAAGTGTTATGTAGTCAACGTTCACATAACACCACTAGAGGTTAGACAACATACATCTTATCAAAATATCGAACGAATACCAAATTCACATGACTACTAATAGCAAGACTTCTCCCGTGTCCTCAGGAACAAACGTAACTACTCACAAAGCATATTCATGTTCATAATCGGAGGGGTAATAATATGCATATAGGATCTGAACATATGATCTTCCACCAAATAAACCAACTAGCATCAACTACAAGGAGTAATCAACACTACTAGCAACCTACTAGCACCAATCCCGGACTTGGAGACAAGAATTGGATACAAAGAGATGAACTAGGGTTTGGAGATGAGATGGTGTTGGTGAAGATGTTGATGGAGATTGCCCTCTCCGTGAGAGGAGGCGTTGGTGATGATGATGGCGATGATTTCCCCCTCCCGAGGGAAGTGTCCCCGGCGAAACAGCTGCTTGAGCCCTAGATTTGTTCCGCCAAGGTTCCGCCTCGTGGCGGCGGAGTCTCGTCCCGAAAGGTTGCTTCTGATTTTCTCTCTCGATGAAAGACCTCATATTGCAGAAGATGGGCATCGGAGGGCCACCAAGGGGCCCACGAGGTAGGGGGCGCGCCCCCCACCCTCGTGGCAGTGGGAGCCCCTACAGTGAACTTCTTAGTTGGGTATTTTTATTATTTCCCAAAATGACTTTCGTGGAGTTTCGGGACTTTTGGAGTTGTGCAGAATAGGTCTCTAATATTTGCTCCTTTTCCAGAATTCCGAATTCCAAATTCTTGGCATTCTCCCTCCTTATGTAAACCTTGTAAAATAAGAGAGAATAGGCATAAGTATTGTGACATAACGTGTAATAACAGCCCATAATGCAATAAATATCGATATAAAAGCATGATGCAGAATGGATGTATCACACATTACCATAGGGCCCACCCGTCAGCGCGTATATGAAGGACTGAAATGGTAATAAGTTGGTGGTCGGTGGGTATTCGAAGTCGTGAGACCTCTCGTTGGCAGTCACCGGCGGTTGGGGGGCGTTCATTGGGCGGTGGGGTAGGGATCCCCGGAGAAAAAGCTCGGCGGGGAGGGCTAGAGGGATGGCGGTGCAGCGGCGGACGGCGGTGGGGAGTGGTTTCGGGGAGGCGGGCGGCCGCGGCGAAGGCTGAGTGGTTCGGCCGGTGGTGGTGGCGGCTCGAGGTGGAGTTTGATGATAAACTGGAGGCCCTTGATTTCGTATCCAACAACTGGAAAATCTAATGACCAGAGATGAAAAAAGTCGGTCGGTGACGTGTAGCCTCACCCCGCACGCGTACACATGCACGCCGCAAGACACGCGCGCATGTAGGCGTGCAACACTACACGCGATACCTGCGCCGCATGATGGCGTGCAACAACGGCACGTACACATGCACTCCACGAACACACGCGCGTATGCACCCATGCATGCAACACTGAAAGCGTACCCTTGCACGCACACAACACTCGCCGCCTTTGCATGCACACAACACACGGCGCAAGACACACGCTCAACCTATCGTGCATGCACCCTTTGTTAAGGACATGGATTATTCTTGGTATTAATCAATCTTATATGTGATAAGCAACATTGATGTTTGCAGCGGTTTTATGAATCTGGCGTATCGAGCGGGCTATCAACATAGTAGGCTTATCTACATGAAAAAGATGACGTCACACTCAATGAACAATCATCGGTTTATGAAATGCCCGCTTCGACCGCCAGCCCACAAAAGGTTCCTCTCATTGTATGCGCTGCCTGCGTTGGGTCAGCGACATGCAGGCCATGCACCCAAAGAGCCCTGCGTTAGTGGAAGAATGGTAGCGGTGTCCTAGGTCGGTCGAGGCGCCACTCGCGGCACACCCGGCTGAACACGCCTCCGTGCCGCATTCAAATGCCTCCATGAAACCCGCCCGTGTGGAAGCCGAGAAACCCACTCTGGACTCACGTCCATTCATGACCGGGCCGGCGTTAAACGCAACGCCGGTCGTGCTCCTCCCGTACGTCGTCTATTTAATCTCCTATTTAAACGAGGCCAAAAGCCGGCCAAGAATCGCACACCTCCGCCGCTCCCCTATCTCCTCCACCATTTTGTCCACTCTTACAATGGCTTACGAAGAGTAGTTATTCCGCATCCAAGCCGGCTGGGTAGCCCGCCGGATACGAGCTATGCAGCTCGCTGATCCACCTCCCTCCCCTTGCCCGACGGAGCCATTTGCCGCCCCAAGCCTATGTGCGGTTCAGCAACTCGCCGCTCCAGGCCAGCTCGACAAGGAGCGGCGCATGGGCGTCGTTGCTGCCGTCCACGCCGCCACCTCGTACCACGTCTCCCGTTTCTGTGGCCGAGACTCCCATGCCGGCGGCCGCACCATGCAAGCAGCGACAGAAGCCGGGTGCGCGGAGAGCGACGAGTCGGTGGCCAGCACCTCCGCATCCGCCGCCATCATCGAGGAGAAGTAGAACACTGGAGGACGCCGCCGCTTGGGTCCCATGAAGGCCACCACGGAGGCGACGTCGGCGTACACAGCAGGTGTCTTGCTGGATCCTTTTGTTGCAAGGACCTTTGTCGACCCCGCCTGGGCTCCACGGAAGAGGGAAATGTTAGGATGAACTCGAGACGGTGCCGGCCATGGCGAAGTAGTGGCCGGTGATGAACTCGAACCGGTGCCGGCCACCATCATCTTCGGCACCAGCCAATGATATCGGTTAGGCGGTGGGGAAGCGAGCCGTCCTTTGCACTGAAGCATATACCTCCGGGGCTCCCGGTAGTCCGGTGATCGTGCTGCCAGACATGAGGAACACAAATTGATCGGCGGGCGACCATTTAGGCCAGGTATTATATACCTGTGCTGTCCAGAACTAGCACTACGTAGTTCATTTGAATGTAATGAAATCCATCATGTTTGTATGAAAATCCGGTATTTATATGATTTCCATCGTTGTTTATATGAAATATCAGTTTGTCTACGTCTTTGCATGAATTTCGTCCGGTTGGTTGACTTGCTGTCATAATGTGTGCGGCTACGGTTGGATGGCGTAATTTGCGGGTCGCTGGTCAGTCTGCGGGCGGCTCGGGCGGCGTTGTGGGACAAAAAAACACAGCTCGTGCGAGCTCGTCTCCAACGTGCGCGCTGGAGGATGCATGACAGCATGAGCACCCGAGCCATTCCTCATTCATCGGTGGCAAAGGCACCGGTGGACAAAAATTCGCCAATATTTTGGCTACCCCGGGCAAGATCCAAACAGCCCCTCCCAACAGATTCAAATCCCTCGTTTGCCGTGGAATTTTGCCATGTGTTGTTTTCATGGACTAGCAAGATGCCCGTGCATTGCACGGAACATCGAGATGCATTTTTTTACAAACTCCCGCATGCATGCAGGGGATAATTAATGTCCTCCTTTGCTAGTACCACGAGGCAAACACCATTAATATTGCATCGATTAGTGTTAGTGGCCTTGTATATCTGCAAATTGTAATTTTGATAGTGGCCCCTTGTATATAAAAATGGAGGGAGAAAGATGAGAGATAAGGTGAGGAGGAGTGGGGCGTGGAGGTGGTGGTGGTGATTTGGCGGAGGCATGGGGATGGACGACGCATTATGTCTAGGTTTGTATCTCTCACACACACACCACGTGGGTGGGGGCGTGCACGAAGAGAAGAGGTGCACGCATGCAGTGAGCGTACTCCGTCCCTTTCCCAACCACACCAGCCGGGTACACGGTGGAGCTCATTTACGTACAAAAAGGCAGCCCACGTGGTAATTTAGCACGTGTCTTGGTTGTCCACTTGGTGGAGGGAGGATTGTCTACCACGGGTGAACAAACAAATTGCGACTTGACGCGTTATGTTAAATTAAAAAGAGGCAAACCATGTGGGGCCTACCTTAGAGGCAAGGCTCTATACCTTTGGAGTACTTTTGATGTGTCCCGTCAACTCATGAGAATGAGGAGAAGCTTGCTTAGTCGCCATCTCCCCCGCCCACAGGCGCGGTGGCTCGCAGGATGAGGTGAAGCTTGCTAGCAGTACTACTACTACTACTACTACTACTACTACTACTACTACTACTACTACTACATGCGCCTTTACGCCCGCTCCCTACGCAGCCTTGTGGCTCATGACGAGGAGAAAATTTTACTACTCCCTCTGTTTACTCCTCGTCCCTACTACGTACTTTGGTTAGTACTCCCTCCATTTACTTATACAAGGCCACTATAAAAAATACAATTTGCATCTATACAAGGCCACAAATAGTAATCGAGACAAAAGTTACTACTCCCTCCTTTCCAGTTTATGGCTCAATTTCAAAATCTCTCCAACCAAGGTAGACGGTGAGTGGTCGAATTAATTTCGTAGTTTGCACAAGTAATTAGTATGCTCATTTTTCTCAACAAGTTATGTTTACCGAGGCATTAATTAGAACGAATGCATGAATGACCACTAAATTTCCATGAACTTGTACATGCATTGGTTAGTTTCCTCTTGACCTTTGCTTGCGTCGGGTGATCTAACGCACCTCGAAATCCAACATGTAATGGTACTACCACTAGTATAGTAGAATTGAGACTTATCAAAGCGGAAAAAACGAATGTTTTTAGATGAGCCCTATAAACCCTAGTGGGTACGTAATCCGTAAAAACAGATTTTTCCAAAACTAAGTCGCTCCCTTTCATGAATTTTGTAGTATACTCCTCCATCGACGTCCCCTTTCATGAATTCTGTACTTCCTGTCGCCTACATGTGGGACATATAGCAACCAGGTCGATGTGTCAAGCACCAAATAACAGTGCAGAACAGCAGGGAGACGCACCCCACTCGTACCGGCCCGTTAGCAGTAATGAGCAATGAGACGTCAAATCACAATGTCGCACCTTCCCAGACGGACGAAGCAACCATTATTTCCCACTTCGGTTCGCCATCATCTCAAACCACGTAGTATTGCTTCTGCCTCAAGAGGGACACGTGCATCGCCTTGGTACATCATGACACGTGGGACCGCATGACAGGCCATGCTCCCCCGACGATCGCTCGGTAAAATCACCTCATTTTTACTATACTTCCTCCGTATCGGTTTACTACATGGCATGCACATCGTTCTAGGTTGAGAATTTAACTGGCTATATATGTGATGAACAATACTCTAGCCTTTTAAAAAATGTATACTTTTATACAGTAGTACTATCGATGGATTGCGCCATGGAGCAAAAATTGAAATTAAAAAAAGGTGGTACATATAGAGGGCGCTCGTCGCCAAATTATGTATATAGTACTATTAAAAAAGCTAGTAGGTGCTTAATTGGGGTGCTAAATTCTATTAAAGAAATACTACTAGTATTTACATACTGAAGAGTTAAAGTAACGAGAAGAAACATAACATAGTTCTGCTGGGGGCTCAGCACAACACACCCCTCAAATTAAACTAAACACACCTGAAATTAAACTATGCAACTAATCCGGTGAGCGATTGCATTAGAAGTTTAGAACCACCATGAGCAACGACATCGCCACCTTACTCGGAGTCCTCGTCCACGTCCTCGACTTAGTCCTTGTCCCTCTTCCTCTTGGCGATACTTCTTTGCTTGAACCGCACACTTGGTTGTTGCTCTTCATCCAACCCTTGTAGATATTGAAACAAAGGTAGCCATCCATTGCAGCGTAGTGGATGTGGTCTATATCTAGTACATTTCGCTGCCATGCATGACGATGAAACGTATAATGAGGTTTCTCCAGTTTATGGTACGAAGGATGAACCATGGCTCCTGCCGAGGTCGGCATTGAAAGGGCGATGAGGGGCACCAGCCGATTCTTCCGGAGGTCGAAGGGTTGCCTACAATGAGGCCTATCCGACCCAGGACTTCTTTGTCGTTCTTAAAGTCTACGATGTGAATTTCACTTTGTTTTGTCCTTGAGGAAGTTCTTAAAATCCACGGCACTCAACGTCGGCATGGCATATGTGGTAGACCAAGCAAAGCGTTATGTCGCAAACACGGATCACGGCGGGCTTCTTCCTCTCTTCGTCCTTTAGATCCTTCTCTTGTCCCAGGACTGTGGTGTACTCAACATCTAGCCCAGCGACCCACTCATCATCTGAGTTTTCGAACATGCGTCTGAAGCGAGAAAGGCATCCTTTCACAGTCGCGGAAGAACGGGTGTAGATGACGTCGAACTCGTCGCCGGTGATGGTTCTAACCTTGTACTCACCGCCGATCATGGAGATTTGGGACGCGATGGATTTGGGAGGAGGGTTAGGATTAGTGGAACTGCCGTAATGTGAATGGACGGGACGACTAGGAGCGAACCGCCACAGTATTGAAGGACGTGCGGGGACGAGTAGGAGCAAACTGCCAGCGTGCGAACGGCATGGTAGTGGCTTTCCATTCTCCCATGATACGGGCTTCCGAGAGCCCTTGGATCTGAGATCGAACGGTTGCATGGCGTGATTGTAGACCTATGGGTGAATATCCTATCGTGGAGGGTTATTCTGCAAATTTTCAGCAACTTAGCATGCGACCGTTTGATCTTAGATCCAAGGGCTGCCAGCAGCCCGTATCATGGTCGCGCCTACCACGACCGTCGCGTCGTTCGCGCGGTCGTGCCCTTGGAGATTTAACACGGTGCGTTAGGCTATCTGATGTTGGCATGTCATACATAGTCATCACTTAGTCACTCATACTACAACAAGGTTGGCTATAAGGTTGGCTATAAGTGTATTTTTTTACTCCTCTCTATCTCTTTCTTTGTACTCCCTCCGTCCCATAATATAAGAACGTTTTTGACACAAGTGTAGTGCCAAAAACATTCTTATATTATGGGACACAGGGAGTACTAGTATTTATTGCATTTGCCAAGGAGTGATCTCTTCCAATGAAATGGTGTTGCTAAGTTTGCTTCATTTAATTAGCTATAGACTCAAAATTGTCTTTTCACCTAGGTACACGCGCTTAGCACCATTTCTTCCTTGGGTCACCAAACTAGTCTCTCTCTTCTTAATTAACTTGCCACATCAGACATTATGCATATGTGGCAAGCTTAACACCAGAGGAGCAAGTAAAGTAAGTAAAATAGTGCCCTTTACATGGCATTTTTGCATATGTGGAGGAAAGAGAGGCAAGGAAAAAGTGGAGAAGTGATAAATCATGCAAGAGCCAGCCTCTACTACATGGTGGAGCATTGGGAGAGGCACCTGTATGGAGGTGGTCAGGAATCGGGAGACTCACGCCGGTCGTGGCCATAATTAAAATGATAATGGCAAGTCAAATCACGGGCCCCACCTGTCCCGATAACTTCATTGTCAAATCACACACCATTATGTTTGCAGCAGCCTAATCCCTCATCTTCTCGCGTCTCTGTCGAACCGTCTAGGCGGAACTGCCCCGCCGCCTACCGCGCAGGAAAAGTCCCGCCGTCGACTTTTAAATACAACTACATCCGCTTAAGAATCCAATGATATACTTTTTGTGATATAGTAACTCATATTTAGTTAGTCAAATGGATGACCTAGAACTACGTGCAGGCCCTATAAACCGAGACGCCTAAAAATAAAAAACCGAGACGGAGAGGGTAGTTCAGCACGTATCTTTTTAGATCAATATAGTCGGGATTCACCAAGGAGCAAAACCAAGTGGTAGGCTGCTCACATGTCGTGTTGGCGTAACAACTCAAGCGAGGTCGATCCGCACACAAAATGGCGACACATAACAGACCCCTTTGGCTGACATGTGGCTCATCCACCGTCTTGTTCCACGTGCGATGCACCAAATTACAGTTCGAGCAGCGGTTGGAATTGGAGGCACCCGGTCGTAGCGCCGCAGTAGTAGAAAATGAGCGACGAGGGGTCAAATCACAAAGCCCCACCTTTCCCGCATTAAGCTGGACGGATGAAGCAACCATCATTTCACTCTAGGGCGCAAGAGCATAAAGAAAAGAGAAAACAATGATGCGTGCGGCAGCTACCTAGGGCACCCTAGGGTAGGGGTCTCCACTACAGATCCTTTTTTTAAAAGCGCCTCCACTACAAATCGGCTTCTCCCTCGTCCTCTTGAAGAAAACTGATGATGAGTGCGGCGGTAGGGTTTGTAGGAGTACTACGGCGTGCGGGGCCACGTCATAGTAAACGTTCGAGCCGACGGCTTAAATATGTGTGGGCCGCTTGGTTTTACGGGAACGAGGCAGCATTTTGGGTTCGGGGACTAGTGGAGATATAATATGTACAAAAAATTGTGGACGTAGGTTCGACTGAAAGGCAATGATGCATGGGCCCCGCATTTTGATACACCCGGCGCCGCGTGAAATTTGCTACTCTACTCAAAACTAGTAAGGTACACATGTATTGGACGCATGAGATTTTGAAACCAAATTATGAATAAATACACACTATAGCATGTAAATCTTTGAGTCATATATGCATGATGTAGATGTTCGTTTAGTTCTTATAGTTCATCTCATTCAAAATCAATAAGTTCTATAAAAATGTTCAGATTCATGGGGTTGTGCATTGTACTCCCTCCGTTCCAAAATAGATGACCCAACTTTGCACAAAAATTTTAAAAAATTAGTGCAAATTTGGGTCATCTATTTTGGAAAGGAGTGTGTAAATCATAAAGTAAAAACAAATACTGGCAATTCATTTAGAAAAAAATAATCAAGTATGATGCAGAAGATTCTAGAACAAAGGAGAAGTGCTTGTGTTTTGTGGTTTGTGCATTATGCTTAAGTTCAACCATGGAGTCTTCTAAATCGTACATGTGGCAGATCTGGTGGAATGTTGATGATATCCAACGGCCCGATGGTGCTTTCGGATTTTGTCTACTGCCTTTGTCGGGTTAGCTTCATCCAGCGACCATCTTTCAAAGTTATTGGCACACTATATAGTTCTTGTGCCATAGTTGCATGTTTTGGGAAAAAGCTACTAGTGGGTTGTACTATCTATTTAGGAATAGAAGATGTATACATGGAAGTTCTAGGGAAAGAGATGACATGGAGCATCTCAATTCCTATAGTAGAGATTGGAAAAGAGATGTCATTTGGTTCACATCATAGGAACTTTTCTATTGAATCTAAAGATGACATGTATCTCAATTCCTATGAGGAGGGATTAGAAAAGAGATGTAATTTGGTTCATATCATAGGAACTTTTCTATTGAATATACGCTAATGTTTATTTTCCTTTGAAATTAAGGAGTATAGGAATCCATTCATATGAACCAAGTGGCTCTAAAGCTATAGAAATGATATCATGTTTATTTCCTTTGAAATGTGGAGTATATGTATATATTCCTATGAACCAATTGGCTCTAAAGGAAAAAATCCTATAAAAATCATATCATATAGAGTTCCTATGATATTCCTCAGGATGCTTGAAATTGATGCGGGTGATACGATGGTCTTTCTTTGTAGACTCCTCACCCATCTTTATAGTTACCTCTCGAAGATGAATGAAATGATATATACACGGTATTCTACATGTGCAATTTGGTACACGAAAACTCGGTAAAAGCTTGCGAGGTTTGAATTTTCAATAAAGCTATATGCACCTTTGCATTTGAACGGAGGGAGCATACGGCAGTTGCTAACACTTACGTGGAAGATTTGTGTGTAGGAGGAGTGGCTGTTCTGTTAAATGACATGGCAAAACTGACACTGTTGGATGCCGATCTAACGGTTCTTACGGTGTTCGTCAGGAAAAGGCTTGTGGCGAACGTTTGTCGGATAATGATTTACGGACACATCCATTGCATTGATACATGCCCCCCTTCTCTCTCACGCACACGCACCCTCATGAGTCACGACTCTCCCGAGTCCTCTCGCAGGCTCGCACGTCACACCCACTGTCTATCTGCAGGTAGACGTCACGCACATATGTGCTCTTCACACCCTACCCTCAGAACTTCTAAAAAACAAAAGACGGCGCGCACATTTTATTTTAGCTCACACGTCACACACTTATACTATTACTCTTGCGGCGAGCGTTCTTGGGCATAGTATATTGTACTCTCACGAAGAGAAGCGGTGCCTGCATCGAACTAGTTCTCTCACACCCACTCGCGGGTACATGTAGGAGCGCATTTTTTTGAAGCTGGTACAAAAAATCACTCCGCTATATATAAAAGCAGGAGCCTTAGCGCTTGCTTTACTAGGGTTCCTCTCGTTCACTCTCTCATGCTCTCCATATCTAAGCAACACATAGGTGGCTACTCTCTCTCAGCTCACGGCTGGTCACAAATCCGGCGGACAACCTCGGCCGGGCAGGGGTGTAGGTGCATTGTTCAAGGCCTCGCTGGCCGGGCGAGGGAGGAGGCCAATGGCTGCCCACGTCTCCGATCGGCGGACATGCCGTTCTCTCTAAGAGAGCGCCGGCTCGGGAGGGCCTCCGACCCCTTCTTCCTCCCTGCGGTATTGTGGCCAAGATGCGGCCTCCCGACGCCATCTTTGCCACATGCCGACGACCCTCAGGTTTATATTCCTTCGAAACCGGCCTTGCTCTACTACCCCAGCTCCCTTCGTGTGGATCTTTTTCTAATTCCGTCCACTGTTCCAAAGCCACCTAGACTTCTACTATTATTAGAAGTAAAGCTAGTTCATACAGTCGACTCAAAGCGTTGGTTCAAATAGGGAATAAAGTGGGAAAGCTGTTCAATTAATCTAGGACTTGGTTCTAAGAGGAAACAGGGGAAAGTAGTAATATCTGTCACTGTTTAAATAACCGTATTTCATATTTGCGCAAACAGGGATGTCTGTCTCCATATCGTTTCGGGATGTCTGTTTCCGTGTTGTTTCTATCCACGCAATCAAAAGCATACACCTCGGTTTTAGTACAACTGCGCAAAATGAGATGACTATCCCTCGTTGCCGTCGTCTAACCTCCCGTCTTCAAGGTATCCCTACATTGGTAGTAACTAAGGTAGAATGACCCACGCAATCTAAAAGAAGCTGATTAAATACGTTTTACTTCACGATAGCGGTCTTGGGGACGGCGAAAACAACTGCATCCTAGTCCGGAATGCACTTTCTACGGTTCATCCATGGACCGAGGACTAACCGGGCACGGCTGCCGCGGTTTTTTTGGACAGGTGTGGAGACAAGAGGCATTGTGGTCTGCTTATTTATGCAAATAGCGGTGCTTAAATTTAGTGGAATGCACAAGCATTTCAGCTGGTCAGTACACTGCATGGTTCAGTTCAGCATTCCAGCTGAGACCACAATTATAATTGGTTATTCTGGAATGAGAGAACCTAACCCTGGATGGTGGCAACAAGAAAAAACCAGAGTGAACTCCAGGAAATTTAAGCATGTCGGGAGGCCCTTTGCTCAGAGAAGCCTTGCTTGTTTTTTCCTGATTTGTAAACCTTCTCACAACTTTGTCTTTTGCTGTGAACTAGTATATGTTTGTTATGTTCTATGAATCATTGAGATGTATAAAATTGCTTAACTTATGCTTTTCAAGTTTTTTATGAAGACGAGTTTAATGTGAGTGTTCCACATGGTATTTGGACTAGCATGTGAGCGTTTGGAATTTATTACATTGTGGCCTCAATTAACTGCATGAACCCTTTGTAACAAGATACATAGTTGCTTATATGTCAGACAGTAGATTGTTGATTGTTAGCTGGTCGCTAGCCTAGTGTTGAAGCGAGCTGAGCCAATGTGCCGTGTTTTGCACAACTGCTTACAAGTGGGGTAGCACCAATAGTGTTTACAAGTACTTATGTATACGTCGGTATACGGTTCTCGAGCAGTGCTATATTTCATCAAAACACACCTTTGCTCGTATGATAAACCGTGAAAACTTATGTCTTACCATGCCATATTCATGAAAAAACTAGTGAGGGACGCATCTGTTTGACAACAATTACGATGGTTCTCACATGATTCACGGGCACACAAAAGTAGCAGCAGTTCCCATAGACGGATTCAAAGCAGTACTAGCCCCGGAGGGGTCGATAATGAGCAAGGTTCGGATAATTAGACACAATCCAAACTACTATTAAACACTAGTCGGGAAACTATTTCATGCCTTGATTTAATTTGGGCTGGACACAAGACGGACCTTGCCATGAACATCATCGAGGGCGTCCCGGCAGCTCAATCCTGCGAACCTTCATGAAGACAACCTTGTGGCCTTGCCATCGATAAACTTGTTTGTGGAGGCATGCCACGTCATCTTCCTGCGTAAGCTTGACAAGAACAGTATGCCTCACAAACGAAGGATTAGCTTTGAACTTCTTGTGCTTCAGTACAGCCTGGACAACACGCCTGACAACAGTGAGGTTGGGATACAACTCTTCATTGGTATAACCGCAAATGGCTTCCAGGATCCAACAGCCTAAGAACTCTGTTTTCCCAGTGCGTATATTCAGGTCGTCCGCCTCATAGCGAGTGACATGTACAACCACACAATCCTTATGCGCATCGAGGCTCTAAGCGAAAGCAGAAACAAATTCTAAATTACTTTTCAGTATAAGAAGCACAAGTTATTTAAACCACTATGTATAGCATGGCATCGAAGCTAATAAAATTTTGCATTATTAATCACCACATACTTCCTTTTCTGAAAAAACCACCACATACTTAGATGAAAAACCACAATCGAGATCGGCAAAGAAGGAAATCACCTTGGGCAGCCCAGCCGGGGGGGGGGGACACATCCTCGAAGGGGGAAAACTGCTCCTGCAGTGCCACAGGGGCTGTAACCTAAAACGGGGCATTGACTGTCTCAGTAGTGGCCGTGAGCGTATCTGGGGTCGGCTCGGTGGTTGCCTCCATCTTCTTGGAGCTCTCTGTCTCGTGGGGATCAGCCTCTCGCGTCTGCTCCAATATTGGCAGATCTTTGCCTGGTTCTCCTTGGTCCATCATGAAACTGACGAATACTAGGAGACTACTGAAAGTAAAACACAATCGCAATGACAATGAAACAAAAAAGAGAGTGAGGATCGATTCTTTGCTTTGCAAAAGTTCTTTTTTTCTCTGAGCGAAAATATACCAACATCACGGATCCGCTTACCTTCCCTTCGTTCGGAGAGAAGAACGATGGCGAGATGTGAGTGTTTCCTTTCTTGAAGACGGTGAGGGAGAAGGGATTCAGCGAAGAGTGAAATGATGGTTGCTTCGTCCGTCAAACTTAGACTGCGGAGGTGGGGTTTGGTGATCTGACGGCTCGTTCTTGCCGGCCTTCTGACCGGGGTGACTCTCTGTCTGCATCTTGCCTTCTAATTTGGTGGATGGCATTTGGGCCTTGTTGCATGGCCCGCATGTCGGTGAACAAAAGTATAACGACATTCGATGAGGGAGACGTTTCAATGACCTAGGAGGAGCGAGCGGTAGAGTGTCTCCACATTACTAGTAGTAATTGTTTTTGGGTAGCTGTAGAGTGTCTCCACTTTGTACTAGTAGTAATTGTTTCTCTGGGCCCAAGACAGAACAGCCCATCCACACTAGCAAATAGTAAAATCAATTCAAAAGCCCATATATTTCTTGAATGAGGCGCTACCCACACCCAGACACCCCCCCCAAAAACACAGGTGCTCTTCTTCCTCCTTGCTCCCACCCACCTCATGTCAGCTCGTACCCCCAAATTCCTCACCTCACTCCTACAGAAAACCCCTGCTCCTCTTCTTCCTCACTCCTACAGAAAACCCCCATCTCCCCTTCTTCTTTGCTCGAACTACAACTAGGCTCATCATTCGTTACTCTGCTCAAATCCGTGAGCACGATGCGACGCCCTCGAGGAAAATGGAGTCGGCTGACCCCAGTGCCAAGAAGATGAGGCTCCCGCCAGCGGCGATGCCTGTTGTAGATCCCGCACCCGGCAGCTGGGAGAAGCGGCGACCCGCCCCACCGGATCCAGAACCCGTAGAATCTCGGGTGGACCGCATCGATGATCTCCGGACGCCATCCTTGGGAGATCATCTCGCTTCTCCCACCAAGGATTGCTTTATCGCACCCAAGTCCTCTCAATTATTTGGCGCCCTCTATGGCCGCCGTGCCCTTATAATCTCGACTGTCGTCAGCTATCTCTCTTCAATGATTTTGAAATCCCCAGAGCCATCATCTCCTCCCACCAGGGCTCCGTTCAAAGCCTCTGCATCCTGTCATGCTACCTCAGGAAGCATACCATGCCCTGCATGGTGGACGCCTGGCTGAAATCCCCTGAATTCACTGCTTGAGTTCTACTTTTCCCCTGGAAATCACATACCACATACCGAACGCCATGAACTTGTGCCCTTAGCATCGATGTCCATCTCGCGGTTTTCGTCCTCTCTCCACACCGCCACCTTTGCGCTGTGCTACCTACCAAACAATCTGGTACTAAACCTTCGACTCCCATTTCTCAAGAAACTTTCACTTGTGCGGTTTCGTATATCGGAGGCCTCATTGCAAAGCATCATCCACTCCAGTTGCCCTGCGCTGGAGTGCTTGGTGCTTGTTTTCACAGTTAGAATCGGTTGTCTCCAAATAAAGTCGTCTAACCTTGTAAGAATTGGAATTTCTTTTGACGGAAGGCAGCTCATCATCCAAGATGCCCCTTCACTTCAAAGGTTGATCCTTGATTCTAGTTATTCACCGTTGCAAATAACCGTCCTCTCTGCGCCTAAACTGGAGACCTTGGGTGTAATGCATGATCTGTGTGCTCATTTCAATATGGTGTTTGGCTCCACAGTTCTTCAGGTACTTTATATTATCATCTACACTTGTAACCATAAGCCGCATTTTAAATTTATGCGCATAATTTATATATCATCTTGGAGTACACATTTTGTACTAATATTATGTTCTATGCTCAATGAAGAGTTTCTCGATGGATGGCCTATCAATGGTGCTGGATTCTGTCAAGATCTTATATATCCAAATGAATAGTTTTGATCTGAACAAGATTATTGGCATGCTGCAATGCTTTCCATGTCTGGAGAAGTTGTATATAAAGGTGATAATTTCACGCACATTGGAAGCCCGCATATAGTGTACTAGAAGTAACCGTTCAGCTGTTGGTCTTTCGACACTCTTCTTTTAGACCTTAACTGTTTTCAATCTTCAAGTCTATTTAGGCAACAGGACGGGGTAAGAAAGTTATAACCAATCGGTGGATTCGTAAGCATCGGGATTTTCTCACTTCTCATGAGATTCGATTGAAGACAATAACGCTAGAACGATATGTAGCCAACCGTGCAAACACAAGATTTGTCACATTCTTCCCTTTGAATGCGAGGTTACTATTGTCCATTAGGCTTAAGTTTATCAGCAGCATGGTTTTGACGGATGGGTATGTCGAAGAGCAAAAAAAGGAGTTTCAGGTGGGCAAAAGAGCTTCTGAACGTGTCGGTCTTCTATTTACAACATATTGTGGTCATAATCTAGTAAATTTTATGACCCAGGATGTTCATTCTATGGACCTGACCGATCCATTTGACTGTATTTGCCAAAAACAGTCTTTGGAGTTAGATGTTGTTGCCCTTTTCAATCTGGTTTTTTTGTAAACCTGGTCAACAATTAACCCTCGTGCTTTTGTACAGTTTGTAAGCTGGAGTTAGATGTTCTTGCACTTTTCAACTCTGCTGTGACTGTCATATTTTCTTTGAACAAGGCAAATGGCTTGCCATTCGTTTAATTTAGAGTGAAATATTGTAACAAATCCCAACCAAGGGAAATAACATCATTCTCGCCGGCTGCTTGAGCTCACTGTGCATTACAGAAGCCAAGTGATTAGCCACCACCAGCACCCACAAACTTATTTCGAACTAGCACATCAAATGGGCTGTAAATTTTCATAGGAAAGGCTGCATGACCGTGACAGATTTGGATTCTGACATTTGGGACCCGCGAGGAAATAACCTATCCAAGGTGGTGTCGACTTACTAGCCAGTCAACAAACAATTCTTCCTACCAGCCGTTGGATTGACATCGAACATCTGTCGTGTATCTTCTATCTCCTGTCTTCTTCTTCCTCCAGCCGCCCAAACCAAACCACCCCGTCGGCTTCGCCTGCTCCCGCCTCCCATGGCTGGTTGCGCCTCCTCCGCCCTACTGTACGTACCCTCCAACCATTGGCCAATCCCTCCCTCTATTCCCCCACACGTCATGTTATTCTCTGGCGACGTCATTAACACGCACCAGCCCGAACCATCAACCTCGTACTCCCCTCGCTTGCGGTGGACGGCGCATCTTCAAGCAACTCTGTTCGTTCCGTCTAAGGCCTCACTGTCGTCCTCCGCCTTGCGGCCTTGGTTCGCTTCGCCGTCTTGTCGCCGCCCTCTTCGTTGTCAACGTCATCAACAAGCGAGAGGAACAAGGAGATGATCATGCGTGGAGAGGATGATGAGGGACCCACCAGCGTCATGGCGATGCAAGCAAGTGCCTCTATAGTACAAGCCCAAAAATATGGTTCCTCCTAATGGTTGGACATCTGGAGCTCACACCATTGTCAACGTAGTCAATAAGCGAGAGAATTACACTACGAAAGCGGTGACACGTGGGACCCAAAGAAGTCGCGCAGTTTTTTTAGGAACAAGCAGTTGTTATTTATACTAGTTTTAGCGATGGATCAGGGTAACAACGGGGTTGTGTGGGGGCTGTGGCCCGTCTAGCCAGGGTTTTATTTATTTTTACCACATCATGAGCCCAGTTGTGTTTTTTTGTTGCTGAAAATGGCTAGCCCAGTTCTATTTTTTTAAGAAATACCCAAACAAGGCCTACTTGCTTTATTGGCCTATTTGGCTGCAAATCTTTCAAGACGAGGAGAGTTTCATTCGGTTTGCCCATAAATGGGTTGTACATTTTAAAACACATCAAACCGAATTAGTTTCAATTTTTTTTCATTACAAGATCTTAAATTCCATTGATTTTTATGCGTGGAAAATTATTTGGATTTTATATTTATATAAATTATTTTTCAAAATAGTTTGAATGTGAATCGATATTTTTGGATTAAAAAACAGTTGACCGCACCGAAATATGCAAAATTTCACATACTAGCTCAAAAAGAAGATGGGATCCAAAAAAATCTTAAGAATTAGCAAATGGGTTGTACATTATTAGAAATAATGGCGGATGGATTGTATGCTGTTTTCCACAGATTTGAGGCTGACTTGTGCGCCTACTACAGGTTTACGCCAGATGCTTTCATAAAAAAAGGTTGGCCTTTGCATAGCATACGCCTGTCAACTTAGTCAACACACGAGAGCGTTGGATCGTTGGATGTCCATCCAACGGTTGTCGTCTTCTTCAATCTCTGCTCTTCATGCTCCGATCGCTCAAACAAGCGCCGGCGGGACTGCCTGCTCCCTCCACCCGTGGCCGGCTATCTTGTGCCTTGAGCCTCACGGCCCCACCGTACTCCCCATCGCTGGCCTAGCCATCCCTCTACTCACCCACACATGTTGTTATTCTCCGTGACGGCAGACGAACCAAGAAACCTCGTACTCCTCATGAGAAACAACTGCCGAGTATTCCCTGGCTCCGTGTCGTTCCCTTCCTAGGCCTCGCCGTCGTCCACCGCCCTGGTGCTCTCGGCGCGGCCTGGTCAACATGGTCAATGAATGACATCCATCGGAAGTGGACTGTACGTGGAGAGGCTGACAGCTGGGTCCACGGCCGCACGCAAGGAAATGCCTCCTTATTACGCGCAAAATAATGATTCCTCCACCTGACAGCTAGGACCCACAGGAAGGGCTTCTGTATTTCGTGAAAAAAACGTTCCCCCCGCTGACAGGTCGGACACACCAACTATATCTTCTCACGCAAGGAAGTGCCTCCTTATTACGCCCAAAAAAATGAATACCCCCTGCTAGCTGGGACCCACCATATTGTTGGGCTGACTTGTGGGCCTACTAAGTTGACAGGGACGTAGGGCTTTGTCAACTTAGTCAATACTCCAGTGACCGTATGTTGTCCATCCAACGGCCATAGTGCTTCTTCAACCTCTGGTCTTCTTTCTCCAGCCGCCCAAAGCAGCGCCGGTCGTGCCGCCTGCTCCTGCCTCCCGTGTCCGGCTGTGCTACCGCGGAGGCCTCACCGCCCCCATACTACTCCCACCACTAGCTAGGCCATCACTCCACTCAACCACACCCCCTGTTATTCTGCGGCGACGGCAGCCTCACACCAAAGCGAACCAGTGAACGCTCGTACTCCTCTCTGCGTGGGCATCCACTGCCGCGTCTTCCCCGGCTCCGCGTTGTCCCCTTCCTAGGCCTCATCGTCGTCCACTGCCGTGGTGCTCTCGGCGCGGCGTGGTCAGTGTGGTCAACGACCGACTTCCATCGGAAGAAATGCAGACGTGGAGAGGCCGACGGGTCCATGGCAGCCGCAAGGAAGTGCCTCCTTATTACGTGGAAAATAATTATTCCTTCACTGACAATGGGACCCACGGATGGGCCACCAGTATTTCTTGAAAAATTGTTTCCCCACATCACTGGGACCCACCGGACGGGCCACCGTATTTCGCAAAAAAAAACGTTCCCCCCGCTGTCAGCTCAGACCCACCGGAAGTGCCTCCTTATTATGCGCAAAAAAAAATGAATACTCTCCCGGCTAGCTAGGACCCACCTTGGTGGGAGGCTGACTTGTGGGCCTACTAAGTTGACGGGGATGAAGGGCGTTGTCAACTTTGTAAATATGAACGATTCTAGCTCCAGTGACCGTACGATGTCCACCCAACGGCCGTAGTGCTTCTTCAACCTCTGGTCTTCTTTCTCCAGCCGCCCAAAGCAGCGCCGGTCGTGCCGCATGCTCCTGCCTCCCGTGGCCGGCTGTGCTGCCGCAGAGGCCTCACCGCCCCCTACTATTCCCACCGTTGGCCAGGCCCTGTGGCGACAGCAGCCTCACACCGCAGCCGAACCAGTGAACCCTCGTACTCCTCTCCGCGCGGGCTTCCACTGCCGCGTCTTCCCGGCTCCGCGTTGTCCCTTCCTAGGCCTCGCCGTCGTCCACCGCCCGTGGTGCTCTCCATGGCGTGGTCAGCGTGGTCAAGGAACGACTTCCATCGGAAGAGTATGTACATTGAGAGGCCGACAGTTGGGTCCACGGCCACAGCCCGATTTTTTGTGATTTGCCAAGTAAGTCGCTTTGTCGAGCCTGTTGGGCTGCAAATCTTTCAAGACGAGGAGAGCTTTCATTCGGTGGCGAGAAAATGGCCCATCAAGAATGAGAAATGGGATGTACATTTTAAAACACATCAAACCGGCAATTAGTTTCAAATATCTTTTTTTCATTTCAAGATTTTAAATTACATTAATTTTTATGCGTGGAGAATTTGTTGGATTTTATATTATATACATTTATTTTTAAAATCAGTTTGAGTGTGAGTCGAAATTTCGGGATTAAAAACAGTTCGGACCGCACCGAAATATGCAAAATTACGTATAATTTTTTAACCGTGGCCACAATATGGGTTGTAATGCTAACAAAAAGAATATGGGCTCAAAAAAACCTTAAGAATTAGCAAATGGGCTGTAAATTATTAGAAATAATGGCAGATGGGCTGTATGTTGTTTTCCACATATTTGAGGCTTTCCTAAAAAAACGTTGATGCACAAGCACTGACTATTGGATGTCCATCCAACGGCCGTCGTGCTTCTCCAATCTCTGCTCTTCCTGCTCCAGCCGCTCAAACAAGCGCCGGCGGGACAGCCTGCTCCATCCTCCCATGGCCGGTCATTTGTCTTGCCAGAGGCCTCACCGCCCGCCCAGACTCCCATCGCTGGCCTAGCCATCCCTCTACTCACCCACACTGCTGTTGTTCTCCGGCGGACGGCGGGCAGACGATAAACCCTCATACAGATTCGTACTCCCTACTGCGTGGGAAACAAGCTGCTGAGTCTTCCTGCCTCCGTGTCGTCCCCTTCCTAGGCCTCGTCTCCTTCCACCGCCGTGGTGCTCTCGGCGCGGCGTGGTCCATGTGGTCAACGACCGACTTCCATCGGAAGAGTACAGGGCGTGGAGACGCGGAGAGCTGGGTCCACGGACGCAGCAAGGAAGGGCCTCCTTATTACGCGCAAAATAATTATTCCTCCACCGACAGGGGACCCACCGGACGGGCCACCGTATTTCGTGAAAAAACGTTTCCCCACGATTGGGACCCACCAGCTACACCTTCGCACGCAAGGAAGTGCGTCCGCAAAAAAACGATTCGCCCCACGGCTGGGGACCCACCAGCTACATCTTCGCACGCAAGGAAGTGCACGGCGGTCGGGACCCACACGGTCGAGCGTGCGTGGCGTTCTCATTCTGGTCGTGAAAGTGTACGTACATATATCTTTGGTGGATGTAGAGGCGCTGCATGTGTAGTAGAGACGCCTTTACGTAGCATGTACACGCACGTCATACGCCGTGGTGCAAGAAAGAAAATACGGCCACATATGTGTACATACGGGCGGGGTCTCGAACGCCTACTCGCGCATACGTACGGTGAGGGCTCGTTGACATGGCTGGGTCGGAACAGAATGCGTGGTCGTGTTCATCGGGAGGGCTTGGACGGAACAGGCGATGGAAACGAGGCCTGGCGTACCGCCCAACGGAGGAAACGAACCTCCTATGTTCGGAACGGGGTCCAGTTGATCGGGAGGGGTGTGGCGTACCGCAAAACGGAGGAAACGGACCTCCTACGGTTGAAACGGGGGTCCTGTTGATCAGGAGGGGTGTGGTATACCGCAAAACGGTCGAAACTGGGGTCCTGTTGATCGGGAGGGGTGTGGCATACCGCAAAACGGACGAAACGGACCTCCTACGGTTGAAATGGGGGTCATGTTCATAGGGAGGGGTGTGGCGTACCGCAAAACGGGACTCCACGGGATACTGTTCATCTCCACCGTCGACCTCCTCCAGCCTCCATGGGCTCCTGTTCATCCAGCATCCACCGCGCGCTACTCCACCGGCTACTGTTCAACCACCCCTCCACGGGCACCCCTCCATCGTCTACTGTTCATCCAGCCCTCCACACCACGGGGTCCTGTTCAACCACCCTTCACGGGCACCCCTCCATCGTCTACTGTTCATCCAGCCCTCCACCACACCACGGGGTCATGTTCATCCAGAGGCAACGCCACCGCTCACTGTTCATCCAACCCCCCCCCCCCCTGCAACACTCACTGTTCATCCCAGAGGCAGCATCGATCGGCTTCAGTTAGCAGCAGTAGCGAAGGAATCGCTCGATCGGGTTCAGTTAACAGCCATCGATCGATCGCTCGGGTTCAATAACGCGTAGCCTGCAGTGCAATCGCTCGGGTTCAGTTAGAACCCAACGCCTCGCTCGGGTTTAGTTAGTGTCAACGCCTCGCACACACGCGCGTATGTGTACGAGAGAAACGCGCATCACTCAGCCCCCGACCTCCCACCGTAACCGGGAACTCCCCAAAATTTTCCTCATCCTCGCTTCTACCACGGTTTTTTCCGTCATGGACGGACCAAAGAATGTCATGCAGCCGCGTCTCCGGCCCGCCCAGGACGAAAAGCCCATTTTCTATAATGATTTTTTGTCATAGAAGTAGGAGCCCACCACATCTATGATGATACCGGGTTTTGTCACAATTATCGTCATAGAAGTGTCATATGTATGACAGGAAAAAATTCGTTCAGCCCAAAATGTCAGGGATGTGTCTTTTTTTTGTAGTGAGGAGTGTTTAGTTCTTTAGTCAGAGACTCAATCTTCTCCTTATCATTGTCATTCTTTTTATCTTGATTAGCATGATTAATTGAAGTTTCATCATAGTATTCATCACTAGAGTTGTCAACAAGTAAATCATCATCACCTAACAAGTCATCTTCATCACTATTGAAATCAACATATTCGGGGTGTGATACCTTTGGGCCTTTAGCCATGAAGCATCTTCCAAGTCCTTCATTTGGTGAATCAAATATATCGTAGCAGTTGGTTGACACAAGTGCTAGACCGGCAACACCTTCATCTTGAGTATATTCGGAGTCGAAGTGATAACTTCTTTCGGAGTGATTGTCGGAGTCGGAGCCGGATACCCTTTCACCAACATGAGCTTGATGTCTTCATTTTGTGTAGCTCCTTGATGACTTGTCCTTCCTTTCCGAATCCTTGCTTCTCCGGGATGTTCTTCGTTCATAACGATCATCTCTACTCCATCTCTCTCTTGATGGTGATTCTTCTCTTCTACTTCTTCTTTTTTGGAGACTCTTCTATTCTCTTGTAGGGTGTCGTACACTCATTGGAATAGTGTTCGGGTCTTTCACAATTGTAGCAATTTTGCTCTCGACTAGAAGATCTTTTGTCATTGCAGGACCTTGACTTGGAACTTCTCTCTTTGCTTCTACTCTTGTAGAACTTGTTTAAGTTCTTCACCATTAGGCTCAATTCTTCATTGAAGGTTTGTTTCTCACTTGATGATGTGGGAGCTTCACATGAGGCTTTGTAAGCACCACTTGACTTGTTATGGAGCTCCTCCTTATCCTTGAGTGACATCTCATGAGCAACAATTCTTCCAATGACTTCGGTTGGCTTGAGATCTTTGTAATTGGGCATCATTTGGATCAATGTGCATACGGTATCATATTTTCCGTCCAAAGCTCTTAGGATATTCTTGATGATGAATTTGTCGGTCATCTCTTCACTTCCTAAGCCGGTGATCTCATTTGTGATAAGAGCAAGCCTAGAGTACATTTCAGTGATACCTTCACCATCCTTCATTTTGAACTTGTCAAGCTAACTTTGAAGCACATCCAACTTGGATTCTTGACGGAGTCGGTACCTTCGTGCATATCAATCAAAGTATCCCAAATTTCCTTTGCATTCTCAAGACGGCTGATTTTGTTGAATTCTTCGGGGCACAATCCGTTGAAGAGGATATCACAATCTTGAGCATTGTATTGCAGCATCTTCAACTCTTCCGCGGTAGCCTCACGGTTCGGTTCTCTCCCATCAAAGAATTCACCTTGCAAGCCAATGCACACAATAGCCCATACGGCGGGGTTATGTCAAAGAATATGCATTTTCATCTTATGCTTCCAACTAGCAAAATTAGTACCATCAAAGTATGGACCTCTACGGTGGTAATTTCCCTCGCTAGACGCCATACTCTCCTAGGTTGTGAAACCAAGGCTATGACTACCAAAAGCTATGAAAATCAAAGCAAATGGAGACCAAAGCTCTGATACCACTTGTAGGATCAAAAGTATGTCTAGAGGGGGGGTGGTTAGACTACTTGACCAAATAAAAATCTAGCCTTTTCCCAATTTTAGTTCTTGGCAGATTTTTGCAACTTTGGACAAGTCAAGCAATCTTAACACAATTCAAGCAAGCATGCAAAGAGTATATGAGCAGCGGAAAGTAAAGCATGCAACTTGCAAGAATGTAAAGGGAAGGGTTTGGAGGATTCAAACGCAATAGGAGACATGGATGTTTTTGTCGTGGTTCTGATAGGTGGTGCGATCGTACATCCACGTTGATGGAGACTTCAACCTGCGAAGGGTAACGGCTGCGCGAGTCCACGGAGGGCTCCACCCACGAAGGGTCCACGAAGAAGCAACCTTGTCTATCCCACCATGGCCGTCGCCCACGTAGGACTTGCCTCACTAGCGGTAGATCTTCACGAAGTAGGCGATCTCCTTGCCCTTACAAACTCCTTGGTTCAACTCCACAATATTGTCGGAGGCCCCCAAGTGACACCTAGCAAATCTAGGAGACACCACTCTCCAAGAAGTAACAAATGGTGCATTGATGATGAACTCCTTGCTCTTGTGCTTCAAATGATAGTCTCCCCAACACTCAACTCTCTCTCACGGGATATGGATTTGGTGGAATGAAGATTTGAGTGGAAAGCAACTTGGGGAAGGCTAGAGATCAAGATTCATATGGTAGGAATGGAATATCTTGGCCTCAACACAAGTGTAGGTGGTTCTCTCTCAGAAATGGTAAGTTGGAAGTGTAGGTTCGTTATGATGGCTCTCTCCACAAATGAAGAGCAGGTGGAGGGTTATATATAGCCTCCACACAAAATCTAACCGTTACACACAACTTGCCAATCTCGGTGGGACCGAATTGATAAACTCGGTCGGACCGATTCAGCAAATCTAGTGATCGTTAGGATTTTCAGTTGGACCGACATGAAAGTCGGTAGGACCGATATGGTTAGGGTTAGGGCATAACGTAATCTCGGTGAGACCGATTACACAAACTCGGCGAGACCGATTTTGGTAATAAGCTAACCAGAGAGTTGGTCAGGTAAACTCGGTGGGACCGATTCGCCCATTTCGGTGAGACCGAAATGTTACGAAGGGGAAACAAAGAGTTTACATTGCAATCTCGGTGGGACCGATCGCTCATCTCGGTGAGACCGAAACGTTATGAAGGGAAACAGAGAGATTACAATCCCATCTCGGTGAGACCGATTTGCCTAGGGTTTGTGGCAGTGGCTATGACATCTGAACTCGGTGGCGCCGGATAGAAAGAATCGGTGGGGCCGAGTTTGACTTTTGGTTTAGGTCATATGTGGATGTGAGAAAGTAGTTGAGGGCTTTGGAGCATATCGCTAAGAACTTTGAGCAAGAGCCTCATTAAGCAACACCTCATCCCTCCTTGATAGTATTGGCTTTTCCTATAGACTCAATATGATCTTGGATCACTAAAATAGAAAATGTAGAGTCTTGAGCCAATCCTTTTGTCCTTTGCATTTTGAGGGGTCCACTTTTCTCATCCATGCCATGCCAATCATTGAGCTTTCCTGAAATATGAATCTTGAAATAGCATTAGCTCAATGAGCTATATGTTGTTAGGAATTGCCAAAACCACCTAGGGATAGTTGCACTTTCATCAGTACACTATTTACGAGATCTACCGCGAGTTCAACCAGGAGATGTATCACGCTAAGGTTGATATCTATGATCGGCAGAACAACTCCACCCACGAGTTGCATACCTTTGGGGGTATTGGAGTGACTGTCGAGATGGCAGTACAAGAGGTTGCCTATGTTGCTATCACCAGCCTCCGTAGAGAGCATCCACGCTTGGAGGAGACTGGGTTCAGATACGTCCCATACCCACCAGCTGGGGATGATACTAGTCGCTACACTGCTGTGTGTACCCCTTACGTAAGCCGTCGGTACGACCCTCAGTATATGGTTAGATACATTGAGGTTCTGGATCGCACTGTTCGAGCTTTGACTGTTGAGCTGTACGCCACGCGTGCACGCCACTACGACACTCTGTAGCAGATGCGTCCAATAGGCACCGCAGCGGTTCTTCCTCCGTTCATTACTTACCCACGCAGAACGGAGATGCCACCAGTTCTTGTGTGGCCTGAGGTTGGTGGTGATACCCCTGCTCGTGGACCTCTTCTTCCGCCTGGAGAACAGCTGGTACACCAGAGCCGCCACGGCATGCAGCCTCCTTCCCTCGAGCATCGCCGTGCTTTCTTTCACCGACAGCTGGCAGACTTCAGAGGTTTTCCCCGACGTTGACGTAGCATATCGCTATGTCGCGTTGTTGTATCCTTACACCGTGTGCCTGCGCACCGCCTAGTTGGTCTAGACTACTGAGGGAGTCCTGGACTTGGGGGTGTCCGGATAGCCGAACTATCATCTTTGGCCGGACTCCTAGACTATGAAGATACAGGATTGAAGACTTCGTCACGTGTCCGGATAGGACTTTCCTTGGCGTGGAAGGCAAGCTTGGCGATACGGATATGTAGATTTCCTACCATTGTAACCGACTCTGTGTAACCCTAACACTATTCGGTGTCTATATAAACCAAAGGGTTTTAGTCCGTAGGACGAACAACAACCATACCACAGGCTAGCTTCTAGGGTTTAGCCTCTCTGATCTCGTGGTAGATCTACTCTTGTACTACCCATATCATCAATATTAATCAAGCAGGAGTAGGGTATTACGTCCATCGAGAGGGCTCGAACACAGGTAAAAACATCGTGTCCCTTGTCTCCTGTTGCCATCCGTCTAGACGCACAGTTCGGGACCCCCTACCCGAGATCCGCCGGTTTTGACACCGACATTGGTGCTTTCATTGAGAGTTCCTCTGTGTCATCACCTATAGGCCCGATGGCTCCTTCAATCATCAGCAACGACGTAGTCCAGGGTGAGACTTTTCTCCCCGGACAAATCTTCGTATTCGGCGGCTTTCCACTGCGGGCCAATTCACTTGGCCATCTGGAGCAGATCGAAAGCTACGCCCCTGGCCATCAGGTCAGATTTGGGAGTTTGAACTACACGGCCGACATCCGCGGAGACTTGATCTTCGACGAATTCGAGCCACAGCCAAGCGTGCCGCACTGTCTCGATGGGCACGATCTAGCTCTGCCGTCGAACAGTGCCCTGGAGGCCGCACCAGCGTCCGCTCCGACCCTTAGCTCGGAGCCGACTCCCCCGATCGAGGACGAGTGGTTGGACACCGCCTCGGGGGCTACGATCTTTACGGCGATTGAGCCGAACTCCGTCCCTGTCCTTTGCGAAGACCGTGACTCCAAGGCGCCGGACTCCTCTTCGGACTCCGAACCCTCCGCGCCCCTGCCAATCGAATCCGATTGGGCGCCGGCCATGGAGTTCACTGCCGCGGACATCTTTCAGCACTCACCCTTTGGCGGCATCCTGAATTCACTAAAGTCTCTCTCTTTATCAGGAGAGCCCTGGCCGGACTACGGTCAGGAAGGTTGGGATGCGGACGACGAAGAAATTCAACGCCCACCCACCGCCCACTTTGTAGCCACTGTCGAAAGCTTAAACGACGTGCTCGATTTTGACTCCGAAGACATCGATGGTATGGATGACAATGTAGGAGACAACCATGAACCAGCACCTATAGGATACTGGACAACCACCTCATCCCATGATGTATACATGGTGGATACACCTAAAGGAAGTGACGACAAGGAACAACGGGACACTACGAAGGATAAATCCCTCGGCAGTCAAAACGGCAACGTAAACGCCGCACCAAGTCCCGCCTCGACAAAGACCCAGCCATAGAGCGGGCGAACGGTGGACGGCGAACATGCTATCGAGCAACCCGTCCGTCTGAGGACAACTTGGATAAACAACCCGTCCCGGCGAAGATAACAGTCCTGGACGATCTCACGCGGACAAATTGTTGGAGCAGAAGAACCTCCACAAAAGGCTCGTCGCCCGCTGCGCGTAGCCTGAAAAAGCGAAGCGGAAGCTCAAAACAGCGGAAGATGCACTCGAGAATCAGATGGAGCAAAGTACTCAACACCGAGAAAAATCTGGCTGACGATCGCCCGAACAAAGAGCTACCCAAAGAGAAAACTACTGCCCGAATTTTATGAGGAGGCCGTAGAGCCCCCACAAGCAAAAAGCAAGAAGGCCACCCGGTCGGATGGACGACCCCATGGCAAACAGAGAGCGGCAAATGGCGCCACACACAAGCCGGTACGCGATCCGCATAAGGATTCACATCAAAAGGATGGCCCAGTTAGGTCCATCTATGGGCCGAGAAAGCAAGCTCTTCAAAGCAATGCAACACGCCAAATATCCGAACATCACGGCACACCCAAATATAGGGGTGCCGCACACCCCTGTGTTTCACCGATGAGGTCTTTGGATCACGAATTCCCAGCCGAGTTCAAACCCGTAAACATAGAGGCATACGACGGAACAACAGACCCTGGAGTCTGGATTGAGGATTACATCCTCCACATACACATGGCTAGAGGAGATGATCTCCACGCCATAAAATACCTACCCCTCAAGCTCAAAGGGCCAGCCCGGCATTGGCTCAAAAGCCTCCCTGAAAATACCATTGGAAGTTGGGAAGAGCTCGAGGATGCTTTTTCGCAAATTTTCAAGGGACTTATGTCCGTCCTCCGGATGCAGACGATTTAAGTCATATAACTCAACAACCCGGAGAGTCAGCCCGCAAATTATGGAACAGGTTCCTCACCAAAAAGAACCAAATAGTCGACTGTCCGGACGCCGAAGCCTTAGCAGCTTCCAAACACAACGTCCGAGACGAATGGCTCGCCAGACACCTCAGCCAGGAGAAGGCGAGAACCATGGCTACATTAACAAGCCTCATGACCCGCTTTTGCGCGGGAGAGGATAGTTGGCTGGCAAGATGCACGATGCAATGACCCAAGTACATCCGAAGTAAGGGATGGAAATGGATAACCACGACGTAGCAAGGACCAGCGCCGGACTAAGGAAAACAGCCCGAAGAGCACGGCTGTATACGCCGGATTCAGTAGCTCCCGGCAGAATCATAAGAAAATGCCCTCAAGGACAACAGCGAAGAGTTATCCAACCTAAACAAAATCTTGGACAAAATATGCCAAATCCACGGTACTCCGGGAAGCACGCAAACCATACCCACAGAGATTGTTGGGTCTTCAAGCAGTCCGCAAACTCAATGTCGAACACAAGGGGCTCGACACACCAAGCGAGGACGATAACGAACCCCACAAGCAGAGCACCGTAAAACAAAAGAATTTCCCACAAAAGTCAAAACAGTGAACTCACTTCAAGTGACAAAGGGAAAAACAGAGCGGAGCCCATAGAAACACGCTACCGCCGCGGTCTATCCCAAAGCAGAGCCCCAATGATGGTTGTCAAAACCAATCACCTTCGATCATCAGGACTATTCCGGAAGTATCCGGAACGCGGGATGGACTGCCTTGATATTAGATCCTATAATCGACGGACTCCAATTTACACAAGTCCTAATGGACGAAGGTAGCGATCTAAACCTGCTATATCAGGACACAATCTGCAAAATGGGGATAGACCCAACCAAAATTCGCCATAGAAACACCTCCTTCAAAGGGGTAATGCAGGCCTATATGCCCATTATGCGGGCTCCCTCATCGCTAGAAGTTGTGTTCGCTCATCCGACAACTTCGCCGCGAAAAGTTAACCTTCCACATCGCTCCATTCAAAGTAGCTATCAAGCACTCATGGGCGTGAAGCTTTACCGCTTTAAGCAATACCGCATTATGCATCTCTTACACTTAAAATGCCCGGTCCATGCGGCATCATCTCATTAAAAGGGAGTATTAAGTGTTACTCGAGCACGGAAGAACGTGAGACTGCCTTGACAGCCCCACACCAATCCGGCTTCGCTAACCAAAGCACCTGAATAGGTCATTCGAACCCCGGACACGGCTAGACGAGTCCGGCGCCTACTAGCGGCATACCCCCGTACAAGGGGCTGCACGCATGTACAACAAGAGACAATAAAGCTCAATTTTATTCACTTTTCGAACCGTACTCTGTTTATTTAATATAAAGTACATTTTTCGCACGATCCTTTTTTCTTTTCAACTAAGTTCCTCTCTTTTACAGATGAACAACGTGCTACACCCGTCCAGGATACGACACAACGGAGACACAGGCGCAGACGTGCAGTAGGGACCCGTTGCAAGGATTCTTTTCAGATTAAGACCCTGCGTAAACCTTTTTTACTGTCTCTTGTTGATACACATCCACTGGTTTCTAGCTATAACCGAGGAGGAGGCTGGCGTTTTGGCATCGGCCGCACCAGAATTTTTGCACGTACTTGGACACCAGGGGCTTAGGGCACTATTCTGCCTGTTTTATAAAGACCGAATACCTTAGGGAGTGTTCGGCATCTCGAGTTAGGCCTTATATGCATCAGCTCCGAATCATGTCTTTGGTCAAATGTTGGGTTTGCCCGGCTCCCATGTTTTGGTACCTTACGTTCCGTTATATCGGCTAAGGTAGCGCCGGAGAACCAACCGCGATTTTGCCCGGTTGAGCTGGGTTGAGCACCTCGAGGAGAAAGCTAAAACTGATCATGATATAGCGTGAGACTGGTCAACCACTGGATGACCCACCGGAATGTTTAGAATTCCCCCGCATTGATGAAGGACCGTTTCCCGGTCAGGCACATACACGCCCCGAATTCACGAGAGCGCGGTGCCCCTAGGGGCTATATAGTAGCCCCACCATCGAACTCCTATGGCTAAGTGAAAGTGATAAAGCATTATAGTCCGGTTGCCAAGTTTGCTACGCTATCACCTCCTTCACAGGACCAAGACGTTGGATTAAGTGTTAAAATGCGCCTTTTTGCAAACACCCCCGCACTTTGTGCGTGGGGGCTGAAGCCGAAGACTGCCATCTTTCTGGTTATATACACATATACATCAACGGCCGCACAGGAGGCGTTTTAATACTTGAACGCACAAGTATAAAAAGCTCTTATATTGAAACGTTGTTTTCACAAATCATACATGTCATTTAAACATAATATCCTTCGAGCACTGCGTCTCTATTAAACGAGCGCCCTGCAGGACTTCCTCAAAATAGTGCTCGGCAGGTACTCGGCTTCTGTTCGAATCTTGGGATGCAACGTCGGTGGCCTTCATCTCCGCCCAGTATGTCTTGACACGGGCAAGAGCCATCCGCGCTCCCTCTATGCATGTTCACCGCTTCATTGCATCGATATGCGGCACCGCACCAAGGAACTGTTGCATCAAGCCAAAATAACTCTTCGGCTTGGGGCTTTTCGGCCACAAATGAGTCACGACAGCCTTCATGGCAAATCCGTACAACCTATCCAGCTCAGCCCATTCGGCCAAACGATCGGTTAACGAAAGTGGACGCTCCGGACTATGGAACTGCGACCAAAAAAGCTCTTCCATTCCGTGATCCTTTTGACCTCGGAAGTGTTCGGCCGCTTCTGCGGCACTCGCCGCCAAGTCCAGATAAGCATCCTCCGCACCCCACAGATGGTCCAATTGAGCATACTTAGGATCCGTGAATTTCTTCCGCAGCAGAAGGGGCTTTCCAGCCGCAATATCTTCGGCCTGACGTAGCTCCTCCTTCATAGCTCTCATCGCAGAGCGAGTATCCTTGGCCTCGGTGGTGGCCTTTTTCAGGTCCTCTTGTTTCGCTCGATCTTCTTCTTCAAGAAGCTCGCAACGGTCGATAGCATTCGTCAATTTCACGGCCATCTCGGCCATTTCTTTCTTGCTTTGGCGTTGAGCAGCCTGTTCGCTTTTTAGCTCTGCGGCCGCCTTTAAAGCAGCCGCATCACTTTTTCTGGCTTGCTCCTTGGCTCGGGTGAGCTCCGCCCGAAGGCTCTCCTAGCAGCGGCACCATCTGCATTAAGCATACACGTTGTAAGACAGGGGCATTAAGCTCCCTTACCAGGTGTCCGCGGAGAAGTCGCATACCTTGTGACTCGTCAAACCGTTTATTGAACAGCGCGATGTCCGCATCCGCCTCACCAAGTTGCCGCTTTAGTTCGGCAAATTCATCAGTCCGGCTAGCCACCGGACGCCCCGCCACCTACATAGGAACGGCGACATGTTAGTACTGAGATTATGATCCTCGACGCAGCTGTCGGTTGTGACAAGATACCGAGTCTCGAGGCTACTATCTATACAGGCGCATTCTATATGCATAAGCTGCCGGAAAGTACATCATTTTTTCAGACCTCAAACCCGATCGAAGAACTTCTGGCGGCTTCATGCAATCCACTCTCAGGGGATGCAATTCTTTCAATTAACATAGCCATTAGCGCACGGTGATCTTCTGAGATATACGCTCGCCCGAGCAGGTCCTTCAGCTCCTCCGACCGCACGCTAGTTGGCGCTGACCGTCGCCCTCACGGACTCAGGGAAACTCTCCGTGACGACACTTCAGGGTCACCCGCCTCGCACGAAGGCGCGATAGGTGGAGGCGTTTCGCTCTCTATCATCTCCGAACGAAGATCCCCCGAAGACGAGCTCTGCTGAGAAGGGCTGAGATCCGAACTACAAGGTACAATTTCGGTTATCTTCAGAAATAAATACAGGGATGTTCTTTATTCACAGGACCCCTTCTTTTTACTTACGGCTTGCTGGAGGGCTGATCCCCTTGGGGAAATAGTGCGGCTGGGGTACTTCCCGGCGCCGGACTTTCTGACAAAGACTTCTTTTCCCTTTTCGAGGCCTTGGCTTCCGGGTCTTCGGAAGCGGTCCTCTTCTCCCCTTGGAGGGGAGGATCCCTGATCCCCTCTTCCTTGAAAGCCTCCTTCGCGGAGGCAAGTGCGTCCCTGCTCCCCCTTCGCCTTCCTTAAAAGGCGCGGCCTTCAACATCTTGGTCAGCATGGGATCCGGCGTGGTCTCTGGGAGGGGAGCCGGACACCTTATCAACTTTGCCTTGGCTATCCACTCCTGTTCAAGAAACGGCTCCCTTAACGGGCATATATATGATAAATGAATGAACAGCCTGTCCGGTTACAGGGTTACTTACTTTAGTATCTGGGTGATTGCAGCTTAGACCTGCGTCCTCGGTCAAGTCCAGACACTTCTCTTGTGATCCGAAGAACAGTTTGTACATCTCCTTTGGCGTCGCGCCCATAAAATGTTGGAGAGCTCGTGGTCCCTCCGGATTAAACTCCCACAGACGGAGGGCGACGTTTGCAGGCGTATAAGGCGCCGAATCAGCATAACCTCGCCCGCCACGACCAGATTGATCTCTCTTTCTTGGAGGTCTCGAATACGGCCCCTGCAATGCAGGAACGTCCTTGGGCGGCCCCAGTCGAGCCCGGTTGACCCATGATGCCAGCCTTGTGGTGGACTGGCGGAAGGCGGGTGGCGCCACCCATTTGGTGCCCACGGGAGCGGTGATATAAAACCACTCCTGTTGCCACAAACCAAGCTCCTCTTGAAAAGAGCCCTTGGGCCACGGAGCATCAAGACACTTGCTTATGACCGCCCTCCGCTTTCTGCTTGTTGCCCCTCGATCATCTTGGCTCCACCTTGAAGGTCTTGAGCCACAATCCAAAGTGAGGGGTAATATGGAGGAAGGCTTCACATACGACAATGAATGACGAGATATGGAGGATGGACTCCGGATTCAAGTCATGGAAATCCAGCCCATAATAAAACATGAGCCCCCGCACAAAGGGATCCGTCGGAAGCCTAAACCCCGAAGGAAGTGAGACACGAACACCACGCTCTCGCCGGGCTCGGGAGTGGGAATGACCTGCCCTGGAGCAGGCAGCCTATGCGAAATATCACCGGTTAGATACCTGGCGTCACGCAGCTTTAGCACATCTTCTTCTGTGACGGAAGAAGACATCCATCGGCCGAGCTGGTCGGAGCCGGACATCGTCGAAGGTCCGCGCCTAAATCTGAAGCTTTGGGTGTTAGAACTCGGCCGAGGCGAATTCGATGGAGGGTGGAAAAAAGAAGAGGGCCTTGGTCTCATTATAAAGAGGTTGAATACCAAGAACCCTCCCCGTGTTCGATTGGGACTCGCCTTCGATAGTGGAGGCGTGCCAACGGGCACGGTTGGGTTACCCACGTCCGTATTGATGAGAATCCCGGAATAAGGGGGCACGATCTATGCTTTGATAAGACGTGCCAAAGAAACCGCCTCGCTAAACGCGCTGAGGTGGGACAGTAAAAAACGATTCGAATAAAGGCCTGGCCGTGGTGTGATGTCACGTCGCAGAATAAGTCAGCAGATCTGTGCAAAAATTATTCTCTCTATGGTAGTATGTAGAACTTGTTTTGCAGAGCCGGACACTATCCTTGTGTTCAAAACCTTCTATGAAGTATTCGGAGGAGGAACCCGCCTTGCAATGCCGAAGACAATATGCGCGCCCGGACTAAATCGTCATTGAAGCCTGGTTCAGGGGCTACTGAGGGAGTCCTGGACTAGGGGGTGTCCGGATAGCCGAACTATCATCTTTGGTCGGACTCCTAGACTATGAAGATACAGGATTGAAGACTTCGTCCCGTGTCCGGATAGGACTTTCCTTGGCGTGGAAGGCAAGCTTGGCGATACGGATATGTAGATTTCCTACCATTGTAACCGACTCTGTGTAACCCTAACCCTATTTGGTGTCTATATAAACCGAAGGGTTTTAGTCCGTAGGACGAACAACAATCATACCATAGGCTAGCTTCTAGGGTTTAGCCTCTCTGATCTCGTGGTAGATCTACTCTTGTACTACCCATATCGTCAATATTAATCAAGCAGGAGTAGGGTATTACCTCCATCGAGAGGGCCCGAACTTGGGTAAAAACATCGTGTCCCTTGTCTCCTGTTACCATCCGCCTAGACGCACAGTTCGGGACCCCCTACCCGAGATCCGCCGGTTTTGACACCGACAACTACCTTTCCCTTTCTGAACTCGTACTTATGGCTTGTAACCAAACTTATGTATGGATTTGTATGTCGTGTTTGGCTACTATGTAGTATACATTGAACTTATTTCAGTATGCATGTTTCATCGTGAATGATTCCTTGTCTTTGCAAATTTCTTCATGCTGAACTACCCCTGTTACATGTTAGCAGGATGGTTAGACCCGCTGGTCGTGGTCGTGGTGGCAACGCCCCACCACCGCCTGAGTACATGGCTGGTATGATCCAACAGTTTGAGCTGAACCGCCAGTTCATGGAAGGAGTGATAGCTCAGTTTCCTCGCCCCAACCTGAATCAACAGCCAGCCACTGTGACACTGAATGACTTTGCACATCTCAACCCAAGCATCTACCGCAGCTCAACTCAACCACTTGATGCTGATGATTGGCTCCGTGACATCACTTTCGAGCTAGAGTCTGCTGGTGTAGCCCCTGCCAACTATGTCACCTTTGCGGCATATTATCTGAAGGGTCCCGCTGCTCAATGGTGGGACAGCCACATGCATTCACTACCTACTGGAACGGTCATCACTTGGCCGGATTTCCAAGCTGCTTTTCGAGCCCGCTTCATTCCTCAAGGAATTATGGACAGGAAGAAGCGCGAGTTTCGCAGCCTCACCCAAGGCAACAAGACTATGGATGCTTATCAGCGGGAGTTCCTTGACTTGTCCTGCTATGCTGAAGATGACATTGCCACTGATGCACGTAAATAGGAAAAGTTTCGAGATGGGCTTCAAGCTGATATCAAACTGGCGCTCCTCGTGCATGACTTTGCTGATTTCGCCACCTTGGTTAACAAGGCCATTCATGTCGAAACTGGTGTGCAGGAACACCTCGGATCCCTTAAGCGCAACCATGATGTGGGTTCATCTTCGGGCCCGTCATCGCAGAAGCGTAAGATATGGTTCCCTCACAGCATGTATCCACCAGCAGCCCCTGCACCAAGACAGTCCCATGCTGCATCTCGCCTGCCTCCTCCACCACCTGGACAGCCAAGACTTCAAGCTGCACCACCCCGAGCTCCTGCTCCCCGTCCCAATGATGGGATATGCTTGGTCAAAGGTCAACTGTGTCACCGTGCTGTGGACTGCTCTCAGAATCAGTACCAGCTTGCACTTCCTCCAACTGGCTGTGGTAACAATCAGCCCCGCAACAACAATGACAGGCCTTATGGTCGTGGTTAGGCCAACCACATTGATCCGAATGAAGCTCAAGACCAGCCTGCTACTGTGTTGGGTACTCTTCTTGTTAACTCAATACCAGCCTCTGTTTTATTTGATTCAGGAGCATCACACTCATTCATATAAGACGATTTTGCATCCATGCATGGCCTTAAGTTCGAAGAGATGAACAATCCGCTAGTGGTACACACCTCTGCGGGCCAATGTCGTACCACCATGGTTAGCCTCAATGTCCCTGTTGAAATTGAAGGGCTGGAATTCCATGTTTCCCCCATTGTTTTGAAGTCGTCCAATATCGACCTCATTATGGGAATGGAATGGTTGAAAACACATACCGCTTCTATCATTTGCGCCACTAAAACCATGCATCTACTACATCCGTCAAGTGAGATAGTGAGCTACCATGCTCACCTTGTTCGGAATGCTGAAGCACGGATTTATTCCTTAAATGCGTGAAGCGCTTCCCATTTTGTGAGGGTTGAAAACGCTACATCGAAGTCTGAAGTATCTGTCCAGTTCGAGTTCTCGGTCAAACTGAACGTCGCACCGTCAGGGGGCTTTCAAAATTCTAAAGGGTTCAGTGGTCAAATCGTTCTGAAGATGAAGCCACTTAGGAACTCAAGGATCGTCTTCAAGATGAATACCTCGCTTTTGTTTCCTTCTACCTCCTAAATCTCGGGACGAGATTTCTTGTAGTGGAGGAGATTTGTAACGCCCGGATAATTAAGCTACAGTAATTCTCTTTTAATGATGCCACGTCATCACTGTTACTGTTGTTAAACTTGCGTTGGTTCGAATCCGGTCCAAATTCAAATTTAAATTAAAATAAAAAATTAAGGTTTTCCAATATCAAAACTAAAATGTGCAACTTGTGACAATTAATTTATAGTTAATGTTGGTGTAGGAACCACACTTTTATAAAATGTTTAAATGCGTTAAATTAATTAAAACAATGGCTTTAATAATTAATTAGACGCCTTTTTAATTTATAAAATATCAAACTAATTTGTTTAAGGGTCAAGCTTTTTGTGACAATAGGTTGAGTTAAGACACTAATTTAGGTGTGGGTCTCGTATTTTTAATAAAATAAGATAATGTGGAAATTAAATAAACAGTTAAAAGGGAAAATGAGACAATTGAAATTAAACTAAACAACCCCCTCCCCCTGGGCCACCTGGCCCACTTAACCACCAGGCCGGCCCACTGCCCCGCTACCCCCTCCTTCCCTGTTCACGGGGGGATCGTGGGCAGCGCCGATGCCTGCCACGGCACCGGACGTCGCCGTGGCAGCCATCCGGCGGCCCCCCCGGCGAACCCTGCACCTACTTAGCCGCCCCGGCGCCCCGAACCCTAGTGTGCCACTCCCTATTCCTCTCCACCTTCCCCTCCTCAGATTCTTACCTTCCCGAGCTCCGCCATGGACGTGTCGCCGGCGTAGCCGTCGCCGCTGCCCACCCCGCTGCTGGAGACTGCGCCAGGAGCACCGTCTTCGCCGCCTGCATCGACTATGCCTTGGAGCTCGAGCACTGCGCCATCGTACCGTCGGCCTCGTCCACTTCTTCCCCGATGCCGCCCGCCTCCATCGCCGCCTCTCCATCGACCCCGGTCGACCTGCAGCTCCTAAGCCGTCAACGAGCCCTCTTGAGCTCCCTCGGTGAGCTCCACTCACCTTCCCCCTCTGGCCTTCGTCCCTAGCACCGGTCCATGCAGAGTTCCCGCTCATGTCGCCGTTGCCGACGCAGCCCTGTGCTCCCGCCCGCTTGTGTGCCCGCGACCACCTGATGGTGCTTAGTGCTGCTTTCGCCGGCGCTGCCGCTTGCTGCCACCGAAGCTGCATCCTTCCACTTTCTCTGCTACGCCCGCAGCTCGACCGAGCCCCACAGACCGCCTGACCGCGCGCCATGGCCGCCCTCGCCATCGTTGTTGGTCGCGCTGCCTCGCCCCACGCGGCGCCGGCCGCCACATGCCACTGCACCTGCTGCCACCCCCACCTCACGCCACACCTCGCGCTGTCACGATCAGAACTCCCGCCACAAGACAGACCCCACCCTACATACCAAGGCCTCACCCCTGGCTCGTCTGCGCTGCACCCCTACCGCTTGCACACCGCCTCCCACCCTCTCCCCATGCCGGGCATCCAGATCACGCCGGAGCTCAGCCTCGGCCCTGGCTCCACTTCTCTCCTGTCTCGCCCTTCACTTTGCTCCATGGCCCGGCCAGCGCCGCCCTCCACCGGCGTCGCCCTCCGTCGGTCACCGCCGCTGCCTTGTGGCGGCGCCCACCGGCGCCGTCGCGCCCTTCTGAGCGGGCTCCCCGTCGCCCAGGCAGGTTTGCACGCACCCGGCTCCGCTCCGCTAAAGCCAGCACCCGTTAGGCCCCCTCGGGCCTATGGCATATGGGCCCCACGCCACTGTTAAAAAAAGAATTAAAAAACATAATAATAAATTAAATATTTAATGAATTAACTTAATTAACTCGGGATTAATTAGCCTAACCACTCGATTAGTTGAAACGGTTTTAGTTAACTAGGCACAGTCAATGACAGGGGGCCCCACCCCCTGTTGACCAGTCAAATGTTGACTGGTCAACTAGGACCCCCTGGCCCACCTGTCAACCTCTGGTACACTTCTGTGTACACAGAGCTGGGTGCACATAGCATTTTAGCTATTTAATTTCGAAGTAATAACAATTTCAGAATATAGCTGAAACTTTAGAAAATCATAGAAAATAATCCGCAACTCGGATGAAAAAGTTTTCTACATGAAAGTTGCTCAGAACGACGAGACGTATCTGAATACGCGGTCCGTTCATCTGTCACATGCCCCTAGCATAGCGAACATGCAACCATCCCCCTCTGTTTCATCTGTCTGAAAAAGCCAAACTTCGGGAAAACTTCCCCGGATGTTATCCCCCTTCGTCGGTATCGTGTAGCACCGCGTTAGAACATCCTCGCGCTGCTTTTGTCTTGTCATGCATATTATTGCACTTGTTTGCTCTATATTTACTATTTCTCCCCCCTCTTCTCTCCGGTAGACCCCGAGACCGCTGCTGGTGCCCCTGTGATCGACTACGTCAACGACGACCCTCCTTCCCTTTCAGCGGAGCCTCCAGGCAAGCCCCCCCTTTGATCATCCCGATTTCGCCCATTCCATTCTCTCATGCTTGCATTAGATTTTGCTACTGTAATTGATTGCTCCTATTCTGATGCATAGCCTGCTTTTGTAACCTGATTATTGCTACCTACCTGCTTATCCTAAACTGCTTAGTATAGGTTGGATAGTGATCCATCAGTGACCTCCACCTTGTCCTTGTTGCCCCTGCTTCATCTTCGATGACTCGATCAACGTGATCGACGACCAGAGCCCGATACCTCACATCACATCATGCCCCTTTTGTTGCTCGACTCTGCAGAGCTACTATCGAGTGTCGAGGGTGATCCCTCATAACGCACTCCTGATGATAATTCTGTAGTGTAGCTATTGGGTGTGGTCATCGAGGGTGGTTCCTCTTTCACAATTCCCGATACGGCTCCGTCATGCAACACCTCAAGTGTGAACCTCGAGGGTGGTCCCTCTTACGTTCACCTTGGTGATTACATTGAGTGGAATCTACCGGGGGTGATTCCTCGGGTTTTCCCCTTGATGTCTGGACACACAGTTACCTTGACTTTACTTGAGACATTGGTGAAAGTCGGGCAGGCCCGGAGAGCACCCGAGGAGTTGTTACAGTGGCGGTTGGCTGTTTAGCGGTATCACCCAGGAGGGGTGATAGCTCCAGACTTGTCCCAACAGCAGTCACTTCTTTTAATAATGCACTAATAGGTTTGGGTATTTGTTCTGAGTTGGCCTTTGGCCTTTACGCACTAACCACCACGTGAGAGTAGTTATGGGCCTCGACGTCGCAGTATCAGCCGAAGCTTTGTCAGACGTCCAATTCAACATTGCGGCACGGCTAGGCCGGCACCATCCTGTAGTGGTGGAGCCTGGTCCGCCCTGCTCGCAACGAGCCGGAGTGCAACGGGCGATGGGCCCAGACCTCGGAGTGCTTAGGATGTAGACCGGCAGGGACCTCTCTACTGAGCCTAGGTAGGGCTACGACGTGTTGATCTTTCGAGGCCGGGCATTGACCCCAGAAAGGTGTGTCCGGCAAGAGTGATCGAGTGTGTTGGAAAACGTGGTGCACCCCTGCAGGGAAGTTATCTATTCGAATACCGTGTCCACGGTAATGGACGTTCAGACTTATATCCTGATCTATTACAACTAGAAATGGATACTTGAGATATGTTGCTCCGGGATTGCTTTCTCGCAGGGAGTCGTGGAAGGATCTCTGGGCATTAATGCTACAACATGCTTGTTAAATATAAACTGTTATTCTTTACTCTTCTACATGTTGCAAGATGCTTGGAGCTGCTTGAAGATGCTAGTCTTCGATAGGCTAGGCCTTCCCCTCTATTCTGGCATTCTGCAGTTCAGTCCACAGATACAGCCCTTCCATTTGATACCAATGCATACTTAGTGTAGATCTGATGCTTGCGAGTACTTTGGATGAGTACTCACGGTTGCTTGCCACCCCATTTTCCCCCTTTCTTCTTCTTTCTGGTTGATGCAACCAGATGGTGGATCCCTGGAGCCAAATGCCACTGCCGACGGATACTACTACATGGAAGCCACCGAAGACCAGGAGTAGTTAGGAGGTCCCTGGCAGGAGGCCTTGCCTCTTTGATCATTTCTTATTTTGTGCTTGCCTTCTTAAGGTAGTCTTGTCTAACTTATGTCTGTACTCAGATATTGTTGCTTCCGCTGACTCTTGTGTATCGAGCTTGTATTCGAGCCCTCGAGGCCCCTGGCTTGTAATATGAAGCTTGTATTATTTTAATTTGTGTCTAGAGTTGTGTTGTGATATCTTCCCGTGAGTCCCTGATCTTGGTCGTACACATTTGCGTGTATGATTAGTGTACGGTCGAATCGGGGGCGTCACACAACCCCTTTAACACGTCGGGTTGCGAGGATTTGTTATCTATATGTAGGGGTTGTTTACGTTGTGTTGCTTGGTTCTCCTACTGGTTCGATAACCTTGGATTCATATCCGAGGGAAATACCTACCGCCGTTGTGCTGCATCATCCCTTCCTCTTTGGGGAAATACCGACGTAGCTTCAAACGACATCAGACCGATGGTGCGGGGGAAGGGGCTTGGTCCTCGGATGTCAGGGTGGTACGTTGTGTCACTCTTGGGGGCATCGCCGTCCAGTGCAGGTGATACCGGTTGTGGCGCATTATTCTCAGCGACGTGGTTGAGGCGGCTAGTAGTGCCCTTCTAGTGCTTGTGATTGTGAGCGTGTTTAATTTGTTTTTTTTTTCGATAAAGGGCGCTTTTGTTATATCGAAATGTAGCATCAAGCGGATACAAAGCATTATGAGTAACATCCGGCCTCTGCATAACTAGGATGTACACAGCCAAACCTCAAAATTCTGTCAATAACAAATAAAACAAAACTGACAGATCGGCAACAGTAGAGTCCTATAGACCAACACTATGCCTATTTCGAAGGTGGTGGTGGATGTATGCGGAGGTTATGCTGCCACCCATGTTGGAAAAAACCTTCGTGGCCACTTGCTTCAATAGCGTACATCCCGTCTTGAACAACGGTTGGTACTCCGCTCGTTGTAGCGTAGACCACGTAGCAATTGCATACACCGGAAAATAACCTGCTGAGGAGAAGCATTTTTGTCATTAAAATCCATATCATTTCTATATAGCCAAAGCGACCAACTTAAGGCATACGCTCCCACCTTTATTAGCGTTTTGAACCTATTTGAAATACCGTCCAACCAATGATAAAAAATATTGGCAACACTTGTGAGCGGGTATGAATTTGACGCTATTTGGATGAATGGCCACGTAGAACGTGCAAACTTGCATTGTAAAAACAGGTGTTTGATTGTCTCGTCGTGAGTACAAAAACAACACTTCTTACTCCCTTGCCAGTTGCGTCGCGCAAGGTTGTTTTTGATTAGCACGACTCCCCTACAAAGATACCATATAAAGATTTTAACTTCTAATGGGATCTTCGACTTCCAGATTTTTTTTGCTATTACTCACTGGTACCTCAAAATGCGTGAGCGCACAGTACATAGAGTCTACTGTGAAAGACCTTGATGTAGTAAGGTTCCAACGTAACACATCTCGACCTTGTGTCAGGTTATTCGAATCCAGACGGGACAATAGATTATGCCATGACACAAGACAGCGGCCAATCAGATCCCACCTGAACGAAAGATTTTGCGGGGATAAACTGAGCACCTGCGCAATAGTATTATTCTTATCGCGAGGAATGATGTACAAGGATGGATATTGTTCTCGTAGACTTGCATTGCCTAGACAGAGATGTCTTCCCCGAAATGAATTTCCGACCCGTCCTTTATCGCAAAAGACCCAAAGCGAAAAAGATGCTTTTTTGCCGCCATTAGCCCAGCCCAAAAGTGTGAGTCTCCAGGTTTTCAATATGCCTGAGACACTGCCTTTTCGCCTAGATACTTGCTGCGCAGCATGGTTTGCCAAACACCATCCTTAGTAAGAAGTTTGAACAACCATTTACTAAGTAGGGCCTCATTCTTGACGTGAAGGTCATGAATTCCAAGGCCACCTTGGTCTTTTGGCCTACAAACCATGCTTCATTTGGCTAGTCTGTATTTCTTTTCATTATTTCCTTGTCAAAAGAATCTGGATCTAAAATAATCCAATCTTTGCAGGACCCTCTTTAGGAGTTGGAAGAAAGAAAGCATATAGAGAACCATATTTGTGAGGACAGGGTTAATCAGAACCAGCCGTCCTCCGACTGAAAGCAGCTTGCCTTTTTAATTCCTCAACCGTTTCTCTAGACGCTCCTCCACATGCTTCCACTCCGTAAAAGTGAGACGTCGATAATAGATCAAAATTTCCTTGTATGAGGTTCTCCAAACACCATGCATCATTCGTCTGAGTGGCTTTATGATGTACTCCCTCTGTTCCAAAATAAATGTATTAATCTTAGTACAACTTTGCACTAAAGTTAGTATAAAATTAAGACACTTATTTTGGGACGGAGGGAGTATAAAGCAGGGCGAAAGCCTAATTCGAGTACCGTATTCAAATGATCAGGACTGAATGAAAAGAAACCAAGCACGCACATGATTGGCAGCTTGTACCGGACTCGGATGCACACAATTGTATGGAGCGACTGAGCAAGGAAAAACTAATCGAAGCGCGTCTCCCATTCTCATTCCACAAAGGTGACGATGTCAACAGGTAACTGCTAGAGTTAATCAGCATGCAACAGCGACGAGATATATAAGCATGTAACACTAATGAGTGCAGGGAATTAGAGTTGCAACAAGTCACTGCAGCATAGATTTGCAGTTCAACCGTTGTCACTGAAACATGACCAACCAAACTCAAGGGACACTAAGAATGCAGCAACCGATAGTGTTCCAGTAGCATTTCACCATCCGATTCCGAGAGACCAAGAGAGGAGACAGATTAAGCTACTTTGCGCCAAAATGCCAAAACATGCAGGTAACCCGGACTGAGCATAACTTGAATTCAGCACTGAAGGACCTGGACGAAATGAAATTTTGACAGAAGAGCATTACTTCTACGGTTGCCTGGAGTTTGAATCAGCAATCAAGATCATAGAGATTGTGAAATTTAGCTCACCAAGAAAACTGCTAGGCCTGCTTCATACTCCTCCATCAATTCATCCGATGAATGTCTGCCTGGTATGTCCCACCAAGTGGTAATACCCTGGCGATGGCTTGTGGGGGGCTCGTGCTTTATCTTTTTTAGCCTTGATGCCCTTGCACCAGTTAAGCATCCCTACAAAGACAAGCAGTATTAGTCAATGCTTAATGCACATACAATGTAAAATGTGATGGATTAATCGTCTGAATATTTGATGGATCAATCATCTGAGAAAATAATGTATAATATCCATATATAAAGTATAATGGTGGTCTAATTTTTATACATTTGTTACAACTGATATCTTATACTCACGACGCACAGTGAGTACATACATTAATTCTATCACAGTTATCGTTCTCACAAAAATCAGCAATTTCTCAGAAATTTCAACAGTAAAAATTAGTCCAACGAACTATCTAGTATGCCAGCATGATCAGTTTGCTTATTAGAAAAGCATCAATTTGCATGCATGTAAGTACAGCTACTCGTACAACCAACTAACATGACTGCTATTATGGCCACGTGCACTATTTGGGGGACTTAAACTGAAATACTGGTGCAGAATCTGTGGTGTTTACTTAAGCACAGCAAAGAGGGCAGAAATTCAGATCTATAACCATAAATCATCCTCAATTAGTCATGCATGAACTATTTAAATACAGTATGTCAGATATACATGAATACATAACAACTAGCCTTAGATAAAGAAGCAATGCCTATCAACATAAGAATGTTTGATAAGCAGATGCAATTCAGTTTAGCCTGATAAGTTTGTAACTCTGATCACTATAAGAAATCTCTTTACATTGATAAGGCTTGGAGAAAGAATGGGACTAACAGCTGAAATGCTATATGAGCACGACAGAATGATCTTCCAGATGCAAGAACCAGCATAATATATTGTCATTACTGATATAGCAATTGAAGCTTGCCGCCATCTCAGCCGAACAATGCGATGAGATCATGAAAATGAAGGAACGAGCAACCAGTAAGTAAGACTACTGAACATATGGTAAGAACTCAAGCGTATATGTGCCCCACAAATTTTATGGCAGTTCACTGATCCCTCTTAAAGTTGCATATTCAAACCAAAGTGGCATATAGGAAGAGATCACATGATATTTGCAAAGAAGTACTCCTACAGAGCTAGCTAGTACACAGAAGATATCCCCTGGCTTAGAAAGGAGAAAATTTTGACAAATTGGACATACGGAAGATGATCATGATCAATGGACAAGAAACATATATACCGACAGGACAGGAGGATGGCATTGCATTATCACCTGAGGGGAGCGGCTGCGGCAACTCCCAAGCTCGAACGAAGCGGCTAGCGATGTAGCAGCTCGGCGGCGCAACTAGCCCATAGGGCTTGCAGTCCACGACCTTGCGCGTGCGCACGTCGACGCCGAAGAGTTGCTGCTCCAGGAAGAAGAAGACGACGCAAGGGTTCTTGGGGTGGATGAGTGCAAGCACGGGCATCTTCTTGGGCAGCCTGGTGGCCTTGTAGCTCTTGTCGCCCCAGATCTCCGCAAACGTGGCCTCCTGCTCCCTAGAGTCCACTCCCTGGAGTCTGGATGTGCCAGCGTCCACACGGCGACCTTGGGAGCGTCGCCGGTGCGAACGTACGTGTCAACGAACCGCAGCTTGCCATCGCTGACGCCCACGTAGCGGTACTCGTCGGTGACACCCCAGCCTTCCCTGCACTTGAGCACCCTCTCCGGCGGGAAGGGAACGAAGCCCAGGACCGGCTTGTCGGCGAAGGGGTCGCAGTGGATGACGCCCCATGAGAGGTCCACCCACCAGAGCCTCCCGTGGTGCGAGACCACGCCGATGGGAACCAGCGGGCGTGGCGGGAGCGGGTAGTGGACGCGCTTCTCGACCCACTCTCCGACCTCTGTGGAGAAGCAGAGGAGCGTGGCTTTGTCCAAGCCGATGATGAGCTGGAGCTCCGCGACCATGTAGTGTCCGCCACCGGCAGGGGAGGCGAGAAGGCCGAGGAGGGCCTGGTGCAGGATGGTGTTGGGGGGCTCGGGGTCGGGGAGGTGGAACGCCGTCCCCGGGGAGGCGGTGGCGTCGAGGACGAAGTAGCGCGAGGTGGAGTCTTTCCAGTACACGCCCTGGCTGGCGGGGCCGTCGAGGAATTCGCGTCTGGGCGGGCGGCTCAGGTTGGCCTGGAGGAGGAGCAGGCCGGAAGGGTCGGCGGCGAGGACGAAGGGGAAGTGATGGGGCGTGGCCGCTTCCGGAAAGACGCTCTGGGAGACGTTGAGGATCGAGACGCGCGGCGGCGCCGCGAGCGCGAGGGAGGCGTCGCCCCGCCGGCCGGTGCGGAGACGCGCGGGATGCTGCCTAGGATGACCCACGACGACGGCGGCGGGGCGGACGAGGAGGACGGAGACACCATTTGGGGATGGGCTGGGCTCGCAACGGAACGGGAAGGGGAATGGGAAAGTCTGGCGTGTGGTGGTGGGTGGGCGCAGAGCTGAGCGAGCTGCCGGAAGAGAAGGGATGGCAGCCTTTGAAGTTTGAACGTCGCGTCCTTTCAAATGCTTTGTGTTGTCATTTTCTTGTCGTTTTGCCCAGTTCTTTCTGGTCTTCAACCACGAGACACAGGAATGGAGATGGGATGTCTACAAACACATCGCGTCGAGAGAAAGTTCTAGGAGAGAGGATGGGAGTAATCCTAATCCCGTCAAAATCCTAATTGAATGTACGTACGCCAAAATCTTTGTTTGGAATGAATACTACTATCTAGAATGAAACAACGTCGGAATCCTAGACGTAGTGGATGGTTAAATCCTTGTATAAACTAATGTTGAAAACGAAAGTCTTGGCAATGTAACTCAATATATTGATCGGTGCATAGCGCACGTATATATGGAATATAAGGTGGGCACAACCTCAACTATACAATGACTAAGAGGTGGGCCAAGGTATACAATATACATGCATAACCATATATATTCAACACCCACTGCAGTTGAAGCGTCGCCGGAGACGCAAAGACTGGACCTAAACTCCTCGAAAACGGAAGTAGGCAGTCCTTTCGTCATGACATCGGCGAACTGTTGCACCGTCGGGACGTGGAGGACCCGGATGCGCCCAAGAGCCACCTGCTCACGAACAAAGTGTATGTCGAACTCAATGTGCTACGTTCGACGATGATGGACTGGGTTGGCGGAAAGGTACACGGCGGAGACGTTGTCGCAGTAGACAAGCGTGGCCTTGTGAACATCACAAAGCAACTCCTGGAGCAGCTGACGAAGCCAAGAGCATTAGGCAACGGCGTTAGCCACTGCCCGATACTCTGCCTCGGCACTCGAGCGGGAGACCGTGGGCTGTCGCTTGAATGACCACGAGATCAGCGACGGCCCAAGGTAGGCACAGTACCCGAGGTGGAGCGTCGTGTGTCCGGGCAGCCAGCCCAGTCCGCATCAGAGTAGGCGACGAGGTCGGTGGAGGCGAAGGCCGTCAGCGTGAGTCCCATGGACGGAGTGCCATGTATGTAACGGAGGATACACTTCACCAGGGTCTAGTGAGAGTCGCGCAGAGCATGCATGTGAAGACAGACCTGCTGAACAGCATACTGCAAATCAGGGCGCGTCAGAGTCAGATACTGCAGAGCGCCCACGATGGAGCGATAGAAGGCCGCATCGGATGCGAGAGAGCCCTCAAGAGCGGAAACCTTGGCATTGGTGTCCACGGGCGTGGCGGCGGGCTTGCAGTTAAGCATGCCAGCACGATCGAGAAGCTCATGGGCATACCGCTGCTGATGCAGAAAGAACCCATCGGACCGTCGAACCATCTAAATGCCGAGGAAGTAGTGCAGGGCCCCGAGTCCTTTAGGAAAAACTCATCGCGAAGACGAGCAGTGAGCCGCTGAAGGAGCTCAGCAGTGGATGCCGTCAGGATGATGTCATCGACATATAGCAGCAAGTAGGCCGTGTCAACTCCGTGATGGTACACGAAGATGGACGCATCAGAGCGAGTGGATGTAAATCCGAGCGTCCGTAGGAACGCAGCAATGCGCTGGTACCAGGCCCGAGGCGCCCGCTTCAACCCGTAAAGGGAACGGGAGAGCAAGCACACATGGTCTGGATGTGTGGCGTCGACGAAGCCGGTGGGCTGCTCACAGAACACCTGCTTAGCGAGATGGCCGTGCAAGAAGGCGTTGGAAACGTCCAACTGATGCACATGCAAAGCTCAGGAGACGGCTAACTGAAGCACGGTGCGGATCATGCCCGGTTTGACAACCGGGGCAAAAGTGTCGGTGAAGTCCATGCCCGCGCGTTGCCGGAAGCCCCGAACCACCCAGCGAGCTTTGTAGCGCTCGAGAGTACCGTCCGGACGAGTCTTGTGCCGAAAGACCCACTTGCCCGTGATGATGTTGGCGCGAGGCGACCGAGGGACGAGCTGCCAGGTGCGGTTCCGCTGGAGAGCGTCAAACTCTTCCTACATCACAGTGAGCCAATGAGGATCCCGGAGGGCGGCTCGAGCAGAAGATGGGAGAGGGGACGGCTCAGAGACGGAAGCAGCGAGAAGATACCCATCGCTGGTATACAGCGTGCTTGCGCGGAGAGTGCTAGCCCGAGAGCGAGTCATCGGGCGGGCAGCGGGTCCGGGGCGGCGGTGGGTGATGATGAAGAGCCCACCGCCTCCGAGGCCGCGGACAAGGCCGCGGGGGACGCCGAGGGCGGCGCGGGCGTCGGGGACGTGATACGTCTCCAACGTATCTATAATTTATGAAGTATTCATGCTATTATATGTTGGGGAACGTAGTAATTTCAAAAAATTTCCTACGATCACGCAAGATCATGGTGATGCTTAGCAACGAGATGAGAGTGTTGTCTACGTACCCTCGTAGACCAGCAACGGAAGCGTTGACGCAACGTAGAGGAAGTAGTCGTACTCCTTCACGATCCAACCGATCCAAGTACCGAACGTGACGGCACCTCCGAAGTTCTCGCACACGCTCAGCTCGATGACGCCCCTCGAACTCCGATCCAGCCGAGTGTTGAGGGAGAGTTTCACAAGACGACGGTGTGGTGACGATGATGATGTTCCACCGGCGCAGGGCTTCGCCTAAGCTCTGCTACGGTATTTTCGAGGTGTAATATGGTGGAAGGGGGCACCGCACACGGCTAAGGAACGATCTCAATGATCAACTTGTGTGTCATGGGGTGCCCCCTGCCCCTGTATATAAAGGAGGGAAGGGGCGGGGCTGGCCGGCCAAGTAGAGGAGGCGCACTGGGGTTTCCTACTCCTACTAGGAGTAGGATTCCCCAATCCTAGTCCAACTAGGTTTCCCCAAGTGGGAAGGGAGAGAGAGAGGCGCCTTCTCCTAGTCCTAATAGGACTAGGGAAGGGGGAAGGTGCGCCAGCACTTGGGCCCCTTTCTCCTTTCCACTAAGGCCCATGTTGGCCCATTAGCATTCCGGGGTTCCGGTAACCTCCGGTACTTGGTAAAATTCCCAATTTCACCGGAACATTTCCGATGTCCAAACATAGACTTCCAATATATGAATCTTTATGTCTCGACCATTTCGAGACTCCTCGTCACGTCCGTGATCTCATCCGGGACTCGAACAACCTTCGGTACAGAAACATCATAAAAACTCATAGTAACCGCCATCGAAACGTTAAGTTGCGGACCCTACGGGTTCGAGAACTATGTAGACATGACCGAGACACCTCTCCGGTCAATAACCAATAGCGGACCTGGATGCCCATATTGGCTCCTACATATTCTACGAAGATCTTTATCGGTCGGACCGCATAACAACATACGTTGTTCCCTTTGTCATCGGTATGTTACTTGCCCGAGATTCGATCGTCGGTATCCAATACCTAGTTCAATCTCGTTACCGGCAAGTCTCTTTACTCGCTTCGTAATACATCATCTCACAACTAACACATTAGTTGAAATGCTTGCAAGGCTTATGTGATGTGCATTACCGAGAGGGCCAGAGATACCTCTCCGACAATCGGAGTGACAAATCCTAATCTCGAAATATGCCAACCCAACATGTACCTTCGAGACACACCTGTAATGTACCTTTATAATCACCCGATTACGTTGTGACGTTTGGTAGCACCCAAAGTGTTCCTCGTGCAAACGGGAGTTGCATAATCTCATAGTCATAGGAACATGTATAAGTCATGAAGAAAAGCACTAGCAACAAACTATACGATCAGGTGCTATGCTAATGGAATGGGTCATGTCAATCAGATCATTCAACCTATGATGTGATCCCGTTAATCAAATAACAACTCCTTGTTCATGGTTAGGAAACACAACCATCTTTGATTAACGAGCTAGTCAAGTAGAGGCATACTAGTGACACTATGTAGGTTTATGTATTCACACATGTATTATGTTTCCTGTTAATACAATTCTAGCATGAATAATAAACATTTATCATGATATAAGGAAATAAATAATAACTTTATTATTGCCTATAGGGAATATTTCATTCATTCTCCTAATTGCACTAGAGTAAATAATCTTGATTACACAAGAATGATTCTAACACCCATGGAGTCTTGGTGCTGATCATGTTTTGCTCGTGGAAGAGGCTTAGTCAACGGGTCTGCAACATTCAGATCCGTATGTATCTTGCATATCTCTATGTCTCCCACCGACCAAATCCGGATGGAGTTGAAGCGTCTTTTGATGTGCTTGGTTCTCTTGTGAAATCTGGATTCCTTTGCCAAGGCAATTGCACCAGTATTGTCACAAAAGATTTTCATTGGACCCGATACACTAGGTACAACACCTAGATCGGTTATGAACTCCTTCATCCATACTCCTTCATTGGCTGCTTCCGAAGCAGCTATGTACTCAGCTTCACATGTAGATCCCGCCACGACGCTTTGTTTGGAACTGCACCAACCGACAGCTCCACCGCTTAATGTAAATACGTATCCGGTTTGCGATTTAGAATCGTCCGGATCAGTGTCAAAGCTATGCCGACGTAACTGCTTCTGACGAGTTCTTTGTCACCGCCATAAATGAGAAACATATCCTTAGTCCTTCTCAAGTACTTAAGGATGTTTTTGACCGCTGTCGATGATCCACTCTGGATTACTTTGGTACCGCCGCCAAACTTACAAAGAAGGCACACATCGTGTCTGGTACACAAGATTGCATACATGATAGAGCCTATGGTCAAGCATAGGGAACATCTTTCATTTTCTCTCTATCTTCTGCGGTGGTCGGGCATTGAGTCTTACTCAACTTCACACCTTGTAACACCGGCAAGAACCCTTTCTTTGCACGATCCATTTTGAACTTTTTCAAAACTTTATCAAGGTATGTGTTTTGTGAAAGTCCTATTAAGCGCCTTGATCTATCTCTATAGATCTTAATGCCCAATATGTAAGCAGCTTCACCGAGGTCTTTCATTGAAAAACTCTTATTCAAGTATCCTTTTATGCTATCCAGAATTCTATATCATTTCCGATCGGTAATATGTCATCCACATATAATATCGTAAATGCTACAGAGCTCCCACTCACTTTCTTGTAAATACAGGCTTCTCCAAAAGTCTCAGATAAAACCAAATGCTTTGATCACACTATCAAAACGTTTATTCCAACTCCGAGAGGCTTGCACCAGTCCATAAATGGATCGCTGGAGTTTGCACACTTTGTTAGCTCCCTTTGGATCGACAAAACCTTCTGGTTGCATCATATACAACTCTTCTTCCAGAAATCCATTCAGGAATGCAGTTTTAACATCCATTTGCCAAATTTCATAATCATAAAATGCGGCAATTGCTAACATGATTCGGACGGACTTAAGCATCGCTACGGGTGAGAAGGTCTCATCGTAGTCAATCCCTTGAACTTGTCGAAAACCTTTTGCAACAAGTCGAGCTTTATAGATGCGAACATTACCATCAGCGTCGGTCTTCTTCTTGAAGATCCATTTATTCTCAATTGCTTGCCGATCATCGGGCAAGTCAACCAAAGTCCACACTTTGTTCTCATACATGGATCCCATCTCAGATTTCATGGCCTCAAGCCATTTTGTGGAATCTGGGCTCACCATCGCTTCTTCATAGTTCGTAGGTTCATCATGTTCCAAAGAACATGACTTCCGTAATAGGATTACCGTACCACTCAGTGCGGATCTTGCTCTGTTGATCTACTGAAGTTCAGAGAAACTTGATCTCAAGTTTTCATGATCATCATCATTAGCTTCTTCCCTATTTGGTGTAGGTGTCACGTAAACTGTTTTCGTGATGTACTACTTCTCAATAAGGGAGTAGATACAGTTATCTCATCAAGTTCTACTTTCCTCCCACTCACTTCTTTCGAGAGAAACTCCTTCTCCAAAAAGTTTCCGAATTTAGCAACAAAATCTTGCCTTCGGATCTGTGATAGAAGGTGTACCCAACAGTCTCCTTTGGGTATCCTATGAAGACACATTTCTCCGATTTGGGTTCGAGCTTATCAGGTTGAAGCTTTTTCACATAAGCATCGCAGCCCCAAACTTTCGTAAACGACAACTTTGGTTTCTTGCCAAACCACAGTTCATAAGGCGCCGTCTCAACGGATTTAGATGGTGCCCTATTTAAAGTGAATGTAGCCGCCTCTAAAGCATAACCCCAAAACGATAGCGGTAAATCAGTAAGAGACATCATAGATCGCACCATATCTAATAAAGCACGACACGACGTTCGACACACCATTACGTTGTGGTGTTCCAGGTGGAGTAATTTGTGAAACTATTCCGCATTGTTTCAAATGTAGGCCAAACTCGTAACTCAAATATTCTCCTCCACGATCAGATCGTAGAAATTTTATTTTCTTGTTACGATGATTTTCTACTTCACTCTGAAATTCTTTGAACTTTTCAAATGTTTCAGATTTGTGTTTCATTAAGTAGATATACCCATATCTGCTCAAATCATCTGTGAAGGTGAGAAAATAACGATATCCGCCACGAGCCTCAACATTCATTGGACCACATACATCAGGATGTATGATTTCCAATAAATCTGTTGCTCTCTCCATAGTTCCGGAGAACGGTGTTTTAGTCATCTTGCCCATAAGGCACGGTTTGCAAGTGCCAAGTGATTCATAATCAAGTGACTCCAAAAGTCCATCAAGATGGAGTTTCTTCATGCGCTTTACACCGATATGACCTAAACGGCAAGGCCACAAATAAGTTGCACCATCATTATCAACTCTGCATCTTTTGGTTTCAACATTATGAATATGTGTATCACTACTATCAAGATTAAGTAAAAACAAACCATTCTTCAATGGTGCATGACCATAAAAGATATTATTCATATAAATAGAACAACCATTATTCTCTCGATTTAAATGAATAACCGCCTCGCATCAAACAAGATCCAGATATAATGTTCATGCTCAACGCTGGTACTAAATAACAATTATTTAGGTCTAATACTAATCCCGAAGGTAGATGTAGAGGTAGCGTGCCGATCGCGATCACATCGACTTTGGAACCATTTCCCACGCCAAGATCGTCACCTCGCCCCTTAGCCAATCTTCGCTTAATCCGTAGCCCCTGCTTCGAGTTGCAAATATTAGCAACAGAACCAGATTATCAAATACCCAGGTGCTATCGCGAGTATTAGTAAGGTACACATCAATAACATGTATATCACATATACCTTTGTTAACCTTGCCATCCTTTTATCCGCCAAATACTTGGGGCAGTTCCGCTTCAAAGGACCAGCCCTGCTTGCAATAGAAGCACCTCAGCCTGTGCTTAGGACCAGACTTGGGTTTCTTCTCTTGATTAGCAACTTGCTTGCCGTTCTTTTGAAGTTTCCTTTTCTTTCCTTTGCCCTTTTTCTTGAAACTAGTGGTTTTGTTAACCATCAACACTTGATGCTCCTTTTTGATTTCTACCTCCGGCTTTCAAAGATCGCCAAGAGCTCGGGCATTGTTTTGGTCATCCCTTGCATATTATAGTTCATCACGAAGCTCTTGTAGCTTGGTGGCAGTGATTGGAGAATTCTCACAATGACGCAATCATCCGGAAGATTAACTCCCAGCTGAATCAAGTGATTGTTATATCCGCATATTCGAGTATATGCTCACCGATGTAACCGTTCTCCTCCATCTTACAGCTATAGAACTTATTGGAGACTTCATATCTCTCAATCCGGGCATTCGCTTGGAATAGTAACTTCAACTCTGGAACATCTCATATGCTCCATGGTGTTCAAAACGACGTTGAAGTCCCGGTTCTAAGCCGTAAAGCATGGCACACCGAACTATAGAGTAGTCATCGCCTTTGCTTTGCCAGACGTTCACAACTTCGGGCGCAGCCCTTGCACCAGCCCGGCACCTAACGGTGCTTCCAGACGTAATTCTTCCGTGCAGCAATAAGGATAATCCTCAAGTTACGGACCCAAATTCGTGTAATTGCTGCCATCATCTTTCAACTTTGCTTTCTCAAGGAACGCATTAAAATTCAACGGAACAACAAAGACGAGCCATCTATCTACACATCATAGACAAGCAAGATACTATCAGTACTAAGTTCATGATAAATTTAAGTTCAATTAATCATATTACTTAAGAACTCCCACTTAGAAAAATATCCCTCCAATTCTCTAAGTGATTGCGTGATCCATATCAACTACACCATGACCGATCATCACGTGTGATGGAGTAGTTTCAATGGTGAACATCAATATGTTGATCATATCTACTATATGATTCACGCCGACCTTTCGGTCTCTGTGTTCCGAGGTCATATCTTATATGCATAGCTCGTCAAGTATAACCTGAGTATTCTGTGTGTGCAACTGTTTTGCACCCGCTGTATTTGAACGTAGAGCCTATCACACCCGATCATCACGTGGTGTCTCAAAGACGAAGAACTTTCGCAACGGTGCATACTCGTGGAGAACACTTCTTGATAATTTAGTAAGGGATCATCTTATAATGCTACCGTCAATCAAAGCAAGATAAGATGCATAAAGGATTAACATCACATGCAATCAATATAAGTGATATGATATGGCCATCATCATCTTGTGCTTGTGATCTCCATCTCCAAGCACCGCCATGATCACCATCGCCACCGGGCGCGACACCTTGATCTCCATCGTAGCATCGTTGTCGCCTCGCCAAACTTATGCTTCTACGACTATCGCTACCGCTTAGTGATAAAGTAAAGCATTACAGGTATGATTGCATTGCATACAATAAAGCGACAACCATATGGCTCCTGCCGATTGCCGATAACTTCGGTTACAAAACATGATCATCTCATACAATAAAATTCAGCATCATGTCTAGACCATATCACATCACAACATGCCCCTGCAAAAACAAGTTAGACGTCCTCTACTTTGTTGTTGCAAATTTTACGTGGCTGCTACGGGCTTAAGCAAGAACCAATCTCACCTACGCATCAAAACCACAACGATACTTCGTCAAATAGACTCCGCTTTAACCTTCTCAAGGACCGGGCGTATGCCACACTCGGTTCAACTAAAGTTGGAGAGACAGTCTTCCACAAGCCATCTATGTGCAAAGCACGCCGAGGGAACCGTCTCAGCGTGAAGAGTACGCTGCGTAAGGTTGGTCTGGATCGCTCATTCAACAATACCGCTGAACCAAAGTATGACATGTCGGTAGGCAGTATGACTTGTATCGTCCACAACTCACTTGTGTTCTACTCGTGCATATCATCAAACCATAAAAACCTAGGCTCGGATGCCACTGTTGGGGAACGTAGTAATTTCAAAAAAAAATTCCTACGATCACGCAAGATCATGGTGATGCTTAGCAACGAGATGAGAGTGTTGTCTACGCACCTCAGAGACCAAAGAACGGAAGCGTTGATTTAACGTAGAGGAAGTAGTCGTACTCCTTCACGATCCAACCGATCCAAGTACCGAACGTACGGCACCTCCGGAAGTTCTGCACACGCTCAGCTCGATGGCGCCCCTCGAACTCCGATCCAGCCGAGTGTTGAGGGAGAGTTTCACAAGACGACGGTGTGGTGACGATGATGATGTTCCACCGGCGCAGGCTTCGCCTAAGCTCGCTCACGGTATTTTCGAGGTGTAATATGGTGGAAGGGGCACCAGACACGGCTAAGGAACGATCTCAATGATCAACTTGTGTGTCATGAGGTGCCCCCTGCCCTCAGATATAAAGGAGGGAAGGGAGGGCTGGCCGGCCAAGGAGAGGAGGCGCACTAGGGTTTCCTACTCCTACTAGGAGTAGGATTTCCAATCCTAGTCCAACTAGGTTTCCCCAAGTGGGAAGGGAGAGAGGCGCCTTCTCCTAGTCCTAATAGGACTAGGGAAGGGGGAAGGTGCGACCAGCACTTGGGCCCCTTTCTCCTTTCCACTAAGGCCCATGTTGGCCCATTAGCATTCCGGGGTTCCGTAACCTCCCTACATTTCTGGTAAAATTCCCAATTTCACCGGAACATTTCCGATGTCCAAACATAGACTTCCAATATATGAATCTTTATGTCTCGACCATTTCGAGACTCCTCGTCACGTCCGTGATCTCATCCGGGACTCGAACAACCTTCGTACAGAAACATCATAAAAACTCATAGTAACCGCCATCGAAACGTTAAGCGTGCGGACCCTACGGGTTCGAGAACTATGTAGACATGACCGAGACACCTCTCCGTCAATAACCAATAGCGGGACCTGGATGCCCATATTGGCTCCTACATATTCTACGAAGATCTTTATCGGTCAGACCGCATAACAACATACGTTGTTCCCTTTGTCATCGGTATGTTACTTGCCCGAGATTCGATCGTCGGTATCCAATACCTAGTTCAATCTCGTTACCGGCAAGTCTCTTTACTCGCTTCAGAATACATCATCTCACAACTAACACATTAGTTGAAATGCTTGCAAGGCTTATGTGATGTGCATTACCGAGAGGGCCCAGAGATACCTCTCCGACAATCGGAGTGACAAATCCTAATCTCGAAATATGCCAACCCAACATGTACCTTCGGAGACACCTGTAATGTACCTTTATAATCACCCGATTACGCCAGGACGCTTTGGTAGCACCCAAAGTGTTCCTCGTGCAAACGGAGTTGCATAATCTCATAGTCATAGGAACATGTATAAGTCATGAAGAAAAGCACTAGCAACAAACTATACGATCAGGTGCTATGCTAATGGAATGGGTCATGTCAATCAGATCATTCAACCAATGATGTGATCCCGTTAATCAAATAACAACTCCTTGTTCATGGTTAGGAAACACAACCATCTTTGATTAACGAGCTAGTCAAGTAGAGGCATACTAGTGACACTATGTAGGTTTATGTATTCACACATGTATTATGTTTCCTGTTAATACAATTCTAGCATGAATAATAAACATTTATCATGATATAAGGAAATAAATAATAACTTTATTATTGCCTCTAGGGCATATTTCCTTCATTATATTATCTGTTTTGGATGTTTATGGGCTTTACTAAACACTTTTATATTATTTTTGGGACTAACCTATTAACCGGAGGCCCAGCCCAAATTGTTGTTTTCTTGCCTATTTTAGTGTTTCGAAGAAAAGGAATATCAAACGGAGTCCAAACGGAATGAAACCTTCGGGAGTTATTTTTGGAACGGAAGCAATCCAGAGACTTGGAGTAGACGCTGTGAAGCTTCGAGGAAGCCACGAGGCAGGGAGGCGCACCCTACCCCCCTGGGCGCCCCCCCCACCCTCGTGGGCCCCTCGTGGCTCCCCTGACTGACTTCTTTCGCCTATATATGTCCATATACCCTAAAAACATCGGCGAACACAATAGATCGGGAGTTCCGCCGCCGCAAGCCTCTGTAGCCACCAAAAACCAATCAGACCCTGTTTAAGACCTGCCTGAGGGGGGGATCCCTCACCGGTGGCCATCTTCATCATCCCGGCGCTCTCCATGACGAGGAGGGAGTAGTTCACCCTCGGGGCTGAGGGTATGTACCAGTAGCTATGTGTTTGATCTCTCTCTCTCTTGTGTTCTTGAGGTGGTACGATCTTGATGTATCGCGAGCTTTGCTATTGTAGTTGGATCTTATGATGTTTCTCCCCCTCTACTCTCTTGTAATGGATTGAGTTTTCCCTTTGAAGTGATCTTATCGGATTGAGTCTTTAGGGATTTGAGAACACTTTATGTATGTCTTGCATGTGCTTATCTATGGTGACAATGGGATATTCACGTGATCCACTTGATGTATGTTTTGGTGATCAACTTGCGGGTTCCGTTTGTGAACTTCTGCATAGGGGTTGGCACACGTTTTCGTCTTGACTCTCCAGTAGAAACTTTGGGGCACTCTTTGAAGTTCTTTGTGTTGGTTGAATAGATGAATCTGAGATTGTGTGATGCATATCGTATAATCATACCCACGGATACTTGAGGTGACATTGGAGTATCTAGGTGACATTAGGGTTTTGGTTGATATGTGTCTTAAGGTGTTATTCTAGTACTAACTCTTGAATAGATCGATCCGAAAAGAATAACTTTGAGGTGGTTTCAGACCCTACAATAATCTCTTCGTTTGTTCTCCGCTATTAGTGACTTTGGAGTGACTCTTTATTGCATGTTGAGGGATAGTTATATGATCCAGTTATGTTATTATTGTTGAGAGAACTTGCACTAGTGAAAGTATGAACCCTAGGCCTTGTTTACTAGCATTGCAATACCATTTGTGCTCGCTTTTATCATTAGTTACCTTGCTGTTTTTATATTTTCAGATTACAAATACCCATATCTACTATCCATATTGCACTTGTATCACCATCTCTTCGCCGAACTAGTGCACCTATTCAATTTACCATTGTATTGGGTGTGTTGGGGACACAAGAGACTCTTTGTTATTTGGTTGCAGTGGTTGCTTGAGAGAGACCATCTTCATCCTACGCCTCCCACGGATTGATAAACCTTAGGTCATCCACTTGAGGGAAATTTGCTACTGTCCTACAAACCTATGCACTTGGAGGCCCAACAACGTCTACAAGAAGAAGGTTGCGTAGTAGACATCAGGACGCCGAGGACGTCGCGGACGCCAGGGACGCCGAGGGCGTCGCGGTCGGGGAAGTCGACCCGAGGGGGTGCAGCCTCCGAGGCAGCCAAACAGGGAGGGGCTCGACCCGTGGTGCGGGGCACCCTCAAAGCCGGGAGGCGGCCCAAGAGATGCTCTTGGGCGGCCGTCACCAGGAGCGGGCAAGGCCGCAACGTCCGAAGGTACCTGCTGAAACGGAAAGACCATCTCATCAAAGTAAACGTGTCGGGGAGTGATCACCCGATGTGAAATAGGATCATAGCAGCGGTAGCCTTTGGTGTTGGGGGGATAGCCGAGGAAGATGCAGGACAAGGACCTAGGTGCGAGCTTATGCGGAGTAGTGGAAGCGATGCTGGGGTAGCACAAGCAAGCGAAGATGCGTAGCTCATCATAGGAGGGTGGCGTGCCGAACAAAAGGTGATGAGGTGCAAAATTCCCGCGAGTGCGACATGGTCGAATGTTGATGGGTAGTGATGCGGTGGCGAGCGCATCGGGCCAAAAACGTGGTGGCACGTTGCCGTGACAAAGAAGTGTGCGGAACAGTCATTAAGAGTGTGAAGCACGCGCTCAGCGCGGCCATTCTGTTGCGAAGTGTACGGGCAAGTGAGACAAAAATCGTGCCGTGTGTGGCGAGGAGGTTGCGGATAGCAAGATTATCAAACTCCTTCCCATTGTCTGTTTGCAACGCATGGATGGGACGCCCAAACTGCGTGGAGACATAGGAGTAGAAAAGTGGTGAGAGTGGTGACAGCATCCGACTTTCGCCACAACGGGAAGGTCCACACATAGTGCGAAAAATCATCAAGTAGAACAAGATAATAAAGATAGCCCATTTTACTTGCAACAGGAGAGGTCCAAACATCACTAGGAATTAACTCAAACGGGTATGATGCAACATGCGATGAAGTGCTAAATGGAAGACGAACATGTTTGCCGAGACGGCAGGCATGACAAGTGTGATCGTTGATCTTATTACACGTGAAGGAAAAACTCCGAAGAATATGACAAAGGGTGGCGGTGTTGGGGTGTCCTAGTCGAGCATGCCAAAGGTCCACTCCCGCGGAAAGCGCCATGGGAGTAGTGACGGAGGAAGTGGATGAGTGGACTGGGTAGAGCTCGTCGGGGCTGTCACATCGATGGAGCACCATCCGGGTACGGACATCCTTAACAGAAAAGCCAAACATGTTAAATTCAACGGTGACGGGATTTTCACGTGTAAGAGAACGAACAGAAACAAGGCTTTTAATGATGTCAGGAGAGACAAGTACATCAGAAAGATATAATGGCATGGAGTTAGATGGAAAAGCAGCATGGCCAACATGAGTAATGGGTGATACGTCTCCAATGTATCTATAATTTTTGATTGTTCCATGTTGTTTTATTATCAATCTTGGATGTTTTATATTCATTTTATAGTCTTTTTATATCATTTTTTGGTACTAACCTATTAACATAGTGCCAAGTGCCAGTTGCTGTTTTTTCCATGTTTTTTACATCGCAGGAAATCAATATCAAATGGAGTCCAAATGCCACGAAACTTCTTGATGATTTTTTATGGGCCAGAAGAAAGATGGGCCCTGGTTGCACCTGGGGGAGTCCCGAGGAGGGGACAACCCACCAGGGCGCGCCAGGAGGCCCTGGCTCGCCCTGGTGGGTTGTGCCCACCTCGGGTGCCCCCGGACCGCCTCTTTGCTCTATAAATACCCCAAAAATACGAGAACCCTAGAAGCGTCGACGAAATATTCATCCAGCCGCCACAGAGTCCAGAACCACCAAATCCCATCTAGGCACCATCATGGAGGGGTTCACCACTTCCATTGGTGCCTCTCCGATGATGCGTGAGTAGTTCTTTGAAGACCTTCGGGTCCGTAGTTAGTACCTAGATGGCTTCCTTTCTCTCGCTGAATTCTCAATACAATGGTCTCTTGGAGATCCATATGATGTAACTCTTTTGCAGTGTGTTTGTTGGGGTCTGATGAACTTCGAGTTTATGATCAGTTATATCTTTTTATATCCATGAGAGTTATTTGAGTTTCTTTGATCTCTTATATGCATGATCTCTTATAGCCTCGTAATTCTTCTCTGATATTTGGGTTTTGTTTGGCCAACTTGATCTATTTATCTTGCAATGGGAAGAGGTGCCCGGTAGGGGGTTCGAACATAGGGTGCTTGATCCCAGTGATGTAAAGGAACTGACACGTATGTATCGTTGCTACTAAGGATAAAAAGACGGGATCCCTATCTGCCGCAATAGATAACGGATCTTGTCTACATCATGTCATCGTTCTTATTGCATTACTCCGTTTTTCATGAACTTAATACACTAGATGCATCTTTGGATAGCGGTCGATGTGTGGAGTAATAGTATTAGATGTAGGCAGGAGTCGGTGTCGTGGAATTTTCACGGCAGATGTCCTAGTGAAAGGACTTAGTTGTGGAGCCATGGCGACGAGGTTAGCTTAAAGGGGTTAAAACGGGACAAAGGACACGATGAGTTTATACTGGTTCGTCCCCTTGCGGTGAAGGTAAAAGCCTAATCCAGTTTGAGGTGGTATTGCTAGGGTTTCGATTACCAGGGAGCGAATACGCTTTGCCTGACTTTCGATCTGTTGTTTCTTGCCCTAAGCCACTGCCGGGTCGTCCCCTTATATACATGGGTTGACGCCCCGTGGCTTACAGAGTCCCGGCCGGCTCATACAAACGTGTCCGTCCCGGTGACTTATCTTACATGCCTTACAATACAAGTTACACATACATGGCGGTTTACACTTACGGGCCTTAAGCCGCCTTCGGTTTTGGGCCCTTTAACAAGCCTACTTCATGGACCGCCATCTTCAACATACTCATGGGCTTTATTTAGATAAACCACCATTGGGATAACCCGGCCCCTCCTGGGCGGGTCATATCCAATAATCATATCCCCAACAGTCGGTCTACTAATCTTGGACGTGATGCCTATGTAATGACCATTGCCTGGATATCATCATAATTATTTGAAGTTCTATCAATTTTCCAACAGTAATTTGTTTACCCACCGTTTGCTATCTTTCTCGAGAGAAGCCACTAGTGAAATCTACGGCTCCCGGGTCTTCTTTCTCATATATTTGCTTTGCGATCTATTTTATTTGCTATTTTTATTCAGATCTATTAAACCAAAAATAAAAAAATACTTTGCTGCACTTTATATTATTTGCGATCTATTATTTCAATCTATTACAACTTTCTCCCGTCAACACGCAATTTCTGGCGCCGTACCCCGAAAGGGATTGACAACCCCTTTAACACGTAGGGTTGCGAGGTGTTGTTATTTGTGTGCAGGGGTTGTTTACGTTGTGTTTTCTTGGTTCTCCTACTGGTTCGATAAACTTGGTTTCATATCTGAGGGAAATACCTACCGCCGTTGTGCTGCATCATCCCTTCCTCTTTGGGGAAATACCGATGTAGCTTCAAGCAACATCAATGATCATTGCTTGGATATCGTCATGAGTATTTGAAGTTCTATCAATTGCCCAATAGTAATTTGTTCACCCACCGTTTGCTATTTTTCTCGAGAGAAGCCACTGGTGAAATCTACGGCCCCCGGGTCTCTTTCTCATATATTTGCCTTTGCGATCTACTTTTTCCTTGCATTTATTTTCAGATCTATTAAACCAAAAATACAAAAATACCTTGCTGCATTTTATTTCTATTTATTTTGTTTGGTGTTCGGTCTATCAATCTACTACAATTTATCTCACGTCTGTTTGCCTATCTTGAGGCGTCGTACCCCGGAAGGGATTGACAACCCCTTTAACACGTCGAGTTGCGAGGATTTTTTATCTGTGTGCAGGGGTTGTTTACGTTGTGTTTCTTGGTTCTCCTACTGGTTCGATAACCTTGGTTTCATATCTGAGGGAAATACCTACCGCCATTGTGCTGCATCAGCCCTTCCTCTTTGGGGAAATACCGACGTAGCTTCAAGCGACATCAAAAAGAATTTATGGCGCCGTTGCCGGGGAGGATCTTCAACATAACCAGGTTCCTAATCACAAATCTCATCTCCTTGCAATTTACATTATTTTCCATTTGCCTCTCGTTTTCCTCTCCCCCACTTCATAAAAATTTGTTGTTGTATTCCTCTCTCTTTTTTCGTTCGTCGTTTTCTTGCCGGATCTGTTTTTGAGTGCAATCTTGTTGTGTGGTCATCATGACTCAAGAGAACACCAAGTTATGTGATTTCTCAAATACCAACAAAAATGATTTTATTGGCACTCCGCTTGCTCCTCCCGCCACTAGTGCGGAGACTTGTGATATTAACACTGCTTTGCTGAATCTTGTTATGAAAAACAAATTTTCTGGTACTCCTAATGAGGATGCCGCGTCCCATCTTAATACCTTCGTGGAATTATGTGATATGCAAAAGAAAAAAGATGTGGACAATGATGTGGTCAAGATGAAATTATTTCCGTTTTCTTTGCACGATTCTGGAAAATTTTGGTTCTCTTCTTTACCGCGCAATAGTATCGATTCTTGGAATAAGTGCAAAGATGCTTTTATCACTAAGTATTTTCCTCCCGCAAAAATTATTTCCCTTAGAACCCAGATCATGAATTTCAAGCAACTTGAACATGAGCATGTTGCACAATCTTGGGAAAGGATGAAAATGATGTTAAGGAATTGCCCAACTCATGGGTTAAATCTTTGGATGATCATACAAAAAATTTATGCGGGGTTGAATTTTGTTTCTCATAATCTTTTAGATTCCGCCGCGGGTGGAACTTTTATCGAAATTACTTTGGGTGAAGCCACCAAATTGCTTGATAATATCATGGCAAATTATTCACAATGGCATACCGAAAGAGCTCCTACTAGTAAAAAAGTTAATTCGGTTGAAGAAATTTTTCTTTGAGTGATAAAGTTGATGCTCTTATGAAATTGGTTGGTAGTAAAAGTGCTCCTATTGATTTCAATGATATGCCTTTGTCTACTTTGATTGAGCAAAATAGTGATGCCATAGATGTGAATTTTATTTCTCGCAATAATTTCAACAACAATGCTTATAGAAGAAATTTTAATCCTAGGCCTTTTCCTAGTAATTCCTCTAATAATTATGGTAATTCCTATGGAAATTAATCTTACAATAATAATAGGAACACCTCTGATCTTGAGAATAATATTAAAGAATTTATCAACACGCAAAAAGTTTTCAACACTTCCATTGAAGAAAAGTTGAATAAGATTGATGATTTGTCTAGAAGTGTTGATAGAATTGCCCATGATGTGGAAAATCTCAAGATGAATTTTTTTGTGCCTAAAGTTGATGAATCAATTAAATCTCTCAATGGGATGAAAATAAGAAAAGAACTGCTATGCTTAGAGCTAATAGAGAATTTTTAGAAAAAGCTTTTTCTAGTGCTTATTCTTGCAAAAATGATGAAGATCTTTAAATGATTGGTGTTTCTTCTATTGATTCCTTGTTTAGTAAAGTTAAGAATGATGAAAAAGGGACTGGAGAAGAGTCAACTTTAGGTAGAAGGCGTCCCAATATTTCGGAGTGTGAAACTCTTGTTGAGAAAATTGATGAAAGTGGGTTTGGAGAGGTCAAAACTTTAACTAGTGATGTGCCCACTTTTTTGGATTAAAAATACTTTAATTATGATAATTTCTCTTTGATTGATTGTATTTCTTTGTTGCAATCCATGATAAATTCACCCCATGCTTATGAACAAAACAAAGCTTTTACTAAACATATTGTTGATGCTATGATGAAAGCTTTGGAAGAAAAATTGGAATTAGAAGTTTCAATTCCTAGAAAATTGCATGATGAATGGGAACCTACTATCAAAGTCAAGATTAAAAATTATGAGTGTTTTGCCTTGTGTGACTTGGTTTCTAGTGTTTCTACAATTCTGGAATCTTTATGTGATGTGCTTGGTCTTACCAATCTTGAAGAATGTTCTTTGAATTTGCACTTGGCGGATTATACTATTAAAAAGCCTATGGGAAGAATTAATGACGTTCTTATTCTCGCAAATAGGAATTATGTGCCCATAGATTTTATTGTTCTTGATATTTATTGCAACCCGTCTTGTCCAATTATTCTTGGTAGACCGTTTTTACGCACTATTGGTGCCGTGATTGATACGAAAGAAGGCAATATCAAGTTCCAATTTCCCTTGAGAAAGGGCATGGAACACTTTCCTAGGACAAAAATCAGGCCACCTTATGAATCAATCTTGAGGGAATCTTATGGATCTCGAACCAAAGATGACAAAATTTAGATCCTTGCCTTATGCCTAGCTAAGGGCGTAAAACTATAGCGCTTGTTGGGAGGCAACCCAATGAATAAATTTTATTTTTGCTTTTTGCTTTCTATTCTTGTGTGTTTATAAAATTATGCTGCTGGTATGATTGTGTTTTTTATGTTTTAATTAGTGTTTGTGCCAAGTAAAGCCTATAGGATCTTCTTGGGTGATAGTTGTTTGATCTTGCTGAAAAAGACAGAAACTTTGCGCTCACGAAAATAATTTTCATAAATCACAAAAAAGAGCTTTTACCTTGGTTCTTTTTGAAGAAGATTAATATAAAAATTACCCAGGTCTTCCTATTTTGGTAGAAATTTTTGAGTTACAGAAGTATTCTCTAAAGTCTGATTACTACAGACTGTTCTGTTTTGACATATTCTGTTTTCTTTGTGTTGTGTGCTTATTTTGATGGCTCTATGGATTTTTTTGATGAGTTTTTGCCATAGAAAAGTTGGAATACAGTAGATATAATACAAAAACAAAATATGAATTGGTTTGATACAACACTTATAGTAGTAGTTTGCTTTCTTATACTAACGGATCTCACGAAGGTTTTGCTGAGTTTTGTGTGATTGAAGTTTTCAAGTTTTGGGTTATCTTATGATGGATGAAGGAATGATGTAAGAGCCCAAGCTTGGGGATGCCCCGGCATCCTAAGCTATTATCCAAGAATGAGCAACCAACTAAGCTTGGGGATGCCCCCGAGTGGCATCCCCGCTTTCTTCCAACAACTATCGGTATTTTACTCGAGGCTATATTTTTATTCGTCACATGATATGTGTTTTGCTTGGAGCGTCTTGTATGATATGAGTCTTTGCTTGTTTTATTTTGTGTTTTAAGTCATCAATCCTTGCTGGACACACCTATTTGAGAGAGCCAAAATTATATCATGACTTGTTAGAATTGCTCTATGTGCTTCACTTAAATCTTTTATGAGCTAGGACTTGCTCTAGTGCTTCACTTATATCTTTTTGAGCACGGTGTGCTTTAGTATTTTTGAAGAAATGCTCTCTTGCTTCACTTATATTTATTTGAGAGTTAGTAAAATTTTGAAGAAATTCTCTCTTGCTTCACTTAAATTATTTTGAGAGAAAGAAAATTTGTTATGCTCATGATCTTCACTTATATTTGTTTGAGCTTATGAAAAGCAACACATGAAAGTTAGTCCCAAAGTGATAGATATCCAAGAAGGATAAAGTAAAATGTCATGAAGATCATTGGACAAAACAAACTTGATTCTTAGTAATAGTTTTGAGATATGATGATGTGATATGTGAGTTATGTTGATGAGTAATTGTGCTCTAGTAAGAATATTGGTGTTAAGGTTTGTGATTCCCTGTGCATGCACAAAAGTCAATAATCATGCAATGAAAATTATATCCTACTTTGTGGTGCATTATTCGGTGTTAATTATGCTTAACTTACTTATGAGATTATTCGTTTCTTGGTTGGTCGCTTCACAATCCTTTTGCCAGCCTTCATTTTGCACCAAGTATGACCTCTACTTGTGCATCCAAAATCCTTTAAACCAGTTTTGCCACATGAGTCCACTATATGTATCTATATGCGGTATTCTTTTGCCGTTCTAAGAAAATTTGCATGTGCTATCTCTAATTTTCAAAATAAACTTCTATTTTGTGTGTTCGTTTCGCTCGCGGAGCGGTGACGGGTGGCTAATATTTTCCATGTTGGATGTGTTATTCTCACGATGAGTGTTTATTCACTTTTCGTTGCACGAGAGTAAGGCAGAGGTATTAGGGATGCCCAGTCCCAAAATGAAAAAATGAATTTACTTTATGTTGTCAAATAATAAATTCCTTGGAAAGTGTTGGTATGGAAGGCACCCGTGGATACGGCTAGCCATGGAAAGTGAAAGAATGGTGGAAAAAGGAATAAAGTTTATTTGCTATTTGGGAACCGCCTATGGCATATCTAGCATGGAAAGTATTCGTAGCTCTACTCGTTTTCGTTGGTGGGATGGATACACCTCCCAAAATGTTTTTATCTCTAATTTTTCGCTTTGAGCTCTGGCGCCTCTACAAATCCCTACTTCCCTCCGCAAAGGGCCTTTCCTTTACTTTATGCAATTTTTATTTTTAATTTTGAGTCTCCATCTTCTCTTATAAAAGCACCAACTAGGAGACAATATGATCGTGCTCAAGTATTGGGTGTAGTTAATTTTCGGCTGTGTTTCATGAATGGATCAATGTTTGAGCATGATGGGCTAGGGATAACTTATTTTAGCGTTGATATTTTGAAAGACATGGTTGAGTCACATAAAAGTCCAAATGTCCATGATATAAAGAAAAAAAATATGATATGACTTGATGAACAGCACTCCACATTAAAAATTCTGTTTTTATCACTTACCTACTCGAGGACGAGTAGGAGTTAAGCTTGGGGATGTTGATACGTCTCCAACGTATCTATAATCTTTGATTGTTCCATGCTGTTTTATTATCAATCTTGGATGTTTATAATCATTATATAGTCATTTTATATCATTTTTTGGGACTAACCTATTTACATAGTACCAAGCAGGGTCGGGCCCATAGGTGTGCGGACTGTGCGGCCTGCACAGGGCCCATGAATTTTAGGGGGCCCAAAAATTTTACAGGCCTATATACATATTTCTTCCTGGGAGCTGGGTCGCGCATGGCTCTGGGCCGCTGGCGCGTCCACGACTCCACCTAAGTCGATCGTCCCAGGCCGCCTGCTCGACGCCTCGATCGAAACTGAACGGGATCGATCCCATCCAGAGCAAAACATAGGGGCGTCCATCGAGAGCAAAATCGATCGCCGCATCCGGCAACGGGTGACACGGCGATTGGCGGGGCGATTCATCTCATTCCTCTCGTGATCTCGTCAAAACAGGTAGTGTGTCTATCACCAGGTATAATTGCCCTACGGAATCAACCCTAATCTGGGTTCCATATTGCTTATGATTTTGATACTCTTTTCTCTTCTGATTTTTGCACATGTGCATGTATATTAGTAGTAGATTGATTGAGACCGATGTATAGTTAACAGTTGAATTTGAGCACAGTCCTCATATAAAACCCAGTTTACATACCCGAAACAGTTGTTTTATGTCAACCCGACGATGAAGCCAGATTAGGATTACTGTATGTCAGATGGTCGTTGAGTTGGATAGGCGCACAGATGATCTTTTGTATCACCTCAATCCTTTCAGGAATGCAGTCATATATTCAAATTAATCAGGATGCATGCATGTGGTCCTTGGGGAATTTCGGGTGTCGCGTTTCGTTCTGCTGGTGGATTCATGTCGTGTCGTTCAGATGTTTATTCATACACAGGGATTCGCTGTTGCGGGCTTGTATTCCAAATTATTCGTAAATGGTCAACAAGAACATGGCTACCGTTGTGCATTAATCCTGCATGTTTGAATTGGCAGAACCGAGCTTTTCTAAATTGAAGTTATTGAAGTCTTGTGTTCTACTATGACAAAACAAAGCTCAATGATTTGGCCGCAATAGCGCTTGAGAGCGAAGTGTTGACGAAGATTGATTACAAGGATATCATTAAAGATTTCATTTCAGAGAATACTAAGAGAATGATGTTCAAATAAATACTATGCAACCGGAGCTGAATAGGTATGATTTTTTATATATCCAAGGTTATGTAAAGCATTATATTATATACATTAATTTTTTTTGCGATATATATATATATAGAAAAACACACATTATAGTTGCTCGTTAGTTCATTTTTTCCAGTGAGATAGGGCCCCATTTTTTAGTTTCACAAAGGGCCCCAGATTTTACCGGCCCGGCCCTGGTGCCAAGTGCCAGTTGCTGTTTTTTTCATGTTTTTTACATTGCAGGAAATCAATATCAAACGGAGTCCAAATGCCACGAAACTTCACGATGATTTTTTATGGGCCAGAAGAAAGAAGATGGGCCCTGGTTGCACCTCGGGGGAGTCCCGAGGAGGGACAACCCACCAGGGCGCGCCAGGAGTGGGTTGTGCCCACCTCGGGTGCCCCTCGGACCGCCTCTTTGCTCTATAAATACCCCAAAAATACCAGTACCCTAGAAGCATCGACGAAATATTTATCCAGCCGCCGCAGAGTCCAGAACCACCAGATCCAATCTAGACACCATCACGGAGGGGTTCACCACTTCCATTGGTGCCTCTCCGATGATGCGTGAGTAGTTCTTTCAAGACCTTAGTTAGTAACTAGATGGCTTCCTCTCTCTCTCTCGCTAAATTCTCAATACAATGGTCTCTTGGAGATCCATATGATGTAACTCTTTTGCGATGTGTTTGTTGGGATCTGATGAACTTCGAGTTTATGATCAGTTATATCTTTTTGTATCAATGGAAGTTATTTGAGTTTCTTTGATCTCTTATAGCCTCGTATTTCTTCTCCCGTGTTTGGGTTTTGTTTGGCCAACTTGATCTATTTATCTTGCAATGGGAAGAGGTGCCCGGTAGTGGGTTCGATCTTACGATTCTTGATCACAGTGACAGAAAGGGAACCGACACGTATGTATCGTTGCTACTAAGGATAAAAAGACAGGATCCCTATCTGCCGCAATAGATAACGGATCTTGTATACATCATGTCATCGTTCTTATTGCATTACTCCATTTTTCATGAACTTAATACACTAGATGCATGCTGGATAGCGGTCGATGTGTGGAGTAATAGTAGTAGATGCAGCAGAGTCGGTCTACTAATCTTGGACGTGATGCCTATGTAATGATCATTTCCTGGATATCGTCATAATTATTTGAAGTTCTATCAATTTCCCAACAGTAATTTGTTTACCCACCGTTTGCTATCTTTCTCGAGAGAGCCACTAGTGAAATCTACGACCCTCGGGTCTTCTTTCTCATATATTTGCTTTGAGATCTATTTTATTTGCTATTTTTATTCAGATCTATTAAACCAAAAATACAAAAATACTTTGTTACACTTTATTTTATTTGCGATCTATTATTTCAATCTATTACAACTTTCTCCCATCAACATGCAATTTCTGGTGTCATACCCCGAAAGGGATTGACAACCCCTTTAACATGTCGGGTTGCGAGGTGTTGTTATTTGTGTGCAGGGGCTGTTTACATTGTGTTTGCTTGGTTCTCCTACTAGTTCGATAACCTTGGTTTCATATCTGAGGGAAATACCTACCGCCGTTGTGCTGCATCATCCCTTCCTCTTTGGGGAAATACCGATGTAGCTTCAAGCGGCATCAATGGGCATGGAAGAACCGTCACCCACGGTAATGCGAGCAGCAGTGTTAACGGGGTGGGTGGCGAGAAGGTTACCATGGTTGGCGGCCATGTGAGTTGTGGCTCTGGTATCCATGTACCAGTCGCCACCGCCAGTGTACTATTGCGGCACGGGGGCGGTGTGGAGAGCAGCTAGGAGCGCGGGATCCCAGGGCGCCGGTGGAAGTGCCAGAGCCGACGACTGAGGCTGTGGTGGAGGCTCCGCGAGGAGCGGGGGATACCCACCGGCCGAGCGCAGCCCATAGGCCGCGGAGGGGCCGTAGGGCAGCATGGGCGCGTATGGCTGAGGAGCCGCGTGAAGCGCCTGATGAGAGGCCGGGCGGGCGCCAAAGAAGCCGGGGACGAGGGCGCGCGGTACAGGCATGGAGTATGCGTGAACGACCCGTGTCCAGGGGTTCTGGCCGGCCTGCCAGGGCACCGACGGGAGCTACTACTGTGGCTGGTGCGGTGCCCGCCATACAGGCGGTGATGGCTGCTTCTGCTGCTTCGCCGCGCGGCCAGGCCACCGCGTCGCTCGGCGGGTGGCGGCGGCTGGCCGCTCTTTGTCTTGAATGGCGAACTTCGAGGCGGCGGCGCCGGGAAGGGGCCCAGTCCGGGTCGTGACTGAGGAGCCGGGGCGGTGGGCGGGGCGCCGCCGCGCGTGCCGGTGGTGGGGGTTGTGTGAGTGGCCCGCATGCGCGACATCTGCATCCTCCTCTCCTATAGCTTCAGGTACACCACAACCTTGGGGAAAGTCGGGTCGGTGATGAGGGGGATGTTGGAGGCGGCGTCCTCGAAGTCGTCGTTCAGGCCGGTGATGAGGGTGCTGAGAAGAAGCTCGTTAGATACCTTCTCACCGAGGTCATGGAGCTCGTCAACAAGCTGTTGAGGCGCATGCAATAATCGTCAACGGACAAGTCGTGCTACTGACACCCAAAAAACTCGCCGTGCAAGAAAACCTTATGCTGGAGCACGTTGTCGGTGAAGAGGCCGTTGAGCTTGGTCCAGACGGTGTGAGCGTCATCCTCGGCAGAGATCACCGTGTGGAAGAGGTCCTTCAAGATGGTGGTGTAGAACCAACAGATGAGGGTGGCGTTGATGGTCATCCACTCCTCATCGTCCTCCATGAACCGGGAATCCACGGAGCCATCGATGTGATCTCGGAGATTGTACTCACGGAACACGAGGGAGAAGTACGTCTTCCAGGCATAGTAGGTGGAGGTGAGATGATCGAGGGCGACGGGAACCCAACCGAGGATGTTGAGATCACAGATGATGACGGGGTCGGGGCCGGCGAAGGGGTTGGTGCGGTTGGTGTCGATGGTGCCAGAGGAACCGGGGGATGCCATGGGTGCAGGGAGGGGAGGTGGTGCGGGGAAGGCATGGGGAAGGCGGTGCGGCGAGGAATAGGAGGCGCGGCTTGGCAGAGGTGGCGCGGCTAGGGGCGGCGTGGCTAGGACGGCAGCGCGGTTAGGGTTAGGAAGGGAAGTGTGGAAGCGAGTAGAGTGGGCGGCGGCTGGACATGGGCGGCGGCGCGACGGCGTGGTGTGGCAGCGGCAGCATGGTGCAGCGGCGGTGATGGGGTTCGCGTCGGCGTCGGTGGCAGAGGGTTAGGGTTTAGGATCGGAGGTATGATACCATGTTGGAAACAAAAGTCTTGGCAATGCAACTCAATATATTGATCGGTGCATAGCGCACGTATATATGGAGTACAAGGTGGGCCACAACCTCAACTATACAATGACTAGGAGGTGGGCCGAGGTATACAATATACATGCACAACCATATATTCAACAACTAAGAGCTTTTATTCTTGAGAAGAAAAAACGACAACAACAAAAATAGCCAGAGGAAACACCAGTAGTAACTTTCATTGTTCGGTACCTATTACAATGCCCTGTGTCTTGTAATGCTACGAAAATGACAGTGACGAAAGAGAACACGGGCAATGGAATGAAGGAGATACTGACCCCAAACAGAAGACATAGGGCCCTGGAATAGGTACAACTGAACAAGACACATGGGGCTCCAAACACCTTCAGGAAACATTAGGAAAAAACACATTGAGTAAGAACACGAGATCGAACATGGGTAAGAGGGAAACAAAACCTAAACCTCAGTCAGCGTGTGAAGCGAAGGACAGAAACAGCCAGGACTGAAGAACAAAGAAACAAACCCAAACACCTGCAAACACGAAGATGAGATAAGAAGGATGGTGAGGAAGGCGGCATATCCGTGACAAGCACGGGAAAGTACCAAAAACTCAATCGATGGAAGAAGCAAATGGCACGCCGACCGATGAAGCAAGGACTAATGCAAATGAACATCAACACTAGCAATAAAGTTGGATGAACCATAAGTTGTGAAGTGAAGCAAGAGGTAGGCTAAGTGTGCATGGCATCTGACTTGCGGCATAAAGGAACAAAAGGAAAGGAAAACACAATCGTAGTAAGAAAAAAGATGTGTGACCAACGAGACCGTGGAGGCAAGCAAGAGGTCTAAACCCACCACATGAGGTGTGAGACAAGTGGGCAAAGGGCCAACAACAGGGAAACAACATCCAGAAATGGTGTACAAACATCACAGACAAACACTATACGGACGCAGCACAAAATGCAACCATTGGTCATGCAACGCAAACGGACAAGCGATGCTGAACCAAGCACGAAGCACGTCCCACAGAAATGTGGCCTCGAGCGCCCTGTCCCACGACAAAAACACAACCAAATTATAGTTGAACTCCAAAACATGAGTTGGATTGCAAGATACATGTGAACACGCTGTGCAAGAGAAGCATGACCACATATAAGTCTTACAACAAAATGCTACCGAGTTCTGGTTGTAAACCGTCATTGAGGATATTGAAATCCTTGTGCACTTATCAATGAATTTCTTATCCTTAAACAAGTCAATCAGTGGCTTGGTATGCTAGGGAATACATATGGAATGGAGATGATTAGTGTATCAGACCATAGAATACTTCGCACAAGCATGAATGACTTGGGATGATTCCAGCGGAAGCAAAAAACAAGCTTTCTCGAATTCACGACGGCAACTTACATAAAAACACATGAATTAGAGGAAGTCAATTCTTTCATCCAAACATGTACTTCATGAGCTGGCACGAAGAAAAGCTTAAAAAAGTTTCCAACACTAACTTAAATGTTCAACACGAGTCATGGAGAAGATGAAGATGTTGTCGATGGGCTCAACAAAAATTCACCAAGATTTCCATATAGATAGAATTCCATAACTATGTGAACAAGGTGATAGCATTGGTCAGAGCAAAACATATAATGGTGTATGCTCGAGGAAATATCCTCGAGTAAAACAACATTATGAAAATCATTGGTTCTTATTTTGATTTGATGATACCCCATAATCAAATCAAAACTTGGATAAGACAATAGATCCAACAACTGGTCATGAGGTCAATTGATGAAGATATCATGTTTTGGTATGATTTGGATGGAACTAACCTAGACTGCCGCTATTTTCAGCAGAACTACCTTGGTGGTGTTTTTTGTGCAAAAATAGAAGTTCTCCAAATGCAACGAAACTTTTTGACAATTTTAATTGGAACAAAAGAGGCACTAGAAGCTTCATGGGAGGACCAGAAGGTGAAGGAGATGAGCACAAGACACCTGGGGGCGCCAGGAGGCCCAGGCGCACCCAAGTGGGTTGTGCTCACCTCGAGGCCCATCTTCGCGTGAAACCAACACAAAAAATCCTATAAATAGAGAAACCATCGAAATAACCCTAGATCAAGCCTCTCAGAGCCATGGAAAACCAATCTAGACCCCACTACGGCACCTCACGGAGGGGAAATCATCACCGGTGACCATCTTCATCATCCCGGCGGCCACCATGACGACGAGGGAGTAGTCCACCCTCGGGGCTGAGGGTTTGTACCAGTAGCTATGTGTTTAATCTCTCTCTCATGTTCTTCAGATGTGACGATCTTGATGTATCGTGGGCTTTGTTAATATAGTTGGATCATATTGTGTTTCCCCCTCTCTATCTTGTTGTGAATTGAGTTTTTCCTTTGAGATTTCGTTCTTATCGGATTGAATACTTTTATGGATTTGAGAACACTTGATGTATGTCTTGCTATGAATACCCGTGGTGACAATAGGGTATCATATTGATTCACTTGATATGTGTTTTGGCACTCAACTCACGGATTCCCGAGGTGACATTGGGGTAATCTATGCATAGGGGTTGATGCACGCTTCGCCTTTTGTTTCTCCGGTAGAAATCTTGGGGCACTCTTTGAGGTTCTTTGTGTTGGATTGAGTATTATGAATCTGAAATTGTTTGATGCATATTGTATAATCAACTCACGGATACTCGCGGTTGATATGTATCATATGGTGTTATTTTAGTATGAACTCTTGGCTAGATCGATCGGAAAGAATAGCTTGGTGTTATTTTAGTACGAACTCTAGGATAGATTGATCGGGAAGAATAGCTTTGAGGTGGTTTCGTACCCTAAAAACAATTTCTTCTTATGTTCTCCGTTAGATAGGAACTTTGGAGTGATTCTTCATCGCACGTTGAGGGATGGTTATATGAGCCAATTATATTAGCATTGTTGAGATATTGCACTAGTGAAAGTACGGACCCTAGGCCTCATTTTCAAGCATTGCAATACTGTTTGTGCTCACTTTTGTTACTTGCTACCTTGCTGTTTTTTATTGTTCCTATAAAAAAAATCAATATCTACTATCCATATTACACTTGTATCACCATATCTTCGCCGAACTAGTGCACCTATACAAATTACCATTGTATTTGGTGTGTTGGGGACATAAGAGACTCTTTGTTATTTGGTTGCAGGGTTGTTTGAGAGAGACCATCTTCATCCTACGCCTCCCATGGATTGATAAACCCTAGGTCATCCACTTGAGGGAAAATTGCTACTGTCCTGCAAAACTCTGCGCTTGGATACCCAACACGAGTCTACAAGAATAAAGTTGCATAGTAGACATCAAGCTCTTTTCTTGTGCCATTGCCGGGGAGGTGAGTGCTTCAAGGTATATCTTTAGATCTTGCAATTGAATCTTTTAGTTTCTTGTTTTATCACTAGTTTGGTTTAAAAAAGAAAACTACAAAAATGGAATTGAGGTTGCATCATATTATTCATCTTTATAATGTCTTTCGTGGAAATGATGAAAAGGAAAATTGTGCTGAATTGATAGAAGAAGAATTCTGTAAAATGTTTGACAAAAAATCTTTGAATGATGATCATGATTGCAATGTTGTTGGTCTGAACTCTTTGAATATCCATGATGCTAACAATACGCAAAGCCATAAGCTTGGGGATTCTATGTTTGATGAAGATGATATTTTTAGTCTCCCAAGTTTTGATAAGAATATTTACTATGATGAAAGGATGCCTCCTATTTATGATGATTATATTGATGAAAGTGGATTTTGGAGAGGTCATGACTTTATTTAATGATGATTCCACTATCTTGGAAGAGGTTTCAATTGATTTTGATGACAAACTTGCTTTCTATGATGATTATTGTGATGACACTCATGGTATAAAGAATAATGATCACCATGAATCTTGTCATCATCTTTTTAATGCTCAAGTTGATTATGTCAATCAAGTATCACATGATAGCTATTTTGTTGAGTTTTCTCCAACCACTATTGATGAGAAGAAATTTGCTTATGTGGAGAGTAATAAAATTTATATGCTTGTGTATCATGAAAAGAATGCTTTATGTGATAGTTATATTGTTGAATTCATTCATGATGCTACTGAAAATTATTATGAGAGAGGAACATATGCTTTTACATATCTCAATAATATCAGGTTTCCTCTATCTATGTGTTGAAACTTTTTTTAAGTTTTGCTTGTTTTGCCTTCCTATGCTAGTTGATTCTTGCTCCCATAAATTGTTTGCTCACAAAATCCCTATGCATAGGAAGTGGGTTAGACTTAAATGTGCTAGTCATATGCTTCATAATGCTCTCTTTATGTTTCAATTCTTATCTTTTTTGTGAGCATCATTGGACTCAATGAAAGGATCGATAAGAGGTGTCTAGAGGGGGGTGATTAGACACTCAACAAGCAAAAGTAGCAGTTTTTTAAGTTCTTCAAGTTGAGGTGGAGTTTTAGCACAAGTTTACGCATTCACAATACATTTCAAGCAAGCATGGCAAGAGTATGAGTAGCAGAAAGGGTAAAGCATGCTAATTGCAAGAAAGTAAAGGGATGGGATTGGAGTGTGCAAATGCAATGTAGACACGGAGATTTTTGACGTGGTTCCGATAGGTGGTGCTATCGTACGTCCACGTTGATGGAGACTTCAACCCACGAAGGGTAATGGTTGCGCGAGTCCACGAAGGGCTCCACCCACGAAGGGTCCACAAAGAAGCAACCTTGTCTATCCCACCATGGCCATCACCCACGAAGGAGTTGCCTCACTCGGGTAGATCTTCACGAAGTAGGCGATCTCCTTGCCCTTACAAACTCCTTGGTTCAACTCCACAATCTTGTTGAAGGCTCCCAAGTGACACCTAACCAATCTAGGAGACACCACTCTCCAAAAGGTAATAGATGGTGTGATGATGATGAACTCCTTGCTCATGTGCTTCAAATGATAGTCTCCCCAACACTCAACTCTCTCTCACAGATTTGGCTATGGCGTAAAGATGATTTGAGTGGAAAGCAACTTGGGGAAAACTAGAGATCAAGATTCTTGTGGTTGAATTGGAATGTCTTGGTCTCAACACATGAGTAGGTGGCTCTCTCTCAGAAAATGAGTAGTGGAAGTGTAGGCACGTTCTGATGGCTCTCTCTTAAATGGAGAAGGGGTGGAGGGGTATATATAGCCTCCACACAAAATCCAACCGTCACACACATTTGACCCAACTCGGTCAGACCGAATAGAAGAACTTGGTGAGACCGATTTAGTTCAAAATGTGAATGTTAGGAATCTCGGTGGGACCGACATGATCAACTCGGTGGGACCGATGTGCTACGGTTAGGGCAAAACCTCATCTCGATGAGACCGATTGCATGAATTCGGTGAATTCGATTTCAGCAATGAGCAAACAGGGAGTTTGTTAGGCAAACTCGGTGGGACCGACTGCACATTTCGGTGAGACCGAAATAATTACAACATGTAACAAAGAGTTTGCAAGGCTATCTAAGTGAGACCGAGATCCCTATCGATGAGACCTAATTGTCTAGGGTTTCTAGCAGTGGCTAGGTCAAATGAACTCGGTGGCGCCGGATGGATCAAATCGGTGGGGCCAAGTTTGACTTTAGGTTTTGGACATATGTGGAAATGAGAAAGTGGCTGAGGGTTTTTGGAGCAATATCACTAAGCACTTTGAGCAAGTAGACCATTAAGCAACACCTCATCCCCTTTCAATAGTATTGGCTTTCCTATGGACTCAATGTGATCCTGGATCACTAAAATGAAAAAGAAGAGTCTTGAGCTTTTGCCAATCTTTGTCCTTAGCATTTTGAAGGGGTTCCACATCCTCTAGTACTTGCCATGCCATTGTTGAACTGATCTGAAATACACTAGGTAAAGGTATTAGTCCAATAAGAGATATGTTGACATTAATTACCAAAATCACCCAGGGAGCACTTGTGCTTTCAATCTCCCCCTTTTTGGTAATTGATGACAACATACATCAAAGCTTTAGATAAAGATATGAAGAGTAACAAGTAAAGCTTTGGAAGGACATGTAACATGCATAGGCTCCCCCTACATGTATGAAATCATGTAAAGATAGAATATAAGAACATGTGAATGCATAAGCATGTCAGAGCAAGCAATAAGTTACATGTATCTTGGCTATAAGCATTATAGCAAATGATGTAGATAAAATAAGTGTACCTTCATGTTCATGAATCCTTCTTGCAAACAATATGTGCAGCAGCAAGAGATATTCATGCACATGAATATGATGCATATACTTCCCTTGTGGTCTTGAGATGGCTTTGGAAGAGGTAAACTTGAGAAAATAGGGTTAGATAACACAAGAACATTCTAGTTAAAGCAATTTCAGGAAACCACAAGAGTACCAAGACTGGGTTGACATGTAATGGGTGAGTACTTAGTACTTCATTTGAATATATACATGTCCCCAAAGATTAAAGATATGCAATGAATTCCAATTCCAGCAGATTGTCTTCCCTAGATATGGACTATTTATCCCCCTGAATCAGATATTGGATAATGGGAGAAGGTAGCGTAGGAGAAAATCAGAGCAAGAAGAATTAAAGCAATCAAACCATATATTGACATGTCTTTCCCCTCTTAAAGACATGTGACTTCTCTCCTCTTGTTATTAATAGGCATCTGAAGGAGCTTAGATGTGCTCTCTCTCCCATGTGATAAGCTTTGATGTGCTCTCTCCCCCCTTTGACATCAATTTCCAAGAAGGGAACTTCTAAAGCCTGAGTCAAATAGGTTTGGTCCTTGAGACACACTACAAAGCAGCATGTAATTTTAGATGCATGTAGAGGATTAGAATCATCGAGTGGAGCTGGAGAAGAAATGAAATATGCAATGGCAAAAAAAATTCCCGGCAGTGAAATCGGTAGCGCCGATCCGTTTTCATCGGTGACACCGAGTTGGCAGTGTCCTAGATGATGCATATCGGTCAGGCTGGGTTAGTCCGCGTCGGTTGCACCGATGAACTATCTACAAGTAGTTCCTGTAGTTTGGTCTAGCCGATAGGCATGAATCGGTGAGTCTGAGTTCAATGCAGAGGAAATTTTTTGTCAACTCAGCTCACTTGGCAATTGAAATCTCACAAATATTTGCAAGGAACTAACTAAAATATTTGCAATGAATTAGACACATAAAAAGTAGACAAAAACATACAGAAGAAATGAGATCTAGATGAAGTTTTTTTATATAGGGAGCAAAATAGCAAGAAACATCTGCAAAAAAAACTAGAGAACTTCATCAGAAGGGGTCAGTGACAAAGTCACCTATGTTAGAGTATATTGAATGAGGAGTCAAGTGATAACACCTGATCGTAGGTCATACTCATCGTTTAAGCTCAAAATTGGGTTACCATTTTTCGTTTAAGCATTTTAATTTATTCACATCTTGTTGAGTTGCTTTGACCCATGACTTGGAGTAAAGCTTCTCTAAGATGGAATAACCTACCTTTGGGTGGTGTTGATCTTGATCATGTAGTCGAACTTGTGTCGGATGCTCAAGGTTGATGTAGTTCATCAAGAGTTTGGAGGACCACTTGTAGTTTGATTTCAACTTCCTACATGGGTTAGTCTTGCAAGGAAGAGCACTTGTGTATCCAAAATGACAATAATGAAGCTTGATACCAAATGAAATTTGATATATAGAAATTGTCAAAGGATATGTTGACTGGATTCATGCTCCGTTGTATTCAACAACCATATAGTAAAATTTGGTGATGTAGAGATTTCTCAAGATTGAGTGGCTTGCAATCTCATAGATTTGGACTCATACAAGTACCTACAAGGGTTAGATAACACGCAAGGGTACTAATATAGATCCAAGACATAAGATCATCTTCATAAGAGAAATATCAAGGATTAGTCATAAAGGGCTCATGCCTTGCATGTATCCAAATGGAGTTTCTACTCCAAGTTCGAGGCATCAATGATGTTCAATTCACCTCTCAAACGGCAAAATACTTTTTCATCAAGCGGTTTGGTGAATATATCCGCCAATTGCTTATCAGTATGAACATGGTTAAGATTGATGTCTCCTTTATCAACATGATCTCGAATGAAATGATGACGAACTTCAATATTCTTAGTTCGAGAATGTTGTACGGGATTATGAGAAATCTTAATAGCACTCTCATTATCACAAAGCAATGGAACATGTTTCACATATATCCCATAATCCTTAAGAGTTTGGGTCATCCAAAGTAACTGAGCATAACATGATCCGGTGGCAATATATTCTGCTTCGGCGGTGGATAAGGATACGGAGTTTTGTTTCCTGGAGGACCAAGATACAAGAGATCTACCAAGAAGTTGACAAGTACCTGAAGTGGGTTAGTCGAACCAAATATGATATCATCCACATAAATTTGGCACACAAATAATTCACCATTAACCCTTTTAGTAAAAAGTGTAGAATCAATCTTCCCAATTTCAAAGCCTTTTTCAATAAGGAACATTTTCAAGCGTTTATACCATGCTCTAGGAGCTTGTTTAAGACCATAAAGAGCTTTGTGAAGTTTGTAAACATGATCGGGTTTCTTGGGATCAACAAATCCGGGAGGTTGTTTAACATAGACTTCCTCCTCAATTTCACCATTTAGAAAAGCATTTTTAATGTCCATTTGGTATAAAGTGATATCATGGTGATTGGCATAAGCAAGTAAGATGTGTATGGATTCAAGTCTAGCAACGGGGGCATATGTCTCACCATTGTCCATACCTTTGACTTGAGTGTAGCCTTGGGCGATGAGACGTGCCTTGTTGCGTACAACTTTTCCATCCTCATCTTGCTTAATCCGAAACACCCACTTGGTTCCGGTGAAATTTTGGTTGTCGTCCGGCTTTTCCACCAATGTCCACACTTGATTCCTCTCGAAATTGTGTAGCTCTTCATGCATGGTGTTCACCCAATCCGGATCATCAAGAGCTTCTTCAACCTTCATAGGTTAAATACTAGAAATGAATGAGTAATGTTCACAAAAGTTAGCCAAACGAGTTTTAGAGCGAGTAATTCTCCTGGTTTGAATATCATCAAAGATTTGTTCGACAGGATGATCTATTGAGACTCTAGCTCTAACTCATGAGAGCTTTTGTTTGGGTAGGGGCGGAACATCCTCTTCATTATCTTCTTCTTCTTCTTCTTGTCCTTCTTCATTATTGTTGGCGTTGTTGTTCTCTTGTGGAGGTGGAGAAGGAGGTCGTTGAGGTTCATCTTGTTGTATTTCCTCGTTTCCTTCATCTTGACGTGTTTCACTTGTGGATGCCTCAAAGTCAACTTGTGGTTCACCTTGTCGTGAAGTTGAGACTTCCGCTTGAACAGACGAGGTACTCTCCTTCACCTCTATTGGGCGAATCTTGCCAATAGACAAGTCTTGAATTGCTTCTGAAGGGTCTTTGTCTCCTACATCAATTGGCAATTGCTCTACTTGTGAGCCGTTAGATTCGTCAAACTTCACGTCTACCATCTCTTCAACCTTTCGGGGGAAATTGTTGTAGACACGGTAAGTGTGAGAGTTTGAGCCATAACCAAGTAGGAAACCTTCATGAGATTTAGGGGCAAATTTCGAACGACAATGCTTATCAAGAATGTAACACTTTGAGAGAAATACTCGAAACTATCCAACTTGGGGTTTGTTACCAGTGAGAAACTTGTATGTCGTCTTGCCGAGAAGCTTGTGAAGATATAGTCGATTTGTCGCATGACAAGCTGTCTCAACCGCTTCCGCCCAAAAGTGTTTTGGCGTCTTGTATTCATCAAGCATCGTTCTTGCCATCTCAATAAGTGTTCGGTTCTTCCTCTCGACAAATCCATTTTGTTGAGGTGTGTACATAGCCGAGAACTCATGTGAAATCCCTTCTTCGTCAAGAAAGGTATCCACATTGGTGTTCTTAAACTCCGTTCCGTTGTAGCTCCGAACCCTCTTGATCTTCACTTCAAATTGATTTTGGGCCTTCCTAGCGAAGTTCTTGAAGATCTTTTGGACCTGCGATTTATCATCAAGAAAGAACACCCATGTAAATCTTGAAAAATCAGAAATAATGACCAACCCGAATGAGTTACCACCGAGACTCTTGTAGGCGCTAGGACCAAAAAGATCCATATGAAGTAGCTCAACCGGTCTTATCGTGGTCATGATGTTCTTCACGGGATGACTTCCTACAACTTGTTTTCCTGCTTGACAAGCGCTGCATAGTCTATCCTTGTCAAATATGACGTCTTTAACACCAAGGACATGATCACCTTTAATAAGCTTATCAAAATTTCGCATGCCCACGTGACCTAACCTTCTATGCCACAACCAACCTTTAGAAGATTTAGCAATTAAGAAAGTTCTAGGTTGAGCTCTTTTAGTGAAGTCAACAATGTATAGATCACCTCTACGTATACCGGTAAAGACCATATTATGATTATCTCTTCGAAACACTTGGCAATCTACTTCGGTGAATAGAACATTGAAACCAAAATCTGCTAGTCTAGATACGGAAAGTAAATTGTAGCCAAGAGATTCAACGAGCATAACATTTTGGATAGAGCTATCATGTGAGATGGCCACCTTACCAAGGCCAACCACCTTACCCTTTGAGTTGTCACTGATACGTCCATTTTGCATCATGCTTTTATATCAATATTTATTGCATTATGGGATGTTATTACACATTATGTCACAATACTTATGCCTATTCTCTCTTATTTTACAAGGTTTACATAAGGAGGGAGAATGTCGGCAAATTTGGAATTACAGGCTGGAAAAGGAGCAAATATTAGAGACCTATTCTGCACAACTTCAAAAGTCCCTAAACTCCACGAAAGTCATTTTTGGAAATAATAAAAAATATTGAGCGGGGAAATGCGCGGGGGACCCACAGCCCACGAGGGTGGGCGCGCCCCACCTCGTGGGCCCCCTGTTGGCTCTCCGGTGGCCAGCTTTTTCTATATGAGGTCTTTTGTCAAGGAAAAAATCATAAGCAACCTTTTCGACGAGACTCACGCCACGAGGCGGAACCTTGGCGGAACCAATCTAGGGCTCCGACAGAGCTGTTCTGCCGGGGATACTTCCCTCCGGGAGGGGGAAATCATCGCCATCGTCATCACCAACGCTCCTCTCATCGGGAGAGGGCAATCTCCATCAACATCTTCACCAGCACCATCTCCTCTCAAAACCCTAGGTCATCTCTTGTATCCAATTCTTGTCTCCTAGTCCAGGATTGGTACTAGTAGGTTGCTAGTAGTGTTGATTACTCCTTGTTGTTGATGCTAGTTGGTTTATTTGGTGGAAGATCATATGTTCAGATCCTTTATGCATATTAATACCCATGATTATGAACATGAATATGCTTTGTGAGTAGTTACGTTTGTTCCTGAGGACATGGGAGAAGTCTTGCTATTAGTAGCCATGTGAATTTGGTATTCGTTCGATATTTTGATGAGATGTATGTTGTCTAGCCTCTAGTGTTGTTATGTGAACGTCGACTACATAACACTTCACCATTATTTGGGCCTAGAGGAAGGCATTGGGAAGTAATAAGTAGATGATGGGTTGCTAGAGTGATGTGCTTAAACCCTAGTTTATGCGTTGTTTCGTAAGGGCTGATTTGGATCCATATGTTTCATGCTATGGTTAGGTTTACCTTAATACTTTTGTTGTAGTTCGATGCTTGCAATAGAGGTTAATCTAAGTGGGATGCTTGTTCAAGTAAGAACAGCACCCAAGCACCGGTCCACCCACATATCAAATTATCAAAGTACCGAACGCGAATCATATGAACGTGATGAAAACTAGCTTGACGATAATTCCCATGTGTCCTCGGGAGCGCTTCTCTCCATATAAGAGTTTGTCCAGGATTGTCCTTCGCTACAAAAAGGATTGGGCCACCTTGCTGCACTTTATTTACTTTGTTACTTGTTGCTCGTTACAAATTATCCTATCACAAAACTATCTGTTACAACTTATTTCAGTATTTGGAGAGAATACCTTGCTGAAAACCGCTTATCATTTCCTTCTGCTCCTCATTGGGTTCGACACTCTTACTTATCGAAAGGACTACGATAGATCCCCTATACTTGTGGGTCATCAAGACTCTTTTCTGGCGCCGTTGCCGGGGAGTGAAGTGCCTTTGGAAGGTGGAATTTGGTAAGGAAAAATTTATATAGTGTGCTGAAATTTCATCGTCACTTGTTACTATGGAAAGTAAACCTCACGAGGGGCTTGTTCGGGTATCTTCACCTCGACCAAGAGAGCAAAGAGTTGCTCCTCAACCTACTGAAAATGAAAATGTTCCTTTGAAGTTCCTTCGGGTATGTTAGAAAAACTGCTAGATAATCCTTTTGCATGAGATGGAACAAAGCATCCTGATGAGCACCTAATTTATGTGGATGAAGTTTGTGGATTATTTAAGCTTGCAGGTATACCCGATGATGTTGTTAAGAAGAAGGTCTTCCCTTTATCTTTGAAGGGAGATGCATCGACATGGTATAGGTTGTGTGATGATACGAGGTCATGGAACTATAAACTAATGAAATTAGAATTTCATCAGAAGTATTGTCCTATGCATCTTGTTCCTCGTTATCGCAATTATATATATAATTTTTGGCCTCGCGAAGGAGAAAGCATTGCTCAAGCTTGGGGGAGGCTTAAATCAATGTTATATTCATGCCCCAATCATGAGCTCTCAAGAGAAATAATTCTTCAAAAAATTTATGCTCGGCTTTCTCATAATAATCAATCCATGCTCGATACTTCTTGTGCTCGCTCTTTTATGATGAAGACTATTGAATTCAAATGGAATTTATTGGATAGAATTAAACGCAACTCTGCAGATTGAGATCTCGACAAAGGTAAGGAGTCAGGCATGACACCTAAGTTTGATTGTGTTAAATCTTTTATGAATACCGATGTTTTCCGTAAATTTAGCACTAAATATGGACTTGACTCTGAGATAGTAGCTTCTTTCTGTGAATCTTTTTCTTCTTATGTTGATCTCCCTAAGGAGAAGTGGTTTAAATATCATCCTCCCGTAGAAGTAAAAGTAGTTGCACCTACTAAAGTTGAAGAAAAGACTATTACTTATAATGATCATGTTGTTCCTACTTCTTATGTCGAGAAACCACCTTTCCCTATTAGAATAAAGGATCATGCTAAAGCCTCAACTGTGGTTCATAAAAGCAATATTAGAACTTATACACCTCCTGAGAAAGTTAAAGTTGAACCTAATATTGCTATTGTTAAAGATCTCTTGACTGACAATATCGATGGGCATGTTATTTATTTGTGCGGTAAAACTGCTAGAATTGCTAAACCTTGTGCTAAAGATAAACATAGACATGTGGTAGGCGTGCCTGTTATTTCTGTTAAAATAGGAGATCATTGTTATCATGGCTTATGTGATATGGGTGCTAGTGTTAGTGCAATACCTTATGAATTATACAAAGAAATTATGCATGATATTGCACCTGCTGAGATAGAAGATATTAATGTCACAATTAAACTTGCCAATAGAGATAGTATTTCACCAATGGGAATTGTAAGAGATGTTGAAGTCTTGTGTGGGAAAACTAAATATCCTACTGATTTTCTTATTCTTGGTTCCCCACAAGATAGCTTTTGTCCCATTATATTTGGTAGACCCTTCTTGAACACCGTTAATGCTAGGATAGACTGCGAAAAGAATGTTGTTACTATTGGTTTGGGTGATATGTCTCATGAGTTTAATTTCTCTAAATTTAGTAGACAACACCGTGAAGAAGAATTTCCTAGTAAGGATGGAATTATTGGTCTTTCTTCTATTGCCGTACCTCCTAGTGATCCTTTAGAACAATATTTGCTAGACCGTGAAAATGATATATTTATGAATGAAATAAAGGAAATAGATGAAGTATTCTTTAAACAAGAACCTATCCTGAAACACAATTTGCCTGTTGAAATCCTAGGGGATCCCCCTCCACCCAAGGGTGATCCTGTATTTGAGCTCAAACCGTTGCCTGATACTCTTAAATATGCTTATCTTGATGAAAAGAAGATATATCCTGTTATTATTAGTGCCAACCTTTCAGAGCATGAAGAAGAGAGATTACTGAAAACTCTGAAGAAGCACCGTGCTGCTATTGGATATACTCTTGATGATCTTAAGGGCATTAGTCCCACTCTATGTCAACATAAAATAATTTGGAGAAAGATGCCAAACCAGTTATTGATCATCAAAGACGGATGAATCCTAAAATGAAAGAAGTGGTAAGAAAGGAAATACTAAAGCTCCTTGAGGCAGGTATAATTTATCCCGTTGCTGATAGTCAGTGGGTAAGTCCTGTCCATTGTGTCCCTAAGAAGGGAGGTATTATTGTTGTTCCTAATGATAAAGATGAATTGATTCCGCAAAGAATTATTACAGGTTATAGGATGGTAATTGATTTCTGCAAATTAAATAAGGCTACTAAAAAGGATCATTACCCTTACCTTTTATTTATCAAATGCTAGAAAGATTATCCAAACATACACATTTTTGCTTTCTAGATGGTTATTCTGGTTTTTCTCAAATACCTGTGTCAGCCAATGATCAATCAAAGACTACTTTTACTTGCCCTTTTGGTACTTTTGCTTATAGACGTATGCCTTTTGGTTTATGTAATGCATCTGCTACCTTTCAAAGATGCATGATGGCTATATTCTCTGATTTTTGTGAAAAGATTTGTGAGGTTTTCATGGACGACTTTTCCGTCTATGGATCCTCTTTTGATGATTGCTTGAGCAACCTTGATCAAGTTTTGCAGAGATGTGAAGAAACTAATCTTGTCTTGAATTGGGAAAAGTGCCACTTTATGGTTAATGAAGGTATTGTCTTGGGGCATAAGGTTTTTGAAAGAGGTATTGAAGTTGATAAAGCCAAGGTTGATGCTATTGAAAAGATGCCATGTCCCAAGGACATCAAAGGTATAAGAAGTTTCCTTGGTCACGCCGGCTTTTATAGGAGGTTCATTAAGGACTTCTCCAAAATTTCTCGGCCTCTGACTAATTTATTACAAAAAGATATACCATTTGTCTTTGATGATGATTGTGTAGAAGCATTTTAAATACTTAAGAAAGCATTGATCTCTGCACCTATCGTTCAGCCACCCGATTGGAACTTACCCTTTGAAATTATCTGTGATGCTAGTGATTATGCTGTAGGTGCTGTTCTAGGGCAAAGAGTTGATAATAAATTAAATGTTATTCAATATGCTAGTAAGACTCTAGACAATGCTCAGATAAATTATGCTACTACTGAAAAAGAATTCTTAGCAGTTGTATTTGCTTGTGATAAGTTCAGACCTTATATTGTTGATTCTAAAGTAACTATTCACGCGGATCATGCTGCTATTAAATATCTTATGGAAAAGAAAGATGCTAAACCTAGACTCATTAGATGGGTTCTCTTGCTTCAAGAATTTGATTTACATATTGTTGATAGAAAGGGAGCTGAGAACCCCATTGTAGACAACTTGTCTAGGTTAGAAAATGTTCTTGATGACCCACTACCTATTGATGATAGCTTTTCTGATGAGCAACTAAATGTTATAAGCACTTCTTGTAGTACTCCATGGTATGTTGATTATGCTAATTACATTGTTGCTAAATTTATACCACCGAGTTTCACATACCAACAAAAGAAAAAGTTCTTCTATGATTTGAGACATTACTTCTGGGATGACCCACACCTTTATAAAGAAGGGGTAGATGGTGTTATTAGACGTTGTGTACCTGAGCATGAACAGGAACAGATCCTACGCAAGTGCCACTCCGAGGCTTATGGAGGACACCACGCTGGAGATAGAACTGCACATAAGGTATTGCAATCTGGTTTTTATTGGCCTACTCTCTTCAAGGATGCCCGTAAGTTTTTCTTATCTTGTGATGAATGTCAAAGAATTGGTAATATTAGTAGACGTCAAGAAATGCCTATAAATTATTCACTTGTTATTGAACCATTTGATGTTTGGGGCTTTGATTATATGGGACTTTTTCCTGCCTCTAATGGATATACACATATTTTAGTTGATGTTGATTACATTACTAAGTGGGTAGAAGCTATTCCAACTAGTAGTGCTGATCATAACACCTATATTAAGATGCTTAAAGAAGTTATTTTTCCGAGGTTTGGAGTCCCTAGATATTTAATGACTGATGGTGGTTCACATTTTATTCATGGTGCTTTCCGTAAAATGCTTGCTAAGTATGATGTTAATCATAGAATTGCATCCCCTTATCACCCACAGTCTAGTGGTCAAGTAGAATTGAGTAATAGAGAGCTCAAATTAATTTTTCAAAATAATGTTAATAGGTCTAGGAATAATTGGTCCAAGAAACTTGATGATGCATTATGGGCCTATAGAACTACATATGAAAATCATATGGGTATGTCTCCGTATAAAATGGTTGATGGAAAAGCTTGTCACTTACCTCTCGAACTAGAACATCAGGCTTATTGGGCTATTAAAGAGCTCAACTATGATTTCAAACTTGCTGGTGAGAAGAGGTTATTTGATATAAGCTCACTTGATGAATGGAGAACCCAAGCTTATGAAAATGCCAAGTTGTTTAAAGAAAAAGTTAAAAGATGGCATGACAAAAGGATACAAAAGCGTGAGTTTAATGTAGGTGATTATGTATTGCTATACAACTCTCGTTTAAGATTTTTTGCAGGAAAACTTCTCTCTAAATGGGAAGGCCCTTACGTTATCGAGGAGGTCTATCGTTCCGGTGCCATAAAAAATCAACAACTTCGAAGGCACAAATCCGAAGGTGGTGAACGGTCAAAGAATTAAACATTATATCTCACGTAATCCCATAAATGTTGAAACCAATATTATTGAAACCGTAACCCCGGAGGAATATATAAGGGACAGTTTTCGGAAGGTTTCAGACTCCGAAAAGGAATAGGTATGTGGTACGGTAAGTAAACCGACTCCAAAACAATTTTTAAGGCAATATTTCTCCGTTTTGGAATATTTAGAAAAATAGAAAAATAAGTAGTAGTCCAGGAAGGACACGAGGGCTCCACGAGGGTGGAGGGCACACCCTACCCCCCTGGGCGCACCCCCCTACCTCGTGGGCACCTCGCATGCCTTCCGGACTCCGTTTTCTTGCACGATACGTATTTTGATCGGTAAAAATTCATTATATAATCTCCCGAAGGTTTTGACTACTGTATCACACAATTTTCCTCTATTCTTGTTTCAAGCTATTTTTCTGACAGATCTAGATTATCATGACGTCTCCAAGTGCCTCCAAGGACAAGTTCTTCGAGAAGGTCATCAACCCTTACCTCGCGGAGGTGTTGCGACACCCTCAAACCATTGAGCTGCGTGATGGGTTGCTGCACATCCGTGATGTTGAGGGACCAAAGGGGACAGGAAGAGGAGACGAGGCTCGAAGCAGTGGAGTAACAAGTTTTCAAGTGCCAAGGGATGGTGGAACGTGGACTCAACTCCAACCACATGATGATCGCGGAGTTCACCAAAAAACACAAGCTGGATGCCGACAACATCGGGGAGACCATCTTCAAGCTTCACGAGAAGATCGAGCACCTCCAAGCCCAAATCTATGACCTGCAAAACCAAAACTGTGAGTACGAATATAGATTCAAAAGGATGAGTTTGGCTGCAGATTTGAGGATCCCGGAGACTCGACCATCCTTCTATGATGGTGAGCCTATGCCTTGGAAGATGGACGACAAGCCCGCATCATCAATAACAACACCGCCACCTTCTTCACCAACAAAGGAGACATAATCACATGGGTATGGACACTCCCCTTGGCAACTGCCAAGCTTGGGGGAGGTGCCCCGGTATCATATCACCATCACACTCCTATCTTTACCGTTTTTCTTAGTTCGATCCTATTAGTAGTATCTTGATCTAGTAGAATAAAGTTACATGAGCTATATAATAAAGATTAGTGTTGAGTCAAGGGCTTGATTATTTTTCCATGATCTTGAGTGAATAAAAGAAAAGAGAACAAGAATAAAAAGAAACAAAGAGCTCATATTGATCTTATTGAGAGTAATGACTTCACATAGAAAGAGTATGATGATTAAAAGTTGTTGGAAGTTGGCAAACATAGCTTCGGTCATCGTTGCAATTAATAGGAAGTAATAAGGAAAGAGAGGTTTCACATATAAATATATTATCATTGACATCTTTTATGATTGGGAGCACTCATTAAAATATGACATGCTAAAGAGTTGATGTTGGACAAGGAAGACAACGTAATGGGTTATGTTTTCTTATATCTGAAATAAAGTATATTGTCATGGATCATCCAACATGTTGAGCTTGCCTTTCCCCTCATGCTAGCTAAATTCTTAGCACCAAGTAGAGATACTACTTGTGCTTCCAAAAACCCTTAAACCAGTTTTGCCATGAGAGTCCACCATATCTACCTATGGATTGAGTAAGATCCTTCAAGTAAGTTGTTATCGGTGAGAGCAATAAAAATTGCTCTCTAAATATGTATGACTTATTAGTGGGGGAGAAAATAAGCCTTATATGATCTTGTGATGTGGAAGAAATAAAAGCGACCGACTACATAATAAAGGTTTATATCACAAGGGGCAATATAAAGTGACGTTCTTTCGCATTAAGATTTTGTGCATCCAACCATAAAAGTGCATGGCAACCTCTGCTTCCCTCTGCGAAGGGCCTATCTTTTATTATTATCCTCTACCTTATGCAAGAGTCATGGTGATCTTCACCTTTCCTTTTTTACATTTTATCCTTTGGCAAGCACAAGGTGTTGGAAAGATCCTGATAGATATATCTAATTGGATGTATGGGAGCATGAGTTATTATTGTTGACATTACCCTTGAGGTAAAAGGTTGGGAGGTGAAACTATAAGCCCGTATCTTTCTCTGTGTCCGATTAAAACTCCGTAACCACAAGTATTGCGTGAGTGTTAGCAATTATGAAAGACTAAATGATAGTTGAGTATGTGGACTTGCTAGAAAGCTTTGACATAGACTCTTTCTGATGTTATGATAAATTGCAATTGCTTCAATGACTGAGAATATAGTTTGTTAGTTCTTAATAAAGTTTATGATTCATACTTTTGCATTGTAAATAGATTATTACTTGAGCATAAGAAATCATATGACATTATCCATATATGTTGCTGTTATGAAGAAAATCATGATGCCCTCATGTCCATATTTTATTTTATCGACACCTCTAACTCTAAACATGTGACATATTTATTGTTATCGGCTTCCGCTTGAGGACAAGCGAGGTCTAAGCTTGGGGGAGTTGTTACGTCCATTTTGCATCATGCTTTTATATCAATATTTATTGCATTATGGGATGTTATTACAAGTTATGTCACAATACTTATGCCTGATCTCTCTTATTTTACAAGGTTTACATAAGCAGGGAGAATGCCGGCAGCTGGAATTCTGGGCTGGAAAAGTAGCAAATATTAGAGACCTATTCTGCACAACTCCAAAAGTCCTGAAACTCCATGAAAGTCATTTTTGAAAATAATAAAAAATATTGAGCGGAAAAAGTACGCCAGAGGGGGACCCACCTGGCCACGAGGGTGGGGGGCGCGCCCTACCCCCCAGGGCGCGCCCCCTGCCTCGTGGGCCCCCTGTTGGCTCTCCGGTGGCCATCTTCTGCTATATGAGGTCTTTCGTCGAGGAAAAAATCATAAGCAACCTTTCGGGACGAAACTCCGCCACCACGAGGCGGAACCAATCTAGGGCTCCGGCAGAGCTGTTCTGCCGGGGATACTTCCCTCCGGGAGGGGGAAACCATCGCCGTCGTCATCACCAACGCTCCTCTCATCGGGAGAGGGCAATCTCCATCAACACCTTCACCAGCACCATCTCCTCTCAAAACCCTAGTTCATCTCTTGTATCCAATTCTTGTCTCCTAGTCCGGGATTGGTACTAGTAGGTTGCTAGTAGTGTTGATTACTCCTTGTAGTTGATGCTAGTTGGTTTATTTGGTGGAAGATCATATGTTCAGATCCTTTATGCATATTAATACCCCTATGATTATGAACATGAATATGCTTTGTGAGTAGTTACGTTTGTTCCTGAGGACATGGGAGAAGTCTTGCTATTAGTAGTCATGTGAATTTGGTATTCGTTTGATATTTTGATGAGATGTATGTTGTCTAGTCTCTAGTGGTGTTATGTGAACGTCGACTACATAACACTTTACCATTATTTGGGCCTAGAGGAAGGCATATAAGAGTTTTTCCAGGCTTGTCCTTTGCTACAAAAAGGATTGGGCCACCTTGCTGCACTTCATTTACTTTTGTTACTTGTTGCTCGTTACAAATTATCTTATCACAAAACTATCTGTTACCACTTATTTCAGTACTTGCAGAGAATACCTTGCTGAAAACCGCTTATCATTTCCTTCTGCTCCTCGTTGGGTTCAACACTCTTACTTATCAAAAGGAATACGATAGATCCCCTATACTTGTGGGTCATCAAGACTCTTTTTTGGCGCTGTTGCCGGGAGTGAAGCGCCTTTGGTAGGTGGAATTTGGTAAGGAAAAATTTATATAGTGTGCTGAAATTTACTGTCACTTGTTACTATGGAAAGTAATCCTCTGAGGGCTTGTTCGGGGTATCTTCACCTCGACCAGTAGAGCAAAGAGTTGCTCCTCAACCTACTGAAAATGAAAATGTTCCCTTTGAAGTTCCTTCGGGTATGTTAGAAAAACTGCTAGATAATCCTTTTGCATGAGATGGAACAAAGCATCCTGATGAGCACCTAATTTATGTGGATGAAGTTTGTGGACTATTTAAGTTTGCAGGTATACCCGATGATGTTGTTAAAAAGAAGGTCTTCCCTTTATCTTTGAAGGGAGATGCATCGACATGGTATAGGCGGTGTGATGATACGAGGTCATGGAACTATAAACGAATGAAATTGGAATTTCATCAGAAGTATTATCCTATGCATCTTGTTCATCGTGATCGCAATTATATATATAATTTTTGGCCTCACGAAGGAGAAAGCATCGCTCAGGGTTGGGGGAGGCTTAAATCAATGTTATATTCATGCCCAATCATGAGCTCTCAAGAGAAATAATTCTTCGAAAAATTTATGCTCGGCTTTCTCATAATAATCAATCCATGCTCGATACTTCTTGTGCTCGCTCTTTTATGATGAAGACTATTGAATTCAAATGGAATTTATTGGATAGAATTAAACGCAATGGACTTTTGAAGAATCTCATCTAGATTTTTCAAGGAATAGTTTGGAAAGCGCTCCTCAAGGTATCTCCATATGGTATAAGCACATTCAAATGTAGGCAAGCACACAAGCTAATTTCTAGGCAATCCTCTTATGATAAGATCAATAGCTCTAAGATTGCGAGTCATGTCAAGATACTCATCGTCGGTAGGATGCAAGGGATCAATAGGAGGCACACAAGGGCTAGTAATATACTTGTTCAAATTATATTCATTAAAAATCTCAAGCATCTCATTTTTCCAAGCACTATATAACTTCCCATCAAAAATAGGCACTCTATGTCTAATACTCCCGATCGTAGATGTCAGGAATCGTTGCATGGAAAACAAAAAAAAATTCTACGCACACACAATGATCTATCCATGGAGATGCATATCAACGAGAAGGGGAGAGCATCTTCATACCCTTTGTTAGCACACGAACACATCACCGTGTACCCTCGACGCCGGGGGTGATGCACCGCAGCTCATGTCGAAGGAGACCCATCCGGAAGCGCGGTACGCAAGCAATCCGGCGGGCGCTTTTGTCGACCCGAAACTCCACACGCCCGGGAGGGACCCCGTCAGGGTGTGCGACGGCTATGGGCTGCCCTAGGTCGACATGATCGCCCCTAGGGCCTCGAGGTTCGCCGCCCTGCAATAAGAAGAACAGACGAAGAACGAGAAAGAAGAAGAACAAGGGAGAGAGATAAAGGTAAAGGTAAAAGGTGGTAGATGATTTGTTCGATTGGGTGCTGTTCAATCAGCCGTCACCCCTTAAGTATATAAGAGGCGGCTGAACTTCCCGTGCAAGGAAAAGGCTTCAATTTACGTCCAAAACCCTAATCCAATTCGGATTTGTTTGGTCCGAACTTTCCAAAATTGTTTGGTAAAATCTGGCTGCACCTTGCGGGCCATGTTTGGGGGATTGAACGACCTCGGATGAAAACGAGGCCAAAAGCAATCTTGACCGTTTCGACGAGGCGAACAACTTCCATGTTGAACGTTTTTCGATCTAAGGCCATCTTGAAGGGGCTTTCGGCTGTTTTCCGAAGTCTGCAGCAGCGAAATTCAAAACCCAGACGAACATACCCGGAGTGTCCGGCCATCCACAGAGAAAATCAAAACCCGGATGGTTTTCCCCGGAGTGTCCGGCCATCCAGTGCAGCAGCGTCTTGTACTAACTGTAACTTTTGCATACGACCTCAGATTAAGACGATTTTTATATCAAAACCGACCGTTTCGACGAGACGAAGACAACTTGTGTACAAAGTTTTTCTATTTGAGGTCGTCTTTGGGGCCTTCTTAATTATTTTTTCGACCATGCCAAAATCTGGTGTCAACACATGCCCCTCTGTTTTTCGGCAAAGCTTGTGTACCGAAAAATAACTTCTGCATAGCTTGTTCTAAGGACGATGTCAACACTCCATCGGCCATTTTGCATGTTCTTAGGATGATAAGTATATATCGGTCATTGGTTGTTTGAACCTCTTGATGCAAACTTGGGTGAAAACTTCTTAGCTTCTATAACAATCCGGTGATAAGGTTTCATAGATCAAAACCATCCTCCGAACCATATTTTTCACCATTTCGCTAGGATTTTGCAGATAAATAAGAATGAACTTCCTCCAATCCTTACTTCGCCTGCATAAAAATTTCATTAGTGGCCAAAGCGGTGGGCTTCGGTTCGGCCTTACCTATGTTGACAAGACCTAGCATCGGCTACTGATAGATGTGCAATACACCGTGACGGACATAGTAGCCGGATGCTTGCTATGCCAACTCTCTCCAATTATCATGTCTAAATTATGAACAATTTTAATGCAACCCAAGGTAAATTTTGCATCTAGACATACCCCAAGATAAACTATAAGTGATTCGTCAAAACATTGATAACCCTTGGATATTTGTTGCACTACTCATAACGGAACACCGAAAGCCTCAATATGTATAGCACCTATAGCAAGTAAAAAGATTCAATCCGAATAACAATGCATATTCGGCTTTGATTAATCGTGCATAAAAATATTCTAAGCGGCATGAGGCTTCAAAAATAGTACCATAAGGAGATATATAAACAACACCAACACTTTGGCCATTGCTACGAGTTGAACCATCAAAACATAATCTCCATAGTACTAGAGAGACAAGGCTAATATCAATAGTATGCATGTCATTAATCCGATGTTCAGTAATAAAATCAGCTATGATTTGGCCTCTTATAGATCTCAAAGATGCATAAGCCAAATCATATCCAAACAAAGTATAAGCCCACTAGCCAATTCTGCTATAAATTGGTCTATGTAGCATGTATTCAATGACATCGGTCATGATGTCTCAACTCCATTCAAATATAAATATAAATTTCCATGAGCACGTACTTTGTCTCGCTCTCCAATCGAACTAAGGACGATGTTTGAATACTACACCGGTCATGCATTGACATACTCTTAGGACGATAGATAAATATCGGCCATTACCATGTAAACTTTGGTCAAAGCACATATAGCCAAAACAAACAAATGAAATGACAAACCAAGTATTTTGGCCCTTTGGATCAGCAACAAACTTGTAGCTAATCAAATGTATAGTGACTTGGTAATACCCTTTCATGATGTAAGAAATTATATTGCATTCATGGATTAAAATAAGCCCATTGAGGGTTACCAGTCATACCTGATGACGAATTCCATGGCATAGGCATTAATGGCATAGTTAAAGAATATGGATAATGTGTAGACCGAAGATGCTTAAACCTTCGGGTTGGTCCTTTATAGTTTTCACTCTTTTCCTTCTTCACCTTTGCCACACTTCTTGTAATGGAAGCTTGCACATAATTCTTATTTTGAGCACTTCCTTTGGGAACCCATGCCATGTTCCTTTCTTCAAGTTCTTGTGCACTAAGTTTTTGTAATTTCTTCTTTTGCCAATATGATAAGCTGAGTGGGCACCCCGACTGCAATTTTGTTTGAAACAATGGCAATTCTTGTTTTACCTTGTGCACTCTCTACTTCTTTTCTTCAGATTTGGCACTTTGACTCTCAATAATTGGTTGCTTCGTCTCATTGCTTTTAGTAGCCTATGTCAACACTTTAATTGGCTCTTTTTCATTTGATATCAAATCTGAAGTTGCACTTTTACGACCATCTCTTTTAACACGGTAAACTTGTTTCACCACCTCTTTCTTCTTCCTTGAGTTTTGGACCGATTCCTTATAATTGAAACGGTCTTTAACATGTGATTTTTCAAATTTTGATCCTCTCAAAGCTGCATAATGTTGGTCAGATGGTCTAAAATAAGATGGAGAATGTGCTCTTGTATCATACATGTCCCATGATGGATATGATTCTATATGAGCATAGGGAGGCATCCACGGCGTTGGCATTAGCGGACCAAAATAAGGATATGAATATGTTGCATTAAAACTCTCACTTTGCCAATGCCGATCCTCATATTTGCGCCTTGGGGGTGATCTTGGTTTCTTTGCATGATTTGGCCGATAAGCATTCTTCTCTTCACTCTTCTTTTGATATTTATCCAATAGTTTAGCGAAGGTGATTTTTGATCTCTTACACTTGTGCTTATTTCGGTCTTTGTTTTCTTTTGGTTTGCTTTCATTGATCATTGGATTTGCTTGTTGCCCCCTAGTCCTTGGCGTCTCCATTGTAACTTCGATAGAACTCATGCCTTCAAGAATATTTTCATTGTGCTCTTGAACAACTTCTTTCCTTGAAAGCTTGATCCCATCACCTGTAGTTTTTACCTTTTCATGTTTATGTGGATCGGCTTGAAGTAGCCGATGCAGAAAACTTTTTCCATCAGGACCAATTGGAATAGACTGGTCATCTCTTGGTGTTTCAACAAATTTCAATTGTCCTTTATCAATGGCCGATTTAACTATTTGACGAAACATGTTGCAATCCTCAAAATTATGCTTGGAGAAATCATGCAACTTACAATACATTCGTCCTTGGACTGATGGCTTGACATGGTGATCAAGAATTCTAATATAATTATTTCTCATCAACAAATCAAAGATTTGATCACACATGTTTGAATTGAAGGTATACCTTTTATCTTCTAGACGGTCTTGATGTGAGAATGGCTTTGGAGGTAAGCAAACAAATGGTTCAGATTTTACATCACCCCATTTGGCTATGCATAGTGTTTTGCACTCTATTTCCGATGTCTTTGGATAAGATATTATATTAGCATTGGATTTCTCAAAAGAACTTAAGCTTGGCTTTAAATTTCTGAAATCAAAGTAGCTAGAACATGCGTGTCTCAATTGAGACCATGCGTAAGCCAAGTATGAAACAAGCAAAGCTACCCAATTAGATATGAACTTTAAATAAAGCAATGGGAAAATCTTTGGCTGCAATAATAAGTCACCATCGGTCTCTTTGAATGGTACAATGTATTGACCAATATGCTCAGTAACAATTGTATTGCTAACAATTAAATTTCCCTGCATCATTGGTCTTTCAAAATTACTTATAAGATTTTTTCTAATACATGCATCAACAATAAAGTTGCGACCAAATCTGAAAATAGGTAAATCACTGGCTAGACATACCTCTTTGAATATGTTGGGAGAGCATGATGTTGGTGTAATTTGAATGATACTTTGTTCCGTTTTCAGTTGGCTCCCCAACGCCTTGGCATCCTCTTTTTCTTCAATAGATTCGGCACACATAATATTTGATTCGGCTTTTTCAATAACCGAATTTTCATTGTTACCTGAATCAATACTTTTATCTTTTTGTATTTGCAAGGCTTCTCGCTCTTGTCTAATTTTAGCCCACATCTCAGTTTGGCGAGCTTTAAACTTTTTCATCTCAATTTCCATCCACTCCTCATGAGATTGCCCCCCAATAATTTGAGAATTTTCCGGCAATGAGGTGCCGAAACTTTGCAATTGTTTAGGGGGTGCACTGGATGGTACAACACTGGACGAATGCATCATTTGCACAACTCTAGCTTTTACTGCAGCAAAATCATGAGGCTTCCCACCTTCTATTAGTTCCTTTCGAATGGAGTTGCACAAATCCCAAGAGAATGTAGGCTTATTCTCAACTACCCAGTCTGGATATGGTTGCCCCCCGATGCTTTTAGACTCTTTCGACAACGAGATGTTGCCGAAATTCTGTAATTGTGTTGGGGGAACATGATATGCCACGGTAGTAGGTGAAGGCATTTGTGCTCCTGTAAAATTTTCACTTATTCGGCCATGACCATGAAGGTGTGGAGCCGAATTATGGACATCAACAGTTGCATATGGTGCCAGAAAATTAGTAGCATGAGGTGTAGCATATGATGTTTGAGGGTAATTGGCCGAATAACTAGTAGTAGCATGGCCAATTCCCCTATTCACCGGCACGTTTGGATTAACATACTGCAAGTTATTTGTCGATGAATAGAAAGTTGAAACACTTTGTTGCATACTATTGGAAGTTCCTACATGGGGTGTCTCAACATGATTAACCAAACTCATCATGTTGTTCATCGGCATATAGATTTGTGGGGTTGTCGATGCATGGGAGTTGGGATACATATGTTGCATGTTGTTAAAATTATATGAAGTTGAAGCATGAAGATTATTCTGAATCGACTGTTGCATATAATTAGATGCATGATTAATAAAACTAGGGCTAGCGGATACAATATGCTCATTAGACGATCTAGCAACAACATATGCATTATTTGCATCTACATAAGTGAATTGGGTATTCATGTTACCTTTGTAGATTGCAAACCCTACATGACGATCTCTTCGTAGCAAGAACGGGCCGGAGACCGTTCAAGCTTCGGTCCCCAGCGGAGTCGTCAAAAAGTGTGTTCGCACACGAACGCGTCACCGTGTACCCTCGACACCGGGGGTGATGCACCGCAGCTCACGTCGAAGGAGACCCGTCCGGAAGCGCGGTACGCAAGCAATCCGGCGGGCGCTTTTGTAGACCCGAAATCCCACACGCCCGGGAGGGACCCCGTCAGGGCGTGCGATGGCTATGGGCTACCCTAGGTCAACCTGATCGCCCCTAGGGCCTCGAGGTTCGCCGCCCTGAGAACAGACAAAGAACGAGAAAGAAGAAGAACAAGGGAGAGAGATAAAAGTAAAGGTAAAAAGTGGTAGATGATTTGTTCGATTGGGTGTTGTTCAATCGGCCGTCACCCCTTAAGTATATAAGAGGCGGCTGGACTTCCCGTGCAAGGAAAAGGCTTCAATTCACGTCCAAAACCCTAGTCCAATTCGGATTTGTTTGGTCCGAACTTTCCAAAACTGTTCGGTAAAATCTGGCTGCACCTTGCGGACCATGTTTGGGGGAGTAAACGACCTCGGATGGAAACGAGTCCAAAAGCAATCTTGACAGTTTCGACGAGAAGAACAACATCCATGTTGAACATTTTTCGATCTGAGGCCATCTTGAAGGGGTTTTCAGCTGTTTTCCGAAGTCTGCAGCAGCGAAATTCAAAACCCAGACAAACATACCCGGAGTGTCCGGCCATCCACGAGAAAATCAAAACCCGGATGGTTGTCCCTGGAGTGTCCGGCCATCCAGTGCAGCAGCGTCTTATACTAACTGTAACTTTTGCACACGCAATGATGCTGGGAATCGTTGCATGGAAAACAAAAAAAATTCTACACACACGCAATGATCTATCCATGGAGATGCATAGCAACGAGAAAGGGAGAGCATCTTCATACCCTTGAAGATCGCTAAGCGGAAGCGTTTATCAACGCGGTTGATGTAGTCGTACACCTTCATGATCCGTCCCGATCAGGTACCGAACGTACGGCACCTCCGCGTTCAGTACACATTCAACTCGATGACGTCCTCGCCTTCTTGATCCATCAAGACGGGGCGAAGTAGTAGATGAGTTCCGGCAGCATGACGGCGTGGTGATAGTGTTGGTGAAGAAAAATCTCCGCAGGGCTTTGCCAAGCACAATGAAAACTATGACGGAGGATAAACTAGAGGGGACGGGGTTGCCGGCACATGGCTTGGTGATTCTTGATGTGTTCCGGGTGCTAGCCCTGCCCCTCTATTTATATGTTGAGCCCCGGGGTCGAAACTTGGAGAAAGAGCCTCCTCAAAGTCGGGTTTGCCTACAAGGAAGAGTCCTTCTCGGACATCTAGGACCATATGCCACAGTCCTTGGCGTCTAGCCCAGACGCCATGGGGGCCAAACGCGAGGGTTTACGGCGTTTGGCCTCCGGGCCTCCGCAAAACTCTTTTTGCACCGACCTAAAGCCCTGTGGGCTTAACCCCTTGGTTTAACCATATCATCCTATATATCAATCTTTACCTCCAGACCATTCCGGAGCTCCTCGTCATGTCCGTGGTCGCATCTGGGACTCCAAACAACATTCGGTCACCAACATACATAACTCATACAATACTATATTGTCAACGAACGTTAAGCGTGTGGACCCTACGGGTTCGAGAACTATGTAGACATGACCGAGACACCTCTCCGGTTAATAATCAATAGTGGAACCTTGATGCCCATATTGGCTCCTACATATGTGACGCCCCGAGACCGACGCTTCAGAAGACTTCCATATTTTCATGATCACCGTGTGTTTCTTTTCTGCTTGCGCTATTTATTTTTTGCATTGCATCATGTCATCATGCCATCATGTCATTTAATTTTTAAAACCTCAACTAAATAAATTGCATAGATATTTTGATCTATTTGAATCGAGGGAATTCACATGGTGATTTCTCTTTATAACATATCCTCCCAATATTAGGGAGCTATATTAAATATTTCTTTAATTTGGAAATCACCATAACACACTTGCAAATTATCCCAATACCTTTGTTATCTTAATTCTTGGTCTCCAACTATGCCATATATTCTTTCATCATATTCCGGAGCCCCTCCAAAATCCGAACATTTTTTGACCTTCCCAACCCTCACTTCCTATTCAAATCATTTGAATTTAAATCAAATGAGTTTGAATTTAAATCTTTCAATCATGGCCTTTCGTATTTTCTCGGAACAAGCACATTTTTGTGAGTCCAGGAAAATTATCCGCGTGTCCAACTTCTTCCGCTAACCTCCCTTTCTTTTCTTTCTTATCTCTGTTTTTTTATTTTCTTTAGAGTGAGAGAGAGAGAAGAGAGCCTGCAGCCTAGCCGACCTCTAAGCCCAAAGCCGAGCCGGCGCCCCCACCAGCTCTAACCCTAGCCCGACCCCCTGCTCGATACCTCTCCCTCTCGTTCCCTCAGCCCACCGCCACGCACACACGCACACATCGCCGGGGTGAGCCCTGCTCAATCCCCTCCTCCCTCAATGCGCCGTCGTAAGTCGTACCATCAATCTCTCTCTTAGTACTAACAAGGGTCGGCCAATCAGGAGGAGTCTCTGAGTCTCTGAGCACCCGCTCCCCTTGAGCACTCCGCCGTGCGTCACTCCGACACCGGCGTCCACCCTCCCGCCGCCCGCCACTCCGGCGACGGCGGCCACCCCATCCTCTCCCCCGAGCTCCCCCGCGCTGGCCATGGCGGAGAGCCCGCATTCCGTCTCCTCCGCGTTCCCGCATCTGGAGCGCCCTATTGTCTCGGGCCTCGGCCTCTCCTCGGGCTCTGAGGAGTCGCGGGAGGTGGCCGCGCCTGCAGCGGCGCTCGCGCCGGCGCCTGCGGTGGAGTCGTGCTGCCGCCTGGCCCCCTGGACGGAGGCCCCCCCTCCAGGAAAACCCTGTGGAAGCGCCGGCTCGACGCAAGGCCATCTGGGGCGGTCTCGCGCTCCCGCTCCCCCCTTCCCCCGTCCGGCAAGAGATCTCACCGGAGATGCGCGACAAGTGCTTCCGGTGCCTGGAGAAAGGGCACTATCGGCGGGACTGCACCAACGACGTCGTCTGCATCCGTTGTGGCCTGCCTGGCCATGAGGCCAGGGGCTACACCCGGCCGCGCAGCCCCTCTTCGGAAGATGACCTCCGGCGGGAGGCTGTGGCCAAGGTGGCTCGCCGGTCGGCCTCTGCTGGTGGGGACATTGCTGGCTCAGCGGCGTGCCGAACTGGCGCGGTCCGGGTCCCTCCTCCTCCGCCGGCTGGCCTCGGCTCCCCCCCCGCCCGCCGCCGCCCTCTGCCTTGGGCGGCCGGTCTGGCCACTGCTCGCGGCTCCCAGGCTCCAAACCAGGGAGGACCTGGAGATGGAGCCGGCGGAGCTTTGCGTCGTCCGCCGCTCGGCTGCCATGTCTGACCTGGAGCGACGCCTCCAGCACGCCATGGTCGCCTATGTTGGCAGCGCCAGGCATGATGTGTCCCCAAGGTTCGTGCTTGATGCGTTGGAGGCTGAATTCGGCATGTCTGAAGATTGGGTCTCGGTCCACCCCTACCGGCCCGAGGATTTCTTGGTGGTGCTTGCGCGGCAGGATCATCGGAACAAGGTGGGATTGCGTCCGTCGGTGGAGCACCGGGGTGTCCGGCTGTTCTTCCGCCAATGGAACAGGCAGGCTCAGGCCGTTCATGCTATCATGAGATTCAAGGTGTGGATCGTGATGGAAGGTATCCCACCGAATGCCTGGGACCGTGGAGTGGCGGAGGATCTCCTGGGCTCTGCCTGCATTGTCGATTCCGTCGAGCCAGAGACAAGCTCGCGCTCTGACCTGTCTTCTTTCCGGCTGGTGGCATGGACTGCGGACCCTGATTCCATCCCGACCCGGCGATGGCTAGCAGCGCCGGAGCCAGCGGATCACGTTTTCGAACCACAAATGCTGCAGTACAAGATCCTCATCCACCTGGATTCAGTGACAGATTTCTCTGAGGCCGAAGAGCCTTTATTTCATGGCGGTTCGTCGGACAGTTGGCACAGTGGCTTGCCGGAGGAAGACGAGATGGAGCGTGGCGGTGGTGCCCCCCCCCCCTCATGGCGCCGGCCATGGCAGTTTGGCGTTAGGGACTGTCAGAGCGGTGCGGGCCTGGGGCAGGGTCAGGGCCAGAGCGGTGGTCGGCAGGTCGCCGGCGGCGAGGCACCACCAGGGCGTCAAGATTGGAGGCTGCCCCCGATGACATCAGCAAAAGCCACCTGCTTCCCGCATGCCATGCAGCCAGTTCAGGATAGGCTGACGATCCGTCAGTCCGCTTTTGACCGTATCACTTCAACAACCAGTCCAAGGGTGGCTCAGAGGAGTTTGAACCAGCAACGCGCCAACACAGCGAGTCGGCAGCTGGCGAGCACTAATCCGGCCACAGGATTGGGCGGACATGGACTGTGCGAGGGGACCCGCTCCAGATCAGGGACACAGGGAGTGGGGGCATGCGTGGACAGGACGGGCTCTGCTGCTCTATCGTTGGATAAGGATGTTGCTGTGGGGCCTTTGGCAGAAGGATCGCTGTCCCCGTTGGCGGGGCCCAAGGCAGGGGGATCGCTGATTCCGGTGGTGGGGCCTGCATGTCTGCCATCCCCGGATCCGCTTTGCACCTCGCCTGCCAGGGATGTTGGTGTTGCCGTGGACGTTGTGGTGGGCAATTTGGCTCGGTTGGGGACGGATTCAACAGAAGATCCTGAAGTCCAGGTCGAGTCTGTCCTGGCCCCTGTCTTGGGGGGCCGCCCGGTTGTGGGGGGCCTACGGGGGTACAGACTGCTGAGATGCCATTGGCTTTGGCATCTGCCCCGGATCCTGGATGTCCACAACAGATCCCGAGGCAGATCACGACTGTGGCTCCCCATGCTTCCAGTGATGCACCTCGCAATGGACACTTGTCGAGCCAGGGCCCTGTGCTGCTTTTAGAGGCTATTCTGGACGCGACTAACAACATGCACATCGTTCAATCTGCATGCAACACTGGTATGTCTCCCCAGGAAGTGGCTGCCTACGAAAAAATGAAGTGGTTTTTCTCCAAGCTGGTCAAGAAGCCCGCCCCACCTCTTCTCTTGGAAGTCCAAGCCTCATCGCTGCGACCTGATGCCGAGCCTTTTACCCCTCGGTGCACGACCAGAGCCACCAAGCGCGCCCCATCAACTCAAAAGGGAAAGGCTTCTCCGGCGGAGAATGTTCTAATGCGTGTGCTCGGGCTTGCACCTAAGGACTTGGAGGTTGATCACGCCCGCATTGAGGAGCTCAACGGGCTTTTCGACTCTCCACTGCGCGAACAACACATCAAGGTCATTGCAGCTCTTTTTGGCAAGGAGTTGCCGGCTCGCAGGGACATCATGGAGGAGATGCCTACGGAAATCGAGGCGCGGTAAGCTACCATGGTGGTTGCGCTTTCATGCGCTTGTTGGAGGAAGGAGTTTCTCTCTCTTTTCATGGATCTAAATCCTCAAGTCTTGTGCTGGACGTGCGAGGTTTGAACGACCCGACGAAGAAGAAGGCGATTAGAGAATTTGTTTCTTCAGTTAGAGTTAACTTAGTGTGCCTTCAAGAGACCAAACTGGATGTAATTGACAACTTCTGTGTGATGCAATGCCTAGGGCCGCTGCTCGATTACGCTGCCAGATTTGCCTTCGGTTGACACTAGGGGGGAGTCCTTCTTGCTTGGGACTCAACCATCATGGAGATTGATAGCATTCATCTGGATAGTACTTCCTCACAGGTTTGGTGCATAACAAAGATGGGGCCTCTTGGTGGATTTCGGTGGTTTATGGACCACAAGGGGATGATCTTAAAACTGTCTTCCTGGAGGAATTGCATGCTAGAAGAGCTGGCTGCCCTGGCCCTTGGATGGTTCTAGGTGACTTCAACATGATCCTTCGGGCTTCGGAGAAGAACAACACTAACCTGAACAGGGCTATGATGAGAAAGTTCTGGGATTTCGTGGACACACATGAGCTCAAAGAGTTGTACATGCACGGCAGAAACTTCACTTGGACCAACGAAAGGGACGCTCCGGTTATGACCAAGATAGACAGAATCTTAGTCTCAGTGGATTGGGAGTTACACTTCACGGACTGCCTGCTTCAAGCCCTATCTACCAATGTGTCCGATCATGCGCCATTGCTTCTCTCCACCTCCGCTGCGTTTTGCCCCAAAAAACGTTTCAGATTTGAGCTTTTTTGGACAAAACTTGATGGTTTTCTCAATGTGGTTCGAGAAGCTTGGGAATGTGCCGATGATATCATTGATCCTTTCAAGTGGCTAGATGAGATGTTGCGTAACACGGCTCGTGCGCTCCAAGCGTGGGGACAGCGGAAGGTGGGTAACATCAAGATCCAAATGTCGGTGGCGAACTATGTGATCCTGCGCTTGGACAGAGGGCAGGAGTCTCGTCAGCTTTCCCCTCAGGAGTTGTGGCTTCGTAGGACTCTCAAGGTGGCCCTGTTGGGGCTGGCTTCCCTCCAGCGCACTATCGAACGGCAACGGTCCAGACTCAGATGGATCAAGGAGGGCGATGCTAACACAAAACTGTTCCAGCTCGTGGCAAACGGTCGATGCTCAAAAAATTTCATCCCTCGCATCAAAGTTGGCAATGACATTGTCACAGAGCAAGATCACATTGGAGACATCTTTACTGAGGCCTTCCAGCACCGTCTTGGGATGGCAATCCCGAGGGAGACCGCATTGGACTTGGATTTTCTTGGCGTCCAAAGTCATGACCTTCAGGACCTTGATGCTATCTTCACTGAAGAAGAGGTGTGGAACACGATTAAGGATATGCCGGTGGATCGCGCTCCTGGACCCGATGGTTTCATCGGGGCTTTCTTCCTGCATGCTTGGCCGGTTATAAAGCATGATCTGATGGCGGTGATGCTTAAATTGTATGTCGGGGATGGGCGAGGCTTTGGTAAGTTGAATCGTGCACATGTGGTGTTAATCCCTAAAAAGCCGGATGCGATGGATGTGAATGATTTTAGACCGATCAGCCTGACTCACAGCGCAACAAAAATCTTTGCAAAAATGCTGGCAAATAAAGCCAGGATGAAGATGGCCCATGTTGTCGCAGTCAACCAGTCTGCTTTCATCAAGACCAGGACATTACATGATAATTTCTTGCTTGTGAGACAAGTTGCTAGGAAGATTCACAATCGTAGAGAAGTCGGACTCCTTCTCAAACTCGATATTGCAAAGGCTTTCGACTCCTTGTCGTGGCCCTTTCTCCTAGAGGTTTTGAGAGCCAAAGGCTTTGGAAGAAAGTGGACGGAGTGGATTTCTATCCTGCTTAGAACAGCGACAACGCGAGTGGTGGTCAATGGAAACCCTGGAAAGGCGTTTGCGAATGCATGTGGGATGAGACAGGGTGATCCAATCTCGCCACTCCTCTTCGTTATTGCTATGGATGTGCTCACACAGATGTTCATCAAGGCTTCTGAGGAGAACGTTGTCAGCTCATTTCATGGCATTAAAGCTGTGCAGAGGATCTCCATCTACGCCGATGATGTAGCGTTGTTCATCAAACCCTCAAGTGAGGACTTGCACCTGGTGCGATCTGTGCTTCAGGCTTTTGGTGAGGCATCTGGTCTCCGAGTCAACTACAACAAGTCCTCAGCCATTCTGATTAGAGGTGATGATCTGGACAAGAACAGGGTGGCCTCCATGCTTCAATGTGACATGACGGACTTTCCGTGCAAATATTTGGGATTGCAGCTGGCGATCAAGCAATTAACAAAGAATGAGTGGCAGCCAATGTTGGACAGTGCTAAGAAATTGGTCCCAACTTGGCAGAAGGGCCTGATCACTAGACCTGGGAGGCTCATCCTCGTGAAATCTATCATGTCTGCTCGGCCTATACACCACTTTCTGGTGATGAATGCGCCCCTTTGGGTATATGAAGACCTGAACAAGTGGATGCGAGCCTTCTTTTGGACTGCTAAGGACAAAGTCAATGGAGGACAATGCATGGTTGCCTGGAACATTATCTGCAAGCCGGTGTGCTTTGGTGGTCTGGGGATCAAGAATCTGCAAACTCAGGCGCTCGCCCTCAGGGTTCGATGGGAATGGTTAAGAAGAGTAGACGTTGAAAGACCATGGCATGGCATCCCCATGATGGTTGACAAGGAGGCAAGACAAGTGTTTGACGGCTTAGTCAGGATCAAGGTTGGCGATGGCTCGAGGATCCTGTTTTGGCGCGATCACTGGATCCATGGTTTTGCAGCATCTGACATTGCCCCTCTGGTGGTTAACATGGTTGATAAGCGCACACGGAACAGACAGACAATTCAACAAGCTCTCGGTACTGCTTCTTGGATGCTTGACGTGCAGGGCGAGCTCTCTTTCATAACCCACATCCAATTCCTTCACCTGCAGCAGACGATTGTCACGGTCCAGAGAGACACGACCGGGCCCGATGAATTCTCTTGGCCGTGTGATGCTTCGAGTTCATACACGGCCCGCTCGGTTTATGATAGGCTGTGCCAAGGGTCCCTGCGCGTGCCTTTTGCCGCTTGCATCCGGGCGGAACTGGGCTCCGTTGAAGTGCAAGATTAACATGTGGCTCACGATGCAGCATCGAATCTGGACGTCCGACCGCAGAGCGAGACATGGGCTTCAGGATGCCCCATCTCCGTGCTTTACATGCCTCCAAGATGAAGATACTGCCGAGCACATCCACATTCAATGCTGCTACGCGAGAGATATCTGGCATCGATGCCTCACTGACCTAAACATCAATGTTCAGAGACCGGAGAGAGAGAGGATACCCTTCTGGATTGGTGGCTTAGGGCCAGGGGGGCTTCCACGATGCGGACAAGCGAGGTTTTAACACCCTTGTCTCTGCGGTTGCTTGGGCGCTTTGGAAGCAAAGAAACGCGAGAGTGTTTAATCGTGAGGATCAAGTCAAGACGGTAGCACAACTCCATTTGCACATCCTCGATGAGATTAAGGAATGGAAGCTCGCAGGATTGGGTGTAGGTGTTTTGCATAGATTTGGGAGAGAGTAGCCTTTATGCTTTAGGTGTTGGTGTGGGTTGTACACTTGTGGGGATGTTCGCACCCGCGCAAGTTCTTGTAATTATTTCTCTCTCTTCTATAAAAGTAAGGTATGCCTTTGGTGTACTCTCGAAAAAATGCGACGTCGTAGAGAGAGAGAGAGCAGAGACACGCCTCGCCCGATCACCTTCACAGCCATTCGGCCCCGCGCCTCCCCGTCGACCACGTCGCCTCCGCACCTCCAGCCGGCCACCGGAGCCCTTCGCTGCCGCCCGGGCTTGGCCTCGCCCGCTGCCCAGGGCGTCGCTCCCCTGCCGTCTCCAGGCAGCACCGGAGCTGCTCCTTCCCGCGACCCGAGCCCCAAGCGCCGCCTCGACTCCTCTGCTATGCCCGTACCTCACCTGCGACTTCTCCGCACCGGCGACCTCCATCGCTCCTCCCTGCTTCGTCCGGCCTTCGCGCCGCCATGCTCCAGCGCCGCCTCGAGCTCATCATCCTCGACCTCCATGCCGTCCACAGGTCCCTCGTCCATTGCTGCAAGGTCCAGCCTATTGCTTCCTTCCGCTGCCATGGACAGCCACCTCGCCTGCAACCTCTCGGCGGCCCTCTCTCTGCTGCCGTTACGCCATCTCCGGCCTCTACTTTGACCGACCGCGGCGTCCCGAGCAGCAGCGCTTCTTGCTGTGTCTCTTTTTGTTTCGTGAGCACAAGTATCTCTGTCACCAAGTTCATCTACGGTGAACCATACGGACCGCCAAGTTCGACCACGATCCATCAAGACCATTGTGTTGCACGTCAACATGAGTACGACCACGGACGGCTACCTCCAGAGGAATTTCGTCAAGTTCCACTTCAACAAGTGTACCTCACGTGCAGGATTCGCCAAGTACCGCACCGGATGTCAAGTACCTCTCTGACGACACTGAAAGTATACAAACGTGTATAACTACCATCCCGTGCATGTCACCAAGTACCACGACATCGACGACCCCTTCAAGTTAGACTTCGGTTGTCGTGTACACTACCGTCGCCCCGAAGGCGTTGTATCCATCAAGTCCCTCTCCGAGACGTGAACCACTACCGTCGCGAGAACGTCTACTTCCATCTACACCGCATCGAACTCGTTCTGTCCTGAAAATGCACGCTTCGAAGGTATAACCACCGAGACAACTTTCCGAGAACGAATGCATGTGTTGTATGAGATGTTCGTGTCTGCGCCGTGTCCGAGTTGTCATTGCACGTTCCTCCTCTTAAGCCATTCCACCGACATGTGGGACATCGGTATCCGGGATCACTCCCCGTCACTCTTGCATGTTTCATGCACCCACACTTGTTCCTTTGCACCAGCATCTCAATCGAGTTGCCAGAACCGGGATGTTGCCGTGGCACCATTTCCGTTTCACCGCCGTGGCACCCTTTTCCTTCCGCCATGGCGACAAATGCCTCGTATCGTGCTCATGTCAACATTTCCATAAAATTGCTTAAAACTTGCATATGTCATTCGCATCATGATAACAACATTTAAAATGTTTAAAATTGTGTTTGCATTAAATTGCTAAATGCATGTGGGGATTTTCTCAGAAGTGTTGTTTTGTTGTTTCCGGCCCCATTTAACTTGCCTAGATAGGTAGCTTTTTTATGCTTCACCTCTTGCCATGTTAATCAACATTTAATATTGTTGGGTACATAAACAAGAGTGAACTAAATTAATGAATGTGGTGTTTCGTCAATATGCAACTCGTTGCATATTGAGCTCCACTTAACTTGTAGTGTTGTTTATGCACTTTGCCATGCCATGTCTATTTAAACCGGACATGCATCATACTTGATTGTGCATCATGCCATGTTTGTGTGATGGTTATTTACCATGTTGTTTGCTTCTTTCCGGTTGCGCGTCTCCTTGATAGTTCCGGTTATGTTGCGATTGTGAGGATTCGTTCATCTATGCCCGTTCGTCTTCTTCTTGGACTCGTTCTTCTTCCTTGCGGGATCTCAGGCAAGATGATCATACCCTCGATATCACTTCTATCTTTGCTTGCTAGTTGTTCGCTCTATCGCTATGCTTGCGCTACCTACCACTTGTTTATCATGCCTCCCATATTGCCATGTCAAGCCTCTAACCATCCTTCCGTAGCAAACAGTTGTTTGGCTATGTTACCGCTTTTGCTCAGCCCCTCCTATAGCGTTGCTAGTTGCAGGTGAAGATGAAGTTTGTTCCATGGTTGGAACATGGATATGTTGGGATATCACAATATATCTTATTTAATTAAGGCATCTATATATTTGGTAAAGGGTGGAAGGCTCGGCCTTATGCCTGGTGTTTTGTTCCACTCCTGCCGCCCTAGTTTCCGTCATACCGGTGTTATGTTCCTTGATTTTGCGTTCCTTACGTGGTTGGGGATTTATGGGACCCCCTTGACAGTTTGCTTTGAATAAAACTCCTCCAGCAAGGTCCAACCTTGGTTTTACATTTGCCTAACAACCTATACCTTTCCCTTGGGTTTTCGCGAGCCCGAGGGTCATCTTTATTTTAACCCCCCGGGCCAGTGCTCCTCTGAGTGCTGGTCCGAACTGAGTAGACTGCGGGGCCACCTCGGGGCAACTTGAGGGCTGGTTTTACTCGTAGGATGTCTCATCCGCTGTGCCCTAAGAACGAGATACATGCGACTCCTATCGGGGTTTGTCGGCACATCGGGCGGCTTTGCTGGTCTTGTTTTACCATTGTCGAAACGTCTTGTAACCGAGATTCCGAGTCTGATCGGGTCTTCCCGGGAGAAGGAATATCCTTCATTGACCGTGAGAACTTGTGATGGGCTAAGTTGGGACACCCCTGCAGGGTATAAACTTTCAAAAGCCGTGCCCGCGGTTATGTGGCAGATGGGAATTTGTTAATCTCCGGTTGTAGAGAACTTGACACTTGACTTAATTAAAATGCATCAACCGCGTGTGTAGCCGTGATGGTCTCTTTTCGGCGGAGTCCGGGAAGTGAACACGATTTGGGTTATATATGAACGTAAGTAGTTTCAGGATCACTTCTTGATCACTTCTAGCTTCTTGACTGTTGCGTCGCTTCTCTTCTCGCTCTTATTTGCGTATGTTAGCCACCATATTTGCTTAGTGCTTGCTGCAGCTCCACCTCACTACCCTTTCCTACCCATAAGCTTAAATAGTCTTGATCTCGCGGGTGTGAGATTGACAAGTCCTCGTGACTCACAGATTCTACCAAAATAGTTGCAGGTGCCGACGATACCAGTGCAGGCGACGCAACCAAGCTTAAGTGAGAGTTCGACGAGGAACTTGGTCGTTACTATGTTTCGTTTCCTGTTGATCAGTAGTGGAACCCAGTTGGGACGATCGGGGATCTAGCATTTGGGGTTATCTTCTTTTCATTTGGACTTGACCGTAGTCGGTCTATGTGTGTATTTTGAATGATGTATGAATTTATTTATGTATTGTGTGAAGTGGCGATTGTAAGCCAACTCTCTTTATCCCATTCTTGTTCAATACATGGGATTGTGTGAAGATGACCCTTCTTGCGATAAAACCTACAATGCGGTTATGCCTCTAAGTCGTGCCTCGACACGTGAGAGATATAGCCGCATCATGTATGCTAAGTTGGTATCGAGCCATCCCGACTTAGGAGCCCCTCGCTGATTGAATCGTTGACGTTGTTGAGTCTAGAACAAAATGTTTTGAGTCTTAGGATTATATATATCGGAGAGTTGGATTCTTTTTACTCCTCAGTCCCTTCGTCGCTCTGGTGAGGTCTCCTTACGTAGATGTTTTGACTTTCCTCTCCTCAAATTTCACTAAAAAAATTTAGGATCACGCGGGTACCTTGGAATCGTTCCGATATTCTTGTGACGAGAACATTTTTCTTGGTGCCTCCTGACATTTAGGGGTTGTGGCAGTGTCTTGGGGAGTTGAGCTCCGAGGTCTTGTCGTCACAATTTTATCGTTGCAGTTCTGGAATACCTGAGTTTTGCCGACATCGAAAATCTCTTTTATGCAGTTTGTTGGTGAGATCACCTCGACGCCACCCAGTACTGGGGCGGGAGTTCGGGAGTATTGCCATAACTTGTATAACGGGTGCCTTTCGAAGGTTGAGGTACACGATTTCCGGAGTTTTCTTGGTTATGTGTTGACGGATGGATACAGCTGGATCTAGGGATTGTTAGTTTGGGTGAGATATATTGCATCTCCTGTATCCCCAACACCAGATTGCATAACCAGAAAGTTTCGGGAGTTTATAGGTGGGAATTCAAGTAGCTCCTAGAATATCTTTCCGAAAGATGCATGATATGGGATTGGGTAAATCTCTATCATATGTGTTTGTTCCGCTTATTTCTGCAAGCCAATCCTTTGTTTTGTTTTGAGTTGTGGTATTCGAGTTGCTTCAATGTCAAGTGTTGATTCCATACCTTTCCTCAGCGGTGTTCTCACATTTCTATGGGAGTGTTAATCCTTCTTGATCATCGAGATTGTCATGTCAATTCTTTTCCAATCGGCGTGCTTCTCTTCAAGTGGATCCGATCATTTCAACATTCTCAAGATCACCTCTCAGTTTCCCAACATTGTTCATTTCATCCGTCCCCAAGTTGCCTTTGTTTTCCCGCCCTCCCACCCTTTTCTTAAAGGACTCATATTTCTCAATCATGTAGTATCCTTTTATTTGTGTGAAGTCTCTCCATTCTTTTCCGTCAATGTTCTTATCCGGTGATTCTCAGGAAGATACTAACGGAGCTTCAAGTTTATCATTCTTCATTCTTTTCTTCTCCGGTGGATTCAATTCAAGATTTGTCGATCATATCTTTCCTTATTTCAAATGTGTTCTCATGCTGGTGCACCTCTTAATCATTCACCTCTCGCTATTCATTTGTTCCGAAGTGCTGAAGATATCTCTGAAGATTCGTGTTTCGACTCCGCATCAAATCTAACTATTTTGAGGTTGTTACCTCATTCAAGCCATTTAATTCAACCGGTGCAATCTCCTGTTCAAGTAATCATTTCAACGGTGTTCCTTTTCAGTGGGCCCTAACCCACAGGTCTTTTTCCAGGATATTACCCGACTCTTCTAATTCTTTCCCGGAGTTACTCTGTAATTCTTTTCCAAGTTGACGTAAGAATGAATTATCATCAGTCAATTGCCTTCTCCAAGATCTCTTTCAAATTCTTTTCATCTTTGGCTCAACCTTTCTATTCTTCATTATTCTGGAGTGCATCAACAATTCATGGTGGTGTTTCCCATCGTCGTTCTCAGCTTTGGAAGACCGAAGAGGAGTTCTTCTTAAATCCTTGGTCGTTCTCTTGAAGATTCTCAGTTCAAGCTTGATGCCATCCTCTCATAATTGTTTTTGATTGTGAGAATTCTTTTCACCCATCCGGAGCAATTCAGGAGTCTTTTCAGTTTGATTCTCCGGAGCCCATCATCTCAGAATTATTCATTCCAGCTTCTAGCTCTCGTTCCCAAATCTTACTGGTGCATCGTTCAAGTATTCTCTAGTCAGCTTGTCATCTCTTCAATCTCTTATATCTAAATTCTCTCAAGCATCTTTGTTCTTTTTCTAATTCTTCCCGGTGATTCATTCTCTTTTCTTCAATTGTTTTCAAGTTATTATGGTGGTTTGTTCAAGAATCCTATTCCTATGTTCTCATATCGATTTATTCGTTATTTCAATCCTACCGGTGGATCGTTGAAGACCTTCCCAAGTTTGCGCTATATCTATCTTAATCCTTTCTATGAGAATAAGTAGTATCCAAATCCGTTGCTTGTCATCAATTTAAATTGATGAAGGATACGCATAATGTAATTCTTATTCTTGTTTCATCCAAGTGTTTAATCCCTTCCTTCGGAGTTTGTTCATGATGAAGTAATTCTCGGTTCTAGTGTTTCATCTTTTCTTTTCCGGAGTTCCAAGCTTTCCGCATTATATCGTCACGAAGCTCCATCTAAATCATCGCAAGGTTCACCTTGTGTTCTCAGCTTCTCTTTCTTTTTATCATCCTTTTATTATCGGAGTTCTCATGAAGGCTCAACATGGTGGTTTGTCAAGGATTCCTTTCATTCTTAATTGTTCTTCAAGATTTCTCTCGGAGTTAAGATCCGCCAAGCTATACTCAAAATTAAACAGGGTGCTTAACACATGTTTTGTTTTGAGGAGTTCAAGAATTCTTCATCTTGCATTTCGAAGTGCAATTATTTCTGCCTTATCATTTGAGGTGGTGTTATATCATTCTTGATAATTTGAGTTTGTGTTTCATGATTCACATGTTGTCAAGAATGAGGTATTTTAAATCCATCAATCTCTTCGTTGGAGTTAGCTTGGTAAAGATTTCACCTAAAGCCTTCTAAGGAATGTTGCTAGTTGTGGTGCGTATTTATGATCCGAGTTTTCTCTTTATCCTCTTGGCGAAAGAAGTTTTCATCTCCTTGTTGGTCTCAATCAAATCAACTGTTTCCGTTAGTGGCAGGTTGTCACCTCATAATTTTGAGATGTTTTCCAAAAGCCCACAACAAGCTTATCCTTTCGTTGTTGATAATTCAACAACACCATTCTAGCATTTCCTGTAAGCGTGCTCTTTCAAGATCTTGTTTCCCTCCGTTCATCCATTCCATTCTTTAATTTCTTCCGAAGGCATTGTGTTGCCGCTCTCTTCGACCCATCATCTCGTTTTGTCAAGATCATGCTCTTTTCCTTGTGTATCCATTAAAACGGAGTGTTGTGCTCTGATTCAAGTTCTCTCATCTAATCAAGTTTTGCCCCCCTTCTCAACCGGAGTGCTGTTTGAAATCTTTCTTACCCATTGTGCCATTCTTTCAATAGTTCCGGAGGCAGTGTGTTGTTGATTTCATCAAGTATCATCCCATCTTCTCAAGTTCATGTTAATTCCTTCCATTTTCAGTCAGAGTGTTGTCCAAATTATATCATTCTTAATCCTACTCTATCTTGTTTTAACCAGAGTGGCTTCAAAATCTATCTTGTCCCCTAAGCTCTTGGTTCTCATCATGTTCTTTGTTCTTCTCTGCTAACGCAGTGTTTGCAATCTCGTTCACCTACATCATATTCTTTCTTTCGATTTGTTCAACCTCTCAAGGTTTGTGGGTTTCACTCGTTTGTCAAAGAAGCAACTTTGTTTTACCTCTTCCTCTTCCGTTTCTCTCCGGCGCCATCCTTAGATCTCGGGTCGAGATCTCTTGTAAGTGGAGGAGTGTTGTGACACCCCGAGACCGATGCTTCAGAAGACTTCCATATTTTCGTGATCACCGTGTGTTTCTTTTCTGCTTGCGCCCCCTGGCCTCCGCAAAACACTTTTTGCACCGACCTAAAGCCCTGTGGGCTTAACCCCTTGGCCTAACCATATCATCCTATATATCAATCTTTACCTCCAGACCATTCCGGAGCTCCTCGTCATGTCCGTGGTCGCATCCGGGACTCCAAACAACATTCGGTCACCAACATACATAACTCATACAATATTATATCGTCAACCAATGTTAAGTGTGCGAACCCTACGGGTTCGAGAACTATGTAGACATGACTGAGACACCTCTCCGGTCAATAATCAATAGCGGAACCTTGATGCCCATATTGGCTCCTACATATTCTATGAAGATCTTTATCGGGCGAACCTTATGGCAACATATGTAATTCCCTTTGTCCATCGGTATGTTACTTGCCCGAGGTTAGATCATCGATATCTTCATACCTAGTTCAATCTCGTTACCGAAAAGTATCTTTACTCGTTCTGTAATACATCACGTCATGACTAACTCCTTAGTCGTTTGCTTGCAAGCTTATGTTTTGTATTACCGAGAGGGCCCAGAGATACCTCTCCGATACTTGGAGTGACAAATCCTAATTTCGATCTATGCCAACTCAACAAACACCTTTGGAGATACCTGTAGAGCATCTTTATAATCACCCAGTTATGTTGTGATATTTGATAGCACACAAGGCATTCCTCCGGTATCCGGTAGTTGCATAATCTCATAGTCGAAGGAATATGTATTTGACATGAAGAAACCAATAACAACAAAACTGAACGACCATTATGCTAAGCTAACGGATGGGTCTTGTCCATCACATCATTCTCCTAATGATGTGACCCCATTATCAAATTACAACTCATGTCAATGGTTAGGAAATCTTAACCATCTTTGATCAACGAGCTAGTCTAGTAGAGGCTTACTAGAGACACGGTGTTTGTTTATGTATTCACACATGTATCATGGTTTCCGGTCAATACAATTCTAGCATGAATAATAAACCTTTATCATGAGTAAGGAAATATAAAATAACAACTTTATTATTGCCTCTAGGGCATATTTCCTTCAGTAGACTCATCCATCTTCCTCCAAAGGTGATTAAACCAAAGCAATAGAGACCAACGCTCTGATACCAATTGAAAGGATCGAGAAGAGGTGTCTAGAGGGGGGTGATTAGAATATCAAGAAGCAAAAGTGGCAGTTTTTGAAGTTCTTCAAGTTGAGGTGGAGTTTTAGCACAAGTTTAAGCATTCACAATACATTTCAAGCAAGCATGGCAAGAGTATGAGCAGTAGAAAGGGTAAAGCATGCTAATTGCAAGAAAGCAAAGGGATGGAATTGGAGTGTGCAAACGCAATGTAGACACGGAGATTTTTGGCATGGTTTCGATAGGTGGTGCTATCGTACGTCCACGTTGATGGAGACTTCAACCCACGAAGGGTAACGGTTGCGCGAGTCCACAGGGGGATCCACCCGCGAAGGGTCCACGAAGAAGCAACATTGTCTATCCCACCATCGCCATCGCTCACGAAGGACTTGCCTCACTCGGGTAGATCTTCACGAAGTAGGTGATCTCCTTGCCCTTACAAACTCCCTGGTTCAACTCCACAATCTTGTCGGAGGCTCCCAAGTGACACCTAACAAATCTAGGAGACACCACTCTCCAAAAGGTAATAGATGGTTTGATGATGATGAACTCCTTGCTCTTGTGATTCAAATGATAGTATCCCCAACACTAAACTCACTCTCACAGATTTGGCTATGGTGTAAAGATGATTTGAGATCAAGATTCTTGTGGTTGGATTGAAATGTCGTGGTCTCAACACATGAGTAGGTGGCTCTCTCTCAGAAAATGAGTAGTGGAAGTGTAGGCACTTTCTGATGGATCTCTCTTAAATGGAGAAGGGGTGGAGGGGTATATATAGCCTCCACACAAAATCCAACCGTTACACAAATTTGACCCAACTCGGTCAGACCGAATAGAAGAACTCGGTGAGACCAATTTAGTTCAAAATGTGAACGTTAGGAATCTTGGTGGGACTAGGGCTGCAAGAAAAGCTCGAGGCTCGTGAGCCGCTCGAGATCGACTCGTTTTTTGGCTCGACTCGAAAAAAACAAGCTGACTTTGAACATTTTATGTAGCTCGACCGAGGAATGAGCCGATCTTGAGCGAGTATCGGCTCGCTCGATTTAGCTCGATAGCTCGACATAATACCATATATTAAATAGAAATAAGATAATTTGTTACCATATATGATGTGCATGATTTTTCTCCATTTTATTTACCAGCAAACATGGAAGCTTAATTAAGTGAAGAGAAGATTTAGGTCTAATTATGATACGTGGTCGTCTATGTGTTAAATATCCTGTTATTTTTGGGAAAATTTCTCATCATATGCACTTTCGTTTTCTTGTTTTTCGTCCACAAAGACCACCATCTATTGCTAGTTTGCCCGAGAGACCAAGATGAGCTCTCCCGAGCACAACGAGATTGTCGTACAAAGTTGTGTCGTGTTGTGTCCTTATCTAGTTGGAATAATCACCACAAATTTATAATTTTTACCATCTTATTTAGCTCGAAACTAGCTCGAGATCGACTCGAGATTGTTACAAGCTGAGCACGAGTCATGTTCTACGGCTCGATCTTGAGACTCACTCAGTTTGAACTCGCTCGAATTTTAATATCAGTTGAGCTGAGCCAGCTCCAACTCGTTCAAACTCGACTCGTTTGCAGCCCTAGGTGGGACCGGCATGATGAACTCGGTGGGACTGCTGTGCTAGGGTTAGGGCAAAACCTCATCTCAGTGAAACCGATTGCATGAATTCAGTGAGGCCGATTTCAGCAATGAGAAAACAGTGAGTTGGTCAGGCAAACTCGGTGGGACTGATTGCACATTTCGGTGAGACAGAAATAATTACAGCAGGTAACAGAGAGTTTGCAAGTCCATCTCGATGAGACCGAGATCCCTATATGTGAGACCGAATTGTCTAGGGTTTCCGGCAATGGCTAGGTCAAATGAACTCGGTGGCGCCGGATAGATCAAATCGGTGGGGCCAAGTTTGACTTCAGGTTTTGGACATATGTGGAAATGAGATAGTGGATGAGGGTTTTGGAGCAATATCACTAAGCAGTTTGAGATAGTAGTCCATTATTCAACAACTCATCCCCTTTTAATAGTATTGGCTTTCCTATGGACTCAATGTGATCTTGGATCACTAAAATGAAAAAGAAGAGTCTTAAGCTTTTGCCAATCTTTGTCCTTAGCAATTTGAAGGGGTTCCACATCCTCTAGTCCTTGCCATGCCATTGTTGAACTGATCTTAAATGCACTAGGTAAAGGTATTAGTCCAATAAGAGATATGTTGACATTAATTACCAAAATCACCCAGGGAGCACTTGTGCTTTCAATCATCATGCCTAGCTAAAAGGCATTAAAGAAAAGCGCTTGTTCGGAGACAACCCAACACTTTTACATATTTTTTTGTGTGTTCACATGATTAAACTACTGTAGTGATCATGTTTTATAGCTTTTGTTTCAATAAAGTACCAAATAAAGCTTTTGGGATAGTATGGATGATGGTTGACTTGATTCTGTGCAAAAACGGAAACTTTTGCTTCCAGTAACAGATTTTTGTAAATTCACTGGAACGTGATAAAATTATGAATTTTTGAAAAAAAATTGATATACAAATTATCTACGTTTTCCTAATTTTTCAGAATTTTGGATTAGTAGAAGTATGGTAGTAGTCCAGATCATTACAGACTGTTCGGTTTTTGACAGATTTTGTTTTCAATTCATAGTTTGCTTGTTTCCTTGTTTCTATGGCTTATATTGCTCAATATAAATTGTGGAAATGATAAGGTACAGTAGGAATTGTGTGAGAACAATTATGAATCTTGTCTTTGACAGTACCAAAGTGAATGATTTGTCTTTATCATACTATAACCTATCTCAGGAAGTTTCGTTAAGTTTTGTGTGATTGAAGCTTTCAAGTTTTGGGTGAGATGTCGATATGAGGAGAATAAGGAGTGATAATACCCTAAGCTTGGGGATGCCCAAGCCACCCCGCAAGGTAATATTCAAGGAAGACCCAAGCAACTAAGCTTGGGGATGCCCCGGAAGGCATCCCCTCTTTCGTCTCCAACATTATCGGTAACCTTACTTTGAGCTATATTTTTATTCGTCATATGATATGAGTTTTTCCTGAAGCATCATTCTATTTTATTTGCATTTGCTTTCTGCTATTTAGAATATTGTTTTGCATCTTTTACTTCAATAAAAATATCTTCGTATAGCCTTCACCATGCTTATTTTGCAAGTCTATATGTTGCTGTTTGAAAACAGAAAGTTTGCTATCATTGTCTGAATTCTTCTGGAAAGTCAGAACGTGATAAAATCTTGAAATTTTTACACAATAAGCTACAACAAATTTTCTACAGCGTGGTAACTTTTCAGAATTTTTGGAGTTACAGAAGTATGAGTCTTCTTGCATTCTTCTGATTTGTCTTGTTTTTTGATTGTTGTTATGTTTGCATATGTTTGCTTGTTTAATGATTCTATTTGAGGATAGGACTATTAAATATACAGAGGCATTTAGTATGAATAGTGATTTGCTACAGTAGAGAATGCCAGGGTTTTTGCATTGATTTATACTAACTTATCTCACGAGTTCTTGTTGAGTTTTGTGTGGATGAAGTTTTTAAGATTTAGGGAAACCGTGATATAAAAGGAATTAAGAGACACAAAAGCTCAAGCTTTGGGATGCCCAAGGCATCCCAAGATAATATTTCAAGTAGTCTCAAGCATCTAATCTTGGGGATGCCCTGGTAGGCATCCCACCTTTCTTCATCAACAATTATCGGTTAGCCTCGGTTGAGCCTAAGTTTTTGCTTCTTCACAGGAGTTGCGCTATCCTTGGAATGTCATTTTATTTTGTTTTGCTTGTTGTTTTAATAAAATACTTAGATCTGAAAGTTCTAAAATAAGAGAGAGTCGTCAATTAGCTACCCCTTTACTTAACTACTCACTTGATCTTCACTTATATCATTTTGGAGTAGTTTGCCATTTACTCTTGTGCTTCACTTATATCCTATGAATAAATTGTTGAATGAATTGAATATCATGAAGTTTAAATTATATGCTCATATCATGCCTAGTAGTAGCTTCTCTTTGGGTTTAGAAAGTGAAATATTTTGAAGCTTGACAATCACAATATTGGTCATACAAGCAATTCATGAATGATTAGTATAAGGAAGAGAACTTTCACATATAAATATATTATCTTGGACATCTTCTATGATTGTGAATACCCATTAATTATTTTCAAACTTGAGCCAATTAGTTGAAGTTGGACAAGGAGGACAACGTAATAAGTTATGCTTGTGTATATTTTCAAAGAAGTTATATTGTTATGGATCCTCCAACATGTGGGGTTTTCTTAGGTCCTTTTGCTAGCCAAAAAATCGTACTAAGTAGAGATACTACTTGCGCATCCAAAAACCATTAAACCCAATTTCTTGCCATGAGTGTCCACCATACCTTCCTATGGATTGAATAAGATCCTTCAAGTAAGTTGTCATCGGTGCAAAAAGGTAAAAAAAATTGCTACAAAATGTGTTTGATCATTTAGTGTAAGAGAAAATTGAGCGTTGTACGAACTTGTGATGGCAAAGTAATAAAAGTGACAGACTGCATAATAAAGGTTGCTATCATAAGGGGCAATATAACGTGACGTTCTTTTGCATTAAGGGATTGTGCATACAAAACCAAAAAGCGCATGGCAACCTCTGCTTCCCTCTGCGAAGGGCCTATCTTTTACTTTTCAGTATTTACTTTTATGCAAAGAGTCAATAGTATGAATTCTCATTTCAACCTCAACTATTCTCTAGTTGGCAAGCATCATGTGGTGGGGAAAGATCTAGGCACATATGGCCAGTCAAATATATTTGATCATGATTTATTATTGTTGACAATTATCTCTATGGTAAATAAGTTGGGAGGCGAAACATTAAGCCCCTATCTTCTCTGTGTTCGATGGATGCCATTTGTTCTAAAAATATGCTTTGAATACTAGCAATCATAGAACACTATATGATGATTGAGTATGTGGACCTCTTACTTAGATTTTGTTGAATAAGTTGAATTGCAATTGTTTGGTGACTAAGAGTATAGGTTTTTGAGTTTCAGGAGAATTCATTGTTTGAACCTTAACATGTGAATTGGTTGCTACTTTAACATGAGAAGTTTTATGAGAAATAATTGTCGTTATGATGCTAGGAAAAGTGATTGAAATTATCATTGATCAAACTTATGCACTTTGCTGGCATTCATAATTCATAAATTATTTCTTTTATCATTTACCTACTCGAGGACGAGTAGGAATTAAGCTTGGGATGCTGATACGTCTCCAACTTACCTATAATTTATGAAGTATTCATGCCATGTTTACAAAAAATTTATATGGTATTGGTATGATTTGGATGGAACTAACCCGGACTGACGCGGTTTTCAGCAGAACTACCGTGGTGCTGTTTTTTGTGCAGAAATAAGAGTTCTCCAAATGCAACGAAACTTTTTGACAATTTTTTATTGGAACAAAAGAGGCACTAGAAGCTTCGTGGGAGGACCAGAAGGTGAAGGAGATGAGCACAAGACACCTGGGGGGCCCAGGAGGCCCAAGCGCACCCAGGTGGGTTGTGCTCACCTCGAGGCCCATCTTCGTGTGAAACCAACGCCAAAAAATCCTACAAATAGAGAAACCATCAGAAATAACCCTAGATTAGAAGTTTTGCCACCACAAGCCTCTCCAACCACGAAAAACCAATCTAGACCCCGTTCCGGCACCCTGCCGGAGGGGGAAATCATCAACGGTGACCATCTTCATCATCCCGGCAGCCACCATGATGACGAGGGAGTAGTCCACCCTCGGGCTGAGGGTTTGTACCGATAGCTATGTGTTTAATCTATCTCTCGTGTTCTTGAGATGTGAAGATCTTGATGTATCGCGGGCTTTGTTAATATAGTTGGATCATATGGTGTTTCCCCCTCTTTATCTTGTTGTGAATTGAGTTTTCCCTTTGAGATTTCGTTCTTATCGGATTGAATACTTTTATGGATTCGAGAACACTTGATGTATGTCTTGCTATGAATACTCATGGTGACAATGGGGTATCATATTGATTCACTTGATATGTGTTTTGGCACTCAACTCGCGGATTCCCGAGGTGACATTGGGGTAATCTACGCATAGGGGTTGATGCATGTTCTCGTCTTTGTTTCTCTGGTAGAAATCTTGGGGAACTCTTTGAGGTTCTTTGTGTTGGATTGAGTATTATGAATCTGAAATTGTTTGATGCATATCGTATAATCAACTCACGGATACTCGCGGTGACATTGGAGTATCTAGGTGAAATTAGAGTTGGTTGATATGTATCATATGGTGTTATTTTAGTACAAACTCTTGGTTAGACCAATCGGAAATAATAGCTTGGTGTTATTTTAGTATGAACTTTAGGATAGATTGATCGGGAAGAATAGCTTTGAGGTGGTTTCGTACCCTACAAACAATTTCTTCTTATTTTCTCCACTAGATAGGAACTTTGGAGTGATTCTTCATCGCACATTGAGGGATGGTTATATGAGCCAATTATATTAGCATTGTTGAGAGATTGCACTAGTGAAAGTACGGACCCTAGGCCTCATTTTCAAGCATTGCAATACTGTTTGTGCTCACTTTTGTTACTTGCTACCTTGCTGTTTTTATTGCTCCTATTACAAAAATCAATATCTACTATCCATATTACACTTGTATCACCATCTCTTCGCCGAACTAGTGCACCTATACAAATTACCATTGTATTTTGTGTGTTGGGGATGCAAGAGACTCTTTGTTATTTGGTTGCAGGGTTGTTTGAGAGAGACCATCTTCATCCTACGCCTCACACGGATTGATAAAGCTTAGGTCATCCACTTGAGGGAAAAATTGCTACGGTCCTACAAAACTCCGCGCTTGGAGGCCCAACATGAGTCTACATGAATAAAGTTGCATAGTAGACATTAGGGTGTGGCGCCGTAAAACGGGACTCCACAGACTACTGTCCATCCACCGTCGACTCCTTCCAGCCTCCACCAGCTACTGTTCATCCACCGTCGACTCCTTCCAGCCTCCACCGCCATCGCTCATCATCGTCGACTCCTTCCAAATTTCACCGCCATCGCTCATCCAACCTCCATGGGGTCTTGTTCATCCACCCCCAACTGGCAGGGTGTGGCGGCCTCCTCGGGGTCCTGTTCATCCAGCGGCAACTGCCTACTAACACGTGGTCCTGCATCCAAACCCCACCGGCTGGGGTGGGGTGTACGAGCTAGCGGCAACAACGGGAATTGTTCATCCACGACCAACCAACTGGCTCGATTGATGCGTCTCAACTCATGTCTATGTGTACCGCGCGCACAACAGCAACATGCACTGTTCATCGAGAGGCAACCCAACACCGGACGGCTAGCTACGTCTCGCACAAGGGCTCGATGCAATGCATCGACCGATTGGCTTCAGTAAGCAGCAGCGATCGATCGCTCGGGTTCAGTTAGGAGCGAAGGAATCGATCGGGTTCAGTTAGCAGCGAAGGAGTTGCTCAGGTTCAGTTAACACTGAAGGGATCGATCGTCTTTAGTATGTAATGGGATCGACCGCTCGTGTTTGCTGCGTAGCTACCTAGTGCGATCGCTCGGGCTCAATAAGCGAACGCCTCACTCGGGTTCAGTTAATGAACGCCTCGCACACGCGCGTACGAGAGAAACGTGCAAACCACACTGCATCGCTCGGCCCCGACCACCCACCTAACCGGGAACTCCTCGAAATTTTCCTCGTCCTCACTTCTACCATGATGTTTTACGTCATGGACGGCCCAAAGAATGTCATGAAGGTGTGTCTCCGGCGCGGCCAGGACGAAAAGCCCATTTTTTTTATGAAAGTAGGAGTCCACCATATCTATGATGATACGTGTTTTTGCACAATTATTGTCATGGAAGTGTCATATCCATCATAGAAATAGTTTCCGTTCGGCCATAGTGTTATAGATGTGTCTTTTTCCGTAGTGCACCATGCCCCTCACTTTTTTCCCTAGCAATATGTCCGGTCTCATCTATGTGATTGGCGGAGAAGGAGAGAGAAATAAAATAAATAATAAAGAAAGAAAAAAGATGATTTATGATGGGCCAAATCCTATGTGGCGGAACATGACCACTGACCGGACACGCCTGGGTACTCCTCATACTCATCTCATATATATGGGCAACATGAGGGATGTCGGACAGGCCGGGCATTTAAGAAGGCTTTGAGGGGTATGGGTGGGTCAACCTTTTCATTCTCTCTCATGTCTGGTTAGTGGTCTTGTGTCCTCCCGGTTAATTTGGGGAGTCCAACTCTAGATGCTCTTAGACATCAAGTGGCCACAACTCGACCATCTTTACTCCGTAGGTCTAGATTTTTTATAACCATTTCGTAACAAAGTTTCCAAGCATAATTCATACTCCTATTTTTTATTTTCAGTTACCTTTTTTCATGCTGGGGAGACGATTCTAGAATCCCTACTTCTAATACCATATCACGATTTATCCATTATGAAGATTCAAAGTATTCGGGAGATGATTGTCATTAGTTGCTAGCATTTGTGGTGGGAAAGACGTAGGTTGGTGCATGAGAAGAAAGTTCAGAGTACTATCGAGATATCTATGAGGATTTGTATGCTTATGATTAGTTTTTTTATTCTTCTTCTCTCAATGTTTTCATGAAAAAAAGGGTTGGACTAGGCCCCTGGGCGTTTTGTTAAACTAAATGTGGATGCTTCGTTTGATTGAGACATGTTTATGGTACTATTGGGGCGGTCCTAGGGCTTGATAAAGGCAAATTCCTTGCAATGGGCGCTCCCGAGGGTTGATAAAGGCAAATTCATCGTGGGAGGGAATGGGAGGATCAACTGTTATACAATGTCTTAATGACTGAATCTTTAGCTCTTAGATTTTGACGTTCTCTAGCACAAAGGGCTAGATGCAATTGTCTTGTGATCAACTCAGATAATTTGAAGATCAATGACACTACGGAGAATGAAAGACAATGTGCGGATATGACGGCGATGTTTTTTAAGATTGTTATGATTAACCAGTTAACTTGCCGATTAATACATGTGTCACCTTCACTGAGTAACCAATAAACTAATTAATTATTCGATTATCCCCTACTTAGGGCCAACCGAATTTCCTCAGCATTGGTTATCATATTATGATCATTCTTTTGCTTGCCTTCGCTCCTGCCTCCTATGCACTCTCATCTCGAATTCTCATGCCACCTCGGCTTCCATGGTCCTTGGACCATGGAGGCGCGGTGAATCCTGGCCCTTGCCGGCGGGAGGGCTCCGTTTTTAGAATTTTTCTAAGTTACATTAGGGTTTGTGTCATGCTCAAGAAGCCGAGGAGGCGGCGGCTTCTTGAAGATGGAATAAGGTTCTCCCTGTCTAGCCCTCGTACCGGCGATGCTTATAGCGTCATTGGAGAGCGTGTGGAGGTGTGGCTCCGGTGGATCTTGTCCGATCTGGTCGATGTTTGTATTTGGTGCACCCGCTTGGCTATGTCTTCATTCATCTATGTTTGTGTGTCTGCGGGTTAGATCCATCTAATCTATGCTTCTCTTGATCGACTGTGGTTGGTGTTCTGGTGCTAAGTTTCTACTACAACGGCGGCCGCGGTTGCTGCTCTAGTGCTAAGGTCCTACTACAACGGCGGCGCGCCTTCGGTTCGCTCCAGTGTTTGTAGTCGTCGCTGAATGGTCTACAGGTATGGATGTAACTTTTGCTTTCGGTGTTCTATGTACTACCTTGAAAGTTGATGAATATCGAAAGTTTTCTAAAAAATTAATATTATGATCATTTTGCTTGTGATTTTCTAACTTTTAGGATTGTGATTTTCTAATTTGTAGGATCGTGCATTGTAAGAGTAGCTAATGAAGCCACTTATGAGCTCTCTAGATTTCAATCGCCTGTTGTTGATTCGTTTTGAGGATCCACTTAATAAAATGGGTCTGTTTAGACACATCTAAATGTGACATAGTTATGTCACATCTAAACTCATGTCCACTTTGTTTGTGGTCTATTTTTTCCTAGTTTTCTTTTTCTTTTTGTTGCATTATATATTTTTGGAAGCTTAGATGTGAAATTCTTAAAGAAAAACATTTAGATGTAAATTAGACAAACTATAATAAAATTGTACTCCCTCCGTTCCAGTGTCTTTGCATTAGAATTTCTTACACTGAAGAATGAATAAAATCTTCCTTAGTAGGATTCGAACCTACGACCAATCAGTTAGCAGCCGACGCTCTACCATTAAGCTATTGAGAAACAACAATCGCCTGTTGTTGATTCGTTTGATTGGTTTGAAGAGCCACTTAATAAAATTGTACTCCCTCCGTCCCAATGTCTTTACACCAAAATTCTCACATTAAAGAATAGAGAAAATCTTCATAGGATTCGAACCTACATTAAAATTCTTTCATTAAAAATGAATAAAAAATGTACCTTGCAAAAAAAATCTTTTCAAGTAGGATTCGAACTTACACCCCGTCAGTTAATAGCCGACCACTCTATCGATGAGCTACTGAGAAACCTAGAGTTGATAGCCAACCACTCCTATCACTGAGGCCTCCTGTGGTTTAGAGGAATCTTGTAGGAATTTCATAAGATAGGATTAGGAAAAAAATTGTAGAGCCCTTTGGTTTATAGGAATGGAATCATATTCCTATGGAGGAATTCTTCCTATCCTCCACATTTCATAGGAAAATAAACATTAGTCTAGACTCAATGAAAAAAATTCTATGATGTGAATCAAAGGGCATCTCCTTTCCTATTCCTAATCGTAGGATTTAAGATACATGTCATCTCATTTCCTATGGCTTTCCTATTGCTACGATTTTCCTACCCTATGAACCAAATGAGGCCTGAGCTACTGAGAAACCTAGAGTTGAGCATCCTCTGACTTTCCTATTGCTACTATTTTCCTACCCTATGAACCAGGCCTGAGCTACTGAGAAACCTAGAGTTGAGCTCAACTCGCGCTCTGTTCCGTGCCAGCCGACCGCTCTACCACTAAGCTACTGAGAAAACGAACCTAGAGTTGAGTTCAACTCCCACTCTGTTCCATGCCTCATTTCACAGGGAAGCCCAATTTCAATGTCCGCAAGCAAGGTGGGGACGTGACATCGGGTGGAAGACAGGATGGTGATGTCGCTTGAAGCTACGTCGGTATTTCCCCAAAGAGGAAGGGATGATGCAGCATAGTGGCGGTAGGTATTTCCCTCAGATATGAAACCAAGGTTATCGAACCAGTAGGAGAACCAAGCAACACAACGTAAACAGCCCCTGCACACAGATAACAAATGCTCACAACCCGACGTGTTAAAGGGGTTGTCAATCCCTTCCAGGGTACGGTGCCTCAAGATAGGCAAACAGACGTGAGATTAATTGTAGTAGATTGATAGATCGAACGCCAAAAAAATAGAAATAAAACGCAGCAAGGTATTTTTGTATTTTTTGGTTTAATAGATCTGAAAATAAATGCAAGGAAAAAGTAGATCGCAAAGGCAAATATATGAGAAAGAGACCCGGGGGCCGTAGATTTCACTAGTGGCTTCTCTCGAGGAAAATAGCAAACGGTGGGTGAACAAATTACTGTTGGGCAATTGATAGAACTTCAAATACTCATGACGATATCCAGGCAGTGATTATTATATAGGCATCACGTCCAAGATTACTAGACCGACTCCTGCCTGCATCTACTACTATTACTCCACACATGGATCGCTATCCAGCATGCATCTAGTGTATTAAGTTCATGGAGAAACGGAGTAATGCAATAAGAACGATGACATGATGTAGACAAGATCTATCTATGTAGAGATAGACCCCATCGTTTTATCCTTAGTAGCAACGATACAAACGTGTCGGTTCACTTTATGTCACTGGGATCAAGCACCGTAAGATCCAACCCTCTACAAAGCACCTCTTCACATTGCAAGATAAATAGATCAAGTTGGCCAAACAAAACCCAAATATCAGAGAAGAAATACGAGGCTATAAGGGATCATGCATATAAGTGATCAAAGAAACTCAAATACTTTCATGGATATAAAAAGATAGATCTGATCATAAACTCAAAGTTCATCGATCCCAACAAAAACACCGCAAAAGAGTTACATCATATGGATCTCCGAGAGACCATTGTATTGAGAATTCAGCGAGAGAGAGGAAGCCATCTACCTACTAACTACGGACCCGAAGGTCTAGAAATAACTACTCACGCATCATCGGAGAGGCACCAATGGAGGTGGTGAACCCCATCTGAGATGGTGTCTAGATTGGATCTAGTGGTTCTGGACTCTGCGACGGCTGGATGAATATTTCCTCGACTTCCCTAGGGTTTTGGGAATATTGGGGTATTTATAGAGCAAAGAGGCGGTCCGAGGGGGGCACCCGAGGTGGGCACAACCCACCAGGGCGTGCCTGGGCCTCCTGGCGTGCCCTGGTGGGTTGTGCCCTCCTCGAGGAACCCCCAGGCGCAGCCAGGGCCCATTATGTTCCTTCTGTTCCAAAAAAATCTCCGTGGAGTTTCGTTGCGTTTGGACTCCGTCTGATATTGATTTTCTGTGATGTAAAAAACATGCAGAAAACAGCAATTGGCACTTGGCACTATGTCAATAGGTTAGTACCAAAAAAATATAAAATAACTATAAAATGATTATCAAACATCCAAGATTGATAATATAACAGCGTGGAACAATAAAAAATTATAGACACGTTGGATACGTATCAGCATCCCCAAGCTTAAATCCTACTCGTCGTCGAGTAGGTAAGTGATAAAAAACAGAATTTTTGATGTGGAATGCTGCCTAACATGTCATATCATATTCTTTTGTTTATAGCATGGACAATTGGACTTTTAGTGATTCAAAGCAATAGTCTAGTTTTGACATGATAATTTAGATACTCAAGCATATCAACAAGCAACCAAGTCTTTCAAAATATCAACGCTAAAATAAGTTATCCCTAGCCCATCATGCTCAACCATTGATCCATTCATGAAACACACTCGCATATTAGCTACACCCAATACTCAAGTACGATCATATTGCCTCCTAGTTGGTGCTTTTATAAGAGAAGATGGAGAATCAAATTAAGAATTGCATAAAGTAAAAGAAAGGCCATTCGCAGAGGGAAGTAGGGATTTGTAGAGGTGCCAGAGCTCAAAGCGAAAAATTAGAGATAAAAACATTTTGGGAGGTGTATCCATCCAACCAACGAAACGAATTAGAGTTCCCAACACTTTCCATGCTAGATATATCATAGGCGGTTCCCAAACAGAAAATAAAGTTTATTCCTTTTTCCACCATACTTTCACTTTCCATGGCTAGCTGTATCCACAGTTTCCCTCCATACCAACACTTTCCAAGGAATTTATTATTTGACAACATAAAGTAAATTTATTTTTTTCATTTCAGGACTAGGCATCCCTAAAACCTTTGCCTTACTCTCGTGCAATGACAAGTGAATAAACACTCACAGTGAGAATAACACATCCAGCATGAAAAATATTAGCCACCCCTCACCACTCCGCGAGTGAAACAAACACACAAAAGAGAAGTTTATTTTGAATATTAGAGATGGCACATGCAAATTTTATTAGAACGGCAAAAGAATACCGCATATAGGTAGATATAGTGGACTCATGTGGCAAAACTGGTTTAAAGGATTTTGGATGCACAAGTAGAGATCATACTTAGTGCAAAATGAAGGCTAGCAAAAGATTGAGAAGCGACCAACCAAGAAACAAATAATCTCATAAGCGAGCATTAAGCATAAATAACACCGAATAATGCACCACAAGTATGATATAATTTCATTGCATAACTATTGAATTTCGTGCTTGCATAGGGAATCACAAACCTTAACACCAATATTCTTACTAAAGCATAATTACTCATCAACATAACTCACATATCACATCATCATATCTCAAAACTATTACTAAGAATCTAGTTTATTTTGTCCAATGATCTTCATGAAAGTTTTTTATTATATCCTTCTTGGATATCTATTACTTTGGGACTAATTTTCATGCGTTGCTTTTCATAAGCTCAAACAAATATAAGTGAAGATAATGAGCATAATTTTTCTTTCTCTCAGAATAATTTAAGTGAAGCAAGAGAGAATTTCTTCAAAATTTTACTAACTCTCAAATAAATCGAAGTGAAGCAAGAGAGCATTTTTCAAAAATACTAACACCGTGCTCAAAAAGATATAAGTGAAGCACTAGAGCAAGTGAGCAATTCTAACAAGTCATGACATAATTTTGGCTCTCCCAAATAGGTGTGTCTAGCAAGGGATCAAGACTTAAAAACAAAATAAAACAAGCAAAGACTCATATCATACAAGACGCTCCAAGCAAAACACATATCATGTGACGAATAAAAATATAGCTTCGAGTAAAATACCGATGGTCGTTAGAAGAAAGAGGGGATGCCACTCGGGGGCATCCCCAAGCTTAGTTGGTTGCTCATTTTTGGATAATAGCTTGGGATGCCGGGGCATCCCCAAGCTTAGGCTCTTCTATCCATCCTTCGTCCATCATAAGATAACCCAAAACTTGAAAACTTTAATCACACAAAACTCAACAAAACCTTGATGAGATCCGTTAGTATAAGAAAGCAAACCACTACTAATAGTACTGTATCAAACCAATTCATATTTCATTTTTGCATTATATATACGGTATTCCAACTTTTCTATGGCAAAAAATCATTAAAGAAAACCATAGAGCCATCAAAATAAGCACACAATGCAAAGAACACAGAATCTGTCACAACAGAACAGTCTGTAGCAATCTGAATTTTTCGAATACTTCTGTAACTCCAAAAATTCGGAAAAACTAGGATGACCTGGGTAATTTGTATATTGATCTTCTGCAAAAATAATTGGATTTTATCACGTTTTGGTGATTTTTAACAATTATTTTCGTGAGCGCACAAGTTTCTGTTTTTCAGCAAGATCAAACAACTATCACCCAAGAGGATCCTATCGGTTCTACTTGGCACAAACACTAATTGAAATACAAAAAACACAATCATAACGATAGAGTGCTAATACTCAAGAACAAGAAGCAAAAAGCAAAAATAAAATTTATTCATTGGGTTGCCTCCCAACAACCCCTATAGTTTTACGCCGTTAGCTAGGCATAAAGCAAGGATCTAAGTTTTGTCATCTTTGGTTCGAGATCCATAAGATGCCCTCATGATTGATTCATAAGGTGGCTTAACTCTTGTTCTCGGAAAGTGTTACATACCCTTCCTCATAGGAAATTGGAACTTAATATTGCCTTCTTTCATATCAATCACGGCACCGATAGTGCGTAAAAACGGTCTACCAAGAATAATTGGACAACACAGATTGCAATCAATATCAAGAACAATAAAATCTATGGGCACATAATTCCTATTTGAAATAATAAGAACATCATTAATTCTTCCCATAGGCTTTTTAATAGTATAATCCACCAAGTGCAAATTCAAAGAACATTCTTCAATATCGGTAAGACCAAGCACATCACATAAAGATTTAGGAATTGTAGAAACACTAGCACCCAAGTCACACAAAGAAAAGCACTCATAATTTTTAATCTTGACTTTGATAATAGGTTCCCACTCATCATGCAATTTCCTAGGAATTGATACTTCTAATTCCAATTTTTCTTCAAAAGCTTTCATCATAGCATCAACAATATGTTTAGTAAAAGCTTTATTTTGTTCATAAGCATGGGGTGAATTTATCATGGATTGAAAAAAGAAATACAATCAATAAAACAGCAACTATCATAATTAAAATCTTTGTAATCCAAAAGAGTGGGCACATCACTAGCTAAAGTTTTGACCTCTCCAAACCCACTTTCATCAATTTTCTCAATAAGATTTCACCCTCCGAAATAGGCCCGAAATATTGGGACTCCTTCTACCTAAAGTTGACTCTTCTCTAGTCCCTTTTTCATCAATCTTAACTTCACTAAACAATGAATCTATAGAAGAAACACCAATCATTTTAAGATCTTCATCACTTTTGCGAAACAATTCACTAGAAAATGCTTTTTTTTTAATTCTCTTTTAGCTCTAAGCATAGCGGTTCTTTTCTTACTTTCATCCATAGAAACATGAAGAGTTTTAATTGTTCATCTACTTTAGGAATAAAAAGTTTCATCTGGAGACTGGAGATTTTCCACATCATGAGCAATTCTATCAACACTTCTAGACAAATCATCGATCTTACTCAACTTTTCTTCTATGGAAGTGTTGAAAACTTTTTGTGTGTTGATAAATTATTTAATATTGTTCTCAAGATCAGAGGTGTTCGTATTATTATTATAAGATTGATTTCCATAGGAATTACCATAATTATTAGAGGAATTACTAGGAAAAAGCCTAGGATTAAAATTACCTCTATAAGCATTCTTGTTGAAATTATTTCGAGAGATAAAATTCACATCTATGGCATCACTATTTTGCTCAATCAAAGTAGACAAAGGCATATCATTAAAATCAATAGGAGCACTTTTACTAGCAACCAATTTCATAAGAGCATCAACTTTTTCACTCAAAGAAGAAATGTCTTCAATCGAATTAACTTTTTTACTAGTAGGAGCCCTTTCGGTATGCCATTGTGAATAATTTGCCATGATATTATCAAGCAATTTGGTGGCTTCACCCAAAGTAATTTCCATAAAAGTACCACCCGCGGCGGAATCTAAGAGATTAAGAGAAACAAAATTCAATCCCGCATAAAAAATTTGTATGATCATCCAAAGATTTAACCCATGAGTTGGGAAATTCCTCAGCATCATTTTCATCCTTTCCCAAGATTTTGCAACATGCTCATGTTCAAGTTGCTTGAAATTCATGATCTGGGTTCTAAGGGAAATTTTTGCGGGAGGAAAATACTTAGTGATAAAAGCATCTTTGCACTTATTCCAAGAATCGATACTATTGCGAGGCAAAGAAGAGAACCAAATTTTTGCAGAATCACGCAAAGAAAACAGAAATAATTTCATCTTTACCACATCATTGTCCACATCTTTTTTCTTTTGCATATAGCATAATTTCATGAACGTATTAAGATAGGACGCGACATCCTCATTAGGAGTACCAAAAAAATGATTTTTCATAACAAGATTGAACAAAGCAGTATTAATATCACAAGACTCCGCACTAGTGGCTGGAGGAGCAATTGGAGTGCCGATAAAATCATTGTTGTTGGTATTTGAGAAATCACATAACTTGGTGTTCTCTTGAGTTATGATGACCACACAACAAGATTGCACTCAAAAACAGATCCGACAAGAAAACGGCGAACGGAAAAGAGGGGCGAATAAAACGACAATTTTTTGTGAAGTGGGGGAGAGGAAAACAAGAGGCAAATGGCAAAAATGTAAATTGCAAGGAGATGAGATTTGCTATTAGGTACCTGGTATATGTTGAAGATCCTCCCCGACAACGGCACCAAGAATTTCTTTTGATGTCGCTTGAAGCTACGTCGGTATTTCCCCAAAGAGGAAGGGATGATGCAGCACAACGGCAGTAGGTATTTCCCTCGGATATGAAACCAAGGTTATCGAACCAGTAGGAGAACCAAGCAACACAACGTAAACAACCCCTGCACAAAGATAACAAATCCTCGCGACCCGACGTGTTAAAGGGGTTGTCAATCCCTTCCAGGGTACGGCGCCTCAAGATAGGCAAACAGACATGAGATAAATTGTAGTAGATTGATAGATCGAACGCCAAACAAAATAAATAGAAATAAAATGCAGCGAAGGTATTTTTGTATTTTTTGGTTTAATAGATCTGAAAATAAATGCAAGGAAAAAGTAGATCGCAAAGGAAAATATATGAGCAAGAGACCCGGGGGCCGTAGATTTCACTAGTGGCTTCTCTCGAGAAAAATAGCAAACAATGGGTGAACAAATTACTGTTGGGCAATTGATAGAACTTCAAATACTCATGACGATATCCAGGCAATAATCATCATATAGGCATCACGTCCAAGATTAGTAGACCGACTCCTGCATGCATCTACTACTATTACTCCACACATCGACTGCTATCCAGCATGCATCTAGTGTATTAAGTTCATGGAGAAACGGAGTAATGCAATAAGAACGATGACATGATGTAGACGAGATATATCTATGTAGAGATAGACCCCATCGTTTTATCCTTAGTAGCAACAATACATACGTGTCGGTTCCCTTTCTGTCACTGGGATCAAGCACCGTAAGATCCAACCCACTACAAAGCACCTCTTCCCATTGCAAGATAAATAGATCAAGTTGGCCAAACAAAACCCAAATATCGGAGAAGAAATACGAGGCTAAGGGATCATGCATATAAGAGATCAAAGAAACTCAAATACTTTCATGGATATAAAAAGATAGATCTGATCATAAACTCAAATTTCATCGATCCCAACAAACACACCGCAAAAGAGTTACATCATATGGATCTCCAAGACACCATTGTATTGAGAATTCAGCGAGAGAGAGAGCAAGCCATCTAGCTCCTAACTACGATCAGAAGGTCTACAAAGAACTACTCACGCATCATCGGAGAGGCACCAATGGAGGTGGTGAACCCATCCGAGATGGTGTCTAGATTGGATCTGGTGGTTCTGGAGTCTACGGCGGCTGGATGAATATTTTGTCGATTCCCCTAGGGTTTTGGGAATATTGGGGTATTTATAGAGCAAAGAGGCAGTCTGGGGGGCACCCGAGGTGGGCACAGCCCACCAGGACGCGCATGGGCCTCCTGGCGCGCCCTGGTGGGTTGTGCCCTCCTCGAGTCACCCCCAAGGCGCAGCCAGGGCCCATTATGTTCCTTCCGGTCCAAAAAAATCTCCGTGGAGTTTCGTTGCGTTTGGACTCCGTCTGATATTGATTTCCCGTGATGTAAAAAAACATGCAGAAAACAGCAACAGACACTTGGCACTATGTCAATAGGTTAGTACCAAAAAATGATATAAAATGACTATAAAATGATTATAAAACATCCAAGATTGATAATATAACAACATGGAACAATAAAAAATTATAGATATGTTGGAGACGTATCAGATGGGCGCTTGACTGGTTAAATTCGCAGCCCCGTCCACGCTGCCTAGGCGGGAACACAGGTGGAAAGTTGGGCCTCTTGCGTCGGGATTCGCAAGCCTATCATGGGAGAGAGACAACACGAATCCCATGTATGCTCGTGGGACAAACAGTGTTGTTGTGGGATCGATGCAGCTGCAGCTTCCTACGGGAACCGAGCTGCCTCTGATGCATGCGGGAGATAAGGTTGCCAACGCGCACATGCTGGCCCCAAGTCAAGACAAGCCAGCCTCGTTCAAAATTGCAGGAGACGACGCCGAGTCGCTGGGTGGTTCATGGGACAACGCATGCACCGAGGAGGATCTGGTTGGCCCACCAGTGGTCAGGTTGCAAGAAGATACGGTGGCCCCACGAAGTGATCTGTTCCTGGTCAGTTTGTCCACCGCACTAGAAGAGGACATCTGTCCGGTTCCGGATGGTGAGCTGCCATGCACCCCATGCACTTGCGAACGTAGCCCAATGGTGGCCCTATGCGAGGAGATACGGAAGGCCATTACCCCTGTTCTGGCTATGCTACCAAGCCAGGAGCACAACGGCAATAAGCGGCAGCAACGACAGAAAAGAGCCCCACTCTCAAACCCGCGAAGGAGCGTCAAGTTGGCCAAGGCCCTTGGGCGCGGTGGCAACGCAACAAAACAGCAGAACGTCTTGATCCGCAAACTCTGACTTGCAAATGAAGGTGAAACCATCAGCGATGCGGCGCTGCAGGCATATGTTCAACTCTTCGACAAGCCGCTGTCGAACGAGCACATCAGCGCTATCCTTGCCCTTATTGGATGGGAGCCCACCGCTTTGCCGCTTACAGTGCAAGGGGCGGGGTGGTGGACGGCCTTTGAGGTCTTCCTGGCGGATTCATGTCGTAGGAGTGTAAAATGAATATGATGCCATTCAAACTACTCGTGTGGAATGTGCGTGGGTTGAATAACCCAGCACGTCGCAATGTCATATCACAAGTAGTGGAATCCGCGAAACCTGCTATCATATGCCTCCAAGAAACAAAACTTGAGGCTGTAACACCGAAAGTGGTGAGGCATTGCCTTGGGAATAAATTTGAGGATTTTTACTTTTTGCCTGCAAGGGGCACGCGTGACGGAATCATCTTAACCTGGGATTGCTCGGTGGTAGCCTTGTCGAGCCCCCATTACACGGCTGCACTGTCACGACACTTGTTCAGCCGGTGGAAGAGTCGGGCGCTCTTTGGTGGGTCATAGGAGTCTATGGACCGCAGGAGGATCATGAGAAGATCATGTTCTTACAGGAGCTCAGCGACATACGGGACCTCCATGCGTGGCCATGGATGGTGGTTGGGGATTTCAACCTCTTGGTGGACCCCGAGGACAAGAACAACGACAGGGTAAACAGGAGAATGATGGAAAAATTCAAGGCCAAGCTAAATGCTCCAGAGCTGACGGAGATGTACCTAAATGGACGTCGATACACCTGGACCAATGAAAGAGAGCAGCCAACCCTAGAAAAGATCGACCGCGTATTCTGCACTGCATCTTGGGTGGAATTGCACCCGACATCCCACCTAAATGCCCTTGGATCGGCACTATCAGATCACTGCCCGTTGCTGCTGGACCTGCGGGCTGCTCTTGGCATGGGGAAATGCTTCAAGTTCGAGGCCTTCTAGACCAAGGTGGAGGGCTTTCACCAAGTAGTGAGTGAAGCATGGGAGTCAGTCCCGAGAAGCGGCAATCCGTATACCATCGTGGACAGGAAGTTGAGGGCAACAGTGAAACAACTCAAGAAGTGGAGCGATAGGTGGATTGGCAACACTAAACTCCAAATCTCAATCGCCCTAGAAGTTATAGCAAAGCTGGACAAGGCCATGGAGGGGAGGGTGCTTTCACAACAAGAGCACGAGCTTCGTAAGCTACTCAAGCGCAAGCTTCTAGGCCTATGCTCTCTGGAGCACACGATCATGCACCAGCGCTCTAGAGTTCTTCAGTTGCGAGAAGGAGATGCTAGCACTGCATTCTTCCACCAGCAGACTTGCCACCGGCAGCGGAGAAACATGATCACCACCCTACAGCACGGATTTGATGTGGCCACGGGCCAAGAGGAGATTGGGGAAGCGGTGGACAACTACTACTCTGGGTTGTTCGAGGAAACAGTGCTACGTGAGTTCACCATTTAGCTCGATGCACTACGGCTACCCACCCTTGAGCTTTACACTTGGAAGAGCAGTTTACATAGGAGGAGGTGGAGAAGGTGATTAAGGGGATGCCACTAGACAAGGCGCCCGGCCCGGATGGGTTTACGGGAAGATTCTATGCAGTCTGCTGGCCTATCATCAAGGGCGATATAATGAGGGCCATGGAAGCGTTTTCTCGAGGTGACATGCGCGGCCTGCCTACGATAAACAAGGCTATAATCACGTTGGTCCCAAAGATGGATGGAGCGGTGGATATCAAAGACTTCAGACCTATAAGTCCCATGCATGGGGCGGTGAAGATATTTGAGAAGACACTTTCGGCTAGATTGGCACCTGAGCTGCCGAGGCTAGTGGGCAGCCACCAGAGCGCTTTCATTAAGGGGAGGTCGATCCACGACAACTTCATGCTTGTACAGTGCATGGCACAACGTCTAAATGCCCTGTGAGAGACTACAATCATGCTCAAGCTCGACATATCCAAAGCGTTTGACTCAGTGCAGTGGCCATTCTTAGTGGAAGTGCTCAAGCACATGGGTTTTGGCAATAGATGGATATCATGGGTGTGCGGCATCTTAGCAAACTCAAGCACAAGAATCATGGTGAATGGCACCCCTGCGAAGACGATATACTACAAGAAGGGGCCCCGGCAAGGCGATCCAGTTTCACCAATCTATTCCTACTAGTGATGGAGCCACTACAAAGCTTGTTTCAGCTTGCTACAGAGTGTGGATCACTGACACCATTGGCAAGAACGGGTATGAAGCAAATTTTTTTGATGTTCGCGGATGATGTAATGATCTCCCTCAAGCCAAACGCCATGGACCTGCAAGTATGTGCGTCACTGCTGCATGTGTTTGGGGAAGCTTCTGGGCTACGCGTAAACTTGGCGAAGAGTGCCGCGTTACTTGTGCACTGCTCGGATGACACAATGGATAGAGTGATGCAACTCATGGGCTGTCCATATCGGAGCTATCCATGCAAATATCTTGGCCTCCCCCTGACTTTGCGGAAGCAAACCGCGACTCAGCTTCGTGGCCTTGTGGACAAGCTTGCAGGACAGCTGCCGAAGTGGAAGGCTACATAAATGTCCAAGAGTGGGCGTCTAACCCTGGTGCAATCTGTCTTGTGCGCTATTCCGATCCATGCAATGATGGCGTTGGACCTGTCGCAGAAGACACTAACGGCCATGAACAAAATCTGTCGGGGCTTTCTCTGGTGTGCAAAGTCACAAGCAAATGGTGGGCAATGTGCAGTGGCATGGGAGCAGGTGTGCTCACCGAAGTGGGCAGGAGAGCTTGGTAACCCCAACCTGGGCTGGCTGAATGTTGCAATGCAGTCGCGGTGGCCATGGTTACAAATGTCAGATCCTACCAAACAGTGGGCTGAGTTCGTCATACCGGTGCCGGAGCAATCCATGCAGCTTTTCCATGCGGCGACTAGAGCAATCGTGAGGGATGGAAGAACGACACTATTCTGGGAGGACCGGTGGTTGAACGGACTGCGAATACAGGGGATTGCGCCGAACCTACACAACATTGTGTCCAAGCGGTCGATGAGTGGAGTAATAGTAGTAGATGCAGGCAGGAGTCGGTCTACTTGTCTCGGACGTGATGCCTATATACATGATCATACATAGATATTCTCATAACTATGCTCAATTCTGTCAATTGCTCAACAGTAATTTGTTCACCCACCGTAGAAATACTTATGCTCTTGAGAGAAGCCACTAGTGAAACCTATGGCCCCCGGGTCTATTCTCATCATATCAATCTCCATCACTTTATATTTGCTTTACTTTTACTTTTGCCTTTTATTTTACTTTGCATCTTTATATCAAAAATACAAAAAATATTATCTATCATCTCTATCAGATCTCACTCTCGTAAGTGACTGTGAAGGGATTGACAACCCCTTATCGGGCGTTGCTTGCGTTGAGCTATTGTTTTGTGTAGGTATGAGGGACTTGCGCGTGGCCTCCTACTGGATTGATACCTTGGTTCTCAAAAACTGAGGGAAATACTTACGCTACTTTGCTGCATCGTCCTCTCCTCTTCGGGGAAATCCAACGCAGTGCTCAAGAGGTAGCAAGAAGAATTTCTTGCGCCGTTGCCGGGGAGTCTACGCAAAAGTCAATATACAAAGTACCCATCACAATCCCTATCTCCCGCACTACATTATTTGTCATTTGCCTCTCGTTTTCCTCTCCCCCACTTCACCCTTGCCGTTTTATTCGCCCTCTCTTTTCCGTTTGCCTTTCTCTCACTTGCCTTTTGTTTACTCGTGTGTTGGATTGCTTGCTTGTCACGATGGCTCAAGATAATACCAAATTGTGTGACTATACCAATACCAACAACAATGATTTCCTTAGCACTCCGATTGCTCCTCTTGCCAATACTAAATCTTGTGAAATCAATACTGCTTTGTTGAATCTTGTTATGAAAGATCAATTCGTCGGCCTTCCTAGTGAAGATGCCGCTACTCATCTGAATAGATTCGTTGATTTATGTGATACGCAAAATAAGAAAGATATTGATAATGATATTGTTAAATTGAAGCTATTTCCTTTTTTGCTTAGAGATCGTGCTAAAGCGTGGTTTTCGTCTTTGCCTAAAAATAGTATTGATTCATGGAACAAGTGCAAAGATGCTTTTATGTCTAAGTATTTTCCTCCCGCTAAGATCATCTCTCTTAGAAACAATATTATGAATTTTAAGCAACTTGATCATGAACATGTTGCACAAGCTTGGGAGAGAATGAAATTAATGATACGTAACTTCCCTACTCATGGTTTGAATTTGTGGATGATTATACAAATTTTTTATGCCAGATTGAATTTTGCTTCTAGAAATCTTTTAAATTCGGCCGCGGGAGGCACTTTTATGGAAATCACTTTAGGAGATGCTACTAAACTCCTAGATAATATTATGGTTAATTATTCTCAATGGCACACTGAAAGATCTACTAATAAAAAAGTACATGCGATAGAAGAAATTAATGTTTTGAGTGGAAAGATGGATTGACTTATGAAATTATTTGCTACTAAGAGTGTTTCTTCTGATCCTAATGATATGCCTTTGTCTACTTTGATTGAGAATAATAATGAATCTATGGACGTGAATTTTTTTGGTAGGAATAATTTTGGTAACAATGCGTATAGAGGGAATTTTAATCCTAGGCCTTATCCTAGTAATCCTTCTAATAATTATGGAAATTCCTACAACAACTCTTATGGAAATTTTAATAAGATGCCCTCTGAATTTGAGACTAGTGTTAAAGAGTTTATGAATTCTCAAAAGAATTTTAATGCTTTGCTTGAAGAGAAATTACTTAAAGTTGATGAATTGGCTAGGAACGTTGATAGAATTTCTCTTGATGTTGATTCTTTAAAGCTTAGATCTATTCCTCCTAAGCATGATATCAATGAGTCTCCCAAAGCTATGAGAATTTCCATTGATGAGTGCAAGGAAAGAACCGCTAGGATGCGTACTCTGAAAGATGCCTTTATTAAAGCGTGTTCTTCCAATTCCTATGAAAATCAAGATGAAGATCTAAAAGTTATTAATGTGTCCCCTATCAAATCTTTGTTTTGCAATATGAATCTTGATGAAACTGAATATGATTCACCCTTACCTAGAAGGCGTTCCAAAAATTCGGAGTATTTAGATCTTGATGATGAAATTGATAAAAGTGGGACTGAAAAGAATAAAACCCTAGATGTTGCTAAACCCACTATATTAGATTTCAAGGAATTTAATTATGAAAGTTGCTCTTTAATTGATTGTATTTCCTTGTTGCAATCCGTGCTAAATTCTTCTCATACTTATAGTCAAAATAAAGCGTTTACTAAACATATTGTTGATGCCTTGATGCAATCTTATGAAGAAAAACTTGAGTTGGAAGTTTCTATCCCTAGAAAAATTTATGATGAGTGGGAACCAACTATTAAAATTAAGATTAAGGATCATGAAATTTATGCTTTATGTGATTTGGGTGCTAGTGTTTCCACTATTCCCAAAACTTTGTGTGATTTGCTAGATTTCCGCGATTTTGATGATTGCTCTCTAAACTTGCATCTTGCGGATTCCACTATTAAGAAACATATGGGAAGAATTAATGATGTTCTTATTGTTGCAAATATGAATTATGTGCCCGTAGATTTTATCGTTCTTGATATAGATTGCAATCCTTCTTGTCCTATTATTCTTGGTAGACCTTTCCTTAGAACGATTGGTGCGAGTATTGATATGAAGGAAGGGAACATTAGATTCCTATTTTCATTAAATAAAGGCATGTAACACTTCCCTAGGAAGAAAATAAAATTACCATATGAATCTATTATGAGATCCACTTATGGATTGCCTACCAAAGATGGCAATACCTAGATCTATCCTTGCTTTTATGCCTAGCTAGGGGCGTTAAACGATAGCGCTTGTCGGGAGGCAACCCAATTTTATGTTAGTTTTTTTGTTTTTTTATGTTTAGGAATAAATAATCCATCTACCTTCTTTTTAGATGTGGTTTTATCTTTTAATTAGTGTTTGTGCCAAGTTAAACCTATAGGATCTTCTTGGATGATAGTTATTTGATCTTGCTGTAATTTCCAGAAACTTTGCGCTAGTGCCCGAATTGTTAAAAATCACCAGAACGTGATAAAATACTGATTCCAATTGCTTCTGATCGATAAACAAATTTCCTAGGTCTTCCTATTTTGGCTGATTTTTTGGAGTTCCAGAAGTTTGTGTTAGTTACATATTACTACAGACTATTCTGTTTTTGGTAGATTCTGTTTTTCATGTGTTGATTGCTTATTTTGATGAATCTATGGCTAGTAAAATAGTTTATAATACATAGATAAGTTGGAATATAGTAGGTTTAACACCAATATAAATAAAAAATGAGTTCATTACAGTACCTTGAAGTGGTCTTTTGTTTCTTTCGCTAACGAAGCTCACGAGATTTCTGTTGAGTTTTGTGTTGTGAAGTTTTCAAGTTTGGGGTGAAATCTTTTGATGGATTATGGAACAAGGAGTGGCAAGAGCCTAAGCTTGGGGATTCCCATGGCACCCCCAATATAATCCAAGGACACCAAAAATTCAAAGCTTGGGGATGCCCCGGAAGGCATCCCCTCTTTCGTCTACTTCCATCGGTAATTTTACTTGTTGCTATATTTTTATTCACCACATGATATGTGTTTTGCTTGGAGCGTCTTGTATGATTTGAGTCTTTGCCTTTTAGTTTACCACAATCATCCTTTCTGTACACACCTTTTGAGAGAGCCATACATGAATTGGAATTTGTTAGAATACTCTATATGCTTCACTTATATCTTTTGAGCTTTATAGTTTTGCTCTATGTGCTTCACTTATATCTTTTGAGCTTTATAGTTTTGCTATATGTGCTTCACTTAGATCTTTTAGAGCACGGTGGTGGATTTGTTTTATAGAAACTATTTATCTCTCATGCTTCACTTAGATTATTTTGAGAGTCTTAAATGGCATGGTAATTTGCTTAATAATAATAATATGCTTGGTATTCAAGATTTGTAAAACTTTCTTTTGAGTGCGTTGAATACTAAGAAAAGTTTGATGATTGATAATTGTTTTGAGATATGAAGATGGTGATATTAGAGTCATGCTAGTTGAGTAGTTGTGAATTTGAAAAATACTTGCGTTAAAGTTTGTGATTCCTGTAGCATGCACGTATGGTGAACCGTTATGTGATGAAGTCGGAGCATGATTTATTTATTGATTGTCTTCCTTATGAGTGGCGGTCGGGGACGAGCGATGGTCTTTTCCTACCAATCTATCCCCCTAGCAGCATGCACGTAATAATTTGCTTTGATAACTTCTAAATTTTTGCAATATGTATATGAGTTCTTTATGACTAATGTTGAGTCCATGGATTATATGCACTTTTCCTTCCTTCCATCATTGCTAGCCTCTCTAATACCGCGCACCTTTCGCCGGTATCATATACCCACCATATACCTTCCTCAAAACAGCCACCATACCTACCTATCATGGCATTTCCATAGCCATTCCGAGATATATTGCCATCCAACTTTCCACCGTTCCGTTTATTATGACACGCTCCATCATTTTCATATTGCTAGCATGATCATGTAGTTGACATCGTATTTGTGGCAAAGCCACCGTTCATAATTCTTCCATACATGTCACTCTTGATTCATTGCATATCCCGGTACACCGCCGGAGGCATTCATATATAGTCATATTTTGTTCTAAGTATTGAGTTGTAATTGTTGAGTTTTAAGAAAAATAAAAGTGTGATGATCATCATTTTTAGAGCATTGTACCAAGTGAGGAAAGGATGATGAAGACTATGATTCCCCCATAAGTCGGGATGAGACTCCGGACAAAAGAAAAAAAAAGAAAAAAAGGAGGCCATAAAAAAAGGAAAAGGCCCAAATAAAAAAATGAGAGAAAAAGAGAGAAGGGACAATGTTACTATCCTTTTACCACACTTGTGCTTCAAAGTAGCACCATAATCTTCATGATAGAGAGTCTCTCATTTTGTCACTTTCATATACTAGTGGGAATTTTACATTATAGAACTTGGCTTGTATATTCCAATGATGGGCTTCCTCAAAATGCCCTAGGTCTTCGTGAGCAAGCGAGTTGGATGCACACCCACTTAGTTTCTTTTGTTGAGCTTTCATATACTTATAGCTCTAGGGCATCCGTTGCATGGCAATCCCTACTCACTCACATTGATATCTATTAATGGGCATCTCCATAGCCCGTTGGTGCGCCTAGTTGATGTGAGACTATCTTCCCCTCTTTTTGTCTTCTCCACAACCACCATTCTATTTCACATATAGTGCTATATCCATGGCTCACGCTCATGTATTGCGTGAAGATTGAAAAGTTTTTAAAATGTTAAAGTATGAAACAATTGCTTGGCTTGTCATCGGGGTTGTGCATGATTTAAATACTTTGTGTGGTGAAGATAGAGCATAGCCAGACTATATGATTTTGTAGGGATAACTTTCTTTGGCCATGTTATTTTGAGAAGACATAATTGCTTTGTTAGTATGCTTGAAGTATTATTATTTTTATGTCAATATAAACTTTTGTCTTGAATCTTACGGATCTGAATATTCATACCACAATTAAGAAGATTTACATTGAAATTATGCCAAGTAGCACTCCGCATCAAACATTCTCTTTTTATCATTTACCTACTCGAGGACGAGCAGGAATTAAGCTTGGGGATGCCTGCCCAACGTATCTATAATTTTTGATTGCTCAATGCTATATTATCTACTGTTTTGGACCATATTGGGCTTTATTTTCCACTTTTATATTACTTTTGGGACTAACCTATTAACCGGAGGCCCAGCCCAGAATTGCTGTTTTTTTTCTATTTCAGTGTTTCGAAGAAACGGAATATCAAACGGAGTCCAAACGGAATGAAACCTTCAGGAACGTGATTTGCTCATCAGATAAGACCTAGGAGACTTGGACCCTCCGTCAAGAAAGCCACGAGGCGGTCACGAGGGTGGAGGGCGCCCCCCTAGGGTGCGCCCCCTGCCTCGTGGGCCCCCCGAAGCTCCACCGACGTACTCCTTCCTCCTATATATACCTCGTACCCCCAAACGATCGAATCTGGAGCCAAAACCTAATTCCACCGCCGCAACTTTACGTATCCACGAGATCCCATCTTGGGGCCTGTTAGGAGTTCATGGGAAGAGAATCCACCATGGAGGGCTTCTACATCAACACCATAGCCCCTCCGATGAAGTGTGAGTTGTTTACCTCAGACCTTGGGTCCATAGTTAGTAGCTAGATGGCTTCTTCTCTCTTTTGGATCTCAATACAATGTTCTCCCCATCTCTCGTGGAGATCTATTCGATGTAATCTTCTTTTTGCGGTGTGTTTGTTGAGACCGATGAATTGTGGGTTTATGATCAAGATTATCTATGAACAATATTTGAATCTTCTCTGAATTCTTTTATTTATGATTGGTTATCTTTGCAAGTCTCTTCGATCAGTTTGGTTTGGCCTACTAGATTGGTTTTTCTTGCAATGTGAGAAGTGCTTAGCTTTGGGTTCAATCTTGCGGTGTCCTTTCCCAGTGACAGAAGGGGCAGCAAGGCACGTATTGTATTGTTGCCATCGAGGATAACCAGATGGGGTTTATGTCATATGCATGAATTTATCCCTCTACATCATGTCATCTTGTTTAAGGCGTTACTCTGTTTTCATTAACTTAATACTCTAGATGCATGCTGGATAGCGGTCGATGAGTGGAGTAATAGTAAAAGATGCGGGCAGGAGTCGGTCTATTTGTCTCGGACGTGATGCCTATATACATGATCATACCTATATATTCTCATAACTATGCTTAATTCTGTCAATTGCTCAACAGTAATTTGTTCACCCATCGTAGAAATACTTATGCTCTTGAGAGAAGCCACTAGTGAAACCTATGGCCCCCGGGTCTATTCTCATCATATCAATCTTCCATCACTTTATATTTGCTTTACTTTTACTTTTGCCTTTTATTTTAGTTTGCATCTTTATATCAAAAATACCAAAATATTATCTATCATCTCTATCAGATCTCACTCTCGTAAGTGACCGTGAAGGGATTGACAACCCCTAATCGCATTGGTTGCGTTGAGCTATCATTTTGTGTAGGTACGAGGGACTTGCGCGTGGCCTCCTACTGGATTGATGCCTTGGTTCTCAAAAACTGAGGTAAATACTTAAGCTACTTTGCTGCATCATCCTCTCCACTTCGGGGAAATCCAACGCAGTGCTCAAGAGGTAGCAATGGCGCTGCCCAACTCGCTCCAAGATTGGTGCACTGACAAGGTTACGAACAAAGCAGCCCGCAAAGTCATCAGAACTCTCTTCATGCTAGTGCTATGGGAGCTGTGGAAGCACAGGAACACAATTGTCTTCGATGGTGCAACGCCATTCATAACACGCGTGCTACAACAAATACAAGAAGAGGGGAGGACATGGAAAAAGGCTGGCCTATTCAAGTGCGACACGGCAGCATTCTTTGGGGAGTTAGCTAGGTGGGCGTGTGTGAGGAGTTAGCAATCCGTATGTAGACCGGCAAGGCCGGGTGGAATAAGCGTTCATACGCTTTGTAATTAACTGTTATATGAGGGCTCTTTACCCCTCTTTCTTCTGTAATATAAAATACGCACACTCGTGCGTATTCAAGAGAAAAAAATTAGAAAAAATTATAACATTTCTCATAAAGGATTGCAGTACTTGATAAAGTTAGTGATTTATTAATACCCAAATTCTTCCTGGTGCACGCGCACCATCTGGACGAAACGGGCGGCCGGTCTTGCATGCATGCATGTGTTAATTTTTTTATCTTCTAATGCATGTGGTTGTTAGCATTAAATGTGTTCACATTGATTACCTCATTTAAAAAAAACAGATCCACGCACATTCATTTTGGAGTTTTAAATTTTAAAAAGTCATATCTTTCAAACCACCCGTCGGAATTCAGATCCGTTTTCACTGCTGAAACTCTTGCGACGAGATCTTTGAACTAGATCCTGCATGGGTATATTTTGACGAAATTTTTTTGATGCTAACTTTGGTGCTATATGATGTAACTTTAGTACTGTATTGTGCAACTTTAGTACTACATCGTGCAACTTTTTTAAAACCAATTTTTTTGATCTGCATGATTCAACTTCCTATGAGTGCAATCTAGCAACTATGACAATTTTGATGTGTAATTAGTCTACTATCCCGACCAACTACCTAATAGTCGATGTGTAACCCTCTTTCGTACTCGTGGATGTATAATTTTTCACTGTTGGCACACCCTACCCCCACCTCCCTCTGCAAGTGATGTTTGCAACTTAGTCTATTGTTCAAGCCAACTGCCTATTTGTCAATGTGCAACTCATTGCCCTCCCTATTTGTGGACATGTATTTTCAGCTGGCGGGGGCGATAAACAGAGTTGCACATAGTCTGCTAGGTAGTTGGCCCGGGCGACATATGAAGTTGCACATCTCACAGGCAGAGACAGTTGAATGGTAAAAAATTGGCATTCATGAGGGTATTAAAAAGTTGCATATAAACAGAATGCTAAAGTTGCAAATCTCACTAGCAGGGGTGCTTTGGGTCGGATGCTAGCAAGGAAACTACACATCCATGGGAGTACGAGAGAAAGTTGCACATCATTGTTAGACAGTTGGCCGTGGCGATATCCGGTTGCACATCCATCGCTAGTCACCGGCCGATGCAAAGAAACAGTGAAGTAGGGGAAAGTTGCACATTAACAACTATGCAGTTGGCCTGAGCAATAGATGAAGGGCCTGTTCTGATCTCCTCCCGCTTCTAGCTTCCCAAAATTCTGGAGCGAAGCAGAGCAGAACGATTTAGCCCCGAGAAGCTGGCTTCGAGAAGTTGTAATCGATAGTAGTGTTAAAATATGGAGCGAGGTCGGCCCAGCTCCACAAAAACGAAAAGATGAAGTTGGATGATATTACGACAGAATTGCCACCGCTAAAGAAAACGGTTCGCTCGACGCTAGTAGGGAAAACGAATCGGTACGTAAAGAAAATTGTTCGCTCTCCTCTCTCCCTCAAAATGGGTTGTTTCAGTCGGCCCAAATGCCTCCGAACAGGCCAAATTTTGGTTAGTTGGGCTGCCAGGCAATGGAGCGCTCGAAGAAGCTACCGATCAAGCCGAACGTATCGCGATCGCCAGGCAGAGTAGAAGCTAGCGTGAGAAGCTGGTTTTTGAGAAGTTTTCTGAAGTTGGAGGAGATCAGAACAGGCCTGAAGTTGCACATCTCATTAAAAGGAGGTAGTTTGCGGATAGAGGTACCATAATTGAAAACTGCAGTCTATAGTATAGGGAAAAGTTGCACACATAGTTATACATTGACGGCTAGGTATTTACATAAAACGAAGAGAAAATTGCACAATTTTAACAGAGAGAAAATTGCATAATTTTTTTCGTCGAAACATATCCATGGGTTCTTTGAGTCAAAACATACCTATGAGATCTTTGTTTTGAAGAGCATATCATGAAGGTTCCAACAGTAAAAATGAATCTTAACTTTGATGTGCAGTTTGAAAGTATGGTTTTAAAAAAAACTAAAACACGAATTACACATTTACATAAGGAAGAGAAAATTGCACAATTTTAACGGAGAGAAAATTGCACAATTTTTTTCATCAAAACATACCCATGGGATTTTTGTGTCAAAACATACCATGAGATCTTTGTTTCGAAGAGTATGTCGTGAGGATTTCAACAGTAAAAACAGATCTTAACTATGTGCGGTTTGAAAGTATGGTTTTAAGAAAACTAAAAACACGAATTAAATACGTCCACATTTATTACTACCTTGCAATTATTTATCTTCTTCACATATGTCCACACTTGTTTACTTTTACTTTTCCTATGAGTCAAGGAGACAAAAAGCTAAACTTACTGGCCACCACGTGCTAAGGCTGGTCATAGTAGGAGTAACATAAGTAGTAACATAGATACCACATAAGCAAAAGTGATGATGTGTCAAGTAGTTAATAAGAAGAGAGACAAATAGAGTAACATAATATGTTACCATTACTTAGCGGTTACCATCACTTAGCGGTTCCCAATGCTAAATGAGTCTATAAAATAATAAATGAAGTGATGCATAACACTACATATATGTTACTACCCACTATAGATATAACATAGCCTAGTAACATATACATGTTAGTACTAGTCTAAGTTACTCCTGATAATTCATCTTGGAACCCGGGCTCATCTGCTCCCGCTCAGTAAAAAAATAAAAAAAATACTAGAAAAATTCAAAAAATTCCAATTTCTTTTTATGGTGGTAGATAATTTGACACGCGCCCCAAAATTCAATTTATTTGGACATCTGAGTAGCTCTCGGCAAAAAGTCAAAACAGTGAGTGAACGGTACACATTTTTACAGACCCTGATTTTGTCTTTTTTGCCGAGAGCTGCTTAGATGCTCAAATGAGTTGATTTTTGGGGCGCGCCTCATGCGTCAAATTATCTACCATCACAAAAAAATTTGGAATTTTTTGAATTTTTCTAGTATTTGTTTTGAATTTTTTTCTAGCATGGTGCAGATGAGCTCGGAGCCAAAACTCCGCGTCCAAGTTACTCCCCACTATGACCAGCCTAATCGGCTCGGGAGCCAAAACTCCGCGTCCAAGTTACTCCCCACTATGACCAGCCTAATGGGCAGCCGGCCGCTAGCTAGACACGTCCTTATAAGGAGTTCCGGGCATAATTTATTCATTTGCTACAGAAATAGCTTGTACTACAAAGTGCCACACAAAACGCTGACACGCAACAGGAGTGCATGCACGTGTCAACGCTCTCAGGCGTCCTTCCGCGCCCTCAACGCCGGACCCCATCCCGTGCCCTCCTCGCCCATCAGGCCGACGTCGTTGAACGCCTGCCCTGTCATCTGGTCCGCCGCTTTCACCCGCAGCATCACGTCCTCCTCATCGTCGACCCTCGGTGCCGCCTTCATGCCCGTGCCCTCCTCGCCCATCTTGCCGACGTCGTTAAACCCTGTCCCGGTTATCTGGTCCGCCTCCTTCACGCGCATCATCACGTCGTCCGCGTTCAGTGCCTCGCCCCTGCCCGCGTCCGTCGGCGTCCCCTTCCTCTCACCGAGCTTCCGCTCGATCACGTCCGTCGGCATCGTCATCTTCTCCTTGAACGCCTCCGTCAACCCCTGCGCCGACCCGAAGATGTTCTCCGTTGCCGACTTCGACCTGCAGATTCAACACAATCACGCATTCCATCAACTTACTATTGACTATTGAGGCCCTCTTCGCATCTTGGATTCTTGATTCTTGAACCACAGCGCGGCTGGTAGCAACGATGATTTACCTCTCCTCCTCCGGCGGTTGGTGCGTGCGCTGACGAGCCTCCTCGGCCTTCTCCGCCGCCCGCCGCCGCACGTCCTGGCCCTGTTGCCACGCCGCCTCGTTTGTCTCGCCCTTGCTATCCTTGGCCGAGCCGGCGAGCGCTCGCCGGGCGTTGTCCACCATGTACTCCTTGGCGCCCTCCGCTGTATCCAAGGCTGCGTCCTTGGCGCCCTTGGCCTTCCCCGTCACCGTCTCCGCCGCTCCACTCGCCTTGTCAGCCGCCGCGTCCTTGGCACTCCTCGCCTTCTCCGTCACCATCTCCCCCGCGCCGCGCGCCTTCTCTGCGGCCGCGTCCTTGGTCTCCGCGGCCTTCTTCGCGGCGGTGTCCGCCATCTCCCTCGTCTTCTCCACCGCCGCGTCCTTGGTCTCCTTGGTCTTTCCCGCGGCGGCGTCCGCCATCTCCCTCGTCTTCTCCGCGGCCGCATCCTTGGTCTCCTTGGTCTTCCCCGCGGCGGCGCCCGCCATCTCACTCGCGCTCTCCTTCCCTTCCTCGGCCTTCTGGGATGCGTAGCTCCCGTACTCATTGAGTTTCTCCCCCGCGGTCCCCATGGCGCCGGTGGAGTGGCTGTCGTGGGCCGTGGTTGTGTCCCGGACGCCGCCGGAGAAGGTGTCGCGGACGGCGCCCATCAGGGAGCGCGCGCTCTCCTGCACGGTGCCGAAGATGCCGGTCCGCCGTCCTGGGCTGCTGGGCTCGCGCATGTCCCGCCTGGCCGCGGCGAGCTCGTCGGCCGCCTTCTGCGCCGCGGCCTGCGCGCGCTCCTCGCGGCGACTCTGCTCGGACGCCATAGCTATACCTGGCTAGTTGATCTACTACTAGTGATCTTGATGCTGTAGCTGTGGTGATGCGTGAGAGCGTGGGGAGATGCTATGCTGCTATGTTCGGTCAGAGGTGCCCTGTTCTTCGCCGTGCGAGTGGAGAAGCACGACGGCGAGCGAGCTTAATAAAAGGTGGCGACGGGCGAGAGAGGTCTGGAAGGGCGCGGGCGTGAGAGCGGTGGCGGCCGGTGACCCGCGAGCGGCGCGCGGCGCGACGCGTGTGAGAGTGCGGACACGTACGCTTGCGCGGCTTCGTGGCCTTCTCGGTTGGATACATGCCGACACGTGCATGCCAAAAGGGATAAACTTGGTTTGAGCTGCCACGATCGCATTCGCAGCTACGCCTTCATTTCGTCCCTCAAACACGGCGGCCCAAAGCTCTACTAAACCACCGAAGCTTGGTTGGATTTGTCGTGTATGAGAGAACTAAATGCTGCCGGGTTGAAGGTCTAAAGTGTTACAAAATTCGGCTTTGCTAAATCACATCTATACGTTAATCACATCTATACGTGTCATAAGTATTGCATATTTAAGTTATATATGTGTGGGTATATTCTTTTTCTTTTCTTAGATGTATAATAACAAGGGCACATGTAGATGTATGCATCTTAATTAACTAAGATATAACAAAGTCTCATCAAATTTGTAATAGTTGAATGACGTGCACGGAGATTCATGATGGTTCTAGACACTACTCCCTCCGTCTAGGTGAATAAGGCCGGTCATAGTGGGGAGTAACTTAGACTAGTGTCATATGCATGACACCAGTCTAAGTTACTACCTTCATAATGCAAAATAACATCATAGTAGTATCATAGATGGCTTCATTTATTAGCTTGTAGACTCATCTTATCTTGAGAAGCGCTATGTTATTACCTCACATTAAATACTTGCTATATAAGCAAAAATTTCTTGAAGTGTGCTATGTTACTAGCTAAGTTACTCCCACTATGGCTAGCCTAAGTCATTTTAGATTGTGCACCGTGATCAAGGAGGAGGGGAAAACTAGAGAACTTAATGTTTATTTGCTAATTAATAGCATTGCATGCAATGAATTAACCACTGCATATCGTGTTTGGTAATTTCAAGTCATTAAAAGCATGTACACCCACATCTTTTATTGGTTGATATGTCAAGAAACAAGAAACGAGATAGAATTTAATGCATCGCGCCTAAGTATTTTAAGATTATTTGATTTTCGTAAGATAGACGGAAGGAGTATTCAACATTGATGAACAATTGGGCGCCACGAATACTATGTCTCACTTACAGCAATACCAGCATCCGTCTCGTCTTAACATTTTTTATGCGGCGCATGTGTATAGGCTGCCTCAATAACATGCTACTCGTCCGTTCAACCGTCAGTTTATTCGCTCATGTGTTCACTCGTTTTTTTTGTTTCCTTTTGATTTTCTTGTTTCAAATTTGGTTTTTCTTTTGGTTTCTTTGTTTCGTCGTAATACTTTGATCATTTTTCTTTAATTTTCTTTAATTTCTATTTGTTGCTTCCATGCTTTTTCCCTTTTTTCTTCTCTTTCTTAATTTTTCTTTTTTTGTTTCTTTATTATTTTTTAATGATTTTTTTAAAATCATATTCACTGTTTTCCATTTCTTTGCACCCGTTTTTTGGTCTTTCTTTTATGGTTTTTGTTTTGTTGAACTTTTTCATTTTTTATTTATTTCTTTTGGTTCTTATTCTATATTTTTTGTACACGCCAAAAGTATTTTATTTAATACACTATTACATTTCTGTAATAATATTTCAACATTTTTAGTAGAAAGTTCAAAAAATTAATTTGTTTTTCCATTTTTTCATGCTGGATTAATATTTTCAAATAAATGTAACATTTGTTAATACATTATCAGCATTTTTCTATGCGCATTTTAATATTTTAAAATATTTTATTAACAACTTTCCGAATATAAGATTATCTTTTAAAACTTGGTTAACATTTTTTATACACATTAAACCCTTTTTTCTGTACACATCCAATATTTTCTTTTAATACACGTGGGTTCCATGCATCTCGCTATAAACGAGACATAGGGGTGCCCGGGCAGCACAATGTGTCTTGCCTACAGCCAGATTTAGTGTCTTCTCGTCTCAGGTGCCTCCCTGTATGGACTGGCCCAGGCGCGCGGGAGACAGTAGGCTCGTTTTTTTTCTCGTTCTTTTCATTTTTTTCGATTTCGTTTATAAATTCAAATATTCTAAATAAGTATATTTATAAAAAATACTTTCTATTAAACACTAAAAAATGTTAACCAAACATTTGTATAATGTACAAAGTGTATTGCATAATGTTTCTCATGTATACAAAAATGTGTGAAAACAATTGATCATTTAATTATTTTTAATTACTCAAGCATTTGAAAATGTGTTTAACACGTATTTGCAAAATAATCTTAATCAAGCATTAGAAAAATATTAAATGTGTATAGAAAATATGTTGACCGTGTATTAAAAAAATGTCAAAATTGTATTTTAAAAATGTTAATAAAGTATTTAAATGTTAAAAAATTGTAGAAAGAACGTTGAACATCTATTAAAAAAATATTATTCTTGTATTTAAAAAATGTTAATTAAGCATTTAGAAAATGTTAAAAATATGTATAAAAATATTGACCATGTTTTCAAAACATATTAACCAAGCTTTTTTTTTTTGCATCGAATTGGGACTTTATTCAACGAACTATCAGGCTACTAATGAAAAAATTGGGCTTTGATCAAGCTAACAATTCTTAACCTCAAGCATACAAGCAGGCTGGGCACATTGATGGGTCAGAAAAATTCAGATCCCTACTAACATGATGAACCGAAAGCAGAGAAAAACTAGGCACTTTATTCTCCAGATGTTGTAAGATAGGCGCCACAATTGAACGTGAATTTTGGCATGAGTTCCATAGGTTGACAACATCCATGTAGTAAACCTCTATTATCACATTGAATACCTGCGTAAATGTGCGAAGATCACCCCTTCTCTCATAGCCAGCAGCTCGGCCACGAATGGGGTGGAAACTCCCGGCAAGGACTTACACCATGCACCAAGAAATGCTAGGTGAGTCCGGGCCACGCCGCCCGCTCCACCCGACATAGCATTTATCCATCCGCGTTGATGGTGATCCATCCTGCCTCCAATTTGTTTCCAACCCTGCGTCCCATGCGTCCTACGCCGCGATGAAATGTCAAGGATGGAAAAGGGTTTCCTGAACTCATTTGATCGCTTGAACCGGATGATACCCACCTTCATTGTGTGTCCATCGCTTCTGTGATGACCATATGGCATGCATAATTGTGATAATTTTGTGTCTTTAGTCCTCTAAAAGGACATTGGATATAGCAAAATATTTTGAGACCATGTTCCTTGGTGCAACCATTGTAGGCGAAAATCAAACCTACGCCTTGCTGCAATCCAAAACTTTTTAGCATGCATGCATGAAATGAGAGATATAAACCAAGCATTTGAAAAATGTTAAATATGTATAAAAGTAAAGTTTCTCACGTATGCCAAAAATGTATACAAAACATATACAATGTGTGTGAAAACAGTTTATCATCTATCTAGAAAATGTTAATCAAGCAGTTGAAAAAAATGTTAAACAGGTATTTGAAAAATGTTAACCGAGCATTTGAAAAAATATTAAATGTGTACAGAAAAGATGTTAATTTTGTATTGAAGAAATGTTAATCAAGCATTTGAAATTTAAAAATGTGTGTAAAAAGTTATTAACCATGTATTAATAAAAATTAATCTTGCATCTGGAAAACGTTAATGAAGCAACTGAAAAACTATAAAAATGTGTAGAGAAAAAATGTCGTTCATGTATTAAAAGAAATGTGTATTAGAAAAAAATATCATGACGTATACAGAAAATGCAAAATGGAAACAAAAAAAACTACAATGGAAACCGAAAAAGAAACAAAACAAAAAAGAGAACCAAAGAAACAAGTGCAAAAGTAATGGAAACGGTCAAGATCAATAAAGAAACAAAAAAAACTATCGTAAACCTTGGAAAGAAACAAAAAAATGTAGGAAAAATGTGAAGAAAAAAAATGAAACCCATGGAATAAACAAAAATGAAAAAAGAAGTATAACAACAACAAAAAAAGAAAACAGATAAAAAAGAAAACCAAACAAAAATCAAAAGAAAGCAAAAATGAAAGAAAATAAAAAAATAGTGGAAACAAAGAAAAAAGAAACCTGATGAAAACCAAGGAAGACACAAAAAAAAAAGGGAGACAGACAAGGCATAAGAGTGGAAAACAATTTTCACGAAAAAGAAACAGAGAAACCCAAAAAAACCAAGAAACCCGAGAAAGAGACAAAGAAAACAGAAAAAAGGAAAATGGAAAAAAAGAAGAAAAAATATTTAAAAAACCTAAGAAAACAAGCGAGATCCTACAACGAACCGACGCCTTGGATGGGAACCTGAGCAAGGAGCTAGCAAATGATGGTCAACCATTTCATATCGTTGGGGAAAACTTCAAGCGAGAGGAGCAAATATCTAGCTCCCGCGGGGGCGCTCCAGGGCGCTGCGGGTACGTCCTTGGGCCTTTTCTTTACACGAAGCCGACTGGGCTCTTTTGTCGTTTTTTCTTCTATAACGTTTTCCTTTTCTCGCTGGCCTGGGCTACTATGGACTAGGCATTTCCTAACGGGCGCCTTAAGCGCCCGTTTCTGTTGCCGCAAACGGGCGCATACCCCCACGTCGCGCTGGGCCGGCTCGTTTTCTACTTTTTCTTTCTGTTAAAAAACTGCAGCAAAAATCTTATTTTGAATGTAAGGGCTCAAGCCCGCAATCTCTTTGTTGAAACAGCAGCGCACTAACCAACAGATCACCGTACCGATTGTATCCAATTACTTATTTTCATGCTTTTATTTACGTAGGCCGCGAGAGCCCGCCAAACCAACTATTACTGCTCTCTGATTTCTGGGCGTTTTATTTTTCTTTTTTTTCTGGTTCCTTTTTTATTTTTCTTTCCACATTTTCCTTTTTTAATTTATTACAAATGCGAATCTTTTAAAATTCGTGAAATTTTTTCAATTGAATGAACTTTTATCCAATTGATGAACTTTTTTTAAAATTCAATGAAAATTTTAAAATTGCATGAACTTTTTAAAACGTGAACAATTATTGAGAACATGAACAAAAATATATATACGATGAGCGATTTTCAAATATACACTGAACATTTTTTTGATATAATATGAACAAATTTTATAAATTGAACATTTTTGTAATATAATCTGAACAACTTTTAACTACACATTGAACAATTTTGTGATATGCGCAGAAAAACCATTTAAATGCCTATTTAACATTTTTTTAATGTACGCTGAACAATTTAAAATTGTGAACAAAATTTGAAAACTATGAATACGTTTTGAAATCACAAACAAAAAACGAAAAATACATTAAATAAATTTAAAATTCCATGAACTTTTAAAAACGTGAACAATTATTGAGAACACGAACAAAAATTTATATACGACGTTCGGTTTTCAAATATACACTGAACATTTTTTTTTGATATAAGATAACCAAATTTTATACATTGAACATTTTCGTAATATAATATGAACAATTTTTAACTACACATTGAACAATTTTGTGATATGCGCTGAAAAACCATTTAAATACCCATTGAACATTTCTTTATGTACATTGAACAATTTAAACTTGTGAACAAAATTTGAAAAAATGAGTAAATTTAAAAATTATGAACATGTTTTGAAATCACGAACAAAAAACGAAAAATATATTAAAAAATTAAAATTCCATGAACTTTTTTCAAATTTGATGAACTTTTGTAAAATGGATGAACTTTTTTCAAAATCGATGAACAATTTTTCAAATTCGATGAACTTTTTCAGAATTTGACGAACTTTTTTTCAAATTCTATGAACCTTTTTCAAAATCGATGAACTATTTTTTAAAATTCGTAAACAAATTCAAAATCTGATGAATTCTTGTTTATAATAAAACAACTTTTCCAAATTGTTTTCAAATAATTCGCAAATCTAATAAATAACACTAACGCATTGGTCTTAAATAGCTCGCGTTCCTTGTAGTTGCTGGTGTTCACAGGTTGTAGTGGTTAGTAAAACGGTACTCGTGTTGTAGCCGTAAGGCGTGAGTTCGAGTGGCTGTATCTGCTCTTTTTGTGTTTATTTTCGCGAGACCTTTTTTGCCTTCTACTGCGCGCGGTGGGCCAGCCCATGGGGTGCGGAGTGTGAGCGCCAGCCGCCTGAACCGGCGCTTAAGGCGCCGGTTAGGAGCTCCCGATGGACTAGATTGTACGAGGGGGTCAACTCTGGAAAACCCTATACGACGCTCTTTGCATCCAATTGTCGAATTAGACCTGCTACACGTACGACAACTTCTGTATGATTTTTGTACGCCAGTTATCAGCAGCCGTTGATTCAATTCCACGTGCAAGCGAGATCACGTCGTACTTAAATCGTACGCAGTTTTCATCGTACGCAGAGCAATTTCGTTGTCGACCGGACGCACAGGGCAATAGCCCGCATCGCTAGATATGTGCCGGCCCATTGTACCAGAGCTAGCCAGACGGAAGGTTCCCTAACCGTTTTTTCCTTTTTGACCGGTTTTCCTGTTTCTTTTTTGGTTTTTTCCGTTTTTCTGTTTCTTTTTCTTCTTTCATTTCCTTTTTTTCTTTTTTCTGTTTTTTTTGTTTCTTTAAAAAATTGGTTAGAAATTTCAAAATTTGTCCGTGTTTCTTAAAAATATTCAAAATTTCAAAAATTGTTCGTGTTTACAAAAATTGTTAAAAAATTAAAAAAAATGTTTCATTTTAAAAAAATTGTTCGGGCATTTCAAAAAATGTTCTTGTTTTACACAAATTGTTTGGAATGCTTTTGTTCAATTTTTAAAAATGTTCCCATTTCCAAAAATTGTTCATGTTTTCATTTTTTCAGGAGTTTCAAAAAATGTTCCTGTTTCCAAAATTGTTCAGGCATTTCAAAAAATGTTCTTGTTTTACAAAAATATTGGAATATTTTTGTTTAAATTTTTCGCAATTTTTAAAAAATGCTGTTTTCAAAAGTTATTCACAAATTCCAAAATTGTACATGTTTTTTCATTTATTCAGGAGTTTCAAAAAATGTTCCGGTTTCAAAAATTGTTCACAAGTTTTTATAAAACCGTTTATGCAAATTTTGTTCAGGAATTAAAAAATATGTTCATGTTCCAAATTTTGTTTTGAAATTTGAAAAAATATTCTCGTTTAAAAAAATATTATTATTATTTTAAAACTTGTGAATGTTTTGGAAAGTGTTTATGTTTCACAGAACACACTGTTTTAAAAAAAAACATTGCTTTCGAAATTTGTAAACTAATTTGGCTCTGTGCATGATGTTTGGTTCTTTAAGTTTGATGCTTCCCTTTTAACCTGATATAACTGCTAGGTTAGCTGGCAGGAGCACGTATTGTATAGCAGTGCATCATATGTTCGAATCCAAGCAATCGCATATAGCCTTTTTTAGCTGCAGTGCTCGTTCGATTTCCGTTGCTGTCTTCATGGGGCGGCCTAGTCAAAGCCCTGCCTGTGCGAAGCCCCGGTCTCGTCAAGTCTGGCGGAGCTCTCGGCTTTTTTGTTTGCAAGATGTATTTTTTCTTTACCTTTTTTGGTTTTGTTTTCTATTTTATTTCTCCTTTTTTGTTCCCATTTCCACTTTTGTTTAGATAATACTCTTTCTGATTCATAATAAGTGTGTCGCAATTTTGTTTAAAATTGCGGCACTATTATGGATCGGAGGAAGTAATAAAGTTGAGATTTAAGAATAAGATTAATTCTCCACACTTGAAGTGTTATTATGTTGGTTTTTTCTTCAGTTTTTACCTTTTCATTTCACTTTTTATTTTTCCATGATGCCCCACTCAATAGCTTAAGTTGTACAGGGATTTTACCTATTATTCTTCCTTTTTATTTCATTTTTGCAAAGGAGCGCCACCTTCATACCTCGTATGTAACCATAGTCTCACGCGGAACTAGAGTTGCATTATAGTTTTTCTCTAGGTTTTACATATATTTTCCTCTCATTTTTCCTTTTTTTGGGACGACACCCCACCCTCGCACTCCACATGCAACCATAGTTGCACACTTTTTTTTATCTATTTATTCCTTTTAATTCTTTATGTTTATATTTCTTTTTATTTTCACCGTGTTGACACAGTAAAGAAATAGAGGTTTTAAAATATCTTTTTTAGTTTTTAGTCATGAATGGATTTTCTAAATTTTAGAGTTAGGTTTATTATTAATTTATTATTTTTTTAAATTTAATTTCCTATTTTGTTACACTTATATTTTTGTTTTTGTGTTTTTTTACATATTATGTGACAGTTGAATGCCCACCCTCAACTCGCAATTGCACACGATGTAGCTAGACTGCAACTGCAAACGATTTAGGGAGACTGCAACTGCACTTTATAACACGACATGCAACTTTAAGAGGTGTAATATGCGTGCAACTAGAGAGGGGGAGGGAAGCTAGTGTGTACTTGCTGTGCATTGCCGATGACGGAGTGGAGTGAGGGAATGGGAGTGTTTTTTTCCTTCACCGGGTGAAAGCGACATGCTAAGTCGTCCCCTTTGTGAGTTGTTTTTCACCTTAGGTTCTTTTCTTCCAATAAAACTTGTGCAATCGTTGCATGACCAACCCTGACTCACAACAACACATGTTATGCGGTAGTTACATGTCTATCCCTAACTTGCAACCACAAACGTTGTAGCTTGTCTTCAACTGCACTTTGTAACATGACATGCAACTGCTAGTAAAAAAATTAAGCATAGGGTAAGCAGTTCATAAAGTCCTCTAAAAAAGATAGTACATGAAGGCACACCTTCCAGGAAAGTTGCAGGATAACCTTAGATGACCGGAATGAATAGACATTTAAGGTTTTTTTTGTGGGGAATAGATATTCAAGTTTTTTTCATGGTAGTATGTGTCTCATTCATAAAATAAAGATCAAGGTACAAGCCATGTAGACGCTAACTTGACAAAACTGAAAAAGGTGGCAGAATGCTAGCCTTTGCATAATCATCAACAAAGAAAGAAAAATACACTCACGATCATCACACCCCTTAGCAGGACTCCAACATGTGTCACCTGCCTCCGGCACCACCGCAAAATTCACAAAAATAAATGGCGACAAGTCACCTCTTCACTTAGCTCGATGCAGCTCTTTCATTGGCATGCAACTTTACAGACCTCCAAAATAGTTTATCAAAGCCGAAAGCCATTGTCGTTAAAAGAATCTGGCTAGGGCAGAACTCCAGACACGCTATTGAACTCCAGATATGAGACCCTCGCATGACTAAACTGGTGGAGGAGAAAATCATAAATGTCGGCTATGAACACACGACCCATCTTCCAAATGCCATTGATGCAAACCACTACTTGCACCCGCGCCTCGATTACTTCCCGAGCTTCGTGCCGACAATGGAGCAGACGCCATTGCAACAACGGAGCCCGAGGACACGAGTCCACGATAAGGATGTCGTTTCCACGACATCCCCGCTTGAACAAGCTAGCCCAAACCCATCACCAACCATAGATGATGTAGGATGGGACCCTATGGTGTCGATCTTTCACGATTTGGAGGGGAAACAAGGAAGAACACGAAGAACACAAGAGGGAAATCACTCAAATAGACAAGACACAATCACACATATGCTAAATCTACATACACACAGAGAGATACACGATCCAAAGTCAACAAGAGATGATACAAATGGTAGCTAGTTCATCCCAATCCATGAGGAAAGAGGTCTTGAATCCTGTGAGGATCTTCCCATGAAGGGGTCTTGAATCCACTTGGGGGATCTTTGTCGGGGCCGGATTTCCGGGACATAAATCCCAGTAAACGACCCTTGTGTCATCACCAGCCCCAGGATTACTGTTGCTGGTGGACATTTCCTTGATATAGAATTCCAAGCAATTACAAGAGATTGGATACAAGACCACAAAGGTCCAATGAATATAACAAGGATCTCTAGTGGTGGATGACGGAAGCGACTCGTGGATCTCCAATGTTGATGGGACTCCATTCCCACGGGAACAACTGACCTGGATAACTCCTATCTCGCGTGGCTGCTATCTTCGAATCCTAGGTTGCGAGGTGTCTTCGTAGTGCTCGTCTCCGAGTCATCATCTGGCCAATACAATAGCCAGGGACAAGCCAGTGAGTACGTTTGAATGTACTCGCAAACATCAAGAACAAAAGATATACCGGATGCATATGCTCATGATGAATTAAATTATATGCATGTGCTGACTGAGAATTAAAGCATGGCATGACAAATATTCTCAGAAAATAAGTCATGTTATTAGTAAATCAAAGAAATGAAATGGAACTTTGGGCGTTGGACCACCTGAGAAATTCCAAGAGAATTGCCAAACGGGTGTCTAAAAGAGAATCGGGCGAGACAGGACCGCCCGAGAACTCAAGCGACGCCACGAGAGGTCTTGAAAAGAAATGCCAAACGGGTGGCTAAAAGCGACGCCTCGAGAGGTCTTGAAAATACATGCCACAGTCGGGTGTCTGAAGCGACCCCTCAAAAAGGGCTTATAAGGAAATAATAACACAAGTATCCAGGTGGACTAGGCATCCCAAGTGAAAGGATCGATATAGTTGACTAGAGGGGGGGGGGGGGTGAATAGGCAACTAACAATTTTTAAGCTTTTCTTTACCAATTTAAACTTTGCAATAATAAAGGTTTTCTAGATGTGCAACTAGGTGGACAACCTATATGATGCAAACGACACAAGCACAAGAGCAAGCAAGGATAGGAACACAAATAAGCTTGCACAAGTAAAGGGATAAGATAACCAAGAGTGGAGCCGGTGGAGACGAGAATGTGTTACCGAAGTTCCTTCCTTTTGAGGAAATGCGTCTCCGTTAGAGCGGTGTGGAGGCACAATGCTCCCCAAGAAGCCACTAGGGCCACCGTAATCTCCTCACGCCCTCGCACAATGCGAGATCCGTGATTCCACTATTGGTGCCCTTGAAGGCGGCGACCGAACCTTTACAAACAAGGCTGGGGCAATCTCCACAACTTAATTGGAGGCTCCCAACAACTCCACGAAGCTTCACCACAATGGAATATGGCTCCACGGTGACCTCAACCGTCTAGGGTGCTCAACCACCCAAGAGTAACAAGACCCGCAAGGGATAAGTGGGGGGAATCAAATATCTTGTGGTGGAAGTGTAGATCGGGCCCTTGTCACCCAATCCCGAGCAAATCAACAAGTTTGATTGGCTAGGAAGAGAGATCGGGCCAAAATGGAGCTTGGAGCAACAATGGAGCTTAGAGATGGAAGAAGTAGTCAACTAGAGGTAGAAGACGCCCCTTATATAGTCGTGGGAAAAAATCCAACCGTTATCCACATGTTCAGCCCGCGACGCACGGTACTACCGCTCGGTAGCGGTACTACAGATTATCACAGGTGATACTACCGTGGTGGACCACGGTACTACCGCAGCGGCAGACAGCCGGAACTTGCACGACTAAGGCAGTACTACCGCTTGCAGCGGTACTACCGCTCCCCTTGCGGTACTACCGCAAGGCGAGGAGAATCACGGCACAGGAAGGCGCGGATGAAATAAATTACATCCGTGCCAACTTCCGTGAACCTGCGGTGGTACAAAAATCCGACGGTACTACCGCTCCCGAGGAGCGGTACTACCGCTATGGGCGCCTACTACCGTGAAACTACGGTACTAGGTAGGAGGGCCCGCAGTACTACGGCTCCTAGGGAGCAGTACTACCGTGGGCCCCAGCAGTACTACCGCTACCGGGCGAGCGATACTACCGTAGGGGCGCGGATGTAAAAATTACATCCGCCCTACTACCGCACCGGGCGGCACTAGGCACAGGAGCAGCGGTACTACCGCTCGGAGGAGCGGTACTACCGTGACACCAAGCGGTACTACCAGCGTGTACTTGCGGTACTACCGCCAAGTACAGCGATAGTCGTCGATTTCCGCACAACCAAGATAACGAAGGGAAGCTCCAAAATGCAGGAAAGGAGGGACAAGTGTGCGTGTTGATTCCGCCCAAACCTTTCCGACGCGGACCCCCTCTTAATAGTACGGCTCTCCTCGACTCAAATCCACCAAAAGAAAGCGTGGGGCGACGCCGTCTTCAATAGTCTCCGAGGGGCACCGAATCGTCTCGTGCCTAGTGATGAACCATCTGAGGAACTCAAAGCATACGATTAGTCCGCAAAAGTATCGCCATCAATCACCAAAACACTTACGGGATAAATATGCCCTTACAATCTCCCCCTTTTTGGTGGATTGATGACAATACAGGATTTGCACAAAGATACAAAAATATAGAGCAAGGGCAAACCCCTCCTCTCCAAAATATAGACGGCCCCCCCCTAGATGTGTGCACTCTGGATGAATGCTTTGGACTGCATGGCACACGTACTAGGATCACCACTCCCCCTATATTTTAGAGACAAAGGCCCGAAGAATAACATCTAAGCAACATATAGCACAATATAACACACGCTTGCATAAGATAGATAGAGTGCATATGTCTTACACCATATGAAGGAAAATCAACTAAAACGAGGTTCAAACGAGGTTCAACCGAGAACGCATAATAAACACACCAAACACGAACACGACACAAGACTACTCAAGAATCCCTCGCTCTCTCCCCTTTGGCATCGAGGCGCCAAAAGGCAGAGAGGACACCTACACACAAGCGGTGGCTCAAGCGGCAGGAACTCGTCCCAACCCTCTCCGTCAGACTCCTCGGCCGGCGGGGATGGACTCCTCGGCGTCCTCCTCGAGAATCAGTCCACTTGTAGCCTTGCTTCTCCATCCACTCGGCCTCTGGAGTGATGTGCTCCTCGAGACCATGAGACACATCCTCACCATAGAGCTTCAAGATCTTCCTGTCCCGGACGACTCTCCTTGGATGCCACCGAGTCCTCAGACGCCCCTTGGCTTGCATGCAGAAAAGAGTCTTCATCTTGTCCTTCAGCTTCGTGGCCCATGAAGGCATAGAGGAGCTCTGGGAAGGCCTAGCAGCATGGCCCTCAGCAACATTCTCGGCGCCAGCATCCTCCTCTCCAACAGCAGCCCTAGCAGCAGACGCCTCGGCACGAGTAGTAGTGTTGGCCCAATTGGGTTTGACACGCAGACAGATGGGTCATGGCGAATCCAATCGAGGCAAGGAACTCCTCACTAGGGAACATCTTCTCCCAGGTCCTCAAGATCAATGAAGCAGATAGGGCCCGTGAATAGGCACTTTGCGGTTGAACACCGTGAAACCGAAGCTCACACCACATGATGTGTGAGACATCAAGTGGCTGAGTCTGAGACAAACGATCCTCCTCGCAGATGAGCATCATATCCACCATATAGGCATGGACCTTGCCCTTGTCACCAATGCGAGGGAACAAGGAGTTGCGGAAGATGCAGTACATGATATCCAGAAAAGAGTTGAGCACAAACCCTATCTTGCCACTTGGAAGCGTCTTCTCAACATAGTACGGTGCAAGCCTGTCCTTGTTGGCAGAGTCGAGTTGGCATGAGGGGCGAACACCCACGGAGAGTCGAGCCCGTCATCGTGAACTTGGAGCAAATCCATGAACTCCTTCCAGTAGCGATCGACTTCTGGCCATTGGTCATCTGTGTCATCCTCCTCTCCTCATTAGGGTGAAAGTAAACTGAAGCAAAGAACTGACCATTGAGCTCGGGATCATAGTCAAGGTGAAAGGATATCACATGCTCAATGCCAAACTGCTCCACCAAGTCCGAGCCTCTCCAAAGTAGGCACGGAACTTGTCCTTCCTCAAGTGATGCATGTCAATCCACTTCACATCCACATAGGTATTCTCGATTGTTCTTGATGACATCCGGATAGACGTTGGTTTGATGCTTGTTCCGTAACAGCTCACAACCCCGACAGAGGAACGAGGGGTCACGTCACGGGTCAATTTGCACGAGACGGACGTAGTCAGTTGGGGCATCTCATCCATGCCCTTGGCGGGCTCCTTGAACTTGCTAGCAGTTGTCTTGACATGGCGCTTGGGGGCAGAGGAACCCTCTGGTGCTTCACCTGGGTTGCGCAGACGCTTGGAGCCAGTGTCACGACTGGGATTGGACCGGCGAGAGCCACCACCTGAGACACACACGCAAAGCACCAAAGACGCAAAGAATATCAATGCAAAGGCCACGATAAAGCACAAGAAACACATAGGAGACATACGAGAAAGTTGGCATGCGATAGGTGTGAGCCACGGTAGGACGGCCACTGCCTGCGGCACTAAAGCAGTAGTACCGCTCCAAACGCGGTAGTACCGTGCGAGGTCACGGTAGTACCGTGGTTGGAGCGGAAGTACAAATTTAGTGCCGCACAGAGCGCGGTAGTACCGCACCCGAAGGGCGGTAGTACCGTGCAAGCGGTAGTACCGCTCCATACGGGCGGTAGTACCGCATCGCAGCAGATCCAACTGGCGTTTTGAATCTGAAAAGAACCGCGAAACAACGGCGGTGCTACGGTGATCAGATCTAGCGCATGACAACAATACAAGTATAAATCCTATGCAATACCACACTCCTTCATCCTATTCTTGCAGAGATTAAGCCTATCAATCTCAAGAACACACAAGCCTCCCCCAAAATCTAGAAACACCAAACACCATCAACACGGAGAGGGAGTTGGGGAAAAACATGGGTCCATAGCAAGAGCACGTGGTGGGGAACGATCCCACCGGTCGGAATCACGGAGGGCAGCGGTGGAGGAGATCCGTGAAGAACGCCGGTTCCGTTCTTGAGCAAGGGAGAGAAAGAGGCGGCGTGGAGAGAGGACTGCGAATGGAGTCCGGGAGTTAGAACTCCCCTGCCCATCCTTATCCCCACGCCTCGAACCGGTAGCGGTAGTACCGTATCAGATCATGATAGTACCGCTCGGGCGGAAGTTCCGCACCGAGGCGGTAGTACCGCTCAACCAGCGGCGATAAAAAATTACTGCCGTGTGGTAGCGGTAGTACTGCGTGCTCCATAGCGGTAGTACCGTGGCAGGCTGCGGTAGTACCGCACTGGCATGATAGTACCGTGAACTCAAGTCACCGCAAGATTCAAAAAGCGAGAAGAAGGCCTTTGCAAGGAAACTTTTCACACACAAGAAACCACAAGATCAAGCACAAACCAGAGGCAAAAGACAACAAGAAACCACCAAGCGACAAGGCCTCTCAAGGAGAGAGGCGGTGGCAAGCCACCTATGTTTGAGTTGGATGGTATGGCAACGCGAAGAAGTATCCTTGGGCCCATGACCAAAACTCGTCTTTGGAACACAAGTACCATCAAAAATGGCTAATGTGAAAGAGGTGATCGATTTATGCATAATGGGGGGAGGGAGAGTTCATTGAGAGAACAACACTCCCCCTATGTACATGCCTACACCTAAACTAGACAACAAGTTGAGTGTGGTGGGGAGTGCACGGGCTCAAGTCACATTGCTCAAATCGATGATATTTAGCTCATGCCTTAACTCGTGAAATCTTGCTTCATCTAAGGGCTTCGTGAATATATCTGCAAGGTTATCACGAGTGTTGACATACTTGAGCTCGATCTCCCTCGCCTAATGTGATCCCGGATGAAGTGATACCGAATCTCAATGTGCTTCGTCTTGAAGTGTTGCACCGGGTTGAGAGAAATCTTGATGGCACTTTCATTATCACACCAAAGAGGCACTTTGTCATAAATGACACCGTACTCCTTTAAAGTTTGCCTCATCCGTAGGAGTTGAGCACAACAACTACCGGCCGCCACATATTCCGCTTGATTGGACGAGAGACACACAACTTTGCTTCTTGGAAGACCAACTTACCAAGGAGCAACCAAGAAATTGGCACCCTCTAAGTGGACTTCCTATCCACTTTGTCTCCGCCCAATCGGAATCAGTAAATCCTTCAAGCTTGAAGTTTGCTCCTCTTGGGTACCATAAGCCAAAGTTTGGGGTATGAGCCAAATATCGAAGATTAAGCTTGACCGCCACATAGTGGCTTTCCTTGATCTTGACTTGAAACTGTGCACACATTCCCACACTCAACATGATATCCGGTCTAGATGCACAAAGGTAAAGCAAGGAGCCAATCATGGAGCGATATACCTTTTGATCCACCGCTTTACCATTGGGATCAATGTCAAGTTGGCACTTGGTGGGCATTGGTGTAGTAGCCGGCTTGACATCACTTAGCTTGAATCTTTTGAGCATGTCTTGAGTGTATTTGGCTTGGTTGATGAAGGTTCCTTCTCTTCTTTGTTTGATATCGAAACCAAGGAAGAACTTCAACTCTCCCATCGAAGACATCTTGAACTTGGAGGTCATGAGAGCGGCAAATTCCTCATTGAAAGCTTTGTTAGGAGAACCAAAGATAATATCATCAACATATAGTTGGCATACAAACAACTCCCCATTGACCTTCTTAGTAATAAGAGTGGGATCGATTTGCCCCACTTCAAATCCACGATCTTGTAGCAACTCGGTAAGGTGGTCATACCACGCACGTGGGGCTTGTTTAAGGCCATAGAGTGCCTTATCGAGTTGATACACATGATCCGGGAAGTAGGGGTCCTCGAACCCGGGGGGTTGCTTGACATAGACCAACTCATTAATAGGACCATTAAGAAAAGCACTTTTCACATCCATTTGTTGCAACTGAAAGTTGTGATGGGAAGCATAAGCAATCAACAAACGAATGGATTCAAGGCGAGCAACGGGAGCAAAGGTTTCACCGTAGTCGATACCCTCGACTTGGGAGTAGCCTTGTGCTACTAATCTTGCCTTGTTGCGAATGATGTTCCCATGAGCATCTTGCTTGTTCTTGAAAATCCACTTGGTTCCAATGACGTTGTGGTTCCCCGATGGCCTTGGCACCAATCTCCACACCTTGTTGTACTCGAATTTGTTGAGTTCTTCATGCATGGCATTGAGCCAATCCGAGTCTTGAGCGCCTCATAGACCTTTTGGGGTTCAACACAAGAGACAAACGCGTGATGTTCACAATAGTTTGCCAATTGTCTCTGAGTGCTTACCCCTTTTCTTAGGCTTCCAACCACATTCTCCATGAGATGGCCTTTGGTGGTGAGTTTGGAAGCAATCTTGGCGGCACGACGCTCTAATTCCTCCTCGGAGGTGAGATGAGGAGGGGTCACTTGATCATCTTGAGCGCCGTCTTGAGCATGATCTTCATCTTGAGCATGCTCGGGGGAGAGAACTTGACCTTGGGCATCATTTGGAGTGTCATCATCGTCTTGAGCACGATCTTGCCCTTGGTCTTGTTCATGAGGTTGAGGGCCTTCACTTTGTTCTTGAAGCGTGTGGGCCTTGGGTTGGTGATGGCTCCACTTGAGTGGAGCATTGTCCTTCTCCTTCGGCCACAAGGGGTTCCTCAATGGGTAGGATAAAACCAACTCCCATTCTTCTTATGGCTCGGGGAGGAATTTCATCACCTACATCACAAGTGCCACTTTGCTCCACTTGGGAGCCGTTATTCTCATCAAACTCCACGTTACACGTCTCCTCAATAAGTCCCGTGGATTTATTGAGGACACGGTAAGCATGAGAGTTTGTAGCATAACCAACAAATATGCCCTCATGAGCTCTAGCTTCAAATTTAGACAAACGGACACCTTTCTTGAGAATGAAACACTTACACCCGAACACCCGGAAGTACTTGAGGTTGGGCTTGTTGCCGGTGAGTATCTCATAAGGTGTCTTGTTCAAGCTTTTGCGGAGATAGAGCCGATTGGATGCACGACATGCAGTGTTGATGGCTTCGGCCCAAAAGTTGTATGGAGACTTGAACTCCGCCATCATGGTCCTTGCCGCATCCATCAACGTCCGGTTCTTCCTCTCCGCAACACCATTTTGTTGTGAGTATATGGTGCAGAATATTGATGCTTGATCCCTCATCACTAAGAAACTCATCCAAAGTGTAGTTCTTGAACTCGGTGCCGTTGTCACTTCTTATAGTCAAGACCTTTGCATTATGTTGACGTTGAGCTTCATTTGCAAAGTCGATGACGGTTTGTTGAGTCTCACTCTTCCTCTTGAAGAAGTATACCCAAGTGTATCTTGAATAGTCATCCACAATCACCAAGCAATACTTTCTACCTCCAAGACTATCAAATGATGGTGGCCCAAAGATATCCATGTGAAGGAGCTCCAAGGGTCTCTTTGAGTATATGATGGTCGTGGGAGGGTGAGCCTTCTCATGAAGCTTTCCTTCAATACAAGCACTGCAAGCACGGTCTTTGGAAAAACTAACATTTGTTAGTCCACGGACATGGTCCCCCTTGAGAAGACTTTGCAAAGATCTCATATTGACGTGGGCTAAACGGCGATGCCAAAGCCATCCCACGTCAACTTTAGCCATTAGGCATGTCGCGGTCTTAGTGGGTCGCTCCGAAAAGTTAATCACATAGAGACCGTTCTCGACATGCCCAACAAAGGCTACTTTAAGAGTCTTGATCCACAAGAGGGCCATGGTATCAATGTCAAAGAAGGTAGCAAAACCCATGATTGCAAGTTGACGAACGGAAAGCAAATTGTATGCAAGGGACTCAACAAGCATGACTTTCTCGATCGTAAGATCATGGGAAATGACAACCTTGCCGAGACCCAATACCTTAGAATGTGATGCATCACCCCACTCGACATTGGTGGGCATAGATGGAATCTCTTGCACATCCACCACCATGTCCTTGCTCCCGGTCATATGATTTGTTGCTCCACTATCGAGCAACCATGATCCCCCACCGAAGCAAACCCCTACAAGAGATCAATGCTTGGTTTTAGGTACCCATTTGGTAATGGGTCCTTTGATGTTAATAACGAGGGTCTTAGGAACCCAAATAGACCATTCAATGTACTCATAAGAAGAACCAACAAATTTAGCATAAACATGCCCATCACTAGCACGGCACAACACATATGAGGGGTTAAAGTCACGGCTATGTTCATGGGGATGACGTTGTCCTTCTTGGCATTGCCACCCTTTGCAGTTCTTCTTCTTCTTGGAAGCACCCTCTCCCTCCCTCACAAAAGTTTGCTTGAGAGGGGGGTTGCTTGGTCTTGTCATTCTTCTTCTTGCTCTTGGGCTTGGCGCCAACCCAATCCCTCCTTGGCCACAACTTCCTTTTGATTACTCAAAAGGTCGTTAAGGTTCTTCCCACCTTGTATGCATGTGACAAGGCCCTTTTCAAGTTGCTCCTTCAACTTAGCATTCTCCTCAACAAGATGCACATGCTCACAACAAGGGTTAGTAGCATTTGCATTATCAATCAATATCATATGAGGAAAGGTGGCTTTCTCCTTGGTTAGCTTCACTTGGAGTTGATCATGAGACTCTTTGAGACTAGCATGAGCACCCTTCAAGACTTTGTGAGCCTTGTCGAGAATGTCAAAGTCCTCGTTGAGTCTAGCAAGATCAACTCCAAGCTTTGCCTTCTCGGAGCTAAGCACATGAGACACAACAAGAGCATGATCAAGGTCTTTCTTTAATTTAGCATGATCATCGTTGTATGACTCCTCAAGAGCCAAGCGAAGACCACGCTCTTCCTCAAGAGCATTGGAAAGATCCGAAATCTCATCGGCATAGTCACGACTATGCCCTTCCATCTTAGAGATGGTTTCTTCATGAGCCTCGATCATGACATTGGCTTCACCAAGTTGTTCCAAGAGAGCAACGAAGTGCTTCTTGGATTTGCCCTTGAGTTTACTCATAAAGATCTCAAACTCATTCTCCTCCACATTAGTCCCCTCATGTTCATCAATGCAATCCGTCAATGAAGAATGATTGATGATGGTAGTTTTGATGTTGGGGGTTACCTTGTTGGTGGTTTTAGCCATGAGGCACTTGGCGGTGATGCTTTCATTGGGTGAATCGAAGAGAGACACCCGAGGAGTCGTTGCAATGGAAACGGAGGCCATGGCAACCGATTCACCATCCTCCTCATCATCATCATCCTCATTGTACTCTTCTTGAACCACCAAAGCTTTGTGAGGAGTCTTCTTGGTGAATTTGCTCTTGTTGGGGAAAGACTTGGCCTTGTCCTTACGGATGAGCTTGCCACCATTGTCTTCCCTCTTCTCATATGGGCACTCTGCAACAAAGTGACTCACATTGCCACAATTGAAACAAGTTCTCACTCGTTGCTTGCCCTTAGTGCCACTTGAGTTACTCTTGTTGAAGTTGGGCCTTGAGTTCTTCTTGCTCCAAAATTGCCTTGAAGCAAGGGCTATGTGTTCATGATAGTCATACTTTGTATCTTCGAGGTTGCTCTCTTCTTCTTCCTCCTCTCCATCTTCTTCGACACAAATCTTGGCCTTCAAAGCGAGGTTGGGCTTCTTTGCTCTTTGGGAGGCGAAGCACCGCGTGTCGGCGGTCTTGTCCAATATGCTCATAGCCACAAACTCATCCAACACATCACTTGAGGATGTGGTGTGGAAGTCCGGCCGTTGACGAATGACGGAGGACATGGCTTTGTGGTAGGGCATCATTGCCTTGAGGAATTTGGCGCTTGATCCATTTGTCATCCGTGTCCTTACTTCCATGATCCCGGAGGAGACTGCAAGCTTGGTTACTCTCCGATAGAGCTCACGAGGTTCTTCTTCTTCTTTCATTGCAAACTCATCGGCTTCATCTTGGACCACTTCATAATTGGAGCGTTGAATGCTTGCGCTTCCTCGATAAAGGGAAACCACCTTGAGCCAAGCATCTTTGGCAAGGGAGTAGGGCGGAGATGAGGGAGGTCTTCGGGAAGGATTGCTTCTTGGATGATGAAGAGAGCATTCTCATTGAATTGATGGTCCACGACTTCTCTTGGAGAAAAGTTGCTCGGATCATGCGGATAGAAACCTTCTTCAATGATTCTCCAAAGGTTAGTGTTCACATGATTTAAATGACGCTTAAAACGATAAACCCAAGAATCAAAATCCTCCTTCTTATCAATCTTAGGTGGTGGACCGGCATGATTCAAATGAGTGGAAGGAATCGGTCCACCATAAGCGGGAGAGGTTGCACATGGGCAAAGATGCGGTGCCGATCTTACCACTAGGCGAGGGGCTTTCTCACTAGTAGCTTCCCCCTTATCGAGTTAGCATCCGCTCCCGTGTTGGCGGGATCACCCACTTTCACGGGTGCGGTGGAAAGTTTAAGCCCTTCTAGGAATTCCTTAAACATGTCCTTGACCTCGGTGCGTCATGGAGGTCTTCAATGTGTCCAACGCATACATTGAATTCCTCACGAGATCGAGGTACCCCATCTCCCGTAGATGATATTGGATTCGCACCGGAGTGCTCCCCCACATCATCTACGACGTCAACCATACTCTTCGGACGATAAAGTCCTTAAAAGAGACGAGGCTCTGATACCAATTGAAAGGATCGATATAATTGACTAGAGGGGGGGGGGGTGAATAGGCAACTAACAATTTTTAAGCTTTTCTTTACCAATTTAAACTTTGCAATAATAAAGGTTGTCTAGATGTGTAACTAGGTGGACAACCTATATGATGCAAACAACACAAGCACAAGAGCTAGCAAGGATAGGAACACAAATAAGCTTGCACAAGTAAAGGGATAAGATAACCAAGAGTGGAGCCGGTGGATACGAGGATGTGTTACCGAAGTTCCTTCCTTTTGAGGGGAAGTACGTCTCTGTTAGAGCGGTGTGGAGGCACAATGCTCCCCAAGAAGCCACTAGGGCCACCGTAATCTCCTCACGCCCTCGCACAATGCGAGAGCCGTGATTCCACTATTGGTGCCCTTGAAGGCGGCGACCGAACCTTTACAAACAAGGTTGGGGCAATCTCCACAACTTAATTGGAGGCTCCCAACAACACCACGGAGCTTCACCACAATGGAATATGGCTCCACGATGACCTCAACCATCTAGGGTGCTCAACCACCCAAGAGTAACAAGATCCGCAAGGGATAAGTGGGGGGAATCAAATATCTTGTGGTGGAAGTGTAGATCGGGCCCTTGTCACCCAATCCCGAGCAAATCAACAAGTTTGATTGGCTAGGGAAAGAGATCGGGCCAAAATGGAGCTTGGAGCAACAATGGAGCTTAGAGATGGAAGAAGTAGTCAACTAGAGGTAGAAGACGCCCCTTATATAGTCGTGGGAAAAAATCCAACCGTTATCCACATGTTCAGCCCATGACGCACGGTACTACCGCTCGGTATGCAGTACTACCGTGGCGGACCACGGTACTACATGGCAGCAGCATAGGCGGAACTTGCACGACTAAGGCGATACTACCGCTTGCAGCGGTACTACCGCTCCCCTTGCGGTACTACCGCCAAAGCGAGAGAATCACGACACAGGAAGGCGCGGATGAAATAAATTACATCTGTGCCAACTTCCGCTGAACCTGCGGTGGTACAAAAATCCGACGCGGTACTACCGCTCCCGAGGAGCGGTACTACCGTTGCGGGTGCCTACTACCGTGAAACTACGGTACTAGGTAGGAGGGCCACGGTACTACGGCTCCTAGGGAGCAGTACTACCGTGGGCCCCCGCGGTACTACCGCGCTGGACGAGCGATACTACCGTGGGGGCGTGAATGTAAAAAATTACATCCGCCCCTACTACCGCACGGGCGGCACTAGGCACAGGAGCAGCGGTACTACCGCTCCGGAGGAGCGGTACTACTGCGTGACACTCCAAGCGGTACTACAGCGTGTACTTGCGGTACTACCGCAAGTACAACAAATAATCGTCGATTTCCGCACAACCAAGATAACAAAGGGAAGCTCCAAAATGCAGGGAAAGGAGGGACAAGTGTGCGTGTTGATTCCGCCCAAACCTTTCCGGCGTGGACCCCTCTTAATAGTACGGCTCTCCTCGACTCAAATCCACCAAAAAGAAAGCGTGGGGCATCGCCGCGTCTTCAATAGTCTCCGAGGGGCACCGAATCGTCTCGTGCCTAGTGATGAACCATTTGAGGAACTCAAAGCATACGATTAGTCCGCAAAAGTATCGTCATCAATCACCAAAACACTTACGGGATAAATATGCCCTTACACCAAATGATACTCAGAAACGAAAATAAACTTGAGTATCCCAGGTAGTCTAGCCATCCCAAGAGATACTCAAGGTTAAACATAAGAGGAAAAGGTTAGTACACAACAATATCCATATCAACAATAATATTCATAATAGCACCAGTAGTGACAATCATTATCCTGCAAAAGGAACCATGATCACTTTAATTATTTCCTCCAGAGACTGACACTAAGACCGACACTTGACCAACCCAGACTATAACTCTGCAGAGGGTGTACTCTTTACCCACAAGTAAAGGATTTATTTAGCTAGCACCGAGACGCTGACTAATTCCCGTTACGGCCTTTGGGTTGAAAACACACCTGACCAGCACGCACCAGATTAACTTTCCGGATGCCAGGAATCACCCAAAGCATCGTTCAAGAGAAACTCTAAGGCGGGGAGAGACCATCGTCTTGAGTAGCATGGGATCACTATTAACACGTGCGGATTACAAGGGGTGCCCCCTCTCAGCCCATCCGGATACACCCATGCCCCCTGGCCCGATGACTGGCATTGCAGCCAGTACATGGAAACCCTCATCGTGGCCTCTCTGTATAGTGTGTGCAGGGAAAGGGGTTAACAACTTACTGAACCGTACCACACTGTGGCGAGGACAAGTGGTAACCTGAAACCGGTATGGGGGTTCTTTGGAACAAGACTCGATCTACGGTCAACTCAGGAGGTTTAAGTTTTCCTGCAGTGGTCAGCACAATATAAATCCTTGGCAGTACCCAACAGGGTCACCACCTGGTATGTTCCAACATACCCTCACTGATCACTCTCGTCATAACAAGATTTCAGTCTCACAGTCACTTTTCTCATGACTGATTCTTCCTGCAGATTAGCCTGGACCAACACAGGCACATATGGCACATGAAAATTGTTGGGGAACGTAGTAATTTCAAAAAAATTCCTACGCACACGCAGGATCATGGTGATGCATAGCAACGAGAGGGGAGAGTGTGTCCACATAGCCTCATAGACCGAAAGCGGAAGCGTTAAAACAACGCGGTTGATGTAGTCGTACGTCTTCACGATCCGACCGATCCAAGTACCGAACGCACGGCACCTCCGAGTTCAGCACACGTTCAGCTCGATGACGTTCCGCGAGCTCCGATCCAGCAGAGCTTCGCCGGAGAGTTTTGTCAGCACGACGGCGTGGTGACAGTGATGATGTTGCTACCCACGCAGGGCTTCGCCTAATGAAAGGATCAAGAAGAGGTGTCTAGAGGGGGGGGGGCTGAATAGACTCTAAGAAGAAAAGTTGCACTTTTTAATTTCCTTAAGTTGATGTGGAGTTTTGACACAAGTTTAAACATTCAAGCAAGCATGACAAGAGTAAATGAGCAACGGAAAGTAAAGCATGAAAGTTGCAAGAATGTAAAGGGATGGGATCGGAGTGTGCAAACGCAATTTGGAGACACGGAGATTTTTTCTATTCGTCGTTCCAATAGGTGGTGCTATCGTACATCCATGTTTATGGAGACTTCAATCCATGAAGGGTAATGGTTGCGCGAGTCCACGGAGGGCTCCACCCACGAAGGGTCCACGAAGAAGCAACCTTGTCTATCCCACCATGGCCGTCGCCCACAAAAGACTTGCCTCACTCGGGTAGATCTTCACGAAGTAGGCGATCTCCTTGCCCTTACAAACTCCTTGGTTCAACTCCATAATCTTGACGGAGGCTCCCAAGTGACACCTAACCAATCTAGGAGACACCACTCTCCAAAAGGTAATATATGGTGTGTTGATGATGAACTCCTTGCTCTTGTGCTTCAAATGATAGTCTCCCCAACACTCAACTCTCTCTCATAGGATTGGATTTGATGGAAAGAAGATTTGAGTGGAAAGCAACTTGGGGAAGGCTAGAGATCAAGATTTATGTGGTTGGAATGGAATATCTTGACCTCAACACAAGTGTAGGTGGTTCTCTCTCGAGAAAATGTATCTTTGGAAGTGTAGGCACGTTCTGATGGCTCTCTCCATGAATGAAGAGTGGGTGGAGGGGTATATATAGCCTCCACACAAAATCTAACCGTTACACACAATTTACCAAACTCGGTGGGACCGAATCGTGAAACTCGGTCAGATCGATTTAGTTCATAATGTGACCATTAGGCATTTCGGTGGGACAGATATGATCAACTCGGTAGGACCGATGTGCTAGGGTTAGGGTAAAGCCTCAACTCGGTTTGACCGATTACGCAAACTTGATGGGACCGATTTGGGTAATAAGCGAAACAGAGAGTTGGCCAAGCAAACTCGGTGGGACCGATTGCATATCTCAGTGGGACCGAAATTATTGCAATAGGCAACAGAGAATTTGCAAGCCCATCTCGGTGAGACCGAGATCCCATCGATGAGACCGAAAAGACTAGGGTTTCTGGAAGTGGCTATGTCAACTGAACTCGGTGGCGCCGGATAGAAAGTTTCAGTGGGCTGATTTTGACTTTTGGTTTGGGACAAATGTGGATGTGAGAAACTGGTTGAGGGCTTTGGAGCATATCACTAAGCACTTTGAGCAAGCGAGCCATTAAGCAACACCTCATCCCCTCTTAATAGTATTGCCTTTCCTATGGACTCAATGTGATATTGGACCACTAAAATAGAAAAAGTAGAGTCCTGAGCTTTGATCTTGAGCCAACCCTTTGTCCTCAGCATCTTGAAGGGGTTCCACATCCTCTAGTCCATGCCACTCCACTGTTGAACTTATCTGAAACATACTAGGTAGAAGCATTAGTCCAACAAGAGATATGTTGACATTAATTACCAAAATCACCCAGGGAGAACTTGTGCTTATAATCTCCCCCTTTTTGGTAATTGATGACAACATACATCAAAGCTTTAGATAAAGATATAGAGAATAACAAGTAAAGCTTTGGAAAGACATGTAACATGCATAGGCTCCCCCTACATGTATGCAAACATGTAAATATGGAATATAGGAGCATGTGAATGCATAAGCATGACATAGTAAGCAATGTGTTACATGTATCTTGGTTATATGCATCAGAGCAAATGATGTGAATATGGGAAATGGACCTTCATGCTCATGAGTCCTTCTTGCAAACAGTATGTACAACAGCAAGAAATCCTCATACACATGACTGTGATGCATATACTTACCTTGTGGTCTTGAGTTGGCTTAGGAAGGAGTGAACCTGAGTAAACAAGGTTAGATAACACAGATACACCTACTAGCCAGAGCAAACAAAAGAAACCACAAGAGTACCAAGACTGGGATGAATTCAAGGATCTCCTTCCCTTAGATGTCTTGCTCCCCCTGAATCTAGCATCGGATACTGGGAGAAGATAGGGAACAGAAAATCAGAGCAAAGACAAGAAACAGAGCTAATGCAAACAATCAAATATGAACATGTCTTTCCCCTCTTAAAGACATGTGACTTCTCTCCTCTTGAACACCAAGCATCTGGGGTTTCTACACTCTCCCCCTGAGCATTTTCTCCCCTTATAAAAATGATTAATCTTTGATGTGATCTCTCTCTCCCCCTTTGACATCAATTTCCAAGAAGGGTTCTTCTGGATTTCTGTTTCAATTGGGTTTGGTCCTTGAGTCACAAAGCAAAGCAACAAGTCGAATATGATGCTCGTAGGGGACAAGAATCATTGAGTGGAGCCGGAGTAAAAAGAATGCATGAACAAGTGGCAAGCTGTCTTTTCTGTAGTGAAATCGGTAGCATCGAGTTGTGTGCTTCGGTGGCACCGAAAAAATTTGGTTGGACCGAAGAAAGCAAACAGGTGTGACCGAGTTCATCACAGTGAAAACACTTGTCACCTCAGATCACTAGGCAATTAAGGTCTCACAAGGATTTGCAAGGAATTAGCTAAAAGATTTGCAAAGAATTGGACGCAGGGAATGCAGAACAGAAGAGAAAAGAAATGAAAAGATCTAGATGAAGTTTTTCTTAAAGGGGAAACAAATATGCATGAGACAAATGCAAGAGCATGGAGAAACACAAGAGAACTTCATCTAGAATTGGTCGGTGACAAAGTCACCTATGTTAGAGTATATTGACTTAGGAGTCAAGTGAGGTCACTTGATCATAGGTCACACTCATCGTTTAAGCTCAAAATGGGGTTACCATTTTTTGTTTAAGCATCTTGATGTATTCACATCTTGTTGAGTTTCTTTGACCCATGACTTGGAGTAAAGCTTCTCAAAGATGGAATAACATACCTTGGGTGGTGGTATTGGTCTTGATCATGTAGTTGAACTTGTGTGGGTTGCTCAAGGTTGATGTAGCTCATCAAGAATTGGGAGCACCACTTGGAATTTGAGTTCATCTACCTACATGGGTTAGTCTTGAAGGGAAGAGCACTTGTGTATCCAAAATGACAATCATAAAATTTAATATAGAATTTGTCAAAGGATATGTTTGAAGGGTTTCGTGCTTCCTTGTCTTCAACCACCATTGTGTAGAGACTTGGTGATGTAGAAATTTCTCAAGATGTGAGTGAGTTGCAACCTCATAGATTTACATTCATCCAAGTACCTTCAAGGGTTAGATAGCATGCATGGGTGCAAATATATCCAAGACATATAAATAGCATTATGAAAGACATATCAAGGATTAGTCAAGGGCTCATGCCTTGCATGTATCCAAATGGAGTTCCTACTCCAAGTTTGAAGCATCAATGATGTTCAATTCTCCTCTCAAATGGCAAAAGACTTTCTCATCAAGCGGTTTGGTGAATATATCCGCCAATTTCTTATCAGTGCGAACATGCTTAAGATCAATGTCCCCTTTGGCAACGTGATCTCGAATGAAATGATGACGAACTTAAATATGCTTAGTTCGAGAATGTTGCACGAGATTGTGAGCAATCTTGATAGCACTTTCATTGTCACAAAGCAATGGAACATGTTTCACATATATCCCATAATCTTTAAGAGTTTGGGTCATCCAAAGTAAATGAGCACAACATGAACCGGCGGCAATGTATTCCGCTTCGGCGGTGGATAAGGATACCGAGTTTTGTTTCTTGGAGGACCAAGACACAAGAGATCTACCAAGAAATTGACAAGTAACCGAAGTGGACTTTCTATCATCCTAAAATTCTAAATTTTGGAATGCTATATTAAATAGATAGTTATGATTGATTGTTTGATTGATTGTGTGAAATTGAGTGAAATTCAAAACTTTTTGTAAGTTAAATGAGAGGGAATAAAAGGACTTTCCCAAACTTTCATTTTGCAATTATGATCTCCATGAATTCAAATCTATTTCATCACAAAACCCTAGAGAGAAGATGACATGACTTCTTCCATTTAATTAAATGAAAAGGGTTTTTGAAAATATTTGAATTTCATTTGTAAATATTTCAAAATTTAGAAACTTTAAGCAACTCATTGATTTTTATGAGTGAAGATAAAATGACTTCTTCAAAACATATGAAATATGAGTTGGAAGTTTTAAAAGAATCAAATTCAAAGTTCCTTTGAAATTATTTCCAATTTGGAGTTATTTGGGTTTGATTCAAATTATTCTTCTCCAAAAATAAAATATATGGAAAATAGGATAAAATGATTCCCTACATCAGAAAATTGGAGAGAAATAAATTAGAAATAATTTTGGTATTTTTTTAAAATGATTTTTATTGTATTTTATTGCAATAGTAGCACTCTTTGCTTTATATAAATTTTTGTGGATTCTGTTTGACTTTATAAAAATGTTCATGTTGTTGAAACTCTTTTTTCTGAAAATTTTGATATATAATATGCCTATATAAAATTTTATTTTATTTTTGTTATTCAGTTTTCCTTTTCTGTTTTCATAAAAAAACTGCGCGTTCGCCTGGAACTAACTGCTGCCCACGTGCTCAGCATAGTGCCATCGTTCGCCCCATCATTTTGTTTTCTCTCCTACATGGGCCAGGCCCAGCCAGCCATTTCAGTTTTTTTCTTAGGCCAAATTTTGTTTTTTTTAAGAGCTACAGCGCGCGGCCGGCCGAGGCCTTTAGGCCCGTGCAAGGCGTTTAGCCTTTTTCTTCTCTGTTTCGTTTATTTTCGTCTACGTTTAGTCCCAGATTGCCTAGCCTTTGACCTCTAAGCCTCTTTTCCACCTATAAATATAGACCCACAGAGCCTCCAAAAATCATCCGATTCGGATTAAATCAATATTTTGGTTTGACTAGATTCATTAAAGAAAAACTATTTCTTCTCTCCGGCGGGACTTCTGGAAATTGTCTTTTCTCTCTGAAGTCGTCTTTTCTCTACCTTATAAAGGTATCTTTCTTCATTTTTTATATACTTCCATAGTTTATTATTTCTAGACTAGTACGGTAGAATAATTAGATTATCAATTAGTCTCTGTATTTATACATTAGACCTAGAATTCTTTTAGCCGTAGTTATTTTTCTTCCTTAAAATAGCTTGGCCCTTATTTTTCAAATAGCCATGACTTTTTACTCCTTCGTTAGATGAAACCAGCGCCAATAGTTTTGTCTTGTTTTCACCTATCCAGTGAACCTGTCACATCAACTTCTTGAAATTTTCAAATTTCGAAATTTGTTCATATTCATATTCAGACTTCTTTTGTTCATAACTTGAGTTTTATAACTCTGTTTGAGTTGATTCTTTTTGCAAATCTAAGCTCTTGACCTAAACTTTCCAGTAAGGCCAAATTCACATAATTTTGGTATTGTTAGAAATTGTTTTATGTTGCAAGAGTTTGCTAGGTTTTGGTGTTTTCCGAATTGTCTTCTTCGTTCTTTCCGATCTTTTGAGTGATTGCTTATGTGTGGTTACTATTGCTTGCTTATGCTAAATTGACCGGAGTGAGACGAGTAGAACTATCAGGAGTTATGAGTGTGAATCATCTTCATCAACATTACAAGGCAAGTTCACACTTTGATCATATCCCCTTTATTTCCCAGTTTTTATGCATTAGTTTCAACCCTCAAACATTGCATGAGTAGGATTGATAACATGTGGGTATTGGGAAGTAGTTGATGAGGTAGGAACCTATTGTCTTGCATTCAAACCCTGGGTGTTACTACGTTATGCTTACTGCTATGCTATGCTCGTAGACGTGGTTTGGTTTTGAGAGAATTCATGAAAGTTGTGAGAGTTATTGTTAACTAAGGTTTAACTTAAGGTGGCTACTTTAATACACATCTGGGTGGATTGGTTGGGGCACCCTGGAGCACCCAGTGGTTGCCCAGGCACCTGGAGAACCCAGTGCTTGCCCAAGGGGATCTCTGAGTACCCGTGTGATCACCCTATGGAATGCCACCCAGGCTCAAAGGGATCATAAGATTATTCATGCTAGAAACTTCCGTGTGCAGCCACAAGCTATTATGGGCTCTAGCATAGTTGAGTAAGTTGCATGACCTCTTTCAGTGGTGGGCTAGCAGATGTAGGGGAAAGTAGGTGTAACTGTCCACCCAGGGTAAAGAGTTAATGTTTCTAAAAGACCGTGTCCCGGTCATCCGTTTCTCAAACACTATGTAGTGCGAGAAATCCAACGGAGGAGATCGAGTCTTGTGGAGAAAAGTGCGCAACCTCTGCAGAGTGTACAAACTAATCATGATTAGCCGTGTCCCCGGTTATGGACATCTTGAGTCTCTGATACTTGAATTATTTGATTGATCTCATCATTTTACTTAATTAATTTGTTGGGTTATAACTATTATTTTGGGATTGAGTTGGAGGAACCTTCTCAATAATTTTCAACCAACTTTGTAGTTCAATAAAATATATTACTTTGTTGTAGGAAAAATTGGCATTATGCAAAAATAAACTTAGAGCTTTCCACTAGCCAAATATGCATATAGTGATAGCCATTATTCAGCATTGCTCTACAGTGTGAAATTGCCAGTACATTCAATGTACTGACCCTCTATGGCTGCAATGTCTCATGTTGCAGGAATCTTACGACGAGTAAGTGATACATTAGGGTTACGATTTCTACACTCAACTTTGCCGTCGGTGTTGATGGGAATCCACAACCTTGTTGTTACTTCCGCTATATGGATTGAGGTAATAGTATTTACGTTACTTTATACATGTGATTTTCCTCTGTTATAAATCCTCGAGTACTGTGTGTGTCAGCATACCGATCCAGGGATGGCACTTAAGCACAGAGACTTGACCGTCCGAGGTCGGGTCGCTACACTTGTCTCCGGCATAGTACGAATCGGAGTAACCAACAAGATCGAAAGAAGACCTCTTAGGATACCAAATGCCAAAATTTGGTGTGTGTATTAAGTATCTCACTATCCTTTTCACAGCCTTAAGATGACATTCTTTAGGGGCCGCTTGATATCGTGCACACATGCACACACTTAGCATAATATTGGGACGAGATGCACATAGATATAACAATGAGCCAATCATGGAGCGGTAAACCTTTTGATCAACCGGTTCACCATCTTTGGTCAAATCAAGATGTCCACTAGTAGGCATGGGTGTAGTCATACCTTTGCATTCTTGCATATTGAACTTCTTGAATAATCCTTGGTGTACTTTGTTTGAGAGAAAAAGGTACCTTCCTTAGTTTGCTTGATTTGCAAACCGAGAAAGAATTTGAGTTCACTCATCATAGACATCTCAAACTTCTCCGACGTAAGCTTTCCAAACTTCTCACTAAAGTGAGGGTTAGTCGAACCAAATATAATATCATCAACATAGATTTGGCATACACATAGTTCTCCATTAAACCTTTTAGTAAAAAGAGTAGAATCTATTTTTCCAATTTCAAAGCCTTTTTCAATAAGGAACTTGGTCAAGCATTTATACCACGCTCTAGGAGCTTGTTTAAGACCATAAAGAGCTTTGTGAAGTTTGTAAACATGATTAAGTTTCTTAGGATTGACAAAGCCGGGAGGTTGCTTAACATAAACTTCCTCCTCAATTTCACCATTTAGAAACTCACTTTTAATGTCCATTTGGTACAGGGTGATATCATGGTGATTAGCATAAGCAAGTAAGATGTGAATGGACTCAGGTCTAGCAACGGGGGCATATGTCTCACCATAGTCCATACCTTCAACTTGAGTGTAGCCTTGGGCGACGAGACGTGCTTTGTTGTGAACTACTTGTCCATCTTCATCTTGCTTGTTGCGAAACACCCATTTGGTACCGATGATGTTGTGGTTGTTGTCGGGCTTCTTAACCAATGTCCACACTTGATTTCTCTCAAAGTTGTGTAGCTCTTCATGCATAGCGTTTATCCAATCCGGATCTTCCAATGCTTCTTCAACCTTCATAGGTTCAATGCTAGAGATGAATGAATAATGTTCACAAAAGTTAGCCAAACGAGTTTTAGAGCGAGTGATTCTCCTAGTTTGGATATCATTGTAGATTTGCTCGACGGGATGGTCTTTGGCGACTCTTGCTCGAACTCGTGGGAGCTTTTGCTTGGCTCGGGGTGGGACATCTTCTTCATCTTGTTCTTCTTCTTGGCCTTCTTCATTGTTGACGTTGTCATTCTCTTGTCGTGGTGGAGAAGGAGGTTGTTGATGTTCATCTTGGTGTGCTTCCTCGTTTTCTTTGTCTTGGTGTGTCCCACTTGTGGATGCTTCCGTATCAATTCTTGGTTCACCTTGTCGTGAGGTGGAAGCTTCCACTTAGACGGACGAGGTACTCTCCTTAACCTCCGTTGGACGAATCTTGCCAATAGACAAGTCTTGGATTGCTTCTGAAGGGTCTTTGTCTCCTACATCAATTGGCAATTGCTCTACTTGCGAGCCGTTAAATTCATCAAACTTCACATCTACCGTCTCTTCAACCTTTCGAGTGAAATTGTTGTAGACACGGTAAGTGTGAGAGTTTGAGCCATAACCAAGTAGGAAACCTTCATGAGATTTAGGAGCAAATTTAGAACGACGATGCTTATCAAGAATGTAGCACTTTGAGCCGAATACTCAAAAGTATCCAACTTGGGGTTTGTTACCGGTGAGGAGCTCGTATGCCGTCTTGCCGAGTAGCTTGTGAAGATACAAGCAATTTGTTGCATGACAAGCTGTCTCAACCGCTTCTGCCCAAAAGTGTTTTGGAGTCTTGTACTCATCAAACATCGTTCCTGCCATCTCAATAAGAGTCCGGTTCTTCCTCTCAACAACTCCATTTTGTTGAGGTATGTACGTAGCCGAGAACTCGTGCGAAATCCCTTCTTCGTCAAGAAGGGTATCCACATTTGCGTTCTTGAACTCCGTTCCGTTGTCACTTTGAACCTTCTTGATCTTCACTTCAAATTGATTTTGGGCCTTCCTAGCGAAGTTTTTGAAGATCTTTTGGACCTGCGATTTGTCATCAAGAAAGAACACCCACGTGAATCTTGAAAAATCATCGACTATGACTAGACCAAATGAGTTACCACCGAGACTCTTGTAGGCATTGGGACCAAAAAGATCCATGTGAAGTAGCTCGAGTGGTCTTCTCGTGGTCATGATGTTCTTCACGGGGTGACTCCCTCCAACTTGTTTTCCTGCTTGACAAGCACTACAAAGTCTATCCTTGTCAAATATAACATCTTTTACTCCAAGGATATGATCACCTTTAATAAGCATATCAAGATTTCGCATGCCCACATGACCTAACCTTCTATGCCACAACCAGCCTTTAGAAGATTTAGCAATTAAGCAAGTTCTAGGTTGAGCCTTTTTAGTGAAATCAACAATGTAAAGTCACCTCTCATTATCTGGTAAAGACCATTTTATGATTATCTCTTCGAAACACTTGGCAATCTACTTCAATAAATAGGACATTGAAACCGAAATCAGCAAGTCTAGATACTGAAAGTAAATTGTAGCCAAGATATTCAACGAGCATGACGTTTTGTATGGAGCTATCATGTGAGATGGCCACCTTACCGAGGCCAACCACCTTACCCTTTGAGTTATCACCAAAAGTGACATACTTTCGAGGGCCGTCGTTTTGAGCAAGCTCACGAAACATATCTTTGTCTCCGGTCATATGATCAGTACATCCACTATCAAGGACCCATTCCTTTCCTCCAGCCATGTAGCCGCGAAGATTAGCCATAAGACCAAAGTGTCTCATCGCATCGTCAAGATCATAGTCACTATCATCATCCTCACCATAGTATCCATGTTCAACATTGTCTTGTGTTTGATCAATTCCTAGAGAGGGTAATTCATTAGATAAATGATCATCACAATGGTCACCTTTATGAATTCTAATAGCTTCGGATATGATATTGCTAATGATTCCAACATTTCCTTTGGCACGCATGAGATTGGTAAGCTCAAATAGACAATCACCAAAGCTAGGATCACTAGAATTCATCTTACTCAAGGAAATAGACTTATGAAGAATTTCATCTAGGTTTTGCAAGGAATAGCTTGGAATTCTTTCCTCAAGAAATCTCCATATAATGTAGGCACAATCAAGAGTAGGAAAACATCCAATCAAGTTTCTAGGCAAGCCTCTAGTGATAAGATTAACAGTTCTAAGGTTGCGGATCATGTCAATAGACACATCAAGGGTAGGATGCAAAGGATCAACATGAGGTGCACAAGGGCTAGTAATGTACTTGTTCAAATGATATTCATTGAAAATCTCAAGCATTTCATTTTTCCACTCATGAAAGAACTCTCCATCAAGAATAGGCACTCTACGTCTAAGACTCCCCAACGTAGACTCATCCATCTTCCTCCAATGGTGATTAAACCAAAGCAATGGAGACCTATGCTCTAATATCAATTGAAAGGATCGATAAGAGGTGTCTAGAGGAGGGTGAATAGACTCTAAGAAGAAAAGTTGCAGTTTTTAATTTCCTTAAGTTGATTGGAGTTTTGACACAAGTTTAAACATTCACAATACATATCAAACAAGCATGACAAGAGTAAATGAGCAGCGGAAACTAAAGCATGCAAGTTGCAAGAATGTAAAGGGATGGGATTGGAGTGTGCAAACGCAATTTGGAGACATGGAGATTTTTTTTATCCGTGGTTCCGATAGGTGGTGCTATCATACATCCACGTGGATGGAGACTTCAACCCATGAAGGGTAATGGTTGCGCGAGTCCACGAAGGGCTCCACCCACGAAGGGTCCACGAAGAAGCAACCTTGTCTATCCCACCATGGCCGTCGCCCACGAAGGACTTGCCTCACTCGGGTAGATCTTCACGAAGTAGGCGATCTCCTTGCCCTTACAAACTCCTTGGTTCAACTCCACAATCTTGACGGAGGCTCCAAATTGACACCTAACCAATCTAGGAGACACCACTCTCCAAAAGGTAATAGATGGTGTGTTGATGATGAACTCCTTGCTCTTGTGCTTCAAATGATAGTCTCCCCAACACTCAACTCTCTCTCATAGGATTGGATTTGATGGAAAGAAGATTTGAGTGGAAAGCAACTTGGGGAAGGCTAGAGATCAAGATTTATGTGGTTGGAATGGAATATCTTGACCTCAACACAAGTGTAGGTGGTTCTCTCTCAGAAAATGTATGCTGGAAGTATAGGCACGTTCTGATGGCTCTCTCCACGAATGAAGAGTGGGTGTAGGGGTATATATAGCCTCCACACAAAACTCTAACCGTTACACACAATTTACCAAACTCGGTGGGATCGAATCGTGAAACTCTGTCAAACCGATTTAGTTCATAATGTGACCGTTAGGCATTTCGGTGGGACCGATATGATCAACTCGGTAGGACCGATGTGCTAGGGTTAGGGTAAAGCCTCAACTCGGTTTGACCGAATACACAAACTCGGTGGGACCGATTTGGGTAATAAGCAAAACAGAGAGTTGGCCAAGCAAACTCGGTGGGACCGATTGCATATCCCGGTGGGACCGAAATTATTGCAATAGGCAACAGAGAGTTTGCAAGCCCATCTCGGTGAGACCGAGATCCCATCGGTGAGACCGAAAATACTAGGGTTTCTGGCAGTGGCTATGTCAACTGAACTCGGTGGCGTCGGATAGAAAGTTTCGGTGGGGCCGATTTTGACTTTTGGTTTGGGACAAATGTGGATGTGAGAAACTGGTTGAGGGCTTTGGAGCATATCACTAAGCACTTTGAGCAAGCAAGCCATTAAGCAACACCTCATCCCCTCTTAATAGTATTGGCTTTCCTATGGACTCAATGTGATCTTGGACCACTAAAATAGAAAAAGTAGAGTCCTGAGCTTTGAGCTTGAGCCAATCCTTTGTCCTCAGCATCTTGAAGGGGTTCCACATCCTCTAGTCCATGCCACTCCATTGTTGAATTTATCTGAAACATACTAGGTAGAAGCATTAGTCCAACAAGAGATATGTTGACATTAATTACGAAAATCACCCAGGGAGCACTTGTGCTTTCACCTAAGTACCGCTACGATATGATCGAGGTGGATTATGGTGGAGGGGGCACCGCACACGGCTGGGAGAGGTCAACAGATCAACTTGTGTGTCTAGAGGTGCCCCCTGCCCCCGTACATAAAGGAGCAAGGGGGAGGCCGGCCGGCCGACCCTTGGGGTGCGCCAAGGAGGGGGAGTCCTCCTCCTAGTAGGAGTAGGATTCCCCTTTCCTAGTCCAACTAGGAAGAGGGAAGGGGGAAGGAAAGAGAGGGAGAGGGAGAGGGAAAGAGGGGCCGCCCCCCCTCCCCTAGTCCAATTCGGACTCCTCATGGAAGGGGTGCGCCACCTCTTGGGCTGCTGCCATCTCTATCCCCTCAGGCCCATTAAGGCCCAATACTTCCCCGGGGGGTTCCGGTAACCCCTCCGACACTCTGGTTTTCTCCGAAATCACCCGGAACACTTCCGGTGTCCGAATATAGTTGTCCAATATATCAATCTTTACGTCTCGACCATTTCGAGACTCCTCGTCATGTCCGTGATCATATCTGGGACTCTGAACTACCTTTGGTACATCAAAACACAAAAACTCATAATATCGATCATCACCGAACTTTAAGCATGCGGACCCTACGGGTTCGAGAACTATGTAGACATGACCGAGACACATCTCCGGTCAATAACCAATAGCGGAATCTGGATGCTCATATTGGCTCCCACATATTCTACGAAGATCTTTATCGGTCAAACCGCGTAACAACATATGTTGTTCCCTTTGTCTTCGGTATGTTACTTGCCCGAGATTCGATCGTCGGTATCTCAATACCTAGTTCAATCTCATTACCGGCAAGTCTCTTTACTCGTTCTGTAATACATCATCCCGCAACTAACTCATAATTTACAATGCTTGCAAGGCTTATAGTGATGTGTATTACCGAGTGGGCCCAGAGATACCTCTCCGACAATCGGAGTGACAAATCCTAATCTGGATATACGCCAACTCAACAAGTACCTTCGGAGACACTTGTAGAGCACCTTTATAATCACCCATTTACGTTGTGACGTTTGGTAGCACACAAAGTGTTCCTCGGGTAAAGGGGAGTTGCATAATCTCATAGTCATAGGAACATATATAAGTCATGAAGAAAGCAATAGCAACATACTAAACGATCAAGTGTTAAGCTAACAGAATGGGTTAAGTCAATCACATCATTCTCTAATGATGTGATCCCGTTAATCAAATGACAACTCATGTCTATGTCTAGGAAACTTAACCATCATTGATTCAACGAGCTAGTCAAGTAGAGGCATACTAGCGACACTCTGTTTGTCTATATATTCACACATGTACTAAGTTTCTGGTTAATACAATTCTAGCATGAATAATAAACATTTATCATGATATAATGAAATATAAATAACAACTTTATTATTGCCTCTAGGGCATATTTCCTTCAGTCTCCCACTTGCACTAGAGTCAATAATCTAGTTCACATCGCCATGTGATTTAACACCAATAGTTCACATCACCATGTGCTTAATATCCATAGTTCACATTGCCATGTGGCCCACACTCAAAGGGTTTACTAGAGTTACTAATCTAGTTCACATCGCCATGTGATTAACACCCAAAGAGTACTAAGGTGTGATCATGTTTTGCTTGTGAGAGAAGTTTAGTCAACGGGTCTGCCAAATTCAGATCCATATGTATTTTGCAAATTTGTATGTCTACAATGCTCTGCACGGAGCTACTTTAGCTAATTTCTCCCACTTTCAATATGTATCCAGATTGAGACTTAGAGTCATCTAGATCAGTGTCAAAACTTGCATCGACGTAACCCTTTACGACGAACCTTTTGTCACCTCCATAATCAAGAAACATATCCTTATTCCACTAAGGATAATTTTGACCGCTGTTCAATGATCTACTCCTAGATCACTATTGTACTCCCTTGCCAAACTCAGTATAGGGTATACAATAGATCTGGTACACAGCATGGCATACTTTATAGAACCTATGGCTGAGGCATAGGGAATGACTTCCATTCTCTTTCTATCTTCTGTTGTGGCCGGGTTTTTGAGTCTTTACTCGACTTTACACCTCGCAACACAGTCAAGAACTCCTTCTTTGACTGTTCCATTTTGAACTACATCAAAACTTGTCAAGGTATGTACTCATTGAAAAAACTTATCAAGCGTCTTGATCTATCTCTATAGATCTTGATGCTCAACATGTAAGCAGCTTCACCGAGGGCTTTCTTTGAAAAACTCCTTTCAAACACTCCTTTATGCTTTCCAGAAAAGTTCTACATTATTTCCGATCAACAATATGGCATTCACATATATTTATCAGAAATGTTGTAGTGCTCCCACTCACTTTCTTGTAAATACAGGCTTCATCGCAAGTCTGTATAAAACTATATGCTTTGATCAACTTATAAAAGCGTATATTCCAACTCCGAGATGCTTGCAACAGTCCATAGATGGATCTCTGGAGCTTGCACATTTTGTTAGCACCTTTAGGATCAACAAAACCTTTTGGTTGCATCATATACAACTCTTCTTAGGAATGTAGTTTTGACATCCATTTGCCAGATTTCATAAAATGTAGCAATTTGCTAACATGATTCGGACAGACTTAAGCATCGCTACGAGTGGGAAAATATCATCGTAGTCAGCACCTTGAACTTTGTCAAACCTTTTTCAACAAGTCTAGCTTTGTAGATAGTAACACTACTATCAGCTTATGTCTTCTTCTTGAAGATCCATTTATTCTCGATGGCTTGCTGATCAACAGGCAAGTCAACCAAAGTCCACACTTTGTTCTCATACATGGATCCCATCTCAGATTTCATGGCCTCAAGCCATTTTGCGGAATCTGGGCTCATCATTGCTTCCTCATAGTTCGTAGGTTCGTCATGGTCTAGTAACATGACTTCCAGAATAGGATTATCGTACCACTCTGGTGCGGATCTTACTCTGGTTGACCTAAGAGGTTTGGTAGTAACTTGATCTGTAGTTTCATGATCATCATCATTAGCTTCCTCACTAATTGGTGTAGGTGTCATAGGAACCGGTTTCTATGATGAACTAGTTTCGAATAAGGGAGCAGGTATAGTTACCTCATCAAGTTCTACTTTCCTCCCACTCACTTCTTTCGAGAGAAACTCCTTCTCTAGAAAGGATCCATTCTTAACAACGAATGTCTTGCCTTCGGATCTGTGATAGAAGGTGTACCCAACAGTTTCTTTTGGGTATCCTATGAAGACACATTTCTCCGACTTGGGTTCGAGCTTATAAGGTTGAAGCTTTTTCACATAAGCATCGCAGCCCCAAACTTTAAGAAACAACAACTTTGGTTTCTTGCCAAACCACAGTTCATAAAGAGTCGTCTCAACGGATTTAGATGGTGCCCTATTTAACGTGAATGCAGCCGTCTCTAAAGCATAACCCCAAAATGATAGCGGTGAATCAGTAAGAGACATCATAGATCGCACCATATCTAGTAAAGTACGATTACAACGTTCGGACACACCATTACGTTGTGGTGTTCCGAGTGGCGTGAGTTGCGAAACTATTCCGCATTGTTTCAAATGTAGACCAAACTCGTAACTCAAATATTCTCCTCCACGATCAGATCGTAGAAACTTTATTTTCTTGTTACGATGATTTTCCACTTCACTCTGAAATTATTGAACTTTTCAAATTTTTCAGATTTATGTTTCATCAAGTAGATATACCCAAATCTGCTCAAATCATCTGTGAAGGTATGAAAATAACGATACCTGCCGCGAGCCTCAACACTCATCGAACTGCATACATCAGTATGTATTATTTCCAACAAGTCTTTTGCTCGCTCCATTGTTCCGGAGAACGGAGTCTTAGTCATCTTGCCCATGAGGCATGGTTCGCAAACATCAACTGATTCATAATCAAGTGATTCCAAAAGCCCATCAGCATGGATTTTCTTCATGCGCTTTACACCAATATGACCTAAACGGCAGTGCCACAAATAAGTTGCACTATCACTACTAACTTTGCATCTTTTGGCTTCAATATTATGAATATGTGTATCACTACGATCGAGATTCAATAAACCATTCACCTTGGGTGTAAGACCATTGAAGGTTTTATTCATGTAAACAGAACAACAATTATTCTCTGACTTTAAATGAATAACCGTATTGCAATAAACATGATCAAATGATATTCATGCTTAAAGCAAACACCAAATAACATTTATTTAGGTTCAACACTAATGCCGAAAGTATAGGGAGTGTGCGATGATGATCATATCAATCTTGGAACCACTTCCAGCACACGTCGTCACTTCACCCTTAACTAGTCTCTGTTCATTCTGCAACTTCTCTGTTCATTCTGCAACTCCCATTCCGAGTTACTAATCTTAGCAACTGAACTAGTATCAAATACTGAGGGGTTGCTATAAACACTAGTACACATCAATAACATGTATATCAAATATACCTTTGTTCACTTTGTCATCCTTCTTATCCGCCAAATACTTGGGGCAGTTCCGCTTCCAGTGACCAGTTCCTTTGCAGTAGAAGCACTTAGTCTCAGGCTTAGGTCCAGACTTGGGTTTCTTCACTTGGGCAGCAACTTGCTTGCCGTTCTTTTTGAAGTTCCCCTTCTTCCCTTTGCCCTTTTCTTGAAACTAGTGCTCTTGTTAACCATCAACACTTGATGCTCTTCCTTGATTTCTACCTCCATCGATTTCAGCATCACGAAGAGCTTGGGGATCGTTTCCGTTATCCCTTGCATATTATACTTCATCACGAAGTTCTAGTAACTTGGTGATAGTGACTAGAGAACTTTGTCAATCACTATCTCATCTGGAAGATTAACTCCCACTTGATTCGAGCGATTATAGTACTCATACATTCTGAACACATGCTCACCAGTTGAGCTATTCTCCTCCATCTTGTAGGAAAAGTACTCGTGAGAGGTCTCATACCTCTCGACACAGGCATGAGTCTGAAATATTAACTTCAACTCTTGGAACATCTCATATGCTCCATGACGTTCAAAACGTCTTTGAAATCCTGGTTCTAAGCCGAAAAGCATGGTGCACTAAACTATCAATTAGTCATCATATTGAGCTAGCCAAACATTCATAACGTCTGCATCTGCTCCTGTAATAGGTCTGTCACCTAGCGGTGCATCAAGGACATAATTCTTCTATGCAGCAATGAGGGTAAACCTCAGATCATGGATCCAATCCGCATCATTGCTACTAACATCTTTCAACTTAATTTTCTCTAGGAACATATAAAAAATAAACGGGGAGGAACATCGCGAGCTATTGATCTACAACATAGATATGCTAATACTACCAGGACTAAGTTCATGATAAATTGTCGGTGTGGAACGACACCTATGGGATCACAAGAATCCCTACTACGGTTGCCGGGGCGCGGGGTTGCGAGAAGAGCAGGGCTAGTAGACAACACAAGGATCGTTTACCCAGGTTCAGGCCGCGGGGATGCGTAAAACCCTAGTCCTGCTTTGGTGGGTGTATTTCAGAGAGTTCTTGAGCTCTCGAACTAGCTGTGGTCAGTGCGTGGTTCGAAAGAGCCGAATCCTTCTCCAGTATGCCATGGGCCTCCTTTTAAAGTCGAAAGGGGCTGCCACAGTGGCACACAGGAGGTGGAAAGGCGTGCAGTGCTATGAGCTTATCGCTCATATTACAGGACAAGATGCATTTAATGCGTAGCTTAGGTGTCCCCTTGCTTTATTGGGGACGGGGGCGAGGCCTGTCCCGTCCGTCGCCGCTCCTCCTCGCTTTGACACGCGCCCTGGCCAGTGAGGCATGCGGTGCCATGTAGGCAGGCAGGCAGCTGAGGTGGCGCGGTGGTGGAGCCTTCACGAAGATCTGCATGCCGCCATGCAGGCGCTCAATGAGTTGGCATGGGAGCTGCATGTTGCCACGCAAGTGCCCGCCCAGCTGGTTGGGCTGGCAGCTGCATGTGAACGGCGGTGGAAGCTTGGTTGGCGCGGGCTTGGCGGTGGCCCTGCTGGCGTCCTTGGCGAGGGCCTTGCCGGGTGGCCCGGCAAGGATCTCGCCGTGTGGCCCGGCAAGGGTCTTGCCGTGGCGCGCTGTCGTCCCCGGCAAGGGCTTTGCCGGGGGTCTGGTGGCCTTCCTCGGTAAGGACCTTGCCGAGAATCGTCGTCTTCTAATCCTCATCTGATCTTGAATATGTCTTCACAAAGATCTGCATGCCACCACAGAGGTGCCTTCCCGAGCCCTGGCCCCACGTGGACGATGGCATTGGGAACCGTGGGCTCAAGGGTGGCTCGCTTTGTTGGTGTGGGGCGAGCTGTCCCGGCAAGGATCTTGCCGGGGCCGCTGAGGCTGCCCTGGCAAGGGTCTTGCCGGGGGAGCCTGCTTTGTCCCTCTGCTCTTTGTGGTCTTGGCCTTGGCATTGCTTTGATTATCTTGGGCTTCGGTCTTACCTTGGCTCACCTCCCCCGTTCTGCTTGGCGTGACCGTGGGCGCGACTCCATTGCCGTGCAGGTAAAGGGGTACAAAAGCGTGCCCCTCTTTTTGTACACCGACAGGAGCCCCCGGGCCTGGGCCACACATAAGCGCGACACGTTGTTGGGCCAGGCCCAAAAACGGTGCGCGAGCAGGCGGGGCGATTTTTACCGTGGTAGAACTCTTCGCGCGCTTCGCTTCCCATGACCCGCGCGCGCGGCACGGTGTGGAGGGGTGTGCGTGACGTGGGCGGCATGCGTGGGGTGGTTTCCACATGCATGCGTCACATTGCAGTAAAGAGGCGGCTCGCGCCTTCCCCGTAAAAAGAGGGAGGCGTGGAGGCGCGGCTCATTTACTGAGTGGGGCCGAGGCACGGTCTTCAAGGCATCCACTCCCCACGATCACGGGGTGGGGAGAGGTCACTTCACCCGTCCCCTCAGTTCTGCATGTCCGCCACGCGTCCTTCATGCACCTGGGGTGGCAAGCGGTGGAGGCGGGAAACCGGGCCGTCACTGGTTGGGGCAGCGGGTCGGTCCTGATTCCTTGCGCCTCCGATGTCTGGATTGGTTGAGTGGAGCGGCCGAGCCCCAACCCCGCTCCTTTATAAGGAGGGGGAAGGGGGGATGGCATCCCGCATTCTTCCATCTTCTATCTCCTCCTGCTTCCGCTTCTTCCTCTCACCCGCCATGGAGAAGGGGAATCCTGGTCCCTTGACGGTGGTGGCGAGGGTCGCCGCTCGACAGCGCGTCCCTCCTCCTCCTGAGCCCGCGGTGGTGGAACCGGCCGCGAGGGGAAGGGGGAGGGGGCGAGGCCGTAGCACTCGGGGAAGAGGAGGACGGGGCGGCGCGCCTGCCTTGCCCCTGCCAATGACGCCCTTCCCGATGGAGAGCCACGTTGAAGACCAGCCTTGCGAGTTCTTCATCAGGTTGCGCCAGCCTCCGCGTCGTCGTCTTCGTCTCCCCGCCCCGTTGCTCGGGTGACGGAGCATGACCCGCCCCAGACCCTCAGGTTGCACATGAGGGGCTGTGGGAATGGGGGCACGCGGGTCGACGTCGACTTCCCGGCTCCTCGGGTTATGTACCTCCGCCGTGGATGGAAGATGTTCGCCCGCATCCACAGCCTGATGGCGGGGCTCGTCCTCTACTTCAAATTAATGGAGGACGGCCTGCTCTCCGTCAAGGTCTTCGGAGAGTTTGGAACTCGCTTGAAGTGCTGCGTGGAGAGCTCCTCTGATGGAGATTCCGACGATGGAAGCTCTTCCCCGAGCAAAAGTGACGAGGAGGGCAGCGGGGCAGATGACGGGGACGAGTCCGACTAGGCGTCGGACGCCCCGCTCCTGGGCGGGTGCGGCAGCAGCAGCATCTGCACCTGGCCGCTACTCCGGCTGGGTTTTGCCAGGGGTGGGGCCAGCTCCTTGAACTTCTCGGGGCCGTCTCCTTGGGCGGCTGGCGTCGGGAGGCTGAGGACGAGGAAGAGGGCGGGCGGCAAGGCCGTCAACTCGGAGTACGCGGTCACCGACGCCTTCATCGCATATTGCCGGTCCTGCCGCCTCATCTTCCAGCTCCTTTCCCGTCAACGTCATCACCGGCCCGCCCGTGGGTGGCCACTGAGGTGTTCTCTTGGTGCTTTCTGCTGCTCGTAGCTCGCCTAGGCGCCCCTTTTGCCCTCTCACCTCCTTGACCTGCCTCCTGAGGAGAGGGACAGGAAAGGGATCACAGGCACCTTATCTCTTTTTTTAATCTGTAAGCCTGCGGGCCTTGTTAAATTTAAAGCTTGTAATCCCCTTTGTTCATGTTTTTTATTTCGTACGAACTGTACCTGTATGGGATGTTTTTAATGAAAAAGGGATGCTTGCCGGGTTTTTCGTTCGTGGGTAAGTCCCACGACAAGGAGTGAATCCTTGTTACTATTTAAGATAAATGTTTTTCGCCCAGCAACAGGCCTTGCCGTCCCCCCACTCCATTTGATCGCTCTCGCGCTCTTGGCGGAGGCAGGGATGAAGTGGGCTTTAGGCCCCTCGCTCTACCTCCTTGCCGCCGCGACTACAACCAAATCCGGACCCAGGAAATAATCCTTAGGTATAGGAAAAAAGGGGAGCACGACAGCCTAGGGATAAAAACTAGGTTTCACATGCCCCAGTCCCGTTCCGAAATGCATGACAGAGGATAAAAGACTTATCTGGATCTGCAGCCCCCGGCAACCTTGTCTTGCCGCGGTTGGATCCCCGTGCTTGCAGCCCCCAGCAACTCTGGTTTGCTGGGGTCGGGACGCCGGTTCTTCCAAGTAGCTCATCAGAAGTGCTCATGTGCCCTGCGAACCAAAAGAGGACAGAAAAGAAACAGATAGACGCGCACTCGACCCCTAAGCTAGGGGTTAGTCGCTGCTGAGCACCATCAACCCTAACCAAGGAAGAGACTCGACCTAGCATGCATGCTATGACTTAGGGCGCCAGCGCTTCATTTATTTATGCTCGTGGTCTGCTACCGGCTTTGTACAAAGGGTCACATGCCTTGCCAAAGAAAGCTTGTACAAAAGGTGGCTTGCCGGGAGGCCCGGCAAGCCGCGCCTTACGGGTAAAACTTGCAAAGATGCTCAGTGTTCCAGGAGTTTCTCACTGGGACATCATCCTTGGTCTCCAGGCGGACTGTGCCGGGCCTGGTGACTCGCATCATCCGATAAGGGCCTTCCCACTTTGGCGTCAACTTGTTGGAATTCTTGGCCGACTGAACACGCCGAAGAACAAGGTCACCTTCCTCAAAGCTTTGGGCATGAACCTTGCGGCTATGGTAGCGGCGCAAGGCTTGCTGGTAACGTGCCGCTCTCATAGCCGCCCGAAGACGATCTTCCTCAAGGAGCGTCGCGTCATCTTGGCGCAACGGCTCTTGCTCAAGCTCATCATAAGCGAGCACTCAAGGTGACCCGTATATGAGTTCCGTGGGGAGAACTGCTTCTGCCCCGTATACTAGGGCAAAAGGTGTCTGGACGGTGGCTCGATTTGGCGTCGTGCTGATCGACCAAAGAACCGCTGGCAACTCATCAATCTAGCGCTTTCCACTCTTGTGCAGCTTGTCAAAGGTCTTCGTTCTCAGGCCTCACAACACTTCAGCATTTGCCCTCTCCGCTTGGCCGTTGCTCCGTGGGTGTGCCACGGAAGCAAAACAGACCTTGCTACCGAGGTCTTGAGTGTACTGCATGAAGGCGTGGCTTGTGAACTGCGTGCCATTGTCGGTAATGACTCTGTTTGGCACACCAAAACGACAGACCAGTCCCTTGAAGAACTTGACGGCTGACCGAAAGCAAATACCTTTTCTCACCGCTTCCACTTCCAGCCACTTTGTGAACTTGTCGATTGCAACGCATAAGTACTCACAGCCCCGACAGCATGGGGAAAGGGCCCAAGATATCGAGCCCCTGCACCAAGAATGGCCAAGAGAGAGGGATTGTTTGAAGGGCTTGAGCTAGTTGATGAGGCTTCTTTGAATGGAACTGGCACGCTTCACACTTGGTTACTAGTGTCGTCCCATCCTGGAGGGCGGTGGGCCAGAAGAAACCTTGTCGGAACGCCTTTCTGGCAAGGGCCCTCGACCCTATGTGGGAGCCACATATGCCTCCATGTATCTCCGCCAACAACTCCAGTCCTTCCTCCCGGGGGATGCACTTTAGTTTCACACCGTTTGGCCTTCTCCTGTACAGGACGTCATCGATGAACTGGTACAGGGCGGACCGACGAGCTACTTTCTCCGCTTCTTCCTGCTCCTCAGGAAGCTCCCCTGTTTGGAGGAATTGGACGGTATGCTGCGCCCATGCTGGAGCCTGGGCATCGACGACAAGGACCAAAGGCATCTCTTCCGCCATGGGAGCGGCTGTCTCTATGGCCAGGGCTTGACGCCCTGCCGGAGTCTGTTGCTCTTGGGCAGGCTCAGCGTCCGCGGCAGCACCCTTGCCGGCAGCCCTAGGGGGCTCGGTAGGAAAGTACTTGCCGGCACCTGATTTCCTCCACTTGTTCTACCCCGCTGATGGTTCGACAGATGGTTGAGTTAACCGGAGCAAAAAGGTACCTGGTTCCACAGGTAGCTTGAATGCGGCACGCTTTGACAGGTAATCGGCGATGTCGTTCTCCGCTTGGGGGACGTGCTCCACCTGGATATCGTCAAAGCGTTCCTCCAGCTTCCTCACCTCATCTACATAAGCTTCCATCAATGGGCTCTGATAATCCTTGTTGACTTGTCTGACAACGAGCTGCGAGTCACCCTTGACGATGAGCTTCTTTACCCCGAGGCCTGCCGCAATCCTGAGACCGGCAAGCAATCCTTCGTACTCAGTAGTGTTGTTGGTGGACATCTCCCTGGGGAAGTGCATCTGGATCACGTACTTGAGGTGCTCTCCGGTGGGTGCGACGAGCAGCACACCGGCACCAGCACCTTGCAGCGGGAAAGCCCCATCAAAGTACATGATCCAGTCGCGGTCTGCTTCCTTGCCGGGGAGAGTGGTCTCCTGGATTTCTTCGTCAGGCGTCGTGGTCCACTGAGGGAGTCCTGGATTAGGGGGTACCCGGACAGCCGGACTATATCCTTTGGCCGGACTGTTGGACCATGAAGATACAGGATTGAAGACTTCGTCTCGTGTCCAGATGGGGGACTCTCCTTGGCGTGGAAGGCAAGCTTGGCGATACGGATATGTAGATCTCCTCCCTTGTAACCGACTCTATGTAACCCTAGCCCCCTCCGGTGTCTATATAAACCGGAGGGTTTAGTCTGTAGGACCAACAACAATCATACCATAGGCTAGCTTCTAGGGTTTAGCCTCTATGATCTCGTGGTAGATCAACTCTTGTACTATTCATATCATCAAGATCAATCAAGAAGGAAGTAGGATATTACCTCCATTGAGAGGGCCCGAACCTGGGTAAACATTGTGTCCCTTGCCTCCTGTTACCATCCGCCTTAGACGCACAGTTCGGGACCCCCTACCCGAGATCCACCGGTTTTGACACCGACATTGGTGCTTTCATTGAGAGTTCCACTGTGCCGTCGCCGTAAGGCTTGATGGCCCCTTCGATCATTGGAAACAATGCGGTCCAGGGTGAGGTCTTCCTCCCCGGACAGATCTTTGTATTCGGCGGCTTCGCACTGCGGGCCAACTCGCGTGGCCATCTGGAGCAGATCGAGAGCTACGCCCCTGGCCACCAGGTCATGTTTGGAAACTTGAATTACACTGCCGATATCCGCGGAGACTTGATCTTCGACGGATTCGAGCCCATGCCAGGTGTGTCGCACAATCACGACGAGCATGATATAGCTCTACCGTCGGACAGTGTTCGGGAAATCATGCCAGCAACCACTCCGACTTTCAATACGGAACAAATCGCGCCATCCGAGGACGGGCGGATAGACCCTGCCTTGGAGGCCGCATCCTCAGTGGTGATAGAGCTAGATACTGACCTTACCCCTCACGAGAGCCGTGCCGCCGAACTACTGGACTCGTCTCCGGCCACGGACTCTGAACCGCCTGCGCCCATGCCTATCAAATCCGATTGGGCGCCGATCATGGAGTTCACCTCCGCGGATATCTTCAAAGACTTTCGCCCTTCGGCGATGTACTAAACTCGTTAAAGTCTCTCTCCCTGTCAGGAGAACCTTGGCCGAATTATGTCCGGCTAGAATGGGATGCGGATGACGAAGAAATTCACTCCCCACCCGCCACCCACTTAGTAGCCACTGTCGATGATTTAACCGACATGCTCGACTTCGACTCCGAAGACATCGATGGTATGGACAACGATGAAGGAGACGAACAAGAACCACTGCCCACGGGGCACTGGACCACCACCTCATCATATATATGGTGGACACACCCAAAGAAGACAATGGCGACAAGACAACGGAGGATGACCCCTCCAAGAAGCAACCCCAGCGCCGACGTCAGCGGCGCCGCTCTAAGTCTCGCCACAGCAAAAGCGGTGATACCAGCACAGGAGATAAAAATACTCCGGACAGTGCCGAAGATGATGACAATCCCCTCCAGCACGATCTAGAGCCGGAGGATGAACAAACCAGCCCTCCTAAGAGAGCGACAGAGGGAGAAGCAGAGGACGACAATTACATGCCTCTCTCCGAAGACGAAGCGAGCCTCGACGACGAAGAATTTGTCGTGCCTGAGGATCCGTCGAGCAGGAGCGCTTTAAGCGCCGGCTTATAGCCACAACAAATAGCCTGAAGAAAAAGCAGCAATAGCTTCGAGCTGATCAGGATCTGCTAGCAGATAGATGGACTGAAGTCCTTGCGGCCGAGGAATATGAACTAGCACGCCCTTCCAAGGGTTACCCAAAGCGCAGGTTGCTACCCGACTGGAGGAGGAAGCATTGAAACCTACATCACCAGCGTACGATGCGGCTGATAGGCCACCTTGTGGCCGAGATAGAGAGGCATTCCAGCCTGAAGCTCCGCCCGCACCCCGCCGCCACTCAAACAAAAATAACAAGGCACGGGACAACACACGAGACCTGCGAGACGTATTGGAAGATAGGGCGAAACACACAAGATCGATCTACGGATCATGAGGGCACGCCCCTACACGGGACGGTGACCGCCATGCCGGATACAGTAAAAGCAAATCCGGCTGGGCTGAATACTGCATGCAAGACTCATATGAGCTGCGTCGCGATATAGCCCAGCACAGAGGCGCGGCACACCCCCTATGCTTCACTGACGAAGTAATGGAGCATGAATTCCCAAAGGGTTTTAAACCCGTAAATATTGAATCATACGATGGTACAACAGATCCCGCGGTATGGATCAAGGACTTCGTCCTCCACATCCACATGGCCCGCAGTGATGATCTACATGCCATCAAATACCTCCCGTTAAAACTTAAAGGACCAGCTCGGCATTGGCTGAACAACTTGCCAACAGACTCCGTTGGCTGTTGGGAGGACCTGGAAGACGCATTTCTCGATAACTTCCAGGGCACTTATGTGCGACCACCAGATGCCGATGACTTGAGCCACATAATTCAGCAGCCAGGGGAATCGGCCAGGCAATTCTGGACACGGTTCCTAACCAAGAAAAATCAAATTGTAGACTGTCCGGATGCAGAGGCCTTGGCGGCATTTAAGCACAACATCTGTGACGAGTGGCTCGCCCGGCACCTCGGCCAGGAAAAGACGAAGTCTATGGCAGCCCTCACAACTCTCATGACCCGCTTTTGCACGGGAGAGGATAGCCGGCTGGCTCGCAGTAACAACATATCAAGGAACCTTGGCACTTCGGATACCAAGAACAGTAACGGCAGGCCACGTCGCAACAAACACAAGCGCCGCAACAACGGCGACAACACCGAGGATACGGCAGTCAATGCCGGATTCAGAGGCTCTAAAGACGGTCAGCGGAAAAATCCATTCAAAAGAAGCACTCCGGGCCCGTCCAGTTTGGACCACATACTCGATCGCTCATGTCAAATACACGGCACCCCTAATAAGCCAGCCAATCACACCAACAGAGAATGCTGGGTGTTCAAGTAGGCCGGCAAGTTAAACACCAAAAACAAGGACAAGGGGCTGCACAGCGATGACGAGGAGGAGCCACGACCGCCGAACACGGGAGGACAGAAGAGGTTCCCCCTGCAAGTGAGGACGGTGAACATGATATACGCAACCCACATCCCCAAGAGGGAACGGAAGTGTGCACTAAGGGACGTATATGCGATGGAGCCCGTCTCCCCAAAGTTCAACCCATGGTCCTCTTGTCCGATCACCTTCGATCGCAGGGACCACCCCACTAGTATCCGTCATGGCGGATCTGCCGCATTGGTCTTAGACCCCATCTGACGGATTTCACCTCACTCGAGTCCTTATGGACGGCGACAGTAGCCTGTACCTGCTCTATCAGGATACAGTGCGCAAAATGGGTATAGACCCCTCGAGGATCAAACCCACAAAAACGACCTTTAAAGGCGTCATCCCAGGTGTAGAGGCCCATTGTACGGGCTCAATCACACTGGAAGTGGTCTTCGGATCTCTGGACAACTTCCGAAGCGAGGAGTTAATCTTCGATATCGTCCCGTTCCGCAGCGGCTATCACGCACTGCTGGGGAGAACCGCGTTTGCAAAATTCAATGCGGTACCGCATTATGCATACCTCAAGCTCAAGATGCCAGGACCCAGGGGGGTCATCATAGTCAATGGAAACACAGAGCGCTCGCTCCGTACGAAGGAGCACACTGCGGCCCTCGCAATGGAGGCACAAAGCAGCCTCTTAAGGCAATCCACCAATTCGGCGATAAAGCCCCCGGACACCGTCAAACGCATCCGGAGTAACCTGCAGCAGGACCACCTGGCACGTTCAGAGCTCGCATAGCAATTCGGCCCCCTAGCCTTAGAAAATACCATAGGTATAGGCGGGGGCACGATCACGGCACGTCCCACAATGCGGCTCAACCGCACTAGGGGCTTACTACCCTTTATCATTCTTTCTCTTTCAGGACTTTACTCTCTGGAAGCCCTATCCAGCAGTACGATTGCCGGACACATGATACAACATCCATGGAGGCAGGAAGCTACGTCGCAATGGAATCCCCAGGTGGTCTCTGATAACGAGTGAAATACCTGCTTTAAGATACCAGTTCGCAGCTTGCCCTTGGATGGGACATGTCAAATAGTCCTATTTTTGCTTACCGCACTACTTGTATCATTACGCTTCGAAGCATTTTTCAAATAAACAATGCCTAGCACTAGTCTATTATCGCATTCTATATCCTTATATATATATATATATATATATATATATATATATATATTCATTTATGACAATCAGCACCCGTACACTCTGGTACGGCTAGTACGCTGGGGGCTTCCTTATACCCCATAATACGGCGTGAGAAGTCCGAACACTTTTGACAGTGCAGCACCCCGAACTTATAGCATTATATGCATCAGCTCCGAATCATGTCTTGGGTCAATAGTTGGGTTTTCCCGGCTCCCATGTTTTGGTGTGTTACGTTCCGCTATATCGGCTAAGGTAGCACTGGGAGAACTACCGCGATTGTGCCCTATTTCTTCCGGCCAAGCACCTCATTAGAGAAAGCTAAAACTGACTGTCATGATGAGGCGACAGCTGGTCGCTGTTCGAGAGGTCTCAAGTCCCTAAAGACTTTTTCCGCTTCGTGCGAGGAGTCGGCCTTGTCTGACTTAGGCATGTATAGCGCCCCAAATCGGCCTTCCGAATACTAGGGCTTCGCCAAAATTTAAAATTGTAGACTTCTATGGCTAAGTGAGAGTGATAAAGCATTATAGTCCGATTGCCTGGTTCGTTGTGCTGAACACCTCCCTCGAAGGACCCAAAAATGGGAAAAGGGTGCTTAGATTTATCCCGAACACCCCAGCACTAGCTGCATGGGGGCGTGTTTACCGACTAGCAACTCTCAGATTTTATAAACGGCCGCACAGAAGGTAATATTTTAAATACAAAAGTGTTACATAGCGCAAGTGGACTAGTTTTCATAATACAGGATCACACGAGCAAGTTCATTCCAAAATTAAATCTTTGGTACACTCGTCCGCCACAAGACGAGCACCCTTCAGGACACCCTCATAATACATTTCGGGGTGGCGATTCTCCTTGCCCTGCGGCGGCCCCTCCTTCACCAGCTTCTTAGCGTCCATCTTGGCCCAGTGCACCTTCGCACGGGCAAAAGCTCTGCGTGCACGTTCGATGCAGACGGACCGCTTTATGACTTCCAGTTGTGGGCAGGCATCCACAAGCCGCCTCACCAGGCCGAAGTAGCTATTGGGAAGGGAATCGCCAGGCCACATCCGGATTATAAGGCCCCTCATGGCCTGTTCGGCCGCCTTGTGGAGCTCGACCAGTTGCTTCAGCTGGTCGCTCACGGGCATTGGGTGTTCGGTCCCAGTATACTGAGACCAGAACAACTTCTCCGTCGAGCTTCCCTCCTCGGCTCGGTAGAACTCAGCGGCATCGGACACACTGCGGGGCAGATCCGCGAACGCTCCTGGAGAGCTCCGAACTCGGGTAAGTAAAAGGAAATTTTCTTTCACCTGCTTGCTTTGCATAATGAATGCCTTACCCGCCGCTATCTTCTTCACCGCCTCAATTTCCTGGAGGGCCTTTTGGGCTTCGGCCTTGGCATGCTTTGCGCTCTCGAAGGCCTTGGCATGCTTTGCGCTCTCGAGGGCCTTGGCAAGCTCGGACTCTCGCGTCTTTGAGTCAAGCTCCAAGGACTCGTGCTTCTTCATGAGTTCCTAGAGCTCTTGCCGCACCTCGCCTGTTCGGGCCTCTTGTCTTTCTCGCTCGGTACACTCCTTGGCCGCTTTGTTTTCGGCCTCAGACAGCGCCTGCTTCAGGGTCACCACCTCGGTCGTGGCCCCTGGCACATTTATGATGATCCTATTATTTTGCAACCAACTTTCTTTTCTATATATATAGACAAGGTATTGCTTACCTTTGTTCTCCTCGAGCTGCCTCTTGGCAAGACCGAGCTCTTCCTCGGACCGCTCGAGGTCCTGCTTCAGCGCGACGACCTCCGCGGTACGTGCGGCTGTAGCCAGCAGTGAAGCCTGCATACGCATATAGACATATTTCGATTAGACTCATGCAGTTATTATTCGATCCTCCATCCGGCTTTTCTTTGCGAACGCCGAACAGAGCATCAGGGGCTACTGTCTATGCGGTAATATTTTTATATATTTCGATTACTTACCTCAAAGCCTATTAGGAGGCTGGCACAAGCTTCGGTTTGATAGAGGCGAGGGTGTCCCGATCTTTCGATGAGATAGCAATCGTTTTCTGTGGGAGTCGACTTTGACGATCCGACTACGAACGTGCGAAGACGTCGCGCCTTAGCAATCGCTAAACCAACCCGGAGGGTTATTGACCACGCCGGAGCACGATCAACGACCACGAGGTCTATTTCCTGCGAGCAAAGCGAAGAACAAGCAAGAAACTGAGATTGCAATCTGTATATTGCGAATAAAAGAGGAAAGCTTTATTAATGAAGGTGGGGTTACGTGGACGCCTTGGTCTGGTCGTTGAACACAAAGCGAAATGCTGTGAAGTTGCAACTATGGCGAACTTTTAATCTAAACAAAACCCAAAGTCTAAACGACGCCCTAAGGGCTGTATATATGGAGGAAGAGGAGGAATTTCGTGGCCCTTGAGGGTGGGGTCCAAACCAACCCTAACTCTTGTTTCCCCACACATACTGACTCTAAAATAGCCTATACTTAAGTATTTCGAAAATACATGGGCCTAGCCCAATAATAAGGTGACGCACCTAGAATAGCCTATGGACGAATATTATGAAGTGGCATCTTGTATATTTCGTCCAAGGCTTCATGCACTCCTTATGGTGGCTTCAAAGTCCTGAAATCATCACTTGTAACTCCGTTGTTGATCCCCTTGCGCATGCCATCAACTCCATGCGTGTTCTTGCTCCAATGTTCATCCTTCTCCAAGCTAGGCCCTTCATTTGTAAGCAAAACAAATGTATCCAATTTAGGCAGCATCATATTCTCATGAACATTAGAATCATTACCAAGAAACAAAAGTACCTGGTAATTCAATTGGCGTGTGTAAGCTCTAGTAATTGGTCCAAAGATATGTAACGAGAGGGGCTGTGGGTGTAACAATGGTATTGATGTCCTCATCATCCTCCCCTTCTTGAAATGAAGTCGTCCTCGACGGAAGCTCATCTTCCTCACCCAAATAAGGCTTCAAATTTGCGATGTTAAAAGTGGGACTAACCCCAAAATCTGCAGGTAGCTCAAGTTTATATGCATTATCATTTATTTTCTCTAACACCTTAAAAGGACCATCAAGACGCGTGGCATTAGCTTTGATTTGCGCAAATTAGGAAATCTATCTTTACGCAAATGTAACCAAACAAGATCTCCAGGTGCAAACACAACATGTTTTCTACCCTTATCTCCAGCAAGTTTATATTTAGCATTCATACGCTCAATTTTCCTTAGTTAACTCATGCATCTTCAAAATCAATTCAGAACGTTCTTTAGCATCAAAATTAACCTTCTCCGAAGATGGAAGAGGCAACAAATCAATAGGTGCACGAGGTAGGAAACCATACACAATTTCAAAAGGGCACATCTTAGTAGTAGAATGCAACAACGAGCGATTATAAGCAAATTCAATATGAGGCAAGCATTCTTCCCACATTTTCTTATTATTCTTCAAAACAGCCCTAAGCATAGTAGACAATGTTCTATTGACTACTTCAGTTTGTCCATCAGTTTGGGGATGACAAGTAGTACTAAAAAGCAATTTAGTCCCCAACTTAGCCCATAAACATCTCCAAAAGTGGCTAAGAAATTTAGTATCACGGTCTAAAACAATAGTATTTGGCACACCATGCAAGCGAATAATTTCACGAAAGAACAAATCAGCAACATTAACAGCATCTTCGCTTTTATGACATGGTATAAAGTGTACCATTTTCGAGAATCTATCCACGACAACAAATATGCTATCCCTCCCCTTCTTTGTTCGAGGTAAACCTAAAACAAAGTCCATAGATATATCCTCCCAAGGAACACTAGGCACAGGCAAAGGCATATATAAACCATGAGGATTGAGTCGTGACTTAGCTTTTTGACATGTAGTGCAGCGAGCAACAAAACGCTCAACATCTCATCTCATCTTTGGCCAAAAGAAATGTGTAGCAAGTACATCCTCCGTCTTCTTCACGCCAAAGTGTCCCATTAATCCTCCTCCATGCGCCTCCAGCAACAAAAAAAGACGAACAGAGCTAGCAGGAATGCATAGCTTGTTAGCACGGAACACAAAACCATCATTAACAACGAACTTGTTCCATGTTCTCCCTTCTTTACAATTCTGCATTACTTCTTTAAAATCAGCATCATGCACATATTGATCTTTGATGGTCTCCAAACCAAATATTTTGAAGTCAAGTTGTGAAAGCATAGTATAGCTTACGAGACAAAGCATCAAGAATAACATTTTCTTTACCCTTCTTGTGTTTAATGACATAAGGGAAAGTATCAATGAATTCAACCCATTTAGCATGTCTACGATTCAGTTTAGCTTGACTTTTAGTATGTTTCAAAGATTCATGATCAGAATGTATAACAAATTCTTTGGGCCATAAGTAATGTTTCCATGTCTCTAAAGTCCGAACAAGAGCATATAATTCTTTATCATAAGTAGAATAGTTCAGACTAGGCCCACTCAATTTTTCAGAAAAGTATGCAACAGGTTTGCCATCTTGTAATAACAAACCTCCTAATCCAATTCCACTAGCATCACATTCAAGCTCAAAAGTCTTATTAAAGTCAGGAAGTTGAAGTAAAGGAGCATGTGTCAACTTATCTTTCAATACCGTGAAGGCTTCTTCCTGTGCGGTACCCCAAACAAAAGGCACATCCTTCTTTGTAAGCTCGTTGAGAGGTGCAGCAGTGGTGCTGAAATCTCTCACAAAACGCCTATAGAAACTAGCGAGGCCAAGGAAACTCCTCACTTGTGTGACCGTTTTGGGCTCATGCCAACTCTCAATAGCTTCAATCTTGGCTTTATCAACTTCAATTCCACTGTGGAGTAACAACATAGCCAAGAAAAGATACTCGGTCGAGTGCAAAAGGTGCACTTCCCAAGGTTACCAAACAACCGTGCATCACGTAGAGCATTAAAAACAGCACATAAATGTTCCAAATGTTCTTCCAAAGATTTGCTATAAATCAGTATATCATCAAAATAGACTACCACAAATCGTCCAATGAAAGCACGTAAAACTTCGCTCATTAGTCTCATGAAAGTACTAGGTGCATTAGTTAACCCAAAAGGCATGACTAACCACTCATATAAACCAAACTTAGTTTTAAATGCTGTTTTCCATTCATCTCCCAATTTCATACGAATTTGATGGTATCCACTACGCAAATCAACTTTGGAGAATATTGTAGAACCACTCAATTCATCAAGCATATCATCTAGCCTAGGAATAGGATGACGATAACGAATAGTAATATTATTAATGCCTCTACAATCAACACACATACATAGCGTACCATCCTTTTTAGGCACTAGTATAATAGGAACAACACAAGGACTAAGAGATTCACGTATATAACCTTTGTCGAGCAGCTCATGTACTTGACGCATAATCTCCTTCGTCTCCTCCGGATTGGTACGATATGGTGCACGGTTGGTAGCGATGCACCGAATTAAGTCAATTTGATGCTCAATCCCTCGAATAGGTGGTAATCCTGGTGGCACGTCTTGTGGGATGATGTCGTGAACTCCCTGCAAAATGTTAGTGACAGCGGGGGCAAAGAGGAAAACGCGTCCTCGAATGAAAATAATGCCTCTTTGCACACAAAAGCATAGCAAACAGATTTGCTAGAATCTAGCTTATCAATATCAGATTTGGTGGCAAGTAAACATGCACTTTTCAATTTAATTTCAGAAGCAACACTAGATGGTTTATTATTAGGCTTCATTTGTTGCTCAAATTCTTTTGCCACAATCTGATTTTCACTCTTATTTTTCTCCTGTTTTGCTTTATTAGCTCTATTAATATCATCTTTCAAAATGGAATTAGGAGTCATAGGAAGCAAAGTAATATTTTTATCCTTATGAACAAGGTAATTCAATTGGCGTGCGCGAGCTCTAGTAATTGGTCCAGTATATGTAACAGTAGGGGCTGTGGGTGTAACAATGGTATTGATGTCCTCATCACGGTTAGTCCGCTTTTGGCGGACCGAACCTTCTCGATCACCACACTCATAATAGTGCGGTGCTCTTCGTCGATGGAAGCGCCGCGAAGTGCTTCCAACAAATTGTCTGGTGCCTCTGGATGGACAGAGGCCACCGGCGCGGGCAGCTTGCCCCCTTAACAGGGAGTTGCCTGCCGGAGTCCGGAATCCCTGAAGGCTCCGGTGCGGTGTCCGGCCGACGGCCGGACTTGGATCCTGTGGGAGTCTTGCTCCCTTTGCGCCCAGGGCCCGGAAGGTCGGCTTGAGGCGCCTCTAGGACTAGCTCCCCTCGGCTTGGTGCCCTTGCAGACAACACCTCGGTGTTGTCCGTAAGGCGGGGGGTAGAGGCGGTCGGAAGTGAATCGCTCATCATATCCGATGAGCCCAAAGAATCACCCGACGAAGATACGTTGATTCGGGCTCTGGGTGGACTGCATAATCGTGTTCGGCATGAGGAGAAGTAGTTCAATAAAGCAGACCAATAATCATTATGGTATCCGGATACTTACGACTTCGCCAGGGGCTTGTCCCTGAGCAGCCACTCGTCGCCGCTGTCGGCGGCCGTCGTGGAGCAGTCCGCAAGGAGAGTCCTTCCCTTCTTGGACCCTTCGGCCTCCCTGGTTGGGGTGGCCTTCCTTTTCTTGTCTCCCCTAGCTGGAGGGGGAGAACCTTCATCTTCCTCCTCCTTGCTTTCACGAGAGGAGTGCGTCTCGGAGTCATCGGATGATGAGTACGATATCACCTGACGCCGGGAACTCTTTTGGGTCCCCTTGGCCTTTTTCTTGGCCTTCTTCTCCGGCACCTCATAAGGTGCCGGAGTCAGCATCTCTGTCAGGAGAGCGTCCGCTGCATCTTCGGGCAAAGGAGCTGGGCAGTCGATCTGCTCCGCCGTCTCCACCCAGTCCTGTCAAAGGCATGGGAGCTTAAATCCCGCACATGATTAAACTGGGGAGAATAAATACCCTATAAAGATATAGAGAACTTACCGGTTTCGCTAGGCGCTTCGTGCTAAGTCCGCGATCCTCGGTTAGGGAAGGGGGGACCTCGGCGCCTTTGAACAGCACCTTCCAGACGTCCTTGTGCGTCGCGTCGAAGAGCTCGCGCAGAGTCTAGTGCTGGGCTAGGTCGAATTCCCATAGATTGAACGCCCGTTGTTGACACGGGAGGATCCGGCGGAAGAGCATGACCTGGACCATGTTGACAAGCTTGATTTTCCTGTTCACCATGTTCTTGATGCAGGTCTGGAGTCCGGTCAGCTCTACCGGGTTACCCCAGGGCAGGCCTTCTCTTTCCAGGAGGTAAGCCGCATAGGGATTCCGGATCGGAACTCGGGGGCCGCCACCCATTTGGGGCCACGCGGCTCAGTGATGTAGAACCACCCCGATTGCCACCTGTCGATGTCAAAACCGGCGGATCCCGGGTAGGGGGTCCCGAACTGTGTGTCTAGGCGGATGGTAATAGGAGACAAGGGACACGATGTTTTCACCCAGGTTCGGGCCCTCTCGATGGAGGTAAAACCCTACTCCTACTTGATTAATATTGATGATATGGGTAGTACAAGAGTAGATCTACCACGATATCTGAGAGGCTAAACCCTAGAAGCTAGCCTATGGTATGATTGTTGTTCGTCCTACGGACTAAAACCCTCCGGTTTATATAGACACCGGAGAGGGTTAGGGTTACACAGAGTCGGTTACAATGGAAGGAGATCTACATATCCATATCGCCAAGCTTGCCTTCCACGCCAAGGAAAGTCCCATCCGGACACGGGACGAAGTCTTCAATCTTGTATCTTCATAGTCCAGGAGTCCAGCCAAAGGTCATAGTCCGGCCATCCGGACACCCCCTAATCCAGGAATCCCTCAGTAGCCCCTGAACCAGGCTTCAATGATGACGAGTCCGACGCACAGTTTGTCTTCGGCATTGCAAGGCGGGTTCCTCCTCAGAATATTTCATAGAAGATTTTGAACACAAGGATAGTGTCCGGCTCTGCAAAATAATTTCCACATACCACCGTAGAGAGAACAATATTCACACAAATCTAATCTGCTGACATATTTCGCAGCATGTCATCACACCACGACCAAGCCTTTATTCGAATCGTTTTTACTGTCCCACCTCAGCGCGTTTAGCGAGGCGGTTTCCTTGGCACGTCTTGTCAAAGCAGAGATCGTGTCCCCTTATTCTGGGATTCTCATCAATACGGGCATGGGTAACCCATCGCGCCCGTTGGTACGTCTCCTCTATTGAAGGCGAGTCCCAAACGGTCATAGGGGAGGGCTCTTGGTATTCAACCTCTTTATAAAGAGACCAAGGCTCTACTCCTTTCTTTCAATCTCAATCGAATCCGCCCCTTGCCTCGAGTTCCAACACCCAAAGCTCCAGATTTAGGCGCTTCAGACTTTCGATGATGTCTGGCTCCGACCTTCAAGGCCGGTGGATGCCTTCCTCCGTTACGGAAGAAGATGTGCTAAAGCTGAGAGACACCGGGTATTTAATCGGCAAAATCTCGCACAGGCTGCCTGCTCAAGGGTAGGTTACTCCCACTCCCAAGCCTGGTGAGAGCGTGGTGTTCGCGTCTCACTTCCTTCGGGGGTTAGGCTTCCCGACGGACCCCTTCGTTAGGGGGCTTATGTTTTATTATGGGTTAGAATTTCACGACTTGGATCCAGAGTCCATCCTCCACATCTCATCGTTCATCGTCGTGTGCGAAGCCTTCCTCCGAATTACCCCTCACTTCGGATTGTGGCTCAAGACCTTCAAAGTAGGGCCGAAGATGATCAAGGGGTGGCAAGCGGAGTGCAGAGGGGTTGTTATAAGCAAGAATGCTGATGCTCCCTGGCTCGAGGGCTCTTTTCAAGAGGAGTTCAGCTTATGGCAACGAGAGTGGTTTTATATCACAGCGCCCAGGGGCACCAAGTGGGTGGCGCCTCCTGTCTTTCACTCGGGTCCTCCCCCACGGCTGGCGTCATGGGTCAATAAAGGGCTCGACTGGGGGCCGTCCAAGGACGTGCCCTTGTTGCAGGGCCGCATTCAAGATCTCCTAGAAAGAGAAATTAACCTGGCCGTAGTGGCGCAGGTCATGTTGATTCGCCGCACTTTGCCCTGCAAACGCCGCCCCCTACACCTGTGGGAGTTTAATCCGGAGGGACCACGAGCTCTCCAATACTTTACGGGCATGACGCCCATGGAGATGTATAAATTGTTCTTCGGATCACAAGCAATGTGTCTGGACTTGAAGAGGACGCAGGGCTAAGCTGCAATCGCCCGGATACTCAAGTAAGTAGCCCTGTACCCGGACACGCTATCTGTATATTCGTCATAAAATTGCCCTTAAAGGAGCTGTCCCTTTAAACATGAGTGGATAGTGAAAGCAAAGCTGATCAGGTGTCTGCCCCCCCTCCCCGAGACCACGCCGGATCCCGTGTTAACCAGGATGCTGGAGGTTGTGCCTCTGGAAGAAGGCGAAGGGGGGAACAAGGAAGATACCATCTCCTCGAAGGAGGCTATCCGGAAAGGAGGGATCGAGAATCCCTCCATCCAGGGAAAGAAGAGGACCGCCTCTGAAGACCCGGAGACCATGGTCTCAAAGCGGGAAGAGATCTTCGCCGAGGGTCTGCTACTGGGAAGTGCCTCGGCCGCATTGTGCCCTCAAGGGGATCAGCCCTCCAACGAGCCGTAAGTAGAGATGGGAGTTTCCAAATAAGAGACATCCCTATTTTATTCCTGAGAAAGATAACTGAATTTTTACCTTGTAGTTCGGATCTCCGCCCTTCGCAGCAGAGCTCATCTTCAGAGGATCTTCGTCCGGAGATGATGGAGAACGGAACGCCCCCTCCTGCCGTACCGCCTTGCGAGGCGGGCGACCCTGAGGTGTCGTCGCGGAGGGTTTCTCCGAATCCGGCAGGGCCGGAAAGCAGCCGTATGGCTCCCCAAAGCCCTCCGTGCCCGACCTTCAAAAAAGGCCATCAGACGAGTCCGGCACCGTCCGGTGCACGGGCGGAGGATTTGAAGGATCTGCTTGGGCGAGCGTCTATCTCACGAGAACATCGTGCATTGATGGGCACGGTGATTGAAAGGATTTCATCCGCGGAGAGTGGGTTGCACGAGGCCGTCAGGAGTTTACTGACAAGTTTTGAGGTACGCGAAATGATGTACCTTTTGACAGTTCCGCATATAAAAAGATGCGCCTGCAGATAGATAGTAGCCCACGAGACTCGGTGCGTTTTCAAAGATGACAGCCACGAGGATCATAATCCCAGGTATAACATGTCGCTCTTCCTATGTAGGTGGCGAAGTGTCCGGTGGCTGGCCGGACTGATGAATTTGCCGAGCTAAAGCGGCAACTTGACGTGGCGGATGCCGACATCGCGCTTGTCAACAAGCGGTTGGACGAGTCGCAAGGTATAAAATTTTCTCCGCGGACACCTGGTAAGGGGGCCTGATAACCTTGCCTTACAACATGTATGCTTGATGCAGATGGTGCCGCTGCCATGGAGAACCTTCGGGCGGAACTCGCCCGAGCCAAGGAGCAAGCCAGAAAAAGTGATGCGGCTGCCTTGAAGGCGATCGAAGAGCTGAAAGCCGAACAGGCTGTTCACTGCCAAAGCAGGAAGGAAATGGCCGAGATGGCAGTGAAGTTGAAGGATGCTGCCGACCGCTGCAAGCTTCTTGAAAAAGAAGATCGGGCGGAACAAAAGTACCTAGAGAAGGCCACTACCGAGGCCAAGGATGCTCGCTCTGCAATGAGAGCCATGAAGCAGGAGCTACGTCAGGCCGGAGATATCGCGGCTGGAAAGCCCTTTATGCTGCGGATGAAGTTTGGGGATCCTAAATGCGCTCGATTGGACCAGCTGTGGAGTGCGGCGGATCCTTATCTGATTTGGCGGCAAGTGCATGACGCGCCGAACACTTCCAAGATCAAAAGGATCACGAAGTGGAAAAGATTTTTGGTCGCAGTTCCACAATCGTAGCGCCCACTTCCATTATCCGAGCGATTGGCCGAATGGGCAGAGCTGAATAGGTTATCCGGACTCGCCATGAAGGAGGTCGTGAGTCATCTGTGGCCGAAGGGGCCTGAGCCGAAGAGCTATTTTGGTTTGGTGCAGCAGTTCCTTGGTGCGATGCCCCATATCAATGCAATGAAGAGGTCAGCATGCATAGAGGGTGCGCGGATGGCTCTAGCCCATGTCAAGACATACTGGGTGGAGATGAAGACCACCGACGTTGCATCCCAAGATTCGGACGGGAGCCGAGTGCCCGCCGAGCACTATTTTCAGGAAGTTCTGCAGGACGCTCGTTTACTAGAGACGCAGTGCTCGAAGGACATCATGTTCGAATAACATGTATAATTGTAAGACAATGTTTCGATGGAATATAAAGGCTTTTTATACTTGTGCCTGCAAGAATTAAAATACCTCCTGTGCAGTCGTTAATGTATATGTGTATATAACCTGAAAGATGGCGGTCTTCGGCTTCAGCCCCCACGCATATAATGCGGGGGTGTTCGCAAAAGGCGCATTTTCACACTTGATCCAACGTCTTGGTCCTATAAAGGAGGTGATAGCATCGCGAACTAGGCAACCGGACTATAATGCTTTATCACTTTCACTTAGCCATAGGAGTTTGACAGTGGGGCTACTATATAGCCCCTAGGGGAATCAAGGCCGCCCGAGTTCGTATGCGGCGTGTGTGCCTGGCCGAAACGGCCCTTCTTTAATGCGGAGGAATTCTAAAGATTCCGGTGGGTCATCGAGTGGTTGACCAGTCTCACGCTACATCATGACAGTCAGTTTTTGGCTTTCTCTACTGAGGTGCTCGCCCGGCCGAACCGGGGCACAATCGCAGTAGTTCTCCTGGTGCCGCCTTAGCCGATAGAGCGGAACGTAAGGCAGCAAAACACAGGAGCCGGGCAAACCCAACATTCAACCAAAGACATGATTCGGAGCTGATGCATATAAGGCCAAACTCGCGACGCCGAACACTCCCTAAGGTATTCGGTCTTTATGAAAACAGGCTGAACAACGCCCTTATTAATAAGCCCCTGGTGTCCAGGTATGCGCAAACGTCTGACGAGGCCGATGCCAAGACGCCAGCCTCCACCCCGGTTATAGCAAGAAACCAGGGGATGTGTATCAACAAGAGACAGTAAAAAAGGTTTATGTAGGGTCTTAATCTGAAAAGAATCCTTGCAACGGGTCCCTACTGCATGTCTGCGCCTGTGTCTCCGTTGTGCCGTATCCTGGACGGGTGTAGCACGATGTTCATCTGTGAAAGAGAGGAACTTTAGTTGAAAAAGATCGTGCAAAAATGTACGTTACATTAAATAAACAAAGTACGTTTTTTTAAAAGATGAATAAAATTGAGCTTTATTGTCTCTTGTTGTACATGTGCGGAGCCCCTTGAACGGGGGCATGCGGCTAGTAAGCCCTTACGCCGGACTCGTCTAGCCATGTCCGGGGTCTGAACGACCTGTTTAGGTGCTTTGCCTAATGAGGCCGGTTCAGTGTGTGGCTGTTAATGCAGCTGCACAATCTTCCGTGCTCGAGGAACACTCGATATTTCCCTTTAATGAGATGATGCCTCGTGGATCGGGCATTTTAAGTGTAAGGGCTGCATAATGCGGTATTGCGTTAAAGCGTGCGAAAGCTTCCCGTCCCAGTAGTGCTTGATAGCTGCTTGTGAATGGGGCGATGTGGAAGGTTAGCTTTTCGCGGCGGAAGTTGTCGGGTGAGCCGAACATAATTCCTAACCGGAGAGAGCCCGTACAATGGGCATCTGGGCCTGGCGCCACCCCTTGAAAGGAAGTGTTGCTTTGGCGAATTGTTATTGGGTCTATCCCCAGTTTGCGGATTGTGTCCTGATATATCAGGTTTAAATCACTACCGCCGTCCATTAGGACTTGTGTAAAGTGGAGTCCGTCAATTATCGGATCTAATACCAAGGCAGTCCAGCCTGCGTTCCGGATACTTCTAGAGTAATCCTGATGGTCGAAGGTGATTGGTTTTAACAACCCGATGGCGGGACTCCTCAGGATAGGCCGTCTTGGCGCGTATCTCTATAGGCGCCACTATTTTCTCCCTTTTTGTCACGTGAAGTGAATTTATTGTTTTGACTTCTTGCGGGAAGTTCTTTTGTTTTCCGGTGCTCTGCTTGTGGGGTTCGTCATCGTCCTCACTCGGTGTGTCGAGCCCCTTGTGTTCGGCGTTGGGTTTGCCGGATTGCTTGAAGACCCAACAATATCTGTGGGTATGGTTTGCAGGCTTCCCGGGAGTACTATGTATTTGACATACCTTGTCCAAGATATTGTTTAAGTTAGCTAGCTCGTCCCTGTTATCTTTGGGGGCAGCTTTTTCTTATTCTGTCGAAGGCTTTTGAATCCGGCGTTGACTGCCGTGCTCTTCGGGCTGTTTCCCTTGGTCCGGCGCTGGTCCTTGCTGCGCTTGGTTTCCCGTTCCATCCCTAACCCGGATGTACTTGGGTTTGCCTCATTGGTATTGCATCTTGCCAACCAGCTGTCCTCTCCTGCGCAAAAGCGGGTCATGAGGCTTGTTAGTGCGGCCATTGTTCTTGGCTTTTCTTGGCCGAGGTGTCTGGCGAGCCATTTGTCTCGGACGCTGTGTTTGAAAGTTGCTAAGGCTTCGGCGTCCGGACAGTCAACTATCTGGTTCTTTTTAGTAAGAAATCTGTTCCAGAGTTTCCGGGCTGACTCTCCGGGTTGTTGAGTTATGTGACTTAGATAGTCTGCATCCGGAGGTCGGACATAAGTCCCTTGAAAATTTGCCCGAAAAGCATCCTCGAGCTCTTCCCAACTTCCAATAGTGTTTCCGGGAAGGCTTTTGAGCCAATGCCGGGCTGGCCCTTTGAGTTTGAGTGGTAAGTATTTTATGGCGTGGAGATCATCTCCTCTAGCCATGTGTATGTGGAGGACGTAATCCTCAATCCAGACTCCAGGGTCTGTTGTTCCGTCGTATGCCTCTATGTTTACGGGCTTGAATCCCGCTGGAAATTCATAGTCCAGCACCTCATCGGTGAAACATAGGGGTGTCTGGCGCCCTATATCTGGGCGTACGCGATGTTCGGATATTTGATGTGTTGCATTGCTTGCTAGAGCTTGCTTTCTTGGCCCATAGATAGATCTGGCTGGGCCAAAATTTTGATGCGAATCCTTGTGCGGATCGCGTGCGGCTTGTGTCGCGGCGTCCTTTGCTGCTGTGTGTTGGCCAGGGGTCGTTTGTCCGACCGGTGGCTTCCTTATTATTTTTTGATTGCGGAGGCTCTAAGGCCTCATCATCAAATTCCGGCAATAATTTTCGCTTCGGATAGCTCTTTGTGTGGCGACTGCCGCCGTATTTGTCTGCGGTGTTGAGTACTTTGCTCCATCTAACTCTGAGTGCATCTTCCGCTGTTTTGAGCTTCCGCTTCTGCTTTTTCAGGCTACGCGCAGTGGCGGCGAGCCTTTTTGGAGGTTCTTCTGCTCCAGCAACTTGTCCGGCGTGACGTCGTCCGGACTGCTGTCTTCGTCGGGGACGGTTTGTTTATCCAAGTTGCCCTGTTCGGGCGGTTGCTCGATGGCATGTTCTTCGTCTGCCAGTTCGCCCTTCTCTATGGCTGGGTCTGTATGGTTGTTTTCTCTGTCGAGGTGGGGTTTGGAGCGGCGCTTACGCCGCCGCTTTGATTGCTTTTCGAGGGAACGGTCCCTCTTTGCGTCCCTTTGTTCCTCGTCGTCGTTTCCTTTAGGTGTATCAACCATGTATAATCGTGAGATGGGGTGGTTGTCCGGTGACCTATAGGCGCTGGTTCCTGTTAAATCTCCTACATCGTCGTCCATACCGTCGATGTCTTGAGTCGGGTTAAGCATGTCGGTTAAATCATGGACAGTGGCTACAAAGTGGGTGGTGGGTGGGCATTGAATTTCTTCATCGTCCGCATCCCAATCTTCCTGACCATAGTTCGGCCGAGGCTCTCCTGATAAAGAGAGAGACTTTAGTGAATTCAGAATGTCGCCAAAAGGAGAGTGCTGAAAGATGTCCGCGACGGTGAACTCCATTATCGGCGCCCAATCAGATTCGATTGGCGGGGGCGCGGAAGGTTCGGAGTTCGGAAAGGAGTCCGACACCTTGGAGTCACGAGCTTCGCAAAGGACAGGTATGGTGTTCGCCTCGATCGCCGTAGAGATTGCAGCCCCCGAGGCGGTGTCCAGCCACCCGTCCTCGATAGGCGCAGTCGGCTCCGAGCTAAGGGTCGGAGCGGACACTGGTGCGGCCTCCAGGACACTGTTCAGCGGCAGAGCTAGATCATGCCCATCGTAACAGTGCGGCGCGCTTGGCTGTGGCTCGAACCCGTCGAAGATGGCCAAGGGGCGTAGCTTTCAATCTGCTCCAGATGGCCAAGCGAATTGGCCCGCAGTGCAAAGCCGCTGAATTCGAAGATCTGTCCGGGGAGAAAAGTCTCACCCTGGACCGCGTCGTTGTTGATGATCGAAAGAGCCATCGGGCCTAAAGGTGACGACATAGAGGAACTCTCAATGAAAGCACCATTGTCGGTGTCAAAACCGGTGTATCTCGGGTAGGGGGTCCCGAACTGTGCGTCTAGGCGGATGGTAACAGGAGACAAGGGACACGATGTTTTTACCCAGGTTCGGGCCCTCTCGACGGAGGTAAAACCCTACTCCTGCTTGATTAATATTGATGATATGGGTAGTACAAGACTAGATCTACCACGAGATCAGAGAGGCTAAACCCTAGAAGCTAGCCTATGGTATGATTGTTGTTAGTCCTACGGACTAAACCCTCCGGTTTATATAGACACCGGAGAGGGTTAGGGTTACACAGAGTCGGTTACAATGGAAGGAGATCTACATATCCGTATCGCCAAGCTTGCCTTCCATGCCAAGGAAAGTCCCATCCGGACACGGGACGAAGTCTTCAATCTTGTATCTTCATAGTCCAGGAGTCCGACCAAAGGTCATAGTCCGGCCATCCGGACACCCCCTAATCCAGGACTCCCTCACCACCCCTTTATGGTCTCCACATAGGAGCCTTCGAGCCATGTGACATTGGGCATCTTGCCCACCATGCCACCTCCGCACTCCGCTTGTTGGCCGCTCACTACCTTCGGTTTCACATTGAAGGTCTTCAGCCACATGCCGAAGTGGGGTGATACGTCTCCAACGTATCTATAATTTTTGATTGCTCCATGCTATATTATCTACTGTTTTGGACTATATTGGGCTTTATTTTCCACTTTTATATTATTTTCGGGACGAACCTCTTAACCGGAGGCCCTGCCCAAAATTGCTGTTTTTTTGCCTATTTCAGTGTTTCGGAGAAACATAATATCAAACGGAGTCCAAACGGAATGAAACCTTCGGGAACGTGATTTTCTCATCGGATAAGACCCAGGAGACTTGGACCCTCCATCAAGAAAGCCACGAGGCTATCACGAGGGTGGAGGGCGCCCCCCTGCCTCGTGGGCCCCTCGAAGCTCCACCGACGTACTTCTTCCTCCTATATATACCTACGTACCCCCAAACACGATCAGATACAAAGCCAAAAACCTAATTCCACCGCCGCAACTTTCTGTATCCATGAGATCCTATCTTGGGGCCTGTTCCGGAGCTCCGCCGGAGAGGGCCGTCATCACGGAGGGCTTCTACGTCATCATAGCCTCTCTGATGAAGTGTGAGTAGTTTACCTCAGACCTTCAGGTCCATAGTTAGTAGCTAGATGGCTTCTTCTCTCTTTTTGGATCTCAATACAATGTTCTCCCCCTATCTTGTGGAGATCTATTCGATGTAATCTTCTTTTTGCGGTGTGTTTGTTGAGACCGATGAATTGTGGGTTTATGATCAAGTCTATCTATGAACAATATCTTTTCTGAATTCTTTTATGTATGATTGGTTATCTTTGCAAGTCTCTTCGAATTATCAGTTTGGTTTGGCCTACTAGATTGGTTTTTCTTGCAATGGGAGACAAGCTTATCTTTGGGTTCAATCTTGCGGTGTCCTTTCCCAGTGACAGAAGGGGCAGCAAGGCACGTATTGTATTGTTGCCATCGAGGATAACAAGATGGGGTTTTTATCATATTGCATGAAACTATCCCTCTACATCATGTCATCTTGCTTAAGGCGTTACTCTGTTTTTAACTTAATACTCTAGATGCATCTTTGGATAGCAGTCGTTGAGTGGAGTAATAGTAGTAGATGCAGGCAGGAGTCGGTCTACTTTTCTCGGACGTGATGCCTATATACATGATCATACCTAGATATTCTCATAACTATGCTCAATTCTGTCAATTGCTCAACAGTAATTTGTTCACCCACCGTAGAATACTTATGCTCTTGAGAGAAGCCACTAGTGAAACCTATGGCCCCCGGGTCTATTCTCATCATATCAATCTCCATCACTTTATTATTGCTTTGCTTTTTTACTTTGCCTTTTACTTTTTACTTTGCATCTCTATACCAAAAATACCAAAAATATTATCTATCATCTCTATCAGATCTCACTCTCGTAAGTGACCGTGAAGGGATTGACAACCCCTAATCGCGTTGGTTGCGAGGAGCTATTGTTTTGTGTAGGTATGAGGGACTCATGGCGTAGCCTCCTCTTTGGATTGATACCTTGGTTCTAAAAACTGAGGGAAATACTTACTCTACTTTGCTGCATCATCCTCTCCTCTTCGGGAAATCCAACGCAGTGCTCAAGAGGTAGCAAGAAGAATTTTTGGCGCCGTTGCCGGGGAGTCTGCGCAAAAGTCAACATACCAAGTACCCATCACAATCCCTATCTCCCGCATTACATTAGTTGCCATTTGCCTCTCATTTTCCTCTCCCCCACTTCACCCTTGCCGTTTTATTCGCCCTCTCTTTTCCGTTTGCCTTTTTCTCGCTTGCCTTTTGTTTGCTCGTGTGTTGGATTGCTTGTTTGTCGCGATGGCTCAAGATAATACCAAATTGTGTGACTATACCAATACCAACAATAATGATTTCCTTAGCACTCCGGTTGCTCCTCTTGCCAATACTGAATCTTGTGAAATCAATACTACTTTGTTGAATCTTATTATGAAAGATCAATTTGCCGTCCTTCCTAGTGAAGATGCCGCTACTCATCTGAATAACTTCGTTGATTTATGTGATATGCAAAAGAAGAAAGATGTTGGTAATGATATTGTTAAATTGAAGCTATTTCCTTTTTCGCTTAGAGATCATGCTAAAGCTTGGTTTTCGTCTTTGCCTAAAAATAGTATTGATTCTTGGAACAAGTGCAAAGATGCTTTTATCTCTAAGTATTTTCCTCCCGCTAAGATCATCTCTCTTAGAAATGACATTATGAATTTTAAGCAACTTGATCATGAACATGTTTCACAAGCTTGGGAGAGAATGAAATTAATGATACATAATTGCCCTACTCATGGTTTGAATTTTTGGATGATTATACAAAAACTTTATGCCGGATTGAATTTTGCTTCTAGGAATCTTTTAGATTCGGCCGCGGGAGGCACTTTTATGGAAATCACTTTAGGAGATGGTACTAAACTCCTAGATAATATTATGGTTAATTATTCTCAATGGCACACTGAAAGATCCACTAATAAAAAAGTGCATGCGATAGAAGAAATTAATGTTTTGAGTGGAAAGGTGGATGAACTTATGAAATTATTTGCTACTAAGAGTGTTTCTTCTGATCCTAATGATATGCCTTTGTCTACTTTGATTGAGAATAATAATGAATCTATGGATGTGAATTTTGTTGGTTGGAATAATTTTGGTAACAACGCGTATAGAGGGAATTTTAATCCTAGGCCTTATCCTAGTAATCCTTCTAATAATTATGGAAATTCTTACAACAACTCTTATGGAAATTTTAATAAGATGCCCTCTGAATTTGAGACTAGTGTTAAAGAGTTTATGAATTCACAAAAGAATTTTAATGCTTTGCTTGAAGAGAAATTGCTTAAAGTTGATGATTTGGCTAGGAACGTTTTGATATAATTTCTCTTGAGGTTGATTCTTTGAAGCTTAGTGATGTGGACATAAACCTAGGGTAGGGTAATAGGCCTGACCTATATGTCCTACCTAAGGTCCTTGTCCTAAGAATGAATAAGTTCAAGAATCAGTAGAAGGGATCCAGGAAAGGTGTCGAATGAAGTCCACTTGACTTACCATCCACTCGACGATCCCACTTTATCCAGGTCACTCGACCATCAAACCACTCGACAATAAGAAGACCTAAAGCCGCTCCGCGCAGCAACGGTCGGGAATTTACTCGTATCTTTAATGATCATTTGTAGCACTTTAATATAGGCGTTACCTGTAACGCCATCCCTTTATGTACATTGAATCCTATGTAACGGAGGGGAGCTGGGGTCCTGGTGCACTCTATATAAGCCACCCCCCTCCTCTGGGACAAGGGTTCGCACCCCCTGTAACTCACACGCTTATAATCCAGTCGACCGCCTCCGGGCTCCGAGACGTAGGGCTATTACTTCCTCCGAGAAGGGCTGAACTCGTAAAAACTCGCGTGTACAACTCCTCCATAGCTAAGATCTTGCCTCTACATTCCTACCCCCCTATTCTACTGTCAGACTTAGAACCACGACAGTTGGCGCACACCATGGGGCAGGTGTCTTAGCGACTTGTTGGAGAAGTTGCAATCTTTCCGATCCCCTTCATCATGGTTTCAGGCGAAGGTTTGGCTGAGGGCCGCGAGATCCGTCTCGGCGCGCTCGTGTTCGTCGCCGACGACTCCGCTTGGCTTCAGGAGGCTCCACTCGTCGTCGACGCGCTCCCTGTCCGCGGGGCAACGCACTTTCGCGCGTGTGTTCGTGGTGCCCTCCCGTGGCAGCCGTCGACCCAGTATTGGTCGGCTCCTGTGGCGTCCTCCCGCCTTGTCACCCACCGGCGCAAGCGCTCCGGTCGGTCAAGGCTTCAATGGTGGGTGAGGAATGTGGTGGCTCACCAGTCGGCCACCCCCAAGTCGCGGCGATCGAGCCCGACGAATCTCTCTACGGCCTGTTCGACTGGATCCGCAGAGACTGCATCCGAGTGCGACAGCAGTGATCAAGCGGCGGAGGTCCTGATGGTCGATGGACCTCGCAGTCCTCCCGGTTTCCCTCGCGCCGACTGTGGCGATGGCGGAGGCGATCCGTCGCATGCCCATGAGAAGTACCTCCCCGAGCCCCTCTCTTCGCAGGAGAGGGAAGAACTTCGCCGCTGGAACATGGATGCTCTTCACACTCCTATCGTTGGAGAAACCCCCAAGGCCCGGGCCTTGGAGGACGCGTGCCTGGCCAACTTGGCTGAGCGCACTCGGCTGGAGAACCTCCAGCGAGTACTCGATGAGCGTCTTGGCGTCAGCAGGTTCCGAATCCGGTCGGCGCCTTTTTTCCACCTCTGACTCAGGTATATCGAACTCCGATCCAAAATCTTACAGCTGTAGCTCGAATAGCAGAATCTATTCAGCCCTCCCAGTCAGAAGCTGACAGAGGTCTAATGCAGATCAGAGCTTTACTCCGAGAAGAAGGAAAGCAGAATACGACTGTGTCACAGTCACGGAATAGGATCCATAGCAGGTCCGTTGTTGCAGATACAGTCCAGTCGGCTCACATCCCAAGATCGCCCCCGAGGCGTGAGGGACGTGGAGACCGGTGTGATCAGTACAGAAACCGTGAGCAGTATGATCACCGACTTGAACGTGATGATCGTCGTCGAGTGCCCACACCTCCCCCAAGGAGTGGATCATACGTGCCTCGACAGCAGGATGACAGACGCCCTCACAGTGTTGGGCGAAGGATTCCAGTCGACCCCAGGGAGCCAGGCTTTGATGCGAGATCCATTCTCGTTCAGGGTTTGGTCGACAGGAACAGAACTCACCGGGAAGGTCATGATAGAGATGTACCCACCAGCAGCAGAGTACACGTTTCAGGTCCAGAGTGCTTCAGCAGAGCCATCAGGGCCGCGGTGATTCCTCCCAACTTTAGGTTGGCGACTGGAGTCAGTAAGTTCACTGGTGAGTCCAAGCCTGATACTTGGCTTGAGGACTACCGAGTGGCTGTTCAGATTGGCGGCGGCAATGATGAAGTGGCCATGAAACACTTGCCTCTGATGTTGGAGGGCTCGGCCAGAGCATGGCTGAATCAATTAGCACCCAGCATCATTTATACTTGGGAAGATCTTGCCCGAGTGTTTGTCAGAACGTTTGAAGGAACATGCAAACGACCAGCAGGGCTGACAGAGCTGCAATCTTGTGTGCAGAAGACAAATGAAACTTTGAGGGAGTATATCCAGAGATGGATCACACTGCATCACACAGTAGAGAATGTGTCTGATCACCAAGCAGTTTGTGCTTTCAAGGAAGGCGTCAAGTACAGAGAGTTGAATCTAAAGTTCGGTCGGACCGGAGACATGTCTCTGAGTCGAATGATGGAGATTGCCACCAAGTATGCTAATGGTGAAGAAGAGGATCGGCTCCGGAGGGGCAAACACAAATCAGTCGCCCATGAAACCGGAGGAGGAAACTCCATTCGGAAGCAGAAGCGCAAAGCCGAGCCAGCTGCTCCTGGAGAAACCTTAGCTGTGACTCAAGGAAAATCCAAAGGGAAGCCCAAGGGACCATGGAACCCTAAGAAAATATAAGATCAAGATGGAAATGATGTGCTGGATTTGCCATGCCACATCCACACAAAGAAAGATGAAGAGGGCAAAATCATTTACCCGAAGCATACCACTTGGCAGTGTCGGCTCCTAATCCAGTAGTTCCGAGAGAAACAACCCAAAGACAAGGAAAAAGAGTCAGACAAGGTTGAGGACAAGGAGGAGAGTGACGATGGTTACCCTCACGTCAATTCCACTCTGATGATTTTTGCTGATGTTGAGAGCTAGAGTCGACTGAAAGTTATCAACAGAGAAGTGAATATGGTCGCTCCGGCGACACCCAGTTATTTGAAATGGTTTCAGACTGCCATCACATTCGACCAGTCCAATCACCCAACGCACATAGCCACCCCTGGGAGGAAAGCTTTGGTGGCCGATCCAGTTGTCGAAGGCACTCGACTGACTAAAGTTTTGATGGATGGTGGCAGTGGCCTGAATATTCTGTATGCAGTGATGCTGAAAGGGATGAGCATTCCGATGTCCAGACTCAGTGAAAGCAGTATGAATTTCCATGGAGTCATTCCAGGCAAGAAGGCTGAATCACTCGGCCAGATTGCTCTTGACGTGGTTTTCGGTGATTCCAAGAATTACCGCAAAGAAAAGTTGACATTTGAAGTTGTGGATTTCGGAGTGCTTATCACGCTATTCGGGCAGGCTGGCTTATGCACGTTTATGGCTCGACCATGCTATGTGTACCTCAAATTGAAGATGCACGGTCCCAAAGGTGTGATCACTATCACCGCAATCGAAAGAAGGCGTAAGAGTGCTTCCGGAAGGGCTCGAAGATCGCGCTGATCTTGCGCAGATGGCAGTAGTGGAATTGCAGGAGTATCAGAAAAATGCAGATCCGAGTGATTTGTTGCGAGCTAAGAAGCCTGCAACGGATTCAGCATTTCAGTCGTCTGGTGAAACGAAACCGATTCATATCCACCCGACTGATCCCAATGCTGCTCCGACCCACATTTCAACAACACTCGACTCCAAATAGGAAGAAGCGCTCATCCAGTTCCTCCGTGAGAACTGGGACATCTTTGCATGGAAACCTTCTGACATGCCAGGTGTTCCCAGGGGACTGGCTGAGCATCGTTTGCGAGTCGACCCAAAGGTAAAACCGGTCAAGGAACATCTTCGACGGTCCGTCGTGCAGAAGAAAAAATCAATCGGTGAAGAAGTGGCTCGGCTCCTGGCAGCTGAGTTTATTCGAGAGATTTACCACTCCGAGTGGTTAGCTAATGTTGTCATGGTCCCTAAGAAGGACGATTCACTTCGCATGTGCATCGACTTCAAGCACATCAATCGGGCCTGCCCGAAGGATCACTTTCCTCTCCCCCGCATCGACCAAATAGTCGATTCGACTGCGGGGTGTGAGCGTTTGTCCTTTTTGGACACCGATTCCGGGTATCATCAGATCCGTCTGTATGGACCCGATGAGACTAAAACAGCTTTCATCACCCCATTCGGGTGCTTCTGTTATGTCACTATGCCACTCGGTCTAAAGAACGCTGGAGCCACGTTCATGCAGATGATTCAGAAGTGTTTACTCACTCAAATTAGTTGGAATGTGGAAGCGTACATGGATGACATTGTGGTCAAGTCACGTAAAGGTTCCGACCTACTGGCTGACCTTGCTGAAACCTTTGCCAACCTCAGAAGGTATGATATCAAGCTTAATCCATCAAAGTGCACATTCGGAGTTCCAGGAGGAAAGTTACTCGGTTTTCTCGTTTCCGAACGAGGGATCGACGCTAACCCCGAGAAAGTTGGTGCCATACTCCGAATGAAACGCCTTGTGCGTGTGCATGATGTCCAGAAGCTTACTGGTTGTTTGGCCGCCCTAAGTCGATTCATTTCCAGACTTGGTGAGAAGGCACTGCCTCTCTACCAACTGATGAAGAAATCAGATAAGTTCGAGTGCACTCCCGAAGCTGATGCAGCATTTGTAGAGCTAAAAGCCCTGCTTTCCACCCAGCCGGTGCTTGCTGCCCCAATTAGCAAAGATCCTTTACTGCTTTATATAGCAGCCACTGGACAAGTCTTCAGTACAGTACTTACGGCCAAGCGGGAAGAAGAGGGAAAAGCCTATAAAGTTCAGCGCCCGGTTTATTATGTTTCCGTAGTTCTGACTCCGTCAAAACAGAGATATCCACACTATCAGAAGCTTGTTTATGGGATTTACATGACCACAAAGAAGGTTGCACACTATTTCTCTGACCACTCTATTACAGTCGTCAGCGACGCTCCATTGTCAGAGATTCTGCACAACAGAGATGCAACTGGTCGAGTGGCAAAATGGGCGATTGAACTCCTTCCCTTAGATATCAAGTTTGAGGCAAAGAAAGCTATCAAGTCCCAAGCAATAGCAGATTTCCTCACGAATGGATCGAGCAACAGCTGCCGAGCTCAAGTTCACTTTCGGAGCACTAGACCATGTTCTTTAGCGGTTCCAAGATGATGAATGGTTACGGTGCCGGGTGGTACTTGGTATCCCCGAGGAGACAAGCTCGAGATATGTACTCTAGATTCACTTTGATTCCTCCAATAACGAAGCAGAATATGAAGCACTCTTATATGGGTTGCATGGCCATTTCACTTTCGGCGTCACGCCTCATGGTCTATGGCGACTCAGATTTGGTGGTCAATCAAGTGATGAAAGAGTGGGGACGTCGAAGCCCAGCCATGGTAGCTACTGCAATGCGGTGAGAAAGTTGGAAAAGAAGTTTGAGGGGTTAGAGCTCCATCATATACCCCGACTGAAAAATCAAGCAGCCGATGATTTGGCGAAGATAGGTTCCAAGAGAGAAGCCATTCCTAGCAATGTGTTTTTGGAACACATTCACACACCGTCATTTCAAGAAGATCCTTTTACAGACGAGCCCCCACAACCTAAGAGCGCCACAGATCCGACTGAAGTCGAGATCCCAGCTGTAGTCGACCTAATCATGGAGGTTCTGGTCATCACTCCCGACTGGACAGTACCTTACATCGCGTACATCCTTAGGAAGGAACTCCCAGAGGAAGAAGAAGAGGCTCGACAGATCGTCCGTTGATCCAAAGCCTTTACGGTGATCAAGGGATAGTTGTTCAGAGAAAGTGTGACTGGAGTCGGTCAGAAATGCATAACGCCAGAAGAAGGTAGAATGATCCTCAATGACATCCACTCGGGGACCTGTGGCCACCATGCGTCCTCTCGGGCCATAGTGGCTAAAGCATACTGAGCCGGGTTTTATTGGCCACGAGCAAATGAGATGGCGAAAGACATAGTCGACAAATGTGAAGGCTGCCAGTTTTACTATTGTCGGGGAGGCTGATCGTACCCACAGACACCTATGGGGCCGGCGGACCAGGCCCCTTTGTGGTTTGGAGGGGGGCGGAGATCGCACGAAGAGCGGATCGAGGCGAGGCACACGAGCAGTTTACCCAGCTTCGGAGCTCTCCGGAGAGATAAAACTCCTACTGCTGCTTGTTTGATGTATTGTGTTCTTGCTAGGGAGCGATGAGAGCTACAAAACCTAGCGTGAGTGTATCTGGTCTCGGGTGAGTCGAACGAACCGAACCTCCTCTACGTTGCACATGGGCCTCCTTTTATATGCTCAAGGGGTCTCCGACAGGTGGCAACATAGATGAGGGTACAAATGTAAAAACAGGAGTTGGTACACCTACTCGAGCGATTATGCGATGCAAAATACCTAACTCTGACGGCAAGGGACAAAAGCAATAAATGCCCGTCAGTGTCGCTCAAACAGTGCAACAGAGACCGTCAGGTGCGCCTCCGCTCGCCACGATGGCTAGCTTGTCAGCGCCGCTTATCGCTGCTCTCCGCTGGCTGCACAGCCGCTCGACACGCGCGCATGGAACGGTCCCATGGCGACACGTCGCTGGATGAGCTGGAGCGGAGATGGAGAGAGGTTGCTTGCCGCGGCAAGCGCCTTGCCGTGGCCGAATCCTTGTCGCGTCCGGAGGCTTGTCACGCTCCGGGCCTTCCCGGCAAGCTCCTCTTGCCGGGGCCTTGTCTTGCATGCCTTGAGTGGCCTTCCCGACAAGCTCCTCTTGCCGGGGCCTTGTCTTCTTAATCAAATACTTTGTTCTTGAATGTCTCCAAAGGAGCCACGGAGGACCTTGGCGGTGACGAGGAAAACCCTGCCGCTGGTGTCTGCAATCGTCTGCACGATGCACGGGATACTAGGGTACCCTACTCTAGTACACCGGCAGAGCCCTGCCTGGGCCGTACACGGTGCCGAGCGCTGTCGGGCCAGGCCCAAAACAGTGCACGGTCACACGCGGCCTCGACCATGTTGCAACTCGCCCCGGACCCACCAGGATCCCCACTAACGGCACGCACCGGACGTGGCGTCGTGCGAGAGATCGTGGGCGCGGTCGTGGGGGCTTCTTTAATAGGAAAAGCGGAACGTCCGCCCCTCCCCCTCTTTATAAGCGGAGGAAACAGGGGCAGGCCGTCCACTCTGCCATCGCTGTCCTGTCAAGAAAACCACCGCCGCTCCCCTCTTCTTCTCCGGTGCGAAGAGAAGCGCCCGCCCCTTCGCCACCTGGCGCTCACCGCCGTCGGCCTCCTCCGCCACCCTCGCCATGGCTCCAGCCGACAAGGAGAAGAAGGCGTCAAGTCGGCCGAGGCGCAGCGGCTCGCGGTGCTGTGCAAGGAGCGGGCCATCTTCCCCCCGCAGCTCGGCGCAAGGGAGCTGCGGGACGTCTTCTACCTCTTCTGGTCGATGGAGACGCGTGCGCATCCGCGCATGAGGGTACTCCCCGCCTCCGCCTCTGATTTGGCCCCAACAGGGTACCCTTTTTCGCTCTTTTCTTCTATTGCGGGCTTTGCCCGCCCTTTTCCGAGTTCTTCTGCGACATCATGAACATGTTTAACCTCTGCCTCCTTGATTTCACCCCCAACGCCGTCTTGACCATGGCAGTTTTCGCGCATCTTTGCGAAAACTTTGTCGGAGTCCACCCAAATGTGGCACTCTTCCGCCATTTCTTTGTGCCCCGCGTCGAGAGAGGAGAGCCACTTGCCGGAGGGATAGCTTGGGTCTCCAAGATCGGCAAGAAAGAGGCCTACCTGGAAGGAGAGTTCCGCAACAAGTGGGAGGAGTGGAGAGCCAACTGGTGCTGGGTCGTAGAGGAGAACCCGCAACCCTTCACCGCCGTCATCAAACTCCAATAGTGCGCGGCAGAGATTGGAGCATCTTGGAGCCTGAGGATGCGAATCTGATGATAGCTGTGACCCAGATTTTGCGCCTCAGGCTTGCCGGGTTAACCGTAGGCGCAGTTGGCGCAGATTTCCTTCGTCGCCGCATCGCTCCCTTGCAGGAAAGGAGGAGGCCTGCCTGGGAGTTCCAAAATGCGGCAGACATTATGAGGTTGCGCCCTGGCCTGAACCTGAACTTCACCGTCTTGGAGCTGGACGCGATGCTGCTCGAGCTGTTCAAGAACGACCCCGACCACCCGGAGTGGTTTAGGTTGCCGCGGGGGGTCGTCCCATTGTGCAACAACTTGGTGCTCGACTGCATCCGCGCCATGATGCTGTTGTGCGACTCCCACGGGATCGTCCCAACCTGGCAGGAGCCCCCCGACGAGGTCGTGCAGCAGTTCTTCGACGACTTAGAAGAAGTGCCGATCCGCTCGACGAAAGCGAAAAAGGCTCACCCGTGACACCACCGGCGAGGAGATGGCGCGGATTGCCACCGAGGTGGAGGAGGCGGCAGCAGCCGCCGCTGGAGCCTTCGGAGTTCACCGTGGAGGAGGCGGACGCTGCGAAAGGCGGCAAGCCTTGCCGAGCGACGGGAGATCGCGGGTGCGGACGCGCTGGTCGCGCCCGCGGCCGGGTCGCGTGGACCCGCCGCGGGCGCTTCTTCTCCACCACCCAGCGACTTGCCGCCAGCGGAGCCCCCGGCTCCGCCGAAGAGGCGTCTCCGCAAGGCCGGAGACGAGTCGGGGCGGCAGACTCGCCCACAAGAAGCAGCGTCGACGCGCTCCACCGCGACAAGCGAGGTTGCCTTGAGCGCCCCACACCGCCGACAAGCTGGGCGGGATCTTCTCGAGCCACCATCGACGCCCGCCAAGCGGCCAAGAGAGCCCACTCCCCGCCTCGTCGCACCGGAGGCGAGCCGAGTTTGACTTCTCAGCGCTCAGCTCCGAGGAGGAAGGGAAGAGTAAGCTCTTGAGATTTGTGCTTGTATTTCTTCAATTTTATTGCTTCATCTTGAATCTGATTTGCTTAGATTCGACTCTTTACTTTTCGTGACGCCGCCCAGAGAGCGTCGAAGAGGGCTAAGATCCCGGCAGTGCGTCGTTGAGGGCGATTCTCCCGTGCTGACGGGGGGGCGTCTGAGACTCCCTTGCGGACCGGCAACCCTTCCTCAGGCAGCCCCCAGCCAGCCCCCTGCAGTAAGTGTGCAGTTTTCTCCTTACTATTAGGTGTGCGGGGTGCTCCTTCTTCGTTGATACTGTTGTTTGCTTGTGTAGGAGCAGAGCAGCCTCATCGGGGAGGGCTCGGAAGCCGCCCCGAGATCCTGTCTGGCGACACTACGCCGCCAAGGGAGGAACCTCTGGCAAGGGAGCGCCCTCCGACAGGGGAGGCCACTCCGGCAAGGGATGCTACCCCGGAAAGGGAGGCTACCCCGGCAAGGGACAGCGCCAATGACCCTCCAGTGGTCGAGGCCATGGCTGCGGATCCCGTTGCAGGTAATTTCCTTATACGAAAATTTCCCTTGGGCTTGCTTTCTTTTGTTTCTCTTTTTGGACATTTGCTTGTTGCTCTTTCTTCGTCGGCCTTGAGCCGATGGAGGTCGAGGCCGCCCGGTGAGGAGGAAGCGGCAACAACAGCGAGGCCGCCCGTCGAGGAAGAAGAGGTCGTGGTTGTGGAAGAAGAGGCCGTCGCCCGGCACGAGCCTGTTGGCGAGGAGGCCACCGAGGCGGCCGACGCGGAGGCAGCGAGGGTCGAGGCGATCGCTTGGCAGCCCCGAGGCCGCGGGAGTGACAAGCGCTACACCGACAGCCGACTCCCGCCGCTGCCTGCGGCATCAGACTCGAGGAGCCCCGGCCAGCGCCTACGAAGGCCGGCGGCGTCTTCATCAAGCTCCCACAGGAACCGAGCTCCAGGCGCCCGGTCGAGGAGAGACCTTGACGGCCCGAGCTACTCGCCTCTCTTGGGCTGGGCCTGGTGGGCCAGCGCCAAGCAGCGGCGAAGTCGAGGAGGAAGCAGGTGGTGAAGAAGCTCTGTCGCTCTACGCGCCCGGCAGCCAAGTTGGAGACCGGGAAGCACTTGTCGCGAGGGCAGGAGCGGACATGGAGAAGCGCGCAGAAGAGCTCGGGCGCCAACCAAGAAGCCCTCGCGATGTAGCGAAGCGTGGGGGCAACTTGCTGAAGAAGCGCCACGGCCTTCATCCTCGAGAAGGCCGCTTGAGGAGAGGAGCAATGGCTGGCTGCCGAGAAGCTCTCCAGCGCAGGAAAGTGGTGGCAGCGGAAGGTCAACCTGGACAGCCATGAAGAAGACCTTGCCGCGAGGAGTCACTTACGGGCGCTTCAGAAGCGAAGGATCTTTGCCGCAGCAGCCGAGGCCGCCAAGGAAGAGCTGAAAGCGAAGGTGGCACTGGTGGAGGCCAGCCTCAAGAAGAGCGGCGAAGAGCTTGCCACGCTCAAGCGTGAACGCGAGAAGGGCGCCTACACCCTTGGCGAGCTGCGAGTCGTCTCGTGATAGAGGCAAGGATCTCGATGCGCCAAGGATTCAAAAGCGGATCTTGAGCTGAAGGCCACCACTCTGCAGCCTTGAGCGTTGGGCCGGCGCCCGAGGCGGGAGGTGGGCTTGTTGGAGGCGATCAAGGCCAAGGAGGAGCTGCTAGCGAATGCTGCCTCCATCGAGCACCTTGAGGGAGGCGTGGAGCACTTTGGGTGAAGGTCTTGTGGACACCGCCGCCGACATCCTAGCAGTGATGGAGGCTGGGGATGGCGGACCTTGCATACTCCTCCGACGAGCATCTCCAACCCAGCGCCAAACTCGGTTTATTCTTCAAAGGCATGGTGGCGGGTCTCCAGCGACTCAGAAAAGGTCCCGAAGCGGTGGCCGAGGAATCGCGCGGATCTGTCTTGAGAGCCCTCGAGAAAGTGTTGATAAAGGTGGCCTTCCATAATCCGGGCCTCAACCTTACTTGGCGTCCTCGAGGTCCTTGCCGCCCGGATGCCAACGTGGAGGAGCTCAAAGCCCTTATCGCACCCATTGTGGACAAGGTGAACAAGATCAAGCGGATCGATGGCGACCCGCGTGAACTAGGCCGCCAATTTTATCTTCCCTTGTTCTTTGTCGATCATGTTTAGAACACTTTGTTAGATCAGCGACAAGTTATTTTGTAATATACTCTATCTTAGGCGATCAATGCAAGCGTTATTTCCTCTACTTGATTCCTTCCTTTATGCGTTTACGCCTTACGCATTTGGGGGACTTGTCGGTGCGGGCACTCTTGCCCTTGATCTTTGAGTCTTGAACGTCGGCGACTTCTTTGGAAGTGCCGCCTCCGACAAGCAACCTTGTCGCGACTAGCTGCAGCTCACTTAAGTTGTTGAGCGGACTCGAAACAAAGTAAGTAGCGACTAATGGGAGTTGGTTCCTCTGCGCTGGGTTTTCCATACAAAAGTACTATCGTTCGAGGAAGATAACTTAAAAATTTAAAATTGATTGCTCAAACTTTGGCAACAAGCTTTTACATCTCTTGCTTCCGATGAGGTGAAACTTCCTCGGCGGTGCACAGTCCACGATATTATCTCCTGCTCCCCCTGGTTAACTTGTGCGCGAGGAGCCTTCCTTTCTTTGAGAAAAGAGAAAGAAGAGGAAATAATGTTATGGAGCCCAGCGACTCGATTACGCTTACCGGGTGTGGTTCTTTGCACAAAGTGTTAGTCAAAACATGCAATAAAATGATGAAAGCATGAATTTGACAAGTTTTGCGCAACACATGAGCTTCTTGATGCAGGGTCTGCGCGCGGCTTTGTACAATGTATTACTGGCAACATCGGCAAGACTTGTACAAAAGGTGGTGGCGGGAACTGGTTCCGGCAACCGCGCCCTACGGATAAAAATTACGAAGATGCTCAATGTTCCAGGAGTTGCTCACGGAATGCCATCTTCGGTCTCAAAGCGGACGGCGCCGAGGCCTAGTGACTTCGTTTCACCCGATAAGGGCCTTCCCACTTGGCGTCAACTTGTTTGAATTCTTGGCGGACTGAGCGAGGCGAAGAACAAGGTCGCCTTCCTCGAGACTTCTGGCACTAACTCTGCGGCTATGGTAGCGGCGCAAAAGCTTGCTTTGGTAGCGAGCAGCTCGCACAACGGCCCTGAAAGAGCGATCCTCCTCAAGGAAGCGGCGCGTCATCTTGTCGCAGCTGCTCTTGCTCAAACTCATCATAAGCGAGCACTCGAGGCGATCCGTATCTGAAGTTCCGTGGGGAGAACTGCCTCTGCTCCATAGACTAGAGCAAAAGGTGTGCGGCCGGTGGCTCGATTTGGCGTCGTCTGATCGACCAAAGAACCACCGGCAGCTCCTCGATCCAGTTTCTTCCGCACTTGTGCAGCACAGCCGAAAGTTACGGTCTTGAGCCCGCGCAGCACTTGACATTGCCCTCTCTCGCTTGACTATTTGCTTCTCGGGTGAGCCACGGAAGCAAAGCAGACCTTGGCGCCAAGATCTTGGGCGTCTTGCATGAAGGTGCGACTCGTAAATTGTGTGCCGTTGTCGGTGATGATCCTGTTAGGGATTACGAAGCGGCAAACAATCGACTGAAGAACTTATTTGGCATTTGTCTTTGTCACCTTCCTCCTTTGCTTCCACTTCCGGCCACTTTGTGAACTTGTCGATGGCGGCGTACAAGTACTCAAAGCCCCGATAACTCGGGGAAGGGGCCGAGGATGTCGAAACCCCGGACCGAAAATGGCGAGGATAAAGGGATCGTCTGGAGAGCTTGAGCTGGCTGGTGTATCTGCTTGGAATGGGCCTTGCGCTTCAGACATGGTTACTTGTGCAGTTGCATCCTGGAGGCCTGACGGCCAGAAGAAACCTAGCCGGAAAGCTTTGACGCCAAGAGCTCTTTCGCCAATGTGGTGACCACATAAGCCTCCGTGTATCTCTGCCAACAGCTTCATCCATCTTCCACAGGAATACACTTCAATTTCACACCGTTGAGTCTTCTTACATGCAGTATCTTTTGTCGACAAACTGGTACATACTTGGTGACGGGCTACTCTTTCCGCTTCTTCTTACTCTTGAGAAGTTCTCCCCTGTCACGAAGGAAATGGACAATCTGCTGCGCCCATCTTTGGAGCTTGTGGCTCGACAACAAGGACTAAAGGCACATCTGCTGCTGCGGGAACATCGGCTTCCACGGCAAGGACCTGCGGCCTGCGGAGCTTGATGCTCCCGACAAGCTTGCGGAGCAAGACTTGTCGGGGCGTCTACTTCAACGAAACAAACCACAGGGCTGTCGGGCAGATGCCCCTCAACACTTTGTTGGTGTTGATTTTGGGGACCTTTGCAACAGCGGCAGGAAGCTCTATCGGAAAGTAGTCACCAGAGGTCAACTTCCTCTTCTTGCTTTGTCCAATTGATGGTGTTACGGTTGGCTGAGTCGGCTTGAGCACGAAAATCCCTGGTTCCACAGCAACTTAAGTCTGCGGCACACTTTGTGAGCCGTCGGCAATATCATTACGAGCTCTTGGAACATGTTCCATTTGCGAGGCCGTCAAAGTGCTCTTCTAGCTTCCTCACTTCATCAACGTGAGGCTTCCATCAACGGACTCTGGTAATCTTTGTTCACTTGGCGGACGACAAGTTGCGAAGTCACCCACGACAATAAGCTTTTCGATCCCAAGGTCCCGCTGCGATCCTGAGACCGGCAAGCAAACCTTCATACTCTGCGGTATTGTTTGTCACCTGCTCCTTGGGAAAGTGCATCGGACTACGTGCTTGAGGTGCTCTCCGGTGGAGTGCGATAAGCGCACTTGCAAACGGCGCCTTGCAGCGAGAAGGCACCATCAAAGTACATCAGCCACTCTTTGCTTGCTTCCTTGACGGGAATGCTCGTCTCCGGAATCTCTTCATCTGGTGTTGGCGTCCATTCTGCTATGAATTTTGCCAATGCTCTGCTTTGGATAGTTGATGTGCTTTCAAACTTGAGACCAAAGCTTGACAGTTCCAGTGCCCACTCGACAATCCTGCCCGTTGCTTCTGGGTTCTGCAGTATCCTCTTCAGCGGAAAGCGAGTGACAACTGTGATCTCATGTGCTTGGAAGTAATGGCGCAGCTTTCTCGAGGCCATGAGGAGACGAAAAGCACTTTCTGCACACAGTACCTTGACCAAGCCCCTGCGGGAGGAGGCCGACAAAAATGGTAGGCTGCACCATCCTTTTACGCATCTGTTCATGTGTCTGCAGCGGATTCATCCTTGTCGGGACCAGAGCTTGTCGTGAAGCCCCCACCTTGTCATTTGGATGTGCTTGCCGCGGTTGCGGCTCGTCATCCGCCTCCCTCTCCGCTACTAACGCAGCACTAACCACTTGATTGGTTGCCGCTATATATAGCAGCAACTTCTCTTGTGGCTTAGGTGCGACAAGTGTTGGAGTGGAGGACAGGTATCTCTTCAAGTCTGCAGCGCAGCCTCCGCTTCCGAGTCCATTTCATTGGACCTGCCTTTTTCAAAATCTTGAAAAATGGCGAGGCGCTCAACAGACCTAGAAATAAACCTCTTTGAGAGCAGCCACGCATAGCCGGCAAGTCTTCGTACATCCTTGGCGCTTTGGTGCTTCAATCTGCTCAATGGCCTTGATCTTGTCGGGATTAGCTTCAATCCCTTGTTGAGACCACGAAGAACCCGAGAAGCTTGCGGAAGGGACTCCAAACACACACTTCTCGGGGTTGAGCTTGAGGTTGATCTTGCAGATTTGCAAAGGTCTCGTCCAAATCTTGAACCAGAGTTGCTCTGTCCTTGCTTTTGACCACTATGTCATCCATGTAGGCTTCTACATTTACATGCATCTGCGGCTCAAAAGCGTCATGGACTACCCTTGCAAATGTTGAACCAGCATTCCTCAAACCGAAAGGCATCCGTATGAAACAGTATGTGCCGCATGGTGTGATGAATGCGGTCTTCTCCTCATCTTCTTCAGCCATGAAGATCTGATGGTATCCTGAGTATGCATCAAGAAACGAAAGCAAATCACATCCAGCCGTGGAGTCAACAATCTGGTCAATGCGCCGGCAAGGGAAATGGATCTTTGGGACAAGCTTTATTAACATCCGTGAAGTCAATACAAAGTCTCCATTTTCCATTTGCTTTCTTATGCGACTACATGATAGGCCAACCATGTAGGATGGAGCACTCCTCGACAAGGCTCTTTGCTTCCGGTTCTTGATCTCTTGACTATGAATTCTTGGCGCTCCACTTTGCTTGCTTCGACTTTTTGCTTGGCCAGACGCGCATGAGGACAAAGCGGCGGCGGTGCTCAATCAGTTTCGAGCGCCCGGGGATGTCGACGGTTGCCATGCAAACACGTCGACATTCGCCCGCAGGAAAACAACGCGCGCCTTCCTATTTAGGGTCGAGAGAGGCGCGATGGTGAAGGTACCACCGATTGCTATCCTCCTTGGCGGGCACCTTCTTGGTCTTTGGCGGAGCCACCATCTTCTTGCACTTGCGGTGGAGCTCGATGGTGCGTCCTTGGCGGTAGCGCAACACTCCGAAGAGGTGCGCTTGCGGAGTGAGCATCGAGCCCTTGCGGACTTGGACTTTGTTTTCTTCCCCGGGAGCTTGACGGCAAGTGTCTGGCAATCTATCGCGGCTGCTGCATCGGTAGATCTTGTCGGCACAGATAAGGGCATCCTTCTTGTCGCCATGGACAGAGATGGCGCTTATCGGGCTGGCATCTTGAGTAGGTTGTAAGCGTAGTGAGAGGCTGCCATGAACTTGGCGAGTCTTTGGGCGGCCGAGTATCCCGTTGTAAGGCAACAGGAAATCGGCAACGTCGAATGTGACCCTCTCAGTCCTAAAGTTCAGCTCGCTGCCAAATGTTACCGGCAACGTAATCTTCCCCTTTGGCTTGCTCCTTCCCGGATTGATTCCTTGGAAGGTACCGGTCTCTTCGAGCTCGCTGTCAGGGATTTGAAGCTTCTGGAGCACCGCGGAGGAGATCGGATTCAAGCCGGCCCCGCCCGTCAACTAGCATTTTGGTGACCTTGAGGTTGCGGATGGTTGGTGAGACCAACATCGGCAAGCACCCGACCGCCGATTATGCGATCGGTGGTCCTCAATATCAAAAATGATAGGCGTCTTTGGACCACTTGAGGCTTGCGTGACTCTATGGATGGTTCCGCTGCATTGACCTCCGCATCCATTGCTTGAGTTGGCGGTGGGAGGTATGCGAAGGAAGCACCTCCGTCAACGCAGAGGACCTCTGTGGCTTTCTGAAACTCCTGCTCGTCGGCGTCGTGCGTCTTCCATGTCTTCGTCGTCGTCATCATCTTCATCCTTATCGCGGCGGCGGGAGGTCTCTCCTTGCCGCTGCTTGGCCTTGCCTTGGCGTCCTCCCGGCCGGGGCGTTTCTTGCTTGCTCCCCAGCACCTTCCTGGGCCTTCTCCTTGTCGCGCGCTCGTACTCGGCTCTCTGCTGTTCAACAAAGCTGCTCGACCTTCTTGCAGCTCTGGAGGTCGTGGCCCTTGGTGCGGTGGATCTTGCGATCTTGCTTGCGGAGCTGTCTGCTTGTCGGCCCGCCACCCCGGTAGTGGTTGGCGTCAGCGGCAACCTCCTTGCCCGAGCCACCAGCCTTGGCGTTCTTGTCGCCACCTCCGTTGCCGGACTGCTCAACTGCTAGCACTTCTCTGCCTTTCTTCTTCCGGTTGCCTCGCCGCCGGCCTTTCTTTGCCGGGGCGGTGTCCTCCTTGTCGAGATCCTGCTTCGCATTCTCTCACAGGAGTCTCCTCCCTTCCTCGTAGCGTGCACACTTTGTCGGCCAAGGCGTACAGCTCAGCGGCGTCCTTGACTTTGCACATCGCCATCTCCTCCCTCATCCTGCGGTTCCGCACATTCGATGAAATCTTGCTGATCACCGCTTGGCCGGGGTGGGCGTGCTGGGATGTTGTAGTGCACTGCAGCTGAATCTCTGAATGAACTTGCGCGGGGACTCTCCTTCCTTACGGCGGCGAGATGAAGGTCACTCTCTTGGCCATGAGGTTTGTGGCCACATGAAAGCGCCAACAAAGCGATGGCACAGATCTGCCAAGAGGATATGGAGCTGTCCGGCAAGTGCATGAGCCAAGATCGGCGTTGGAAGCTTGAGCACGGCGGAAAGTAGTTGGCGAGGATCTTGTCGTCCCGTCCCCCGCAGCACGCACCGCGATGGTGTAGATCTTGAGAACTCCGACGGATGCGTCCTGCCATCATACTTCTCCGGCCGCGTCTGGTTTGAAGTTTTTACGGCTGGGCCCTTTGGACTTGCCGCGGCTCACGAGTGAGCGCAGGGCAACCTACCACGTCTGACAAGTCGCTGGCTCCTCCGGCGCGCGCATGTCAACGAAGGCCCAGCGGCGGCAGCCGGTTGACGTCGCGCTTCTCTTGGCGCTCGATGCGAGTTCGGCGTCCTCTTGTTGTCGCTCATGAAGAACTTGGCGCTGATCGCGGCGAGCTCATGGATCCGGCGGCAGCGGTGGAAGTCATTGTCGAGGTGGATCCGGTGAGTCGGCGATCTTGGCCTTCGTGGCGGAGAGTGCAGTGGTTGCACCTCCGGCAGTTTAAATCGCCACCGGCTCGTGCCTTATCGTCTCGCCGCGGCAATGATGGCGTTAGTTGCCGCGGAGCGTCGCCGTTAACCAAAGCCGATGAGGCTCTGGATAGTGGCCCTCCACTCGTCGACCTTAGTCGGCCGTTGGAGGGTAGTCGAGCAGCGTGAGCTCGCCCGAGCTTCCATTGGAGTAGTGGGTGGCATTGGCGAACGGTGCGAGGAGCGGGATATGCTCGGATTTCTAACTACGTTAGAAGGAGCAGCACCCCGTCCGGGCGACCGTATCTCACTCGTGTCAGCATGTTGGCGCGCATGCTGGTCTTGAGGGTCTCGATCCAACGAACGTATGGCATTATGAACGCCATGACGTTGTTGGTCCCGCGCCTCCTGAGATGGGTGCGGGGGATGCGCGGACGCCGAGGTTTGCGGGGCCTTGTCCTTGGACTTGTAGCGTCGCGAGCACCTTCGTCGGCGCCCGTTCCTCCGCTTGACGTCTGCCCCCACCACCCGTTTGCTGCGGTGAGGGTGGAGTGCAGCGAACGGCTCTGCTGCCGCGAAGCCTTCTTCTTCGGTGGCATGTTGAGAAAGATGTTGATAGCGCTGCTCGTGTGAACGCCGGATCAGATTCACACGGCCTCGACGCCTCCTACCTAGCGCGCCAAAGATGTCGGGGAGGCTGATCGTACCCACAGACACCTATGGGGCCGGCGGACCAGGCCCCTTTGTGGTTCGGAGGGGGGCGGAGATCGCCTGAAGCCGGATCGAGGCGAGGCACCTGAGCAGTTTACCCAACCGAAGCTCTCCGGAGATAAAACTCCCACTTGCTGCTTGTTTGATGTATTGTGTTCTTGCTAGGGAGCGATGAGAGCTACAAAACCTAGCGTGAGTGTATCTGGTCTCGGGTGAGTCGAACGAACCGAACCTCCTCTACGTTGCACATGGGCCTCCTTTTATATGCTCAAGGGGTCTTGGACAGGTGGCAACATAGATGAGGGTACAAATGTAAAAACATGAGTTGGTACACCTACTCGAACAGTGTATAGTGCAAAATACCTAACTCTGACGGCAAGGGACAAAAGCAATAAATGCCCGTCGATTGTCGCTCAACAGTGCAGCAGAGACCGTCAGTGCGCCTCCGCTTCGCCACGATGGCTAGCTTGTCGGTAGCCGCTTATCGCTGCTCTCCGCTGGCTGCACAGCCGCTTTCGACACGCAGCGCATGGAGCGGTCCCATGGCGACACGTCGCTGGATGAGCTGGGCGGAGATGGAGAGAGGTTGGTTGCGCGGCAAGCGCCTTGCCATGGCCGAATCCTTGTCGTCGCGTCCAGGAGGCTTGTCGCTCCGGGCCTTCCGGCAAGCTCCTCTTGCGGGGCCTTGTCTTGCATGCCTTGAGTGGCCTTCCGACAAGCTCCTCTTGTCGGGCCTTGTCTTCTTAATCAAATACTTTGTTCTTGAATGGCTCCAAAGGAGCCACGGAGGACCTTAAGCGGTGACGAGGCAAACCTGCCGCGAGTCTTTACTGTCCATGTCCATGCAATGCACGGGATACTAGGGTACCCCTACTCTAGTACACCGACAACTATGATATGTCTCACAAGCCAGCGTCAGCCCTGAAAACTATTCCCCTCGTCTGGCCCTTTGCTGTTTGGGGATTGGATATGATTGGACCACTGAGAACTGGTAGAAGCGGCTTCACTCATGTGCTGGTGGCAGTCGACAAGTTTACCAAATGGATTGAAGCCAAACCGATCAAGAATCTTGAAGCCAGCACCGCTGTCAGTTTCATCAGAGAATTGGCATTCATATATGGAGTTCCACACAGCATCATCACTGACAACGGGTCAAACTTTGATTCTGAGGAGTTTAGAGCCTTCTGCGCTTCTCAAGGCACACGAGTCGACTATGCTTCAGTCGCTCACCCGTAGTCGAATGGACAAGCAGAAAGGGCAAATGGCCTAATTCTCAAGGGACTGAAACCCCGACTGATGCGTGATCTCAAACATGCAGCAGGCGCCTGGGTCGATGAACTTCCATCAGTACTTTGGGGTTTGAGGACAACTCCTAATCGGTCGACTGGACGAACTCCTTTCTTTTTGGTCTATGGAGCCGAAGCTGTTCTGCCAAGTGACCTGCTCCACAACGCACCCCGAGTCGAGCTCTTCTCCGAAGAGGAAGCAGAACAAGCCCGGCAGGATTCAGTCGATCTCTTAGAGGAGGAGAGAGAAATGGCCTTGATCCGGCTGACCATTTATCAGCAAGACTTGCGTCGATTCCATGCCAGAAACGTGAAGGGTCGAGCCTTTCAAGAGGGAGACTTGGTTCTTCGAGTGGATCAACAGAAGCCACACAAGCTCGCCCCTGCTTGGGAAGGTCCCTTCATTATCACTAGAGTTCTTCACAATGGAGCATACCATCTTTACAATGTCGAGCATCAGAAAGACGAGCCACGAGCTTGGAACGCGGATCTACTCCGCCCCTTTTATACTTAAGTACTCACTCGGATGAGATGTAATAAGTAATACCTTTGTAGTTTATTTATCAAAAATAAGAGATTTATAATTTTCCTAAACGATTGTTGTCGCTTTTATTTAAGTCTGAAATCCCCCAGTGGGTGACTTAGCTGCGAATCCGTTTCGCCTAAGTTCAAAAAATTCTGCCAAGTGGTGAGCAAGCCTCTCACTCGGAGACTTAGCTGCGAATCCGTTTCGCCTAAGTTCGAAAAATCCTACCGAGTGGTGAGCAAGCCTCTCACTCGGGGGCTTAGCTGCGAATCCGTTTCGCCTAAGTTTAAAAGAAAAATCCTACCGAGTGGTGAGCAAGCCTCTCACTCGGGGGCTTAGTTGCAGTCCAGTACTCGCCTAAGTTTAAAAAATCCTACCGAGTGGAGAGCGATCCTCCCACTCGGGGGCTTAGCTGCAGTCCAAGTACTCGCCTAAGTTTCAAAAATCCTACCGAGTGGAGAGCAATCCTCCCACTCGGGGGCTTAGCTGCAGTCCAAGTACTCGCCTAAGTTTAAAAAATCCTACCGAGTGGAGAGCGATCCTCCCACTTGGGGGCTTAGCTGCAGTCCAAGTACTCGCCTAAGTTTAAAAAATCCTACCGAGTGGAGAGCGATCCTCCCACTCGGGGGCTTAGCTACAGTCCAAGTACTCGCCTAAGTCTGAAGCCCATCCCTATCCGCAAGGACGACGAGGTGTAGGTTGACTGCAACCTTCTCCTTCGGAGCTACGCCACAAATACAATGTGCGCTCCATCCCAATCCATAAGAACTGACGAGGTGCTTGGTCGATGCAACCTTCTCCTTCGGAGCTATGCCACAAATACAATGTGCCCTCCATCCCCATCCGCAAGGACAACGAGGTGCAGGTCGACTGCAATGCGCGCCCCATCCGTACTTGCAAGGACGATGAAGCGCAGGTCGATTGAAATCACTACCTCAGAGCTGCATCCCAAACACAAAGATTATTCCAAGTGAAGAACAAATTCCACTCGAAGGCAAACGCAAGCATATTCGGAAATAAACCAAGTTCGGATAAATCCTAAGGTTCCGGACGACGGATCAAAAGTATTCGAGCATCAAGCCCGAAGAAGTTTAACGGTTACACAATCGCTCGGCATTCCGAGGCAAATAAAGGCGAAGCTTAATGTTTTTCGGTCACGCATCAGGAGAAGGACTGGCTGGGTCGCAGAAACTGTCAAGGTCGATGTTGTCCGCAATGCGAGTGGCGGCGGCAAGGAAGGTGTCCATGAAAGACTGGAAAGTGTGCCTCTTCGTGTTAGCAACCTTGAGCTCCGCCAGCTTGTCTTCTTTGACATCCTTGCAGTGCACTCGGACCAGAGAGGCAACGCCAGCGTCGGCACAGTGGATGACTTCTTCCATTCTTGCACACGCTCAGGGATTTGATTCAGTCGAGCCATCAGGGACTCGAGATCTTGAGACAGTTTTGCCTGAGGCCAAAGTTCTGCATCAACCTGAGTCATTGCAGCTTTCAGACGGGCCAGATAAGCAACCGCGCTGTCAATACGAGACTCTAACCACATCATGTTCATCGCAACATCATCCTTGACCGGGAAGTTGATGGGATCAAGACCCGTCTCGACCCGCCCAGTTTCTGCTTCAAAGTCTTGGCAAAATTATGCACAGTCGAGTGAATGATGAGTCAACGGTACAATTAGATTTGTCAGTCGATAGAAATAAGACAGATTAGTCGGTACCTTCAAGTTTCAAGACCAGCTTCGCAGCAAGTTGGCCCAGATAAGACTCTAGCTCTCCATTCTTGGCCTTGAGGCTTCCAAGTTTGTTGGTCAGTTTCTCCTTGTCCTTCTTCAGTCGCTCGACCTCTTGATTGGTGTAAGAAATAGCAGTCTTCAACTTGGAGTTTTCTTCTTCTAACTTGCCGACTGAAGCAAGCTTCTTGTCGAAATAGCGGCTGTCTTCTCGCTTGGCGCCTCCTTCTATCTTTATGACTAGATCCAGATCCTTCTTACGCAAAGCCTACTTCATTTTCTCTAATGAAATAACATTCTTGAGACGGGCTTAGAGTTGGCGGTTTCACTACATACATCTGCCGAGGGGAGTCACTCGGTTCAAAAATGGAAAGGAAAAGTGCCCGGCGGTGGGATAAACAGTCGGCGATTGATTACCTCCCATGGCAGCTACTTCGTCACGAGCACTCTTGAGATTCTTCTTGGCCAATTCCAGATCAAGGTTGAGGCTGATTTGTTGTTTGTTCATTGCAGAAAGCTGAGCCCCAAGATCACAAGATTTCTGCAACCACATGCCATATCAGTCGACAGACATAAAAAGACATCACAATGTTAGCTACTCTAAGACTACCACCGAATCAAACAATCGATGGCACTCTCGGGGACTACACCTAGTGGGTGCACTTAGCGTGCCCCCACTGATTTTGCAAAAAAAAGGAAGAAGTTGGTTCTCAGACCACAGTCGACTGCCCGCAGTCACCTATGGTCTCGGGGACTACACCCAGTGGGTGCACTAAGCGTGCCCCCACTGGTTTTGATTCCACTCGGCATGGTCTGCCCAGCTCGAGTCGCCAAAAAAAAGAGGTTTCTATTCTCAGACCACAGTCGACTGCCCGCAGTCACCTATGGTCTCGGGGACTACATCCAGTGGGTGCACTCAGCGTGCCCCCACTAATGCAAAGATTCAGGTTGAATCGACTCAAAGAAACATACACCATCAAAACAGCCACACCCGGTGGGTGATCGGACAAGAGATACGATCGATCGTAAAGTCAACTAACACGGACATTGGCTTGCGAGGCAGCTCCGGCGTTGAAGGCTACCTGACTAGCCTCATGCACCATTTTCATCTATCCCATCACCAGATTCAACTGAAGAAGAGCTTCCTTGGCAGCAGCTGGTGGATCGTCTGGAGTTTGATATGCAGTGAAAAGTGATGGAGGCAGAGCAATCGAAGCAGCCGCCAGATCTGAAGCTGGGAGTTGTATCGGCACGGCAGAAGTCTGAGCAGCTGATCCTGAGGGGCAGTCAGTCGACAGCGGAACCGCGAAGGTGACATTGGTCCGAGCTTGATCTGTCGATCGCTCGACTGTCGTCCCGGGCGTCACAGTCGACCGGGGAACCTGGACTTCAGGTGCCTTCTTGCTCAGTTCCTTGTCCTTCTTCTTCCTTCCCCTCAGCGGTATTTCTTCTTCATCATCTGGGAGCAAAACAACGTCTCGTGGAACTGCAATGAACAGAGAAAGCCATAAAGATAACTGACGAACCGTTCAGTCGACCAAAGGAATTCGAATCGGACAGACTTACTGGCTTTGGAGGTGAAAGCGTCGTCGGCTTCCTCGTCGGCTGGAGTCTTGTCAATGTCCATGTCAGCCGCAGCTGTGGTCGGGCTACACAAGTTCATCATCCACTCGGTCAGAATAAGAAAACCGGTCGGAACATAAAAATTGATCGGAACAAGAAAGATACGAGAAGAGCATTTACCCAGAGGCAACAGAGACGTCCATCTTGATCCTAAGCAAGGTCTTCCGAGCCTTCTAAGGATTGGCTTTGGGCTGCTTGGTGACCTTCTCAGTCAAATCTGGGGTCGGGGACCGGCGGCGCTTGTGAACGGAGCACTTTCAGCGCCATAGCTTTGCCGCGCCTGCTCGCGGGATCGTGGCGCAGCTTGGATCGATGTTCGGAGCGAGGCGGCGAGTCGGCAACCTCTTCATCGTCCGACTCATCACTCTCATCGTCGTCGTCATCAGCTGGAGACTCCCACTCGCCGCTCTCCTCTTGATCCTGCTCCAGGGCTTGTTCACCATTAGGCATAGAATACATCTCCGTGTAGATCTGCAAAACAAGAGACCGATCATAAGTCAGTCGTAACAACAATCAGTCGGAAAATACGTTCAAAAACTCAGTTATGATGATCAGACCTTGTCTGGCAGATTGCTGTCGCTGAAAGGGTCAACTCTCCTAGCGCCCCTGGGATTGTCCTTGTTCTCGGTGATGTTCATCAACCACTCGGCTACAGTCTTGGCCTCCACCTCCATCGGATGAACCCGAGCGGTGTCACCGGCCCCAGAGTACATCCACATGGAATGGTCGCGTGCTTGGAGGGGTTGGATCCGCCGACTGAGGAACACCTCGAGCAGGTCCATGCCAGTGACGCCTTGGTTGATCAGCTGGACTACTCTATCAACTAGCATGCCTGTCTCTGCCTTCTCCGTAGCAGTCACTTTCAAGGATGATGGAGTTTGAACACGGTCGAAAGAAAAAGGAGGAAGCCCGGTCGACTGGCCTGGGGTCGCAATGTCCTGGCAGTAGAACCAGGTCGACTGACAGCCCCTGACCGACTCCGAAAGAGTCATCGGAGGAAAAGAGCTCCTCTTCCTCTTCTGAATGCCCAGACCCCCACACATCTGGATGACGTGGGTTTTCTCATCTTTCGAATTTGCTTTCTTCACAGTCTGGGATCGGATGGTAAAGATATGCTTGAAAAGACCCCAGTGCGGTCGGCACCCCAGGAAGTTCTCACACATAGAGACAAACGACGCGAGATATGTGATGGTATTGGGAGTGAAATGGTGGAGTTGAGCACCAAAGAAATTCAAGAAACTGCGAAAGAAGGGATGCGGGGGAAGCGAAAAGCCACGGTCAACGTGGGTGGCGAGCAAAACACACTCACCCGGCCGCGGCTGTGGCTCCGCTTCTCCCTTCGGCAGACGCACGGACTTATGGACGATCAGCCCTAGCTCGGCCATATCATCCAAGTCCTCCTGCCGAAGCGAAGATCGGATCCAGTCTCCCTAGATCCAACCCGACGGCAGCCCCGAGCGCGACGAAGACCCCTGATTCATTTTCTTGCTCTTTGCCGCCCCTGTCGCTTTCTTCACATGCTCCAGCGCTGCCGTCTTGTCCTTCCCCATGGCGGCGGAGCGACGGCATCGAGAGTGGTTGGTCTGGGCGATGCAGAGATGCGAGAGGAAGAAGAAGGGGAATGCACACGCACAGCGCAAACGCTTCGGCGCCGCTTTAATAGGCCCACTTCCGAGTGGCTGACGCGTGGGCCCGAGCGATCCTGTCAAATCCCCCCAATAGTTACACACGGGATACGTGGCGAAAAAGGTGGCGCAGAAATCGAGAAGCCCTATTTATCTACTCCACTTACCGCGGGACGCTTCGCCTGGCGCGCTTCCCCAAAATTTCGAATCCCGTGGAATCCGGGATCCTTTGCAACCGATCACGCCAAAGATTTCATGTCAGAGATATCATTCGACGGATGTAGTAGTATAAACCAGTCGGCAATTTCTGAATCGATCAAGGCGAGTGAAACGAAGCTGGAGTTCTGACAACTGGCCTCCACATGGAGGTAAAGACAAGAGCAAAGGCAAGGTCAACCCCATCCTTCTTTTTCACTCAAAGCTCGATCCATTCTGGGGCTAATGATGTGGACATAAACCTAGGGTAGGGTAATAGGCCTGACCTATACATCCTACCTAAGGTCCTTGTCCTAAGAATGAAGAAGTTCAAGAATCAGTAGAAGGGATCCAGCAAAGGTGTCGAATGAAGTCCACTCGACTTACCATCCACTCGACGATCCCACTTTATCCAGGTCACTCGACCATCAAACCACTCGACAATAAGAAGACCTAAAGCTGCTCCACGCAGCAATGGTCGGGCATTTACTCGTATATTTAATGATCATTTGTAGCACTTTAATACATGCATTACCTGTAACGCCATCCCTTTATGTACATTGAATCCTATGTAACGGAGGGGAGCTAGGGTCCTGGCACACTCTATATCAGCCACCCCCTCCTCTGGAACAAGGGTTCGCACCCCCTGTAACTCACACGCTTATAATCCAGTCGATCGCCTCCGGGCTCCGAGACGTAGGGCTATTACTTCCTCCGAGAAGGGCCTGAACTCGTAAAAACTCGCGTGTACAACTCCTCCATAGCTAAGATCTTGCCTCTACATTCCTACCTCCCTATTCTACTGTCAGACTTAGAACCACGACACTTAGATCTACTCCTCCTAAGCATGATATCAATGAGTCTCTCAAAGCCATGAGAATTTCCATTGATGAGTGCAAGGAAAGAACCGCTAGGATGCGTGCCATGAAAGATGCCTTTATTAAAGCGTGTTCCTCCAATTCCTATGAAAATCAAGATGAAGATCTAAAAGTTATTGATGTGTCCCCTATTAAATCTTTGTTTTGCAATATGAATCTTGATGAAACTGAATATGATCTTCCTTTACCTAGAAGGCGTTCCAAAAATTGAGTATTTAGATCTTGATGATGAAATTGATAAAAGTGGGATTGAAAGAAATAAAACCCTAGATGTTGCTAAACCCACTAAATTGGATTTCAAGGAATTTAATTATGAAAGTTTCTCTTTAATTGATTGTATTTCCTTGTTGCAGTCCATGCTAAATTCTCGTCATGCTTATAGTCAAAATAAAGCCTTTACCGAACATATTGTTGATGCCTTAATGCAATCTTATGAAGAAAAACTTGAGTTGAAAGTTTCTATCCCTAGAAAACTTTATGATGAGTGGGAACCTACTATTAAAATAAAGATTAAGGATCTTGAGTTTTATGCTTTGTGTGATTTGGGTGCTAGTGTCTCTACTATTCCCAAAACTTTGTGTGATTTGCTAGATTTGCGTGATTTTGATGATTGCTCTTTAAACTTGCATCTTGCGGATTCCACTATTAAGAAACCTATGGGAAGAATTAATGATGTTATTATTGTTGCAAATAGGAATTATGTGCCCGTAGATTTTATCGTTCTAGATATAGATTGCAATCCTTCTTGCCCTATTATTCTTGGTAGACCTTTCCTTAGAACGATTGGTGCAATTATTGATATGAAGGAAGGGAATATTAGATTTCAATTTCAATTAAAAAAGGGCATGGAACACTTCCCTAGAAAGAAAATAAAATTACCATATGAATCAATTATGAGAGCCACTTATGGATTGCCTACCACATATGGCAATACCTAGATCTATCCTCGCTTTTATGCCTAGCTAGGGGCGTTAAACGATAGCGCTTGTTGGGAGGCAACCCAATTTTATTTTTAGTTTTTAGTTTTTTCTTATGTTTAGGAATAAATAATCCATCTACCTTCTGTTTAGATGTGGTTTTATGTTTTAATTAGTGTTTGTGCCAAGTTAAACCTATAGGATCTTCTTGGATGATAGTTATTTGATCTTGCTGTAATTTCCAGAAACTTTGTGCTCAGTGCCCGAATTGTTAAAAATCACCAGAACGTGATAAAATACTAATTCCAATTGCTGCTAATCAGTATGAAAATTTTCTAGGTCTTCCTATTTTGGTAGATTTTTTGGAGTTCCAGAAGTTTACGTTATTTACAGTTTTCTATAGACTGTTCTGTTTTTGACAGATTCTGTTTTTCGTGTGTTGTTTGCTTATTTTGATGAATCTATGGCTAGTAAAATAGTTTATAATCCATAGAGAAGTTGGAATAAAGTAGGTTTATCACCAATATAAATAAATAATGAGTTAATTACATTACCTTGAAGTGGTCTTTTGTTTTCTTTCGCTAACGGAGCTCACGAGATTTTTATTGAGTTTTGTGTTGTGAAGTTTTCAAGTTTTGAGTGAAATCTTTTGATGGATTATGGAACAAGGAGTGGAAAGAGCCTAAGCTTGGGGATGCCCGTGGAACCCCCAAGATAATACAAGGACACCAAAAAGTCAAAGCTTGGGGATGCCCCGGAAGGCATCCCCTCTTTCGTCTACTTCCATCGGTAATTTTACTTGGAGCTATATTTTTATTCACCACATGATATGTGTTTTGCTTGGAGTGTCTTGTGTTATTTGTGTCTTTGTTTGTTAGTGTGACACAATCATCCTTGCTGTACACACATTTTGAGAGATCCATACATGAATTGGAAATTGATAGAATACTCTATGTGCTTCACTTATATCTTTTGAGCTTTATAGTTTTGCTCTATGTGCTTCACTTATATCTTTTGAGCTTTATAGTTTTGCTCTTTGTGCTTCACTTAGATCTTTTAGAGCACGGTGGTGGATTTGTTTTAAAGAAACTATTGATCTCTCATGCTTCACTTAGATTATTTTGAGAGTCTTAAATAGCATGGTAATTTGCTTAATAATAATAATATGCTTGGTATTCAAGATTGCAAAACTTTCTTTTGAGTGCGTGAATACTAAGAAAAGTTTAATGCTTGATAACTGTTTTGAGATATGGAGGTGATAATATAAAAGTCATGCTAGTTGAGTAGTTGTGAATTTGAGAAATGCTTGTGTTGAAGTTTGCAAGTCACGTAGCATGCACGTATGGTAAACTTTATGTAACAAATTTGAAACATGAGGTGTTATTTGATTGTCCTCCTTATGAGTGGCAGTCGGGGAGACGAGCGATGGTCTTTTCCTACCAATCTATCCCCCTAGGAGCATGCGCGTAGTACTTTGGTTTTTGATGGCTTGTAGATTTTTGCAATAAGTATATGAGTTCTTTATGACTAATGTTGAGTCCATGTATTATGTGCACTCTCACCCTTCCATCATTGCTAGCCTGTTCGGTACCGTGCATTGCCCTTTCTCACATTGAGAGTTGGTGCAAACTTAGCGGTGCATCCAAACCTCGTGATATGATACACTCTTTCACACATAAACCTCCTTATATCTTCCTCAAAACAGCCACCATACCTACCTATTATGGCATTTCCATAGCCATTCCGAGATATATTGCCATGTAACTTTCCATCATACCATTCATCATGACACATGCATCATTGTCATATTGCTTAGCATGATCATGTAGTTGACATAGTATTTGTGGCAAAGCCACCGTTCATAATTCTTTCATACATGTCACTCTTGATTCATTGCATATCCCGGTGCACCGCCGGAGGCATTCATATAGAGTCATACTTTGTTCTAATATCGAGTTGTAATCATTGAGTTGTAAATAAATAGAAGTGTGATGATCATCATTTTCTAGAGCATTGTCCCAAGTGAGGTAAAAAAAAGAGGCCATAAAAAAAAGGCCCAAAAAAAGAAAAAAAAATAAAAAATGAGAGAAAAAGAGAGAAGGGACAATGTTACTATCCTTTTCCACACTTGTGCTTCAAAGTAGCACCATAATCATGATAGAGAGTCTCTTGTTTTGTCATTTTCATATACTAGTGGGAATTTTTCATTATAGAACTTGGCTTGTATATTCCAACAATGGGCCTCCTCAAGTGCCCTAGGTCTTCATGAGCAAGCAAGTTGGATGCACACCCACTTAGTTTCTTTTGTTGAGCTTTCATACATTTATAGCTCTAGTGGATCCGTTGCATGGCAATCCCTACTCCTTGCATTAACATCAATCGATGGGCATCTCCATAGCCCATTGATTAGCCTCGTTGATGTGAGATCTTCCACTTTTTTGTCTTCCCCACATAACCCCCATCATCATATTCTATTCCACCCATAGTGCTATGTCCATGGCTCGCGCTCATGTATTGCGTGAAGGTTTATAAGTTTGAGATTACTAGAGTATGAAACAATTTCTTGGCTTGTCATCGGGGTTGTGCATGATGAGAGCATTCTTGTGTGACAAAAATGGAGCATGACTAAACTATATGATTTTGTAGGGATGAGCTTTCTTTGGCCATGTTATTTTGAGAGGACATAATTGCTTAGTTAGTATGCTTGAAGTATTATTATTTTTATGTCAATATGAACTTTTGTCTTGAATCTTTCAGATCTGAATATTCATACCACAATTAAGAAGATTACATTGAAATTATGCCAAGTAGCACTCCGCATCAAAAATTCTCTTTTTATCATTTACCTACTCGAGGATGAGCAGGAATTAAGCTTGGGGATGCCTGATACGTCTCCAACGTATCTATAATTTTTTTATTGCTCCATGCTATATTATCTACTGTTTTGTACTATATTGGGCTTTATTTTCCACTTTTATATTATTTTTGGGAGTAACCTATTAACCGGAGGCCCAGCCCAGAATTGCTGTTTTTTTTTCTATTTCAGTGTTTCGGACAAACAGAATATCAAACGGAGTCCAGATGGAATGAAACCTTCGGGAACGTGATTTTCTCATCGGATAAGACCCAGGAGACTTGGACCCTCTGTCAAGAAAGCCACGAGGCGGTCACGAGGGTGGAGGGTGCCCCCCCTAGGGCGCGCCCCCTGCCACGTGGGCCCCTTGAAGCTCCACCGACGTACTTCTTCCTCCTATATATACCTACGTATCCCCAAATGATCAGATACGGAGCCAAAAACCTAATTCCACCGCCGCAACTTTCTGTATCCACGAGATCCCATCTTGGGGCCCAGGAGCTCCGCCGGGAAGAGGGTAAATCATCACGGAGGGCTTCTACATCATCATAGCCTCTCCGATGAAGTGTGAGTAGTTTACCTCAGACCTTCGGTTCCATAGTTAGTAGCTAGATGGCTTCTTCTCTCTTTTTGGATCTCAATACAATGTTCTCCCCCTCTCTTGTGGAGATCTATTCGATGTAATCTTCTTTTTGCGGTGTGTTTGTTGGGACCGATGAATTGTGGGTTTATGATCAAGTCTATCTATGAACAATATTTGAATCTTCTCTGAATTCTTTTATGTATGATTGGTTATCTTTACAAGTCTCTTCGAATTATCAGTTTGGTTTGGCCTACTAGATTGGTTTTTCTTGCAATGGGAGAAGTGCTTAGCTTTGGGTTCAATCTTGCGGTGTCCTTTCCCGATGTGATGTAAGGGCAACAAAGGCACGTATTGTATTGTTGCCATCGAGGATAACAAGATGGGGTTTTTATCATATTGCATGAAACTATCCCTCTACATCATGTCATCTTGCTTAAGGCATTACTCTGTTTTTAACTTAATACTCCAGATGCATGCTAGATAGCGGTCGATGAGTGGAGTAATAGTAGTAGATGCAGGCAGGAGTCGGTCTACTTGTCTCGGACGTGATGCCTATATACATGATCATACCTAGATATTCTCATAACTATGCTCAATTCTGTCAATTGCTCAACAGTAATTTGTTCACCCACCGTAGAATACTTATGCTCTTGAGATAAGCCACTAGTGAAACCTATGGCCCCCGGGTATATTCCCATCATATCAATCGCCATCACTTTATTATTGCTTTGCTTTTTTACTTTGCCTTTTACTTTTTACTTTGCATCTCTATACCAAAAATACCAAAAATATTATCTATCATCTCTATCAGATCTCACTCTCGTAAGTGACCGTGAACGGATTGACAACCCCTAATCGCGTTGGTTGCGAGGAGCTATTGTTTTATGTAGGTACGAGGGACTCTGTCGGCGTTCTGGGAACGGGGGTCCCCAGACTTGCCTGCCTGCGGCCTGCGGCGTGGCTCAAGTGGGGCCCCAGCGCGGCCCATCTTCATCAGCTCAAGCTCAAGACCCTCGCGAGGGGCCAAGCCTCGTGGGGCGGACGACAGGAAGCTTCCTCAGGAGCAGCCTCACCCAGGCAGGCTCGCGAGGCGGAGAGATCAAGGCAGGGGTACCTCGCGAGGAGCCCGTGACGCAAGCCATGACGATCGAGACCAGGCGGGCGCCGGCCTGCGCAGTGTCCTTGTTTACCCTTTGTTGCAAAGGGGGCAAGCACATGCCAAGGCATCGGGCAAAGGTTACCATTCCGGTGCAACGAGACCAAGACCAGCAGAGCGGCAGGACGGAGGTCACCGTGGAGCCCAAGACGGCGTCATCACGGTGCTTTTGGCAGCCGAAGACCACCTTTGGTCAGGATAACTTGCACTAGATGTTCCCCTTCAAAATGGCCAATTGTTGGCGCCCTTCCTGCTCATTATTTGGGGAGAGGCCCAGGGCCTCTATAAATAGAGCTAGCCACCACAGAGTAGAAAGATCTAATGTCATCTGATCTGATCAGATCGGATAGAGCCCTAGAGAGAGAGAGAGAGAGGCGATCGAACTCACCCAAATAGTTCATCGCATCAGTTCAAGAACACCTCTCGCGAGGCTGTTCTCCCCTTGTACTATTCATCATCAGCCCCTGAGGCAATCCACCACGCCACAGACTGGAGTAGGGTATTACACCACAACGGTGGCCCGAACCAGTATAAATCTCGTGTCCCTTGTGCTGTTCGTCGTTTCCAGCTTAGATCACACGAGGAGATCGGACGTAGATCGGTAGGGGAGAGATCTCCGCGCGCACCCCAGAGTTCGAACCTTAAGGGTCTGCCAGAACCCTAAAGCTGACATTCGGCGCGCCAGGTAGGGGTGCGCCATAGTTCTCCCTCCCGACAACCCGCTCTCCACCGACATCGCGTTCCGCCCTCATGGCGGACCACGCGCCGCCCGCTCCGGCATCCGACGTCGGCACTGGGGCCAGGGGACTCCGAGCCTTGGCCCCCACCTTGCGACAGGTGCAGTGGCTGCACAAGTTCAAGCCTGAGATGCCGCCGTGCTACAACGGCGTGACGGACCCGCTGGTTTTCCTGCTGGCGTATGAGGAGGCCGTCCTCAAAGCTGGGGGCGACGACCGGGTGATGGCCAACTGGTTTCCCATGGCCCTAGCCGGCGTCCCGCGCGCGTGGCTCCTCCACCTGCCGGCGGCTTCTGTGACCTCCTGGGGGGAGCTGCGCGACCTCTTCCTCGACCGTTATGCCGCACCAGCGCCGCCCGTCGTTGCAGCTCTCCTGGGTGGCTCCTAGGCACCACCCTCGCCATCATGTCAAGCTGTTCACCCGCCGGATCAGCACCGCCTCCAAGCGCCGAGAAGCCCTCCCGGGCTGGGTGGCGCCCGAGGCCGATCTAACCTTCGACTCGGATGATCACCCCTTCAACCCCGTCGGTTCGGGCGCGCTCCCGATGTTGCGCACCCCCACCATTTGCCAAGTGGCCGTCACCAGGACCCTCATCGACGACGGTGCCGGCCGCAACATGCTCTCGGTGGAGGCCTTCAGCCTCCTCCACGTGCCACTGGAGCGGCTTCAGCCCAACAGGCCTTTCTCGGGCGTCGGAGTCGGTTCCACCGCCTCCTTGGGACAGATCCGCCTCCCAGTGACCTTCGGCACCTACGACAACTTCTGCACAGAGCTGATCGACTTCGACATCACCCCCATCGCCCTCCCCTACAACGCCATCCTCGGCTATCCGGCCTTGGCCCGGTTCATGGCAGCAACACACCCGACGTACAACCTCATGAGGATGCCCGGGAGCAGCGGCGTCCTTACCGTGTCAGGAGACACGAGGGATGCGCTGCAAGCGCTCCAGCTTGCTTTCAGGGCGGCCGCGGTGGCGCAGCCCGCCAGCACCGACGCCCTTGTGCCCAAGGGGGCTGCACCGGCTAAAAAGAAGCAGCTATTCACCCAAGACAAGGCGGAAACCAAGCAAGTACCGGTCGACGAGGACGGGTCCACTGATGCCACCTTCACCATAGGAGCCAACCTCGAGCCCGAGCAGGAGAAGGCCCTGGTGAGGTTCTGGCCTTGAACAAGAAGGTGTTTGCATGGGAACGATCGATTAGCGAGGTCGAGGGGTGTGATTGAGCATCACCTCAACGTGTGCCCCAACGTGCGCCCCGTGAAGCAGAAGGCGAGGCGACAGTCCACTGAGAAACAGGCTTTCATCGTTCAATAGACCCGGAAGCTAGAAGCGGCATGAGTTGTTCGCGAGGTCTGCTACCCTGATTGGCTGGCTAATCCGGTCGTTGTGCCAAAAAGGGAGAAAGGGCGCGATGTGTCAACTTCACCAACCTCAACAAAGCACGCCCGAGGATCCATTTCCGCTCCCCGCATTGGCCGGGATAGTCGACTCCACCGCATGAGTGTGACCTATTGTGCTTCCTAGATGCCTTCTCGGGCTATCACCAGATCAAGAAAGGCGGTAGAAGGCGTGAAAAGACGGCTTTCGACCCCATGTGGAGTGTCTTGCTATACGTGCATGCCATTTGGGTTCTAACCTTGAGGCAACCTTTCGTGGTGATGCACATCGCCTTGGGCGGCAGCTCGGGAGGAGCAGCTGAAGCTTACGTCGACGACATTGTGGTGAAGTCTCGGGAGGCAAAAACCCTGATACAGGACCTGGAGGAAACCTTTGCGAGCCTCAACGAAGTGGACCTACGGCTCAACCCGGAGAAGTGCGTGTTTGGAGTCCCCTCGGGCAAGCTCCTGGGTTTCCTCGTGTCCCACAGGGGCATCGAGGCCAACCTGGAGAAGGTCAAGGCAGTCGAAGACATGAGCCTGCCAAGGACCCTCAGAGAGATGCAGAAGCTCACCGGACGTGTAACCGTGCTAGGGCTCTTCATCTCCAAGCTAGGGGAACGAGCGCTGCCCTTCTTCAAGCTGATGAAGAAGAAGGGTCCCTTCGAATGGGCTGAAGAGGCCGACAAGGCATTCCAAGATCTCAAGAGGTACCTTACCAGCCCGCCAGTGATGGTAGCTCCACGTCCTCGGGAGCCCCTGGTGCTCTACCTTGTGGCCACCCCCTACTCCGCTAGCGCAGCCCTGGTGGCGGTCAGGGAGGAGCGCTGTGCCAAGGCCGCATCGACCATCCGGACTGAAGCAAAGCAAAGCCAGGAGGGCCTCGCGAAGACCACGACCGCCACCGGAAAGGAACAGCCGCAGCAGAAGAACGCACCCAGGGCAGGAGAGGCCTCTTCAGGCGACCAAGCACTGGTGGCTCCGTCATCTCACGAGACGCCTCGACCTCTGGAGGATGCAAGCTGCGCCAGTACCCTCAACCTTGTCGAGCATCCCGTGTATTTCGTCAGCACGGTGCTACGGGACACAAGGGCACGGTATCCCATGCCTCAAAAACTCCTCCTCGCGCTATTAGTGGCCTCACGCAAGCTGCGACACTACTTCCAAGGCCATCCCATCAAAGTCGTCTCGGCATACCCCTTGGAAAGGGTACTCAGGAGCCCCAACTCAGCTGGAAGGGTCGCTAAATGGAACATCGAACTACAGGCATTTCAGCTAGAATTTAGTACGACCAGAGTCATCAAGGGAACCGCACTTGCGGATTTCATGGCAGAATGGGCAGAAGCACCGGGTCTCGAGGCAGGTGAAGACCGATCACTTTCCCCGGGAAGTGAAGCACCAGGCGGCTGGGTCATGTACTTCGATGGGGCGTTCTACCGATACGGCACGGGAGCTGGCGCAGTGCTCGTATCCCCTACCCAGGACAAACTCTACTACGCAGTACAACTCTGCTTCCAGCACGGAGAAAAGGTCTCCAACAACAAAGCCGAGTACGAAGGTCTGATAGCAGGCTTGAAAGCCGCAATTGCCTTAGGGGTGAAGCGCCTCATCATCAAGGGCGATTCGCAGCTCCTTGTCAACTTCTCCAACAAGATATACGAGCCAAAGGACGAGCACATGGAACCTACCTCGCTGAGGTTCGCAAGATGGAGAAACAGTTCTGGGGGCTGGAGTTGCAGCATGTGCCTCGCGGCACCAATCAGGAGGCTGATGACATTGCCAAGAGGGCATCTAGGCGGCCGCCTCAGGAGCCTGGCGTCTTCGAGGAGCGGCTCTTCAAACCCTCGGTGGTGCCGTCACTGTCGAGCACGGCGCAACCAAGGGAGGAGCTCCCTCAGCCACCGCCTCGGGGCTGGGTCTACGGCCCGGCCTCAGGGGCGCGCCTGCTTCTGGCGCTGGAGCCTCAGGAAGGGTGTTGGATCCCGGAGCTCAAGAACTACTTGATGCAAGGGACCCTGCCGGAGAACGAGGAGAGGCGGAGCATGTGGCGCGGCAGGCCACGGCTTATTGCATCAAGGATGGAGAGCTCTACAGGAAGCGACCGAATGACGTGTCCCTACGTTGCATCTCCCGAGAGCAAGGGAAGGAGCTGCTGGCGGACATACACGGCGGAGACTGTGGGCACCACTCGTCGTCACGAACCCTCGTCGGCAAGGCGTTCCGTAGTGGATTCTACTGGCCCACAGCACTCAGCGACGCCGTTGAGCTGGTGAAGGCTTGCGAGGCCTGCCAGTTTCACGCTAAGCAGATCCATCAGCCTGCGGGGGGTCTACAGACTATACCCCTCTCATGGCCGTTCGCAGTTCGGGGGATGGACATTCTAGGCCCGTTTCCTCGGGCGCCAGGGGGCTATCACTACCTCTATGTCGCTGTGGACAAGTTCACCAAGTGGGCCGAGGTGGAAGCTGTCTGCACAATCCCGACAGGCTCCGCAGTCAAGTTCATCAAGGGCCTCGTGAGCCGACTTGGGGTGCCTAACCACATCATCACCGACAATGGTTCGCAATTCACCAGTAATCTCTTCAAAACGTACTGTGCTAACCTTGGAACACAGATATGCTACGCTTCGGTAGCACACCTCCGGAGCAACGGCCAGGCTGAGCGAGCCAACGCGGAGGTCCTGAGGGGCCTCAAAGCCAGGACCTTCAAGAAGAAGCAGGAGGCTTGTAGCAGGGGCTGGTACGACGAGCTCCAGTCCGTGCTGTGGTCAATCCGCACAATTGCAACCAAGCCGACTGGCGAGACCCCGTTCTTCCTCGTCTACGGAGCAGAGGCTGTTCTCCCTCACGAGGCCAGGCGTCGCTCCGCACGGGTCCTGGCGTTCGACGAGACGCAACAGGATGCCATGCGGGGGACGGGTCTCATGCTGGGGGAGGAACACCGTCGAGAAGCCGCACTGCGAACGGCAAGGTATCAACAGGCGCTGGGACGATACCACTGCCGCAACATACGCCCCATGACTCTTGAGGTAGGGGATCTCGTGCTCAGACGGGTTCTTTCCAGGGAGGGGCTGCACAAGCTCTCTCCCATGTGGGAGGGCCCATTCAAGGTTGTCCATGTTTCCAGGCCTGGCTCCGCGCGCTTGGAGACCCCGAAGGGGGTACCCATCCAGAACGCATGGAACATTCAACATCTCCGAAGGTTCTATCCCTGAGCGAGGCCTAGCGCCTATGAAAGGCCCGGTGCCTGTGAAGCTGTAGCATTTTGGGAAAGGCCCGGTGCCTGTGAAGAAGGCCAATGCCTGTGAAGCTGTCGCATTTTGGGAAAGGCCCGGTGCCTGTGAAGAAGGCCAATGCCTATGATGCTGCCCCATTTTGGGAAAGGCCCGGTGCCTGTGAAGAAGGCCAATGCCTGTGAAGCTCGCCGCCCGTGACACTCTCACGTAATAATGAGTGTGGCTGTACACACCCCGGAGTCTCCGGAGTGCCGCCCTCGGGCCTAGGGGGCTCCAGCACACGCCCAGTTGCAGCACTTAGCTCCGCGCTGGTGAGAAGACGTCGAAGACTAGAATAGGTGCCGGACGCGGCTTTTTCATTTGCTTTCTGCAGTTGGCTTGTTCGTTCTTGTTTGAAGTTTTACTGGAGCTGTTGCCGTCCCAGGCTTGCGACTCTTTGCCTTTTTCACTCACTTGCCTCGTTTTCTCTCGCACAAGTCTCGCGAGGGAGGTTCGCGGGCGCCCTCGCGAGTGTTTTCTGCCCCGATCCTTTGAAACTTTCCTACACGAGTCCGCTGCGGGAGCACCCCTCCCAGTCCGTGCCCAACGGGCATCGCGACACAAGCATAGTACCTGGGCCGATCACCCCCGCGACCGAGACCGAAAGTTACCCCTCCTGCTAATCCTTGCAGGACATGAAGCGCACGGCGAGGCCTCAGCCTCGGGAGGCGAGGACCGCGTCAAGCCCCATCGAGCTAAATAATTCCGGCACATGGGCACGCGGCGCGGAAACATAGCGCAGGAATAGCGGAAGCAGTGCGATGATTAACAGCAACAGTTCTAACACGCCCCTGCGGGGCCCTATACTACCTTGTTTTTCTGCGCAGGAAAAGAAGAAAAACAAAATGGGCACGACTTGTTCGGCACCAACTTGCTGCGAAGGCTCGAGCGATGGCGGGCTGTCCCGCTACCTTCACCCAGGCGGGCGCGATGGCATGGGGGCTGGACGCGGCCACCGCTGGAGGATCTGCTGCCTGAGAGAGAGTCACCGAGGCTTGGCGAGCCCCGAGCGCCGCCGCCTACACGCCCGTCGCCGTCTTCATCCTGGGACTTGTCAAGTCGTGCGGTTGCTGAGGCGTCATGGGGAAACGCAGACGCCAACGTCCAGTCAATCGCCACGCGGTGCCCGAGGCCGCAGGCTATTGGGTCTTGCGGCGCTTCGCGCTTGCCCCTTCGCTTCTCTGCTAAACCAAGCCCGGGCGCGCCTTGGGCCCGGGGCTACTGTCGGCCTTCTGGGAATGGGGGTCCCCAGACTTGCCTACCTGTGGCCTGCGGCGTGGCTCAAGTGGGCCCCCAGCATGGCCCATCTTCATCAGCTCAAGCTCAAGACCCTCGCGAGGGGCCAAGCCTCTCGGGCAGACAACAGGAAGCTTCCTCAGGGGCAGCCTCACCAGGCAGGCTCGCGAGGAGGCGGAGAGATCAAGGTAGGGGTACCTCGTGAGGAGCCCGTGACGCAAGCCATGATGATCGAGACCAAGGCATCGGGCAAAGGTTACCATTCCAGTGCAACGAGACCAAGACCAGCAGAGCGACCGGATGGAGGTCACCGTCGAGCCCAAGACGGCGTCATCACCAGTGCTTTTGGCAGCCGAAGACCACCTTTGGTCAGGATAACTTGTACTAGATGTTCCGCTTCAAAATGGCCAATTGTCGGCGCCCTTCCCGCTCATTATTTGGGGAGAGGCCCAGGGCCTCTATAAATAGAGCTAGCCACCACAGAGTAGAAAGATCTAATGTCATCTGATCTGATCAGGTCGGATAGAGCCCGAGAGAGAGAGAGAGAGAGAGGCAATCGAACTCACCCAAACAGTTCATCGCATCAGTTCAAGAACACCTCTCGCGAGGCTATTCTCCCCTTGTACTGTTCATCATCAGCCCCTGAGGCAATCCACCATGCCACACACTAGAGTAGGGTATTACACCACAACGGTGGCCCAAACCAGTATAAATTTCGCGTCCCTTGTGCTGTTCATCGTTTCTAGCTTAGATCACACGAGGAGATCGGACGTAGATCGGTAGGGGAGAGATCTCCGCGCGCACCCCAGAGTTCGAACCTTAAGGGTCTGCCGGAACCCAAAATCCGACAGACTCGTGCATAGCCTCCTACTGGATTGATACCTTGGTTCTCAAAAACTGAGGGAAATACTTACGCTACTTTGCTGCATCATCCTCTCCTCTTCGGGGAAATCCAATGCAGTGCTCAAGAGGTAGCACGGGTCCGGATGCGGAGGAAGGCCTCGCACACGACGATAAACACCGAGATGTTGAGGATGAAGTTTGGGGCCAGATCGTGGAAGTCCAGCCCGTAGTAGAACATGAGGCCGCGGACAAATGGGTGGAGGGGAAATCCTAGTCCACGGACGAAGTGGGTGAAGAAAACTACCCTCTCATGGGGCTTGTCGGTGTCAAAACTGGCGGATCTCGAGTAGGGGGTCCCGAACCGTGCGTCTAGGCGGATGGTAACAGGACACAAGGGACACGATGTTTTTACCCAGGTTCGGGCTCCTGCTTGATTAATATTGATGATATGGGTAGTACAAGAGTGGATCTACCACGAGATCAGAGAGGCTAAACCCTAGAAGCTAGCCTATGGTATGATTGTTGTTCGTCCTACGGACTAAAACCCTCCGGTTTATATAGACACCGGATAGGGTTAGGGTTACATAGAGTCGGTTACAACGGTAGGAGATCTACATATCCGTATCGCCAAGCTTGCCTTCCACGCCAAGGAAAGCCCCATCCGGACACGGGACGAAGTCTTCAATCTTGTATCTTCATAGTCCGTGAGTTCGCCAACGGTGATAGTTCGCTATCTGGACACCCCTAATCCAGACTCCCTCAAGAGCCCTCGAACCAGGCTTCAATGACGCATTTAGTCCAAATAGCATATTGTCTTCGGCATTGCAAGGCGGGTTCCTCCTCCGAATACTTCATAGAAGATTTTGAACACAAGGATAGTGTCCGCTCTGCAAAACAAGTTCCACATACTACCGTAGAGAATAATCTTTGCACAGATCTACTGACGTATTCCGCGGCGTGACATCACACCACGGCCAGGCCTTTATATGAATCGTTTTTACTGTTCCACCTCAGTGCGTTTAGCGAGGCGGTTTCCTTGGCACGTCTTATCAGAGCGGAGATCGTGCCCCCTTATTCCGGGATTCTCATCAATACGGGCGTGGGTAACCCAGTCGTGCCTGTTGGCATGCCTCCTCCATCGGAGGTGAGTCCCGAACGGTCACGGAGAGGGCTCTCGGTATTCAACCTCTTTATAACGAGACCAAGGCCTGCTCCTTTCTTTCAATCTCAATCGAATCCGCCCCTCGCTTCGAGTTCCAACACCCAAAGCTCCAGATTTAGGTGCTTCAGACCTTCGACGATGTCCGGCTCCGACCTGCACGGCCGGTGGATGTCTTCTTCCGTCACGGAAGAAGATGTGCTAAAGCTGAGAGACACCAGGTATCTCACTGGCGAAATTTGCATAGGCTGCCTGCCCAAGGGCAGGTCATTCCCACTGCCGAGCCTGGTGAGAGCGTGGTATTTGTGTCTCACTTCCTTCGGGGTTTAGGCTTCCCGACAGACCCTTTTGTGAGGGGGCTCATGTTTTATTATGGGCTGGAATTCCATGACTTGGATCCGGAGTCCATCCTCCACATCTCGTCGTTCATTATCGTATGTGAAGCCTTCCTCCGCATTACCCCTCACTTCGGATTGTGGCTCAAGACCTTCAAAGTGGAGCCAAAGATGATCAAGGGGCACCAGGAAGAGTGCGGAGGGGCTGTTATAAGCAAGAATGCGGATGCTCCATGGCCCGATGGCTATTTTCAAGAGGAGCTCAACTTATGGCAACAGGAGTGGTTTTATATCACTGCTCCCAGGGGCACCAAATGGGCGGCGCCACCTGCCTTCCGCTGGTCCTCCATCAAGGTGGCGTCATGGGTCAATAAAGGGCTTGATCGGGACCGTCCCAAGGACGCATTCTCGCTGCAGGGCCGTATTCGAGACCTCCAAGAAAGAGAGATCAATCTGGTCATAGTAGCGCAGGTCATGCTGATTCGTCGCACCTTGCCCTGCAAACGTCGCCCCCTCCTCCTGTGGGAGTTTAATCCGGAGGGACCACGAGCTCTCCAACATTTCATGGGCGTAACGCCCGTGGAGATGTACCAACTGTTCTCCGGATCACAAGCATCGTGGTCCGGATTTAACCGAGGACGCAGGTCTGAGCTGCAATCGCCCGGATACTCAAGTAAGTAGTCCTGTACCCGGACATGCTATCCGCATATTTATCATACACTTGCCCTTAACAGAGCTATCCTTTTAAACATGAGTGGATAGCAAAAGCAAAACTGATCAGGTGTCCGCCCCCCCTCCCTGAGACCACGCCGGATCCTGTATTAACCAGGATGCTAGAGGTTGTGCCTTTTGAAGAAGGCCAAGGGGGGAACAAGGGAACTACTACCTCCGCGAAGGAGGCTATCAAGAAAGGGGGGATCGAGAATCCCTCCCTCCAAGGGGAGAAGAGGACCGCTTCTGAAGATCCGGAGGCCAAAGCCTCGAAGCGGGGGAAGAAAACTTCACCAGAGGGTCCTGCGGCGGGAGATGCCCCGTCCGCACTATTTCCCCAAGGAGATCAGCCCTCCAGCGAGCCGTAAGTAAAGGGGGCGTTTTTTATTAAAAGAGAGACATCCCCGTTTTATTTCTGAAAGTTAACCGAAATTTACCTTGTAGTTCGGATCTCAGCCCTTCACGGCAGAGCTCGTCTTCAGGGGATCTTGATCCGGAGATGATGGAGAGCGCAATGCCTCCGCCTGCCGTATCGTCATGCGAGGCGGGCGACCCTGAGGTGTCGTCGTGGAGGGCTTCTCCGAATCCGGCGGGGCCAGAAGGCAGCCGTATGTCCCCTCAAAGCCCTCCGTGTTCGGCCTTCGAAAAAGGCCACCGGACGAGTCCGGCACCAACGGGTGTCTGGTCGGAGGAGCTGAAGGATCTGCTCGGCGAGCATCTATCTCGTAAGATCACCGTGACGTTAATGGGTATGGTGATTGAAAGGATTTCATCCATCGAGAGAGGATTGCATGAAGCCGTCGTAAGTTCTTGGACGGGTTTTGAGGCACGCAAAATGATGTACCTTCTCGACAGTTTTGCATATAAAATGCGCCATGTATAGATAGTAGCCCCCGAGACTTGGTGCGGTGTCAACAATGACGGCGTGCCGAGGATCATAACCCCAGGTATAATATGCGCTCTTCCTATGTAGGTGGTGAAGCGTCCGGTGGCTAGCCGGACTGATGAATTTGCCGAACTGAAGCGGCAACTTGACGTGGCGGATGCGGACATCAGGCTTGTTAATAAGCGGCTTGACGAGTCACAAGGTATGCAACTTCTCCGCGAACACCTGGTAGGGGAGCTTGACGCCCATGCCTTACAACATGTATGCTTAATGCAGATGGTGCCGCTGCTATGGAGAACCTTTCATGAGCTCGCCCGAGCCAAGGAGCAAGCGAGAAAAATTGATGCGGCGGTTTTAAAGGCGGCCAAGAGCTAAAAGCGAACAGGCTGCTCACCGCCAAGCAAGAAATAAATGGCCGAGATGGCCGTGAAATTGAAGAATGCTACTGACCGTTGCGAGCTTCTTGAAAAAGAAGATTGAGCGAAACAAGAGGACCTGAAAAAGGCCACCACCGAGGCCAAGGATACTCGCTCTGTTATGAGAGCTATGAAGGAGGAGCTACGTCAGGCCGAAGATATTGCGGCTGGAAAGCCCTTTCTGCTGTGGAGGAAATTCACGGATCCTAAGTACGCTCAATTGGACCGGCTGTGGGGTGCGGAGGATGCTTATCTAGACTTGGCGGCGAGTGCCGCAGACGCGGCCGAACACTTCCGAGGTCAAAAGTATCACGGAATGGAAGAGCTTTTTTTGACGCAGTTCCATAGTCCGGAGCGTCCACTTACGTTAACCGATCGTTTGGCCGAATGGGCTGAGCCGAATAGGTTGTCCGGACTTGCCATGAAGGTTGTCGTGACTCATTTGTGGCCGAAAAGCCCCAAGCCGAAGAGTTATTTTGGCTTGGTGCAACAGTTCCTTGGTGCGGTGCCGCATATCGATGCAATGAAGCGGTCAGCATGCATAGAGGGTGCGCAGATGGCTCTTGCCCGTGTCAAGACAAATCATGGCGGAGATGAAGGCCACCTACGTTGCATCCCAAGATTCGGATGAAGCTGAGTACCGCCGAGCACTATTTTGAGGAAGTCCTGCAGGGCCTTTCGTTTAATAGAGACGCAGTGTTCAAGGATATTATGTTTAAATGACATGTATGATTTGTGAAAACAATGTTTCAATATAATATAAGAGCTTTTTATACTTGTGCGTTCAAGTATCAAAACACCTCCTGTGCGGCCGTTGATGTATATGTGTATATAACCTGAAAGATGGCAGTCTTCGACTTCAACCCCCACGCACATAGTGCGGGGGTGTTTGCAAAAAGGCGCATTTTCACACTTAATCCAACGTCTTGGTCCTGTAAACGAGGTGATAGCGTAGCAAACTAGGCAACCGGACTATAATGCTTTATCACTTTCACTTAGCCATAGGAGTTCGATGGTGGGGCTACTATATAGCCCCTAGGGGCACCGCGCTCTCCCGAATTGGTAGCGTATGTAATGGACCGAAAGCGGTCCTTCGTCAATGCGGGGGAATTCTAAACATTCTGCTGGGTCATCGAAAGTGGTTGACCAGTCTCACGCTATATCATGACAGTCGATTTTAGCTTTCTCCGAGGTGCTCAACCCAGCTCAACCGGGGCACAATCGCAGTTGGTTCTCTCGGCCTACCTTAGCCGATATAACGGAACATAAGGTACCAAAACAAGGAGCCGGGCAAACCCAACATTTGACCAAAGACATGATTCGAGCTGATGCATATAAGGCCTAACTTCGAGGGCGCGAACACTCCCTAAGGTATTCGGTCTTTATGAAAAGCAGGCGAGAATAATGCCCTAAGCCCCTGGTGTCCAGGTACACGCAAAAATTCTGGTGCGGCCGATGCCAAAACATCAGCCTCCTCCTCGGTTATAGCAAGAAACGGGGGATGTGTATCAACAAGAGACAGTAAAAAAGGTTTACGCAGGGTCTTAATCTGAAAAGAATCCTTGTAACGGGTCCCTCATCGCGTATGCTTTGTGTCTCCGTTGTGCCGTATCCTCGGACGGGTGTAGCACGGTGTTCATCTCAGAAAAGAGAAGAACTTAGTTTGAAAAAGAAAAAAGATCGTGTGAAAAATGTACTTTATATTAAATAAACAGAGTACGGTTCGAAAAGTGAATAAAATTGAGCTTTATTGTCTCTAGTTGTACATGCGTGCAGCCCCTTGTAAGGGGGTATGCCGCTAGTAGGCGCCGGACTCGTCTAGCCATGTCCGGGGTTCGAATGACCTATTCAAGTGCTTTGATTAGCGAAGCTGGATTGGTGTGGGGCTATCAAGGCAGTCTCACGTTCTTCCGTGCTCGAGTAACACTTAATACTCCCTTTTAATGAGATGATGCCGCGTGGACCGGGCATTTTAAGTGTAAGAGATGCATAATGCGGTATTGCGTTAAAGCGGGCGAAAGCTTCACGCCCCAGTAGTGCTTGATAGCTACTTTTGAATGGGGCGATGTGGAAGGTTAACTTTTCGCGGCGGAAGTTGTCGGATGAGCCGAACACAACTTCTAGCGATGAGAGCCCGTACAATGGGCATATAGGCCTGGCATTACCCCTTTGAAGGAGGTGTTGCTATGACGAATTTTCGTTGGGTCTATCCCCATTTTGCAGATTGTGTCCTGATATAGCAGGTTTAGATCGCTACCTCCGTCCATTAGGACTTGTGTAAATTGGAGTCCATCGATTATAGGGTCTAATATCAAGGCAGTCCGTCCTGCGTTCTGGATACTTCCAGAATAGTCCTGATAATCGAAGGTGATTGGTTTTGACAACCATCGTTTGGACTCTGCTGGGATAGACCTTGCGGCGCGTGTTTCTATGGGCGCCGCTGTAACATCCCAAAATTCTAAATTTTGGAATGTTATATTAAATAAATAACTATGCTTGTTGTCTGATTGTTGGTTTGATTGAATGAGTGAAACTGAGTGAAATTTGAAAACTTTTGAAAGTTGAATGAGAGGGAATGAAATGACTTTCCCAAAACTTTCTCCTTTGCCTTTTTGGATCTCAATGAATTCAAATTCATTCCAACACCAAAGCCTAGAGTGAAGATGACATGACTTCTTCCATTTTGAAATGAATAGGGTTTTGGAAAAGATTTGAATTTCATTAGGGAAGATTTCAAATTCAAAGCTTTAAGTACCTCAATGATTTTCATGAGGGAAGATAAAATGACTTCTTCAATCATATGAAATATGAGTTGGAAGTTAAAAAGTATCAAGTTGAAAGTCATTTGAAAGTGCTTGAAACCCTCTTTCAAATTTTGAATTTTAAATTTGAATTCAAACTCTGGCATGTGGGAAACATTTCAAAAAAAACTAAGCACGATAAATACTTGATCAAAAGTATGAGAGGAGCAAACATGACACTCCAAAAATATCAGAGGAAACAATGCCAAAAGTTTTGGAACTCAAATCTGAATTTTATTTGAATTTTGAAAAAAATGGATTTTTATAAAGTTTGGATTTTTGCCTTTGGAAAAATGTTCAAATGAAAGGGAATATTCCCCTGATCATTTTGGTATATATATACCCTATATAAAATATTTATAGATATTGTTTTATTTCTGTTTTAGCTTTATTTAAAAAATAAAGAAAAAACCCCCAGGCGCCAGCCGAGCCACCCAGTGCCCGGCCAGCGCCGCACCCACCCTTTGGCCCGGCCCAGCGCCCGGCCCACCGAGCCAGTAGAGCCGAGCCGGCCCAGCTCACCTCGCCGCTCGCCTGAATCCCCTTGGCCTCGGCCACCCGCCTCGCCTCCTCTCTCTCTCTCGACCCGTGGGCCCCGCCCATCTTCTTCCCCCCGCCCATAATGCAGCTCATGGGAGATCGCGGATCCGAAGGATCCGGATCCCGATCGCCCGATCCCCGGCGAGGACGACCCCACGGCTATAAAGCCGGAGCCCCGCACCCCATTCCCCCTAGCCTCATGGAGCCCCTCTCCTCTCTCTCTCTCCTGAGCACGGGAGACCTGAGCTCACACTGCCGCCATTGTCGCCGCCCGTCGACGCCCTACCCTCCCGACCACCCCGACCCCACCGAACCACTCCCGTGCTCCCAAGATCCTCCCGACGACTCGCCGGACCTCCCGACGCCTTCAAGCCCCCGACGCACTCCACTTGCCCGCCCGCCCGCCGTCATGGGACTCCGATGCGTCGTCGGAAAACATCCCCGTCCGATCCTAAATAAGCGGCTAGGATTAGAACGCAGAAGGGGTAAGTTTTATTAGAAAACCGGCGGTTCTTTCCGGTTTAGTATTAGTTAGGTTTTTATTTTCTAGGCCGGTTCGTTTTAGTTAACCCTAGGGCCCGTTTAGACTATTTAATGCCTAGTGCACAGTATAGGCCCATTAGGCCTTTTTCTTTTTAATTTGATTTTCTGTTTTAGCAGAATAGTTTCTGTTTTCAAAAATTGATATCTTTTATTCTGTTTAATATTTTTAGGTGATTCTTTTTTTTGTTGGATTGCAAATTTTATGTAGTTTCTGTAGAATACATATTTAGCTATGTTAAAATTAATTAAAACTGCTTTAATTTAGTTTTAGTCAGAATAGTAAATCTGCTATAACTTGAGTTAGAAAAATTATTTTTGCATGATTCTTTTTGTCCCAACTTTATTTTGACATTGCCAAACCATAAAAATTAACTTGGGTATTTTAGGATTAATAAATAAATTAGTTTAAGCAGAATCTTATAAATCCTAATTAATTAGCTAGCTAATGTTTTCCTATTAATTTAGTTAGTAAATAAATTTATTTTTAACATGTGATTGATTATTCTAGGATAGTTTCTGTCACTTTATAGGATGAACTTTTATTTATAATAAATAAAAAGTTTTATTTTATTTTCCTTAATAGAAATTGAATTAGGCCTAATAGGAGTTTCATATTAGATTTTAAATTAATTCTTTTTGCTCCTAGTTGATTAATGAAATCCTTTCTGTTTAGTTAACCTAAAACCATGATTAGGTTATGTTGAGAAAATTTTGTTATATAAAACTATTTTAGTTGTTGCTTGAAGTAGGAAAAACTTTGAATTGGTTTTCTTTGAGTTTTCCTTTGGATTTGGTTTTGATTCGTTTGATTTTGATGTGTTATGTTGCTATTGCTATGCTATTGTGTTATGTGATCCTATGCTATGTGCTTATTGTGATTATTTGTTTGTCTCGGTAGAATTTTCCTGAGTGCGAAGATTGCTACTACGAAACCCTAGTTTTCAAGATCGTCAACCGAGCAAGTTCACTTTGACCATGCTTTCATACCTATATTTTATTGCATTTAGTGACATCTTTGCAACCACCCCTCGGTAGTGATATTGAAATTCTTGTAGTTGAGTAGTATGCATGAGGTAGGAACCCATCACCCTGTTACCAAGCCCGGGACGATATTTTATTTTAATGCTACGCTATAGTAGACGGGGTTTGGTATGAGTGCACTAGTGGTGTGAAGAAGGAGGATTCTACGTCAATGACGACAACTCCATGATGGAATCTGCAAGGACTGCATCTTCAAGACCTCAAGACTTCAAGACTCGAGACAGGAATTCAATACACACTCTTTGGGTGAAGGGCGGTTGGCGGGCACCTGGAGAACCCAGTGGTTGGCCGGGATGCATGGAGAAGTGCCATGACATCTTGCGGAAAGCTTCACCCAGACTCAAAGAGACGGAAGAATACTTCATGACCGGAAGCTTACATGTGCAACCGCAAGTCAATATGGGCTCTGGCTTGGTTGACCCTAGTTGTGACTCTGGCTGGGACGGTGCTAGCAGATGTAGAACTACGGTAGGATTGGATGGGCACCGGACGGTGGTCGAGGAACTCTTCGGAAGACCATGTTTGGTCATCTTGTTCTCAAACACCACGAAGTGCGAGAACGTAAAGAGAGGGATCGAATCTTGCGGGTAAAGTGTACAAAACTCTGCAGAGGGTTTTAAACCTAATCGATTATCCGTGTCCCCGGTAACGGACAAATTGAGAATCTCTACTTGGATCTATCTCGGAACTCTCAACACCGGATTGATAACCTAATTGTGGGCAACATATGATGATTTTGGGCTATGAGACATCGGTTGGCGGAACCATGTCATGATAGAAAACTCCATAGTACAGACTTCATTTATTCCTTTGGTGTAGGTAAAATAAAACCAGCTTTTACGCAAACAAAATTCGAATCTGAGCCATAAAGCCATACTGCATATAGTATAGTTTATCATCTGTTTTCTCTTCTTTGTGATCTTGCCGGTACATTCAATGTAATCGACCTACACGGCTGCAACGTATCATGTTGCAGATATTTTCTTCCGACGAGTAAGATTACTTGCAGTGGTTACGGTCTACACTCAACCGGCCGATGGCGTTGATGGGACTCCACACCCGTTTGATTGTTTCCGCTGAGTATTATGAGGTATATATCAGTTTTACATTATTTATACATGTGATTGCACTTTGATATATACATTGATGTACTGTGTGTGCCAGCATACTGATCCGGGATGGCACAGTAACACAGAGGCTTGACCGTCTGAGGTCGGGTCGCTACAGCCGCTCTGTTTTTCCCTTTTGTCACTTGAAGTGAGTTCACTGTTTTGACTTTTTGTGGGAAATTCTTTTGTTTTCCGGTGCTCTGCTTGTGGGGTTCGTCATCATCCTCGCTTGGTGTGTCGAGCCCCTTGTGTTCGGCATTGAGTTTGCCGGACTGCTTGAAGACCCAACAATCTCTGTGGGTATGGTTTGCAGGCTTCCGAGAGTCTTGTGGATTTGGCATATTTTGTCCAAGATTTTGTTTAGGTTGGATAGCTCGTCGCTACTGTCCTTGAGGGGCAGCTTTTTATGATTCTGTCGGGAGCTTCTGAATCCGGCATTGACTGCCGTGCTCTTCTTGTTGTTTCCCTTTGTCTGGCGCTGGTCCTTGCTGCGCCGTGGTTTTCCATTTCCATCCCTGACTTCGGATGTACTTGGGCCATTGGTATGCGCATCTTGCCGACCAACTATCCTCTCCGCATAAAAGCGGGTCATGAGGCTTGTTAATGCAGCCATGGTTCTCGGCTTCTCCTGAGTCGAGGTGTCTGGCGAGCCATTAAATCTCGGACGTTGTGTTTGAAAGCTGCTAAGGCTTCGGCGTCCGGACAGTCGACTATTTGGTTCTTTTTGGTAAGGAACCTGTTCCAGAATTTGCGGGCTGACTCTCCGGGTTGTTGAGTTATGTGACTTAAATCGTCTGCATCCGGAGGGCGGACATAAGCCCCTTAAAAATTTGCCCGAAAAGCATCCTCGAGCTCTTCCCAACTACCAATGGTATTTTTAGGGAGGCTTTTGAGCCAATGCCGAGCTGGCCCTTTGAGCTTGAGGGGTAAGTATTTTATGGCGTGGAGATCATCTCCTCTAGCCATGTGTATGTGGAGGATGTAATCCTCAATCCGCACTCCAGTGCATGGTTCCGTCGTATGCCTCTATGTTTACAGTTTGAATCCCGCTGGGAATTCATGATCCAAGACCTCATCGGTGAAACACGAGGTGTGCGGCACCCCTATATTTGGGTGTGCCGTGATGTTCGGATATTTGGCGTGTTGCATTGCTTGGAAGAGCTTGCTTTCTCGGCCCATAGATGGACCTAATCGGGCCATCCTTTTGATGTGAATCCTTATGCGGATCGCGTGCGAGGCTTGTGTGCTGCGCCGCTTGCCGCTCCATGTTTGCCATGTGGTCGTCTATCCGCCGGGCAGCCTCTTTGTTCTTTGATTGCGGGGCTCTAAGGCCTCCTCATCGAACCCGGCGATAATTTGCGCTTGGTAGCTCTTTGTTTGGCGGCTGTCGCCGTATTTCTCTGCGGTGTTGAGTACTTTGCTCCATCTGATTCTGAGTGCATCTTCCGCTGTTTTGAGCTTCCGCTTCTGCTTTTTCAGGCTACGCGCAGTGGTGACGAGCCTTTTGTGGAGGTTCTTATGCTCCAACAATTTGTCCAGCGTTTGATCGTCCGGACTGTTATCTTCGCCGGGGATGGGTTGTTTATCCAAGTTGTCCTGTTTGGACGGTTGCTCGATAGCATGTTCGTCGTCCACCGGTTCGCCCTGCTCTATGGCTGGGTCTTTGTCGAGGCGGGACTTGGTGCGGCGTTTACGTTGCCGTTTGGATCGCTTTTCGAGGATTTATCCTTCGTAGTGTCCCGTTGTTCCTCGTCGTCACTTCCTTTAGGTGTATCCACCATGTATACATCGTGTGATGAGGTGGCTGTCCAAAGTATCCTATAGGTGCTGGTTCATGGTTGTCTCCTACATCGTCGTCCATACCGTCGATGTCTTGAGTCGAAATCAAACACGTCGTTTAAGCTTTCGGATGGTGGCTACAAAGTGGGCGGTGGGAGGCGTTGAATTTCTTTTTCGTCGCATCCCAACCTTCCCGACCGTAGTCCGCCAGGGCTCTCTGATAAAGAGAGAGACTTTAGTGAATTCAAGATGTCGCCAAAGGGCGAGTCTTTGAAAGATGTCCATGACGTGAAACTCCATTACCGGCGCCAATCTGATTCGATTGGCGGTAGCGGAGGGTTCGGAATGGAGAGGAGTCTGGCACCCTGGAGTCACGGTCTTCGCAAAGGACAGGGATGGATTTAGGCTCAATCGCCGTAGAGATCGTAGCCCCCGAGGTGGTGTCCAACCACTCGTCCTCGATCGGCGGAGTCGGCTCCGAGCTAAGGGTCGGAGCGGACGCTGGTGCGGCCTCCAGGACACTATCCGGCGGCAGAGCTAGATCATGCCCATCGAAACAGTGCGGCGCGCTTGGCTGTGGCTCGAGTCCGTCGAAGATCAAGTCTCCACGGAAGTCGGCCGTGTAGTTCAAACTCCCAAATCTGACTCGATGGCGAGGCGTAGCTTTCGATCTGCTTCCGGATGGCCAAGTGAATTGGCCCGCGGCGAAGCCGCCCGAACACGAAGATCTGTCCGGGGAGAAAAGTTTCACCCTGGACCACGTCGTTGTTGATGATCGGAAGGAGCCATCGGGCCTAAGGATGACGCATACGGAGGAACTCTCAATGAAAGCACCAATGTCGGTGTCAAAACCCGGGCGGATCTCGGGTAGGGGGTCCCGAACTGTGCGTCTAGGCGGATGGTAACAGGAGACAAGGGACATGATGTTTTTACCCAGGTTCGGGCCCTCTCGGTGGAGGTAATACCCTACTCCTGCTTGATTAATATTGATGATATGGGTAGTACAAGAGTGGATCTACCACGAGATCATAGAGGCTAAACCCTAGAAGCTAGCCTATGGTATGATTGTTGTTAGATCCCACGGACTAAAACCCTCCGGTTTATATAGACCCCGAATAGGGTTAGGGTTACACAGAGTCGGTTACAATGGTAGGAGATCTACATATCGGTATCGCCAAGCTTGCCTTCCATGCCAAGGAAAGTCCCATCCGGACACGGGACGAAGTCTTCAATCTTGTATCTTCATAGTCCAGGAGTCCGGCCAACGGTGATAGTTCGGCTATCCGGACACTCCCTAATCCAGGACTCCCTCAGGGCTCTAGAGTAGGGACAATCTGCCCCGCATTGGGCAGCCGGTGCATGATATCCGCGTCCAAGTATCCGTCTCCCCGCAGCTTTTTGATGTCCTTCTCCGTGACGGAGGATTTCATCCACTTGCCCCCCGCTCCGGACATGATTGGAGCGGTGTGAGGAGGGTGCGAACTTGGATGTTGGAGCTCGAGTGTGCGAGAATGGATAAGAAAGGAGGAAGAAGGCGTGGGTGAAGAAAGGTGAACTCTTATCCCTTTATAAAGGCGGATGAAACTGTACGCCCCACTAGCCTGGTAAACCCGCTTATTCCCCAAGCGCCGTAATTGATGGCGCGGTTGGGTTACCCACGCCCGTATTGATGAGAATCCCGTGATAAGGGGACACGATCTCTGCTTCGACAAGACGTGCCAAGGAAACCGCCTCGCGATATGCGCCAAGGCTGGTTGAGAAAAACGGTTCGAATAATGACCGAGCCGTGGTATGTTGTCATGATATCAAGTGTGTCGGCAGATTAGATTGGTGAAAATATTATTCTCTCTACGGTGGTATGTGGAACTTGTTTTGCAGAGCCGGACACTATCCTTGTGTTCAAAATCTTCTATGGAGTGGTCGGAGGAGGAACCTGCCTTGCAATGCCGAAGACAATCTGCGCGCCGGACTCATTGTCATTGAAGCCTGGTTTAGGGGATACTGAGGGAGTCCTGGATTAGGGGGTATCCGGACAGCCGGACTATATCCTTTGCCGACTGTTGGACTATGAAGATACAGGATTGAAGACTTCGTCTCGTGTCCGGATGGGACTCTCCTTGGCGTGGAAGGCAAGCTTGGAGATACGGATATGTAGATCTCCTCCCTTGTAACCGACTCTGTGTAACCCTAGCCCCCTCCGGTGTCTATATAAACCAGAGGGTTTAGTCTGTAGGACCAACAACAATCATACCATAGGCTAGCTTCTAGGGTTTAGCCTCTACGATCTCGTGGTAGATCAACTCTTGTACTATTCATATCATCAAGATCAATCAAGCAGGAAGTAGGGTATTACCTCCATTGAGAGGGCCCGAACCTGGGTAAACATTGTGTCCCTTGCCTCCTGCTACCATCCGCCTTAAACACACAGTTCGGGACCCCCTACCCGAGATCCGCCGGTTTTGACACCAACATCCACTCTGCAATGAACTCCGCCAAGACTCTGCTCTGAATTGTCGAGGTACTTTCAAACCTTAAACTGAAACTTGATAGCTTCAAGGCCCATTCCACAATCCTTCCGGTTGCATCTGGGTTATGCAGTATCCGTTGCAATGGGAGGCGGGTGACGACAGTGATTTCATGGGCTTGGAAGTAATGACGCAGCTTCCTCGAGGCCATAAGGAGGCCGAAGAGCAATTTCTGCACACCGGAGTACCTCGATCTGGCTCCCTGCAAGAGGGAGCTGACAAAGTAAACCGGGTGCTGCATTATCTTCTTCTTCTGCACCACCTCACTTGACTGCGCGGGCACTGCCTTGGTGGCATCAGACTCTGCCGGGGGCCTCGCCTTTCTGGCACCAGGCCCTGCCGGGGGAATTTTGGGCTTGCCATCCGCTAGTTCTGCTGCCGCCACTGCTTCCTCGTTGACCTCCCTCTGTGCCAACATCACGGCGCTGACCGCTTGATTCGTCGCTGCCAGATACAGCAGCAACGGCTCTTGTGGTTTAGGCGCAACTAGTATTGGCATGGAGGAAAGGTATTTCTTCAGATCTTGCAATGCTGCCTCGTCTTCTAGGGTCCACTCTATTGGGCCTGTCTTCTTCAAAATTTTGAAGAAGGGAAGGGCGCGCTCGACGGACTTGGAGACGAATCGGCTCATGGCGGCAACACAGCCGGTGAGCCGACGCACATCCTTGATCCGCCCGGGCGCCTCAATCTGCTCAATAGCCTTGATCTTGTCTGGATTTGCCTCGATCCCGCGATGTGACACAAAGAACCCGAGAAGCTTGCCGGATGGAACGCCGAAGACACACTTCTCAGGGTTTAGCTTGAGGTTGATCTTGCGCTGGTTAGCAAATGTCTCTTCCAGATCTTGCACAAGAGTTGGCCCGTCCTTGGTTTTGACCACTATGTCATCCATGTATGCCTCCATATTTCTATGGAGCTGAGGTTCAAAACCAATTTGGACTGCCCTCGCGAACATCGAGCCAGCACTCTTTAACCCGAAAGGCATCCGTAAAAAGCAATACGTACCACATGGGGTGATGAATGTTGTCTTTTCTTCATCCTCTCTTATCATGAAGATCTAGTGGTAGCCCGAGTAGCCGTCGAGGAATGATAGCAGATCAATACACAGTCTCCACTTCCCATTCGCCTTGCGCACCACTACTGGATTGGCCAACCACGTCGGTGGAGCACTCCCCTCACCAAACATGCTGCTTCCAACTTCCTGATCTCCTCTGTGATGAACTCCTGCCTTTCCAGAGCCTGTTTTTTGACCTTTTGCTTGACGGGCCGCGCGTGGGGGCAGACAGCTAGGTGGTGCTCAATCACCTCCCTGGGAACACCAGGGATGACGGATGCTTGCCATGCAAACACGTCGACATTCGCCCGCAGGAAGGTGACGAGCGCGCCTTCCTATTTGCTGTCGAGGGTGGAGCCTATGGTGAAGTCCCCTCCCGTGCCATCCTCCCTGACGGGCACCTTCTTGGTCTGTGGCGGCTCGGCCCTAGATCTCTTGCTCTTGTCGATAGAGCTCTCTGGCACGTCCTCGATGGTAGCACAACACTCTGAGGAGGTGCGCTTGCCGGAGTGGGTGCGAGAGGTCTTGCCGGGCTTCTTCTTCCCTCCCGGGGCTTTAGCGGCAGGAGCAGGCGCCTTGGCGGCAGCTGCTGCAACTGCTTCCCGGTAGAGTTGGTCGGCGCAAATCAGCGCGCCCTTCTTGTCAGTGGGGACGGAGATGATGGTCAACGGCCCAAGCATCTTTAGCATGTTGTAGGCGTAGTGTGACATCGCCATGAGCTTGGCTAGTGCTGGGTGGCCGAGGATCCTGTTGTAAGGCAAGGGGATCTCGGCCACGTCGAAGACGATCCTTTCCGTCCTGTAGTTCAACTCTCCTCCAAATGTCATGGGCAGTGTGACCTTTCCCTTCGGCTGGCTCCTCCCCGGATTGACCCCTTGAAACATGCCCGTTTCCTCGAGGTCTTCATTAGGGATCTGCAACTTTTTTATCACGACAGGAGAGATCAGGTTCAGGTCGGCCCCGCGTCAACCAACATCTTGTTCACCCCGAGGTTGCGTATCGTTGGTGAGACCAACAATGGCAAACACCCGACCGTGGTAATGCGGTCAGGGTGGTCCTCGGCGTCAAAGACGAGGGGCATGCTGGACCACTTCAGCGGCGTCGAGCCGAACGACAAATTCGGCCAGTAATCTCACGCGCCCACTGCTTGAGTTGGTGGTGAGAGGTATGCAGCGAGGCGCCGCCATCGACGCACATGGCCTCCGTAGCCTTCTGGAACCCTTGCTCACCAGACTCGTTATCCTCGTCGTGACCATCGTCTTCTTGTTTCTTGTCGCGGCCCCGGGCGGGCCTCTCTCGCTGGTTGTCCTTGCCGGGGCGGCCTCCTTGGCCGCCACGCTTCTTGCCCGATCCCTCAGCACCTTCCTGGTCCTTCTTTTTGTCCCACCTCTTGTACTCAGCCTTTTGCTTCTCAGCAAGCAGCTCGACTTGTCGGCAGTTCTGGAGGTCGTGGCCCTTGGTGCGGTGGATCTTGCAGTATTGCTTGCCGGAGCTCCCTGGCTTGTCGGCAGCCGCCAAGGCCCGGCAGGCGGCGCATCCGGCAATCTCCTTGTCGGGGGCGCCTGCCTTGACCTTCTTGCTGGCACCGGTGTCGTCAGATCCCTCAATGGCAAGCACGGCCTTGCCCTTGCGTTTCCTGTTGCGACGCCGGCCCTTCTTCGTCGGGGTAGCGGCGTCCTCATCGGTAGAGTCGGTTTCCGCACCGACGTCTTCACCAGGGTACTTCCTTCCCTCTTCAGCCCGGGCACATCTATCGGCCAGAACGTAGAGCTCGGCCACATCCTTAACCTTGGTCATCGCCAGCTCCTCGCGCATCTTGCGATTGCGCATGTTCTGGTGGAACGCGCTAATCACAACGGCGGGATGAACGTCGGGGATGTTGTACTGCACCCGGCTGAATCTCTGGATGTACTTGCGCAGGGTCTCCCCTTCCTTCTGGGAATGATATGCAGATCACTGGCTTGGCCATGAGCTTGGTGGCCTCCTGTGAAGGCGCCAACGAACTCGTGGCATAGATCCGACCAGGAAGAAGTAGAATCCACCGGCAAGTGCATCAACCAAGACATCACATTGGGCTTCAACGCCAGCGGGAAATAGTTGGCAAGCACCTTGTCGTCATGAGCCCCAAAGAGCTCGCATCGCGATGGTGTAGATGCTGAGGAACTCGGACGGATGGGTCTTGCCAGTGTACTTCTCGTCGATGTCGGGCTTGAACATGCGGTGGGACGGCCACTGGAACTGCCACAGCTCACGGGTAAAGGCCGGGCAGCCCACCTCGTAAGGTAGGCCGCCGGAGCCCCCCGGTGCCGGGTGGTCCATAGCGGGTCCCGCCCGCTTGTCCGTCTGGCGGTGCGTTTCGTGCCGGCGCTCGACGGTGGTTCGAGCGTCTTCGTGAGCTTGTTCCCGAAGGACCTGGCACTGGTCGCGGAGGGTCCGCGGGTTGGACAATGCTATGGAGATGTTATCACAAGCGTCGTCACGACGGGCCGACGCCCACGGCGGCTGGCGAAGAGGAGGAGAGTGCACCGTGGCCGCAGCTCCCCCGGTCCTCCCAGCGCCAGCATGTGGTGGCTCGATGGAGCGCCGACCCGAGGGCCCCGTAGGTCATGGATCGTCTTTGTTTGCGACGGCGACGAGGCTTCGGATGGTGGCCCTCCACTCGTCGAGCTTCTCCACAGCAGGAGGGAAGTCGAAGAGCAGTTGCGCGTGCGCCAAAGCTTCCGCTGGCGTGGGCGGCGGTGAAAGCTGCGTGGATCGCGGCGCGCTTCGACTTCTAACTATGTTAGAAGGAGCTCCTTTACGATCCAGCGGCTGCGTGCCATTTTTGCCAGTGCTTCGGTGAGCATGCTGGACCCCTTCATCTTGCGGATGATGCACAAGGCTCTTCCCACGGCGGTGCCCAGGGTCACCAACGTGGTGACGCTGCTCGGTGCACAAACCATGGGAAGAATGCGCGGTGGTCGCTGGTGTGGGCGTCCTGGAGGTCGCTGCGCCGCCCGGAGGTGGCACAAAGATACCCATGGAGGGCCCCGCGCCGCCTGTGGGGGGCCCAGCTCCGTCTTTGGATCCGGCGACGTGTAGCCGATCGTCTGGCGCGCCTGACGACACCGCCGCCAGTTCGACCGCTGGCGATGCCGGTGCTCGCGAACCGTGGCGGGTCCTGTCGCGACCATCGCCATTGCCCGTCACGCAAGACGGGCCGCTTGGCTCCCAAGGAGCCGATCGCCGTGGCCGTCCTCTTCTTAGGAGCCATGGCAACGAAGAACTGCTAGGCCAACTACTAGACCAGATTCTCACAATAGCGCCCCCTACCTGGCGCGCCAAAGATGTCGGTGTCGAACGACACCTATGGGATCACAAGAATCCCTACTATGTTGCCGGGGCGCGGGGTTACGAGAAGAGTAGGGCTAGTAGACAGCACAAGGATCGTTTACCCAGGTTCGGGCAGCGGGGATGCGTAAAACCCCAGTCCTGCTTTGGTGGGTGTATTTCAGAGAGTTCTTGAGCTCTCGAACTAGCTGTGGTCAGTGCGTGGTTCGAAAGAGCCGAATCCTTCTCCAGTATGCCATGGGCCTCCTTTTATAGTCGAAAGGGGCTGCCACAATGGCACACAGGAGGTGGAAAGGCGTACAGTGCTCTGAGCTTATCACTCATATTACAGGACAAGACACATTTATTGCGTAGCTTAGGTGTCCCCTTGCTTTATTGGGGACGGGGGCGAGGCCTGTCCCGTCCGTCGCCGCTCCTCCTTGCTTTGACACGCGCCCTGGCCAGTGAGGCATGCGGTGCCATGTAGGCAGGCAGGCATCTGAGGTGGCATGGTGGCGGTGCCTTCACGAAGATCTGCATGCCACCACACATGCGCTCAATGAGTTGGCCTGGGAGCTGCATGTTGCCACGCAAGTGCCCACCCAGCTGGTTGGGCTGGCAGCTACATGTGAACGGCAGTGGAAGCTTGGTTGGCGCGGGCTTGGCGGTGGCCCTGCTGGCGTCCTTGGCGAGGGCCTTGCCGGGTGGCCCGACAAGGATCTCGCCGTGTGGCCCGGCAAGGGTCTTGCCGTGGGGCACTGTCGTCCCCGGCAAGGGCCTTGCCGGGGGTCTGGTGGCCTTCCTTGGCAAGGACCTTGCCGAGAATCGTCGTCTTCTAATCCTCATCTGATCTTGAATATGTCTTCACAAAGACCTGCATGCCACCACAGAGGTTCCTTCCCGAGCCCTGGCCCCACGTGGACAATGGCGTTGGGAACCGTGGGCTCAAGGGTGGCTCGCTCTATTGGTGTGGGGCGAGCTTTCCTGGCAAGGATCTTGCCTGGGCAGGTGAGGCTGCCCTGTCAAGGGTCTTGTCGGGGGAGCCTACTTTGTCCCTCTGCTCTTTGTGGTCTTGGCCTTGGCGTTGCTCTGATTATCTTGGGCTTCGGTCTTACCTTGGCTCACCTCCCCCGTTCTGCTTGGCATGACCGTGGGCGCGGCTCCGACTGCCCGTGCACATGCAAAGGGGTACAAAAGCGTGCCCCTCTTTTTGTACACCGACATAAATTAAAGTTCAATTAATCATATTACTTAAGAACTCCCACATAGATAGACATCCCTCAAGTCATCTAAATGATCACGCGATCCAAATAAACTAAACCATGTCTGATCATCACGTGAGATGGAGTAGTTTTCAATGGTGAACATCACTATGTTGATCATATCTACTATATGATTCACGTTCGACCTTTCGGTCTCCAGTGTTCCGAGGCCATATCTGCATATGCTATGCTCGTCAAGTTTAACCCGGGTATTCTATGTGTGCAAAACTGGCTTGCACCCATTGTAGATGAACGTTGAGCTTATCACACCCGATCATCACGTGGTGTCTCGGCACGACGAACTTTGGCAACGGTGCATACTCAGGGAGAACACTTTTACCTTGAAATTTAGTGAGAGATCATCTTATAATGCTACCGTCAATCAAAGCAAAATAAGATGCATAAAAGATAAACATCACATGCAATCAATATAAATGAGATGATATGGCCATCATCATCTTGTGCTTGTGATCTCCATCTTCGAAGCACCGTCATGATCACCATCATCACCGGCGCGACACCTTGATCTCCTTCGTAGTATCGTTGTCGTCTCGCCAACTATTGCTTCTACGACTACCGCTTCCGCTTAGTAATAAAGTAAAGCAATTACAGGGCGATTGCATTGCATACAATAAAGCGACAACCATATGGCTCCTGCCAGTTGCCGATAACTCGGTTACAAAACATGATCATCTCATACAATAAATGTAGCATCATGTCTTGACCATATCACATCACAACATGCCCTGCAAAATCAAGTTAGACGTCCTCTACTTTGTTGTTGCAAGTTTTACGTGGCTGCGATGGGCTAAGTAAGAACCGTTCTTACCTACGCATCAAAACCACAACGATATTTCATCAAGTTAGTGTTGTTTTAACCTTTTCAAGGACCGGGCGTAGCCACACTCGATTCAACTAAAGTTGGAGAAACTGACACCCGCCAGCCACCTGTGTGCGAAGCACGTTGGTAGAACTAGTCTCGCGTAAGCGTATGCGTAATGTCGGTCCGGGCCACTTCATCCAACAATACCACCGAACCAAAGTATGACATGTTGGTAAGCAGTATGACTTGTATCGCCCACAACTCACTTGTGTTCTACTCATGCATATAACATCTACTCAATAACCTGGCTCGGATGCCACTATTGGGGAACGTAGTAATTTCAAAAAAAATCCTCCACACATGCAGGATAATGGTGATGCATAGCAACGAGAGGGGAGAGTGTGTCCACGTACCCTCATAGACCGAAAGCGGAAGCGTTAGAACAACACAGTTTATGTAGTCATACGTCTTCACGATCCGACCGATCCAAGTACCGAACACACGGCACCTCCGAGTTCAGCACACGTTCAGCTCGATGACATCCCGCGAGCTCCGATCTAGCAGAGCTTCGCCGGAGAGTTTCGTCAGCACGATGGCGTGATGACGGTGATGATGTTGCTACCGACGCAGGGCTTCACCTAAGCACCGCTACGACATGATCGAGGTGGATTATGGTGGAAGGGGGGCACCGCACACGGTTGGGAGATATCATTGATCAACTTGTGTGTCTAGAGGTGCTCCCTGCCCCGTATATAAAGGAGCAAGGGGGAGGCCGGCCGGCCCTTGGGGCGCGCCAAGGAGGGAGGAGTCCTCCTCCTAGTAGGAGTAGGACTCCCCTTTCCTAGTCCAACTAGGAAGAGGGAAGGGGAGGAAAGAGAGGGAGAGGCAAGAGGGCGCGCCTCCCTCCCTGGTCCACCGGACACCTCATGGGAGGGGCGCCACCTCCGGCTGCTGCCCTCTCTCTCCCCTCAGGCCCATTAAGGCCCAATACTTCCCCGGGGGGTTCCGGTAACCCCTCCGGCACTCCAGTTTTCTCCGAAATCACCCGGAACACTTCCCTTGTCCGAATATAGTTGTCCAATATATCGATATTTACATCTCGAACATTTCAAGACTCCTCGTCATGTTCGTGATCATATCTGGGACTCCAAACTACCTTCGGTACATCAAAACACAAAAACTCATAATATCGATCATCACCGAACTTTAAGCGTGCGGACCCTACGGGTTCGAGAACTATGTAAACATGACCGAGACACGTCTCCGGTCAATAACCAATAGCGGAACTTGGATGCTCATATTGACTCCCAAATATTCTACGAAGATCTTTATCGGTCAAACCGCATAACAACATACGTTGTTCCCTTTGTCACCGGTATGTTACTTGCCCGAGATTCGATCGTCGGTATCTCAATACCTGGTTCAATCTCATTACCGGCAAGTCTCTTTAGTCGTTCCGTAGTACATCATCCCGCAACTAACTCATTAGTTAGAATGCTTGCAAGGCTTATACTGATGTATATTACCGAGTGGGCCCAGAGATACCTCTCCGACAATCGGAGTGACAAATCCTAATCTCGATATACACCAACTCAACAAGTACCTTCGGAGACACCTGTAGAGCACCTTTATAATCACTCATTTTACGTTGTGACATTTGGTAGCACACAAAGTGTTCCTCCAGTAAACGGGAGTTGCATAATCTCATAGACATAGGAACATATATAAGTCATGAAGAAAGCAATAGCAACATACTAAATGATCAAGTGCTAAGCTAACGGAATGGGTCAAGTCAATCACATCATTCTCTAATGATCTGATCCCGTTAATCAAATGACAACTCATGTCTATGGCTAGGAAACTTAACCATCATTGATTCAACGAGCTAGTCAACTAGAGGCATACTAGCGACACTCTGTTTGTCTATGTATTCACACATGTACTAAGTTTCCGGTTAATACTATTCTAGCATGAATAATAAACATTTATCATGATATAAGGAATATAAATAACAACTTTATTATTGCCTCTAGGGCATATTTCCTTCAAAAATAATCGTACTCACTTACACTTCATGTTTAAGTGAAGATAAAATATCATCAAAGGGGAATCATGCATGTATGACCAATAGTATGCAAATTTCATATGAGTTCAACATATTAATAATTCAATTCTACATGCAAACAAACACTATGCATTCACCATATCATCTGTTCAAGATGCTTGCCTTGAGCATGCAGAAAGATTGGGTGCACTCCAAAATTTTGAAAATCATATCTCTCCTCCATTTCCTATTTACAAACTATTTTAATCACCACACAATTCCAAAACAGTACATAAAAGTTGTTTGGAAAATTCGAGAAATAAATACTAAAATAAACTAGGTGAAATTTGAGAAATAACAGAAAAAGAATCAAGTCATTTGGAGTTCATATGGTTTTACTATGGATTTACTAATCTGGAATAATCAAGGTAATGGACTATTTAGTAGATCCAGCAAAAACCAGGCCTAGTAAAAATGTTCACCCTATTTGATAAAATAGAGAATGAATGTAAAAGTACGTAGAAATTTGAATAATAAAATTTTGATGAGAAATGACTGCTGTAGAATTATTTGAGATCTACTGGAAAAGAAAAAGAGAAGGGCAGAAGTGCGTACTGGGCGAGACTTAGCCGTCTGGCACAATTGGGCCGAGCCCAGCCGTTCGGCCGCGGGGGAGGGCTGATGACATCGAAGGCGAATTACCTGGTATATGCTTTCCCGGTGGGAAAACAATTACGACAGAACCCGTCTCCACTTACGGACACGTCGGCGTGGCTTCGGTCGCTGACAGTGGTACCCGGGGCCCCACCAGTCAGGTTTGACTGGTCAGCCGCCCGCGTCTTCTACTCTGGCCGAAAAGAGGCGGTGCTCCGGCGAGTCTTGCCGGTGAATGACGGCACCATTCGGGAAGAGGAGGCCACCGTCGTGCTCAGGGAGTCGCAGTGGTCAGTCCGGTGTGCTGCATGGCCCATGGAGGACATGGGGTCACCGGCGGCGAGCTTTGCAGCGGACGGCGGCCGTCGGGCAGAGGTGGGCTCTTGCCTCCGGCGGCTCCCAAGCCAAATTGGAAGGGGAGTGGATCAGCGGGAGGTCCAGGAGGCTAGTGGTGAAGAGAGTGGAGAGGGGGAGGCCCTAGTGGCGTTGAAATCGACCGGAAGGTGGTGGCGGGTGCCCTGGCCGGAGTCGAGGAAGATGACCTCGTCCGGTCGCTTGGGTGTTTGAGGGGGAGGGACCAAAGAGGGGAAGGGGAGTGTGGTGAGGATACTAGCGAGCTCGGGGTGAGCTTTTATAGCGTGAGGGGGTCGGCTCCGTGGTGTCCCAAGGATAAGCACGGCGGCGGCGGTCATTACAGCGGCAGGTGAGGCCGTTGAGGTCGGCAGAGTGGACGGTGAGGGTGGTGGCCGCCCGTAGTTACTCCTGGGAGGAACTGGGCTGCTCGGGACGCGCCACACGGGTCGGACAGAGACATGGCCGTGCGGGACTCGTCGGGCGGCGGTCTTGGTCGTCGTTTACGGCGGTGGACGGTGCTAGGGGCCAAGCGAGGGTGTCGGCGAGGTTCCTGGTGGTCGGGCCGATCCAGAGAAGGATCAGGATGAGAGGTGGAGGCAGCAGAGCGGTGGCAGTAGCTCAGTGCCGACGCGTGCCAAACACGCGCTCTGGACACGCTCCGGACGTGCACGTAGCGTGCTCGACAAAATGCTTCAGTGGTCTAGGAGCCTCGGATGCCAGTGAAAATTAACAGTACTATGAGCCTAGTTGTGAGAGAGCTAATGGACATGCTGGTTTGGCCAAATGATCAAGTGTCCATTGAAGTTCAGAAAGCTTTGCCAAATCCTGTCATGAGCTGAAGGTGTTCGATAGAATGTAGGGCAAGCTAGAGGACTTTGATGGATTTGAAACTTGGCAGGGTGGGGTCTCTTTATATGATACAGGTGATGGTGGAGTTAGTTTGGCAAAATGAGAGACTTGCTAGTGCAAGTTTTACCAGAATTCAGTTCTGGACAGAAACTTCAGAGGCATGTTTGGTGGACTAAAAAGATTCCAATGGATCTGATCTTCTGGAGTTAAGGTTTTGGTTGGAAGGACTACAAGATGGAAAAGTAAACTGGAGCTAGGAAAAAGAGGTTTGCAGTTATAACTCAAGAATGGGGCAGAAATGAAAAGATGATGTTTCACTCAAAGTTTTCAAAGGACATAGTTAGGTTTTTGCTCAAAAGTGTCATATAGGCATCACCTAACCTCTCATAATTTTTTTGGGATTTTAGAACAATTATTTAAAATATTTATAGTGCAACAGAAGCATTTCAAAGATTGAAAATGCTGGTAAAAGAATTATTTTGTGGCAAATGTTATTATGAAAATATTTCCTACTGTTGTTTATGATATAAATGAAATGATTTACAAAACAACCACATACCACAATATTTCACAAAAATAATCTTCTATGGAGAGGTGAATTTTTTTGTAAAACAGAAAATAGAAAAGGCTCTGAAATTAATAAATGACCTAGTATAATTCAAAATTTTATTTCTGGCCAAATTTTACTTAATAATATTTGATTAAATTTTTGGGGTGTTACAAACTCTAACCTCCTTAAGAAAAATCTCGCCCTCGAGATTTGTTAGGGTCAGAAGAACTGAATGCAACTCACAACAATGATCATATGCAGAATGCAATCATGGCAATGCACTTACGACATACGCCCTAAATTACAATACAATGGTTGCAACACGTAAATTAGTGGTAGGTACAGCAACAATGACCGTCTACGGTCCGAAGGTGAGATTTACAGGGTCTTGTGGAAGGGTTCCCGGTGCTGGAGCACATTCTTCTTCTTTCGGGGAAAGTGAAGGAAGTAAACGAAGAACAAGCCCTTCCAGAGTTGGCCATGGTGGTCCAGCAATGGTGATGTGGGGATTCAAGACAGCAAGGTAATGGAGGTAATCCATTAGTTGCTGGGTTAGATGCTCCTGGGCCATCACATACTGAATGAGGTTGGCCAGAGCTGGATCTCTTTCTATACGTTCACAACGGAACGTGGCTTCTGCTCCAGAAGCTGCGTGGCTCGAGAAATAGTAGTATTTCCTTTCACTGGCAGTGGGTACAGTGAATCGAACATGGGTAACTGCTTCATAAGCAGCAGCCTCAATAGCCATGCCTGAGGTTGGCATGGATCTCCCGACGAAGACAACATATGGAGGGCCTTGATTTAAATCCTCTCGTGGGATGTGCACAACTGCCCAGTATTTCGAGGAATCAGGGGTGATCCTCATTTTGAACAACTCATACCGGGTGGGTGGCTGGAACCAAGTGTATTATGGTCAGATCCCACAAAACCTTAACGAAACTACCAGGGCTTGCATCTGGAGTTCGTAGGTAGGCTCCGGGGTGAGACATGGAAGAATGAATGGAGAAGAGTGGTGCTCAAGTGTGGTGGTGGCTGGTGTGGTGCATGGATACAACCCCTTATAAGGTGCCTGGGTCAGGAAACACAATGCGGCGCTAGTACGACTTGTGCATCGGCTCCGACATAGGGTTGTCCAAGTCAAACTCTCGGACACCACTTCTCAAAAGGAGTGTGACATATTACCATGCGTGTCGGCAGTCACATCTAGCATTTACTCTGTCGCCATACACCAACAATTTACACTAGATCACACATAGTACCATTACAACAATGGCACACAGGTGGTTGACAAGCTCACTATGACATACGATTGCTAACTTGAAAATACAAGACAAGAGGACTACTAGGATTTGATAACACTCCTGGTGGACTCAGTCCACCTCGTTTACATCTAGTCGGGCGTGTCTTGTAGATGTCGAGGCTTCTCCGTGAGCTTCAGTGCCGGAGTTGTTTCGGGTAGGATGTGGAGCTATAGTGCTGGGATAGCGATGATGCCCCTCGTGGGGTCTCGTGGTCACAGTTCCGTTGGAGTATGTCTCCAAGAGATGATGGAGTTCTCCTGGGGAGGCGAAGGCATTGCCCGGATAGATGACAGGAGCAGACCTTGGGGGCTCAACTGGCTTCCCAAGCAGCATTATCGGGGTGTCAGTGTCGGTTGCACCTTCACTTCTCACCGGTGTCAGGAGAGCAAGCATCCTGCAAGCCGCAATCAGGTCATTAGTGACCTGATCGAATAGTGCCTCTCGCGCTCTCAGGTAGCGCACCAGATGCACTAGAGCAGGATCCGACTCATGGTCACCGTTGGCGACTTGGGTTAGTGAAAGGATCGATATAGTTGACTAGAGGGGGGGGGGGTGAATAGGCAACTAACAATTTTTAGCTTTTCTTTACCAAATTAAACTTTGCATCAAAGTAGGTTGTCTAGATGTGCAACTAGGTGAGCAACCTATATGATGCAACAACAACAAGCACACAAGCAAGCAAGGGATAAAACACAAATAAGCTTGCACAAGTAAAGGCACGAGATAACCAAGGGTGGAGCCGGTGAAGACGAGGATGTGTTACCGAAGTTCCTTCCTTTTGAGGGGAAGTACGTCTCCGTTGGAGCGGTGTGGAGGCACAATGCTCCCCAAGAAGCCACTAGGGCCACCCTATTCTCCTCACGCCCTCACACAATGCGAGATGCCGTGATTCCACTATTGGTGCCCTTGAAGGCGGCAACTGCATTTTACAAACAAGGTTGAGGCTCTCTCCACAACTTAATTGGAGGCTCCCAACGAAACCTCGGAGCTTCACCACAATGGAATGTGGCTCCGAAGTGACTTCTTCCGTCTAGGGAGCCCAAGCACCCAAGAGTAACAAAATTCACACAAGAAAGTATGGGGGAATCAAATATCCTTTGGTGGAAGTGTAGATCTAGGTCTCCTCCTTCAATCCCTAGCAAATCAACAAGTTTGGGTGGCTAGGGAGAGAGATCGGGCAAGAAAGCTTTAATGGCAGTAATGGAGGAGAGAGAGAGAGGCAAGAGGTACGTGGGAGGTAGGAGATGCACCTCCTTAAATAGGCCCCCCAAGATCCAACCGTTATGTGCAGAAATGCATAAGACCGATACTTCCACACAAGACACTGGTACAACCGGTGAATGCGGGGAACCCTTCCTAAGGCACCAGGGCGGTACTTCCGGTGGCGTAACCGGTGGTACCGATTTATCGGAACAAACCGGAACTACCGCACAGCCACCGCTCAACTATCGGGCCACAACAGAAAGAAAAACCCTCAAGCCAGTAGTTGGAGCGGAGGTTGGACCGGAACTACCGCTGGGCCTGTAGTTCCTGGGCGGTGGGGTTCGAGGCGGTACTACCGCCCTGAACACCGGTAGTACTGGTTTATCAAGAAAAACCGGAACTACCGTTCCACCACCGGTCTACTACCGCACCTGGTATAGAAGGGAGTCACCCCTGACCGGTACTAGGGGCGGTGGTAGGACCGGAACTACCGGCCAGCGGTACAACCGCTCAATGAAGCGGTACAACCGCCAAGAGCAGGACTGCACAGGACAGATGATGGGGAACCTCTCTCTCCTCGAAACGGAAGGTATATGGTGGGTGCAAAGAATGTGTACGTGAAGTGATTCACCCAATACCTTCCAATGTTGATTCCCTCTTAATAGTACGGATATCCTACGACCAAAGGAATAAAAACGTCAAAAACTTCGTCTTCGATCTTTTCCGCGTAGAGGGAAGACCTAATCGTCTTGCGCCACACCATGTGTACCTGAGAAAACTATGGCGCACGATTAGTCCATGTGTGTTGTCATCATCACCAAAACCCTGAGGCAAAGGATGCCCTTACAATCTCCCCCTTTTTGGTGGATGATGACAACCACACGATTAGTCCGGGAGTTCTAAAAATAAAGGAGGGGCTCCCCCTGAGTGTGAGCACTATTTAGAGTTAGCTTTTGGAATGCAAAGTTCGCACACTAGGGAATGCTCCCCCTGGATTTTATAGACCAACTGGAGAGCGCGAAACAACCGTAATGAACTTAAAGCAGTAGAGAAAACATATAATAAATCAACATATAATAAACTCTACTGAACGAAGAGTGCATAGATAAACCGAACGACGCATGTCTTACACCATGCACGAGATCACAACATAGAATAAGTCCAAAGAGCACTAGAAAGAGCAGGCAAATAAACTAGAAAGACCAACTGCAAATATAACCACCCATGCAACTCCCGTGACCTAATGGACTCTCTCCCCCTTTGGCATCGAGACACCAAAAAGGAAAAGAGCGAAGCTAGTGCCCTGAGGCTTAGTAGACCTCCTCGCCAGTAGCCGCAGAGCTGTCTGAAGCATCATCATCAATATCATCGTCAGGATCCTGAGCCTCATCAGACTCCTCAGACTCCTCAGCCCTCGCAATAGCTGCCTCAGGAACACGGACAGAGGAAGAAGCAGGTGCTTCATCAGACCAATGACTGTTCTCCAAGCACCAAGTATCCTCAGGAGTAGCGGTCTTCTTGGAGCCACTCTTCACATCTGGCACATTGAGGTGCCTCATCAACTGAATCTGCCTGCAACACGCCATCTTCTCAGCAACGTGGGCCTTGTAGAGATTCTTCTGGATATGGGTCTGCAAGCAAAAGGTCTTCTTGATCTTGGAAGTCAGCTTCTCAACCCAGGTGGGCTGGACCCCAGGCTCCAACTCAAAGTCCTCGTCATCCGAGGTATCATACACATCCTCCTGATTACCCGTAGAAAAACGGGTAGTCTTATGCTTCTTCTTCCTTAGCTCCTTGACCTCATGCTCCGTGAGGTTGTCAGGAGTGGTGAGAGGCTCTCCTGGCCTACGGACTGCCCAAACGGTGCTCAAAAACTACATCACACAAGGAGCATATATCGGTACCTTGCGGTACAACACCATGTTGTACATCTCCTCCCAAAGCCACTTGGAGACATTAAACGTGGCACCGGAACCCCTCTTGGTATTCATGGCCACAAGCAAATCCACCAGATAACCATAGATATCATCTTGATTCCCAACCTTGGGAAGCAGCACACACCGGAACACACGATGCATAATGTCATAGACTGGCAGAAGGTCATTTGACTTGCCCACAATGCCATGTCCAGGGATGTATAGAGGGGCGAGCTTCACCTTGTCCATGGGGTGAGCACGGTCGTGAGGACGGATGCCACCTTGACCCTCAATCCCGGTATCCTCATAACCAAGAGCATTGCAGAAAGCTCTCCACGGGACATGAAAGGACTCATCACGGCACATAAAGGAGAGGTGCCTCATTAGAGCTGAAGTGAATTGTAGTATAGAACTGATGGATGAGCTGCACATCAAAACCACAGTTCACGGTCATGAGCTTGATCAAATCAAACTCCTCACAGATCGCCAGAGCTTCTCCAAAGTAGTCAAGGTTGTTCCTCCAATGATCGATGTCAATGGACCACATCCGGGTGAACTTGTTCTTGTGATGCTCAGAAACTTCTGACACAATCCTCATCTGTAACTCATTCCAGAACTGAGGGTTGTTCCAACGGGGATTCGGTGCAACAGTGTAGGGAACCTGGAAACGAAACTTTTTCCAGTCCGGCATCTTCCACTTGTGCATAGGCAAAGCAACATGTTGCTTGGCAGCAGCAGACTTCTCCCGACGAGTGGTCTTGGTAGGAATCACCACTTCATGATCATCCTCATTGTCACCCAAAGGTTACCCCCTATGAGCCCTCTTCTTGGTATTCTGAGGCTTCCGAGCAGCACGAGAGCTAGAGCCACCTGCACAAACACACAGACGGCACACAGAAACCCCAGCAAACATGAGAGGAATGTACACAAGATCAGAGGAATATGTTTCATATACGTGGGTAGAAGATAAAAAAGGTACATACGTTCAGAGAAACCGGTAGTTCCGGTTGGACCACCGGTAGTACCGCCCGGCCGGTAGTACCGCTCGCAAGGAGCGGTAGTACCGCTGGGAGCGGAACCGCTGAGTGGAAGAACTGGAACCCCGCTCGCAAGGAGCGGTAGTACCGCTGGGAGCGGAACTGGAAGAACTGGAACCGCCTGTTCTCGAATCTATATGCCATATTCCTATTACTACGTACGCACAGGAAGCAGAAGGAGGATCTCTCCCACCAATCATTTGGCCGAAAATGGGGAAGTACAAGCAATGCCCTAGGGTTGGATTAAAAAACGAGGAACCCTAAAAAGGAGAAGAACAAGGCATTATCGGTATCCATGGAAGAGATCGAAGGGGAGGCGGCCTCCATGGAGCGGATCCAATGGAGGGCCGACCGATCCGGAGAGCCTGAGGGCGCTCCGGGGCGAAGGACGAAGCAACCGGTGGCGTAGGAGAGAAAAGGGGAAGACGAGCACAAAGGGGAAAAGAAAGACCCCTTCTGCCCGCGTCCCTTTTATACGCCCTAGATGACAACCGGTAGTACCGGTCCTGTAACTACCAGGTGGTTGAGAGCGGTACTTCCGCTCCAGAAGCAGTGGTAGTACTGCGTCCAAACACCGGTAGTACCGGTCAGAGGTACTGGTACAGGCAGGAGCGGTAGAACCGCTCGTGCAGGACCGGAAGTACCGCTGAGACTGTACAACAGAGGGGAAGACCGGTAGAACCGGTCTGACCATCGGTTGTACCGCCAGGTTGCTACATCCCAAGCACAAGGAGATCAACTTGTGTACATTTGGAAAGAATGGCTTGGGATAAGAAGGCTTAGGATAGAAATAGTTCACTGTAATATGATGAAGAAGACTCTCAAGAGTGCAAGAAGCAACCAAGGAAAAAGCCACTCTTTAGCGAATTCAAACATCTAGGCAAACGGAAACACCCAACAAGGAAACACACCTAAGCACAAGGGCGGTGGCCGAAGCCACCTATGTTGCGCCACAAAGAATTATCCTTGGGCCCATGACCACAACTCGTCTTTGAAGCACAAGTACCATCAACAATGGCTAATGTGAAAGAGTTGATCAATTTATGCATAATGGGGGGAGGAAGAGTTCATTGAGAGAACAACACTCCCCCTATGTCCATGCCTACACCTAGACAAGATAACAAGCTGAGTATGGTGGGGTGTGCAAGGGTTCAAGCAACATTGCTCGAACCAATGATATTTAGCTCATGCCTTAACTCATGAAATCTTGCTTCATCCAAAGGCTTCGTGAAAATATCTGCAAGGTTATCATGAGTGTTGACATAGTTGATCTCGATCTCTCCTCGCCTAATGTGATCCCGGATGAAGTGATACCGAATCTCAATATGCTTCGTCTTGAAGTGTTGAACCGGGTTGAGAGAAATCTCGATGGCACTTTCATTGTCACACCAAAGAGGCACTTTGTCACAAATAACACCGTAATCCTTTAAAGTTTGCCTCATCCAAAGAAGTTGTACACAACAACTACCAGCCGCCACATACTCCGCTTCGATGGACGAGAAAGAGACACAACTTTGTTTCTTGCAAGACCAACTCACCAAAGAGCAACCAAGGAATTGGCACCCTCCAGAAGTGGACTTCCTATCCACTTTATGTCCCGCCCAATCGGAGTCTGAATATCCTACAAGCTTGAAGTTTTCTCCTCTTGGGTACCATAAGCCAAAGTTTGGGGTATGAGCCAAATATCAAAAGATTCGCTTGACCGCCACAAAGTGGCTTTCCTTAGGTGCGGCTTGAAACCGTGCACAAATTCCCACACTCAACATGATATCCGGTCTAGATGCACAAAGGTAAAGCAAGGAGCCAATCATGGAGCGATATACCTTTTGATCCACCGCTTTACCATTGGGATCAATGTCAAGTTGGCACTTGGTGGGCATTGGAGTGGAAGCCGGCTTGACATCACTTAGCTTGAATCTCTTTAGCATGTCTTGAGTGTATTTGGCTTGGTTGATGAAGGTTCCTTCTCTCCTTTGTTTGACTTCGAATCCAAGGAAGAACTTCAACTCTCCCATTGAATACATCTTGAACTTAGAGGTCATGAGAGCGGCAAATTCCTCATTGAAAGCTTTGTTAGGGGAACCAAAGATAATATCATCAACATATAGTTGGCACACAAAACAACTCCCATTTGACCTTCTTAGTAAAAAATAGTGGGGTCGATTAGCCCAACTTCAAATCCATGGTCTTGTAACAACTCGGTAAGGTGGTCATACCACACATGTGGGGCTTGTTTAAGGCCATAGAGTGCCTTATCGATTTGATACACATGATCGGGAAAGTAGGGATCCTCGAACCCGGGGGGTTGCTTGACATATACCAACTCATTAATAGGACCATTAAGAAAAGCACTTTTAACATCCATTTGTTGCAACTTAAAGTTGTGATGAGAAGCATAAGCAATCAACAAATGAATGGATTCAAGGCGAGCAACGGGAGCAAAGGTTTCACCGTAGTCGATACCCTCGATTTGGGAGTAGCCTTGTGCCACCAATCTTGCCTTGTTGCGAACGATGGTCCATGAGCATCTTGCTTGTTCTTGAATATCCACTTGGTTCCAATGACATTGTGGTTCCCTGTTGGCCTTGGCACCAATCTCCACACCTTGTTGTACTCGAAGTTGTTGAGTTCTTCATGCATGGCATTAAGCCAATCCGGATCTTCGAGCGCCTCATATACCTTTTGGGGTTCAACACAAGAGACAAACACGTGATGTTCACAATAGTTTGCCAATTGTCTACGAGTGCTTACCCACTTTTGAATGCTTCCAAGCACATTCCTCATGAGATGACCCTTCGTGGAGAGCTTCGAAGCAATCTTGGCGGCACGACGCTCCAATTCCTCCTCGGGGGTGAGTCGAGGAGCGGTCACTTGATCATCTTGAGCGCCGTCTTGAGATTTTTCTTGATCTCGAGGAAGCTCTTGATCTTGAACTTGCTCGGAGGAGAGAACTTGACCTTGGGCATCACTTGATGTTACAACACCATCTTGGGATTGATCTTGCCCTTGGTCTTGTTCTAGAGGTTGAGGGCCTTCACTTTGTTCTTCGGAAGCGTGTGGGCCTTGGGTTGGTGATGGCTCCACTTGAGTGGAGCATTGTCCTTCTCCTTCGGCCACAAGGGGTTCCTCAATGGGTAGGATAAAACCAACACCCATTCTTATTATGGCTTGAGGAGGAATTTCATCACCTACATCACAAGTGCCACTTTGCTCCACTTGGGAGCCATTATTCTCATCAAACTCCACGTTACACGTCTCCTCAATAAGCCCCGTGGACTTATTGAGGACACGGTAAGCATGAGAGTTTGTAGCATAACCAACAAATATGCCCTCATAAGCTCTAGCCTCAAATTTAGACAAACAAACACCTTTCTTGAGAATGAAACACTTACACCTGAACACTCGAAAGTACTTAAGGTTGGGCTTGTTACCGGTGAGTATCTCATATGGAGTCTTGTTCAAGCCTTTGCGGAGATAGAGATGATTTGATGCATGACACGTGGTGTTGATGGCTTCAACCCAAAAGTTGTATGGGGACTTGAACTCCGCCATCATGGTCCTTGTCGCATCCATCAACGTCCGGTCCTTCCTCTCCGCAACACCATTTTGTTGAGGGGTGTACGGTGCGGAATATTGATGCTTGATCGCCTTATCACTAAGAAACTCATCCAAGGTGTAGTTCGCAAACTCGGTGCCGTTGTCACTTATTATTTTCAAGATCTTTGCATTGTGTTGAAGTTGGGCTTCATTTGCAAAGTCAATGACGGTTTGTTGGGTCTCGCTCTTCCTCTTGAAGAAATATACCCAAGTGTATCTTGAATAGTCATCCACAATCACCAAGCAATACTTTCTACCCCCAAGACTATCAAAGGATGGAGGCCCAAAGAGATCCATATGGAGGAGCTCCAAAGGCCTCTTCGAGTAAATGATAGTCGTGGGAGGGTGAGCCTTTTCATGAAGCTTTCCTTTGATACAAGCACTGCAAGCACGATCTTTAGCAAAACTAACATTTGTTAGTCCACGGACATGGTCCCCCTTGAGAAGACTTTGCAAAGATCTCATATTGACATGGGCTAGACGGCGGTGCCAAAGCCATCCCACGTAAACTTTAGCCATTAGGCACGTGAAAGTGCGTTATATCAACTTTAGGGGGGGTGAATAGGCGATTTTTATGAATTTTTCACTGAGGAATTTGCCGGTGAGGAAATTCATAAGCGAAGAACTACTTGCAGCGGAATAAGTACTCAGAAGTAAGCATAACAGAATACATGCATGGTCATCATGATGAAATGAAGACACGCACATAGTATAGAAAGCGTAAACACAGGATAACACAAGATTAAGACAAACAGACTGAAGAAATTGAACTGAGGAAATTGAGAAAGTCTTCAGTCAAAGTCTTCAAACACAGATATGAACAATCACTCAACACAGTAATGAGGAAATGAATGAGTTGAGGAAATAGAACCAGTAAGGTTGGTGAAGACAATGATTTGGTAGACCAGTTCCAATTGTTGTCTCAGTTGTACATCTGGTTGGAGCGGCTGAGTATTTAAACTCGAGGACACACAGTCCCGGACACCCAGTCGCTGAGCATGCAGCTCAGGACACCAAGTCCTCGCCGTATTCTCCTTGAACTAAGGTCACACAGACCTCGTCCAGTCACTCGTGGTAAGTCTTCAGGCGACTTCCAAACCTTCACATACTTGGTAACTCGGTGATCCACAATTCCTCTTGGATGCTCTAGACCATGTCGCCTAACCGTCTGGAAGAAGCACAATCTTCAAAGGTAACAAGCGTTGGATCCACGCAGGATCAATCTCTTCAGTGATGCTCAATCACTCTGGGTTTGTAGGTGTTTGGGTTTGGGTTTTTCCTCACTCGATGATTTTCGCTCAAAGTCCTCGGAGGATGGGATGCTCTCAAATGACAAGTGTCAGTTTCTCTCGGAGCAGCCAACCAGCTAGTGGTTGTAGGGGGCGGCTATTTATAGCCTAGGGAGCAGCCCGCCATGATAAGACATAAATGCCCTTCAATGATATGACCGTTAGGTGGATAAGATATTTTGGGACAGCTGGCGCGCAGCACAGCAACGGTCGGAAATTTGACTCTCAAATTCCTCAGGGCTATCATGTTCCTCACTGTGTAGGCAATCCGCACTGGCGAATTCCTAACTCCTCGGTCAGAACAAATTCTCAAAGGACTGTAAGAACTTCGTCTCATCCAAGAAATTGACTGAACTATATGAGATTTCCAAAGGCTTCACTCGAAGGGATTGGTAGGTGTAGGATTTTGAGTTGAGCATCACATGGAAATTTTTCCTTAGTATTTCCTCGACCCCCTTTAACAGTATGGTGTTTCCTATGACTAAAGAAAGAGAAAACGAAACTACGAAAACAGAAGTCTTCATGCTTCATGTTCCTCAAATGAATACCAAGTCTTCAAGGTCACACCAATTTCTTCACTTTCAAAGTCTTCAGAAAGTCTTCAGAATACCAAAGTCTTGAATCGAAGAACTTCATTTTTAGGGTCGACTTTCTCAGTAAATATCAAACCCCTCATAGACTTATAGACCTGTGTACACTCATAAACACATTAGTCCCTTAACCTATAAGTCTTCAATACACCAAAATCACTAAGGGGCACTAGATGCACTTACAATCTCCCCTTTTGGTGATTGATGACAATATAGGTTAAGTTTTCAACGGGATAAACATATGAAGTGTAAATACTGATATTGAGGAATTTGATTGCAAGATATAGAAGAACTCCCCTCAAGATGTGCATAGTGAGGAATTTGCTTTTTGAGGCAATGCACATTTGAAGAGTTGAATCATGGAGATCTCCCCCTATATCTTGTAATTCATACACACATTTGACATATAATATGAAGAATTTGAAATGCATGATGAAATATGGTGATTGATGTAATTTAGCATGCGTGTATTAAAATATAACGAAGAATAAGCATGCAGAGGAACACATCAAAAGTATCAGAGCACCATCGGGTTTAAGATTACAACTCGATCCAATAAAAGTTTCAGAAGAGCGAGAGTTGTAACTTAGCAGAAAAACGCCCATATAATAGACCCGCTTGAAGACTAACTCAAAATTCTCACCTTTGTCATCGAATGACCAAAAGGATCGAACCGAGGACTAATGCCCTCAAGAATATCAAGTTGATGGAGGAGCGCCCGGTGTTGTCGTGGTCGGTTGTCGTAGTAGGGCCTGCCGCAGTTGTCGCCCAAGTCTTCATTTTCATCGATTGTCGCGCGATGAAGAATAGGAGCTAGCCACCAAGGAAGGAACCTTGACCTTCTTGAATTTCTTCGGTGGAGGTGCGCACTACCAAATTCTTCCTTGAGACCCATTTTCTTTAGATCTTCTGCGCTGTAGACATGAGATAGAACAACCCAGGTATGGTTGAAGGTTTCATGGAGGTAGTATTGGTTTTTCTTCACTGCATTGTGTGTTGAGGTCATGTTGTGAATAATTGAACCAAACTGGTGCTTGACCCATTTATGATTGCGATCAACTTTCTGATGAAGACTGAGGAGTAACTCACGATCAGTCATCACCTTGGGTGCTGTGGCTTGAGGATTTTGCTTGGCATAGTCGTTGGCGGCAGAGTCATGTGTGGCAGAGCCGTCATTGGTGGAGTAGGATGCAGCCTTGCGAAATTGACCATCCAATGGACGAATGCCTTCATCTATCACAGCAGTTGCCTTGCCTTTGTCATCAGCTGAGGAAAATGTCCGTTTGAGGACTTCAATCAGAGGCAAGTAGCTGCAGTGGTTGAGAGTATCTGAGTGAAGACTTTGTCCTGATGAACCTCATAATCCATGGTGCATAAGGCTTCAGCTCAAATGGTGACATAGCAATATTCGCCAGAGTCCTCATGAAGAAATCATGGAAGTTGACGGGAACACCATGAATGATATTGAAAAGCATATTCTTCATGATGCCAACGACTTCTTCATCATTTGAGTCATGGCCTTTGATAGGACTCATTGTCTTCGTCAGAATGCGATAGACAGTCTGAGGCACATACAATAATTCCTTGACGAGGAATTCAGTTGCTGGTGCCTTGTAGTGAGTATTTTCTGACATCCAGTCCAGCACCCATGAGTTCACATCTTCAGAATTTCCTGTGATGTGCAGCGTCACATAGAATTGAAGAATGAGTTCTTCATTCCAATCACAGATGTCAGTGCAGAAATTCAGCAATCCAGCATCGTGAAGAACGCTAAGGACTGGCTCAAGCCCTGGCAGAGATTCCATGTCCACGTGAGGAATGTGTGCATGATCGAAGACTTTGTCTTTGTCGAATAGCACAGAGGAATAAAAATGGGCTTGACTAGCAGTCCAGAAACGCCTCTTCCTTATGCGAGCAGAATCATAAGGGTTGTAATCAGTGAAGAAAACATGCTCGCCAAAGAAGTCTTCAGTCTTGAACTTTTTCTTGCGCGAGAATGGATCCTTTGGTTTTGGCAGAGGAGTGTCAGTGAGTTGCATCACTACCTCAGGAATCGCAATCTCAGGTTCTTCAGGATGAGGATTTTCTGGTTCCTCTTCATTTGCAGTCTGCGTGTTCAAAGGATCAGCAGCAGCAGGTTCTTCAGCACTAGTGGCTGGAATTTCTTCATGCACAGACGAGGTGGGATGAGTTTCTTCAAAGCCCAGTTGAACAGTTGGTGCAGGGGACTGAGGTATTTGTTGTATTGAGGTGAAGAGTGGAGAATTGGGATGCTGACTTTCCCAAAAGTCATCATTCATCACAGGCGTAGTGCATCCAATATCCACATCTTCATCTTCAATTTCTTCAACGCCAGCCTCTTCAGCTGTGAAATGAGGCATTGGCGAGGAAATGATTGGTGTTGAAGGGATCGCATCCACTTCAATTTCTTCATCAATCTGCTCTGATGAAGCAGCAAAATGATTTTCTTCATCAGATCCGCTAGGGATCACATATTTTTCACCAAAAGGAACAAGGTCCTTTGATGGCATGGTGGAAATCGGAACAACATCAATCGGATTTTCAAATGAGCTCGACATAGGCTTCATCTTCTTTGAGTCAAGATTACAAGCAGCTGATGCTTTCCTTTTCTTCACTGCAGCTCGCTCTGCAGCCTTGGTCTTCTTCACATCTGATGCAGATGGAAGGATAGGAGTTGGTGTAGCGCGGGAGGAGCTGAGGAATCTGTTTGAATTTCCTCAGGCGCAACTGATGCAGTTGCCCTAACTTCTTCAGTTTCTTCAGGCGCACCACTAGTGGATGCCCTGGCAATTTCTTCAATGGCTGGAATGGAGTCATCAGCCCTGGAACTAGCATTTTCTTCAGCAGGCTGAAAATCATCAGCGGTGCTAGCATGTTCTTCAGTAGCTGAGCAGAGGCTCCAGCCTGAGGAACTTCTTGTTGCGTTGGAGCTGCAACATTGGTGAATTTCTTAGTCAGGTTGACAAATCTGACTTTGGCTCCTTGCCAATCAGCATAGTAGGCATCAAAGTCATCACTGAGGGCTTTGATTTCAGACTGGATCTTGAGGAGATCATCAGTTGTCATTTTGACAATGTTTTTCCTCGGGAACTTCTCTTTCCTGAACTGAGCCTTCTTGATCTGCCTAGCCTTCTCAAATTTCCATTTCTCTTCGATGAAATGGGTCAGATGTGACTTTGGCCAGGAGTCAAATGAAAATCAGGCATAGGGGTGTCTGGATCCTTGTGCCAAAGATCAATGTAATCGAGGATCGCCCTTGGATCCAAAAGCAGTGGCACAGGTGTGCCTTTGGCTCTAGTGGCCCTTTCTTATCTGTCTCTGATGATTTCGGCAAGTTCATCATCATCAGCTTCATCGTCAGATGGCACTTGAAAGGCAACATGTTTCTTCTTTGGACTTGGCCGAGGACCTCGACCAGCCGTTGCCTTTGTCTTCAGCAGTGTGGGGCCTGATGAAGAATTTGGTGCAGCTGAGGAACTCGCTGAGATACCAGAGGCAATAGAGATGCCTGCAGTCCTTTGGCACGTGGCCAGATGCACAGGTGCTGAGGACTTTGCCGGAGCAGCTGAGGACTTTGGAGGAGGAGCTGAGGATTTTGGAGGAGCAGGAGCATCATGAGGAACTGGCCGTGAGGACTTTGAAGATTCTGGCCGTGAGGGCATTGCTGAGGAACTTGGCCGTGAGGGCACAGTTGGTGAAGCACTTGGTTTGTGAGCGGGCTTCTTTGCCATTGATTTTCTAGGCTTGACAGTGGCCTCAGTGGCAGCAGCAGTAGCAGAGTCTTCATTGAATTTACTCACTGCTTCTTTGGCTTGTCTCGCCGACTTGGCTTGGCGTTTGGCCCATTCTTCAGGAAAATCCTCACCACGCTTGATGCTGGTGGGTCACTTCTTGGCCAGTGCCAATGGAGCTCTTGGGCATGGAGGATTAAGTGCTAATTTCTTCATATAATTTGGAGTAACATACCTGTACTCCTCCATTCTCTTGCCCATTTCCTTTCAATCCTCTCAGATGCGCACCTTGCGCTGATTTTTGTTCTCCTTTCCGAACTTGGCCTCACCAGTGTGCAATAGTCAAGATAGATTTCCTCAGTATTTCAAAAGCAGTCATGACCTCAGGCCTCTTTCCTCCTTTCTGTGGCTTCTTACCGTCGCCATATTCTTCAGCTTGAGGAATTTGAACAATCGAATTATCTCAAGAAGTATGCAACTTTTCTTCGAGGAACGCTGCAAATGAGTTAAGTTGATGAGAACCTAGTGATTCAAAGAATGACATGAGTACCGTGGAATGCAGTATAGTTGCGAGGAGTTTGGAGAGGTCACATGCGTTCTCAGAAGGTCTTTCAAAAAGTACAAGTTTGAGGAATTTGACCAGATGAGCCTTGAAGAATTTCACTAAGCGTTCTTTGTCTTAGGTTCCAGAGTTGTATAGATCGAGGATCCACAAAATTGAGGAATCTTGAAGAAATATGATCCTTAGAGAAACGAATCAAGAATGTATGACTAGTGAGGTGTTTTGTGTGTGAGGATTTGAAGAATAAAACACCTTTGAAGATTTTGTAGAGAAAAATTGAATCAAAGAGGGCAGTAAAAGTAACTTTTAATTACCCTGGATGAAGAACACGACGAACTGAGAAGTGTAGATTTGAAGCTCGTCAGTTCAAATCTTCCACGCCCTAACTCGGCGGAGGAAGATAGCTACGGTGGCGGCGGAGTGAAGATTTCGCGGCCGGCGCGAGTACGACGGCGATGAGGTCGAGGCAGTGAAGCTCTTCCTCACCGGCGACGATGGAGTAGCGGCGGCGCTAGGGTTTGAGAAGCTCGAGCGAGAGAGAGAGAGAGCGGTCGAGCGGAGTAAAGGAAGTGAGGAAGGGGAGAGGGGTATTTATAGTCGCGGTGAAAAAACTGTTCACTCAAGATTTAGGACGAACGTGCTCGACCCTTCTCATTCGCTGACATGTGTCACCCACTTCATCAGTAAAGTGGAGATCGTGTTAGATCGTGGGTGAATAGATAAGTCTATCGTAGGAAGCGGAACGGTTTGAGCGGCAAAGCCGAAAATTTGGATAAGATTAGTTTTAAAGTTCCATTCGCAATTTATTCAACTGATAAGGACACAGTGATGATTTTGAACGAGTTTCAAATAGAACGCACATGAAGAATTTTTGAATAGATTGGGCTGAGTATAGCATAGAGGGGGAAGGGTCCGATCACATTCACTTAGCAGAAAAAGCAACTTGAAAAGATAGCCATAAGTGAATGTTGTAGAGGACATAAACCCATATATATATATAGCCAACGAAGAAAGACAACGGAAAAAGTGAAGATTTTGCAAAGTTGAAGAATTTGAAAAACTGAGGAAAAACTCAAATTGAAGATTTTCAACTTTGGTGGTGGCGTGACCCGCCGTATAAGAATGATGATTTCAGACACCGCGTACAACGTAGGGTTCTGAGAATCAAATTCTTCATTAATTTCTTCACACTTAGAGTGTTATTCTTCATTGATTGAAGAAAAATGTTTCTTCATGTGTTGCACATCTAAGTCATCAATTTTGCATAAGTGTCGATGTGTGTCCTTTTCAAAGAACATTCAAGATTCTAAGATATTTAGCTCACACCGCAACTTGCTAAATCTCTTCTCATCCAAGGGCTTTGTGAAGATATCGGCTAGCTGTTCTTCGTCTTCACATGATCAATAAAGATGTCGCCTTCAACACATGATCGCGAAGAAAATGATGACGAATCTGAATGTGCTTTGTCTTCGAAAGTGCCGAATCGGGTTGTGAGCAATCTTGATGGCACTCTCATTGTCACAGTAGAGAGGCACATTCTTCACGTTGATGTCGTAGTCCTTGAGAGTTTGCTTCATCCACAGCAATTGAGCACAACAAGAACCAGCAGCAATGTACTCAGCTTCCGCAGTAGACAGTGATACGCAGTTCTGTTTCTTCGAGGACCAACAGACCAAAGATCGTCCGAGGAAATGACAAGTATCAGATGTTGACTTGCGGTCCACACGATCACCAAAGATCGTAGTCGTAATATCCAATGAGATCAAAAGTAGAGCCCTTGGGGTACCATAATCCTAGTGTTGGTGTGTGAGCTAGATATCGAAGAATATGCTTCACAGCCTTATGGTGTGATTCCTTCGGTATAGCTTGAAATCGGGCACACATGCAAACACTAAGCATTATATCAGGCCTAGATGCACATAAATACAATAAAGAACCAATCATGGAGCGGTATACCTTGTTATCGAAGTCAATACCATTTTCATCAGTGCATAGATGGCCATTTGTGAGCATAGGAATTTTGACGCCTTTGCAATCTTGCATGCCGAATTTCCTCAGAACATCCTTGAGGTATTTCTCCTGAGATATGAATATGCCATTGCGCTGTTGATGAATTTGAAGACCTAAGAAGAATTTCAACTCTCCCATCATAGACATTTGATATTCTTCACTCATCATATATGCAAATTCATCACTATAACGTTGGTCAGTACAGCCAAAGATAATATCATCAACGTATATTTGGCACACAAACAGTTCACCATCATAAGATTTAATAAAGAGAGTAGGGTCGAGTGAACCGGGTGTGAAGCCATTCTTCATCAAGAATTCCTTCAAAGCATCATACCACGCCCGAGGGGCCTGCTTGAGGCCATAGAGGGCCTTGTTGAGTCTGAAGACTTTGTCGGGATTCTTTGGATCTTCAAAACACAGGGGTTGAGCAACATATACTTCTTCCTCAAGCTTACCATTGAGGAATGCACTTTTCACATCCATTTGATATAAAGTGATATTATGATGGTTAGCATAAGCAAGTAATATGCGAATAGCCTCAAGTCTAGCAACAGGTGCAAAAGTTTCATCGAAATCAATTCCTTCAACCTGTGTGTAGCCTTCAGCTACAAGTCGTGCCTTATTCCTCACCACAAGGCCATTTTCATCTTGCTTGTTGCGGTAGATCCACTTTGTGCCAATGATATTATGCTTGCGAGGATCTGGACGTTTGACCAGTTCCCTGCACATTGTTGAGCTTGAACTGATGTAATTCTTCTTGCATGGCCTGAATCCACTCAGGCTCCAGAAATGCTTCATCTACCTTAATGGGCTCTGTGATAGAGACAAAAGCATAGTGCCCACAAAAGTTAGATAAATGTGAAGCTTTTGAGCGTGTGAGAGGACCTGGTGCTTCAATGTCATCGATGATCTTTTCAACTTGCACTTCTTTTGCAACGCGAGGATGAGCTGGTTGTCGTTGAGGAATTTGATCAACATTTTCTTCAAAGACCATTTTCTTCAAAGATTATCTTCGTGCATCATCACCGACATTCTTAGCGTTCTGGAATGAATTCTTCAGCAGATTCTTCAGTAGGAATGACATCCTTAGTTGCCTTGAACTTGATAGATTCCTCAGATGCTGGTTCATCTATCACAGAAGGTAGGTGCTCTCTTTGCGAGCCATTAGTTACATCGAACCGCACATCTACAGTTTCAACAACCTTGTGAAGAGCGTTGTTGAAGAATCTGTAGGTGTGCGAGTCCTTTCCATAACCAAGCATAAAACCTTCGTGTGCTTTCGGTGCAAATTTAGCATTGTGATGAGGATCTCTAATCCAACATTGGGTTTCTTGTCAGTGAGGAGTTCATAGGCAGTCTTCTTGAAGAATTTGTGAAGATATACTCTGTTGATGATGTGGCACGCGGTATCAATTGCATCAATCCAAAAACGACGAGGCGTTTTGTATTCATCAAGCATAGTGCGAGCCATCTCAACAAGAGTTCTGTTCTTGCGCTCCACGACGCCATTTTGCTGAGGAGTATAAGGAGCAGATAACTCATGAGTAATACCAAGTTCAACAAGATAGTCATCAAGACCGGAATTCTTGAACTCAGTTCCATTGTCACTCCTGATGTGCTTGATCTTCACAACAAAGTTGGTTGAAGCCCTCGAGGAAAATCGTTTGAAGACTTCCTGCACTTCATGTTTGTAAGTGACAATGTGTACCCATGTGTAACGAGAGTAATCATCAACACTAACAAAGCCATATAGAGATGCATCATTAGTGACTGTTGAGTAATGATTAGGACCAAAGAGGTCCATGTGAACCAATTCGAATGGACGAGTAGTGGTCATGATAATCTTTGCTGGATGCTTGCCCTTGGTCATTTTTCCAGCTTCACAGGCTCCACACAAGTGATCCTTGAGGAATTTGACATTCTCAATGCCAATGACATACTTCTTCTTCGCAAGCGTGCAGTAAATTCCTCATGCCCGCATGACCAAGTTGTCGATGCCAGGGCCAGCCTTCTGAAGCTTTTGCAAGTAGGCACACGGCTGGTTGCGGTCCTGTAAAGAAATCAACAATATACAAGTCTCCTCTCCTAAAGCCTTCAAGACTTTGGAATTGTCAGCTTCCATAATCACAACACAATGATACTTGCCAAAGACAACAACCATATCAAGATCACAAAGCATTGAGACTGACATGAGGTTGTATCCTAAGGACTCAACAAGTATGAATTTGTCCATGTGTATGTCCTTAGAGATCGCAACCTTACCTAGACCCAATACCTGACTTTTGCCTTTGTCAGCAAAGATGATATGCTTCAAATGTGACGGTGATAAGGGAGCATCCATCAATAGGTTCTTGTCACCAAATATGTGATTTGTACATCCACTATCGAGGACCCACTCATTGGCTTTGGGTTGATCATCCTGCAGATGAATTAGTGCAACTTATGATCTCATATACTTCATCAGTGAAGAATATGATATCAATTTCATCAGATGAATTTCATCAAGCAGTAAAACAGATATAGCAGTATGAGGACTTGTGAAATGAAAGTTCATTTCCTAATGATTAGCCTGCGTCCTTTCAGGCAGTTTTGTCAGGCCCCCAGCAAATTCTTCAGACGTTAAAGCACATCTGGAGACCTGACCCTGCAGAGGAGATTAGTTCTTTTTCTTCACCACCCACATCTGAAGGGGTGGCAAAGAGTTCATCACTCTACGAGCTCCATATGAGAATGGTGGCATAGAAGCCAATCCATTTCGTTTCACATAAGAGGGGTTAGGGTAAGCATATGAATAAGCAGAGAAATTCTTCGAGGACTTATGAACATAATGGTTTGAAGAATAATGCACATATTCATAGCCCTTAGCTCTACCCCGCGAAACAGAGTTGTTAGCACGATGATAATCATATGAGGACTTTGATCCTTTTGAGGAATTTGATCTATGTGAGGAATTTGATCCGTATGAGGACTTGGATCCATATGAAGAATTTGGTCCATATGAAGGGTTTGATCTGGGGTTCCTATTCTTCACAGGTGGTGTCATGAGGACATTCACCTGAAGACTTTCAAGGCACTTCTTGGGAACCCAGATTTTCTTCATAGGAGAACCGTTCTGCAGCTTAGTGCCAACATATCTAGCAAATACTTGACCATTCTGATTTTTGAACAGTTTATAGTTGGAGTCAAATGACTCATCGTAAGAATGAGGAGATTCACATGTAAAGCCAGATAAGTTAGATGGATCAAGCTGGAGGTCCCTTTGCAGCAACCCATGAAGTTTTGGGGTACTGCTCAGGCTTCCAATATGTTCCATCAGCATTGAGTTTCCTCTCAAAGGCAATACCCTCTTTCCTAGGGTTCCTGTTGAGGATCTGCTTTTTAAGCACATCACAAAGAGTCCGATGCCCTTTGAGGCTTTTGTACATGCATGTCATGTACAATTCCTTCAGCCCTACATCGTCAGTGATACTAGCAATGTCCTCAGATGAGGAATTAGTGATAGCAGAGGCAGGTGAAGAATTTTTAACAGTTGAAGCATTTGAACATTCTGTGTGAAGAATTAATGATTCACGCTCAATGCACTTTAAGCATGGAGGAACAAATTCTTCCCGAGAAGCGCTGATTTGTTGAGCAAGTAATGAATCATGCTCCTTCGAAGATCTTCATAACTCACTCTTAGCTTCTCAAGATCTTGCTTTCTTTGAAGAAATTCATAAGAAAGCTTCTCATGATCGATAAGAGAGTGTTATGATGACCTTGAAGGCTGTCAAACCTAGACCGAAGTCTCAAGATTTTCACCGGGGCTTTAGTGCGATCCATTTCTTCACCCAACATATCATTACTTTTGTCTAGCATGTTTTGAACCTTTTCCAAGGCCGTTTGTTGTTTAGTGGCAATGCAAACAAGTTTGGTATAACTAGGTTCAATATCATCATCAGATTCATCGTCACTAAACTCGGATGAGGAACATTCGTTACCTTGTCACCCTTTGCCATGAGACATGATGCGTAAGATGATGGTTCTGGTTCGAAAGTCATCGCTTTTGAGAGATTCCTTGAAGTCCTCAAACCAAGGATCATGACGGGTTCGATGACCTTCATAGACGCCGAGATTCGGTCCCAGATAAGCTTCAGATTGCAAAGATGCATAATGCGCTTGAATTCATCTCCGGATAGGCAGGAACAGATGATGTCCTTCGCCATGATGTCAAGTCGAGTGTACTTATGGATGTCATCGGCCTGCCTTCTTAAATAGATTGGTAAGACCAATCTCAGTGACGGTCCACAGCTCGCTGTTCATAGCCATGAGGCGCTTCCTCATCATGGCCTTCCACTTGGGATAATCATGACCGTCAAAGATAGGGCATGTCACTTTCTTCATACCTGCGGTCGACATAACTAAAACTCCGTGTGGTTAAACTAAATCACACGTAACAAGGGAGTACCTTGCTCTGATACCAATTGAAAGTGCGTTATATCAACTAGAGGGGGGGTGAATAGGCGATTTTTATGAATTCTTCACTGAGGAATTTGCTGGTGAGGAAATTCCTAAGCAAAGAACTACTTGCAGCGGAATAAGTACTCAGAAGTAAGCATAACAGAATACAGGCATGGTCATCATGATGAAATGAAGACACGCACAGAGTACAGAAAGCGTAAACACAGGATAACACAAGATGAAGACAAACAGACTGAGGAAATTGAGAAAGTCTTCACTCAAAGTCTTCAAACACAGATATGAACAATCACTCAACACAGTAATAAGGAAATGAATGAGTTGAGGAAATAGAACCAGTAAGGTTGGTGAAGACAATGATTTGGTAGACCAGTTCCAACTGCTATCTCAGTTGTACGTCCGGTTGGAGCAGCTGAGTATTTAAACTCGAGGACACAGTGTCCCGGACACCCAGATTGTCGAAGCACGCAACTCAGACACCAAGTCCTCACCAGATTCTCCTTGAACTAAGGTCACAGACCTCATCCAATCGCCGTGGTAAGTCTTCAGCGACTTCCAAACCTTCACAGACTCGGTCACTCGGCGATCCACAATTCCTCTTGGATGCTCTAGACCATGACGCCTAACCGTCTGGAAGAAGCATGCCTTAAAAGGTAACAAGCGTCGGATCCACGCAGGATCAATCTCTTCAAAGGATGCTCAATCACTTTGGGTTTGTAGGTGTTTGGGTTTGGGTTTTTCCTCACTCTATGATTTTCGCTGAAAGTCCTCGGAGGATGGGATGCTCTCAAATGACAAGTGTCAGTTTCTCTCGGAGCAGCCAACCAGCTAGTGGTTGTAGGGGGCGGCTATTTATAGCCTAGGGAGCAGCCCGACATGATAAGACATAAATGCCCTTCAATGATATGACCGTTAGGTGGATAAGATATTTTGGGACAGCTGCCAAGAAGACAACAACGGTCGGAAATTTGACTCTCAAATTCCTCGGGGCTATCATGTTCCTCATCGTAGGCAATCCTTTGGCGAATTCCTAACACCTCGGTCGGAACAAATTCCTCGTGACCGTAAAAACTTCGTCTCACATCAAGAAATTGATCGAACTGTATGAGATTTCCAAAGGCTTCACTCAAGGGATTGGTAGGTGTAGGATTTTGAGTTGACCATCACATGGAAATTTTTTCTTAGTATTTCCTAATTCCTTTAACAAGATGGTATTTCCTATGACTCAAGAAAGAGAAAACGAAACTACGAAACCAAAGTCTTCACGCTTCATGTTCCTCAAATGAATACCAAGTCTTCAAGGTCACACCAATTTCTTCACTTTCAAAGTCTTCGAAAGTCTTCGTAATACCAAAGTCTTCGCATCGAAGAACTTCATTTTTAGGGGTCGACTTTCTCTGTAAATATCAAACTCCTCATAGACTTATAGACTTGTGTACACTCATAAACACAATAGTCCCTTAACCTATAAGTCTTCAATACACCAAAATCACTAAGGGGCACTAGATGCACTTACAGCATGTCGCGATCTTAATGGGTCGCTCCGAAAAGTTAATCACACAGAGACCGTTCTCGATATGCCCAACAAAGGCTACTTTAAGAGTCTTGCTCCACAAGAGGGCCACGGTATCAATATCAAAGAAGGTGGCAAAACCCATGAGTGCAAGTTGACGAACGGAAAGTAAATTGTATGCAAGGGACTCAACAAGCATGACCTTCTCGATCGTGAGATCATGAGAAATGACAACCTTGTCGAGTCCCAATACCTTAGAAGACGAGGCATCACCCCACTCGACATTGGTGAGCATAGATGGAATCTTGTGCACGTCCACCACCAAGTCCTTGCTTTCGGTCATATGATTTGTAGCTCCACTATTGAGCAACCATGATCCCCCACCGGAAGCAAACACCTACAAGAGATCAATGCTTGGTTTTAGGTACCCATTTTGTAATGGGTCCTTTGATGTTAGTTACAAGGGTATTAGGAACCCAAATACACCATTCAATGTGCTCATAAGGAGAACCAACAAATTTGGCATAAACATGCCCATCACTAGCACGTCACAACACATAAGAAGGGTTAAAGTCGCCGGCTTTGTTGGAGGGGTGGAATTGCCCTTCTTGACACCACCACCCTTCACATTGTTCTTCTTTTCCTTGGGAGCACCCTCTCCCTCCTTCACAAAAGTTTGCCTGAGAGGAGGAGGTCGTTTGGTCTTGTCATTCTTCTTCTTGTTCTTGGGCTTGGGTGCGAATCCAATCCCCTCCTTGGATACAACTTCCTTTTGATTACATAAAAGGTCGTTGAGCTTCTTGTCACCTTGTATGCACGACACAAGGACCTTCTCAAGTTGCATCTTCAACTTGGCATTCTCCTCAATAAGATGCACATGCTCACAACATGGGTTAGTAGCATTTGCATTATCAATCAAAACCATATGAGAAAAGGTTGCTTTATCCTTAGTTAGCTTCACTTGGAGTTGATCATGAGACTCTTTAAGACTAGCATGAATACCTTTCAAGGCTTTATGGGCCTTGTCAAGTATATCAAACTCTTCCTTGAGTCTAGCAAGATCAACTTCAAGTTTGGCCTTCTCGGAATTTAGCACACGAGATAAGACACAAGCATGATCAAGATCTTTCTTTATTTTAGCATGATCATTGTTGTGTGACTCCTCAAGAGCCAAACGAAGACCAAGCTCTTCCTCAAGAGCATTAGGGAGATCCTATATCTCATCGGCATAATCACGACTATGCCCCTCCATCTTAGAGATGGTTTCTTCGTGAGCCTCAATGGTGTCATTGGCTTCACCAATTTGTTCCAAGAGAGCAAGAAACTGCTTCTTGGACTTACCCTTGAGCTTACTCATAAAGGAATAACTCATTTTCTTCCTCATTAGGCCCCACATTTTCATCAATGCAATCCGTCAAGGAAGGATTAGTAATGATGGTAGTTTTGATGTTGGGGGTTACCTTGTTGGTTGCTTTAGCCATGAGGCACTTGGCGATGATGTTCTCATCGGGTGAGTCAAAGAGGAATACCCGAGGAGTTGTTGCAATGGCCACGGAGGCCATAGAAACCTAGTCACCACCTTCATTGTCATCATCATCCTCATTGTACTCTTCTTGTGCAACCAACCCCTTGGGAGGAGTCCTCTTGGTGAAGTTGCTCTTGTTAGGGAAAGACTTGGCTTTGTCCTTTCGAATGAGCTTGCCACCATTGTCTTCTCTCTTCTCATAAGGGCATTCCGCAACAAAATGTCTCACATTGCCACAATTATAGTAAGTCCTCACGCTGCTTGACCTTGTTGCCACTTGAGATGTTCTTGTTGAAGTTGGGCCTTGAGTTCTTCTTACTCCAAAATTGCCGTGGAAGCGAGAGCCATGTGCTCATGATAATCATACTTTGTATCTTCGGGGTTGCTCTCCTCTTCTTCCTCTTCTTCTTCTTCCACACTAACCTTGGCCTTTAATGCAAGGTTGGGCTTCTTTGCTCTTTGAGAACGTAGCACTGCATTATCGGCGGTCTTGTCTAGGGTGCTCATAGCCACAAACTCATCCAACACTTCACTTGAGGACAAAGTGTGGAAGTCCGGCCTTTGACGAATGACGGAGGACATGGCCTTGTGGTAAGGCATCATTGCCTTGAGGAATTTGCGCTTGATCCAATTCTCATCCGTGTCCTTGCTCCCATGATCTCGGAGTGAGACCGCTAGTTTGGTTACTCTTCGATAAAGCTCACGAGGTTCTTCATCTTATTTCATTGCAAACCCATCGGCTTCACCTTGCACCACTTCATAGTTGGAGCGTTGAATGCTTGCGCTACCCCGGTAGAGGGAGACAACACAAAGCCATGCATCTTTGGCCAAGGCGAAGGGCCGAAGATGAGGGAGATCTTCGGGTGGAATTGCATCATGGATGATGAAGGGAGCATTCTCATTGAATTGATTATCCGCGGCCTCTCTTGGGGTGAAGTTGCTAGGGTCATGTGGATAGAAACCTTCTTCAATGATTCTCCAAAGATTAGTATTCACATGATTTAAATGACGCTTAAAGCGATAAACCCAAGAATCAAAGTCCTCATTTTTCACAACCTTAGGGGGAGGACCGGCATGATTCAAATGAGTAGAAGGAATCGGTCCACCATAAACAAGTGGAGGTTCCACATGGGCAAAGATGCCGGTGCCATTCTTACCACTAGAAGAAGGACCTTTTTCACTAGTAGCTTCCCCCTTGTTGGAATTAGCATCCGTCACCTTGTTAGTGGGATCACCCACTTTCAACGGTGCAGTGGATAGTTTAAGCCCTTCAATGAATTTATTAAACATGCTTTCAACCTCGGTCGTCATGGAGGTCTTCAATGTGTCCAAAGCCACATTGAATTCCTCACGAGAGACCGCGGTTCCCCCATCGGCCGTAGACGAGATTGGATTCACACCGGAGTGCTCCTCCGCACCGCCTACGGTGTCAACCATACTCTTCTGCATTTACAAAGTCCTTAATAAAGAGACGAGGCTCTGATACCAATTGAAAGGATTGACATAGTTGACTAGAGGGGGGGTGAATAGGCAACTAACAATTTTTAGCTTTTCTTTACCAAATTAAACTTTGCATCAAAGTAGGTTGTCTAGATATGCAACTAGGTGAGCAACCTATATGATGCAACAACAACAAGCACACAAGCAAGCAAGGGATAAAACACAAATAAGCTTGCACAAGTAAAGGCACGAGATAACCAAGAGTGGAGCCGGTGAAGACGAGGATGTGTTACCGAAGTTCCTTCCTTTTGAGAGGAAGTCGTCTCCGTTGGAGCAGGTGTGGAGGCACAATGCTCCCCAAGAAGCCACTAGGGCCACCAGATTCTCCTCGCCCTCACACAATGTGAGATGCCGTGATTCCACTATTGGTGCCCTTGAAGGCGGCAACCGGACCTTTACAAACAAGGTTGAGGCTCTCTCCACAACTTAATTGGAGGCTCCCAACGAAACTCCTGAGCTTCACCACACCGGAATGTGGCTCAAGTGACCTCTTCCGTCTAGGGCGCCCAAGCACCCAAGAGTAACAAAATCCACACAAGAAAGTATGGGGGAATCAAATATCCTTTGGTGGAAGTGTAGATCTAGGTCTCCTCCTTCAATCCCTAGCCAATCAACAAGTTTAGGTGGCTAGGGAGAGAGATCAGGAAAGAAAGCTTTATTGGCAGTAATGGAGGAGAGAGCGAGAGGCAAGAGGTAGGTGGGAGGTAGGAGAAGCACCTCCTTAAATAGGCCCCCCAATATCCAACCGTTATGTGCAGAAATGCATAAGGACCGGTAGTTCCGCACAAGACACCGGTACAACCGGTGAATGTGGGGAACCCTTCCTAGGGCACCAGGGCGGTTCTTCCGGTGGCGTACCCGGTGGTACCGGTTTATCGGAACAAACCGGAACTACCACACAGCCACCGCTCAACTACGGGGCCAGAACAGAAAGAAAAACCCTCAAGCCGGTAGTTGGAGCGGAGGTTGGACCGAAACTACCACTGGGCCTGTAGTTCCTGGGCGGTGGGGTCCGAGGTGGTACTACCGCCCTGAACACCGGTAGTACCAGTTTATCGAGAAAAACCGGAACTACCGTTCCACCACCGGTTTACTACCGCACCTGGTACAGAAAGGAGTCGCCCCTGACCGGTACTAGGGGCGGTGGTAGGACCGGAACTACCGGCCAGCGGTACAACCGCTCAATGAAGCGGTACAACCGCCAAGAGCAGGACTGCACAGGACAGATGATGGGGAACCTCTCTCTCCTTGAAACGGAAGGTATATGGTGGGTGCAAAGAATGTGTATGTGAAGTGATTCACCCAATACCTTCCAATGCGGATTCCCTCTTAATAGTACAGATATCCTACGACCAAAGGAATAAAAACGTCAGAAATTCCGTCTTCGATCTTTTCCGCGTAGAGGGAAGACCTAACCGTCTTGCGCCACACCATGTGTACCTGAGAAAATTATGGCGCATGATTAGTCCACGTGTGTTGTCATCATCAATAAAACCCTAAGGCAAAGGATGCCCTTACAGTCGGGCTACCATATCCTTCATGACTAGGGTAAGTAGAAGAAAGGGCGAGTGTTAACCCTTGGCGACAAATGCCGGAGATGAACTATCCCCTCTCGGGCTGCAAGTTGGATGGCTTGGGGCTCGTCGGAGGTCATCCTCCGGTTGAACCGGTAGGGACGCTCTAATGTGGTGCCCCTCCCGTAGATGTGCACCGTGGCCTAGAAGTGATGAATGGCATCACTTGTGTGTTCCTGGTACACAACATATTCTGGGGATTCGTCTATGCCAAGCTCGGATGGGGTGGTCTCGTTGCGGACGATGGGACGAGGCATCTTGGTGGTTTGGAAATCAGGGTGCGAGTGAGACTTGTGATGTGCTGAGGTCGAGCAACGCTTCCTTTATAAGCCAGCGGAGTCTTCCATCGCATGCTTGTGGATGGGAAAACTCATGTGTCGGCCACGGGCGCACGACCTATGGCCTAGGACGATAGGTTGGGCACCGACTGTCAAAAAGATGTCGGCTCGCCACTGTGCAGGTTGTCGGATAGGATGAGCTTGACGGTGGATAAGAAAGGGTATGGACGTTGTGGAAACCTAGGGATAGGGACCAGGCTAAGATAGGATTAGCCGGTGGTCAGCCTGGCTCTGATACCAAGGTTGTCGGGGCCGGATTTCCGGGACATAAATCCTAGTAACCACTTTGTGTCATCACCACCCTTGGATTATCAAGGTCGTGGACATTTCCTTGATATAGAATTCCAAGAAATTACAAGAGATTGGATACAAGACCACAAAGATCCAATGGATATAACAAGGATCTCTAATGGTGGATGACGGAAGCGACTCGTGGATCTCCAATTTTGATGGGACTCCATTCCCACGGGAACAGCTAACCTGGATAACTCCTATCTCGTGTGGCTGCTATCTTCGAATCCTAGGTTGCGAGGTGTCTTCGTAGTGCTCGTCTCTGAGTCATGATCTGGCCAAGACAATAGCAAGGGACAAGCCAGTGAGTACGTTTGGATGTACTTGCAAACATCAAGAACAAAAGATATACCGGATGCATATGCTCATGATGAATTAAATTATATGCACGTGCTGACTGAGAATTAAAGCATGGCATGAAAAATATTCATATAGAAAATAAGTCATGTTATTAGTAAATCAAAGAAATGAAATGGAACTTTGGGCGTTGGACCGCCTGAGAAATTCCAAGAGAAATGCCAAACGGGTGTCTAAAAGAGAATCAGGCGAGACAAGACCGCCCGAGAACTCAAGCGACGCCACAAGAGGTCTTGAAAAGAAATGCCAAACGGGTGTCTAAAAGCGACACCTCGGGAGGTCTTGAAAATTCATGCCACGGTCGAATTATGCAGGCGGCGCCTCAAAAAGGGCTTATAAGGAAATAATAACACAAGTATCAGGGTGGACTAGGCATCCCAAGTGATACTCAGAAAGAAAATAAACTTGAGTATCCCGGGTAGTCTAGCCATCCCAAGAGATACTCAAGGTTAAACATAAAAGGAAATGGTTAGTCCACAACAATATCCATATCAACAATAATATTCATAATAGCACCAGTGGTGACAATCATTATCCCGCAAAAGGAACCATGATCACTCTAATTATTTCCTCCGGAGACTGACACTAAGACCGACACTTGACCAACCCAGACTATAGTCCTTAACCATGGACACAGCTATTCGAATAGATATAACTCCGTAGAGGGTGTACTCTTTACCCACAAGTAAAGGATTTCTTTAGCCGGCACTGAGACGCTGACTAATTCCCGTTACGGCCTTTGGGTTGAAAACACACCTGACCAGCACACACCAGATTAACTTTCCGGATGCCAGGAATCACCCAAAGCATCGTTCAAGAGAAACTCTAAGGCGGGGAGACCATCGTCTCGAGTAGCATGGGATCACTATTAACACACGCAGATTACAAGGGGTGCCCCCCTCTCGGCCGAGTCGGATACACCCATGCCCCCTGGCCCGATGACTGGCATTGCAGCCGGTACCTGGAAACCCTCATCGTGGCCTCTCTGTACGGTGTGTGCAGGGAAAGGGGTTAACAACTTACTGAATCGTACCCTGCCTGTGGCAGGGACAAGTGGTAGCTCGAAACCAGTATGGGGGTTACCGGAACAAGACTCGATCTACGGTCAACTGAGGAGGTTTAAGTTTTCCTGAAGTGGTCACCAATTTATAAATCCTTGGCAGTACCCAACAGGGTCACCACCTGGTATGTTCCAACATACCCTCACTGATCACTCTCGTCATAACGAGATTTCAATCTCACGGTCACTTTTCTCATGACTGATTCTTCCTGCAGATTAGCCTGGACCAACACATGCACATATGGCACAATTTAAAATAACTGCACTCACTTACACTTCATGTTTAAGTGAAGATAAAATATCATCAAAGGGGAATCATGCATGTATGACCAATAGTATGCAAATTTCATATGAGTTCAACATATTAATAATTCAACTCTACATGCAAACAAACACTATGCATTCACCATATCATGTGTTCAAGATGCTTGCCTTGAGCATGCAGAAAGATTGGGTGCACTCCAAAATTTTGAAAATCATATCTCTCCTCCATTTCCTATTTTCAGAATATTTTAATCACCACATAATCCAAAACAGTACATAACAGTTGTTTGGGAAATTTGAGAAATAAAGCGTATTGCCTGGAATACGCTTTCCCGGTGGGAAAACAATTGCAACCCGTCTCCACTTACGGACACGTCGGCGTGGCTTCGGTCACTGACAGTGGTCCCCAGGGCCCCACCAGTCAGCTTTGGCTGGTTAGCCGCCCACTTCTTCTCCTCTGGACGAACAGTGGCGGCGCTCCGGCGAGGCTTGCCGGCGAACGGTGGCACCGTTCGGGAAGAGGAGGCCACCGTCGTGCTCAGGGAGTCGCGGTGGTCAGTCTGGTGTGCTACATGGCCCGTGGAGGACACGGGGTTGCCGGCGGCGAGCTTTGCAGCGGATGGCGGCCATCGGGCAGAGGTGGGCTCTTGCCTCCGGCGGCTCCCAAGCCAAATTGGAAGGGGAGTGGACCAGCAGGAGGTCCAGGAGGCTAGTGGTGAAGAGAGTGGAGAGGGGGAGGCCCTAGTGGCATTGAAATCGACCGGAAGATGGTGGCGGGTGCCCTGGCCGGAGTCGAGGAAGATGACTCGTCCGGCTGCTTGGGTGCTTGAGGCGGGGACCAGAGAGGGGACGGGGAGTGTGGTGAGGATACTAGCGAGCTCAGGGTGAGCTTTTTATAGCGCGAGGGGGTCGGCTCCATGGTGTCCCGAGGATAAGCACGGCGGCGGCGATCATTACAGCGGCTGGTGAGGCCGTTGAGGTTGGTAGAGTGGACGGTGAGGGCGCTGGCTGCCCGTAGTTACTCCTAGGAGGAGCTGGCCTGCTCGGGACGCCCCACGCGGGTCGGACAGAGATGTGGCCATGCGGGACTCATCAGGCGGCAGTCTTGGTCGTTGTGGACGGCGGTGGACGGTGCTAGGGGCCAAGCGAGGGTGTTGGCAAGGTTCCTGGTGGTCGGGCCGATCTAGAGAAGGATCGGGATGAGAAGTGGAGGCAGTAGAGCGGTGGCAGCAGCTCGGTGCCGACGCGTGCCAAACGCACGCTCTGGACACGCTCCGGACGTGCACGTAGCGTGCTCGACAAAATGCTTCAGTGGTCTAGGAGCCTCTGATGCCAGTGAAAATTAATAGTACTATGAGCCTAGTTGTGAGAGAGCTAATGGACATGCTGGTTTGGCCAAATGATCAAGTGTCCAATGAAGTTTAGAAAGTTTTGCCAAATCATGTCATGAGCTGAAGGTGTTCGATAGAATGCTAGGGCAAGCTAGAGGACTTTGATGGATTTGAAACTTGGCAGGGTGGGGTCTCTTTAGATGATAGAGGTGATGGTGGAGTTAGTTTGGCAAAATGAGAGACTTGCTAGTGCAAGTTTTACCAGAATTCAGTTCTGGACAGAAACTTCAGAGGCATGTTTGGTGGACTAAAAAGATCCAATGGAGCTGATCTTCTGGAGTTAAGGTTTTGGTTGGAAGGACTACAAGATGGAAAAGTTTAAGAATAACTGGAGCTAGGAAAAAGAGGGTTGCAGTTATAACTCAAGAATGGGGCAGAAATGAAAAGAGGATGTTTCACTCAAAGTTTTCAAAGGACATAGTTAGGTTTTTGCTCAAAAGTGACATATAGGCATCACCTGACCTCAGATATTTTTTGTGGGATTTTAAAACAATTATTTAAAATATTTGTAGTGCAACAGAAGCATTTCAAAGATTGAAAATGCTGGTAAAAGAATTATTTTGTGGAAAATGTTATTATGAAAATATTTCCTACTGTTGTTTATGATATAAATGAAATGATTTACAAAACAACCACATACCACAGTATTTCACAAAAATAATCTTCTATGGAGAGGATAATTTTTTTGTAAAACAGAAAATAGAAAAGGCTCTGAAATTAATAAATGACCTAGTATAATTCAAAATTTTATTTCTGGCCAAATGTTACTTAATAATATTTGATTAAATTTTTGGGGTGTTACAATCTTCTCACTTGGAGGCCTTGATCTCCATGGGAGTATGTAAGTGGATGAGCGAAGCTCTATCTGTAATGAGCTAATCCTTTGCTAACCTAGAAAGAGGGATGAGGTGGTGTTGTAGGGTGGAACCCTAAGTGAAGATCTTTTCACACTTGGAGGGGAAAATGGGATGAACACAAGAACACAAGAGGTAAATCACTCAAACAAAACCCAATCACACATCCACTAGAATGGCAAAGTTGAGATCCACAAGCATACAAGATCAATCCAAGGAAACAAGCACAAAGGTAAGGGTCTTCCCACTCCTAAGGAGGTGAGGTCTTGATGATAGTCTTCTCCAAAAGGAGGTCTTGATATCCACTTGGGATCCTCTCCTAAGAGGTCTAGATCTGCAAGAGGAGTGGTAGAAGGAGCAAAGCTGTATCAATGTCTGACATGTACTTTGCTAACCCTAAAAACTGAGAGGAGCACAAAATATATAGTCTAGGGGCGAAAGGGTATGGGCCTTAGTGGTTACATGGGCTTTTTAGCCCAATTCGTAGCGAAACTGGGGGTAGACCGGATAGCCCGGTGCGGCCGACCAGACAGTCCGTTGAGATTAGAGTAGCTGGGTGCTCGCGCAGGTGCGAACAAACAGTCCGGTGGTATGGACCGGATAGTCCGGTGAGTCCAAATGCATTTTGGTGTCCGACCGGACTGTCCGGTATCTGTGTGACCGGATTGTCCATTGTGGGGGTCGGACTGTCCGGTAGTGCAATTTTTCATGCTTCCTTTTCTTCATCTTGACACTTCCGGTCAGCTCTTGGGTCTTGGGGTCCTTCTCTTAGGCCTTGGGGGTACTCCTTAACCTCTTGTCGGAGTTCATCCTCGTACCTAATGACACATAGCATATTTTGGTGAGGTAGCAACCAAGTTCCATTCATGTCCATATCTATTTGAAGCAGGAGTGAGTTCACCTCAGTTTCAATGGCGCGTGCTCGAGCTCTTGTCATAGGTCCACATGGTGCTTGATGTGATGGTGTAGAGTCCATGGGGATGATGGAAGGATGCTCTGCATCATCTCCCTCCCCCCTTGGGAGAGATCCATCCTCAGATCGTGATCTTCATCACCATGGTATGTTGTCAAGTCCTTGATGTTGAAGATGTTGCTTATGTTGTACTTGTTGTGTGGGATGTCGATCTTGTAAGCATTCTCATTGTAGCGTGCTAGCACCTTGAAGGGTCGATCATCTCGTGGTAGCTTGGACTTGCGCTCGTTGGGGAATTAGTCCTCGCGGAGATGTAGCCATACTAGATCGCCCGGTTTGAACACCATTGGGGTCTTGTTGATGTTGAGCTAGGTGGCGAGGCGTTGTAGTTGACGCTCGATCATGGACCTTGTATCTTCATGCACCTTCTTCAGATAACTTGCTCTTCCACTTGCGTCCATGTTCGCCCGTTCTTGTAGCGGTAGAGGAAGGATGTCCAAGGGCGACAAGGGGTTGAAGCCGTAGATGACCTCTAAGGTGGACTTGCCTGTAGTAGAGTGTCTTGCACGGTTGTAGGCGTACTCGGCGATGGGTAAGCACTCCTCCCACTCCTTGATGTTCTTCTTGATCAACACGCGTACGAGAGTAGATAGCGTCCGATTGGTGACTTGCGTTTGGCCATCGGTTTGGGGATGATAGGTTGTTGAGAATAATAGCTTGATGCCGAGCTTGGCGCATAGTGTCTTCCAAAATTAGCTTAGGAACTGGACGTCGCGGTTCGGCACAATTGTCCTTGGCACTCCATGTAACCTCAAGATTTCCCTAAAGAATTGCAACATGTGAAGCATCGTCTATCTTATTACATGGGATGAAATGTGCCATTTTAGAGAATCGGTCCACAACAGCAAATACCTAATCCTTGCTATTTTGAGTCCTAGGTAATCCAAGCACAAAATCCATGATAATATCTTCCCATGCTTGATATGGAATAGGAAGTGGCATATGTGTAAACCATTAGATTGGGCTTGTGACTTAGCTTTGCGGCATGTAGAGCACCAGTTGGCGCAGCGTGCGATGTCACAAAACATCTTGGGCCAAAAGTACTTGAAGGAGAGTGTGGCAAAGGTCTTGTCGCGCCCGAAATGTCCCATAAGTCCTCCGTCGTGAGCCTCTTGCAAAAGTAACAAACGAAGAGACGACTCGGGAATACAAATTTTGTTAGCACACACGGTAATAATTCTCCCAACAAGTATTAGCAAGACATTTGGCATAAGGAATCGCAAACGAAGGATCATGTGCATATAGATCTTTAACATGCTCAAAGACAATAACATTCACTTCAAGTTGAGTAACTAACATGCACTTGCGGGAAAGAGCATCTGACACAACATTCTCTTTACCCTTAATGTACTGGATCACATAAGGAAAATATTTAATAAATTCACTCCATTTTGCATGCCGTTTGTTTAACTTGGTTTGACCTTTAAGGTATTTAAGCGTCTCATGATCTATATGTATGACAAATTCATGTGGGCGAAGGTAATGCTCCTGAACATGCAATACTCGCACTAAAGCATATAATTCTTTGTCATAGATGGGATAGTTAAGTTGAGCACCGGAATGTTTTTCGCTAAAGTATGCAATCGGTTGCTTGTCTTGCATCAAAACTCCACCAATACTGATGTCGCTTGAAACTGCGTCGGTATTTTCCCAAAGAGGAAGGGATGATGCAGTACAACTACGGTAGGTATTTCCCTTAGTTATGAAACCAAGGTATCAATCCATTAGGAGAACCAAGCAACACTATGTAAATGGTACCTGCACACAAATAACAAATACTTGCAACCCCACGGGTAAGAGGGGTTGTCATCCCTCCTTGGGCAAAAGATAGATTGGTTTGTATGATTTTGGATAAACAGATCTCGCAATAACACAAAATAGAATAAGTAATAAAAAAGTGCAACAAGGTATTTTTGGGTTTTTGGAATAATAGATCTGAAAACAAAAGCGAATAAAAATACATCTCAAAGCAAATATGATTAAGAATAGACCCGTGGGTCGTAGATTTCACTAGTGGCTTCTCTCTAGAAATAGCACACGATGGGTGAAAAAATTACTATTGGGCAATTCATAGAAGATCGAATAATTATGACGATATCCAAAGCAATGATCAATATATAGGCATCACGTCCAAGATTAGTAGACCGACTCCTGCATGCATCTACTACCATTACTCCACACATCGACCGTTATCCATCATGCTGCAGAATTCTTCCATTTGTGTGGTGAGCTTGGCATCGAGGTAATCCTGGTTTCTTGCTTCGGATTGACGAAGGTCAGTGTCGGCGTTCTGGGAACGGGGGTACCCAGACTTGCCTGCCTGCGGCCTGCGGCGTGGCTCAAGGAGTGTCCCGGTACGGCCCATCTTCATCAACACAAGCTCAAGACCCTCGCGAGGGGCCAAGCCTCACGGGGCGGACGACAGGAAGCTTCCTCGGGCACGACCTCGTCATGCTGGCTCGCGAGAAGGCGGAGAGATCAAGGCGTGGTACCTCACGAGGTGCCCATGACGCAAGCCATGACGACCGAGGATGCCAGGCGGGCGCCAGCCCACGCAGTGTCCTCGTTTCCCCTTTGGTGCAAGGGAGGCAAGCGCAGGCCAAGAGTATCAAGCAAGGTAACCATTTCGGTGCAACAAGACCAAGACCAGCAGAACGGCAGGAAGGAGGTCATCGTGGAGCCCAAGCCGGCGTCATCGCCGAGTCTTTGGCGAGGACCAACTTTAGTCGTGATAAGTGTACTAGATGTTCCCCTTACAAATGGCCAATTTTTGGCGCCCTTCCTGCTCATTGTTTGGGAAGAGGCCCAGGGCCTCTGCCTATAAATAGTACTAACCACCCACAGGGTAGAGGATGGGCATCTAGAAAGAGGGGAGATCGAGACCTGATCGACCGAAAAATAGGCAAGAGAGAGAGAGAAGCGGTGAACTCCCCTAGCGTTAAATCGTCACCGGCCAAGAACAGACCCTCGCGAGGCTGTTCTTCCTTGTACTGTTCATCATCAGCCCCTGAGGCAATCCACCACACCACACACTGGAGTAGGGTATTACACCGCAATGGTGACCCGAACCAGTATAAACCTTGTGTCCCTTGTGTCGGATTTTGGGTTCCAGCAGACCCTCTAGGTTCGAACTCTGGGGTGCACGCGGAGATCACACCTCCAACCTACCTACACCTCGTCGCCTCGCAAGGATCTAAACTACACAAAGAGCAACACAAGGGACACAAGGTTTATACTGGTCCGGCCACCATTATGTGTAATACCCTACTCCAAAGGTGGTGTGGTGGATTGCCTCGTGGGTCGATGATGAATAAGACAAGGAAGAACAGCTCCGCGAGGGTCTCTGTTTTTGGCCGGTGCATTTAACTGCTAGGGGGAGTTCGCCGCCTCTCTCTCTCTCTCTCTCTCTCTCTTGTTTATTTTCCTACGATCAGGTCTCGATCTCCCCCCTTTCTAGATGCCGATTTCTAGATGCCGATCCCCTACCCTATGGGTGGCTAGTCCTGTTTATAGGCAAAGGCCCTGGGCCTCTTCCCAAATATTGAGCGGGAAGGGCGCCAACAATTGGCCATTTTGAAGGGGAACATCTAGTACACTCATCCTGACTAAAGTCGGTCCTCGCCTGCCAAAGACTCTGACGGTGACGCCGGCTTGGGATCCACGATGACCTCCTTCCCGCCTGCTCACTGGTCTTGGTCTTGTTGCACCGAAATGGTTGCCTTTGCTTGATACTCTTGGCCTGCGCTGCCTCCCTTGCACCAAAGGGAAAATGAGGACATCAAGCAGTCGGGCGCTCACCGGGCGCCTCGGCCGTCATGGTGGCGCCATGGGCACCTCGTGAGGTACCCCGCCTTGATCTCTCCGCCTCATGAGCCAGCCACTGACGAGGTCATGCCCGAGGAAGCTTCTGTTGCCCGCCTCATGAGGCTTGGCCCCTCGCGATGGTCTTGAGCTTGTGTTGATGAAGATGGGCCATACTGGGCCACCCCTTGAGCCACGCCGCAGGACGCAGGCAGGCAAGTCTGGTTACCCCCGTTCCCAGAACACCGACACCTTGTGTTTCTCTTTGTGTAGTTTAGATCCTTGCGAGGCGACGAGGTGTAGGTAGGTTGGAGGTGTTATCTTCGCGTGCACCCCAGAGTTCGAACCTAGAGGGTCTGCCGGAACCCGAAATCCGACATTTGGCGTGCCAGGTAGGGGTGCACCGGAATCCGCCTTCCGCTGCCCTGCTCTTCGCCGCCCCTCGCGTCCATGTTAGATGCTCGTCGGGCCTGCGCCGAGCACCGGGCCGCTCTCGCTACTCGCGTCGCCCAGACGGCCCCCATCGGCGGCCGCCGCTGCTTCGCCGCCGCCAACGCGTTACCACCGGCGGGAACGAAGCAGCAGCGGCCGTCCCAAAGATTCATCCGTGAGGCGAGACGGCCGCACCGCTACTCCTTCGCCGCCAGTGGTTCTTCATCCCGCGCTCCGCTACCATGGAGGCTCGAGCCGCGCTCGCCATCGCGGCAAACGAGCTCCTCGTGCTACGCTTCGCCGACGACGCGTTCACGAGGAGTGGCTCGACCACGCCGCTGAAGCTCGTCCGCGCCCGTGGGGGCCTCGCGCCGTGGGGGCCTCCCCGCCCTTCATCAGCACCGCGCCCGCCTTGCGCGGCGATGAAGCTCGGGCGCCAGCCGCCTCCCCTCAAGAAGGCGCCTTGGCCCCGAGGCGCGTGGCCCCTGGCGGAACCCACTCCGTCCGGCACCGGGCCAAGCAGAAGAGCAGAGCTGCCAAGAGGTCCCTCGCCCCCAAGAAGCTGCCCGAGTGCTCCTTGCACCGGCCCGTCACGATCGCGCTCCTGTTCCAACACGCCAAGACCCCACGCTGCTCCTAGCGGCAGCGCACGGGGACCCGCAAGATCAAGCCCTATGTCACCAAAGGCCTCCCGTGGCCACTGCAGGCTACCGCGCCTTCACCACCGAGCTATGCAGCGTCGCATGGCCCGGCAAGTTCAAGCCAGACCTGCCTCCTCGCTACGACGGCACGGCCGACCCTGCGGAGTTCCTCCAGCTCTACGAGCTGGGCATCGAAGCCACCAACGGGGATGAGAAGGTCACGGCGAACTGGTTTCCCATTGCGCTCAAGGACGGTGCCCGCACCTGGCTCCTGAACCTGGCTCCTGGCACGATCTCCTCCTGGGACGAGATGTGCACCCGCTTCATCGCCAACTTCCAAGGCACTCGCGACCAGCCTCCTGTCGTGAGCGACATGCGCCGCATCAAGCAACAGCCAGGAGAGACCCTGCAGAAGTACATCCAGCGCTTCAACAACACACGCCTCAAGATTCCCAAGGTGACCGAGGAGGCCATCATCTCAGCCTTCTCTGATGGTGTGCGTGATGTCAAGATGAAGGAGGAGCTGGCGATGCATGAAGACCTGTGCACATCCCTGGAGCTGTTCAACTTGGCGACCAAGGCGCGCCAGGCTGAGGAAGGACGCCCCTCCTCGAGCTGCCGCCGCCACCCGTAAGAGAAGAAGCCCAAGGTCAAGGACGTGAAGCGCAAAGGGGCTGCCGTGCTTGCGGCAGAACCAGACACCAAGCGAGGCAGGGATCAGCCCGAGTCTTCCAAGGGCAGCCGGTACCGCATGTACTACGACCTCCACACCCACAACACCAACGAATGCCAAGAGCTTAGGGCCGTGCGAGAAGGGCGAATCAGTCGACGCCCCGACCGCAGTGATCGAGGCTACGGCCGAGGAGGAGGAAGAAGCACAGGACGTTGGGAAGACCGTGGCCCTCGCCAAGGGTGGCGTGACCGACCTCGCGAGGACCGCTGGCAGGATCAGCCTCGGAGGGAGGTTGGAGGGACCCGCCTCGCAAGTAAGGCTGGAGGGATCAGCCTCGCGAGGATCGCCCACAAGGCAACGCAGGCCTCCCTCCTCTGCCACCGTAGCTAAGGAGAAATGAAGACCATCATCAGGACGAGAGGGTTGGGGGCTTCCAGGAGCCGCGCGCAATCGCTTGTATCCCAAGCGGAGCTCAAGCCCCAGCCTCTCAGCGCATCTTCAAGCAGTTCGCCCGCGAAGTGAATGCAGTCCTCTCCAAGCTCGAAGCCACGCGCCCCCTCAGGCGGCCAGCGTGCGCCATCATGTTCAGCTCAGCGGATCAGCTCAAGTGCGCGGCCACAGCCGGAGTCCTCCCGATGCTTTGTTCCCCAATCATCAGCAATGTGCAAGTCACCAGGACCCTCATCGATGGCGGAACAGGGCTCAATGTCCTGTCCGTCGAGACATTCAACAATCTCCAAGTGTCATACAATCAGCTTCAGCCAACCAAGCCTTTCTCCAGAGTCACTGATGGCTCCACAGTTCCGATTGGGCAGGTCCGCCTCCCTGTCACCTTCGGACGCGACAACCACCGCACCGAGCTCATTGACTTCGATGTCGCCCACATTCGCCGCCATACAATGCCATCCTCGGGTACCCAGCTCGGCAAAATTCATGGCCGTGACTCATCACGGCTACAATGTCCTCAAGATGCCGTGAAGCGGTGGAGTCATCACGGTGCCTTGTGAAGAAAGAGACGCAGCTTTGTTCTCCGGAGCGTGCTTTCTGTGCCGCATCAATTGAAGACCCAGATCACAGGAGCGGAGGCCCCCAAGGCTGCTCCTAAGAAGAAGAAGACATCGCCTGGCCCGACCCTCGGGAGGCAGGCCCTCTCGGGTCCGCTACTGTTCAGGGGCACCTCCTCCTGTCAGATAGGAAGGCGCGCCTGGCTCCCTCCTCGAGCAAGGCTCGGGGCTCTCTCCGAGGGCCACCGACTTTGCTAAGATCACGAGGGAGGCGCCGGGCACCACTTGGAGGCGTGTTTCAAAGCACGCTTTCCTCGTGAAGGAGCAAGGCAAGGAGGGCCGAACCCTCGTGGAGGTCGCCAAAGAAGGCCATTCAGGAGCTGCAGGAGTCAAGAGTCATGAGTGGCAGCCGCCGCTTACCCGCCGTAGCTCCCCATCCAGGCGAGGATGGTGGGCTGCGGGTCTGCATCGACATACCAGGGCTCAACCGAGCCGCCTCTCGGAAGCGCCTCTGGCCTTCACGCGTGGGGCGCTATGAAGGTCCACCCCACAGCTACGTTCGCATGCCTTACGACTTGCCGAACGCGGCTACCACGCGCCAGCGCCTCATGAGGAGCATCCTGGCGGCTCAAGTGGCCAGGCGTTCCGCAGTCCTGGCGGAGATGGAGATGGTCCGCGAGGAGCCACCAGCGCCTCCGGAGCCTCCCGAGGCTCCTGGGCCTGGGGGCTCGTGAAGATCGGCTTCCGCAACGCACGACGTCCGCTACTTCAGCATCCCTTCATCTTCAACATTATCAGGTGACATCCTTCGAGTTTCATTTTCAGCTGGGAGCGCCCCACGGGGCTGCATCATTCCCAGGCCGCGTGGGTCCGTCCCTGCGGCATGTATCCCTTTTGATTCATGTTTCTAGTTTACTTTATTGGGGGCGCCCCTTGGGCTGCGTCATCCCCAAGTCGCTGGGGCCCGACCCAACGATGTCCACCTTCTCTGCACCTATCTAAATGGACTTGCTCCTTCGTGATTAACATGTTTGACCTAGTCGCCCACTTGATTGACACCAACTGATGGAGCTGCTCCCTAACGGCACGACGCTTGCGCATGGGTCCGTCCCTGCAAAGCCGACAAACCTGAATGGCTGAGCTCTGGCCGCTGCAGCCCCGCATGGCGCCACCTCGCCAAGCCTTCAGTGCCTCGTCACCTCTCCAGAGCAACCAACGGCTGACTGTCGATTGTCATGGCGAACTCTTGCTCTTCTTGTGATGAGCATGCAGGATCTCTTCAAGGAGCAGCGTCAGGCGAGGCCTTCATGGTGTCTCCTTCACTCTCGTCCGCGCGAACCGCTTGCACGTTAAAGGGGGGGTACCTGAGCATCACGACTCATGGGCTCCTACTGGCTCTCCAGCCCTCACCCTCTGGCCTTGTCCACGGCATCACGACCTGGCATACCAGCGACGGCTGAGCTCGCTCGAGGGCCGGGACCCGAGGATGTAGAGCAAAAAGGGGAGTAAAGGCGAGAGGGAAGAGGCACGTGGGGACCTCGCCAGGCAACTCCTCGTCTGCCGATGCGCGGACCTAACGCTGCACCTAGAAGTGGTTCCTGACTCCCGAGATAAGTCATCCCCCGGAAATACTAGCTATCACAGCACCGACCTTGCACCTAAAGCAATCCCGTGTTAGCAACGTCGCGCTCCTTTCTCACCGAACGATGGTTGCTTGAGTGCTAAAGGGGACCTCCTGAGCATCGTGACTCGTGGGCTCTTCATCGAACCCGCCCGCCACCTCCTGGCCTTGACCACGGCATCGCGACTGGCATACCAACGGGCGGTGAAGCCTGCCTTGGTACCGGACTGTCGGCGCAGAGCGTCAAGCCCTCGCGAGGTTCGAAAGGAGGAACTAAGCTAAGATGGGATGAGCATCTCGCACCACTTCACGACAATGATCATATTAACAAACGGAACGGCAGGCACCTTACAAGCCCCCACGGGGCGCGTTTTTCGATTCCTCGCAGGGAACAAAGGGAGCAGATCCTAAAGAACGCTAACTACACGCGCCTCTGCAAAACACGCCATCATCAACAGTGGGCCGTCAGGCACCGGCGCCAACCCCATCCAGATCAGTGGCGGCGGCGGCCCCGACGAGCCCGCCTCGCTCGAGAGCGATGCAAGCTCGGGGCTCAGAGCTGTCGCCACTGCCTCCGGAGTCGCGAAGAGCTCGGCGGAGTCGCTGGATCCTCCGACGCCTCCGCCGCCTGAGGAGCTGCTGGGGGAGCGGTCGGCAAGCCTAGTCCTCGCCACGGCAGGGCCCCAACCACCTCTCTCAAGGCAGCACTCTAGCCGGCGTCCTTCCGCATCGAAGACCTTGAAGAACATCACGGAAGCACCGTCGTACTCCAGGTGGATCATGAGGGTGCCCCTCGTCCTGCAGACCCGGGCGATCTCGCCCCAGCCTCGAGTCATGGAGACCTTGCCTGGAGCGATGATCGCAACCTCCGCTCCGGTCGGAAGGGTGCTGCAGCCGACGTGCTGCAACCAGAGCTCCAGAGATCCCCTCTGCGGAATCACGAAGGCGAAGGAGGGAGGAAGGCGAATCCAAGACTGAGGATGCATGGCGGCGTGGAGCACAAACTCTCGGGAGGAGCCCTCGGCATGGACTCCGGGAGGAACAACGCGCACCGCCGTGACCCGCTGGCGCCGACGGCGGCGTCGTCCATGGCGCTAGGCGTCAACTCCTTCAAGACCCTCAATGCGGGCGTACAAGGGCAGCAGGAACCCTGGCGGTGGCCGCTCATACCAGGGCCTCGACACCTCCAGCCGGGCGCCCTCATCTCAGCGGTAGAGGGCTAGCCGTTTCTTCGGCAGAAGCGGATAGGGATCCTCTCGGGGGGCCTTTCCTTTCTCTTCTGTGGAGAACCGGCGGATCGGAGCCATTGCCGCAATGTGGAGCAAGGGCAAGGATGGAGAAGAAGGAGAAGCAAGAAGAGATGGACTGGAAGGGCACACACCGTTCTGTACTTATAGCCGGAGAAGGCCAACCGTCGACCTCCACGATCACAGGTAATCATGACCCGCTTTGCATGCAGGGACTTGTCAATTCGTGCAGTTGCCAAGGCGTCATGGGGAAGTGGGGACGCCTATGTCCAATCAACCGCCATGCGGCGCCCAAGGCCGCAGGTTGTTAGGGCCCGCGGCGCTTCGCACTTGCCCCTTCGCTTCTCTGCTAAGCCAAGTCCAGGCGCGCCTAGGGCCCGGGGGCCACTGTCGGCGTTCTGGGAACGGGGGTACCCAGACTTGCCTGCCTGCGCCTGCGGCGTGGCTCAAGGGGTGGCCCAGTATGACCCATCTTCATCAACACAAGCTCAAGACCCTTGCGAGGGGCCAAGCTTCGCGGGGCGGACGACAGGAAGCTTCCTCGGGCACGACCTCGTCAGGCTGGCTCGCGAGGAGGCGGAGAGATCAAGGCATGGTACCTCACGAGGTGCCCATGACGCAATCCATGACGACCGAGGGCGCCAAGCGGGCGCCAGCCCGCGCAGTGTCCTCGTTTCCCCTTTGGTGCAAGGGAGGCAAGCGCAGGCCAAGAATATCAAGCAAGGCAACCATTTTGGTGCAACAAGACCAAGACCAGCAGAACGGCAGGAAGGAGGTCATCATGGAGCCCAAGCCGGCGTCACTGTTAGAGTCTTTGGCAGGCGAGAACCGACTTTAGTCAGGATAAGTGTACTAGATGTTCCCCTTCAAAATGGCCAATTGTTGGCGCCCTTCCCGCTCATTGTTTGGGAAGAGGCCCAGGGCCTCTGCCTATAAATAGGACTAGCCACCCACAGGGTAGAGGATGGGCATCTAGAAAGAGGGGAGATCGAGACCTGATCGACCGGAAAATAGGCAAGAGAGAGAGAGAAGCAACTGAACTCCCCTAGCAGTTCGTCGCACCGGCCAAGAATGCACCCTCATGAGGCTGTTCTTCCTTGTATTGTTCATCATCACCGAGGCAATCCACCACACCACACACTGGAGTAGGGTATTACACCGCAATGGTGGCCCGGACCAGTATAAACCTTGTGTCCCTTGTGTTGCTCTTTGTGTAGTTTAGATCCTTGTGAGGCGACGAGGTGTAGGTAGGTTGGAGGTGTGATCTCCGCGTGCACCCCAGAGTTCGAACCTAGAGGTTCTGCCGGAACCCGAAATCTGACAGTCAGTGGCGAGTTGCTCGATGCGGTCACCCAAAGCTTCACTTTCTTGATGGAGGGCTCGTTGGGCGATTAAGAAGTGATTTCTGGTGACGTAGTCGCATTCGTCATCTTGATCCTCGAAGAGTGGGTTCGCCGAAGAAGTTGGCCTATCCATCATAACCAAGTGGTGGTGAGTAGGAAAATGAGAGAACAATACCAAAGTTACCTTTTGTGAATATTGAGGATGTATCGAGTATCACTCAACGAAATGCTATAATAGGAGAATTGGTACCGGGTTTTGTTTCTCACACCTACAAGTAAAGGCTTATGGAGTAGCTCGGTTAGGATGAGTGGCAGAAAATTCAAGCAAGTGTTAGCCAAGATATTGAAAATGTTGAAAAGATGCACAAATTGCAAGTAAGACAAATGGATCAAACCCAAGGATATCACTAGGAACACACACACGAAAGATAGATGGGATCCACACAACCAAGGAGTGACCTCAAAATGTGAAATCGTGATAAATGCTCGTGTTGCACAGATATTAGAGAGACACTAGCTTGATTGCTCTAACGGGCTAGATACGCTTGTGCCCCAACCTATGAGAGAAACGGGTCATCTACAATCCCAAGTATGCTTATGTATGTATTGACCAAGATGATGGAAATATGCAAAATGGCTCAATGCTATTGCTTACAAGCTCTTTGTTTCTCTTCTTTTGCTTAAAAGCTTCTCCTTCTTTTTTTACTATGCCACAATGCTTGATGCGCGAGACGATATATGAGACAACGAAGTATGGTATGCACGGGAGAGACTTATGACACAATTATGATAGCAAAGATGATTGCATGCTAAATGTAGATGATGAGGACATCAATACCATTGTTACACCCACAGCTCCTACTGATACATATACTGGACCAATTACTAGAGCTCGCGCATGCCAATTAAATTTTCAGGTACTTTCCTTTCTTGGTAATGATTCTAATGTTCATGAGAATATGATGCTGCCTAAATTGGATACATTTGTTTTGCTTACAAATGAAGGGCCTGGCATGCATAAGAGGGATGAACACTGGAGCAAGACCAAGCATGGAAAGGATGGCATGCGCAAGGGGAACAAGAACGGAGTTACAAGTGATGATTTCAGGATTGAAGACACCATAATGAGTGCATGAAGCCTTGGACGAAATATACAAGATGCCACTTCATAAATTTTGTCCAAAGTCTATTCTAGGTGTTGCGTCACCTTATTATTGGGCGAGGCCCATGTAATTTTGAAATACATAAGTATATGCTGTTTTTGGAGTCCGTATGTGTGGGGAAACAAGAGATAGGGTTGGTTTCGGACCGCTTCCCCAAGGGCCACGAAATTCCCCCCTCTTCCTCCATATATACAGCCCTTAGGGCACCGTTTAGACTTTGGGTTTTGTTTAGATTAAAGTTCGCCATAGCTGCAACTTCACAGACTTCGCTTGTGTTCAACGACTGCACAAAGGCGCCACGTAACCCCACCTTGATCAATAAAGCTTCCCTCTTATATTCGCAATATCCAGATTTCAATCTTAGTTTCTTGCTTGTTCTTCGTTTGCCTGCAGGAAACAAACCTTCGTGGTCAGGTTGATCATGCTCCGGCATGGTCAATAACCTCTCGGAGTTGGTTTAATGATTGCTAAGGCGCGACGTCCTCGCACGTTCGTAGTCGGATCGTCAAAGTCGACTTCCTCCAAAACAATAGCCACCATCTCATCAAAAGACGGGACACCTTTGCCTCTATCAGTAGCTCTGTGGTATAGGCTTATCACTAAAGGTGCACAAAGAGCATGGCCCGACAATTCTCAACTCGCTAGTCTTGATGGGTAAGTGATGCAAAATGGCTCGAGGCTATCAATCCAGTGGCAAGGGTAAGTAGAAGGTGTCGTCGAGGTTACCATCCCGTGGGTGGTCGTTTGTAAGCAAGGATGGATGATGAAGTCCTTGTAGAGGTCAAAATGTCGGGGTGAAGATGAGTGGTGGTGCTGTCGAAGTTGAACCATCCCTAGTTAGCTGAAACACCTTAGGAAACGGGAGCCGCAACTCAAAATCTCAAGGAAAATTGGGAAAAAATGGGTCAAATGTGGAAGGGTGGATGGTTTTGGTGTGTACATTTTTATGGAAGAAAATGATGGCGGTGCTTATGTAGTTAGAAGAGGGGTGTCGATAGCTAAAAATGACCTAAAGAACACTGAAATCGGAGTTTGGGAATGAAAGTTATGACACAAACAAGAAATAGACCGAAGCATTTTTTTCGAACTAGCGAACGGTCCGGTCCTTGGTAGCGGACAGTTCGGTCTTCATCTGAAAACCTTCTGATTCGAGCAGCCAGTCGGGTATGGGGGAGCGAACAGTCTGGTCCGTGAGCAGTTTGATCCTGATGCTAGCGGACAGTCCGCTACGGGGGTGGGGACAGTCCGGTGCGAGCTGGGAAAACACGAAGTTGAAACTTTTGAGGCGGAAATGGATGATTTCAAGCTCTTAATTGGTGGCTAAAAGAAAAATTGGGTTGATTTCATGGTGGTGGTCATGTGGGGGGTTGGGGAAATGGTAGATCCACTTGACAAACAACAAATTCGTGGACCAAATCAACAAAATCTCACAAGATCCAACAAATTGCAAGAAAAAATATGGCGCAATTTTTTGTGGAGATTTTTGAAGGAAAAAAGCAACAAAATTAGGCTAGAATATGGGGGGGGGGGTAGGGACTACAAGATGTGAATTGACCATCGCTCATGATACCAAGATGTTGTAGGGTGGAACCCTAAGTGAAGATCTTTTCACACTTGGAGCGGAAAAGGGGATGAACAAAAGAACACAAGAGGGAAATCACTCAAACAAAACCCAATCACACATCCACTAGAATAGCAAAGTTGACATCCACAAGCATACAAGATCAATCCAAGGAAACAAGCACAAAGGTAAGGTTCTTCCCACTCCTAAGGAGGTGAGGTCTTGATGATAGTCTTCTCCAAATGGAGGTCTTGATATCCACTCGGGATCCTCTCCTAAGAGGTCTAGATCTCCAAGATGAGTGGTAGAAGGAGCAAAGCTCTATAAATGTCTCACATATACTCCCTCCATCCGGAAATACTTGTCGGAGAAATGGATGTATCTAGACGTATTTCAGTTATAGATACGTCCATTTTTATTCATTTCTCCAACAAGTAATTTCGGAAGGAGAGAGTACTTTGCTAACCCTAAAAACTGAGAGGAGCACGGAATATATAGTCTAGGGGCGAAAGGTAAGGGCCTCAGTGGTTACATGGGATTTTTAGCCCAATTCGTAGCAAAATTGGGCGGACCAGACAGTCCGGTGCGGCCGACCAGACAGTCCGGTGAGATCAGAGTAGCTGGGAGCTCGCACAGGTGCGATCGGACAGTCCGGTGGTATGGACCGGACAGTCCGGTGAGTCCAGATGCATTTTGGTGTGCGATCGGATGTCCTCTGTGTGGATCGGACTGTCCGGTAGTGCAATTTCTGTGCGACCGGACTGTCTGCTGTGGGGACCGGACTATCCGGTAGCGCAATTTGTGCACGCTTCCTTTTCTTCATCTTGACACTTCCAGTCAGCTCTTGGGGTCTAGGGATCCTTCTCTTAGGCCTTGGGGGTACTCCTTAACCTCTTGTCGGAGTTTGCCCTCATACCTAATGACACATAACAAATTTTGGTGAGGTGGCAACCGAGTTCCATTCATGTCCATATCTATCTGAAGTAGGAGTGAGTTCACCTCGGTTTCAATGGCACGTGCTCGAGCTCTTGTCATAGGTCCACGTGGTGCTTGATGTGATGGTGTAGAGTCCATGGGGATGACGGAAGGATGCTCCACATCAGGTGTCTACTTATAGTCTAGGGCCGATGGGGTGAGAGAGGGGTGGTTACATGGGCTCTTGGGCCCGATGTTGGGCACGGGCGCCGAATGTCCGGGCTGGATGATGGATGCCCGGCCTGGAGGTAGGCCGCTTCGTCTATTCTCTGGATAGTCGGGGTTGGATATCCGGGCTGACGCCAGATGTTCGGTTTTTCGTTGGACGCCGGATGTCTGGGGGTCGTCCGGCTGTCCGGCCGCTGTAGCTCCACGACGACTTGATAACCCACAAGTATAGGGGATCGTAACAGTTTTCGAGGGTAGAGTATTCAACCCAAATTTATTGATTCGACACAAGGGGAGCCAAAGAATATTCTTGAGTATTAGCAGCTGAGCTGTCAATTCAACCACACCTGAAAGGCTTAATATTTGCAACAAAGTATTTAGTAGCAAAGTAGTATGGAAGTAACGGTAACGGTGGCAGAAGTAAGAGTAGTAGTTTTGTAGCAATCGTAACAGTGGCAACGGAAAAGTAAAGTAGCAAAGATCAATATGTGATAAGCTTGTAGGCAATGGATCAATGATGGATAATTATGTCAGATGGCATTCATCATGCAATGGTTATAACATAGGGTGACGCAGAACTAGCTCTAGTTCATCAATATAATGTAGGCATGTATTCCGAATATAGTCATACGTACTTATGGAAAATAACTTGCATGGAATCTTTTGTCCTACCCTCCCATGGCAGTGGGGTCCTATTGGAAACTAAGGGATATTAAGGCCTCTTTTTAATAGATTACCGGACAAAAGCATTAACACTTAGTGAATACATGAACTCCTCAAACTACGGTCATCACCGGGAGTGGTCCCGACTATTGTCACTCCGGGGTTGCCGGATCATAACACGTAGTAGGTGACTATAACTTGCAATATCGGATCAAGAACACAAATATATTCATGAAAACATAATAGCTTTAGATCTGAAATCATGGCACTTGGGCCCTAGTGACAAGCATTAAGCATAGCAAAGTCATAGCAAGATCAATTTTAGAACATAGTGGATACTAGGGATCAAACCCTAACAAAACTAACTCGATTACATGGTATATATCATCCAACCCATCATGGTCTAGCAAGCCTACGATGCAATTACTCACGCACGGCGGTGAGCATCATGAAATTGGTGATGGAGGGTGGTTGATGATGACGATGGCGACAGATTCCCCTCTCCGGAGCCCCGAACAGACTCTAGATCTGCCCTCCTGAGGAAGAACAGAGCTTGGTGGCGGCTCCGTATCGTAAAATGTGATGGATCCTTCTCTCTGATTTTTTCTCCCCGAAAGTGAATATATGGAGTTGGAGTTGAGGTCAGTGGAGGTCCAGGGGGGCCACAAGGTCGGAGGGCACGCCCCCACCCTTGTGACCAGGGTGTGGGGCCCCTTCACTTGATTCTTTCGCTAATATTTTTTATTAATTCCAAAAGTTATCTCCGTGAAGTTTCAGGTCATTCTGAGAACTTTTTATTCTGCATAAAAATAACACCATGGCAATTCTGCTGAAAACAGCGTCAGTCCGGGTTAGTCCCATTCAAATCATGCAAGTTAGAGTCCAAAACAAGGGCAAAAGAGTTTGGAAAAGTAGAGACGACGGAGACGTATCAACTCCCCCAAGCTTAACCCATTGCTTGTCCTCAAGAAATTCAGTTGACAAACTGAAAGTGATAAACAAAAACTTTTACAAACTCTGTTTGATCTTGTTGTTGCAAATATGTAAAGCCAGCATTCAAGTTTTCAGCAAAGATTATGAACTAAAACCATATTCACAATAACTTTTAGGTCTCACCTTTACTCATATCAATGACATAATCAACTAGCGAGCAATAATAATAAATCTCGGATGACAACACTTTCTCAAAACAATCATGATATGATATAACAAGATGGTATCTTGCTAGCCCTTTCTGTGATCGCAAAACATAAATGCAGAGCACCCCTGAAGATCAAGGACTGACTAGACATTGTAATTCATGGTAAAAGAGATCCATTCATTGTCATACTCAATATAAATTAATAACAATGCATACAAATGACAGTGGTGCTCTCTAACTGGTGCTTTTTATAAGAGGATGATGACTCAGCAATAAAAGAAAATAGATAGGCCCTTCACAGAGGGAAGCAGGGATTTGTAGAGGTGCTAGAGCTCGAGTTTTGAAATAAAGATAAATAATATTTTGAGCGGCATGCTTTCATTGTCAACATAACAACTAAGAGATCTCGGTATCTTCCATGCTACATACATTACACGCAGTTCCCAAACAGAATGGTAAAGTTTATACTCCCCCACCACCAACAAGCACACTCCAGGCCGGCCCGAAACAACGGGTACCGTCCAACTAACAACAATCCTGGGGGATTTTTGTTTGCAATTATTTTGATTTGATTTGAGCATGGGATTGGGCATCCCGGTTACCAGCCATTTTCTCATGAATGATGAGCGGAGTCCACTCATCGTGAGAATAACCCACCTAGCATGGAAGATATTGATAGCCCTAGTTGTTACATGAGCTATTCGAGCATATAAAGTAGATTATCATTTGAAGGTTTAGAGTTTGGCACATGAAAATTTACTTGGAACGACAGGTAAATACCGCATGTAGGAAGGTATTGTGGACTCATATGGAACAACTTTGAGGTTTATGGAAGTGGATGCACAAGCAATATTCCCTCTTAGTACAAGTGAAGGATATAAAGAGACTGGGAAGTGACCAGCTAGAGAGCGACAACAGTCATAAACATGCATTGAGATTAACCAACATTGAGTGCAAGCATGAGTAGGATATGAAGGAAATATGCCCTAGAGGCAATAATAAAGTTATTATTTTATTTCCTTATATCATGATAAATGTTTATTATTCATGCTAGAATTGTATTAACCAGAAACTTGATACATGTGTGGATACATAGACAAAAAACGGTGTCCCTAGTAAGCCTCTACTAGACTAGCTCGTTTAATCAAAGATGGTTAAGTTTCCTAGCCATAGACATGTGTTGTCATCTGATAAACAAGATCACATCATTAGGAGAATGATGTGATGGACTTGACCCATTCGTTAGCTTAGCATATTGATCGTTCAGTTTTATTGCTACTGCTTTTTTCATGTCAAATACATGTTCCTCTGACTATGAGATTATGCAACTCCTGGATACCGAAGGAATGCCTTGTGTGCTATCAAACGTTACAACATAACAGGGTGATTATAAAGATGCTCTACAGGTATCTCCGAAGGTGTCTGTTGAGTTGGCATAGATCAAGATTAGGATTTGTCACTCCGAGTAGCGGAGAGGTATCTCTGGGCCCTCTTGGTAATGCACATCATAAGAAGCCTTGCAAGCAAAGTGGCAAATGAGTTAGTTGTGGGATGATGCATTATGGAACGAGTAAAGATACTTTCCGGTAATGAGATTGAACTAGGTATGGAGATACCGACGATCGAATCTCAGGCAAGTAACATACCGATGACAAAGGGAACAACGTATGTTGTCATTAGGTTTGACCAATAAAGATATTTGTAGAATATGTGGGAGACAATGTGAGCATCCAGGTTCTTCTATTGGTTATTGACTAAAGAGGTGTCTCGGTCATGTCTACAAAGTTCTCGAACCCGTAGGGTCTGCACGCTTAACGTTCGATGACGATTCTATATTATATGAGTTATGTGATTTGATGACCGAATGTTGTTTAGAGTCCCAGATGAGATCACGGACATGACGAGTAGTCTCGAAATGGTCGAGAGGTAAAGAATCATATATAGGACGATAGTATTTGGACACCGGAAGTGTTCCGGGGGTACCGGGTACGTATCGGGTCACCGGAAAGGGGTTCCAGGCAACCCCGGTCAAGATATGGGCCTTATTGGGCCTAGGGCGGGACAGGCCAGCCCCTAGTGGGCTGGTGCGCCCCATACATGGTCGAATAGGGGGGAGGAAAGGGAGAGGAGAGAAAGGAAGGGGGCAATTCGGCCTCCCCTTTCCTTCTCTCCCCCCTCCTCTTTCCTTCTCCCTTCGGAAAACATGGAAAGGGGGAGGCCGAATAGGATTAGGCCCCAAGTAGGATCCCTCCTACTTGGGCGCACCTCCTGCTTCTCCCTCCCCCTCCCACCTATATATATGTGGGGGGGGGGGCACCGCTAGAACACACAACATTGTTTCTTAGCTGTGTGCGGTGCCCCCCTCCACAGTTTACGCCTCCGGTCATATTCTCGCAGTGCTTAGGTGAAGCCCTGCGTGGATAACATCATCATCACCGTCGCCACTCCGCCGTGCAGATGGAACTCATATACATCCTCGATGCTCTACTAGATCAAGAGTCCGAGGGATGTCATCGAGCTGAACGTGTGCAGAACTCGGAGGTGTCGTACGTTCGGTACTTGATCGGTTGGATCGAGAAGACGTTCGACTACATCAACCGCGTTAACCTAATGCTTCCGCTTTTGGTCTACGAGGATACGTGGACACTCTACCCCTCTTGTTGCTATGCATCTCCTAGATAGATATTGCGTGATCGTAGGATTTTTTTTTTTGAAATTACATGCTACGTTCCCCAACAGTGGCATCCGAGCCAGGTCTATGCGTAGATGATATGCACGAGTAGAACACAAAGAGTTGTGGGGATAATAGTCATACTGCTTACCACCAACGACTTATTGCGATTCGGCGGTATTTGTGGATGAAGCGGCCCGGACCAACATTACATGACCACGTTCATGAGACCGGTTCTACCGACGTGCTTTTGCACATAGGTGGCTGGCGGGTGTCTGTTTATCCAACTTTAGTTGAATCGAATTTGACTACGGCCGGTCCTTGTTGAAGGTTAAAATAACACACTTGATGAAAAATATTGTGGTTTTGATGTGTAGGTAAGAACGGTTCTTTGTAGAAGCCCATAGCCGCCACGTAAAACTCGCAACAACAAAGTAGAGGACATCTAACTTGTTTTTGCAGGGCATGTTGTGATATGATATGGTCAAGACATGATGTGATATAAGTTATTGTATGAGATGATCATGTTTTGTAAAATTTATCAAGAATCGCAGAGCCTTATGGTTGTCGCTTTATTGTATGAAATGCAATCGCCATGTAATTGCTTTACTTTATCAGTATGAGGTAGCGATAGTTGTAGAAGCAATAGTTGGCGAGACGACAACGACGCTACGATGGAGATCAAGGTGTCAAGCCGATGACGATGGAGATCATGACGGTGCTTTGGAGATGGAGATCAAAGGCACAAGATGACAATGGCCATATCATGTCACATATTTTGATTGCATGTGATGTTTATCTTCTATGCATCTTATTTTGCTTAGTATGGTGGTAGCATTATAAGATGACCCCTCACTAAATTTCAAGGTATAAGTGTTTTCCCTGAGTATGCACCATTGCTACAGTTCGTCGTGCCGAGACACCACGTGATGATCGGGTGTGATAAGCTCTATGTTCACATACAACGGGTGCAAGACAGTTTTGCACGTGCGGAATACTCGGGTTAAACTTGACGAGCCTAGCATGTACAGACATGGCCTAAGAACACTGGAGACCGAAAGGTCGAACGTGAATCATATAGTAGATATGATCAACATAGAGATGTTCACCATTGAAGACTACTCCATCTCACGTGATGATCGAACATGGTTTAGTTGATTTGGATCACGTGATCATTTAGATGACTCGAGGGATGTCTATCTAAGTGGGAGTTCTTAAGTAATATGATTAATTGAACTTTAATTTATCATGAACTTAGACATGATATGATTATCATGAACTTTAATTATGTTGTAGATCAATAGCTCGCGATCTAGCTCCCCGTTTATTTTTGATTTGTTCCTAGAGAAAAATAAGTTTAAAGATGAAAGTAGCAATGATGCGGACTTGGTCCGTGATCTGAGGATTATCCTCATTGCTGCACAAAAGAATTATGTCCTTGATGCAATCTTCAAGATGCACCTTTTGCAGGAGCAGATGCAGATGTTAAGTTTGGCAAAGCTCGGTATGATGACTACTTGATAGTTTAGTGCACCATGCTTTACGGCTTAGAACCGGGACTTCAAAAATGTTTTGAATGCCATGAAGCATATGAGATGTTCCAAGAGATGAAATTGGTATTTCAGTCTCATGGCCGTGTCGAGAGGTATGAGACCTCTGACAAGTACTTTGCCTACAAGATGGAGGAGAAAAGCTCTACCAGTGAGCATGTGCTCAGAATGTCTAAGTACTACAATCGCTTGAATCAAGTGGGAGTTAATCTTCCTGATAAGATAGTGATTGACGGAGTTCTCTAGTCACTATCACCAAGTTAGTGGAACTTCGTGATGAACTACAATATGCAAGAGATGACGAAACGATTCCCGAGGTCTTCGCAATGTTGAAATCAGCGAAGGTAGAAATCAAGAAAGAGCATCAAGTGTTGATGGTTAACAAGACCACTAGTTTCAAAAAAAGGCAAAGGGATAGAAAAGGAACTTCAATAAGAATGGCAAGAAAGTTGCCACTCCCGTGAAGAAGCCCAAAGGTGAACCCAAGCCTGAAATTGAGTGCTTCTACTAACAAGGAAACAGTCACTGGAAGTGGAACTACCCCAAAACTTGGCGGATAAGAAGTTGATGTGTATTTTACTAGTGTTCATAGTAACCCCTGGGTATTTAATACCGGTTCAGTTGCTAAGGTTAGTAACTAAAAACAGGAGTTGCAGAATGAACATAGACTAGTTATGGGCGAAGTGACGATTTGTGTTGGAAGTGATTCCAAGGTTGATACGATCACCATCGCACACTCCCTCTACCTTCGGGATTAGTGTTGAACCTAAATAAATTTTATTCGGTGTTTGCGTTGATCATGAATATGATTAGATCATGTTTATTGCAATATGGTTATTCATTTAAGTCAGAGAATAATTGTTATTCTGTCTACATGAATAAAACCTTCAATGGTCATACACCCAACGTGAATGGTTTATTGAATCTCGATCGTGTGATACACATATTCATAATATTGATACCAAAAGATGCAAAGTTGATAATGATAGTGCAACATATTTGTGGCAGTGCCGTTTAGGTCATATTGGTGTAAAGCGCATGAAGAAACTCCATATGGATGGATTTTTGGAATCACTTGATTATGAATCATTTGATACTTGCAAACCATGCCTCATGGGCCAGATGACTAAAACTCTGTTCTTCGGAACAATGGAGCGAGCCAATGACTTATTGAAAATAATACATACCTATGTATGCGGTCCGATGAGTGTTGAGGCTCGCGGCGGGTATCGTTATTTTCCGACCTTCACAGATGATTTGAGCAAATATGGGTATATCTACTTAATGAAACACAAGTCTGAAACATTTGAAAAGTTTAAAGAATTTCAGAGTGAAGTGGAGAATCATCATAACAAGAAAATAAATTTTCTACGATCTGATAGCAGAGGCGAATATTTGAGTTACGAGTTTGGCCTTCATTTAAAAAAATGTGGAATAGTTTCACAACTCACGCCACCTGGAACACCACAGCGTAATGGTGTGTCTGAATGTCGTAACCATACTTTATTAGATATGGTGCGATCTATGATGCCTCTTACCGATTTACCACTATCGTTTTTGGGTCATGCATTAGAGACAGCTGCATTCACGTTAAATAGGGCACCATCTAAATCCATTGAGATGACACCGTATGAACTGTGGTTTGGCAAGAAACCTAAGCTGTCGTTTCTTAAAGTTTGGGGTTGTGATGCTTATGTGAAAAAGCTTTAGCCTGATAAGCTCAAACCCAAATCGGAGAAGTGCGTCTTCCTAGGATACCCGAAAGAAACTGTTGGGTACACCTTCTATCACAGTTCGAAGGCAAAAATCTTTGTTGCTAAGAATGGATCCTTTCTAGAGAAGGAGTTTTTTTTAAAGAAGTGAGTGGGAGGAAAGTAGAACTTGATGAGGTAATTGTACCTTCTCTCAATTTGGAAAGTAGCTCATCAGAGAAATCTATTCCCGTGATGCCTACACCAACTAGAGAGGAAGCTAATGATAATGATCATGAAACTTCAGATCAAGTTACTACCGAACCTCGTAGGTCAACCAGAGCACATTCCGCACCAGAGTGGTATGGTAATCTTGTCCTGGAAGTCATGTTACTAGACCATGACAAGCCCACGAACTATGAGGAAGCGATGATGAGCCCAGATTCCGCAGAATGACTTAAGGCCATGAAATCTGAGATGGGATCCATGTATGAGAACAAAGTATGGACTTTGGTGTTCTTGCCCGATGATCGGCAAGCCATGGAGAATAAATGGATCTTCAAGAGGAAGACAGACACTGATGGTAGTGTTACTATCTATAAATCTCGAATTGTCGCAAAAGGTTTTCGACAAGTTCAAGGTGTTGACTACAATGAGATTTTCTCACTCGTATCGATGCTTAAGTCTGTCTGAATCGTGTTAGCAATTGCCGCATTTTAAAATTTGGAAAATGGATATAAAAACTACATTCCTTAATGGATTTATTAAAGAAGAGTTGTATATGATGCAACCAAAAGGTTTTGTTAATCCTAAAGGTGCTAAAAAACATGCAAGCTCCAGCAATCCATCTATGGACTGGTGCAAGCATCTCAGAGTTGGAATATACGCTTTGATGAGTTGATCAAAGTATATAGTTTTATACAGACTTGCAGTGAAGCCTGTATTTACAAGAAGTGAGTGGGAGCACTACAGTCTTTCTGATAAGTATATGTGAATGACATATTGTTGATTGGAAATGATGTAGAAGTTTCTAGAAAGCATAAAGGAGTATTTGAAAGGATTTTTTCAAAAGAAAGACCTCAGTGAAGCTGCTTACATATTGGGCATCAAGATCTATAGAGATAAATCAAGACGCTTGATAAGACTTTCGACGAGTACATACCTTGATAAGATTTTGAAAGGATTTCAAAATGGATCAGTCAAAGAAGGAGTTCTTGCCTGAGTTGTAAGGTATGAAGTTGAGTAAGACTAAAAAAACCCGACCACGACAGAAGATAGAGAAAGAATGAAAGGCATTCCCTATGCCTTAGCCATAGGTTCTATAAAGTATGCCATGTTGTATACCAGACCTATTGTGTACCTTGCCATGAGTTTGGCAAGGGGTTACAATAGTGATCCAGGAGTAGATCACTGGACATCAGTCAAAATCTATACCTACTAATAAAGCAAGGTGATATTCTTGGTTTCGTCCCGCATCGGATCCTATGTTAATTGTATTATATAGACGAGGTGGTACTAATTACCCGTAGTACAGATGGAAAAATAGTTGGCGTCTAAAATTCGTCCACAGACAGCCCACTCGACCTCATCCGCCAATGAAGCAGGCCCAATAGAAAATCATGCCTGCCAATGAAGCCGACGTCGGTCGCTTGGCCAGCAAAAATAGATTTAAAAAAATACTACCCTGTTGTATCTCGAACTCGCTACCTCTCAGGCAGTGCATAAAGACTGCAGCCAGCCGAGCTAGATTTAGTTTGTAATTTAGTCTAACATCGCATCAATAGATTTAATGGCACCAGTTAAAATACGTGGAAGCTGGCTTCTGGATGAAATTTTAACTGGTGCGAATATCCCGTTAATCGCATCTGTCATGAATCGATGCGGAATCCTTGGGCAATTTGTGTATGTCCCTTCTTTGATCGCCCAGGCCTAGCTTCCACGTATTTAGAGTGTCGGAATAGTTGTTATTGCTCACTGGAATAGTTCGTCCAAATTGGAGTTGTCGGGGGACATTTGAGTATCCATGATGTTGCACAAATTTAAAGTGTGATGTGTTTGATCCAGTTGATCCATCATTGGTAGTGGCAAATTTAGATTGGGCTTGGGGGGAGGGGGTCTAGGAAGAGCATGAGTGAACTAAATGTGACCCTAGGTTTGCACGGTAATTGGTGTTTTCTCCCATTGCAACGCACGGGCCATTTTGCTAATAAAGATTAATACATGTTAGCATACAAACTCGAATGTCTATTGAAGCGTTTTTTTGTCTAGTACATGGCGACTGCAAACCTGCCACCGCCAGGAGAGGCTATCCTTCTAGTGATGTCCTCCGACGGCTCCTGCGTCGATGACCTCTCGATCATCGCTGATGAAGGAGGTCGCCAGATCTCACGCGTGTGGATCGGGTAGCTTTAGGTTTTAGGGCCCTAGTAGCTTAGAGCATATACAACCAAGATTGACAATTTCGATCGCTGGACGTGCCCGGTCACGTCTGTTTTGAGCCTCTATTTATGCATGCATGCAACCATGTCGCATACATCCTTCTCAAATTGTCCGATCAAATGCATGTGATTCATGGAGAACTGGAGATGGAGAGATAAAGAGAAAATAAATAAGAAAGAAAGAGAAAAGGTGGTACGGGGTGGGCCGCATCCTACATGGAGGGTTGCCAAGATACGTCCAGACATCCCCATATGTGGATATGGGGATTTGTGGATAGCCCTGTCATATAGGGACAAAGTGGGGGTCCGGTTGGGTGTTTTTCTTCTCTTCTCTCTCCTGTCCGGACAGTGAATGGGTTGTCTGATTGGATGTTTGAGGAGTTTGGTTATAGATGCTCCTAGTTTTTGGATCATTCAATGTCTTGGCTTCAGCGGCGTCGACGACGACGCTGAATAAAGAAACTCCAAATCCTTCCCCGGCGAGGCAATTAGCCCTATTGATGCGGAGCATCCTATTGTCATCCCCATGTACACTACAACTACTCCCCAAGCCTTAAGTGGACATACGACGAGACCTCGAGCATACGTCATTGGACACAAGGTGAACCCGTTCCTAAATGCTTCCTGTTTCCATTCATGCGAGACATGGTTGCTACCCAATGCAAAGACACTACATGTGCTCAGGAACCGAACAGACGACCATGGAGATCCTCGAAGCATAGGATAAGTCCACGCAGAAGCAAAGCGACAAGAACCTCAAGCTGAGTCGTCGCAAAGCTACAGCGGCCGGACATCCGGCGTCCAACGAACAGCCGAACAGCCAAACATCCGGCGCTAGCCCGGATATCCGACCCCAGCTATCTAGAGAACAGAAGAAGCAACCTGCCTCCAGACCGGACATCCGACGTCCAACCCGGACATCCGGCGCCTGCGCGCAGCATCGGGCCCAAGAGCCCATGTAACCTCCCCTCTCTCAGCACTTCGTCCCTAGACTATAAATAGGTCACATCCTCCCTCTTTCTAGGGTTAGCAAAGGATTAGCTCATTAGAGATACAACTTTACTCATCCACTTATATACTCCCATGGAGATCAAGGCCTCCATGTGAGAAGACCCCCCAAGGGGATTCAAGACCCTTTCATGGGAAGATCCTCATAGGATTTATGACCTCTTTCCTCGTGCATTGGGATGAACAATTACCGTTTGTATCCTCCCTTGTTGACCTTGGGTCGTGTATCTCTCTGTGTGTATGTGGATTTAGCACGTGATTGTCGGAGTAATGGGCCACGGGTAGGCTAACCCGAAGCCCAGAACCTTTCAAGACATCGGGGCAGACTGTGCCCCTCAAGACGCCAAGATGAAGAGCCGTCTCCGGGAGGCCGGCTAGAGGAATAGCCAGCTGCCCATAACGGCCGAGTCCCGGAGGCGAGGTCAAGACAAGCCGACTCCTACCTAGCGGCTTCTAGAGAAGCCGGCCTCGAGGAGTCAGCCCATGGCACCAGCAAAGCCCATGCCCTCATCAAGGGGGACGGGACTGGGAAAGGCTACAGTGTAGCCCATCCCCTACCCTTTCCAGGGGCTGGCGTGGCCATAGTGCGCCGTACGGCGGAGATCTCCGTCCGGCGCGGCACTGTTGCCATGCCATCCCTGGCATCATCACCAGCAGGCGGAGTCCTGTTCCCACGACGGCCTGTCAGTACGGCCCAAGGACGATGGGCCCCACCAGTCAGCGAGAGTCCAGAAGACGGCGAGAGCCCTACCAGTCGGACCCGATGGAGGTCGGCCCCTAGGAGTCGGCCCGCCCTCTCCTCGGGACCCATGCGCCATCAACCAGACGAGACACGGAGTGGCTACGATGTCGCCAGCGGCGGCGAGCTGTAGCCACGACCCCGACTCAAGCTCACACATTAGAGTCACGGCTACGATGATCGGCAAGCCGGCAAGACCATAGCGGCGGAGCGACTGTCGGCTCCGTACCAGACCAGCCGGCGGGGCCCACCAGTCGGTGGGCCCCAGCAGCCAGCGGAGAAGTCAGAGGCCGAAGACGCTGACAGCCGGGTCCTACACCTAGCAAGATTACCAATGTACCCCTAGGGGTAGGCCTATATAAACCCCCAGGGCACCCATGCAAAGGTTTGGAACCCATTAGAACTAGACCAGACCATAGAGGAAGGAGGGAGCTAGCCTTGCCTTCTCCTACCTCTAGCATACAGCTCCAGGAGCTCCTTTGTACTCACTTGTGCCTTAGTGATCATGCGGAGACCCCGCAGAGCAGGACTAGGGGTGTTATCTCCTAGGAGAGCCCCGAACCTGGGTAAAGTACATCGGCATTCGTGCCTACGCCTCATCCCGCTTCTGGGCACCGGCGACGTTCTACTCGCTCCCACCATGATAAGCCATCCATTGGCATATGTCGCACCCAATCCCCGACATTTGGCGCCTACCGTGGGGCGAGGTGCACCGTCGTCCGGAGACCTGTTCTGGACGGGAACCCTTTTCCTCACTGGCGAGCGCAGCCAGCCCGACATGCCAGACGGAGTCTGCGCTGACGCGCTGCATGGCGCGGAAATCGCCTACGCGGCCAGTTGCCTCGCCGATCTTGTTAGTGAGGTCTGCCTCTCCGACGAGCCCGCGTCCGACGCGGGCACATACGGCCCCGAGAGCCTCCTCACGGGCCTCCTCGATCAGCTCCACGTCACCAGCGAGCTAGCTGTGGACCTAGAGTCCATAGGCTCCACCGACCCGATGTTGGTCGACTCCGACACCGCGTCACTTGACGCGTTCCCCACCAATGTGGTGGTCCACAACGAGCCGCTCCCTCGCGCGGAGAGCGGCGGAAGCACCGTCACGGAGGTGCCTGTCATCGATCATGGCGAGCACTCCGGCGGAGGTGCTCACGACCCGCTCGACGTGGCGCTGCAAGACCTGACTGTGCCCATTCCCGAGGATGCCGACGCCGAGGCACTGGAGGCACGCCGCCTCCAGCTTGTCGAAGGCGCCAAGAAGCTGGCCAGCATGAGACGCCTGTCAGAAGCCTATCAGCGCGAGATGGACCGTGCTGTGGGCGGCACGCCAGCTCCTGCTGGGCCCAGATGCCTTGGCACGGTCCAGCAATGCGGCGTGGCCATCGCCAACCTGTTCGGGGCAGATCGCCCCGTTTACGCCACGCCAGCGGAAAACATCTGAGCTGCCCAGGCGGCAGCAGAAGAGCTGGACAAGTTCGAGGGCGAGGAACGTCGCCAGATGGCGGAGCGCGTCCAGCGACTCCTCGACGCGGCTGCCGGGCAGCACGAGGCCGGCGCACGCACCGAGGCGCCGCAACGGCAAAACGACGATCTGCCTCCCCGCCGAGATCAAGGCGCGACATCTCGGACGTCGACTGGTGGCGTCCGCGGAGGAAGAGACCACGAGCCGGCTGCCAGCCGCAGTCGGACTCGCATCACCATAGAGCGCGACCAAGACGGCCGCCCAAGAGCAGTGGAACGACAGGATGACTGTCCGCCTCCTCCCCCTCGCAGGGAAAGGTGCGTCACCCCGCCGCCTGTTGATCACCCGACACTCGGCGACCGCCTTGGCCGCCGAGAGGGAGTCGGAGAGAATGATCCCGCCACCGGATCGACCGCCTCCACCGATCCCTGGCACTAGAAGAAGAAGATGAGTTGGGTCCGCCGTGTTTCGGCCCCCGCATTCGAGACGAGCCCTTCCCCAAGGGGTTCACGCTCCCAAGAGACACGCCCAAATACACCGGCTCCGTGAAGCCGGAGGACTGGCTGGTCGACTACTCCACAGCCGTCAGTATAGCAAACGGCAACAAGCACGTTGCCGTGAAATACGTTCCGCTCATGCTCCAGGGCACGGCCCGGACATGGCTGAACAGCCTAAAGCCCCGCAGCATCAACAGCTGGGTCGACATCACCGACGCCTTCGTCCGCAACTTCACCAGCACGTACAAGCGGCCGCCCAAGCCTCGCCAGCTTTCCTTGTGCGTACAATGCCCCAACGAGTCTAATCGCAACTACCTCACACGTTGGGCCGAGCTCCACAACTCCTGCGAGGGCGTGCATGAGGTGCAGGCCATCGAGTACTTCACTGCCAGGTGCCGGGAAGGCACCCTCCTCAAGCACCGACTCCTCTGTAACGAGCCGGCGACCCTCGATGAGCTGCTGATCATAGCAGACAAATATGCCACGGCCGACTCCTCCATGAAGGCAGAGATCCAAGTTAACGCGTCTGGCAAAGTGGCCCCTCAAGCTCACCGAACCCCGGCCAGTGACACCAGTCGGCGTCAACAGCAGAACGACCACAAGCGCAAGGCCACACAGCCGGCTTCCACCAGCCGGCGGTGGCGGCGATCGAACCAGACCGGGAAGGGCGGCCTCCGTCCAAACGCCAGAAGGGCGGCAAGCCAAATTGGTTGCCAGCTTTCTCATATGAGCAGACTTTGGATGCACCCTGAAAATTCCATAGTGGTGCAAAGCCATCCAACCACACCACTCGGAAGTGCCATTGGCTCACCAGGATCACCAAGGGAGACGGCCTCTTGCCTCCCCGCCTGCTGGGCAGCCGCCTCCTCCTCTGCCCCAGCAGCCGGCGGTCAGACCAGTCGGAGCCATACAAGACGAGTACCCAGAAGAGCATGGAGCCTATGTCGTGTTCACCAGCGTGGCCGATGATCGACGCAGCAGGTGGCTGCAGCAACAAGAAGTGAATGCAGTAGCATCAAAGACACCAGAGTTCATGCATTGGTCCGAGAAGCCCATCAGCTAGAGCAGAGCCGACCACCCGGAAGTGATGCCTAACCCCGGCTCCTATGCCCTGGTTTTGGATGCCACCTTTGCCACAGACAGGCGAGTTGCTCGCTTCTCCCGAGTTCTGATAGATGGCGGCAGCAACATCAACATCCTGTACAAGGATACCATGGAGAAATTAGGAATCAAACAGAGGCAGCTTTAGTCCAGCCGGACAGTATTCCATGGCATAGTTCCTAGCCTTTCCTGCACACCAATCGGCAAGATCCAGATAGACGTCCTCTTTGGAGACAAGGATCACTTCTGTCGAGAGTCAGTTTGGTTTGAGGTGGTGGACCTTGAGAGCCCATACCATGCACTACTTGGCCGGCCTGCTCTGGCCAAGTTCATGGCGGTCCCCCACTATGCCTACCTCAAGATGAAGATGCCGAGTTCCAAGGGAATTCTGACCATAGCCGGCGACTACAAGAAGTCGTCCGCCTGCACAGCAGAGAGCAGTCGGTTGGCCGAGTCCCTCATGATCGCAGCTGAGAAGCGGCTCCTTGACCGGGTTGTGGCGATGGCAGGCAAGCAGCCGGAGATGTTGCCCGATCCCAAGGAGTCGGAAGCTGAGGGCTCGTTCAAGCCGGCCAAAGAGACAAAGAAGATACCCTTGGACCCGGAGCACCCGGAGAGGTAAGCTATCTTAGGTGCAAAGCTTGACAGCAAATAGGAAGGCGAGCTCGTTGATTTCCTCCGTGAGAATCGGGACATCTTTGCATGGTCCCCCAAAGACATGCCAGGTGTTCTGACAGAATTCGCCGAGCACAAGTTACATGTCCGGTCTGATGCCAAGCCAGTCAGGCAGCCATTGCGCCGCCTGTCAGAAGAGAAGAGAAGAGTCGTTGGAGAAGAGTTAGCCCGGCCGGGCAAATGGCTTCATCATGGAGGTGTTCTTTCCAGAGTGGCTGGCCAACCCGGTCCTTGTGCTGAAGAAAAACAAGCAATGGCGTATGTGTATTCATTACACCAGTCTCAATAAAGCATGCCCCAAGGACCTGTTCGCTTTGCCGAGAATCGACCAAGTAATAGACTCCATAGCCGGATGCGAGCTGTTGAGTTTTTTGGATGCATATTCAGGATATCACCAGATCAAGCTGAACCCGGCTGACAGACTGAAGACCGCCTTCATCACGCCATTTGGAGCCTTCTGCTATTTGACTATGATGTTCGTCTTGAGGAATGCCGGCGCCATGTTTCAACGTTGCATGCAGAAGTGCCTCCTCAAACAACTCGGCAGAAACGTCCACGTCTACGTGGACGATGTGGTGGTGAAGACGGAGAAGCGTCGAACGCTGCTGGAAGACCTCAAGGAGACCTTTGAGAACCTACGCCGGTTTCAGATCAAGCTCAATCCAGAGAAATGCATCTTCGGAGTACCAGCCGGCCAGCTTCTTGGCTTCCTGGTCTCAGAACACGGAATAGAGTACAACCCTGTGAAGATCAAGGCCATCGAGAGGATGGAAGTACCCACCCGACTGCTGGATGTGCAGAAGTTCACCGGCTGTTTGGCATCCATCAGCCGATTCATCAGTCGGCTGGGCGAGAAGGCTCTTCCCCTGTACCAACTCATGAAGAAGACCACTTTTTTCGAGTGGAACGACAAGGCGGACGAAGCTTTTCTCCAACTCAAGAAGATGTTGACTACTCCACCTGTCCTGGCGGCTCCGACTCCTAAGGAGCCCATGCTCCTCTACATCGCCGCCACCAGCCGAGTGGTCAGCACAGTCATTGTGGTAGAGCGCAAGGAGGAAGGCAAAAGGCGCTACCAGTCCAGAGACCGGTATATTATTTGAGTGAAGTACTGTCGACCTCCAAGCAAAACTACCCCCACTACCAGAAGATGTGCTATGGCGTGCACTTTGCCGCCAAGAAATTGAAGCCGTATTTTCAAGAACACCCAATCACCATGGTCTCAGACCGCTCCACCGGGCCGAGATCATTGGAAGCCGAGATGCTTCGGGCCGAGTGGCCAAATGGGCCATAGGTTTGGCCCCCTACACCATCTACTACCAGCCTCGCACCGCCATCAAGTCACAAGCGTTGGCCGACTTCCTCGTCGACTGGGCCGAGACCCAATACCTGCTGCCAGCACCCGACTCCACCCATTGGCGGATGCATTTTGATGGTTCCAAGATGCGCACCGGTTTGGGAGCCGGCATTGTCCTCACCTCTCCCAAAGGCGACAAGCTCAAATACGTGCTGCAAATCCATTTTGCCGCCTCCAACAACATCACCGAATATGAGGCACTCATTCACGGGCTCCGGCTTGCCAAAGAACTCGGCATTCGCCGGATCCTGTGCTATGGTGACTCCGACTTGGTGGTCCAGCAGTCGTCAGGCGACTAGGACGCCAAAGATGCAAACATGACAAGCTACCACTTCCTCGTACAGCAACTCAGTGGATATTTTGAAGGGTGCGAGTTTCTCCATGTGCCAAGAAACGACAACGAGCAAGCAGATGCCTTGGCACGAATCGGCTCCACCCGTCAAGCAATACCGACCGGCGTCGCCCTTCAACGCCTCCTCAAGCCGTCTGTCAAGCCATTGCCAGAGTCAGACTCTATCTTCGTGTTGGCTCCTCCTGAAGTAGTCGGATCCGACGGGAGTTCTGGCAGGCCCGGGGCCGCGGGCACAGACCCGCCCGGGACTGCAGCTGCCAGCCCGGGACTTGAGCTGGCCCGGGGACTGCACCAATCAGCCCGGGGACTTCATCGACCCAGCAAGCGGCTGCCGACTCCAACCCGCCGCCTCCTGGCCCAGCCGCCCTTGTCCAAGTTGCAGTCTTGACAGTTGCGGAAATCACAGCACCGTCATGGGCCCAGCCCATCCTCAATTTCCTGGTGAACAAAGAGCTGCCAACTGATGAGATCTTGGCCCGGCAAGTGCAATGCCGGGCAGCAGCGTACACCATAGTCAACCGAGAGCTTGTGAGGCGCAGTGTCACTGGTGTCTACTAGCGCTGCGTGGAGCCGGAGCAAGGCCAAGCGATTCTCAAAGACATCCATCAAGGCGAGTGTGGCCACCACGCGGCTTCAAGAGCACTTGTCGCCAAATCTTTCCGCCATGGTTTCTTCTGGCCAACTGCTCTAGAAGACGCCAAGGACTTGGTTCAAAAATGCAAGGGGTGCCAGAAGTTCCGTTCCAAGCCACATCAGCCGGCTTCTGCACTCAATACTATTCCCATTGCCTGGCCCTTTGCTGTTTGGGGCCTGGACATGGTGGGACCATTCAAGACGGCACGAGGCGGCCTGACTCACTTGCTTGTCATAGTGGATAAGTTCACCAAGTGGATAGAAGCAAAACCAATCAAGAAGCTGAATGGTCCGACTGTTGTGACTTTCATCTCCGACATCACAATCCGGTACGGCATACCACACAGCATCATCACCGACAATGGCATAAACTTTGCCAAAGGCGCCTTGGCTCGTTCTGCATAGCAGCAGGCATCCGATCGGACTTAGCGTCTGTTGCCCATCCGCATCAAACGGCCAAGTAGAGCGAGCAAATGGCCTCATCTTGTCCGCATCAAGCCTCGACCGTCGAGCCTCGGAGCGCGTTCGCCGGTCTTTGGCTCGACGAGTTGCCAGCCGTCCTCTGGAGCCTGCGCACAACTCCAAACAAGTCAACCGGCTTCACGCCTTTCTTCCTCGTCTACGATGCCGAAGCCGTCATCCCAACGGATATAGAATTAGACTCCCCTCGAGTCACCATGTACACCGAAGAGGAGGCAGAAGAAGCACGTCAAGACGGCGTCGATCTGCAAGAAGAGGGCCAGCTGTTGGCACTCAGCCGGTCCAGCATCTACCGGTGAGCTCGCGCCGATACTACAATCGGAAGGTCAAGCCGAGATCTTTCCAAGAAGGAGACCTTGTGCTCCGGCTGATCCAGCGAACAGCCGGTCAGCACAAGCTCTTAGCGCCATGGGAAGGCCCCTTCATCATCAGCAAAGTGTTGGGCAACGACTCCTACCACCTGATCGACGCTCAGAAGCCTCGAGCGCAGAAGAGGGACGATTCCGGCAAGGAGACGGAGCGGCCATGGAATGCAAATCTCCTCCAAAGATTTTACAGTTGATGCAGTATGTACCACGCTACCTTTTGTATTAAAGTACGAAGACTCCGGGCCCCTCGAGAAGAGCTCGGGGACTGCCCTCTTTTATCTATATGATAAGAATTATGCCTGTGAGTATGTCATTTTTTGTTATGCCGCCTGGCACCGGGCTCGACTAGTCGGCCCGGGGACTTGTCGTCTTGTACTATGAAATGCTTCTTGCAGCCGGGCAAGTAATGTGTGGCACTTAAGCCGTCTCCTGCCAGAAGCCGCAGCTCGCAGAGCCACTGTATGGTGAGCAGGAGTAAGTTAGAAAGGGTGCCCACATGAAAAATGGCTAAGGACACAAGCATGTGCATAGTTTAAGCTGGCTTCCCGCCCCTTACGACCGACTGTTGAGCAGCCGGCTTGTCGTGTTCTACTTAACTTGCTAAAGAACTCTAAACGGCTAAGTACTTGCCTTCCCAAAAAGTAGCTAAATACTTGACCCAGCAACAGTCCGCAGAGCAGCTGTCTGGCTAGCAAGACGGCAACCAAGGGAAGGCGGCAAAGGAAAAAGCCAAAGAGCAATAAGCAAGAAAAGGTAGAACTCGGAAAAATATTTACATAGCAAAGGCCCTTGGCCAATCTTCAACAGAAGTTCAAGATACACCCCGTGGGTGGAATTGTGCAAAATTAACAAGTTCATCGAGACTGTTAAGTAGATAAAAACAAAGATAAAGTGGCAACCTAGGAAGCAGCAGACGGGCTTGGTGGAATGGCGGAATCGGCGGTGCCGGTTGGTGGAGCGGCCGGCTGGTCAGTCTCCGCTTGGTCGCCTCCAGTGGTAGCCGGCTCGGTCGGGCGTGGCTCGTTGCTGGAGGCACAGTCGAGCTGAGGCTGGCCGTCCGCTCCGACCTCCGGCGCCTCCTCTTTGCCTCCCTCCTCTGCCCCGCCTTCTTCCTCGCCACTGGAGTCGATCACCTCCGTCGAGTCCTCACCGTCGTCCGGATTCAGCCCGAACCATTCCGGCGGCGCCTCGTCACCATTCTCAGCCCTCTCCGGGACGAAGATGCTGATGTCGGTGTACTCGGCGATCGACGCCGCACGCTTGACGAGATCGTCCTCCACGACCACCAACTCCTCCTGAGCTTCCTGCCGGAACATGGCCAGCTGGGCTAGACTCAGCCCAGGGTACCACGCCTTGACAAACTCCAAGGCCCGGCGCACTCCAGCCCAGGCCGAAGATCCCTTCCAGGCCTCAAGACAGCCGACCGCTACCTCCAGCCAGTCGGCAGTCCGACTGGGAGTGCGCGGAGCCGGCATGTCCGGCCACAGGGCGGCAATCGCCTGGGCGCCGACACGCTGAAGCTGGCGCAGCATCCGGTGAGCCGGCCGAAGACGGGCCTCGATGCTCAGGATCTGCTCGTCAAGGGTTCGGGGGGCGTCGGCGGCGATCTCCGCGCCATCCGCCCTCCGCCCTTCACGATCAGCTTCGATGGCCTGGTTGGCAGCGTCCGAGTGGCCTGGGAAGAAGTCTGACCAAGACAGAAAAACAAAGAACAAAATTAAAGACCATAAGTCGGCTCAACCAACAGCCGACAGCTCAGAAAAGGAAAATGAGGGGAGGCTCACCATCGACGATATCCTCGATCTCGTGGAAGCCGGAAGTCAGCATCGCCTCCTTGTCAGTCCAGGAGGAGCGCTCGGTCGCGAACTCAGCAAGGAGGTCGGTCTCCTTGTCCTCCGCCTCCTTCTGGGCCTTTTTGAGGAGCTACTTCTGTTTTGCCAGTTGCGTGACCAGCCGGTCACGCTCTTCAGCAAGTTTGCTGCACTCCTCCTCCTTGGCACGCAGCACCGTGTTGGCCTCGCCGAGCTGCTGCTGCAAGGTGGTGTTGGCCTCTGCAAAAGAAAAAAGAGAACAAGGTGTTAGTTGTCAACAAGGAAGAATAGTCGCCGAGGAGATCCGGCCCGACTGCTCAGCAGTCGGCCCGAATCTCGGGGACTACAGCCCGCGGGTGCGCCAGCGCGCCCCCGCGAAAAAAGAGTCATCTACAGAAAAAAGAACAGTCGCCGGGGAGATCCGGCCCGACTGCTCAGCAGTCGGCCCGAATCTCGGGGACTACAGCCCGCGGGTGCGCCAGCGCGCCCCCGCAGAGAAAGAAGAAGACTTACTCCGGCTTTCCGACAAGTCGGCGGTCTGCTTGGCCAGCTCCTCGACATTGGAGTTGAAAGCGGTCACGCGAAGATTGTGGTAATCCTGTGACAAGAATCCCAGATAAAACATTAGTACTTGGAACTCGCCGATTAGAGTTCCGAGCCGCCTGCTCAGCAGCCGGCCCGAAACTCGGGGACTACACCCAGTGGGTGCGCTGGCGCGCCCCCACAGAGAAGCACAAGAAACAGAAACAAAGAAGAAGGAAACGTACCCGGATGGCCTCTCGTGACGCCAGATGCGCCTTGTTGCAGTTCCTGATGGCCTCGCCCTCGGCTCGGATCTTGGCTTGGACGTCCAAAAGCGCCCGATTCAACGGGCCCGTCCCGCCTCCCCGCACCCACCCAGTGAGCGCGGCGCTCGACGCCTCAGTGTCCGGAATCGAGGAGCTCGCGGCACCAGTCTCCAGCGGGCGCGGCGCCGAAGCCGCCTTTTCAAGACGGCGACGCGTCGGGGCGCTGACCTCGACAATCAGGCCCGTCGCCACCTCGCCTTCGGTTGACAGCACTGGCGGGTCCGCTGGCTGCCCACCTGGCGCGCTCCCAGACGGCAGCGGTGGCGGCACGATCACGTCCAGCATGGCGGTGTCGCCGCCGTCCCTCTCCATGATCGGTTCTCGTTGCCGACCTCCCCAGTCTGCGCCGTGAACTCTGGAGGTGGTGGCGCGGAGTTCAGCGGAGTGATGAACACCGCCGACTTGTGGTGTGCGACTTCGTCAGCCTATTTCTTCGCCGCGTCGGCGGCCTCGGCCTCCGCCAATTTTTTTAGGGCGGCGGTCTCCGCCTTTTCCCGGCGGGTGGCTTCCTGCTCTACACGCACTTCTCGTGCATTCCGCTCTGTCGCCTCCCGGAGGTCGGCGGCTGGATCAACCCGCAGAGTGGTGGCGGAAGTCTCCGCCGACCCCATGATGGAGGCAGCAGCCGCCTTCTCAAGAGAGAGGGGAGCCCTAGAACAAGGGAAACAAGCAAAGAAACTCAGACAAGGTCAAGCGAAGGAAAGATGAAGGCGCAAAGGAAGATGGTACTTACGCGGAGACCAGCGGCGGCTTCTTCACCTCCTTGCGGAAGCGGTTAGCCTTCGCGGCCGCTTCGTCCCGTTTGGTCACCGCGGCCGAGCTCTTGGGCTTCTTCGGCCGACTGCCGAACATGCTCGGCGTGGCCCTGCGTTTCTTCGCGCCGCCTTGGGCGTCCGGCACAACAGAAGAGCTCGCGCCCGGCTGGCCGACTCCCGGCTGGTGGCGCGGGGCGACTTCCCCCGTGTCGTCGTCGTCAGGCCAGTCCTCGAGGCTGGCTCCGAGCCTTGGGCCGCCTGGTTCGCCGCCTCCTCCCTCGGCGTAGTCCTCCAAGGCCGCCACCCCCAAGTCGGGGTCGTCGACGTTGCTCTCCGCCCGGTCGGGGAGGAATTCGCGGTCCGGCCCCGCGGTGCAGGCTGCTGGCTGGAGGAGGGGGTTCTGTTCAAAGGCCGACTGGTCAGACTGGACAAGACGGACTCGGCAACAAAGAGTCAGAGAAAAAAGAAAAAGATAACTCACCATGGGCGGAGGGTCGGCGCGTGAATACGGCTCCTTGCCGAATCGCCACTCCTCCGTGAGCTCGTAGTTCAAAAATTTCTGCCCAAACGAGATGTAGAATCGTTGGGCCGGACATCTGGGTCATCGGGTCAGACATCCGGGTCCCTGGCCAGACATCCGGCACTTGGAGCACAAACGCGCTAGTTTCTGGATAGCCCCCCCCCCCCCCCGGAAATCCGTCCTAGCGCCAGACATCCGGACCATGGAGTTTCAGCCTTCCGTGTTTCACCGTTTTGTCCATAACTAATTCATCCGGAGTCCGATTTTGATGTTCTTTAGCTCGTTTTGTAGCTATTGACATCCCCCATCCCACAAAAATACTACCGCTGTCATTTGACTCCATTAAAATTTTAGAATTTTGGCATTTTTTCCTAGACCATCCACCATATCTTTCGCAATACCATCGTAGCTTTCCGCAACCTAACCTTTTTTGTTCCCCATTGCATTTGAGGTTGTTTGAGTTGTGTTTTGTGTCTTCTAAGGTGTTTTGGCTACTTAGGGACGTTAAGTTCAACTCCGACAAGCATAATCCACCACCTCCACTTCAGCATTGCCAACTCCGAAACCACCACTACATTCCGCTACCACCATTTGACATTTGCCGTTTGAGATTTTGAGTTCGCGGTTTTTCCGTTTTCTAAGGTGTTTTGGCTAATTAGGAACGGTTCAGCATCAAGAGCGCCACCACTCATCATCACCACAGACTCAACATCGACAACGATCACTTCATCATTTTGACACCCCAACCATAAGCAAGGACGGTAACCTCGATGACATCATTGTACATTCTCCTTGCCATTGCATTGTTAACCTCTAAGCCATCTTTTAGTCACTTTCCTATCAAGATTAGCCATTGATTATTGTTGGGCAACGCTACTTGTGCACTTTAGTGATACATACGCCACATAGCTATCATAGCGTGCATATATCATTGTATCATCTCTTGTGTCATCAAATTGTTTCCGCATATACATGATTGCTATCTTGGTTTGAGCATTTCGCATAGTGGCCATAATAAAAAAAGAGAAAGAAAAGCTTTTAAGCAAAGAAAAAAAAGAGCTTGTAAGCAATAGCCATAGCATCACCACATTCCATATCATACTACCATATTGATCATCTTGGATCATTGTGTGAGAATCACCGGTAACCATACATACATAGCATACTTGGGATAGAAAGTCGATACGTTTTGTCTCTCATAGGTTGTGCACAAGTTGTCGTCTCTGCCTATTGAGCAATCGTGCTAGCGTCTCTCTAGCGTTGTGCAACACGAGCGTTTTCCGTGGATTCCATACTTTGTGCTCATTCCTTGGTTGCACAACCCCACTTATCTATTCATGTGTGTGTGTTCTCGTGTGCCATTCATTGCTATTGGTTTACTTGTTTCACTTGCAAATTTGTGAATCTCTTTCAACATTATTGACACTTGCTAACAATTGCATTAATTTTTGTGCCACCCATCCTCACCAAGCTACTTCAAAAGCTTTACTTGTGCAGGTGTGAGAATAGATAAGATCCAGCACCAATTGTGCTACTTCCGTAATACATTATTGAGTGATTATTGATCCATCTTCAACATTGGATAAGGTACATTTGGTCTAGTTCTTTCCTTTCTTTCACTCACATTTCTTTGAGCGTGATGGATAGGCAAAGCACATCATCTCCGATCTTCGACGACAATGACAGCGCGAACAACTACGTCACCAGGACTCACACCGTCGAACTACAACAAGCAATGCACGGTGCACAAGCTACCTTGCATGACCGCATTGAGCGACCCGCCATTGACATTCGTCACCATGAAGCAAGGAAAACGGACTACATCGACAACAAGTTGGATGAACAAATGGATCAAGTACGAGACATGTTGGCAAACTACAAGTCTTCTTACCCTTCGTCATCTTCAAGGTGGCGACGCTCAAGTTGCAAATCTTCGAAGCGTCCATCTGAGGCAAGCGCAATTCGACCACGTCCTCATCTTCAAGACGACAAGCACCATTCTATAGCAGGTCAAGCGCGACAACATAACCATCAACACGAAGACACTTGAGATGCGCACACCAACAAGTCCCAACAACCTCTAGATCAAGCTATGCCCAACCTTCATGAGCACAAGGGAAGACCGCGAGACGAGCACCACAAAGAAGAAGCTTCGACGCCAACACCAAGACGAACAACTACAAGCGAGGGTGACACTCCCTTCTTCGGAAGCCCCTCAAGGAAGATGGCCGAGCATGGAAAATTCCCTTCGGTCATGAAAGCGAGCTACGAGGTGCCACATCATATGGGTGTCCTACAACAAGATGGCGACAAGATGGTTGAGCATGGGCCATCCCCTTTGACCACGACGACAAGCGCGAACCTCTTCAACAACATGAAGATGACGCCCCAAAGGGACTCATACTCCGAGTCAAGCTACGAGACCGCACATGAGACACTCTCTTTGGTCTCGGAGGAGTGTGATGATTTGCCACATTTTATGGCATTCATCTTTGGAGGTGTTCTAGATGAGGAGGTTGAGCATGGGACTATCCCTTCAACAATAGCGGCGAAAGGAGTTGAATGTGGATACGTTTGCACCTAAGTCTCTCCGACACCCATATATGACGAGATACTTCAATTCCCATGTGAGGAGAGCCACCACCACATGAGTGACTCCACCATATGTGATACTGAGTGCATTTCCTATGAGAGGATAAGTGTGACCACCACTAGCCCCACTCACGAGAGCATGCCACACATCATATGTGAGGTTGAGAGCCATTTGAGTGACTCCACAAACCATATGAGTGAAACATCCTAGAGGGAGTGAGTGAGCCACAACACTTAGTGAGCATCTTAGAGACATGGTTGCTAACTAACGCAAAGACACTACATGTGCTCAGGAACCGAGGAGACAACCATGGAGATGCTCGAAGCGTAGGACAAGTCCACACGGAAGCGGAGCGACAAGAGCCTTGCTACCTCTTGAGCACTGCGTTGGATTTTCCTTGAAGAGGAAAGGGTGATGCAGCAAAGTAGAGTAAGTATTTCCCTTAGTTTTTGAGAACCAAGGTATCAATCCAGTAGGAGGCTACGCGCGAGTCCCTCGTACCTACACAAAACAAATAACTCCTCGCAACCAACGCGATAAGGGGTTGTCAATCCCTTCACAGTCACTTACGAGAGTGAGATCTGATAGATATGATAGGATAATATTTTTGGTATTTTTGTCATAAAGATGCAAAGTGAAAATAAAAGCAAAGTAAAAAGCAAAGGAAATAACTAAGTGTAGGAAGATTAATATGATGAAGATAGACCCGGGGGCCATAGGTTTCACTAGTGGCTTCTCTCAAGAGCATAAATATTTTTCGGTGGGTGAACGAATTACTGTTGAGCAATTAAAAGCATTGAGCATAGTTATGAGAATATCTAGGTATGATCATGTATATAGGCATCACGTCCGAGACAAGTAGACCGACTCCTGCCTGCATCTACTACTATTACTCCACTCATCGACCGCTATCCAGCATATGCATCTAGAGTATTAAGTTCGTGAAAACAGAGTAACGCCTTAAGTAAGATGACATGATGTAGAGGGATAAATTCATGCAATACGATAAAAACCCCATCTTGTTATCCTCGATGGCAACAATACAATACGTGCCTTGCTGCCCCTCATCACTTTGGGAAAGGACACCGCAAGATTGAACCCAAAGCTAAGCACTTCTCCCATTGCAAGAAAGATCAATCTAGTAGGCCAAACCAAACTGATAATTCAAGAGACTTGCAAAGATAACCAATCATACATAAAAGAATTCAGAGAAGATTCAAATATTGTTCATAGATAAACTTGATCATAAACGCACAATTCATCGGTCTCAACAAACACACCGCAAAAAGAAGATTACATCGAATAGATCTCCACGAGAGAGGGGGAGAACATTGTATTTAGATCCAAAAAGAGAGAAGAAACCATCTAGCTACTAACTATGGACCCGAAGGTCTGAGGTAAACTACTCACACTTCATCGGAGAGGCTATGGTGTTGATGTAGAAGCCCTTCGTGATGGATGCCCCCTCCGGCGGAGCTCCGGAACAGGCCCCAAGATGGGATCTCGTGGGTACAGAAGGTTGCGGCGGTGGAATTAGGTTTTTGGCTCCGTATCTGATCGTTTGAAGTGCGTGAGGTATATATGGGACGATGGAGTACGTCGGTGGAGCAACAGGGGGCCACGAGGGTGGAGGCGCGCATACAGGGGTGGGCGCCCCCTACCTCGTGGCTTCCTCTTTTGTTTCTTGGCGTAGGGTCCAAGTCTCCCGGGTCATAATCTTCCTAAAAATCACGTTCCCGAAGGTTTCACTCCGTTTGGACTCCGTTTGATATTCCTTTTCTGCGAAACTCTGAAATAGGAAAAAAACACCAATTCTGGGTTGGGCCTCCGGTTAATAGGTTAGTCCCAAAAATAATACAAAAGTGGATAATAAAGCCCAGTATTGTCCAAAACAGTAGATAATATAGCATGGAGCAATCAAAAATTATAGATACGTTGGAGACGTATCAGGCATCCCCAAGCTTAATTCCTGCTCGTCCTCGAGTAGGTAAATGATAAAAACAGAATTTTTGATGCGGAGTGCTACTTGGCATAATTTCAATGTTATTCTTCTTAATTGTGGTATGAATATTCAGATCCGAAAGATTCAAGATAAAAGTTCATATTGACATAAAAATAATAATACTTCAAGCATACTAACTAAGCAATTATGTCCTCTCAAAATAACATGGCCAAAGAAAGTCCGTCCCTACAATATCATATGGTTTAGTCATGCTCCATTTTCGTCACACAAGAATGCTCTCATCATGCACAACCCCGATGAAAAGCCAAGCAATTGTTTCATACTTTAGTAATCTCAAACCTATAAACCTTCACGCAATATATGAGCGCGAGCCATGGACATAGCACTATGGGTGGAATAGAATATGATGATGGGGGTTATGTGGAGAAGACAAAAAAGGAGAAGGTCTCACATCAACGAGGCTAATCAATGGGCTATGGATATGCCCATCGATTGATGTTAATGCAAGGAGTAGGGATTGCCATGCAACGGATGCACTAGAGCTATAAACGTATGAAAGCTCAACAAAAGAAACTACGTGGGTGTGCATCCAACTTGCTTGCTCACGAAGACCTAGGGCACTTGAGGAGGCCCATTGTTGGAATATAAAAGCCAAGTTCTATAATGAAAATTCCCACTAGTATATGAAAGTGACAAAACAAGAGACTCTCTATCATGAAGATTATGGTGCTACTTTGAAGCACAAGTGTGGCAAAGGATAGTAGCATTGTCCCTTCTCTCTTTTTCTCTCATTTTTTATTGGGCCTTCCTTTTTTATGGCCTTTCTCTCTCTCTCTCTCTCTCTCTCTCTCTCTCTCTCTCTTTTTATTCCTCATTTGGGACAATGCTCTAGAAAATGATGATCATCACACTTCTATTTATTTACAACTCAATGATTACAACTCGATACTAGAACAAAGTATGACTCTATATGAATGCCTCCGGCGGTATACTGGGATATGCAATAAACCAAGAGTGACATGTATGAAAGAATTATGAGTGGTGGCTTTGCCACAAATACTATGTCAACTACATGATCATGCTAGCAATATGACAATGATGAATGTGTCATGATGAACGGAATGGTGGAAAGTTGCATGGCAATATATCTCGGAATGGCTATGGAAATGCCATAATAGGTATGTATGGTGGCTGTTTTGAGGAAGATATAAGGAGGTTTATGTGTGAAAAGGCGTATCATATCACGGGGTTTGGATGCACCGTGAAGTTTGCACCAACTCTCAATGTGAGAAAGGGCAATGCACGGTACCGAAGAGGCTAGCAATGATGGAAGGGTGAGAGTGTGTATAATCCATGGACTCAACATTAGTCATAAAGAACTCACATACTTATTGCAAAAATCTACAAGTCATCAAAAACCAAGCACTACGCACATGCATCTAGGGGGATAGATTGGTAGGAAAAGACCATCGCTCGTCCCCGACCGCCACTCATAAGGAGGACAATCAAAGAACACCTCATGTTTCAAATTTGTTACATAACGTTTACCATACGTGCATGCTACGGGACTTGCAAACTTCAACACAAGCATTTCCAAAATTCACAACTACTCAACTAGCACGACTTTAATATTATTACCTCCGTATCTCAAAACAATCATCAAGCATCAAACTTCTCTTAGTATTCAACACACTCATAAGAAAGTTTTTACTATTCTTGAATACCTAGCATATTAGGATTATTTAAGAAAATTACCATGCTATTTAAGACTCTCAAAATAATCTAAGTGAAGCATGAGAGATCAATAGTTTCTATAAAACAAATCCACCACCGTGCTCTAAAAGATATAAGTGAAGTACTAGAGCAAAACTATATAACTCAAAAGATATAAGTGAAGCACATAGAGTATTCTAAAGAACTCCAAATCATGTATGGCTCTCTCAAAAGGTGTGTACAGCAAGTATGATTGTGGTAAACTAAAAAGCAAACACTCAAATCATACAAGACGCTCCAAGCAAAACACATATCATGTGGTGAATAAAAATATAGCTCCAAGTAAAGTTACCGATGGAAGTAGACGAAAGAGGGGATGCCTTCCGGGGCATCCGCAAGCTTTGGCTTTTTGGTGTCCTTAGATTATCTTGGGGGTGCCATGGGCATCCCCAAGCTTAGGCTCTTGCCACTCCTTGTTCCATAATCCATCAGAATCTTTCACCAAAAACTTGAAAACTTCACAACACAAAACTCAACAGAAATCTCATGAGCTCCGTTAGAGAAAGAAAACAAAAGACCACTTCAAGGTACTGTAATGAACTCATTCTTTATTTATATTGGTGTTAAACCTACTGTATTCCAACTTCTCTATGGTTTATAAACTATTTTACTAGTCATAGATTCATCAAAATAAGCAAACAACACACGAAAAACAGAATATGTAAAAAACAGAACAGTCTGTTGTAATCTGTAACTAACCCAAACTTCTGGAACTCCAAAAAAATCAGCCAAAATAGGACGACCTAGGAAATTTGTTTATTGATCAGAAGCAATTATAATCAGTATTTTATCACGTTATGGTGATTTTTAACAATTGTTTTCGTGACCAGAAAGTTTCTGGAAATTACTACAAGATCAAATAACTATCATCCAAGAAGATCCTATAGGTTTAACTTGGCACAAACACTAATTAAAACATAAAAACACATCTAACCTGAGGCTAGATCAAAGCTTTATTCCTAAACAGAAGCAAAAGCAAAAAAACTAAAAATAAAATTGGGTTGCCTCCCAACAAGCGCTATCATTTAACGCCCCTAGCTAGGCATAAAAACAAGGATAGATCTAGGTATTGCCATCTTTGGTAGGCAATCCATAAGTGGCTCTCATGATAAATTCATAAGCAAATTTTATTTTCTTCCTAGGGAAGTGTTCCATGCCCTACTTTAATGGAAATTGGAATCTAATATTGCCTTCCTTCATATCAATAATTGCACCAACCGTTCTAAGGAAAGGTGTACCAAGAATACTAGGACATGAAGGGTTGCAATCTATATCAAGAACGATAAAAATCTACGGGCACATAGTTCCTATTTGCAACAATAAGAACGTCATTAATTCTTACTATAGGTTTCTTAATAGTGGAATCTGCAAGGTGCAAGTTATCATCAAAATCACGGAAATCTAGCAAATCGAACAAAGTTTTGGGAATAGTGGAAATACTAGCACCCAAATCACATAAAGCATAGAATTCATGATCCTTAATCTTAATTTCAATAGTAGGTTCCCACTCATCATAAAGTTTTCTAGGGATAGAAACTTCCAACTCAAGCTTTTCTTCATAAGATTGCATCAAGGCACCAACGATATGTTTGGTAAACGCTTTATTTTGACTATAAGCATGAGGAGAATTTAGCACGGATTGCAACAAGGAAATACAATCAATCAAAGAACAATTGTCATAATTAAATTCCTTGAAATCCAAAATAGTGGGTTTATTAACATCTAGGGTTTTGATTTCTTCAATCCCACTTTTATCAATTTTAGCATCAAGATCTAAAAACTCCGAATTTTTTGAACGCCTTCTAGGTAAAGGTGGATCATATTCAGTCCCATCATTATCAAGATTAATATTGCAAAATAAAGATTTAATAGGGGACACATCAATAACTTTTAGATCTTCATCTTTATTTTCATAGTAATTGGAAGAACACGCTTTTATAAAGCAATCTTTCTTAGCACGCATCCTAACGGTTCTTTCTTTGCACTCATCAATGGAAATTCTCATGGTTTTGAGAGACTCATTAATATCATGCTTAGGAGGAATAGATCTAAGCTTTAAAGAATCAACATCAAGAGAAATTCTATCAATGTTCCTAGCCAATTCATCAACTTTAAGCAATTTCTCTTCAAGCAAAGCATTGAAATTCTTTTGCGAATTCATAAACTCTTTAACACTAGTCTCAGAATCAGAGGGCATCTTATTAAAATTTCCATAAGAGTTGTTGTAGGAATTTCCATAATTATTAGAGGAATTACTAGGATAAGGCCTAGGATTAAAGTTTCCTCTATACGCGTTGTTACCAAAATTATTCCTACCAACAAAATTCACATCCATAGATTCATTATTATTCTCAATCAAAGTAGACAGAGGCATATCATTAGGATCAGAAGAAACACTCTTAGTCGCAAATAATTTCATAAGTTCATCCATCTTTCCACTCAAAACATTAATTTCTTCTATCGCATGCACTTTTTTATTAGTAGATCTTTCAGTGTGCCATTGAGAGTAATTAACCATAATATTATCTAGGAGTTTAGTAGCTTCTCCTAAAGTGATTTCCATAAAAGTGCCTCCTGCGGCCGAATCTAAAAGATTTCTAGAAGCAAAATTCAATCCGGCATAAATTTTTTGTATAATCATCCACAAATTCAAACCATGAGTAGAGCAATTACGTATGATTAATCTCATCCTCTCCCAAGCTTGTGCAACATGTTCATGATCAAGTTGCTTAAAATTCATAATGTCGTTTCTAAGAGAGATGATCTTAGAGGGAGGAAAATATTTAGAGATAAAAGCATCTTTGCACTTGTTCCAAGAATCAATACTATTTTTAGGCAAAGACGAAAACCAAGCTTTAGCACAATCTCTAAGAGAAAAAGGAAATAGCTTCAGTTTATCAATATCATTATCAACATCTTTCTTCTTTTGCATATCACACAAATCAACGAAGCTATTTAGATGAGTAGCGGCATCTTCACTAGGAAGGCCGGCGAATTGATCTTTCATGACAAGATTCAACAAAGAAGCATTTATTTCACAAGATTCAGTGTTGGTAAGAGGAGCAATCGAAGTGCTAAGGAAATCATAATTGTTGGTATTGGTAAAGTCACACAATTTGGTATTATCTTGAGCCATCGTGACAAACAAGCAATCCAACACACGAGCAAACAAAAGGCAAGCGAAAAAGAGGCAAACGGAAAAAGAGAGGGCGAATAAAACGGCAAGGGTGAAGTGGGGGAGAGGAAAACGAGGGGCAAATGGCAAATAATGTAATGCGGGAGATAAAGGGATTTGTGATGGGTACTTGGTATGTTGACTTTTATGAGACTCCCGACAACGGCGCCGTAAATCTTCTTGCTACCTCTTGAGCAATGCGTTGGTTTTTCCTTGAAGAGGAAAGGGTGATGCAGCAAAGTAGCGTAAGTATTTCCCTCAGTTTTTGAGAACCAAGGTATCAATCCAGTAGGAGGCTACGCGCGAGTCCCTCGTACCTACACAAAACAAATAACTCCTCGCAACCAACGCGATAACGGGTCGTCAATCCCTTCACGGTCACTTACGAGAGTAAGATCTGATAGATATGATAGGATAATATTTTTGGTATTTTTGTGATAAAGATGCAAAGTAAAAATAAAAGCAAAGGAAAAAGCAAAGGAAATAACGAAGTGTTGGAAGATTAATATGATGAAGATAGACCCGGGGGCCATAGGTTTCACTAGTGGCTTCTCTCAAGAGCATAAATATTTTACGGTGGGTGAACGAATTACTGTTGAGCAATTGACATAATTGAGCATAGTTATGAGAATATCTAGGTATGATCATGTATATAGGCATCACGTCTGAGACAAGTATACCGACTCCTGCATGCATCTACTACTATTACTCCACTCATCGAGCGCTATCCAGCATGCATCTAGAGTATTAAGTTCATGAAAACAGAGTAACGCCTTAAGCAAGATGACATGATGTAGAGGGATAAATTCATGCAATATGATAAAAACCCATCTTGTTATCCTCGATGGCAACAATACAATACGTGCCTTGCTGCCCCATCACATCGGGAAAGGACACCGCAAGATTGAACCCAAAGCTAAGCACTTCTCCTATTGCAAGAAAGATCAATCTAGTAGGCCAAACCAAACTGATAATTCGAAGAGACTTGCAAAGATAACCAATCATGCATAAAAGAAAATTCAGAGAAGATTCAAATATTGTTCATAGATAAACTTGATCATAAACCCACAATTCATCGGTCTCAACAAACACACCGCAAAAAGAAGATTACATCGAATAGATCTCCACGAGAGAGGGGGAGAACATTGTATTGAGATCCAAAAAGAGAGAAGAAACCATCTAGCTACTAACTATGGACCCGAAGGTCTGAGGTAAACTACTCACACTTCATCGGAGAGGCTATGGTGTTGATGTAGAAGCCCTTCGTGATGGATGCCCCCTCTGGCGGAGCTCCGGAACAGGCCCCAAGATAGGATCTCGTGGGTACAGAAGGTTGCGGCGGTGGAATTAGGTTTTTGGCTCCGTATCTGATCGTTTGGGGGTACGTAGGTATATATAGCACGACGGAGTACGTCGGTGGAGCATCAGGGGGCCCACGAGGGTGGAGGGCGCTACAGGGGTGGGCGCGCCCCTACCTCGTGGCTTCCTCTTTGTTTCTTGGCGTAGGGTCCAAGTCTCCGGATCATAATCTTCCTCAAATTCACGTTCCGAAGGTTTCATTCCGTTTGGACTCCGTTTGATATTCCTTTTATGTGAAACTGAAATAGGCAAAAAACAAATTTCGGGTTGGGCCTCCGGTTAATAGGTTAGTCCCAAAAATAATATAAAAGTGGATATAAAGCCCAATATTGTCGAAAACAGTAGATAATATAGCATGGAGCAATCAAAAATTATAGATACGTTGGAGACGTATCAGGCCTCAAGTGGAGTCGTGATACGTCTCCGTCATATCTACTTTTCCAAGCTCTTTTGCCCTTGTTTTGGACTCTAACTTGCATGATTTGAATGGAACTAACCCGGACTGACGCTGTTTTCAGCAGAATTACCATGGTGTTATTTTTGTGCAGAATAAAAAGTTCTCGGAATGACCTGAAACTTCACGGAGATAACTTTTGGAATGAATAAAAAATATTGGCGAAAGAATCAAGTGAAGGGGGCCCACACCCTGGTCACAAGGGTGGGGGCGCGCCCTCCGACCTTGTGGCCCCCCTGGACTCCACCGACCTCAACTCCAACTCCATATATTCACTTTCGGGGAGAGAAAAATCAGAGAGAAGGATTCGTTGCATTTTACGATACGGAGCCGCCGCCAAGCCCTGTTCTTCCTCGGGAGGGCAGATCTGGAGTCCGTTCGGGGCTCCAGAGAGGGGAATCCGTCGCCAGCGTCATCATCAACCATCCTCAATCACCAATTTCAAATTGCTCACCGCTGTGCGTGAGTAATTCCATCACCGGCTTGCTGGATCGTGATGGGTTGGATGAGATTTACCATGTAATCGAGTTAGTTTTGTTAGGGTTTGATACCTAGTATCCAATATGTTCTAAAATTGATGTTGCTATGACTTTGCTATGCTTAATGCTTGTCACTAGGGCCCGAGTGCCATGATTTCAGATCTGAACCTATTATGTTTTCATGAATATATTTTTGTTCTTGATCCGATATTGCAAGTTATAGTCACCTACTACGTGTTATGATCCGGCAACCCCGGAGTGACAATAGTCGGGACCACTCCCGGTGATGACCGTAGTTTGAGGAGTTCATGTATTGATGAAGTGCTAATGCTTTGGTCCGGTACTCTATTAAAGGAGGCCTTAATATCCCTTAGTTTCCAATAGGACCCCGCCTGCCACGGGAGGGTAGGACAAAAGATGTCATGCAAGTTCTTTTCCATAAGCATGTATGACTATATTCGGAATACATGTGTACATTATATTGATGAACTGGAGCTAGTTCTGTGTCACGCTATGTTATAACTATTGCATGATGAATGCCATCCGACATAATTATCCATTATTGATCCATTGCCTACGAGCCTTTCACATATTGATCTTTGCTACTTTACTTTTCCGTTGCATCGTTATTTATTGCTACAAAACTACTCATTAGTTACGCTACTGCTATCAAGCACTTCCATACTACTTTGCTACTAAATACTTTGCTGCGGATATTAAGTCTTTTAGGTGTGGTTGAATTGACAACTCAACCGCTAATACTCAAGAATATTCTTTGGCTCCCCTTGTGTCAAATCAATAAATTTGGGTTGAATACTCTACCCTCGAAAACTATTGCGATCCCCTATACTTGTGGGTTATCAAGTCCTTTTTCTTACGCAGTTGTCGGGGGGCATAGCTCTATTCTCTAAGTCACCTGGGATTTATATCTGTTGATCACTATGAGGAATTTGAAAGATCAAACAACTAAGATTTTTCCCTCAACTACGAGGGGAGGTAAGGAACTGCCATCTAGCTCTGCACTTGATTCTCCTTCTGTTTTGAGTAAACTCGCGACACCTACACCTGCTGTTGATTCTGATATGTCGCATGTTATTGATGATGCCACTTCTGCTATGCATGATACTTATGATGAAACTACTTCTCTGCTTGTTAATACTGTGCCACTTGATGAATTTCTTGATAAACAACTTGCTAGGGTTAGAGAGAATGAAATTACTGAAACTAATGATATTATTGAAACGGATGATTATGATTCTCCCCCTCGATATGAATTGCCTGTTGTGCCTGAGGGTTATGTTATGGATGAAGAAACTGCTAGAGACTTCTTTGCTTGTAATGATAGAGAGGATCTTAAGAAATTGTTAGTTAAGCTGAAAGAAAAATCTTTGAATGCTAGAATGAAATATGATCCCGCTTTTGCTACTTCACCTATCTTTGTTACTGGTAAGGATTATGAATTCTTTATCGATCCTGAGTTAATTACTTTGGTTGAATCTGATCCTTTTCATGGTTATGAATCTGAAACTGTTGTGGCACATCTTACTAAATTGAATGATATAGCCATCTTATTTTCTCATGAGGAAAAAATTCGCTATTACTATATCCTCAAATTGTTTCCTTTCTCGTTAAAGAGTGATGCTAAACTATGGTTTAATTCTCTTGCTCCTGGTTGTGTGCGTAGTCCCTAGGATATGATTTACTACTTCTCTGCAAAATATTTTTCTGCTCATAAGAAACAAGCTGCTTTAATGGAAAGATTTAACTTTGTGCAAATTGAAGAAGAGAGTCTCCCACAAGCTTGGGGGAGGCTTCTCCGGTTACTTAATGCTTTGCCTGATCACCCTCTCAAGAAAAATAAAATACTTGATATATTTTATTGGACTAACCGATGCTTCTAGAGACCACCTGGATAGTTGTGCTGGTTGTGTTTTCAGGGAAAGAATTGTTGAGCAAGCTGAATTGCTATTGAATAATATATTGAGTAATGAAAATGATTGGACACTTCCTGAACCAACTCCGAAGAAAAGGGGTATTCTATTTCTCAGTCCTGAAGATATGCAAGAGGCAAAGAAATCTATGAAAGAAAAAGGTATTAAAGCTTAAGATGTTAAGAATCTACCACCTATGAAGAAATACATGGTCTTGATAACCCGACACAGGTAGTAGAGGTAAACTCCTCCTAGATTTGATGAAGGTGATATTCCTCATAATAAGTCTGCTAGTCAATGCTTGGATGAGTTTGATGATTTTATTGTTAAACAAGAAAACTTTGATGCTTATGTTAGTAGACAATTGAAACGTAATGCTTACATGCTTGACCACTTGGGTGATTGCATGAGTAGAACTGTTAATGATCTTAAGCTTATTAGTAAACAAGCTTCCATGGTTACAACTCAAGTAGAATAAGTACTTAAAGCTCAGGATGATTTGCTTAAAGAGTTGAATAGTAAGAACAACGATAATGTTGTTAGGGTTATGACTAGAGGTGGTAAAATGATCTAGGAACCTTTGTATCCTGAGGGTCATCCTAAGAGAGTTGAGCAGGATTCTCAGAGAACTAATACTGATGCACCTAGTCCTAGTAATAAAAATAAAAAGAAAACTAATAGGACTTTGCATGCTAGTGAACCTGCTATAGACACACCTGAGAATCCCAATGATATTTATATTTCCGATGTTGAGACACAATCTGGTGATGAACATGAACCTAGTTATAATGTTAATAATGATGTTCATGTTGATGCTCAACCTAGTAATGATAATGATGTAGATATTGAAGCTACTGTTGATCTTGATAACCCACAATCAATGAATCAGCGTTATGATAAGAGAGACTTTGTTGCTAGGAAACATGGTAAAGAAAGAGAACCATCGGTTCAGAAACCCATGCCCTTTCCTCCTAAGCCATCCAAGAAAAAGGATGATGAGGATTTTGAGCGCTTTGCTGAAATGATGAGACCTATCTTTTTGCGTATGCGTTTGACTAATATGCTTAAAATGCCTCCTTATGCTAAGTATATGAAAGATATTGTTACTAATAAAAGAAAGATACCAGAAGCTGAAATTTCCACCATGCTTGCTAATTATAATTTTAAGGGTGGAGTACCAAAGAAACTTGGAGATCCAGGAGTACCAACTATACCATGCTCCATTAAAAGAAACTATGTTAAATCTGCTTTATGTGATCTTGGAGCCGGTGTTAGTGTTATGCCTTTCTCTTTGTATCATAGACTTGATTTGAATAAGTTGACACCTACTAAAATATCTTTGCAAATGGCTGATAAATCAACTGCTATACCCATCGGTATTTGTGAGGATGTGCCTATTGTGGTTGCAAATGTTACTATCTTAACGGACTTTGTTATTCTTGATATTCCCGAGGACGACAGTATGTCGATCATCCTTGGTAAACCCATTTTGTATACTGCAGGGGCTGTTATTGATTGCAACAAAGGAAATGTCACTTTTCATGTTAAAGGTAATGAGCATACAGTACACTTTCTGAAGAAACAACCTCAAGTTCATAGTATCAATTCAATTGGAAAAATTTCAACTATTACTGTCGGAGGTTTTGAATTCCCTCTTCCTACTGTGAAAAATAAGTATGATATCCTTATTGTTGGGGACATGCATATCCTCGTTGAGGTAACCTAGTGTTATTCGAAAGTTCTCCGGTTTCATGTCATTCGGAAGAAGTTTGTTAATAAGACTTGATCAACCTTGTTAATGGATTCCTTTTGATGGGCATGAGATGGATGAATTTAGAAATCACAACTCTCTGTACCCACTTTTTACTTTCTGTTATTTAGATTAAATAAAGCAAAAATAGTATTTTTTGTCTGATTTCTGAATTATCCGTACAATAAAAAAAAGTCCCGAAAATAAAAGTTCACCAAATGCCCTGAAAATTTAGTATGATTTTTTATGCAATATTTAAGAACTTCTGGCACTGAACACACACCAGGGGGCCTTACCAGCTGGCCACAACGGTGGAGGGCGCGCCCCCTAACCTTGTGGGCCCCACGTGGCCCCCTCCACTTGTTCCAGCACCCATCCACTCCTTCTTCCTCCAAAAAAATTCACTCCATAGCTCAAGCTCATGTTCTTGCTCATCTTGCTGCCATTTTTGATCTCCTTGCTCAAATCCCCATTCACAAAACTGCTTTAGGGGATTGTTCTTTGGTATGTGACTCCTCCACATTAGTTTTTGTTCTAGTGCTTTATTCATTGCAAATTTTTGCTACTGTGGTGACCATGTTCTTGAGCTTGCATGTCAAATTTATATGGTCCAAAGTTGTTTTGATGCATGATATATCTTCTAGGCACTTGTAGGAGTAGTTGCTATCAATTTTGTTGAGTTTGGTTCACCTTCATTTTGAGTCACTAAAAATTTCAGAAATTTTTAGATGAAAAATGTTAAGGAGGATGTACCGTGGTGGTTCTTCAAGAAAACAAGCACCAAGGCATGCGATACGCGAACTGGACCTTCAACCACCAAGGGAAGCTCAAGTGAAGCCTTGTGAATGGCCGTCGGACGAATTTATTGATCGTGCAGGTTTCAAGGATGAATTCTATGCGTACATACAAAATGCCGGCCTCAAGGACTTTTTATCGGACAAGTGCTTACAGTATTATTATCTCACCATTCCTTCGTGCGGAGGTTTGAGTTTTCATCCAAGCGTAATACTCATATTGTCCTGTTTGATCTTTATGAGGAATCTTATACCATGGACCTAGAAGATTTTTGTGATGCATGCAAAATCCTACAATGGGCAGTCTTAGTGAGCCTCATAAATATGAATATAATGATTTCCTTGCTAGCATCACTGTTGGAGAAACTAGAAATATCACACAAGCAACCGTAGGGACCATTCATTTTCCTGCCATACATTATTTTGCTCTCTTTATCGGTAGGTGTATTAACGGTAAACATGAGCATTGCCACATTTCATTCCAGATCTTAGTGTCCTCAAGTGTGCGGTGTTAGGTGATAAATGGGGACCATTATTGCTATAAGGCTACATCTTAATGCTAAAGATGGAGATCTATTTGATGGGATTTATGCCACTCGTTTAGCTAACTATTTGGGTGTACCTATTAGAGGTTATGATATTCAGTTTCCAACTGCTTTTCTGTATTATGAAGCTATGGTACGTTACCAATTCCTTAAGAGGAACGAACCGATCCTCCAGTACCGACTAATCTTTGATAGACGACGCGTCGTCCTTGTTACTCTTCCCGCTCCTACTTTCTTTAACTTTTAGGCAAATGGGCTATATTTTATAACTAGAGAGGAAGCAAACGAGTATGAGAGAACAGCAGAGGCTGCTCGTCTCCATGCTGCAACACTTCAGGCAGTGGCTGACGTATCTTAGTATAACCCCGACTATAACTTTGGATATCCACAAGTCCATCCGTGGGCTTAGTGAAGGAAATATGCCCTAGAGGCAATAATAAAGTTATTATTTATTTCCTTATTTCATGATAAATGTTTATTATTCATGCTAGAATTGTATTAACCGGAAACATAATACATGTGTGAATACATAGAAAACAGAGTGTCACTAGTATGCCTCTACTTGACTAACTCGTTGATCAAAGATGGTTATGTTTCCTAGCAATGGACAAAGAGTTGTCATTTGATTAACGGGATCATATCACTAGGAGAATGATGTGATTGACTTGATCCATTCTGTTAGCTTAGCACTCGATCGTTTAGTATGTTGCTATTGCTTTCTTCATGACATATACATGTTCCTATGACTATGAGATTATGCAACTCCCGTTTACCGGAGGAACACTTTGTGTGCTACCAAACGTCACAATGTAAATGGGTGATTATAAAGGTGCTCTAAAGGTGTCTCTGAAGGTACTTGTTGGGTTGGCGTATTTCGAGATTAGGATTTGTCACACCAATTGTCGGAGAGGTATCTCTGGGCCCACTCGGTAATGGACATCACTATAAGCCTTGCAAGCATTGCAACTAATGAGTTAGTTGTGGGATGATGTATTACGGAACGAGTAAAGAGACTTGCCGGTAATGAGACTGAACTAGGTATTGAGATACCGATGATCGAATCTCGGGCAAGTAACATACTGATGGCAAAGGGAACTACGTATGTTGTTATGCGGTCTAACCGATAAAGATCTTTGTAGAATATGTGAGAGCCAATATGAGCATCCAGGTTCCGCTATTGGTTATAGACCGGAGACATGTCTCGGTCATGTCTACATAGTTCTCGAACCTGTAGGGTCCGCACGCTTAAAGTTCGATGACGGTTATATTATGAGTTTATGTGTATTGATGTACCGAAGGTAGTTCGGAGTCCCGGATGAGATCAGGGACATGACGAGGAGTCTCGAAATGATCGAGACGTAAAGATCGATATATTGGACGACTATATTCGGACATCGGAAAGGTTCCGAGTGATTCTGGTATTTTTCGGAGTACCGGGGAGTTACGGGAATTCGCCGGGGAGTATATGGGCCTTATTGGGCTTTAGAGGAAAGAGAGAGGAGAGGCTGCGCACCCCCCAAAGGCCTAGTCCGAATTGGACTAGGGGGAGGGGCTGCGCGCCCTCCTTCCTTCTTTTCTCTCTCCCCTTTCCTTGACTCCTACTCCTACTACTTGGACGGTGGGAGTAGGACTCCTCCTAGGGCGCGCCATAGAGAGGGTCGGCCCTCCCCCTCCTCCACTCCTTTATATACGGGGAGGGGGGCACCCCTTGGAGACACAACAATTGATCGTTTGATCTTTTAGCCGTGTGCGGTGCCCCCCTCCACCATAGTCCACCTCGATAATACTGTAGTGGTGCTTAGGCGAAGCCCTGCATCGGTAGAACATCATCATCGTTACCACGCCATCGTGCTGACGAAACTCTCCCTCAACACCCGGCTGGATCGGAGTTCGAGGGACGTCATCGGGTTGAACGTGTGCAGAACTCGGAGGTGTCGTGCGTTCGGTACTTGATCGGTCGGATCGTGAAGACGTACGACTACATCAACCGCGTTGTGCTAACGCTTCCGCTTTCGGTCTACGAGGGTACGTGGACACACTCTCCCCTCTCGTTGCTATGCATCACCATGATCTTGCGTGTGCGTAGGAATTTTTTTAAAATTACTACGTTCCCCAATAGTGGCATCCAAGCCTGCTTTTATGCGTAGATGTCATATGCACGAGTAGAACACAAGTGAGTTGTGGGCGATATAAGTCATACTGCTTACCAGCATGTCATACTTTGGTTCGGCGGTATTGTTGGATGAAGCGGCCCGGACCGACATTACGCCAGCGTGCGCTTACGCGAGACTGGTTCTACCGACGTGCTTTGCACACAGGTGGCTGGCGGGTGTCAGTTTCTCCAACTTTAGTTGAACCGAGTGTGGCTACGCCCGGTCCTTGCGAAGGTTAAAACAGCACCAACTTCACAAACTATTGTTGTGGTTTTGATGCGTAGGTAAGAACGGTTCTTGCTAAGCCCGTAGCAGCAACGTAAAACTTGCAACAACAAAGTAGAGGACGTCTAACTTGTTTTTGCAGGGCATGTTGTGATGTGATATGGTCAAGACGTGATGCTATATTTTATTGTATGAGATGATCATGTTTTGTAACCGAGTTATCGGCAACTGGCAGGAGCCATATGGTTGTCGCTTTATTGTATGCAATGCAATCGCCCTGTAATGCTTTACTTTATCACTAAGCAGTAGTGATAGTCATAGAAGCATAAGATTGGCGACACGACAACGATGCTACGATGGAGACCAAGGTGTCGTGCCGGTGACGATGGTGATCATGACGGTGCTTCGGAGATGGAGATCACAAGATCGAGATGATGATGGCCATATCATATCACTTATATTGATTGCATGTGATGTTTATCTTTTATGCATCTTATCTTGCTTTGATTGACGGTAGCATTATAAGATGATCTCTCACTAAATTTCAAGATAAAAGTGTTCTCCCTGAGTATGCATCGTTGCCAAAGTTCGTCGTGCCCAGACACCACGTGATGATCGGGTGTGATAAGCTCTACGTCCATCTACAACGGGTGCAAGCCAGTTTTGCACACGCAGAATACTCAGGTTAAACTTGACGAGCCCAGCATATGCAGATATGGCCTCGGAACACTGAGATCGAAAGGTCGAGCATGAATCATATAGTAGATATGATCAACATAGTGATGTTCACCATTCAAAACTACTCCATTTCACGTGATGATCAGTTATGGTTTAGTTGATTTGGATCACGTGATCACTTAGATGATTAGAGGGATGTCTATCTAAGTGGGAGTTCTTAAGTAATATGATTAATTGAATTTTAATTTATCATGAACTTAGTCCCGTAGTATTAGCATATCTATATTGTAGATCAATAGCTCGCGATGTTGCTCCCCGTTTATTTTTTATATGTTCCTAGAGAAAACTAAGTTGAAAGATGTTAGTAGCAATGATGCGGATTGGATCCATGATCTGAGGTTTATCCTCATTGTTGCACAGAAGAATTATGTCCTTGATGCACCGCTAGGTGACAGACCTATGCGAGGAGCGAATGCGAGCGTTATGAACATTTGACAAAGCTCGGTATGATGACTACTTGATAGTTTAGTGCACCATGCTTTATGGCTTAGAACCGGGACTTCAAAAATGTTTTGAACGCATACGAGCATATAAGATGTTCCAAGAGTTGAAATTGGTATTTCATACTCATGCCCGTGTCGAGATGTATGAGACCTCCGACGATTACTTTGCCTACAAGATGGAGGAGAATAGCTCAACCAAGAGCATGTGCTCGATTGTCTGAGTACTACAGTTGCTTGAATCAAGTGGGAGTTAATCTTCTAGATAAGATAGTAATTGACAAAGTTCACTAGTCACTATCACCAAGTTACTAGAACTTCGTGATGAACTATAATATGCAAGGGATGATGAAAACAATTCCCAAGCTCTTCGCGATGCTAAAATCAAAGAAGGTAGAAATCAAAGAAAAACATCAAGTGTTGATGGTTGACAAGATCACTAGTTTCAAGAAAAGGAGCAAAGGGAAGAAGGGGAACTTCAAGAAGAACGGCAAGCAAGTTGCTGCTCAAGTGAAGAATCCCAAGTCTGGACCTAAGCCTGAGACTAAGTGCTTCTACTGCAAAGGGACTGGTCACTGGAAGCGGAACTACCCCAAGTATTTGGTGGGTAAGAAGGATGGCAAAGTGAACAAAGCTATATTTGATATACAGGTTATTGATGTGTACCTTACTATTGTTTATAGTAGCCCCTGGGTATTTGATACTTGTTCGGTTGCTAAAAATTAGTAACTCGAAACAGGAGTTACAGAATAAACAGAGAGTAGTTGAGGGTGAGGTGACGATGTGTGTGTGTTGGAAGTAGTTCCAAGATTGATATGATCATCATCGCACACTCCCTATACTTTCGGGATTAGTGTTGAACCTAAATAAGTGTTATTTGGTGTTTGCATTGAGCATGAATATGATTTGATCATGTTTATTGCAATACGTTTATTCATGTAAGTTAGAGAATAATTGTTGTTCATTTTACATGAATAAAACCTTCTATGGTCATACACCGAATGAAAATGGTTTGTTGGATCTCGATCGTGTGATACACATATTCATAATATTGAAGCCAAAAGATGTAAAGTTAATAATGATAGTGCAACTTATTTGTGGCACTGCTGTTTAGGTCATATTGGTGTAAAGCACATGAAGAAACTCCATGCTGATGGGCTTTTGGAATCACTTGATTATGAATCACTTGATGCTTGCAAACCATGCCTCATGGGCAAGATGACTAAGACGCCGTTCTCCGGTACTATGGAAAGAGCAACATATTTTTTTGGAAATCATACATACAGATGTATGTGGTCCAATGAATGTTGAGGCTCGCGGCGGGTATCGTTATTTTCTCACCTTCACAGATGATTTAAGCAGATATGGGTATATCTACTTAATGAAGCATAAGTCCAAAGCGTTTGAAAAGTTCAAAGAATTTCAGAGTGAAGTTGAAAATCATCGTAACAAGAAAATGAAGTTTGTACGATCTGATCGTGGAGGAGAATATTTGAGTTACGAGTTTGGTCTACATTTGAAACAATGCGGAATAGTTTCGCAACTCACGCCACCCGGAACACCACAACGTAATGGTGTGTCCGAACGTCGTAATCGTACTTTACTATATATGGTGCGATCTATGATGTCTCTTACTGATTTACCGCTATCGTTTTGGGGTTATGCTTTAGAGACGGCCGCATTCACGTTAAATAGGGCACCATCAAAATCCATTGAGACGACGCCTTATGAACTGTGGTTTGGCAAGAAACAAAAGTTGTCGTTTCTTAAAGTTTGGGGCTGCGATGCTTATGTGAAAAAGCTTCAATCTGATAAGCTCGAACCCCAATCGGAAAAATGTGTCTTCATAGGATACCCAAAGGAGACTGTTGGGTACACCTTCTATCACAGATCCGAAGGCAAGACATTCGTTGCTAAGAATGGATCCTTTCTAGAGAAGGAGTTTCTCTCGAAAGAAGTGAGTGGGAGAAAAGTAGAACTTGATAAGGTAACTGTACGTGCTCCCTTATTGGAAAATAGTTTATCACAGAAATCTGTTCCTGTGACTCCTACACCAATTAGTGAGGAAGCTAATGATGATGATCATGTAACTTCAGATCAAGTTACTACCGAACCTCGTAGGTAAACCAAAGTAAGATCCACACCAGAGTGGTACGGTAATCCTGTTCTGTAGGTCATGTTAGTTGACCATGACGAACCTACGAACTATGAGGAAGCGATGATGAGCCCAGATTCCGCAAAATGGTTTAAGGCCAAAAAACCTGAGACGGGATCCATGTATAAGAACAAAGTATGGACTTTGATTGACTTGCCCGATGATTGGTGAGCCATTGAGATTAAATGGTTCTTCAAGAGGAAGAAGGACGCTGATAGTAGTGTTACTATCTACAAAGATAGAATTGTCGCAAAAGGTTTTCGACAAGTTCAAGGTGTTGACTACGATGAGAGTTTCTCACTCCTATCTATGCTTAAGTCTGTCTGAATTATGTTGGCAATTGCCGCATTTTATGAAATCTGGCAAATGGATAAACAAAACTACATTCCTTAATGGATTTATTAAAGAAGAATTGTATATGATGCAACCAGAAGGTTTTGTCAATCCTAAAGGTGCTAACAAAATATGCAAGCTCCAGCGATCCTTCTATGGACTGGTGCAAGCATCTCAGAGTTGGAATATACGCTTTGATGAGTTGATCAAAGCATATAGTTTTATACAAACTTACGGTGAAGCCTGTATTTACAAGAAAGTGAGTGGGAGCACTACAACATTTCTGATAAGTATATGTGAATGACATATTTTTGATCGGAAATAATGTAGAATTATTCTGCAAAGCATAAAGGAGTATTTGAAAGGAGTTTTTCAAAGAAAGACCTCAGTGAAGCTGCTTACATATTGAGCATAAAGATCTATAGAGATAGATCAAGACGCTTGATAAGTTTTTTCAATGAGTACATACCTTGAAAAGATTTTGAAGTAGTTCAAAATGGAACAGTCAAGAAAGAGTTTTTGCCTGTGTTACAAGGTGTGAGATTGAGTAAGACTCAAAACCCGACCACGGCAGAAGATAGAAAGAGAATGAAAGTCATTCCCTATGCCTCAGCCATAGGTTCTATAAAGTATGCCATGTTGTGTGCCAGATCTATTGTATACTTCACCAAGAGTTTGGCAAGAGGGTACAATAGTGATCTAGGAGTAGATCACTGGACAGCGGTCAAAATTATCCTTAGTGGAATAAGGAAATATTTCTCGGTTATGGAGGTGATAAAGAGTTAAATGCGTAAAGAGTTACGTCGATGCAAGCTTTAACACCGATCTGGATGACTCTAAGTCTCGATCTAGATACATATTGAAAGTGGGAGCTATCAGCTAGGGTAGCTCCGTGCAGAGAATTGTAGACATAGAAATTTGCAAAATACTTGCGGATCTGAATGTGACAGACCTGTTGACTAAAATTATCTCACAAGAAAAACATGACCACACCTTAGTACTCTTTGGGTGTTGGTCACATGTCGATGTGAATTATGGGTGTTAACCACATAAAGATGTGAACTATTGATGTTAAATCACATGGCGATGTGAACTAGATTATTAACTCTAGTGCAAGTGGGAGGCTGAAGGAAATATGCCCTAGAGGCAATAATAAAGTTATTATTTATTTCCTTATTTCATGATAAATGTTCATTGTTCATGCTTGAACTGTATTAACCAGAAACATAATACATGTGTGAATACATAGACAAACAGAGTGTCACTAGTATGCCTCTACTTGACTAGCTTGTTGATCAAAGATGGTTATGTTTCCTAGCCATGGACAAAGAGTTGTCATTTGATTAACGGGATCACATCATTAGGAGAATGATGTGATTGACTTGACCCATTCTCTTAGCTTAGCACTCGATCGTTTAGTATGTTGCTATTGCTTTCTTCATGACTTATACATGTTCCTATGACTATGAGATTATGAAACTCCCGTTTACCGGAGGAACACTTTGTGTGCTAGCAAACGTCACGACGTAAATGGTTGGTTATAAAGGTGCTCTACAGGTGTCTCCGAAGGTACTTGTTGGGTTGGCGTATTTCGAGATTAGGATTTGTCACTCCGATTGTCGGAGAGGTATTTCTGGGCCCACTCGGTAATGCACATCAATATAAGCCTTGCAAGCATTGCAACTAATGAGTTAGTTGTGGGATGATGTATTACAGAACGAGTAAAGAGACTTGCCGGTAATGAGATTGAACTAGGTATTGAGATACCGACGATCAAATCTCGGGCAAGTAACATACTGATGACAAAGGGAACTACGTATGTTGTTATGCGGTCTGACCGATAAAGATGTTCGTAGAATATGTGGGAGCCAATATGAGCATCCAGGTTCCGCTGTTGGTTATTGATCGGAGACGTGTCTCGGTCATGTCTACATAGTTCTCGAACCCGTAGGGTCCGTGCGCTTAAAGTTCGATGACGGTTATATTATGAGGATTTGTGTTTTGATGTACCGAAGGTAGTTTGGAGTCCCGGATGAGATCGGGGACATGACGAGGAGTCTCTAAATGGTCCAGACGTAAAGATCGATATATTGGACGACTATATTCGGACATCGGAAAGGTTCCGAGTGATTCGGGTATTTTTCGGAGTATCGGAGAGTTACGGGAATTCGCGGGGGAGTATATGGGCCTTATTGGGCTTTAGGGGAAAGAGAGAGGAGAGGCTGCGCCCCCCCCCAAGGTGTAACGCCCCAGATTCGATGCGCCAGGTGTCTGACAGTTATTCGTCGTTGTTGCCTTGTCATGTGCTTGCGTGTCTCCCTTTGCCATGTCATCATCTGCATTTCATATCATGTCATCATGTGCATCGCATTTGCATACGTGTTCGTCTCATGCATCCGAGCTTTTTCCCCGTTGTCCGTTTTGCAATCCGGCACTCCTATGTCTCCCGGCGCCCCCTTTTACCTCTTTTCGTGTGCGGGTGTTAAACGTTCTCGGAATGGACCGAGGTTTGTCAAGCGGCCTTGGTATAGCACCCATGACCGCTGTCAAATTTCGTGCCATTTGGAGGTCGTTGATACTCCAACGGTTAGCAAGATGGCAACCGTAAAGCCTCTTTTGTGTGCAGCCCAACACCCCTTCTAAAGTGGCCCAAAACCCAGCAAACTCCCCTCCATGCTCCCGGTCGTACGATCACGATCGTGTGGGTGAAAACCGCACCTCATTTGGACTCTCCTAGCTCCCTCTACCTATAAATATGCCCTCCCCCTCCGAAATTCGCGGTCAAATCCCCCCTAACCCTAGTTTTTCTCCTCTGCGCCGCGCCGGACATGTCCGTCCCCGGCCGGACATGTCCGCCGCCGCCCCCTCATCCAACCGGCGCGCGCCACGTCGCCCGCCGCCGCCGTCTCCGCCGAGGCCCGCGAGGCCGAATCCGGCCCAGGCCAGCGCCGCCCGCCACGCCGCCCGGGCACCTCATGCCGTCAGCGCCGCCCTTGAGCTCTCTCCGGCCGCCCGCCGCCTCTCCGCGTGGCTCGGCCACCGCCTCGCCAGCGCCGCCCGCGCCCGGCGCCCTCACGCCGCCTCCACGCCCGGCTGCCGCCCGCCGGCGCCTCCCGCCGCCCTGCACGGCGTCGCCCGCCTCGGCAGGAACTCGTCGTCCGGCCACCGCCGCCTCGCCGGCCTTCGCCTCACGCCGCCCGGCCAGATCCGGCCGAGAGGCGGATCCGGCGCCCCCCCTCGCCGGCCCCCTCATCTCCGGCCGCCGCAGCCCGCAACTCCGGCGAGCCGCCTCCTGCCTCAAAGTCCGTGCCGAGAGGTTGACTTCCCCCCCCCCCCCTCCGAAATCTGCCAAGTCCCCGAATCTGCTAATATTTTCATGCATTTTCATCGCATCATAACTCTGTGCATGTAGCTCTGTTTCGTGCGTGTAATATGTCAAATTGTTCGCCTCGACGAGTACATCGTTTCGTCTCATTGCATCATTATCATTTGATCTCATATTAATGCCCGAAATGCTGTTAGAAGAGTGCTATGTGATGTTAGTTTCTGATGCTTATCAAGAACATGCACTTTTGTCATTTTTGCCATGATTGATGTGTGCACCCTATGGACTTGAGTCCTACATGTGTTTTGTAATATGCCATGCCATCTTTACAGGGGTGTATGCCATGTATTTTTGTGATCTCTGTGGTGACTAGCACAAGCATGCAAACTAGGCTTCATGATGTTGCTGATTTCAGCCCCTGTTCTGCTGATATTTATATGCCATGTAAACTTGATGCTACCGAGAGATCCATGCATATTTTGAGATACTTCAGTAAGGATGTTTTGAACATATGGTTATTCTCTATCCATCCATGCCCTTGTTTGCAATTATGGAGTGCTATAGCTTGAGTCAATCGAGCTCTACTTTTGCTATAAAATGTTTCCTGGCAGATTGTTTACATGTTATTCAATTTTTCCAAGATTGTTGTAGTTGATACTTGCATGCTACGATGTTATTCTTGCCATGTATAGCTTTTATTCTATGTCTTATTACTGTTGGTTGCCTTGCCATTCCATGTATTGCTCTGTAGTGAGTGGTTCAAGCTCACCAACATGCCTACTTATCGTTGTTCCTGCCATGTATGAATCTGTTATATAACTTGCTATGTTTACATGGGTGCTATCATATCTTCTGTTCCATTTTGGCTTATCGTCAGTAAGGGACTTTTGTTCTATGCATTTAGTAAGATCATTCCGTGCCTTTTTTTTCCACGATAAGTTCCTGTAACATGTTGGTTGATAGCTCTAAACATTGCAACCTGATGTTATTTCTGCTAAAGCCTGAAACTGTTATTATTTGCAATCTTGCCATGTCATGTTGAGCATGTTCTAGTAGTTTCTGGAGATAGCTCAGTGTTCATGTTTTGTCATGCTTTACCTGTACAGTATGTCCATGCCTTTTGTTTTCTTGTTGTGGTCTTTTAGCATGTTGTTTTGGTGCTTGCTATATGCCTAATTGATGTTTTGGACAGATTGTTGCTATAACTTGTATAGGGTGTGTGTTGAACCGTTGCTCCGTTTTGAGTGTGCCCTATATGAAACTTGCTTGATTTTGCATGTAGTTTCATATTATCATGTTGCATCCTTGTTTTGAGGTGTTTCATTGATGTTTGTATGCATTTTGCATCAATGCCATGTTTAACTTGTTTTGCTCATATCTTCTAGGTAGTAGCTCCAAATCTAATGAACTTTATATGTAACTTGACTAGAATTTCGTGTAGATCATCATGGTGCATCTTAACCTGCTGTTTAACAACTTGAATATAAGGTTTATTCAGATCTGGTACAATTTCGAAATATGCATATGAGGACTTACCGGAATTGTTATATGTTGTTCCCGGCCTCATTTAAACTTGCCTTGATGTGTTGCTCTTGTTTGCATCATCTCTTGCCATGAGTAGCTTCATCTAGATTTGTCATGCATCATGTTTGTTCTGTATCATGCTTTGTTCATGTGTGGTGTGTTTACTATGTTGTGTGCTTCTTCTTGTTAGTTCCGTTTTTCGTTGCGATCGTGAGGATTCGTTCGTCTACGCTTGGTTCGGCTTCATCCGTTCGTCTTCTTCATGGATTCGTTCTTCTTCCTTGCGGGATTTCAGGCAAGATGACCGCTACCCTGGATCTCACTACTATCATTGCTATGCTAGTTGCTTCGTTCTATCGCTATGCTTTGCGCTACCTATTACCTGTTTATCAAGCCATCCCAAATTGCCATGTCGACCTCTAACCTTTGACACCTTTCCTATGCAAACCGTTGTTTGGCTATGTTACCGCTTTGCTCAGCCCCTCTTATAGCGTTGTTAGTTGCGGTGAAGATGAAGTTTGTTCCTTGTTGGAACATGGAGATGTTGTTCCTTTGGAACATGTTTATTTGTTGGGATATCACAATATATCTTATTTAATTAATGCATCTATATACTTGGTAAAGGGTGGAAGGCTCGGCCTTATGCAGTGTTTTGTTCCACTCTTGCCGCCCTAGTTTCCGTCATATCGGTATTATGTTCCCGGATTTTGCGTCCCTAACGCGGTTGGGTGATTTATGGGACCCCCTTGACAGTTCGCTTTGAATAAGACTCCTCCAAAGAAGGCCCAACCTTGGTTTTACCATTTGCCTCACCACCACCTATTTTCCCTTGGGAGTAATTAACCCAAGGGTCATCTTTATTCAGCCCCGGGCCAATGCTTGTCTAAGTGTTGGTCCAAACTAGAGCACCGTCTTGGGACCATCCCTTGGCAACTTGGGTTACGTCGGTACTGTGACGCTTAGCTTATCCGGTGTTGCCACGAGAACGAGATATGTGCAGCTCCTATCGGGATTGTCGGCGCATCGAGGCGGTCTTGCTGGTCTTGTTTTATTCTTGTCGAAATGTCTTGTAGCCGGGATTCCGAGACTGATCGGGTCTTCCCGGGAAAAGGAATATCCTTCGTTGATCGCGAGAGCTTATCATGGGCTACGTTGGGACACCCTGCAGGTATAAACTTTCGAGAGCCGTGCATGGTTATGTGGCGAGATGGGAATTTGTTAATATCCGGTTGTAGTAAACTTGAAGCAAACTCTTCTAAAATACACCAACCGTATGCGTAACCGTGAGTGTCTCTTTTCGTGGTTGATCGAGAGGAGAACACGGTTTACGGGTTATGTTTGGCGTAAGTAGGAGTTCGTGATCACTTCTTGATCATTACTAGTTGACGACCGTTCCTTTGTTTCTCTTCTCGCTCTCATTTGCGTATGTTAGCCACCATATATGCTTAGTCGCTGCTGCAACCTCACCACTTTACCCCTTCCTTTCCCATTAAGCTTTGCTAGTCTTGATACCCATGGTAATGGGATTGCTGAGTCCTCGTGGCTCACAGATTACTACACCACCAGTTGCAGGTACAGGTTATGCGATGATCATGACACGAGAGCGATGTTTGCTTGTTTGGAGTTCTTCTTCTGCTTCTTCTTCGATCAGGGGATAGGTTCCAGGTCGGCAGCCTGGGCTAGCAGGGTGGATGTCGTTTGAGTTTCTGTTTGTGTTTCATCCGTAGTCGGGTGATGCTCTGATGTATTGTGATGTTGTATTCTTGTGGCATTTGTTCCTTATGTATGTATCCCTTCTATTATGTAATGTTGATGTAATGATATCCACCTTGCACAAGCGTTCCAATATGCGGGTCTATCCATGGCGGGACCTTCGAGTTCCTTTTGGATAGGGTCGCATATTGGGCGTGACAAGTTGGTATCAGAGCCTCGACCGACCCTAGGAGCCCCCTTGATTGATCGTGTAGTTTGGCCGTTGTTGAGTCTAGAAGAAAACTTTTCGGAGTCTAGTTATATCGGAGAGTAGGAATTCTTTTTACTCCTCAGCCCCTTCGTCGCTCTGGTGAGGAATCTTGACGTAGGTGTTTTGAACTACTCCTCTTCCCCTTCAAATTTTTCGTTAGGTTCACGCAGTTGGTTTTCCGGTAGTTGTTCCTCGGCTCTTTTCATCCGGTGCATTTCTCGTCAAGTTGACTCGAGCCTCTTCTTCTTCGCAAAGTTCAATCCTCGATTGTTTTTTTCCCACCCACCCCTTTTTTCTCCTTGGAACCGAGTCCGTAATCGAGTATCGATCCTACTCGTGTGAAGTCTTTGCTTTCTTTCCTCGATGATTTCAACCGGTGTTTTCTCTTCAAGATATTCGTCGGTTCCCCTTCCAAGTTGCCTTTGTTTTCCGCCTCCCACCCTTTTTCTTCCCGGAGCTGAGTCTGTTTCGACCATCAATTTCATTCATGTGGAACCTCTTGATCTTTCAGAAATCATTTCAACCGGTGAATTTCTCTTTTGTTCGACATTCTTCATTTCTTTTCCGGTGGACTCAATTCAAGTTTTTCGGGTTGATCATATTCTTTCTCTCGGCTCAAGTATTTTCCCTTTGCTCGTTCGCCTCTCGCCAATTTATCCTTCCGAAGTGTTCAACACATCTCAGGAGATTAAATGCATCTTGAATTAATTGAGGTTGTCACCTCGATCAAATATTTCAGTTCTTCCGGTGCATCATCTATCTGTTCAATAATCCTTTTCAACGGTGTTTTCTCTTGATGGGCCCTAACCCACGTGTCTTTTCCCGTGATCTTACGACTCTTCTAATTATTCCGAGCTATTCTCTAATTCTTTTCGGAGTTTGACGTAAGTATGAATTTCATCGATCGAGATGCCATCTCCAAGATAGTTTTCAAATTCTTTTCATTGTTGGCTCAACCTCTTCGCTTTTCATTCTCCGGAGTATCCCAAGTAATTTTGGTGGTGTTTATCGTCGTCTTGAAGACCGAAGAAGAGTTCCTTCTAAATCTTGTCCATTCTCCCCGAGATTTGTGGTGCTAGATCGATGTTATCCTATCAATTTGTTTCCAGTTGTGCAATTCTTTTCATCCATCCGGAGTATTTCAGGAGTTACTTTCCGTCTCGATCATCCGGAGGCCATCTTTTCGGAAGATTATTTCATTCTAAGTTTTCAGATTCGTTCTCCAATTATTCTATATCCGTGCTCCTTCGTTCGTCTCAATATTCTTCCGGTGCTGCGTTCAAGCGTTCGTTAATCAGTTCGCGATCTCTTCGATCTCTTTTCTCTAAATTCCCTCAAGTATCTTCGTGCTTCTCTAATTCTTTCCGGCTATCCGTTCTCTCCTCTTTGTTCATTTTCATTTTCACGGTGGTTCGTTGAAGATTTCTTTTCGGTTTTCATCATATTAATTCATTCGTTCTTTCCAATCCGACCGGTGGTTCATGAAGACCTTCGCAAGTTTGTGATATGTCACTTCTCAATTCTTTTTCAAGAAGAATAAGTAGTATGCCAAATCCATTGTTGGTCATCAATTTAATTTGATGAAAGATAAGCATACAATAAACCTTTTTCTTATGAAATCCAAGTGTTTAATCCCTTTCTTCGGAGTTTGTTCGTGATGAATAAATTCTAGTTCCAAGTGTTTTCATCTTTTCCGAGTTCAATTTCCTCGGCCATCTCGTCGGAACCTCCATCCGAATCATCGCAAGGTTTTAATCTTATTTCCTTTCATCCTTCAATCGTATCTCATCATCCTTTTGTTACCGAGTTCTTCATGGTGGTTCTTCATGATTTAATCTTTTCTTCAAGAGTTCATCAAGTATCATTCCATCCTCTCAAGTTCAAGTTCTATTCCTCCATGTTTTAGCCGGAGTGCTGCCTAAATCCTTTCAGTCTTATTCCTTCTTTTCTCATTCTAACCTCTCCGGTTAGAACGAGTGGTTTCATAGTTTATCTGATTCAGTGAGCTTTCGATTCTCGTCATTCTCGTCGTTCGTCTCTTCTTCTCGAGTGCTCTCGATTCTTTGCTTCTTCTATTGAGTTCTTGTTTCACCTCATCCCTTTTCCTTTCCGTCTTGGTCCTAATATCTCGGGACGAGATCTCTTGTTAGTGGAGGAGTGTTGTAACGCCCCGGATTCGATGCGCCAGGTGTCTGCCAGTTATTCGTCGTTGTTGCCTTGTCATGTGCTTGCGTGTCTCTCTTTGCCATGTCATCATATGCATTTCAGATCATGTCATCATGTGCATCGCATTTGCATACGTGTTCGTCTCATGCATCCGAGCTTTTTCCCTGTTGTTCGTTTTGCAATCCAGCACTCCTATGTCTCCCGGCGCCCCCTTTTACCTTTTTTCGTGTGCGGGTGTTAAACTTTCTCGGAATGGACCGAGGTTTGTCAAGCGGCGTTGGTATAGCACCGGTAGACCGCCTGTCAAGTTCCGTGCCATTTGGAGGTCGTTTGATACTCCAACGGTTAACCGGGTAACCGTAAAGCCTCTTTTGTGTGCAGCCCAACACCCCTTCTAAAGTGGCCCAAAACCCATCAAACTCCCCTCCACGCTCTCGATCGTACGATCACGATCGTAATGGTAATCGCACCTCATTTGGACTCTCCTTGCTTCCTCTACCTATAAATATGCCCTCCCCTCCAAAATTAGCGGTCAAATCCCCCTAACCCTAGTTTTTCTCCTCTGCTTGTGGACATGTCCGTCCCGGCCGGACATGTCCGCCGCCCCCTCATCAACCGTGCCACGTCGCCCGCCGCCGCCGTCTCCGCCGCCCGAGACCCGGCCCAGATCCGGCCCGCAGGGCCAGCGCCGCCGGGCACCTCGCCCGTCGCGCAGGCCCGAGCTCTCTCCGGCCCCGCCGCCTCTCGCCGTGGCTCGGCCGCCTCGCCCGGCCCTCGGTGGCGAGCTTCGCCGCCGCCCGCGCCCGGCGCCCTCCGCCGCCTCTCCGTGCGGCCTGCCGCCCTTGGCCTCCCGCCGCCTGCGGCGTCGCCCGCCTCGGCCGGGAACTCGGCGTCCGGCCACCGCCTCGCGGCCTTCGCCTCGCGCCGCCCGGCAGATCCGGCCGCGGAGAGGCCGGATCCGGCGCCCCCCGCGTCGGGCCCCCCTCATCTCCGGCCGCCGCCGCCCGCAACTCCGGCGAGGCGCCTCACGCCTCAAAGTCCGTCTTGAGAGGTTGACTTCCCCCCCTCCGAAATCTGCCAAGTCCCGAATCTGCTAATATTTTTATGCATTTTCATCGCACCATAACTCTGTGCATGTAGCTCCGTTTTGTGCGTGTAATATGTCAAATTGTTTGCCTCGACGAGTACATCGTTTCGTCTCATTGTATCATTATCATTTGAGCTCATATTAATGCCCGAAATGCTGTTAGAAGAGTGCTATGTGATGTTAGTTTCTGATTATTATCAAGAACATGCACTTTTGTCATTTTTGCCATGATTGATGTGTGCACCTTATGGACTTGAGTCCTACATGTGTTTTGTAATATGCCATGCCATATTTACAGGGGTGTATGCCATGTATTTTTGTGATCTCTGTGGTGACTAGCACAAGCATGCAAACTAGGCTTCATGATGTTGCTGATTTCAGCCCCTGTTCTGCTGATATTTTTATGCCATGTAAACTTGATGCTACCGAGAGATCCATGCATATTTTGAGATACTTCAGTAAGGATGTTTTGAACATATAGTTATTCACTATCCATCCATGCCCTTGTTTGCAATTATGGAGTGCTATAGCTTGAGTCAATCGAGCTCTACTTTTGCTATAAAATGTTTCCTGGCAGATTGTTTACATGTTATTCAATTTTGCCAAGATTGTTGTAGTTGATACTTGCATGCTATGATGTTATTCTTGCCATGTATAGCTTCTATTCTATGTCTTATTACTGTTGGTTGCCTTGCCATTCCATGTATTGCTCTGTAGTGAGTGGTTCAAGCTCACCAACATGCCTACTTATCGTTGTTCCTGCCATGTATGAATCTGATATATAACTTGCTATGTTTACATGGGTGCTATCATATCTTCTGTTCCATTTTGGCTTATCGTCAGTAAGGGACTTTTGTTCTATGCATTTAGTAAGATCATTCCGTGCCTTTTTTTCCACGATAAGTTCCTGTAACATGTTGGTTGATAGCTCTAAACATTGCAACCTGATGTTATTTCTGCTAAAGCCTGAAACTGTTATTATTTGCAATCTTGCCATGTCATGTTGAGCATGTTCTAGTAGTTTCTGGAGATAGCTCAGTGTTCATGTTTTGTCATGCTTTACCTGTACAGTATGGCCATGCCTTTTGTTTTCTTGTTGTGGTCCTGTAGCATGTTGTTTTGGTGCTTGCTATATGCCTAGTTGATGTTTTGGACAGATTGTTGCTATAACTTGTATAGGGTGTGTGTTGAACCGTTGCTCCGTTTTGAGTGTGCCCTATATGAAACTTGCTTGATTTTGCATGTAGTTTCATATTATCATGTTGCATCCTTGTTTTGAGGTGTTTCATTGATGTTTGTATGCATTTTGCATCAATGCCATGTTTAACTTGTTTTGCTCATATCTTCTAGGCCGTAGCTCCAAATCTAATGAACTTTATATGTAACTTGACTAGAATTTCGTGTAGATCATCATGGTGCATCTTAACCTGCTATTTAACAACTTGAATATAAGGTTTATTCAGATCTGGTACAATTTCGAAATATGCATATGAGGACTTACCGGAATTGTTATATGTTGTTCCCGGCCTCATTTAAACTTGCCTTGATGTGTTGCTCTTGTTTGCATCATCTCTTGCCATGAGTAGCTTCATCTAGATTTGTCATGCATCATGTTTGTTGTGTATCATGCTTTGTTCATGTGTGGTGTGTTTACTATGTTGTGTGCTTCTTCTTGTTAGTTCCCGTTTTCGTTGCGATCGTGAGGATTCGTTCGTCTACGCTTGGTTCGGCTTCATCCGTTCGTCTTCTTCATGGATTCGTTCTTCTTCCTTGCGGGATTTCAGGCAAGATGACCGCTACCCTGGATCTCACTACTATCATTGCTATGCTAGTTGCTTCGTTCTATCGCTATGCTGCGCTACCTATTACATGTTTATCAAGCCATCCCAAATTGCCATGTCAGCCTCTAACCTTTGACACCTTTCCTATGCAAACCGTTGTTTGGCTATGTTACCGCTTTGCTCAGCCCCTCTTATAGCGTTGTTAGTTGCAGGTGAAGATGAAGTTTGTTCCTTGTTGGAACATGGAGATGTTGTTCCTTGCTGGAACATGTTTATTTGTTGGGATATCACAATATATCTTATTTAATTAATGCATCTATATACTTGGTAAAGGGTGGAAGGCTCGGCCTTATGCCTGGTGTTTTGTTCCACTCTTGCCGCCCTAGTTTCCGTCATATCGGTATTATGTTCCCGGATTTTGCATCCCTAACGCGGTTGGGTGATTTATGGGACCCCTTGACAGTTCGCTTTGAATAAGACTCCTCCAAAGAAGGCCCAACCTTGGTTTTACCATTTGCCTCACCACCACCTATTTTCCCTTGGGAGTAATTAACCCAAGGGTCATCTTTATTCAGCCCCGGGCCAATGCTTGTCTAAGTGTTGGTCCAAACTAGAGCACCGTCTTGGGACCATCCCTTGGCAACTTGGGTTACGCCGGTACCAGACGCTTAGCTTATCCGGTGTTGCCACGAGAACGAGATATGTGCAGCTCCTATCGGGATTGTCGGTAGCATCAGGCGGTCTTCTTGGTCTTGTTTTATTCTTGTCGAAATGTCTTGTAGCCGGGATTCCGAGACTGATCGGGTCTTCCGGGAGAAGGAATATCCTTCGTTGATCGCGAGAGCTTATCATGGGCTAGGTTGGGACACCCTGCAGGTATAAACTTTCGAGAGCCGTGCCCGCGGTTATGTGGCCGATGGGAATTTGTTAATATCCGGTTGTAGTAAACTTGAAGCAAACTCTTCTAAAATACACCAACCGTGTGCGTAACCGTGAGTGTCTGTTTTCGGGGTTGATCGAGAGGAGAACACGGTTTTACGGGTTATGTTTGGCGTAAGTAGGAGTTCGGGATCACTTCTTGATCATTACTAGTTGACGACCGTTCCTTTGTTTCTCTTCTCGCTCTCATTTATGTATGTTAGCCACCATATATGCTTAGTCGCTGCGCAACCTCACCACTTTACCCCTTCCTTTCCCATTAAGCTTTGCTAGTCTTGATACCCATGGTAATGGGATTGCGAGTCCTCGTGGCTCACAGATTACTACACCACCGATTGCAGTGTACAGGTTGTCACGATGATCATGACCACGAGAGCGATGTTTGCTTGTTTGGAGTTCTTCTTCTGCTTCTTCTTCGATCGTGGGATAGGTTCCGGTCGGCAGCCCTGGGCTAGCAGGTGGTGGATGTCGTTTGAGTTTACGTTTGTGTTTCATCCGTAGTCGGGTGATGCTCTGATGTATTGTGATGTTGTATTCTTGTGGCATTTGTTCCTTATGTATGTATCCCCTTCTATTATGTAATGTTGATGTAATGATATCCACCTTGCAAAAGCGTTCCAATATGCGGGTCTATCCCTGGTGGGACCGTCGAGTTCCTTTTGGATAGGGTCGCATATTGGGCGTGACAAGTTGGTATCAGAGCCTCGACCGACCCTAGGAGCCCCTTGATTGATCGTGTAGTTTGGCCGTTGTTGAGTCTAGAAGAAAAACTTTTCAGAGTCTAGTTATATCGGAGAGTAGGAGTTCTTTTTACTCCTCAGCCCCTTCGTCGCTCTGGTGAGGAATCTTGACGTAGGTGTTTTGAACTACTCCTCTTCCCCTTCAAATTTTTCGTTAGGTTCACGCAGTTGGTTTTCCGGTAGTTGTTCCTCGGCTCTTTTTCATCCGGTGCATTTCTCGTCAAGTTGACTCGAGCCTCTTCTTCTTCGCAAAGTTCAATCCTCAGTTGTTTTTTTCCCACCCACCCCCCTTTTTTTCTCCTTGGAACCGGAGTCCGTAATCGAGTATCGATCCTACTCGTGTGAAGTCTTTGCTTTCTTTCCTCGATGATTTCAACTGGTGTTTTCTCTTCAAGATATTCGTCGGTTCCCCCTTCCAAGTTGCCTTTGTTTTCCCGCCCTCCCACCCTTTTTCTTCCCGGAGCCTGAGTCTGTTTCGACCATCAATTTCATTCATGTGGACCTCTTCAGTCTTTCGTAAATCATTTCAACCGGTGAATTTCTCTTTTGTTCGACATTCTTCATTTCTTTTCCGGTGGACTCAATTCAAGTTTTTCGGGTTGATCATATTCTTTCTCTCGGCTCAAGTGTTTTCCCTTTGCTCGTTCGCCTCTCGCCAATTTATCCTTCCGGAGTGTTCAACACATCTCAGGAGATTCGTCTGTCTTCGAATTAATTCGAGGTTGTCACCTCAGTCAAATATTTCAGTTCTTCCGGTGCATCATCTATCTGTTCAATAATCCTTTTCAACGGTGTTTTCTCTTCAGTGGGCCCTAACCCACAGGTCTTTTCCCAGGATCTTACCTGACTCTTCTAATTATTCCGGAGCTATTCTCTAATTCTTTTCGGAGTTTGACGTAAGTATGAATTTCATCAGTCAGATGCCATCTCCAAGATAGTTTTCAAATTCTTTTCATTGTTGGCTCAACCTCTTCGCTTTTCATTCTCCCGGAGTATCCCAGTAATTTTGGTGGTGTTTATCGTCGTCCTTGAAGACCGAAGAAGAGTTCCTTCTAAATCTTGTCCATTCTCCCCGAGATTTGTGGTGCTAGATCGATGTTATCCTATCAATTTGTTTCCAGTTGTGCAATTCTTTTCATCCATCCGGAGTATTTCAGGAGTTACTTTCCGTCTCGATCATCCGGAGGCCATCTTTTCGGAAGATTATTTCATTCTAAGTTTTCAGATTCGTTCTCCAATTATTCTATATCCGTGCTCCTTCGTTCGTCTCAATATTCTTCCGGTGCTGCGTTCAAGCATTCGTTAATCAGTTCGCGATCTCTTGATCTCTTTTCTCTAAATTCCCTCAAGTATCTTCGTGCTTCTCTAATTCTTTCCGGCTATCCGTTCTCTCCTCTTTGTTCATTTTCATTTTCACGGTGGTTCGTTGAAGATTTCTTTTCGGTTTTCATCATATTAATTCATTCGTTCTTTCCAATCCGACCGGTGGTTCATGAAGACCTTCGCAAGTTTGTGATATGTCACTTCTCAATTCTTTTTCAAGAAGAATAAGTAGTATGCCAAATCCATTGTTGGTCATCAATTTAATTTGATGAAAGATAAGCATACAATAAACCTTTTTCTTATGAAATCCAAGTGTTTAATCCCTTTCTTCGGAGTTTGTTCGTGATGAATAAATTCTAGTTCCAAGTGTTTTCATCTTTTCCGGAGTTCAATTTCCTCGGCCATCTCGTCGGAACCTCCATCCGAATCATCGCAAGGTTTTAATCTTATTTCCTTTCATCCTTCAATCGTATCTCATCATCCTTTTGTTACCGGAGTTCTTCATGGTGGTTCTTCATGATTTAATCTTTTCTTCAAGAGTTCATCAAGTATCATTCCATCCTCTCAAGTTCAAGTTCTATTCCTCCATGTTTTAGCCGGAGTGCTGCCTAAATCCTTTCAGTCTTATTCCTTCTTTTCTCATTCTAACCACTTCGGTTAGAACGAGTGGTTTCATAGTCTATCTGATTCAGTGAGCTTTCGATTCTCGTCATTCTCGTCGTTCGTCTCTTCTTCTCGAGTGCTCTCGATTCTTTGCTTCTTCTATTGAGTTCTTGTTTCACCTCATCACTTTTCCTTTCCGTCTCGGTCCTAATATCTCGGGACGAGATCTCTTGTTAGTGGAGGAGTGTTGTAACGCCCCGGATTCGATGCGCCAGGTGTCTGCCAGTTATTCGTCGTTGTTGCCTTGTCATGTGCTTGCGTGTCTCTCTTTGCCATGTCATCATATGCATTTCATATCATGTCATCATGTGCATCGCATTTGCGTACGTGTTCGTCTCATGCATCCGAGCTTTTTCCCGTTGTCCGCTTTTGCAATCCAAGACTCCTATGTCTCCGGCGCCTTTTACCTTTTTTCGTGTGCGGGTGTTAAACTTTCTCGGAATGGACCGAGGTTTGTCAAGCGGCCTTGGTATAGCACCGGTAGACCGCCTGTCAAGTTTCGTGCCATTTGGAGGTCGTTTGATACTCCAACGGTTAACTGGGTAACCGTAAAGCCTCTTTTGTGTGCAGCCCAACACCCCTTCTAAAGTGGCCCAAAACCCATCAAACTCCCCTCCATGCTCTCGGTCGTACGATCACGATCGTGTGGGCGAAAACCGCACCTCATTTGGACTCTCCTAGCTCCCTCTACCTATAAATATGCCCTCCCCCTCCGAAATTCGCGGTCAAATCCCCCCTAACCCTAGTTTTTCTCCTCTGCGCCTTGTGGACATGTCCGTCCCGGCGGACATGTCCGCCCGCCATCCCCTCATCCAACGGCCTTGGCCCGCCGCCCGCGCCGTCTCCGCCCGCCCAGGAACCCGCGGCCAGATCCGGCCAGCGGGGCCCAGCCGCCGCCCATGAGCTCTCTCCGACCCGCCGCCGCCTCTCCCGTGGCTCGGCCACCCGCCTCGGCCGCCCTCCATTTGGCGAGCTTCGCCGCCGCCCAGCGCCCGGCGCCCTCCGCCGCCTCCCGTGCCGACCTGCCGCCGCGCCTCCCGCCATCTGCCGCGTCGGCGTCGCCGCCTCGGCCGGGAGCTCCGCCGTCCACCGCCACTCGCCCGGCGCTTCGCCTCGCGCGCCCGCCCGGCGAATCCGGCCAGCGGAGAGGCGGATCCGGCGCCCCTCGCCCCCTCATCTCCGGCCGCGCAGCCCGCAACTCCGGCGACCGCCTCCTACCTCAAAGTCCGTGCTGAGGTTGACTTCCCCCCCGTCCGAAATCTGCCAAGTCCCCGAATCTGCTAATATTTTCATGCATTTTCATTGCATTATAACTCTGTGCATGTAGCTCCGTTTCGTGCGTGTAATATGTCAGATTGTTCGCCCCGACGAGTATATCATTTCATCTCATTGCATCATTTTCATTTGAGCTCATCTTGATGCCCGAAATGCTGTTAGAAGAGTGCTATGTGATGTTAGTTTCTGATTCTTATCAAGAACATGCACTTTTGTCATTTTTGCCATGATTGATGTGTGCACCCTATGGACTTGAGTCCTACATGTGTTTTGTAATATGCCATGCCATCTTTGCAGGGGTGTATTCTATGTATTTTTGTGATCTCTGTGGTGACTAGCACAAGCATGCAAACTAGGCTTCATGATGTTGCTGATTTCAGCCCCTGTTCTGCTGATATTTTTATGCCATGTAAACTTGATGCTAACGAGAGACCCATGCATATTTTGAGATACTTCAGTAAGGATGTTTTGGACATATGGTTATTCTCTATCCATCCATGCCCTTGTTTGCAATTATGAAGTGCCTTAGCTTGAGTCAATCGAGCTCTACTTTTGCTATAAAATGTTTCCTGGCAGATTGTTTACATGTTATTCAATTTGGCCAAGGTTGTTGTAGTTGATACTTGCATGCTATGATGCTATTCTTGCCATGTATAGCTTCTATTCCATGTCTTATTACTGTTAGTTGCCTTGCCATTCCATGTATTGCTCTGTAGTGAGTGGTTCAATCTCACCAACATGCCTACTTATCGTTGTTCCTGCCATGTATGAATCTGTTATATAACTTGCTATGTTTACATGGGTTCTATCATATCTTCTGTTCCTTTTTGGCTTATGGTCAGTAAGGGACTTTTGTTCTATGCATTTAGTAGCATCATGCCATGCCTTTGTTTTCCATGATAAGTTCCTGTAACATGTTGTTTGATAGCTCTAAACATTGCAACCTGATGTTATTTCTGCTAAAGCCTGAAACTGTTATTATTTGCAATCTTGCCATGTCATGTTGAGCATGTTCTAGTAGTTTCTGGAGATAGCTCAGTGTTCATGTTTTGTCATGCTTTACCTGTACAGCATGGACATGCGTTTTGTTTTCTTGTTGTGGTCCTGTAGCATGTTGTTTTGGTGCTTGCTATATGCCTAGTTGATGTTTTGCACAGATTGTTGCTATAACTTGTATAGGGTGTGTGTTGAACCGTTGCTCCGTTTTGAGTGTGCCCTATATGAAACTTGCTTGATTTTGAATGTAGTTTCATATTATCATGTTGCATCCTTGTTTTGAGGTGTTTCATTGATGTTTGTATGCATTTTGCATCAATGCCATGTTTAACTTGTTTTGCTCATATCTTCTAGGCCGTAGCTCCAAATCTAATGAACTTTATATGTAACTTGACTAGAATTTCGTGTAGATCATCATGGTGCATCTTAACCTGCTGTTTAACAACTTGAATATAAGGTTTATTCAGATCTGGTACAATTTTGAAATATGCATATGAGGACTTACCGGAATTGTTATATGTTGTTCCCGGCCTCATTTAAACTTGCCTTGATGTGTTGCTCTTGTTTGCATCATCTCTTGCCATGAGTAGCTTCATCTAGATTTGTCATGCATCATGTCTGTTGTGTATCATGCTTTGTTCATGTGTGGTGTGTTTACTATGTTGTGTGCTTCTTCTTGTTAGTTCCCGTTTTCGTTGCGATCGTGAGGATTCGTTCGTCTACGCTTGGTTCGGCTTCATCCATTCGTCTTCTTCATGGATTCGTTTTTCTTCCTTATGGATTTCAGGCAAGATGACCGCTACCCTGGATCTCACTACTATCATTGCTATGCTATTTGCTTCGTTCTATCGCTATGTCTGCGCTACCTATTACCTGTTTATCAAGCCATCCCAAATTGCCATGTCGACCTCTAACCTTTGACACCTTTCCTATGCAAACCGTTGTTTGGCTATGTTACCGCTTTGCTCAGCCCCTCTTATAGCGTTGTTAGTTGCGGTGAAGATGAAGTTTGTTCCTTGTTGGAACATGGAGATGTTGTTCCTTGCTGGAACATGTTTACTTGTTGGGATATCACAATATATCTTATTTAATTAATGCATCTATATACTTGGTAAAGGGTGGAAGGCTCGGCCTTATGCCTGGTGTTTTGTTCCACTCTTGCCGCCCTAGTTTCCGTCATATCGGTATTATGTTCCCGGATTTTGCGTCCCTAACGCGGTTGGGTGATTTATGGGACCCCCTTGACAGTTCACTTTGAATAAGACTCCTCCAGAAGGGCCCAACCTTGGTTTTACCATTTGCCTCACCACCACCTATTTTCCCTTGGGAGTAATTAACCCAAGGGTCATCTTTATTCAGTCCCCCGGGCCAATGCTTGTCTAAGTGTTGGTCCAAACTAGAGCACCGTGCGGGACCATCCCTTGGCAACTTGGGTTACGTCGGTACCTATACGCTTAGCTTATCCGGTGTTGCCCTGAGAACGAGATATGTGCAGCTCCTATCGGGATTGTCGGCGCATCGGGCGGTCTTGCTGGTCTTGTTTTATTATCACGAAATGTCTTGTAGCCGGATTCCGAGACTGATCGGGTCTTCCGGGGGAGAAGGAATATCCTTCGTTGATCGCGAGAGCTTATCATGGGCTAAGTTGGGACACCCCTGCAGGGTATAAACTTTCGAGAGTCGTGCCCGCGGTTATGTGGCAGATGAGAATTTGTTAATATCCGGTTGTAGTAAACTTGAAGCAAACTCTTCTAAAATACACCAACCGTGTGTGTAACCGTGAGTGTCTCTTTTCGGGGTTGATCGAGAGGAGAACACGGTTTCCGTGTTATGTTTGACGTAAGTAGGAGTTCAGGATCACTTCTTGATCATTACTAGTTGACGACCGTTCCTTTGTTTCTCTTCTCGCACTCATTTGCGTATGTTAGCCACCATATATGCTTAGCCGCTGCTGTAACCTCACCACTTTACCCCTTCCTTTCCCTTTAAGCTTTGCTAGTCTTGATACCCATGGTAATGGGATTCTTTGAGTCCTCGTGGCTCACAGATTACTACACCACCAGATTCTTGTACAGGTTATGCGATGATCATGGCCGAGAGCGATGTTTGCTTGTTTGGAGTTCTTCTTCCGCTTCTTCTTCGATCGAGGATAGGTTCCAGGTCGGCAGCCTGGGCTAGCAGGGTGGATGTCGTTTGAGTTTCTGTTTGTGTTTCATCCGTAGTCGGGTGATGCTCTGATGTATTGTGATGTTGTATTCTTGTGGCATTTGTGCCTTATGTATGTATCTCCTTCTATTATGTAATGTTGATGTAATGATATCCACCTTGCAAAAGCGTTCCAATATGCGGGTCTATCCTTGGTGGGACCGTCGAGTTCCTTTTGGATAGGGTCGCATATTGGGCGTGACACAAGGCCTAGTCCGAATTGGACTAGGGGGAGGGGTTGCGCCCCCTCCTTCCTTCTCTTCTCTCTCCCCTTTCCTTGACTCCTACTCCTACTACTTGGAAGGGGGGAATCCTACTCCTGGTGGGAGTAGGACTCCTCCTAGGGCGCCATAGAGGTCGGCCCTCCCCTCCTCCACTCCTTTATATATAGGGAGGGGGCACCCCTTGAGACACAACAATTGATCGTTTGATCTTTTAGCCGTGTCAGGTGCCCCCTCCACCATAGTCCACCTCGATAATCTGTAGTGGTGCTTAGGCGAAGCCTGCGTCGGTAGAACATCATCATCGTCCTGCCACGTCGTCTTGTGAAACTCTCCCTCAACACTCGGCTGGATCGGAGTTCGAGGGACGTCATCGGGTTGAACGTGTGCAGAACTCGGAGGTGTCGTGCGTTCAGTACTTGATCGGTCGAATCGTGAAGACGTATGACTACATCAACCGTGTTGTGCTAACGCTTCCGGTTTCGGTCTACGAGGGTACGTGGACACACTCTCCCCTCTCCTTGCTATGCATCACCATGATCTTGCGTGTGCGTAGGAATTTTTTTTAAATTACTACGTTCCCCAACACTTAGACCAACTTAGGCCAAAAGCCTAAGCTTGGGGGAGTACGTATTTCTCACCGACATTACATTCATGTTCACACACTCATTCTAGTTGTCGGTGTTCATACTTTTTCATTGTAATATCCATGCTAGTTTATTTTTTCCCGCTTTCTCCTTGTGTGTTTGAAAAACCTTAAGAAAAACCAAAAAATTAGTGTAGTTAGTTTACTTTCTATGCATGCTTAGTTGTAGTATTAAAAGAAAACCCAAAAAGATTTCATGTTCTTCTTTTGCTTGTTGGGAGCTTTCCCGTGTAAATAGTTTTTCTCGTTCTTGTTTTACTTTCTTCAGAAAACGAAAACTCCAAAAATATTCAGTGTGTTTCTTTGAAATTCTTTTCTTTTCTTTGGGGGTCGAGAGGAGAAGACCACGATGAAAATATTGAGTGGCTCTCATATGCATTATTGTTTATGTAACAAAGAGCCCATATTACCTTGTCTTCTCCTTTGAATAAATGTTTGCAGATTCCAGCTTAGTCCAATGCACGTGCACTATTAGTATTATCCACACCGTTCGGTCGTGCAAGTGAAAGGCAATAATGACGATATATGATGAAATGATTGAGATGAGGAAAAGCTGGTATGAACTCGACCTATTTTGTTTTTGTAAATATGATTAGTTCATCGTTCCTGATTCAGCCTATTATGAATCAAACATGTTGCAATAACAATTAGACATTATAGTTACTCATGACATGCTTAATTAGCTAGGATTTTATAATGGTTTACCTTGCGTGCCAACATGGAAATTAAAATGGTTGTGATATAGTAGGATAGGATGGTATCCTCCTTTGAATGATTCGAGTGGCTTGACTTGTCACATATTCACGTATGTAGTTGAAACAAAATCAACATAGCCTCTATGATATTTATGTTCATGGTGATTTATATCTTGTTCGGGAACGTAGCATGTAATTTAAAAAAAAATCTTATGATCACGCAAGATCTATCTAGGAGATGCATAGCAATGAGAGGGGGAGAGTGTGTCAACATACCATCGTAGACTGAAAGCGGAAGCGTTAGGTTAACACGGTTGATGTAGTCGAACGTCTTCGCGATCCAACCGATCAAGTATCAAACATACGGCAGCTCCGAGTTATGCACACGTTCAGCTTGATGACGTCCCTCGAACTCTTGATCCAGTAGAGCGTCGAGGAAGTAGATGAGTTCCGTCAGCACGACGGCGTGGCGACGGTGATGATGGAGTTATCCACGCAGGGCTTCGCCTAAGCACTGCGAGAATATGACCAGAGGCGTAAACTGTGGAGGGGGGCACCGCACACGGCTAAGAAACAATGTTGTGTGTTCTAGCGGTGCCCCCCAGATAGATATAGGTGGGAGGGGGAGGGAGCAGCAGGAGGCACGCCCCAAGTAGGAGGAGTCCTACTTGGGGCCTAATCCTATTCGGCCTCCCCCCTTTCCATGTTTTCCAGAGGGAGAAGGAAAGGGGAGGGGAGAAAAGGAAAGGGGAGGCCGAATTGCCCCCTTCCTTTCTCTCCTCTCCCTTTCCTCCCCCCCTATTCGGCCATGTATGGGGTGCACCAGCCCACTAGGGGCTGGTCTGTCCCTGATGTCGCTTGAAGCTACGTCGGTATTTCCCCAAAGAGGAAGGGATGATGCAGCACAGTGGCGGTAGGTATTTCCCTCAGATATGAAACCAAGGTTATCGAACCAGTAGGAGAACCAAGAAACACAATGTAAACAGCCCCTACACACAGATAACAAATCCTCGCAACCCGACGTGTTAAAGGGGTTGTCAATCCCTTCCGGGGTATGACACCTCAAGATAGGCAAACAGACGTGAGGTAAATTGTAGCAGATTGATAGATCGAACGCCAAATAAAATAAATAGACATAAAACGCTGCAAGGTATTTTTGTATTTTTGGTTTAATAGATCTGAAAATAAATGCAAGGAAAAAGTAGGTCGCAAAGGCAAATATATGAAAAAGAAGACCCAGGGGCCGTAGGTTTCACTAGTGTCTTCTCTCGAGAAAAATAGCAAACGGTGGGTGAACAAATTACTGTTGGGCAATTGACAGAACTTCAAATAATCATGACGATATCCAGGCAATGATCATTATATAGGCATCACATCCAAGATTAGTAGACCGATTCCTGCTTGCATCAACTACTATTACTCCACACATCGACCGCTACCCAACATGCATCTAGAGTATTAAGTTCATGGGAAAACGGAGTAATGCAATAAGAACAATGACATGATGTAGACAATATCTATCTATGTAGAGATAGACCCCATCATTTTATCCTTAGTAGCAACGATACATACGTGTCGGTTCCCCTTCTGTCACTGGGATCAAGCACCGTAAGATCAAACCCACTACAAAGCACATCTTCCCATTGCAAGATAAATAGATCAAGTTGGCCAAACAAAACCCCAAATATCAAAGAAGAAATACGAGGCTATAAGCAGCCATGCATATAAGAAATCAAAGAAACTCAAATAACTTTCATGGATATAAGAAGATAGATCTGATCATAAACTCAAAGTTCATCGATCCCAACAAACACACCATAAAAGAGTTACATCATATGGATCTCCAAGAGACCATTGTATTGAAAATTAAGCGAGAGAGGGGAAGCCATCTAGCTACTAACTACGGACCCGAAGGTCTACAAAGAACTACTCACGCATCATCGGAGAGGCACCAATGGAGGTGGTAAACCCCATCCGAAATGGTGTCTAGATTGGATCTGGTGGTTCTAGACTCTGCGGCAGCTGGATGAATATTTCATCGACCTGCCTAGGGTTTCTGGAATATTGGGGTATTTATAGAGCAAAGAGGCGGTCTGGGGGGCACCCGAGGTGGGCACAACCCACCAGGGCGCGCCTGGGCCTCCTGGCGCGCCCTGGTGGGTTGTGCCCCCCTCGGGGCACCCCCCAGGCGCAGCCAGGGCCCATTACGTTCCTTCTGGTCCATAAAAATTCTCCGTGGAGTTTCGTTGCATTTGGACTTCGTGTGATATTGATTTCCTGTGATGTAAAAAACATGCAGAAAACAGCAACTGGCACTTGGCACTATGTCAATAGGTTAGTACCAAAAAATGATATAAAATGACTATAAAATGATTGTAAAACATCCAAGATTGATAATATAAGAGCATGGAACAATAAAAAATTATAGATACGTTGGAGACGTATCAACATCCCCAAGCTTAACCCCTACTCGTCCTCAAGTAGGTAAGTGATAAAAATAGAATTTTTGATGTGGAATGTTGCCTATCATGTCATATCATATTATTTTCTTTATAGCATGGACAATTGGACTTTTATGTGATTCAAAGCAATAGTCTAGTTCTGACATAATAATTTAGATACTCAAGCATATCAACAAGCAACCATGTCTTTCAAAATATCAACGCTAAAATAAGTTATCCCTAGCCCATCATGCTCAACCATTGATCCATTCATGAAACACACTTGAATATTAGCTACAACCAATACTTAAGTATGATCATATTGCCTCCTAGTTGGTGCTTTTGTAAGAGAAGATGGAGACTCAAATTCAAAATAAAAATTGCATAAAGTAAAATAAAGGCCCTTCGCAGAGGGAAGTAGGGATTTGTAGAGGTGCCAGAGCTAAAAGCGAAAAACTTAGAGATAAAAACATTTTGGGAGGTGTATCCATGCCACCAACGAAAACGACTTAGAGTTCCCAACACTTTCCATGCTAGATATATCATAGGCGGTTCCCAAACAAAAAATAAAGTTTATTCCTTCTTCCACCATACTTTCACTTTCCATGGCCAGCCGTATCCACGGTTGCCCTCCATACCAACACTTTCCAAGGAATTTATTATTTGACAACATAAAGTAAATTCATTTTTGCATTTCGAGACTGGGCATCTCTAAAACCTTTGTCTTACTCTCGTGCAATGACAAGTGAACAAACACTCATCGTGAGAATAAGACATCCAGCATGGAAAATATTAGCCACCCCTCACCGCTCCGCGAGCGAAAAAAATACACAAAAGAGAAGTTTATTTTGAAAATTAGAGATGGCACATTCAAATTTGCTTAGAAAGGCAAAAGAATACCGCATATAGGTAGATATAGTGGACTCATGTGGCAAAACTGGTTTAAAGGATTTTGTATGCACAAGTAGAGATCATACTTAGTGCAAAATGAAGGCTAGCAAAAGATTGAGAAGCGACCAACCAAGAAACGAATAATCTCATAAGCAAGCATTAAGCATAATTAACACTGAATAATGCACCACAAGTAGGATATAATTTCATTGCATGACTATTGACTTTCGTGCTTGCATAGGGAATCAAAAACCTTAACACCAATATTCTTACTAAAGCATAATTACTCATCAACATAACTCACACATCATATCATCATATCTCAAAACTATTACTAAGAATCAAGTTTATTTTGTCCAATGATCTTCATGAATTTTTTTATTATATCCTTCTTGAATATCTATCACTTTGGGACTAATTTTCGTATGTTGCTTTTCATAAGCTCAAACAAATATAAGTGAAGATCATGAGCATAATTCTTTTTTCTTTCTCTCAAATAATTTATGTGAAGCAAGAGAGAATTTCTTCAAAATTTTACTAACTATCAAATAAATCTAATTGAAGCAAGAGAGAATTTCTTCAAAAATAATAAAGCACACCGTGCTAAAAAAGGTATAAGTGAAGCACTAGAGCAAGTCCGTTGCTTATAAAAATTTAAGTGAAGCATAGAGAGAAATTCTAACAAGTCATGATATAATTTTGCTCTCCCAAATAGGTGTGTCCAGTAAGGGTTGATGACTTAAAACACAAAATAAAATAAGCAAAGAATCATATCATACAAGACGCTCCAAGCAAAACACATATTATGTGACGAATAAAAATATAGCTTCGAGTAAAATACCCATGGTCGTTAGAAGAAAGAGGGGATGCCACTCGGGGGCATCCCCAAGCTTAGTTGGTTGCTCATTATTTGGATAATAGCTTGGGATGCAGGGCATCCCCAAGCTTAAACTCTTCTATCCTTCCTTCATCCATCATAAGATAACCCAAAACTTGAAAACTTCAATCACACAAAACTCAACAAAACCTTCGTGAGATCTGTTAGTATAAGAAAGCAAACCACTACTATAAGTACCGTATCAAAACAATTCGTATTTTTTTCTTGCATTATATCTACTGTATTCCAACTTTTATATGGCAAAAACTCATCAAAGAAAACCATAGAGCCATCAAAATAAGCACACAAAGCAAAGAAAATAGAATCTGTCAAAACAGAATAGTCTGTAGCAATCTAACTATTTTGAAAACTTATGGAACTCCAAAAATTCTGAAAAACTAGGACGACCTGGGTAATTTGTATAATAATATTCTACAAAAACAATCAGGGCAAAACCTCTTTCTGATAAAAAATGAGAATTTTTTTCGTGAGCGCAAAGTTTCTGTCTTTTTCAGCAAGATCAAACAACTACCACCCAAGAAGATCCTATTGGTTCTACTTGGCACAAACACTAACTAAAACACAAAAAATACAATCATAACAGTAGCATAATTGTGCCAACACTCAATAACAGAAAGCAAAAAGCAAAAATAAATTTTATTCATTGGGTTGCCTCCTAACAAGCGCTATAGTTTTATGCCCTTAGCTAGGCATAAAGCAAGGATCTAAGTTTTGTCATCTTTGGCTCGAGATACATAAGATGCCCTCATGATTGTTTCATATGGTGGCTTAATTCTTGTTCTAGGAAAGTGTTCCATACCCTTCCTCAAGGGAAATTGGAACTTAATATTGCCTTCTTTCATATCAATCACAACACCTATAGTGCGTAAAAATAGTGTACCAAGAATAATTGGACAAGACGGATTGCAATCAATATCAAGAACAATAAACTCTATGGGCACATAATTCCTATTTGCAAGAATAAGAACATCATTAATCCTTCCCATAGGCTTTTCAATAGTAGAATCTGCCAAGTGCAAATTCAAAGAACATTCTTCAAGATTAGTAAGACCAAGCACATCACACAAAGATTTTGGAATTGTAGAAACACTAGCACCCAAGTCACACAAAGCAAAACACTCATAATTCTTAATCTGGACTTTGATAGTAGGTTCCCATTCATCATGCAATTTTCTAGGAATTGATACTTCTAATTCCATTTTTTCTTCAAAAGCTTTCATCATAGCATCAACAGTATCTTTAGTAAAAGCTTTATTTTGTTCATAGGCATGGGGCGAATTTATCATGGATTGCAACAAAGAAATACAATCAATCAAAGAGCAACTATCATAATTAAAGTCTTTATAATCCAAAAGAGTGGGCACATCACTAGTTAAAGTTTTGACCTCTCCAAACCCACTTTCATCAATTTTCTCAACAAGACTTTCACCCTCCGAAATATTGGGACGCCTTCTACCTAAAGTTGACTCTTCTCCAGTCCCTTTTTCATCAATATTAACTTTACTAAACAAGGAATCAATAGAAGAAACACCAATCATTTTAGGATCTTCATCACTTTTATGAAAGAAATCAATAGAAAACGCTTTTTCTAAAATTCTCTTTTAGCTCTAAGCATAGCGGTTCTTTTTTACTTTCATCCATAGAAACAAAAAGAGCTTTAATTGATTTATCTACTTTAGGCACAAAATTTTTCATCTTGAGATTTTTCACATCATGAGCAATTCTATCAACACTTCTAGACAAATCATCAATCTTACTCAACTTTTCTTCTATGGAAGTGTTGAAAACTTTTTGTGTGTTGATAAATTCTTTAATATTATTCTCAAGATCAGAGGTGTTCATATTATTATAAGATTAATTTCCATAGGAATTACCATAATTATTAGAGGAATTACTAGGAAAAGGCCTAGGATTAAAATTACCTCTGTCGGATTTCGGGTTCCAGCAGACCCTTGAGGTTCCAACACTGGGGTGCGCGCGGAGATCTTTCCCCTACCAGCTCACGCGTTGATGGTTTGTGAAGGATCTAAACTACGAACGATGAACAACGCAAGGGACGCAAGGTTTTATACTAGTTCGGGCCACCGTTGTGGTGTAATACCATACTCTAGTTTGTGGTGTGGTGGATTGCCTCAGGGGCTGATGATGAACAGTACAAAGGAAGAACAGCCTCCCGAGGGGTGTTCTTGAGCTGGTGCGATGAACTGCTTGGGGGAGTTCAGTCGCCTCTCTCTCTCTCTCTCTCTACTAGGGCTCTATCCGATCGATTGATCCATGTGTCTCCCTCTTCGTTTGGTGGCTAGTCCTCTTTATAGAGGGAGGCCCTGGGCCTCTTCCCAAATAATGAGCGGGAAGGGCGCCAACAATTGGCCATTTTGAAGGGGAACATCTAGTACTCTTATCCTGACTAAAGTTGGTCTTCGGCTGCCAAAAGCTCTGACGGTGACGCCGTCCTGGGCTCCACGATGACCTCCATCCCACCGCTCTGCTCGTCTTGGTCTTGTTGCACCCAAGCGGCAACCTTAGCCTGATGCCTTGGCCTATGCTTGCCTCCTTTGCACCAAAGGGGAAATGACGACACTGCGTAGGCCGGCGCCCGCCTGGCCTCGATCGTCATGGCTTGCATCACAGGGCACCCTCGTGAGGTACCCTGCCTTGATCTCTCCGCCTCCTTGTGAGCCTGCCTGACGAGGCTGCTCCTGAGGAAGGTTCCTGTCGTCCGCCCCGCGAGGCTTGGCCCCTCGCGAGGGTCTTGAGCTAGGGCTGATGAAGTTGGGCCGTGCTGGGCCCCCACCTGAGCCACGCCACAGGCAGGCAAGTCTGGGGACCCCCGTTCCCAGAATGCCGACAGTAGCCCCCGGGCCCAAGGCGCGCCCGAACTTGGCTTACCAGAGAAGCGAAGGGGCAAGTGCGAAGCGCCGCGGGCCCCAATAGCCTGCAGCCTTGGGCACCGCGTGGCGACGGGTTGGTCGTGGGCGTCTCCGCTTCCCCACGACGCCTCGGCAACCGCATGACTGGACAAGTCTCTGCATGCAGAAATGGGTCATGATTACCTGTGATCGTGGAGGCCGACAGTTGGCCTCCCTGGCTATTAGTATGGAACGGCGCAAGCCCTTCCAGTCCATCCCTTCTTGCTGCTCCTTTCTCTCCATGGCTCCGTCGAAGAGGTTCTCGGCCACGGAAAAGGGGAAGGCTCGCCAGGTTGGGCCTGACTCTCCCCCGGCCAAGCGCGGTCGAGGCCGCCCTCGCAAGCATCCTGTGGCTCCCGTAGCGGCTTCCCGTGGTCGTGGGGGCGATCCCCTGCGCGGCGATGGGCGCCAATTTGTCGATGGGGGGCGTGCCGTGACCGCGCGCCCCCCTAGGCCGCGCTTCCACTCGGCGGCGGTGCTGCCGGAGTTTATCGTGTGGTCGGTGGAGCCGACCAGCACCTGGCTCCAGCTTCCGCGCTTCTTCTTAGGTGAACTTCCGGCCGGCGCTCCGGGCGGCCTCTGGCTTTAGGTGGACGGTTGTTGCAGCCGGGCCTCCTGGGCTTCGCTGGAGGTCTCCGCCGCCGGGAGTGTGGCCCTGACCCGCGGCTGGCAAACATTTGCTCGCGCGCGTGGCCTAAGCCAGCGGTGCACCCTGCACTTCAAGTTCGACGGCGATGCCACCCTCTACGTGAGGGTGTTCGGAGAAGACGGTCGCCGCACCGGGTGCTGCCCCGAAGACGACGACCACGGTCGTGGGCCTAGCCCCGGTGATGATTGGGATGAAGATGGCAGCGGGCGGGTGGTCGGCGGCGCTCGGGGCTCGTCGAGCTTCGGTGGCTCTCCTTCAGACAGCAGCTCCTCCAGCGGTGGCCGCTACCAGCCCCCGTGCCGTCGCACCTGCCTGGAGGGAGGTAGCGGGTCGGAGGAGTCCAACTGAGCTCCGGAGGCAGTACGAGCCCTTGCCGCGAGTTGGTGCCGAGCAAACCGTGTCCATTTTGTTTTCTCCCTTTCCTGCGCACAGAGAAAGTAGTGTAGGGCCCGATGAGGCATCTTTGGGTATTCTTTATTAATTACCATGTTGTTTCCGCTATTTCTGTGTTGTGCTTTTGCGTCACATGCCCGCGTGCAGGAATTACTTAGCTTGGGGGGACATGTCGCGGTATTTGCTTCCCGAGGCCGAGGCCTCGTCGAACGCTTCATGTCCTGCAAGGATTAGTCAGGAGGGGTAGCTTCCGGCCTCGGTTGAGGAGGCGACCGACCCAGGTCCGGTGTTCGTGTCGTGATGCCCGTGGGGCATGGACTGGGAGGGATGCCCCCGTAGTGGACCTAGATAGGAAAGCCTCAACGATAAGGGCAGAAAACGCTCGCGAGGGTGCCCGCGCTGCTCCCTCGCGAGACTTGTGCGAGAGAAACCGAGGCAGGAGAACGAAAAAGACAAAGAGTCTCAAGCCAAAGACGGCAACAACTTCAATAAAACTTCAAATAGGAATGAACAAGCCAACTGCAGAAAGCAAATGAAAAAGCCGCGTCCGGCACCTAATCTAGTCTTCGACGTCTTCTCACCAGCGCGGAGCTAAGTGCTGCCACTGGGCGTGGGCGGGAGCCCCCGAGGCGGCGCTCTGAGACTCGGGCGTGTACAGCCCCAACTAATTATTACGTGAGAGTGTCACGGGCGGCGAAGCTTCACGGGCATTGGCCTTCTTCACGAGCTCCGGGCCTTTCTCGGGGAAATGAACTTCACAGGCGTTGGCCTTCTTCACAGGCTCCGGGCCTTTCTCAGGAAAACGAGCTTCACAGGCGTTTGCCTTCTTCATAGGCTTCGGGCCTTTCTCAGGAAAACGGGCTTCACAGGCGTTTGCTTTCTTCACAGGCTCCGGGCCTTCTCAGGAAACGGGCTTCACAGGCGTTTGCCTTCTTCACAGGCTCCGGGCCTTTCTCAGGAAAACGGGCTTCACAGGCGTTTGCCTTCTTCACAGGCTCCGGGCCTTTCTCAGGAAAACGGGCTTCACAGGCGTTTGCCTTCTTCACAGGCTCCGGGCCTTTCTTCATGGGTAGAACTTCCGGAGATGTTGGATGTTCCACGCGTTTGGGATGGGCACCCCCTCCTGAGTCTCCAAGCGTGCGGAGCCGGGCATGGAAACATGAACAACCTTGAACGGGCCCTCCCACATGGGAGAAAGCTTATGCAACCCTTCCCTGGAGAGGACCCGTCTGAGCACGAGGTCCCGCACCTCAAGAGTCCTCGGGCGGATGTTGCGGCAGTGGTACCGCCGCAGCGCCTGTTGATACCTTGCCGCTTGCAGCGCGGCCTCTCGATGATGTTCCTCCCCCAGCACGAGATCCGTCCCCCGCATGGTGTCCTGCTGCGCCTCGTCGAACGCCAGGACCCGTGCGGAGCGACGCCTGACCTCGTGAGGGAGGATAGCTTCTGCTCCATAGACGAGGAAGAACGGGGTCTCGCCAGTCGGCTTGGCCGCGGTCGTGTGGATGGACCATAGCACAGACTGGAGCTCGTCGTGCCAGCCCCTGCCGCAGGCCTCCAGCTTCTTCTTGAAGGTCCTAGTTTTGAGGCCCTTCAGGACCTCCGCGTTGGCTCGCACGGCCTGGCCGTTGCTCCGGGGGTGCGCCGCCGAAGCGTAGCATATCTGCGTTCCAAGGTTAGCACAATACGTTTTGAAGAGATTGCTGGTGAACTGCGAACCGTTGTCGGTGATGATGCGGTTAGGCACCCCAAACCGGCTCACAAGGCCCCTGATGAACTTGACCGCAGAACCCGCTGGGATGGTGCGGACAACTTCCACCTCAGCCCACTTGGTGAACTTGTCCACGGCGACGTAGAGGTAGCGATAGCCCCATGGCGCCCGAGGGAACGGGCCCAGAATGTCCAGGCCCCAAACTGCGAATGGCCATGAGAGGGGTATAGTTTGCAGGCCTCCCACCGGCTTATGGATCTGCTTGCATGAAATTGGCAGGCCTCGCAAGCCTTTACCAGCTCAACTGCGTCCTTTGGCCGTGGGCGATAGAACCCGTTGCGGGCATGCCTTGCCAACGAGGGTTCGCGACGATGAGTGGTGCCCAGTCTCCGCCGTGTATGTCTTCCAGCAATTCCTTCCCTTGCTCTCTGGGAATGCGGCGTGAGGACACGTCATTCGGCCGCCTCGGTAAAGCTCTCCATCCACGATGCAAGATGGGCCATGGCTTGTCACACACACGCTCCGCCTCCTCCTCCTTCTCCGGCAGGGTCCCCTATATTAAGTAGCTCTTAAGCTCTGCGATCCAGCACCCCTCCTGAGGTTCCAACGCCAGGAGCAGGCGTGCATCTGAGGCCGGGCCACAGGCCGGGGCTCCCGAGGCAGGCGGCTGGGGGAGCTCCTCCTGAGGTTGCGCCGCGCTTGATAGTGATGGTGCCACTGAGGTCCTGAAGAGTCGTTCTTCGAAGACGCCCGGGCTCTGAGGCAGCCGCTGGGACGCCCTCTTGGCGATGTCATCTGCCTCTTGATTGGTGCCGCGTGGCACATGCTACAGCTCCAGTCCCCAGAACTGTTTCTCCATCCTGCGAACCTCCGCGAGGTAGGCTTCCATGTGCTCGTTCTTCGGCTCATATATCTTGTTGGAGAAGTTGATGAGGAGTTGTGAATCACCCTTGATGATGAGGCGCTTTACCCCCAAAGCGATTGCGGCTCTCAGGCCAGCTATCAGGCCTTCATATTCTGCTATGTTGTTGGAGACCTTTTCCCCATGCTGGAAACAGAGCTGCACGGCGTAATAGAGCTTGTCCTGCATAGGGGATACGAGCACTGCGCCGGCCCCCGCGCCATGTCGGGAGAATGCCCTATCGAAGTACATGACCCAGCCGTCCGGTGCCTCCCTCCCCGGAGAAAGCGATCGGTCTTCGCCTGCTTCGAGGCTGGGTGCCTCCGTCCATTCTGCCACGAAATCTGCCAATGCGGCCCCCTTGATGACTCTGGTTGTACTTGAATTCTAGCTGAAAGCGCTTGCGATTCGATGTTCCACTCGGCGACTCTTCCGACTGAGTTGGGGCTCCTGAGCACCCTCTCCAGAGGGTATGCTGAGACGACCTTGATGGGATGACCTTGGAAGTAGTGCCACAGTTTGCGTGAGGCTACCAATAGCGCGAGGAGGAGTTTTGGGGCATGTGGTACCGCGCCCTCGCATCCCGTAGCACCGTGCTGATGAAGTACACCGGGTGCTCGACGAGGGTAGGAGTACTGACGAGGCCCGTGCCCTCCGGAGGGTCTGACGTCTCTTGAGTCGACGGAGCCCCCAGTGCCTGGCTGCCTGACGCGGCCTCTTCAGCCCTAGGGGCATCTTCCTGCTGAGGCTGGTTTCCGTCCGCTGAGGCCGTGACCTTCGCGGGGCCTTCTTGGTCTTGCGCCGCCACGGCCGGGGCCACGGCCAGGCGTGATGCAGCCCTGATATGGCGCTCTTCCCGAACCGCCACTAGGGATGCGCTGGCGGAGTAGGGTGTGGCAACGAGGTAGAGCACCAGGGGCTCAAGTGGGCGTGGCGCGACCATCACAGGAGGGCTGGTAAGGTACCTCTTGAGTTCTTGGAATGCCTTGTCGGCCTCTTCAGTCCATTCAAAGGGGCCCTTCTTCTTCATCGGCTTGAAGAATGGCGGTGCTCGTTCCCCAGCTTGGAGATGAAAGCGTCCTAGCAGTCCACGCGCCCGGTGAGTTTCTGCATTTCTCTGAGGGTCTTTGGCGGGCCCATGTCTTCGACTGCTTTGACCTTGTCCGGTTGGCCTCGATGCCCCTATGGGACACGAGGAAACCCAGGAGCTTGCCCAAGGGGACTCCAAATACGCACTTCTCCGGGTTGAGCCGAAGATCCACATTATCAAGGCTCGCGAAGGTTTCTTCCAAGTCCTGTATCAGGGTTTTTGCCTCCCGAGACTTCACCACAATGTCATCGACGTACGCCTCAGCATTCCTCCCGAGCTGTTGGCCCAGGGCAATGTGCATCAGCCGCTGAAAGGTCGCGCCTGCGTTGCGCAACCCAAACGGCATGCAGGTATAGCAGTACACTCCGCACGGGGTCAGGAAAGCCGTTTTTTCCATGTCTTCCACCGCCATCTTGATTTGGTGATAGCCTGAGAAGGCATCCGTGAAGCCTGAGGTCACACTCGGTGGTGGAGTCGACGATCCGGTCGATCACGAGGAAGCGGAAAGCGGATCCTGTGGGCAGGCCTTGTTGAGCTGGTGAAGTCGACACACATCGTTCCTTTCCCCTTTCTTTGGCACGACAACTGGGTTGGCGGCCAATCCGGTAGCGGACCTCGCGAATAACCCCGCCGCTTCTAGCTTGCGGGTCTCTTGGACAATGAAAGCTTGTTTCTCGTGGATCGTCGCCTGTATACGCTTCACGGGCGCACATTGGGGCACACGTTGAGGTGATGTTCAATCACACCCCTCGGGACCCCTGCCAACTAATCAGGTCCCCATGCGAACACCTTCTTGTTTGCGCGCAGGAACTTCGCCAAGGCCTCCTCCTGCTCGGGTTCGAGGTTCGCACCTATGGTGAAGGTGGCGTCAGTGGACCCGTCCTCTCTGACTGGTACCTGCTTGGTTTCCGCCTTGTTTTGAGTGAATAGCTGCTTCTTCTTGGACGGCGCAGCCCCCTTGGGCTCGGGGGCGTCAGCGCTGGCGGGTCGTGCCGCCGCAGCCGCCTTGAAAACAAGCTCGAGCGCTTGCAGTGCATCTCCGGTGTTTCCTGACACGGTAAGGACGCCGCTGCTCCCGGGCATCTTCATGAGGTTGTACGCCGGGTGAGTTGCTGTCATGAACCGGGCGAAGGCCGGGTAGCCGAGGACGGAGTTGTAGGGGAGGCCGATGGGGGCGATGTCGAAGTCGATCAGCTCCGTGCGGTAGTTGTCGCGGGTGCCGAAGGTCACCGGGAGGCGGATTTGTCCCAGGGAGGCGGTGGAACCGGCTCCGAATCCCGAAAAAGGCCTTCTGGGCTGGAGCCGCTCTGGCGGCACATGGAGGAGGCTGAAGGCCTCCACAGAGAGCACGTTGAGGCCGGCTCCACCGTCGATGAGGGTCTTGGTGGCTGCCACTTCGCAGATGGTGGGGGTGCACAGCATTGGAAGCGCACCCGACCCGGCGGGGTTGGAGGGGTGGTCGTCCGAGTTGAAGAGCAGATCGGCCTCGGGCGCCACCCAGCCTGGCGGGGCTCCCTGGTGCTTGGAGGTGGCGGCGATCTGGCGGGTGAACGGTTTGACGTGGTGGCTCGAAGGTGGCGCCAGTGAGCCACCCAGGAGAGCTGCGACGACCGGGGGCGCCGGCCCGGCGCGATGGGCGAGGTAGAGGTCGCGCAGCTCCCCCCAATAGGCCTGCTGCTCGTTCCCCGTCGGTCCGGTGGCGGCGTTGGCGGCAGGCAACGGGGAACAACGGGGGCGTCCGCCGGTGGGAGCCGTCTGGGCGACTCGAGCGGGGCGAGTGCTACGTCTTGAGCTTGCGTTGGTTTTCCCCGAAGAGGAGAGGATGATGCAGCACAATAGCGTAAGTATTTCCCTCGGTTTTTGAGAACCAAGGTATCAATCCAGTAGGAGGCCACGCACAAGTCCCTCGTACCTGCACAAAACGATAGGTACTCGCAACCAACGCGGTTAGGGGTTGTCAATCCCTTCACAGTCACTTACGAGAGTGAGATCTGATAAAGATAATATTTTTGGTATTTTTGGTATAAAGATGCAAAGTGAAAAGTAAAAAGCAAAGTAAAAAACAAAGCAAGTATAAAAGTGATGGAGATTGATATGATGAGAATAGACCGGGGCCATAGGTTTCACTAGTGGCTTCTCTCAAGAGCATAAGTATTCTCTGATTGGGTGAACAAATTCTTTGTTGAGCAATTGTGAGAATTGAGCATAGTTATGAGGTTATCTAGGTATGATCATGTATATAGGCATCACGTCCGAGACAAGTAGACCGAAGCGATTACGCATCTGCTATTACTCCACTCATCGACCGCTATCCAACATGCATCTAGAGTATTAAGTTAAAAACAGAGTAACGCCTGTAAGCAAGATGACATGATGTAGAGGAATAAATTCATGCAATATGATAAATACCCCATCTTTTTATCCTCGATGGCAAAAATACAATACGTGCCTTGCAACCCTTTACATCCTTTGGGTAAGGACACCGCAAGATTGAACCCAAAGCAATGCACTTCTCCCATTGCAAGAACTACCAATCTAGTTGGCCAAACCAAACGGATAATTCGAAGAGACTTGCAAAGATAACTCAATCATACATAAAAGAATTCAGAGAAGATTCAAATATTATTCATAGATAAGAAGATTCAAACGAGAGAGGGGGAGAACATTGTATTGAGATCCAAAAAGAGAGAAGAAGCAATCTAGCTACTAGCTATGGACCCGAAGGTCTGAAGTAAACTACTCACACTTCATCGGAGAGGCTATGGTGTTGATGTGGAAGCCCTCCGTGGTGGATGCCCCCTCCGGTGGAGCTCCGGAACAGGCCCCAAGATGGGATCTCATGGATATAGGAAGTTACGGCGGTGGAATTAGGTTTTGGCTCTGCTCGATTGTTTGGGGTGCGTGGGTATATATAGGAGGAAGGAATGCGTCGGTGGAGCTTGAGGGGCCCATGAGGCAGGCGGCGTCCTAGAAGCGCGCCCCCACCCTCGTGACCGCCTCTCTGGTTCCTTGGCGTAGGGTCCAAGTCTCCTGGATCACGTTCGGTGAGAAAATCACGTTTCTGAAGGTTTCATTCCGTTTGGACTCCGTTTGATATTCTGCTTTCTTGAAATCTTTGAAAAAGGCAAAAAACAGCAATTCTAGGCTGGGCCTCCGGTTAATAGGTTAGTCCCAAAAATAATATAAAAGTGGAAAATAAAGCCCAATATAGTCCAAAACAACAGATAAAGTAGCATGGAGCAATCAAAAATTATAGATACGTTGGAGACGTATCAGGCATCCCCAAGCTTAATTCCTGCTCGTCCTCGAGTAGGTAAATGATAAAAAGAGAGTTTTTGATGCGGAGTGATACTTTGGCATAATTTCAATGTAAATCTTCTTAATCATGGTATAAATATTCAGATCCGAAAGATTCAAGACAAAAGTTCATATTGACATAAAAATAATAATACTTCAAGCATACTAATCAAAGTAATCATGTCTTCTCAAAATAGCATGGCAAAAGAAAGTTCATCCCTACAAAATCATATAGTTAGGCTATGCTTCATTTTCGTCACACAAAGATGTTCCCAACTTCTATACCCCGATGACAAGCCAAGCAATTGTTTCATACTTAAATAATCTCAAACTTTTTCAACCTTCACGCAATACATGAGCGTGAGCCATGGATATAGCACTATGGGTGGAATAGAATATGATGATGGGGATTGTGTGGAGAAGACAAAAAAATAAAGTCTCACATTGACGAGGATAATCAACGGGCTATGGAGATGCCCATCAATTGATGTCAACATGAGGAGTAGGGATTGCCATGCAACAGATGCACTAGAGCTATGAATGCTCAACAAAAGAAAACTAGTGGGTGTGCATCCAACTTGCTTGCTCATGAAGACCTAGGGCATTTTGAGGAAGCCCATCGTAGGAATATACAAGCCAAGTTCTATAACGAAAAATTCCCACTAGTATAAAAAGACAACTTATGAGACTCACTATATGAAAAACACGGTGCTACTTTGAAGCACAATATATGAGACTCACTACATGAAGAACAAGGTGCTACTTTGAAGCACAAGTGTGGAAAAAGAGATAGTAGCATTGCCCTTTTTATTTATTTTCTGTTTTTTGGGCCTTTCTTTTTTTCTTTTTGGCCTTTCTCCCCTTTTTTTGGGCAATTCTCTAATAATGATGATCATCACACTTCTATTGATTACAACATAAGGATTACAACTCGAAACTAGAACAATGTATGACTCTATATGAATGCCTCCGGCGGTGTACCGGGATGGTGCAATGAATCAAGAGTGACATGTATGAAAAATAATGCATGGTGGCTTTGCCACAAATACGATGTCAACTACATGATCATGCAATGGCAATATGACAAAAGTAAAGTATGTAACGATGATGATGAACGGAACGGTGGAAAGTTGCATGGCAATATATCTCGGAATGGCTATGGAAATGCCATAATAGGTAGGTATGGTGGCTGTTTTGAGGAAGATATAAGGAGGTGTATGTGTGATAGAGCGTATCATATCACGGGGTTTGGATGCACCGGCGAAGTTTGCACCAACTCTCAAGGTGAGAAAGGGCAATGCACGGTACCGAAGAGGCTAGCAAAGGCGGAAAGGTAAAAGTGCGTATAATCCATGGACTCAACATTAGTCAAAAAAACTCATATACTTATTGCAAAAATTTAGAAGTCATCAAAAATCAAGTACTACGCGCATGATCCTAGGGGGATAGATTGGTAGGAGAAGACCATCGCTCGTCCCCGACCGCCACTCATAAGGATGCACAAGCCAGGTACACTTCATGTTTCAAATTTGTTACACAACTTTAACCATACGTGCATGCTACGGGATTTGCTAACTTCAACACAAGCATTTCTCAAATTCACAACAACTCAACTAGCACGACTTTTATATTATCACCTCCATATCTCAAAACAATTATCAAGCATCAAACTTATCTTAGTATTCAACGCACACAAAAAAAAGTTTCACATATCTTGAAAACCAAGTATATTAATATTAAGCAAAATTACCATGCTATTAACGACTCTCAAAATAATCTAAGTTAAGCATGAGAGATCAAGTTTCTTTAAAACAAATCCACCACCGTGCTCTAAAAGATCTAAGTGAAGCACTAGAGCAAAACTATCACGCTCAAAGATATAAGTGAAGCACTATGAGCAAACTATCAAGCTCAAAAGATATAAGTGAAGCACATAGAGTATTCTATCAAATTTCAATTCATGTATGGCTCTCTCAAAATGTGTGTACAGCAAGGATGATTGTGGTAAACTAACAAGCAAAGACGCATAAATAATACAAGACGCTCCAAGCAAAACACTTATCATGTGGTGAATAAAAATATAGCTCCAAGTAAATTACCAATGGAAGTGGATTTAAAGAGGGGATGCCTTCCGGGCATCCCCAAGATTTGACTTTTGGTGTCCTTGGATTATCTTGGGGGTGCCATGGGCATCCCCAAGCTTAGGATCTTGCCACTCCTTGTTCCATAATCCATCAAAAGAATTCACCCAAAACTTGAAAACTTCACAACACAAAACTCAATAGAAATCTTGTGAGCTCCGTTAGAGAAAGAAAACAAAAGACTACTTTAAGGTACTGTAATGAACTCATTCTTTATTTATATTGGTGTTAAACCTACTTTATTCCAACTTCTCTATGGATCATAAACTATTTTACTAGCCATAGATTCATCAAAATAAGCAAACAACATGCGCAAAACAGAATCTGTCAAAAACAGAACAGTCTGTAGTAATCTGTAACTAACGCAAACTTCTGGAACTCAAAAACTTCTACCATAATTAGACGACCTGGAAAATTTGTTTATTGATAAGCAGCAATTGGAATCAATATTTTACCACGTTCTGGTGATTTTTAACAATTTGGGCACTGAGCGCAAAGTTTCTGGAAATTACAGCAAGATCAAATAACTATCATCCAAGAAGATCCAATAGGTTTAACTTGGCACAAACACTAACTAAAAGATAAAACCACATCTAAACAGAGGCTAGATGGATTATTTATTACTAAGCAACAAGGAAAAATATTGGGTTGTCTCCCAACAAGCGCTTTTTCTTTAAAGCCTTTTAGCTAGGCATTGATAATTTTAATGATGCTCACATGAAAGACAAGAATTGAAGCCCAGAGAGAGCATCATAAAACATGAGACAAACACATCTAAGTCTAACATACTTCCTATGCATAGGCATCTTATAGAAAAACTAATTATCGTAGCAAGCAAAAACTAGCATATGCAAGGAAGCGGAAGGGAACAATAGCAATATCAACATAACGAGAGGTAAGTTAGTAACATGAAAATTTCTATAACCATATTTTCCTATCTCATAATAATTACATGTAGGATCATAAGAAAATTCAACAATATAGCCATCATATAACATATTCTCAACACGATCCACATGCATACGAAGTTGACACTCTTCCAAAATAGTGGGATCTAAAGTTGACACTCTTCCAAACCCACTTTCAATATTATTGCAAACAATATTATCAATATCATATTCATCATGGGGCTTAAATAAATTTTCAAGATCATAAGAAGAATCAATCATGATCATTGCAACAAATAGTAGACATAGCAAAACTAGCATCCCCAAGCTTAGGGTTTTGCATATTATTATACAATTGACATCAAGAGAATTTATAGTAACATCATTGCAATCATGCTTTTTATTCAAAGATCTATCGTGAATCACTTCATAAAGCACTTTATCACAATTTTCAGATTTATGAATTTCAGGCAAAACCTTATAAAGATAACCTAGTGCATCCAAACCACTAGGAATTGGTTCATCATAATTGGATCTCTTAAAAATATTGGCAAGCGGATGAGGATCCATAGATATTAGCTACTCTGTTTAGGAATAAATACCCAACTATTTCAACCAAACAAGCAAAGCGAGCCAAGAAAGACATCAAGGCAAGACGAACGGAAAAGAGAGGGCGAATAAAACGGCAAGGGTGAAGTGAGGGAGAGGAAAACGAGAGGCAAATGGCAAATAATGTAATGCGAGAGATAGGGATTGTGATGCGTACTTGGTATGTTGACTTTTGCGTGAACTCCCGACAGCGGTGCGTAAATCCTTCTTGCTATGTCTTGAGCTTGCGTGTGTTTTCCCGAAGAGGAGAGGATGGCCTTGTACGATGGCGTAAGTATTTCCCTCAGTTTTTGAGAACCAAGGTATCAATCCAGTAGGAGGCCATGCACAAGTCCCTCGTACTGCACAAAAGCGATAGCTACTCGCAACCAACGCGATTAGGGGTTGTCAATCCCTTCACGGTCACTTACGAGTGAGATCTGATAGAGATAATATTTTTGGTATTTTTGGTATAAAGATGCAAAGTGAAAAGTAAAAAGCAAAGTAAAAACAAAGCAAGTATAAAAGTGATGGAGATTGATATGATGAGAATAGACCGGGGGCCATAGGTTTCACTAGTGGCTTCTCTCAAGAGCATAAATATTCTACGGTGGGTGAACAAATTACAGTTGAGCAATTGATGTAATTGAGCATAGTTATGAGGTTATCTAGGTATGATCATGTATATAGGCATCACGTCCGAGACAAGTAGACCGAAACGATTCTGCATCTACTACTATTACTCCACTCATCGACCGCTATCCAACATGCATCTAGAGTATTAAGATAAAAAGCAGTAACGCCTTAAGCAAGATGACATGATGTAGAGGAATAAATTCATGCAATATGATAAATACCCCATCTTGTTATCCTCGATGGCAACAATACAATACGTGCCTTGCAACCCTTTACATCCTTTGGGTAAGGACACCGCAAGATTGAACCCAAAGCAATGCACTTCTCCCATTGCAAGAACTACTAATCTAGTTGGCCAAACCAAAGCGGATAATTCAAGAGACTTGCAAAGATAACTCAATCATACATAAAAGAATTCAGAGAAGATTCAAATATTATTCATAGATAAGCTGGATCATAAACTCACAATTCATCGATCTCAACAAACACACATAAAAAGAAGATTACATCGAATAGATCTCCACGAGAGAGGGGGAGAACATTGTATTGAGATCCAAAAAGAGAGAAGAAGCAATCTAGCTACTAGCTATGGACCCGAAGGTCTGAAGTAAACTACTCACACTTCATCGGAGAGGCTATGGTGTTGATGTAGAAGCCCTCCGTGGTGGATGCCCCCTCCGTGAACTCCTAACAGGCCCCAAGATGGGATCTCGTGGATACAGGAAGTTACGGCGGTGGAATTAGGTTTTTGGCTCCTGTTCTGATCGTTTGGGGGTACGTAGGTGAAGGAAATATGCCCTAGAGGCAATAATAAAGTTATTATTTATTTCCTTATATCATGATGAATGTTTATTATTCATGCTAGAATTGTATTAACCGGAAACATAATACATGTGTGAATACATAGACAAAGCAGTGTCACTAGTATGCATCTACTTGACTAGCTCGTTAATCAAAGATGGTTATGTTTCCTAACCATAGACATGAGTTGTCATTTGATTAACGGGATCACATCATTAGGAGAATGATCTGATTGACATGACCCATTCCGTTAGCCTAGCACTTGATCGTTTAGTATGTTGCTATTGCTTTCTTCATGACTTATACATGTTCCTGTAACTATGAGATTATGCAACTCCCGTTTACCGGAGGAACACTTTGGGTGCTACCAAAGCGTCACAACGTAATCGGGTGATTATAAAGGAGTACTACAGGTGTCTCCAAAGGTACATGTTGGGTTGGCGTATTTGAGATTAGGTTTTGTCACTCCGATTGTCGGAGAGGTATCTCTGGGCCCTCTCGGTAATGCACATCACTATAAGCCTTGCAAGCAATGTAGCTAATGAGTTAGTTACGGAATGATGCATTACGTAACGAGTAAAGAGACTTGCGATAACGAGATTGAACTAGGTATTGGATACCGACGATCAAATCTCGGGCAAGTAACATACCGATGACAAAGGGAACAACGATATGTTGTTATGCGGTCTGACCGATAAAGATCTTCGTAGAATATGTAGGAGCCAATATGGGCATCCAGGTCCCGCTATTGGTTATTGACCGGAGACGTGTCTCGGTCATGTCTACATTATTCTCGAACCGTAGGGTCCGCACGCTTAAGGTTTCGATGACGGTTATATTATGAGTTTGTGTATTTTGATGTACGAAGGAGTTGAGTCCCGGATGTGATCACGGACATGACGAGGAGTCTCAAAATGATCGAGACATAAAGATTAATATATTGGACGGCTATATTCGACACGGAAATGTTCGGAAGTTTCCGGAGAAAACCGAGTGCCGAGGGTTACGGAACCCCGGGGAAGTAATGGGCCTTATTGGGCCAAGAGGGGAGAGAGAGGGCCGCACCAGGAGGTGGCGCGCCCCCCCCCATGGGGAGTCCGAATTGGACAAGGAGGGGGGGGGCGCGGCCCCCTTTCCCTCTTCCTCTCCCTCTCTTTCCTTCCCCCTTCCTTCTTCCTAGTAGGACTAGGAAAGGGGAGTCCTACTCCCACTAGGAGGAGGACTCCCCCCTCCCTTGGCGCGCCTCCTAGGGCCGGCCGGCCCTCCCCTTGCTCCTTTATATACGGGGTAGGGGGCACCCTAGAACACACAAGTTGATCCTTGAGATCGTTCCTTAGCCGTGTGCGGTGCCCCTCCACTATATTCCACCTCGGTCATATCGTGGCGGTGCTTAGGCGAAGCCTGCGTCAGTAGAACATCAAGATCGTCACCACGCCCGTCGTCTTGTGGAACTCTCTCTCCCGGAGCTTTGCTGGATCGAACTGAGGAGCGTCACCGAGCTGAGCGTGTGCCAAGAACTCGAGGCGCCGAATGCTTGGCGCTGGGATCGGTTGGATCGCGAGGAGAACGTCTGACTACTTCCTCTACGTTGTGATTGCTTCCGCTTCGGTCTCTGAGGGTACCTAGACAACACTCTCCCCTCTCGTTGCTATGCATCACCATGATCTTGCGTGTGCGTGGGAAAATTTTGAAATTACTACGTTCCCCAACAAAGTGGTATCGAGCCTAGGTTTTATGGTTTGATGTTTTGCACGAGTAGAACACAAGTGAGTTGTGGGCGATACAAGTCATCTTGCCTACCGACATGTCATACTTTGGTTCAGCGGTATTGTGAGATGAAGCGGCCGGACCGACATTACGCGTGCACGCTTCTGAGACTGGTTTCACCGTTCACGAGCACTCGTGCTTAAAGGTGGTGGCGGGTGTCTGTCTCTCTCACTTTAGTTGAACCGAGTGTGGCTACGCCGGTCCTTGAGAAGGTTAAAAGCGGAGTCTAATTGTGAAAGTATCGTTGTGGTCTTCATGCGTAGGTGAGATTGGTTCTTACTTAAGCCCATAGCAGCCACGTAAAATTTGCAACAACAAAGTAGAGGACGTCTAACTTGTTTTTGCAGGGCATGTTGTGATGTGATATGGTCAAGACGTGATGCTATATTTTATTGTATGAGATGATCATGTTTTGTAACAGAAGTAATCGGCAACTGGCTGGAGACATATGGTTGTCGCTTATTGTATGAAATGCAACGCATACATAATTGCTTTACTTTATCACTAAGCGGTAGCGATAGTCGTAGAAGCAATAGATGGCGTGACGACAACGATGCTACGATGGAGATCAAGGTGTCGCGCCGGTGACGATGGTGATCACGACGGTGCTTCGGAGATGGAGATCACAAGCACAAGATGATGATGGCCATATCATATCACTTATATTGATTGCATGTGATGTTTATCCTTTATGCATCTTATTTTGCTTTGATTGACGGTAGCATTTTAAGATGATCTCTCACTAAAGTTATCAAGTAGTGTTCTCCCTGAGTATGCACCGTTGCCAAAGTTAAATGCGTGCCGAGACACCACGTGATGATCGGGTGTGATAAGCTCTCGTCCATCTACAACGGGTGCAAGCCAGTTTGCACACGCAGAATACTCGAGTTATACTTGACGAGCCTAGCATATGCGGATATGGCCTCGGAACACGGAGACCGAAAGGTCGGCGTGAATCATATAGTAGATATGATCAACATAAGATGTTCACCATTGAAAACTACTCCATCTCACGTGATGATCGGTTATGGTTTAGTTGATTTGGATCACGTGATCACTTAGATGACTAGAGAGATGTCTGTCTAAGTGGGAGTTCTTAAGTAATATGATTAATTGAACTTAAATTTATCATGAACTTAGTCCTGGTAGTATTTTGCAAATTATGTTGTAGATCAATAGCTCGCGTTGTTGCTTCCCTATGTTTTTATATGTGTTCCTAGAAAATTGTATTGAAAAATGTTAGTAGCAATGATGCGGATTGGATCCGTGATCTGAGGTTTATCCTCATTGCTGCCTGTAAGAATTATGTCCTTAATGCACCGCTAGGTGATGGACCTATTGCAGGAGCAAATGTAGGCGTTATGAGCGTTTGGCTAGCTCAATATGATGACTACTTGATAGTTTAGTGCACCATACTTAACAGCTTAGAATCGGGACTTCAAAGACGTTTTGAGCGTCATGGACCATATGAGATGTTCCAGGAATTGAAGTTAATATTTCAAGCAAATACCGAGTTGAGAGATATGAAATCTCCAACAAGTTCTATAGCTAAAAGATGGAAGAGAATCGCTCAACTAGTGAGCATGTTCTCAGATTGTCAGGTACTTCAATCGCTTGAATCAAGTGGGAGTTAATCTTCCGGATAAGATAGTGATTGACAGAATTCTCTAGTCACCAACACTAAGTTACTAGAACTTCGTGATGAACTATAGTATGCAAGGGATGACGAAAACGATTCCCGAGCTCTTCGTGATGTTGAAATCGTGAAGGTAGAAATCAAGAAAGAGCATCAAGTGTTGATGATTGACAAGACCACTAGTCTCAAGGAAAAGGGCAAAGGGAAGAAGGGGAACTTCAAGAAGAGCGGCAAGCAAGTTGCCGCTCGAGTGAAGAAACCCAAGTCTGGACCTAAGCACGAGACTAAGTGCTTTTCTTTGCAATGGAACTGGTCACTAGAAGCGGAACTACCCCAAGTATTTGGCGGATAAGAAGGATGGCAAAGTGAACAAAGGTATATTTGAGATACAGATTATTGATGTGTATTTTACTAGTGTTCGTAGCAACCCCTCGGTATTTGATACTGGTTCGGTTGCTAAGAGTAGTAACTTGAAAGCAGGAGTTGCGTAATGAATGTAAACTAGTTGAAGGGGAAGTGAAGATGAGTGTTGGAAGTAGTTCCAAGATTGATATGATCATCATCGCACACTCCTATACTTTCGGGATTAGTATGGAACCTAAATAAGTGTTATTTGGTGTTGAGCATAAGTATGATTTGATCATGTTTATTGCAATACGGTTATTCATTTAAGTAAGAGAATAAATTGTTGTTACATTTACATGAATAAAACCTTATATGGTTACACACCCAATGAAAATGATTCATTGGATCTCGATCATAGTGATACACATATTCATAATATTGAAACCAAAAGATGCAAAGTTAATAATGATAGTGCAACTTATTTGTGGCACGCCGTTTAGGTCATATTGGTGTAAAGCATGAAGAAAACTCCATCTTTGATGGACTTTTGGAATCACTTGATTATGAATCATTTGATGCTTGCGAACCGTGCCGTTTGGGCAAGATGACTAAAACTCCGTTCTCGGAACAATGGAACAAGCTCTTGACTTATTGGAAATAATACATACCGATGTATGCGATCCAATGAGTGTTGATGCTAAATGGCAAGTATCGTTATTTTCTGACTTTCACAAGATGATTTGAGCAGATATGGGTATATCTACTTGATGAAACATAAGTCTGAAATAGTTGAAAGGTTCAAAGAATTTCAGATTGAAGTGGAAAATCATCGTAACAAGAAAATAAAGTTTCTGCGATCTAATCGCAAAGACGAATAATTGAGTTCTGAGTTTGGTCTTCAATTAAAATAATGTGGAATAGTTTCACAGCTCACGCCACCGAACACCACAATGTTATGGTGTGTCCGAACGTCGTAACCGCACTTTATTTGATATGGTGCGATCTATGATGTCTCTTATCGGTTTACCACTATCATTTTGGGGTTATGCATTAGAGACAGCTGCATTCACGCTTAATAGGGCACCATCTAAATCCGTTGAGGCGACACCATATGGACTATGGTTTAACGGTAAACCTAAGTCATCGTTTCTTAAAAGTTTGGAGTTGTGATGCTTATGTGAAAAAGTTTTCACCTGATAAGCTCAAACCCAAATCGGAGAAGTGCGTCTTCATAGAATACCCAAAGGTAACTATTGGGTACACCTTCTATCACAGATCCGAAGGCAAGTTTTTCGTTGCTAAGATGGATCCTTTCTAGAGAAGAAGTTTCTCTCGAAAGAAGTGAGTGGGAGGAAAGTAGAACTTGATGAGGTAATTATACCTTCTCCCTTATTGGAAAGTAGTTCATCACGAAATCAGTTCGATGATTCCTACACCAATTAGTGAGGAAGTTAATGATGATGATCATGAAACTTGAGATCAAGTTGCTACCAAACCTCGTAGGTCTTCCAGAGTAAGATCCGCACTGTGAGTAGTACGGTAATCATGTTCGGAAGTCATGTTACTAGACCATGATGAACCTACGAACTATGAGGAAGCGATGATGAGCCCAGATTCCATGAAATGGCTTGAGGCCATAAAATCGAGATATGATCCATGTATGAGAACAAAAGTATGGACTTTGATTGACTTGCTCGATGATCGACCAAGCCATGTTAAATAAATGGATCTTCAAGAGGAAGACGGACAATCGATAGTAGTGTTACTATCTACAAAGCTCGACTTGTCACAAAAGGTTTTCGACAAGTTCAAGGTGTTGACTACAATGAGATTTTCTCAAGCATGAAGCGATGCTTAAGTCTGTCTGAATCATGTTAGAAATTGCCACATTTTATGAAATCGGCAAATGGATGTCAAAACTACATTCTTTAATGGATTTATTAAAGAAGAGTTGTATATGATGCAACCGAAGGTTTTGTCAATCCTAAAGGAGCTAACAAAATGTGCAAGCTCCAAATGATCCATCAATGGACGGTGCAAGCATCTCGGAGTTGGAATATACGCTTTGATGTGTTGATCAAAGCATATGATTTTATGAGACTTTTGGAAAGGCCTGTATTTACAAGAAAGTGAGTGGGAGCACTACAGCCTTTACGATAAAGTATATGTGAATGACATATTGTTGATCGGAAATAATGTAGAATTATTCTGCAAAGCATAAAGGAGTGTTTGAAAGGAGTTTTTTCAAAGAAAGACCTCGGTGAAGCTGCTTACATATTGAGCATCAAGATCTATAGAGATAGATCAAGGCGGCTTGATAAGTTTTTCAATGAATACATACCTTGACAAGATTTTGAAGTAGTTCAAAATGGAGCAGTCAAAGAAAGAGTTCTTACCTGTGTTACAAGGTGTGAGATTGAGTAAGACTCAAAACCCGACCACGGCGGAAGATAGAAAGAGAATGAAAGTCATTCCCTATGCATCAGCCATAGGTTCTATAAAGTATGTCATATCTGTGTACGGATCTATTGCATACCCTACCACTAAGCTTGGCAAGGAGTGCAATAGTGATCTAGGAGTAGATCAATGGACAGCGGTCAAAATTATCCTTAGTAGAATAAGGATGTGTTTCTCGATTATGGAAGTGAAAAGGTTCGTCGTAAAGGGTTACGTCGATGCAAGTTTTAAACACTAATCTAGATGACTCGAGTCTCAATCTGGATACATATTGAAAGTGGGAGCAATTAGCTAGAGTAGCTCCGTGCGAGCATTGTAGACATAGAAATTTGCAAAATACATACGGATCTGAATGTGGCGGACCCGTTGACTAAACTTCTCTCACAAACAAAACATGATCACACCTTAGTACTCTTTGGGTGTTAATCACATAGCGATGTGAGCTAGATTACTGACTCTAGTAAACCCTTTGGGTGTTGGTCACATGTCGATGTGAACTATGGGTGTTAACCACATATAGATGTGAACTATTGATGTTAAATCACATGGCGATGTGAACTAGATTATTGACTCTAGTGCAAGTGGGAGGCTGAAGGAAATATGCCCTAGAGGCAATAATAAAGTTATTATTTATTTCCTTATATCATGATGAATGTTTATTATTCATGCTAGAATTGTATTAACCGGAAACATAATACATGTGTGAATACATAGACAAGCAGTGTCACTAGTATGCCTCTACTTGACTAGCTCGTTAATCAAAGATGGTTATGTTTCCTAACCATAGACATGAGTTGTCATTTGATTAACGGGATCACATCATTAGGAGAATGATCGATTGACATGACCCATTCCGTTAGCCTAGCACTTGATCGTTTAGTATGTTGCTATTGCTTTCTTCATGACTTATACATGTTCACTGTAACTATGAGATTATGCAACTCCGTTTACGGAGGAACACTTTGGGTGCTACCAAAGCGTCACAACATAAGCTGGGTGATTATAAAGGAGTACTACAGGTGTCTCCAAAGGTACATGTTGGGTTGGCGTATTTCGAGATTAGGTTTTGTCACTCCGATTGTCGGAGAGGTATCTCTGGGCCCTCTCGGTAATGCACATCACTATAAGCCTTGCAAGCAATGTAGCTAATGAGTTAGTTACGGAATGATGCATTACGTAGCGAGTAAAGAGACTTGCGGTAATGAGATTGAACTAGGTATTGGATACCGACGATCAAATCTCGGGCAAGTAACATACCGATGACAAAGGGAACAACGTATGTTGTTATGCGGTCTGACCGATAAAGATCTTCGTAGAATATGTAGGAGCCAATATGGGCATCCAGGTCCCGCTATTGGTTATTGACCGGAGACGTGTCTCGGTCATGTCTACATTATTCTCGAACCGTAGGGTCCGCACGCTTAAGGTTTCGATGACGGTTATATTATGAGTTTGTGTATTTTGATGTACCGAAGGAGTTCGGAGTCCCGGGGATCACGGACATGACGAGGAGTCTCAAAATGATCGAGACATAAAGATTGATATATTGGACGGCTATATTCGGACACCGGAAATGTTCGGAAGTTTCCGGAGAAAACTGAGTGCCGAGGGGTTACCGAACCCGGGAAGTAATGGGCCTTATTGGGCCAAGAGGGAGAGAGAGGGCCGCACTGAGGTGGCGCGCCCCCATGGGGAGTCCGAATTGGACAAGGAGGCGCGGCCCCCTTCCCTCTTCCTCTCCCTCTCTTTCCTTCCCCTTCCTTCTTCCTAGTAGGACTAGGAAAGGGAGTCCTACTCCCACTAGGAGGAGGACTCCCCCCTCCTGTGGCGCCTCCTAGGGCGGCCGGCCCTCCCCTTGCTCCTTTATATACAGGGGGGGGGCACCCTAGAACACACAAGTTGATCCTTGAGATCGTTCCTTAGCCGTGTGCGGTGCCCCTCCACCATATTCCACCTCGGTCATATCGTGGCGGTGCTTAGGCGAAGCCTGCGTCGATAGAACATCAAGATCGTCACCACGCCGTCGTCTTGTGGAACTCTCTCTCCGGAGCTTTGCTGGATCGAGCTGAGGAGGCGTCACCGAGCTGAGCGTGTGCCAAGAACTCGAGGCGCCGGAATGCGCGCTGGGATCGGTTGGATCGCGAGGAGAACGTCGACTACTTCCTCTACGTTGTGATTGCTTCCGCTTCGGTCTACGAGGGTACGTAGACAACACTCTCCCCTCTCGTTGCTATGCATCACCATGATCTTGCGTGTGCGTAGGAAAATTTTGAAATTACTACGTTCCCCAACAGTAGGTATATATAGGAGGAAGGAGTACGTCGGTGGAGCTTCGAGGGGCCCACGAGGCAGGGGGCGCGCCCCCGAGGGCGCGCCCCCACCCTCGTGACCTCCTCTCTAGTTCCTTGGCGTAGGGTCCAAGTCTCCTGGATCACGTTTGGTGAGAAAATCACGTTTCCGAAGGTTTCATTCCATTTGGACTCCGTTTGATATCTTGTTTCTTTGAAATACTGAAAAAGGCAAAAAAAACAGCAATTCTGGGCTGGGCCTCCGGTTAATAGGCTAGTCCCAAAAGTAATATAAAAGTGGAAAATAGAGCCCATTATAGTCCAAAACAATAGATAAAGTAGCATGGAGCAATAAAAAATTGTAGATACGTTGGAGACGTATCAGCGAGCAGCCCGGCGCTCGGTGCGAGCTCAGCAAGCGTCAGTCGTGGGCACGAAGGAAGATCATACGCGACCAGCGGGAGAAGGATTCCAGCGCACCCCTACCTGGCGCGCCAAATGTCGAATTTCGGGCTCCGGCAGACCCTTGAGGTTCGAACACTGGGGTGCGCGCGGAGATCTTTCCCCTACCAGCTCACGCGTTGATGGTTTGCGAAGGATCTAAACTACGAACGATGAACAACGCAAGGTTTTATACTAGTTCGGGCCACCGTTGTGGTGTAATATCCTACTCTAGTTTGTGGTGTGGTGGATTGCCTCAGGGGCTGATGATGAACAGTACAAAGGAAGAACAACCTCGCGAGGGGTGTTCTTGAGCTGGTGCGATGAACTGCTTGGGGGAGTTCAGTCGCCTCTCTCTCTCTCTGCTAGGGCTCTATCCGATCGATCGATCCATGTGTCTCCCTCTTCATTTGGTGGCTAGTCCTCTTTATAGAGGGAGGCCCTGGGCCTCTTCCCAAATAATGAGTGGGAAGGGCGCCAACAATTGGCCATTTTGAAGGGGAACATCTAGTACTCTTATCCTGACTAAAGTTGGTCTTGATCGCCAAAAGCTCAGCGGTGACACCGTCTGGGCTCCACGATGACCTCCATCCGCCCGCTCTGCTGGTCTTGGTCTTGTTGCACCAAGCGGCAACCTTTCCCTCGATGCCTTGTCCTGTGCTTGCCTCCTTTGCACCAAAGGGAAATGAGGACCTTGCACAGCCGGGCGCCCGCCTGCCTCGATCGTCATGGCTTGCGTCCACGGGGCACCCTCGTGAGGTACCACCTTGATCTCTCCACCTCCTCGTGAGCACACTGTGAGGCTGCTCTGAGGAAGGTTCACTGTCGTCCGCCCATGAGGCTTGGCCCCTCATGAGGGTCTTGAGCTTAATTTGATGAAGCTGGGCCGTCTTTGGGCCCCCACCACGAGCCACGCCAAGAGTCCACAGGCGAGCAAGTCTGGGGACCCCCGTTCCCAGAACACCGACAACCTCTATAAGCATTGTTGTTGAAATTATTTCAAGAGATAAAATTCACATCTATGGCATCACTACTTTTCTCAATCAAAGTAGACAAAGGCATATCATTAAAATCAATCGGAGCACTTTTACTAGCAACCAATTTCATAAGAGCATCAACTTTTTCACTCAAAGAAGAAATTTCTTCAACCGAATTAACTTTTTTACTAGTAGGAGCCCTTTCGGTATGCCATTGTGAATAATTTGCCATAATATTATCAAGCAATTTGGTGGCTTCACCCAAAGTAATTTCCATAAAAGTACCACCCGCGGCGGAATCTAAAAGATTTCGAGAAACAAAATTCAATCCCGCATAAAAAATTGTATGATCATCCAAAGATTTAACCCATGAGTTGGGCAATTCCTAAGCATCATTTTCATCCTTTCCCAAGATTGTGCAACACGCTCATGTTCAAGTTGCTTGAAATTCATGATCTGGGTTCTAAGGGAAATAATTTTATGGAGGAAAATACTTAGTGATAAAAGCATCTTTGCACTTATTCCAAGAATCATACTATTGCGAGGCAAAGAAGAGAACCAAATTTTTGCAGAATCACGCAAAGAAAACAGAAATAATTTCATCTTCACCACATCATTGTCCACATATTTTTTTCTTTTGCATATCGCATAATTCCACGAAGGTATTAAGATGGGACGCGGCATCCTCACTAGGAGTACCGGAAAATTGATCTTTCATAACAAGATTCAGCAAGGCAGTATTAATATCACAAGACTCAGCACTAGTTGCGGGAGGAGCAATCGGAGTGCCAATAAAATCATTGTTGTTGGTATTTGAGAAATCACACAACTTGGTGTTCTCTTGAGTCATGACGACTACCAACAAGATTGCACTCAAAAATAGATCCGGCAAGAAAACGGCGAACGAAAAAGAGAGGCGAATAAAATGGCAAATTTTTGTGAAGTGGGGGAGAGGAAAATGAGAGGCAAATGGCAAATAATGTAAATTTCGAGGATATGAGATTTGTGATTAGGAACCTGGTATATGTTGAAGATCCTCCCCGGCAACGGCGCCAGAAATTCCTTTTGATGTCACTTGAAGCTACGTCGGTATTTCCCCAAAGAGGAAGGGATGATGCACCACAGCAGCAACATGTATTTCCCTCAGATATGAAACCAAGGTTATCAAACCAGTAGGAGAACCAAGCAACACAACGTAAACAGCCCCTGCACATAGATTACAAATCCTCGCAACCCGACGTGTTAAAGGGGTTGTTAATCCCTTCCGGGATACGGCGCCTCAAGATAGGCAAACGAACCTGAGGTAAATTGTAGTAGATTGATAGATTGAACGCCAAGTAAAATAAATAGAAATAAAACACAGCAAGGTATTTTTGTTTTAATAGATCTAAAAATAAATGCAAGGAAAAAGTAGATCGCAAAGGCAAATATATGAAAAGTAAGACCCGGGGCCGTAGGTTTCACTAGTGGCTTCTCTCGAGAAAAATAGCAAACGGTGGGTGAACAAATTACTGTTGGGCAATTGACAGAACTTCAAATAATCATGACGATATCCAGGCAATGATCATTATATAGGCATCATGTCCAAGATTAGTAGACCGACTCCTGCTTGCATCTACTACTATTACTCCACACATGGACCGCTATCCAGCATGCATCTAGTGTATTAAGTTCATGGAGAACGGAGTAATGCAATAAGAAAGATGACATGATGTAGACAAGATCTATCTATGTAGAGATAGACCCCATCGTTTTATCCTTAGTAGCAACGATACATACGTGTCGGTTCCCCTTACATCCTTTGGGATCAAGCACCGTAAGATCGAACCGACTACAAAGCACCTCTTCCCATTGCAAGATAAATAGATCAAGTTGGCCAAACAAAACCGAAATATTGGAGAAGAAATACGAGGCTATAAGCAATCATGCATATAAGAGATCGAAGAAACTCAAGTAACTTTCATGCATATAAAAAGATAGATCTGATCATAAACTCAAAGTTCATCGATCCCAACAAACACACCGCAGAAGAGTTACATCATATGGATCGCCAAGAGACCATTATATTGAGAATTCAGCAAGAGAGAGAGAGAGAGGAAGCCATCTAGCTACTAACTACAGACCCGAAGGTCTACAAAGAACTACTCACGCATCATCGGAGAGGCACCAATGGAGGTGGTGAACCCCATCTGACATGGTGTCTAGATTGGATATGGTGGTTCTGGACTCTGCGGCGGCTGGATGAATATTTCGTTGACCTGCCTAGGGTTTCTGGAATATTGGGGTATTTATAGAGAAAAGAGGCGGTCCGGGGGGCACCCAAGGTGGGCACAACCCACCAGCGCTGGGCCTCCTAAGCGCTACAGTGGGTTGTGCCCCCCTCGGGGCACCCCCAGGCGCAGCCAGGGCCCATTAGGTTCCTTCTGGTCCATAAAAATTCTCCATGGAGTTTCGTTGCATTTGGACTTCGTCTGATATTTTTTCCTGTGATGTAAAAAACATGCGGAAAACAACAACTGGCATTTGGCACTATGTCAATAGGTTAGTACCAAAAAATGATATAAAATGACTATAAAATTATTGTAAAACATCCAAGATTGATAATATAATAGCATGGAACAATAAAAAAATTATATATATGTTGGAGACGTATCAGTCCCGCCCTAGGCCCAATAAGGCCCATATCTTGGCCGGGGTTGCCCGGAACCCCTTTCCGGTGACCCGATACGTACCCGATACGCCCGGAACACTTCTGGTGTCCAAATACTATCGTCCTATATATGAATCTTTACCTCTTGACCATTTCGAGACTCCTCGTCATGTCCGTGATCTCATCCGAGACTCCGAACAACATTCGGTCATCAAATCACATAACTCATACAATATAAAATCGTCATCGAACGTTAAGCGTGCGGACCCTGCGGGTTCGAGAACTATGTAGACATGACCGAGACACCTCTCCGGTCAATAACCAATAGCGGAACCTGGATGCTCATATTTGCTCCCACATATTCTACGAAGATCTTTATCGGTCAAACAGTAATGACAACATGCGTTGTTCCCTTTGTCATCGGTATGTTACTTGCCCGAGATTTGATCGTCGGTATCTTCATACCTAGTTCAATCTCGTTACCGGCAAGTCTCTTTACTCGTTCCGCAATGCATCATCCCGCAACTAACTCATTAGCCACTTTGCTTGCAAGGCTTCTTATGATGTGCATTATCGAGAGGGCCCAGAGATACCTCTCCGATACTCGGAGTGACAAATCCTAATCTTGATCTATGACAACTCAACAGACACCTTCGGAGATACCTGTAGAGCATCTTTATAATCACCCAGTTACGTTGTGGCGTTTCATAGCACACAAGGCATTCCTCCGTTATCCGGGAGTTGTATAATCTCATAGTCAGCGGAACATGTATTTGACATGAAGAAAGCAGTAGCAATAAAACTGAATGATCAATATGCTATGCTAACGAATGGGTTAAGTCCATCACATAATTCTCCTAATGATGCGATCCCGTTTATCAAATGACTATGGCTACGAAACTTAACCATCTTTTCTTAACGAGCTAGTCTAGTAGAGGCTTACTAGGGACAGTGTTTTGTCTATGTATCCACACATGTATCAAGTTTTCGGTTAATACAATTCTAGCATGAATAATAAACATTTATCATGATATAATGAAATAAAATAATAACTTTATTATTGCATCTAGGGCATATTTCCTTCAGTCTCCCACTTGCACTGGAGTCAATAATCTACTTCACATCGCCATGTGATTTAACACCAATAGCTCACATCTTATGTGATTAACACCCATAGTTCACATGGCCATGTGACCAACACTCAAAGGGTTTACTAGAGTTAATAATCTAGTTCACATCGCTATGTGATTAACACCCAAGAATAATAAGGTGTGATCATGTTTTGCTTGTGAGAGAAGTTTTAGTCTATAGGTCTACCACATGCAGATCCGTATGTATTTTGCAAATTTCTATGTCTATAATGCTCTGCACGGAGCTACTCTAGCTAATTGCTCCCACTTTCAATATGTATCTAGATCGAGACTCAGAGTCATTCAGATCGGTGTCAAAGCTTGCATCGACGTAACTCTTTACGACGAACTCTTTATCACCTTCATAACCGAGAAATATTTCCTTAGTCCTTTAAGGGTAACTAGCAAAATGGCCCGTGCGTTGCAACGGAAGAAAGCACCAATTACTGTGCAAACCTAGGGTGACATTTAGTTCACTCATGCTCTTCCTGGACCCCCTCCCCCCAAGCCCAATCTAAATTTGCCACTACCATTGATGGATCAACTGGATCAAACACATCACACTCTAAATTTGTGCAACATCATGGATACTCAAATGTCCCTCGACAACTCCAGTTTGGACGAACTATTCCAGTGAGCAATAACAACTATTCCAACACTTTAAATACGTGGAAGCTAGGCCCGGGCGATCAAAGAAGGGACATACACAAATTGGCCCAAGGATTCCGCATCGATTCATGACAGGTGCGATTAACGGGATATTCGCACGAGTTAAAATTCCATCCAGAAGCCAGCTTCCACGTATTTTAACTGGTGCCATTAAATCTATTGATGCGAGGTTGGACTAAATTACAAACTAAATCTAGCTCGGCTGGCTGCAGTCTTTATGCACTGCCTGAGAGGTAGTGAGTTCGAGATACAATAGGGTAGTAATTTTTTATCTATTTTTGCTGGCCCAGCGGCGGACGTCGGCTTCATTGGCGGGCATGATTTTCTATTGGGCCTGCTTCATTGGCGGATGAGGCCGAGTGAGCTGTCTGTGGACGAATTTTAGACGCCAACCATTTTTTTCATCTGTACTACGGGTAACTAGTACCACCTCATCCATATAATACAATTAACATAGGATCCAATGCGGGACGAAACCAAGAATATCACCTTGCTTTATTAGTAGGTATAGAGGTATAGATATAGATATAGATATAGATATAGAGGGTGCTTGGATCCAAGGGACTATTTTGACTAAACATAGTCTCTTTTAGAGGCTAAAGTTCCAAGCACCCCTGACTAAAGAGGGGCTAAAACTAGTCTTGAGACTAAAAATTTTTAGTCGGGGGAACCCTACTAAAATATGGATTAGTCCTCTCTCTCCTCATTTAATTCATCTCTTTAACACAGCCGGTTCCCCTCCCGTTCCCTCGTCTCCCCCTCGAGCGCTCCTCTGCCCCTCCCTGTTCTGTTGGTGCCCGAGGAAGAGAGCAGCGGGACGTGCCACCGGGCTCCCGCAGGATGCGCCGGCGGCCGCCTCCATCTCCGCTGATCGCCGCCGGCTCGGCCTACCGCCGCGCCTCCGCCTCCGCCTACCTGATTAAGGTGAGACTGAAGGCAAAGATCCATCCGCCATGGACGGCGCCCGTTCGATTTCTTTAGTTTTGTGCTTGTTTTTTCCATTAATCAGATGAGAGTCTTGTCTCAGATCCATCCGCCATGGACCTCGCCCCGTTTGATTTCTTGTCTCAAACGGAATCGTCTAGTGCTGCGGCGGAGGCCATGGACGGCGAAGGGTGGGGCTTGACGCCCCCTCGTCTCCGGCGTGATAGTTTCGGCGGCCGCGTTCCGAGGGCCGGGAACGTCGCCGCACCGCGCATGGACCTGGGGAACCTTGACCTCAAAGCCGACTGCGCCGCCGCCTCGTACCCCGACATGACCATGTACACGCATATCCTTCAACGGGACAGCGACTCTGGTCAAGGTTTCCCCCCACAGAGGGCAAGATCAGATGGCTTGCCGCTGCGAGGTCGTCCACCTCGCCAAGGTCTGTCCGTAGCGAGGGCACCAGGTGCTCGCGGCAAGGCCGTCGTGGTGCCGGGGGGGAGGTGATGTTGCTGCCATGTGAGTTGCTGCACGTCGTGGGGGTTCAAGTGGCGCGGGCACCAGCAGGCAGTCGCAGGTAGCGCCGATTCCGATGGATGATGATGACGGCATCGAAGAAGACGAAGATGAAGATGAGAACACGCTCAACCAGCATAGGAAGGTATACAATTTTCTTTTAAATTCTGCTCACACCATTTCTTTGAAACAGAGAGATTTAGGCTGTTTACTTATGCATATTTCTTTTAGAGGCCAAAAAGCAAGGCTAATTGGGCCGACGAAAATACATACATTTTGTGTGAGTTAGCTTGTGAGGAGATAGAGGATGGCAATTTTACTGCTAAAGTTTGGACCAGTCAGGGTTACAAAAATATTAAGGAGAAATATTATCAAAAGACAAAATTGTTGCATCCAGGGAGGAAGTGAAGAACAAAATCCGTAACTGCGGGGTGTGTACAATGATTGGGTATGGTTGCAGCAACAAACTGGATGCGGCCGTGGCGAACATGGAGAAGTTACGGCAACTATAGCTTGGTGGGAGAGGGAGATCAAGGTACGGCAACTAAAGCTTTTTCAATGACAAGTACATGAGCAATGGAGACATATGCTAATGTTGTACAAATACTATTTTGCAGAGTAGACCAAATCTCAAGAAATTTAGAAAGGGTAACCCTGAGTACATTGGACTGTTGCATGAGATGTTTCATGAGGTAGTCGTGGATGGTACTTTTGCTTACGTACCTGGGCCAGCAGATGATACAGAGGCAAACGACGATGATGATGATGAGGATGGCAACCCAATGAGTACCAGTACCCGTAAGAGGGGTACCAGCTCAATTGATTTTAGGAGTACAACAAGTAGTCCTTTAAAGAAAATCAAAATGAACATGGAGAATGGCAAAACTAAGGGTCCATTTTTGAGGACTTTGAAGGAGATCACCACCAGAATGGACAAGGAAGCTGAGACATCAAACACTATATTGCAGGCAATTGTCGACCAAGGCAAAGAAAAGGCAAAGAGAAGTGAGGAGCGTAAGGTAGCAGTGGCTACATGTCAGCAACTTGCCATTGAGTGTGGGGCAGCAGAGGAGTCGATTGAGTACTTTGTAGCCTGTGACTTATTCAAGGAGAAACACAACAGGTTTGTCTTCCAGAACATGAAGACCCCTCAAGCTAGGCTCATATGGTTGAAGAGATGGTGCAAAGCAAAGAATATGTATGATGAAGATGAGTCTTAGCTAGGTTGTCATGTATCCAGTGTCTCCTATTGTGTCATGTTTCCTATGATGAGTTAGGCTAATGTGGACCCTTTATGTGTTGAATTGCTATGTGGACCCTTTATGTTTTGAATTGCTATGTGGACCCTTTATGTTTTGAATTGCTATGTGCACCTAATTACTATGTGTTGAACATAATTCATATGTTGCAGGATGACTCTAGTGATGGTGATAGTATTGATGAGTCCAGTGAAGAGGAGAGTGTTGATGAGGACTCTAGTGATGAGGAAGAGGAAGATGCAAGGAGAAATAGAGTGCTAGCACTACTCCAGTTGAGGCGGAAAAGGCTCAACAATATAGGTATGATCGTCCAAATGTTTGGTTCATATTACATTGAGCATTTCATGGATAAGGGGGAAAGGAGGATTTTAAAAGCTAAAGAGTCTGACTATGAATGGGTACTAAGAACTCTGGGACATAGAACAGACTGCTATAAATTTTTTAGGATGTATCCACCTGTGTTTCATAAACTACATAATTTGCTAGTGGATTCTTATGGGCTGAAGTCCACTAAGAAGATGTCATCAGTTGAGGCTCTAGCTATGTTTTATGGATGGTGGGAGATGGCCAGTCCATTAGGCAGAGTGAGAATCGTTTTGTAAGGTCCATGGAGACGGTTGTTAGGAAGTTTGACAAAGTATTGCATTGTGTGGTTAAGCTTTCGGCTGACATAATTAAGCCACGAGATCCTGAATTCAGAGTTGTGCATGAAAGGTTAAGAAATGCTCGATGGCATCCATGGTTCAATGACAAGATTGGGACAATAGATGGGACTCATGTGCAAGTTGTGGTGCCACCTACCAAGATTCCGCATGATGTAAATGTATATGGCTACTGTAGTCAGAATGTTATGGTTGTATGTGATTTCGACATGAGATTCACTTTCGTTCTTGCCGGGTGGCCTGGATCGGTTCATGATATGAGGCCCTTCAAGGATGCCCTTAGCTGGTTTAGTCACAAGTTTCCTCATCCACCTCCAGGTACCATACTTCACATTCAGCACATGATTGAATTGTGTATACATTGACATTGACTTTGACTGAAATGCATTGCCATCAATAGGAAAATTTTATCTTGTTGACTCGGGCTACCCCAACAAGGCGGATTATCTTGCACTATATAGGGGACAGAAGTACCATTTACAAGAGTTCCATCAAGGCACCATGCCGAGAGGTAAAAAAGAGCACTTCAAGTACACTCATTCTAGACTACGCAATGTCATTGAGCGTTCTTTTGGAGTCTTGAAAAATAAGTGGAGGATCCTTTTTAAAATACAAAGTTATCCTCTACACAAGCAAACAAAAATTATTGTTGCATGTATGGCCTTGCACAACTTTATCCGCGAAAGTCAGTTGGCGGATAAGGAATTCGACAGGTGTGATAGAGATGAGAATTATCAACCTCTCCTTGAGGAAACAAGGAGGAGGCGTCGTAACAGGAGGGATCTAGAAATGGAGCAAGATTCGGTCGACATGAATCAATTGAGAGATAGAATTGCTGATGGTTTGTTCCAGGGCCATTGAGATCAGTGTCATGTTGTTTATTTTCTTGTGTATGGACAACACTAATTTCCTTATGTATGGACAATTTTACTTTACTTGTATGGACAATTTTTATTTTCTTGTGTATGGACAAATTTTATTCCCTTGTATGGACTGTATGGACAATTTTTTCTTGAGAGCAATAGGGGCGGGAGATAGCAGTAGGGGCGGGAGAGGAGTTGGCGGGAGCCAAACTACCGTGGGGGAGGAGTTGGCGGGAGGGACATGTAGGATTAGGGGAGAGGGAGCATAATAAATGCTCATTAACTTGATTTTAGTCTCTTTAGTATTTGGATCCAAACTACCTCCGTCCGGTTTACTAGTTCCCTTATATTCTGTGCTAAATTTTAATCTTAAATTTTAACTAATAAAATGTTAATGCATGTCATAAAAAATATATAATTGAAAAGTAGAAGCATCTTTAAATACGAATCTAATGATATAATTTTTGGTGACATGTATTAATATTCTGTTACTTTGTTAGTTAAATTTTTAGTTAAAATTTGACACAAAATACAAAAGGAATTTATAAACCAAGGCGGAGGTAGTAGTCGACAATATCTCTACGTAATACGTACAATATGTATCCGATCCGATTAAACATAAGGAAACTACGGGTTGTAAGAGTTTTGTCGAATCCGTTTCCAGTTCTAGGAACAGCTTGCATCGGACTCTCCGTGTATACTTGAAGCACAAGATGAGGAGGAAAAACAGGGGTAGAAAAGTCCGGTAACACGAATCTCGAGGCCGATCCAGTCACGGAGATAGCTCGCCGTCCGCTCCGCGCAACAGCAGAGAAAACCCTCCTAAAACCCCACCTCCCTAAATTCTCCCCCCAGCCGACGGCGCAAGCCAAAACTCGCCTCGCACAACCTACGCTACGCCACCCCAAATCGCACGCGCACCGATCGCTTCCCGCCGCCGCCGCCATGGGCTCGACGTTCAGCCACGAGGATGCTCCTCCGCCTCCGCCTCCTCCTCCTCCTCCTCCTTCCCCAGCTCCCGCCGACGCGCCACCTAATCCCTATGCCGTGGTGCCTCCCTCGCCGTTGCCGACCCAGGAGGAGGACAAGGCGGCGGAGGACGACAAGGTGGACTACCTGAATCTCCGCTGCCCTATTCCCTACGAAGAGGCCCAGCGCGAGGCCTCGAGTAAGAACGCCCCTCCCTTGCGTCTGACATCACTGCCAATCGAATCGATTCCTAATGATTCCATGTTGTTCGTTACAGTGACGCTCAAGCCCGACGTGTTCGAGGGCTTTCGCTTCGATTTCGTCAAGCCGGTCAGCCAGGTCTTGTTTTTGAGCCACAGGTACCCTTCCCAATGCCCATCGTTTCTTTTCAGCTAAACTGCTAGTAGCGATCTGGCTGCAATGTTTACGATTCCGTTGCAAATGCTTGTGGCAGTGCGTCAATGGGATCCATGGAGGTCCCTTCACAGGGACCTGAAGTGATCAAGGTCCCCACCTCCCAGTACGAGTTTGGCGCCAACTATATTGATCCCAAGGTTTTATTCTGTCAGGTTAAATTCATGTTTTTTTTTAATGTTTTCATCATCTAAATGTGTTTCCTCTTATTAGCTGATGCTCATCGGTAGGATCGCGCCCGACGGAAGGCTGAATGGACGTGTCAAGTACGAAGTCACAGAAAATCTTTGCGCACAAATGAATGCTCAGGTGATTGCTTTGGGCACAAGTATGAGCTTGCTCCACTGAATGTTGTTGAGTCTCTAAGTTAACTTGTTTTTGTTTCCGCAGTTGACAAACGAGCCTGGTTATTCCCAAGGCATGTTTAATTTGGATTACAAGGTCAGTCTCTTTTTGAGCATTTAGTTCCTGATTTTGCAAGTCGTTTATTTTTTTATCATCTTATTTTATGGGCAGCATCATGCCAATGGTAAGATACTTCCACTGTCCAACAGGGAACTATGATACCATGTCCCGCATTGTGCTGTTAATAAATATATACGTCAATGCTACTGCTCTTAGATTGCTGTTTGGACTCAGTATACCTCTCTCAAATCAATGTCCTTTTCATTTAAACTTGGAATCTAGCACATAAGTTTTAGTTATTTTTGCCTGTCTGCTCCTGGGATTTGTTCACATCTTACGAGTTATCTCTTTCCTCAAATTTTTCTGTTGAATTTCGTCTATCAAAGATGCCTTTTGTGGTACATGCTAATGGTAGCACAACTTACACGTGAATTGCTGACCGTGTGATGCTTCTAATGTTGGCATTGATGCATTTGTTGTTCCTAATATTGTGTAGTCTTCTGTTATTGGTGTGTAAAACCTATAGATACCCAACTAAGATATGTAGGAGTTAGGTTCTTAATGTTTAATAGTATCATATTTGAAGAAAACATATGGTATTTTACCTCCTTCATCTGATGTAATCTTAGTTTATCTGTCTGCATGATTTCATAACTTATTTTTGCTCCTCTGTCATTTATTCCAGGGCAAAGATTTTAGAACCCAATGTCAAGTCGGGAATAATGGCTTCTATGGAGGGAACTACATCCAGGTATAGATGATGCACCAATTTATGTCAATTGTTGGCACATAAAACTAAAGCACTAGTATCATGAATAGAGACTTTGTATCTATTTGATGATAAAGTACTAGTATCCACCTTTTGTGACTACATTTGGAAAATATGGTTATTTTTAACCAAAATGTTAATGGCAGTATGAATTCTGTAATTTTTAGCATTGAATGCACGCTGCTAAAATCCATTGTGATTTAAGCAACTATTGAGAAAAACTATTGACCATTTATGCATGGAGGTAAAGTCAAATTCCCATTATTATAGCAGAACGGCCATGCTGATAAATATGAAGTACTGTGTTTGCAACTAAAATACTCAGGGTAAAGACGGTATGGTGTGCGGTAGGCTGGCAGGGTGTATATGCAGTAGACGGGTGTGCTCTCAGTGTGCATCAGTAGACCACTCTTTGTGCATAGGAAGTACTACTTCAGACAATTTTAGTCTAAAAATGAAGATCTTCCTTTTTCTTAGTCTGCTCAAACTTTAACTGTCCAAAGAAGCTTGGCATTCATATTAAGCAGAACCAAGCATGTTTCCAAGCCAAACGCAGCCGATATGATAACCATAGATCTATCATTCCAATCTTAGTTGGGCATTCATATTTCCCTAATAGTTTATCACTTTATTGCATACTGGATGCTAGAAAAATGAATCATATCATATAGAGAAGACAGCATACTGTCGTCAATTTAACCTACAACTTACAATAAAAAAAAATCTCAGACAGTATATTCTAAAAAATATTTTTCTGTCCCATCATTTCGATACTTAAAACTATTGCAACATATTTTACTTGTGCATTTCAGAGTGTAACGAAGAACCTCTCCCTGGGAACTGAAGGTTTTTGGCTTCAACAACAAAGGAAATCAGGAGTTGGCTTTCTTGCTAGATATGACACGAAGAACATGGTAAAGATTTTTGTATTCGTTACTGTTCATAACCATGATCCATATAAAATAGTTAGGCATTTGGAATTTGTGATGCATTAATATTCCAATCACATTTATGGCCGAAAAACTGCATTTGAGGAATTGTCGCTTGATCAGGTTTTTGCCTACTGATCCTTTTGATCATGCTGAGATATGCCATTTTACATGCTGTTACAAAGCAACATTTAGTTCAGGTTGCTAATATTGGAATAATACATGCTGATTTATGGGATTCTAATCGTGAATTGTCTGGAAACTAAGAAAACAAAAACTTGTCCAGTATGGGAAAGCACAAAGTATCCACCTTGTGTTAATATTGAAAATTAAGTGCAGGAAACTGGGCCTAAAACACTCAGGTTTGCTGTGTATTGATGAAAAACTACCAGTCAGTTAATAACTGCGGCAAGTGAATTCCTCTTGGAAAATAGTAATAATGGTGCAATTTTATAAGCATTTATTTGCAGATCATTTATTAAGTGTGCTGTCTGATTCCCTCTTGGAAAAGTTTAACAATGGTGCAAATTTCTAAGCATTTATTTTACTCTGCAGTCTCCAGAGAGTTACTGCGCTTTCCAGAGTTTGTTTCTCATGGTTGAAGCAATGTGAATGCTTAAGTATTTCACTTGCTTTGCATCATGTGACAAGTACGCCATAGTTGTCATTCTATGTTTTGTGTAGGGTATCATCTCGTGCACATGGTAAAGTCAAGTTGTTCGTTTAGGTGATTAGCAAAATTTTCGAGCTCTTTTCAAGCCTCTGTGAAAGTGTTCTTTCTCACTCAATAAGTTGTCACGAGATGTACTCTAGAACTGATGCTGATATTACTTTATTATTATCAAAGTGATGGTGGATGATTGAATAGACAACAAATTAAAAACTAATACTATATTATATTTCATATTATCTGATAGAGCCATGCCACTAATATCTTCAGGTTGCAACTGGACAAATTGCAAGCACTGGACTGGTTTCACTGAGTTACGTTCAGAAAGTGTCTAATAAGGTTATATTTCTGTCGTAGCATTTTGAAACTTTTCTCTGTTATTATCTTGTTCAAATTCGTAAACTTCTTTATGCAGGTTTCCCTTGCTACTGATTTCATGTACAATCATATGTCAAAGGATGTAACAGCAAGTGTGGGTTATGATTATATCATGAGACAGGTATGCTATGTGCACTGATAGTTTGTTTGACATCTTTTTCCCATGCGTTGGATTTCATGTACAATGATATGACAGTAGTTGTAACCATGCATTGGATTCAATTATGACAGCAGATGTAACCGCAAGTTTATTTATGTTTATTTCCGGAGACAGGCATACCATGAGAGTTTTTTCATGTTTGATGGCATTGATCACCTTGGCAAGATATTTATTGAACATAAAAGTAGCTGCAAATTTGTGGCATATTTGACTATTTCTGTGAAACTTCCCGTAGCAAAAGAATTGCGCACAAAATTTTCTTTTAAAATATTGTTTCTGTTGAAGTGCAGTTGAGTCTATGGTCAATTCATGTCTGAGTTGCATGTGAAAAGCTTAACCACACTGTGGCTCAACATTTGCAGAGTCGTTTGAGGGGAAAGGTAGATACCAATGGCGCAGTTTCTGCTCTTTTGGAGGAGAAAATCAACCCATACGCTACCTTGGTTCTTTCTGCAGAGGTCAGTTTACCTCTTCCCTTATTCCATGCAAGGACCTGTGTTATTGTACTGCCTTTCCTTGTTAGCATGTTGAATCAAGCACTGCCAAAACAGGGACAAACATATTAGTTGTTTTCAATGGTTTTTCCCTGATAGACGACTCGTCCAGATTCGAGTTGAAAGGCTGATTTTGATGTACAATCTTGTGCAGATTGATCACTGGAAGAAGGATAACAAGTTTGGGTTTGGCGTAAGGGTTGGAGAGTAAGATGATGGGATGAATTGTTGAGAGGCATGTACTATTATAGCAGTTGGCATTTGTCGACAAGGATTGTGATGATTTTGTGTTTTGCTGTCATTTTGTTTCTCACTCCACTGGGTTGATTACTTCGGAAATGCCCTCGTCGTCATTAGATTAAGTTTCGTTACGTGCTCCAGTTAGGCTCAAGACCATCTGTGTAAATTTTCTGTGTTATGCGAGCAGACAAGTATAAATGGGAGTTGACTTAGCATTTTGGTATACCTGGGACTTGTCATTTTATATTTGTGTAAGTCAAAGATCGTATGACTCCCATCCGACACTCATCAACTACATAGAAAGAGTTAAATACAACATAGATGCCTTAACTTGTCCGTTGTGCTCAGTTTAATGACTAAACTTGTAAATAAAATTGGTGCTATAACTTGTCGCATGATTCATATATGGTGCCTCCGCCTGTATGCTGCTGTATGTGCTGCCAGCATGGCGTGACAGCTGGTGGCTGCTCCACACGTGCTAGGTGAGATGGGCGCGTATTTTTTTCAGAAAACCCCCTAACTTTTGATTAAATCTTGCAAAAGCTTTACTCTTTTTTTTAGGGATGCAAAAGCTATCACTATTATTACTAAATGGAAAAAAGCAAACCGGGTCACTCCGTGGGATTCCAACCTGCGACCTCCAGGATAAATAGCATTCATGGTAACCACCAGGACAATTCGTGTACAACTTATAGCTGGAAACTTCAATAGATCAATTCTACCTATTGCTCTGCAATTTCCATTTACGTTATTTGAAGCCAAAATATAAAAGTATTTCCAAAGTTGTAGGGTACGATTGATTGATTAATCTTTCCAAATCTAAATGCCTCCCCCAAAGGCTTTGGAATATTATTTCCGGCCACTAGAACGAAACCCCTTCTTAGTTCTTACCGCAAGCTTTTAATAATATGGCCATGATCTATCATTACGTGCGACTATCGCCATTATAGAAAAAAAAAGAGAGGATCAAATTTTCTAGTAAATACTAGAAAAAGCTGTGAATCAACCGGCCGGAAACAGCAGCGTGTCCGCCACCTTTCGCGCATGCCACGCATCCTGTGGGCCCCTTGAGCCACGTCTGGAAACCTCCTTGCGTCATACACACGCTGATCCTGATCTTATCCTTGCGAGCAATGGCATCCAAGATTCATTTCTGGAGCAACACATCTCCTAGTGCATCTTCACGTTTGCAACCAACTGACGCCACCCGAGGCCCTGACGGCGCCGGCGAGCAAGTGCTCGCCCGCCGTCCCTCCACATTTCCTTCCTCCTCCGTTCTCTCTTTTTCCTCTCTCGATATCTCGTCTCACACCGATTCAATCAGCGTAAACCACGAATCGAGCAGCACCGACACCACGGACTACACCGCCTCGCCGTCGCCCGCCTCCAGGAGGCACGCTGCGCCTGGAGCCTCGTCCTCCGTCTCCCGTCGTTCCACCTCGCAACCGCTGGTCCACAGTACAGTTCCTGCAACATCCTCCTTGTTGCAAGAAAAATTTATGCAACATTAGCTATGTTTCAAATCTCTCTTCTGTTGAAAAATATTTCTACAACATTAATTTTGCTGCAGAAAAAAATCTGCAACATCACCTTTGTTGCATAAAAGTGGATGCAATTTTTTCTGCAACATCACCACGCTTGTAAAGTTTTCTGCAACCCATTGTTGCAAAAGATACATCACGTCTCCGCACAAAATCTCTGTTTCAGCAACAACTCGCTTTGTTGCAATTTTGTGACGCTCATGTGGGGAGATCTAACGGCATGGGAGGTGGTCGTTCTTTCCTGAACTTCAATCGGCGGTCGTGTAGCATGCCCCTTATTTCTGAAACACCGCGCTTGTTGCAGAAGGGAGGTGGGGAACGTGGATGATACATTGGACGGCCAGCAGCGCGTCCATCCAACGGCCAGGCAGGCGGCGGATGTTTTTAACTAATCCTCCGGCCGACGCGTAGCGCCCCCCTTTCTACATAGGGATTGTAAAAACAACGATTTTTCTCTTCAGCTGTAGGAAGAAAGGACACTTCACGAGAATCAAAAAACGCCCCTTCCCCCACATGGACAAAAGTAAGTAAACAAGAATTAATTCTAACTCCCACATGATAAAAAAAGTAAAAGGTCTCGCAAAGAAAATAATCCTATTTAACCACTATACACTGCGAGCATCAAGAAATAGAATAATTGCGAATTCCGTGTAGCAGCTAAAGTAGTGATAAATCATGTCACTAAAATAGATCCTAAGGCTGGTCATAGTGGGGAGTAACTTAGACTAGTGTCATATGCATGATATTAGTCTAAGTTACTACCTTCATAATGCAAAGTAACATGATAGTAGTGTCATAGATGGCTTCATTTATTAGCTTGTAGACTCATCTTGTCTTGGAAAGCGCTATGTTACAGTAACATATTATGTTACCATCTCACATTAAATACTTACCACATAAGCAAAAATTTCTTAGAGTGCGCTATGTTACTAGCTAAGTTATTCCCACTATAACTAGCCTAATGAAAGTCCATTGATTCCCAATCTCCATTGGAAATCGAAGACATCTATCCATTTATAATCCTCCTTTAATTGGATTAAGGGATCCTTGAGTTGAAAATGATAACAGAACGCATAAGTCATTAGAAGGAATTCTAATAAACAAATAGATATAGTATACCACCTAACGATTTTGTTTCCCTTATGAGGTAAAAATAAAATTAATGAACCTGCAAATATCGGCAAAACAACAAGTATTGTTAACCAAGGAAAATAACTCATGATAAAGTGATAAAGACAAGATACGTTTTGACCAGAAAAGCCTGTGCTCGATTATTTCGAGCACAGGCTTCTTCGGTAAAGAGGAATCAAATGATTTGAGTGAAGATTTTTTGTAACGTATCAATAAGATAGGGCCATGCTACGTGTTGTTTCGGGCCCTAAATAAACACAGACACTTAAAAATCCGGCGGGCAGGCAGATTCACATCTCTTACAACCCACACAATCTTTGGTTCTCGGCGCGGAAGCAATTTGCTTGGCTTTACATCCATCCCAGGGTATCATTTCTAATACATCTGTTGGACAAGCTCGTACACATTGAGTGCATCCTATACATGTATTGTAATTTTTACGGAATGTGACATTGGATCTATAAATTTTTCTTTTCAACGTAATTTTTTTTGATCTACTAAAATGAAATTAGTACTATAATGAGCCATATGCATTGTAGACACCAGACGAAACATGCAGTCATATTTTTTCAATCCCTCCGTTGGATCATGTTATATTATAGGTGTGTTAGTTCAGTATTTTTTTCAGGATTTTTGAGAACTTTTACACCGTCGAAAACCTTAACTAATTCTGTGGCAAGCTATTGTAGAAAATCCTACTCCTTCAACAATGGTAAAACTGTGTCTAACATAGCTTGCCACAGAACTAGTTAAGACTTGCTAAACATTTAATGGTTTAAAAGTAAGTAAAAAATATGAAATAAATAGGGGAGCCTCATTCTATTATAATAAGATGATCCAACGGTGTGATTGTGAATATATGCATTTATGTGTCCTCAGCGAAAAAAACAAGCATTTTAGCTCACTACATGATCAATATATATTGAAATTTTTGTTCTTTTTGTACAGGACACATGCAGTCATATTTTTTCAATCCCTCCGTTGGATCATGTTATATTATAGGTGTGTTGGTTCAGTATTTTTTTCAGGATTTTTGAGAACTTTTACACCGTCGAAAACCTTAACTAGTTCTGTGGCAAGCTATTGTAGAAAATCCTACTCCTTTCAACAATAAGAAATAAGAAAAAATACAAATTATACAGGAAAATTCGAATTAGCCAATAAATTGGCTATCGTCTTTTCAATATAAATTATTGCAATATTCAAATTGCAATATCAATGAATTACAAATACAAAAATTCATTTAAGTGAAAAAGAATACTATGCAATAATATATTAAAAAATGGATATTCTCAAATAATACTAAGAAAATAGTATTGATTTCTATTTATTTTAATATGTGCGCCTTTGTTTAGAAGATTATGTGTCTAATTATTCAAAAGTCTAATTATTCAATAAATTAGATTGATTGATACGAGTGAATTTCCTATTACGATGGATGGAAGAAAGAATGGATAGTCCAATAGCGGCTTCAACAGTCGCAAGGGCTATAACAAAAATTGCGAAAATATCTCATTTTAATTAGCGACTATCAAATAGATCAGAAAATGTCACGAGAACTGAATTCAGTATAAGTTCAAGACATATTAGAGCTCTAACCATGTTTCGGCTTGTGATCAATCCATTGACACCAATCAAAAATAAATAGACACCCAAAAAAAGTACATGCTCAAACATCATTAACTAACTCCTTATCAATCTCGATTCATTTCAATATGAGGGCAAGAATTGAACCGATTCAATTAATTACAATAGAACAATTACACAACAAAAGAGAAAATAAAGGAGGTATTTGTTGGCAGTAGATGGGTTTTAAATTACTGATTAGTTTTTATGATGTATACAATTTTCCCATATAAAACTACAATAGTTACCATGCGATTTGTCTATTTAAATCTTTATTCTATTTTTATTATTGTTTAGTTTGAAGAGGTAAACATGAACTTTTATAGAATTTATGTGTATTTAATCAGTTCAACGTGTACTATAAAATATTGTGTACATTTTTTTGAAACTGTTCAATGTGTATTAAAAATAATTGTGTAAAAACAATAAATTCTATAAATATGTTAAAACATGTCAAACGTGTTTGTAGAAATGTAAGAATAATTTTACACATTAATCTTTTAATACATGTTGAAATTTTTTAGATAGATTATTTCAATTTTTTGAATGCATGACGAACATTTTTCAAAAACACACCTACAATTTCTTAACACACACGAGAATTTTTGAAAAATATGTTGAATAGTTTTTTATTTCAAATGCACTAACACTTCCTTTAAGTTTTATGACAGTTGTAATATTTTCTTACATTTCCTTTTTCAAACAGGAAAGACAATATAAAAAATAAACATGAAACTGGAAAATAAATAAAAAGAAACCTTTGCGGGCCCATAAGAGCGCCATATATTACAATAAAAATAAGACAAATGCTTGAAGAGGTAAATAGCAACATGATAAATAGACGTCTAGCTCACAAATAGGAATTTATTTCGTCCAGTATCCTTATTCAGAGAAGCGATATATATACGTCTTGCTCATAAATAAGACAAATACTTGCAGAGTTGAGCCAACTTTTCTTTTAAATTTTGTTTTATTATTTTGGCCAGTGTCTTTATTATAAATAGGAATTTATCTCTGTATTCCACAATGGCGTCATTGGCCTAGTGGCTACCATAAGTGTGCACCTATACGCCCAGGTGGGATCAGTGCAGTTTAGCATATTTAAATATAGGGATGTTTTGAGAAATTTAGTTGAAGTACATGGAGTTTTCGGTAAAACAACCATCGAGGGGCGCTCATATAGCTGTTTCTCCTCTCACGGTCATTGACATGTGGGCCAATGCCACATTGGCACACTAGGTTGCGCATACGCTCGAATACACAGCCAGAGGCACCGTATTTAAACGCTCGGACAAGTTATGACACCCGTTTTATGTATTTTACATATTTAGGCACTAAAGTGACCGCGCCGGACAAGTTAAGACACCCCGGTTTATTTAACTCACATTGAAATCTTGTTCATGATAGTTGTGGGTTTGTGCACCAGTTCACACTTACAAAGAACTCCTTGCACTGTCTCATTGGGTGAGAGCAAAAACGTGTCAGGCCTGCCTTTGAATGTGACCTGCTGAGGAGGCCTAGATGAGTAAAGTCTGTTTTTTCGGCCTTGAGGTAGACTGGGATTGATTAGGCAGCACATGCGTGTTAGTCCATTTATCAGAGGGTATTTAGTTGGGCTTTTACTGGCTTTTCACTTCGGTTATAAGCCAAAAGAAAGAAAAAAACATCTACTTAGGTGCTTTTGGATAAAGCCACATAATATACCCTCCGTTTCTAATATAAGACATTTTAGAGATTTCACTACGAACTATATAGACATATTTTAGAATCTAGATCCACTCATTTTACTATGTATGTAGTTTATATTAAAATCTTAAAAGGGCTTATATTTGGCACCAGAGGGAGTATAAATTAAAGTGAAAAATCGAGTAAAAGCCCAACCAAACACCCTCTCAGCATGAGAACAATATAGCAATGTCTTTTTTTTCCTTCTTATAAAGATTGAAGTTGGTGGTGAGTTCACATATGGGTGCAACATTTTTTTCAAATAAACAAATACACGCATCCCCACATATGAAGCAACCTTCCAAAAGGCATATAAACAAATGTACTTTACTCATGTGTGATATCATAAATAAACAAATACGCTACTTTCATGCAAGACCCACTTTTTTTTTTGAAAAATACACAAATAACAAGACAAAAGTACGAGTTCAACTCAAAATCGATCTTGGCTTAATTTTCTTTCCAATCTACTATGGCCATGTAAAATTATCTAACACTGCATGTCTCTCATCGTATTTTTTCTATCTTTTCTAATCATAAAAATCACACAATGGTTATAGGACACTAACTTTATTTCACCACCTCTAAACCAATGGTTCCGTGGCAACACACAGACATCTTGCTAGTCTATATATACCTAATAATAAGGTGCTATTGCTTTTAACGGTACATCATGAAAATTTTCCTTGAAATTGTCAATAATTACCCACTATGCCATCCATAAGTGGAAAAACGATTTTCACTGGATAGACCGTTTCCTTTGGGTTATATACAATGTAGTCCCTAATATTTCACATCCACACAGCTAGCCCAGTAGCTAACGCCTCACTTGACTACCTGGGTTCGACCCCAGCCACGCCCCTTTTTCTTTTTCACTTCTTTTTTGGTGCAAATTCAAATGCTTTTAAAAATATTCATATTTTTCAAACCCTAACTCCAAATCTAACATGTTATATATAAAAATCCGGCGGAAAAATGTGTAGATTTCAAATATGATATTATCTTGCATGTTAATTATTTCTAGAATTAAATTTATGGTGCAACCTTAATTAATACCTTCTTTGTACCGGGTATTTTGGAAAATCCTATTACATATGTTTTCTACCCCATTTAACCTGAGTAGATATGATATTCAACCATTATGTTTTTGCACAACACCACTTATCATGTTGTTTGTTTGTGGAGATTTCAAGGGATTTGTTGATATCGTCCGGTGTGTGTATAAGGGGGTGATTTTTTCTCCTATTGCAACACACAGTCATGTTTGCTTGTAAAATAAAAATGCACACAACATTTGAACCGAAAACTACCGGGTTCAACTGTAGCACCCAGTAGCCGCCAGCTAACAACACTTTCATGTCTATTGAACTACTACACCAGGTCTATCTACGACATATTTAAGTGACTCAATCAAACTAAAAAGAAAAAAATCTACATGAATCTTCGCATGAAATCATTGACATAGGTCTTAGATGTGCAATACTTACGACACATCCAGATGTGCTTTAGCAAAACTTAACTTGGAATTGATATAGATTAATTTATCTTTTAAGTATGTTTCCAAATTGAATAATAATGAGTTGAATTTGTGAACACTATGGTGCCATCCTGATAAGCACATGTTGAATCTCGTATATTTCTTTGGTGTGCACTATTACATTCTTTTGTTGGCATTACTTACGCAGATGACTGATGTTTGTGATATGTTACGAGAGAGTGTTGAACTGATCAAAGATTCTCCAACAAAGAAGCCGAGTCTTCAAGAGCCTCTAGCATATCACATTTATTTCCTGGTGGGATGTTGCTGCGCTGGAACCCCTCTGTAATGAAGTACTCCTATATGTTTTGGTATATGGTAGAATGCCGCGCCGCGTGCGAAGCAGATGGATAAGCTTGACTAGCTTTCATCCGGACGAAAATAACAAGGAATGAATTATGAGTGCTTGTCGATGTCAAACAAGGATCTAACTATGAGTGATTTGAAATTTCTGATTGTAATTTGTGACAAACCGACTGTGAAAGGAATGTTCTCTTTCAAAATTATTGTTGTTTTGCATTATTTATTTTTCACCTTTTTAGTGACTTCACTAAAGCAACATGTGGTTGATAACTATGTCCGATTCTAGGTTGCCATGTTGTACATATACATTAAAATAAAGAAAAATTAAGTTGTTATTTGGAGAATTTGTAGTTTGTTTATCAAATATTGTTAATTGCACGTGGCAATGCACCAGTATTACGCTGGTCTTTTTTTTGAGAAACTTTCAATCTGTTCATCTTCAATTATGATAATACAAAAAACACCAAAGGTAATAAGAATTACAAACAGGTCCGTGAACCACATAGCAACGACTACAAGCACTGGAGCGTGCCGAATGCGCGCCGCCGTCATCGCCCCTCCGTCACTGGAGCCGGGCAAACTTTGTTGTAGTAGACAACCGGGAAGTCGTCGTGCTAAGGTCCAACGCACCGAAGCAACAACCATCGCCGATGAATAAAGTCGTAGAACGATAGCATCAAATATGTAAACTCCCAATCCAAGACGAACAAAGACCGGATCCAAATAGATCTACCGAAGACCAGCACGGACCGAATCCCGCGAGATCCGATGAAGACACACCTCCACACGCCCTCCGACGACGCTAGACACATCATCGGGACGGGGATAGAACGTGGAAGACATTATTCCTACCGAGGGACGTCGCCGTCGTCACACAGCCCAAACCAAGACACTGAATCTAACAAGAACGAGAACAGAGTCCCTCCCGTCGGCGGGGGCCGAGATCCTCCGCACCTCCATGGCCCAAAGGCCATCAGAGATGGGGATGGACCTGCGACGGCGCCGACAGGAGGAAAATGAAAGCTTGAGATATTACTCGACTAATGCAATCCTCTTTACCCGCAAAAGAAATAAAATAACAGGGACGGCAGACAAATGTTTTTTTAATGATATTTGTGGTGGTAGCATATGGCAACTTCTGTTCTTTTTGCCGTAAATTTTTCTTCTTTCAAAAAACTGCCATGCACCTCCGAAGAAACTGTAAGCAAAACCGTTCACAAATGTTATCCCTCACAACAAACATTTGCCACCGCATCCTAAAATAACATACCGTCTACATTATATATTTTGAAAAGGAGAAAGACCTTCGGCATCTGCATCTTGCATCTGGGTGATACATGCAGCCACTACGTTATATATACCGAGTAAAACTTTACTTCTACTCCCTCCGGTCAGATCTATACCCCTATATAGTGTGCGAATAACTTTGAAAGTTGGTCGTTGGATGAAGCCAATTCGACGGTACAGAGATGGCAAATCCGAGCACTACTGGCCGTTGGATATCATCTACATTCCACCAGATTCTGCCATATGTATAATCTAGAAGACTCCATGGTTGAACTTAAGCATAATGCACAAACCTCAAAACACAAGCACTTCTCCTTTGTTCTAGAATCTTCCATATCTTAATTGCCCAAACTTTTTTTCTAAATGAATTGTCACTTTTTGTTTTTACTTGATGCTTTACAATGCACAATTCCATGAATCTTAAAATAGAATTATAAAACTAATCGATTTTGGATGAGATGAACTATAAGAATTAAACGAACATCTGCATCATGCATATATGACTCAAAGATTACATGCTATAGTGTGGTATCTATTCATAATTTGGTTACCGAATCTCATGCGTGCAATGCACGTGTACCTTACTAGTATATTTAGTACTAAAATACGTCTAGATATATCAATTTTAGCAACAAGTAATATAGATCGGAGACGATACTAGTATCGTCCGTCTCAACTTGTTTGTCCGTCTTTTTCGCAAAAAAAGGACAAAAGAAAAGAGAGAAAAAAACTCAACCCTCCAAATAGACCATAGTTTTCTCCAGGGTAGAGTTAAATCCGATTTGGACGTGGCTAGCGAGCACCGCTGCGCTCGTTCGTCGTCTGGAGCGCACTGCTAATATAGTAAGTACATGTCCTTGTGTCTAGTTCTCTACACTAAAAAAGGAAATTCTTTGGCCATGTCCCGTAGCGCGCATGGCTACCGATGGATTCAGCCTTGATCTTGTCTCGCGTGCATTTATTTGGGGGTTTAAAAAATTCTAAGGGCCATAACTTTTGATTGAAGTATCGAAATCCAGTTTCGTTTTCACCGTCAGGTTTCTTACGACGAGTTCTTCAAAACAAGATCTCATATGAGTAGGTTTTGCCAAAAAATTTTGTAGGGCAAATTTGGGTCCAATGGAGGCAACTGTAGTACTATAAGGAAGCAACTTCTTCTTTTTGGCCTAGTAGGACTGACTATTAGGTTGGTTTGTGTAAAAACGAGAAAAACCACACAAAACACAAGGAATCTTTAGTGCTACATACAAAGCAGCTTCAGTACACTATGTGTGTCTGGAATTTTACGAACACTATCCCAACTTGCGTATGATGGCTGCTCAATTGCCTATTGTTGATGATCAGTTGCCTACAATTGATGTTCAATTTCCTATAAATGATATAAATTTCATATCATTGATACCTAGTTGCCTACTATTGGTAATTAGTTGCCTACAATTGATGCTGAGTTGCCTAAATTTGCATAAAGAGTTGCCTACAATATTATGAAGCTGTTTATCATTGTTTTTATATGTTGCCTACAAACACTATGAAGTGGCCTAGTTTCACCATCATGTTGCCTACCATAACTAGAAATAACAGACACAAAAGCATAACCGGTAGATGACTTCATAGTATTATAGGCAATTAAGAAACAATGACATGAGCATACAATAAGCAACTTAGAAGTACCAGTGAGGAAGTCAGAAGAATGTAAGACAAAATTAACTGGGACACAAAATTCAGTGAAGTTGCCGGCTTTTAGCACTAAAGTTGCCTCTTGTAGAAGGAAAGTTGCTTATGAAGTTGATGTGATATTATCTTCCTTTGTTTCAAAGTTGTTCTGTATTATTAGTTAGTTTCTTATTGTTGCAAATTAGTTATTTTTAATGGACTGAAAATGCTTCTGTTTAGCGCTAGAGTTGCCTCATCTAGCATCAAAGTTGCTTTTGAAAAAAAAAATCAAAGAAACATATCCTTGTGGGTTTTAGTTTTGAAGAGCTCATCTCGACAGCTAACCAACTCATGTGTGTTTTCCATCATTATATCAGAAGATTTCAATGATTTTCGCAGGCAACTCCATTGAAAATTAAGAACTTGAATAGGTTTGTGGGCAATTGTCTCATCCATCCCCATATGAAACTTCTCATTACCACCTATGCAACTTCTCATCTAACACCATGGCATGGCTAGCCAACAACATGGCAGCTTAGTAGCGTTGGGAACTAGGGACAAGTTACATGTATTTAGGCAATTAGGGATCTCCCGTAGGCAACTTCGTAGAGATGTAGGCAACTTGATTTCTGAGGCACACAACTTAGAAACCATTTTAGACAAGTTCCCACTTTATAGTGAGCAACTTTCACAGTATGGTAGGCAACTAAACTATGTACATCTTAGTTTTTGATGTATGCAACTTAGAAATCATGGTAACCACCTATTACATTATTGCACATGACTAAGTAAGAGGCTACTAGGCGAATTCACTTATACACATGGTGCAATTCTTCTAGCATTAAAGTTGCTCATGTTTAGCACTAAACTTGCCTCATCTAGCATCAAATTTGCTTTTCAAAAAATTCATCAAAACATATTCATAGGGGATCTAGTTTGAAAGAGCTCGTCACGAGAAACACAATGGTGAAAACAGATCATATTTCTGACAAGCGGTTTGAAAGTTATAGCTTTTTTATTTCGGAAATGTTAACGTCCAAACGTGTGGGCTTTGACCACTCGACCACAGGCATCCATCACCGTCCAGTACTATATGCACGAATCTTGGCACAATCTGGCCGATTTTCTGTGCCACGTAGGACAAGGCGCGCGTGTGGTGTGTGACATAGTTCGCCCGCATGTTGGTTGCCCCCCCCCCCTCCGCGGTCAGCGGTTGCCACTCGGGGGCGTGCGGTGGAACTGCTATGCGCCCGCATGCCACGCGTTGACCGTGGTTGACGTCAAACATGTCGCGCACTTCGCCCGCCTCCCCCTCACGGTTCCATTTACTCATCCCCACAGTTACTCGCACAACCCACTTCACATTTCAGACGATTGGAGGAGAAGACGAGGGGAGAAGGCGACGGCGGAGGCGGAAGAGTCGACGGCGTTCGCGGCCGTCGGTGGTGCTCGCCGGACCGGAGCGGCTTCGCCGGAGCGCCTACAGATTGAAGGTAATGCTCGCTCCCACTCTCACAATCCTTGCCTGCATTTTTCTCCCCTTCCCTCCGTGTTCGACGCTTCGCTCGAGATTCAGGCGATTTGGCAATGCGCCGGCGTTCCCACTGGCGGCGGGGTCCTATGCTTGCCGTTTTCGGTGGCACTGGGCAGTTTCGTCGCCGCCGCGGTGGCGGTCTCGCCGGTGTGGTTCTGCCTGTCCGGAGACACACACTGGTTGTGCCTTGGGATTGGGCCGTTGTTTTCCGATCTGATAGTTGCGCATTGCTTCGACTTGGTATTTGCGATCAGTTCGGGGAGAATTTTGGGGATGAATTTCAAGTCATTATAGTTGCCATTGAACCCTAGATCTAGTTAGTTGTTTTTCAAACTGCAGTATGAAGGAAAACGTGGTGGTTTGAGTAACTATCATGACTGTATGGCAACTAATTTCCTGAATGACTGTGATAGTTGCCACAAACATGCTTTTCCATGCGGCAACTAATTTCTTGAATGACTGTGATAGTTGCCACAAACATGCTTTTCCATGTGGCAACTAATTCCTGAATGACTGTGATAGTTGCCACAAACATGCTTTCCATGTGGCAACTAATTTTTGCTGAATGATTGTGATAGTTGCCACACTGTAGGAATGGTAAAGTGTAGTAAATCGGTAGTCACTGCAGTTTCAACAACCAATTGCATTGGATGGCAACTAATCTGCACAACAACTGTGTCTGTTGCCACTTGGATAGTATATTCTTGTGGCAAATAGACTGTGAACACACTATGGCTGTTGCCATGTTGTAGACAGGATAATGTGGCAAATTGGCTGCATAACATGGCAACTAATTTGCACATCAATTGTGTCAGATGCTATATATATGCTTTCCATGTGGCAAGTATTTGTCTGAACACAGCATGTCTGTTGCCATGTTACAGTCAGTATGATGTGGCAAATTCATTGTACGACAAACGCAATTTTCATGTTTTGCCATGATGACTTGTGATATCTGAACACACTGTGGCAATTTCAGGTTGTACATTAGATGTTTTTCATCGCTTTTTTTAATTATGTGTTGCATTTTAACATGGCAATTTCAACCTAGCACATTTTTGCCATTGAACACATGGCAAGTCATTGTTGTATGAGGACAGGGTGTGAGCTGCCACATCTTAGGTTTGTGCAGTGGAGGATTTTGTGACTTTCTTTTGTACTATCTTGTGCTAACATGGCAACTTCAACATTTTGTTTTTAAGTGCATTTACGATCTGTACATTTTTCTCAAATGTAACCAATGTGCTTAATTGCCACACTTATGTTTCCGACAATCATAGGGGGGGGGGGTGCGTGCGTGTTCATGTGATATTTTGCATTCACTAGTTGACATTTTCACTCGAGCCCATGCGACAAGGACATTCTGTTAGGTGGCAACTGCTTACTTCCTGCATTTTCATTTCCACCGTGACAATTTGGTCTATTCTTACCTCAGCAGAATGGCTCGCGGCGATCATCAAAACGATGATGATGATTTCATGGATCCACCACAATGAGAATCGGCAATCGACGGAGAAAAGAGGCGACGAGGTAACTGTCCACACACCCTCTTCCTCCTGCATATGTTATTGGTTGCCACCTCGAGCTTTGCGATTAAATGCATCATGAACTAAAATTTCATGATGGTGAAAACATGGCAACAATCGATCATTTGTCTGTTTTTTGCGAGAAGAAAGCGATACTCTAGCAGGGCCTCCCAGAACGATCGACTTCATTGGTAGACAGATTTACCGACGATCAGAAGGGAGCTGCTGCTGAGAGGGTATGCAGGCTCTGATGAATGTCCGGTGCACGAATCTAGTCAACCCTGTATGCGACTGGCTTGGTGAGATTTACGACCCCGCCTCCAGGGAATTTGTGATTCCGGGACGTGGAAGACTGCCGTTGAACGAGGAATCCGTGTTCTGCACTTTGGGTGTGCCCCGTGGACAAATCAAAGTCCCGTATGAGGTCAATAACAAGATCGAGGAAGCGTTGTTCCCCTATTTGTTTCCTGGGTTGGAATCCATGCCGAACACGTCTGTACTGGCAGATTCGCCGCAGGCCATGACAACCCATGGTGAGGTTTTTAAGATGAAACTACTCATGTACCTCATCTCAGCTGTTTTCGCGCCGACCACTTCTCTTCGCCCAAACAACAAATGCTTCCCCATCCTGGTGAATGATCTATCTTCACTACATTATTTTCCTTCAATTTTTTTGCTCCAATGTCATGTGCAAGCTAGTCACTGCTAGTGTTTTTTGATTTTTTTTCCATTTGATTTCTGATGCGGCAACTCGTTGTCCTGAAAATTGTGCGGTGCAGGCGAAACTGAAAGATGTGAAGAACATGAATTGGTGTAAGTTCATTGCCGACTTCCTGCATGATGCATTCTCAAGCAAGATGTACCAGAAGGGTTGTCGACTGCATTTAATGGTATTTTTTTACCAGTCCTTTCTGTGAACACTCTTTTTAACACCTTTTATTCATGCATGGCAACCTGATCATAACAAGATGGCAACTGCCATAATGACAATATGGCAACTGCCATCATGACAATATGGCAACTGCCATCATACTATGATGGCAACTGCCATCATGACAATATGGCAACTGCCATCACACTATGATGGCAACTAGCACATACAGATGGCAACTTCTTCTTTTTCTTTTTTCATGCACTTCAACTTGATGATCGTAGGAACATATATTATCCTGTTTTTTCGCAAAATACCATGATCGCAACTGATATTTCTTTCTTTTTAAAATTGTTGTACATCAGCTCATGTATGTCGACTGTCTTGATCTGTCCACCATGGATTTCAACGACAGAGGCCCTCCGCCACGCACAAGTTTGCTTTGTTTCTGCGTGGACTATCGATCTTTGTCAAAGGCTGTGCTTCTGCCGAAGAATGCTTGATACCAAATATGGAAAACTGCAGGTTAGTTCTGGTTTCTTTCTCTACACGGTATTCTTACAAATTTTTGCGGCATAACATATCGTCATGTGGCAACCGTCTGTGGTTAACAAGAGATGACTACCTTTGTTAACCATGGCTGTCTGCGTATGGTATCCATGTTGAAGGAAATATGCCTTAGAGGCAATAATAAAGTTATTATTTATTTCCTTATTTCATGATAAATGTTTATTATTCATGCTAGAATTGTATTAACCGGAAACATAATACTTGTGTGAATACATAGAAAAACAGAGTGTCACTAGTATGCCTCTACTAGACTAGCTCGTTGATCAAAGATGGTTATGTTTCCTAGCCATAGACATGAGTTGTCATTTGATTAACGGGATCACATCATTAGGAGAATGATGTGATTGAATTGACCCATTCCGTTAGCTTAGCACTCGATCGTTTAGTATGTTGCTATTGCTTTCTTCATGACTTATACATGTTCCTATCACTACGAGATTATGCAACTCCCGTTTACCGGAGAACACTTTGTGTGGTACCAAACGTCACAACGTAACTGGGTGATTATAAAGGTGCTCTACAGGTGTCTCCGAAGATACTTGTTGGGTTGGCGTATTTCGAGATTAGAATTTGTCACTCCGATTGTCGGAGAGGTATCTCTGGGCCCTCTCGGTAATGCACATCACTTAAGCCTTGCAAGCGTTGCAACTAATGAGTTAGTTGCGGGATGATGTATTACGGAACGAGTAAAGAGACTTGCCGGTAACGAGATTGAACTAGGTATTGAGATACCGACGATCGAATCTCGGGCAAGTAACATACCGATGACAAAGGGAACAACGTATGTTGTTATGCGGTTTGACCGATAAAGATCTTCGTAGAATATGTGGGAGCCAATATGAGCATCCAGGTTCCGCTATTGGTTATTGACCGGAGACGTGTCTCGATCATGTCTACATTATTCTCGAACCCGTAGGGTCCGCACGCTTAAAGTTTCGATAATGGTTATATTATGAGTTTATGAGTTTTGGTGTATCGAAGGTAGTTCGGAGTTCCGGATGAGATCGGGGACATGACGAGGAGTCTCGAAATGGTCGAGACGTAAAGATCGATATATTGGACCACTATATTCGGACATCGGAAAGGTTCCGAGTGATTCGGGTATTTTTCGAAGTACCGGAGAGTTACGAGAATTCGTATTGAGCCTTAATGGGCCATACGGGAAAGGAGAGAAAGGCCCCAAAGGGTGGTCGCACCCCTCCCCATGGACTAGTCCGAATTGGACTAGGGAGGGGGGCGCCTCCTTCCTTCCTTCCTTCTCCTTCTCCCTTCCCTTCTCCTACTCCCACAAGGAAAGGAGGTGTCCTACTCCCGGTGGGAGTAGGACTCCCCCCTTGGCGCGCCCTCCTCCTAGGCCGGCCGCCTCCCCCTTGCTCCTTTATATACGGGGGCAGGGAGGCACCCTATAGACACAACAATTGATTATTGATCTCTTAGCCGTGTGCGGTGTCCCCCTCCACCATAATCCACCTCGATAATACTGTAGCGGTGCTTAGGTGAAGCTCTGCGTCGGTAGAACATCAACATCGTCACCACGCCGTCGTGCTGACGAAACTCTCCCTCGACACTCGGCTGGATCAGAGTTCGAGGGACGTCATCGGGCTGAACGTGTGCTGAACTCGGAGGTGCCGTGCGTTTGGTACTTGATCGGTCGGATCGTGAAGACGTACGACTACATCAACCGCGTTGTGCTAACGCCTCCGCTTTCGGTGTACGAGGGTACGTGGACAACACTCTCCCCTCTCGTTGCTATGCATCACCATGATCTTGCGTGTGCGTAGAAAAATTTTGAAATTACTACCTTCCCCAACAGTGTCATCAGAGCCAGGTTTTATGTGTTGATGTTATATGCACGAGTAGAACACAAGTGAGTTGTGGGCGATATAAGTCATACTGCTTACCAGCATGTCATACTTTGGTTTGGCGGTATTGTTGGATGAAGCGGCCCGGACCGACATTACGCGTACGCTTACGCGAGACTTGTTCTACCGACGTGCTTTGCACACAGGGGGCTGGCGGGTGTCAGTTTCTCCAACTTGTGTGGTTACGCCCGGTCCTTGCGAAGTGTGGCTCCGAGTGTGGCTATGCCCGGTCCTTGCGAAGGTTAAAACAGCACCAACTTCACAAACTATCATTGTGGTTTTGATGCGTAGGTAAGAACGGTTCTTGCTAAGCCCGTAGCAGCCACGTAAAACTTGCAACAACAAAGTAGAGGACGTCTAACTTGTTTTTGCAGGGCATGTTGTGATGTGATATGGTCAAGAAGCGATGCTATATTTTATTGTATGAGATGATCATGTTTTGTAACCGAGTTATCGGCAACTGGCAGGAGCCATATGGTTGTCTCTTTATTGTATGCAATGCAATCTTCCTGTAATGCTTTACTTTATCACTAAGCAGTAGCGATAGTCGTAGAAGCATAAGATTGGCGAGACAACAATGATGCTACGATGGAGATCAAGGTTTCGCGCCGGTGACGATGGTGATCACGACGGTGCTTCAGAGATGGAGATCACAAGCACAAGATGATGATGGCCATATCATATCACTTATATTGACTGCATGTGATGTTTATCTTTTATGCATCTTATCTTGCTTTGTTTGACGGTAGCATTATAAGATGATCTCTCACTGAATTTCCAGATAAAAGTGTTCTCCCTGAGTATGCACCGTTGCCAAAGTTCGTCGTGCCCAGACACCACGTGATGATCTGGTGTGATAAGCTCTATGTCCATCTACAACGGGTGCAAGCCAGTTTTGCACAAGCAGAATACTCAGGTTAAACTTGACGACCCTAGCATATGCAGATATGGCCTCGAACACCGAGACCGAAAGGTCGGCGTGAATCATATAGTAGATATGATCAACATAGTGATGTTCACCATTGAAAGCTACTCCATTTCACGTGATGATCGGTTATGGTTTAGTTGATTTGGATCACGTGATCACTTAGAGGATTAGAGAGATGTCTTTCTAAGTGGGAGTTCTTAAGTAATATGAGTAATTGAACTTAAATTTATCATGAACTTAGTCCTGGTAGTATTAGCATATCTATGTTGTAGATCAATAGCTCGCGTTGTTGCTTCCCTATGTTTATTTTGATATGTTCCTAGAGAAAAACTATGTTGAAAGATGTTAGTAGCAATGATGCGGATTGGATCCGTGATCTGAGGATTATCCTCATTGTTGCACAGAAGAAATATGTCCTTGATGCACCGCTAGGTGACAGACCTATTGCAGGAGCGGAATCTGACGTTATGAATGTTTGGCTAGCTCAATATGATGACTACTTGATAGTTTAGTGCACCATGCTAAGCGGCTTAGAATCGGGACTTCAAAGACGTTTTGAACGTCATGGACCATATGAGATGTTCCAGGAGTTGAAGTTAATATTTCAAGCAAATACCCGAGTTGAGAGATATGAAGTCTCCAAAAAGTTCTATAGCTAAAAGATGGAAGAGAATAGCTCAAGCAGTGAGCATGTGCTCAGATTGTGCAGGTACTACAATCGCTTGAATCAAGTGGGAGTTAATCTTCCAGATAAAATAGTGATTGACAGAATTCTCTAGTCACCATCACCAAGTTAGGAGAACTTCGTGATGAACTATAGTATGCAAGGGATGACGAAAACGATTCCCTAGCTTTTTCATGATGATGAAATCGATGAAGGTAGAAATCAAGAAAAGAGCATCAAGTGTTGATGGTTGACAAGACCACTAGTTTCAAGAAAAGGGCAAAGGGAAGAAGGGGAACTTCAAAAAGGAACGGCAAGCAAGTTACTCTTCAAGTGAAGAAACCCAAGTTTGGACCTAAGCCTGAGACTAAGTGCTTCAACTGCAAAGGAATTGGTCACTGGAAGCGGAACTGCCCCAAGTATTTGGCGGATAAGAAGGATGGCAAAGTGAACAAAGGTATATTGGATATCCATGTTATTGATGTGTACTTTACTAGTGTTTATTGCAACCCCTCGGCATTTGATACTGGTTCAGTTGCTAAGAGTAGTAACTCGAAACGGGAGTTGCAGAATAAACAGAGACTAGTTAAGGGTGAAGTGACGATGTGTGTTGGAAGTGGTTCCAAGATTGATATGATCATCATCGCACACTCCCTATACTTTTGGGATTAGTGTTGAACCTAAATAAGTGTTATTTGGTGTTTGCGTTGAGCATGAATATGATTTGATCATGTTTATTGCAATACGGTTATTCATTTAAAAGAATAATTGTTGTTCTGTTTACATGAATAAAACCTTCTATGGTCATACACCCAATGAAAGTGGTTTGTTGGATTTCGATCGTAGTGATACACATGTTCATAATATTGAAGCCAAAAGATGCAAAGTTAATAATGATAGTGCAATTTATTTGTGGCACTCCCGTTTAGGTCATATTGGTGTAAAGCGTATGAAGAAACTCCATACTGGTGGGCTTTTGGAATCACGTGATTATGAATCACTTGATGCTTGCGAACCATGCCTCATGGGCAAGATGACTAAAACTCCGTTCTCCGGAACAATGGAGCGAGCAACTGACTTATTGGATATAATACATACTGATGTATGCGGTCCGATGAGTGTTGAGGCTCGCGGAGGGTATCATTATTTTCTCACCTTCACAGATGATTTAAGCAGATATGAGTATATCTACTTGATGAAACATAAGTCTGAAACATTTGAAAAGTTCATATAATTTCAGAGTGAAGTGAAAAATCATCGTAACAAGAAAAATAAATTTCTACGATCTGATCGTAGAGGAGAATATTTGAGTTACGAGTTTGGTCCTCATTTGAAACAATGCGGAATAGTTTCGCATCTCACGCCACCTGGAACACCACAGCGTAATGGTGTGTCCGAACATCGTAACCGTACTTTATTAGATATGGTGCAATCTATGATGTCTCTTACCAATTTACCACTATCGTTTTGGGGTTATGCTTTAGAGACGGCCGCATTCACGTTAAATAGGGCACCATCGAAATCCGTTTAGACGACGCCTTATGAACTGTGGTTTGGCAAGAAACCAAAGTTGTCGTTTCTTAAAGTTTGGGGTTGTGATGCTTATGTGAAAAAGCTTCAACCTGATAAGCTCGAACCCAAATAGGAGAAATGTGTCTTCATAGGATACCCAAAGGAGACTGTTGGGTACACCTTCTATCACATATCCGAAGGCAAGACATTTGTTTCTAAGAATGGATCCTTTCTAAGAGAAGGAGTTTCTCTCGAAAGAAGTGAGTGGGAGGAAAGTAGAACTTGATGAGGTAACTGTACCTGCTCCCTTATTGGAAAGTAGTTCATCACAGAAATCTGTTCCTGTGACACCTAGACCAATTAGTGAGGAAGTTAATGATGATGATCATGTAACTGCAGATCAAGTTACTACCAAACCTCGTAGATCAACCAGAGTAAGATCCGCACCAGAGTGGTACGGTAATCCTGTTCTGGAGGTTTTGTTACTAGACCATGACGAACCTACGAACTATGAAGAAGCGATGGTGAGCCCTGATTCCGCAAAATGGCTTGAGGCCATGAAATCTGAGATGGGATCCATGTATGAGAACAAAGTATGGACTTTGGTTGACTTGTCCGATGATCGGCAAGCCATAAAAATAAATGGATCTTCAAGAGGAAGACGGACGATGATAGTAGTGTTACTATCTACAAAGCTAGAATTACCGCAAAAGGTTTTTGACAAGTTCAAGGAGTTGACTACGATGAGAGTTTCTCACTCGTATCTATGCTTAAGTCTGTCGGAATCATGTTAGCAATTGCCGCATTTTATGAAATCTGGCAAAATGGATAAATAAAACTGCATTCCTTAATGGATTTATTAAAGAAGAGTTGTATATGATGCAACCAGAAGGTTTTGTCGACCCTAAAGGTGTTAACAAAATGTGCAAGCTCCAGCGATCTATCTATGGACCGGTGCAAGCATCTCGGAGTTGGAATATACGCTTTGATAAGTTGATTAAAGCATATAGTTTTATACAGACTTGCGGTGAAGCCTGTATTTACAAGAAAGTGAGTGGGAGCACTACAACATTTCTGATAAGTATATGTGAATGACATATTGTTGATCAGAAATAATGTAGAATTATTCTGTAAAGCATAAAGGAGTGTTTGGAAGGAGTTTTTCAGAGAAAGACCTTGGTGAAGCTGCTTACATATTGAGCATCAAGATCTATAGAGATAGATCAAGACGCTTGATAAGTTTTTTCAATGAGTGCATACCTTGACAAGATATTGAAGTAGTTCAAAATGGAACAGTCAAAGAAAGAGTTCTTGTCTGTGTTACATGGTGTGAAATTGAGTAAGACTCAAAGCTCGACAACGGCAGAAGATAGAAAGAGAATGAAAGTCATTCCCTATGCCTCGACCATAGGTTCTACAAAGTATGCCATGCTGTGTACCCGATCTATTGTATACCCTACCACTGAGTTTGGCAAGGGAGTACAATAGTGATCTAGGAGTAGATCACTGGACAACGGTCAAAATTATTCTTAGTGGAATAAGGATATGTTTCTCGATTATGGAGGTGACAAAAGGTTCATCGTAAAGGGTTACGTCGATGCAAGTTTTTGACACTGATCCAAATAACTCTAAGTCTCAATCTGGATACATATTGAAAGTGGGAGCTATTAGCTAGAGTAGCTCCATGCAGAGCATTGTAGACATAGAATTTGCAAAATACTTACGGATCTGAATATGATAGACCCGTTGACTAAAATTATCTCACAAGCAAAACATGATCACTCTTTAGTACTCTTTGGGTGTTAATCACATAGCGATGTGAACTAGATTATTGACTCTAATAAACCCTTTGGGTGTTGATCACATGACGATGTGAACTATGTGTGTTAATCACATGGTGATGTGAATTATTGATGTTAAATCACATGGCGATGTGATCTAGATTATTGACTCTACTGCAAGTGGGAGACTGAAGGATATATGCCCTAGAGGCAATAATAAAGTTATTATTTATTTCCTTATTTCATGATAAATGTTTATTATTCATGCTAGAATTGTATTAACCGGAAACATAATACTTGTGTGAATACATAGACAAACAGAGTGTCACTAGTATGCCTCTACTAGACTAGCTCGTTGATCAAAGATGGTTATGTTTCCTAGCCATAGACATGAGTTGTCATTTGATTAACAAGATCACATAATTAGGAGAATGATGTGATTGACTTGACCCATTCCGTTAGCTTAGCACTCGATCGTTTAGTATGTTGCTATTGCTTTCTTCATGACTTATACATGTTCCTATGACTATGAGATTATGCAACTCCCGTTTACCGGAGGAACACTTTGTGTGCTACCAAACGTCCACAACGTGAATCGGGTGATTATAAAGGTGCTCTACAGGTGTCTCCGAAGGTACTTGTTGGGTTGGCGTATTTCGAGATTAGGATTTGTCACTCCGATTGTCGGAGAGGTATCTCTGGGCCCTCTCGGTAATGCACATCACTTAAGCCTTGCAAGCATTGCAACTAATGAGTTAGTTGCGGGATGATGTATTACGGAACGAGTAAAGAGACTTGCCGGTAACGAGATTGAACTAGTTATTGAGATACCGACGATCGAATCTCGGGCAAGTAACATACCGATGACAAAGGGAACAACGTATGTTGTTATGCAGTTTGACCGATAAAGATCTTCGTAGAATATGTGGGAGCCAATATGAGCATCCAGGTTCCACTATTGGTTATCGACCGGAGACGTGTCTCGGTCATGTCTACATTGTTCTCGAACCCGTAGGGTCCGCACGCTTAAAGTTTCGATGACAGTTATATTATGAGTTTATGAGTTTTGGTGTACCGAAGGTAGTTCGGAGTTCCGGATGAGATCGGGGACATGACGAGGAGTCTCGAAATGGTCGAGACATAAAGATCGATATATTGGACGACTATATTCGGACATCGGAAATGTTCTGAGTGATTCGGGTATTTTTCGAGTACTGGGAGAGTTACGGAATTCGTATTGGGCCTTAATGGGCCATACGGGAAAGGAGAAAGTCCCCAAGGGTGGCCGCACCCCTCCCCATGGACTAGTCCGAATTGGACTAGGGAGGGGGGCACCCCCTTCCTTCCTTCTCCTTCTCCCTTCCCTTCTCCTACTACCACAAGGAAAGGAGGAGTCCTACTCCCGGTGGGAGTAGGACTCCCCCCCTTGGCGCGCCCTCCTCCTAGGCCGGCCGCCTCCCCCTTGCTCCTTTATATACGGGGGCAGGGGGGCACCCCATAGACACAACAATTGATTATTGATCTCTTAGCCCTGTGAGGTGCCCCCCTCCTTTATATACTGTAGCGGTGCTTAGGCGAAGCCCTGCGTCGGTAGAACATCAACATCGTCCTGCACGCCGTCGTCTTGTGAAACTCTCCCTCGACACTCGGCTGGATCGGAGTTTGAGGGACGTCATCGGGCTGTACGTGTGCTGAACTTGGAGGTGCCGTGCGTTCGGTACTTGATCGGTCGGATCGTGAAGACGTACGACTACATCAACCGCGTTGTGCTAACGCTTCCGCTTTTGCTCTACGAGGGTACGTGGACAACACTCTCCCCTCTCATTGGTATGCATCACCATGATCTTGCGTGTGCGTAGGAATTTTTTGAAATTACTACGTTCCCCAACACATGTCTCACTCCACATGGCAACTCTGTCATTCGTGCTAAAACTTATATTCACGTCTTCTTTTTTTGTTGTATTTGCAACACATGAACTGCTAGTCAGTGTTCATCATTCTCTCTCTTACATTCTAGCTATTTTTTTGGTTTTTTCCAGCTGATGGCCAAGCATGCTATAGACTACAGCGTGTTTGGGGGCCTCAAAACTTTGGAAAGTGGATGGACGTGCACTCAGCTCCGTCTTGCCCTACTGAGGTAATCAAAGATATATATCTATGGTTGCCTTGGATTATTTTTGATGTCATGCAAGTGACTGTAATATGGTTGGTTATTGCTGCTTCTTGTTTCGTGCACAGGCGAGGGCACCTATTGAGCATCTAATTGGGCAGTTTGCATCCGGAATGACCGGCTTGCTCGGGAAGTTGGTTGAGGGTTGGACGTCCCTTAATGGCTCTGACAGCGACGCGGTTGCGAGGCAGTTCACTACATTTGTCCCAGAACGGACACATCGGCCAACTGGTTGCCGTGGCCGGTATGACTACAACAGTTCCCAAGAGCTTGCTGACACACAAGATGAACTAGATGGAGACGCTGGTCTCAGCAAGGATGACGACGATGACATGGAGAACATGCAATAGGACACCGATGATGATGAACATGTTGAAGTTCGTGCAGGTGGTAAGAAGGGCAAGGATGCACCAGATGTCCCCCCACCGGAGAAAGTAAAAGAACATACGACTGCGAGAGGCGAGGGGGTGTTGCCATCAAAGAGGGGGAGGGCTCCAGAGGATGTTGGGCAGGGTTCTCCTGGCAAGAGGTCTAGGACCGATCCCGTAGCTGCTAGGAGGAGGTTCGACTTTAATTTTAGTTTTTTGTTTTGTCTATATTTTTGGAACAGACTGATCCCTTTTCGCATTTGTTTTTGCTAAGCGTGGCAACGAGTTTGCTGTCTGACAATTGCCACCTTTTTTCCCTCTATCTTATACGTGCAGTGAGGCGACAGCTGGTGGACGAGCAGTTACGAAGAAACAGGCACCAAGGCCAACCCGTGTTTCTGCTCGGTTGAACAAAGGTGCCCCCATTGCTGGTGACACCCCTTCCACCAGGTCATCTCCTCGTACGACGACGTCCAACACCGGGGATCCCGTCGTGTTGCCAGACCTGAGAAAGCCAGTCAAGAAGTAGGTTTTCCATGCGCTTTCATTGACATAGTGCTACATTTTTTATTTTTCAATGCATCCGTTCAGCTTGCCACATGGGCTTCTGTCATCGTCCCCACATGGCAATTGCTGTTTTTCGAATGATTTCCTTCCTTTTTAACTGCATGGCAACTCCTGCTTGTTTTTTACATGGCAACTGCTATCTAGGCCAAATGGCAATTCTTATTGTACCTACATGGCAACTGCCATCTTTCCATTGGCTTGTGTGCTCATCCCATACCTAGTTTTGCAATTGCATTCCTGGCAGATCAGACATTTTTATCATTCTTCAAGTTGGCTAGCATGGAAACTCTTGCTGGATTTGCATGGCAACTGCTAACTATGCCACATGGCAACTCATATTCCCCTTACATGGCAACTACCAGCTTTTCCACCTATTTTTTCATTTTTTTTAGATTTATACCATGGAAAATATTTTTTGTTCATTTTTAATACCTTTTTCATGTGCTTTCTTTTTTGCAGGGTGAAGAAGACTACTACACGCGGGGCCAAGCATATAATTAGGGACCCACTCGAACGCCTTCATTCAAAGTTGTCAACAGGGGGCAACTCAGATGTTCATGAGGCGCCAGTCGACAAAGCTAACTTCTTTGCTGCACCAATGCTCCCACTAACTCGACGCAAGTGGTCGACCATCTCCGCCGGTTGCAGATGTGTAGGTTAGAACAACAGGCATCCGTACATCGGGGAGTGATGAGTCGGTATCTGCCAGGATAGCTGAAATATTGCCAACTCTTCTGGCAATGAAGGATGCTGCTGTGAGCCATGCCACCCCATCGACAAGCGTTGAAGTGGGCGCTCGAGACCAACCTAAGCAAGGAAGATTCCCGCTGATCGACACCGATTCCAAGCGGCGTGCGTGGTGGCACTCCCTGTCCCACGGCGAAGTGGTGGCGGCAATTCATAATGATATGACATCTACAGTGAGAGTCTTGGCACAACAACTCCAGCTCACATCGGTGCAGATCGCTAAAGCGGTATTTACAGCGTCTTTGGTCTTCCACCGAGGTGTCATAGCCCCCGCAAGCAATCAACAGACATACCCAACGCACCAGCTGTAGCTAGGAGCAGCAGAGATGAGTCTGGTTATGTTCCTGCGTCCACACTGTTCCCGCCACCTGCCAAAAGCAATGTGATGGAGAAACCGGAAGACCGGAGCACAATTGATGCAGGTGTCAAGCCGGGCATGAGTGACGCAGGTGAACGCCCGAAGCAGACTGCGCCTTTGCCCGCAGTGGAAATCCCCAGCTTAAATCTGCGCACTTCCAGGCTCCCAGTCAATGTTGGTGTCCCCTACAGCCCAAACAAGAAGATTGTCAAGGAAGCTGCGGCTGATACCACTGACAACACGCCCCGCCCTACAAATAAGCCCGATCATTACAGAGCGGCCGATTCAGATATGTTTGTTGATCTTTCACCCTTGGATTCTGCCCCGCAAGTTGTTCGCGGTCCAGCCAATAGGCATGAGAGGCACCCAATGGCCTTCACCCCACCGAGCTTCAGCCTTGGCATCAGTCAAGATCAACCATTGGTGCTAGATCCTATGCCAGTTGCCTTTGATTTCCCAGGAGGCATGCCCGCAATGATGGCGCAGCCAATGGTCGAGGGCAGGAAGGCTGTCAAGTTCGCAGAGCCGATCGTCCAAGGTACATTTCTTATGTGCTTATCATTTTCTTGTATACATCTGTGTAGTCTGACTTTTGTCCCAAGCATTTTTTTGGGGTTCTCACTTGTGATGGAAACTGTTATGTGATGACATGACAACTGGATTTGCTGCACCATGTCACCTACATTTTTTTGTTGCCATGCTGCATTTTACATTCGGCAATCACATGGCAACTGAAGTTGATTCAACATGGCAACTGTAGTTGTTGTCACATGGCAACTACAGTGCAATACACATGGCAACTGGATTCTTTGCACCATGTCACTGTATTTTTGTTTCCATGCTGCATTTTCCATTTGGCAAGCACATGGCAACCGGAGTTGACACAACATGGCAAATCGTAGTTGCCGCCACATGGCAACTTCAAAGGCACTACACATGGCTACTGGATTTGCCTCCACATGGCAACTCCCTACTTTTTGTACCTACATTTCACATCATGCACCCTATCTTTTCACATTCCATTTGTTTCTGTTTTCCAGGTATCCTAACCCACTTTTTTGATCCTTGCAGGCACCCCTGAGGAGATTTCACCGTCACTTGATGAAGCTTACTGCAGGATCAAGGAGGCAACATTGCAGAGGAGGTCCTCACGAGGTCAGGGGCAATCAAGTTCCAATGTGCCTGCAGATACGGTATCTGAGGATACCATTAGGAGTGCCACCCACGGTTACGTGGAGGCAGCGGAGGGTAGTTCACCCACCTCCCGCGGAAGACTACGAGCCCGAAGTCAGGGCCACAAAGGAACAGACCCAGCTATACGATATTGTCAAGCGATTTGGAAATGCGAGGTCCAGCAGCAAGCACATGAAGGAGCTGAAAGCATAATGACCACATTTTGCTTTGCTCTTTCTACCATTCATATTTTTTTCTACTTTCTATATATGATCCGCTTACGTTTTAGTTCTTCCTTTTTTACTTAGTAGACATGATTCTTTCATGTTATATCATTTTCATACAGCTCATGTTTGGACAGAACCAGGGTCATTCAATGCGAAGCGACATATGTCGACCTGGGTGATCTTGCCGAGTCCGTGAGGCCAAACGGTAAAATGTCGACGAATGTAGTTGCATGCGGGATTGACTACATCAACAAGCATATGGATATGTCTCCCGACAAAACAATCATGCATTACAGTGTGACCTGCAAAATATGGGATGGTGACTTCCACCACAAAATCCCGAGGAAGAATTTTTCTCAACACGGTCAATTCAAGCTCACGCTGAAGAAATATGTGAGTACTCCTTCCCTATTTGCACTTTTTTCACATGGTATGGTTTTTTGCCATTATCTGCACTTTGTTTATGTGGCAGATGTTTCATGCAGCATCAGCTGCCGTGCAAACTGACTTTTTGATTTTTGCATCCCGTGCAAACTATGTGGCAACTCCAAAGTAAAATACACGGCAAATTTTGTTCATACATGGACGGCAACTTTCTTTCAACTACTCACTATAACTAAACATTCTACGTGATTCTACTTTTTTTGTCCCTCTGCTGTTCTTCATGTGAACTCTGCTTCTCATTTCCTTCACTTTTACATGCAGGTCCTGTTCCCCATGTTCCAGGAGCTTGCACCACACGACCCACACGACAAGTGTGGTCACCACTACGTGATCTGTCTTGACCTGAAAAACCAATGCTTTGAGGTGCTTGATTCAATGTGTTCGGCAGCCGATGCAGACCTTACTTCACATGCTGAATTCTTCATCAACAACGTCAAAGAGACATGGAACCGTCACTACGAAAACTCAAAGGTCCAGATAAGACATTTCCCGATTGAGTACGTGGTGACTACGAATCAAGGAAACGCGTAATTTCCTACCCCCCTTCATGTGCCATTTACATCAATCCCACCCCTCTTTGTTGTTACATCTGAATTGAAGTTTATCATTGCTATGTATGTCCTTTTTGCGAGTTCACCTGACTCTTTTTCTTGTGCAGGACGGACCGTGGCTTTCACACGTTGGAATACCTTGCAAAGTGGGAAGGTAGACTTTTTCCCGCTGTCACAACTGCAACAGTCGTTGAGCTCCGGAAATTTTACACATGGAACTGGTTGACGAATGAAGATTTCAACAAGCGGTCCAGAGCACGCGAGTTCGTGGAGGAATCTGTCAAGAAAGTCATCAAGAAGTACAAGTGATGACATGGCGTTACACACCGTACGCATACCTTACATTCTGTTGCCGAGGAATGTAAGGTACTACCTTTTGTTCTTCTCAAAAACTATGTCCGTGTGCTATGCTATGACTGCAACCCCGAGTATCCTAGTACGCAGTGGTGGTTCGTGAGTGACATATGAATATTTTCTGTAATATTTTGTGTGGATGTGAACCTATTTCAGGCGTGATAGTAGATACGTTTTATGTTTATCATTATTATTGTGGTTTCATCGTTTGCACCACCAGGTTGCTGCTTCGAATGCGTGCACTATGTTCTAAAACATGGCAACTGTAGTTCATCAGACACGGTTATTAAAAGTCGTCGTCGTTTTTCATTTGGCTGTTTTGCTTCTTCTTTTTCATAGCTAACTGCACCGGTTACCATGGTAGTTTTGATCATGTATCCGTAACCTTTTCTGCGGTTGATGCACGTTATGCTTTTTCAACTTTGTTTCCCATAGATTGCACACAACACAGCATGTGTGACTAAAGCGTGTCGAATTATCATGAAAATATACGCGATGTAGAGTCATTACAAATAACATGGCATTTTTTTGATGCAGCTAACGAGGCAGATTCGATTACAAAGAACACGGCAGATTCAACATAAACAAGATGGCAGATCCAGTATACTTGACATGGCGGATTGAGTATAATTAACATGGCAGACCCAGTATATTTACCATGATAGATTCAGTATAAAATATCATGGCATATTTAGTACAAAATAGCATGGCAGATCAAGTACACACAGCATGCCAACTGCAGTTACCCATTCAATGCATTTTCCTGCAACTTCTGATGCCCCTCAAGAGTCAGTCTCCCATTTCTAGAAAAATACACAACATCTAGGTTACAAAACAAAATGTCCCCAAGGACCATGTCACAACGCCCCAATTTTGCTTACGGATTGCCTGTCCTTTTCTTTGTTTTCTTGTGTTTTGCTTGAATCTCCAATCCCGATTTGTACCTTATCTCTTTTGGACGTCCCTTTGTGATGGAACGGGGCAGGTTCCTGACCTGGGTTTGTGTGCTTGCTGTTCCAGATCCTATCTCCGAGTTTTCAGATGAGGGCCCCATGGACGAAGGCACACTTGATGTGCGGGGGAACCTGTGTAAGGCTTCCTCGGCTTTCCTCTTCTTGATCTCATCAAGCTCTCTTTTCAGGGCCTTCCTGTGTTTTTCTGCGACTCTCGCTGTCTCATCACTCTTGCACGCTTCATCAATTAGCTCAACATAGTTCTTTGTCAAGGCTAGCGTGCCTCACGGCTTCCATGGTTGACTCGGGTCTCTCGTCATGCACAGCCGTAACTGCGTTTGTTGTCTGCGGCGCCAACGCGCCGTCAGCGTCCCAAGTCCATCGCCGCCTTATGAAATGGCGGGTCATCCGTGTCACAGCGTTCATGTCCATTACTTTTAGTATGTGACAACACACAATGCCGCCCCGTTCAAACTTGCAGCATTGGCAGTAGTATTCGCCTTGGCCGATCGAGGCTTTCATGAAGTAGTTCCTTCCTTTGTCCGGTCTTGAGTTACGAATCGACATGCCCAAAATAGAACACACCTTGAACGTATGTTCGTCCACCGAAAAGCCGTGAACATCTTTGCACGCTTTATTTCTTCCTGGAATCTGCAAGTTTTGTGTGTTTTCGTTAAACTATCGCGGCGCTTTTTTTGTAGCACCTTATGTTGTCATGGAAATAGAAATACATTTTGTTTGAACATGGCAAATATAGTACATTGAACATGGCAAATATAGTACCTTGAACATGGCAAATATAGTACATAAGACATGGCAACTGTAGTACATTAGACATGACAACTGTAGTACATTAGACATGGCAACTGCAGTACATTAAACATGGCAACTGCATAACATTTTCAACTGGCCATCGTCATTTCCACACCAACATTCCCAATGGAAGCACATTGCATAAAACATGACAACTGCATTTTATTAAACATGGCAACTACAGTTGACTAAACATGGCAATTGCATTTCAACAAACATGGCAGTTGCATTTTAGTAAACATGGCAATTGCATTTCAGTAGATATGGCAACAACATAACATTTTTCAGTTGACATTGGCATTTGCATACCAACATGCCCAATGGAAGTACAATGCATTAAACATGGCAACTGCATTTCATTGAACATGGAAACTGCATCTGGGTAAGCATGGCAAAATGTAATTTCCATTGAACATGGCAACTGCAATTTGAGTAAGCATGGCAAACAATATTTCATTAAACATGGCAACCACATATCATGGCAACTGCATTGCATTCTATATGGCACCCATCGCCTTTCGCTTTATGCAAATAAGACTGTAACGCAACTGACTTACTTGTTAAAGATCTAGTGGGTGTATATCTTGCTCATTTGCCTCTCCATCGGTAAATACGTTAGCAATTTTGGCTGCTTTAGCGCGGTGTTCGCTTCTTGCTGTAGCTCAGATCCCAGTATTTTTTGTTGCAAAAGCTGTGTCTTTGCTTGGCAAATCAGTAGCAATGAGTTGCCAGGGCTCACGTACCGCTTCAAAACAGCATTGAACCCCTCGCTGCGCTGCGTAGTCTGCAGAAACGGGAAGAAGCACTACATGAAGTAGGCCGGCACCCAGTACATTCGCTTCTCCCACAGGCTAGCAAGAGTCTCGTTGTCTGGGACTTGATACGTTTATATCATGGCCATCCAGCTCCTTTCAAACTCCTCCACCGTCAAGTTGTGGTCCACGCACAGCTCGAATGCCTTGTGCAGCTCGGGCCGGTCAAAGAAAGAACGGTCCTAGTGTCTCCTCGGCCTTCTTTATAATGTACCACTGCGTGCACATGCCTTTGCCGATGGAAAGACCTCCTCTATGCCTGCACGCATGCTAAAATCCTGGTCTGTTATTATGTTCATCGGAGCAAGTCCATCCATGCACTCCAAGAAGGTCTTGAACAGCCAAACGTGCCCATCTGTGTCTTCGTTCCGAACGAGCCCGCATCCGAACTGCAACGACTGATTGTGGTTATTTATTCCTATGAATGGAGCGCATGGCATCTTGTACATATTAGTGAGATACATCGCGTCGAATGAAATTATATCTCGGAAATGTTTGTAGGCTCTCCTTGCAGCACCATCCACCCAATACATGTTCCTGACACGGTCCTCATCGTCCAACCTTATCCTGTAGAAGAAATCTGGATCTTCCTTCACTTTCTCATCGAAGTAGGCCATTGTGGCCTCTATGTCAGCCAACTTGCTCTCTCTATGGTACTTTGCCTTTAGGTTTGTGACGTCAGCTGGTATGTAGGGCATGCTACTCAGAGTCCCTTTTTTGCTGTGGATGAGTGATAGTATCTGGACCATTCTTGATGGACCAACGTTACAATCATGTAGCAGCTTTATGAATTTCTTCTCGAGGGGGGTGAATCCTCTGTGGGCGGTGTTGGGGATATTACTACTGGGTGTAAACCGGCCAGGACATGCCGGGTTAACTTCGTCAGTAGTTGAATATGTTAAAGCCCAAGTAGGCAGATGAGGGCTCAAGGCCCATAGCCAGTTCAACGCCTGTAGCTGTAAACCGGCGTTAGTATGTAACTTGTATTGTAAGTTAGGAATAGTAGAGACCGAGCCGGGTACATCTATGAACCGGCGTCGGGACTCTGTGAATCGACGTGCGCCACCCATGTATATAAGGGGACGACCCGGCGGCGGTTCAGGGACAACAGACAACAACTCGAGACTTAGGCGAAGCTTGTTTGCTCCCTAGTCATCGAAACCCCATCAATTCCATCACAACTAGACGTAGGCTTTTACCTTCATCGAAGGGGCCGAGCTAGTATAAACTCTCTTGCGTCCTTGTGTCCGCTTTAAACCCTTCAAGCTAACCCGTAGTGATGGCTCCATGACTAAGTCCTTTCATGAGGACATCTGCCGTGACAAAACCAGGACTTTAAACGAGTCTGTGAATCTTTGTTCTACGTAGCGGTAGTTTTTATCATTCGTTTTCACTTGCTCATCTCAAGACCATAGATCTCTCTGTATCCTTGCTCATTGATTCAGCATCTGCTCCCCTTTGGACCTTGAATATTTATCTCTTTTTCTGAACATGTTCCAGATCCAAAACTGTGATGTAATTTTGTGAAACCTGTTTTCGCACACCTATTCATCCGCAATCTTGAATCTTCAATATTTTAGACCAGGCGGTTTAACTTTGTAGATTTTTGATAACTCGGTATATATCATTAGTCCCCTTGTTGAACCGCCAAGATTCCCTAGTGAAGTATTGCCACTTTGCAGAACTCCGGTTTATAAGTAACTGCTTCCGGTTTAGCAATGAATGCATCAGTGTATACCCTTCCAACATTTTATTGAACCGGTATTACTGCTTTGCATATTGCACCATGGCCAAGCAAGTGTATGAGTGCAACTGGGTCCCTTCTCGAGTGACCGAGACTCAACTGAATAACCTAGTCAACACCGGCGCTTTAGGCAAAAAAGATGTCGTTCACTGGAGGGTCCCTGGCCCGGAATGTCCTCCAGAACCCGAAGATGGAGAGGTTGTTGTTTTTTCTGACCATCTAGCCCGGGGCTTCAGTCCGCCGGTTCAAAGTTTTATCGGGATGTCTTGGCCAACTTCCAATCAAGGCGTCCACAAGATATTGGCCCCAACTCTGTAACCAACATTTGTCACTTTCAAGTGCTCTGTGAGGTGTTCTTTCAAGAGGAGCCCAGAGTTCAATTATTCAGAGATTGCTTCCATCTGAAACGCCGCACCGAATTTACTAACGGTCCCAATACCGAGTTAGGTGGTATGGCGATCCAAAAGAGGAAAGAGGTCACTTACCCTCATGCAAAACTGCACAGCCATCCCTAAGAATGGAATTATACATGGTTTTACTGCAAAGATACCTCACCTGATGGAGAAAATCGCTTGCCGGGTTATCGTCCAGAGCGGCTAAGCAACACACATCCTTCCCTCGTAGATCGATCGCTAAGGAGAGAAGCAAATATGCTCCTCATTTATCCAAGCTCGGGGCCTTCATGGCTAACGGGTTGTGACAGGAGTTGACCTTGCTTGCTGCTGGATATCTTGGAGTATATTGCCCTTAAGCTTCTGCTCCGGTTTGATGTGCAAATACACAGAGACGTAAAGACCCTCTACGGCATATTGAGATCCAAATGACAGATGACAAAGTTCTTGAGGCTGTTAAGAAGATATTAAATGAATCGAAGTCGCTTGCGCTCAAACCGCCTGCCTCCCTTTTCTGCCATTAACAAACCGCCAGCCGTAAGACTCATATCTTATGCTTTCATGAAATCTGACTATGTTTAAACACCCTTGGTTGTCATTAACATCTTTCAAACAGGGCGATGATCCATTTTGGAGCAAGAAGCCTCCACAAGAGAAACCGGAGAAAACAACCCGGCCCAAAACCAGAGTTGTGAAGAAACCGGCCAATAGGAAAAGAACCACCGCATCCTCCGATCCACCGGTGGCGATGATGTGGGTAATCCGGACCTTGAGGTAGAGCTTGACTCACTTGGTTTATTTTTCACACGCCTTATTGATAATGATTATTGCCAGGACGATGCTGAAGTCAGTCACGCTGATGTTGTAGAGGTAATCGCTCTTTCTTCCGATTCAAACCCTTTGCCTTCACTAAAAATCCGTCGGGCAAACCGGAAAGTTAAATTTTCTCATCCTCTTGCTTATTTGGACCGAAACTTTCTTATGAAGACACAACAGCATGAAGCTCGCCGCACAACCCGGGACAGCGGCCAGGTAGTTACCTCCGCCGGTTTACCGAACAGTCCGGTTCGGAAACACCGTTCAGAGGTCTCTAACTGTTTCGTCAATGCTTATCCTAAAGCGGGTTGTTTTCGTCAACCTCTTAATCCATCTGACTCCGATTATCAGGGCACTTCTCATTCTTCTTCCGGCGAGTCGTCAGCCACCCAGCTCCCATCACTCAAAACGGTGCTTGGGTGAGCCATATTCGTTATAATGTTGTTTGACATATCACTTTCAATATTCACTGGACTGATCCGTCTTTTCCTTTCAGGGCCAAGCCTAGGCCAAGCAAGAAAGCTCGTCTGGACAAAGCGGCAGAAGAAAATGACGCTCCTGAACCGGACAAAATACCAGATCCTGAAGAACACATCCACGACGATGTACTGAACGACCCACCATCGCAAGATCATGATGTTACTGCTGACGAGGCACATGTTGATGCCACAGGCCCTTTTAATCAACCCAAAAGTCCTGTCCAGACTGACAAAACAATGAGCCCATCAAAGCATACTGATAAACCGGCAACCCCAGTGCAGATCGGTGAAGCCAAAGGTGATGATGTTGTTATTACTGGCGTTGGTCGTTCCGAGCCAGGAAATCCTGTTGCTTTATCTAAGCACACTGCCAAAGATGAATTTGCTGCATTTGGTAAAGGCAAATGGAATGCCGATTTGGCGACTTATGCCGGTCTGAACACCCAAGATCTTCATTCCGGCTACCTGAATCGGCTATATACCAGCCGTGATTATGAAGCCGATCTGGTAAATATGATGAAGGACAAATATGAGGTAAATTCCATATGACTCTCTGCTTGTATATTTCAATCATTAACTCAATAGCCCCCAAGTGACGGTTTTAAGATATCAACTTAAACCGGACTTTCCAACATGAACTTTAATGCAGCTGTACTTTGGGAATGTACCCCCCAAGGGCCGGTTCAACTTAATGTAGTTAAACCGGGACTTTATACAGTAAAAATTCTAGTGTCACTCAAGGACAGAGCAAATAGGCATTAGCCCCCAAGTGCCAAGTTGAATACTTGTATTGAGCTTGGGACTTTATATAGAAATTGTAGGATGAAAAGCAAATATGCATTAGCCCCCAAGTACCGAGGGCATAACTTGTTATGTGGTTGGTACTTCAATTCTGCACCATAATCTTTATCAAATGATTATCTGTATGTAGGCTGATCTGAGCAAGAAAGAAAGTCAAATCGCCGATCTGCAAGAAAATCTGAAGTCCCAGCAAGCTGAAACCTCCAATGCAAAAAATTAATTAACCAACGCTTTAAGCGTCATGGAAAAGCTTAAAGAAGGTTTCAACAAAGAACGGGCAGATTGGGCCACTGAAAAAGCCGCTTTAACTCAACGGGCAGAGGAGGCTGAGGCTGCACTCAAACCGGTGGTGGATGAACTGACCAGTGTAAAACGGCAAGTGCATGCCATGACCGCTGCTGTCTTTGGTAAGCCTTCTTTATTTCTAAAGTAATGAGGCCTTCTCATGTAACTGCCGGTTTACTGACCGTTTGAATGATACAGGGACACGTATTGGTCACTTGGGATCATATGTGCGGAAGAAATTGAAATCCGCCTATACATTGATAGAGCAACTGTATACTGGTGCGCAACGGATCATCTGCACTGCTTCTCACAACAACCCAGCGCCAACCTCGATCCAGGACACTATTAAAAGGTTGTCAATGCTTCCTACCCGGGTTGAAGAGTTAAAGAAATCTGCTGCTAGAACCGGTGCTATAAACGCCTTAATCCGGGCAAAAGCATGGGTGCCGAATTTTGATCCTGTTGAAGCGGCCCAGGGCTTCCCAAACTTGAAGGAAGATGGGACAGAATTCAGCGAAGAAGATCTCCGAGCTATAAACCGGGAAGTGCACCCTCTGGCTTGTCAATTGGTTGAAGAGGCAGATTTGTCTCACTATCAAGCCCAATACGATGGCCAAAACAAACGAGTGGCTGCACCAATTCCTGAAGCGGAGAACCTTATACCTCCAATCCGTAAGCATACTTACGCTCCTGACATTGAACCATCGTTGCTGATCAATGATGAAGCTGTATTTCAAGCATTAATGGGAATCGATCGACAACTGTTGATTTCAAATTACCGGGTAGGGAAGCAGAGGTTGAAGCGGCGCAAGATGACCCGCACCCATCAGGCCAAGCTGGCGACCAAGCATGAACCGGAAGCCGGCTTACATTACTGCTCCTTTATGTTATGCAAAAAACAATTATCTTATCTAGGCACCGTGTTGCCTTGTAATAGACTAGCTGCCACACTTGGTGTTGATGTGCCTTCGCGCATATTTATTGCAACTTATGCTTCCGTTGAATCATCAATCTTAAACTATTGTCTGCAGCCAAAAAGCTTAAAACGCCGTTGTGGTTGTATCACCATGCGGGTCATAATATCTATGTATATGAAATCAAAGATAATATCTTAGATTTAAACATATTATCAAATATGGGAATATATGATACCTACCATCGTAGGGCATGAAGTTGGCAGTGCCAATCTTGAAACGGAGTTTTAAGAAACCCACTCTACTGGAGGAGAAAACAGCTCCTGTGAATATAAGGTCGGTTTACCAGGTAAAGCGTTCCGGGTTACGATGAACACCGGTGCTACTCCATAATAGGATGTTATCAAAAATCAAACCGGGCAAAGAGTCTCCGGATTAAGAGTGGACCGTGTTTCGTCAATTGACAGTCGAACCGGTTTAATAATTGTCGGTTTAAAAACACAACAAAAGAAATATGCAAAAAGAGAAACGAATTTCAAGCAAAGACAAAGATAGAATTATTTGCAAAAAGAGGCTGTTAGGCCGATCAAGTGGCATTACCATGGTCAGACACGACCAAGCCCCCGATAGGCGTAGTTATGGTTCAAGTCAGCCAGGTCCCCAAATGATGCAGTGGCATTACGCCGATCAAGAGGTGTAGTGATGGTTCGGGTTCGACCAAAGCCCCCAAGTGATTCTGTGGCCTTAGGCCAATCAAGAGGCGTGGATCGGGTTCAGACGTGACCAAGTCCCCAAGTGATTCTGTGGCTTTCGCCTATCAAAAGGTGTTGCATTGGTTCGGACACGACCAAGCCCCCAAGTGATATGATATAAAGCTTATTGAAAAAGCTAACTCAAGGGGTAAACCGGAGGCCGCTTTAAGATAAAAACTCCGTGTAACCACACATGATGTAAAAATAACAGAGACCCCGCTTTAGCTAAGGCTCCGGTTTATTGTATTGATCATAATATATACATTGTCATAATATGTACATAAGTAGAGCCTATGGCTCAAGTATAGTAAGGCCAAAGATGAGCTATGTTCCACGGCCTGTTGGTCTCCTCCTCCGACGTACGTGAGTCTTTATGCTCTCGAATATCGATCAGATAGTATGACCCGTTGTGCAGATTCTTGCTGACCGCGAAAGGTCCCTCCCAAGGTGGGGATAGCTTGTGCATATCAGTCTGGTCTTGGATGAGCCGGAGCACCAAATCTCTTTCTTGAAAGGTTCTGGTTCTAACTCGGCGACTGTGATAGCGGCGAAGATCCTGCTCGTAAATCGCCGAACGGGCAGCTGCGATGTCACGATCCTCGTCCAACAGGTCCAAAGCGTCTTGCCGTGCTACCTCGTTGTCCGCTTCAACATAAGCTGCGACACGAGGTGAATCATGATGGATATCACTGGGGAGAACCGCCTCCGCTCCGTAGACCATGAAGAACGGTGTGTATCCTGTCGATCTGTTGGCCGTAGTATTGATGCTCCATAATACAGATGGTAACTACTCAACCCAACAACCCGGCGTCCGCTGCAAAGGAACCATAAGCCGGGGTTTGATACCTCGTAAGATATCTTGGTTAGCCCTCTCTGCTTGGCCATTGGACTGTGGGTGAGCCACTGATGAAATGTCAAGCCGGATGTGCTCACGTTCACAGAACTCCTTCATAGCACCCTTGGACAGGTTGGTACCATTATCAGTAATGATGCTGTGTGGAAAGCCAAACCGGAAAATCACCTTTTTGATGAATTGAACCGTCGTGGCTGCATCATACTTGCTAACGGGCTCCGCTTCCACCCACTTCGTAAACTTGTCAACCGCCACCAAAAGATGGGTCTTCTTGTCCTTGGACCTTTTGAAAGGCCCAACCATATCCAGCCCCCAAGTAGCAAACGACCAAGTAATTAGAATCATCCTCAATTCTTGAGCCGGCACATGAGCGCGTCTTGAGAACTTCTGACAGCCATCACATCGCCTAACCAGGTCCTCCGCATCAGCATGAGCAGTCAACCAATAGAAGTCGTGGATTTAAACGCTTTAGCCACCAGAGATTTTGAACCGGCGTGGTGACCACAATCCCCTTCGTGGATTTCATGCAAAATTTCACAGCCTTCCTCAGGAGACACACAGCGTTGAAACGCCCCTCACACACTGCAATGATGCAACTCGCCATTGACAATAGTCATGGACTTGGATCGTCGGATTATCTGTCTGGCCAGAGTCTCATCCTCTGGTAACTCGCCCCGGTTCATGTACGCAAGATAAGGAACCGTCCAATCCAGAATAACATGAAGGGCCGCCACCAATTGAGCCTCCGGATCAGGAATAGCCAAATCCTCTTCACCAGGGAGCTTGACAGACGGGTTATGCAGAACATCCAAGAAGATGTTAGGCGGGACCGGTTTACGTTGAGAGCCCAACCGGCTTAAAGCGTCTGCCGCTTCGTTCTTCCGTCTGTCCACATGATCCACCTGATATCCTTTGAAGTGACCTGCAACAATATCCACCTCACGACGATATGCTGCCATAAGCGGATCCTTGGAATCCCAAGTGCCAGATACTTGTTGGGCCACCAGGTCCGAGTCACCGAAGCACTTAACTCGGCTGAGATTCATATCTTTAGCCATCCGGAGACCATGGAGTAAAGCTTCGTACTCAGCTGCATTGTTAGTACAAGGGAACATTAAGCGGAGAACGTAACAGAACTTATCACCTCGTGGGGAAGTTAACATTACTCTAGCCCCCGAGCCCTCCAATTGCCTGGACCCATCAAAATGAATAGTCCAATAGGTGTGATCCGGCTTTTCTTCAGGCGCTTGTAGTTCCGTCCAATCATTGATGAAATCTACAAGTGCTTGAGATTTGACCGCCGTCCGAGGCACGTATTTCAGTCCGTGTGGCCCAAGCTCTATAGCCCACTTGGCAATCCAGCCAGTTGCCTCCCTATTCTGAATTATATCTCCCAAAGGAGCAGAGCTGACCAATCGTGATGGGATGTCCACGAAATATTGCTTAAGCTTCCGCTTGCCATGAAAACTCCATACACCAGCTTACGCCAATGCGGGTACCTTTGCTTGGACTCAATAAGCACCTCGCTGATATAGTAAACCGGACGCTGAACCGGATATTCCTTGCCCGCCTCCTTGCGCTCCACCACAATAGCTACGCTGACTGCACGAGCATTAGCTGCCACATATAGTAGCAATGGTTCCTTGTCAATCGGAGCGGCAAGAACAAGTGGATGGGATAGCTGCCGCTTTAAATCCTCAAACGCTTTATCAGCGAACTCGAACTCCTGCATTTAATTGATCTGTTTTCTTCAGCATCTGATACAAAGGGATCGCCTTCTCACCGAGGCGGCTGATAAACCGGCTCAACGCGGCAATCCGGCCTGCCAGACGTTGAACGTCATGTTGGAAATATGCCCTAGTAGCAATAATAAAAGGATTATTATTATATTTCCTTGTTCATGATAATTGTCTTTTATTCATGCTATAATTGTATTATCCGGAAATCGTAGTACATGTGTGAATACATAGACCACAATACGTCCCTAGTAAGCCTCTAGTTGACTAGCTCATTGGTCAACCGATAGTCATGGTTTCCTGACTATGGACATCAGATGTCATTAACAACGGGATCACGTCATTAGGAGAATGACGTGATGGACAAGACCCAATCCTAAGCATAGCACAAGATCGTGTAGTTCGTTTTGCTAGAGATTTTTCAATGTCAAGTATCTCTTCCTTAGACCATGAGATCGTGTAACTCCCGGATACCGTAGGGAGTGCTTTGGGTGTACCAAAGCGTCACAACGTAATCGGGTGACTATAAAGGTGCACTACGGTATCTCCGAAAGTGTCATTGGGTTGACACGGATCGAGATCGGATTTGTCACTCCGCATGACGGAGAGGTATCTCTGGGCCCACTCGGTAATGCATCATCATAATGAGCTCAAAGTGACCAAGTGTTTGGTCACGGGATCATGCATTACGGATGCGAGTAAAGTGACTTGCCGTAACGATATTGAGCGAGGTATTGCGATACCGACGATCGAAGTCTCGGGCTTGTAACGTGCCGATTGACAAAGGGAATAGTATAGTGGTTGCTTGAATCCTCGACATCGTGGTTCATCCGATGACATCATCGAGGAGCATGTAGGAGCCAACATGGGTATCCAGATCCCGTTGTTGGTTATTTACCCGAGAGCCGTCTCGGTCATGTACGCATGTCTCCCGAACCCGTAGGGTCTACACATAAGGTTCGGTGGCGCTAGGGTTATTAGGAAGACTTGTATGTGATTACCGAATGTTGTTGAGTCCGGATGAGATCCCCTGACGTCACGAGGAGTTAGGAATAGTCCGGAGGTAAAGATTTATATATGGGAAGTTGTCATAAGGACACGGAAGGTTTCGGGGCTTATCGGTATTGTCTGGGGCCACCGGAAGGGTTCCGGGTCCACCGGAGGGGCCACCCTCCCGTGGGGCCACATGGGCTGCGTGGGGCAGGAGCCAGCCCCTGGAGGGCTGGGCGCCCCCCCTTGGGCCCATGCGCCTAGGGTTGGGGGGGGGGAACCCTAGAGGGGGCGTCCCCCTTGCTTGGGGGCAAGTCCCCCCTCCCTGGCCGCCCCCCCCTCTAGATCCCATCTGGAGGGGCCGCCTGTCCCTTCCCTATAAATAGAGGGGCGAGGCGGGGAGGCTGAACACCTAAGCCAAGGCGCAGCCCCTCCCTCCCAACACCTCTCCTCCTCCGTGCGTGCTTGGCGAAGCCTGTCCAGTATCTTCTTTGCACCAACAACACCGCGCCCGTCGTCTTTGCCGTTGGAGCTATCTTCCTGAACCTCTCCTTCCTCCTTGCTGGATCAAGGCGGAGGAGACGTCGTCCCATACCGTCACGTGTGTTGAACGCGGAGGTGCTGTCCGTTCAGCACTTGGTCATCGGTGATCTGAATCACGGCGATGCGACTCCATCATCACCATCCTTGAACACTTCCGCTTTTCGATCTACAAGTGGTATGTAGATGCAAACTCACTCCCTTGACTCGTTGCTTAGATGAACTCATAGATGGATCTTGGTGAAACCATAGGAAAAATTTTAATTTTTATAGCGTTCCCCAACAGTGGCATCATGAGCTAGGTCTATGCGTAGTTCTCTATTGCACGAGTAGAACACAATTTGGTTGTGGGCGTAGATCTTGTCAACTTGCTTGCCGCTACTAGTCTTATCTTGCTTCAGCGGTATTGTGGGATGAAGCGGCCGGACCAACCTTACACGTGCGCTTCGTGAGACCGGTTCCACCGGTGACATGCACTAGTTGCATAAGGTGGCTGGCGGGTGTCTGTCTCTCCCACTTTAGTTGGAGCGGATTCGATGAAAAGGGTCCTTATGAAGGGTAAATAGAAGTTGACAAAATCACGTTGTGGTTATTCGTAGGTAAGAAAAGCGTTCTTGCTAGAACCCAATTGCAGCCACGTAAAGATGCAACAACAATTAGAGGACGTCTAACTTGTTTTTGCAGCAATTGTCATGTGACGTGATATGGCCGAAGTTGTGATGAATGATGAATGACATATTGTGATGTATGAGATCATGTTCTTGTAATAGGAATCACGACTTGCATGTCGATGAGTATGACAACCGGCAGGAGCCATAGGAGTTGTCTTTATTTTTGTATGACCTGCGTGTCATTGAAGAACGCCATGTAAATTACTTTACTTTATTGCTAAACGTGTTAGCCATAGAAGTAGAAGTAGTCGTTGGCGTGACAACTTCATGAAGACACGATGATGGAGATCATGATGATGGAGATCATGGTGTCATGCGGTGACAAGATGATCATGGAGCCCGAAGATGGAGATCAATGGAGCTATATGATATTGGCCATATCATGTCACTACTATATAATTGCATGTGATGTTTATTATGTTTATGCATCTTGTTTATTTAGAACGACGGTAGTAAATAAGATGATCCCTTACAACAATTTCAAGAAGTGTTCTCCCCTAACTGTGCACCGTTGCTAAAGTTCGTCGTTTCGAAGCACCACGTGATGATCGGGTGTGATAGATCCTTACGTTCACATACAACAGGTGTAAGACAGTTTTACACATGCAAAACACTTAGGGTTAACTTGACGAGCCTAGCATGTACAGACATTGCCTCGGAACACGGAGGCTGAAAGGTCGAACACGAGTCGTATGGAAGATACGATCAACATGAAGATGTTCACCGGCGATGACTAGTCCGTCTCACGTGATGATCGGACACGGCCTAGTCGACTCGGATCGTGTAACACTTAGATGACTAGAGGGATGTCTAATCTGAGTGGGAGTTCATTAAGATAATTTGATTAGATGAACTTAATTATCATGAACTTAGTCTAAAACCTTTGCAAATATGTCTTGTAGATCAAATGGCCAATGCTCATGTCAACCTGAACTTCAACGCGTTCCTAGAGAAAACCAAGCTGAAAGATGATGGCAGCAACTATACGGACTGGGTCCTAACCCGAGATCATCCTCATAGCTGCCAGGAAACAATATGTCCTAGAAGGACCGCTAGGTGGCGCTCCGTCCCGAAGAACCAAGACATTATGAATGCTTGGCAGTCTCGTCTTGATGATTACTCCCTCGTTCGGTCGCGGCATGCTTTACAACTTAGAACCGGGCTCCAAAAGCGTTTTGAGCAACACAGAGCATATGAGATGTTCGAGGAGCTGAAACTAGTTTTTCAAGCTCATGCCCGGTCGAGAGATATGAAGTCTCCGACAAGTTCTATAGTTGTAAGATGGAGGAAAACAGTTACGTCGGTGAGCACATACTCAAAATGTTCGGGTTGCACAACCGCTGTCATTTGGACATAAACCTCCGGACGAAGCGGTCATTGTGAGAATCCTTGATCGCTCCCACCAAGCTACAAGAGCTTTGTGATGAACTACAATATGCAGGGACTGGTGAAGACCATTCCAGAAGTATTCTCAATGCTGAAGTCAGCAGAGGTTGAAATCAAGAAAGAACATCAAGTGTTGATGGTCAATAAAACCACTAAGTTCAAGAAGGGCAAGGGCAAGAAGAACTTCAAGAAGGACGGCAAGGAGGTTGCCGCGCCCGGTAAGCAAGTTTCCGGGAAGAAGTCAAAGAATGGACCCAAGCACGAGGTGAGTGCTTTTATTGCAAGGGAAGGGTCATGGAAGCGGAACTGCCCCAAATACTTAGCGGATAAGAAGGCCGGCAACACCAAAGGTATATTTGATATACATGTAATTGATGTGTACCTTACCGATTACTTTAGTAACTCCTGGGTATTTGATACGGTGCCGTTGCTCATATTTGTAACTCACAGCAGGAGCTGCGGAATAAGCGGAGGCTGGCGAAGGGCGAGGTGACGATCTTGGCGTCGGGAATGGTTCCAGTCGATGTGATCGCCGTCGGCACGCTACCTCTACATTTACCTATGGGATTAGTTTTGAACCTTAATAATTGTTATTTGGTGCCAAGTTTGAGCATGAACATTGTATCTGGATCTCGTTTGATATGAGATGGCTACTCATTTAAATCCGAGAATAATGGTTGTTCTATTTATATGAGAGATATGTTTTATGGTCATGCTCCGATGGTCAATGGTTTATTCTTAATGAATCTCGAGCGTAATGTTACACATATTCATAGCGTGAATACCAAAAGATGTAAAGTTGATAACGATAGTCCCACATACTTGTGGCATTGCCGCCTATGGTCACATTGGTGTCAAGCGCATGAAGAAGCTCCATGCTGATGGACTTTTAGAGTCTCTCGATTATGAATCATTTGACACATGCGAACCATGCCTCATGGGCAAAATGACCAAGACTCCGTTCTCTGGAACAATGGAGCGAGCAACCAACTTGTTGGAAATCATACATACCGATGTGTGCGGTCTAATGAGTGTTGAGGATCGCGGAGGATATCGTTATGTTCTCATTCTCACAGATGACTTGAGTAGATATGGGTATGTCTACTTAATGAAACACAAGTCTGAGACCTTTGAAAAGTTCAAGGAATTTCAGAATGAGGTAGAGAATCAACGTGACCGAAAGATAAAATTCCTACGATCAGATCGTGGAGGAGAATACTTAAGTCACGAATTTGGTACACACTTAAGGAAATGTGGAATCGTTTCACAACTCACGCCGCCTGGAACACCTCAAATAACGGTGTGTGTCCGAACGTCATAATCACACTCTATTGGATATGGTGCGGTCTATGATGTCTTTTACCGATTTACCGCTATCATTTTGGGGATACGCTCTAGAGACAGCTACATTCACTTTAAATAGAGCACCGTCTAAATCCGTTGAGACGACACCGTATGAATTATGGTTTGGAAAGAAACCTAAGCTGTCGTTTCTAAAAGTTTGGGGATGCGATGCTTATGTCAAGAAACTTCAACCTGAAAAGCTCGAACCCAAGTCGGAAAATGGGTCTTCATAGGATACCCTAAGGAAACCATTGGGTATACCTTCTACTTAAGATCCGAGGGCAAGATCTTTGTTGCCAAGAACGGATCCTTTACGGAAAAGGAGTTTCTCTCGAAAGAAGTAAGTGGGAGGAAAGTAGAACTCGATGAAGTACTACCTCTTGAACGGGATAGTAGTGCAGCTCAGGAAAATGTTCTTGTGATGCCTACACCAACTGAAGAGGAAAATAATTATGATGATCAAGTTACTTCGGATCAAGTTGCTACTGAACTTCGTAGGTCCACAAGGACACGTTCCGCACCAGAGTGGTACGGCAACCCTGTCCTGGAAATCATGTTGTTAGACGACGGTGAACCTTCGAACTATGAAGAAGCGGTGGCGGGCCCAGATTCCAACAAATGGCTTGAAGCCATGCAATCCGAGATAGGATCCATGTATGAAAACAAAGTATGGACTTTGACTGACTTGCCCGATGATCGGCGAGCGATAGAAAACAAATGGATCTTTAAGAAGAAGACGGACGCGGATGGTAATGTCACCATCTATAAAGCTCGACTTGTCGCTAAGGGTTATCGGCAAGTTCAAGGGATTGACTACGATGAGACTTTCTCTCCGTAGCGAAGCTTAAGTCCGTCCGAATCATGTTAGCAATTGTCGCATACTATGATTATGAGATATGGCAGATGGACGTCAAAACAACGTTCCTTAACGGTTATCTTAAGGAAGAACTGTATATGATGCAGCCAGAAGGTTTTGTCGATCCTAAGAATGCTAACAAAGTATGCAAGCTCCAGCGATCCATTTATGGGCTGGTGCAAGCATCTCGGAGTTGGAACATTCGCTTTGATGAGATGATCAAAGCATTTGGGTTTATGCAGACTTATGGAGAAGCCTGCGTTTACAAGAAAGTGAGTGGGAGCTCTGTAGCATTTCTCATATTATATGTAAATGACATACTTTTGATGGGAAATGATGTAGAATTCTTGGACAGCATTAAGGCCTACTTGAATAAGTGTTTTTCAATGAAGGACCTTGGAGAAGCTGCTTACATATTAGGCATCAAGATCTATAGAGATAGATCGAGACGCCTCATAGGTCTTTCACAAAGCACATACCTTGATAAGATTTTGAAGAAGTTCAAAATGGATCAGTCCAAGAAGGGTTCTTGCCTGTACTGCAAGGTGTGAGATTGAGCTCGGCTCAATGCCCGACCACGGCAAAAGATAAAGAAGAGATGAGTGTCATCCCTATGCTTCAGCCATAGGATCTATTATGTATGCCATGTCTGTGTACCAGACCTGATGTAAACCTTGCCGTAAGTTTGGTAGGAAGATACCAAAGTAATCCCGACAAGGAACACCGGACAGCGGTCAAGAATATCCTAAAGTACCGAAAAGGACAAAGGACATGTTTCTCGTTTATGGAGGTGACGAAGAGCTCGTCAGAAAGGGTTACGTCGATGCTAGCTTCGACACAGATCTGATGACTCTAAGTCACAAACCGGATACGTGTATATGTTGAATGGTGGAAGCGATGGTGGTGCAGCTGCAAGCAGAGCATCGTGGCGGGATCTACATGTGAAGCGGAGTACATGGCAGCCTCGGAGGCAGCGCATGAAGCAATTTGGGTGAAGGAGTTCATCACCGACCTAGGAGTCATACCCAATGCATAGGGGCCGATCAAACTCTTTTGTGACAACACTGGAGCTATTGCCCTTGCCAAGGAGCCCAGGTTTCACAAGAAGACCAGGCACATCAAGCGTCGCTTCAACTCCATCCGTAAAAATGTTCAAGATGGAGACATAGAAATCTGCAAAGTACATACGGATCTGAATGTCGTAGATCCGTTGACTAAACCTCTTCCGTGAGCAAAACATGATCAACACCAGAACTCTATGGGTGTTCGATTCATCACAATGTAACTAGATTATTGACTCTAGTGCAAGTGGGAGACTGTTGGAAATATGCCCTAGAGGCAATAATAAAAGGATTATTATTATATTTCCTTGTTCATGATAATTGTCTTTTATTCATGCTATAATTGTATTATCCGGAAATCGTAATACACGTGTGAATACATAGACCACAATACATCCCTAGTAAGCCTCTAGTTGACTAGCTCGTTGGTCAACCGATAGTCATGGTTTCGACTATGGACATCGAGATGTCATTGACAACGGGATCACGTCATTAGGAGAATGACGTGATGGACAAGACCCAATCCTAAGCATAGCACAAGATCGTGTAGTTCGTTTTGCTAGAGCTTTTTAATGTCAAGTATCTCTTCCTTAGACCATGAGATCGTGTAACTCCCGGATACCGTAGGAGTGCTTTGGGTGTACCAAACGTCACAACGTAATCGGGTGACTATAAAGGTGCACTACGGTATCTCCGAAAGTGTCTTGGGTTGACACGGATCGAGATCGGATTTGTCACTCCGTGTATGACGGAGAGGTATCTCTGGGCCCACTCGGTAATGCATCATCATAATGAGCTCAAAGTGACCAAGTGTTTGGTCACGGATCATGCATTACTGATGCAGTAAAGTGACTTGCCGGTAACGAGATTGAACGAGGTATTGGGATACCGACGATCGAGTCTCGGGCATGTAACGTACCGATTGACAAAGGGAATAGTATACGGGGTTGCTTGAATCCTCGACATCGTGGTTCATCCGATGACATCATCAAGGAGCATGTGGGAGCCAACATGGGTATCCAGATCCCGCTGTTGGTTATTGACCTGAGAGCCGTCTCGGTCATGTCTGCATGTCTCTCGAACCCGTAGGGTCTACACACTTAAGGTTCGGTGGCGCTTAGGGTTATTAGGAAGACTTGTATGTGATTACGAATGTTGTTCGAGTCCGGATGAGATCCCGGACGTCACGAGGAGTTCCTAATAGTCCGGAGGTAAAGATTTATATATGGGAAGTTGTCATAAGGACACCGGAAGGTTTTGGGCTTATCGGTATTATCTGGGACCACCTAAGGGTTCCGGGGTCCACCGGGAGGGGCCACCCCTCCCGGGGGGCCACATGGGCTGCGTGGGGCAGGATCCAGCCCCTGGAGGGCTGCCCCCCCCTTGGGCCCATGCGCCTAGGGTTGGGGGGGGGGACCCTAGAGGGGGCGCCCCCCTTGCTTGGGGGGCAAGTCCCCCCTCCCTGGCCGCCGCCCCCCTCTAGATCCCATCTAGAGGGGCCGGCCCCCCATGCCCCGTACCCAATAAATAGAGGGGTGAGGGGGGGGCGGAACACCAAAGCCAAGGCGCCGCCCCTCCCTCCCCAACACCTCTCCTCCTCCGTGACGTGCTTGGCGAAGCCACCTGGCCGAATCTTCACTGCACCAACAACACCACGCCCGTCTTTGCCGCTGTTGGAGCTGTCTTCCTCAACCTCTCCTTCCTCCTTGCTGGATCAAGACGGAGGAGACGTCGTCCGTCTGCACTGCACGTGTGTGTTGAACGCGGAGGTGCTGTCCGTTCAAGACTTGGTCATCGGTGATCTGAATCACGGCGAGTACGACTCCATCATCACCATCCCCTTGAACGCTTCCTTTTCGATCTACAAGTGGTATGTAGATGCAAACTTACTCCCTTGACTCGTTGCTTAGATGAACTCATAGATGGATCTTGGTGAAACCGTAGGAAAAATTTTAATTTTCTGCAACGTTCCCCAACACGTCATTGATACACTTCGGTTTAGCCAGGGAGGTGATAGCTGTGATCTTCTCCGGATTAGCCTCAATTCCCCTGTTGGATACCAGAAAACCCATTAACTTGCCTGCCGGTACACCAAAAACACACTTGGCCGGGTTGAGCATCATCTTATATGTCTGCAGGTTATCAAAGGTTTCCTTCAAATCGTCAACCAGAGTCTCCTTCTCCCTTGACTTAACCACAATATCATCCACATAGGCATGTACATTACGGCCGATCTGCTTATGAAGGCAATTCTGCACACACCGTTGATAAGTTGCCTGGGCACTCTTGAGCCCAAAGGGCATAGACACATAGCAGAAGGCTCCAAAGGGAGTTATGAACGCCGTCTTCTCCTGGTCCTTAACTGCCATCTTGATTTGATGATAACCAGAATATGCACCCAGAAAACTCAAACGCTCACAACCCGCAGTAGCATCAATAATCTGATCGATGCGGGGGAGGGCAAAAGGATCTGCTGGACAAGCCTTGTTAAGATCTGTGTAATCCACACACATGCGCCAGGTGCCGTTTTTCTTAAGGACCAGCACCGGATTAGCCAGCCATTCAGGATGGAAAACTTCGACAATAAAACCAGCCGCTAAGAGCCTGGCCACCTCCTCTCCAATAGCTTTGCGCCTTTCTTCGTTAAACCGGCGGAGAAATTGCTTCACCGGTTTGTACTTAGGATCGACATTAAGAGTGTGCTCAGCGAGTTCCGTCGGTACACCTAGCATGTCAGAAGGCTTCCATGCAAAAATGTCCCGATTCTCACGGATGAACTCGATGAGCGTGCTTTCATATTTCGGATCCAAGTTGGTAATGCGATCTTGAATCGCTTGGACGAATCGCCAGTACGAAGTCAACAAGCTTAGTCTCAGCTGCCGATTTGAACTTTATGGCCGGATCATGCTCTGTAGTTGGCTTCTTCAATGGAGTCATGTCCGCCGGATCAACATTATCCTTGTAGTATTTCAACTCCTCCGTGGCACAAACCGACTCTGCATAGGCCACATCACCTTCCTCACACTCCAAAGCAATCTTGCGACTTCCATGAACAGTTATTGTTCCCTTGTGACCCGGCATCTTGAGCTGCAAGTAAATATAACAGGGCCGTGCCATAAATTTGGCATAAGCCGGCTGCCCAAGTAGGGCGTGATATGGGCTCTGGATCTTCACCACCTCAAAAGTCAATGTCTCTGACCTGGAATCATGATCGTCTCCAAAGGCCACTTCCAGAGCTATCTTGCCAACAGGATATGCTGACTTACCAGGTACCACACCATGGAATACCGTATTGGACGGTTTAAGATTCTTATCTGTTAGCCCCATACGGCGGAAGGTCTCATAGTATAGGATATTAATACTGCTTCCTCCATCCATGAGCACCTTGGTGAATTTATAACCTCTCACCTAAGGTGCCACCACCAACGCTAGCTGACCCGGATTGTCAACCCGGGGAGGGTGATCCTCTCTGCTCCATATGATTGGCTGTTCAGACCAGCATAAATAATGAGGCACGGCCGGTTCAACAGAATTTACCGCTCGCTTGTGAAGCTTCCGCTCTCGCTTATCCAAGCTAGTGGTGAATACATGATATTGCCCGCTATTCAACTGCTTTGAATTGCTCTGATAACTCGATCGTTGTCTTTGGTTGTAACCACCACAGCTATTCGATTATTTTGATTGTTATGTCCACCCCGATCAAGATTGAAGCCTGAACCGAATTTCCTCCACCGTGACCCGGCCCATGGAATCCGGATCCTGAGCCACCACCGATCCGTGATCATATCGAAAAGCATTAGAATTCTTGAACTCCCTGCATAATGTAACAATCCTTCCAAAGGTGGTTGGTGGCATCTCCTTCGTCCCGTGCTTTGGACAGGCTAGTTTAACGAGATAGGTCAGCGGTCCGGGTTAGGATTTGGAGCTCCACCGCGATTCGACGGTTTACCCTTTTCGTCACTGGCCCTTGTCTTATGCTACTAGTATTAGCCACGAAGTCCACGCTGCTATCCGCTTTACGCTTGCCTCCGCTTCCATGACCTGCCGTGTGTTTTGTTGCTGCCCTTTGGAGTTGCTGCTCTTCTTTCCCTTCTGTCTTGTCATCATCAGACTCGGGATCCTTGGTACTATCAGAATCAGCATACTTCACTAATGCAGTCATGAGGGTCCCCATATCGTTACAATGGTGCTTCATCCGTCCCAATTTCAACTTCAGAGGCTTAAACCGGTAATTGCTTTCCAAGGTTATAACCGCAAAATCAGCGTTGATACGGTCCGATGAGTGCAAAATTTCCGAGACTCGGTGCACCCAGCGGGTTGTTGACTCTCCTTCCTCCTGGACACAGGCCGCTAAGTCCACTATCGACATGGGCTTCTTACATGTATCCTTGAAATTCTGGATAAACCGGGCTCATATCGGGCCCATGAACTGATAGAATTGGCCGGTAAGCTCTTTAACCAAATACGGGTTGTCCCTTCAAGCATCATGGTGAAATACTTCGCACACGCCGCCTCATCCACGTCAAGCATCTCCATGGCCAACTCATAGCTCTCCGCCCATGTTTCTGGAGACAAATCGGCAGTGTAATTTGGCACCTTACGCGGGCCCTTGAAATCCTTGGGCAGGCGCACGTTGCGTAAAGCGGGGACAAGACAAGGCACTCCCAAAGAACTAGAAGTAACCCCTAGCTCGACCGAGGTGGTTGGACGAACCGGCGTAAGCTGACGAGCCTCATGCTGCGCCGCTAACTCGGCGTCCCTGCGCGCCCGGGCCCGGTCCACCACTTCCTGAGCATCACCTGTCGGGTTATTGCCACGGGGCGCTTCATGGTTCCGTGCGTTACTGGATACGGCCGGTTCATCCATACGCCTGCTGTAACTCCGGCTCGGATGGGGGTGGAATGAATTCGGTCACGGCTGTATGAATATGCTTCCTGTTGTATCAAGGCTGTTCGAAGAAGCTCCTTAACCCGACGCGTCTCCACCGCCTGCGGAGAATCACCTTCAATCGGGATGGCCTCCAGTCGTGAAGCGGCGGCGACAAGATTGTCCATCGGATTGGAATAATGACCCGGAGGTGTCGGGACAGGCTGAGGCGCGACATTGTTCTGTCGAGGCGGCTCCATCACGCGAGGTTGAATCGGCGCGCCCGGCCCAGGTGCCTCCGCCCGGTTTATCACCGGCGGGTTACTAGTTCCTGCTCCTGTGGTGTTAAAGAGATTTCTGGCGTCGAAAACCGGAGGCAAGCAAGACCGGTGCTTCCTCTTCAGGACTTCATGCGACGCGTTCTGGTCCAGCATAAGCCTATAGGCCTGCGCATCCAAAGCGGCCCGCTCTGCGACCATCCTGTCGTTCTCGGCTTCTAGGTCGGCCTTGGCCTGAGTGATCTGTTCCCTCACCTTTGCAAATTCCGCGTTGTGGGCGTCCTGATCCGCCGGGTTAGCCTACGCCATAAGCACAGCCAACGCATCAAACAGATCAGATAAAACTTGAGCCGGCGGGTGCACAGGGCCTCCTGCCCCGGCCGCCGCCGCCGCTGCTGACCCGGAGATCATTGCTGCTGTGGTCGAAGAGTGGATCGCCGCCTGTGTGCCAGCCATGAATATTCCAACCTGGTTGGGCAGATCAGAGGGGTCCGGAATACTGTCATCATCGGAATAGCCCCCAATCCGGTCGTCTTGTAACTGATACAATGATTCGGTTTCTCCGGTTGAGGACTCGTCGCCGGCATAAACGACGGTCTCGCTACCAGATTCCGATCAATCCTCATATTCCCCTCCGTGGATGACTCCCACGAAGGCACGCTTCACGGCCGGTTTAACCTGGGCAGACCGCGCACGCTGAGCCATTTCGATGAGGTCGGTGCAGATGTCCGGCTCAGGGCCCGGTTCACCGATCTTGCCGATGAAGACGTGTATGCCACCAAAGGGGACCCGGTACCCGTACTCAATCGAGCTGGCCTCGGGGCCCCATCCTGCATCGTCGATGTAGAGCTTGCCGCGACGACTCTTGGTCATCCAGCCCACAGTCTAGCCCTTGAGTCCTTCGAAGTTGACCTCCAAGAACTTGAAACCATCATGTGATAGCCCCACGGTGGGCGCCAACCGTCGTGGTTTTGTCACAGCAGATGTCCTCATGAAAGGACTTAGTCGTGGAGCCATCACTACGGGTTAGCTTGAAGGGGTTAAAGCGGACACAAGGACGCAAGAGAGTTTATACTAGCTCGGCCCCTTCGATGAAGGTAAAAGCCTACGTCTAGTTGTGATGGAATTGATGGGGTTTCGATGACTAGGAGCAAACAAGCTTCGCCTAAGTCTCGAAGTTGTTGTCTGTTGTCCTCGAACCGCCACGGGTCGTCCCCTTATATACATGGGTGGCGCCCGTCGGTTCACAGAGTCCCGACGCCGGTTCATAGATGTACCCGGCTCGGTCTCTACTGTTCCTAACTTACAATACAAGTTACATAATGACGTCGGTTTGCAGCTACAGGCCTTGAACCGGCTATGGGCCTTGAGCCCTCATCTGCCTACTTGGGCTTTAACATATTCAACTACTGACGAAGTTAACCCGACCTGTCCTGGCTGGTTTACACCTAGTAGTAATATCCCCAACAGGCGGTCAGATATTTTACCAGGTCAAACTTCTTTATGAGTTTGTGGTTGTGCTCGTCAAAATATTCAGTGACCACCCACTGTGCTCCATCGACGTTTAGCTTACACCGGACAGGGCATTCGGTCTTGAGAATGATACCTCTCTTTCGTTCCGGAACGACAGACGCAATACCTTTCCCCTTCTTGTTCCTTCGTGCCTTGTGGCACCTCATCTCACCTCTGTTGTACTCGTTAGTTTTCTTAATTTTCCTATGGTATTCGGTGTTGACCGCAAACCCATGGAACTTTGCATATGTCTGGTAGAATTCCTTTGCTTCTGCGAATGATTCAAATCTCTGCCCAACGTACGGTGGCTGAGGTACCATGATCTCCGATTGCCCACCATCTTCATCCCCTTGTGCTTCGTCATCAGTTTCATCATTCACTTCAGTATCGGCGGCAGTTTCATCTACTTGAGTGTTGCCAGTGCTTGTGTTCAAAGGGGTGCCTGTCGGCATTGCTGGAATGATTGCCATTTCCGACTCTGACTCAGCATTGTTTGCGGCATGATTGTTGGCTGGCTGGTGGAACGCGTCTTCCGGCGCCGTAGCTCCCCGCAGAGATGTCCCTCGCTACCGCTGTTCATCAGTAGTTGTAGGCCCTGTAATAGAAAAAACAGGTACGAGCGTAAGATTTAGCTTGAATAACATGTTTATTGTAACGGATCACATCAACTTCAAGTGATTTGGCATGACATCATTCAAACAAACAAGCCGTGAGTCTGCGTGTGGACATGCATGGCAACTGTAGTTGTCCAGTCATGGCAGCTACAGTCCAACAAACATGGCAACTATTGTTTGCCAATGCACGACAACCAGCTCCTTTTTAGTACGAAAACTTGGATTCTATATGCATGGCAGCTGCAGTCCTGCATACATGGCAAATACTGCTACCAATACATGGCAACCAGTGCGTTCTAGCATCAAAACTTTGCATTCTATGCTTGAGCTCACTAGGAAAATGCGATCAACCATTAGTGCTGCACACATGCTTCTAGCAGTTGGCAAATTTCCGAAGACAATATATGACTCATTGCACACAACCACTTTTTAGCGTTTTATGCTTGATTTTGTCCACCATCACTGATACAAATCTTCTTTTTTGTCACGTGCTATTTGCCACAAAAACAAATGTAGTGCTCTTTTGTGGTTCAATTTTTTCCTTACCTTGTTGTGCTGCATGTGCCCGTCTTGTGTGGTCTGTCACACCAAATTGACGTGCTCTATCTGCAACCTGTGAAGCTTGCCACGAGACATTTGTCGGGGTACCACCACCGTAATAACCTGTAAGCATCATAGTAGTTGGTCAATACATGGCAACTGCAGTTTCTGCTGTTGCCATGGCATCTGCAGTTGTCCTGGCATGGCAACTACAGTTGTCCAGGGAGGGCAACAATAGTTGTCCAGGGATGACAACTGCAGTTATTAATTCATGGCAATTGCAGTTGTCCAGTCATGGCAACTGCAGTTGTCAACTATGCTCCTTCTGCTAATTCACCGTCCGCAACTTCACTTTTTATGGACTCACATGTATGACGTCGATGGCGTGTACATGGGTGCTGCCTGCACGCCACGTCTTTGCATGAAGGCTCGCCGTTTTCCCCGACATAACTCGTGAGTCTTTTGCCAACCTTTGCAAGTTTATTTTTCATGTCCGCATCAGTATGTGTTCTTTTTCGTATGCAAGTTACCTTGATTAGCCATATTAGCTAGTTGAAGTTGGCTGCCCGTACATTTGTCGTTGTTAGCGCCTGTGGATCGAACTTGCCACGGAGCCCCCGAGTGTGTTTTGGTCATAAGAACCTGCGAAAAAATGACAGTGTAGGACATAAGTAGAATGTCATCTTCATCGTCGCGAACATGGCAAATGTTCTTTTCTTTTGTTATCACGCATCATACCAATGCCTGCATACTGTTCTAGTAGTGGCAACAACGGTGAAAGCACAAGTGCTCCCTGGGTGATTTTGATAATTAATGACAACATATCTCTTGTTGGACTAATACTTTTACCTAGTATGTTTCAGACAAGTTCAACAAATTAAGTGGCATGGACTAAAGGATGTGGAACCCCTTCAAGATGCTAAGGACAAAGGATTGGCTCAAGCTTCAAGAACAAGACTCTACATTTTCTATTTTAGTGATCCAAGATCACATTGAGTCTATAGGAAAAGCCAATACTATCAAGAGGGGATGAGGTGTTGCTTAATGGCTTGCTTGCTCAAAGTTCTTAGTGATATGCTCCAAAACCCTCAACTACCTTCCCACATTCACATATGACCTAAACCAAAAGTAAAACTCAGCCCCACCGATTCCTTCTATCCGGCGCCACCGAGTTTAGATGTCATAGCCACAGCCACAAACCCTAGGCAAATCGGTTTCACCGACAAGGATCTCGGTCTCACCGAGATGTGATTGTAATCTCTCTGTGTATGTCCATTACCAATATCGTTCTCACCGAGATTGAGCAATCAGTACTACCGAGATTACAATGCAAACTCTCTGGTCAGCTTATTACCAAAATCGGTCCCACCGAGTTTGTGTAATAGGTCTCACCGAGTTTGCCTGACCAACTCTCTGGTTAGCTTATTACCAAAATCGGTCCCATCGAGTTTGTGTAATCGGTCTCACCGAGATTACGTTATGCCCTAACCCTAACCATATCGGTCCTACCGAGTTGCATCTCAGTCCCACCGAAAATCCTAACGATCACTAGGTTTACTAAATCGGTCCGACCGAGTTTCTCAATTCAGTCTCACCGAGATTGGTAAATTGTGTGTAACGGTTAGATTTTTTGTGGAGGCTATATATACCCCTCCACCCACTCTTCATTCGTGGAGAGAGCCATCAGAACATATCTACACTTCCAATACACATTTTCTGAGAGAGAACCACCTACTCATGTGTTGAGGCCAAGATATTCCATTCCCACCATATGAATCTTGATCTCTAGCCTTCCCCAAGTTGCTTTCCACCCAAATCTTCTTTCCACCAAATCCAAATCCTGTGAGAGAGAGTTGAGTGTTGGGGAGACTATCATTTGAAGCACAAGAGCTAGGAGTTCATCATCAACACACCATTTGTTACTTCTTGGAGAGTGGTGTCTCCTAGATTGGCTAGGTGTCACTTGGGAGCCTCCCACAAGATTGTGGAGTTGAACCAAGGAGTTTGTAAGGGCAAGGAGATCGCCTACTTCGTGAAGATCTACCGCTAGTGAGGCAAGTCCTTCGTGGGCGATGGCCATGATGGAATAGACAAGGTTGCTTCTTCGTGGACCCTTCATGGGTGGAGCCCTCCGTGGACTCGCAAGAACTGCTACCCTTCGTGGGTTGAAGTCTCCATCAACGTGGATGTACGATAGCACCACCTATCGGAACCACGATAAAAACATCCGTGTCTCCAATTGCGCTTTGAATTCTCCAAACCCTTCCCTTTACATTCTTGCAAGTTGCATGCTTTACTTTCCGCTGCTCATATACTCTTTGCATGCTTGCTTGATATGTATTGTGTTTGTTAAACTTGTGCCAAAACTCCACTTCAACTTAAAGAAATTAAAAACAGCAACTTTTGGTACTTAGTGTCTAATCACCCCCCCCCCTCTAGACACCTCTTATCGATCCTTTCAATTGGTATAGGAGCATTGGTCTCCATTGCCTTGGTTTAAACACCTTTGGAGGAAGATGGATGTGTCTACTTTGGGGAGTCTTAGACATAGAGTGCCTATTCTTGATGGAGAATATTTTCATGAGTGGAAAAATGAAATGCTTGAGATTTTCAATGAATATCACTTGAACAAGTACATTGCTAGCCCTTGTGCACCTCATATTGATCCCTTGCATCTCACACCCGAAGAAGATCTAGACATGATTCGCAATCTTAGAACCATCAATCTTATCATAAGAGGATTGCCCAAAAATTTTATTGCTAGTTTGCCTACTCTTCATTGTGCCTATACTATATGAAAATTTCTTGAGGAACGATTTCTGGATTATTCCTTGAAAAATTTAGACGAAATTCTCCATAAATCTATTGCTTTGAGTAAGATGAACTTTAGTGATCCTAGCTTTGGTGATTGTCTATTTGAGCTTACCAATCTCATGCGTGCCATGGGAAATGTTGGGATCATTAGTGATATCATATCCGAAGCTATTAGAATTCATAAAGGTGACCATTGTGATGATCATTTGTCTAATGAATTACCCTCTCTAGGAATTGATCAATCACAAAATGATGTAGAACATGGATACTATGATGAGGATGATGATAGTGACTATGATCTAGATGATGCGATGAGACACTTTGGTCTTATGGCAAATCTTCGCGGCTACATGGCTGGAGGAAAGGAATGGGTCCTTGATAGTGGATGTACTGATCATATGACCGGAGATAAAGACATGTTCCGTGAGCTTGCTGGAAACGACGGCCCTCGAAAGTATGTCACTTTTGGTGATAATTCAAAGGGTAAGGTGGTTGGCCTTGGTAAGGTGGCCATCTCACATGATAGCTCCATACAAAATGTCATGCTCGTTGAATCTCTTGGCTACAACTTACTTTCAGTATCTAGACTTGTTGATTTCGGTTTCAATGTCCTATTTACTGAAGTAGACTGCCAAGTGTTTCGTAGAAATAATCATAAAATGGTCTTTACCGGTATGCGTAGAGGAGATCTTTACATTGTTGATTTCACTAAAAAGGCTCAACCTAGAACTTGCTTAATTGCTAAATCTAGACTAGGCCATGTGGGCATGCGAAACCTTGACAAACTCATTAAAGGAAATCATATCCTTGGCGTTAACGATGTCATATTTGACAAGGATAGACTTTGTAGTGCTTGTCAAGGTGGAAACAAGTTGGAGGATGTCATCGCTTAAGAACATCATGACCACAAGAAGACCACTCGAGCTACTTCACATGGATCTCTTTGGTCCAAATGCCTACAAGAGTCTCGGTGGTAACTCATTTGGTCTAGTCATAGTTGATGATTTTTCAAGATTTACATGGGTGTTCTTTCTTGATGACAAATCGCAGGTCCAAAAGATCTTCAAAAACTTTGCTAGGAAGGCCCAAAATCAATTTGACGTGAAGATCAAGAAGGTTAGGAGCGACAACAGAACGGAGTTCAAGAACGCAAATGTGGATACCTTTCTTGACGAAGAAGGGATTTCACATGAGTTATCGGCTACGTACACACCTCAACAAAATGGAGTCATTGAGAGGAAGAACCAGACTCTTATCGAGATGGCAAGAACGATGCTGGATGAGTACAAGATGCCAAAACACTTTTGGGCGGAAGCGGTTGAGACAGCTTGTCATGCAACAAATCGCTTGTATCTTCACAAGCTACTCGGCAAGACGGCATACGAGCTCCTCACCGGTAACAAAACCCAAGTTGGATACTTTCGAGTATTCGCTCAAAGTGCTACATTCTTGATAAGCATCATCGTTCCAAATTTGCTCCTAAGTCTCATGAAGGTTTCCTACTTGGTTATGGCTCAAACTCTCACACATACCGTGTCTACAACAATTTCACCCGAAAGGTTGAAGAAACGGTAGATTTGAAGTTTGATGAATCTGACGGCTCGCAAGTAGAGCAATTGTCAATTGATGTAGGAGACAAAGATCCCTCGGAAGCAATCCAAGACTTGTCTATTGGCAAGATTCGTCCAACGGAGATGAAGGAGAGTACCTCGTCCGTCCAAGTGGAAGCTTCTACCTCACGACAAGGTGAACCAAGAGTTGATACGGAAGCATCCACAAGTGGGACACACCAAGATGAAGAAAACGAGGAAGTGCACCAAGACGAACGTCAACAACCTCCTTCTCCACCACGACAAGAGGACAATAACGCTAACAATGAAGAAGGCCAAGAAGAAGAACAAGATGAAGAAGATGTTCAACCAAGACCCAAGCAAAAGCTTTCACGAGTTCGAGCAATAATTGCTAAAGATCATCCCGTCGAGCAAATCTACAATGATATCCAAACCGGGAGAATCACTCGCTCTAAAACTCGTTTGGCTAACTTTTGTGAACATTACTCATTCATCTCTAGCATTGAACCTATGAAGGTTGAAGAAGCATTAAAGGATCCGGACTGGATAAATGCTATGCATGAAGAGCTACACAACTTTGAGAGAAATCAAGTGTGGACATTGGTCGAGAAGCCCGACAACAACCACAACATCATCGGTACCAAATGGGTGTTTCGCAACAAGCAAGATGAAGATGGACAAGTGGTTCGCAACAAAGCACGTCTCGTCGCCCAAGGCTACACACAAGTCGAAGATATGGACTATGGTGAGACATATGCTCCCATTGCTAGACTTGAGTCCATTCGCATCTTACTTGCTTACGCTAATCACCATGATATCACTTTGTACCAAATGGACATTAAAAATGCTTTTCTAAATGGTGAAATTGAGGAGGCAGTTTATGTCAAACAACCTCCCGGCTTTGTCAATCCTAAGAAACCTAATCATGTCTACAAACTTCACAAAGCCCTTTATGGTCTTAAACAAGCTCCTAGAGCATGGTATAAATGCTTGACCAAGTTCCTTATTGAAAAAGGCTTTGAAATTGGAAAAATAGATTTTACTATTTTTACTAAAAGGGTTAATGAAGAACTATTTGTATGCCAAATTTATGTCGATGATATTATATTTGGATCAACTAACCCTCATTTTAGTGAAAAGTTTGGGAAGCTAATGTCGGAGAAGTTTGAGATGTCTATGATGAGTGAACTCAAATTATTTCTTTGTTTGCAAATCAAGCAAACTAAGGAAGGTACCTTTGTCTCTCAAACGAAGTACACCAAGGACTTATTCAAGAAGTTCAATATGCAAGAATGCAAAGGTATGACTACACCCATGCCTACTAGTGGACATCTTGATTTGACAAAAGATGGTGAACCGGTTGATCAAAAGGTTTATCGCTCTATGATTGGTTCATTATTATATCTATGTGCTTCACGTCCCGATATCATGCTAAGTGTGTGCATGTGTGCACGATATCAAGCTGCTCCTAAGGAATGTCATCTTAAGGCCGTGAAGAGGATAGTGAGATACTTAATCCATACACCAAATTTTGGCATTTGGTATCCAAAGAGGGCTTCCTTTGATCTTGTTGGCTACTCCGACTCGGACTATGCCGGTGACAAGGTTGATAGAAAGTCCACTTCGGGTACTTGTCAATTCCTTGGTAGATCTCTTGTGTCTTGGTCTTCCAAGAAACAAAACTCGGTATCCTTATCCACCGCCGAAGCGGAATACATTGCCGCTGGTTCATGTTGTGCTCAATTACTTTGGATAACCCAAACTCTTAAAGATTATGGGATATATGTGAAACATGTTCCATTACTTTGTGACAATGAAAGTGCTATCAAGATTGCTCACAATCCCGTGCAACACTCTCGAACTAAGCATATTGAAGTTCGTCATCATTTCATTCGAGATCACATTGCTAAGGGTGACATAAACCTTAAGCATGTTCGCACTGATAAGCAATTAGCGAATATATTCACTAAACCACTTGATGAGAAAGTGTTTTGCAGGTTAAGAGGTGAATTGAACATCATTGATGCTTTTGGAGTAGGAACTCCATTGGATACATGCAAGACTTGAGCTTACGACTAATCCTTGATATCTCTCCAAGCTTTTAAATCAAGGCTGATATGACCGATATAAAGGCCGATATATCACTTTTGGGGCTCTAGCGATATAGACATAACATATCATTTTATAAATATCATTTTCAAACATATCACCCGATATGGACCGTAATATCAACCGATATGGCTGATATCTAGCCCGATATGTCCACCGATATAGCATGATATGTAGATAACAATAGTTCTTTATTAAATAGTAGTGAAATAAGATTATGGACTTACAACTTCAACATATATTATCAAAGTCATGCACAATGTTTCGTACAAATGCATACATATCTTATTGTTTTAATTCATAGAGTAAGAATTTTGCAAATCTTTCCTTAATAGTTTCTTAATCAACAAGTTAATAAACTAGGAATCTAGAAGTGTTATGTTGAAGCTTTGACATCATACATTTTGTTTTACTAAAAATACATGTTTTGAACAAGAATAATGAAAAAAAAACTAGACATGTTTTCTCAGATATATCTACATATCGTCCGATATATCACACGATATCCGACATCCGATATGTCGAAGCCAAACGGATACGAACTAGATATCCGATATTTTGAAGCTTGTATTTCTCCTATGATGATTATCTTATGTCTTGGAAAAATTTGCATCTTGCATGTTATCTAACCCTTGTAGGTACTTGGATGAATCTAATTCTATGAGATTGCAACTCACTCACATCTTGAGCGACCTCTACATCACCAAGTCTCTACACAATGGTGGTTGAAGACAAGGAAGCACGAAACTATTCAAGCATATCCTTTGACAAATTCTATGTTGATTCATAATTGTCATGTTGGATACACAAGTGCTCTTCCTTGCAAAAACTAACCCATGTAGGTAGATGAACTCAAACTCCAAGTGGTGCTCCCAACTCTTGATGAGCTACATCAACCTTGAGCAACCCACACAAGTTCAACTACATGATCACGATCAACACCACAATCCAAGGTATGTTATTCCATCTTAGAGAAGCTTTACTCCAAGTCATGAGTCAAAGCAACTCGACAAGATGTGAATACATCAAGATGCTTAAACGAAAAATGGTAACCCCATTTTGAGCTTAAACGATGAGTATGACTGACCTATGATCAAGTGATCTCACTTGACTCCTAAGTCAATATACTCTAACATAGGTGACTTTGTCACCGCCCAACTCTAGATGAAGTTCTCTTGTGTTCTTTTCTGTGCTTTTGCATTTGTCTCATGCATATTTGTTTCCCCTTTCAAAAAAAACTTCATCTAGATCTTTCAGTTTCTTTTCTTTGCTTTACGTTCTGCATTTTCTGCATCCAATTCATTGCAAATATTTCAGTAAATTCCTTGCAAATCATTGTGAGATCTCATTTGTATAGTGAGTTGAGGTGACAAGTGTTTTTTTCTGTGACGAACTCGGTTCCACCGGTTTCACATTTCCGGTCTAGCCGAAGTTTTTCGGTGCAACCGAAGCATCCAACTCGGTGACACCGATTTCACTACAGGAAAAACAACTTGCCACTTATTTCTGCCTCATTCTTGATCCAAATACCACTCAATGAATCTTGTCCTCTACAAGCATCACATTTACCTTAATGCTTTGTACTGTGATTCAAGGACCGAACCCATTCACAACAAATTCCAGAAGACCCTTCTTGGAAATTGATGTCAAAGGGGGGGAGAGAGAGATCACATCAAAGCTTAATCATATCTCTAGGGGGAGAGATCTCTAGGGGGAGTGAATACTCCAAGAAAGAGTAATCTTCAAGGATCCCAGATGCTTGATGTTCAAGAGGAAAGTTGCCACATGTCTTCTTGGGGGGAAAGACATGTTCATATGTGCTTATTTGCATTAGCTCTGTTCATTTGTTTCCTTGAGCTCTGATTTTCTGTTCCCTATCTTCTCCCAGTATCCCATGCTAGATTTAGGGGGAGCAAGACATCCAAGGGAAAGAAATTTCTTGAATTCATTGCATATATTTCTTTTTGGGGACATGACAATATCTATTGTGGTACTCAGTACTCACTCTACATGTCATCCCAGTCTTGGTACTCTTGTGGTTTCTTTTGTTTGCTCTAGCTAGTGGGTGCATCTGTGTTATCTAACCTTGTTTACGCAGGCTCATCTCATCCTAGCCAACTCAAGACCACAAGGTAAGTATATGCATCATAGTCATGTGTATGAGAAATTCTTGCTAATGTACATACTGTTTGCAAGAAGGACTCATGGGCATGAAGGTACATTTCCCATATTCACATCCTTTGCTCTGATGCATATAGCCAAGATACATGTAACACATTGTCTACTCTGTCATGGTTATGCTCTCACATGCTTCTATATTCTATATTCACATGAATGCATACATGTAGGGGGAGCCTATGTTTGTTACATGTCTTTCCAAAGCTTTACTTGCTATTCTCTATAGATTTATCTAAAGCTTTGATGTATGTTGCCATCAATTACCAAAAAGGGGGAGATTGAAAGCACAAGTGGTCCCTGGGTGATTCTGATAATTAATGACAACATATCTCTTGTTGGACTAATACTTTTACCTAGTATGTTTCAGACAAGTTCAACAAATTAAGTGGCATGGACTAAAGGATGTGGAACCCCTTCAAGATGCTAAGGACAAAGGATTGGCTCAAGCTTCAAGTACAAGACTCTACATTTTCTATTTTAGTGATCCAAGATCACATTGAGTCTATAGGAAAAGCCAATACTATCAAGAGGGGATGAGGTGTTGCTTAATGGCTTGCTTGCTCAAAGTGCTTAGTGATATGCTCCAAAACCCTCAACTACCTTCCCACATTCACATATGACCTAAACCAAAAGTCAAACTTGGCCCCACCAATTCCTTCTATCCGGCGCCACCGAGTTCAGATGTCATAGCCACAGCCACAAACCCTAGGAAAATCAGTTTCACCGACAGGGATCTCGGTCTCACCAAGATGGGATGGTAATCTCTCTGTGTATGTTCATTACCAATATCGGTCTCACCGAGATTGAGCAATCGGTACTACCGAGATTACAATGCAAACTATCTGGTCAGCTTATTACCAAAATCGGTCCCACCGAGTTTGTGTAATCGGTCTCACCGAGTTTGCCTGACCAACTCTCTGGTTAGCTTATTACCAAAATTGGTCCCACCGAGTTTGTGTAATTGGTCTCACCGAGATTACGTTATGCCCTAACCCTAACCATATCGGTCCTACCGAGTTGCATCTCAGTCCCAAGAAAATCCTAACGGTCACTAGGTTTACTAAATCGGTCCGACCGAGTTTCTCAATTCGGTCTCACCGAGATTGGTAAATTGTGTGTAACGGTTAGATTTTGTGTGGAGGCTATATATACCCCTCCACCCACTCTTCATTCGTGGAGAGAGCCATCAGAACAAATCTACACTTCCAATACACATTTTCTGAGAGAGAACCACCTACTCATGTGTTGAGGCCAAGATATTCCATTCCCACTGAGGGAGTCCCGGACTAGGGGGTGTCCGGATAGCCGGACTATCGTCACGGCCGGACTCCAAGACTATGAAGATACAAGATTGAAGACTTCGTCCCGTGTCCGGATGGGACTTTCCTAGGCGTGGAAGGAAAGCTTGGCGATACGGATATGTAGATCTCCTACCATTGTAACCGACTCTGTGTAACCCTAACCTATCCGGTGTCTATATAAACCGGAGGGTTTTAGTCCGTGGGGCGAACAACAATCATACCATAGGCTAGCTTCTAGGGTTTAGCCTCCTTGATCTCGTGGTAGATCTACTCTTGTACTACCCATATCATCAATATTAATCAAGCAGGAGTAGGGTATTACCTCCATCGAGAGGGCCCGAACCTGGGTAAAAACATCGTGTCCCTTGTCTCATGTTACCATCCGCCTAGACGCACGCTCGGGACCCCCTACCGAGATCCGCCGGTTTTGACACCGACATTGGTGCTTTCATTGAGAGTTCCTCTGTCGCCACCGATAGGCCCGATGGCTCCTTCGATCATCAACAACGACGCGGTCCAGGTGAGACTTTTCTCCCGGACAGATCTTCGTGTTCGGGCGGCTTTTGCATGGCCAATTCGCTTGGCCATCTGGAGCAGATCGAAGCTACGCCCCTGGCCATCAGGTCAGATTTGGAAGTTTGAACTATACGGCCGATATCCGCGGAGACTTGATCTTCGACGGATTCGAGCCGCAGCCAAGCGTGCCGCACTGTCTCGATGGGCATGATCTAGCTCTGCAGCCAAACAGTGCCCTGGAGGCCGCACCAGCATCCGCTCCGACCCTTAATCCGGAGCCGGATTCCCCGATCGAGGACGAGTGGTTGGACACCGCCTCGGGGGCTACAATATCTATGGCGATCGAGCCGAACTCCATCCCTGTCCTTTGCGAAGACCTCGACTCCAGGGTGCCGGACTCCTCTCCGGACTCCAAATCCTCCGCGCCCCTGCCAATCGAATCCGATTGGGCGCCCGTTATGGAGTTCACTGCCACGGACATTTTTCAGCACTCGCCCTTTGGCGACATTCTGAATTCACTAAAGTCTCTCTCTTTATCCGGAGAGCCCTGGCCGGATCAAGGACATGAAGGTTGGGATACGGACGACGAAATTCAACGCCCACCCACCACCCACTTTGTAGCCACTGTCGATGATTTAACCGACATGCTCGACTTCGACTCCGAAGACGTCGACGGTATGGACGACGACGCCGGAGACGACCAAGACCCAGCGCCTATAGGGCCTTTGGAAGGCCACCTCGCCATATGACATATACATGGTGGACATCCCAAAAGATGGGAACGACAATGAAACAACGGAGGATGACCCCTCCAAGAAAATGTACCAAGCACCGACGTTGGCCGGGCGCCGCTCTAAATCCCGCCACAATAAAAACGGTGATTCCGCACGGAGATAATAACACCGGACAAGGTGAAGAGAACCCCTCCGCGTGACTCAACAGCAGAGGAGGGAGAAGCAAGTCCACACGACAAAGGCGGGCAGTAAAGAGAGGTCGAGGACGATAATTATGCGCCTCCCTCCGAAGATGAGGCAAGCCTCAACGACGCATTTAATTTGTCGTGCCCGAGGATCCCGCCAACAGAGCTGCTTTCAAACGCAGGCTTATAGCCACGGCAAGCAGCCTCAAGAAAGCAGCAACAGCTTAGAGCTGATCAAGACCTGCTAGTCGACAGATGGATCAAGTCCTTGCAGCCAAGAGTATGAACTCGAACGCCCCTCCAAAAGCTACCCCAAACGCAGGCCATTGCCTCGATTAGAGGAGGAAGCACCCAAGTCACCAACAAGACGACATGGCAGACCGGCCACCCCGTGGCCGCGACAGAGAGGCCTCTAGACCCTCCGCTCAAGCCACCCCCCGACGCCGCTCAAAAAGTACCAAGGCACGGGAAAATGCGCCGGACTTGCGAGATATATTGGAGGATAAGGCAAAACACACAAGATCGATCTATGGATCGCGTGGGCGCCCAACGACGCGGGATGATTACCGTCGCGCCGGATACAGCAAAACCGGCCGGGCCGAACACGATGAGACAAAGCTCATATGAGCTACGCCATGATATAGCCCAATATGAGGCGCCAAGACACCCACTATGCTTCGCAGATGAAGTAATGGACCATCAAATCCTCGAGGGCTTCACACCCGTAAACATCGAATCATACGATGGTACCACAGATCCTGCGGTCCGGATCGAGGACTATCTCCTCCATATCCACATGGCCCGCGGTGATGATCTACATGCCATCAAATACCTCCCACTCAAGCTTAAAGGACCAGCTCGGCATTGGCTCAACAGCTTGCCGCCAGAATCAATTGGTTGTTGGGAGGACCTGGAAGCCGCATTCCTTGATAACTTCCAGGGCACATATGTGCGACCACCAGACGCCGATGACCTTAGCCACATAATCCAGCAGCGAGACGAATCGGCTAGACAATTCTGGACGCGGTTCCTAACAAAGAAAAATCAAATCGTTGACTATCCGGATGCAGAGGCCCTTGCGGCCTTCAAACATAACATCCGCGACGAGTGGCTTGCCCGGCACCTAGGACAGGAAAAGCCGAAATCTATGGCAGCCCTCACAACCCTCATGACTCGCTTTTGTGCTGGAGAGGACAGTTGGCTAGCTCGAAGCAACAACTTGGGCAAACATCCTGATAGTTCGGATACCAAGGACAACAATGGCAGGTCGCGTCGCAACAAGAACAAGCGCAGCATTAACGGCGATAACACTGAAGATACGGCCGTCAATGCCGGATTCAGAGGCTCTAAACCCGGTCAGCAGAAGAAGCCATTCAAAAGAAATACACAGGGCCCGTCCAACTTGGACCGAATACTCGATTGCTTGTGCCAGATACATGGCACCCCTGAAAACTAGCCAATCACACCAACAGGACTGTTGGGTGTTCAAGCAAGCGTGCAAGTTAAGTGCCGAACTCAATGACAAGGGGCTGCATAGCGATGACGAGGAAGAGCCCCTGCCGAACAATAGAGGATGTATGAAGGGTTTTCCTACACAAGTGCGAACGGTGAACATGATATACGCAACCCACATACCCAAAAGGGAGCGGAAGCGTGCACTAAGGGACGTATATGCGATGGAGCCAGTCGCCCCGAAGTTCAACCCATGGTCTTCCTGCCCGATCACCTTCGATTGAAGGGATCACCCCACTAGCATCCGTCACGGCAGCTTCGCCGCATTGGTTCTTGACCCAATTATCGACGGATTTCACCTCACCAGAGTCCTGATGGATGGCGGTAGCAGCTTTGAACCTGCTTTATCGAGGATACGGCGCAAAATGGGCATAGACCCCTCAAGGATTAAACCTACAAAGATGACCTTTAAAGGCGCCATACCAGGTGTAGAGGCCAGTTATGCGGGCTCGCCACACTCAAGTGGTCTTCGGATCCCGGATAACTTCCGGCGAAGAGTTAATCTTCGACATCGCCCCATTCCGCAGCGGCTATCATGCATCGCTCGGACGAACCGCATTTGCAAAGTTCAATGCGGTGCCGCACTACGCATACCTCAAGCTCAAGATGCCAGGCCCTCGAGGAGTAATCACGGTCAATGGAAACACCGAACAATCTCTCCGAACGGAGGAGCACATGGCGGCCCTCGCGGCGGAGGTACAAAGCAGCCTCTCACAGCAATTCTCGAGTCCGGCCACTAAGCGTCCGGACTGTCAAGCGCGCCCGGAGTAACCTACAACAAGACCACCTGGCACGATTCAAGCACGCCAGAGCAATCCGCCCCAACCACCGCCTCGCGAAATTGCGAAGCTAGTATTACGCGTACATAATTACGCCTGGAGATACCATGGGCATATGGGGAGGGGCAAGACCACGGCACGCCAAGAATGCGGCTCGACCGCACTGTGGGCTCCCATTTGTGTCATTTCTTTTTCTTTTTCCTTTTTTCTTCCTTTTTTACTTTCAGACTCCGCCTTTGAGAAGTCCTGTCCGGCACTTGAATCGCCGAACTCACGATGCAACAGCCGAGAAGCGGAAAGCCACGTCGAATGTTCGTGTGGTCTCTATTACGAGCATTATACCTGTTTTACATACCATCCCGCAGCTTACCTCGAGGGGGACATGTTAGATAGTCCCATCCCTTGCTTATAGCACTATTTGTATCGCTCGCTTTCATTGCAGTACCTTTTTGAATAAACAATACATAGCTTTTGCTTATTATTGCACTACTTGCTTTATCTATACATATGTTCATTTCATGACATGTTGCAACTGCAGACACTTTGGTACGGCCAATACACCAGGCTTGAGTATCCCAAAATTATGGTGTGATAAGTCCTAACACTTTCACAAGTGCGGCACCCGAACTTATAGCATTATATGAATCGGCTCCGAATCATGTCTTGGGTCAATAGTTGGGTTTTCCGGCTCCGTGTTTTGGTACCTTACGTTCCCGTATATCGGCTAAGGTAGCACCGGAGAACCACTACGATTGTGCCCGGTTGAGCTGGTCGAGCACCTCGGAGAAAGCTAAAACTGACCGTCATGATAGGGCGAGAGACGGTCGCTGTTCGAGAGGTTTTTTCGTCCCTAAAGACTTATGCCGCTTAGAGCGAGGAACCGGAATTGTCCGCCAAAGCGTGGATAGCGCCCGAACTCGGTCTTCCGGATACTAGGGGCTTCACTAAATTTAAAATTATAGAATTCTATGGCTAAGTGAGAGTGTTCAAGTATTATAAGTCTGGTTGCCTTGTTTGTTGTGTTGAGCGCCTCCCTAGATGGACCCAAGAATGGGAACAAGAGTGCTCAAGTTTATCCCGAACACACCTGCACTTTTCGTGGCATGGGGTGAAGCCAACGACTTGCCATCTCTCAAATTTGATAAACGGCCGCATGTAAGGTAATATTTTAAATTACCAAGCGTTGCTTAGCGATATGAACAAGTTTTCAGTCAGGTGATAACAAATGCGAGTCTATTCAAAAATTACATCTCCGGAGCACTCATCCGCTATTCGGCGGGCACCCTTCAGAGGCCCTCATAGTACATTTCGGCGTGCGATGCTCATGGCCCTTCTAATGGGTTCTGCCCATCACAAGCTTCTCCACATCGAGCTTGCCCCAAAGGCACTTTAGCACGGGCAAGGGCCCGACGGACCCTTCAATGTAGACGGAGCGCTTGATGACTTCAATCCGTGGACAGGCATCCACCACCGCCGCACCAAGCCGAAGTAGCTCCGGGCATGGCCTCCAATGGCCACAACCGCCGCTTATAAGACCCTTCATGGCATGTTCGGCGACCTTGTGGAGCTCGACCAGATGCTTCATTTGGTCGCTCAGGGCACTGGTTGTCCGCCTCAAAGATATCGAGACCGTAACACCTTTTACGCCGAGCTCCCTCCTTGGCGCGGTAGAATGCGGCAAGATCGCATACACCACGGGCAAATCTGCGAATGCTCCCCGAGAGCTCCGAATCCGGGTAAGTAATAGGTAATTCACTTTCACATGCTTGCTTTGCATAAAGAATGCCTTACCCGCCGCTATCTTCTTCAACGACTCAATTTCTTGGAGGGCTTTTTGGGCCTCGGCCTTAGCAGCTTTGGCACTTTCAAGAGCCGAGGCAAGCTCGGACTCTCGAGTCTTCGAGTCACGCTCCAAACCCTCGTGTTTTTCCACGAGAGCTTGGAGCTCTTGTCGTACCTTGGCCAGCTGCGCCTCCCCCTTCTCTCGCCGGCGTTCTGCGGCCGCTTTGTTTTCGACCCACGGACACCGCTTCCTTCGTGGTCGCCACCTCTTTCGTGGCCCTGTAGTACCCAAGTTATTCCTCAAGTATTTTTGCAACCAAAACCTTTTCTATAAGGTACTTCTTTAATAAGGTATTACTTACCTTCCTTGTCCTCGAGCTGCTTCTTGGCTTGTCCGAGCTTGTTCTCGGACCGCCGAGGTTCTGCTTCAATGCATTGACCTCCGCAACAAGGTCGGCAGAGGTCAAGAAATAAGCCTCTGCATTCCCATATTGACATACTTATGTTAGACTCCTGCAGATATCTTTTTAGATCCTTAGTCCGGCTTTTCTTTCCGAACACCGAACTAAGCATCGTGGGCTACCGCCTATGCGGTAATATTTTTATATATTCTAAACTTACCTCAAAGCCTGTTAGAAGGTCGGTATAGCTTGGCCATCCGCTCTTGGCGGATCGAATCGTTCGAATCACCGCACTCATCACAGTGCGGTGCTCCTCCTCGATGGAAGCGCTGTTAAGCACCTCCAGTAAGCTATCCGGTGCCTCCGGTTGGACGGAGGACACCGGCATCTTACCCTTCTTGCGAAGGATCCGCTGGTAGGACTTCAGAACCGCTGATGGTTCCGGCATGGAGTCCGGACGAGGGTCGGGCTTAGAGCCCCTGGGGGGCTTGCCCCCCGTGCACCTGGAGTCCGGGAGGTTGCCTTGGGGCACCTCATGCGCTACCTCCTCTTGACCAAGCCCCTCTTGGGGCCCCACCGCGGCGTCGTCCGCAGCGTGAGGCGAGGAGGCGGTCGGAAGCGAAGTACTCTCAATTTCCGACGAGCCCAGGGACCCGCTCGATGAATCGGCGAACTCACCCTTGGGCGGGCTGCACGGTTGTTCGACATTAGAGAACACTCTGCGATAATAAAAAGCCATGGGTATCCTGACACTTACGATCTCGCCAGGGGCTTGGCCCTTGTAGGCCAATCCTCCTCGTCGCCGACAAGCGTTGGTGGAGAAGTCCGAAGGAAGGGTTCTTCCCTTCTTGGACCCTCCGGCCTCCCCAGTTGGGGCGGCCTTCCTTTTCTTCTCCTCCCCCATTGGGGGAGGAGCTTCTTCTTCTTCCTCCTCGTCCACAGGAGAAGATTCTGCATCAGAATCTGACAGCGCCTGGCGTCGGGAGCTCCTTCGAGTTCTCGTGGCCTCCTTCTTGGCCTTCTTCTCCGGCACCACATGCGGCACCGGAGCCAGCAGCCCCGTCAATCGGGCGTCCTCCGGGTCTTCCGGCAAAGGAGCGGGATAGTTAATCTGTCCGGACGTCTTCAGCCAGTCCTGTCAAAGATTAGGGAGTTTTAGATCCCACATAGAGTCAATCTATGGAAAAAGAGTCCCGTAAAGGGTAAAATAACTTACCTCGCCACCGGACGCTGAATCGTATCCGCGATCCTTGTTAGCGGATGTTGGGGCTTCAGCGCCTTGAACAAGACACCTTCCGTGCATCTTCGCGTGCGTAGTGTCAAGAGCCGACTCAAGGTTCGGTCAGTGCGGATCGAACTCCCACAAGTTAAAGGCCCGTTGTTGGCACAGGAGAATCCGGCGGATGAGCATCACCGGATTACGCCGACAAGCCCGAGATTCTTGTCCACCAGGTTTTGACGCATATTTGGAGTCCGGATAGCTCTTCCGAATCCCCCACGCCAGCCCGTCTCCTTCCATGACGAGAACCGTGTGGGGAAGCCAGATCTAAATTCGGGGGCCGCCACCCATTCGGGGTCGCGTGGCTCGGTGATGTAGAACCACCCCGATTGCCACCCCTTTATTGTCTCCACAAAGGCGCCCTCGAGCCATAGGACCTTGGCCATCTTGCAAAACGTGGCGCCTCCGCACTCCGCTTGACGGCCGCCCACTACCTTCGGCCGGACGTTGAAGATCTTCAGCCATAAGCCGAAGTGGGGCTGGATGCAGAGGAAAGCCTCGCACACGATGATAAACGCTGAGATGTTGAGGATGAAATTCGGGCCAGTCGTGGAAGTCCAGGCTGTAGTAGAACATGAGCCCCTGACAAATGGGTGAAGTGGAAAACCTAGTCCATGGAGGAAGTGGGGAGAAACACCACCCTCTCATGGGGCCCGGGGTTGGAATGAGCTGCCCCAGATCGGGCAGCTCAGGCGCCCGATGTCGCCGGACAAGTATCCGCCTCCCGCAGTCTTGTGATGTGCCCCTCCGTGACGGAGGAGGCCATCCACCCGCCTCCCGCCTCTGAAATGGTTGGAGAAGGTTGAGGTGGGATGTGCGGACTTGGGCGCTGGAGCTCGAGTCTTGTGAAATGGATAAGCAAAGGAGGAAGAAGGCGAGGTGAAAAGGTGGATCCTTATCCCCTTATATGGACGGACGAAGCTATGCGTCCCCACCACCGGTAAAACTCGCTTATTTCCCAAGCGCCATAATCAATGGCGCGGATGGGTTACCCACGCCGTATTGATGAGAATCCCGGAATAAGGGGCACGATCTATGCTTTGATAAGACGTGCCAAGGAAACCGCCTCGCTAAACACGCCGAGGTGGAACAAGAAAAACGATTCATATAAAGGCCTGGCCGTGGTGTGATGTCAGCCGCTGAATACGCCGCCAGATCTGTGCAAAAATTATTCTCTCTACGGTGTTATGTGGAACTTGTTTTGCAGAGCCGGACACTATCCTTGTGTTCAAAACCTTCTATGAAGTATTCGGAGGAGGAACCCGCCTTGCAATGCCAAAGACAATATGCGTGACGGACTCGTCGTCATTGAAGCCTGGTTCGTGGGCTATCGAGGGAGTCCCGGACTAGGGGTGTCCGGATAGCCGATATCGCCACGGCGGACTCCAAGACTATGAAGATACAAGATTGAAGACTTCGTCCCGTGTCCGGATGGGACTTTCCTTGGCGTGGAAGGCAAGCTTGGCGACACGGATATGTAGATCTCCTACCATTGTAACCGACTCTGTGTAACCCTAACCTATCCGGGTGTCTATATAAACCGGAGGGTTTTAGTCCAGAGACTAACAACAATCATACCATAGGCTAGCTTCTAGGGTTTAGCCTCCTTGATCTCGTGGTAGATCTACTCTTGTACTACCCATATCATCAATATTAATCAAGCAGGAGTAGGGTATTACCTCCATCGAGAGGGCCCGAACCTGGGTAAAAACATCGTGTCCCTTGTCTCATGTTACCATCCGCCTAGACGCACAGTTCGGGACCCCCTACCCGAGATCCGCCGGTTTTGACACTGACACCCACCATATGAATCTTGATCTCTAGCCTTCCCCAAGTTGCTTTCCACTCAAATCTTCTTTCCACCAAATCCAAATCCTGTGAGAGAGAGTTGAGTGTTGGGGAGACTATCATTTGAAGCACAAGAGCAAGGAGTTTATCATCAACACACCATTTGTTACTTCTTGGAGAGTGGTGTCTCCTAGATTGGCTAGGTGTCACTTGGGAGCCTCCGACAAGATTGTGGAGTTGAACCAAGGAGTTTTTAAGGGCAAGGAGATCGCCTACTTCGTGAAGATTTACCGCTAGTGAGGCAAGTCCTTCGTGGGCGATGGACATGATGGAATAGACAAGGTTGCTTCTTCATGGACCCTTCGTGGGTGGAGCCCTCCGTGGACTCGCGCAATCATTACCCTTCGTGGGTTGAAGTCTCCATCAACATGGATGTACGATAGCACCACCTATCGGAACCACGACAAAAACATCCGTGTCTCCAATTGCGTTTGAATTCTCCAAACCCTTCCCTTTACATTCTTGCAAGTTGCATGCTTTACTTTCCGCCGCTCATATACTCTTTGCATGCTTGCTTGATATGTATTGTGTTTGTTAAACTTGTGCCAAAACTCCACTTCAACTTAAAAAATTTAAAAACTGCAACTTTTGGTACTTAGTGTCTAATCACCCCCCTCTAGACACCTCTTCTCGATCCTTTCAAACGGCCCTGCAGAAATGAGTTGACTGTACTCTGATGCATCCCAAGGGGGCGTTTCTGGTCTTTGAGAACCCCAAGTATCAACGTCATCTTCGTGATTCATTCTTTTCCGTGTCTCGTTTCTGCCAATGTGCTCTCAATCACTGCATGAACAAGAACGCATCAACAATCCACAAAAAATGTATCCTTGTGCTGCTTGCATGTAGAAGTTAACACGTCAGTGTTATCACATTTTCATGCGTAGGCAACCAACATATCATGACTAGTAGGACATGCACATCCACTATCTTTTCTAAAATCTGGGTGCTAGCTATCCATTTGATTCGATGGCATCAGCCTCTACAATAGGATGGCAAGCAATAAGTTGACATGGTGGCAGTTGACGACAATGATAGGTGGCAACTGACGTTAGACACAAGTGGCAATTAATTTTCACACCCCCCATTATTCCAAATTTCTCAATTTTCTCACCCTTTTTATGGATTCCTACACATCCATTCATTTACCAACTACGTGCATCAATCTACTGAGATCTAGTGTATTCTGCTTGGCAACTGTGAAGACACACAACCTATGTAGTGTTTTACCCCTGTAGGATGGATCTAGTTGCCAACTTTGTCGGTAATTTTACAATTTTTCTGCCCATAAGAAGGATGAGAAGCAGTAGGGAGATCGGGAGATTCACCTGCTTTTAGCTGGTCATCTTTGGAGGGCGTTGTTGGAGTGGGGGTGGGGGTGGGGGGTGGGGGGGTGGAGGGGGGTGGGGTGGGGGAGATAAGGGGTGTGGTTTGCGGTGGGAAGGCCCTACGGATCTGCTCTGGTTGCCATGGCAACCAGAGAAGGCCGGCGATGGAGGTAGGGGTTCGGGAGGTGGGAGAAGATGGCGGCGTCGGGATTGGGGATCGATCGAGGCCGGACGGCTGGGTCGTATGGGCTGTTGGTCCTATGGCCCGGACGTCTGCAAGGGCGGGTTGCCACACACCGGACGTGCGGGTTGCAGCTTTTGCCGCCCGGACGCGGGTCGTATGGCTGATTCCTGTCCATGCCACACGAGGCGTGTGGCACAACTACCCGATACACCACATGTGTGGCAGTTATCGGGACCCTTTGATTTTTCTTGTATCGAAATTAACGCATGCTACGTCATCGCTGGGTTCATATATATAGACGAGGTGGTCGGACGAGGTGGAGAAAAATTAGCATACTCTAGTTGAAGAATCTTTTCATATATAGAATGAGTGGATTGACAGTTTTCCAAATTAAGGATCAGTCTCTCGTATTGTTGGGCCCGTAAGCGTACGCTTAGATCGATCAAAAAGTGCAGCTGCACTTTCTAGCATTTGGGATCCGATTTTGTATCCAACTAGAACTCGAACCCTTTTGGTAAATGTTTGGTGCAGTCTAACTTTCGGCGGTTCACATGCCACGCCGGGCAAACGCTCAAGAATGGCCCGCCAAGGCCCACCTCCTTCCAGCGCCTTCATCCCCTACCTTCAGCCTTCACGCGCAACCTTCCCCTCCCCCCGGCAGCCGGGCCACCATGAGCTCCATCGCCGCCGGTGGCGCCTCCCTCATGGCTGCCATGACCAGATCCATCCCCTACCTAGAGCCTTCACGTGCGCGCTCCCCCCCTCCTCCCTGGTTGCGTTCGTTTGGGCCGCCACAAGCTCCATCGCCGGTGGCCAGGCGCTCCCTCGCCGGCCGCCATGGTTGTATGCCGCCATGCCCGGATCCTCCCGCGTATACAAGTGTTGCAACCGTTACCTAGAAAAGCTTCAACAAATTGAAAAGCTTCAACCATAAGCATAGAAAGCTTCAATGGCACTGCACAACAAGGGAAGCTGCAACCGTAGTTGGATTTTGCTACTACCGACAAAGCTTTTTGCTACATCCATCAGACAGAGCTGCGACCTCGTGAGGACGACAATGATGTTTTTGCTGCAACCGTAGCAGGATTTTGCTACTACCGTTGGAGTTTTTGCTACATCCATATAAGGCGGAGTCGACCTGCCAAGGCGGCGACGGCGTTTTGCCGCACCCGTAGTTTGGTTTTGCTACTACCGTGAATTTTTTGCTACATCCATTCAAATGGCGTTGATTGACTCGCGGCCGTCGCCGACGTATTTTCCCGCAATGAGCATCAATGGCGAGGGCGGCGGAGCTACAACCGTCGTCGTCAAGAGCTGCAACCGTAGGTAGAGCTGTTGCATGGGTCGAGGCGACAACGAGGCCGGGAGGGTGGGGGACCGGTGACGAGGACGGCCGGCGAGGGCAGGGTCCGGCGGGCGACGAGGAAGATCGGCGATGGTGGGGACTGACGACGGGGACGACCACCGGAGGGGACAGGAGGCGCGGTGTCGTGCTCCCCAAGCGGAAGATGCGGATCCAGGCCGACTGCCCAAGGAAGAAGAAGTTGAGAGCGATCTGTTTTTTTTTTTGTCCGGATCCAACGGCTGCGTGGCTCAGATCCGATGGCCTGGGCTGGACCGGCCGAAACTCTCGGCCGGTGCGCCGGCGCCTATAAGTGCCCAATCCTTTTAGACTTGCTAGTCTGGGCTCTCTTCTGTCTGTCTATATAGTCGCACGACGTTGGGAAATATCCAATGATTCCTGGGGACATCTGTCCCCCCGAAATCTCACCAGTCATCCACGCCTGCCTACTAGTATAGTTCGTGGACTCGTTTTGTATTACTCCTTTCGCTGTACCAGCACTACTTGTATTAGATTCCCTTTGGATCTGTTTCATCGTGTGTCCCACACGCATTTAACCAGCCACTTCCTCCCCAACTGTCACTGACTTGCCGCGTCTGTCCCCTGAACCGCGTAAGTGAGCTGATGTAGTTTGTCCATTATTTGCTGTCTATTTTTTACTGTCCCTCATAAGTGAGCCGATGGCCATCACCCAAGTTAATTCTTATCGCTACACAGACCTGCAGTACACAGTATAACATAGACATAGATGATGTACTACTTATTGTTCATTCCGATTGATTTGGAGAAACCCACGACAAGATATAGATTTACTGTTCATTACCCCTTGCCATCGGACAAGATACTCTCTCCATCCCATAATGTAACACGTTTTTTGACATTACACTAGAGTCAAAAAAATGTCTTACATTATGGGACGGATGGAGTATTTTCTACGAAAAGTAAAATTGCGCGGTTGGTCTCCAATAGGGAGTTACCATCTAACATTATGTGCGCCAAATATCTTTGTATTGCATTTCCTTTATGGATTTTCCATCTTCGTATTTTCACTCTCTCTCTCTCTTCAATAGTTAGCCCCCACTGGTGTACTTCACATGCATGCATGATAGTGTGACAGAATCACTTTTTCTTCTCCCACACAATAAATCCTATCATTTTTTTCCTTATTTAATTTAAAACATTTATATGTTTTAAACCATATATTCATTTTTTATTTTTTTAATATTTGAACTCCTTGTGCCAAAACCTTTAAAATGAGATCAATCTTGGATACATTTTGACCATGTTTAAATTTGAATGTATATTTCACGGGTCAAAATTTAAAACCTACATTTCACTTTTCATTGAGTTGTTTCACAATAATTAACATCTATTATGATTATACAATTTTCAAAAAACATATTTCACTCTTCTGTTGAGAATAATGGTTGGCCTGAATGCGGGTTGTAGCTTTACCCCAACAATGCCACCAACGCTACAATTAAATGATGACCAACCAACCACCAGAACTTACTCACCTTCCATTTTGTTACTGCTACAAAACTAACCACTTGGGATTATCTTTTACTTATACTTGTGTGATTACATTATACTCCGTCCGTTTCTTTATATAAGGTGTATTTGTTTTTTGATAAAATTCTAGAATGTAAGGTGCATTTCTTCTAATTCCTCATAATTCCCTTGTTAGCCCTCCGGAAAAAGGATATTATCTATCTCCTGATTGTCTGTATCTCTCCTTGTAGCAAAAGAAGGAAACTATCTCTATGTCGATTGCATGTATCTCTTACTTTCCCCGTACTAACTGATTTACTTCCCACTAACCAATAAATTTATCAAGGATAATTTCGTCCTAACACGTCCATAATTATGTGCTTTGGTCACCGTGCCAAAAAAAATACACCTTAGATAAAGGAACGGAGGGAGTATATGTTAACACTACTAATCTTGCTCTCCTTCCACTTTGTTACTGCTACAAAAAGGTAATTTGTAATTACACTAAACGTTTCAGAAATCTTATAGCACTTATTTGAATTTTGACATTTCTTTCGATCGTTTAGCAAACCACAATAAATAAATTTAATCTTTTAAGTTAACAAAACATATTTATGTCTCCTTATCATGAAAATGTAAAATGTCATTAATAATTTTTTCCTCATGTAATTACCTTCGTACCCAATTATATGTATCATCTTTAATAGTTCCACTATTTGCCTTTTGTAATAAATCATAAAGTGACCAAACGTTTCACATTGTCTGAAACGCAGGCGAAAACACAAGTCTGGCAACACAGTTAATTTGTCAAACTGATCTGACAAGTGCAAAGGGCATGCAAAAAGTTTACGTGTCCCAGAAGCACCGCATTTAAGCATGCATGTGCAAAACGCGTTGGGACCCTGTTCTGGATCTTGTACTGTCATGTTCGCCTGCTCGTACAGCACTGTTCTGCATATGTATATGCCACTTTTCAACTCTGAACGCACACCGTATAGACTGAAACGCTACTTTACCTACACATCGCGATGCACTTATTGAAGAAGAGGATATCAAGGACATATGTCCCCATAGACCAAACGTCCGCGTCCCACGACGTTGCACTATACGCGGCCCTCAACAACTTACGAGAGTTTCCCTTATCAAATCAAATAAAAAAGAAGAACTTACGAGAGATCGTGACGAAGATGGAGCTGCTGCACGTCATGGAGGGGAGAGAGGAGATCCAGCAAACCCTGAGCGAGATCGACAGACGAGCCCTCGACGCCCTCCGCTACGCGTTCCGCCTCGGCTACCGATCTCCCTCGTCTTCTCGCGATGACCAAGACATGGACGCCTTCATCGCGTCCGTGCTGCCGCCGCCTGTTTCGGAGGACGGCGATCACGACCGCCACCGCACGGAACTCGACGAGCTACCGCTTGCGCGGGAGGATTGTTTCCTCGACGAGGACGCGTCGACGGCTCTGAAGATGGATTGGGCATCGTGCTACGTGCCGCACAGCGACCACGACACGCACTTCGGGGTCGCCGACCCCGGCGTCATCGGCGTGGTGGACGGCGTCAGCGCGTACAGCGCGAAAGGCGTGGACGCGGGCGCCTTCTCTCGGAGCCTCATGGCGAGCGCCTACAAAGACGCGCTGGAGACGGCGCCCAGGGCCATCTGCCCCTACACGCTGCTGCAACGGGCCTACGAGGGCGCGGCCTCGTCGGGCGTGCCAGGGGCGTCCACGGCGGTCCTTCTCTCGCTCGTCGGGGACACTCTCAGGTGGGCCAACGTGGGCGACAGCGGCTTCGCCGTGCTCCGCGGCGGCGCGATCGTGCACCGCTCGCGGCCGCAGCTAGCCCGCTTCAACTGCCCGCTCCAGCTCGCCGCCAAGGGCGCCGACAGTGTCACCGAGGCGGAGGTGGGCGAGACCCCGGTGAGGGGCGGCGACATCGTGGTGGTGGCCACGGACGGGCTGTTCGACAACATGTTCGACGCGGAACTCGAGCGCGTCGTGCGGATGGGCACGGCGCTGGGCTTCTCGCCCAAGAACATGGCGGACATCATTGCCGGCATCACCTACGAGATGTCGTGGAGCAAGGTCAAGGACTCGCCGTTCAGCGTCGGCTACCGGAAGCACACGGGGAGTCAACGGTGCGGCGGGAAGCAAGATGACATAACCGTCGTCGTCGCCTTCATCGTCTCCACTCAGCTGGAGGGCGTGGGCGTGGGCGTCGACAAGGTTGAAGATGATGCAGCTTCAAATTCTAACTGGATGGATCAAGTCAAGATGAAGAAAAGGGAATACGAACTTAAGAACGTATCTGGGCCATCTCTCGGTGCAAAAGCGATTCTGTCGACAGTGGAAATCGGCGTACATTGCAGCGTTGCAATTCCGGGCCGATTTCTCGTGCCAGAGGTGGTTGGTATTGAACTAGCAAATATGTCCATGTGTTACAACGAAGAAAAAAAATATTACATGCCTTTATGCCAATAAAACATGGCTAAAGTCTCACCACAAATCCATATTTTGCATGTCAACACCATGTCATACTGTGTCGCCATTTATACTCCTTCCGACCCTCGTCGATAATGATAGTGTTCAAACCCTTCTCGCCTCTAGTTAATGAACTTATACTACATAATGTTCAGTAGGCAGTTATGGAGCAGCCAGACTGCTAGCAACAACAGCAAAAGCAAAGGAATCTTCAATTGGATCTTCAATCGAATTTTTCATTTGAGAGATAAAACATTTTTAAAACTGAAAATTCAAAAAGATTCTCACATGCATGCATGCAGTGACATGGCGCAGTCTGTGTGTTATAGGGCGTGTGGGCGTGTTTCGTTCCCACCACATGTGTGGGCGTTAAGGGGTCTGCCCACACGTTTTGTGTGGTGTTTAAGAGGGTCGGCCCACATGCCTACGTGTGGGCAAAACAAGTAATGCCCACACGCCTCTTTTTTTTTCTCACGGTCTCTCTCACACGCCTACGTGTGAGCTAAATAGATAACGCCCACACGCCCGTACGTCAGGCCTCCTACCTTATGGTCCCGCACGCCCCGCGTGACGGTCACCATGCGCCCGCAGTTGCCATGGTCCAGATCCTCTTCCATGTTCGTTTAACTGCAGTTGCCATGTCGCTGAACTATAATTGCCATGTCGGACAACTACAGTTGCCATGGTTGCTCAACTGCAGTTGCCATTTCAGGTCAAGTGGCAGATGCCATTTTTGGACAACTGCAACTGTTCCTATATATGGTCTGATTTACTATAGTTGCTATGATTTGAAAACTTTAGGGGTTGCCACCTACTAACACTAGACAGTTGCCATGTATGGCATGGTTTACTACAGTTGCCATGATTTGAAAACTTTAGGAGTTGCCACCTACTAACACTAGGCCGTTGCCGTGTAGCGCTACAAAGAGACATGTCAAAATAACATGTTCGGGGTAAAGAGAGAGTTGTCATCTGCTTACAAGCACATTAGGGCAGTTGCCATGTACCTTGCAAAACACATGGCAACTGACATGTTCGGGTAAAAAAGAGAGTTGACATCTGCTTACAAGCACACTAGGGTAGTTGCCATGTACCTTGTAAAACACATGGCAACTGGCAGCTTTGGGTGTGGGAGAGGAGACGGACGTGTGGCGAACTGATAAATGCTCACACACCAGTCCCTGAGCGTGAGTGAAAACTGACGTGTGGGCGAACTGCTAAACGCCCACACGCCTGTCCCTCCGTGTGGTGAAAACGGACATGTGGGAGACCGGATAAATGCCCACACACCAGCCCAGTCCTACGTGGCACCATAAACATGCCAAAATTCGTGCAACCACAAACGGACATGGATTCACGCGTGTGGGCGAGATGCAAACACCCAGACATGTGGGCGTTAGTATTTCCGTAAATAAAACAATTACCTTGTGGGAGATAGTCATATGTTACATCAAGCTAACAAGTTTATGTTTCCTCCGGTTGCTTATCATCATCGAATGAAACTTTTCTTCATTCATCAATTCAGAATTCAAAGATAATATCGACGTGGTTGGTGACGGAGGTGGTGGCAGTGGATCACCAATTATACCCTAAACAATCAATTCGGAGCATTTCGAAACCCGAGATACTGTTGAGATGGTTGGTGACATGTGATGGCTTCAGATTAAGATAATTTTGCTTTTTCGAAATCCTCAACATCGGCCAACTCAGCCGTGTCATCAATTTTCTACTATAACAAAAAAAGAATTGAAGTTTTTTCATTAGGGAAACAAAAATAGAAGTTTAACCTTACATGAAGATATGATTAAAGGGTGGTTCATTGATGGAGTAATCAGATAATGCGAAAATCAGTAGTAATAATAAAAAAGAGTTCAAGTAATAACTAATAATATATTTTTGTCAACTCTGCAGAAGACTTGCTACCTGCTGCTACAACCAATTGACTCATGCCCAAACACCTCTCATGTATAAATGTACGTATAGGGACTCACTGCTGCATATGAATTCTACTCACTCCTACATATGAATGCTTGTGAATTCTTAAGGTTACAACAAGCAACTGAAGGGTATACAAAATCATGAAAATTCTTCGTTCTTCATGCATATGAAGGTACATCATTAATTGTCCTCACAACACATCAAAGCTTACTTCCAACGATTTAAAATGCATGTCACTTTTCTTTGCCAAACATAAGGAAGAAATAAACTAAGGCAATGACGCTAGAAGACTTTTCTTTGTCGAACATATGGAAAAGAAAAACCTAAGGTAATGACGATGGAAACTATGGTTGCAGGAGTAAAAGATCATGGTGAAGAATAAAGCCCAAAACTCATGCTATTTTCAAATTTTAATTTTAAGTAAATTCTGAAACATAACAGAACTGCTACTTAAAGGTTGCTCATGTTCTGATCATCCATGGTTGAGTCTTGAGAACAACATGATTTATTAACCAAAAGTAGGAATTTTCAGGTTTCGAGGATGCAAATACAGACATTATATTGAACATACATCAGTAAAAAAATGGGATAATTAATTTCATGCCCCTAGTTGTGTCCCACTCGGCAGGTTTGCCTTTAGTTTTCAAAAACCCTCGATTTTGCCCAAGCCTGTTCGCTCCTCTTATGAATTTGCCCTTCCGTCACGTTTCCGCCCGCTTAGTGCTGTTTGACCGTGTGTTGACCGTCTATGGACTTTCCAATGGACCATTTTGCCTCTCCTTTCTTACTCTTTCAGCAGACACTTCCAAGTGGGACCATCACCGAAAAACCATCCCATATCCTCTCTTCCTTCTCTCCGTCGGTCAAACCCCTAGCCCCGGATCCCATTCCCTCTCTCAAATCTTAACCCCGTGCACCACACTCGAGTTCAGCCGCCATGGTTTGGCGCAAGGCCAAGAGCAACCAGCCACGCCGGGCGCCCGCGTGAAGTCAATCCAACCGAGCTCGTCGGTGGCCAACCTCGTCGGAGTAAGCACGCAGGTCTGCTGAGCTCGTCCCCTCAGACCAGTCTCCTTGTTTTCTCCCTTCACCTCTCTCTGTAAAATCATCTCGCTCTCTTTTCTCTGCCATGAGGAACTCGTCCTCGAGGGGTCCGCCCGCCATCGCCCGCCGGAGATCCCCAACGTCTGCTACTACCAACACCATCCCCTCGCATCGAGCTCCAGATCCAGCTGTCCTCGCCGGATCCGCCCGCCGTCGCCACGTAGAAGATCCCCGACGTCCTCTACTTCAGCGCCATCCCTCGCATCAAGTTGTTGCTCGAGCTCATCCTCCTTCTTTCTTCTCAGAGGAGGATTTCATGAGCTCCGCCAGATATCTGCAATGGTTGCGTCCCCGTTGACCCTCCTCCATGCCAACGTTGGCCAGCCTCCACCGACGCCTCCCGCTGGCCCAGATCCACAGCGCCCCGAGGAAGGCCAGCGGGGATCCGGTTAATGATGGGGCCACAGATCTCTCGATGGCCAATTTAGGCGGCGGCCGGGGACCCATGGCAGCGAGAGATGGTGGAGGAAGCTGGCACGCACCTTCCCTGGTTCTCCTTCGACGCTGTAGTGGCGGTTTCCAAGCGCCTGGCTAGCTCCGACGCCGATTCCATTTGCTCCGGCGAGTTCATCCTCATCCTACAGAGGGCGTCCTTTAAATTGTTGACTTGACGTTTTTTAACACTTGACACAATGTAATTAGCTTGTATAGCTGGCAACTATGGACTGATGATTAAATATATTCGAGATGAGACCGACCTTAAGTAGGAGTACTGATTTGTGTTAATTAATGGTGTTTTATTTAGTTTATGTGGTGTTAATTATTGCTTAAAAAAGTAATGCAAAATTGATATTATGTTTACAACATGGCAGTGTCCATTATAGATATTTGGTCCATTGTGGGTCCCACATAATAGTAAGAAGAGAGAGGAGAGAGGGATGTTTTCTGAGTGATGGGTCCCATTTGGAAGTGTCTAGTGAGAGAGTGAGGAAACAGGGGCAAAAATGTCCAATGAAAAGTCCATAGACGGTCAACACACGGTCAAACGGCACTAACTGGATGGAAACGTGACGGAAGGGCAAAACCATAAGAAGAGCAAGCGTGCTTGGGCAAAATCGAGGGTTTTTGAAAACTAGGGGTAAACCTGTCAAGGGTGACCCAACTAGGGGTATAAAATCAATTATCCCTAAAAAAATTGGTAAACTGAAGTGCAATCAAATGAACACGTATGCACATCGGTAAACTGTACATTGGTATGCACTGCGAGCACAACAGATTTTCGTGTGAAACTGAAACTATACGCTTTAAAGAAGAAGATTCAGAATAGCACAAAACCACATGATGTGAGACGTTTATGAGCTCGGCTTCAGCAAAATCATGCCTTCCTTGCCAGTGGCGGAGCTAGACGAAGATGTGTGTGTGTGTGTGTGGGGCGGCGGGGGGATAAAGAGAAAAAAGATGCATGCTTTGGGGGGGGGGGGGGGGGGGCTAATAAGTACGGGGCAAAGACACACATAGCTTCGCCATTGTTCCTTGCTTGCCTCTTGCAAGGTTAGCTTCAGTACGTACCTCAGACAAAGAACCGACAGATTGAGTTACTACAAAGTGTGGAGCATCGGGCGGACGGGGGGCGAAGTTGGCTGTGGCGAGATTGAACAGCAATGTCGAGCACGGAAATTGTGATGACATTGACCAGAGCTTGCAGGGAGAGTTGCGGCTCCTTCTGCTTCCCACGTGGTCCCCGATGCCGCTGGTAGGACCTCGTGCACGGGAAGCCAGCAAAAAGCAGTCGCCAATAGATCAGAGCAGCGGAGAGAGGACCCGGTCCGGTAGAAGCAACGCTGGCCATGGCTTTCCAAAAGCATGTACTACAACATGATCATGGGCACTCGTCACTTCTGAATCCATATCACCACTGCAATAGTTTTTATCTGCAGCCAAGAAATATTCACTGCTTGCTTATCATGGAAATTCTCATAACAACAATTATGCTGATAGGCACGATGACATCAACCCCTTCACCAACCATAGAAACACAATTTTCTTCTTTCGGATGGGTTAGATGATGGCTGGCTGTCGCGGGCGCTCAACCTGTCATCCATGATGCAGAGTTCGCACCACTCGAGGGACTCGAGTTTTTGAGCACCACGACGCCCGCGAGCCAGAGACTGGGCACCACGTCAGCTAGCCACAGACCGTCATTGAGCCCGTAGCAGTCATATTCTCGTGCTTGATGTAGGTTGTGGGAATTGCGATGACGATCGCTTCTTCAAGATAAAAGACGTATATATGATGTATAAAGGTACCACGGATCTCAACTATACAAGCGAATCTGTGAGGCCCAAGACATAATATGCACATAACACATATACTCAACACTCCCCCACAGTCGAAGCGGCACTGCGGCTGACGCAAAGACTGGACCGGAACTCCTCAAATGACACCTAGGCAAGCCCTTGGTCATGATATCGGCAAATTATTGGGAAGTAGGGACGTGTAGAACACGAATATGGCCAAGGGCCACCTGTTCCTGAACAAAATGAATATCCAACTCAATATGCTTGGCCCGTCGATGATGCACCGGGTTAGCGGAGAGGTAGACCGTCGAGACGTTGTCGCAGTAGACCACCGTGGCACGGTCAATAGGACAAGAGAGCTCCTAAAGCAGCTGGCGAAGCCATGAACACTCGGCGACGGCGTTGGCCACCGCACGATACTCAGACTCAGCATTGAAACGAGAGACCGTAGGCTGCCGCTTGGACGACCACGAGACAAGGGAGGGTCCAAGGTAGACACAATAGCCCGAAATGGAGCGACGAGTGTCTGGGCAGCCCGTCCAGTCTGCATCGGAGTAGGCGGTGAGGGCGGTGTCGGCGGAGACGTGAAGCGTGACGCCAAGATCCATAGTGCCACAGATATAGCGGAGAATCCGCTTGACGGCAGCCCAATGAACGTCTCGAGGAGCATGCATATGAAGACACAACTGCTGCACGACATACTGGATCTCCGGTCGAGTTAGAGTGAGGTACTGGAGAGCACCAACGATAGACCGATAGAAAGCAGCATCCGGCGGGAGAACCATCCGTGGCGAGCTCGGCCTTCAGATTAACAAAGCGTAGCGGCGGGCTTGCAGTTAAGCATGCCGGCGCGCTCCAGGAGCTCGTGAGCGTACTTCCGTTGATGAAGGAAGAAGCCATCCGGACGGCGCACCACCTAGACACCGAGGAAGTAGTGCAAAGGACCCAAGTCCTTGATGGCGAACTCAGCACGAAGACGAGTCGTGAGCTGACTGAGGAGACCAGCCGTCAGGATGATGTCGTCGACATAGAGCAGCAAGTAGGCCGTGTCAGAGCCCTAATGATAGATGAAAAGCGAGGCGTCCGAGCGGGTAGAGCGGAATCCAGGCTGGTGGAGAAACGCCGCGATGCGCTGGTACCAAGCGCGCGGAGCCTGCTTGAGTCCGTACAAGGACCGCGAAAGCAGGCACACGTGGCCTGGAAGCGCCGGGTCAACAAACCCGGTGGGCTGCTGGCAGAAGACCTGCTCCTCGAGGTGACCATGGAGGAAGGCGTTGGAGACGCCCATCCGTGCACCGTCAAGCACGGAGACCGCAAGGTGGAGAACCGCGGCGATCGTGGACGGGCTTGACGACCGGAGCGAAGGTGTCGGTGAAGTCGATGCCAGCATGCTGTCGAAAGCCACGAACGACCCGGCGCGCTTTGTAGCGATCAAGGGTACCATCAGGACAGAGCTTGTGTTTAAAGACCCACTTCCCGGTAATCATGTTGGCGTGCCGGGGATGGGGAAGAAGCTGCCACGTCCGGTTGCGCAACAGGGCGTCAAACTCCTCTTGCATCGCAGCCATCCAGAGCGGGTCACGAAGAGCGGCTCGAACGGAGGACGGCAACAGCGACGGCTCAGAGGTGGTCGCCGCATGGACGTAGTCGTCCGAGGCGTAGCGCGAGCTCGGGCGAAAAACGCCCGTACGGGCGCGGGTGACCGGACCGGCCACAGGCGCCGGGGACGTCGAGGGGGCCATAGGCGCCGGGCGCCAACGGGCAGCGGGCGCCGGGGTGCCGGGCGCTGAGGGGGTCGTGGGCGACGAGGGCGCCGGGGGTGCCGGGGGCGCTGATGGGGTCGTGGGCGACGAGGGCGCCGAGGAGTCCACTGGCGCCGAGGGGGCCACGGGGGCTGTGGGCACCAACATCTGGGGCGCCGGGGCTGGAGGAGGCGCCACATGCGGGGGGCGCGCCTCAAAGCTAGGGGCAGGCCAAGAGAGGCGCGCGAGCGCCCTGGGAGAGGCGTCGAGGAGCCCGCGTCACCGGTGGCGGGAGGAACAGCCGGGGGTACCTGGTGAAACGGAAACACATGCTCATCAAAGTAAACGTGCCGGGAAGTGAACACAGGGTGGGAGACGGGATCGTAGCACCGATAGCCCTTGTAGTTGGAGGGGTAGCCGATGAAGATGCAAGCGACAGAGCGAGGTGCGATTTTGTGAGGAGCGGAGTCGGCAGTGTTAGGATAGCAAAGGCACCCGAAAATACGCAAGCCTTCATAAGATGGGGGCGTACCGAAAAAAAGATGGTGAGGTGCATAGTTCAATTGTGGGCGGCAAGGGCGAAGGTTAAGGAGAAGAGAAGCAGTAGCGAGTGCATCCGGCTAGAAACGAGGCGACACATTAGCATGGAACAGGAGTGTGCGAACGCAGTCGTTCAGAGTGCGAAGGATGCGTTTGGCTCGACCGTTCTGCTGGGAAGTATAAGGGCATGTGAGATGAAAAACTGTGCCATGGTGCGACAGAAAAGTGCGGAAAGCAAGATTGCTGAACTCTTTTTCATTGTCAGTCTGAAAAGCAAGGATGGGACGCCCAAACTGCGTGCTGACGTTTAGTAACATTACAACCGAGCACTAACCCATCCCTCTCATACCATTAGCATTTTCAACCCTTGGATCTGTTGTTCTTTATGCTCTTGGCCGTTGGATGCACCTTCATGGCTTCGGGAGCGCTTACATCGGGGGCCGATGTCTCGCAACAAAATCAGCGATCCATTGTTATTTGGGCCAGGTGGGCCAGTTCCAATCTCCGTAGCTTCTCACAAGAATTAAAAAAGGCAATCAATGCCAGGGTGCAGCGAGGATAGCAGCGAACCGTCACTGACGATTGAAATCCCTTACCCGGTGATTGAGGAAGAAAATCAATGTTGACAGGCTTTTAATGGTGGGTGATTGCAGGTCATTTACACGCATTTACCCTATGATTATGCTCTTTCTTAATCCATGCGTGTCCATATATAGTTTTCCGCTTCCCTCACGCCCGGTTCTTCCCTTCCCTACCCTTTAGTCACTTCGGCATGCTGCTACTTCATATTCTCCGCTCCTTCCTCTCTCAATTCTTTCTGCCTCAAATCTGAAACTCATGTTTACTGATCCTGTTGTTTCTACTCTGCAGATGCTCTGAGTTGTGATGGATTCAAGCTCATCTTCTTGATGAATCTGTGGAGAAGCAGCGACCATGGTGATGGTGGGCGTGAAGCCGCAGCGGCAGCGGTGGTGGCGACTTGCCCGGTGGAGTTGGCGAGAGGCGACGACGACGGTGGGGCTCAGGCAATGGCGGTGGCGGATGCTCCCGCGCGAGGGGCTTCCCCACTACCCTTGTCGCCATCTAGCAGTAGGTCCGATCAATTTTGACCTCCATCTTGTGCAGATCCGTCCATATCAAACTGGCATCATCCTGCTGTTCTTGATTGCCTCTGAGTCTGTGACTGCTCCAATGTTATAATTGATGGTACAAGGTGTCTTGTACAGGATTGCTGCCAATGGTTCACATTCTAGAGTACACGCATGAAGAATTAGAATTATCTACCAGCTCTATGTATTCTATAATTATATATCTATCAAGAGATATCATTATTGTTCTATCAGAAAAAAAAACTATAATTGATAGTGCATCCAAATGATTGATATGTTTTCTCGGATTATTTCAAAACAAAATGGATTAGCAGTGGATATAGAGGACTGTTTCACATCTGTAAGTTCATGGTCTGTAAATTCCAACTTGCACCTTCCTCTCTACTACTTTCAAATTAGATCTTCAGGTTGATACTAATTGAGGTAATTTAGGTCTGCTAGCAAAAGGTGGATCGTTTGAGGTGCACCAGAGTTACCCATTTGTTATTCTGTTGCATTTATTTTTGTTCCATGGTATTACTAGATTCCAACAATGCAATCGTTTAGGTTACACAAAAGGAGAATCTAGAGTGTGCCAGTGAACATGAAGAGGAACTCACGTGTTGCAGTAAGGTGTTATCACAGGTACGAGGATGGACCAAATTAGCTCAAAAAAATTACTAATATATATACATCACTTGCCGGTATTAAAATAATATATAATCTCTACATATATTTGTATCAATCATAACATTAGAGTTCAAAAATATATGGGCGTAGCAACGTGCGCCATAAATGATCTAGTAGGAGTAAAAAGCCGTCAAAGTGGAAAGTGCATCCGACTTTCTGCGCAAAGGAAACGTCCACACGTAATGAGAATAATCATCAAGGATAACCAGATAATATAAATAGCTAGAATTATTAGGAACCGGAGAGGTCCACACATCGCTATGAATCAACTGAAAAGGAAAAGAAGCTATGGTGGTGGAGTTATTAAACGGGAGGCGAACATGTTTCCCGACACGACAGGCATGACAGGTGTGATTCTCTATCTTATGACAACTGAAGCTGAAACTCTTAAGAATATGACGAAGTGTGACGGGGTTGGGATGACCCAAACGAGCATGCCAGAGATCGACGCCGGCGGAGAGAGCAACCGGTGCGGTGGTGGAGGTGGACGACGAATGCACGAATAGAGCTCGTCGAGGCTGTCACAGCGGTGAAGTACCATCCTGGTTCGAGCGTCCTTGACACAAAATTCAAGCTCGTCAAATTCAATAGTCATAGGATTTTCACGTGTTAAATGACGAATGGAAACAAGGTTCTTAATAAGATGAGGTGACACAAGTATGTTAGACAGAGTAATAGGCATGGAATTAGAAGAAAAAGAAGTGTGCCCGACATGTGTGATAGGGAGAGTGGAACCGTCGCCGACAATGATGCGGCGGTCGGTAAAGACGGGAGTGAAGGAGGCAAAATTACCAGGATGAGCAAACATGTGAGCCGTAGCCCCGGTGTCCATGTACCAATCATCACCTCCAGTGGAGTTGTAGGAGAGGCGGGCAGTGCGGCGAAGAGCACTGGGTCCCAGGGCGCTGGCGGCAAGGCCGGCGAGGGGGACGGAGATGCCATGGTGTAAGCAGGAATGACACCGGTCCATGGGTTGTAGCCGGAGGCCCACGGGGAAGGCACCTGAAGTTGTGGTTGCTGCTGCTCACGAGGTGCACGGACGTCCTGCTGCTGCAGCTGCTGGCCACCGTGCCTGCCACCGCGCCGGCCCCCGCGGTGCCTTTCGGCGGGAGGGGCGGGAGCCGGTGCATAAAAAACCGTGGGTGAAGGACCACTTGGCACCACGGACGAAGCCACCTGCTCCGTCGATGCACCATCGTAGGGCGCTCCATACGAAGCGGGCGGACCGTTAGGAGACGCAGACACCGAGGTTGACGGGTAGGAGTAGGCCAACGGGGCAGCGTGGCCATAGGACTGCTGCAGCACAGAGGGAGCCGGCCACTGGCTAGCCGGCGCGACCCTGTAGGAGCCGGCCACCGGGCCCTGATGTGGATGCGCTGCTCCGTAGGGCACAGACGGGACACCCTGGTGATGCGTATACGTAGCGGCGCCGTAGAAGCCTGCGGGCGGGACTCAATACGGAAGCGGGACAGCGCCCTGATGACTGGTGGCCGGAGTGGCGCCGTACGGCGCAGACGGGACGGCGGCGCCGTAGGAGCCCACCGGCGGTTGAGCAGCGGAGTCGCCGAAGACCGGCGACGGTGACGCGGTGGAGACCTGGGCAGTGGCAGCCATGGAGGCGCATGCCAGGGAGAGTGATACGTCTCCAACGTATCTATAATTTTTGATTGCTCCATGCTATATTATCTTCTGTTTTGGACATTACTGGGTTTTATTATTCACTTTTATATTATTTTTGGGACTAACCTATTAACCGGAGGCCCAGCCCAGAATTGTTGTTTTTTGCCTATTTCAGAGTTTCGTAGAAAAAGAATATTAAACGGAGTCCAAACGGAATGAAACCTTCGGGAGTGTGATTTTTGGAACGAACAAGATTTAGGAGACTTGGACCCTACGTAAGAGAAGCTTCCAGGAGGCCACAAGGTAGGGGGCGCGCCCTCCACCCTTGTGGGCCCCCTGTTGCTCCACCGATGTACTCCTTCCTCCTATATATACCTCGCACTCTCAAACGATCGACACGGAGCCAAAACTTAATTCCACCGCCAATAACCTTCTCAGACTCCACAAGATCCCATCTTGGGGCCTATTCCGGAGCTCCGCCGGAGGGGGCATCGATCACGGAGGGCTTCTACATCATCACCATAGCCCCTCCGATGAAGTGTGAGTAGTTTACCACAGACCTTCGGGTCCATAGTTATTAGCTAGATGGCTTCCTCTCTCTTTTTGGATCTCAATACAATGTTCTCCCCCTCTCTCGTGGAGATCTATTCGATGTAATCTTCTTTTTGCGGTGTGTTTGTTGAGACCGATGAATTGTGGGCTTATGATCAAGTTTATCTATGAACAATATTTGAATCTTCTCTGAATTCTTTTATGTATGATTGGTTATCTTTGCAAGTCTCTTCGAATTATCAGTTTGGTTTGGTCTACTAGATTGATCTTTCTTGCAATGGGAGAAGTGCTTAGCTTTGGGTTCTATCTTGCGGTGTCCTTTCCCAGTGACAGTAGGGGCACAAGGCACGTATTGTATTGTTGCCATCGAGGATAACAAGATGGGGTTTTATCATATTGCATGAATTTATCCCTCTACATCATGTCATCTTGCTTAAGGCGTTACTCTGTTTTCATGAACTTAATACTCTAGATGCATGCGGATAGCGGTCGATGAGTGGAGTAATAGTAGTAGATGCAGCAGGAGTTGGTCTACTTGTCTCGGATGTGATGCCTATATTAATGATCATACCTAGATATTCTCATAACTATGCTCAATTCTGCCAATTGCTCAACAAGAATTGCTCACCCACCGTAAAATACTTATGCTCTTGAGAGAAGCCACTAGTGAAACCTATGGCACACGGGGCTATCTTAATCATATTAATCTTTTAATACTTAGTTATTTCCTTTGCTTTTTACTTTGCTTTTATTTTACTTTGCATCTTTATCACAAAAATACCAAAAATATTATCCTATCATATCTATCAGATCTCACTCTCGCAAGTGGCCGTGAAGGGATTGACAACCCCTTATCGCGTTGGTTGCGAGGATTTATTTGTTTTGTGGAGGTGCGAGGGACTTGCGCGTAGCCTCCTACTGGATTAATACCTTGGTTCCCAAAAACTGAGGGAAATACTTACGCTACTTTGCTGCATCACCCTTTCCTCTTCAAGGGAAAACCAACGCAGTGCTCAAGAGGTAGCAAGAAGGATTTCTGGCGCCGTTGCCGGGGAGGTCTATGCAAAAGTCAACATACCAAGTACCCATCACAAAAGATGCCTGGTTGAGAATAATGGAGTCTCATCGTAATTGTACCTTTGAAATGAACCTAAGAATTTTGCTTCGCAATTTTTATGTTGGATTAAATATGTCTCATAGACAACTCTTGGGTTGCATTGCCAAAGGGAATTTTATTGAAATTGATCCCCATATTGCGCATGAAGTTATAGAAGGTATAGTGAGAACACTACCTCAACAAAAGGGGCCTCATCCTACCCAGGAAGAGACACAAGTTTTTGAAAAAAATTGCGAAGTAACTAAGATTTTACAGAAGTCTCTTGAACCTCTTAAGAACGTTAGCGGAAATATTCACCGCATGAATATGTTGATTACTCTTTGTAATAAGCGGCTGGATTTTTTAGATCTAAAAATTTCAGAATATGAAGGGAAATGTAAAGAACCTCCCGGATTCGAGCTTGATTCCGCTAAAAAGTTGAAAACCAAAGATGGCAATACCTAGATCTATCCTAGCTCTTATACCTAGCTAGGGGCGTTAAATGATAGCGCTTGTTGGGAGGCAACCCAATTTTATTTTTAGTTTTTTTGCTTTTTGCTTCTTTTTAGGAATAAATATTTGTTCTAGACTCTGGTTAGATGTGTTTTTATGTTTTAATTATTGTTTGTGCCAAGTTAAACCTATAGGATCTTCTTGGATAATAGTTATTCGATCTTGCTGTAATTTCCAGAAACTTTTTGTTCACGAAAATAATTGTTAAAAATCACCAGAACGTGATAAAATACTGATTCCAATTGCTTCGGATCAATAAACAAATTTTCTAGGTCGTCCTATTTTGGCTGATTTTTTGGAGTTCCAGAAGTGTGCGTTAGTTATAGATTACTACAGTCTGTTCTGTTTTTGACAGATTCTGTTTTTCGTGTGTTGTTTGCTTATTTTGATGAATCTATGGCTAGTAAAATAGTTTATAAACCATAGATAAGTTGGAATACAGTAGGTTTAACACCAATATAAATAAAGAATGAGTTCATTACAGTACCTTGAAGTGGTATTTTGTTTTCTTTCGCTAACGGAGCTCACGAGATTTTCTGTTGAGTTTTGTGTTGTGAAGTTTTCAAGTTTTGGGTGAAAGATTAGATGGATTATCGAACAAGGAGTGGCAAGAGCCTAAGCTTGGGGATGCCAATGGCACCCACAAGATAATCTAAGGACACCATAAAGCCAAAGCTTGGGGATGCCCCGGAAGGCATCCCCTCTTTCGTCTACTTTCATCGGTAACTTTACTTGGAGCTATATTTTATTCACCACATGATATGTGTTTTGCTTGGAGCGTCTTGTATGATTTGAGTCTTTGCTTTTTAGTTTACCACAATCATCCTTGCTGTACACACCTTTTGAGAGAGCCATACATGATTTGGAATGTGTTAGAATACTCTTTATGCTTCACTTATATCTTTTGAGTTATATAGTTTTGCTCTAGTACTTCACTTATATCTTTTAGAGCACGGTGGTGGATTTGTTTTGTAGAAACTATTGATCTCTCATGCTTCACTTAGATTATTTTGAGAGTCTTAAATAGCATGGTAATTTGCTTAAATAATCCTAATATGCTAGGTATTCAAGATTAGTAAAAACTTTCTTATGAGTGTTTTGAATACTAAGAGAAGTTTGATGCTTGATGATTGTTTTGAGATATGGAGGTAATAATATCAAAGTCATGCTAGTTGAGTAGTTGTGAATTTGAGAAATGCTTGTGTTGAAGTTTGCAAGTCCCGTAGCATGCACGTATGGTAAACGTTATGTAACAAATTTGAAACATGAGGTGTTCTTTGATTGTCTTCCTTATGAGTGGCGGTCGGGGACGAGCGATGGTCTTTTCCTACCAATCTATCCCCTAGGATCATGCGCGTAGTGCTTGGTTTTGATGGCTTGTAGATTTTTGCAATAAGTATGTGAGTTCTTTATGACTAATGTTGAGTCCATGGATTATACGCACTCTCACCCTTCCATCATTGCTAGCCTCTTGATGCACTGCATTGCCCTTTCTCACATTGAGAGTTGGTGCAAACTTTGCCGGTGCACCCAAACCCCGTGATATGATACGCTCTTTCACACATAAACCTCCTTATATCTTCCTCAAAACAGCCACCATACCTACCTATTATGGCATTTCCATAGCCATTCCGAGATATATTTCCATGCAACTTTACACCATTCCATTTATCATGACACGTTCATCATTGTCATATTGCTTAGCATGATCATGTAGTTGACATAGTATTTGTGGCAAAGCCACCGTTCATAATTCTTTCCTACATGTCACTCTTGGTTCATTGCATATCCGCACATCACGGAGGCATTCATATAGAGTCATACTTTGTTCTAGTATCGAGTTGTAAATAAATAGAAATGTGATGACCATCATTTTCTAGAGCATTGTCCCAAGTGAGGAATAAAAAAAAGAGAGAAAGGCCATAAAAAAAAGAGAGAGAAAAAGAGAGAAGGGACAATGCTACTATCCTTTGCCACACTTGTGCTTCAAAGTAGCACCATAATCTTCATGATAGAGAGTCTCTTGTTTTGTCAGTTTCATACACTAATGGGAATTTTTCATTATAGAACTTGGCTTGTATATTCCAACAATGGGACTCCTCAAGTGCCCTAGGTCTTCTTGAGCAAGCAAGTTGGATGTACACCCACTTAGTTTCTTTTGTTGAGCTTTAATACATTTATAGCTCTAGTGCACCCGTTGCATGGCAATCCCTACTCCTTGCATTAACATCAATCGATGGGCATCCCCATAGCTCATTGATTAGCCTCGTTGATGTGAGACTTTCTCCTTTTTGTCTTCTCCACTTAACCCCCACCATTATACTCTATTCCATCCATAGTGTTATGTCCATGGCTCGCGCTCATATTTGCGTGAAAGTTTATAGGTTTGAGATTACTAAAGTATGAAACAATTGCTTGGCTTGTCATCGGGGTTGTGCATGATGAGAGCATTCTTGTGTGACGAAGATGGAGCATGACTAAACTATATGATTTTGTAGGGATGAACTTTCTTTGGCCATGTTATCTTGAGAGGACATAATTGCTTAGTTAGTATGCTTGAAGTATTATTATTTTTATGCCAATATGAACTTTTATCTCGAATCTTTCAGATCTGAATATTCATACCACAATTAAGAAGAATTACATTGAAATTATGCCTAGTAGCACTCCGCATCAAAAATTCTATTTTTATCATTTACCTACTCGAGGACGAGAAGGAATTAAGCTTGGGGATGCTTGATACGTCTCCAACATATGTATAATTTTTGATTGCTCCATGCTATATTATCTTCTGTTTTGGACATTATTGGGCTTTATTATTCACTTTTATATTATTTTTGGGACTAACCTATTAACCGGAGGCCCAGCCCAGAATTGTTGTTTTTTTTGCCTATTTCAGAGTTTCGCAGAAAAAGAATATCAAACGGAGTCCAAACGGAATGAAACCTTCGGGAGTGTGATTTTTGGAACGAACAAGATCCATGAGACTTGGACCCTACGTAAGAGAAGCTTCCAGGAGGCCACGAGGTAGGGGGCGCGCCTACCCCCCAGGGCACGCCCTCCACCCTCGTGGGCCCCCTGTTGCTCCACCGATGTACTCCTTCCTCCTATATATACCTACGCACTTCAAACGATCGACACGGAGCCAAAACCTAATTCCACCACCGCAACCTTCAGACTCCACGAGATCCCATCTTGGGGCTCGCTCCGAGCTCCGCCGCAGGGGCATCGATCACGGAGGGCTTCTACATCATCACCATAGCCCCTCCGGCGAAGTGTGAGTAGTTTACCTCAGACCTTCGGGTCCATAGTTATTAGCTAGATGGCTTCCTCTCTTTTTGGATCTCAATACAATGTTCTCCCCCTCTCTCGTGGAGATCTATTCGATGTAATCTTATTTTTGCGGTGTGTTTGTTGAGACCGATGAATTGTGGGTTTATGATCAAATTTATCTATAAACAATATTTGAATCTTCTATGAATTCTTTTATGTATGATTGTTTGTCTTTGCAAGTCTCTTCTAATTATTAGTTTGGTTTGGCCTACTAGATTGATCTTTCTTGCAATGGGAGAAGTGCTTAGCTTTGGGTTCAATCTTGCGGTGTCCTATCCCAGTGACACTAGGGGCACAAGGCACGTATTGTATTGTTTATAGAAAACAACGCGTAGCCTCCTACTGGATTAATACCTTGGTTCTAAAGAAACCGAGGGAAATACTTACGCTACTTTGCAGCATCACCCTTTCCTCTTCAAGAAAAAACCAAAGCAGTGCTCAAGAGGTAGCAGAGAGCAGCGGCGGAGAAGCCAAAAAGCGTGTAACGCGGCGGCCTGGCGATGAAGCGCACGACAGTAGTGGGCGAGCGGGGCTTGGCGAAGCGCGCGGGGCTGGCGAGCGGGGCTTGGCAAACGACGGCTGTAGCGCGTGGGGCTAGCGACGGCTGTGCACGTGAAGTGCAAAGCTAGCTAGATCAAACTGGATGGATTCTCAAGCAACACACACGTACATGTAGACGTATACGTGAACTTGACCTGGCCGGCAGCTGGATAGGGTGGGGCTAACAACGGCTGTAGCGCGGGAGGGATAGAGGGTAGCGGCGGCTGGCGCGGTTGGTGCACGGGCAGCGACGGCGGATGGGAGGCGGCGGCGGCGGCGCGGGGGAGTCGCGCGGCGGCGGCGGGGGCAGAAGCTAGGGTTGGAACCAGGAAACTGATTCCATGTAGTTTGTGGGAATTGCACGATGTATTGCTCTTGGTGCATAGGCACGTATATATGACGTACAAAGATGGGCCACAAACCTCAACTATGAAGGAAATATGCCCTAGAGGCAATAATAAAGTTATTATTTATTTCCTTATTTCATGATAAATGTTTAATATTCATGCTAGAATTTTATTAATCGGAAACATAATACATGTGTGAATACATAGACAAACATAGTGTCACTAGTATGCCTCTATTTGACTAGCTCGTTAATCAAATATGGTTAAGTTTCTTAACCATTGACATGAGTTGTCATTTGATTAACGGGATCACATTATTAGGAGAATGATGTGATTGACTTGACCCATTCCGTTAGCTTAGCACTTGATCGTTTAGTATGTTGCTATTGCTTTCTTCATGACTTATACATGTTCCTATGACTATGATATTATGCAACTCCCGTTTACCGGAGGAACACTTTGTGTGCTACCAAACGTCACAATGTAACTGGGTGATTATAAAGGTGCTCTGCAGGTGTCTCCAAAGGTACTTGTTGAGTTGGTGTATTTCGAGATTAGGATTTGTCACTTCGATTGTCGGAGAGGTATCTCTGGGCCCTCTCGGTAATGTACATCACTATAAGCCTTGCAAGCAATGTGACTAAATGTGCATTACGTAACGAGTAAAGAGACTTGCCGGTAACGAGATTGAACTAGGTATTGAGATACCGACGATCGAATCTCGGGCAAGTAACATACCGATGACAAAGGGAACAACGTATGTTGTTATGCGGTTTGACCGATAAAGATCTTCGTAGAATATGTAGGAGCCAATTTGAGCCTCCAGGTTCCGCTATTGGTTATTGCCCGGAGATGTGTCTCGATCATGTCTACATAGTTCTCGAACCCGTAGGGTCCGCACGCTTAACGTTCGGTGACGATTTGTATTATGAGTTATGTGATTTGATGTAGCGAAGGTAGTTCGGAGTCCCAGATGATATCAGGGACATAACGAGGAGTCTCGAAATGGTCGACACGTAAAGATCGGTATATTGGACGACTATATTCGTACACTGAAAAGGTTCCGAGTGATTCGGGTATATTTTTCGGAGTACCGGAGATTTACGGGAATTCGTATTGGGCCTTAATGGGCCATACGGGAAAGGAGAGAAAGGCCTCAGAAGGTGGCCGCACCCCTCCCCATGGTCTGGTCCGAATTGGACTAGGGAAGGGGGGCGCCCCCTTCCTTCCTTCTCCTTTCCCTTCCCTTTTTCCTATTCCATGTGGGAGAAGGAATCCTACTAGGACTAGGGAGTCCTAGTAGGACTCCACACTTCTGGCGCGCCCTAGGGGCTGGCCGGCCTCCCCTCCTCCAACCTTTATATACGGGGGCAGGGGGGCACCTCTAGACACACAAGTTGATCTGTTTATCTCTCCCAGCCGTGTGCGGTGCCCCCCTCCACCATATTCCACCTCGGTCATATCGTAGCAGTACTTAGGCGAAGCCCTGCGTCTGTAGCAACATCATCACCGTCATCACGCCGTCGTCTTGGCCGATTTAAACTCTCCCGTGAAGCTCTGCTGGATCGGAGTTCGCGGGACGTCATCGAGCTGAACGTGTGCTAAACTCGGAGGTGCCGTACGTTCGGTACTTGGATCAGTCTGATCGTGAAGACGTACGACTACATCAACCGCGTTGTGCTAATGCTTCCGCTTTCGGTCTACGAGGGTACATGGACAACACTCTCCCCTCTCGTTGCTATGCATCACCATGAACTTGCGTGTGCGTAGGAAAATTTTGAAATTACTATGTTCCCCAACAGTGGCATCCGAGCCTGGTTTTCTGCGTAGATGTTATATGCACGAGTAGAACACAAGTGAGTTGTGGGCGATACAAGTCATACTGCTTACCAGCATGTCATACTTTGGTTCGGCGGTATTGTTGGATGAAGCGCCCGGACCGACATTACGTGTACGCTTACGTGAGACTGGTTGTACCGACGCGTGCTTTGCACACAGTGGCTGGCGGTGTCAGTTTCTCCAACTTTAGATGAACCGAGTGTGGCTACGCCCGGTCCTTGAGAAGGTTAAAAAACACTAACTTGACGAACTATCGCTGTGGTTTTGATGCGTAGGTAAGAACGGTTCTTGCTCTGCCCGTAGCAGCCCCGTAAAACTTTCAACAACAAAGTAGAGGACGCCTAACTTGTTTTTGCGGGGCATGTTGTGATGTGATATGGTCAAGACGTGATGAGATATAAGTTGTTGTATGAGATGATCATGTTTTATTGAAGTTATCGGCAATCGGCGTAAGCCTTATGGTTGTCTCTTTATTGCATAAGATGCAAGCGCCAAATAATTGCTTTACTTTATCGCTATGCGATAGCAATAGTTGCAAGAGCAATAGTTGGCGAGACGACCATGTGACGACAAATTGATATAGATCAAGATGATGGAGATCATGGTGTCATGCCGGTGACGATAGAGATCATGACGGTACTTTGGAGATGGAGATCAAAGGCGCAAGATGATCATGGCCATATCATGTCTCATATTTTGATTGCATATGATGTTTATCTTTTATACATCTTATTTTGCTTAGTTCGGCGGTAGCTTTACAAGATGATCCCTTACTAAAATTTCAAGGTATAATTTTTATCCCTGAGTATGCACCATTGCGAAAGTTCTTCGTGCTGAGACACCACGTGATGATCGGGTGTGATAAGCTCTATGTTCAAATACAACCGGTGCAAGACAGTTTTGCACACGCGGAATACTCAGGTTAAACTTGATGAGCCTAGCATATGCAGATATGGCCTCGGAACACTGGAGACCGAAAGGTCGAGAGTGAATCATATAGTAGATATGATCAACATAGTGATGTTCACCATTGAAGACTACTCCATCTCACGTGATGATCGGACATGGTTTAGTTGATTTGGATCACGTGATCACTTAGATGATTAGAGGGATGTCTATCTAAGTGTGAGTTCTTAAGTAATATGATTAATTGAACTTTAATTTATCATGAACTTAGTCCTGGTAGTATTAGCATATCTATGTTGTAGATCAATAGCTCGTGTTTAGCTCCCCTGTTTTATTTTTGATATGTTCCTAGAGAAAACTAAGTTGAAAGATGTTAGTAGCAATGATGCGGATTGGATCCGTGATCTGAGGATTATCCTCATTGCTGCACAGAAGAATTATGTCCTTGATGCACCGCTAGGTGACAGACTGATTGCAGGAGCAAATGCAGACGTTATGAACGTTTGGCAAGCTCGATATGATGCCTACTTGATAGTTTAGTGCACCATGCTTTACGTCTTAGAATCGGGGCTTCAAAGACGTTTTTGAAATGCCACGGAACATATGAGATGTTCCAAGAGTTGAAATTAGTATTTCAGACTCATGCCCATGTCGAAAGGTATGAGACCTTTGACAAGTACTTTGCCTACAAGATGGAGGAGAATAGCTCAACCAGTGAGCATGTGCTCAGATTGTGTGAGTACTACAATTGCTTGAATCAAGTGGGAGTTAATCTTCCAGATAAGATAGTGATTGACAGAGTTCTCTAGACAATATCACCAAGTTACTAGAACTTCGTGATGAACTATAATATGCAAGGGATAATGGAAATGATTCCCAAGCTCTTCGTGATGCTGAAATCGATGAAGGTAGAAATCAAGAAAAGCATCAAGTGTTGATGGTTGACAAGACCGCTAGTTTCAAGAAAAGGGTAAAGGGAAGAAGGGGAACTTCAAGAAGAACGGCAAGCAAGTTGCTGCTCAAGTGAAGAAGCCCAAGTCTGGACCTAAGCCTGAGACTAAGTGAACTGCAAAGGGACTGGTCACTGGAAGCAGAACTACCCCAAATATTTGGCGGATAAGAAGGATGGCAAAGTGAACAAAGGTATATTTGATATACATGTTATTGATGTGTACTTTACTGGTGTTTATAGCAACCCCTCAGTATTTGATACTAGTTGAAGTTGCTAAGATTAGTAACTCAAAATGAGAGTTGCAGAATGAACAGAGACTAGTTAAGGGTGAAGTGACAATGTGTGTTGGAAGTGGTTCCAAGATTGATATGATCATCATCGCACACTCCCTATACTTTCGGGATTAGTGTTGAACCTAAATAAGTGGTATTTGGTGTTTGCGTTGAGCATGAATATGATTTGATCATGTTTATTGCAATACGGTTATTCATTTAAGTTAGAGAAAAATTGTTGTTCTGTTTACATGAATAAAACCTTCTATGGTCATACACCCAATGAAAATGGTTTGTTGGATCTCGATCGTAGTGATACACATATTCATAATATTGAAGCCAAAAGATGCAAAGTTAATAATGATAGTGCAATTTATTTGTGGCATCGCTGCTTAGGTCATATTGGTGTAAAGCGCATGAAGAAACTCCATGCTGATGGAATTTTGGAATTGCTTGATTATGAATCAGTTGATGCTTGCGAACCATGCCTTATGGGCAAGATGACTAAAGACTTTGTTCTTCGGAACAATGGAGCGAGCAACTGACTTATTGGAAATAACATACTGATGTATGCGATCCGATGAGTGTTGAGGCTCGCGGCAGGTATCGTTATTTTCTGACTTTCACAGATGATTTGAGAAGATATGGGTATATCTACTTGATGAAACATAAGTCTGAAACATTTGAAAAAGTTCATATAATTTCAGAGTGAAGTGGAAAATAATCTAACAAGAAAATAGTTTCTATGATCTGATCGTGGAGAAGAATATTTGAGTTACGAGTTTGGTCTTCATTTGAAACAATGCAGAATAGTTTTGCAACTCATGCCACCTGGAACAACACATCGTAATGGTGTGTCCGAACATCATAAGCGTACTTTATTAGATATGGTGCAATCTATGATGTCTCTTACCGATTTACCACTATCATTTTGGGGTTATGCATTAGAGACAGCTATTTCACGTTAAATAGGGCACCATCTAAAATCCGTTGAGACGACGCCTTATGAACTGTGGTTTGGCAAGAAACCAAAGTTGTCGTTTCTTAAAGTTTGGGGCTGCGATGCTTATGTGAAAAAGCTTCAACCTGATAAGCTCAAACCCAAATCGGAGAAATGTATCTTCATAGGATACCCAAAGGAGACTGTTGGGTACACCTTCTATCACAGATCCGAAGGCAAGACATTCGTTACTAAGAATGGATCCTTTATAGAGAAGGAGTTTCTCTCGAAAGAAGTGAGTGGGAGGAAAGTAGAACTTGATGAGGTAACTGTACCTGCTCCCTTATTGGAAATTAGTTCATAGAAATATGTTCCCGTGACTCCAACACCAATTAGTGAGGAAGCTAATGATGATGATCATGTAACTTTAGATCAAGTTACTACCGAACCTCGTAGGTCAACCAGAGTAAGATCCCCACCAGAGTGGTACGATAATCCTATTCTGGAGGTCATGTTACTTGGCCATGACAAACCTACGAACTATGAGGAAGCGATGATGAGCACAGATTCCGCAAAATGGTTAGAGGCCATGAAATATGAGATGGGATCCATGTATGAGAATAAAGTGTGGACTTTGGTTGACTTGCCCGATGATCGGCAAGCCATAGAAAATAAATGGATTTTCAAGAGGAAGACAGACGCTGATAGTAGTGTTACTATCTACAAAGCTAGACTTGTTGAAAAAGGTTTTTGACAAAGTTCAAGGAGTTGACTACGGTGAGACTTTCTCACCCGTAGCGATGCTTAAGTCCGTCTGAATCATGTTAGCAATTGCCGCATTTTATGATTATGAAAATTTGGCAAATGGATGTAAAGACTGCATTCCTGAATGGATTTCTGGAAGAAGAGTTGTATATGATGCAACCTGAAGGTTTTATCGATCCAAAGGATGCTAACAAAGTGTGCAAGCTCCAGCGATCCATCTATGGACTGGTGCAAGCATCTCGGAGTTGGAATATACGCTTTGATGAGTTCATCAAAGCATATAGTTTTATACAGACGTGCGGTGAAGCCTGTATTTACAAGAAAGTGAGTGGGAGTACTACAACATTTCTGATAAGTATATGTGAATAACATATTTTTGATCGGAAATAATGTAGAATTTTCTGGAGAGTTACGGGAATTCGTATTGGGCCTTAATGGGCCATACGGGAAAGGAGAGAAAGTCCTCAAAAGGTGGCCGCACCCCTCCCCATGGTCTGGCCTGAATTGGACTAGGGAAGGGGGCGCCCCCTTCCTTACTTCTCCTTTTCCCTTCCCTTTTTCCTATTCCATGTGAGAGGACGAATCCTACTAGGACTAGGGAGTCCTAGTAGGACTCCACACTTCAGCGCGCCCTAGGGGCTGGCCGCCTCCCTCCTCCAACCTTTATATACGGGCAGGGGCACCTCTAGACACACAAGTTGATCTGCTTATCTCTCCCGGCCGTGTGCGGTGCCCCCTCCACCATATTCCACCTCGATCATATCGTGGCGGTGCTTAGGCGAAGCCCTGCGTCGGTAGCAACATCATCACCGTCATCACGCCGCCGTGCTGACGGAACTCTCCCGTGAAGCTCTGCTGGATCGGAGTTCGCGGGACGTCATCGAGCTAAACGTGTGCTGAACTCGGAGGTGCCGTACGTTCGGTACTTGGATCGGTCGAATCGTGAAGACGTATGACTACATCAACCGCGTTGTGCTAACGCTTCCGCTTTCGGTCTACGAGGGTACGTGGACACCACTCTGCCCTCTCGTTGCTATGCATCACCATGATCTTGCGTGTGCTTAGGAAATTTTTTAAAATTACTACGTTCCCCAACAAACTATACAAGGAACTAGGAGGCGGGCCCAATACACAATATGCACATAACACATATAGTCAACACTTGAGCAGTACGACCACCCGTCCTGCGCACCGGTGTCATAACCAGAGGAACCTTGGTCGCCGCGTCTATCGCCATACGAAAGATTATAGGGAAGAGAAGGGGACGCGATGCTCATCTTTGTTGTGGCAGCAGGGGACGGGGAGAGATCAGCGGCGGGATGCACTCGAGAGATGGGGCATGAGCAGAGAGCTTAGGCCGGCCTCGGTGCGCGTTCAGCTCCACAACAGGAAGATTGCCTTAGCAGGTGCTATCGAGGAGCAAATTCAGGGCTGGGAGGGATTTGAGGACGATGGCGATGCCGACCACCTCCTGCACCCGTCCGACAACAGAGCAATAGCACGCTCGTGTGTACGCCGGTGATGGTACTGTGATACGAACACAGTGGAGGAAAAAGGAACGGCCACGGGTTGCTCCTCCTCGTCCGGTAGCGGGAACAACCATGGGCTCCTCCTCCTCGTCCGGCAGCGTCTTTGAATCAAAGCCAATCCATCAATGGATCCACTTCTCTGCTCAATAGATAAATCGCTTGCTATGTTTAGAGTTGGAAACGCATCGGTCTCTTTTTCCAAGTAAAAAAAGGGTGATTGAGGGTGCGCAGCTTGCACCTGTGAAGGAGGCAGCCCTAGCAGAGGCCCGCCGCAGCAAAACGAACGAAACAAATAGTTTTTTTATCTCACTGAACCGTTCTCTAGCCCCTTTATTATTAGGAAAGGTTAGTACCATCTCGGATAAAAAAATAATAAGTGGACTGATGTCTACTACGCAACCTTCTTCTTGTAGACGTTGTTGGGCCTCCAAGTGCAGAGGTTTGTAGGACAGTAGCAAATTTCCCTCAAGTGGATGATCTAAGGTTTATCAATCCGTGGGAGGCGTAGGATGAAGATGGTCTCTCTCAAGAAACCCTGCAACCAAATAACAAAGAGTCTCTTGTGTCCCCAATACACCCAATACAATGGTAAATTGTATAGGTGCACTAGTTCGGCGAAGAGATGGTGATACAAGTGCAATATGGATGGTAGATATAGGTTTTTGTAATCTGAAAATATAAAAACGACAAGGTAACTAATGATAAAAGTTAGCGTAAACGGTATTGCAATAAGTTGAAACAAGGCCTAGGGTTCATACTTTCACTAGTGCAAGTTCTCTCAACAATAATAACATAATTGGATCATATAACTATCCCTCAACATGCAACAAAGAGTCACTCCAAAGTCACTAATAGCGGAGAACGAACGAAGAGATTATGGTAGGGTACGAAACCACCTCAAAGTTATTCTTTCCAATCAATCCGTTGGGCTATTCCTATAAGTGTCACAAACAGCCCTAGAGTTCGTACAAGAATAACACCTTAAGACACAAATCAACCAAAACCCTAATGTCACCTAGATACTCCAATGTCACCTCAAGTATCCGTGGGTATGATTATACAATATGCATCACACAATCTCAGATTCATCTATTCAACCAACACATAGAACCTCGAAGAGTGCCCCAAAGTTTCTACCGGAGAATCAAGACGAAAACGTGTGGCAACCTTTATGCATAGGTTCATGGGCGGAACCTGCAAGTTGATCACGAAAACATACATCAAGTGAATCACGTGATATCCCATTGTCACCACAGATACGCACGGCAAGACATACATCAAGTGTCTCAAATCATTAAAGACTCAGTCCGATAAGATTACTTCAAAGGGAAAACTCAGTCCATTACAAGAGAGTAGAGGGGGAGAAGCAACATAAGATCCAACTATAATAGCAAAGCTCGCGATACATAAAGATCGTGCCAAATCATGAACACGAGAGAGAGAGAGAGAGAGAGAGAGAGAGAGAGAGAGATCAAACACATAGCTACTGGTACATACTCTCAGCCCCGAGGGTGAACTACTCCCTCCTCGTCATGGAGAGCGCCGGGATGATGAAGATGGCCACCGGTGAGGGATCCCCCCTCCGGCAGGGTGCCGGAACAGGGTCCCGATTGGTTTTTGGTGGCTACAGAGGCTTGCGGCGGCGGAACTCCTGATCTTTGTTCCCAGATGGTTTTAGGGTATATTTGTTGGGGAACGTAGTAATTTCAAAAAAATTCCTACGCACACGCAATATCATGGTGATGCATAGCAACGAGAGGGGAGAGTGTTGTCTACGTACCCTCGTAGACCGATAGCGGAAGCGTTAGCACAACGCGGTTGATGTAGTCGTACGTCTTCACGATCCGACCGATCAAGTACCAAACGCACGACACCTCCGAGTTCAGCACACGTTCAGCCCGATGACGTCCCTTGAACTCTGATCCAGCCGAGTATTGAGGGAGAGTTTCGTCAGCACGACGGCGTGGTGGCGATGTTGATGTTCTACCGACGCAAGGCTTCGTCTAAGCACCGCTACAGTATTATCGAGGTGGACTATGGTGGAGGGGGCACCGCACACGGCTAAAAGATCAACTTGATCAATTGTTGTGTCTATGGGGTGCCCCCTGCCCCCATATATAAAGGAGCAAGGGGGGGGGGTGCGGCCGGCCAAGGGAGGAGGCGCGCCGGAGGAGTCCTACTCCCACCCCCCTTTCCTAGTTGGATTAGGACTTGGGAGGGGGAAGGAGTGGAGGAGAAGGAAGGAAGGGGGGCGCCACCCCCTCTCCTTGTCCTATTCGGACTAGGGGGGAGAGGGGCGCGCGGCCCAGCCCTTGCCTCCTCTCCTCTCTTCCACCTAGGCCCACTAAGGCCCATTAAGTTCCCGGGGGGTTCCGGTAACCTCCCGGTACTCCGGTAAAATCCTGATTTCACCCAGAACACTTCCGATATCCAAACACAGGCTTCCAATATATCAATCTTCATGTTACCATTTCGAGACTCCTCGTCATGTCTGTGATCACATCCGGGACTCCGAACAACCTTCAGTACATCAAAACATATAAACTCATAATATAACTGTCATCGAAACGTTAAGCGTGCGGACCCTACGGGTTCGAGAACTGTGTAGACATTACCGAGATACGTCTCCGGTCAATAACGAATAGCAGAACCTGTATGCTCATATTGGCTCCCACATATTCTACGAAGATCTTTATCGGTCAGACCGCATAACAACATACATTGTTCCCTTTGTCACCGGTACGTTACTTGCCCGAGATTCGATCGTCGGTATCTCAATACCTAGTTCAATCTTGTTACCGGCAAGTCTCTTTACTTGTTCCGTAATACATCATCCCGCAACAACTCATTAGTTGCAATGCTTGCAAGGCTTGCATTATCGAGAGGGCCCAGAGATACCTCTCCGACAATCGGAGTGACAAATCCTAATCTCGAAATACGCTAACCCAACATGTACCTTTGGAGACACCTGTAGAGCTCCTTTATAATCACCCGATTACGTTGTGACATTTGGTAGCACACAAAGTGTTCCTCCGTAAACGGAGTTGCATAATCTCATAGTCATAGGAACATGTATAAGTCATGAAGAAAGCAATAGCAACATACTAAACGATCGTGTGCTAAGCTAACGGAATGGGTCATGTCAATCACATCATTCTCCTAATGATGTGATCCCGTTAATCAAATGACAACTCATGTCTATGGCTAGGAAACATAACCATCTTTGACCAACAAGCTAGTCAAGTAGAGGCATACTAGTGACACTGCTTGACTATGTATTCACACATGTATTATGTTTTCGGTTAATACAATTCTAGCATGAATAATAAACATTTATCATGATATAAGGAAATAAACAATAACTTTATTATTGCCTCTAGGGCATATTTCCTTCAGTCTCCCACTTGCACTAGAGTCAATAATCTAGATTACACAGTAATGATTCTAACACCCATGGAGCCTTGGTGCTGATCATGTTTTGCTCATGGAAGAGGCTTAGTCAACGGGTCTGCAACATTTAGATCCGTATGTATCTTGCAAATTTCTATGTCTCCCACCTGGACTAGATCCCTGATGGAATTGAAGCGTCTCTTGATGTGCTTGGTTCTCTTGTAAAATCTTGATTCCTTCGCCAAGGCTATTGCTCCAGTATTGTCACAAAAGATTTTCATTGGACCCGATGCACTAGGTATGACACCTAGATCGGATATGAACTCCTTCATCCAGACTCCTTCATTTGCTGCTTCCGAAGCAGCTATGTACTCCGCTTCACACGTAGATCCCGCCACGATGCTTTGTTTAGAACTGCACCAACTCACAGCTCCACCATTCAATGTAAACACGTATCCGGTTTGCGATTTAGAACCATCCGGATCAGTGTCAAAGCTTGCAACAACATAACCATTTACGATGAGCTCTTTGTCACCTCCATAAATGAGAAACATATCCTTAGTCCTTTCCAGGTATTTCAGGATGTTCTTGACCACTGTCCAGTGATCCACTCTTGGATTACTTTTGTACCTCCCTGCTAGACTTATAGCAAGGCACACATCAGGTCTGGTACACAACATTGCATACATGATAGATCCTATGGCTGAAGCACAGGGAACATCTTTCATTTTATCTCTATCTTCTGCAGTGGTCGGGCATTGAGTCTTACTCAACTTCACACCTTGTAACACAGGCAAGAACCCTTTCTTTGCTTGATCCATTTTGAACTTCTTCAAAACTTTGTCAAGGTATGTGCTTTGTGAAAGTCCAGTTAAGCGTCTTGATCTATCTCTATAGATCTTAATGCCCAATATATAAGCAGCTTCACCGAGGTCTTTCATTGAAAAACTCTTATTCAAGTATCCCTTTATGCTATCCAAAAATTCTATATCATTTCCAATCAGTAATATGTCATCCACATATAATATCAGAAATGATACAGAGCTCCGACTCACTTTCTTGTAAATACAGGCTTCTCCAAAAGTTCCAGATAAAACCAAATGCTTTGATCACACTATCAAAGCATTTATTCCAACTCCGAGAGGCTTGCACAAGTCCATAAATGGATCGCTGGACCTTGCACACTTTGTTAGCTCCCTTTGGATCGACAAAACCTTCTGGTTGCATCATATACAACTCTTCTTCCATAAATCCATTCAAGAATGCAGTTTTGACATCCATTTGCCAAATTTCATAATCATGAAATGCGGTAATCGCTAACATGATTCGGACAGACTTAAGCATCGCTACGGGTGAGAAGGTCTCATCGTAGTCAATCCCTTGAACTTGTCGAAAACCTTTTGCAACAAGTCGTGCTTTGTAGACAGTAACATTACCGTCAGCGTCAGTCTTCTTCTTGAAGATCCATTTATTTTCAGTTGCTTGCCGATCATCGAGAAAGTCAACCAAAGTCCATACTTTGGTCTCATACATGGATCCCATCTCAGATTTCATGGCCTCAAGCCATTTTGCGGAATCTGGGCTCACCATCGCTTCTTCATAGTTCGTAGGTTCATCATGATCTAGTAGCATGACTTCCGAACAGGATTACCGTACCACTCAGTGCGGATCTTACTCTGGTTGATATACGAGGCTCAGTAACAACTTGATCTGAAGTTTCATGATCATCATCATTAACTTCCTCACTAATTGGTGTAGGTGTCACAGAAAACCGGTTTCTGCGATGAACTACTTTCCAATAAGGGAGCAGGTACAGTTACCTCATCAAGTTCTACTTTCCTCCCACTCACTTCTTTCGAGAGAAACTCCTTATCTAGAAAGTTTCCGAATTTAGCAACAAAAGTCTTGCCTTCGGATTTGTGATAGAAGGTGTACCCAACAGTCTCCTTTGGGTATCCTATGAAGACACATTTCTCCGATTTGGGTTCGAGCTTATCAGGTTGAAGCTTTTTCACATAAGCATCGCAGCCCCAAACTTTCAGAAACGACAAATTTGGTTTCTTGCCAAACCACAGTTCATAAGGCGTCATCTCAACGGATTTTGATGGTGCCCTATTTAACGTGAATGCGCCCGTCTCTAAAGCATAACCCCAAAACGATAGCGGTAAAACAGTAAGAGACATCATAGATCGCACCATATCAAGTAAAGTACGATTACGACGTTCGGACACACCATTACGCTGTGGTGTTCCGGGTGGCGTAAGTTGCGAAACTATTCGCATTGTTTCAAATGTACACCAAACTCATGACTCAAATATTATCCTCCACGATCAGATCGTAGAAACTTTATTTTCTTGGTACGATGATTTTACACTTCACTCTGAAGTTCTTTGAACTCTTCAAATGTTTCAGACTTATGTTTCATTAAGTAGATATACCCATATCTGCTTAAGTCATCTGTGAAAGTGAGAAAATAACGATATCCGCCACGAGCCTCAACATTCATCGGACCACATACATCTGTATGTATGATTTCCAACAAATCTGTTATTCTCTCCATAGTTCCGGAGAAAGTCATTTTAGTCATCTTGCCCATGAGGCACGGTTCGCAAGTACCAAGTGATTCATAATCAAGTGGTTCCAAAAGTCCATCAGTATGGAGTTTCTTCATGCGCTTTACACTGATATGACATAAACGGCAGTGCCACAAATAAGTTGCACTATCATTATCAACTCTGCATCTTTTGGCTTCAACATTATGAATATGTGTGTCACTACTATCGAGATTCAATAAGAATAGACCACTCTTCAAGGGTGCATGACCATAAAAGATATTACTCATATAAATAGAACAACCATTTTTCTCTGATTTAAATGAATAACCGTCTCGCATCAAACAAGATCCAGATATAATGTTCATGCTCAACGCTGGCACCAAATAACAATTATTTAGGTCTAATACTAATCCCGAAGGTAGATGTAGAGGTAGCGTGCCGACCACGATCACATCAACTTTGGAACCATTTCCCACGCGCATCGTCACCTCGTCCTTAGCCAATCTTCGCTTAATCCGTAGCCCCTGTTTCGAGTTGCAAATATTAGCAATAGAACGTATCAAATACCCAGGTGCTACTGCGAGCATTAGTAAGGTACACATCAATAACATGTATATCACATATACCTTTGTTCACCTTGCCATCCTTCTTATCCGCCAAATACTTGGGGCAGTTCCGCTTCCAGTGACCAGTCTGCTTGCAGTAGAAGCACTCAGTCTCAGGCTTAGGTCCAGACTTGGGTTTCTTCTCTTGAGCAGCAACTTGTTTGTTGTTCTTCTTGAAGTTCCCCTTCTTCTTCCCTTTGCCCTTTTTCTTGAAACTAGTGGTCTTGTTGACCATCAACACTTGATGCTCCTTCTTGATTTCTACCTCCGCAGCCTTTAGCATTGCGAAGAGCTCGGGAATCGTCTTATCCATCCCTTGCATGTTATAGTTCATCATGAAGCTCTTGTAGCTTGGTGGCAGTGATTGGAGAATTCTGTCTATGACGCTATCACCCGGAAGATTAACTTCCACTTGAATGAAGTGATTATTATACCCAGACATCTTGAGTATATGCTCATTGACAGAACTATTCTCCTCCATCTTGCAGCTGTAGAACTTATTGGAGACTTCATATCTCTCAATCCGGGCATTTGCTTGAAATATTAACTTCAACTCCTGGAACATCTCATATGCTCCATGACGTTCAAAACGTCGTTGAAGACCCGGTTCTAAGCAGTAAAGCATGGCACACTGAACTATAGAGTAGTCATCGACTTTGCTCGCCAGACGTTCATAACATCCGTGTTGCTTCAAGCAGGCTGGCACCAGGTGCTTCCAGGACGTAATTCTTCTAAAGCAATGAGGATAATACTCAAGTTACGGACCCGATCCGTGTAATTGCTACCATCATCTTTCAACTTTGCTTTCTCAAGGAACGCATTAAAATTCAACGGAACAACAAAGACGGGCCATCTATCTACAATCAACATAGACAAGCAAGATACTAACAGTACTAAGTTCATGATAAATTTAAGTTCAATTAATCATATTACTTAAGAACTCCCACTTAGATAGACATCCCTCTAATCCTCTAAGTGATCACGTGATCCATATCAACTAAACCATGTCCGATCATCACGTGAGATGGAGTAGTTTCAATGGTGAACATCACTATGTTGATCATATCTACTATATGATTCACGCTCGACCTTTCGGTCTCAGTGTTCTGAGGCCATATCTGTTATATGCTAGGCTCGTCAAGTTTAACCTGAGTATTCCGCGTGTGCAACTGTTTTGCACCCGTTGTATTTGAACGTAGAGCCTATCACACCCGATCATCATGTGGTGTCTCAAAGACGAAGAACTTTCGCAACGGTTCATACTCATGGAGAACACTTATACTTTGATAATTTAGTGAGGGATCATCTTATAATGCTACCGTCAATCAAAGCAAGATAAGATGCATAAAATATAAACATCACATGCAATCAATATAAGTGATATGATATGGCCATCATCATCTTGTGCTTGTGATCTCCATCTCCGAAGCACCTCCATGATCACCATCGTCACCGGCGCGATACCTTGATCTCCATCGTAGTATCGCTGTTGCCTCGCCAATCTTATGCTTCTACGACTATCGCTACCGCTTAGTGATAAAGTAAAGCATTACAGGGCGATTGCATTGCATACAATAAAGCGACAACCACATGGCTCCTGCCAGTTTCCGATAACTCGGTTACAAAACATGATCATCTCATACAATAAAATTTAGCATCATGTCTTAACCATATCACATCACAACATGCCCTGCAAAAACAAGTTAGACGTCCTCTACTTTGTTGTTGCAAATTTTACGTGGCTTCTACGGGCTTAGCAAGAACCGTTCTTACCTACGCATAAAAAAACCACAACGATAGTTTGTCAAGTTGGTGCTGTTTTAACCTTCGCAAGGACCGGGCGTAGCCACACTCGGTTCAACTAAAGTTGGAGAAACTGACACCCGCCAGCCACCTGTGTGCAAAGCACGTCGGTAGAACCAGTTTCGCGTAAGCGTACGCGTAATGTCGGTCCGGGCCGCTTCATCCAACAATACCGCCGAACCAAAGTATGACATGCTGGTAAGCATTATGACTTATATCGCCCACAACTCACTTGTGTTCTACTCGTGCATATGACATCTACGCATAAAACCTGGCTCGGATGCCACTGTTGGGGAACGTAGTAATTTCAAAAAAAATCCTACGCACACGCAAGATCATGGTGATGCATAGCAACGAGAGGGGAGAGTGTTGTCTACGTACCCTCGTAGACGGAAATAGGAAGCGTCAGCACAACGCGGTTGATGTAGTTGTACGTCTTCACGATCCGACCGATCAAGTACCGAACGCACGACACCTCCGAGTTCAGCACACGTTCAGCCCGATGATGTCCCTCGAACTCCGATCCAGCCGAGTGTTGAGGGAGAGTTTCACAAGACGACGGCGTGCAGGACGATGTTGATGTTCTACCAACGCAGGGCTTCGCCTAAGCACCACTACAGTATTATCGAGGTGGACTATGGTGGAGGGGGGCACCGCACACGGCTAAAAGATCAACTTGATCAATTATTGTGTCTATGGGGTGCCCCCTGCCCCCGTATATAAAGGAGCAAGGGGGGGTGCGGCCGGCCAAGGGAGGAGGAGCGCCGGAGGAGTCCTACTCCCACTGGGAGTAGGACTCCCCCCCTTTCCTAGTTGGATTAGGACTTGGGACGGGGAAGGAGTGGAGGAGAAGGAAGGAAGGGGGGGCGCCGCCCCCCTATCCTTGTCCTATTCGGACTAGGGGGGGGGGGGGGAGGAGGGCGCGGCCCAGCCCTTGCCTCCTCTCCTCTCTTCCACCTAGGCCCATTAAGGCCCATTAAGTTCTCGGGGGGTTCCGTTAACCTCCTTGCATCTCTAAAATCCCGATTTCACCCGGAACACTTCCGATATCCAAACATAGGCTTCCAATATATCAATTTTCATGTCTCGACCATTTCGAGACTCCTCGTCATGTCCGTGATCACATCCGGGACTCCGAAGAACCTTCGGTACATCAAAACATCTAAACTCATATTATAACTGTCATCGAAATGTTAAGCGTGCGGACCCTACGGGTTCGAGAACTATGTAGACATGACCGAGACACGTCTCCGGTCAATAACCAATAGCGGAACCTGGATGCTCATATTGGCTCCCACATATTCTACGAATATCTTTATCGGTCAGACCGCATAACAATATACGTTGTTCCCTTTGTCACCTGTATGTTACTTGCCCGAGATTCGATCGTCGGTATGTCAATACCTAGTTCAATCTCGTTACCGGCAAGTCTCTTTACTCGTTCTGTAATACAACATCCCGCAACTAACTCATTAGTTGCAATGCTTGCAAGGTTTAAGTGATGTGCATTACTGAGAGGGCAATCGGAGTGACAATCGGAGTGACAAATCCTAATCTCGAAATACGCCAACCCAACATGTACCTTTGGAGACACCTGTAGAGCTCCTTTATAATCACCCAGTTACGTTGCGACGTTTGGTAGCACACAAAGTGTTCCTCCGGTAAACGAGAGTTGCATGATCTCATAGTCATAGGAACATGTATAAGTCATGAAGAAAGCAATAGCAACATACTAAACGATCGTGTGCTAAGCTAACGGAATGGGTCATGTCAATCACATCATTCTCCTAATGATGTGATCCTGTTAATAAAATGACAACTCATGTCTATGGCTAGGAAACATAACCATCTTTGACCAACAAGCTAGTCAAGTAGAGGCATACTAGTGACACTCTGTTTGTCTATGTATTCACACATGTATTATGTTTCCGGTTAATACAATTCTAGCATGAATAATAAACATTTATCATGATATAAGGAAATAAATAATAACCTTATTATTGCCTCTAGGGCATATTTCCTTCAATATTGGTATATATAGGAGGAAGAAATACGTCAGGGGAGCCACGAGGGGCCGACGAGGGTGGAGGGCGCGCCCCCTGCCTCGTGCCTTCCTCGTTGCTTTCTTGACGTGGAATCCAAGTCTCCCGGGTTGCTTTCTGTCCAAAAATAACTTCTCCAGAAGGTTTCATTCTGTTTCGACTGCTTGATATTTCTTTTCTTCAAACACCGAAACAAGGGAAAAACAGAACTGCAAGGGCTATGGGTCAATAGGTTAGTCCCAAAAGTAATATAAAAGTGAATAGTAAAGCCCATTAAACATCCAAGATGGATAATATAATAGAATGAATACTTCATAAATTATAGATACGTTGGAGACGACAAGATCCCTAAGCTTAATTCCTGCTCGTCCTCGAGTAGGTAAATGATAAAAGAAAGAATTTAGGAAGTGTGAATGCTAGCAGGTGCACAAGTTTGATCAATGATAATTTCAGTCACCTATTCTAGCATCATTATATGTCATAACAGTAGCTCAACTCATAGAACTTTGCATGATCAAGTAACAAACTATTCACATGTTAAAGTATAGATCATAAACTTTCTTGAAAACTAACAAACCGTGTTATTAGTCATCAGACAATTACAATTCGTCCTATTTTCATGAAGAGTTTATGTTAGATCTTTGATTTAGCAAACTCCACATACTCAACTATCATTTAGTCTTCCATGATTGCTACCACTCAAATCATATTTTTAGAACAAATAGTATTCATCGAACACAGAGAAAGATAGGGGCTTAATGTTTCGCCTCCCAACCTTTTACCTCAAGGGTAATGTCAACAGTAATAATTCATGCTCAAATATATTTGAATGGCCATATATGCTTAGATATTTCCATCACATGATGCTTGCCAACTAAAGAGTAGGTTGGAATGAGAAGGAATACTACTGACTCTTGCATAAAAGTAAAGGATAGGACCTTCGCAGAGGGAAGCAGGGATTTGCAGAGGTGCCAGAGCTCGAAGGAAAAACATAGATGAAAATAATTTTGAGAGGTATGCTTTCATTATCAACATAACGACCAAGAGTTCCCAATATCTTCCATACTACATACATTATAGGCGGTTCCCAAACAGAAAGGTAAATATTTTTACTCCCCCTCCACCAACAATCATCAATCCATGGCTTGCCGAAACAACGGGTGCCTCCAACTAACATCAAACCTGGGGAGTTTTGTTTGCAATTATTTTTGATTTGATTTCGATCTTTTGATCATGGGACTGGGCATCCCAGTTACCAGCCATTTTCTCGTGAATGATGAGCGGAGTCCACTCATCATGAGAATAACCCACCTAGCATGGAAGATAATGCTAACCCGTAGTCGCTACATGAGCGATTCTGGCATACAAAACAGATTATTATTTGAAGGTTTAGAGTTTGGCACATGCAAATTTACTTGGAACGGCCGGTAAATACCGCATATAGGTAGATATGGTGGACACTCATGGAAGAAACTTGGTTCAAGGAGTTTGGATGCACAAGCAGTATTCCCGCTTAGTACAGATATTTTGGCTAGCAAAGGATTCTAAATAGCAAGCACCACATGTTAGAGGATCCAAAACAATATAACTTATACAAATATACCCAATCATAACTCATTATGTTGTCTTCCTTGTCCAACTTCAACTAATTTGCTCAGGTGTGAAAATAATTAATGGGGATCATAATCATAGAAGATGTCCAAGATGGTATATTTATATGTGAAATCTCTCTTCCTTCAATATTCTTTCATGAATTGTTCAAGTGACCAATACAATGTTCGCTAACCTACAAAAAATTTACCACCTCTACTTCTTATATGTAAAGTCATTACTCCCCATGGGAAAGGCATATGAAACATATATAATTTCAGATTTATGACATTCAAATCATTCAACCATTTACTCATAGGGTATAAGTGAAGCACACGAGTAAATGACAAACTACTCCAAAAAGATATAAGTGAAGATCAATGAGTAGTTTAAATAACTAGGTAGCTATGTGAAGACTCTCTCTCTCAATTAAGAATTTCAGATCTTGATACTTTATTCAAACAGCAAGCAAAGCTAAAGAAAATACAACGACGCTCCAAGCAAAACACATATCATGTGGTGAATAAAAATATAGCTCCAAGTAAAGTTACCGATGAACGAAGATGAAAGAGGGGATGCCATCCGGGGCATCCCCAAGCTTAGGCTCTTGGTTGTCCTTGAATATTACCTTGGGGTGCCTTGGGCATCCCCAAGCTTAGGCTCTTGCCACTCCTTATTCCATAGTCCATCGAATCTTTACCCAAAACTCGAAAACTTCACAACACAAAACTTAACAGAAAATCTCGTGAGCTCCGTTAGCGAAAGAAAACAAAACACCACTTCATGGTACTGTAATGAACTCATTATTCATTAATATTGGTGTTAAACCTACTGTATTACAACTTCTCTATGGTTTATAAACTATTTTACTAGCCATAGAGTCATCAAAATAAGCAAACAACACACGAAAAACAGAATCCGTCAAAAACAGAACAGTCTGTAGTAATCTATAACTAACGGAAACTTCTGGAACTCAGAAAATTCTAAAATAAATTGGTGGACCTGAGGAATTTGTCTAGTAATCATCAGCAAAAAGAATCAACTAAATAGCACTCTCCAGTAAAAGGTTTTAGCTAATCTCATGAGCGCTAAAGTTTCTGTTTTTTACAGCATGATCACAAAGACTTCACCCAAGTCTTCCCAAAGGTTCTACTTGGCACAAACACTAATTAAAACATAAAACCACATCTAAACAGAATATAGATGGATTATTTATTCCTAAACAGAACCAAAAAGCAAGAAACTAAAATAAAATTAGGTTGCCTCCCAACAAGCGCTAACGTTTAACGCCCCTAGCTAGGCATAATGATTTCAATGATACTCACATAAAAGATAAGAATTGAAACATAAAGAGAGCATCATGAAGAATATGAATAGCAAATTTAAGTCTAACCCACTTCCTATGCATAGGGATTTTGTGAGCAAACAACTTATGGGAACAAGAATCAACTTGCATAGGAAGGTAAAACAAGCATAACTTCAAGATTTTAAGCATATAAAGAGGAAACTTGATATTATTGCAATATGTAGAAGCATATGATCCTCTCTCATAATAATTTTCAGTAGCATCATGAATGAATTAAAAAATATAACCAGCACCTAAATCATTCCTTTCATGATCTACAAGCATAGAAAATTTACTACTCTCCACACAAGCAAAATTATTCTCATCAATAGTAGTGGGAGCAAACTCAACAAAATAACTATCATGTGATTGAAAATTAAGATCAAGATGAAAAGTTTCATGATTATCATTATTCTTTAAAGCATACGTGTCATCACAATAATCATCATAGATAGGAGGCATGCTTTCATCATAGTAAATTTGCTCATCAAAACTTGGGGGACTAAACATATCATCTTCATCAAACATAGCATCCCCAAGCTTGTGGCTTTGCATATCATTAGCATCATGGGTATTCAAAGAATTCATACTAAGAACATTGCAATCATGCTCATCATTCAAATATTTAGTGCCAAACATTTTAATGCATTCTTCTTCTAACACTTTGGCACAATTTTCCTTTCCATCATACTCACGAAAGATATTAAAAAGATGAAGCGTATGAGACAAATTCAATTCCATTTTTTTGTAGTTTTCTTTTATAGACTAAACTAGTGATAAAACAAGAAACAAAAAGATACGATTGCAAGATCTAAAGATATACCTTCAAGCACTCACCTCCCCGGCAACGGCGCCAGAAAAGAGCTTGATGTCTACTACGCAACCTTCTTCTTGTAGACGTTGTTGGGCCTCCAAGTGCGAGAGGTTTGTAGGACAGTAGCAAATTTCCCTCAAATGGATGACCTAAGGTTTATCAATCCGTGGAGGGCGTGGGATGAAGATGGTCTCTCTCAAGCAACCCTGCAACCAAATAACAAAGAGTCTCTTGTGTCCCCAACACACCCAATACAATGGTAAATTGTATAGGTGCACTAGTTCGGCGAAGAGATGGTGATACAAGTGCAATATGGATGGTAGATATAGGTTTTTGTAATCTGAAAATATAAAAAAAGCAAGTTAACTAATGATAAAAGTGAGTGTAAATGGTATTGAAATGAGTTGAAACAAGGCCTAGGGTTCATACTTTCACTAGTGCAAGTTCTCTCAACAATAATAACATAATTGGATCATATAACTATCCCTCAACATGCAACAAAGAGTCACTCCAAAGTCACTAATAGCGGAGAACGAACGAAGAGATTATGGTAGGGTACGAAACCACCTCAAAGTTATTCTTTCCAATCAATCCGTTGGGCTATTCCTATAAGTGTCACAAACAGCCCTAGAGTTCGTACAAGAATAACACCTTAAGACACAAATCAACCAAAACCCTAATGTCACCTATATACTCCAATGTCACCTCAAGTATCCTTGGGTATGATTATATGATATGCATCACACAATCTCAGATTCATCTATTAAACCAACACATAGAACCTCAAAGAGTGCCCCAAAGTTTCTACTGGAGAATCAAGACAAAAACGTGTGCCAACCCCTATGCATAGGTTCATGGGCGGAACCCGCAAGTTGATCACCGAAACATACATCAAGTGAATCACGTGATATCCCATTGTCACCACAGATACGCACGGCAAGACATACATCAAGTGTTCTCAAATCATTAAAGACTCAATCCGATAAGATTACTTCAAACGGAAAACTCAATCCATTACAAGAGAGTGGAGGGGGAGAAGCAACATAAGATCCAACCTTAATAGCAAAGCTCGCGATACATCAAGATCGTGCCAAATCAAGAACACGAGAGAGAGAGAGAGAGATCAAACACATAGCTACTGGTACATGCCCTCAGCCCCGTGGGTGAACTACTCCCTCCTCGTCATGGAGAGCGCCGGGATAATGAAGATGGCCACCGATGAGGGATCCCCCCCCTCGGCGTGCTTAACAGGGTCCCGATTGGTTTTTGGTGGCTACAGAGGCTTGCGGTGGCGGAACTCCCGATCTATTCTGTTCCCAGATGGTTTTAGGGTATATTGGTATATATAGGAGGAAGAAATACGTCAGGGGAGCCATGAGGGGCCGACGAGGGTGGAGGGCGCACCCAGAGGGGGTGGGCGCGCCCCCTGCCTCATGCCTTGCTCGTTGCTTTCTTGACGTGGACTCCAAGTCTCCCGGGTTGCTTTCTGTCCAAAAATAACTTCTCCAGAAGGTTTCATTCTGTTTCGACTCCGTTTGATATTCCTTTTCTTCGAAACACTGAAACAAGGGAAAAACAGGAACTGGCACTTGGCTCTGGGTCAATAGGTTAGTCCCAAAAGTAATATAAAAGTGCATAGTAAAGCCCATTAAACATCCAAGATGGATAATATAATAGCATGAATACTTCATAAATTATAGATACGTTGGATACGTATCATGGACGCACGATGGACAGACCAAAAACGGACGAAATTATGATGATAAGAAGCAATAACCCCTTTATTATTATATATATAGTTAAAGATAAAGATAAAGATTAGAGTTTTTTATCCCGAGGAAGCCCATGTATCCCACTTTCAGATACTGGATCTAGCATATACTCAAATGTACACTTTTTCTTGGAACCGAGGTCACATTAGACATGTCATTTATAGACGGGTTCTAAATATATTTCTATTATTGTTATGGTTTTTTATATTTTTTATTGCTAGGTGATCACCATATTGTTTCTATAATAAGCATGAGTGTGCGTATCATTCATTAACGCAAATGTTAACACCAACACGTGTGGCACGAAGCAACATGGCCCAAAAGCCTCCAGTGCCATTCATTTTGCCACATCAAAACAGATGACATCAGCGAGAATCTTTTTGGTTTTTGGCTTAAAAATGTTTTATCTCCTAATTAAAAAATCCAATTAAAAATCCGTTTTCAGCATTGACGAGATCTTAGAAACTAGATCCCATGTAGATTTGTTTCACGAATTTTTTTTTGGGCAAAAGTTGCCATGATGTTTATACTGTAGTTGACATAGTGTTACACTAAAGTTGCCATGTGGCAATTTTAGTTTATAGAGCATGCAATTTTAGTATTTTGACCATGGCAATTCCAGTACTTTGAGCATGAAAATTATTTTTTGTATGAACCATGACAATTTTAAGTGCATGTATCATGGAAATTTTAGTTTATCGTTCATGGTAATTCTAGTTTTTAAATTCCCAGTTATATAATATGTCAAAATTTACTTTTAAATGTAGAAGAAAATAGCTGAAATATATCATGGCAACTTCAATGTAAACACCATGGCAATTCATGTGCAATAGACATGGCAACTTTTAGAAGTCGTCGAAACATATTGATATGAAATCTAGTTTGGAAGATCTCGTCGCGATGGATTTAATGGTGAAAGCGGATCTTCAATCGGACTTTTCATTAAAGAGATAAAACAGTTTAAAAACTGGAAATCCAAAAAGATTCCCACATGCATGCATGCGGTGAGCCCGTGACGTGGCGTAGCCTATATGTTATAGGACGTGTGGACGGGTGTTGCTCCCATCACATGTGTGAGCATTATCAGTGTCCTTTATTAAAGAAGAAGAAGGGGAGAAGAGCCCCATCCACGAGATTTTTTTACAAGTAGTTACAAAGGCTACTCCACCACACTTCCGGAAAAATAAAAGATCCTAACTACTCGCTCGATGCCACCTAACAAGCATAGACAGGAAGTTCGCGGTGTCATGCTTTAAAATCCCTGCTAGCTTCCATGCTCTACCCTTAGTCTCTATTCGAGCAATCACCAACCGAAGGCAATCCCCCCTCGAAGGCGATCTTGTTCCTATGCTTCCAAATCTCCCAGAAGCACAATGATATGATGGTTATCGTGTCCTTCCGTCGTATCACCATGGATGTGCAAGTGGTGTACCAATCCCTGACGGTGTCCTCCTGGGAGGGCATCCACTCGAGATTTCCCAAGGTGGATAACACAACAAAACACACCGTTCTAGCAAACACACAATTTAGGAGGATGTGGTTGATCGTCTCTGCCACCTGATCACAGAAAGGGCATGCCGGCTGGTGCGGGAGCCCTTTCCAGGCCAGCCTGTCTGAGGTCCAGCACCTATCACGAGACGCCATCCAATTGAAGAAGCGAAACTGAATGGGAGCTTTAGATTTTGATGTCAGATCTGCATAAGGCTCCCTCTCGAGGCCCCAAAACTTAGCCGTGTAAGCCGTGCTGGCTGAATATGCGCCATTATCTTCCCATGCCCATCGAACAGTGTCGGGCACCTCCGGCACGAGCTGAGTCAGCATAGTAGCAGACCATTGTGTCAAGTACTCCCGTAGGATGGGCTCCTCCAAGTCTGGGCCCACATCCAAAGCCCAAGACCACCTATCCAGGGCCTGCAAAATAGTCCTCGCCTTCCTAACTCTCTGTGGAATTCATGAATATAGGCTCGACGCTAGATCTTGTGCCCTGAGACCGTTGATCCATTTGTCCTCCCAGAAAAGCGCCCGATGGCCATCGCCGACTGCTGTTATTGTAGCAGTTTGAAATATCCTCATGGCCTCCACCGAACTCGATGTCAATCCTCCGCCATGGCTCGAGTCTTCATCCTCTGCAGCTAGGGCCACCTCGCTTGCAGTGCCAGGTTTAACCAGTTCAGATCAGGGATGTCGTGGCCGCCCGCCCACCTCGGTGTACAGACTGATTTCCAGGCCACTCTGCATTGTCCGCCATTGGCCTTCGAGGCGCCGGCCCATAAGAAGCCGCGATGGATCTTGTTGATAGCCTTGATCATCTTGGGTGGTAGTTGTAGGGCGAGCATGGCGTGTATCGGGATGACGCATAGGACCGATCTGATGAGAACTAGCCTGTTGTCGATAGTCCATATTATCTTTTACAAGAGTACCAACAATCTCTACGGGTGGATCTTTCATTCACCCCACACAAACCTTACTTCTAACTAGTTTGGCTAAATCATGGGCAGCACAATTAGTCTCTCTCTAGGAGCATGTTCAAAAATAATATGCAAGAAATCACACACAAGGTGATATATATCATCAAAAACTGCAGCCGATAGTCCGAATGAGCGACCTCCATTTTACATTGTCTCTGTCACCTCGATGTTGTCGGAGTTCACCTCTATGCGGTTACACTCATCTGTAGTTGCCAAACTAAGACCAAACCATAAGGCCAGTGCCTCGGCCATAAGCGCATCTCCTCACCAATCGATTTCTCGTTTCCTGCTGCGACAAATATGCCATTCGAGTCTCTAATGACAGCGCCATATGAACCCCTGAGTAAGTCTGGGTCAAAAGCCCCATCCACGTTTAGCTTCACATAGTTGCTCCTTGGTCTTTCCAGCCATGTCGCTTGATCGTCGCCTTTGCACCACTCGCCATAGTATAGTTAGCAACCAAATCTCAGATTACCATTGCTATGAACTTAGGTTCCTGGACCTTTTCATTATGCACTAATTTTCTCCTCTCCCACCTTTAATACTAGGAACTAATAGCAATTGCTTTCGCTGAATCTCCCAGACCGAGGACAACACATTCTTCAGCTGGCTGTAGAAATAAATATTCTAGCACAACATCTCCCGCATGATCCACAACGCATGCTTTATCAATAGCAAAGTCCAAACCCAGTAACCGCCATACCTCTTTAGCTTTTGCACAAGTGAATAACAGGTGCTTGGTATCCTCCGCTCCTATACCGCATCTAGGACATTGCCCACTCACTTTTATATGTCTATTAGTCAAAGTCACCCAACATGGTAGTGATCCTAACAAAGTTCACCAGAGGAAAATTTTAACCTTGGCATGACAGCTTAAGCTCCAGATCGTCCCCCATATTGGCGAATTTCGTGAGGGTCCGACTATATTTCCCCCTGATATTTTATGTCCATATTGACTGTGCCACTCCATAAAATATGCCGATCTGAGAATCTCCCATTTCTGCACAAGTTCCATGCTACGAAGTCCGACATATCAAATTCAAGAAATGAAATCGCAAGGATCCGTGTCACATCAACTTGCCAGAATGTTTGAGAAACCAACTCTTCATTCCAATGTCCCGTAATAGGGTCAATGAAATCACTTACTTTTGATAGTAAACTGTCTCCACGAGCTGTGATCACTTTCCTGGTAGGTGAGTTAGAGATCCATTCATCACCCCAAACATTGATCCGACTACCATCACCGATCCTCCATATATGACCTCTTTTTAGTGTCTGCACCCCCAACATAATACTTTTCCATGTGAATGAGGCTCTCTTTTTCAGAGTTGCATTCAAAATATCACAATCCAGATAATATTTGGCTTTGAGAACACAGGCACAAAGGGAATTCGGATTATCAATTAATCTCCAAGCCTGTTTCGCAAGCAGGGCTAGGTTAAAGCAATGAATATCTCAAAATCCCATTCCACCTTATTTCTTTGGCACACACAACTTCCACCATGCAAACTAGTGCATTCTCCTCTGATTGTCACCGTCACCCAAGAAATAATGCGACATTGTGTCTATAATTCCTTTACGAATCTGTTTTGAAATTTTGAAAACTTACATTGCATAAGATGGTATAGCCTGTACAATTGATTTGAGTAGCACTTCATTTCCTCCTATTGAAAGTTGTCTTGCCTTCCATCCCATAATTCTTTTCATAACTCGATCCACAAAAAACTGGAAACAATCTGCCCTATCTAAACCCACACTGGATGGTAAGCCTAGATAAGTATCTGATAGTGCCTCGGTCATTATATTCAAACTACTAAAAATTTGTTCCTTCATCTCAACTCTAGTATTAGGGATAAAAGACACACTTGACTTGTCCACGCTAACCTTCATCTCGAGCGGCACAATATGATGCAAGGATTTCTTTTAGGCACTCAACATTCTCAGTATTGGCCTTCATCAAGATTACTGAGTCAGCTACAAACAATAGATTGGTGATGGCCAGTGCTTCCCTACACACCTTCTCTCCCTCAAGCCTCCCTTCTTCCTCATTTATATGCAGCAAAGCAGTCAATCCTTCAGTACATAACCGAAACAAATAAGGCGACAATGGATCACCATGTCTCAAGCCTCTAGATGGTTTAATTTTTTTGTTTCTTATGAATTAAAACATACACGGTATTCCACTGTACTAACACATTGCATAACCAGTTTAACCCACTCTTCACAAAATCCCAATTTCAGCAGAATACCTTCTAGAAATGTCCATTCAACCCGGTCATATGCCCCATGCTTGTCCAGCTTCATCGTACACCAATGATTATGGCCATGTCTCAATCCACTAGATGGTTTATTTTTTTGTTTCTTATGAATTAAAACATACACGGTATTCCACTGTACTAACATATTGCATAACCAGTTTAACCCACTCTTCACGAAATCCCAATTTCAGCAGAATACCTTCTAGAAATGTCCATTCAACCCGGTCATATGCCTTATGCTTGTCCAGCTTCATCGTACACCAATGATTATGACCATCTCTCCTATTCTTTATCGCATGGAAACTTCTATAAGCCACCAAGACATTGTCTGTGATCAGACGCCTAGGAACAAAAGCACTCTGCTTTGGGCTAACAATGTCTGGTAAAAAAATACTTCCAGCCTTGCAGCTAGCATCTTTGAGATTACCTTGTGAACAACATTGCATAGACCGATAGGCCGGAACTGAGTCACTTTCTTCATAGAATTTATTCTCGGGATCAAAACTATAGTAGTGTCATTTCACTTTGGTGGGATTGTCCCTGAATTGACGACCTTCAACACTTCATCAGCAAGATCTTCTCCAAGCATGGGCGAAAACCTCTTGTAAAATATCGCATGCAAGCCATATGTTGGTTTTGCTTGGCGTTAAGCGATTACTGACATCCCAGCTAGGGACATTAACTGTAGTCAGTATCAAAACAATTTGGGAGCACCTATGGCTCAGGTGCCTGATTTTTTTATTGTTTTAGTTATTCTTCACCTGTACCATTTGATTCACATCTAACGAAAAACATTGATGGTACTTTTTTTACGGGTGAACAACATAGATAGTACTTGTCCTATCCTAAGTTTGATTGAAAGCTTGCATTGTTACATTTATTTTCAATACCTAGACGGTCAAATCCCAAAGCACAACAGCGAAAAATTAATAGGTTCAGACACTCAAAGGCGTCACATATTAGACTATTGGTAGTATTTTTTTAAATCAAACGATGAAAAATTAACTCAACAGCTAAATAAAAAAATGAATTAGTGGCATGGGTATTACTATTACCTTAAAGAAGAAATTAAATATTTATTAAATCAAACAATGAAAAATGTTTTTCATTGACTTAGGAATTCCCTCTTTTTAAAATCCATTTTCACTTTTTCTTTCTATATCTCTAACCGCGAGCTTTCTTAATCTTATACAATTTTCCTTCCTTTTTTCTTATAGTTATACATACAATTACGTATGTATTATATGACTAACTTTCTATGGGATAAGCTCAAATGACCCTTCTCATAATAAGAATGTGCACGGTCGGCCCGGTATATGAACTTATAATCTGATGATCAAATCAATTCCATGATTATAAATTCATAACCCTAGCGCCCATTCCCATTTTGGGTGGAACAAATCTACTAATTATTTTATTCTAGTTAATAAGAGGAATCTTGAACCAAAAGCAAAAATAAAAATGAGAATAAAATAACATTTATTCGAAGGAAGAATGAATTAAAGGCATTGGTATTACCCTGAGGAAGAAAGAAAATGGAAAAAAGAACTAAAAGGGCAAAACACTAATAGAAAATGAAATGACACTTATCTTTTAGTACATATTTGGATTACAAATAAAAACACAAAAGAACAGATTAACCCTAACAAGAACAAAAAGAAATTAGAAAGGAGAACTTATATTACACAATTATGCCTGCCATGGACAAATTACAAATACTTATTGTCAAACTCTTTTCTTATATGCAACAATTAGAATATATCAATAAATTGCACATGAATTACAGAAAACTTGTACTCTCCAATACTATGAAAATAAGTGTAAAGTAGTACAACTTTAATACTTCCTCCGATCTATAACAAGTGTTGCAGTTTTGAACTAAGGTTAGGTTAACCTTAGTTCAAAACTGCGACACTTATTATGGATCGGAGGGAGTAATAATTATGATTTAAGTGTTGTTGAAGATCAAGAAGGATATTTGTTGGTTCAATTTTATGCCCCTTGTGTTTTGAAGATTGTTGTTTGAAACAGTGAGGGACTGATTTGTTTGCTAGTGCACACAGAGAGAAATAGTCCCTGAAGTATAGAGAATATCGCTCTAATCTTTCGAGAAGTTTGCTATAAACTTCAGTAAAAGTTACCTGTGTTGTAGAGAAGATTGACATGTTTCGAGGAGATTGGTCAATAAGATTGCATGTCGGAGACGACCCCTAAAAAGATTGTTGGCATGAAGCAATTGGTACGCGAGGTGTCCGAGAAGAAATGACTATAGTAGAGAAAAATGAAGACGAAGTGAAGACATAGTACTTTTTTTTCATTTTCTCTTATTGAGTCATAGAACCACCTTACTACTAAGAGGGTTATAAGTATTTTGAGACTTTTGTCTGTTGTGACGCTTAACCAAAACGTATCCCATATGAGATGAGATAAATCTCTTCGTGCACCAAGTCATTTACTCGCTAGTTATATACGATGATCTTCTGGGCTACGAGAGAAATGCTCGAGCAAAGGAGTCATCTTTACTTGTTCCTCAAGAAAAATTGTCATGTGCATTTGAAATCCGGCCGTCAGATATGTGTTGGTTGGCCATGGATGGATGTCATGTCTTAAATGGTGTTTTCCCCCTCAAGAAGCCGAGATTTCTCAATTCATAAATAGCCACCAGTGCCTTCGGGGATGGTTCGCTGCTCCGCGTGATTTGTTAGAGCACCCTCTCTCCGAAAGATTTGAGTGAATCCGTCCAAGAGAAAACTAAAAGCCGAAACTTAGATAGTGCATGAGCATCATGGTATATTTGAGTTGAGAGTTCTTGTGCTTATTACTCTTGAGTGCTGCTAACTCTCTAGACGGTTAGGTGTCTATTTGAGTGACCAAAAGTAATATGGTCACTGAAGGCAAAGTCTTTACCAACCAAGAGTCATTATGGTTGGCAAAACAAAGTCCATTGAAGGTTTGGAGATTGACGACAAGAATCCACCATGAGTAAAATCAACTGGAGTTCAAGGAACTTCATGTCGAGGAGAATAGGACAGAGAGAAGTTTTCTCCCATGTTCAATCACAAGTCCCTCCAATCGGATGTAGCTGTTTTGCAGGAGAGTGAACTGGTCTATGATGACCCACAAGAATAAGGGATCTACCATAGTCCTTTCGATAAGTAAGGGTGTCGAACCCAACAAGGAGCAGAAGGAAATGACAAGCGGTTTTCAGCAAGGTATTGTCTGCAAGTACTGAAATTATCAGTAACAGATAGTTTGATAGCAAGATAATTTGTAAGGAGAAAATAATAGTAACAATAACAAAAGTGCAGCAAGGTAGCCCAACCCTTTGTGTAGCAAAGGACATGCCGGAACAGTCTCCTATAATAAGCCAAGCGTTCTTGAGGCCACACGGGAATTTCATCTAGTCACTTCATCATGTTGGTTTGATTCACGTTCGCTACTTTGATAATTTGATATGTGGGTGGACCGGTGCTTGGGTTCTGTTCTTACTTGAACAAGCCTCCCACTTATGATTAACCTCTCTCGCAAGAATCCGCAACTATGAAAGAAGAATTAAGATAAAATCTAACCGTAGCATTAAACATATGGATCTAAATCAGCCCCTTACGGAATAGCGCATAAACTAGGGTTTAAGATTTTGTCACTCTAGCAACCCATCATCTAATAACTACTCCACAATGCATTCCCTTAGGCCCAAATATGATGAAGTGTCGTGTAGTCGACGTTCACATAACACCACTAAGGGAATCACAACATACACACCATCAAAATATCGAATGAATACCAAATTCACATGATTACTTATGACAAGACTTCTCCCATGTCCTCAAGAACAAAAGCAACTACTCACAAAACATATTCATGCTCAAGATCAGATGGGTATTGAATATCATAATAGATTTGAACATATGATCTTCCACCAAATAAACCAATTAGCATCTACTACAACATGTAATCAAGACTACTAGCAACCCACAGGTACCAATCTGAGATTTCAATACAAAGATTGAATACAAGAGATGAACTAGGGTTTGAGATGAAATAGTGCTGTTGAAGATGTTGATGAATATTAGCCCTCCCATGATGAGAGGGTTGTTGGTGATGATGACGGCTTCGATTTCCCCCTCCCGAAGGGAAGTATCCTCGGCGGTATCGCTCCGTCGGAGTGGAAAAGTTCTCTTGCCCAAGTTCCGCCTCGAGACGGCGAAGCTCCGTCCGGAAAGTCCTCTCCTTATTTTTTCTAGGGAAAATGGGCTTATATACCAGAAGATGGGTACCGAGGGCTGGCCAGGGGCCCCACCACCCACCAGGGCGCACTGGGGGGGGGGGGCAGGCGTGCCCTGGTTCCTTGTGGGCACCTGGGTGGCCCCCTCTGGTACTTCTTTGCTCCAATATTTTTTATTTATTCCAAAATAAATCTCCATAGAATTTCATCTCATTTGGAGATGTGCATAATAGGTATCTCTGACATAGCTTTTTTAGGTCCAGAATTCCAGCTACCGGTAATCTCCCTCTTTGTGTAAACCTTGCATATTGTGAGAGAAAAGGCATTAGTATTGCTCCACAAAGTGTTATATTGATTGAAAACACTATAAATAACAGTAGGAAAACATGATGCAAAATGGAAGTATCAGTCTACCAAATCATTTGTCGCCATCACCATTGGTTACTTGTTTGTTTGCATTTATCTTCTGCAATTCCTTTCACGGCTGAGTTATATCTCTAGTGTTGTTCTTTGATACAATTTCCTTTTTTGCGGAAATGAACTTGTATTAGTCAATAATAGTGTTCATACAATCTTTGTTTGCAACTGCTACCACCTCAGCAGGACCTGACCCTAGTCACATCATGGTCCTATTCTCAATTCTAGAAAATCTAGCCAAACTGTCACTAACCTTATCCTAACAGCGAGAAACATGAGTAGAACAAGATAACTGAAGAACTTTGAGGTACTTAATTTATTTAACAATAGACACATAAATTGATCTATCCTCCCATTTGCCCTGGATCAGCGAGACCGCTATGGAAGAATCCAAATCTATAGTGATAGGAAGACCACTCATTTGTAAACCGAACGAGAGTCCTTCCATGCATGTGCAAAGTTCGTCTAGAGCGCATCCTGGCAAGAATACAACTTCCTACAAGTTGAGAAGATGACAGTGCCCGCCTCATCTCAAGTTCATCCCTGCACCAGTCTCCCCCTCCGAGACAAAAGCTCCATCGGAGTTTAGTTTTACCCAGCCGCGCACTGGAGCACACCACCCTGTTGATGCTTCGTCCACAGACTCACTGGGTGGGTTGTCGGGAACATAATATGTGATCACTGCTTTTCCTTTGCATGGATCAATGTTGGAGTTCAACTTAATCACTATCAAGGAGTCAAGATAATTCTGAAGAAATTTGCACGACACCTCTACCTGAGGTGCATCTTTGTTATGTATGACGACCCACAAGTATAGGGGATCAATCTCGTGTTCTTGAGATGTCACGATCTTGATGTATGCGGGCTTTGTTAATATAGTTGGATCATATGGTGTTTTCCTCTCTATCTTGTTGTGATGAATTGAGTTTTCCCTTTGAGATTTCGTTTTATCGGATTGAATACTTTTATGGATTTGAGAGCACTTGATATATGTCTTGCATATGAATACTCGTGGTGAAAATAGGGTATGATATTGATACACTTGGAATATGTTTCGGCATTCAACTCGTGGATTCCTGACGTGACATTGGGGCAATCTATGCATAGGGGTTGATGCACGTTCTTGTCTTTGTTTCTCCGGTAGAAATCTTGGGGCACTCTTTGAAATTCTTTGTGTTGGATTGAATATTACGAATCTGAATTTGCTTTGGTGTTATTTTAGTACGAACTCTTGGTTAGATCCATCGGAAAGAATAGCTTGGTGTTATTTTAGTACAAACTCTAGGACAGATTGATCGGAAAGAATAGCTTTGAGGTGGTTTGGTACCCTACAAACAATTCCGTTGTATGTTCTCCGCTAGATAGGAACTTTGGAGTGATTTCTTCATCGCACTTTGAGGGGTGGTTATATGATCCAATTATCGGTTAGACATCTGAAAGTTTTAAATAAGAGAGAGAGTCCTCACTTAGCTACCCATTTACATAACTACTCGCTTGATCTTCACTTATATCTTTTTGGAGTAGCTTGTCATTTACTCTTGTGCTTCACTTATATCCTATGAGTAACTTGTTGAATGAATTGAATATCATGAATTTGAAATGATATCATGCCAAGTGGTAGCTTCACATTGGGTTTAGAAAGTGAAATCTTTTGAAGCTTGACAATCACAATATTGGTCATACAAGCAATTCATGAATAATTAGTATAAGGAAGAGAACTTTCACATGCAAATACGCTATCTTGGAAATCTTTTGTGGTTGTGAGCCCCCATCAAAATATTATATGCCAAATTTTTTGACGTTGGACAAGGAAGACAACGTAATGGTTTATGTTTGTTCCATATTCACATAGAAGTTATATTGTCATAGATCCTTTAACATGTGGTGCTTGCCCCTCATCTTTGCTAGCCCAAAATTCCGCACCAAGTAGAGATACTAGTTGTGCATCCAAAAACCCTTAAATCCAAATCTTATTTTCAAGAGTCCACTATATCTACCTAAGGATTGAGCAAGATCCTTCAAGTAAGTTGTCATCAGTGCAATATGGCAATAAAAATTTCTTCTAAAAGTGTGAGACCATTTAATGTAAGAGAAAATTGAGCGTTGTACGAACTTGTGATGGCAAAGAATAAAAGTGACAGACTGCATAATAAAGGTTGCCATCATATGGGGCAATATAACATGACATTCTTTTGCACTAAGGGGTTGAGCATACAAATGAATAAGCGCATGGCAACCTCTGCTTCCCTCTCCGAAGGGCCTATCCTTTACTTTTATGTATTTACCTTTATGCAAGAGTCGAAGTTTTTCTCTCTATTCCTTTTTATTTTTCTCCTTTGGAAAGCATCACGTGGTGAGAAAATATCTAGGCGCATACGTCCAGTTGAATATGGGTAGCATGAGTTATTATTGTTTACATCACCCTTGCGGTGAATACGTTGGGAGGCAAAACAATAAGCCCCTATCTTTCTATGTGTCTGGTTGAAACGTTTTGCTCATGTGTATGCGGTGAGTGTTAGAAATCATAGAAGACTATATGATGGTTGAGTATGCGGAGATCTTACTTAAACTCTGTTGAATAAGTTGAATTACAATTGCTTGGTGACTGAGAACATAGGTTGTTGAGTTTCAAGATAATTCATTGTTTGAACCTTAACATGTGAATTGGTTGCTATTTTAACATCAGAAGTTTTATATAGAAAAAGAATTGCTGCTATGATGCTAGGAAAAGTGATTGAAATTTTCATTGATCAAACTTGTGCACTTTTCTAACATTCACACTTCATAAATTATTTCTTTTATCATTTACCTACTCGAGGGGCGGTAGGAATTAAGCTTAGGGATGCCGATACGTCTCCAACGTATCTATAATTTATGAAGTATTCATGTTGTTATATTATCATTCTTGGATCTTTTACAATCATTTTATAGCAACTTTATATCATTTTTTGGAACTAACCTATTGACCCGATTGCCCGATGCCGATTTTGCTTTTTTTTTCATCGCATGAAATCAATATCAAAGCGAGTCCAAACACCGCTAAACTTTTTGTGGATTTTTATGGACCAGAAGACCACCAATGGGCGAGCAACACACAGGGGTGCCTCGAGGGGGAACAACCCACCAGGGCACACCTGGGGGCCCAGGCGCGCCCAGGTGGGTTGTGCCCACCTCGGTGGCCTCCCGCACCCCCTCTTTACCCTATAAATTCACAAATATTCCAAAAACCCTCGGGGTTAACCTAGATCAGAAGTTCCGCCGCTGCAGGCCTCTGTAGCCACCGAAAACCAATCTAGACCCTGTTCCGGCACCCTGCCGGAGGGGGGAATCATCTCCGGTGGCCATCTTCATCATCCCGGCGGCCACCACGATGAGGAGGGAGTAGTCCACCCTCGGGGCTGAGGGTTTGTACCAGTAGCTATGTGTTTAATCTCTCTCTCTCTCGTGTTCTTGAGATGTCACGATCTTGATGTATCGTGGGATTTGTTAATATAGTTGGATCATATGGTGTTTCCCCTCTGTGTCTTGTTGTGATGAATTGAGTTTTCCCTTTGAGATTTCAATTTATCGGATTGAATACTTTTAATGATTTGAGAGCACTTGATATATGTCTTGCATATGAATACTCGTGGTGACAATGGGGTATCATATTGATTCACTTGATATACGTTTTGGCATTCAACTCGCGGATTCCTGAGGTGACATTGGGGTAATCTATGCATAGGGGTTTATGCATGTTCTTGTCTTTGTTTCTCCGGTAGAAATGTTGGGGCACTCTTTGAAGTTCTTTGTGTTGGATTGAATATTACGAATCTGAATTTGCTTTGGTTTTATTTTAGTACGAACTCTTGGTTAGATCGATCGGAAAGAATAGCTTGGTGTTGTTTTAGTACGAACTCTAGGATAGATTGATCGGAAAGAATAGCTTTGAGGTGGTTTGGTACCCTACAAACAATTCTGTCGTATGTTCTCCGCTAGATAGGAACTTTGGAGTGATTTCTTCATCGCACTTTGAGGGGTGGTTATATGATCCAATTATATTATCATTGTTGAGAGATCGCACTAGCGAAAGTATGGACCGTAGGCCTCATTTTCAAGCATTGCAATACCGTTTTTGTGCTCGTTTACTATTTGTTACCTTGCTGTTTTTAATTGTTCAGATTATAAAAATATATTTCTGCCATCCATATTACACTTGTATCACCATCTCTTCGCCGAACTAGTGCACCTATACAAATTACCATTGTATTTGGTGTGTTGGGGATACAAGAGACTTTTTATTATTTGGTTGCAGGGTTGTTTGAGAGAGACCATCTTCATCCTATGCCTCCCACGGATTGATAAACCTTAGGTCACCCACTTGAGGGAAAATTGCTACTGTCCTACAAAACTCGGCGCTTGGAGGCCCAACATGTGTCTACAAGAATAAAGTTGCGTAGTAGACATCAACGGTCTATAGATCCATGAACATAACTGCAACTTCTGAAACTGGTTTGCCCATACTTAGCAATATCTTCTGCACATCCTTGCTCACATGACCCCCAGTTTACATGTGCATCATTTGGCGGCTCAGTATTGGAACTCATAATCTGCCACCCTCTAGCGACTTAATATTAAATCTATAACCCGCCAACTTCTGACCGGTGTAATCATGAACTTGTAACTAATGGCCGGCTCAAGCATAAACCCATCGCTAGGCGGCTCTTTACCAGAATATTAATCCGCCATACTTTATTGTCATGCATCCACTGTCAAAAAATGACTAAGACCACCACCTCGTGCGGTTGGTTTGTTCCTAGCGTCATTGAACAGTCTCTCAATGAGTATGTTGAGATGGGTATTTACCAGCAAAGGACGTCATCCACTGGCGAGTTCCTGGGGTTGAAGCTAAACCTCAACCCAAAGAGGACGAGGTTATAATCTTTTCAGATCATCTTCTCCGTGGGTTCTCACCACCTGGGTCCAAATTCTTTCGAGATGTTCTGAACTTATACAAGCTGCACCCCCAAGACATTGGCCCCAACTATGTGTCCAATATATGCAATTTCCAAGTCTTCTGTGAGGTATACCTTCAAGAGGAGCCTAGCGTTGACTTATTCAGAGAGTACTATTATCTGAACCGCCAGACCGAGATGACAGACGGGCCTAGTCTTGAACTCGGTGGGATTTCTATCCAAAGGCGGAGAGACGCCGTCTTCCCTGCTGCCGCACTACCCAGTCACCCCAAGGACTGGAATCAGACTTGGTTCTATTGCCAAGATACCTCTCCAGACGATGAGAATCCTCTACCGGGTTACCGCTCCTTCCGGCTCAGCCCCAGGCATGAACTTCCTGATCGGATTAATGCTGCATGTAACATCCCAAATTTCCCATTTGGAATGTTTTACAATTATAGCTAAGCATCTATGCATTATTGTTTGAATTGAGTGACATTTGATTTATTTCAGAGGCTTTTGAGTTTGTTGGAATTTGAATTCAAATTGGCAGTTGAATTTACTTCAAAACAATGCGTGACAAATACTTGAGAGAAGTATGAGAGGAGTAAACATGACACTCCAAAAATGTCAGAAGAAAAGTTTTGCCAAAAAGATTGAATTCAAATTTGATTTTAATTGGGAGTTCTAAAAAAATGTTTTTTTTTAAATTTGAGTTTTGCCCCTGGAAAAATGTCCAAGTTGTAGGGTAAATTCCCCTGATTATTTTGATATATATATGTCCTATATAAATAAATATATATTTTATATATTCCCCCTCTCCCTAATTCAAAAAAAAAACCCCAAGCGCCCGGCCAGAACCCGGCCGGCCAGAGGCAGCCCACCCGGGCAGACGCCTTGGCCAGCGTAGCCCGGCCCGGCCTTGAGCCGGCCTGCCCCGAGCCGACGCGCCCGAACCCCCTCCCCCTCGGTCGCCCGCTCGCTCTCCTCTCCCCCTCTCTCACCGACGCGCCGGCCCCACCCTTCCCTTTCCCCACGCCTTGAACCACCGCCCGCCACGCCGAATCCGGAGATCGCGGGATCCCCCCCCGATTCGCCCCCGCCTCCAAGTCGACCCCGCCCCTATATATACCTCTCCCCTCACCCCGTTCCGCCCCCTCGCCGCGCCCGAAACCCTCTCCGCTCGCCGCAATTGCTCGCCGGAGCCGAGTGCCCCCGCCGCGCCATTGCCGCCCCACCGAGCTACTCCGACCCCCTCGCCGCCCCCGAGACCACCTCCGGACTCCCCTCGCTCGTCCGCATCTCCCCGTGCCCTCGCCCGAGCCCGAAACCCATCGGAGCCGCCGCCTTGAGCATCACCGCCCATCGCCGGAGCCGGAGCTTCACCCGAGCTCGTTCCACTCGCCTCCGTCGTCCCGACCACAACCGCCACCCCGACCTCCCAAGTGCCGCCCGCACCGCCGGACTTCTCCGCCCGTCTTCCCGACCACCCGGAGCCACGGCGTCGCCGCCCGAACCGCCGTCGTCCGTCGCCGTCGTCGCCACCATGATGAAGTCGCCGAGCCGCCCACCACCATCCGATCTAGAACCTACGGCCTAGATTAGATCACCACGAAGAATGCGTTTTATTTTAAAAAGGCCGGTTTAGTTACGGTTTTTTTTGGTTTAGTTAGCGGTTTAGTTGGACCGGCCCGATCGGTTTATTTTCTGTTAACCGCGGGCACGCTTTAGTTATATGACGCCTGAGCGTTAGATAGGCCCGTTAGCGCTAGTTTTTCTTTTTAGTTATATTTTTTTCGTTTCTGTTTTAACAGAATAGTTCCAATTTTGTAAAATCCATATCTCTTAGGTTACTTAATATTTTTAGTTGATTCTTTTTTTGTTAGTTTGAAAATTTGTTGTAGTTTCTGTAGAAAATATGTTTGGCCACGTTTAAATTATTAGAAATTGTTTTATTTTAGTTTTAGAAAGATTAGTATTTCTGCTATAAAATGAGTTAGGATTATTTTATTTTAGTGATTCTTTTTGTCACTGCTTTGTTTTGACCTTGCCTAGTAGTAGGAATTTATTTGGGTATTTTAGATTTAATAAAAAAATAGTTTTAGGCAAAATCATGTGTTTCTTGTTTATTTAACTAGCTACTGTTTTCCTATTGTTTTATTTAGTAAATAGTTTTATTTTACCTATGTTATAGTTTATTTTAGATTAGTTTCTGTAGTTTTAGAACTTGAACTTTTATTTACAGAAAAATAAAAAAGTTTATTTTATTTTCTTGTTAGTTGTTGGCTTGGATTTCTTCGAGTTTTCTTTGGTGTTGGTTCGATTGTTTTGTGTGTTTTATGTTAGCATGCTGTTATGTTAAGTGATTGTATGTTTGTATGCTTATAGGATTATTGTTTGCTTTGGTAGAATTTCCGGTCTGAAGCCTGCTATCACGAGTCCCTAGCTTTCGAAGACCGTCAGCCAGGCAAGTCATTTGATCATGATTTCTTTTACAATACCTATGATTTTATTGCATTAGAATTATACCTCCCCAACATGCGTGCAGTAGGAGAATTTTTAAGTTATGTTCTTGAGTAGTATCATGAGGTAGGATGAAACCAATTCCCCTTGTTACCATGGCACAGGGGCGAAGTAGTTTAATTTTGCTATGCTCGTGAGACGGGTTGGTTGAGTGATTCATAAGGGAGATGTGAGAGTCAAGATGATGACAAGCCCATGACTTCAAGCTCAAGATGGACTTCAAAATTCACTCTTTGGGTGGAGGACGGTTGGCGGGCACCTGGAGAAACCAGCGGTGGCCGGGATGCATGGAGAAGCGCCATGACATCTTGCGGAAAGCTTCACCCAGCCACGAAGAGACGGATGGATACCCCATTGACGGAAGCTTACTGTGCAACCGCAAGCCATTATGGTCTCTGGCTTGGTCGACCCTAGGTGTGACTCTGGCCGGACGGTGCTACGAGATGTAGAAGAACGGTAGGATTGGATGGGCACCGGCAGTGGCCCATAGGAACTCTTCGAAAGACCCTGTTTCGTTCGTCCCGTCTTCAAACACCAGGAAGTGCGAAGACTTAAAGGAGGGAACGATTCTTGCGGGTAAAGTGCGCAAACCTCTGTAGAGTGAAGATCTAATCGGTTAGCCGTGTCCCCGGTTACGGACAATTTGAGCCTCTGGAACTTGGAGTATTTCGGATATCTCAACACCGAACTTAATAAATTAATTGAGGGGGTTATTTAATAATTGGGAATGAGACATTGGTTGGCGGAACCATCTCAAAACTACCAACATTTTGTAGTATTTGCAAACAAGTCCTTGTTGTAGGAAAAAGCGGCTTTTAGCAAAACAATGAAACTTAGAGCCCCACACCAAATTGCATATAGTGTTAGTAATTTTTATTGTTATTCTCTTTTGACTTGCCGGCATATTCAAAATGCTGACCTACACGGCTGCAACGTCTTATGTTGCAGAGGGGTTTTCCGATCAGGAGTAAGGCTACGATCCACGCTTGGCAATTGCCCTATGGAGTCGGATGGACTCGCTATTCGTCTACGCTTCCGCAGCTTTATTTAGTTTATTTCTCATGAGTTGGCCTTCGGCCGAATTTATTCTATTGTAATAAAGACTCGATATGAGAATCGTGTAATAAATTCAGGTGTGATTGAACTTTGAATATTTTCATCAATGTACTGTGTGTGCCAGCATGATCTTGGGATTGTACAGCTACACAAAGACTTGACCGATTTTGGGTCGGGTCGCTACAGAGATGGTATCGAGCACCACCGACCGTAGGGACGTAACCCCTAGGATCGGAAAGCCATAGGAAGAGACTATTTATTTTATATCCTTATCATTCCGTAATTCTCCCCTGTTCATTTCGACTTCTCTCCGATTTTCAACATTCTAGATGGCCGAGTTCACCCCGGTTACGCTACGGAGTTTTGCCAACCAGATGAGGCGATGCCTCTCGGCAAGAAGCTGGTTCAGATCGTGAAGAAGCTGAAGATTGCTCTGCCCTCAATCACGGGAAGCCTACCAATGCACTCCCGACGGATACCCGCCATGAGGATTAAGGTGCACATTCCAGGAGGACCTTCGGAGGACATTGAGCCCATTGACTTTGAGTTTACCGATTTCAGTTGGATTCTCGGAAGAGACATGGCGATATATCGTGCACTTGGACATCTCCGAGAAGAGTACAGTACGAGCTCGTCCCATCAGACCTCGCCATGATTTCTCGCAGAGCTAGGAATGGAGATATCATCCGTACCGTAGAGGACGACTCCATTCTCTCTTATGTCCAAGACTTGGAGAGTCTCCTCAGAAAGCAGAAATCCGGACTGCCCGTAGCTGGAAGGTACAGGAGACTATTGTTCCGTGAACTGGGCGGAGGAGAAAGCACACGCGGACTTCCTTGACCATGAAGAAGAAATCAAGGATTTCATGGAGAGAGTTGACAAGCTGAAGATGGATGTTGCCGCATTCGAGGAGAAGATGGACACTGGAGAAGACCTTTTTCCGAGTGGAGATGACGGACCCCTCGTGAGCAATGACCAGGATTATGAAGAGAGCTCCACCAAGAAAGCCGCAAGAGGAGGCGCGCACTGCAGGGACGCCACACCGAAGGACGCCGCACTGCAGGACGCAAGGATAATTGATGAAGACATTTAGTCGACCGCCATGTTATTTTATTTTTCCGTCGATCGCAGTTAGGCCGTTATTTTCGATTAGTCGTGAGAATTTGTAATCCGGGATTGAACCATGTTTGAGATGATTGAATAAATGATTGGTGTGATTATGATTGTGCATTCATATGGGTAGTGATATTTTCTCATTAGACCCTTGATCTATTCTAATTTTCTCATCCACTCCAAAACACCAGATGCCTCTGGGACGTGACCCCGGTTTCAACTTTCCGCCGGAGCTCACCCAGCTGATCCAAAGAATGAATGCCCTCATGCAGATGCTCATCCGTAACCGTAACAACAACAACAACAACAATCCACCGCCACCACCCCCTGTTGACAACTTGACCCGCTTCCTAAGGCTGAATCCGCCAGTGTTCTCTAGCAGCACTGAGCCGATTATGGCCGATGATTGGCTCCGCAAGGTCGGAAGGGAGTTAGCCACTGCTGGATGCACAGATGCAGAGAAGGTGCGCTTTGCCGCACATCAGCTTGATGGACCTGCAACCTCTTGGTGGGAGAACTACACCGCCACTTATCCCATCGCCACCATCACGTGGGATCAGTTCCAGCAGGCCTTCCGCACCGCTCATGTCTCAGCTGGAGCCATGAGTCTGAAGAAGCGTGAGTTCCGCAACTTACGCCAGAGGAACCGTCTTGTGGGGCGATGCGTGGATGAGTTCAGCAAGTTAGCTCGCTATGCCCCGGATGATGTGGCCACAAATGCCGCAGCAGGAAAAGTTTCTCGAGGACTCAATGACGAAATTTGGGAATGCAACTAATGGTGGCTACCTTCAACAACTACCGGAGCTGGTAGACAAGGCCACCATACTCGAAGGCAAGCAACAGCAGATTGATAGCCGCATAGCGGAAGTATGGCGGGGAAGTACAACTGGAGCTCAGCAGAAGCCCCGTTATGCCCCATACTCGGGAGGACATACCCATCACACCCATGGAGGACATAACCATGGAGGGAATGGGAACAACCGCAACCACGACAACAAGTCAGGCAATGGAAACGACAATGGCAACCAGCATCGTCGTCACCTTGCCTCGAGAATGATCTGAGTCACATCACTGCTTCAAGTGCCGTAAAACAGGGCACTATGCCACCGACTGCCCGGAGGCCAAGCGGAGGAATGGAAAGCGGCAATGGAAGCTCAGCAAAGAAGCCCAACCCTTTTCCTCGTGCTCGGGTGAACCACATTGACGTGGAGGGCGACTATGATCAGCCGGAACCTTTGTGGTTGGTAAGTTTTATTAAATTCACATCCGATATTGGTACTCTTTGATTACGGTGCAACGCGATCATTTATATCAAGGGTAGTTGTGGAAGAAATGCACGGGTTGCCCACTAGAACCCTTAGAAGCCCTCTTCACGTCGGTTCAGCGAGAGGAGAAATGATGGCGGGCTTAGGCTGTCATGCAACCCTTAACATCGTAAACCATAAATTTCCGCAGATCTCATAGTATTGGAAACCCGGACCTTGGATGTAATCCTAGGCATGGATTGGTTGACGAAGTTTGAAGGAAACATAGATCGTGCTGCAAGGCGATTACGCTCACCACTCCGGGCGAAGAGGATCAAGTATGTATCCGGGCGTATCCCGATCAAGAATCGGTGAATTCCCTCACGGGGAGTTGTTCGGGAGGAAGTGCCGATGGTGCAAGATTTTCCCGATGTGTTTAGGAGGAATTACCAGAATGCCACCGGACGAGAGACATTGAATTTCTAATTGAGTTATTGCGGGCACAGCCCCAATATCCAAGAGACCCTATCGGATGCCCCGAGCGAATTGGAAGAGATCAAAAGCAAATTAATGAGCTATTGGAGAAGGGATATATTCGCCAAGCTCGTCACCTTGGGGAGCCCTAGTTCTTTTGGTAGAGAAGAAGGATGGAACCACGAGAATGGTTGTGGATTATCGTTCGTTGAGCAGCGTGACCATCAAGAACAAGTACCCTCTGCCAATGATTAATGATCTATTTGATCAGCTAGTTGGAGCCAAGGTATTCTCCAAGGTCGATCTTCGATCAGGGTATCATCAGTTGAAGATCCGTGAAAAGGATATACCCAAAACAACATTTACCACCAGGTATGGTTTATATGAGTATACCGTCATGTCATTCGGATTGACTAATGCCCCTGCATATTTCATGAATTTGATGAACAAGGTATTTATGGAATATCTGGACAAGTTTGTCGTGGTGTTCATCGATGATATCTTGATTTTCTCCAAGAGAGAGGAAGAGCATAAGGAACATTTGCGTCTAGTTCGAGAAACTCGAGAACATCGATTGTATGCCAAGTTCAAGAATGTGAATTTTGGCTGAAGGAAGTCGGATTCCTCGGACATGTTATTTCGGAGAAGGAATAGCGATTGACCCCACCAAGGTTGTATCACCACCGATTGGCGATCACCCACCTCGATCAAGGAGATCCGCAGTTTTCTCGGACTCGCAGGATATTATCGGAGGTTTATTGAGAATTTCTCGAAGATTGCCAAGCCCATGGTGAAAGCTGTTGAAGAAGGACGCCAAGTACATTTGGACCGAGGATTGTGAAGCCGATTTCCGAATTGAAGAAGCGTTTGGTTACAGCCCCGATCTTGATTTTGCGGACATACACAAGGATTACGGTATATTGTGAAGCTTCTGCCGAGGACTCGGAGGAGTACTCATGCAGGAAGGAAAAGTTGTAGCTTATACCTCCAGACAGCTCGACCTCACGAGATGAATTACGCCACACATGACTTGGAGTTAGCAGCCGTAGTGCATGCACTCAAGACACAGAGACATTTCCTTATCGGAAATAGTTGTGATGTTTACACAGATCATAAGAGCTTGAAGTATATTTTCACGCAGAAAGAGTTGAACCTCAGGCAGAGGAGATGGCTAGAGTTAATCAAGGACTATGACATGAGATTGCATTACCACCCAGGAAAGGCTAATGTTGTAGCAGATGCCTTGAGCCGTAAGAGTTATGTGAATACTCTCATAGCGGGAGGATTACCCCAGGAGTTAGTCAATGGCCTCAGAGATCTCCGACTGGAGATAGTTCCGAGAGGATATGTTGCAGCTCTGGAAGTTCAGTCCACTTTGGCCGAAAGAATTCGTGAAGCCCAGAAGTTGGACAAGGAAATTGATGAGATAAAGAAAAGGATGAATGAAGGAAAAGCTAAAGGGTTTCGTAAGGATGAATACGGAGCTATATGGTACGAGGACCGTATTTATGTGCCCAATGATCCTGAACTCAGGAAGCTAATTCTTCAGAGGCTCATGATTCACCGTACTCGATTCACCCGGTAACACCAAGATGTATCTGGATTTGAAGGAAAGTTTACGGTGGGCGGTATGAAGAAGGATGTTCTTGAGTACGTAGCAATATGCGATGTTTGCCCGGTGAGTAAAGGCGGAACATCGAAGCCAGGTGGGTTACTTCAACCCTTGCCGATTCCCGAGTGGAAATGGGAAAAACTTGGAATGGATTTTATCACAGGATTACCCGGGACCCGTTCAGGTTATGATTCCATCTGGGTAGTGGTTGATCGATTGACCAAGGTAGCCCATTTCATTCCGGTGAAGACTACCTATACCAGCGCTAAGTTAGCCAAGATATACATGACCAGGATCGTATATGCGCATGGAGTTCCGAGGAGTATCGTGTCGATAGAGGAACACAATTTACCTCAAAGTTTTGGAATCGGTTGCATGAAACTTTGGAGTGCAATTTGGAGTTTAGTACACTTTTCATCCATGAGACGGATGGACAGACCGAGAGAGTCAACCAGATCCTGGAGGACATGTTGAGAGCTTGTGCGCTAGACTATGGGTCTAGCTGGGATGATAATTTGCCATCTGTGAGTTCTCGTACAATAACAGTTATCGCACCGATGCGAAGATGGCCCCTTTGAAGCTCTATACGGAAGGAGGTGCAGAACACCATTGCTGTGGAATGGTGTTGGAGATCGAAAACTTTTCGGTCCCGATCTTATCAGAGATTCCGAAGAGAAAGTCAAGCTGATTCGAGATAGGCTCAAGGTAGCTTAGACGAGGCAGAAGAGTTATGCCGACAGTAAACGCAATGAAGTAACATACGAAGCGGGAGACCGGGCATATCTTCGTGTGTCCCCACTTCGTGGAATCAAGAGGTTCGGTGTTAAAGGAAAGTTAGCACCCGGTTCATTGGCCCTACAAAATCCTCGAACGTCGTGGAGAAGTTGCTTACAAGTTGGAATTGCGGAAGGATTGTCCGGAGTTCATGATGTCTTCCATGTTTCTCGGTGAAGAAATGCCATGCCGAGATGGCCGATATTCCGTTGAGAGACACGGTGCCCCTAGAGGCCATACAGCTCGACGGTGATCGACTTATGAGGATAAACCCGTCCGAATTCTTGAGGCTATGAACAGAGTCACCCGGCAAGATCATCAAGTTTTGCAAGGTTACGTGGAGTCATCATTCGAGGAGGAAGCCACTGGGAGCGAGAAGAAGACCTCCACGAGACCACCCGCACCTATTTGCTAGCCAACCCGAATCTCGAGGCGAGATTCATCTTAAAAGGTGGGTAGGTTTGTAACATCCCAAATTTCCCATTTGGAATGTTTTACAATTATAGCTAAGCATCTATGCATTATTGTTTGAATTGAGTGACATTTGATTTATTTGAGGCTTTTGAGTTTGTTGGAATTTGAATTCAAATTGGCGGTTGAATTTACTTCAAAACAATGCGTGACAAATACTTGAGAGAAGTATGAGAGGAGTAAACATGACACTCCAAAAATGTCAGAAGAAAAGTTTTGCCAAAAAGATTGAATTCAAATTTGATTTTAATTGGGAGTTCTAAAAAAAATGTTTTTTTAAAGTTTGAGTTTTGCCCCTCGAAAAATGTCCAAGTTGTAGGGTAAATTCCCCTGATTATTTTGATATATATGTGTCCTATATAAAAATATATATATTTTATATATTCCCCCTCTCCCTAATTCAAAAAAAAAAGAAAAAAAAACCCCAGGCGCCAGCCAGAATAGCCAACAGCCGGTAGAGGCAGCCCACCGGGGCGAGATGTAGCCAGTGCGCAGCCGGCCGAGCCGGCCTGCCCGAGCCGGCAGCGCCGAACCCCTCCCCTCGGTCGCCCGCTCGCTCTCCTCTCCCCTCTCTCACTGACCACGGCCCCACCCTTCCCTTTCCCTCGCCCGGAACCACACCGCCGCCGCCGGAATCCCGGAGATCGCGGGATCCTCCCCCGATTCGCCCCCTCCTCCAAGTCGACCCCGCCCCTATATATACCTCTCCCCTCACCCCGTTCCGCCCCCTCGCCGCGCCCGAAACCCTCTCCGCTCGCCGCAATTGCTCGCCGGAGCCGAGTGCCCCCGCCGCGCCATTGCCGCCCCACCGAGCTACTCCGACCCCCTCGCCGCCCCCGAGACCACCTCCGGACTCCCCTCGCTCGAGCCCGAAACCCACCGGAGCCGCCGCCTTGAGCATCACCACCCGTCGCCGGAGGCGGAGCTTCACCCGAGCTCGTTCCACTCGCCTCCGCCGTCCCCGACCGCTGCAACCGCCACCCCCGACCTCCCCAAGTGCCGCCGCACCCGCCGGACTTCTCCGCCGTCTTCCCCGACCACCGGAGCCACCGCGCCGTCGCCGCCCGAACCGCCGTCGTCCGTCGCCGTCGTCGCCACCGCGGTAAGTCGCCGGAGCCGCCCACCACCGTCCGATCTAGAACCTACGGCCTAGATTAGATCACACGAAGAAGTGCGTTTTATTTTAAAAAGGCTGGTTTAATTCACGGTTTTTTGGTTTAGTTAAGCGGTTTAGTTGGACCGGCCCGATCGGTTTATTTTCTGTTAACATGGGCACGCTTTAGTTATATAGCGCCTTTGGCGTTAGATAGGCCCGTTAAGCGCTAGTTTTTCTTTTTAGTTATATTTTTTTCGTTTCTATTTTAACAGAATAGTTCCAGTTTTGTAAAATCCATATCTCTTAGGTTACTTAATATTTTTAGTTGATTCTTTTTTTGTTAGTTTGCAAATTTGTTGTAGTTTCTGTAGAAAATATGTTTGGCCATGTTTAAATTATTAGAAATTGTTTTATTTTAGTTTTAGACAGATTAGTATTTCTGCTATAAAATGAGTTAGGATTATTTTATTTTAGTGATTCTTTTTGTCACTGCTTTGTTTTGACCTTGCCTAGTAGTAGGAATTTATTTGGGTATTTTAGATTTAATAAAAAAATAGTTTTAGGAAAAATCATGTGTTTCTTGTTTATTTAACTAGCTACTGTTTTCCTATTGTTTTATTTAGTAAATAGTTTTATTTTACCTATGTTATAGTTTATTTTAGATTAGTTTCTGTAGTTTTAGAACTTGAACTTTTATTTACAGAAAAATAAAAAAGTTTATTTTATTTTCTTGTTAGTTGTTGGCTTGGATTTCTTCGAGTTTTCTTTGGTGTTGGTTCGATTGTTTTGTGTGTTTTATGTTAGCATGCTTTGTTATGTTAAGTGATTGTATGTTTGTATGCTTATAGGATTATTGTTTGCTTGGTAGAATTTCGAGTCTGAAGCCTGCTATCCACGAGTCCCTAGCTTTGAAGACCGTCGGCCGGGCAAGTCATTTGATCATGATTTCTTTTACAATACCTATGATTTTATTGCATTAGAATTATACCTCCCCACCATGCATGCGATGGGAGAAATTTTAAGTTATGTTCTTGAGTAGTATCATGAGGTAGGATGAAACCAATTCCCCTTGTTACCATGGCCGGGGCGAAGTAGTTTAATTTTGCTATGCTTTCGTGAAGCGGGGTTGGTTGAGTGATTCATAAGGGAGATGTGAGAGTCAAGATGATGACAACCCCATGACTTCAAGCTCAAGATGGACTTCAAAATTCACTCTTGGGTGGAGGAGACGGTTGTGGGCACCACTGGAGAAACCAGCGGTGGCCGGGATGCATGGAGAAGCGCCATGACATCTTGCGGAAAGCTTCACCCAGCCACGAAGAGACGGATGGATACCCCATTGACGGAAGCTTACAATGCAGCCGCAAGCCATTATGGGCTCACGGCTTGGTCGACCCTAGGTGTGACTCTGGCCGGACGGTGCTACGAGATGTAGAAGAACGGTAGGATTGGATGGGCACCGGCGATGGCCCGGAGGAACTCTTCGAAGACCTGTTTACGTTCGTCCGTCTTCAAACACCGGGAAGTGCGAAGAATTAACGGAGGAGCGATTCTTGCGGGTAAAGTCATGCAAACCTCTGCAGTGAAGATCTAATCGGTTAGCCGTGTCCCGATTCTGAGCAATTTGAACCTCTGGAACTTGGAGTATTTCGGATATCTCAACACCGAACTTAATAAATTAATTGAGGGGTTATTTAATAATTGGGAATGAGACATTGGTTAAGCGGAACCATCTCAATAACTACCAACATTTTGTAGTATTTGCAAACAAGTCCTTGTTGTAGGGAAAAAGCGGCTTTTCGCAAAACAATGAAACTTAGAGCCCCACAGCCAAATTGCATATAGTGTTAGTAATTTTTATTGTTATTCTCTTTTGACTTGCCGGCATATTCAAAATGCTGACCTACACGGCTGCAACGTCTTATGTTGCAGAGGGGTTTTCCGATCAGGAGTAAGGCTACGATCCACGCTTGGCAATTGCCCTATGGAGTCGGATGGACTCGCTATTCATCTATGCTTCCACAGCTTTATTTAGTTTATTTCTCATGAGTTGGCCTTCGGCCGAATTTATTCTATTGTAATAAAGACTCGATATGAGAATCGTGTAATAAATTCAGGTGTGATTGAACTTTGAATATTTTCATCAATGTCGTGTGTGCCGGCATGATCTTGGGATGGTACTGCGGCTACCACGGAGACTTGACCGATTTTGGGTCGGGTATACAACTGCGATCTTGGACAAATCTGCGCCCACCTTTTCAATATTATGGGCCTTTTTAGCCAACGGCTTTACTGGAGTTGACCTGGTTTGCTGCTGGGTCGCTTGGAGGATTTTGCCTTTGAGTCGCCGCCCCAGCTTAATGCATCAATATACATGTGACATAAAGGACCCATGGCGGTACAACCAAGTGCATCTTACTGATCAGCAAATCAATGAGATGACCAAGTCATTTCTCGGGGAAACCTTCGAAAGCTGCAGTAAAGCGGGCGTGAACCTTTTCTGCGCACTCAATCCAATTCTTGATGCAAGTGTTTTGCACCATCTTTCATTTTGCTTTCTTACTTCTTGTATATCATATCTCTTACTTTTCCTATATGTTTAAACATGCCAACTCCCCTTTTTGGAAGAAGAAATTTCCCGTTGTTGCTCTGACCAAGAAGCCTAAAACAACAACTAGAGGCCCAGGTCGTCCCAAGGAACCCACCGCTGAAGATCTGCTCAAGCTTGATGATGAGTCAGAGGTAGAACTTGACTCCCTTGGTCGTCTTTTTAGGCAACTTATTAATGCTGACTATGCTCAAGGCGACGCAGAAACAAGTCATGCAACAGAGGTAGTCCCTGTCTCCTCCGACTCAGAACCCTTGGCAAGACAGAAAACTCGGCGGGTCATCCGGAAGGTGAAAATTTCTCATCCTATTGCTTTCTTGGATCCCAACTTTCTTTTGAAGAAATAGCAACATGAAGCAAGACACCCGACTCAAAGCGATGAATCCCAAGATCTTATCTCCGGCTTACCTAATACACCGGTTCCTCGCGAACGTCATCATGAGGTGCCTCATAACTTAGACTCTCTTTATCCATTAGCCGGCCAAATATGTCAACCTCTTACTCCTTCCAACTCTAATTATCAGAAAACGCCTCCATCATCTGGCGACTCTTCTGGGACTCTGATGCTTGTCTTCGAAGTTGCCCCAAGGTAAGTATTTGTACTTGTTTCATTTGTTGATCAATATGTTGTGATGATATACTCATATCCTTATATTTTCATTACAGAGGCATGGCCAAAGCCGGCAAGAAACATAAATTGGGCGGCTCTTCAAAAAAAAAAACTACTGAGCCGGAGAAGCAAATGTCAGAAAACCCAGATGCCACAACACAAGATCATGACGATGTCGCCCATGATCCACCACCACAAACTGATGTTATAGTAATTGAGCCGGATCACACTGGGATTGGTCCAGTTGGCAGTCATGATCCGCCAAACCCTAAACCGACCATTCCTGCTAAACTTGCTAAAGAGGTCCCTTCTAATAAGATCGCCGAAGATGTCACCATCACTGGCACAGGATATACAGAGCTGGTGAATCCTTCTGTCTTGGCCAAGCATAGTGCAAAAGAAGAGCCACCAGTAGAAGACAAAAACAAGTTGAGGCTAGATCTTGAGAGTTATGCCACCCTCACTCCAAGTGACATTCATGCGGGTTATCTGATCCGCCTTCACACTAGCCGTGAAATGGAGGCCGGCTTAGTAAACCTCATGAAGGAACGTTATGAGGTACATTTCTAACCCTTTTCCATATATATGCATATAGCCGCCAAGTATAGAGGATAGAAAAAAGCTGAGTATGCTATAGACTTCATAATAATCTTCAAACTGTAGCCTTTCAGGGCCGGCTTATCTTATCAAGATGAGCCGGTCTTTCAAATATTAATTCTTGAATTAACTTTGTATGTCTTGCCAATCCTAGTCCCATAGTAACAAGATGAACCAAACTGATAAATAACTCTTAAGACTCAACATGTAGCCCCCAAGGGCCAGCTTAACTTGAACAAGCTGAGCCGGGTCTTATAGTTACTGTACTTTGAAAAAATTCTGATATGTAGCCCCCATGGGCCGATTTAAACTGACAAGTTGAACCGGATCGTGGAAATTTTGAAACAACCTGCATTAGCTCCCAAGTGTCAAGTATATCGCGGGTAATGTGCTTGGGACTTCAATTAATTTGTATCACAAAAAACTTGTCGTCGTATGTTGTAATCATTATCCCACTATTGTCTTTTAGGCAGAATTGATCATGTAGCAGTTGCAAGTGGGTGACTTAAACAAAAACCTAAAGACCCAACAAGCAGAGACTCCAAAGCCAAGTCAGAATTGAAGGCCTCATTAGAAGCAACTGAAAAGTTGAAAGCAGATTTTGACACTGAGAGAGCCGGCTGGGAGACTGAGAAGGCTGTGCTGGCGAAAAGGGCCGAAGATGCTGAGGCTGCACCTAAGCCGGTGACTGAAGACTTATCCAGCTTAAAGCAACATATTATTCAAATGACACCTGCCATCTTTGGTAAGTATAACATGTCAATCCAGTTCTTTAACCCATCGGACGTCTCTTATGTGTATAAAAGTCTAACCCGCCAGCGACTCTTGTCTTTAATTGGCGCCAGGAGTGCCAGCCTTGGCCAAGACATGGTATTGAAGCTGAAGGCCATCTATTCTTTAACTGAACAGCTCTCCAGTGGCACTCTCCATAGTCATGTGGCCTTGGGGGGCAACGGAAAACCGCCAAGTCAGATCAAGTCTATGTTGGATCACTTATCCACCTTCCCAAGCCAGATGGAAGAGCAAAGACTATCAGCTGCCCGAGTCGGAGCCATCATTGCTCTTGGTCGGGCTAAAGCCTGGCAATCAGAGCTTGACCCGAAGGGATAGCCACCGGGTGTCCAGAATTCGAAGAAGATCAGTCACCCTTTGAAGAGAAGGACTTCAATCATTGAGTCCGGGAGATGCGGCCTGTGGCCTGTACGCTTTTGGAAGAATTAAACTTGAACAACTACACGACGGCTTACGACAGCAACAATCAGAAGATTAAGCCGCCGGCCCATGATGTTGTCAATCTCATTCCTCCTCGACATAAGCATATCTTTGCTCCTAATGTTGATCACTCTATTATACTCAATGATGAAGCTACTTTCGAGGCCTTAACCGGCATCGACTGGGCATTGCCTGACCTCCAGATGGCCGAAGAAGAAGAGCCAGCACAGGATGACCCGGAGTCGTCAACTCGCCAGGAAGGAAACCAATGATGAACCAGGCGGCTCTCAAGCCAGGGTGTAACAGTGCCCTTTCAGAAAACACTTCACTTCACACTTGTGGGCTCATGATAGCCTTGTAATAGGCTAGGTTAAAACAATGATCCGCCATGCCATGCCTTCGTGCATGTTAACTTTTGATCTGTGAATCGCCACCTTGATCTTTATGACTTGCCGGATGTTATCACTTATATGGGTCATACCAGTACTTGTATTTCCATTCAAAGCTTTGCGTGTCCTGCACAAAGGTTAAACACATGCCCTGGCGACTTAACATCAAAAACCAGGCCGGGTGACAACCCTAATAGTAGTAGCCTTTCATGACTAACAAATCATCATCTTAGCTTTGTTAAGCCAAAATTAGCTAGCGACTCAACGTCCAAAACCAGGGCGGGTTGTAACCCGAAATATTCAAGCATGAGCCACAACACACTGGCGACTTAGAGTCAAAACCAGGTCGGGTTATAACCCGAAATAGTCAACCATAACTATCATAACCCGGAACTAGGCGACTCAGGGATCTTAAAATTGAAATTTGAATACATTAATGCATTTGAAAATCCAAACAGAAAATATGCAAATCTCAAAATTCACTAGTCCAGCTTTTAAGGCATGGCTGAAAAAGGTGGCTTATAAGCCGCACATTTTCTTTCAAGGCTGCAACAGCTGATTGGCACCCAGATCTCATGTTTGCTTTCAAGGCCGCAATAGCCATTTGGCGCTCAGGCCTCATGTTTGCTTTCAAGGCTGCAACAGCCGTTTGGCGGTCAGGCCACATGATTGCTTTCAAGGCCTCTACAGCCGTTTGGTGGTCAGGCCACATGATTGCTTTCAAGGCTGCAACAGCCATTTGGCGCTTAGGTCACATGATTAATTTCAAGGCCGCAACAGTCGTTTGGCACTCAGGCCACATGATTGCTTTCAAGGCCGCAACCGTAGTTTTACCTAGCTCACTGTGAGTCGGCTCTCACGTGACATAAGCCGCCGTCTTAACCTTAACGAGTCCAGGGTCTTTGAAAAGATTAGCTGTTAAGAGTTCGGCGGGTCACCTAGTGGAGTAGCAAGTTGCAAACAGGCAGGTGAAACCTATAAAAAGTGGTGTTCAAGCTGGTCAAGAGGGTATGAAAGCTAAACCCAGCGGTTGGAAGCCCCCAAGTGTCCTTATGATCAATCAATAAAGGCTCAGATACTCAGAAATGAAGCGACAGAGGCCCCGTAATTTGGGGATGCCGGCTTTTTTATATTGATCATAAAAAGTTATATACATTGACAAAAGTATGTGCAAAGATAGGAGTCAGCGGCTCAAGTGTAATCAGGCCGAAGATGTGCAATATTCCACGGACGGCGGGTCTACTCCTCCAACTTGCGAGAATCCTTGTGCTCACGCACACCAATGAGGTAATACGACCTGTTATTCAGATTCTTGCTGACCACAAAGGGTCCTTCCCAAGGTGGGGATAACTTGTGCATATCTGTTTGATCTTGGATGAGCGAGCACCAAGTCACCTTCTTGAAACACCCGTGTCTTAACTCTACGGTTATGATAGCGACGCAAATCTTGTTGATATATCACCGAACGAGCCGCTGCCAGGTCACGCTCCTCATCCAAAGCATCGAGTGCATTTTGACATGCTATTTCATTATCAACTTCAACATCAGCCGCCACACGAGGCAAGTCATGACGGATATCACTTGGAAGAACCGCCTCTGCACCGTAAACCACGAAGAAAGGCGTATAGCCTGTTGACCTGTTGGGGTGGTATTGATACTCCAAAGTATTGAAGGTAACTCCTCAACCCAACAAAGCCCGGTTTTCGCTGCAAAGGAACCATAAGCCGGGGCTTCATACCTCTCAAGATTTCTTGATTAGCCCTCTCAGGTTGATTGTTAGACTGCGGATGAGCCATAGAAGAGACATCAAGACGAATATGCTCTCGTTGACAGAATTCCTTCATAGCACCCTTAGACAAATTAGTGCCATTATCAGTTATGATACTACAAGGGTAACCAAAATGGAAGATCAATTTTTTAACAAACCGAACTGTCGTTGCCGCATCACACTTGCTGACCGGCTCTGCTTCAACCCACTTGGTAAATTTGTCAACCGCCACCAAGAGGTGGGTTTTCTTATCCTTAGACCTCTTGAAAGGTCTAACCATATCAAGCCCCCTAGACTGCAAACGACCAAGTAATTGTAATCATCCTCAACTCCTGAGCTGGCAGATGAGCCCATCGAGAAAATTTCTGACATCCTTCCCACTTATTGACGATATCCACTGCATCAGCATGAGCCATCAACCAATAAAATCCATGACGAAAAGCTTTAGCCACTAGAGACTTAGAGCCGGCATGATGACCACAATCACCTTCGTGGATCTCTAAAATCTCATGGCCCTCTTCGGGAGAAACATAACGCTGGATATGCCGCATCGGTGTAACTCACCATTGACAATAGTCATTGACTTAGACCACCGGGTTATCTGCCTAGCCAAAGTTTCATCCTCACGTAATTCACCCCGGGTCATATAAGCCAAGTGGGGAAGTGTCCAATCAGGAATAGCATCAAGAGCCACCACCAACTGTGCCTCCGGGTTAGGAATAGCAAGATCCTCTTTGATGGTAACTTGACTGAAGGATTATGCAATACATCAAGAAACACGTTACGGGGTACCGACTTATGTTGAGACCCAAGCCGGCTCAAAGCATCAGTCACATCATTCTTACTTCGATCAAGATGCTCCACCTGATAACCCTTGAAGTGACCAGCAGTATTATCAACCCCCTGGCGATAAGCCGTCATGAGCGGGTCTTTGGAATCCTAAGTGCGTGAAACTTGCTGAGCCACCAGATCTGAGTCGCCAAAACACCTGACCCGGCTTAAATTCATCTCTTTGGCCATTAGAAGGCCATGGAGCAAAGCCTCATATTCACCCGCGTTGTTAGTACAAGGCAACATCAACCTTAAAACATAACAAAATTTGTCACCTCGTGGGGAAGTCAAAATAACTCCAGCCCCCGAGCCTTCTAATTACCTGGACCCATCGAAATGAATAGTCCAATATGTGTTATCAGGATTCTCCTCAGGCATCTGCAACTCCGTCCAGTCATTGATGAAATCCATAAGAGCCTGAGACTTAATAGTTGTCCTTGGCACATACTTCAAACCATGGGGACCGAGCTCAATGGCCCACTTAGCCACTCGGCCTGTAGCCTCTCTGTTTTGAATAATATCTCCCAAAGGAGCAGAACTGCCCAAAGTAATAGGATGGCATAGAAAATAATGCTTCAACTTACAACTGGCCATGAAGACCCCATATACCAGTTTCTGCCAATGTGGGCATCGCTGTTTAGACTCAATTAACACCTCACAAACATAATAAGCCGACCTCTGGACTGGCTACTTCTTACCCTTCTACTTGCGCTCCACCACAATCGCCACACTAACAGCCCTACTGTTAGCCGCCACATATAAGAGCAAGGGCTCTTTCTCAATGGGAGCCATAAGGCAGGCGGCTCATTAACTATTATTTGAGTGCCTCAAACACCTAACTAGAATCATCACTCCAAACAAAATGATCTGATTTCTTCAACATCTGTTACAATGAATTGCTTTCTCACCCAGACGGCTTATTAAGCGACTTAAGGTCGCGATCTGACACCTGCCAAGCGCTGGACATCGTTGACACACGCCGGCTTAGCCAATGAAATGATAGCTTTAATCTTCTCCGGATTAGCTTCAATGCCCCTCTCTAAGACCACAAAACCCAAGAGCTTGCTGTGAGCACACCAAAACACACTTGGCGGGTTAAGCATCATCTTGTAGACCCGAGATTATCAAAGGTCTCCTTCAAATCATCCAATGAGTCCCCTTCTTTACGGACTTGACAACAATATCATCCACATAAGCATGAACATTGCGTCCAATATGGTTATGAAAATAGTTCGACACAACACCGATAAGTCGCATGTGCATTCTTGAGCCCAAAAGGCATAGAAACATAGCGTAAAGCTCCAAAAGGTGTTACAAAAGCCGTCTTCTCTTGGTCTTTAACTGCCATATTAATCGATGATAACCGTAATAAGCATCCAGAAGCACAAAGCGCTCACAACCCGTCGTGGCATCTATATTACGATCAATATGGGGAAGAGAAAAGGATCGGTGGACAAGCCCTACGGAGATCTGTATAATCCACACACATATGCCGGTGCTATTTTTCTTAAGCACCCGGCCAGGTTGGTCAACCACTCAGTGAAAAACTTCAGCGATGAACCCGGCCGCCAAGAGCCTGGCCACCTCTTCACCAATAGCCTTACGTCGCTCTTCATTAAAATGACGAAGGAACTGTTTCACCGTTTTAAACTTAGGATCAATATTAAGAGTGTGCTCAACGAGTTCTCTCGGTACACCGGCATGTCTGAAGGCTTCCATGCAAAGATGTCCCGATTCTCACGGATGAACTCGATGAGCGCGCCTTCCTATTTTGGATCCATGTTAGCACTGATGGTGAACTGCTGAGATGAGTCTCCAGGGACAAAGTTAGCCTGCTTAGTATCATCAGCCGACTTAAATTTCAACAAAGGGTCTTGCTTAGTGGTCATCTTCTTCAAAGGGGACATGTTAGCCAAAGCCAACATTATCTTTATAAATTTGAGCTCCTCGGCACAAGCCGACTCAAAGATATGCAACATCTCCTTCCTCACATTCCAATGCAATTATTCGATCGCCATGGACATGTAATCGTGCCCTTACACCCTGGCATTTTAATCTATAAATAAACATAACAAGGCCGCTCCATATACTTGGCGTAAGCCGGAAGCCCAAACAAAGCATGATAAGGACTCTTGATTTTAACCACTTCAAACCACAACGTCTCTGCTCTGAAATCATAGTCATCGCCAAAGGCCACTTCCAAAGCAATCTTCCCAACTAGGTGAAGGAAATATGCCCTAGATGCAATAATAAAGTTATTATTATTTCCTTATTTCATGATAAATGTTTATTATTCATGCTAGAATTGTATTAACCGGAAACATAATACTTGTGTGAATACATAGATAAACAGAGTGTCACTAGTATGCCTCTACTTGACTAGCTCGTTGATCAAAGATGGTTATGTTTCCTAGCCATTGACATGAGTTGTCATTTGATTAACGGGATCACATCATTAGGAGAATAATGTGATTGACTTGACCCATTCCGTTAGCTTAGCACACGATCATTTACTATTCTGCTATTGCTTTCTTCATGACTTATATATGTTCCTATGACTATGAGATTATGCAACTCCCGTTTACCGGAGGAACACTTTGTGTGTTACCAAACGTCACAATGTAACTGGGTGATTATAAAGGTGCTCTACAGGTGTCTCCAAAGATACTTGTTGGGTTGGCGTATTTCGAGATTAGGATTTGTCACTCCGATTGTCGGAGAGGTATCTCTGGGCCCTCTCGGTAATGCACATCACTATAAGCCTTGCAAGCAATGTGACTAATGAGTTAGTTGCGAGATGATGTATTACTGAGCAGTAAAGAGACTTGCCGATAACGAGATTGAACTAGGTATTGAGATCGACGATCGAATCTCGGAAAGTAACATACCGATGACAAAGGGAACAACGTATGTTGTTATGCGGTTTGACCGATAGAGATCTTTGTAGAATATGTGGGAGCCAATATGAGCATGCAGGTTCTGCTATTGGTTATTGGCCGGAGACGTGTCTCGGTCATGTCTTCATAGTTCTCTAACCCGTAGGGTCCGCACGCTTAAAGTTTCGGTGACGATTGTAATATGAGTTTATGTGATTTGATGTACCGAAGGTAGTTCAGAGTCCCGGATGAGATCATGGACATGAAAAAGAGTCTCGAAATTGTCGAGACGTAAAGATTGATATATTGGACGACTATATTCGGACATCGGAAAGGTTCCGAGTGATTCGGGTATTTTTCGGAGTACCGGGGAGTTACGGGAATTCACTGGGAGAAGTATTGGGCCTTATTGGGCCATACGGGAATAGAGGAGAGAGGCCAAAAGGAAGGAGGCGCGCACCCGCCCTCTGGTCTGAATTGGACAAGGGGTGCATCCCCATTTTCCTTCTCCCTCTCCCCCTCTTTCCTTCTCTCCTACTCCGGAAAGGAAAGGGGAATCCTACTAGGACTCGGGAGTCCTAGTAGGACTCCCCACACCTGGCGCGCCTCCTCTAGGGCTGGCCTCTCCCTCCCTCCTTTATATACGGGGGCAGGGGGGCACCTCTAGACACAACAATTGATCATTGATCTCTTAGCCGCAGTGCGGTGCCCCTCCACCATAATCCACCTCGATAATATCGTGGCGGTGCTTAGGCGAAGCCACAATGCCGATATAACATCATCATCGTCAACACGCCGTCATCTTGTGAAACTCTCCCTCAAAGCTTGGCTGGATCAGAGTTCGAGGGACGTCATCGAGATGAACGTGTGCTGAACTCGGAGGTGTCGTGCGTTCGGTACGTGATCGGTCGGATCGTGAAGACATACGACTACATCAACCGCGTTGTGCTAACGCTTCCGCTTTCGGTCTACGAGTGCGTGGACAACACTCTCCCTCTCATTGCTATGCATCACCATGATCCCGTATGTGTGCGTAGGAAATTTTTGAAATTACTACGTTCCCCAACAGTGGCATCCGAGCCTGGTTTTATGCGTAGATGTTTTATGCATAAGTAGAACACAAGTGAGTTGTGGGCGATACAAGTCATACTGCTTACCGGGATGTCATACTTTGGTTCGGCGGTATTGTTGGATGAAGCGGCCCGGACCGACATTACGCGTACGCTTACGCGATACTGGTTCTACCGACGTGCTTTGCACACAGGTGGCTGGCGGGTGTCAGTTTCTCCAACTTTAGTTGAACCGAGTGTGGCTACGCCCGGTCCTTGACAAGGTTAAAACAGCACTAACTTGACGAACTATTGTTGTGGTTTTGATGCGTAGGTAACAACGATTCTTGCTCAGCCCGTAGCAGCCACATAAAACTTGCAACAACAAAGTAGAGGACGTCTAACATGTTTTTGCAGGGCATGTTGTGATGTGATATGGTCAAGGCATGATGCTAAATTTTATTGTATGAGATGATCATGTTTTGTAACCGAGTTATTGGTAACTGGCAGGAGCCATATGGTTGTCACTTTATTGTATGCAATGCAATCGCCCTGTAAAGCTTTACTTTATCACTAAGCGGTAGCGATAGTCGTAGAAGTATAAGTCGGCGAGACAACAGCGATGCTACGATGGAGATCAAGGTGTCGCGCCGGTGACGATGGTGATCATGACGGTGCTTCGGAGATGGAGATCACAAGCACAATATGATGATGGCCATATCATATCATTTATATTGATTGCATGTGATGTTTATCTTTTATGCATCTTATCTTTCTTTGGTTGTGGTAGCATTATAAGATGATCTCCCACTAAATTATCAAGGTATAAGTGTTCTCCCGAGTATGCACCGCTGCGAAAGTTCTTCGTCTTTGAGACACCACGTGATGATCGGGTGTGATAGGCTCTACGTTCAAATACATCGGTGCAAAACAGTTGCACACGCGAATACTCAGGTTAAACTTGACGAGCCTAGCATATAACAGATATGGCCTCGGAACACTAAGACCGAAGGTCGAGCGTGAATCATATAGTAGATATGATCAACATAGTGATGTTCACAATTGAAACTACTCCATCTCACGTGATGATCGGAAATGGTTTAGTTGATATGGATCACATGATCACTTAGAAGATTAGAGAGATGTCTATCTAAGTGGGAGTTCTTAAGTAATATGATCAATTGAACTAAAATTTATCATGAACTTAGTCCTGGTAGTATTAGCATATCTATGTTGTAGATCAATAGCTCGTGTTTTGCTTCCCTGTTTTATTTTTGATATGTTCCTAGAGAATACTAAGTTGAAAGATGTTAGTAGCAATGATGCGAATTGGATGCGTGATCGAGGATTATCCTCATTGCTGCATGTAAGAATTATATCCTTGATGCACCACTAGGTGACAGAGGCCAGGTTGCGAGGAGCGAGATGCCGACGTTATGAGCGTTTGGCAAAGCTCGATGTGATGACTACTTGATAGTTTAGTGAATCATGCTTCTACGGCTTGGGCTGGGACTTCAAAAGTGTTTTGAATGCCACGGAGCATATAAGTTGTTCCAACAGTTGAAATTGGTATTTCATACTCATGTCCGTGTTGAGAGGTATGAGACCTCTGACAGTACTTTGCCTATAAGATGGAGGATAATAGCTCAACCCGGTGAGCATGTGCTCAGATTATGCGAGTACTACAATTGCTTGAATCAAGTGGGAGTTAATCTTCCAGATAAGATAGTAATTGACAAAGTTCTCTAGTCACTATCACCAAGTTACTAGAACTTCGTGATGAACTATAATATGCAAGGGATGACAAAAGTAATTCCCGAGCTCTTTGCGATGCTGAAATCGACGAAGGTAGAAATCAAGAAAGATCATCAAGTGTTGATGGTTGACAAGACCACCAGTTTCAAGAAAAGGGCAAAGGGAAGAAGGGGAACTTCAATAATAACGGCAAGCAAGTTGCTGCTCACGTGAAGAAACCCAAGTCTGGACCTAAGCTCGAGGCCCAGTGCTTCTACGCAAAGGGACTTGTCCTTTGAAGCGGAACTGCCCAAAGTATTTGGCGGATAAAAAGGATGGCAAAATGAACAAAGGTATATTTGATATACATGTTATTGATGTGTACTTTACTAGTGTTTATAGCAACCCTCGATTATTTGATACTAGTTCAGTTGCTAAAGAGTAGTAACTCAAAGCGGAAGTTGCGAGAATGAACAGAGACTAGTTAAGGGTGAAGTGATGATGTGTGTTGGAAGTAGTTCCAAGACTGATATGCTCATCATCGCACACTCCATATACTTTCGGGATTTGTGTTGGACCTAAATAAGTGTTATTTAGTGTTTGCGTTGAGCATGAATATGATTTGATCATGTTTATTGCAATACGGTTATTCATTTAAGCTAGAGAATAATTTTTGTTCTGTTTACATGAATAAAACCTTCTATGGTCATACACCCAATGAAAATTGTTTGTTGGATCTCGATCGTGGTGATACACATATTCATAATATTGAAGCCAAAAGATGCAAAGTTAATAATGATAGTGCAACTTATTTGTGGCACTGCCGTTTAGGTCATATTGGTGTAAAGCTTATGAAGAAACTCCATGCTGATGGGATTTTGGAATCACTTGAATATGAATCACTTGATGCTTGCGAACCATGCCTTATGGGCAAGATGACTAAGACTCCGTTCTCGAGAACAATGGAGCGAGCAAGTGACTTATTGGAAATAATACATCTTGATGTATGCGATCCGATGAGTGTTGAGGCTCATGGCGGTATCGTTATTTTCTGACCATCACAGATGATTTGAGCAGATATGGGTATATCTACTTGATGAAACATAAGTATGAAACATTTGAAAAGTTCAAAGAATTTCAGAGTGAAGTGGAAAATTATCGTGTCAAGAAAATAAAGTTTCTACGATCTGAGCAGCGAGACGAATATTTGAGTTCTGAGTTTGATCTTCAAATAAAACAAAGTGGAATAGTTTCACAAATTCATGCCACCGAACACCACATCATAATGGTGTGTCCGAGCGTCATAACCGTACTTTATTGGATATAGTGCAATCTATGATGTTTCTTACCGATTTACCACTATCGTTTTGGGGTTATGCATTAGAGACAATTTGCATTCACATTAAAAGGGCACCATCTAATCCCGTTGAGATGACACCGTATGAACTATGGTTTGGCAAGAAACTAAAGTTGTCGCTTTCTTAAAGTTTGGGGCTGCGATGGTTATGTGAAAAAGCTTCAACCTGATAAGCTCGAACCAAATCGTAAAATGTGTCTTCATAGGATACCCTAAAGAGACTGTTCGGTACACCTTCTATCACTGATCCGAAGGCAAGACTTTTGTTGCTAAATTTGGAATCTTTCTAGAGAAGGAGTTTCTCTCGAAAGAAGTGAGGGGGAGGAAAGTAGAACTTGATGAGGTAACTGTACCTGCTCCCTTATTGGAAAGTAGTTCATCACAGAAACCAGTTCCTGTGACTCCTACACCAATTAGTGAGGAAGCTAATGATGATGATCATGTAACTTCAGATCAAGTTACTACCGAACCTCGTAGGTCAACCAGAGTAAGATCCGCACTGAAGTGGTACGGTAATCCTGTTCTGCAGGTCATGTTACTTGACCATGACGAACCTATGAACTATGAGGCAGCAATGATGAGCCCAGATTCCGCAAAATGGCTTGAGACCATGAAATCTTAGATGGGATCCATGTATGAAAACAAAGTGTGGACTTTAGTTGACTTGCCCGATGATCGGCAAGCCATAGAAAATAAATGGATCTTCAAGAGGAAGACGGACGCTGATAGTAGTGTTACTATCTACAAAGCTAGACTTGTCAAAAAAGGTTTTTGACAAAGTTCAAGGTGTTGACTACGATGATATTTTCTCACTCGTAGCGATGCTTAAGGCTGTCCGAATCATGTTAGCAAATTACCACATTTTATGAAATCTGGCAAATGGATGTCAAAACTACATTCCTTAATGGATTTCTTAAAGAAGAGTTGTATATGATGCAACCAGAAGGTTTTGTCGATCCAAAGGATGCTAAAAAAGTGTGCAAGCTCCAGCAATCCATCTATGGACTAGTGCAAGCATCTCGGAGTTGGAATATACGCTTTGATGAGTTGATCAAAGCATATAGTTTTATACAGACTTGTGGTGAAGCATGTATTTACAAGAAAGTGAGTGGGAGCACTACATCATTTCTAATAAGTATATGTGAATGACATATTGTTGATCGGAAATAATGTAGAATTTTCTGGAAAGCATAGAGGAGTATTTGAAAGGAGTTTACAAAGAAAGACCTCGGTGAAGCTGCTTACATATTGAGCATCAAGATCTATAGAGATAGATCAAGACGCTTGATAAGTTTTTCAATGAGTACATACTTTGACAAGATTTTGAAGTAGTTCAAAATGGAATAATCAAAGAAAGATTTCTTTCCTGTGTTACAAGGTGTGAAGTTGAGTAAGACTCAAAGCCCGACCACGACAGAAGATAGAAAGAGAGTGAAAGTCATTCTCTATGCCTCAAACCCATAGGTTCTATAAAGTATGCCATCTTGTATACCAGATCTATTTTATACCCTACACTGAGTTTAGCAAGGGAGTACAATAGTGATCTAGGAGTAGATCACTGGACATCATTCAAAATTATCCTTAGTGGAATAAGGATATGTTTCTCGATTATGGAGGTGACAAAAGGTTCGTCATAAAGGGTTACGTCGATGCAAGTTTTGACACTGATCCAGATAACTCTAAGTCTCAATCTGGATACATATTGAAAGTGGGAGCAATTAGCTAGAGTAGCTCCGTGCGAGCATTGTAGACATAGATATTTGCAAAATACTTACGGATCTGAATGTGATGACCCGTTGACTAAAATTATCTCACAAGCAAAACATGATCACACCTTAGTACTCTTTGGGTGTTAATCACATAGCGATGTGAACTAGATTCTTGACTCTAGTAAACCCTTTGGGTGTTGGTCACATATCGATGTGAACTATGGGTGTTAACCACATAAAGATGTAAACTATTGATGTTAAATCACGTGGCGGTGTGAACTAGATTATTGACTCTAGTGCAAGTGGGAGACTGAAGGAAATATGACCTAGAGGCAATAATAAAGTTATTATTATTTCCTTATTTCATGATAAATGTTTATTATTCATGCTAGAATTGTATTAACCGGAAACATAATACTTGTGTGAATACATAGACAAACAGTGTGTCACTAGTATGCCTCTACTTGAATAGCTCGTTGATCAAAGATGGTTATGTTTCCTAGCCATGGACATGAGTTGTCATTTGATTAACGGGATCACAACATTAGGAGAATGATGTGATTAAATTGACCCATTCCGTTAGCTTAGCAAACGATCGTTTAGTATTCTGCTATTGCTTTCTTCATGACTTATACATGTTCCTATGACTATGAGATTATGCAACTCCCGTTTATCGGAGGAACACTTTGTGTGTTGCCAAACGTCACAACATAAGCGGGTGATTATAAAGGTGCTCTGCAGTGTCTCCAAAGGTACTTGTTGGGTTGGCGTATTTGAGATTAGGATTTGTCACTCGATTGTCGGAGAGGTATCACTGGGCCCTCTCGGTGATGCACATCACTATAAGCCTTGCAAGCAATGTGACTAATGAGTTAGTTGCGAGATGATGTATTCTGAGCGAGTAAAGAGACTTGCCGTAGCGAGATTGAACTAGGTATTGAGATACCGATGATCGAATCTCGGGCAAGTAACATACCGATGACAAAGGGAACAACGTATATTGTTATGCGGTTCGACCGATAAAGATCTTCGTAGAATATGTGGGTGCCAATATGAGCATCCAGGTTCCGCTATTGGTTATTGGCCGGAGACGTGTCTCGGTCATGTCTACATAACTCTCGAACCCGTAGGGTCCTTGCACGCTTAAAGTTTCGGTGACGATTGTATTATGAGTTAAAGTGATTTGATGTACCGAAGGTAGTTGAGTCCGGATGAGATCGGGGACATGACAAGGAGTCTCGAAAAGGTTGAGACGTAAAGATCGATATATTGGATGACTATATTCGGACATCGGAAATGTTCCGAGTGATTCGGGTATTTTTCGGAGTACCGGGGAGTTACGGGAATTCACCAGGAGAAGTATTGGGCTGTATTGGGCCATACGGGAATAGAGGAGAGAGGCCAAAAGGAAGGAGGCTCGCGCCCCCCTCTGGTCAGAATTGGACAAGGGGTGCAGCCCCCTTTTCCTCCTCCCTCTTCCCCTCTTTCCTTCTCTCCTACTCCGGAAAGGAAGGGGAATCCTACTAGGACTTGGGCGTCCTAGTAGGACACCCCACACTTGGCGCGCCTCCTCTAGGGCCGTCCTCTCCCTCCCTCCTTTATATACGGGGGCAGGGGTGCACCTCTAGACACAACAATTGATCATTGATCTCTTAGCCGTGTGCGGTGCCCCCCTCCACCATAATCCACCTCGATAATATCGTAGCGGTGCTTAGGCGAAGCCCTGCGTCGGTAGAACATCATCATCGTCACCACGTCGTCGTGCTGACGAAACTCTCCCTCAAAGCTCGGCTGGATCGGAGTTCGAGGGACGTCATCGAGCTGAACGTGTGCTGAACTCGAAGGTGCCGTGCGCTCGGTACTTGATCGGTCGGATCATGAAGACGTATGACTACATCAACCGCGTTGTGCTAACGCTTCCGCTTTCGGTCTCACGAGTGCGTGGACAACACTCTCCCTCTTGTTGCTATGCATCACCATGATCCTGTGTGTGCGTAGTAATTTTTTGAAATTACTACGTTCCCCAACACTGGGTATGCCGACTTACGAGGCATCACACCATGAAAAACTGCAGATGACGGTTTGAGCTCCTTATCAGTTAAATTCATCCCGCGGAAAGTACCATAATAATGAATATTGATACTACTGCCACCGTCCATGAGCACTTTAGTGAATTTATAACCCCCAACTTGAGGGGCTACTACCAACGCTAGTTGACCCGGATTCTCAACCCGGGGCGGGTGATCCTCTCTACTCCATGTGATTGGATGCTCTGACCACCACAGATACTAAGGTACCGCCGGCTCAATCGCACTGACCGCACATTTATGAACCTTCTGATAATGCTTCTAGAGACTTGAGGTGAAAACATGATAATCTTGACCATCGTTGAGCTTCTTCGGATTGCTCTGGTATCCTTGTGATGCCCCCGATTCAATCATACACTAATCAAATGTGTACGATCAAGATCAGGGACTCACGGGAAGATATCACAACACAACACTAAAAACATAAATAAGTCATACAAGCATCATAATACAAGCCGTAGGGCCTCGAGGGCTCGAATACAAGTGCTCAATCATAGGCGAGTAAGCGAAAGCAACAATATCTGAAAGTACGCATATAAGTTACACAAGGTGCCATAAGATGGCTAGCACAAACTAGGATACAGATCGAAAGAGGCGCAAGCCTCCTGCCTGGGATCCTCCTAACTACTCATGGTCGTCGTCAACGAGCTGCACGTAGTAGTAGGCCCCTCCGGTGTAGTAGGAGTCGTTGTCGACGGTGGCGTCTGGCTCCTGGACTCCATCGTCTGTAGCCTCTCTGTTTTGAATAATATCTCCCAAAGGAGCAGAACTGCCCAAAGTAATAGGATGGCATAGAAAATAATGCTTCAACTTACAACTGGCCATGAAGACCCCATATACCAGTTTCTGCCAATGTGGGCATCGCTGTTTAGACTCAATTAACACCTCACAAACATAATAAGCCGACCTCTGGACTGGCTACTTCTTACCCTTCTACTTGCGCTCCACCACAATCGCCACACTAACAGCCCTACTGTTAGCCGCCACATATAAGAGCAAGGGCTCTTTCTCAATGGGAGCCGCAAGACGGGCGGCTCAGCTAACTATTTTTTGAGTGCCTCAAACACCTCACTAGTAGCATCACTCCAAACAAAATGATCTGTTTTCTTCATCATCTGGTACAACGGAATTGCTTTCTCACCCAGACGGCTTATTAACTGACTTAAGGCCGCGATACGACCTGCCAAGCGCTGGACATCGTTGACACACGCCGGCTTAGCCAATGAAATGATAGCTTTAATCTTCTCCGGATTAGCTTCAATGCCCCTCTCTAAGACCACAAAACCCAAGAGCTTGCCTGCAGGCACACCAAAAACACACTTGGCCGGGTTAAGCATCATCTTGTAGACCCAGAGATTATCAAAGGTCTCCTTCAAATCATCCAACAGAGTCCCCTTCTTTCTGGACTTGACAACAATATCATCCACATAAGCATGAACATTGCGTCCAATATGGTTATGAAAATAGTTCTGGACACAACACTGATAAGTCGCATGTGCATTCTTGAGCCCAAAAGGCATAGAAACATAGCAGAAAGCTCCAAAAGGTGTTACAAAAGCCGTCTTCTCTTGGTCTTTAACTGCCATATTAATCTGATGATAACCAGAATAAGCATCCAGGAAGCACAAACGCTCACAACCCGTCGTGGCATCTATATTCTGATCAATATGGGGAAGAGAAAAAGGATCAGCTGGACAAGCCTACGGAGATCTGTATAATCCACACACATATGCCAGGTGCTATTTTTCTTAAGCACCAGCACAGGGTTGGTCAACCACTCAGGGTGAAAAACTTCAACGATGAACCCGGCCGCCAAGAGCCTGGCCACCTCTTCACCAATAGCCTTACGTCGCTCTTCATTAAAATGACGAAGGAACTGTTTCACCGTTTTAAACTTAGGATCAATATTAAGAGTGTGCTCAACGAGTTCTCTCGGTACACCGGCATGTCTGAAGGCTTCCATGCAAAGATGTCCCGATTCTCACGGATGAACTTCGATGAGCGCCTTCCTATTTTGGATCCATGTTAGCACTGATGGTGAACTGTTGAGATGAGTCTCCAGGGACAAAGTTAGCCTGCTTAGTATCATCAGCCGACTTAAATTTCAACAAAGGGTCTTGCTTAGTGGTCATCTTCTTCAAAGGGGACATGTTAGCCAGGCCAACATTATCTTTATAAATTTGAGCTCCTCTGTGGCACAAGCCGACTCAGCATATGCAACATCTCCTTCCTCACATTCCAATGCAATTATTCGATCGCCATGGACTGTAATCGTGCCCTTACACCCTGGCATTTTAATCTATAAATAAACATAACAAGGCCGCTCCATATACTTGGCGTAAGCCGGAAGCCCAAACAAAGCATGATAAGGACTCTTGATTTTAACCACTTCAAACCACAACGTCTACGCTTTCACGAAATCATAGTCATCGCCAAAGGCCACTTCCAAAGCAATCTTCCCAACTAGGTGAAGGAAATATGCCCTAGATGCAATAATAAAGTTATTATTATTTCCTTATTTCATGATAAATGTTTATTATTCATGCTAGAATTGTATTAACCGGAAACATAATACTTGTGTGAATACATAGATAAACAGAGTGTCACTAGTATGCCTCTACTTGACTAGCTCGTTGATCAAAGATGGTTATGTTTCCTAGCCATTGACATGAGTTGTCATTTGATTAACGGGATCACATCATTAGGAGAATAATGTGATTGACTTGACCCATTCCGTTAGCTTAGCACACGATCATTTACTATTCTGCTATTGCTTTCTTCATGACTTATATATGTTCCTATGACTATGAGATTATGCAACTCCCGTTTACGGAGGAACACTTTGTGTGTTACCAAAGCGTCACAATGTAACTGGGTGATTATAAAGGTGCTCTGAGGTGTCTCCAAAGATACTTGTTGGGTTGGCGTATTTCGAGATTAGGATTTGTCACTCCGATTGTCGGAGAGGTATCTCTGGGCCCTCTCGGTAATGCACATCACTATAAGCCTTGCAAGCAATGTGACTAATGAGTTAGTTGCGAGATGATGTATTACAGAACGAGTAAAGAGACTTGCCGATAACGAGATTGAACTAGGTATTGAGATACTGACGATCGAATCTCGGGAAAGTAACATACCGATGACAAAGGGAACAACGTATGTTGTTATGCGGTTTGACCGATAGAGATCTTTGTAGAATATGTGGGAGCCAATATGAGCATGCAGGTTCTGCTATTGGTTATTGGCCGGAGACGTGTCTCGGTCATGTCTTCATAGTTCTCTAACCCGTAGGGTCCGCACGCTTAAAGTTTCGGTGACGATTGTAATATGAGTTTATGTGATTTGATGTACCGAAGGTAGTTCAGAGTCCCGGATGAGATCATGTACATGAAAAAGAGTCTCGAAATTGTCGAGACGTAAAGATTGATATATTGGACGACTATATTCGGACATCGGAAAGGTTCCGAGTGATTCGGGTATTTTTCGGAGTACCGGGGAGTTACGGGAATTCACTGGGAGAAGTATTGGGCCTTATTGGGCCATACGGGAATAGAGGAGAGAGGCCAAAAAGGAAGGAGGCGCCGCACCCGCCCTCTGGTCTGAATTGGACAAGGGGTGCATCCCCATTTTCCTTCTCCCTCTCCCCCTCTTTCCTTCTCTCCTACTCCGGAAAGGAAAGGGGAATCCTACTAGGACTTGGGAGTCCTAGTAGGACTCCCCACACCTGGCGCGCCTCCTCTAGGGCTGGCCTCTCCCTCCCTCCTTTATATACGGGGGCAGGGGGGCACCTCTAGACACAACAATTGATCATTGATCTCTTAGCCGTGTGCGGTGCCCCCTCCACCATAATCCACCTCGATAATATCGTAGCGGTGCTTAGGCGAAGCCCTGTGTCGGTATAACATCATCATCGTCAACACGCCGTCATGCTGACGAAACTCTCCCTCAAAGCTCGGCTGGATCAGAGTTCGAGGGACGTCATCGAGATGAACGTGTGCTGAACTCGGAGGTGTCGTGCGTTCGGTACGTGATCGGTCGGATCGTGAAGACATACGACTACATCAACCGCGTTGTGCTAACGCTTCCGCTTTTCGGTCTCACGAGTGCGTGGACAACACTCTCCCCTCTCATTGCTATGCATCACCATGATCCTGTGTGTGCGTAGGAAATTTTTGAAATTACTACGTTCCCCAACAGTGGCATCCGAGCCTGGTTTTATGCGTAGATGTTTTATGCATAAGTAGAACACAAGTGAGTTGTGGGCGATACAAGTCATACTGCTTACCGGGATGTCATACTTTGGTTCGGCGGTATTGTTGGATGAAGCGGCCCGGACTGACATTACGCGTATGCTTACGCGATACTGGTTCTACCGACGTGCTTTGCACACAGGTGGCTGGCGGGTGTCAGTTTCTCCAACTTTAGTTGAACCGAGTGTGGCTACGCCCGGTCCTTGACAAGGTTAAAACAGCACTAACTTGACGAACTATTGTTGTGGTTTTGATGCGTAGGTAACAACGATTCTTGCTCAGCCCGTAGCAGCCACATAAAACTTGCAACAACAAAGTAGAGGACGTCTAACATGTTTTTGCAGGGCATGTTGTGATGTGATATGGTCAAGGCATGATGCTAAATTTTATTGTATGAGATGATCATGTTTTGTAACCGAGTTATTGGTAACTGGCAGGAGCCATATGGTTGTCACTTTATTGTATGCAATGCAATGCATACTGTAAAGCTTTACTTTATCACTAAGCGGTAGCGATAGTCGTAGAAGTATAAGTCGGCGAGACAACAGCGATGCTACGATGGAGATCAAGGTGTCGCGCCGGTGACGATGGTGATCATGGCGATTTGCTTCGGAGATGGAGATCACAAGCACAATATGATGATGGCCATATCATATCATTTATATTGATTGCATGTGATGTTTATCTTTTATGCATCTTATCTTTCTTTGGTTGACGGTAGCATTATAAGATGATCTCCCACTAAATTATCAAGGTATAAGTGTTCTCCCAGAGTATGCACCGTTGCGAAAGTTCTTCGTGCTGAGACACCACGTGATGATCGGGTGTGATAGGCTCTACGTTCAAATACATCAGGTGCAAAACAGTTGCACACGCGGAATACTCAGGTTAAACTTGACGAGCCTAGCATATAACAGATATGGCCTCGGAACACTAAGACCGAAAGGTCGAGCATGAATCATATAGTAGATATGATCAACATAGTGATGTTCACAATTGAAACTACTCCATCTCACGTGATGATCGGAAATGGTTTAGTTGATATGGATCACATGATCACTTAGAAGATTAGAGATGTCTATCTAAGTGGGAGTTCTTAAGTAATATGATCAATTGAACTAAAATTTATCATGAACTTAGTCCTGGTAGTATTAGCATATCTATGTTGTAGATCAATAGCTCGTGTTTTGCTTCCCTGTTTTATTTTTGATATGTTCCTAGAGAATACTAAGTTGAAAGATGTTAGTAGCAATGATGCGAATTGGATGCGTGATCTGAGGATTATCCTCATTGCTGCACAGAAGAATTATATCCTTGATGCACCGCTAGGTGACAGACCGGTTGCAGGAGCAGATGCCGACGTTATGAACGTTTGGCAAAGCTCGATGTGATGACTACTTGATAGTTTAGTGAATCATGCTTTACGGCTTGGAACTGGGACTTCAAAAGTGTTTTGAATGCCACGGAGCATATAAGTTGTTCCAACAGTTGAAATTGGTATTTCATACTCATGTCCGTGTTGAGAGGTATGAGACCTCTGACAGTACTTTGCCTATAAGATGGAGGATAATAGCTCAACCAGTGAGCATGTGCTCAGATTGTCTGAGTACTACAATTGCTTGAATCAAGTGGGAGTTAATCTTCCAGATAAGATAGTAATTGACAAAGTTCTCTAGTCACTATCACCAAGTTACTAGAACTTCGTGATGAACTATAATATGCAAGGGATGACAAAAGTAATTCCCGAGCTCTTTGCGATGCTGAAATCGACGAAGGTAGAAATCAAGAAAGATCATCAAGTGTTGATGGTTGACAAGACCACCAGTTTCAAGAAAAGGGCAAAGGGAAGAAGGGGAACTTCAATAATAACGGCAAGCAAGTTGCTGCTCACGTGAAGAAACCCAAGTCTGGACCTAAGCCTGAGACTGAGTGCTTCTACTGCAAAGGGACTTGTCACTGGAAGCGGAACTGCCCAAAGTATTTGGCGGATAAAAAGGATGGCAAAATGAACAAAGGTATATTTGATATACATGTTATTGATGTGTACTTTACTAGTGTTTATAGCAACCCCTCAGTATTTGATACTAGTTCAGTTGCTAAAGAGTAGTAACTCGAAACGGAAGTTGCAGAATGAACAGAGACTAGTTAAGGGTGAAGTGATGATGTGTGTTGGAAGTAGTTCCAAGACTGATATGCTCATCATCGCACACTCCATATACTTTCGGGATTTGTGTTGGACCTAAATAAGTGTTATTTAGTGTTTGCGTTGAGCATGAATATGATTTGATCATGTTTATTGCAATACGGTTATTCATTTAAGCTAGAGAATAATTTTTGTTACATTTACATTAATAAAACCTTCTATGGTCATACACCCAATGAAAATTGTTTGTTGGATCTCGATCGTGGTGATACACATATTCATAATATTGAAGCCAAAAGATGCAAAGTTAATAATGATAGTGCAACTTATTTGTGGCACTGCCGTTTAGGTCATATTGGTGTAAAGCTTATGAAGAAACTCCATGCTGATGGGATTTTGGAATCACTTGAATATGAATCACTTGATGCTTGCGAACCATGCCTTATGGGCAAGATGACTAAGACTCCGTTCTCCAGAACAATGGAGCGAGCAACTGACTTATTGGAAATAATACATACTGATGTATGCGATCCGATGAGTGTTGAGGCTCGCGGCGGGTATCGTTATTTTCTGACCATCACAGATGATTTGAGCAGATATGGGTATATCTACTTGATGAAACATAAGTATGAAACATTTGAAAAGTTCAAAGAATTTCAGAGTGAAGTGGAAAATTATCGTGTCAAGAAAATAAAGTTTCTACGATCTGAACGCAGAGACGAATATTTGAGTTACGAGTTTGATCTTCAAATAAAACAAAGTGGAATAGTTTCACAAATTCATGCCACCTGGAACACCACATCATAATGGTGTGTCCGAACGTCATAACCGTACTTTATTGGATATAGTGCAATCTATGATGTTTCTTACCGATTTACCACTATCGTTTTGGGGTTATGCATTAGAGACAGCTGCATTCACATTAAAAGGGCACCATCTAATCCCGTTGAGATGACACCGTATGAACTATGGTTTGGCAAGAAACTAAAGTTGTCGTTTCTTAAAGTTTGGGGCTGCGATGGTTATGTGAAAAAGCTTCAACCTGATAAGCTCGAACCAAATCGTAAAAATGTGTCTTCATAGGATACCCTAAAGAGACTGTTCGGTACACCTTCTATCACTGATCCGAAGGCAAGACTTTTGTTGCTAAATTTGGAATCTTTCTAGAGAAGGAGTTTCTCTCGAAAGAAGTGAGGGGGAGGAAAGTAGAACTTGATGAGGTAACTGTACCTGCTCCCTTATTGGAAAGTAGTTCATCACAGAAACCAGTTCCTGTGACTCCTACACCAATTAGTGAGGAAGCTAATGATGATGATCATGTAACTTCAGATCAAGTTACTACCGAACCTCGTAGGTCAACCAGAGTAAGATCCGCACCAGAGTGGTACGGTAATCCTGTTCTGCAGGTCATGTTACTTGACCATGACGAACCTATGAACTATGAGGCAGCAATGATGAGCCCAGATTCCGCAAAATGGCTTGAGACCATGAAATCTTAGATGGGATCCATGTATGAAAACAAAGTGTGGACTTTAGTTGACTTGCCCGATGATCGGCAAGCCATAGAAAATAAATGGATCTTCAAGAGGAAGACGGACGCTGATAGTAGTGTTACTATCTACAAAGCTAGACTTGTCAAAAAAGGTTTTTGACAAAGTTCAAGGTGTTGACTACGATGATATTTTCTCACCAGAAGCGATGCTTAAGGCTGTCCGAATCATGTTAGCAAATTACCACATTTTATGAAATCGGCAAATGGATGTCAAAACTACATTCCTTAATGGATTTCTTAAAGAAGAGTTGTATATGATGCAACGAGAAGGTTTTGTCGATCCAAAGGATGCTAAAAAAGTGTGCAAGCTCCAAAGAATCCATCTATGGACTGGTGCAAGCATCTCGAGTTGGAATATACGCTTTGATGAGTTGATCAAAGCATATAGTTTTATACAGACTTGTGGTGAAGCATGTATTTACAAGAAAGTGAGTGGGAGCACTACATCATTTCTAATAAGTATATGTGAATGACATATTGTTGATCGGAAATAATGTAGAATTTTCTCGGAAAGCATAGAGGAGTATTTGAAAGGAGTTTACAAAGAAAGACCTCGGTGAAGCTGCTTACATATTGAGCATCAAGATCTATAGAGATAGATCAAGACGCTTGATAAGTTTTTTCAATGAGTACATACTTTGACAAGATTTTGAAGTAGTTCAAAATGGAATAATCAAAGAAAGATTTCTTTCCTGTGTTACAAGGTGTGAAGTTGAGTAAGACTCAAAGCCCGACCACGACAGAAGATAGAAAGAGAGTGAAAGTCATTCTCTATGCCTCAGCCATAGGTTCTATAAAGTATGCCATACTGTATACCAGATCTATTTTATACCCTACACTGAGTTTAGCAAGGGAGTACAATAGTGATCTAGGAGTAGATCACTGGACATCATTCAAAATTATCCTTAGTGGAATAAGGATATGTTTCTCGATTATGGAGGTGACAAAAGGTTCGTCATAAAGGGTTACGTCGATGCAAGTTTTGACACTGATCCAGATAACTCTAAGTCTCAATCTGGATACATATTGAAAGTGGGAGCAATTAGCTAGAGTAGCTCCGTGCAGAGCATTGTAGACATAGATATTTGCAAAATACTTACGGATCTGAATGTGACAGACCCGTTGACTAAAATTATCTCACAAGCAAAACATGATCACACCTTAGTACTCTTTGGGTGTTAATCACATAGCGATGTGAACTAGATTACTGACTCTAGTAAACCCTTTGGGTGTTGGTCACATATCGATGTGAACTATGGGTGTTAACCACATAAAGATGTAAACTATTGATGTTAAATCACGTGGCGGTGTGAACTAGATTATTGACTCTAGTGCAAGTGGGAGACTGAAGGAAATATGACCTAGAGGCAATAATAAAGTTATTATTATTTCCTTATTTCATGATAAATGTTTATTATTCATGCTAGAATTGTATTAACCGGAAACATAATACTTGTGTGAATACATAGACAAACAGTGTGTCACTAGTATGCCTCTACTTGAATAGCTCGTTGATCAAAGATGGTTATGTTTCCTAGCCATGGACATGAGTTGTCATTTGATTAACGGGATCACAACATTAGGAGAATGATGTGATTAAATTGACCCATTCCGTTAGCTTAGCAAACGATCGTTTAGTATTCTGCTATTGCTTTCTTCATGACTTATACATGTTCCTATGACTATGAGATTATGCAACTCCCGTTTATCGGAGGAACACTTTGTGTGTTGCCAAACGTCACAACATAACTGGGTGATTATAAAGGTGCTCTGCAGGTGTCTCCAAAGGTACTTGTTGGGTTGGCGTATTTCGAGATTAGGATTTGTCACTCTGATTGTCGGAGAGGTATCACTGGGCCCTCTCGGTGATGCACATCACTATAAGCCTTGCAAGCAATGTGACTAATGAGTTAGTTGCGAGATGATGTATTACAGAACGAGTAAAGAGACTTGCCGGTAACGAGATTGAACTAGGTATTGAGATACCGATGATCGAATCTCGGGCAAGTAACATACCGATGACAAAGGGAACAACGTATATTGTTATGCGGTTCGACCGATAAAGATCTTCGTAGAATATGTGGGTGCCAATATGAGCATCCAGGTTCCGCTATTGGTTATTGGCCGGAGACGTGTCTCGGTCATGTCTACATAACTCTCGAACCCGTAGGGTCCGCACGCTTAAAGTTTCGGTGACGATTGTATTATGAGTTAAAGTGATTTGATGTACCGAAGGTAGTTCGGAGTCCCGGATGAGATCGGGGACATGACAAGGAGTCTCGAAAAGGTTGAGACGTAAAGATCGATATATTGGATGACTATATTCGGACATCGGAAATGTTCCGAGTGATTCGGGTATTTTTCGGAGTACCGGGGAGTTACGGGAATTCACCAGGAGAAGTATTGGGCTGTATTGGGCCATACGGGAATAGAGGAGAGAGGCCAAAGGAAGGAGGCTCGCGCCCCTCCGGGTCGAGAATTGGACAAGGGGTGCAGCCCCTTTCCTCCTCCCTCTTCCCTCTTTCCTTCTCTCCTACTCCGGAAAGGAAGGGGAATCCTACTAGGACTTGGGCGTCCTAGTAGGACACCCCACACTTGGCGCGCCTCCTCTAGGGCCGTCCTCTCCCTCCCTCCTTTATATACGGGGGCAGGGGTGCACCTCTAGACACAACAATTGATCATTGATCTCTTAGCCGTGTGCGGTGCCCCCTCCACCATAATCCACCTCGATAATATCGTAGCGGTGCTTAGGCGAAGCCCTGCGTCGGTAGAACATCATCATCGTCACCACGTCGTCGTCAGGTCGACTAACTCTCCCTCAAAGCTCGGCTGGATCGGAGTTCGAGGGACGTCATCGAGCTGAACGTGTGCTGAACTCGAAGGTGCCGTGCGCTCGGTACTTGATCGGTCGGATCATGAAGACGTATGACTACATCAACCGCGTTGTGCTAACGCTTCCGCTTTCGGTCTACGAGGGTACGTGGACAACACTCTCCCCTCTTGTTGCTATGCATCACCATGATCCTGTGTGTGCGTAGTAATTTTTTTGAAATTACTACGTTCCCCAACACTGGGTATGCCGACTTACGAGGCATCACACCATGAAAAACTGCAGATGACGGTTTGAGCTCCTTATCAGTTAAATTCATCCCGCGGAAAGTACCATAATAATGGATACTGATACTACTGCCACCGTCCATGAGCACTTTAGTGAATTTATAACCCCCAACTTGAGGGGCTACTACCAACGCTTAGTTGACCCGGATTCTCAACCCGGGGCGGGTGATCCTCTCTACTCCATGTGATTGGATGCTCTGACCACCACAGATACTAAGGTACCGCCGGCTCAATCGCACTGACCGCACATTTATGAACCTTCTGATAATGCTTCTAGAGACTTGAGGTGAAAACATGATACTGACCACTGTTGAGCTTCTTCGGATTGCTCTGGTATCCTTGTGATGCCCCCGATTCAATCATACACTAATCAAATGTGTACGATCAAGATCAGGGACTCACGGGAAGATATCACAACACAACACTAAAAACATAAATAAGTCATACAAGCATCATAATACAAGCCAGGGGCCTCGAGGGCTCGAATACAAGTGCTCAATCATAGACGAGTAAGCGAAAGCAACAATATCTGAGTACAGACATAAGTTACACAAGGTGCCATAAGATGGCTAGCACAAACTAGGATACAGATCGAAAGAGGCGCAGGCCTCCTGCCTGGGATCCTCCTAACTACTCATGGTCGTCGTCAGCGGGCTGCACGTAGTAGTAGGCACCTCCGGTGTAGTAGGAGTCGTCGTCGACGGTGGCGTCTGGCTCCTGGACTCCATCGTCTGGTCGCAGCAATCGGGTAAAGAAAAGGGGAAAAGGGGGAACAAGGCAACCGTGAGTACTCATCCAAAGTACTCGCAAGCAAGGAGCTACACTACATATGCATGGGTATATGTGTAAAGGGCCATATCGGTGGACTGAACTGCAGAATGCCGTAATAAGAGGGGATAGCTAATCCTATCGAAGACTACGCCCGGCAGCCTCCGCCTTGCAAAGATGTAGAAGAGAGTAGATCAAGTCCTCCAAGTAGCATCGCATAGCATAATCCTACTCGGCGATCCCTCCTCGTCACCCTGTTAGAGAGAGATCACCGGGTTGTATCCGCACTTGGAAGGGTGTGTTTTATTCAAGATCCGGTTCTAGTTGTCATAAGGTCAAGGTACAACTCCAAGTCGTCCTGTTATCAAGATCACGACTATTCAATAGATAAACTTCCCTGCAAGGGTGCACCACATTACCCGACATGCCCGATCCCATTTGGCCGGACACACTTTCCTGGGTCATGCCCGTCCTCGAAGATCAACACGTCGCAGCCCCACCTAGGCACAACAGAGAGGTCATCATGCCGGTCTAAACCTAAGCGCACAGGGGTCTGGTCCCATCGCCCTTAGCACACCTGCATGTTGCGAGGGTGGCCAGAAGCAGAACTAGCCCCCTTAATACAAGAGAAGGCTTACGTTCCAATCCGGCGCGCGCCGCTCAGTCGCTGATGTCACGAAATGCTTCGGCTGATACCACGACGCCGTTTGCCCATATCTTGTCCCACGTGGCGGTTAGTGCGTATAAGGTCAACGACCCAACTCAGATCAAATACCAAGATCTCGTTAAGCGTGTTAAGTATCCGCGAACGCCGAACAGGGCCAGGCCCACCTCTCTCCTAGGTGGTCTCAACCTGCCCTGTCGCTCCGCCACAAAGATCGACTCGCGGGTACTCCTACGAGCCGACCCGTCTTTACTCACCACATGTATCATGTATAAAGTATATAGTATATATCCGTGATCACCTCCCGAGTGATCACGGCCCAATAGTATAGCACAGCAGACGGACAAGAATGTAGGGCCACTGATGGAAAACTAGCATCCTAAACTAAGCATGTAGGATTGCAGGTAAAGGTAACAACAGTAGTAACAAGGACATGCTATGCATCAGGATAGGATTAATAGAAAGCAGTAACATGCTACACTACTCTAATTCAAGTAGTATAGAGAAGAATAGGCGATATCTGGTGATCAAGGGGGGGCTTGCCTGATTGCTCTGGCAAGAAGGAGGGGTCGTCAACACCGTAGTCGTACTGGGTAGCAGCGGCGTCGGTCTCGGTGTCTAGCGAGAGAAGAGGGGGAAGAAACAATAAATACAATGCAAACAAATGCATGAAGAATCATGACATGACAAGGCGTGATGCTAGGTGTGCCCAATCGCGGTAGTAGGTCATACCGGCGAAGTGGGAGAACATCCGGGAAAGTATCCCCGGTGTTTCGCATTTTCGGACAGATGAACCGGAGAGGTGAAGTTGCGAGTTTGATATGTTAGGGGTGTGTGGCGGACGAACAGGCCGTCTCGTCATTCTGAGCAACTTTCATGTTGAAAAAAATTTAATCCGAGTTACGGATTAAAAGATATGATTTTCTAAAGATTTACTAATTTCTAGAATTTAATTAATCCTTTAATTTAATTCGAAATTGGATTAATGACATCAGCATGATCAGCAATCAACAGGGATTGACTAAGCCAAACCGACAGATGGGGCCATTGACTGGGTCAATAGCACAGTCAGCAGTCAACGGTCCTGTTGACTTAGTCAAACTTACACGTGGGTCCCACTTGTCATACTCTGTTAGTTAATTAACACTAGTTAATTAGGTTAATTAGTCATTAGGTTAATTAATCTCAATTAGTTAATTTAATCAGAATTAATTAAGTTAATTAATTATTATTATTATTAATTAGTTATATATATATATATATTTTTAATTCCTTTTTTTAAAACCATTCTGGGGGATGGACCCCACTGGTCAGTGGCACGAAGGCCTTAGCGGGGCGGGCACACGGGTTACGGGCACGGGCGCCCGATGGGGCGAGCCGGGGCGACAGGCGCCGCCGCCCGACAGGGGAGGCAACCGAGGCAGCGGCGAGGCGCCGCAGCCGGCAGTGGGCGGGCGCAGCAGCCACCCGATTGAGGTGGGCAGCGGCTTAGCAAGAAGTGCGGGCGCAGGCAGCAAAGAACAAGGAGCGGGCTCAGTAGCGCAGCAGCAGGCACGGGATGCAGGGGGCTGGGAGCGGACGAGGGGCACGGTGAGCAGCTAGGTGAGGAGGCGGAGGCGGAGGCAAGGCTGGCTGGCCGGGCAGCGGGAAGAGCAGAGGGTCGCAAAGTGAAGCGGGCAAGGCACGCACTGCACGTCTTGGCGGGGCGCGGGCACACACAAGCGCGAAGGCACAGAGGGGGAGCGGGGTAAGCGCATGGGGTAGCAAGGGCGCGCCGGGCGAAGGGCGTGGGGGTCAGCATGGATACAAGGCACGTAGCGATCGAGGGGCGGCGTGAGGAGCAGAGGGGCATGGACGAGGAGGGGGCGCGATGAGGGCGACGTGCTGGCGGGAGCGCGGCGGTGGTCACCGAGGGGAGGAGGGAGGAGGCGAGGCTCACATCGAGGAGCAGGGACGGGGCAGCGTGTGTCGAGGAGGGCGACGGGGACGACGGTGCCGGAGGAGAAGCAGTCCGGCGAGGTCCAGGCGGGGGGGGGGGGGCGACGGCATTCGGCGGCGACGTTCTCCTCCCTCGATCCCGATCCAGTCGGGGGAGATGTGTGAGATATTTTTGGAGAGAGGGGGGGGGGGGAGTGTCGGTGGGGGTTTAGCTCACGGGGGAGGAAGGGCCATATAGGCCAGATGGTTGGGCCGGCCTGGTGGCCAGCTGGGCCATTTGGCCCAGTTGGCCAGGGAGCCTTTTTTTTCTTTCTTTTGTTTTTGTTTAGTAGTTTTTCCTTTCTTTTATTTCTTTCTCTTTTCTGTTTTATTTAGTTTAAAGCACTTAGGCACTTTGTAAAATTATGTTTTCTTCAATATAATTACCATAGCAATATTTGTCACACACCGAACATTTTTGTTTTAATGTTTTGAAAACTTTGACTGTTTGCTAAATTTAAATTTGAATTTAGAGTGTTTTGAACTAACACGCGAATACCCACAGTAAACGGGATGACGTGGCATCATTAGCGAAGTTTTACTGTAGCTGAAATATCCGAGCGGCACAATTCTCCTCCACTACAAGAAATCTCGTCCCGAGATTTAGGAGCGGGATTAAGGGGGAAGGGATCTGGTTACGAAATGCTAACGGATCTCCTCAGTCTTGGTTGGTCTTCTCGAAAAGGTTGATCCATAGTGCTGATGTCTTCATTTCTTTGCATCAATGCATCATGATGAAATTGCCGCCCTTCCTTCAGGACCTCCAACGGACTTACGAAAAGATAAGAGGGGGAAAACTCTATAAGGACGGATTGTAACAAAATTGAGCATCGGACGGTTAACTCAGGGGAAGAAGCATAAGTATCCCTCGAATTGAAACTTAAGAAGTTATCGAGAGCAAAGTAAGAAGGTACCATGAGAAGTTTCAAACGGATAGGCAATCGTTCGATGTCTGCAACAACATGCAAAAAGGGTCCAGAGCAACAAGATTGAGTATTGCGTCTATTACCAGAATAGATCACTAGGATGATGGCCCATGGATTACATAAGAGGCCACGCGCGAGGAATAACTTTAGGAACAGGGGGTGTACAGGGGAGTCAGGTTTCGATCCTTTGGGAGCAAGGCATGGCAGAGGATAGCCTGTCAGTTATGTTGGCAACAACGCTGGTACCGAGGGCGAGGGACGAAGAGAACCATTTTCCTGCTCGTTGAACGAGGCGGACCAATAGGTAAAGTTCTCGTCCATCAGGGGTTACCAGGATGTTGTCAGCGATAGTAACAGGGTCACACTGACAGAGTTGTAAACCGAGGTGTTTACCTAAGCAGGAGAAAATTACTGCTTAGATCATATAGATCACAAGAAACGTTAACCCAACAAATGGAAAGAAAAAATTATTATCAGATTAAACAGAAAAATGGAAAGGAAAATGTGTTTCAACACATATTTCAAAGGTATATCCTTCGGAAGGACGAGCAGAGCATGATATCCATGACAAGATATAATGTAGTAAACTCTTTAGGTAGGGGAGAGAATTTTCATGGCATTACCCATACAACGGTGTTTGGATAATCGAGCAGGAAACATTTAGCATTGGGCTTCAAATGTTTTTGTTGAAAATCGGAGTACCATGGACATGCTTCGAGATAGCACTGACATGGTTTGCAAGCAAAGGTCAGACTTTGTATTCACAAAGGATCCATCAGGAACATCTTATAGAATAAGTATTACAATTTCCTTATGGAAGAATGGTTAACCTTGCTATAAAGGATACTAAAGCAATCGGTCCTCCGCCAGGTGTGCTAGGCATGACATCACCTTACCGGGCATATAAGATCAATGTTATAACTATTGGACATATGTTCCAACCATCATATCTGACCGAGATTCAGATATGATTGGTGTCAAGATACCTCAGACTCGGGATGCCTGAGTAGAAGAGGTGCAACACAATTGATGAGATGACATTGTAAGATTCTCGAGAAATGAACTATGGGAGTGAGTATCGACACAAGAGTTCATCATTTAAACCAAAGAGAGGATGACGGGGTAGCTGATGGAGTCAGCGACAATCCTCGAGATTTCCAAAAAGGTGGATTCCCACAGTTATGTGAACAAGGAGATAACATTTGTTGGATCAAATTATATAATGATGTATGCTCGAGGAAAACATACACAATTAAAAATTGGTTGAAAAGTGCACCCGAAATATGGGCTTATAGTAGCATGATCAACGTTAGAATGGTGGTTCAGCAATCAATAGGCTAAGAATGAATTATCGATCATTAACTTCAAAGCAATAGGGTTGCTAGAAGTGCAGAATCCAAACAACACCGTTCACTTGTGGGTACCTCGGTTGGAATCGACACGAGGACCAAGAAGAATGGTGATGGTGAGAAGTATCATTATAGCAAGAATTCTTAAGAGGTGGAGCAATCCTCACAACATTCTTGACATCAAAGATGGTAATACTCCGTGGTAGAACCTAACATAAGTTGGATAGCAAGGAACTCAAGGTACAACACAAAACAGGAACAAGTTTTGTGTTGGAGGGTGTCGGTGTCAAAACCGGCGGATCTCTGGTAGGGGGTCCCGAACTGTGCGTCTAGGCGGATGGTAACATGAGACAAGGGACACGATGTTTTTACCCAGGTTCGGGCCCTCTCGATGGAGGTAAAAACCTACTCCTGCTTGATTAATATTGATGATATGGGTAGTACAAGAGTAGATCTACCACGAGATCAAAGGAGGCTAAACCCTAGAAGCTAGCCTATGGTATGATTGTTGTTTGTCCTACGGACTAAAACCCTCCGTTTTATATAGACACCGAATAGGGTTAGGGTTACACAGAGTCGGTTACAATGGTAGGAGATCTACATATCCGTATCGCCAAGCTTGCCTTCCACGCCAAGGAAAGTCCCATCCGGACACGGGACGAAGTCTTCAATCTTGTATCTTCATAGTCCAACAGTCCGGCCAAAGGTTATAGTCCGGCTATCCGGACACCCCCTAATCCAGGACTCCCTCAGTAGCCCCTGAACCAGGCTTCAATGACGACGAGTCCGACGCGCATATTGTCTTCGGCATTGCAAGGCGGGTTCCTCCTCTGAATACTTCATAGAAGATTTTGAACACAAGGATAGTGTCCGGCTCTGCAAAATAAGTTCCACATACCACCGTAGAGAGAATAACATTTACACAAGTTCAATCTGGTGACGTATTCCGCAGCGTGACATCACACCACGGCCAAGCCTTCATTCGAATCGTTTTTACTGTCCCACCTCTGCGCGTTTAGCGAGGCGGTTTCCTTGGCACGTCTTACCAAAGTAGAGATCGTGTCCCCTTATTCCGGGATTCTCATCAATACGGGCATCGGTAACCCAACCGCGCCATTGATTACGGCGCTTGGGAGATAAGCGAGTTTTATCAGGCCAGTGGGGACGCATAGCTTTGTCCGTCCATATAAGGGGATAAGGATCCACTTTTTCACACACGCCTTCTTCCTCCTATTCTTATCCATTTCCAAGACTCGAGCTCCAGCGCCCAAGTCCGCACATCCCACCTCAACCTTCTCCAACTATGTCCGGAGCGGGAGGCAAGTGGATGGCCTCCTCCGTCACGGAGGGGCACATCAAAAAGCTAAGGAAGGCCGGATACTTGTCCAGCGACATCGCGCATAGGCTCCCCAACAAGGGGAAGCTCATCCCCACCCCCAAGCCCCATGAGAGGGTGGTGTTCCTCCCCCACTTCCTCCGCAGACTAGGGTTTCCACTTCACCCATTCGTCCGGGGGCTCATGTTCTACTACGGCCTAGATTTCCATGATCTGGACCCGAATTTCATCCTCAACATCTCGGCGTTTATCGTCGTGTGCGAGGCCTTCCTCTGCATCCAGCCCCACTTCGGCTTATGGCTGAAGACCTTCAATGTCAAGCCGAAGGTAGTGGGCGGCCGCAAAGCGGAGTGCGGAGGTGCCATGGTGGGCAAGATGGCCAACGTCCTATGGCTTGAGGGCTCCTTTGTGGAGACCATAAAGGGGTGGCAATCGGGGTGGTTCTACATCACCGAGCCGCGCGACTCTCAATGGGCGGCGGCCCCCGAATTCCGATCTGGCTTCCCTACACGGCTTACCTCATGGAAAGAGACGGGCCTGACATGGGGTAATTCGGAAGAGCTGACCGGACTCCAAACCTGGGTCCGAAACCTGGTGGACAAGAATCTCAAGCTTGTCAACGTAATCCAGGTGATGCTCATCCGCCGGATTCTCCCATGCCAGCAACGGTCCTTCAACTTGTGGAAGTTTGATCCGGCACAACACCGAACCTTGAGCCGGCTCTTCGACACTATGTACGAAGATGCCTGGAAGGTGATGTTCAAGGGCGCCGAAGCTCCCGCATCCGCTATCGAAGATCGCGGATTCAGCTCGCAGCATCAAGCCAGCGAGGTAAGCTATTTTACCCTTTACGGGACTCTTTTTTCATAGTTTGACTCTTTGCGGGATCTAAAACTCCCTCACCTTTGACAGGACTGGCTGAAGACGTCCGAACAGATTGACCGGCTCCCTTGCCGAAGACCCAGCGGACGCCCGATTGACGGGGCTGCTGGTTCCGGCACCTCACGTGGTGCCAGAGAAGAAGGCCACGGGAACTCGAAGGAGTTCCCGGCGCCAGGTGCTTTCGGACTCATCGTCCGATGACTCCAAGGCGGACTCCCCCCACGAAGACGAGGAGGAGGAAAAAGAGGCCTCTCCCCCAGCGGGGGGAGAGAAGAAAAGGAAGGCCGCCTAACCGGGAGGCCGGAGGGTCCAAGAAGGGAAGGACCCTTCCTCCGGACTACACCGCCAATGCCAACGATGGCGAAGAGGGGTGGGCACCAAGGACCAAGCCCCTGGCAAAATCGTAAGTGTCCGGACACCAGAATAATTCATGGCGTTCCATTTGTCGCACAACATCTTCTAATGCCAAGTATAACCGTGCAGCCCGCCCAAGGACGGGCTCGACGATTCGTCGAGCGGCTTCCTGGATTCGTCGGAGGTGAATAGCACCTCACTTCCGACCGCCTCGTCTCCTCCCGACGCCGGGGTGGAGTCCCAAAAGGGGCCCAGCCAGGAGGAGGTGGCCCTGGAGGCGCCGCAAGGCGACCTCCCGGAACCCGGGCTCAAAGGGGATAAAACCCCGAAGGGTTTCAAGTCCGGTACTGCGCCGGACTCCGTACCAGAACCTTCAGTGGTTCTGGAGTCCGACAGGCGACCCCTTCGTAAGAAGGGCAAGAATGCGACGCTGGTGACCTCCGTCCAACCGGAGGCACCGGATGATTTGATGGAGGCGCTTAACGGCGCTTCCATCGACGAGGAGCACCACACTGTTATGAGTGCGGTGATCCAGAAAGTTCAGTCTGCTAAGAGCGGGCTGGTGAAACTGTGCCAGCCTTCTAACAGGCTTTGAGGTATGTATTTAAGATATGTAAAAATATTACCGCATAGACAAGAGCCTCGATGCTCAGTTTGGTGTTCGGAAAGAAATAGCCGAACTGAGGATCTAAAAAGATATACGCAGGAGTCTAACATAAGTATGTCAATATGGGAATGCAGGCTGTGCTGCTGACCTCTGCCGCACTGACTGCGGAGGTTGATGCATTAAAGCAGAGCCTCGAGCGGTCCGAGAACGAGCTCGGACTTGCCAAAAAGCAGCTCGAGGACAAGGAAGGTAAGTAATACCTTATGGGAGTATCTAAAAGATGTGTTTACAAAAAATGACAGGAATAACGTGAATATTGCAGGGGCCACGAACGAGGTGGCGCCCTGAAGGAAGTGGTGTCCAAGGCCGAAAGCAATGCGGCCGCGGAGCGCACCGAGCGAGAGAAGCAGGAGGCGCGGGTGGCGGAGGTGCGGCAAGAGCTCCAGGCTCTCGTGAAAAAACACGAGAGTTTGGAGCGTGACTCAAAGACTCGAGAGTCCGAGCTCGCCTCGGCCCTTGAGAGTGTCAAGGCCGCTAAGGCCGAAGCCCAAAAAGCCCTCTAGGAGATTGAGGCGATGAACAAGATAGCGGCGGGTAAGGCATTCTATATGCAGAGCAAGCATGTGAAAGTGAATTATCTGTTACTTACCTGAATCTGGAGCTCTCCAGGAGCATTCGTAGATCTGCCCCGCAGTGTGGCTGATGCTGCCGCATTCTACCGAGCCGAGGAGGGAAGCTCGACGGAGAAGGTGTTCTGGTCTCAGTATGCTGAGGCCGGACACCCGGTGCCCTTAAGCGACCAGTTGAAGCAGCTGGTCGAGCTCCATAAGGTGGCCGAACAGGCCATGAAAGGCCTCATAGTTCGGCTGTGGCCTAAGGAAGCCATGCACAGGAGCTACTTCGGGCTGGTGAGGCGGCTGGTGGACGGCTGTCCATGGGTTGAAGTCATCAAGCGCTCCGTCTGCATCGAAGGTGCCCGTAGGGCCCTTTCCCTTGCTAAGGTGCACTGGGGCAAGATGGACACTGAGAAGCTTGTGACGGACGGACCACCACCGCAGAAGGAGCATCGCAAGCCTGAAATGTATTATGAGGGCGTCCTGAAGGGTGCCGCCTTATAAGCGGATGAATGCTCCAAAGATATAATTTTTGAGTAGACTCGTATTTGTTATCCCGCATACTGAAAACTTGTTCATATGCGCCAAGCAACACTTTTGAATTTAAAATATTACCTTCTCATGCGGCCATCTATTAAATTTGAGAGATGGCGAGTCGTCGGCTTCAGCCCCCATGCCACAGTCTTTGGGGTGTTTGGGATAAACTTGAGCGCTCTTGTTCCCATTCTTGGGTCCTTCGAGGGAGGCGCTCAACGAACGTAACAAGGCAACTGGACTATAATGCTTGAACACTCTCACTTAGCCATAGAATTCTATAATTTTAAATTTCGGCGAAGCCCCTAGTATTCGGAAGACCGAGTTCGGGGCGCTATCCATGCCTTAGGCCGGACAATGCCGACTCCTCGCTCTAAGCGGCATAAGTCTTTAGGGACTCGAAAACCTCTCGAACAGCGACCAGTCTCGCCCTATCATGACGGTCAGTTTTAGCTTTCTCCACTGAGGTGCTTAACCCAGCTCAACCGGGGCACAATCGCAGTGGTTCTCCCAGCGCTACCTTAGCCGATATAACGGAACGTAAGGTACCAAAACATGGGAGCCGGGCAAACCCAACTATTGACCCAAGACATGATTTGGAGCCGATGCATATAATGCTATAAGTTCGGGGTGCCGCACTTGTGAAAGTGTTCGGACTTATCACACCATGTTATGGGGTACTTAAGCCCCTGGTGTATTGCCCATACCAAAGTGTACTGTTGCACAATGTCATAAATGAACACATATATAAATAGAAAAAAGGGAATTCAATAATAGGCAGAAGCTATATATTGTTTATTCAAAAGGGCTGCAGTAAGAGCAGAACGATACAAATAGTGCGATAAGCAAGGGACGGGACTTTTTAACATGTCTCCCTCCAGTGATGGCAGCGGGATGGTGTGTAAAACAGATATATTGCTCATAACAGAGACCACCTGGACACTCGACGTAGCTTTCTGCTTCCCTGGCTGTTGCATCGTGTGTTCGGCGAATAGAGTCCTGAAAGTAAAAAGAAAGAAGAAAAGAATGACACAATCGGGAGCCCCTGGTGTGGTTGAGCCGCATTCTGGGCATGCCGTGGTCGTGCCCCTTCCCCTATGCCCATGGTATTTCCAGAGCGTAATTATGTACGCGTAGTACTGGTTTCGCAATTTCACGAGGGCTGGGGCTTGGGCCGCATTGCTATGCATGCTCGGAACGTGCCAGGCGGTCTTGTTGTAGGTTACTCCGGGCGCGCTTGACGGTGTCGGGCGTTTAACAGCCGGACTCAAGAATTGCCTTAAGAGGCTGCTTTGTACTTCCGTCGCGAGGGCCGCCGTATGCTCCTCCGTCCGGAGAGAGCGTTCGATGTTTCCATTGACCGTAATGACTCCTCGAGGACCTGGCATTTTGAGCTTGAGATATGTGTAGTGCGGCACCGCATTGAACTTTGCAAATGCGGCTCGTCCAAGCAGTGCATGATAGCCGCTGCGGAACGGGACTATGTCGAAGATTAACTCCTCGCTTCGGAAGTTATCCGGGGATCCTAACACCACTTCAAGTGTAATCGAGCCTCGCATAGTTGGCCTCTACACCTGGTATGACGCCTTTAAAGGTCGCCTTCGTGGGTTTAACCCTTGATGGGTCTATGCCCATTTTGCGACCGTGTCCCGATAAAGCAGGTTCAGGCCGCCGGCCATCCATTAGGACTCTAGTGAGATGAAATCTTTCAATGATTGGGTCTAGAACCAATGCGCGAATCCGCCATGGCGGATGCTAGTGGGTGGTCCCTTCGATCAAAAGTGATCGGGCAGGAAGACCACGGGCTGAACTTTGGGGCGACTGGCTCCATCGCATATATGTCCCTTAGTGCATGCTTCCGCTCCCTTTTGGGTATGTGGGTTGCGTATATCATGTTCACCGTCCGCACTTGCGGGGGGAAGCCCTTCTGTCCTCTATTGTTCGGGCGGCGGGCTCCTCCTCGCCATCGCTATGCAGCCTTGTCATTGTTTTCGCATTTAACTTGCCTGCTCGCTTGAACACCCAACAATCCTGTTGGTGTGATTGGCTGGTTGGGTGCCATGTATCCGCACGGCGATCGAGTATTCGGTCCAAATTGGACGGGCCCGAGTATTTCTTTTAAATGGCTTTTTCACGACCGGGTTTAGAGCCTCGAATCCGGCATTGATCGCCAGATCCTCAGCATTATCGCCGTTAATGCGGCGCTTGTACTTGTTGCGACGCGACCTGCCACTGCTGTCCTTGGTATCCGAATTACCAGGGCTCTTGGTCATGTTGTTACTACGAGCTTGCCAGCTGTCCTCTCCCGCGCAAAAGCCGGTCATGAGTGTTGTGAGGGCTGCCATGGATTTCGGCTTTTCCTGTCCTAGGTGTCGGGTAAGCCACTCGTCGTGGATGTTGTGTTTGAAGGCTGCAAGGGCCTCGGCATCCGGACAATCGACGATTTGATTTTTCTTGGTTAGGAACCGTGTCCAGAATTGTTTGGCCGATTCCTCTGGCTGCTAAATTATGTGGCTTTGGTCATCGGCGTCTGGTGGTCGCACATATGTGCCCTGGAAATTGTCGAGGAATGCGGCTTCCAGGTTTTCCCAACAGCCAATTGACTCTGCTGGCAAGCTGTTAAGCCAATGCCAGGCTGGTCCTTTAAGCTTGAGTGGGAGGTATTTGATGGCGTGGTGATCATCACCGCAGGCCATGTGGATGTGGAGGAGATAGTCCTCGATCCAAACCGCAGGATCTGTTGTGCCATCGTATGATTCAATGTTTACGGGTTTGAAACCCTCAGGGATTTGATGATCCATCACTTCATCTGTGAAGCATAGTGGGTGTCTTGGCGCCTACAGATTGGGCTATATCACGACGCAACTCAAATGAGCTTTGTCTCATCGTGTTCGCCCGGCGGAGTTGCCATATCCGGCATGATGGTTGTAAATGCCACGTGTCGTAGGGCACCCACGTGATCCGTAGATCGACCTTGTTTGCCTTGCCTTGTCCTCCAATATATCTCGCAGGTTCCGGCGCGATTTCGCCGCCTTTGTATTTTTGAGCGGTGATGGGTGCGGCTTGAGTTGAGGGCCGAGAGGCCTCTTCGCCGCGCCACGAGGTGGCCGGTCATCCATATCATGCACCGGGTGATGTAGGTTTGGGTGCTTCCTCCTCTAATCGGGGTAGCAGCTGCGCCTTGGGTAGCTCTTGGAGGGGCGCCGAGTTAATACTCTTCGCCGCAAGGACTTCACCATTTGTCGCCTAGCAAGTCTTGGTCGGCTCTAAGTCGTTGCTGCTTTTTCTTCAGCTGCTTGCAGTGGCTATGAGCCTGCGTTTGAAACGCTCTTGTTCGACGGGATCCTCGGGCACGATGAATTCGCTGTCGCCGAGGCTTGCCTCATCTTCGGAGGGAGGCATGTAATTATCGCCCTCTACCTCTTTTCTCGCCGCTCTCATGAGGGCTGGCTTCTCCATCCTCCCCGCTGAATCTTGCTTTGGAGGGGTTGCCTTCAAAGACCTTGTCTGTGTTATTGTCTCCGTGCGGAATCACCGCTTTTCTTTGTGGCGGGATTTAGAGCGGCTCACCGACGCCGTGCTTAGGCTGTTTCTTGGAGGGTCATCCTCCGCTGTTCCGTCGCCATTCCCATCTTTTGGGATGTCCACCATGTATATGTCGTATGATTTAGGTGGCCTTCCAAAGGCCCTCGTGGGCGCTGGTTCTTAATCGCCTCCTGCATCGTCGTCCATACCGTCGATGTCTTCGGAGTCAAAGTCGAGCATGTCGGTTAAATCATCGACAGTGGCTACGAAGTGGGTAGTGGGTGGGCTTTGATTTTCTTCGTCGTCTGCATCCCAGCCTTCCTGACCATAATTCGGCCAGGGCTCTCCGGATAAAGAGAGAGACTTTAGTGAATTCAGAATGTCTCCAAAGGGCGAGTGCTGAAACATGTCCGCGGCAGTGAATTCCATGATCGGCGCCCAACCGGATTCGATTGGCAGGGGCGCGGAAGGCTCGGAGTCCGGAGAGGAGTCCGGCACCTTGGAGTTACGAAGCCAGCAAAGGATCGGTAGATGTACGGCCCGATCGCCGTAGAGATTGCAGCCTCGAGGCGGTGTCCAACCACCCGTCCTCGATCAGCGCAGTTGGCTCCGAGCTAAAGGTCGAAGCGGACTCTGGTGCGGCCGCCAGGACACTGTTCGACGGCAGAGCTAGATCATGCCCCTCGTACAGTGCGGCGCGCTTGGCTGTGGCTCGAACCCGTCGAAGATCAAGTCTCCGCAGATGTCAGCCGTGTAGTTCAAACTTCCAAATCTGACCTGATGGCCAGGGGCGTAGCTTTCAATCTGCTCCAGATGGCCAAGCGAATTGGCCCGCAGCACAAAGCCGCCAGATACGAAGATCTGTCCAGGAGAAAAGTCTCACCGAGTGCATCGTTGTTGATGATCGGAGGAGCCATCGTGCCTAAAGATGACGACACGTAGGAACTCTCAATGAAAGCACCAATGTCGGTGTCAAAATCGGCGGATCTCGGTAGGGGGTCCCGAATCTGTGCGTTTAGGCGGATGGTAACAGAGACAAGGGACACGATGTTTTTACCCAGGTTCGGGCCCTCTCGGTGGAGGTAAAACCCTACTCCTGCTTGATTAATATTGATGATATGGGTAGTACAAGAGTAGATCTACCACGAGATCGTAGAGGCTAAACCCTAGAAGCTAGCCTATGGTATGATTGTTGTTCGTCCCCACGGACTAAAACCCTCCGGTTTATATAGACACCGAATAGGGTTAGGGTTACACAGAGTCGGTTACAATGGTAGGAGATCTACATATTCGTATCGCCAAGCTTGCCTTCCACGCCAAGGAAAGTCCCATCCGGACACGGGACAAAGTCTTCAATCTTGTATCTTCATAGTCCAAGAGTCCGGCCAAAGGTTATAGTCGGCTATCCGGACACCCCCTAATCCAGGACTCCCTCAGAGGGAATGCAATAATGTTGTCGATGATAACCCAAATCATCGAGGGCAAAGGATGCTATTTCTCATCAAGAATTCGATAGATATCTTGGAAGACCTCATAAGGTTGATGATGATCACGACACATTTGTCGAGAGATTTCAAGATGTAATCAATCAGCGACGACATCAAGTCAAAGGAATGATGAAGCGGAAGGTTATTGGAACCATGGGTAGGACACAAACTTGAAATCAAGCATGTTGTTCAAAGTGAACTGATATGACGAGGAAGATCGACGTAAGCTTAGCTCATCATCAAAAGTTGTGCTCCAGGATTAAGGACCAGGTAGCACAGTTAAAATTTAGCATGGTAATGATATAGCCGATCAGCCTTGGAATGACTTGAAGGATTATTAAGCTCATAAGCAACGAAGATTACTTAGAGTTATCAAACGAGAGTGCAGAATCGGTTCTCTTACCGGTGTTCTTGAGCGACTAACAACTCAGAACCCATGAAAAATTGGAATCGGTGAGAATAATAGCTGATGGAGACTCATAAGATGCAACACAGTTCTTAGATATACTCGAGATACCAGAGGGTAATACTCGACTGTAGATCAAGGTAGAGGTTGTACTGGTGTATTGACTTGCAAAAGACAAGTGCTTTAACTTGTCCGAGAAATGGGATCAAAGAGAAAATATGGTCGAAACCACGATTGCATAGGATCAGTTAACAAATACCAGATGATATTATATCAACGAAATAGTTATTATTACAAGAAGCTTCTATGGTAGGATCTACGTCGTGTCCATGGGCATGAACACAAAGTTCAAGGTCGACTCCCACTTCTTCAATGTATAACCTTCCATTCACCTCTCATTTTCGAAGAAGTTGTAGTGTTGAGATTTTATCTAGCAAAACACCAGAAGAGTATGACCCGTGAAAACTTTCGAGTTCACACATATTAAGGAAGGCATAGGTTCAACCCGTCAGGGTATCGTGGAAACATATACCACAAGCTTCAATAGTAAATACCACAAGCTCGAAAGCAGAGCATGGTTGGTCATTCAGAGGATAGGATTTCCAATGGATAAAAACTTCCAAAGGGATTGAATATGAAGGACGCTATCGGATAAAATCCAACAAAGGATCCGGTGGTCCTCAAAGGATCTGATGTGAGTATCGGTACTTAACCAGAGGAAGAAACAATGCAAGGAGATCAGACTATAGAAACAACTGACTAATTCAAAGCTCAAATGCAAAAGAATTATGATTTCCGACCAAGGGATCAGAAGCAAACACTCTGATCAAGGATGGATAAGTTGCATATGCTTAGGGGTACAATCGATGGCAATCCGATTGGTCGAGAACCAGCTCATGTTTAAAATGATGTCTGAGCCGGAAGGATAAATCTTGAGGATTGCAAGCATCCGTAACATATCGAATCAATAGACTCTAAACGATAATGAGAAAGGATGCCAATAAGATTACCAGACTTATTGGATTAATCATAATGCTAGCAAACAAGAATTTCAAGAGCATTTGGCTGTTAAGGATTTTCAGAAGAACGAACGGTATTACGAAGACTTGTGTGAAATACCTGAATCAACTGGGGATGAGCGGATACTCGGTAAGTGCGAGAATTATCCGTAGGGGTATTCAGGTGACAAAGTACAGCAAGGCACTAAGCTCAAAGGATTCTCGGAACAACAGAGAGTATTTCGGGACATCTTGTAATAACAAGATCAACGGGGAATGATTGTATGAATGGCAAGTGTATGCTGTTTTCATAGGGGTTGACAGTGGAAGGAAATCGCAAATGCGATGTCACAAAGACTCGAGAGAACATCGTAGAGTAACTTCGGAATCTTCTAGTGCATCAGGCGATCATCTGAAGTGAGGGGCTCTCCGGGAGAAAGTATTATCGAGAACCTAAAGTTAGTTTTGTTTTTCGCAAAATTATTTAACCCGAATAGAAGAGAGCTTAGAGTCCCAGAGTATAGACGAGGAGTAAAAGATCCTAATACCACCCAAATGGGGACGTGGGCCCGTAAGACACACATCCATGTTAGTAAAAGTTTTGTAATGTCTAGACTCGACTTTGGCCAAGGAGTTGGAAAGGGGGATTCCTACAGGCAGTCAGCTCTGATACCAACTTGCGATGCCCCCGATTCAGTCGTACACTAATCATGCACGCAAATGTGTACGATCAAGATCAGGGACTCATGGGAAGATATCACAACACAACTCTAAAAACACAAATAAGTCATACAAGCATCATAATACAAGCCAGGGGCCTCGAGGGCTCGAATACAAGTGCTCGATCATAGACGAGTCAGCGGAAGCAACAATATCTGAGTACAGACATAAGTTAAACGAGGTGCCATAAGATGGCTAGCACAAACTGGGATACAGATCGAAAGAGGTGCAGGCCTCCTGCCTGGGATCCTCCTAACTACTCCTGGTCGTCGTCAGCGGGCTGGTCGTCAGCGGGCTGCACGTAGTAGTAGGCCCCTCCAGTGTAGTAGGAGTCGTCGTCTGGCTCCTGGACTCCATCGTCTGGTCGCAGCAATCGGGTAAAGAAAAGGGGAAAAGGGGGAACAAGGCAACCGTGAGTACTCATCCAAAGTACTCGCAAGCAAGGAGCTACACTACATATGCATGGGTATATGTGTAAAGGGCCATATCGGTGGACTGAACTGCAGAAGGCCAGAATAAGAGGGGGATAGCTAATCATGTCGAAGACTACGCTTCTGGCAGTCTCCGTCTTGCAGCATGTAGAAGAGAGTAGACTGAAGTCCTCCAAGTAGCATCGCATAGCATAATCCTACCCGGCGATCCCCTCCTCGTCGCCCTATTAGAGAGCGATCACCTGGTTGTCTCTGGCACTTGGAAGGGTGTGTTTTATTCTGTATCCGGTTCTAGTTGTCATAAGGTCAAGGTACAACTCCAAGTCGTCTTGTTACCGAAGATCACATCTATTCGAATAGATAAACTTCCATCCAGGGGTGCACCGCATTACCCGACATGCTCGATCCCATTTGGCCGGACACACTTTCCGGGGTCATGCCCAGCCTCGGAAGATCCACACGTCGCAGCCCCACCTAGGCACAACAGAGAGGTCAGCATGCCGGTCTAAACCTAAGCACACAGGGGTCTAGGCCCATCGCCCTTAGCGCACCTGCATGTTGCAAGGGCGGTCGGAAGCAGAACTAGCCCCCTTAATACAAGAGAAGGCTTACATTCCAACCCTGCGCGCGCCGCTCAGTCGCTGACATCACGAAATGCTTCGGCTGATACCACGACGCCGGTTGCCCACATCTTGTCCCACGTGGCGTTTAGTGCGTATAAGGTCAACGACCCAACTCAGATCAAATACCAAGATCTCGTTAAGCGTGTTAAGTATCCGCGAACGCCGAATAGGGCCATGCCCACCTCTCTCCTAGGCGGTATCAACCTTCCCTGTCGCTCTGCCACAAAGATCCACTCGCGAGTACTCCTACGAGCCGACCCGTCTTTAGTCACCACATGTATTATGTATAAAGTATATAGTATATACCCGTGATCACCTCCCGAGTGATCACAGCCCGATAGTATAGCACAACAGACGGACAAGAATGTAGGGCCACTGATGCAAAACTAGCATCCTAAACTAAGCATGTAGGATTGCGTAAAGGTAACAACAAGAGTAACAAGGACAAAGCTATGCATCGTGATAGGATTAATCTAAAGCAGTAACATGCTACACTACTCTAGTGCAAACAGTATAGAGAAGAATAGGCGATGTCTGGTGATCAAGGGGGGGCTTGCCTGATTGCTCTGGCAAGAAGGAGGGGTCGTTAACACCGTAGTCGTACTGGGTAGCAGCGGCGTCGGTCCCGGTGTCTAGCGAGAGAAGAGGGGGAAGAAACAATAAATACAATGCAAACAAATGCATGACGATGCATGACATGACAAGGCGTGATGCTAGGTGTGCCCAATCGCGGTAGTAGGTGATACCGGCGAAGGGGGAGAACATCCGGGAAAGTATCCCTGGTGTTTCCCATTTTCGGACAGATGAACCGGAGGGGGGAAGTTGCGAGTTTGATATGTTAGTGGTGTATGGCGGACGAACAGGCTGCGTATTCGGATTCGTCTCGTCGTTCTGAGCAACTTTCATGTTGAAAATAATTTAATCCGAGTTACGGATTAAAAGATATGATTTTCTAAAGATTTACTAATTTCTGGAATTTAATTAATCCTTTAATTTAATTCGAAATTGGATTAATGACATCAACATGATGTCATGTTGACATCAGCAGTCAACAGGGATTGACTAAGTCAAACTGACAGATGGGGCCATTGACTGGGTCAACAACACAGTCAGCAGGTCCAGTCAGCAGTCAACAGTCCTGTTGACTTAGTCAAACTTACGCGTTGGTCCCACTTGTCATACTCTGTTAGTTAATTAACCGTAGTTAATTAGGTTAATTAGTCATTAGGTTAATTAATATTAATTAGTTAATTTAATCAGAATTAATTAAGTTAATTAATTATTTATTTATTTTTATTAATAATTAATTAATTATATATATATATATATATTTTTAATTCCTTTAAAAAAACCGTTACGGGATGGACCCCATCGATGTACGAAAGGCCTTAGCGGGCGGGCACAGATTCTGAGCAGGCGCCCGATGGGACGAAGTTCGGGCGGCAGGCGCCGGCAACAAGGGAGGCAACCGGCAGAAGGCGTGAGGCGCCAAGCACCGACGAGTGGAGGCGGGCGGCAAGCCACCGGCGAGTGGAGGTGGTAGCAGCAGAAGCTAGAAGCCTGGGCTACAAGCGCACGGGCGCAGGCAGCAAGAATAAGGAGCGGCTGCGACAAGAGCATCGTGCACACGGGATGCACGGCGCGAGCGGGCGAGGGGCATGGTGAGCAGCTAGGTGGGGAGCCTGCGAGGCGACGGCGCGCGGCCGGTGGGCAGCGGGAAGAGCGAAGGGTCATGGGCGAGCGGGCACGCACCAGCGTCTTGCGGCGGCGGGCGCGAGCATGCGCAGAAGGGGAGCGGGTATGCACGTGGGTGGCCGCGGGGCGTGAAGCGGCGGGCAGCAGCTACGGCAGCGTGGTATGCACGATCGCCGGGCGGCATGAGGAGCAAGAGGGGTCAGCGAGGAGGGGGGCGCGCGAGGGCGACGTGCTGCCGAGCGGGAGCGGCTATGGCAAGGCTTCGCCCAAGGGAGAGGGGACTAGTCGAGGCTCATATCAAGGAGCAGGGACGGGGCAGTGTGTGTCGAGGAGGGCGACGGGGACAACGGCGCCGGAGGAGAAGCAGCGGGGAAGTCCCATGAGGTCCAAAGTGGGGCGACGGTGTTCGGCGGCGACGTTCTCCTCCTCGATCCCGATCCAGTCGGAGGAGAGGGGGGAGATATTTTTACAGAGAAGGGGGAGTGTCGGTGGGGGTTTAGGTCACGGGGGAGGAAGGGCCATATAGGCCAGATGGTTGGGCCGACCTGGTGGCCAGCTGGGCCATTTGGCCCAGTTGGCCAGGGAGCCTTTTTTTCTTTCTTTTGTTTTTGTTTAGTAGTTTTTCCTTTCTTTTATTTATTTATCTTTTCTATTTTATTTAGTTTAAAGCACTTAGGCACTTTGTAAAATTATGTTTTCTTCAATATAGTTACCATAGCAATATTTGTCACACACCTAACATTTTTGTTTTAATGTTTTGAAAACTTTGACTGTTTGCTAAATTTAAATTTGAATTTAGAGTGTTTTGAACTAACACGCGAATACCAACAGTAAACGGGATGACGTGGCATCATTAGCGAAGTTTTACTGTAGCTTAAATATTCGGGCGTCACAATCCTCACCGATGCTGCTGATTACCCTGGCCAGATTATTGGTTATAACCACCCTGGTTGCCTTGCCCTTGATACCAAGAGTTTGAGCCGCCACCACCAAAACCGGGCCCGTGTGAGCCGGATCCTGACTTGCCGGGCGGGCCATTATTGTTGCCATGATTCTGGTTAAAGTTAGAATTCCTGTATTCCTTCATGATAAAATAGTCCTTCCAAGCGTGAGTTGACGGCTGACCGGGTAGACTATGCTTTGGGCAAGGGTCCTTAAGCATTGCCTCAAGGTTAAATTTTGGTCCTCCAAATTGCGGCTTACCCTTACGACGCTGATTTTTATCTGAGCATTGATGTTAGCCAGAAAATCTGACCCGCCATCGGTTTGTTTGTGCTTACCACCGTTACCCTGGTTATGACTATTATGCCATGTCACGTTCTGCTGCTAACCCTTACCATTACCACTCTTCTTCCCCTTGTTGGTTTTATCATCATCAAATCCGGGGTCCTTAGTGTTGTCTGAGTCAGCATACTTGATAATAGCCGCCATGAGCTCTCACATGTCATTGCAGTGACGCTTAAGTCGCCCCAGCTTCTGCTTGAGAGGTGTGAAGTGACAATTCTTCTCCAAAATCAGAACAACGGAGCTTGCCTCAATGCTATCCGATGAGTGGATAATAGTTGAGACCCGGTGAACCCAATGGTGGTCCGACTCATTCTCTCGCTACACACAGTTGTCTAGATCAATAATAGACAGAGGCTGCTTACATGTTCCTTTAAAATTCTGAATGAAGCGCGCTTTCAACTCAAACCATGAATTGACGGAATTGTCAGGTAGCCCTTTCAACCAGGTTCGAGCTAGTCCATCCAACATCATGGTGAAGTACTTGGCACATACATCATCATTAACATCTAGCATCTCCATAGCCAGCTCATAGCTCTCAATCCAAGCCTCAGGTGGAAGATCAGCTGTGTAATTAGGCACCTTACGAGGGCCCTTAAAATCCTTTGGCAGACGCTCATTGCATAGAGCCGGCACTGGACACGGCATACCAACTATCCTGGAAGTCGTCCCAGCTTCAATGGACGCCGAAGGGTTTACTGGAAATTGCTGATGAGCCCCAATTGAGCCACCAATTCTGGCTCACGATGGGCTCTAGCCTGATGTATGAGAGCCTGAGCATTGTTTGGCCTATGCTCATCTCGGGGCGGGTTAGGCCCGCGTGGCGGGTCATCATTATGAGGCGGGTTACGATGCTGCACGCTGCTGGAAACTGCTGGTGACTCAATGTGCCGGCTATAACTTCGACTTGGGCGGGGAGTTGAGTGAACACGCTCACGACTGTACGAATAAGCTGCCTGCTGTGCCACAACCGTTTGAAGATGCCCCACAGCGTTCCGGGTCTCTATCGCAACCGGAGACTCGCCTTTGATCGGGATAGCCGCTAGCCGTGTAGCCGCTGCTATCATGTTGTCCACCGGGTTAGAATAATGGCCAGAAGGCGTTGGAACCCACTGAAGAGGGGTCTGATCCCTACAGGACGGGTCTGGCACACGAGGCTAAGCCACCGCTCCGGTTCCTGGCGCCTTAGCAGACCGGGTTAAGCTGGGCGGGTTACTCGTTCCTGCCCTAGGCGTGTTAAAAAGATTTCATCCCTCAAACTGTGAAGGCAAGCAGCTCTAATGCCTCCTTCGAAGAACAACATTGGACGCATTCTTGTCCAAACTTAGACGAAAAGATTCTGCTCTTATTCGCTATGACTCGGCTTCCACCGAAGCTCGCTCTGTTGTCATCCTGGTGTTCTCCGCATTAAGATCCTCTCAGGCCTTGGCCACCTCGTCTCGCACCTTTGCATCCTCTGCATTATGTTATGCTTGATTCTCCGGAGTTACCTTTGCAGCTAACAGAGTTGCCAAAGCATCTAAGAGCTCAGATAATACTTGAGCCGACAGTAGTATAGAGCCGCTTGCCCCGGCTGTCGCAGCAGCAGTTGAGCCCGATGTCATAGCTGCGGTCGTTGACGAATTTAGCATCGGTTGTGTACCAGCCATAAAACAGTAGCTCTGCTCGGCGCCTCATAGGGATCCGGAATACTGTCACCATCGGAATAGTCCCCAAGCCTGCCATCTTGAAGCTGATAGATTGATTCAGTTTCTCCAGTCGAGGACTCATCACCTGAATAGATGGTCGTCTCTCCACCGGATACAGATCCTTCCTCAAGATTCGCCCCATGAACAAAGCCCACAAAGACGCGCTTCTAGTCGGGTTGACCCCTGGCGGGTTGTGCATGCTGAGCCGTCTCAATGATGTCGGTGCAGGCGTCTGGCTCAGGCTCTAACTTGCTGATTTTGCCGATGAAGGCGTGAATTTCGCCAAAGGGGACTTGGTACCCATACTCGATTCAGTTGGCCTCGGGGCCCGAGCCAACATTGTTGATGTAGATCTTGCCGCGGTGACTCTTGGTCATCCGACCCATGGCATATCCTTTGATCCCTGAGAAATTTCCCTTCAAGAACTCAAACCCACCGTGCTCTTGCCCCACGGTGGGCGCCAACTATCGTGGTTTCGTCACGGCAGATGCCCTAGTGAAAGGACTTAGGTATGGAGCCATCGCAACATAGGATAGCTCGAAGGGGTTGAATGGGACAAAGGACAAAAAGGATTTACCCAGGTTTGTCCCCTCACAATGAGGTAAAAGCCTACGTCCTACTTCTAGTTGTATTGCTTGAGTTTCAATTACAAGGGAGCGATTACGCTTGATCGAGCTATCGATCGGTTGTTTCTTGAGTTAACCCGCCACCGGGTCTCGCCTTTATATACACAGGACGAGGATCGAGGCTTACAAGAGTCCGAGCCGGATCACACAATGTCGGTGTACAAAACTAGGGGCACATTTTTGTACCCCTTCACCCGTGCACGGGCAGTCAGAGCTGCGCCTGCGATCACACCAAGTAGAGCGAGGGAAGTGAGCCAAGGTAAGACCGAAGCCCAAGATGGCCAGAGCGACGCCAAGGCCAAGGCCACAAAGAGCAAAGGGACAAAGCAGGTTCTCCCGGCAGGAGACCCTTGCCGGGGGCAGTCTCGGCAGCCCCGACAAGACCCTTGCCGGGGCAGCTCCCCCCACACCAACGGAGTGAGCCACCCTTGAGCCCACGATCCCCAAAGCCATTCCACGTGGAGCCAGGGCTCGTGAAGGCACCTCCGAGGTGGCATGCAGATCTTTGTGAAGACATATCCAAGAATAGACGAGGATTAGAAGATGACGACCCCCGGCAAGACCCTTGCCGGGGACAACGGCGTACCACGGCAAGACCCTTGCTGGGGACGACGGCGTGCGACGACAAGACCCTTGTCGGGCCACCCGGCAAGGCCATTACCAAGGGTGCTAGCAGGGCCACCACTAGGCCCGCCGGCGACCAAGTTTCCACCGCCGTTCGCATGCAACTGCCGACCCAGCCAGCTGGGCAGGCACCTGCGTGGCAACATGCAGCCCTTCGTGGAGGCTCCACCATCGCGCCACCTCAGCTGCATGCCTGCCTACATGGCACCGCATGCATCGCTGGCCAGGGCGCGTGTCGAAGCTTGGAGGAGCAGCGACGGACGGGACGAGCCTCGCCCCCGTCCCCGATAAAGTGAAGGGACACCTAAGCCTCGCATCAAATGTGCTTTGTCCTGTAATACCAGCGATAACCTCGCAATACTGTTGCCTTTCCACCTCCTGTGTGCCACTGTGGCAACCCCTTTTTCTACAAAAGGAAGCCCAAGGCGACAAGGAAAAGGATTCAGCTTTTTGGAGCTCGTTACACTCCGTAGCTAGTTCAAGAACTCAGAATACATCCACCAAAGCAGGACTAGGGTTTTACGCATCCTCGCGGCCCGAACCTGGATAAACTAACCGTGTGCTCTCTGTTAGACCCGCTCTTCTCTCAACCCCGCGCCCCGCAACCGCAGTAGGGATTCTTGTGATCCCATAGGTGTCGTTTTCCACCGACATCTTTGGCGCGCCAGGTAGGGGGCGCGCAATTGTGAGAATCTGGTCTGGTAGTTAGCCTAGTGGTTCTTCATCGCCATGGCCCCTAAGAAGAAGACGGCCACGGCGATCGGCTCGTTGGGGGCCGAACGGCCCGTGCCAGTGCGGACGAGCAGTGGACCGGTCGTGGACAGGACTTGGGCTGCGGCCCGCGAACACCAGCACCACCCAGGCAGTCGGAGCCTGGCGAGCAGCATCGTTCATGCACCAGACGATCGGCCCCACGCTGCCGGATCCAAAGACGGAGCTAGGCCCCCTGCCGGCGGCGCGGGGCCTCCGGGGGTGTCGTTGAACCGAGTCCGGGCGGCGCGGCGACCTCCAGGACACATACACCGGCGACCATCGCGCGTTCTTCCCATGGTGTGCACGCTGAACAGCGTCACCACATGGTGACCCTGGGCACCGACGTGGGAAGAGCCCTGTGCGTCGTCAGTAAGACGAAGGAGTTCAACACGCTCGCCGAAGCACTGGTGAAAATGGCATGCAGCCGCTGGGTCGTGACAGAGCTCCTTCTAACATAGTTAGAAGTCGAAGCGCGCCACGATCCACTCAGCTGTCACCACCACCCACGCCAGCGGAAGCCTTGGCGCGCAAGATACCGCTCCTCGACTTCCCTCCTGCTGCAGAGAAGCTCGATGAGTGGAGGGCCACCATCCGGAGCCTCGTCGTCATCGCTAACAAGGACGATCCGCGACCAGCGGGGCCCTCGGGTCGGCGCTCCATCGAGCCACCACATGCTGGTGCTGGGAGGACCGGGGGAGCTGCGGCCACAGTGCACTCTCCTCCTCCTCGCCAGCCGCCGTGGGCGTCGGCCCGTCGTGACGACACTGGTGATAACATCTCCATAGCGTCGTCCGATCCACGGACCCTCTGCGACCAGCGCCAGGTCCTTCGGGAGCAAGCTCACGAAGATGCTCGAACCACCGTCAAGCGCCGGCGCGAAACGCGCCACCAGTCGAACAAGCGGGCGGGACCCGCTATGGACCACCCGACACTGGTGGGCCCCGGCGGCCTACCTTACGTGGTGGGTTGCCCGGCTTTTACCCGTGAGCAGAGGCAGTTCCAGTGGCCGTCCCACCGCACGTTCAAGCCCGACGTCGGCGAGAAGTACACTGGCAAGACCCATCCGTCCGAGTTCCTCAGCATCTACACTATCGCGATGCAGGCCGCTGGGGCTCGCGACGACAAGGTGCTTGCCAACTACTTCCCGCTGGCGCTCAAGCCCAATGTAATGTCTTGGTTGATGCACTTGCCAGCGGACTCCATCTCTTCCTGGTCAGATCTGTGCCATGAGTTCGTTGGCGCCTTCACAGGAGGCCACCAAGCTCATGGCCAGGCCAGTGATCTGCATATCATTCCTCGGAAGGAAGGGAGACCCTGCGCAAGTACATCTAGAGATTCAGCCGGGTGCAGTACAACATCCCCCACGTTCATCCCGCCGCCGTGATTAGTGCTTTCCATCAGAACGTGCGCAATCACAAGATGCGCGAGGATCTGGCGATGACCAAGGTTAAGGATGTGGCAGAGCTCTACATTCTGGCCGACAGGTGCGCCCGGGCTGAAGAGGGAAGGAAGTACCCCGGCGAAGACGCCGGCGTGGAAACCGACTCTACCGATGAGGACGCCGCCGCCCTGACGAAGAAGGGCCGGCGTCGCAACAGGAAACGCAAAGGCAAGGCTGTGCTTGCCGTTGAGGGATCTGATGATACCGGTGCCGGCAAGAAGGTCAAGGCAGACATCCCCGGCAAGGAGGTTGCCAGGAGCGCCGCCTGCCGGGCCTTGGCGGCTACCGACAAGCCAGGAAGCTCCGGTAAGCAATACTGCAAGATCCACCGCACCAAGGGCCATGATCTCCAGAACTGCCGACAAGTCGAGGTGCATGCTGAGAAGCAGAAGGCTGAGTACGAAAGGCAGGACAAGGAGAAGGACGAGGATGGTGCTGAGGGATCCGGCAAGAAGGGTGGCGGCCAAGGAGGCCGCCCCGGCAAGGACAACTAGCAAGAAAGGCCCGGCCGGGGCCGTGACAAGAAACAAGAAGACGACGATCACGACGAGGACGACGAGTCCGGTGAGCAAGGGTTCCAGAAGGCTACGGAGTCCATGTGCGTCGATGGCGGCGCCTCGCTGCATGCCTCTCACCGCCAGCTCAAGCAGTGTGCGTGAGAGGTTATAGCAACAGAGCCGTCGTTCGACGCTCAGAAGCCACTAAAGGGTTCGAGCATGCCCCTCATCTTTGACACCGAGGACCACCCTGATCGCACTACCGCGGTCGGGTGTTTGCCTTTGTTGGTTTCGCCAACAATACGCAACCTCAGGGTGAACAAGATGTTTGTTGACGCCGGGGCCGGCCTGAACTTGATCTCGCCTATCGTGATCAAAAGGTTGCAAATCCCTGACGGAGACCTCCAGAAAACGGGCATGTTTCAGGGGGTCAATCCGGGGAGAAGCCAGCCAAAAGGAAAGGTCACACTGCCCGTGACATTTGGAGGTGAGTTGAACTACCGGATGGAGAGGATCGTCTTCGACGTGGCCGAGATCCCCTTGCCCTACAATGGGATCCTCGGCCGCCCGGCACTAGCCAAGTTCATGGCGGCATCACACTACGCCTACAACATGCTAAAGATGCCTGGGCCATTGACCATCATCTCCGTCCCCTCCGACAAGAAGGATGCGCTGATCTGCACCGACCAACTCTACCGGGAAGCAGTTGCAGCAGCTGCCGTCAAGGCACCTGCTCCTGCCGCCGGAAGCCCGGGAGGAAAGGAGGAGCCCGGCAATACCTCTCGCACCCATTCCGGCAAGCACACCTCCTCAGGGTGTTGTGCTACCGTTGAGGATGTGCCAGAGAGCTCTGCCGACAAGAGCAAGAGATCCAGAGCCGAGCCACCGCAGACCAAGAAGGTGCCCGTCGTGGAGGACGGCACGGGAGGGGCCTTCATTATAGGCTCCACCCTGAACTGCAAATAGGAAGGTGAGCTCGTCACCTTCCTGCGGGCAAATGTCGACGTGTTTGCATGGCAAGCGTCCGACATCCCCGGTGTTCCCAGGGAGGTGATTGAGCACCACCTAGCTGTCTTCCCCCACGCGCGGCCCGTCAAGCAGAAGGTCAGAAAGCAGGCTCTGGAGAGGCAGGAGTTCATCACAGAGGAGATCAGGAAGTTAGAAGCGGCGGGTTTGGTGAGAGGGGTGCTCCATCCGACGTGGTTGGCCAATCCGGTAGTGGTGCGCAAGGCGAATGGGAAGTGGAGGCTGTGTATTGATTACACAGATATCAATAAGGCTTGTCCTAAGGACCCCTTCCCATTGCCGCGCATCGACCAGATTGTTGACTCCACGACCGGGTGTGATCTGTTATCATTCCTCGATGCCTACTCAGGCTACCACGAAATCTTCATGACGAGAGAAGATGAAGAGAAGACAACAGTCATCACCCCATGTGGTACGTATTGCTTTTTACGGATGCCTTTCGGGTTGAAGAGTGTTGGCTCAACGTTTGCAAGAGCAGTCCCAATTGGTTTTGAACCTTAGCTCCATAGAAATATGGAGGCCTACATGGATGACATAGTGGTCAAAACCAAGGAAGGGCCGACTCTTGTGCAAGATCTAGAAGAGACATTTGCCAACCTGTGCAAGATCAACCTCAAGTTGAACCCTGAGAAGTGCGTCTTCGGCGTCCCGTCCGGCAAGCTTCTCGGGTTCTTCGTGTCACAGCGCGGGATCGAGGCAAACCCAAACAAGATCAAGGCAATTGAGCAGATCGAGGCGCCCAAGCGGATCAAGGATGTGCGTCGGCTCACCGGCTGCGTTGCCGCCATGAGCCGGTTCATCTCCAAGTCCGCCGAGCGCGCCCTTCCCTTTTTCAAGATCTTGAAAAAGGCGGGCCCAATAGAGTGGACCCCAGAAGCCGAGGCCGCACTGCAGGACCTGAAGAAATACCTTTCCTCCATGCCAATACTAGTTGCGCCTAAACCACAAGAGCCGTTACTGCTGTATCTGGCGGCGACGAATCAAGTGGTCAGCGCCGCACTAGTAGCACAGAGGGAGGTCGACGAGGAGGCAGCGATGGCGGCAGGACCAGCGGATGGCAAGCCGAAGATTCCCCCTGGCAGGGCCTAGTGCCGACAAGGCGCAGCCCCCGGCAGAGTCTGGTGCCACCAAGGTGATGCCCGTGTGGTCGAGTGAAGTGGTGCCCAAGAAAAAGATGATGCAGCACCCGGCTTACTTTGTCAGCTCCCTCTTGCAGGGGGCTAGGTCAAGGTATTCCGGTGTGCAAAAAATGCTCTTCAGCCTCCTTATGGCCTCGAGGAAGCTGCGTCACTACTTCCAGGCCCACGAGATCACTGTCGTCACCCGCCTCCCGTTGCAACGAATACTACACAACCCAGACACAACCGGAAGGATTGTGGAATGGGCCTTGGAGTTGTCAAGCTTCGGCTTAAATTTTGAGAGTACCTCGACAATTCGGAGAAAAGTCTTGGCGGAGTTCATTGCGGAATGGACCTCGATGCCTGACGAAGAAATCCAGGAGACTACTCTCCCTAGGAAGGAAACAGACCGCAACTGGATCGTGTACTTTGATGGAGCCTTCTCACTGCAAGGCGCCGGTGCCGGTGTGCTGCTCGTCGCACCCACCGGAGAGCACCTCAAGTACGTGATCCAGATGCACTTCCCCAGGGAGATGTCCACCAATAACACCGCCGAGTATGAGGGAATGCTTGCTGGTCTCAGGGTCGCGGCAGACCTGGGGGTTAAGAAGCTCATCGTCAGGGGTGACTCGCAGCTCGTTGTCAGGCAAGTCAACAAAGATTATTAGAGCCCACTGATGGAAGCATACGTAGATGAGGTGAGGAAGCTGGAGGAACGCTTTGACGGTATCCAGGCGGAGCACGTCCCCCGAGCGGAGAACGACATCGCCGATTACCTATCAAAGCGTGCCGCATTCAAGCTACCTGTGGAACCAGGTACCTTTTTGCTCCGGTTAACTCAACCATCCATCGATCCATTAGCAGGGTAGAGCAAGCGGAGAAAATCAGGTCCCAGCAAGTACTTTCCTACCGAGCCCCCCGGGGCTGCCGGCAAGGGTACTGCCGCGGACTCTGAGCATGCCCAAGAGCGACTGCCTCCGGTGGGGCGTCAGGCCCTGGCCGTAAAGACAGCCGCACCCATGGCAGAAGAGATGCCTTTGGTCCTTGCCGGCGAGCCTCAGGCTCCGGCATGTGCGCAACATACCGTCTGGTTCCTCCAAACAGGGGAGCTTCCTAAGGAGCAGGAAGAAGCGGAGAAAGTAGCCCGTCGGTCCGCCCTGTACTAGTTTGTCGATGATGTCCTGTACCAGAGAAGGCCGAACGGTGTGAAACTCAAGTGCATCCCCCGGGAGGCAGGATTAGAGCTGTTGGCAGAGATACATGGAGGCGTATGTGGCTCCCACATAGGGTCAAGGGCCCTTGCCGGGAAGGCGTTCCGGCAAGGTTTCTTCTGGCCCACCGCCCTCCGGTATCACGGCACTAGTCACCAAGTGTGAAGCGTGCAGTTCCATTCAAAGAAGCTTCATCAACCAGCTCAAGCCCTTCAAACAATCCCTCTCTCCTGGCCATTCTCGGTGCTGGGGCTCGATATCTTGGGACCTTTCCCAGTATTGTCGGGGGCTTTGAGTACTTGTACGTTGCAATCGACAAGTTCACAAAGTGGCCAGAGGTGGAAGCAGTGAGGAAGGTGACTGCTCAGTCAGCTGTCAAATTCTTCAAGGGACTGGTTTGCGTTTTGGTGTGCCAAACAGAGTCATCACCGACAATGGCATGCAGTTCACAAGCCACACCTTCATGCAAGACATCCGAGACCTCGGCGACAAGAAGGTCATTTTGCTTCCGTGGCACATCCACGGAGCAACGGCCAAGCGGAAAGGGCAAATGCTGAAGTGTTGCGAGGCTTGAGAATGAAGACCTTTGACAAGCTGCACAAGAGTGGAAGGCGCTGGATTGATGAGTTGCTGGCGGTTCTTTGGTCGATCAGGACGATGCCAAATCGAGCCACCGGCCAGACACCTTTTGCCCTGGTATACGGGGCGGAAGCAGTTCTCCCCACGGAACTCATACACAGGTCACCTCGAGTGCTCGCTTATGACGAGCTTGAGCAAGAGCCATTGCGCCAAGATGACGCGATGCTCCTTGAGGAAGATCGTCTTCGGGCGGCTGTGAGAGCGGCATGCTACCAGCAAGCCTTGCGCCGCTACCATAGCCGCAAGGTTCATGCCCGAAGCTTTGAGGAAGGCGACCTTGTTCTTCAGCGCATTCAATTCGACCAAGAATTCCAACAAGTTGACGCCTTGAAGTGGGAAGGCCCTTATCGGGTATCTGAGCCACCAGGCCTGGCGCAGTCCGCCTGGAGACCGAGGATGCCGTACCAGTGAGCAACTCCTGGAACATCGAGCATCTTCGTAAGTTTTACCCATAAGGCGCGGCTTGCTGGGCCTCCCGGCAAGCCACCTTTTGTACGAGCTTTGCCGACAAGGCATGTGACCCTTTGTACAAAGCCAGGCGCAGACCCTGAGCATAAATAAATGAAGCGCTGGCACCCTAAGTTATAGCATGCATGCTAGGTCAAGTCTCGTCCTTGGTTAGGGTTGATAGTGCTTAGCAGCGACTAACCCCTAGCCTACAGGTCGAGTGCGCGTCTATCTGTTCCTTTCCTTTCCTCCTTTGGTTCGCAGGGCACGTGAGCATTTCTGCTGAGCTAATCGGAAAGAAAGAAACGGACCGACGCCCCGGCCCTGGCCAACCAGAGTTACCGGGGGGGCAGCAAGCACAAGGATCCAACCGTGGCAAGATAAGATTACCGAGGGCTGCAGATCCAGATAAGTCTTTTATCCCCTGTCATGCGTTTCAGACCCGGACTGGGGTATATGAAACCTCGTTCTTATCTCTAGGCTGCCATGCTCCCTTTTTTCCTATACCCAAGGGTTATTCCTTGGGTCCGAATTTGGTCGCAGCCGTGGCAGCAAGGAGATGGGACGAGGAGCCTAAAGCCCACTTCATCCCCGCCTCCGCCAAGAGCGTGAGGATGGTTGAGTAGAGTGGGGGGTGGCAAGGCCTGTTGCTGGGCGAAAGACGTTTATCTTAAACAATAACAAGGATCCGCTCCTTGTCGTGGGATTTACCCACGAACGAAAAACCCGGAAAGCATCCCTTTTTCATTAAAAAACACCCCATACAGGTACAGTTCGTGCGGGATGAAAAACATGAACAAGGGGATTACAAGTTTTAAATTCAACAAAGGCCCGCAGGCTTACAAGCAAAAAAAGAGATAAGATGCCCGTAATCCCTTTCTTGTCCCTCTCCTCAGGAGGCAGGTCAAGGAGGCGAAAAAAGGCAAAAGGGGCGCCTAGGCGAGCTACGAGCAGCAGAAGACACCGAGAGAACACCTCGGCGGCCGCCCATGGGCACGTCGGTGATGAGGTGCTGGGAAAAGAGCTGGAAGACGAGGCGGCATGACCGGCGGTACGCGACGAAGGAGTTGGTGCCCGCGTACTCCGAGTTGACGGCCTTGCCGCCAGCCCTCTTCCTCTTCCGTAGCCTCCCGATGCCAGCCCCCCAAGGAGACGTCCCCGAGAAGTTCAAGGAGCTGGCCCCTCCCTCGACAAACCCCTGGCGGAGGAGAGGCCAGGTGTAGATGCTGCTGCTGCCGCACCCGCCCAGGCGCGGGGCGTCCGACGCCTTGTCAGACTCGTCCCCGCTATCCGCCCTGCTGTCCTCCTCGTCACTTTCGCTCGAGGAAGAGCTTCCATCGTCAGAATCTCCATCGGAGGAGCTCTCGACGCAACACTTCAGGCGAGTCCCGAACTCTCCGATGACCTTGACGGAGAGTAGGCCGTCCTCCATCAATTTGAAGTAGAGGATGAGCCCCGCCGTCAGGTTGTGGATGCGAGTGAACGTCTTCCACCCACGACGGAGGTGCATGACTCGAGGAGCCGAGAAGTCGACATTGAACCGCGTGCCCCTGTTCCCACAACCCCTCATGTGCAATCTGAGGGATTGGGGCTGATCATGCTCCATCTCCCGAGCAAACGGGGCGGGAAGACAAAGACGGCGACGCGGAGGCCGGCGCAGCCTAATGAAGAACTCGTGGGGCTGGTCTCCGACATGGCCTTCCATCGGGAAAGGCACCATGGGCGGGGGCGAAGCTGGCGCGCCGCCCCACCCTCCTCTTCCCGGAGCACTGCAACCTCTGCCCCGGCCTCGCCCACGGCCTCGCCCCCTCCCCTTCCCCTCGCGGTCGGCTCTGCCACCGCGGGCGCTGAAGGAGGAGGGACGCGTTGTCGAGCGGCGACCCTCGCCGCCACCGTCGAAGGACCGGGATTCCCTTTCTCCATGTCGGATGAAAGGAAGGAGCGGAAGCAAAGGGAGGTAGAAGATGGAGGAATGCAGGATGCCATCCCCCCTTCCCGCTCTTTATAAAGGAACGGGGTTGGGGCTCAGCCGCCCCGCTCGGCCAATCAAGACACGGGAGGCGCAGGGAACCAGGACCGACCCGCTGCCCCAACCAGCGACGGCCCGGTTTCCCGCCTCCACCGTTTGCCACCCCGAGCTCATGAAAGATGCGTGGCAGACAAGCAGAACCAAGGGGATAGGTGAGGCGACCTCTCCCCACCCCGTGATTGTGGGGAGTGGACGCCTTGAAGACCGCGCCCCGGCCTCATTCAGTAAATGAGCCGCGCCTCCGTGCCTCCCTCCCTTTACGGGAAAGGCGCGAGCCGCCTCTTTACTATGATGTGACGCATGCGTGTGAAAACCACCCAACGCATGCCGCCCACGTCACGCACGCCCCTCCACGCCGCGCCGCGCGCGCGGGTCGTAGGAAGCACAACGCCCAAAAAATCTTACCATGGTAAAAACCGCCCCGCCTGCCCGTGCACCGTTTTGAGCCTGACCCAACAACGTGTCGCGCTTATGTGTGGCCTAGGCCCGGGGGCTCCTGTCGGTGTACAAAACTAGGGGCACATTTTTGTACCCCTTTACCCGTGCACGGGCAGTCAGAGCCGCGCCCACGACCACACCAAGCAGAGCGAGGGAAATGAGCCAAGGTAAGACCGAAGCCCAAGATGGCCAGAGCAATGCCAAGGCCAAGGCCACAAAGAGCAAAGGGATGAAGCAGGTTCCCCCGGCAGGAGACCCTTGCCGTGGGCAGCCTCGGCAGCCCCGGCAAGACCCTTGCTGGGGCAGCTCGCCCCACACCAACGGAGTGAGCCACCCTTGAGCCCACGATCCCCAACACCATTCCGCGTGGACCCAGGGCTAGGGAAGGCACCTCCGAGGTGGCATGCAGATCTTTGTGAAGACATATCCAAGAATAGACGAGGATTAGAAGACGACGACCCCCGGCAAGACCCCTGCCGGGACCAACGGCGTACCACGGCAAGACCCTTGCCGAGGACGACGGCGTGCGACGACAAGACCCTTGTCGGGCCACCCGGCAAGGCCATTACCAAGGGTGCTAGCAGGGCCACCACTAGGCCCGCTGGCGACCAAGTTTCCTGCGCCGTTCGCATGCAGCTGCCGACCCAACCAGCTTGGCAGGCACCTGCGTGGCAACATGCAGCCCTTCGTGGAGGCTCCACCACCGCGCCACCTCAGCTGCATGCCTGCCTACATGGCACCGCATGCATCGCTGGCCAGGGCGCGTGTCGAAGCTTGGAGGAGCGGCGACGGACGGGACGGGCCTCGCCCCCGTCCCCGATAAAGTGAAGGGACACCTAAGCCTCGCATTAAATGCGCTTTGTCCTGTAATACCAGCGATAACCTCGCAACACTGTTGCCTTTCCACCTCCTGTGTGCCACTGTGGCAACCCCTTTTTCTATAAAAGGAGGCCCAAGGCGACGAGGAAAAGGATTCGGATTTTTAGAGCTCGTTACACTCCGTAGCTAGTTCAAGAACTCAGAATACATCCACCAAAGACGGACTAGGGTTTTACGCATCCTCGCGACCCGAACCTGGATAAACAAACTGCGTGCTCTCTGGTAGACCCGCTCTTCTCTCAACCCCGCGCCCTGCAACCGCAGTAGGGATTCTTGTGATCCCATAGGTGTCGTTTTCCACTGACACACAACGTGACGGGCCTGGTTTTTAAGTTGTCCTACCTTAACAGGCAAGCCACCATATGGCGGTTTACACATCCGGGTCTTGGGCCATCCCCAGGGCCGCCTCTGTGAGCCGTCGTCTTCTCACTTCGTCTTGTTGGGCCTTCTTCATGTTAAGTCTCTAATGGTGTAACCCGGCCCCTCCCGGGCGGGTTAGAACTCGGAGTTATATCCCCAACAGAGTTATTTATTTTGATGGCTCCAGAACGATAAAACTCTTCGATAATATACGGTCCTTCCCATTTAGAGAGAAGCTTTCCTGCAAAGAATTTGAAACGAGAGTTCTACAAAAGAACATATTCACCAATTTTGAATTCCCGCTTTTGGATTCTTTTGTCATGCCATCTTTTAACTTTTTCCTTAAATAACTTGGCATTTTCATAGGATTGGGTTCTCCATTCATCTAGTGAGCTAATATCAAATAAACTCTTTTCACCGGCAAGTTTGAAATCATAATTGAGCTCTTTAATTGCCCAATATGCTTTGTGCTCTAACTCAAGAGGCAAATGAAAAGCTTTTCCGTAAACCATTTTATAAGGAGACATGCCCATATGATTTTTGTATGTTGTTCTGTAGGCCCAAAGTGCATCATCCAATTTCTTAGACCAATTCTTTCGGGACCTATAACAGTTTTTTGTAATATTAGTTTTATTTCTCTATTTCTAAGTTCAACTTGACCACTAGATTAGGGTGATAGGATGATGCAATTCTAGGGTTAACATCATATTTAGTAAGCATTTTACGGAAAGCACCATGAATAAAATGTGAACCACAATCAGTCATTAAATATCTAGGGACTCCAAACCTCGGGAAAATAACTTCTTTAAGCATTTTAATGGAAGTGTTGTGATCAACACTACTTGTTGAAATAGCTTCTACCCACTTAGTGACATAATCAACAACAACCAAAATATGTGTGTACCCATTAGAGGAAGGAAATGGTCCCATATAATCAAAACCCCAAATACCAAACGGTTCAACAACAAGTGAATAATTCATAGGCATTTCTTGACGCTTACCGATATTACCGATTCTTTGACATTCATCACAAGATAAGACAAACTTACAGGCATCCTTGAAAAGAACAGGCCAATAAAAACCAAATTGCAATACCTTGTGAGCAGTTCTGTCTCCCGCATGATGCCCTCCATAAGCTTCAGAGTGACATTTCCGTAGGATTTGTCCCTGTTCATGCTCAGGTACACAACGTCTAATAATACCATCTACTCCTTCTTTATAAAGATGTGGGTCATCCCAAAAGTAATGTCTTAAATCATAGAAGAACTTTTTCTTTTGTTGGTATGTGAAACTAGGTGGTCCGCATTTAGCAACAATATAATTAGCATAGTCAGCATACCAAGGAGTGTTATGAGAAACATTTATTGCTGCTAATTGTTCTTGTTGAGGAAATCGTTAACCGGTAGCTGCTCGGTTGGCTGGCGAGTAGGGGATTAATAGGCTAATCGGCAAGTTAATCAGCCATTTAATCAATTAATCGGACGATTTATCGGTTTATCAGCTACTCGGTGACCCTAGGAGTAGGGATTAATCGGCAAGTTAACTGGTTAATCGGACGATTTCTTGAACATGGATTGTTCATCAGTAAAACTATCATCAATAGGTAGTGGGTCATCAAGAACATTTTCTAACCTAGACAAGTTATCAGCTACGTGGTTCTCGGCTTATTTTCTATCAGTTATATGTAAATCAAATTCTTGTAGCAACAGAACCCACCTAATGAGTCTAGGTTTAGCATCTTTCTTTTCCATAAGATATTTAATAGCAGCATGATCAGTGTGAAGAATAACTTTAGAATCAACAATGTAAGATCTGAATTTGTAACAAGCAAACACAACTGCTTAAAATTCTTTTTCAGTAGTAGCATAATTTCTTTGGGCACTATCTAGAGTTTTACTAGCATAATGAATAACATTTAATTTCTTATCAACTCTTTGTCATAGAACAACACCAACACAATAATCACTAGCATCACACATAATTTCGAAAGGCAAGTTCCGATTAGGTGGTTGAAAAATAGGTGCAGAAATTAAGGCTTTCTTAAGTGTTTCAAAGGCTTCTACACAATCATCATCAAAAACAAATGGAACATCCTTTTGTAAAAGATTTGTAAGAAGCCTAGAAATTTTAGAGAAGTCTTTAATATACTTCCTATAGAAACCAGCATGACCGAGAAAACTACGAATACCTTTAATATCTTTAGGACATGGCATTTTCTCAATCGCATCAACTTTGTCTTTATCCACCTCAATACCATGTTCAGAAATTGTATGCCCCAAGACAATACCTTCAGTAACCATAAAGTGGCACTTCTCCCAATTCAAGACAAGATTAGTTTGCTCACATCTCTGCAAAACTCGATCAAAGTTGCTTAAGCAATCATCAAAAGAAGTTCCGTAAACAAAAAAACATCCATGAAAACCTCAACAATCTTTAAAAAAATCAGAGAATATACTCCCTCCGTCCGGAAAAACTTGTCCTAAAAATGGTTGTATCTAGACTTACTTTAGTTATAGATGCATTCATTTTATCCATTGCTAGGACAAGTATTTCCGGACGGAGGGAGTAGCAGTCATACATCTTTGAAAGGTAGCAGGTGCATTGCATAAACCAAAAGGCATACGTCTATAAGCATAAGTTCCGAAAGGTCAAGTAAAAGTGGTTTTCTCTTGATCAAGTTGTGAAACAGGTATTTGAGAAAAACCAAAATATCCATCTAGGAAGAAAAAGTGTGCGTGCTTTGATAATCTTTCTAGCATTTGATCGATAAAAGGCAAAGGGTAATGATATTTTCTAGTTGCTTTATTTAATTTTGTAAAATCAATTACCATGTATCCAGTAACAATTCTTTGTGGAATGAGTTCATTTTTATCATTTGGAACAAAGGTAATACCTCCCTTCTTAGGGACACAATGAACGGGACTTACCCATCTACTAGCAGCTATGTGATAGATTATACCTGCTTCCAAAAGCTTTAATATTTCAGTTCTTACCACATCTTTCATCTTAGGATTCAAACGTCGTTGATGATCAACAACGGGTTTAGCATTAGGTTCCATATTAATCTTGTGCTGACAGAGAGTGGGACAAATTCCCTTAAGATCATCAAGAGTATATCCAATAGCAGCTCGGTGCTTCTTCGGAATTTTCAATAATCTTTCTTCTTCATGTTCTGAAAGGTTAGCACTAATAATAACATGATATATCTTTTTCTCATCAAGATAAGCATACTTCAAAGTGTCAGGCAATTGTTTTAAATTCAAACACATTATCACCTTTAGGCGGAGGAGGACCTCCTAGAGTTTCAATAGGCAAATTATGTTTGAGCAATGGTCGTTGTTCAAAGAAAATTTTATCTATTTCATTTCTTTCATGCATATGCATATCATTTTCATGGTCCAGAAAGTATTGTTCTAGTGGATCAATGGGAGAATGCTGGCAATAGAAGCAAGACCAATTATTTCATCCTTGCTAGGTAATTCTTTCTTATGACGTTGTCTATTAAACTTGGGAAAATTAAACTCATGGGACTCATCACCAAAGCTAACATTGACAGTTTGTTTATGACAATCTATAGTAGCATTGACAGTGCTTAAGAAACGCCTACCAAAGATAATGGGATAGAAGTCATCTTATGGGGAACCAAGAACTAGAAAATCAGTAGGGTATTTTATTTTCCACACAAGACTTCAACATCTCTAACAATCCAAAGTGACGTGATGGTGTCTCTATTAGCAAGTTTAATAGTAACATATATGTCTTCTATTTCAGCGGGTGCTATGTCATTCATAATTTCTTGGTATAAAGAAAAGGGAATATCACTCACACTAGCACCTAAATCACATAAACCATGATAACAACAATCTCCTATTTTCACTGAGACAACGGGCATGCCAACAACAGGCCTATGTTTATCTTTTTCATCGGGTTTGGTAATTCTAGCAGCTTCATCGCAGAAGTAAATAACATACCCATCAATATTTTCTACCAAGAGATCTTTAACCATAGCAACATTAGGTTCTACTTTAATTTGTTCAGCGGGTTTAGGTGCTCTAATATTACTTTTGTGAACCACAGTTGAAACCTTAGCATGTTCCTTTATCCTAACAGGGAAAGGTGGGTTTTCAATATAAGCAGTAGGTACAACTAGGTCAACATATAAATAATAGTTTCATATTTATCTATGTCGGGTTCTTTAATTTCTTCTTTGATAGGTGGGTGATACTTAAACCACTTCTCCTTAGGGAGAACAACATGAGTAGCAAAAGATTCACAATCTCAGAGTCAAGTCCAAATTTAGTGCTAAACTTGTGAAAAGCATCGGTATTCATAAAAGATTTAACACAATCAAATTCAAGCTTAATACCTGACTCTTTATCTTCGTCGAGTTCCCAATCTTCAGAGTTACGTTTAATTATTTCTAAAATATCTCACCTGAATTCAATAGTCTTCTTCATAAAATAACCAGTACAGTATCGAGCATGGATCGATCATCATAAGAAAGTCGAGCATAAAAATTCTGAATAATAATTTCTCTTGAGAGCTCATGATTGGGGCATGAATATAACATTGACTTGAGCCTCCCCCAAGCTAGAGCGATACTTTCTTCTTCGCGAGGACAAAAATTATATATGTAATTCCGATCACGATGAACTAGATACATAGGATAATTTTTTTGGTGAAAATCCAATTTCAATCGATTCCAGTTCCAAGATCCAATATCATCGCATAGCCTGTACCATGCCAATGCTTTTCCCTTCAAAGATATAGGGAAAAACTTCTTATTAGCTTCAACTCCGGGCAAACCTACAAGCTTAAATAATCCACCAATTTCATCCACATATATTAAATGCATATCAGGATGTTCGGTTCCATCTCCTGCATAAGGATTAGCTAGCAGTTGTTCTACATACCCGAAGGAATTTCATAACCAATATTTTCAGTAGGTGCAGTAGGTTGAGGGGCAACTAATTGTGGTTCCGGTCGAGGTGAAGATACCCCGAACAAACCCTTCAAAGGATGGTTCTCCATACTAACAAGTGACAATAAATTTCAGCACGTAGTAATAATGTTTCCATACCAAGAGCGCTTCACTCCCCGGCAACGGCGCCATAAAAGAGCCTTGGTGACCCACAAGTAGAGGGGATCAATCATAGTCCTTTCGATATGTATGAGTGTCGAACCCAACGTGGAGCAGAAGGAAATGCCAAGTGGTTCTCAGCAAGGTATTTTCTGCAAGCACTGAAATAGTCGGTAACAGATAGTTTGATAGCAAGATAATTTATAACGAGGAAGTAACGGTAACGATAAATAATGTGCAGCAAGGTAGCCCAATCCTTTTGTAGCAAAGGACATGCAAAAACGGTCTCTTATGATAAGCAAAGTGTTCTTGCGGGTACACGGGAATTTCATCATATCACTTTCATCATGTTGGTTTGATTCGTGTTCGCTACTTTGATAATTTGATATGTGGGTGGCCAGTGCCTAGGTGTTGTTCTTACTTGAACAAACCTCCTACTTATGATTAACCCCCTTGCAAGCATCTGCAACTAGGAGGAAAGTATTAAGATAAAATCTAACCATAGCATTAAACTTTTGGATCTAAATCAGTCCCTTACGAAATAGCACATAAACTAGGGTTTAAGCTTCTATCACTCTAGCAACCCATCATCTAATAACTACTCCCTCCGTCTCATAATATAAAAGCATTTCTGACACTACATTAGTGTCAAAAATGCTCTTCTATTGTGGGACAGAGGGAGTGCTCCACAATGCACTCCCTTGGGCCCAAAGATGGTGAAGTGCCATGTAGTCAACTTTCACATGACACCACTAAGGGAATCACAACATACATATCATCAAAATATCGAACACATGTCAAGTTCACATGATTACTTGCAACATGTCTTCTCCCGTGACCTCAAGAACAAAAGTAACTACTCACAAATGATAATCATGGTCAAGATCAGAAGGGTATTAAATAGCATAATGGATCAGAACATATAATATTCCACCAAATAAACCATGTAGTAACCAACTACAAGATGTAACCAACACTACTAGTCACCCACAAGTACTAATCTAAGGTTCCGGTACAAACATTGAACACAAGAGATGAACTAGGGTTTGGGAGGAGATGGTGCTGTTTAAGATGTTGATGGAGATTACCCTCCCAAAGATGGGAGAGTTGTTGGTGATGATGATGACAATGATTTCCCTCTCCGGGTGGGAAGTTCCGCCTTGAGACAGCGGCGCTTCGTCCCGAAAGTCCTCTCTTTATTTTTTTCTAGGTCAAAATGACTTATATACCAGAAGATGGGCACCGGAGGTTGGCCGAGGAGGGCACAACCTACCAGGGCGCTTGTCGGTGTCAAAACCGGCGGATCTCTGGTAGGGGGTCCCGAACTGTGCGTCTAGGCGGATGGTAATAGGAGACAAGGGACACGATGTTTTTACCCAGGTTCGGGCCCTCTCGATGGAGGTAAAACCCTACTCACCTTGATTAATATTGATGATATGGGTAGTACAAGAGTAGATCTACCACGAGATCAAGGAGCCTAAACCCTAGAAGCTAGCCTATGGTATGGTTGTTGTTCGTCCTACGGACTAAAACCCTCCGGTTTATATAGACACCGGATAGGTTAGGGTTACACGTAGTCGGTTACAATGGTAGGAGATCTACATATCCGTATCGCCAAGCTTGCCTTCCACGCCAAGGAAAGTCCATCCGGACACGGGACGAAGTCTTCAATCTTGTATCTTCATAGTCTTGGAGTTCCGCCGTGATGATAGTTCGGCTATCCGGACACCCCCTAGTCCAGGACTCCATCAGTAGCCTCTGAACTAGGCTTCAATGACGACGAGTCCGGCGCGCATATTGTCTTCGGCATTGCAAGGCGGGTTCCTCCTCCGAATACTTCATAGAAGGTTTTGAACACAAGGATAGTGTCCGGCTCTGCAAAACAAGTTCCACATACCACCGTAGAGAGAATAACTTTTGCACAGATCTGCTGACGTATTCCGCGGCGTGACATCACACCACGGCCAGGCCTTTATATGAATCGTTTTTTACTGTTCCACCTCAACGCGCTTAGCGAGGCGGTTTCCTTGGCACGTCTTATCGAAGCATAGATCGTGCCCCCTTATTCCGGGATTCTCATCAATACGGACGTGGGTAACCCATCCGCGCCATTGATTACGGTGCTTGGGAGATAAGCAAGTTTTACCAGGCTGGTGGGGGACGCATGGCTTCGTCCGTCCATATAAGGGGATAAGGATCCACCTTTTCACCTACGCCTTCTTCCTCCTTTGCTCATCCATTTCCGTGCACTCGAGCTCCAGCGCCCAAGTCCGCACATCCCACCACAACCTTTCTCCAACCATGTCAGGAGCGGGAGGCAGGTGGATGGCCTCCTCCGTCATGGAGGGGCACATCACAAGACTGCGGGAGGCCGGATATTTGTCCGGCGACATCGCGCCTGAGCTGCCCGACGTGGGGCAGCTCATTCCAACCCCAGGCCCCATGAGAGGGTGGTGTTTCTCCCCCACTTCCTCCGCGGACTAGGTTTTCCACTTCACCCATTTGTCCGGGGGCTCATGTTCTACTACGGCCTGGACTTCCACGACCTGGGCCCGAATTCCATACTCAACATCTCGGCGTTCATCGTCGTGTGTGAGGCCTTCCTCTGCATCCAGCCCCACTTGGGCTTATGGATGAAGATCTTCAATGTCAGGCCGAAGGTAGTGGGCGGCCGTCAAGCGGAGTGCAGAGGCGCCATGGTTGGCAAGATGGCCAAAGTCCTATGGCTCGAGGGCGCTTTTGTGGAGACAATAAAGGGGTGGCAATCGGGGTGGTTCTACATCACCGAGCCGCGCGACCCCGAATGGGTGGCGGCCCCCGAATTCAGATCTGGCTTCCCCACACGGCTCTCGTCATGGTTAGAGACGGGCCTGACATGGGGGAATTCAGACGAGCTATCCGGACTCCAAACATGCGTCCGAAACCTGGTGGACAAGAATCTCAGGCTTGTCAACGTAATCCAGGTGATGCTCATCCGCCGGATTCTCCCATGCCAACAACGGGCCTTCAATTTGTGGGAGTTCGATCCGGCACAGCACCGAACTTTGCCGGCTCTTCGACACTATGTACGAAGATGCCTGGAAGGTGCTGTTCAAGGGCGCTGAAACCCCAGCATCCGCCAACAAAGATCGCGGATACATTTCATGGCGTCAAGCTGGCGAGGTAAGTTATTTTACCCTTTACGGGACTCTTTTTCATAGATTGACTCTATGTGGGATCTAAAACTCCCTAACCTTTGACAGACTGGCTGAAGACGTCCGGACAGATTAACTGTCCGGCTCCTTTGCCGGAAGACCCAGTGACGCCTTGATTAGACGGAGCTGCTGGCTCCGGTACCCCATGTGGTGCCGAGAAGAAGGCCAGAAAGGAGGCCACGGAACTCGAAGGAGTTCCCCGACGCTTGCCGTCGGATTCTGAAGCGAATCTTCTCCCGAGGACGAGGAGGAGGAAAGAAGCTTCTCCCCGGTGGGGAGGAAAGGAAAAGGAAGGCCGCCCCAACTGGGGAGGCCGGAGGGTCCAAGAAGGGAAGAACCCTTCCTCCGGACTTCTCCACCAACGTCGAGAACGACGAGGAGGATTGGCCAACAAGGGCCAAGCCCCTGGCGAGATCGTAAGTGTCCCGATACCCATGGCTTTTTTATTATTGCAGAGTGTTCTCTAATGTCGAACAATCGTGCATCCCGCCCAAGGGCGAGTTCGCCGATTCATCGAGCGGGTCCCTGGGCTCGTCGGAGATGGAGAGTACTTTGCTTCCGACCGCCTCCTCGCCTCATGCTGCGGACGACGCCGAGGTGGTGCCCCAAGGGGGGCTTGGTCAAGAGGAGGGGGCGCAGGAGGAGCCACAAGGCAACCTCTCGGACTCCAGGCGCGTGGGGGGCAAGACCCCCAGGGGCTCTAAGCCCGACCCTCGTCCGGACTCCATGCCGGAACATTCAGCGGTTCTGAAGTCCGGCCAGCGGTTCCTTCGCAAGAAGGGTAAGACGCCGGTGTCCTCCGTCCAACCGGAGGCACCGGATAGCTTACTGGAGGCGCTTAATAGCGCTTCCATCAAGGAGGAGCACCACACTGTTATGAGTGCGGTGATCCGGATGGTTCAGTCCGCCAAGAGCGGGCTGGCCGAAGCCTGTACTAGCCTTCTAACATGCTTTGAGGTAAGTTTAGAATATGTAAAAATAATACCGCGTAGACAGTAGCCCCTGATGCTTAGTTCGGTGTTCAGAAAGGAAAGCCGGACTAAGGATCTAAAAAGATATACGCAGGAGTCTAACATAAGTATGTCAATATGGGAATGCAGGCTGCAGCTGACCTCTGCCCGCCTTGCTGCGGAGGTCAATGCATCAAGGTAACCTCGAGCGGTCCGAGAACGAGCTCGGACAAGCCAAGAAGCAGCTCGAGGACAAGGAAGGTAAGTAATACCTTTTTAAAAGAAATGCCTCATAGAAAAGGTTTTGGTTGCAAAAAATAACAGGAATAACCTAGGTACTACAGGGGCCACGAACGAGGTGGCGACCCTAAAGGAAGCGGTGTCCGTGGCCGAAAACAAAGCGGCTGCGGAACGCACCGAGCGAGAGAAGGGGGAGGCGCAGCTGGCGGAGGTGCGGCAAGAGCTCAGGCTCGTGGAAAAACACGAGTATGGAGCGTGACTCGAACCGAGAGTCCGAGCTTGCTTCGGCTCTTGAGAGTGCCAAAGCTGCTAAGGCCGAGGCCCAAAAGCCCTCCAGAGATTGAGGCGATAAAGAAGATCGCGGCGGGTAAGGCATTCTTTATCTTTGAGCAAGCATGTGAAAGTGAATTACCTATTACTTACCCGGATTTGGAGCTCTCCAGAGCATTCGCAGATCTGCCCGTGGTGTGCGATCTTGCCGCATTCTACCGCACCAAGGAGGAGCTCAACGGAAAAGGTGTTCCGGTCTCAGTATGCTGAGGCGGACATTCGGTGCCCCTAAGCGACCAGCTGAAGCAGCTGGTCGAGCTCCACAAGGTCGCCGAACAGGCCATGAAGGGCCTCATAGTTCGGCTATGGCCATTGGAAGCCATGCCTGGGAGCTACTTCGGCTTAGTGCGGCGGCTGGTGGACGCTTGCCCACGAATTGAAGTCATCAAGCGCTCCGTCTGCATTGAAGGTGTCCGTCGGGCCCTTGCCCGTGCTAAAGTGCACTGGGGCAAGCTGGATGCGGAGAAGCTTGTGACGGACGGGCCACCGAAGGTCAAGGAGCATCGCACGCCCGAAATGTACTATGAGGGCCTCCTGAAGGGTGCCCTTGAATAGCGGATGAGTGCTCCAAAGATGTAATTTTTGAATAGACTCGCATTTGTTATCCTGTATGCTGAAAACTTGTTCATATCGTTAAGCAACGCTTGTTAATTTAAAATATTACCTTCAGGCGGTCGTTTATCAAATTTGAGAGATGGCAAGTCGTTGGCTTCAGCCCCCATGCCACGAAGTCTTTGGGGTGTTAGGGATAAACTTGAGCACTCTTGTTCCCATTCTTGGGTCCATCTAGGGAGGCGCTCAACGCAACGAACAAGGCAACCGGACTTATAATGCTTGAACACTCTCACTTAGCCATAGAATTCTATAATTTTAAATTTCGGCGAAGCCCCTAGTATTCGGAACCGAGTTCGGGGCACTATCCACGCCTTGGCCGGACAATTCCGGTTCCTCGCTCTAAGCGGCATAAGTCTTTATGGACCCGAAAAAACCTCTCGAACAGCGACCGGCTCTCACCCTATCATGACGGTCAGTTTTAGCTTTCTCCACTGAGGTGCTCGACCCAGCTCAAGTGGGGCACAATCATGATGGTTCTCCCGGTGCTACCTTAGCCGATATAACTGAACGTAAGGTACCAAAACATGCGAGCCGGGCAAACCCAACTATTGACCCAAGACATGATTCGGAGCCGATTCATATAATGCTATAAGTTTGGGGTGCCGCACTTGTGAAAGTGTACGGACTTATCACACCATAATTTTGGGGTAGTTAACCCCCTGGTGTATTGGCCGTACCAAAGTGTACGGGCGCAACATGTCATGAAATGAACATATATATAGATAAAGAAAAGAGTGCAATAATAGGCAAAAGCTATGCATTGTTTATTCAAAAAGGTACTGCAATGAAGGCAGGACGATACAAATAGTGCGATAAGCAAGGAATGGGACTATCTAACATGTCCCCTTCCAGGGTAAGCTAACTTGAGGATGATATGTAAAACAGGTATAATGCTCGTAATAGAGACCACACGAACACTTGGCGTGGCTTTCGCTTCCCTGGCTGTTGCATCGTGAGTTCGGCGATTCTAGTGCGGACAGGACTTCTGGAAGACGGAGTCCACGAGTAAGAAAAAGAAAGAAAAAAAGAATGACACAACCGAGCCCACAGTGCGGTCGAGCCGCATTCTTGGCGTGCCGTGGTCGTGCCCTCCCCATATGCCCATGGTATCTCCAGGCGTAATTATGTACGCGTAATACTAGCTTCGCAATTTCGCGAGGGCTGGGGTTGGGGCGGATTACTACTGGCGATGCTTGAATCGTGCGGCGGTCTTGTTGTAGGTTACTCCAGGCGCGCTTGACAGTGTCCGGACGCTTAGTGCCCGGACTCGAGAATTGCCGTGAGAGGCTGCTTTGCACCTCCGCCGCGAGGGCCGCCGTGTGCTCCTCCGTTTGGAGAGAGCGTTCGGTGTTTCCATTGACCGTGATTACTCCTCGAGGGCCTGACATCTTGAGCTTGAGGTATGCGTAGTTCGGCACCGCCTTGAACTTTGCAAATGCGGTTCGTCCGAGCAGTGCATGATAGCCGCTGCGGAACGGGACTATGTCGAAGATTAACTCTTCGCCGGAAGTTATCCGGGATCCGAAGACCACTTGAGTGTGGTGAGCCCGTACAATTGGCCTCTACACCGGTATGACGCCTTTAAAGGTCGTGTTTGTAGGTTTAATCCTTGAGGGTCTATGCCCATTTTGCGCCTGTGTCTGATAAAGCAGGTTCAGGCTGCTACCACCGGCCATCAGGACTCTGGTGAGGTGAAATCCGTCAATAATTGGGTCAAGAACCAATGCGGCGAAACCGCCGTGGCGGATGCTAGTGGGGTGGTCCCTTCGATCGAAGGTGATCGGGCAGGAAGACCATGGGTTGAACTTTGGGGCGACTGGCTCCATCGCATATACGTCCCGTAGTGCACGCTTCCGCTCCCTTTTGGGTATGTGGGTTGCGTATATCATGTTCACCGTCCGCACTTGTGTGGGAAAACCCTTCTGTCCTCTATTGTTCGGCGGCCGGGGCTCTTCCTCGTCATCACTATGAGCCCCCTTGTCATTGAGTTCGGCACTTAACTTGCCTACTTGCTTGAACACCCGACAATCCCTGTTGGTGTGATTGGCTGGTTTTTCGGGGGTGCCATGTATCCGCACAAGCGATCGAGTATTCGGTCCAAGTTGGGCCAGACCTGGTATTTCTTTTGAATGGCTTCTTCCGCTAACCGGGTTTAGAGCCTCTGAATCCGGCATTGACGGCCGTATCTTCAGTATTATCGTCGTTAATGTGGCGCCTGTTCTTGTTGCGCCGCGAACTGCCATTGCTGTCCTTGGTATCCGAACTATCAGGGTGTTTGGCCAAGTTGTTGCTTCTAGCTAGCTAGCTGTCCTCTCCCGCACAAAAGCGAGTCATGAGTGTTGTGAGGGCTGCCATGGATTTCGGCTTTTCCTATCCTAGGTGCCGGGCAAGCCACTCGTCGCGGATGTTATGTTTGAAGGCTGCAAGGGCCTCTGCATCCGGACAGTCAATGATTTGATTTTTCTTTGTGAGGAACCGTGTCCAGAATTGTCTGGACGATTCTTCCGCTGCTGAATTATGTGGCTAAGGTCATCGGCGTCGTGGTCGCACATATGTGCCTGTAAGTTATCAAGGAATGCGGTTTCAGGTCCTCCCAACAACCAATTGATTCTTTGGCAAGCTGTTGAGCCAATGCCGAGCTGGTCCTTTATGCTTGAGTGGGAGGTATTTGATGGCATGTAGATCATCACCGCGGGCCATGTGGATATGGAGGAGATAGTCCTCGATCCGCACCATGGGATCTGTGGTACCATCGTATGATTCGATGTTTACGGGTTTGAATCCTCGGGATTTGATGATCCATTACTTCATCTGTGAAGCATAGTGGGTGTGTGGCGCCTCATGTTGGGCTATATCACGGCGTAGCTCATATGAGCTTTGTCTCATCGCTTTCGCCCGGCCGGGTTTCTTTGTATCCGGCGATAGTAATCATCCCGTCGTTACGCCCACGCGATCCGTAGATCGATCTTGTATGTTTTGCCTTATCCTCCAATATATCTCGCAAGTCCGCCGTTTTCCCGTGCCTTGGTACTTTTTGAGCGGCGTCGGGTGTGGCTTGAGCGGAGGGCCGAGAGGCTTCTCTGTCAGCTGACCACGGGTGGCATTGCCATGTCGTCTGTTGGTGACTTGGGTGCTTCCTCCTCTAATCGAGGCAACGGCCTGCGTTTGGGGTAGCTTTTGGAGGGGCGTTGAGTTCATACTCTTGGCTGCAAGGACTTTAGTCCATCTGTCGCTAGCACGTCTTGATCAACTCTAAGCTGTTCTTTGCTTTTTCTTGAGGCTGCTTGCCATGGCTATAAGCCCTGCGTTTGAAACGCCTCTGTTGGCGGGATCCTCGGGCATGACAAATTGCCGTAAATCGAGGCTTGCCTCATCTTCGGAGGGAGGCGCATAATTATCGCCCTCGACCTCTCTTTCTGCCGCCTTGTCGTGCAGACTTGCTTCTCCCTCCTCCCTGCCGAGTCCTGCGGAGGGTTGTCTTCGCACTGTCCGGTGTTATTATCTCCCGTGCGGAATCACCGTTTATTGTGGAGGGATTTAGGCGGCCACGACGTCGGCGCTTGCTGCTTCTTGGAGGGGTCATCCTCCGTTGTTCCATCGCCGTTCCCATCTTTTGGATGTCCACCATGTATATGTCGTGTATGTGAGGTGGCCTTCCGGTGCCCTCGTATTTGGGTCTTGGTCGCCTCCGGCATCGTCGTCCATACCATCGATGTCTTCGGAGTCGAAGTCGAGCATGTCGGTTAAATCATCGACAGTGGCTACAAAGTGGGTGGTAGGTGGGCGTTGAACTTGTTCGTCGTCCGTATCCCAACCTTCCTATCTGTAGTCCGGCCAGGGCTCTCCGGATAAAGAGAGAGACTTCAGTGAATACAGGATGTCGCCAAAGGGCGAGTGCTGAAAGATGTCCGTGGCAGTGAACTCCATGACCGGCGCCCAATCGGATTCGATTGGCAGGGGACGCTGGAGGGTTGAGTCCCGGAGAGGAGTCCGGCACCACAGAGTCGAGGTCTTCGCAGCGACAGGGATGGAATTCGGCTCAATCGTCGTAGAGATCGTAGCCCCCGAGGCGGTGTCCAACCACTCGTCCTCGATCGGGGAATCCGGCTCCGGATTAAGGATCCGAGTGGATGCCGGTGCGGCCTCCAAGGCACTGTTCGGCTGCAGAGCTAGATCATGCCCATCGAGACAGTGCGGCACGCTTGGCTGCGGCTCGAATCCGTCGAAGATCAAGTCTCCGCGGACGTCGGCCGTATAGTTCAAACTTCCAAATCTGACCTGATGGCCAGGGGCATAGCTTTCGATCTGCTCCAGATGGCCAAGCGCATTGGCCCGCTGTGCAAAGCCGCCGAATACGAAGATCTGTCCGGGGAGAAAAGTCTCACCCTGGACCGCGTCGTTGTTGATGATCGAGGGAGCCATCGGGCCTATCAGTGACGACACAGAGGAACTCTCAATGAAAGCACCAATGTCGGTGTCAAAACCGGCGGATCTCGGGTAAGGGGTCCCGAACTGTGCGTCTAGGCGGATGGTAACAGGAGACAAGGGACACGATGTTTTTACCCAGGTTCGGGCCCTCTTGATGGAGGTAATACCCTACTCCTGCTTGATTAATATTGATGATATGGGTAGTACAAGAGTACATCTACCATGAGATCAAGGAGGCTAAACCCTAGAAGCTAGCCTATGGTATGATTGTTGTTCGTCCTACGGACTAAAACCCTCCGGTTTATATAGACACCGGATAGGTTAGGGTTACATGAGTCGGTTACAATGGTAGGAGATCCACATATCCGTATCGCCAAGCTTGCCTTCCACGCCAAGGAAAGTCCCATCCGGACACGGGACGAAGTCTTCAATCTTGTATCTTCATAGTCTTGGAGTCCGGCCGTGATGATAGTGCGGCTATCCGGACACCCCCTAGTCCAGGACCCCCTGGTGCGTCCACCTAGTGGGCCCCCTCTGGTTATTTGCTCCAATATAGCTCATATATTCCAAAACAATTCTCCATAAATTTTCGGCTCATTTGGATATGTGTAGAATAGGTAACTCTGACGTAGCTTTTCCAGGTCCAGAATTCTAGCTGCCGGCATTCTCCCTCTTTGTGTAAACCTAGCATATTATGAGAGAAAAGGCATTAGAAATACTCCAAAAAGCATTATTATGCATAAAAATATTATAAATTACTATAGGAAAACATGATGCAAAATGGACGTATCAATGTACTAGTTCATTACTCACATACCAGCTCCTCCAAAATTTCATCAACAACATGCACTCTAAATGTCATCAAGTGGCTCAAGTATCTCGAGAAGCCACTCGCGCCCAGTGTATTATATTTATGTTTTGAGCCACTCTACCTGTTCTATGACCATGTTGTGTAGTATATTTATGTGGTTGTTCTCAAGTTTGTTTGTCTATTTGTGCGTCTATTATTCATTTGCTGTTACCTGGTCATCCACCTCAGTCTATCTTTGATGAACATCTCTCAGTAGTGTGTATGTTTTTCATATGTGTTTTGTGTATTGTTTCGTGTATGCTAACCTATCTATGTTGATATTTTTGTTTCCATTCCTTATCACTATCTTTCTACTCAAAGTTTTGTGTTCATATACTCATAAGATTATCATCTCCTTGATAGAGTTATTTGTCTAATCTATCTATCCTGTCTTGTTTATCTTATGGTGTGACAATCATTCGTAGTTTTGTTCCTTCTAACATTTTTTCCTGTTGTGTTGTATGAAGAGATTTCAAGTTACGAAAGAAAATTTAAATCCATTTCACTCCCGTCTGGTCGATATACTCTCGATCCTAAAATATTACCGAAGGAAGGGCATCTGAATGTAATATTGACTTTGCGGGCGTTGTACGCTTTAGAGACATGATATGTGTACCCAAATTATGCACTCTAAACAAAGGATATCCATTGAAAGTTCTATCACGAAGTTAAGCATGGTTCAAAATGGCAAGGTCAGGAGCACTAAGGCCTCCACTCTCCCCACGACCAATTAAACATCTCCCAGCAAATAAAGAGTAGTAGCGCAAAACAGGAAAATGTAAACTAGCCACTCTCGCTTCCGACACCCTTCTCCTTTCCCCTACAGTGACTTCATTAATAAAATCTTCCACATCACTAGGACGTGATTCCTCGACGCTACCCTCATAAGGTAAATTACAAACCTCACAAAAGTCATAAAGCGTCATTTCCTTATACTCATCATATAAGTAAATGTCTACCATGGGTGGTGATCTCCTAGCATGAAAATGAAAATTTTGCATGAAAGTATTAGTGAGTAGGAGATACTGATCACACTAGTCGAGGAGGAAGTCGGTGATGCTTGCATTCTCTGCCAAATAATAGAAATCATCATAAATTCCGGCCGCCTACAAGAATGCATCACATGGCCATTCACACGGCCGAATCTTCGCAGCGCGAGGAAGATTATACTTGGGCTTCTCCTTCTCCTCATTTTCCTTTTCCTTCGAACCCCGGCTCGAGGAGCCTCTCAACAATCTCCTCATAATTTTCTTCCTCTAAAAATTTCTGAAATTTTTAGTGACTCAAAATATAAGTGAACCAAACTCAACAAAATTGATAGAAACTACTCCTACAAGTGCCTAGAGGCTATATCATGCATCAAAACTACTTTTTACCATATAAATTTGACATGCAAGCTCGAGAACAAGGTCCCCATAGCAGAAAAAATTTGCAATGAATAAAGTACTAGAACAAAAACTAATTGGACCATTGGAGGAGTCATATACCGAAGAACAATCCCCCAAAGCAGTTTTGTGAATGGACCTTTGAGCAAGGATATCAAAAATGGCAGCAAAATGAGCAAGAACACGAGTTTGAGCTATGGAGTGATTTTTTCTAGAAGAAGAAGAAGTGGATGGGTGCTGGAATAAGTGGAGGGGGGCTATGTGGGGCCCAGAAGGACGGGGCGCCCTCCACAAGGGGGTAGGGCGCGCACTCAACCCTTGTGGACAGTTGGTGAGGCCCCCTGGTGTGTTCAGTGCTAAAAATTCTAAAATATTATATGAAAAATCATACTAAATTTTCAGGGCATTTGGAGAACTTTTATTTTCGGGACAATTTTTATTTCACAAATAATTCAGAAAATAGACATATAATACTATTTTTGCTTTATTTAATCTAAATAACAGAAAGTAAAAGATGGGTACAGAGAGTTGTGCCTTCTAAATTCATCCATCTCATGCTCATCAAAAGGAATCCATTAACAAGGTTGATCAAGTCTTGTTAACAAACTTCTTCCGAGTGACATGAAACTGGAGAATTTTCGAATAACACTAGGTTACCTCAAGGGGATATGCATTTCCCCAACAATAAGAATATCATATTTTTTTGACAGTAGGAAGAGGAAATTCAAAACCTCCAATAGTAATAGTTGAAATTTTTCTGATATAATTGATACTATGGACTTGAGGTTGTTTCTTTGGAAAGTATATCATATGCTCATTACCATTAACATGAAAAGTGACATTGCCTTTGTTGCAATCAATAACAGCCCCTGCAGTATTAAAAAAAGGGTCTACCAAGGATGATCGACATACTGTCGTCCTCGGGAATATCAAGAATAACAAAGTCTGTTAAGATAGTAAAGTTTGCAACCACAACAGTCACATCCTCACAAATACCGATGGGAATAGCAGTTCATTTATCAGCCATTTGCAAAGAAATTTTAGTAGGTGTCAACTTATTCAATTCAAGTCTACGATACAAAGAGAAAGGCATCACACTAACACCAACTCCAAGATCACATAAAGTAGTTTTAACATAGTTTCTTTTAATGGAGCATGGTATAGTTGGTACTGCTGGATCTCCAAGTTTCTTTGGTATTCCACCCTTAAACGTATAATTATAAAGCATGGTGGAAATTTCATCTTCCGGTATCTTTCTTTTATTTGTAACAATATCTTTCATATAATTATCATACGGAGGCATTTTAAGCATATCAGACAAACGCATATGCAAAAAGGTAAGTCTAATCATTTCAGCAAAGCGCTCAAAATCCTGATCATCCTTTTTCTTGGATGGCTTAGGAGGAAATGGCATGGGTTTCCGAACCCATGGTTCTCTATCTTTACCATGTTTTCTAGAAATGAAGTCTCTCTTATCATAACATTGATTCTTTGATTGTGGGTTATCAAGATCAACAGTAGGTTCAATCTCTACGTCATTATTATTACTAGGTTGAGCATCAACATGAACATCATTATCAGCATTATCACTAGGTTCATGTTCATCACCAGATTGTGTCTCGGCATCAGAAATAGAAATATCATTGGGATTCTCAGGTGTGTCTATAGCAAGTTCACTAGCATGCAAAGTCCTATCACTTTTCTTTTTCTTTATATTAGAAGGACTAGGTGCATCAGTATTAATTCTCTGAGAATCTTGCTCAACTCTCTTAGGATTGCCCTCAGGATACAAAGGTTCCAGGGTCATTTTACCACCTCTAGTCATAACCCTGACAACATTAACTTTGTTCTTATTTTTTAACTCATTAAGCAATTCATCCTGTGTCGTAAGTACTTGTTCTACTTGAGTTGTAACCATGGAAGCATGCTTACTAATAAGCTTAAGATCATTAACAGTTCTACTCATATAATCACCCAAGTGGTCAAGCAGGTAAGCATTACGTTTCAATTGTCTACTAACATAAGCATTGAAGTTTTCTTGTTTAACAATAAAATTATCAACCTCATCCAAGCATTGACTAGCAGACTTATTATGAGGAATATCACCTTCATCAAATGTATGGAGAGAGTTTTCCTCTACTACCTATGTCGGGTTATCAAGACCATGTATTTCTTCAATAGGTGGTAAATTCTTAACATCTACAGCTGCTATACCTCTTTCTTTCATAGATTTCTTTGTCTCTTGCATATCTTCAGGACCGAGAAATAGAATACCCCTTTTCTTCAGAGTTGGCTTAGGATTTGGTTCGGGAAGTGTCCAATCATTATCATTACTCAATATATTATTCAATAGCAATTCAGCTTGCTCAACAGTTCTTTCCCTGAAAACACAACCAGCACAACTATCCAGGTGGTCACTGGAAGCATCAGTTAGTCCACTATAAAAGATATCAAGTATTTCATTTTTCTTGAGAGGATGATCAGGAAAAGTATTAAGTAATTGGAGAAGCCTCCCCAAGCTTGTGGGAGACTCTCTTCTTCAATTCGCACAAAATTAAATATTTCCCTTAAGGCAGCTTGTTTCTTATGAGCGGGGAAATATTTTGCAGAGAAATAGTAAATCATATCCTGGGGGCTACGCGCACAACCAGGAGCAAGAGAATTAAACCATAACATAGCATCACCCTTTAATGAGAAAGGAAACAACTTAAGAATATAGTGATAGCGAATTTTTTTCCTCATGAGCAAATAGGGTGGCTATATCATTCAATTTAGTAAGATGTGCCACAACAGTTTCAGATTCATAACCATAGAATGGATCAGATTCAACCAAATTAATTAACTCAGGATCGATAGAGAATTCATAATCCTTATCAGTAACAAAGATAGGTGAAGTAGCAAAATTAGGATCATATTTCATTCTAGCATTCAAAGAATTATCTTTTAGCTTAGATAACAGTTTCTTAAGATCTCCTCTATCATTGCAAGCAAAGAAGTCTCTAGCAGTTTCTTCGTCCATACAATAACCCTCAGGTACAACAGGCAATTCATATCAAGGGGGAGAATCATAATCGTCAGTTTCAAAAATATCACCAGTTTTTGTAATTTCATTCTCTCTAACCCTAGCAAGTTGTTCATCAAGAAATTCACCTAGTGGCAAAGTATTATCAAGCAAAGAAATAGTATAATCATAAGCATCATGCATAGCAGAAGTGGCATCATCAATAACATGCGACATATCAGAATCAATAGCAGGTGTAGGTGTCGCAAGTTTACTCAAACCAGAAGGAGAATCAAGTGCAGAGCTAGATGACAGTTCCTTACCTCCCCTCGTAGTTGAGGGAAAATCTCGGTTCTTTGATCTTTCAAATTCCTCATATTGATCGACAGATATAAATCCCAAGTGACTTAGAGAATAGAGTTATGCTCCCCAGCAACGGCGCCAGAAAAAGGTCTTGATAACCCACAAGTATAGGGGATCGCAACAGTTTTCAAGGGTAGAGTATTCAACCCAAATTTATTGATTCGACACAGGGGGATCCAAAGAATATTCTCAAGTATTAGCAGCTGAGTTTACAATTCAGCCACACCTGAAAAACTTAATATCTGCAGCAAAATATTTAGTAGGAAAGTAGTATGGAAGTAACGGTAACAGTGGCAAAAGTAACAGTAGCAGTTTTGTAGCAATCGTAACAGTGGCAACGGAAAAGTAACTTAGCAAAGATCAATATGAAACGAGCTCGTAGGCAATGGATCAATGATGGATAATTATGTCGGATGGCATTCATCATGCAATAGTCATAACATAGGGTGACACAGAATTAGCTCCAATTCATCAATGTAATGTAGGCATGTATTCCGAATATAGCCATACGTGCTTATGGAAAAGAACATGCATGACATCTTTTGTCCTACCCTCCCATGGAAGCGGGGTCCTATTGGAAACTAAGGGATATTAAGGCCTCCTTTTAATAGAGTACCGGACCAAAGCATTAGCACTTAGTGAATACATGAACTCCTGAAACTACGTTCATCACCGGGAAGTGTCCCGACTATTCTCACTCCGGGGTTGCCGGATCATAACACGTAGTAGGTGACTATAACTCGCAAGATAGGATCAAGAACACGAATATATTCATGAAAACATAATATGTTCAGATCTGAAATCATGGCACTCGGGCCCTAGTGACAAGCATTAGGCATAGCAAAGTCATAGCAACATCAATCTTAGAACATAGTGGATACTAGGGATCAAACCCTAACAAAACTAACTCGATTACATGGTAAATCTCATCCAACCCATCACGGTCCAGCAATCCTATGATGAGATTACTCACGCACGACAGTGAACATTATGAAATTGGTGATGGAGGATGGTTGATGATGAGGATGGAGACGGATTCCCCTCTCCGGAGCCCCGAACGGACTCCTAATCTGCCCTCCCGAGGTAGAACATGTCTTGGCGTCGGCTCTGTATCATAAAATGCGATGAACCCTCCTCTTTGATTTTTTCTCCCCGAACGTGAATATATGGAGTTGGAGTTGAGGTCGGTGGAGGTTCAGGGGCCCACAAGGATGGAGGGCGCGCCCCAGGGAGGTGGGCGCACCCCCACCCTTGTGGCCAGGGTGTGGGCCCCCTTCGGTTGATTCTTTCGCCAATATTTTTTATTAATTCCAAAAATCATTTCCGCGAAGTTTCAGGTCATTCCAAGAACTTTTATTTTTGCACAAAAATAACACCATGGCAATTCTGCTGAAAATAGCGCCAGTCCGAGTTAGTTCCATTAAAATCATGAAAGTTAGAGTCCAAAACAAGGGCAAAAGAGTTTGGAAAAGTAGTTACAATGGAGACATATCAATGGGAAGGAAGCGACATCGCTCCCTCACCCGCCCTGTTCAGTTTTCATCGCCTCCCTCCGCCGTGGCAGCAGCGGCGGCAGGAACAAGGAATGATGGCGGCACAACATCCCCCAAATGGTTCGGTAGCGTGGTCACCATACAAGCCCCGTTCGGGAACATGGGCAAGGTGTCAAGGTACGAGATTTATCTCTCCGTCACTTTCACTTATCGACAATCGAGCTACACTGGGTTTAGCATCAACAATGTCGATGAGTCCATGCGAAACTCGGTCCAGTATTTGCCCTGCTAAGGGAAGTCCTGAGTAGAGCGCCGGTGCGAATCTGTTGATTGACGCCCCGGCGAGTACGCTCCGGCAAGGCCGTCTGCATTGGCGTGACTTTTTATGCCAGCTGCCGTAAGATTGTTGAAAAGTGCAAAGAGAAGGAGAGAGGAACTGGTCCTGCCTGGCATCATGTTCTGTCGCTCTCAAGATATAAAAAATGGTTCCTTCCGACATTTGCCGGGAATCAGAAGGCAACACGCAAGATACCATCCTCCGAAAACACGCGGACGCGACGTGCGACTGCGGCTAGAGGGGGGAAGGAAGCACAGATGAAAACTAAGTCCACGTGATCGTTACTCTTTTATAGGTCTACAACTTGCATTTGCTTATCCCTCGGATACCAAGGGGTTTCGTATGAAGAAATCTTTGCGTGTGATGGCACCTTGATGGATCGTCTGCGCCCCCACTCTGTTCCGAGCCTGCTCATGGGGCGGGTGGCCGCATCAAAGACTCCTAAGGGGAAAAGCTTGTCAGGACATGTCCTCGCCAGCCGATGCTAAGGACCCGCTCCTCATAGCAATCATGGCGGCGTGTTACTGGCGGGCAACCAAGAAGTACGGTGTCTAAACAAGTAAAAAGAATCTAACAATACGAACATCCATGGATAAAACGCAAGGGGGATAACATGCGTTCGAGATTAATTAAACATCAGTTCGTCAAAAAAAAAAAAGTACGGTGTCTAAACACAGGACATGCATAATGTTTTGTTATGGGGCATCGCAGTGATGCGAATGGTTCAAGGTCGTGCATGGCTGCCTCGTGGAGCCTTGGGGACGACAAGGACCTTGTCGGTGTAGGGGGCAGCCTTCTCCTCGGTGGTAGAAATGTATATGTCCTCCGGCAGCCTCCTGAAGCCATATGCAAGATCAAGGTCCAGGTGGCGGTAGGCGATGTTGCTCAGAACCATCAAGAGGGCGTTGTGGGCAAGCATCCAGGATTCGCTTGCAAAGCGATCAGCCCTTCCCTCCTCATGTGCTTTAACTTTTCGATCAACTGATTGAAGAAGAGCCCTAGCTTGACCCTTGGGACCTCATGTTCGCCAACTGAGAAGATCGTCCCCTCCATCCCCATTGTTGCAACCTGGGCGGTGAGGCGCTCGGCGATGTCGACCAAGCTTTTGAACCAAAGATTGACATGCTCAGATTGGTTCTCCTGTTTGTCCGCCGCGTACTTCCGGTGGATCCTCGCGTTCTCCAAGTCCTTCATCAGCTGCTTCTCACGAACCCCGCTGGACTCGATCGAGCTCTCCAGGGTGCCAGCCCTGGCCTTCAAGTCAGCTATGGTGCCATTGGCAGTCTCAAGGTCTTGGCTCTTGGAGGAGAGCTACGGTTGCACCTCCTTTAGGCAGATCTCTACTTTCTGTGCCTCCCCCTTGGGCCACAGTTTCTTTGGTGCTCTCGGCAAGCTCCTCTGTCATCTTGGCCACCTGCTGATCAAGATCAGTTTTTGCAGTGGATGCAGCAGCAAGGTCATCGGCAACCTTCTTCAGCTGTACGACAGATTCACTGGATAGCGCATCGAGGGCCACCTTGTGCTTGTCCTCTAGCTCCTTGGTGTGTTGCCGGACAAGGGTCTCCGGTTCTTCATCCTTACTGAGGAGGGCGGCTGCGAGGTTCCCTTCCCGGGAAGAGATAGCCCTCTCCTTGGCATCCAAGAACGTAGTGTGCTCCGCTAGGCGAGCCTACCAGGCAGCAACATCCTCGTTCACCATGAAGATCGTCTCCTGTGCTGCAAAAACACTTGGTATTGCTTGCCATGCCACTCATGTAGATCTCTCCCCTTGTCACTCGGCTTCTGGTCCACTTGGTTGGCAGAATCGCGTTGCTCCTTGAGCGTCTGCCATTTTTGGCTGTGCCGGTTCTGCATTTCCTTGATACATATTGCCACGGACTATAAGATGGACAAGTCCATGGCAACGATGACAGAGTCGTCCGACTCTTCAACCCCCTGGTACAGCGGCACCAGGATGCGCTGGATCTCTTCGTCAAGTTATGCGCTCGTCACCGCTGACGAACCACGGGCTCCGAGTCCAGGCTGCGCAAGTACCAACACCAATTGACTCAAAGTTGGTCGCGAGGTCCCCGCCAAGGTGTCAAATGAGGGATGGGGGTTCATGGTTTCGAGGGGGGATTTTTTCTTCAACCAGTACCTCCGATCCTGGCGCACCGCCTTTCTCTATTTCCTTTGAGAGCTCATGGATACCCCGGACAGCGTGCTCTTGCCCCTCCACTGCAGCAATTTTGACGGCCACCTCCGTAGCATCTTTCCCTAGGCTGGCTACCTCCTCCAATAGCTCAGGCTCTTCAATCAGAGGGGCTGCAAACAAAGACAACAAGCAATGATAAGGGTGCAGAAGCATTGGAGCACTTGGGACATGGAGCGAGATGATAAAAGCAGTGGAACACAAAAGAGCAACCGAGTTACCCAGAGATGCGTGCGTGGGGGAGCTTCGGTTTCCCCGACAACATCAGTTGTCGGGCCACGGCCACCTTCCCCTTCCCCAGTAACCACGACGTCGTCTTGGGCAGACCCTTCTGTGGAAACCCTTGTCGGGGATCCCTTGACTCGATCGGTGGGCAGGATGGGCCCCTCCTGGGAGGACTCGCCCTGAGTAGTCTCGCCCTCCTCTAGCTGAGGAGGTGGGGAGCTCTCCTGCATCACTTTTTGCAGGAGGAGCCAATCCTGTGCTTTCAAGCTGGGGGTTGGCTGAGGGCTTGGTGTCGGATCGTTCGTGCTGCTTCCCGCCAAGCCCACACCCTCCGCGTCTTCAGCGGCTCCGCGTGCCTAAGCCGTTTGGCCCAGTGGATGAGGGTCTTCTCCTCCTTCTCCTCTTCCCTGACAAGGATGATAAACAAGATCGATCAGCAAACCAGCGAACACACAAAAACTATAGCAACAAAAGAAGAATGTTTTTTCCTTACTCATCATCAATAAGCATGGAGCTCAACACGAACTCCATGCACTACAAAAAGTACACTTCCGTGATGATACATGTTTGTCACAGTAGGTCGCATTTTTTGTCGTGCATGTACATCCATGACAAATTTGTGACAGAATCAAGATAGTCATACATGTGCTGTCGTAGAAGTGTTCCATGACATTACCAAAATTATCATCACGGAAGTGTCCACTTCCATGATGACAAATCGCGCGTCACAGAAGTGCTTTCATCAAGGGTGACCGACACGTGGGATCCACCATAACGGAATGCTGTTAAGCTATCAGGTCGGGTTTTGGATCCGATAACCCGTTAACAGCCCGACTAATGGGGATTTTCCACGTGTAAAATCATCATTGGCTGGAGGAGACACGTGTCAGGTCCGCGTTGGCATAGGTGTCACTCATCCAATGGGCGAGACGCGCCTATGATATGTTGACACGTGGACCGGCCCATCAAGTTTAAATGGGCCGGCCTAACTGAAGGCCCACAAGATTTTGCGGACCATAATGGGCCGGCCTAGCAAAAGGCCCATGAGATTTTGCAGACCATAATGGGCTGGCCTAGCTAAAGGCCCACAAGATTTTGTGGGCCATAATGGGCCGGCCCAGGTAAAGGCCCACAAGATTTTTGTGTGCCATAATGGGCCGCCTGTAAATGCCCACAAGATTCTTATGATCATAATGGGCCGGCCCAGCTAAAGGCCCATGAGATTTCGCCGACATTAATGGGCCGGCCCAGCTGTAGGCCCACAAGATTTTGAGGACCCTTGTAGGACGGCTCATTAACTGGCTGCCATGTTTTGGGCCAAATGTCGGCCCATATTTGATCCGGTCCATTAATGGCCTGCCACGCTCCGGGCCTAATAGTGGCCCATATGAGATCCGCCCCGTTAAAAGCCTACCACGTTATGGGCCAAATTACGCCCGGATCAGTCCGGCCCTTTAAGAGGCTTTGGGCTCAATTCTGGCCCATATCATATTCGGCCCGTCAACTGGACACTATGCTTTTGGGCCCACTTGCTAAAGGCCCACTTAGTAATTCGGCCTGATATTAGTTTTGGCCTGTTAAGGGCCCATTTAACATTTTGGCCCTATATTAATTTCGGCCTGTTAAAAGCCCATCATATAGTTGGGCCTAACTACGGCCCGGTTTGCATCGGGCCTGCTCGCAGCCGATATCTGATTGGGCCAAACAAGGACCGAGACAATTTTGGCTTGTTAAAAGCCCGTGATTTGATTCGCACAATCATGGGCCGGGGTTCATCTCGGGCTGCTGCCGACCCGTGAGCTGTTCGACACGTTTCAGGTCCAACCTACATCGTGATTGCATGACGGCCCGATTATGTACCGTAATTTTATGGTTTGGCCGGTTTACTGCGAAGACATGATATATATACAGTAAAATAACTGCAACATCATGAATAAGAAAAAACCTAGACTATACAATAAAGAAATTACGGCATATTACATCCACTAGGCATCAAAGTTCGCCACTATGATAATAAAGCACAAGAAGACAGCAGATTACATACACTGGGCATCAAAGATCGCCACCAGTGCAAATAAACACGCCGACAAAATAATATACAAAACCAACAACACTTCAATAGAGTTCAAGAAAGGTTAGCCTCATTGGGAGCTGCAGCAAGAATCACCGAGCAAGATGATGAGATCAAGGCTTGTTCAACACTTATATCTTCCTCACTCTGAAAGATAAACAAGCAAGATGACAGGTTTTGCACATAAAAGTATCAGTGCTGACAATTCATCACATTTCTTACTGACGAATAAAGTGACACAATTTAAAATTGCATTAACACAATATGGTATTGTTCAGGTCAAGACATGGCAGGAAATGACATTGTGAAGGAGTTGGCAGCTTCACGACACCACTGGATTACAGATCAAGAACTGACAAGTATCAATGGTTAGTGTGCTGTCAATTTATACCAGTTCAGATTGGCAAATAAAGAGACAGTTTAAATAATAGTAGAATGACATGACATTGTTCATAGTTAAGACATTGCAGAATATGACATTGTGCTATAGTGGGTAGGTTCACCACACCACTGGATTACGGATGAAGAACAAAAGCATACATGCAGTGCAAAAGAAGATCACTTGCTCTGTATAGTTTAATTTACATGGTATGAAGAAGGAACTTGGTTGTACAACTGAAAACTTAAATTGAGAAAGGACAAACTTTTGTTTATGAACTACATAATAAACTTTAAACAAGCAATTTGATGCAAACACCAAAAATAAACAGCTGTTGCAGTTATGCCTAACCAAATATATACAACAAAGTTCGAAGGCTTGAGATGGACAAACTTACATTATTGGTGAAGACGGGCTCTATAAAGGCCTTGTCCATGCTGATGGGGGGGGGGGGGCAATTCAAGAAGTTTACCACAGAATCTTCTTCAAAAGCATTGCCTTTATTCTACATTTTGTTAAGAGTAAATATAGATGTGATAATATACTAAAAAATGGAGAATATTTAAGATAAGATGAAGAGTGATGCTACATAACCAAGTAGCTATAAATGTAAGTGCAGCGATACAGGCAAAAGGTACAGCCAAGAGCAATGCATAGCTAAACTTCTTCAGTACCAACCTTATGGTAAGAGTAAATATAGATCGATGTGTAGAAAATGGAGGGCAAAGGAAAATAAGCTGCAGAGTGATGGTACATGAACAACTACCGTCATTATAAGTACATCGAAAAAGGACAGCATGTACTTACAAGAACAATGCAGAGCTAAAAAAACATTGGCATTGGATATATTCTACACTAATGTAACCATTCATATAGATCAGATAATTTGGAGCGAACAATTGATAAGCAAGCTATCATGCATAGTGATGTCACATAATGAACCAGGTATGTATGCAAGTACAGTGATACAGGACAACAGGTGCTAACAATAGCAAAGCAGCGGGCAGCATATTTGCGATATCCTGTCGTTCTTGTCAAACCGGAATTCTTCTTCGAGCAAATTTCCTGCAAAAAAGATCCTAAGGCACATGCGGAAAAGTAGAAGTTCAAATTGTCATGTGATTTCATAGACAGTACCTCATCCTGGGAACGAGACCAGTGCATAACAAGGTTTTTCCATTCAATGTCTTCTAAATTTAGCACATGAGACTTCACCGGAAAATCGTTTATAGACTTGCCATCAAAGTGTGATTTCCTCAGATAACACCGATACTGCTGCAATGCTTCCTTGAAAAGCACAAGCAAGCTTTGCTCGTCATGACTATCTAGATTGATCCTCGCCTACTTACAACAATGTAATGTAAATAATTGATATGCTCAATCAACAGAAAACAGGAAAATAATAACCATGAATAATAGCACTTACATGTAAGTTGGACATGAAGATGTGAAAATGGTGTTTGTCTTCACAATAATCTTCCCATGATGGGAATATATGCACGTAGTCCCTAACAACATTGAAAGCATTGTCTTTTAAACTAGGAATAAATGGAATGGGGTTCCAATCTGCAGGAATTGGCCGTCTCTGCAGTTGGGATAGGTCTTCGGCTGGTGGACTTGCTGTACTTTTTGCTGGAGTGGGATTTTTCTATGGTATAGCTGGTGCTATGGCAAATGAAATCGGTATACCTTTTGCTGGAGTGCAGGTCTTGTGTGGTGGCGCTAGTGGTGTGGCCAGTGAAGTATGGGTACAGTCTGCTGGAGTCGGTCCTACATTTTGTGTTACTGGTTGTACAACCAATATAAGTGGGGTGATGTCTGATTTCTCCGGCACCACCATGTTTTTCAAGGACTTTGCTGGTGCTCCTTCAGGTTCGGCAATCACCCTCTTCCTTTTTGATGTCCGATGCACAAGAACATCATTTTTGTGGTAAATCATGGTATGATGACAGATGGAATATGTATTGATAATGGATGGGCATGTCATCTCGACATATATGATGAGTAAACTAAGCAGATGGCGGTGCAAAAAAGTAGAAGAAATGCAAGATAACATATGCAAGATACCCACAATCAATAAAACATTGCCAAATTAGAACAGGCACCTTGATTGGTGAACAGGACAGGCCATCTGCCTTTGACTCCTCGAGGTTGGAATAGTCATTAGGATCATATTCTGAACAAGAATCAACAGGTGGGGAGCGTATGAGTTTCATTGCATCCAGAATGGCACTCAATGCCTTGGTGCCAATTTTGTAAGTCATTGCTTTGTTTAGCTTCAAGAGTGGACTGCTGCTAGTGCGACACAAAGCAGCTACGAGATAATAGTGTAGATATAACGGGAAAACCTTAAGCATCGAGTAAAATCAGCAAAGTGGAACTTGCTGGAATATATGTGCTAGTATTGCCGATGCACGGCTAGAAAGGCTTCAGATACCAGCTCACTTCAAGTGAAGGTGCTTATCTTAATATCGATGTAACTCTCAAAGGCGACACAGCTCCCCGCATTTCCTTGCTATTCTTATAGGATTCAAGTGGGCAGGCCACTACAAATCCTATTCCTATGTTTACAAGATCCTACGAATCAAAGAGGCTCAAAGTGTCCATCACAACCGACCATATAGACCTCTACACTTCAAATGTCCCTGCTCATCTTCAGTACAAGGAACATACTGTACTACTATCATACTCCCTCCGTTCCAAAATATAAGTCTTGGTAGAGATTTCCACTATGGATCACATACAGATGTATCTAGATACATTTTAGAGTGTATATTCACTCATTTTGCTCCATATGTAGTCCATGGTGGAATCTATACAAAGACTTGTATTTAGGAACAGAGAGAGTACATATTAAAGAAGAACAAAAGAGGAACATGGTAAAGAAGAGCAAGCAGATTTTGGATAATAAAATGTTGTTGCGCAGTGCCCACACATGATGAACCATAGCGCATTAAGAATGCAACTCCTAGCTGTCTCTGGACCATTTCAGGCGGTTGGATGAAGATCCTACGTCTCCTAACCCTTCTTCTTCCTCGTCTCTGATTCTTCCCATACAGAACACCGCACGGGCCGCCGGCCGGACCACCGGCCCCCACCGCCTGTGTTCCTCCGCCACCCCCACCCCCGCCCCAACCCCCACCCGCGTCGAGTTTTCTTCGTTCGGCGAGGCCCCACAACCACCCGAGCCCCTTCGATCGCACCGGCAAACTCCGGCGAGCTCTGAAAAATCGACTGACCCAATTTTGAAATTTAGTCTACTGTGATTTAACTAGTGTGGAATATAAAAGGGCAAAAATCATAAGCATCGGGAGTATAGTATTGAGCGTGCCATGGCGGATCTGAAGGTGCAAACCGGACAAAGGCAACTTCGCAACCAAGACAAGAAATTAGAGTAAAGCAGTGGCGATCTATTTTCTTGCTGCGATAAATAAGTTGAGCAGATACGAAAGAGTACCGCCTCTGGTGTGGCGCCGTGTACGCATCTGCTGAGAATTTGACGGTGGTGCGGTAGCGTTGGCTGTCGGCGGCGTGGAAGCAGATCTAGGAGGGTAGACGGTAGCGGCGGGGCGCGGTGGACGAGACGGTCATAGGAGCGGCGCCGGCAAGGTGGACAACGGCGGGGATGAAGCAAGAGGACATGATGCAAGGATCCCGGTCCAAAGCCGTGGATGAGAGAGGTCGATCTCTTGTAATGGACGGCGGCGTCGGGGTATCAGCTCCGGCATGGTGGAGGAGAACGGCGGTGGATGGGGTGGCAGACGGTGGTGGACGGAGGAGGATGGGGTGGAGAGGGTGTTTTGGCGCCCACGGAGTGCGAATGGGGAAAAGGGAGGTAGAGAGGAAGGGGGGAACCATGTATTCAGGGCGTGCTTGTCTCAAATGCGAGGAAATTTACAAACTTAGCCCCGTTTTCAAATTTCTACTACATCACAACAACATTAGCCGGTTGGGGATAGGACGGTAATCTCGCATACACCAAATATTTGCGGCGAGAGTTTGTTTTTGGCGCCCACCGTGTATGAATATGAATCGGGAGGAGTCAATTTCGCCGAGGACACACTGTGTTTTGGCGCCCACCGTAGGAATCCGGGTGAGAGGCGAATACGTCACGTTTGGGTGAAATTACAAACCTACCCCTATCGAAACATAAAGAAATCCAGCAGATAGGCTTTGCGTGGCGTAGATAGGCAGTAGTGATTTCCATCTCGCAGATTTTGGTTTCGGGTGGTTACTGCGACTTTCCCCGCTTCGTTCAAATTTTGCGGGGTGCACGTTTACCGTGCCAACTCAATTTGAATCCCGTTTGTATTCTATTTTTTTCAGGTAGGATCCATTTTTAATTGGAATTACATTCTATATACATCATTTTTTATATATACTTTCAAAAGCACAACATCATTTATACATAAATATAGTTTACAAATGGCATGACCTCAGATTCATAAGGTTGTATCCATCAATTTGGATTTTCAAATATTTGAAACCACTTTATGTTGAAATCCAATGTATGCATTCCTCGCTAACTGTCTCCAATTAATGTGTGTTTCATGTGTTTTTTTTTACTTCTCAAACATGTATAATGTGTTTCACACACGCAACATATAGTGTAATCCCGTGTAGACATTAATTGCATATAAACCATGCATTGTTTGTAATTGAAGAATCTATGGATCACCAGTATTGATAAACTATATAACATTACACGTGTGCCCAAATTCAAATGAATATGCATGTTTGATACACCAATTTGCGTTATGATATTATCGATGTCGTGATCTCCAGTTAAATATTTGAATCCCTTTAATCCAGATATTCGTCTCATATAGCTATCACTCATGCTTATATAGGACTATCTCTCCGGACCTATATGCTGTTCATCGTCTCTCGTGTATCTCTCGTGCTACTGTATGTCGACAATGATCTTTTATCTTCGTAACACACTGACGGTACTCTCTCCCTCGACCTTCATCACTCTATCTCTCTCTAAGTATATCTCGCTCCCTGCTATGTGTCTCTAACTATGATTCTCCATGTGGAATCTCTTTCTCTCACACAAACACAAAACTTTGTCTCTCGGGGTCTCATTTCTCTCTACTATTCCCATGTGTGCCACTTGCACACCCCTCATACAGAGGTGTCTTTTGCTCCTTAGATATGAGAACCTACGACTCTTCCTCTTCAATATCTCTTTCTCACACACAAACACAAACTCTGTCTCCCAGGGTCTCATATTTCTCCATTGTTCTCTTGTATGTCGCTCACACACACCCTCTCTCCCTAGAGATATCTTGCGTTCCCTCGTATGTCTCTCTAGCTATCACTCTCGTTGTGAAATATCTTTCTCTCTCATGAGACACAAAACTCCGTCTCTCTGGATCTCATTTCTCTCTGATATCTGTTTGTATGTGACTCACATGCACCCTCTCTCTAGATCTCTCACACCCACACACATAACCCAGCCTTCTGATCCACTCGACTCCTATCTCTAACGCACACTAGCTAGCATCTTTATCTTTCTATTTATCTGTTTCTCCATCAACCTTCTTTCTCGCCCTCACTCTTGATTCCTATCACGCACACTACATATGTTTCTCTCTACATGTAGTGAAGTGCCCTCTCACACATATATAACTTCACCCTTTGAACCACCCGACGGTAATGTCCTACTCCCAAACTTGCGGATGTCCCTCTAGCTTGCATCTCTATCTCTATATCTATCTGTTGTTTCTCCGTCAACATTTCTTTCTCGCACGGAGTCTTGCTTCCTATCACCCACACTATATATGTCTCTCCATACATATGCATTTATAGGTTGGTCTCTTTTGCACAATCGTTGCGCCTCACTCCCTCTGCTCACCATAGATGCATGCTCCATCCCACGCCACTATCTCTTAAAGACAAAAACACATGCTCAATTGTCGGGCCTTCTTCCCTGCATTCTGACATGCATGCATATTGTCATACCGATCCGTCTCTCCCATGTCGTTGATCTTATGACTTATGTCTTCTTTCTTTTATCTTGATCATCTGCGCGCACACACACACCCATCCCACGTATACATGTATACCTCTCACACATGCACGTTCAAGGTCTCTATGTCTCCATACATAGTTAATTACCCTCAATCCTAACGCCACATCGAATCATTCTCCTCTTTTGTGCACATAACTTCCGCCTGGATGGGTAAAACACACACTCACACTTAACAATCTCCTTCTAGCTACCCCCTGCCTCTCACTCTTCCCCTATATCCCTGAAACCAATAAGACCATCCCTCTGTTTAATTCCCGCCTACATGCACCATCGATATATAGTAGTCTTCCTTGGTGTCTCCCGAACAAACACGTTCTCTCGATGTCGACTCCTCTCACGCGCACACACCTTCTCTTCCCTCTCTACGGGCATTTTCTCTCTCACACCCCATCGTTGGTGGCCTCTGCCATACACATCACCTCTCTATGATGAAGCCATGCACACTTAAATTACATCCGCCACAGAGGACCCCGCGACACACACACACACACACGCACCCCCCCCACACACTAAGACTCCATCTCTCTCTCTCACACACACACACACAAACACACACACACGCACGCACGCATGCACGCCCCCCCACACACACTAAGACTCCATCTCTCTCTCACACACACATAAACTAAGACTCCATCTCTCTCTCCTCTCTCTCTCTCTCTCACACACACCCCACACACACACTAAGACTCCATCTCACACACACATGCTCTAGGCGGAGCATTTGTTCCTACCACCCTTCATCCAAACTTACCCGTATGATAAACAATCACCTTTATTTACTTGCATAACATGGACAAATTCCACTTTACTTTAGTAGTCAGCAAACTTATCATCTGTACCCTTATAAAAAAATGAGTTGGCGGTGATGGTGTGCCTGCCATCTTGTAATACAGACCGTATGATCTATATCTGAGGATAGAAAGCAAACTATGATAATTTTACAAAAGATACCCGCACCTCTCTCCACATCATTATCTCCCGCAACCTCATTGCTCAACAACTAAAAAAGGAATAAGTCTCTGGAACAATCTAGCATGCATGGTGGCTGGCCGCGCCTCGCCGCAAATCCATCCCCATGCCTCCGCCCATTCCGACCACCAGTCACCACCACGCTCCACTCCTCCTCGCCTTATCTCTCATCTTTCATTTTTTCAATGACATTCTCGAGATACCAGTTTTCCGATAAAATTCTCGAGATATCATTAGTTTTTACACATGGGATTACTCCTGCATGGGTCAATCACAACAGTTGTTTTGTAAAAGAATGCATATTGATGTTTCGTGCAATGCATGAGAATCTTGCTTGTAATTATATAACGCAAATCACGAGAAGGAAGTGACTTTTTTTGACACAACCACGTTAACATGTCCACGTAAATCACTAGCTAAAGTAAATACCATTATACTTATATCCTGATGCAAAAGGTTGAGTACATGTCCGAAGAGTAGAGTTGCACACACACACTCTGTCTCTCAGAATCTCTCTCACACACACACCAGTTACGTGACGCCCACTTAAGTAGACACGTATGTTACAATTTGTGCACCCGCGGGTACACGTGATGCTGCGCATTTATTTAAGCCGGAAGGCGAACCCAAACAGTAGCTGCATTCATTCCCCTCCCGTCGCCTCTTCTCTGGTCGCCGTCGCCTGGTAGCCATGGGCCGGCCGAAGGTAACAACATACGCCATACTCCCGCCGGAGCGGCGCTTTAATATGGAAATTTTAGTGGTCATGCATGCATCTTTTTGTGCTAGCACTCCTATATAAGGGTTGACCAGTCGCTTCCCACGGACGTGCGCGAGCGGTGGAAGAGGAAGGAGAAGGGAAGCGGGTTGTGGAGTAACGTTTTTTACCACAATTTCTTAGGAAGTTGAGTGCAATAATTGAGTAGTTTTGCAAACTACCAGTACTACACCTGAAACGGTTCAAAACCTATACTCCCTTGCCAGTGCGCGCTTCAGCGTGAAACGATCGGCGTCGCCCTAGAGCGTCGATGCGCATTAATGCCCGGCAGGCGGAGGCGACCTCTCACTGGCGCCGGCTTTGAAGTGGCGCGACGGCCGGGAGAGCGCTGCTTCCCGGTGCACGCGACTGCTCCGCATCGAGACTGGCTATAGGCCCTGTTTGGATCCATGGGTTAGAGTCTGTTTGAGCTAGTTGGGGCTCAAATAGCCCTAAAGTATCCAAGCATGAGGGTTTAAATTGGAGCAAGTTGCACCGAACCCACCAAAAAAAACTATCCCACCCAAGAGGTGCTAACTGGAGATAGTTCTCATTGGGACCACTGAAAAATCACTTTTCTCTCTCCATGAAATGCATTTATTGTCAATCTAACCCTGTCACCCAAACACCTCTTTGGCTACAGTTAGTTCAAGGTTAGTCATGAGTTAGTCTAACCTCTAGCTAAATTAGAGTATCAAACAGGAGCAGTATAGGATATCAAACAGGAGCAGTATAGGACATGCAAGTTGCTCAAAGCATACAGGCAAATTCGTACGTGAAAGGATTTTTTTCTTTTTGAAAACGGAACATGAAAGGAATTTTTTTAGAATGCTCTTGGCATGTCGCTAACATGTGATAGTTAACCGACCTCAATAGACGGCAGAAATGCCAGCCCGCCGCACTTTGATAGAGACGTGAGGGAGAAGCGTCTGAGCTTGGATTACTAGAGATAGGTGTCATACGGAAGCCAAGAAATATGGTGATAGCATGGGTTAGCCATGTACTAGTATGATGTAACTACACTGTTCTGCCGTGTTTCGTACTCTTCCAGTCCACTGTGGAGATGATTGGTTAATTTTATATCGCTGAATAATATTAAATATTATGAGTGCAGACGCTCACCACGAGGTTCCTTGCTCCTTCTCGGTCGTCCGGAATCTATGTTCTTCCACTCTATTTTTTAACGTGAGCTTTGTTCATCCTTTTGCCAACATGCAAGACATCTAGCATCAAGGTGCACGTGTTATGCAAGGATCGTTCCATCTATATGAAGAACACGTGGGACTAGAACTACGAGACGGACATGTACCCAGGAGTGGACGTACGAACCTGAGTAATGTAGCGCAGTAAGTGAAGTAGAAAGGCACAAATGGTATGAACATGCGTGGTATATAGGGTGTGTTTGGTTGCGTTCTCGTCTCAGCATAGTTGTTCCCTCTTCATGCATGCTCAACTCAACACCCTCTTCATGCATGCTCTCTTCATGCATGCTTCTAGTGTATTTGTGCTAAACTAGTGTGGACTCATGCACCCTCCATACACTCTACCAAACACCCAAAAGTAGGTCGAGAAGGGAACTCTTGGGCGGCATTTGTCTCTTACTACGTACTACCACTAAATGTTGTACGCGCAATGCACGATGATGTTATGGAGTACGTGCCTAAGTACTCTGCTACTACTATATTAGTTGGAGGCACATATTAACTTTTATATTTTTTACGTGTATGCCCCGAGACCTTCCAACTAGACGTGTCTTTCTCTCCAGGTCGCACTTTGTATTGTTCATACCACAAAGTACTACTACGTGTGGTCTCCGACCCAGAAGTGGAAGAAGTGGAGACGCTCTACCACGCTGTTTTTTTACGCTGGGCTCTACCACGATGTTCATGTCCCATTCCTTTCGCTGACGTGTGGGACATCCAGACGCGTCGTGTTGGCACCCTTCGTCGTAAGAGTTGAAACGCTAGCATTCATCAGAAATAAAAAATAATTATAAATCAGTAGTGATACTTTTTTTTTGCGAACCAATCAGCAGTTATACTATACCACGCGGTTTCCTTGCTCCTCGATATCGGAAAGAATACTTCCGTTCGCCAACATGTGGGACGTCGACCATCCTGGTCCACTTGCCATGCACGCAGAACTCCAAGGGAGAGTAACCTAGGTCGTCGCGCCGCAGTAACAATGACTAATGAGCCGTCAAATCACAGGCCCACTTCCCACTTTGAAGTTGCTCGGACGAAGGAACCATCATGACTTTGTTGAATTCCGCTTCTTGAAGAAAACTATTGTACCGGCGATCGCTAGCTACGATGAGTTACTCCAACAGAGGCCTCCTTTCGTTCATAGGATAGGAATATGAAAATCATAGGAAGTGAGATGACATGCATCTCAATTCCTATAGACAAAGAGATGCCATTTGATGCTTAGGATAGGAATTTTTCCATTTAGTCTAGGCTAATGTACTGGTATTTTGCTCTAAAAACTACAGTAGTAACTAGTAGTATTGGTACATGCTCGTACTCGCATACGCAGACACACACACTAACTACTAGTACTACTACTTCTCACATGCTGGCCAGACGCCATTGTTCTCCTTCCCGGCTTTGTCGGCGACACCCCACCGTGCTTGGATCTCCGCCGACCTCTCCGCAGCAGCGTGTGCGTACTTTTCTTTCTTGTGGCAGCGGGCCTCTCTTTTCTTGAGTGCTTTCTGACTTTTCCGCTCCCTCTGTGCGACTTTGGCTGCCTCTTGCTCTACCACCCATTCGGCCTTGGCATCTTCAAATTCCTCCCACATAGTTGTGAGGTCACGAGCGGCGATGAACTCGGCACGACGGGATGCCATCGCTTCCCTACCATTTTGTGTGCGGTCGTGGGCGGCGAGGAACTCGGCGCGGCGGGATGCCATCGCTGCCTTACCGGTTAGTGTGCGGCGCGGTGGCATGAACGACGCTTGGTGAGAGCTCTAGGGTGGAGTGGCCGGACAACCATATAGTGCATTGGTTTGTCAAGAGCTCAAGGACAGAAGACGAAGCAAATTTGGATTCCCCTTCAATCCTGGTCATTTATTACCGAGTAAAATGCATTGGCGGTCATCGAACTTGTCTTGATAGCTCACTTTGATCATTTTATACGAGATATTGTGACTATACGGTCACTGGCTCAGCGTATAGCTCCGTATTTGTCTGGTTGACCAGTCAAATAGTACGCATGCGCCTCATTAGCTCGTGTTCTTTATCTATCTACGCGGGCCTACCTGTCAATGGAGAAAGAAATACTGTAAAAACCAAAATTATGCATATGTGGGGAATCAAACCACGGACTCGTCGCTGCAACGCACCCTCGTCAGCCAAATGAAAATGAAATACTTTGCGTCAGACACTCACGCTCACGCTGTCAAAGCATGCTAATGCATGCACGTCGCCCTCTAAATCAAAGTCCTGCTCATGGCGCAACGCAAACGGCGAGCCCATCACCTGCGCGCCCCGGCGGTGCACGACATTACCGTTTAGGCGTTTGATGGAGGCCCTCTGTGACGCCGAGCATGTATTCACCTGGCTCAACACCAATGGTCATACTCAGACCGCCTTGCTCATGTATATCGTCCATCACAATGACAATCTATAAAACAGCCTAAGCTAGAGAGGGTACTATGGTAGTATGGTCCGGAGTATGTACTATTGTGAGTGACTGATCTTAGTGCCACTGCACACCGAAACCCCTTCCATCGCTAGCGCGCGCTTCCCACCTGAAACGGCCACCGTCTCTCCAGAATGTCAATGTCGCATTCACCGGACTTAATCGTAGGTGCAATTGGTGTGTCAGCGACATGCGGGCTGATGCCCGTTGGGCCCACATGTCAAGAACTCCAAACGCATCTGCAGTTAAGTCACTAAAGCTGGCGTCGCATTCACGCCCGACGAACCTACCCCGGCGCCAGTTGTCCATCCGTCTGCCGCGGCTCATTGCCATTCGCCCGCTATATTAACTTGAGCCCCAGCTCCCAGCGATAGCCAAAGACCCACACTTATTCTCCTCCGGTCCCTTCCTTCTGTCGGCACCACTTCAACCATGACCTCCTGGTGCTCTGAAGCTCTCTTGGACGTACTGTCGCAGGAGCAGACAAGGGACATCGGCGGCTCCGCTCCGGGCGCGCTCCAAAGCTCTCTTCGACGTACTGTCGCAGGAGCAAACGAAGGAGATCGCCGGCACCCCCCCGGCCGCCCTCCGCCGCCACGACCACGAAGTCGGCGTAGCGTCTTGTGGCGCAACCGGCAGCGAGGAAGAGTAGTACACAGTAGGTCGCCGCCGCTCTGGTCCCGGGAAGGCCACCGCTACTCCACTCAGTCGATGCCAAGCTTGGTAGGGTAAACATCGGTGGCCGATTAGCTGCTTGACGGAGACGTGGAAGCAGAAATCTTCAGAACCTTGTGCTCCGGAGGAGGAGGTTATCGAGGCGGATGAGGAGGAGGCAAAGGCAATGGCCGGCTTTCTCGGGTTCATGGCCGGACATGGTGGTCGGGCACTGGCGATCGTTTAGATTAGGTTTACAGTAGGTTTTAGTACGGTTTGTGTGAAATATGTAATGAATTTCTTCCAGTTTGTAGGAAAAGTTTTCAAAATGTAATTAATTTCATCCGGTTAATTTGAAATTTTCTTTGTTTGCACGAATTTCGTCCGGTTAGTTCATATAGTTGTCGAAAGGTATGCGGGCAGCATCGAATGGCATCCATCAGTGTCCTCGGACAGATGCTGGTGTAAATTTGTGGGCCAGTGCTGGAGATGCCCTAACTATCATGCTATAATCGCTAACTATCCTCCATTATTTGGCAAGGAACAGTTAAACCTCGAACAAAATCAGATCCGCGGTGTTTCGCACTCGTCCCGCGTAAGAGTGTAAACTCTTGCTTACATAAAAATGGAGCAAGTGGATGGCACTGTAGCACATCATATCACTCGAACTAGCCTGCCTAACGAGCGGGAAAGCACCGCCCTTGTCGTTTTGTTCTGGATTTCTATCGATCGATTGCATGAAAATGTTACGCTTCGCAAGTTCTAAAGGAAAAGGCAGCACACTTACGACTCGTACGCGTCGCAACCCCGACAGTCCGGCTCGCACGCCGCTCACCAGAGGGGACACGCGTTGTCTTGCAATTTCACTGACATGTGGGACCGTAATTGAATAAACCGTCGATAGCGAAATCTAATCGCTCGTGGCGTCGGGAGAAGAGAGAAATGGGGAGGGAGAAGAAATCGCCGCCGCCACAAGATGGACTCCAAGAAATATATGGTGATAATGTGAGGTGGGCCATCTTTGGAGTCCGGACCACTTGAGCCCACTCTCACCGCCTGCCCCTCAAGACGCCTTGACTGCCGCCCGCATGCATGCATATCAAGTAGTACTCCTTATGTGGAGGGGAGAGAGGCATTGACAAAGTCAAGGAGTGGGCTCTGCAAGATCCCGTCTCCACACGTGCTCCGAGGTATAAAAAAATAATTCTAAAAAAGGCATAAAAAATAATTGTGTCTTAAAAAAGAAAGGTAAGAAACATTTGAGAGGAAATAGATAGAGAGAAAGTGAGAAAAAGTTGTAACCTGGGCATTACATGAGGAAGGAGGGAGTGGTGCACATGCCAAGTTCACTGGGCTGCCGTGTTTCACACTCCTCCGTCGTAACGATGGAGACAATAGCTTTCATCAAAAATAAAAATGAATACTCGTTGCTCGTCCTCTATATCGGAAAGAATACTTTCATTCACCGACATGTGGGACGTCGACCATCCTGGTCAACCTGCCATGCACAAAATTATCCTGGTCTACCCCGGTCGTATCGCAGGCCCAACCTTTCCCACTGTAAGTTGTTCGGACGAAGGAACCATCATGACTTCGTTGAATTCCGCTTCTTCAAGAAAATTACTGTTCCCGCAATACTTCTACCACACGCGAAGACTGGACGGCACTGTACCACGTCATATCACTGAAACCCACTAGGCCAAACTAGCCCTCCTAGGTCATCTATTTTGGAACGGAGGGAGTACGTCTACCTGCTATGATTTTGTGTTGCACGTTCTCTGTACTTTTGCTACGATTTTCCTACCCTATGAACCAAATGAGGCCTGAATGTATGTCGACTATTGTCTGGTCGATCGCTAAGCCTACAATTTTAGGAGCTAGGGCTATTGGTCGATCGACGAGGGATAAGTATAAGCGTACCACGAGCTCATCAGCCCCAACGTTTCTCTTGGTGAGTGTTTTGCAAGTACTATAGCTCGCACGATGGCTAGCCTACTAACACCAAGAATCATCAAACAAGCCCTGCTGATATGATAAACAGTTCAAACTTACATCTAAGCATGCCATATATTACATCAAAAGCTGGTGAGGATACATCTATTTCCATAACTCGGAGAGGGTTCGCATGATTCATCGCATGATTCACTATCAAACAAAAGTAGCAAGATCCTCCCACACAAGACAGTGCACTAGCCTTAAGATGGTTTGATAACACGCATTTTTTTGGTAATTAAACACAGGGAAATGCAAACTACCCTGAAGGATTAGCGCGACCAACTATTTCTTGTCATCGATCTCTCGGGCAATGACCACAGCACGGACAGCGGCACGGGAATCGATTTCTGGGGCGATGTCCACAAGACTGACCGCGACATCGAAATCTATCTCTGGGGCGATGTCCACAGGATGGACAGCAGCATCGCAATCGATCTCCGGGGCGATGCCAACAGGATGGGCCACGACATCGGAATCGTCAAGGACGTCCACCGGCACCTGCACAACCCTAACATATTAGCAAGCACATTGCAAATAATCAAAAACCACAACTATGGTAATAAGCCATTGTTTTTTTACCTTGTGCAGCTCACCGGGGGATCTCATCCCTCCGGGGGCCATCTCCTCTTCCTCGATGGGGGCCATCACCTTGCCAGGGGAATACTGCTTCTCAACGGCGACTATCTCCTCAAACTCGGTCTTGAGCCACACATAGGTGGCAATCAGAGTTCCTGGGGTAGGCACGATGGGGCCCTTTCTATTCTTCCAACTTTCTTTGACGAGTTCGTCCGCCAACGTCCTGAACTCTTTGGCCAATGCTTGTTTCTTGGAGTTCTTCGTCTCCATGGGTTGGCCCGCCAACATGGTCAACTCGTTGGTCGGTGCTCGCTTCCTGGAGATCGTTGTCTCCAGTGGGTTGTCCGCCAGCAACTCTTTGCCTAGTGCTCCAGGATCCATCAATGAACTGGCAAACAAAAAGCAATCGAAAGGAAACCACAATCGCAATGAAAACTGGAAAAGAATAGGATGTGAGAATCGGTCGGTTGTAACATCCCAAAATTCTAAATTTTGGAATGTTATATTAAATAAATAACTATGCTTGTTGTCTGATTATTGGTTTGATTGAATGAGTGAAACTGAGTGAAATTTGAAAACTTTTGAAAGTTGAATGAGAGGGAATGAAATGACTTTCCCAAAACTTTCTCCTTTGCCTTTTGGATCCCAATGAATTCAAATTCATACCAACACCAAAGCCTAGAGTGAGGATGACATGACTTCTTCCATTTTTAAATGAATAGGGTTTTGGAAAAAGATTTGAATTTCATTTGGGAAGATTTCAAATTCAAAGCTTTATGCAACTCAATGATTTTCATGAGGGAAGATAAAATGACTTCTTCAATTATATGAAATATGAGTTGGAAGTTAAAAGTATCAAGTTGAAAGTCATTTGAAAGTGCTTGAAACCCTCTTTCAAATTTTGAGTTTTGAATTTGAATTCAAACTTTGGCAAGCTGGAATCATTTCAAAAACTATGCCTGATAAATACTTGATCAAAAGTATGAGAGGAGCAAATATGACACCCCAAAAATATCAGAGGAAACAATGACAAAAGATTTGGATTCAAATCTGAATTTTATTTGAATTTGAAAAAATGGATTTTTATAAAGTTTGGATTTTGCCTTTGGTAAAATGTTCAAATGAAAGGGAATATTTCCCTGATCATTTTGGTATATATATACCCTATATAAAATATTTATAGATATTGTTTTATTCCTGTTTTTGTTTTATTTTTTTAAAAAAATAAAATTTTAAAAGAAAAACCCCCCGGGGCGCCAGCTAGGCCACCCCAGGCCCAGCCAGCGCCAGCCACCCACCCTTTGGCCCGGCCAGCCGCCCACTGGCGAGCCAGCCGAGCCGAGCCGCCCAGCTCACTCCCCTCGCCCGAAAGCCCTCCGCCCGGCCACCCTTCCTCGCCCCTCTCTCTCTCCTCGACCCTGGGCCCACCCCATCTTCTTCCTCGCCCACGCATTGTCAAGACGCCGAGATCGCGGATCCCGAAGAGATCCGGGATTCGATCCGCCCGATCGACTTCAAGCTCGCCGAGCCCCAGCTATAAAAGCCGAAACCCCGCACCCCATTTCGAGACCTCGCGGACCCCTCTCCTCCTGTTCGTGCTCGCTGAGCCCGAGGCTCTCACGCCAAAGTCGCCACTGACGACGCCTAGCGCTCCCGAGCCTCCCGACCCCACCAAACTCCTCACCGACCTCCCCGCATCCAGCCTGGCGACTCCCGAGGCTCCCCGGCCTTGGAAGCCCAGCGAACTCTCGCCGCCGCCCTTGCCCGCCGTCGGGACTCCGATGCGTCGTCGGAAAACATCCCCGTCCGATCCTAAATAAGCGGCTAGGATTAGAACGCCCAAGGGGTAAGTTTTATTAGAAAACCGCCGTTCTTTCCGTTTAGTTTTAGTTTAGGTTTATTTTTTTAGGCCCGGTTCGTTTTAGTTAACCCTAGGGCCCGTTTAGACTATTTAACGCCCAGGGCACAGTATAGGCCCATTAGGCCTTTTTCTTTTTAATTTGATTTTCTGTTTTAGCAGAATAGTTTCTGTTTTCAAAAATTCATATCTTTTATTCTGTTCAATATTTTTGAGTGATTCTTTTTTTGTTGGATTGCAAATTTTATGTAGTTTCTGTAGAATATATATTTAGCTATGTTAAAATTAATTAAAAATGCTTTAATTTAGTTTTAGTCAGAATAGTAAATCTGCTATAACTTGAGTTAGAAAAATTATTTTTGCAGGATTCTTTTTGCCCCAACTTTATTTTGGCATTGCCAAACCATAGAAATTAACTTGGGTATTTTAGGATTAATAAATAATTAGTTTTAAGCAGAATCCTATTAATCCTAATTAATTAGCTAGATGTTGTTTTCCTAATATTTTAATTAGTAAATGAATTTATTTTTAACTTGTGATTAGTTATTCTAGGTTAGTTTCTGTCATTCTAGTAGATGAACTTCTATTTATAATTAATAAAGGTTTTAATTTATTTTTCTTAATAGAAATTGGATTAGGCCTAAAATGAGTTTTATAATAGCTTTTAAATTAATTCTTTTTGCTCCTAGTTGCTTAGTGAATCCTTTTCTGTTTAGTTAACTTAAAACCATGATTAGGTTATATTAAGGAATTTTTGTTATATAAAAACTATTTTTTGCTATGGTTTGAAGTAGGGAAACTTTGAGTGACCTTTCTTTGAGTTTTTCTTTTGGATTTGGTTTGGTTGTTTTGTTGTGTTATGTTGCTATTGTTATGTTATTGTGTTAAGTGATGTTATGCTATGTGCTTATTATAGTTATTGTTTGCCTCGGTAGAATTTCCGAGTCACGAAGATTGCTACTACTGAAACCCTAGTTTTTCAAGATCGTCAACCGAGCAAGTTCACTTTGACCATTGCTTTCATACCTATGTTTTTTATTGCATTTAGTGGCATCCTTGCAACCACACCTCGATGGTGTTATTGAATCCTTGTAGTTGAGTAGTATGCATGAGGTAGGAACCCATCACCTGTTACCAAGCCCGGACGTTTTATTTAAATGCTACGCTATAGTAGACGGGTTTGGTATGAGTGTTCGGGAGTGGTGTGAGAAAGGAGGACTCTACATCAATGACGACAACTCCATGATGGCATCTGCAAGGATCTGCATCTTCAAGGCCTCAAGACTTCAAGACTCGAGACAAGAATTCAATACACACTCTTTGGGTGAAGGACGGTTGACGGGCACCTGGAGAAACCAGTGGTTGGCGGGATGCATGGAGAAGCGCCATGACATCTTGCGGAAAGCTTCACCCAGACTCAAAGAGACGGAAGAATACTTCATGCACCGAAGCTTACCGCAACCGCAAGTCATTATGGGCTCTGGCTTGGTTGACCTTAGTGGTGACTCTGGCTGGGACGGTACTAGCAGATGTAGAACTACGGTAGGATGGGATGAGTACCGGACGGTGGTCGAGGAACTCTTTGGAAGACCATGTTTGGTCATCTTGTTCTCAAACACTCTGAAGTGCGAGAACGTAAAGAGAGGGATCGAATCTTGCGGGTAAAGTGTACAAACCTCTGCAGAGGGTTTAAACCTAATCGATTAGCCGTGTCCCCGATAGCGGACAATTTGAGCATCTGGACTTGGATCTATCTCTAACTCTCAACACCGGATTGATAACCTAATTGTGGGCAACATATGATGATTTTGGGCTATGAGACATCGGTTGGCGGAACCATGTCATGATAGAAAACTCCATAGTACAGACTTCATTTATTCCTTTGGTGTAGGTAAAATAAAACCAGCTTTTACGCAAACAAAATTCAGATACAGAGCCATAAAGCCATATTGCATATAGTATAGTTGATCAGGTGTTTTCTCATATTGTGATCTTGCCAAGACATTCAATGTCTTGACCTACACGGCTGCAACGTATCATGTTGCAGATATTTCCTCGACGAGTAAGAGTTACGATACAGGGTTAAGGTCTACACTCAACTTGCCGATGGCGTTGATGGGACTCCACACCCGTTTGATTGTTTCCGCTGAGTATTATGAGGTATATATCAGTTTTACGATTATTTATGCATGTGATTGCACTTTGATATATACATTGATGTACTGTGTGTGCCAAAGATACTGATCCGAGGATGGCACGAACACGTAGGCTTGACCGTCTGAGGTCGGGTCGCTCTGAGAGATGGTATCGAGCACATGTTGATCGTATGGGACGTGACCCTAGAAACCGGAAAGCCCTAGGACAGGAGATTTCTAAAACTTTATTTTCAAAAAGACTCTTACTTCTCATCTCTTCTGACACTCTCACCTCAAATAGTTAGAATATACCCCTTTTCCCTTTTGACCACATGAAGGATTGAAGACGCTCCAAGAAGGATTAGATATCGGAGAACTGATGACCACTTCAGAGTAAAGAGGATTTCACCATGCATTAGAAGAGTTGAAGCTGCAACAATTGAAGACTCTGAAGACCTGAAGAATTTGAAGTTCCTGAAGAATTATTTGACCTTTAGAAGACCAAACCCCTGTTACACACCTACGTTAGATGCGATGAATTGTGAGCTGTCATTTGTTTGATGTTTTCCGACAGCCACAAAGTAAAACCCGTTTCTTCAAAACTATTGTTTTGTATTGTGTATCCCTCCCCACCTCTCTCATATCTCATCCCAAAACTTTTGGACCCCATAGATGATGATTGAAGTTGGATTGATATTCTCTTGACCGAAACCCAGCCGAGGCGTAGCTATGGATTCGAACATGGAGAATAACTTCGGGAGCAATTTGGTTTTAAGGAAGAATGAAGTATCGTACGCTCTTCAGTACTTTGAAGGAAGTGCTGCAACATGGTGGCAGATGCATCAAGCTATACAGGGATGGAATGGAGCAAAGACTTGGGAGGAATTCAAGAAGACCCTGTTGGGATCACGTCTCATCCGAAGGCACCATGATAACCCGAAGAAGAAACCTTGTGCCTCCAAGATTTGCGGAGAAATAGGACACACCCAGAAGGTTACGCAAAAACCTGAGAGTGGTGAAGTAACGATAGATGTTTTGTTTGGCTTGCAGAAACCATGGAATTACTCGAACCCCGTTCGAGAACAAGAGAAATTCTGCAATGCTTGTGAGTATGCCCAAGTGTTAGAATACGTGATTCGATATTTACGTATGTGGTAATGATTCAAGTACGGGATGGATTGGCCCCCATACCGGAGACTTCTATCATGAACTATCATATGTTGATGGAAAATCAGAGAGCCTTGAAAACCTTAGAAGAGTGTCGACACGATAAGCCATAAAACCATAGAATGGTAGTACGATGGAACCCTTTACAGGCAACCGTTGCCAATCGTAGGATATACGGTGAAGTTCAACCCAGACCCGTTTTCTGCAGGAGAAACCATTAATGGTAGACCACCATGAGTGTTTCGATAGTTGTCTAGAATGGACACAGACCTATCAGCTAAGAAGATCCAGCCTCGGACGAACTTCAACTTTGACGAACCGACCCAAGATTCTGAGGAAAACTCTATACTTCTGGCAGAAGAGCCTTAATGAAGGAGCTATTGTAAGATATGTGAAGGGACATACATTTTCAGCCCACCCGAGGAAGTATCTGAGTTTATTGGAACCATGACCTTGTTTTTTTAAGTGTGGTAGCACCCCGACCTTTCCTCGACCAAGACATTTGCAAGAAGACCCCAACCCCTAACCTTTTCATGATAGCCTCTTCTAATCTCGAGGACTAGATTCATTTTAAGTGTGGTAGGTTTGTAACATCCCAAAATTCTAAATTTTGGAATGTTATATTAAATAAATAACTATGCTTGTTGTCTGATTGTTGGTCTGATTGAATGAGTGAAACTGAGTGAAATTTGAAAACTTTTGAAAGTTGAATGAGAGGGAATGAAATGACTTTCCCAAAACTTTCTCCTTTGCCTTTTGGATCCCAATGAATTCAAATTCATACCAACACCAAAGCCTAGAGTGAGGATGACATGACTTCTTCCATTTTTAAATGAATAGGGTTTTGGAAAAAGATTTGAATTTCATTTGGGAAGATTTCAAATTCAAAGCTTTATGCAACTCAATGATTTTCATGAGGGAAGATAAAATGACTTCTTCAATTATATGAAATATGAGTTGGAAGTTAAAAAGTATCAAGTTGAAAGTCATTTGAAAGTGCTTGAAACCCTCTTTCAAATTTTGAGTTTTGAATTTGAATTCAAACTTTGGCAAGCTGGAATCATTTCAAAACTATGCCTGATAAATACTTGATCAAAAGTATGAGAGGAGCAAATATGACACCCCAAAAATATCAGAGGAAACAATGACAAAAGATTTGGATTCAAATCTGAATTTTATTTGAATTTGAAAAAAATGGATTTTTATAAAGTTTGGATTTTGCCTTTGGGTGGTTTTGGTAATTCCTGGGTGGTTTTGGTAATTCCTAACAACATATAGCTCATTGAGCTAACATTATTCCAAGATTAATATTTCAGGAAAAGCTCAATGAATGGCATGGCATGGATGAGGAAAGTGGATCCCTCAAAATACTAAGGACAAAAAGTTTGGCTCAAGCTCAAATCTCAAGACTCTACATTTTATATTTTAGTGATCCAAGATCACATTGAGTCTATAGGAAAATCCAATACTATCAAGGAGGGATGAGGTGTTGCTTAATGAGGTTCTTACTTCATAGTGCTTAGTGATATGCTCCAAACCCCTCAACTATCTTCCCACATCCACATATGACCTAAACCAAAAGTCAAACCTGGCCCCACCGATTCTTTCTATCCGGCGCCACCGAGTTCAAATGTCATAGCCACTGCCACAAACCCTAGGCAAATCAGTTTCACCAATAGGGATCTTGGTCTCACCGAGATGGGATTGTAATCTCTCTGTTTCCCTTCATAACGTTTCGGTCCTACCGAGATGAGCGATCGGTCCCACCGACATTGTAATGTAAACTCTCTGTTTCCCTTTTGTAACATTTCGGTCTCACCGAGATGAGCGAATCGGTCCCACCGAGTTTACCTGACCAACTCTCCGTTAGCTTATTACCAAAATCGGTCCCACTGAAGTTTGTGTAATCGGTCTCACCGAGATTACGTTATGCCCTAACCCTAACCATATCGGTCCTACCGAGTTGCATCTCAGTCCCACCGAAAATCCTAACGGTCACTAGGTTTACTAAATCGGTCCGACCGAGTTTCTCAATTTGGTCTCACCGAGATTGGTAAATTGTGTGTAACGGTTAGTTTTTGTGTGGAGGCTATATATACCCCTCCACCCACTTTTCATTCATGGAGAGAGCCATCAGAACATATCTACACTTCCAATGCACATTTTCTGAGAGAGAACAACCTACTCATGTGTTGAGGCCAAGATATTCCATTCCCACCATATGAATCTTGATCTCCAGCCTTCCCCAAGTTGCCTTCCACTCAAATCTTCTTTCCACCAAATCCAAATCCCGTGAGAGAGAGTTGAGTGTTGGGGAGACTATCATTTGAAGCACAAGAGCAAGGAGTTCATCATCAACACACCATTTGTTACTTCTTGAAGAGTGGTGTCTCCTAGATTGGCTAGGTGTCACTTGGGAGCCTCCGACAAGATTGTGGAGTTGAACCAAGGAGTTTGTAAGGGCAAGGAGATCGCCTACTTCGTGAAGATCTACCGCTAGTGAGGCAAGTCCTTCATGGGCGATGGCTATGATGGAATAGACAAGTTTGCTTCTTATTGGACCCTTCATGGGTGGAGCCCTCCGTGGACTCGCGCAACCGTTACCCTACGTTGGTTGAAGTCTCCATCAACGTGGATGTGCGATAGCACCACCAATCGGAACCACGACAAAAACATCCGTGTCTCCAATTGCGTTTGAATTCTCCAAACCCTTCCCTTTACATTCTTGCAAGTTGCATGCTTTACTTTCCTCTGCTCATATACTCTTTGCATGCTTGCTTGAATTGTGTTAAGATTGCTTGACTTGTGCTAAGATAGCTAAAATCTGCCAAAGACTAAAATTGGGAAAAGGATAGAGTTTTAATTGGTCAAGTAGTCTAATCACCCCCTCTAGACATACTTTCGATCCTACAAGTGGTATCAGAGCTTTGGTCTCCATTTGCTTTGATTTCCATAGCTTTTGGTGATCATAGCCTTGGTTTCACAACCTAGGAGAGTATGGCGTCTAGCGAGGGTAATTATCACCGTAGAGGTCCTTACTTTGATGGTACAAATTTTGCTAGTTGGAAGCACAAGATGAAAATGCATATTCTTGGACATAACCCCGCCGTTTGGGCTATTGTGTGTATTGGCTTGCAAGATGAATTCTTTGATGGGAAACAACCGAATCGTGAAGACACCGCGGAAGAGTTTAAAATGCTGCAATACAATGCTCAAGCTTGTGATATCCTCTTCAACGGATTGTGCCCCAAAGAATTCAATAAAATCAGCCGTCTTGAGAATGCAAAGGAAATTTGGGATACTCTGATTGACATGCATGAAGGTACCGACTCCGTCAAGGAATCCAAGTTGGATGTGCTTCAAAGTCAACTTGACAAGTTCAAAATGAAGGATGGTGAAGGTGTCGCTGAAATGTACTCTAGGCTTGCTCTTATCACAAAATGAGATTGCCGGCTTAGGAAGTGAAGAGATGACCGACAAATTCATCATCAAGAAAATCCTAAGAGCCTTGGATGGAAAATATGATATCGTGTGCACATTGATTCAAATGATGCCCAATTACAAAGATCTCAAGCCAACGGAAGTCATTGCAAGAATTGTTGCTCATGAGATGTCACTCAAGGATAAAGAGGAACTTCACAACAAATCAAGTGGTGCTTACAAAGCCTCATGTGAAGCCCCCACATCATCAAGTGAGAAACAAACCTTCGATGAAGAATTGAGCTTAATGGTGAAGAACTTCAACAAGTTCTACAAGAGTAGAAGCAAAGAGAGAAGCTCCAAGTCAAGGTCCTACAATGACAAAAGATCTTCTAGTCGAGAGCGAAACTGCTACAATTGCGGAAGGCCCGGACACTATTCCAATGAGTGTACGACCCCCTACAAGAGAAGAGAACATTCTCCCAAGAGAAGAAGTAGAAGAGAAGAATCACCACCTAGAGAAAGAAGGAGTAGAGATGATCATTATGAACGAAGACCCTCACGGAGAAGCAAGGATTCGGAAAGAAAGGACAAGTCATCAAGGAGCTACACAAAATGAAGACATCAAGCTCATGTTGGTGAATGGGTATCCGGCTCCGACTCCGACAATCACTCCGAGAGAAGCTATCACTCCGACTCCGAATATACTCAAGATGAAGGTGTTGCAGGTCTAGCACTTGTGTCAACCAACTCCTACGACATATTTGAGTCACCAAATGAAGGAATTGGAAGATGCTTCATGGCCAAAGGTCCAAAGGTATCACACCCCGAGTATGTTGATTTCAATAGTGATGAAGATGACTTGTTAGGTGATGATGATTTACTTGTTGACAACTCTAGTGATGAATACTATGATGAAACGTCAATTAATCATGCTAATCAAGATGAAACGAATGACAATGATAAGGAGAAGATTGAGTATCTAACTAAAGAACTAAACACTCTTAAGTTAGCTCATGAAACTATCTTAGGAGATCATCGAGAACTTTTAAGGACTCATGAGAAATTACGTTTTGAAAAGCTCAACCTTGAGCAAGAGCATGAGTTCTTAAAAGCAATCAATGATGATCTTCGTAAGAAAAGTTCTTCTTACATTGCCAAGCGTTTACTCTTATCCACTTACATGCCTCAAGTCAAGTCTAGTAACAAGAACAAGAAAGATTCTTCCTCTAGTAGTAACAATAATCATGCTAAATCCAATGTTGTTGCTTCTAGTAGTTCTCTTGATTCCACTAATGATTCTTTTAGCCAAGTTACACTTGAGCAAGAAAATAGCTTATTGAAGGGAACTATAGAGAAAGGTGTCTACAAGAGCCTTGCCGGGAGTAAGCAATTCGAGGAAATTGTACGCAATCAAGGAAGGCATCGGAAGAACCAAGGTGTTGGTTTTGAACAAAAGTTCAATGCCAATGGAGTTGAGTGGGAAGAAGATCAATACCCCAAGACGAAGTTTGTTCCTCAACAAGAGAAGTATGATCCTACTTCTTTCAAAGGGACACAAGCTCAAGATGATCTTCCACCACAAGACCACAAGCAAAAAAGGCAAGGACGAGCTTCAAGAGGAAATTGATGCATTTGAAGAAGCTCCTAAGGCCTTGGTCAAGTGGGTTCCCAAGACTACATCAAGTTCTACTTCATCAAGTACAACTACAACTCCGAGGATTTCCATCAAGATGGTGTGGATCCCGAAGAAGAAGAACTAGAGAGTTCTTGAGGGTGACTCCACCAACATACTTCACTCTTATCATTTTGGCAAGAACAAGTGCAATCAACTTCCACATCTTGCACTAGTTCAAGGAGTCACAAACCCTCTTGTTGGTAAGACAAGGGACAAGGTAACCTAAAGCTTTCATAGACATCATCTTGTGTGTGCATCACTCTATGTCTATGGATATCCTTGTTTGTTCCTTGTGGGACTAACCCATGTAGGTATTGAAAGTGCAACTCACTCCAAAGTATAGCTCCAAATGATCTACATCAACATTGAGCATCCACATCTTGAGATATGTAAGGGCATAAGTTCCTTTCTCATAATAATTTTCATAGGGATCATGAATGTATTCAACAATATAACTATCACATACAACACTATTTTCATGATGCACAAGCATAGAAAATGTATCACTCTTTACATCATACATGTCATCATAATAATCGTCATATATAGCAACTTCATTGTCATAATCAATTGAAACCACTTCCAAAATAGTGGATGTATCATTAAATAAAGTCATGACCTCTCCAAATCCACTTTCATCAATATTGTAATAAGATTCAACACCATCCAAATTATTGGGATCACTAAAGTTGACACTCTTCCAAACCCACTTTCATCAATGTAATCATCATAAATAGGAGGCATGCTATCATGTAATTTTTCTTATCGAAAGTAGAAGGAATTAAAGGATCATATTCATTAAGCAAAGCATCCCCAAGCTTAGGACAAGCATTATTTTCAGCAAATAAATCTTCAAACATTTCATACTCATTAAACATAGCATCCACAAGCTTGTGGTTTTGCATATTATCACAATCATTCTTATCAATAGCATGAATGGCGCCAATAGTATAGCAAACATTATTATCATATTCTTCCAAGCAAGTGTCAAAAAGATTTCCAAGATTATAAGAAGTATCATTGTCTTCCCAATCATAATCATCACAACAAGCAATAGGCATAACAAAATCATCATCAAGTTCATCATCTTCCACAATAATTTTTGATTCATTTTTATGGGACACAACAATAATAGGAGCAACTTTATTGGGGAGAGATACCTTTTTACCTCTATTATTTCTTCTTTTCTTCTTCACCGCTCCATGTGTGGGTTTAATTAATTTTTTCAAGCTTCTTGTTGAAGAGATTGATTCGATAGGAAGCTCCTCCTCGTTACCTGATTCATCATAATAAACACTAGGAGGGTATTGGGAAACATTTTCCCTTTCATTAGTACTCTCTTCATATTCCATTTGTTTTCTTGTCTTTAGGTAGTTGGCAATATAAGGATTCTCAATGCAACTTACTGCACAAAGCATAACTTTCTTCTAGATCAAAACCAAGAAACCTCTTGGGATTTGGAAAACCCTTAGTTATACGTTTCATTTCTTCATACCCCAAAAGAAAACTAAGCTCTTTATGATGCTCAAGGGTAATCAAGTTATCACAATTTTTGGACACGATTTGATCATGAAATAATTTGCATTGGAGATTTAAATGACCACATTCATTGCAAAGTTCACAAGGATGGCGAAAAAATTACATCTTTCAGCACAATCATCTAGCCTATCTTGCAACCTTTTTGTTTCTAAATATTTATGCTTCTAACAAAATATATCTTCCCTTTTTGATGTGCAATTGCACTCCCAATTTACTCCGCAAAAAGTGACATGCTTATAAGAAACATTTTTGTTATGACTTGTGCAATCATCATTAGCATTTTGGATATTCAAAGAATTCATACTAACAACATTGCAATCATGCTCATCATTCAAATATTTTGTGCCAAGCATTTTATTGACTTCTTCTAACAATTGAGCACAATTTTCCGAACCATCATTTTCAAGAAAGACATTATAAAGATGATCAATAATATGATGCAACCTAAATTCCATTTTTATTTAGTTTTATTTTATAAACCAAACTAGTGATAAAACAAGAAACTAAAAGATTCATTGCAAGATCTAAAGATATACCTTCAAGCACTCATCTCCCCGGCAACGGCGCCAGAAAGGAGCTTGATGTCTACTACACAACTTTATTCTTGTAGATACGCGTTGGGCCTCCAAGCGTAGAGTTTTGTAGGACAGTAGCAATTTTCCCTCAACTGGATGACCTAAGGTTTATCAATCTGTGAGAGGTGTAGGATGAAGATGGTCTCTCCCAAACGAACCTGCAACCAAATACAAGAAATCTCTTATGTCCCCAAAACACCCAATACAATGGCAAATTGTATAGGTGCACTAGTTCAGCAAAGAGATGGTGATAAAAGTGTAATATGGATGGTAGAAATATATTTTTATAATCTGAATAAATAAAAACAGCAAGGTAGCAAATAGTAAACGGGCACAAAAACGGTGCTTCAATGCTTGAAAACAAGGCCTAGGGTCCGTACTTTTGCTAGTGCAATCTCTCAACAGTGCTAACATAGTTGGATCATATGATTATCCCTCAAAGTGCAATAAAGAATCACTCTTGAGTTCCTATTAGTGGAGAACAAAAGATAGAAATTATTTGTAGGGTACTAAACCACCTCAAAGCTATTCTTTCCATTCGATCTATCCTAGAGTTCGTACTGAAATAACGCAAGGTATTCTTTCCGATCGATCTAATCAATAGTTCATACTAAAATAACACCAAAGCAAATTCATATTCATAATACTCAATCCACACAAAGAAATACAAAGGGACCTCAAAGTTTCTATCGGAGAAAAGATAATAAAAATGTGCATCAACCCCTATGCTTAGATTACCCCAATGTCACATCGGGAATCCGCAAGCTGAGTGCCATAACATATATCAAGTGAATCAATACGATACCTCATTGTCACCTCAAGTATTTATACCGCAAGACATACATCATGTGTTCTCAAATATGAATATTCAATCCAACAAGACAAAACTTCAAAGGGTAAAGATTCAATTCATCACAACAAGAGTTTAGAGGGGAGAAACATCATATGATCCATCTATATTAACAAAGCCCATGATATAGATCACGAGAGAGAGAGAGAGATTAAACACATAGCTATCGGTACAAACCCTCAGCCCCGAGGGTGGACTACTCCCTCCTCATCGTGGTGGCCAGGGATGATGAAGATGGCCACCGGAGATGATTCCCCCTCCGGAGTGTCGAACGGGTCTAGATTGGTTTTCGATGGCTCACGGAGTCCTCAAGGTCATGAACTTCTGATCTAGGTTAACCCGAAGGGTTTCGGAATATTTGGGAATTTATAGTGCAAAGAGGGGGTGCGGGAGGCCACCAAGGTGGGCACAACCCACCAGGGCGCGCCAGGGGGCCTGACGCTCCCTGGTGGGTTGTGCCCCCCTCGGGGCACCACCCCCCCAGGTGCTGCTCTGGCCCATCGGGAGTCTTCTGGCCCATAGAAAATCACAAAAAATTTCGCGGTGTTTGGACTCCGTTTGATATTGATTTTCTACGATGTAAAAAACATGCAAAAAACAGCAACTGGCACTTGGCACTATGTCAATAGGTTAGTCCCAGAAAATGATATAAAATGACTATAAAATGATTATAAAACATCCAAGAATGGTAAAATAACAACATGAATACTTCATAAATTATAGATACGTTGGAGACGTATCAGACCAAGACACAAGAGATCTACCAAGAAATTTACAAGTACACGAAGTGGCCTTTCTATCAACCTTGTCACCGGCATAGTCCGAGTCGGAATAGCCAAAAAGATCAAAAGAGGACCACTTAGGATACCAAATGCCAAAATTTGGTGTATGAATTAAGTATCTCACTATCCTTTTCACAGCCTTAAGATGATATTCTTGGGGGCCGCTTGATATCGTGCACACATGCACACACTTAGCATAATATCGGGACGGGAGGCACATATATATAACAATGAACCAATCATAGCGCGGTAAACCTTTTGTTCAACAGGTTCACCATCCTTAGGCAAGTCAAGATGTCCACTAGTAGGCATGGGTGTATTCATACCTTTGCATTCTTGCATGTTGAACTTCTTGGATAAGTCCTTGGTATACTTTGTTTGAGAAAAAAGGTACCCTCCTTAGTTTGCTTGATTTGCAAACCAAGAAAGAACTTGAGTTCACTCATCATAGACATCTCAAACTTCTCTTACATTAGCCTTCCAAACTTTTCACTAAAATGGGGGTTAGTCGAACCAAATATGATATTATCAATATAAATTTGGCATACAAATAATTCTCCATTAACCCTTTTAGTAAAAAGAGTAGAATCCATTTTTTCCAATCTCAAAGCCTTTTTCAATAAGGAACTTGGTCAAGCATTTATACCACGCTCTAGGAGCTTGTTTAAGACCATAAAGAGCTTTGTGAAGTTTGTAAACATGGTCGGGTTTCTTAGGATTAACAAAGCCTGGAGGTTGTTTAACATAAACTTCCTCCTTAATTTCACCATTTATAAAAGCACTTTTAATGTCCATTTGGTACAAGGTAATATCATGGTGATTTCATAGGCAAGTAATATGAGGATGACTCAAGTCTAGCAACGGGGGCATATGTCTCACCATAGTCCATACATTCGACTTGAATGTAGCCTTGGGTGACAAGACGTGCTTTGTTGCGAAGGACTTGTCCATCTTCGTCTTGCTTGTTGCGAAACACCCATTTGGTACCAATGATGTTGTGGTTGTTGCCGGGCTTCTCGACCAATGTCCACACTTGGTTTCTCTCAAAGTTGTGTAGCTCTTCGTGCATGGCATTTATCCAATCCGGATCTTCCAATGCTTATTCAACCTTCATAGGTTCAATGCTAGACATGAATGAATAATGTTCACTAAAATTAGCCAAACGAGTTTTAGAGCGAGTGATTCTCCCAGTTTGGATATCATTATAGATTTGTTCGACGGGATGGTCTCTTGAGACTCTTGCTCGAACTCGTGAGAGCTTTTGCTTGGGTCGGGGTGGAACAACTTCTTCATCATCTTGTTCTTCCTCTTGGCCTTCTTCATTGTTGACGTTGTTGTTCTCTTGTCGAGGTGGAGAAGGAGGTTGATGAGGTTCATCTTGGTGTACTTCCTCGTTTTCTTTATCTTAGCGTGTCCCACTTGTGGATGCCTCTGTGTCAACTCTTGGTTCACCTTGTCGTGAAGTAGAAGCTTCCACTTGGACGGACGGGGTACTCTCCTTCACCTCCGTTGGACGAATCTTGCCAATAGACAAGTCTTGGATTGCTTCTAAGGGGTCTTTGTCTCCTACATCAATTGGCAATTGCTCTACTTGTGAGCCGTTAGATTCATCAAACTTCACATCTACCGTCTCTTCAACCTTTCGGGTGAAATTGTTGTAGACACGGTAAGTGTGAGAGTTTGAGCCATAACCAAGTAGAAAACCCTCATGAGATTTAGGAGCAAATTTAGAACGACGATGCTTATCAAGAATATAGCACTTTGAGCTGAATACTCGAAAGTATCCAACTTGGGGTTTGTTACCTGTGAGAAGTTCGTATGTCGTCTTGCCGAGTAGCTTGTGAAGATACAAGCGATTTGTTGCATGACAAGTTGTCTCAACCGCTTCTGCCCAAAAGTGTTTTGGCGTCTTGTACTCATCAAGCATCATTCTTGACACTACAAAAAAAAAGACACTTCCGTGATGATACGTGTTTGTCACAGTAGGTCACGTTTTCTGTCATGCATGTACATCCATGACAAATTTATGACAGAATGAAGATAGTCATACCTGTGCTGTCGTAGAAGTGTTCCATGACATTACCAAAATTATCATCACGGAAGTGTCCACTTCCATGACAATAAATCACGCCTCATAGGAATGCTTTCATCAAGGGTGACCGACACGTGGCATCCACCGTAACGGGACATCGTTAAGCTATGGGGTCCGGTTTTGGATCCGATAACCCATTAACAGCCCGGACCAATGGGAATTTTCCACGTGTAAAATTCTCATTGGCCGGAGGAAACACGTGTCGGCTCAACGTTCGGACAGATGTCATCCACTCATTGGACAGGAGGCGCCTATGATACGTCGACACGTGGCACGGCCCAACATAGGCCCATTCCGGTGAAAAGTCCGGCCCATTTGACTTGGTCAAAAGGTAACGGGCTGGCCCACGTAAATCCTGTTAACAGCATGTTCGTATATAGCCCATTTACGGCCCGCTTACTACTGGCCCGTTACGACCTATCGGAACTAAGCCCAGTAGCTTTATCTGGGCTCTCCAATATGATTCTAGCCCGTTGTAACTTCCGGCCCATGTATGGACCATGATGTCTTTCGGCCCATACGAGGCCCTTTGTAACTCTCGGCCCATTAAAGGCCCGAGATGAAACTGGCCCATAATGAATAGTGTATCGCTTTATACCCATTAATGGCCCATTATTCCATCGGCCGTTTCCAGCCCGTGTTAACTTTCGGCCTTCAAAGGGCCCATTTATTCTTGGTCTCATTTCAAGAATTCGGTTAGATACGGTCCGTTACTGGTCTGTTCTGTTTGTGGGCCAAATACAGCCCATGGTTACATTCGGCCCGTTTGTGGCCCGTTAACCCGTTGGGCTGTTTTCATAGCGTTATCAAATACGGCCTATTAATGGCCCGTTATGGTCCATGAATAGTACGACCCATGTTTGGCAAAATGATTATACGCCCCGTAGAAGGCCCATGGATCCTGCGTCCCGTAGAAGACCAATGGATCCTATGGCCCGTAGAAGGCCAATGGATCATACGGCCCATAAAAAGTCCATGGATCCTACTGCCCGTAAAAGTCCCATGGATCCTACGGCCCGTAGAAGGCCCACAGATCCTACGGCCCGCAGGCGGCCCATGGTTACAACAGTCCGTGTGTTGCCATGATTATTGTGGCCAAGTTACCAAAACTAGGTTATTGTGGCCACTAAAAAACGCGGAAAAAGAACTGCAGTGACTACAAGCAAACAACTAAACAAGACAATAAAGAAATAAATAAGCAAGCAACTAACGCTAGCCTATTACAGCTATTGCACATATTACATCCACTGGGCATCAAAGTTCGCCACTAGTGCAAATATAGGGAACAAAGCAGCATATTACATACACTGGCCGTCAAAATTGGCCACGAGTGCAAATAAACGCAGCAAGAAAACAAGTCCATAACCGAACAACTTCGGAAGATCTCAAGAAAGCGTTATCCAGGTATCCACCATGTCGGGCAATAATCTTAGCAAGCTTATTAGCTTTGTCCTGTTTGGCGCTAAAATCCTCCAACGCTTTGTTGCACCGTAAAGTATGCATCTGAATGCTCCAGGACTTCCGCAGTCTTTTCCGCTTCTTGTCGCAAGACATGATCGATGTCTTTCAGCTTGTAGTTGAGGCTCAAGAAACCGAATCGACAGTGAGTTTGAACAGCTTGTGCAAGCGGTAGTGGCCAAGAATCGAGCGATAAACCAAGACAGGACTTTGGGGTTGCCTCACCGTCTTCAAGATAGTTTTCCTTAGCTGTTTTATCAGCTTTGTTGGAGACCAACAAGGATGTCTCACGATCCTGAACCTTATCTCATTACTTCCTTTATCATTGCTTAATAAGGCACTCTTCCCCAATATTCTCGACAAGATTCTAAAAGAAGAAACAAGCAGACACATAACAAGTTTAACATGTACTAGTATATGAAACTCATTTCGGTGAACCAGTTCATTAGTAAGGTGGACAAGATTAAACTACCAAGTCTTCCATTGCCAAGTAGTACATTATAAAAGCATCAAACAAACATATATCTATGTCCTATGGTCACTACATTGTCTTGCCAAATCAAAATAGAGACATGGTTCAAATCATATCAGTTCAAGAGAAAGCAGCACTGAAAGAATACAAAGCGTGGGAAACTAAACGGCACAACAAGATTCCAGATGGGTACCACGGGTCTACATGTACAACAACACTATTGGCCCTGTTATGATGCTAGTAATGTGCATGATATGAGAAGTCAATTGTATACACAATTGAAATTGAAATCAACAGAGCTATTTATAAGTGCAAACCTGTTAAAGAAACATGCGTAAACATACATGTTGTGCCATTGGAGTTTCCATTGGATAGTTTAATTTAAAAATAAGTTTGTATGAGTAAATACAGTGATACAAGAGCAAAGCAGTATGCACGATAGCAATGGAATCTTAAATGAGAACAATTGTTCTTCAGGTTTAAGCACTTGTTCTACATGAACAGAGTATAGCAAGACGCAAGCATATAGTACTTAAAATAAAATGAGCTCATAGACCTTACCACATTCTTGGTTCAGGACCAGTAAAGAACAAGGCGTTCCCAGTCATCGTCCAGTAAATGTGTCTCAGGAGAACTTAAGGGAATTTGATGAATTTCTTTGCCAGTGAAGTACGTTTTCTTTATGTAATTTCGATACTGCCACCAAGCATTCTTGAAGATAGCAGAGGTATTAGCACAGGTTACCTCATCCTGAGTTTCCAAATCGGTCCTTCTCTATAGAGAAAAATGGGAAAATTTGTTGTATTATAACCATCATGGAGGTAGAATGTATGGGACAAAGAAAAGTAATTGCCATGAATAACATTACTTACACATAACTCCTGGACAAACACCTGCAACTGGCATTTTCCTTCATCTTCAGTATAATATTTCCATGATGGGAAGATACGCACATAGGATTTAATAACATCAAATGCGATAGATGCTAAACTATGAATGGCTGGTTGTGCTTCCTCCATAGGTATAGGTGTACTAACTGGTGGAGTTGGGGTTCACCGTGGTAGTACTGGCGCTTTGGGCACTGGAGTTGCCTTACTAACTGCTCTTGTTTGGGAGCTCTGTGGTGAAGATGGTGTTGTGTCAACGGGAACTGGGTTACTATTTGCTGGGGTTGGGGTTAGATTGGGTGAAGTTGGTTCTCTGTCCATCACAGTAGGGGTAAAATCTGCGAGAGTCTGGGTTATGTGTGGTAGGGCTGGTTCTCGTGCATGTACAACCAGGGTGCTATCTCCACCAAGAGGTAGCATTGTTTTATTTGAAGACCGTGTTTTTACTCCGCTAGATACTGCCATCACCATCTCCAATTCAAATGGCTGATAAACAGGAAACATAATTGAATGTATAGATATTGTATGAGAGAGAGATGCAATAGATAGTGTGGAAAAAAGAGGGCATTAAATAATTGACATGTATATTGTTTAAATAAAACGGATAGCATGACATAATTTCACATATATGATGTCTATCTAAACTGGATAGCGTAGCATAACATAATTCAAAGATATGATGAATGACTAAACATGATCGCATAACATAATTCACATACATGTTATCTAAGTAACCAGGATCGCATGATTTAATTCACATATGTGATTTATATGCTAAGCGGAGGGCATTCGCATATATGATGTCTGAACTAAGAACATGGTGTTGAATATTGTGTATATGATGTCTAAACTATGCTACGCAAGACACCATATGCATGATATGAGCAAGAGAACTGCCAAGTTAGAGCATACACCTCGGTGGGGGAATAGGACTGGTCATCTGTCTCTGAATCCATCTCTGAGGAGCTATCGGGACCCAGCAAGAGATCTACTTCGACAGGTAGCACTGTCTGCTCTGAAGGCCTTGTTTTCACTCAAGATTTCTCCATCACCCACTCAAATGGCTGATTCACAGGAAGAGTAGTTTAATGTACAAACATTGTCGACAAATGGAAATTTAATGAAGAAAAGGATGGGCTAGATATCATTCAAATATATGATGCCTGGTTAAACAGGATGGCATTGCATAATTCCCATATATGATATTGAAACTAAACAGTGGCATTACGTAACATGTCTAAACTAAGCAGATGACATATATGATGTCGAAAGTAGGCAATCGCAGGCAACATATGCATGATATGACTAACATCATCATGCCAAGTTAGAGCAAACACCTTGGGGGGTAAATAGGAGTGGTCAGCTGCGTCTGAATCCGCCTCAGAATAGATATCTTCCTCTGGATTACAATCTGGAGAGGGGGGAGGGTTTGCCATTGAACCTACCATGGAGCGATGTCTACATGACATTGTATTGCCGCGCAAAACTCTTCTCTTTGTCCCTACATGTTCAACATGACTGTGTACAATGTCTGACATGCATACAAAAAATTTATAGTGAGATTATGTAAGGAGAGCATGCAAAAATCTAGAGTAATGGTAACAATCTAGAGTAATGGTAACAACCAGTGGATGGATCCAAAAATAATGATAGCATGCTGATGATTGCTTGAATTTAATAAAAAAACAGATGATAATTGCTTTACTATTTGTATCCCACCCAAGATGAACAACATAGGCATACCCTAGGTGAACCAGATATTAGATAGAGATACTATTAATTGTTGCCTCGATATGTGCCGCACAACTAATTTAGAACTCAAGTTTGAACATCAATTTGGACATGACTTGGAGTCTAAGAGGTGAACAGGACAATAAAGTAGCAGGTAATATTAAGCAATGCATAACATAAGTAGAAACAAAAGAGTGCGACCTCTCTTGTGGACCCGTGTACCCCTCAGGTTCATCTGCTGAGTCGATGATGGTGATGTCGTTGCGGTGGGTGCCGGCGGCAGGGAAGGAGATCTGAGGCGGCAAAAGATGGTCAGGAGTCGTGATGTCTGGTTTGGTGGATGCTTCTATCGATGGAGTAGCTCAGCTGAGGTGGACGACGTCGCAGCAGGAGCAGGACAAACCACACAAAGTTTTCTTCGACACCTACGTGTAACTGAAGTAATTCTGTAAGGGCTCATTTGGCTTGCATGATTCTAAAAACGCAGGGATAGGAGGAAAAACACCGGAATAGGATAGAATGCACATGGGAAACAGATAATTTTTGAACACAAGATTTTTGTCTAGTTAGGTGTTTGGTTCACAGGAAAAGGAGGAGCAGAGGAATGCAAAGAAACATGGCCAAAATAATGTGAAACCATATGAAAGCGTGTATAGTTAGAATGTTATTCTGCCATTAATGCACTTGGTCCTGTTTTCATGCATAGGATTTTGAAAAGCAGGTCCAGGTGGATGTTTTGCTCCATTCCTTTCAACAACATGCATGAATAATTGAATAGTAGAGTGACATAGGAAAATTTCCTATTGCTATGTTTTTCCGTTGAACCACAATAGCCCTAACGGATCGACATGAATGTAGGGTAATAAGTGATGTGACAAGTGTACAACCTCTTTGCTGTAGCCGTGATAACCTCAGCATCATTGGGTTGGTCGCTGAAGAAGTTGAGGTAGAGGTGGCTGTCGGAGGTGTGGAGGAAGATCTGAGGAATCTGTAGACGACGTCCAGGGCACTGCTATGTTGTGATGGATCATTCCATCCTTGGATCAGCTCCAGTGAGCCATAAGACGTCAAGGCTGAAGCAGCACAAGACGTACATCGTTAATCTCAAGTGGGATTCTAATAGCATCTCCAATAGATGATGTAAAATGCATTACCAAAAAGTGATAGATGTAAAATTTACATCACCAAAAACCACCTGACTACAACAGATGAGGTAAAAATTGTTGACTCTGATCTTAACTGTCGAAACTGAAATTTACTGTTGAATCTGAATGTTACTGTCCAAACTGAACATAATGGTAGCAGAGAGGCATTTCACATGGGATAGTTTAGGGAGGGCCTGCAGCTCATCTTCAACCTGCACCCCCCTGAGCCGCCAGCCACCACCGGCCGAACCACGCGCCACCTCGCCGCCCCGAAACAACTCTCCACCGTCGATCCACCGCCGCCTCGCCGCCCCGAAACAACTCCCCACGGCGGTCCGCCGCCGCCTCGCCGCCCCGAAACAACTCCCCACTGAGGACTGCCGGACTATATACTTTGGCCGGACTGTTGGACTATGAAGATACAAGATTGAAGACTTCGTCCCATGTCCGGATGGGACTCTCCTTGGCATGGAAGGCAAGCTTGGCAATTCGGATCTGTAGATCTCCTCCCTTGTAACCGACTCTGTGTAACCCTAGCCCCCTCCGGTGTCTATATAAAATGGAGGGTTTAGTCCGTAGGGCAACAACAATCATAATCATAGGCTAGCTTCTAGGGTTTAGCCTCTACGATCTCGTGGTAGATCAACTCTTGTAATACTCATATCATCAAGATCAATCAAGCACGAAGTAGGGTATTACCTCCATCGAGAGGGCCCGAACCTGGGTAAACATTGTGTCCCCCGCCTCCTGTTACCATCCGCCTTAGACGCACAGTTCGGGACCCCCTACACGAGATCCGCCGATTTTGACACTGACATTGGTGCTTTCATTGAGAGTTCCACTATGCCGTCACCATAAGGTTTGATGGCCCCTTCGATCATCAGCAACGATGCGATCCAGGGTGAGGTTTTCCTCCCCGGACAGATCTTCGTATTCCGCGGCTTCGCACTGCAGGCCAACTCGCTTGGCCATCTGGAGCAGATCGAGAGCTACGGCCCTGGCCGTCAGGTCAGGTTTGGAAGCTTAAACTACATTGCCGATATCCGCGGAGACTTGATCTTTGACGGATTCGAGCCCATGTCAGGTGCGCCGCACAGTCACGACGAGCATGACTTAGCTCTGCCGTCGGACGATGTTTGGGAGATCACACCTGTGGCTACTCCGACCCTCAATCCGGAGAAGATTGTGACATCCGTGGACGGGTGGATGGACCCCGCCATGGAGGCCGCACACTCAGTGGCGATAGAGCCGAATACTGACTTCACCCCCTATCAGACATGTGCTGACAGTCATTTGGATTCGTCCCCGGCCACGGGCTCCGAACCGCCTGCGACCGTGCCTATCGAATCTGATTGGGCACCGATCAAGGAATTTTCCTCTATGGATATCTTTCAGCACTCACCCCTGGGCGACGTGTTAAATTCATTAAGGTCTCTCTCCTTGTTAGGAGACCCTTGGCCGAACTATGTCCGGCTCGAGTGGGAAGCAGACGACGAAGAAATTCGTTCCCCACCCACCACCCACTTAATAGCCACTGTCGACGATTTAACCGACATGCTTGATTCCGGCTCTGAATACATCGACGGTATGGACGACGATGCAGGAGACGAACAAGAACCACCACCCACAGGGCGCTGGACTGCCACCTCATCATATGATATATACATGGTGGACACCCCCAAATAAGGCGATGGTGATAAGGCAACGGAGGATAATCCCTCCGAGAAGCAACCCAGGCACCAGCGACAGCGGCGCCGCTCTAAGCCCCGCCATAGCAAAAGCAGCGATACCGGCACAAGAGACAACAACGCTGCGGATAGTGCCAAAGACGAAGACAACCCCCTCCAGCCAGATTTTGAGCCGGAGGATGGGCAAGCTAGCCCTAAGGAACAGGCAGCAGACGGAGAATTAGAGGATGACAATTACATGCCTCTCTCCGAAGACGAGGTGAGCCTCGGCGACGAAGAGTTTATCGTGCCTGAGGATCCCGTCGAGCAGGAGCGCTTCAAGCGCCGGCTTATAGCCACAGCAAAAAGCCTGAAGAAAAAGCAACAACAGCTTCAAGCTGACCAAGATCTGCTAGCGGATAGATGGACTGAGGTCCTGGCGGCCGAGGAATACGAACTCGAGCACCCAACCAAAAGTTATCCAAACTAGGCCTGCAAACAAGTCGAGCTCGAGCGAGTTGGAGATGGCTCAGCTCAACTCAAATGAAAATTCGAGCGAGCTCAAACTAAGTGAAGCTCATGATCGAGCTGTAGAACATGACTCGTGCTCAGCTTGTAACGATCTCGAGTCGATCTCGAGCTAGTTTCGAGCTAAATGAGATGGTAAAAATTATAAATCTATGAATGAAAAACAAAAAAATTAAGGTGAATATGTTGGGAACCTTTGCCAAAAATATAGGATATTCACACATAGTTGACCACGTGCCATAATTAGGCCTAAATCTTCTCTGCACTTAATTAAGTTTCCATATTCGTTGGTAAATAAAATGGAGAAACATTTTGGACAACATATATGGTAATAAATTATATTATTTTCATTTAATACATGGCATGATCATTTAACATAATGATATACTATCAAGCTGTCAAGCTAAAATCGAGCGAGCCAATATTATCTCAAGATCGGTTTGTTTCTCGGTCAAGCTACATAAAGTGTTCAAACTCAGCTTGTTTCTTTTCGAGTCGATCTCGGGTCGAGTAAAAAACGAGTCGATCTCGAGCGGCTTACGAGCCTCGAGCTTTTCTTGCAGCCCTAACCCCAACTCGAGGAGGAAGAATTAAAACCTACGCTCCCAGCGTATGACGCGGCTGACCGGCCACCTCATGGCCGAGACAAAGCGGCATATCAGGCCGAAGCCCAGCCCGCACCTCGCCGCTAGTCAAACAAAAATACCAAGGCCCGGGGCACACGCAGGACCTGCGAGACGTATTGGAAAACAAAGCAGGACATGCAAGATCGATCTATGGATCACGGGGGCGCGCCCCAACGCGTGACGATGACCGTCACGCCGGATATACTAAAAGCAAATCCGGCCGGGCCAAATACAGCAGACAAGACTCGTATGAACTGCTTCGTGATATAGCTCGCCACAGAGGCGCCGCACACCCCCTATGCTTCACTGATGAAGTAATGGATCACGAATTCCCAGAGGGTTTTAAACCCGTAAACATTGAGTCATATGATGGTACAATAGACCCCGTGGTATGGATTGAAGATTTCATCCTCCACATCCACATGGCCCGCGGTGACGATCTACATGCCATCAAGTACCTCCCATTAAAACTCAAAGGACATGCTCGGCATTGGCTCAACAGCCTGCCGGCAAACTCCATAGGCACTTGGGAGAATTTGGAAGACGCATTCCTTGACAACTTCCAAGGCACTTATGTGCGACCTCCAGAGGCTGATGACTTGAGTCACATAACACAACAGCTAGGGCAATCAGCCAGGAAATTCTGGACTCGGTTCCTAACTAAAAAGAACCAAATTGTCGATTGTCCGGATGCCGAGGCCTTAGCAGCATTCAAGCATAACATCCGTGACGAGTGGCTCGCCCGACATCTCGGCCAAGAGAAGCCGAAATCCATGGCAGCCCTCACGACATTCATGACCCGCTTTTGCACGGGCGAGGACAGCTGGCTGGCTCGCAGCAACAATACGTCAAGAAACCCTGACAATTCAGATGCCAAATATAGCAATGACAAGCTACATCACAACAGAAACAAGTGCCGCAATAACAACGATAACACCAAAGACACGGCAGTCAATGCCGGATTCAGTGGTTCTAAATCCGGTCAGCGGAAAAAGCTGTTCAAAAGAAGCAATCCGGGCCCGTCTAGTTTGGACCGCATACTCGATCGCTCGTGTCAAATTCACGGCACTCCTGATAAACCAGCCAATCACACCAATAGAGAATGCTGGGTGTTCAAACAGGTCGGCAAGTTGAATGCCGAAAACAAGGAAAAGGGGCTGCATTGCGACGACGATTAGGAGCCCCGGCCACCGAACACAGGAGGATAGAAGAAATTTCCTCCCCAAGTAAAAATGGTGAACATGATTTACGCAACCCATATTCCCAAAATGGGAATGGAAGCGTGCACTGAGGGACGTCTATGCGATGGAGCCAGTCACCCCAAAGTTCAACCCATGGTCTTCTTGTCCGATCACTTTCGATCGTAGGGACCACCCCACCAGTATCCGTCACGGCGGTTCGGCCGCATTGGTTCTTGATCCCATCATTGACGGATTTCACCTCACTCGAGTCTTTATGGAGGGAGGCAGCAACATGAAGCTGCTCTATCAGGATACAGTGCACAAAATGGGTATAGACCCCTCGAGGATCAAACCCACTAAAACCACCTTTAAAGGTGTCATACCAGGTGTAGAGGCCTTTTGCACGGGCTCAATCACACTGGAAGTGGTCTTCGGATCTCCTTCCGCACTGGCTATCACGCACTACTCGGACGAACCGCATTTGATAGATTCAATGCGATACCGCATTATGCATACCTCAAGCTCAAAATGCCAGGACCACGCAGGGTTATAATAGTCAATGGAAACACAGAACGCTCGCTCCGTATGGAGGAGCACACTGCGACCCTCGCAGCAGAAGCGCAAAGCAGCCTTATGAGGCAAACCGCTAGTTCGGCCAAAAAGACCCCGGACACCTTCAAGCGAGTCCGGAGTACCCTGCAGGAGGATCGCCAGGCACGTTTAGGGCTCCCCTAGCAATTCGGCCTCCGTCCTAGTCCCAGTCAAGCGGCGAAATTTGCGTCGCGCGTACACAACTACGCACTCAAAATACCATGGGCATAGGCGGAGGCACGGCTATGGCACGTCCCACAATGCGGCTCAACCGCCCCAAGGGCCGTATACCTTTATCATTTTCTCTCTTTCAGGACCTTACTCTCTGGAAGCCCTTTCCGGCAGTCTGATTGTTGGACCCATTACGGGAAGGAAGTACCAAGGAAGCAAGAATCTCTGACGAGCAAGGGAATTCCCAGGTGGTCTCTGATAACGATCGATGTACCTGTTTTTACATACCCATACGCAGCTTGCTCTTGGATAGAACATGTCAAATAGTCCTATTTTTTGCTTATTGCACTAATTGTATACGTACGCTTTAACGTATTATTTAAATAACAATGTATAGCATTAGCCTATTATTGCATTTATTTTTTCCTTGTCTGCTTATTTATGACAAATGGCACTGGTACATTCTGGTACGACCAGTGCGCCAGGGGCTTCAGTGTACCCCATAACACGACACGAAAAGTCCGAACACTTTCGACAGTGCGGCACCCCGAACTTATAGCATTATATGCATCAGCTCCGAATCATGTCTTGGGTCAATAGTTGGGTTTGCCCGACTCCCATGTTTTGGTACCTTACGTTCCGCTATATCGGCTAAGGTAGCACTGGGAGAACTACTGCGATTGTGTCTTGGTTCTTCCGGACGAGCACCTCAGTAGAGAAAGCCGAAAACTGACTGTCATGATGCGGCGAGAGCTGGTCGCTGTTCGAGAGGTCTCAAATCCTTAAAGATTTTTTCCGCTTCGGGCGAGGAGTCGGCCTTGTCCGACTTAGGTGTACATAGTGCCCCAAGTTCGGCCTTCCGAATACTAGGGGCTTCGCCAAAATTTAAAATTGTAGACTTCTATGGCTAAGTGAGAGTGATAAAGCTTTATAGTCCGATTGCCTGGTTCGTTGTGTTGAACACCTCCTTCGAAGGACCCAAAAATGGGATAAAGAGTGATCAGGTTTATCACGAACACCTCGGTACTAGTTACATGGGGGCAGAAGCCGACGACTAGCCAACTCTCAGATTTTGTAAACGGCCGCACAGAAGGTAATATTTTAAATTAGCAAGTGTTACATAGCGCACATGAACTCGTTTCATATTACAGGATGACATTCACATCCTTAGCACATTCCTCTGCCACAAGGCGAGCACCCTTCAGGACACTGTCATAATATTTTTCGGGGTGTCGATGCTCCTTGCCCTGCGGTGGCCCCTCCTTCACCAACTTTTCGGCGTCCATCTTCGACCAGTGCACTTTCGCCCAGGCAAAAGCCCGGCGTGCACCCTCAATGCAGACGGACCGCTTTATGACTTCAAGCCGTGGGCAGGCGTTCACAAGTCGCCTTACCAGGAAGAAATAGCTGCCAGGCAGGGGCTCGCCAGGCCACATCCGGACTATGAGGCCCCTCATGGCCAGTTCGGCCGCCTTGTGCAGCTCGATCAGTTGCTTCAACTGGTCGCTCAGGGGCACCGGATGTTCGGTCCCAGTATACAGAGGCCAGAACAACTTCTCCGTCGAGCTCCCTTCCTCGACCCGGTAGAACTCTGCGGCATCCGATACGTTGCGGGGTAGATCTGCGAACGCTCCTGGAGAGCTCTGAATTCGGGTAAGTAAAAGGAAAGTTTCCTTCACATGCTTGCTTTGCATAATGAATGCCTTACCCGCTGCTATCTTCTTAACCGCCTCAATTTCCTGGAGGGCCTTTTGGGCTTCGGCCTTGGCATTTTGTGTGTTCTCGAGGTCCTTCGCAATCTCGGACCCTTGCGTCTGAGAGTCACGCTCCAAGGACTTGTACTTCTTGACAAAGTCTTGGAGCTCTTGTTGCACCTCGCCAACTCGGGCCTCTTTTTTCTCAAGCTCAGTGCGCTCCTTGGCCGCTTTGTCTTTGGCCTCGGATAGCGCCTTCTTCAGGGCCGCCACTTCGATCGTGGCCCCTAGCAAATTCATGACAATCCTATGATTTAACAACCATCTTATTTATTTTTCTCAATATACAGACGGGGTATCACTTACCTTTGTTCTCCTCGAGCTGCCTCTTGGTAAGGCCGAGCTCTTCCTTGGACCACTCAAGGTCCCGCTTCAGTATGGAGACCTCCGCAGTACGTGCAGCAGCCGCCAGCAGCGAAGCCTGCTTATGCACATAGACATATTCTGATTAGACTCCTGTGATTATTATTTGATCCTCTGTTCGGCCTTTCTTTGTGAACACCAAACAGAGCATCAGGGGCTACTGTCTATGTTGTAACATTTTCTCATAACTTGATTACTTACCTCAAAGCCTGTTAGGAGGCTGGTGAGGGAGTCCCAGACTAGGGGGTGTCCGGATAGCCGGACTATCGTCACGGCCGGACTCCAAGACTATGAAGATACAAGATTGAAGACTTCGTCCCGTGTCCGGATGGGACTTTCCTTGGCGTGGAAGGCAAGCTTGGCGTCTGGATTTGTAGATCTCCTACCATTGTAACCGACTACTGTGTAACCCTAACCTATCTGGTGTCTATATAAACCGGAGGGTTTTAGTCCAGAGGGGCGAACAACAATCATACCATAGGCTAGCTTCTAGGGTTTAGCCTCCTTGATCTCGTGGTAGATCTACTCTTGTACTACCCATATCATCAATATTAATCAAGCAGAGTAGGGTATTACCTCCATCGAGAGGGCCCAACCTGGGTAAAACATCGTGTCCCTTGTCTCCTGTTACCATCCGCCTAGACGCATAGTTCGGGACCCCCTACACGAGATCCGCCGGTTTTGACACCGACATTGGTGCTTTCATTGAGAGTTCCTCTGTGTCGTCACCGATAGGCCCGATGGCTCTTTCGATCATCAACAACGACGCGGTCCAAGGTGAGACTTTTCTCCCCGGACAGATCTTCATGTTCGGTGGCTTTGCGCTGCGGGCCAATTCGCTTGGCCATCTGGAGCAGATCGAAAGCTACGCCCCTGGCCATCAGGTCAGACTTGGAAGTTTGAACTATACGGCCGATATCCGCGGAGACTTGATCTTCGACGGATTCGAGCCGCAGCTAAGCGCGTGCCGCCTTGTCGCGATGGGCATGATCTAGCTCTACAAATTAACAAAGGCCACAGGCCGCACCAAGATCCGCTCCAACCCTTAATTCGAGCCGGATTCCCCGATCGAGGACGAGTGGTTGGACACCGCCTCGGGGCGATAATCTCTCTGGCGATCGAGCGAACTCCATCCACGTCGCTGCGAAGACCTCGACTCCAGGGTGCCGGACTCCTCTCCGGACTCCAAACCCTCCGCGCCCCTGCCAATCGAATCCGATTGGGCGCCGGTCATGGAGTTCACTGTCGCGGACATCTTTCAGCACTCGCCCTTTGGCGACATCCTGAATTCACTAAAGTCTCTCTCTTTATCCGGAGAGCCCTGGCTGGACTACGGACAGGAAGGTTGGGATGCGGACGACGAAGAAATTCAACGCCCACCCACCACCCACTTTGTAGCCACTGTCGATGATTTAACCGACATGCTAGACTACGACTCCGAAGACATCGACGGTATGGACGACGATGCCAGAGACGACCAAGACCCAGCGCCTACAGGGCACTGGAAGGCCACCTCGTCATATGACATATACATGGTGGACATCCCAAAATATGGAAACGGCGATGGAACAACGGAGGATGACCCCTCCAAGAAACAGCCAAAGCGCCGACGTCAGCGGCGCCGCTCTAAATCCGGCCACAATAAAAACGGTGATTCCGGCACGGGAGATAATAACACCCCGGACAAGGTCGAAGAGAACCCCTCCAGCAGGACTCGGCGGAGGAGGAGGAGAAGCAAGTCCGCATCGACGGTCTGCGTAAAGAGAGGTCAAGGACGATAATTATGCGCCACCCTCCGAAGATGAGGCAAGCCTCGACAACGCATTTAATTTGTCGCGTGCACAGGGGATCCCGAACAGGAGCGTTTCAAACGCAGGCTTATAGCCACGGCAAGGAGCCTCAAGAAAAAGCAGCAACAGCTTAGAGCTGATCAAGACCTGCTAGCTGACATATGGACTGAAGTCCTTGCAGCCGAAGAGTATGAACTCGAAGGCCCCTCCAAAAGCTACCCCAAACGCAAGTCGTTGCCTCGACTAGAGGAGGAATCACCCAAGTCACCAGTGCACGACATGGCAGACCGGCCACCCCGTGGCCGCGACAGAGAAGCCTCTCGGCCCTCCGCTCAAGCCACACCCCGACGCCACTCAAAAAGTACCAAGACACGGCAAAACGCGCCGGACTTGCGAGATATATTGGAGGATAAGGCAAAACATACAAGATCGGTCTACGGATCGCGTGGGCGCCCAACGACGCGGGATGATTACCGTCGCGCCGGATACAGCAAACCCGGCCGGGCGAACACACGATGAGACAAAGCTCATATGATCTACGCCGTGATATAGCCCAATACGTAGGCGCCAGACACCCACTATGCTTCACGGATGAAGTAATGGATCATCAAATCCCGAGGGCTTCAAGCCCGTAAACATCGAATCATACGATGGCACCACAGATCCTGCGGTCCGGATCGAGGACTATCTCCTCCATATCCACATGGCCCGCGGTGATGATCTACATGCCATCAAATACCTCCCACTCAAGCTTAAAGGACCGGCTCGGCATTGGCTCAACAGCTTGCTAGCGTAATCAATTGGTTGTTGGGAGGACACGGAAGCCGCATTCCTTGATAACTTCCAGGCACATATATGCGACCACCCACGCCGATGACCTTAGCCACATAATCCAGCAGCCGGAAGAATCGGCGGACAATTACGGACATGGTTCCTAACAAACAAAAATCAAATCGTTGACTGTCCGGATGCAGAGGCCCTTGCAGCCTTCAAACATAACATCCATGACGAGTGGCTTGCCCGGCACCTAGGACAGAAAAGCCAAAATCCATGGCAGCCCTCACAACACTCATGACCCGCTTTTGTGCGGGAGAGGACAGCTGGCTAGCTCGAAGCAACAACTTGGCCAAACATCCTGATAGTTCGGATACCAAGGACAGCAATGGCAGGTCGCGTCGCAACAAAAACAAGCACCGCATTAACGGCGACAACACTGAAGATACGGCCGTCAATGCCGGATTCATAGGCTCTAAACCCGGTCAGCGGAAGAAGCCATTCAAAAGAAATACCCAGGGCCCGTCCAACTTGGACCGAATACTCGATCGCTTGTGCGGATACATGGCACCCCAAAACCAGCCAATCACACCAACAGAGACTGTTGGGTGTTCAAGAAAGGTGTTAAGCGCCGAACTCAATGACAAGGGGCTGCATAGCGATGACGAGGAAGAGCCCGGCCGCCGAACAATAGAGGATGTATAGGGTTTTCCCACGCAAGTGCGGATGGTGAACATGATATACGCAACCCACATACCCAAAAGGGAGCGAAGCGTGCACTAAGGGACGTATATGCGATGGAGCCAGTCCAGTTCAACCCATGGTCTTCCTGCCCGATCACCTTCGATCGGAAGGACCACCCGACTAGCATCCGTCCACGGCGGCTTCGCTGCATTGGTTCTTGACCCAATTATCGACGGATTTCACCTCACCGAGTCCCGATGGGACGGCGGTAGCAACTGAACCTGCTTTATCGTGATACAAAGGCGCAAAATGGGCATAGACCCTCAAGGATTAAACCTACAAAGACGACCTTTAAAGGCGTCATACCGGTGTAGAGGCCAGTTATGCGGGCTCGCCACACTCGGTGGTCTTCGGATCCCCGGATAACTTCCGGGCGAAGATTTAATCTTCGACATCGTCCCATTCCGCAGGCTATCATGCACTACTCGGACGAACCACATTTGCAAAGTTCAATGCGGTGCCGCACCACGCATACCTCAAGCTCAAGATGCCAGGCCCTCGAGGAGTAATCACGGTCAATGGAAACACCGAACGCCTTCTCCGAGCGGAGGAGCGAGACGGCCCTCGCGGCGGAGGTACAAAGCAGCCTCGCAAAGTAATTCTTGAGTCCGGCCACTAAGCGTCCGGACACTGTCAAGCGCGCCCGGAGTAACCTACAACAAGACCGCCTGGCACGATTCAAGCATGCGTGGCAATCCGGCCCCAACCCCCGCCCTCGTGAAATTGCGATGCTAGTATTACGCGTACATAATTACGCTCTGGAGATACCATGGGCATATGGGGAGGGGCGAGACCACGGCACGCCAAGAATGCGGCTCGACCGCACCAGGGGCTCCCGATTGTGTCATTCTTTTTCTTTTTTCCCCTTTTCTTCCCTTTTCTTCCTTTCAGGACTCCGTCTTTCATCAGTCCTGTCAGGCACTAGAGTCGCTGAACTCCCGATGCAACAGCCAGGGAAGCAGAAAGCCACGTCAAGTGTTCAGGTGGTCTCTATTGAGAGCATTATACCTGTTTTACATACCATTCCGCAGCTTACCCCTGGAGGGGGACATGTTAGATAGTCCCATCCCTTGATTATCGCACTATTTGTATCGCTCTGCTTCCATTGCAGTACCTTTTTGAATAAACAATACATAGCTTTTGCTTATTATTGCTCTACTTCATTTATATATACATATGTTCATTTCACGACATGTTGCAACCGTACACTTTGGTACGGCCGATACACCGGGGGCTTAAGTATCCCAAAATTATGGTGTGATAAGTCCGAACACTTCCACAAATGCGGCACCCCGAACTTATAGCATTATATGAATTGGCTCCGAATCATGTCTTGGGTCAATAGTTGGGTTTGCCCGGCTCCCGTGTTTTGGTACCTTACGTTCCGCTATATCGGCTAAGGTAGCACCGGAGAACCACTGCGATTGTGCCCAGTTGAGCTGGGTCGAGCGCCTCGATGGAGAAAGCTAAAACTGACCCGTCATGATAGGGCGAGAGCGATCGCTGTTCGAGAGGTTTTTTCGAGTCCCTAAAGACTTATGCCGCTTAGAGCGAGGAACCGGAATTGTCCGGCCAAGGCGTGGATAGCGCCCCAAACTCGGTCTTCCGAATACTAGGGGCTTCGCCGACATTTAAAATTATAGAATTATATGGCTAAGTGAGAGTGTTCAAGCATTATCAGTCCGGTTGCCTTTTTCGTTGTGTTGAGCGCCTCCCTAGATGGACCCGAGAATGGGAACAAGAGTGCTCAAGTTTATCCCGAACACCCCAGCACTCGTGGCATGGGGGCTGAAGCCAACGACTTGCCATCTCTCAAATTTGATAAACGGCCGCACAGAAGGTAATATTTTAAATTAATAAGCGTTGCTTAGCACATATGAACAAGTTTTCAGCGTACATGATAACAAATGCGAGTTTATTCAAAAATTACATCTTTGGAGCACTCATCCGCTATTCGGCGGGCACCCTTCAGGAGGCCTCATAGTACATTTCGGGCGTGCGATGCTCATGACCCTTCGGTGGCCCGTCCGTCCGCTCTTGGCGGACTAAACTGTCCGGATCACTGCACTCATAACAGTGCGGTGCTCCTCCTTGATGGAAGCGCTGTTAAGCGCCTCCTGTAAGCTATTCGGTGCCTCCGGTTGGACGGAGGACACCGGCGTCTTACCCTTCTTGCGAAGGATCCGCTGGCCGGACTCCGGAACCGCCGATGGTTCCGGCATGGAGTCCGGACGAGGGTCGGGCTTAGAGCCCCTGGGGGTCTTGCCCCCCGCGCGCCTGGAGTCCGGGAGGTTGCCTTGTGGCACCTCCGGCGCTACCTCCTCTTGACCAAGCCCCCCTTGGGGCCCCACCGCGGCGTCATCCGCAGCATGAGGCGAGGAGCCGGTCGGAAGCAAGTACTCTCCATTTCCCGACGAGCCCGAGGACCCGCCGATGAATCGGCGAACTCGCCCTTAGGCGGGCTGCACGGTTGTTCGACATTAGAGAACACTCTGCAATAATAAAAAACCATGGGTATCCGGACACTTACGATCTCGCCAGGGGCTTGGCCCTTGTAGGCCAATCCTCCTCCTCGTCGTCGACGTTGGTGGAGAAGTCCGGAGGAAGGGTTCTTCCCTTCTTAGACCCTCCGGCCTCCCCAGTTGGGGCGGCCTTAGCTTCTTCTTCTTCCTCCTCGTCTTCAGGAGAAGATTCTGCTTCGGAATCTGACAGCACCTGGCGTCGGGAGCTCCTTCGAGTTCCCATGGCTCCTTCTTGGCCTTCTTCTCCGGCACCACGTGCGGCGCCGGAGCCAGCAGCCCCGTCAATCGGGCGTCCTCCGGGTCTTCCGGCAAAGGAGCCGGACAGTTAATCTGTCCGGACGTCTTCAGCCAGTCCTGTCAAAGATTAGGGAATTTTAGATCCCACGTCGAGTCAACCTATGAAAAAAGAGTCCCGTAAAGGGTAAAATAACTTACCTCGCCGGCTGGACGCCGCGAGCTGTATCCGCGATCCTTGTTAGCGGATGTTGGGGCTTCAGCGCCCTTGAACAGCACCTTTCAGGCATCTTCGTACGTAGTGTCGAAGAGCCGGCTCAAGGTTCGGTGCTGTGCCGGATCAAACTCCCACAAGTTAAAGGCCCTTTGTTGGCATGGGAGAATCCGGCGGATGAGCATCACCTAGATACGTCGACAAGCCTGAGATTCTTGTCCACCAGCTTTCGGCCGCATGTTTGGAGTCCGGATAGCTCTTCCGAATCCCCCCACGTCAGGCCCGTCTCCTTCCATGACGAGAGCCGTGTGGGGAAGCCAGATCTGAATTCGGGGGCCGCCACCCATTCGGGGTCGCGTGGCTCGGTGATGTAGAACCACCCCGATTGCCACCCCTTTATGGTCTCCACAAAGGCGCCCTCGAGCCATAGGACCTTGGCCATCTTGCCAACCATGGCGCCTCCGCACTCCACTTGACAGCCGCCCACTACCTTGGCCGGACGTTGAAGATCTTCAGCCATAAGCGAAGTGGGGCTGGATCTGAAGGAAAGCCTCGCACACGCACGATAAACGCCGAGATGTTGAGGATGAAATTGGGGCCAGGTCGTGGAAGTCCAGGCCGTAGTAGAACATGAGCCCCGGACAAATGGGTGAAGTGGAAAACCTAGTCCAGCGGAGGAAGTGGGGAGAAACACTACCCTCTCATGGGGCCCGGTAGGAATAAGCTGCCCCGCTTGGGCAGCCTGTCATAATGTCGCCGGACAAGTATCCGCCTCCGCAGTCTTTGATGTGCCCCTCCGTGACGGAGGAGGCCATCCACCTGCCTCCCGCCTCGACATGGTTGGAGAAGGTTGAGGTGGGATGTGCGAACTTGGGCGCCGGAGCTCGAAAAGTCTTGTGAGAATGGATAAGCAAAGGAGGAAGAAGGCATGGGTGAAAAGGTGGATCCTTATCCCTTATATAGACGGACGAAGCTATGCGTCCACCACCAGCCCGTAAAACTTCGCTTATTTCCCAAGCGCCGTAATCAATGGCGCAGATGGGTTACCCACGTCCGTATTGATGAGAATCCCGGAATAAGGGGGCACGATCTATGCTTTGATAAGACGTGCCAAGGAAACCGCCTCGCTAAACGCGCTGAGGTGGAAAAGTAAAAAATGATTCGTATGAAGGCCTGGCCGTGGTGTGATGTCACGCCACGGAATACGTCAGCAGATCTGTGCAAAAATTATTCTCTCTACGGTGTTATGTGGAACTTGTTTTGCAGAGCCGGACACTATCCTTGTGTTCAAAACCTTCTATGAAGTATTCGGAGGAGGAACCCGCCGCAATGCCGAAGACAATCAACGCGCCCGGACTCATCGTCATTGAAGCCTGGTTCAGGGGCTCTTGAGGAGTCCCGGACTAGGGGTGTCCGGATAGCGGACTATCGTCACGGCCGGACTCCAAGACTATGAAGATACAAGATTGAAGACTTCGTCCGTGTCCGGATGGGACTTTCCTTGGCGTGGAAGGCAAGCTTGGCGATACAGATATGTAGATCTCCTACCATTGTAACCGACTACTGTGTAACCCTAACCTATCCGGTGTCTATATAAACCGGAGGGTTTTAGTCCGTGGGGACGAACAACAATCATACCATAGGCTAGCTTCTAGGGTTTAGCCTCCTTGATCTCGTGGTAGATCTACTCTTGTACTACCCATATCATCAATATTAATCAAGCGGGAGTAGGGTATGACCTCCATCGAGAGGGCCCGAACCTGGGTAAAAACATCGTGTCCCTTGTCTCCTGTTACCATCCGCCTAGACGCACAGTTCGGGACCCCCTACCCGAGATCCACCGGTTTTGACACCGACAGTTGGCACAGGCTTCAGTCAGTCCGCTTTTGGCGGACTGAACTTTCTTGATCACCGCACTCATGATAGTGCAGTGCTCTTCGTTAATGGAAGTGCCGCGAAGCGCTTCCAGCAAGTTGTCCGGTGCCTCTAGATGGACAGAAGCCATCGGCACAGATGGCTTGCCCCTCTTAGCGAGGGGTCGCCTAACAGAATCTGGAACCACTGGAGGTTCTGGTGCAGTATTCGGCCGGGGGCTAGACTTGCTGCCGCCACTGCCCATGGGAGTCTTGCCCCTCCTGCGCCCAGCGTCCGGATTGTCACCTTGCGGCGCCTCCGGAACTGTCTCCCCTTGGTTCAGTGCCCTTTGAGACAACACCTCGGCATCGTCCATAGGGCGGGGAGAGGAGCCGATCGGGAGTGAATCGCTCTTCATCTCCGACGAGCCCAAAGACTCCTCCGAAGAGGATACGTCGATATGGGCTCTGGATGGACTGCATAATCATGTTCGGCATGATAAGAGGCAATAAAATAAAACATACCAAGAACTATTATGATATCCAAATACTTACGACTTCGGCAGGGGCTTGTCCCTGGGCAACCACTCGTCGTCGCTAAAAGCGACTGTTGTGGAGCAGTCCGGAAGGAGGGTCCTTCCCTTCTTGGACCCTTCGGCCTCCCCAGATGGGGCGGCCTTCCTTTTCTTGTCTCCCCCGACTGGGGGGGGGGGGAGAACTTTCCTCTTCCTCCTCCTCGTTTTCATGGGAGGAGTGTGCCTCGGTGTTTTCGGACGATGAGTCCGATATGACCTTGCGCCGGAGACCTTTCCTGGTCCCCGTGGCCTTCTTCTTGGCCTTCTTCTCCGGCGCGTCATAGGGCGCTGGAACCAGCATCTCCGTTAGGAGAGCATCTGCTGGATCTTCGGGCAGGAGGATCGACAGTCGATCTTCTCCGTGTCGCTACCCAGTCCTGTTAAAATGGCATGGAGGCTCAGACCCCTCACACTATTATGCTGGGCAAAGAAACATTTTGTAAGATATAAAAGACTTAACGGATTGGCAAGGCGCTTTGCGCTGAGTCCGCGATCCTCGGTAAGAGGAGGAGGTACCTCGGCGCCCTTGAACAACACCTTCCAGACGTCTTTGTGCATCGTGTCGAAGAGCTCTCGCAGCGTCTGGTGCTCAGCCAAGTTGAACTCCCACAGATTGAATTCCCGACTTTGACACGGGAGGATCCGGCGGAAGAGCATGACTTGGACCACGTTGATAAGCTTGAGTTTATTGCTTATCATATTCTTGATACATTTCTGTAGTCCGGTCAGCTCCACCGACAAACCCCAGGACAGGCCCTTCTCTTTCCAGGAGGTGAGCCGCATGGGGATGCCGGATCGAAATTCAGGGGCTGCCACCCAGTTGGTGTCACGCGGCTCGGTGATGTAGAACCACCCCGATTGCCACCCCTTCACGGTCTCCACATAGGAGCCTTCGAGCCAGGTGATGTTGGACATTTTGCCCACCATGGCGCCTCTGCACTCCGCCTGCTGACCGACTACCACCTTTGGCTTCACGTTGAAGGTCTTCAGCCATAGGCCGAAGTGGGGCTTGATGCGAAGGAAGGCCTTGCACATGACGATAAACGCCGAGATGTTGAGGATGAAGTTAGGGGCCAGATCATGAAAGTCCAGCCCATAGTAAAACATGAGCCCGCGGACAAACGGGTGGAGGGGAAATCCCAGTCCGCGGACGAAGTGGGTAAGAAATACCACCCTCTCATGGGGTTCTGGAGTAGGGACGATCTGCCCCGCGTCTGGGAGCCGGTGCGCGATATTTGCGGCTAAGTATCCGGCTCCCCGGAGCTTCGTAATGTCCTCCTCCGTAACGTAGGAGACCATCCACTCGCCCCCTGCTCCGGACATGTTTGGATTGGCTTTGCGGAGAAAAAGAGAACTTGGGCACTGGAGCTCGAGCGCGTGAGAATGGATGGGCAGGGGAAGGAGAAGGCGTGGGTGAGAAAGAGGAGTCCTTGTCCCTTTATAAAGGTTGTAGAAACTGTGCGCCTTCCCACTTGCCTGGTAAACTCGCTTATTCCCCAAGCGCTGTAATTGATGGCGCGGTTACCCACACCCGTATTGATGAGAATCCCGTGATAAGGGGACATGATCTCTGCTTCGACAAGACGTGCCAAGAAAACCGCCTCGCAATATGTGCAGTAGCTGATTGAGAAAAACGGTTCAAATAATAACCGGGCCATGGCGTGATGTCACACTACGAAATGTGTCAGCAGATTAGATTTGTGGGATATTATACTCTCAACGGTGGTATGTGGAATTTGTTTTGCATAGCCGGACACGGTCCTTGTGTTCGAAGTCTTCTATGGAGTATTCGGAGGAAGAACCCGCCTTGCAATGCCGAAGACAATCTGCGCGCCGGACTCATCTTCATTGAAGCCGGGTTCAGGGGCTACTGAGGGAGTCCTGGATTAGGGGGTCCTCGGACTAACGGACTATATACTTTGGCCGGACTGTTGTACTATGAAGATACAAGATTGAAGACTTCGTCCCGTGTCCGTATGGGACTCTCCTTGGTGTGGAAGGCAAGCTTGGCAATTCGGATCTGTAGATCTCCTCCCTTGTAACCGACTCTGTGTAACCCTAGCCCCCTCCGGTGTCTATATAAAATGGAGGGTTTAGTCCGTAGGACAACAACAATCATAATCATAGGCTAGCTTCTAGGGTTTAGCCTCTACGATTTCGTTGTAGATCAAGTCTTGTAATACTCATATTATCAAGATCAATCAAGCAGGAAGTAGGGTATTACCTCCATCGAGAGGGCCCGAACCTGGGTAAACATTGTGTCCCCCGCCTCCTGTTACCATCTGCCTTAGACGCAAAGTTCGGGACCCCCTACCCGAGATACGCCGGTTTTGACACCGACACCCACCGTCGGTCCGCTGCTGCCCCGGCCAGCCCTCTAGCCCCACCCCCCCCCCCCCCCGTGCCAAGCTTTTTCTCCGGCGATCCCCACGCCACCGCCCAACCACCGCGCCCCCACCGTCGGCGAGTAGTACCCCACCCAGAACCCTAAGATAGATAGTGGGGTACCTCTCCGGCGAGCCCCCCTCCCCACTGCGGGTGGTTCTTCCTTAACTCCGGCGAGACCCACCACCCCCTGAAAATCGACTGACCCAAAAGTTGATTCACCAATCAAGTGAAGCTAACCGAGTAGAGCAGCAAAGACGAAGCGAGGGGGAGAGCAGCCACGCGAGCGAAGCGAAGGTGAGCCCGGCAGCAAAGAAGCGGCGCGAGTGAGCGAAAGCGAAGCGAGAGCCGGTAGCAGCAGAAGAGCGAAGCGACCGAAAGCGACAAAGCAGCAGCAGAAGACATCCGGCTGGTATGGACGCCACCGCTGAAGGGGCCTCTCACTGGGGAGAGCCGTCATGGAGATGTCGTCCGCGGCGCCGGCTTCGAGGTAGCCGCTCCATGGGGGTGCGGGATGGAGCACCGTCGGCGCCGGGAGGTCGAGTTAAGGAGAAGGTGCGATGCGATGAGTGTACAACCTCTTTGGTGGCGCCGAGTAGGCCTCGGCTTCGTCCGAGGAGTCGGTGAGGATGTTGCGGTTCCGGTGGAGCAGGTTAAGGCGGCGTTGTGGGGACGGAGCAGCCGCGATAGATGAGGTCATCGTCGGAGCAGCTCCTTGGAGGTGGAGGACGGGGCGGCTGAACCGGCAGGACGACGGAATGGACGAGGGATCCTCATCCGGGGAGGCGGATGAGGGACGTCGAGCTGTAGTGGTGGACGACGTCGTCGGGGAAGAGGCTCCGGCTGGGCAGCGGTGAGTGATGTCTACTACACAGCCTTATTCTTGTAGACGTTGTTGGGCCTGCAAGTGCACAGGTTTGTAGGACAGTAGCAAATTTCCCTCAAGTGGATGACCTAAGGTTTATCAATCCCATGAGGCGAGGAGGAAGATGGTCTCTCTCAAACAACCCTGCAACCAAATAACAAAAAGTCTCTTGTGTCCCCAACACACCCAATACAATGGTAAATTGTATAGGTGCACTAGTTTGGCAAAGAGAAGGTGATACAAGTGCAATATGGATGGTAGATAAAGGTTTTTGTAATCTGAAATAATAAAAACAGCAAGGTAACAAGTGGTAAACGTGAGCGTAAACGGTATTGCAATGATAGGAAACAAGGCCTAGGGTTCATACTTTCACTAGTGCAAGTTCTCTCAACAATAATAACATAGATATATCATATAACAAGCCCTCAACATGCAACAAAGAGTCACTCCGAAGCCACTAATAGCGGAGAACAAACATAGAGATTATGGTATGGTACGAAACCACCTCAAAGCTATTCTTTCAGATCAATCTATAAAAGAGTTCGTACTAGAATAACACCTTAAGATACAAATCAACCAAAACCCTAATGTCACCTAGATACTCCATTGTCACCTCAAGTATCCGTGGGCATGATTATACGATATGCATCACACAATCTCAGATTCATCCAACCAACATAAAAGTACTTCTAAGAGTGCCCCAAAGTTTCTACCGGAGAATCAAAGAAAACGTGTGCCAACCCCTATGCATAGGTTCCCAATTGTCACGAAACCCGCAAGTTGATCACCAAGACATACATCAAGTGTTCTCATAAAAGACTCAATCCGATAAGATAACTTCAAAAGGGGAAACTCAATTCATCACAAGAGAGTAGAGGGGGAGAAACATCATAAGATCCAACTACAATAGCAAAGCTCGCGATACATCAAGATCGTGCCATAGAGGAACACGGGAGAGAACACGAGAGAGAGAGAGAGAGAGATCAAACCCATAGCTACTGGTACATACCCTCAGCCCCGAGGGTGAACTACTCCCTCCTCGTCATGGAGAGCGCCGGGATGATGAAGATGGCCACCGGAGATGGATCCCTCCCAGTGAGAATGCAAAGGGGTCCCGATTGGTTTTTGGTGGTTCTGGAGGCTTGCAGCGGCGGAACTCCCGATCTAACTTCTGTTCTGGAAGTTTTAGGGTACGTAGGTATATATGGGTGAAAGGAGTACGTCGGTGGAGCTACGGGGGCCCCACGAGGCAGGGGGCGCGCCCAGGGGGGAGGGCATGTCCCCCCACCCTCGTGAGCACCTCTCGTATATTCTGACGTGGGGTCCAAGTCCATCAGGTGGGTTTCCTTCAAAAAATAACTTCTCTAGTTGATTTCGTTCCGTTTTGACTCCGTGTGATATTCCTTTTCCTCGAAATACTGAAATAGGCATAAAACAGCAAATCTGGGCTCGGCCTCCGGTTAATAGGTTAGTCCCAAAAATAATATAAAAGTGGATAACAAAGCCCAATATTGCCTAAAACAGTAGATAAAGTAGCATGGAGAAATCAAAAATTATAGATACGTTGGAGACGTATCAGTGAGGTGGCGGACGGAGGAGGGTGGGGTTTCGCGGCGGGAGCAGAGAGGTTATGGCGGCCAGATTTCGAATGGCGAAAAGGAGGCGATGGGAGGGGGGAACCATGACTTAGGGACACGCTTGTCCAAAATGTAGGGTGTGTTACAAAAGTACCCCCACCGATTTGAACTAGCGGCCTTTCCTACTGTGGTTAGAAGGGAATTCATGTCGGGATTTGGCAGCTGGAGGGAGTTTATGCGCGCGTTGTAATTTTGGGATAGCAAGGCGCGGGTTGTGAAGGCGCCAGTTTTGGGAGCACGATATCAGAATTTTCGGGATATAACAAGGCGCGGGTTGAATTTTAAGGACAAGCCTAACGTGTAATATTGCACTTGTACGTACCAAATCAATTCGCACTTCCCTCAACGAAAAAAAAGAAAAAATAAAACTATTCACAGCACACAAAGAGAGAGTCTTGTCCCGTTTTACAATACAAATGCTATTCAAAGCTACACAAAGAGAGAGTATGAATCCATGTTATGTCCAATTAATTTTTTTTGCTAGCTGTATAATGCACGTAACCTACTCATACCAACATTTTAGTGCATTCCAAATGTTTATACTACCGCTGCAATTCAAATTGAATTTGAATTCGTTTCTCTATTTCAATAAGAATCTACAATCATGATTGTTGCCGACTTCAACCATCATTCATGTATTACCTTAACAACACACCACATGATTACTATAAAGATAGATATGAACTATGTGTACTATATGAACTCGAATTCAATCTTTTGAATACACTTGATGTTGATTCCAAATAATAGTACATTTGATGTACTAACTATATATTCATAATCTAAACCATGTTCCATGCGTACACCATGTTGATCACACAAAGTATAGTGCCCCGCCCCCTACATTATGACAAGTATTTAGCCCTGAGCTGCAAAAGCCACACATTAGCCCAAATTATAATGAATGTTCTACATTATGATATCTTCTTCAAGTATCCATATCCACTTTTTTATAATGAATTATGATCTATGTTCGTCTTTAACACCTTCACGATCCTCTTCTCTTTGTAGCTAGCTAGCGCTAATTTTCTATCATGCATGCACACGCCCGCCTCTCACCCTCCCTCAGCGTCCCCTCCATCGCGCATGATGTCTACTACACAACCTTATTTTTGTAGACGTTGTTGGGCCTGCAAGTGCACAGGTTTGTAGGACAGTAGCAAATTTCCCTCAAGTGGATGACCTAAGGTTTATCAATCCGTGGGAGGCGTAGGATGAAGATGGTCTCTCTCAAACAACCCTGCAACCAAATAACAAAGAGTCTCTTGTGTCCCCAACACTCCCAATACAATGGCAAATTGTATAGGCGCACTAGTTCGGCGAAGAGAGGGTGATACAAGTGCAATATGGATGGTAGATATAGGTTTTTGTAATCTGAAATAATAAAAACAGCAAGGTAACTAATGATAAAAGTGAGCGTAGACGGTATTGCAATGATAGGAAACAAGGCCTAGGGTTCATACTTTCACCAGTGCAAGTCCTCTCGACAATAATAACATAATTGGATCATATAACTATCCCTCAGCATGCAACAAAGAGTCACTCCAAAGTCACTAATAGCGGAGAACAAACATAGAGATTATGGAACGGTACGAAACCACCTCAAAGTTATTCTTTCCAATCAATCCGTTGGGCTATTCCTATAAGTGTCACAAACAGCCCTAGAGTTCGTACTAGAATAACACCTTAAGACACAAATCAACCAAAACCCTAATGTCACCTAGATACTCCAATGTCACCTCAAGTATCCGTGGGTATGATTATACGATATGCATCACACAATCTCAGATTCATCTATTCAACCAACACATAGAACCTCAAAGAGTGCCCCAAAGTTTCTACCGGAGAATCACGACGAAAACGTGTGCCAACCCCTATGCAAGGTCCCCAATGTCACGAAACCCGCAAGTTGATCACCAAAACATACATCAAGTGGATCAATAGAATAACCCATTGTCACCACGGTTATCCCACGCAAGACATACATCAAGTGTTCTCAAATCTTTAAAGACTCAATGTGATAAGATTACTTCAAAGGGAAAACTCAATTCATTACAAGACAGTAGAGGGGGAGAAGAAACATAGGATCCAACTATAATAGCAAAGCTCGCGATACATCAAGATCGTGCCATATCAAGAACACGAGCGAGAGAGATATCAAACACATAGCTACTGGTACATACCCTCAGCCCCGAGGGTGAACTACCCCCTCCTCGTCATGGAGAGCGCCGGGATGATGAAGATGGTCATCGGTGAGGGTTCCCCCCTCCGGCAGGGTGTCGGAACAGGGCCCCGATTGGTTTTTGGTGGCTCTGTAGGTTTTGTGGCGGCGGAACCCCCGATCTAATCTCTCTTCTGGAAGTTTTACGATACGTAGGTATATATGGGTGCAGGGGGTACGTCGGTGGAGCTACGGGGGCCCCACGAGGCAGGGGGCGCGCCCTAGGGGGGTGGGCGCGCCCCCCACCCTCGTGGCCAGCTCCCGTATCTTCTGACATAGAGTCCAAGTCTATCTGGTGGCTTTCCTTCCAAAAATAACTTCTCCAGTTGATTTCGTTCCGTTTCGACTCCGTCTGATATTCCTTTTCTTCGAAATCTTTGAAATAGGCAAAAAACAGCAAATCTGGGTTGGGCCTCCGGTTAATAGGTTAGTCCCAAAATAATATAAAAGTGGGTAATAAAGCCCAATATTGCCCAAAACAGTAGATAATATAGCATGGAGCAATCAAAATTATAGATACGTTGGAGACGTATCAAGCATCCCTAAGCTTAATTCCTGCTCGTCCTCGAGTAGGTAAATGATAAAAAAGAATTTTTGATGTGGAATGCTACCTAGCATGATTCTCAAAGTAATTCTCTTTATTGTGGCATGAATGTTCAGATCCAAATGATTCGAAATAAAAGTTCATATTGATAAAAGAAATTGTAATACTTCAAGCATACTAATCAAAGTAATCATGTCTTCTCAAAATAGCATGGCAAAAGAAAGTTCATCCCTACAAAATCATATAGTTAGGCTATGCTTCATTTTCGTCACACAAAGATTTTCCCAACTTCTATACCCCCGATGACAAGCCAAGCAATTGTTTCATACTTAAATAATCTCAAACTTTTTCAACCTTCACGCAATACATGAGCGTGAGCCATGGAGATAGCACTATGGGTGGAATACAATATGATTGTGTGGAGAAGACAAAAAGGAGAAAGTCTCACATTCACTAAGATAATCAACGGGCTATGGAGATGCCCATAAATTGATGTCAACATGAGGAGTAGGGATTGCCATGCAACGGATGCACTAGAGCTATGAATGCTCAACAAAAGAAAACTAGTGGGTGTGCATCCAACTTGCTTGCTCATGAAGACCTAGGGCATTTGAGGAAGCCCATCGAGGAATAGACAAGCCATGTTATTTAATGAAAAATTCACACTAGTATAAACAGACAACTTATGAGACTCACTATATGAAAAACATGGTGCTACTTTGAAGCACAATATATGAGACTCACTACATGAAGAACAAGGTGCTACTTTGAAGCACAAGTGTGGAAAAAGAGATAGTAACATTGCCCTTTTTATTTATTTTCTTCTTTTTTTGGGCCTATCTTTTTTTGGCCTTTTTTTATTGGGCAATGCTCTAATAATGATGATCATCACACTTCTATTGATTACAACATAAGGATCAGAACTCGAAACTAGAACAAGATATGACTCTATATGAATGCCTCCGTGATGTACCGGATGGTGCAATGAATCAAGAGTGACATGTATGAAAAATAATGCATGGTGGCTTTGCCACAAATACGATGTCAACTACATGATCATGCAATGGCAATATGACAAAAGTAAAGTATGTCATGATGATGATGAACGGAACGGTGGAAAGTTGCATGACAATATATCTCGGAATGGCTATGGAAATGCCATAAATAGGTAGGTATGGTGGCTGTTTTGAGGAATATATAAGGAGGTTTATGTGTGATAGAGCGTATCATATCACGGGGTTTGGATGCACCGGCTAAGTTTGCACCAACTCTCAAGGTGAGAAAGGGCAATGCACGGTACCGAAGAGGCTAGCAAAGGCGGAAAGGTAAAAGTGTGTATAATCCATGGACTCAACATTAGTCAAAAGAACTCATATACTTATTGCAAAAATTTAGAAGTCATCAAAATCAAGTACTACGCGCATGCTCCTAGGGGGATAGATTGGTAGGAAAAGACCATCGCTCGTCCCCGACCACCACTCATAAGGATGCACAAGCCAGGTACACTTCATATTTCAAATTTGTTACACAACTTTAACCATACGTGCATGCTACGGGACTTGCTAACTTCAACACAAGCATTATTTAAATTCATAATCACCCAACTAGCATGACTTTAATATCACTACCTCCATATCTCAAAACAATTATCAAGTATCAAATTGATCATAGCATCCAATTCACCTCCTATGAAAGTTTTCGTTCAAATTACCATGTTGTTTAAGACTCTCAAAATAATATAAGTGAAGCATGAGAGTTCATTAATTTCTACAAAATAAAACCACCGACGTGCTCTAAAAGATATAAGTGAAGTACTAGAGCAAAAGACAAACTACTCCGAAAGATATAAGTGAAGATCAATGAGTAGTCGAATAATTATACAACTATGTGAAGACTCTCCCATTTAATAATTTCAGATCTTTGTATTGTATCCAAACAGCAAGCAAAACAAAATAAAATGACATCGCAAGGATAGCACAACTCATGTGAAGAAGCAAAAACTTAGGCTCAACCGATACTAACCGATAGTTGTTGAAGAAGAAAGGTGGGATGCCTACTGGGCATCCCCAAGCTTATATGCTTGAGACTTCTTGAAATATTATCTTGGGGTGCCTTGGGCATCCCCAAGATTGAGCTTTTGTATCTCCTTAATTCCTCTCATATCATGGTTTCTCTTTTTATCAAAAGCTTCATTCACAACAAACTCAACAAGAACTCGTGAGATAGGTTAGTATAAACCAATACAAAACCTTATCATTTCCTACTGTAAAAAAACACTAAAATTATTATTCAACATTGCATACTAAATGCCTCTGCATATTTAATACTCCTATCCTCAAATAGAATCATTAAACAAGCAAACATATGCAAACAATGCAAACATAACAGCAATCTGCCAAAACAGTATAGTCTGTGAAGAATGCAAGAGTATCAATACTTCCCTAACTCCAAAAATTATGAAATAAAATTCCCACTGTAATAAATTTATCATAGCTAAATATTAAAAAATATTCAACATTATACCACTCTCTTACTTTTCTAGGGAATTTTTGCAACAGCGGTAAACTTTCTGTTTTCAAACAGCAACAAGTAAAGTAGCAAAATAAGCATGGCAAAGGCTATCCTTGACTTTTTTATTGAAACTAAATATGCAAAACATTATTCTAAATAACAGCAAGCAAAGCTAAAGAAAATGACATGATGCTCCAAGCAAAACACATATCATGTGGTGAATAAAAATATAGCTCCAAGTAAAGTTACCGATGAACGAAGACGAAAGAGGGGATGCCTTCCGGGGCATCCCCAAGCTTAGACGCTTGGTTATCCTTGAATATTAACTTGGGGTGCCTTGGGAATCCCCAAGCTTAGTCTCTTGCCACTCCTTATTCCATAGTCCATCGAATCTTTACCCAAAACTTGAAAACTTCACAACACAAAACTTAACAGAAAACTCGTGAGCTCCGTTAACGAAAGAAAACAAAACACCACTTCATGGTACTGTAATGAACTAATTATTTATTTATATTGGTGTTAAAAATACTGTATTCCAACTTCTATATGGTTTATAAACTATTTTACTAGCCATAGATTCATCAAAATAAGCAAGCAACACAATGAAAACAGAATCTGTCAAAAACAGAACAGTCTGTAGTGATCTGTAACTAACGCAAACTTCTGGAACTCCAAAAATTCTAAAATAAATTGATGGACCTGAGGAATTTGTATAGTAATCAACTGCAAAAAGAATCAACTAAATATCACTTTCCAGTAAAACATTGAAGCTAATCTTGTGAGCGCTAAAGTTTCTGTTTTTTACAGCATGATCATAAAGACTTCACCCAAGTCTTCCCAAAGGTTATACTTGGCACAAACACTAATTAAAACATAAAACCACATCTAAACAGAAGCTAGATGGATTAATTATTCCTAATCAGAACCAAAAATCAGGAAACTAAAATAAAATTGGGTTTGCCTCCCAACAAGCGCTATCGTTTAACGCCCCTAGCTAGGCATTATGATTTCAATGATGCTCACATAAAAGATAAGAATTAAAACATAAAGAGAGCATCATGAAGAATATGACTATCACATTTAAGTCTAACCCACTTCCTATGCATAGGGATTTTGTGAGCAAACAACTTATGGGAACAACAATCAACTAGCATAGGAAGGCAAAACAAGCATAACTTCAAAATTTTAAGCACATGGAGAGGAAACTTGATATTATTGCAATTCCTACAAGCATATATTCCTCCCTCATAATAATTTTCAGTAGCATCATGAATGAACTCAACAATATAACCAGCACCTAAAGCATTCTTTTCATGATCTACTAGCATAGAAAATTTATTACTCTCCACATAAGCAAAATTCTTCTCATGAACAATAGTGGGAGCAAACTCAACAAAATAACTATCATGTGATTGAAAATTAAGATCAAGATGACAAGTTTCATCGCTATCATTATTCTTTAAAGCATACGTGTCATCACAATAATCATCATAGATAGGAGGCATGCTTTCATCATAGTAAATTTGCTCATCAAAGCTTGGGGGACAAAAAATATCATCTTCATCAAACATAGCTTCCCCAAGCTTGTGGCTTTGCATATCATTAGTGTCGGTGTCAAAACCGGCGGATCTCGGGTAGGGGGTCCCGAACTGTGCGTCTAGGAGGATGGTAACAGGAGACAAGGGACACGATGTTTTTACCCAGGTTCGGGCCCTCTCGATGGAGGTAATACCCTACTCCTGCTTGATTAATATTGATGATATGGGTAGTACAAGAGTAGATCTACCACGAGATCAAGGAGGCTAAACCCTAGAAGCTAGCCTATGGTATGATTGTTGTTCGTCCTACGGACTAAAACCCTCCGGTTTATATAGACACCGGATAGGTTAGGATTACATAGAGTCGATTACAATGGTAGGAGATCTGCATATCCGTATCGCCAAGCTTGCCTTCCACGCCAAGGAAAGTCCCATCTGGACACGGGACGAAGTCTTCAATCTTGTATCTTCATAGTCTTGGAGTCCGACCGTGACGATAGTCCGGCTATCCGGACACCCCTAGTCCGGGACTCCTCAAGAGTAGCTCCCTGAACCAGGCTTCAATGACGACGAGTCCGGGCGCGTTGATTGTCTTCGGCATTGCGAGGCGGGTTCCTCCTCCGAATACTTCATAGAAGGTTTTGAACACAAGGATAGTGTCCGACTCTGCAAAACAAGTTCCACATCACACCGTAGAGAGAATAATTTTTGCACAGATCTGCTGACGTATTCCGCGGTGTGACATCACACCACGGCCAGGCCTTCATACGAATTGTTTTTACTGTTCCACCTCAGCGCGTTTAGCGAGGCGGTTTCCTTGGCACGTCTTATCAAAGCATAGATCGTGCCCCCTTATTCCGGGATTCTCATCAATACGGACGTGGGTAACCCATCTGCGCCATTGATTACGGCGCTTGGGAAATAAGCGAGTTTTACCAGTCTGGTGGGGACGCATAGCTTCGTCTGCCTATATAAGGGATAAGGATCCACCTTTTCACCCACGCCTTCTTCCTCCTTTGCTTATCCATTCCCACAAGACTCGAGCTCCAGCGCCCTAAGTTCGCACATCCCACCTCAACCTTCTCCAACCATGTCGAGAGGGAGGCGGTGGATGGCCTCCTCCGTCACGGAGGGCACATCAAAGACTGCGGGAGGCCGGATACTTGTCCGCGACATTATACAGGCTGCCCAAGCGGGCAGCTTATTCCAACCCCGGCCCCATGAGAGGGTAGTGTTTCTCCCCCACTTCCTCCGCGGACTAGGTTTTCCACTTCACCCATTTGTCCAGGGGCTCATGTTATACTACGGCCTGGACTTCCACGACCTGTCCCCGAATTTCATCCTCAACATCTCGGCGTTTATCGTCATGTGCGAGGCTTTCCTCTACATCCAGCCCCACTTCGTCTTATGGCTGAAGATCTTCAACGTCCGGCCGAAGGTAGTGGGCGGCCGTCAAGCGGAGTGCGGAGGCGCGATGGTTGGCAAGATGGCCAAGGTCCTATGGCTCGAGGGCGCCTTTGTGGAGACCATAAAGGTGGCAATCTGGGTGGTTCTACATCATCGAGCCACGCAACCCCGAATGGGTGGCGGCCCCAATTCAGATCTGGCTTCCCCACACGGCTCTCGCCATGGAAGGAGACGGCCCGACGTGGGGAATTCGAAGAGCTATCCGGACTCCAAACATGCGTCCAAAACCTGGTGGACAAGAATCTCGGGCTTGTCGACGTAATCCAGTGATGCTCATCCGCCGGATTCTCTGCCAACAACGGGCCTTTAACTTGTGGGAGTTCGATCCGCACAACACCGGTCTTTGAGCCGGCTCTTCGACACTACGCATTTAAGATGCCTGGAAGGTGCTGTTCAAGGGCGCTGAAGCCCCAACATCCGCTAACAAGGATCGCGGATACAGCTCGCGGCATCCAGCCGGCGAGGTAAGTTATTTTACCCTTTACGGGACTCTTTTTTCATAGATTGACTCTACGTGGGATCTAAAATTCCCTAATCTTTGACAGGACTGGCTGAAGACTTCCGGACAGATTAGCTGTCCGGCTCCTTTGCCGGAAGACCCGGAGGACGCCCGATTGACGGGCTCTTGGCTCGGCGCCGCACGTGGTGCCGGAGAAGAAGGCTAAGAAGGAGGCCACGGAACTCAAGGAGCTCCCGACGCCAGTGCCGCCGATTCTGAAGCAGAATCTTCTCCTCAAGACGAGGAGGAAGAAGAAGAAGCTCCTCCCTAGCGGGAGGAGAAGAAAAGGAAGGCCGCCTAACCGGGAGGCCGGAGGGTCCAAGAAGGAAGAACCCTTCCTCCGGACTTCTCCACCAACATCGACGACGACGAGGAGGATTGGCCTACAAGGGCCAAGCCTGGCGAGATCGTAAGTGTCCGGATACCCATGGTTTTTATTATTGCAGTGTTCTCTAATGTCGAACAACCGTGCAGCCCGCCTAAGGGTGAGTTCGCCGATTCATCGAGCGGGTCCCTGGGCTCATCGGAAATGGAGAGTACTTCGCTTCCGACCGCCTCCTCGCCTCACACTGCGGATGACGCCGCGGTGGGGCCCCAAGGGGGGCTTGGTCAAGAGGAGGTAGCGCCGGAGGTGCCACAAGGCAACCTCCCGGACTCAAAGCCTTGGGGCAAGACCCCGGGGCTCTAAGCCCGACCCTCATCCGGACTCCATGCCGGAACCATCAGCAGTTCCGAAGTCCGGCCAGCGGATCCTTCGCAAGAAGGGCAAGGCGCCGGTGTCCTCCGTCCAACCGGAGGCACCGGATAGCTTATAGGAGGCGCTTAACAGCGCTTCCATCGAGGAGGAGCACCGCACTGTTATGAGTGTGGTGATCCGGATAGTTCAGTCTGCCAAGAACGGACTGACCGAAGCTTGTACCAGCCTTCTAACAGGCTTTGAGGTGAGTTTAGAATATATAAAAATGTTACCGCATAGACAGTAGCCCCTGATGCTTAGTTCGGTGTTCGGAAAGAAAAGCCAGACTAAGGATCTAAAAAGATATACGTAGGAGTCTAACATAAGTATGTCAATATGGGAATGTAGGCTGCGCTGCTGACCTCTGCCGCACTGACTGCGGAGGTCAATGCATTGAAGCAGAACCTCGAGCGGTCCGAGACCGAGCTCGGACAAGCCAAGAAGCAGCTCAAGGACAAAGAAGGTAAGTAATACCTTATTAAAGAAATACCTTATAGAAAAGGTTTTGGTTACAAAAAATAACAGGGATAACTTGGGTACTACAGGGGCCACGAACGAGGTGGCGACCACAAGGAGGCGGTGTCCGTGGCGAAAAGCTCAGCGGCTGCGGGCGCACCGAGCAAGAGAAGGGGAGGCGCAGCTGGCCAAAGTCTGATAAGAGCTCCAAGCTCTCGTGGAAAAACACGAGGGTTTGGAGCGTGACTCGAGGACTCGAGAGTCCGAGCTTGCCTCGGCTCTTGAAAGTGCCAAAGCTGCTAAGGCCGAGGCCCAAAAAGCCCTCCAAGAAATTGAGTCGTTGAAGAAGATAGAGGCAGGTAATGCATTCTTTATGCAAAGCAAGCATGTGAAAGTGAATTACCTATTACTTACCCGGATTCGGAGCTCTCCAGGAGCATTCGCAGATTTGCCCCGTAGTGTGTCGGAGAGGCTTGTGACGGACGGGCCACCGAAGGGTCATGAGCGTCGCACGCCTGAAATGTACTATGAGGGCCTCCTGAAGGGTGCCCGCCGAATAGCGGATGAGTGCTCCAAAGATGTAATTTTTGAATAAACTCGCATTTGTTATCCTGTACGCTGAAAACTTGTTCATATGCGCTAAGCAACGCTTATTAATTTAAAATATTACCTTCTGTGCGGCCGTTTATCAAATTTGAGAGATGGCAAGTCGTTGGCTTCAGCCCCCATGCCACGAGTGTTGGGGTGTTCGGGATAAACTTGAGCACTCTTGTTCCCATTCTTGGGTCCATCTAGGGAGGCGCTCAACACAACGAACAAGGCAACCGGACTTATAATGCTTGAACACTCTCACTTAGCCATAGAATTCTATAATTTTAAATTTTGGCGAAGCCCCTAGTATTCGGAAGACCGAGTTCAGGGCGCTATCCACGCCTTGGCCGGACAATTCCGGTTCCTCGCTCTAAGCGGCATAATTCTTTAGAGACTCGAAAAAACCTCTCGAACAGCGACCGGCTCTCGCCCTATCATGACGATCAGTTTTAGCTTTCTCCACTGAGGTGCTCGACCTAGCTCAACTGGGGAACAATCGCAGTGGTTCTCCTGGTGCTACCTTAGCCGATATAGCGGAACGTAAGGTACCAAAACACGGGAGCCGGGCAAACCCAACTATTGACCCAAGACATGATTCGGAGCCAATTCATATAATGCTATAAGTCCGGGGTGCCGCACTTGTGAAAGTGTTCGGACTTATCACACCATAATTTTGGGATACTTAAGCCCCTGGTGTATCGGTCGTACCAAAGTGTACGGTTGCAACATGTCGTGAAATGAACATATGTATATATAAATGAAGTAGAGCAATAATAAGCAAAAGCTATGTATTGTTTATTCAAAAAGGTAATGCAATGGAAGCAGAGCGATACAAATAGTGCGATAAGCAAGGGATGGGACTATCTAACATGTCCCCTCCGAGGGTAAGCTGCGGGATGGTATGTAAAACAGGTATAATGCTCGTAATAGAGACCACCTGAACACTTGACGTGGCTTTCTGCTTCCCTGGCTGTTGCATCGGGAGTTCAGCGACTCTAGTGCCGGACAGGACTGATGAAAGACGGAGTCCTGAAAGGAAGAAAAAGGAAGAAAAAGGGAAAAAAAATAAAAAGAATGACACAATCGGGAGCCCCTGGTGCGGTCGAGCCGCATTCTTGGCGTGCCGTGGTCTCGCCCCTCCCCATATGCCCATGGTATCTCCAGAGCGTAATTATGTACGCGTAATACTAGCTTCGCAATTTCACGAGGCGGGGTTGGGGCGGATTGCTACGCGTGCTTGAATCGTGCCGAGGCGGTCTTGTTGTAGGTTAATCCGGCGCGCTTGGATGTCCGGACGCTTAGTGGCCGGACTCAAGAATTGCTGTCTTGAGGCTGCTTTGTACCTCCGCCGCGAGGGTCGCCATGTGCTCCTCCGTTCGAGAGAGCGTTCGTGTTTCTATTGACCGTGATTACTCCTCGAGGGCCTGGCATCTTGAGATTGAGGTATGCGTGGTGTGGCACCGCATTGAACTTTGCAAATGCGGTTCGTCCGAGCAAAGGTATGATAGCCGCCGCAGAATGGGACGATGTCGAAGATTAACTCTTTGCTTCGGAAGTTATCCGGGATCCGAAGACCACTTCGAGTGTAACTGAGCCCGCATAACTGGCCTCTACACCCGGTATGACGCCTTTAAAGGTCGTCTTTGCAGGTTTAATCCTTGAGGGGTCTATGCCCATTTTGCGCACTGTATCCTGATAAAGTAGGTTCAGGCTGCTACCGCCGTCCATCAGGACTCTGCTGAGGTGAAATCCGTCGATAATTGGGTCAAGAACCAATGCGGCGAAGCCGCCGTGACGGATGCTAGTCGGGTGGTCCCTTCGCTCGAAGGTGATCGGGCAGGAAGACCATGGGTTGAACTTTGGGGCGACTGGCTCCATCGCATATACGTCCCTTAGTGCACGCTTCCGCTCCCTTTTGGGTATGTGGGTTGCGTATATCATGTTCACCGTCCGCACTTGCGTGGGAAAACCCTTCTTTCCTTTATTGTTCGGCCGGGGCTCTTCCTCGTCATCGCTATGCAGCCCCTTGTCATTGAGTTCGGCGCTTAACTTGCCTGCTTGCTTGAACACCCAACAGTGTCTGTTGGTGTGATTGGCTGGTTTTTCGGGGGTGCCATGTATCTGGCACAAGCGATCGAGTATTCGGTCCAAGTTGGACGGGCCCTGAGTATTTCTTTTGAATGGCTTCTTCCGCTGACCGGGTTTAGAGCCTCTGAATCCGGCATTGACGGCCGTATCTTCAGTGTTGTCGCCGTTAATGCGGCGCTTGTTTCTGTTGCGACGCGACCTACCATTGTTGTCCTTGGTATCCGAACTATCAGGATGTTTGGCCAAGTTGTTGCTTCGAGCTAGCCAGCTGTCCTCTCCCGCACAAAAGCGGGTCATGAGTGTTGTAAGGGCTGCCATGGATTTTGGCTTTTCCTGTCCTAGGTGCCGGGCAAGCCACTCGTCTTGGATGTTATGTTTGAAGGATGCAAGGGCCACTGCATCCGGACGATCAATGATTTGATTTTTCTTTGTTAGGAACCGTGTCCGTAATTGTCCGCCGATTCTTCTAGCTGCTGGATTATGTGGCTAAGGTCATCGGCGTCTGGTGGTCGCACATATGTGCCCCTGGAAGTTATCAAGGAATGCGGCTTCCGTGTCCTCCCAACAACCAATTGATTCTGGCCGCAAGCTGTTGAGCCAATGCCGAGCCGGTCCTTTAAGCTTGAGTGGGAGGTATTTGATGGCATGTAGATCATCACCGCGGGCCATGTGGATATGGAGGAGATAGTCCTCGATCCGCACCGCAGGATCTGTGGTGCCATCGTATGATTCAATGTTTACGGGCTTGAAGCCCTCGGGATTTGATGATCCATTACTTCATCCGTGAAGCATAGTGGGTGTGCGGCGCCTCAGATTGGGCTATATCACGACGTAGCTCATATGAGCTTTGTCTACTGTGTTCGGCCCGGCCGGGTTTGCTGTATCCGGTGCGACGGTAATCATCCCGCGTCGTTGGGCGCCCATGCGATCCGTAGATCTATCTTGTATGTTTTGCCTTATCCTCTAATATATCTCGCAAGTCCGACGCGTTTTGCCGTGTCTTGGTACTTTTTGAGCGGCGTCGGGGTGTGGCTTGAGCGGAGGGCCGAGAGGCTTCTTTGTCGCGGCCACGGGGTGGCCGGTCTGCCATGTCGTGCGCTGGTGACTTGGGTGCTTCCTCCTCTAGTCGAGGCAACGGCCTGCATTTGGGGTAGCTTTTCGAGGCGTTCGAAGTTCATACTCTTCGCTGCAAGGACTTCATCATCCGCCGCCTAGCGTGTCTTGATCAGCTCTAAGGTGTTGCTGCTTTTCTTGCGGCTGCTTGCCGTGGCTATACGCCTGCGTTTGAAACGATCCTGTTCGGCGGGATCCTCAGGCACGACAAATTCATCGTCGTCGAGGCTTGCCTCATCTTCGGAGGGAGGCGCATAATTATCGTCCTCGACCTCTCTTTCTCCCGCACTGTCGTGCGGACTTGCTTCTCCCTCCTCCTCCGCTGAGTCCTGCTGGCGGGGTTCTCTTCGCACCGTCCGGTGTTATTATCTCCCATGCCAGAATCACCGTTTTTATTGTGGCGGGATTTAGAGCGGCGCCGCTGACGTCGGCGCTTTGGCTGTTTCTTGGAGGGGTCATCCTCCGTTGTTCCATCGCCGTTCCCATCTTTTGGGATGTCCACCATGTATATGTCATATGACGAGGTGGCCTTCCAAAGTTCTCGTAGGCGCTGGGTCTTGGTCGCCTCCGGCATCGCCGTCCATACCGTCGATGTCTTGAGTCGCCATCTAGCATGTCGGTTAAATCATCGGCGGTGGCTACTAAGTGGGTGGTGGGTGGGCGTTGAATTTCTTCGTCGTCCGCATCCCAACCTTCCTGTCTGTAGTCCGGCCAGGGCTCTCCGGATAAAGAGAGAGACTTTAGTGAATTCAGGATGTCGCCAAAGGGCGAGTGCTGAAAGATGTCCGTGGCAGTGAACTCCATGACCGGGGCCCAATAGGATTCGATTGGCAGGGGCGCGGAGGGTTCGGAGTCCGGCACCCTTTAGTTGAGGTCTTCGCAAAGGACAGGGATGGAGTTCGGCTCGATCGCCGTAGAGATTGTAGCCCCCGAGGCGGTGTCCAACCACTCGTCCTCGATCGGGGAATCTGGCTCCGGATTAAGGGTCGGGCCGGATCTTGGTGCGGCCTCAAAGGGCGCTGGTTCGCAGAGCTAGATCATGCCCATCGAGACAAGGCGCATCGCTTGGCTGCGGCTCGAATCCGTCGAAGATCAAGTCTCCGCGGATATCAGCCGTATAGTTCAAACTTCCAAATCTAACCTGATGGCGGGCGAAGCTTTCGATCTGCTCCAGATGGCCAAGCGAATTGGCCCAGCGCAAAGCCGCCCGAACACGAAGATCTGTCCGGGAGAAAAGTCTCACCTGGACCGTCGTTGTTGATGATCGAAGGAGCCATCGGGCCTATCGGTGGCGCATACGTAGGAACTCTCAATGAAAGCACCAATGTCGGTGTCAAAACCGCGGATCTCGGGTAGGGGGTCTCGAATCATGCGTCTAGGCGGATGGTAACAGGAGACAAGGGACACGATGTTTTTACCTGTGTTCGGGCCCTCTCGATGGAGGTAATACCCTACTCCCCGCTTGATTAATATTGATGATATGGGTAGTACAAGAGTAGATCTACCACGAGATCAAGGAGGCTAATCCCTAGAAGCTAGCCTATGGTATGATTGTTGTTCGTCCTACGGACTAAAACCCTCCGGTTTATATAGACACCGGATAGGTTAGGGTTACACAGAGTCGGTTACAATGGTTGCCTTCCACGCCAAGGAAAGTCCCATCCGGACACGGGACGAAGTCTTCAATCTTGTATCTTCATAGTCTTGGAGTCCGGCCGTGACGATAGTCCGGCTATCCGGACTCCCTCAATTAGCATCATGGATATTCAAGGAATTCATACTAATAACATTGCAATCATGCTCATCATTCACATATTTTATGCCAAGCATTCTATGTAATTCTTCTTCTAGCACTTAGCACAATTTTTCTTTCCATCATACTCACGAAAGATATTAAAAAGATGAAGCGTATGAGACGAACTCAATTCCATTTTTTTGTAATTTTCTTTTATAAACTAGACTAGTGCTAAAACAAGAAACAAAATGATTCGATTGCAAGATCTAAAGATATACCTTCACTTACCTAACCTCCCCGGCAACGGCGCCAGAAAAGAGCTTGATGTCTACTACACAACCTTCTTCTTGTAGATGTTGTTGGGCCTGCAAGTGCACAGATTTGTAGGACAGTAGCAAATTTCCCTCAAGTGGATGACCTAAGGTTTATCAATCCGTGGGAGGCGTAGGATGAAGATGGTCTCTCAAACAACCCTGCAACCAAATAACAAAGAGTCTCTTGTGTCCCCAACACACCCAATACAATGGCAAATTGTATAGGCGCACTAGTTCGGCGAAGAGAGGGTGATACAAGTGCAATATGGATGGTAGATATAGGTTTTTGTAATCTGAAATAATAAAAACAGCAAGGTAACTAATGATAAAAGTGAGCGTAAACGGTATTGCAATGATAGGAAACAAGGCCTAGGGTTCATACTTTCACCAGTGCAAGTCCTCTCAACAATAATAACATAATTGGATCATATAACTATCCCTCGGCATGCAACAAAGAGTCACTCCCAAGTCACTAATAGCGGAGAACAAACGTAGAGATTATGGAAGGGTACGAAACCACCTCAAAGTTATTCTTTCCAATCAATTCGTCGGGCTATTCCTATAAGTGTCACAAACAGCCCTAGAGTTCGTACTAGAATAACACCTTAAGACACAAATCAACCAAAACCCTAATGTCACCTAGATACTCCAATGTCACCTCAAGTATCCGTGGGTATGATTATACGATATGCATCACACAATCTCAGATTCATCTATTCAACCAACACATAGAACCTCAAAGAGTGCCCCAAAGTTTCTACCGGAGAATCACGACGAAAACGTGTGCCAACCCCTATGCATAGGTTCCCAATGTCACGAAACCCGCAAGTTGATCACCAAAACATACATCAAGTGGATCAATAGAATAACCCATTGTCACCACGGTTATCCCTCGCAAGACATACATCAAGTGCTCTCAAATCTTTAAAGACTCAATTCGATAAGATTACTTCAAAGGGAAAACTCAATTCATTACAAGAGAGTAGAGGGGGAGAAGAAACATAGGATCCAACTATAATAGCAAAGCTCACGATACATCAAGATCGTGCCAAATCAAGAACACGAGAGAGAGAGAGAGAGATCAAACACATAGCTACTGGTACATACCCTCAGCCCCGAGGGTGAACTACCCCCTCCTCGTCATGGAGAGCGCCGGGATGATGAAGATGGCCACCGGTGAGGGTTTCCCCCTCCGGCAGGGTGCCGGAACAGGGTCCCAATTGGTTTTTGGTGGCTCTGGAGGTTTTGTGGCGGCGGAACTCCCGATCTAATCTCTCTTCTGGAAGTTTTACGATACGTAGGTATATATGGGTGCAGGGGGTACGTCGGTGGAGCTACGGGGGCCCCACGAGGCAGGGGGCGCGCCCTAGGGGGATGGGTGCGCCCCCACCCTCGTGGCCAGCTCCAATATCTTATGACGTAGAGTCCAAGTCTATCCGGTGGCTTTCCTTCCAAAAATAACTTCTCCAGTTGATTTCGTTCCGTTTTGACTCAGTTTGATATTCCTTTTTTTCTAAATACTGAAATAGGCAAAAAACACCAAATCTGGGTTGGGCCTCTGGTTAATAGGTTAGTCCCAAAAATAATATAAAAGTGGATAATAAAGCCAAATATTGCCCAAAACAGTAGATAATATAGCATGGAGCAATCAAAAATTATAGATACGTTGGAGACGTATCAGCGCACGTTAATTTCTCTTTAGGTCGTTCACCCGCGGTGTGTGTAGGCCCCCCGACTCCTTCTTTCCGGCACACACCGGTCGGTATACCTCTCTAGCCAAGTGTGCCTACCACAAACACATACTTCCCCTCTTATCTTCTCACAGTCCATGCCCCCTATGTCCAATACGGTTCCACGCAGGTGCACACTCCCGCCCCAGTTTTCATCGATCTCATAGTCACACACTCCTCCCCCCTCGACATAGTAGGCCTCTCGCACCACCTCCTAGCCGCACCCCTCTCCCCCTGTCTATCTCTCCGGACATTATTTGCTTCTAACACATGCATGCATGTATATGTACTGATCTCCTTACAGCTAGGTCGACTATAATTCTTTTCCCCACGCACCGATAGACTTGCCTCACTAGTTATGTCTCTCCCTTTCTCAGACACATGAAAGTTGATCTTCCTATGTAGTTACGTATGCTTGCCACAAACATATCATCTGCCCTCATAATCCTTGCATACCTCCCGACCCGTCTCTCACACGCACGTGCATAGACAGACAGACATCCCCGCCCTTTCTTATTGATATTGCACTCGTACCCTCCATTTGTCTAGCAGGCCTCTCCCACCATTTGTGAGACACCACTCCACCACCAACCCTCCGACACTCTACCAGTGTCTTTCTCCCAACCTTATTCCTCTGCTACACATATCCATGGATGTCGATCGATCTCCCTCTATACATAGCTAGGTCTCTCTCCTTCTCCACACATATACTAGTCGATCTACCTCTCTATAGTTAGGTCTCCCCCTCCCCCACCGATAGTCGAACATTGTAGGTAGGCATCCATGCCACAGAGAAAACTGCACCTCTGCCCTCTCAAATTCCAGTAGGCCAGCCGCCCTGTATCTTTGACGTGGGCAAACACAAATTCGATGGCACTCATTATCGATCGCGCAGCCACACACTTCATCCCTATTTTTGATTCTATCGATATCTCACGCCGATGATCCCTCCACTCTCTTCTTGTGGATCGCTCCCTCTATATATGATATATCCATGACTCTGTTTCACACACATTGCATATGTTACGTTTTTTGTTTGAGATATCAACGACACATTGCCTCGGTTTCGCACAAACCATCTCTCTCGCACCCACCTACGTACGTACCTGCACCTAAAGAAGAGGTGCACGCAGGACGCACGTACTCACATCTCGTTCCCAGCCACACCCGCGCGGGTACACGGTGGAGTTCCTTTCTGTACGAAAAGGCAGCCCACGTGATAATTTAACGCGTGTAGCGGTTGTTTACTCGAAGGAGGGTCGGGTACCACGCCTAGATGGAACAAAGTTCGACTTGACGCATTTGTATTAAATAAAGTTATATATTCCTCCTAATGGTGCGTAGTACAAAATATAAAACGATTGCCGTGGGGAAAATGGAAAAATCCGCTCAACTATATACAACAGAGCCTGCCTGCCGGGGTTTGTCTCTCGTCACACGATCTCACACAAGGCAGCGGCGGCCTCTCTTTCTCACTGTTGGTCAGTGATCCGGCCGCATCCCGCCCGCTGGTGGAAAGGGAGGATGTGCATCGTTTCTCCGTTCAACGGGTTGAGGCAGCATGTCCCGATCTACGGTACCCGCCATTCTCTCTGACCAAGCTCCGGCGCGTAGGGCCTTCGCCACTTGATCGCTACCGCAGTATGGGCAGATCCCGGCCGCCGGCGCCCTCCTAGTAACATCTCGACGACCCTCAGATACAGCTTCCTCTGGCCTTGCTCCACTGCCCATCTTCCCACGTTGCTGCATGTGGATCTTCTTTAGTTGTTTGCTTAAAACGTATCTCGGACGGCCTACTTTCCATCTTGCAATCTCGTCCTCAAACCATTTTTGATAAACCACCATGTTGCTATCTTTCCCTTATTACATGGAATATGCTTCTTTTTTGTCGGCGTATGTGTCCTCAACTCGTGTTATTCGCCAGTAATTGTTTCCTTTCTACCTCTTTTTTGCAAATAGGGCTAGCCATTTCACCCCGTTGCTATTGCGACCTTTTGGTGAACTGCACAAATCACTTTTTTTTCTTAGGAGTGTTTTGTGCAGTTCTGCCAAAATGTCACACGGGCAACGTTTTTACATTTCTGTGGGACTGTAGAAAGGGAGATTGGTTTTGCTATCCTCCTCATCCAACTGCCTAATCTTCTCCAACAAGTAGTTAGTCCTAAAGAGAGATCGCAGAGGTGATCGGCTTCTATTTGTGTGTGTTATGTTTCATCATCTAGTTCCACTATTATTGTAGTCACACTGACTGGATATCTTTGCAAACAGGGATGGTCAGCTCGATTTTAGTGGAGCTGCACAAAATGATCGGATTGTGGTGTCCTTCGTACACCCCCTTTTTGGCTATAGCGCTGGGTGAAACTAGCTTCCAAGCAATGAACACTGTGCCCAGGAAATGGACCCATGCCTACGAGCAACATCGATCAATTATATATTTGTCTTTGTTTGTACACCTTCTCACAACTTTGTCTTCAGTTGTGATGTGAATATTGGCGCTAATCTGCGAACCATTGAGATGCATTAGCAGCCATGGTAGTTTCATTTGTATTTGATGGAATGTTGTAACGAGATAATCTTGAGGCAAGAGGACACATGAATCCTAAGTTGAAACCCTTTTTTTCCTGCGGAAACCAAAGTTGAAACCTTCATATCATCACAGTACAATTTCATTAAAATTATGCGTATATATAAACAAATCCTGAAGGATTGATAGCAAAGCCAGAAACAATTCAACTTCGTTTCACCGACATGTGGGACATCCTTCATCCGGTTCCACCTGCCATGCAGCAATATTGAGGGCACAACTGCAGGGAAAGATTCACCCTGGTCATTGCGCCGCATTAGTAATGACTTGTGAGAAGTCAAATCATAGAGCCCCACCTTCGCCACTGTAAGTTGCTCGGACGAAGCAACCATCATTTCTCTGTTCCTTGAATCTGCTGGTACTCCCATATTCCAAGAGTAATAAGTTGCTCGGGTGAAGCAACCATCACTTCACCTTTCCCACAGTAAGTACCTCCTTGGGCCCACTTAAAAATCACTTTTCTCTCTCCATCAAGTGCATTTATTGTCAATCTAACCCTGTCACCAAAACACCTCTTTGGCTATAGTTAGTTCAGGGTTAGTCATGAGTTAGTATAACCTCTAGATAAGTTAGAGTATCCAAACAGGAGCAGTATAGGACATGCAAGTTGCTCAAAGCATACAGTCAAATTCGTATGTGAAAGGATCTTTTTTCTTTTTGAAAACGGAATGTGAAAGGGTCTTCGAATGATATAATTTTCAAATTATATAAAATCTTATCAATAGTCAAAGGCATCCTCGAAGAATACATTAGGCCCTACTCCCTCCGTCTAGGTGTATAAGTCACCTTACGAAAACCAAATAATCCCAGAATACTTAGGCGCAATGCATTAATTCCCACCTCGTTTCTTGTTTCTGGACATATCTACCAATAAGAGATGTGGGGCGTGCATGTTTTCAATGACTTGGACTACCAAACACAACATGCAATGGTTAGTTCATTGCATGCAATGCTATTAATTAGCAAATAAATATTAATTTCTCTTGTTTTCGCCTCTTCCTTGGTCACGGTGCACAATCTAAGATGACTTATTCACTAGACGGAGGGAGTATATAAAATCTTACCAATAGTCAAAAGCAAGTGTTACTACTACACCAAACAAGTTCAAAACGAGAAACTGGACCCACTCATGGCACGACACACCTGTCTCATTTGGTCCGTCGGTCAAAGTGCTTCCTCTTCTTGGCATAACAATAGAGTACAGTAATTTTTTTAGAATCCTCTTGGCATGTCGCTAACATGTGATGAGTTAACCGACCTCAATAGACAGCAAAAATGCCAGCCCGCCGCACTTTGAGAGAGACGAGGAACGAGAAGCGATACGGGCTGGTGGATTACTAGAGCTAGGTGTCACACGGAGGCCAAGAAATATGGTGATAGCGTGGGTTGGCCATGTACAATATGATGTAACTACACTGGGCTGTCGTGTTTCGTACTCTTCGGGTCTACTGTGGAGATGATTGGTTGATTTTATACCGCTAAATAATATAAAATACTATGAGTGTAGACGCTCCACCACGGGGTTCCTTGCTCCTTCTCGGTCATCGGGAATCTATGTTCTTCCACTCTTTTTTTACATGAGCTTTGTTCATCCTTTTGCCAACACGCGGGACATCTAGCATCAAGGTGCACGTGTCATGCAAGAAAATGGAGATAAGCAGTGTGTAAGTGAGTCATGCACTATGATGGCACCTAGTACTACGTAATATTTTTCCTCCTCGATGGCACGTGAATACAGCACGTACTCAATGACGGAGCACGGGATGGTAGCCATGGACTGATGGACATGGTCGGCCCTTTTTGGAGAGAGTACTGAATACATATTAAATTTGATGTGTCCCGTCAACTCGCATGAATCCATTTGAGAAGCACACACTGAATGACGGAGCATGGGATGGTAGCCATGGACATGGTCAACCCTTTTTGGAGACTAATGCACTACTTTTGATGTGTCTGGTCTACTCGCAAATGAGGAGAAGCTTTGCTTACTAGTATGTACACTATCGACTGTAGTACCATCATCATTGTTCGACTTTCGGAAGAGCCGAGAGAACTTAATGTTTATTTGCTAATTAATAGCATTGCATGCAGTGAACTAACCACTGCATGTCGTGTTTGCTAGTCTCAAGTCACTAAAAGCATGCACACCCACATCTCTTTGGTTGATATGTCAAGAAACAAGAAACGAGGTAGAAGTTAATGCACCGCGCCTAAGTATTTTGGGATTATTTGGTTTTCGTAAGATGACACCTAGACGGAGGGAGTATTATACTTGAAGGCTACAAGGTTGGCTATAGATGACGTGGCAAAGGTCATGTAGCCATCACCTGGTTATACTATTAACCATGCTCTTATAATACTCCTATATTTAGGAACGGAGGGAGTAGTTGGCATGCATGATACTACCTATAATACTCCCATTACAACCAGCCTGGTAGAATTAAAATACCTAATCTAAATGGTCGCCCCCCAATCTCTTTGTCCTCCTACAGCATCCGGCAGAAGAAGAATCGAGCAAGACACCGGCTGTCGGTGTACTAGAGTAGGGGTACCCTAGTATCCCGTACTCGTGCATGGACGATTCTTGACACCCGTGGCAGGGTTTGCCTCGTCACCGCTTAAGATCCTCTGTGGTTCCTTTGGAGCCATTCAAGAACAAAGTATTTGATTAAGAAGACAAGGCCCCGGCAAGAGGAGCTTGCCGGGAAGGCCACTCAAGGCGTGCAGAAGACAAGGCCCCGGCAACAGGAGCTTGCCAGGAAGGCTCGGAGCGCGACAAGCCTCCGGACGCGACAAGGATTCGGCTGCGGCAAGATGCTTGTCGCGGCAAGCAACCTCTCTCCATCTCCGCCTCCAGCTCATCCAAAGAACGTGTCGCCATGGGACCATTCCATGCGCTACGTGTCGAGAGGTCAGGCTGTGCAGCGGAGAGCAGCGATAAGCGGCGGCAAGCTTGCCATCGTGGCGGCGGTGGCGCACTGACGGTCTCTGTTGCACTTTGTTTGGGCGACAGCGGGCATTTATTGCTTTTGTCCCTTGCCGTCGAGTTAGGTATTTTGCATCGCACACTATTCGAGTAGGTGTACCAACTCCTGTTTTTACATTTGTACCCTCGCCTATGTTGCCACCTGTCGGAGACCCCTTTAGCATATAAAAGGAGGCCCACGCGCAACATAGAAGGGGTTCGAGGTTCGGTTCATTCGACTCACTAGAGACCAGATACGCCACGCTTAGGTTTTGTAGCTCGCATCGCTCCCTAGCAAGAACACAATACATCAAACAAGCAGCGATAGGAGTTTTATCTCTCCGGAGAGCTCGAAGCTGGGTAAACTGCTCGTGTGCCTCGCCTCGATCCGCTCTTCGTGTGATCTCCGCCCCCCTCCGAACCACAAAGGGGCCTGGTCCGCCGGCCCCATAGGTGTTCGTGGGTACGATCAGCCTCCCCGACATCTTTGGCGCGCCAGGTAGGGGGCGTCGAGGCCGTGTGAATCTGATCCGACGTTCACACGAGCAGCGTCCTCAACATCTTCCCCAACATGCCACCGAAGAAGAAGGCTTGGCGGCAGCGAAGCCGTCCGCTGTCGTACTCCACCCTCACCGCAGCAAGCGGGTGGTGGGGCAGACGCCGGCAGAGGAACAAAGCGCCGATGAAGGTGTTCACGACGTTGCCAAGTCCAAGGACAAGGCCCGCAAACCTCGGCGTCACAAGATCCCCGCGCCCATCTCAGAGACGCGGGACCAACAACGCCATGGCGTTCACAATGCCATACGCTCGTTGGATCGAGACCCTCAAGACCAGCATGCGCGCCAACATGCTGGCACGAGTGAAATACGGTCGCTGGGCGGGTGCTGCTCCTTCTAACGTGGTTAGAAGTCCGAGCATATCCGCTCCTCGCACCGCTCGCCAATGCCACCCACTACTCCAGCAGAAGCTCTGGCGAGAGCTCAGCTGCTTCTCGACTACCCTCCAACGGCCAACAAGGTCGACGAGTGGAGGGCCACTATCCAGAGCCTCATCGGCTTTGCCAACGGCGATGCTCCGCGGCAACCAATGCCATCATTGCCGCGGCAAGACGACAAGGCACGAGCCGGTGGCGGCAGACTGTCGGAGGTGCAACTACCATGCACTCTCCGCCCCGAAGGCCAAGATCGCCGACTCACCGGATCCACCTCGACATCGACTCCACCGCGTCGTCGGATCCGCGAGCTCGCCGCGATCAGCGCCAAGTTCTTCATGAACGACAACAAGAGGACGCCGAACTCACATCGAGCGCCGGAGAGAAGCGCGACGTCGGTCCGACAAAGCCGCTGGGCCTTCTGTTGACATGCGCGCGCCGGAGGAGCAGGAGAGTTGCCGTCTGCGGTAGGTTGCCCTGCGTTCACTGCGTGAGCTGCGGCAAGTCCGATGGCCCAGCCGGAAAAACTTCAAACCAGACGTGCGGAGAAGTACGATGGCGGGGCGATTCCGTCGGAGTTCCTCAGATCTACACCATCGCGGTGCAGGCTGCGGGGACGGGACGACAAAATCCTCGCCAACTACTTCCCGCCGTGCTCAAGCCCAACGCCGATCTTGGCTCATGCACTTGCCGGACAGCTCCATATCCTCTTGGGCAGATCTGTGCCATCGGTTTCTTGGCGCCTTCACGGTGGCCACAAACCTCATGGCTAAGAGAGTGACCTTCATTTGCTCGCCCGTAAGGAAGGAGAGTCCCTGCGCAAGTTCATTCAGAGATTCAGCCGTGTGCACTACAACATCCCAGATGTCCACCCCTGCCGCGTGGTGATCAGCTGCGTTTCATCGTAACGCGGAACCGCAGGATGAGGGAGGAGATGGCGATGTGCAAAGTCAAGGACGTCGATGAGCTGTACGCCTTTGGCCGACAAGTGTGCACGCTACCGAGGAAGGGAGGAGACTCCTCAGAGAGATCATGAAGCAGGATCTCGACAAGGAGGAGGCCGCCCCGGCAAAGAAGAGCCGGCGGCGAGGCACCAGGAAGAAGAAAGGTAGAGAAGTACTAGCTGTTGAGCAGTCCGGCAACGGAGGTGGCGACAAGAACGCCAAGGCTGGTGGCTCTGGCAAGGAGGTTGCCGCTGACGCCAACCACCAGTCGGTGGCGGCCGCCGACAAGCAGGACAGCTCCGCAAGCAAGATCGCAAGATCCACCGCACCAAGGGCCACGACCTCCAGAGCTGCAAGAAGGTCGAGCAGCTTGTCGAATGCCAGAGAGCTGAGTACGAGCGGCGCGACAAAGAGAAGGCCTGTGAAGGTGCCGGGGAGCAAGCAAGAAACGCCCCAGCCGGGAGGACGCCGCTGCAAGGCCAAGCAACGGCAAGGAGACAGACCTCCTCGCCGCGACAAGGATGAAGATGATGACGACGACGAAGATATGGAAGACGACGACGCCGATGAGCAGGAGTTTCAGAAAGCCACAGAGGTCCTCTGCGTTGACGGAGGTGCTTCCCTGCATACCTCACACCGCCAACTCAAGCAATGGATGCGGGAGGTCAATGCAACGGAACCATCCGTAGAGTCACGCAGGCCTCTGAAGTGGTCCAGCACGCCTATCGTTTTTGATATTGAGGACCACCCTGATCGCATAACTACGGTCGGGTGCTTGCCGATGTTGGTCTCACCAACCATCCGCAACCTCAAGGTCACCAAAATGCTAGTTGACGGCGGGGCCGGCTTGAATCTGATCTCCTCCGCGGTGCTCCATAAGCTTCAAATCCCTGACGGCGAGCTCGAAGAGACCGGCACCTTCCAAGGAATCAATCCGGGAAGGAGCAAGCCGAAGGGGAAGTTTACGTTGCCTGTAACATTTGGCAGCAAGCTGAACTTTAGAACTGAGAGGGTCAGATTCGACGTTGCCGATTTCCCATTGCCTTACAATGGGATACTTGGCCGCCCAAAGACTCGCCAAGTTCATGGCAGCCTCTCACTACGCCTACAACTTACTCAAGATGCCAGTCCGATAAGCGTCATCTCCGGCCCATGGCAACAAGAAGGATGCCCTTATCTGTGCCAACAAGATCTACCGGGATGCAGCAGCCACAACAGATTGCCAAACACTTGCCGCTGAAGCTCCCGGGGGGAAGAAGACAAAGTCCAAGTCCGGCAAGAGCTCTGATGCTTACTCCGGCAAGCGCACCTCTTCGGAGTGCTGCGCCATCGCCGAGGACGCACCACCGAGCTCCACCGGCAAGTGCAAGAAGATGGTAGCTCCGCCAAAGACCAAGAAGGTGCTCCGCCAAGGAGGACGGCACTGGTGGTACCTTTACCATCGCTGCCTCTCTCGACCCTAAATAGGAAGGCACGCCGTTGCTTTCCTCATGGGCGAATGTCGACGTGTTTGCATGGCAACCGCCCCGACATCCCCGTGTTCCTGTGGAAGTGATTGAGCACCGCCTGGCCGTTTGTCCTCATGCACGGCCCGTCAAGCAAAAAAGTCGAAGCAAGCAAAGGAACGCCAAGAATTCATAGCGTAAGAGATCAAGAAACTGGAAGCAGCAGGCCTTGTCAGAGGAGTGCTCCATCCTACGTGGTTGGCCAATCCTGTAGTCATGCGCAAAGCAAATGGAAAATGGAGACTTTGTATTGACTTCACGGATGTTAATAAAGCTTGTCCCAAAGATCCATTTCCTTGCTGCGCATTGACCAGATTGTTGACTCCACGGCTGGATGTGATTTGCTTTCGTTTCTTGATGCATACTCAGGATACCATCAGATCTTCATGGATGAAGAAGATGAGGAGAAGACCGCATTCATTACACCATGTGGCACATCTTTGTTTCATACGGATGCCTTTCGGTTTGAAGAATGCTGGTTCAACATTTGCAAGGGTAGTCCATGACGCTTTTGAACCGCAAATGCATGTAAATGTAGAAGCCTACATGGATGACATAGTGGTCAAAACCAAGGACAAAGCAACTCTGGTTCAAGATTTGGACGAGACCTTTGCAAATCTGCGCACGATCAACCTCAAGCTCAACCCCGAGAAGTGCGTGTTTGGAGTCCCTTCCGGCAAGCTTCTCGGGTTATTCGTGTCTCAACGAGGGATTGAAGCTAATCCCGACAAGATCAAGGCCATTGAGCAGATTGAAGCACCAAAGCGCGTCAAGGATGTACGAAGACTTGCCGGTTGCGTAGCTGCTCTCAAGAAGGTTTATTTCTAGGTTCTGCTGAGCGCCTCGCCATTTTTCAAGATTTTGAAAAAGGCAGGTCCAATGAAATGGACTCCGGAAGCGGAGGCTGCGCTGCAGGACTTGAAGAGATACCTGTCCTCCACTCCAACACTTGTCGCACCTAAGCCACAAGAGAAGTTGCTGCTATATATAGCAGCAACCAATCAAGTGGTTAGTGCTGCGTTAGTAGCGGAGAGAGAGGCGGATGATGAGCCAGCAACCACGGCAAGCACATCCAGCGACAAGCAGGGGGCTTCGCCGATGTGCTCGGGTCCCGACAAGGGCGAATCCACGCAGACGCATGACCAGATGCGTAAAAGGATGGTGCAGCGCCCGGTCTACTTTGTCGGGCCTCCTGCAGGGGCTAGGTCGAGGTACTACGGTGTGCGTAAATTGCTTTTCGGCCTCCTCATGGCCTCGAGAAAGCTGCGCCATTACTTCCAAGCACATGAGATCACAGTTGTCACTCGCTTTCCGCTAAAGAGGATACTGCAGAATCCAGAAGCAACGGGCAGGATTGTTGAGTGGGCATTGGAACTGTCAAGCTTTGGTCTCAAGTTTGAAAGAACATCAACTATCCAAAGCAGAGCATTGGCAGAATTCATAGCAGAATGGACGCCAACGCCAGATGAAGAGATTCCGGAGACGAGCATTCCCGTCAAGGAAACAAGCAAAGAGTGGCTGATGTACTTTGATGGTGCCTTCTCGCTGCAAGGCGCCCGGTGCGGCGTCTTGCTTATCGCACCCACCGGAGAGCACCTCAAGTACGTAGTCCGGATGCACTTTCCCAAGGAGCAAGCAACAAACAATACCGCAGAGTATGAAGGTTTGCTTGCCGGTCTCGAGATCGCAGATGGACCTTGGGATCAAAAACTTATTGTCAGGGGTGACTCACAACTTGTCGTCCGCCAAGTGTACAAAGATTACCAGAGTCCGTTGATGGAAGCCTACGTTGATGAAGTGAGAAAGCTAGAAGAGCACTTTGACGGCCTGCAAATGGAACATGTTCCAAGAGCTCGTAATGATATTGCCGACGGCTTCGCCAAAGTGCGCTGCACTTAAGTTGCTCGTGGAACCAGGGATTTTCGTGCTCAAGCCGACTCAACCAACCGTAACACCATCAACCGGACAAAGCAAGAAGAGGAAGTTGATCTCTGGTGACTACTTTCCGCAGAGCTTCCCCGAAGCCGCTGCTATGAAGGTCCCCAAGATCAACGCCAATAAAGGCCGAGGGGCCGCCCGCTCCTACAAGCCCTGTGGTTTGTTTCGTTGAAGCGAGACGCCCCGACAAGTCTTGCTCCGGCAAGCTTGCCGGGAACATCAAGCTCGGCAGGTCCGCGCGTTCTTGCCGTGGAAGCTGATGTTCCCGCAGCAGCAGATGTGCCTTTGGTCCTTGTTGTCGAGCCACAAGCTCCAAAGATGGGCAAAGCAGATTGTCCATTTCCTTCAGACAGAGAACTTCCCAAGAACGAGAAGAAGCGGAAAGAGTAGCCCGGCAATGAGTATGTACCAGTTTGTCGACAGATACTGCATGTAAGAAGACTCAACAAAGGTGAAATTGAAGTGTATTCCTGTGGAAGATGGGCCGAAGCTGTTGGCGAGATACATGGAGGCATATGTGGTCACCACATTGGCGCAGAGCACTTGCCGCAAAGCTTTCCGGCAAGGTTTCTTCAGGCCGACAGCACTCCAGTATGCAACTGCACAAGTAACCAAGTGTGAAGCATGCCAGTTCCATTCCAAACAGATACACCAGCCAACTCAAGCTCTCCAGACGATCCCTTTATCCTGGCCCTTTTCGGTCTGGGGGCTCGATATTCTCGGCCCCTTCCCCCGAGCTGTCGGGGGCTTTGAGTACTTGTATGCCGCCATCGACAAGTTCACAAAGTGGCCGGAAGTGGAAGCGATGAGGAAGGTGATAGCACAAGCAAATAAGTTCTTCAGGTCGATTGTTTGCCGTTTCGGAATCCCTAACAGGATCATCACCGACAACGGCACACAATTTACGAGTCACACCTTCATGCAGTACGTCCAAGATCTTGGCGCCAAGGTCTGCTTTGCTTCCGTTGCTCACCCGAGAAGCAACGGTCAAGCAGAGAGGGCAAATGCTGAAGTGCTGCGCGGGCTCAAGACCAGAACTTTTGACAGGCTGCACAAGTGCGGAAGAAACTGGATCGAGGAGCTGCCGGTGGTTCTTTGGTCGATCAGACGACGCCAAATCGAGCCACCGCCGGACACCCTTTGCTCTAGTCTATGGAGCAGAGGCAGTTCTCCCCACGGAACTCAGATATGGATCGCCTCGAGTGCTCGCTTATGATGAGCTTGAGCAAGAGCAGCTGCGACAAGATGACGCGCTGCTCCTTGAGGAGGATCGCCTTTCAAAGTCAGGCGAGCTGCTCGCTACGCAAGCTTTGCGTCGCTACCATAGCCGCAGAGTTAGTGCCGAAGTCTCGAGGAAGGCGACCTTGTTCTTCGGGCGCTGCTCAGTCCGCCAAGAATTCAAACAAGTTGTCGCCGAAGTGGGAAGGCCCTTGTCGGGTGAAACGAGTCACTAGGCCTGGCGCTGTCCGCCTTGAGACCGAAGATGGCATCCCGGTGAGCAACTCCTGGAACATTGAGCATCTTCGTAAGTTTTACCCATAGGGCGCGGTTGCGGAACCTGCTCGGCAACCACCTTTTGTACAAGTCTTGTCATTGTTGCATGTAATCCTTTGTACAAAGCCAAGCGCAGACTGCAGCATCAAGAAGCTCATGTGTTGTGCACAACTTGTTAAATTCATGCTTTCATCATTTTATTACATGTTTTGGCTAACACTTTGTGCAGCAACCACACCCGGTAAGCAAAATCGAGCCGCTAGGCTCCATAACTTTATTTCCTCTTCTTTCTCTTTTCTCAAAGAAAGGAAGGCTCCCTCGCGCACAAGTTAACCAGGGGGGAAGGAGAAGATAATACTACTATGGACCAGGCACCGCTCGAGGAAGTTTCGTCTCATCGGGAAGCAAGAGATGTAAAGCTAAGTTGCCAAAGTTTGAGCAATCAATTTTAAATTTTTAAGTTATCTTCCTCGAACGATAGTACTTTGTATGGAAAACACCTGCGCAGAGGAACCAACTCGCAGGCTAGTCGCTACTTACTTTGTTTCGAGTCCGCTCAACAACTTAGGTGAGCTGCGGTTAGTCGCGACAAGGTTGCTTGTCGGAGGCGGCACCGCCAAGAGGTTGTCGATGTTCCGACTCGGCCGCCATGGCAAAAGTGCTCGCACCGACAAGTCCCCCAAATGCGTAAGGCAGAAACGTACAAAGGAAGGAATCAAGTAGAAGAAATAATGTTGCATTGATCGCCTAAGATAGAGTATATTACAAAATAACTTGTCGCTGATCTAAAAAAGTGTTCTAAACATGATCAACAGCGACAAGGGAAAGATAAAATTGGCGACCTAGTCTACGCGGTCGCCATCAATCCGCTTGATCTTGTTCACCTTGTCCACAATGGGTGCGACAAGGGCTTTGAGCTCCTCCACGTTGGCATATGGCGGCAAGGATCTGAGGACGCCGTTAAGGTTGAGGCCCGGATTGCGGAAGGCCACCTTTATCAACACTTTCTCGAGGGCTCCTGCATAGATCAGGCGTGATTCCTCGGCCAGCTGCTTTGGGACCTCTTCCCGGAGTCGCTGGAGACCCGTCACCACGCCTTTGAAGAATAAACTGAGTTTGGCGCTGGGTTGGAGATGCTCGTCGGAGGAGTTTGCAAGGTCCGCCATCCCCAGCTCCATCAGCTCGTTGTGGATGTCGGCGACGGTGTCCACAAGACCTTCAGTCCAGTGCTCCACACTCTCCCTCAAGGTGCTCTGGATGGAGGCAGCATTCGCTAGCAGCTCCTCCTTGGCCTTGATCGTCTCCAACAAACCCACCTCCCGCTCTCTGGCGCCATCCAACGTCAAGGCTGTGGTGGTCAGCTTCAGCTCAAGATCCGCCTTTGAATCCTTGGCGGCGTCGAGCTCCTTGCCCCTATCAGCGAGACGACTCTGCAGCTCGCCAAGAGTGTAGGCGTCCTTCTCGCCCTCATGCTTAAGAGCGGCAAGCTCTTCGACGCTCTTCTTGAGGCTGGCCTCCACCGTGCCACCTTCGCCTTCAACTCTTCCTTGGCGGCCTCGGCGGCTGCGGCAGCATCCTTCGCTTCCTTAAGCGCCCCACCAAGTGACTCCTCGCAGCAAGGTCTTCTTCGTGGCTGTCCAGGTTGACCTTCAGCGCCACTCGCTTTCCTCGCGGAGAGCTTCTCGGCAGCTAGTCATTGCTCCTCCTCACCAAGCGGCCTTCTCAAGGATGAAGGCCGTGCGCTCTTCTCAAGTTGCCCCAGCTGCGTCTGCTACGTCGCGGAGAGCTTCTTGGTTGGCGCTCCGGAGCTCTTCTGTGCGCTTCTCCATGTCCGCTCCTGCCCTCGCGACAAGTGCTTCCCGGGACTCCAACTTGGCTTGCCGGGCGCGGTAGAGCGACAGCAGCTTCTTCAGCAGCTGCTCCTCCTCAGACTCGCCGCTGCTGCTGCTTGGCGCGTCCACCAGCGTCAGCCCAGCAGAGGCGAGTAGCTCGCCGTCGAAGGTCTCTCCTCGACCGGCGCCACAGAGCTCGGTTCCCGGGGAGTTTGATGAAGACACCCTCGCCGGCCTTGGTAGGCGCTGGCTGGGGCTCCTCGAACTGGCCTTGCCGGCGGGAGTCGGCCGACGGTGTAGCGCTGGTGCTCCTGCGGCCTCGGGGCCGTCGGTCTGATCGCCCGACCCTCGCCCGGCTTCTGCGTCGGCAGCCTCGGCGGCCTTCTCGCCAACAGGCTCGTCGGCGACGGCCTCTTCTTCCACAAGCAACGACCTCTTCTTCCTCGGGACGGGCCTCGTCGGTGTTGCCGCGCTTCCTCCTCGCCGCGGCCTCGACCTCCATCGGCTCCAGCGTCGACGAAGAAAGAGCGATCAGCAGATGTTCAAAAGAGAAACAAAAGAAAGCAAGCCCAAGGGAAATTTTCGTAAGGCAATTACACCGCAACGTGATCCGCAGCCATGGCCTCGACCACTGGAGGGTCACTGGCGCTGTCCCTTGCCGGGGTAGCCTCCCTTGCCGGAGTGTCCTCCCTTGTCGGAAGGCGCTCCCTTGCCGGAGATTCCTCCCTTGGCGGCGTAGTGGCAGCAGACAGGATTTCGGGGGCGGCTTCCGAGCCCTCCTGATGAGGCTGGTCTGCTCCTACACAAGCAAACAATCAGGTATCAACGAAGAAGGAGCACCCCTACACACCTAATAGTAAGGAGAAAACCGCACACTTACTTTTTGGGGCTGTCTTTGGGGGCTGCTCGAGGAAGGGTTGCCGGTCCGGCAAGGGGGTCTCGGACGCGTCCCCTGTTGCCACGGGAGAATCGTCCTCAATGACGACCGTCGGGATCTTGGCCCTCTTCGGCGCTCTCTGGGCCAGCGTCCTGAAAAGGAAAGAGTCCAGAACGAAGCCTATCAGATTCAAGATGAAGCAATAAAATTGAAGAAATACCGGCACAATCTCAAGAGCTTACTCTTCGCCTTACTCCTCGGAGCTGAGCGCGGAGAAGTCAAACTCCGGCTCGCCTCCGGTGCGACGAGGCGGGGGAGTGGGCTCTCTTGGCCACTTGGCGGAGGCGTCGGCGGTGGCCTGAGAAGATCCCGCCCCAGTTGTCGCAGCAGTGTGAGGCGCTCCGGCAACATCGCTTGCATGTAGAGCGCGTCATGGCTGGCGCTAACTGCCATGGGCCGATCTGCCGCCCGACTCGTCTCGGCCTTGCAGAGACGCCTCTTCAGCGGAACCGGGCTCCGCTGGCGGCAAGTCGCTGGGTGGTGGAGAAGAAGCGCCCTCGGCGGGTCCACTTGACCCGGCTCGGGCTCGACAGGCTCGTCCTCGCCGGCGATCTCCCTTCGCTCGGCAAGGCTTGCCGCCTTCGCAGCGTCCGCCTCCTCCACGGTATACCCGAAGGCTCCAGCGGCAGCGGCTGCTGCCGCCTCCTCCACCCTGGTGGCAATACGCGCCATCTCCTCGTCGGTGGTGTCGCAAGTGAGCCGTTTCTGCTCGTCGGAGCGGATCGGCACTTCTTCCAAGTCGTCGAAGAACTGCTGCACGACCTCGTCGGGGGGCTCCTGCCAAGTTGGAACGATCCCGTGGGAATCGCACAACGGCATCATGGCGCGGATGCGGTCGAGCGCCGAGTTGTTGCACAATGGGACGACCCCCCTCGGCAACCTAAACCACTCAGGGTGATCGGGGTCGTTCTTGAACAGCTCTAGCAGCATCGCATCCAACTCCAAGACGGTGAAATTCCAGTTCAAGCCCGGGCGCAACCTCATGATGTCTGCCGCATTTTGGAACTCCCAAGCAGGCCTCCTCCTCTCCCTGCAAGGGAAGCGTCTGGCGCGGCGAAGTCTGCGCTAACCGCGCTACTACGGTTAGTCCAGCAAGCCCGAGGCGCAGAATCCGGGTCACAGCTATCTTCAACCTAGCATCCTCCGCGCCAGTTATTTCCAATCTCTGCCGCACTATTGGGGTTTGGCGACGGCAAAGGAAGGGCTGCGGGTTCTCCTCACGACCCAACACCAATTGGCTCTCCACTCCACCCACTTGTTGCGGAACTCTCCTTCCAGATAGGCTTCTTTCTTGCCGATCCTCGAGACCCAAGCTATCCCTCCCAAGAAGTGGCTCTCCTCTCTCGACGCGGGGCACGAAGAAGTGGCGGAAGAGTGCCACATTTGGGTGGACTCCGACAAAGTTTTCGCAAAGATGCGCGAAAACTGCCATGGTCAAGACGGTGTTGGGGGTGAAATCAAGGAGGCGGAGGCCAAATGTGTTCATGATATCGCAGAAGAACTCAGAAAAGGGCGGGCAAAGCCCGCAATAGAAGAAAAGGGCAAAAAAGGGGTACCCAGTTGGGGCCAAATCAGAAGCGGAGGCGGGGAGTACCTTCGTGCGCAGATGCGCACGCATCTCCGTCGACCAAAAGAGATAGAAGACATCCCGCAGCTCCCTTGCGCCGAGCTGGGGGGGGGGGGGGAAGATGGCCCGCTCCTTGCGCAATGCCGCGAGCCGCTGCGCTTCGGCCGACTTGACGCCCTTCTCCTTGTCGGCTTTCGGAGCCATGGCGAGGGCGGCGGAGGAAGCCGACGGCGGTGAGCGCCGCTTGTATGGCGAAGGGGCGGGCGCTACTCTCTTCGCCCGAGAAGAAGGGGAGCGGCGGTGGTTTTCTTGACAAGACAACAATGGCGGAGTGGACGGCCTGCCCCTGCTTCCTCCGCTTATAAAGAGGGGAGGCGGACGCCCGCTTTTCCTAATAAAGAAACCCCCACGACCACGCCCACGATCTCTCGCCACGACGCCACGTCCGGTGCCTGCCGTTAGTGGGGGTCGTGGTGGGTCCGGGCGAAGTTGCGACATGATCGAGGCCGTGTGACCGCAGACTGCTTTTGGGCCTGGCCCGACAACGCTCGGCACCGATGTCGCCCAGCCGGGGCTCCTGCCGGTGTACTAGAGTAGGGGTACCCTAGTATCCCGTGCAGCACGGGCAGTTGCAGCACCCCGCGGCAGGGTTTGCCTCGTCACCGCCAAGATCCTCCGTGGCTCCTTTGGAGCCATTCAAGGACAAAGTATTTGATTAAGAAGACAAGGCCCCGGCAAGAGGAGCTTGCCGGGAAGGCCACTCCAGGCATGCAGAAGACAAGGCCCCGGCAAGAGGAGCTTCCCGGGAAGGCTCGAGCGCCGACAAGCCTCCGAACGCGACAAGGATTCGGCGCGGCAAGGCGCTGCCGCTGCAAGCAACCTCTCTCCATCTCCGCCTCCAGCTCATCCAAAGCAACGTGTCGCCATGGGACCATTCCATGCGCGGCGTGTCGAGAGCTGTGCAGCCAGCGGAGAGCAGCGATAAGCGGCAACCGCAAGCTTGCCATCGTGGCGGCGGTGGCGCACTGACGGTCTCTGTTGCACTGTTTGGGAGACACCGACGGGCATTTATTGCTCTTGTCCCTTGCCGTCAGAGTTAGGTATTTTGCACTGTACACTGTTCGAGTAGGTGTACCAACTCCTGTTTTTACATTTGTACCCTCGCCTATGTTGCCACCTGTCGGAGACCCCTTTAGCATATAAAAGGAGGCCCACGCGCAACATAGAAGGGGTTCGAGGTTCGGTTCATTCGACTCACTAGAGACCAGATACGCTCACGATAGGTTTTGTAGCTCGCATCGCTCCCTAGCAAGAACACAATACATCAAACAAGCAGCAGTAGGAGTTTTATCTCTCCGAAGAGCTCCGAAGCTGGGTAAACTGCTCGTGTGCCTCGCCTCGATCCGCTCTTCGTGCGATCTCCGCCCCCCTCTGAACCACAAAGGGGCCTGGTCCGCCGGCCCCATAGGTGTTCGTGGGTACGATCAGCCTCCCCGACACCGGCTGTATTCGCTAGCGTCGCCTCAGTGATGGCCTTCATGGGATACAATCGGCGGCGGCTTCTCGTGTTCTACTTTTCCTCGATGATGGCGGCGGGCGAGGACGTGCTGCCCGTCGCCTCGTCCACATCTGCGTAGTCGTCGACATCTGCGGCGGCTTCTTTCTCTACCTGCATGTCGCGGCTACACCCACGTCGATGGCGGATGGCACAGTCGCATACACTGGAGGCGTTGTACGACGCGGCGGCATCAAGGGCAGCGACGATGCCCGTGCCGCCGTGCTCCCGGACAAGGCAGCGTGGAGCAAGTCAGCATTCTTCCTCGAGCTATATCGGAGAGGCCAGCTGCGGAACCACGCGCTGGCTTAGTGCGGCAACTACCTCTGATGGGCTAGGCTAGGTAGTTGGTGAAGTGAGCTGCCGGGCTCGGCAAGCCACCCAGACGGCTTTTATGCCGGAGAACTGCTCTTCCTGCTTGTTGGATGCCGCCGAAAGAGTGGACAAAATGGTGGAAGGAGGAGCTTGGCCGGCGTCCTGCTCCTGAACGGACGTGTGTGGCCGGAGTTGGTTTCTCGCATTCCATGCGGGTTTCTATATATATATATATATATATATATATATATATATATATATATATATATTTGTTTATTTATTTATTTATTTATTTATTTATTTATACTACTATATAGTGTACCAATTTTAAGTAGGACTAAGAACATCAATCATAACCATTGATATTCTAAATCCAACAGCCAATATCAGTAGGATTCACATGAACAGTACACTTCTGCTACCTCGCCTGTGTTCTAGAACAATCAAGATGGGGGGATGTGATGGTTGCTTGTCCGTTTATTTTACCAGTCCACTTATTAATGGTTGGGTTTTGTGATATGACAGCTTTACTGCCGCGAGACTCGCGTCCAGCGCCGCCCTCTACACTAGTACTACATCAGTCGTGGTTTATTAATCCCCCATTGAATTTGACTGAATATGACTGACAAAATGTTAGTGCACGTCAACAAAGCCTATATAGTTGGATTAGTATTTGAACATAGTTTTCAATGATATAATTTTAGGTGACATGCATCAGCATTTATCGTACTATATATAATGTTAGTTCAATTTTTGGTCGTACTAATCTATAGTAAGGTGCCCGTGCGTTACACGGAACAGTTATATTAAGACGTGCCTTGCACGTGTATACATACTAGTAAATGTAGGTTTTTGAATGCGATGAGGAGGCGGGTACAGCTGGGTGTGCAGCGGCCGGCGCGCCGCTTCAAATGGCGGATGCAGTGAGAGGTCGCATCCGCCCTGACCCCCTTGACGGTGCACGTCACCTTGTGTCCAGATCTGAGATGCCACATGTACCAGATGAATGACTCCAAGATCGACCACCGTGATGCAAGAGGTGTGAGCCGAGGAACACTGTTGGAGACACCCTCCTCGTCATCATCTGAGTCCTAGAAGATCTCACCCACATCATCATTAGGCATGCAGCCGCCTTCATAGACAACATGCGCAGAAGGAGTAGAGGCGACTGGGGGCGCACCACATCGTGGGCACTCCGTACGTGCTCGTGTGCGTACTGCGTGCATGCTTTTCCATCGGTGCTAGCTCTAAGGCCGAGGCTGCGGTCGTCTTTGTCTCCGACTAGTCATTGAGCAACGACGGCAAAGAGGTTCTGCAAGAGATGCGTAGGCGCCGTTGTGTGCGAGCTTTGCCGTAGCACGACGAACCGGACGTCAGCGCAGATGGCGCATGCCTCCATGCAGCCGAGTGTGTGCGCATGCATGTGTTATTCACGTGCATTCTGCGGCCGAGTGTGTGTGCATGCATGTGTTATGTACGTGCGTTGTGTGCTCCATGTTGTGCGCGTTTGCGCATGAGTTGGATCGGCATGAGTTAGTGCGTTGGCGTGTGTACATGCGTGGCTGCATACGTCCTGTACATGTGTGGTTTCTTGCGTGGTTATCAATATAAACTAATAAATTATCGGGGTTGTTTGGTTTGAGACTAAATTTGCCAAAGCTTGCCACACCTATGGTTAGGCAAGTTTGACCAACTTATGTGTGTGTTTGGTTCAAGCCACATCTTAGGCAAGCCATACTATGGTCCCACATCACATACACACAAAAAGTGTGGCAAGATTCCCTTAGGCTTGCCAACTTGTGGCTCTCATTTTGAAGAACCAACCTTAGGCAAGTTTGGCAACAATGTATGGCAAAGTGTGGCACTCCTAGGCCTAGAACCAAACAGCCACATCTTCAACTTAGCATCCTGATGTATCGTCTCTAGTGGTTAGCGAAGAGTTCATGTTCTTTTATTTGTTTATAGGCAGGCAGGTGGCAAAAAACAGGGGAAAACGCGCAAGGTTCCTTGCAGACGCTCCATCGCTAGGTTCCTTGCTCCTTCTCGGTCGTCGGGAATCTATGTTCTTCCCACTACAAAAAAATACACTTCCGTGATGATACGTGTCTGTCACAGTAGGTCACGTTATCTGTCATACATGTACATCCATTTATGATAGAATCAAGATAGTCATACCTGTGTTGTCGTAGAAGTGTTCCATGACATTACCAAAATTATCATCACGGAAGTGTCCACTTCCATGACGATAAATCGCACGTCATAGAAGTGCTTTCATCAAGGGTGATCGACACGTGGCATCCACCGTAACGGAACGCCGTTAAGCTATCGGGTCCGGTTTTGGATCCGATAACCCGTTAACAGCCCCGACCAATGAGGATTTTCCACGTGTAAAATCATCATTGGCTGGAGGAAACACGTGTCAGCTCACCGTTGGGACAGACGTCATCCACTCATTGGACCCAAAGCGCCTATGATACGTCAACACGTGGCACGGCCCAACAGAGGCCCATTCCTGTGATAAGGCCGGCCCATTTGACTTGGTCAAAAGGTGGCGGGCCGGCCCACGGCAAGCTAGTTAACGGCATGTTCGCATATAGCCCATTTACAACCCGCTAACCCAGGGCCCGTTTACGGCCTATCCGAATTAGGCCCAGTAGCGTCATCTGGGCCGTCTAATATAATTCCAGCTCATTTTAACTTCCGGCCCATGTATGGCCCATGACGTCTTTTGGCCCATATGAGGCCCTTAGTAACCCTTGGCCCATTAACGACACGTGGTAAAACTGGCCCGTAATGAATAGTGTATCACTTTATACCCATTAACGGCCCATTATTCCGTTGGGCCATTTCCAGCCCATGTTATCTTTCGGCCTTCTTAGGGCCCATTTATTCTTGGGCTCATTTCCAGCATTCGTTTACTTTCGGCCCGTTACTGTCATTTTCAGCTTGTGGGCCAAATACAGCCCGTGGTTACAGTCGGCCCGTTTGTGGCCCGTTAATACGTTGGGTCGTTTTCATAGCGTCATCAAATATGGCCTATTAACGACGGCCCATTTTGGTCGGCCCATGAACGGACGATTTCAACTCTAGCCCATGTACGGCCATAATTTGGTCTGTTATTGGCCCATGTTTGGCCAACCGATCATACGGCCCGTAGAAGGCCCATTGTGTTTACGCCCCGTAGAAGGTACATTGTGTCTACGGCCCTTAGAAGGCCCATTGTTTCTACGGCCCGTAGGAGGCCTACAATAAATATGTAGCTGTAGGACCTTGAAGTATGTCTAGAAGGGGGTGATTAGACTACTTGACCAATAAAAACGTAACCTTTTCCCAATTTTAGACTTTGGCAGATTTTAGCTATCTTTGAACAAGTCAAGCAATCTTCACACAATTCAAGCAAGCATGCAAAGAGTATATTGGCAGCGGAAGTAAAGCATGCAACTTGCAAGAATGTAAAGGGAAGGGTTTGGAGAATTCAAACGCAATTGGAGACACGGATGTTTTTGTCGTGGTTCCGATAGGTGGTGCTATCGTACATCCACGTTGATGGAGACTTCAACCCACGTAGGGTAACGGATGCGCCAGTCCACGGAGGGCTCCACCCACGAAGGGTCCACGAAGAAGCAACCTTGTCTATCCCACCATGGCCGTCGCCCACGAAGGACTTGCCTCACTAGCGGTAGATCTTCACAAAGTAGGCGATCTCCTTGCCCTTACAAACTCCTTGGTTCAACTCCACAATCTTGTCGGAGGCTCCCAAGTGACACCTAGCCAATCTAGGAGACACCACTCTCCAAGAAGTAACAAATGGTGTGTTGATGATGAACTCCTTGCTCTTGTTCTTCAAATGATAGTCTCCCCAACACTCAACTCTCTCTCACAGGATTTGGATTTGGTGGAAAGAAGATTTGAGTGGAAAGCAACTTGGGGAAGGCTAGAGATAAAGATTCATGTGGTTGGAATGGAATATCTTGGCCTCAACACCTGAGTAGGTGGTTCTCTCTCAAAACTGGTAAGTTGGAAGTGTAGGTTTGTTCTGATGGCTCTCTCCACGAATGAAGAGGAGGTGGAGGGGTATATATAGCCTCCACACAAAATCTAACTATTACACACAATTTACCAAACTCGGTCAGATCGATTTAGTAAACCTAGTGACCGTTAGGGTTTTCGGTGGGACTGAGATACATCTCGGTAGGACCGATTACACAAACTCGGTGAGACCGATTACACAAACTCGGTGAGACCGATTTTGGTAATTAGCTAACCAGAGAGTTGGTTAGGTAACCTCGGTGGGACCGATTTGCTCTTTCGGTGAGACCGAAAAGTTACAAAAGGGAAATAGGGAGTTTACATTGTAATCTCGGTGGGACCGATCGCTCACTTCGGTTAGACCGAAACGTTTCGAAGGGAAACAGAGAGATTACAATCCCATCTCGGTGAGACCGAAATCCCTATCGGTGAAACCGATTTGCCTAGGGTTTGTGGCAGTGGCTATGACGTTTGAACTCGGTGGCGCCGGATAGAAAGAATAGGTAGGGCCGAGTTTGACTTTGGGTTTAGGTCATAAGTGGATGTGAGAAAGTAGTGGAGGGTTTTGGAGCATATCACTAAGCACATGAAGCAAGAGGCTCATTAAGCAACACCTCATCCCTCCTTGATAGTATTAGCTTTTCCTATAGACTCAATGTGATCTTGGATCACTAAAATGTAAAATGTAGAGTCTTGAGCTTTTGAGCTTGAGCCAATCCTTTGTCCTTAATATTTGGAGGGATCCACTTTCATCATCCATGCCATGCCATTCATTGGGCTTTCCTGAAATATTCATCTTCGAATAGTATTAGCTCAATGAGCTATATGTTGTTATGAATTACCAAAACCACCTAGGGATAGTTGCACTTTCAATCTCCCCCTTTTTGGTAATTGATGACAACATATAGATCAAAGCTTCGACAAATGATAATAAAATTGAAAAACATCGTCGCTTTGAGACGTATGTGATAAGCAAGAGCTCCCCCTAAATTTTTGCATATCTTAAGATTTGCTTTGGACTGCAAATGCACAAGAAATTAGGCTCATGGGTTACTCTTCCATGTCACATACATCTTGGTGGAGCGCTCAAAATAATAACGATTGAATACATGCACTCATCACCAAGCACGGTGAATGATCATATAAGGATAAATAAGATAATATCATAAAAGCATAAGTGTAGCTTATGATCAAACACATGATCATCAATGTCTCATAGGTAATGCATAGTATCTCAAGCAATCAAACGCATAAAGTTCAACCAAAAAGACAAGAGAGAACAAAAGCAAATATCTCTCTCTCGAAGCCTATGATCTATACATTTTTCTCCCCCTTTGGCAACAAGTTACCAAAAAGTTCCTAGAAAATGCATAGCACTGTGTCGTCTCTCGTGCTTGGTCTTACGGGTGGTGGTGTAGACAGGACTCCAAGGATGAACGCATCAGTAGACATGGTAGGAGCTGAAGAAGTTGGAGCTGGAGCTGGTTGAGCTGGAGCTGATGAAGTGGCTCTGGTGTCTGGAGTTGGCACTACAGCTGACCTCTGAGCTCTAGGCACTCTGGCAAATGCATCATTTGTCGTCTTGCCCTTCCTCTCCTGCATATCATCTTGTAATCGCTTCCACACGGTGGCCGAATCTCAGTCACTTTGACATCAAGATCATAGAATTTTTGTTCCATGATTCTCTCCAGGCTCTCCTGGTTTTGAGTTAGGGTGGCCAATCCCTTCTCAATCCGTAGAGTTGATGCTATCAAGTAACCAAGCTGCTCCTGCTTGTTCTTCAGAAAGTACTCCGATGCCTCTGCTAGAGTGGGCATCTTTGCAGCTTTCTCTTGCCTTGCCTTCTCCTTTCTCTCCTGAGCTTGCACTGATGATGGTTCATTCTCAGTCATGACAACTCGATTGTCCTCAAATTCAGGATAGAGAACCATGTGTTCCTTATCCAATAGATACTTTCCTGTGCCCATCTTCGAGTTTATCAACTCCTGAATCTGTGGGGCATAACCACAACTCCTCTTCTGATCTGCTGTTGTCCTCTTAATTGTCTCGACTATGAGGCTCATGACCTTGAATGTAACATCCCAAAATTCTAAATTTTGGAATGTTATATTAAATAAATAACTATGCTTGTTGTCTGATTGTTGGTTTGATTGAATGAGTGAAACTGAGTGAAATTTGAAAACTTTTGAAAGTTGAATGAGAGGGAATGAAATGACTTTCCCAAAACTTTCTCCTTTGCCTTTTGGATCTCAATGAATTCAAATTCATTCCAACACCAAAGCCTAGAGTGAAGATGACATGAATTCTTCCATTTTGAAATGAATAGGGTTTTGGAAAAGATTTGAATTTCATTAGGGAAGATTTCAAATTCAAAGCTTTAAGCAACTCAATGATTTTCATGAGGGAAGATAAAATGACTTCTTCAATCATATGAAATATGAGTTGGAAGTTAAAAGTATCAAGTTGAAAGTAATTTGAAAGTGCTTGAAACCCTCTTTCAAATTTTGAATTTTAAATTTGAATTCAAACTTTGGCATGTGGGAAACATTTCAAAAAAAACTAAGCCTGATAAATACTTGATCAAAAGTATGAGAGGAGCAAATATGACACCCCAAAAATATCAGAGGAAACAATGACAAAAGATTTGGATTCAAATCTGAATTTTATTTGAATTTGAAAAAAATGGATTTTTATAAAGTTTGGATTTTTCCTTTGGTAAAATGTTCAAATGAAAGGGAATATTTCCTGATCATTTTGGTATATATATACCCTATATAAAATATTTATAGATATTGTTTTATTCCTGTTTTTGTTTTATTTTAAAAAAATAAAATTTTAAAAGAAAAACACTTGGCGCCCAGCTAGGCCACCCAGTGCCCGGCCAGCGCCACCACCCACCCGCCTTTGGCCCGGCCAGACTGCCCACTGCCAGCGAGCCGAGCCACCAGCTCACTCCCCTCGCCAAAGCCCTCCGCTTCGCCACCCGCCGCCTCGCCTCTCTCTCTCCTCTCGACCATGGGCCCACCCCATCTTCTTCCTCGCCCACGCATCGCCAAGACGCTGAGATCGCCGGATCCCGAAGGATCCGGATTCCGATCCGCCCGATCGACTTCAAGCTCGCTGAGCCCCCAGCTATAAAAGCCGAAACCCCGCACCCCATTCCCCGAGACCTCGCTGACCCTCTCCCTCCCGTTCGTGCTCGCTGGAGCCCGAGGCTCTCACTCACGCCAAAGTCGCCGCCGACGACGCCTAGCGCCCCCGAGCTCCCTCGACCCCACCAAACTCCTCACCGACCTCCCCCGCACCCGCACGGCGACTCCCCGGACCTCCCCGACGCTCGAAGCCCCCGACGCACTCTCGCCGCCGCCGCCGCCGTCGCCGGACTCCGGTACGTCGCCGGAAACCACCTCCCCCGTCCGATCTCAAACGGACAGCCACGATTAGAACCCCCGAAGGGGTATCTTTTTATAAAAAGAACCGACCGGTTCGTCCGGTTTATTAGTTAGGGTTTTAGTCAATTAGCCGGCCCGTTTTTTATTTTTTAACCCGAGGCCCGTTTAGACTAAATTACGCACAGGGCACAGTATAGGCCCATTAGGCCTTTTTCTTTTATTTTGATTTTCTGTTTTAGCAGAATAGTTTCTGTTTTCAAAAATTCATTCTTTTATTCTGTTTAATATTTTTGAGTGATTCTTTTTTTGTTGGATTGCAAATTTTATGTAGTTTCTGTAGAATATATATTTAGCTGTGTTAAAAATAATTAAAAATGCTTTAATTTAGTTTTAGTCAGAATAGTAAATCTGCTATAACTTGAGTTAGAAAAATTATTTTTGCATGATTCTTTTTGTCCCAACTTTATTTTGACATTTGCCAAACCATAGAAATTAACTTGGGTATTTTAGGATTAATAAATAATTAGTTTTAAGCAGAATCCTATTAATCCTAATTAATTAGCTAGCTCCTGTTTTCCTATTAAATTAATTAGTAAATTAATTTATTTTTAACTTGTGATTGGTTATTCTAGGTTAGTTTCTGTCACTCTAGTAGATGAACTTTTATTTATAATTAATAAAGGTTTTAATTTATTTTTCTTAATAGAAATTGGATTAGGCCTAAAATGAGTTTTATAATAGCTTTTAAATTAATTCTTTTTGCTCCTAGTTGCTTAGTGAATCCTTTTCTGTTTAGTTAACTTAAAACCATGATTAGGTTATATTAAGGAATTTTTGTTATATAAAAACTATTTTTTGCTATGGTTTGAAGTAGGGAAACTTTGAGTGACCTTTCTTTGAGTTTTTCTTTTGGATTTGGTTTGGTTGTTTTGTTGTGTTATGTTGCTATTGTTATGTTATTGTGTTAAGTGATGTTATGCTATGTGTTTATTATAGTTATTGTTTGCCTCGGTAGAATTTCCTGAGTGCTAAGATTGCTACTACGTAAACCCTAGTTTTTTCAAGATCGTCAACCGAGCAAGTTCACTTTGACCATGCTTTCATACCTATATTTTATTGCATTTAGTGACATCTTTGCAACCACCCTCAAGAGTGATATTGAAATTCTTGTAGTTGAGTAGTATGCATGAGGTAGGAACCCATCACCCTGTTACCAAGCCCGGGACGATATTTTATTTTAATGCTACGCTATAGTAGACGGGTTTGGTATGAGTGCACGAGAGTGGTGTGAAGAAGGAGGACTCTACGTCAATGACGACAACTCCATGATGGAATCTGCAAGAACTGCACCTTCAAGACCTCAAGACTTCAAGACTCGAGACAAGAATTCAATACACACTACTGGGTGAAGGACGGTTGACGGGCACCCTAGAGAACCCAGTGGTTGGCCGGGATGCATGGAGAAGCGCCATGACATCTTGCGGAAAGCTTCACCCAGACTCAAAGAGACGGAAGAATACTTCATGCCCGGAAGCTTACCTGTGCAACCGCAAGTCATTATGGGCTCGCTTGGTTGACCTTAGTGGTGACTCTGGCCGACGGTGCTAGCAGATGTAGAACTACGGTAGGATTGGATGGGCACCGGACAAAGGGTCGAGGAACTCTTCGAAGACCATGTTTCGGTCATCTTGTTCTCAAACACCCTGAAGTGCGAGAACGTAAAGAGAGGGATCGAATCTTGCGGGTAAAGTGTACAAACCTCTGCAGAGGGTTATAACCTAATCGATTAGCCGTGTCCCCGGTTACGGGAAATTTGAGCATCTGGACTTGGATCTATCTCGGAACTCTCAACACCGGATTGATAACTTAATTGTGGGCAACATATGATGATTTTGGGCTATGAGACATCGGTTGGCGGAACCATGTCATGATAGAAAACTCCATAGTACAGACTTCATTTATTCCTTTGATGTAGGGAAAATAAAATCAGCTTTTACGCAAACAAAACTCGAATCTGAGCCACAAAGCCAAATTGCATATAGTATAGTTTTACCATCTGTTTTCTCATGTTGTGATCTTGCCGGTACATTCAATGTAATCGACCTACACGGCTGCAACGTATCATGTTGCGTATATTTCCTCGACGAGTAAGAGTTACTGACAGGTTACGATCTACACTCAACCGCCGATGGCGTTGATGGGACTCCACACCCGCTTGATTTGTTTCCACTGAGTATTATGAGGTATATATCAGTTTTACGTTATTTATGCATGTGATTGCACTTTGATATATACATTAATGTATCGTGTGCCAAAGATACTGATCCGAGGATGGCATAAGAACACGTAGGCTTGACCGTCTGAGGTCGGGCCGCTCTGAAGATGGTATCAGAGCACATGTTGACTGTAGGACGTGACCCTAGAAACCGGAAAGCCCTAGGACAGGAAATTTCTAAAACTTTATTTTCAAAAAGACTCTTACTTCTCATCTTTTCAGATTTTATCAAATAGACCCTCTCACCTTAAATAGTTAGAATATACCCCTTTTCCCTTTGATCACCCGGAGGATCAACTGAAGACGCTCCAAGAAGGATTTGATATCGGAGAACTGATGACCCCTTCAGAGTAAAGAGGATTTCACCATGTATTAGAAGCTAGAACAGTTGAAGACTCCGAAGAATTGGAAAGATCTGAAGAATTATTAGACCTTTAGAAGACCAAACCCCTGTTATACACTTACGTTAGATACGATGATTTGTGAGCTGTCATTTGTTTGATGTTTTTCTGACAGCCACAAAGTAAAACTTGTTTCTTCAAAAAAAACTATTGTCTGCATTGTGTGTATATCCCTCCCCACCTCTCTCTCATCTCACCCTAAAACCCTTGAACCCCATAGATGATGAATGAAGTTGGACTGATATTCTCTGGACCGAAGACTCAGCCGGAGGCAGAGCTATGGATGCAGAACATGGAGAATCACTTCGGGAACAATTTGGTTTCAAGGAAGTATGAGGTCCAATACGCTCTTCAGTACTTTACAGAAAGTGCTGCAACCTGGTGGAGAATGCATCAATCCATACAAGGATTTAAAGGAGCAAGAACTTGGGAGGAATTCAAGAAGACCTATGAGATCACGTCTTATCCGGAAGCACAATGATACACCAAGAAATAAACCTTGTGCTCGCAAGATTTATGGAGAAATAGGACACACCGTAAGGTTACGCAAAAACCTAAGAGTGGTGAAGTAACGATAGATGTTTTGTTTGGCTTGCAGAAACCATGGAATAACTCGAACCCAGTTCGAGAACAAGAGAAATTCTGCAATGCTTGTGAGTATGCCCAAGTGTTAGAATACGTGATTCGATATTTGCGTATGTGGTAATGATTCAAGTACGGGATGGATTGGCCCCATACCAAGACTTCTATCATGAACTATCATATGTTGATGGAAAATCGTAGAGCCTCGAAAACCTTAGAAGAGTGTCGACACGATAAGCCATAAAACCATAGAATGGTAGTACGATGGAACCCTTTACAGGCAACCGTTGCCAATCGTAGGATATACGGTGAAGTTCAACCCAGACCCGTTTTCTGCAGGAGAAACCATTAATGGTAGACCACCATGAGTGTTTCGATAGTTATTTAGAATGGACACAGACCCATCAGCTAAGAAGATCCAGTCTCGGACGAACTTCAACTTTGACGAACCGACCCAAGCTTTTGAGGAAAACTCTATGCTTCGACGTAAGAGCTTTAATGAAGGAGCTATTGTAAGATATGTGAAGGGACATACATTTTCAGCCCTCCAGAGGAAGTATCTGAGTTTATTGGAACCATGACCTTGTTTTTAAGCGTGGTAGCACCCTGACCTTTCGACCAAAACATTTGCAAGAAGACCCCAACCCCTAACCTTTTCATGTTAGTTTCTTGAATCTCGAGGACGAGATTCATTTTAAGTGTGGTAGGTTTGTAACATCCAAAATTCTAAATTTTGGAATGTTATATTAAATAAATAACTATGCTTGTTGTCAGATTGTTGGTTTGATTGAATGAGTGAAACTGAGTGAAATTTGAAAACTTTTGAAAGTTGAATGAGAGGGAATGAAATGACTTTCCCAAAACTTTCTCCTTTGCCTTTTTGGATCTCAATGAATTCAAATTCATTCCAACACCAAAGCCTAGAGTGAAGATGACATGACTTCTTCCATTTTGAAATGAATAGGGTTTTGGAAAAGATTTGAATTTCATTAGGGAAGATTTCAAATTCAAAGCTTTAAGCAACTCAATGATTTTCTTGAGGGAAGATAAATGACTTCTTCAATCATATGAAATATGAGTTGGAAGTTAAAAAGTATCAAGTTGAAAGTCATTTGAAAGTGCTTGAAACCCTCTTTCAAATTTTGAATTTTAAATTTGAATTCAAACTTTGGCATGTGGGAAACATTTCAAAAAAAACTAAGCCTGATAAATACTTGATCAAAAGTATGAGAGGAGCAAATATGACACCCCAAAAATATCAGAGGAAACAATGACAAAAGATTTGGATTCAAATCTGAATTATATTTGAAATTGAAAAAAATTGTTTTTTATAAAGTTTGGATTTTGCCTTTGGTAAAATTTTCAAATGAAAGGGAATATTTCCCTGATCATTTTGTTATATATATATACCCTATATAAAATATTTATAGATATTGTTTTATTCCTGTTTTGTTTTATTTTTAAAAATAAAATTTTAAAAGAAAACCCCAGGCGCCATTTAGGCCACCCAGTGCCCAAATGCCAGCCACCACTCCACCTGCCCGGCCAGCCCCCACTGCCAGCAATGAGCCGAGCCGGCCCACTCACTCCTCGCCAAAGCCCTCCGCTTGGCCACCCGCCGCCTCGCCTCTCTCTCTCCTCGACCATGGGGCCCACCCCATCTTCTTCCCTCGCCCACGCATCGCCAAGACGCTGAGATCGCCGGATCCCGGCGATCCGGATTCGATCCGCCTAATCGACTTCAAGCTCGCCGAGCCCCTGCTATAAAAGCCGAAACCCCGCACCCCATTCCCCGAGACCTCGCGGACCCCTCTCCTGCTCAGGTTTCGCTGAGCCCGAGGCTCATCACGCCAAAGTCGCCACGACGACGCCCTAGCGCTCCCGAGCTCCCCGACCCCACCAAACTCCTCACCGACCTCCCAAGCACCAGACGGCGACTCCGGACCTCCCCGACGCTCAAGCCCCGACGCACTTCTCGCCATTGCCATTGCCGCCGGACTCGCACGTCAGCCGAAACCACTCTCCCCGTCCGATCTCAAACGGACAAATACCATTTATTAGAACTCAAGGGGTATCTTTTATAAAAGAACCGACCGGTTCGTCCGGTTTATTAGTTAGGGTTTTAGTCAATTAGCCGCCCGTTTTATTTTTTAACCCGAGGCCCGTTTAGACTAAATTACGACAGATACAAGATAGGCCCATTAGGCCTTTTTCTTTTATTTTGATTTTCTGCTTTAGCGTAATAGTTTCGCTTTTCAAAAATTCGTTCTTTTATTCTGTTTAATATTTTTGAGTGATTCTTTTTTTGTTGGATTGCAAATTTTATGTAGTTTCTGTAGAATATATATTTAGCTGTGTTAAAAATAATTAAAAATGCTTTAATTTAGTTTTAGTCAGAATAGTAAATCTGCTATAACTTGAGTTAGAAAATTATTTTTGCATGATTCTTTTTGTCCCAACTTTATTTTGACATTTGCCAAACCATAGAAATTAACTTGGGTATTTTAGGATTAATAAATAATTAGTTTTAAGCAGAATCCTATTAATCCTAATTAATTAGCTAGCTCCTGTTTTCCTATTAAATTAATTAGTAAATTAATTTATTTTTAACTTGTGATTGGTTATTCTAGGTTAGTTTCTGTCACTCTAGTAGATGAACTTTTATTTATAATTAATAAAGGTTTTAATTTATTTTTCTTAATAGAAATTGGATTAGGCCTAAAATGAGTTTTATAATAGCTTTTAAATTAATTCTTTTTGCTCCTAGTTGCTTAGTGAATCCTTTTCTGTTTAGTTAACTTAAAACCATGATTAGGTTATATTAAGGAATTTTTGTTATATAAAAACTATTTTTTGCTATGGTTTGAAGTAGGGAAACTTTGAGTGACCTTTTCTTTGAGTTTTTCTTTTGGATTTGGTTTGGTTGTTTTGTTGTGTTATGTTGCTATTGTTATGTTATTGTGTTAAGTGATGTTATGCTATGTGCTTATTATAGTTATTGTTTGCCTCGGTAGAATTTCCTGAGTGCGAAGATTGCTACTCTGAAACCCTAGTTTTTTCAAGATCGTCAACCATGCAAGTTCACTTTGACCATGCTTTCATACCTATATTTTATTGCATTTAGTGACATCTTTGCAACCACCCCTCAGTAGTGATATTGAAATTCTTGTAGTTGAGTAGTATGCATGAGGTAGGAACCCATCACCCTGTTACCAAGCCCGGGACGATATTTTATTTTAATGCTACGCTATAGTAGACGGGGTTTGGTATGAGTGCACGAGTGGTGTGAAGAAGGAGGACTCTACGTCAATGACGACAACTCCATGATGGAATCTGCAAGAACTGCACCTTCAAGACCTCAAGACTTCAAGACTCGAGACAAGAATTCAATACACACTCATGGGTGAAGGACGGTTGACGGGCACCTGGAGAACCCAGTGGTTGGTCGGGATGCATGGAGAAGCGCCATGACATCTTGCGGAAAGCTTCACCCAGACTCAAAGAGACGGAAGAATACTTCATGACCGGAAGCTTACCTGTGCAACCGCAAGTCATTATGGGCTCTGGCTTGGTTGACCTTAGTGGTGACTCTGGCCGACGGTGCTAGCAGATGTAGAACTACTAGAGGATTGGATGGGCACCGGACAAAGGTCGAGGAACTCTTCTAAGACCATGTTTGGTCATCTTGTTCTCAAACACCCTGAAGTGCGAGAACGTAAAGAGAGGGATCGAATCTTGCGGGTAAAGTGTACAAACCTCTGCAGAGGGTTATAACCTAATCGATTAGCCGTCTCCCTTGCTACGGGCAATTTGAGCATCTGGACTTGGATCTATCTCGGAACTCTCAACACCGGATTGATAACTTAATTGTGGGCAACATATGATGATTTTGGGCTATGAGACATCGGTTACGGAACCATGTCATGATAGAAAACTCCATAGTACAGACTTCATTTATTCCTTTGATGTAGGGAAAATAAAATCAGCTTTTACGCAAACAAAACTCAGATACAGAGCCACAAAGCCAAATTGCATATAGTATAGTTTTACCATCTGTTTTCTCATGTTGTGATCTTGCCGGTACATTCAATGTAATCGACCTACACGGCTGCAACGTATCATGTTGCGTATATTTCCTCGATGAGTAAGAGTTACGATGCAGGTTACGATCTACACTCAACTCGCCGATGGCGCTGATGGGACTCCACACCCGCTTGATTTGTTTCACCGAGTATTATGAGGTATATATCAGTTTTACGTTATTTATGCATGTGATTGCACTTTGATATATACATTGATGTACCGTGTGTGCCAAAGATACTGATCTGTGGATGGCACAAGAATACGTAGGCTTGACCGTCTGAGGTCGGGCCGCTACATTGAATTTCTGAGGCACATTAAAAACATGAAGCAAATTGATTGTATGCCCTCTAATCATGTTATGGTCACCTGATTTGGGCAATAGAGTATGCCTTAAGATCCAGTTGATCGTAGGCAGCCCTGACAGCAGAAAATGGACTGATCCAAACTTGAAGGTCTCAAGTGCATCATCTGGGATCTCCTTCTACATGTGTGACATAGAGTTATGATCCATTTTCTTCTTACCATAAATGTCCAGGTCATCCTCACTTTCCTTTGGGAAATTGATCAAACTTGCCCATTCCTCTATGGTAGACTGATATCTGGTTCCTTCTGACATCCACACTATCCTGCCATCTGGATAGAAATGTGTTGTGGAGTAGAATTGCATGATGAGTTCATCGTTCCAGTTGGTGAGCTTCTGCCCAACAAAATCAGCAACTCCACATGCACTCAAGCTGTCATATACTCCAGGGTAGTGTTCTGCGTTCTCTTTCATGTAGGTCCAGTCGACCCATCTCATATCACAAACTATGGGCTTCTTATCCATCAAGATAGTATCATAAAAGTCCTGCTGCTCCTTGGTGTGGAACCTGTAGTCCACAACAGTCCTTCTCCTCGTGGCATATGGATCTGACTCTCTCCATAGCCTCAACCCATGATCTCTCCTGATCTTCATGTTTTCAGCCACAGGATGAGCATCATTGTGGTCTGGGATCTTGGGTTTGAGCTTCCTTAGGACCTGCCCTTCTTCATCTTCTTCAGCTTCAACCTCAGGCATTGGAGCCTTGTTCTTTTCAGCTGCTGGTATGCTCCTGGTATTCCTCTTGGGTGCATTCTAGGGCTTGGGGGCAGCTTTGGGTTTGGAAGTTGCAGCCCCTGTTTTGGTAGCATCACCCATCAGCTTTTGTGCCTGGGTGCTGGTTCTGCAACCTCTTCTTCTTCTTCCTCTTCCATCATGGAAGGCTTCCCAATCACTCTTGCCATGGTCTTCTTGACCCTTTCTTTCCTTTTCTTTCCCTCTGCAGCAACAGGCTCTTTGGGTTGAGATTCCAAAGGAGCTTGTGTAGACACTCTGGCTTTGGACATTGTTTGTCTTCCTGCTGGCCTTTTGTTTTTCAAACCAGGCTTCACTGCATATGAGCTGAACTCCCTCTTGAGCACTTTCTTCTTGGAGCTTGCCTCATCCTCAACTGCCACATAATCCTCATCCTCAGACTCTGAGGTCTTCTTCTTTCTTGTCATTGTGGCAGCCTTGGGCAAATTGCTCGAGTGCTTCGCTCCCCTCATCTCGAGATGCTTGAGGGACTAGTGCCCTCGCTCAATTGGATCTGCTCTTCAGATTTGTTCGCTATCACTTTGGTCCGACATGCCGTTCAACCGATCACTGACCCCGTGAATAGTTATAGATGAGGTAGAGTGGATGAGCATCACAAAATGCAGAGATTTTTGCAAAAGAATGATTCAAAAACTTAGTTTTAGTTTCCCACCGAAAACATTTTGGATCTACCGATTTTCAAACTCGGTGATACCGGGCAGTTTTGGAACCTAAACTAGTGAACTCGGCCGACCGAGTCACGGTTCGGTGGCACCGAGATTGCTAGGGTTTCACAAAGTTCTGAAATCGGTCACACCGATTAGCAATTCTCGGTCGCACCGAGACTTACTAGTGCAATGGCATTAGCCAAACCGGTGGGACCGAAGTTTTTCAACTCGGTGGGTCCGAGATGGTTTCGTGAAACCTAACCCTAAATTTTCGAATCGCAACTATTCTAAGGATTGATTTGACCGATAGGAGTTTTTCAATCGTGGCAAGATGCATAATGAATACAATGTGCCGAGAATCGGACGAGGAAAGCACTATGATCGAAGTTCATACCCTAGTTCTCATGGAACTCGCCACGACGGCAACGGCGGAGGAGAATTCGCTGATTTGGCGGAGACCAGCGACAGGAGGCAGCTGGCGACGAAGTCGACGATCCGTAGACCAAGTTGGCAGAGCGAGCTATGCGCGGGCGAGAAGATTTGGAGAAAGTTTTCCAAATTTTGCCCGTGCGTATATATAGCCCGACCCTGTCGGTGTGACCGAGTGGTACAACTCGGTGGCACCGAGATGCAAAACTGTGAACAGTTATTGCAACTCGGTATGACCGAAAAGTACAAATTGGTTGCCCCGAGATGAAAACCTAGATCGACTTAGTAATCTTGGTATGACCGAAATGGAGGAATCGGTCAGACCGAAAATCACAAAGAAGTTTTGGAAGTTTAAGTCTATGACGAATCGGGGACTCCGAGTGCTCCTCACAGAGTGGTTCGAATCTGACTTGATCAAATTTTGTGATGTAGCATGAATAGAGTTTGAGACGAGAAAAGCATAGATAGCTAGAGAAGGTTCTTAGGCATTCTTGTCCATCCACTTGGCCAAAGAAAAAGAAGCCAATCAATTGAAACAACAAGTGGATGTCCTCGGATGAGTAAATATGCAACCAACGTGCTCACACAATAAGATGACAAGTGAAATATGTGACAAAGCATGCACAACCAATTCTAGCATCTATAAAACAATTGGCGATGACTAGGTCATCTATATATGAGTATATTGACTTAGGAGTCAAATGAGAACATTTGATCATAGGTCATACTCATCGATTAAGCTCAAGTGGGGTTTCCACTTTTACATAAAGCATTTATGTGTTCACATCATTAGAGTTGCTTTGACTCAATTCTTAGAGTTAAGCTCCCCTAGATGTGAGATCCCCCTTAGAGGGATAAACTAACCTTGGGTTTTGTCGATGATGACTTCATGTAGGTGTTGAAGATGTGGATGCTCAATGTTGATGTAGATCGTTTGGAGCAATCCTTTGGAGTGAGTTGCACTTTCAATACCTACATGGGTTAGTCCCACAAGGAACAAACAAGAATATACATAGACATAGAGTGATGCACACACAAAATGATGTCCATGAAAACATTAGGTTACCTTGTCCCTTGCCTTACCAACATGAGGGTTTGTGACTCCTTGAACTAGTGCAAGATATGGAAGGTGGTTCCACTTGTCCTTGCCATAATGATATGAGTGAAGAATGTTGGCGGAGTCACCCTCAAGAACTCTCTAGTTCTTCTTCTTCGGGATCCACATCATCTTGATGGGAATCCTTGGTGTAGTAGTTGTACTTGATGAAGTAGAACTTGGCGTAGTCTTGGGAACCCACTTGACCAAGGCCTTAGGTGCTTCTTCAAATGCATCAATCTCCTCTTGAAGCTTGTCCTTGCCTTTGTTCTTGTGGTCTTGTGGTGGAAGATCATATTGTGCTTGTGTTCCCTTGAAGGAAGTAGAATCATACTTCTCTTGTTGAGGAACAAACTTCATCTTGGGGTATTGATCTTCTTCCCACTCAACTCCATTGGCATTGAACTTTCGTTCAAAACCAACACCTTGATTCTTCCGGTGCCTTCCTTGCTTGCGTACAATTTCCTCAAATTTCTTACTCCCTAAGGCTCTTGTATACACCTTTCTCTATAATTCCCTTCAATAAGTTGTTTTCTTGCTCAAGTGTAACTTGGCTAAGAGGATCATTAGTGGAATCAAGAGAACTACTAGAAGCAACAATATTGGGTTTAGCATTGTTATTGTTACTACTAGAGGAAGAATCTTTCTTGTTCTTGTTACTAGACTTGACTTGAGGCATGTAAGTAGATAATAGTAAACGCTTGGCAATGTAAGAAGAACTTTTCTTACAAAGATCATCATTGATTGCTTTTAGGAACTCATGCTCTTGCTCAAGATTGAGCTTTTCAAAGCGTAACTTCTCATGAGCCCTTAAAAGTTCTCGATGATCTTCAAAGATAGTTTCATGAGCTAACTTAAGAGTGTTTAGTTCTTTAGTTAGACGCTCAATTTTCTCCTTATCACTGTCACTTGTTTCAACTTGATTAGCATGATTAATTGATGTTTCATCATAGTATTCATCACTAGAGTTGTCAACAAGTAAATCATCATCGCCTAGCAAGTCATCTTCATCAACATCCAAATCAACATACTCGGGGTGTGTTACCTTAGGACCTTTGGCCATGAAGCATCTCTTCCTTCATTTGGTGATTCAAATATGTCGTAGGAGTTGGTTGACACAAGTGCTAGACCGGCAACACCTTCATCTTGAGTGTATTCGGAGTCGGAGTGATAGCTTCTCTCGGAGTGATGGTCGGAGTCGGAGCCGAATACCCATTCACCAACATGAGCTTGATGTCTTCGTTTTGTGTAGCTATTTGATGACTTGTCCTTCCTTTCCGAATCCTTGCTTCTCCGTGAGGGTCTTCGTTCATAACGATCATCTCTACTCCTTCTCTCTCTTGGTGGTGATTCTTCTCTTCTACTTCTTCTCTTGGGAGAATCTTCTCTTCTTTGTAGGGTGTCGTACACTCATTGGAATAGTGTCCGGTCTCCCACAATTGTAGCAATTGCGCTCTCGACTAGAAGATCTTTTGTCATTGTAGGACCTTGACTTAGAGCTTCTTTCTTTGCTTCTACTCTTGTAGAATTTGTTGAAGTTCTTCACCATTAAGCTCAATTCTTCATTGAAGGTTTGTTTCTCACTTGATGATGTGGGGGCTTCACATGAGGCTTTGTAAGCACCACTCGACTTGTTGTGAAGTTCCTCCTTATCCTTGAGTGACATCTCATGAGCAACAATTCTTCCAATGACTTCCGTAGGCTTGAGATCTTTGTAATTGGGCATCATTTGGATCAATGTGCACACGGTATCATATTTTCCATCCAATGCTCTTAGGATCTTCTTGATGATGAAACTATCGGCCATCTCTTCACTTCCTAAGCCGACAATCTCATTTGTGATAAGAGCAAGCCTAGAGTACATTTCAGCGACACCTTCACCATCCTTCATTTTGAACTTGTCAAGCTGTCTTTGGAGCACATCCAACTTGGATTCCTTGACGGAGTCGGTACCTTCGTGCATATCAATCAAAGTATCCCAAATTTCCTTTGCATTCTCAAGACGACTGATTTTGTTGAATTCTTCGGGGCACAATCCATTGAAGAGGATATCACAAGCTTGAGCGTTGTATTGCAACATCTTCAACTCTTCCGCACTAGCTTCATGGTTCGGTTCTCTCCCATCAAAGAATTCACCTTGCAAGCCAATACACACAATAGCCCAAACGGCGGGGTTATGTCCGAGAACTAGCCCATTGTTTCTATGGCCCGTAGGAGGCCTACAATAAATATGTAGCTGTAGGATCTTGAAGTATGTCTAGAGGGGGGGGGGTGATTAGACAACTTGACCAATAAAAACCTACCTTTTCCCAATTTTAGACTTTGGCAGATTTTAGCTATCTTTGAACAAGTCAAGCAATCTTCACACAATTCAAGCAAGCATGCAAAGAGTATATTGGCAGCGGAAAGTAAAGCATGCAACTTGCAAGAATGTAAAGGGAAGGGTTTGGAGAATTCAAACGCAATTGGAGACACGGATGTTTTGTCGTGGTTCCTATAGGTGGTGCTATCGTACATCCACGTTGATGGAGACCTCAACACACGTAGGGTAACGGTTGCGCGAGTCCACGGAGGTCTCCACCCACGAAGGGTCCACGAAGAAGCAACCTTGTCTATCCCACCATGGTCGTCGCCCACGAAGGACTTGCCTCACTAGTGGTAGATCTTCACAAAGTAGGCGATCTCCTTGCCCTTACAAACTCCTTGGTTCAACTCCACAATCTTGTCGGAGGCTCCCAAGTGACACCTAGCCAATCTAGGATACACCACTCTCCAAGAAGTAACAAATGGTGTGTTGATGATGAACTCCTTGCTCTTGTGCTTCAAATGATAGTCTCCCCAACACTCAACTCTCTCTCACAGGATTTGGATTTGGTGGAAAGAAGATTTGAGTGGAAAGCAACTTGGGGAAGGCTAGAGATCAAGATTCATGTGGTTGGAATGGAATATCTTGGCCTCAACACATGAGTAGTAAGTTGGAAGTGTAGGTTTGTTCTGATGGCTCTCTCCACGAATGAAGAGGAGGTGGAGGGGTATATATAGCCTCCACACAAAATCTAACCGTTACACACAATTTACCAAACTCGGTGGGACCAAATCATCAAACTCGGTCGGACCGATTTAGTAAACCTAGTGACCGTTAGGGTTTTCGTGGATCGACATGCATCTCGGTAGGACCGATATGGTTAGGGTTAGGCATAACATAATCTCGGTGAGACCGATTACACAAACTCGGTGAGACCGATTTTGGTAATTAGCTAACCAGAGAGTTGGTCAGGTAAACTCGGTGGGACCGATTTGCTCTTTCGGTGAGACCGAAAAGTTACAAAAGGGAAATAGAGAGTTTACATTGTAATCTCGGTGGGACCGATCGCTCACTTCGGTTAGACCGAAACGTTACGAAGGGAAATAGAGAGATTACAATCCCATCTCGGTGAGACCGAGATCCCTATCGGTGAAACCGATTTGCCTAGGGTTTGTGGCAGTGGCTATGACATTTGAACTCGGTGGCGCCAGATAGAAAGAATCGGTAGGGCCGAGTTTGACTTTGGGTTTAGGTCATAAGTGGATGTGAGAAAGTAGTGGAGGGTTTTGGAGCATATCACTAAGCACATGAAGCAAGAGGCTCATTAAGCAACACCTCATCCCTCCTTGATAGTATTGGATTTTCCTATAGACTCAATGTGATCTTGGATCACTAAAATGTAAAATGTAGAGTCTTGAGCTTTTGAGCTTGAGCCAATCCTTTGTCCTTAATATTTTGAGGATCCACTTTCATCATCCATGCCATGCCATTCATTGAGCTTTCTGAAATATTCATCTTGGAATAGTATTAGCTCAATGAGATATATGTTGTTATGAATTACCAAAACCACCTAGGGATAGTTGCACTTTCAGTAGCCCATTGTTAATGTGGCCTAGTTTAAAAAAATAGGTTATTCCAGCCACTAGCAAACCGCGGAAAAAGAACTGCACTGACTACAAGAAAACAAATAAACAAGCCAATGGAAATAAATAAGCAAGTAACTTACGCTAGGCTATCACGGCTATTACACATATTACATCCACGGGGCATCAAAGTTCGCCACCAGTGCAAATATAGGGAACAAAGCAGATATAAACGCTGCAAGAAAACAAGTCCAGAATCGAAACCACTTTAAGAGCTCAAGAACCAATATCCCGGTACCCATAATGTCGGGTAAGATGCTTAGCAAGCTTATTAACTTTCTCTTGTTTGGCGCTTAAATCCTCCAACACTTGCTATTGCACCGTAAAGTATGCATCTGAATTCTGCAGGACTTCCTCGGTCCTTCAAACTTCCTCGTCGCATAACATCTCGATCGATGTATTTCAACTTGAAGTTGAGACTCAAGAAGCGAAACGGATTCGTGCAATGAGTACGAAGAGTCGGTGCCAGCAAGAGTAGCCAAGAACTCAAACACTACATCATGACAGGACTTTGGGGTTGTCTCAGTGTCTTCAATATAGTTTTTATCAGCTTTCTTGGAGAACAACAGGGATGTCTCACTACTTGAACCTGATCTGCATTACTTCCTTTACCATTGCATAACGGGGTACTCTTCTCCAATACTTTATCCGCGTTCTAAAGGAGAAACAAACAAACACATGACAGGTTTACAATGTAGTATATGAAACTTATTTCGGTAAACTAGTTCAGTAGTAAGGTGGACAGGATAACAGCATGAAACAAACATATATCTATGTAGTATGGTCACTGTATGGTCTATATCATTCTAGTTTATGTTGCCAAATCAAGATAGATACAGTTCGAATCATATCTATTTAAGAAAAAGCAGCATAGACAGAATATAAGTGTGGGAAACTACACAGCAATAACAACACTTGTAATGTGCATGGCATGAGAACATAACTGTTTATTAAATTGAAACTGAAATCAACATAGAGCAAGTTACAATAGCAAACACGTTAAAGAAACAGGTTTAAAACATACCTGTTGCACCATTGGAGTTTCAATTGCATCCTTCAAATTTGAAATTAGTTGGTATGAGTAAATACAGTGATGCAAGAGCAAAGTAGTATGAACCATAGCTACGGAACCTGACCTAAGAACAATTCTTCTTTTGCTTTAAGCGTTGACTTGGGGTTCGGAGTGGTGGTCCTCGTGCTTTGGGCACTGCAGTTGCCTTCTAACTGCTCGTGTTTGGGTGCTCTGTGGTGGAGACGGTGCTGTGTCAACGGGAACTGGGTTACTATTTGCTGGGGTTGGGGTTAGAAGGGGTGTAGCTGGTTCTCTGTCCAACTGGGTAGGGGTACAATCTGCGTGAGTCCGGGTTATGTGTGGTGGGGCTGGTTCTTGGGAAAGTACAATCGTGGTTCTATCTCCATCGACAGGTAGCATGATCTTTTATGAAGACCGTGTTTTTACTCCCACAGATACTGCCATCACCCCCTCCAATTGAAATGGCTGATAAACAAGAAAAGTAATTGAATGTACGTACATTTTAAGATAGACAGTGCAATGGATAGTAGGGAAGAAAACAGGGCATGAAATAATTCACATTTATGTTGTCTAACCAAATGTAATAGCAGGACATAATTTCAAATATATGAGGGCTAATTAAACAGTATAGCATGACACAATTTCACATGTATGATGGCTAACTAAACAAGATAGAATGACATACTTCAAAATATGATGACTATGTAAACAGGATGACATGATATAACTATACGATGTGTCTATTAAAGTGGTTGGCATGCCATAAATCACAAACATGCCGTCGATGGAAACATGATGGCATGATATAATTCACTGATAGAATAACATAATTCAAAAAATGATGACTATGTGAACAGGATGAGATGATATAATTATATTATGTCTTTAGAAAATGGGTTGGCATGCCATAATTCAGATACATGCTATCTATGTAAACATCATGGCATGATATAATTCAAATATATGATTTATATACTAAGGAAGTGAGCAGAGGGCAATCGCATATATGATGTGTCAACTAAGGATATGGCATTCAACATCGTGTATATGATGTAAAAACTAAGCATTGCAATACAACATATGCATGATATGAGTAATATAACCCTGCCAAGTTTGAGCATACACCTCGGGGGGATAATAGGACTGGTCATCTACCTTTGAATCCTCCTCTGAAGAGCTATCTGTAACCAGCAACATATCTGATTTGTCGGATTTCGGGTTCTGGCAGACCCTTAAGGTTCGAACTCTGGGGTGCGCGTGGAGATCTCTCCCCTACCGATCTGCGTCCGATCTTCTCGCGTGATCTAAGCTGGAAATGACGAACAACACAAGGGACACGAGATTTATACTGGTTCGGGCCACCGTTGTGGTGTAATACCCTACTCCAGTGTGCGGTGTGGTGGATTGCCTCGAGGGTCGATGATGAACAAGATAGGGGAAGAACCGCCTCATGAGAGGTGTTCTTGAGTCAAAAGTGAGTGTTCTACTTGGTCTCGATCTCCCCCTTGGATCCTCTTCCTTCGTCTAGATGCCTCTACTCTGTGGTGGCTAGCTCTATTTATAGAGGCCCTGGGCCTCTTCCCAAATAATGAGCGGGAAGGGTGCCAACAATTGGCAATTTTGAAGGGGAACATCTAGTACAAGTTATCCTGACCAAAGGTGGTCTTCGGCTGCCAAAAGCACTGGTGATGATGTCGTCTTGGGCTCCACGGTGACCTCCGGCCCCTGCCGCTCACTGGTCTTGGTCTCGTTGCACCGGAATGGTAACCTTCGCCTGATGCCTTGATCAGGCTTGCTCCCTTTGCACCAAAGGGGAAACAAGGACATCAAGAGTCCGGCGCCTCACCGGGTCTCGATCGTCATGGCTTGCATCACGGGCCCCTTGCGAGGTGCCCCTGCCTTGATCTCTCCGCCTCCTCGCGAGCCTGCCTGATGAGGCTGATCCTAAGGAAGCTTCCTGTCGTCCGCCCCGTGAGGCTTGGCCCCTCGCGAGGTCTTGAGCTTGAGCTGATGAAGATGGGCCGCGCTGGGCCCCCACTTGAGCCACGCCGTAGGCCGCAGGCAGGCAAGTCTGGGGACCCCCGTTCCCAGAACACCGACAGTAGCCCCCGGGCCCAAGGCGCTCCCGGGCTTGGCCTAGCAGGGAAGGGAAGAGGCAAGCGCGAAGCGCCGCGGGCCCCAATAGCCTGCGGCCTTGGGCGCCGCGTGGAGATTGATTGGACGTGGGCGTTTGTAGCGACCCGACCCAAATGGGTCGAGTCTCTGTGCTCAGGCGTCATCCCTGGATCAGTAATGCTGACACCACACAGTACTTCGAAGGATTTATAACAGAGTAGCAATCACACACTTATTACATCGTTGTCCAAAAGAGGACTTATTACAATAAATATGGCTTAAGGCCATCTAATAACGATAACAGCGGAAGACTTGGAAGATAAGTGAGTCCATCAACTCCAACGGCATCACCGAAAGTATAGAACCACGACCTAAAGCACCTTACTGTCGTTCTGAAAAGTCTCGCAACATGAAAGTTGCAGCCCGAAACGGGTCAAGACATGGAATATGCCGCAATGTAACACATAGAGAATAATGAATGATAAGCCTGCATTACATGCATATGTGGCTGGTGGAAAAGCTCTACTGATTCTTGTTTTGCATAAAGCCGCTTTTTCCCTACCGCAAAGGAATAAATTTGTTTAACTATCATGGTGGTTGTGAAACATTGAGAATGGTTGACAGCATCCTTAATCCCAATTAAAAGTACTCATTAAAAACCCAACAATATTAATTAGAGTAACATGTTGAGATTCACATGATATTCAAGTACTAGATACTCAAGATGTCCATAACCGGGGACACGGCTAATCATGATTAGTTTATACAGTCTGCAGAGGTTTATGACTTTTCCCCACAAGACTAGATCGCCTCCGCTTTGGTTTGTCGCACTACATGGTGTTTGAGAGACGGATGACCGAGACATAGTCTTCGTAAGCGCTTAGCACCTTACGATGGGTGGACCAAGACACCTACATCCCCTACATCTGCTAGTCCACCACTATAAGAGTTCGCACGACTTACTCAGCTATGCCAGAGCCCATAATGGCTTGTGGCTGCACACGGAAGTTACTAGTTTGAATAATCTTATGATCCCTTTGAGCCTGGGTGGCGGTCCGAAGAAAAACAGCAAGTCCTGATAGAAACCAGGTGCCTCAATCCACCCAGATGTGTGTTTAAGTTGCCACCTTAGATAAACCATTAAATTAACAATCTCACATCTGTCATGGATGTCACTCACCCAATCCACGTCTACTAGCATAGCATGGCATAATAAGCAAACGTAGAAGTAACTCCCAAGGTTTCATAAGTAAAACAGGTAATAGGTACTACCTCATCTACTTCCCATCCCACAATTTAATTAGATCCTAATCATGCAAGTGTTTGAGGATTGATCTAATGCATAAAAACTGGGTATGAGAAAGTATGATCAAAGTGTTACTTGCCTTGCTGACGGTCCGCGAAACCTAGAGATTCGAAATAACAAGCGGCGCACTCCGGGTGATCTATCGCAGACAAACAACAAGCACACAATAAGTACTCATCTAATGCAAGGGTAAATCTCGAATAAAAGATCTAACCAGAAAGTTCAACTTAAGAACCCTGGTTGCAAAAAGAATCGAATCAAGTAAAGCAACAAAAGTCAAACGACGGAAGAAAACAACTCGGTTCTAGCAAGTTGAAACTAAGTCAAATTTTACAGTAGCAAAACTTTGTTTATGTTGATTAATCGGAACGGCGGTTTCGAGATGAAACTCTAGGCGTTTGAATCACCTGATTCCGATAAACGAGCGAGAAGATAAACTAGAACGAAGATCGGATCTGAAATCGCTATCAGAAAAATAGCGGAATAAATCCGATGGGAAAGAAAACGATGAACGGTTGAACGAACGGACGCTCATTAACCGGGCAACCGGTGATCTCGCTCGTTAGGACGAACGGTCCGCTAACGCCATAAACAAAACCGGAAAGAAAAACCGGCGAGAAAAACCGATCTAGGGTTTCGGAAAGAAAACCGAAACGAAAAACCGATCTAGAAAACCAGAACGGAAACCGGAACGATTTACGAAAAACCGAACCGAGGAAAAGAAAAGGTGACGCGGCGCGGGGCTAGTACCTCGAAGAAGCGAGGGCTCATGGCGTGAGGGCGCGAGGGGCGGCGGCGGCGTAGGGCGGGCGGCGGCGGTGTAGGGCGGCGGCTATGGCGTACAAGGGCTATGGGTGGCTGCTGCTCGCAAGGAGGAGAGGAGAGGAGAGGAGAGGGTTGATTTGATGTGTTAGAGGGGGTGCTTGGGTATTTATATTGGGGAGGGAGGGTTTTGCTTGGGGTAGGGACAAGAAATAGACTAGGATTAGGAAACAAGAGGAAAAGATCTAGAAACCGACACGGAATAAACTAAGTAGGAAAAGAGTCCTACTAGGAAAAGGAAAAGGAACGGCGGCTCCCTGGCTCCCTTGGTGGCACGCGCGATGGCCTCCTGGCCTTGGCCGGCAGGTGGCTTGCGGCTTGGGCCTTTGGCCCAAGGCGCTGCGGGATTTTTTTTAAACAGTTTCGCGCGCAGAAAAAAAAATAAAAAAAAAATCTAAACGAACTCCAAAATTAATAAAGTAAACTTTCCCCGACTCCTAAAAATGAGTCGAACAAAATGAACTTTAACACGGGGCCAAAATGCAATTTTTGAAAACACGCATTTTTCCCTAAGGCAAATAAAAGTGAAAAACTCCGAAATAAAAATCTTATTTGATTTTTTTATTAAATCCTCATTATTTCTTTATTTTGGGAAAGTCATTTTATTCCCTCTCTCATATTTTTGATAGTAGAAATAATTGAAGATAAAATAAATAAATCAAATGATCCTATTTTCAAAATTTGAGAAAACTCAAATATGAAAATAACGAAATCTCCAACTCTCCGAGGGTCCTTGAGTTGCGTGAAATTTCTAGGATCGGAAAAATGCAAGAAAATATGAAATGCATGATGACTTAATGTATAACATTCCAAATTGAAAATTTGGGATGTTACAGCGTCTGTGCTTCCCCACGACGCCTCGGCAACCACACGACTTGACAAGTCCCTGCATGCAGAGAAATGGGTCATGATTACCTGCGATCGTGGTGCTCGGCGGTTGGCCTTCTCCGGCTATAAGTACGGGACTGCGTGAGCCCCTTCAGTCCATCCCTTCCTGCTACTCCCTTTCTCCTTCTTCCTCATCCTTGCTTCTCCTTACGCCAATGGCGCCAATCCGCCGGTTTTCTGCAGAAGAGAAGGGAAAGGCCCCCCGAGAGGGTCCTGATCCTCTTCCGCTGAAGAAACGGCTGGTCCTCTGCCGTCGAGATGAGGGTGCTTGGCAGGAGGCGTCGAGGCCCTGGTACGAGCGGCCGCCGCCTGGGTTTCCGTTGCCCTTGTACACCCGCGTCGTGGGCCCTAGGGAAGAGGGCGTCGAGCGACACTGACGGTGCCGCCGTCGACGCCGGCGAATCACGGCGGTACGCGTCGTTCCTCCTGGAGTCCATGTCGAGGGCTCCGCTCGCGAGCTTGTGCTTCACGCCGCCATGCCTCCAAGCTCGTGGATCCGCCTTCCTCCCTCCTTCGCCTTCGAGATGCCGCCGAGCGGGTCTTCGAGCTCGCTGCAAAGACGCCGATCGCAGCACCCTTTGCGACCGAGCGGAGGTCGCGTCACCGCCTGGCAAGGTCTTCATGACCCGGGCTGGGATGAGATCGCCTGGTCTGCCGGACGGAGGGCGCCCTTGTAATTCATCTTGAATACGACGGCGCCTCCCTGATGTTCTTCAAGGTCTTCGATGCTGAAGGACGCCGGCTGGAGTGCTGCCCCAAGGAAAGCGGCAGGGGCAACAAACTGGCGAGGACCTGGCCCGCCCGTCGGTCCCCCAGCAGCTCCTCAGGCAGCAGTGGAGGAGCTGAGGAATCCAGTGGCTCCCCCGAGCTTCTCGTGACTCTGGAGACGAGCGACGACAGCTACAAGCCTCCGAGCTCGCGCCGTGCTTGGAGCAGGGCGACTGCATCAAGCCGTCGTCGCCACTGATCTGGATGGGGTTGGCGCCGGTGCTGGGCAGCCCATTGTTGATGATGGCGTCCCTTGCGGAGGTGCGGGCGATTAGCGTTCCTTAGGATTAGTACCTTTGTTCCCTGCGAGGAATCGAAGCAACACCCCGTGGGGTTATGTAAGGCGCCTGCCATGTCTTTTGTTAACATTATATCCTTAATATGAATCAATGCGAGGTGCTTGTCCTGTCCCGGCTAGGCTCCCCCTTTCTATCCTCAGAGGACTTGGCGCTCTACGCTGATAGGTCCCAATCCCCAGGCAGGCTTCAGCCGTCGCTGGTATGCCAGGTCGCAATGCCGTGGTTAAGGCCAGGAGGTGAGCGGCACGAGGTCCGATAAGAGCCCCCGAGTCGCGATGCTTGGGAGGTCCTCTTTAGCGCTCAAGCAGCCCTCGCTGGGCGAGAAAGGAAGGCAGCGTCGCCGTGACAGAGCTGCACTGGGCGAGGGTTTGGCGCTGCGTTGGTCCAGCTCCTGTAAGGGCGTGACTTATCTTTTGAGTTTGGTGTAGTTCCTTGACGAGGCGCCCGGCCCGAGTGGTGGTAGCCGAGGTGCTGCTGGGTTAGGTCCTCGCGAGCTTCTTCCCACTCCCCCGCACTTTCCTTAATGCTCTACGTCCTCAGGTCCCGGCCCTCGAGCGAGCTCAGCCGCCGCTGGTATGACAGGTCGCGATGCCGTGGGTCAAGGCCAGGGGGTGAGGGCTGGAGAGCCAGTACGAGCCCATGAGTCGCGATGCTCAGGTACCCCCCCTTTTAAGGTGCAAGCGGTCCGTGACGGAGAGAGGGAGAGAGAGCCCGCAATGTCCCCAACATCGCTCCTGGAGTGAGTCCTGCACATCAATCATAAGGAGAGACAAGACCTGTCGTTACGGTTGCCAGCCAACCTTTGGTCACTCGGAGGAAGTGATTGGGGCACTGAGGGCCTGGTGAGGTGGCGCCTTGCGGCGCTGCCGCAGCCAGAGCTCGACCACTCAGATTTATCGGTGTTGCAGGGACGGACCTGTACGCAAATGTCGTGCCAGAGCGAGCGGCTCCATAGGTAGGTGTCAATCGAGCAGGTGATTAGGTCGGGTATGTTAAGCACGCAGGAGGAAATTCATTCTAGGTAGATGCAGGAAACGCCGCTGGGCCAGGCCCGAGCAGCTTGGGGATGATGCAGCCCGAGGGGCGCCCCCAACAAGGTAGGTAAAGAGCATAAGCAAAACGGATACATGCCGCGGGGACGGACCCACGCGTTCGGGAATGATGCGGCCCTGTGGGCGCTCCCAGCTAAAAATGGAACTTTGAAAGATGTCACCTGATGTCGTTGAAGATGAAGTGATGCTGAAGAAGCGGGCGATGCGCGGTGGAGACCGTCGGTCCTCACGAGCCCCCAGGCCCAGGAGCCTCGGGAGGCTCTGGGTGCACGGGTAGGTCTTCAAGAGCCATCTCCACCTCCGCCAAGACCACACGATGCCTGACCTCCTGAGCCTCCAGAACGCTCGTCGGCAGGCGCTGATGAGCGGCGACCGCGTTCGGCAGGCCGAATGGCATGCGAACGTAGCTGTGAGGTGGTCCCTCACAGCGCCCCACGTGCGAAGGCCAGAGGCGCTCCTGAGACACGGCTCGGTTGAGCCCTGGCACGTCGATGCAGATGCACAGCCCACCATCCTCGCCTGGATGTGGGGCTACGGCGGGCAAACGGCGGCTGCCACGCATGACTCTTGAATCATGTAGCTCCTTGGTGTTTCTTGCGATGAACTCCTGAGGGTTTGGTCTTCCTTGCCTTGTACCTTCCTGAGGGAAACATGCCTAGAAGCACCCCTCCAAGTGGTGCCCGAGCACCTCCCTCACGACCTTGGCAAAGTCGGTGGCTCTCCAAGAAAGAGCCCCCGAGCCCTGCCTGAGGTGGGCGCCGGGCGCGCCTTCCTATGCGACAGAGGGTGGCGCTCCCTGAACGGGCGCAAATCCTGGCGCAACGCCTCCGGAGGCGCCTGCTTCCTTTTGGCTTGGGCCAGGCGAAGCCTTCTTCTTCTTCAGGGTCGCCTCGGGAAGTCTTCCGCTCCTGTGATCTGGGTCTTCGATTGCTACGGCTTGGAACGCACGCTCAAGTGAACACACTACATCCCTTTCTTCACAGGGTACGATGATGACTCCACCGCTTCCCGGCATCTTGAGGACATTGTAACCATGGTGAGTCACTGCCATGAACTTGGCTAGGGCTGGGTACCCAAGGATGGTGTTGTACGGTAGGCGAATGTGGGCGAAGTCGAAGTTGATGAGCTTGATGCGGTAGTTGTTGCGCTGCCCGAAGGTGACTGGAAGGCGAACCTGTCCTATGGGAACAGTGGAACCATCAGTGACTCCTGAGAAAGGCTTGGTCGGCTGAAGCTGATCGTATGACACTTGGAGATTGTCGAATGTCTCGACGGACAGGACGTTGAGTCCTGCCCCGCCATCAATGATGGTCCTGGTGACCTGCACATGTTGAGACTTGGGAGCAAAGCATCGGGAGGACTCCAGCCGTTGCCGTGCACTTGAGCTGATCCGCTGAGCTGAACGTGATAGCGCACGTAGACCACCTGAGAGGGTGCGTGGCCTAAAGCTTGGGGAGGACTGCATTCACCTCGCGAGCAAACTACTTGAAGATGCGTTGTGAGGCTGGGGCTTTGGCACCACCCAAGATGCAAGCGATTGTGCGCAGCTCCTGGAAGCCCCCAGCCCCCTCGTATTGATGTTGGTCTTCGTTCCTCCTTGGCGGTGGCGGCAGAGGAGGAAGGCCTGTGTTGCGATGTGGGCGATCCTCATGAGGCTGATCCCTCCAGCCTCCCTCGCGAGGCTGGTCCTGCCAGCGATCCTCGCGAGGTCGGTCACGCCACCCTTGGCGAGGGCCACGGTCTTCCCATCGTCCGCCACCTCTTCCTCCTCCTCGGCCATAGCCCCTGTCGTTGCGCTCGGGGCGTCGGCCGATTCGCCCATCTTGCACGGCCCTGAGCTCTTGACATTCGTTGGTATTGTGGGTGTGGAGATCGTGGTACACGCAGTATCGGCTGCCCTTGGATGACTTAGGCTAATCCCTGCCTCGCTTGGTGTCTGGTTCCGCTGCAAGCACGGCAGCCCCCTTGCGCTTCACGTCCTTGGCCTTGAGCTTTTTCTCTTCTGGGTCGGCTACCGGTAGCTCAAGGAGGGAGAGGCGCCCTTCCTCAGCCATGGCGCACTTGGTCGCCAAGTTGAACAGCTCCAGTGATGTGCACAGGTCTTCATGGATTGCTAGCTCCTCCTTCATCTTGACGTTGCGCACGCCATCAGAGAAAGCTGAGATGATGGCTTCTTCAGTCACCCCGGGGATCTTGAGGCGAGCATTGTTGAAGCGCTGGATGTACTTCTGCAGGGTTTCCCCTGGCTGTTGCTTGATGCGGTGCAGGTCGCTCACGGCCGGGGGCCGGTCGCGAGTGCCCTGGAAGTTGGCAATGAAGCGGGTGCGCATCTCGCCCCAGGAGGAGATCGTGCTAGGAGCCAGGTTCAGGAGCCAGGTGCGGGCGCCGTCCTTGAGCGCCATGGGAAACCAGTTCGCCATGACCTTTTCGTCTCCGTTTGCAGCTTCGATGCCCAGCTCATAGAGCTGTAGGAATTACGCGGGGTCCGCCGTGCCATCGTAGCGAGGGGGAAGGTCAGGCTTGAACTTGCCCGGCTATGTGACGCCGCGTAGCTCGGGAGTGAAGGCGCGGCAGCCTGCTGTGGCCACCAGCGCCCTTTCCTGGTGCTGGGCCTGCTCCTGGGGATTACCGCGCGCCGCCGCTTGGAGCAGCGCGGGGTCTTGGCGTGGAGGCGGAGGGATGCGATCTTGGCGCGCCGGTGCTGGGAGCGTGCGAGCACCTTCTTGGGGATGAGGGATCTCCTGGCAGCTCCCTTCTTGTTGCGCAGGCGCTGGACGTGGAGGGTCTCGCCCCGGGGCTGCGCGCCTTGGAGCCAGGGCGCCTTCTTGGGGAGGAGGTGGTGGAGGCGCCTCCTGATCCTCGCCCCCTGCACAGAACGGAGGGCGAGGCAGCGAGAGGGACAGCAAGGGGAGCCTCACGGCGCCGACGAAGCTCGGTGATGCAGGCGTAGCCAGTCCTCGTAGAGGTCGTCGGCGACGGGCGGTAGTGCAAAAGCGCTCTCTTGCCGGGAGCGGTGCGGCGTCTTGCGCGTCCGTGGCGCTTGAACGGGTGTGGGACGACGAACCAGCTGGAGTCAGTGACGGGGTGGCGGTGCGGCCATCCGCCGCACCAAAGGATACTGAGACGAGGCCTGCTGCTCGTTCCCTGCCGAGCCGGTGGCGGCGTTGGCGGCAGGCGACGGGGAACGACGAGGGCGTCCGCCGACGGGCGCCGTCTGGGCGACGTGGGTGGCGAGGGCAGCCCGGCGCTCGGCACGAGCCCGACGAGCGTCAGCCATGGACACGACAGAAGATCACACGCGAACAGTGGAAGAAAGATTCCGACGCACCCCTACCTGGCGCGCCAAATGTCGGATTTCGGGTTCCGGCAGACCCTTAAGGTTCGAACTCTGGGGTGCGCGCGGAGATCTCTCCCCTACCGATCTACGTCCGATCTTCTCGCGTGATCTAAGCTGGAAACGATGAACAACACAAGGGACACGAGATTTATACTGGTTCGGGCCACCGTTGTGGTGTAATACCCTACTACAATGTGTGGTGTGGTGGATTGCCTCAGGGGCTGATGATGAACAGTACAGGGGAAGAACTGCCTCGCGAGAGGTGTTCTTGAGCTGGTGCGGAGTGTTCTACTTGGTTTCGATCTCCCCCTTGGATCCTCTGCCTTCGTCTAGATGCCTCTACTCTGTGGTGGCTAGCTCTATTTATAGAGGCCCTGGGCCTCTTCCCAAATAATGAGCAGGAAGGGTGCCAACAATTGGCCATTTTGAAGGGGAACATCTAGTACAAGTTATCCTGACCAAAGGTGGTCTTCGGCTGCCAAAAGCACTGGTGATGACGCTGTCTTGGGCTCCACGGTGACCTCCATCCTGCCGCTCTGCTGGTCTTGGTCTTGTTGCACCGGAATGGTAACCTTCGCCCGATGCCTTGGCCTGTGCTTGCTCCCTTTGCACCAAAGGGGAAACAAGGACATCAAGACAGTCGGCGCGCCTCGGGCGCCTCGCCTCGGGATCGATCGTCATGGCTTGCGTCCACGGGCTCCTCGCGAGGTGCCCCCGCCTTGATCTCTACGCCTCGCGAGCCTGCCTCGATGAGGCTGCTCCTAAGGAAGCTTCATGTCGTCCGCCTCATGAGGCTTAGCCCTCGCTGAAGGTCTTGAGCTTGAGCTAATGAAGATGGGCCGACTGGGCCCCCACTTGAGCCACGCCAGAGCCGTCAGGCAGTGCAAGTCTGGGACCCCTGCTCCTGCACGCCGGCATGCTTCAGCAGGTAGCATTGTCTGCTCTGAAGACCTTGTTTTCACTCCAGATTTCTCCATCAACAATTCAAATGGCTGATGCACAAGAAGTGCATTTGAATATACAAACATTGTCGACAAAAGTAATGAGAAATACAAAACAAGGACGGCATGATATAATTCACATATATGATGCTTGGCTAAACAGCATGGCATTGCATAATTCACATATATAATGCCTTGCAACAAAATAGCATTGCATAATTCAGATATATAATGTCTTGCAAAAAGATGGCATTGCATAATTCACATATATGGTAATTAGACACTAAACAGGTGGCATTCACACAAATCATGTCTAAACTAAGCAAATGACATAGCAATGCAAGATACCATACGCACGATATGAGCAACATAACCCTGCCAAGTTAAAGCATGCACCTCAGGGGGGAATAGGACTGGCCATCTGTCTCTGAATCCTCCTCTGAGGAGCTATCCGTAACCAGTGAGATATGCGCTTTGTCAGATAGCATAGTCTGCTCTGAAGACCTTGTTTTCACTCCAGAATTTTCAATCACCGTGTCAAATGGCTGATGCACACGAAGAGTAGTTGAATGTACTAACGTTGTTGACAAATGTAATATGTAAGGAAAAAAAGGATGGCCTGATATAATTCACATATAAGATGACTGGCTAAGCAGGATGGCATTGCAAAATTCACATATATGATGCCTGGCTAAACAAGATGGCATTGCATAATTCACATAAACGATGAATAAACTAAACAGATGGCATTCACACAAAGCATGTCTAAACTAAGCAGTTGACATATTTGATGTATAAAGTAAGCAATGCAAGGCACCATATGCATGATATAACCAACATCAAGATGCCAAGTTAGAGCGAAGACCTCATGGGGTAAATAGGAGTGGTCTTCGCTCAATCCCCTCGTAACAGTTATCTTCCTCTTGATTACGATCCAAAATGGGTGGAGGGGCTGCCTTTGCACCCACCATGGAGCCGACGCCCCGCATGAAATTTTATTGTCACGCAAGGCTCGTCTCTTTTGCTCTACATGTTCAGTTCCATTGTGTACAATAACTGACATGCATAGGAATAAACCATAGTGAGATTATGTAAGGAGTGCATGCAAAAATCTAGAGTGATGGTAGCAAACTGTGGATAGACCCAAAACCAATGATAGCAGGCAGATAATAGCTTTAGTTAAAAAATACAGATAATGGCTCCTTTAATGTTTGTTTGCACCCAACATGAAACTCATAGTAGACACCCGAGATTAACCAGATAGTAGACAGGTAGTACTGATTGTTGCCCCAATATGTACCCCACAACCATTTAAAAACTCAAGCTTCAGCATAAGTTTGGACCTGAGTCGGAGTCTAATAGGTGAACACGACGAGAAAGTAGCATGTCATCATATTAAGTGATGCATAACGTAAGCAGACACCGAAGAGTGCGACCTCCCTTGCGGACCCGTGTAGTCCTCAAGGTCATCTGCTCAGTTGATGATGGTAATGCAGTTGTCGTGGCTGTCGGTGGCGGGGAAGAAGATCTGAGGCTAAAAAAACAGTCTCGAGAGCGGATCCTCGCCGTGGTGAACCCTTCCATCATTGGAGCAGCCGAGCTGGGGTGGAACACAAGACTGCACAGGAGCAGGACAAACCACACAAGGTTTTCTTTGACACATATCTGTAACAGAACTAATTGTGTAAGGGCTTGTTTGAATTTGAGGATTTTAACAATGCAGGGATAGGAAATAGACAAGAATAGGATAGGAATGCACGTGCAAAACAGAGAATTTAAAAACACAGGATTTCTGCCAATTTGGATGTTTGGTTCACAAGAATTGGAAGATCACAGGATGCAAAGAAGTATGGTGAGATTAAGTCAAACCACAAGAAGTGTACAACCTCTTTGGCGAAGCCATGTCGATCTCAGCGTGATTGGGTTGGCCGGTCAGATGCTCCTACCGACTTGGCTGTCGAGGAGGGAAGAAGATCTTAGGCGCCCTGGAGATGGAGCCCGAGGTATCGCCTCACTGTGATGGAGGGTTTCGCCGTTGGAGGAGCTCCAGTGAGTTGTACGACGCCGAGGTCAAGCAGACAAGAGAGTCAACGTTAACCTGAAGTGGAATTCTAATAGCATCTCCAATAGATGACGAAAATACATAACCACAAAGTGCTAGATGTATACATCAGCCGCTCATCTCTCGAACTTAACTGTCAAGACTGAATTTAACTATCGAAACCGAACTTAACCGTCAAACTGAATTTTGTCATCGAAACTGAATTTTACTGTCGAAACTGAACGCACTAGAGGTGAGGCTACACGTCAGTCGCCTGACTTTTTCATCTCTGGTCAGTCGATTTTGCAGCCGTTGGATACGAAATCAAGGGCCTACAGTTGATCTTCAACCTCCACCCCCTTGAGCCGCCAGCCACCACCGGCCAAACAGCCACCCCACCCGCCTCGAAAACACTCCCCACCGCCGGTCCGCCGCCGCCCCGGCCATCCTTCTAAGCCCCTCTGCGTGCGAGCTTTTTCTCCCATGATCCCCACGCCACCGCCCCACCACCGCCAGCGACCACCGCCCCCACCCTGAACCCTAAGAGAGATAGTGGGGTACTTCTCGGCGAGCCCCCCTCCCCGATGCGGCTGGTTCTTCCAACTCCGGCGAGCCCCCACCCCCTGAAAATCGACTGACCCAAAAGTCGATTTAGTCGACTGAAGTGTAGCTAAACCGGAGCAGCATCACAAGCAAGAGCAAGAGCGAGAGCAACAGCGGGAGCAAGAGCAAGAGCAGACCAGGCAGGGGACCAAGAGCAAGAGCAGAGCAGCAGCGCGAGCGAGAGCTAAAGCAGCAGCAGCTCCTACTGATGTGGATGTCACCGCCGAGGGAGCGACGCTGTGGAGGAAGTGGCCAGCGACGCTGCGGTGGATGGAGCCACACCGTGTCGGCTCGGGACCGAGCGCCGGCAGGGCCGTGAGATCGAATCAAGAAGAAAATGCGGTGATTAGTGTACAACCTCTTTGGTGGCGCCGATTAGGCCGCATCTTCATCCGAGGAAACGGTGATGCTGATGCTCTTTCGGTGGTGTAGGTGAAGACGTCGGTGTGGGAATGGAGGTGGCGTGAAAGACGAGGGGGACATCGGGACAGCTCCTTGGAGGTGGAGGACGGGGTGGCTGAACCGGCGGGATGACCAGATCGACGATGGATCCTCATCCGGTACGGTGGATGAGCGACGTCGAGGTGTTGCTGTGGACGACATCATCGGGGAAGAGGCTTCGGCTGGGTGGCGGACGGAGGAGGGTGTGGGCTTCATGGTTTTCCGGCCTCGGTGTACGAATGGGTGGGCGGATGGGATGGGAGTGGGGAACCATGGCTTAGGGACACGCTTGTCCGAAATGTGGGGTAAGTTACAAAGTACCCCACCGATTTGAGGCGGTTCTTTCGGTTCAGGGTATCACGGCATTTCAAGGTGGGGATTTCACAGGAGGTGGGAGTTTTCGCGCGTGTTGTAATTTTGGAATAGCAAGGCGCGGGTTGAGATAGAGGGAGTTGTCGGAGCACAACAAGACAAAGATATATCTTAAATATTTCGGGCTAACAAGGAGCGAGTTGAAATTTCTGGACAAGCCTAACGTGTATTGTACCAAATCAATTCGCACTACAAATGTCATTCAAAAATTTGAATTCATGTTATGTTCAATTAAAATATTTCGCTACGTGTATAATGCATGCAACCTAGTACTCAAATGAACGTATTAGTGCATTCCAAACGTATATACTACCGTCAATATGAACTAAATTTGAATTCGTTTCTCTATTTGAATAAGATCTACAATAATGATTGTTGTGAAGTCAAAGCGTTTGAATTCATTTCTCTGTTTTAATAAGATCTACAATCGTCATTATTGTCAAGTTAAACCATCGTTTGTGCATTATCTTCACAACACACCACATGATTAGTCTCGAGTTACATATGAACTATGTGTACTATATGAACTCGAACTCGATTTTTGGGCAGTAACTATAAAAAATGCACCAAACACGTAATTACTTTATAAAATATTATTTTTGGATATTGAAAATTTTAATTTCAATAATTGTTGCATGACCAATGTTTTGTTGGATAATATAAATTTATATTGAAATTGTACTTAATCCGACAATAAATTTCGGGATAAAAATATTTCGGATCCCATCAAAATGTGGGAAATTTTATTGAATTCTGTTTTGAACGGTTGGTTGAAATGGGCTGTACTTTTAACAAACTGTAAATGGGCTGTAGTAAAATCCATTAGAATTCAAAAATTGGCTGCACATTCTTACAAATCACAAATGGGCTATAAGTTCTCTGCCAACACTTGTGGCCTTACTAAGTTGACGCGTCCCCTAAAAAAAGAGAGTTGACACGTATGCAAAGCTATGTCAACATATAGTCAACACACGGTTCTAGCAGCAGTGGCCGTTGGATGTCCATCCAACGAATGCCGTGCTTCTTCTTCAATCTCGGATATTCTAGCTTCACCCGCCCAAACAATGACTCCTTTACCTGACATCTGGGGCGCACCGTTTCGGAAGCTGACCTGTGGGCCTACTAAGTTGACAGGGACGGAGTGATTTGTCAACTTAGTCAATATGAACGATTCTAGCTCCAGTGACCGTACGATGTCCATCCAACGGCCGTAGTGCTTCTTCAACCTCTGGTCTTCTTGCTCCAGCCGCCCAACGCAGCGCCGGTCGTGTCGCGTGCTCCTGCCTCCCGTGGCCAGCTGTGATGCCGCGGAGGCCTCACCGCCCCCAACTACTCCCACCGCTGGCCAGGCCATCCCTCTACTCACCCACACCCCCTGTTATTTCGCGGCGATGGCAGCCTCACACCGCAGCCGAACCAGTGAATCCTTGTACTCCTCTCCGCTGGGCTTCCATCGCCGCTGCCTTCCCTGCTCCGCCGTCCCTTCCTAGGCCCCGCCGTCGTCCACCGCCCTAGTGCTCTCGGCGCGGCGTGGTCAACGTGGTCAAGGAATGGCTTCCATCAGCCATGGACTGTACGTGGAGAGGCTCACAGCTGGGTCCACGACGGCAGCAAGGAAGTGCCTCCTTATTATGCGGAAAATAATGATTCTTCCACCTCACAGCAGGGACCCACCGGACGGGCCATCGTATTTTGCGAAAAAAAATGTTTCCCCCCTGACTGCTAGGACCCACTGGACAGGCCACTGTATTGCGCGAAAAAAATGTTCCCCCCGCTGTCAGCTCGGACCTACCGGAAGTGCCTCCTTATTACACACAAAAAAATGAATACTCCCCTGCTGGTAGGGACCCACCTTGGTGGGAGGCTGACTTGTAGGCCTACTAAGTTGATGGGGACGGAGTGCTTTGTCAACTTAGTCAATATGAACGATTCTAGCTCCAGTGACCGTACGATGTCCATCCAACGACCGTAGTGCTTCTTCAACCTCTGGTCTTGTTGCTCCAGCCGCCCAAAGCAACGCCGGTCGTGCCGCATGCTCCTGCCTCCCGTGCTCGGATGTGCTGCCGCGGAGGCCTCACCGCCCCGTACTATTCCCACCGCTAGCCAGGCCCTGTGGCGACGGCAGCCTCACACTGCAGCCGAACCAGTGAACCCTCGTACTCCTCTCCGCGCGGGCTTCCACTATCGCGCCTTCCCCGGCTCCGCGTCGTCCCCTTCCTAGGCCTCGCCGTCGTCCATCGCCCTAGTGCTCTCGACGCAGCGTGGTCAACGTGGTCAAGGAACGGCTTCCATCGGACGTGGACTATATGTGGAGAGGCTGACAGCTGGGTCCACGGCCGCAGTAAGGAAGTGCCGCCTTATTACGCGCAAAATAATTATTCCTCCACCTGATAGCAGGGACCCACCAGACGGGCCACCATATTTCGCAAAAAAACCGTTTCCCCCAGACTGCGGGAACCCACCAGCTACATCTTCGCACCCAAGGAAGTGCGTCCGGGCAAAAAAAATGGTTCGCCCCCTGACTGCTGGGACCCACCAGCTACATCTTCGCAGGCAAGGAAGTGCCTGACAGTCGGGACCCACCTGGTCGAAGCGTAGGTAGCGTTGTCATTCTGGTCGCGAACGTGTACGTACATACTGGTCGATGTAGAGGCGTGCACGTGTTGTAGTAGAGGCGCGCACGTAGCATGTACACGTACGTACAGCGGCCAGTGTGCAAGAAAGAAAATACGGCCACGTACGTACATACGGGCAGGGTCTCAAACGCCTACTCGCGCATACATACGGCCAGGGCTCGTGTACATGGCTGGGTCAGAACGGAGAAACAACATCGTCGTCGTGTTCATGGGGAGCCAACCGGTTGGATCAGAATGGAATGTGTCGTCGTGTTCATCGGGAGGGCTTGGACGGAACAGCCGATGGAAACGAGGCCTGGTGTACCGCAGAATGGAGGAAACAGCCTTGTGTTCGACCGGCCACGTTCAAAACGGGATCCTGTTCATCGGGAGGGGTCTGGCGTACCGCAAAACAGAGGAAACGGATCTCCTATGGTCGAAACGGGGGTCCTGTTGATCGGGAGGGGTGTGGCGTACCGCAAAACAGAGGAAACGGACGTGTGTTGGAGCGCTACGGTCAAACGGGGTCATGTTCATCGTGAGGGTGTGTCATACCGCAAAAGGGACTCCACGGGATACCGCTCATCTCCACCGTCGACCCCTCCAGCCTCCACGGGCCATCGCTCATCCACCGTCGACCTCCTCCAGCCTCCACCGCGATCGCTCATCCACGGGCTCCTGTTCATCCAGCCTCCGGCCGCGCTTACTCCATCGGCCATCGCTCAACCAGCCCTCTCCACGGGCTCCTGTTCAACCACCCCTCCATGGGCTACTGTTCATCATGCCCTCCACCGTCTACTGTTCATCTTGCCCTCCACGGGGTCGTCCTGTTCATCCTTCCCTCCACGGGGTGGTCCTGTTCATCCTGCCCTCCACGGGGTGGTCCTGTTCATCCTGCCCTCCACGGGGTCCTATTCATCCAGCACCAACCGACTCGAACGATCGGGGTCCTGTTCATCCACCCCCACCGGGAACTGTTCATCCAAACCCCCAAAGAACGCCACCGCTCATCCAGAGGCAACGCCACGGCGTCTGTTCATCCACCCCCACCGGAATTGTTCATCCAAACCCCCCAAAGAACGCCACTGTTCATCCAGAGGCAGCATCGATCGGCTTCAGCTTAGCGAGTAGTAGCGGCGAATCGCCGATCGGGTTCGATTAACAGCCATCGATCGATCGCCGGGTTCGATGAACGCCAGTAGCTCGCAAAGGCAATCACTCGGGTTCAGTTAGAGCCCAACGCCTCGCTTGGGTTCATTTAGAGCCAAACGCCTCGCACACACACGCGTACGTACGAGAGAAACGCGCATCGCTCGACCCTAACCACCCACCGTAATCGGGGACTCCCCGATATTTTCCGCGCCCTCGCTTCTACCATGGTTTTTTCCGTCATGGACGGCCCAAAGAATGTCATGCAGCTGCCTCCGGCCCTCCGTGACGAAAAGCCCATTTTCTGTCATGATTTTTGTCATAGAAGTAGGAGCCCACCACATCTATGATGATACCGGGTTTTGTCACAATTATCGTCATAGAAGTGTCATAAGTATGACAGAAAAGATTTTTGTTCGGCCCAAAATGTCACGGATGTGTCTTTTTTTTGTAGTGTCCACTCTTTTTTTTACGTGAGCTTTGTTCATCATTTTGCCAACACGCGAGACATCTAGAATCAAGGTGCATGTGTCATGCAAGAAAATGGAGATAATCAGATAAGCAGTGCCTAAGTGAGTCGTGCACTTCGATGGCACCTACTCCTATACGCAATATTTTTCTCCTCGATGGCACGTGAATAGTGCATGTACTCAACGACGGAGCACGGGATGGTAGCCATGACATGGTCAGCCCTTTTTTGGAGAGAGTACGTACTAAATAACTTTGATGTGTCCCGTCAACTCGCAGAATGACGAGAAGCTTGCTTACTACGCCTTCTCCCTCGCCAACGCGTGCGTGGTGGCTCTCAGCATGAGGAGAAACTTTTGCTTACAAGCGATGGACGTGCAGGAGTTCATTTGGTGTCAGATTGCCAGAAGTACTACTGTAGTACAACCATTATTGTTTGACTTCTGGAAGAGGCGAAGAGCCAAACGCAAGGCTAGCCATAGTGGGAGTAACATAAGTAGCAGTACCTCCTTTTTTATTCTAGAAACAACCACACGTGAATATTGGACGGTAGCAGCACAGCAAGTGAATCAAAAATCAAAACCTTCCCGCCCGGCGCCAGCTGAGCCCGCCGCTCCACATTGATGGCAAGTCAGCGCGACATGACCTCTTACTGTTTCCGCCGTTGAAGCGGCACGCCGACTGAGGGTACCACCCGCTGCACACCCGGCATTTCAGACTACACATACTTTGTGAGACAAAAGGTGGGGACATTACTAATGATATAGTATTATACTAAAGGGACTAACTATTGTAAGCAGGCTCCGTATTAGGTTGGTTCTAGATGATGTGTCAACTTCATATAGCCGGATGTTGGCTACTACCTCCGTCCTGATTTATAGGTCCCCTTTGTAGTTTGTGCCAAATTTTGACCAAAGATTTAACTAACAAATGTTAATGCATGTCAACAAAAAATATACCATTGGAATCGTATTTGAACATAGTTTTCAATCTTAATTTTTTGTGACATGCATGAATATTTTGTTAGTCCAATCTATGGCCAAAATGTGGCACGAAATACAATGGGGACCAATAAACCAGGACGGAGGTAGTATACTATTAACCATGCTCTAAGTGTGGTGTGAATCGCAAAATTTACTAAGTCATTAATTAATAATTAACGGATGCCTTAATTACTCAGGCGTTTCTGATTCTTTTGGATAGTGGGGCTATTACTGACTTGGACGTGGGGTTTGGGCCAAAGGCCTACTATTATACTATTGTGTCTTACTCGCACGACGGACCTGACAGGCTCTACCCTAGCCGCCGATGTATCATATGGTTTCGCACCATTCCAGATCTTAGCGCTGCTGTCGGTGTCAAAACCGGCGGATCTCGGGTAGGGGGTCCCGAACTATGCGTCTAGGCGGATGGTAACAGGAGACAAGGGACACGATGTTCTACCCAGGTTCGGGCCCTCTTGATGGAGGTAAAACCCTACGTCCTGCTAGATTAATATTGATAATGTGTGTTACAAGAGTGGATCTACCACGAGATCAAAGAGGCTAAACCCTAGAAGCTAGCCTATGGTATGATTGTTGTTCGTCCCTACGGACTAAAACCCTCCGGTTTATATAGACACCAGATAGGGTTAGGGTTACACGTAGTCGGTTACAATGGTAGGAGATCTACATATCCAGATCGCCAAGCTTGCCTTCCACGCCAAGGAAAGTCCCATCCGGACACGGACGAAGTCTTCAATCTTGTATCTTCATAGTCTTGGAGTCCGCCGATGATGATAGTTCGCTATCCGGACACCCCCTAGTCCGGAACTCCCTCAAGAGCCCTCGAACCAGGCTTCAATGACGATGAGTCCAAATACAGATATTGTCTTCGGCATTGCAAGGCGTGTTCTTCCTCCGAATAATTTATAGAAGATTGTGAACACCAGATAGTGTCCGCTCGCAAAATAAATTCCACATACCACCATAGAGAGAATAATGTTACACAAGATCAATCTGCTGACATATTTTGTGGCGTGACGTCGCACCACTACCAAGCCTTTATTCAAATTGTTTTGACGGTTCCACCTCAGCGCGTTTAGCGAAGCGGTTTCCTTGGCACGTCTTGTCGAGGCAGAGATCGTGTTCCCCTTATTCCGGGATTCCCATCAATACGGACGTGGGTAACCCAACCGCGCCATTGATTGTGGCGCTTGGGAGATAAGCGATTTTTACCAGGCCGGTGGGGACACATGTTTTTGTCCGCCCATATAAGGGGATAAGGATCCAGCCCTTTCACCTACACCTTCTTCCTCCTTTGCTCATCCATTCCCGTGCACTCGAGCTCTAGCGCCCAAGTCCGCACTTTCCTCCTCAACCTTCCCCAACCATGTCAGGAGCGGGAGGCAGATGGATGGCCTCCTCCGTCACGGAGGGGCACATCACAAGACTGCGAGAGGCCGGATACTTGTCCGGCGATATCACAAGACAAAGCTGCCTGGACGCTGGGCAGCTTATTCCAACCCCAGTCCCCATGAGAGGGTGGTATTTCTCCCCACTTCCTCCATGGACTAGGTTTTCCACTTCACCCGTTTGTCCGGGGCTCATGTTCTACTACGGCCCGGACTTCCATGACTGCCCTGAATTTCGTCCTCAACGCCTCGGCGTTTATCGTCAGGTGCGAGGTTTTCCTTCGCATCCAGCCCCACTTCACTTGTGGCTCAAGACCTTGATGTCAAGCGTCAAGGTTGTGAAGGGCAGCTAAGCGGAGTGCGGAGGCGCCATGGTCGGCCGGATGGCCAAAGTCCTATGGCTCGAGGGCTCCTTTGTGGAGACAATAAAGGGGTGGCAATCGGGGTGGTTCTACATCACCGAGCCACGCGACCCTGAATGTGTGGCGGCCCCCGAATTCAGATCTGGATTCCCCACACGGCTCTCATCATGGAAAGAGATGGGCCTAAAGTGGGGGGATTCGGACGAGCTATCCGGACTCCAAACACGTGTCCGGAACCTAGTGGACAAGAATCGCAGCTTGTCGACGTAATCCGTGTGATGCTCATCCGCCGGATTCTCCCATGCCAACAACGGGACTTCAATTTGTGGAGTTCGATCCGCACAAGACCGAACCTTGAGCCGCTCTTCGATACCACGTCACGAAGATGCACGGAAGGTGCTGTTCAAGGGCGCTGGCCCCCGCATCCGCTAACAAAGATCGCGGATACATTTCGCGCGCCAAGCCAGCGAGGTAAGTTATTTTACCCTTTACGGGACTCATTTTCCATAGATTGACTCTCGTGGGATCTGAAAACTCCTATTCTTCGATAGGTTCTGGCTGAAGACGTCCGCAGATTAACCGTCCGGCTCCTTTGCCGAAGACTCCAGCGGACGCCCGATTGACGGGCTGCTGGCTCGGCACCCCATGTAGTGCCGGAGAAGAAGGCCAAGAAGGAGGCTATGGGAACTCGAAGGAGCACCCGACGCCAGTGTGTCGGATTCTCAAGCAGAATCTTCTCCCAAGACGAGGAGGAAGAAGAAGAAGCCTCTCCCCACGGGGAGGAGAGGAAAAGGAAGGCCGCCTAACTGGGAGGCCGGAGGGTCCAAGAAGGAAGAACCCTTCCTCCGGACTTCTCCACCAACGTCGACGACGACGAGGGGATTGGCCTAAAAGGGCCAAGCCTGGCGAGATCGTAAGTGTCCGGATACCCATGGCGCTTTATTATTGCAGAGTGTTCTCTAATGTCAAACAATCGTGCAGCCCGCCCAAAGGCGAAGCTCGCCCGATTCATCGAGCGGGTCCCCTCGGCTCGCCGGAAATGGTGAGTACTTCGCCCGACCGCCTCCTCGCCTCATCTTTGCGGACAATGTTGCCAAGGGCCCCAAAGGGGGCTTGGTCCCGAGGAGGTGGCGCAGGAGGTGCCACAAAGCAACCCCCCGGACTCCAGGCGCGTGGGGGGCAAGACCCCCAGGGGCTCTAAGGCCGACCCTTGTCCGAACTCAATGCCGGAACCTTCAGTGGTTCCGGAGTCCGGCAAACGATCCCTTCGCAAGAAGGGTAAGACGCCGGTGTCCTTCGTCCAACTGGAGGCACCGGATAGCTTACTGGAGGCGCTCAACGGCGCCTCCATCGAGGAGGAACACCGCACTGTTATGAGTGCGGTGATCCGGACAGTTCAGTCTGCCAAGAGTGGGCTGACCGAAGCCTGTACCAGCCTTCTATCAGGCTTTGAGGTAAGAAATTTTAATATATGTAAAATGGCACCGCATAGACAGTAGCCCCTGATGCTCGGTTTGGTGTTCGGAAAGAAAAGCCGTACTGAGGATCTTTAGAAAGATAAACGCAGGAGTCATAAAAAATATGTCAATATGGGATTGCAGGTTGTCTGCCGACCTCCGCCAAGACCGATCATGGAGGTCAATAATTTGAAGAAAAACCTCGAGCGGTCCGAGAACGATCTCGGTCATGCCAAGAAGCAGCTCGAGGAAAAAGAAGGTGAGTAATACCTTATGAAAATTCTACCTTATAGAAAAGGATTTGGTTGCAAGAAAAATGACAAGGATAACGTGGGTATTGTAGGGGCCACTAACGAGGTGGCGACCACAGAAGGAGGCGATGGCAAGTGGCCGCGAACGTAATGCGGCCGCAGAACGCACCGAGCGAGAGAAGCAGGAGGCGCGGGTGGCGGAGGTACAGCAAGAGCTCCAGGATCTCGTGAAAAAACATGAGAACATGGAGCGTGACTCGAAGACTCGAGAGTCTGAGCTTGCAACGGCTCTTGAGAGTGCCAAAGCCGCTAAGGCCGAAGCCTACAAGGCCCTCCAGGAGATTGAGGCGGTGAAGAAAATAGCAGCGTGAAGGCATTTTTTCATGCAGAGTAAGCATGTGAGTGTTAATTACCCATTGCTTACCCAAATTCGGAGCTCTGTATGCGTTCGCAGATCTTCCTCGCAGTGTCCGATGCCGCCGCATTCTACCGGGCCGAGGAGGGAGCTCGACGGAGAAGGTCTTCTGGTCTCAAAGATGTCGAGGCCCGACATCCGTGCCCCTTAGCGATCAGTGAAGCAGCTGGTCAAGCTCCACAAGGCGGCCGAACAGGCCATGAAGGGCCTCATAGTTCAGTCAGTGGCCTAAGGAGGCCATGCCCGGAGCTACTTCTCTGGTCGCGGGCGGCCGGTGGATGCGTGCTGTGGGTTGAAGTTATCAAGCATTCCGCTTATCGAGGGTGCCTGTCGGGCCTTGCCCGCAAAAGGTGCACCTTTGGGGCAAGATGGATGCCCAGAAGCTCGTGACGGACCCGCCACCAGAGGGCAAGGAGCATCGCACGCCCGAGATGTATTACAAGAGTGTGCTGAAGGGCGCCCGCACTATTGTGGTGAGTGCTCCAAAGATGTAATATTTGAGTAGACTCGCATTGTGTTATCCTGCGGCGCTGAAAACTTAGTTCATATGCGCTAAGCAACGCTTGTTAATTTAAAATATTACCTTATGTGCGGCTGTTTATTAAATCGAGAGATGGCAAGTCGTCGGCTTCAAATTTCATGCCACGAAAGTGCCGGGTGTTCGGGATAAACTTGAGCGCTCTTGTTCCCATTTTTGGGTCCATCTAGGGAGGCGCCAACACAAATGAACAAGGCAACCGGACTTATAATGCTTGAACACTCTCACTTAGCCATAGAATTCTATAATTTTAAATTTCGACGAAGCCCCTAGTCTTCGTGAAGGTCAATTTGGGGCGCTTATCTACACCTTGGCCGGACAAGATCCGCTCCTCGCTCTAAGTGGCATAAGTCTTTGGGACTCTTAAAAACCTCTCGAACAGCGACGGTCTCTCGCCTCATCATGACGGTCAGTTTTAGCTTTCTCCGCCGAGGCGTTAACTCACCAATTAATCGGGCGGAATCGCAGTGGTTCTCCCGGTGCTACCTTAGCCGATATAACGGAACGTAAGGTACCAAAACATGGGAGCCGGGCAAACCCAACTATTGACCCAAGACATGATTCGAGCCGATGCATATAGTGCTATAAGTTCGAGTGCCGCACTTGTGAAAGTGTTCGGACTCATCACACCATAACGCTGGAAACATAAGCCCTCGGTGTATATTAGCCGTACCAAAGTGTACGGATGCAACATGTCGTGAATGAACATATGTATGAAAAAGAAATGCAATTATAAGCAAAAAGGTGTTGCATTGTTTTATTTAATAAGTGCTGCTACGAATGCAGAACGATACAAATAATGCGATAAGCAAGGTAGGAGACTGTTAAACATGTCCCCTTCCAGGGGTAGGCTGCAGATTGGTGTATGAAAATGCTTGTAATGGAGACCACCTGTATATTCCTTGTAGCCTTTATCCTTCCCTGGCTATTGCATCGTGAGTTCGGCAGGTCTGCCACGGACAGGCTTCTGCATAAACGGAGTCCTGTGTTTAAAAAGTAAAAGGTAAAAAGAAAAGAAAAGGAACGACGCACTTGAGAGCCCCTTGTGTGGTTGAGCCGCGATGCAGGTGTATTGTGGTCGTGCCCCCTCCCCATGCCCATGGTATCTTCAGAGCGTAATGGTGTACGCGAAGCGACCTGCTTGACGCTTCGCAGAGCTGGGGTTAGCCGCATCGCTACGCTGCGTTCTGAACGTGCTGTGGTCTTTTGTAAGTTACTCGGGCGCTGCTTGGCTGTGTCCGACCGCTTAATGGCCGGATTCGATAATTGCCTTAAGAGGCTGCATTGCACTTCGCCATGAGAGTTGCCAGATGTTCCTCCGCGCGAGGGAACGCTCGATGTTTCCGCTGACCGTAATGACTCCTCGAGGGCCCGCATCTTGAGCTTGAGGTATGCGTGAGTGCGGCACCGCGTTGAACTTTGAAACGCAGACGTCCGGAAAGCAAGGCATGATAGCCGCCATGAACGGGACTATGTCGAAGATTAACTCCTCGCTTCGAAGTTATCCGGATCCAAGACCACTTCCAGTGTAATTGAGCATGTACAATTGGCTTCTACACCTGGTATGACGCCTTTAAAGGTCGTGTTGGTAGGTTTAATCCATGAGGGGTCTAAAGCAGGTTCAAGCTGCTGCCGCCGTCCATCAGGACTCTAGTTAGGTGAAATCCATCAACGATTGGGTCTAGGACCAGTGCGGCGAATCCGCCGTGGCGGATGCTGGTGGGGTGGTCCCTTCGGTCAAAAGTGATCGGGCGGGGAGGACCATGGATTGAACTGGGCAACCGCTCCATCGCGTAGACATCCTCGAGTGCACGCTTCCGCCTCCCTTTTGGGTATGTGCGCTATGTATATCATGTTCACCGTCCGCACTGTGGGGGCAAACCCTTCGTCCTCTATTGTTCGGGCGGTTGGGTCTCGTCCTCGCCATTGCTATGCAGCCCCTTGTCATTGTTTTCGAAATTAACTTGCTCGCTTGAATACCCAACAGTCCCTGTTGGTGTGGTTAGTCAAGCTTTCGAGGGTGCCGTGTATCCGCACAAGCGGTCGAGTATTCGATCCAAACCGGACGGACCGGAGTAGTTCGTTTGAATGGCTTTTTCCACCGACCGGTTTACGACCTTTGAATCCGGCATTGACCGATGTATCCTCAATATTGTCGCCGTTAGTGCGGCGTTTGTTTTGTTACGACGCTGCCCGCCGTTTGGTCCTTGAAGTCCGGACTGCCCGAATTTTTGCCGAGGTTGTTGCTGCGTGCTAGCTACCTGTCCTCACCCGCGCAGGTAAGCGGGTCATGAGTGATGTGAGGGCTGCCATGGATTTCGGCTTTTCCTGTCCTAGGTGTCCGGGCAAGCCACTCGTCGTGGATGTTATGCTTGAAGGCCGCGAGGGCTTCCGCATCCGGACAATCGACGATTTGGTTTTTCTTGGTTAAGAACCGTGTCCGTAATTGTCCGCCGATTCGTCTGGCTGCTGAATTATGTGGCTTAGGTCATCGGCGTCGTGGTCGCACATAAGTGCCCTGGAAGTTATCGAGGAATGCGGCTTCCAGGTCCTCCCAGCTCCCAATTGACTCTGCTGGCAAGTTGTTGAGCCAATGTTGGGTGGTCCTTTAAGCTTGAGGGGGAGGTATTTGATGGCGTGAAGATCGTCGCCGCGGGCCATGTGGATGTGAAGGAGATAGTCTTCGATCCAAACCGCGGGGTCTGTTGTGCCATCATAGGATTCAATATTGACGGGTTTAAACCCTTCGGGATTTGATGATCCATTACTTCGTCATGAAGCATAGTGGGTGTGCGGCGCCTCAGATTGGGCGATATCACGACGGAGCTCGGAAGAGCTTGGTCTGTTTTGTTCGGTCCGGCCGACTTATCGTGTCCGGCGCGACGGTTGTCATCACGCATCTGGGCGCCAATGCGATCCATAGATCTATCTTGATTGTCTTGACTTTTCCTCCAATATATATCGCAGGTCCCGGAGCGTTCCCTTGGCCGTGTGCTTTTGAGCGATGCCGGGTGCGGTTCTAGTGAAGGGCCTAGAGGCCTCTCTGTCAGCGGCCACGGGTGGTCGGTCAGCCGTATTGTCTCCCTGGTGATGCGGGTTCGTAAGCTTCCTCCTCTAATCGGGGAGTAGCTTGCGTTTAGGGTAGCTTTTGAGGGGCGTTCGAGCTCATGCTCTTCGCCGCGAGGACTTCGTCCATCCGCCGGCTAGCAGATCTGATCAGCTCTAAGTCGTTGCTGCTTTTTCTTTAGGCTGTTTGCCGTGGCCATAAGCCCGCGTCTAAAACGCTCTTGTTCGACGGGATTCTCGTGCACGATTTAATTCAGTGTCGTCGAGGCTTGCTTCGTCTTCGGAGGGAGGCATATAGTCCTCTACCTCTTCTTCTGCCGCTCTCTCTTGAGGGCTGGCGTCTTCATCCTCCTGCGATGGATCTTTCTGGAGTGGATTGTCTTCGGTGTTGTCCGGTGTATTGTTATCTCCGGTGTCGGAATCTTCATTCTTGCTGTGGCGGGATTTAGAGCGGCGCCGCTGACACCGGCGCTTGGGCTGCTTCTTGGAGGGGTCATCCTCCGTTGTTCCGTCGTCGTTCCCATCTTTTGGGATGTCCACCATATATATGTCATATGACGAGGTGGCCTTCCAATGCCCTGTAGGCGCTAGGTCTTGGTCGTCTCCGGCATCGTCCGTCTGCACTGGCCGATGTCTTCGGAGTCGTAGTCTAGCATGTCGGTTAGATCGCCGGCAGTGGCTACCAAGTGGGTGGTGGGTGGGCGTTGAACTTCTTCGCCGTCTCGCATCCCAACCTTCTCGACCGTAATCCGCCAGGCTCTCCGGATAAAGAGAGAGACTTTAGTGAATTCAGGATGTCGCCAAAGGGCGAAAGTGCCGAAGATGTCCGCGGCCGTGAACTCCATAACGGGCGCCCAATCGGATTCGATCGGCAAGGGCGCGGAGGGTTCAGAGTCCGGAGAGGAGTCCGGCGCCCTGGAGTCTTTGCAAAGGACAGGGATGGAGTTCGGCTCGATCACCGTAGAGATTGTAGCCCCCGAGGCGTGTCCAACCACTCGTCCTCGGTCAGAATCCGCCCGGATTAAGGGCCGGAGCGGATCTTGGTGCAGCCTCCGTGACACCGCTCGCTGCAGAGCTAGATCATGCCCATCGAGACAAGGCGGCACGCTATTGGGCTCGAATCCGTCGAAGATCAAGTCTCCGCGGATATCGGCCGTATAGTTTAGGCTTTCCAAATCTGACCGACGGCCAGGGGCGTAGCTTTCGATCTGCTCCAGATGGCTGCTTAATTGGCCCGCAAGGTAAAGCCGCCAACACGAAGATCTGTCCGGGAGAAAAGTCTCACCACGACCGTGTCGTTGTTGATGATCAAAGGAGCCATCGGCCTATCGGCTGACGACACGTAGGAACTCTCAATGAAAGCACCAATGTCGGTGTCAAACCGGCGGATCTCGGTAGGGGGTCCCGAACTGTGCGTCTAGGCGGATGGTAACAGGAGACAAGGGACACGATGTTTTACCTGTGTTCGGGCCCTCTTGATGGAGGTAAAACCCCACGTCCCGCTAGATTAATATTGATAATGTGTGTTACAAGAGTGTATCTACCACGAGATCAAGGAGGCTAAACCCTAGAAGCTAGCCTATGGTATGATTGTTGTTCGTCCTACGGACTAAAACTCTCCGGTTTATATAGACACCGGATAGGGTTAGGGTTACACAGAGTCGGTTACAATGGTAGGAGATCTACATATCCGTATCGCCAAGCTTGCCTTCCACGTCAAGGAAAGTCCCATACGGACACGGGACGAAGTCTTCAATCTTGTATCTTCATAGTCTTGGAGTCCGGCCGATGATGATAGTTCGGCTATCCGGACACCCCCTAGTCCGGAACTCCCTCAGCCGCCACGCAATTCTTCTCCATCCCTCCTTCCGGTATGCACCGCGAGAAGGGACAGCAGTCCTCCGAACCCCGCCTTTCATGATCCTGTACGGGAGAGGGGCGATCAGGTTTTTAGGGAGCACACTCTTGTGATCGCTGCCGACGACTTCCTCAATGACAGCCTTCTTCCCGACCTCGGTAACCTCTTCATCAACGACATGAGTGACAACATCAACCACAGCTGCTTCTGCTTCCCGCCAGACAAAGATGTGATTCTGTCCTCCTGGTTTAGTCTGCATCATTACTTTGATCTTTGCAATTGTCGTCACGATCTATTTATCGTTGATTCGATTAAATCTCATAGTAAATTGCTCATATATTCAACAATCCAATCCAAAAACCTGATTATAGGCAATTTACTCCGAGTGGTTTTGCTGCACTTTTGAAGCCGCCTACTTTTAAGGGGGTGCAATATAAAAGGTGGCGCACAAGAGCAGTATATTGGTTTCAGATCATGTACTGCTATGACGCCACTAAGGGTAAGCCTGAGGGCGATCTTAATCCTACACAACAGGAAGCTTTTGAGAACATGGATACCCTCTTCAAAGCTGCCCTGCTGAGTGTTCTTGACGATTCCATTATGGATTCATATATGTCGTTTGACAGCGGCAAAGACATGTGGGCTACGCTCGAGGCCACATTTGGGGCCTCAGGCGCTAGCAACGAGTTGTACGTCATGGAGCAATTCTGTGACTACAAGATGACTGATGAGCGCTCTGTTGTTCAGCAGACTCATGAAATACAGTCACTCGCTAAGGAACTTGAGTATTTCAAGTGTGTGTTGCCGGACAAATTTGTTGCTGGGACCATCATTGCCAAGCTTCCACCTTCGTGGAACAATTTTGCTACTTCTCTGAAAAACAAGAGACATGAGTTTTCCGTTTTGGATCTCATTAGCACTCTTCATTTTGAAGAGAAGGTGAGAGCAAAAGACACACGTGCTTAGGTCACTGAGGGAGCTTCTAGTGCCCACATGGTACACGAGAAGAACTTCCAGCCCAACCAGCCCCAAAACAACAAGAACAAATCACAGGGGAAAGGCAAGTTTGATGCAAAGAACAAGCCGTCACATTCTACCAACTTCAAGAAGAATTCTCATAACGGGAAGGGATACAAACCTCAATTTTGGTAGCACCGCACAAAACTTATATGGCTGCATCTACCCGCTGTCATTAACCTCATGGTGCTCCGTATTCCTACATTCGTAATTCAGGTACAATCACCACCGCAAGATGAAATAAGCTTATTCGTACGTTGACTTGCTGATTGCAGTATGGAACGATCCTGTCATGTGCGGAGTAGCAAACAAGCAGTGCACCTGAAGGTGGAAATCAACCAAGGACTTATGAAATTATATATAATCTTCCTCAGGTAGGTCAGTATCCCCTTTCGTCCAGATGATCATGTTTTGTCATGCCGAGCTATTGATATGTGCTACTGTTTTGCAACACCGTTTAAGTATAGCTATTGTTTTCCTATCTTTTTAGATTCAGGACAATGAAGATGATTTCAGGGGAACTGCACAATATGGACTCATGTTGAGTCATTTCTATTGCCTCATGTGTTTGTTGCAAATGTGTCAGCATCAATTGCAAGATGAGGCAGCTAGCTGGTTGTGGAGTTGCCAACATGCTCAAAGTGCTCGCAACATTGAGAAGAAACAAGCATGCCCAGGAAATTAAGGAAATTAATGTGTGCGCAGGGAGGCCCTTTGCTCAGAGAAGCATCGACCAATTTTCTTTATTTCCACACCTTCTCACAGCTTTGTATTGGTTATAGTATGGTGAATCATTGAGATGCATAAACATGTTGAACTTTTGTTCTTCTCAATGTTAGTATGCATACCGTATCTTCTGAAGCTTAGTTTAATGTAAATGTTGACTAGCATGTGAACCTTCACAATCTAGTAAGTATATTGTAGGCATGTTATTTGACGCCTCACTTTGCCACACTATGCGACCAGTGTGAGTGTCTACATCCAGTACCGCATCCTCTAATTTGGTGGATGCCAAGTTGAAAAAGGTTACCGATGAGTACCCATAAGCTGGAGGCGTCTTTTTTTTTCTTTTGAATGGGCAATAAGCTAGAGAGTGTCTTAGGCTGCCTCTAGCACAAGGCCCTCCAGTACGAAACACGGGCAGCCGACTGGGCCGATACACAAAGCCTATCCATCTTGAAGCCCATTTGTTTTTGTTTTTTTGCGAGGAGAAGCCCATATTTCTTGAAGAGGGGGCGATCCCAGGAAAACCATCCTTCCTCCTCGCTTCCACTTATACTACAACTCGCTGGACTCTCCTGCTTCCGTCGCCCCCCAATTTCCCCCGCTCCCCATCTTCCTCACTCGTCCAGAAAACCCCCGCTCACCTTCTTCCTCACTAGTACAGAAAACGCCTGCTCCTCTTCTTCTACTACAGAAAACCACAGCCCTCCTTCTTCCCCACTCGCACAGTCACTAGGCTCGTCTCTGGCTACTCTTCTCAAACCCGTGAACTCGGCACGACGCCCACAAGGAAAATGGAGTCATCTGGCCCCAGCGCCAAGAAGATGAGGCTCCTTCCAGCGGTGACGCTGGTTGTAGATCCCGCACTCGGTAGCGCGGGGAGAAGCGGCGAGCCCCCCCCCCCACCCGGATCTGAGGAACCAGTAGAATCTCCGGTGGACCGCATCAGCGATCTCCCGGACGTCATCCTTGAGGAGATCATCTTGCTTCTCCCCACCAAGGATTGCTGCCGCACACAAGTCCTCTCAACTCGGTGCACCCTCTATGGCGCACCGCGCCCCTCAATCTTGACTATCGTCAGATATCTGTCCTTCCTGAATTTGATCTCCTCAGAGCCATCGTCTCCTCTCACCAGCAGGGCCCCGTTCAACGCCTCTGCATCCCGACATGCTACCTGTTGTCCATACCCGGCACGGTGGACGCTTGGCTGACATCCCCTGAATTCGGAAAACTCTAGCAGTTTGAGTTCTACCATTACCACGAAAGTTTCATACCACGAACACGCCAAGAATTCGTGCCCACACCACCATTGTCCATCTCGCGGTTTTCCTCCTCTCCCCACACCGCCACCTTCGCCCGGTGCCATCTACCAGATGATCTGGTACAAATGCTTCGACTCCCACTGCTAGAAAAACTTTCGCTTGTGGTGGTTTATCTGTCGGAGGCCTCATCAAGACAAAGATCATCCACTCCAGCCACCCTACCACAGGCGCTTGTTGATTGTTTTGGGAATAGAAATCCCTATCAGTTGTCTCAAAATAAAGTCGCCTCACCTTAAAAGCATTATAATTTGTTTTGAAGGACAACAGCTCATCATCGAAGATACCCCTTCACTTCAAAGGTTGCTCCTTCATAATTATTATACACCTCCGCAAATAAATGTCGTCTCTGCGCCCAAACTGGAGACCTTGGGTGTAATTCGTGATCCGTTTGATGATCACAACAAGTTGGTATTTGGCTCTACACTTATTCAGGTACCGTATATTATCATCTACACATTTGTAATCATAAGCTGCATTTTTCATTTGTGCGCATAAGTTTTATATCATCTTGGAGTACACTTTGGTTACTAATATTATGTTATATGCTCAATGAAGAGTTCGTCCATGGATAGCCTATCAATGTTGCTGGATGCTGTCAAGATCTTATATATCGGAATGTTTAGTGTTGATCTGAACATAATTATTGGCTTGCTACGATGCTTTCCATCTTTGGAGAATTTATATATAGATGTGATGATTTCATGCACATTGAAAGCCCGTATATATTGTACTAGAATTAATCGTCCAGCTTTCGCTCTTTCGGCATACTCTTTGTTCAGACCTTAATTGTTTTCAATCTTCATGTCTACTTAGGCAGTGCTACCACATGGAAAAGAACGTATAACCAATCGGTGGCGTAATACGCACCAGAATTTTCTTAGTTCTCATGACATTAGTTTGAGGAAAATAGCGATGGAAGGATATCCATCCAACTAGGCAAACAGAAGCTTTGTCACATTCTTCCTGTTGAATGCGAGGTTGCTATTGTCCATGAGGCTTAAGTTTTACCGCAAGAGATTTCTCACGGACGGACATGTTGGACAGCAAAAAAAGAAGTTTCAGGTGGACAAATGGGCTTCTAAACGTGCTCGGCTTCTATTTACAACAAGTTGTAGTCATCCTGAAATAAATTTTTTTGCACAGGATGTTGATTTTATGGATCAGCCGATCCATTTGTTTGTGACTGCGAAAAAGAGTGGTTGGGTTAGATGTTACTGCCATGTTCAATCTGGGTTTTGTCTAAAAATTTGATGAACAATTAACCGTTGGGCTTTTTGTACCGTTTGTAAGCTTGAGTTGCATGTTGTTGCCCTCGTACTCCCCTCCACCTGTCACTACACTGCTGCATCTTCCATGGCTGTTGTTCGTTCCCATTCAAGGCCTCGTCGTCGTTCTCCGCCTTGGTTCGCTCGTTGTGCCCGCCGCTGTCTGGCGTTGTCAATATGGTCAACAACCTCCCCGCAAAAAAAAATGTGGTCAACAACCAAGAGGAATCAGGAGATGACTGTACGTGGAGAGGCTGACAGTAGGGACCCACCAGGGTCATTGCATTACGCAAGCAGGTACCTCGTTATTACAAGCCAAAAAATACTTCCTCCTAATTCATCACTGCTAGAAAATCACTTAAATGTCTTAAAAGGTCAAATGACCCCTGAAATTTTCCAAAATTTGACATGACAGTTGTATTAGTACTACAAAATTTCTTGTTCATTTAAAACACAATCCGTTGCCACATCACTCCAAATTTGTCTTTCACAGCTAATTAAAAATATGTACAACATCACACACAGTTGTTTTGTAGGAACCATTTGCGATGATAATATCTGGGTCTATTTAAGTCTCCCTCCTTAAGCTTGGCCATGCGCTCCAAAGGTCAAGAACCCCCGAATCCACGAATCCCAATCCCCATTCCTGCACCCCCTTCTTGCAAAGATGACATCATGGAAACGCTTCGTGAAGGCCCGTACGATGGCCGCCGCATCCGCATTGAGCGCAGCTGCTTCCGCTGAGAGGGCGTATGCGGCAGCCGAGACGGCTGCAGCTACTGCTGCGACGACGGCTGCAAACTGATATGTCTTCAACGTATCTATAATTTTTTATTGTTCCATGCTATATTTTATTCTATTTTGGACATTATTGGGCTTTATTATACAATTTTATATTATTTTTGGGACTAACCTATTAACCGGAGGCCCAGCCCAGAATTTCTGTTTTTGCCTATTTCAGAGTTTCGCAGAAAAAGAATATCAAACGGAGTCCAAACGGAATGAAACCTTCGGGAACGTGATTTTCGGAACGAACGTGATCCAGAGGACTTGGACCCTACGTCAAGACATCAACCAGGTGGGCACAAGGTAGGGGGGCATGCCTACCCCCCCACCCAGGCGCGCCCTCCACCCTCGTGGGCCCCACGTTGCTCCACCGACGTACTTCTTCTTCCTATATATACCTACGCACTTCAAACTACCGTGACACGGAGCCAAAACCTAATTCCACCGCCGCAACCTTCTCGTACTCCATGAGATCCCATCTTGGGGCCTTTTTCCTGAGCTCACGTGAGGGGGCATCGATCACGGAGGGCTTCTACATCAACACCATAGCCTCTCCGATGAAGTGTGAGTAGTTTACCTCAGACCTTTGGGTCCATAGTTATTAGCTAGACGGCTTCTTCTCTCTTTTTGGATCTCAATACAATGTTCTCCCCCTCTCTCGTGGAGATCTATTCGATGTAATCTTCTTTTGAGGTGTGTTTGTTGAGACCGATGAATTGTGGGTTTATGATCAAGTTTATCTATGAAAAATATTTGAATCTTCTGAATTCTTTTATGTATGATTGGTTATCTTTGCAAGTCTCTTCGAATTATCAGTTTGGTTTGGCCTACTAGATTGATCTTTCTTGCAATGGGATAAGTGCTTAGCTTTGGGTTCAATCTTGCGGTGTCCTTTCCCAAAGGATGAGGGGCAGCAAGGCACGTATTGTATTGTTGCCATCGAGGATAACAAGATGGGGTTTTTATCATATTGCATGAATTTATCCCTCTACATCATGTCATCTTGCTTAAAGCATTACTCTGTTCTTATGACCTTAATACTCTAGATACATGTTGGATAGCGGTTGATGTGTGGAGTAATAGTAGTAGATGCAGGCAGGAGTCGGTCTAATTGTCTCAGACATGATGCCTATATACATGATCATACCTAGATATTCTCATAACTATGCTCAATTCTGGCAATTGCTCAACAGTAATTTGTTCACCCACCGTAAATACTTATGCTCTTGAGAGAAGCCACTAGTGAAACCTATGGCCCCCGGGTCTATTTTCCATCATATTAATCTCCCGACAACAAGCTATTTCTGGCGCTGTTTTTATTTTACTTTCTTTACTTTGCATCTTTATCATAAAAATACCAAAAATATTATCTTATCATATCTATCAGATCTCACTCTCGTAAGTGACCGTGTAGGGATTGACAACCCCTTATCGTGTTGGTTGCGAGGATTTATTTGTTTGTGTAGGTGCGAGGGACTCGTGCATGGCCTCCCTCTTGGATTGATACCTTGGTTCTCAAAACTGAGGGAAATACTTATGCTACTTTGTTGCATCACCCTTTCCTCTTCAAGGGAAAACCAACGCAGTGCTCAAGAGGTAGCAAGAAGGATTTCTCGGCGCTGTCGGGAGTCTACACAAAAGTCAACATACCAAGTACCCATCACAAACCCTTATATCCCGCATTACATTATTTGCCATTTGCCTCTCGTTTTCCTCTCCCCCACTTCATCCTTGTCGTTTTATTCGCCCTCTCTCTTCCGTTTGCCTCTTTTTGTTCGCTTCTTGTTTGCTCGTGTGTTGGATTGCTTACTTGTCACGATGGCTCTTCCCAGATTTGGTGATCTTCACCTTAAAAGGTTAGAAGAAATCAAAAGCAACATTAGGAGTTTTATGGTCTTATGATTTGAGCATAATAATTTCTTTAGAAACGAGCTTAAGGAACAAAAAAAGCTTTATGAGTTATATGAATAAAGAGCTCGATGATATGTCTAAAGAATTTGATGGGTTGAGATCCCAAATTGCTTGTCTTGAGAAGTTAATAGCTGAAATTTCGAATAAGCAGGCCACCTTAGTTAATAAGATGGCCGCTAAGCCGGAAAACTTTGAAAATAAAGATGAAGATCTAAAAGTTATTGTTGTGTCCCCTATTAAATCTTTGTTTTGCAATATGAATCTTGATAATGATGGGACTGAATATGATCCACGTTTACTTAGAAGGCGTTCCAAAAATTCGGAGTTTTTAGATCTTGATGCTAAAATTAGTAAAAGTGGGATTGAAGAGAACAAAACATTAGATATTAATGAACCCATTATTTTGGATTTCAAGGAATTTAATTATGAAAATTGCTCTTTGATAGATTGTATTTCCTTGTTGCAATCTGTGCTAAATTCTCCTCATGCTTATAGTCAAAATAAAGCTTTTTTATATCGTTGATGCTTTGATGCAATCTTATGAAGAAAAACTTGAGTTGGAAGTTTCTATCCCGAGAAAACTTTATGATGAGTGTGAACCTACTATTAAAATTAAAATTAAAGATCATGAATGCTATCTTTGTGTGATTTGGGTGCTAGTGTTTCCATGATTCCAAAAACTTTGTGCGATTTGCTAGGTTTCCGTGATTTTGATAATTGCTCTTTAAACTTGCACCTTGCGGATTCCACCATTAAGAAACCTATGGGAAGAATTAATGATGTTCTTTTTGTTTGCAAATAGGAACTATGTGACCGTAGATTTTATTGTTCTTAATATAGATTGCAATCCTTCATGTCCTATTATTCTTGGTAGACCTTTCCTTAGAACGATTGGTGCAATTATTGATATGAAGGAAGGAAATATTAGATTCCAATTTCCGTTAAGGAAAGGCATGGAACACTTCCCTAGAAAGAAAATAAAATTACCATATGAATCTATTATGAGAGCCACTTATGGATTTCCTACCAAAGATGGCAATACCTAGATCTATCCTTGCTTTTATGCCTAGCTAGGGGCGTTAAACGATAGCGCTTGTTGGGAGGCAACCCAATTTTTATTTTTAGTTTTTTGCTTTTTGCTTATATTTAGGAATAAATATTTGTTCTAGCCTCTGGTTAGATGTTTTTTTATGTTTTAATTAGTGTTTGTGCCAAGTTTAACCTATAGGATCTTCTTGGATGATAGTTATTTGATCCTGCAGAAAATTCCAGAAACTTTCTGTTCATGAAAATAATTGTTAAAAATCACCAGAACGTGATAAAATATTGGTTCCAATTGCTGCTGATCAAAAAACAAATTTTATAGGTCGTTCTATTTTTGCTGAATTTTTGGAGTTCCAGAAGTTTGCGTTAGTTACAGATTACTACAGACTATTCTGTTTTTGACAGATTCTGTTTTTCGTGTGTTGTTTGCTTATTTTGATGAATCTATGGCTAGTAAAATAGTTTATAAACCATAGAGAAGTTGGAATACAGTAGGTTTAACACCAATATAAATAAATAATGAGTTCATTACAGTAACTTGAAGTGGCCTTTTGTTTTCTTTCGCTAACGGAGCTCACGAGAATTTCTGTTAAGTTTTGTGTTGTGAAGTTTTCAAGTTTTGGGTGAAAGATTTGATGGATTATGAAACAAGGAGTGGCAAGAGCCTAAGTTTGGGGATGCCCATGGAACCCCCAAGATAATCTAAGGACACCTAAAATCCAAAGCTTGGGGATGCCACGGAAGGCATCCCCTCTTTCGTCTACTTCCATCGGTAACTTTACTTGGAGCTATATTTTTATTCACCACATGATATGTGTTTTGCTTGGAGCGTCTTGTATGATTTGAGTCTTTGATTTTTAGTTTGCCACAATCATCCTTGATGTACACACCTTTTGATAGAGATACACATGATTCGGAAATTATTAAAATACTCTATGTGCTTCACTTATATCTTTTGAGTTATATAGTTTTTGCTCTAGTACTTCACTTATATCTTTTAGAGCACGGTGGTGGATTTGTTTTATAGAAACTATTATTCTCTCATGCTTCACTTATATTATTTTGAGAGTTTTAAATAGCATGGTAATTTGCTTAAATAATCCTAATATGCTAGGTATTCAAGATTAGTAAAAACTTTCTTATGAGTGTGTTGAATACTAAGAGAAGTTTGATGCTTGATGATTGTTTTGAGATATGGAGGTAGTGATATCAAAGTTGTGCTAGTTGAGTAGTTGTGAATTTGAGAAATACTTGTGTTGAAGTTTGCAAGTCCCAAGCAGCATGCACGTATGGTAAACGTTATGTAAAAATTTGAAACATGAGGTGTTCTTTGATTGTCCTCCTTATGAGTGGCGGACGGGACGAGTGATGGTCTTTTCCTACCAATCTATCCCCTAGGAGCATGCGCGTAGTGCTTGGTTTTTGATGACTTGTAGATTTTTTCAATAAGTATGTGAGTTCTTTATGACTAATGTTGAGTCCATGGATTATACGCACCCTCACCTTTCCATCATTGCTAGCCTCTTCGGTACCGTGCATTGCCCTTTCTCACATCGAGAGTTGGTGCAAACTTCACCGGTGCATCCAAACCCCGTGATATGATACGCTCTTTCACACATAAACCTCCTTATATCTTCCTCAAAACAGCCACCATACCTACCTATTATGGCATTTCCATAGCCATTCCGAGATATATTGCCATGCAACTTTCCACCATTCCGTTTATCATGACTCGTTCATCATTGTCATATTGCTTTGCATAATCATGTAGTTGACATCGTATTTGTGGCAAAGCCACCATTCATAATTCTTTCATACATGTCACTCTTGGTTCATTGCATATCCCGGTACACCGCCGGAGGCATTCATATAGAGTCATACTTTGTTCTAGTATCGAGTTGTAAATCATTGAGTTGTAAATAAATAGAAGTGTGATGATCATCATTTTCTAGAGCATTGTCCCAAGTGGGGAATAAAAAAAGAGAAAGGCCATAAAAAAAGAGAAGGCCCAAAAAATGAGAGAAAAAGAGAGAAGGGACAATTGAAAGTGCTAGTTATCGACTAGAGGGGGGGTGAAATAGGCGATTTTTATGAAAGTCTTCAAAACATGAAAGTTTCGAAGACAAACATGAAAACTAAACCTATAAACATGCAGCGGAAGATGAACTACACTAGACAAGCCATAGTCAAACAGGTATGAAGCAAAAGCATGATGACAAATAGCAGCTAGGTAGTAGGATCAGGATAGAAGATAGTATGAAGCCAATCAGAACAAGTAGTCACATAGTGAAGTCAAACAGGTAGAGCAATCAGGCAATGACTTCACAAAGACAAACTGTAAGTAAGGAGAGTAAGATATAGAACAGTGTGTTGTGAAGACAAGGATTTGTTCGACCAGTTCCGATTCTTTGTGACAACTGTGCGTCTGGGTTAGGGAGGCTGAGATTGAACTCGAAGACTGTGTCTTCACCTTATTCCCTTGAGCTAAGGACACACAGTCCCCGCCCAATCACTCTGGTAAGTCTTCAAGGTAGACTTCCAAACCTTCACAGACTTTGTTCACCGGCGATCCACAATTACTCTTGGATGCTCAGAACGTGACGCCTAACCGGCTGGAGGATTCCCAGTCCTCAAGTGTAACAAGTCTTCAGATCACGCGGACAAAAAGACTTCAGTGATGCCAAACACTCTTTGGGCTCTGGGTGTTTTGGGCTTTGTCCTCACAAGGATTTCTCTCTCAAACTATTCGGAGGTGGGTTGCTCTCAACGACAAAAGCCGTGCACTAACTCTGAGCAGCCACCAATTTATGGTGTAGGGGGTGGGCTATTTATAGCCACTAGGCAACCCGACCTGATTTGTCCGAAATGACCCTGGGTCACTAAGGAACTGACACATGTCACAACGGTCAGCTTTCAAACACACGCGACAGCTTGACTTAGGCTACAAATAAAGCTGACTTATCCGACTCTGGATAAGATTTGCTCTCATTGTCTTCGCTCGAAGACATAGGATTTTGGTTGAGCATCACTTGATCACTCGACTTTGTTCACTTGGACCCCACTTAACGGTAAAGTGGTTCCTATGACTCAACAAAGAAGAAAAGAAACAATGAAACAGCTAAGTCTTCGCTACCCATAGTCTTCACTCAATGTCTTCTTCATCATAGTCTTCAATGTGAATATCTTCACGCATCACCATTGTCTTCAATGTCTTCATACATTTTTAGGGTCATCTCCTAGAGGTAAACCGAATCAAGGAGGGACTACTACCTGTGTTATCCTGCAATTCTCACAAACACATTAGTCCCTCAACCACGTTTGTCGTCAATACTCCAAAACCAAACTAGGGGTGGCACTAGATGCACTTACAATCTCCCCCTTTTGGTGATTGATGAAAAACTGGTTGAAGTTTTCAACGGGAATATAAATATGTGAAATTGTAAAGGATGAGGTATTGTCTTCATAAGTAGCAAAAGGCTCCCCCTGAAGATGTGCATATAGGTAATTTGCTTTTGGAATGCAAATGCACATGGCAGGTTCTACTTGTGGAGATCCTCTTCAACTTATGAGGATAATTCATCATGCATGATTCGATGTAACGAAGATAATGACATGCATAATGAAAAATGGACGTCTGCAAAATGATTTAAGTGCGGAAGTTATCATCGCACATGCGGAATTTATCATTGCATCACAAAATAGCAAATAAGTAGCGTATTTACCATCGAAGTTTAAGTGTTACAACTCGTAGAACCAAATGTATCAAGAGCAAGGGTTGTAAACACTTGGCAAAATATAAAGCAACCGCCCATATGAACCCGCTTGAAGACTATCATCTCATAGCTTCTCCCCCTTTTGTCAGTAAGGACCAAAAAGGGTTGAAGACATTGAGCCTCTACTCGTTCCCGTATGAGTAGGAGAAGATGCAGGTTGGTGTCGAGGTTTGGCGGTGCATTTAACTTGGAGCAGTGTTGATGCGTGTTGGAGGTGGCGAAGTAGCATCATCTTGATCATCGATCACACGAGCATTCACGGTTGCAGCAGAAGAGGAGAACTCTGAGTCTTCGAGAGATGGAGTGCGCCGCAGAACAGCATTTCTGGGCGGAGTGGAATCAAACTTGAATCTTTCTAAGAAGCCATCGTCTTGAAGATCATCCTCAGCACACATAAGCGTCAGCCCTTTCCATGTGCGTCGATAGGTTTCATGCGTGACAAAGGCATTCTTGGTGGCAAGGTTGCGAATGCGATTGACGTCAGTCATGAGGCTCTGCATCTAGCGCTTGAGCCAATCATGATGCATATCTTGTTTCTGATGCAGGCCAACGAGAAGCTCTCGGTCATTGAGAACACGAGATCGCTTTCGAGGCCGTTGAGCAATTGTCTTTGTCGCTGGCTTCGGTTTGGGCACGGTGAGGTGCACGTGTAGTACCGGCCAACGGATAGACTCGAGTGGAAGCCAGCACACCTTCAATGGGCTGAGTGAAGCTCTGACAATCAACATTATGAAGATAAAGTGGCTCCTTGTCAGACTCTAGATAGATGGCTTCAACAGACATATCGACATCTGGCAAGAAGACAATGTGGTTGCATGCAGATGGCTGATAGTTGAAAGCAAAGGTGAAGCTTGATCGACGCATGATCCATGGAGCATAGAACTTCAAGCCAAAATGTCGATCCTCGATGCGACAAGTTGGCGGATGAAGAAATCTTATGCATTGACGCATTTGCCATGAAGAATATGGAAGACCAATGTCTTTATTGCACCTTCCAAATTTTAGCCTGTGGAGAATGTCCTTTGATGGGCCGTAGAGTTCGCCTAATGATGTGATAGATTGTGCGTGGCGATACTCAAGGTCTTCAACAAAGAACTCCTTAGGATATTCTGCATCCGGAGGCAATGGCTTCATCATGCTTAGCATCCTGCTCATGTCGGGTTCTCGACTTGTGAAAGATGCTCTCCAAAGCTGCAGCAGAAGTCGACAACCAGGCTCATAGAGATCACCTGGAGTGGGAAGGCCAGTAAGCTCTGTAAGTGCATCTAGTGCCACCCCTAGTTGGTTTTGGAGTATTGACGACAAATTTGGTTGAGGGACTAATGTGTTTGTGAGAATTGCAGGATAACATGTAGTGTCCCTCATTGATTGATTTACTCACCGGAGATGACCCCTAAAAATGTATGAAGACATTGATGACAATGGTGGTATGTGAAGATATTCATATTGAAGACTATGACATGAGAAGACATTGAGTGAAGACTTTGGAGCGCGAAGACTGTGTCGTTTCGTTGTTTCCTTTTTCTTCTTTGTTGAGTCATAGGAACCACCATACTGTTAAGTGGGGTCCAAGTGAACAAAGTCAGAATGACTGAAGTGATGCTCAACCCAAATCCTATGTCTTCGAGCGAAGACAATGAGAGCAAATCTTATCCAGAGCTGGATGAGTCACCTTTGCTTGTAGCCCAAGTAAAGTTGCCGTGTGTGTTTGAAATCTGACCGTTGGAACACGTGTCAGTTCCTTAGTGACCCAGGGTCATTTCGGACATATCAGGTCGAGTTGCCTAGTGGCTATAAATAGCCCACCCCCTACACCATAAATTGCTGGCTCCTTAGAGTTAATGCACAACTTTTGTCGTTTGAGAGCAATCCACCTCGAAGCCTTTGAGAGAGAGAAATCCTTGCGAGGACAAAGCCCAAACACCCAGAGCCAAAGAGTGTTAGGCATCACTGAAGTCTTTCTGTCTGCGTGACCTGAAGACTTATTACACTTGAGGACTGTGAATCCTCCAGCCGGTTTGGCGTCGCGTTCTGAGCATCCAAGAGTCATTATGGATCGTCGGTGAACGAAGTCTGTGAAGGTTCGGAAGTATACCTTGAAGACTTACCAGAGTGATTGGGCGAGGACTGTGTCCTTAGCTCAAGGGGAATAAGGTGAAGACGCGTCTTCGAGTTGAATCTCAGCCTCCCTAACTGTGACGCATACAGCTTGTCACAAAGAACTAGAACTGGTCCAACAAATCATGTGTCTTCAACAAGTGACTGGTTCTATCCTCTCCCTCCCTTCACTTAGAGTTTGTCTTCGTGAAGTCATTACCTATTTGTTGTATCTTATTGACTTCATTGCTTGACTACTATCATTGGTTGGCTTCATACTATCTTCCATCCCGATCCTTACTACTAAGCTTCTATTAGTCTTTGTACTTTCACATTATTGCATACTTGACTATGGTTTGCTTGTCGTAGTTTATCTTCCGCTGCATATTAATTAGGTCATTTCTATTGTTTGTCTTCGAAACTTCCACGTTTTGAAGACTTCCCTAAAAATCGCCTATTCACCCCCCCTCTAGTCGATAACTAGCACTTTCAATTGGTATCAGAGCAAGGTACTCCCTTGTTCTGTGTGATTCGGTTTAACCACCTGGAGTTTTAGCTATGTCGACTGCAGGGATAATCAAAGTCTCCGCTGCTTGCCCCGTGTTCGATGGAACTGAATATCCCTACTGGAAGAATAAGATGCGCATGCATCTTGAAGCCATTGATGTCGACCTGTGGTATGTCGTCAAGAACGGCGTTCCCAAACCGTGAAGGTGTCACCTCGCTGATGTCAAGAAGTTCATTCAATCGACTCTATCGCCAAGAACATTATCCATGGTCATCGACCAAAGGACAAGATGGCCGCAGTGAGTGCTCTGAAACGCCGGCTAGTCTGGACTGGCTATCCAAGGTCAACGAAGCGCTCTCAACCCGTAGAGATCAAAGGATCGTTGTTCTTCGCAACCTCTTCAACCGCTTCAAGAGAAACGGCAATGAAAATGTCCAAATTTCACGTTTGATCGCCTCACCGACATCACAAATGAGCTTCGTGCTCTCGGCGCCACCGAGATTACCGGGCATGAAATCGTCAAGACACTACCGAGATCACTTGACAGCTCCTTTGACACCCTTGCCCTCATGATACAAGAACGCATACGACTTCAAGAAACCGGATCCGTCGATATACTTGAGAGGCTTAACACACATGAGTTCCAAATTTACGAGAAAAGAGATATCTACGGTCCCAACTATGGCTGAACTCGCGCTTTGAAGGCAAAAGTTGTTTCCTCATCCAAGAAGAATCAATGCAGCCTGATGATCCCAAGACATTGGAAAGGAACTTGCTATGCTTGTGAAGAAGTTCCAAGTTCACTAAGAAGAAGGGCTTGAAAGTCTTCACGATCTAGCTCAAGAAACGATGAAGCTTCCACTCATGACTACAAGAAGAGAACATGTCACAAGTGCAAGAAACCGTGACACTATATCTCCGAGTGTCCACAAGGGGACAATGAGAAGAACAAGAAGAAGAAGAGCAAGGAATATGATTACGATGACAAGAAGAAGAAGAAATCTTCAAAGTCTTCTTCCAAGTCCTCATCAAAGTCTTCATCTCATAAGAAGAGCTCATCCGCAAGGCTCGTGCTTTTGTTGGCAAGGAAATGGATTCAGAGGAGGAGTCCGCTCGAGGAGGCGGAGGTGGAGTCTCAAGAGGAGTCCGACCTGGCGTTGCAAGTCTGGCTCTAGCCACGACCTATGTTGCCAAGTCCATCTTCAACATCAAGACAATGACTTCCACACCAACGCTGAAGCTGATGAAAAGGACGACCCTGCTCCCACCTACTGCTTCATGGCACGTGGTGCCAAGGTAAAATCACGTGATGGTTACTTTCAAACATCAAGTGAAGATGACTCTGATTGTGAATCCAAGCCCAGCTACAAAACACTTGATAAAATTGCAACTGAACAACAAAAAGCTATGGAACATACTCAAAAACTGTTAGATAAAAGTGATGACCTGTTGGACGCGGAAATGACACGTTCACAGTCCTTAGTTGAAGACATAAAAAATCTTCATGCTAAGTACCAAGAACTTGAAAGTCGTCATGAAACGCTCTCAACCACTCATGAAAAGCTCGCCTATGATTATCTTCAAAGGAAGCAAGAGCTTGAGAAATTGATAGCGGCACATGAAGATCTTCAAAAGAGAATGAGTCACTTCGCTCAATGATCAGTCCCCGGCCAGATGGATTTGAACCACCATGTCTAAAATGCCTTGAGTGTGATAACGCTACCATTGTTGATGAATGTTCCATCGTTGCTATCGTTGCATTGTCTTCAACTACTGATGTGGTAACTAACCCCTCTCAAGGAGGATACCACTACTATTGCCGATGAAAATGCTAGGTTGAAGACATTGCTTGAAAAAGGGATGTATAAAAGTCCGAAAGGACATCGACACTTTATGCGATGTCCTCAAAAGCGATTCTCGAACCGAAACCCTAGGAAAGAGGGTGTTGGGTTCGAGAGGAAAATGAATGTTGATGGTTCCTCTTGGAAGCCCGAAAGCGGTATCCCAAAACCACATGGGTTGTTTGCAAAGGGACCTTTAGTGGATCCATCCACCTTATCTGGCTTTACCGTGCTAATCCTATTATCATTGATGAATCCTTGATGCAAACTATAAGCTGTTCAAAAATCAGAATGGTGAAGTGTTTGCTGTGTATATTGGTACTAATCGCAAGAATGGACCACCTATGAAGAAGATCCGGGTTCCCAAAAGTTGTCTTGAGAATCTACCGGTGAATGTGATCATGACACCACCGGGATGAAGACAAACCCTGCACCTAAGGCGTCATATGGTCCAAAAGCTTCATACATGACGGAGGACTCACAGAGTCACCCTAATGCCAATGTTTTGCAGGAAACCGTACTCAAACTTATGAATATAAGCGTGTGTCTTCAAACCGCTATGTTCATAGATCTAAGAACTTTTCTCGCTTATTCATATGAGTATCATTCATCTCCTGCAAGGCTATTTGCTAGGGCTCCAAAGTCAAGTTCTCAGATGCTGCACTTAGACTCATTGCTTCTAAGCCACCCCTGAAGATGTGGGTGGTTAAGAAGAATTAACTTTCTTTTGCAGGAAAGGGTCTCCAGCCAAAAATCAAAGGCGTCTGATGCTATTGCTGGGGACCTAAAACATCTTGTAGGGCGCACGATCAAATGCCCAAATGGTCTCACTGTGCATTTTGTTCCTGAATTGTTTGCCATTCATCCTATCTATCCTAATCTTGATCTGAGCTTCAATAATCCTCTTGCCCGTCAAATGTTTATGCTTCACAATACTCTTGGTGAAGCCTATGCCCCTAACTGTACTGTAGGGTATGACACCTCATGCTTCAGAATGGATTATGGACATGGATGCACTAATCATATGATCGGTGATCGAAGTCTTCTCATGGACTCAACCTTACGTCCATCGGATAAGAGTCACATCACATTTGATGTCACCGTAAAAGCAAGGTATTGGGTCTAGGTAGAGTTGCAATCTCAAAGGATCAACACATGGATAAAGTGATGCTTGTTGAATCCCTTGGTTTCAACTTAATGTCCTGTCTCGATGCTTTGTGACTGAACATGATTGTGCTATTCGAAAAATATTGTTGCCTTGTACTAATGGAATCTGACAAGTCTCTAGTCTTTGAAGGGTATCGGAAAGATGATCTATACATGGTAGATTTCTCAGCAGGTCCACAGCTTGTCGTATGTCTTCTTGCAAAAGCTTCAGAATGCTGGCTCTAGCATCGGAGGCTGGGCATGCTGGCATGAGGAACTTACACACACTCGCCAAGAAGAAGCATGTCATAGGCATCGATGGTGTCAAGTTCAAAAAGGATCATTTGTGTGGTGCCTGCGAAGCTGGAAAGATGACTAGGGCAAAGCACCCCTCGAAGACAATCATGACGACATCTCAACCCTTCGAGCTGTTACACATGGACTTATTTGGCCTTAATCACTACTCTACCCTCACAACAACTGCTTGTCTCTATGGCTTCGTCATTGTTGATGACTACTCAAGATATACATGGGTGCACATAATTCTCTACAAGACTGAAGTGCAAGATGTCTTCAGACGCTTCGCTAATTGAGCCATGAACAATTATGGCGTCAAGATAAAGCATGTCAGAAGTGACAACGGCACTGAGTTCAAGAACACCGGACTTGATCTTTATCTGGATACAATGGGAATCACTCATGAGTTCTCTCGCTCCATACACACCTCAAAGAAATGGCATCGTGAGCGCAAGAACAAAACCCTCATTGAGATGGCTCGAACAATGCTCGACGAGTACAAGATACCAAGAAAGTTCTCGCCTAAAGCTATTGATACAAAGATGTCACGTCATCAACCATGTTTACATCCATAAGCTTCGAACAATACATCCTATGAGCTCCCTTCTTGGCAAGAAGCCGATGTCGCCTACTTGAGTATTTGGGGCTAGGTGCTGGATCAAGGATCCCCATCACAAGTCAAAATTTGCACCTAAAGCTCATGAAGGCTTCATGCTCGGTTACGGAAAGGACTCGCACTCTTACAGAGTCTTCAACCTCTATCTCTACAAAAATCGTCGAAACTGTGGACGTGCGATTTGATGAAACCAATGGTTCACAAAGAGAGCTCCTACCAAGTACACTAGACGAAGCTCACCAAATGAATCTATCAAGCTGATGGGAATCGGTGAAATCATGCCTTAGAAGCACAGCACTGAAGAGGAACTTATCATTTCGCACCTAACCAACTTTGAAGACAATGCTCGGACTAAAGACAATCCTTCCAATGATGACAATGATCAAGAAGAGCAAGGTCTTCGTCCGATTCATCCTCGAGTTGCAAATGAAGTACAAATTGAGAAGATAATTGATAGCATCAATGCACTGGTCCACTTACTCGCTCAAGAGCAACACAGTTAGCAAATTTCTGTGGGCACTTTTCTTTTGTGTCAATATCAGAACCCAAGAAAGTAGCTGAAGCCTTTATGGAACCTGAATGGATACAAGCTATGCAAGAAGAACTTCAACAGTTCAAGCTGAGCAATGTTTGGGAACTTGTCAAGCGTCCTGACCCTCTCAAGCATAACATTATTGGCACAAAATGGATATATCGAAACAAGCAAGATGAGCATGGTCAAGTCGTCAGAAACAAAGCATGTCTTGTGGCTCAAGGATATACTCAAGTTGAAGGAATTGACTTTGATGAAACATTTGCTACTGTGGCTAGGCTTGAAGCTATTCGCATACTGCTAGCCTATGCTAACCACCACAACATATTGCTATATCAAATGGATGTGAAGAGTGCATTTCTCAATGACAAGATTGAAGAAGAAGTATACGTCGCTCAACCACCTGGCTTTGAAGATCCAAAACATCCAGATATGGTGTACAAGCTAAACAAAGCATCAGATGGCCTCAAACAAGCTCCTCGCGCTTGGTATGATACGATCAAAGACTTCCTCAAGAGCAAAGGCTTCAAACACGGATCTCTCGATCCCACACTCTTCAAGAAGACATATGATGGTGAACTGTTTGTGTGCCAAATATATGTGGATGACATTATCTTCGCCGCACCAACCAGAAGTATAGTGATGAGTTTGGATACAAGATGCAAGAGCAATATCAGATGTCCATGATGGGTGAGCTGAAGTTCTTCCTTGGTCTTCAAATTCGTCAGCAAAGGAATGGCATCTTCATATCTCAAGAAAAATACCTCAAAGATTGTCTGAAGAAGTTTGGAATGCAAGATTGCAAAGGTTACACGACGCCAATGCCAGCCAAACACCATCTGTGTCCCGATGACAATGGTAAAGAGTTTGATCAAAAGGTATACCGCTCCATGATTGGTTCCTTACTTTACCTATGTGCATCTAGGCCAGATATTATGCTTAGTGTTTGCATGTGTGCTCGATTCCAAGCGGCACCAAAGGAATCGCATCACTTAGCTGTGAAGTGAATTCTTCGATATTTGGCTCACACCCCAACACTCGGATTATGGTATCCAAAGGGCTCAGAATTTTACCTGGTTGGATTCTCGGATGCTGATTATGCTGGTGACAAAGTGGATTGCAAGTCTACATCAGGCACATGTCACTTTCTGGCACGATCACTCGTCTGTTGGTCTTCAAAGAAGAAAAACTGTGTATCACTCTCAACTGCTGAATCTGAATACATTGTCTTTGGATCTTCAAGCGCTCGACTTCTATGGATGAAGCAAACTCTCAAGGACTATGGCATCAATCTGAAACAAGTACCTCTCTTCTGTGACAATGAAAGCGCCATCAAGATTGCCAACAATCCAGTCCAAAGATTCAAGACAAAGCACATTGAAATTCGTCATCACTTTCTTAGATATCATGTCATGAAGAAAGATATTGACATCATTCACGTCAAAACTGAAGAGCAACTGGCAGATATCTTCACAAAGCCCTTGGATGAGAAAAGGTTTTGCAAGTTACGGTGTGAGCTAAATATCTTGGAATCCTCAAATGTCTTGTGATCACGCACACATCCTAACACTTATGCATGTTGATGATTTAGATGTGCAACACACGAAGTAAAGTATATCTTCAATCAATGAAGACTTACATTCTGAGTGTGAATACATTAACGTGGAATTTGACTTCAGAGCGCCACGATAATTGTGCGCCGTGTCTGGGTCTAATACTTCCTATACGGTGGGTAACGCCACCAACAAATTTCTCTGGTTGAAGTGTTTCACTCAAGGCGTTATTTTTGCTATGTCTTCGCATTTGGTTTGTCTTCAAATTTCAACTTATCTTCATGATTTTCTTCACTATGATGATTTGATTGCTTTCTGATATATATACTAGTGTTACATCCTCTCTGACATTCACTTATAGCTATGTCTTCTTAGTTGAATCTTTTGAACTAAGTGAATGTGATCGGACCCTAATCTCTCTATGCTTTCTATCTCAAACTCTACCTGTCCAAATCATATGCATTCTATTGAAACTGTCGAATGTCTTCTCTGCGTCCTTGTTAGCAGAAGACACAGAGACAAACATTAAGTCTATTTTAAATGATTCATCCTTATTGTTTGAAATCTGGAGAAGCCGGAATGACCATCCGACAAACCTGGCGGGCGTCGGAACGTGGGACAACTCTGTGTATGTTGCATGCTCGCCACGTGCCCCTCAGATGTGAACCGCCAGGGGCACCTGAGTGATTGCGTTGTGCCGCACACTTCCTTACAAATACATGTCCCCTGCGGTAAAGAAAACCTTCTTCCACCTCTCCACCTCGTCAAAACCCTAGCGCCACCGCTAGCTCTCGACGACGCCGTCGACGAAGCGCTTAGCTGCCATGACTTCTCCGACGCCGTCCTCACGCCGGCCGCGGACATCGTCCTCTCCGCCGCCATCGTAGGTGTCCTCTGTCGCCAAGTTAGGGCACGGTGGATTGAACTGCTCGGTCTCCTACTCATCCCATCTAGCAGTTCCTCGTGTGGTAAATACAACTCTATTTTTACCATCTTCTTGATCCTCAAAGATTCATCCTATTTACCAAAATTGGTTTCTGCCTATACATGTCAGATCTATTCTATGCGCATCTCATCTTGCCTAGTATATTCACTTAAGCTTCATATCTAGTTAGATTCCTCACTTGTACTTATTCACGGATTCGCATAAATGGAACCAACTCTCAACATATAAGTGAATGTCTTCGCATCATGAGGTCAATGTCTTCAAACTGATTTATCTTCAAAATCTTCGAGAATGCATATGACCTCTTCCCTTCCCTCGCATCTCTAATGCTGTCACAGTACATGTCCGTGGGAGAATCCCTTTGGTTCTCATAGTATGCAATCGCTTGCAGAATTCTTACAACATCACATTAACTCTCCGAAGCCAGTTCATGTTTGCCCGACAAGCGAAAAGCCTTTGAAGCCTTTGAGCGTCTTGAAGCCATTCAGTTTGAAGTTCATGGCTGCGGAGAAATCGATGAAGGAAGGGTGGCGGGAGCGGTGTGGTGGGGAACATCAAGAGATTTGCTCGATGACCTCTCGAGCTTTACAAGACGAGATCCTGAAGAGAATTATAATCGGTAAGAACCACGAATCCAATGGATTCGACGATATTAGGCTGAACAATGGTTCAAATACAAGTTCGTGACCCAGGAATACCGAGAAGAATGCTATCAAAAGTCCTTGGGGTGATATTCTCTTTCGAGGCCTTCCATCGAAGAACAGAGTGAAGCTATTGCACGGGGTTTCTATCCTTGTATGGTCCGTGGACCTCACCGAAAATGCCAACCCATCGTCATTGCTCACGGTGTCGTGGCGATAATCTCTTCAAGCGCAACTTCCAAAGACGCAAAGGCATCGGCCAAGGAAAACAAGAAGTCATTGGGATTAGACTTCAACCCTGGTCCCTCTGCTCCCGTCTTGTGGCTCACGTGATGCGTAACCCAATGTCATCGGTCCATTCTACAACCTTGATGGCCTCATCACTCACATCTCGATCCAAGGTGCCAAAGTGGATCATTATGATGATCATATCGACACCGATGAAGCCCCAGCTCCTACTCCAAAGCCGCGAAGCCAAAGAAGGCTAAGGCTTCAAGATCACCGCTTCTCCAAAAGCTTCACGTATGCGACCAGCAGCCATCGCACCTCCACGAAGACAATGCGATGCGAAGATCTATCACGTATCTCCAAGAAGGCGGAGAAGAAAAGAAAATGCGTCAAAAATCTTGATCGGACATTGACTCCTGCTGCCATTCTGCGAGAAGAGCACATTGATCTATCCAATGATGAAGATCTTATAGATGATCTTTGTTGAGCAAGCGATCAAGAGCAAGGTAGAAGCAGAGATATTCAATGATTTGCCTCTCTTTGATGTGGCAATCATCCATAACTTCATTGATGAGTGGTTTGACACCCAAAATCTCAGCTTTGAAGATCTCCAACTTCCCATTGGCCTCAGCGTCTCCTTCAATGGCGCCATTGCTTCTGAGCTAGCTCTTGCTCAGCGCATCGTTGAACTGAAGCACAAGATCGACTATGAGAAAGCTCAGTTCAAGAAGCATGTGGCAGAGCTCTGCGTGCAGATGTCAAAAACTTCAAGATGATGCTGCACGAGCTCAAAGAAGCCTTTCTCAAGAAGCGCGAAGAAGCTAAAGGCTCTCGTGAGCGCATGAAGAGGCTGGCTGACAAGTGTGTGCAAGCCTACAATGAAATTTGAAGCGCAAGGCTCTTGGTCGTCTGGCATTGACCCAGAATGGCTGCAATGAAGAAGAAGCTATCAATCGACCAAACTGCACCTTCAAAGGCGGGAAGAACCTCGCATAGTCTTCCCCAAAGCATGGTAGCTCGAAGCCAAAGGTCAGGTCAACCGCTCAGAATCAAGAAGACGAGGATCGCCGAGGTCAAGCTGAAAAAGGAAGAATCCACAAAGCCTCGATGTTGCTCCTCCAAGAAGAAGCGCAAAACCAAGAAGAATCGGGCTGCTCCCACAGAGCCCTTAGTTGTTGAACCTATCTCAATGGTTCGCCTGCATCTAAACACCAAGAACGACAGATGATAGTTCATGAGCACGCTTCCTGAGAGGCTCATGAAGTCAAGACATTCCAGCTTGATCCCACCGTCAAGACATTGGTCACAATGACAATGTTGAAGATGATGTAGTTCTTCCTCAAATCGAACACAACTTGGTATCATCGCTGTTCTCATGAACAGCAAACTCATCGACATTGGTCGCCCTCGGCGCCAATTGCTCAGATGCATCATGGGCTGATCACCCACAACAACAAGACTCCCAGTACTCCCCAACAACAACAAGTCACACCACACATGCAAGAAGAAGAGGCTGACTTTGAGGCCCGATAACTCCATCTCCAAAGGCGTTGCCACCATTCCGCCGGCCAAAGGACCAAGGCCTCAAGTCCCTCTTTCAAAGCGTTCTGAAGGAGAAGTGCACCACCAATCTGTTGCCCGTCAAGTGTTTCGAAGCCACTCCATTGTGAATGTCTCCGTGTCTGAAGCCAAAAGGCTGCTGAAGACAATCCGGTACATCGGCCGATGACAACCAAGAAGAAGAACGTGTCCCTACTCCCCCATTCTTTGAAGAAGTCGTTCACGAAGTGAGCGTGCGGTTCGAGCCCTCCGGCTCATCAAGTGGAGGTTGAAAATCTTGAGGCTGCCACCACTAACACAAATGAAGCCAATGACGTAGTCATGGTCAAGCAAATGTGGAGCCTGCACCAACCAATGTGCCGAAGCCAATGATGCAAGCGCTCACAGAAGCATCACTGTGCATCCTGACGCCTTTGTTGTTGCCACTGCTCCTGTTCTGCCACCAAGGCCCCATACAATTGAGCAAGCATACAACCATGGTCAGCTGATCACTGCCAAATGGCCCGTTCTGGTCCCTCTGCCTAATGCCTCTGGTCCTCAATTTGATTATCATGTTGAGCATAGGCCTCTGGTCCAGAAACCAAAGCCAAGGCTGCCAAGGTTCCCAGGTACTACCACCTCTGTGGTCCTTCAATGCAAATGGCTTCAAAGCCCACAACACCTTCTTTGACAGAGCAAAGAACCCCTACTCAAGGCCAAGAATATCATCAGATCGTTTCTGGAGCTATCATCAGCTAAGCTATTACTCCTGCGTTCTGTATGATCAAGGGCGCATTTTCCCTCATATGCGCCTCGACACTGAAACCATTCTTTGGACTGCCATGCTTAGAAGAAGCACTTGGCTGCTTTCGTGATGCAGTCCGCTCAACTTTGTGATGCATAAAGAACATTGGAATGAGGAACTTTTGCTTCAATTCTATGCTACCCTCCACATTCAAGGCTACTACAGGGATACAAAGACATGGGTTCTCGAGTGGATGACAGGAAATGTTCTTCATGAAGCCAAAGCTCTTGACGTCATTGAGCTTACAGGCCTACCCACTCCCGGAGAGCGGTTCGAACCTGATTGTCAACTCCACCGCAATGCACTGGAGAGCATCTTCCATAAGCTAGAGCCCAACATGAGCCAGATGTTGAGCATGATGAAGCCTTTGCCACCTGACGCTGAATACCCAAAGGAGTTCTTTGTTGATGACCTTGAGTATCTGCCTCGCACAATATATCACATCATCAGGAGAACTCTATGGCCTATCAAAGGGCATTCATCACCGCAAAACTTGAAGGAGCCATGAAGACATTGGTCTTTACATCCTCAATGGCATCGACTTCAAGACACAAGAATTCTTCATCCGCAAGAATCGGCTGCGTCCCGATCTCGACCTTTTGGCCTGAAATTCTATGCTCCATGGGTCATGCGCCTCATCAAGCTACACTCTGCTATCAACTATCAGCCCTCCGCTGCAATCATCGATCTTTCTACCGGAGGTTGATATGTCGATTGAAGCCATATACCCCGAGCCTGCCAAGAAGCCTCTTTGTCTTCAAAATGCTGATCACCAAAGCTTCACTCAACCCATGGAAGGAGTCCAAGCGATAACTTCGTGTCTATCCAATCGCTGGGAACACTCAAATACGCCTCACCGTGCATAAACCGAAGCTACCGAGAGCACAATTGCACAAAAGGCCTAAGAAGCGCTCTCGCGTCCTAAATGACCGGAACTTCTTGTGGCAATCGCATCGTAAACAAGACAAACATCACTTCTGGCTCAAGCGACAGATGCAAAGCCTCTTGGTGGACGTCAATCGCATTCGAAATCTTGCCACCAAGAATGCTTTTGTCACTCACGAGACATGTCGGCGATCATGGAAGAGTTTGACGCTGCTCAGTGTGGAAGCAGATCTTCAAGACGATGGCTTCACTGAAAGATTCAAGTTTGACTCCACTCCTCCACGGAATGTTGTCCTACGTCGAACTCCGTCCCTTGAAGACTCTGACTATTCTTCCTCCGCGGCAACTGTGAATGCCAAAGTGATCGATGATGAAGACGATGCTACTTCATCGCCCCGTACTTCTACACGCATCAACACTGCACCAAGTTCGTCTGCGCCGCCAAACAACAACGACAACCCAGCTGCTTCACCTACTCCTCATGGCAACGAGTAGATGCTCTATGTCTTCAAACCTTTTGGTCCTTCTTGACAAAGGGGAGAAGCATATGAGTTTGATAGTCTTCAAGCGGGTTCATATGGGCGGTTGCTTTATATTTTGCCTAGTGTTTACAACTCTCGCTTTTGATACATTGGGTTCTTTGAGTTGTAACACTTAAACTCGATGGTAAATGCTGCTACTTATTTGCTTTTCTGTGATGCGATGATAAATTCCGCATGTGCGATGATAACTTCCGCACTTAGATCATTCTGCAGACGTCCATTTTCCATTATGCATGTCATTCTCTTAGTTATATCATTTCATGCATGATAAATTATCTTCATACGTTGAAGAGGATCTCCACAAGTACAACCTGCCATGTGCATTTGCATTCCAAAAGCAAATTACTTATATGCACATCTTCAGGGGGAGCCTTTGCCACTTATGAAGACAATACCCTATCCTTTACAATTTCACATACTTTATCCCGTTGAAAACTTCAACCAGTTTGTCATCAATCACCAAAAGGGGAGATTGTAAGTGCATCTAGTGCCACCCTAGTTGGTTTTGGAGTATTGACGACAAATTTGGTTGAGGACTAATGTGTTTGTGAGAATTGTAGGATAACACAGGTAGTGTCCCTCATTGATTCGGTTTACCTACCGGAGATGACCCCTAAAAATGTATGAAGACATTGATGACAATGGTGGTATGTGAAGATATTCATATTGAAGACTATGACATGAGAATACATTGAGCGAAGACTATGGAGCGCGAAGACTGTGTCGTTTCGTTGTTTCCTTTTTCTTCTTTGTCGAGTCATAGGAACCACCGTACTGTTAAGTGGGATCCAAGTGAACAAAGTCGGAATGACTGAAGTGATGCTCAACCCAAATCCTATGTCTTCCAGCGAAGACAATGAGAGCAAATCTTATCCAGTGGATGAGTCGACTTTGCTTGTAGCCCAAGTAAAGTTGTCGTGTGTGTTTGAAATCGACCGTTGGAACACGTGTCAGTTCCTTAGTGACCCAGGGTCATTTCGGACATATCAGGTCGGGTGCCTAGTGGCTATAAATAGCCCACCCCCTACACCATAAATTGGTGGCTGCTCAGAGTTAATGCACGGCTTTTGTCGTTTGAGAGCAACCCACCTCGAAGCCTTTGAGAGAGAGAAATCCTTGCGAGGACAAATCCCAAACACCCAGAGCCAAAGAGTGTTAGGCATCACTGAAGTCTTTACATTTGCGTGACTCAAGACTTATTACACTTGAGGATCTGTGAATCCTCCGGCCGGTTTGGCGTCAGCGTTACGAGCATCCAAGAGTCATTGTGGATCGCCGGTGAACGAAGTCTGTGAAGGTTCGGAAGTCTACCATGAAGACTTACCAGAGTGATTGGGCGAGGCATGTGTCCTTAGCTCAAGGGAATAAGGTGAAGACGCGGTCTTCCTGAGTTGAATCTCAGCCTCCCTAACCAGACGTCATAGTTGTCACAAAGAATCGAACTGGTCCAACAAATCCTGTGTCTTCAACAAGTGACTGGTTCTATCCTCTCCCTCCCTTCACTTAGAGTTTGTCTTCATGAAGTCATTGTCTATTTGTTGTATCTGTTTGACTTCATTGCTTGACTACTATCGTTGGTTGGCTTCATACTATCTTCCACCCTGATCCTTACTACTAAGCTGCTATTAGTCTTTGTACTTTCACATTATTGCATACTTGACTATGGTTTGCTTGTCGTAGTTTATCTTCCGCTGCATATCAATTAGGTCATTTCTATTGTTTGTCTTCGAAACTTCCATGTTTTGAAGACTTTCCTAAAAATCGCCTATTCACCCCTCCCCTCTAGTCGATAACTAGCACTTTCAGACATCAAATGCTTTGGCTTCATGATGGACATTTCCTGTCATCCACTCAAGGACCCAAGTCTTTGGATCCCTGTTGTAGCCTCTGATATGAAGAGTGGCATAGAATTGAAGAAGCAACTCTTCATTCCAGTGCTCCTTATCATCGATGACAAAATGCAGAAGCCAGCCTCTCTGAAGCAATCGAGAGCTTCTTCTAAGCGAGGCGAGCCAGCTATGGCCGATGTCAAGGCGCATATGCAGAAATATGCGCCCTTGGTTGTACAGAATGCGTGAATAATAGCTGCGCTGCTGATAACTCCAGAACTGATCAGATGAAATCTTGGGCTTGGTGTAGGGGTTCTTTGCGCTATTGAAGAAGGTGTTGTGTGCAATGAAGCCGTTGACATTGAAAGATCCTGGCGAAGTGGAAGTACCTGGAAATCTGGGCAGTCTTGGCTTTGGCTTCTGAACCTGAGGCATGTGCTCGACATGGTAATCAAATTGAGGACCAGCAACAGGTGGAGGAACCAGAATAGGCCATTTGACAGTGACAAGCTGGCCATAGTTGAATGCTTGCTCGATAGTATGTGGCCTTGGAGGCGGAACATGAGTAGTGGCATTGACTTCAGGCTGCAGATTTGTGCCAGGTGCAGCATTGACTTCATCTGCTTCATGGGCTTCATTGGCTTCATTGGCCACTGGTACATTGGCCATTGTAGGCTCCACATTTGCTTCGGCCATGACAACATCATTGGCTTCAGGAATGTCATCTGTGGCAGCCTCAGGATTCTCACCCTCCACTTGGGTAGTTGGAGGTTCTGGCATAGACTGGTTCTCTTCATGAACTTCTTCTTGAGTTGTAGGGGGGTAGCAACATGCTCTTCTTCTTGTGTTGCTCCTACCGATGCAATGGGAGGGTCTTCAAAGAAGATTGGCTTCAGACACAGGGACCATCATAGAAGGATTGTCTTCAGTGAACACTTGACGTGCCACTGAACTTGACAAGTTGGAGCCCTCTTCTGTGATGGTGGTCATGGAGACGGATGGCCTCTGGCCTCTGCGAAGCCGTTGGAATACGGGCGACGCCTTTGGTGACGGTGAGGTCTCCATGTAGTTGTCATCATTGGACATGGGGCTGATGACTGGCGCAGGTGACGATTGGAGTGTAATTGGTGAGTCTTGGTTTGGGGTTGCTTGCTGGGGGCGATCAGCCCACGATGCATCTTGTGAGATTGGCGTCAAAGGACAACCAATACTAATAAGCTCATTGTTCATTTGAACAGGCTATGATACCGTTGGGCGCTCGATCTGAGGAAGAACTACATCATCTTGACCAATGTCTTCAGTTGCGATGGGGTCGACAACTAGAACTTCTTGAGCTTCAGGAGCCTCTGTGGAAGCAGGAAATCATGAACAATCATTTGACGCTCTTGGTTTGCAGATGGAGGGGGAACAAAAGCAAGGGGTTAAACAACAAGGGGCTCTGTGGGAGCAGCCCGATCTCTCTTCTTGGTTTTTCTCTTCTTGCGGGGTGGTGCTTCATCAGTGGTGCGCTTGGTTTTTCGCTTCCTGGCTTCGGCTTCTACTGCCTTGGTTTTCTTCTATTCAGAAGCCACTGAAGGAGCCTTAGGCTTCGAGCCATGCATGCTGGCAGGGAAGACAATGTGGGGTTCTTCCTGCCATGGTGCTTCAGTTTTGGCTTCAGTTGACTTCTTTTTCTTGGCAGCCATTGAGGGGTCAATGCCAGGGCGGCCAAGTGCCTTGCGCTTTTCAGCTTCATTGTAGGCTTGAACGCATTTGTCTGCGAGTGCTTTCATGCGCTCTCTTGAGCCTTTGGCTTCCTCGCATTTCTTCCGAAACGACTCCTTGAGGTCATTAAGCATCACCTTGAACTTTTGCACATGAGCCACATTCAGCTTGGCTACATGCTTCTTGAACTGTTCCTTCTCGAAGTCTATCTTTTGCTTCAGTTCAACTATACCGAGCCAGAGCAAGCTCGGGAGCAATGGCGCCTTGGAAAGCAACGCTGACGCCAATGGGAAGCTGAAGGTCATCAAAGCTGAGATCTTGATTGTTGAACCACTCATCAATGAAGTTCTTCAGAATGTTTACATCAAAGAGGGGCAGATCGTTGAAGATCTCCGCCTCTTGCTTGCTCTTGATCAACTGCTCAGAGCATCTTCACCAAATTCTTCATCTCAAGACAAGTCAATGGTTTGATTCGTTCCTCGAATGGCGAGGTGTCGATTGCATGACCCGATTCTTTGAACCGGGTGTCTTCGTGGCTTCTCACGCCTCATGGAGATGCGAGAGCGATCTTGAGTTATTATCGGGAGCAGAAGGGCAGTTGCTAATGGCTTCACTCTCGAAGCTTTTGGAGCGGTGATGACTTTGAAGCTTTAGTCTTCTTTGCTTCGCAGCTTTGGGGCGGAGCTGGAGCTTCATCGGTGTCAAGATCATCATCGAATGATCCACTTTGGCACCTTGAATGGCAATGTGAGTGATGAGGCGAGCAAGGTTATAGAAGGGGCCGATCCTGTTCTCATTGGCTTCATGGGTGCCATTGTCCCGAGGTGAGGAAGGACCAGGGTTGAAGTCAAGCCCTAGATCCTTCTTGTTCTTCGCAACTGAGTCTTTGGCGAACTGGTAGTTGCGCTTGAACAGATTGTCTTCACGACACCGCAGCGGTGAAGAAGGATCAGATTCTCGGTGTGGTCCGCGCACCATGCAAGGATAGAAGCCTTGCTCAATAGCTTCAAATGAGTCCTCGGGGAAGGTTTTTGTACAAAATATCACCCCTGTGGTGCCTTGATGGCATTCTTCTCTCTGCATATTCTTCGCTGATGAAGCGATATTTAAACCATTCTTCGCCCAATATCTTGAATCCATTGGATTCGATTCTTGCGTTCAAAGATAGGTTTCTTCGGGGTCAGTTTTGTACATCTCATGCAAATCTAGAGGTAAGTCCTTGGAAGTGTTACCACGACGCTGTCTGCCTCCCTTTCTTGCTGACTTTTCAGTTGCCATGAAGTGTAAACTAAAGGGCTTCAGTACGTGCAATGGCTTCAAATGGCTGGTCTGACAGGAACTCGCTTCAGGTGAGTTGATGTGACTCTGCAAGAATTCTGCAAACGAATGCAGACTATGAGAACCAAGGGATTCTCCCACGGACATGTACCGTGATGAGATTAGAGGTGCGAGGGAAGGGGAAGAGGTCATATGCATTCTCAGAAGATTTTGAAGATAAATCAGTTTGAAAACATTGACCTCATAACGCGAAGACATTCACTTATTTGATGAGAGTTGGTTCCAGAGTTGTATAAATCCAAGAATAAGTACAAGTGAGGAATCTAACTTGTAAACAAGCATAAGTGAATATACTAGGCATAATATGAGATGCAGAAAGAGATAGATTCAGGTTTGAAGGTCTAGAAACCACTTTTAGTAGGAAAGGATGAATCTATCAGATCAAAAAGACGGTAAAAAGTAAACTTCTATTACCACACGAAGAATTGCTAGACGGAGCGAAGATGGATGCCGAGCAGTTCGATCTCCCGTGCCCTAACTTGGCGACAAAAGACACCTACGGCGACGACGGAGAAGACGAGGTCCACGGCCGGCGTGAGGACGGCGTCGAGGAAGTCGCGGGAGCTAAGCGCTTCGTCGTCGGCATCGTCGAGAGCTAGCGGTGGTGCTAGGGTTTGCGAGAGATGGCGAAGGAGGAAGAAGGATTTTTGACCAAGACGAGACAGGCATTTATAAGGACAGACAGATAAAGCGCAATTACGCAGGTGCCCCTGGCGGTTCACTTCTGACGGACACATGGCGAACATGCAACGCATTGAGAGCTGTTCCACGTTCCCACGCGCGCCTGGATTGTCGGGATGGTCGTTCCGAATTCTTCGGGTTTCAGGCAAAAGGATATGTCATTAAAGCTAGATATAAATGTTTGTCTCTGTATCTTCTGCCAGAAGGACGCAGAGAAGACATTCGACAGTTTCAAAAGAATGCATATGATTTGTATAGATAGAGCTTGAGGTAGAAAGCATAGAGAGGTTAGGGTCCGATCACATTCACTTAGTTCAAAAGATTCAAACAAGAAGACATAGCCATAAGTGAATGTTGTAGAGGACAGAGTACAGTATATATATATATAACAGAGTAAAGCCAAATCAATAATCACGAAGTCAAATTAATGTTGAAGTTAAATCAATTGCGAAGACTTCGCAAATATGGCGCCATGAGGAAACACTTCATAAGAGTTTGGTGGTGGCGTTACCCACCATATAGGAAGTATTAGACCCTGCATACACGCGCACAATTATCGTGGCGCCTCAAGTCAATTTCCACATTAATGTATACACACTTAGAGTGTATGTCTTCATTGATTGAAGATATACATTACTTCGTGTGTTGCACATCTAAGTCATCAAAATGCATAAGTGTTAGGATGTGTGCCTAATCACAGGACATTCAAGGATTCCAAGATATTTATCTCACACCGCAACTTGCAAAATCTTTTCTCATCCAAGGGCTTAGTGAAGATATCAGCCAACCGCTTCTTCCGTCTTGACGTGAATGATATCAATATCTTCTTTCATAACATGATCTCTCGAGGAAGTGATGACGAATTTCAATGTGCTTTGTCTTCGAAAGTGCCAACTGGGTTATTAGCAATCTTGATAGCGCTTTCATTATCGCAGTAGAGTGGCACATGCTTCAGATGGATGCCATAGTCCTTAAGAGTTTGCTTCATCCACAGAAGCTGAGCGTAGCAAGATCCAGTAGCAATGTATTCAGATTCAGCCGTTGAGAGTGATACACAGTTCTGCTTCTTTGAAGATCAAAAGACAAGAGATCGACCCAGAAAGTGACATGTGCCTGATGTAGACTTGCGATCCACCTTGTCACCAAAGATAATCAAGATCCGAAAATCCAACCAGATCAAACTCGAGCCCTTTGGATACCATAATCCTAGTGTTGGGGTGTAAGCCAAATATCGAAGAATTCGCTTCACGCCTAAGTGATGCGACTCCTTTGGTGCCGCTTGGAATCGGGCACACATGCAAACACTAAGCATGATATCTGGCCTAGATGCACATAAATAAAGTAAAGAGCCAATCATGGAGCGGTATACCTTTTGATCAAAATCTTTACCATTGGCGTCGGGGCTTAGATGACTTTTTGGTTGGCATTGGCATCGTGTATCCTTTGCGCCTTGCATTCCAAACTTCTTCGTGCAATCTTTGAGATATTTTTCTTGAGATATGAAGATGCCGTTGCATTGCTGGAAGACCGAGAAAGAACTTCAGCTCTCCCATCATGGACATTTGATATTGTTCTTGCATCATGTGACCAAATTCATCACTGTACTTCTTGTTGGTGCAGCCGAAGATAATGTCATCCACATATATTTGGCACATAAACAGTTCACCATCATATGTCTTCGTGAAGAGAGTGGGGTCTAGAGAACCAGTTTTGAAGCCTTTGCTCTTCAGGAAGTCTTTGAGTGTGTCATACCAAGCACGAGGGGCTTGTTTGAGGCCATACAGTGCCTTGTTGAGCTTGTATACCATATCAGGATGTTTTGGGTCTTCAAAGCCAGGTGGTTGTGCCGCATACACTTCTTCTTCAATCTTTCCATTGAGAAAGGCACTCTTCACACCCATTTGATACAGAAGGATGTTATGATGATTTGCGTAAGCTAACAGTATGCGAATGGCTTCAAGCCTAGCCACTGGAGCAAATGTTTCATCAAAGTCAATTCCTTCAACTTGTGTGTATCCTTGAGCAACGAGCCGTGCTTTGTTTCTGACAACTTGACCATGCTCGTCTTGTTTGTTGCGATATATCCATTTTGTGCCTATTATGTTGTGCTTATGCGAGGATCAGGATGCTTGACAAGTTCCCATACATTGTTCAACTTGAACTGTTGAAGCTCTTCTTGCATGGCTTGAATCCATTCAGGTTCCAAGAAGGCTTCATCGACTTTCTTAGGTTCTGAGATTGAAACAAATGCAAAATGTCCATAGAAATTAGTTAGCTGTGTTGCTCTTTGAGTAGCTCTTGAACGAGTGAGTGGACCAGGTGCATTGATGCTATCAATTATCTTCTCAATCTGAACTTCATTAGCAACCCGAGGATGAATCGGACGAAGACTTTGCTCTTGCTGATTATTGTCTTCATATTGAGGATTAGCTTCAGGCTGAGCATTGTCTTCAGGTTGATTTGGTGCAAAAATGATAAGTTCCTCTTCAGGCTGGGCCTCTGATGGTATGATCTCTCCTGTTCCCATTAGCTTGATTGATTCACTGGCAGGTACTCCATCTAGCACATTTGGCAGGTGCTCTCTTTGCGAGCCGTTAGTTTCATCGAATCAAGACATCCACAGTTTCAACCACTTTATAGTGAAAGAGGTTGAAGACTCCGTAGGAGTGCGAGTCCTTTCCATAACCAAGCATAAAACCCTCATGTGCTTTCGGTGCAAATTTTGAAGTGTGGTGTGGATCCTTGATCCAGTACTTAGCACCAAATACTCTGAAGTAGCTTACCTTTGGCTTCTTACCAGTTAGAAGTTCATAGGATGTTTTCTTCAGAAGCTTGTGAAGATAAACACGGTTGATGACATGGCATGCAAGATCAATGGCTTCTGTGCTAGAATTTTCTTGGAGTCTTGTATTCGTGCATCGTCCGAGCCATCTCAATAAGGATTACTGTTCTTGCGCTCCATGATGCCATTCTCACGAGGTGTGTAAGGAGCGTAAAACTCATGAGTGATGCCTAAGGTGTCAAGATAAAGGTCGAGGCCTGTGTTCTTGAGTTCTGTCGTTGTCACTCCTAATGTGCTTGATCTTGACGCCATAGTTGTTCATGGCGCTGTTGGCGTTGCCCCAAGACATCCTGCACTTCAGCCTTGAAGAGAATTATGTGCACCCAAGTGTATCTTGAATAATCATCAACAATAATGAAACCATAGAGACAAGCAGTAGCAGTGAGAGTAGAGTAGTGAGTGGGACCGAACAAGTCCATGTGGAGCAACTCAAAAGGTTGAGATGTAGTCATGATTGTCTTCGAGGGATGCTTGGCCCTTGTCATCTTCCCAGCTTCACAAGCACCACATAGATGATCTTTCTTGAACTTGGCGCCTTCGATGCCTATGACGTGCTTCTTCTTGGCGAGAGTGTGTAGGTTCCTCATGCATGCATGCCCTAGCCTCCGATGCCAGAGACAGCACTCTGAAGCCTTTGCTAGAAGACATACGGCCATCTGTGGTCCTGCTGAGAAGTCTACCATGTACAGATCATCTTTCTTGTACCCTTCAAAGACTAGAGACTTGTCAGATTCCATTAGTACAAAGCAACGATATTTTCCAAATAGCACAATCATATTTAAGTCACAAAGCATTGAGACAGACATTAAGTTGAAACCAAGGGATTCAACAAGCATCACTTTGTCCATGTGCTGATCCCTTGAAATTGCAACTCTACCTAGGCCCAATACCTTGCTTTTACCAGTGTCAGCGAATGTGATGTGACTTTTATAACATGGACGTAAGGTTGAGTCCATGAGAAGACTTCGATCACCAAATATGTGGTTAGTGCTTCCGCTGTCCATAATCCATTCTCAAGCACGAGGTGTCGTACCCTACGGTGCGATTAGGAGGATAGGCTTCACAAAGAGTATTGTGAAGCATAAACATTTGACGACAAGAGGATTATCAAAGCTCGAGATCAAGGTTAGGACTGATAGTATGACCGGCAAGCTTATCTGTAAACGAAATACATAGTAAGACCATTTGGGCATTTTATCTTGCGTCTCATAATGTGTTTTAGGTCCCCAGCAATAGCATCAGACACCTTTGATTTCTGGCTGGAGACCTTTCCCTGCAAAAGAGAGTTAAGTGTTCTTAAACACCCACATTTTCAGGGGTGGCTTTGAAGCAATGTGTCTAAGTGCAGCATCTGAGAATTTCGGCTTTGAAGCCCTAACTAATAGCCTCGCAGGAGGTGAATGATACTCATATGAATAGGCAGAAAAATTCTTAGTTTTGTGAACATAGCGGTTTGAAGATACACACTCATATTCATTCATCTGAGTATGTCTTTCCTGCAAAACATTGGCGTTAGGGCGACTCTCATGAGTCCTGTATCTATATGAAGCCTTTGGGCCATATGAAGCCATAGGTCTGGGCTTTGTCTTCTTCCTTGGTGGTGTCATGATGACATTCACACGAAGATTCTCAATACAATCGCTTAGGCACCCGGATCTTCTTCATAGGTGGTCCATTCCTGCAGCTTAGTACCAATATACCGAAAAACACTTCACCATTCTCGATTCTTAAACAATTTATAGTTTGCATCAAAGGATTCATCAATAACAATTGGGTTAGCACAAGTAAATCCAGATAAGGTGGATGGATCCATAGAAGGTTCCTTTGCAGCAACCCATGTGATTTTGGGGTACTGCTCAGGCTTCCAGTAAGAACCATCAACATTCATTTTCCTCTCGAACCCAACACCCTCTTTCCTAGGGTTTCGGTTCAAGATCTCGCTTTTGAGGACATCGTGACAGTGTCCGATGCCCCTTAAGGCTTTTGTACATTCCTGTTTCAAGCAATGTCTTCAATCTAGCATTTTCATCAGCAACAGTAGTGGCATCCTCCACAGAAGGGTTAGTTACCACATTGCTGGTTGAAGATAATGAAACAGTAGCAGCAGTAGAACACTCAGCAACAGAGTTAGTGTTATCACGCTCAAGACATTTTAAACATGGTGGTTCAAATCCTTCCTGAGCAGGACTGATCTGTTGAGCGCGAAATGACTCGTTTTCCTTTTGAAGATCTTCATGAGCCGCTCTCAACTTCTCAAGTTCTTGCTTCCTTTGAAGATGATCATAGGAAAGCTTTTCATGGGTTGTTGAGAGTGATTCATGACGACCTTTAAGCTCTTGGTACTTAACATGAAGATTTTTTATATCTTCAAGTAAGGACTGAAATTGGGTCATTTCAGCGTCCAACAGATCATCGCTTTTGTCTAACAATTTTTGAATATGTTCCATAGCTTTCTGTTGTTCAGTTGCAATTTTAGCAAGTGTTTTGTAGCTGGGTTTGGATTCACAATCAGATTCATCTTCACTTGATGTTTAAAACTAAGCATCGCGTGAGTTTACCTTGGCACCGCGTGCCATGAAGCAGTAAGTGGGAGCGGAGTCGTCCTTGTCAATGGCATCAGCGTTGGTGATGGATACGTTGTCTTCAGTGTTGAAGATGGACTTGGCAACGTAGGCTGAAGCCGAGCTAGACTTGCAACGCCAGAGTCGATTCCTCCTCGGACTCCACCATCTCTGCCTCCTCGTAAGCAGACTCCTCCTCCGAATCCATTTCCTTGCCAACAAAAGCACGAGCCTTGCGGATGAACTTTTCTTGTGTGATGAAGACTTGGAAGAGGACTTGGAAGAAGATTTTGAGTATTTCTTCTTCTTCTTCTTGTCATCGTAATCATATTCCTTGCTCTTCTTATTTTTCTTCTCATTGTCCCACCGTGGACACTCGGAGATGTAGTGACCAGGTTTCTTGCACTTGTGACAAAGTTCTCTTCTTGTGGTCATGGGAAGAAGCTTCATCATTTCTTGAGCTGGATCGTGAAGACTTTCTGAAGCCTTTCTTCTTAGTGAACTTCTGAAACTTCTTCACAAGCATAGCGAGCTCCTTTCCGAGGTCTTCGGCTTCACCGGAACTGCAATCAGATTCTTCTTCAGATGAGGAAACTGCCTTTGCCTTCAAAGCGCGAGTTCGGCAATAGTTGGGACCATAGATATCTCTTTTCTCAGATATCTGGAACTCATGTGTGTTAAGCCTCTCAAGTATGTCAGATGGATCGAGTGTCTTGAAGTCGTGGGTTCTTGAATCATAAGAGCTAGAGTGTCAAATGAGGTGTCAAGAGATCTCAGAAGCGTCTTGACGATTTCATGCTTGGTAATCTCAGTGGCGCCGAGAGCACGAAGCTCGTTTGTGATATCAGTGAGGCAATCAAACGTGAGCTGGACATTTTCATTGTCATTTCTCTTGAAGCGGTTGAAGAGGTTGCGTAGGACACTAATTCTTTGATCTCCCTGAGTTGAAACGCCTTCATTGACCTTGGAGAGCCAGTCCCAGACTAGCTTCGACGTTTCCAAAGCACTCACACGGCCATAGTGCCCTTTGATCAAATGACCACAGATGATGTTCTTCGTAATAGAATCGAGTTGAATGAACTTCTTGACATCAGTAGGAGTGACACCTTCACCAGTCTTGGGAACACCGTTCTTGATGACATACCACAGATCGACATCAATGGCTTCAAGATTCATACACATCTTATTCTTCCAAAGAGGGATATTCAAAGGCCATCAAGATGTGGCACGCAATGGAGACTTTGATTATCCCTGCAATGACATAGCTAAAACTCCGGTGGTTAAACCAAATCACAAAGAACAAGGGAGTACCTTGCTCTGATACCAATTGAAAGTGCTAGTTATCGACTAGAGGGGAGGTGAATAGGCGATTTTTATGAAAGTCTTCAAAACATGAAAGTTTCGAAGACAAACATGAAAACTAAACCTATAAACATGCAATGAAGATGAACTACACTAGACAAGCCATAGTCAAACAGGTATGAAGCAAAAGCATGATGACAAATAGCAGCTAGGTAGTAGGATCAGGATAGAAGATAGTATGAAGCCAATCGGAACAAGTAGTCACACAGTGAAGTCAAACAGGTAGAGCAATCAGGCAATGACTTCACAAAGACAAACTGTAAGTAAGGAGAGTAAGAGATAGAACCAAAGGTGTTGTGAAGACAAGGATTTGTTCGACCAGCCCAGTTCGATTCTTGTGACAACTATATATCTGGTTAGGGAGGCTGAGATTGAACTCAGAAGACCGTGTCTTCACCTTATTCCCCTTGAGCTAAGGACACAGTCCCCGCCCAATCCTCTGGTAAGTCTTCAAGGTAGACTTCCAAACCTTCACATACTTTGTTCATCGGCGATCCACAATTACTCTTGGATGCTCAGAACGCGACGCCTAACCGGCTGGAGGATTCATAGTCCTCAAGTGTAACAAGTCTTCAGATCACGCGGACAGAAAGACTTCAGTGATGCCAGACACTCTTTGGGCTCTGGGTGTTTTGGGCTTTGTCCTCATAAGGATTTCTCTCTCAAACTCTCCGGAGGTGGGTTGCTCTCAGCGACAAAAGCCGTGCACTAACTCTAAGCAGCCACCAATTTATGGTGTAGGGGGTGGGCTATTTATAGCCACTAGGCAACCCGACCTGATTTGTCCGAAATGACCCTGGGTCACTAAGGAACCGACACGTGTCACAACGGTCGATTTCAAACACACGCCAGCCTTGACTTGGGCTACAAGTAAAGCTGACTTATCCGACTCTGGATAAGATTTGCTCTCATTGTCTTCGCTCGAAGACATAGGATTTTGGTTGAGGATCACTTTAGTCACTCTGACTTTGTTCACTTGGACCCCACTTAACAGTGCGGTGGTTCCTATGACTCAACAAAGAAGAAAAGAAACAACGAAACAGCTAAGTCTTCGCGCTCCATAGTCTTCACTCAATGTCTTCTTCTGTCATAGTCTTCAATGTGAATATCTTCACGTACCACCATTGTCTTCAATGTCTTCATACATTTTTAGGGGTCATCTCCGGTAGGTAAACCGAATCAAGGAGGGACTACTACCTGTGTTATCCTGCAATTCTCACAAACACATTAGTCCCTCAACTACGTTTGTCGTCAATACTCCAAAACCAAACTAGGGGTGGCACTAGATGCACTTACAACAATGTAACTATCCGTTTTACCACACTTGTGCTTCAAAGTAGCACCATAATCTTCATGATAGAGAGTCTCTTGTTTTGTCACTTTCATATACTAGTGGGAATTTTTCATTATAGAACTTGGCTTGTATATTCCAACAATGGGCCTCCTCAAGTGCCCTAGGTCTTCGTGAGCAAGCAAGTTGGATGCACACCAACTTAGTTTATTTTGTTGAGCTTTCATATATTTATAGCTCTAGTGCATCCGTTGCATGGCAATCCCTACTCCTAGCATTAACATCAATCGATGAGCATCTCCATAGCTCATTGATTAGCCTCGTTGATGTGAGACTTTCTCCTTTTTTGGTCTTCTCCACATAAGCACCATCATTATACTCTATTTCACCTGTAGTGCTATATCCATGGCTCACGCTCATGTATTGCATGAAGGTTGAAAAAGTTTGAGATTACTAAATTATGAAACAATTGCTTGGCTTGTCATCGGGGTTGTGCATGATGAGAGCATTCTTGTGTGACGAAAATGGAGCATGACTAAACTATATGATTTTGTAGGGATGAACTTTCTTTGGGCATGTTATTTTGAGAGGACATAATTGCTTAGTTAGTATGCTTGAAGTATTATTATTTTTATGTCAATATTGAACTTTTATCTGAATCTTTCGGATCCGAATATTCATAGCACAATTAAGAGGAATTACATTGAAGTTATGCCTAGTAGCATTCCACATCAAAAATTCTGTTTTTATCATTTACCTACTCGAGGACAAGTAGGAATTAAGCTTGGGGATGCTTGATACGTCTCCAACATATCTATAATTTTTTATTGTTCCATGCTATATTATATTCTGTTTTGGACATTATTGGGCTTTAATATACACTTTCATATTATTTTTGGGACTAACCTATTAACCGGAGGCCCAGCCCAGAATTGTTGTTTTTGCCTATTTCAGAGTTTCACAGAAAAAGAATATCAAACGGAGTCCAAACGGAATGAAACCTTCGGGAACGTGATTTTCGGAACGAACGTGATCGAGAGGACTTGGACCCTACGTCAAGACATCAACCAGGTGGGCACGAGGTAGGGGGGCGGGCCTACCCCCCAGGCATGCCCTCCACCCTCATGGGCCCCACGTTGCTCCACTGACGTACTTCTTCTTCCTATATATACCTATGTACCCCCAAACTACCAGATACGGAGCCAAAAACCTAATTCCACCGCCGCAACCTTCTGTACCCGTGAGATCCCATCTTGGGGCCTTTTCCGGAGCTCCGCCGGAGGGGGCATCGATCACGGAGGGCTTCTACATCAACACCATAGCCTCTCCGATGAAGTGTGAGTAGTTTACCTCAGACCTTCGGGTCCATAGTTATTAGCTAGATGGCTTCTTCTCTCTTTTTGGATCTCAATACAATGTTCTCCCCCTCTCTCGTGGAGATCTATTCGATGTAATCTTCTTTTTGCAGTGTGTTTGTTGAGACCGATGAATTGTGGTTTTATGATCAAGTTTATCTATGAACAATATTTGAATCATCTGAATTATTTTATGTATGGTTGGTTATCTTTGCAAGTCTCTTCGAATTATCAGCTTGGTTTGGCCTACTAGATTGATCTTTCTTGCAATGGGAGAAGTGCTTAGCTTTGGGTTCAATCTTGCGGTGTCCTTTCCCAAAGGATGATGGGGGTAGCAAGGCACGTATTGTATTATTGCCATCGAGGATAACAAGATGGGGTTTTTATCATATTGCATGGATTTATCCCTCTACATCATGTCATCTTGCTTAAAGCGTTACTCGTTTCTTATGAACTTAATACTCTAGATGCATGATGGATAGCGGTCGATGTGTAGAGTAATAGTAGTAGATGCAGGCAGAGTCGGTCTACTTGTCTCTGGACGTGATGCCTATATACACGATCATACCTAGATATTCTCATAACTATGCTCAATTCTGTCAATTTCTCAACAGTAATTTGTTCACCCACCGTAAATACTTATGCTCTTGAGAGAAGCCACTAGTGAAACCTATGGCCCCCGGGTCTATTTTCGATCATATTAATCTCCCGACAACAAGCTATTTCTGGCGCCATTTTTATTGCTTTCTTTACTTTGCATCTTTATCATAAAAATACCAAAAATATTATCTTATCATATCTATCAGATCTCACTCTCGTAAGTGACTGTGTGTAGGGATTGACAACCCCTTATCGCGTTGGTTGCGAGGATTTATTTGTTTGTGTAGGTGCGAGGGACTCGTGCGTGGCCTCCTACTGGATTGATACCTTGGTTCTCAAAAACTGAGGGAAATACTTACGCTACTTTAGTGCATCACCCTTTCCTCTTCAAGGGAAAACCAACGCAGTGCTCAAGAGGTACCACAAACGCCGAGAGCGCTCGAGCTGCCGTCCGTGCCGCTGATGTCGCCCTGGCCCGGGTCGAGGCCATCCACGCCAAGATCGAGGATGCACACGCCAAGATATTAAAGGCCACCTCGGACTCCAGCATGCAACCCACGTCTAAAAAGGCAGCAGTGGCCATGGAGCACCTTCTTCCTCATGAGGTCACCGAGCGGGAGCTGGAGATGCAGGAGACGGCGGAGATCGAGGAGCGCCGGGAGGAGGAGTTGCGCGTGGCCGAGGTCAAGGTAGAGAAGAGTCTGTCCATCGAGGAATCGGCGGTGGAGTACCAACGCGAGCTCTGGCGCAGCCACTACTATGAGTACTACAACCTTGAGGGCTGCGCCGACGATGAGGACGCGGTCGACTTCAGCAAGGGCGACGCGGAGTCCACCAATGGCGGCATGTCGCCAAGACAAGTCATCGACATATCATATCACACTGGCGATGCATAGGCCGGCGCGGCGGCGGATTTGTTAAAATTACCGAACAAGCGGATAACACCAGGGACCCAACAACTCGCCTGGTTATTTTTTTAGTTTCAGAGACGGAGCTCAACTGCGCACTGTGCGGGGACTGTGGCCCGTCTAGCCCACGCTTACGCTTTTATGTAAGCACATGACGAGCCCAGTTGATAACTTTTTTATTTGTAAAAATGGCTAGCCCAATTCCTTTTTTTGGAGAACACCAAAACCGAGGCCTACTTGCTTTTCTCAGCCCTGCTGGGCAGCAAATCTTTCAAGACGAGGAGGGAGGGATGTAAAGTAGTAAGAAATGGGCTTCCCCAGAAAATGGGCTATAAGTTGTAAGAAATGGGTTGTAAATTTTTAAACCAAAGCCAACCGGCAATTACATTAAAATATCATTATTTCTGGATTTCTCTACTCTCTACTCTTATAAAAACCAAAGCCAACTAGCAATTACATTAAAAGATTGTCTTTTCTCCCACAAGATAAACTACTCATACAAATGCATCTTCATGTTCCGTGCAACACACAGGCATCTTGCTAGTTAAGATTTTAAGTTTCATTTTTTTTGCGGAGAATTGTTTTTTGAATTTTATTTTGATATAATTTTTTAAAATTTATTTTTAACGCGACTTGGAATTTCATGATTAAAAGAGTTCGGATCCCACCGAAATATGAAAAATTTCGTTGAATTTTTTAGCAGTGCCCAGAATATATGCTCTCTAATGCTAATAAAAAGAATATGGGCTTCAAAATCCTTGAGAATTATCAAATGCGCTGTAAATTATTGAAAATAATGGCTAATGGGCTGTATGTTGTTTTCCATAGATTTGGAGGCCGACTTCTGGGCCTACTAGGTTGACGATGATGCTGTCCTAATTTTTTTTGACGCGTATGCAAGGTTTTGTCAACTTAGTCAACACAGAGCAGTGACTGTGGATGTCCATCCAACTGCCGCCGTGCTTCTTCAATCTCTGATCTTCCTGCTCCAGCTGCCCAAACCAGCGCCGACGGGACTGCCTGCTCCCTCCCCCATGGCCGGGTCAGGCCGCCAGCCATCCCTCTACACACCCGACATCCCGTTATTTTCCGGGCGATGTCACCACCCGGAGCCGACCGGTCAACAGACACCCCTCAACATGGGCATCCGCTGCGGAGGCTTCGCCGACTCCGGGTCGTTCCCTTCCTGGGCCTCGCCCTCGTCCACCGCGTTTGTGCTCTCGGCGCGACGAGGTCAACATGGTCAACAAACAACAGCCATCAGAAGAGGCTGACAGTAGGGGCCCACACAAGGAAATGCCTCCTTATTACGCGCAAAATAATGATTCCTCCACATGACAGCTGGGACCCACCGGAAGGGCCTCTGTATTTCTTGAAAAAAACATTCCCCCCGCTGTCAGCTCGGACCCACCAGCTATATCTTTGCACACAAGGAAGTGCCTCCTTATTACGCACAAAAAAAATGAATACTCACCCTGCTAGCTGGGACCCACCATTGTGGGAGGCTGACTTGTGGGCCTACTAAGATGACGGGGATGGAGGGCTTTGTCAACTTAGTCAATATGAACGATTCTAGCTCTAGCGACAGTACAATGTCCATCCAACGGTCGTAGTGCTTCTTCAACCTCTGGTCTTCTCGCTCCAGCCGCCCAAGCAGCCCGTGTCACCGCCTCACGCCTCCCGTGGCCGTTTATGCTGCCGCGCAGGCCTCACCGCCCCCTACTACTCCCATCGCTGGCCAGGCCATCCCTCCACTCACCCACACCCCCTGTTATTCTGCGGCGACGCTGTTGGTGTTCTGGGAACGGGGTCCCCAGACTTGCCTACCTGCGGCCCATAGCGCGGCCAAGCAGCAGGCCGTACGACCCATCTTCGTCAACAAGGCACCCAAGACCCCCGCGAGGGTCCAAGCCTCGCGAGGGGGATGATGCAAGACCTCCTCTTGAGTGGCCTAGCCAAGCAGGCTCACGAGGAGCGGAGATATCAAGGCGAGGCAAACCTCACGAGGCTCTCGTGACGTGAGCCATGACGAATGGTACCAAAGTGCGGCGCCCAAGGCGCCATGCAGCTGGCCCCTATTTCCTCTTTGGTGCTAAGGAGGCCAGCCAGCGAAGAGTACAGAGGCATCAGGCAAAGGTTCCCATATTGGTGCAACGAGACCAAGACCAGGAGGACGGCAAGGCGGAGGTCATCGTGGAGCCCAAGACGGCGTCACCCCAGAGCTTTTCGCAGGCGAAGACCGCTTTTGTCAGGATAGCTTGTACTAGCTGTCCCCCTTCAAATTTGCCCGCCGTTGTTGGCTCCCTTCCCGCTCGATATTTGGGAAGAGGACCAGGTCCTCTATAAATAGGACTAGCCACCGTAGTAGGAGGCAACTGATCCCGAACTGGTTCAGATCATCCTCAACTACACAAGCACAAGAACTCCTCAACCTCAGGAGGCTGTTCTTCCCATGTACTGTTCATCATCAGCCCATGAGGCAATCCACCACCACCACACTGGACTAGGGTATTACACCACAACGGTGGCCCGAACCAGTATAAACCTCGTGTCCTTCTATGTTGCGAGTTCGTCGAGTTCGTCCGCGAGATCTTAGCGAGCTAGAGTGTAGATCGGTAGGAGGGAGAGACTTCAAGGCACCCCAAAGTTGTTCGAACCTTGAGGGTTTGCCGGAACCCCACATCCGACATTTGGCGTGCGGTAGGGGGTGCGCCGGAGCTCCTCTCCACCAACCTGCGCCCCGTGCCGCCGCGCTTCGCTCCCATGGCAGGTGCGCCGCCACCCGCCTCTGCGACCGACACCAGCAGCAGGGAGTCTGGGTACCGAGCCCTGGCCCCCGCCCTGCGGCGAGTGCAGTGGCCAGCCAAGTTTAGGCCGGAGATGCCGCCGCGTTACAACGGCGCGGCAGACCCGGCGCCATTCCTGTAGGCGTACGTGGAGGCCGTCCTCGATGCCGGAGGCGACGGCAAGATCATGGCCAACTGATTCCCCATGGCCCTCGCCGGCGAGCCACGCTCCTGGCTGCTCAACCTCCCGGGGTCCACGGTGGCGTCCTGGGAGGAACTCCGCAACCTCTTCACCGTGCGCTACGCGGTTCCGGTGCACCACGCAGTCGTGGCGCTGCTGGGTGGCTCTCAAGCACCGCCTTCAAATCGCCACGTCAAGCCTTTCTTCCGTCAGATTGGGGCAGCCTCCAAACGCCCGGGGGCTCCGCCGGGTTGGGCTGCGCCAGAGGCTGACCTCACCTTCGACTCAGAAGACCACCCTGGCTCCACCGCCGGCTCTGGCATGCTCCCAATGCTCTGCACGCCTACCATCTGCAACGTGGCCGTCACCAAGACACTCATCGACGGCGGTGCCGGCCTCAACTTGCTCTCCATAGAAGCCTTTAGCCTCCTCCACGTGCCGCCCGAGCGGCTCAACCTCAGCAAGCCTTTTTCGGGAGTGGGTGGTGGAGCTGCCCACTTCCTGGGGCAGATCCGCCTCCCCGTCACCTTCGGCACGCGCGACAACTACCGCACTGAGCTGGTGGACTTCGACATCGCTCGCATCGGTCTCCCGTACAATGCCATACTCGGGTACCCGGCTATCGCTCAGTTCATGGAGGCGACTCACCCGGCCTACAACCTCATGAAGAAGCCAGGGAGCAAGGGCGTCTTCACCATCAAGGGGGACACTAAGGTGTCGGCATTCTGAGAATGGGGGTCCCCAGACTTGCCTGCCTGCGGCCCACAGCATGGCTAGGTAGCGGGCCGTATGGCCCATCTTCATCAACCAGGCATCCAAGACCTTCGCGAGGGTCCAAGCCTCGCAAGGCGGACGACACAAGACTTCCTCTGGAGTAGCCTAGCCAGGCAGGCTCACGAGGAGCGGAGATATCAAGGCGGGGCGAACCTCGCGAGGCACTCATGACGTAAGCCATGACGAACGGTGCCCGGTACTGTGCAAAGGCGCCAAGACAAAGGCCCACATTTCCTCTTTGGTGCTAAGGAGGCAAGCGCAGACGAAGAGTACCGAGGCATCAGGCTTAGGTTGCCATATTGGTGCAACAAGACCAAGACCAGGAGGACGGCAAGGCGGAGGTCATCGTGGAGCCCAAGACGGCGTCACCCTAGGGCTTTTTGCAGGTGAAGTCCGCTTTTGTCAGGATAGCTTGTACTAGCTGTCCCCTTCAAATTTGCTCGCCGTTGTTGGCTCCCTTCCCGCTCAACATTTCGGAAGAGGACCAGGGCCTATATAGGTAGAGCTAGCCACCATAGCAGAGACAACTCAAACAGATCAAGAAGCCAACACTCGCACAAGAACACCTCAACCTCAGGAGGCTGTTCTTCTCTTGTACTGTTCGTCATTAGCCCTAGAGGCAATCCACCACCACCACACTGGAGTAGGGTATTACACCACAACGGTGGCCCGAACCAGTATAAACCCTGTATCTCTTTCTGTGTTGTGAGTTCGTCGAGTTCGTCCGCAAGATCTTAGTGAGCTAGAGCGTAGATCGGTAGGAGGGAAAGACTTTGCGCGCACCCCAGTGTTCGAACCTAAAGGGTTTGCCGGAACCCCACATCTGACATCTGGCGCGCCAGGTAGGGGTGCGCCGGAGCTTCTTTCCGCCAATCTGCGCCCTGTGCCGCCACGCTTCGCCCCCATGGCAGGAGCGCCGCCATCCGCCTCTGCGACCGACGCCGGCAGTTGGGAGTCTGGGTACCGAGCCCTGGCTCCCGCCCTGCGGCGAGTGCAGTGGCCGACCAAGTTCAAGCCAGAGATGCCGCCACGTTACGACAGCGTGGCAGATCCAGCGCCGTTCCTTCTGGCTTACGAGGAGGCCGTCCTTGAAGCCGGAGGCGACGACAAGATCATGGCCAACTGGTTCCCCATGGCCCTCATCGGCGAGCCGCGCGTTTGGCTGCTCAACCTCCCAGGATCCACAGTGGCGTCCTGGGAACAAATCCGCAACCTCTTCGACGCGCGCTATGCGGCGCTGGCGCACCACGCAGTCGCGGCGCTGCTGGGTGGCTCCCAAGCGCCGCCTTCAGATCGCCACGTCAAGCCTTTCCTCCGTCAGATTGGAGCAGCCTCCAAGCGCTCGGGGGCTCCGCCCGGTTGGGCCTCGCCGGAGGCCGACCTCACCTTCGACTCAGAAGACCACCCTGGTTCCACCGCCGGCTCCGTTATACTCCCAATGCTCTGCACACCTACCATCTGCAACGTGTTCGTCACCAAGACCCTCATTGATGGCGGTGCCGGCCTCAACTTGCTCTTCGTGCAAGCTTTCAGTCTCCTCCACGTGCCGCCTGAGAGGCTCAATCTCAGTAAGTCTTTTTGGGAGTAGGCGGCGGAGCTACCCACTCTCTGGGGCAGATCCGCCTCCCCGTCACCTTCGGCACGCGCGACAACTACCGCACTGAGCTGGTGGACTTCGACATCGCCCGCATCTATCTCCTGTACAATACCATACTCGGGTACCCGGCTCTCGCTCAGTTCATGGCGGCAACTCACCCGGCCTACAACCTCATGAAGATGCCAGGGAGCAAGGGCGTCCTCACCATCAAGGGAGACACTAAGGAGGCAGTGACGATGCTCAGGCTCGCCTTCAAGGCTGCGGCAGCGGCGCAGCCAGTCGGCGCCAGTACGCCCGAGGCCAAGGAGACCGCACCCACCAAGAAGAAGTAGTTGTTCACCTAAGACAAGGCGGAGACCAAGCAGGTGCCGGTTGACGAGGACGGGTCTTCAGGAGCCACCTTTACCATAGGAACCAGTCTTGACCCGGGACAAGAAGAAGCCTTGGTGAGGTTTTTGCGCGCGAACAAGGATATATTCGCATGGGAGCCCAATCAGCTGGTAGGGGTCCCGAGAGAGGTGATCCAGCATCATCTAAGGGTGTGACCCAACATGCACCCCGTGAAGCAGCGGGTGAGATGGCAGTCCGCCGAGAAGCAGGCCTTCATCGTCCAAGAGACACGCAAGCTAGAGGCGGCTGGCACCATTCGAGAAGTTTGATACCCTGATTGGCTGGCGAACCCTGTCGTGGTGCCGAAGAAAGGTGGGAAGGAACGGATGTGTGCTACCTCTTGAGGACTGCGTTGGATTTCCTTGAAGAGGAAAGGGTGATGCAGCAGAGTAGAGTAAGTATTTCCCTCAGTTTTAGAGAACCAAGGTATCAATCCAGTAGGAGGCTACACGCAAGTCCCTCGTACCTACACAAAACAAATAGCTCCACGCAACCAACGCGATTAGGGGTTGTCAATCCCTTCACGGTCACTTACGAGAGTGAGATCTGATAGAGATGATAGATAATATTTTTGGTATTTTTGGTATAAAGATGCAACGTAAAATAAAAGGGAAGTAAAAAGCAAAAAGCAATAATAAAGTGTTGGGAGATTAATATGATGAGAATAGACCCGGGGGCCATAGATTTCACTAGTGGCTTCTCTCAAGAGCATAAGTATTCTACGGTGGGTGAACAAATTACTGTTGAGCAATTGATGTAATTGAGCATAGTTATGAGAATATCTAGGTGTGATCATGTATATAGGCATCACGTCTGAGACAAGTAGACCGACTCTGCCTCGCATCTACTACTATTACTCCACTCGTCGACCGCTATCCAAAGATGCATCTAGAGTATTAAGTTCAAGAAAATAGAGTAACGCCTTAAGCAAGATGACATGATGTAGAGGGATAAATTCATGCAATATGATAGAAACCTCATCTTGTTATCCTCGATGGCAACAATACAATACGTGCCTTGCTTCCCTACTGTCAATGGGAAAGGACACCGCAAGATTGAACCCAAAGCTAAGCACTTCTCCCATTGCAAGAAAAACCAATCTAGTAGGCCAAACCAAACTGATAATTCGAAGAGACTTGCAAATATAACCAATCATACATAATAGAATTCAGAGAAGATTCAAATATTGTTCATAGATAGACTTGATCATAAACCCACAATTCAGCGGTCTCAACAAACACACCAAAAAAACAAGATTACATCGAACAGATCTCCACGAGAGAGGGGGAGAACATTGTATTGAGATCCAAAAAGAGAGAAGAAGCCATCTAGCTACTAACTATGGACCTGAAGGTCTAAGGTAAACTACTCACACTTCATCGGAGGGGCTATGGTGATGATGTAGAAGCCCTCCATGGTGGATTCCCCTTCCGGCGGAACTCCGGAATAGGCCCCAAGATGGGATCTCGTGGGTACAGAAGGTTGCGGTGGTGGAATTAGGTTTTTGTCTCCGTATCTGATCGTTTGGGGGTACGCAGGTATATATAGGAGGAAGGAGTACGTTGGTGGAGCAAAGGGGGGCCCTCGAGGCAGGGGAGCGCGCCCTAGGGGGGGCGCGCCCTCCACCCTCGTGGCCGCCTCCCTCCTTTCTTGACGGAGGGTCGAAGTCTCCTGGATCATATTTGTTGAGAAAATCACGTTCCCGAAGGTTTCATTCCGTTTGGACTCCGTTTGATATTCCGTTTCTTTGAAACACCGAAATAGGCAAAAAAACAGCAATTCTGGGTTGGGCCTCCGGTTAATAGGTTAGTCCCAAAAATAATATAAAAGTGGAAAATAAAGCCCAATATGGTCCAAAACAGTAGATAATATAGCATGGAGCAATCAAAAATTATAGATACGTTGGAGATGTATCAATGTGCGTCGACTTCACCAACCTCAACAAAGCCTGCCCCCAAGATCCGTTCCCCCTTCCGCGCATTGATCAAATCGTCGACTCCACCGCCGAGTGCTATCTGCTATGTTTCCTAGATGCGTTCTCTGGATACCATCAGATCAAGATGGCGGTGGAGGATGTGGAGAAGACGACCTTCTTGACACCATGTGGGGTGTATTGCTACACCTGCATGCCTTTCGGCCTCCGCAACGCGGGCGCAACCTTTCAACGGCTGATGCACATCACCTTGGGGCGGCAGCTCGGGAGGAACACCGAGGCCTACGTCGATGACATAGTAGTCAAATCTCGTGAGGCGAGGATTGATTCAAGACTTGGAGGAGACCTTTGAAAGCTTGCGTCGGGTGAACCTGAGGCTTAACCCGGAGAAGTGCGTGTTCGGTGTCCCCTCCGGCAAGCTACTAGGGTTCCTCTTATCCCATAGGGGGATCGAGGCGAACCCGGAGAAGATTAAGGCCATCGAGGACATGAGCCCGCCACAGACCCTCAAGGAGATGCAGAAGCTAGCAGGGCGGGTAACCGCATTAGGGCGTTTCATATCCAAGCTAGGCGAGCGCGCCTTACCCTTCTTTAAGCTCATGAAGAAGAAGGTCCCCTTCGAGTGGACCCCGGAGGCCGACCGGGCCTTCCAAGAACTCAAGAAATACCTCACCAGCCCCCCGGTGATAGTGGCGCCACGACCTCTCGAGCCTCTGGTAATCTACCTTGCCGCCACCCCGTACTCCGCCAGCGCGGCGCTGGTGGCGGTCCGGGAGGAGCGCCAAGACGAGGGAGTCCAGCGCCAAGCCAGAGTTGATGCAGCGTAGGGCCAAGAAGGCACACCAGAGCCATTAGCGGCCGAAGATCAAGCTCGGCAGGGCAACATCGCGGAAGCTCCTGAGGACGGCCAAGTCTCAGGAAGTCCTCCGCCCCAGGATACGCCACAATCTCCACAAGACCCGAGCCTCAACAAAGTGCCAGCCCTCATCGAGCACCCAGTGTACTTCGCCAAGACGTGATTACGGGCGCAAGGGCACGCTATCCCATGTCAAGAAAAGCTCACCTTTCGCGCTCTTGGTGGCCTCACGCAAGCTGCGACACTACTTCCAAGGCCACCCCATCAAGGTCGTCTCATCTTACCCATTGGAGAGGGTACTCAAGAGCCCAAACTCGGCCGGAAGGGTCGCTGAATGGAACGTCGAGCTGCAAGCATTCCAGTTGGAGTTCAGCACCACCAGGGTCATCAAGTGAGCCGCGCTCGCCGATTTTGTGGCAGAATGGACCGATGCCTCGACTCTTGAGGAAGGAGAAGACCGGTCCACTTCCCTAGGGGAGTGAGGCGCCAGACGACTGGGTCATGTATTTCGATGGCGCCTTCGCGCACCAGGGCGCGGGGGCTGGAGCAGTGCTCATCTCGCCCACTCAAGACAAGCTCTACTACGCCGTGCAACTCTGCTTCCAGCACGGCGAGAAGGTCTCCAACAATATCGCAGAACATGAAGGCCTCATAGCTGGCCTGAAGGCTGTGGCGGCTCTAGGAGTGAAGCGCCTCACTGTCAAGGGCGACTCGCAACTCCTCGTCAACTTCTCCAACAAAGTATATGAGCCGAAGGACGAGCATATGGAGGCCTACCTTGCGGAGGTGCACAAGATGGAAAAGCAGTTCTCGGGCTTAGAGCTGCAGCACGTGCCCCGGGGCACCAACAAGGAAGACGACGACATCGCCAATAGAGCATCCAAGCAGCAGCCGCAAGAGCCCGGCGTCTTCGAAGAGCGGCTCTTCAAGCCATCGGCTGCGCCACCTCTGTCAAGCACGGCTCAGCCTCGGGAGGAGCTCCCACAGCCCCCGGCCACGGGAGCCCCAGCTTGCGGCCCAACCTCAGGAGCTCGGCTGCTTTTGGCGCTCGAGCCCCAGGAGGAGTGCTGGACCAAGGAATTCAAGGAGTATCTAATGCATGGGACGCTGCCGGAAAAGGAAGAAGACGCGGACCGTGTGGCCCGACAGGCCACGGCATATTGCATTCAAGATGGCGAGTTATACAGAAAATGGCCGAATGATGTTACGTTGCGCTGCATCTCCGGCGATCAAGGGAAGGAGTTGTTGGCTGACATACACGGCGGGGACTACGGACATCACTCATCGTCATGGACCCTCATTAGCAAGGTGTTCCGCAGCGGATTTTATTGGCCCATAGCGCTCAGCGATGCAGCCGAGCTAATGAAGTCTTGTGAAGCTTGCCAATTCCACGCCAAGCAGATCCATCAGCCTGCGCAGGGCCTCCAAACCATTCCGCCTACGTGGCCATTCGCAGTCTGGGGGCTGGACATCTTGGGCCCGTTCCCACGAGCGCCAGGGGGCTACCGCTATCTCTATGTCGCCATCGACAAGTTCACCAAGTGGGCGGAAGTGGAAGTCGTACGTACCATTCCGGCCGGCTTTGCTGTCAAGTTCATCAAGGGCCTCGTGAGCCGCTTCGGGGTCCCCAACCGCATCATCACAGATAATGGCTCACAGTTTACTAGTAACCTCTTCAAAACCTACTGTGCTAACCTTGGAATGCAGATCTGCTACGCTTCGGTGGTCCACCCCAGGAGCAACGGTCAGGCTGAACGCGCCAACGCTGAGGTCCTGAGGGGCCTCAAGACCAGGACCTTCAAGAAGAAGCTGGAAGCCTGCGGCAGGGGCTGGCACGACGAGCTCCAGTCCGTGTTGTGGTCCATTCGCACCACTCCCACCAAGCCAATGGGCGAGACTCCATTCTTCCTCGTCTATGGAGCTGAGGAGGTCCTCCCTCATGAGGTCAAGCATCGCTCCGCACGGGTCCTGGCGTTCGACAAAGCGCGCCAGGACGATACGCGGGGGATGGACCTCGTGCTGGGGGAGGAGCGCCATCGTGAAGCCGCGCTAATGGCGGCAAGGTACCAGCAAGCTCTGCGGCGGTACCATTGCCGCAACATCCTCTCCAGGACGCTCGAGGTAGGCGACCTCGTCCTGAGGCGGGTCCTCTCCAAGGAAGGGCTGCACAAGCTTTCGCACATGTGGGAGGGCCCGTTCAGGGTCGTCCATGTCTCCAGGCCGGGTGCAGCGCGCCTGGAGACGCAGGATGGGACACCCATCCAGAATGCCTGGAACATCCAGCACCTCCAGAAGTTTTACGCATCAAGCAAGGCCCAGAGCCTGAGAAGAAAGGCCCAGAGCCTGTGAAGAAGGCCCGGCGCCTGTGAAGAAGGCCCGGCGCCTGTGAAGAATCGTCGCCCGTGACACACTCACGTAATAATGAGTTGGGCTGTACATGCCCCGGAGTCTCAAGAGCGTCGGCCTTAGGCCCTGGGGCTCCCTCCCACGCCTAGTGGGCAGCACTTAGCTCCACGCTGGTGAGAAGACTTGAAGACTAGATTAGGTGCCGGACGCGGCTTTTTATTTGCTTTCCGAAGTTGGCTCGCTTTTCCTTAATCAGAGTTGCTCTTGGTGTTTGTTGCTGATTTGGTTCCCCAGCCTTTTACCGCTTCTTTTTGTTCCGGCTTCGGTTTGCTCTTATCCTCTCTCTCGCATGTCTCGTGAGGGGGCTAGGCAGGTGCCCTCGCGAGCGTTTCTCTTATCGTTGCCTTTTCACGAGCCACCCTTGCTCTCTTCTCGCTGCCTTTTCACGAGCCACCCTCGTTCGAGCCTGGAAGCTGGCGCACCTCTCCTAAATCCATGCCCCTCGGGTACCGTGATACAAAGTGCCCAGTCAAGGCTTGGGTGGACGGCAGGTCTTTAGTACACCCCCTAACGAATTTTTTGCAGTTTCCGAGCAACGCGGACACCACGCGAGGGAAAGGGTTTCCTAAACGCACCAGGTTAAGTTATCTCTGCACAAAATAGCAGTACGGCATGGGAAACGACATGCACAATGCATTAACCAAAGAACCACAGTTCGATACATGCCCCTCTGGGCCCATACTGGATTTCGTTTTCTGATGCAGGAAAGAAAGAAAAAGCTAAGCAAAGTAATGTTGCAGCAGTCCGCAAAGGCAGGCCCTTGGCAACGCCCCAAGCCTAGCCGGACCCCACCTCACGCTTCACGGAGGCGCAACGGCGAGATGACCCGCTACCTCCTTCGAAGCGGGCGCGGCGACGTGGCGGCTGATCATAACCACTGCTGCTAGAGCTGTCACTAGAGAAAGAGCCGCCGTAGCTGGAGGAGACGCGGCCGCCGCCGAAGGCAGGCTCGCCCTCGTCCTCATCGCGACCGTCACCAAGGCCAAGCACCTCCTCGCCGTCGTTCGCCTCGGGGAAGCACCCGGCGCGGCGACCATCCTCCCCGAACACCCTCACATAGAGGGTCGACTCACCATCATACCTGAAATGGAGGGTGCATCGCTTGCACAGGCCGTATGGCAATAACGTCTGCCCGACCACGGGCTGTAGCTATGTTACCCTTGCGGAAGTCTCGATTGACCCAAGAGGGCCCTGCTGCGAAGCCGTCCGCTGCCGTGAGCCCGCCCAGACCAGAGGCCGGCAGTTCGCCGGCGAAGAAGGGCGAAAGTTGGAGCCAGTTGCCGGCCGAGCTCTCTGACCAGACAACGAACTCCGGTGACACCTCAGCAGAATGGAAGCACGGGCGGGGAGGCCGCGCCACCATTGCGCGCCTCCCCTCATCGGCTGGACCACCATGGATGGGACGATCCCCGCCACGTGCCATGGCGCCACCACAACGGTGGGCCACGGCGGGGGTCGCAGCGTGCTTGCGCAGATGGCCATGGCCGCGCTTGGGTGCCGGGGAGCCAAGGCCCTCGCGAGGGGCCTTCCCTTTCTCGGGGGCAGAGAACTTCTTTCGTGGCGCCATTGATGGCACTGCCAGCAGTGGAGCAAGGAGGACGAAGCAAGCAAGCAAGGAGAAGATGGGCAATAGGGGCTCCGCCCCCCTCCCCATTTATAGCGAAAGAAGGCCAACCGGCGTCCCCCACGATCGCAGGTAATGATGGTTTTCCTTTCATGTCGCAGGGACTTGTCAAGTCGAACAGTTGCCAAGGCGGCATGGGGAAGCGGAGACGCCCACATCCAATCAATCGCCACGCGTCGACCGAGGCCATAGGCTTTTGGGGCCCGCGGCGCTCCGAACTTGACCCTTGGCTTCGCCCATGAAAGCCAGCAAGCGCCTTGGGCCCGGGCTCTTGTCGGAGTTCTGGGAACGGGGTCCCCAGACTTGCCTCCCTGCCCACAACAGGCGTGGCTAGGTAGCAGACGTCTGACCCATCTTCATCAACCAGGCATCCAAGACCTTCGCAAGGGTCCAAGCCGCGCGAGGCGGACGACACAAGACTTCCTCTGGAGTAGCCTAGCTAGGCAGGCTCACGAGGAGCGGAGATACCAAGGCGGGGCGAACCTCGCGAGGCACTCGTGACGTAAGCCATGACGAACGGTGCCAGGCGGGTACTAGGCAGGCGCCAGTGCGCACAGCGTCCACATTTCCTCTTTGGTGCTAAGGAGGCAAGCGCAGACGAAGAGTACCGAGGCATCAGGCAAAGGTTGCCATATTGGTGCAACAAGGCCAAGACCAGGAGGACGGCAAGGCGGAGGTCATCGTGGAGCCCAAGATGGCGTCACCCCAGGGCTTTTCGCAGGCGAAGACCGCTTTTGTTAGGATAGCTTGTACTAGCTGCCCCCCTTCAAATTTACCCGCCGTTGTTGGCTCCCTTCCCGCTCAACATTTGGGAAGAGGACCAGGGCCTATATAAGTAAAGCTAGCCACCATAGTAGAGACAACTCGAACAGATCAAGAAGCCAACACTCGCACAAGAACACCTCAACCTCAGGAGGCTGTTCTTCTCTTTTACTGTTCATCATTAGCCCTAGAGGCAATCCACCACCACCACACTGGATTAGGGTATTACACCACAACGGTGGCCCGAACCAGTATAAACCCCGTGTCTCTTTCTGTGTTGTGAGTTCATCGAGTTCGTCCGCAAGATCTTAGTGAGCTAGAGCGTAGATCGGTAGGAGGGAAAGACCTCGCGCGCACCCCAGTGTTCGAACCTAAAGGGTTTGCCGGAACCCCACATCCAACATAAGGAGGCTGTGACGGCCAAAGCTCGCTTTTCAAGATCAATGGCAAGAAATAGCCAGCCGGCGCCAGTACGCTCGAGGCCAAGGAGACCGCACCCGCCAAGAAGACAGTTGTTCACCCAAGACAAGGCGGAGACCATGCAGGTGCCCGTTGACGAGGACGGGTCTTCAGGAGCCACCTTTACCATAGGAACCAGTCTTGACCCGGGACAAGAAGAAGCCTTGGTGAGGTTTTTGCGCGCGAACAAGGATATATTCGCATGGGAGCCCAATCAGCTGGTAGGGGTCCCGAGAGAGGTGATCCAGCATCATCTAAGGGTGTGCCCCAACATGCGCCCCGTGAAGCAGCGGGTGAGACGGCAGTCCACCGAGAAGCAGGCCTTCATCGTCCAAGAGACACGCAAGCTAGAGGCGGCTGACACCATTCGAGAAGTTCGATACCCTGATTGGCTGGCGAACCCCGTCGTAGTATCGAAGAAAGGCGGGAAGGAACGGATGTGCGTCGACTTCACCAACCTTAACAAAGCTTGCCCCCAAGATCCGTTCCCCCTTCCACGCATCGATCAAATCGTCGACTCCACCGCCGAGTGCGACTTGCTATGTTTCCTGGATGCGTTCTCTGGATACCACCAAATCAAGATGGCGGTGGAGGATGTGGAGAAGACGGCCTTCCTGACACCATGCGGGTTGTATTGCTACACCTGCATGCCCTTCGGCCTACACAACGCGGGCGCAACCTTTCAGCGGCCGATGCACATCGCCTTGGGGCGGCAGCTCGGCAGGAACACAGAGGCCTACGTTGATGACATAGTGGTCAAATCTCGTGAGGCGAGGACATTGATTCAAGACTTGGAAGAGACCTTTGAAAGCTTGTGCCGGGTGAACTTGAGGCTTAACCCGGAGAAGTGCGTGTTTGGCGTCCCCTCCAGCAAGCTACTAGGGTTCCTCGTATCCACAAAGGGATCGAGGCGAACCCGGAGAAGATAAAGGCCATCAAAGACATGAGCCCACCACAGACCCTCAAGGAGATGCAAAAGCTAGCAGGGCGGGTGACTGCATTAGGGCGTTTCATCTCCAAGCTAGGTGAGCGCGCCTTACCCTTCTTTAAGCTCATAAAGAAGAAGGGCCCCTTCGAGTGGACCCTGGAGGCCGACCAGGCCTTCCAAGACCTCAAGAAATACCTCACCAGCCCCCCGGTGATGGTGGCACCGCGGCCTCTAGAGCCTCTGGTACTCTACCTTGCCGCGACCCCGTACTCCGCCAGCGCGGCATTGGTGGCGGTTCGGGAGGAGTGCCAAGACAAGGGTGTGTCGCGCCAAGCCAGAGCTGATGCAGCGCAGGGTCAGGAAGGCTCAGCAGAGCCATCAGCGGCGGAAGGCCAAGCTCAGCAGGGCAGCATCGCAGAAGCTCCTGAGGACGGCCAGGTCTCAGGAAACCCTCCACCTCAGGATATTCCACAATATCTACGGAACCCGAGCCTCGACAGTGTGCTAGCCCTCGTCGAGCACCCGGTGTACTTTGTCAGCACCGTACTGCGGGACGCGAGGGCGCGCTACCCCATGCCGCAAAAGCTCCTGCTCAACTCTTGGTGGCCTCGCGCAGCTGCGACACTACTTCGTGGCCACCCCATCAAGGTCGTCTCATCTTACCCATTGGAGAGGGTACTCAGGAGCCCGAACTCAGCCGGAAGGGTCGCTGAATGGAACATCGAGCTGCAAGCATTCCAGCTGGAGTTCAGCACTACCAGGGTCATCAAGGGAGCCGCGCTCGCCGATTTTGTGGCAGAATGGACCGATGCCCCGGCTCTTGAGGAAGGAGAAGACCCGTCACCTCCCCAGGAAGTGAGGCACCAGACGGCTGGGTCATGTATTTCGATGGCGCCTTCACGCACCAGGGCGCGGGGGCTGGAGCAGTGCTCATCTCGCCCACTCAGGACGAGCTTTACTACGCCGTGCAACTCTGCTTCTAGCACGGTGAGAAGGTCTCCAACAATATCACAGAATACGAAGGCCTCATAGCTGGCTTGAAGGCCGCGGCGGCTCTGGGGGTGAGGCGCCTTACCATCAAGAGCGACTCGCAGCTCCTCGTCAACTTCTCCAACAAAGTGTACGAGCCGAAGGACGAGCACATGGAGGCCTACCTTGCGGAGGTGCGCAAGATGGAAAAGCAGTTCTTGGGCCTGGAGCTGCTGCACGTGCCCCGGGGCACCAACAAGTAAGCCGACGACATCCCCAAGAGAGCATCCAAGCGGCAACCGCAAGAGCCCGGCGTCTTTGAAGAGCGGCTCTTCAAGCCATCAGCTACGCCACCTCTTTCAAGCACGACTCAGCCTCGGGAGGAGCTCCCACAGCCCCTGGCCACGGGAGCCCCAACCTGCAGCCTAACCTCAGGAGCTCGGCTTCTCTTGGCGCTCGAACCCCAGGAGGAGTGCTGGACCAAGGACTTCAAGGAGTACCTGATGCACGGGACGCTGCCGGAGAAGGAAGAAGACGCAGAGCGTGTGGCCTGACAGGCCACGGCATACTGCATTCAAGACAACGAGTTGTACAGGAAACGGCCGAACGACGTCACGCTACGCTGCATCTCCAGCGACCAAGGAAGGGAGTTGCTGATTGACATACACGGCGGGGACTGTGGATATCACTCATCGTCAAGGACCCTCGTCGGCAAGGCCTTCCGCAGCGGATTCTATTGGCCTACAGCATTCAACGACGCAGCCGAGCTGGTGAAGTCTTGCGAAGCTTGCCAATTCCACGCCAAGCAAATCCATCAGCCCGCTCAGGGCCTCCAAACCATCCCGCTCACGTGGCCGTTCGCGGTCTGGGGGCTGGACATCTTGGGCCCGTTCCCATGAGCGCCAGGGGGCTACCGCTATCTCTACGTCGCCATCGACAAGTTCACCAAGTGGGCGGAAGTGGAAGCCGTCCGTACCATTCCAGCCGGCTCTGCTATCAAGTTCATCAAGGGCCTCGTGAGCCGCTTCGGGGTCCCCAACCGCATCATGACAGATAATGGATCGCAGTTTACTAGTAACCTCTTCAAAACCTACTGTGCTAACCTTGGAACGCAGATCTGCTATGCTTCGGTGGCCCACCCCAGGAGCAATGATCAGGCCGAACGTGCCAACGCTGAGGTCCTGAGGGGTCTTGAGGACCTTCAAGAAGAAGCTGGAGGCCTGCGGCAGGGGCTGGCATGACGAACTCCAGTCCGTGCTGTGGTCCATGCACACCACCGCTACCAAGCCAACGGGCGAGACTCCATTCTTCCTCGTCTACGGAGCCGAAGCAGTCCTCCCTCACGAGGTCAAGCATCGCTCCGCGCGGGTCCTGGCGTACGACGAAACGCAGCAGGACGCCATGCGGGGGATGGATCTCGTACTGGGGGAGGAACACTGACGCGAAGCCGCATTGAGGGCGGCAAGGTACCAAAAAGTGCTGCGGCGGTACCACTGCCGCAACATCCGCTCCAAGGCGCTCGAGGTGAGCGACCTCATCTTGAGGCGGGTCCTCTCTAGGGAAGGGCTGCACAAGCTTTCGCCCATGTGGGAGGGCCCGTTCAGGGTCGTCCATGTATCCAAAGCCGGAGCAGCGCTCGAGACGCGGGATGATACCCGCCCGAACGCCTGAACATCCAAAGACCTCCTAAGTTCTATCCATGAAGCAAGGCCCAGAGCACGAGAAGAAAGGCCCAGAGCTCGTGAAGAAGGCCCGGTGCACTGTGAAGAATCGCCGCCGTGACACTCTCATGTAATAATGAGTGGGGTTGTACACGCCCGGAGTCTCGGGAGCGCCGGCCTCGAGCCCTGGGCTCCCTCCCACGCCCAGTGGACAACACTTAGCTCTGCGCTGGTGAGAAGACTTGAAGACTAGATTAGGTGCCGGACGCGGCTTTTCATTTGCTTTCTGTAGTTGGCTCGCTTTTCCTTAATCGGAGTTGCTCTTGGTGTTCATTGCTGATTTGGTTCCCTAGCCTTTTACCGCTTTTTCGGCTCTAGTTTGCTCATGTTCTCTCTCTCTCTCGCATACCTCGCGAGGGGGCTAGGCAGGTGCCCTCGCAAGCATTTCTCTTCCCTTTGCCTTCTCGCGAGCCACCCTCGTTCGAGCCTGGAAGCTAGCACATCTCTCCTAATCCGTGCCCCTCGGGTACCGCGATACAAGGTGCCAAGTCAAGGCTTGGGTGGACGGCAAATCTTTTAGTGCACCCCCTAACAAATTTTTTGTAGTTTCCGAGCAACGCAGGCACCACGTGAGGGAAAGGGCATCCCAAACACACCAGGTTAAGTTATCTTTGCGCAAAATAACAACACGGCATGGGAACGACACGCACAGTGCATTAACCAAAGAACCACAGTTCGATACACGCCCCTCTGGGCCCATACTGGTTTCGTTTTCCGATGCAGGAAAGAAAGAAAAAGCTAAGCAAAGCAGCGTTGCATCAATCCGCAGAGGCAGGCCCTTGGCGACGCCCCAAGCCTAGCCAGACCCCTCCTCGCGCTTCACAGAGGCGCGACGACGAGATGACCCGCTGCCTCCTTCGAAGCGGGCGCGGCGGCTAGTCGGAGCCACCGTTCTTTGGAGCTCACACCGGAGGAAAGAGCCGCCAGAGCTGGAGGAGACGCCACGCCGCCGAGGGCAGGCTCGCCCTCGTCCTCATAGCGACCATCACCAAGGCCGAGCACCTCCTCACCGTTGTTCGTCTCGGGGCAGCACCCGGCGCGGCGACCATTTTCCCCGAACACCCTCACATAGAGGGTCGATTCACCATCATACCTGAAGTGGAGGGTGCATCGCCTGCCCAGGCCGCATGCGTGGGCGAACGTCTGCTAGCTATGGGCCAAGGCTATGTTGCCCGCGGCAGAGGTCTCGACCGCGACCCAAGAGGCCCTGCTGCAGCAGCTGCCTGCCTGCAGCCAGAGCCCGCCCGAACAGGAGGCCGGCAGTTCACCGGCGAAGAACCACGGAAGTTGGAGCCAGTTGCTGGTCGGGCTCTCCGACCAGACAACAAACCCCGACGATACCTCAGCCGAATGGAAGCGCGGGCGGGGAGGCCGCGCCACCATCGCGCGCCTCCCCTCATCGGCTAAACCACCATGGATGGGACGATCCCCTCCGCGTGACACGGTGCCACCTCGATGGTGGGCCATGGCGGGGGTCGCAGCATGCTTGCGCGGATGGCCGCGGCCGCGCTTGGGCACCGGGGAACCGGGGCCCTCGCGAGGGGCCTTTCCTTTCTCGGTGGAAGAGAACTTCTTTCGTGGCGCCATCAATGGCACTGCGAGCAGTGGGGCAGAGAAGCAAGCAAGCAAGGAAGAGATGGGCAACGGGGGCTCCGCCCCCTCCTCATTTATAGCAAGGGAAGGCCAACCGACGTCTCCCACGATCGCAGGTAATGATGGTTTTCCTTGCATGTCACAGGGACTTGTCAAGTCGTGTAGTTGCCGAGGCAGCATGGGGAAGCGGAGACGCCCATGTCCAATCAACCGCCACACGTCGACCGAGGCCGCAGGCTTTTGGGGCCCGCGGTGCTCCGAACTTGACCTTTGGCTTCGCCGCGAAGCCAAGCCCAAGCGCACCTTGGGCCCGGGGGCTACTGTCGGCATTCTCGGAACGGGGGTCCCCGGATTTGCCAGCCTGCGGCCCATAGCACGGCCAAGCAGCAGGTCGTACGGCCCATCTTCGTCAACAAGGCACCCAAGACCCTCGCGAGGGTCCAAGCCTCGCGAGGGGGACGACGCAAGACCTCCTCTGGAGTGGCCTAGCCAAGCAGGCTCACGAGGAGCGAAGATATCAAGGCGAGGAAAACATCACGAGGCTCTCGTGACGTGAGCCATGACGAATGGTACCAGGCGGGCGCCAGTGCGTGCAGCGTCCCTATTTCCTCTTTGGTGCTAAGGAGGCCAGCGCAGGCGAAGAGTACCGAAGCATCAGGCAAAGGTTGCCATATTGGTGCAACGAGACCAAGACTAGGAGGACAGCAAGGCAGAGGTCATCGTGGAGCCCAAGACGGCGTCACCCCCCAGAGCTTTTCGCAGGCGAAGACCGCTTTTGTCAGGATAGCTTGTACTAGCTGCCCCCCTTCAAATTTGCCCACCGTTGTTGGCTCCCTTCCCGCTCGATATTTGGGAAGAGGACTAGGGCCTCTATAAATAGGACTAGCCACCACAATAGGAGGCAACTGATCCCGAACTGGTTCAGGTCATCCTCAACTACACAAGCACAAGAACTCATCAACCTCAGGAGGATGTTCTTCCCCTGTACTGTTCATCATCAGCCCATGAGGCAATCCACCACCACCACACTGGAGTAGGGTATTACACCACAACGGTGGCCCGAACCAGTATAAACCTCGTGTCTTTCTGTGTTGCGAGTTCGTCGAGTTCGTCCGCGAGATCTTAGCGAGCTAGAGCGTAGATCGGTAGGAGGGAGAGACTTTCCGTGCACCCTAGTGTTCGAACCTTGAGGGTTTGCCGGAACCCCACATCCGACAGACGCCAGCCTCACACCGAAGCCGAACCAGTGAACCCTCGTACTCCTCTCCGCATGGGCATCCACTGTCGCGTCTTCCCCGGCTCCGTGTCGCCCCCTTCCTAGGCCTTGCCATCGTCCACCGCCCTGGTGCTCTCAGCGCGGCGTGGTCAACGTGGTCAAGGAACAACTTCCATCGGAAGAGTACTGTACGTGGAGAGGCTGACAGTTGGGTCCACGGCCACAACAAGGAAGTGGATCCTTATTACACGGAAAATAATGATTCCTCCACCTGACAGCGGGGACCCACCGAACGGGCCACCGTATTTCACGAAAAAAAGGTTTCCCCCCTGACTGCTAGGACCCACCAGCTACATCTTCGCACGCAAGGAAGTGCGTCCATATTATAGGCAAAAAAATGATTCGCCCCCCTGACTGCTGGGACCCACCAGCTACATCTTTGCACGCAAGGAAGTGCCTGACACTCGGGACCCACCCGGTCGAAGCGTACGTAGCGTTCTCATTCTGGTCACGAACATGTACGTACATACTGGTCGATCGGTCTGTCTGCAGGCTGCAGCGGTGAACCGTGGCCATGTAAGGAAGGGAACGTGTGGTAGTAGAGGCGCGCACGTGTGGTAGTAGAGGCACGCATGTAGCATGTACACGTACGTACAACGGCCATGGTGAAAGAAAGTAAATACGACCACGTACGTACATACGGGCGGGGTCTGAAGCGCCTACTCGCGCATACATACGGCCAGGGCTCATGTGCATGGTTGTGGCTGGGTCGGAACGGAGAAACTGCATCGTCTTGTGTTCATGGGGAGGCAACATAATGCGTCGTGTTCATCGGGAGGCAACGGAAAGTGTGTTGTTCATCGGGAGCCAACCGGCTTGGACGGAACAGGCGATGGAAACGAGGCCTAGTGTACCGCAGAACGGAGGAAACGGCCTTGTGTTCGACTGGCCACGGTGGAAACAGGATCCTGTTCATCTGGAGGGGTCTGACGTACCGCAAAACGGAGGAAACGGACCTCCTACGGTTGAAACGGGGTCCTGTCGATCGGGAGGGGTGTGGCGTACCGCAAAACGGAGGAAACGGACCTCCTACGGTCGAAACGGGGTCCTATTGCTCGGGAGGGGTGTGGCGTACTGCAAAACAGATGAAATGGACTTGTGTTGGAGCGCTACGGTCGAAACGGGGGTCATGTTCATCGGGAGGGGTGTGGCGTACTGCAAAACGGGACTCCACGGGATATTGTTCATCTCCACCGTCGACCTCCTCCAGCCTCCATGGGGTACTGTTCATCCACCGTCGACCTCCTCCAGCCTCCACCTGCGACTGTTCATCCACCGGCTCCTGTTCATCCAGCCTCCACCTCGTGCTCCTCCACCGGCTACTGTTCAACCAACCCTCTCCACGGGGGTCCTGTTCAACCACCCCTCCATGGGCTACTGTTCATCCAGCCCTCCACCGGCTACTGTTCAACCAGCCCTCCACGGGGTCCTATTCATCCAGCCCTCCACGGGGTCCTGTTCATCCACTGGCTCGGTTGATCGGGGTACTGTTCATCCAACAGCAACGGCCTCTACTACCATGGATTCCTATTCATCCAACCCCCACCGGGAACTGTTCGTCCAAACCCCCCAACAAGGCTCACTGTTCATCCAGAGGCAGCATCGATCGGCTTCAATTAGTTGCAGTAGCAAAGGAATTGCTCGATCGGGTTCAGTTAACAGCCATCGATCGATCGCTCGGGTTCAGTAATGCGTAGCCTGCAGTGTAATCGCTCGAGTTCAGTTAGAGCCCAACGCCTCGCTCGGGTTCAGTTAGAGCGCAATGCCTTGCACACACACGTGTATGTACGAGAGAAACGCGCATCGCTCGGCCCTCGACCAGCCACCGTAACCGGGAATTCACCGATATTTTCCTCGCCCTCACTTCTACCACGTTTTTTCTGTCATGGATGTCCCAAAGAATGTCATGCAGTTGCGTCTCCGGCCCGCCCAGGATGAAAAGCTCATTTTCTATCATGTTTTTTTGTCATAGAAGTAGGAGCCCACCACATCTATGATGATACCGGGTTTTGTCACAATTATCGTCATAGAAGTGTCATAAGTATGACAGAAAAAAAATTCGTTCGACCCAAAATGTCACGGATGTGTTCTTTTTTGTAGTGCAACAAGAGTCCGGTTCTTCCTCTCAACAACTCCATTTTGTTGAGGTGTGTACGTAGCCGAGAACTCGTGTGAAATCCCTTCTTCGTCAAGAAAGGTATCCACATTAGCGTTCTTGAACTCCGTTCCGTTGTCGCTGCGGACCTTCTTGATCTTCACTTCAAATTGATTTTGGGCCTTCCTAGCGAAGTTCATGAAGATCTTTTGGACCTGTGATTTATCATCAAGAAAGAACACCCACATAAATCTTGAAAAATCATCGACTATGACTAGACCAAATGAGTTTCCACTGAGACTTTTATAGGCATTGGGACCGAAGAGATCCATATGAAGTAGCTCGAGCGGTCTTCTCGTGGTCAGGATGTTCTTCACGGGGTGACTTCCTCCAACTTGTTTTCCTGCTTGACAAGCACTGCACAATATATCCTTGTCAAATATAACATCTTTCACTCCAAGGATATGATCTCATTTAATAAGCTTATCAAGATTTCGCATGCCCACATGACCTAACCTTCTATGCCACAACCAGCCTTTACAGGATTTAGCAATTAAGCAAGTTCTAGGTTGAGCCTTTTTAGTGAAATAAACAATGTAAAGATCACCTCTGCGTATACTAGTAAAGACCATATTATGATTATCTCTATGAAACACTTGGCAATCTACTTCAGTAAATAGGACATTGAAACCAAAGTCAGCAAGTCTAGATACGGAAAGTAAATTATAGCCAAGAGATTCAACGAGCATAACATTTTGTATGGAGCTATCATGTGAGATGGCCACCTTACCAAGGCCAACCACCTTACCCTTTGAGTTATCACCAAAGTTGACATACTTTCGAGGGTCGTCGTTTTCAGCTAGTTCACGAAACATATCCTTGTCTCCGGTCATGTGATCGGTACATCCACTATCAAGAATCCATTCCTTTCCTCCAGCCATGTAGCCGCGAAGATTAGCCATAAGACCTAATTGTCTCATAGACTCCTCGAGATCAAAGTCACTATCATCATCCTCATCATAGTATCCATGTTCAACATCGTCTTGTGATGGATCGATTCCTAGAGAAAGTGATTCATTAGATAAATGATCATCATAATGTTCATGTTTATGAATTCGAAGGGCTTCAGAGATGATATTGCTAATGATTCCAACATCTCCTTTGGCATGCATAAGGTTAGGAAGCTCAGATAAACAATCACCAAACCTAGGATCATTGGAATTCATCTTACTCAAAGCAATAGACTTGTGAAGAATCTCATCTAAGTTTTGCAAGGAGTAGTTTGGAAATCGTGACTCAAGAAAACTCCATATAGTGTAGGCACAATCAAGAGTAGGCAAACAACCGAACAAATTTCTAGGCACACCTCTAGTAATAATATTGACAGTTCTAAGGTTGCGAATCATGTCAATAGACTCATCAAGGGTAGGACGCAAAGGATCAACATGGGGTGCACAAGGGCTAGTAATGTACTTGTTCAAATGATATTCATTGAAAATCTCAAGCATTTCATTTTTTTCACTCATGAAAGAACTCTCCATCAAGTATAGGCACTCTACGTCTAAGACTCCCCAACATAGACTCATCTATCTTCCTCCAATGGTGATTAAACCAAAGCAATGGAGACCAATGCTCTGATACCAATTGAAAGGATCGATAAGAGGTGTCTAGAGGGGGGTGATTAGACCCTCAATAAAGAAAAGTGGCAGTTTTTAATTTCTTCAAGTTAAGGTGGAGTTTTAGCATAAGTTTAAACATTCACAATACATTTCAAGCAAGCATGGCAAGAGTATATGAGCAGCGGAAAGTAAAGCATGCAAGTTGCAAGAAACTAAAGGGATGGGATTGGAGTGTGCAAACGCAATTGGAGACACGGAGATTTTTGGCGTGCTTCTGATAGGTGGTGCTATCGTACATCCATGTTGATGGAGACTTCAACCCACGAAGGGTAACGGTTCCACGAGTCCACATAGGGCTCCACCCACGAAGGGTCCACGAAGAAGCAACCTTGTCTATCCCACCATGGCCATCGCCCACAAAGGACTTGCCTCACTTGGGTAGATCTTCACGAAGTAGGCGATCTCCTTGCCCTTACAAACTCCTTGGTTCAACTCCACAATCTTGACGGAGGCTCCCAAGTGACACCTAACCAATCTAGGAGACACCACTCTCCAAAAGGTAATAGATGGTGTGTTGATGATGAACTCCTTGCTCTTGTTCTTCAAATGATAGTCTCCCCAACACTCAACTCTCTCTCATAGATTTGGATTTGGTGGAAAGATGATTTGAGTGGAAAGCAACTTGGGGAAGGCTAGAGACCAAGATTCTTGTGGTTGGATTGGAATATCTTGGTCTCAATACATGAGTAGGTGGTTCTTTCTCAGAAAATGAATGCTGGAAGTGTAGGCACGTTCTGATGGCTCTCCTCGTGAATGGAGGATGGGTGGAGGGGTATAGATAGCCTCCACACAAAATCTAACCATTACACACAATTCACCAAACTCGGTGGGACTGAATCGAGAAACTCGGTCAGACCGATTTAGTTCAAAATGTGAACGTTAGGATTTTCGGTGGGACCGATATGATCAACTTGGTGGGACCGATGAGCTAGGGTTAGGGTAAAACCTCAACTCGGTTTGACCAATTACACAAACTCAGTGAGACCAATTTTGGTAATAAGCAAAACAGAGAGTTGGTTAAGCAAACTCGGTGGGACCGATTGCATATCTCGGCGAGACCGAAATAATTGCAACAGCAACAAAGAGTTTGCAAGCCCATCTCGGTGAGACCGAGATCCCATCGGTGAGATCGAACTAATTAGGGTTTCTGGCAGTGGCTATGTCAAGTGAACTCGGTGGCGCGAGATAGATCAAATCAGTGGGGCCGACTTTAGGTTTAGGACATATGTGGAAATGAGAAAGTGGTTGAAGGTTTTGGAGCATATCACTAAGCACTTTGAGCAAGCAAGCCATTAAGCAACACCTCATCCCCTTTTATTAGTATTGGCTTTTCCTATGGACTCAATGTGATCTTGGATCACTAAAATGAAAATGTAGAGTCTTGAGCTTTTGAGTTTTTGCCAATCTTCTGTCCTTAGCATCTTGAAGGGGTTCCACATCCTCTTGTCCACGCCACTCCACTGTTGAACTCATCTGAAATATACTAGATAAAAGTATTGGTCCAACAAGAGATATGTTGACATTAATTACCAAAATCACCCAGGGAGCACTTGTGCTTTCACCATATCATGTCACATATTTTGATTGCATGTGATGTTTATATTTTATGAATCTTATTTTGCTTAGTACGGTGGTAGCATTATAAGATGATCCCTTACTAAAATTTCAAGGTATAAGTGTTCTCCCTGAGTATGCACCGTTGAGACAGTTCGTCGTGCTGAGACACCACATGATGATAGGGTGTGATAGGCTCTACATTCACATACAACGGGTGCAAGACAGTTTTGCACATGCGGAATACTCGGGTTAAACTTGACGAGCCTAGCATGTACAGACACGGCCTCGAAACACTGGAGACCGAAAGGTTGAACGTGAATCATATAGTAGATATGATCAACATAGAGATGTTCAGCATTGAAGACTACTCCATCTCACGTGATGATCGGACATGGTTTAGTTGTTTTGGATCACGTGATCATTTAGATGACTCGAGGGATGTCTACCTAAGTGGGAGTTCTTAAGTAATATGATTAATTGAACTTAATTTATCATGAACTTAGTCCTGATAGTATTTGCATATCTATGTTGTAGATCAATAGCTTGCGTATAGCTCCCCTGTTTTATTTTTTGATATGTTCCTAGACAAAACTAAGTTGAAAGATGATAGTAGCAATGATGCGGACCGGGTCCGTGATCTGAGGATTATCCTCATTGCTTCACAGAAGTATTATGTCCTTGATGCACCGCTAGGTGACAGACCTATTGCAGGAGTAGATACAGATGTTATGAATGTTTTGCAAGCTCGATATGATGACTACTTGATAGTTTAGTGCGCCATGCTTTACGGCTTAGAACCGGGACTTCAAAGACGTTTTGAACACCACAGAGCATATGAGATGTTCCAGGAGCTGAAATTGGTATTTCAGACTCATGCCCATGTCGAGAGGTATGAGACCTCTGACAAGTACTTTGCCTACAAGATGGAGGAGAATAGCTCAGCCAGTGAGCATGTACTCAAAATGTCTGGGTACTATAATCACTTGAATCAAGTGGGAGTTAATCTTCCAGATAAGATAGTGATTGACAGAATTCTCTAGTCACTATCACGAAGCTACTAGAACTTTGTGATGAACTATAATATGCAAGGGATGATGAAAATGATTCCCGAGCTCTTCGCGATGCTGAAATCAGCGAAGGTAGAAATCAAGAAAGGGCATCAAGTGTTGATGATTAACAAGACCACTAGTTTCAAGAAAAAGGGCAAGGGAAAGAAAGGGAACTTCAAGAATAATGGCAAGCAAGTTGCCACTCACATGAAGAAGCCCAAAGCTAGACCTAAGCCTGGAACTGAGTGCTTCTACTGCAAAGGGAACGGTCACTGGAAGCGGAACTACCCCAAATACTTGGCGGATAAGAAGGATGGCAAAGTGAACAAAGGTATGTTTGATATACATGTTATTGATGTGTACTTTACTAGTGTTCATAGTAAACCCCAGGGTATTTGATACCGGTTCAGTTGCTAAGATTAGTAACTCGAAACAGGAGTTACAAAATGAACAGAGACTAGTTGAAGGTGACGTGACGATGGGTGTTGGAAGTGATTCCAAGGTTGATAAGATCACCATAGCATACTCCCTCTACCTTCGGGATTAGTATTGGACCTAAATAAATGTTATTTGGTGTTTGCGTTGAGCATGAATATGATTGGATCATGTTTGTTGCGATACGGTTATTCATTTAAGTCAGAGAATAATTGTTGTTCTGTTTACATGAATAAAACCTTCTATGGTCTTACATACAATGTAAATGGATTACTAAATCTCGATCACATTGATACACATATTCATAATATTGATGCAAAAAGATGCAAAGTAACAATGATAGGGCAACATGTTTGTGGGACTGTCGTTTAGGTCATATTGGTGTAAAGCGCATGAAGAAACTCCATTCGGATGGACTTTTGGAATCACTTGATTATGAATCATTTGATACTTGCGAACCATGCCTCATGGGCAAGATGACTAAAACTCTGTTCTCCGAAACAATGGAGCGAGCCAATGACTTATTGGAAATAATACATACCGATGTATGCGGTCCAATGAGTGTTGAGGCTCGCGGCGGGTATCGTTATTTTCTAACCTTCATAGATGATTTGAGGAGATATGAGTATATCTACTTAATAAAACACAAGTCTTAAACATTTGAAAAGTTCAAAGAATTTCAGAGTGAAGTGGAGAATCATCGTAACAAGAAAATAAAATTTCTACGATCTGATCGCGGAAGCGATATTTGAGTTACGAGTTTGGCCTTCATTTAAAACAATGTGGAATAGTTTCACAACTCACACCACCTGGAACACCATAGCGTAATGGTGTGTCCGAACGTCGTAACCGTACTTTATGGTGCAATTTATGATGTCTCTTACCGATTTACCACTATCGTTTTGGGGTTATGCTGTAACATCCCAAATTTTCAACTTGGAATGTTATACATAGATCATCACTTGCATATGATATTTTATTGCATTTTGGCTCGATCCTAGAAATTTCACGCAACTCAAGGACCCACGGAGAGAGTTGGAGATTTTGTTATTTTCATATTTGAGTTTTCTCAAATTTTGAAAATAGGATCATTTGATATTATTTATTTTATCTTCAATTATTTCTGTTGTCAATATATGAGAGAGGGAATAAAATGACTTTCCCAAAATAAAGGAATAATGAAGATTTAATAAAAAAATCAAATAAGTTTTTTATTTGGAGTTTTTCGCTATTTTATTTGAATTTAGGAAAAATGCGCGTTTTTCAAAATTGCATTTAGGCCCCAAATAAATGTTCATCTTGTACGACTTGATTTTAGAAGTCGGGAAAATTTATTTCGGGATTTTTTGAGTCCGTTTAGTATTTTTTTTCGTTAGTTTTTCTGCGCGGAATTAATTTAAAAAAAAACTGAACCGACCTACGGGCCATGTTAGGCGGACTCCTCGGCGGCCTTTATAAGCCGTCGCCCGCCCGGGGCGAAACCCTAACCGCCGCCGCCTCGAGCCACGCGCCCGCCGCCGCCTTGAGCCATTGCCGCCGCCTTCGCCGCCCGCGCCAGCTCGCCGCCCATAACCCGCCGTCGACCCGCCACCCGCCGCCCGCCGTCGCCGACGCCGTTCATTGAGCCGCCGCCGCCCGTCTCGCCGCCCGAGCCGCCGAGGTTGACCCGACGCCGGTTTTTCATAGAAAAGCGTTCGGTTTTCGCCGGTTTTTGTTTGGTTTTTTTTAGTTTCCGTTTTTTTCTTTTTAGATCGATTTTTTTTCCGGTTTAGGTTAAATAGCGAGCGTTCGCCCGTTCATTCGTTTTAACGAACGCGTTCATCGTTTAGATCCAGATAACGAACGTTCGTTTGTTAAGCTGTTCGTCTTTTTTCTTTTTCTCGAATTTATTCCGCGATTTTTCTGATCGTGATTTCTGATCCAATTTTGGATCTAGTATAACTTTTCGCTCGTTTATCGGAATCAGGCGATTCGAGCGCCTAGAGTTTCGTCTCGAAACCCTCTTTCCGAATAATCAACTCAAACAAGTTTTTGCTACTGTAAAATTTTACTTAGGTCCAGATTAGTAAAACGAAGCCTGTTTCTTTCGTCGTTTGACTTTCGTTGCTTCGTTCGAGTTGTTTCTTTTTGCAAATCGGAGTTCTTAAGTTGAACTTTCTGGTTAGATCTTTTATTTGAGTTTTACCTGTGCATTAGATGAGTACTTATTGTGTGCTGTTTGTTTGCGATATAGTACCCGGAGTGCGCTGCTTGCTACTTTGAATCTCTAGGTTTGGCGGATCATCAGCAAGGCAAGTAACACTTTGATCATATCTCTTTTCATACCCAGTTTTTATGCATTAGATCAATCTTCAAACATTGCATGATTAGGATCTATTAAACTGTGGGTTTGGGAAAGTAGTTGAGGTAGTACCTATTACCTATTTTAATATCAAACCCTTGGGAGTTACTTCTACATTTGCTTATTATGCCATGCTATGCTAGTAGACGTGGATTGGGTGAGTGTATCCATGACAGATGTGAGATTTTTAATTAATGGTTTATTTAAGGTGGCAACTTAAACACACATCTGGGTGGATTGAGGTACCGGTATTCCAGATTTGCCTGCTTTTTTGGACCGCCACCCGTGCTCAAAGGGATCATGAGATTATTCATGCTAGAAACTTCCGTGTGCAGCCACAAGCTACTATGGGCTCTAGCATAGTTGACTAAGTCGTGCGAACTCTTACAGTGGTAGACTAGCAGATGTAGAGTGATGTAGGTGTAACTGTCTACCCGTTCGTAAGGTGCTAGCGCTTCTGAAAGACTATGTCTCGGTCATCCATTTCTCAAACACCATGCAGTGTGAGAAATCAAACGGAGGAGATCGAGTCTTGTGGGGAAAAGTGCACAAACCTCTGCAGAGTGTATAAACTAATCAGGGTTAGCCGTGTCCCCGGTTATGGACATATTGAGTATCTAGTACTTGGATTATCATGTGAATCTCATCATGTTACTTTAATTAATATTGCTGGGTTTTAATGATGATGCTTAATTGGGATTGAGAATGCTGTCAACCATTCTCAATGTTTAACAACCACCATGATAGTTAAATAAAATTTATTCCTTTGCAAGAGGGAAAATTGGCTTTACGCAAAACTGTAACCATAGAGCTTTCCACCAGCCATATATGCATGTAGTATAGCATTAATCTTTCATATTGCTCTATGTGTTACATTGCCAGCATATTCCATGTGTTGACCCGTTTTCGGGCTACAACGTTCATGTTGCAGACTTTACAGACAATGAGTAAGGTGCCTTAGGTCGTGGTTCTATACTCAGTGATGTCGTTGGAGTTGATGGACTCGCTTATCCTCGAAGCGTTCCACTCTTATCGTTATTAGATGGCCTTAAGCCATATTTATTGTAATAAGTTCTCTTTTGAGACTTTTCGATGTAATAAGTGTGTGATTGCTACTCTATTATAAATCCTTCAAGTACTGTGCGTGTCAAAGATTATCGATCCAGGATGACATCGATGCACGTAGATCAGACTGTTTGAGGTCTGGTCGCTACATATGCATTAGAGACAGCTGCATTCACATTAAATAGGGTACCATCTAAATCCATTGAGACAACACCGTATGAATTGTGGTTTGGCAAAAACCTAAGCCGTCGTTTCTTAAAATTTGGGGTTGCGATGCTTATGTGAAAAAGTTTCAGCCTGATAAGCTCGAACCCAACTCGGAGAAGTGTGTCTTCATAGGATACCCAAAAGAAACTGTTGGGTACACCTTCTATCATAGATCCGAAGGCAAGATCTTTGTTGCTAAGAATGGATCCTTTCTAGAGAAGGAGTTTCTCTCGAAAGAAGTTAGTGGGAGGAAAGTAGAACTTGATGAGGTAATTGTAGCTTCTCTCGAATTGGAAAGTAGCACATCAATGAAAATCGTTCCCGTGATGACTACACCAACTAGAGAGGAAGCTAATGATAATGATCATGAAACTTCAGATCAAGTTACTACCAAACCTCGTAGGTCAACCAGAGCACGTTCCGCACCAGAGTGGTATGGTAATCCTGTCCTGGAAGTCATGTTACTAGACCATGACGAACCTACAAACTATGAGGAAGCGATGATGAGCCCATATTCCGATAAATGGCTTGAGGCCATGAAATCGGAGATAGGATCCATATATAAGAACAAAGTGTGGACTTTGGTGGACTTGCCCGATGATTGGTAAGCCATTGAGAATAAATGGATCTTCAAGAGGAAGACGGACGCTGATAGTAGTGTTACTATCTACAAAGCTCGACTTGTCGAAAAAGGTTTTTGGCAAGTTCAAGGTGTTGACTACGATGAGATTTTCTCACTCGTATCGATGCTTAAAGTTTGTCCGAATCATGTTAGCAATTGCCACATTTTATGAAATCTGGCAAATGGATGTCAAAACTGCATTCCTTAATGGAATTATTAAAGAAGAGTTGTATATGATGCAACCAGAAGGTTTTGTCAATCCTAAAGGTACTAACAAAATGTGCAAGCTCCAGCGATCCATCTATGGACTGGTGCAAGCATCTCGGAGTTGGAATATACACTTTGATGAGTTGATCAAAGCATATAGTTTTATACAGACTTGCGGTGAAGCCTGTATTTACAAGAAAGTGAGTGGGAGCACTACAACTTTTCTGATAAGTATATGTGAATGACATATTGTTAATTGAAAATGATGTAGAATTTTCTGGAAAGCATAAAGGAGTGTTTGAAAGGATTTTTTCAAAAAAAAGATCTCGGTGGAGCTGCTTACATATCGGGCATCTAGATCTATAGAGATAGATCAAGACGCTTGATAAGACTTTCGATGAGTACATACCTTGATAAGATTTTGAAGTTGTTCAAAATGGATCAGTCAAAGAAGGAGTTCTTGCCTGAGTTGTACGGTATGAAGTTGAGTAAGACTCAAAACCCGACCACGGCAGGAGATAGAGAGAGAAGGAAAGTCATTCCCTATGCCTCAGCCATAGGTTCTATAAAGTATGACATGCTGTGTACCAGACCTATTGTGTACTTTGCCATGAGTTTGGCAAGGGGGTACAATAGTGATCTAGGAGTAGATCACTGGACAGTGGTCAAAAATTATCCTTGCAGGACTAAGGAAATATTTCTCGGTTATGGAGGTGATAAAGAGTTCATCGTAAAGAGTTACATCGATGCAAGCTTTGACACCGATCTGGATGACTCTGAGTCTCGATATAGATACATATTGAAAGTGGGAGCAATTAGCTAGAGTAGCTCCATGCAGAGCATTGTAGACATAGAAATTTGCAAAATACATACGGATCTGAATGTGGCAGACCCGTTGACTAAACTTCTCTCACAAGCAAAACATGATCACACCTTATTACTCTTTGGGTGTTAATCACATGACGATGTGAACTAGATTATTGACTCTAGTAAACCCTTTGGGTGTTGGTCACATGGCGATGTGAACTATGGGTGTTAATCACATAAAGATGTGAACTATTGGTGTTAAATCACATGGCGATGTGAACTAGATTATTGACTCTAGTGCAAGTGAGAGACTGAAGGAAATATTCCCTAGAGGCAATAATAAAGTTGTTATTTATATTTCCTTATATCATGATAAATGTTTATTATTCATGCTATAATTGTATTAATCGAAAACTTAATACATGTGTGGATACATAGACAAAACATAGTGTCCCTAGTAAGCCTCTACTAGACCATCTCGTTAATCAAAGATGGTTAAGTTTCCTAGCCATAGACATGTGTTGTCATTTTATGAACGGGATCAAAACATTAGGAGAATGATGTGATGGATAAGTCCCATCCGTTAGCTTAGAATAATGATTGTTAAGTTTTATTGCTATTGCTTTCTTCTTGTCAAATACATATTCCTTCGACTATGAGATTATGAAACTCCCGGATACCGCAGGAATACCTTGTGTGCTATCAAACATCACAACATAACTGGGTGATTATAAAGATGCTCTACAGGTATATCTGAAGGTGTTTGTTGGGTTGGCATAGCTCGAGATTAGGATTTGTCACTCCGAGTATCGAAGAGGTATCTCTGGGCCCTCTCGGTAATGCACATCATAATAAGCCTTGCAAGCAATGTGACTAATGAGTTAGTTGTGGGATGATGCATTATGGAACGAGTAAAGAGACTTGCCGGTAACGATATTGAACTAGGTATGAAGATACCGATGATCGAATCTTGGGAAAGTAACATACGGATGACAAAAGAAATAATGTATGTTGTCATAACGGTTCGACCGATAAAGATCTTCTGTAATGCCCCGGATACAACTTTCCATATTCGCAACTCCAACTCTTGCCTTTTCCGGAGATGTGATATGTTATTTCCTCCGTGGTTGGGTTTTGTCTTTTATTTTGCATTTTGTTCATGTCATGCATCTCATCTCATAGCATCATGCGCATTGCATCGGCATTGTTTTCTTAAAAACTTGCACCCGTTCGTAGTTGCCGCGTCCCCCCTTGCTTTCGTTCACCGTTCCGAGACCAATCGGGTTTTCGCTCCCCTCTTGACCATGACCACCTAACCTCTCTTGCCAGTGCATCGACCCCTCGCCCGCGTCCGAAACTTCCTGAACCCGACCCGCTCAGTCATCACCGATGGATCCGGATCATCCCCAAACATCTATAAAACATCTTCGGTTTCTTATTTGAGCTTCCCTAGCCTGTTTTCTCGACCCTCTGATTGTGATCGGAGGAACGAGATAGCCCCTACCAAAAATCCACATGCTATATATAAACCAGTCTAAACCCTAGCCCCTACCATGTCCCATCCATCCATTCCTCCCTCAGCCATTTTCCTCCACCCGGTCTCCCTCTTCCTCGGGATCTGTCTGATCCTTCCACCCACCTCCCTCGATTTCCCAACCGCCAGCCCCACCTTTCTCCTCAACTGCAGCGACACCCAACCAAAACACGGCCACCGAGCGCCTCCTCCTTCCTCTCGCTCGATCTTCTCCATCCTCGCTCAAGTCAACCACGCCTGGATCCCCCATCGAAAGCACCCTTCCGCAGCTCCCCGTCGCCTTCCTCCCTTCTTTTCCTTCTCCATGTACCCTCTCTCAGCTCTCTCTCTCTGACTTGAACAGGGAACTCCGCCATGGCCGCCCAGGCCTTCTCCGCCTTGATCCGTCAAATGCCCGGAACGGTCTCCACCGCCAGGTGCATGCCTCCCCGTCGTTAGCCTTCAGATCTGCTTCCTCGCATCACGCCCGGCGCCTCGGCGAGAACCTCGTCGCGTTGACCTCTTCCCTCGCCAAGACGCAGTCGCCCGGCGCCAAGTTCGCCGCCGCCGCTCCCGCATCCCGTCTCCGCCTCCACCTTCTCTGAGCTCTCGAGGGGCGAGGCGAGCCCCTGCCTCCTTGCCTCCCGACACGACCTGGCCCGATCCGGCCATCTCCGACGCCTCCTCGCCGCCGGATCCGCTTCCACCGGCCGCCTCCACCGCCTTAGGGCCCGGCGACCTCACCGTCCGGGCCTCCTTCGTCATACCGACTGCAAGTTCCTCACCGCTGCTCGCTTCGACGGCAGAGGACGCGCCGTTGACTCCACCCAAGCCCTTGCCTCGTTTGACCCGTGGGCCACTTTTTGCGACAAGGCCCAGCGCCTCTACATCCCACGGCCGGCTTGTTGTCCCGATGTGAGCAGCCCCATCCAGCCCCTCCTCTCTGTTCAGCCCAGATGCACCGATTTCAGCCCGTGGATGTTTTTTTTTTCTGGACGAATTTGCTAAATATCCTGCATGCATAATTACGTAAAATGCCATCGTATTAAAGTGTTAATAAGTAATTATCCATGCATCCAAATTAAACATGTTATATACGTAACTTGCTCAGTTTTTCATGCACTTTCATAATATGCTATTTTCATCCATGTTTAAAATGTTTAAATTGCTGTTTGTTTAAATTTGCTCAAATGCCATGTTAAAATGATTTATTTCATAACTAACTAACCGTAGCTCCATTTTTAATAAACTTTATATGTAAATGGGGTGGAAAAATGCCTAGTTTAACATGGTGGAATTTATTTTCCTGTTTAACAACAATAAAATATGTTTTAGGGCAGAACAGTACCAAATTCGAATTATGCATATGGGGATTTTCCGGAATTGTTTTTTGTTGTTCCGGCCTCATTTAAACTTGCCTAGATAGGTAGTTTAATTATGCTTCACCTCTTGCCATGTTTAACAACATTTAATATTGTTGGGAACATAAATGAGAGAGAGCTAAATAATTGCATGTGGTGTTTTGTCAATATGCAACTCGTTGCATATTGAGCTCCACTTAACTTGTAGTTTTGTTTGTTGCACTTTGCCATGCCATGCCTTATTAAACCGGGCATGCATCATACTTGGTTGTGCATCATGCCATGTTTATGCTTGTGCATTTACCATGTTGTTTGTTTCTTTTCGGTGTTGCTTCTTAGTTCCGGTAAATGTTGCGATTGTGAGGATTCGTTCGACTACTTCCGTTCGTCTTCTTCATGGACTCGTTCTTCTTCCTAGCGGGATTTCAGGCAAGATGATCGTCACCTTGGATCTCACTACTATCATTGCTATGCTAGTTGCTACGTTCTATCGCTATGTTGCGTTACCTATCACTTATTCTTCAAGCCTCCCCAAATTGCCATGTCAGCCTCTAACCTTTTCACCCTTCCTAGCAAACTGTTGTTTGCCTATGTTACCGCTTTTGCTCAGCCCCTCTTATAGCGTTGCTAGTTGCAGGTGAAGATGAAGATTGCTCCATGTTGGATTATGTTTATGTTGGGATATCGCAATATCTCTTATGTTATTAATGCATCTATATACTTGGTAAAGGGTGGAAGGCTCGGCCTTATGCACAGTGTTTTGTTCCACTCTTGCCGCCCTAGTTTCCGTCATATCGGTATTATGTTCCCGATTTTGCGTCCCTAACGCGGTTGGGTGATTTATGGGACCCCCTTGACAGTTTTCCTTGAATAAAACTCCTCCAGCAAGGCCCAACCTTGGTTTTACCATTTGCCTCACCACCACCTGTACCTTTCCCTTGGGTCGGCCAACCCGAGGGTCATCTTTATTTTAGTCCCCCCCCCCCCCCGGGCCAGTGCTTCTCTAAGTGCTGGTTCAAACCGGGCAGACTGCGGGGCCACCTCGGGGCAACTCGAGGGCTGGTTTTACTCGTAGGCTGACCTATCCGGTGCTGCCCTGAGAACAAGATATGTGCAGCTCCTTTTGGGATTGTCGGCGCATCGGGCGGCTTTGCTGGTCTTGTTTTAGCATTGTCGAAATGTCTTGTAAACCGGGATTCCGAGACTGATCGGGCCTTCCCGGGAGAAGGAATATCCTTCGTTGATCGCGAGAGCTTATCATGGGCTAAGTTGGGACACCCCTGTAGGGTTTGAACTTTCGAAAGTCGTGCCCGCGGTTATGTGGCAGATGGGAATTTGTTAATGTCCGGTTGTAGATAACTTGACACCAGATACGAATTAAAATGCATCAACCGCGTGTGTAGCCGTGATAGTCTCTTTTCGGTGGAGTCCGAGAAGTGAACACGGTCTTTGGGTTATGTTTGACGTAAGTAGGAGTTCAGGATCACTTCTTGATCATTACTAGTTGACGACCGCTTGCTTTGCTTCTCTTCCTGCTCTTATTTGCGTAAGTTAGCCACCATACATGCTTAGTCGCTGTTGCAACCTCACCACCTTACACCTTCCTTACCCATTAAGCTTTGCTAGTCTTGATACCCATGGTAATGGGATTGCTGAGTCCTCGTGGCTCACAGATTACTACAACAACAGTTGCAGGTGCAGGTTATGCGATGATCATGACGCGAGAGCGATGCTTGCTTGTTTTGGAGTGCTTCTTCTTCGTCGATCTTGGGTTAGGTTCCTGGTCGGCAGCCTGGGCTAGCAGGGTGGATGTTGTTTGAGTTTTCTGTTTGTGTTTCATCCGTAGTCAGATGGTGCTCTTATGTAAGGTGATGTTGTATTCATGTGGCATTGTATGCCTTTTGTATGTATCCCCATCTATTATGTAATGTTGATGTATGATATCCACCTTGCAAAAGCATCTTCAAGATGCGCTTCTATCCTTGGTGGGACCTTCGAGTTCCTTTAGGATAGGGTCGCATCTTGGGCATGACAAGTTGGTATCAGAGCCTCGACCGACCATAGGAGCCCCCTTGATTGTTGGCCGTTGTTGAGTCTAAAAAAATGTTTTGAGTCTTAGGATTATATATATCGGAGAGTAGGATTCTTTTTACTCCTCAGTCCCTTCGTCGCTCTGGTGAGGCCCCGTGACTTAGATGTTTTGTCTTTCCTCTCCTCAAATTTCACGAAAATTTTTTAGGATCACGCGGGTATCTTGGGATCGTTCCGATATTCTTGTGACGAGAACATTGTTCTTGGTGCCTCCTGACATTTAGGGGTTGTGGCAGTGTCCCGACGAATTGAGCTCCGAGGTGTTGTCGTCACAATTTTATTGTTGCGATTCGAATACACGAGTTTTGCCGACATCGAAAATCTCTTATATGCGCTTGTTAGTGAGATAACCTCGACGCCACCCAAGATCGGGAGTTCGAGTATTGCCATAGCTCGTATAACGGATGCTTTTCAAGGTTGAGGTACCACGATTTCAAGTTTTCTTGGTTATGTGTTGAAGGACGGATACTGGATCTAGATATTGTTAGTTTGGGTGATATATTATGTGTCCCTGTATCCCCAACACCAGATTGCATAACCGTAAAGTTTCGGAGTTTATAGGTGGGAATTCAAGTAGCTCCTAGAATATCTTTCCGACAGATGCATGATATGAGATTGGGTAAATCTCTATCATATGTATTTGTTCCGCTTATTCTGCAAGCCAAATCCTTTGTTTTGTTTTATTTGTGGTATTCGAGTTGCTTCGAAGTCAAATGTTGAATCCATACCTTTCCTAAACGGTGTTCTCATATTGCTATGTGAATACTAATCCTTCTTATTCATCGAGGTCGTCATGTTAAGTCTTTTCCCAACCGGCGTGCTTCTCTTCAAGTGGATCCGATCATTTCAACATCCGCAAGATCAACTCTAAGTTTTCTCAACGGAGTTTATTTCATCCGTCCCAAGTTGTCTTTGTTTTCCCGCCCTCCCACCCTTTTTCTTCAAGGACTCGGAATTTTTTTAATCAAGTATCCATTTATTCGTGTGAAGTCTCTTCACTCTTTTCAATCAATGTTCTGATCCAGTGATCCCTCATGAAGATGCTCAACAGCTCCAAGTTCATCATTCTTCAGTCTCGTATTCTTTTCCGGTGGACTTAACTCAAGCTTTCGATATTCATCATATTCCTTTCCTTGTTGCAAATGCTTTCTCTTGCCGATGCACCTCTTAATCATTCACTTCTCGCTATTCATTTGCTCTGGAGTGTTGAAGATATCTCAGAAGGCTCGTCTTTTCATTCTAGATCCGTTCAAGTTATTTTGAGGTTGTTATCTCATTCAAGCCATTTAATTCTACCCTGCAATCTTTATTTCAAGCAATCCTTCAACGATGTTTCTTTCGAGTGGGCCCTAATCCACATGTCTTTTCCTGTGATCTTACCCGACTCTTCTAATTTTCCCGAACTATTCTCAAATTCTTTTCAAAGTTTGACGTAAGAATGGGTTATCATCAGTCATATGTCTTTCTCCAAGATCTTTCAAATTCTTTCCATCATTGGTTCAACCTTCCCAATTTTCATTCCGGAGTGCCTCAACAATTCACGGTGATGTTTCTCGTCGTCATTCTCAACATTTGAAGACCGAAGAAGAGTTTCTCTTAAATCTTGCTCCATTCTCTTCAAGATTGATGGTTCTAGCTTGATGCCATCCTCTCATAATTGTTTTCGATTGTGAGAATTGTTCTCACCCATCCGGAGCATTTCGGGAGTCTTTTCAGTTTGAGTCTCTGGAGCCCATCATCTCAGAATTATTCATTCAAGCTTTCAGCTCTCGTTCTCTAAATCATACCGGTGCATCGTTCAAGTATTATCTAATCAGCTCGGGATCTCTGCGTTCACTTGTATCTAAATTCTCTCAAGTATCTTCGTTCATTTTCTAATTCTTCCTGGTGTTTCTTTATCTTTTCTTCGTTCATTTTCAATTCTTATGGTGGTTCATTCAAGATTTCACTTCCTTCGTTATCATATTAATTCATTCGTTGTTTCCAAATTCCACCGGTGGTTCCATCAATACCTTCTCAAGTTTGCGCTATCTCTATCCTTAATCCCTCAAGAAGAATAAGTAGTATGCCAAATCCGTTGCTTTTCATCAATTTAAATTGGTGAAGGATACGCATAATGTAATTCTTATTATTGTTTCATCCAAGTGATCTAGTTTCTTCTTTCCAGAGTTGTTCATCACGTCATTTTTCTCGGTTCGAGATGTTTCATCTTTTCTTTTCCGGAGTTCCAAGTTTTCTGCATTATCTCGTCGTGAAGCTTCACCTTGTGTTTTCAAATCTCTTTCTTTTTATCATCCTTTTATTACCGGAGTTCTTCATGGAGGCTCTACATGATGGTTCGTCAAGGATTCTTTTCATTCTTCAATTGTTCTTCAAGATTTCTCTCGAAGTTATGATCCGCCAAGCTATACTCTAAAATAAACATGGTGTTCAACACATGTTTTGTTTTGAGGAGTTCAAGTATTCTTCTTCTTGCATTTCAAAGTGCAATTCGTTCTACCTTATCATTTGAGGTGGTGTTATGTCATTCTTGACAATTTGAGTTCGTGTTTCATGATTCACATGTTGTCAAGAATGAGGTATTTAAATCCATCAATCTCTTCATTGGAGTTATCTTAGGTTATATTTCACCTAGAGCTTTCCCTAAGGATTGTTGCTATTTATGGTGCTTATAAATGACCTAAGTTCTTCATTTGTCCTCCCAGTGAAATAAGTTTCTCGTCTCCTTGTTGATATCAATCCAATCATTTGTTTCTGTTGGTGGCAGAAGCTCACCTCATAATTTTGAGATGTTTCCATAAGCCCGCTACAAGCTTATTCTTATCGTTGTTGTTTTTCAAACAACTCCGTTCAATCCTACTTCGTAAGGATGCTCTTTCAAATTCATTTATGGTAGGAGATGTTGGTTTCATTCTTCGTTCTATTCATTCCAACTATCTAACTATCATGCTTTGTTTCCGGAGGCATTGTGATGTTGCTCTCTTCACCCATCACCTAGTTTTGTAAAGATCACGTTCTTTTTCTTGCTTATCCATTTAACCGGAGTGTCATGTCCTCTTTTCAAGTTCTTCCCATTTTGTCAAGTCTTGCATCTCTTTTCAAACGGAGTGCTGTCCGAATTTGTTCTTCCTTATTCCTTGTTTATCTCGTGTCAACTAGAGTGTTTTCAATTCCTTCTTGTCCATTGTGCTCGTCATTCATAGCTTTGCAACTCCAAGGTTCGTATGGTGTTCCTAGTTTCTATTTTCTACCGCAGTGCTCTCAATTGCGTTCATTTCCGTTGTGTTCTTTCTTCCAACCTTTCAACCTCTCAAGGTTCTTTGGTTTCACCCGTTTGTACAAGAAGCAACTTTCTTTTACCTCTTCCTCTTCATTTCCCTCCGGTGCCATCCTAGATCTCGGGACGAGATCCTCTCGTAGTGGTGGAGTGTTGTAACGCCCCGGATACAACTTTCCATATTCGTAACTCTAACTCTTGCCTTTTCCGGAGATGTGATATGTTATTTCCTCCATGGTTGGGTTTTGTCTTTTATTTTGCATTTTGTTCATGTCATGCATCTCATCTCATAGCATCATGCGCATTGCATCGGCATTGTTTTCTTAAGAACTTGCACCCATTCGTAGTTGTCGTGTCCCCCCTTGCTTTCGTTAACCGTTCCAAGACCAAATAGGTTTTCGCTCCCCTCTTGACCGTGACCACCTAACCTCTCTTGCCGATTACATCGACCCTACGTCCAAAACTTCACGAACCCGGCCCGCTACCATCACCGATGGATCAGGATTATCCCCAAACATCTATAAAACATCTTCGGTTTCTTATTTGAACTTCCCTAGCCTGTTTTCTCGACCCTCCGATTGTGATCGGAGGAACGAGATAGCCCCTACCAAAAATCCACATGCTATATATAAACCAGTCTAAACCCTAGCCCCTACCATGTCCCATCCATCCATTCCTCCCCGCCGCCATTTTCCTCCACCCGGTCTCCCTCTTCCTCGGGATCTGTCCGATCCTTCCACCCACCTCCCTCGATTTCCCCAACCGGCCAGCCCCCACCTTTCTCCTCAACTGCAGCGACACCCAACCAAATCACGGCCAGCCGAGCGCCTCCTCCTTCCTCTGCCTGCTCGATCTTCTCCATCCCTGCGCCCGAAGTCAACCGCGCCCCTGGATCCCCTGCATCGAGCACCCTTCTGCAGCTCCCCGTCGCCTTCCTCCCCTTCTTTTCCTTCTCCATGTACCCTCTCTCAGCTCTCTCTCTCTGCTGACTTGAACAGGAACTCCGCCATGGCCGCCCAGGGCCTTCTCCTGCCTCGATCCGTCAAGTACGCCGCCGGGAACGGTCTCCACCGCCAGGGTGCGTGCTTCCCCTGCCGTCAACCTTCGCTTCTGCTTCCTCCGCATCACGCCAGCGCCTCGACGAGAACCTCGCCCGCGTTGACCTCTCCCCTCGCCAAGCCGCCGAGTCGCCCCGAGCGCCAAGTTCGCCGCCGCCGCTCCCCTGCATCCCGTCTCCGCCTCCCCTGCTTCTGCGAGCTCTCGAGGACGAGGACGAGCCCCTGCCTCCTTGCCTCCCCGACACGACCTGGCCCGATCCGGCCATCTCCGACGCCTCCTCGCCGCCCGGATCCGCTTCCTCCGGCCGCCTCCACCGCCCAGGGCCCCGGCGACCTCACCGTCCGGGCCTCCTCCGTCGCGCGCCGACCTGCAAGTTCCTCGCCGCCGCTGCTCTGCTTCCTGACGGGCAGAGGACCGCGCCCGTTGACTCCGCCCAAGCCACTGCCTCGTTTGACCCCGCCTGGGCCACTCTTTGCGCCAAGGCCCAGCGCCTCTACATCCCCCGGCCGGCCTGTTGGCCCGATGTGAGCAGCCCCATCCAGCCCCTCCTCTCTGTTCAGCCCAGCATGCACCAGTTTCAGCCCGTGGATGTTTTTTTTTCCTGGACGAATTTGCTAAATATCCTGTGCATGCATAATTACAGAAAATGCCATCGTATTAAAGTGTTAATAAGTAATTATCCATGCATCCAAATTAAACATGTCATATATGTAACTTGCTCAGTTTTTCATGCACTTTCATAATATGCTATTTTCATCCATGTTTAAAATGTTTAAATTGCTGTTTGTTTAAATTTGCTCAAATGCCATGTTAAAATGATTTATTTCATAACTAAATAACCGTAGCTCCATTTTTAATAAACTTTATATGTAAATGGGGTGAAAAAATGCCTAGTTTAACATGGTGGAATGTATTTTCCTGTTTAACAACAATAAAGTATGTTTTAGGGCAGAACAGTACCAAATTCGAATTATGCATATGGGGATTTTCCGGAATTGTTGTTTGTTGTTCCGGCCTCATTTAAACTTGCCTAGATAGGTAGTTTAATTATGCTTCACCTCTTGCCATGTTTAACAACATTTAATATTGCTGGGTACATAAATGAGAGGGAGCTAAATAATTGCATGTGGTGTTTTGTCAATATGCAACTCGTTGCATATTGAGCTCCACTTAACTTGTAGTTTTGTTTGTTGCACTTTGCCATGCCATGCCTTATTAAACCGGGCATGCATCATACTTGGTTGTGCATCATGCCATGTTTATGCTTGTGCATTTACCATGTTGTTTGTTTCTTTTCGGTGTTGCTTCTTAGTTCCTTAAATGTTGCGATTGTGAGGATTCGTTCGACTACTTCCGTTCGTCTTCTTCATGGACTCGTTCTTCTTCCTAGCGGGATTTCAGGCAAGATGACCGTCACCTTGGATCTCACTACTATCATTGCTATGCTAGTTGCTTCGTTCTATCGCTATGTTGCGTTACCTATCACTTATTCTTCAAGCCTCCCCAAATTGCCATGTCAGCCTCTAACCTTTTCACCCTTCCTAGCAAACTGTTGTTTGCCTATGTTACCGCTTTTGCTCAAATTCTCTTATAGCGTTGCTAGTTGCAGGTGAAGATGAAGATTGCTCCATGTTGGATTATGTTTATGTTGGGATATCGCAATATCTCTTATGTTATTAATGCATCTATATACTTGGTAAAGGGTGGAAGGCTCGGCCTTATGTCTGGTGTTTTGTTCCACTCTTGCCGCCCTAGTTTCTGTCATATCGGTATTATGTTCCCGGATTTTGTGTCCCTAACGCGGTTGGGTGATTTATGGGACCCCTTCGATTCGCCTTGAATAAAACTCCTCCAAAGAAGGCCCAACCTTGGTTTTACCATTTGCCTCACCACCACCTATACCTTTCCCTTGGGTCGGCCAACCCGAGGGTCATCTTTATTTTAGCCCCCCACGGGCGGTGCTTCTCTAAGTGCTTGTTCAACCCGGCAGATCATGGGCCACCTCGGGCAACTCGAGGGTCGGTTTTACTCAGTGGTCGACCTATCCGGTCTTGCCACGAGAACGAGATATGTGCAGCTCCTATCGGGATTGTCGGCACATCGAGTGGCTTTGTTGGTCTTGTTTTACCATTGTCGAAATGTCTTGTAAACCGATTCCGAGATCGACGGCCTTCCCGGAGAAGGAATATCCTTCGTTGATCGCGAGAGCTTATCATGGGCTAAGTTGGGACACCCCTGCAGGGTTTGAACTTTTGAAAGTCGCGCCCGCGGTTATGTGGCAGATGGGAATTTGTTAATGTCCGGTTGTAGATAACTTGACACTAGATACGAACTAAAACGCATCAACCGCGTGTGTAGCCGTGATGGTCTCTTTTCGTCGGAGTCCGAGAAGTGAACACGGTCTTTGGGTTATGTTTGATGTAAGTAGGAGTTCAAGATCACTTCTTGATCATTACTAGTTGACGACCGCTTGCTTTGCTTCTCTTCCCGCTCTTATTTGCGTAAGTTAGCCACCATACATGCTTAGTCACCGCAACCTCACCACCTTACCCCTTCCTTACCCATTAAGCTTTGCTAGTCTTGATACCCATGGTAATGGGATTCTTTGAGTCCTCGTGGCTCACGATTACTACAACAACGATTCTTGAGTGCGAGTTATCACGATGATCATGACGCGAGAGCGATGCTTGCTTGTTTTGGAGTGCTTCTTCTTCGTCGATCTTGGGTTAGGTTCCTGGTCGGCAGCCTGGGCTAGCAGGGTGGATGTCGTTTGAGTTTTCTGTTTTTGTTTCATCCGTAGTCGGATGGTGCTCTTATGTAAGGTGATGTTGTATTCGTGTGGCATTGTATGCCTTTTGTATGTATCCCCATCTATTATGTAATGTTGATGTAATGATATCCACCTTGCAAAAGCGTCTTCAAGATGCGCTTCTATCCTTGGTGGGACCTTCGAGTTCCTTTAGGATAGGGTCGCATCTTGGGCGTGACATCTTTGTAGAATATGTAGGAACCAATATGAGCATCCAGGTTCCGCTATTGGTTATTGATTGGAGAGGTGTCTCGGTCATGTCTACATAGTTCTCGAACACGTAGGGTCCGGACGCTTAACGTTCGATGACGATTTTGTATTATATGAGTTATGTGATTTGGTGACCGAATGTTGTTCGGAGTCCCGGATGAGATCACGGACATGACGAGGAGTCTCAAAATGGTTGAGAGGTGAAGATTGATATATAGGACGATGGTATTCGGACAACGGAAGTGTTTCGGGATGCACCGGGTACTTATCGGGTCACCGGAAGGGGTTCCGGGCACCCCCAGCAAAAGATATGGGCCTTATGGGCCAAGAGGGGAAACACACCAGCCACAAAGGGGCTGGTGCGCCCATATGGGCTGGCTGGCCAAATTGGAGAAGGAAAGGGAAGAAGGAAAGGAAAAGGAATAGGATTCCCCCTTCCCCCTCTTCCCTTCCTACTCTGAATAGGAATAGGAAAGGGGGGAGGCCGAATTGGGAGGACACCAAGTAGGATTCCTCCTACTTGGGGCGCCCCCTTGGCTGCCTCTCCTCCCCTCCAACCTATATATATGAGGGGGGCACCGCTAGAACATACAACAAACATTGTTAGCCATGTGCGGTGCCCCCTCCATAGTTTATGCCTCCGGTCATATTCACGTAGTGCTTAGGCGAAGCCCTGCACGGATCGCTTCACCATCACCGTCACCACGCCGTCGTGCTGATAGAACTCTCCCTCGACACTTTTCTGGATCAAGAGTTCGAGGGACGCCATCGAGTTGAACGTGTGCAGAACTCGGAGGTGTCGTACGTTCGGTGCTTGATCGGTCGGAACGAGAAGAAGTTCGACTACATCAACCGCATTGTTAAACGCTTCCGCTTTCGGTATACGAAGGTACGTGGACACACTCTTCCCCTCTCGTTGCTATGCATCTCCTAGATAGATCTTGCATGAGCATAGGAAATTTTTGAAATTGCATGCTACGTTCCCCAACACTAACTCCATCAGATCATGGGCTGAATTGAAGATGCGCTTTATTGAGAAGTTCGAGGACATTGATCCTTGATTTAGACACTTGTATCCAGAGTGAGGGCGAGTCAACAGCCCATTGGGTACGCCGGATCTCGGCTATTATCCACTCCTCGGACAGTATTAACACCGGCTCAACCGTCCTGATTTTGGAGAAAAATTGCCGGTTCCTTCCCCTTAAACAGAAGCTGGGGCGGCTTAAGTGCCACTGCAATGATATGGGGGAGCTCATGGCGGCTCTCATCAAATATGCCGACTCTGATAACACTAAAGACCCTGAGTCTGATGAGGAGAAGGCTGGCAAGGGGAAGAAGAAAGGCAATGCAAAGGGACAGCAGCACAATACGGCGGGTCAAGGTAATAACGGTAAGCGCAAGCAAGCCGACGTGGTTCAGACTTTGTGGCTAATACCAACATGCAGAATAATAATCAGCGTCGTAAGGGGAAATCGTCAATGCCCCGGTTTGGCGGGCCCAAGTTCAATCTTGAGGCAATAATGAATCAGCCTTGCCCAAAGCATGGTTCTCAAGACAAGTCGGCCACTCATCTATGGAAAGATTGCTTCATCATGAAGGAGTATAGAAATTCTGGCTTTCATTAGGACAATCATGGCTCGCATGGCGGGTCAGTTTCCGGCTCTCACGAGCTCGACTTTGGAGGTGGCAGTTCAAACTCTGGATTTCAGGGCCAAAGCAATCAAGGCGGTTTCAATCAGCAATCTAATCAAGGGAATTAGCAGCAGCAGTCTGGCTAACAGAGTAATCCAAAGTAGTTGAATAGTGGTCAATATCATGTGTTCACCACGAGTTTATGCAAGCGAGACCAGAAGATTCATAAGCGGGTGGTGAGCGCGGGCAGTCCCTAGGTACTTGCGATGGTCCGAGCAGCCCATTTTATGGAGCCGTGAGGATCACCCGCCTCGGGTTGACAACCCGGGTCAACTGGCTTTGGTGGTTTCTCCTCAGGTTGAAGGATACAAGTTCACAAAGGTGCTTATGGACAGAGACAACAGTATTAATATCCTTTATTGTGATACTTTTCGCCGTATGAATCTGACTAACAAAGATCTTAAGCCATATTCTATTGTTTTTCATGGGGTGGTGCCTGGTAAGTCGGCATATCCGGTGGGTAAGATAGCCTTGGAAGTGGATTTTGGTGATGAGCATCACTATAGGACTGAAGCATTGACTTTTGAGGTGGTCAAGATCTATCACGCCTTGTTTGGACGGCCGGCCTATGCCAAATTTATGGCACAGCCTTGTTATGTTTATCTGCAGCTTAAAATGTCGGGTCATAAGGGTACCATCACGGTGCATCGTGATAGGAAGATAGCTTTGGAGTGTGAAGAGGGCGATGCTGCCTATGTTGAGTATGTTTGTGCAACACAGGAGTTAAAGTTCTACAAAGATAATGTTGATCCTGCGGATATGATCCCCTTGAAGAAGCCGGCCATGGAGCATGAACCTTTGTTGAAGTTTAAGTCGGCAGATGACACCAAGCAGGTCGATTTTGTTCCTAGCGACTCGTCCAAACAGTTCAGTATCAGTGCCAATATGGATCCGAAATAGAAAAGTGCGCTCATCGAGTTCATCCGTGAGAACGGGACATCTTTGCATGGAAACCTTCAGACATGACAGGTGTGCCAAGGGAACTCGCTGAGCACACTTTCAACGTTGATCCAAAGTTTAAGCCGGTCAAGCAATTCCTTCGATGTTTTAATGAAGAGAGTCACAAGGCCATTGGCGAAGAAGTGTCCCGGCTCTTGGAGGACGGGTTCATTGTTGAAGTTTTTCATCCTGAATGGTTGGCTAACCCGGTGCTAGTACTTAAAAAAATGGCACTTGGCGTATGTGTGTGGATTACACAGACCTTAACAAGGCCTGTCCGGCTGATCCTTTTGCTCTCCCTCGAATTGATCAAATTATTGATGCTACGGCGGGTTGTGAGTGTGAGTTTTTTGGATGCTTATTCTGGTTATCATCAGATCAAGATGGCAGTTAAGGACTAGGAGAAAACATCTTTCATCACTCCCTTTGGGGCCTTCTGCTACGTGTCTATGCCTTTTGGGCTCAAGAGTGCCCAGGCGACTTATCAGCGGTGTGTTCAGAATTGCCTCCACGGCCAGATTGGGCGCAATGTTCATGCTTATGTGGATGATATTGTTGTGAAATCAAGGAAGAAGGAGACCTTGTTAGATGATTTGAAAGAGGCCTTTGACAACCTCCGAGTCTACAAGATGATGCTTAACCTAGCTAAATGTGTCTTTGGGGTGCCAGCAGGCAAGCTCTTGGGTTTTTGATCTCTGAGAGAGGTATTGAAGCTAACCCGGAGAAAATCAAGGTTGTCACTTCTTTTGCTAAACCGGCATGTATCAACGATGTCCAGCGTTTGGCGGGTCATATTGCGGCTTTGAGCTGGTTTATAAGCCACCTGGGAGAAAAGGCTATCCCTCTATATCATATGATGAAGAAAACAAATCATTTTATCTGGAGTGATGTTGCCAATCAGGCGTTCGAGGCGCTTAAAAAACAGTTGGTTGAGCCGCCAGTTCTTGCAGCTCCTCTTGAAAAGGAGTCATTGCTTTCATATGTGGCTGGTAATAGCAGAGCCGTTAGCGTAGTGGTTGTTGTGGAAAGGAAGGAGTCCGGCAAGGAATATCCAGTTCAAAGGCCGGTTTACTATGTTAGTGAGGTACTAATTGAATCTAAACAGAGGTACCCACATTGGGAGAAGCTGGTTTATGGAGTGTTCATGGCTAGTCGTAAGTTGAAGCAGTATTTCCTTGGTCATCCCATCACTGTGGTCAGTTCTGCTCCTCTAGGGGATATTATTCAAAACAGAGAAGCTACATGCCGGGTGGCCAAGTGGGCCATTGAGCTTGGACCCCATGGTTTGAAATATATGCCTCGGACAGCTATCAAGTCTCAAGCACTTGTGGATTTCATCAATGACTGGACAGAGTTACAGATGCCTGAGGAGAGGATTGATAATACATATTGGACTATTCATTTTGATGGATCTAGACAGTTGGAAGGCTCAGGGGCTGGAGTTATTTTGACTTCCCCACGAGGTGATAAGTTTTGCTATGTCTTAAGGTTGATGTTTCCTTGTACTAACAATGCAGCTGAATATGAGGCCTTGCTCCATGGTCTTCGGATGGCCAAAGAGATGAACCTAAGCCGGGTCAGGTGTTTTGGCGACTCGGATCTGGTGGCTCAGCAGGTCTCAGGAACTTGGGATTCCAAAGACCCACTCATGGCAGCTTACCGCTGGGCGGTTGATGCTATTGCTGGTCATTTCAAAGGTTATCAAGTGGAACATGTTGATCGCAGGAAAAATGAGGCGGCTGATGCTTTAAGCCAGCTGGGGTCTCAGCGTAAGCCGGTACCACCTAATGTATTTCTTGATATTCTGAATAATTGTTCAGTTAAGTTGCCTAGGGAAGAGGATCTGGCTATCCCTGACCTAGAGGCACAGTTGGTGGCGGCTCTTCATGTTACTCCTGATTGGATAGTTCCGTATTTGGCTTATATGACCCGGGGTGAGTTACCTAAGGATGAAACTTTGGCCAAGCAAATAACCCGGCGGTCTAAGTCAATGACCATTGTCAATGGTGAGTTACACCGATGCAGTGTCACAGGGGTGTTTCATTGATGCATCTCTCCTGAAGAGGGTCGTGAAATTCTATGGGAGATTCATGAAGGAGATTGTGGCCATCATGCCGGCTCTAAGTCTCTTGTAGCTAAGGATTTTCGTCATGAGTTTTATTGGCTGACGGCTCATGCTGATGCAGAAGATCTGGTTAGCAAGTGCGATGGCTGTCAGAAATTTTCCAGACGAGCTCATGTGCCGGCTCAAGAATTGAGGATGATTCCAATCACTTGGCCGTTTGCGGTCTGGGGGCTGGATATGGTTGGACCTTTCAAGAGATCCAAGAACAGAAAACCCACCTTTTGGTGGTGGTTGACAAATTTACAAAATGGGTTGAGGCAGAGCCGGTCAGCAACTGTGATGCGACAATGGCGGTTCAATTCCTTAAAAAGGTGATTTTCCGTTTTGGCTACCCTCATAGCATCATAACTGATAATGGTACTAATCTGTCCAAGGGTGCTATGAAAGAATTCTGTCAACGAGAACATATTGGTCTTGACGTCTCATCAGTGGCTCACCCCCAGTCCAATGGTCAAGTCGAAAGGGCCAATCAAGAAATCTTGAGAGGCATCAAGCCCCAGCTTATGGTCCCTTTGCAGAGGACGTCGGGTTGTTGGGTTGAGGACTTACCCTCAGTGCTTTGGAGTATCAATACTACCCCCAACAGGTCCACGGTTATACGCCTTTCTTCATGGTTTGTGGAGCAGAGGCGGTTCTTCCCAGTGACATCTTTCACGACTCGCCCCGTGTGGCGGCTTATCTTGAAGCTGATAATGAAACGGCACGTCAGGATGATCTTGACCTCCTGGATGAGGAGCGTGACCTTGCGGCGGCTCGTTCGGTGATTTACCAACAAGATCTGCGTTGTTATCATAGTCATCGGGTTAAAACCCGGACCTTTCAAGAAGGTGACTTGGTGCTCCAGCTCATCCAGGATCAAACAAATATGCATAAATTATCCCCGCCTTGGGAAGGTCCTTTTGTGGTCAGCAAAAACCTGAACAACGGGTCATACTACCTCATTGATATTCAAGATCACAAGGACTCACGCACATCAAAGGAGGAGACCCGCCGGCCTTGGAACATTGCTCATCTTCGGCCTTATTACACTTGAGCCACCGGCTCTTGTGTTGTACATATTTTCATCCATGTATATATTATGATCAGTATAATAAAAGCCGTCATCCCTAATAATTCAGGGCCTCTGTCATTTCATTTCTGAGTATCTGAGTCTTTATTGTCAAAGTTCATAAGATCACTTGGGGGCTTCCTGCTCACTGAGCATAGCTGCGACTACCCTCCTGATCCGGCTTACACGCCTTGTTACAAATTACATGGGGGCTTCCTACTCACTGATCATATATGTGACTACCCTTTGATCCGGCTTACACGCCTTATTGCAAAATTACATGGGGGCTTCCTGCCCAAGTTAAAAGGTTACCAAAGAGAACTTGATGCAGTGCACAGTTCAAACATAGGTATCTACCTTGAGGGCTCATTATATGTCACTTGGGGGCTTCCTGTTCAATGAACATAGCTATACTTACCCTCTTGATTGGCTTGTATGCCAGGTGTAAACACCATATTCCGGGTTATCCTGCCTATATGTCCTTGTCACTCCACCTAGGTAATCCTGGAATGACCCGCCGTACTCTCAACAGTCAATCTTGTAAAGACCCTGAACTTGTTGAGGTTAAAACGGCGGTTGGTCATGTGAGGGTCGGCTTACGGGTTTGAATGAAGGATTAACTTAGTGGCTGTGTTGCCCATGAAAGCACTTGAAATTTCGGTTTGGCGGCCTATGAAAGCCTTGTTTTTTCTGATTTGTTATTTTCTGAACATTGTTTTAGTTCATATCCTTCTGCCATATTAGCATATGGTTAAAACAAATTCAGGCCATGTAGCCTCAATCTTTATGACTCATATTGAGTATATATGGGGTTTTGATAACCTGTTCTGGCTTTGGACGTTAAGTCGCTAGTCTACTTTGATTGCGCAATTGGAGGTCCGTGCTATAAGTCTTTGGGCTATCACCCTTATCGGATATGGCGATGTAAGCCGGCAGTATGAACCAATTTCGCAAGTATGTTTTTACTTGTTAAATGAATAGGCGAGGTTTGATGACCCACCCTTGTTATGGACTTTAAAGTTGCCAGATAACATTTTGTTGGGCGTTGTGACCCGCCCTGGTGTAAACCGCCAGGGCATATGTTGTTTCTTATGTGTGCAGGAACATTGCAAAATAGTGTAATCTTCCTTGCAGAAGGCACATAGAAAATGCATTAGCAGTTTGAAGGCAAAAACATGCACGATGGCATGGCAGATCATGGTTTTCGAACCAGCCTATTACAAGGCCTTCCAGGCCCCAAATTGATTAAATTGTTTTTCAAGAGACAAGCACTATGATGCAGGTTAAAGAACCGCCCTTTTGAGTCAATTTTTCTGGGCTCGGCGTGTTGAAGCCTCCGAGTCATCCTGCACCGACTCTTCTTCTTCTTCCTCACCCATTGGCTGGAAGTCAGATGTGGCCTAGTTGATCCCAGTCAAAGCTTTAAATACAACTTCATCATCTATAAGGATTGATGGATCAATATCAGGAGCAAAGCTGTGCTTACGTGTTGGTGGGATGAGATCCACGGCCTCATGAACCGGCGCTGTTACTCTTGAGTTCTGCTTGGTGTAAGCCGCCTGATATTTTGACAAGTCCGTCTCCTCGGCTAGCTTGCTGGCCAAAGGGCGCATTTACCTTACGCACTTGTTGAAATCTGCTGCCTCGAAGGGAGACCCATCGTCTTTCAAGCTTGGGCAGTCGGTGGCCAATTCTTCTGGGTCTAGTTCTGCTTGTCGTGCCTTTGCCCGGCTGAGCACGGTGATGGCACCGGCTCTGGCGGCTGATCGCTTCAGTTCTTCAACTCTTTGTGGCAGCACCAACAATTTCTCTAGCACTACCTTGATGAGTGAAGTTGGTTGCTTTTTTTGTGAGATAGCAGAGATAGCCCGTTGTGCGCTAGTGTATAACTGCTCCACAAGGGTGTATGCAGTTTTAAGCTTCACGCGCGTGTCTTGACCCAGGGTGGAACTTCTGGAGCCTGTGTCAGCAAAGATATTGATAAACTGGTTGATGGTTGTTATAATTTGGTGGTGAAAGATTCAAGTACAAGATTACTTACCAAAGATGGCAGAGGTCATGCTGTTAGTTTGGTGCTTCAAGCCGGATAACTCGTCAGTCACCGGCTTAAGAGCAGCCTCAACATCTTTAGCTCTTTTCAATAGAGCCACCTTCTCGGTCTCCCAGCCGGTTCTCTTAGCACTGAAATCCTTTTTCAGCTTCTCAATGTCTTCCAAAGCGGTTTTCAGTTCTGATTTGGCCTTGGAAGTTTCAGATTGTTGTGTTTGGATGTTCTGCCGCAGATCCACCACTTGGGATTCTTTCATATTTAATTCCGCCTGCAAGACAAAGAGATTAAGCAACAGTATGATAATCATCTTATTTGAAGTCCCAAGCATAATACAAGTATTTTACTTGGCACTTGGGGGCTAATGTGTATTGCTCTTTTTTAAGGCAAATCTTTAATGACCCGGTTAGTTTCTTCAACGGAAACCGGCCCTTGGGGGCTACATATGAGGATTTGTTCATTAGTATAGTGATAAGTCCCAGCTTAGCTATGCAGCTTAAGCCGGCCCTTGGGGGCTACATATGAGGATTTGTTAATAAGTATGGTGATAAGTCCTGACTTAGCTATGCAGCTTAAGCCGGCCCTTGGGGGCTACATATGCGGATTTTAGCACTACAATTTGAAGTCCCGGCTTAACCTTCCAGTTTAAGACGGCCCTGGGAGCTACTCATTTTGATTCAGCAGAGTTAGCAATTGCTATGGAATAGCTACAAGGTCAAAAAATGCTATTTAAGTCTACAACATGTTCACTCCTTTCATATTCAGTAGACTTGGCGACTGACAGTTATATATATGAGAAGAGTTTTTACAGTGTTTACCTCAAAGCGCTCCTTCATTAGATTGACTAAGCCGGCTTCGAAGTCACGGCTAGTATGAAGGTAGTTTAAATAACCCGCGTGAATCTCATGAGCATTGAACTGGGCATAACTTTCCAGGTCCAGCTTCCATTTGCCCTTGTCCACTGCTAAAAATTCCCCCTTGGCGCTATGTTTTGATAAGGCAGTGGGGTTGCCCGGCTCTGCATAACCAACCCCAGTAATAATAATATCTTTAGCTTTCTCCTCAGCAGGCTTGGGGGGCTTGGCGGTTTAGCATTGGCTGGGTTAGCGTCCACGGAATCCATTATAACATTGTGTTCTTCTGCGGCGGATCATCAATAGCTGCTTCAGAGGTTTGATGCAAAGATTCAGACATGGTCTGCTTCTTTGGGTCAGCAGCCTTGAGATCTTCCGCCAGCTTATTTACCTTCACCTTCTTGCTGGGATTAGCAATACCACATGAAATAAGACATATGAAGGGGTTAGTATATCAAATGTGTAAGTACTAAAGCAAAAGAAGTTTCATGATCTCACCCAGGAGCGACTTTGGAAAGAGGAATCTGTGTTCCAGTTGAGTCACCGGAAGAAGAGTGACAAGTTCCCTGGTAGTTTGAATCAGAAGGGTTAAGGGGTTGTCGAATAAGGCCCGCCTTTGGAAAAGCTAAGTCAGAAATCTGTGAAACCTCTGCTCGGCGCTGGTGAGGAGCCGATGTGTTGGGTAAACCCGAGGAGAGAATCCCAGCGTCACTATTCCGGGTTGTGCGGCGAATTTCATGCTGTTGTTTCTTCAAAATAAAGTTGGGATCCAAGTAAGCTAAAGGGTGAGAAAACCTTACTTTCCAGCTCGCTTGACAAACTTTCTGTCTTGGCAGAGGTTCTGAGTTGGAGGAAAGGATAGTTACCTCTTCAGCATCTGCATGGCTGGCCTTCGCGTCATCTTGATAGTAATCATATCAATAAGATGAACAAAGAAAGAGACAAGGGAGTCAAGTTCTACCTCCGACTCATCATCTAGAGTAAACGGATCAATTGCATCTGCCTTCTTCTTGGCAGGCTTCTTGGAAACCTTGGTTTTGGTTTCGACCTTCTTGGCCGGTTTATCGTTGAGTTTCTTGTTCCAAAAGGGGGAATTAGCTTGCAGACGATCAAGCAATAATGAGAAAGCAGATTGATAAATAATGAGTTAGTGAAAGTTGCTCGAAAAATACTTACAGCTGGCGGCTTGTTGACGGTGCAGAAGGGGTTCAGCCCCACTTTGCTGCAAGTCTCTAAACTCTCGTTGGGCAGAGTCTTGGTCATATCATTGATCTGTTTATCTTCTAGACGGACTGGAGAGTAACGCAGAAGATCTTTGACGTCGTCGGTATACTCACGCATTAAGCCGGATCGGCGGCTTAAGGGTAAGATTCTCCATGCAACTCAGCATCGAACCAGATCGACTCCAGTCAAACCATTGGCCATTAAGGCTCTAATATTTGAGAAAATGGGCATGTATTTGGCCCATTCTTCTGTGTTGATCCATTTTGGGAGAGGATGTCTGTTGCTAAGCCGGCTTTCACGGTAACTCGGCAAAGGATTTTCACCTTCTGGAGATGTATCCTTGAAGTAAAACCAAGTCTGGTTCTAGTCCTTAGGATGACTGGGAGGTGCGGCGGCAGGAAAAAGTGGCTTCTTTCCGCCTCTGAATTGAAATACCACCTAGTTCAAGGTTGGGCCCGTCTGTGAACTCGGTCTGGCGATTCAAGTAGTAGAATTCCCTGAACAGTTCTACAGTGGGCTCTTGTTGAAGATATACTTTGCAAAAAACTTGGAAGTTGTAGATGTTTGAAAAAGAGTTGGGCCTGATATCTTAAGGACGGAGTTGGAAGAAATGAAACACATCACGGAAGAATTTTGAGTCGGGTGGAGTGAACCCTCGAAGCATATGAACAGTAAAAAAATATGACTTCACCCTCTTTGGGGTCAGGTGTGGTCACTGTTCCTGGGACTCTCCAATGGATAACATTCTTTGCGGCTAAGACGCCCACTTGGACATGTTCATTCTGCGTTTGCTTTGTAACCCGGGAGGCGACCCAGTTGCAGGAAGTGACGTTTTTGGTCATTTTGTTGATGAAAAGCCTAGAAAGGAAAATATTGCCGGATTAAGGTTATGCTGTTAAGCCGTCCAGTGATCAAAAAAGTAAGTGCATTATGCAAAGTCAATTCATATGCAGAGGATTGATACGTCCATTTTGCATCATGCTTTTATATCGATATTTATTGCATTATGAGTTGTTATCACACATTATGTCACAATACTTATGCCAATTCTCTCTTATTTTACAAGGTTTACATAAGGAGGGAGAATGCCGGCAATTTGGAATTCTGGGCTGGAAAAGGAGCAAATATTAGAGACCTATTCTGCACAACTCCAAAAGTCCTGAAACTCCACGAAAGTCATTTTCGGAAATAATAAAAAATACTGAGCAGAAGAAATACCAGAGGGAGCCCACACCCTGGCCACGAGGGTGGGGCGCGCCCCCTGCCTCGTGGGCCCCCTGTTGGCCCTCTAGTGCCCATCTTCTGCTATATGAAGTCTTGCGTCCGAAGAAAAATCATAAGCAAGCTTTCGGGACGAAACTCCGCCGCCACGAGGCGAAACCAATCTAGGGCTCCGGCAGAGCTGTTCTGCCGGGGACACTTCTCTCCGGGAGGGGGAAATCATCGCCATCGTCATCACCAACACTCCTCTCATCGGGAGAGGGAAATCTCCATCAACATCTTCACCAGCACCATCTCCTCTCAAACCCTAGTTCATCTCTTGTATCCAATTCTTGTCTCTAAGTCTGAGATTGGCACCTGTAGGTTGCTAGTAGTGTTGATTACTCCTTGTAGTTGATGCTAGTTGGTTTATTTGGTTGAAGATCATATGTTCATATCCTTTATGCATATTAATACTCCTCTGATTATGAACATGAATATGCTTTGTGAGTAGTTACGTTTGTTCCTGAGGACATGGGAGAAGTCTTGCTATTAGTAGTCATGTGAATTTGGTATTCGTTCGATATTTTGATGAGATGTATGTTGTCTATCCTCTAGTGGTGTTATGTGAAAGTCGAATACATGACACTTCACCATTATTTGGGCCTAGAGGAAGGCATTGGGAAGTAATAAGTAGATGATGGGTTGCTAGAGTGACAGAAGCTTAAACCCTAGTTTATGTGTTGCTTCGTAAGGGGCTGATTTGGATACAGATGTTTCATGCTATGGTTAGGTTTACCTTAATACTTCTTTTGTAGTTGCGGATGCTTGCAATAGGGGTTAATCATAAGTGGGATGTTTGTTCAAGTAAGAACAGCACCCAAGCACCAGTCCACCCACATATCAAATTATCAAAGTACCGAACGCGAATCATATGAACGTGATGAAAACTAGCTTGACGATAATTCCCATGTGTCCTCAGGAGCGCTTTCCTCTATATAAGAGTTTGTCCAGGCTTGTCCTTTGCTACAAAAAGGATTGGGCCACCTTGCTGCACTTTATTTACTTTTATTACTTGTTGCTCGTTACAAATTATCTTATCACAAAACTATTTGTTACCTATAATTTCGGTGCTTGCAGAGAATACCTTCTTTGAAAACCGCTTATCATTTCATACGCTCCTCGTTGGGTTCGACACTCTTACTTATCGAAAGGACTATGATAGATCCCCTATACTTGTGGGTCATCAAGACTCTTTTCTGGCGCCGTTGCCGGGGAGTGAAGCGCCTTTGGTAGGTGGAATTTGGTATGAAAAAAATTTATATAGTGTGCTGAAATTTACTGTCACTTGTTACTATGGAAAGTAATCCTCTCAGGGGGCTTGTTCGGGGTATCTTCACCCCGACCAGTAGAGCAAAGAGTTGCTCCTCAACCTACTGAACCTACTAAAAATGAAAATGTCTACTTTGATATTCCTTCGGGTATGATAGAAAAACTGCTAGCTAATCCTTTTGCATGAGATGGAACAATGCATCCTAATGAGCACCTAATATATGTGGATGAAGTTTGTGGATTATTTAAGCTTGCAGGTGTGCCCGATGATGTTATTAAGAAGAAGGTCTTACCTTTATCTTTGAAGGGAGATGCATTGACATGGTATAGGCTATGTGATGATATGGGATCATGGAACTTCAAACGATTGAAATTGAAATTTCATCAGAAGTTTTATCCTATGCATCTTGTTCATCGTGATCGTAATTATATATATAATTTCTGGCCTCGAAGGAGAAAGCATCGCTCAAGCTTGGGGGAGGCTTAAATCAATGTTATATTCATGCCCCAATCATGAGCTCCCAAGAGAAATAATTATTCAAAAAATTTATGCTCGGCTTTCTGAAAACAATCGCACCATGCTCGATACTTCTTGTGATGGCTCTTTTATGATGAAGACTATTGAATTCAAATGGGATTTATTGGAAAGAATTAAACATAACTCTGAAGATTGGGATCTCGACGAAGGTAAGGAGTCAGGTATGACACCTAAGTTTGATTGTGTTAAATCTTTTATGGATACCGATGTTTTCCGTAAATTTAGCACTAAATATGGACTTGACTCGAGATAGTAGCTTCTTTTACGTGAATCTTTTGCTACTCATGTTGATCTCCCTAAGGAGAAGTGGTTTAAATATCATCCTCCCATAGAAGTAAAAGTAGCTGCACCTATTAAAGTTGAAGAAAAGACTATCACTTATAATGATCCTATTGTTCCTACTGCTTATGTTGAAAAACCACCTTTCCCTGTTAGGATAAAAGATCATGCTAAAGCTTCAACTGTGGTTCGTCAAAGCAATATTAGAACTTATACACCTCCTGAGCAAGTTAAAGTTGAACCTAATATTGCTATTGTTAAAGATCTCTTGTCTGATAATATTGATGGGCATGTCATTCATTTCTGTGATGAGACTGCTAGAATTGCTAAACCTTGTGCTAAAGATAAACATAGACCTGTGGTAGGCATGCCTGTTATTTACATTAAAATAGGAGATCATTGTTATCATGGCTTGTGTGATATGGGTGCTAGTGCTAGTGCAATACCTTTTGACTTATACAAAGAAATTATGCATGATATTGCACCTGCTGAGATAGAAGATATTGATGTCACAATTAAACTTGCCAATAGAGATACTATATCACAATTGGGAATTGTTAGAGATATTGAAGTCCTGTGTGGGAAAACAAAATACCCTACTGATTTTCTTGTTCTCGGCTCCCCACAAGATAGCTTTTGCCCCATTATATTTGGTAGACCCTTCTTGAACATTGTTAATGCTAAGATAGACTGCAAAAAGGATGTTGTTACTATTGGTTTGGGTGATATGTCTCATGAGTTTAATTTCACTAAATTTTGTAGACAACACCGTGAAGAGGAATTGCCCAGTAAAGATGAAATTATTGGTCTTGCTTTTATTGCCGTACCTCCTAATGATCCTTTAGAACAATATTTGCTAGACCATGAAAATGATATGTTTATGAATGAAAGAAGGGAAACAGATGAAGTATTCTTTAAGTAGGAACCCATCCTGAAACACAATTTGCTTGTTGAAATCCTAGGGGATCCTCCTCCACCCAAGGGTGATCCCGTGTTTGAGCTTAAACCATTTCCTGATACTCTTAAATATGCTTATCTTGATGAAAAGAAGATATATCCTGTTATTATTAATGCTAACATTTTAGAAAAGGAGGAAGAAAAATTATTAAAAACTCTGAAGAAGCACCGCGCTGCTATTGGATATACCCTTGATGATCTTAAGGGCATTAGTCCCACTCTATGTCAACACAAAATAAATTTGGAGAAAGATGCCAAACCAGTTCGTTATCACCAACGACGGCTGAATCCTAAGATGAAAGAAGTGGTAAGAAAGGAAATACTAAAGCTCTTGAGGCAGGTATTATTTATCCCGTTGTTGATAGTCAATGGGTAAGTCATGTCCATTGTGTCCCTAAGAAGGGAGGTATTACTGTCGTTCCTAATGATAAAGATTAATTGATCCCGCAAAGAATTATTACAAGTTATAGGATGGTAATTGATTTCCGCAAACTAAATAAAGCTACTAAAAAGGATCATTACCCCTTACCTTTTATCGATCAAATGCTAGAAAGATTATCCAAACATACACATTTTTGCTTTCTAGATGGCTATTCTGGTTTCTCTCAAATACCTGTGTCAGCTGATGATCAATCTAAGACCACTTTTACTTGCCCTTTCGGTACTTTTGCTTATAGACGTATGCCTTTTGGTTTATGTAATGCACCTGCTACCTTTTAAAGATGCATGATGGCTATATTCTCTGACTTTTGTGAAAAAGATATGTGAGGTTTTCATGGATGATTTCTCCGTTTATGGATCCTCTTTTGATGATTGCTTAAGCAACCTTGATCAAGTTTTGCAGAGATGTGAAGAAACTAACCTTGTCTTGAATTGGGAAAAGTGCCACTTTATGGTTAATGAAGGTATTGTCTTGGGGCATAAAATTTCAGAAAGAGGCATTGAAGTTGATAAAGCCAAGGTTGATGCTATTGAAAAGATGCCATGTCCCAAGGACATCAAAGGTATAAGAAGTTTCCTTGGTCATGCCGGTTTTTATAGGAGGTTCATTAAGGACTTCTCAAAAATCTCTCGGCCTCTGACTAATTTATTACAGAAAGATATACCATTTGTCTTTGATGATGATTGCGTAGAAGCATTTGAAATACTTAAGAAAGCATTGATCTCTGCACCTATCATTCAGCCACCTGATTGGAATTTACCTTTTGAAATTATGTGTGATGCTAGTGATTATGCTGTAGGTACTGTTCTAGGGCAAAGAGTTGATAAGAAATTAAATGTTATTCAATATGCTAGTAAAACTCTAGACAATGCTCAGAGAAATTATGCTACTACTGAAAGAGAATTCTTAGCAGTTGTATTTGCTTGTGATAAGTTCAGACTTTATATTGTTGATTCTAAAATAACTATTCACACTGATCATACTGCTATTAAATATCTTATGGAAAAGAAAGATGCTAAACCTAGACTTATTAGATGGGTTCTCTTGTTACAAGAATTTGATTTGCATATTATAGATAGAAAGGGAGCTGAGAACCCCGTTGCAGACAACTTGTCTAGGTTAGAGAATGTTCTTGATGACCTACTACCTATTGATGATAGTTTTCCTGATGAACAATTAAATGTCGTAAATGCTTCTCGTACTACTCCATGGTATGCTGATTATGCTAATTACATTGTTGCTAAATTTATACCACCTAGTTTCACATACCAACAAAAGAAAAAGTTTTTCTATGATTTAAGACATTACTTCTGGGATGACCCACATCTTTATAAAGGAGTAGATGGTGTTATTAGGCGTTGTGTACTGAGCATGAATAGGAATAGATCCTCACGCAAGTGTCACTTCGAGGCTTATGGAGGACACCACTGGAGACAGAACTGCACATAAGGTATTGCAATCCGGTTTTTATTGGCCTACTCTCTTCAAGGATGCCCGTAAGTTTGTTTTATCTTGTGATGAATGTCAAAGAATTGGTAATATTAGTAGACGTCAAGAAATGCCTATGAATTATTCACTTGTTATTGAACCATTTGATGTTTGGGGCTTTGATTATATGGGACCGTTTCCTGCCTCTAATGGATATACACATATTTTAGTTGTTGTTGATTACGTTACTAAGTGGGTAGAAGCTATTCCAACTATTAGTGCTGGTCATAACACCTCTATTAAGATGCTGAAAGAAGTTATTTTTCTGAGGTTTGGAGTCCCTAGATATTTAATGACTGATGGTGGTTCACATTTTATTCATGGTGCTTTCCGTAAAATGCTTGCTAAGTATGATGTTAATCATAGAATTGCATCTCCTTATCACCCACAGTCTAGTGGTAAAGTAGAATTGAGTAATAGAGAACTCAAACTAATTTTGCAAAAGACTGTTAATAGATCCAGGAAGAATTGGTCCAAGAAACTTGATGACGCATTATGGGCCTATAGAACTGCATATAAAAATCCTATGGGTATGTCTCCTTATAAAATGGTTTATGGAAAAGCATGTCACTTACCTCTCGAACTAGAACATAAGGCATATTGGGCTATTAAAGAGCTCAACTATGATTTCAAACTTGCCGGTGAGAAGAGGTTATTTGACATTAGCTCACTTGATGAATGGAGAACCCAAGCCTATGAGAATGCCAAGTTGTTTAAAGAAAAAGTTAAAAGATGGATGACAAAAGAATACAAAAGCGTGAGTTTAATGTAGGTGATTACGTATTGCTATACAACTCTCGTTTAAGATTTTTTGCAGGAAAACTTCTCTCTAAACGGGAAGGCCCTTACGTTATCGAGGAGGTCTATCGTTCTGGTGCCATAAAAATCAACAACTTCGAAGGCACAAACCCGAAGGTGGTGAACGGTCAAGGAATCAAACATTATATCTCAGGTAATCCCATAAATGTTGAAACCAATGTTATTGAAACCGTAACCCCGAAGGAATACATAAGGGACACTTTCCGAAACGTTTCAAACTCCGAAACGGAATAGGTATGTGGTACGGTAAGTAAACCGACTCCAAAACAGTTCTAAAGGCAATTTTTCTCCGTTTTGGAATATTTAGAAAAATAGAAAAATAAGAAGCAGTCCGGGAAGGACACGAGGGTGGAGGGCGCGCCCTACCCCCCTGGGCGCGCCCCCTGCCTCGTGGGCACCTCGTGTGCTCTCCGGACTCTGTTTTCTTGCACGATACATATTTTGGTCGGTAAAATTTCATTATATAATCTCCCGAAGGTTTTGACTCCCGTATCACGCAATTATCCTCTGTTCTTGTTTCGAGCTGTTTTTCTGACAGATCTAGACCATCATGACATCTCCAAGTGCCCCCAAGGACAAGTTCTTCGAGAAGGTCATCAACCCCTACCTCGCGGAGGTGCTGCAACACCCTCAAACCATCGAGATGCATGAGGGGGTGCTGCACATCCCCGATGTTGAGGGACCACGGAGAACCAGAAGCGTGGAGGCGAGGCTCGAGGAAATGGAGCAACAAGTTTTCAAGTGCCAGGAGATGGTGGAGCGTGGACTTGACTCCAATCACATGATGATTGCGGAGTTCACCAACAGCCACAAGTTGGATGCCAAGGACATTGGGGAGGCCATCTTCAAGCTTCACGAGAAAATCGAGCACCTCCAAGCCCAAATCTATGACCTGCAAAACCAAAACTGTGAGTATGAATATAGATTCAAGAGGATGAGTTTGGCTGCAGATTTAAGGATCCTGGAGACTCGATCATCCTTCTATGATGGTGAGCCTATGCCTTGGAAGATGGACGACAAGCCTACATCATCAACAATCCCTTCACCAGCAAAGGAGATATAATCATATGGGTATGGGCACTCCCCTTGGCAACTGCCAAGCTTGGGGGAGGTGCCCCGGTATCGTATCACCATCACACTCCTATCTTTACTGTTTTTCTTAGTTCAATCCTTTTAGAATTATCTTGATCTAGTAGAATAAAAGTTTTAGTATGATCTACTTTTGAGTTTTGCTTTATGATTCCCCTATGTAATCGAGTCTGTGAGTTATATATAATAAAGATTAGTGTTCAGTCAAGGGCTTGATTATTTTGCTATGATCTTGAGTGAATAAAAGAAAAGAGAAAAGAATAAAAAGAAACAAAGAGATCATATTGATCTTATGGAGAGTAATGACTTCACATAGAAAGAGTATGATGATTAAAAGTTGTTGAGAGTTGATAGACATAGCTTTAGTCATCGTTGCAATTAATAGGAAGTAATAAAGAAAGAGAGGTTTCACATAAATATACTATCTTGGACATCTTTTATGATTGGGATCACTCATTAAAATATGACATGCTAAAGAGTTGATGTTGGACAAGAAGGACAACGTAATTGGTTATGTTTTCTTATATCTGAGATAAAGTATATTGTCATGGATCATCCAACATGTTGAGCTTGCCTTTCCCCCTCATGCTAGCCAAATTCTTTGCACCAAGTAGAGATACTACTTGTGCCTCCAAATACCCTTAAACCAGTTTTGCCATGAGAGTCCACCATATCTACCTATGGATTGAGTAAGATCCTTCAAGTAAGTTGTTATCGGTGCAAGCAATAAAATTGCTCTCTAAATATGTATGATTGATTGGTGTGGAGGAAATAAGCTTTATACGATCTTGTGATGTGGAAGAAATAAAAGCGACGGACTGCATAATAAAGGTCTATATCACAAGTGGCAATATAAAGTGATGTTCTTTCGCATTAAGATTTTGTGCATCCAACCCTGAAAGCGCATGGCAACCTCTGCTTCCCTCTGCGAAGGGCCTATCTTTTATTATTATCTTCTACCTTATGCAAGAGTCATGGTGATCTTCACCTTTCCTTTTTACGTTTTATCCTTTGGCAAGAACAGTGTGTTGGAAAGGTCCTGGTATATATATATATAATTGGATGTAAGTTAGCATGAACTATTATTGTTGACATTACCCTTGAGGAAAGAGGTTGGGAGGCGAAACTATAAGCCCCTATCTTTCTCTGTGTCCGATTAAAACTCCGTAACCACAAGTATTGCGTGAGTGTTAGCAGTTGTGAAAGACTAAATGATAGTTGAGTATGTGGACTTGCTAAAAAGCTCTGACATAGACTCTTTCTGACGTTATGATAAATTGCAATTGCTTCAATGACTGAGATTATGGTTTGTTAGTTCTCAATAATGTTTCTGATTCATACTTTGCATTGTGAATAGATTATTACTTAAGCATAAGAAATCATATGACATTATCCATATATGTTGCTGTTATGAGAATAATCATGATGCCCTCATGTCCGTATTTTATTTTATCGACACCTCTACCTCTAAACATGTGGACATATTTATCGTTATCGGCTTCCGCTTGAGGACAAGCGAGGTCTAAGCTTGGGGGAGTTGATACGTCCATTTTTCATCATGCTTTTATATCGATATTTATTGCATTATGGGTTGTTATCACACATTATGTCACAATACTTATGCATATCCTCTCGTATTTTACAAGGTTTACATAAGGAGGGAGAATGCCGACAGCTGGAATTCTGGGCTGGAAAAAGAGCAAATATTAGAGACCTATTCTGCACAACTCCAAAAGTCCTGAGACTCCATGAAAGTCTTTTTTGGAAATAATAAAAAATATTGAGGGGAAGAAATACGGAGGGGCCCACACCACAGCCCACGAGGTGGGGGACGCCCTACCCCCTGGGCACGCCCCTGCCTCGTGGGCCCCCTGTTGGCCCTCCGATGCCCATCTTATGCTATATGAAGTCTTTCGTCCGAAGGAAAATCATAAGCAAGCTTTCAGGACGAGACTCACGCCACGAGGCGGAACCAATCTAGGGCTCCCCAGAGCTGTTCCGCCGGGGCACTTCTCTCCGGGAGGGGAAATCATCGCCATCGTCATCACCAACGCTCCTCTCATCAGGAGAGGGCAATCTCCATCAACATCTTCACTAGCACCATCTCCTCTCAAACCCTAGTTCATCTCTTGTATCCAATTCTTGTCTCTAAGTCTGAGATTGGTACCTGTAGGTTGTTAGTAGTGTTGATTACTCCTTGTAGTTGATGCTAGTTGGTTTATTTGGTGGAAGATCATATGTTCATATCCTTTATGCATATTAATACTCCTCTGATTATGAACATGAATATGCTTTGTGAGTAGTTACATTTGTTCCTGAGGACATGGGAGAAGTCTTGCTATTAGTAGTCATGTGAATTTGGTATCCGTTCGATATTTTGATGAGATGTATGTTGTCTATCCTCTAGTGGTGTTATTGGAACGTCGACTACATGACACTTCACCATTATTTGGGCCTAGAGGAAGGCATTGGGAAGTAATAAGTAGATGATGGGTTGCTAGAGTGATGTGCTTAAACCCTAGTTTATGCGTTGCTTCGTAAAGGGGCTGATTTGGATCCATATGTTTCATGCTATGGTTAGGTTTACCTTAATACTTCTTTTGTAGTTGCGGATGCTTGCAATAGGGGTTAATCATAAGTGGGATGCTTGTTCAAGTAAGAACAACACCCAAGCACTGGTCCACCCACATATCAAAAACGCGAATCATATGAACGTGATGAAAACTAGCTTGACAATAATTCCCATGTGTCCTCGGGAGCCCTTTCCTCTATATAAGAGTTTGTCCAGGCTTGTCCTTTGCTACAAAAAGGATTGGGCCACCTTGCTGCACTTTATTTACTTTTATTACTTGTTGCTCATTACAAATTATCTTATCACAAAACTATCTGTTACCTATAATTTCAGTGCTTGCAGAGAATACCTTGTTGAAAACCGCTTATCATTTCCTTATGCTCCTCGTTGGGTTCGACACTCTTACTTATCGAAAGGACTACAATAGATCCCCTATACTTGTGGGTCATCAAGGATTCTTACTATAAAGGTTGGTGTGATTAAACCGGACGACAATGTCAGGTTATACATATTCCGAATATATATACTGACGGCTTAAAGTGGGGCTAATGGTGTCTGGTGGGTCATAGCTTATCATATAAGCCGCCCGCACGGCCGCAGTTCACAAGTGTCTATAGACCTATGAGTGAAATTTTGCTAAGTACTGAACAAACATGTTCCACATATTAGTTCCATTATTTTTGATCTACAACAGTTCAGAAAATAAAATAAATCTTAAACCTAAGGTGGTGGCAGCGGAAGAACTCATGTGCTCAGATGGGATCTTGTATAGAAAAGGTGTTTTTTGCGATTGGAAAGGGATGCTAAACTACTGCCGCACAACTCCGGTGGCATGTTCGGATCAAACTATGTGTTCTAAATGGGAGAATGAAGAACAGTGAAGAACACCGACAAACGGCGGAAACCCTAAAGCAGATCTATTATGAGGGAAGCTGAGTGCATACTGATACTGATGAACAGCGGAGGTGCGCTGCGATTTTCTGGTCTGGTCAGGTTGATGCAGCGGCCGGAGTTGTTGCGGTTGACGAAGGACGATGGCGGCGGAGCTTGGTTGGAGCGGAGTCACGAGGAGGAAGAAGAAGATGTGAGGACAGGGGTAAAAAGATAAAGGGCCCATGCCTCTATTTATAAGGAAGTGACTAGACGGCATGCGTGGGAATCGAGGAGGCCAAAAAATGATTATGTGGCTATATGGACGCCTCGATTTTCGGGAGATCCATTAAGATAAGGATCTGTTGAGATATCCTGGGCTTTGTGTGAAGATAATGCGCATGATGTCATGGCGGGTTACCATGGTTCTGTGATGTGACATCATGGTGGGTTACAGAGAGTTGATAGTGGAAGATTCTGCTAAGTCAAAAAGTGAAGATCGATGTGAACAAGTTCAAATCAACCTGGGGCCTAATGTTGGGGATATAACTACTAGGTATGATCCGCGCAGGAGGGGCCGGGTCATGCCATTGGCGACTTAAGGACGAATAGGCCCGATAAGGTCCAAGAAGACATGAATATGGTGGTTCATGGAGCGAGCCTATTGAAGGCCCGAGCCCCAGAGGCAAGTTGAGGCCCAAAGGGGTGAGCCGCCATATGTCAACTTGTTCTGTAAGACAAGGTTAGTTAGAAACCGAGCCGATCACGTTTGTGTGAGCCGGCCGGAACTCTGTAAGCCACCGGGCATCAACCTGTATATAAAGGGGTGACCCGGCGGCGGGTTAACTCAAGTAACAATCAATCGAGAGCTAGTTCAAGCGTACTCGCCCCTGGTAATCAAAACCCAAGCAATACAACCTAAAGCAGGAGTAGGCTTTTACCTCATTGAGAGGGGCCGAACCTGGGTAAACTCTCCGTGTCCTTTGTCACGTTCAACCCCTTCAAGCTAACCTAGTTGCGATGGCTCCACACCTAAGTCCTTTTGCTAGGGCATCTATCGTGTTAAGTCCACGACAATTACCTTTGTAGAAACATGTTGGAGAACTTGATCCACATTACTTACCCCCTCGGATGTGTAGAGAGACTTGTAAAAATCTGACACAAGTGATCTCAATTCAGCCGGGTCACTAACACTCACCCCGAGTGCATTCTCTAGGGCTTTAATCATGTTCTTCCTTCTCCTCATAGAAGCTCTCATATGAAAAAAAATTGTGTTCTTGTCACCTGAAGCAAGCCATTCAAGTCTAGACCTCTGACACCACATCAGTTCCTCCTGGTGGTAGAGCTCAACAAGCTTTTCATTAATATTAAGTTCTGCATGCAATGGTCCAATCCTCATCTGGTCCCCTCTCAGTCATTCTAACTCGGCCGTCAGGTTCTTTATTTCTTTTCGGACACTTCCAAACGTGTTCCTATTCCAATTACCAAGACTATCTGATATACCCCGCAACTTTACTTCCAACTCCTCCAAGCTCACTATTGGTTACCCCTCGCTCCAGCACCGTGATAATGTGTCCTGCCATGTTTCATGCGTCTCCCACATAACCTCATGCCTGAAGGGGGGTTTTGCCGATGGACGAACTTCGCCATCCTGAATCTTCAGGGAGAATCGGGGCATGGTCCGAAGTCGCCGCCATAAGATGCATAACCAAAGCTGTTGGGAACCTCAGCGCCCATTCACTCGTTGCAAGTGTCCTGTCAAGGCGTACTCTACATTGGTACGCGTCGGTCCTAAACAAACGGTTTTTAACCCCTTTCCGCGACGGCATTTGGAACCATCGCCAAGTGAGTGTGGGCGATACGGGGTTCTTCCCACACGACCGAGAAACCGTCGGGGATAGGGCCCCTGCAGTACTCCTACTCGTTTCTGCTTGCATTGCCATCGCAGTCCGTATTCTGTGGTGCTACGTTTAGATGCGCGGCCCATCACAAATGGTTCACTATTATAGAACGTGTATGATGCGTGGCCCATCACAAATGGTTCACCGTTAAGAAGATTAGCTAATCGTCGTACGAGTGTCGGACAAGATTACCAAACGTCGGACCATCGTAACATCATCGTACACGACAACTATCGCACACGCTATTCTGTGGTGCAACGTTTATGATGCATACTTCATCAGAAACAGTTCATGGTTGCAAATCGTGTATGATAAGGCAACTAACACAAACATTTAGTTTGCCCGCACCGTTTGTGATATTGTCTGACATCGCACACGCTTTGCAAACGCCAACTGTGTGCATGCTTGCACACGTTTCCTCTCTGTGAACCGTCTCGGATTATGGTGCATATTGCAAATGTTTGTGTTTTACCAACCGTGTGTGCCGTAACAACTTGGAGAGCGTAATTTCACCATAATTTAATTGTTGCTTTTCCAAATTGTACCGAATTTGGATTTGAAATTGAATTTGAATGTATGCTACAGCTTTATTCATATCCATCAGGTTCAAACAACCAATGCATTATTCGATTCATAGGTACATATGTTCAAGAATTACATAAGAACCAAATAAAGAATGATGAACCACAGTTGTATACTTGTACTATTAAAGACAGTAAAGAAAGAGGCGAAATATATTCTGGTTGCTGAACAAGGTGAAGCGGAATGCCCATATTGTGCCCTCCTTCATGCAGAAGGAACACACGACTCTAGTCCAACCCCTTGTATGGCTGACCGCCCATCCTTCACGGTCTTCATGAAAACATCTAGATAATCATCGTGTTCTGGTAGAAATACTTTAACCTTTGCATGCCCACCAATCATGTAGTTTGAGAGGTAATCTTGAGTAAACTGCTTTGGTAACCACTACAAAGGAAAAAGATTCAGACACTATCATCTAACACAACTCATTATGGGCAGTAAAAAGAAGGCTGCTGAGTTCTTACTTACCATCCTGCAGTTCGTTGTTGTCTTGGATAAAGTGTAAACAAATAGTTTAATTGGCATCTTTGGACCCATTTTACTAACAATCTTTATCAGCTTCCTCACTTGATGCTGGTTCATTGATATCTCATTGCCCCATCTGCGAGAAAAGGGTCGAAACGCGGATCTTTACCAATGACATATGTACCTAAAAGCACCAAGTTAATATTAGAAGCTAAACAGCAATTGCACAATGATGTAGTACAACACTCTTTTATAATATGTCTATATACATTCGTATGTGGTAGTCCATTTGAAATCTCTAAAAAGACAAATATTTAGGAATGGAGGGAGTATCTTAGAACATCCAATATACTCACATATTAGATGAATTAACATCTTATATTATGGGCCGGAAGGACTTTAGTTCATTCTTACAAATTATCGGCTGATTAACTGTTGTTGTATCCATGGGTTACAGTTAGTTTGAGCTAGTTCGGGCTCAAATAGCCCTAAAGTATATCTAAACATGAGGGCTAGTTTGAGCTAGTTGCATCTACAACCCACCCAAAAAAACTATCCAACCCAAGAGGTGCTAATTGGAGCTAGTTCTCCTAGTGCATTTATTGTCAATCTAACCCTGCCATCCAAACAACTCTTTGGATGGAGTTAGTTCAGGGTTAGTAATGAGCTAGAAACTAACTCTAACCTCTAGCTAAGTTGAGTATCCAAACAGGGTTGTGTTGTTCTTTGTTATTCTTCTTTGCTCTTCTATGTATATTAGACATCATTAGAAAATTAATCTAACACTCTTCCTTGTTGCTATGTAGCCTAGGATTGCATATTTAGACATTAAGTACAGTGCATGTAGCTATGTAGCCTCAGATATATTACATATGGCCCTAGTTAACCTAACAAAAAATGGGTTGCAGATATATTCAGTTAAAAGTCCAATTCATCGATTAGTCCCTTATCAGTCGCCGGCCTATATGGTACCAACTACCGATATCCTGAACAATGAGCAGATATAAGCCATGGGATGAAACTAACCTCGATGGAAAACAGCAGTCGTTCCCAAAATTGTCCTGTGTAGGTACATCGAGAAGCATGTTAAGCACAACAGGCTAAACATCAACCAAAATTATCCATGGCAGACAAAATAATCTCCAAAAGATAGCTTCAGCGAGGTTTAAGCACGCTAGTAAAGCAAAACAAGTGGAAAGGTGTGCTAACTGCAACAGGCCTAACATTTAACAATAAGCAAACATAGTCATTCAAAGCTGGTATTGTGCGGTCTAAGTACACCGGTTATGGTTAAATAAAATGGAAAGGCATGTTAACTACAAGATGCAAGAACCAAATGTAGTCATTCATAGTGGTATTGTTGAAAGCTGCATCGATGAAATTGAACTGCACAGTTCATACTTGCACATATAGAACATCATGTTGTGAATAATCGAATAAACAAGGCATACTACGAACAACCAAAGATAGCATTTGAAACTGAACATATGCTAACTACAAACAACCGAACAATCAAAAAACTTTAAAACAGGCATATGCTAGCTATAACAGGCTTAACAACAAGCAAATATATGCATTCCTATCGGTATGTTTAAAACTGGATTGATGAAATGTACTGCACAGTAAATAATTGCACATATAGAGCATCACATTGTGAACAATTGAAATAAACAAGGAATACTGCAAACAACTAGATATAGCAATTAAAACTGGACATATTCTCACTACACTACAAAAGGGACTCAACAAAACAAATCATGGGTTTCCCCCTGTGAAGAGGCACGGCAAAACAAATCATGGGTTTCCCCGCTTGTCATAGATGGGCTCGTTCCCGTGGGAAGAGCATGGACCCTGGATGCGCTCCATGTTGTCACAGATGGGCTCCTTCCCCTTGGAAGAGCATGGTTGTAGGGTGCCCTCCCTGATGTCGCAGACGGGCATTTCCCCTTGGAAGAGCAGATGGGCTCTTTCCCCTTGGAAGAGCCGGAGAGGGTGCCCTCCTCGTGTTAGCTGTTGATGAGGTCTGACTTGGAAGTTGTGGATCCCAAGCCAGCGTCGCAGAATGTGTCCTTCAGAAATGACAAAAGGGGCTCGATGGTAATGTAGAATGGCAAATTGTTGACAGCGAGCCAGAGGAGATTAGCGGCAGGGCCATGGATGAGATCGACGTCGGCTGAAACCGAGGGGTTGGGGGTGGGCCACTTAACCTGTGACACAGCCCGCCTCAGGCCATCGCTGTCGATGACCTCGATGTTGTAGCTGGCGGCCGAGACATGCCCGCATACTCTATCCCACTGCTTGAGTGCCTACCACCAGTAATGGTCGTCAGCTTCCTCGGCAATGTCGGGTGAAGAGACTGCTATACACCTCTTTTGGGCCAGTCGCTCCTCGAGCTCCACGGGAAGTGTAGCCGGGCTTAGGCTGCGACGCTCTGGGGTGGGGGATGGGGATGGGGATCTATGGGAAAGGGGGCATTTGGCAGGCGTCATCTAAGAAACTCAGGGCGGCCTGGGTATGGAGATCGGTGGGTAAGCTGCACGGGCAAACCGGCAGATGTTGACAATGGAGGCCTTGCGGCGGCAGTGGCGGTGGGGACCTTGCTAGGGTTTCGAGCGAGGGAGGGGGTGTGTGTGTCTTGCATGCCTTGGAGGAGGTTTTGTGTGTGTGTGTGTGTGTGTGTGGGGGTGTGTGTGTGTGTGTGTGTGTGTGTGTGTGGAAGGGGGGCGGGGTGTTTGAGGAAATGACGCAGGTACTGAAAATTTTGCAACCACAAGCTTCATGACGCGTATCTAAGTGTTCTGGCGCATGCAAGAGGACGGGTCATTGGCTCCTTCAAGCAGAAGTATTCTCACAGGGTGGCGCACGGCACGTACGCCGAAAGTACCGAGAAGCTTGAGGATCGTGTCGGCCGCATGTGAGATGAGATGTGGGATGGATCGAACTATATGCGCTTGAGTATGCTTAATGACGATTGAACTATGTACTTATGGTTGCTATGCTTATGTAATGCAGTACGCTTATTATCTATGTCTGAGTATGTTAAATATTTCACCAAATTTTGGTAAAAATTACAACGGGGACCAATAAACCAGGACGGAGGTAGTACGTCAATCACACACGGTTCCCAAAATTGGAACCGTGTGCAATGACTTTCATTTTGCCTGCTGCGTCAATCACACACGGTTCGCTCTAGCAAACCGTCGCCCCCAAAATTCTTTATGGGACAGAAAACCCTCACCACACAATTCAAAAAAGAAAAAAGAAAACCCTCACACATCCCCACGTCACAAAAACCCTCACCCTGCCTGCCACCCCCTCGGCCCCTCCGGTACGTTCCCCATTCACACCTGCACAAGCTCCTCCACGTCTATGCCATGGCACCGCCTATCGCAGCGGTAAACACTTAGCTCGACGCCTGCCACCGCCGCCAGGCTGCCGACAAAGCCCACCGCATTTCGCCACTTACGCTTGCCGTCGCCTATCACCGTCGACTTTCTCGACGCTGCTCACGGTCGACCCAGCTCCGCTCAGTTGGGGAATCTGCCGTACCGAGGGTTCTTTCTCATGGACGACAAGGTAACTAATTTAACGAGATATTATCTCATCTCTTATCCCAGTTCATCTGCCTCCTTTAATCAGCCGTCGGAAATCACCGTGAATTCATTTTTATTCGAGCTAATTTGAGGGTCTTCTTTCATTCATAGAATGTACAGTGCGTCGACACTTCAGGACTTTGCGACCGCCGCCAGAGATTCCATCTCCCCTTACCAGATAACTTGAGGACGCGTGCGGTATGTTCAATCTCACCCCAAATCGGTTGGCATGGCCTACTTTCCCGAACATATTCTAAATATTGCTACATTTGGATAAAAGGTGCCACATGCACCATATACGTCAAAGGGGATTTTCCCCTCTTCTTTCTATACAAGGCAAATTAATGATGTATTGTTCTTTAGATTACTCTCATTTTTCCATGGCATCATGTTTACCCTATCTGTTTAATTATAGATTTTTGTCCTTCGATTTCAACTGTTGTACAGTTCTTTCAATTTGGACCCATATTTGCATGTTACCATATTTTTTTAACAATCCTACCATTTTCTGCAGAACATCCATCGCTATGCAACAGATTATGTAGTGCACAATTTTTTCCTTTACATAGATCAAGGCTCCACAGATGTCATACTGAAGACAAACCATGGATTTACAATCGTTGCTACTGTAAGACTTGATGAACGTGGTGACTTCTATTTTGGCACTGGCTTTTGGAATGAAATTGCAAAGTTTATGTACTGAAAGCTGGAACTAAAATTGCACTGCACATAAAAGGGTCTGGTCATGAGATATATGCTAACTTCCCTGACAAAATCTTCCGTCCAGATTTTGTTCGAAGTAAGTTTTCTTTTCAACTATCTGCATATGTTGACTTACCCAACAATGTCAAATGAACTATGTAGTATTTAATCAACCAATTGTTATTCCCTTTTCTTACTATATTCCTACCTATTTTTTTTAGAAAAGGAGGATGACACGGCCTCTGCATCTGGGCGATGCATACAGCCACTTTATTAATTATTCTCACAAGACCTTACAAAGTCATACAACAGTAAGACTAAAGCCGCCGTCTAAGCAACAAACTGTCACTACACCTATCCAGTTGATGAAGGCATGAGATAGCACTGGGCCTAATACCAAGCAGACATCGCAGCCAAGCCTAACATCTAAGACCTGAGACCCCAACCTAGCCACTTGCAGATGCAGGGCACACCTAGTCCGGCGTGCTCTCAGAGGCCGCCGCCGCCAACTGCCACCGCTCCATCTTCAGAACTGTACTGATGCATCAACCTTGCTCGGTCCAGCTATCGTCGACGCCACCACGGCGCCTAACACCTCCTCCCTGCGTGCAAACAGCTGTACACGTCGCGGTCGCCACTGATACACCTCAGCGCCATGCTGCCACGTACCACCATCCGACACAGCTTGAAGCCCTTGGAGGACTGTCATGTGTAGCACCTGCCGACCAGGCATGACCAAGCATAGCACCTGTTGGTCAGGCATGACTTGACATCTCATACCTAATAACTTCTAGTTACCAATACACTTTTCTATTGCCCTGTTTTAACTAAATATTCCCTCTACTCCCATTTCTATCAGAAAGCGCCGCTGACAAGGAGACTCCGGAGGTGGAGAACGGGCTGCCAACAAGCGGAGGTGGGCGAGCTAGAACTGCATAGCGACTCCAAAGAGGCCTAGACTTAATCAGCAGCCTCCCCGATGATATGTTGAGAGTCATCATCTCCCTCCTCCCAATAAAATATGGGGCGTGGACAACCCTCCTTCCCCGGTGGTGGCGCCCCCTATGGAACTCCAGCCCTCTCGACCTCATCGACACCCACGAGCTCTGCCATGGCTATCGCAAAAGCTTGGATGCGTTCTCCAAGATCCTCGGCAGTCACCTTGACCCAACCAAAGGCCTTAGAATGGGCAAGTTCTGTTCCAACGGCAAGGACCGAGCCAAGTGAGGGAGTCCCGGATTAGGGGGTGTCCGGATAGCCGAACTATCACCGTTGGCCGGACTCCTGGACTATGAAGATACAAGATTGAAGACTTCGTCCCGTGTCAGGATGGGACTTTCCTTGGCGTGGAAGGCAAGCTTGGCGATACGGATATGTAGATCTCCTACCATTGTAACCGACTGTGTAACCCTAACCTATCTGGTGTCTATATAAACCGGAGGGTTTTAGTCCGTGGGGCGAACAACAATCATACCATAGGCTAGCTTCTAGGGTTTAGCCTCTCCGATCTCGTGGTAGATCTACTCTTGTACTACCCATATCATCAATATTAATCAAGCGGAGTAGGGTATTACCTCCATCGAGAGGGCCCGAACCTGGGTAAAAACATCGTGTCCCTTGTCTCCTGTTACCATCCGCCTAGACGCACAGTTCGGGACCCCCTACCCGAGATCCGCCGGTTTTGACACCGACATTGGTGCATTCATTGAGAGTTCCACTGCGCTGTCACCATCAGGAGGGATGCCTCATCCCGTCTTTAAAGATGGCTCTGTTGCTAAAGGAGCTTCGGCTATCGGCGGAACTCTTGACTAGGTGGTTTTCTTCTGTTGCCGATTCGCCACCACGCCGACGATGACTTCTCGGTCATCGAAACCAATCTTCACGTCAACTCGGAACTCGCCGAGCAATTAGATCCGATCGAGCTCTCCTCCGTAAACGAGCTCTTGGATCGCATCGCCGCACTGGGAGTCACTACAGACTACGACCAGATCGGGCTTAAAACCGATCTGGGAGAGATCAACTCTCCCCAGGCTACCCATCATGTTGTTGTGATAGAGGAGCAATATGGCGATTCTTCTTCTATCTTAAGGACTAGCTACGTCCGGATTCCCGATCCCTCCATGCCGGACTGCCGCAGAGGGACGGACGTCGATCAAGCCCTGAACTTAAAGTCAGGCGGCGGGTTGGATTCATTGGATAGCATTCAAAATCCAAACTTCCAAGTTCGAAACTTCTCGGCCCTGAGTCTTAAATTGACGGGTTCCGGATCTAGTTCCACCCGCCCACCCAAACATTAGCGATCTATCCTGAATTCGGCAAGAGCCCGCTGAAACAAAGACATCATTCTTTGGGTCGATTCCTCCCTGATTATGGACAGGATAAAGGACTGCCGAGAGGAGGACACAATCTCACTTTTCTGCAATAATTGCACGGTCAAGGGAATCCTAAACACCATAAGTCATCGCGAAATTACACGCTTTGATGACTTGGTGACCATAGTACAAAAGTACTGTGCGATGGAGAGTGCTCGGAAAACCGAAAGTAAATTTTGGGATAATCCGGCCCCAAATACATCCCTAGTCCGAAATAAAGGGTGCATCATCACCAAGCACACAGGTTAAACACCAAAAACAAAACTCCCTAAAATGCAGCGCATACTCCAATTGGATCATGCACTTTGGCGGCTCCAAAATGTTGGCGGGCTGAAATTTGGCGTCGTCTGGCGTCCCCAACCGGGACACGATCAATCGTTCTTGAGATAATGTATACGGACTCCAACAACTCGAGGCGAATCTGAGGCCCTTCTGCACGGCCTCCGGATGGCGATCTCCATGGGCATTAACGCCTAGAGGTGCGCGGGGATTCGAACCTCGCGATATCTCAAATAAACGGAGACTTTGATGCCAATGATCCGAAAATGGCAGCGTACTGCAATGCGGTCCTAAAAATGTCAGCACGGTTCGAAGGGCTCGAATTTCATCATATAGCTCGGGATAACAACCAGGCGGCGGACATATTGGCATGCATCGGCGCAAAACGCGATGTTGTCCCGCCCAACATCTTCTCGGAACGGCTATTCAAGCCATCCGTACTATGGGAAGGGGAGTCCGGAAATAACAATCCGGACCCAACCGCACTGCCTGACGCCGAACACTCTGACACAATCGGAGGCCCTGCCACCGAGATAACACCCTCCGCCCACGAAATAATGGCGGTTATCGCCCCGTGGACGGAACCATTCCTAGCCTACATAACTAGGCAGGAACTCCCCAAAGACCAAAATGAGGCTCGCTGCATAGTACGGCGATCTAAAGCCTATAAAGTCCATGAGGGAGAGCTTTATAAGAAAAGCACAACAGGAGTCCTTCAAAGGTGTATCTCCGAAGAGGAAGGGCGAAACCTCCTGGCTGAAATTCATGCCGGACTGGGTGGGCACCACGCCGCAGCCCGGGCCCTTGTAGGCAAGGCCTTCCGTACATGATTTTATTGGTGACGGCCGGCGGATGCACAGGATTTAGTCCAACGATGCGTCGATTGCCGACTTTTTGCTAACCAAAGCCACATGCCACCCACCGCCCTCAAAACTATACCCATCACCGCCGTTCGCGGTGCAGGCGATTGACATGGTTGGACCCCTTAAGGGAGGAACCCACAAGCAAAAATACCTATTGGTCATGGTAGATAAATTCACCAAATGGATAGAGGCCAAGCTCGTTAAAGCGGCGAATCCGGACCAAATGATAGACTTCATATCAGGGTAGTGCACCGTTCTGGCGTCTCCACAGTATCATCATCGATAACGGCACCAACTTCACGGCCGATGAAGTCAAATTATGGTGCAAAAACATGGGCATCAAGCTCGATTACGCCTCGCCTATCACCCTCAAACCAACGGTCAAGTCGAGCGAGCAAACGGTCTAATCATGAGCGGCATTAAACCCGGACTAGTGCGGTCCTCAAGGAATCTAACACGCCTTTGGGTTGAGGAGCTTCGACTCCGTACTACGGGGATGCGGACCACGCCGAATCGTACTACGGATTCACACCATTTTTATGGTGTATGCGGCGCAGAGCGATCCCGCCTGCGACATAATTCATGACTCACCTCGCGTGCGCATGTATGAAGAAAGAGAAGCCGAGCTCGATCGGCAGGACAGTTTGGACGCATTGGAGGAGGAGCGTGACGTGGCAAAAGCTCATTCCACATTTTATCAACAGCAGGCTTGAAGATATCAAAGCAGGGAAGTACGGGCCAAAGCTTATAACGTTGGCGAACTAGTTCTACGCCTGCCGGACAAGAAAAAGGACAAACTCAAGCCCAAATGGGAAGGTCCCTTCATCATCGACCAGGTCCTGACCGGCGGAGCATACCGTCTGCGAAACGCATCGGATAACCGACTCGAGTCGAACCCATGGAACACAGCCCGTCAACGACGATTCTACGCCTAAGCGCCGGACTCCAAGTTCGTCTCCTTCCTCCGTCCACATTTTTTATTTTTGTTGTCTTTTATTTCTCTCCTTCCTCCTCCTTCTTCTTGAAGCCTTTAGAGTTATTTCTCTCCTTCCTCCTCCTTCTTCTTGAAGCCTTTAGAGGCTCATTTGCACTTTGTTCGCACATATTTGACGCGCTTTCCGCGCTCATTATACCTGGGGGCTTCTTTAACAGAAGCTTATTTATACGGGCTTCATGCCCAACACACGTGTCAAACTTCCGCATGTACCTTTTATTCACCATTATATGCATCGATATGACTTAAGTTTTGGCCAAGCTGGGTTGCCTGGCTCCTATGCTTACCCCTACGTTCTCGATTGTTCGGCTAGGCGGTAAAGGGAGCACCTCTGCGATTATTCTTGCCGGGTCAGCCGGATGTGTACCTCGACCGGGTGAAGCCGAAAAGCTAGTGTTCTTAAGGGAATATTCGGTCGGTGAACTGAAGATGATTTTAACTATTTATCCATCTACCCCTAGATGATTTTCTGCTTTCTTAGCAGCTTTGACATGCACTTTAGGGCATGCATCCCAATGAAAAGGAACCCTTAACGGAACTATTCTCCCGGAAGATGTTTCTTACTATCCATGTAATATAACATAACTAGTTGGGCACTTGTCCGACATAAAGCAACAATGACCCCTACGCCTTGTCTCCATGCGTGCCCCGGTTCTTATATAACTGCGAGGGTATTCGGACACACTCCGGACTGTTGGGTCCCGAGGTCGAAGCGAAAAGGTCCGCTATGAAAAACGATCTACAATCCAGCTAGAAGACATTTTTTCATGTCATATTTAATTACATAGTCAACTCGACTCATTGTATTCCTCCTCAATGCCATCTAATAGGCTATCTAATTTACAATCTTGCTGGGAATACTTGGCGGCCAATTCTACTTGGCAGTACACTAAGCTTTCTGAGGATCTCCTTCCCATCGGGCCCCACAGGTCCGACCTCGGCCATGTGGTTTGGGTCGACAACCGTGTACCGCGTCTTCACCATGGCCTAGGCCTCCTGGCGCCTTGACGGCGGCCGATATCTTCCATAGTCGGAAGCGCCGCCGTGCTCCTTGAAGCCGTTCCGCCAGCTCCCCAATGCCTTGAGCAAGGAGATAGATGGCCACAAGGCACTGGCGACGCCTTTCATCACTGTCGAACTTCGTTAAATGCGGTAGCGATTCGGGAAGAAGATCACCCGAAGAACTGGGCATCTCCTCCTCGGGGCGATCTGTGAGCAAACCTACATACATGTTTATGTTAGTCGCCTTCCTCGCCGAACTCTTTCAAAGTTCGCTCAAGCACTCTTGAAAATGCCGCGACGAAGCCGTCGATTCTCCTTCTGAGTCGGACAACCGGGCACGAACATCCTTCAGTTCCTCACCCAGTTGGGTGTTGGCATCTTGGAGGTTATTTTTCTCCTGCCGCACCCTTGTAAGCACATTCTCGCCGGCCTTCAACCGGCGCAGGAGCTGTTGCTTGTCCGGATCTAGTCCGGCGCCATCTGCAATATTATTGTCAGATTTACACACACGCCGCACTTCATTAATTATTTATCTTTTGAAGCATATATTATCAGAGGGGGTCTCTTTGGCTCCCCCTATAGCGGCTAGTGCGGCCTCAAGTTGGGCCTTGCACTCTTCAAGCTCCTGGGACAGTCGGGTATTCTTTTTTGTAAGATCATGCATAACAAATTATCCTTAAATCAGTTATTCTAACTATTTTAAGTCTCGGGACTCTTGGCATATATAACTGTCAAATTTCCTCACCCGTATGTCCTTTACATACTGCTCCGTGGCTCTGGCTAGACCATCTTGAGTGGCACGGAGGTGCGCATCTCCCGAATTGAAGGCATTCAAGGCCTGTTGGGAGAAACATGCGCCACAAAGAACTGTCGTGGCGCTTTGTGATTCATGGCGCTCTCCACCTCGGAGTTGGTGGCGGACAATCTGTCGGCATCCTCTATCGGAGGAGCATCCGACGCACGCCTCGTGCTCGCCTCCGCTTCCGGACCTGGCTTTGGAGCCTGGCCGGTGGAGGTTCGATTGGCAACCTCTCCGGACTCAGTCCGGCGAGCGCTCTTTTTCCTGAAAAGAGCACCAGCGTTAGTACGCCTTCCAGGAATCATTCCTGGGAATATGGTGACGCGCCATACCGTTGCGGCGGAGTTTTGATCCGAACCGCGCTTCTTTTTAGCCTACGGGGCCGTACTGCCCCTTGTTGGCTGGCCGCCGCGGGCTCGGACTCCTGCCTCGAAGGCACCCCCTGCGAAACACCATCAAATACGTGGTGATCAGAAATAAGCACGGATGGGTCACTATCAGAGTATTGGGACCTCGGTCTCAGTTACCTATGAGGCTGGAAGTATTCCGGGGTAATCGGCCGTAATGGCAACCAAAGCATTGTCGATGCTAAGTTGGTGGAACACCCCGTCGATCAACTCCACCTTTATATCTGAATCCTCTTCGGAGGCCGGATCGAGGGACCGTTCCGGATCCTCGGGTTGTGGGGGCGGGCTGTGTATCTTCTCCATGGCCCGGCGCAGTTCCTGCGTAGAAACCATAAAATGAGATATTTAACCACGGGAACGTGGATTGGACAGGCCACTAAGGTATTTGCTTACCCAACTTCGAGGATTATTTGAAGAAAACCCGTTCAGTGGGTTGACGCAGAGAAAATCCTCCTCTTCCCCTTTGTACATGGCGGACAAGGTCTTCACCAGTTCGGTGACCGATCCCGGCCCTTTGCGGCCATGGCGGGTGGCATCGTCCTCCCCGTTGAAGTCCCACATGGGGTGGCCCCTATATTGGAGCGGCTGCACTCCCCTCATAATGCAGATTGCCATGACTCCAGTCATGGTCAATCCGGAATGAGCCAGTAATCTTATTCGGCTCATCAAGTAAAGGACGTCCCGATCATTTTCCCTCTGGGGGCTCCACGGGCGCCAACTTAGGCGCTTGTTCAGAGGAGCATTTCTAAACTCCGGAAGGCCGATCCGTACAGGATCCGGCAGCAGAACGTCCTCCATGTAAAACCATTCCGAAGGCCAGTCTTCGGATGCCTTCTTCGGGGTCCCGGATAGGTATCGTGTCCCGGCGATGCGCCATAGTTCGGCTCCGCCCACTTGATATATTGACCCCTCATGAGAACGGGGTACTAGGCAGAATAATCTCTTCCACGGCGCAAAATGAGCCTCGATGCCCAAGAACAGTTCGCACAAGGCCACGAAGCCCGCGATGTGCAAAATGGAGGCAGGCGTAAGGTGGTGCAACTGGAGGCCGTAGAACTCCAAGAGCCCCCGGAGAAACGGATGGATTGGAAATCCGAGTCCTCTTACTAGATAAGAGACGAAGCACACCCGCTCTCCTTTAGAGGGATCGGGGACACTCTCTGCTTGCTTTCCGCCCTTGTAGGTGGCGAGTCCGTCTCGAACCGGAACCATGAAGGCCGGGGGAAGAAATCCCTTGGTTTGGAGTATAACTAGCTCGCTATGCGGGACTGAGCATTTCCCCCAATTTCCAGGCTGAGGGCTGGGAGCGCGAGAGGAGGAGCCGTGTCGACTATCCATGATGGAATGGGTCTTTGTCAGAGGCGCTCCAATGAAAGCTCGCGGAGGGGGGATGGTGTGACTCAGATCTAGATCCTCGTCCCTTTTATAGGCAGCTCATTTGCGCAGCTAGGGGGGTAAGTGTAAAAATACCCTGGCTTTTCGCATTCATTCAAACACGTGGAAGATGGCCATTATTGGGCGTAGAAGCCAAGGAGCGCAGCATTTATCAGAAGTTGGACACTATTCGACAAGTATATGGAATTTGGAGAAGAACCCGCCTTGCAATGCCGAAGACAATCTACGCGTCGGACTCATCGACATTTGAAGCCTGGTTCGGGGGCTACTGAGGGAGTCTCGGATTAGGGGGTGTCCGGATAGCCGAACTATCACCGTTGGCCGGACTCCTGGACTATGAAGATGCAAGATTGAAGACTTCGTCTCGTGTCCGAATGGGACTTTCCTTGGCGTGGAAGGCAAGCTTGGCGATACGGATATGTAGATCTCCTACCATTGTAACCGACTCTGTGTAACCCTAACCTATCTGGTGTCTATATAAACCGGAGGGTTTTAGTCCGTGGGGCGAACAACAATCATACCATAGGCTAGCTTCTAGGGTTTAGCCTCTCGGATCTCGTGGTAGATCTACTCTTGTACTACCCATATCATCAATATTAATCAAGCAGGAGTAGGGTATTACCTCCATCGAGAGGGCCCGAACCTGGGTTAAAACATCGTGTCCCTTGTCTCCTGTTACCATCCGCCTAGACGCACAGTTCGGGACCCCCTATCCGAGATCCGACGGTTTTGACACCGACACCAAGCTTGACGACCGGTTCTGATCCCCCGCCCTAGATCAGCTCGAGGAGCTCACTTCTGATGATGGGCATATGCGGTCGCTACCAACGTCTGCACTCCACCTCGCCACCCCGCTGCGCGTCGCCAAGTTCAGGAACTGCCATTTTCTACCCCTTAATGACGCGCCCGCTCTTATTCTACCACGACTGAAGCACCTCGAGCTCGTCGACGTCTGCCTCTCAAAGGGTGACATGGAGCGTCTGCTCCGTGGCTGTACTGCACTCGAGTACCTTCGTCTTCAGGCGATCAATGGGTTGAGTACCTTCCACATCACCTCCATGACTCTTCGGACTATTTATGTGTGTTGCTGGTGCGGCAGGAAAACATTACAAGATGTGTACCACGGTATGGTCATCCAGGACACACCTGCACTTGAGAGATTACTTGTAGTTGATCAAGAAGGCCCAACAAGAATCACCGAAATTGACAGTGGTGGGCTACTCGTCTGACAAATACTCCGAACTTGTTATTGGATCCACACCCGTTCAGGTACAACAGCCGCCTTCTACCTCTCCTTCTACAAATTAACATTATTTCTAATTTTTAAGATGTTTGTTCGTTTGTCATTCAGAAAATGATTTTGACAAGCTTGACCCCGAAACTGCGCATAGTGAAGGTCTTGGCACTAGAATCTATCGGGCTCGACCTGGAGCAAGTTGTCAGTTTCCTGAGATGCTTTCCATGCCTGGAAAAGCTATATATCAAGGTGATGTTCCTTTCCTGTTGAATGTTAACCATAAGGGAGTTCAATTTGTGACACCTTTTTCCAAGTTTACAATGACAATGTACTACGATTTCTGAAGGTTCTTTTGGAGGATTTCAATACATACATGTCCCCCCCCATATTGGTTGCTTGATCCATATGGTTACAATCAATAAGCATTTCTCTTTTGGATTCATCTGTACTAGTTTTCTTAGGGAACTTTTCATCCACTCCAACCTCTTGTGAAGAAGGCTACATTTTTCTAGAATGTAATCAAATGGCCATGTTAATCATGTCAGATCAAAGATGGCATGTTAGTGCATTTTACAAATCCTGCAAACCAAATAGCTAGGCTTGTAGTAATGTTCAAAACTGCATGTAGGCACTAACACGTTTTCTTCTTTTGCAGATAAGATTAGGCCCAGTGGTGGATAATGTGATACAATATAACAATCACGTTGAATGCCTAGATCTGCATCTCTTAGAAATTAATTTGAACTCCTACCGAGGGACCTTACCGGAGATTATATTCGCCAGGTTCTTTATTCTTAGAGCAAGGGTGCTGAAGGAAATGAGGTTTGCCCTACATTTATTTCACAAAAATGAATGGTTTGTTGATCAGAGCGGGCACGTGCGGCAGAATGGAGTAGGCTCCAAAAATGCTAAATTTCATTTTGGAACTTCAGATGACAGAGTAATCGGAAGTCATCGTGTCAACCCCATACATGACTTCTCAGTGGCTGACCCCTTTGCAAAATTTGTGACGTTTCGAAGCCAGACTTAGAAGCGGTGATATTAGTTTGAACCTCTCTGATATCCATGTTCAGCGGATCAACACGAGCGTTTGCAGCTAATGAGCTGAATTTCATTTCTAATATTAGTTTGAACCTTGTAATCTTCGAATTTGAGCCATATAACTCTGGAATTTGAACCATGTAACATTTCGAGCTTTTGTGGTACAATCGTTGAAATGGCATCGTATGAGACTCATATATTGCTAGCACTATTTTGACCTTAATATGCAATGGTCTTAGATTTTATTAACCATTCTCGAATCAGTTTACCTTGTCAATCTCACAACACACGATCTGTATAGCTAACTCGACTGCGATCTTTGACATTATTGCACACAGTTGGTTTCTTCCACCGTGTGCACTGTAGAGCGCAGAATTAGTTATCGCACTCAAGTCTCCATCATCACCCTTCTGTGTAACTTTGACCTCATCACCCAAGGGTAAACTTATGACCGAAGTCATTCCACACACTTCGTTTTTAAAAAGCTTTTTGCCAATAAACGCCCTCGATTTGTCCCTCTTCTAGCCGACACGTGGCCAAACTAGCCGGGCGGGAAGCTTGCATGGTAAATAGCGCGGTAACGCGGGAACAGGCTCACCGATGATACATTTTGCGCCTCTTCGAGCCCATACGTGTGGTGCGGTGTTGTCAAGCATGCACTGAAATCCTCCGCTATGAACGCCGTGACAAGACATGACGATTACAGGCCGGCCGGCCCCCATTTATTACAGCGGTGTAAGGGCACTTTTGTCCCTAAGTAGTTTTGGTGATTGATGACAATGCCTTTGCGGACTAATCGTGTGTATTGAGCTTTTCAGATTCATCACGACTAAACACAAGACGATTCCATGCCCCTCGAAGATTATTGAAGACGGCATTTGTCTATGGTTCGGTTCGGTGGAGTTGAGTCGTAGGAGAGCCGTACTATCAAGAGGGGGTCCGCTTTGGAAAGGTTTGGGTGGAATCTCACGTACACATTCCCTTTTGCACCGCCTTTCCTTGAGCTCCTTGGAGTGTTCCTCCGTCCCACCTTGTCTCTGCGATTTGAAGGTCTCCGCCTTGCTCTTCTCAGGCTAGCGGTAGTACTGCTCCTCTGAGCGGTACTACCGCGAGGCAACCGGTAATGCAGACTCTTTGCAGTAGTACCGTGGGCTCCATGATAACCGCTCCCGGAGGGGAATAGTACCGCCATGACTCTGTCCGCACCGCTGCTCAAGCGGTGGTATCTTGTGGATGTAATTTTTACATCCAGCGCTACCCTGTAGATAATCTTGTCTTTGCGGCGGTAAGTACCGTGTGGCCAGGCCAGTCTGATGTAAGTTCGGAGGTAAGGGTGGATGTAATTTTTTACATCCACACCTTTCACGGTAGTACCGCACCCATGGTCGCGGTAGTTCCGTGTCGGATTTTTGCACGACAATTTCTCAAGCGGAGGTAGTCACGGATGTAATTTTTTACATCTGTGCCTACTGCAACTGGCTCATGGCTGTCTTGCAGAAATGCAAGTATGAGGTCACGGTAGTACCGCGTCTGCGGATCTACCGTGCCCTATTAGTACTCATGTTTGCTAGGTCCGGTCTCCATTGTGCCCACGGAATTAACGCGGTCCGCCATGGTAGTACCTGAGCCCGTCTTGATAATGCACGCTGTGGTGTGGTAGTTCCGTGGGTCGTGAGCTGAGTGGTGGGTAACGGTTGGAAATGTCCCCCCACTATAAAAGGGGGTCTTCTTCCCCAAGAAGACTCACCTCTTCCAACCCTAAACTCCATTGTTGCTCAAAGCTCCATTTTCGCCCGATCTCTCTCCCTAACCAATCAAACTCGTTGATTTGCTCGGGATTGGTTGAGAAGGCCCCGATCTACACTTCCATCAAGAGAAATTTGATTCCCCCCACTAATCCCTAGCGGATCTTGTTACTCTTGGGTGTTTGAGCACCCTAGACGGTTGAGGTCACCGTGAAGCCATAGTCCATTGTGGTGAAGCTTTGTGGTGGTGTTGGGAGCCTCCAATTAAGTTGTGGAGATTGCACCAACCTTGTTTTTAAAGGTTCGGTTGCCGCCTTCAAGGGCACCAATAGTGGAATCACGGCATCTCACATTGTGTGAGGGCGTGAGGAGAATACGGTGGCCCTAGTGGCTTCTTGGGGAGCATTGTGCCTCCACACCGCTCTAACGGAGACGTACTTCCCCTCAAAGGAAGGAGCTTGATAACACATCCTCGTCTCCACCGGCTCCACTCTTGGTTATCTCATCCCTTTACTTGTGCAAGCTTACTTGTGTTTTATTCATTGCTTGCTTGTGTGGTTGTGTTTGTTGCATCATATAGGTTGTCCACTTAGTTGCATATCTAGACAACTTACTTTGATGCAAAGTTTAATTTGGTAACGAAAAGCTAAAAATTGGTAGTTGCCTATTCACCCCCCCCCCCTCTAGTCAACTATATCGATCATTTCAATTGGTATCAGAGCCTCGTCTCTTTTTAAGGACTTTACCGTCCGAAGAGTATGGTTGACGTCGTAGATGATGTGGGAGAGCACTCTGGTGTGAATCCGATATCATCTATGGGAGATGGGGGTAACTTGATCTCGCGTGAGCAATTCAATGTGGCGTTGGACACATTGAAAACCTCCATGACGACCGAGGTCAAGGACATGTTTAAGGATTTCTTAGAAGGGCTTAAACTTTCCACCGCGCCCGTGAAAGTGGGTGATCCCGCCAACACGGAGACGGATGCTAACCCCGACAAGGGGAAGCTACTAGTGAGAAAGCTCCTATGTCTAGTGGTAAAATGGCACCGACATCTTTGCCCATGTGCAACCTCCACCCGTTTATGGTGGACCGATCACTTCTACTCATTTGAATCATGCCGGTCCTCCCCCCAACATTGATAAAAAGGAGGATTTTGATTCTTGGGTCTATCATTTTAAACGTCATTTAAATCATGTGAACACTAACCTTTGGAGAATCATTGAAGAAGGTTTTCATCCGCATGACCGGAGCAACTTCACTCCTAGAGAAGCCGTGGAAGATCAATTCAATGAAAATGCTCTCTTCATCATCCAAGAAGCAATCCTTCCCGAAGACCTCCCGCATCTTCGGCCTTACTCGTTGGCCAAAGATGCTTGGCGCAAAGTGATTTCTCTCTATCGGGAAAGTGGAAGCATTCAACGCTCCAATTATGAAGTGGTACAAGATGAAGCTGATGAGTTTGCAATGAAAGAAGATGAAGAACCTCATGAGCTCTATCGAAGAGTTACCAAGCTCGCGGTCTCTCTCCGGGATCATGGAAGTAAGGACACATATGACAATTGGATCAAGCGCAAATTTCTCAAGGCAATGATGCCGTACCACAAAGCATGTCCTCTGTCATCCGTCAAAGGCCGGACTTTCACACCTTGTCCTCGAGTGATGTGTTGGATGAGTTTGTGGCTATGAGCATATTGGACAAGACCGCCGACAATGCGGTGCTTCGCTCCCAAAGAGCAAAGAAGCCCAACCTTGCATTGAAGTCCAAGTTTTGTGTCGAAGAAGAAGAAGAGGAAGAAGAAGAAGAAGAAGAAGAGAGCAACCTCGAAGATATGAAGTATGCCTATCATGAACACATGGCCCTTGCTTCAAGGCAATTTTGGAGCAAGAAGAACTCAAGGCCCAACTTCAACAAGAGCAACTCAAGTGGCGCAAAGGGCAAGCAATGAGTGAGGACTTGCTTCAATTGTGGCAATGTGAGTCATTTTGTTGCGGAGTGCCCATATGAGAAGAGGGAAGACAATGGTGGCAAGCTCATCCGTAAGGACAAGGCCAAGTCTTTCCCCAACAAGAGCAACTTCACCAAGAAGGCTCCTCATAAAGCTTTGGTGGTACAAGAAGAGTACAATGAGGATGATGATGATGATGAAGATGGTGAGTCGGTTGCCATGGCCTCCGTTGCCATTGTGACGACTCCTCGGGTGTCTCTCTTCGACTCACCCAACGAAAGCATCACCGCCAAGTGCCTCATGGCTAAAGCCACCAACAAGGTAACCCCCAACATCAAAACTACCATCATCAATCATTCTTCTTTGACGGATTGCATTGATGAACATGAGGGAACTAATGTGGAGGAGAATGAGTTTGAGACCTTTATGGGTAAACTCAAGGGAAAATCCAAGAAGCACTTCGTTGCTCTCTTGGAACAACTTGGTGAAGCCAATGACATGATCGAGGCTCATGAAGAAACCATCCTCTAAGATGGAGGGGCATAGTCGTTACTATGCCGATGAGATTTCGGATCTTTCCAATGCTCTTAAGGAAGAGCGTGGTATTCGTTTGACTCTTCAAGAGTCATACAACGATGATCATGCTAAATTAAAGAAAGATCTTGATCATGCTCTTGTTGTGTCTCGTGTGCTAAGCTCCGAGAAGGCAAAGCTTGGAGCTGATCTTGCTAGACTCAACGAGGAGTTTGACATTCTCGACAAGGCTCACAAAGTCTTGAAGGGTGTTCATGCTAGCCTCAAAGAGTCTCATGATCAACTCCAAGTGAAGCTAACCAAGGATAAAGCCACCTTTCCTCATATGGTATTGATTGATAATGCAAATTCTACTAACCCTTGTTGTGAGCATGTGTATCTTGTTGAGGAGAATGCTAAGTTGAAGTAGCAACTTGAGAAAGGCCTTGTCACATGCATACAAGGTGAGAAGAACCTCAACGACCTTTTGAGTAATCAAAAGGAAGTTGTGGCCAAGGAGGGGATTGGGTTCGCACCCAAGCCCAAGAACAAGAAGAAGAATGACAAGACCAATCGACCCCCTCCTCTCAAGCAAACTTTTGTGAGGGAGGGAGAGGGTGCTTCCAAGGAGAAGAAGAACAACGCAAAGGGTGGCGATGCCAAGAAGGGCAATGCCACCCCTCCCAACAAAGCCGGCGATTTTAATCCCTCTTATGTGTTATGCCGTGCTAGTGATGGGCACGTTTATGCCAAATTTGTTGTTTCTCCTCATGAGTACATTGAATTGTCTATTTGGGTTCCTAAGACCCTTGTTACTAACATCAAAGGACCCATTACAAAATGGGTACCTAAAACCAAGCATTGATCTCTTGTAGGTGTTTGCTTCCGGTGGAGGATCATGGTTGCTCGATAGTGGAGCTACAAATCATATGACCGGAAGCAAGGACTTGGTGGTGGACGTGCACAAGATTCCTTCTATGCCCACCAATGTCGAGTGGGGAGATGCCTCGTTTTCTAAGGTATTGGGACTCGGCAAGGTTGTCATTTCTCATGATCTCACGATCGAGAAGGTCATGCTTGTTGAGTCCCTTGCATACAATTTACTTTCCGTTCGTCAACTTGCAATCATGGGCTTTGCCACTTTCTTTGATATTGATACCGTGGCCCTCTTGTGGAGCAAGACTCTTAAAGTAGCCTTTGTTGGGCATGTCGAGAATGGTCTCTATGTGATTAACTTTTCGGAGGTACCCACTAAGACCGCAACATGCCTAATGGCTAAAGTTGATGTGGGATGGCTTTGGCATCGCCGTTTAGCCCATGTCAATATGAGATCTTTGCAAAGTCTTCTCAAGGGGGACCATGTCCGTGGACTAACGAATGCTAGTTTTGCTAAAGATCGTGTTTGCAGTGCCTATATTGAAGGAAAGCTTCATGAAAAGGCTCACCCTCCCACGACTACCATTTACTCGAAGAGGCCTTTGGAGCTCCTTCACTTGGATCTCTTTGGGCCTCCATCCTTTGATATTCTTGGGGGTAGGAAGTATTGCTTTGGTGATTGTGGATGACTACTCAAGATATACTTGGGTGTACTTCTTCAAGAGGAAGAGCGAGACCCAACAAACCGTCATTGACTTTGCAAATGAAGCACAACGTCAACACAATGCAAAGATCTAGACAATAAGAAGTGACAATGGCACCGAGTTCAAGAACTACACCTTGGATGAGTTTCTTAGTGATGAGGGGATCAAGCATCAATATTCTGCACCCTACACCCCTCAACAAAACGGTGTCGCGGAGAGGAAGAACCGGACGTTGATGGATGCGGCAAGGACCATGATGGCGGAGTTCAAGTCTCCATACAACTTTTGGGCCGAAGCCATCAACACCGCATGTCATGCATCCAATCGGCTCTACCTCCGCAAGGGCTTGAACAAGACTCCATATGAGATACTCACCGGCAACAAGCCCAACCTCAAGTACTTTCGTGTAACGCCCCGGATTCGATGCGCCAGGTGTCTGCCAGTTATTCGTCATCTTTTCCATGTCATTTGCTTGCGTGTTGCACTTTGCCATGTCATAATCTGCATTTAATACCATGTCGTCTTGTGCATCGCATTTGCATACGTGTTCGTCTCATGCATCCGAGCATTTTCCCCGTTGTCCGTTTTGCAATCCGGCACTCCTATGTCTCCCGGCGCCCCCTTTTACCTCTTTTAGGTAATGCGGGTGTTAAACGGTCTCGGAATGGACCGAGGTTTGTCAAGCGGCCTTGGTATAGCACCGGTGAACCGCTGTCAAGTTTCGTGCCATTTGGAGGTCGTTTGATACTCCAACGGTTAACCGGTAACATAAAAGCCCCTTCTCTTTGCAGCCCAACTCCCCTTCCGAAGTGGCCCAAAACCCATCCAACTCCCCTCCATGCTCTCGGTCGTTTGATCACGATCGCGTGGCCGAAAACCGCTCCTCAGTTGGACTCTCCTAACTCCCTCTACCTATATAAACACCTCCCCCTCCGAAATTCGCGGATCATTTCACCCCGAAACCCTAGCCCCGCTCCTCTCCCCGCCGCCGGACACGTCCGGACGGGCAGACGCGTCCGCCGCGCGCCGCGCCAATCGAGGCTGCCACGTGCTGCGCCGCCGCCCGCGCCCGCCCCGCTTCGGCCCGCTCCGGCCCCATGAGTCCCATCCGCCGTCGCCTCCCGGCCCATGCGCCGCCTCCGCCACCCTGCGCTGCCGTCGCCGCCGCCTTCGCCGCCCGGTGGCGGACCCGCCGCCCGCTCCCGCCGCCGCTCGTCCCCTGGTCCCCGCCCGCCTCGGCCGTCCATGGCCGCCGCCCGCCGTCGCCGTGGCCCGTGCCCTCCTCGGCCAGATCCGACCGAGGGTCGGCGGATCCACCTCCCCGGCCTCCTCTCCCTCAGCTCCGGCGAGATCCCGGCCATCCTCGATTCCCGTGCCCGTTGACTTTCTCCGGGGTGAGAAATTCCTCGTCCCCGAAGCATTTTGCATAATTATGTCATGTTCATGCCATCATATCTCTGCATCCGTAGTTCCGTTTTGCGCGTGTAATATGTCAAATTGTTCGCCTCGATGAGTATACCATTTCATTCCATTGCATCATGTTCATTTGAGTCCATCTTGATGCCTGAATCTTCGTCGCAAGAGTGCTATATGATGTTAATCTGCTGAAACTGTTATAACTTGATGATTTGTCATTTTTGTTGCATTTGATGTGTGCATCTTATAAGCATGATCTCTACATGTGTTTTGATCTATGCCATGCCATCTTTACAGGAATGCTATCCATGTATTTTTGTGATTCCTGTAGTGAGTGCATCAAGCTTGTTAAGTAGGGTACTTGCTGTTGCTGTTTTGCATGTCTGAATCTGCTATATCAAGATGCTATGTTAACCTGCTTCTACAAGTCATTCTATGAATAATCTGGAGATGTTCACTAAGGATGTTTTGTTATAAATGTCTTGCTCTATCCATATATGCCCTTGGTTGCATTTATAGCCTGCTGTAGCTTGTTGTTATCTTGCTCTCAAAGTTGCTAAATAATGTTGCTGTCAGCCTGTTAACATTAAGTTCAGTTTTGCCATGAGCTTTGTTAGTGATCCATGCACTCTATGAACTTTCTCTTGCCATTCTTAGCTTCATAAACATGTCTTCTTACTGTGAGTTGCCTTGCCATGCCATGTATTGCTCTGTGGTGAGTGGTTCAAGCTCACCAACATGCCTACTTATTGTTGTTCCTGCCATGTATGAAATCTGTAATATAACTTGCCATGTTTACATGGGTTCCATCATATCTTCTGATCCTTTTTGGCTCATGGTCAGTAAAGGACTCTTGTTCTATGCATTTAGTAGTGGAATTCCATGCCTTTTTTTGCCATGATAAGTTCCTGTAACATGTTGTTGGATAGCTCTAAACATTGCAACCTGATGTTATTCCTGCTAAATCTGAAACTGTTATTATTTGCAATCTTGCCATGTGTTTTTGAGCATGTTCTAGTGATTTCTGGAGATAGCTCAGTGTTCATGTTTTGTCATGCTTTACCTGTAAATCATGCCCATGCCTTTTGTTATCATGTTGAGATTCTGTAGCATGTTGTTTTGGTGCTTGCAATATGCCTAGTTGCTGTTTTGGACAGTTTGTTGTCATGACTTGTATAGTGTGTATGTGTTGACCCGTTGCTCCGTTTTGAGTGTGCTCTATATGGAACTTGCTTGATATTGCATGTAATTTCATATTATCATGTTGCATCCTTGTTTTGAGAGTGTTTGCTTGATATTTGTATGCATTTTGCATCTATGCCATGTTTAACTTGTTTTGCTCATATCTTCTAGGCCGTAGCTCCGAATCTAATGAACTTTATATGTAACTTGACTAGAATTTCGTGTAGATCATCGTGGTGCGTCTTAACTTGCTGTTTAACAACTTGAACATAAGGTTTATTCATATCTGGACCAATTTTGAAATTTGCATATGAGGACTTACCGGAATTGTTCTATGTTGTTCCCGGCCTCATTTAAACTTGCCTTGATGTGTTGCTCTTGTTTGCATCATCTCTTGCCATGAGTAGCCTCATCTAGATTTGTCATGCATCATGCTTGTTTGTGCATCATGCCTTGTTCATGTGTGGTGTGTTTACCATGTTGTGTGCTTCTTCTCGATAGTTCTCGTTTCGTTGCGATCGTGAGGATTCGTTAAATCTCTCACGCTTGGTTCGTCTTCGTGGCTTCATCTTCTTCATGGACTCGTTCTTCTTCCTAGCGGGGTTTCAGGCAAGATGACCGTCACCTTGGATCTCATTACTATCATTGCTATGCTAGTTGCTTCGTTCTATCGCTATGCTGCGTTACCTATCACCTGTTTATTCAAGCCTCCCCAAATTGCCATGAACCTCTAACCATTGTCACCCTTCCTAGCAAACCGTTGTTTGGCTATGTTACCGCTTTTGCTCAGCCCCTCTTATAGCGTTGCTAGTTGCAGGTGAAGATGAAGATTGCTCCATGTTGGATTATGTTTATGTTGGGATATCACAATATCTCTTATATTATTAATGCATCTATATACTTGGTAAAGGGTGGAAGGCTCGGCCTTATGCCCGGTGTTTTGTTCCACTCTTGCCACCCTAGTTTCCGTCATATCGGTATTATGTTCCCAGATTTTGCTTCCCTAACGCGGTCGGGTGATTTATGGGACCCCCTTGACAGTTCGCTTTGAATAAGACTCCTCCAAAGAAGGCCCAACCTTGGTTTTACCATTTGCCTCACCACCACCTATTTTCCCTTGGGAGTAATTAACCCATGGGTCATCTTTATTCAGCCCCCCCCCCCCCGGGCCAATGCATGTCTAAGTGTTGGTCCAAACCAGAGCCACTTGCGGTGACGCCCCTAGGCAACTTGGGGTATCATCGGTTGCCGTACGTAGTGTTCATCCGGTGTTGCCCTGAGAACGAGATATGTGCAGCTCCTATCGGGATTGTCGGCGCATCGGGCGGCTTCTTGCTGGTCTTGTTTTATTCTTGTCGAAATGTCTTGTAGCCGGATTCCGAGACTGATCGGGTCTTCTCGGGAGAAGGAATATCCTTCGTTGATCGCGAGAGCTTATCATGGGCTAAGTTGGGACACCCTGCAGGTATAAACTTTCGAGAGCCGTGCCCGCGGTTATGTGGCGGATGGGAATTTGTTAATATCCGGTTGTAGTAAACTCAAGTAAACTCTTCTAAAATACACCAACCGTGTGCGTAATCGTGAGTGTCTCTTTTCGGGTTGATCGAGAGGAGAACACGGTTTCGGGTTATGTCGGCGTAAGTAGGAGTTCGTGATCACTTCTTGATCATTACTAGTTGACGACCGTTCCTTTGATTCTCTTCTCGCTCTCATTTGCGTATGTTAGCCACCATATATGCTTAGTCGCTGCTGCAACCTCACCACTTTATCCCTTCCTTTCCTATTTAAGCTTTGCTAGTCTTGATACCCATGGTAATGGGATTGCTTTGAGTCCTCGTGGCTCACAGATTACTACACCACCGATTGCAGGTACAGGTTGTGCGATGATCTTGACGCGAGAGCGGTGTTACTTGTGTTGGAGTTCTTCTTCTGCTTCTTCTTTGATCAGGGGATAGGTTCCAGGTCGGCAGCCTAGGCTAGCAGGGTGGATGTCGTTTGAGCTTCTGTTTATGTTTCATCCGTAGTCGGATGTTGATCTTCTATATGTTGTTGATGTATTCTTGTGGCATTGTATGTCTTGGTTGTATCCCTATGTATTATGTAATGTTGATGTAATGATATCCACCTTGCAAAAGCGTTTCAATATGCGGGTCTATCCTTGGTGGGACCTTTGAGTTCCTTTTGGATAGGGTCGCATATTGGGCCTGACATTTCGGGTGTTCGGGTGTAAGTGTTTCATTCTCAAAAAGGGTGTTCGGTTGTCTAAGTTTGAAGCTAGAGCTTATGAGGGCATATTTGTTGGTTATGCTACAAACTCTCATGCCTACCATGTCCTCAATAAATCCACGGGACTTATTGAGGAGACGTGTAACGTGGAGTTTGATGAGAATAGCGGCTCCCAAGTGGAGCAAAGTGGCACTTGTGATGTAGGTGATGAAATTCCTCCTCAAGCCATCAGAAGAATGGGTGTTGGTTTTATCCTACCCGTTGAGGAACCCCTTGTGGCCGAAGGAGAAGGACAATGCTCCACTCAAGTGGAGCCATCACCAACCCAAGGCCCACACGCTTCCGAAGAACAAAGTGAAGTCCCTCAACCTCATTAACAAGACCAAGGGCAAGATCATGCTCAAGACGATGTTGACACACCAAGTGATGCCCAAGGTCAAGTTCTCTCCCCCGAGCAAGTTCAAGATCAAGATCATGCTCAAGACGGCGCTCAAGATGATCAAGTGACCCCTCCTCAACTCACCTCCGAGGAGGAACTAGAGCGTCGTGCCGCCAACATTGCTTCCAAGCTCACCACCAAGGGTCATCTCATGAAGAATGTACTTGGAAGCATCCAAAAGGGGGTAAGCACTCGTAGACAATTGGCAAACTATTGTGAACATCACGCGTTTGTTTCTTGTGTTGAACCCCAAAAGGTATATGAAGCTCTTGAAGATCCGGATTGGCTTAATGCCATGCATGAAGAACTCAACAACTTCGAGCACAACAAGGTGTGGAGGTTGGTGCCAAGGCCAACGGGGAACCACAATGTCGTTGGGACCAAGTGGATTTTAAAGAACAAGCAAGATGCTCATGGAACCATCGTTCGCAACAAGGCAAGATTGGTGGCACAAGGTTACTCCCAAGTCGAGGGTATCGACTACGGTGAAACCTTTGCTCCCGCTCGTCTTGAATCCATTCGTTTGTTGATTGCTTATGCTTCTCATCACAACTTTAAGTTGCAACAAATGGATGTGAAGAGTGCCTTTCTTAATGGTCCTATTAATGAGCTGGTTTACGTCAAACAACCCCCCGGGTTCGAGGATCCCTACTTTCCCGATCATGTGTACCAACTCGATAAGGCACTCTATGGCCTTAAACAAGCCCCACGTGCATGGTATGACCACCTTACCGAGTTGCTACACGATCGTGGGTTTGAAGTTGGGCTCATCGATCCCACTCTTTACTAAGAAGGTCAATGGGGAGTTGTTTGTGTGCCAACTATATGTTGATGACATTATCTTTGGTTCCCCTAACAAAGCTTTCAATGATGAATTTGCCGCACTAATGACCTCAAAGTTTAAGATGTCTTCCATGGGAGAGTTTAAGTTCTTTCTAGGTTTCAAGTGAAGCAAAGAAGAGAAGGTACCTTCATCAATCAAGCCAAATACACTCAAGACATGCTCAAGAGATTCAAGCTAAGTGATGTCAAGCGGCTTCCACTCCAATGCCCATGAAGTGCCAACTTGACATCGATCCCAATGGTAAGCGGTGGATCAAAAGGTATATCGCTCCATGATTGGATCCTTGCTTTACCTTTGTGCATCTAGACCGGATATCATGTTGAGTGTGGGAATTTGTGCACGGTTTCAAGCCGCACCTAAGGAAAGCCACTATGTGGCGGTCAAGCGAATCTTTCGATATTTGGCTCATACCCCAAACTTTGGCCTATGGTACCCAAGAGGAGCAAACTTCAAGCTTGAAGGATATTCGATTCCGATTGGGCGGGAGACAAAGTGGATAGGAAGTCTACTTTCGGAGGGTGCCAATTCCTTGGCTGCTCTTTGGTAAGTCCGTCTTCCAAAAAGCAAAGTTGTGTGTCTCTCTCGTCCACCGAAGCGGAGTATGTAGCTGCCGGTAGTTGTTGTGCACAACTCTTATGGATGAGGAAAACTTTAAAGGATTACGGTGTCATTTGTGACAAAGTGCCTCTTTGGTGTGACAATGAAAGTGCCATCAAGATTTCTCTCAACCCGGTGCAACACTTCAAGACGAAGAATATTGAGATTCGGTATCATTTCATTCGTGATCATATTAGACGAGGGGAGATCGAGCTCAAGTACGTCAACACTCATGATAACCGTGCAGATATTTTCACGAAGCCCTTGGATGAAGCAAGATTTCGCGAGTTAAGGCATGAGATAAATATCATTAATTCGAGCAATGTTGCTTGAACCCTTGCACACCCCACCATACTCAACTTGTTATCTAGTTTAGGTGTAGGCATGGACATAGGGGGAGTGTTGTTCTCTCAATGAACTCTCCCTCCCCCATTATACATAAATCGATCATCTCTTTCACATTAGCCATTTTTGATGGTACTTGTGCTTCAAAGACGAGTTTTGGTCATGGGCCCAAGGATAATTCTTCGCGGTGCCATACCAATTGACTCAAACATAGGTGGCTCCGGCCACCGCTCTCCTCACGGAGAAGTTGTGTCTCGTAGTTGGTCTCGTTCGTCGTGTGTGTTCGTCTCTTAGTTGGTCGGTGTCTCTTCCGGAGTTTGTTTTTGCCTATTCTCTCTTTTCTCTTGTGTGTTCTTCCACTTTCTTGGTCTTATGGTACTTCCGTGGTGTGCCACGGTGCTACCGCAGGAGTTGGTGGCTCTACGTTTTGTGCGTGGCCCTCCAGGGGCACGGTACTATCGCTACCTCCGCGGCAGTAATTTTTTACTGCCGCTGAACGAGCGGTACTACCGCCCAGCATGCGGAACTTCCGCCCAGGCGGTACTACCACGATGACCCGCGGTACTTCCGCCCCCGCGAGCGGGTGGGGGCTAAGAGCGGGACAGGGGGAGTTCTAACTCCCCCATACCCATTCATCTCTATTCCCCACCCCGTCTCTCTCTCTCTATCTCTCTCTCTCTCTCTCTCTCTCTCTCTCTCTCTCTCTCTCTCTCCTGACCAAGAACGGCGCCGGAGGCCTTCGCCGGATCTCCGTCTCCGGCCGCTCTCCACAGATTCCGACCGGTGGGATCGTTCCCCACCTCGCCCTTTTGCCATGGACCCAGGTTTTTCCCCAAGTGCCTCTTCTTTTTGTCCTTCCTTGTGCTTCTAGGTTTTGGGGAGATGCATGTGGTGTTCTTGAGATTTTTGGCTAAATCTATGCAAGTGGGATTCGTTGAGAGTGGTAGTGTAGTCCCATGCTCTTTGGATAGTCAACTTAGTTCCGTTTGATCAACGGTAGTACCGAAGTTGTCGTGCAGAGGTTCCAGATCCAGATCCGCGTCCTCTGTGGCGGTTTTCAAACCGTGCGGTACTACCACTCCTCCTGGAGCGGTACTACCGCAGCCTCACCTGGATCTGGCGCCCAGCGGTACTTCCGCACCTTGGTGCGGTACTTCCGCACCTCGGTGCGGTACTACCGCTTGGCGTCCGGAAGTAAAAAATTACTTCCGCCCCAAGCGCGGTACTACCGTGCTATCCCAGCATGGTACTACCGCGGCTGGAGCGGATGTAACCTATTACTTCCGCATCCCTGCCCGGTACTACCGTAGATTCATCCTGCGCTCGTTTGTTTTGTCCAAATTGCATGCTTGTGTTTCTCTCGGTTTGGTTTTGATCCGTTTTGTTCCCGTGCGTGTCTTTCTGTCTTTGTGTTTAGGTGGTGGCTCCGGTTTTGCTCGTCGCTCGAATCCCAGCCGAGACACAGGGTCAAAGCGTCTACGCAACCTAGATGATGTTCCAGAGGGGTCCTCTGCTGCTCTCCAACGTAGGACCAAGACTACCGCCAAAAAACAGAAGGAGCCCGTCATGGGCATGGATGTGATGCCCCAGGCCGAGTTTGTCATTTGAAGGAAGCTCAATCCCTATGTGAATCCCCGGGCTAGCACGCGAGGCAGTGAACTTTTCTGGAACAAGCAGCAGAATCTAATTTACATGGATGTAATCAAGGCCAAGCAGAATCACTATGTTGAAGTTCACTACATTGACATGCATCATATGAGGCAGGACAATCACCGTGAGAACTTTGGAGAGGCCTTGGATCTAGTTGAGTAGTTCGCCATTGAGCACTTGCTCACCTTCCACAAGGATTTTGATCCAGAGATCATCGCACAATTCTTTGATTCCGTCCATTTCGGCACTGATGATGCAAGGACCATGACTTGGATGACTAATGGTCGCCGTCTGCCGGCTACTTGGAAGGAGTTCATGGAGTTGCTTCATGTTCCGGATGAAGGGCTCGACACGCCAGTTGGAGTTCGCCCTCATGCCAACTCTGACTCTGCCAACAGGAAAAAGCTCCAGCCGTTCCTTGTTCCGAAGACTCTTCCCAACAATAAGACTGCGTGGGTGCTTAATCCCTTCCTTGACATTATGCATCGGCTCTTTCGGAACACCCTCTTCCCATGCATTGGGGACATGGGCCAGGTACATGCTTACCTCGTTGACATGATGCTTATCTGCGAGGAGGCCCAAGGCTCGAGACTCAACCACTTGATGTCTCACATATCATGTGGTGTGAGCTTCGATTCGCCCGTGTTCAACCGTAAGGTCCCCATCTACGGGCCTTACCTGTTCCACTTGATCTCCACGTCTTGGGAGAGGTTGTTTCCCCAGGATGAGTTTGAAGCTCCAGGGTGGATTCGTCATGAGTCCGTCAGGCTCCACATCAAGCCACATTGGGCTAACACCACCACTTCTGCTGAGGCTGTCGGGCAGGCTGTGGATGAGGAGGAACTTGGGGAGGAAGAAGCTGCTGTTGACCGTTATGCCTTCTCGCCTCCCTCTGATGAGCCCTCTTGGGCAAAGAAGCTGAAGAACAAGATGAAGAGGCTGTTCTGCATGCAAGTTCAGGGTCAGTACAAAGCCCATGTTGCTCAGAAGGAGAGTCGCCATCGCGACATCAGGATCTTGAGGGCTTGCGGGGAGGATGCGGCCAGCGGTTCTGAGAAGCACATCACCCCCGAGACTACCTGGATGGAGAAGCAGGGCTACAAGTGGACCGATTCAGAGGAGGAGTCTGTTCCGGCTGCAGAGTCTGAAGACAAGGAGTCCTTTTCCGCCTGAGCTACCACCTGTGTTGTAGGTGACCTCTCTGCCTTTTTGGTGTCTCGATGCCAAAGGGGGAGAGAGTGTAGGATTTGCGTGTGTGTTTAAATGCGTTTGCTTTGCTTTCCGTCGTTGAACTTGCTTGCTTTGCTTTGGTTGTGCTTGTGAGACTAAGTCTATCATATGGTGTAAGACATATGCACTCTATCATACCTTATCATCTTATTGAGCTTGTGCTTTATCTTGCTATTAATGTTATGCTCTTACCTACTATCTTGCTTAGTGTCAGCCTTATCATTGCAAGATATGCTTTGTTTCTAAAATATAGGGGGAGTGGTGATCCTAGTATTCGTGTAAATGCGGTTCTAAGCACTTTACTCTCTATCACGAATCTAGGGAGCTCATCTATATTTTAGAGATGTGGGGTTTGCTTGTGCTATATTCATTTACTTTGTGCAAATCCCGTATTGTCATCAATCCACCAAAAAGGGGGAGATTGTAAGGGCACTTTTGTCCCTAAGTAGTTTTGGTGATTGATGACAATGCCTTTGCGGACTAATCCTGTGTATTGAGCTTTTCAGATTCATCATGACTAAACAGAAGACGATTCCATGCCCCTCGAAGATTATTGAAGACGGCGTTTGTCTACGGTTCGGTTCGGTTCGGTGGAGTTGAGTCGTAGGAGAGCCGTACTATCAAGAGGGGGTCCGCTTTGGAAAGGTTTGGGTGGAATCTCACGTACACATTCCCTTTTGCACCGCCTTTCCTTGAGCTCCTTGGAGTGTTCCTCCGTCCCACCTTGTCTCTGTGATTTGAAGGTCTCGCCTTGCTCTTCTCGGGCTAAGCGGTAATCTTGCTCCTCTGGCGGTACTACCCTTGAGGCCAATGATGTACCAGGCTCTTTGCAGTAGTAGTAGTGGGCTCCCCAGTAGTACCACTCCACAGGCGGTAGTACCGCGAAGCTCTGGTCCGCACCGCTGCTCAAGCGGTGGTATCTTGCGCGATGTAATTTTTACATCCAGCGCTACCCCATGTAATGCCGTCTTTGCACGCAGTAGTACCGTGTGGCGAGCAGTCTGATTACAAATCTTGGAGGGAAGGGCGGATGTAATTTTTTACATCCACACCTTTCACGGTAGTACCGCACCCATGGTCGCGGTAGTTCCGTGTCGGATTTTGCACGGCAATTTCTCAAGCAGAGGTAGTCACGGATGTAATTTTTTACATCTGTGCCTACCAGACCTGGCCTCGGCTATCTTGCGGAAGTACCGTATGAGGTCACGGTAGTACCGCTTCTGCGGATCTACCGCGCCCTATTAGTACTCCTGTTTGCTAGGTCCGGTCTCCGTTGTGCCCACGGTAGTACCGCGGTCCGCCCTTGAGTACCGCCAGAGCCCGTCGCGGTAGTACCGCGCACTGTGGTCTTGATAGTTCCGTGGGTCATGGTGAGTGGTGGGTAACGGTTGGAAATGTCCCCCACTATAAAAGGGGGTCTTCTTCCCCAAGAAGACTCATCTCTTCCAACCCTAAACTCCATTGTTGCTCAAAGCTCCATTTTCGCCTGATCTCTCTCCCTAGCCAATCAAACTCGTCGATTTGCTCGGGATTGGTTGAGAAGGCCCCGATCTACACTTCCACCAAGAGAAATTTGATTCCCCCCACTAATCCCTAGCGGATCTTGTTACTCTTGGGTGTTTGAGAACCCTAGACGGTTGAGGTCACCGTGAAGCCATAGTCCATTGTGGTGAAGCTTTGTGGTGGTGTTGGGAGCCTCCAATTAAGTTGTGGAGATTGCCCAACCTTGTTTGCAAAGGTTCGGTTGCCGCCTTCAAAGGCACCAATAGTGGAATCACGGCATCTCACATTGTGTGAGGGCGTGAGGAGAATACGGTGGCCCTAGTAGCTTCTTGGGGAGCATTGTGCCTCCACACCGCTCTAACGGAGACGTACTTCCCCTCAAAAGGAAGTAACTTCGGTAACACATCCTCGTCTCCACCGGCTCCACTCTTGGTTATCTCATCCCTTTACTTGTACAAGCTTACTTGTGTTTTATTCATTGCTTGCTTGTGTGGTTGTGTTTGTTGCATCATATAGGTTGTCCACTTAGTTGCATATCTAGACAACTTACTTTGATGCAAAGTTTAATTTGGTAAAGAAAAGCTAAAAATTGGTAGTTGCCTATTCACCCCCCTCCCTCTAGTCAACTATATCGATCATTTCAAGCGGCCATTTTACCTACCCTTGTGTATCTTCAACCTTTCGATCGCGCCCACCATTGCAATAAGCACACCCACCACGAGAAATTCTTAGAGGGTATCATGCGCGGCTCCAATGGTGCTCCGGCGGCTGAAGCGATGAGCAGCGATTCGGCATGCGTCTTGCGTGGTGGACACCCACAGAAGGTTCATTGACCTCTCGGTGGTGTACACCAACGACCCGGTCTGGGTGGAGCACTCCATCCACATCATAGAGCTGTTGCTTGCCGAGAAGAAGTACAAGGTGGTCAGGTTTGACCTCGAGTACACCCGCGCTCGTGCCGGGTCTCGTCTCGAGGTCGCCGTCGCCCAGATGTGCGTGCGCCACCACGTCCTTGTCTACCACTACTGCCTGGCCGCAAGGCCTTGCGAGCGTTTCGCCAGGTTTGTCAACAGCCCCCACTACATGTTCGCTACGGTGGACATCACCAACGATGTAAAGGCGCTCGAGAATTCGGGCATCGCCGCCGTAATCTTGTCGACATACATGGCCAATACAAGATGCAGGGCAGCAAGGAGCATGAGAAGGACTCACTGGTTCACCTCGCCGAGGCCATCATCGACCCCTACTACAGAGACATGAAGGATTCGTGCAACAAGGACAAGCATGCCTGGCACTCGGCTTGGATAGAGAAACTCGACAAAGCTCACGTCGTGTATGTGACCAAGGAGGCGTACACGAGCTACGACATGTACAGGCGGATCGTTGACATGAGGAAGTGCTTCCTTCCCCAAAACGGCCAGGGATCCAACCGGAAGCAGAGCAATGGCAAGCGTCGTCGCAACAATAAGTAGATGATTAGATCCTCATTTCTCCTACTTTAGTATGCATGTAATTGCTTTCTTTGGTGTGTGGAAATGTTATGTGTGTAGTCACTTGTGTAATTGTATGCTTAAGTTGGTTATGGAATGCTGTCTTTTTAAGTATATATGTTGATGCTCTGTAGATAGAGCATAGATGTTGTGCGGACAAAGAAAATCACATCACACACGGACTAAACAATGGAACCCGTCGGTGATGTTTTCATCAATCACTCATAATTGTATACCGAGAATCGTTTGCTCACAACACACAACTTGTTAGCGATGTAATCGCCCTGTTGTTATCGGTCTTCGCACACGTTTCTGATTACAGACCTGTTTGCCTCGTATCACGCACATATTGTTCATTTGAACCATTTCTGTTCTCATGTCTCAACGCAAACAGTTCATCCGAGTGAACCGCATGCCGCATATCGCACACAACTTTGATCTGGTTGACCGTTTCTTTTGTGCTGCCTAATCACAAACAGTTCATCCGAGTGAACTGTATGCTGTACATCGCACACACCTTCATCTGGTTGCCCGTTTCTTTTGTTCCTCCTCATCACAAACAATTAATTGAGTTGAACCATATGCCCTGCATTGCACACGCAACTAAAATCTGAACCGTGTTTGATGCATCCTCCATCGCAAACGTTTTGCACCTTTTTTGACGGTTTTTTGCACCATCATTTGCGATTATGGCATCACACACAGTTTCGTCGAAGGGTCTCTGATAATGTCGCGTTAGCAGCATCCTGCAGTAGTGCTAGTATAGCTCCCTCCCGAGACCTTCTTTTCAAACGTCCAGAAATTACCCTAATAGCCCAAATCGCCAACATGCAAACATCCACCGCTTTCCTGAAACCTTGGATTTGTGCATTACTCCTCTCTCCAATACCTTCTTGTTCCTCTGGACGAAGCACTTCATTGAAATCACCTATACAAACCCAAGGAAGATCGCTTGAACTAGCTATCCCCTTCATTACATCCCAAGTATGATATGTCAAGTGGGTTTGAGCCTCACCATAGAAGACAGTGGCCCTCCACGGTTCTTGACCTGGATCTGAGAGAGAGCAATCTATATTATAAATCAAGTAACCCAAAATCTCTATCTTTATTGGATTATTCTAGAAAATTTCGAGTCCACCACTCCGACCCTGACTACTAACAACGTAAGCGTTATCAAAACCAAGACTACTAGCCAAATTCTCTACATGTGCTCTATCAAGCTGTGTTTCTACAATACAAAGTAGGGTAGGGGCAAATTTCCTCGCTAACTCGCGAAGCTCCCGAACTGTCGCGGCTTTGCCCGCACCGCGGCAGTTCCAACATAGGATACTCATTGTGCCCGGCGGTGCTCCACCCGGGAGCCCGCCGATGTTGCATCTAAATTCTTGTTATTCTTTCCACTTCGTCCCCTGTCTTGGTTGTTCTGATCTGCTGCAACTATCTTTGCCCTCTTGGGGTCCTGCTTGGGAGGTGGGCTCAAAGGTATATATGGCGGCGACAGCAGAAGAATCCCATCGCCCGTAGAGTGAGCAGAGGACGTAGGAGCATGCACGCCTGTAGCCAGGACCGAAGCTTGCGTCCTCTTTCTGTTCTGATCCGCTTCAACCATCGAAGCATCTTGGTCCGTGGAGAATGCAGACTTGTCCTCAGTTGCCGTAGACCCGCGAGCACCAGCTGTATTTCTTTTGTTCCTCACCCCAACCGGACCAGGTCCTGCACTGCGGAACCAGGAGGCCTTTAGGTTCTTGAAGACAAGCGCCGACGGGGGGTGGACTCCATCGCCGTGCTCTTTGCACAAATGACCTAGCCTACTGCAGACTACACACCAATCTGGAAGGCGTTCATATTTGACACGGAAAAGAAACCTTTTATCATCAATCTTGAGCGAGATAGCGTTCTTCAGTGGTTTATTGACATCTATTTTGACTCTAACCCTGAAAAAATTCCCTCAAAGTCATGAGATGCTGGCTCTGCATACACCAGATCACCTATTTTTGCTGCCAAAGCTAGGATGTGCGAAACATAGCCCTTTGGAAAATCATGAATTTGCTCCCATATCTCCAGCTTGATCGCCGACGGCTTGGTGAAACCATCATACTCTGCCAGAATCACTGCATCTCCGAGGAAAGCCCACGAACCATCCTCCATCAGGTGCTCCCAATTGCCGAGGCATGAAAACTGTAGGGTATATAGGTTGTCCTCGAGTGGGCGGATGTTCACCTTATGTGCCAGATCCGATGCGGCCCTCATGTTCTTGTAGAACCAGAATTGACTATAGGTTTTTTCATTATGAACCTTAGCAATTGCCATCCATCGCGTCGCCTCCGGCGGCACAGTTTTCTGATCCACAATGACGTCATCTAGGTCCTCCTCCGAGAGACCCAATTCCTTCATCATCGCCTCCAGATCCTCTTGTTTGCCTGATCCAGAAGCTTTGTTCGCCATGTTCGTTCCCTAGCCCGAAGAAACTCTCTCCAGCGGGCCTGTTGTCGAAACCCTAGACTCCCTACCTCTCAACAGACCCCTAACCAAGATCGGGCAACAGTCCAAGGACCGCCCCTTTGATCGATCCAAATCAACTTTTGCTGAAAGAAGCTCATAAGGATGCATCTTCTAATAAATTCGAAAGAAGTCTAACTTTCACCCTCAAATGTGGCCTGAGGAACAAATACCCCCTGAACTCAAATTTAGTACAATTTTAACCCTCAAATCCTCAAAACCAGATAGATATCGCCCCTAAGTGGTTTTGTTTTGATTTTAGGCTTTTTTGGCTTCAGTCTTTGACGTGGCATGTAGGTACAGGAAGTAAAGGGGTGCTGACGTGGCATGCTTGGGTTGGATCTTCTCCCATGTTGTTTTGTCTCTCCTTCCCCTTCTCTCCAGTCATCGGCGCCGCCGTGGGTCGCAACTTGGAGCCTGCTGTGTTCCCAGCCCCGGCTAGCCCAGTGGCGTAGTTGCCCTAGAAGCCTGCAGCGCCGGTTTATGCGTCGTCACCGGCTCCATAGGAAGCGTGTGTGTAGTCCTTGGCGTCATAGTACCACCACTGGTGCCATTGGAGATGACCGACGCGCCGGCCATCGCCGTCACGATCCACGCGCTGAATCTGTCCAATCCGCGCGCGCAGATGATAGTGTTGGAAATATGCCCTAGAGGCAATAATAAAAGCATTATTATTATATTTCCTTGTTCGTGATAATTGTCTTTTATTCATGCTATAATTGTATTATCCGGAAATCGTAATACATGTGTGAATACATAGACCACAATACGTCCCTAGTGAGCCTCTAGTTGACTAGCTCGTTGGTCAATGATAGTCATGGTTTCGACTATGGACATCGAGATGTCGTTGACAACGGGATCACGTCATTAGGAGAATGACGTGATGGACAAGACCCAATCCGAAGCATAGCACAAGATCGTGTAGTTCGTTTTGCTAGAGCTTTTTCAATGTCAAGTATCTCTTCCTTAGACCATGAGATCGTGTAACTCCCGGATACCGTAGGAGTGCTTTGGGTGTACCAAACGTCACAACGTAATCGGGTGACTATAAAGGTGCACTACCGTATCTCCGAAAGTGTCATTGGGTTGACACGGATCGAGACTGGGATTTGTCACTCCGTATGACGGAGAGGTATCTCTGGGCCCACTCGGTAATGCATCATCATAATGAGCTCAAAGTGACCAAGTGTTTGGTCACGGGATCATGCATTACTGATGCGAGTAAAGTGACTTGCGATGCTTGAGACCGAGCGAGGTATTGGGATACCGACGATCGAGTCTCGAGCATGTAACGTACCGATTGACAAAGGGAAAGTGTACGGGGTTGATTGAATCCTTGACATCGTGGTTCATCTGGTGACATCATCGAGGAGCATGTGGGAGCCAACATGGGTATCCAGATCCCGTTGTTGGTTATTGACCTGAGAGCGTCTCGGTCATGTCTGCATGTCTCCCGAACCCGTAGGGTCTACACATAAGGTTCGGTGGCGCTAGGGTTATTAGGAAGACTTGTATGTGATTACCGAATGTTGTTGAGTCCGGATGAGATCCGGACGTCACGAGGAGTTCCGGAATGGTCCGGAGGTAAAGATTTATATATGGGAAGTTGTCAAGCGGACACCGGAAAGTTTCGAGGGCATACTGCAGATTGTCTGGGCCACCGGAAGGGTTCCGGAGGTCCACCGGAGGGGCCACCCCTCCCGGGGCCACTTGGGCTGTGTGGGAAGGGGCCAGTCCACAGTGGGCTGGGCGCACCCCTCCCTTGGGCCCTTGCGCCTAGGGTTGAGGGGAACCCTAGAAGGCGCCCCTTGGCAGAAAGCCCTCCCTCGCCGCCCCCCACTGGATGCCATCTAGAGGGCGGCCCCTCTCCCTTCCCCTATAAATAGAGGGGTGAGGGAGGGCTGCACACCCCAAGCCAAGGCGCAGCCCTCCCTCCCCAACACCTCTCCTGTTAAAATGCGTGCTTGGCGAAGCCTGTCGAGATACTTCTACACCAACTACACCCCGCCGTCGTGCTGCCGTTGGAGCTGTCTTCTTCAACCTCTCCTTCCTCCTTGCTGGATCAAGACGGAGGAGACGTCGTCCGTACCGTACGTGTGTTGAACGCGGAGGTGTTGTCCGTTCAGCGCTTTGATCATCGGTGATCCGAGTACGACTCCATCATCACCATCCCCTTGAACGCTTCACTTTTCGATCTACAAGTGGTATGTAGATGCAAACTCACTCCCTTGACTCGTTGCTTAGATGAACTCATAGATGGATCTTGGTGAAACCGTAGGAAAAATTTTAATTTTACGCAGCGGTCCCCAACAAGTGGCATCATGAGCTAGGGGTATCGTGGCTCTCTATTGCACGAGTAGAACACAATTTTGTTGTGGGCGTAGATCTTGTCAACTTGCTTGCCGCTACTAGTCTTATCTTGCTTCAGCGGTATTGTGGGATGAAGCGGCCCGGACCAACCTTACACGTACTCTTACGTGAGACCGGTTCCACCGACTGACATGCACTAGTTGCATAAGGTGGCTGGCGGGTGTCTGTCTCTCCCACTTTAGTTGGAGCGGATTCGATGAAAAGGGTCCTTATGAAGGGTAAATAGAAGTTGACAAAATCACGTTGTGGTTATTCGTAGGTAAGAAAACGTTCTTGCTAGAACCCAATTGCAGCCACGTAAAGATGCAACAACAATTAGAGGGCGTCTAACTTGTTTTTGCAGCAATTGTCATGTGATGTGATATGGCCAGAAGTTGTGATGAATGATGAATGACATATTGTGATGTATGAGATCATGTTCTTGTAATAGGAATCACGACTTGCATGTCGATGAGTATGACAACGGCGGGAGCCATAGGAGTTGTCTTTATTTTGTATGACCTGCGTGTCATTGAAGAACGCCATGTAAATTACTTTACTTTATTGCTAAACGCGTTAGCCATAGAAGTAGAAGTAGTCGTTGGCGTGACAACTTCATGAAGACACGATGATGCAGATCATGATGATGGAGATCATGGTGTCACGCCGGTGACAAGATGATCATGGAGCCCCGAAGATGGAGATCAATGGAGCTTTATGATATTGGCCATATCATGTCACTACTATATAATTACATGTGATGTTTATTATGTTTATGCATCTTGTTTACTTAGAACGACGGTAGTAAATAAGATGATCCCTTACAACAATATCAAGAAATGTTCTCCCCTAACTGTGCACCGTTGCTAAAGTTAAATGGCTTCTAAGCACCACGTGATGATCGGGTGTGATGGATTCTTACGTTCACATACAATGGGTGTAAGACAGATTTACACACGCATAAAGCACTTAGGGTTAACTTGACGAGCCTATCATGTACGCACATGGCCTCGGAACACGGAGACCGAAAGGTCGAACACGAGTCATATGGAAGATCGATCAACATGAGAATGTTCACCGACGATGACTAGTCCGTCTCACGTGATGATCGGACACGGCCTAGTCGACTCGGATCGTGTAACACTTAGATGACTAGAGGGATGTCTAATCTGAGTGGGAGTTCATTAAAATAATTTGGTTAGATGAACTTAATTATCATGAACTTAGTCTAAAACTTTTGCATAATATGTCTTGTAGATCAAATGGCCAACGCTCATGTCAACTTGAACTTCAATGCGTTCCTAGAGAAAACCAAGCTGAAAGATGATGGCAGCAACTATACGGACTAGGTCCTAACCACGAGATCATCCTCATAGCTGCCAGAAACAATATGTCCTAGAAGGACCGCTAGGTGACGCCTTTGTCCCGAGAACCAAGACATTATGAATGCTTGGCAATCTCGTCTTGATGATTACTCCCTCGTTCGATGCGGCATGCTTTACAGCTTAGAACCGGGGCTCCAAAAGCGTTTTGAGCATCACAGAGCATATGAGATGTTCGAGGAGCTGAAACTAGTTTTCCAAGCTCACGCCCGGGTCGAGAGATATGACATCTCCGACAAGTTCTATAGTTGTAAGATGGAGGAAAATAGTTCTGTCAGTGAGCACATACTCAAGATGTCTGGTTTGCACAACCGTATGACCCACTGAATATTAACCTCCACGATGAGGCGGTCATTGTGAGAATCCTTGATCGCTCCCACCAAGCTACAAGAGCTTTGTGATGAACTACAATATGCGAGGATGGTGAAGACCATTCTGAAGTATTTTCAATGCTTGAAGTCGTGAGAGGTTGAGATCAAGAAAGAACATCAAGTGTTGATGGTCAATAAGACCACTAAGTTCAAGAAGGGCAAGGGCAAGAAGAACTTCAAGAAAGACGGCAAGGATGTTGCGGCGCCCGATAAAGCCGATTCTGGGAAGAAGTCAAAGAATGGACCCAAGCACGAGACTGAGTGCTTTTATTGCAAGGGAAGGGTCACCGAAGCGGAACTGCCCCAAATACTTAGCGGATAAGAAGGCCGGCAACACCAAAGGTATATTTGATATACATGTAATTGATGTGTACCTTACCGATTACTCGTAGTAACTCACAGGTATTTGATACCGTGCCGTTGCTCATATTTGTAACTCACAGCAGGAGCTGCGGAATAAGCGGAGATCGGCGGGCGACGAGGTGACGATGCGCGTCGGGAATGGTTCAGTCGATGTGATCGCTGGCCGTCGACGCTACCTCTTCATTTACCCTCTGGGATTAGTTTTGAACCTTAATAATTGTTATTTGGTGCCAAGTTTGAGCATGAACATTGTATCTGGATCTCGTTTAATGCGAGATGGCTACTCATTTAAATCCGAGAATAATGGTTGTTCTATATATATGAGAGACATGTTTTATGGTCATGCTCCGATGGTCAATGGTTTGTTCTTAATGAATCTCGAGTGTAATGTTACACATATTCATAGCGTGAATACCAAAAGATGTAAAGTTGATAACGATAGTCCCACATACTTGTGGTAATCGCCGCCTTGGTCACATTGGTGTCAAGCGCATGAAGAAGCTCCATGCTGATGGACTTTTGGAGTCTCTAGATTATGAATCACTTGACACATGCGAACCATGCCTTATGGGCAAGATGACCAAGACTCCGTTCTCCGGAACAATGGAGCGAGCAACCAACTTGTTGGAAATCATACATACCGATGTGTGCAGTCCAATGAGTGTTGAGGCTCGCGGAGGATATCTTTATGTTCTCACTCTCACAGATGACTTGAGTAGATATGGGTATGTCTACTTGATGAAACACAAATCTGAAACCTTTGAAAAGTTCAAGGAATTTCAGAATGAGGTAGAGAATCAACGTGACCGAAAAATAAAGTTCTTACGATCGGATCGTGGAGGAGAATATTTAAGTCACGAATTTGGTACACACTTAAGAAAATGTGGAATCGTTTCACAACTCACGCCGCCTGGAACACCTCGGTAATAACGGTGTGTCCGAACGTCGTGTCGCACTCTATTGGATATGGTGCGATCTATGATGTCTCTTACCGATTTACCGCTATCATTTTGGGGATACGCTCTAGAGACAGCTACATTCACTTTAAATAGGGCACCGTCTAAATCCGTTGAGGCGACAAGTATGAATTATGGTTTGGGAAGAAACCTAAGTCATGCGTTTCTAAAAGTTTGGGGATGCGATGCTTATGTCAAGAAACTTCAACCTGAAAAGCTCGAACCCAAGTCGGAAAAATGCGTCTTCATAGGATACCCTAAGGAAACCATTGGGTATACCTTCTACCTTAGATCCGAAGGCAAGATCTTTGTTGCCAAGAACGGATCCTTTACGGAAAAGAGTTTCTCTCGAAAGGAGTAAGTGGGAGGAAAGTAGAACTCGATGAAGTACTACCTCTTGAACCGGAAAGTAGTGCAGCTCGGGAAAATGTTCCTGTGGTGCCTACACCAATTGGAGAGGAAATTAATGATGATGATCAAGGTACTTGGATCAAGTTGCTCTTGAACCCGTGGGTCCACTAGGACACGTTCCGCACTGCAGTGGTACGGCAACCACATCACGGAAATCATGTTGTTAGAAAGCGGTGAACCTTGAACTATGAAGAAGCGATGGCGGGCCCAGATTCCAACAAATGGCTAGAAGCCATGAAATCCGAGATAGAATCCATGTATGAAAACAAAGTATGGACTTTGGTGACTTGCCCGATGATCGGCGGCGATAGAAAACAAATGGATCTTTAAGAAGAAGACGGACGCGGATGGTAATGTCACCATCTATAAAGCTCGACTTGTCGCTAAGGGTTATCGGCAAGTTCAAGGGATTGACTACGATGAGACTTTCTCTCCGTAGCGAAGCTTAAGTCCGTCCGAATCATGTTAGCAATTGCCGCATACTATGATTATGAGATATGGCGGATGGACGTCAAAAGCGGCATTCCTTAACGGGCATCTTAAGGAAGAGTTGTATATGATGCAGGAAGATTTTGTCGATCCTAAGAATGCTAACAAAGTATGCAAGCTCCAAATGATCCATTTATGGGCTGGTGCAAGCATCTCGGAGTTGGAACATTCGCTTTGATGAGATGATCAAAGTGTTTGGGTTTATCTTGCACTTATGGAGAAGCCTGTGTTTACAAGAAAGTGAGTGGGAGCTCAGTAGCATTTCTCATATTATATGTAGATGACATACTTTTGATGGGAAATGATATAGAATTCTTGGACAGCATTAAGGCCTACTTGAATAAGTGTTTTTCAATGAAGGACCTTGGAGAAGCTGCTTATATATTAGGCATCAAGATCTATAGAGATAGATCGAGACGCCTCATAGGTCTTTCACAAAGCACATACCTTGATAAGATTTTGAAGAAGTTCAAAATGGATCAGTCCAAGAAAGGGTTCTTGCACATCTTTGCAAGGTGTGAGATTGAGCTCACCAATGCCCGACCACGACAAAAGATAAAGAAGAGATGAGCGTCATCCCCTATGCCTCGACCATAGGATCTATTATGTATGCCATGCTTTGTGTACCGGACTGATGTAAACCTTGCCGTAAGTTTGGTAGGAAGGTACCAAAGTAATCCCGCAAGGAACACCGACAATGATCAAGAATATCCTGAAGTACCGAAAAGGACAAAGGACATGTTTCTCGTTTATGGAGGTGACGAAGAGCTCGTCGTAAAGGGTTACGTCAACGCTTAGCTTCGACCACGGATCTGGATGACTCTAAGTCACAAACCGGATACGTGTATATGTTGAATGGTGGAAGCGATGGTAGTGCGGTACCAAGCGAAGCGTCGTGGCGGGATCTACATGTGAAGCGGAGTACATGGCAGCCTCGGAGGCGCGCATGAAGCAATTTGGGTGAAGGAGTTCATCACCGACCTAGGAGTCATACCCAATGCGTTGGGGCCAATCAAACTCTTCTGTGACAACACCGGAGCTATTGCACTTGCCAAGGAGCCGGGTTTCACAAGAAGACCGAGCACATCAAGCGTCGCTTCAACTCCATCCGTGAAAATGTTCAAGATGGAGACATAGAAATTTGCAAAGTGCATACGGATCTGAATGTCGCAGATCCGCTGACTAAACCTCTTCGCGCAAAACATGATCAACACCGTAACTCTATGGGTGTTCGATTCATCACAATATAACTAGATTATTGACTCTAGTGCAAGTGGGAGGCTGTTGGAAATATGCCCTAGAGGCAATAATAAAAGCATTATTATTATATTTCCTTGTTCGTGATAATTGTCTTTTATTCATGCTATAATTGTATTATCCGAAATCGTAATACATGTGTGAATACATAGACCACTGTCGTCCCTAGTGAGCCTCTAGTTGACTAGCTCGTTGGTCAACAGATAGTCATGGTTTTGACTATGGACATCGGATGTCGTTGACAACGGGATCACGTCATTAGGAGAATGACGTGATGGACAAGACCCAATCCTAAGCATAGCACAAGATCGTGTAGTTCGTTTTGCTAGAGCTTTTTCAATGTCAAGTATCTCTTCCTTAGACCATGAGATCGTGTAACTCCGGATACCGTAGGAGTGCTTTGGGTGTACCAAACGTCACAACGTAATCGGGTGACTATAAAGGTGCACTAAGGTATCTCCGAAAGTGTCTGTTGGGTTGACACGGATCGAGACTGGATTTGTCACTCCGTATGACGGAGAGGTATCTCTGGGCCCACTCGGTAATGCATCATCATAATGAGCTCAAAGTGACCAAGTGTTTGGTCACGGGATCATGCATTACTGATGCAGTAAAGTGACTTGCGATAACGAGGTGAGCGAGGTATTGGGATACCGACGATCGAGTCTCGAGCATGTAACGTACCGATTGACAAAGGGAATAGTGTACGGGTTGATTGAATCCTCGACATCGTGGTTCATCCGATGACATCATCGAGGAGCATGTAGAGCCAACATGGGTATCCAGATCCCGCTGTTGGTTATTGACCGAGAGCGCCCTTGGCCATGTCTCAGATGTCTCCCGAACCCGTAGGGTCTACACATAAGGTTCGGTGGCGCTAGGGTTATTAGGAAGACTTGTATGTGATTACCGAATGTTGTTGAGTCCCGGATGAGATCCGGACGTCACGAGGAGTTCGGAATGGTCCGGAGGTAAAGATTTATATATGGGAAGTTGTCAAACGGACACGGAAAGTTTCGGGGCATACTGGGTATTGTCTGGGGCCACCTGGAAGGGTTCCGGAGGTCCACCGGGAGGGCCACCCCTCGGGGCCACTTGGGCTGCGTGGGAAGGGGCCAGCCCACAGTGGGTGGCGCACCTCCCTTGGGCCCTTGCGCCTAGGGTTGAGGGAACCCTGAAGGCGCCCCTTGGCAGAAAGCCCCACTCCTTGGCCGCCCCCTCTAGATGCCATCTAGAGGGGCCGCCCTCTCCCTTCCCCTATAAATAGAGGGTGAGGGGAGGCTGCACACCCCAAGCCAAGGCGCCCTCCCTCCCCAACACCTCTCCTCTTCCGTCGTGCTTGGCGAAGCCACAGCCGGAGTCTTCTACACCAACTACACCACGCCGTCGTCTTTGCCGTTGGGCTGTCTTCTTCACCTCTCCTTCCTCCTTGCCGGATCAAGATGGAGGAGGCGTCGTCCGTCTGCGTCTGCGTGTGTTGAGCAGCGGAGGTCTTTGTCCGTTCAGTAGCTTTGATCATCGGTGATCCGAGTACGACTCCATCATCACCATCCCTTGAACGCTTCCTTTTCGATCTACAAGTGGTATGTAGATGCAAACTCACTCCCTTGACTCGTTGCTTAGATGAACTCATAGATGGATCTTGGTGAAACCGTAGGAAAAATTTTAATTTTCTGCAACGTTCCCCAACAGATAGACCACCTCCAAGATCCGCGCCTGAAGACGCTCGCTGCGTCAGCCGTCCCCACGACGGCGACCACCATGCCGCAGCCTGCAATGTGGACCACGTAGCCCTCCTGCACACGCCTTGGCCACCAGCGGAGCGTTCGACTCTGCTGCAGCTAGCCTAAGCCAGCGACCCCGCTTCCTCCGAAGCCACACAAGAGTGAGGGGAGCCGTCTTGGCCATGAGCGCACGACCGGTGGCAACAACGACAAATGGTGGTGGGCAAGCGCCTCGTCCTCCCAGTCGTGGCAAGCGCTGGCGACGACGGCAAGAAGGCAGGCCGATGATGAGAGCCGACGACGACCAGAGGGGAGAAGGGTCGCCCGACAGCTGAGCGACATAGCTCATGTTCCCACGAGCGGCACCATCGTGCTCATATTCGCAGCCAACCATCACCACGACAAAGTAGAATCACGGGTCAAGTCGCCTTCCATACCATGCATAGAGGCCTTCCGTTTTGATCTTTTTCAGTAATCCGTCAGCTCGACCCTGACTTGTGTCGGCTGCGAGCCTGCGACCCACAGCGGCGACGGGGACTGAGAGAGCAGGGGAGGCGAAGCGACCTGGGAGAAGTGCCACGCTGCATTCAACTTGACTGAACCCAACCATACCATGTGAACACCCCTTTACTCTCTCGACCTACACGCCCGGTCACACACTCAAATCGGAAAACCGCCTAAAATCTGAGCAAAACCACTTAAGGGGGAAATTTACCCGGTTTTGATGATTTGAGGGTTAAAATCATACCAAATTCGACTTCAGGGGGATATTTGTCCCTCGGACCGCATTTGGGGGTGAAAAATAGACTTCTTTCAATAAATTCGGCCCGAAAGCCCACTGGGCAATTCCATGCCGCAGCTCACTAAGCCCACGCCGAGCAAAACCCTTGCCCCCCCCCCCCCCCCCGGGCCTTTATAATCCAAACCCTAGCGCAACTGACTCCTCCACCTCGCAGACATCCCCGAGCAGAAGCCGCCGCCGACGCCGCCGACCCTCGCGCCGCTGCCACTTCTCCTCGGGGCGCAACCATGGTGACCTCCACGAAGAAGACGGTAACACCCCCTTTCCCGCCCACCACCCTGATCTATCCCCATGTTCATGTCGACCTGCCGCGATGCTCTTCTGTAGCTTTGCCGGTTCCCGCCATTCACTTCGGTTCCTTTTCCCGTTCCTCACGGTGTTCTGTTCTTTCTTTCTTGCTGATTTCCGGTGTACTTGTTGTGATGGCGCAGAAGAAGTCCGGGGACAACATCAACAACAAGCTGCAGCTTGTCATGAAGAGCGGCAAGTACACGCTCGGCTACAAGACCGTCCTCAGGACCCTCAGGAACTCCAAGGGTAAGAACACATCCTCCCTTGCCTAGTTTCCACCGCGCACAGTATTGCATGTGTTTCATGGCCCTTAGTTTGTGCGAATTGTATGCTAGTATTTGCTAGTTGAAGATACAGAATATGGTGTTTAGATCCTGAGTTTTAGTCAGGAAACGCTCGTTTCTGTTGGTGTGACCTTCTGAGCTTTGATTTTGGATAAATGGACGTTGAAATGTGTTCTTGCGCATCGCAAAAACTGATTACCAGTGGATCTCATTGCTGCTGTGTATGAGTCGATGCCATAGTGATCAGCTTCACCCTGGCTCTTCTAATAATATGGGCTCATTGCTGTGGTCCAGTAGCTGATGGTGGTGTATATCGCATAGTGACTGGGCATTTCTGTATCTTTATTAGAGAGTTGACTGGTAATGCCTGTTATCAAACATTTAGTACTTGATTACGTGGTAGCATTCTGTTCTGTTATGTGTTGTACTCCAGTTAGGTGCTTGAAATTTCGTTAGTCCCTCCAAAATTATCTCATGCTTTTAAGATGTGCAACTATTATATATATATATATATAAATAGGGAAAATCCATCCTACCACCCAGTGGTAGTTACCCCACATATCTCATATACTACCATGTGATACTATATTTACTATTTTATTATTTTAAATATGTTCATATATTATATCTAAGATATTTCAAAGCAAGTTACATGAGAAAATTGCATATGAGCCCATAGTTTTTGTTATATTTTTGAAATACGTACATATTTGTAATGCGTAAAAAAAGAGCATACTCAAAACATGGTACATACTACCTAAAAATTAGTATATATACTACCTAATCATTGTTATATACTACATACTACACGTACATACTCTCGGTTTTGATAGATACTACATACAACATACAAAACGCAAGTGGTGGTAACTACCACTGCTTGTAGGAAACATTTGTCCTATATAAATATATAAATATATGCTGTACCTATGTTATTTTGAACTAGATAAGGATGATCCTTTACCTAGATGATAAACAATTAACTAGCTCAGCCTAAACTATGATCTGCAAATTTCTCGACGTTATGTTCTACTTTGGTGGACATGATGATCCTTTCCCCAGATGATCGACAATGAACATGCTGAGCGCTATAATTTCTCTTAGGAGAAACCAAGCCAGGACTCTGATCTGCCCAGTAGTACAGATTTTTGTTCTTCATTGCTTGCTACTGTTTTGTGGTTTGTTATCTTTGTTTGGCACCATGTATGTCTTCTTTAATGTTTTGATGTGCCCATTAGGCGTTGAAAACTGATTACTAGTGGATCTATTCATATGGCCATCGAGTACGAGTCAATAGTAATTCTCAAATTTCTGCAAATAGATGTAGGTTTCTCTATGCTAGATTTACTACGCATTCTATTTGTTTTCAGTGTGCCATTCTATTTGGAGGATATGATGATCCTTTCCCCAGATGATCTACAATGAACATGCTGAACGCTATTATTTCTCTTCAGAGAAACCAAGCCAGTACTCTGATCCTCCTAGCCATTGCACATGCCTCTATTCTTATGGCCATTGTGGATAACTCTATGCCTTAATAATTCTCCTGATATATCACTGTTTATTAGTAGGAGATTTCTTCTGCTTGGCGTAACAGCAATTTCACGTTGTTTCTTTTGTAATTTGATGATGGTTGACAGTCTGATATCAAATAATGTGGTTGCATCCTATTTACAGCAAAGCTTGTGATCCTTGCTAACAACTGCCCTCCGCTCCGCAAGTCTGAGATTGAGTACTATGCTATGTTGGCGAAGATCACTGTCCACCACTACCATGGAAGTAAGTTTGCGTTCCTATTTAATCCAACTTTTGTCTAGTGGTGAGTTCTGTGAGATGATGTTCACTTCTACCCATGACACTGCGAAACCCTTCCTACTTTGCTCACAGTCCTGTCTATTACTTTGCTGTGGAAGTATAGTAGTAAGCTAATCAATAGTTCAAAATAGTGCATATAAGATGGTAAAGCAGTCATAATCATGTCAAACTTTTTTATTATCTCAATAATATACTGTTCAAAAGTAACAGCGCCAATGTTTGATTTCCAGACAATGTTGATTTGGGAACTGCGTGTGGTAAATACTTCCGAGTCTGCTGCCTGAGTATCATCGACCCTGGTATCTAGCACCGCATTTCTCATTGTTTTACCTGGTTCATACTTTGATATACAACAACTGGGTTTCTGATCATGCTCTATTCCCTGTCTTGAATTTTCAGGCGATTCCGACATCATCAACGCAACACCAGCTGGCCAGTAAACCTGTGTATGCCATTTTCAGTGTCTCGTCTGATGCGTCATCTAAGGTGGTTCTAGAGCGTAGTTCTTGCTGGACTTGATTTCGTCTTGTGTACATCATTTATCAGTCAATCAAGTTTGATGGGACTATGGTTTTGGATCAAAAGGTTTTGTTCCTGGCTTGTTTGATTGCTCTTCGTTGTGCTGCTGTCAGCAAGCATGGTTTTGCTGTGATCAGTAGTTTTCTGTGTGTTGCTATTTTAGAGCCATGTTTTATCATGCTCTGAATTTGATGGAAAGAGTGGCCTGGATGTGCAGAGTAGGGCTTTTAGCTTAGGGATATGTGTGATCTGTAGTTTAGTTTTTCACTGTCTTATCATGCTTTTTCATTGTTGGTGTATTTAGTTTTTACTCCCTCCGTTCCTAAATATTTGTCTTTCTAGAGATTTCAAATATAGATTCACTCATTTTGCTCCGTATGTAGTCACCATTTGAAACTTCTAGAAAGACAAATATTTAGGAACGGAGGGAGTAGATGATAAGATAAACCTAGGAGTAATCGGTAGAAATGCAATTCCCAAATACTGAACCTAATCTGATCGTAAATGGGCTTTGTGTACGAGAACGGGATTAACCCAGGCAAGAACGTAGATGGGTGAAGATGTCGCAAGGGACAAAGAAAGCCAAGGGGGAAGGGTAACGCATGCCCTCGTTAACTTGCATCCGCTCTTTAGAGAAAGTGACGGTAACGCATGCTACTACCGATTTTCTCTTTGTCACCGTCTTATCCGAAGGAAAAGAAAAGAAAAGTTCATTTTGGAGTGCGTTGATGCGTTCCACGTCTCTCTTCCGAATTTCCGCCTGCTCCACACGGCTCCATACTGTTGAAGAACAAACCAAAAGGTACATCGCGGCGCAGCCAATGGAGGCGACAACTTTGGCTGGCCACCAACTCCGTCCTACCACTTACCAACTCGACTTGCACATGCTTTTTGGCTCTGCAAATCTTTAGACGCACACTCGTGATTTGAACATGACAAATCGACCCTGGCAAGTTAAAAACGTCCTTAGTTTGATTTTTGCCAGAAAATTCCGCGCATGCCAACTAAACTCGTCATCCTCACATCAACTAAAATTGCCATAACGACGTTCAATTTAACATGGTCATAAAATTGATGTTCTTAGTTTGATTTTTGAAACTTTATCCTCAAAGTTCTTTTATCTGAAACATTAGGATGGGAATCAAGAGACAACGAAAAGAAGCATCCAGATGCAATGAAATAAATAAGAGTCTTATAGCTGCCGCGCTACCCAGCTAACAGTTGATAATACTACATCTTTCTTTTTTTTTGAAGCTATCGATAATACTACATCTAAATGACTCAATCAAACATAAAAAAAAAATACTCATCCCTCCGTAGAATTAATAACATGAGACTTAGATGACAATTCATCAAATTTGTACTTACCGTTGCCGAAAATATCTTGAGAAAAACTTGGTACTACTACCATACAATGTCTAAAGATTCCACATCGTAGTGATGCCATTATAGCAGTGAGTAGGTCGCAGCGAAGGGCGCCCATGCTTAGGCGGTGACCTTCCGTCGGATGATAATAAGGTACGTGCAGCAACTGTTGCAATTATTTTGCGCGAGCTTTGATTCCAGCCAATTAATTGTAGCAGCTGTTGAGTCGTCGCTTCAGAGTTCACAACGGAATCTTTACTCAGGATTTGTTTTTCCGTAGCAACAAAGCGACTAAGATTCTCTGTGATTCTCTAGTCGTAAGTTGAGATTCAACTGGGGCCAGGTACCGAAATACTTCCTCTGTCTCAAAATATAAAAACGTTTTTGATACTAATATAGTGTAAAAAACGTTTTTATATTTTGGAACGGAGGGAGTAGGTGCAAAGCATTTTGTTCCGTGTGGGAATCATCACATTTTTCACTTCGGATGAAAATTCCCGTGTTTGAATGTTGGAGGGCACGGTGACAACTGACAGCCTGCCGTGCCGTGCCATTTTGGGCAGTGGAAATACATAGGTACTCAAGTCAAGTCTGAAGTAAACACAGACTCAAGTTTGAAGTCAGTCAAGCAGTCAATATTCCACCGTGGAGCGAGTTGAGTTGTGTGGTCACTACGGCGCAACATCGCCGGTTATTTCGACGAATTTGCACGGTTTCTATCAAAGAAATTAATATCAACTTGACATGAAAACAATCGTTCAACTTTTCATTTTTCATCTAGTAAATGGTTTTCTTGATCTGTGGAGGGTCTTTTGTTTTTTCATGTAAAATAATTTTGTTTCTTCATCTGTGGAGGCTCTCATGCATGTTTTATTGGTCTAATTCTGAATCGCATTCAACAGATCATGTGAAGAGTCAGCAAGTACCTGAATCTAGGTTAGCACAAGATGCTTCCCCCACTTAAAAATTGATTCGTTGCTTCACCAATCGTCCAAACACATGGTTAACCAGCAAGGACTCTCAACTATAGCTGACCAGATATTTTTCTTTCTTAGCCTTGATTGATTGCTACTTGAGATTTCGACTTCCAAGTAACCAACGTCACATTAAAAGAAAAAACTCCTATATTAGCAACACTTCAAGCTGTGTCGGCTGGTGGTACTTGGCAGTATGGTGCTGAGGTGTATCAGTGGCGACCGCGACGTGCTCAGCTGTCTGCGCGCAGGGAGAAGGTGCCGTTGGGCGCCGTGGTGGCGTCGACGATAGCTGGACCGAGCAAGGTTGATGTATCAGTACAGTTCTGAAGATGGAGCGGTGGCATTTGGCGGCGGCGGCCTCTGAGAGCACGCAGGACCGGTGAGTGACCCATATCCGGCAGGCGTCCTGGATGGAAGCTCAGGTCTTAGATGTTAGGTTTGGCTGCGAGGTCTGCTTGGTATTAGGCCCAGACTATCAGCATCCCTTCATCAATTGGATAGGAGTAGCGACAGTTGTTGCCTAGACGGTGGCTTTAGTCTTACTGTTGTATTACTTTGTAAGATCTTGTGTGAACAATTAATAAAATGACTGTATGCATCATCCAGATGCAGAGGCCGAGGGTCTTCCTCCTTTTCTATAAAAAAATGCTACTCACTCTATCCTTATTTACATAGCGCCCTCGTATACTTGCATTGCCGTCATAAACTCGTGAAAGATGATGACCTGCCTCTTCTTCTTTTTTTGCGAGAAAACTTCCGAACTATTCATCATGCCATGGCAGTGATGAATTCATAGAAGGAGCACCAACCTTAGCAAGCAGATCTAATGAGTAAGTAGAAGCTAGCCACCACTGTGCTATACGCATATAGCATCTCTACATGATTTATGGCAAGCTGGTCCAGCAACAATCTCTTGCTAGTTCATTACCAGCTGCGGGGATAGAATCATGAAAGAAATAGTGCACTTTTGGACACGCAAGCTAAGGTATCCATTTTGCCTGCGCCATGTTAATTTCCATGGTTATTAAAGCAAATGTTTGGCCCTGTTTGCGAGAGCAAAGATCATTTAGAGGCAGGTCACAGAATTTGCAGCACAGATCATAGAAGCTAAAGTTTAGATCCTGGCTTTACTTTCTCCAATGAATAACATATAAGGGTGCACCAAAGTACAAGGGAAAATTGGAACGAATAACATAAAGTATTGTAGCTAAAATGGATGTTATCCATAGGATAAGACAATGTACGTTTTCAGCTAGTTTGGTCAAAATACCAACGGATGGGGTCTTGGGAGGAAAACACTGGAGAGGCAGTCACAGGATAACAGCAATATCATGTACAGTTATATTAAAGCAGCGACAATTAATAGGGATTGGAGGGAATATTATACTTCACATCCTGGCCGCAGGAAAAGAAAACCACGGACATCTCATCTGCCATCCTCGATTGCTCGGACGCCGACCAGAGAAAGGGTATCAAATCAATGCCCATCATGGTATTATGGGAAATTTGGCAGGAGAGAACAAGTGCACGTTCAGAGGGATGATCACTGCTGTCAACAACTTTGTGGCCGCGATCAGGAGATGTATGGATCTTGGGCTCCTGGCGTCCTTGAGCCCACTTTTGGGGATCCATCGTGAAACGTCGCCCTAATATTCAGCTTTTAGGTTTCTTTTTTCCTCTTATTTTATCCTTGATCCTTTGGATCAACCCTTGTTTTGTCTGCTCCATGCTTGATACGGAATCGAAGCCAGCGATTGCTGGATCTTTCAAAAAAATAAAAAAATAATACCCCAGATTAGTTTAGAGGAGATCACTTGCGTGACTGCACAAATTACTAGGCAAAATACAAGGTGGCAAGATGTTTGACTTAGCTATTGATTACTGCGAGTGAATTAAGAATTTCTTTTCCACCAATAATGGAAAGAACAGAACGAGTAGTTTATACAGTAAGTCAAGAGTGACGCAGAACACACGTTGCACTTACCCTCCTACAGACCTAAGAAGTTTAGCCGACTTCTTTTTTTCTCTTCTTTTGCGACGAAAATCTTAGCGAGACCTTCTCAGGGTGATCAATCAGTCAGGCCCCAATATTCCATTCAGCAAGTGATGACAAGCAGGGCGAAGAAAAATTCTGCAGTATGATATCAGCAATGTGGAGCTGCTTTCACCTTTCTCAAGATCCTGCAGTCACCGGTGGTGGTTAGCGTCGGCAAGTTGCGAATGGACATCTGAACTCCTAAGCAACCATCGACTTCAGAGGCAGCAGGGGACAAGGACGATTTCAGCACAGGCGTACTAGCTTTATTCCATCCAATTGAATAGAAAACATCAGATTCCACAAAACTTGTCCAATAGAAATATTCAAGATTCCTTCGCCCTTCTTTTTCCTCCCCTACATTATATAGACATAAAAGGTTTTTCATAAAGGGCCAGCACTACGCCGAGAAGTGCTGAAAAATGTGCGGGGGGTGTGAGGGTGCAACAACCATCTGCTATGCAGATATTATAGTTTATCGAGGTATTAACAAGGACGGGTGAGAAAGTTACAGACGGAAAGGCATTATTGAAAAGGAAAGCAAACCACCAAGGCGCTATGCTAATGGCTTTATGGCCTTCATCGAAAGGCAGTTGATAGCTCACACCGAGATACCAACAGTAATACCTCCCCCCGTCTCCCCTGAAATATTTATTTATCTGCACTGCATACCTTATATGCTTCCAACTGCAGCACACACAAGTACAGAGGGGTCCTCCCCGGAGAAGCTCATGATACCTCCTCTTGCTTATGCTTAGATAAAAGGCTCATGATGCCTAGCCTCCAGACTTCGTCTTCTTCGAGGATCGCACAGGCGCTGCTATAGAGGACAGTCTCTGGCTCTGGCGCTGGCATGCATCGACACCAAGGATAAGATCTACGAGATGGCCATGGCTGGTCCAGCTTGCAGATTTCTCTCGTGTTTTTTGTGTTTTGTAGCATGTCTTCTCGTTATGCAGTCTGCTCTGTCTGCCCATTCATGGTGCACCCCACATCCGAACCCGAGGGGAGAAGCGGAGTTTAAGCAGAAGACAGATAAGTTCTGGGAGTACCAGGAGCAGAGCAATACCTGGGTGGAAATAAGCATGCCTTTCAATCTCATGTCCTGCATCAACGGCACCTGCACAAAGGTAGGCTCGATCAAGCAACCAGAAAGCAAACATGGCCGTGCTTCCGTCTCGAGTCAAGAGAAGGATACTGATCCCGTCCTGCCCATAAGGAAAAGAATCTCCTTGGCAAGGATGTCAGAGTCGTCCGTGTGGATGACAGGCCAAAGTGGATCAATCTATGAGAGGTTCTGGAACGGGGTCATGTGGGTGATTGCTCCTCATGAGCTTCCAACAGCGGCTGGCTATGCAACAGCAACTTTCATCGTCAACACAACCATCCTTGCTCTGTCCGAGGCTGGAATCCTCTACCAGGTAAGCATATCATCTACTAACAGTCAGTAGTTCTTCTAGCTTATTCAGACTTAGGGTTATAATCTTCTACAGTAGCTCATATCACCGAGCTTACTGTCTCTCGCAAAGATCACCCTTGCATCATTCTTGAACTGTTTGAGATCTTTATAACAGTAGCTTATACTTTTTTATTTTGAGGAATAGTAGGTGATACTTTATGCCCGAGACAGAAAAGTATTCGCCATGAAACTTTGTAGACAAGTAGTACATATCCACATATATATGTGTATTTTTTTCAGAAATTTTTAAACCTAAAAATTTGATTTTTGATTTTTTTTTTCAAATTAAGGGCTCCATGGAGCTCGAGCTCAATTGGCAATTTCCCTTTTTCCAACAAAAATAAATCCGGTTTACTTCCATTACTTGTACAGATTGTGTCATTCGAAACAAAACTAGTATGTAGTGACTTTAGTACAACCAGAACTTACTGATGTTGAGAAAAAACAGCGGAGATAGTCATGGAGAGTGAAGGAAAATATACAGGAGAAGTCAAACAGAAATGTATGTAACAGAGGAACACTAGTTGCATACCCAATGTTATTACTGGAGCAATGAAGGAAATTAATTCCTGCTAGGTAAGGCTAAAATAATGTCCAGAATTAGTGTAATATGTATCCATTAGTAAGCCACCAATGGAATTATGATTAGATTGTCCTGTTTTTTCTCCTTCTAAAAAGACTTCAGGACATTCTATTTGCATATCTGAAGTATCTGATATATAACATGAAGATGTGATACGATTCAGAATGAACTTATCTATCCTATCCAGCAAAGCATAAATCCTATATCGTCAAGTGAAATAGACTTCTGCATGAATTCAGTTGCAAACAGATTAGTCACTGTTAGCTTTTCAGTTCTCGGTTTTTCCCTCTTGTAAGACTCCTGCCATCTCGGCGTTTTCTTCCAATACTGCCCATTCAAGAAAAGAAGAAGTTGCTATTATGCTTTCACTCTAATAGTTCTACTCTACATCTTTTCAGCTACAGCTAAATGAACAGGCCCAGCCTATCTGGACTGAGATGACATTCAGCTATGAACAACATTTCACAAACCTTGGAGAGAAGACACAAAGTCAAGCTACACACATAAAAAATGGGGTCGTATCACATAATGGAAGGTGAATTTCTACCCTAATGCTTCCTTGTAAGGTTCATCTGCGCATAAAATGCAGGTATCTAGTCAATTTGGAATTACCAACAAACAGTGGTTGAAAGAACTTATTCTTTCTCAATCAGGAAACTTTTCCTTTCTATCACGAATGGGTCCCTAATTGAGGTCACAGAACTTCAGCCTCTAAGGTATGAGTCAGCAACTCAACTTCATCCTCTTGCATGCTTGTAATATCTTGCTCAAAATTCAAACGTAAACCACAGAAAAGAAACCCACCAAAAGCTTTGACATATGACTATTTGTTGTGGCTGACTTAAAATATAATTTAATATGTAGATAAATCTGGCGAAGACATCATATTTGATCTTAGTATAGATATTTTGATCCTCATTCCAGTAAGTGGTATTTACACACAAAAATCAGTAGAAAAGGCGAATATTATAAGTTATTTTTGTGCTGGACCCACATTATAATAGTAAAAATAACTCAGGGGGTCGAGTAGACGTTCCTATTATAATATTGTGAGTCACAGGTATAAAGGCCTACTGTCGAGTAGGTTGCAACCTCTTCTATTTGCTTCTCTGCTTTGAACTTTAAAATTCTAATACAAGGTTAAATGCGTATATGGGGCCAATGATGTGTGTTCCATCATTAGTTATGTATCCTGAAATACTATATTCATGGAAAAGGTGTTCAAAAGAAATATTAGCTATATTACATACTTTAAGAGATCCATAATTACTTAAAACACGATGGCATGGTAGAATAAAGGGCTGGTGATTTTAAGATATTCTTTTCCTGACTAGAAAATGCCAACAGTGTTTTTGAAGTTTTGGCAGAAGGTTTGGTTAACTGAATGAACAAAAATAATTTGCAGCATTTCCTATAACCTATTTATAGAAATCACACTATTTGCAACTTCTTTTATCACTACTACCATGGCTTCAAATAAAATAATGGTTGAATGCTACTGATGCATAGGTGGAATTGCCATGGGCGTCCCCCAGGAGCAGATGTATCATATATATCTGATGCTGAAAATGCAAGACCAAGGACCGTGTTCACAGTAAGGTATGTTTAGCATGTGCATATGAGGATATGAGGGGGTGGGTGGGGGTTGGGGGTACCTTTTCAACCTACCCTAGAAGGAAAAGATTTGTTCAGTGAAGTCTCAATTTGCTCCTATACTGGTCAATGACTGAAACAAAAGGGTTCAAGGAATATCAAATGTATTCCTCCAACTTCCCGTAACATAGTTTCTACCCATATCTCAGTCGTTCCATTAAACATAACTAGGGGGACAAGTTAAACAATAAATACAACTTTCTCGTACAAGACAACGCTATACTCATTTATGCTGTTAGTTCAAGATTTGATATACTGTTGATGCATACCAATGCTAACATGGGATAATGCAGTGCAGTTCTACTGGAGACCTATATGAATTTGATAAGGAAACGAAGCCATCATGGAAAAAGCATATATGGAGTGAACAAACAACCAAAAATGTCTCGCTGAGCTCATCTGTTGGGTGTGCTTTGCATGGTCTCTTAGGCTCTAATTCAGTATCACTCTTTCTGATAACCAAGGTATGTAAGAGTCTGTATTATCATAAGCAATTTATGGCTGGATCAAAGCTAACAAGGCAACACTACCCATTTGCATACTATGTATTTCAAAGGTGAACTCGCTTTTTATGATTTGGGAATAATATATTGTGTGTTCCTGATAACTATGATGGTTCCAAGTTAACCATAACAGTGCAACAAGTATCATCCACACCGTTTAACAGAAACTAACAACTTTAAGCTTCATCGACTAACTATAGATAGTTTGAAAAGAAAAAGAACTACAAAAAAAAGTTTGCTAGCTATTGTAGTATGATTATGTCATGTCTATGACCCTAGGGAATCTGATCCATTAAAATAACATTTATTTTGTGATATATTCAGTTGTTAAAGGTGTTTATAGATTGGCAGGATGGTCTTTTAGTGGAGCGGCGCTTGCATAGAAGAAAGTGGAAGTGGGATAAACATGGAGCACCTAAGGGTCAAAGACTAAGTTCAATTACAGAAGTTCAACAGGATGAATCTAATGATGCGACTTCAATGTTTTTTACAACAACCACAGGAAAAGTATTTGAGTATCAGTTTATAAAATATACAGGTGGAAACTCCTTCCTTAGACTTTGGACATCTTTATTCTTTTGTGACTGAGGTCATCAAAGATGAATTTGAAGGAACTTCACATAGCAGAACAATTTACGTAATTATATTGAATTGTTCTTGGAGTTGAAAGATAAAACTGAACCATAGTTATGAATATGCTAGTTCAAGATAGGATGTCCTTCAAGTAAAGTGAATCAGCAGCAATAAACTCTTCTTTAAGCCCATATGCCACACTCAGGTCATGATGTGATGTTGTATACTATTCTTTTGTCAGCAATAAACATGACATACTCTCAACTTCTCGCCTAGGACCATATCATTGCATGTAATCTTTTTCTGAACAAAATACCAATCGATTCAATTCTTACTACAGCAATTCTTAAGTTCCAAGAAGAAACTAAGTTGACATTGTTTATCTTCTCCATTGGAAAGGTGGGGCTTCAAGCAATAAGATTAGAGGACTATGGGTAAATCACATGTCTCCTGACCATGCAAAAGTAGCAGCAAGTGTTCGAGGTCTACAGATTCAAGTTGGCAGATTGATATTCCAGCTAGATGATGGTAGGCTTGGAGAGCTACATTTACCTGGCATGGGAGGTGATCATTTTGGTCCAAGTCAACAAAATAGCATAAGAAGGAAACTGCCAAACAAGTATGAGTGGTCTATCCTAGATACACCAGAAACAGAAGGTTGGAATGCAGAATATTGCACTGAAGAGCATGGCCCTACAAACTGTATTACTGGAGCAATGAATGTAGCTGCAGATACGGAACCAACCAACCTGAGCAATGCCCCACCTAGAAGGCGTAAAGCAGAAGAGAAGCAACACTACCTTCATGGTCATAGTCATGAGAGTGATGAAACTGAATCATACAACATTCTATCACGAAGCATTTATCTTAACTTCCATATGCGGGTGATGCATGCAGATAGATCACTTTTCCTCATAACAGAGAACGGATTAACTTTGGAATATCTAAACAGCAATGGTGTTTGGCTGTGGCTAAGACATGAACACATTACAGGCATGAAGGGTACACTAGGAAGCTATAATGGCAGCTTGTATCTTGTTGATCTTCATGGGAACTTACATATTAGAGAAAGAAATGGTGACGAACTATTATGGATTAATTGCACAGCAATGAGGAAGGGAAGACAGGTTGCAAGTGGGCCTCCATGGGATGGCATCCCTGGGTTATCACGCAGAGTGACAACAGATGATGCACTTTTCTTTGTTAACAAGAGAGGCAGATTGCTACAATTCACGGTAGAAGTCCAAACATGTTTTAATTTCACTAAATGTTTGTCTTATTATGGAAGGGGAGCCTTGTGACCATGAGGTCATGGGTTCGAGTCCTGGAAACAGCCTCTTATAGAAATGTAGGGAAAGGCTGCGTACAAAACACCCAAAATGGTCGGACCCTTCCCCGAACCCTGCGCAAGCGGGAGTTACGTGCACCGGGCTTCCGGGGTTGTCTTATTATACAAACGATAAAATGTGCACTTTCATACAAGATATTGCATTATCCAAGATTAAATGCATGCACCTTTATGAACAAAAGCCGTTCTTTTTTATCTCCTGCCCAACGTCCCGCGTATCTCCTCGGAAAAAGAAAAGACGCTGCATGGCAATGACCAATGAGCAATAGTTTTTCTGTTTTCCACAAGAGAAATTATGAATCTTCTACTCAAGATAATTCCATGTATACGAAGCATGCATTAACCCATAGAGTACAGAAGTAGCTAAGAATTCACTGATAGGAGTATAGCTAGAGAACTGGAACACATGCACACAAAATTCAGCATCAGAAGAAATGGAACAAATCACTCTTTCTTCATATCCTTTAATATTCCAGAGGATAGGTAGTTCATAGAAGATTGATCTTTCCGCAATTACTTGGTAGATATGACCAATGTAATAGTTTTAATACAAATCAGCAATATCTCAAAAGTGTTAAGAATCATGACCGGATTAACTACAGGTGCAATCATGTTAAAAACATGAGCTTCTAACAAATTTAGGACAAATCGTCATGATAATCGAGAACCAACCACCCTTCTGTTCTTCCCTCCTTCACACTTAAAAGGAGGAGGCTAATGATTATCTTTTTTTTTCTCAAACAACACCATCATTCAAATGTGCTCTGCTCTCAATATAGCTTAAGAGTAGATATTCACCTGGAAAAATAATAATCCCAAATTACATAATGTTTTGTCCTTAAGCTGCTTGACTTGTCTTGTAAAAATAAAAGTTGTTTTAAACCTTTTCAGGTGGCATTGCGTAAATTCAAGTGGAAGGACTGCCACAGCCCTCCGGATACCAAGGTTGCATTCATCGTGGATCAGGAGGTGTTTAGAAGAAATATCATCTTCGTGGTTGGCCGGAACGGTCGGATGTACCAGTATAACAGAATTACAGAGCTATGGCACAGGCACTACCAATCACCTCACCTCGTCCTGTCAAGATCCCCTGGGACAGCGATGCGACCGTCCCCTCTCTCCCTCACCGGCTCCATCTTCATGATTTCCGAGCATGGGGGCCTCGTGGAGTACCATTTCAGCCCGCAGGACGGGTGGGAGTGGGTAGAGCACGGGACGCCCCACCGGGACGTCACCCTCGTGGTCGCCCCAGGGCCGTGCTTCGACGGCACCCAGCTGTTCGTCATCGGGTCCGACGGACACGTCTACCTGCGGCACCTGGACGAGCGAACGTGGAGGTGGACGAGCCACGGGCACCCGTCGGAACCATCCAGCACGACGACGGACGTCGCCGGCGGCGGCGAGCAGAGCTGCGCCACGCTGGGCGCCGCGGACGCGCACTACGCGAGCAGCTTCAGGGGGAGCTGCGACGAAAAGGTCAGCCCCGCAAACCAACACCTCGGCACCCTGCAGCTGACTGCGGCGGTGTCATTCTGGTCCTCTTCGCTTGCTATATTTGTTGGTAATGGGGTTGCTAATGACGCCTACGCAATTCGACGAACAGGTGGCGGCTGTGCGGCCGGCGCCGTTCTCCGAGGACGCGGTGGTCTTCGAACTGCGCGACGGCCGGGTAAGCAACAAGGCAAGGCTCATGGTCGTGTGTGCAGGTGCAGCAGGGGGGGGGGGGGGGGATGAATGCTTACCGGAGCTTTGGTTTTTGTGGCGTGCAGTTGGCGGAGCTGCGGCGTGCGGCGGAGGGTCGAGGCGGCTGGGAGTGGGCGCGGATCATCGGCACGCCCGCCAGCGCCTGCATGACAAGCTACTGGACGGCGCCGGTGGGAAGGAAGCGGGCGGAAGCGCGGAGCTGGAACTCTATTTGAACGGCATACGCGCAAGATACGAGTTGAATGCTCAACTAGTTTACCAGTACCTGATTAGTCGTGGCTAGCGCAGGACAAGCTAGCTATGTACACCTTGTTAAAAAAACGGAAAACACGCCCACACGTGTGGGCGTTTGCAGATCGTCCACATGCCTCCATCATTATTCATTTTGTCACGTATGAATAGATGACATCAGCAGAAATTTTTTGGGACAATTGCATTTTTACCCGTAGTTGGTTCCTACCCACGGGTTTTTGCTTACTTTTGCTTGCTGTTTTCTTACTTTTTCCGTCAGGTTCAAATGCCCTTTGATTTGACCAAAACTTTGAAAATTCATAACTAATTCATATGATCTCAGAAAAATGCAAATAAGATATCAAAATGTTCAGATAAACATTACCTTTATGTGCATATCATTTGCTTTCAGGACAAAAGCACCCTTTAAACTCCCTGAGGTAATTAATGTTATTAACATTATTAAAAATAAAAAGGTATAAACAATATTTTTTTCATGAATAAAAATTACATGCAAATGTAGGTGATGTTTTGTGAACATCCTGATATCTTATTTGCATTTTTCTGAGTTCGTATCAACTTGTTATGAAGTTTCCAAATAATGGTCAAAGTCGTTAGAACATTCTTAACAAGATGATACGAACTCAGAAAAATGCAAATAAGATATCTGGATGTTCAGAAAACATCACATACATTTGCATGTAATTTTTATTCATGAAAAAAATATTGTTTATACCTTTTTATTTTTAATAATGTTAATAACATTAATTACCTCAGGTAGTTTAAAGGGTGCTTTTGTCCTGAAAGCAAATGATATGCACATCAAGGTAATGTTTATCTGAACATTTTTATATCTTATTTGCATTTTTCTGAGTTCATATGAATTAGTTATGAATTTTCAAAGTTTTGGTCAAACGGTCAAAGGGCATTTGAGGGACCTGGACAGAAAAAGTAAGGGCAAAACTGAGCAAGCTCGAAAAGTAAGGGCAAAACCCGTGGGTAGGAACCAACTAGGGGTAAAAATGGAATTGTCCCAAATTTTTTTGGTTTTCGGCTTAAAAATGTTTTATCTCCTAAATAAAAAAGCGAACTAAAAATCCATTTTCGCCATTATATCTGTCTCGACGAGATCTTCAAAACTAGACCCCATGTTGATATGTTTCGACAAATTTTTTTTCCCAGAAGTTGTCATGATGTTTACACTATAGTTGCCATAGTGCTTAAACTAAAGTTGCCATGTGGCAATTTTAGTTTGTAGATTATGGCAATTTAAGTTTTTTAATGATGGCAATTCTAGTATTTTGACCATGAATATTTTTTTATATTAAACTATGACAATTTTAAGTGCATGTATCATGACAATTTTAGTTTATGATGTATGGCAAGTCTAGTTTCTTAATTCTCCATTTTATAATATGTTAAAGTTACTTTTAAATGTAAAAGAAAATAGTTGAAACATATCATGGCAACTTTAGTCAAATATCATGGCAATTCATGTGCAATAGACATGGCAATTTTTAACAAAAAAAATTCGCCAAAATATATCGATATGAGATCTAGTTTTGAAGATCTCGTCGCGAGGGATTTAATGGTGAAAACGGATCTTCAATCGGATTTCTTATTTAAGAGATAAAATATTTTAAAAACTGAAAATCCGAAAAGATTCTTGCATGCATGCATGCGATGACGTGGCAATCTATTTGCATTAGAGACGTGTGATGCGTCTTCTTTCCTACCACACGTGTGGCAGTTATCGATGTCCTAAAAAACACAGGCTACCTATGTAGGGGCTGTACGGACTCTCTCAACTCCATGCTGGAGCGGAGCAGGATCTAGTTCTAATTTGTGGAGTGGCTGAAAGGGCGCTCCGCTCCGTAACGATTTGCCGAACAGGGCCTAATACAAAGCACACTAGTCTGTGATCAAGTTTTCTCGTGCATCTCTAACGGATCCTGTAAACGGGACCATCCCACAAAGTAACCGTTGATTTACGGGATGGAGGCTAATTTGCCAGCCAGAACAGATCCAATATATTTGTCCAAATTTGTTTTTGAGGGACCACGGCCCCTTTTTTTTCCATATCTACATGATTTGAGCTCTTTTTTACACGGACCTGCAAAACATAGAAACGGTTGGCGGGAGAGAAGTTTCGGCTCCCGCCATGGTCTTCCCTGAGCACGACCTCGCCGGCCACCACCGGACCCTCACTGCCTCCCCGCGAGCTGCCGCCGCAGCCCTGTTGTTCGAGTCGCGAGGTGCAGCCCCCATCTACGCTTAGCTAGCTAGCCGCGCCACGGCCGCCGCTAGCTAGTCAGCCGCCTGCTCGCCTCGTACGCTGGGCGCCCATGTTTCAAGACGGCGCCGCTTATCATTGCCGCCGCCGCCGCATAGCGTGTTGGCCAAGCCGCCGAGCCCGTTCGCCCAAGCGCGAAGGGATGTAGCGAGGAAGATGGACCCAATTGTAATTTAGCACGCGTATTTTGGGGGTTTGTGTAATTTTGTCGGGACCATGAAATATTCTTACGGGATCTATTTTGTCGGAGCAAAAGTCATATTGGAAAAACGTTTTGTGGTATCTTGTAAACCGATTTTTGCGGGATGGTGTATTCCGGATCTGCTAGAAATGTTCTTAGGCAGCTGACGCCAAACATGCAATGCATATGTTCACAGATAGGGGTAGCAGTACATGGACATGGATACGAGAGCCGACAAAGGTAAGGAGTCAGGTATAAATCTTGAATATGATTGTGTTAAGTATTTTATAAAAACAAATGTTTTTCATAAGCTTAGTGTAAGATATGGACTTGACTCTGAGATGTTACCTACTTTCTGTTAATCATTTGCTATTCATGTTGATCTCTCTAAGGAGAAGTGTTTTAAGTTTCATCCTCCTATTGAAGAAATTTGTGAGGAACCTGTTATAACTAAAACTGAAACTATTGCTTATAGTGCTAATCCATTGTACCCACCTCCTATATTGAGAAATCTCATTTTCCTCTAGGATTAAGGAACATGCTAAAACTACAACTATGATTCATAAGAGTAATGTTAAAGCACCTATAAACTCTCTGAACAAATTAATGTAGAACATAATATTGCAAGGGTTAAAGATCTCTTGATTGATAATATTGATGGACATGTCATTTATTTCTGTGAGGAAGCAACCAGGATTGCTAAACAAGTTAATACTAAACAAGATAAATTAGATAAGAGTAAGATGGTTGTTGGCATGCATGTTTTTCCTATTAAGATAGGAGATCATTGCTATCATGATTTATGTGATATGGGTGGTAGCGTAAGTGCCATTCCATTTACTTTATATCAAGAAATTATGCAGGATATTGCACCTGTTGAAATAGAAGATATTGATATTACAATTAAGTTTGAAAACAAAGATACTATTTCACCGCTTGGGATTGTTAGAGATGTTGAAGTCTTGTATGGTAAGATCAAATACCCTACTAATTTTCTAGTTCTTGGATCACCGCAAGATGATTTTTGTCCTATTATATTTGGTTGGCCTCTCTTGAATACTGTTAATGTTGAAATTGATTGTACTAAAGAGAAGGTCAGTGTTAAGTTTGGTGATGTATCTCATGAATTTAAATTATCCAAGTTTAATAGACAACCTCATGATAAAGAATTGCCTAGTAAAGATGAAATCATTGGTCTTGCTTTTATTGTTGTGCCTCCTACTGATCCATTAGAACAATATCTGCTAGACCATGAAAATGATATGCATATGAATGAAACAAATGAGTTAGATGAAATATTAATTAGGCAAACACCTATCCTTAAACATAATTTGTCTGTTGAAACTTTAGGAGATCCTATACCACCTAAGAGTGACCCTGTGTTTGAATTAAAGAAACTTCATTATACATAGAAATATGATTATCTTGATGAAAAGAAGATATATCATGTTATTATCAATGCTAACCTTTCAGTGCATGATGAAAAGAGATTACTTAAAACTCCGAGGAAGCATCGTGTTGCAATTGGATATACTCCCGATGATCTCAACATTGGTACAACAAGGTGCTATACAAACAGTTTATAACCCCTTTCCGCGACGGCATTTTGAAACGTCGCCAAGTGAGTGTGTGCAACAGGGTGGTCCTTCCTACAAGATCCAAAAACCGTCGGGGATAGGGAGCCATGATGCATACATTTGTCCCTATAAAATTGTTTCTAATATCTCGAATATCCCAAACGCTTCACCGAGACTCGTGTGTGCTCGCACTGCCATCGCAGTCAGACTTCTGTGGTTTTATCTAAAACTAGGTGCAGTCCAGGCACATTCCAGGCACGTACCAAACTGGCTCTATGTTTACGATGCCTGGCACATCACAAACAGTTCATGATTGTAAACCGTGTACGATAGGTCGGTAATCACACACATTTAGTTTCCCCGCACCGTTTTTTATATTGTCTGACATCACACACGCTTTGCAAACGGCAACGGTGTGCATGGTTACACACGTTTCCTCTCCGTGAACCGTGTCGGATTATGATGTATATCACACACGCTGTGCTTTATAGACCGTGTGCGTCGTAATGACTTGCAGAGCGCAATTTCACCCTAATTTAATTGTTGCTATTTAAAATTGTACCTAATTTGAATTTAAAAGTAGGCTATAGCTTTATTCATATTCATCAGGTTCGAACAACCAATGCATTATTCGATTCACAGGTACATATGTTCAAGAATTATATAAAAAAAGAATTACATAAGCACCAAATAAAGAATGATGGACCAGGGTTGTATACTTGTACTATTAAAGATGGTAAAGAAAGAGGCGAGAGACATTCTGGTTGCTGAATAAGATAAAGCGGAATGGCCCTATTGTGCTCTCCTCGATGCAGAAGGCACACACGACTCTAGTCCAACCCCTTGTGATGGCCGCCCGCCAATCATGTAGTTTGAAAAGTAATCTTGAGTAAACTGCTTCAAGATCCACTGTAAAGGAAAAAGATTCAGACATTGTCATCTAACACAACTCATTACGGGCAGTAAAAAAAAGGCTACAGAGTTCTTACTTACCATCCCGCGGTTCACTGTTGTCTTGCATAAAGTGTAAACAAATAGTTTGATTGACATCTTTTGACCCATTTTAATAAGAATCTTTATTAGTCTCCTCACTTGATGCTGGTTCATGAATATCTACGCAGAAAGGGTCGAAGTGTGGATCTTTGGCAATGAAATATGTACCTAAAAGCACCAAGTTAATATTAGAAGCTAAACAACAATTGCAAAATAATGTACTACAACACTCCCTCCATCCCATTATATAAGATCTTATTAATGTATATCTAGACATCATCAAAACATTAAGGTAACACTCTTTCTTGTTGCTATGTAGCATGGGATTGCATATTTAGTCATTCAGTACAATGCATGTTGCTATGTATCCTCAGATATATTAAATATGACCCTAGTTAACCTATCGATAAATGGGTTACAGATATATTCAGTGAAATGTCCGATTCGACGATTAATCCCTTATCAGCCCCCAGGCTATATGGTACCAGCTACTGATATCATGAATAGTGAGTATATATAAGCAATGCGATGAAACTAACCTCGATGGAAAACATCAGCTGTTCTCAATATTTTCCTGTATGAGTACATGTAAAGGCATGTTAAGCACAACGGGCTAAACATCAACCAAATATATCCATGGTAGACAACATAATCTATAAATGATAGCTTCAGTGTGCAGGTTTAAGCACGCTAGTTAAGCAAAAAAAGAAGTGGAAAGGTGTGTTAACTGCAACAGGCATAATATTTCAAAATAGCAAATATAGTCATTCAAACTGGTATTGTGCAGGTCTAAAGTACACTAGTTATTGTTAAAAAACAAAAGGGCATGTTAACTGCAACATCCTTAACATCAACCAAATATCGTAATTCATAGTGGTATTGTTGAAACTGTTATTGATGAAACTGAACTGCACAGTAAATAGTTGCACATATAGAGCATCACATTGTGAAGAACTGAAATAAACAAGGCATAAGGCCATCTCTAGCCGATCCCCTAAATGTTAACGAACTAAAAGCCTTAATGGAGTATATATATACTCCAACAATTTTTGGCCGTTTCTAGTCGATCCCCTAAACTTAACGTTGTAAACTTTAATTTGATCAAGTTCAAAGCAGGTTCAACCGAAAGTAGCATGCATTCAAACATGAACATAGATAGTTTGCATAACCGAACATAAAACATAAATTTTAACTAAACTAAACTACTTTCGGTCGAAGTGGAGGTTGAGCCAATCCTTCTTCGTCAGGTACGGTATGCCGTGAGCCGGGTCCGGGCCGGTGCCGTCGTCAGGGTCTTTGGGGAAGACACTCCTCCACTCATCGACGTCGATCTCCTCGTGCTCGCCGCCCACCTCGACTCCCTCCGCACCGTTGTCCTTGCTGCCTTCGACCTCATCATAGGAGGAGAGCACGATAACCTCGCCGCCCTCCGCGCCGGCAAAGATCATCTGCTCTGCCTCCACGAGCTCCGGGTGCTGCCGCCGGAGCACTTGCATGTAGGCCTCATCGGCGGCCTCGGCCTCGAGGCGCTCCCACGCCTCACGGTCCTCCCACGCCATAGCCAAGCTCACCACCTCTGGCTCCGATGGGACGAGGTCGACCGGACATGTGCCGAAGGGGAAATTGAGCCTAGCTGTCGCGCCGTGGTAGCGGACCTGCCTGCGGTCGTACTCCATGGCCGCGAGCTCGGCCGGGTGGAAGCTACCGAGCCACCGGCGGGTCTGGGTCTCCCGATCCGTAATCTCGGCAACCCACGTCCCCCACCGCCGTTGCCGGACCCTGAGGTAGGACCACGTCGGCGGCCGGTGTGACGCCCCCGATTCAATCGTACACTAATCATACACGCAAACGTGAACGATCAAGATCAGAGACTCACGGGAAGATATCACAACACAACTCTAAAACATAAATAAGTCATACAAGCATCATAATACAAGCCAGGGGCCTCGAGGGCTCGAATACAAGTGCTCGGTCATAGACGAGTCAGCGGAAGCAACAAAATCTGAGTACAGACATAAGTTAAACAAGTTTGCCTTAAGACGGCTAGCACAAACTAGCATACAGATCGAATGAGGCGCATGCCTCCTGCCTCGATCCTCCTAACTACTCCCGGTCGCCGTCGGCGGGCTGCACGTAGTAGTAGGCACCTCCGGTGTAGTAGTCGCCATCGACGGTGGCGTCGCTCTGGGCTCCATCGTCTGCTGCAAAGAACGGGTAAAGAAAGGGGAAAGGGGAACAAGGCAACCGTGAGTACTCATCCAAAGTACTGCAAGCAAGGAGCTACACTACATATGCATGGATATATGTGTAAAGGGCCATATCGATTGGACCGAATGCAGAATGCCGTAATAAGAGGGGATAGCTAGTCTTATCAAGACTATGCTTCGTCACCTTCGCCTTGCAATGTAGAAGAGGGTAGGTTGAAGTCCTCCAAGTAACATCACATAGCAATAATCCTACCCGCCATTCCTCCTCGTATCCCCGAGAGAGCGACCACCGGTTGTATCCGCACTTGGAAGGGTGTGTTTTATTAAGTATCCGGTTCTAGTTGTCATAAGGTCAAGGTACAACTCAAGTCGCCCCTGCTATCAAGATCACGGCTATTCAATAGATTAACTTCACTGCAGGGTGCACCACATAATCCAACACGCTTGATCCCATTTGGCCGGACACACTTTTCTCGGGTCATGCCCCGCCATGGAAGATCAACACGCCGCAGCCCCACCTAGGCACAACAGAGAGGCCAACACGCCGGTTCTAAACCTAAGTGCACAGTGGGTCCGCCCATCGCCCAATGCACACACGCTGCGTTAGGGCGGCCGAAAGCGTAATCCAGCCCCTTAATACAAGAGCGGGCTTACGTTCCAATCCGGTAGCGCCGCTTCGGGCGTCACAAAGTGCTTGGTGATACCACGACGTCGGGATACCCATAACTACTCCCACGTAGATGGTTAGTGCGTATAGACCAAATGGCCGGACTCGCATCAAATACCCGGATCTCGTTAAGCGTGTTAAGTATCCATGACGCCCGACCAGGCCAGGCCCACCTCTCACCCTGTAGTCTCAACCTGCCTGCCGTCATTCAAAGATCCACTCGCGGGTGCCCCATGTCAATTCGACTTTAGTCACCACATGTATCATGTATAAGTATATAGTATATACCCGTGATCACCTCCCGAGTGATCACGACCCGATAGTATAGCATGTAAGACGGACAAGAATGTAGGGCCACAGATGGAAATACTAGCATCCTATACTAGGCAAGTAGTAATGCGGTGTAAGGTATCAATGTAAGTAGCAAAAACAAAGGCTATGCATCGGGATAGGAATAACGGAAGCAAGAATATGCTACACTACTCTAATGCAAGCGATAGAGGAGAGTAGGCGATATCCGTGATAAGGGGGGGGCTTGCCTGGTTGCTCTCAAGAAGGAGGGTCGTCAACTCCGTAGTCGAACTGGGCAGCAGCAGCGTCGGTCTCGTAGTCTACCAGAGAGAAGAGGGGGAAGAAACAATGAACACCATGCAAACAGATGCATATCGATGCATGACATGACAAGTAACTATGCTAGGGGGTGCCTAATCGCGATAGTAGGTGATACCGACGAATGGGGAAAACATCCGGGAAGTATTCCCGGTGTTTCGCGTTTTCGGACAGATGAACCGGAGGGGGAAAGTTGCGTGTTTGCTATGTCAGGGATGTGCGGCGGACGAACGGGCTTCGTATCCGTATTTGTCTCGTCGTTCTGAGCAACTTTCATGTAGAAAGTATTTTCATCCGAGTTACGGATTAAAAGATATGATTTTCTAAAGATTAAATCATTTTCTAATTTTAATTATATATTTAATTCCAACATCATCCAAAACAATGTGTGATGACGTAGGCATGACATCAGAGTGATGTCAGCAGGTCAACTGGTCGGTTGACCAGTCAAACCAGACAGGTGGGTCCAGTGGGACCCACATGTCATTCTCAAGGGCCTTAACAGAGTTTTAAAACTAACTAAAATGGGTTAATTAGTGGGTGGGCCCCTGTAGTCAGTGTCTAATTAGGTTTGAGTTAATTAACTAAATTAATTAGCAGTTTATATATTTGTTTTATGGCATGGGGCCCGCCTGTCAGTGGCAGTAGCTGCCACGTCAGCGAAGTTGACTTGGTCAACATGGCCAGTTGGGGCCCCCAGGCCCACAAGCAGTGACCCAGGGGTGGGCCCCGGGTGTGCCAGCTCAGAGTAGCTCCGGCGAGCTCGCGCGCTGCGGCCGAACGCCGGCGGGCGTCGGGATTTGCCTACGGGGCATCAAATCGAGCGCTGACACTTGCGTTCGAACGAGGAGAGTGCCCCGCGTCCAGTGGTGGCCCTGGCGTGGCCGGAGGTGGCTGGCGACGGCGGCGAGCACATCGGCGGACGGCCGGAGTCGGGCGCGAGAGGAAACGACGACGCACCAAGCTAGCGAATGAAAGGAGAGGCCAGGTAGGCTCTATGTGCGCGGGCGAGCTAAACGGGCACTGGAGCGGGACCATTTGGTCGCCGGAAGCTCGTCGGCAATGAGCTCCCGCGGTGATGGGCTCGGGCTCGTACGAGGCGGTGACTACGAGCACGTTGGGGCGAGGAGAAGAGAGCGGAGAGGAAGGAGAGCTCACCGTGGAGCACACAAGGAGGCTCGGTGGCGGTTTAGGAGCTGCAAGGGCGGCGCCGGAGACGAAGAAGGTCGACGGCAGCCGGAGATGGGGACGAAGGGGATCCGATGCTGCAGCGCCTCCGAGCTCCAGCTGAGGCCACCAGACGAAGGAGTCGACCCTGGCGGAGCTCACCGGCTGTGGTCAATGGGGCCGCCGGTGGCCGCGACAACGACGGAGGACGGCGGTGATGGCGCTCGGTTGCGGTGGGGAACGAGGGGGCGAGGTGCGGTAGATCTGGAGGGGGGAAGCACAGGGACCAAGGCGAGAGTGGGGGCGAGTGGGAAGGGGAGACCGAGGGGGCGCGACGTCGGCGTCCTTATCCACTCGCCGTCGCCGGTGAGAGGGTGCGGCGGGGACGCGCCCCTGTTCCGACCTGGGTCGGGGGAACAGGGAAAGGGGGCGGCAGGGGGGAGGCGGGCCGGTTCGGCCGGATGGGCCAGGTGGGCTGGTCTGGCTGGTTGCGGCCCAGGGGGGGCATGGGGCTGTGGTGTACGGGTGATTCGGTGGCCAGCTGGGCCGGTCGGCCCAGGGGGGAAAAAGGGTTTTCTCCTTTTTGTTTTGTTTTGTTTTCTTTTATTTATTTACTTTTCTATTTTAAATCATTCTAAATTATTTTGGCCTTTTATAAAAATGTGTTTACTACACCATATTTATCTATGTAATGTTTAGTACAACCCGGTCATTTTTATTTTAATGTTTGAATATTTTTATTATTTACCAAACTTTGAACTTGAACTTTGGACAGGTTTTGATCTAACGAAGAGATTAGCAACAAGAATCGTGGTGACGTGGCACCATTAGCGTGATCACTGTAGCTTAATTATCCGGCGTTACAAATCTCCTCCACTACAAGAAATCTCGTCCGAGATTTAGGAGGTAGAAGGAAACAGTCGGGTATTCATCACGTAAGACGATCCTCGCGTTCCCAGGTGGCTTCATCTTCAGAATGGTGCGACCACTGAACTTTGAGGAACTTGATCGCCTTCTGGCGTGTGCGGCGTTCAGCTTGGTCGAGAATGCGGACCGGATGCTCTTTATAGGAGAGGTCCTGTTGCAATTCGAGCACTTCATGGTCCACTGCTTAGATTGGGTCCTTGAAGCAGCGTCGGAGTTGTGACACGTGGAACACATCGTGAACCTGAGAAAGGTTCGACGGAAGCTCCAGTTGATATGCCACTTTTCCACGCCTTTCCGTAATAGTGAATGGGCCAATATAGCGAGGAGCTAGCTTGCCTTGATCCCGGCGGTGAGCACCCTTCATTGGTGTAACGCGAAGATAGGCCTTTTCGCCAAAGTTGATAGACCATGTCTTTATGATGACGGTCATAATTACTCTTTGACGCGGATCGAAAGCGATCTTGAGATTCTCGCGAATAATGCGGACTTGTTCTTGACATGTTGGATAATATCCGGACGAAGAGTGGACGTTCCCGCTTCGACCAGTTCGAGGGGTTCGCACTTTCGTCCATATAACACTTCAAGGGGGCCATCTTCGCACTAGCTTGATAGCTATTATTATAAGAGAACTCAGCATACGGAGAGATTCCTCCCATTTCTTGTCAAGGAAATAACACAAGCTCGAAGCATGTCTTCGAGAACTTGGTTGACACGCTCAACTTGCCCTTGTGATCATGGATGAAACACGATCGAAAGATAAGTGAGTCCCCATAGCTTCTTGGAAACTTGCCCGTAATCTTGAAGTGAACAAGCTGCCACGGTCCAACCGATAACCAAAGTGGAATACCGTGAAGTGAAACAATTCGGACATATAGAGAGTTGCAAGTCGACTAGCAGTGATCGCTTCTTCGACCGCTAGAAAATGTGCAACTTTAGAAAGCCGGTCAATGACAACAAGAATAGCATCATTACCTTTCTGCGACTTGGGAAATCCAAAGGACGAAGTCCATTTCAACATGGTCCCATTTCCATTCAGGAATAGAGATAGGTTGCAGAGTTCCAAAGCAGGCCTTTGATGTTCTCGCTTTGATATGACGGCAAACGCCACATTCAAAGAACATAACGAGCGATGTCTTGCTTCATATTAGACCACCGTAATCTCTCGATTTAATGTCTTGGTACATCTTGGTGCTACCGGGATGAATAGACAAAGGCGTATCATGAGCTTCTTTCATAACCTTTGGAGGCGGGTTCAGGTTTTCCCTCTTACTCGGTACCACTAGGCGACCTTTGAAGAATAAGGTGCCCGGCCATCCACAAAGTGAAGAATGAGGGCTTTCCTTCTGCGAGATAACGTTTAATCCTCTCGACTTCATCATCACATTTCTGTATCCATTTGATGGTGTCCACAAGATCTGGTTTCGCAACCATGGTATTGAGAGAACCCCTGGGAACAACATGGAGGTTCATCTTGCGAAACTCCTTAGGAGGGGGAGCAAGTGCACCCGGAGGAACAATATGGAGGTTCAAATTTTCTCAATTCTTCAACGAGTGAGGGCTGAACTTTGTGAACCTGGAGGTGGTTGCAGAAGACTTATGCTCAAGGCATCAGCCATTACATTAGCCTTGCTCGTGTATAGGAAATACCCAAGTCAAAGTTCTGCAATCTCCATCCATCTCTGGCCGACGGAGGTTCAGTCTGGCTGAGTAAATGATACTTCAGACTTTGGTGGTCAAGAAGATCTCGCAACGATTACCGAGAAGGTAATGTCGCCACCGCTTCAAAGGCATGAATGACAGCAGCAAGCTCGAGGTCGTGAAATGGGTAGTTCTCTTCGTGAGGGCGCAATTGCCGAGAGGCATAAGTAACCACTTTGCGCTCCTGCATTAGGACACAGCCTAATCCTTGACGGGAAGCGTCGCAAAGAATGACGTAAGTCCTTCTTAGTATCGTGGAGGAGCTAGTATCGGGCAGAAGTCAACTTGTCTTTGAGTGCTCGGAAACTTTCCCGACATTTATCTCATCCATTGGAACTTGACGCCCTTATGCAACAAAGTTAGTCGAGGCACAGCAATCTTGGAGAAGTTCTCGATGAATCGACGGCAATAGTCAAGTAGACCGAGAAAACTTCGACTTGCTTAACGTTCTTCGGAGGAGTCCAATCGAGAATAGCTTGAACTGTTTCAGGTTGACGGCAATACCATCCTTAGAGACGACATGCCCAAGATAGGTTACTTCGGAAGCCAGAATTCACATTTGGAGAACTTGGCATAAAGTTGATGCTCGTAGCTTTTCCAAAGACAAGACGAAGATGTTCAAGATGTTCTTCTTCATTCTTGGAAAATACCAGGATATCATCCAGATAAACCACGATTTAACTTGTCGAGGTAATCCATGAATATATAGTTCATCAGTCGAGAGAAAGTGGCTGGAGCATTGGTTAAGCCGAAAGACATGACGGTGTACTCGTATGAACCATAACGAGTCACAAAGGCGGTCTTTGGGATATCCTCTTCACGAACACGGATCTGGTGGTAACCCAACCTCAAGTCGAGTTTAGAGAACACTGACGAACCAGCCAGTTGATCATACAGATCATTGATCCGAGGAAGAGGATACTTATTCTGAATGGTAGCTTGGTTTATAGGACGGTAGTCTTGGACCAATCGGTTTGTCCCATCCTTCTTCTTGACAAAGAGAGAAGGTGCTCCCCAAGGAGAGCAACTTGGGCGAATGAAACCACTTCGAAGAGATTTATCGATCTCCTCTTTAAGCTCAAGGAGTTCATGCGGCGGCATCTTGTAGGGACGCTTGGCTATAGGAGTGGTGCTCGGTTTCAAGTCGATGACGGATTCGACAATTCTAGGTGGGGAATCACAGGAGTTCTTCAGAAAGACATCGAGGAATTCACGCATACGACAGGAATGTTTTCAATACCCTCGAGTGGTGCAGCGTTCAATGCATTCAAGACATAAAGCCGTGCCTCGAGATTTTGCACCAGATGAGCTTGGTAAGTGACTATTTCATCCGAAGGGTGTAGCAGATGGACGGTCTTAGTGGCGCAAACTATGGAAGCAGATGTCGCCTTTAACCAATTCATTCCCAAAATGAGGTCAATGCTACATGACTTCAAAGATGATGGGGATACAAGGAATTCCAATTCCTTCGATTTCAACGGGACGTCGTTGCAAATCATGGAGGTTCGACATTGACCCGCAGGGTGTGCACTAATAGTGAAGCGTTCATGTCTTCACTTTTAATGCCATGCATGAATGCAAAATCTTCGCACATGAATGAATGCGATGCCCTGTATCAAATAAAATGGATCTTTGATCTTGAATTTACGAGGAGTGTACCCATCACAAGAGGTGCTGGTCTTGAGCTTCGCTCGGATCAACGTGGTTGGCATGAACTTCGACCATAAGGCTTGGCATTGTTGTTGCGGGGCTGGTTGCTTCCACGGCCGATTCTTGGGAAGTGCCGATTGATTCGATTCGATTGCAATCCCTAGCACGGTGACCTGGTTGACCACACTTGTAGCACAGACCATTATTGGGAGTGGGAACATGAGCTTGGGGTGGTGGAGTCGAAGCCTTGGCTGCCTAGTTGGAGTAGGCGCACGAGGTGCAAGATAGCTCGCCTTTGGGGCAGGTGCATTTGGTCGGTACATGCCGTTGGGAATCCATATCTTACGCTTACGTGAGGACGGGCCCAAGATGAGCCCGTGTCACGCTGCGCTGTTAGAGCCTCGTATTCCTGCAGCACTCGACATTGATAGCTTTGTTCACCAAGGTGGCGAAATCAGCAAAGTCGTGCACTAGAAGTGAGAGCTTGATGTCAGCTTGAAGGCCGTCACGGAACTTCTCCTGTCTGCGTGCATCAATTGTAATGTCCTCTTCAGCATAGCGAGACAAGTCCAGGAACTCTCGCTGATAAGCTTCAACAGTCTTGTGCCTTGGGTGAGGCTGCGGAACTCACGCTTCTTCCGGTCCATGACTCCTTGAGGGATGAAGCAGGCACGGAAAGCAGCTTGGAAGTCTGGCCAGGTGATGATTGTTCCAGCTGGCTGAGTACGCCTGTGGCTGTCCCACCATTGAGCCGCGGGTCCCTTCAGAAGAAGGAAGCAAAGGTGACATAGTCGGCGGGGCTTCATCAAGATACTCCATCTCATAGGTGATGTCACGGAGCTACCATCAAAGATCCAAATGCTGAGTTGAGCTGCGGTACACACTTGGGTTGAGGCGCATGAAATCCTGCAGAGTTGCCGTGTTTGGTCTTTGGTTCATATTGGGGCGAGGAAACCGAGCCATCATGTTTTCCATGAATGGCGATTCATCTCAAGTTGTTGGATCATACCAGCCATGTACTCAAAGCGGTGGTGGGAAGTTGCCACCACGACCACGACCACTGGTCTAACCATCCTGCTAATATATAACAGGGGTAGTTCAGCAATTGAGAAATTTGCAAAGGACAAGAATCATTCATGATGAAACATGCATAATGAAAGCAGCACGATAGAAACTACATAGTACTCGGCATATCTTACAAAATGGATCATGCATAGAGTTCGGTACACAGAGTTCAGTACATAGACTAAGACATCATAGGCGGCACGTAGGCTCGCGACGAATGCATCTAACACTTAACAAGCAAGCCTACATCGGCCCCACGCAGATCGCGGAGGTAGTCAGTTCGAAGTCAGTAGTGCGGCAACGGATAGTCCTCCACGTCAGTGACCTGGGGGCCGCGGTTACTCTGGTGCAGAGCCCGACGCTCAGGTGGTAGAAGAGGACCAAGTGCGAGAGAGTAGCCTCCCACCTCTGGCCAACCGACACCCTGGGGCATCACGGTCCTGGCTGGGTAGATCGCAGAATGCGGCAGCTCTCTGGATCAGACAAAGGGGTGCAACAGCGTCAGAGCACGGTAAAGGTGCTGACGGGTGGTGTACAACTCGTGGCTAAGAGCTCGGTTAGCTCGATCCAACCCATCAAGATGCGTAACAAAGTTCGATGGTAGAAGGGCTCTCGGGTGACAAAGTGGAGTAGGCAGCGCAGTAGTAACCCTCGTCACCAACATCGATGTGATAGCAATGTGCTCAAGGGGAGGCGCCCAACTCCGATACTCTCCACGAAGACGTGTCGAGCAGCATAAGCAGCATCGTGGATCGCCATATCGATAGTCACCCCAACACCATGTGCGGTGTGCAGCACAATAGTGGAGTCATACTCCGAGAGTAGAGGTGGACGATGGCTCGGCATCGCTCTGGTTAAAGTCCCGTACTCCTCAAAGATGGTGTACTGTGGTGCCAGCGATAACCCGGATAGGTCATCATCTCTGCTAGCACCGCAGTGATCCCGAGGCACCAATGGCCGTCGTGTGGCGCACGACCTGCCTCGTGGGTTCCATCTGAAAACAAAGATGTTTCAAAGGAGTCAAATGACAAAGTGTGGAAATTGAACAAAATACAATTCCAAGGAATAACTATGGCTTTATCCAACTTTGGGGTGAATGTGGTCACGGGATCCTAGTGTTAGTTAGTAAATTCGTTTAACCCGAGTAGAAGAGAGTTCAGAGTCCCAGAGTAAAGGTCGAGGAGTAAAAGATCCTAATACCACCCAATGGCGACGTGGGCCCATGGGCCACACAGCCAAGTTAGTAAAAGTTTTGTAAAGTCTAGACTCGACTTTGGCCAAGGAGTGTGGAAGGGGGATTCCTACAGGCAGTCGGCTCTGATACCAACTTGTGACGCCCCCGATTCAATCGTACACTAATCATACACGCAAACGTGTACGATCAAGATCAGGGACTCACGGGAAGATATCACAACACAACTCTAAAACATAAATAAGTCATACAAGCATCATAATACAAGCCGGGGCCTCGAGGGCTCGAATACAAGTGCTCGATCATAGACAAGTCACGGAAGCAACAAAATCTGAGTACGTATATAAGTTAAACAAGTTTGCCTTAAGAAGGCTAGCACAAACCGGGATACAGATCGAAAGAGGCGCATGCCTCCTGCCTCGATCCTCCTAACTACTCCCCGGTCGCCGTAAATGGCTGCACGTAGTAGTAGGCACCTCCGTGTAGTAGTCGCCATCGACGGTGGCGTCGCTCCTGGCTCCATCGTCCGTCGCAGCAACCGGGTAAAGAAAGGGGAAAGGGGAACAAGGCAACCGTGAGTACTCATCCAAAGTACTCGCAAGCAAGGAGCTACACTACATATGCATGGATATATGTGTAAAGGGCCATATCAAGGACCGAATCGCAGAATGCCGAATAAGAGGGGATAGCTAGTCTTATCGAAGACTACGCTTCGTCACCTTCGCCTTGCAACAGGTAGAAGAGGGTAGGTTGAAGTCCTCCAAGTAACATCACATAGCAATAATCCTACCCGGCGATCCCCTCCTCGTATCCCTGAGAGAGAGAGCAACCACCGGTTGTATCTAGCACTTGGAAGGGTGTGTTTTATTAAGTATCCGGTTCTAGTTGTCAAGGTCAAGGTACAACTCCAAGTCGCCCCATCAAGATCACGGCTATTCAATAGATTAACTTCACTGCAGGGTGCACCACATAACCCAACACGCTTGATCCCATTTGGCCGGACACACTTTTTCGGGTCATGCCCGCCGCGGAAGATCAACACGCCGCAGCCCCACCTAGGCACAACAGAGAGGCCAGCACGCCGTTCAAACCTAAGCGCCAGGGTCCGGGCCCATCGCCCAATGCACACCTGCACGCTATGTAGGGCGGCCGAAGCGTAATCTAGCCCTTAATACAAGAGCGCTTACGTTCCAATCCGGTAGCGCGCCGTCGATCGTGGCGTCACGAAGTGCCGGTGATACCACGACGCCGGATACCCATAACTACTCCCACGTAGATGGTTAGTGCGTATGGACCAAATGGCGACTCGGATCAAATACCCAGATCTCGTTAAACGTGTTAAGTATTCGCGAACGCCGACTGTACCAGGCCCACCTCTCACCCAGTAGTCTCAACCTACCCTGCCGCCTCCGCCTCAAAGATCCACTCGCAGTGCCCCACAAGCCGAATTCGACTTTAGTCACCACATGTATCATGTATAAGTATATAGTATATACCCGTGATCACCTCCCGAGTGATCACGACCGATAGTATAGCACAACAGACGGACAAGAATGTAGGGCCACAGATGGAAATACTAGCATCCTATACTAGGCAAGTAGTAATGCGGTAAGGTATCAATGTAAGTAGCAAAAACAAAGGCTATGCATCGTGATAGGAATAACGGAAAGCGAGAACATGCTACACTACTCTAATGAAAGCACTATAGAGGAGAGTAGGCGATATCCGTGATCAAGGGGGGGGCTTGCTGGTTGCTCTGGCAAGAAGGAGGGGTCGTCAACTCCGTAGTCGAACCGGGCAAGCAGCTGTCGGCCTCGTAGTCTACCGTAGAGAAGAGGGGAAGAAACAATGAACACCATGCAAACAGATGCATATCGATGCATGACATGACAAGTAACTATGTTAGGGGTGCCCAATCGCGGTAGTAGGTGATACCGACGAATGGGGAAAACATCCGGAAGTATTCCGGTGTTTCACGCTTTACCGAGATGAATCGGAGGGGGAAAGTTGCATGTTTGCTATGTTAGGGATGTGCGGCGGACGAACGGGCTGCGTATCCGGATTCGTCTCGTCGTTCTGAGCAACTTTCATGTAGAAAGTATTTTCATCCGAGTTACGGATTAAAAGATATGATTTTCTAAAGATTTAAATCATTTTCTGATTTTAATTATATATTTAATTCCAACATTATCCAAAACAGTGTGTGATGACGTAGGCATGACATCAGAGTGATGTCAGCAGGTCAACTGGTCGATTGACCAGTCAAACCGAACAGTGGGTCCAAAGGGGACCCACATGTCATTGTCAGGGGCATTAACAGAGTTTTAAAACTAACTAAATAGGTTAATTAGTGGGTGGGCCCCAGCAGTCAGTGTCTAATTAGGTTTTAATTAATTAACTAAATTAATTAGCAGTTTATATATTTGTTTTTATTTGTTTTATGGCATGGGGCCCGCTTTGTCGATGGCGATAGCTGCCACGCCGTGAAGTTGACTTGGTCAACGTGGCTGGGGGCCCCCAGCCCACAAGCAAAGGACCTGTGGGTGGCCCCGGTGTGCCAATGAGTCAGCCGAGTAGCTCCGGCGAAGCTCACAAGAATGCCGAACGCCGGCGGCGCCGGGATTCGCCACGGGCATCAAATCGAGCGCCGACACTTGCGTTGAACGAGGAGAGTGCCCGCGCCCGCTGGTGGCCGGCGTGGCGTACGGAGGTGGCGAAGTGACGGCGGCGAGCACATCGGGACGGCCGAGTCGGGCGCGAGAGGAAACGATGACGCACTAAGCTAGCGAATGAAAGGAGAGGCTGCAGGCTCTACGTGCGCAGCGAAGCTAAACGGCACCGGAGCGGGACCATTTGGTTGCCGGAAGCTCGTCGGCGATGAGCTCCGCGGTGATGGGCTCGGGCTCAGACGAGGCGGCGACTACGAGCACGTTAGGCGAGGAGAAGAGAGCGGAGAGGAAGGAGAGCTCACCGTGGAGCACACAAGGAGGCTCGGTGGCGGTTTAGGAGCTGCAAGGGCGGCGCCGAGACGAAGAAGGTCGACGGCAGCCGGAGATGGGGACGGCGGGGATCCGATGCTGCAGCGCCCGAGCTCCACCGAGGCCACCAGACGAAGGAGTCGACCTGGCGGAGCTCACCGGCTGTGGTCATGAGGGCGGGCCGGGTGGCCGCGACAACGACGGAGGACGGCGGTGATGGCGCCGGTTGCGGTGGGGAACAAGGGGCGAGTGCGGTGGATCTGGAGGGGGAAGCGCAGGACCGAGGCGAGAGTGGGGCGAGTGGGAAGGGGAGACCGAGGGGCGCGGCCGGGCGTCTTATCCACTCGCCATCGCCGCGAGAGGGTGCGGGCGGACGCTGCTCCGACCCGGCCTGGGGAACAGGAAAGGGGCGGCAGGGGGAGGCGGGCAGTTCGGCCGGATGGGCCAGTGGGCTGGTCTGGCTGGTTGCGCCTGTGGTGGCAGGTGTGGCGTCAAGGTGATTCGGTGGCAGTGGGCCGGTCGGCCCAGGGGGAAAAAAGGGATTTCTCCTTTTTGTTTTGTTTTCTTTTCTTTTATTTATTTACTTTTCTGTTTTAAATCATTCTAAATTATTTAGGCCTTTTATAAAAATGTGTTTACTACACCATATTTATCTATGTAATGTTTAGTACAACCCGGTCATTTTTATTTTAATGTTTGAATATTTTTATTATTTACCAAACTTTGAACTTGAACTTTGGACCGGTTTTGATCTAACAATAGATTAGCAACAGTAACTGTGGTGACGTGGCACCATTAGCGTGGGATCACTGTAGCTTAATTATCCGGGCGTTACAGCCGGGCCCGAGGGAGGATAGGGAAGTCCTCGAACCGGCGTAGGGGCGTGGCGGCGGGCGGACTGGACGGCCGACGATGGCGGATCGATACAGAGCGAGCGGAGGATGATAGGGACACCTCAGCGGACACCTCGTCGGCGCCGGGCGAAGAGGCAGCGATAAACCTCTTTTGGGCCATTGGCTCCTCAAGCTCCCCGGCACACAGACAAGGGTTGAGGATGGAGGCGGTGATGGCGACCTACCAATGGTTTTGAACGAGCGAGGGGCGGTGTGTGTCTGTGTGAGCGGAGGTTTTGGGGTGTGTGTGGTGTGTGTGGAGGGGGGGGGGAGGTGGTGTTTTAGGAAATACCACGACAACTAAAAATTTTAATAGGCAGGAGTAAAATGTCAGGCTACTAAAAATTTGGATAAAGGGCAAGCATATATTTTTGAGATTGTGAGGGATGCAGAGGCGGGAGTAAAATGCCGGGGCCACTAAAAATTTGGATCAAGGGAGAGCAGATATTTTGAGATTGCGAGGGATGCAAAGGCGAGAGTAACAAGGTGGGGCTACTGAAAATTTGAATCAAGGGCGAGCAGATATTCTTGAGATTGCGAGGCATGTAGAGGCGGGAGTAAAATGCCGGGGCTACTGAAAATTTGAATCAAGGGATTGAAGCAGAGCAGGAGTAACAGACATCACACACAGTCCACACATACTAATAGTGTGCTATCAAACATAAAAACCTTCCAGGCGGTAGATATTTTTTTAGATTGCGAGATAGTAGATATTTTCGAGAACGGGAGGCAAGCCTCGTGGAGCCCAATCTACTTTGCTGATGTGAGTGGCAGGGGCACGGGCGTGGCACAAGGGTAGCCTTAGCGAACCTTGTCCGTTGCATCCCCAATAGCAGACGGTTGCTACATCCTATTCGTCTGCTGTTTATAAATTTGGCAAAAAGAATAACGCGGGAAAGGGTCAGAACACGAACACACTTGCATTTGGACCAAATATATGTATCAAAGGGTGGTTTGATGTTCAAATACCCAATGCACAACTTCGATGTGGCACCTGTCGCACAAAGCGCACAGTATTGCTAGTCAGCCAGCCCCTACGAACCCCACTTTGTCTCGGCGGTAAGGGAATCCTAGCTACGAATGCATGCCCCGAGATAGCTAGGTTTGAAATCTCACCCTACTGTAACACAAAACTATAGGAGTCCATCATATATATGGTCAAACTTCCCCTTTCGCTTCCGGACAAAGGTGGACCGTGTGTGGACCCACAAATGTGTGCTTGTGGCGGGAGATGGACAATACCACATATGAACCACCTGCGGGTGGCCCTATACTATATTTATGAAAAGGGTGTGGTGTGATATTTAACTACCATTCACAACTTTGATGTGGCACGTGTGCCTCGCAAATTAATCGGACTTCCCCGACCCCACGGAGGTTGCAGGTAGTGCGAAGTAGCCCCCACCCCCACCCCCCACACACACGTGTCGGGGGGAGGGCATCTCACCAAGAAGTACTATAACACGGACCAAATAGAATTCAACTTGATCTTATAACCTCTCTCGCTCGTTGTTGGTCAAAGTGATGGGCGTCCACACGGCCCCGCAAAATGGGCTAGCTTGTCGCCGATAACCTCACGAGGGAGTACTGTCTGAAGACAAAACCCACTCTGTGCACGTGGCCCAATTATGTATATGGAAGTGGTGTGTGTGGTGTTTGAATACGCAATGCGCAAATTTGATGTGGCACCATGCTTTGGAACCGTAAAATCCCCACACTGAGCGAGGTTTCACGACGCGTAGCATGCATGAACTCAAACTTAATTAGGCCTGGAATGATTGACCTACTATACGGTAACACAAACCAAAGAAGAAGAATCCACCCTGGTAACCTTTCTCATCATCGGTCGAAATGATGGACGTCCACGCAGGCCCACGAATATATATATATATATAGGCTTGCCGCCCAAAACCAAGCGAGTGAAAGTTTCCAAATACAATCATTGCATGCATGTGTCCCAAACATATTTATGGAGGTGCGTGATGCATGCATATGTGTTGAATACCTAATGCACAACATTGATGTGGTGCATGCGTTCAAAATCGCACAGATCCCTACACAGAGCAAGAGGTTCATGATGTGTCATGTGCTCGCCCCCCCTTCGATCCAGTGGGATGGATTCATGTGTACACATGCGCTATTATATATGTAATCTCACATCATGACCTATATCGCGAGACAAACAAAAAATCAACCCCCTCCTAAGTAAAAATAATTAACCTCCCTCGCTGTCAGTGAAAGTGATGGACCAAGCGGACCGACAGATGGAAGCATCACCGATAACCACGTGAGTGAGTGCCAGAGGACAACCACCATCGTTTGCATGTGTGCCAAAACATATATATGGACAGGTGTGTGGTTGTGATATTTTGAATACCTAATGCACAACCTTGATGTGGCATTTGCCTCAAAAACCGCAGAGTCCCCACACAAAGTGAGGTTCATATGAGACCTAGTATATGTTGGTCCCATCCCCCCTTCGACAAGTACTATATACTCCTACCCTAACACAGCCCTAAAAGAATTAATCATCCTTGTTCTTCAAATGTGCCTCTCTCTTGTTGGGTCAAAGTGATGGACGATGACCTCACCGGCCCACAGGAACGAAGCGTACGTCGCACGCGAGTGAGCATCCTATATGGGACTACGTACCACCGTATACATGTGGCCCAATGAGGTGTTTGTATGATGTTTGAATACGCGCTATATATATATAGTAATACTATTTATCACTTAGGATGCAGAATAAGTAATTCTTCACCCAGGTAATCTTTTTTTGCAGGAATCACCTGAGGTAATCTTACGATCGCTTCATAAACAAATTATGTATCGCACTTTATGTATGTTTTACACTATGTTTTTAGGTTCGTAATTTTACGCAACATAAAATATTTTTTACGGCGAGTATATATTTTCTTACATTCTCTTTTTATGTATGAAATAAGATAAAATTTACGAAACCTAAAAATACGGTGCATTGATGTCAAAATAGAGAGGGGGGGGGGGTGAAGAATAACTATTCCTCACCTAGGGTGACGAATAGCGCGAGGTTCATGATGCGTGGTACGTGTGACACGTCTCCAACGTATCTATAATTTTTTATTATTCCATGCTATTATATTATCTATTTTTGATGTTTTATATGCATTAATATGCTATTTTATATTATTTTTGGGACTAACCTATTAACCTAGAGCCCGATGCTAGTTTCTAATTTTTCCTTGTTTTTTAGCTTCGTAGAAAAGGAATATCAAACGGACTCCAAACAGAATAAAACTTTCGCGATGATTTTTCTTAGACCAAAATACACCCAGGAGACTTGGAGTGCAAGTTAGAAGAGCCACGAGGCGGCGGCAAGGGTGGAGGGCGCGCCCAAGGGGGGGGGCTACCTTGTGGGCCCCTCGATGACCTCCTGACTTAGTTCTTCCTCCTACATATTCACATATATTCCCGAACCTCCAAAAGCATCCACGAAAACACTTTTCCACCGCCGCAACCTTCTGTTCCTGTGAGATCCCATCTTGGGGCCTTTTTCGGCATCCTGCCAGAGGGGGATTTGATCACGGAGGGCATCTACATAAACTCCATTGCCCTTCCAACGAAGCGTGAGTAGTTTACCTCAGACCTACGGGTCCATAGCTAGTAGCTAGATGTCTTCTTATCTCTCTTTGATTCTCAATACCATGTTCTCCTTGATGTTCTTGGAGATCTATCCAATGTAATCTTCTTTTGTAGTGTGTTTGTCAAGATCCGATGAATTGTGGATTTATGATCAGATTATCTATGAATATTATTTGAATCTTCTTTGAATTCTTATATGCATGCTTTGATATCTTTGTATTTCTCTTCAAACTATTGGTTTGGTTTGGCCAACTAGATTGGTTTTTCTTGCAATGGGAGAAGTGCTTAGCTTTGGGTTCAATCTTGCGGTGTCCTCACCCAATGACAAAGTAGGGGTAGCGAGGCACGTATTGTATTGTTGCCATCGAGGATAAAAAGATGAGGTTTACATCATATTGCTTGAGTTTATTCCTCTACATCATGTCATCTTACTTTAAGCGTTACTCTGTTCTTTATGAACTTAATACTCTAGATGCAAGCAGGAGTCGGTTGATGTGTGGAGTAATAGTAGTAGATGCAGGCAGAAGTCAGTCTACTTGACACGGACGTGATGCCTATATTACATAATCATTGCCTTGGATATCGTCATAACTTTGCGCTTTTCTATCAATTGCTCGACAGTAATTTGTTCACCCACCATATTATTTGCCTTCATGAGAGAAGCCTCTAGTGAAACATATGGCCCCGGGGTCTATTTTCCATCATATTAGTTTCCAATCTACTATTTTGCAATCTTTTATTTTCACATCTATAAACCAAAAAATCCAAAAATATTTGATCTTTTGTTTAGTTTTATTTATCTCTATCATATCTCACCTTTGCAAGTGACCGTGAAGGGATTGACAACCCCTTTATCGCGTTGGGTGCAAGTGTTTGATTGTTTGTGTAGGTATTGGTGATTTGCGCGTTCTTCTCCTACTGGATTGATACATTGGTTCTTAACTGAGGGAAATACTTATCTCTGTTGTGCTGCATCACCCTTTCCTCTTCAAGAGAAAAACTAACGCAAGCTCAAGAAGTAGCAGGAAGAATTTCTGGCGCCGTTGCCAGGGAGATCTATGCCAAGTCAAGATCTACATCAAGCCTACCAAGTACCATCATAAACCCTCATCTCTTGCATTACATTATTCGCCATTTTCCTCTCGTTTTCCTTTCCTCCACTTCTAAAATGATTTTTGAAAATATTTGCCCTTTTCTTCGCCCTTCTTCTGTTTGTATTTTCGTTTGCGTTTTTTTTGCTTGTGTGTTGGATTGCTTGCTTTGTCACGATGGCTCAATAGAATACGCAATTGTGTGACTTTTCCAACACTAATAATAATGATTTTATTAGTACTCCGATTACTCCCGCCACTAGTGCGAAATCTTATGAAATTAATGTCGCTTTGCTGAATCTTGTTATGAAAGATCAATTTTCCGGTCTTCCTAGTAAAGATGCCGCATCCGATCTGAATAATTTCATTGAGTTGTGTGGTATGCAAAAGAAGAAAGATGTGGATAATGATATTGTTGAATTAAAGCTATTTCCATTTTCACTTTGAGATCGTGCTAAAACTTGGTTTTCATCTTTGCCTAAAAACAATATTGATTCATGGAATAAGTGTAAAGATGCTTTTATTTCCAAGTATCCCCCCCGTTAAGATCATCTCCCTTAGAAACGATATTATGAATTTTAAGCAACTTGATCATGAACATGTTGCACAATCTTGGGAGAGAATGAAATTGATGATACGTAATTGCCCTACTCATGGTTTAAATTTGTGGATGATTATACAAAAAAATTATGCTAGATTGAATTTTGCTTCTAGAAATCTTTTAGATTCGGCCGCGGGAGGTACTTTTATGGAAATTACTTTAGGAGAAGCTACTAAATTCCTAGATAATATTATGGTTAATTATTCGCAATGGCATACCGAAAGATCTTCCACTAGTAAAAAAGTGCATGCGATTGAAGAGATTGATGTTTTGAGTGGAAAGATGGATGAACTTATGAAATTGTTTGCTAGCAAGAGTGCTCCTAATGATATGCCTTTGTCTACTTTGATTGAGAATAGTAATGAATCTATGGATGTGAATTTTGTTGGTAGGAACAATTTTGGTAATAACGCATATAGAGGTAATTTTAATCATAGGCCGTTTCCTGGTAATTCCTCTAATAATTATGGTAATTCCTACAACAATTCTTATGGAAATTATAATAAGATGCCCTTTGATCTTGAGATTAGTATTAAAGAATTTATGAGTTCGCAAAAGAATTTCAATGCTTTGGTTGAAGAAAAAATGCTTACACTGGTGCAGAGCCTGCTATACAAACGGTTTTTAACCCCTTTTCGTGACGGCGTTTGGAACCATCGCCAAGTGAGTGTCGGCGATAGGGGGGTCCTTCCCACACGACCCAGAAACCATCGAGGATAGACCCTCCTGGCACACCGGCTAGGGCAAAATGAGTTCGTGTGCGGTCTGGCGAGGCATCAAAACCCAATAGTTTCTGTTCGTATGTACATCCCACACGGCGAATCCCAGAAAAACATTTCCGTTCGTATATATATCACACACAATTCTTTGTGTGGAAACATTTGTGCAAAGTGGCCTAACGCAAATAGTTCTCTGCCGGAAGCCGTGTGTGATTGTTAGTTGATCGAACACGCCTACTTTCTAGAAACCGTGTGGGTTGTTTGCGTTCATCGCCCACGGTGTTGTCTGAGTAACCGTCTACAATAGAAAAACCCAATAAGCAGGGTAATTAGCCTATCATTGATAATCCATGTACTAATCAAATTGATATTTCTTATGAAAACACACCAGATATTTCATATCCGTATAATGACAACCATGATTTCATAATCGAATTACATCAGATAGCTTCGGCACTCAGTTACGCCATTACACAACAACACCAAGTTTCACATGCAACATCGAAAACCTTTGGAAAGTAGCATCATACATGGTAAATAGACAGATGAATCTCATCTGGGAAACTGCAGAAGCGGAAGGCAAATATTGAGCCTTCAGTGATGTTGAATGTCCTTGCAACTTTAGGCCAGTGGCTATGGATAATTGCTCGCCCAACCTTCGTCCTCTTCAGGAAGACTTAAATATTGTACCGTGGGTGTTGAATGAATACCTTCCTCACCTCTTGACCATGAAGGTGGTTTGAGAGGTAATCATCGATGAACTGCTTTGAAAAGTACGAAAACAAAGATATGCATAAATCACTGCTATAAATTTTGAAATGGCGCAAGGGGTAAAAACAAGGTAAAAGAGTTAGTACCATCCTATAGTTGACTGATGTCTTCTTGATTGTGCGAACAAAGATCTTGCTATTATTTGTCGCAAGTTTCTTCATCCTAACAATCTTTCTGAGTTTCTTCACTTGACTGATATTCATGGACATCTCATTTCCCCATATGCAAAATGGGTCGAACAGTGGGTCTAAGCCTCTGACAGCAGGACCTACATGTGCAAGACCAAATTGTAAGAAACCTAAATATTAGAATAATTCCTGCAACTGCACAATAATATGCTATTAGCGAAAGGACCATGCATGAGCAAACCTCAATGGTAAACCGCAGTGTCTCCCATTGTTTCCCTGCAACACACATAAGGAAGATCTTGATCAAGTTAACTGAGAGTTGCCATACTATCAGTAGAATATGTATTGAGTACAGCCAAATTCGATTTATTTCACATGCATAACAATACAAAATTGTACCCACAGCAAATGAAAATCAAATTGTAGAATTGAACCAAGCAGTTAAATGGACAGCAGACCAAATGAACCAAAACAGTTAACTGAGCATGACATTGCAGAATAGAAACATGTACTAGAAGATAAGATAGTTAACGAAACAAAGAATGCTTGAAAACAGTAGTACGAAATGTAGCAATTGTTGGACCAAACTGTTAACTGAACATTACATTTCAGAGGACCAAACTGCTAACTGAACATTACATTTTAGAGAACCAAACTGTTATCTGAACATCAGATTGCATATTAACATTAGAGAGGATAAATCACTAGAAGGCACTGGCGGTGGCCTCGAGAAAACACCATGAACTGTATTTTAAAGTAGACAACTGTGTGGTAGTGTTGACGGTGGCCTCGAAGACGAGGTGCTCGTCCAAGATCTGGCGGTCGGCACGCGTGGCAGCCATAGCGACCTCGTGCGCGTGTGCGGCCGCGATTTGCTTCTCCGCTGCCACATGCTACTGAGCTCCATGTTATATTGCGTGCAAAATGGCTGTGGGGGGCGCTTAATTGGAGGAGGGGGATAGTGATTTCGATGGAAAGTGTCGCGCCGTTGGTCGGGGCATGTGGGATGGGGAAGGAGGAGGATGGTGTGGGTGGGGTATGGACTACCTGACCATATCGACGAGGCCACGCAACAAGAAGAAGGGTCGGCGGCGAGGAGGCGGCGCTGCAAGAAGAAGGGTCGCCGACGAGGAGGCGGCGCTACAAGAAGAACAGTCGCCGGCGATGAGGCGGTGCTGCAAGAAGAAGGGTCGCCGGCGAGGAGGCTGAGTTGCCAATAAGCAATAGTGAAGGTTTGAACTTGGAAAGCAAAGAGGAACAGTGGAAATGTGGCTTTTCATTGGAGGGAGGGGCGGGGAGATAGATATTTCTGCGGTGGCAGAAAAATTTCGCTTCGGTCTTGAAAGCGCAGCCGCGTGTGGTTCAAGTGGGGGCGATGGACTATAGACGACGAAGCTTCCTACGTAAGCCAGACAATACGGTGCGCCAAGATATTTTATATCACATCCCACGCGATTCTTTCTAGTAAACTGTTTGTGGTATTGATACGTCTCCAATGTATCTATAATTTTTTATTGTTCCATGCTATTATATTCTCAATCTTGGATGTTTTATAATCATTTTATAGTCATTTTATATCATTTTCTGGTACTAACCTATTGACATAGTGCCAAGTGCCAGTTGTTGTTTTTCCATGTTTTTTACATTGCAGAAAATCAATACCAGACGGAGTCCAAATGCCACGAAACTCCACGATGATTTTTTATGGACCAAAAGGAAGAAGTTGGGCCCTGGTTGCACCTGGGGGGATTCCCGAGGAGGGGACAACCCACCAGGGCGCGCCAAGAGGCCCAGGCGCGCCCTGGTGGGTTGTGCCCACCTCGGGTGCCCCCCGGACTGCCCCTTTTCTCTATAAATGCCCCAAAAATACCAGAACCCTCAGGGAGTCGATGAAATATTCATCCAGCCGCCGCAGAGTCCAGAACCACCAGATCCAATCTAAACACCATTTCGGATGGGGTTCACCACCTCCATTGGTGCCTCTCCAATGATGCGTGAGTAGTTCTTTGTAGACCTTCGGGTTCGTAGTTAGTAGCTAGATGGCTTTCTCTCTCTCGCCGAATTTTCAATACAATGGTCTCTTGGAGTTCCATATGATGTAACTCTTTTTGCGATGTGTTTGTTGGGATCTGATGAACTTTGAGTTTATGATCACCATATCTTTTATATCCATGAAAGTTATTTGAGTTTCTTTGATCTCTTATATGCATGATCTCTTATAGCCTCGTACTTCTTCTCTGATATTTGGGTTTTGTTTGGCCAACTTGACCTATTTATCTTGCAATGGGAAGAGGTGTCCGGTAGTGGGTTCAATCTTACGATGCTTGATCCCAGTGACAGAAAGGGAACTAACACGTATGTATCGTTGCTACTAAGGATAAAAAGACGGGATCTATATCTATGCAATAGATAAACGGATCTTGTCCACATCATGTCATCGTTCTTATTGCATTACTCCATTTTTCCATGAACTTAATACACTAGATGCATCTTTGGATAGCGGTCGATGTGTGGAGTAATAGTAGTAGATGCAGGCAGGAGTCGGTCTACTAATCTTGGACGTGATTCCTATGTAATGATGATTGCCTAGATATTGTCATAATTATTTGAGGTTCTATCAATTGCCCAACAATAATTTGTTTACCCACCGTTTGCTATCTTTCTTGATAGAAGCCACTAGTGAAACCTACGGCCCCCGGGTCTTTGTTCTCATATATTTGCTTGCGATCTACTTTTCGTTTGCAATTATATTCAGATCTATTAAACCAAAAATACAGAAATACTTTGCTGCACTTTATTTTATTTGTGATCTATGATTTCAATCTACTACAATTTCTGGCATCGTTACCCGAAAGGGATTGACAACCCCTTTAACACGTCGGGTTGCGAGGTGTTGTTATTTGTGTGTAGGTGTTGTTTATGTTGTGTTGCTTGGTTATCCTACTGGTTTGATAACCTTGGTTTCTTCACTGAGGGAAATACCTACAGTCGCTGTGCTACATCATCCCTTCCTCTTTGGGGAAATACCGAAGTAGTCCTAGCAAACATGAGCTTTTCTGGCGCCATAGTCAGAGAGCGATCGAAAGGAACTTCTGGCGCCGTTGCCAGGGAGGATCTTCAACATAACCAGGTTCCTAATTATAAATCTCATCTCCTCACAATTTAAATTATTTGCGTTTTGCCTCTCGTTTTCCTCTCCCCCACTTCACAAAAATTTGCCGTTTTATTCGCCTCTCTTTTCCGTTCACCGTTTTCTCGCCTGATCTATTCTTTGCTTGCAATCATGAGTGATTTTGGTATGGCACCAACAGATGATGGCCTAACCCCTAAGATAGGACGTACAGGCAATCTAGATGCTAAAACTTTTATCTTGGGGCAATGGAACGTTATGGGAAAGGAACGTATCCAAGAATTTTTTCAATTGTGTTGGAAATCTAAGTCTTGATGATGCTCCTATACTTAAAACTACTAGATCTTAAGCGAATGCTATTTCAGCACTAGTTCTGAAACTTCAAAGCAAATTTATCCGCACTCATCCTACTTTGCAAAGATTGTTTTTTGAGCTTCCCGAAATAAAGAATCCTAGCGCCAAAAAGTTGGCCATTCTCATTCTTATGAACGAGTTTGACTACATAATTCGGGAAGCTAGGGAAATCATTGACTTTTATGGTATGAATCATGAAAAAACCGTGATAGATGAAATTCTTTATAATAGTGACTATGCACTAAGGCATTTGCTTGGGGATAATAAGATCTTTGATGAGAATCTTAAAAAGGAGGTCCCCGTTCTAGAAATAATCCAACAAGTTTTTAATAATGTTAATCAACACTATTCTTGGATTGTTGCGGGAAATCAAAGGGGTTATGATGAAAACCAACTAAGGAATGCTAAAGTTTCTATGGATAATATGTTTTATGCTGTGTTTACAAAACCTCCTGATAAAAATGCCCCCAAGAAAATTAAGAAGAAGAAGGATGACAAAACTTAGATCCTTGCTTTATGCCTAGCTAAGGGCGTAAAACTATAGCGCTTGTTGGGAGGCAACCCAATGAATATATTTATTTTTGCTTTTTGTTTTTTGTTCTTGTATGTTAGCACAATTATGCTACTGTTATGATTGTGTATTTTGTGTTTTAGTTAGTGTTTGTGCCAAGTAGGACCAATAGGATCTTCTTGGGTGATAGTTGTTTGATCTTGCTGAAAAGGACAGAAACTTTGTGCTCACTAAAATAATTGTTAAAATTCATCGGAACGTGATAAAATGATAATTATTTTTGCAGAAGATCAATATACAAATTATCCAGGTTGTCCTAGGTTTTCAGAATATTTGGAGTTCCAGAAGTGTTCGAACAAATCAGATTGCTACAGATTGTTCTGTTTTGGCAGATTCTGTTTTCTTTGTGTTATGTGCTTATTTTGATGGCTCTATGGTTTTCTTTGATGAGTTTTTGCTATAGAAAAGTTGGAATAAAGTAGATATAATACAAAAACAAAATAATAATTGGTTTGATACAACACTTATAGTAGTGATTTATTTTTCTTACACTAACGGATCTCACGAAGGTTTTGTTGAGTTTTCTGTGATTGAAGTTTTCAAGTTTTGGGTTATCTTACGGTGGAAGAAAGAAGGATAGAAGAGCCTAAGCTTGGGGATGCCCCGGCATCCCAAGCTATTATCCAAGAATGAGCAATCAACTAAGCTTGGGGATGCCCCCGAGTGGCATCCCCTCTTTCTTCTAACGACCATCGGTATTTTACTCGAGGCTATATTTTTATTCGTCACATGATATGTGTTTTGCTTGGAGCGTCTTGTATGATATGTTTCTTCGCTTGTTTTATTTGTGTTTTAAGTCATCAATCCTTGTTGGACACACCTATTTGAGAGAACCAAAATTATATCATGACTTGTTAGAATTGCTCTCTATGCTTCACTTAAATATTTTATGAGCTAGGACTTGCTCTAGTGCTTCACTTATATCTTTTTGAGCACGATGTGCTTTGTTATTTTTGAAGAAATGCTCTCTTGCTTCACTTAGATTTATTTGAGAGTTAGTAAAATTTTGAAGAAATTCTCTCTTGCTTCACTTACCTTATTTCGAGAGAAAGAAAATTTGTTATGCTCATGATCTTCACTTATATTTGTTTGAGCTTATGAAAAGCAACACATGAAAATTAGTCCCAAAGTGATAGATATCCAATAAGGATAAAGAAATAAATAAAAATGTCATGAAGATCATTGGACAAAATAAACTTGATTGTTAGTAATAGTTTTGAGATATGATGATGTGACATGTGAGTTATGTTGATGAGTAACTGTGCTCTAGTAAGAATATTGATGTTAAGGTTTGTGATTCCCTATTGATACGTCTCCGTCGTATCTATAATTTTTGATTGTTCCATGCCAATATTCTACAACTTTCATATATTTTTGGCAATTTTTATACTATTTTTGGGACTAACATATTGATCCAAAGGCTCAAAGGTTCCTGTTTGTTGCATGTTTTATGTTTCGCAGAAACCCCATATCAAACGGAATCCAAACGGGATAAAAACGGACGGAGAATATTTTTGGAATATTTGGAGAATATGGGAAGAAGAATCAACGCGAGACGGTGCCCGAGGTGGCCACGAGGCAGGGGGCGCGCCTGCCCCCCTCGTGGGCCACCCGTAAGGCGGTTGCTGCTCTTCTTCGGCCGCAAGAAAGCTAATTTTCAGAAAAAAAATCTCGGCGAAGGTTTCAATCCAATCGGAGTTACGGATCTCCATATATATACGAAACTGAAAGGGCGTACAGAGAGCATGTAAATGTAGAGAGACAGAGAGACAAATCCAATCTCGAGGGGATCTCGCCTCCCACGCCATGGAGACCATGGACCAGAGGGGAAACCCTTCTCCCATCTAGGGAGAAGGTCAAGGAAGAAGAAGAAGGAAGGGCTCTCTCCCTCGCTTCCGGTGGCGCCGAATGCCGCCGGCCATCATCATCACCGCGATCTTCACCAACACCCCCGCCATCTTCACCAACATCTCCATCACCTTACCCCCTCTATCTACAGCGGTCCACTCTCCCGCAACCCGCTGTACCCTCTACTTGAACATGGTGCTTTATGCTTCATATTATAATCCAATGATGTGTTGCCATCCTATGATGTCTCGAGTAGATTTTCGTTGTCCCTGTCGGTGGTTGATTAATTGCTATGATTGATTTAATTTGCTTGTGGTTATGTTGTTGTCCTTTGGTGCCCATCATATGAGCGCGCGCGTGGATCACACCTTAGGGTTAGTTGTATGTTGATAGGACTATGTATTGGAGGGCAAGAGTGACCGAAGCTTCTACCTAGCATAGAAATTGATGCATACGGGATTGAAGGGGGACCAATATATCTTAATGCTATGGTTGGGTTTTACCTTAATGAACTTTAGTAGTTGAGGATGCTTGCTAATAGTTCCAATCACAAGTGCATAGAATTCCAAGTCAGGATGACATGCTAGCAAAGTGGCCTCCCACATAAAACTTGCTATCGGTCTAGTAAAGTAGTCAATTGCTTAGGGACAATTTCGCAACTCCTACCACCACTTTTCCACACTCGCTATACTAACTTCATTGTGTCTTTATCTAAACAGCCCCTAGTTTTTATTTACGTGCTCTTTATATTCTTGCAAACCTATCCAACAACACCTACAAAGTACTTCTAGTTTCATACTTGTTTTAGGTAAAGCGAACGTCAAGCGTGCGTAGAGTTGTATCGGTGGTCGATAGAACTTGAGGGAATATTTGTTCTACCTTTACCTCCTCATTGGGTTCGACACACTTACTTATCGAAAACTGTTGTGATCCCCTATACTTGTGGGTTATCAAGACCTTTTTCTGGCGCCGTTGCCGGGGAGCCATGGCGTGGGGTGAATATTCTCGTGTGTGCTTTATCACTAAGTAATTTTTATTTGCTGTTCTTAGTTGTTCGTTATCGTTAGTTATGGATATGGAACACGAAATACCAAAAAAATTAGGTGTACTTGCTACTCAAGGAGATGGGAAACCTCCTAAAACCCTTGATGATCATTATGTGAAAAATATTATGTACCACTTTGATAATCCTGAGAAAACCTCATTCAATTTTGTAATGGGAGAAACGTTGGACCAACGTGAATACTTTAGAGATTATCGCTTGACTCAAAAAGGGAAACTATTATGGGATCAAATTTATATGTTGAAGTGGTATGCTCGGCAAGTATGCTTGAGATATGATTATACTTGTTGCTCTAGGATGAAGGCTCCACACCTTCCCTTTTCATGCAAATTTAATGATAATGAAACCTTAGCTTCTTATGCTAATGGTATATATGATTACTATGATGTTGAACAAATTGAAGAATTTGTTGCTTTTAAGGGTGTTTATGAAATTGAATCTTTATTTGAAAAGTATGAAGCTTTTGATGATGATGTTTATAGGCCTGAAAATTTTGCTATATCGAAATATTGCTATGAGAATTATGAATATAATTCTGATGTTGATGCATTTATTGAGAAAGTCTCCGCTGTCCAAGAAGAGACTAATATTTTGCAGGAGTCTATGGAAGAAGAAATTGATGAAACTGTGAGCTCATTTGATGAAAAAAATGAGGAGGAGAGCGAAGAACAAAAGGAGGAAGAGCGGATTGATCACCCGTGCCCACCTTCTAATGAGAGTAACTCTTCAACTCATACATTGTTTAATTTCCCTTCGTGCTTACCAAGGATGATTGCTATGATGACTGTTATGATCCCGTTGATTCTCTTGAAATATCCCTTTTTGATGATGCTTGCTATGCTTGTGGCCAAGATGCCAATAAGAATTATGCTTATGAAGATGAACTTGCTATAGTTCCTTATGTTAAACATGAAATTGTTGCTATTGCACTCACGCATGATAATCCTATTATCTTTTTGAATTCTCCCGACTACACTATATCGGAGAAGTTTGCCCTTATTAAGGATTATATTGATGGGTTGCGTTCTATTACTACACACGATGATTTTTATGAATATAATATGCATGTGCTTGCTGCTCCTACTTGCAATTATTATGAGAGAGGAACTATATCTCCACCTCTCTATGTTTCCAATATGATAAAATTGCAAGAAACTGTTTATACTAGGCATTGGCCTTTACTATGTGTGCATGAATTGTTCTTTTATGACATGCCAATGCATAGGAAGAGAGTTAGACTTCGTCATTGCTTGATATATGTTGCTTTGTCCTCACTACTAAATTCCGAATCATTGTTAATTAAAATTAGCTTTGATATACCTTGGGATCCGGGTGGATTCACTACTTGAGCACTATATGCCTAGCTTAATGGCTTTAAAGAAAGCGCTGCCAGGGAGACAACCCGGAAGTTTTAGAGAGTCATTTATTTCTGTTGAGTGCTTTCATATAGTTTAAAAACAAAAAAATAAAGAGGGGAACCCAAAAATTTTCAACAAGAAAAGTGAAAGTGAGATAGACGAGCATTGTGGAAATGGGGGACGTCCTTGAACTTTGTTCATGCCCATGGAAACTCTGTGAATGTTAATTACATAAAATTTTCAACAAAAATAATTATACCCTTGTACAATTCCATTGTATTATAAAAATAATGTGCCAATGTTTGCCTTTAGGATGTTTACAATGCTTGTTGGTTTGTATGGTGCAGGACAGAAACTTTGGCTGTAGTGCACGATTTTACATTTTTTACTGGAACGTCAAATGGTTCTGATTCTTTTTGCAGTGTCTTTATATTTTTTTTTATATTTCCTAATTTTGGCAGAAGTTTTCAAGTACCATAAGTATGGTGAATGTTCAGATTGTTACAGACTGTTCTGTTTTAGACAGATTCTGTTTTTGATGCATAGTTTGCTTGTTTTGATGAAACTATCAATTTATATCAGTGGATTAAGCCATGGAAAAGTTATACTACAGTAGATATAATTAAAAAACAAAATATGAATTGGTTTGGAACAGTACTTAGAGTATTGATTTGCTTTATTATACTAACGGATCTTACTGAGTTTTCTGTTGAAGTTTTGTGTGGATGAAGTGTTCGATGATCGAGAAGGTCTCGATGTGAGAAGAAGGAAGAGAGGAAAGAGCTCAAGCTTGGGGATGCCCAAGGCACCCCAAGTAAATATTCAAGGATACTCAAGCGTCTAAGCTTGGGGATGCCCCGGAAGGCATCCCATCTTTCTTCAAGAAATATCGGCATGTTTTCGGATTCGTTTCGTTCATGCGATATGTGCGAATCTTGGAGTGTCTTTTGTATTAGTTTTCACTTTTTCTTTTATGAACCATGCTGGTATGAGATAGTCCTTGGTTGATTTATATAATGCTCTTTTCACTTCACTTATATCTTTTGAGTATGGCTTTATAGAATGCTTCATGTGCTTCACTTATATCATTTCAAGTTTGGATTGCATGTTTCTCTTCACATAGAAAACCTCCATTTGTAGAATGCTCTTTTGCTTCACTTATATTTGTTAAAGCGTGGGCATATCTTTTGTAGAAATAATTAAACTCTCTTGCTTCACTTATATCTATTTAGAGAGATGACATGAACTGGTCATTCACATGGTTAGTCATAAAATCCTATATAAAACTTGTAGATCACTGAATATGATGTGTTTGATTCCTTGCAATAGTTTTGCAATATAAAGATGGTGATATTAGAGTCATGCTAGTGGGTAGTTGTGGATTGTAGAAATACTTGTGTTGAGGTTTGTGATTCCCGTAGCATGCACGTATGGTGAACCGTTATGTAACGAAGTCAGAGCATGAGGTATTTATTGATTGCCTTCCTTATGAGTGGCGGTCGGGGACGAGCGATGGTCTTTTCCTACCAATCTATCCCCCTAGGGGCATGCGTAGTAGTACTTTGCTTCCAAGGCTAATAAACTTTTGCAATAAGTATATGAGTTCTTTATGACTAATGTGAGTCCATGGATTATACGCACTCTCACCCTTCCATCATTGCTAGCCTCTTGATGCATGCATTGCCCTTTCTCACCTCGAGAGTTGGTGCAAACTTTGCCGGTACATCCAAACCCCGTGATACAATACGCTCTATCACACATAAGCCTCATTATATCTTCCTCAAAACAGCCACCATACCTACCTATCATGGCATTTCCGTAGCCATTCCGAGATATATTGCCATGCAACTTCCATCATCATCATATACATGACTTGAGCATTTATTGTCATATTGCTTTGCATGATCGTAAGATAGCTAGCATGATGTTTTCATGGCTTGTCCATTTTTTGATATCATTGCTACGCTAGATCATTGCACATCCCGGTACACTGCCGGAGGCATTCATATAGAGTCATATCTTTGTTCTAGTATCGAGTTGTAATATTGAGTTGTAAGTAAATAAAAGTGTGATGATCATCATTAGAGCATTGCCCCATTCAAAGAAAAAAAAGAGAGAGGCCAAAGAAGCCTAAATAAAAAAATGGGGCCAAAGAAGCCCGCAAAAAAAAAAGAAAAAAGAAAAGAAAAAGGGGCAATGGTACTATCCTTTTACCACACTTGTGCTTCGAAGTAGCACCATGTTCTTCATATAGAGAGTCTCTTGAGTTATCACTTTCATATACTAGTGGGAATTTTCATTATAGAACTTGGCTTGTATATTCCAATGATGGGCTTCCTCAAATGCCCTAGGTCCTCATGAGCAAGCAAGTTGGATGCACACCCACTTAGTTTCAGTTTGAGCTTTCATATACTTATAGCTCTAGTGCATCCGTTGCATGGCAATCCCTACTCCTCACATTGACATCAATTGATGGGCATCTCCATAGCCCGTTGATTAGCCGCGTCGATGTGAGACTTTCTGTTTTTTTGTCTTCTCCACATAACCCCATCATCATATTCTATTCCACCTATAGTGTTATATCCATGGCTTGCGCTCATGTATTTCGTGAGGGTTGAACAAGCTGAAGCGCGTTAAAAAGTATGAACCAATTGCTCGGCTTGTCATTGGGGTTGTGCATGATTTGAATATTTTGTGTGGTGAAGATGGAGCATAGCCAGACTATATGATTTTGTAGGGATACCATTCTTTGGCCATGTTATTTTGAAAAGACATGATTGCTTTATTAGTAGGCTTGAAGTATTATTGTTTTTATGTCAAATGATAGACTATTGCTTTGAATCACTTGTGTCTTAATATTCATGCCATGATTAGATACATGATCAAGATTATGCTAGGTAGCATTCCACATCAAAATTATCTTTTTATCATTTACCTACTCGAGGACGAGCAGGAATTAAGCTTGGGGATGCTGATACGTCTCCGTCAGATCTATAATTTTTGATTGTTCCATGCCAATATTCTACAACTTTCATATATTTTTGGCAACTTTTTATACTATTTTTGGGACTAACATATTGATCCAAAGGCTCAAAGTGCCGTTCTGTTTGTTGCATGTTTTATGTTTCGTGAAACCCCATATCAAACGGAATCCAAACGGGATAAAAACGGATGGAGAATATTTTTGGAATATTTGGAGAATATGGGAGGAAGAATCAACGCGAGACGGTGCCCGAGGTGGCCACGAGGTAGGGGGCGCACCTGCCCCCCTTGTGGGCCACCCCTCCCACGCCATGGAGACAGAGAGACAGAGAGACAGAGAGAGACAGAGAGACAGATCCAATCTCGGAGGGGCTCTCACCCCTCCCACGCCATGGAGACCATGGACCAGAGGGGAAACCCTTCTCCCATCTAGGGAGAAGGTCAAGGAAGAAGAAGAAGGAGGAGGGCTCTCTCCCCCTCGCTTCCGGTGGCGCCGGAGCGCCGCCAGGGCCATCATCATCACCGCGATCTTCACCAACACCTACGCCATATTCAGCAACATCTCCATCACCTTCCCCCTCTATCTACAGCAGTCCACTCTCCCGCAACCCGCTGTACCCTCTACTTGAACATGGTGCTTTATGCTTCATATTATTATCCAATGATGTGTTGCCATCCTATGATGTCTTAGTAGATTTTCGTTGTCCTATCGGTGGTTGATGAATTGCTATGATTGATTTAATTTGCTTGTGGTTATGTTGCTGTCCTTTGATGCCCATCATATGAGCGCACACGTGGATCACACCTTAGGGTTAGTTGTATGTTGATAGGACTATGTATTGGAGGGCAAGAGTGACCGAAGCTTCTACCTAGCATATAAATTGATGCATACGGGATTGAAGGGGGACCAATATATCTTAATGCTATGGTTGGGGTTTACCTTAATGAACGTTAGTAGTTGAGGATGCTTGCTAATAGTTCCAATCATAAGTGCATAGAATTCCAAGTCAGGGAAGACATGCTAGCAGTGGCCTCTCCCACATAAAACTTGCTATCGGTCTAGTAAAGTAGTCAATTGCTTAGGGACATTTTCGCAACTCCTACCACCACTTTTCCACACTCGCTATACTAACTTCATTGTGTCTTTATCTAAACAGCCCCTAGTTTTTATTTACGTGCTCTTTATATTCTTGCAAACCTATCCAACAACACCTACAAAGTACTTCTAGTTTCATACTTGTTTTAGGTAAAGCGAACGTCAAGCGTGCGTAGAGTTGTATCGGTGGTCGATAAAAACATTTTGGGAGGTGTATCCATTCGTTGGGTTCGACACTCTTACTTGTCGAAAACTGTTGCGATCCCCTATACTTGTGGGTTATCACCTATGCATGCACGAGAGTCAATAATCATGCAATGAAAATTATATCCTACTTATGGTGCATTATTTGGTGCTAATTATGCTTAATGCTTGCTTATGAGATTATTCATTTCTTGGTTGGTCGCTTCCCAATCTTTTGCTAGCCTTCATTTTGCACTAAGTATGATCTCTACTTGTGCATCCAAAATCCTTTAAACCAGTTTTGCCACATGAATCCACTATATCTACCTATATGCGGTATTCTTTTGCCGTTCTAAGAAAATTTGCATGTGCCATCTCTAATTTCAAAATAAACTTTTTTTGTGTGTGTTTATTTCACTCGCGGAACGGTAACGGGTGGCCAATATTTTCCATGCTAGATGTGTTATTCTCAAGATGAGTGTTTATTCACTTGTCATTGCACGAGAGTAAGGCAAAGGTCTTAGGGATGCCCAGTCCCGAAATGCAAAACAATGAATTTACTTTATGTTGTCAAATAATAAATTTCTTGGAGTGTATTGGTGTGGAGGGCAACCGTAGATACGGCTAGCCATGGAAAGTGAAAGAATGGTGGAAAAAGGAATAAACTTTATTTTCTGTTTGGGAACCGCCTATGGCATATCTAGCATGGAAAGTGTTGGGAACTCTAAGTCATTTTCGTTGGTGGGATGGATACACCTCCCAAAATGGTTTTATCTCTATTTTTTTTGCTTTGAGCTCTGGCACCTCTACAAATCCCTACTTCCCTCTGCGAAGGGCCTATCTTTTACTTTATGCAATTTTTATTCTGAGTCTCCATCTTCTCTTATAAAAGCACCAACTAGGAGGCAATATGATCGTTCTTAAGTATTGGGTGTAGCTAATATTCGAGTGTGTTCCATGAATGGATCAATGTTTGAGCATGATGGGCTAGTGATAACTTATTTTAGCATTGATATTTTGAAAGACATGGTTGCTTGTTGATATGCTTGAATATCTAAATTATTATATCAAAAATAGACTATTGCTTTGAATCACATAAAATTCCAAATGTCCATGCTATAAAGAAAAGAATATGATATGACATGATAGGCAGCACTCCACATCAAAAATTCTGTTTTTATCACTTACCTACTCGAGGACGAGCAGGAGTTAAGCTTGGGGATGCTGATACGTCTCCAACGTATCTATAATTTTTGATTGTTCCATGCTGTTATACTATCAATCTTGGATGTTTTATAATCATTTTATAGTCATTTTATATCATTTTTTGGTACTAACCTATTGACATAGTGCCAAGTGCCAGTTGCTGTTTTTTCCATGTTTTTTACATCACAGAAAATCAATACCAGACCGAGTCCAAATGCCACGAAACTCCACGCTGATTTTTTATGGACCAAAAGGAAGAAGTTGGGCCATAGTTGCACCTGGGGGGAGTCCCGAGGAGGGGACAACCCACCAGGGCACGCCAGGAGGCCCAGGCACGCCTTGGTGGGTTGTGCCCACCTCGGGTGCCCTCCCAAACCGCCCCTTTGCTCTATAAATACCCCAAAAATACCAGAACCCAAGGGGAGTCGATGAAATATTCATCCAGCCGCCGCAGAGTCTAGAACCACCAGATCCAATCTAGACACCATCTCAGATGGGGTTCACCACCTCCATTAGTGCCTCTCCAATGATGCGTGAGTAGTTCTTTGTAGACCTTCGGGTCCGTAGTTAGTAGCTAGATGGCTTTCTCTCTCTCGCTGAATTCTCAATACAATGGTCTCTTGGAGATCCATATGATGTAACTCTTTTTGCGGTGTGTTTGTTGGGATCTGATGAACTTTGAGTTTATGATCAGTCATATATTTTTATATCCATAAAAGTTATTTGAGTATCTTTGATCTCTTATATGCACGATCTCTTATAGCCTTGTATTTCTTCTCCGATATTTGGGTTTTGTTTGGCCAACTTGATCTATTTTTCTTGCAATGGGAAGAGGTGCCCGATAGTGGGTTCGATCTTACGGTGCTTGATTCCAGTGACAGGAAGGGAACCGACACGTATGTATCGTTGCTACTAAGGATAAAAAGTTGGGATCTATATCTACGCAATAGATAAACGGATCTTGTCTACATCATGTCATCGTTCTTATTGCATTACTCCGTCTTTCCATGAACTTAATACACTAGTTGCATGCTGGATAGCGGTCGATGTGTGGAGTAATAGTAGTAGAAGCAGGCAGGAGTCAGTCTTGTAGGGTAACGCAGCAGAAAACAAAAATTTTCCGACCTATGCACCAGCCCAGGACCACTATGGAGACTGCATACATGGTTTGATCTTTTTCGTTACCGACTCGTAGTGCAGCGGGAAGTAGAGTCGATGACGATCGGCGATGCAGATCCCCGCAGCTAGGATTTACAACCTCCCAACCGCGAGGACGTATAACCTCATCTGCTCCTCAGACAGCCCTCCGGGAGGTGGTCGAACAGCCCCCCCGGACGGTGTCGCGGACAGCCCTTCGGGAGGACCTTCGAAACTCGAACGGTCAGTCGGACAGCCCTTCGGGAGGACCTTCGAAACTCGGACGGTCACACAGACAGCCCTTCGGGAGGGACTCACGAACTAAGACCGAAACTACGATCTCTCTACAGAGTTGCACACATACAGTGTCATATATCCGGCAGGGCTTCATCGTCCAGAACTAGTTCCTGCCGGAACCCAGACAGCCTTACGGCTCTACGTAACTCTTTTCGTGGGAGGGAGAGAAGAAGCCAGATAATGCATGTCATGTGTATGAGAGCAAGGGATGATCCTTTAGGCAGCCCCCTCCACCCCTATTTATAGGCCAAGCCCAAGGGTGGCTTCTCCAAGAAGCCAAGGGGGGAAATACCAAAAGGCCCTAAAGGTGGCTTCTCCAAGAAGCCAAGCAAAAAGCACTTTCACTATTCATGACGACATTTTTCAGCGTCCGTTCGAACTAAAAATATTTATGTGGGCTCGGAACATTTCCAGTACCCACTAAAATAATTTTCAACACGTTCCGAAACAATTTCGGTTTAGTGATTTTCATCTGCGAAAAGCAAACAAGAATGCGTTTTCACTATTCATGAAGACAATTTTTCGCATCCATTAAATCCAAAAATATTTCTGTGGGTCTTAGAATAATTCCAGTAGCCACTAAAATGATTTTGGATTCGTTCTGAAACAATTTCAGATTAGTGAATTTCATCTGCGAAAAACAACCAAAGCGGTACCGGCAGCTCCGAAACATTTTCGGTTTTTATTTCTGAAAATTCCAAAAAGTTTCCAGAATGATTTTGGCACCCCCCAAGAATTATCAGGCATGTGCTGAAACCATTTTGACTTAATGGCATACCCCGAAACAACTTTTTCGGTTTCACCAGAACTCATCCGGTGACCTCTCTTTTCAGAACTTTTCTGATGTCTCCGAAAAACTTTTTCCAAAAACTTTCTCTCAGACTCCCTGTCTAGTATTCAGTAGATAGATGACCCTTAAGCGTGTGACCCTATAGGTTCGGTGAAGTATAGACATGACCTGGAACCTATTCCGATCAATGATCAACATGGGAGCCGTGGACACCCATATTGACCCCTATACCCACACGAATGAATATTCGAGTGAACCTCCAGTTGCCATGAGCTATTCCCGTTGCTTCGTGATATGTCACAAACACCCGAGGTGAGATTTATTGCATTCCCGTGGATCAACAATTTGTCCACTATGCTAGTTACCTCGTTACTGGTTTTGTTCTCTTTTCTCGTTTCCGTGTTCCGGCATCCACAGATCAAATCACCGTATGCAGCGGGCGATGATGGATACCGTAACACCGAGAGGGCCCGAGAATATCTCTCCATCATCGGAGGAGCAAATCCCAATCTTGAGCTATCAAGTTACTTGACACACTTTTCCATGAACCCGTAAGCTGCCGTAATAGCCACCCATTTACGAATGACGTTTAACAAACCCCAAAGTTCATGAAGCAAGCATGAAGAAACTCGATACTCTCATGGTCTAAGGAATCATGCAAACGTTAACCATCTCTGTGTTATGCACCATTAACTTGTGACGAATGAATCTCTTAGCATAACATCAATCCGGTCGATTCAACACAAATGTTCTCTTAACATTGTGCCCTCAAAGTTCTTTGGCATTGACATGCCCATGATCAGGAAAACAGAACCATCATGCAACACTTGAGCTAGTCTTAGAGGCCAGACTAAGAATACTTCTTACCGTTTATTATTCCACACGTGCATATGAGTCTTCCTCCGAGCCTCGTGTTATTGCAGACTCGAGAACCATAGCAGTTATAGCATGGAGACATAAACATAATTATGAACCGGGAGATAATCAATAACATTTATTATTGCCTCTAGGGCATATCTCCTACAGACTCCCACTTGCACTAGAGTCAATAATCTAGTTAACGCTAATGCACTTTACACCTATGGCATACCGGTGTAAAAAATGCTTCGCATGTGGTATAGCCTGATGTCCATCGGATCTGACAATTTCAGCTCCGTGTGTATCTCTACATATCCTCGCGTTTTCACGCTTTCACAAAATTCATATTTTGTGCGGACTTGGCTTTGTATATATGTGAATCATTGGTCGAAACCTGATTCCTCTGACTGAGTTATGGAGCAACTATCTGAAATAGTGTCCCATTGACCAAAGCCTTCTGGGAACCATACTAAGTTCATGGATGAACTATATGATTCAACGTCTTTGTCTTTGTCGCTTCTAAAGCGGTAACATACTTCGCCTCTGTTATAGAATTCGCCACAGTAACTTGTTTGGAACAATTTCCAACTAACTGCACCACCATATTGTGTGTTACACAAAACCCTCAATTTAAATCAAAAATCGCATGGAAAAATGATGAAGATTGTATCAATGTAACCTTTTACAACAAACTCTTCATGATCTCCACTTGCGAGAAAACATGTCACCAGTGCTACTTTAGTACTCAATGATCATTTTTCACTGTTGTCCCATGATCAGTACTTTTGATCACTTTAGTATCCATACTCGCAACACCTTGGGAGTATCGGACATATCTGGTTGTTCTACATACCATGGAATACATGATTAATCCAAACACAAAAGTGTGTGGAATCTGCATCATGTATTTTGCTCATCAGTGTTTTGGGACACCGAGTCTTGCAAAAAACTCTTCCATGTGACTCCGGCAAGAATCACTCCTTGGCGGTTTTAAATGCTAAAAGGTTTTAGCACCCTATCAATATGTATTCATTGCTTAGCCCTATTAGGTAAATCTATCTCCATAGATCATTATGCCTAATATTGAGGCTATTTAGCCTAAGCACTTCATCAAAAAACTATTTTCAAATGAAGTCCTAATTTGTGTCAAGAAATTTATTTCCAATTAACAATGTGTCAAGCACACAAGGTTTTTAGAAATATTATTACGCTCCCACTTACTTTCTTGAATTACAAGCATCTTTGTTACCCATTGATGAAGTCAAACCCCTTTGACCATTTCATCAAGGCACGAAGATTCCAACTCCATTTTGCTCTCTTCTGTCCATCACTGGAACTATGAAGTTTGCACCTGTCACGCCCAATATGCGACCCTATCCAAAAGGAACTCGACGGTCCCACCAAGGATAGACCCGCATATTGAAACGCTTTTGCAAGGTGGATATCATTACATCAACATTACATAATACATAGGGATACATACATAAGGCACAAATGCCACAAGAATACATCAACATCATACAAGAGTTCAACATCCCACTACGGAAGAAACATAAAGCGAAACTGAAACGACATCCACCACCTGCTAGCCCAGGCTGCCGACCGAACCTATCCCCGATCGAAGGAGCGGAAGAAGGACTCCAACACAAGCAAACATCGCTCTCACGTCATGATCATCGCAAACCTGTACCTGAAACTTGTGTTGTAGTAAACATAGAGCCACGAGGACTCAGCAATCCCATTACCATGGGTATCAAGACTAGCAAAGCTTAAAGGGAAAGGAAGGGGGTAAGGTGGTGAGGTTGCAGCAGCGACTAAGCATATATGGTGGCTAACATACGCAAATGAGAGCGGGAAGAGAAACAAAGGAACGGTCGTCAACTAGTAACGATCAAGAAGTGATCCTGAACTCCTACTTACGTCAGACATAACCCAGAAACCGTGTTCTCCTCTCGATCAACCCCGAAAAGAGACACTCACGGTTACGCACACGGTTAGTGTATTTTAGAAGAGTTTGCTTCAAGTTTACTACAACCGGATATTAACAAATTCCCATCTGCCACATAACCGCGGCACGGCTCTCGAAAGTTTATACCTGCAGGGTGTCCCAACTTAGCCCATGATAAGCTCTCGCGATCAACGAAGGATATTCCTTCTCCCGGAAGACCCGATCGGTCTCGGAATCCCGGCTACAAGACATTTCGACAAAGAATAAAACAAGACCAGCAAAGCCGCCCGATCTTGCCGACAATCCCGATAGGAGCTGCACATATCTCGTTCTCGTGGCAACACCGGATGAGACATCCTACGAGTAAAACCAAACCTCAAGTTGCCCCAAGGTGGCCCCGCAGTCTACTCGGTTCAGGCCAGCACTTAGAGAAGCACTGGCCCGGGGGGGCTAAAATAAAGATGACCCTTGGGCTCCGGAAACCCAAGGGAAAAAAGGCTGGGTGAGGCAAATGGTAAAACCAATGTTGGGCCTTGCTGGAAAAGTCTTATTCAAAGCGAACTGTCAAGGGGGTCCCATAAATCTCCCGACCGCGTTAGGGACGCAAAAATCCGGGAACATAATACCGATATGACGGAAACTAGGCGGCAAGAGTGGAACAAAACACCGGGCATAAGGCCGAGCCTTCCACCCTTTACCAAGTATATAGATGCATTAATTAAATAAGATATATTGTTATATCCCAACAAGTAAACATGTTCCAACAAGGAACAACATCTCCATGTTCCAAAGAAGGAACAAACTTCATCTTCACCTGCAACTAACAACGCTATAAGAGGGGCTGAGCAATGCGGTAACATAGCCAAACAACGGTTTGCTAGGAAGGGTGCAAAAGGTTAGAGGCTGACATGTCAATTTGGGATGGCTTGATAAACAGTTAATAGGTAGCGCAGCATAGCGAAAGAACGAAGCAACTAGCATAGCAATGATAGTAGTGAGATCCAGGGTAGCGGTCATCTTGCCTGTAATCCCATGAGGAAGAAGAACAAGTCCATGAAGAAGACGAGCGGATGAAGCCGAACCAAGCGTGACGAACGAATCCTCACGATCGCATAGCAAACAGAACTAACAAGAAGAAGCACACAACATAGGTAAACACACCACCATGAACAAGACATGATGCACAACAAGCATGATGCATGACAAAGCTACATGAAGCTACTCATGGCAAGAGATGATGCAAACAAGAGCAACACATCAAGGCAAGTTTAAATGAAATTTGGAAACAACATAGAACAATTCCGGTAAGTCCTCATATGCAAATTTCGAAATTGGTCCAGATCTGAATAAACATTATGTTCAAGTTGTTAAAAAGCAAGTTAAGATGCACCACAATGATCTATACGAAATTCTAGTCAAGTTACATATAAAGTTCATTAGATTCGGAGCTACGGCCTAGAAGATATGAGCAAAACAAGATAAACATGGCATTGATGCAAAATGCATACAAACATCAAGCAAACACCTCAAAACAAGGATGCAACATGATAATATGAAACTACATGCAAAATCAAGCAAGTTTCATATAGAGCACACTCAAAACGGAGCAACGGTTCAACACATACACACTATACAAGTCATAGCAACAAGCTGTCCAAAACAGCAACTAGGCATATTGCAAGCATCAAAACAACATTCTACAGCATCTCAACGTAATAAAAAAAGGCATGGGAATGATCTACAGGTAAAGCATGACAAAACATGAACACTGAGCTATCTCCATAAATCACTAGAACATGCTCAAAATGGCATGGCAAGATTGCAAATAATAACAGTTTCAGGCATTGGCAGAAATAACATCAGGTTGCAATGTTTAGAGCTATCAAACAACATGTTACAGGAACTTAACATGGCAAACAAAGGCATGGCATGAATCTACTCAAAGCATAGAACAGAAGTCCTTTAATGACCATAAGCCAAAAAGATCAGAAAATATAGTAACACCCATGTAAACATGGCATGTTATATTACAGGTTTAAACATGGCAGGAACAACGATAAGTAGGCATGTTGGTGAGCTTGAACCACTCACCACAGAGCAATACATGGCATGGTAAGGCAACCAACAGTAAGTAGACATGGCATAGAAGCTATACATGGCAAGAACAACATCATAGCATGCAATGATCAACTACAACAGCCTTGGCAAAATTGAATAACATGTAAACAATCTGCCAGGAAACATTTTATAGCAAAAGTAGAGCTCGATTGACTCAAGCTAGACTACTCCATAATTGCAAACAAGGGCATGGATGGATAGAGCAAGACATGTATAACAAAACATCCTTACTGAAGTATCTCAAAATAAGCATGGAACTCTCTGTAGCATCAAGTTAACATGGCAACAAAATATAACAGAATCTGCCAGGAAAACATCAACAACAAGTACCCTACTTAACAAGCTTGATGCACTCACTACACAACTCACAAAAATACATGACAAGCACCCCTGGAAAGATGGCATGGCATATGACAAAACACATGTAGGACTCAAATTCATAGGGTGCACACATCAATCATGGCAAAAATAACAAAAGTGCATGTTCTGATAAAAATCAGAAACTAACATCACATAGCACTCTTCTAACAGCATTTCGGGCATCAAGATGAGCTTAAATGAAAATGACGCAATGAATTGAAATGATCTACTCTTCGAGGCGAACACTTTGACATATTACACGCGCAAAACGGAGCAACGATGACAGAGATATGATGCAATGAAAATGCAATAAAATATCATGAAATGCTCGGGACAGATGAATTTTAGAGAGGGGGGGGAGTCAACCCTTGGCACGGATTTCGAGGCACATCCGGATCTCGCCGGAGATGCGTCGCCGGAGACGGAGAGGTGCTCGCTGCTCGGGAGGACGCGGGCGCCGGCGGGAGGGCCAAGGGCGGCGGGCGACGACGGGCTCGGCGGCCGAGGCGGGCCGCCCTATGGCGGCGGCGAGGCCGGGCGCCGGCGGGAGCGAGGCGCTGGGCGGCGGACGGAGGCGCGCTCGAGGGCGGGACGGAGCGGGCGGCGACGGACGCTGGCTGCGGGCGGCGATCGGCCGGAGGCGGCGCGATCAAGTGGAGCCGAGCGGGCGGGCGGCGCTGGCTTCGCGAAAGCCGGCCGAGGGCGGCGCCGCGAGGCCGGGCGTGGCGGCGGCGATTCCGGCTCGCTGGCCCTTGGATGGGTTTCGCGCGCGCGGTGGGGACAGGCGACGTGGCGACGAAGCGGTTGGAGGAGGCGCGCGCAGGTGACGTGGCGGCCGCGATTGGCTGGAGCGAGGTGGCCGGGCGGACATGTCCGCGCGGCGGACGTGTTCCGGGCGCGAGGATGAAGATGGCTAGGGTTAGGGTGGATTTGACCGCGAATTTCGGAGGGGAGGACATATTTATAGGTAGAAGGAGCTAGGAGAGTCCAAATGAGGTGCGGTTTTCGGCCACGCGATCGTGATCGAACGACCGAGAGCATGGACGGGAGTTTGGTGGGTTTTGGGCCACTTAGAAAGGGGAGTTGGGCTGCAATACAAAAGAGGCTTTTGCGGTTACCCGGTTAACCGTTGGAGTACCAAACGACCTCCAAATGATCCGAAACTTGACAGGCGGTCTACCGGTGCTATAGCAAGGCCGCTTGACAAACCCTGGTCCATTCCGAGACGGTTTAACACCCGCACATGAAAAGAGGTAAAAGGGGGCGCCGGGAGACATAGGAGTGCCGGATTGCAAAACGGACAACGGGGAAAATGCTCGGATGCATGAGACGAACACGTATGCAAAATGAAATGCACATGCTGACATGATATGAAATGTAAATGATGACATGGCAAAGTGCAACACGCAAGAAAATGACATGGCAAAGACGGCGAATAATAATGGCGTACACAGTGCATCGAATCCGGGCGTTATAAAGACCCTTACCAAAGATCCTCTGGATAGACAAAATGCCTTGGACTGTAACACATGCAAGTCCTTGGTTTCATTTCCATCATATGTAAATCCTATTGTCATCCATGTTTCATATCTCATGATTGAAATATGTATTAATTGCTAGTTCAACCCGAACCGACTTTAAGCATCGCTACGATGAAAACAACCTCATCATAGTCAACTCTTGAACTTGTTATTTCAACAAGTCAAGCTTTATGGATAATTTTTTTTATCCGTATCAGTTTTAAGTTCCATAAATATTTGTTAGACTCTAAGTCTTCCGAAAGGTGTATCAAGGTTTTAATCTTCACTTATATGGAAACTAACTCGGGTTGTATTGGCATTTAGCCAATTCCGGAGTCAGGGCCCATCAACGCTTCCTTTTTATCGTAGGTATAATGTTGTCTAACAACAATATCTCGTTTGCACACCTGAGAGGTTTGCACGAGCCTTGCCTATGTGGTCCAGCTGCAAGTTTGACCGAAGTTCATACATTTTATTGTAGAGACTTCCGTGTCGATCCAGAGGGAAACTCTGGAATTACTTCCACGGTTTCTTTCCTTTGATCTGATGACGAAGATACTGTTTATCTCGTCGAGTTGCACTATTCTCCCACTCACCTTTTTGAAAGAACCATTCTCTTTAAAAGCACATTGTTTCGTGGCAAAACTATTTGCCTCGGTATAGTGAGGGGGAATACCCAATGACTTGGGATAACTTACAAAGTAGCACTTGTCTGATTTGGAATAGGTTTGTAACCTTTTACACAAGCCCCATATTCCAAATGTTAAGAAAAGATATAACATGGTTGGGCGTACCATACCATGTCGTCATTTCAATAGATCTGATGGAGCTCTTTTCAGTGTAAAAGCCACAATCTCTAAAGCATCATTTTAAAAGGGATAATGGCAAATTTATTTATGTCTTCTTTGGCCTTACCATGTCATAAATGGTTAGATTACATCTCCACGGACTTTTCACTTGCAGTGGTGTTCCGGGAGGTGCAAGTTATGAAACCCCTTTCACAACTCATTAGACATTCGCTAAACATGTAACTCAAATGTTCCTTTGTGCAATAAAATTGCAGAAATATATTTTTCTTGTTACAATAACTTCTACTTCATTTTTGAAAACCTTTCGAATGGTTTCAAAAGATCTAGACTTACGTCTCATCAAGTAAATATCCATATATCTACTTGAGTCATTTCTGAAGTTAAATAAATCCACCACTAACAACACTTATCGGACTACACACATCAAATGTATGATCATTAATAAGTTTGTTGTTCGTTCCTTATGGTCTGTGAACGGTTTTTAGTCACTTCACTTTTCGAAGGAAAGTTGCAAGTGTCAGATGATTCAAAATAAAAAAGACTTCAAAATCCATCATAATGGAATTTTCCATGCGGGTTTCTCCAATCTGACCAAATGTAGTGCCACACTTGTGTGGTATTCTTTTAGTCTTGCGACATTTAGCATCAGTGTTATGGATGTATCATATTACCATCAATATTCATAACATACATCCCATCTTGGATGGAAGCATGGCCCTTCATGTTATTCATAATACTTAACAACAATTGTTGTTTTTCTGAACAACTCTTTTGCAACAAACATTGTGCAATGGGCTAGAGTGTATGAAACTCTAAAATGAATTATGAAAGTAAACCCAGAGGTATTGTATTATTATCAATATTCGTAACATACATCTCATTCATAATGAAAGTATGGCCCTTGCGTTATTCATAACATCGAACATAAAAAGTTCTCTTACGAACAACCTTCTTGCAAGATACCTTATGCAATGGGCTAGAGTTTGTAAAACTCTAAATGAATTATGAAAATAAATACAAATGGCAATACACCAATGGAAGGCATAGTAACATTTACTATGTTCCCTGTGTATACCTTAACCTCATTTCTGGATAGTCTTTTTAGGCCATAGTAGCTCTTACATTGATTCACAACAGAATGCAATCGAGCGGGTATCTTTGTGATTAACTTCATGATGCCAAGAATTAGTGATTAACATGTTTAACCATAATTCCCAAGAACTATATCTTTGACCAGCCTACTATATATCAAAAACTTGTATGACATTCATACATGAGCTGGATATTCCAGTCATCTTCCTTTCTGCCTTTATAGTTCTAACAATTTAACTTTTAGTATTACTCCTACTCGCAAAAGAAGCACCCAACTTAAGCGCGTTAGCCCCGGGCTTCCTAGGCGTGTACACTACAAAAAAAGACACATCCGTGACATTTTGGGCCGAACGAATTTTTTTTCCGTCATACATATGACACTTCTATGACGATAATTGTGACAAAACCCGGTATCATCATAGATGTGGTGGGCTCCTACTTCTATGACAAAAAATCATGACAGAAAATGGGCTTTTAAGTCTGGGTGGGCCGGAGACGCAGCTGCATGACATTCTTTGGGCCGTCCATGATGGAAAAGACCATGGTACAAGCGAGGGCGAGGAAAATTTCGGGAGTTGCGAGTTACGGTGGGAGGTCGGGGCCGAAGCGACATGCTGCTTTCTCGTACACGCACGAGCCGTGTAGGCGCGTTGGCTCTAATCAACCCGGCGAGGCGTTGGGCTCTAATCGAACCCGAAAGCGACAGACCGTAGGGCTACGCTGCTATCGAACCCGAAGCGATCGATCGATGGCTGTTAATCAACCCGATTGAGCGATTCTTCGCTATCGCCGCTAATCAAGCCGATCGATGCTGCTTCTAGGATGAGCGATGGCGTTGCGGGGGTTGGATGAACAAGGCGGTGGGGTTTGCCTCTGGATGAACAGGACCCCGTGGTGTGGAGGGCTGGATGAGCGATGAAGCGGTGGAGGGGTGCCCGTGGAGGGTGGTTGAACAGGACCCGTGGTGTGGAGGGTTGTATGGACAGATGACGGTGGAGGGGTGCCCGTGGAGGGGTGGTTGAGCAGCTGGTGGAGTAAGCGCAGCGGTGGAGGCTGGATGAACAGGAGCCCATGGAGGCCGGAGGAGGTCGGCGGTAGCCTGCCGAGGCCGGAGGAGGTCGACGGTGGAGATGAACAGTATCCCATGGAGTCCTGCTTTGCGGCACGCCACACCCTCCCGATGAACAGGACCCCGTTTTGACCGTAGGAGGTCCGTTTAAATCCGTTTTGCGGTACGCCACACCCCTCCCGATCAACATGACCCCCGTTTCGACCGTAGGAGGTCCGTTTTGTCCGTTTTGCGGTACGCCACACCCCTCCCGATCAACAGGACCCCCATTTCGACCGTAGGAGGTCCATTTCCTCTGTTTTGCGGTACGCCACACCCCTCCCGATCAACAGGACCCCGTTCCGAACGTAGGAGGTCCGTTTCCTCCGTTGTGCGCTACGCCAGGCCTTGTTTCCATCGCCTGTTCCGTCCAAGCTCTCCCGATGAAAACGACCACGCATTCCGTTCTGACCCAGCCGGTTGGCTCCCCATGAACATGACGACGACGCTGTTTCTCCGTTCCGACCCAGCCATGTACGTATGCGTGAGTAGGCGTTCGAGACCCCGCCCGTATGTACACATACGTGGCCGTATTTTCTTTCTTGCACCACGGCCAGACGTGCGTGTACATGCTACGTGCGCGCCTCTACTACGACACGTGCGCGCCTCTACTACGACACGTGTGCGCCTCTACATCGACTAGTATGTACATACACATTCGCGACCAGGATGACAACGCTACGTACGCTTCGACCAGGTGGGTGCCGACTGTCAGGCACTTCCTTGCCTGCGAAGATGTAGCTGGTGGGTCCTAGCAGTCAGGGGGCGAATCATTTTGTTTTTTTTGCCCGGACGCACTTCCTTGCGTGCGAAGGTGTAGCTGGTGGGTCCCAGCAGTCAGAGGGGCGAATCGTTTTTTTTGCCCGGACGCACTTCCTTGCGTGCGAAGATGAAGCTGGTGGGTCCCAGCAGTCAGGGGAAAATGTTTTTTTCCGCAAAATACAGTGGCCCGTCCGGTGGGTCCTAGCTGTCAGGTGGAGGAATCATTATTTTCCACGTAATAAGGAGGCACTTCCTTGCTGCGGCCGTGGACCCAACTATCAGCCTCTCCACGTACAGTCCACGTCCGATGGAAGTCGTTCCTTGACCACGTTGACCAGGCCGCGCCAAGAGCACAACGGCGATGGACGACGTCGAGGCCTAGGAAGGGGACGACGCGGAGCGGGAAAGACACGGCAGTGGAAGCCCGCGCAGAGAGGAGTACGAGGGTTCACTAGTTCGGCTGCGGTGTGAGGCTGCCATTGCCGCAGGGCCTGGCCAACGATGGGAATAGTAGGGGCGGTGAGGCCTCCATGGCAGACCTGACCCGGCCACGGAGGCAGGAGCATGCGGCACGACCGCGCTGCTTTGGGCGGCCGGAGCAAGAAGACCAGAGGTTGAAGAAGCACTACGGCCGTTGGATGGACATCGTCACGGTCACCGGAGCTAGAATCGTTCATATTGACTAAGTTGACAAAGCCCTCCGTCCCCGTCAACTTAGTTGGCCCATTAAGTCATCCTCCCACTATGGTGGGTCCCAGCTAGCAGGGTGGGTATTCATTTTTTTGTGCGTAATAAGGAGGCACTTCCTTGCGTGCAAAGATATAGCTGGTGGGTCCGACATGTCAGCGGGGGGAATGTTTTTTTCATGAAATACAGAGGCCCTTCTGGTGGGTCCCAACTGTCAGGTGGAGGAATCACTATTTTGCGCATACAGTCCACGGCCGATGGATGTCGTTCGTTGACCATGTTGACCAGGCCGCGCCGAGAGCACCATGGCGGTGGACGACGGCGAGGCCTAGGAAGGGAACGACACGGAGCCGGGAAAGACTCGACAATGGTTGCCCACGCGGTGGGGAGTACGAGGCTTTACTGGTCCGGCTGCCGTCGCCGGAAAATATTAGGAGGTGTGGGTGAGTAGAGGAATGGCCTGGCCAGCATTGAAGTAGGGTGGGGCGGTGCGGCTGTCTTGCGGCTGACCAAACCACGGGAGGCGGGAGCAGGCAGTCCCATCGGAGCTGGTTTGGGCGGCTGGAGCAAGAAGACCAGATATTGAAGAAGTAGCACGGCCGTTGGATTAACATCCAACGGTCACTACTGCTAGAATCGTTTGTGGACTAAGTTAACAAAGCCAAAGTACACGTCAACCTAGTAGACCCACAAGTCAGCCTCCAAATCTGTCCCAAACAGCATACAACCCAAAATTTCTAGCCAGATTCAAATTAATTTTAAATCTAAATATACCTTAATTTAAATTCAATGAAATTTTACCCGCACAAAAACAATGAAATTTAAAATATCAAAATCCGAAAGAAAACAATATTTTGGAACTAATTGCATGTTTGCTGTATTTTTTCATTTTACAGCCTGTTTATTATTACTTATAGCCCATTTCTTATTACTTATAGCCCATTTTCTGGGCAAAATGCATCCCTCCTCGTCTTGAAAGATTTCTGGCCCAGTAGGGCATAGAAAAGCAAGTAGGCCTATGTTGGTTATTCTGCAAAAAACAAAATAGCTGGCTAGCCATTTTTCGTAAAGGAAAAAACAAACTGGGCTGGTCATGTGCTAAACATATGAAATAAAAGCACAGGCTAGATGGGCCACGGGTCCCGCACAACCCAGTTGATACCCTTCTCCGTCCCGAAAAACAAAATTACTGCGCGCGCTGCTGGGTCCCGACGGTCAGCCTCATCAGGTACAGGCCTCTCCTGATTCCTCTCGGTTGTTGACCATGTTGACAACACCGGAGGGCGGCGCCGTGGCGAGCGAACCAAGGCGGAGGACGATGGTGAGGCCTCGGACGGGAACGAACAGGAGCCGGGGAAGATCACAGCTAGCCGTGGGAGGCAGGAGCAGGCGGTCCCGCCGGCGCTGGTTTGGCTTTGGTGGCTCGAGGAAGAAGAGACTGAAGAAACGCGACAAACGTTGAATGTCAATCCAACGGTCAAGGTTGGCACAATTGTTTTTTGACTAAGCGGACACCAAGTAGCATACTTTTTTATATATAGGAAGAAAACTGCGAGGAAAATGCGTTCGTCTGCCGTCCTCCTCCTCACGAGGAACGTTCGCCACATAAGTGACTAGCACCCTTGGTTTTCAACCAAGAGGTCTTGGGTTCGAGTCCGAGTAACTCTCAATTTTGTCCTCCTTCCTTCCTCGCAAAAAAAGGGAAAGAAAATCAAAGACTTGGGAAGGCGTACAGAACAAGCTAGTGTACCCGATAAAGAGACGCGTTGCCAAGTTTTAGAAAAAAGAAAGACGTGCTCCTGTAGCTGGTTCGAGTCCAAACCTAAACTATGACTATATATGGTGCTATGCTACTCTGCAAGTAATGAAACTGACATATCCAACATTCGCTTATCCTCTTCTCTACTTACTCGCTTAGCATCGGAAGCTCGGCGCGGCAACCATGTCCGTGGCTGCTCGTCCACCGCTTCTTCAAAGGCAACAACCAGATATGCGCCAAGTCGCCACCCGTACCATCGCATGTGGGTCTCATCACACCCTCACGACATCGCCAAGACCGCAATCGATTGCTCATCGCAACCCCCTGCCGTTAGTGTGGTGCCACTGCTGCAAATCACGTAGAGTCATCCGTCGCGTCTCAACCACAATCCGCAACCTTGGCCGAGTCTTCTACAAATGCCCGAATAATGGGGTAATAATATGTTTAAGTGTTGTTCTGCTGCTTTCAGTTGCTAATTTTTTTAATAGTTTGGTTGATGATCTTCTAATTTGATTCGTGCAGAAAAGGGAAGATTCATGTGATTTGTATTTCTGGGAAGTTCTTGATGTGGGGAATGCAACTACGCTGATTATTTGGTTAGCCGAGTAATCCCAATACCAGCAGGTTGGGGTTTTGGACAAGTAAATGGCAAGGAATGGCGTAAGAGGAAGATGCAGAGCGTAAGGTTAAAGATGCAGTTCCTCCGATCATGGCCAAGCAACAATCGCTGAACGGCCTTGACAAAGAATGAGGTGATGAAAGAGCTTGTGAAGATAATGGGCAAAATTGATGTGCTCAGAGGATGATTGTCTCTTTAATTGCAGTGTATGTAGCACTCGTGATGTATTCAGTGGCTACGACATGAGCACTTTCTTTGAAACTAGTAATGAATGAAACCTGTGTAGCAGGCTGGGCGTAGTGTTGTGAACATCTAATGATTTCTATTAACGGAAATCAGGGGGTATCCCCTTTTGCTCATATAAATAAATAAATAGCAAAGGTCTTGTCGGGTCAGCTTTGTTCTCATTCGAAGACGTCGAGCAAATTGCAGTCCAACATCAAACTACGTCATCAAATTCAAGTTTCACAGCCAAATATGAGTACAAGTAAACAACAATGTCATCATGTTCTAGTTGTCATACAATCACCAAACACAAATCAGCATACATAACAAGTGATGTTCTCACAGCAAAATACTAAACAACATGTTCATCAGGTTTCAGTTGTCATTGCAAACACAATTTCACATAGTAGATAAAAAAACGTCTTCTGACAGGCAAATACGACAAAAGCAATGTAATCATCATTCGCAGCAGCAGCGTCAACATCTTCGCCATGTGTATCAGTCTGAATCATAATTCCCCACGGTGTCATCTTCTTCTTTGTCCTCAACGTCCTCGAACGTTGGCTTCTTCTTGATCAACTCTTGTATGTCCACGGCCTGACAGCAATCTTTTTCGGCATCATTGACGTGATGGTTCTCAAAGATATTAGGAACATCCGTTATCTTGTACATCGTGAGCGATGTAAGCATCATCTTGTTGTGCAACTTCATTAAACGAATTCCTCTTCTCAAACCTTTGCAATACTCTCCACCATCGCTACGTGCAAATGTGTCTTCCAAGAAAAATATCGGTGTTGCTTGATTTGCCAAAATAAAAGGCTCGTTGGATGCACGCCACCTTGACATTGATGGATTTGAAATAATCATCAGCTCTGGGTTTTGTGATCCTGGAAAACAGGTTATACCAACGACAACACAACAGAACCACACACCCATGATCCTCGAAACTGGAGATATACTGCAAGTGAACAATGTCCGTTATGTTAGCATACATTTCAGTTGTCTCTTTGTCATACGTATCCATGCTCATGATGGCACTATTTTGTGTCTTCCTGCCTTCGTCTCGTGCAAGGGTGTTGTAGCGCACATCTCCAACAACGCAAGATTCATAATGTCTTACCCGAGTATCAGGACCCATTGCTAGTGAGTAAAGGGCATCATCAACTGCCTGCCCATCCTCCGCATCTTCTTAACCTATGGTTAGAAAATAGACAAGTCGATCATCTTATGTACTCAATATATTAAAAAAGCGGCGATTGCACTTCAAAAGCTTACATGGTTCTTGAACCATTTCGCAAATCCTGCCATAACCAGTTTGTCAATGTTTCTTGGATTTTGCGGCAGTAACTCCTCTTTGTAGATGCTGCACAACTTAGTGATCGCGTCAAACGTCTAAATATATAAGAATGTGCTGCAAGTTCAATAGATTACAATGTATAAGCTGCAAGATCAAGCACTTACTTGATATAAGGTAGTATCTCGTGACGGTTATTCAACACATACCAAACCATTTTGTCCAAATCTTTAGGTTTGTCCTCTTGCCGACTCTTCCTCGTAACTCGAGCAGAATAATCGAAAACATTGAGCCGGGATTGTCTTCACCCACCACTTTGCTAAGCTGATCAATTTGTTTCAATGTATTTTGAGCGAGAATGTCAACGCTTCAGAAAGCAATGTAGGCCTTTGCAATGGAACCCTCGGGTCTAGCTCTGTTTTAACATAGCCCTTGAAAGTGCCTAGCCGCCTTTCAATAGGGTACATCCAGCCATCTTGTCTTGGACCTCTAAGTAGTGCCTCATCATGTAGATGAACAGCCAAATGCACCATCACATCAAAGAAGGCTGGAGGATATATCTTCTCAAGGTCGCATAGGATAGTTGGTATCTTGTCTATAAGACGCTCCAAAGCATATATCCTGATATTTCTACTGAAGAGTTCCTCAAGAATTGTCCCAACTCTGCAAGAATCGCTCAGATAAGTCGTATGCCCAATCCTCTAAGGATAACAGTAAAACCCTTTGAAGTAGGACGTGATACCATGAGTTTTCAACCCTTGTACCTTGTTTCCATCTGCACTAACTCTCCTTTCGTGGTTGGAAGCAAATCCATGTGGGAATCTCACACGTGTGAGGACCTCGCAGAATTCTTTTCTTTTTACCTTGTCCAAGATGTACACAGTGGTGCCATATCCCATGGTTTACCTTCATCTTGCACCGCAAATCATTTCGATACCAGTGTGTCAAATCAATCCTAGATTTTAAGGTATCTTTCGTCTTGCCTTCAATGTTAAGAAGTGTGCCGATAATGCTGTCACATATATTTTTCTCGATGTGCATCACATCAAGATTATGCCGCAGATCCAAATCTTTCCAATACTCCAAGTCCCACAAAGTGGACCTGCGGGTAAACAATAATCTCTTTTCTACCGTGCCACACTTCCTTTCCCGCTGCCATTACCAGGATGGTTTCCTGGTGTAATATGCTTGACCTTCTCTAATTCCACTTACAACTCATCGGCGGTGAGCCTCTTTGGTGCATCATGGTTTTAATGCTTTGCATTGAACACATGTCTTCGGTATTTTCTAGGATGCGGCTTGTCCTTGGGAAGGAAACGGCGGTGTCCAATGTAACAGATCTTGCTAAGTATTGTGTATGAAAGCAGATTCCTGTCACAGCGAACACATGCATTGTAACCATGTGTCGTTCGACCTGACATAGTGCCCAAAGCCGGATAATCATGGATGCACCAAATTACAACAGCACGCAGAAAGAAATCAGCTGGTGGGCTGCTATGTAGGTCTCGAGTGAGAACACCCTTCCATAGCTGTTGAAGTTCCTCCACAAGAGGCTCCATGAACAAATCAAAATCCTTCCCAGGACTTTTTGGACCTGGGATGAGCAAGGCCATCATGTAGTTTGATTCTTTGGTGCAGACATTTGGAGGCATGTTGTAAGGGATAACAAGCACGGCCACATGCTATATGTGGCGCCTCGTGGCCAAATGGGTTAAATCCATCTGAAGCTAAGCCAAGTCTAATGTTTCTCGGGTCAGCAGCAAACTCTTTGTGTTTATGGTTGAAGCTTTTCCACTCACTACCATGAGATGGATGGCTCATTACATTCTGATCTCTGTACTCCTGGTTCCTAGAATGCCATAGTACATCCTCTCTTGTTTCAAAGATCATGAAACAACCTCTGCAATCTTGGTGTAATTGGAAAATGTCTCGTAACATTATGAGGAATCCTCTTCACAAAGACGCCATCTTTCCATCTTGATGATTTGCATTTCGGGCATTCACTTAAGTTGGCATAATCCTTCCGGAACAGAACACAATTATTCTTACAAACATGGATCATATTATATCCAATTCCAACTGCACGAAGGAAATTCTTCATTTTACTGTAGGTGTGTGGCAGCTCAGACGCATCTGGGAAAGATTTGCGGAAAGAAGCCAACATCGCATCGAATGATTTGTTGGTCATCCGTTCAGATGTCTTCACCTGAAGAAAGGTGACCATAGCTGAGAATACTGATAGCTTATTTCCTGGGGTGACAACAACGTTGCATTGTTCCAACATGCGGGCCCACCGCTTTTCTTCTGCAGTGAAAGTTCACGGAATGCACGAGCATTTCGTAGCATTGTTTCAATGTTGGTCAAACTCATCGGCTCCGCCACCACCACCTCCTCCTCCTCTTCCACACGAGCATCGTAGATCAAGATGGTGATCTGCTGCTTCCACGTAGTCAATAACATTGACGTTCACAGCTTCACCATGATGAACCCACCTAGTATATGTGGTGACATCCCATAAAAGTGTAGAGATTTTGCACAGTTGATCGGGTCTTGTAACTGAATTCATACAACTACTACACGGGCAGAGCACATCTGATTTCGGACCACCGTACTCAGCTCTGATAAAGTTCATGAAGTTTTCAACCCCCTCGACATATGCAGCGGAGAATCTTTGAGCAGAAGTTATCCAAGTCCTGTCCATCTGTTATACATACACATTAGTTATTCTACTAGATATTACAGGAAAAACATATATGCTTTTTAATGAAGTCCAGAAAAAATACCTAGGTCGATGTCTAAAGCTATGGCAAGATATTTGGACGAGCAGATCTAAGTAACGAAATATATGTAAAGCTAATTCAGCAAACAAATTCGAGTGCTAAATTATGGCAGGCTGTTTCAGCAGTCAATGAGGCTGAGCACACAACCATCGAACTATCGAAGGCCATCGCAGCAACAAAGATCGAGTATAAAACGGTGTAGAGCTATTTCACCTAACAGATTGGCTACTAGACCATGGCAATCTACGTGACAATAAATATATGGCAAGATATTTTAGCAACTAATCGGCCTTGGCATGCCATCTCAGCTAAGCAGATTGAGTGCAGAACAGCGCAAGGAAGCTTCTTAAGCAGAGCATATTAACAGTAAACTACTTCGGCAAATAGTGAGATTAACAGCATCTATCAGCTAACATTCAACGCTACACCGGCATGAACGGGGCCTCTGTCTAGAATGCGCATATCGTGGGAGAAGCTGACCGCCGTGCGTCTCCACACGAACGTCGCCAGCGGTGGTGGCGCTAACCGCCGTGCACCTCCACAAGAACGTAGCCAGAGGTGGCGACGCGGCTAGAGGACGGCAGTCTACGAGAGCGTACTGTGGGAGCGAGAGGATCGCCGTGCGTCCCCTCGACGAACCGCGGCGCCGACGTATCGACGCGGCGGGGAGGGCGGCTTTGGCGAAGCGAATGGAGTGGAGGGGGACGAGGGGGAGGGGGTTTGGGGAATATTTGGCCGAAGGGCGGTTGAATCGAATTTGGGGAGAATTTTTGTGGGGAGGATTTTTCGCGCGGTGGGCGGCGAGTTTGGCGCATGGTCGGTTTCTCCAAGTGCAGTCCCACGTGTCAGTGAAGAGGCAAGCCGAAGCGCATTCCGTTTACGTGAGCCGTGTGCAGGACCGAACGTGTGTGGGGTGCAATGCGACCGCGACAGGAGTGCTATGAGTGTACCGCCTTTTTTACTTTTAAACTAGTAGGTTCTTCGTCCCCTCAAAAAAGAGATTGTTGCTTCGCGCGGTCCATCGATACTACTACTAGTAATCCAATAATCCTGACTAAAACGGCGCGGCCGGGTCTTTTCCCGCGCGATATGCTGGGAGGTTGGCTTAGTTGGGTTTTTTATATTTGTCTCGGTTCAATAAAAAGCAGAGTTGGTGATGATGGTGTGCCTGTCATACTGCAATATAGGCCGTCCGATCTATATCTAACGGATAGGAAGGAAACTATGACAATTTACCCGCACTCCTCTCCACATTTGCAGATAAGGCTTTCCCTCGTTCATCCTTTTCTCCCATAAGATCTTGATCTTCCGTGCAACGCACGGGCATCTTGCTAGTACTCCCACAATATGTATATTATTGTGAAAGTTCATATACACCGGCCGAGATTAATGCAAACACGGCAGATTTTCATTACATTTCCAACTTTTATAGGACAGAAAAATAGAAGAAACCCGACCCTAAACCTACTCTACGGCGGCGACCGACGTCCTCCATCTGCGATCTCTATAATGCAGGCGGGGTTCAAGACCCGTGAAGTGAAGGTGCGGTCTCCGGCGAGGAAGCGTAGAACACGGGATACAGACCGGCCAGTTGGCACACCATGTCCTGCCGTCTCCCATGCCCTACTCATCCTCGGAGGAGCCCCCGACCTCGGCGGTGCCGGACATTGGACGGCGGCAAGTAGCACGCGTGGTAGCGGTGCTCCGTCGTCGGCCGCCCGGCGTACACCAGCTTGTCGGTCGGCGTCCACGTCCGGCTACGTCGCGATTGCATCGCGAGAAGCGATTTGAGCGAGGGCGGCGACCTCGAGCTTCATCCCCGAAGACAAGCTCTCCCGCAGAGCGTTCGCACTTGCGGTCATGGCGGATGTGGTGCCTGGTAGGAGGACGATGCGCTATGGTGTGGAGGTTAGCTGGGCGTTGCCGCTTTAAGTAGCGCATTCCGGTGAGGCCAAGCGTCCGGGTGCGTCATTAAGTCGCTGGAGTTGGTTCCTCGGGCTCCGAGCCTCTTAACGACGACATACGAACGGACGACATGAATGCGGGCAGCTGGTGCCGGCTGGGAACGCACCGCGCGACGGCGCGAGGGACGAGGGCTTTGGTGTGCCAGGGTAGTCAGCTGCGGTCGTGGCAACGTTGGAGATGCCCTTTGCTCAAATGCGATCCCCGCATGTCATTGAAAAATCAAGACGACCTGGCATGGTCTCAGGTCCAGAGGATGCAGTTGGCCGTGCTACACCACTCCAGCGGACGCGTCGCGGTGCCCCGTGCATCCTCGACGAGCCGGGTGTTGGGGTGTGTTTGGATTGTGGCCAAAGTGCACCTTACCAAAATTTTGGTCATACCCAATGATTGGTCTTTGTTTGGATGGTTGCCATTTTTTTGGCATGCCAATGAACTCTAGCCAACTCTAGTTCATTTTTCTTGCCAATGTCGGCCAAATCATGGGCAACCAATACCTCAACCAAAATTTTGGTCATGACCCAAAGATTGGTCTTTGTTTGGATGGTTGCCATTTCTTTGGCATGCCAATGAACTCTAGCCAACTCTAGTTCATTTTTCTTGCCAATGTCGGCCAAATCATGGGCAATCAATACCTCAACCAAAATTTTGGTCATGACCCAAAGATGATCTTTGCTTGGATGGTTGCCATTTCTTTGGCATGCCAATGAAATCTAGCCAACTCTAGTTCATTTTTCTTGCCAATGTCGGCCAAATCATGGGCAACCAATACCTCAACCAAAATTTTGGCTACCCAATGCTTTGATGGGGCAACCTTGGGCACAAACCAAACATACCGTTGGTCGTGCCACAACACTAATGCCACCCTCGGCACACTGAAACCGACCGTGTCTAGCGACGATATGAGTGTGTCGCTCACCGCGGTCGCCGTGTCCAGAGGCGGTGCTGGAGTTGCGCCCCGTTGTTGGCCCCAACGACCCACATGAACGGTTGTCGGTGGCGAGGAGGTCGTGGGCCAGCCCCTCCATTGGACTAGTCTGCGCTACATCGTCCCGACGGGTGTGCCCCACATGTCGGTTTCCCTGTTTTCCCAGCCATATTCGAGCGTCAGTGCTCCGCGTTGCGCATTAGGCCTTTCACTATGTAGGCCAAGCGAGACAACTTATTGTTTATTTGAGCCGTTCAAGTGTAATCATGTGGCGTTTGCTTATTTCTCATTCCTCTCCAACCCTCTTCTCCATCGATCATGTCGCCCTCTAGTCGAGTCCATCCTCCCGCATGCCTCATTTGAACATTCTGCCGAGTATCATTCGCATGTACCCACCCTAGTCCTCTTTCAATAGATCTCCGGACCCGAGATGAAATCGAGAGGGAACGAGTGGGGGCACGTGATACCTAAGGCGGATTCAAAATTTTGAACCGGTGATCATAGCATCCGCAAATCATATATAAAGGGTATTCAATGTTCGTTTCGTTTTTGAACGTACAATATACTCCCCCCTATCCTTTCTACTTATATATAAGTTTTATGTGTAGTCAAAGTATCTCTACTATGATAAAAAAGGTATGAACATTCAACAACGCCCAATCAATATTGTTAGATTCGTACGTACTCCTAGATTTGTACTCGAGATGGTTTCCAATTTGACTATTGACAAGATTAATAGTACATGAGATGTATAATGTGAAAATTATATCATTGGAAACTCCTTTCACATACAAAATTGACCGTATGCTTTGTGTAAGTTGCATGTCATATATTATTACTCTAACATTTGGTCAAAGTTAGCCTCGAAAAACGCATTAGACCCTGTATGCTTTGTGTAAGTTGCATGTCATATATAATTACTCTAACATTTGTGTAAGTTGCATGTCATATATTATTACTCTAACATTTGGTCAAAGTAGTATAGTGGAAGTGGATCCTCTGACGTAGGTATCCCTACCTTACCCTCCTTTCGGTCACTTCTTGGCGCACCCCATGCTTGCTAGGCCCCGTATGTCAGTTACTCAATGGGTTCGTCCACGTCAGGGGATCCTCATCCGTAGTATACTCCTTCTGTTTTTATTTACTCCGCATAAAACGGAGGGAGTGGTGGTATAATAAATGACGCGGACGGGGGAGGGGGAGGGACGTTGGTTTGCTCTCAACTGCGGTCCCACAAGCGAGCGAAAACGCAAGACGAAGTGCGTTCCATTCGGTGAGCGACGTGGAGGGTCCAGCGTGTCGGGCTGCAACGCGAACGCGACAAGGGCGATGTACAGTCAAAACCGATTGACCGGTCGTCACCGGAACCACTATTCACACCAGAACCTTCGCTGCCTCCTCGCCAGCCACTGCCCTAAAACCACACCAAATCTCTAGCCCATTCCCCACCTTTCGATCCCCTAGCCCGCATCAAGCGTCCCCTAGTTCGCCGGAAAGCCATGGTGCACCGCAAGATCACTTACTACAAGATGTTGACGAGCACCTTTGCAGAAATCGCGGCGGCGGTCGGCGCCACAGACCTCCGTTCCCAAGCTCGCTTTGCGGCGGGCCAATCCCCGAGTTCTCTAGAGCCAAGTTACAAGGAGGAGGAAGCCGATCCAATGTTCACTGCGGAGGTCGCGGCGCGGAAGGCCCTCGATGGGTATGAGATGATGGACGTCGACTTCGTGCCGGCGTCCGAGTCCCCCATGGTGCAGGCGGACCAGCGGTTCAACATGGCGATACTAAAGGAGGATAGGGAGGCAGAGGCTTAACTAGACGCGGAGCGCGCGCATGCCGCTGCCATCGAGGCTCTCCTGCAGGCGGAACCAGATGTCGTGGATGTGAACCAGGTGGCGGAGGCTCAACTTGAGGCGGAGCGCGCGGATGCCGCTGCCATCGAGGCCCTCCTGCAGGCGGAACCGAACGTCCTGGACATGAACCGGGCGGCAGAGGCTCGACTCGATGCAGAGCGCGTGGATGCCACTCTCATCGACGCCCTCCCGCAGGCGGAACCGGACGTCCTGGACTTGAACCGGGCGGTGGAGGCTCGACTCGATGCGGAGCGCGCGGATGCCGTTGCCATCGAGGCCCTCCTGCAGGCGGAACCGGGCGTCCTCGACTTGGCCCGGGCTGTGCTCTCGTTCGTGCAGAGCGCCCGCACGCTCCGCTTGAACGAGTAGCTGGAGGCCGAGGACAACCACGGTGCGGAGACACACGTCGGCTGGTTCGCGCCGGCAGCCAAAGACGACGAGGCCGTCTCTTTCCGCGAGCAGTGATAGTTTTTCTTTATGTTGTTGTTTTTATGGATCTTTTGCTGTGTAAAAACATACTGTACTATATTTGTTATGAAAGTAGCCTGACTTGGGTCAGTCTACCATTTCAAAGTGTTGGATGAATATCCCTCGTCTCCTAACCCTTCTTTCCTTCTTCCTCACCTCTTCTTCTTCCCCAACAGACCACCGCACGGGCCTTACGGATACTCCCCAACATGCGGTTGGATAAACATACTCTATGAACGAAAATTATGTGTTAGTGATAGGATGGCTGAGTTTGGTTTGTTCACATGCGACAGCACGTGTCAGTGAGGGTGTGTTCCCTTGGTTGGGTTTGCAGCGTGCAGGAAGCGATCGTGAGGGTGCGGTGCGACCGCGGCATGCATGCGTGAGCGACCATGTGAGGGTGCGGTGCGATCGCGACAGCCCGTGCACAAGTGTACCTCCTTCTCATTTTGAAAACTTTAGGCAAGCCTGGCAAAATGTGTGGCGAAGTTTGGCAATGCAAGGCCTAGACCCAAACAGGATAAGTAATGTATGTACTAGGAGTACTAGTGTTAAAAAGAAAGGCGGGGTTTTCTTTTCGGGATTTAATCGATACAAATCCTCGTTTCACGTGTCAATTAATGCGTATTTTTTTTCGAAAGACCAAAGAGCTAACCATCTCACTCCTCATCGCTTGATTAATGCAGCGCCATGCAAACCAACCTTCTCACTTCCGCATGCATGCAGGGGATATTAATGTCCTTGGTTGCTAACCCCATCAATTTTGCCTCGATTTGTGTTAGTGGCCCTTTGCAAATTGTAATTTTGATAATACTGACCTTGTGTACAAAAAGAATGGAGGTAGTAACTATATTTGACTTCCTTCCCCATTGCGGTGACGTCGATGATTTTTTTTGTGGTTTGGCGAAGTGCGTTCGACGGAGAACACCATTGAGGGAGACCATGGCAAGTTGTTCGCAAGTGCCTCCTGCAAGCCGAGACAACCGCCTTATTTGCATCCAGGAAGTCCTTTACTAGTACTACTACTAGGAGTACTAGTGCGGTGAGATGGTTTCTCGAAGAAGACGATGGAGAAGCGGATACAGCGAAGAGTGAAATGATGGTTGCTTCGTCCGTGCTATGTGATTTGACGCCTCACTGCTTTGTGATTTGTGATAGAAGGGACAGGGGAGTAGACTCTATGCTCTATATTGTACTACATGCGTCCAAGCATGGGAGAAAGAGGAGAGACGTTGCATTTTTCTATTCCTTCAATCAATCAATCAGGGAGCTTCGGTCCCATCTTTTTGGCTTTGGAAACACCGTCCACAATGGTTCCCATGATGCCAAAAGCTATTTTCACATTTGGCTACACATTATGGATGCCCTTAACCGTACCACTTGGTTTTGCTCCTGTGTGCTATCTATACAAATCTCAATTATATTGATCTAAAAATTATAGAATCAAGATTAGTAAAAGGAGGTGATTTTGCCGCGGATGGCGGTTTGCTAACATGCGGTCCCACGTGTCGTTGCTTTACCAAGCCGATCCGCGTCCCACATGAGGCGTAACAACGGCGAAGCAACACGTGGTTAAGTTGAAGAAGATGAGGGAGAAGCGGATTCAACAATGAGTGAAATGATGGTTGCTTCGTCCTCCAACTTCTTTTTAGCATTATTACTTAGTCCCTCCAACTTAATCATGCGGAAAGGTGCAGCTTTGTGATTTGACGCCTCATTGCTCATTACTACGCCAACGCCATGGTAGGGTGCTTCACCCCGGCTGCTTTCTGATCAGATTCCGGTATGGCACGTGGACCCGGTAGCTTGATGTCCCACATGTCGGCGAAAGGGACTAGAAGATTTATGAAAGCGAAGCGCCCACTCTTCTGACGGAGGAGTAGACGGCACGACGCCCAAAGGAATCGTCACTTGTACCGTATAGTACTATAGTTTTGTTGTTTCGCACGATCCATCGATACAAACCCGATTAAACAGGAAAGGGCATGATTTTTCCCGCGCGGTAGATGATACTGGCCATACATTTCAAAGGCAATTTTAATGTATGCAAACGGAATAATTATAAGTAACAATATGATATCTAGTAAAACTAAAAACACATATGATTTATTGTGTTAGAGTGTAGTAGTAGTGCTGTATTGCATAGTTGTTAGATGTAACATGAGAGAACGTGTAGAGATGTAGTTTTGGAGGGCCTACAGAGAGAAAAGCGTAATACGGTCACCGAACTTCAGAATAAGCTGATTACGGTCACTATATACGTTTTGTGGTGATTATCCGGTCACTTGCTCACGATTCAGCATCGGATTGCACTCGCTGACCGCCAAATAGTCTACGTGGCGCCATGTTGACTAGTTAAATTGACCATGTTCCTTGTGGGTCCCATCTGTCGATTCGCATAGGGAAAAGGTTAGATAAACACAAATTTATGCGCAGCGCGACAAGGCTCCAACCCGTGCGCGGGAATCACCTGGTTGTGTATGTGTCTGCTGGGGCACGATGTGCGCATGCACGTGTAGGTTGAGCACTTGAGCGTGAGAGTGTGTGTTGGTCGTGTGGTGTACTGGTGTGTGCATGCATGCGTGCGTGTGTGCGTGTGAGTGTTGCGTGTGTGCGTGGCTGCGTGTGTATGTGTGAGTGTTGCGCGCATGGGTGGGTGCATGTGTTTGTGTGAGTGTTGCGTGGATGCAGTTCGTGTGCATGCGTGCGTGTGTGTATAATCATCACACCAGCTCCTGTGTGTTAAAACAGATGGCTCAGCATACCAATACAAGGCCACCTTGTCTGCTGTGCCCGTGGTCATGACTTGGAACCACCGTCCAAATATATTTTTGTCGTTTGTTTTCATTCTTACTAGCAAGATGCCCGTATGCTGCACGTAACATCAAGATGCATTTGTATGACTTATTTATCTTGTGAGAGAAAAGGATGAATGAGGGAAGGCCTTATTTGCAAATGTGGATAGGTGTGTGGGTACCTTTTTGCAAAATTGCCATAGTTTCTTTCCTATCCTCAGATATAAATCGGACGACCTATATTGCAGGATGGCAGGCACACCATCATCACCAACTCTGTTTTTTAAAAGAGTGTATTTTATGTATTTTATAAGAGTGTAGATGTAGAATAGATACAAGTCGACAGGTGGGCATGATGGTAGTGAGATAATGTGATGCAACACTAGAGGTGCCACGTGGAGCGTTTAACTGGTCAACTAGTCATGTCATGAGCAAATACAGAGTTGAACGGTGAGCCCTTGACTTTATAATAACCACTAAACGTAAACGGTGACCGTAATGAGTGGATTATGAAGTCCAATGTATGTATCGTGCTTTCGCTTCAAATACAATGATCATCATTGCATATATCGCGAGAGAAAGATGAAACACGCGTGAATTTTCTGGGGGCTTACTTTTAGAGGACCTGGAGATAGTTTTGTGTGCATACGTGAAAGGGACGTACAGGGGGGGTGTATGCGATGGGGAGAGAGATGCTCTTCGTTTCTCTTTATTATGACTAACTTTGTATATAATATAAAAATATACAAATTCACAGTGCGGAATAAATATGATTGTGGGCACCATGCAATGCAAATTAGCGTTCGTACTCCTCCATATAACTTTGTAATGTTGTACATATGTAGAAACTCTATAATATTTTGTGGCCACACTTTATTCAAAAGGAATGTTGTATGCGAAATAAACGTGAAGAGAGGGCTCTTTAGATCAATGGGGTACGTGATGTAACATGTGTGAATGTGTAGTTGATGCATTTGGCGGGGCCTAGGGAGGTATGTGTGTGTATTACGTATTCGAGAGAGGCATCGATAGAGGGGCCGACGGTTGGGGGGGGGGGGAGAGGGAGAGATAGCATGAGAAATGAGAGTGGTCTAGAGAGAGAGACGAATATGACGTCACGACAAGAGATTCCATTCCCTTGAGTGTGTATATGCAAGGGGGGGGGAGGGAATAGAGGCAGCAAGAGAAATTTTCTGTGTGTGTGGTGTTTGTGTTGGTATGTGTGGGTGTGAGAAGATAATGAGACGTGGGGGCAGAGGGTGTGTCACTGCGTGAGGTCCGGTGGGTCGAGGTGAGGCCCTTCATTCGGTTCCGTCCTGCGCCACATTTGTCGGCCCGTGACACATTTAGGAAGACCCATGGATGACTAGTCGTACAAGACAAAGATAGCAGAATTGTGAAGTACTCTGTGTCCACTGACAAAGCCGTCTAGGATTTGTAACCCTAGGTTCTTGGACTAAGGTAACCCCTTTATCTCTGATATTACAATTCATCCAACCTAACTTTAAGGGGCATCCTACAGAATGCTCTGCTAGAATCATACTACCGATTAGGAAGAGAGGTGTGAGACAATGCGTGAGAGACAGGCGTAAAGATAATGTGCATACATGAGACGCGTAGGCAGGTCCATGTATATAGAAAGGGTCGACGAGGATTGTGCGTGTGTATGTTTGCGAGAGGAAGAGTGCTTGTGATAAAGGTTAGTGAAAACAGTTGTAAATGGTTACGAGAGGGAGGGAGGGTTATATCTAGAGCATGTGTGCGAGAAAGACACCTCGGGAGAGAGTGTTTGAGCATGTGTGAGAGACCACCGATGGAGAGTGAAACTACACGTAAAAGACTGCTCTACACATTGATTAAAGATATAAATTGTATCCAAATATTAGGATGGGATCATGATATTTGCAATTCAAGGTAAGGAGCGGTCATTGATCCATCGACATCTAGATTCTATTGTATTTGAGCATGTCTATGTTATTATTCGACACAATTGATCCACATAGTTAGTATTTTGAACTCCAGACAATGCATCGCTTTAGCAATCGAATATAAACATGAGTATAGTTCATGTTGTGTGTGTAAAGCACATTATACATACGAAAGTTACACAATGGACATTATAAATAGCTACATATGAACTAGCATACATTTGAATTCAACTTAAGGTGGTTAAAAAAACGAATTCAACATGAAGTCCATTCAATTATTTGAATTTGATATCATGGCATTTGTAAACCAAACCTAAATGAGTGGGGCACCAATCTTTTCTCTCGATTTTGTACATAATAGCATATGTAGCCGTGTACAAAATAGATTCAAATTTAGCTCCTCCATTCCAAAATAATCGTAGTTATAGGATTTTCAAGTGTCAAAATTTCAAAAAGAAGCGGATAATTTAATGAGGTTTTCAAACATACAAGGTCAAATATAACATTGTCTATTTAGGTCAATCCTGATAGTTCAAGAGTACTCCAAACGTGAATGCTTGTGTTTCAAAATTTCGAACGAAGCCCCAAAAGAGCCTCTACTACCGCCGAAACCGCGTGAGACCAATGTTTGGTAGTACAAGGAAATTACTTTTCTAATAACTCCGACCCGTGAAACCCGCCGGCCTGACGTCCAAAGGTCTAAACCGGGGTAGGTTTGTAGCTTCATCTAGACGCCACGCAACCGCCTCCGAAAAACATTCATACACAATGGCCGCCTAAGCACACATGCGCGCGGCCGAAATCGCTCCCGCCCACTATTTGGGACACCTGGGATTACCATCTTACCCCCGACCCGCAGTAGGTCCGAAATTTAAGAGGGGCTAAGTTTGTACTTTCCCAAATTTCAAACAAGCGCGTCCCATCTTCTGTTCAAAAAAAGCCAAAAACAAGCGCGTCCTGCATCAAACATGGTTCCCCCACCCGTCCGATTCCCCATTCATACTCCGTGGGCGCCAAAACTACCTCTCCACCAGTCTGAAACCCGGCGTCCTCCGTCCGCCACCCCATCCCACCCATCAACCGCCGCCTCCTCCATCACGCCGGAGCCGATACCCCGACGTCGTCGTCCACCGCAACCTCAACCGCAACGCCCTCCACGGCTAGTAGTTGAAGCCTAGGCCGAGCCGTCCGTACCCGGGCCGTCCGTACCCGAGCCAGTTCAACCACGCCGTCCTGCGCCACACCGCTGCCGCTCCAACTTAGCCACACTCCACCGCACTGGAGCTGTTCCTGCTACGCCGTCCTTCGCCGCCTCGGATCTGCTTCCGCTCCGCCGACATAGGGCCACGGCAACACAGTCAACAATTTGGCCATGGGTTCGTCCAAGCCTGCACCCTCCAGAACATCGGTTTCCCCGGTAAAAAGAAGAAGATCGGCGTGACATGTGGAGGTGACCACACCGCAACCAAGAAGGTACTCCTCTTCCCTTATTCGTGCAAATCTTACGACTCTGCTTGCATGGTATTCATCCCACATAAGGCACTAGTTGACCACTTCTTCTTGATACTAGATGTTCCTAGTAACTCGCGATGCACAAGGTTTCTCCTCATATACTATTTCACCTTAGCTAGAGGTCCGTCGCCCCCCTGCATTTCAATTTCTGGCCAGTTGATTCCCAATTAACGGAAGCATTCCCCAGCGTAACAGGCGCTATGTAACATCCCAAATTTTCAATTTGGAATGTTATACATAGATCATCACTTGCATATCATATTTCATTGCATTTTGGCCGATCCTAGAAATTTCACGCGACTCAAGGACCCACGGAGAGAGTTGGAGATTTCGTTATTTTCATATTTGAGTTTTCTCAAATTTTGAAAACAGGATCATTTGATTTTATTTATTTTATCTTCAATTATTTCTACTATCAAAATATGAGAGAGGGAATAAAATGACTTTCCCAAAATAAAGGAGTAATGAAGATTTAATAAAAGAAATCAAATAAGATTCTATTTGGAGTTTTTCGCTATTTTATTTGAATTTAGGAAAAATTGCACGTTTTCAAAAACTGCATTTTAGGGCCAAGAAAATGTTCACCTTGTTCTAAATATTTTAGTTAGGCGGTGAAAATTTGTTATGGCATTTTTAGATTTATATATATATATTTAGATTTTTTCTAAGTCTTGGCGAAATTATTTAAAAAAAAGCAGCACTTGCACTGGGCGGGCGAAGGCCCACGCCGCCGCCTCCGCTGGAGACCGCACCGCCGCCATCGAGTCCGGCCGGGCACGCCTCCCGAGGCCGACCACGACCCGGCGCCCCTTCCCCAAGTTGCGCCGTCCCCCCTTTATAACCGCCGCCGGACCCCCACAGAGCCCCACACCGCCGCCGCCGCCCGCCCGCCGCCGCCAGCCGCCCGCCAGCGCCGCCTGCCGCCGCCCGCCACCGCTCGGAGCTGCCGCCCCGCAGCCCCGCACCACCCGCCGCCGCCCGGAGCCCCGCTGGAGCTTCGCAGGAGCCCGAGCCGAGGTAACCCTAGTTTTCGTTTTTTAAATAGATCGGTTTTTCCCCGGCTTATTATTTAGCGAGCGTTTGCTCGTTCGTTTGTTTTAACGAACGCGTTCATCATTTAGATTCAGATAACGAACTTCGTTAATCTGTTCGTCGTTTTTCTTTTTATCAGATTTATTCCGCGATTTTTCTGATCGTGATTTCTGATCCGATTTTTGATCTAGTATAACTTTTCGCTCGTTTATCGAAATCAGGCGATTCAAGCGCCTATAGTTTCGCCTCGAAACCCTCTTTCCGAATATCTACTCAAACAAGTTTTTGCCTCTGTAAAATTTGACTTAGGTCCAGATTAGTAAAACAAAGCCTGTTTCTTTCGCCGTTTGACTTTCGTTGCTTCGTTCGTTTGATTCTTTTTGCAAACCGGAGTTTTTAAGTTGAACTTTCTGGTTAGATCTTCTATTTGAGTTTTACCTGTGCATTAGTTGAGTACTTATAGTGTGCTTGTTTGTTTGCGATAGAGTACCCGGAGTGCGCCGCCTGTTACTTCGAGACTCTAGGTTTCACGGATCATCAGCAAGGCAAGTAACACTTTGATCATACCTCTTTTCATACCCAGTTTTTATGCATTAGATCAATCCTAAAACATTGCATGATTAGGATCTAATTAAATTGTGGGTTTTGGGAAGTAGATGAGGTAGTACCTATTACCTGTTTTATTATCAAACCCTTGGGAGTTACTTCTACGTTTGCTTATTATGCCATGCTATGCTAGTAGACGTGGATTAGGTGAGTGTATCCATGACAGATGTCAGATTGTTAATTAATGGTTTATTTAAGGTGGCAACTTAAACACACATCTGGGTGGATTGAGGTACCTGGGTATTCCAGGATTGCCTGTTTCTTTTGGACCGCCACCCAGGCTCAAAGGGATCATGAGATTATTCATGCTAGAAACTTCCGTGTGTAGCCACAAGCTATTATGGGTTCTAGCATAGTTGACTAAGTCGTGCGAACTCTTACAGTGGTAGACTAGCAGATGTAGAGGGATGTAGGTGTAACTGTCTACCTGTTCGTAAGGTGCTAGCGCTTCTGAAAGACTATGTCTCGGTCATCCATTTCTCAAACACCATGCAGTGCGAGAAATCAAATGGAGGAGATCGAGTCTTGTGGGGAAAAGTGCACAACCTCTGCAGAGTGTATAAACTAATCATGGTTAGCCGTGTCCCCGGTTATGGACATCTTGAGTATCTAGTACTTGGATTATCATGTGAATCTCATCATGTCACTTTAATTAATATTGTTGGGTTTTAATGATGATATTTAATTGGGATTGAGAATGCTGTCAACCATTCTCAATGTTTAACAACCACCATGATAGTTAAACTAAATTTATACCTTTGCAGTAGGGAAAAATTGGCTTTACGCAAAACTGTAACCATAGAGCTTTGCACCAGCCATATATGCATGTAGTATAGCATTACTCTGTCATATTGTTTCTCTATGTGTTACATTGCCAGCATATTCCGTGTGCTGACCCGTTTTCGGGCTGCAACGTTCATGTTGCAGACTTTTCGCAACGACGAGTAAGGTGCCTTAGGTCGTGGTTCTATACTCAGTGATGCCGTTGGAGTTGATGGACTCGCTTATCTTCCAAGCCTTCCGCTGTTATCGTTATTAGATGGCCTTAAGCCGTATTTATTGTAATAAGTTCTATTTTGGAGACACTTGATGTAATAAGTGTGTGATTGCTACTCTGTTATAAATCCTTCAAGCATCGTGGCGTGTCGAGATTCTTGATCCAGGATGACATTGATGCATAGAGGTCGACTGTTTGAGGTCTGGTCGCTACAAGATGGTATCGAGCACCACGATGTAGGACACGACCACTAAGCTAAAGCCCTAGATCACTACTCTTTCTTCTAATTTCTGACTCCTCATCTTTTCTATTCTTTTAGGATGGCAGATGCAAGGAACAAGTTCACACAACCGGATGAAGATACACCCTTTGGATGTCACTTGAAGGAAGTCACTAGATACCTGAACATCGGAGTACCAAGCTTCACCGGGACCTACAACGCCACTTTACCCGAAGAGGAGCGCTGGATGATTCAAGTTCAAGTTCCAGGAAGGACATTTGCACCAGTCACGGAGCCCATAGAGTTTTCCTTTGATGCACCAACCTGGAGTCTAGGAAAGAGCATGGCAGCCCACATCGCCATGGGACGTATCGGAGAAGTTTACCGCAATGATCTCAAGAATACTATCTACCAAATCTGTGGGCGCCGAGATGAACAATTGGAGATGATCAGCACCAGGAGGGATAGATCAATCGCAACATATATCCAGGAGTTAAACCAGCACATCCGACGTCAGGAGAACCAGATGTCTTGTGAGCATGGAGGATCTGCAGAAGGCTATGACCAAGATCAAGGAGCTAGAGGAAGAACTCAAGGCTACACGTGAAGATTACATGGAAGAAATTAAAGTGCTAGTGGAGAAGAATGATCACTTAACCAGGAAGCTCAGAGTTTTCATGGGAGACCCTGCGCCAGGAGGAAATGACGACGATTCCACTTGCCCGAATAACTATATCATCATCGGATTTACACCGACTCGGATCCCACGGCGGTGATGATGACTATGTTGATGAAGTGGAGCAGATATCATGGAGTCTTCATCGGAGCAGTTTTTCTAGTTGACCACCATAACAAAAGTAGTAGAAATTCCCCATTGTATTTAGTTTAGTCCAAGCACTTTTTAACGATAGTTAGACCGTTGTATGCCCTTGTTTGAATTGATTGGAGTGTTATTGATTGAATTTGTCTCATGTGCATATGGGTAGTGTTTTCTCACTAGACCTCATTCTATTCTATTTTCTCACCCTCTCTAAACCCTCAGATGCCTCCGAGACGCGACACCAGATTTGTTTTCCCACCGGAGATCACTCAGTTGATACTGAGCAGTAATGCCTTGATTCAAACACTGCATGCAGAACCAAAGGCGACAACAACAACAACAACAACAACAACAACAACCCACCACCACCACCACCTGTTGACCATTTGACCCGTTTCTTGAGGCTAAATCCGCCGGTGTTTTCCAGTAGCACCGAGCCGATTATTGCAGATGATTGGCTCCGCAAGGTTGGAAGGGAGCTGACCACTGCAGGATGCACTGATGCGGAAAGAGTGCATTTTGCCGCACATCAGCTTGATGGACCCGCAACATCATGGTGGGAGAATTACACAGCCACACACCCTATTGACACAGTCACGTGGGATCAGTTTCAACAAGCTTTCCGTACTGCCCATGTTTCAGCAAGCTTTCCGTACTGCCCATGTTTCAGCAGGAGCTATGGCCATGAAGAAGCGTGAGTTTCGCAACCTACGCCAACGAGGACGTACTGTAAGCCAGTATGTGGAGGACTTTAGTAAGTTAGCACGTTATGCCCCATATGACGTTGCTACAGATGCAGCTAAGCAGGAGAAGTTTATGGAAGGGCTGAATGATGAGCTGAGCATGCAGTTGATGGTAGCCACTTTGAATAACTACCAGGAGTTGGTAGATCGTGCTCTTATGATTGAAGGGAAGCAGCAACAGATTGACAACCGCAAGAGAAAGTATGGACATGGGAAGTATAATTCTGGAGCTCAGCAGAAGCTACGCTTTACCCCAAAACCGAGAGGACAATTTCAGCATACCCATGGAGGAGGTAGCTCGCACAACCATAATGGTTCCAAAAATGGAAACGGGAATGGAGGAAGCAATGGACAAAACCGCACCAACCCGTCGACCCCAGCCAAGAGAGACCTGAGCCAAGTCACTTGCTTTAAGTGTCAGAAAAATGGACATTATGCCAATGAATGTCCCAAGCCCGTAATGGAAATGGCAATGGAAGCTCAGGAAGAAGCCGAACCCTTTCAACAGGGGATGTGAACCACGTTAACGTGGAGGAGGTTGAAGCTTCGATGATGCAGTAATAGGTAAGTTTTTGGTTAAGACATTTACTGCAATTGTTCTTTTTGATACTGGTGCATCGCATTCATACATATCACGGGGATTTGTGGATAAGTACAAACTGCCCACCAAGGTTCTTAGAACACCTATGCTAGTAAGCTCACCGGGAGGCGGAGTATATGGCTGATCGTGGATGTTTTCAAGTACCTTTGAGCATAGGTAGGCATGTTTTCCCCATGGATTTAGTCATTCTGGAATCGCAAGGTTTGGACGTGATTCTAGGTATGGATTGGCTATCGATGTATGGAGGGAACATCGATTGCGCTAGTAAGTCGATTTTTCTTACAACGCCCGAAGGAAGAAGGATGAAGTATGTATCACGGCATGAGCCGAGGAGGACACAAGTAAACTCCTTATCAGGAGTTGTGTAGGAGGAAGTACCAGTGGTGAAGGATTACCCGGACGTGTTTCCAGAAGAGTTGCCAGGCATGCCACCGGATAGAGACATTGAGTTTTTGATTGAGCTTTTGCCAGGCACAAGGCCAATATCCAAGAGACCGTACCGGATGCCCGCACAAGATTTGGAAGAAATTAAGAAGCAGATTAAGGAGTTACTGGATAAAGGTTTTATTCTCCCAAGTTCTTCGCCTTGGGGATCACCAGTACTTCTAGTGGAGAAGAAGGATGGATCATTGAGAATGGTTGTTGATTATCGTGGATTGAATGAAGTGACAATTAAGAATAAGTACCCATTGTCGATGATCAACGACTTGTTTGACCAATTGCAAGGAGCTAAAGTATTTTCCAAGATCGATTTGCGATCAGGATACCATCAGTTGAAGATTCGAGAGCAGGATATACCTAAGACGGCTTTTACCACAGTGCAGGTTGTATGAGTATACCGTTATGTCATTTGGTCTGACTAACGCACCTGCCTATTTCATGAACATGATGAACAAGGTGTTTATGGAGTTTTTGGATAAGTTCGTCGTGGTGTTCATTGATGATATTTTGGTTTACTCGAAGAATGAAGAAGAGCATAAGGAGCATTTGCATTTGGTACTTGAGAAGCTCAGAACATCAGTTATATGCCAAGTTCAGCAAATGTGAGTTTTGGTTGAAGGAAGTTGGATTTCTCAGACATGTTATATCCGGAGAAGGTATAGCAGTGGATCTTGCTAAAGTTGTCACTGTGACAAACTGGGAGGCACCAACGACAGTTGGAGAGATCCGGAGTTTCCTTGGACTGGCGGGATACTACCGGAGATTCATTGAGAATTTCTCGAAGATTGTGAAGCCTATGACGGAGTTGTTGAAGAAGGATACCAGGTTCAATTGGACTGAGGAATGTGAGGCTAGTTTCCAAGAGTTGAAGAAACGTTTGGTTACCTTACCAGTGTTGATTCTGCCAGATCAAAGCAAGGATTACGAGGTGTATTGCGACGCTTCATGTTGAGGACTTGGAGCAGTGATTATGCAGGAGGGAAGAGTTGTTTCGTATGCTTCACGACAGCTTAAGCCTCATGAGTTGGATTATGCTACTCATGATTTGGAGTTAGCAGCCGTGGTACACGCATTGAAGACTTGGAGACATTTTCTCATTGGAAACCATTGTGAGGTGTACACGGATCACAAGAGTTTGAAGTACATATTCACGCAGAAGGAGTTAAATCTCAGGTAAAGGAGATGGTTGGAGCTCATTAAGGATTTTGATATGAGATTGCATTATCACCCCGGAAAGGCTAACGTAGTAGCAGCTGCGTTGAGCCGCAAGAGCCATGTCAACACACTAATGACCGGAGGGTTACCAAAGGAGTTAACCGAGGAATTTCGAGAGCTGTGTTTGGAGATAGTCCCGAGAGGCTATGTAGCAGCATTGGAGATACAGTCTACTTTGATGGATAAGATTAGAGAAGCTCAGAAGACGGATAAGGAGATTGTCTCTATTAAGGAGAAAATGAGCAAGGGAAAGGCTAAGGGATTTCGTGAGGATGAGCACGATACCCTATGGCTTGAAGACCGCGTTTATGTGCCTAATGATCCGGAGATCAGGAAGTTGATTCTGCAAGAGGCCCATGATTCGCCGTATTCGATTCACCCAGGAAATACCAAGATGTATTTGGATTTGAAGGATACTTTCTGGTGGACCGGAATGAAGAAGGTTATTGCAGAGTATGTAGCAGTTTGTGATGTATGTCAGAGAGTGAAGGCAGAGCATCAGAAACCAGCTGGATTGTTATAGCCATTGTCGATACCCGAATGGAAGTGGGAAAAGTTAGGCATGGATTTTATCACGGGATTGCCCAGGACTCATTCAGGCTATGACTCGATTTGGGTTGTACTCGATCATTTGACGAAGGTAGCTCATTTCATTCCAGTGAAGACTACCTACAGCAGTGCCAAGTTGGCTAAGATACATGACCAGGATCGTATGTCTGCATGGAGTTCCGAGGAGTATCGTATCAGATAGACGAACCCAATTCACCTCAAAGTTTTGGAATCAGTTGCACGAAACTTTGGGAACCGAACTAGAGTTTAGTACAACTTTTCATCCATGCAGATGGATGCACCGAGAGAGTCAATCAGATTTTGGAGGATATGCTTTGAGAGCATGTGCATTGGATTATGGATCAAGTTGGGATGACAACTTGCCATATGCGGAGTTTTCTTATAACAACAGCTATCAAACCAGTTTGAAGATGGCCCCTTTCGAAGCCTTGTACGGAAGGAGGTGCAGAACCCCGCTGTTGTGGGATGAAGTTCGAGACCCGCAGTTGTTTGGACCAGATTTGATTAAGGAGTCTGAACGGAAGGCGAAGTTGATTCACGATAGGCTCAAGGTAGCCCAGTCTAGGCGAAGAGCTATGCGGATTCAAAATGCAAGGAGACAGTATAGGAAGTCGGAGACAAAGTTTATCTTCGTGTGTCACCACTTTGAGGAGTTAAGCGTTTTGGAGTTAAAGGAAAGTTAGTGCCACGTTTTGTGGGGCCATATAAAGTTTTGGAGCGCATGGGAGAAGTTGCTTACAAGTTGGAATTGCCCGAGGGATTGTCAGGAGTTCACGACGTGTTCCACGTTTCTCAGTTGAAGAAGTGCCACACAGAGATGGCTGATATACCACTAAGAGATAATGTGCCACTGGAAGCGATTCAGTTGGGTAACGATTTGACCTACGAGGAGAAACCAGTCAAAATCCTCGAGTATGCCAATCGAGTCACCCGCAGTAAGGTTATTAAGTTTTGCAAAGTTCAGTGGAACCAGCACACCGACGATGAAGCCACCTGGGAGCGAGAGGAAGATCTGCTTAAGGACCACCCTCACCTATTTTCTAGCCAACCCGAATCTCGAGGGCGAGATTCATCTTAAGGGGGGTAGGTTTGTAACATCCCAAATTTTCAATTTGGAATGTTATACCTAGATCATCACTTGCATATCATATTTCATTGCATTTTGGCTGATCCTAGAAATTTCACGCAACTCAAGGACCACGGAGAGAGTTGGAGATTTTGTTATTTTCATATTTGAGTTTTCTCAAATTTTGAAAACAAGATCATTTGATTTTATTTATTTTATCTTCAATTATTTCTACTATCAAAATATGAGAGAGGGAATAAAATGACTTTCCCAAAATAAAGGAATAATGAAGATTTAATAAAAAAAATCAAATAAGATTTTATTTGGAGTTTTTCGCTATTTTATTTGAATTTAGGAAAAATTGCACGTTTTCAAAAACTGCATTTTAGGGCCAAGAAAATGTTCACCTCGTTCTAAATATTTTAGTTAGGCGGTGAAAATTTCTTTTGGCATTTTTAGATATATATATATATATATATATATATATATATAGATTTTTTTCTAAGTCTTGGCGAAATTATTTAAAAAAGCAGCACTTGATCGGGCCGAAGGCCCAGCCAGCTTGACCGCCGCCGCCTCAGGAGACCGCACCGCCGCCGCCACCGAGTCCAGCTGGGGCACGCCTCCTGAGGCCGACCCTGACCCGGCGCCCCTTCCCCAAGTCGCGCCGCCCCCTTTATAACCGCTGCCGGAGCCCCCTGCAGCCCCACACCGCCGCCGCCACCCCACCGCCCGTGCCGCAGCCGCCAGGGCCGCCTACCGCCGCCCGCCGCCGCTCAACCGCCCGCACCACCACCGCCGAGCCCGCCGAGCTTCACCGAGCCAGTGAGGTAGCCGCCGCCGTTTCTTTTTGAGAAAAACCGTTTCGTTTTTTAGAAAACCCTAGTTTTCATTTTTTTTAAAAAAGATCGGTTTTCCCCGGTTTATTATTTAGCGAGCGTTCGCTCGTTCGTTTGTTTTAACAAACGCGTTCATCGTTTAGATTCAGATAACAAACGATCGTTCGTTAATCTGTTCGTCGTTTTTCTTTTTCTCGGATTTATTCCGCGATTTTTCTGATCGTGATTTCTGATCCGATTTTCGATCTAGTATAACTTTTCGCTCGTTTATCGGAATCAGGCGATTCAAGCGCCTAGAGTTTCGTCTCGAAACCCTCTTTCCGAATAATCTACTCAAACAAGTTTTTGCCTCTATAAAATTTGACTTAGGTCCAGATTAGTAAAACGAAGCTTGTTTCTTTCGCCGTTTGACTTTCATTGCTTCATTCGATTTGATTCTTTTTGCAAACCGGAGTTCTTAAGTTGAACTTTCTGGTTAGATCTTCTATTTGAGTTTTACCTGTGCATTAGTTGAGTACTTATTGTGTGCTTGTTTGTTTGCGATAGAGTACCCGGAGTGCGCCGCCTGTTACTTTGAGTCTCTAGGTTTCACGGATCATCAGCAAGGCAAGTAACACTTTGATCATACCTCTTTTCATACCCGGTTTTTATGCATTAGATCAATCCTCAAACATTGCATGATTCAGATCTAATTAAATTGTGGGTTTTGGGAAGTAGATGAGGTAGTACCTATTACCAGTTTTATTATCAAACCCTTGGGAGTTACTTCTACGTTTGCTTATTATGCCATGCTATGCTAGTAGACATGGATTGGGTGAGTGTATCCATGACAGATGTGAGATTGTTAATTAATGGTTTATTTAAGGTGGCAACCTAAACACACATCTGGGTGGATTGAGGTACCTGGGTATTCCAGGATTGCCTGTTTCTTTTGGACCGCCACCCAGGCTCAAAGGGATCATGAGATTATTCATGCTAGAAACTTTCGTGTGCAGCCACAAGCTATTATGGGCTCTAGCATAGTTGACTAAGTCGTGCGAACTCTTACAGTGCTAGACTAGCAGATATAGAGGGATGTAGGTGTAACTGTCTACCCGTTCGTAAGGTGCTAGCACTTCTGAAAGACTATGTCTCAGTCATCCGTTTCTCAAACACCATGTAGTGCGAGAAATCAAACGGAGGAGATCGAGTCTTGTGGGGAAAAGTGCACAACCTCTGCAGAGTGTATAAACTAATCATGGTTAGCCGTGTCCTCGGTTATGGACATCTTGAGTATCTATTACTTGGATTATCATGTGAATCTCATCATGTCACTTTAATTAATATTGTTGGGTTTTAATGATGATATTTAATTGGGATTGGGAATGCTGTCAACCATTCTCAATGTTTAACAACCACAATTGTAGTTAAACTAAATTTATACCTTTGCAGTAGGGAAAATTTGGCTTTACACACAACTGTAACCATAGAGCTTTCCACCAGCCATATATGCATGTTGTATAGCATTACTCTGTCATATTGTTTCTCTATGTGTTACATTGCCAGCATATTCCATGTGCTGACCCGTTTTCGGGCTGCAACATTCATGTTGCAGACTTTTCAGACGACGAGTAAGGTGCCTTAGGTCGTGGTTCTATACTCAGTGATGCCGTTGGAGTTGATGGACTCGCTTATCTTCCAAGCCTTCCGCTGTTATCGTTATTAGATGGCCCTAAGCCGTATTTATTGTAATAAGTTCTCTTTTGGAGACACTCGATGTAATAAGTGTGTGATTGCTACTCTGTTATAAATCCTTCAAGTACTGTGCATGTTAGCATTACTGATCCAGGGATGACACTGATGCACAGAGGTCAGACTGTTTGAGGTCTGGTCGCTACACGCTAGTACGACTTACGCCGGGGAAGCAGCGCCTTGGTGTTTATCTTAGGGGCGTGTGCGGCCTAGAGCTACTGGCGCCCGATCTGGAGGTCGGCCGGGATTAAAGGGATGGCCTGGGGGCTCTGCCAAGGACGGCGGTGGTGTGAGGTCGATGGGAGGGCGGGGCGGCGGAGGCAGGGGTCTGGGCCGGTGGTCGCTGGTGGTTCGAGAAAGATCGTCAACGGTGACTGGTGAGAGGTAGACGAAGGCCATCTGCCCGTTCCTTATAGATCGGACGGTTCATAAAAAAAATCGACTGATCTATTTATTTTTAGTCGACTGTTATCTTGATAGGACCACATGTGGTGGTGTGCTGGAGGAGCACCTGCATTTCCTGTGCTCATATATTACAAAATCATACGGAGTAGAATCTAATTTTGTTTGCCATGCAATATTGTAAAGCTATCATATGTCTCCTATCATTGATTTTTCAGCCACCTGCTATCTTCTACTTTTTACGATTGCACTACTTACGCACACACTTCACCCATACTCTCACTATTGTGTTTTTATGCAAGGTATTTGGACCCTGCCTTCACGAAGCGAGGAAAGAGAAGAGAGAAGTCGCTCCAGCGTGATGCAGCGGCTAGGCTGCATATCGTTTCAAGACTTTAAAGGGTGTAGTGTCGGCAGATGGAGAGCGGGAACGTAGTTCGAGTTGATGATCTCGCTTCGCCGTGAACCACCATCCCACGTGCTTGCTTTAACTTCACGGTGTCATATGTGGTTGCATGTTGCATATGGTGTCTAGCTTGTATTCGAAAGGCCGAAGTCAGTCTTTATCAAGATAAGGAAAGATATTTTTTACATGAACCACCATCCGGGAGCACCGGAAGACAAATAGCTAGTCGAGGGCCCGCGAGCCGATGACAAGACCAACAAAGATAGGCATCACACGGAAGCCAACTAAAAACTGCGATGGTGGCGAAGCAGCCCGCCTCCCACCAGGCTCTTAGGTCCTAGATGATCATGCTCACCACTCCGGTAGGATGTCTAGCTTGTATTGCTTCCAATTTGGTTAAATTGCATCTGCTTAGCTTACACATTATACCTTTGAATATGACATGCCTTTACATTTTTTGGTACATACTAGTACATCTGTGTATTAACAATGTTCTTACATCAAACTAATTTTCTTGTGTATCCCTCATCAATCACTTATGACGAGTCAGGCAGGCAAGGGGACTACTCATTTAAAGAATGCAGCGTCAGCATCAAGACATGATTCTCAAGAAAGCGAAATGCTAGATGAAGATAGTGAGCGTAGCTCTGTAGTTGATTACAGCATTTCCCCTACACTAGCATCGCAGGTGCTTGCTCTAACTTGGCAGCGTGATATGTGGTTGCATGTTGCATATGGTGTCTAGATTGTAATTCTTCCAGTCTGGTTAAACTGCATGTGCTAGTCTGCTTAGCTTATAGTACATTATACATGTTAATGTGACATGCCTTCCTTTATTTAGTACATAGTACACATGTCTATTAAGCATGTCCTTACATAAAACTATTGTTTTTTTGTATCCCGCATCAATCAATATGACGAGACACCTTTAGTATATGCAGTGCGATATTAGTTGCATCTTTCATATGATTTATAGCATGCGCTGCTTCTAATTTGTTGAAATTCCATTTATGATGGGACACTTTTAACTTGGCAGAGTCATATTGGTTGCATCTTTCATGTGGTGTCTAGCTTGCATTGCTTCTTATTTGCTGGAATGGTTTATGCTTAGTTTACACAAACAGTTGTGAACATGCCATGCCGTCTGTTTTTCGTACATATTCCATCCTGGTATCATGTGTTTGCCTTACATCAAAGTAGTGATTGTCGATTATCATGCATGAATGAGTTACGAAGAGAATTTTATTGCTTTTTCTTGTCGGTTTTACTTGACAATTCAAAATCAATAAAGCGGAAGGAAGTTAGCAAGGCAACGGATAAAGGTGCTCCTTCGAGCGGAGGGCCTCTCTGATTTCTACTCCTCCACACCCCCAAGATGATTTCCAAGACAACACATGCATAGACACTTAACAAAGCTGTGTTTATGATGAGCACGTCTCCCCTAGTGCAAAGATCACCTTTGGTGCTCCCTCTAACTTGGCAATCAAGTATATGTGGTTGCATGTTATGTGTGATGTCTAGCTTGTATTGCTTCTAATTTTGTTGAATTCCATCTCGCTTACTTTACACATTATACTTGAATAAGACACGTGTTCCTGTTTCTAGAACATACAATATCTGTCTATCACACCATGTTCTTACATCAAATTACTACTGTTGTGTAACCTGCAACAATCACTTATCATAAGACACGTTTGACTTTAGAGTGTGATATAGGTTACATCTCACATTCTTTTCTAGCTTGTACTACTAATTTGTTGAAATGTCACTTGTGACGCAGACAGTTTTAACTTGGTAGAGTGATATTCGTTGCATCTTTCATATGGTGTCTAGCTTTCGTTGCTTCTAATTTGTTGAAATGCCTTCTCCTTAGTTTACACATCATAAGCTGTGAATATGCAATGGCACTAATGACGAGAGACCTCTAACATGGTAGTGTGATGTTGTTTGCATCTTGCATATGATTTATTTCTTGTCTTTGCTTCACATTTGTTTTAAACGCCATTTATGATGAGACAACATTAACTTGGCGAGCGATATTTGTAGCATCTTTCATATAGTGTCTACCTTCCATTGCATTGCTTCTAATTTGGTGAAATGTCTTCTTCTTAGTTTACACATCATAGTTACGGTTATCTCTCCGTCCTGTTTTTCATACATATTACATCCTCCTATCATGTGGTTGTCTAACATCAAAGTTCCGTTAAATGCATCACGCATCAATTTGTTACGAAGAACTAAATTGTTATTCATTTTTCTTGTCGGCTTGACTTAACATGGCACAGAGAAAGACGAAGAAACACGGAATGGCGAGGAATGAGAAGCGGATGAATCCTCCAGATTCTGGGGTGCGATGGTGCAATAGAAGGTCAAAGTCCAGCGGAAAATTCTCTGAATCTGGCATCCCATGCTACACGAGCTGCAAAAAAAGCCAAGCAGAAACAAATAGCTGCCACCAAACAAGCGAAGTCAGCCCTAGTTCTTGCAACACCTACCACAGTACTACCAATTTGCACGACATACTGCGTGCGTAAACTGAGCTAGCAAAGACGTTCCCAAGCTCCCTTGCCACGACACTACTTCCCAAGCACTCTTGACACAAGACGAGTTGGCAATATCAGATGAACCTTGTGAGCTTCAACATCAAGAAGGTAGTTCTTTGAGTCAAGTTCTGATTCCATGCTTCTTTATATGTAGTCTCACAGTTTGATGTACACTAACACTTCCTATGTTCGTTGTTGGACTAGCACCTAGGCGCAAGAGGAAACAAACATCAGGGATAATCCTCGATAGGTTAACTGAATCTAGAGGAGGAAGAACGGAGATCCGTTTTGAGGCAGGTTTAAAAAGGCCACGTGATGCTCTGAAGTCGGCCAAGTTAGTATTAGAGGCAACGGTTGCCGTTAGGTGTCATGTACGTATCCTCCCAACATGGATTCAGTACAAGAATAACAAAGACGAAACCCAGTTCAACACCTTCCTCGACCATTTATCTGTAAGTATAGTTATGTATGGAAACTAGTAATATTGTCTTGCTCTATCCCATACTTTCTAGGTTGCTGATAATGAGACTCCCATAATTTTCAACAGATGAGGTTCAAGTTGGATAGCCAAGATGATGCAACCAGACAAGCTTGCACCCATGTTTTGAAGTCTGCCTTTCTGCGACGATGTCGGTATAACTTGAGGAAAACTCACTTTGAAGGCAAGGCTAACAGTGAACTTTCCCAAACATCTCCTGTGGAAAATAAATCGGATGAAGACTGGAGGGGCCTTGTTAAACACTGGTCTGATCCGAAGTATCAGGTACATTATATATATGTGATCAGATCACATGTTGAAGTCCTATTTACGCATGTGTCACACAAATCTATCTTCTTGTAGGTGAACTGTTCAAAGAACAAGGCCAACCGTACAAAAGTGAAATTCCAACAGGGCAGCGAGGATCTCGTAGCTATATTGCACCTTGCGAGGCTCTTGTAATTAGCTTCGCTTTCACTCTTTTCATTGTACCATATTATCGGATCTATATTGACTTGTTCGAAATGCAGAGGAAAGCCATAAGGACCAAAAAGTACACTGAACCAAATGCTGTGGAAATCTTCAAGGACCCACACACCAGCAAGAAGAAGGGCATGACCACACCGATCAAAGCCGTTGTTGTAAGTCCTTAATCCTCATGCCTTTTAACTACTACTTACTCTAACTTGTGCCTTGAATCGCATGGTTTGCAGCCAATGTCTATTACTCTTTTCAATTTTATACACAATTGTCTTAGCGTATCATTGCACCTTACAAGGTTTAAAAGAGAGGAGTGATGTTCCTTTGAACTTGACCCGTAATCTAGTTCCGTGCTGGACTTGCCCACACAACGTTACAATTGCCTGTTTATGCATTCTCGGTTGTTTTGTGATATGAATGATGTCATACTATGCTTACCGTATTATAAACTTCGTCTCTTTATCCTTAGCCCTCAATACAATGTGAAGAAATAGACAATACATTAGCGATGGTACATGCTCATATGTTTGGAACCTGGTTTTATTATGTACTTTGTAATAAAATACAACTAATATTTTACATGGGTTCACCAGAATAAGTTCTGTATATAGACCAAAGCTATTTTGTTTGGTTTTGCTGCCTCCTTAATATCTTACGTTACGGTACTACTAATGTAAAACCTCAACTTTTTAGCGAGCTATGGAAAAAATGGTGGAACCGCCACCTTACGAAGGTGGCGAGGCAACTATAACCGCAATGTCGGCTCTTGCTGCGGTGGGTCGATACACAATCCACTAACAAAGGCCAAAAGCACGTTCCTACGTATCTTGGGTTGGTTGTTAAGGCAATATCGTCCAAACTGCCTCATGATCAAGATATGCAAGCTCAAAGCAATGTTGTATCTGCGCTCCAGACACAAGTCCATTCCCTAACAGAGGCCCTTTGTGAAACAAGGAGAAACATTGCTCAATGTTGTCAAGATATGCATGGTTTTGAAACCGGACTATCGGACATTTGCTATGTTGTTCGAGAGCCTAGGGAAATGAAGGCGAGGGTTATGGTGCTCCATCGGACAATACAAAGATGAAAAACGTAATGGGCCAAAGTCAAATGAACTGAGCTTGAACTTCTGGTGGTGCATTTATACGCTAGACTGTTAAGTTTTATGCCAACCTTCCTTTTGTTATATAGTTATAATTTGTTTTGGTGCAATACAAAATTTATTCTTAACGTCAGCCACCGGTTGAAGAAAACAGCAAGCCATTTTTGTATAGTGTAGGGTGTTCCCTATATTTGCCTTTGTGGCGATCTTTGATGCCGAGTGGATGTAATCTGCAATCGCCTTAATAGCCTAGCGTTAGTTTGACCTTATTTATTTCCTAGTCTTCTTTTCCCTGGTTTGCTAGTGGCGCAACTACCATGGGCCATATCTGGCCGTAGGATCCATGGGTCTCCTACGGGCCGTCGATAAATGGGCTTTATGTCGGTGGGCCTCGGGCCTTCGGATAAATGGGTCTACATGGGCGTGTCGGGCATAATTGGTATCGGCCCGGCCGCGATGCAGGCGTTAACGGTGCCGTAGGACAGCAAAACTTAATTACATCACGGGCATAACGGGTCGTTAATGGGCCGTAATATAGGACGGGATGGAAAGCGGCATAGCGGGTTAACGAGGCGAAGCGGGCCGACTCTTGCCATGGGCTGAATTTGGCCCATTAGGGTAACAGCCAAGAATGTGGGCGACTCTTGCCATGGGCGAATTTGGCCCATTTGGGGAACATGCCGACAGCGGGCCGACTCTTGCCATGGGCGAATTTGGCCCATTAGGGGAACATGCGATGTGGGCGGAAGTAATCGAGGGCCGAAAAGGATCCCAAGAACGTATGGGCTGTCAATAGGCCAAAAGCTAACATGGGCTGGAAACGGCCCATGTAAATCATGGGCCGTTAACGGGTACAAAGAAAATTACTGTTCATTATGGGCTAGAGTCACCGTGGGCCTGTGAAAAGATACGAAGGCCTCATATGGGCCGAAAGACGTCATGGGCCATACATGGGCCGAAATTGAAATGGGATGGTGTTATATTCGACGGCCCACATGACATTGTTGGGCCGATTTCCTTTAGGGCCTAACAGGCCGTGAGTTAACTGGCCGTAAAGTGGGCTATTTGCGAAGAGACCGTTAACATGCTTGTCATGGGCCAGCCCGTTAACTTTTGACCAAGTCAAACGGGCCGGCTTTGTAAGCTAAATGGGCCAGTGGTGGGCCGTGGCACGTGTCGACATATCATAGGCGCCTATCTGACCCACTAGCGAGCTGACACGTGTTTCGTGCGGCCAATAAGAATTTTACACGTGGAAATTTCCCATTAGTCGTGGCTGTTAACGGGTTATCGGATCCAAAACCCGACCCGGTAGCTTAACGGCGTTTCGTTATGGTGGATGCCACATGTCGGTCACCCTTGACGAAAGCACTTCTGTGACGCATGATTTATCGTCATGGAAGTCGACACTTCCGTGATGATAATTTTCGTAATGTCATGGAACACTTCTATGACAGCACAGGTATGACTATCTTGATTCTGTCATAAATTTGTCATGGATGTACATGCATGACAAAAAACGCGACCTACTGTGACAAACACGTATCATCACGGAAGTGTATTTTTTTGTAGTGGTAAGTCATACTAACACCCTTTGGACACTTCCTTTCTCTTTAAGTTGTTGTTTTATTCACCTTTCATTATATGGCAGGCGTTCTTCTGGATCCCTTTCCCAACAGTCAAATGCATAGTAAACACTTTTACTAATACTTGCAAACAAACATTGCTTTGTTTGTATCTGAAAATAATTTTCAGTTCCATGAATATCATATAACTATCCCAACTTTCAAAGTTTGGGTTTCATGGAAGCAAACATATTCCACTTGACCATAACATAATTCTAGCTTTTGGATCGAAGGGCGAGAGTCACATGATCCATAACATTAGCGGGAGGATACGGAAAGCATGCGATAGGACAAAGTCCTTCTCAACACTTTTGAGGACAATCCTCAAATTACGTTACCAATCATAAAGTTTTAACCAGATATTTAACAGCTATTCAATTTTAACAAGGAAGGTGGAAACGCGAGCCATTATTCTACAACTATTCTGCAAGAAACACTTAGACAGTGTTCATAATTAATTGCACTGAGAATTAAACATGTTAATTCAACAGTGCGCTCCCACTCAAATCAATATCTCTCAAAATTGATTATGAGTGACACAAGATCCAGACTTCAATTCATCGCCATAGAATCATCGTCTCATAGCAGAATTTTAATCGGCGGGCCAACTTGCCGATCACATCTCTATGTGCCTCTTGCTCATCTTTCGATGCGTGTGTTCCGAGCTCAGGACGATCCTGCCATGAATGTGAAGACAACCAAGTGATCTTGCTGCGAGGTATGACCTCACCCGCCTCACACTTCTATAATCGTTCGTACCCATGCATCCATGGTGCACCCCGAAAAGATAGGTGCCGTGACGGTGCTACACTTGGGAAAACACTAACTACTTGATATTTTAGTGAGAGATCACCCTAATAAAAAGCAACTACCGCGCAATCAAAAAGGGTGCATCAAAGGGATAAAAATCTCAGGCAATTCATAATAGCATGATATGGTATAGCCCTTTATGACAGAGAAGTCTTTCATTCCTTCATCTTCGGCATTCATGTCGGTGTTCACCTTCACAAAGATTGCCACCACCCAGTCAATGCACCAGATAATATTGCTATCTCTATAGCTAATAAAATAAGTGCATTACTTAAGGTTGACACGCAGGTCATTAAAGTGACAATCATATGGCTCCAGCCATCATGCCGAATCATGACACGCAGGTCATGCTAATTACATCATATAGTCATCTCATACATAATCAAATTGAATATGAGCATTGTTATAACACATCACATGCACATCCTGCAAAACTAAGTTAGACGCCTCTAATTGGTTTATGCAAAAATTTATTTTTCGTGGCTTCTAAGGTTTTGACTTAAACCGAAGCTACCAACGTTTTATCATCAAGTATGATTATTCAAGTTGCTATATTAACATCTCGGGGTGTATGAAACACGAGATAATTAAATCTCAAGCCCCATACTAAACTTCGTCATATGCATGACCCCTGTGCAGATCATATCTGCAATGCCCTTTCATCTGCGAATTTCATCTTTCTTTTGACTATGGCAGAACCCAAAGAACTGATAGCACTTCCATGATCAATCAGGATCACAGATTACCAGAACTTTGTCAAATTCCCCCATGCTGTCTCGAGATTGAGCAAACGCAAATTCTAGGGAAGCAACAAGAACGTCGGGTAACAGATTTTATCCGTCACCCGCATAAATAATTTTTAGCAATAGATGTCATCTACTACCTAATTATATTATGCAATACCCATACATCTCCATGTATTCTAGATCGAAACCTGCATCTACGCATAGCACGGCTCTTGATGCCATTGTAGGGTAACGCAGCAGAAAACAAAAATTTCCAACCTACACACCAGCCCAGGACCACTATGGAGACTGCATACATGGTTTGATCTTTTTCGTTACCGACTCAGTGGCCTTGAGGAAGTAGAGTCGATGACGATCGGCGGTGCAGATCCCCGCAGCTAGGATTTACAACCTCCCAACCCCGAGGATGTATACCCTCATCTGCTCCTGAGACAGCCCTTCGGGAGGAGGTCGAACAGCCCCCCCAGACGGTGTCGCGGACAGCCCTTCAGGAGGACCTTCGAAACTTGAACGGTAACTCGGACAGCCCTTCGGGAGGACCTTAGAAACTCGGACGGTCACACGGATAGCCCTTCGGAAGAATCAACGTGAGACGGTGCCCGAGGTGCCCACGAGGCAGGGGGCGCGCCTGCCCCCCTGTGTGCGCCTGCCCCCCTCGTGGGCTACCCGTAAGGCGGTTGCTGCTCTTCTTCGGCCGCAAGAAAGCTAATTTTCAGAAAAAAATCTCGGCTAAGGTTTCAATCCAATCAGAGTTACGGATCTCCATATATATCTGAAAGCGGTGAAAGGCGTAAGCGGAAACACGAAACAGAGAGAGACCGCGACACAAACCCAAACGCGGCGGGGCTCTCGCCCCCCCCCCCCCCCCGCCCACACACACCATGGAGACCATGGACCAGAGGGGAAACCCTTGTCCCTTCTAGGAAGAAGGTCAAGGAAGAAGAAGAACGAGGGGGGCTCTCTCCCCCTCGCTTCCGGTGGCGCCGTAACGCCGCCGGGGCCATCATCATCACCGTGATCTTAACCAACATCAACGCCATCTTCACCAACATCTCCATCACCTTCCCCCCTCTATCTACAGCGGTCCACTCTCTCGCAACCTGATGTACCCTCTACTTGAACATGGTGCTTTATGCTTCATATTATTATCCAATGATGTGTTGCCATCCTATGATGTCTGAGTAGATTTTCGTTGTCCAATCGGTGGTTGATGAATTTCTATGATTGATTTAATTTGCTTGTGGTTATGTTGTTGTCCTTTGGTGCCCATCATATGAGCGCGCGCGTGGATCACACCTTAGGGTTAGTTGTATGTTGATAGGACTATGTATTGGAGGGCAAGAGTGACAGAAGCTTCTACCTACATAGAAATCGATGCATACGGGATTGAAGGGGGACCAATATATCTTAATGCTATGGTTGGGTTTTATCTTAATGAACGTTAGTAGTTGCGGATGCTTGCTAATAGTTCCAATCATAAGTGCATAGAATTCCAAGTCAGGGATGACATGCTAGCAGTGGCCTCTCCCACATGAAACTTGCTATCGGTCTAGTAAAGTAGTCAATTGCTTAGGGACAATTTCGTAACTCCTACCACCACTTTTCCACACTCGCTATACTAACTTCGCCGTGTCTTTATCTAAACAGCCCCTAGTTTTTATTTACGTGCTCTTTATATTCTTGCGAACCTATCTGTCGGATTTCGGGTTTCGGCAGACCCTCTAGGTTCGAACACTTGGGTGCGCGCAGAGATCTCGCCCTCTACCTACCTGCGCCTTGCCGCCTTGCTAGGATCTAAACAATGAAAGGAACAACACAAGAGACACAGGGTTTATACTGGTTCGGGCCACCATTGTGGTGTAACACCCTACTCCAGTGTGTGGTGTGGTAGATTGCCTCTTGGGCTGATGATGAACAATACAAGGAAGAACAACCTCGCGAGGGTCTGTTCTTGGCTGGTGCGATGAACTACTAGGGGGAGTTCAGTCGTTCTCCCTCTCTGCTAATTCAAGCTGCCTCTACCCTGTGGGTGGCTAGTCCTATTTATAGGCAAAGGCCCTGGGCCTCTTCCCCAATATTGAGCGGGAAGGGTGCCAACAATTGGCCATTTTGAAGGGGAACATCTAGTACACTTATCCTGACTAAAGTTGGTCCTCGCCTGTCAAAGGCTCTCGTGGTGACGCCGGCTTGGGCTCCACGATGACTTCCTTCCTGCCGTTGCGACGGTCTTGATCTTGTTGCACCGAAACTGATGCCTTTGCTTGATACTCTTGCCTGCGCTTGCCCCATTTGCACCAAAGAGGAAAGGAGGACACTGCGCGGGCTGGCGCCCGCCTGGCGCCCGCCTGGCGCCCTTGGTCGTCATGGCTTGCGTCATGGGCACCTCGTGAGGTACCCCGCCTTGATCTCTCCGCCTCCTCGCGAGCCAGCCTGACGAGGCCGTGCCTGAGGAAGCTTCCTGTCGCCCGCCCCACGAGGCTTGGCCCCTCAAAAGGGTCTTGAGCTTGTGCTGATGAAGAGGGGCCGTGCTGGGCCACCCCTCGAGCCACGCCTCAGGCCGCAGGCAGGCAAGTCTGGGTACCCCCGTTCCCAGAACACCGACAGTAGCCCCTGGGCCCAAGGCGCGCCTGGACTTAGCTGAGCAGAGAAGCGAAGGGCAAGTCTGGCGCCGCAGTTCTAACAGCTGCGGCCTCGGGCGCCAGCGTGGCGGTTTATTGGGCGTGGCGGCTCCGCTCCCCACGACGCCCGGCAATCGCATGCAATTGACAAGTCCCTGCATGCAAAGCGGGTCATGATTACCTGCGATCGTGGAGGCCGGCGGTTGGCCTTCCCTGGCTATAAGTACGGGACGACGCCTGCCCTTCCGGTCCATCCCCTCTTGCTTCTCCTTCTTCTTCATGGCTCCGCCAAAGAGGTTCTCGGCCGCGGAGAAAGGAAAGGCCCGCCAGGTGGAGCCTGACTCTCCCCCGCCCAAGCGCGGTCGAGGCCGTCCTCGCAAACACCCTGTGGCTCCCATGGTGGCTCCTCACGGCCGTGGAGGTGATCTCCCAGCCACAGGCGGCGAGCCGTTCTTTGAAGGCGCTTCTGGGACGACCCCTAGGCCGCGCTTCCATCGGCAGAGGTGCTACCGGAGTTCGTTGTGTGGTCGGCGGAGCCGACCAGCACCAACTCCAGCTTCCTCGCTTCCTCCTAGGTGAGCTTCGGCGGTGCCGGCGGCCTCGGCTTCAGCGGATGGTTGCTGCAGCCGGGCCTCCTGGGCTTCGCTAGAGGTCTCTGCAGCCGGGAGCCTGGCCCTGACCCGTGGCTGGCAGACGTTTGCCCGCGCGGGTGGTCTGAGCCGGCGGTGCACCCTGCACTTCAAGTTCGACGGTGATGCCACCCTCTACGTGAGGGTGTTTGGGGAAGACGGTCGCTGCGCTGGGTGCTGTCCTGAGAACGACGACCGCGACGATTAAGACGACAACACGCGCGTGGTCGGCGGCGCTCGGGGTTCATCGAGCTTCAATGGCTCTTCTTCGGGTAGCGGCTCCTCCAGCGGTGGCCGTGATCAGCCTCCGTGCCGCCGCGCCCGCCTGGAGGGAGGCAGCGGGTCTGCCCCCGTCGCGTCTCGGTGAAGCGCGAGATGGAGTTCGCCTGAGCTCCGGAGGCAGTTCGAGTCTCCCCAGCGAGTTGGTGTCGGGCGGGTCGCGCCTGTTTTGTTCTTTTTTCCTTTTCCCGCGTAAAGAGACAGTAGTGTAGGGCACCGCGGGGGCGTGCTTGGACTATTGATGTTAATTATCGTACTGCTTCCGCTATTTCGGTATTATGCCTTTGTGCCGCAGCGCTGTAGCGTAGAAATTACTGCTTCGGGGGCTGTCGTGGCCTTTGCTTCCCGAGGCCGAGGCCTCGTCGAACGCTTCACGTCCTGCGAATGTTAGTCTGGAGAGGTAGCTCCTGGCCTCAACTGTGGAGGCGAACGACCCAGGTCCTGTGTTCGTGTCGCGGTGCCCATGGGGCACGGACTGGAGGGGTGCTCCTGTAGTGGACCCCGGTAAGGAAGCCTCGAACGATAAGGGCAGAAAACGCTCACGAGGGTGCCCGCACTGCTCCCTCGCGAGAGAAATCGAGGCAGGAGAGCGAAAAGGCAAGGAGTCACAAGCCAAAGATGGCAACAACTTCAATAAAACTTCAAATGGGAATGAACAAGCCAACTGCAGAAAGCAAATGAGAAAAGCCGCGTCTGGCACCTAATCTAGTCTTCGACGTCTTCTCACCAGCGCAGAACTAAGTGCTGCCACTGGGCGTGGGAGGGAGCCCCAGGGCCTGAGGCCGGCGCTCTGAGACTCCGGGGCGTGTACATCCCCAATTCATTATTACATGAGAGTGTCACAGGCGGCGAGCTTCACAGGCATTAGCCTTCTTCACAGGCTCTGGGCCTTTTTCAGAAAGATGAACTTCACAGGTGCTTGCCTTCTTCACAGGCACCGGGCTTTTTCCAAAACGCAACAGCTTCACATGCATTCGCCTTCTTCACAGGCTCTGGGCCTTTTCCAAAATGCGACAGGTTCACAGGCATTCGCCTACTTCACAGGCTCTGGGCCTTTTTCGAAACGCAACAGCTTCACAGGCATTCGCCTTCTTCATAGGCTCTGGGCCTTTTCCAAAAAGCAACAGCTTCACAGGCATTCGCCTTCTTCACAGGCTTTGGGCCTTTTTTAGGGGTAAAACCTCCGGAGGTGCTGGATGTTCCACGCGTTCTGGACGGGCACCCCCTCCTGAGTCTCCAAGCGTGCGGAGCCGGGCCTGGAAACATGAAAAACCTTGAACGGGCCCTCCCACAAGGAGAGAGCTTATGCAGACCCTCCACAGAGAGAACCCGCTGAGCACGAGGTCCCCTACCTCGAGAGTCACAGGCGGATGTTGTGGCAGTGGTATCGCCGCAGCGCTTGTTGGTATCTTGCCGCTCGGAGCGCGGCTTCCCGACGATGCTCCTCCCCTAGCACGAGGTTCGTCCCCCGCATGGCGTCCTGCTGCGCCTCGTCGAACGCCAAGACCCGTGTGGAACGACGTCTGACCTCGTGAGGGAGGATCGCTTCAGCTCCATAGACCAGGTAGAATGGGGTCTCGACAGTTGGCTTGGTCAGGGTCGTGTGGATGGACCACAACACAGACTGAAGCTCGTCGTACCAACCTCGGCCGCAGGCCTCCAGCTTCTTCTTGAACATCCTGGTCTTGAGGCCTCTCAAGACCTCCACGTTGGCCCGCTCGGCCTGACCGTTGCTCCGTGGGTGCGCCAGGCGTAGCATACCGCATCCCAAGGTTAGCACAATATGTTTTGAAGAGGTTCTTTGGTGAACTGCGAACCGTTGTCGGTGATGATGCGGTTCGGCACCCCGAACCGGCTCACGATGCCCTTGATGAACTTGACCACAGAACCTGCGGGGATGGTGCGGACGGCTTCCACTTCAGCCCACTTGGTGAACTTGTCCACGACGACGTAGAGGTAGCGATAGCCCCCTGGCGCCCGAGGAAATGGGCCCAAGATATCCAGCCCCCAGACTGTGAATGGCCACGAGAGGGGTATAGTTTGCAGACTTCCCGCCGGCTGATGGATCTGCTTGGCATGGAATTGGCAGGCCTCGCAATCCTTCACCAGTTCGACGACATCATTGAGTGCAGTGGGCCAATAGAACCCGCTGCGGAACGCCTTGCCAACGAGGGTCCGTGATGATGAATGATGCCCACAGTCTCCACCGTGTATATCTGCCGGCGGTTCCTTCCCTTGCTCCCTTGAGATGCGGTCGCAGGACACATCATTTGGTCGTTTCCCGTAGAGCTCTCCATCCCTGATGCAGTATGCTGTGGCTTGCCGCGCCACACGCTCTGCTTCCTCCTCCTTCTCCGGCAAGATCCCTTGCGTCAAGTAGCTCTGGAGCTCTGTGATCCAGCACCCCTCCTGAGGCTCCAGCGTCAAGAGCGGTAGCGCGCTCGAGGCAGACCCTGAGACCAGGGGCTCCCGAGGCTGGTGGCTGGGGAGCTCCTCCCGAGGCTGCACTGCGCTGACTGATGTGGCATGGCCGAGGGCTTGAAGAGCCGCTCCTCGAAGACGCCAGGCTCCTGAGGCAGCCGCCTGGATGCTCGTTTGGCGATGTCGTCGGCCTCCTGATTGGTGCCACGGGGCACATGCTGCAACTCCAGCCCCCAAAACTGCTTCTCCATCCTGCGGACCTCCGCGAGGTAGGCTTCCATGTGCTCATCCCTCGGCTCGTATATCTTGTTGGAGAAGTTGACGAGGAGTTGTGAATCACCCTTGATGGTAAGGCGCTTCACTCCTAGGGCATTGTGGCCTTGAGCCTGCTATTAGGCCTTCATATTCTGCTATGTTGTTGGAGACCTTTTCTCCGTCTTTGGAAAGCAGAGCTGCACGACATAGTAGAGCTTGTCTTGAGTAGGAGATATAAGCACCGCACCAGCCCCCGCGCCATGCCTGGAGAACGCCCCGTCGAAGTACATGACCCAGCCGTCCGGCGCCTCGCTTCCCGGGGAGAGGGATCGATCCTCATCAGCCTCGAGGCCCGGCGCCTCCATCCATTCTGCCATGAAATCCACCAAGGCGGCCCCCTTGATGACTCTGGTTGTGCTGAATTCGAGCTGAAAGCAGCTTGCGGTTCAATGTTCCACTCAGCGACTCTTCCCGGCTGAGTTAGGGCTCCTGAGCATGCTTTCCAAAGTGCACGCTGCGACAACCTTGATGGGGTGGCCCTGAAAATAATGCCGCAGCTTGCGTGAGGCCACCAATAGCGCGAGGAGGAGTTTCTGAGGCATGGGGTAGCGCGCCCTCGCGTCCCGCAACACTGTGCTGACGAAGTACACATGGTGTTCAACGAGGTTGGGAGTCCTGGTGTCGATGGCGCCTTCCAGAGACCGTGGCGCCTCCTGAGACAGTGGAGCCTCCAGCGGCTGGTCGCCAGGGGGAGGGTTCTCTTCTGTCCCGAGTGTGTTCCCCTGCGGCGGCTGATCCTTCTCGGCTATGGTAGTGGTCTCTGTGGGTCTTCCTTGATCCTGCTTCGCCTTGACCCGGGCAGCTGCCGTGGCTTTGGTCCGACGCTCCTCCCTAACCACCACCAGGACTGCGCTGGCAGAGTAGGGAGTGGCTGCAAGGTAGAGCACCAGGGGTTCCTGAAAGCGCGGGGCCACCATTACCGGAGGGCTGGTTAGGTACCTCTTGAGATCTTGGAACGCCTTGTCGGCCTCTTCAGTCCATTCAAAGGGTCCCTTTTTCTTCATCAATTTGGAAGAAAGGCAGCGCCCGCTCCCCCAACTTGGAGATGAAGCATCCTAGTGCTGTCACGCGCCCAATGAGCTTCTGCATTTCTCTGAGGGTCTTTGGCGGGCTCATGTCCTCGACCGCCTTGACCTTTTCTGGGTTAGCTTCGATGCCTCGGTGGGACACGAGGAAGCCCAAGAGCTTGCCCGAGGGGACCCCAAACACACACTTCTCCGGGTTGAGCCGCAGGTTCACTGCGTTGAGGCTCGCGAAGGTTTCCTCCAGGTCTTGTATCAGGGTTTTGGCCTCACGAGACATGACCACAATGTCATCGACATAAGCCTCAACATTCTTCCCGAGCTACGGGCCCAAGGTGATGTGCATCAACCGCTGAAAGGCCACCCCTGCGTTGCGCAGCCCGAACGGCATGCATGTGTAGCAGTACACCCCACACGGGGTCAGGAAAGCCGTTTTTTCCACATCTTCTACCGCCATCTTGATCTGGTGATACCCAGAGAAGGCATCCAAGAAACATAACAGGTCGCAGTCGGCGGTGGAATCGATGATCTGATCGATGCGAGGGAGTGGAAATGGATCTTGCAGGCAGGCTTTGTTGAGGTTGGTGAAGTCGACACACATGCGTTCCTTCCCCCCTTTCTTTGGCACGACAACCGGGTTGGCCAGCCAATCCGGGTATCGGACCTCGCGAATGACCCCTGCAGCTTCCAACTTGTGGGTCTCTTGGACGATGAAAGCCTGCTTTTCAGCGGACTGCCTTCTGCTTCACGGGGCGGACATTGGGGCACACGTTGAGGTGGTGCTCGATCACGCCTCTAGGGATCCCCGCCAGTTGATCAGGCTCCCATGCGAATACCTTCTTGTTTGCACGCAGGAACTTGACCAGGGCCTCCTCCTGCTCGGGCTCGAGGTTGGCGCCTATGGTGAAGGTGGCGTTAGTGGATTCGTCCTCGTCGACCAGTATCTGCTTGGTTTCCGCCTTGTCTTGGGTGAACAACTGCTTCTTCTTGGCCGTCGCAGCCCCCTTGGGCTCAGGGGCGTCTGAGTCGGCAGGCTGCGTTGACGCCGCCGTCTTGAAGGCGAGCTTGAGCATTTGCAACGCATCCCCGGTGTCTCCGGACACGGCGAGGACGCTGTTGCTTCCGGGCATCTTCATGAGGTTGTACTGGGTGAGTCGCGGCCATGAATCGGGCTGATCTTTGGGTAGCCGAGGATGGCGTTGTATGGGAGGCTGATGGGGGCGACGTCGAAGTCGATTAGCTCCGTGCGGAAGTTGTCGTAGGTGCCGAAGGTTACCGGGAGACGCATCTGCCCCAGGGAGCTGGACGACCCGCCCCCGACGCCCAAGAAAGGCCGGTTGGGCTGAAGCCGCTCCAGCGGTATGTGGAGGAGGCTGAAGGCTTCAACCGAGAGCACGTTGAGGCCCATGCCGCCGTCGATGAGAGTCCTGGTGACGGCCACCTGGCAGATGGTGGGGGTGCACAGCATTGGGAGTGCGTCCGAGCAGGTTGAGATGGAGGGGTGGTCCTCCGAGCTGAAGGCCAGATCGGCCTTGGGCGCCGACCGACCTGGGGGAGCCCCCTGCCGCGTGGAGGCAGCGCTGACCTCGCGGACGAATGGCTTGATGTGGTGGCCTGAAGGTGGCGCCTGTGAGCCGCCCAGGAGAGCCGCGACGACTGGGGGCGCCGGCGCAACGTGTTGGGCGAGGAAGAGGTTGCGCAGCTCTTCCCAAGAGGCCACAGAAGCCGCCGGTAGGTGGAGCAGCCACACGCGCGGGGCGTCGGTGAGGGCCATGTGCATCCAGTTAGCCATGACCCTGTCGTCGCCTCCTGCTTCGAGGATGGCCTCCTCGTACGCCAACAGGAAGGCCAGCGGATCAGTTTTGCCGTTGTAGCGCGGCGGCGTCTCCAGCTTGAACTTGTCCGGCCACCGCACCTCTCGCAAGGCTGGGACCAAGGCTCGGAGCCCCCTGGCCCCCGTGCTGGCGCTGGCGACCGGAGTGGACGGCGCGCTGCTCATCACAGGGCAAGTCGCGGTGTTGGCGGAAGGGAAAGCTCCGACGCACCCCTACCTGGCGCTCCAAATGTCGGATTTTGGGTTCCGGCAGACCCTCTAGGTTCGAACACTAGGGTGCGCGCGGAGATCTCTCCCTCTACCTACCTGCGCCTCGCCGCCTTGCTAGGATCTAAACTATGAAAGGAACAACAGAAGAGACACAGGGTTTATACTGGTTCGGGCCACCATTGTGGTGTAACACCCTACTCCAGTGTGTGGTGTGGTGGATTGCCTCTTGGGCTGATGATGAACAATACAAGGAAGAACAGCCTCGCGAGGGTCTGTTCTTGGCTGGTACGATGAACTACTAGGGGGAGTTCAGTCGCTCCCCCTCTCTGCTAATTCAAGCTGCCTCTACCCTGTGGGTGGCTAGTCCTATTTATAGGCAAAGGCCCTGGGCCTCTTCCCCAATATTGAGCGGGAAGGGCGCCAACAATTGGCCATTTTGAAGGGGAACATCTAGTACACTTATCCTGACTAAAGTTGGTCCTCGCCTGTCAAAGGCTCTGGTGGTGGCGCCGGCTTGGGCTCCACGATGACTTCCTTCCTGCCGTTGCGACGGTCTTGGTCTTGTTGCACCGAAACGGATGCCTTTGCTTGATACTCTTGCCTGCGCTTGCCCCCTTTGCACCAAAGAAGAAAGGAGGACACTGCGCGGGCTGGCGCCCGCCTAGCGCCCTTGGTCGTCATGGCTTGCGTCAAGGGCACCTCGTGAGGTACCCCGCCTTGATCTCTCCGCCTCCTCGCGAGCCAGCCTGATGAGGCCGCGCCTGAGGAAGCTTCCGTTGCCTTGCAGGCTTGGCCCATCGCGAGGGTCTTGAGCTTAATGTGATGAAGAGGGGCCGTCTTTGGGGCACCCTCGAGCCACACCATGAGGCCTTGAGCGAGCAAGTCTGGGTACCCCCGTTCCCAGAACACCGACTGTAGGACCTTGAAGTATGTCTAGAGGAGGGTGATTAGACTACTTGACCAATAAAAACCTAACCTTTTCCCAATTTTAGACTTTGGCAGATTTTAGCTATTTTAGAACAAGTCAAGCAATCTTCACACAATTCAAGCAAGCATACAAAGAGTATATAGGCAGCGGAAATTAAAGCATGCAACTTGCAAGAATATGAAGGGAAGGGTTTGGAGGAATCAAACGCAATTGGAGACATGGATGTTTTTCTCGTGGTTCCGATAGGTGGTGCTATCGTACTTCCACGTTGGTGGAGACTTCAACCCACGTAGGAGTAGCAGTTCTTGTGAGTCCACGGAGGGCTCCACCCACGAAGGGTCCACAGTAGCAACCTTGTCTATCCCACCATGGCCGTCGCCCACGAAGGACTTGCCTCACTAGCGGTAGATCTTCACGAGTAGGCGATCTCCTTGCCCTTACAAACTCCTTGGTTCAACTCCGCAATCTTGTCGGAGGCTCCCAAGTGACACCTAGCCAATCTAGGAGACACCACTCTCCAATAAGTAACAAATGGTGTGTTGATGATGAACTCCTTGCTCTTGTGCTTCAAATGATAGTCTCCCCAACACTCAACTCTCTCTCTCACGAGGATTGGATTTGGTGGAAAGAAGATTTGAGTGGAAAGCAACTTGGGAAGGCTAGAGATCAAGATTCATATGGTTGGAATGGAATATCTTGGCCTCAACACATGAGTAGGTGGTTCTCTCTCAGAAGCTGGTAAGTCGGAAGTGTAGGTTTGTTACGATGGCTCTCTCCACGAATGAAGAGGAGGTGGAGGGGTATATATAGCCTCCACACAAAATCTAACTGTTACACACAATTTACCAAACTCGGTGGGACCGAATCGTCAAACTCGGTCGGACCGATTTAGTAAACCTAGTGATCAAGTAGGGTTTTCGATTGGGACCGACATGCATTTCGGTAGGACCGATTTGGTTAGGGTTAGGGCATAACGTAATCTCGGTGAGACCGATTACACAAACTCGGTGAGACCGAATTTGGTAATTAGCTAACCAGAGAGTTGGTCAGGTAAACTCGGTGGGACCGATTTGCTCTTTCGGTGAGACCGAAAAGTTACAAAAGGGAAACAGAGAGTTTACATTGTAATCTTGGTGGGACCGATTCGCTCTTTCGGTGAGACCGAAAAAGTTCTGAAGGGGAAACAGAGATTACAATCCCATCTCGGTGAGACCGAGATCCCTATCGGTGAAACCGATTTGCCTAGGGTTTGTGGCGGTGGCTATGACATCTAAACTTCGGTGGCGCGGATAGAAAAGAATCGGTAGGGCCGAGTTTGACTTTGGGTTTAGGTCATATGTGGATGTGAGAAAGTAGTGGAGGGTTTTGGAGCATATCACTAAGCACATGGAGCAAAAGGCTCATTAAGCAACACCTCATCCCTTCTTGATAGTATTGGCTTTTCCTATAGACTCAATGTGATCTTGGATCACTAAAAAGTAAAATGAAGAGTCTTGAGCTTTTGAGCTTGAGCCATTCCTTTGTCCTTAATATTTTGAGGGATCCACTTTCATCACCCATGCCATGCCATTCATTGAGCTTTCCTGAAATATTTATCTTGGAATAGTATTAGCTCAATGAGCTATATGTTGTTATGAATTACCAAAACCACCTAGGGATAGTTGCACTTTCAATCTCCCCTTTTTGGTAATTGATGACAACATATAGATCAAAGCTTCGATAAATGATAATAAGATTGAAAAACATAAATCGCTTTGAGAAGTATGTGATAAGCAAGAGCTCCCCCTAAATTTGTGCATATCTTAAGATTTGCTTAGGACTGCAAATGCACAAGAAATTAGGCTCATGGGTTACTCTTTCATGTCACATACATCTTGGTGGAGCGCTCAAAATAATAACGATTGAATACATGCACTCATCACCAAGCACAGTGAATGATCATATAAGGATAGATAAGATAATATCATAAAAGGCATAAGTGTAGCTTATGATCAAACATATGATCATCAATGTCTCACAGGTAATGCATAGTATCTCAAGCAATCAAACGCAAAAAAAAGTTTCAACCAAGAAGACAAGAGAGAACAAAAGCAAATCTCTCTCTCTCGAAGCCTATGATCTATACATTTTTCTCCCGCTTTGGCAACAAGTTACCAAAAAGTTCCTAGAAAATGCATAGTACTATGTCGTCTCTCGTGCTTGGTCTTACGGTGGTGGTGTAGACAGGACTCCAAGGACGTAACGCATCGATGAGACGTGGTAGGAGCTGAAGAAGTTGGAGCTGGAGCTGGTTGAGCTGAAGTTGGAGCTGGAGCTGAAGTAGTGGCTCTGGTGTCTGGAGTTGGTACTGCAGCTGACCTCTGAGCTCTTGGCACTCTGGCAAATGCATCAGTTGTCGTCTTGCCCTTCCTCTCCTGCATATCATCTTGTAATTGCTCCACAACTGACTGAATCTCAGTCACTTTGACATCAAGATCATAGAATTTTTGTTCCATGATTCTCTCCAGGCTCTCCTGGTTTTGAGTTAGGGTTCTCAATCCGCAGAGATGATGCTATTAAGTAACCAAGCTGCTCCTGCTTGTTATTCAGAAAGTAGTCAGATGCCTCTGCTTGAGTTGGCATCTTTTCAGCTTTCTCTTTCCTTGCCTTCTCCTTTCTCTCCTGAGCTTGCACTGATGATGGTTCATTCTCGGTCATGACAACTCGATTGTCCTCAAAATCAGGATAGAGAACCATGTGTTCCTTATCCAAGAGATACTTTCCTGTGCCCATCTTCGAGTTTATCAACTCCTGAATCTGTGGGGCATAACCACAGCTCCTCTTCTGATCTGCTGCTGTCCTCTTGATTGTCTCGACTATGAGGCTCATGACCTTGAATTTCTGAGGCACATCAAAGACATGAAGCAAATTGATTGCATGTCCTCTAATCATGTTATGGTCACCTGATTTGGGCAATAGTGTATGCCTTAAGATCCAGTTGATCGTAGGCAGCCCTGACAGCAGAAAATGGACTGATCCAAACATGAAGTTCTCAAGTGCATCATCGGGGATCTCCTTGTACATGTGTGACATTGTGCTATGATCCATTTTCTTCTTACCATAAATGTCCAGGTCATCCTCACTTTCCTTTGGGGCATTGATCAAGCTTGCCCATTCCTCTATGGTAGACTAATATCTGGTTCCTTCGACATCCACACTATCCTCGCCATCTGGATAGAAGTGTCTTTGTGGAGTAGAATTGCATGATGAGTTAAATGCGTTCCGGTTGGTGAGCTTCGCCCAACAAAATCAGCAACTCCACAAGCCTTTGAAGCTGTCATAAACTCCAGGGTAGTGTTCTGCATTCTCCTTCATGTAGGTCCAGTTGACCCATCTCATATCGCAAACTATGGGCTTCTTATCCAGCAAGACAGTCTCATAAAAGTCCTGCTGCTCCTTGGTGTGGAACATGTAATCCACAGCAGTCCTTCTCCTCGTGGCATATGGATCTGTCTCTCTCCATAGCCTCAACCCATTATCTCTCCTGATCTTCATGTTTTCAGCCACAGAATGAGCATCGTTGTGGTCTGGGATCTTGGGTTTGAGTTTCCTTAGGACCTGCCCTTCTTCTTCTTCTTCAGCTTCAACCTCAGGCAATGGGGTCTTGTTCTTTTCAGTTGCTGGAATGCTCCTGGTATTCCTCTTGGGTGCATTCTTGGGCTTGGAGGCAACTTTGGGATTGGAAGTTGCAGCCCCTGACTTGATTGCATCACCCATCAGCTTTTGTGCCTTGGGTGCAGGCTCTGCAGCCTCTTCTTCTTCTTCCTCTTCCATCATGGAAGGCTTCCCTATCACTCTTGCCATGGTCTTCTTGACCCTTTCTTTCCTTTTCTTTCCCTCTGCAGCAACAGGCTCTTTGGGTTGAGATTCCAAAGGAGCTTGAGTAGAACTCTAGCTTTGGACATTGGTTGTCTGCACTTTCTTGTGGCCTTTGATTTTCAAACCCAGGCTTCACTGCGGATGAACTGACCTCCCTCTTGAGCACTTTCTTCTTGGAGCTTGCCTCGGCCTCAAGCGCCACGTAATCCTCATCCTCGGACTCTGAGGTCTTCTTCTTTCTTGACCTTGTGGCAGCCTTAGGCAAATTGCTCAAGTGCTTCGCTCCCCTCATCTCGAGCTGCTTGAGGGACTAGTGCCCTCGCTCAATTGAACCTGCTCTTGATTTGTTACGGCTGTCACTCTGGTCTCACATGTCTTTGTCCAAGCGACTCACGACCTGTGAATAGTCATAGATGAGGTAGAGTGGATGAGCATCACAAAATGCAGAGATTTTTGCAAAAGAATGATTCAAAAAACTTAGTTTTAGTTTCCCACTGAAATCATTTCGGATCTACCGAATTTCAAACTCGGTGATACCAAGCGGTTTGGAACCTAAACTAGTGAACTCAGTCAGACCGAGTCACAGTTTGGTGGCACTGAGACTGCTAGGGTTTCACAGAGTTCGGAAATCGGTCACACCGATTTGTAATTCTCGGTCAGACCGAGACATACAAGCGCAATGGCATCAGCCAAATTGGTGGGACCGAGTTTTTCAACTCGGTGGGTCCGAGATGGTTTAAGCGGAAACCTAACCCTAAATTTTCGAATCGCAACTATTCTAAGGATTGATATGACTGGATAGGAGTGATTCAATCGTGGCAAGATGCATAATGTTCACAATGTGCTGAGAATCGGACGAGGAAAGCATTGTGATCGAGTCCATACCCTAGTTCGGCGGGAACTCGCTACAGCGGCAACGGCGGAGGAGAATTCCGTTGACGGCGGCGGAGACCAGCGACTGGAGGCGGCTGGCGACGACGTCGACGATCCATAGGCCACGTTGGCAGAGCAAGCTATGCGCGGGCGAGAGGATTCAGAGAAAGTTTTCCAAATTTTGCCCGTGCGATATATATAGCCCGACCCTGTCGGTGTAACCGAGTGGTACAATTCGGTGGCATAGAGATGCAAAACTGTGAACAGTTATCGCAACTCGGTGTGACCGAAAATTACAAATCGGTTGCACCGAGATGAAAACCTAGATCGACTTAGTAATCTCGGTATGACCGAAATGGAGGAATCGATCAGACCGAAAATCACAAAGAAGTTTTGGAAGTTTAAGTCTATGGCGAATCGGGGACTCCGAGTGCTCCTCACACAGAGTGGTTCGAATCTGACTTGATCAAATTTTGTGATGTAGCATGAATAGAGTTTGAGACGAGAAAAGCATAGATAGCTAGAGAAGGTTCTTAGGCATTCTTGTCCATCCACTTGGCCAAAGAAAGAAAAGCCAAACAATCAAAACAACAAGTGGATGTCCTCGAATGAGTAAAATATGCATTCAACATGCTCACACAATAAAATGACAAATGAAGTATGTGAAAAAGCATGCACAACCAATTCTAGCATCTATCAAACAATTGGCGATGACTAGGTCATCTATATATGAGTATATTGACTTAGGAGTCAAATGAGAACATTTGATCATAGGTCATACTCATCGTTTAAGCTCAAGTGGGGTTACCACTTTTACATAAAGCATTTATGTGTTCACATCATTAGAGTTGCTTTGACTCAATTCTTAGAGTTAAGCTCCCCTAGATGTGAGATGCCCCCCTTAGAGGGATAAACTAACCTTGGGTTTTGTCGATGATGACGTCATGTAGGTGTTGAAGATGTGGATGCTCAATGTTGATGTAGATCGTTTGGAGCAATCCTTTGGAGTGAGTTGCACTTTCAGTACCTACATGGGTTAGTCCCACAAGGAACAAACAAGGATATCCATAGACATAGAGTGATGCACACACAAAATGATGTCCATGAAAACATTTGGTTACCTTGTCCCTTGCCTTACCAACATGAGGGTTTGTGACTCCATGAACTAGTGCAAGATATGGAAATTGATTGCACTTGTCCTCGCCATAATGATATGAGTGAGAAATGTTGGCGGAGTCACCCTCAAGAACTCTCTAGTTCTTCTTCTTCGGGATCCACATCAACTTGATGGGAATCCTTGGTGTAGTAGTTGTACTCGATGAGGTAGAACTTGACGTAGTCTTGGGAGTCCACTTGACCAAGGCCTTAGGTGCTTCTTCAAATGCATCAATCTCCTCTTGAATCTTGTCCTTGCCTTTGTTCTTGTGGTCTTGTGGTAGAAGATCGTCTTGAGCTTCTGTTCCCTTGAAGGAAGTAGGATCATACTTCTCTTGTTGAGGAACAAACTTCGTCTTGGGGTATTGATCTTCTTCCCACTGAACTCCATTTGCATTGAACTTTCGTTCAAAACCAACACCTTGATTCTTCCGGTGCCTTCCTTGCTTGCGTACAATTTCCTCAAATTGCTTACTCCCGGCAAGACTCTTGTATACACCTTTCTCGATAATTCCCTTCAATAAGTTGTTTTCTTGCTCAAGTGTAACTTGGCTAAGAGAATCATTAGTGGAATCAAGAGAACTACTAGAAGCAACAATATTGGATTTAGCATTGTGATTGTTACTACTAGAAGAATCTTTCTTGTTCTTGTTACTAGACTTGACTTGAAGCATGTAAGTAGATAAGAGTAAACGCTTGGCAATGTAAGAAGAACTTTTCTTACGAAGATCATCATTGATTGCCTTTAAGAACTCATGCTCTTGCTCAAGATTGAGCTTTTCAAAGCGTAACTTCTCATGAGCCCTTAAAAGTTCTCGATGATCTTCAAAGATAGTTTCATGATCTAACTTAAGAGTGTTTAGTTCTTTAGTTAGACGCTCAATCTTCTCCTTATCATTGTCATTCGTTTCAACTTGATTAGCATGATTAATTGACGTTTCATCATAGTATTCATCACTAGAGTTGTCAATAAGTAAATCATCATCACCTAGCAAGTCATCTTCATCAACATCAAAATCAACATACTCGGGGTGTGTTACCTTAGGTCCTTTGGCCATGAAGCATCTACCAATTCCTTCATTTTGTGATTCAAATATGTCGTAGGAGTTGGTTGACACAAGTGCAAGACCGGCAACACCTTCATCTTGAGTGTATTCAGAGTCAGAGTGATAGCTTCTCTCGGAGTGATGGTCGGAGTCGGAGCCGGATACCCATTCACCAACATGAGCTTGATGTCTTCGTTTTGTGTAGCTCTTTGATGACTTGTCCTTCCTTTCCGAATCCTTGCTTATCCGTGAGGGTCTTCGTTCATAACGATCATCTCTACTCCTTCTCTCTCTTGGTGGTGATTCTTCTCTTCTACTTCTTCTCTTGGTAGAATCTTCTCTTCTTTTGTAGGGTGTCGTACACTCATTGGAATAGTGTCCGGGTCTCCCACAATTGTAGCAGTTAGCTCTCGACTAGAAGATCTTTTGTCATTGTAGGACCTTGACTTAGAGCTTCTTTCTTTGCTTCTACTCTTGTAGAATTTGTTGAAGTTCTTCACCATTAAGCTCAATTCTTCATTGAAGGTTTGTTTCTCACTTGATGATGTGGGGGCTTCACATGAGGCTTTGTAAGCACCACTCGACTTGTTGTGAAGTTCCTCCTTATCCTTGAGTGACATCTCATGAGCAACAATTCTTCCAATGACTTCCGTGAAGCTTGAGATCTTTGTAATTGGGCATCATTTGGATCAATGTGCACACGGTATCATATTTTCCATCCAATGCTCTTAGGACTTTCTTGATGATGAATCTATCGGTCATCTCTTCACTTCCTAAGCCGGCAATCTCATTTGTGATAAGAGCAAGCCTAGAGTACATTTCAGCAACACCTTCAGCATCCTTCATTTTGAACTTGTCAAGCTGACTTTGGAGCACATCCAACTTGGATTCCTTGACGGAGTCAGTACCTTCGTGCATATCAATCAAAGTATCCCAAATTTCCTTTGCATTCTCAAGACGGTTGATTTTGTTGAACTCTTCGGGGCACAATCCATTGAAGATGATATCACAAGCTTGAGCGTTGTATTGCAACATCTTCAACTCATCCGCACTAGCTTCACGGTTCGGTTCTCTCCCATGAAAGAATTCACCTTGCAAGCCAATACACACAATAGCCCAAACGGCGGGGTTATGTCCAAGAATATGCATTTTCATCTTATGCTTCCAACTAGCAAAATTAGTGCCATCAAAGTAAGGACCTCTATGGTGATAATTTCCCTCGCTAGACGCCATACTCTCCTAGGTTGTGAAACCAAGGCTATGACCACCAAAAGCTATGGAAATCAAAGCAAATGGAGATCAAAGCTCTGATACCACTTGTAGGACCTTGAAGTATGTCTAGAGGGGGTGATTAGACTACTTGACCAATAAAAAACCTAACCTTTTCCCAATTTTAGGTGGCAGATTTTAGCTATTTTAGAACAAGTCAAGCAATCTTCACACAATTCAAGCAAGCATGCAAAGAGTATATAGGCAGCGGAAATTAAAGCATGCAACTTGCAAGAATATAAAGGGAAGGGTTTGGAGGAATCAAACGCAATTGGAGACACGGATGTTTTTCTCGTGGTTCCGATAGGTGGTGCTATCGTGCTTCCACATTGGTGGAGACTTCAACCCACGTGGGAGTAGCAGTTGCTTGTGAGTCCACGGAGGGCTCCACCCACGAAGGGTCCACGAAGTAGCAACCTTGTCTATCCCACCATGGCCGTCGCCCACGAAGGACTTGCCTCACTAGCGGTAGATCTTCACGAAGTAGGCGATCTCCTTGCCCTTACAAACTCCTTGGTTCAACTCCACAATCTTGTCGAGGCTCCCAAGTGACACCTAGCCAATCTAGGAGACACCACTCTCCAAGAAGTAACAAATGGTGTGTTGATGATGAACTCCTTGCTCTTGTGCTTCAAATGATAGTCTCCCCAATACTCAACTCTCTCTCACAGGATTGGATTTGGTGGAAAGAAGATTTTAGTGGAAAGAAACTTGGGGAAGGCTAGAGATCAAGATTCATATGGTTGGAATGGAATATCTTGGCCTCAACACATGAGTAGGTGGTTCTCTCTCAGAACTGGTAAATTGGAAGTGTAGGTTTGTTCTGATGGCTCTCTCCACAAATGAAGAGGAGGTGGAGGGGTATATATAGCCTCCACACTAAATCTTACCGTTACACACAATTTACCAAACTCAGTGGGACCGAATCATCAAACTCGGTCAGACCGATTTAGTAAACCTAGTGACAGTTAGGGTTTTCGGTGGGACCGACATGCATTTCGGTAGGACCGATTTGGTTAGGGTTAGGGCATAACGTAATCTCGGTGAGACCGATTACACAAACTTGGTGAGACCGAATTTGGTAATTAGCTAACCAGAGAGTTGGTCAGGTGAACTCGTTGGGACCGATTTGCTCTTTCGGTGAGACCGAAAAGTTACAAAAGGGAAACAGAGAGTTTACATTGTAATCTCGGTGGGACCGATTCGCTCTTTCGATGAGACCGAAAAGTTACGAAGGGGAAACAGAGAGATTACAATCCCATCTCGGTGAGACCGAGATCCCTATCGGTGAAACCGATTTGCCTAGGGTTTGTGGCAGTGGCTATGACATCTGAACTCGGTGGCGCCGGATAGAAAGAATCGGTAGGGCCGAGTTTGACTTTGGGTTTAGGTCATATGTGGATGTGAGAAAGTAGTGGAGGGTTTTGGAGCATATCACTAAGCACATGGAGCAAAAGGCTCATTAAGCAACACCTCATCCCTTATTGATAGTATTGGCTTTTCCTATAGACGCAATGTGATCTTGGATCACTAAAAAGTAAAATGAAGAGTCTTGAGCTTTTGAGCTTGAGCCAATCCTTTGTCCTTAATATTTTGAGTGATCCACTTTCATCACTCATGCCATGCCATTCATTGAGCTTTCCTGAAATATTTATCTTGGAATAGTATTAGCTCAATGAGCTATATGTTGTTATGAATTACCAAAACCACCTAGGGGTAGTTGCACTTTCACCGACACTATCCAACAACACCTACAAAGTACTTCTAGTTTCATACTTGTTCTAGGTAAAGCGAACGTCAAGCGTGCGCAGAGTTGTATCAGTGGTCGATAGAACTTGAGGGAATATTTGTTCTACCTTTAGCTCCTCGTTGGGTTCGACACTCTTACTTATCAAAAACTGTTGCGATCCCCTATACTTGTGGGTTATCAAGACCTTTTTCTAGCACCGTTGCCGGGGAGCCATGGCGTGGGGTGAATATTCTCGTGTGTGCTTTATCACTAAGTAATTTTTATTTGCTGTTCTTAGTTGTTCTTTATCTTTAGTTATGGATATGGAACACGAAATACCAAAAAAATTAGGTGTACTTGCTACTCAAGGAGATGGGGAACCTCCTAAAACCCTTGATGATCATTATGTGAAAAATATTATGTACAACTTTGTTAATCCTGAGAAAACCTCATTCAATTATGTAATGGGAGACATGTTGGACCAACGTGAATACTTTAGGTATTATCGCTTGACTCAAATAGGGAAACTATTATGGGATCAAATTTATATGTTGAAGTGGTATGCTCGGCAAGTATGCTTGAGATATGATTATACTTGTTGCTCTAGGATGAAGGCTCCACACCTTCCCTTTTCATACAAATTTAATGATAATGAAACTTTAGCTTCTTATGCTAATGGTATATATGATTACTATGATGTTGAACAAATTGAAGAATTTGTTGCTTTTAAGGGTGTTTATGAAATTGAATCTTTGTTTGAAAAGTATGAAGCTTTTGATGATGATGTTTATAGGCCTGAAAATTTTGCTATATTGAAATATTGCTATGAGAATTGTGAATATAATTCCGATATTGATGCGTTTATTGAGAAAGTCTCCGCTGTCCAAGAAGAGACTAATATTTTGCCGGAGTCTATGGAAGAAGAAATTGATGAAACTGTGAGCTCATTAGATGAAAAAGATGAGGAGGAGAGCGAAGAACAAAAGGAGGAAGAGCGGATTGATCACCCGTGCCCACCTTCTAATGAGAGTAACTCTTCAACTCATACATTGTTTAATTTCCCTTCGTGCTTACCGAAGGATGATTGCTATGATTGTTATGATCCCGTTGATTCTCTTGAAATATCCCTTTTTGATGATGCTTGCTATGCTTGTGGCCAAGATGCCAATATGAATTATGCTTATGAAGATGAACTTGCTATAGTTCCTTATGTTAAACATGAAATTGTTGCTATTGCACCCACGCATGATAATCCTATTATCTTTTTGAATTCTCCCGACTACACTATATAGGAGAAGTTTGCCCTTATTAAGGATTATATTGATGGGTTGCGTTTTATTACTACACATGATGATTTTGATGAATATAATATGCATGTGCTTGCTGCTCCTACTTGCAATTATTATGAGAGAGGAACTATATCTCCACCTCTCTATGTTTCCAATATGATAAAATTGCAAGAAACTGTTTATACTATGCATTGGCCTTTACTATGTGTGCATGAATTGTTCTTTTATGACATGCCAATGCATAGGAAGAGAGTTAGACTTCGTAATTGCTTGATATATGTTGCTTTGTGCTCACAACTAAATTCCAAATCATTGTTAATTAAAATTGGCTTTGATATACCTTGGGATTCGGGTGGATTCACTACTTGAGCACTATATGCCTAGCTTAATGGCTTTAAAGAAAGCGCTGCTAGGGAGACAACCCGGAAGTTTTAGAGAGTCATTTATTTCTGTTGAGTGCTTTCATATAGTTTAAAAACAAAAAAATAAAGAGGGGAACCCAAAACTTTTCAAAAAGAAAAGTGAAAGTGAGATAGACGAGCATTGTGGAAATGGGGGACATCCTGGAACTTTGTTCATGCCCATGGAAACTCTGTGAATCTTAATTACATAAACTTTTCAACAAAAATAATTATCCCCTTTTACAATTCCATTGTATTATAAAAAATAATGTGCCAAGGTTTGCCTTTAGGATGTTTACAACGCTTGTTGGTTTGTATGGTGCGGGGCGAAACTTTGGGTACTGTAGTCTTGCGATTTTACATTTTTCTTTGGAGCGTCAAATGGTTCTGATACAAATTGTTTATTTTTCCTAATTTTCGCGAAGTTTTCAAGTACCATAAGTATGGTGAATGTTCAGATTATTCTGAGACTGTTACATTTTAGACAGATTCTGTTTTTTGGCCTTATAGTTTGCTTGTTTTGATGAAACTATCAATTTATATCAGTGGATTAAGCCATGAAAAAGTTATACTACAGTAGCTATAATGCAAAAACAAAATATGAATTGGTTTGCAACAGTACTTAGAGTATTGATTAGCTTTATTATACTAACGGATCTTACCGAGTTTTCTGTTGAAGTTTTGTGTGGATGAAGTGTTCGATGATCGAGAAGGTCTCGATGTGAGAAGAAGGAAGAGAGGCAAGAGATCAATATTGGGGATGCCCAATGCACCCCAAGTAAATATTCAAGGAGACTCAAGCATCTAAGCTTGGGGATGCCCCGGAAGGCATCCCATCTTTCTTCAACAAATATCGGTATGTTTTCGTTTCGTTCATGCGATATGTGCGAATCTTGGAGTGTCTTTTGTATTAGTTTTCACTTTTTCTTTTATGAACCATGCTGGTATGAGATAGTCCTTGGTTGATTTATATAATGCTCTTTGCACTTCACTTATATCTTTTGAGTATGGCTTTATAGAATGCTTCATGTGCTTCACTTATATCATTTGAAGTTTGGATTGCCTGTTTCTCTTCACATAGAAAACCGCCATTTGTAGAATGCTCTTTTGCTTCACTTATGTTTGTTAGAGCGTGGGCATATATTTTGTAGAAATAATTAAACTCCCTTGCTTCACTTATATCTATTTAGAGAGATGACAGGAACTGGTCATTCACATGGTTAGTCATAAAATCCTACATAAAATTTGTAGATCACCGAATATGATGTGTTTGATTCCTTGCAATAGTATTGCGATATAAAGATGGTGATATTAGAGTCACGCTAGTGGGTAGTTGTGCACGTATGGTGAACCGTTATGTAACGAAGTCGGAGCATGAGGTATTTATTGATTGTCTTCCTTATGAGTGGCGGTCGGGGACGGGCGATGGTCTTTTCCTACCAATCTATCCCCCTAGGGGCATGCGTAGTAGTACTTTGCTTCGAGGGCTAATAAACTTTTTCAATAAGTATATGAGTTCTTTATGACTAATGTGAGTCCATGGATTATACGCACTCTCACCATTCCATCATTGCTAGCCTCTTCGGTACTGTGCATTGCCCTTTGTCACCTCGAGAGTTGGTGCAAACTTCGCCGGTACATCCAAACCCCGTGATACGATACGCTCTATGTCGGGGAGGCTGATCGTACCCACGAGCACCTATGGGGCCGGCGGACCAGGCCCCTTGTGGTTCGGAGGGGGGTGGAGATCGCACGAAGAGCGGATCGAGGCGAGGCACACGAGCAGTTTACTGACCGGAGCTCTCCGGAGAGATAAAACTCCTACTGCTGCTTGTTTGATGTATTATGTTCTTGCTAGGGAGCGATGCAAGCTACAAAACCTAGCATGAGCGTATCTGGTCTCGAGTGAGTCGAATGAACCGGGCCCCCTCTACGTTGCGCATGGGCCTCCTTTTATATGCTCAAGGGGTCTCCGACAGGCGGAAACATAGATGAGGGTACAAATGTAAAAACAGGAGTTGGTACACCTACTTGAGCGATTATGCGATTGCAAAATACCTAACTTTCGTGACGGCAAGGGACAAAAGCAATAAATGCCCGTCTGTATGTCGCCTAAGCGATTACAGCGAGAGACCGTCAGTGCGCCACCGCTTCGCCACGATGGCAAGCTTGTCGATTGCCGCTTATCGCTGCTCTCCGCTGGCTGCACTGACCTCTTGACAGCGCGCATGGAGCGGTCCCATGGCGACCACGTTGTTGGATGAGCTGGAGGCGGAAATGGAGAGAGGTTGCTTGCAGCGGACAGCGCCTTGCCTTGATCGAATCCTTGTCGGCGTCCAGGAGGCTTATCGCACTCCGAGCCTTCCGGCAAGCTCCTCTTGCCGGGGCCTTGTCTTCTGCATGCCTTGAGTGGCCTTCCCGGCAAGCTCCTCTTGCCGGGGCCCTGTCTTCTTAGTCAAATACTTTGTTCTTGAATGGCTCCAAAGGAGCCACGGAGGATCTTGGCGGTGACCAGGCAAACCCTGCCGCGGGGTGCTGCAACTGTCCGTGCAATCACGGGATACTAGGGTACCCCTACTCTAGTACACCGGCAGAGCCCGAACTGGGCATTACGCAGTGCAGCGGCTGTCGGGCCGGGCCCAAAAGCAGTCTGCAGTCACCGGCCTCGATCACGCCGTAACTTCGCCCGGACCCACCACGACCCCACTAACGGCACACACCTAGCGTGGCGTCGTCACGAAGATCGTGGGCGTGGTCGTGGGGTTTCTTTATTAAGAAAAGCGGGCGTCCGCCCCTCCCCCTCCTTATAAACAGGGGAAGCAGGGGCAGGTCGTCCACTCCGCCATTCTTGTCTTGTCAACAAAACCACCGCCGCTCCCCCTTCTTCTCCGGTCACGAAGAGCAGCGCCCGCCCCTTCGCCACAAAGCGCACTCACCGCTGTTGGCCTCCTCCGCCGCCCTCGCCATGGCTCCAGTGACAAGGAGAAGTGCGTCAAGTCGGCGGCCCAGCGGCTCATGGCGCTGCGCAAGGCGGGCCATCTTCTCCCCTCGACTTGGCGCCAAAGGAGCTGCGGGAGCTCTTCTATCTCTTTTGGTCAGCGAAGGCGGCGTGCGCATCCGGCGCGAAGGTACTCCCGCCTCCGCTTCTGATTTGGCCCCAACTGGGTACCCCTTCTTTGCCCTTTTCTTCTATTGCGGGCTTTGCCACTTTTCCAGTTCTTCTGCGATATCATGAACACATATGGCCTCCGCCTCCTTGATTTCACCCCAACGCTGTCTTGACCATGGCAGTTTTCGCACACCTTGCGAAAACTTTGTCGAGATCCACCCAAATGTGGCACTCTTCCGCCACTTCTTACGTGCCTCGCGTCGAGAGAGGAGAGCCACTTGCCGGAGGGATAGCTTGGGTCTCCGGGATCGGCAAGAAAGAAGCCTATCTGGAAGGGGAGTTCCGCAACAAGTGGGAGGTGGAGAGCCAATTGGTGTTGGGTCGTGAGAGGAGAACCCGCAGCCCTTCCTGCCGTCGCCAAACCCCAATAGTGCGGCAAAGATTGGAAGTAACTTGGCTGGAGGATGCTAGGTTGAAGATAGGCTGTGACCGGATTTTGCGCCTCGGGCTTGCCGGACTAACCGTAAGCGCGGTTGGCGCAGACTTCCTTCGCCGCCATCGCTCCCTTGCGGGAGAGGAGGAGGCCTGCTTGGGAGTTCCAAATGCGGCAGACATCATGAGGTTGCGCCGGGCCTGAACTGGAATTTCACCATCTTGAGCTGGATGCGATCTTTGCTAGAGTTGTTCAAGAACGACCCGATCACCTGGGTGGTTTAGGTTGCCGAGGGTCGTCCCATTGTGCAACAACTTCGGCGCTCGACCGCATCCGGCGCCATGATGCCGTTGTGTGATTCCCATGGGATCGTTCCAACTGGCGAGAGCCTCCCAGCGAGGTCGTGCAGCAGTTCTTGACGACTTGGAAGAAGTGCCGATCCTCTCCGATGAGCGAAAAAGGCTCACTCGCGACACCACCGGCGAGGAGATGGCGCGCATTGCCACCAGGGTGGAGGAGGCGGCAGCCGCTGCCAGCTGGAGCCTTCGGGTACACCGTGGAGGAGGCGGGGCGGCGAAAGCGGCAAGCCTTGCCGGCGAAAGGAGATCACCGGCGAGGGCAGGCTTGTCGAGCCGAGGCCGAGTCGAGTGGACCCGCCGAGGCGCTTCTTCTCCACCACCCGCGACACTGCCGCCACGTGAGCCCCGGCTCCACGAAGAAGCGTCTCCGCAAGGCGGAGCGAGTGAAGCGGCCGAGGCCCACAAAGCAGCGCCCGCCTGACAGCTCTACCGCGGCAAGCGATGTTGCCGCGGGAGCGCCTCACACTGCTGCGACAACCGGGGCGGGATCTTCCCAGGCCACCGCCGACGCCTCCGCCAAGCGGCCAAGGGAGCCCACTCCTCCGCCTCGTCGCACCGGAGGCGAGCCGTAGTTTGACTTCTCCGCGCTCAGCTCCGAGGAGGAAGATGAAGAGTAAGCCTTTGAGATTGTGCTTGTATTTCTTCAATTTTATTGCTTCATCTTGGATCTGATTTGCTTCGTTCTGGACTCTTTCCTTTTTCAGGACGCTGGCCCAGAGAGCGTCGAAGAGGGCCAAGATACCGACGGTCGTCATTGAGGACGATTCTCCGTGGCAACAGGGGACGCGTCTGAGACCCCCTTGCGGACCTCAACCCTTCCTCAGGCAGACCCCAGACAGCCCCCAAAGTAAGTGTGTGCGGTTTTCTCCTTACTATTTGGTGTGCGGGGTGCTCCTTCTTCGTTGATACCTGATTGTTTGCTTGTGTAGGAGCAGAGTAGCCTCATCGGGAGGGCCGGAAGCCGCCCGAAACCACATGTCTGCTGCCACTCGCCGCCAAGGGAGGATTCTCCGGCAAGGGCGCCCTCAGACAAGGGAGGCCACTCCGGCAAGGAGGCTACCCGGCAAGGGACAGCGCCCGGTGACCCTCCAGTGGTCGAGGCCATGGCTGCGGATCCCGTTGCAGGTAATTTCCTTACACGAAAATTTCCCTTGGGCTTGTCTTCTTTTGTTTCTCTTTTTGAACATTTGCTTGACTGCTCTTTCTTCGTCTGACGCAGAGCCGATGGAGGTCGAGGCTGCCGGCGAGGAGGAAGCGCGCGGCAACACCGACGAGGCCGCCGTCGTGGAAGAAGAGGTCGTTCTTTGTGGAAGAAGAGGCCGTCGCCGACGAGCCTGTTGGCGAGAAGGCCACCGAGGCTGCCGACGCAGAAGCCGGGCGAGGGTCGGTGATCGCCTGCGGCCACGAGGCAGCGAGGCGCCAGCGCTACACCGACGGCCGACTCCCCGCCCGTTCTTGCAGCTGTCGAGCTCCGAGGAGCCCCAGCCCGGCGCCACGAAGGCCGGCGAGGGTGTCTTCATCAAACTCCCACAGGAGTCAAGCTCGAGGCGCGGTCGAAGGAGAGGCCTTCACGGCGAGCTACTCGCCTCCATTGGCTGGCAGCTGGTGGGCCAGCCAAATAGCAGCGGCGACTCCGAGGAGAACAAGCTGGTGAAAAAGCTCTTGTCGCTCTACCGCGCCCGGCAAGCCAAGTTGGAGACCGGGAAGCACTTGTCGCGAGGGCAGGGCGGACATGGAGAAAGCCGCGAAGAGCTCGGAGCATAACCGGAAACTCTCCGCGATGTAGCGAAGCCTGGGGCAACTTCTGAGAAGCGCGCACGGCCTTCATCCTTGAGAAGGCCGCGGTGAAGGAAGCGGCCGGTGGCTGCCGAAGCTCTCCAGCGAGGAAGCGGTGGCGCAGCGGAAGGTCAACCTGGACAACCACGAAGAGGACCTTGCCGTGCGCGAGGAGTCACTTGGCGGGGCGCTTAAGGAAGCGAAGGAGGCTGCCTCAGCCGCCGAGGCTGCCAAGGAAGAGTTGAAGGCGAAGGTGGCACAGCTGGAGGCCAGCCTCAAGAAGAGCGGCGAAGAGCTTGCCGCGCTCAAGCACGAGCGCGAGAAGAACGCCTACACTCTTGGCGAGCTGCAGTCGTCTGTTGATAGGGTCAAGGAGCTCGACACCGCCAAGGATTCCAAAGGCGGATCTTGAGCTGGTGACCACTCTGGCCCAGGTGTTGTCTGGCGCTTGAGAGGCGGGAAGTGGGCCTATTGGAGCGATCAAGGCCAAGGAGGAGCTGCTAGCGAGCGTTGTTTCCACCGAGGCGCCTTGAGGGAGAGTGTGGAGCACTGGGTGAAGGCCTTGTGGATCTGCAGCCGACATCCTGGCAGTGATGGAACTGGGATGGCGGATCTTGCATACTCCTCCGACGAGCATCTCCAACCCAGCGCCAAACTCAGCTTATTCTTCAAGGCGTGGTGGCGGGCCTCCAGTGCCTCCGGGAAGAAGTCCCAAAGCGGTGGGTGAGGAATCACGCCGAGATCTGTGAGAGCCCTCGAGAAGGTGTTGATAAAGGTGGCCTTCCGCAATCCAGGCCTCAACCTCAGCGGCGTCCTCGGATCCTTGCCGCCCGAGATGCCAGCGTGGAGGAGCTCAAAGCCCTTGTCGCGCCCATTGTGGACAAGGTGAACAAGATCAAGCGGATTGATGGCGACCCGCGTGAACTAGGCCGTAATTTTATCTTTCCTTGTCGCCTTGATCATGTTTAGAACACTTTGTTAGATCAGCGACAAGTTATTTTGTAATATACTCTATCTTAGGCGATCAATGCAACGTTATTTCCTCTACTTGATCCCTTCCTTTATGCGTTTACGCCTGCGCATTTGGGGGACTTGTCGGTGCGGGCACTCTTGCATGTTGAGTCTTGAACGTCGGCGACTTCTTTGGCAGTGCCGCCTCCGGCAAGCAACCTTGTCGCGACTAGCCGCAGCCCACTTAAGTTGTTGAGCGGACTCGAAACAAAGTAAGGACGCGACTAGCCTGTGAGTTGGTTCCTCTGCGCACAGATTTTCCATACAAAGTACTATCGTTCGAGGAAGATAACTTAAAAATTTAAAAATTGATTGCTCAAACTTTGGCAACTTAGCTTTTCTGTCTTTTGCAATCAAACTTTGGCAACTTAGCTTTTACATCTTTTGCTTCCGATAAAGCGAAATTTCCTCGGCGATGCACGGTTCATAGTATTATCTTCTCCTTCCCCCTGGTTAACTTGTGCGCGAGAGCCTTCCTTTCTTTAAGAAAAGAGAAAGAAGAAAATAAAGTTATGGAGCCCAGCGACTCGATTTTGCTTACCGGGTGTGGTTCTTTGCACAAAGTGTTAGCCAAAACATGCAATAAAATGATGAAAGCATGAATTTGACAAGTTGTGCGCAACACATGAGCTTTCTTGATGCACGGGTCTGCGCCCGGCTTTGTACAAAGGATTACATGCAACAGCGGCAAGACTTGTACAAAAGGTGGTTGCGGAACAGGTTCGCAACCCGCGCCTATGGGTAAAACTTACGAAGATGCTCAATGTTCGAGAGTTGCTCACGGGATGCCATCTTGGTCTCAAAGCGGACGGCGCTTGAGCCTAGTGACTCGTTTCACCCGATAAAGGGCCTTCCCACTTTAGGCGTCAACTTGTTTGAATTCTTGGCGGACTGAGCAGCGAAGAACAAGGTCACCTTCCTCGAGACTTCTCGCACTAACCTTGCGGCTATGGTAGCGGCGCAAGGCTTCTTTTGTGAGCAGCTCGCCTGACTTGAAGACGATCCTCCTCAAGGAGCAGCGCGTCATCTTGTCGCAGCTGCTCTTGCTCAAACTCATCATAGGCGAGCACTCGAGGTGATCCGTATACGAGTTCCGTGGGGAGAACTGCCTCTGCTCCATAGACTAGAGCGAAAGGTGTCTGGCGGTGGCTCGATTTGGCGTCGTCTGATCGACCAAAGAACCACCGGCGGCTCCTCGATCCGATTTCTTGCGCACTTGTGCAGCTGTCGAGATTACGGTCTTGAGCCCGCACAGCACTTGACATTTGCCCTCTCTGCTTGACCGTTGCTTCTCGGATGAGCAAGCGAAGCAAAAGCGAACCTTGGCGCCAAGGTCTTGGGCGTCTTTGCATGAAGGTGCGACTTCGTAAATTGTGTGCCGTTATCGGTGATGATCCTGTTAGGGATTCGAAGCGACAAACAATTGACTGAAGAACTTGGCTGCTGTTGTCGTCACCTTCCTCACCGCTTCCACTTCCGGCCACTTTGTGAACTTGTCGATGGCGATGTACAAGTACTCAAAGCCCCGACGGCTTCGGGGAAGGGGCCGAGATGTCGAGCCCCAGACGAAAAGGGCGAGGATAAAGGGATCGTCTGGAGAGCTTGAGCTGGCTGGTGTATCTGTTTGGAATGGGCGGCACACTTCACACTTGGTTACTTGTGCGGTTGCATCTGGAGGCTGTCGGCGGAAGAAACCTTGCCGGAAAGCTTTTTGCGGCAAGTGCTCTTCTTGTAATGTGGTGACCACATATGCCTCCGTGTATCTCTGCCAACAGCTTCTGTCCGTCTTCCACAGGAATGCATTTCAATTTCACACCGTTGAGTCTTCTTACATGCGGTATCTTTGTCGACAAAGCTGGTACATACTTGACTGCCGGGCTACTCTTTACCTTCTTTTTGCTCTTGGGAAGTTCTCTGTCTGAAGGAAATGGACAATCGGCTGCGCCCATCTTTGGAGCTTGTGGCTCGACAACAAGGACTAAAGGCACATCTGCTGCCGGGGAACATCGGCTTCTCTGGCAAGAACCTGCGGCTCTGCCGGAGCTTGATGCTCCCGGCAAGCTTACCGAACAAGACTTGTCGGGCGTGCCTTCAGCGAAACAAACCACAGGGCTTGTCGGAGCATCGCCTCTCGGCCTTTGTTGGTGTTGATCTTGGGGACCTTCATAGCAGCGGCTTGGGAAGCTTCTGCGGAAAGTAGTCACCAAAGATCAACTTCCTCTTCTTGCTTTGTCCGATTGATGGTGTTACGGTTGGTTGAGTCAGCTTGAGCACGAAAATCCCTGGTTCCACGAGCAAATTAAGTCTGCAGCGCACTTTGACGAGCCATCGGCAATATCATTCTGAGCTCTTGGAACATGTTCCATTTGCAGGCCGTCAAAGTGCTCTTCTAGCTTCCTCACTTCATTAACGTAGGCTTCCATCAACGGACTCTGATAATCTTTGTTCACTTGGCGGACGACAAGCTGCGAGTCAACCCTGACAATTAGCTTTTTGATCCCAAGGTCCACTGCGATCCTGAGACCGGCAAGCAAACCTTCATACTCTGCAGTATTGTTTGTTGCTTGCTCCTTGGGAAAGTGCATCTGGACTACGTACTTGAGGTGCTCTCCGGTGGAGTGCGATAAGCAACCGCCCGGCACCGGCGCCTTGCAGCGAGAAGGCACCATCAAAGTACATTAGCCACTCTTTGCTTGCTTCCTTGGCGGGAATGCTCGTTTCCGGAATCTCTTCATCTGGCGTTGGCGTCCATTCTGCTATGAATTCTGGCAATGCTCTGCTTTGGATAGTTGAGTGCTTTCAAACTTGAGACCAAAGCTTGACAGTTCCAGTGCCCACTCGACAATCCTGCCTGTTGCCTGCGGATTACGCAGTATCCTCTTGGCGGAAGCGGTGACAAGCTGTGATCTCATGTGCTTGGAAGTAATGGCGCAGCTTTCTCGAGGCCATGAGGAGGCGAAAAGCAATTTACGCACACCGTAGTACCTTGACCTAGCCCCTGCAGGAGGCCCGACAAAAGTAAAGCTGGTATTGCACCATCCTTTTACGCATCTGGTCATGCGTCTGCAGCGGGTTCGTCCTTGTCGGGACCCGAGCTTGTCGGCGAAGCCCCGCTTGTCATTTGGATGTGCTTGCCGTGGTTCTTTGGCTCGTCATCCGCCTCCCTCTTCGCTACTAATGCAGCACTAACCACTTGATTGGTTGCTGCTATATATAGCAGCAACTTCTCTTGTGGTTTAGGTGCGACAAGTGTTGGAGTGGAGGACAGGTATCTCTTTAAGTCATGCAAGCGCAGCCTCCGCTTCGAGTCCATTTCATTGGACCTGCCTTTTCAAAATCTTGAAAAAGCGGCGATCGCTCAGCAGAACCTAGAAATAAACTGCTTTGAGAGCAGCTACATAGCGGCAAGTCTTCGTACATCCTTGGCGCGCTTTGGTGCTTCAATCTGCTCAATGGCCTTGATCTTGTCGGGATTGGCTTCAACCCCTCATTTGAGACCACGAAGAACCGAGAAGCTTGCGGAAGGGACTCCAAACATGCACTTCTCGGGGTTGAGCTTGAGGTTGATCTTGCACAGATTTGTAAAGGTCTCGTCAAATCTTGAACCGAGTTGCTTTGTCCTTGCTTTTGACCACTATGTCATCCATGTAGGCTTCTGCATTTACGTGCATTTGCGGCTCAAAAGCGTCATGGACTACCCTTGCAAATGTTGAACCAGCATTCTTCAAACCGAAAGGCATCCGTATGAAACGATATGTGCCACATGGTGTAATGAATGCGATCTTCTCCTCATCTTCTTCATCCATGAAGATCGATGGTATCCTGAGTATGCATCAAGAAGCGAAAGCAAATCACATCCGGCCGTGGAGTCAACAATCTGGTCGATCGCGGTAAGGGAAATGGATCTTTAGGACAAGCTTTATTAACATCCATGAAGTCAATACAAAGTCTCCATTTTCCATTTGCTTTAACGCCGCGACTACAGGATTAGCGGACCACGTGGGATGGAGCACTCCTCGACAAGGCCTGTTGCTTCCGGTTTCTTGATCTCTTCTGCTATGAATTCTTGGCGCTCCGCTTGCTTCTGACTTTTTGCTTGTGGGCGGCGCGCGAGGACAAGCGGCGAGCGGTGCTCAATCACTTTCACAGGAACACGGGGATATCGGGCGGTTGCCATGCAAACACGTCGACGACATTCGCCCGCGAGGAAAGCAACGAGCGCCTTCCTATTTAGGGTCGAGAGAGCAGCGATGGTGAAGGTACCACCGGTGCCGTCCTCCTTGGCGGGCACCTTCTTGGTCTTTGGCGGAGCTACCATCTTCTTCTTGCACTTGCGGTGGAGCTCGATGGTGCGTCCTCGATGGTAGCGCAGCACTCCTAAGAAGGTGCGCTTGCGGAGTGGGCATCGAGCTCTTGCGGACTTGGACTTTGTCTTCTTCCCCGGGAGCTTCAGCGGCAAGTTTTGGCAATCTGTCGCTGCTGCATCCGGTAGATCTTGTCGGCACAGATAAGGGCATCCTTCTTGTCGCCATGGGCGGAGATGGCGCTTATCGGGCCTGGCATCTTGAGTAAGTTGTAGGCGTGGTGAGAGGCTGCCATGAACTTTCTGCGAGTCTTTGGGCGGCCAAGTATCCCATTGTAAGGCAATGGGAAATCGACAACGTCGAATGTGACCCTCTCGATCCTAAAGTTCAGCTCGGCGCCAAATGTTACCGACAGCGTAATCTTCCCCTTGACTTGCTCCTTCCGGATTGATTCCTTGGAAGGTGCCGGTCTCTTCGAGCTTCATTGTCGAGGATTTGAAGCTTACGGAGCACCACGGAGGAGATCAGATTCAAGCCGGCCCGCCGTCAACTAGCATCTTGGTGACCTTGAGGTTGCGGATGGTTGGTGAGACCAACATCGGCAAGCACCCGACCCGCGATTATGCGATCGGGGTGGTCCTCAATATCAAAAGGCGATAGGCGTCTTTGGACCACTTGAGGCTTGCGTGACTCTACGGATGGTTCCGCTGCATTGACCTCCGCATCCATTGCTTGAGTTGGCGGTGGGAGGTATGCGAGGAAGCACCTCCGTCAACGAAGGACCTCTGTGGCTTTCTGAAACTCCTGCTCATCGGCGTAAATGCGTCTTCCATATCTTCGTCGTCGTCATCACCTTCATCCTTATCGCGGCCGTGGGGAGAGTCTGTCTCCTTGCCGCTGCTTGGCCTTGCCGCGGCGTCCTCCCCGGCAGGGGCGTTTCTTGCTTGCTCCCCGGCACCTTCTGGGCCTTCTCCTTGTCGCGCCGCTCGTACTCAGCCCTGTCTTTGTTCGACAAAGCTGCCGACCTTCTTGCAGCTCACGGAGGTCGTGGCCCTTAGTGCGGTGGATCTTGCGATCTTGCTTGCGGTGCCGTCACCTTGTCGGCGGCCCGCAGGCCAGTGGTTGGCGTCGGCAACAACCTCCTTGCGAACCACCAGCCTTGGCGTTCTTGTCGCCACCTCCGTTCTTTGGACTGCTCAACAGCTAGCACTTCTCTACCTTTCTTCTTCCTGTTGCCCTTGCCGCCGACCCTTCTTCGCCGGGCGGTCTCCTCCTTGTCGAGATCCACCTTCTGCATTCTCTCACGAGTCTCCTCCCTTCCTCGGTAGCGTGCACACTTGTCGGCCAAGGTGTACAGCTCATCGACGTCCTTGACTTTGCACATCGCCATCTCCTCCCTCATCCTGCGGTTCCTTGCGTTTTGATGAAAGCGCTGATCACCTGCGGCAGGGTGGACATACGGGATGTTGTAGTGCACACGGTTGAATCTCTGAATGAACTTGCGCGAGGACTCTCCTTCCTTACAGGCGGCGAGATGAAGGTCACTCTCTTGGCCATGGGGCTTGTGGCCACTGTGAAAGGCGCCAACAAACTGATGGCACAGATCTGCCCAAGAGGATATGGAGCTGTCCAGCAAGTGCATGAGCCAAGATCTGACGTTGGGCTTGAGTACGAGCGGGAAGTAGTTGGCGAGGATCTTGTCGTCCCGTCCCCCGCAGCCTGCACCGCGATGGTGTAGATGCTGAGGAACTCCGACGGGTGCGTCCCGCCATCATACTACTCCGGCACGTCTGGTTTGAAGTTTTTACGGCTGGGCCACTTTGGATTTACCCGCTGACTCACGAGTGAGCAGCGGGGCAACCTACAGCGTCTGACAAAGTCGCTGGCTCCTCCGGTGCGCGCCGCGTCAGCGAAGGCCCAGCGGCGCTTGTCGGACTGACGTCGCGCTTCTCTCCGGCGCTCGATCACGAGTTCGGCGTCCTCTTGTTGTCGTTCATGAAGAACTTGGCGCTCGTCGCGGCGAGCTCGCGGATCCGACGACGCGGTGGAGTCGCTGTCGAGGTGGATCCGGTGAGTCGGTGATCTTGGCCTTCGGGGAGGAGAGTGCATGGTAGTTGCACCTCCGACAGTCTCGTCGCCACCGGCTCGTGCCTTGTCGTCTTGCCGCGGCAATGATGGCGTTGGTTGCCGCGGAGCGTCGCCATTGGCAAAGCCGATGAGGCTCTGGATAGTGGCCCTTCACTCGTCGACTTTGTCGGCCGTTGGAGGGTAGTCGAGGAGCAGCTGAGCTCTCGCCAGAGCTTCTGCTGGAGTAGTGGGCGGCATTGGCAAACGGTGCGAGGAGCGGGATATACTCGGACTTCTAACTACGTTAGAAGGAGCAGCACCCCGTCCGGGCGACCGTATCTCACTCGTGCCAGCATGTTGGCGCGCATGCTGGTCTTGAGGGTCTCGATCCAACGAATGTATGGCATTGTGAACGCCATGACGTTGTTGGTCCCACGTCTCCTGAGATGGGCGCGGGGGATGTGCGGACGCCGATGTTTGCGGGGCCTTGTCCTTGGACTTGGCAACGTCACGAACTCCTTCGTCGGCGTCCGTTCCTCCGCCGGCGTCTGCCCCACCACCCGTTTGCTGCGGTGATGGTGGATACGACGCGGACGGCTCTGCTGCCGCCGAAGCCTTCTTCTTCGGTGGCATGTTGTGGAAGATGTCGAGGGCCGCTGGTCGTGTGAGCGCGGATCAGATTCACACGGCCTCGGCGCCCCCTACTGGCGCGCCAAAAGATGTCGGGGAGGCTGATCGTACCACGAGCACCTATGGGGCGGCGGACCAGGCCCCTTGTGGTTCGGAGGGGGCGGAGATCGCCTGAAAGAAGCGGATCGAGGCGAGGCACACGAGCAGTTTACCCAGCGGAGCTCTCCGGAGAGATAAAACTCCTCTGCTGCTAGTTTGATGTATTCTGTTCTTGCTAGGGAGCGATGCAAGCTACAAAACCTAAGCGTGGCGTATCTGGTCTCGAGTGAGTCGAATGAACGGCCCCCCTCTCGTTGCGCATGGGCCTCCTTTTATATGCTCAAGGGGTCTCCGACGAGCGGCAACATAGATGAGGGTACAAATGTAAAAACAGGAGTTGGTACACCTACTTGAGCGATTATGTACAGTGCAAAATACCTAACTCTGACGGGAAGGGACAAAAGCAATAAATGCCCGTCTGTGTCGCCTAAACAGTGCAACAGAGACCGTCAGGTGTGCCACCGCTCGCCACGATGGCAAGCTTGTCAATGCCACTTATCGCTGCTCTCCGCTGGCTGCACAGCCTCTTGACACGCGCGCATGGAACGGTCCCATGGCGACACGTTGTTGGATGAGCTGGAGCGGAGATGGAGAGAGGTTGCTTGCATGACAAGCGCCTTGCCGCGGCCGAATCCTTGTCGCGTCCGGAGGCTTGTCGCTCTCGAGCCTTCCGGCAAGCTCCTCTTGCGGGGCCTTGTCTTCTGCATGCCTTGAGTGGCCTTCCCGGCAAGCTCCTCTTCTTTGGGGCCACATCTTCTTAGTCAAATACTTTGTTCTTGAATGGCTCCAAAGGAGCCACGGAGGATCTTAGCGGTGACCGAGGCAAACCACCTTGCAGGTGTCTTTGCAAGCTGTCCGTGCAGTCACGGGATACTAGGGTACCCCTACTCTAGTACACCGACACTCTATCACACATAAGCCTCATTATATCTTTCTCAAAATAGCCACCATACCTACCTATCATGGCATTTCCATAGCCATTCCGAGATATATTGCCATGCAACTTCCATCATCATCATATACATGACTTGAGCATTTATTGTCATATTGCTTTGCATGATCGTAAGATAGCTAGCATGATGTTTTCATGGCTTGTCCGTTTTCGATATCATTGCTACGCTAGATCATTGCACATCCCGGTACAACGCCGGAGGCATTCATATAGAGTCATACCTTTGTTCTAGTATTGAGTTGTAATATTGAGTTGTAAGTAAATAAAAGTGTGATGATCATCATTAGAGCATTGCCCCATTCAAAAAAAAGAGAGAGGCCAAAGAAGCCTAAATAAAAAAAGGGGGCCAAAGAAGCCCGCAAAAAAAGGAAAAAAAAGAAAAAGGGGCAATGTTACTATCCTTTTACCACACTTGTGCTTCAAAGTAGCACCATGTTCTTCATATAGAGAGTCTCTTGAGTTATCACTTTCATATACTAGTGGGAATTTTCATTATAGAACTTGGCTTGTATATTCCAATGATGGGCTTCCTCAAATGCCCTAGGTCTTCATGAGCAAGCAAGTTGGATGCACACCCACTTAGTTTCAGTTTGAGCTTTCATATACTTATAGCTCTAGTGCATCCATTGCATGGCAATCCCTACTCCTCACATTGACATCAATTGATGGGCATCTCCATAGCCCGTTGATTAGCCGCGTCGATGTGAGACTTTCTCTTTTTTGTCTTCTCCACATAACCCCATCATCATATTCTATTCCACCTATAGTGCTATATCCATGGCTTGCGCTCATGTATTGCGTGAGGGTTGACAAAGCTGAAGCGCGTTAAAATGTATGAACCAATTGCTCGGCTTGTCATCGGTGTTGTGCATGATTTGAATATTTTGTGTGGTGAAGATGGAGTATAGCCAGACTATATGATTTTGTAGGGATACCATTCTTTGGCCATGTTATTTTGAAAAGACATGATTGCTTTATTAGTAGGCTTGAAGTATTATTGTTTTTATGTCAAATGATAGACTATTGCCTTGAATCACTCATGTCTTAATATTCATGCCATGATTAGATACATGATCAAGATTATGCTAGGTAGCATTCCACATCAAAATTATCTTTTTATCATTTACCTACTCGAGGACGAGCAGGAATTAAGCTTGGGGATCTTGTCGTCTCCGTCATATCTATACTTTTTATTGTTCCATGCCAATATTCTACAACTTTCATATATTTTTGGCAACTTTTTATACTATTTTTGTGACTAACATATTGATCCGATTGATGCGGTTCTGTTTGTTGCATGTTTTATGTTTCTGAAACCCCATATCAAACAGAATCCAAGCGGGATAAAAACGGACGGAGAATATTTTTGGAATATTTGGAGAATATGGGAGGAAGAATCAACGCGAGATGGTGCCCGAGGTGGCCACGAGGCAGGGGCGCGGCTGCCCCACTCGTGGGCCACCCGTAAGGCGGTTCCTGCTCTTCTTCGGCCGCTAGAAAGCTAATTTTTAGAAAAAAAATCTCGGCGAAGGTTTCAATCCAATCGGAGTTACGGATCTTCATATATATATATATATATATATATATATATATATATATATATATATATATATATATATATATATAACGGTGAAAGGGCAGAAGTAGAGAGCGCAGAAACAGAGAGAGACAGAGAGACAGATCCAATCTCGGAGGGGCTCTCACCCCTCCCACGACATGGAGACCATGGACCAGAGGGGAAACCCTTCTCCCATCTTGGGAAAAAGGTCAAGGAAGAAGAAGAAGGAGGAGGGCTATCTCCCCCTCGCTTCTGGTGGCACCGGAACACCGCCAGGGCCATCATCATCATTGTGATCTTCACCAACACCTACGCCATCTTCACCAACATCTCCATCACCTTCCCCCCTCCATCTGCAGCGGTCCACTCTCCCGCAACCCGCTGTACCCTCTACTTGAACATGGTGCTTTATGCTTCATATTATTATCCAATGATGTGTTGCCATCCTATGATGTCTGAGTAGATTTTCATTGTCGTATCGGTGGTTGATGAATTGCTATGATTGATTTAATTTGCCTGCGGTTATGTTGCTATCCTTTGGTGCCCATCATATGAGCGCGCACATGGATCACACCTTAGGGTTAGTTTTATGTTGATAGGACTATGTATTGGAGGGCAAGAGTGACAGAAGCTTCTACCTAGCATAGAAATTGTTGCATACGGGATTGAAGGGGGACCAATATATCTTAATGCTATGGTTGGGTTTTACCTCAATGAACGTTAGTAGTTGAGGATGCTTGCTAATAGTTCCAATCATAAGTGCATAGAATTCCAAGTCAGGGATGACATGATAGCAGTGGCCTCTCCCACATAAAACTTGCTATCTGTCTAGTAAAGTAGTCAATTGCTTAGGGACAATTTCGCAACTCCTACCACCACTTTTCCACACTCGCTATACTAACTTCATTGTGTCTTTATCTAAACAGCCGCTAGTTTTTATTTACGTGATCTTTATATTCTTGAAACCTATCCAACAACACCTACAAAGTACTTCTAGTTTCATACTTGTTTTAGGTAAAGCGAACGTCAAGCGTGCGTAGAGTTGTATCGGTGGTCGATGGAACTTGAGGGAATAATTGTTCTACCTTTAGCTCCTCGTTGGGTTCGACACTCTTACTTATCGAAAACTGTTGCGATCCCCTATACTTGTGGGTTATCACCTATGCATGCACGAGAGTCAATAATCATGCAATGAAAATTATATCCTACTTATGGTGCATTATTTGGTGCTAATTATGCTTAATGCTTGCTTATGAGATTATTCGTTTCTTGGTTGGTCGCTTACCAATATTTTTCTAGCCTTCATTTTGCACTAAGTATGATCTCTACTTGTGCATCCAAAATACTTTAAACCAGTTTTGCCACATGAGTCCACTATATCTACCTATATGCGGTATTCTTTTGCCGTTCTAAGCAAATTTGCATGTGCCATCTCTAATTTCAAAATAAACTTTTCTTTTGTGTGTTTGTTTTTATTTCATGAGCAGTAGCAGTGTGGCCAATATTTTCCATGCTAGATGTGTTATTCTCAAGATGAGTGTTTATTCACTTGTCATTGCACGAGAGTAAGGCAAAGGTCTTAGGGATGCCCAGTCCCGAAATGCAAAAAAATGAATTTACTTTATGTTGTCGTATAATAAATTCCTTGGAAAGTATTGGTGTGGAGGGCAACCGTAGATACGACTAGCCATGGAAAGTGAAAGAACGGTGGAAAGAGGAATAAACTTTATTTTCTGTTTGGGAACCGCCTATGGCATATCTAGCATGGAAAAGTGTTGGGAACTCTAAGTCATTTTCGTTGGTGGGATGGATACACCTCCCAAAATGTTTTTATCTCTATTTTTTTTTGCTTTGAGCTCTGGCACCTCTACAAATCCCTACTTCCCTCTGCGAAGGGCCTATCTTTTACTTTATGCAATTTTTATTCTGAGTCTCCATCTTCGCTTATAAAAGCACCAACTAGGAGGTAATATGATCGTACTTAAGTATTGGGTGTAGCTAATATTTGAGTGTGTTCCATGAATGGATCAATGTTTGAGCATGATGGGCTAGTGATAACTTATTTTAGCATTGATATTTTGAAAGACATGGTTGCTTGTTGATATGCTTGAGTATCTAAATTATTATGTCAAAACTAGACTATTGCTTTGAATCACATAAAAGTCCAAATGTCCATGCTATAAAGAAAATAATATGATATGACATGACAGGCAGCACTCCACATCAAAAATTCTGTTTTTATCACTTACCTACTCGAGGACGAGCAGGAGTTAAGCTTGGGGATGCTGATATGTCTCCGACGTATCTATAATTTTTGATTGTTCCATGCTGTTATACTATCAATCTTGGATGTTTATAATCATTTTATAGTCATTTTATATCATTTTTGGTACTAACCTATTGACATAGTGCCAAGTGCCAGTTGCTGTTTTTCCATGTTTTTTACATCACAGAAAATCAATACCAGACGGAGTCCAAATGCCACGATGCTGATTTTTTATGGACCAAACGGAAGAAGTTGGGCCATAGTTGCACTGGGGACTCCAGGAGGGACAACCCACGGTGGCGCGCCCAGAGGCCGAACGCATACGGTGGGTTGTGCCCACCTCGGGTGCCCTTCCGGACCGCCCCTTTGCTCTATAAATACCCCAAAAATACCAGAACCCTAGGGGAGTCAACGAAATATTCATCCAGCCGCCGCAGAGTCTAGAACCACCAGATCCAATCTAGACACCATCTCAGATGGGGTTCACCACCTCTATTGGTGCCTCTACAATGATGCGTGAGTAGTTCTTTGTAGACCTTCGGGTCCGTAGTTAGTAGCTAGATGGCTTTCGCTCTCTCGCTGAATTCTCAATACAATGGTCTCTTGGAGATCCATATGATGTAACTCTTTTTGCGGTGTGTTTGTTGGGATCTGATGAACTTTGAGTTTATGATCAGTCATATATTTTTATATCCATGAAAGTTATTTGAGTATCTTTGATCTCTTATATGCATGATCTCTTATAGCCTCGTATTTCTTCTCCGATATTTGGGTTTTGTTTGGCCAACTTGATCTATTTATCTTGCAATGGGAAGAGGTGCCCGATAGTGGGTTCGATCTTCATGATTAGCTTGATTCGATGTGAGGAAGGGAACCGACACGTATGCATCGTTGCTACTAAGGATAAAAAGCTGGGATCTATATCTACGCAATAGATAAACGGATTTTGTCTACATCATGTCATCGTTCTTATTGCATTACTCCATTTTTCCATGAACTTAATACACTAGATGCATGCTGGATAGCGGTCGATGTGTGGAGTAATAGTAGTAGAAGCAGGCAGGGGTTGGTCTTGTAGGGTAACGCAACAGAAAACAAAAATTTTCCGACCTACGCACCAGCCCAGGACCACTATGGAGACTGCATACATGGTTTGATCTTTTTCATTACCGACTCGTAGTGCAGCGGGAAGTAGAGTCGATGATGATCGGCGATGCAGATCCCCACAGCTAGGATTTACAACCTCCCAACCGCGAGGACATATACCCTCATCTGCTCCTCAGACAGCCCTCCGGGAGGCGGTCGAACAGCCCCCCAGACGGTGTCGCGGACAGCCCTTCGGGAGGACCTTCGAAACTCGAACGGTCACTCGGACAGCCCTTCGGGAGGACCTTCGAAACTCGGACGGTCACATGGACAGCCCTTCGGGAGGGACTCACGAACTAAGACCGAAACTACGATCTCTCTACAGAGTTGCACAGATACGGTGTCATCTATCCGGTAGGGCTTCGTCGTCCTGAACTAGTTCCTGCAGGAACCCAAACAGCCTTACGGCTCTACGAAACTCTTTTCGTGGGAGGGAGAGAAGAAGCCAGATAATGCATGGCATGTGTATGAGAGCAAGGGATGATCCTTTAGGCAGCCCCCTCCACCCCTATTTATAGGCCAAGCCCAAGGGTGGCTTCTCCAAGAAGCCAAGGGGGGAAATACCAAAAAGGCCCTCAAGGTGGCTTCTCCAAGAAGCCAAGCAAAAAGCACTTTCACTATTCATGACGACATTTTTCAGCGTCCGTTCGAACTGAAAATATTTATGTGGGCTCAGAACATTTCCAGTACCCACTAAAATAATTTTCAACGCTTTCCGAAACAATTTCAGTTTAGTGATTTTCATCTGCGAAAAGCAAACAAGAATGCGTTTTCACTATTCATGAAGACAATTTTTCGCGTCCATTAAATCCAAAAATATTTCTGTGGGTCTTAGAATAATTCCAGTACCCACTAAAATGATTTTGGATTCGTTCTGAAACAATTTCAGATTAGTGAATTTCATCTGCGAAAAACAACCAAAGCGGTACCGGCAGCTCCGAAACATTTTCGGTTTTTATTTCTGAAAATTTCAAAAAGTTTCTAGAATGATTCTGGCACCCTCCAAGAATTATCAGGCATGTGCCGAAACCATTTTGACTTAATGGCATACCCCGAAAGACCTTTTTCGGTTTCACCAGAACTCATCCGGTGACCTCTCTTTTCAGAACTTTTCTGATGTCTCCGAAAAACTTTTTCCAAAAACTTTCTCTCAGACTCCCTGTCTAGTATTCAGCAGATAGATGACCCTTAAGCGTGTGACCCTATAGGTTCGGTGAAGTATAGACATGACCTGGAACCTATTCCGATCAGTGATCAAAATCGGAGCCGTGGACACCCATATTGACCACTATACCCACACGAATGAAAATTCGAGTGAACCTCCAGTTGCCGTGAGCTATTCCCATTGCTTCGTGATATGTCACAAACACCCAAGGTGAGATTTATTGCATTCCTGTGGATCAACAATTTGTCCACTATGCTAGTTACCTCGTTACTGGTTTTGTTCTCTTTTCTCGTTTCCGTGTTCCGGCATCCCTGTGATCAAATCACACTGTGTCTAGCCAGACGATGATGGATACCGTAACACCAAGAGGGCCCGAGAATATCTCTCCATCGTCGGAGAGCAAATCCCAATCTTGAGCTATCAAGTTACTTGACACACTTTTCCATGAACCCGTAAGCCGCCGTAATAGCCACCCATTTATGGATGACGTTTAACAAACCGCAAAGTTCATGAAGCAAGCATGAAGAAACTCGATACTCTCATGGTCTAAGGAATCATGCAAACGTTAACCATCTCTGTGTTATGTACCATTAACTTGTGACGAATGAATCTCTTAGCATAACATCAATCCGGGTCGATTCAACACAAATGTTCTCTTAGCATTGTGCCCTCAAAGTTGCTGGCATTGACATGCCCATGATCAGCAAAATAGAACCATCATGCAACACTTGAGCTAGTCTTAGAGGCCAGACTAAGAATACTTCTTACCGTTTATTATTCCACACGTGCATATGAGTCTTCCTCCGAGCCCCATGTTATTGCAGACTCGAGAACCATAGCAGTTATAGCATGGAAACATAAACATAATTATGAACCGGGAGATAATCAATAACATTTATTATTGCCTCTGGGGCATATCTCCTACAGGTCTACTAATCTTGTACGTGATGCCTATGTAATGATCATTGCCTGGATATCGTCATAATTATTTGAGGTTCTATCAATTGCCCAACAGTAATTTGTTTACCCATCGTTTGCTATCTTTCTCGAGAGAAGCCACTAGTGAAACCTACGGCCCCTGGGTCTTTCTTCTCATATATTTGCTTGCGATCTAATTTTCCTTTGCAATTTTATTCAGATATATTAAACCCAAAATACAGAAATACTTTGCCGCGCTTTATTTTATTTGCGATCTATTACTTCAATCTACTACAATTTCTGGCATCGTTACCGGAAAGGGATTGACAACCCCTTTAACATGTCAGACTGCGAGGTGTTGTTATTTATGTGCAGGTGTTGTTTATGTTGTGTTGCTTGGTTCTCCCACTGGTTCGATAACCTTGGTTTCTTCACTGAGGGAAATACCTGCCGTCGCTATGCTGCATCATTCCTTCCTCTTTGGGGAAATACCAACGTAGTCCTAGCAGACAGGAGATTTTCTGGCGCTATAGTCAAAGAGCGATCAGGTATACCTAATTTCTTCATTATGTTTCAAAAGACAAAATGGTGTTACGGATGAAAAGGATGGTGTTTGAATTTCTAGAACATTTATGCATAGTGAACATGCAACTACATGAGTGTCGTGTTTAAATTTGGAATTATTCCGGGTTTGTTTGGAATTTTTATGCATTAATTGAGTTTCTAGGAATTTAATGTGCATAATTCAAATTTGAACTACAAGCACATGCTCCAGTGCACCGAAGTTTGTTGAAAAATCACATGTGTGTCTTTGGGTAAATTTATAGGTCCCATGCAAGAAATGGGAATGAAATTCAAACATCTGGAAGTCGTGGCTCGGCCAGGAACATTGAGAAACTTGGTTTTTAAATTCCTGGAAAATCAAAACTCGCGTGAAAATCTTGAAACTTGACATGGTGTCATTTCTTGGCACCAACATGCTGTGGTAAAAAAATTGGCCACATTTGGACAAGTTTTTGGTATAAGCTTCTTGCAACCGGAGCTTCTCTCGAGAAGACTAGTGGTTCCCGAGGGGGGACATGTCACCTTTGTGTGGGAAACAATATACGCTGCCTCCCCACCTTGATTTTTACAGAGGCAACATAGAACTATATGAGTGCCGTGTTAAAATTTGGAATTATTCCGGGTTCATGTGGATTTTCTTATACATTAATTGAATTTCTGGTTATTTAATGTGCATAATTAAAATTTGAACTACAAGCACATGCTCCAGTGCACCAAAGTTGGTTGGAAAATCACATGTGTGTCCTTGGGTGAATTTCTAGGTCCCATGCAAGAAATGAGAATGAAATTCAAACATCTGGGCGTCGTGGCTCGGCCGAAAAGATTGAGAAACTTGGTTTTTGAATTCATGTAAATCCAAAACACGCCTGAAAATCATGAAACTTAGCATGGTGTCATGACATGGCACAAACATGTTGTGGTAATTTTTTTGGCCGAATTGAGACAAGCTTTGGTATAAGCTTCTTGCAAACCGGAGCTTCTCTCAAGAAGGTTTGTGGTTCCGAGAGGGAACGTGTCACCTCCGTGTGCAAAACGACATACACTGCCTTCTCCTGCCTTAATTTTTTACACAGGTATATTAGACCAAATAGAAGTATCGTGCTAAATTTTGGAATTATTCTGGGTTCGTTTGGCCTTTTTATACATTAATTTAATTTCTACGCATTTAATGTGCATAATTCAAATTTTAATTACAAGCACATGCTCCAGTGCACCAATGTTGGTTGAAAAATCACATGTGTGTCCTTGGGTGAATTTCTAGGTCCCACGCAAGAAATGGGAATGGAATTCAAACATCTGGGCGTCGTGCCTCGGCTGGAAATATTGAGAAACTTGATTTTTTAATTCCTGTAAATCCAAAACACGCCTGGAAATCATGAAACTTGGCATGGTGTCATGACATGGCACCGACATGTTGTGGTAATTTTTTTGGCTGAATTGGGACACGCTTTGGTATAAGCTTCTTGCAAACCGGAGCTTCTCTCAAGAAGGCTCATGGTTCCGAGAGGGAACGTGTCACCTCTGTGTGCGAAACGACATACACTGCCTTCTCCCGCCTTGATTTTTGTACACAGGCAGCTTAGACCAAATAGGAGTTTCCTGCTAAATTTTGGAATTATTCTGGGTTAATTTGGCCTTTTATGCAATAATTCAATTTTCAGTCATTTAATGCACATAATTCAAATTTGAAGTACAAGCGCATGCTCCAGTGTGCAAAAGTTAGTTGGAAAATCATTTATGTGTACTTGGGCGAACTTCTAGGTCCCATGGAAGAAGTGGGAATGGAATTCAAACAAACATCGAGAAACTTGGTTTTAAAATTCCCGTAAATTCAAAACTCGCCTGAAAATCATGAAACTTGGCATGGTGTCATGACATGGCACCAACATGTTGTGGTAATTTTTCTGTCCGATTTGCGAAGGAGCACACATTAACAATCAACAAAGTCATTTTGGAACAAGTGATGTCACGTTACAAATCGGAAACACAAGTATTATTTAAACAATGGGCGTTCTCCTTACCAATTACGTGCCGCCACGCGTCCCCTTTTTTTATAGGCTAGGAGGTGTCGTGCGGGGTAGCTATTTGAGTACGGGAGGCGTGCGATCAGACCCCTGCGCATGCTCATCAGGAGGAGAGCCCTTTGACCTCTATCCGCCGCACACCTCCCTCCCAACATCTCCATTAATGGCGCTCGAGCCCCTGTTTCACTGCGTGGCTATGTCTCACTGGACTAAGATTTAAGAGAGAAAAAAGAAAATCTGAAAAGAAAGTTTTGCACGGATCTTGATGTAAGATCGGACGGACCTATATAGCATCGACTGCGACTTATAGCAATACTGAAGAATATAAGGACGATGACGGTGGATAATAATTGTCTTACATATTTAGGAACATAATTAAAAAAGCCACATGCGGCAATGCCCGAAATACACAAGGGCAAAATAAGAAGGAAGACAACGATCTGGCTCGCTGATCTCTACTTTCTTGATGCGTTGCTGCAGGCAGCAATGAGCTCTTTCTTGTCCTCAAGATGCTGCTTGAGAGCATCCACGATTCCTTGATATGTCTCCAACGTATCTATAGTTTATGAAGTATTCATGCTGTTATATTATCATTCTTGGATGTTTTACAATCATTTTATAGCAACTTTTATATCGTTTTTTGGGACTAACCTATTGACCCAGTGCCGAGTGTTAGTTGCTGTTTTTTTTGCTTGTTTTTTACATCACAGGAAATCAATATAAAATGAAGCCCAAACACCGCTAAACTTTTTGTGGATTTTTTATGGACCACAAGACATCTAATGGGCTAGGGCAGCACTTGGGGGTGCCTCGAGGGGGGCACAACCCATCAGGGCGTGCCTGGGGGGCCAGGTGTGCCCAGGTGGGTTATGCCCACCTCGGTGGCCTCCCGCACTCCCTCTTCGCCCTATAAATTCCCAAATATTCCAAAAACCCTCGGGGTAACCCTAGATCGGAAGTTTCACCGCCGCAAGGCTCTGTAGCCACCGTAAACAAATCTAGAACCCGTCCTGGCACTCTGCCAGAGGGGGAAATCATCACCGGTGGCTATCTTCATCATCCCGGCGGCCACCACGATGAGGAGGGAGTAGTACACCCTAGGGATGTGTTTAATCTCTCTCTCTCTCTCTCTCTCTCTCTCTCTCTCATGTTCTTGAGATGTCACGATCTTGATGTATCACGGGCTTTGTTAATTGTACCGACCCGACCCGAATGGGTCAAGTCTCTGTGCTTAAGTGTCATCCCTGGATCGGTATGCTGACACACATAGTACTCGAGGATTTATAACAGAGGTAAATCACATGTATAAAGTAACGTAAATACTATTACCTCGATCCAAATAGCGGAAGTAACAAGGTTGTGGATTCCCATCAACACCAACGGCAAAATTGAGTGTAGAAATCGTAACCCTAACGTATCACTTACTCGTCGTAAGATCGTGCAACATGAGACGTTGCATCCACAAAGGGTCAGTACATTGAATGTACTGGCAAATTCACCGTATGAGCAATCTGCTGAAATATGGCTATCACTACATGCATATATGGCTGGTGGAAAAGCTCTATGGTTATAAGGGTTTTGCGAAAAGCCAATTTTTCCCTACTACAAAGGAATAAATTTTATTTAACTATCAAACATTGAGAATGGTTGACAGCATTCTCAATCCCAATTAAGCATCATCATTAACCCAACAAAATTATTTAAAGTAACATGATGAGATCAACAGGATAATCCAAGAACTAGATACTCAAAACGTCCATAACCGGGGACACGGCTAATCATGATTAGTTTATACACTCTGCAGAGGTTTGTGCACTTTTCCCACAAGACTCGATCTCCTCCGTTTGATTTCTCGCACTACATGGTGTTTGAGAAGCGGATGACCGAGACATAGTTTTTCAGAAGCGCTTGCACCTTACGTATGGGTAGACCGTACCAACCTACAACCCCTACATCTGCTAGTCTACCCGTAAGAGTTCGCACAACTTAGTCAACTATGCTAGAGCCCGTAGTAGCATGTGGCTGCACACGGAAGTTTCTAGCATGAATAATCTCATGATCCCTTTGAGCACGGGTGGCGGTCAGAAGAAAAAGCAGGCAAATCCACGGAAATCGGTACCTCAATCCACCCGGATGTGTGTTTAAGTTGCCACCTTAGATAAACCATTTATTAACAATCTCACATCTGTCATGGATATTCACTCAAACCCAATCCACGTCTCTGAGCATAGCATGGCATAAATAAGCAAGCGTAGAAGTAACTCCCAAGGGTTTGATAATAAAGCAGTAATAGGTACTACCTCAATCTACTTCCCAAAACCCACAATTTAATTAGATCCTGATCATGCAATGTTTGAGGATTGATCTAATGCATAAAAACTGGGTATGAAAAGGGATATGATCAAAGTGTGAACTTGCCTGCAATGTTGATGAAGATGATTCGCACTCAATACTCTTGATAGAGATACTCGTCACACTCCGGTCAATCTATCGTAAGCAAGCAATAGTAACCAAACATAAGAAATCACTCAAAAGATCGGAAAGAACAAAGAAAACAAATCGGAAAACATCAAAACCAAGCAAATAACTCTTGCAACATAAGACAATTTCTAACAGTACCAAAATTATGTGAATTTGGCCTTATCAGAAAGTTTAGGTCAAGAGCTTCGATTTGCAAAAAGAATCAACTAAATCGAGATTCTGAAACTCAAATTATGATCAAATGAAGTTCAAATTCAAATCTGATCTAATTAAAATTTTAAACTTTCAAAAACATGTTTAAGTTAGATTACTGGATAGAGGAGATCGTAACGAAGAAGTGGGTGTTGGTTTCGTTGAATTCCGACTAACGAGCAAAAAGTTATGGTCGTTTGGAAACCAGGGGCTAATCTGCAGAAAAAGTATTCACAGATAGGTCCCTGACCGAAAATTAAAAAGAAAAAAAAAGGAAAAAATCTACAGAACAAACGTTCTTTACAGAGCCTAATCCGACGAACTCGTTCACTACAGAATCCTAACTAATGAACGTTCGCTATTTAGCAGAAAACGGTTTAAAAAAACAGAATCGATCTGGTCCATTGGATCCAGATCGTGATGAGGAGAAGCGGGGAGTTACATTGGCGGAATTCCCGGCTGACGACGAGGGAGACGGCGGCAGCTCGGGTCCGGCCGGGGCAGCAGCTCCAGTCGTCGAGGAGGGCAACAGAGGGGTCAGGGAGGGGCGGCGCGGTGAGGCGAGGAGGATGGCGGCATTGGCGGTGGTCCGCGACGACGGGGCGGAGCGGGGCGGCGGCGGTGGATCTCGTCAGGCGGGAGCTCCGAGGGCGGCAGCAGTGGCTCGGGAGGAGGAACGGGGCCGGGGCCTCGGGTTTTAAAGGAGGCGAGGGTGGCGTGGGCAAGGGGCTAGGCGGCGGGAGAGTCCGGTGGTGGCCTGAGACGTCGAGGCGGGCGGACTCCTGGGAGAGAGGCAGCTGGGCTGGGCATTCTTTGGGCCAGCCTGGCCTGTGGAGAAAGAGAGAGAGAGAGAGAGAGAGCAGTCTTTGGGCTTCGACTGCACTGCTCAAGAGTTTTTTTAAATTCAGAGAACTAAAATAATAAAAACGAAATAACTAAAACTTTTATATAGGCATATAATATACCAAAATTTTCAGAAAAATATTTTCTACAAGATGAACTTTATTCTATCTTCAAATAAAATACACAAAAATTCGAATAAAGCAAAGAGTGCTACTGCTCTAGTAAAAACCAGTAAAAATCATTTTAAAATTTTCAAAATTAATTCAATTTTATTTCTCTCCAATTTTCTGATGTATGGAATCATGTTACCCTATTTTCCATATATTTTATTTTTGGAGAAAAATAATTTGAATAAAACTCAAATAACTCCAAATTGAAAATATATTCAAAAGAACTTTGAATTTAATTCTTTGAAACTCCCAACTCATATTTCATATAATTTGAAGTCATTTTATCTTCGCTCGTGAAAATCATTGAGTTGCATAAAGTTTCAGAATTGGAAATATTCTCAAATGAAATTCAAATATTTTCAACACCCCTTGTAATTTAAATAAATGGAGGAAGTCATGTCATCTTTTCTCCAGGGTTTTGTGATGAAAAGAATTTGAATTCCCGAAGATCATAAAAGCAAAAATGAAAGTTTGGGAAAGTCCTTTTATTCGCTCTCATTTAACTTTCAAAAAGTTTCAAAATTCACTCACTTTCAGTCAATCAATCAAAGCTATCTATTTATTATAACATTCCAAAATTTAGAATTTTGGGATGTCACAAAACTACCACCCTTAAAATGAATCTCGTCCTCGAGATTCGGAGAGGCTAGCAAGAAATAGGTTAGGTTTGGGGGTCTTCTCAAAATCCATCGATCATCACAAAGTGCAGGGTGTTACCACCCTTAGAAACATTGTTACGGTCCCAAAGAAACTCATATACTCCATCCTTTTAGATTGTGATTATGGGTCTTCTCGCATCGTAAGGATAATTCCTTCTCCGGCTCTTAGGTAGTGGCATAACCTTTTCCTCAATACTTTTGTCCTTTCCTCTTGGTAAGGTTATTCCGAGATTGGGTCTTCATAGGCGGCAGATGCAGGGCGCCAATTCTAACCAACTATCGATATCTCATGGTGGTCATCAATTTATGGTTTGTCCTGCAGGAAATGGAGTGCAGGTTGAACCTCACCCTATAACCTACGGTTGGCAACAACTGCCATGTACAAGGGAAAAAATACCTATACCCTTCTAAGGTTTAAACAAGGTTTTGATCGTCGTCTCTCTACTATAGGTAAGTCACTCAGATTTACCATCCCATATAGCAACGAATAATAAGAGTAAGTCGGTATGGTGATCAATCCATCCCGCACTCCAAATCATTACCTTGTACATGGTTTAGCGAATCTTGCATTCTAACACTCGGTCATCCTCACAAGCATTGCAGAATTTCTCTTGTCAACGAACCAAGTTCGGATAAATCCATTGATTCTGCAAGCCAAACAAACATCTATCGTTCCTAAAGAACTCTCAGGTTTGCGTAAACTCCTATAGGATCGTCTGTCGATAAAATGATAACTCTTCCAAGGTTTTTCCTTCAGCAAGAATGTGCTTGCTTCTTGGCAGGTCCTGGAGCCTGTGGGTTATGGCCCATCTCATCACTTAAAATCCTTGAACACATCATCTGGGCAACTGATCATTATCCCAACATCCAACTTCCTGGCATACTTAAAATCCATCCAATTGTACTGTCTCTTTTCCTTATATTTGCACCAAACTAAGACGTGATTACTCAGACTCATCATGGAGTCACACTTGCTCCATATTACCAACATTATACCTCCTTGTATCCAATAGTACTTCATCTCTTCATCCTCGTGGGATATCCCACATACCGAGATAAAACTTATACTTATGAAGTCCATACTCCACTTCGTGGAACATCATTATCCTTTCCATGGTCAAGTGTCCTTACAGGGGAATATTGGCCATCTCTGCATGGCACTTCTTCAACTAGGAAACGTGAAACACATCATGAACTCCCCAGCAGTCCTTCGGTGACTCCAACTTGTTGGTAACTTCTCCCATACGCTCCAAAACTCAGTATGGTCCTACAAATCTCGGGGCTAACTTTCCCTTAACTCCAAATCGTTTAACTCCTCGCAGAGGTGGCACACAAAGATATGCTCTGTCTCCGATTTCATAGACTACCTCCTTGCGTTTTGAGTATGCATAACTATTCGCCTCGGTGAGCTACCTTGATCTATCTCGAATCAACTTAACATTCTCTTGACTCCTTGATCACATTTGGTCCAAACAAGCGTGGTCTCCATCTTCATCCCACATCAACGGTGTCCGCTCCTTCTCCCATACAAAGCTTAAAAAGGGGCCATCTTCAAACTGGCTGGGTAACTGTTGTTGTATGAGAACTCCGCGTAAGGTAGATTATCATCCCTACTAGATCCATAAGCTAGCGCACACGTTCTCAACATGTCCTGTAGAATCTGATTGACTCTCTCGGTCTATCCATCTGTCTGCGGATTGAAAGGTTGTACTGAACTCTAGCCTAGTACCCAAAGTCTGGTGCGGCTGATTCCAAAACTTTGAGGTAAACTGTGTTCCTCTATCTGATATGATGGTCCTCGGAACTCCATGCAGACATACGATCCTGGTCAAATATATCTTGGCCAATTTCGCACTTGTATAGGTGGTTTTCACTGGGATAAAGTGAGCCAATTTGGTCAAGCGAATCAACTACTACCCAGATAGAATCATATCCCGATCGGGTTCTGGGAAATCCGGTAATGAAATCCATGCCAAGCTTATCCTATTTCCATTCGGTTATCGGCATAGGCTGCAGTAATCCTGCTGGCTTCTGATGCTCTGCTTTTACTCTCTGGCATACATCACCTATGACTGCATACTCCGCAATATCCTTCTTCATACCAGTCCACCAGAAACGCCCCTTCAAATCCAAATACGTCTTGGTGTTTCCAGGGCGAATCGAGTATGGTGAGTCATGAGCCTCCTGAAGTATTAACTTCCTGATCTCTGCATTATTGGGTACATGTACACTATCCTCAAACCATAAGGTGTCATGCTCATCCTTACGAAAACCTTCGGCCTTTCCTTTGCTCATCCTCTCTTTTACCTCAGCAATCTCTTTTTCATCCTTCTGAGCTTCACGGATCTTTCCCAACAATGTAGACTAAACTTCCATTGCTGCAACAAAACCTTTGGGAACAATCTCCAACCGAAGTTCCCTGAGATCCTCGGCTAACTCCTTTGGTAATCCTCTGCTTATGAGGGTATTCATCCTTGTTTTCTTTATGGTTGTGTCCTATTTCTCCACAAAGCATGTATGCACAAGGTTTCTTCATATCCTTTCCATAAGGCCTCAATTTCTGGGACACAAGACGAGATCTTTGCAGAGTCAACTTAAATTCTTCCCAAGTGGTTACTCTTTGCCATCAATTGATGGTTTGCTACATCCTCCACCAGGTAGCAGCACCTCTTTCAAAGAATGGAAGAGCATGCTGGGCCATATCCTTTCTGACTATTGTGTTATTCTACATATGATCTTCCATGTTCTAAATCCATTGGCCTGTCTCCAATTGACTCATCGGTCCAGAGAATACAAGCTCATATCCATTCATCCTCTATTGGGTCCATGGGTTTAGGGTGGGATAAGAGAGATAGAGAGGGATACACACAATACAAACAATAGTTTTGAAAAGACATGTTTTATTGTGGCTGTCGGAAAACATCAAACAAATGACAGCTCACAATCGTCGCATCTAACACAGGTATATAATAGGGTTTGGGCTTCTAATGGTCAATAAATCTTCAAAGTCATCAAACTCTTCCAGTCTTGATCATGTCTCCGATGGCTTCTTCTGATCATGCTTGTCCTACTCAAGTTCTTTTGTCATATCATCTCTGTTGACGCGAAATCTCTCGTGACGTCCTTTAATATTTCTGGAGTTGCATTCCAAACTTCTGGGTTTCATCAACCTCGACATGGACCATGATCCTTCTGTCCTTCAGTTCCTGACGAATCTTTGATGTCTCAAGGTTTTGCTCCTCTAGCTTGGCTACTTTCAGCTTCTGGGTCATATGTTCTTCACGAAACACTTCCTTATCAAATACTGTTTCTTGTAGGTCCATCTTAAAATCATTGATGTAATACTCCAGATCCCGGTGTTACATCAGCTAGGGTTAAACTTCACCTCTTGCTGATAGGTGCTCCATCAGCCTTCTACCATCCAATCCTTCCTTGCATATGCATGCTTAACTCAGCACGGTGACAATAGCATAAATGGACGATAACATCATGGATAGCCGTCTTTCTGCTCTTGTCATTTCCATGAGCTATCTCTCCATAGTTGATATCTCCTGCCCTAGGGTTTTACTTGACAAAACTTTGAGTTTCTAACTCTCCATGTTCCGGTCTTTCTCCGATACACCTTGATCTAAGAATTCTTCAGAGCCTTCAAATTCTCCTAGTCTTCGGAGTCTTCAACAGTTGTAGTTTCCATTTACACGGTAAAATCCTCTTCATTCCAAATGGTCTTAGTTGTCCGATATCTTGTCTCCTTGGAGTGGTCTCATCGGTCAAATCTTCGAGTGGTCAAAAGGGAAAAAGGGTATAGTCTCACTAAAAGGAAATATTTGAATAAGCTCAGAAGAGAAGAGAGGTAAAAGATCTTTTTGAAAAAGAAGTTGTAGAGAAAAATATTTCCTATGGGCTTGTCAGTTTCCAGGGTCACGTCCTACATTCAACATGTGCTCTGATACCATCTTATAGCGACCCGACCCGAATGGGTCAAGTCTCTATGCTTAAGTGTCATCCCTGGATCGGTATGCTGACACATACAGTACTCGAGGATTTATAACAGAGGTAAATCACATGTATAAAGTAACGTAAATACTATTACCTCGATCCAAATAGCGGAAGTAACAAGGTTGTGGATTCCCATCAACACCAACGACAAAATTGAGTGTAGAAATCGTAACCCTAACGTATCACTTACTGTCAGAAGATCACGCAACATGAGACGTTGCGACCACAAAGGGTCGATTACATTGAATGTAATGGCAAATTCACCTTTGTAGAGCAATGCTGAAATATGGCTATCACTACATGCATATATGGCTGGTGGAAAAGCTCTATGGTTATAAGGGTTTTGCGAAAAGCCAATTTTTCCCTACTACAAAGGAATAAATCTTACTTAACTATCATGGTGGTTGTTAAACATTGAGAACGGTTGACAGCATTCTCAATCCCAATTAAGCATCATCATTAACCCAACAAAATTATTTAAAGTAACATGATGAGATCAACAGGATAATCCAAGAACTAGATACTCAAAACGTCCATAACCGGGGACACAGCTAATCATGATTAGTTTATACACTTTGCAGAGGTTTGTGCACTTTTCCCTAAGACTCGATCTCCTCCGCTTGATTTCTCGCACTACATGGTGTTTGAGAAACGGATGACCGAGACATAGTTTTTCAGAAGCGCTTGCACCTTCGTATGGGTAGACCGTACCAACCTACAACCCCTACATTTGCTAGTCTACCCGTAAGAGTTCGCACAACTTAGTCAACTATGCTAGAGCCCATAGTAGCATGTGGCTGCACACGGAAGTTTCTAGCATGAATAATCTCATGATCCCTTTGAGCCTGGGTGGCAGTCCGAAGAAAAACAGGCAAATCCTGGAAACCAGGTACCTCAATCCACCCAGATGTGTGTTTAAGTTGCCACATTAGATAAACCATTTATTAACAATCTCACATCTGTCATGGATATTCACTCAACCCCAATCCACGTCTACGAGCATAGCATGGCATAAATAAGCAAACGTAGAAGTAACTCCCAAGGGTTTGATATTAAAACAAGTAATAGGTACTACCTCAATCTACTTCCCAAAACCCACAATTTAATTAGATCCTAATCATGCAATGTTTGAGGATTGATCTAATGCATAAAAACTGGGTATGGAAAGGGATATGATCAAAGTGTGAACTTGCCTGCAATGTTGATGAAGATGATTCGCACTCAAAACTCTTGATAGATATACTCGTCACACTCCGGTCAATTTATCGTAAGCAAGCAATAGTAACCACACATAAGCAATCACTCAAAAAATCGGAAAGAACAAAGAAAACAAATCGGAAAACATCAAAACCAAGCAAATAACTCTTGCAACATAAAACAATTTCTAAAAGTACCAAAATTATGTGAATTTGGCCTTATGAGAAAGTTTAGGTCAAGAGCTTCGATTTGCAAAAAGAATCAACTAAATCGGAGTTAGAAACTCAAGTTATGATCAAACGAAGTTCAAATTCAAATCTGATCTAATTAAAATTTTAAACTTTCAAAAACATGTTTAAGTTAGATTACTGGATAGAGGAGATCATAACGAAGAAGTGCGCGTTGGTTTCGTTGAATTCCGACTAACGAGCAAAAAGTTATGGTCGCTTGGAAACCAGGGGCTAATTTGCAGAAAAAGTATTCACAGATAGGTCCCTGACCGAAAATTAAAAAGAAAAAAAAGGAAAAACTCTACAGAACGAATGTTCGTTACAGAGCCTAATCCGACGAACTCGTTCACTACAGAATCCTAACTAATGAGCGTTCGCTATTTAGCAGAAAACGGTTTAAAAAACAGAATCGATCTGGTCCATTGGATCCAGATCTGACGGTGGGGGAGAAGCGGGGAGTTACCGCGGCGGCGGAAGTCGCCGGCGACGAGGGAGATGGCGGTGGCAGCTCGGGTCCGGCCGGGGCAGCAGCTCGAGTCGTCGAGGAGGGCAACGGAGGGGTCGGGGAGCGGCGGCGCGGCGAGGCGAGGAGGATGGCGGCTGCGGCGGTGGTCCGCGACGACGGGACGGAGCGGGGCGGCGGCGGGGGATCTCGTCGGGGCGGGAGCTCTGGCGAGGGCGGCGCGGTGGCTCGGGGACGAGAGGAATGGGGCCCGGGGCCTCGGGTTTTAAAGGAGGGGGCGAGGGGTGGCGTGGGCAAGGGGCTAGGCGGCGGGAGAGTCCGGTGGCCAGACGCCGAGGCGGCGGCGGCTGTCGTGGCGTGGACTCGAGAGACGGCAGCGCTGGGCTGGGTCACATTGGCTGGGCCGACTGCTGGCGCGAGAGAGAGAGAGAGAGAGAGAGAGAGGGAGGGAGAGCAGTGCTGGGCTTCGGCCTGGCACTGTTCGAAGAGTTTTTTTTTAAATTCAGAGAACTAAAATAATAAAAACAAAATAACTAAAACTTTTCTATAGGCATATAATATACCAAAATTTTCAAAAAAATATTTCCTACAAGATGAACTTTATTCTAGCTTCAAATAAAATACACAAAAATTCAAATAAAGCAAAGAGTGCTACTCTTGCTCTAGTAAAAATCAAGAAAATCATTTTAAAATTTTCAAAATTAATTCAATTTTATTTCTCTCCAATTTTCTGATGTAGAGAATCATGTTACCCTATTTTCCATATATTTTATTTTTGGAGAAAAATAATTTTGAATAAAACTCAAATAACTCCAAATTGAAAATAAATTCAAAAGAACTTTGAATTTAATTCTTTGAAACTCCCAACTCATATTTCATATAATTTAAAGAAGTCATTTTATCTTCGCTCGTGAAAATCATTGAGTTGCATAAAGTTTCATAATTGGAAATATTCTCAAATGAAATTCAAATATTTTCAACACCCCTTGTCATTTAAATAAATGGAAGAAGTCATGTCATCTTTTCTCCAGGGTTTTGTGATGAAAAGAATTTGAATTCCCGAAGATCATAAAAGCAAAAATGAAAGTTTGGGAAAGTCCTTTTATTCCCTCTCATTTAACTTTCAAGAAGTTTCAAAATTCACTCACTTTCAGTCAATCAATCAAACAATCAATCAAAACTATCTATTTATTATAACATTCCAAAATTTAGAATTTTGGGATGTTACATTAATATAGTCGGATTGGCATTGGTTTATACTTTATACTAACTTATCTCACGAGTTCTTGTTGAGTTTTGTGTGGATGAAGTTTTTGAGATTTAGAAAAAACGTGATATGAGAGGAATTAAGGAGACACAAAAGCTCAAGCTTGGGGATGCCCAAGGCATCCCAAGATAACATTTCAAGAAGTCTCAAGCATCTAAGCTTGGGGATGCCCTAGTAGGCTTCCCATCTTTCTTCTTCAACAATTATCGGTTAGTATCGGCTGAGCCTAAGTTTTTGCTTCTTCACATGATGTGTGCTATTCTTGGAATGCAATTTTGTTTTGTTTTGCTTGCTATTTTAATAAAATACTTAGATCTGAAATGTTTAAATAAGAGAGAGTCCTCAAATAGCTACCCATTTGCTTAACTACTCGTTTGATCTTCACTTATATCTTTTTGGAGTAGCTTGTCATTTACTCTTGTGCTTCACTTATACCCTATGAGTAAATTGTTGAATGAATTGAATATCATGAAGTTGAAATTATATCATGCCTAGTGGTAGCTTCACATTGGGTTTAGAAAGTGAAATATTTTGAAGCTTGACAATCAAAATATTGGCCATACAAGCAATTCATGAATAATTAGTATAAGGAAGATAACTTTCACATGCAAATACACTATCTTGGAAATCTTTTGTGATTGTGAGCCCCCGTCAAAATATTATATGCCAAAATTGTTGACATTGGACAAGGAAGACAACGTAATGGTTTATGCTTGTTCATATTCACATAGAAGTTATATTGTCATAGATCCTTCAACATGTGGTGCTTGCCCTCATCCATGCTAGCCAAAAATTCTGCACCAAGTAGAAATACTACTTGTGCATCCAATAACCCTTAAAACAAATCTTATTTTCAAGAGTTCACAATACCTACCTAAGGGTTGAGCAAGATCCTTCAAGTAAGTTGTCATCGGTGCAATAAGGTAATAAAAATTGCTTCTATAAGTGTTAGATCATTTAGTGTAAGAGAAAATTGAGCGTTGTACGAACTTGTGATGGCAAAGAATAAAAGCGACATACTGCATAATAAAGGTTGCTATCATAAGGGGCAATATAACGGGACATTTTTTGCACTAAGGGGTTGAGCATACAAACAAATAAGCGCATGACAACCTCTGCTTCCCTCTGCAAAGGGCCAATCTTTTACTTTTATGTATTTACTTTCATGCATGAGACAAAGTTTTTCTCTCTATTCCTTTTTATTTTTCTCTTTTGGCAAGCATCATGTGGTGAGGAAAGATCTAGGCACGTATATCCAGTTGGATATGGGTAGCATGAGTTATTATTGTTGACATCACCCTTGAGGTGAATACGTTGGGAGGCGAAATTATAAGCCCCTATCTTTCTATGTGTCCGGTTGAAACGTTTTGCTCACGTGTATGCGGTGAGTGTTAGCAATCATTGAAGACTATATGATGGTTGAGTATGTGGAGCTCTTACTTAGACTCTGTTGAATAAGTTGAATTGCAATTTCTTGGTGACTGAGAACATAGGTTGTTGAGTTTCAAGAGAATTCATTGTTTGAACCTTAACATGTGAATTGGTTGCTACTTTAACATGAGAAGTTTTATAAGAAACAATTGTTGTTATGATGCTAGGAAAAGTGATTGAAATTGTCATTGATCAAACTTGTGCACTTTGCTAGCATAGACACTTCAAAAATTCTTTCTTTTATCATTTACCTACTCGAGGATGAGTAGGAATTAAGCTTGGGGATGCTGATACGTCTCCAACGTATCTATAATTTATGAAGTATTCATGCTGTTATATTATCATCCTTGGATGTTTTATAATCATTTTATAGCAACTTTATATCATTTTTTGGGACTAACCTATTGACCCAGTGCCCAATGTCAGTTGCTGTTTTTTGCTTGTTTTTTATATCGCAGGAAATCAATATCAAACGGAGTCCAAACACCGCAAAAAATTTTGTGGATTTTTTATGGACCAGAAGACATCCAATGGGCCAGAGCAGCACCTGGGGGTGCCCCGAGGGGTGGCCTCCCGCACCCCCTCTTCGCCCTATAAATTCTCAAATATTCCAAAAACCCTCGGGGTAACCCTAGATCGGAAGTTCCGCCGCCGCAAGGCTCTGTAGCCACCGAAAACCAATCTAGACCCTGTTCCGGTACTCTACCGAAGGGGGAAATCATCACCGGTGGCTATCTTCATCATCCCGGCGGCCACCATGATGAGGAAGGAGTAGTCCACCCTCGGGGCTGAGGGTTTGTACCAGTAGCTATGTGTTTAATCTCTCTCTCTCTCTCTCTCTCTCTCTCTCTCGTGTTCTTGAGATGTCACGATCTTGATGTATCGCAGGCTTTGTTAATATAGTCGGATCATATGGTGTTTTCCCCTCTCTATCTTGATGTGACGAATTGAGTTTTTCCCTTTGATATTTCGTTGTTATCAGATTGAATACTTTTATAGATTTGAGAGCACTTGATATATGTCACTGGTGCACATCGGTCCTAAACAAACGGTTTTTTACCCCTTTCCGCGACGGCCTTCAGAACCGTCGCCAAGTGAGTGTGTGCGATAGGGGGTCCTTCCCACACGACCCAAAAGCCGTCGGGGATATGGAACAGTGATCCAGATGCCTTCCAAAATGTATGTGCGATGCAGCACACACTAAATTCTTTCGCGCGTGTGGCATTGGTGATTAAGCGTTTCTAATGACGCAGTGAAACCATACGGTCTGTCGTAACAAACCGTTTGGGAAACAGTATGTAAGGCACACGTGCCAACATATGAACTGTGTGTGATCTATGCCCTATCGCACACGAGTTCTCTGCGTAACCCGTCTGCCGTGCTAGACTCCATTGCACACATTTTCCAACAATTACCGTCTGCGATAATGTTCTATCACAAACGGTTCAGGAGCCACTTCGCACACATACAAGTGTTGTAGACCGTTTATGATTTGTTAGGTATCACCGATGGCTGCCGCAAGAGTGACGTGTGCTTTTTGTTTGGGATCCCACACGTTTCCTGAAAAAATACGACTGGGATTGTATTTTGCATTGGGCACGGGTTACTCCCAGTTCTCGTGTGCGATAACGCGATATCACAAATGGTTCCGGAGAACCTACACACACGTAGTAGCGCTACGAATTGTTTGCGATCTGCTGTGTATCACCGACGGTTCCAATACGATTGACGTATGCTTTCCGATGTGGATCGCACACACTCATTTAGTTGAACCGTGTGCGGAGCAATTGCCAGGTTAAAACAAAAATATCCCATTTTGAATCGGCACGCAGAAAGCAAATTCGCCACAATACTCAATTGAACAAATAAACAAAAATATCCCATTTTGAATCGGCACGCAAAAAGCAAATTCGCCACAATATTCAATTGAACAAATAGTGTCCACAGGAAGAACATTCATCAGATTTCAAAACAATTGCAATTGAACATATGGTAGCTAAATTCCAATGATTTGTCCACACATATATGCATTACATAATTAATCATAGTGTACGAAATCGAGACCTCATCGGATGGAAAATAATGGATCCATGCGTTATATGTTTAGCGACTAACTCTTACTCAATGTATCAGAAGAAACCATGCTGAAATCTTCATAATCAACATTGGTATTGAAGTAGTGATCAAGAAAGAAGTCGCTAAAAAATCTCCGAACCATCGACAATTCACCAGTCGGGAGCGGTTCAGGGGTCCTCGGTTTTAAGATGAGCTGCATTATTTTTAAGACCAGAATGTGCCATATGAGTGGAGTAGAAGATATTAATTAAGATAGACTTACTGGTACTAATTTGCGAGGATCGTGACAACTATCAGCAGATGTGTAGATGGAGATCATGTGTCTGCGAACATAGTATCCACAAAGGTTGGTCCCTGCTTCTTGCTGAGGACGCTGAATTTTTTTTGTACAAAATTAGTCATGTATTGGTCCTGTTAGGAACAACCTAACCGGTGTTAGATGTATTATTTTTTCTTTGAACAAAATATAAAGAGGTTTATTTAGAAGCTTGAACATTTGACTAGCGTAAGGAGAGGTATTTGCAGACTGTTGGATAAATTTTCCGAAAATAATGGATTTCGGTGTGTTACCGGAGAAACGATCTCGTGCTGCAGAGGTAGTTTCCTCTTGAACACTGTTTTAGTTTCCCACAATGCGAGCACACTGCAAATGATGATGAATTTTGAAAACATCAATTATTGAACCAGATATGAATGCAAATTAATTTCAACATCATAGAATTCAATACCTATCCAAGAATTGCTGAAGATGCGTCAGATCCTGAGGGTTTGTTGACTCTCTGAGAGAATCGATGTAGTAAACTGTGTTCTTGTCTCGAACAATGAATACCAATATCCAGTGATTGCTACATATTAAGAAAGCCATGAACTTATGAATGATGTCGAAATCTAAAAGACAATCAGTGTATGCGTGGTTGTTTACTTGACTTGCCCTTCATGATATGGCCAGAGAAATGATTCTGCATGGGATGTGTTTTCGAAGATACAGACGACCGTGTTAACGGCCCAGTCCCGTCGGTCCTTTTCATGTAATGTTGTGCCATTTGCTAATGCAAGATCTATGAAATACACACTCTCACTTTGTCTTCTCTGAGCGTTCAATCCCCTGAGAGGAATAAAATGCAGTTAGCTGTTTATCATTTACAGCCTTGTATGGAGAAGTTGATCAGAGTTTGTTAAGTACTTACAAAATCACGCATCTAACAAGATGGCGTCGAGCACGTTGAAGTTGAAGAAGAGATGTAAGTCCTCGAAACTCACAATGATGGAACCAACATCGTGTCGGAAATGATCTCTGTTGTAGTGGACTAGCAAATGGTGATGACCTTCTGACATTTGATCCATGCAATATTCATGTAACTCGCCGCAACTGGAGCTGCACTCATCAAAGTATTCGCCAACAAGAAATGGTTGACCATGGACGTAATTGTGTGCTTCAAGTACGTCTGCTTTTCTTTTAGCAAGCAACAATTCTACTTCTTCATCATCCATGGCGTCAGAAATAATATTACTCCTTGATTCGAACAAGCTGTTTTTAATTTGGTTCTGGGCGATGAGTGCTTTAAGTAAGAGGCAATCGTTCTCTTTCCTCTTCACTTTCCCGTTGCGCTTCCTCGTGGTCGTGGGTGTAGCCTTTTTGGCCACTTCCTTCTTGGTACTTGAAGCATTTCTGGCAGAACATCTAGTTGCCTGCACGGTAGACTGCTGAGCAGACGGTCAAGCTTGGACAGACTTCTTAGCAGACCGTTTATCTATGTCGGACCACTAAGCTGGCGGTGCTGCAGTGACGGACTGCTGGGCTGTAGGAGCAGAGGCATCGGACTGGTGACCATGCGTTGAAACTATGTCGGGTTTCTGCGCAGGTGGTGCCAACTTGTCGGTGTGCTGAGGAGGCAGTGCCAACGCGTTGGTTTGCTGAGTAGGAAGTGCTGACGCATTGGTATGTTGATCACGCGCCTGCGGACCGACAGACTGATGATCAGTCGGTTCTGGACCTCTGATCGCTTAGCGGCGGTTCAAGCATCGATTGCTTAGCGATCTGCTCCACCAGGTTGGTCTCATCGAGCATGTCTTTGCGGTGAGTCTCCCTCGCTGCTTCAGCGACGGGCAACTGAACCGGTGGTGCATCATCAGCAGTTATAGGCCTTGCCGCTGGCTACTTTGGGGTGGAGGATGACATGGCCTGTACGCCACAAAGTCGGTCCGGTTGATCACAGGTTGATGCATCAGCCCGCGAGAGCTGCTCTGGCAAAGAGAGCGTCACCGGTTGAGGGGCGACAGTGGTTGCTCTTGGCGGGGCTTCAGGAATCTCATCGATGAACTCTATTTCCTTTCATGGGCACTGGATGTGATGTAACAGTGTTTCTCCCAAGGTCCTTTGCTCATCGAAGTCTCCTAGGACATTCTTCAGGGCAAATTCATTGAATCCATGCTTTACTTCAGTCATGTAGCACTTCACACAGCCCGGCTTTAATGGCACGTTGTCCAAGAAGAGGCCATCTTCCAAGAAGCGTGGGCAAACCCAGGCTGTTGCACATTTTAAATGTGTAAGCACGCCCTTCAGTCTGTCTTTCGTTCCAGATAGATCAGATATAGCATCATCACGAGCAGATGCGGTCTCGGTGTCGCTAGGGTCAACTGATGCACAACTACTCTTGTGCAGTGTTGTGGCACAATAAGCAGCATCATCCATGCCCACCTCCCCTCCCATCTGCTGGCTATCTGTCAATGTTAGAGTCTTCTGCATCATCATCATTAAATCCTCAACATCCTTTCGAACAGCCGGATAAATCTCCTTCTTCAACTTTTCAAACAATGCATTCTGCTTCATTTCACTCCTCGCTTTTTTCATGTTGAGCCTCTCTTTTTTGCTGAGTGTGAAAGCCCTCTTGTGTGGGACATTAACACCTATACCCCTTGCACGGCCAGGGGGCTCTTTTGTGTCCAGAGCAATGGACAGAATGTCACATGGCCTTGAGTTCCTGTAGAACCTTCCAGGGATCTTGGAAGCCTCTACCATCACTTCATACAGTTTGGCGTCACGTGCGTTTTCAAAGTAATAATTTCCGTCATCACGCCTCTTTGCACGTGCCCGCAAGTAGTCTCTGGCGCGTTCGCCCTTGATTTCACTAAAGGCCGGACTCCCACCCGTCGCTACTGCTTCTTTGTCCTCCTGTTCCCCTATCAGTTTCATGCCGTAGTATCCTGCCACACCCATATGGTGGAGGTGTATGTTCTTCTTCTGAAGTTCCGATTGCTTGAAACTCTTAGCAACAAACTCTGGAGTTGCTTTGACCCTTTTGAATTCTGCCCAGTCTGCCTTTGTAATTTGGGGGTATGCGGGGAGTGGGTCCTTGCCTTCACTCAAGTACTTCTTGTACAACACGTGCTTCTAGTTTATCCAAGCATCCCTAGCCTTCTTCAGTGCAGCGTGTTCCACCTGCATTCTCCACTGCTCTGGAACGTTGAAGTGATCCATGATTTCCCGGACTATCCTTCACCGTGTTTACGTATCGACCTTCCAAACCCCGGCAGATTAATGTTGAGCCTTGCACTGCCAACAAATCTACACACACTCCTGAACCTCATGCGTGCTTTATCTGGTTTAGTTGGAGCCCAGGACTTTAAATCAATCTCGGTTACTTCATATACACCTTTAGGCTGGTGTCTGGGCTTCCTTGGAGCATTCCTCCATGTCCTGACTGGAAGGGTAATTGCTGCAGCTCTATCCCGTTCAAGACTACTTGATCCCTCATAATCTGCTGAAGACCTAGGGTTGTCCGAATCAGATGAAGATACATGGCCTGAATGAGTGATATCGCGCTACTCGGCATCTACAGAGGACACATGCGAAACTCAGGAAAGGAGGATAAGCATAAAACTAACAACTTGGTATCAAGCTTTCTAAACATGCCATGCAATAGTTTAGAAAATGTACGGCTAATTTTTTAAGTTTGTGTGACTCTTGCGCCCGCGATCTGTATATAGGCAGTAACTTATTGGAACAAATAAAACTTATATGTAGTAAGGAAGGTAGATAATGAACATATATACGCTCTCCATTATTTTATAGCCAATTTGGGAACATACGGAACGAAATTGGAAGAGGGATTACAAGGAAATATGCCTAACCGTGATGGAGAGCAGTAACTAACAGGCTTCTTAATGCAAACTCGGCCGGACCACAGGAGAGGCGAGGGTTACTGCATCGATATGCTCGAGGGTGGCTGGCGAGCAAACGAAGATGGCAAGGCGCGGGCCGCCGCGTGTTGGGAACGGCAGTGGAGGTAGGCTTGACGTCGAAGAGCGGGCACACGGCCTGGGTGAGCACGACGGCGCCGGAGAGGGTTCTGCTGTGGATCTTGGGGATGGGGAGCTGGCGAAGGAGATTGGGTGGACTAGTTGAGTGAAACGCGGGCGGACGGTGGGGGAGGGGGGGTGTTGGCGGCCTAGGTGAAAAGGGTGAAAAATATCCCCGGCCGCCACGCGCGCGGAAAGGCCTATGCAAACGGTTGCCTCTAAGCACTTGTGTGCACAAACAGAATAATTTCGTTTGAAATGAAGACGTACTAATTTTGAAATGAAGACGTGAGTTCATCGTTTCTCATCTAAATTTTTTGCACCTAAACCAATCACAATTTTACAACGGTTTTGATTTGCTGGCACATTTCAGGTCTCGTGTGCTATAAGTAAGACATTTTTTGGCATTTACCGTGCATGTTTGCATATAAATCAATTCCTAGCCGGACTGCATTTCCTGTCGAAGGGAAGAGGATTGCCATTCGATCTGGGAGCATCCAACGGTGGAGACAAATGATCCATGGGGTTTGGGTTCTGGCCAATCAGAACACACGACTCAGATCGCACGCGCAGCAAATGGGGGCATCGGCCACGGTTTGGTAGGCACGCGGCTTTCGTGTGTGAACCGTGTGCTATTTGAAAACATTTTTTTGGGAGGGGCTATTTGAAAACATTTACATGTGTTGTCGAAAGGGATGAGGATCGTCGTTCGATCAAGGAGAATCCAACGGTGCAGACATACGATCCGTGGGGTTTGGGTTCTGGGCAATCAGAACGCACGACTCAGATCGCGCGCGTGGCAGAGGGGTGGGGGGTGCATCAGCCACGGTTTAGTGGACACACGACTTTCGTGAGTGAACCGTGTGCTCTTTGAAAACATTTACATTACCTAACATCATATTTTTGTTCAAATGAAAACATGAGTTCATCGTTTCGCCTCCAATTTTTTTCCACGGTAAGAAATCATGAGTATAGTGGAGAGTGTCATATACTAGTATCATGAATATACAATACATATGATACTACCTTTAATTAATTATAGCGCACAGTATAATACATAGAGTATAGTATATCATATATATATATATATATATATATATCTTCTTATTACTAATTGGAGGCACCTTTTAATCCCTCTAATTAATCCACATCATTAAAATTAATTATACCGTTGGATTATAGATTTTACGGCCAGGATAAAAGAGAATGTTACGTAATAGAGATGGTCCGTTATGTTAACGTAAAAGAGCATCTGTCACGTTCACCGTTAGAAAAAATAAAAAAACAAAGGACATCTTGACCTATGAAAACTCCAACAGTAGATAAAAAAGGAACCACCATCAGGGGTGGAAAACAATCTTCCACGACCCGGTCGCTTATGTTAACCTAAAAAAGCATCACCCGTCAAAAAAAACTTAAAAAAGCATCTGTCTTAAAAAAAACTTGAAAAAGCATCACGTTCAAGGAACCACCATCAGAGGTGGAAAACAATCTTCCACGATCCTTCTTATTTTGAAGGAATCTTCCATGATCCAGTTGACAGCACGTCGCTCTATCCAACCTACAAATAGGGAAAAAATAACTACGCCGTGGACTCCTGTACATGATCGCTGCCTCCTCCTTCAACCCTTCCCTTTGATACTTTAATCTCCCACCCGCCACTACAGGAATCAGCTCGCATGGCCGTCGACGAACGGCAACGGAGCCCAAAGCCACGTGCTGCAAGGGATGATGAGCTCCATCGCCCAAGTATCGCAAGGACAGGGTTTTTCAGTTATATTTTCCTTCTTTAACAATTCAATCTCAATGTTTTGTGGTTTGGTACAGTTTTTCTAGGGAGATTGAATACGGAAGTTTATGGATGTGGAGATGCTCGAGACTGATGGTGCCACGCCTTCACCGATCGTCAAGTTATACACTATGATGGATGAGCCTCCGGCTCCTGTTGTCTTCCATGCAACCATCGTGGGAAAATTAAGGACTAATCCTGCATCTATTTGGCGTAAACGAGCTCTCAGGTATGGCCCCCTAGCTTAATCCCGTGAGACAAGGTGAAAACAAAATCCTCTATGATAAGAATGTTAATCTATTATCCTTCAATCTATGATGTATTCTACAGCCCGTTCAAATAATAATAGAACTCCCAATAATTTTGATTGATCCCTAACGTTTTTGATGAAATAGTTGGTACTGTAGATGCCCATCTATCAGAACTTTTCATGACTTGATCATGCACTGTACGTAAGGAGGAGAACCACCATGGATGGTCAGCATCTGTCCAGCGGCAGCACGCAATCCCGGCAGTACCGTTCGTACCTGTCAGACACTCATAATGACGTTGCTCTACATAATTTGAATCTCTCCACCTCAAAAGTTCTACCCAGGCATCAATGTAGGGTCTTCAGTTGATGAATTTATCCCATGTTTGCTGATAAAACATAGGAGGTGTACCAACGACAATTTGAAGTAGAATGGGTGGCTGCTGCAATTGGCGTCCTTGCTAAGCAAAAGATTTGCGCCAACTAGCGGTGACGCCATTCACCTCCTCGACACCATTCAGTTTTGTCCCCGGTCAAGCCTAATCCCATTGATGGGAAGTAGTTATGTATCCTTAAATTCTATTCTCCAGATAATTTTTGGTCTTATAATTTGATTATATACCCTGTTCAAATTGTTCATCTTAATTACGTCCATAACTTTAAAATTTAGTTCGTCCTTTTTTTCGTGGGAAAATTTAGTTCGTCCATTGATGTTAACTTCAACAGAAAATACTGCGATTATTCTTACGTCCATATATGTGGTATTGCTAATGCTTAATGTGTTACTTTATCGTCTGCTGGTATAGCTAATGTTTAATATGTTACTTCATGCTCTACTCCACTTTCCCCTGTTGTATGTAGCGTACTCAATGCTTAGAATAGTGTCGGTCGAGGAAAATACATAATATTTTCTGTTATTTCCTAAGGCAAATATTTTGTGTTAAGTATATAAATCCAGCTTCCAGTCTGTGTACATTTATTAACATGATGAGTTATATCATATAACTAGGAACCACTTGAGATATTTAAGTATATTTTCAGTTATGCTCTCACCTGGGCAATGCACAGCTCTTAGTCAGGTCTGATTAAACCAGAAGAACACCTGAATACATGTTTGCCCGTGCACCATGCCAAATTACTTATTTTCCAGTAAAAAGAACAAATTACTTCCATATATTTTGATGCTTCCTGAACTTCTTTGCTCCCAGGAAACAACATGTGGATGCTATTTTGCCATGTATATACCGGTCTTGCTGTTTCTAAAAATAGACATTGAGGATCTCTTCACATGTGTGCTTAATAGACTTTCCTATATATGAAAAAATTTCAACAGATGCCAAGCATGGTTCCTCACATATGAACGGCAGTTTTTATGCTTATGCTCTTATGCATCTCACAGATCTACAATCTATCTACGGGAAAATATATGTTTCTTTCTACGTCTATGCCAAGTCTATCTACGGGCAAATCAATGGATTCTTTGTTATTCAAATGGAATAATAATCTATATAATTTTTATTATTTATGAAGAACTATTTGTTCATTTAAATGTGCCCTTTGTTAGAGTGAAAACTACCGAGAGGCAGCTAATAGGGTGTAAACCAGTACAATAGTTATGTAGTTGTAGTTGGTGAGCAATGACTAATTGGGTTATCCTAGGCTAACATTGACCAGCTATTTAATATTTAAATTTTCTTTCAAAGTGCTACTTCCTACAGATTGGCGTGCCTGATCTCACTTCACCCAAAAAAGAACTGATTATTTATTTACTAGAAATATGTATTTTTCAGCATGGGCATTACGGACACATCACAACACTACTATTCGAGGAACAAGAATGCATATGTGTAGAGAATGGTCATAATTGTTATATTGAGAGGCCAATGGACGCACATCTACTGTTCTTGGTTTCCTCAGTAGCAAGAAAGCAGGTAAGACGAACATGGCTTCTCCTTTATCATCCAGACTTACATAATCGTTTTTTCAATGGATAGCCTAGATATATTACTACCTACAACATTTTTACATGCTTGAGTATACACAGATCAAAATCACATATTGCACTTATTGTCCAGTGTGTTATAGGCCATACATTTTACCTGAATGGAGCTTCAGTATGCAGTTTACATTTAATTCATAACACATTGGTAAAGCTCAGATGTCTTGAATACCTCATGGCCAAATCAATAGAGCCAGTTCACAATATCAAGGCATCACATGAACCGGATAAATTGAGAATTCAAAAAGGCACATGATTGTGAATATGTTATGTTCCTAAAGATCTCAACACACTAGAATGTACCTTTGGATGGTCCACAGGATACAAGTAGAGGTTGATTAAGACAGAGGGAGGGAGGCAATTGCATAGGTTTGTTCCTCAATTAGTTCACTCCGATTGTGCTTGCCACATTCAAATTACAAGTAAACCAAATTTACACATGTTCAGTTGGCATTCAAGCTTGATTGCTTATAGTTGGTTTACCGGTCATACGGAGACAGTCAATATAACTACTTAAGAATAAAGGCAACCTATGAAAGCATAGTAGGTCAAGAAAGATATGTTCAAAGTTCTACCTTTGAAATATGATAGCAGTGATAAGTATTTATTAATTTTACAAAACAGCTAGCCCGTGCAGTTGCTGCACGGGTTGATGACTAGTATATATAGATCATATTTATTGTCATGCATGACACAAATTAGCATCACATTTAACATGATATGGTATCTAACTAATATATGTTACTCTAACCCTCTTTATATATATTTAATTCTTTGCCACATCAGCATATATACTTGCTATTTCCGAGTGCATGACATCGTCAGCTATGATACCACCACTATGGCCAGCCTTATATAGGGAGTATCGTATAGTACTACATATATATTGTATCATGCATATGATACTAGTGTATGATACTACGTACGTACCTTCATAGTGCATATATAGTATCATAGACTAGTACTAGCTCCCTCTTTAAACTAATATAAGAGTGTTTAGATTACTAAATAGTGACCTAAACGCTCTTATATTAGTTTACGGAGGGAGTATATATCATAGATGACCATATTTATGGCCATGCATGACACAAAGTAGTATAGCATTTATTATATATATATATATATATATATATATATATATATATGTTACGGTATCTACCTATGTTACTGCTTCTTTGCCACATCATCATATTTTCTATTCCCGGGTGCATGATACCGGCTATGATACCCCCACTATGGCCACCCTAATAAGGCTGGTCGTAATATGGGAGTATCAAGCGGTATGATGCATGCCAACTAGACTTTTTGGATGATGTGGCACACAGTTAAATGATGAAAGAGAGGGTGTGTGGTATCATATCATGATACAATATCATATTAAATGTTGTACTACTTTGTGTTATGCATGGTAATTAATAAGGAACCTAAGATACTAACTCATGATACTATGCATGCGTGCATTACAGAGGTATTGCCGATCATATACTAGTATCATGCATATATACTCCCTCCTTTCCGGTTTATAGGCTTATCTCAAAATTTTAGTTTTTCCATTTTATAAGGCTCAATTTGGTCGTTCCCCATCACATGTCCAGATTCCGAGGTGCATTAAATCATTGCATGCAAGTATTAAGAGAAAGTTGACCAATGCATGTACTTTATATATGCATGCATGTATTGCAATTAATACATAGGAAAACATAAATTTTTGAGGAAAACAAAAGCATTAATTGGGTGTTCTTGCAAACTACAAAAGGTATTCCACCACTCACCATCTACCTTGGTTGGTGAGATTTTTGAATTGAGCCCTATAAGACAAATGTTTCCTACAAGTAGTGGTAGTTACCACCGCTTGCGTTTTGTATGTTGTATGTAGTATCTGTCGAAACTAAGAGTATGTACGTGTAGTATGTAGTACTCCCTCCGTTCCTTGATATAAGGTGTATAGATTTTTGAGAAAAAGTCCGAAATATAAGGTGTATTGCATTGCACCACTCGTTTGGATAATTTTTTTAGGGATTTGATTACATTTCCTTATATCGGGCACGCCTCTATTTCCTCATGTCAATTAGTCGTGTAATCTCGCCCAAAACTTGTGAAATTTTCCCTCCACGTGCGTTCTTTAATTTCCGTGCCAAAAACTATACACCCTATATCTAGGAACGGAGGGAGTATATAACAATGTTTAGGTAGTATATATACTAATTTTTTGGGTAGTATGTATCATATTTTGAGTATGCTCTTTTTTACGTACAAATATGTACGTATTTCACAAATATAACAAAAACTATGGACTCATATGCAATTTTTTCATGTAACTTGCTTTGAAATATCTTAGATATATTATATGAACATATTTAAAATAATAAAATAGTATATATAGTACCACATGGTACCACGTGGGGTAACTACCATCAGGTGGTAGGATGGATTTTCCCTATATATATATATATATATATATATATATATATATATATATATATATAGGGTGGGTCTATTATGATAACACCCCTTAAGAGTCTATTCTAATAACACTTTCTTATTCTGCTAACACTTCGAAGCCGCGTCGGACTCCCAAACTAAACCAGCACCCCCACGCACCCCACCTCCCTCCTCCTCCGCTTCCACGATCCCCTCCGCCCCCCGCGATCCATCCACCTTCTGCCTTGACACGCCGCCCCATCCCCACTTGGTTTCTTCCCCCCACCGGCGCCGCCCCACCCCAAGCTTCTTCCCCAGCCGAGTTTCTCCCCCACCGGCACCGCCCCACCCCCAAGCTTCTCCCCAGCCGGCGCCGCGCCACCCCCATCCGACTTCTCCAACGCCGATGCCGCCACCAACAGGCAACGGCCTTCCTGCGCCTAGCTCCTCCTCCTCGCCGAGGTCCTGGAACCACGACGTCTCGTCCGGTGCACTGCCCCAGCCCGGATTTCCATCCACGGCGGTCAGATCCGCCTTTCCACCCCCACCTCCCTGCGGGAACCTTCAACTCGCAGCCGGCGGAGGCCCCCACCTCCCAGTACCTTCCTCCATCGCTCTGGCCCAGATGTGCCTCTGCCATGGCCAGATCCACCATCGTTGCTGCTCCCCGCGCCCGGATCTAGCTCCCACGAGCCCCGAAATTCATTCATACAGCCGATAGGGAGGTGGTGATGGCTTGGGGATGCGCTCCAATGCTCACCCACGGGTCTGAGGCAGCGGCCAACCATCGCATCGCTGCTCCCCGTGCAGCTTGGTTGCCACCCCCGTGCAGCTCACCTGAGCAAATTCTCTCCTGTGAGTCCACATCGCGTCTCCATCAGTCGTTGCGTGCAGTTTGGTTACAGGGTAGGCTTCAGTGCGGGAAGCACAACAGCACTCCCACCAAAGGGCCTAGTGTGAATGCAGCCCAGGTCGCCGCTTGGTGCAGTCCACCTCGCCATGCGGTGACGTACACCGGCGACAAGAGCTCGGAGCAGTTCTGGGCACATGCACGTGCAGCCCAGAACTCTCTCCACCGTCGCCCATGACCACCTCATCCACGTCCTGCGTCCTGCATGGCTACCACCTTGTATCTCCCTGCCGCACTCCTCCCTTCCCAAGTCTTTGACCTCGGCTGCCGAGCACACCGCGGACATGAGCAACAGATCCCTCGTCATCCACTTCCTGGAAGGTCTCCGGCAGAGCTGCTATGTTACTAGCCTACGGTGGGGATGGTGGCAGATGTGGGCATGGAGCAGGAGGCTGTCGTCGCTGATGCTCGATTCTGACCAGCTCGCATGAGCCCTCAACTCCCCCAACAAGTTTAGTGTTTGTGTGTTCAGTGTAGTGCTGCAGTGCACTGGAGTGTAGTTTCAGTTTCAGAGTCCCGTCGAAGGCCTCGTGGTGCTATCCTCACTTAATATTTGGTGTGCATTGTTGCTCAATCATTTTTGTTGCTAGTGGACTGCTTGCTGGTGGATGAGCATCCTCGGCTGCTTGCAGTTTGCTAGGGCCATTGAGGAACTTATCTGTTGTCTTGAGGCAGCACATGTTTTCTTAAAATGGAGGCAGCACGTGTTTACTAGAGGTGCAACCCCAAATCAGTTCTCTCCAATAAGCAGAAAGAAAAAGGTTTCACTTTTTTTAAGTTCACTTTGTTTTTGAACCTGGCCGGAGACTAAGTTGATCCAGTTCGCCCGACCAAGGCCTGTGGTTCGCGAGTCCATTTTTGGTCAAACAAAGTCAACTTTGTGTGTGATTTTTTTGCCGTTCACTTCTCGTATGGGAAAAAAGTTCACTTTCACTTGATGTGGTCCCACAAGAGGTTCACTTCTTTTATTAATGCACTTTTTTTTGTTTCTGAGACGATTAGAAAAAATGTGTCGAAGTTCACTAGCAAAAGGAGTTTACTTTGTAAAAAATTGTACAGAGGAGTTCACTTTTTATTACTTTTGGAGGGAATTGTTTTTTGCAAATTTGTAAGGACATTGTGTATAATTTGTTAAAAATCGTGCAGCTCATTAAGAAAACCTTTGCAGTACACTTTGCAAAACAATAAAAACGATGAATTTCATGGTTGCTCTAATGCATTACACACTTGCGGTTGAGTTAACCATATTTTGCAGGAGAAGACGAACACATAAAAAATGATGCAGCTCACTAATATTAACCAATGAAGTGAGTTTTAAATTCATTAGGGGAAGCAGCAGTCCTTGGGCGCTGCCCGAGTGCAGCTCGGTTGCTGTCCCAATGTAGTTTGGATGCACTGTTCAGTCTCAGGTGTGGACGTGCAGCTCGGCGAGTGTGGACGTGCAGCTCGAAGGCACGCGTGTTGCGGTTTCAGTGCTCGTGCAGGTGCAGCTCATCATCACGAGTGCACTACAGTACGCGTGATTCATCGGTGCGGTGCGGCTAGGCGTTCTGTTGCAGTTCTTTATTGTTGATTTTCTAGATTTGCGAAGACATTGCAAGAAAAAATTGAAAAATTGTAGTTCATTGTAATAAAAAACAATGAGTGCCATTTGATGCATCAACACATGCAGTGCGGTCGGTCCGTGGATGTGGTTCAGTTTTTAGAGTGATCCTGTTCACTTGCACAGCATGAAAAGTGCAAAAATTTTAGCAAAACAATAAGATAGTAATGCGGTTCCCTTCGATATGTGTCGTGGTTCACTTGCCCCGTCTCTACGGTCCACTCTCGTTCACAAAAAATTTGAAAAAACACAACAAAAACTCGTGTGAGAAAAATTTACGTTTGACAAAAGAAAGTTCACTTGAACGTCTGATGCAGTGCGGTTTTTCGTCCGATGCAGTGCAGTTTTCAGTCGGATGAAGTACCCAAGTCGATTTGCATGTCACGAAAAACAGTGTCCGCATTTCGGTAAATTCAAAACTGCTCTTAAACCGTAAAGAATTAGAGAGAGTATTCTACATGATAAAGTTGTGTATCATCGATATCTTTCGAACGGCATATCGTTTGAATCATTCCGACCAGCGGTTTGCAAAAAATTCACCAAAAACGGCCGCTGTCACTCGTCGTCCGCCGCACGATTTTCAAAATTAACTTAAAACCGTAAGGAATTTCAAAAATATTTCAACATATGAAAGTTGCGCCTCGTTCGTATCTTTCCAACGGCGTATCACATGCCTCGTTTCGACAAACGGTTCAAAAACTGGAGCGAAAACAGTACCGAAAATTTGAATTTTTCTGAAAAACAGAATTCCGCGATTTAGTAAATTTGAAACTGCTCTTAAAGCGTAAGGAATTAGAGAAAACTTTATTTATGAAAAAGATGCGCCTCGACGATATCTATTCAACGGCGTATCATTTGCTTCATTCCGATGAGCGGTTTAGAAGAAATCGCGAAAAAACGCTCACTGCCACTCCTCATGGGCCGCACCATTTTCAAAACTGCTCTTAAACCGTGTGGAATCTCAGAAAGTGTTCAATATGTCGAAGTTGCGCCTAATCCATAGCTTTTCAACGGTGTATTACACGCCTCATTCTGGTAAACGGTTAAAAAATTAGAGCAGAAACAGTACTGAAAAAATAACGCGTGCAGTTTTTTCCGACGAGAAGTTCACTCGTGTGAGTACTGCAGCACACTTGGTTCAAAGAATGACGTGCACTTGCGTTGAGCGTGCAGTGGGAAAGTGGTGTGCAGAATAGTTATTCTGCTAATATTAGCAGAATAGACCGTTTGTATATATATATATATAGACACACACACACACACACACACATACACACACACACACACACACACACACACACACACACACATATATATATATATATATATATATATATATATATACACACACACATCTGGGCTATTCTGTTACCCTACTTGAACTGATGAATTCAAGCGGTTGAACTGATGAAATTCGAGCGGTTGAACTAATGCTTTCTGTTGTTGTTAAAAATCGTCTTCTTTACTTCAATTTTTTTTGCAATTTTTTTGTCGAAACGGAGCGTGTAATATATCGTTGGAAAGCTCTTGACATCCACATTACAATCTTATAATTTTTTTTTGTAAAAAAATTATGATTTAAGAGCAGTTTTGAAAAAACAGTTTTTTTTTCAAAACCAAAAACGTGAATCGTATTTTGGACTTAATTTTCAAACGGTTTGTCGGAATTGAGCAAATGAGATGGCGTTGGAAAGCTTGTGAAAATCCGCATCTTCCATAGATCTACTATTTTTTCAAATTCTATATTATTTAAAAGTAATTCGAAAAACGATGAAATTCTGGGAGAAATGTGTTTTCACTGTTTTATGCAAACGGTTTGTCGGATTGACGCAAATGATACGGTGTTGGAAAGCTATGGAAAATGCGCAACTTTTGCGTATAGAAAGTTTTTTCTAATTCCTTACGGACGAATTCAAATACGGTTAAAATTGGTACTGAACGCGGTTTTTTAAAAAAGTTTACCGAAATGTGGGCAAATAATATACCGTTGGATAGCTATCGAAAATGCGAAACTTAGTCATGTTGGACGTTTTCTCAAATTCTTAGCCGTTGAAGAGTAATTTTGAATACGGTAAGATCCATCGTGTTGTTTTTTTCCTCAGGAAAACAGAGTACTCGTACTGATCTACGTGTGTGTTCACACTGAGCTATTTTTTATAGATTAGTTTTGAATTCTTCTGAAAACGGAGGACTCAAACTGATCTCCATTTTGGGTTTGTACTGAGCGTATTTTTATAGACTAGACCCTACTCTATTTTTTTGATATCGTTTTCTCGTAACTCTTTCAACTATTTACGGTATCATAGTCTTCAAACTTGCATAGGTTATGACGTTGAACTGAATAATATATTTTGAAAAATAAATAATTTCGTGAGTTTCTCCCGTCCCGAAAACAAAGTACTTATACTAATATATCTGTATGTACGGAAAACAAAGTACTTGTACTAATATATCTATATGTTTGTACTGAGGTATTTTTCATAGTTCGAAAATGTTTTGGGTTGAGCAGTCAAACTTTCATCATCGAACCAACATAGTTTATATAGCTGAACTAAAATAAACTTTTCCACAATAAATGTGATGTGCTTTTTCTTTATTTTTCTTTGAGGATATATTCCTCAAGTTCATAGACGAACTTTCTCAAATTCCATAGAAGAACCGACAGCTATTTATGATCTAAACATATATGCTAGTGGTAATCAAACATTCCATACAATTTTTTGTCTGTTCATGGACATTTTCAAAATAGGAAGGAGAGAGCACTCGAACTGATAATTGTTTTTTATTCATACTGATCAATGTTTTTAATTCAAACCATTTTTTTCCTTTCTTGTAGAAACATCAAACTATCATATACACTTTCTTTTAAAAAGTAGCAGTCATATTATCATACACAGAAGAACTTGCAGCTGCTGCTATGTTTTGCATGTTTTCATTGTCCTCATTGCCTTCATCGTGTACTTCATCCTTAGCTTGCTTGGTATCCTTCATGCTAGTGATCAGCGTCGTCATCCTGGGCTTGCTTTGTAGGCATTATTCGCCAAGGTGCCACATCCTTACTCCATCGAAATGATGTGTTTGTACTGCCCAAACAAATATGTGAGAGCACAAAATAAAAAAAATTCAAACACTATTTGGTGCTAACAGGAATAGAAACAAACACTAAAGAGCATGACACAACCAAATTATCCCTCTCATATTAATTCATTGTCCATGGATCCATGTGCTGTAGCATGTGAACCCCAAAGCTAGCAATAGTAGTAGCTTCTCCGAGTAGCGACAACTCAAACTTGTGCAACAAACACCTACAAGTTTAGAACTTATGCAACAAACACCTAATTTTCTATTACATGCAGACAATTGATTAGCAGCAGTAAGTTGGAGCTGGGATGGATAGGAGATTGCATTACCAGCAAAGCTTCCCAGAGGTTTTCCTTGTTGGCATCATCGTGAATGGGAGGAGAGCATTTGAAACAAGTGTTCCCATCTCGAACTTCCTGCAGAAGATGCTATTACAAGCAGAACGGTTGTACTAAATTGAACTACAGCACCAGAGAAAAGCAACAACGTTTCGCACCAAAATATTTAGTTTCTTTCAGTCACACACTGTTTTATGTTATCCTCATTATATCAGTTCTTATTTACTTAATATTTAACCACCATCTTCTTTCCCTTCTCATTGTTCTTTTGCTAATTAGAACACTACTTCAGGAGCACCAACTCATATGTGACAGTGCATAGGATGCGAAGGTGCAGCTGGCTTTAGATTCGACAATCCTCTATCAATACAAGGAACAACAGCAACAACAAATCCCTCTCAGTAATCACTTTCTCACTCACCTTACCCTATAGCAGCAGCGACCAGGGCACACGAACCACCGGCAGCTAGCAAGCAACAATGACATTGCGGGCGGGGCGGCGCACTGTATCAATTTATTGAATTGAAATAAATAATGAACTACTAGAGCCATTTTCTGTAATGGCCGGATGCAATTACAGAATCATCAAAGCAAACTAGTTGCAAACAATCATCTCCGAACTTGTGACTTGACCTTTTAAATTACAAGATTGAAGTATATATGAGCTATCTAGGCCAAGTAGAAATTTTTGACTTGAACTTTTACCATTTGAATTCCCATTTGGGGTTTCTTTTTTGTTTGATCTTTTTCACGAACTTATCTGAGACGTCATGGTGAACTTATAACCTTTTCAATCGATGACCCTTTACAGCTACCAATTTTTTCTTCTACACTTACACCCTCTCGAGTCAGAACTGATACAATTATTTTTTAATAAGTTAACTGTGTTTTCACTAATGATATAACTTAATAGCATTTCTTCTAAATAATTTAACAATAAACATGATCATAAGAACCTCATTTTCTCATGAACCCATTTTCTGTCAGATGTGTGCATGTTCACACATACAAGGAATTTGAGGCTACATTTGCACTAGTATAATCCAAAGTACACTAGTTCTGGTCACTAATTAACAACGAACCATTGTCCAACACTTCTTTTTTGTCTCACATTAAGTAATAATGATAGTGACTAGCACTGCATTGTGTTATCCTCTGTAATTTCAGTATATTTTTCTTCGCTGGTTAACAACAAACTCAGTACATTGCTCTTCAGTATATTGTTCTTCTCTGATTACTTTAGTTCATGTGTTTGAACTGAAGGAGGCCGCTGAATCAAACCACTGATTTAGTAGCATTTACATAGACGAAGCTATTTCAGGGTGGCGAACGGCAGCAGCATCTGGGCTGGGTTGTCGCGCACCGGGAAGGATGAGGAAAACGGCAACCCAACCACTATAGTGGAAATAGGAGCTGACGGTCGTGGACTGCTGCTCGGCATGAACTCGACCGTCGGGATGCCATGGGGCTGGACTGGGGATGGTGCTGGACATATTGGAGAAGTGGCCAAAGAGCTTAGAGCAGGAGTGTACATCGGCAAAGGACTGCTCGTGCACAAGGAGATGTACTGCTCTCCTGGGATGGAGGGGCGAAGTGTGTGCCTCCCGAGCCGCGGCGTCGAACTGCTTCGGGTTGTGTCGTTGAACGATCCGGTGTGGTGGCGGTGAAAGTATGGGTAGTACGGCGATGGAGCCCCACCGGCGGTGGCAGGAGGCTCGACGCAATCGGCCTAGTAGCTGCGACGGTGAATTGCTTGGGACGGCCAGGTTGGACCGAACTAAAAAATTATTTGCTGAACTTGGACCGCAGTCAACGGTCAATTTGGACTGAAAAGGATGTTGCGGTTGTGCCTGGGAGGAATAAAAGGGGTTTGCCTAGGCAGAAAGCCGAGCGTGGTCTGGCGAAGAAGCCGTTTGATCCCGTTTATCCTGAAAACTGCAGATTATAGGATAGGACTATTATGCATCTGCCCACGATCCCATTTACTAGAAACTGGACCTGCTACTTCCCACCATTCCATTTTTTATCATGTCATGATCAAAATGGGTTTGATCCCAATGTTCAGACCGGAATACTACAGCGGTTTGTGATCTAAAAGTTAGCAACTATGGATCAAAAGTTATAATAAAGGTCCTTAATATTTGCCATTGCTTGAATTATTTGAGCATCTTCTGAGCGACCGACAATAAGAGAAGTTGTGAAAATGCTTATTGACATTGATTCTACTTCCGTATTTGAAGGGCAAAGTATAAGAATAATAAGTAAAAGCAGGTTACCTTTTCTTTGTAAGATGCCACCATCAACAAAATGAGGACCTTTACCCACATAATAGCAACAGCGCTCTGAAGTAGCCGATTACGAACCTTAGAATGTGTTACTAGTGTCTTTGGAAGCAAGTAAGTTGCAGGCTGTCATTAATCCTGGAGGTGTAGTAGCCTCTGGTAGCCTCATAAGTCATGTATCTGCAGCGGTTTACGTAAAAATTCTGTATATAGCGTGCAGTTCTGTAAAATGTTAGATCATGATTTACAGTACTACACCGTAAGATCTGCAGTAAGATAATGATGTATCGCACTTAGATAACGATGTATGCACTCATAGATAACGATAAAACATAGCATCCTAGTCCAATCATGACTACTTTGAATGGGCTAGATTTTATCAACAAGGAGCATGTACCGGTTTACACATTAATTTCAGCATACATTTGTCGGGTTACCTTAAGACTTGCATCTAGTTTTGGCACACCCAATAATAGTTGTACTGAGATGGTCAACAAATTGTACTGAGATAGTGAACTTATTTATTGCAAAAAGAAAGTCTAAATCATGGCTGAAATTTATTCTAAATCATAAGATTGATGGGAGTATAAGGTAACTTCAGCAAATGTATACGGAATTTTAAATTTCCGAGCAAATACCTTCTGTTCGTGTTTGTTGCCGGGCATGACGCTCCTACTCCTGTGGACTGACGGCAATGGCAAAGCCGAGCTGAAGGAGCAGGGATCACGAGCGGCGGCTGGGTGCGCCGGGATTTTGCCACTGTAAGGGGATCCCAGCTACTACCAAGTCATTCCCAAGGAGCTTATAGAGGCGGCACAGTTGGTCGCAGGCCATGTGTAAGTTTCAACTATCAGGTGTGCCGGGATTTGGCCGCTGTAGAGAAACAAGAAGTCAGAACAAACATGAGTTATATAGGTTACATATTTTTGCCTTCTATAATGACATGCTTCCTGGGCTCTCCAAAAGCAGCAGCAGCACAAGTTCAATAGCCGCTCAACACGCCCACCTACTCCATGGGAATTTACACAGACTAGTTTGGAATTTATAAAAACTTTTAAAACATGAACTCTGTGGTCCAAAACTTAGTGTTTGAACTAAAATGCATGTTTTTAATTAAGTTGCATGATAGCTCAAAATCGAAATCAAATCATTCATAAATTGCACCAAATATATCACATTTTTGCAAAGATGAAATGTATCTAGTGTTGCTAGCAAGTTGATTAATAGAACGACTCTATGTATCTCTCTTATTACTGTCCATGATGCTATGGTAAGTGATAACAATATACAATGTACAATACACACATGTACTACACAAGACTCTACGTCTGTACTGCCCAGAAAAACAAATTAACCAAAAGAAAACTAATTTATGAAGGAACCAATTCTTGAACTTTGGTTAGAGCTTTGTTCATTGAGATTTTTGAACTCTTGCAGTAGTTATACCTGAACTTGCGCTACACACTTCTTATTCAGTTGAGAGCGTCTGATATTTTTGCAACACCAATAACATTCTAACCCTTTTAGCAAGTTGTAACAGAGCCAAAAGGCGTGTATGAGAACTTGTTCCGACAATCTAAATCTATAAATAGTAAAATGTATACACTTCTTTTAACCAAGAAAGTAATAACTTGTTTCTATGCTAATCTGGAGACAGTAAGGTTCAGTTTTTGAAAGTAAGTCACTACAGCCCGAGGGACCCAAAGACACTCAAGAGGAATTTTATCTGCAAGGCAAAATGACACCAAGATTCTGCAAAAAATAAATCATACAAAATAACCCAAATAATCAAGAACTTCTTGTATGTTAATTTTTGAACTCCCTTGAACAGAACTGCTCGCTTTTTTTGTTGACTAAGCCACTTACATACAAACAGAAATAAATTTGTAGACCAAAGGACTCAGCAAATTGAACCATTAATTTTCCAACCAGAGAACTACAGGAGTTAGCAAAAGTGAACTATTTCCTCAATGATTTTCCAACCAAAAATCACATATTTTCAAACGAAACCAAACTTTTTCAATGAACTTCTTTAGGTTTATGTGTTCGAACTTACCAACTTTCCAAACAAGTACTTAGCTCGCTTATCTTCTTTCCTTCATGATGGAATTAGAAGTTCACAACATAGAAGCAATAACACATGGATCAACTAGGACAAACAACAGAACACAAAACTAAACAGAAATTAAACCAAACAATAGGGCACAATTTTACTCTCTAGTATACTAACCACTGCAGAATATTCAGTACAGTGGTAATACTAATTTGCTCATCCATTTGGTAATTTCTTAAGGTTGTGAAATTAGATTTTTTAGAGGTTTCATGAGAAATCAAGTATTTTCATCTCATACAAGTGAATGAATTGTTCCTGCTTTGCAAAAAACATTCTAGAGGGACTACAAAATGATTAAAGAGTACTATATAAATTTCTTTATCTGGCAAATTATGAAATAGATCTTAAACCATTTTAGAAGATGCTCTTTTGTGTGCAACTTTTCTATGAGTCCATTTGATACAAATAAAATCACATCAGATTGGAGGGAAAGTTAGATCATGTTGTCATATGCACAACTGAGCTAATTTGATATCTGCTTCTCTAATATATTTATTTAGCTTGCCATTTCATCAAACAGGTGCTAGGCACCTTGACTTCTCAACTTTCATGATCTTTCGGGATGAACAAGTGCAATATTTTATGGAACCAAACTTCTGAACTTTTTCCAATACACTCTTTAAACGTGTGGCGACGTGCACCAGTGCCAGCAAAAGCTCGTACGTGAAGGAGCATGGTAGGACGAGCTCGGTCGGATAAGGGAGGAATAGTTGGACTGATGTGAGCCCCATACCTGGATGAGGACCGGAGGAAGTAATCCATGTGGGCGGCGGGGGCTGTCTGTAGAACTGAGCTTTTTTTCTTGCAGCCCGTCCAACCTCCCTCGTGCTGCAGTACAGAGAGAAACAAATTAGTGAGAGAAAAGAGCAATAGAAAGAAAAGAGATGTATGTACTGCTGCTGTTATTTTTGTTGAACCGCAAATGAATGTCATAATGAAGAGAAACCGGAGAAGAGGTTGCGTGTCAGCGGTGCTGGATGCAGAGGACCGTGGGGGGAACTACCTAAATTCATCAACCTGAACTGTAGATATTAGGAAATTTGAACTAATAGTAATTCATTAAATCGGTGAACCCGAGTTTTTGAAATCTTTTCTGCAAAAACTATGTACCTTGCAAGTGCTCACGATTTTTTGAACTGACCGTATGATAGTATTTGAGCTTTTTCCGAATATTTATTCTGTTATCGGAGCTATATAATCCATTTGGGATTGTATAAAGAAACATAAAGTGGCATACTAGGGATCTCCAGATTGCTTACAGCCTTACTAACAAAAAGATGACAATAATTTTGTACATGCATTTCTAGCAAGAACAGTTTATTAGCACAAGGTTATGTCTTGATTCAAAACTCATATGAAATAACAAACACTTGGGGATTAGAAGGCAAAAGGGAAAGAGAGGAGAGGCTCTCTCACAGAGTTCCTGATGTCAAAGCAGTGTTCCTGCCGCAGATGGATGCAGATGAAGGGCTTTTCCGACCTTGATGTAGAAGAAAGAGCAAGGGAAGTACTCCCATACTTCACCATCTTCTGACAAATCAAAATTACCACTTTTAGCAAAATAAAAAGAAATTGTAGACCGCAAGAATTAGCAAAATGAACCACCAGTTTGTGCTAACTACAGAACTGCAGGAATTAGCGAAATTGAACTTTTGTTTCTAATGGATTTTCATCGGCAACGCGAGACTGGCGGCATGTATATCACATCGTAACAGGGGTGTCAAGGACTTAGTTGAACTTTGTACAGAGATCTAAACTTAGTTGAACTCATTTTAGCACAAAGGTCGTCAACACACGCCAAGACACACAAGGATATGAGATCTGCACGAACAAGCACTTTTGAACGAGCACCAAACATGTTGGTGTACTTGTGAACGGAAACTGTGTGTTTCCATGATGAGGGCGCGGCCTCATTGGGGCACGCGAGGAAAATGTGTGTGCTATAATTCAAAAATAGAGAATATAGATAAGCAAACACCTATTTTTATGGAGAATATACCATTTTTTGACGGCCTTCATGTGATCAGTGGTGCCGGAGGTGATCTCGTGTCTCCTGCTGCTGCAGGTCGATGAGGAATAGGCATGAGAGTGAAAACAAAACTAGTGAACAGAGTGGGAGTAAGCGGTGGTCGAGCGGCAGATGGAGCCCCACAACTCATGGACCCGCGTCCACCGCTGACCATCGCCAGCCCAGCCGAACTCCATGAGGTCCACCTGCGCCACATCGCCATCATCATACTACATCAGGATCACCATGTACATTGCATTCCACACCTCAACGTGGAAGCCCACCTTCACCCAGGAACTCGCTTGGGAACCAACTTCTCGATCGTAGACCACACTCGTCCTTGTGGGACTGCCACAAGCGTCGAGGTCGAACTGTTGCACAAAAGAAAATCAGGAACTCATGGGATGCAGGGTCGAAATGTTGCACAAAAATATATGGTTTCTCTTTTTTGCTTAGACATTCCCACAAACGCATTTCAAGTGCACAAAGTTGAACTGATCTCGTGCACGACATGTACTTGCTCGAGGGTAGGCTGGGAGCTACGAATGGAGTAGCACATGGAGGTGAACTTCAACTGGGAGGCTAAATAAAAAGAGGACAAAACTAAGAGAGATAGCAGTCATTGAACTGAAACAAAATTAGGAATTCAATTGGACTAAATCAAGAAATTAACTGATCGTGCCACGAGTTAGGCAATGTGGAAGATCATTCCATTTTGCTATCTCTCTCTCACTCTCTCTCTCTCTCTCAACTCAGATCACCCCTGCTGCAGCAACAAACAGCAGCAGCGCACCAACGCAAGCAGCAGGGGCTTCATGCAATTTTTGACTTGATTTTTTTGATTGAACTGAGCTTGAATTTTCCACTGAACTTAGCTTAAACATCGCCAGAAATTAGTTGAACTTTTTGTACTGAACTTAACTGAACTTTGTATAGGGATCCACATTTTACCTGAACTTTTTTAGAGGGATTTGCACGGCTGGCCGGTGGTGAAGGCAGGGCAAGCAGAGGTACAAGAGGACCTACTGGACGTTGTCTCTATTGCCATTGTACTCTGGAAGGAGGATGGTGATGGGAGCAAGCCTCTATTGGCGCAATCGCACGGGACACGTTGGGAGTGCGGCCGCCGGTGGCAAGGACTGGCCATCCCTCGGTGATCCACCACCGTGGCTAGCCTCAGGAAAGAGTTGGCACGCGAGGCAGCAGTGGGACAGTTGTGCGCGAAGACCGGCGGTGCTCGGAGGTAGGTGGTGGCGCTTGGAGGCAGGGCTAGGTGGCGCCACACCGAGGGAGGGAGGTCGTGGCGGTGGCTTGCTGGGGCAGGGGGCCGAGGACGGCGCGCCTGCAGGGGTTTCCACACAACAAGGGGGGCGTGGAGGTGCGCACTGGGAGGGGGCCGTTGCGCCGCTTAGCAAGGGGCTGGCGGAGGCGCCTGGGAGGGTCGGCGGCGATCAAGTGGGTGGGACCCCACGGAGGCGCCATTGGGAGGGGGCCAACAAGGCGCTGGGCCAAGGCAGGGGGCTGATGGAGGCACGCTGGTGAAGGGGGCCGTCGGAGGCGCTACTGGGAGGTGTGGCGGTGGCGCGAGTGGTCGTGGCGACGGTGGGGATCTGGTTGGGGTCGCTCCTATATAGAGCCGATAGTAATAATATTATTCATTACTAGTAATGTAATAGTTCTGCCCTATATATATATATATATATATATATATATATATATATATATATATACTAGTAGTACCATGCATATATATGATAGTGTAGCTAGGATATTAGCTACTTCCGTAATGCATAGTATCATAAGTTAACATCTTAGGTTGCCTTAATAATCACAGAAAGTAGTAGTACAACATTTAATATGACACGGTATCATGATATGATACCACATCCTCTCTTGTGTGCCACATCATCCAGAAAGTCTAGTTGGCATGCATGATACCGCTTATGATAATACCATTACAACCAGCCTAGCTAAACCGGAAAGGAGGGAGTATGAGACTAGCTAGCCACAATGGAGAGTAGTACACTGGTAACATACACATATCCCTAGACTATATATGTTACTACCTTCATAGTGGGTAGTAAGATAAGTGTAGTGTCATGCAAAGCTTCATTTCTTAGGTTACAGACTCATATTGCATTGGGACATGTGATGCTACAATAACTATCTAAGTTACTGAAACTATCTCTCTCCTCATTAACTTATTGCCACATAAGCAAGTTTGTTGAGTTGGAGTCGGTGTTACTGCTGAAGTTACTCCCATTGTGGCTAGTCTAATACTAGCTAGTCATCTATGATATACTAGCTACCTCACTAAGAGCATGGTTAATAATACCGCCAAGGGTCGACTATAAGAAGTTGACATGTCATATACAACCAACCTCTTAGCGGGTATGTACAATAATAAGTTTTATATACGTATTAGTTTATCAATAGTTGGCCCACCTTACATCCTCACAAAGTGTCTTGGGTCTCCTGTTGCAGCTGGCTCTACTAACCAAGAGCCCGCTTCTCTTCTCTTTCCTCGAACTAATAAGCACATATATATTATTCTATTCCTTATAGCCAGACTACCCACAGTGGGAGTAACATAGGTAGTAACATCACACATATCTAGATGAAATAGATGATGTGGCAAGAAATAAATGAAGAAATGGAGGAAAGTGGATATGTGTGATGTTACTACCTATGTTACTATGTTACTCCCACTGTGGGTATGGTATAGTCTTACTATAGTATGAGACTACCCACAATGGGAGTAACATAGGTAGTAACATCACACATACCTAGATAAAGTAGATGATGTGGCAAGCAATAAATGAAGAAAGTGAGGAAAGTAGTAACATAGCTAGTTACTAGTAGTATGGGTAACATCACATGTACATATCAAGGCAATATGTGTCTATAGCCTAATAAATGAAGGGTTGCATGTTACCACACATATATGTCACTCCCCACTATAGAGGTAGTAACATAGACTAGTGTAACACATGGGCATGTTACTAGTCTATGTTACTATCCATTGTGGCTAGTCTGAGTAACATCACACATCTCAAGGCAAGATGAGTCTATAGCCTAATAAATGAAGTGCTGCATGTTACTACACATAAGTTACTCCCCACTATAGAGGTAGTAACATAGACTAGTAACATTTTATGTTACTACCCATTGTGGCTAGTCTTATGTCACTCTATTGTGTACTTACTTTCTCTAATAATGCATAGTATCATAGAGTAGCTAGTATCATATGTAGTACTTTATTTCTATTGTCACGCATGACACATAGTAGCATAACATTTATTATGATACGATTTCATGATATGATACTTAACCCTCTCCTTCTTCATTTAATTAATTCTATGACAGCTCATCAAAATTGCCTAGTTGGCATGCATAATACTAGCTATGATACCCCCTTACTATCAGCCTAGCAAAGGTGTACATATCATTTGTGCGTCACTTTGTGAGTTTTCATCCGTTTGTTCGAGAAGCGGGGAGAAGTTTCAAACATTTCGGTCGCGAGGTGCGGCCACTAGCGTAGGCCTAGTTGATATTTTAATTACAGAAAATTCAGATGGAGTTCGGACAACATCAAAATCGATGTGTGCATGTGGCGTGTTCTCATGACCCTGCAGAAAAAAATTGGTAAAGTTTGGCACAAGTTTTGATGACCGCTCCTTTCAAACCAGAGCATCTCACATGAAGGATCATGGTTTTTCAAAAGGAGATGTGTCAATTCAAACTCCTGTGGCCGGTGACTTCATCATTTGGCCTCATAAAAATTTCCACGGTACGCAATCACCATTATACCATGGGTTTGATTTTCTGGCGCATTTCCTATCGTTAGCTATATTTAAGACATTTTTGATATTAACGTGCATTTTGTGCATAAAAATAAAATTACAACCGAATCGCATGTCTTTGTCGAAAGGGATGAGGATCGTCGTTCGACCTAGGAGCATCCAACGGTGCAGACATATGATCCGTGGGGTTTGGGTTCCGGCCAATCAGAAAGCACGACTCAGATCGTGGGCGGGGTGGTGGCGGGGTTTGGTCGGCACACCGCTTTCATCAATGAACCATGTGCTATTCGCAAACTAGATTGCATATTTTTGTTCACACATACTGTAGTGAGATCAATTGAGTGTGCTCCCTCTATGATATAATAATAATAATAATAATAATAATAATAATAATAATAATAATAATAATAATAATAATAATAATAATAATAATAATAATAATAATAATAATAATAATAAACAGTTCATATTCATTGCCTGAGCTGACAACATATCAAGGTCAACATATTAACGATTCTTACATCAACAGAAAATCGGGCATAACTCACATATTTAGTACATGCGACAGTTCTAAATTGAACAAATTAAGTTGCAGGGTAGGCATAAAGACTAGTCTTACAGCTTAATTCCCATGTACATGTGGTAACTCGGATCATTAAGTTGACCCCGAATGAACTTGGAGTTTTTGATGATTTTAAACTTCTTCTCTGTTGCACTGGTGCGTGATCCCTTGGCTGTCAACTCATCAAATTCATCGTACTCGTCCTGATCGGCAACATCGTCGACACCCAGTACCCTTTTCTTCCCATGCATCGCTAAATGGCCGTTCTTATGCAAGGGGTCTTCCACAAAGAAAATCTGGGTAGCATCGCTGGCAAGAATGAATGGATCCGCGTGATATGCCATCGTTGTCCTGTTAACACATGTCTTCTTGTACTCATCAATCCTTACCTGACCAAGAGGGATCCATGCGCACCTGAATAATGCCACCTTAACTTTCACATAGTCAAGCTCCCAAATCTCTTTGATGGTTCCATAGTATACCCTTTTATCAGCTTCGTTTACAGTCATGCATTCTATTCGAACAAAGCTGTTCTGATACGAGGTCTTCTTATCACGTTCATCGGTGTAGAATGTGTATCCATTTATGTCATATGCTTGGTACGTCAGCACCGTAGGTGATGGCTTTTGTGCCATCCACATAGCAATGTCATCGATGGATCCTTGTGCCAAACGATTCTTCAGCCATTCGGCGTAGTTCTTAGTGTGCTCCTTCATCTCCACCTCTGATGAAGGCACCATTGGTAAGAATCTTTGGCGTATCTCCGCCAAGTGTTCTTCGACATAAGCGATGAGAACTGGGCTGTTAAGTAGTACCGTCAAATGGACTTTCTCTGCCAATTCTCCGGGTGCAGCCATTTGCGTGCCAGCAAGGACTGGCCTACCTTTCAGCCTTCCCTCATGGCGAGAGAGGGGCAAACCTATAGGTCTTTGTTTCATGTATTGTCAGGACCCCGATTCCAAGTCACATTGATCTAGCCGGTAACACCTCATATCACTTTGCGGCCTCACGCACGGTATTCCCACGGGTGTCGCCTTACCATGGCCCGGGACCGTTTACGCCTTTTGTCTCACGTATATGATGGTGTCACTAGCATCCATATGACAGAGAACCCGGGCCGACATGGCTAGTCGTGAACCCAAAGCGGCACTAACCCATGGGGACAGGCATACATGAATCAACTTCGAGCATGTCGGTCAGCAGCGTGTGAATCCGGGCTGTAACCTTTGGGCTAATAGGACTCGGGAACCCGGCTGTAGCGAGCTAGGCAGGACTCGGATGTCACCGCGTGACATTTCGCCAAGGGACAGACACAGAACGAAGTGAAACACATGCCGGCCAGTCAAGTGTCCTGAAAGCGGTAGTCTGGGCTAGCAGGACTCCGGTGAACTGGGTCAGAGCGGACTACTATGGCTCAAGGAAGCACTAGACTACATTTCCCCATAAGAGAGGCTGCCAAGGATAAACAACTAGATTGTCGGATCCCACACATACCAAGCATTTCAAACATACACACAATATGCTCGATATGTGTAAATACAACATGGCATCACAACATAACTCTACGACTCGAGTATTTATTCATTAGGCTCCAAGGAGCGAGATATTACAAACAGGGGTCTCATGACCCAACATTCAGAACATACAAGTCAAAACACATGCGGAAGCTTAAGATGTCTAAGTACAGACATCTACAAATGAAAAAGGCTGAGAAGCCTGACTATCTACCAGATCCTGCCGAGGGCACAAGATCGTAGCTGAGGTATCAAGCTAAACGTCGAAGTCCATGCGGAACTACTAGCGAGACTGACGTCTCTCTGCAAAAACATAAAATAGGCAAACGTGAGTACAAATGTACCCAGCAAGACTTACATCAGAACTAACTACATATGCATCGGTATCAACAAAGGGTGTGGTGGAGTTTAACAAGAAGCCAGCTTTGACTCGGTGGCTATCCCTGAACTACATTTGCAAGTAACTCTTTTGAGGTGGCGCACACGAGTCCACATATTCACCATATCAATACACCACTATGGATCCGCCTCCGTCTCCCTACGAGAACGCCATCCATAGCACTCACGCTTATCTTGCGCATTTTAGAGTATCCACTTTCACTTGTCTATGAACTGTTATAGGCAACCCAGAAGTCCTTTAGCGCGGACACGGCTATTCGAATAGATGATGTTAACCCTGCAGGGGTGTACTTCTTCACACACGCTCTCGACACTTACCGTCGTTTACACGACATGTACTCCGCAACCTTCAAGCGGAAGCCCAGCGAGGGTGTCGGCCACGACCTGACTAAACACACGAGTCCCTAGTCCAGGTTTATCACCTATTCGGGTTCCATCCGCAGGGAGTCCGGCCGAGGTTTCCACTAACGGCCCCAAACAATGTGTGTGCAGGGTTCCCGAGACACCAAACGGGCGAATCGGTACACCGTGCCACGTGCCTACCGCAACACAGCCCACCCCTAAGGTCAGCGCTGCGTGCGGCCCCCAGCATGCTACAAACACAAGAAACTACTTTCCAACTCCCGGACAGAAGACAAGAGTGGTTGATAAGTCGAGAGGGTCAATTAAGGATCCCAATGTGTGGTAGTAACTGTTTCATGGATCACAAACACGTAACTTCAGTTCACGAGGGCCGGCTGCAATGAGACAACCCACCATGTACTCCTACATGGCCTCTCACCGCTACCTTTACCAAATCGTGTTCACACACTTAGCTCTCAACAAGAGGACATGTTCACACACCTCCGATTCATCCCCGATGAATCGGACTGACTCAACTCTAAGCGATGGCAGGCATGACAAACAAGCATGAATGAGTAGGCACATCGGGGCTCAAACAACTCCTACTCATGCTAGTGGGTTTCATCTATTTCTTGTGGAATGACAGTCATGCAGAGAGGATAAAGGGGTTCAGCTACCGCAGCAAGTAACAGATGAATCATTGTTGTCCTAATGCAGTAAAAGAGAGCAGCAGCGAGAGAGTGGGATTATATCGGAATGAACAAGGGGGTTTTGCTTGCCTGGCACTTCTGAAGATAGCATAGCTCTTCATCAGTGTCATCGATCTCATCGTCGAAACCACGTCTATCGAGAGGGGACAAATACCGGCAACAGAGAAGAAACACAATCAATGCAATGCACAATATGATGCATGATCATGACATGGTAAAATGAGTGTGTTGGGCTAATGCAACTACAACCAGATGGGTTTGAGCTATTTTGAACCAAAAATTCAAAGTTCAAACTCATTCATGGTCATTATTAGTGCTTTATCTTGTTCTGCACTAAACAAAGAAAGTTAACTTGTTTAAACATGCATGAAACTAGTACAGATGGATAGATTGAATTTTCTGATCATTTTTCATATATAACTTATTTGATTTGGAGCTACGGTTGAATTACTATGATTTTTAGAAGTTAGCACTATTTTCTGGAATTTCATGTATAAAAATAAATCCAGAAAAGGATTTACTGCGTCAGCCTGGCGTCAGTGTGACGTCAGCGGTCAACTGAGACGGACCAGGTCAACCCTGACCTATGGGTCCCGTGTGTCAGTAGTTAGTTAAACTAATTAAGTTTAATTAGCGTTAAACTAACACTAACCTAGTTTAATTAGCGGCCTGGGGCCCACCCGTCAGTGACCCATGGGTCAAACTGGGCCCACCCAGTCAACGGTCAGCGGTCAACTTGCCGGTGTTTAGCCGTCGGCGAGTCCAGACGCGGCGGAGCACTGCGGGATCTGCCTACAGGGCGCCGTTTGGCGCGCGGAGCACAGCTACGGGATGCAGACGCTCGTCCGCATCCAATCGTGGTGGTGGCGCGGCCGGGGAGTGGCCGGAGTGGTGCCGGCGACAAGCTCAGCAACGGCCGAAGCTCGGGTGCAAGTGGGGATGGGGTTGCGGTGTGCAAACGAGCGCGGCGAAGTGCTACGGAGGCTCTATACGATGCAGGGAGCGCGTTAGGTGCATGCCCGGGACCAGATGGTCATCGGAGAATCACCGGCGACGAGTGCGGGCGGCGGCGCTTGCGGGTGAGTGTGGTGTGGTCGCTACGGTGCGTGGCAGAACGAACGGAGAGGGGGAGGATGGGCAGAAGCTCACGGTGATCGTCATGGGGTGGTCGGCGAGCTCGGGCGATGACCGGAGCAAACGGGGCGGCGGAGGCGATCTCGGCGGCCGCAGGTTGAAGACGACGAGGGTGAAGACAAAACGGAGCTTCCCGGCTCACTTCGCGTGGTGAGGAGGAGGAGAAGGTCGAGGCGGAGCTCTGGGATGTGTCGGGGAGGTGGGGCAGTGGCTGTGTGCGCGGGGTTACGGCGGCGCGTCCATGGAGGCTTCGACCATGGCGGGGACGGGCGAGGGAGAGGCGTTGGGGGAGAATGGAGGGGTCCAGGGGGTCGGGGCGACGACGTGGAGCCTGCCAGGTCGGCCTTGGCAAGCTGCTTTGGTCTGTGGCGAAGCTCGCTGCCGGCGTCACCTCCTGCCTGCTGGCGGGGGCAAGCGGTAGTGGCATGGGCCGATCTTTGAGCCGCCCAGTGGGCAGTTGGTGGTGCCAGGTTAGTTTCCTCCTGCTCTCTTTAATTGTTTTTGTTTTTCTATTTCTCTGTAATCTGTCTTGATTTAGTAAAAATACTAAACCATTTTATAAAATCCTGGAAGTAATTAGGGGTGCTGTCTGAATTATTCCAGTGACCCATAACAACTTCCAACATTTTTGGAGCATCTAAAATATATATAGCATTTAAATAGCTCCAATTCAAATATGTTTGAATTAATTCAAAGCCCAAATATGTCCTGCAAAAATATAAACCATTTTTGGTAGATGCTTCCACCTCAAACCGGAAATGTTGAACATTTTCAGAGGGCATTTTGAGTTCAATGAAAAAGATTTTATTTTGACCCTAGTTGAATTCATTTGGTGCTAGGGTTTATTATCCCCCATTTCAAGTTTAACTGAAATTTAAACATGATGACATTGAAGATGCAACTAATTACAAACAAAGATCTAGGGCTGTGACATGTATTCCGTGCAAAACTCAACCACCTCCTCCGCGGTATAACCTTGTAGGATGCTTGCCTCTGGATGGTTTCGGTTTCGACAAAAGCGCTTCAGGATTCCCTTGAACCGCTCGAAGGGATACATGTCACGAAGAAACACATGACCATAATACTTTATCTCGTCGACAAGGTGCACAGTGAGATGGACCATGATATCAGAGAATGACGGTGGGAAAAACATCTCTAGGTTGGACAATATTCTTGCAATATCATCTTGCATATGATCCAACTCTTCAGGATCTACAACTTTCTGCCATGGTTGGTTGAAGAAATCACAGAGGTCAATGAGTGTGTTTCTTATATCCTTGTCCATCAGATTCCTGATGGCCACCGGGAGGATTTGTGTCAACATTACATGGCAATCATGTGACTTCATGTGTCAGATCTTCATTTTACCTAAGCTCACATCCACGAGACTTCTGATGTTTGCGAAGTAGGAAGAGGGTGTCTTAACTGACAACAAATAGGTGAAGAACTGTGTTGCTTCTTTTGTACTGAAATTGTAACTCTGGCGAGATTTGATGAATTTGCCATCATCTTCTGCTTCACTCTTGCATTGTGATTGATCAGCAAGCATATCGAGCCGTGAACCATCAGCATCCTTTCTTTTACCTTTAATCTTGAGCAGAGTACCAAGGATGCTTTCACATACGTTCTTATCTACGTGCATGACATCGATGCAGTGACGTACACGTAGAATCTCCCAGTAAGGTAATTTCTAGAACACCGATTTCTTCTTAAACACTTGATCCTTGGGTGTTAGTTTCAGCGTCAAAGGGTGGTTCTTGCCAAGCACAACATTAGTTTTTTTAGCCATGTTGTGGACCACCACCCCTTCATAGGGTCTTGGGGCTGCAGCTGCCTCTGCCGTACAATCAAATTCAACTTTCATCTTTTGGTATGGGTAATTTTTCCGTAAGAACCTATGATGACGCAAATACACTGTTTTGTGCGAGTTGGGAAGTCTTCTGCTAGCTGTCCTATCCATGCATGTGACACAGCCTACTTCTCCCCTTGTTTTCTGCCCCGATGTGTTGCCTAATGCCGACATATCTTGAATGGTGTGCACCAGCATGGCATGTAGATCGAAAATCTCCTTTGTGTAAGCATCATAACATTTTACAGCAGGCGCATCTATCCACACTGTCAGCAGTTCTTCTACCAGTAGCTGAAAGTAAATGTCGATGTCATTTCTAGGTTGCTTCGGTCCTTGGATAATCATTGACATCATAATGTATTTTTTCTTCATATACAACCAAGGAGCTAGGTTATATATGCACGTAAGCACCGCCATGTCTTTGTGATTGGTGCTCATATCGCCAAAAAGATTCATCCCGTCAGTACACTCCCCGAGCCTTATACTTCTAGGATCCTTGGAAAAAATTTCAAACTTTTTGTCAATTAATTCCCACCGAGCCCCATCTTTTGGGTGCCTCATATACCTATTCGCAATTCGCTCATCATGATGCCACCACAACCTCTTTGCCTCTCTATGGTTTGCAAACAAACGCCTCAACCTTGGAATTAAAGGCAAGTACCAAACAACCTTGAACGAGACTCCTGTCTTGATCTCGTCGTCCAATTTGTACTTGTCATTTGCTCTCCTGCGCTTGTATCGTGCATGCTTGCATGTGGGACATGCACGATAATCTTTGTACTCACCACGGTACAATATACAATCATTCACACAAGCGTGTATCTTCTGTACTTCAAGTTCCAATGGGCAAACAATTTTCTTCGCTTCATTCGTGCTTCTGGGGAGCACATTATCTTCCGGAAGAATTTCTTTCAAAAGACCTAACATCTCTGTGAAGCCCTTGTTTGCTGCTTTAAATCTAAGAAGCGCCAGGGTGGCACTCAACCTGGAATATTTCTTTTTGCAACCTGGATACAATTATTTCTTGGAGTCCGCATCAATGGTTGGCAGATCCTTGTACCCAATCATATGCTTATCTGGCCCCTCGAAATCTGCAATCATAGCAGCAAAATCTGGCATATCAAGATTGTCATCATCTGTGTCAACGTCTTGGTTTTCCAGTGGGCGTTTCGGCTTTCTGGTGTTCCATTGGTAGCTTGACGCCTCTGCCCCGATGTTAGATTCAACATCCATGTGACACTGATCGGGGTTTGGCATCTCGTTGCCCTGGGTATCTTCATCCATGACCTCCTCTTCACCGTTTCTGGTCCAACGTGTATATCCATCCATGAATCCCCTAGAGACTAAGTGCATCTGGACATCTGCAACTTCATGTGACTCTGTATTGGCACAATCAGTACATGGAAACAGGATGTAATCCGCATCACTAATTCTCCTCTTTGCACTTTCAGCCAAATTCATGAACTCTGTCACGCCACTGATAAAATCTGCGGTTTTCCGATTCTTCATCCATCGCCATTCCATCTGCAGCACATGAATGGTAATTGAAAACAAAACAACAACATTAATACACGGATTAACTGCATTCCAAAGATGCGTGCATAAATCACAAGGTTTAATTTTAATAAGTACTAAGGGCGTTGCATGTTGTTATCCAGACGTGCTATGACAAAAATTAATGGCCAGTTAATTTACACGTAGAGTACTAGTACAACACTACACTTAGGAATTGAATACCTAAATTTAGCCACTCACAAAAAGAATACCTTAATTAATTAGCCGCGCGGCGACCTCCACCCAGCAGATAGACAAGCGCGATGCGGCGGCACGCCGAGATAGCAGGGTCGAGGAGCAAAGCTTAGTGCGGCTGTCGCCTGAAGTTCGACCTCCACTATCCCGCCATCGACCGCGATGGATGTGCTTGAATCACGTCGCCGACGACCTCGATGGTTGAGCTCCTCCTATCTCCCACCGTAGAACAAGGATTGACCTCCTATGACGCTGCCACCACCCACCGACCAAGGATTGACCTCTTCTCTGGTAGCCGCTGCCTAGGCCGCCGCCGCCATCTCTATATGCAGAGCGGCTATTTTTTTACGGATATCCGCGGAGCGGCTGTTTACACGGTATCTCACCTTAACTCAATTATATGGACAGGGTAGTACATCACATACGGTTATGTAACGACAACCGTGTCTAACCTACGTTGTCTTCTCACACGGTTTGGTACGGAAATCGTGTGTGACATTGTAATACCTAACACAAACGACATGTACAAACAGTGTGCCGTATACAACATATATATAGTGCCATTAGTAGTTCCCGACCGTTAGCTTATCTCCATAGTTTCCCCATTTCCCCCAAATCCCTACATAGCCTCCAAATTCCCTCGCGTGGCACTAACATTGGGGGAATGCAGATGAGTGGTGCTGATGGTTTCGGTCGGCTGCTCTGCTCAGATCGCCCGCCATGGCCGGTCGCCGCCATTGCACTTGCCTAAGGTCATCAGAAGGTAGGTGTACTACGGATCCGAATCGTCCTATCAGGTTCCAATCTATCCCGATCTTTTTTACCATGTCCAAAGTATGGCTCCTTGCTGAATCCTTCCTGAATGACCCCCCCCCCCAGGAAAGCGATCTGCCACTAGATCCGGAGCTTGACTCTAGACTCCCGCAACATGAGTTCGACTCCGAGTTTTGCGCCACCGAGAAGTACAAAAGCTAAGTTGTGTGCACGGGTACACTCCTGCTCGACGTGTATGCACGGAGGGATTCGACATTGGCAGGCGGTTTCTCAGTTGCCCCTTAGAGGTTAGTGCTAATTAAGTTCATCATTATACTTCAGTTAATGCCACCGCTCATCCAGAATACTATTTAACATTGGCAGGGATATGAGGCTTGTGCCTTTGTTAACTGGCTGGATGAAGAATGGCATGGCTGGGCTCGGAGTGTTATCACTAAGCTCGCAGAAGATAACGTAAAGCTGAAGAAGAAACTGGCTGATCTGGAATGTACAATCAGTACGATGAAGCAAGAAAGAATCAATCACATGCAACAGATGAAAGCAAGAGACAAGACGGAACTAGCATGTGCAGTTGTGGTTGTCACATTAGCCATGTTCTATGCGTTGTTTGCAATGATGATTAGGGGTTTTGTTTGACAGTATTGCTAAAGCACCTCTAGATGTGCTCTAAGTAATGCACATCTAGGTCCTATATATGCCATTGATGTTACACAAAGATTCGTGCAGATATTTTTCTTTGTCTTTTTTCTTTTCCTTTCTAGTTTGATTATTACTGGCTTTATCAATAAGAAGAGCTCAATGTATTGCTTGCCAGCTGTCCTACTCCATTCGTACCGGTACCGGTGCATAATCCCAAAACTCGTTCCTTGTTTTTATCCTGAAAAAGGAAACCAGCCAAATAGCCAATAGGAGTCCTGCGCAACCCCGGGAATTTGGAGCGACTGGGTACAAATAATTACGGTTGATTATATCAGCAGTTAGATAATACGTCAACCCATGCTTCAATCCCCGCTTCAATTGGCAGTTCCTCTTCTCTGCATACCCCGCTTAAGTGTCCACCATCTTCGTCGTCCCCGGCAGGACGAGCTACACACTGGCACACACTCTGCAGCCATGTCGAGCGATAGCGAGGACGACAGTTCAACCAGTAGTCTGGCGCCCAATTATAGGTCAACATCGGAATCATCCCGCTCGTCTTCCATGAGTCCGGCGTCGAGCCCAGACCTCGATTATATCCGGTTCATGGAAGGGATGCCACCTCCGGAGTCGTCAGACAACAACCATACGGACAAGGAGCCGTCGGAGGACGAAGAAGAGGACGACAATGATGAGGAGGAGTAATGGTCGAACAAGGAGGACGACGACGATGACAGCAACGACGATGATGACGGCAGCGGCGATGAAAAGCCAATGGTCAGGGGCAAGAAGCGTCCTCGCCAAGGCAATGTTGCGGGGCCATCCAACAAGAACAACAAGAAGAAGAAGGACTAAATTAAGCAGACTGTATATATCTCTATTTATCCTGTCAATCTCATCGCAGACAGTTAGTAATATGTATTCGACAGAGATCTTCTACATTATCGCCAACAGGTTGGTTTGTTGAATTGTGTGCCCTGACGAGCACACAATTCACAAAAAAGACCATATGGGCTGTCTATAATGATCGCACACAATTCTGATTACCGACCTGTTTGCCGGGTATCACACACATCTTGTTACGCCGAATCCTTTGTGTTCATCTCACTCATCGCAAATGGTTCATCGGAGTGAACTGTATGCCATATATCGCACACACCTTGATTTGGCTGCCCGTTTCTGTTGTTCTGTCTCATCGCAAACAGTTCGTGCAGATCAATCGTATGCCCCTCATCACACACGCAACTAAAATCTGAACCGTGTTTGATCTATCATTCATCACAAACGTTTTGCATCATTTCTGATGGTTTTCATACAGCACCGTTTGCGATTATTGCATCGCACACATATTCTCGAAGGGTCTCTGATCGTAGTGTCATGTTAGCAGCATCCTGCAGTAGTGTGTCTTGCTTATGAATACTCGTCGTGACAATGGGGTATCATATTGATTCACTTGATATGTGTTTTGGCATTCAACTCGCAGATTCCCGCGGTGACATTGGGTAATGTATGCATAGGGGTTGATGCACGTCCTCGTGTTTTGTTTCTCCGGTAGAAATCTTGGGGCACTCTTTGAGGTCATTTGTGTTGGATTGAGTATTATGAATCTGAAATTATTTGGTGTTATTTTAGTACGAACTCTTGGATAGATCGATCGAAAAGAATAGCTTCAAGGTGGTTTCGTACCCTACAATGATTTCTTCGTATGTTCTCTGCTAGATAGGAACTTTGGAGTGACTCTTCGTTGCACGTTGAGGGATGGTTATATGATCCAATTATATTAGCATTGTTGAGAGATTGCACTAGCGAAAGTACGGACCCTAGGCCTCATTTTCAAGCATTGCAATACCATTTTTGTGCCCGTTTACTATTTGCTACCTTGCTGTTTTTATTTATTCATATTATAGAAATATATTTCTACCATCCATATTACACTTGTATCACCATCTCTTCGCCGAACTAATGCACCTATACAAATTACCATTGTATTTTGTGTGTTGGGGACACAAGAGACTTTTTATCATTTGGTTGCAGGGTTGTTTGAGAGAGATCATCTTCATCCTACGCCTCCCAGGGATTGATAAACCATAGGTCATCCACTTGAGGGAAAATTGCTACACTACAAAAAAATACACTTCCATGATGATACGTGTTTGTCACAGTAGGTCACATTTTCTGTCATGCATGTACATCCATGACAATTTTATGATAGAATCAAGATAGTCATACCTGTGCTGTCGTAGAAGTGTTCCATGACATTACCAAAAATATCATCACGGAAGTGTCCACTTCCATGACAATAAATCCCGCGTCATAGAAGTGCTTTCGTCAAGGGTGACCGACACGTGGCATCCACCGTAACGGCTCGCCGTTACGCTATCGGGTCCAGTTTTGGATCCGATAACACGTTAACAGCACCGACCAATGGGGATTTTCCACGTGTAAAATCATCAGTGGCTGGAGGAAACACGTGTCGGCTCACCGTTGGGATAGATGTCATCCACTCATTGGACCGAAGGCGCCTATGATACATAGACACGTGGCAGGGCCCAATAGAGGCCCATTCCTGTGAAAAGGCCGGCCCGTTTGACTTGGTCAAAAGGTGGCGGGCGGCCTGAAGCTTGTTAACGGCCTGTTCGCATATAGCCCATTTATAGCCTGCTAACCCAGGGCCCGTTACGAACTATCCAAATTAGGCCCAGTAGCGTCATCTCGCCGTCCAATATGATTCCAGTCCATTTTAACTTTCGGCCCATGTATAGCCCATGAAGTCTTTCGGCTCATATGAGGCCCTTTGTAACTCTTGGCCCATTAACGGCCCGAGGTGAAACTGGCCCGTAATGAACAGTGTATCACTTTATACCCATTAACGACCCATTATACCATTGGGCTGTTTCCAGCCTATGTTATCTTTTGGCCTTCTCAGGGCCCATTTATTCTTGGGCTCATTTCCAGCATTCGGTTACCTACGGCCCGTTACTGTCATTTTCTTCTTGTGGGCAAAATTCAGCCCGTGGTTACAGTCGGCCCGTTTGTGGCCCGTTAATACGTTGGGCCGTTTCATAGCGTAATCAAATACGGCCGATTAACGACGGCCCATTATGGTCAACCCATGAACGGACGATTCCAACTCTAGCCCGTTTACGGCCATAAAGCGGTATGTTATTGGCCCATGTTTGGGCAATCGATCATACGGCCCGTAGAAGGCCCATTGATGATACGACCCGTATAAGGCCCATTGATGATACAACTCGTAGAAGGCCCATTGTTTCTACGGCCCGTAGAAGGCCCAGTGTCACTACAGTAAATATGTAACCCATGGTTATTGTGGCCTAGTTTTAAAAAATAGGTTATTGCGGCCACTAGCTAACCGCGAAAAAAGAATAGCACTGACTACAAGCAAACAAATAAACAAGACAACAAGTAAATAAATAAGCAAGCAACTTACGCTAGGCTATCACGACTATTACACATATTACATCCACTGGGCATCAAAGTTCACCATCAGTGCAAATATAGGGAACAAAGCAGCATATCATATACACTGGTTGTCAAAGTTGGCGACCAGTGCAAATAAACGCTGACAAAACAAGTCCGAACTGAAACCACTTGAAGATCTCAAGAAACAATATCCTGGTACCCATAATCTTTGGCAAGATGCTTAGCAAGCTTATTAACCTTCTCTTGTTTGGCGCTTAAATCCTCCAAATATTGCTATTGCACGTAAAGTATGCATCTGAATTTTGCAGGGACTTCCTCAGTCCTTCAGCTTCCTGTCACAACACATCTGATCGATGTGTTTCAACTTGAAGCTGAGACTCAAGAAGACGAACCTCTTCAGGCAGCGAGTTCGAAGAGCTTATGCCAGCAGTAGTGGCCAGTAACTCGAACACTACATCAAGAAAGGACTTTTGGGTTCTCTCACTATCATCAAGGTAGTTTTTATCAGCTTTCTTGGAGACCAACAGGGATGTCTCACTATCTTGAACCTTATCTGGATTACTTCCTTCACCATTGCATAACGGGGTACTGTTCTCCAATATTTTGTCTGCATTCTAAAAGAGAAACAAGCCGACACATCACAGGTTTACCATGCTGTATATGAAACTCATGTTGGTCACGCAGTTCAGGAGTAAGGTGCACAGGATAACGGCATGAAACAAACATATATCTATGTACCATGGTCACTTTATGGTTTATATCATTCTAGTTTTTGTTGCCAAATCAAGATAGAGACACAGTTCAAAATAATATTTGTTCAAGACAAAGCAGAATAGATAGAATATAAGTGTGGGAAACTATAGAGACACTTGTAATGTGCATGACATGAGAACATAACTGTTTATTCAATTGAAACTGAAATCAACATAGAGCAAGTTACAACAGCAAACCAGTTAAAGAAACAAGTTTAAAACATACCTGTTGCACCATTGGAGTTTCAATTCCATCCTTCAAATTTGAAAATAATTGGTCTGGGTAAATACAATGATGCAAGAGCAAAGGAGTATGAACCATAGCTACAGAACCTGACCTGAGAACAATTCTTCTTCTCCTTTAAGCGTTGAGTTGGGATTCGGAGTGGTGGTCCTCGTGCTTTGGGCACTGCAGCTCCCTTACTAACTGCTCGTGTTTGGGTGCTCTATATTGGAGACGGTGCTGTGTCAACTGGAACTGGGTTACTATCTGCTGGGGTTGGGGTTAGAAGTTGTGTAGATGGTTCTCTATCCAACTGGGTAGGGGTACAATCTGCGAGAGTCTGGGTTATGTGTGGTGGGGCTGGTTCTTGGGCAAGTACAACCGTGGTTCTATCTGCATCAACTGGTAGCACTATCTTTTCTGAAGACCGTGTTGTTACTCCCTTAGATATTGCCATCACCCTCTCCAATTCAAATGGATGATAAACAAGATAAGTAATTGAATGTACAGACATTGTATGATAGACAGGTGCAATGGATAGTGGGGAATAAAAGATGGCATGAAATAATTCACATTTATGTTGTCCAACCAAACAGGATAGCATGACACAATTTCACATATATGATGCCTAACTAAACAGGATAGCATGATACAATTTCACATTATGATGGCTAACTAAAAAAGATGGAAAGACATAGTTCAAAATATGATGGCTATGTAAATAGGATGACATGATATAGCTATATAATGTGTTTGTTAAATAGGTTGGCATGCCATAATTCACATACATGCCGCCTATGGAAACATGATAGCATGATATAATTCCCGGATAGAATGACATAATTCAAAATATGATGACTGTAAACACTAAACAGGATGAGATGATATAACTATATGATGTCTTTATTAAATGGGTTGCCATGCCATAATTCAGATAGATGGTGTTTATGTAAACATGATGGCATGATATAATTCAAATATATGATTTGTATAGTAAGCAAGTAAGTAGATGGCAATCTATATATGATGTAAAAACTAAGCAATGCAAGACAACATGCATGACATGGGTAATATAACCCTGCCAAGTTTGAGCATAGACCTCGGGAAATAGGACTGGTCATCGGTCTACGAATCCTCCTCCGAGGAGCTCTCTATATCCAAAGCAAGATGTCTACTTTAGCGGGTAGCATTATGCTTTCACGAATACCTTGTTTTCACTCCAGATACTTCCATCACCGCTTCAAATGGCTGATGCACATGAAGAGTAGTTGAATATACAAAAGTTGTCGACAAATGGAACACATAATACAGAAAAATGATAGCATGATATAATTCACATACATGATGATTGGCTCAACAACACGACATTGCATAATTCAAATATATAATGCCTTTGCAACAAGATAGCATTGCATAATTCACATATATAATGTCTTGCAACAAGATGGCAATGCATAATTCACATATATGGTAATTAGACACTAAACATGTGGCATTCACACAAAGCATGTCTAAACTAATCAAATGACATCGGAATGCAAGACACCATACGCACGATATGAGCAACATAACCCTGCCAAGTTAATTGGAGCATACACCTCGTGGGGGAAATAGGACTGGTCATATGTCTCTAAATCCTCCTCTGAGGAGCTATCCGTAACCAGCGAGATATGCATTTCGTCAGATAGCATAGTCTGCTCTAAAGACCTTGTTTTCACTCTAGAATTTTCCATCACCGTGTCAAATGGCTGATGCACACGAAGAGTAGTTGAATGTACTAACATTGTTGACAAATGTAATACGTATCAAAAAAAAGGATGGCCTGATATAATTCACATATAAGATGACCGCTAAGCAAGGTGATGGCATTGCAAAATTCACATATATGATGCCTGGCTAAACAAGATGGCATTACATAATTCACATAAACGATGAATAAACTAAACAGATGGCATTCACACAAAGTGTGTCTAAACTAAGCAGTTGACATATTTGATGTATAAAGTAAGCAATGCAAGGCACCATATGCATGATATAACCAACATCAGCATGCCAAGTTAGAGCGAAGACCTCATGGGGTAAATAGGAGTGGTCTTCTGCTTCTGCATACCCCTCGGAACAGTTATCTTCCTCTTGATTACGATCCGAAATGGGTGGAGGGGGGCTGCCTTTGCGCCCACCATGGAGGAACGTCTGCATGAAATTTTATTGCCATGCAAGGCTCGTCTCTTTTGCTCTACATGTTCAGTTCCATTGTGTACAATAACTGACATGCATAGGAATAAAACATAGTGAGATTATGTAAGGAGTGCATGCACAAATCCAGAGTGATGGTAGCGAACTGTGAATAGACCCAAAACGAATGATAGCAGGCAGATAATAGCTTTACTTAAAAAGTACAGATAATGGCTCCTTTAATGTTTGTTTGCACCCAACATGAAACTCATAGTAGACACCCGAGATTAACCAGATAGTAGACAGATAGTACTGATTGCTACCCCAATATGTATCCCACAACCATTTAAAAACTCAAGTTTCAGCATAAGTTTGGACCTAACTCGGAGTCTAATAGGTGAACACGATGATAAAGTAGCATGTCATCATATTAAGCGATGCATAACATAAGCAGACACGGAAGAGTGCGACCTCTCTTGCGGGCCCGTGTAGTTCTCAAGGTCATCTGCTCAGTTGATGATGGTAATGCAGTTGTTGTGGCTGCCGGCGGCGGGGAAGAAGATCTGAGGCGGCGAAAGACAGTCTGGAGAGTGGATCGCTGTTGTGGTGAACCCTTCCGTCGTTGGAGCAGCTGAGCTGGGGTGGAACACATCACCGCAGGAGCAGGACAAACCACACATGGTTTTCTTTGACACATATCTGTAACAGAAGTAATTGTGTAAGGGCTTGTTTGAATTTAAGGATTCTAACAATGCAGGGATAGGAAATAGACAAGAATGGGATAGGAATGCACGTGCAAAACAGAGAATTTAAAAACTCAAAGATTTCTGCCAATCTGGGTGTTTGGTTCACAAGAATTGGAAGATCACAGGATGCAAAGAAGCATGGTGAGATTAAGTCAAACCACAAGAAAATGTACGGTTATAATGCTATTATGCTACTATCTCTTAGTCTTGTGCTTCATGAATAGGAATTTGAAAAGGAGGACAAGTGGAAATTAAAATTCCTACGATTTTTCTTCCAAGGAGACACTAAAGGAACAAATCCTACAGTTTTCCTTTGCTCCATTCCTTTGCACCAAATTCATGAAAAGTAGCACCATACGAAAATTTCCAATTCCTATGTTTTTCATTCACTTTTCCTTTCAAGCACTGGCGATTCTAGTAGGAAGGCTTGAGCAAGGAAAATCCTACACTAAAAAATGATTTTGTGCTACTTCTATTACTTTGGACCTAGGCCACTGCCCTACTAGCTCAACTCCCAGGGCCATCGACAAATGCACAACTCAAACGCACAGATATAAATAATGATGGTGTTCAAGAGAGTCCATCACGGATAGCTAAGTTGCCTGGTACCTCACTGCTTGTCATATAGTAGGATAAAATAATCGTATTTCCCGTTACTCCGTGTGCTCCGTGGACAATATATATAACATGTAGAGTAAAAAAGATATGCAACAAGTGTACAACCTCTTCGGCGAAGCCGTGTTGATCTCAGCCTGATTGGGTTGGCCGGTGAGGATGCTCCGGCTGACTTGGCTGTCGGAGGAGGGGAAGAAGATCTTAGGCATCTGGAGATGGAGCCCGAGGTACTGCTCCGCTGTGATGGTGGGTTTCATCGTTGGAGTAGCTCCGGTGAGTTGTACGACGCCAAGGCTGAAGCGGGACAAGAGAGTCAACATTAACCTGAGTGGAATTCTAATAGCATCTCAAATAGATGACGTAAAATACATAACCACAAAGTGCAAGATGTATACATCAGCCGCTCATCTCTGAACTTAACTGTCGAAACTGAATTTAACTGTCGAAACTGAACTTAACTATCGAAACGGAATTTTGCTGTCAAAACTGAATTTTACTGTTGAAACTAAACGCACTAGAGGTGAGGCTACACGTCAGTCGACTGACTTTTTCATCTCTGGTCAGTCGATTTTGCAGCCGTTGGATACGAATCAAGGGCCTGCAGTTCATCTTCAACCTCCACCCCCTTGAGCCACCAGGCACCACCAACCAAACAGCCGCCCCCCGCCGCCCCGGCCGCCCCGAAAACACTCCCCATCGCCGGTCCGCCGCCACCCCGGCCATCCCTCTAGGCCCCCCGTGCCGAGCTTTTTCTCTGGCGATCCCCTCGCCACCGCCCCACCACAGCCGGCGACCACCGCCCCCACCCTGAACCCTAAGATAGATAGTGGGTGAGGGAGTCCCAGACTAGGGGGTGTCCGGATAGCCGGACTATCATCACGGCCGGACTCCAAAACTATGAAGATACAAGTTTGAAGACTTCGTCCCGTGTCCGGATGGGACTTTCCTTGGCGTGGAAGGCAAGCTTGGCGATACAGATATGTAGATCTCCTACCATTGTAACCGACTCTGTGTAACCCTAACCTATCCGGTGTCTATATAAACCGGAGGGTTTTAGTCTGTGGGACGAACAACAATCATACCATAGGCTAGCTTCTAGGGTTTAGCCTCCTTGATCTCGTGGTAGATCTACTCTTGTACTACCCATATCATCAATATTAATCAAGCAGGAGTAGGGTATTATCTCCATCGAGAGGGCCCGAACCTGGGTAAAACATCGTGTCCCTTGTCTCCTGTTGCCATCCGCCTAGACGCAGTTCGGGACCCCCTACCCGAGATCCGCCGGTTTTGACACCGACATTGGTGCTTTCATTGAGAGTTCCTCCGTATGCGTCACCGATAGGCCCGATGGCTCCTTCGATCATCAACAACGACGCGGTCCGTGGTGAGACTTTTCTCCCGGACAGAACTTCGTGTTCGACGGCTTTGAGCTGCGGGCCAATTCGCTTGGCCAACTGGAGCAGATCGATAGCTACGCCCCCGCCATCAGGTCAGATTTGGAAGTTTGAACTATATGGCCGATATCCGCGGAGACTTGATCTTCGACGGATTCGAGCCGCAGCCAAGCGTGCGCCGACCGCCTCGATGGGCATGATCTCGGTCTGCAGCCGAACAGTGCCCTGGAGGGCGCACCAGTATCCGCTCCGACCCTTAATCCGGTGCCGGATTCCCCGATCGAGGACGAGTGGTTGGACACCGCCTCGGGGGCTGCAATCTCTACGGCGATCGAGCCGAACTCCATCCCCGTCGCTGCGAAGACCTTGACTCCAGTGGTGCCGGACTCCTCTCCGGACTCCGAACCCTCCGCGCCCGCCAATCGAATCCGATTGGGCGCCCGGTCTTGGAGTTCACTGTCGGACATATTTCAGCACTCGCCCTTCTGCGACATACTGAATTCACTAAAGTCTCTCTCTTAATCAGGATAGACCTGGCCGTACTAAGGACAACAAGGTTGGGATGCGGACTACGAAGAAATTCAAAGCCCAACCACCACCCACTTGGTAGCCACCGCCGATGATTTAACCGACATGCTAGACTACGACTCCAAGACATCGACGGTATGGACGACGATGCTGGAGACGACAAGACCCAAAATGTGGCCTTTGGAAGGCCACCTCGTCATATGACATATACATGGTGGACATCCCAAAAGATGGGAACGGCGATGGAACAACGGAGGATGACCCTCCAAGAAACAGCCAAGCGCCAACGTCGGCCGCGCCGCTCTAAATCCCGCCACAATAAAACGGTGATTCCGCACGGAGATAATAACACCCGACAAGGTGCGAAGAGAACCCCTCCAGAGACTCAGCGCAGGAGGAGGGAGAAGCAAGTCCGCATGACAGTGCCGCAGAAAGAGAGGTCGAGGACGATAATTATGCGCCTCCCTCTGAAGATGAGGCAAGCCTCGACGACGACGAATTTGTCGTGCCTGAGGATCCCGCCGAACAAGAGCGTTTCAAACGCAGGCTTATAGCCACGGCAAGCAGCCTCAAGAAAAAGCAGCAACAGCTTAGAGCTGATCAAGACCTGCTAGCTGACAGATGGACTGAAGTCCTTGCAGCCGAAGAGTATGAACTCGAACGCCCCTCCAAAAGCTACCCCAAACGCAGGCCGTTGCCTCGACTAGAGGAGGAAGCACCCAAGTCACCAAATAAGACGACATGGCAGACCGGCCACCCGCGGGTCATGGCGACAGAAGCCTCTCGGCCCTCCACTCAAGCCACACCCCGACGCCTCTCAAAAAGTACCAAGACACGGCAAAACGCGCCGGACTTGCGAGATATATTGGAGGATAAGGCAAAACATACAAGATCGATCTACGGATCGCGTGGGCGCCCAACGATGCGGGATGATTACCGTCGCGCCGGATATAGCAAACCCGGCCGGTCCGAACACAGTAGACAAAGCTCATATGAGCTACATCGTGATATAGCCCAATACAGAGGCGCCGCACACCCACTATGCTTCACAGATGAAGTAATGGATCATCAAATCCCCGAGGGCTTCAAGCCCGTAAACATCGAATCATACGATGGCACCACAGATCCTGCGGTCTGGATCGAGGACTATCTCCTCCATATCCACATGGCCCGCGGTGATGATCTACATGCCATCAAATACCTCCCACTCAAGCTTAAAGGACCGGCTCGGCATTGGCTCAACAGCTTGCCAGCAGAATCAATTGGTTGTTGGGAGGACCTGGAAGCCGCATTCCTTGATAACTTCCAGGGCACATATGTGCGACCACCAGACGCCGATGACCTTAGCCACATAATCCAGCAGCCAGAAGAATCGGCCAGACAATTCTGGACACGGTTCCTAACAAAGAAAAATCAAATCATTGACTGTCCGGATGCAGAGGCCCTTGCAGCCTTCAAACATAACATCCGCGATGAGTGGCTTTCCCGGCACCTAGGACGGGAAAAGCCAAAATCCATGGCAGCCCTCACAACACTCATGACCCGCTTTTGTGCGGGAGAGGACAGCTGGCTAGCTCGAAGCAACAACTTGGCCAAACATCCTGATAGTTCGGATACCAAGGACAGCAATGGCAGGTCGCGTCGCAACAAAAACAAGCGCCGCGTTAACGGCGACATAACACCAAGATACGACCGTCAATGCCGGATTCAGAGGCTCTAAACCCGGTCAGCGGAAGAAGCCATTCAAAAGAAATACCCAGGGCCCGTCCAACTTGGACCGAATACTCGATCGCTTGTGCCAGATACATGGCACCCCCGAAAAACTAGCCAATCACACCAACAGAGACTGTTGGGTGTTCAAGCAAGCAGGCAAGTTAAGCGCCAAACTCAATGACAAGGGGTTGCATAGCGATGACGAGGAAGAGCCCCGGCCGCCGAACAATAGAGGACAGAAGGGTTTTCCCACGCAAGTGCGGACGGTGAACATGATATACGCAACCCACATACCCAAAAGGGAGCGGAAGCGTGCACTAAGGGACGTATATGCGATGGAGCCAGTCGCCCCGAAGTTCAACCCATGGTCTTCCTGCCCGATCACCTTCGATCGAAGGGACCACCCCACTAGCATCCGTCACGGCGGCTTCGCCGCATTGGTTCTTGACCCAATTATCGACGGATTTCACCTCACCAGAGTCCTGATGGACGGCGGCAGCAGCCTGAACCTGCTTTATCAGGATACAGTGCGCAAAATGGGCATAGACCCCTCAAGGATTAAACCTACAAAGACGACCTTTAAAGGCGTCATACCGGGTGTAGAGGCCAGTTGTACGGGCTCAGTTACACTCGAAGTGGTCTTCGGATCCCCGGATAACTTCCGAAGCAAAGAGTTAATCTTCGACATCGTCCCATTCCGCAGCGGCTATCATGCACTACTCGTACGAACCGCATTTGCAAAGTTCAATCCGGTGCTGCACTACGCATACCTCAAGCTCAAGATTCCAGGCCCTCGAGGAGTAATCACGGTCAATGGAAACACCGAACGCTCTCTCCAAACGGAAGAGCACACGGCGGCCCTCGTGGCGGAGGTACAAAGCAGCCTCGCACAGCAATTCTTGAGTCCGGCCACTAAGCGTCCGGACACTGTCAAGCGCGCCCGGAGTAACCTACAACAAGACCGCCTGGCACGATTCAAGCACGCGTAGCAATCCGGCCCCAACCCCTGCCCTCGCGAAATTGCGAAGCTAGTATTACGCGTACATAATTACGCTCTGGAGATACCATGGGCATATGGGGAGGGGCGAGACCACGGCACGCCAAGAATGCGGCTCGACTGCACCAGGAGCTCCCGATTGTGTCATTCTTTTTCTTTTTTTCCCTTTTTCTTCCTTTTTCTTCCTTTCAGGACTCCGTCTTTCATCAGTCATGTCCGGCACTAGAGTCGCCGAACTCCCGATGCAACAGCCAGGGAAGCAGAAAGCCACGTCAAGTGTTCAGGTGGTCTCTATTACGAGCATTATACCTGTTTTACATACCATCCCGCAGCTTACCTGGAGGGGGACATGTTAGATAGTCCCATCCCTTGCTTATCGCACTATTTGTATCGCTCTGCTTCCATTGCAGTACCTTTTTGAATAAAAAATACATAGCTTTTGCTTACTATTGCTCTACTTCATTTATATATACATATGTTCATTTCACGACATGTTACAACTGTATACTTTGGTACGGCCGATACACCAGGGGCTTAGTATCCCAAAATTATGGTGTGTTAAGTCCGAACACTTTCACAAGTGCGGCACCCCGAACTTATAACACTATATGAATTGGCTCCGAATCATGTCTTGGGTCAATAGTTGGATTTGCCCGGCTCCCGTGTTTTGGTACCTTACGTTCCGCTATGTCGGCTAAGGTAGCACCGGGAGAACCACTGGGATTGTGCCCCAGTTGAGTTGGGTCGAGCACCTCAGTGGAGAAAGCTAAAACTGACCGTCATGATAGGGCGAGAGCCGGTCGCTGTTCAAGAGGTTTTTTCGAGTCCCTAAAGAATAATGCCGCTTAGAGCGAGGAACCGGAATTGTCCGGCCAAGGCGTGGATAGCGCCCCGAACTCGGTCTTCCGAATACTAGGGGCTTCACCGAAATTTATAATTATAGAATTCTATGGCTAAGTGAGAGCGTTCAAGGATTATAAGTCCGGTTGCCTTGTTCGTTGTGTTGAACGCCTCCCTAGATGGACCCAAGAATGGGAACAAGAGTGCTCAAGTTTATCCCGAACACCCCAGCACTCGTGGCATGGGGGCTGAAGCCAACGACTTGCCATCTCTCAAATTTGATAAACGGCCGCATGTAAGGTAATATTTTAAATTAATACGCTGCGTTGCTTAGCGCATATGAACAAGTTTTCAGCGTCTGTGATAACAAATGCGAGTTTATTCAAAAATTACATCTTTGGAGCACTCATCCGCTATTGCGCGGGCACCCTTCAGGAGGCCCTCATAGTACATTTCGTGCGTGCGATGCTCATGACCCTTCGGTGGCCCGTCCGTCACGAGCCTCTCCGCATCCAGCTTGCCCCAGTGCACTTTAGCACGGGCAAGGGCCCGACGGACACCTTCAATGCAGACGGAGCGCTTGATGACTTCAAGCCGCGGACATGCATCCACCAGCCGCTGCACCAAGCGGAAGTAGCTCCCGGGCATGGCCTCCAATGGCCAAAGCCGCGCTATAAGGCCCTTCATGGCCTGTTCGGCGACCTTGTGGAGCTCGACCAGCTGCTTCAGCTGGTCGCTCGAACACTGAATGTTCGGCCTCGACATCACGAGACCAGAACACCTTTTCCGTCGAGCTCCCCTCCTTGGCGCGGTAGAATGCGGCAGCATCAAACACACTACGGGGCAAATCTGCGAATGCTCCTGGAGAGCTCCGAATCCGGGTAAGTAATAGGTAATCCACTTTCACATGCTTGCTTTGCATAAAGAATGCCTTACCCGCCGCTATCTTCTTCAACGACTCAATTTCTTGGAGGGCTTTTTGGGCCTCGGCCTTAGGAGCTTTGGCACTTTCAAGAGCCGAGGCGAGCTTGGACTCTCGAGTGTTCGAGTCACTCTCCAAACACTCGTGTTTTTCCACGAGCTTGGAGCTCTTGTCGATGTGGCCAGCTGCGCCTCCCCTTCTCTCGCTTCAGTCGCTCGACGGCCGCTTTGTTTTGACCCACGGACACCGCCTCCTTCAGTGGTCGCCACCTCGTTAAGTGGCCTGTAGTACCCAAGTTATCCCTGTTATTTTTCGCAACCAAAACCTTTTCTATAAGGTATTTCTTTAATAAGGTATTACTTACCTTCTTTGTCCTCGAGCTGCTTCTTGGCTTGTCCGAGCTCGGTCTCGGACCGCTCGAGGTTCTGCTTCAACGCATTGACCTCCAGCGGTCACAAGCGGCAGAGGTCGCCAGCAACTCGCATTCCTGCATTGACATACTTATGTTAGACTCCTGCGTATATCTTTTAGATCCTTAGTCCGCTTTTCTTTTCGAACACTGAACTAAGCATCGAGACTACCGTCTATGCGGTAACATTTTTATATATTCTAAACTCACCTCAAAGCTCGTTAGAAGGCTGATGCAGGCTTCAGTCGATCCGCTCTTGGCGGGATCGAACTGTCCGGATCACCGCACTCATAACAGTGTGGTGCTCCTCCTTGATGGAAGCGGCTTAAGCGCCTCAGAAGCTATCCGGTGCCTCCGGTTGGGCCAGTGGACACCGGCGTCTTACCCTTCTTGCGAAGGATCCGCTGGCGGACTTGAATCAGATGGTTCCGGCATGGAGTCCGGACGAGGTGGGGCTTAGAGCCTGAGGGGTCTTGCCCCAGCGCCTAGAGTCCGGAGGTTGCCTTGTGGCACCTCCGGTGCTACCTCCTCTTGACCAAGCCCCTTGGGGCCCCACCAAGGCGTCATCCGCGGTGTGAGGCGAGGAGGCGGTCGGAAGCGGCACTCTCCATTTCCGACGAGCCTGTGGACCCGCGATGAATCGGCGAACTTCGCCCTTAGGCGGGCTGCACGGTTGTTCGACATTAGAGAACACTCTGCAATAATAAAAACCATGGGTACCCGGACACTTACGATCTCGCCAGGCTTCGCCCTTGTAGGCCAATCCTCCTCCTCGTAAATGCGGCGTTGGTGGAGAAGTCCGGAGGAAGGGTTCTTCCTTCTTGGACCCTCCGCCACCCAGCTTAGGCGGCCTTCCTTTCTTCTCCTCCCCGGCGGGGAGGAGCTTCTTCTTCTTCCTCCTCGTCTTGAGGAGAAGATTACGCTTGAATCGACAAAGACTGGCGTCGGGAGCTCCTTCGAGTTCCGTGGCCTCCTTCTTAGCCTTCTTCTCCGGCACCACGTGCGGCACCGAGCCAGCAGCCCCGTCAATCAGGCGTCCTCTGGTCTTCGGCAAAGGAGCCGGACAGTTAATCTGTCGAACGTCTTCACCGATCTGTCAAAGATTAGGGAATTTTAGATCCCACATAGAGTCAATCTATGAAAAAAGAGTCCCGTAAAGGGTAAAATAACTTACCTCGCCGGCTGGACGCCGCGAGCTGTATCCGCGATCCTTGTTAGCGGATGTTGGGGCTTCAGCGCCCTTGAACAACACCTTCCAGGCATCTTCGTGCGTAGTGTCAAGAGCCGACTCAAGGTTCGGTGTCTTTGTCTGGATCGAACTCCCACAAGTTAAAGGCCCGTTGTTGGCATGGGAGAATCCGGCGGATGAGCATCACTGGATTACGCCGACAAGCACGAGATTCTTGTCCACCAGGTTTGGACGCATGTTTGGAGTCCGGATAGCTCTTCCGAATCCCCACATCGGGCCGTCTCCTTCCATGACGAGAGCCGTGTGGGGAAGCCAGATCTGAATTGGGGCCGCCACCCATTCGGGGTCGCGTGGCTCGGTGATGTAGAACCACCCGATTGCCACCCCTTTATGGTCTCCACAAAGGCGCCCTCGAGCCATATGACCTTGGCCATCTTGCCAACCATGGCGCCTCCGCACTCCGGTTGTCGGCCGCCCACTACCTTCGGCGGGACGTTGAAGATCTTCAGCCATAAGCCGAAGTGGGGCTGGATGCAGAGGAAAGCCTCGCACACGACGATAAACGCCAAGATGTTGAGGATGAAATTCGGGGCCAGGTCGTGGAAGTCCAGGCCGTAGTAGAACATGAGCCCCCGAACAAATGGGTGAAGTGGAAAACCTAGTACGCGAAGGAAGTGGGGGAGAAACACTACCCTCTCGTGGGGCCCGGGGGTTGGAATAAGCTGCCCCGCTTCGGGCAGCCTGTGCGCAATGTCGCCGGACAAGTATCCGGCCTGCCGCAGTCTTTTGATGTGCCCCTCCGTGACGGAGGAGGCCATCCACCTGCCTCCCGCTCCTGACATGGTTGGAGAAGGTTGAGGTGGGATGTGCGAACTTGGGCGCTGGAGCTCGAAAGTCTTGTGAAATGGATAAGCAAAGGAGGAAGAAGGCGTGGGTGAAAAGGTGGATCCTTATCCCCTTATATAGACGGACGAAGCTATGCGTCCCCCACCAGCCTGGTAAAACTCGCTTATTTCCCAAGCGTCGTAATCAATGGCGCAGATGGGTTACCCACGTCCGTATTGATGAGAATCCCGGAATAAGGGGGCACGATCTATGCTTTGATAAGACGTGCCAAGGAACTTACCTCGCTAAAGCGCTACCGAGGTGGAACAGTAAAAACGATTCGTATGAAGGCCTGGCCGTGGTGTGATGTGACGCTGCGGAATACGTCAGCAGATCTGTACAAAAATTATTCTCTCTACTGTGTTATGTGGAACTTGTTTTGCAGAGCCGAACACTATCCTTGTGTTCAAAACCTTCTATGAAGTATTCGGAGGAGGAACCCGCCTCGCAATGCCGAAGACAATCAACGCGCCAGACTCGTCGTCATTGAAGCCTGGTTCAGGGGCTACTGAGGGAGTCCCGGACTAGGGGGTGTCCGGATACCCGGACTATCGTCACGGCCGGACTCCAAGACTATGAAGATACAAGATTGAAGACTTCGTCCCGTTTCCGGATGGGACTTTCCTTGGTGTGGAAGGCAAGCTTGGCGATACGGATATGTAGATCTCCTACCATTGTAACCGACTCTATGTAACCCTAACCTATCCGGTGTCTATATAAACCGGAGGGTTTTAGTCCGTAGGACGAACGACAATCATACCATAGGCTAGCTTCTAGGGTTTAGCCTCCTTGATCTCGTGGTAGATCTACTCTTGTACTACCCATATCATCAATATTAATCAACCAGGAGTAGGGTATTACCTCCATCGAGAGGGCCCGAACCTGGGTAAAAACATCGTGTCCCTTGTCTCATGTTACCATCCGCCTAGACGCACAGTTCAGGACCCCCTACCCGAGATCCACCGGTTTTGACACTGACAGTGGGGTACCTCTCCGGCGAGCCCCCCTCCCCGCTGCGGCTTGTTCTTCCTTAACTCCGGCGAGCCACCCCACCCCTTGAAAATCGACTGACCCAAAAGTCGATTCAGTCAACTGAAGTGTAGCTAAATCGGAGCAGCATCGCAAGCAAGAGAAAGAGCGAGAGCAGCATGAAAGCAAGAGCGAACCAGGTAGGGGACCGAGAGCAAGAGCAGAGCAGCAGCGCGAGCAAGAGCTAAAGCAGCAGCAGCTCCTACTGATGTGGACGTCGCCGCCGAGGGAGCGACGCTGTGGAAGAAGTGGCCGGCGATGCCACCGTGGATGGAGCCGTGCCGTGTCGGCTCGGGACCGAGCGCTGGCAGCACCGTGAGATCGAATCATGTAGCGACCCGACCCAAATGGATTGAAGTCTCTGTGCTTAAGTGTCATCCCTGGATCGGTATGCTGACACACATAGTACCCGAGGATTTATAACGGAGGCAAATCACATGTATAAAGTAACGTAAATACTATTACCTCAATCGAAATAGCGGAAGTAACAACAAGGTTGTGGATTCCCATCAACACCAACGGAAAAGTTGAGTGTAGACATCATAACCCTAACGTATCACTAACTCGTCGTAAGAATCCTGCAACATGAGACGTTGCAGCCACAAAGGATCAGTACATTGAATGTACTGGCAAATTCACACCATAGGATAATGATGAATAATAGCTATCACTACATGCATATTTGGCTGGTGGAAAAGCTCTATGGTTATAATGTTTCACGAAAAGCCAATTTTTCCCTACTGCAAAGGAATATATTTTATTTAACTACAAAGTTGGTTGAAAAATTATTGAGAAGGTTCCTCCAACTCAACCCCAATTAAAAGTTAACAACCTAACAAATTAATTAAGTAACATGATGAGATCAACATGATAATCCAAGAACCAGATACTCAAGATGTTCATAATTGGGGACATGGCTAATCATGATTAGTTTGTAGACTCTGCAGAGGTTTGCGCACTTTTCCCCACAAGACTCGATCTCCTCTGTTGAATTTCTCGCACTGCATGATGTTTGAGAAATGGATGACCGAGACACAGTCTTTCAAAAGCATTAACTCTAACCCTGGGTAGATAGTACCAACCTACATCCCCAGCATCTGCTAGCCTACCACTAGAAGAGGTCATGCAACATACTCAACTATGCTAGAGCCCATAATAGCTTGTGGCTGCACACGGAAGTTTCTAGCATGAATATTCTTATAATCCCTTTGAGCCTGGGTGGCGAACCATAGGATGATCACACAGGTTCCCCGGGATCTCCTAGGACAACACTGGTATATCCCCAGGTGTCCGGGCAAGTCCATTGGTATATCCCCAGGGTGCCCCTACCAATCCACCCAGATGTGTATTAAAGTAGCCACCTTAAGTTAGACCTTAGTTAACAATAATCTCTCACATCTTTCATGAATTCCCTCAAACCAATCCACGTCTACGAGCATAGCATAACAGTATGAGCATAACATAAAACTAACTCCCAAGGTTTGAATGCAGGGCAATAGGTTCCTACCTCATGAACTACTTCCCAATACCCAGATGTTATCAATCCTACTCATGCAATGTTTGAGGGTTAAAACTAATGCATAAAAATTGGGTATGAAAAGTATGATCAAAGTGTGAACTTGCCTTGTATTGTTGATGAAGATGATTCGCACTCATTAATTCCTGATAGTTCTACTTGTCACACTCCGTTCAATCTATCGTCAGCAAGCAATAGTAACCACACATAAGCAATCATGCAAAAGAATCAAAGAAAAGATCTCAGAAAACTTTGAAAACAAAAAATTAACTCTTGCAACAGAAAACAATTTCTAATAGTACCAAAATTAAGTGAATTTGGACTTATCAGAAATTTTAGGTCAAGAGCTTCAATTAGCAAAAAGAATCAATTAAATCGGAGTTATAGAACTCGAGTTATGAACAAAAGAAGTTTCAAATTCAAATCTGTTTGAATTAAAATTTTAAATTTTCAAAGACATGTTCAAGTTGATTATCTGGATAGAGGGGATCATAATGAAGAAGTGGGTGTTGGTTTTGTTGGATTTGGATAAACGAGCGAAAAGTTGTGGTCGTTTGAAGAACATGGACTAATCTATAAAGAAAATAATCGTAGATAGGTCCCTAGCCGAAATTAAAAAGAAAAAGGAAAAATTATATAGAACGAATGTTCATTACCGAGGCTTATTAAATGAAAAATTTCACTACAGAGGCTCCAACCAGCGAACGCTCGCTAACTAGAGCATACCGGTTCGAAACAGAAAAAAACGACGAGATCAAATCCGGGCCCTCGGATCTAGATCAAACGGATGAGAGGCGAAGCGGCTTACCGCGGCGGTTGACGGCGCCGGCGGTGAGAAAGACGGTGGCGGCAGCTTCGGCCTTGGACGGGGACGGCTGCTCCGGGGTCGGCGGCGACGGGCGGAGGCACGTGGAGGGGCGGCGCGTCGAGGCGAGTTCAATGGTGGCGGCGGCTTCGGTTGGGAGAGGCGGAGCAGAGTGAAACGAGGGTGTCGGATCTCGTCGGAGCTCCCAACTCCGGCGAGTGCGTGCGGCTTCCACGGCTTCGCCTCGAGGGAGAAAGAGGCCGGGCTCGGGCTATATAAAGGGGAGGGGGCGTGGTGGCGTGGGAGAGGGGGCAGAGGAGGCTGGGGCGGTGACGGCGCGAGGTCGGCGGCGGCGCGGCCGTGGTGGCGGCGGACTCCTAAGCGGAGTCACTCTCGGGGACGGAGGAGGCGAGCGGCATGGGCTGGGCCACGGCCTGGCCTGGGAGCTGGGCCGGCCCAGTCGGTGGGGAAAGGTTAAAAAACATTTTTTCCAGACAAAAAAATAAAAACAAAATAAATAAGAGTATTATATAGGCATATAATATATCAAAATTTTCAGAAAAAGATTTCCTACAACCTGAACATTTTTCCAACGTCATGTAAAATCCACACAAATTTAAATAAAGCAAATAGTGCTATTGGTGCAATAAAATCTCAATAAAAACATTTTAAAAATACCAAAAATAATTCAAATTTATTTCTCTCCAATTTTTTGATGTAGGGAATCATTTTACCCTATTTTCCATATATTTTATTTTTGGAGGAAAATAATTTGAATAAAACCCAAATAACTCCAAATTGAAAATAATTTCAAAAGGACTTTAAATTTGATCCTTTTAAACTTCCAACTCATATTTCATATGTTTTGAAGAAGCCATTTTATCTTCTCTCATGAAAATCATTGAGTTGCTTAAAGTTTCTGAATTTGAAATATTTCCAAATGAAATTAAAATATTTTCAAAAACCCTTTTCATTTATTTAAATGGAAGAAGTCATGTCATCTTCTCTCTAGGGTTTTGTATTCGAAAAGAATTTGAATTCACGGAGATCATAAAAGCAAAATGAAAGTTTGGTAAAGTCCTTTTATTCCCTCTCATTTAACTTTCAAAAAGTTTCGAATTTCACTCAGTTTCACACAAGCAACCACACCACAATCAAACAATCAATCTAAACTATTTATTTAATATAACATTCCAAAATTTAGAATTTTGGGATGTTACAAATCAAGAAGAAAATGCGGCGATTAGTGTATAACCTCTTTGGTGGCGCCGATTAAGCCGCAGCTACATCCGAGAAAATTGTGATGATGATGCTCTTCCGGTGGTGCAGGTGAAGACGGCGGTGTGGGAATGGAGGTGGCGTGAAAGATGAGGGGAACGTCGACGCAGCTCCTTGGAGGTGGAGGACGGGGTAGCTGAACCGGCGGGACAACCAGATTGATGACGGATCCTGATTCGGTACGGTGGATGAGGGACGTCGAGGTGTTGCTGTGGACGACGTCGTCGGGGAAGAGGCTCCGGCTGGGTGGCGGACGGAGGAGGGTGTGGGGCTTCGCGGTTTTTCCCGGCCTCGGTGTATGAATGGGTGGGACGATGGGATGGGAGTGGGGAACCATGGCTTAGGGACGCGCTTGTCCGAAATGTGGGGTAAGTTACGAAAGTACCACCACCGATTTGAGGCGGTTCTTTCGGTTCAGGGGTATCGCGGACATTTCGCGTGTCGGGACTTCACAGGAGGTGGGAGTTTTCGCCCGCGTTGTAATTTTGGAATAGCAAGGCTCGGGTTGAGATGGAGGGTGTTGTCGGAGCACAACGAGACAAATATATATCTTAAATATTTCGGGCTAACAAGGCGCGGGTTGAAATTTCCGGACAAGCCTAACGTGTACTGTACCAAATCAATTCGCACTACAAATGTCATTCAAAACTTTGAATTCTTGTTATGTTCAATTAAAATATTTCGCTACGTGTATAATGCGTGCAACCTACTACTCAAATGAATGTTTTAGTGCATTCCAAACATATATACTACCGCTTCAATATGAACTAAATTTGAATTCGTTTCTCTATTTGAATAAGATCTACGATAATGATTGTTGTGAAGTCAAAGCATTTGAATTCGTTTCTCTGTTTTAATAAGATCTACAATCATCATTATTGTCAAGTTAAACCATCGTTTGTGTATTATCTTCACAGCACACCACATGATTAGTCTTGAGTTACATATGAACTATGTGTACTATATGAACTCGAACTCGATTTTTTGAATCCACTTTATGTTGATTTCAAATCACAGTACATTTCAAGCTCTAGCTAGATCTTCATAATCTAAACCATGTCTCATATGTATAATGTGTTTATCACATTATGTATGGTGGCCCGCCCCCTACGCCTACAAGTATTTAGATGTGAGATGCAAACACCACACATTACCACAAATTCAAATAAAATGTGATAATGTTCGATATATAGTATTGTTTAGATTGTTCGATATTTAGTTGTAAGCTGCAAACGCCACACATTATCACAAATTCAAATAAAATGTGAGATTGTTCGATGTATAGTATGGTTTAGATTGTTCGACATTTAGCTGTGAGTTGCAAACACCATGCATTATCACATTATGGTATAACATGTGCAAAACCACAACAAGCGTATCACCGCTATATGCATGCATGCATATGTTTAAAACACTATGATCTCCTATTCAAATATATGAATCCACTTTCATATCAAATTATGATCTTTGTTAGTCTCTTACACCCACACAATCCTCTAACCTTGGTAGCTACCACTAACTTTCTCTCGTGCATGCACACGCCCTCCTCGCCCTCCCCCTCCCTCAGCATTCTATCCATCACGCACATTCATTTTTTTCTTTAGGTTGTTCTCCCACAGTCTCCACAACTTTTTTCCGACACACACCAATCGATAAACCTCTCCAGCGATGTCTGCCTACAACATAGACACGCACCTTCAATCTCCTCCTTTATGTGTCCTTGCCTCGTGTCTCTCATAAGGTCCCACACACGTGTAAACTCTCGCCCCTCTTTTCATCGATCTCACAACCGCACACGCGTCCCGCTAGCTAGCTAGTTGCTGGTCCGCGAGCACCACCTCCTAGGTCCCTTGTCTCTGTCTATCCGTCTCATGGGGCCTTATTTGCCTCTAACAAATGGACGTAGACCGACCGATCTCCCGCTATACATATAGCTAGCTAGGTCCTTATAACTCGTTTTTTCCCACGCGTCGACTGATCTACCTCATTAGTTATGTCTCTCCCTTCTTCCGACAAACAACAATTGATCTAACGATCTAGTTAGGTTTGCTTACCAAACACATGGTGCCCATTAATCATCCATGGATGCGCCCCGACAGATCTATCACGCACAGGCATACACAGGAACACATCCCCACTCTTATAGATAATATTGCGGTTCCACCCTCAGTTTGTCTAGTAGGCCCCTCCCACCATCTTCGAGAAGCAACTCCATCACCCATCCAGCACTCTACCCCTCTCCCTCCATCTCTCTCCTCTCTCTCTCTGTCCCACCCTATTTCCCGTCCTTCCGTTATGTATGGATGTCGACCGATCTCCCTCAAGACATAGCTGGGTCTCTCCTTCTCAACACATATACAAGTCGTTCTACCTCTATAGTTAGGCATCTTCCTACCCCTCCCCACCCCCCTCCCACACACACACACGCACACACCGATACATCGAGCGCTCTAGACATGTCTCCCTGCCACACACAAACTTGACCTGTGCCCTCTGACGTTCCGGTAGGCCAGTCGCCCTATATCTTTGACTTGCACAAACACACACAATTTCGATGGCTGTAAAATCCCAAAATTTCAATTTGGAATGTTATACATAGATCATTCCTGCATATCATAATTTTGCTGCATTTCGTTTCGCGATCCTCGAAATTCTAAGCAACTCAAGGACCCTCGGAGAGAGTTGGGGATTTCACTGTTTTCATATTTGAATTCTATCAAATATTGAAACGAGGATTTTTGGTTTTAATTATTTTTCTCTCTGAAAATATTTCATATTAAAATATATGAGACGAGATAATATGACTTCTCCAAAATAAATGAAGTATTGGAGGAAAAATATTAAAATCAAATATTTGATTTTATTCGGAGTTTATTGCTATTTTATTTGAATTAGAAAAAATTGCATGTTTTTCAAAGTTACATTTTAGGGCCAAGAAAATGTTCATCTCGTTCTAAATATTTTATTTAGACGGTGAAAATTTGTTTTGGCATTTTAGTTTTTTATTTTATTTTCTAGGATTTAATTAATTTTCGGTGAAATTATTTTTAAAAAAATCTCCAGCGCCCAACTGGGCCGAAGCCCAGCCGAGCCGGCCCAACCGCCCTGCGCCTCGTCTCCCTCCAGAGATCATGAGCCGCCACCGACGCCGAGTCCGGCCGGGACTCTTCCCTACCGCTTGCCCCTTCCCAAGCAAGCCCCTCCTATATATACGCCCGCCCGACTCCACTACCACTGAACCCCGCCGCCTTGAACCCCTTGCCATTGCTGCCGCCGCCCTGCGCCGCGCCACCCCCCGCCTCGCCGGAACTCGCCGGAGGTATAAGACGCCGTTCGGTTTTATATTTAAACCGATTCGTTTTTTTAGAAAACCTAGTTTTCATTTTTTAGAATAGATCGGTTTTTTTCCCGGTTTAGTTTAGTTAGCGGACGTTCGTCCGTACGTTCGTTTAAACGAACGGTTTTCGCTCGTTGGTTACAGAAAACGAACGTTCGTTCGTTAGCCTGTTCGTCAGTTTTTCTTTTTCTCGGGTTTTTCGCGATTATTTTCGGTCGCGATTTCTGATCCGATTTTTGTTTCAGTTTATCTTTTTGCTCGTTTATCGGAATGAGGCGATTCAAGTGCCTAGATCTTCGTCTCGAAATCCTCTTTCTATTTAATCAACTTGAACAAGATTTTGGTACCGTAAAATTTGACTTTAGTTCAGATTAGTAAACGGATCTTGTTTCTTTCGTAGTTTGAGTTTCGTTGCTCCGTTTGGTTTGATTATTTTTGCAAACCAGAGTTCTTAAGTTGAACTTTCTGGTTAGTTCTTCTTATTTGGGATTTACCCATGCTTATTTGCTTGATTGCTTATGTATTCTATTTTTTTTGCGATAGAATTCCCGGAGTGCGAAGCGTGCTACTACGAGTCCCTAGGTTTTGCGGATCGTCAGCAAGGCAAGTAACACATTGATCATACTCTTTTCATACCCAGTTTTTATGCATTAGCTCCAATCCTCAAACATTGCATGATTAGGATGTGATTAACTTGTGGGTATTGGGAAGTAGTTGATGAGGTAGAACCTATTGCCCTGTTATATTGAAACCCTTGGGAGTTACTTCTACGTATTTCTTATATTGCTATGCTATGCTCGTAGACGTGGTTTTGGGTGAGTGAATCCATGACAGATATGAGATGATTAATTAATGGTTCAACTTAAGGTGGCAACTTTAATACACATCTGGGTGGATTGCTTGTCGGGCACCTGGAGAATCCAATGTTGTCCTAGGATATCCCAGAGTACCCGTGTGATCATCCTAAGGTCCGCCACCCAGGCTCAAAGAGATATTTTCATGCTAGAAACTTCCGTGTGCAGCCACAAGCTATTATGGGCTCTAGCATAGTTGAGTAAGTTGCATGAGCTCTTGAAGAGGTGGATCATCAGGTAGAGCGATGTAGGTTGGTATGGTCTGCCCGGAGTAAAGAGTTAATGTTTCTGAAAGACTGTGTCTCGGTCATCCGTTTCTAAAACACCCTTTAGTGCGAGAAAATTCAATGGAGGAGATCGAGTCTTGTGGGGAAAAGTGCGCAAACCTCTGAAAAGTGTACAATCTAATCATGGTTAGCCGTGTCCCCGGTTATGGACATCTTGAGTATCTAGTATTTGGAGTATCCTAAGTATCTCATCACTCTAAGTTAATATTGTTGGGTTGATAATTACTTTAATTGGGATTGAGTTGGAGGAACCTTCTCAATGATGTTTCAACTACCATGATAGTTAAAATAAAATCTATTCCTTTGTTGTAGGAAAAAAATTGGCTTTTCGCAAAACTGTAACCATAGAGCTTTCCACCAGCCAAATATGCATGTAGTGATATCACTATTCTGTTCTTGCTCTACTGTGTTATATTGCCAGCATATTCCTTGTGCTGACCCATTTCCGGGCTGCAACGTATTATGTTGCATACTTTTCAGACGAGGAGTAAGGTTCGTTAGGTTGTTGCCGTGTAGCTCAGCTATGCCGTTGAAGTTGATGGACTCACTTTATCTTCCAAGCCTTTCGTTGTTATCGTATTAGATGACCTTAAACCATATTTATTGTAATAAGTTCTCTTTTGAGACATTCGATGTAATAAGTGTGTGATTGCTACTCTGTTATAAATCCTTGAGTGCATGCGTATCAAGACTACCGATACAGGGATGACACTGAAGCACAGAGACTTGACCGTTTGAGGTCGGGTCGCTACAAGATGGTATCAGAGCACATGCTGAGTGTAGGACACGACCACTAAGATAAAACCCATAGGTCACTCTTCTCTACTCATTTCTGACTCCTCTCCATTTTCTACTCTTAGGATGGCGGATTCAAGGAACAAGTTTGCACAACCAGATGAAGACACTCCCTTTGGACGTCACTTGAAGGAAGTCACTAGGTACCTGAACATCGGAATACCAAGCTTCACCTGGACTTACAACACCACTTTACCAGAAGAGGAGCGCTCGATGATTCAAGTTCAAGTACCAGGAAGGACGTTCTCGCCAACCACTAAGCCCATAGAGTTTTCCTTTGAAGCACCCACCTAGAGCCTAGGCAAGAGCATGGCAGCCCACATTACCATGGGGCGCATTGGAGAAGTCTACAAGAAGGATCTTAAGGACACTATCTATCATATATGTGGGCGCTGAGATGAGCAATGGGAGATGATCAGCACCAAGAAGGACAGATCCATTGCAGCTTTCATCCAGGAGTGAAACCAACACATTCGACGCCAGGAGAACCAGATGTGCATAGATATGATAGATTTGAAGAAGTCGAAGACAAGGATCATCGAGCTGGAAGAAGAACTTAAGTCTACACGTGATGGATATGGGGAGGAAATTGCAACACTATTGGAGAAGAATGACGACTTGATAAAGAAGATCGGAGTATTCATGGGAGACCCCGCGCCGGGAGGAGAGGACGACGATTCCACCTGCCCGGAGAACTACCTCATCATCGACGACACCGACTCCGACCCCAGTGAAGATGACTTTGAAGACGCAGCTGGAGCAGACATCATGGAGTCTTCCACCGATCAAAATTTCTAGATGACCACCAAATGATTAGTAGTATTCCCCCATGTATATAGTAGTAGTTGAGCACTTTTTATGATAGTTCTAGACCGTTTGTATGCCCTTGGTTGATTGATTGAGTGAAATGACTGTGTTTGTCTCATGTGCATATGGGTAGTGCTTTCTCACTAGACCCCTTTTCTATTCTAATCTCTCCCCTCTAAACCCGCCAGATGCCTCCGAGACGTGACACCGGATTTTCCTTCCCGCTGGAACTCACTCAGTTGATCCAACAGCAGAATGCCTTGATGCAATTGTTAGTCCAGAACCAAGGCAACAACAACAACAACAACAACAACAACAACAACAACAACAACAACCCGCCTCCAGTTGACAACTTAGCTCGCTTTCTGAGGTTGCAGCCGCCCGTGTTTTCCAGTAGCACCGAGCCTATAGTAGCAGATGATTGGCTACGCCGTATTGGAAGGGAGTTGACCACCACAGGTTGCACATATGCTGAGAAGGTGCGCTTTGCCACACATCAATTGGATGGACCTGCAGCCTCATGGTGGGAGAATTATACGGCCACTTTCCCCATAGCCAACGTCACTTGGGATCAGTTTCAGCAAGCTTTCCGCACGGCCCATGTCTCAACGGGAGCTATGAATATGAAGAAGCGTGAGTTTCGCAACTTACGCCAGGGGAACCGTACTGTAGCTCAATACGTGGATGAGGTTAGCAAGTTATCTCGCTATGCCCCTGATGATGTGGCCACAGATGTCGCGAAGTAGGAGAAGTTTATGGAAGGGCTAAATGATGAGATGAGCATGCAGTTGATGGTGGCAACATTTAACAACTACCAGGAGTTGGTAGATAAGGCTCTTATGATTGAAGGGAAGCAGTAGCATATTGAGAGCCGTAAGAGGAAGTATGGGCAAGGAAAATACAACTCAAGAGCTCAGCAGAAGCTTCGTTTAACTCCGAACTCGGGAGGACTAGTTCATAACCATGGAGGTCATAACGACACCAGAGGAAGTTCGCATAACCACAATGGTTCTAAGAATGGGACTGGGAACGGAACAAGCAACAATCAGAACTGCCCCAATCCAGCCACACCCGCCAAGAGATACCTAAGTCACATTACTTGCTTCAAGTGCGGAAAGACTGGACACTATGCCACGGGGTTCCCTGAAGCGAAGAATGGAAACGGTAATGGGAGCGCTGGGACGAAGCACAATCCATTTCGAAAAGGGCAAGTGAACCACGTTAACATGGAGGAGGTTGAAGATCAGCCAGACGCGGTTATTGGTAAGTTTTTGGTTAAGTCTTTTACCGCCCTTGTTCTTTTTGATACTGGTGCATCACATTCATACATATCAAGGGGATTCGTGTATAAGTTTAAACTACCAACCCAAACCCTTAGGACCCCTATGTTAGTGAGTTCACCTAGAGCAGAGTATATGGCTAGCCGATTGGTAGCCATGTTTTCCCGTCAGACCTAATAATTCTGGAGTCACAAGGATTGAATGTGATATTAGGCATGGACTGGATGTCAAAGTATGGAGGAAGCATTGACTGTGCTAGTAAGTCAATTTATCTCACCACCCCTTAGGGAAAAAGGATTAAGTATGTATCTAGGCATGCGCCTAGGAGGAGCCAAGTAAATACCCTCACAGGAGTCCTTCAGGAGGAAGTGCCTGTAGTACAGGATTACCCAGATGTTTTTCCAGAGGAATTACCAGGCATGCCTGAGGGTGTCCTGGATTAGGGGGTATCCGGACAGCCGGACTATATACAACGTCCGGACTATTGAAGCGTGGAGATACAAGACTCAAGACTTCGGCCCGTGTCCGGATGGGACTTTCCTTGGCGTGGAAGGCAAGCTTGGCAATCCGGATATTATATTTCCTTCCTTGTAACCAACTCCATGTAAACCCTAGCCCTCTCCGGTGTCTATATAAACCGGAGAGGTTGGTCCTTTAGAAGGTTGATCACAATTACAATCATACCATCATAGGCTAGCTCTTAGGGTTTAGCCTCTACGATCTCGTGGTAGATCTACTCCTGTACTACCCATATCATCAATATTAATCAAGCAGGAAGTAGGGTTTTACCTCCATTGAGAGGGCCCGAACACAGGTAAACATCTGTGTCCCTTGCTTCCTGTTACCATCAGCCTTGACGCACATATCGGGACCCCCAACCCGAGATCCGCCGGTTTTGACACCGACATTGGTGCTTTCATTGAGAGTTCCTCTGTGTCGTCGCTACTGGGCTCGGTGGCTCCTTCAACCATCGCCAATAACACGGTACCGGATAGTAACGATGAGCATGGCTTAGACCTACTGTCGGACAAAGCTCGGGGTATCACCCCATGATAGCCTCGAGACCTAAATCTGGGCGAGCTGCGTTGCCTCGGGGCGGAGGGCTGGACCCGCCCAGGTCGCGCACTCATCGGCGTTGGAGCCGAACACGGGCCTTACCTGTGGTGGCTCAGGACTACTGCACCCGGATTCGTGATCCGGATGGTGAGTTCGGTCCGCAACTCCCGAGCCGGTCGAGCCAAAGTTGGTCTCCGTAATGGAGTTCACCGCGGACATCTTTCAAAGACTCGCCCTTTGGCGACATGTCAACTCGTTGAAAACTCTCTCTTTGACAGAAATTTCTGGGCCAAACTACGTCTGGTTCGAGTGGGAAGCAGGCGACAAAGAAATTCTTTGCCCACCCACCACCCACTTCATAGCCACGGTCGATGATTTAACCGACGTGCCTGACTTCGACTCCGAGGACATCGACAATATGGACGACGATGCAGGAGAAGATGCAGAATATATGGGGCGCCGGACTTCCCCCTCGTCACATGACATATACATGGTGGATATGCCCAAAGAGGACAAAGGCGACAATCCGGACGATAAAACCCCCGGACAAAAGCCAAAGCGACGGCGCAGACGCCGCTCTAAGCCCAGCAACAGTAAAAATAGTGACAAGAGCGTTAGAGGGATCGATACTACAATCAACTCCGAAGGCAACAACAACCATATGGACCCAGCGATGGAGCAGGACGAACCAGGTCACCCTGAACACAGTTCGGAGCAGACGCCCGAGGACAATGACCCCGACGGACGAGGTCATCAAAACAAACCAGCACAGGAAAACAGTCCGGATAATGACGCAATCCCAGAAAAACACGTGGAACGAGATAACCTCCACAGAAAGCTTATGGCCACCGCAAGAAGTTTAAAGAAGCAGAAGCAACGGCTCAAGGCCGCACAGGAAACGCTCAACCGCAGATGGAATAAAGTGCTAGACACTAAAGAAAGATACGGCGATGATCGCCATACAAAGAGCTATCCAAAACGCAAGCTACTGCCAGAATTCGACGACGAAGCTGTACCACTTCATAACCGCAACAAAGCGGCTACCGACGCCACAAGACGCATCCACATGAACACCTGAATAAGAAAATGGGCGCGCCAGGTCCATTTATGGATCCAAAGGGCGACCCCGCCAAGGACTATGGTCGCCAAAACGGTTACGCCTAATCGAATACCAGTCCGGAATAAACACCGGACACAACAACGGTGACGGCATGCCACAAAGACGCCCGTGATCTGAGAGGGGCTGCTCACCCCCTGTGCTTTATCGATGAAGTACTGGACCATGAATTCCCACAGGGCTTTAAACGTGTGAACATAGAGGCATACGATGGAACGATAGACCCAGGGGTATGGATCGAGGACTTTATCCTGCACATACATATGGCTCGTGGGGATGACCTTCATGCCATCAATTACATCCCCCTCAAACGGAAGGGATCAGCTCGGCACTGGTTGAAAGGCCTCCCCCAAAATTCAATTGGGAGCTGGGAGGAACTCGAGGACGCTTTCAGGGCCAATTTTCAAGGGACCTATGTCCGGCCTCCGGATGCTGACGACTTAAGTCACATAGTCCAACAGCCCGGAGAATCCGCCCGCAAGTTTTGGAACAGATTCCTCACTAAGAAGAATCAAATTGTTGACTGTCCGGATGCCGAAGCCTTAGCGGCATTCAAACACAGCATCAGTGCAAGGACAATGGCAGCCCTAACAAGCCTTTTGACCCGCTTTTGCGCGGGAGAAGATAGCTGGCTAGCCCAGAAGGCACCAATGACCCCAAAGACATCCGAAATAAGGGATGGCAACGGGAAGCCACGACGTCATAAAAACAAATGCCAAAACAAGGAAGAGAGCCCGGATAACATGATGGTTAATGCCGGATTCAGGGGTTCTCGACCTAATCAGCAAAATAAGCCATCTAAAGGCAGCAAAGAGGGACCGTCTGGTCTGAATAGAGTCCTAGACAGACTATGCCAAATTCATGGCACCCCTGACAAACCTGCAAACCACACACACAGAGAGTGTTGGGTCTTCAAGCAGGCTGGAAAATTAAATGCCGAACACAAGGGAAGGGAAACACCAAGTGAAGACGAGGATGAACCTCGCCAGCCGAACACTGAAGGACAGAAAAAATTCCCGCTAGAGGTTAAAACAGTGAACATGATCCACGCGACTCACACATCCATGAGGAGGCACGAACGCGCCCATAGAGACGCGCTCGACATAGAGCCCATCGTACTCACGCCTAACCACTGGATGCCTTATCCGATCACTTTCAATAACTTGGATGACCGAACTAGTATTCGGCGCGGAGAATCAAAGGCCTTGGTGCTTTACCCGATAATCGACGGATACCGTCTCACCCGCGTCCTTATGGACGGCGGCAACAGTCTCAATTTAATATACGAGGACACTGTCCGCAGGATGGGGATAGACCCATCCAGAATTAACCAAAGCAACACCACCTTTCAAGGGGTGATACCAGGCGCTGAAGCCCACAGCAGAGGCTCCATCGCACTAGAGGTAACATTCGGCTCTCCAGGCAACTCCAGAAGCGAAGAACTACTCTTCATCATCGCACCCTTCCAAAGCGACTATCACGCAGTGCTCGGAAGAACGGCCTTCGCCCGCTCCAACGCATTGCCGCACTATGGCTACCTTACACTCAAGATGCCCGGTCCACGTGGCGCCATCACCGTTAGAGGAATCACAGAGCGCTCTTCACGCACAGAGGAAATCGTGACGGCCTTAGCGGCCGGACTATAAGCGGCCGCCAACATCAGAAAACATGATTGGTCATTAAAGACCACAGACTCGGCTAGACGAGTCCGGTAGCCCAGATCGAACCAGGGCACCGTATATGTAATCCTATAGTGGACACCAGGGGCTATAAATACTTAATACAGCCCCACACTTGGCTCACCCTTATGGGCAGGCCAACATCTTACACTTTTATCATCCATCGCATACTTATGTTGTACTCTCCTATGAGTTTTCCTTTTTCCCACAGACAATGTTCGTGCGATACCCTTCCAAGATACGGCACAACAGAGACAAAGGCGCAGACGTGCAGCAGGGCCCCGTTCAACAGGTTTCTTTTTAGATTAAGCCCCTGTGTAAACCTTTTCTATTGCCTCTTGTTGTTTAACCATCCCGTGGGTTCCATACCCACAGAGGATACTGCTATTTTTGGCATCTCGCCACGACAGATTAACGCACACACCTGGAAACACAGGGTTTATAATGAATGGGCATTCTTGATCCCATCGACTATTATAAAGTCCGAATACCTTCGGGAGTGTTCGGCGTCACGAGTTTGGCCTTATATGCAGCAGCTCCGAATCATGTCTTTGGTCAAATGTTGGGTTTGCCCGGCTCACAGGTTTGCCGCCTTACGTTCGCTACTATCGGCTAAGGTGGCTAAAGGAGAACTACTGCGATTGTGCCCTGGTTATTCGGACGAGCACCTCGCAGAGAAAGCCGAAACTGACCGTCATGATACAAATGAGACTGTTCAACCACTCGAAGACTTATGGAATCTTTAGGATCCCTCCGCATTAACGAAGGACCGTTTCCCGGTCATGTACACACGCACCCGTATTCGGATGCACGCGAAGGTACCCGGGGCTACATAGTAGCCCCAACATTATACTCCCATGGCTAAGCGAAAGTGTTAAAGCTATATAGTCCGGTTGCCTAGTTCAACGTGCGATCACCTCCTTCATGGACCAAGACGTTGGATCAAGTGTGATTAAGCATATTTTTTGCGAACACCCCCGCATTGCCTGCGTGGGGGATGAAGCCAACGACTGCTATCTTTCAGATTAAACATTCATATATATATATTTATGTAAACGGCCACACAGGGGACACAATAATACTTTTGGGCAAAAAGTATAAATATAACCAAACTAACATTGTTTTTTACAATGATTCGGTTCATCACTCGAACAAGACATTCTTCGAGCATTGCGCCTCTATTAGGCGGGCACCTTCTGTGACCTGCGCCAAGTAGTGCTCTGCCGGATACTGGCCCCCCGCCGGATCTTGGGTCGCTATAATATTGCCCTCCATATCTGTCCAATAGGCTTTAACGCGGGCAAGAGCCATCCGTGCACCCTCTATGCACGCCGACCTCCTCATGGCGTCGATCCGAGGCACAGCCCCAAGGAATTGCTATAACAAGCCAAAGTAACTGTCCGGCTTAGGCCCTTTCGGCCAAAGATGGTCTATCACAGACCGCATTGCAAGACCGGACAGCCTGTGAAGCTCCGCTACAGCAGCCATCTTGTCACTTAACGGCAGCGTGCGAGTGGGATCATTGAATTGCGACCAGAAAAGCTTCTCCACCTCCTTATCACCCTGACCCTCGAAGAACTTGGCAGCGTCAGCCGTACTCTTCGCCAAATCCGCATACGCGCCCGCAGGACTCCATCGCCCATCCAGGGGAGCGTACTTCGGATCGAAAAACTTCATCCGTAGCAAGTAGGAACTTCCAGCCACGATTTTACCGGCCTGTTGAAGCTCCTCCCGCGCACCCTTGAGCTCGGTCCGTATTTCCTTGGTGGCATTGCGTGCCTTGTCCAGCTCGGCCAAGCTATCCTTATGCTCCTTTTAAGGAGCTCATACCGTCAGTGACATTTTTAACTCAACAGCCATTTCGCCATTTTTTCCTCGCTTCGTGATGAGCAGCCTGTTCGGCTCTCAGTTCCTCGGCCGCCTTTAGGGCAGCCGCATTGCTAACCCGAGCTTGTTCCTTGGCTTGGACAAGTTCTCGCCTCGTGGCCTCCACAGCAAAGACACCATCTGCAGTCCGAACATATTACATTAATATCATGCCGCCTCCATATTTTCCTATACAAAGGAAGGCAGAGCACATACCTTATGCGATTTGTCCACCGCCATTGCTCACCAACATGATACCGGCATCAATCGATCCAATCTGCCTGGTTAGTTCGGCAACTTCAACGGACTAGTCGCGGCCGGACCCGCAGGTACCTGCAAGTGTTTACATACCAATCATTGATTTATGATCCCCCGTTTGCTGCCTAGGGCGGGCAACCAGAGTCTCAGGGGCTACTATCTATATGGAGCACACCTAACGCATGCTTCACAGCCAAAAACAGTGTATTATTCACTACATACCTCAAAGCCTCTGAGCAGACTTGTAAATGCTTCATTCAAACCGCTTGTAGTGGAGGAAATCTTCCTGAGCACCGCGCTCATTAATGAGCGGTGCTCCTCCGAGAGCGCAGCTCGCTCCAGTAGTGTCAGACCCTTCCCATCGCCCCTCGTGGGAGCCAAACGCTCCGGGCTGAGGGGGGCTGATGCATTGGCTTCCAGCTTTGGCAGATCCAGACTCCTCCGTGACGACACCTCGGTGTCGCCCGCTTCATGAGCCGGAGAGGTGGGTGGGGTCTCGCTCTCCATCATCTTCGGAGGGAGATCCCCCGAAGACGAACTCTGTTGAGAAGGGCTGCTAGCCGGACTGCAAAAGATGAATCCTGGTTATCGGTCTAGGAGAAACGCATTACCTTTGAATCAAAAATTGACTTACAACTCGGTGGAGGGCTGGCCCGTTGGTGGGCATGATGCGGTGAGGGTGCCCGTCGGGGCAGAGCCCCCTGGTGATATCTTTTTCACTGGTTTGGGCATCTTTGTCTCTGAGTCTTCGGAGGCAGCCCTCTTCTTCCCACGCGGGGAGGAGGCCTTAGCCCCCCTTCCCGGCTATCCTCCTTAGGGGAGGCAACAATTCCCCCGGTTTGGATGCGTAGTGTGTGGAGTTCGGTTTCTTTGTTCTCCCCCTTGTCTTTCCCTGAGGGCATTCTGCTGAGTACCCGGTCAAGCATCTTGGCCATGGTGGGACCAAAGCGAGCCTTCGAACGGGCGCCGGACACCTGATTCTCTCCGCCTTGTGGAGCCATTCCTGGCCACAGGTGATTTTCAGGATAAACAATTATGACAAATACAAAACACGGTGTCCTATCAAGTTTACTTACTTGGGTATCTAGGCGATTGCAGCTTAGGCCCGCATCCTCGGTTGTGTCCGGACACTTTAATTTCGGTCCGAAGAATAATCTGTACATCCCTTCGAGCTTTAGGCCGAAGAAGTGCTTAACAGTCCGCGGACCCTCCGGATTGAACTCCCACATCCGGAGAGGCCGGCGTTGGCACGGCAACATCCGTCGGATTAACATCACTTGCATTATGCTGACAAGGTTAATGTCCCTCTCAAGAAGCTCTCGGATGCGGCTCTATAGGACTGGTACATCACCAGCGGGCCCCCAATTCCATCCTACATCGGTCCAAGACGCCAGCTGTGACGGAGGGCCTGAGCGGAACTCGGGAGCAGCCACCCACTTTGTGCCTCGGGGATCCGTGACATAAAACCACCTCCGTTGCCATACATCAGACACTTCTGGGAAAGAACCCTCTGGCCATGGGGCATCAGCGTTCCTGCTTATTATAGCACCTCCGCACTCCGCGTGTCGCCCCTCGATCATCTTCGGCTTCACATTGAAGGTCTTGAGCCATAGGCCGAAGTGTGGGGTGATGTGGAGGAAGGCCTCGCACACTATAATGAACGACGAGATCTGGAGGATAGCATCTGGAGCCAGATCGTGAAAATCCAACCCATAATAGAACATGAGCCCCCTCACAAAGGGATCGAGGGTGAAGCCCAAGCCGCAGAGAAAGTGTGGGACAAAAACGACGCACTCATTAGCCTCCGGTGTGGGGATGACCTGCCCTGGGGCAGGAAGCCGGTGTTGGATGTCGGCGGTCAGATATCCGACCTCCCTAAGCTTCACAATGTCGTCCTCTTGAATTGAGGAGGCCACCCACTGGCCTTGAGGGACGGATCCGGACATGTTGGAAGATCTAGGGTGTTGAAGCTTGGGTTTCGGGTGTTAGAACTCGAGATGCGAGGAGGCACGAGGAAGGTGGAAAAGAGGTATAGGCCTCGACCTTTTAATAAAGGGGATGAATATCAGGAGTCCTTGGTGTGGCCGTTTGAGGCTTATCTAAAAACACACGGGTTATACCAACAGCCGTCGTGAGGTCACGCATCCTCATATTGATGGAAAATCATGTGATAAGAGGAACACAATCTCTGCCTCGACGGGACGTGCCAATAAAACCACCTCGTAACACGAGTCGTTGGGGGGCAGGAAACGTCGGTTCACGTTGGACCGAGCCACGATGCAAGGGCACGACGCACGAAGATAGCCAGCAAATCAAATCTATACCATACGAAGATCATCTTGCAGATCCGGACACGGTCTACGTGTTCGATGACCACTTTGGAGCATTCGGAGGAGGAACCCGCCCTGCAATGCCGAAGACAAGACTGCGCGCCGGACTCATCGTCATTGAAGCCTGGTTCAGGGGCTACTGAGGGAGTCCTAGATTAGGGGGTATCCGGACAGCCGGACTGTATACAACGTCCGGACTATTGAAGCGTGAAGATACAAGACTCAAGACTTCGGCCCGTGTCCGGATGGGACTTTCCTTGGTGTGGAAGGCAAGCTTGGCGATCCGGATATTATATTTCCTTCCTTGTAACCGACTCCATGTAAACCCTAGCCCTCTCCGGTGTCTATACAAACCGGAGAGGTTGGTGCTTAGAAGGCCGATCACGATTACAATCATACCATCATAGGCTAGCTCTTAGGGTTTAGCCTCTACGATCTCGTGGTAGATCTACTCTTGTACTACCCATATCATCAATATTAATCACGCAGGAAGTAGGGTTTTACCTCCATCGAGAGGGCCCGAACCTGGGTAAACATCTGTGTCCCTTGCTTCCTGTTACCATCAGCCTTGATGCACAGATCGGGACCCCCTACCCGAGATCCGCTGGATTTCACACCGACAATGCCGCCAGATCGAGACATCGAGTTTTTATAGAGCTATTGCCAGGCACAGGGCCAATATCAAAGAGACCCTACCGGATGCCCGGAAATGATCTAGAGGAGATTAAGAAGCAGATCAAGGAGTTATTGGAGAAAGGTTACATTCGACGGAGCTCATCCCCATGGGGAGCCCCGGTGCTTTTGGTTGAGAAGAAGGATAAGTCTCTAAGAATGGTTGTTGATTATCGTGCGTTGAATGAGGTGACGATCAAGAACAAATACCCACTGCCGATGATCAATGACTTGTTTGACCAGCTGCAAGGAGCTAAGGTGTTTTCAAAGATCGATCTGCGATCAGGATATCACCAGCTGAAGATTCGAGAGAAGGATATACCAAAGACAACATTCACCACACGGTACGGGTTGTATAAATATACGGTCATGTCATTTGGATTGACTAACGCCCCTGCTTACTTCATGAGCATGATGAACAAGGTGTTCATGGAATATTTGGATAAGTTCGTTGTGGTGTTCATTAATGATATAATGGTATACTCAAAGAATGAGGAGGAGCACAAGGAGCATTTGCGTTTAGTTCTCGAGAAACTCAGGGAACATCAGTTGTATGCCAAGTTCAGCAAATGTGAGTTTTGGTTGAAGGAAGTCGGATTCCTTGGACATGTTATATCGTGAGAAGGTATAGCGAGAGATCCCACCAAGGTTCGGGCCAACATCGAATGGTTGGCACCCACTTCAGTTAGCGAGATCCGCAGTTTTCTTGGACTCGCAGGATACTACCGGAGATTCATTGAGAATTTTTCCAAGATTGCGAAGCCAATGACGGAGTTATTGAAGAAGGATACCAATTTTAATTGGATGGAACAATGGGAGGCGAGTTTTCAGGAGTTAAAGAAACGTTTGACTACAGCCCCAGTGCTGATTCTGCCGGATATACGCAAGGATTTCCAAGTGTATTGCGGCGCCTCTCGCCTAGGACTTGGAAGTGTGCTTATGCAGGACAGAAGAGTTGTTTGTATGTCTCACGACAACTAAAATCGCACGAATTGAATTATGCCACACATGATTTGGAGCTGGCTGCCGTAGTGCATGCGTTGAAGACTTGGATACATTACCTTATTGGAAACCGTTGTGATGTGTACACGGATCATAAGAGTTTGAAATACATTTTCACACAGAAGGAGTTGAACCTTAGGCAGAGGAGATGGTTGGAGCTTATAAAGGATTATGACATGAAGCTTCACTATCATCCAGGCAAGGCCAATGTCGTAGCAGACGCTTTGAGTCGGAAGAGTTATGCTAACACCCTAGTAAGCACGGGATTGCCAAAGGAGTTAGCAGAGGATCTCAGGGAACTTCGATTGGAGATTGTTCCTAGAGGTTTTGTTGCAACAATGGAGGTTCAGTCTACATTGTTAGGAAAGATTCGAGAAGCTCAGAAGGATGACAAAGAGATTGCCGAGATAAGAGAGAGAATGAGCCAAGGAAAGGACAAAGGTTTTCGTGAGGATGAGCACGTCACCTTATGGTTTGAGGACCGTGTTTATGTGCGCAATAACACAGAGATCAGGAAGTTAATACTTCAGGAGGCTCATGACTCACCTAGTCGATACACCCCGAAAACACCAAGATGTATTTGGATTTGAAGGAACGTTTCTGGTGGACTGGTATGAAGAAGGATATTGCCGAGTATGTAGCTGTATGTGATGTATGTCAGAGAGTGAAGGCAGAGCATCAGAAGCCAGTCAGGATTCTTGAATTTGCCAGCCGAGTCACCCGCAGCAAGGTTATCAAGTTTTGCAAAGTTTAGTGGAGCCACCATACCGAGGATGAAGCCACCTGGGAACGAGAGGATGATCTTCGCAAAGACCACCCACACCTATTTCCTAGCCAACCCGAATCTCGAGGGCGAGATTCAGCTTAAGGGGGGTAGGTTTGTAACATCCCAAATTTTCAATTTGGACTGTTATACATAGATCATTCATGCATATCATAATTTTGCTGCATTTCGTTTCGCGATCCTCGAAATTCTAAGCAACTCAAGGACCCTCGGAGAGAGTTGGGGATTTCACTGTTTTCATATTTGAATTCTATCAAATATTGAAACGAGGATTTTTGGTTTTAATTATTTTTCTCTCCGAAAATATTTCATATTAAAATATATGAGAGGAGATAATATGACTTCTCCAAAATAAATGAAGTATTGGAGGAAAAATATTAAAATCAAATATTTGATTTTATTCGGAGTTTATTGCTATTTTATTTGAATTAGAAAAATTGAACGTTATCCAAAGTTGCATTTTAGGGCCAAGAAAATGTTCATCTCGTTCTAAATATTTTATTTAGACGGTGAAAATTTGTTTTGGCATTTTTAGATTTTTATTTTCTAGGATTTATTTAAGTTTCGGCGAAATTATTTTCTTAAAAAAATCTCCAGCGCCCGAGTGGGCCGAATCCCAGCCGAGCCGGCCCAACGGCCCCGCGCCTCGTCTCTCTCTAGGAGACCGCGAGCGCCGCCACCCGACGCCGAGTCCGGCTGGGACTCTTCCCCCCTGCCGCCTTGCCCCCTCCCCCAAGCAAGCAGCCCTCCTATATATACGCCGCCCCCGCCCCGACTCCACCACCACCCGAACCCCGCCGCCCGCCCTGCCGCCTAGCGTCGCGCACGCTGCCGTCGCCGCCCAGAGCCCAGCCCGCTGCCCGCGCCACCCCCCGCCTCGCCGGACCTCGCCGGAGGTATAAGCCGCCGTTCGGTTTTATTTTTAAACCGATTCGTTTTTTAGAAAACCCTAGTTTTCCTTTTTTTAGAATAGATCGGTTTTATTTTTTTCCCGGTTTAGTTCAGTTAGCGGACGTTCGTCCGTACATTCGTTTTAACGAACGGTTTTCGCTTGTTGGTTACAAACAACGAACGTTCGTTCGTTAACTGCTCGCTGCTTTTTCTTTTCTCGGTTTTCGCGATTATTTTCGGTCGCGATTTACGATCCGATTTTCGTTTGATTTATCTTTCCGCTCGTTTATCGGAATCAGGCGATTCAAGCGCCTAGATCTTCGTCTCGAAACCCTCTTTCTGTTTAATCAACTTGAACAAGATTTTGGTACTGTAAAATTTGACTTAAATTCAGATTAGTAAACGGATCTTGTTTCTTTCGCAGTTTGAGTTTCGTTGCTCCGTTTGATTTGATTTCTTATGCAAATCGGAGTTCTTAAGCTGTACTTTCTGTTTAGTTCTTCTTATTTGGGATTTACCCGTGCTTCTTTGATTGATTGCTTATGTATTCTATTGTTTGTTTGCGATAGAATTCCCGGAGTGCGAAGCGTGCTACTATGAGTCCCTAGGTTTTGCGGATCGTCAGCAAGGCAAGTAACACATTGATCATACTCTTTTCATACCCAGTTTTTATGCATTAGCTCCAATCCTCAAACATTGCATGATTAGGATGTGATTAACTTGTGGGTACTGGGAAGTAGTTGATGAGGTAGAACCTATTGCCATGTTATATTCAAACCCTTGGGAGTTACTTCTACGTATTGCTTATATTGCTATGCTATGCTCGTACACGTGGTTTTGGGTGAGTGAATCCATGACAGATGTGAGATGATTAATTAATGGTTCAACTTAAGGTGGCAACTTTAATACACATCTGGGTGGATTGCTTGTCGGGCACCGGAGAATCCAAAGGTTGTCCTAGGATATCCCGGAGTACCCGGGTGATCATCCTAAGGTCCGCCACCCAGGCTCAGAGGGAACTGAGATATTTTCATGCTAGAAACTTCCGTGTGCAGCCACAAGCTATTATGGGCTCTAGCATAGTTGAGTAAGTTGCATGAGCTCTTGAAGAGGTGGATCAGCAGGTAGAGGGATGTATGTTGGAATGGTCTGCCCGGAGTAAAGAGTTAATGTTTCTGAAAGACTGTGTCTCGGTCATCCGTTTCTCAAACATCATGTAGTGCGAGAAAATCCAACGGAGGAGATCGATTCTTGTGGGGAAAAGTGCGCAAACCTCTGCAGAGTGTACAATCTAATCATGGTTAGTCATGTCCCCGGTTATGGACATCTTGAGTATCTAGTATTTGGAGTATCCTAAGTATCTCATCACTCTAAGTTAATATTGTTGGGTTGATAATTACTTTAATTGGGATTGAGTTGGAGGAACCTTCTCAATGATGTTTCAACTACCATGATAGTTAAAATAAAATCTATTCCTTTGTTGTAGGAAAAATTGGCTTTTCAAGAAACTATAACCATAGAGCTTTCCACCAGCCAAATATGCATGTAGTGATAGCATTATTCTGTTCTTGCTCATTGTGTTATATTGCCAAAGATATTCCATGTGTCGACTGTTTACGAGCTGCAACATATTATGTTGCGCACTTTTCAGACGAGGAGTAAGGTTCGTTAGGTCGTTGTCGTGCAGCTCAGCTATGCCGTTGGAGTTGATGGACTCACTTTACCTTCCAAGCCTTCCGCTGTTATCGTATTAGATGGCCTTAAGCCATATTTATTGTAATAAGTTCTCTTTTGAGACATTCGATGTAATAAGTGTGTGATTGCTACTCTGTTATAAATCCTTTGAGTATTGTGTGTGTCAGCATTACCGATCCAGGGATGACACTTAAGCACAAAGACTTGACCGTTTGAGGTCGGGTCGCTACAATGGCTCTCTTGATCAATCCCGCACCCGCCCACTTGATCCTCTCTTCGACTCTATCGATATCTATGACCCCTCCCTCTCTTCTCGTGGATCACCGGGCCCTCTATATATGATATGGATAGGCCTCCGTTTCACAGACGACATTGCATGCAAAATTTTGTTTGAGATGTCATCGACACATATTCCCACAAATACATTCACGAAATCAACCCCCCCCCCCAAAAAACAAAAAATACTCACGAATGCACAAGCCATTTGTCTAGGTTTGTATCTCTCTCACACACACACACGTAGGTGGGGGACGTGCACGAAGAGAAGAGGTGCACGCACGGTGCACGTACTCCCGTCTCTTTCCCAATCACACCCGTGCGGGTACATGGTGGAGCTCATTTCTGTACGAAAAGGCAGCCCACGTGGTAATTTGACACGTGTACTGGTTGTCCACTTGATGGAGGGAGGATCGTCTACCACGGGTGGACAAACAAATTCTGACTTGACGCGTTATGTTAAAAAAGATGCAAATCATGTGGGGCCTACCTTAGAGGCAAGGCTCTATACAATGGAGTACTTTTGATGTGTCCCGTCAACTTGCAGAATGAGGAGAAGCTTGCTTAGTACGCCGTCTCCCCCACCCACGGGCGTGGTGGCTCGCAGGATGAGGTGAAGCTTGCAGCATCAAGCCAGCGCGGTAAGTTGTTTTACCTCTTACGGGATACTTGTTTTTCATAGTTTGACTCTATGAGGGATCTAAGCTCCCGTTCCTTTGACAAGACTGGCAGAAGAAGGCCGGACAGATCGACTGTCCGGCTCCTTTGCCAGAAGACCCAGCGGACGCCCGCTTGACGGGGCTGCTGGTTCCGGCACCTTACGTGGTGCCGGAGAAGAAGGCCAAGAAGAAGGCCACGGGAACTCGAAAGAGTTCCCGGCGCCCGGTGGCGTCGGATTCATCGTCCGATGACTCCGAGGCGCACTCCTCCCACGAAGACGAGGAGGAGAAAGAAGAGGCCTCTCCCCCTCCAGCGGAGGGAGAGAAGAAGAGGAAGGCCGCCCCAACCGAGGGGGCCGGAGGGTCCAAGAAGGGAAGGACCCTTCCTCCGTACTACTCCACCAAAGCCGTCGACAGCGAAGAGGAGTGGCCATCCAGGGCCAAGCCCCTGGCAAAATCGTAAGTATCCGGATACCAGAATAACTCATGGCGTTCCTTTATTGCACAGTATCTTCTGACGCCGAATATAATCATGCGGTCCGCTCAAGGCCAGGCTCGACGCTTCGTCGAGCGGCTCCCTGGGTTCGTCGGATGTGAATAGTCTTTCACTCCCAACTGCTACCTCCCCTCGTCCTACGGACGATGCCGAGGTGGAGTCCCAAAAGTGTCCAAGCCAGGAGGAGGTGGTCCTGGAGGCGCCGCAGGCGACCTCCCGGACTCCAGCGAAGGGGATAAAACCTCAAGGGCTCTAAGTCCGGCCCCGGGCCGGACACCGCACCGGAACCTTCAGTGGTTCCGAGTCCGCAGCGGCCCCCTAGCAAGGAGGGCAAGTTTACGACGCCGGTGACCTCCGGCCCAACCGAGGCACCGGATAATCTGCTGGAGGTGCTTAACGGCGCCTCCATCGACGCAGGAGCACCGCACTATTATGAGTACGGTGATCCGTAAGGTTCGATCCGCCAAGAGCGGGCTAATCAAGCTCGTGCCAGCCTTCTAACAAGGCTTTGAGGTATGTATTTAAGATATGTAAAAATATTACCGCATAGACAGTAGCCCCTGATGCTCAGTTTGGTGTTCGGAAAGAAAAGCCGAACTGAGGATCAAAAAGATATATGCAGGAGTCTAACATAAGTATGTCAATATGGGAATGCAGGCTGCGCTGCTGACCTCTGCCGCACTGACTGCGGAGGTCAATGCATTGAAGCAGAGCCTCGAGCAGTCCGAGAACGAGCTCGGCCTTGCCAAGAAGCAGCTCGAGGACAAGGAAGGTAAGTAATACCTTATGTAAGTATATAAGAAAGATGTGGTTGCAAAAAATGACAGGACCAACGTGAGTATTACAGGGGCCACAACCCAGGTGGCAACCCTGAAGGAAGCGATGTCCAAGGCCGAAGAAAATGCGGCCGTGGAGCGTATCGAGCGAGAAAAGCAGGAGGCGCGGGTGGCGGAGGTACAACAAGAGCTCCAGGCTCTCGTGAAAAAAACACGAGAGTTTGGAGCTTGACTCAAAGACTCGAGAGTCCGAGCTTGCCTCTGCCCTTGAGAGCGCCAAATCTGCCAAGGCCGAAGCCTAAAAAGCCCTCCAGGAGATTGAGGCGATGAAGAAGATAGCGGCGGGTAAGGCATTCTTTATGCAAAGCAAGCACGTGAAAGTGAATTACTTGTTACTTACCCGAGTCCGGAGATCTCCAGGAGCATTTGCAGATCTGCCCCGCAGTGTGTCCGACGCTGCCGCCTGCTACCGGGTTGAGGAGGGGAGCTCAACGGAGAAGGTGTTCTGGTCTCAGTATGCTGAGGCCAGACACCCGGTGCCCTTGAGCGACCAGCTGAAGCAACTGGTCGAGCTCCATAAGGTGGCCAAACAGGCCATGAAGGGCCTCATAGTCCGGTTGTGGCCTGGGGAGGCCATGCACTGGAGCTACTGGCTGGTGAGGCGGCCGTGGACGCCTTTGCCCATGGCTTGAAGTCATCAAGCGCTCAGATGCATCGAAGGTGCCCATGAGGCCCTTGCCCGTGCTAAAGTGCACTGGGGCAAGATGGACGCTGAGAAGCTTGTGACGGACGGACCACCGCCGGGCAAGGAGCATCGCAAGCCCGAGATGTATTATGAGGGTGTCCTGAAGGGTGCCCACCTTATAGCGGATGAATGCTCCAAAGATGTAATTTTTTAGTAAACTCGCATTTGTGATCCTGTACGCTGAAAACTTGTTCATATGCGCTAATCAACGCTTTTGAATTTAAAATATTACCTTCTGTGCGGCCGTTTATTAAATTTGAGAGATGGCGAGTCGTCGGCTTCTGCCCCATGCCACGAGTGCTGGGGTGTTCGGGATAAACTTGAGCGCTCTTTTTTCCATTCTTGGGTCCTTCGAGGGAGGCGCTCAACACAACGAACAAGGCAATCGGACTATAATGCTTGAACACTCTCACTTAGCCATAGAATTCTAAATTTCGGCGAAGCCCCTAGTATTCGGAAGACCGAGTTCGGGGCGCTATCCACGCCTAGGCCGGACAAAGCCGACTCCTCGCTCTAAGCAGCATAAGTCTTTAGGGACTCGAAAACCTCTCGAACAGCGACCAGCTCTCGCCCTATCATGACGGTCAGTTTTAGCTTTCTCCACTGAGGTGCTTAGCCCAGCTCAACCGGGGCACAGTCGCAGTGGTTCTCCCAGCGCTACCTTAGTCGATATAACGGAACGTAAGGTACCAAAACATGGGGGCCGGGCAAACCCATCTATTGACCCAAGACATGATTCGGAGCCGATGCATATAATGCTATAAGTTCGGGGTGCCGTACTTGTGAAAGTGTTCGGACTTATCACACCGTATTTTGGGGTACTTAAGCCCCTGGTGTATTGGCCATACCAAAGTGTACGGTTGCATAATGTCATAACTGAACATATTTACCTAAAAAAGGAATGCAATAATAGACAAAAGCTATGTATTTTTTATTCGAAAAGGCTGCGGTAAAAGCAGAACGATACAAATAGTGCGATAAGCAAGAGATGGGACTATTTGACGGCAAGCTGCGGGATGATATGTGGAACAAGTATACTGCTTGTTATAGAGACCACCTGGACACTCGACGTAGTTGTCTGCCTCCCTGGCTGTTGCATCGTGTGTTCGGTGATTGTACTGCCAGAGAGGCCTTCCGGAGAGCGGAGTCCTGAAAGTAAGAAAAAAGAATGACAAAATCGGGAGCCCGTAGTGCGGTTGAGCCGCATTTTGGGCATGCCGTGATCGTGCCCCTCCCCCTATGCCCATGGTATTTCCAGAGCGTAGTTATGTACGCGTAGTACTGGTTTCGCAATTACGCGAGGGCTGGGGTTGGGACCACATTGCTACACTTGCTCGGAACGTGCCAGGCGGTCTTGTTGTAGGTTACTCCGGGCGCGCTTGACGGTGTCCTGACGTTTAATAGCCGGACTGGAGAATTGCCTTGAGAGGCTACTTTGTACTTCCGCCGAGGGTCAGCCAGATGCTCCTCGATTCGGAGAGAGCGTTCGGTGTTTCCATTGATCGTAATGACTCCTCGAGGGCCTGGCATCTTGAGCTTGAGGTATGCATAGTGCGGCACCGCATTTAACTTTTGTAAATGCGGTTCGTCCGAAAGCAAAGGCGTGATAGCCGCCATGAACGTAAACTATGTCGAAGATTAACTCCTCGCTTCGGAAATTATCTGGGGATCCGAAGACCACCTCAAGTGTAATTGAGCTTGTACAGTTGGCCTCTACACCTGGTATGACGCCTTTAAAGGTCGTCTTTGTGGGTTTAATCCTTGAGGGATCTATGCCCATTTTTCGCACTGTATCCTACTAAAGCAGGTTCAGGCTGCTGCCGCCGTCCATAAGGACTCTAGTGAGGTGAAATCCATCAATGATTGGGTCTAGAACCAATGCGGCGAATCCGCCATGGCGGATGCTAGTGAGGTGGTCCCTTCAATCAAAAGTGATCGGGCAGGAGGACCACGGGTTGAACTTTGGGGCGACTGGCTCCAACGCATATACGTCCTTGAGTGCACGCTTCCGCTCCCTTTTGGGGATGTGGGTTGCATATATCATGTTCACCGTCCATACTTGTGGGGGGAAGCCCTTCTGTCCCCTATTGTTCAGCGGCCGGGGCTCCTCCTCGTCATCGCTATGCAGCCCCTTGTCTCTGTTTTCGGCGCTTAACTTGCCTGCCTGCTTGAACACCCAACAATCCCTGTTGGTGTGATTGGCTGGTTTTTCGGGGATGCCGTGTATCTGGCAAGAGCGATCGAGTATTCGGTCCAAACTGGACGGGTCCGGAGTATTTCTTTTAAACGGCTTTTTCCGCTGACCGGGTTTAGAGCCTCTGAATCCGGCATTAACTGCCGTATCCTCAGTGTTGTCGCTGTTAATGCGGTGCTTGTGCTTGTTGCGATGCGACCTGCCATTGCTGTCCTTGGTATCCGAATTACCAGGGCTCTTGGTCATGTTATTGCTACGAGCTAGCCAACTGTCTTCTCCCGCGCAAAAGCGGGTCATGAGTGTTGTGAGGGCTGCCATGGATTTTGGCTTTTCCTGTCCTAGGTGCCGGGCAAGCCACATGTCAGGGATGTTATGTTTGAAGGCTGCGAGGGCCTCTGCGTCCGGACAGTCGACTATTTGATTTTTCTTGGTTAGGAACCGTGTCCAGAATTGTTTGGCCGATTCCTCTGGCTGCTGAATTATGTGGCTTAGGTCATCGGCGTCTGGTGGTCGCACATAGGTGCCCTGGAAATTATCGAGGAATGCGGCTTCCAGGTCCTCCCAACAACCAATTGACTCTGCTGGCAAGCTGTTAAGCCAATGCTGAGCTGGTCCTTTAAGCTTGAGTGGGAGGTATTTGATGGCGTGTAGATCGTCACCGCGGGCCATGTGGATATGAAGGAGATAATTCTCGATCCATACCACAGGATCTGTTGTGCCATCGTATGATTCGATGTTTATGGGCTTGAAAACCTCAGGGATTTGATGATCCATTACTTCATCTGTGAATCATAGTGGGTGTGCGGCGCCTCTGTACTGGGCTATATCACGACGTAGCTCAAATGAGCTTTGTCTACTGTGTTCGGCCTAGCCGGAGTTGCTATATCCGGCATGACGGTTATCGTCACCTGTCGTGGGGCGCCCACGCGATCCGTAGATCGATCTTGTTTGCCTTGCCTTGTCCTCCAATATATCTCACATGTCTGGCGCATTTCCCCGTGCCTTGGTATTCTTTGAGCGACGTCGGGGTGCGGCTTGAGTGGAGGGCCGAGAGGCCTCTCTGTCGCGGCCACGAGGTGGACGGTCAGCCGCATCATGCGCTGGTGATGTAGGTTTGGGTGCTTCCTCCTCTAGTCGGGGTAGCAGCCTGCGCTTTGGGTAGCTCTTGGAGGGGCGTTCGAGTTCGTACTCTTCGGCCGCAAGGACTTCAGTCCATCTGTTGGCTAGCAAGTCTTGGTCAGCTCTAAGTTGTTGCTGTTTTTTCTTGAGGCTGCTCGCCGTGGCCATAAGCCTGCGTTTGAAATGCTCTTGTTCGACGGGATCCTCAGGCACGACAAATTGCTGCCGCCGAGGCTTGCCTCGCCTTCGGAGGGAGGCATGTAATTATCGCCCTCTACCTCTCTCTGTCATCGCTGTCATGAGGGCTGGCTTCTCCATCCTCCCGTGTCTTTGAATCCTGCTGAGGGGATTGTCTTCGGCAACCGGCCCGTGGTGTTATTATCTCCCGTGCTGGAACCGCCGTTTTTGCTTTGGCGGGATTTAGAGCGGCGCCGCTGACGCCGGCGCTTAGGCTGCTTCTTGGAGGGGGTCATCCTCCATTGTTCCATCGCCGTTCCCTTCTTTTGGGGTGTCCACCATGTATATGTCATACGACGAGGTGGCCTTCCAAAGGCTCCTGTAGGTGCTGGTTCTTGGTCGTCTCCTGCATCGGCGTCCATACCGTCGATATCTTCGGAGTCGAAGTCGAGCATGTCGGTTAAATCATCGACAGTGGCTACAAAGTGGGTGGTGGGTGGGCTTTGAATTTCTTCGTCGTCCGCATCCCAACCTCGCTGACCATAGTCCAGCCAGGGCTCTCCTGATAAAGAGAGAGACTTTAGTGAATTCGGAATGTCGCCGAAGGGCGAGTGCTGAAAGATGTCCACGGCGGCGAACTCCATGATCGGCGCCCAATCGGATTCGATCGGCAGGGGCGCGGAGGGTTCGGAGTCCGGAGAGGAGTCTGGCACCTTGGAGTCATGAGCTTCACAGAGGACAAAGCTGGTGTTCGTCTCGATAGCCATAGAGATTGCAGCCCCCGAGGCGCTGCCCAGCCACCCGTCCTCGATTGGCGCAGTCGGCTCCGAGCTAAGGGTCGGAGCGGACACGGGTGCGGCCTCCAGGGCACTGTTCGGCGGCAGAGCTAGATCATGCCCATCGTAACAGTGCGGTGCGCTCGGCTGTGGCTCGAACCCGTCGAAGATCAAGTCTCCACGGATGTCAGCCGTGTAGTTCAAACTTCCAAATCTGACCTGATGGCCAGGGGCGTAGCTTTCGATCTGCTCCAGATGGCCAAGCGAATTGGCCCGCAGTGCAAAGCCGCCGAACATTTAAGATCTGTCCCGGAGAAAAGTCTCACCCTGGACCGCATCGTTGTTGATGATCGGAGGAGCCATCGGGCCTAAAGATGACGCAGAAGGAACTCTCAATGAAAGCACCAATGTCGGTGTCAAAACCGGCGGATCTCGGTAGGGGGTCCCGAATCGCGTCTAGGCGGATGGTAACAGGAGACAAGGGACACGATGTTTTTACCCAGGTTCGGGCCCTCTCGATGGAGGTAAAACCCTACTCCTGCTTGATTAATATTGATGATATGGGTAGTACAAGAGTAGATCTACCACGAGATCAGAGAGGCTAAACCCTAGAAGCTAGCCTATGGTATGATTGTTGTTCGTCCTACGGACTAAAACCCTTCAGTTTATATAGACACCGGAGAGGGCTAGGGTTACATAGAGTCGGTTACAAATGGGACGAGATCTACATATCCGCATCGCCAAGCTTGCCTTCCACGCCAAGGAAAGTCCCATCCGGACACGGGACGAAGTCTTCAATCTTGTATCTTCATAGTCCAGGAGTCCGGCCAAAGGTTATAGTCCGGCCATCCGGACACCCCCTAATCCAGGACTCCCTCAATGGGCAACCTTGGATGCAAGATACATGTAACAGAAGCTGGAAGCTTCATAGCATTGTACTATCTCGCTGATAAATTACAGTACGTACTATACAAGTACTTCCTCCATTCCTAAATATAAGTCTTTGTAGAGATTTCACCATGAACCACATATGGATGTATATAGATGCATTTTAAGTGTAGATTCATTCATTTTGTCCCATATGTAGTCCACCTAGTGCAATCTCTACAAAGACTTATATTTAGGAACGGAGGGAGTACTATGTAAAGAGTTAGGTGTTGCATGGTGTCCAGAAAATATGATGATAGTGTGAGGTGGGCCATGTAATCACTGAGCTTGCGTGTTTTCACTACTCTTGCACTCCTCTGCTGTAAGAATGGAGAAAATTGTAATCTATTAGTACCTCCTTTCGCCGAAAGCGTGGGACATCCAGTAGTCCTACCACCTCAGTAATAATGACCAATGAGCCGTCAAATCACATAGACCCAGCAGTAAGTTGGACGGACGAAGCAACCATCACTCTTGAATCCTCTTCTCCCTTCAACGCATGCGCCAGTGATAGGTCGCGTCCGCTCTCCTGGGCATGAATGCGGCACCGATTCTTTGGAGCGGCGCTGACTGTTTTGGGCGGGAAGCGCGCGCGGGCGATGGAGGGGCTTTGGGTGGGCCAAGCTGGTCAGGAGCGGGCGTGGCAGTTGTCCACCTGTCCCTACCGGACGCCCGGAAATGAGAGGATGCACCGACTCTCGCGGCTAAAATCATACACTACACACCATCTCTCTGTAGGAGTAGGTCGATCTATCGCTCTCTCTAACACACACATGCTGTTAAATACACACACACACACACACACACACACAGGTTCATAGAAAAGGAAAATCGTATGAAAAGGGCCACGGTGAAGTGAGATACAAATGGAGTACGTACAAGAAGAGAAGAGGTGACGAATATTCCATCAAACCTGGACTAAGGAGTAGTACTCCTTCTGTCTAGGTGTTAAGTCATCCTACGGAAATCAGATATTCCCAAAATGTTTAGGCTTCATCCATTAACTTCGCATCTCAATCCCCTCCTGGCCTCGTTGCTAGCGAGCGTTGTTACTTAGGGAGTGTAAGGATCCTTAGCAAGAACAACTTATAGCATAGCCGGGCAAGGTTAGGTGTTTGGAACTGTTAAAATATGTTAGCTTTTGTGGGCCAGCTAGCTTGGGTGGGATAGAAAAACCTTGCTAGCTCAGGAGAGCCAGATCAGCTCGCTTCCGATGGCAAACTTCCTGTAGTAGTAACATAGACTAGTAACGTATGCATGTTACTAGTCCAAGTTACTCACCACTATGACCAACCTAAGCAATGTAACCAAACGCTCCTTACTCTACCTTGTTATCTCCCCCGGAAACCCAATGCATGGAGCACGCGTTGATCAGTCAATAAATCAAAGTCGGCTTGCATGCGAGTTAATATGTGGCCCTGCATGGTAGCTAAAATGGCATCTCTTAGTTGTTTAGATTAATTGTTGTGTTTATAGATAGAAATCAGGGCTTTGATTGGAGGAATGACCAGTCAAGTTTCTCCTTCTCCTCCAATCTGCTTGCACCTTGGTCCCGCTGCACCTTCTAACATGACTTATTACACCTAGACGGAGGGAGTCGTACGAGATACGATGGCACACTGGCTTAGGTCGAATACAAGTGCTCAACATTGTGTGCATGTTATAATAAGGATTCACTTAAAATAGTACGTGAGCGAACAGAGGGATCAATTGGAAAGTGTTCCTGAGCAGTAGCGAGATGTGTGAGGTAAGATACACCGGGCGCTTTTAATTTTTCTTATTAATTTGTTTGTTTCATCCTCTGACTGGTGGGACCCAACGTACTACGTGGAGAGAGGTAAGGTGACTAAGGCTGCATTATTTCTGCACCACTGTGGATAGTCTTACCACCAAAGCCACATGACACGATTATGATTTAAATCCCAATGACTCCCACACACAAAAAAACATGGCATGCTTGTCACACGAATGCAGGAATGTATAAAAGGTTATTTTCCTCTCGTTGAACATAACGGGAGGGTCGTGTAGCTGGTTAGCCTGTTCGCTCATCAAACTTGAGGCCTTAGGTTCGATAACTACACTTGAGCATAATTCATGCCAGGATGATTCTTTGAATGGTCAAAATAGATGGATACGGAGCTATACGATCTCGCAGTGACCGTATAATCACCTCATCACGTATAAGCTGCAGCCTTGGCGCTTGTTTTCTAGGGTTTGCACTCTTCACACTCTCTCCAGTATATATATACACGCTGGAGCCTCAGCGCTTGTAGTTGCTCTCTTCACACTCTCTCACCCTCTCCAGATCTAAAGAAGACTTCGTTGGTCTCTCTCTCTCTCTCTCTCCCCTCACTGCTGGTCTGCTTGTAGTTGCTCTCTTCACACTCTCTCACACTCTCCAGATCTAAACAAGACTTCGTTGGCCTCTCTCTCTCCCCTCACTGCTGGTCAAAGAGCCGGCAGGATCAGTCCACCGGGAAGGGAAGGAGGCTTAACGCCGTCGCCGTCGGCGAGGGAGGGAATCCACTACCGGTGCATCTGTTCACTTTCACCCAGCGGCGGCGCGGGAGGGCCTCTGACCCCTTCTTCTTTGCCGCCGTACATAGTGTGGGTCGAACGGCCTCCAGTCGCCCACCGAACCACACCCCAAGAACCTTAAGGTATAATTTACTTATTCCACATGCATTGCTCTAGCTGCATGTGGGATTTTTCCGCTCTACACTTGAATCGAGGTGTTGGATCAAACAGGAAAGTAGTGGGGAAAGTTGTATAGCATGAATCTAGGACGTGATTCAAAGAGGAAAGGAATGGGGGAAAGTAGTGGGAAAAGTTGTATAGCATGAATCTAGGACGTGGTTCAAAAAGGAAAGGAAGGGGGAAAGTTGTATCGCATGAATCTAAGACGTGGTTCAAAGAGGACAGGAATGGGGGAAAGTAGTGGGGAAAGTTGTATAGCATAAATCTAGGATGTGGTTCAAAGAGGAAAGGAAGTGGGGAAAGTACTAGTACAGACTGGCTATCCAGCACTGATACGTCTCCAACGTATCTATAATTTATGAAGCATTCATGCTATTTATTATCTGTTTTGAATGATTATGGGCTTTATTATACACTTTTATATTACTTTTGGGACTAACCTATTAATCGGAGGCCCAGCCCATATTGCTGTTTTATTGCCTGTTTCAGTATTTCGAAGAAAAGGAATATCAAACGGAGTCCAAATGGAATGAAACCTTCGGCAGCGTTATTTTTGGGAAGAATATGATCCTGGAGACTTGGAGTTCATGTTAGAAGATCCGCGAGGACTCCACGAGATAGGAGGGCGCGCCCCCCCTACTGGGCGCGCCCCCTGTCTCGTGGGCCCCTCGAGCACCTCCCGACCGACTTCTTTCACCTATATATGCCTACGTACCCTAAAACATTAGAAATGAAGATAGATCGGGAGTTCCGCCGCCGCAAACCTCCAGAGCCACCAAAAACCAATCTAAACCCGTTCCGGCACCCTGCCAGAGGGGGAACCCATCAACGGTGGCCATCTTCATCATCCCGGCGCTCTCCATGACGAGTAGGGAGTAGTTCACCCTCGGGGCTGAGGGTATGTACCAGTAGCTATGTGTTTGATCTCTCTCTCTCTCTCTCTCTCTCTCTCTCTCTCTCGTGTTCTCTCTATGACACGATCTTGATGTATCGCGAGCTTTTCTATTATAGTTGGATCTTATGATGTTTCTCCCCCTCTACTCTCTTGTGATGAATTGAGTTTCCCTCTTGAAGTTATCTTATTGGATTGAGTCTTTACTTTGAGAACACTTGATGTATGTCTTGCCGTGTTTATCTGTGGTGACAATGGGATATCACGTGCCACTTGATGTATGTTTTGGTGACCAACTTGCGGGTTCCGCCCATGAACCTATGCATAGGGGTTGGCACATGTTTTCTTGACTCTCCGGTAGAAACTTTGGGGCACTCTTTGAAGTACTTTGTGTTGGTTGGATGAATCTGAGATTGTGTGATGCATATCGTGTAATCATGCCCACGGATACTTGCGGTGACAACGGAGTATCTAGGTGACATTAGGGTTTTGGTTGATTTGTATCTTAAGGTGTTATTCTAGTACGAACTCTTTAATAGATCGATCCGAAAGAATAACTTTGAGGTGGTTTCGTACCCTACCATAATCTCTACGTTTGTTCTCCACTTTTAGTGGCTTTGGAGTGACTTTTTGTTACATGTTGAGGGATTGTTATATGATCTATCTATGTTATTATTGTTGAGAGAACTTGCACTAGTGAAAGTATGAACCCTAGGCCTTGTTTCCTATCATTTCAATACCGTTTACGCTCACTTTTATCATTAGTTACCTTGCTGTTTTTATTATTTCAGATTACAAAAACCTACATCTACCATCCATATTGCACTTGTATCACCATCTCTTCGCCGAACTAGTGCACCTATACAATTTACCATTGTATTGGGTGTGTTGGGGACACAAGAGACTCTTTGTTATTTGGTTGCAGGGTTGGCACACGTTTTCTTGACTCTCCGGTAGAAACTTTGGGGCACTCTTTGAAGTACTTTGTGTTGGTTGGATGAATCTGAGATTGTGTGATGCATATCATATAATCATGCCCACGGATACTTGAGGTGACAATGGAGTATCTAGGTGACATTAGGGTTTTGGTTGATTTGTATCTTAAGGTGTTATTCTAGTACGAACTCTTTAATAGATCGATCCGAAAGAATAACTTTGAGGTGGTTTCGTACCCTACCATAATCTCTACGTTTGTTCTCCATTATTAGTGGCTTTGGAGTGACTCTTTGTTGCATGTTGAGGGATTTTTATATGATCTATCTATGTTATTATTGTTGAGAGAACTTGCACTAGTGAACATATGAACCCTAGGCCTTGTTTCCTATCATTGCAATACCGTTTACGCTCACTTTTATCATTAGTTACCTTGCTGTTTTTATTATTTCAGATTACAAAAACCTATATCTACCACCCATATTGCACTTGTATCACCATCTCTTCATGAACTAGTGCACCTATACAATTTACCATTGTATTGGGTGTGTTGGGGACACAAGAGACTCTTTGTTATTTGGTTGCAGGGTTGTTTGAGAGAGACCATCTTCATCGTACGCCTCCCACGGATTAATAAACCTTAGGTCATCCACTTGAGGGAAATTTGCTACTGTCCTACAAACCTGTGCACTTGCAGGCCCAACAACGTGTACAAGAAGAAGGTTGTGTAGTAGACATCAAGCACCTACATTGGTTGAAAAGGGAAAACAATGACAAATGCAGTACGCACATCTTTAACAAACTGATCTTTTGTTTTGGAGGACAAGGCTGTAGAGTTTGAGCAGGACTAGATTTGCTGCGCTCACATAGGGAAAGGTGCCTAAAGATAACAAAACTGGGACCAACACAAATATGCTCCTTGGTTGTTTGTTCTTTGTTGCAACAGACTGCATCACCCCAAGACATCGGTAGAGGCACATGGTGCGGTGCATCCACCGCCCCTGCAACTCATTAGCTGTTGTTAATCTAAGGCCCTGTTTGGTTAAAAACTCCCTAGTCCCTACCTGCTCGGTTCCAGGGACTAAACATGGACTAGAGGTTATTAAATGACATGCTAAAAGACCATGTTACCCCTAGTAATGAACTAATAGAGACAAGGTGCGATGCGTGGCAGGGGTAACTGTTGGAAAAAGTAACAAAAAGACTCTCCCTCGGGGTTTTCTTTCTTTAGTCCCAAATGCCCACTTTTAGTCCCTAAAAGTCCCTCCTGTTTGGTTTAGATGGGACTGACACACAGTTTTTTTTAGTCCCTCCACCAAAATGTCCCTGTAAACAAACATCCTCTAATAATGCCGCTGGAAAATTGATGCAATGCCACAGTTAAAAGCAAATTACATGTTTAACGAATTTTATTGTTAATATAATCTCTCTGTTAATATAAATCAATGCCACCGTTTGAGAAATGCTACTTTCTTGCTTTCTTTCCCATTTAGATAAGGTAGATGCTTCTTTTTGTTGGCTTCCGTGTCATCCACCGTTATTGACCACTAGTTGTTTCCTTTGCACCTCTGTGTAAACAGGGTTATCTACTTCACCTCGTTGCCATTGTGACCTTTTGTTGCACTCCATAAAACACTTTTGTTTTAAGAGTGTTTTGTGTAGTTCAACCAAAATGTCACACCGACAACGTTGCTTGATTGCTTGATCTTAGTGGAACTACACAAGAGGAGATCTTACTTCCTATCCGTGTTGGCAAATTTGGTTCAGATCTTCTTGTGAGTTGTTTGAATTCCGCGTCATGAGAGGTCAGTACTAGCCTTCTTTCACATGATTCTGCAGTGTGCTTTCATATGTTGTGCTACTTGTACGGTAATGTTGCTTGATTTTAGTGAACAACACAAATGGAGACAAGACTTCCAATCTGTATGTGCACCGTAATATCCCATTGAGGTAAGATAAGGATATTTCACAATTGTTGGCCTGTATTTTGCCACTTTCATCATAAAATTAATGTCATTGTTTAGTGCTATACTTGTGCAACCTAATTGACATGCCAAATATTACATTGAAGGCGAAGCTTATGCATTATTGAACCAAATGATGAAGGGGAAGAACAAGGAAAAAAACAAAAATCAACTCCCGGTGCTGTAATGAAGCACTGGGACTGTGGTGGCACAAGTAATGATATAGTTTTGCATCTTAATTTATTGCTATGGCTGGAACGAGCAATTGTTTTGCCACTGATTTGATGCCACTCTTAATGTAATATGTAATTATCTCTACTTGTGCAAACACGGATCTTCTTTGAAGATACCATATATTTTAGTGGAACTGCACAGGAAGATGTTGGAAACATTAAACTAATCGAGGAGTATATAGTAAGCATGGCCCCCACAAAGAGATAGCAACAGATGGTTCCGAGAAGTGCTTCATCCGTATGCTCTACACAATAAGCCTCCTAACAAAGGTTGGTACTTCACCGATTTCATCCATATGATTGAGCTTTGTCATCTCTATTGGTGTTGTGCTACTGTTTAGATACTATCATCAAAAAGTGGTATTTTCCTTCAAAAGTGCTTCATCTGTGCTATTTAAATATTTCCATTCCTTTTTTTCGAGCACACAGGGATGCTTGCATTTAGTTGTCCTCTTTTCTTTGCACAACAAGATCATCCTCCTCTGAAGAATAATATGGAGTACGTGAAGTGACTAGTTCCAATTACGCCAGAATGAAGAAGCCCTGTCTATCTTCTCATCAGAAGGAGCAGTTGAAGGATGGTTACATTACACCCCACAAGACCAAACTAACTTCAGCTCAGAAGGACTGACAAATCTCCATTTTCTTGCTCTGATGCGCGAGTACAATGTTGTTCTATGATTCTTTGCGGTGAGTTCCATTTTTCTAAAAGTGTGCTCTACATGGACCATGTAGGTGCCTGTTTAAACTGTCAATTCATAGTACAGTTTGCTTTATACTAATCACTTTTTTTGTATTTCCGCAAACAGGGGTGCTCAGCTTGAATTGGTCAATGAATACATCGAATCATTCATTTCCACCACAAGAAAGGAGGTGCCGATAAGTTCAAGGCATTGCAACATATAAGGGCGAAATCATACAAGCTATGCGCGAATTTGGTTGATTTTGGTGGAACTACACAAAAAGAACAGATGGTTTATTTAGCACGAGGTGCCATGTCAATTACAGAACTGATGGCAAACCCTGCCCATTCCACAATCATAGGCATTTGATATTTTGGAATGGGAAAACCTTGTCAAATTTTGCTCATTGATTTTAGCAAGAAGACATGCGTTTGATATTTCCGAATGGGACGCCCTTTCTTTGTCGCCGCGTCGATCCATTTTTTTCTTTATTCTTTAGTTGTGAAGTAAATATTGGCTCTGACATGTGAATCGCTGAGATGCATAATCATCAATTGTTTTGAATGTTCTCTATGGATTGCCAGGCCTGTGTGTTTGATTGCAATGTACAAGAACGCTAACAAGCTGCTCAAACTCTTTGTACTCCGTCTGTTCCTTTTTACTTCGCACATTGTGAAAGTGCATACTTTTTTCTATAAGATTGGTCAAAGTAGAGATACTTTGACTGCAGACAAAACCTGTATGCAGACTAGAAAGGACCGGAGGGAGTACATGTGAAACTGCTGCAAACAAGGTGATCACCCTGGGAATAATGCTAGTACGTATCGTTTTGCATGTTGCCAGTGATACAAGAATTCGAACTGATCGAAATAAATTCATTCATACACGGTCGGATTTCATATAAACATGCCGGATTTCATTACATTTCATACATTCTTCAACTAAAAAGGGGTGCGCTGGAGGTATAATTAATTAACTGAAGCTACCCACACTGTCCGCCGAGCGAGCAGAAGCTTGATGACTTAACTGCAGGTGCGATTGCGTAATCGACATGTGGCCCAGATGCTGTTGGGACCACGTGCGGTCGACCAACTGCACCAGCAGTTAAGTAGAAGCAGCGTCCTTCTCCAACATAGCTCTCCGACTCCACGTCGCCGCCAAGAAGCTAACCGGCCGTCAGTGGTCAACTCGCCTAGCTTGGCTTCAACCGGAGGGTAGCAGCGGTGGCCTTACTTGGACCCGAGCGGCGGCGACCTACCGTGTTCCTCTTCCTCGTTTTCTGTGTGGTGCGACCTTGCTGGCAGCGGGGCGGGGCCTCGGCGGAGCCGGCGATGTCCTCTGTCTCGTTGCCGGCGGGTGGCGCCTCGGTGGAGCGTGGGAAATCCTCCCCCTCGTTGCCGGTAGGCTGGGGCCTCGGCGGAGCTGGCGGTGTCCTCTGCCTCGTTGTTGGCGCCGCAGGGCCTCATTGACGCCAGCGGAGCGGGGACTCGTCGGAGCCGGCATTGTCCTCTCCTCGTCCTCAGTCTCGCCAAACAGCACCTTGCCTGCTTCATCGCCTCTTTGTAGGCGGCCGCAGCCTCCGCCACCCGCATGCGGTACCACCAGCGCTCAAGGCGGACCTCGCGGGTGGAGCGGTATGAGTCGAGCAGCGCCTCCTGCTCCGCCCGCTCCGCGGCGATCTGCTCCTCTGCCTGCAAGTGCTCCTGGAGGAGATGGTGGTTGTAGGCGGCGTCGGCCTGCGCCTCCCGGAACTGCTCCTCACGCTTCTGCCTCACCGTGTCGTTATATTGGGCACGGGCCTCGCCGATGGTCATGGTGCAATGCACCGGCGAGGATGGCGTGGAGGAGGGGGTTGGCGCCGGATAATCGACTACCATGTTCTCCATTGGGACGTCGTCGTCCTCCAGCTGCCTGCCAGCCAGCCAGTCGGCAGCAATGGCTGCCATCTCCTTGTGGTCCGTCCGCCCGCCCCGAAGAGCGCTAGGGCGCGAGGAAGCCATGGTGGGCAGTAGTGGTGTGGACAGGAGAAAGGGAACAGATGCGGATGACTGCGGCTATGGCCGGCGCAACAGTTTATATAGCAATGGTGGGCGGCGGAGGGACGGACGTGCTCGACCGCGTATCATTAATGTGGGCGGTAGAAGGATGGACGGACAGCACTTGTGTCGTTTGAAGGCGGAGCAATTGCTCGCAAAGCGAAGCGGGCGGCGCTGACCGTTGGCGGGAAGCGGCAGCGAGGGAGGCGGTCTGCAGGTGGGCCAGCGGTCAGACTTCGTGCTTAGCGGTGGTCGGTCCAGCAGCCGGACATCTTGGCTCGCCACCGCTTCGCCGAGATGAGCGGCGACAATCGACGATGGACGTAAGCTTCCGACCAGAGCCGGCGCCCTTTGTCCAAGCCGGTTCATGCCGTGTTCACCATAGAGCAGGTGCGGCCGCACTTCGACGCCCTAATGGCGGAAGAGCTACCAGTGCAGGAGGACCTGTGTTGCAACCTCTGTCTCCTCAACGAGCACCGGTGAACAAGCAAACAACAATGCCGTCACGGACATGTCGCCCTATGATCCTGGCTTCCCGAATGAGCAGCGGGCGCGATATCAGACCATCCGTAGGGCCCGCGAGGCCCTCTCCGTCGTCCTTCGAGTTGTTGCGCTCGCCGTGGCGCCGCCGTCTCGCGTTGTCAACATGGTCAACGGACATGAGGATGAGGAGATGACTTTACTTGGAGAGGATGACAGTGGGGGGCCCACCAGGGCCATAGCCGCACGTACGCAAGTGCCTCCTTATTAGTATATAAAACTATATTTTTTGCTTCCTCCTGGTTTCCTGACATCACGGTCCCACACCATTGTCAACCTATGTAGTCAATAAACGAGAGAATTGCACAAGGAGCGGCCGACAGTTGGGACCAAGCAGCTCCAGCAGTATTTGTGTTTTTGAGGTGTGAGCATTGCAGAGTTTTTCTTGAGCGATGTTTAGCCCAGATATTAATTTTCTCCTCTGAACAACAACGAAAACATCACTGCAGGTATTAACTGGGCGGGTTGTGGCAGTCTAGCCCAGGCCAGATATCCAGCCCAGGTATTAGTTTTTTTCAAGCTAAAAATGGCTAGCCCAGCTATACTTTTTTTAGGAATACCCAGGATGGGTCAAGTTGTTATTCTCCACCCCGCTGGGCTGCAAATCTTTCCTAGGAGGGATGCATTAGGCTTAACAAGAAAATGGGCTTTAAGAAATAATAAATGGGATGTAATTATAAAAACTGGGCAATAACTATAAAAATGCACCAAACACGTAATTACTTTATAAAATATTATTTTTGGATATTGAAAATTTTAATTTCATTAATTGTTGCGTGCGTAATGTTTCGTTGGATTTTTACGTAATATAAATTTATATTGAAATTGTATTTAATCTGACTAGAAATTTCGAGATAAAAATATTTCGGATCCCATTGAAATGTGGGAAATTTTGTTGAATTCTATTTTGAACGGTTGGTTGAAATGGGTTGTACTTTTAACAAACTGTAAATGGGTTGTAGTAAATTCCATTAGAATTCAAAAATTGGTTGCACATTCTTACAAATCTTAAATGGGCTATAAGTTCTCTGCCACACACTTGTGGCCTTACTAAGTTGATGCGTCCCCTCAAAGAAAGAGAGTTGACGCGTATGCAAGGCTTTGTCAACTTATAGTCAACACACGGTTCTAGCAGCAGTGGCCGTTGGATGTCCATCCAACGGATGCCGTGCTTCTTCTTCAATCTCGGATATTCTAGCTTCACCCGCCCAAAAATTGATTCCTCCCCGACATCTGGGCGCACCGTTTCGAAGTCGACCTGTGGGCCTACTAAGTTGACGCTGCATCAAGGGCTTTGTCAACTTAGTCAATATAAATGATTCTAGCTGCAAATGACCGTCGATGTCCATCCAACGACTGTCGTGCTTCTTCAACCTCTGGTCTTCTTGCTCCAGCCGCCCAAAGCAAAGACCGATCGTGCCGCTCCTGCCTCCCCGTGGTGGTCAGAAAGGCTGCGCAGGCCTCACCGCCCCCTACTACTCCCACCGCTGGCCAGGGCATCCCTCTACTCACCCACACCCCCTGTTGTTCTACAGCGACGGCAGCCTCACACCGCAGCCGAACTAGTGAACCCTCGTACTCCTCTCCGCGTGGGCATCCACTGCCGCGTCTTCCCCGGCTCCGCGTCATCCCCTTCCCAGGCCTCGCCGTCATCCACCACCCTGGTGCTCTCGGCGCGGCGTGGTAAACGTGGTCAAGGAACGACTTCCATCCGAAGAGTACCGTACGTGGAGAGGCTAACAGCTGGGTCCACGACGGCCGCAAGGAAGTGCCTCCTTATTACGCGCAAAATAATTATTCCTCCACCTGACAGCAGGGACCCACTGGATGGGCAATTGTATTTCGCGAAAAAAAGTTTCCCCCTGACTGCTGGGACCTACCAGCTACATCTTCACACACAAGGAAGTGTGTCCGGGCAAAAACAATGATTCGCCCCCCTGACTGCTGGGACCCACCAGGTACATCTTCGCAGTAAGGAAGTGCCCGATACCGGGACCCACCTGTCGCCGGCGCATATAGCGTTGTCATCTTGGTCGCGAACATGTACGTACATACTGGTCGATGTAGAGGCGCGCATGTAGCATGTACACGTACGTACATCGGCCAGGGTGTAAGAAAGGAAATACGACCACGTACGTACATACGAGTGGGGTCTCGAACGCCTACTCACGCGTACGTACGGCCAGGGCTCGTGTACATGGCTGGGTCAGAACGGAGAAACTGTATCGTCGTCGTGTTCATGGGGAGGCAACGGAATGCATCGTGTTCATCGAGAGACAACAGAATGCGTGGGAGCTAACCGGCTTAGATGGAACAGCTAATGGAAATGAGGTCTGGCATACCGCAGAACGGAGGAAACGGCCTGGTGTTCGACCGGTCACGGTTGAAACAGGATCTTGTTCATGGGGAGGGGTCTGGCGTATCGCAAAACGGAGGAAACGGACCTCCTACGGTCAAAATGGGGGTCCTATTGATCGGGAGGGGTGTGGCATACCGCAAAACGGAGGAACCAGACTTGTGTTGGAGCGCTCTGGTCGAAACATGGGTCCTGTTCATCGGGAGGGGTGTGGCGTACCGCAAAACGGGAATCCACGAGATACTGTTCATCTCCACTGCCGACCCCCTCCAGCCCCCACGGGCTAATGTTCATCCACCGTCGACCTCCTCCAGCCTCCACCTGCGACTGTTCATCCATGGGCTCCTGTTCATCCAGCCTCCACCGCGTGCTACTCCACCGGCTACTGTTCAACCAGCCCTCTCCACAGGCTCATGTTCAACCACCCCATCACGGGCTACTGTTCATCCAGCCTCCACCATCTACTGTTCATCCAGCCCTCCACGGGGTGGTCCTGTTCATCCAACCCTCCACGGGGTCCTGTTCATCCAGCCCCAACCGGCTCGATCGATCGGGGTCCTGTTCATCCAGAGGCAACACCACGGGGTCCTGTTCATCCACCCCACTGGGAACTGTTCATCCAAACCCCCAAAGAACGCCACTATTCATCCAGGCGGCATCGATCGGCTTGATTAGCGGCGATGGCGAAGGAATCGCTCGATCGGGTTCAGTTAACAGCCATCGATCGATCACTCGGGTTCAGTGTAGCCTGCAGTGCAATCGCTCGGGTTCAGTTAGAGCCCAACACCTCGCTCTGGTTCAGTTAGAGCCCAACGCCTCCCACCCACGCGCATGCGTGTAGGAGAGAAACGTGCATCGCTCGGCCCCGACCACCCACCGTAACCGGGAACACCCCGATATTTTCCTCGCCCTCGCTTCTACCACGGTTTTTTCCGTCATGGACGGCCCAAAGAATGTCATGCAACTGCGTCTTCGGCCCGCCAGGACAAAAAGCCCATTTTCTGTCATGATTTTTTGTCATAGAAGTAGGAGCCCACCACATCTATGATGATATCGGGTTTTGTCAAAATTATCGTCATAGAAGTGTCATAAGTATGATAGAAAAAATATCGTTCGGCCCAAAATGCCACGGATGTGTCTTTTTTTTGTAGTGCTACTGTCCTACAAAACTCTGCGCTTGGAGGCCCAACACGTGTCTACAAGAATAAAGTTGTGTAGTAGACATCATTCCTCCACCAGCCTTTTGCGCTTGATGTGCAGCATGGCATTCTCGTCCATAAGTTTCTCGACAATGACGTCGGTCCTCATCAACAAGGCAGTGATACGTCTCCAACGTATCTATAATTTTTTATTGTTCCATGCTATTATATTACCCCTTTTGGATGTTTATGGACTTTATTTTACACATTTATATCATTTTTGGGACTAACCTACTAACCGGAGGCCCAGCCCATATTGCTGTTTTTTTTTTTTGCCAATTTCAGTATTTCGAAGAAAAGGAATATCAAACGGAGTCCAAACAGAATGAAACCTTCGGGAGCGTGATTTTTGGAACAAACGTGATCCAGAGGACTTGGAGTGCAAGTCAAGAAGCAGCCGAGGCCTCCACGAGATAGGAGGGCGCCCCCCTATAGGGTGCGCCCCCTGTCTCGTGGGCCCCTCGGGCGGCCACCGACGTACTTCTTCCTCCTATATATACCTATATACCCCGAAAACATCCAGGGGCACCATGAAACACCATTTCCACCGCCGTAACCTTGTGTATCTGCGAGATCTCATCTTGGAGCTTTCACCGGCACTCTGCCGGAGGGGGAATCAACCACGGAGGGCCTCTACATCAACATCCTTGCCCCTCCGATGAGTTGTGAGTAGTTTACCACATACCTACGGGTCCATAGTTATTAGCTAGATGGCTTCTTCTCTCTTTTTGGATCTCAATACAATGTTCTCCCCCTCTCTTGTGGAGATCTATTCGATGTAAACTCTTTTTGCAGTGTGTTTGTCGAGATCCGATGAATTGTGGGTTTATGATCAAGTTTATCTATGAATAATATTTGAATCTTCTCTGAATTCTTTTATGTATGATTAAGTTATCTTTGCAAGTCTCTTCGAATTATCAGTTTGGTTTGGCCTACTAGATTGATCTTTCTTGCCATGGGAGAAGTGCTTAGCTTTGGGTTCAATCTTGTTGTGTCCTTACCAAAGGATGTAAAGGGTTGCAAGGCACGTATTGTATTGTTGCCATCGAGGATAACAAGATGGGGTTTATATCATATTGCATGAGTTTATCCCTCTACATCATGTCATCTTTCTTAATGCGTTACTCTTGTTCTTATGAACTTAATACTCTAGATGCATGCTAGATAGCGGTCGATGTGTGGAGTAATAGTAGTAGATGCAGGTAGGAGTCGGTCTACTTGTTATGGACGTGATGCCTATATACATGATCATGCCTAGATTATCTCATAACTATGCGCTTTTCTATCAATTGCTCGACAAAGAATTTGTTCACCCACCGTAATACCTATGCTATCTTGAGAGAAGCCACTAGTGAAACCTATGGCCCCTAGGTCTATCTGTTATCATATTTGCTTTCAATCTACTTTTATTTGCATCTTTACTTTTTGCATCTATATTATAAAATACCAATAATATATTTATCTTATCATACTATCCTTACTAGATCTCACTTTCGCAAGTGGCCGTGAAGGGATTGACAACCCCTTTATTGCGTTGGTTGCGAGTTCTCAGTATGTTTGTGTAGGTGCGTGGGACTTTTGAGGAGCCTCCTACTGGATTGATACCTTGGTTCTCAAAACTGTGCGAAATACTTATGCTACACTTGCTGCATCACCCTCTCCTCTTCGAGGAAAACCAACACAAGCTCAAGACGTAGTAAGAAGGATTTCTGGCGCCGTTGCCGGGGAGGTCTTCGCTCAAGTCAAGACATACCAAGTACCCATCTCCCTCGCATTTACATTATTTGCCTTTTGCCTCTCGTTTTCCTCTCCCCCACTTCACCCTTGCCGTTTTATTCGCCCTCTCTTTCCCAATCTCCTCTCTCTTTTCGCTTGCCGTTTTTCTTTTTGCTTGTATGTTGGATTACTTGTTGCCATGGCGCAAGATAATACCAAATTGTGTGACTTCTCGAATACCAACAATAATGATTTCCTTAGTACTCCGATTGCCCCTCTTAATAATGATGAGTCTTGTGAAATCAATACCGCTTTGCTGAATCTTGTTATGAAAGATCAATTCGCCGGCCTTCCTAGTGAAGATGTCGATACTCATCTAAACAACTTTGTTGATTTGTGTGATATGAAAAAGAAGAAAGATACGGATAACAATATTGTCAAATTGAAGTTATTTCCATTTTCACTTAGAGATCGTGCTAAAGTTTGGTTTTCGTCTTTGCCTAAGAATAGTATTGATTCTTGGAACAAGTGCAAAGATGATTTTATCTCTAAGTATTTTCCCCCCGCTAAGATCATCGCTCTTAGGAACGATATTATGAATTTTAAACAACTTGATCATGAGCATGTTGCCCAATCTTGGGAAAGAATGAAATTGATGCTTCGCAATTGCCCTACTCATGGTTTGAACTTATGGATGATCATACAAAAATGTTATGCCGGTTTGAACTTTGCTTCTAGAAATCTCTTAGATTCGGCCGCGGGAGGCACATTTATGGAAATCACGTTAGGAGATGCTACAAAACTTCTTGATAATATGATGGCTAATTTTTCTCAATGGCACAATCAAAGATCTTCTAGTAAAAAGTGCATGCTATAGAAGAAATCAATGTTCTGAGTGGAAAGATGGATGAACTTATGAAGATGTTTGCTACTAAAAATACTCCTCTTGATCCTAATGATATGCCTTTGTCTTCCTTGATTGAGAATAATAATGAATCTATGGATGCGAATTTTGTTGGTGGGAATAGTTTTGGAAACAATGCTTATAGAGGAAATTTTAATGCTAGACCGTTCCCTAGTAATCCCTCTAATAATTATGGAAATTCCTACAATAATTCTTATGGTAATTTTAATAGGATGCCCTCTGAATTTGAGAATAGTGTGAAAGAATTTATGATCTCTCAAAAGATTTTTAATGCTTTGCTTGAAGAAAAATTGCTCAAAGTTGATGATTTGGCTAGGAACGTTTATAGACTTTCACTTGCTGTTAATTCTCTTAAACTTGGATCTTCTTCTCCTAAGCATGAGATCAATGAGTCTCTAAAAGTAATGAGAATTTCCATTGACGAGTGTAAGGAAAGAACCGCTAGATTGCGTGCTAAAAAGAACTTCATAAAGGCGTGTTATTCTAGTTTCCGTGAAAATAATGATGAGGATCTTAAAGTTATTGATGCGTCTCCGATTAGATCTATGTTTTGCAATATGAATTTTGATGATTATGGGACTGATGATGAATCAACTTTGCCTAGAAGGCGTCCCAAGAATTCGTAGTCTTTAGATCTTAATGTTAAATTTGGTAAAAGTGAGATTGGAGAATCCTCAACTTCTAATAATGTTGAACACACTATCTCGGATTTCAAGGAATTTAATTATGATAATTGCTCTATAAAAGGTTGTATTTCCTTGTTGCAAACCGTCGTTAATTCTCCTCATGTTTATAGTCAAAACAAAGCTTTTACCAAACATATTGTTGATGCCTAGATGCAATCTTATGATCAAAAACTTAATTTGGAAGTTTCTATACCTAGAAAACTTAATGATGAGTTGGAACCTACTATAAAGATTAGAATTAAATATTATGAGTGTTTTGCTTTGTGTGATTTGGGTGCTAGTGTTTCCACAACTCCGAAAACTTTATGCGATATTCTAGGTTTCCATGATATTGATGATTGTTCTTTAAATTTGCATCTTGCGGATTCCACCATTAAAAAGCCTATGGGAAGGATCAATGATGTTCTTATTGTTGCAAATAGAAATTTGGTGCCCGTAGATTTTATCGTTCTTGATATAGATTGCAATCTTTCTTGCCCTATTATTCTTGGTAGACCTTTCATTAGAACGATTGGTGCGATTATTGATATGAAGGAAGGGAATACTAGATTCCAATTTCCATTAAAGAAAGGCATGGAGCACTTTCCAAGAAAGAAAGTTAAATTACCTTATGAATCTATCATGCGTGCTACTTATGAGTTTAGTGCCAAAGATGGCACTCGTTAGATCTATCTTCGCTTTTATGCCTAGCTAGGGGCGTTAAACGATAGCTAGTTGGGAGGCAACCCAATTTTCTTTATGTTTTTTTGTTTTTGCTTCTGTTTAGGAATAAATAATCCATCTACCTTCTTTTTAGATGTGGTTTTATATTTTAATTAGTGTTTGTGCCAAGTTAAACCTATAGGATCTTCTTAGATGATAGTTATTCGATCTTGCTGTAATTTCCAGAAACTTTCGGCTCACGAAAACAATTTTTAAAAATAACCAGAACGTGATAAAATAGTTATTCCAATTTCTTCTGATCAATAAACAAATTGCCCAGGTCTTCCTATTTTTTCTGAATTTTTTGAGTTCCAAAAGTTTGTGTTAGTTACAGATTACTACAGACTGTTCTGTTTTTGACAGATTCTGTTTTTCGTGTGTTGTTTGCTTATTTTGATGAATCTATGGCCAATAAAATAGTTTATAATCCATAGAGAAGTTGGAATACAGTAGGTTTAACAAAAAATTAAATAAATAATGAGTTCATTGCAGTACCTTATGTGGTGGTTTTGTTTTCTTTCACTAACGGAGCTTATAAGATTTCCTGCTGAGTTTTGTGTTGTGAAGTTCTCAAGTTTTGGGTAAAGCTTTTATGGACTATGGAATAAAGGGTGGCAATATCCTAAGCTTGGTGATGCCCAAGGCACCCCAAGATATTCAGGAATAGCCAAAAGCCTAAGCTTGGGGATGCCCCGGGAAGGCATCCCCTCTTTCGTCTTCGTTCATTGGTAACTTTACTTGGAGCTATATTTTTATTCACCACATGATAAGTGTTTTGCTTGGAGCGTCGTGTATTATATTAGTCTTTGCTTTTTAGTTTACCACAATCATTCTTGCTGTACACACATTTTGGGAGAAGCCTATTTGATTAGAATTTGCTAGAATACTCTATGTGCTTCACTTATATCTTTTGAGCTTGATAGTTTTTGCTCTAGTGCTTCACTTATATCTTTTAGAGCATGGTGGTGTCTTAATTTTGAAGAAATTGCTAGTCTCTCATGCTTCACTTATATTATTTTGAGAGTCTTTTAGAACAGCATGGTATTTGCTATGTTCATAAAATTGGTCCTAGAATGGTAGGCATCCAAGTTGGGTATAATAAAAACTATCATAGGAAGTGAATTGGATGCTATGATCAACTTGTTACTTGATAATTGTTTTGAGATATGGAGGTAGTGATATTAAAGTCATGATAGTTGGGTGATTATGAATTTCAAGAATGCTTGTGTTGAAGTTAGCAAGTCCCGTAGCATGCACGTATGGTTAAAGTTGTGTAACAGATTTGAAACATGAAGTGTACCTGGCTTGTGCATCCTTATGAGTGGCGGTCGGGGACGAGCGATGGTCTTTTCCTACCAATCTATCCCCCTAGGAGCATGCGCGTAGTACTTGATTTTTGATGACTTCTAAATTTTTGCAGTAAGTATATGAGTTCTTTTGACTAATGTTGAGTCCATGGATTATACGCACTTTTACCTTTCCGCCTTTGCTAGCCTCTTGATGCCGTGCATTGCCCTTTCTCACCTTGAGAGTTGGTGCAAACTTCGCCGGTGCATCCAAACCCCGTGATACGATACAATCTATCACACATAAACCTCCCTATATCTTCCTCAAAACAGCCACCATACCTACCTATTATGGCATTTCCATAGCCATTCCGAGATATATTGCCATGCAACTTTCCACCGTTCCGTTCATCATCATCATGACATACTTTACTTTTGTCATATTGCCATTGCATGATCATGTAGTTGACATCGTATTTGTGGCAAAGCCACCATGCATTATTTTTCATACATGTCACTCTTGATTCATTCCACCATCCCGGTACACCGCCGGAGGCATTCATGTAGAGTCATATCTTGTTCTAGCTTCGAGTTGTAATCCTTACTTTGTAATCAATAGAAGTGTGATGATCATCATTATTAGAGCATTGCCCAATCAAAAAAAAGATAAAGGCCAAAAAGAAAAAAAAAGAAAGGCCCAAAAAAAGGGCAATGCTACTATCCTCTTTCCACACTTGTGCTTCAAAGTAGCACCTTGTTTTTCATGTAGTGAGTCTCATATATTGTGCTTCAAAGTAGCACCATGTTTTTCATATAGTGAGTCTCATAAGTTGTCTTTTTCATACTAGTGGGAATTTTTCATTATAGAACTTGGCTTGTATATTCCTACGATGGGCTTCCTCAAATGCCCTAGGTCTTCGTGAGCAAGCAAGTTGGATGCACACCCATTAGTTTTCTTCTGTTGAGCATTGATAGCTCTAGTGCATCCGTTACATGGCAATCCCTACTCCTCATGTTGACATCAATTGATGGGCATCTCCATAGCCCGTTGATTATCCTCGTCAATGTGAGACTTTCTCCTTTTTTGTCTTCTCCACACAATCCCCATCATCATATTCTATTCCACCCATAGTGCTATATCCATGGCTCACGCTCATGTATTGCGTGAAGGTTGAAAAAGTTTGAGATTATTTAAGTATGAAACAATTGCTTGGCTTGTCATCGGGGTATAGAAGTTGGGAACATCTTTGTGTGACGAAAATGAAGCATAGCCTAACTATATGATTATGTAGGGATGAACTTTCTTTTGCCATGCTATTTTGAGAAGACATGATTACTTTGATTAGTATGCTTGAAGTGTTACTATTTCTTTTATCAATATGAACTTTTATTTTGTATTCATTTGGATCTGAACATTCATGCCACAATAAAGAAAATTACATTATGAATTATGCTAGGTAGCATTCCGTCTCAAAAATTCTCTTTTTATCATTTACCTACTCGAGGATGAGCAGGAATTAAGCTTGGGGATGCTTGATACGTCTCCAACGTATCTATAATTTTTGATTGTTCCATGCCATTATATTACCCCTTTTGGATGTTTATGGGCTTTATTTTGCACATTTATATCATTTTTGGGACTAACCAACTAACCGGAGGCCCAACCCATATTGCTGTTTTTTTTCCTATTTCAGTATTTCGAAGAAAAGGAATATCAAACGGAGTACAAATAGAATGAAACCTTCGGGAGCGTGATTTTTGGAACAAACGTGATCCAGAGGACTTGTAGTGCAAGTCAAGAAGCAGCCGAGGCCTCCACGAGATAGGAGGGCGCCCCCCCTATAGGGCGCGCCCCCTGTCTCATGGGCCCCTCGAGCGACCACCGACGCATTTCTTCCTCCTCAGATATACCTCGTGCACTCGAAAACATCCAGGGCACCACGAAACACAATTTCCACCGCCAGAATCCTTCTCAGATCCGCGAGATCTCATCCTGGAGCCTTCACGCACTCTGCCGGAGGGGGAATCAACCACGGAGGGCCTCTACATCAACATCCTTGCCCCTCTGATGAGTTGTGAGTAGTTTACCACAGACCTACGGGTCCATAGTTATTAGCTAGATGGCTTCTTCTCTCTTTTTGGATCTCAACACAATGTTCTCCCCCTCTCTCTTGTGGAGATCTATTCGATGTAAACTCTTTTTGCGGTGTGTTTGTCGAGATAAGATGAATTGTGGGTTTATGATCAAGTTTATCTATGAATTATATTTGAATCTTCTTTGAATTCTTTTATGTATGATTAAGTTATCTTGGCAAGTCTCTTTGAATTACCAGTTTGGTTTGGCCTACTAGATTGATCTTTCTTGCCATGGGAGAAGTGCTTAGCTTTGGGTTCAATCTCGCGGTGTCCTTACCCAGTGACAGAAAGGGTTGCAAGGCACGTATTGTATTGTTGCCATCGAGGATAACAAGATGGGGTTTATATCATATTGCATGAGTTTATCCCTCTACATCATGTCATCCTGCTTAATGCGTTACTCTGTTCTTATGAACTTAATACTCTAGATGCATGAAGGATAGCGGTTGATGTGTGGAGTAATAGTAGTAGATGCAGGCAGGAGTCGGTCTACTTGTTATGGACATGAGGCCTATATACATGATCATGCCTAGATAATCTCATAACTATGTGCTTTTCTATCAATTGCTCGATAGTAATTTGTTCACCCACCGTAATACCTATGGTATCTTGAGAGAAACCACTAGTGAAACATATGGCCCCCGGGTCTATCTCTTATCATATTTGCTTTCAATCTTCTTTTATTTGCATCTTTACTTTTTCCATCTATATTATAAAATACCAAAAATATATTTATCTTATCATACTATCTTTATTAGATCTCACTTTCGCAAGTGGCCGTGAAGGGATTGACAACCCCTTTATTGCGTTGGTTGCGAGTTCTCGGTTGTTTGTGTAGGTGCGTGGGACTTTTGAGGAGCCTCGTACTGGATTGATACCTTGGTTCTCAAAACTGAGGGAAATACTTACGCTACACTTGCTGCATCACCCTCTCCTCTTCGAGGAAAACCAACGCAAGCTCAAGACATAGCAGGCAGTGGTCTCCTTCTGCTGCTCCGCACTTCCAACGATCTTTGCCCTCAGCAGGTCACGCTCGGCCCGGAGCTTCGCATTGCTCTCCCTTAGTTGCCGGATGACGCTGGTAGCCTGTTCAAATGAGCCTTTCATGTCGTCCTACATCCTCGCCCAGTCGGCGATCTGATCCATCTGGCTATGGATGATCACATGCATGCACCTGTAAGAGTCCTCGCCTACCCGCAAGGCATTTTCCCAGGCCGCCGCGGCGTGGAAGGACATCTCTGCTGCATTCGTGGAATCGCGGGACATCTATGCTGCTTCCGCGGCCAGACGATCTGCTTTGCATAGACGGCGCGGGACCTCCGTCTTTGCTTGGCGCTTGGGACCTTCTGTGGTTCGCTATGGCCGTCTTGGCGGGACATGTCGGATGCTTTCGTGGCGAGGCGGGACATCTCTCGTGCTTCCTCTTCCATGCTCGCCTCGCCCTGGTGGCAATCTCTCGACCCAGAAATCACGCTGGCCATGGCAGACGCAAGGGAACGACGATGAATGAATTGTTTGTTTTTGTGGATGAGGAGTTTAGGAGGAATGTGCAGTCATCTTGGAGTAGTAGTATTTATAACCGAGTACTAATACACTCCTAAGTGGGAAACCGTTTAGGCTTTGATCGATGTGAACAGGTTTGCAATTAAATATAGTGTGGTAGGGAATGTGACGGGACGCAAGCTCAAAATTTATTGACGGTTCTATAATTTCTAAGTGCGGCACTATTCCTGGACGGCGTAACGTGGGCACGCTTTCTCGGCCGCGTACATGGCGTTTGCACCATAGGGTGCACCGCAATAGGCAATGTCAGCACACGTCATGTTCCAACAACCATTCGCGCTCGTTATTACCGTCACGCACGCTTCTTTTAATTAGAATGTGTGCCCGTCTAGCGCCCACACGTTGATCTGTCTAACTATTTCTGTTTGTTGTGGCTAATCGCAAACAGTTCATCCATGTGAAGTGTATGCTATCAATCGCACACACTTTGATCTAGCTGACCGTTTCTGTTCTGTTTCCTAATCACAAACAGTTAATCCTTCTGAAGCGTATGTCCTCAATCGCACACACCTTTATCTAGCTTCCCGTTTCTGTTGTTCCTCCTCATCACAAACAGTTAATCCGAGTGAACTGTATGCTGTATATCGCACACGCCTTCATCTGGCTGCCCGTTTCTATTGTTCTTCCACATCGTAAACAGTTCATTGAACTGAACCGTATGCCCTGCATCGCACACACATCTAAAATCGGAACCGTGTTTGCTGCATCCGTCATCGCAAACATTTTGCACCTTTTTGATGGTTTTTTACACCACCGTTTGCGATTATTGCATCGCACACAGTTTCATCAAAGTGTCTCTGATCGTAGTGTCGCGTTAGCAGCATCCTGCAGTAGTGTTAAAATTGATGATTTGGCTAGGAACGTGGATGTAAAGAAAGAACCGCTAAGATGCGTGCTAAGCGAGATTGGTTTGTAAAAGCGTGTCCTTCTAGTTTTTGTGAAAATAATGATGAAGATCTTAAAGTGATTGATGTGACACCTATTGAATCTTTGTTTTCTAAAATAAATCTTGATAAATATGGGACTGGAGATGAGTCAACTTTAGCTAGAAGGCGTCTCAATGATTCGGAGTTTATAGATCTTGATGCAAAAATTGATAAAAGTGGGACTGGAGAGGTCAAAACTTTAAGTAGCAATGAACCCACTCTTTTGGATTTCAAGGGATTTAATTATGATAATTGTTCTTTAATAGATTGTATTTCCTTGTTGCAATCCATGTTGAATTCTCCTCATGCTTATAATCAAAATAAAGCTTTTACTAAACATATTGTTGATGGTATGATGAAATCTTTTGAGGAAAAGCTTGAATTGGAAGTTTCTATTCCTAGAAAACTTTATTATGAGTGGGAACCTACTATTAAGATTAAGATTAAAGATTATGAGTGCCATGCTTTGTGTGATTTGGGTGCTAGCGTTTCCACGATTCCGAAAAATTTATGTGATGTGTTAGGTTTCCATGAATTTGATGATTGTTCTTCAAATGCGCATCTTGCGGATTACACTATTCAGAAACTTATGGGAAATATTAATGATGTTCTTATTATTGCGTAGGAATTATCTTCCCGTAGATTTCATTGTTCTTGATATAGGTTGCCATCCTACATGTCCTATTATTCTTGGTAGACCTTTCCTTAGAACGATTGGTGCAATTATTGATATGAAAGAAGGAAACATTATATTTCAATTTCCATTAAGGAAGGGCATGGAGCACTTTCCTAGCAAGAAAATTAAGTTGCCATATGAATCTATTATGAGAGCTACTTATGGATTGCATACCAAAGATGACAATACCTAGATCTATGTTTTTATGCCAACCTAAGGGCGTTAAACAATAGCGCTTGTTGGGAGGCAACCCAATTTTATTTTTGTTTTTGCTTTTTTGGTCATGTTTTAAATAAATAATTCTTCTATCATTTGGTTAGATGTGTTTTGTGTTTCAATTAGTGTTTGTGCCAAGTAAGACCTTTGGGATGGCTTACGGTGATAGCTGATTTGATCTTGGTGGAAAACAGAAACTTTTGCGCTCAGAAAAATAATACTCATTTTTAACAGAAGCATGATAAAATACTAATTCATTTTGCATAAGATTAAGATACAAACTGTCCACGTTGTCCTCATTTTTCAGAATTTTTGGAGTTACAGAAGTATTCGAGAGTTACAGATTGCTATAGACTGTTCTGTTTTTGACAGATTCTGTTTTCTTTGTGTTGTTTGCTTATTTTGGTGAATCTATGGGTAGTATCGGGGGTTATGAACCATGGAGAAGTTGGAATACCGTAGATATTACACTAATATAAATAAATAATGAGTTCACAACAGTACCATAAGTGGTACTATTTTCTTATACTAACGGATCTCATGAGATTTTCTGTTGAGTTTTGTGTTGTGAAGTTTTCAAGTTTTGGGTATAGATTTGATGGACTATGGAATAAGGAGTGGCAAGAGCCTAAGCTTGGGGATGCCCAAGGCACCCCAAGGTAATATTCAAGGACAACCAAGAGCCTAAGCCTGGGGGTGCCCCAAAAGGCATCCCCTCTTTCGTCTTCGTCTATCTATAACTTCACTCGAGGCAATATTTTTATTCACCACATGATATGTGTTTTGCTTGGAGTTTCTTGTATGATATGCGTCTTTAATTTTTAGTTTGCCACAATCATCCTTGCAGTATACACCTTTTGAGAGGGACACACATGAATCATGATTTATTAGAATACTCTATGTGCTTCACTTATATCTTTTGAGTTAGCAATTTTGCTCTAGTGCTTCACTTATATCTTTTTAGAGCACGGTGGTAGTTTTATTTTATAGAAATTGTTGAACTCTCATGCTTCACTTATATTATTTTGAGAATATCTTTAAACAGCATGGTAATTTGCTTTGGTTATGAATTTAGTCCTAATATGATAGGCATCCAAGAGGGATATAATAAAAAAATTCATATAAAGTTCGTTGAGTACTAGGAGAAGTTTGATTCCTTATGATTGTTTTGAGATATGAGGATGGTGATATTAGAGTCATGCTAGTGAGTAATTGTGGATTGTAGAAACACTTGTGTTAAAGTTTGTGATTCCTGTAGCAGGCACGTATGGTGAACCGTGATGTAACGAAGTTGGAGCATGAGGTATTTATTGATTGTCTTCCTTATGAGTGGCGGTCGGGGATGAGTGATGGTCTTTTCCTACCAATCTATCCCCCTAGGAGCATGAGCGTAGTACTTTGTTTCGATGACTAATAGATTTTTGCGATAAGTATGCGAGTTCTTTATGACTAATGTTGAGTTCATGGATTATACGCACTCTGACGCTTCCACCATTGCTAGCCTCTCTAGTACCACACAACTTTCGCCGGTACCTTATACCCACCATATACCTTCCTCAAAACAGCCACCATACCTACCTATTATGGCATTTCCATAGCCATTCCGAGATATATTGCCATGCAACTTCCACCGCTCCGTTTATTATGTGTTGGAAATCGTTGCATGGAAACAAAAAAATTCTACGCACATACAATGATCTATCCATGGAGATGCATAGCAACGAGAGGGGAGAGTGTGTCTCCTACCCTCGTAGACCGTAAGCGGAAGCGTTTCACAATGCGGTTGATGTAGTCGAACTTTCTTCGCGCTCCAACCGATCAAGTACTGAACATACGACACCTCCACGTTCTGTAGACGTCCAGCTCGGTGACGTCCTCCGCCTTCTTGATCTAGCAAGACGGCGAGGTAGTCGATGAGTTCCGACAGCATGACGGCGTGTTGACGGTGATGCTGAAGTTATCTTCGCAGGGCTTCGCCTAAGCACTATGAAAATATGATCGGGGGTGTAAACGGTGGAGGGGGGCGCCACACACGGCTAGGCAATTGTCTGTTGTGTGCTATGCACCCCCTCCCACATATATATAGGTGGGAGGGAGGGAGGAGCAGCCAAAGGAGGCGCCCAATTAGGAGGAATCCTACTTGGGGTCCCTGCCAAGCCGCGCCCCTTTCATTATTTGGAGTGCGGGGAAAGGCAGGGGAAGGTGGCGCCCCCCTTTCCTTTCTCCCATGAGAGGGAAAGGTAGGAGGGGCTAGCCCTCCCCCTTTTCATTCCCTAGGGCTGGCCAAACAAGGGAGGGGTTGCACCAGCCCCCTTATGGGCTGGTATGTCCCCTCCTTTGGCCCATAAGGCCCATATCTTGTCGGGGGTGCCCGAAACCCCTTCCGGTGACCCGATTCCTTCCCGGTACGTCCCGAAACACTTCCGGTGTCCAAATACCACCATCCTATATATCAATCTTTACCTCTCAACCATTTCGAGACTCCGCATCATGTACGTGATCTCATCCGGGACCCTGAACAACATTCGGTTACCAAATCACATAACTCATATAATACTATATCGTCAATGAGCGTTAAGCGTACGGACCCTACGGGTTCGAGAACTATGTAGACATGACCGGGACACCCCTCTAGTCAATAACCAATAGCGGAACCTGGATGCCCATATTGGCTCCTACATATTCTACGAAAATCTTTATCGGTCAAACCCTTATGACAACATACGTAATTCCCTTTGTCCATCGGTATGTTACTTGTTCGAGATTCGATCATCGGTATCTCTATACCTAGTTCAATCTCATTACCGGCAAGTCTCTTTACTCGTTCCATAATACATCACCTCGTGACTAACTCCTCAGTCATTCGCTTGCAAGTTTATGATGTGTATTACTGAGACGGCCCAGAGATACCTCTCCGATACTCGGACTGACAAATCCTAATATCGATCTATGCCAACTCAACAAACACCATCAGAGATACCTGTAGAGCATCTTTATGATCACCTAGTTACATTGTGACGTTTGATAGCACACAAGGTATTCCTCCGGTATCTGGGAGTTGCATAATCTCATAGTCGAAGGAATATGTATTTGACATGAAGAAAACAATAGCAATAAACTGAACGATCATTATGCTAAGCTAACAGATGGGTATTGTCCATCACATCATTCTCCTAATGACGTGACCCCGTTATCAAATGACAACATATGTCTATGGTTAGGAAACCTTAACCATCATTGATCAATGAGCTAGTCTAGTAGCGGCTTACTAGGGACATGATACGTCCATTTTGCATCATGTTTTCCTATTGTTATTTATGATGTTTTTATGCATAATAATGCTTTTTGGAGTAATTCTAATGCCTTTTCTCTCATAATATGCAAGGTACACACAAAGAGAGAATTTCGGCAGCTGGAAATATGGACCTGGAAAAGCTATGTTAGGCTACCTATTCTGCACAACTCCAAAAAAGCTGAAACTTTACGGAGAATTTTTATGGAATATATGAAGAATATTGGAGAAAATAAGTACCAGGGGGGCCACCCTAGTTAGCACAAGACAGCAGGGCGCGCCTGGGCCCCCAGGCACACCCTAGTGGGTTGTGCTCACCCAGGCCCACCTCCGGTGCTCATCTTCTGGTATATAGGTCATTTTGACCTAGAAAATAGTGGAAGGACTTTCGGGACAGAGCGCAGTCGTTTCAAGGCGGAACTTGGGCAGGAGCACTTTTGCCCTCTGGCGGAGCGATTCCGCCGAGGGGACTTCCCCTTCCGGAGGGGGAAATCATCGTCATCATCATCACCAACAACTCTCCCATCTTGGGGAGGGCAATCTCCATAAACATGTTCAACAACACCATCTCATCTCAAACCCTAGTTCATCTCTTGTGTTCAATCTTGTTACCGGAACTATAGATTGGTGCTTGTGGGTGACTAGTAGTGTTGATTACATCTTGTAGTTGATTACTATATGGTTTACTTGGTGGAAGATTATATGTTCAGATCCAATATGCTATTTAATACCCCTCTAATCTTGAGCATGATTATCATTTGTGAGTAGTTACTTTTGTTCTTGAGGTCACGAGAGAAATCATGTTGCAAGTAATCATGTGAACTTGATGTGTGTTCGATATTTTGATAGTATGTATGTTGTGATTACCTTAGTGGTGTCATGTGAACGTTGACTACATGACACTTCACCATATTTGGGCCTAAGGGAATGCATTGTGGAGTAGTTATTAGATGATGGGTTGCGAGAGTGACAGAAGCTTAAACCCTAGTTTGTGCGCTATTCCCGTGTACCCTCAAGAACGTTGTGCCTATTATAAGAGACCGTTTTGGCATGTCCTTTGCCTCAGATTGGGCTACCTTGCTGCACTTTTGCTATTATTATCATTACTTGCTCGTTACAAATTATCTTGCTATCAAACTACTCTATTACTTACAATTTTAGCACTTGCAGACATTACCTTGTTGAAAACCACTTGTCATTTCCTTTTGCTCCTCGTTGGGTTCGACACTCTTACTTATCAAAAAGAGCTACAATTGACCCCCTATACTTGTGGTTAATCAAGGCTATTTTCTGGCACCGTCGCCGGGGAGTGAAGCGTCTTTGGTAAGTGGAATTTGGTAAGGAAACATGTATATAGTGTGCTGAAATTTACTGTCACTTGTTACTATGGAAAACAATCCTTTGAGGGGTTTGTTCGGGGTATCTTCACCTCGACTGGAACCACAATTAGCTACCCCTCAACCTTCTGCACCTACTGAAAATATGGAATATGAAATTCCTTCGGGTATGATAGAACAACTGCTAGCTAATCCTTATGCAGGAGATGGAACCGAACATCCTGATATGCACTTGATATATGTGGAACAAATTTGTTGATTGTTTAAGATTGCAGGTTTACCCGGAGCTGGAGTTAAGAAGAAGGTTTTCCCTTTATCTTTGAAGGGAAAAGCATTGGCATGGTATAGGCTATGCGATGATATTGGATCTTGGAATTGGAATCGATTGAAATTGGAGTTCCACCAAAAAAATTATCCCATGCATCTAGTTCATCATGATCGGAATTACGTATATAATTTTTGGCCTCGTGAAGGAGAAAGTATCACTCTAGCTTGGGGGAGGCTTAAGTCAATGTTATATTCATGCCCCAATCATGAGCTCTCAAGAGAAATTATTATCCAGAATTTTTATGCTCGGCTTTCTCATAATGATCGATCCATGCCTTATACTTCTTGTGCTGGTTCTTTTATTAAGATGACTATTGAATTTCGGTGGGATCTTTTGGAAAGAATTAAACGCAACTCTGAAGATTGGGAACTCGACAAACGTAAAGAGTCGGGTATTAAGCTTAAGTATGATTGTGTTAAATCTTTTATGAATACCGATGCTTTTCAGAAGTTTAGCACTAAATACAGACTTGACTCTGAGATAGTAGCCTCCTTTTATGAATCATTTGCTACTCATGTTGATCTCCCTAAAGAGAAGTGGTTTAAATATCACCCACCTATTAAAGAAGAAATTAAAGAACCGAACCGGTACTAGCTAAAGAAGAAACTATACTTTATAATGCTGATCCAGTTGTTCCTACTGGCTATATTGAGAAACTACCTTTCCCTGTTAGGATAAAGGAACATGCTAAAGTTTCAACTGTGGTCAACAAAAGTTATATTAGAACACCTAAACCTGATGAAAAAATTAAAGTAGAACCTAATGTTGCTATGGTTAAGGATCTCTTGGAAGAAAATATAGATGGGCATGTTATTTACTTCTGTGAAGAAGCTGCTAGAATTGCCAAACCTGATAAAAAGGATAAACATAGACCTGTTGTTGGCATGCCCGTTGTCTCAGTTAAAATAGGAGATCACGGTTATCATAGTTTATGTGACTTAGGTGCTAGCATGAGTGCTATTCCTTATTCCTTATATCAAGAAATTATGAATGACATAGCACACGCAGAGATAGAAGATATAGATGTTACTATTAAACTTGCTAATAGAGACACTATATCACCAATTGGGATTGTTAGAGATGTTGTAGTCTTGTGTGGGAAAATAAAATACCCTATTGATTTTCCTGTTCTTGCTTCCCCACTGTAAGGGCATCTTTAGCCCTAAGATGTTTTGGTGATTGATGACAATGCTTTTGCGGACTAATCGTGTGCACTGAGCTTTTCAGAGATTCATCCTTTGGCATGAGATGATTCCCTCCCCTCGGAGTTTGAAGCAAAGACAGTGTAGTCTTTTCGATTCATTTTGGTGGTCTAGTTTCATAGAGATCACCGTACTATCAAGAGGGGCCCGCTTTGGAAAGGCTAGGGTGGAATCATCACGTACACATCCCTTGCACACCCTCCGAGCCTTTCCACTTCAATGGAGAGCTCGTTCTTGTACTCTAAGTGCCTTCTCTGGTCTGAGCGGTAGTACTGGGCCGAGCGGTAGTACCGCTTTGGTGCTATAAGAGGCAAGATCGCTCCACAGCCGGTAGTACCGCTTTGTAGCCCCAAATGTAGTACCGCCATGGTTTCGTGCTAGTGCCGCCTTGATTCGAGGGCTCATTTTTCGTGTCGGACTTTACGGTACCAGCCGCGGCAGGAGAGGCGGTAGTACCGCTCTCGAGCGCTAGTACCGCGGGTAGGAGCTGTAGTACTGCTTAGGCTGTTAAGCGGTAGTACCGCTGGCCTAGCTGTAGTACCGCTCTCTACGGGGCTGGTAGGGGGTAACGGTTGGTTTGTTCCCCCCACTATATAAGTGGGTCATCTTCTCCAAAGTTGACTCACCTCTTCCCCCAAAAAGCTCCATTGTTGCTCCAAGCTCCATTTTCACCTGATCTCTCTCCCTAGCCAATCAAACTTGTTGATTTGCTCGGGATTGGTCTGAAGGTCTGATCTACACTTCCACCAAGAGAAATTTGATGCCCCCACTAATCCCTAGCGGATCTTGTTACTCTTGGGTGTTTGAGCACCCTAGACGGTTGAGGTCACCGTGAAGCCATAGTCCATTGTGGTGAAGCTTCGTGGTGTTGTTGGGAGCCTCCAATTAAGTTGTGGAGATTGCCCCAACCTTGTTTGTAAAGGTTCGGTCGCCACCTTCAGGGGCACCATCAGTGGATTCACTGCATCTTGCATTGTGCGAGGGCGTGAGGAGAATACGGTGGCCCTAGTGGCTTCTTGGGGAGCATTGTGCCTCCACACCGCTCTAACGGAGACGTACTTCCCCTAAAAAGGAAGGAACTTCGGTAACACATCCTTGTCTCCACCGGCTCTACTCTTGGTTATCTCGTGCCTTTACTTGTGCAAGCTTATTTGTGTTATATCCTTTGCTTGCTTGTGTGCTTGTTGTTGTTGCATCATATAGGTTGCTCACCTAGTTGAATTTCTAGACAACCTACTTTGATGGAAAGTTTAATTTGGTAAAGAAAAGCTAAAAATTGTTAGTTGCCTATTCACCCCCTTTAGTCAACTATATCGATCCTTTCAATTGTTATCAGAGCCTCGTCTCTTTTTAAGGACTTTACCATCCGAAGAGTATGGTTGACGTTGAAGACGATGTGGGAGAGCACTCCAATGCGAATCCGATATCGTCTATGGGAGATGGGGGTAACTCGATCTCACATGAGGAATTCAATGTGTCGTTGGACACATTGAAAACCTCCATGACGACCGAGGTCAAGGACATGTTTAAGGAATTCTTAGAAGGGCTTAAACTTTCCACCGCACCCGTGAAAGTGGGTGATCTCGCCAACACGGTGACGGATGCTAACCCCGACAAGGGGAAAGCTACTAGTGAGAAATCTCCTTTGTCTAGTGATAAGAATGGCACCGGCATCTTTGCCCATGTGCAACCTCCACCCGTTTATGGTGGACCGATTCCTTCTACTCATTTGAATCATGCCGGTCCTCCCCACAAGATTGATAAAAAGGAGGACTTTGCTTCTTGGGTCTATCATTTTAAGCGTCATTTAAATCATGTGAACACTAACCTTTGGAGAATCATTGAAGAAGGTTTTTATCCGCAAGACCGGAGCAACTTCACTCCTAGAGAAGCCGTGGATGATCAATTCAATGAGAATGCTCTCTTCATCATCCAAGAAGCAATCCTTCCCGAAGACCTCCCGCATCTCCAGCCTTACTCATTGGCCAAAGAAGCTTGGCACAAAGTGGTCTCCCTCTATCGGGGAAGTGCAAGCATTCAACGTTCCAATTATGAAGTGGTACAAGATGAAGCCGATGAGTTTGCAATGAAAGAAGATGAAGAACCTCGTGAGCTCTATCGGAGAGTTATCAAGCTCGCAGTCTCTCTCCGGGATCATGGAAGTAAGGACACGGATGACAATTGGATCAAGCGCAAATTCCTCAAGGCAATGATGCCCTACCACAGAGCCATGTCCTCCGTCATCCGTCAAAGGCCGAACTTCCACACCTTGTCCTCAAGTGATGTGTTAGATGAGTTTGTGGCTATGAGCATATTGGACAAGACCGCCGACAATGCGGTACTTCGCTCTCAAAGAGCGAAAAGGCCCAACCTTGCCTTGAAGGCCAAGGTCCATGTCGAAGAAGAGGAAGAGGAGGAAGAAGAGGAGAGCAATCTCAAAGATACGAAGTATGCCTATCATGAACACACGACACTTGCTTCAAGGAAATTTTGGAGCAAGAAGAACTCAAGGCCCAACTTCAACAAGAACAATTCAAGTGGCGCAAAGGGCAAGCAACGAGTGAGGACTTGTTTCAATTGTGGCAATGTGAGCCACTTTGTTGCGGAGTGCCCTTATGAGAAGAGGGAAGACAACGGTGGCAAGCTCATCCGTAAGGACAAGGCCAAGTCGTTCCCCAACAAGAGCAACTTCACCAAGAAGACTCCTCCCAAGGCTTTGGTGGTACAAGAAGAATACAATGAGGACGATGACGATGATGAAGATGGTGAGTCGGTTGCCATGGCCTCCGTTGCCATTGCGACGACTCCACGGGTGTCTCTCTTCGACTCACCCAATGAGAGCATCACCGCCAAGTGCCTCATGGCTAAAGCCACCAACAAGGTAACCCCCAACATCAAAACTACCATCATCAATCATTCTTCTTCGATGGATAGCATTGATGAACATGAGGGAACTAATTAGGAGGAGAATGAGTTTGAGGCCTTTATGGGTAAACTCAAGGGCAAATCCAAGAAGCACTTCGTTGCTCTCTTGGAACAACTTGGTGAAGCCAATGACATGATCGAGGCTCACGAAGATACCATCTCTAAGATGGAGGGGCATAGTCGTGGCTATGCCAATGAGATTTCGGATCTTTCCAATGCTCTTGAGGAAGAGCGTGGTCTTCGTTTGGCTCTTGAGGAGTCATACAACGATGATCATGCTAAATTAAACAAAGATCTTGATCATGCTCTTGTCCTTTCTCGTGTGCTAAACTCCGAGAAGGCAAAGCTTGGGGTTGATCTTGCTAGACTCAAAGAGGAGTTTGACATTCTCTACAAGGCTCACAAAGTATTGAAGGGCGTTCATGCTAGCCTCAAAGAGTCTCATGATCAACTCCAAGTAAAGCTAACCAAGGAGAAAGCCACGTTTCCTCATATGGTTTTGATTGATAATGCAAATGCTACTAATTGATAATGCAAATGCTACTAACCCGTGTTGTGAGCATGTGCATCTTGTTGAGGAGAATGCTAAGTTGAAGGAGAAACTTGAGAAAGGCCTTGTTACATGCATACAAGGTGAGAAGAACCTCAACGACCTTTTGAGTAATCAAAAGGAAGTTGTGGCTAAGGAAGGGATTGGGTTACTTTTAAGCCCAAGAACAAGAAGAAGAATGACAAGACCAAACGACCTCCTCCTCTCAAGCAAACGTTTGTGAAGGAAGGAGAGGGTGCTCCCAAGGAGAAAAAGAACAATGAGAAGGGTGGTAATGTCAAGAAGGGCAATGCCACCCCTTCCAACCAAGCCGGCGACTTTAACCCGTCTTATGTGTTGTGCCGTGCTAGTGATGGGCATGTCTATGCCAAATTTGTTGGTTCTCCTTATGAGTACATTGAATGGTCTATTTGGGTTCCTAAGACCCTTGTCAGTAACATCAAAGGACCCATTACAAAATGGATACCTAAACCCAAGCATTGATCTCTTGTAGGTGTTTTCTCCGGTGGGGGATCATGGTTGCTCAATAGTGGAGCTACAAATCATATGACCGGAAGCAAGGACTTGGTGGTGGACGTTCACAAGATCCCATCCATGCCCACCAATGTCGAGTGGGGTGATGCCTCATTTTCTAAGGTATTGGGACTTGGCAAGGTTGTCATTTCTCATGATCTCACGATCGAGAAGGTCATGCTTGTTGAGTCCCTTGCATACAATTTACTTTCCGTTCGTCAACTTGCAATCATGGGCTTTGCCACTTTCTTTGATATTGATACCGTGGCCCTCTTGTGGAGCAAGACTCTTAAAGTAGCCTTTGTTGGGCATGTCGAGAACGGTCTATATGTGATTAACTTTTCTGAGCGACCCACTAAGACCGCGACATGCCTAATGGCTAATGTTGACATGGGATGGCTTTGGCATCGCCGTTTAGCCCACATCAATATGAGATCTTTGCAAAGTCTTCTCAAGGGGGACCATGTCCGTGGACTAACCAACGTTAGTTTTGCCAAAGATCATGCTTGCAGTGCTTGTGTCGAAGGAATGCTACATGAGAAGGCTCACCCTCCCACGACTTTGATTTACTCAAAGAGGCCTTTGGAGCTCCTGACTATTCAAGATACACTTGGGTATATTTCTTCAAGAGGAAGAGCGAGACCCAACAAACCGTCATTGACTTTGCAAATGAAGCTCAACGTCAACACAATGCAAAGATCTTGACAATAAGGAGTGACAACTGCACCGAGTTCAAGAACTACACCTTGGATGAGTTTCTTAATGATGAGGGTATCAAGCATCAATATTCCGCTCCATACACCCCTCAACAAAATGGTGTTGCAGAGAGGAAGAACCAGACGTTGATGGATGCGGCAAGGACCATGATGGCGGATTTCAAGTCTCCATACAACTTTTGGGCCGAAGCCATCAACACCGCGTGTCATGCATCAAATCGTCTCTATCTTCGCAAAGGCTTGAACAAGACTCCTTATGAGATACTCACCGGTAACAAGCCCAACCTCAAGTACTTTCGGGTGTTCGGGTGTAAGTGTTTCATTCTCAAGAAAGGTGTTTGTTTGTCCAAATTTGAACTAGAGCTTATGAGGGCATATTTGTTAGTTATGCTACAAACTCTCATGCTTACCGTGTCCTCAATAAATCCACATGACTTATTGAGGAGACGTGTAACGTGGAGTTTGATGAGAATAACGGCTCCAAAGTGGAGCAAAGTGGCACTTGTGATGTAGGTGATGAAATTCCACCTCAAGCCATAAGAAGAATGGGTGTTGGTTTTATCCTACCCATTGAGGAACCCCTTGTGGCCAAAGCAGAAGGACAATTCTCCACTCAAGTGGAGCCATCACCAACCCAAGGCCCACACGCTTCCGAAGAACAAAGTGAAGGCCCTCAACCTTGTGAACAAGATCAAGGGCAAGATCAACCTCAAGATGGTGGTGAACCACCAAATGATGCCCAAGGTCAAGTTCTTCCCCTCGAGCAAGTCCAAGATCATGAGCAAGCTCAAGATCTATAACAAGCTCAAGACGGCTCTCAAGATGATCAAGTTACCCCTCCTCGTCTCACTTCCGAGGAGGAATTGGAGCGTCGTGCCGCGAAGATTGCTTCCAAGCACACCACCAAAGGTCATCTCATGGAGAATGTGGTTGGAAGCCTAAGAAAGGGGGTAAGCACTCGTAGACAATTAGCAAACTAGTGTGAACATCATGCGTTTGTCTCTTGTGTGGAACCCCAAAAGGTCTACGAGGCGCTCAAAGATCCGGATTGGCTCAATGCCATGCATGAAGAACTCAATAACTTCGAGTACAACAAGGTGTGGAGATTGGTGCCAAGGCCAACGGGGAACCACAATGTCATTGGAACCAAGTGGATTTTCAAGAACAAGCAAGATGCTCATGGGACCATCGTTCGCAACAAGGCAAGATTGGTGGCACAAGGCTACTCCCAAGTCGAGGGTATCGACTATGGTGAAACCTTTGCTCCCGTTGCTCGCCTTGAATCCATTCGTTTGTTGATTGCTTATGCTTCTCATCACAACTTTAAGTTGCAACAAATGGATGTTAAAAGTGCGTTTCTTAATGGTCCTATTAATGAGTTGGCATACGTCAAGCAACCCCCCGGGTTCGAGGATCCCCACTTTCCCGATCATGTGTATCAACTCGACAAGGAACTCTATGGCCTTAAACAAGCCCCACGTGCGTGGTATGACCACCTTACCGAGTTGTTACAAGACCGTGGATTTGAAGTTGGGCTAATCGACCCCACTCTTTTTACTAAGAAGGTCAAAGGGGAGTTGTTTGTATGCCAACTATATATTGATGATATTATCTTTGGTTCCCCTAACAAAGCTTTCAAGGAGGAATTTGCCGCTCTCATGACCTCCAAGTTCAAGATGTCTTCGATGGGAGAGTTGAAGTTCTTCTTTGGTTTTGATATCAAGCAAAGAAGAGGAGGTACCTTCATCAACCAAGCTAAATACACCCAAGACATGCTCAAGAGATTCAAGCTAAATGATGTCAAGCCGGCTTCCACTCCAATGCCTACCAAGTGCCAACTTGACATTGATCCCAATGGTAAAGCGGTGGATCAAAAGGAATATCGCTCCATGATTGGATCCTTGCTTTACCTTTGTGCATCTAGGTCGGATATCATGTTGAGTGTGGGAATTTGTGCATGATTTCAAGCCGCACCTAAGGAAAGCCACTTTGTGGCGGTCAAGCGAATCTTTCAATATTTGGCTCATACCCCAAACTTTGGCTTGTGGTACCCAAGAGGAGCAAACTTCAAGCTTGTAGGATATTCGGATTCCGATTGGGCGGGAGACAAAGTGGATAGGAAGTCCACTTTCGGAGGGTGCCAATTCCTTGGTTGCTCTTTGGTAAGTTGGTCTTCTAAAAAGAAATGTTGTGTGTCTCTCTCGTCCAATCAAGCGGAGTATGTGGCGGCGGTAGTTGTTGTGCACAACTCTTATGGATGAGGCAAACTTTAAAGGATTACGGCGTCATTTGTGACAAAGTGCCTCTTTGGTGTGACAATGAAAGTGCCATCAAGATTTCTCTCAACCCGGTGCAACACTTCAAGACGAAGCTTATTGAGATTCGGTATCACTTCATCCGGGATCACATTAGGCGAGGAGAGAACGAGCTCAACTACGTCAACACTCATGATAACCTTGCAGATATCTTCACGAAGCCTTTGGATGAAGCAAGATTTTGCGAGTTAAGGCATGAGCTAAATATCATTGATTCGAGCAATGTGGTTTGAACCTTTGCACAACCTACCACACTCAATTTGATGTCTAGTTTAGATGTAGGCATGGACATAGGGGGAGTGTTGTTCTCTCAATGAACTTTCCCTACCCCCATTATGCATAAATTGATCAAATCTTTCACATTAGCCATTTTTGATGGTACTTGTGTTTCAAAGAGGAGTTTTGCTCATGGGCCCAAGGTTAAAATCTTTGCAGTGCCATACCTCTTGACTCAAACATAGGTGGCCTCGGCCACCGCCCCTCTCTTGAAGGGGTGTATCTTCTGTCCTCTTGCTAGTGTTCCTTGTGGTCTCTTGGTTTTTGGTTTGTCTTTCTTTGTCTTTTTGAGCTGTGCGTTTAAAAGTCTAGTTTTGATGTGCGCTGGGTGGTACTACCGCTGGTGGCGCGGTACTACCGCTTACGTTGTTAAGCGGTACTACCGCCTGCCATCATGTACTACATTGAGGCGGTTCGAGGGTTAAGTCGTGGGGAGGGGTGGTTTTCTCCCCCATACCCATTTTCTTCATTCCCCAGTTCCTCTTCTTCTCTCCAGCGCCATCTCGCCATGGGAGGGCTCCGGCGGCCCTCCGTCTCCGGGCCGTCCCTCTCCATTTCCTTCGGTGGAGTCGATCCCCACCTCGTCCTCTTGCCATGGATGCCGGTATTGCCCTTGTTCCTCTTCTCTTCTTGTCTAGATTTCAGATCTAGTGTTTAGGGGCAATAGTGGTTGCATCTCTAGTTTTTTTGGCTAAAACTAGGCTAGAGTAGGTTGGAGAAGGCAACTAGACTCTTTGGATTGATATTGGTAGGTTTATTTTTGAATTTGGCATCTCCGATAGTGCCGGATCTTTCCATGGCAGTAGGGAACTGATGTTCCTCGTCTCGAGCGGTACTCTTGCCCGGTCGGCGATTACTACCTTGAAAGACTAGAGCGTCATCTGCGGGTGGTCGAGGTACTACCGCCTGATGCCCAGTTCCATCATATCCTACCACATATTGATCTTTGTTTGGTTTGTTTGTTGGTTTTTGATCGTTCTTTCTGGCTACTTCGTGTGTCCGTGTGTTTGGTTCCAGGTGATGAACATCCTCAGCAGCAAGCCCGCCATGTCAACCCCGAGCGTTCCACGTCAAAGCGCTACCGCACTTCTGAGTCTACTTGTGGTTCCTCCAATGCTCCACCGCTGCCAATGGTTGCTTCTTCAAGCGCTAATCCCCCTCCCAAGAAGATGCCTGCCAACAGACCGAAGCCTAGTGGGAAGAAGGTGACTGAGATGTCCTCCAAGGAATTCTGGGACAGGCGTCGCCGCAATCCTTATGTTGAAGACCAAGACCCCGCCTTTGTCAATCGTCCGTTCTGGAACCGCTTTCAATATGCCACCTACTTTCAAGTGATCAAGTCTAAGAAGAACATCTTTTTCAATGTTCACTCCATCAACACGGATGCTATGGAACAGGACCCTGAGTACTTTGGTGAAGACCTTTGGATGTGCTCTCAGTTGAACATTCTCAGGATCATGCAGTTCAACAAGGACTTTGATGCTGACTTGGTGGCTCAATTCTTTGCCACTATCCATCTAGGAACTAATGAAAACAGGACTCTGACTTGGATGACGAATGGGAAGCTGCTAGTTGTCAAGTGGAAGGCTTTCATGGAGTTGCTTGAGGTGGTAGATTAAGGGCTTGAGTCTCCAGTTGGGTTCCGTCCTCACCAAAATGTTACCTCCACTCACAAGCAAGCTCCCTGGCCCTACTGCATTAAGAAGGTCAATCTTGAGACTAAGAAGACAACCTATGAGCTGCCTGCCTTTCTGGATATCCTTCACCGTGTGTTCCGCGAGACTCTCTTCCCTCGTATCGGGAATCTGGATCAGGTTCATTCCTATCTTGTGGACATGCTTCTCTTCTGCCAGCATGAGAAGGAGGCAAACACTGGCGAGTCCCTGGATATCTCTCATGTGATGTGGTCTGAGCTTCTTTCTGCTGTGTCTGAGCGCAAGTGCCCAATCTATGCTCCGTTCATCATGTTGCTCATTGAGAAAGCCTGGAGACGCACCTATCCCGAGGAGTCGCTGGAAACTGGAGAGTTGGTTTCTCATGAGATCAAGCGTCTGAGGAAGAAGGATAATTGGGGTACCTCCGTTCCTCAAACTGGGGCTCCGCCTTCTGCGGCTGCCATGGAGATCGAGGGTGAGGCTGATGCTGGTATTGATCTTGACTCTGAGCCTTCTGTGGCAGAGCCCTCTTGGGCAAAGAAGCTCAAGCTCAAGATGAAGAAGCTTTTCTGTATGGAATCTCACGGTCAGTACATGACACATGTGGCTGAGAAGAAGGCAAGGGGCCGTCACAAGGAGCTTATGCGTCAGTTGGGTGCGACTCTCACCAGCGGCTCTGAGGGTCAGATCACTGAGGAAGAGGAGTGGGTCCAGCAGCACTGTCCATGGTCTGATTCAGATGTCGTGCAGTTTCCATCTGAGGATGGTGGTGCAGACGTCTGATGTTCGAGATCTTCAGTTTGATCCCACCTGGAGCCGTAGGTCCGCTCTTTGCCCCTTTTGGTGTCTCGATGCCAAAGGGGGAGAGAGTCTAGGGATTTGTGTCATTGAGTTGCGAGTGTGTCTTTGTGGTCTTTGTGGTTTCGGTGTGTTTGCTCGCCATTTGCTTTGTTTGGTTTTGTGTCAGTGAGACCTAAGTTCCAGTCATATGGTGTGAGACATATGCTACCCTATCTCTATCTTATTATTATCTATGTCTCTAGTCATTTGGTATCATGTGAGTTGCATGCTTATTATGTTATCTATATGCCCTGCTCTCATGGATCATGCGTAGGTTGTTGATGTCTAAAATACAGGGGGAGTGTTGATCCTAGTATGTGTGCCGTGCAGTCCAAAGCACTTATCTTGATGGCACACATCTAGGGGGAGCCCGTCTCTATTTTAGAGATGTGGGGTTTGCTTATGACCTTTATCTTTCTCTGATTCGTGCAAATCCCGTATTGTCATCAATCCACCAAAAAGGGGAGATTGTAAGGGCATCTTTAGCCCTAAGATGTTTTGGTGATTGATGACAATGCTTTTAAGGACTAATCGTGTGCCTTTGAGCTTTTCGTGAGATTCATCCTTTGGCATGAGACGATTCCCTCCCCTCGGAGTTTGAAGCGAAGACGGTGTAGTCTTTTCGATTCAGTTTGGTGGTCTAGTTTCATAGTGATCACCGTACTATCAAGAGGGGGTCCGCTTTGGAAAGGCTAGGGTGGAATCATCACGTACACATCCCTTGCACACCCTCCGAGCCTTTCCACTTCAATGGAGAGCTTGTTCTTGTCCTCTTTGTGCCTTCTCTGGTCTGAGTGGTAGTACCGCGGGCCGGAGCGGTAGTACCGCTTGGGTGCTATAAGCGGCAAGATGCCGCTCCACAAATGATAGTACCGCTTGTAGCCCCAGCTATAGTACCGCTGCGGTTTCGTGCTAGTGCCGCCTCGATTCGAGGGCTGGTTTTTCGTGTCGGACTTTACGGTACCAGCCGCGGCAGGAGAGGCGGTAGTACCGATCTCGAGCGGTAGTACCGCGGGTAGGAGCTGTAGTACCACTAGCCTAGCGGTAGTACCACTCTTTGCGGGGCTGGTAGGGGGTAACGGTTGGTTTGTTCCCCCACTATATAAGTGGGTCTTCTTCTCCAAAGTTGACTCACCTCTTCCCCCAAAAAGCTCCATTGTTGCTCCAAGCTCCACTTTCGCCCGACCTCTCTCCCAGGCCAATCAAACTTGTCGATTTTCTCGGGATTGGTTGAGAAGGCCCCGATCTACACTTCCACCATGAGAAATTTGATTCCCCCGACTAATCCCTAGCGGATCTTGTTACTCTTTGGTGTTTGAGCACCCTAGACGGTTGAGGTCACCGTGAAGCCATAGTCCATTGTGGTGAAGCTTCGTGGTGTTGTTGGGAGCCTCCAATTAAGTTGTGGAGATTGCACCAACCTTGTTTGTAAAGGTTCGGTCGCCGCCTTCAAGGGCACCATTAGTGGATTCACGACATCTTGCATTATGCAAGGGCGTGAGGAGAATACGGTGGCCCTAGTGGCTTCTTGGGGAGCATTGTGCCTCCACACTGCTCTAACGGAGACGTACTTCCCCTAAAAAGGAAGGAACTTCGGTAACACATCCTCGTCTCCACCGGATCCACTCTTGGTTATCTCGTGCCTTTACTTGTGCAAGCTTATTTGTGTTATATCCTTTGCTTGCTTGTGTGCTTGTTGTTGTTGTTGCATCATATAAGGTGCTCACCTAGTTGCATTTCTAGACAACCTACTTTGATGCAAAGTTTAATTTGGTAAAGAAAAGCTAAAAATTGTTAGTTGCCTATTCACCCCCCCTCTAGTCAACTATATCGATCCTTTCACCCACAAGATGACTTTTGTCCCATTATCTTTGGTACACCTTTCTTGAACACCGTTAATGCTAAGATAGATTGTGAGAAACAAACAGTCGGTGTTAGTTTTGGTGATGAGTCTCATGAGTTTAATTTTTTCAAGTTTAGTAGAAAGCTTCATGAAAAAGAATTGCCTAGTAAGAATGAAATAATTGGTCTTGCTTCTATTGTTGTGCCTCCTACTGATCCACTAGAACATATTTGCTAGACCATGAAAATGAGCTACATATGCATGAAAGAAATAAAATAGATAATATTTTCTTTGAACAACGTCCTCTGCTTAAACACAATTTGCCTATTGAAACTCTAGGAGGTCCTCCTCCACCTAAAGGTGATCCTGTGTTTGAATTAAAACAATTGCCACACACTTTGAAATATGCTTATCTTGGTGAAAAGAAGATACATCCTGTTATTATTAGGGCTAACCTTTCAGAACATGAAGAAGAAAGATTATTGAAAGTTCTAAGGAAGCACCGAGCTGCTATTGGATATACTCTTGATGATTTATAGGGCATTAGTCCCACTCTATGTCAGCACAAAATTAATATGGAACCTGATGCTAAACCCGTTGTTGATCACCAACGTCTGTTAAATCCGAAGATGAAAGAAGTGGTAAGAATGGAAATATTAAAACTTCTGGAAGCAGGTATAATCTATCATATAGCTGATAGTATATGGGTAAGTCATGTTCATTGTGTCCCTAAGAAAGGAGGTATTAATGTTGTTCCTAATGATAATAATGAACTTATTCCACAAAGAATTGTTACAGGCTACAGAATGGTAATTGATTTTAGAAAATTAAATAAAGAAACTAGAAAAGATCATTACCCTCTGCCTTTTATTGGTCAAATGCTAGAAAGATTATCTAAGCACACACATTTTTGCTTCCTTGATGGATATTCTGGTTTTTCACAAATACATGTTTCTCAACCTGATCAAGAAAAGACCACTTTCACTTGTCCCTTTGGAACTTATGCTTATAGACGTATGCCTTTTGGTTTATGCAATGCGCCTGCTACCTTTAAAAGATGTATGAATGCTATATTCTCTGACTTTTGTGAAAAGATTGTTGAGGTTTTCATGGATGACTTCTCTGTTTATGGGAAGTCTTTTGATGATTGTTTAAGCAATCTTGACCGAGTTTTGCAGAGATGTGAGCAAACAAATCTTGTCCTGAATTGGGAGAAGTGCCACTTTACGATTAATGAAGGTATTGTTTTGGGCCATAAAATTTCTGAAAAAGGTATTGAAGTGGACAAAGCTAAGGTTGATGCAATTGAGAAAATGCCATGTCCTAAAGATATCAAAGGTATTTGTAGTTTCCTAGGTCATGCTGGTTTCTATAGGAGATTTATCAAAGACTTTTCTAGAATTTCTAGGCCTCTTACACCTATTGTTTTTGATGATGATTGTTTAGAAGCCTTCGAAACACTGAGGAAACCTTAATTTCTGCACCTATTGTTTAACCACCTGATTGGAACTTGCCTTTTGAAATTATGAGTGATGCTAGTGATTATGTTGTTCGTGCTGTTCTAGGACAAAGAGTTGATAAGAAACTGAATGTCATTCATTATGCTAGTAAAACTCTAGACAGTTCTCAACGAAATTATGCTACAACTGAAAAACAATTCCAAGCAGTGGTGTTTGCTTGTGATAAATTTAGATCTTACATTTTTGATTCAAAAGTAATTGTTCACACCAATCATGCTGCTATAAAATATCTTATGGAAAAGAAAGATGCTAAACCTAGACTTATTCGATGGGTTCTCTTGCTACAAGAATTTGATTTACATATCACTGATAGAAAAGGAGCTGAGAACCCCATAGTTGATAACTTGTCTAGGCTTGAAAATGTGCTTGATGACCCACTACCTATTGATGATAGTTTTCCTTATGAGAAGTTAGCTGCAATAAATATTTCTCATAACACTCCTTGGTATGTTGACTATGCTAATTACATTGTTGCTAAATATTTACCACCTAGTTTCACATACCAACAAAAGAAAAATTCTTCTATGAATTGAGAAAATCCTTTTGGGATGACCCACATCTTTATAAAGAAGGAGTAGATGGTATTATTAGATGTTGTGTACCTGAGCATGAACAGGGAAAAATCCTACGGAAATGTCACTCCGAAGCTTATGGAGGGCATCATGCGGGAGACAGAACTGCTCATAAGGTATTGCAATTTGGATTTTATTGGCCTATTGTTTTCAAGGATGCTCATAAGTTCGTATTATCTTGTGATGAACGTCAAAGAATAGGTAATATCAGTAAGCGTCAAGAAATGCCTATGAATTATTCACTTGCTGTTGAACCATTTGATGTTTGGGGATTTGATTACATGGGACCTTTTCCTTCCTCTAATGGGTGTACACATATTTTGGTTGCTATTGATTATGTTACTAAGTGGGTAGAAGCTATTCCAAGAAGTAGTGCTGATCACAACACCTCTATTAAAATGCTTAAGGAAGTTATTTTCCCAAGGTTTGGAGTCCCTAGATATTTAGTGACTGATGGTGGTTCACACTTTATTCATGGTGCTTTCCGTAAAATGCTTGCCAAGTATGATGTTAACCATAGAATTGCATCACCTGATCATCCTCAGTCCAGTGGTCAAGTTGAACTTAGCAATAGAGAAATAAAATTAATTTCGCAAAATAATGTCAATAGGTCCCGGAAGAATTGGTCTAAGAAATTAGATGATGCACTTTGGGCTTATAGAACAGCATATAAAAACCCTATGGGTATGTCTCATTATAAAATGGTTTATGGAAAAGCTTGTCATTTGCCTCTTGAGTTAGAACATAAACATATTGGGCAATCAAAGAACTCAACTATGATTTCAAGCTTGCCGGTTGAAAGTGCGTTATATCGACTAGAGGGGGGGTGAATAGGCGATTTTTATGAATTCTTCACCGAGGAATTTGCCGGTGAGGAAATTCCTTAGCGAAGAACTACTTGCAGCGGAATGAGTACTCAGAAGTAAGCATAAGAGAATGCGGGCATGGTCATCATGATGAAATGAAGACAAACAAAGAGTACAGAAAGCGTAAACACAAGATAGCACAAGAAGAAGACAAACAGACTGAAGAAATTGAACTGAGGAAGAGAAAGTCTTCAGTCAAAGTCTTCAAACACAGATATGAATGAACACTCAACTCAGTAATGAGGAAATGAAAGGGTTGAGGAAATAGAACCAGTTAGGTTGATGAAGACAATGATTTGGTAGACCAGTTCCAACTGCTGTCTCGGTTATGCGTCTGGTTGGAGCAATGAGTATTTAAACTCGAGGACACACAGTCCCGGACACCCGATCTCTGAGCACGCAGCTCAGACACCAAGTCCTCACCGTATTCTCCTTGAACTAAGGTCACACAGACCTCGTCCAATCACTCGTGGTAAGTCTTCAGGCGACTTCCAAACCTTCACAGACTTGGTCACTCGGCGATCCACAATTCCTCTTGGATGCTCTAGACCATGACGCCTAACCGTCTGGAAGAAGCACAGTCTTCAAAGGTAACAAGGTCGGATCCACGCAGGTTCAATCTCTTCAGTGATGCTCAATTACTTTGGGTTTGTAGGGGTTTGGTTTTTGGGTTTTTCCTCACTCAATGATTTTCGCTCAAAGTCCTCGGAGGATGGGTTGCTCTCAAATGACAAGTGTCAAGTTCTCTCAGAGCAGTCAACCAGCTAGTGGTTGTAGGGGGCGGCTATTTATAGCCTAGGGAGCAGCCCGACATGATAAGACATAAATGCCCTTCAATGATATGACCGTTAGGTGGATAAGATATTTTGGGACAGGTGGCAAGAAGATAAAGAACGGTCGGAAATTTGAATCACAAATTCCTCAGGGCTATCATGTTCCTCACTGTGTAGGCAATCCGGACTAGCAAATTCCTAACACCTTAGTCAGAACAAATTCCTCAGCGACCAGAAGAACTTCGTCTCTGTCACTGAAGAAATTGACTGAACTGTATGAGATTTCCAAAGGCTTCACTCGAAGGGATTGGTAGGTGTAGGATTTTGAGTTGAGCATCACATGGAAATTTTTCCTTAGTATTTCCTCGACCCCTTTAACGATGCGGTGTTTCCTATGACTCAAGAAAGAGAAAACGAAACTACGAAAACAAAATTCTTCACGCTTCATGTTCCTCAAATGAATACCAAGTCTTGAGGTCACACCAATTTCTTCACTTTCAAAGTCTTGAAAGTCTTGAATATCAAAGTCTTGATCGAAGAACTTCAGTTTTAGGGTCGACTTTCTCTGTAAATATCAAACTCCTCATAGACTTATAGACCTGTGTACACTCACAAACACATTAGTTCCTTAACCTATAAGTCTTCAATACACCAAAATCACTAAGGGGCACTAGATGCACTTACAATCTCCCCTTTTGGTGATTGATGACAATATAGGTTAAGTTTTCAATGGGGATAAACATATGAAGTGTAAATACTGATATTGAGGAATTTGATTGCAAGATATATAAGAACTCCCCTAAGATGTGCATAGTGAGGAATTTGCTTTTGAGGCGAGGCACATTTGAAGAGTTGAATCATGGAGATCTCCCCCTATATCTTGTAATTCATACACGCATTTGACATATAATATGAAGAATTTGAAATGCATGATGAAATATGGTGCTTGATGTTATTCAGCATGCGTGCAATAACATTAATGAGGAACATGCATGCAAAATAACGCATCAAGAGTATCAGAGCTCAAGAGAATCAGAGCTCAGTGCATCAAAAGTATCAGAGCACCATCGGGTTTAAGATTACAACTCGATCCAATAAAAGTTTCAGAAGAACTAACTTAACAAAAATTGCCCATATAATAGACCCGCTTGAAGACTAACTCAAATTTCTCCCCCTTTGTCATCGAATGACCAAAAGGATCGAAACTGAGGACTAACGCCCCTGAAGAATTTCAAATTGATGAAGGAGCGCCAGCGTTGTTGGGGTCGATTGTCGTAGTAGGGCCTGCCGCAGTGTCGTCCAAGTCTTCATTTTCATCAGTCTCGTGATGAAGAATAGGAGCTAGCCACCAAGGAAGGAACTTTGACCTTCTTGTATTTCTTCTGAGGAGGTGCAGACTACCAAATTCTTCCTTGAGACCCATTGTCGTCGGTTCTTCCATGTTGTAGACATTTGAAAGAACAACCAGATGCGTTTGAAGGTTTCATGGAGGTAGTAGTGGTTTTCTTCACGCATTGTGTGTAGAGGTCATGTTGTGAAGAATTGAACCAAACTGACGCTTGACCCATTTATGATTGTGATCAACCTTCTGATGAAGACTGAGGAGTAACTCACGATCAGTCATCACCCTGGGTGCTGTGGCTTGAGGACTTTGCTTGGCTAAGGTATCTGCGGCAGAGTCATGTGTGGCAGAGTCATCATTGGTGGAGTAGGATGCAGCTTTGTGAAACTGTCCATCCAATGGACGAATGCCTTCATCGATCACAGCAGTAGCCTTGCCCTTGTCATCACCTGAGGTGAATGTCTGTTTGAGGACTTCAATCGGGGGCAAGTAGCTGCAGTGGTTCAGAGTATCAGCCTTGTAATTGAGTGAAGACCTTGTCCTGATGAATCTCATTATCCAAGGCGCATAAGGCTTCAGCTCAAATGGTGACATAGCAATATTTGCTAGAGTCCTCATGAAGAAATCATGGAAGTTGACGGGAACGCCATGAATGATATTGAAAAGCATATTATTCATGATGCCAATGACTTCTTCATCATTTGAGTCGTGGCCTTTGATAGGACTCATTGTCTTCGTCAGAATCCGATAGACAGTCCGAGGCACATACAATAATTCCTTGATGAGGAATTTTGTTCTTGGGGCCTGCCCTGGCTTCAAAGGCTTCATCAACACTTGCATATAGTGATTTGAAAGCTCAGGTTCGTTGTAGATACAACGAGCACCATCAAGTGGAGGACTGAGTGGTAGGGCACGAAGCAATTCAGTTGCTGGTGCCTTGTAGTGAGTATTTTCAGACATCCAGTCCAACACCCATGAGTTCACGTCTTCAGCGTCTCTGGTGATGTGCAGCGTTGCATAGAATTGAAGAATGAGTTCTTCATTCCAATCACAGATGTCAGTGCAGAAATTCAGAAGTCCTGCGTCGCGAAGAACACTGAGGACTGGCTCAAAGACTGGCAGAGACTCCATGTCCACATGAGGAATATGTGCATGATCGAAGACTTTGTCTTTGTTGAAGAGCACTGAGCAATAAAAATTGGCTTGACCGGCAGTCCGAAGCGCCTCTTCCTTATGCGAAAGCGAGAATCATATGGATTGTAATCAGTGAAGAATACATGCTCGCTGAAGAAATCTTCAACCTTGAACTTTTGCTTTGTTGAGAAGGGATTCTTTGGCTTTGGCAGTGGAGTGTCAGTGAGTTGCATCACTACCTATGGAATCGCAATCTCTGGTTCTTCAGGCTGAGGAATTTCTTGTTCCTCTCTGAGTGCGATCGAGGATCGGCTGACGGAGTTCATCGGCTAGTGGCTGGAATTTCTTCATGGACAGATGAAGTGGGATGAGTTTCTTGAGCCCATTTGAACTGTTGGAGCAGGGACCGAGGAATCTGTTGGATTGGGGTGAAGAGTGGAGAATTTGGATGTTGACTTTCCCAAAAGTCATCGTTCATCACTGGCGTTGTGCTTCCAATATCCACATCTTCTCAATTTCCTCAACACCGGCCTCTTCAGCTGTGAACTGAGGCATAGGCCAGGAAATGATTGGGGTTGAAGGGATTGCTTCCACTTCAATTTCTTCATCAATCTGCTCTGACGAAGCAGCAGAATGATTTTCTTCATCAGATCCGCTTGGGATTACATAATCTTCATCAAAAGGAACAAGGTCCTTTGATGGAATTGAGGAAATTGGAACAGCATCAATAGGATTTTCAAAAGAGCTGGTCATTGGCTTCATGTTGCGTTGGGGCAGCAACATTGGTGAATTTCTTCGTCAGGTTGACGAATCTGACCTTGGCTCCTTGCCAATCAGCATAATACGAATCGAAGTTTTTGCTGAGGGCTTGGATTTCATTCTGGACCTTGAGAAGTTCCTCAGGTGTCATTCTGACAACGTTTTTCTTCGTGAACTTCTCCTTCGTATTGAGCTTTCTTGATCTCTCTTGCCTTTTCAAACTTCCATTTCTCTTCGGTGATGAAATGGGTCAAGATATGACTTAGTCCAGGGTCGATGAAAATCAGGCATAGGGGTGTTTGGATCCTTGTGCGAGATCAATGTAATCGAGGATTTTCCTCGGATCCAACGATGCACGAGATGTGCCTTTGGCTCTAGCGGCCCTTTCTTGGCGATCTCGATGATTTCCGCAAGTTCATCATCATCAGCCTCATCATCTTCAGTGGCACTTGGAAGGCGACTGTTTCTTCTTGGGACTTGGCCGAGGACCTCGTCCATTTGTGGCCTTAGTCTTCAGCAGATCGGGCCAGATGAAGACTTTGGTGCGGTGAGGAACTCTTGAAACACCAGAGGCAATGGAGAAGCTGCAGTCCTTTGGCACGTGGCGGATGCACAGTCTTTGAGGACTTTGTCGGAACTGCTGAGGATTTTGTAGGAGCAGTTGAGGACTTGGGAGGAGCAGGAGCAGTATGAGGAATTGGCCGTGAGGGCACTGCTGAGGAACTTGGTCGTGAGGGTACTGTTGGTGAAGCACTTGGCTTGTGTGCGGGCTTCTTTGCCATAGATTTTCTTGGCTTGATAGAGGCCTCAGTGGAAACAGCAGTAGCAGAGTCCTCATTGAATTTCCTCACTACCTCGTTGGCTTGTCTTGCCAATTTGGCTTGGCGCTTGGCCCATTCTTCAGAAAGTCCTCACCACGCTTGATCTTTGGTGGGGTCACTTCTTGACCGGTGCCAATGGAGCTCTTGGGCATGGAGGATTGAGTGCGAATTTCTTCATGTACTTTGGAGTTACATATCTCATACTCCTCCATTCCCTTGCCCATCTCCGTTCAATCCTTTGAATGCGCACCTTGCGCTGATTTTTGTTTTCTTTGCGAACTTCGGCTTCATCGGTATGCAATAATCAGCATATATTTCCTCGAGGATTTCAAAGGCAGTCATGACCTCGGGCCTCTTTCCTCCTTTCTCGTGGCTTCTTTCCTTCCGCCATATTCTTGTGTGAGGAATTTGAACAAATGAATTCTCTGAATAAGTATGCAACTTTTCTTCGAGGAACGCTGCAAATGAGTTAAGTTGATGAGAACCTAGTGATTCAGCAATGACATGAGTACCTGTGAGCAGTATAGTTGCGAGGAATTTGGAGAGGTCATATGCGTTCTCAGAAGGTTTTTCAAAAAGAACTAGTTTGAGGAATTTGACCAGATGAGGCTTGAAGAATTTCACTAAAGATCTTTGTCTTAGGTTCCAGAGTTGTATAGATCGAGGATCCACACAATTGAGGAATCTTGAAGAAAATCATTGCTTAGAGAAACTAATCAAGAGCATATTTTGTTTGCGGTGTTCATATGTGCGAAGATTTGAAGAATAAACACCTTTGAAGATTTTCTGGAAGGTTTGAGAATCAAAGCGAGTAATAAAAGTAACTTTTAATTACCCGAAGTGAAGAACACGACGAACTAAGAAGAACAATTGGGAAGTTCATCAGTTCAGATCTTCCACGCCCTAACTTGGCGGAGGAAGACAGCTACGGCGGCGGCGGAGTGAGGATTTTCGCGGTCGGCGCGAGTATGTCGGCGACGAGGTCGAGGCAGTGAAGCTCTTCCTCACCGGCGACGATGGAGTAGCGGCGGCGCTAGGGTTTGAGAAGCTCGAGCGGGAGAGAGAGATCGAGCGGAGTAAAAGAAGTGAGGATGGGGAGAGGGGTATTTATAGAGGCAGTGAAAAACTGTTCGCCCGAAGATTTAGGACGAACGTGCCCCTGACCATTCTCCTTCGCTTGACATGTGTCACCCACGTACTGAAAAGTGGAGATCATGTTAGATCGTGGGTGAATAGATAAATCCATCGTGGGATGCGGAACGGTTTGAGCGGCAAAACCGAAAGTTTGGATAAGATCAGTTTTAAAGTTCTGTTCGCAATTTCTTGGTGACAAGGACACGGTGAAGATTTTGAGCGAGTTTCAAATAGAACGCACATGAAGAATTTGTGAATAGATTGGGTTGAGTATAGCATAGAGGGGGAAGGGTCCGATCACATTCACTTAGCAGAAAAAAAAGCGACTTGAAGAAATAGCCATAAGTGAATGTTGTAGAGGACATAAACCCATATATATATATAGCCAATGAAGAAAAACGACGGAAACAGTGAAGATTTTGCAAAGTTGAAGAATTTGAAAAATAGAAGAATTTCAAAACTGAGGAAAAACTCAAATTGAAGATTTTCAACTTTGGTGGTGGCGTGACCCACCGTCTAAGAATGATGATTTCAGACACCGTGTACAATTGTCGTAGGGTTCTGAGAATCAAATTCTTCATTAATTTCTTCACACTTAGAGTGTTATTCTTCATGGATTGAAGAAAACGTTTCTTCATGTGTTGCACATCTAAGTCATCAATTTTATGCGTAAGTGTCGGGATGTGTGTTCTTTTCAAAGAACATTCAAGATTCTAAGATATTTAGCTCACACCGCAACTTGCTAAATCTCTTCTCATCCAAGGGCTTAGTGAAGATATCGGCTAGTTGTTCTTCAGTCTTCACATGCTCGATGGAGATGTCGCCTTCCACACCTGATCACGAAGAAAATGATGACGAATTTGAATGTGCTTTGTCTTCGAGTGCTGAACTGGGTTGTGAGCAATCTTGATGGCACTCTCATTGTCACAGTAGAGAGGCACACTCTTCATGTTGATGCTGTAGTCCTTGAGAGTTTGCTTCATCCACAGCAAGTGAGCACAACAAGAGCCAGCAGCAATGTATTCAGCTTCCGCAGTAGACTGTGATACGCAATTCTGTTTCTTCGAGGACCAACAGACCAAAGATCGTCCGAGGAAATGACAAGTACCATATGTTGACTTGCGGTCCACACGATCACCAGCATAGTCAAAGTCAGAATATCCAATGAGATCAAAAGTAGAGCCCTTGGGGTACCATAATCCTAGTGTTGGTGTGTGAGCTAGATATCGAAAAATATGCTTCACAGCCTTAGGGTGTGATTCCTTCGTAGCTTGAAATCGGGCACACATGCAAACACTAAGCATTATATCTGGCCTAGATGCACATAAGTACAATAGAGAACCAATCATGGAGCGGTATACCTTGTGATCAAGTCAATACCATTTTCATCGATTGCATAGATGGCCATTTGTGGGCATAGGAGTTTTGACACCTTTGCAATCTTGCATGCCGAATTTCTTTAGGACATCTTTGAGGTATTTCTCTGAGATATGAATATGCCATTGTGTTGTTGTGAATTTGAAGACCTAAGAAGAATTTCAACTCTCCCATCATAGACATTTGATATTCTTCACTCATCATATAGGCAAATTCATCACTATAACGTTGGTCAAGACAGCCAAAGATAATATCATCAACATATATTTGGCACACAACGAGTTCACCATCACATGATGTCGTACAGCGAGTAGGGTCGAGTGCACCGGGTGGGAAGCCGTTCTTCACGACGAATTCCTCCAATGTCTCATACCACGCCCGTGGGGCTTGTTTGAGACCATAGAGGGCCTTGTTGAGTTTGAAGACTTTGTCGGGATTCTTTGGATCTTCAAAACACGGGGTTGAGCAACATATACTTCTTCCTCAAGCTTACCATTGAGGAATGCACTTTTCACATCCATTTGATATAAAGTGATATTGTGATGGTTAGCATAGGCAAGTAATATGCGAATAGACTCAAGTCTAGCAACAGTGCAAAAGTTTCATCAAAATCAATTCCTTCAACTGTGTGTAGCCTTGAGCTACAAGTCGTGCCTTATTCCTCACCACAAGGCCATTTTCATCTTGCTTGTTGCGGTAGATCCAGTTTGTGCCAATGATATTATGCTTGCGAGGATCTGGACGTTTGACCAGTTCCCAGGCGTTGTTGAGCTCGAACTGATGTAATTCTTCTTGCATGGCCTGGATCCACTCAGGCTCCAGAAATGCTTCATCTACCTTAGTGGGCTCTGTGATAGAGACAAAATCATAGTGCCCACAAAAGTTAGATAAATGTGAAGCTTTTGAGCGTGTGAGAGGACCTGGTGCTTCAATGTGATCAATGATCTTGTCAACTTGCATTTCTTTTGCAACGCGAGGATGAGCTGGTTATCGTCGAGGAATTTCATCATTTTCCTCAGCACCAGTGTCTTCAGCATTATCTTTAGGTGCATCAGCTCGACATTCTTCGCGTACAGGAATGAATTCTTCAACAGATTCTTCAGTTGGAATGACATCCTCAGTTGCCTTGAACTTGATAGATTCCTCGGTCTTTGGTTCATCTAACACAAAAGGTAGGTGCTCTCTTTGCGAGCCATTAGTTTCATCGAACCACACATCTACAGTGTCAACAATCTTGTGAAGAGCGATGTTGAAGACTCTGTAGGTGTGCGAGTCCTTTCCGTAACCAAGCATAAAACCTTCATGTGCTTTCTTGCAAATTTAGAATTGTGATGAGGATCTCTAATCCAGCATTTAGCAATCAAGACTTTGAAATAACTCACATTGGGTTTCTTGTCGTTGAGGAGTTCATAGGCAGTCTTCTTGAAGAATTTGTGAAGATATACTGTTGATGATGTGGCACGCAGTATCAATTGCATCAATCCAAAACGACTAGGCGTTTTGTATTCATCAAGCATAGTGCGAGCCATCTCAACAAGAGTTACGTTCTTGCGCTCCACGACACCATTTTGCTGAGGGGTATAGGGAGCAGATAACTCATGAGTAATACCAAGTTCATCAAGATAGGCATCAAGACCGGAATTCTTGAACTCAGTTCCATTGTCACTCCAGATGTGTCTGATCTTCACACTAAAGTTAGTTGAAGCCCTCGAGGAAAATCGTTTGAAGACTTCCTGCACTTCATTTTTGTAAGTAACAATGTGTGCCCATGTGTACCAAGAGTAATCATCGACAATAACAAAGCCATATAGAGATGCATCATTAGTGATCTTTGAGTAATGATTAGGACCAAAGAGGTCCATGTGAAGCAATTGAAGGGACGAGTAGTGGTCATGATAGTCTTCATTTGGATGCTTGGCCGTGGTCATTTTTCCAGCTTCTCAAGCTCCACACAAGTGATCCTTGAGGAATTTGACATTCTCAATGCCAATGACATGCTTCTTCTTTGCAAGCATGTTCAAATTCCTCATGCCTGCGTGACCAAGACGCCGATGCCATAGCCATATACGAAGCTTTTTGCAAGTAGACACACGGCTGGTTGTGGTCCGAGAAATCAACAATATACAAGTCTCCTCTCCTAAAGCCTTGAAGACTTTGGAATTGTCAGCTTCCATAATCACAACACAACGATACTTGCCAAAGATAACAACCATATCTAGATCACAAAGCATTGAGACTGACATGAGGTTGTATCCTAAGGACTCAACAAGCATGACTTTGTCCATGTGTATGTCCTTTGAGATCGCAACCTTACCAAGACCCAATACCTGACTTTTGCCTTTGTCAAAGAAGATGATATGCTTCAGATGTGATGGTGATAAGGGAGCATCCATCAATAGATTCTTGTCACCAGTCATGTGATTTGTACATCCACTGTCGAGAACCCACTCAGTGGCTTTGGGTTGATCATCCTGCAGATGAATTAGTGCAACTTATGATCTCATATACTTCATCAGTGAAGAATATGATATCAAGTTCATCAGATGAATTTCATCAGTCAGTATAACAGATAAGCAGTATGAGGACGTGTGAAATGAAAGTTCATTTCATCATGATTAGCCTGGGTCCTTTCAGGCATTTCTGTCAGGCCCCTAGCAAATTCTTCAGATGTTTAAAACACGTCTGGAGACCTGACCCTGCAGAAGAGGTTAGTTCGTTTTCTTCACCACCCACATCTGAAGGCGTGGCAAAGAGTTCATCACTCTGCGAGCACCATATGAGAATGGTGGCATAGAGGCCAATCCATTTCGTTTCACATAAGAGGGGTTAGGGTAAGCATATGAATAAGCAAAGAAATTCTTCGAGGACTTATGAACATATTGGTTTGAAGAATAATGCACATATTCATAGCCCTTAGCTCTACCCTCATGAAACAGAGTTGTTAGCACGATGATAATCATACAAGGACTTTGATCCTTTTGAGGAATTTGATCCACGTGAGGAATTTGGTCCGTATGAGGACTTGGATCCATATGAAGAATTTGGTCCATATGAAGTGTTTGATCTGGGGTTCCTATTCTTCACAGGTGGTGTCATGAGGACATTCACGAAGACTTTCAAGGCACTTCTTGGGAACCCAGATTTTCTTCATAGGGGAACCGTTCTGCGATTAGTGCCAACATATCTAGCAAATACTTCACCATTCTGATTTTTGAACAGTTTATAGTTGGAGTCAAATGACTCATCGGAAGAATGAGGAGATTCGCATGAAAAGCCGGATAAGTTAGATGGATCAAGCTGGAGGTCCCTTTGGCAGCAACCCATGAGGTTTTGGGATACCGCTCGGGCTTCCAATATGTTCCATCGAGATTGAGTTTCCTCTCAAAGGCAATACCCTCTTTCCTAGGGTTCCTGTTGAGGATCTACTTTTTAAGCACATCACAAAGAGTCTGATGCCCTTTGAGGCCTTTGTACATGCCTGTCATGTACAATTCCTTCAGCCCTGCAAATTCAGTGATACTAGCAATGTCCTCAGATGAGGAATTAGTGATAGTAGAGGCAGGTGAAGAATTTGTAACAGTTGAAGCATTTGAACATTCAGGTGAAGAATTAGCAGATTCACATTCAATGCACTTTAAGCATGGAGGAACAAATTATTACTGAGAAGCGCTGATTTGTTGAGCAAGTAATGAATCGTGCTCCTTCTGAAGATCTTCATAACTCACTCTTAGCTTCTCAAGATCTTGCTTTCTTTGAAGAAATTCATAAGAAAGTTTCTCATGATCAGACAAGAGAGTGTTATGATGACCTTGAAGGTTGTCAAACCTAGACTGAAGTCTCCAAGAGTTTCATCGAGGGCTTTAGTGCGATCCATTTCTTCACCTAACATGTCATCACTCTCATCTAGCATGTTTTGAACCTTTTCCAAGGCATGCTATTGTTTGCGGCAATGCAAACAAGTTTGGTATAGCTAGGTTCAATATCATCATCGATTCACGATCCATCAATTCAGATGAGGAACATTCGGTTACCTCGACACCCTTTGCCATGAGACATGATGCGTAAGATGATGATTACGGTTCGAAAGTCATCGTTTTGAGAGATTCCTTGAAGTCCTCAAACCAGGGATCATGACGGGTTCGATGACCTTCATAGACGTCGGAGATTCGGTCCCAGATAAGCTTCGCATTGCAAAGATGCATAATGCGCTTGAATTCATCTCTAGATAGGTAGGAACAGATGATATCCTTTGCCATGATGTCAAGTCGAGTGTACTTGCGAATATCATCTGTGTTCGCCGTCTTGCACAGATAAGTAAGACCAATTTCAGTGACGGTCCACAGCTCGCTGTCCATTGCCATGAGGCGCTTCCTCATCATGACCTTCCACTTGGGATAATCATGACCGTCAAAGATAGGGCATGTCACTTTCTTCATACCTGTGGTCGACATAACTAAAACTCCAGGTGGTTAAACCAAAATCACACAGAACAAGGGAGTACCTTGTTCTGATACCAATTGAAAGTGCGTTATATCGCCTAGAGGGGGGTGAATAGGCGATTTTTATGAATTCTTCACTGAGGAATTTGTCGGTGAGGAAATTCCTTAGCGAAGAACTACTTGCAGCGGAATGAGTACTCAGAAGTAAGCATAAGAGAATGCGGGCATGGTCATCATGATGAAATGAAGACAAACAAAGAGTACAGAAAGCGTAAACACAGGATAGCACAAGAAGAAGACAAACAGACTGAAGAAATTGAACTGAGGAAATTGAGAAAGTCTTCAGTCAAAGTGTTCAAACAAAGATATGAATGAACACTCAACTCAGTAATGAGGAAATGAAAGGGTTGAGGAAATAGAACCAGTTAGGTTGATGAAGACAATGATTTGGTAGACCAGTTCCAACTGCTGTCTTAGTTGTACGTCTGGTTGGAGCGGCTGAGTATTTAAATTCGAGGACACACAGTCCCGAACACCCGATCGGCCGCCGAGCACGCAGCTCAGACACCAAGTCCTCACCGTATTCTCCTTGAACTAAGGTCACATGCACCTCGTCCAATCACTCGTGGTAAGTCTTGAGCGACTTCCAAACCTTCACAGACTTGGTCACTCGGCGATCCACAATTCCTCTTGGATGCTCTAGACCATGACGCCTAACCGTCTGGAAGAAGCACAGTCTTCAAAGGTAACAAGCGTCGGATCCACGCAGATCAATCTCTTGATGATGCTCAATCACTTTGGGTTTGTAGGGGTTTGGTTTTTGGGTTTTCCTCACTCAATGATTTTCGCTCAAAGTCCTTGGAGGATGGGTTGCTCTCAAATGACAAGTGTCAAGTTCTCTCGGAGCAGCCAACCAGCTAGTGGTTGTAGGGGGCGGCTATTTAAAGCCTAGGGAGCAGCCCGACATGATAAGACATAAATGCCCTTCAATGATATGACCGTTAGGTGGATAAGATATTTTGGGACAGCTGGCGTGCAGCACAGCAACGGTCGGAAATTTGAATCACAAATTCCTCAGGGCTATCATGTTCCTCACTGTGTAGGCAATCTGCATTGGCGAATTCCTAACTCCTCAATCAGAACAAATTCCTCAGCGACCAGAAGAACTTCGTCTCTGTCACTGAAGAAATTGACTGAACTGTATGAGATTTCCAAAGGCTTCACTCGAAGGGAGTGGTAGGTGTAGGATTTTGAGTTGAGCATCACATGGAAATTTTTCCTTAGTATTTCCTCGACAACCTTTAACGAGACGGTGTTTCCTATGACTCAAGAAAGAGAAAACGAAACTACGAAAACAAAAGTCTTCACGCTTCAAGTTCCTCAAATGAATACCAAGTCTTCAAGGTCACACCAATTTCTTCACTTTCAAAGTCTTGAGAAAGTCTTCGAATATCAAAGTCTTCATTCGAAGAACATCAGTTTTAGGGTCGACTTTCTCTCAGAATATCAAACTCCTCATAGACTTATAGACCTGTGTACACTCACAAACACATTAGTTCCTTAACCTATAAGTCTTCAATACACCAAAATCACTAAGGGGCACTAGATGCACTTACACCGGTGAAAAGAGGTTATTTGATATTAGCTCTTTAGATGAATGGAGAACCCAAGCTTATGAAAGTGCCAAGTTATTTAAAGAAAATGTTAAAAGATGGCTTGATAAAGGAATCCAAAATTATGAGTTTAAAGTTGGAGGATGTGTTCTTTTGTACAACTCTCATTTTAGATTCTTTGCAGGAAAAATCCTCTCAAAATGGGAAGGACCCAATGTTATCGAGGAGGTTTATCGGTCTGGAGCTATCAAAATAAATAATGCCGAAGGTACTAACCCGAAGGTTGTTAATGGGCAACGAATAAAACATTATATCTCAGGTACGCCCATTAATGTTGAAAGTAATATTATCCAAACTTTGACACCGGAAGAACACATAAAAGAGTCCTTTCGGCACACCCTAGAATAGTGAAAATAAGGAGGTACGTGATACGGTAAGTAAACGGACACCGAAAAATCTGCAAAATATTATTTGTCAGTTTTGGAATTTAACAAAAATTAGCAAAATAAGAAACAACCAGGAAGCATACCCTGGTGGGCACATGACACTAGGCGTGCCCAGCTGGGTTGTCCCCACGTCGGGTACCTTCCGGATTCCGTTTTTCTACAGTTTGCTTGTCCCCCAAGATAAAAAAATCTTTATATACCCCCAAACCTATTGATCACCGTATCATGGACAAATCTTCTGTTTTCTTTTCCTTGTTGTTTGCTGTCAGATCCCATCTACCTGGCCGCTTCAAGCTCCTCCAAGGACAAGTTCTTCAAGAACGCCATCAACCCGTATTTGCGGGAGGTGGTGCAGCACCCTCAAATCATCCATATGCATGAGGGTGTGCTTCACATCTGCAATGTGCAAGGTCCCAAGGGGACGGGAACCGTGGAGGTCAGGCTTGAAGCTATGGAGTAGGAGGTCTTCCGGTGCAAGGGGATGGTGGAGCGTGGACTCAATGCCAATCACCTCATTATCACGGACCTTACCGGTGATCTCAAGGTGGATGGCAAGTCCACGAAGGACATCGTCTTTACCCTCAACGAGCAAATCAACTTCCTCCAAAGCCAGATCTACGATCTCCAAAACCAAGTCTTCGAATATGAGGCGAGGTTCAAAGGTATGAGTTTGGCTGCCGGTTGCAGGACCCGTGAGACTCACTCCTCCTCTTATGATGGTGTACCTCTGCCATGGAAACCCAAGGAGAGATGCTCTACTACACCACCGCCACCTTCTTCATCACCAAAAGAAAATTGAGTATCGGGTATAGGCACTCCCCTTGGATTCAGCCAAGCTTGGGGGAGGTGCCCTGGTATCGTATCATCCCCACTATCTTTTGCCTTTGCTTATTTTAGTTCGATCTTTTGCTTTAGATGAATAAAAGTTTAGTTCGATCCTTTCTTTTTGAGAGTATGCTTAGTTATCTATCCTTGTAATCGTGTGGAGATATATAATAAAGTTTAGTTTGAGTTTTTGCTTTCTTTACTTTCTTGTTGCAATAAAAGGAAAGGAAATAAATCAAGAAGATCATATGCTAATCTTATGGTAGGTGATGACACCACATAAGGAAAATTATAAGTAGAAAATTTTATTAGAGATTGACAAACATAGCATTAGTCAATGACGCAACTCATGAAAGAGTTAATAAGGGAGGAGAAGATTCACATACAAATACACTATCCTAGAAATCTTTTGTGATTGTGAGCCCCCATCAAAATATTATATTCCAGAATTGTTGACGTTGGACAAGGAAGACAACTTAATGATTTATGTTTGTTCATATTCACACAGAAGTCATATTGTCATGGATACTTTAACATGTGGTGCTTTCCCCTATCTTTGCTAGCCAAAATTCCACACCAAGTAGAGATACTACTTGTGCATCCAAAACCTTTAAACCCAAATCTTATTTTCAAGAGTCCACCTTACCTACCTAGGGATTGAGCAAGATCCCCAAGTAAGTTGTCATCGGTGCAATAAGGCAATAAAATTGCTTCTAAAAGTGTGAGATCATTTAGTGTAAGAGAAAATTGAGCGTTGTACGAACTTGTGATGGTGAAGAATAAAAGCGACAGACTGCACAATAAAGGTTGCCATCACAAGGGGCAATACAACATGACATTCTTTTACACTAAGGTGTTGAGCATACAAACAAATATCTCTGCTTCCCTTTGAGAAGGTCCTATCTTTTACTGTTATTTACTTTTATGCAAAGAGTCAAATTTTTCTCTCTATTCCTTTTTATTTTTCTCCTTTGGCAAGCATCATGTGGTGAGGAAAGATCTAGGCACATATGTCCAGCTGAATATGGGTAGCATGAGTTATTATTGTTGACACCACCCTTTAGGTGAATACGTTGGGAGGCAAAACCATAATCCCCTGTCTTTCTATGTGTCCGGTTGAAACATTTTGCTCATGTGTATGCGGTGAGTGTTAGCAATCATGGAAGACTATATGATGGTTGAGTATGTGGACTTGCCTAAAGGCTCTGATATGTGACCCTACCTGAAAAGATTATGAATTGTAGTTGCAAAGTTGACTGAGAACATAGTTTGTTTTTCTCTAATAGATTTTATGCTTCATACTTCGATAGTGTGATGAATCGTCACTTATTCATTAGAAGTCTATGATAAAAGTTCTATGACAAAAGTCTTATTTTTAAGTTTGTTGCTGTTATAATAATCAACATGATGCTTCTATGTCCGTATTTTGTCACATTTGCCCTTTGGCGAAGCGATTCCACCGGGGGAACTTCCCCCCAGAGGGGGAAATCATCGTCATCATCATCGCCAACAACTCTCCCATCTTGGGGAGGAACAACACCTTCTCATCTCAAACCCTAGTTCATCTCTTGTGTTCAATCTTGTTACCGGAACTATAGATTGGTGCTTGTGGGTGACTAGTAGTGTTGATTACATCTTGTAGTTGATTACTATATGGTTTACTTGGTGGAAGATTATATGTTCAGATCCAATATGCTATTTAATAACCTTCTGATCTTGAGCATGATTATCATTTGTGAGTAGTTACTTTTGTTCTTGAGGTCACGGGAGAAATCATGTTGCAAGTAATCATGTGAACTTGATGTGTGTTCGATATTTTGATAGTATGTATGTTGTGATTCCCTTAGTGGTGTCATGTGAACATCGACTACATGACACTTCACCATATTTGGGCCTAAGGGAATGCATTGTGGAGTATTTATTAGATGATGGGTTGCGAGAGTGATAGAAGCTTAAACCCTAGTTTATGCGCTACTCCGTAAGGGACCGATTGGATCCAAAATTTTAATGCTATGGTTAGAATTTATTCTTAATACTTTTCTCGTAGTTGCGGATGCTTGCGAGGGGGTTAATCATAAGTAGGAGGTTTGTTCAAGTAAGAAACAAAATCTAAGCACCGGTCCACCCACATATCAAATTATCAAAGTAGCGAACACGAATCGAATCAACATGATGAAATTGACTAGATGAATTTCCCGTGTACCCTCAAGAACGCTTTGCCTATTATAAGAGATCGTTTTGGCCTGTCCTTTGCCTCAAAAGGATTGGGATACCTTGCTGCACTTTTGCTATTATTATCGTTACTTGCCTGTTACAAATTATCTTGCTATCAAACTACTATGTTACTTACAATTTCAGCACTTGCAGACATTACCTTGTTGAAAACCACTTGTCATTTCCTTCTGCTCCTCGTTGGGTTCGACACTCTTACTTATCGAAAAGAACTACAATTGATCCCCTATACTTGCGGGTCATCAGGACACGGTATTTTTTTTACGTATTCACACATGTATTTAGGTTTCCGATCAATACTATTATAGCATGAATAATAAACCTTTCTCATGAATAAGGAAATATAAAATAACAACTTTATTATTGCCTCTAGGGCATATTTCCTTCAGCCTCCCACTTGCACTAGAGTCAATAATCTAGTTCACATTGCCATGTGAATAACACCCATAGTTCACATTGCTATGTGATTAACATCTATAGTTCACATCGCCATGTGACCAACACTCAAAGGGTTTACTAGAGTCGATAATCTAGTTCACATCGCCATGTTATTAACACCCAAAGAGTAATAAGGTGTGATCATGTTTTGCTTGTGAGAGAAGTTTAGTCAATGGGTCTGTCACATTCAGATTTGTATGTATTTTGCAAATTTCTATGTCTACAATGCTCTGCATGCAGCTACTCTAGCTAATTGTTCCCACTTTCAATATGTATCCAGATCAAGACTCAGAATCATCCGGACCGGTGTCAAAGCTTGTGTCGACGTTACTCTTTACGTTGAACTCTTTATCACCTCCATAACCGACGAACTCAGGTACCTAAGGATAATTTTAACCGATGTCCAGTGATCTACTCCTGGATCACTATTGTACCCCCTTGCCAAACTCTTGGCAAGGCACACAACAAGTCTGGTACACAGAATGGCATACTTTATAGCACCTATGACTGAGGCATAGGGAATGACTTTCATTCTCTCTATATATTCTGCCGTGGTTGGGCTTTGAGTCTTACTCAACTTCACACCTTGCAACACAGGCAAGAGCCATTTCTTTGATTGATCCATTTTGAACTTCTTCAAAATCTTATCAAGGAATGTGCTTTGTGAAAGTCCTATTAAGCGTCTCGATCTATCCCTATAGATCTTGATGCCCAATATATAAGTAGCTTCACCGGGGTGTTTCATTGAAAAATTATTATTCAAGTATCCTTTTACGCTATCCAGAAATTCTATATCATTTCCAATTGATAATATGTCATCCACATATAATACCAGACATGCTACAGAGCTCCCACTCACTTTCTTGTAAATACAGGCTTCATCATAAGTCTGTATAAAACCATATGCTTTGATCACCTCATCAAAGCATATATTCCAACTCCGAGATGCTTGCACCAGTCCATAGATGGATCGCTGGAGTTTGCACACTTTGTTAACACCTTTAGGATCGACAAAACCTTCTGGCTGCATCATATACAACTCTTCTTTAAGAAATCCATTAAGGAATGCAGTTTTGACGTCCATTTGCCAAATTTCATAATTATAAAATGCGGCAATTGCTAACATTAAGGAATGCAGTATGGTTACAATGTCCGGACACACCATTACGGTGTGGTGTTCCACGTGGCGTGAGTTGTGAAACTATTCCACATAGTTTTAAATGAAGGCCAAACTCGTAACTCAAATATTCGTCTCCGCGATCAGATCGTACAAACTTTATTTTTGTATGATAATTCTCTACTTCACTCTGAGATTCTTTAAACTTTTCAAATGTTTCAGACTTGTGTTTTGTTAAGTAAATATACCCATATCTACTTAAATCATATCTTAAGGTTAGAAAATAATGATACCCGCCGCATGCCTCAACACTCATTGGACCGCATACATTGGTATGTATTATTTCCAATAAGTCATTAGCTCGCTCCATTGTTTCGGAGAATGGAGTTTTAGTCATCTTGCCCATGAGGCATGATTCACAAGTATCAAATGATTCATAATCAAATGATTCCAAATGTCCATCAGTATGGAGTTTCTTCATGCGTTTTACACCAATATGACCTAAATGGCACTGCCACAAATATGTTGCACTATCATTATCAGCTTTGCATCTTTTGGCATCAATATTATGAATATGTGTATCACTACTATCGAGATTCAATAAGAATAGACCACTATTCAAGGGTGCATGACCATAAAAGATATTACTCATATAAATAGAACAACCATTATTCTTTGATTTAAATGAATAACCCTCTTGCACTAAACAAGATCCATATATAATGTTCATGCTCAACGCTGGCACCAAATAACAATTATTTAGGTCTAATACTAATCCAGATGGTAGATGTAGAGGTAGCGTGCCGACGGCGATCACATCGACCTTGGAACCATTCCCGACGCGCATTGTCACCTCGTCCTTAGCCAATCTTTGTTTAATCTGTAGCTCATGTTTCGAGTTACTAATCTTAGATACTGAACCGGTATCAAATACCCAGGGGCTACTATTAATACTAGTAAGGTACACATCAATAACATGTATATCAAAAATACCTTTGTTCACTTTGCCATCCTTCTTATCTGCCAAGTATTTGGGGCAGTTCCGTTTCTAGTGACCATTTCCTTTGCAGTAGAGGCACTCATTTTCAAGCTTGGGTCCAGCTTTGGGCTTCTTCATGGGAACGGCAACTTGCTTGCCATTCTTCTTGAGGTTCCCTCTCTTTCCCTTGCCCTTTTTCTTGAAACTAGTGGTCCTTTTAACCATCAACACTTGATGCTCTTTCTTGATTTCTACCATCGCCGAATTCAGCATCACAAAGAGCTCGGAATCACTTTCGTCATCCCTTGCATATTATAGTTCATCACGAAGTTATAGTAGCTTGGTGATAGTGACTAGAGAACTTTGTCAATCCCTATCTTATCTGGAAGATTAACTCCCACTTTACTCAAGTGATTGTAGTACCCCAGACATTCTGAGCACATGCTCACTGGTTGAGCTATTATTCTCCATCTTGTAGGCAAAGTACTTGTCAGAGGTCTCATACCTCTCGACACAGGCATGAGTCTGAAATACCAATTTCAGCTCTTGGAACATCCCATATGCTCTGTGGCGTTAAAAACATTTTTGAAGTCCTGGTTCTAAGACGTAAAGCATGGCGCACTAAACTATTAAGTAGTCATGATATCGAGCTTGCCAAACGTTCATAACGTCTGCATATGCTCCTGCAATAGGTCTGTCACCTAGCGGTGCATCAAGGACATAATTCTTCTGTGCAGCAATGAGGATAATCCTCAGATGATGAATCCAATCCGCATCATTGCTACTATCATCTTTCAACTTATTTTTATCTGAGAACATATCAAAAATAGGGGAGCTATATTGTGAGCTATTGATCTACAACATAGATATGCAAAAACTATTAAGACTAAGTTCATGATAAATATAAGTTCAGTTAATCAAATTACTAATGAACTCCCACATAAATAAACATCCCTCAAGTTATTTAAGTGATACATGATCCAAATCAACTAACCCATGTTCGGTCATCACGTGAGATGGGGTAGTCATCAATGGTAAACATCTCTATGTTGATCATATCTACTATATGACTCATGTTCGACCTTTCGGTCTCCAGTGCTCCGAGACCATGTCTGTACATGCTAGGCTCGTCAAGTTTAACCCAAGTATTCCACATGTGCAAAACTGTCTTGCACCCGTTGTATGTGAACGTAGAATCTATCACACCCGATCATCGCGTGGTGTCTCGAAATGACGAACTTTAGCAACAGTGCATACTCACGGAGAACACTTTTCTCTTGAAATCAAGTAAAGGGATCATCTTATAATGCTACCACCGTTCTAAGCAAAATAAGATGCATAAAGGATAAACATTACATGCAACCAAAATATGCGACATGATATGGCCATCATCATCTTGTGGTTTTGATCTCCATCTCCAAAGCATCTTCATGATCTCCATCGTCACCAGCTCAACACCTTGATCTCCATCGTAGTGTCGTGGTCGTCTCGCCAACTATTGCTTCTATAATTATCGCTATCGCATAGTGATAAAGTAAAGAAATTACATGGCGTTTGCATTTCATACAATAAAGAGACAACCCTAAGGCTCCTGCCGGTTGTCGATATTAACATGATCATCTCATACATCAACATATATCACATCATATCTTGACCATATCACATCACAACATGCCCTCCAAAAACAAGTTCGACGTCCTCTACTTTGTTGTTGCAAGTTTTATGTGACTCCGATGGGCTTCTAACAAGAACCGTTCTTAACTACACAAAAACCACAACGGTGATTCATCATGTTTAATGTTTTAACCTTCTTCAAGGACTGGCCGTAGTCAAATTCGATTCAACTAAAGTGGGAGAAACAGACACCCGCCAGCCACCTATATGCAAAACTAGTTGCATGTCTGTCGGTGGAGCTGGTCGCATGTGCATGGACATGTAAGGTTGGTCCGGGCCACTTCATCCCACAATACCGCCGAATCAAAATAAGACGTTGGTGGTAAGTAGTATGACTATCACCGCCCACAACTCTTTATGTTCTACTCGTGCATATCACGCGAAAGTTCACGATATGCGTGAGCCTTTCGTAGCATTGTTTCAATGTTGGTCAAACTCACTGGCTCCGCCACCACCACCACCTCCTCCTCTTCCACCGGAGCATCAGGCAGATCAAGATGGTGATCTGCTGCTTCCACATAGTCAGTAACATTGACGTTCACAGCTTCGCCATGATAAACCCACCTAGTATATGTGATCGACATCCCATACAAGTGTAGATGATTTTGCACAGTTGACTGGGGTCTTGTAACTGAATTCATACAACTGCTACACGGGCAGAGCACATCTAATTTCGGACCACCATACTTAGCTTTGATAAAGTTCATGAAGTTTTCAACCCCCTCGACATATGCAGCGGAGAATCTTCGAGAAGAAGTTATCCAATTCATGTCTGTTAGACATACAAATTAGTTCTTCTACTAGATATTATAGGAAAAACATATGTTCTTTTTTATGAAGTCCAAAAAAAATACCTAGGTCGACGTCTAAAGCTATGGCAATATATTTGGCAAGCAGATCTAAGTAATGAAATATATGTAAAGCTAATTCAGCAAACAGATTTGAGTGCTAAATTATGGCAGGCTGTTTCAGCAGTCAATGAGGCCGAGCATACAGCCATCGAAGGCCATCTCAGCAACAAAGATTGAGTATAAAACGGTGTAGAGCTATTTCACCTAACAAATTGGCTACTAGACCATGGCAATCTACGTCACAATAAATATATGGCAGGATATTTTAGCAATTAATTGGGCGTGGCATGCCATCTCAGCTAAGCAGATTGAGTGCAGAACAGCGCAAGGAAGCTTCTTAAGCAGAGCATATTGACTGTAAACTATTTCGGAAACAGTGAGATTAACAGCGTCTATCAGCTAACATTCAGCGCTACTCCGACATGCATGGGTCCTCAATCTAGAATGCGCGTACCATGGGAGAAGCTGACCGTTGTGCGTCTCCACAAGAATGTCGCCAGCGGTGGCGGCGCGGTTAGAGGACGGCAGTCTATGAGAGCGTACTATGGGAGCAAGAGGATTGCCATGTGTCCCCTCGACGAACCACGGTGCTGACGTATCGGCGTGGCAGGGAGGGCGGCTTTGGCGGAGCGAATGGAGTGGAGGGGCCGGGCGGGAGGGGGGTTTGGGGAATATTATTGGCTAGTTGGCCGAAGGGCTGTTGAATTTGGGATTTGGGGAAATATTTGGGGGAATTTTCACGTGGCTGGCGGGGGAGTTTGGCGCATGGTCGGTTTCTCCAAGTGTGGTCCCACGTGTCAGTGAAGAGGCAAGCCGAAGCGCGTTCCGTTTGCGTGAATCGTGTGCACGACCGACCTTGTGAGGGGTGCAATGCGACCGCGACATGCGTGCGATGAGTGTACCACCTTTTTTCCTTTTAAACTTGGTGCTTCGCGCGATCTATCGATACTACTACTAGTAATCCGGTAATCCCGACTAAAACGGCATGGCCGAGTCTTTTCCCGCGTGATATGCTGGGAGGTTGGCTTAGTTGGTTTTTTTAGGACGAGTAATGCTACACCTACGTAGTCCCAGTTACATAATTAACGTAATGTGAAATGTGTGGGCTGTTGATTGGAGATCGGGGGAGGGAGGGGCACACCACCATGAAAATCAGGGGGGAGAGAGAGGCAATTCGTTAACCATTTCGTAGGTTCCCGTAGATGTAGAAAGATGTGAAATGCGTGAATGTGTAGTGGACATACTATTGGAGTGCCTAAGATAAATTGTGTATGTAGACCCTATGTGTTTATTTACTTCGCATGTTAGCTTTGTCTCGGGTCAAACCTTCTAAGTTTATACACACAAAAACGAATCATTATTCCATAAATTTCATACTCCTACAATATATCTTACTATTATTGTGAAAGTTCAGATACACCGGACAAGATTCATGCAAACACGACATATTTTCATTACATTTCAAACTTTTGTAGGACAGAAAAATAAAATAAACCCGACCCTAAACCTTTTCTACGGTGGCGACCAACGTCCTCCATCTGCCATCTCCATGTACGGGGGCAGGGTTCAAGACCCGTGAAGTGAAGGTGAGGTCTCCAGCGAGGAAGAGTAGAATACGGGAGACGAACCGGCCAGTTGGCACACCATGCCCTGCCGCCTCCCATGCCCTACTCATCCTCGGAGGAGTCCCCGACCTCGGCGGTGCCGGTGGATGTGAGGTCGATGATGATGGACGTGGACGGTCTGTCGCTTCACCTGCCACCTGTGTCACCGAATGTTGGACGGCGGCAAGTAGGATGCGTGGCTGATGGTGCTCCCGTTGTTGGCCGCCAGCGTGGACACCACTTGTGTGGTCGCGTCCGCGTCCGGCTACACCTCTATTGCGTTGCAAGCGGTGACTTGAGCAAGGGCGGTGACCTCGAGCTTCATCCCCAAAGACAAGCTCTCCCGCAGAGCGTTCACGCTCGCGGTCATGGTGGATGTGGTGCCAGGTAGCAGGAGGATGCGCTATGGTGTGGAGTTTAGCTGGGCGTTGCCACTTGAAGTAGCGCATTCCGGTGAGGCCAAGTGTCCGGGTGCATCATTAAGTCACTGGAGTTGGTTCCTCATGCACCGAGCCTCTTAATGACGGCATACAGACAGACGCCATGAATGCGGGCAGCTGGCGCCGGCTAGGAACGCACCGCGCGACAACGCGAGGGACGAGGGTTTTTGGTGTGCCAGGGTAGTTAGCTGCGGTCGTGGCAACGTTGGATATGCCCTTTGCTCACATGCGATCCCCACATGTCCTTGAAAATGCAAGACGACCCGGCATGGTCTCAGGTCCTGGGGATGTAGTTGGTCGTGCTAGAATACTCCGCGGACTCGTCGCGGCGCGCGCGCACTTCAGCAACCCGTGCATCCTGGACGAGCCGGTTGTTGATCTGCTGGTCGTGCCACAGCGCTAACGCCACCGTCGGCACCCTGAAGTCGAGCGTGTCCAACGACGATGAGCGTGTCGCTCACCACGGTCGTCTTGTCCAGAGGCGGTGTGGGAGCTGTGCCATGTTGTTGGCCCCCACGAGCCACATGAATGGTTGTCGGTGGAGAGGAGGTCGTGGGCCAACTCCTCCATTGGACTAGTCTGCGCCACGTCATCCCAACAGGTGTGCCCCACATGTCGGTTTCCCTGTTTTCCCGGCCAAATTCGAGCGTCAGTGCTCCGCGTTACGCATTAGGCGCAGAACAGGTGGTTTTTGTGCCCTGGTTCAAATAAATATGGTACAATACCAAATTTTTACCCTAGCCCCAAGTGTGGTGGTTTTGGGTATGGTACCACCCTTTTCCTTTTCAACTAATGAAACGTAACACTTGATTAAGTAGTCAGATGGTGTGCTAATGTAGGTGATATGTCTCCAACGTATCTATAATTTTTTATTGTTCCATGTTGTTATATTATTAATCTTGGATGTTTTATAATCATTTTCTAGTCTTTTTATATCATTTTTTGGTACTAACCTATGCCAAGTGCGAGTTGCTGTTTTTTGCGTGTTTTTTACATCGCATAAAATCAATATCAGACGGAGTCCAAATGCCCCGAAACTTTACGGAGAATTTTTATGGGCCAGAAGGAACACAACGGGCCCTGGCTACGCTTGGGGGTGCCCCGAGGGGGGCACAACCAACCAGAGCGCATCAGGAGGCCCAGGCGTGCCCTAGTGGGTTGTGCCCACCTCAGGTGCCCCCCGGGCCGCCTCTTCGCTCTATAAATACCCCAATATTTCTAGAACCCTAGACGCGTCGACAAAATATTCATCCAGCCGCCACAGAGTCCAAGACCAATAGATCCAATCTAGACACCATCTCGGATGGGGTTCACCACCTCCAGTTGTGTCGCTCCGATGATGCGTGAGTAGTTCTTTGTAGACCTTCGGGTCCGTAGTTAGTAGCTAGATGGCTTCTGATACGTCTCCAACGTAGCTATAATTTTTGATTGTTCCATGCTATTATATTATCCATCTAGGATGTTTTATATGCATTTATATGCTATTTAATATGATTTTTGGGACTAACCTATTAACCTAGAGCCCTGTGCCAGTTTCTATTTTTTCCTTGTTTTTGAGTATCGCAGAAAAGGAATACCAAATGGAGTCCAATTGACGTGTCAATTTTTGATGATTTTGTATGAACCAAAAGAATCCCTGGAGTAAAAGAGTTGGGCCAGAAGAGTCCCGGGCCGTCCACGAGGGTGGGGGTGCACCCTACCCCCCTGGGCGCGTCCTCCTATCTCATGGACGACTCGGAGACCCCCCCTGACGTGAGACCTACACCAAAAATTCCTATAAATATAGAAACCTCTAGAAAATAACCTAGATCGGGAGTTTCGATGCCGCAAGCCTCTGTAGCCACCAAAAACCAATCGGGACCCGGTTCGCACCTACCGGAGGGATCCCTCACCGGTGGCCATCTTCATCATCCCGACGCTCTCCATGACGAGGCAGTAGTTCACCCTCGAGGCTGAGGGTATGTACCAGTAGCTATGTGTTTGATCTCCCTCTCTCTCTCTCTCTCTCTCTCTCTCTCGTGTTCTTGACTTGGCACGATCTTGATGCATCACGAGCTTTGCTATTATAATTGGATCTTATGATGCTTCTCCCCCTCTACTCTCTTGTAATGGATTGAGTTTTCCCTCAGAAGTTATCTTATCGGATTGAGTCTTTAAGGATTTGAGAACACTTGATGTATGTCTTGCATGTGCTTATCTGTGGTGACAATGGGATATTCACGTGATCTACTTGATGTATGTTTTGGTGATCAACTTGCGGGTTCAAGACCTTCTGAACTTATGCATAGGGGTTGGCACACGTTTTCGTCTTGAATCTCCGATAGAAACTTTGGGGCACTCTTTGAAGTTCTTTGTGTTGGTTGAATAGATGAATCTGAGATTGTGTGATGCATATCGTATAATCATACCCACAGATACTTGAGGTGACATTGGAGTATCTAGGTGACTTCAGAGTTTTGGTTGATTTGTGTCTTAAGGTGTTATTCTAGTACGAACTCTAGGATAGATCGAATGGAATGAACAACTACGTGTTATTTTACTACGGACTCTTGAATAGATCAATCAGAAATGATAAATTTGAGGTGGTTTCTTACCCTACAATAATCTCTTCGTTTGTTCTCCGCTATTAGTGACTCTTTGTTGCATGTTGAGGGATGGTTATATGATCCAATTATGTTATTATTGTTGAGAGATTTTGCACTAGTGAAAGTATGAACCCTAGGCCTTGTTTCAACGCATTGCAATACCGTTTACGCTCACTTTTGTGATTAGTTACCTTGCCATTTTTATATTTTCATATTACAAAAACCTATATCTACTATCCATATTGCACTTGTATCACCATCTCTTCGCGGAACTAGTGCACCTATACAATTTGCCATTGTATTGGGTGTGTTGGGGACACAAGAGACTCTTTGTTATTTGGTTGCAGAGTTGTTTGAGAGAGACCATCTTCATCCTACGCCTCCCACGGATTTATAAACCTTAGGTCATCCACTTGAGGGAAATTTGCTACCGTCCTACAAACTCTGCACTTGGAGGCCCAACAACGTCTACAAGAAGAAGGTTGTGTAGTAGACATCAAGCAATTTCTGGCACCGTTGCCGGGGAGGTTAGTGCTTGAAGGTATATCTTTAGATCTTGCAATTGAATATTTTAGTTTCTTGTTTTATCACTAGTTTAGTTTATAAAATAAAACTACAAAAAAATGGAATTGAGGGTTCCTCATATGCTTCATCTTTTTAATATCTTTCTTGAAAATGATGGAAAGGAAAATTGTGCCCAAGTGCTAGAAGAAGAATGCATTAAAATGTTTGGCACTAAATCTTTGAATGATGAGCATGATTGCAATGTTGTTAGTATGAACTCTTTGAATATCCAAAGTACTAATGATGATTGCACTAGTCATGATGAAAATGTTTCTTATAAGCATGTCAACTTTTGTGGAGTGCATAGAGTTTGCAAATACACACCAAATAGGGAAGATAGATTTTGCAAGAGGCATAAGTATTTAAAAACTAAATGGTTGCAAGAAATGCTAGATGTTTGTGCTGAAAATTTAAATTTTCTTAGCCATCCTTGTGAACTTTGCAATGAACGTGATCATTTAAATATCCAATGCAAATTGTTTCATGATTGGATCGTGTTCAAAAATTGTGATGACCTGATTTCCCTTGCACATCATAATTAACTTAGTTTGCTTGTGGGTTATGAAGAAATGAAACGTATAACTAAGGATCTTCCAGAATTTGTCATTGATAAAGTTCTTGATTTTGATCTAGAGGACATTTATATGTATTGTGTGGTGAATTGCATTGAAAATCCTTATATTGCCAATTACATAAAGACAAGAAAACAAATGGAAGATGAAGAGAATACTAATGAAAGGGAAGAGGTTCCCCCGTATCCTCCTATTCTTTCTTATGATGAATCAGGTAACGAGGAAGAGCCTTCTATTCAACCCATCTCATTAATAAGGAGCTCCAAAAAGAGGATTAAACCCACACATAATGAGAAGAAGAAAAGACGGAGAAGCAAAGGTAAAAAGGTATCCCTCCCAAATGATGTTGCTCCTATTACTCATTGTGTTGATGATAATTGCTATACTATTGGTGCTATTCATACTATTAATGATGAGAGTGATTATGCTGATGATATGCAAAGGCCCAAGCTTGGGGATGCTATGTTTGATGAGAATGACATGTTTGAGAATTTATTTGCTGCAATTAATGTTTGTCCCAAGCTTGGGGATGTTATGTTTTATGAAGATGATATTTTTAACCTCCCAAGTTTTGACATGCAAATTTATTATGATGATAGCATGCCTCCTATTTATGATGATTATATTGATGAAAGTGGGTTGGAAGAGTGTCAACTTTAGGAAGTAACGATCTCACTATTTTGGAGGATGTTGAATCTTATTGTGATAATTATAAAAGTGGATTTGGAGAGGTCATGACTTTATTTAGTAATGATTCCACTATCTTGGAAGAGGTTTCAATTGATTATGATGAGAACAAAGTTGATACTTATGATGATTATTGTGATGAAACTTATGCTATAAAAAGTAGTGATGATTATATTTATAAAACTTGTCATGATTATGATTACACTTCTTCTAAACATTACTCTTTTAATATGGAAACAATTTATAGTATTCGAGTTTCTTATTATACTCCCACTATTCCGAACGAGAAGAATTTTGCTTATGTGGAGAGTAGTAAATTTTCTATGCTTGTAGATTATGAAAAGAATGCTTTATGTGATAGTTATATTGTTGAATTCATTCATTATGCTACTGAAAATTATTATGAGGGAGGAATATATGCTTGTAAGAATTGCAATAATACCAAGTTTCCTCTCTATGTGCTTAAAATCTTGAAGTTATGCTTGTTTTGATTTCCTATGCTAGTTGATTCTTGTTCCCATAAATTGTTTGCTCACAAAATACCTATGCATAGGAAGTGGGTTAGACTTAAATGTTCTAGTCATATTCTTCATGATGCTCTCTTTATGTTTCAATTCTTATCTTTTATGTGAGCATCATTGAAATCATCATGCCTAGCTAGGGGGGTTAAACGTTAGCGCTTGTTGGGAGGCAACCCAATTTTATTTTTGTTCTTTGCCTTTTGCTCCTGTTAAGTAATAAATAATTCATCTAGCCTCTGTTTATTTGTGTTTTTATTGTTTTAATTAGTGTTTGTGCCAAGTAGAACCTTTGGGAAGACTTGGGTGAAGTCTTTGCGATCTTGCTGTAAAAAACAGAAACTTTTGCGCTAACGAGATTAGCTGCCATATTTTAATGGAGAGTGATTTTAGGTTGATTCTTTTTGAAGATGATTAATAGTAAAATTCCTCAGGTCCACCAATTTATTTCAGAATTTTTGGAGTTACATAAGTATTCGAATGATACAGATTACTACAGACTGTTCTGTTTTTGACAGATTCTGTTTTCTATGTGTTGTTTTCTTATTTTTATGAATCTATGAGTAGTATCGAAGGGTATGAACCATAGAGAAGTTGGAATACAGTATATATTACACCACCAATATGAATTTATAATGAGTTCACAACAGTGATTTATTTTTTTATACTAACGGAGCTTAAGATTTTTCTGTCAAGTTTTGTGTTGTGAAGTTTTCAAGTTTTGGGTAAAGATTTGATGGACTATGGAATAAGGAGTGGCAAGATCCTTATCTTGGGGATGCCCAAGGCACCCCAAGGTAATATTCAAGGACAACCAAGAGCCTAAGCTTGGGGGTGCCCCAGAAGGTATCCCCTCTTTCGTCTTCGTTCATCGGTAACTTTACTTGGAGCTATATTTTTATTCACCACATGATATGTGTTTTGCTTGGACCGTCATTTTATTTTATTTTGTTTTTATTAATGTTTAAATAAAATACCAAGATCTGAAATTCTTAAATGTTAGAGAGTCTTCACATAGTTACATAATTATTCAACTACTCATTGATCTTCACTTATATCTTTTGGTGTAGTTTGTCATTTGCTCTAGTGCTTCACTTATATCTTCTTAGAGCATGGCGGTAGTTTTATTTTGAAGAAATTGTTGATCTCTCATGCTTCACTTATATTATTTTGAGAGTCCTAAAGAGCATGGTAATTTACTTTGGTTATGAACCTAGTCCTAATATGATAGGCATCCAAGATGGGTATAATAAAAACTTTCATATAAAGTGCATTAAAAACTATGAGAAGTTTGATACTTGATAATTGTTTTGAGATATAAAGATGGTGATATTAGAGTAGTGCTAGTTGAGTAATTGAGAAATTGAGAAATACTTGTGTTGAGGTTTGCAAGTCCCGTAGCATGCACGTATGGTAACCGTTGTGTGACAAATTTGAAGCATGAGGTGTTCTTTGATTGCTTTCCTTATGAGTGGTGGTCGGGGACGAGCGATGGTCTTTTCCTACCAATCTATCCCCCTAGGAGCATCTTGGCGTAGTGCTTGGTTTTGATGACTTGTAGATTTTTGCAATAAGGATGTGAGTTCTTTATGACTAATGTTGAGTCCATGGATTATACGCACTCTCACCCTTCCATCATTGCTAGCCTCTTCGGTGCCGTGCATTGCCTTTTCTCACCACGAGAGTTGGTGCAAACTTCGTTGGTGCATCCAAACCCCGTGATATGATACACTCTATCACACATAAGCCTCCTTATATCTTCCTCAAAACAGCCACCATACCTACCTCTTATGGCATTTCCATAGCCATTCCGAGATATATTGCCATGAAACTTCACACCGTTCCGTTTATTATGACACGCTCCATCATTGTCATATTGCTTTGCAAGATCGTGTAGTTGACATCGTATTTGTGGCAAAGCCACCGTTCATAATTCTTTCATACATGCCACTCTTGATTCATTGCACATCCCGATACACCGCCGGAGGCATTCACATAGAGTCATATTTTTGTTCTAAGTATCGAGTTGTAATTTTTGAGTTGTAACTAAATAAAAGTGTGATGATCATCATATTAGAGCATTGTCCCATGTGAGGAAAGGATGATGGAGACTATGATTCCCCCACAAGTCGGGATGAGACTCCGCACGAAAAAAAGAGAAAGGACCAAATAAAAAATAAAAAAATGAGAGAAAAAGAGAGAAGGGACAATGCTACTATCCTTTTACCACACTTGTGCTTCAAAGTAGCACCATGATCTTCATGATAGAGAGTCTCTTATTTTGTCACTTTCATATACTAGTGGGAATTTTTCATTATAGAACTTGGCTTGTATATGCCATGATGGGCTTCCTCAAAATGCCATAGGTCTTCATGAGCAAGTAAGTTGGATGCACACCCACTTAGTTTCTTTTGTTGAGATTTCATACATTTATAGCTCTAGTGCATCTGTTGCATGACAATCCATACTCCTCGCATTGACATCAATTGATGGGCATCTCCATAGCCTGTTGATTAGCCACGTTGATGCAAGACTTTCTTCCTTTATGTCTTCTCCTTACAACCTCCATCATCATACTCTGTTCCACCTATAGTGCTATGTACATGGCTCGCGCTCATATATTGCATGAAAGTTGAAAACGTTTGAGAATACTTGGCTTGTCATCGGGGTTGTGCATGATGGCAGCATTCCGTGTGACAAAAATGAAGCATGGCCAAACTATATGATTTTGTAGGGATGAGCTTTCTTTGGCTATGTTATTTTGAGAAGACATAATTGCTTGGTTAGTATGCTTGAAGTATTATTATTTTTATGTCAATATTAAACTTTTGTCTTGAATCTTTTGGATCTAAACATTCATGCCACAATAAACAAAATTACATTGAAAAATATGTTAGGTAGCATTCCACATCAAAAATTCTGTTTTTATCATTTACCTACTTGAGGGCGAGCAGGAATTAGGCTTGGGGATGCTTGATACGTCTCCAACATATCTATAATTTTTGATTGTTCCATGCTATTATATTATCCATCTAGGATGTTTTATATGCATTTATATGCTATTTTATATGATTTTTGGGACTAACCTATTAACCTAGAGCCCAGTGCCAGTGCCAGTTTCGGTTTTTTCCTTGTTTTTAGTATCATAGAAAAGGAATACCAAATGGAGTCCAATTGACGTGCCAATTTTGATGATTTTTTATGGACCAAAAGAAGCCCCTGGAGTAAACGAGTTGGGCCAGAAGAGTCCTGGGCCGTCCACGAGGGTGGGGGGCGCGCCCTACCCCCTGGGCACGTCCCCCTATCTCGTGGACGACTCGGAGACCCCCCCCTGACCTGAGACCTACGCCAAAAATTGCTATAGATACAGAAGCCTCCAGAAAATAACCTAGATCGGGAGTTCCACCACCGGAAGCCTCTGTAGCCACCAAAAATCAATCGGGACCCTGTTAAGACTCACCCTACTGGGAGGGATCCCTCACCGGTGGCCATCTTCATCATCTCGGCGCTCCTCATGACGAGGAGGGAGTAGTTCACCCTCGGGTCTGAGGGTATGTACCAGTAGCTATGTGTTTGATCTCTCTCTCTCTTTCGTGTTCTTGACTTGGCATGATCTTGATGTATCGCGAGCTTTGCTATTATAATTGGATCTTATGATGCTTCTCCCCCTCTACTCTCTTGTAATGGATTGAGTTTTACCTTTGAAGTTATCTTATCGGATTGAGTCTTTAACAATTTGAGAACACTTGATCTATGTCTTGCATGTGCTTATCTGTGGTGACAATGGGATATTCACGTGACCTACTTGATGTATGTTTTGGTGGTCAACTTGCGGGTTCAGTGACCTTGTGAACTTATGCATAGGGGTTGGCACATGTTTTCATCTTGACTCTCCGGTAGAAACTTTGGGGCACTCTTTGAAGTTCTTTGTGTTGGTTGAATAGATGAATCTGAGATTGTGTGATGCATATCGTATAATCATAGCCACGGATACTTGAAGTGACATTGGAGTATCTTGGTGACATTAGGGTTTTGGTTGATTTGTGTCTTAAGGTGTTATTCTAGTACAAACTCTAGGATAGATCGAATGGAAAGAATAGCTTTGTGTTATTTTACTACGGACTCTTGAATAGATCGACCAGAAAGGATAACTTTGAGGTGGTTTCGTACCCTAAAATAATGTCTTCGTTTGTTCTCCGCTATTAGTGACTTTGGAGTGACTCTTTGTTGCATGTTGAGGGATAGTTATATGATCCAATTATGTTTTTATGGTTGACAGAACTTGCACTAGTGAAAGTATGAACCCTAGGCCTTGTTTCAACGCATTGCAATACCGTTTACGCTCACTTTTATCATTAGTTACCTTGCTGTTTTTATATTTCCAGATTACAAAAACCTATATCTACTATCCATATTGCACTTGTATCACCATCTCTTCGAGGAACTAGTGCACCTATACAATTTGCCATTGTATTGGGTGTGTTGGGGACACAAGAGACTCTTTGTTATTTGGTTGCAAGTTTGTTTGAGAGGGACCATCTTCATCCTACTCCTCCAACGGATTGATAAACCTTAGGTCATCCATTTGAGGGAAATTTGCTACTGTCCTACAAACCTCTGCACTCGGAGGCCCAACAACGTGTACAAGAAGAAGGTTGTGTAGTAGACATCAGCTTCCTCTCTCTCGCTTAATTCTCAATACGTTGGTCTCTTGGAGATCCATATGATGTAACTCTTTTTGCGGTGTGTTTGTTGGGATCTGATGAACTTTGAGTTTATGATCAGTTATATCTTTTTATATCCATGAAACTTATTTGAGTTTCTTTGATCTCTTATATGCATGATTGCTTATAGCCTCGTATTTCTTCTCCGATATTTGGGTTTTGTTTGGCCAACTTGATCTATTTTTCTTGCAATGGGAAGAGGTGCTTTGTAGTGGGTTCGATCTTACGGTGCTTGATCCCAGTGACAGAAAGGGAACCGACACGTATGTATCGTTGCTACTAAGGATAAAACGATGGGGTCTATCTCTACATAGATAGATCTTGTCTACATCATGTGATCGTTCTTATTGCATTACTCCGTTTCTCCATGAACTTAATACACTAGATGCATGCTGGATAGCGGTCGATGTGTGGAGTAATAGTAGTAGATGCAGGCTGGAGTCGGTCTACTAATCTTGGATGTGATGCCTATATAATGATCATTGCCTGGATATCGTCATGATTATTTGAAGTTCTATCAATTGCCCAACAGTAATTTGCTTACCCACCATTTACTATTTTTCTCAAGAGAAGCCACTAGTGAAACCTACGGCCTCTGGGTCTTCTTTCTCATATATTTGCCTTTGCAATCTACTTTTATCTTGCATTTATTTTCAGATCTACTAAACCAAAAATACAAAAATACCTTGCTGCAATTTATTCTTATTTATTTTATTTGCGATCTATCTATCTATCAATCTACCAGAATCTCACGTCCGTTTGCCTATCTTGAGGCGCCGTACCCCGGAAGGGATTGACAACCCCTTTAACACGTCGGGTTGCGAGGATTTGTTATTTGTGTGCAGGGGCTGTTTACGTTGTGTTGCTTGGTTCTCCTACTGGTTCGATAACCTTGGTTTCACATCTGAGGGAAATACCTACTGCAGATGTGCTGCATCATCCCTTCCTCTTTGGGGAAATACCGACATAGCTTCAAGCGACATCAGTAGGTATCTGACTGTTTGAAGGAATAATTGAGGTGTGCCCAGTCCGTGCCCGCATTTATGGGTCCAACTTACCATGTTCCTGCAGTAGTAACTACTCCCTCCATCCGCGAATAAGTGTCCATCTAGCTTTTGTTCTAAGCCAAAGTTTTAAAATTTCGACCAATTTTATAGAAAATAGTAGTAACATATATAACATAAAATTGATATATTATCAAAGTACATTTCAAAACAGATATAGTGATACTAATTTGGTGCCATAAATGCTTTTACTTTTTCCTAGAAAGGTTGTCAAAATTTTAAAACTTTGACTTAAGACAAAAGCTAGATGTACACTTATTCACGGATGGAGGGAGTATATACTAGTCCCTGCGTACTCCCTTTGTTTTGATTTACTCCGCATTTTAGCTTTGCTCAAAGTCAAACTTTGTAAACTTTGGCAAAGTTTATAGACAGAAATAATAACATATACAATAACAAATCAATACCATTAGATTCATTATTGAATATACTTTCACATCATATAGATTTTCTATTGTAAATGTTCATATTTTTCTTAGAATACAGACAAACGGTTCGTTTAAAGTATATACCGACATTCATACAAACAAACAGTTCGTTTAAAGTTTCACTTTGCCTCCACTATGTGTCGCTTCCCATCTTAGTTTTGACACCCCATTCGGTTCATGCCCCGACACATCTTGACGGGATCGATTGATGTTGAGAGATCAAGTGCGTGTCGTGCAAGGAGATAAATGTTTGGTGTGTTTCTATGATAGAAATGACCTGGGGGAATCTGTGCGGATCGGAGGGAGTATATTCTACGTTCAAAAGCGAAACGACCGTACTGTACCCACCCTAGTCCTCTTTCAATCGATCTCCGGACCCCGAGATGAAACCTGGAGAAAACGAGTGGGTGCATGTGTGATACATAAGGTGGATTCAAATTTTTGGACCGGTGATCATAGCATCAGCAAATCATATATAAAGGGTATTCAATGTTTGTTTCGCTCTTGAACGTACAATGTACTCCCTCCGATCCTTTCTAGTTTACATATAAGTTATATGTGTAGTCAAATTATCTCTACTTTGATCAAACTTACAAAAAAAAGTATCAACATTCAACAATGCCCAATCAATATTGTTAGATTTGTACGTACTCCTAGATTTGTATTCATACAGATATGGTTTCCAATTTGTTTTCAAACATGTGAATGTGCTTGTTCTCGTGCATGCTCTTCCTACTAGGATTTCTCCACATATAGCCAGTCCAATAGTAATTTTTTAAGCTCCCTGTCCAATAGTAGTAGAAGTAGTAGTACTAGTGGAGTACTAACAATATCTGCAGAGTATGCAGTGCTCATAGTAATAGTAGTATACTCCCTCCCTTCTTATTTACTCCGCATAAAATGGAGGGAGTACTAGTAACACTCGGCCGACCTCTCTCTCTCTCTTCTAGTAGTATAAATGACACGGGCGGGGGAGGCGGAGGGATGTCGGTTTGCTCTCAACTGCCACAAGCGAGCGAAAACGCAAGACGAAGCACGTTCCATTCAGTGAGCAACGTGGAGGGTCCAGCTTTCTGGGGTGCAATGTGAACATGACAAAGTGATGTATACCGTCCATTCCTTATGAACTTGCATACTTCGAGTACTCCTTTTTTAACACAGTACAGATGCAAGCGCTCATACATGCACGCATACACTCACCCCTATGAACGCACACACGCACACCCTACCCCTGTGAGCACCTTCAAGAGACTAAGCCGTCATACCTCTATCTCTACTCTCGGTGATGATGGTGTGCCTTCCATCTTGCAATATAGACCGTCCGATCTATATCTGACGGATAGAAAGCAAACTATGGCAATTTTGCAAAAGGATACCTGCACCTCTATCATTCATCCTTATCCCCACAACTTCATTGTTGAGTAATTAAAAAACGAAGCCTCTAGAACAATCTGACATGGTGGCTGCTGCTCGCGTCATCCGTCCCCATGCCTCCGCTAAGTTCGACCACCAATCACCACCGTGCTCCACTCCTCCTCACCTTATCTCTCATCTTTCTCAAGATATCATAAAAAATGCATCCTGATGTTCCGTGCAATACACAGTCATCTTGCTAGTCATCTTGAGATTTACGAAGCCACCGCTCGTCATCGACAGGAACGGTGGGGAGGTTTGGACGTCTGCCATGTGAAACTCCGAAACTTTGGTCCACTCCATCCCACCCCACAACTCTCCAGGCTCCAGCTGTCCGGCATTGCGAACTCCGCACAGTCAAACCGATTAACCAGACATCACAAGAACCACAATTCACACCAGAACCTTCGCTACTCGGCCTACACCAGCTACTTGTCCGCCGGTCACCACTTCCCGAAAACCACACCTCCTCTCCAGCCCATTCCCCCACCTTTCGATCCCCTAGCCCGCATCAACCGTCCCGTAGTTCGCCAGAAAGCCATGGTGCGCCGCAAGATCACATACCACAAGATGTTTACGGCGGAGCACCACGCAGAAATCGCGGCGGTGGTCGGCGCCACACACCTCTGTTCCAAAGCTCTCTTTGCGAAGGGCCAATCCCCGAGTTCTATGGAGCCAAGATCCGAGGAGGAGGAACCGATCCAATGTTCATGGCAGAGGTCGCGGCGCAGAAGGCACCCGATGTGTATGAGAAGATGGACGTTGACTTCGTGCCGGCGTCCGGGTCACCCGTGGTGCTGGCGCACCACCGGTTCAACCTGGCGATCCTAAAGGAGGACCGGGAGGCGGAGGCTCAACTCGACGCGGAGCGCGCGGATGCCGCTGCCATCGAGGCCCTCCTGTAGGCGGAACCGGATGTCGTGGATGTGAACCTGGCGACGGAGGCTCAACTTGACGGGGAGCACGCGGATGCCGCTGCCATCGAGGCCCTCCTACTGGCGAAACCGGACGTCCTAACTTGAACCGGGCGACAGAGGCTCAACTCGACGCGGAGCGCACGGATGCTGCTGCCATCGCGGCCCTCCTGCATGCAGAACCAGACATCTTGGACTTGAACCGGGCGGTGCTCGCATCCGTGCACGAGTAGCCAGAGGCCGAGGACAACCACGGCGCAGAGACACACGTCGGCAGCTACGGCTGGTTCGCGCTGGCAGCCAAAGACGACGAGGCTGTCTCGTGCAGCGAGCAGTGATAGTTTTTCTTTATGTTGTTGTTTTTAGGGATCTTTTGCTATGTAAAAACATATATTTATGAATGTCACCTGACTTTCATCATTTGGGTCAGTCAACCATTTCAGGAGGTTGTATGAATATCCTACGTCTCCTAACCCTTCTTCTTCCTCACCTCTTCTTCCCAACAGACCACCGCACGGGCCGTACGGATCTTCCCCAACATGCAGTTGGATAAACATACTATATGAACAAAAATTATGTGTCAGTGGTAGGATGGCTGAGTTTGGTTTGATCACATGCGGTAGCATGTGTCAGTGAGGGTGCGTTCCCTTGGTTGGGTTTGCGGCGTGCAGGAGCGATTGTGTGAGGGTGCGGTGCGACCGTGATAGCCGTGCGCATGTGTACCTCCTTTTCATTTTGAAAACTTTAGGAAAGCTTGGCAAAAATGTGTGGCAAAGTATGGCAATACAAGGCCTAGACCCAAATAGGATACAAGTACGTACGTACTACTTGCGTTAAAAAAGAAAGGCAGGGTTTTCATTCGCGGGATTGATCGATACAAATCCTCGTTTGACGTGTCAATTAATGCGTATTTTTTTCCAACGCCCAAAGAGCTAACCATCAGACTCCTCATTGCTTGATTAATGCAGCGCCACATGCAAACCAACCTTCTCACTTCCGCATGCATGCAAGGGTATATTAATGTCCTTGGTTGCTAGTTCGAGGCAAACCCCATCAATTTTGCCTCGATTAGTCTTAGTGGCCTTCTCCAAATTGTAATTTTGATACTGGCCTTGTATACAGAAAACATGGAGGCAGTAACTATTTGACTTCCTTCCCCATTACGGTGACGTCGATGATATCTCGAACGTTGTGGTTCTGCGAAGTGCGTTCGACGGAGCACACCATTGAGGGAGACCACGATAAGTCGTTCGCAATTGCCGCCTGCAAGCCGAGACCACCTTCTTTGCATCCAGGAAGTTCGCTGAACCAAAGGACGCGTAAATTTACTATTACTACACAATAGTGTTGTCTTAGTGCGGTAAGGTGGTTTCTCGAAGAAGACGATGGATAAGCGGAGTCAACGAAGAGTGAAATGATGGTTGCTTCGTCTATGCTTTGTGATTTGACGCCTCACTGCTTTGTGATTTGTGATAGAAGGGACAGGGGAGTAGACTCTGTGATCTATATTGTACATGCGTCCAAGCACGGGAGAAAGAGGAGAGAGGTCGCATTTTTCTATTCCTTCAATCAATGAATTAGGGAGCTTCGGTTCCATCTTTTTGGCTTTGGCAGCACCGCCCACATTGGTTCCCATCGATGCCAAAAGCTATTTTTCACATTTGGCTACACATTGTGGATGCCCTTAACCGTACCACTTGGTTTTGCTCCTGTGTGCTATCTATACAAATCTCGATTATATTGATCTAAAAAATTATAGTATCAAGATTAGTAAAAAAAAGGAGGTGATTTTGCCGCGCGGATGGTGGGCGAGTTTTCTTATTTTTAGAGGATGTTGGCCTAGTGGTTTGCTAACATGCGGTCCCACGTGTGAGTGCTTTACCAAGCCGATCCGCGTCCCACATGAGGCAGAACAATGACAGAAGCAACACATGGTTAACTTGAAGAAGGTGAGGGAGAAGCGGATTCAACAACAAATGAAATGATGGTTGCTTCAGCCCTCCAACTTATTTTTTAGCAATATTACTTCATCCCTCCAAATTAACTGTGGGAAAGGTGCATCTTTGGGATTTGACGCCTCATTGCTCATTACTACGCCGGCGCCATGACTGGGGTGCTTCACCCCTGCTGCTCTGCACCGTTATTTCGGTATGGCACGTGGACCCAGTTGCTTGATGTTCCACATGTCGGTGAAAGGGACCAGAACATTTATGAAAGCGAGCGCTCCACTCTTACGACGGAGGAGTACACGACACGGCGGCCCAGTGAACTATTACTTGTACTGCAGTACTTCTATAGTCTTGCTGTTTCGCACGATCCATCGATACAAACCCGATTAAACAGGCAAGGGCAGGATTTTTCCCGCGCGGTAGATGATACTAGCCATACATTTCAAAGGCAATTTTAATGTATGCAAACTGAATAATTAAGTAACAATATGAGATCTAGTAAAACTAAAACACATATGATTTATTGTGTTAGAGTGTAGTAGCAGTACTGTATTGCATAGTTTTTAGATGTAACATGTGAGAACGTGTAGAGATGTACTTTTCGAGGGCCTGCAGAGAGAAACTGGGCATAAAGTGGATTCAATTTTTTGATTCGTCTTCATAGAATTTGTAACTCACATCTACAGTTTGTGCAGTAGACATGAATGCTTGTTCGCTCTTACAAAACCAATATAGCAATAATGGGGTAGCGTGCACCAATTTAGGCACTAGCACGTTGGCCTACTCGGCTCCATAGAGAGAGCGAGAGAAGAGATAAATACACAGGTGGTCAGTGTATTTCAAGCGAAAAGCGTACTACGGTCACCGGACCTCATAATACGCTCATTACGGTCACTATATATGTTTTGCGGTGATTATACGGTCACTCGCTCACCGTTCAGCATCGGATTGCACTTTGTTGACCGGCCAAATAGTCTGCATGGCACTAGGTTGACTAGTTAAATTGACCATGTTCTTTGTGGGTCCCACCTGTCAGTTCGCATAGGAAAAAGGTCAGATAAACACAGATTTACGCAGGCGCGACAAGACTCCAACCCGTGCGCGGGAACCACCTGGTTGTGTATGTGTTTGTCAGGGCCTGATGTGTGCGCATGCATGTGTAGGTTGAGCACCGAGTCGAGTTAAGGTCCGAGTCGGACAGACCCAACTATGAGACACAGCGATATGTCATCTGTGAGTCTCTAGTACAACATGCGTTCTATGTCCTAAGACCTGAGCTAGCACATGTACTCGGGATGGTGACAGACTTGCTTTGGGCCGACTAAACGCTACTCCATGACTAGTAGTTACAAAGGTAGGTTTCAGGCTTGTCTAGACCCATGATGCGAGACATGGTCGAGCAAGATGGGATTTGCCCCTTCGATCAGGAGAGATATACTGTGGGCCCCTTGTCTGTGTCAAAACCGGCCGATCTCCGGTATGGGGTCTTGAACTGTGCATTTAAGGATCGTAGGTAACAAGAGGCGGGGGACACGATGTTTACCCAGGTTCGGGCCCTCTTAACGGAGGTAATACCCTACTTCCTGCTTGATTGACTTGGATGAATATGTGGATTACAAGAGCTGATCTACCTCAAGATCATAATGGCTAAACCCTAGATGTCTAGCCTGTATGATTATGATGATCGCTATGGACTGAACCCTCCGGCTTATATAGACACCGGAGGGGCCTAGGGTTGTACAGAGTCGGTTTACAGAGAAAGGAATCTTCATATCTGAACGCCAAGCTTGCCTTCCATGCCAAGGAGAGTCCCATCCAGACACAGGAGAAGGCCTTCTATCTTGCATCTTCATGGCCCACTAGTCCGGCCTACATCACATAGCCCGAACGCCTAGGGACCCCCTAATCCAGGACTCTCTCAGCAGCCCCTGAACCAGGCTTTCAATGACGATGTGTCCGTCGTGCAGATTCTCTTCGGCCTTGCAAGGCGGGTGAGGGAGTCCTGGACTAAGGTGTCCTCGGGCGTCCGGCCTGTGGTACATGGCCGGACTAATGGGCTGTGACAGTACAAGGTCGAAGACTTTCTCCCGTGTCCGGATAGGACTCTCCTTGGCGTGGAAGGCAAGCTTGGCGACCAAATATGAAGATTCCTTTCTTTGTAACCGACCTTGTACAACCCTAGTTCCCTCCGGTGTCTATATAAACCGAAGGGCTTAGTCCTAAAGGAGATACAGTCATACAGGCTAGACTTGGGTAATATTCATATAACTCCATGACTAGGGTTTTAGCCATTACGATCTCGTGGTAGATCAACTCTTGTAATATTCATATTCATCACGATCAATCAAGCAGGAAGTAGGGTATTACCTCCATGGAGAGGGCCCGAACGTGGGTAAACATTGTGTCCCCTGTCTCCTGTTACCATCAACCTTAGACGCACAGTTCGGCACTCCCTACCCGAGATCCGCCGGTTTTGACACCGACATTGGTGCTTTCATTGAGAGTTCCACTATGCCGTCCCCAAAAGGTTCGATGGCTTCTGCAAACATCAACAACGATGCTGTCCAAGCGGAAACCTTCCTCCCCGGACAGATCTTCGTGTTCGGCGGCTTCGCATTGCGGGCCAACTTGCTTGGCCATCTGGAATAGATCGACAGCTACGCCCCTGGCCATCAGGTCAGATTTGGGAGCTTGAACTACGTCGCGGACATCCGCGGAGACTTGATCTTTGACAGATTCAAGACCACGGCAGCCGCTCCCTATCCCTATGATGAACATGATTTAAATCTGACATCGGACCACACTCAGGAAATTGCACCTATAACCGCTCCGGCCTTAGATCCAGAGTAGACTGCGCCATCCGAGGACGGGAGGCTCAACCCCACCACGAAGGCCGCAGATTCCACGGCGTTGGAGCCGCACACAGACTTAACCTCATGTGATATCTGTGTCACCGGAACTCCGGACTCGTCTCCGGCTATAAGCTCCGAACCATGTGCGTCCATGGACGCTGAGCTTGATCAGTTATCGATCTTCGAATTCAGCACCGCAGATATCTTCCGGCACTCACCTTTAGGCGATGTGTTAAGCTCATTAAGGAATCTATCTTTAGCGGAGGGCTCATTAAGGAATCTATCTTTGGCCGTTCAGACTTAACCGACTTGCCCGATTACGGCTCCGAGGACATCAATGGTATGGACGACGATGCAGATGAGGAGCATGGCCAAAACCCGCCGTTTACTGGACGCTGAACGGCCACTTCTTCATACGACATATACATGGTGGATACACCCAAAGATAATAACGGCGAGGACAAGGAAAAACCAACCGAGGACGAGCCTCCCAAGACACAACCAAAGCACTGGCGTCAGCGGCGTCACTCTAAATCCTGCCGCAGCAAGGACAGCAACACCGACACAGGAGACGATCACACTCTGGATGTTGCCAAAGACAGAGAAGATCCCGATGAACCAACGGCCGAACAGGATGATCGGGAAGATGGGCAAGTTAGCCCTGACGAACAGGCCACAGACGACAACTCGGAAGGCAGCACTTATCTTCCACCCTCCAAGGATGAGGTGAGCCTTGGCAACGAGGATTTTATCGTGCCTGAGGAACCTCTTGAGCAAGAGCGCTTTAAGCGCCAGCTAATAACCACTGTGAGGAGCCTGAAAAAGAAGCAGCAGCAGCTTCAAGCTAATCAAGATCTGCTCAACGATAGATGGACTGACGTCCTGGCAGCTGAAGAATACGGCCTTAAACACCTAGCCAAAAGTTACCCGAAGTGCAAATTGCTACCTCAGTTCGATGACGAGGCGCTGGAGCATGTACCATCATTGCGCAATGCGGCTGATCGACCACCATGTGGTCGGGATAAAGCGGTAACTCGAGCCAAACACCAGACCGCCCGACCTCGCCGTAAGGGCAGGGATAAAATGGCTCCGGGCTACACACATGACCTTCGACAGGACCTGGACAGCAGAGCAGGACATACAAGATCAATCTATGGATCGCGAGGACGTGCCTGGACACGCGATGATGGCTACCTATTCGGACGCGACAAACCTAGTCAAGCCCGGGCCGAAAACCGCAGACAGACTCCATCGGAGCTACGTCGCGATGCGGCCCGATATAGGGGGACCGCACACCCTCTTTGCTTCACCGACGAAGTAATGGATCATGAATTCCTAGAAGGGTCTAAACCCGTAAATATCGAATCATACGATGGAACAACCAATCCCGTGGTATGGATCGAGGATTTTATTCTCCACATCCATATGGCCCGCGGAGATGATCTTCACGCCATCAAATACCTGCCACTAAAACTCAAAGGGCCAGCCCGACACTGGTTAAACAGTCTGCCCGAAAATTCTATTGGCAGCTGGGAGGACTTGGAAGAAGCCTGTCTTGACAACTTCCAAGGTACATATGTCCGGCCACCAGACGCCGATGACTTAAGTCACATAGTTCAACAGCCTAGAGTCAGCCAGAAAATTATGGACTAGGTTCCTAACTAAAAAAGAACCAGATCGTCGACTGTCCAGATGCCGAAGCCCTAGCGGCATTTAAACATAGACGAATGGCTCGCCCGCCACCACGGCCAGGAAAAGCCGAAGTCCATGGCAGCCCTCATGGCACTCATGACCCGCTTTTTTGCAGGAGAGGATAGTTGGCTGGTCCGTAGCAAAAATACAGCAAGTGACACGGGCACCTCCGAGGTCAAAAATAGCAACGACAAGCTCCGACGCAGCAGACACAAGCAATGAAGTAACGGTGACAACACAGATGACACAACAGTCAATGCCGGATTCAGTGGTTCCAAGTCCGGTCAGCAGAAGAAGCCATATAAAAGGAGCAATCAGGGACCATCCAGCTTGGACCGCATACTCGATCGTCCGTGCCAAATCCACGGTACCCCTGACAAACCAGCCAATCATACCAACAGAGATTGTTGGGTTTTTAAACAGGACAGCAAGTTAAATGCCGAGAACAAAGAAAAGGGATCACAAAGCGAGGATGACGACGAGGAGCCCCGTCAACCGAACACAGGGGGACAAAAGAAGTCCCCCCCCCCCCAGGTCAAAACGGTGAACACGATATATGCTACACACATCCCCAAGAGGGAGCGCAAGCGCGCGCTCAGGGACGTCTATGCGATAGAGCCAGATGCCCCAAAATTTAATCCATGGTCATCATGCCCAGTCACTTTTGATCGACGGGATCATCCGATCAGTATCCGTCATGGCGGTTCAGCCGCATTGGTCCTTGACCCAATAATTGATGGATTCCACCTGACGAGAGTCCTTATGGACGATGGCAGCAGCCTGAACCTGCTCTATCAGCATACAGTGTGCAAAATGGGCATTAACCCATCACGGATCAAGCCCACAAAGACTACCTTTAAAGGAGTCATACCAGGTGTAGAGGCCCGTTGCACGGGCTCAATTACGCTAGAGGTTGTCTTCAAATCCCTGGACAACTTCCAAAGCGAAGAGCTGATCTTTGATATCATCCCTTTTCGCAGCGGCTACCACGCACTGCTTGGACGAACCGCATTTGCTTGATTGAATGCGGTGCCACACTATGCTTATCTCAAGCTCAAGATGCCCGGTCCATGCGGGGTCATAACAGTCAATGGAAACACAGAAGCTCCCTCCGTACAGAAGAGCACACCGCTGCCTTAGCAGCAGAAATACAGAGTGGCCTTCTCAAGCAGAACCTTAATTCGGCTGCCGAGCCCCCGGACACCGGTAAGAGGGTCCGAACTATTCTGCAGCAGGACAACTCGGCTCATCAGGAGCTTGACTAGCAATTTGGCCTCCGTCTCAGTCCCGATCAAGTGGTGGCATTGGTACCGCGCATACATAACTACGCACTCAAAATACCATGGGCACAGACGGAGGCATACCTACCTTGTGATCCACAATACGGCTTGACCGCTCCCGGACTCATTTACTTTCACTGTTCCCTTTTTTCCTTTTCAGGTTCCTTTTCCACAGGCCTTCCCTGATGGCTTGATCGCAGTTCCTTTCAAAGGACAAATACACCAAGACGGCGGTCAGCCTGGACATAGAGGGGAATTTCTAGGTGGTCTCTTTAACGACCACTCTACCTGTTTTCAGGACCCACACACAGCTCTCCCTTGGTGATGGCATGTTAAATAGCATGTTTCTTATCGCACTACTTGTATCAATGCGCTTTGACGTATTAATCAAATCATAACGGAAACAGTTTGCAGCCCAAATTTTAGGGCCCCCACTTATTGCTTCTGCTCCTTTTATGTCTTCCCTTTTTTATTATTAATAAGCTTATCAGATAGCACCCGTGCACTATGGTACGTTTCAATTTATCAGGGGCTTCATAGCGCCCCGCTTTATGGCAATAAAAGTCCGAACACTTTTTACAGTATAGTTTGGCACCCCAAATTTAGCACTATATGCATTGGCTCCGAATCATGTCTTTGGTCAATAGTTGGGTTGCTCGGCTCCTGTGCTTGCTACCTTACGTTCCGCTATATCGGCTAAGGTAGTAAAGGGAGCACTACTGCGATTGTGCCTTGGTTTACCCGAAGGAGCACCTCAGAAGAGAAAGCCGAGAACTGACTGTCATGATGCGGCGAGAGCCGGTCAGCTCTTCGGAGGTTTCAAATCGATAGAGATTTTTTCCGCATTACGCGAAGGATCGGTACATACCCGGTCAGGTCCTTATAGCATTCTAGTTCGGATACTAGGGGCTGCGCCCACATTTTTTGTCAAACTCCTATGGCTAAGTGAGGGTGCTAAAGTCGTATAGTCCGATTGCCTGGTTCGTTGCGCTAAACACCTCCTTGAAGGACCTAACAATTGGATCAAGACTGTTTAGATTCCATCCCGAACACCCCCGCACTACCTACGTGGGGGCAGAAGCCGACGACTGGCCAACTCTCAGATTTCATACAAAACGGCCGCGAAGGAGGTAAAACTTTTTAAACATAACGAAACTTATATTACATAACAACTTTGTTTCATCTTACAAGGCACAGACAACTTGAATATATTCATTCAAAGATAATGTCTTGCAAACACTTAGTCGCTACAAGGCGAGACCCCTCCAGGACGTCTCCAAAATACCGCTCGGGAGTGCGGTGCTCCTTGCCCTCGGGCGGCCCCTCGGTCACAAGCTTGGCGTCCATCTTTGCCCACCACGCCTTGACTCGTGCGAAGGCCATCCGCGCTCCCTCGATGTAGACCGATCGCTTGATGAGGCCCAGCCGAGGACAGGCGTTCACCAGCCGCTTCACGAGGCCGAAGTAACTGCCGGGTATAGCTTCGGCAGGCCACAGCCGGATTATGAAATCCTTCATGGCCAGTTCGGCCACCCTATGCAGCTCGACCAACTGCTTTAGCTGATCGGTGAAGGGCACTGGATGTTCTGGTGCAAGGTATTACGACCAGAACAGCTTCTTTGTTGAGCTCCCTTCTTCGGCTCGGAAGAACTACGCAACGTCTGACACACTGCGTGGCAAATCCGCAAACACCCCTGGAGAACTCCGAATCCGAGTTAGTAAGACATACTGCTTCTTCACATACTTGCTTTGCATACTAAACGCCTTACCCGCCGTGATCTTCCTGGCCTCCTGGATCTCCTGGAAGGCGCCCTGGGCCTCAACCCGGGCTTCTTCCGCGCTCTGGCGGGCCTTGGCGAGTTCGGCCTCTCGAGCCGAAACATCGCACTCCAAGGCCTCGCATTTCTTCACAGTGTCCTAGAGCTCTTGCTGAACCTCGTTGACCCTGGCCTTGAGCTTCTTGCGGGCGGCTTGCTCTTTGGGAGCTTTCTCCTCGGCTTCGGCCAGGGGCTTTATAAGGGCCTCGACATCGGTCGTTGCTCCTGCACATATCATAACGCTATGGTCAATACACACCATTTATTCTTTCCGAATATATAGCGAATCATTAAATACCTTGCTGATCTGCTAGCTCCTTCCTCACTTGGCCGAGCTCCTCCTCGGCCCGCTCCAGTCTCTGCTTTAGTCCGGAGACTTCGGCAGCATGTGAGGTCGCGGCCAGTAATGACGCCTGCTCATTAATACAAGACACATTTAGTTAGTTTCCTGCAAAAACGAATTGATCCTCTGTCCGGTTTTTGCTTTCCGAACACCGGACAGTGTCTCAGGGGCTACTGTCTATATGAGGATTTTCTCCTTTGCGTTGCTTACCTCAAAACCTGTCAGTAGGCCGCTGCAGGCTTCAGTCAGTCCGCTCTTGACGGACTGAACCCTTTCAATCACCGTACCCATAAGGATACACTATTCTTCCACAATGGAAGCACCTCGCAGCGCTTCCAGAAGATTGTCCGGTGCCTCTGGTTGAGCAGAGGTCACCGGTGGGATAGGCATACCTCCGTCCTTCAAAGGAGGCTGCACGCCGGACTCCGGAGCCGTGTAGGTATCCGGAACCGTATCCAGACGGGTGCCGAGCTGAATACGGCCCCCATCGCCAGTCTCCATGGGAGACTGCTCCCCCATGTGTCCGGCGGCCGAGGTTTCGCCCTCTGGTGCCACCCTGACGGCCTCCTGAGACTCTCCCTGGCCTGAGAAAGTCCTTCGTGACAGCACCTCGGCGTCGCCTTTGGCCATGGGAGAGTTAGCGGCCGACGGTGACGCACTGGCCATCGCCCTTGAATCCAACGAACCTCTTGATGAGGATTGCTGGGAGCTGTCGTTGGCCGGACTGCAATGGCACAATTAACCATGTTAACACGATAAGGAGGAAAGGCCAGATACGCAGCCAGGGGCTTGCTCCGGGGGGGGGGGGGGTCGCTCCGGACTGTTGTCGATGTCCCACGCAGTTTTATCCGCGAGGGAGCCTTTCCCCTTCTTGGGTGCCTCCGCCTCCAGATTTGTGGAGGCCGCCCTCTTCTTCCTCCCCCCATCGGGGGGAGGGTTGCTTTCCTCCTCCTCTTCGTTGTCTTCGGCGGCAGAGGAGTGAGTCTTATCTTCGGCCATCGCATCCAAAGTTCCCTTACGGGGGGCCCCCCGCCCCCCTTGGCCTTCTTCTCCGGCGGTTGATAGGGCGCCGGGACCAGCATCTTCGCTAGGAGCGGGATGACTGGCTCTTCGGGCAGCGGAGCCAAACTGTGAATTCACTCTGCTTTCTCCGTCCATTCCTGAAAGGATAAATTAGCAAAGTTTGGTTACCCTCCTTGGACAAGCAGGTAGGAAATATTCCTTGAGATGTGAAGGAGTTACGACACTGGCGGGGTGGGCAAGATCGTGCCCATGATCCGAGCCTATGGCCGGCAGCTTCTCGTCGCCCTTGAAGAGCAGCTTCCAAGCGTCTTCGTGGGTGGTGCCGAAGAGCCTCACCAAGGTCTGGTGCTTCTCCGGATCGAATTCCCATAGAGGGGAAGTTCGGCTTTGGCAGGGGAGGATCTGGCGAACTAGCATAACCTGGATCACGTCGACGAGCTTAATGTTTTTGTCCACCATGCTTTGGATGCGCGTTTGCAGCGCCATCAGCTCGTCCGACGAGGACCAATTTGGGCCCTTCTCCATCCAGGAGGTCAGCCGCATTGGAGCCCCGGACTTGAATTCGGGAGCCGCGGCCCAGGTGGCGTCGTGGGGCTCTGTGATACAGAACCACAGTTTCTGCCACTCCTTGACGGTCTCCACAAACGTGCCTTTGGGCCATGTGACATTGGGCATCTTGCTCACCATGGCTCCTCCGCACTCCGCGTGTTGGCCATCCACCACCTTGGGTTTCACATTGAAGATCTTAAGCCATAGGCCGAAGCGGGGCTGTACACGGAGGAAGGACTCGCACATGACAATGAATGCCGAGATGTTGAGGAAAGAGTTCAGGGCTAGATCATGGAAATCTAGCCCGTAATAGAACATAAGTCCGTGAACGAAAGGGTGGAGTGGAAACCCTAGTCCGCGGACGAAATGAGGGAGGAACACCACCCTCTCGTTGGGTTTTGGTGTTGGGACGACTTGTCCCTTGGCAGGGAGCTGGTGGGCGATCTCTTTTGCCAGGTACCCGGCCTCCCACGGCTCGGCTATGTCCTTCGCCGTGACGGAAGAGGCCATCCACTTGCCCTGCCCTCCAGAGCCGGACATGGTTCAGAGCTTGCTCGGGGTGGAAGAAACGAGAACTTGGGCGCTGGAGCTCGAGAATGGAAGGGCAGAGGATGAAGGAAGGCGTGGGTGAAGAAAGGGAATCCTTATCCCCTTATAAAGGCGGTGAATATCGAACGCCCCCCCACTCGCCTATTCCCAAGGGCTGTGTAAACGGCACGGTTGGATTATCCATGCCCGTATTGATGAGAATCCCGCAATAAGGGGACATGACTCTGCTTTGACAAGACGTGCCAATGGAAACCTTATTGCAGGATCATGCCCCTTATTGCGGGATTCTCATCAATACGGGTTTTGGGTAACCCAACCGTGTCGTTTACATGACGCCTTGGGAATAGGCGAGTCTTAAGGCTCGTGAGGGGATGCTTAGCATTCACTGCCTTTATAAGAAGATAAGGGTCCACCTTCTACTCCATGCCTTCTTTCTCCTCAACCCATCCGTCATCAAGCTTCAGCGCCCAAGCTCCAAACTTTCCCCTTGCCACCAAGTACTCCAATCATGTCCAGATCTGGCTCACAAGGAAGTGGATGGCCTCCTCCGTGATGGAGAAGGACATCAAAGAGCTTCTGGAAGCGAGGTATTTGACAGCAAAGATTAGGCATAGACTCCCTGCCAAAGAGCAAGTCATCCCCACTCCAAAACCTGGTGAGAGGGTCGTATTCCTCCCTCACTTTCTCTGTGGGATAGGATTTCCCCTACACCCCTTTGTCTGAGGTCTCATGTTCTATTATGGGCTGGATTTTCACGATCTGGCCCCAAATTCATTTCTCCACATCTCGGCGTTTATCGTCATGTGTGAGGCATTCCTCCGCGTTCCTCCACACTTCGGCCTATGGCTCAAAATATTCAATGTGAAGCCGAAGGTGGTCGACGGGCAACATGCGAACTGTGGCGGATAAGCAAACTTCCCAAAGTTATCTGGCCCAAAGGGGCCTTTGTGGATACCATCAAGATATGGCAGCAGCAATGGTTTTACATTACTGAACCCCGCAGCACCAAATGGGCAGTCGCCCCCGTATTTAGATCCGGACCCCTGTTGCGGCTTGCGTCCTGGACCAACAAGGGTCTGGATTGGGGATCATCTGACGAGGTGCTGATGCTGAAGAAGCGCATCGAAAATATTATAGAGAAGAACACCAACCTCACAGATGAAATTCAGGTGATGATTATCCGCCGGTCTCTTCCCTGCCAACGTCGGCCTCTCCGCATATGTTTTAGATGTCTTTGTGGATCTTCCGAAGAGCGCTGCTGACGCCACGCGATTCTTCCAAGCCCAGGAGGGGCATGCGACGGAGCAGCAATTGTGGAGCCAGTTCGTGGCACGGGAGCGCCCCGTATTGCTGAATGACCAGATGGCGCAGTGGGCTGAGCTGCATAGAGTGTCCGGCGCAGCAATGAGGGACGTCATAGTCCGATTGTGGCCGACCGAACCCGTTCCGAGCAGCTATTTTGGCTTACTGCGGCAGCTTTTTGACACCCTGCCCCGTATTGATGCCGTTAAGCGATCGTCGTGCATAGAAGGTGTGCGGCTGGCTTTTGCTTGTGTCAGGATGCACTGGGCCAAGATGGAGGCCGCCAGCGTGGCCGTTGAAGGTCCGCCCGGAGACAAGAGCCACCGTACGCCCGAGCGCTATTTCGAAGACGTTCAAGAAGGCGCCCGCTTAATAGAGGGACAGTGCTCCAAGGACGTCCTACTCGAATGAATTTGTCCGAATGCCTGGATGTTTGTATGAACTAATGCTTTGTAATGTATTATATTGCCTATCTTTAAAAGTGTTATTTCTCCTGTGCGACCGTTGTATACCTGAGAATTTGCCAGTCATCGGCTTCAGCCCCCACATAAGTAGTACGGGGGTGCTCGGGATGGCACATAATCACTCTTGACCCAACGTCTTCGTCCGTAAAGGAGGTGTTAGTGCGGTGAGCAAGGCAATCAGACTATGTGGCTTTACCACTCTCACTTAGCCATAGGAGTTTGACAATGGGGTTGTAAGATAGCCCCTGGTGCGTATGCAGCGTTTGAACTTAGATGCCTTTAGATGCGTGACTGAACGAAGCCAGACCTTTGTGTAATACAGAAGAAATCACTATAGATTTAAAAAAGTCACCGAATTGCTGACCAGCTCTCGCCGCATCACGATAGTCAGTTTTTGGCTTTCTCTATTGAGGTGCTTGACCGGGCTAGCCGGGGACACAATCACAGTAGTTCTCCCTTTGCTACCTTAGCCGAAAAATAGAACGTAAGGAGGCAAGCACAGGAGCTGGGCAACCAAACTATTGACCAAATATGTGATTCGGAGCCGATGCATGATAACCCACAAGTATAGGGGATCGCAACAATTTTCGAGGGTGGAGTATTCAACCCAAATTTATTGATTCGACACAAGGGGAGACAAAGAATATTCTCAAGTATTAGCAGCTGAATTGTCTATTCAACCACACTTGGATAACTTAATATCTGCAGCAAAGTATTTAGTAGCAAAGTATTATGGAAGTAACAGTAACGGTGGCAAAAGTAACAGTAACGGTGGCAAAAGTAACAGTAGCAGTTTTGTATTAATTGTAACAGTGGCAACGGAAAAGTAACTAAGCAAAGATCAATATGTGAAAAGCTCGTAGGCGTTGGATCAGTGATGGATAATTATGTCGGATGTGATTCCTCATGCAATAGTTATACCATAGGATGACACATAACTAGCTCCAGTTCATCAATGTAACGTAGGCATGTATTCTGAATATAGTCATACATGCTTATGGAAAAGAACTTGCATGACATCTTTTGTCCTACCCTCCCGTGGCAGCGGGGTCCTATTAGAAAGTAAGGGATATTAAGGCCTCCTTTTAATAGAGTATCGGACCAAAGCATTAACACTTAGTGAATACATGAACTCCTCAAACTACGGTCATCACCAGGAGTGGTCCCGATTATTGTCACTTCGGGGTTACCAGATCATAACACATAGTAGGTGACTAATGACTTGCAAGATAAGATCAAGAACTCACATATATTCATGAAAACATAATAGGTTCAGATCTGATTTCATGGCACTGGGGCCCTAGTGACAAGCATTAAGTATAACAAAGTCATAGCAACATCAATCTCAGAACATAGTGGACACTAGGGATCAAACCCTAACAAAACTAACTCGATTACATGATAAATCTCATCCAACCCATCACCGTCCAGCAAACCTACGATGGAATTACTCACGCACGGCGGTGGGCATCATGAAATTGGTGATGGAGGAAGGTTGATGATGACGACGGCGACGGATTCCCCTCTCCGGAGCCCCGAACGGACTCCAGATCAGCCCTCCCGAGAGAGATTAGGGCTTGGCGGCGGCTCTGTATCGTAAAACATGATGAATCCTTCTCTTTAATTTTTTTCTCCCTGAACGTGAATATATGGAGTTGGAGTTGAGGTCGGTGGAGCCTCAGGGGGCCCACGAGACAGGGGGCACGCCCAGGGGGTAAGGCGCGCCCCCCACCCTCGTGGACAAGGTGTGGGCCCCCTGGTCTTGATTCTTTCACCGGTATTTTTTATATATTCCAAAAATATTCTCCGTGAAGTTTCAGGTCATTCCGAGAACTTTTATTTCTGCACAAAAATAACACCATGGCAATTCTGCTGAAAAAAGCGTCAGTCCGGGTTAGTTCCATTCAAATCATGCAAGTTAGAGTCCAAAACAAGGGCAAATGTGTTTGGAAAAGTAGATACGATGGAGACGTATCAACTCCCCAAGCTTAAACCTTTGCTTGTCCTCAAGCAATTCAGTTGACAAACTGAAAGTGATAAAGAAAAACTTTTACAAACTCTGTTTGCTCTTGTTGTTGTAAATATGTAAAGCTAGCATTCAAGTTTTCAGCAAAGATTATGAACTAACCATATTCAAAATAATACTTAGGTCTCATGTTTACTCATATCAATGGCATAATCAACTAGCGAGCAATAATAATAAATTTTGGATCACAACACTTTCTCAAAACAGTCATAATATGATATAACAAGATGGTATCTCGCTAGCCCTTTCTGAGACCGCAAAACATAAATGCAGAGCACCTCTGAAGATCAAGGACTGACTGGACATTGTAATTCATGGTAAAAGAGATCCAATCATAGTCATACTCAATATAAATTAATAGTAATGGATGCAAATGATAGCGGTGCTCTCCAACTGGTGCTTTTTAATAAGAGGACGATGACTCAACATAAAAGTAAATAGATAGGCCCTTCGCAGAGGGAAGCAGGGATTTGTAGAGTTGCCAGAGCTCGTTTTTTAAATAGAGATAAATAATAGTTTGAGTGGCATACTTTCATTGTCCACATAACAACCGAGAGATCTCGATATCTTCCATGCTACACACATTATAGGTGGTTCCCAAGCAGAATGGTAAAGTTAATACTCCCCCACCACCAACAAGCATCAATCCATGGCTTGCCCGAAACAACGGGTGCCTCCAACTAACAACAGTCCTGGGGGAGTTTTGTTTGCAATTATTTTGATTTGGTTTGAGCATGGGACTGGGCATCCCGGTGACCAGTCATTTTCTCGCGAGTGAGGAGCGGAGTCCACTCCTCTTGAGAATAACCCGCCTAGCATGGAAGATACAGACAACCCTAGTTGATACCCTTTTCTTTCAGCTATTTTCCTTGTTACTCTTGAGAATACCATTTTTTCTTCATGAGTGAATAGGGTGGCTATATCATTTAATTTAGTAAGATGTGCCACCACAGTTTCAGATTCATAGCCATGAAAAGGATCAGATTCAACCAAAGTAATTATCTCTGGATCTACAAAGAAATCATAATCCTTATCGGAAATACAGATAGGTGAAGTAGCAAAAGCAGGGTCGTATTTCATTCTAGCATTCAAAGATTTTTCTTTCAGCTTAATTCATAATTTCTTAAGATCATATCTATCATTGCAAGCAAGAAAATCTCTAGGAGTTTCTTCATCCATAACATAACCCTCAGGCACAACAGCCAATTCATATCTAGGGCGATAATCTTACTCATCACTTTCATCAATATTATCAGTTTCAATAATTTCATTCTCTCTAGCCCTAGCAAGTTGTTCATCAACAAAATCACCTAGTGGCATAGTATTATCAAGCATAGAAGTAGTTTCATCATAAGTATCATGCATTGCAGAAGTGGCATCATCAATAACATGCGACATATCAGAATTAATAGTAGAAGCAGGTTTAGGTGTCGCATGTTTACTCAAAACAAAAGGAGAATCAAGTGCAGAGCTAGATGGCAGTTCCTTACCTCCCCACGTAGTTGAGGGATAAGTTTTGGTTTTCTCATCTTTCAAGTTCCTCATAGTGACCAGCAGATATAAATCCCAAGTGACTCCAAGAATAGAGCTATGCTCCCTGGCAACGGACCCAGAAAATAGTCTTGATAACCCACAAGTATAGGGGATCGCAACAGTTTTCGAGGGTAGAGTATTCAACCCAAATTTATTGATTCGACACAAGGGGAGCCAAAGAATATTCTCAAGTGTTAGCAGCTGAGTTGTCAATTCAACCACACCTGGATAACTTTGAAAGTGCTAGTTATCGACTAGAGGGGGGGGGGGGTGAATAGGAGATTTTTATGAAAGTCTTCAAAACATGGGAGATTTGAAGACAAACAATAGAAATGAACCTATTGACATGCAGCGGAAGGTAGACTACACTAGACAAGCCATAGCCAATCAAGTAATGAAGCTAAAGCACGAAGACTATTAGCATCTAGGTAGTATGGATCAAGATGGAAGATAGTATGAAGCCAAACAACAATAGTCATCACATAGTGAAGTCAAACATATAAGGCAAGCAAGCAAATGACTTCATGAAGACAAACTGTAAATAAATGAGGGAAGAGATAGAACCAGTTGCTTGGTGAGGACAAGGATTTGTTGGACCAGTTCCAGTTGCTGTGACAACTGGAAGTCTGGTTAGGGAGGCTGAGATTTAACGCAGAAGACCGCGTCTTCACCTTATTCCCCTTGAGATAAGGACACTTAGTCCTTGCACAATCACTCTGGTATGTCTTCAAGGTAGACTTCCTAACCTTCACAGTCTTCGTTCACCGGCAATTCACAATGACTCTTGGATGCTTAGAATGCGACGCCTAACCGGCTGGAGGATTCATAGTCCTCAAGTGTAACAAGTCTTCAGGTCACGCGGACAGAAAGACTTCAGTGATGCCTAACACTCTTTGGCTCTAGGTGTTTTGGGCTTTGTCCTCGCAAGGATCTTTCTCTCAAAGGCTTCGAGGTGGGTTGCTCTCAAACGACAAAAGTCGTGCACTAACTCTGAGAAGCCACCAATTTATGGTGTAGGGGGTGGGCTATTTATTGCCACTAGGCAACCCGACCTGATTTGTCCAAAATGACCCTGGGTCACTAAGGAACTGACACGTGTCCAACGGTCAGATTTCAAACACACGCGACAGCTTGACTTGGGCTACAAGTAAAGCTGACTCATCCAGCTCTGGATAAGATTTGCTCTCATTGTCTTCGCTCGAAGACTTAGGATTTGGTTGAGCATCACTTCAGTCACTCTGACTTTGTTCACTTGGACCCCACTTAATAGTACGGTGGTTCCTATGACTCAACAAGGAAGAAAAGGAAACTGCAAAACAGCTATGTCTTCGCACTCCATAGTCTTCATGTGAATGTCTTCTCGAGTCATAATCTTCGTTGTGAATATCTTCACATACCACCATTGTCTTCAATGTTTTCACACAGTTTTAGGGGTCATCTCCGGTAGGTAAACCGAATCAATGAGGGACTACTACCTGTGTTATCCTGCAATTCTCACAAACACCCCTCAACCAGGTTTGTTGTCAATAATCCAAAACCAACAAGGAGTGGCACTAGATGCACTTACAATCTCCCCCTTTTTGGTGATTGATGACAAACTGGTTGAAGTTTTCAACGGGGATAAAAGAATGTGAAATTGCAAGGTTAATATATTGTCTTCATAAGTAGCAAAAGGCTCCCCCTGAAGATGTGCATATAAATAATTTGTGTTTGAATGCAAATGCACATGGCAGGTTTTACTTGTGGAGATCCCCTTCAACTTATGAAGACAATTCATCATGCATGAAAATATATAACGAAGATAATGACATGCATAATGAAAAACGGACGTCTGCAGAATGACTTCGTGCGGGATTTATCATCGCACATGCGGAATTTATCATCGCATCACATAGTTGACAGAAAAGGTAGCAGACGAACATCAAGTTTAAGTGTTACAACTCAAAGAACCAAATGTACCAAAAACGAGAGTTGTAAACACTTGGCAAAAAGTATAGCAACCACCCATATGGACCCGCTTGAAGACTATCAACTCATATGCTTCTCCCCCTTTTGTCAGTAAGGACCAAAAAGGTGTGAAGACATAGAGCTTTATACTCATCCCCATGAGGAGTAGGTGAAGGTGCAGGGTCGTCGTTGTGGTACGGTGGTGCAGAAGAACTTGGTGCAGTGTCGATGCGAGGCGCAGTTGAAGTTGGTGAAGTAGCATCATCTTCGTCATCAATGACTCTGACATTGATAGTTGCCGCTGAGGAGGAGTACTCGGAGTCTTCGAGTGAGGGAGTCCGATGCAAGACAACGTTCTTGAGAGGAGTGGAATCAAATTTGAATCTCTCTATGAATCCATCTTGTTGAAGATCATCTTCAGAACTAAGCAACGTCATACCCTTCCACGATCGGCGACAGGTTTCATGAGTGACAAAAGCATTCTTGGTGGCAAGATTTCTAATGCAATTAACATCCACCAAGAGGCTCTGCATCTGACGCTTGAGCCAGTCATGATGCTTATCCTGTTTTTGATGCAGGGCAACGAGAAGCTCTCGGTCATTGAGAACGCGACATCGCTTCTGAGGCCTTTGAGCAATAGTGCTTTCAGTGGCTTCTGTAGTTGCACGATGAGGTGCACGTGTGTTACCAGCCAGAGGATAAACTCGAGTCACAGCAAGAACACCTTCAATAGGTTGAGTGAAACTTTGATGATCGATGTTGTGAAGATAAATTGGCTCCTTGACAGGCTCTGGGTATATGGCTTTGACAAACATATCAACCTCTGGCAAGAATATGAGATGATTGCACGCAGAAGGCTGATAGTTGATAGCAGAGTGAAGCTTGATGAGGCGCATTACCCATGGAGCATAAAACTTCAGACCAAAGAGATCATAACCAGATGCAGCCAGTTGCCTGATGAAGAAGTCCTGAGCATTGAAGCTGATGCCATTGAAGAAATATTGAAAACCAATGTCTTCATTGCTCCTTCAAGCTTCGCTGCTGAAGAATGTCCTTTGACAGGCCATAGAGTTCGCCTGATGATATGATAGATAGTGCGGGGCAGATACTCTAGGTCTTCAACAAAGAATACCATAGGATATTCAGCATCTCTAGGCAGTGGCTTCATCATACTCAGCATTTGGCTCATATTTAGCTCAGGCTTCTAGAATATGCTCTCCAAAGCATTGCGGTGAAGCTGACAACCAGGTTCAAAGAGTTCACCTGGACTGGGCAAGGCAGTAAGCTCAATAATATCAAGAGCTTTGGCTTCGTGGTGTACATTGCCTGTCATCCACTCAAGGACCCAAGTCTTCGGATCCCTGTTGTAGCCGCGAATGTGAAGAGTTGCATAGAATTGTAACAAAAGCTCTTCATTCCAATTTTCATTGTCGGTCACAAATTGTAGAAGGCCCGCATATCTGAAGCAGTCGAGGGCTTCTTCCAAGAAGGGTAGGCCAGCGATGGCTTCGCAGTCTAGACGCATATGGGAATAAATGCGCCCTTGATTGTATAGGACACAAGAATAGTAAGTGCATTGCTGATAGCTCCAGAACCGATCAGATGAGATTCTTGGCTTGGTGTATGGGTTCTTGGCACTATCAAAGAAGGTGTTGTGTGCCTTGAAGCCATTAACATTGAACGATCCGGGCGAAGATGCAGTACCTGGAAACCTTGGCAACCTTGGTTTAGGCTTCTGGACCTGAGGCCTGTGCTCCACATGATAGTCAAATTGTGGTCTGGCAGCAGGTGGAGGAACCAGAATGGGCCATCGAACCATGACAGGTTGACCGCGATCAAATGCCAGCTCAATAGTGTGAGGCCTTGGAGGTGGTACAGGAGCATTGGCATTGACATGGGCTTCAAGCTGTACAATGGCTTCAGGTGCAATAATGGCTTCAGGCACCAGATTCACTTCAGGCGCCACATTAGCTTCAGCCATGACAACATCATTGGCTTCAGTATTAATGTTGGTGGCCGCCTCTGTATTTTCAACCTCCACTTGAGTGGCTGGAGGGTCGGGCACAGACTCGTTCTCCTATAGAACAACTTCTTGGTTGGTTGGGGGTGTGGCAACACGCTCTTCTTCTTGATGGGGTTCTTGTTGGTCATCGGCTGATGCAGCCGGAATGTCTTCAGCAGCCTTGGCTTCAGACTCAGAGACGTTCAATGTTGCAGTGGCATCAGGAAACACTTGTAGTGCCACTTAGCTGTGCTGCTCTTCTCCTTCTGGAACGCTCGATAGAGTGACTTGTGGCCTTGGTCCTTCGCGAAGCCTATGGAATGCATGCGACACTTTTGGTGAGGGAGTTGGCTGGACCACATAGTCGTCATCGTCAAGCACTGGAGTGGTGACTTGAGGTGGGAGAGTACTTGGTGATTCTTCTTGACGGAGGGAGTCTTGAGGGCGATCAGCCCATGAATCATCCTGAGCGATTGGCGTCAAAGGATGTCCAATCCTAATGAGTTTGTTGTTCGTTGGAACAGGCGATGATACCATTTGGTGCTCTATATGAGGAAGGACTTCATCATTAACTACATTGTCTTGGGGACCAATGTCTTCAGCTATGGTGGGGTCAACAGTTGGAGCTTCTTCAGCTTCAGGAGCCTCTGTGGAAGCAGGCTCGTGAACTACTAACTGACATTCTTGGTTTTCTGACGCAGGGCACGCAAATGAGATGGGCTCGACGACAAGGGGCTCTGTGGGAGCAGCTCGATCTTTCTTCTTTGTCTTCCTCTTCTTGGTCTGTGGAGCATCATCAGTGGCATTCTTGCACTTGCGCTTTTTGGCTTCAGCCTCAGCTGCCCTTGTCTTCTTCAGTTCAGACACAACTATGGGGACCTTAGGCTTCGTGCCTGTCATACTGGCAGGGAAGACAATGCGAGGTGCTTCCCGCCCTGATGCTTCAGCTTGGGCAACAGTAGGCTTCTTCTTGTTGGCAGCCATCTTGGGGTCGATGCCTGGACGCCCAAGAGCTTTGCGCTTTTCTGCTTCATTGTGAGCTTGAACACATTTTGCAGCGAGGAGTTTCATTCACTCTCTTGAACCTTTTGCTTCCTCACGTTTCTGGTGAAACGCCTCCTAGAGGTCATGCATCATTTGCTTGAAGTTTTGAACATCAGCCATGCTGAGCTTGGCCATGTGCTTCTTGAACCGAGCCTTCTCATAGTCAATTTTGTTCTTCAGTTCAACAATCTTCTGAGCCAGAGCCAGCTCATGAGCAATGGCTCCGTGGAAGGAGACACTGATGCCAATTGGGAGCTGAAGATCATCGATACCGAGGCTTGCGTTGTCAAACCACCCATCAATGAAGTTATTCAAGATGTCCACATCGAAGAGAGGCAGATCATTGAAGATCTCCGCCTCTTGCTTGCTCTTTATCAACTGCTCAAGAGCGTCATTGCCAAGATGTTCGTCACTTGAGAGATCAATGGCATCATTCTCATTCCTCAGAACGGCAGCTGGTGTCAGTGCTTGCCCTGAACTTTGGATGGGCTTCTTCTTCTTCTCGGTTTTGGAGATGCGAGATTGATCTTCAGAATGCACACTTGCTTCAGGAGGTGCACTGGCCAGAGCCTTCGCTCGCGAAGATTTAGGTGCAGAGGAGGGCTTTGAGGCCTTTGGTTTCTTCTGCTTCTGTGGCTTAGGAGGAGCAGGCGCTTTATCAGAATCAGTGTTGTCTGCAGAGTGCTCCACGGCTGCCCCCTGAACAGCAATCTGTGTGATGAGACCTTCGAGGTTGTAGAAGGGCCCCACAATATTGGGTTCAGCATCACGGGTGCCATCAGCCCGAGGAGCAGATGGACCGGGGTTGAAGTCTAATCCAAGCGATTTCTTGTTCTCTTTGGCAGATGCCTTTGCAGTCTGAAAGTTGCGCTTGAACAGATTATTGTCACGACACCATAGCAATGATGATGGTCGGCATTAGCAGGTTGTGGTCCACTGACCATACAAGGGTAGAAACCCTGAGCAATAGCTTCAGATCTGTTCTTGGGTTGAAGATTTCGAAAGAGATATCACCCCAAGGACACTTGATGGCATTCTTCTCAGCATGCTCCTTGGTCACGAACCTGTATTTGAACCATTGCTCGACCCAATATCTTCAAATCCACTGAATTTGTGTTTTGCGCTGATTGTAATCCTCTTCGGGATCAGTCTTGTACAGCTCATAGAGATCTTTGGGAAAATCCTTTGATGTATCCCCACGGCGCTTCCAGCCTCCCTTTCTTGCTGACTTTTCAGTGGCCATTGTATTCAAGTAGAATGGCTTCAGTACAGTGAATGGCTTCCGCTTGCCGGTCAGACAGGAACTTGCTGATGGTGAATGAATGTGATGCTGTAGAAACTCTGCAAATGAATGCAGACTATGAGAACCAAGGGATTCTCCCACGGACATGTACCTGTGACAGCATTAGAGATGCGAGGGAAGGGGAAAAGGTCATATGCATTCTTAGAAGATTTTGAAGATAAATCAGTTTGAGACATTGACCTCATAGTGCAAAGACATTCACTTATATGTTGAGAGTTGGTTCTAGATTTGTACGAATCCAAGAATAGGTACACATGAGGAATCTAACTAGTTGTGAAGCATAAGTGAATATACTAGGCATGATATGAGATGCGGAATGGAATAGATCCGGTTTTGTAGGCATATAAACTGCTTTTGGTGAGGAAGGATGAATCTATCGAATCAAAAAGACAGTAAAAAGGAGGTTTTATTTACCACACGAAGAACTGCTAGACGGAGTTGAGTAGGAGGCCGAGCAGTTCAATCTCCCGTGCCCTAACTTGGCGACGGATGACACCTACGGCAGCGGCGGAGGAGACGAGGTCCGCTGCCGGCGTGAAGACGGTGTCGGTGAGGTTGCAGCAGCTAAGCGCTTCGTCGCCGGCGTCGTCGAGAGCAAGCGGTGGCGCTCGGGTTTGTGCGAGGTGGAGAGGTGGGAGAAGGATTTTTGACCATGATGTGATGTGTATTTATAAGGAAAGAGACAACACAGCGCGATTATGCAGGTGCCCCTGGCGGTTCACATCTGAGGGACACGTGGCAAACATGCAACACATTGGAAGTTGTTCCATGTTCCCACGCACGCCTGGACTGTCGGGTGGTCGTTCCAGCTTCTCCAGGTTTCAGGAAATAAGGATATAGCATTTAAAACAGATTCAATTTTTGTCTCTGTATCTTCTGCTGACAAGGATGCAGAGAAGACATTTGACGGTTTCAATAGAGTGCATATGATTTGGATAGATAGAATTTGAGATAGAAGCATAGAGGAGGTTAGGGTCTGATCACATTCACTTAGATCAAAAGATTCAAGCAAGAAGACATAGCTATAAGTGAATGCTGTAGAGGACAGAACACAAATATATGTATATATCTGAGTAAGACCAAATCAACATTGTGAAGATAAAACAGAAGTCAAAGCAATGTTGAAGACAAATCAAACGCGAAGATATTGCAAATGACACGCCAGATGAAACACTTCAAACAAAAGTTTGGTGGTGGTGTTACCCACCGTATAGGAAGTATTAGACCCAGACACCGCGCACAATTACCGTGGCGCTCCGAAGTCATATTCCACATTAATGTATTCACACTTAGAGTGTATGTCTCATTGATTGAAGATATACTTTACCTCGTGTGTTGCACATCTAAGTCATCAATATGCATAAGTGTTAGGATGTGTGTCCAATTACAGGACATTTGAGGATTCTAAGATATTTAGCTCACACCGCAACTTACAAAACCTTTTCTCATCCAAGGGCTTTGTGAAGATATCTGCCAATTGCTCTTCAGTGTTGACGTGAATGATATCAATATCTTCCTTCATGACATGATCTCTGAGAAAGTGATGACGAATTTCAATGTGCTTTGTCTTCGAGTGCTGAACTGGGTTGTTGGCAATCTTGATGGCACTTTCGTTGTCGCAGTAGAGTGGTACTTGCTTCAGATGGATGCCATAGTCCTTGAGAGTTTGATTCATCCATAGAAGTTGAGTGCAGCAAGATCCAGCAGCAATGTATTTAGATTCAGCGGTGGAGAGAGACACACAATTTTTCTTCTTTGAAGACCAACAGACAAGTGATCGTCCCAGAAAGTGACATGTGCCTGATGTGCACTTGCGATCCACTTTGTCACCAGCATAATCAGCATCCGAGAATCCAACTAGATCAAACTCTGAGCCCTTTGGATACCATAATCCTAGTGTTGGGCTGTAAGCCAAATATCGAAGAATTCGCTTCACAGCTAAGTGATGCGATTCCTTTGGTGCCGCTTGAAATCGGGCACACATGCAAACACTAAGCATGACATTTGGCCTAGATGCACATAAATAAAGTAAAGAACCAATCATGGAGTGGTATACCATTTGATCGAACTCTTTACCATTGGCATTAGGACCCAGATGACTTTTGGTTGGCATTGGCGTCATGTAACCTTTGCAATCTTGCATTCCAAAGTTCTTTAGGCTGTCTTTGAGGTATTTTTCTTGTGATATGAAGATGTCGTTGCTTTGCTGAAGAATTTGAATACCTAGGAAGAACTTCAGCTCACCCATCATGGACATCTGATATTGCTCTTGCATCACGTGCCCAAACTCATCACTGTATTTCTGGTTAGTGCACCCGAACATAATGTCATCCACATAGATCTGGCACACAAACAGTTCTCCATCATATGTCTTCGTGAAGAGTGTAGGATCTAGAGAACCAGGTTTGAAGCCTTTGCACTTCAGGAAGTCTTTGAGTGTGTCATACCAAGCACGAGGGGCTTGTTTGAGGCCATATAGTGCCTTGTTGAGCTTGTATACCATGTCAGGATGTTTTGGATCTTCAAAGCCAGGTGGTTGTGCAACATACACTTCTTCTTCAATCTTGCCATTGAGAAAAGCACTCTTGTGGTGACCCTGACTCATAAGTCGTGATCACCGGGTGCACGTGTACAGTGATCCCAGAGATCAATGCTCACTGAACACACATAAGCTGAATAACAAGAGTCTTACATCCATACATACCGTCTTACATAAAGATAGGGCCACAAGGGCTGAATACCAAATAAACTTAAGTAGCGGAAATCTTCGTTGATAAGTAGAACCCATGCCATCTGCCTTAACCCTACATGCATTCTGACTGGGAAACGTCCTAGTTCGCATGTTCGTCTCCAAAGAATTCTTCTTCGAACTCCTGTTCTTCCATGCCTGGCCAATTAAATAACCAGTGGCAAGCCAATGAGTACTTTGAATGTACTCGCAAGCAACCCATGATTGGAACAAGACACTATAATGCAATAATATAGCACTAAGTAGGTAGTTTGTAGAAAGCTAGTTTTGAGTGCAATGACATGACCTATCAACCTGCAAAGCATGCATCATGAGAGTACAGATACCCGTATGAACAAGTTACAGATATCAACATAAATGGAGTGGGCTTCAACCCAACTTATTCATGTCAAGTCCTTTGACTTGCCCCAAATGGTTCTTCCCACTTATCCAAACACACACACATGTTCGTAAACAAGTGGACGTAACCCAAGAGCGGTTACTCAACTATCCTTGACCAAGGACACGGCTATTCGAATAGTTTTACACTCTGCAGAGGTTGCACACTTTACCCACAAGATCCGGGGAACTTCCGTGTCATCCACGACCCGCGGTACCTCAATTTCCCGGGGTAAGCACCCGATCACTATCTTTCCCTAGACGACACTAACATAGAGTCCACTCGATTGGTAGTAACCCCCGTGCCCAACATTTCACATCTTAAAATTGTGGAGCCTCGCTCCCATATTCATCACATACCACAAGCACGGGGTACCAACAGTGTGTCCGGTGCCCTGTGAAAACAGTCATGGCCGCCCTACCTGGCACGACCCCGTCCCGAGAGTGACCTCGTGTCACCCCCGTCACTAGTAATGCGGGTACCATGCTAGTATCGGTCGAGGTAATCAATAATGCCCTTTCCCATATAAGGGTAGAGTGGTTGCGCATGTAAGCTAGGTTGGAATAACGGTCACAACTTAAACAAATCCGTTTTGAAAACAACACACACACTTGCCTCGGTACACCACTTCGTCATCAAGTGGTTACCCAACTCATTATCTCCCTCGGGCATAAGTGGCATCCGTCAGAGTTTTCAAAAAGTCTTTTGAAAATACTTTGTCTCCATCCCCATGCATATTCCCGTCCCTTTTGCGTAGCAACTACTTTAGCATCCTATCTACTCCCACTGGCATAACCCTCATAAGAGGGTAGGATCATGCACAATGCAAGTATCAACGAGGAAGTAACGGTGGAAAACCACCCCATGTGGTCATCTCATCATCATGTCTCCGATGCAAGCAATAAAAGTGCTATATGACATGCATAAAAAGGGTTTCATAGACATGGTCAAAGGGCTGCTTGCCTTGGTTGTCTTGGTCTTCAAAGTCTTCAAGTCCTTCTCCTTCTTCTTTTCCAACTACTTCGTCAACCACGGGATCTATTCGTCGCAACAAAAACAACGGGAAAATAAGGCAATAATAAAAACAGAAAAGTCAAGGTGCTCAGAAAAATGTCAACCTATTTTTGTTAAATACTAGGAGGAAAACTAAGAAGGGGAAATTATTAGTTTTGGATTTGAGCTACAGGGACAGAGCAATGGGTCTTCAAACAAGGATTTAATTGCTCAAATTTGAATTTAAATTTGAACAGTAAAAAAAAGTTGGTTGGGCATGTATGAATGTTACACCATTAAATAGGTGAGATTTTTACAAGAATTTAGGAACTGGAATTATGGCATCTGGATTAATATTTAATCCTGTGGAATTTTTGGAAAAGGGACAGAAAAAGAAAAAGAGAAAGGGCACTGTGCTTCTGGGCCAGAACAGCCGCAGCGCAGCAGGCCCAGAGGGGGAGGAGGCCCAGGCGAGCCAGCGCGCGCCAGGTTTTCAAACCTGATGGGCAGGGCCTGGGCGTCGGGGAGAGAGAGAGAGCGGTGGGGGAGAGGTGAGGATGATAGGCGGGGCCTGCCTGTCATCTTCAACCCTGCGACAGAGGGGCCGGCGAGCTCACCAGCGACGCTACAGGGCACGGCAGGTCGAGCGGGTGGCACCGTTGGACTCAAGGGGATGTCGTCGTTCGGGTGGTGGTGGAGGTGCTCGCCGGAGCAGCCTGGTTTGCCGGTGACGAGGTCACGCGGCGGAGGTGCTTCGGGTGTCGGTGGTTCCGGCCGTTCCCGACTGCAAAAAGAGTAGGAAAGAGAGGGGAAAGGGTTAGTGGTGTCGCGCGGTTCTAGATCGAGAGAGAACGGAGGCAGAGAAGGCATGTACCGCACGAACACCGACGAGCCGAGGCGGCGGAGCTCGAGCTCGATCTCGAGCTCGGGCGGCTCTAGAGACAAATGGGTGGTGCTGGAGGTTGATTAAGAGTGTGGGGGTGTGACAGGGAGTGAGAGAGAGGCTCTGGGTCGCCTTATATATGTTGGACGAGGTCCACCGTAGGCACGGCCTACGGGCGTCCTCGGGATCGGCTCGGGTGGCCGTTGGAGAGGGAATGGAGGGCTCGGGGGTGTTCGTGGGAGTGGTCTAGGGTGCTAGGGAGAGAGAGGTGGAGTGGCACGAGCTGCGGCGGGCAACGGGAGCATCACGAGCATTGGCCAAGCGGGGCGGCGCTCTAGCACGAGCTGCAGGAGAGAGAGGAGGGCGCGGGAGCAAGTGGGCGGCCTGCTGGCGTGGAGCGGACGTTGAGGGGCATCGACTGGCGCGCGGGGGAGGCTCGAGGTGGTCGGGGGACGCGGCATCAATGGTCGGGTGCTCTGCCAGGCACTCCAAAGCACGGCTTTGGCCGGCATCCGTGATTTTCTCGCGTCCTTGCGTGTCCACTTGCGTCTGGCAGCTCAAGGGGGCGTGGGCAAAAGCTAGGGAGAGCCTTGGATGCTCTGGAATGCTGAGGGGTGAGAAGGAGGCTGAGAGAGAGGGAGGAGTCCACTGTCTAAAGAAGAAAAACGGGGTTCTCCCCCCCCTTCATCATTGCTTCCTCGGGCAAAAAAGCATACAGGTGCTAGAGGGGGACTAGGAAGGGTTGTGGTAAAGATATCAGCTCATGGAGATTAGTGGAAGGGGTTGAAACAAGCATTTTGAAATTCTTCCATAAGGTGTTTGATGGTGGTTTGGGCTAGCTAATTTTCTCAAATTGCTTTGTGACTTAACATGAGTGAGTGGCATGACAAAATAGCACTCTTCACCAATTTTGAGGTCAAATGAAGAAAGTGTCCAATGCAACTTTTGTAAACCCTAGAAATCATCAGAAATGGATTTGCTTATATCTAGCTAAGCTAACATTTTCTCCTTGATGCGCCACTTGGTTTAGTGTCATCATTTATAGGTTATAATAGGTCCACCAAGTTTGAGAGAAATTGGACAAAGTTGGTAATGTAAAGTTGTTCAAACTTGAATCTTGACAGAGAGGGTTTTTGGGCACTTTTGTGACCCAAAATAATTTTGATTGAGATGAAACTTTGTAAGATCTTCACATTATGCATATGTGACTTGCTAAAATTTTCTTGGAATTTTTGGAGAATATTTCCTTTGTAAATATTTCAAAAGCTTGAAATATCCAGAAAGGGTTTTTGAGGGGTTTGACCAATATTTTGAACATGACCATGTGTTGAAACTCTTATATATGGACAATATATGTCCTGTGAGTTTTCCTGAATTTTCACAAATATTTTTGGAACAGTTAAATAATTTTAACCTATTAAAAACCATTTCTAGCCTTAAGAAAAAGCCTTTAAATAAAATAGAAAATATATTTTTAAATTATATTTTTGTGGTTTATGGGAGTCCTATACCTAATAGGTTTCAAATATACTCTTTGAAATATTTTTCATACCCCAAATCAAGTACTTGCAGTACTATACACATGGCATGGCCACTGGGCAGAGGTTTGGGGCAAGGAGATGAGGTATAGAAGGTGGAGGTTTGTTGAAGAGCACTTGAAAATCACAGAGAAAAAACCAACTCCAAAATAAAAGCCAAATGATGCAAAAGTTTTTGTTGGCCCAAATTTTTATGCTTTATTAATGCAAATGACATGTTACAAAACACTGGGTGTGACAGACCTACCCCCCTTACATGAATCTCGTCCCCGAGATTCCTTAACTTGGCTTTTAAGATACGAAAATTCGGATCTAAGGTAGTCTTCACGTTCCCAAGTTGCTTCAGCTTCAGTGTGGTTGCTCCACTGGACCTTGAAGTACTTGATGGTGCGGCTTCGAGTACGTTGTTCTGCCTCGTCCAATATGCAGATGGGCCTCTCATGGTAGGTCAAATCAGGCTGAAGGTTAATGGCTTGGTGATCAACATCCTTGCGGAGATTGGGCTTGTCTGGAACTTGGAGACATTTCCGGAGTTGCGACACATGGAATACGTTGTGCACATCGGATAGTTCAGGTGGTAGTTCCAACTGGTACGCAACTTCTCCTCGTCGGTCAGTGATCTTGAAGAGGCCGATGTATCTTGGTGCGAGCTTTCCTTTAACAGGGAAGCACTGGCTTCCCTTGAGAGGTGTGATCCAGAGATAGACATGGTCTCCAACTCGGAAGGTCACGTCTCGATGATGTGAGTCAGCGTAGCTCTTCTCTCTTTACTTGGCAGTCTTCAAACGCTCTCTGACAAGTTGGACTTGCTCTTCTGCTTTACGAAGGATATCGGTCCCAAATACTAGTCCTTCTACGGTCTTGGACCAGTTGAGGGGGGTGCGGCACTTCCGTCCATATAGCACCTCAAACGGTGCCATCTGAAGACTGGACTGGTAACTGATGTCGTAGGAGAACTCGGCGAAGGGTAGGCAATCTTCCCACTTGGCTCCATATGCTAACACACATGCACAAAGCATGCCTTCGTGTATCTGGTTTACTCGTTCTGTCTGTCCTCTGGTCTGGGGGTGGAAAGCAGTGCTGAAGGACAACTTGGTCCCCATGGCCTCTTGGAACTTCTTCCAGAACCTCGAGGTAAACTGGTTTCCTCGATCAGACACAATCTCCTTGGGAACACCATGAAGGCTTTCGATTCGGTTGATGTAGAGACTGGCTAACTGGTTCCCCTTGTAGGTCGTCTTGACAGGAATGAAGTGGGCAACTTTGGTCAAATGGTCGATTATGACCCAGATGGAGTCATGTCCCTTGTTTGACCTAGGGAGTCCAGTGATGAAATCCATTCCGACTTTATCCCATTTCCACTCGGGAACCTTGAGTGGTTGGAGCAATCCAGCAGGTCGCTGATGTTCAGCTTTGACTCTCTGGCATATGTCACACTTAGCAACGAAAGTGGCTATCTCTCTCTTCATGCCATGCCACCAGAATCTTTCCTTCAGGTCTTGATACATCTTGGTTCCTCCGTGGTGGATGGAATATGGGGTGTGATGAGCTTCTTGCAGGATCAAATTCTTGAGCTCAACCTTGTTGGGTATGCAAATGCGATTCCCAAACCACACAATTCCTTCCTCATCCTATGAGAATCCTGGGGCTTTGCCTGCCTTGATCTTCCTCTTGATGCCTTCGATACTCTCGTGTCCCTTCTGAGCTTCCATAACATCATCCATCAAGGTAGGCTTGACTTCGAGGTTGGCCAAGAATCCTGGTGCAACCAGTTCCAACCCGAAGCTTTCAAGTTCTTCATACAAGGCGGGTAGCCTTTCCTTAATCATAACATTCAAGGAACAAGCCTTTCTGCTTAAGGCATCTGCTACCACATTAGCCTTTCCAGGGTGGTATTGAACACTGAGGTCATAATCCTTGATCAATTCTAGCCATCTTCTGTGCCTCATGTTCAGTTCATTTTGAGTGAAAATATACTTCAGGCTTTTGTGATCCGTGTATATCTCACACCGCTTCCCTAGGAGGTAATGTCGCCATGTATTCAGGGCATGAACCACTACTGCTAACTCAAGATCATGAGTAGCATAGTTCTCTTCATGGGGCCGTAGTTGCCTTGAAAGGTAAGCTACAACTCTGCCTTCTTGCATCAGAACACTTCCCAGTCCAGTTCGTGAGGCATCACAATATATCACAAATTCCTTGTGAATATCAGGTGTAGCCAGAACTGGGGCAGTGGTCAATCTCTTCTTCAGCTCCTGGAAGCTCTCTTCGCACTTCGGCGTCCACTCAAACTTCTTGTCCTTCTTCAAGAGCTGGGTCATGGGTCGGGCAATGCTTGAGTATCCTTCAACGAACTTGCGGTAATATCCCATGAGTCCAAGGAAGCTTCTGACTTACTTCACATTGCTTGGGTTTGCCAATCAGTCACGGCTTGAATTTTGGTGGGATCCACTGACAATCCTTCGGTAGTCAATTTGTGACCCAAGAATCCAACTTCATGCAGCCAAAATTCGCACTTGCTGAACTTGGCGTACAGTTGGTGCTCTCGAAGCTTGTCTAGGACCATCCTCAAGTGTTGCTCGTGCACTTCTTCCATCTTTGAGAAGACAAGAATGTCATCAATGAAGACGACAACAAACTTGTCAAAATATTCCATGAAGACCTTATTCATGAGATACATGAAGTAAGCTGGAGCATTGGTCAATCCAAAGGACATGACCGTGCACTCATACAGGCCATATCTGGTTACGAATGCCGTCTTCGGAATATCTTGGGGTCTAATTTTTAGCTGGTAGTACCCAGATCTGAGGTCAATCTTGGAGAACACCTTGCCCCCATTGAGTTGATCAAACAAATCTTCAATCTTGGGAAGTGTATACTTGTTCTTGATTGTAACTTCATTGAGGGAGCGATAGTCAATGGACAAGCGGATGGTACCGTCCTTCTTTGCCACAAACAGAATAGGGGATCCCCAAGGGGAGGCACTAGGGCGGATAAATCCCTTCCTCAACTACTCTTCCAGTTGCTTCTTCAAATCTGCTAATGTCGGATGTGGGGTTCCGGCAAACCCTTAAGGTTCAAACACTGGGGTGCGTGCGAAGTCTTTCCCTCCTACCGATCTACGCCCTAGCTCGCTAAGATCTCACGGACGAACTCGACGAACTCGCAACACAGGAAGACACAAGGTTTATAATGGTTCGGGCCACTGTTGTGGTGTGATACCCTACTCCAGTGTGGTGGTTGTGGATTGCCTCTAGGGCTGATGATGAACAGTACAAGGGGAAGAACAGCCAACTGAGGTTGAGGTGTTCTTGTGCCTGGCTAACTTGTGTGGGTGAGAGCTGGGTGAATTGCTCGATGCCCCTACTGTGATGGCTAGCTCTACTTATATAGGCCATGGTCCTCTTCCCAAATATCGAGCGGGAAGGGAGCCAACAACGGCGGGCAAATTTGAAGGGGGGCAGCTAGTACAAGCTATCCTGACAAAAGCGGTCTTCGCCTGCAAAAAGCTCTGGTGGTGACGCCGTCTTGGGCTCCACGATGACCTCCGCCTTGCCGTCCTCCTGGTCTTGGTCTCGTTGCACCAATATAGCAACCTTTGCCTGATGCCTCGGTACTCTTCGCCTGAGCTGGCCTCCTTAGCACCAAAGAGGAAATAAGGACACTGCGCGCGCTGGCGCCCGCCTGGTGCCGTTCGTCATGGCTCACGTCACGAGAGCCTCGTGAGGTTTGCCCCGCCTTGATATCTCCGCTCCTCGCGAGCCTGCCTGGCTAGGCCACTCTAGAGGAGGTCTTGCATCGTCCGCCTTGCGAGGCTTGGACCCTCGCGAGGGTCCTGGATGCCTTGTTGATGAAGATGGGTCAAATGCGACACTGCTTGCTTAACCACCTTTGTGGGCGAGCGAGCAAGTCTGGGGACCCCCGTTCCCAGAACGCCGACAGTAGCCCCCGGGCCCAAGGTGCGCTCGGGCTTGGCTTCGCGGCGAAGCCAAGGGTCAAGTTCGGACCACCGCGGGCTCCAAAAGCCTGCAGCCTCGGTCAACGTGTGGCGGTTGATTGGACGTGGGCGTCTCTGCTTCCCACGCTGCCTTTGAATCTGCCTGGCTATGCGGCCCGTGCGGCCTACATAGTTATTCCTCCGTCGCCTGCGCCTTGCTTCCCCAATTCCTCTGCTTCCCTTCTCCGATCTGATCTTCCCTCCTCCTGCTTCGTTGCCATGGCGCCAAAACAGGCGAACAAGGGGAAGAAGCCAATGTCTTCGCCCGGCGCACCTCCAGCTGTCGAGCCAGCACTAGGCCGATCCCGGGTGCTCAACGACGAGGCCATGGACAAGGTGCGCCCGATGCTAAAAAAGCTTCCAGATTCAGCGAGTGGGGAGAGAAGGTGGCTTGGCCTGCATCTCGCACCCGCAAGGCTCGGCCAGCCATCGAGGTCCTAATCTTCATAGATGCCCTCTGGGCTGGCCTGATTCCTCCTTTCTCTGCCTTCCTCAACACGGTGCTAGAGCATTAGCAGATCCACATGCTGCATCTTGACCCCCAATCGGTGACTCTTCTCGCTGTCTTCGCCCTCGTGTGCGAAGCCATGGTGGTCATCGCTCCTTCGGTGGCCCTCATCCGTCACTTCTTCTCACTGCATCTGGCCGACCCTCAGCAATGCTCGGGGTGCGTGAGCTTCCAGGCCGTGGCTGCGACCACGGGCGCGGGGATTGACTTCGAGCTCTCTTCATCCACAAGCGAGTTTCGCACATGATGGGTGTTTGTCGATGCCGGCGTGCTCAGCCCCCTGCTTCAGGCTCCGGCGAGTCCAGCTGTTCCAAACTCTGGTGAAGGAGTTCGTCAAGCGCCGAGTCACTCCGCTTGAGGGCCATTCCCGCCGGATGTGGACCTTGCTCAGTAATCAGGATCACATGAGGTTTCAGGAGGAAGGGCTTCCTCTTAAGACACGGGAGACGGTGCTCATGGTTGTGACGGGTATCCCTCTGCCGGACGACATGCCCAGGAAGAGCTGCTTGCTGTACCGTTGCGAGAACAGGGATTAGTTTGCCGCAAGCATGCCCTCCTTTGATGAATGGGGGCCGCGGCCGATCGGCCTGGAGGGGCCTTGTGAGAACCCTGTTGTCGTGGTTCCCTTCCTTGCCGCTGGTGCCGAACTCGCCCCAAGCGATGATGCAGGTGGGCGAGCTCCGAGGGGGGCCGGTGGCCCAAGTCCTGAGGAACGCATGCCGAATGATGATCCTGGGGCGTCGTCTTCGGGGGCCTGCGACCCCCCTCCCGAGGCACCGATTATTGAGGACGCGCAGCACGCGGCTCCCGAGGCCAAAGCTCCAGGGGCCTCAGGAGGTTGTGGTGAGGCGGTGCCCGGCTGTTTGCCACAACCAGGCACCTTTGAAGGTATCCTTCCAGGCTCTTCTCCGACCCCTCTGCGCACCGGCCGTCACGTCCAGCGTTTCGGTCGTCTTTGTGTGGACTTCAGTGAGCTCCGCAAGAGGGAAGGATCCCCTAGCGGTAGCAGCATCTTCGGGCGCTGAAGCGATGAAAGTACATCGCCATTGACGCGTAAGTACCTTGCTGCCATAGCTTATTACGCGTTGCTTCCTTCTTCTGACGCCAGTCTTTCAGGGCTCCTTCCACCGAGGCTGCTGAGTCTCCTGAGAAATGGCCCCCTTCTTCCTCAACTCTTCCGCCGGCCTCGAGCGCTCCGAGTCCGCTTCTCGCCCCGGAGCAGGGTTGGTTGAGGGGGCACTCCTGCCTTCTTGGCGTGCTGAACCTGCGGCCCTGTCGCTCCTTCCCCCCGGTTTGGTGTGGAGCTTGGCAGGCGTGCCCAAGACTCCTCCGCTGGTCATGGACGGCAATTTGTTGGCTTCGATCTTCGGCTCCTCTCCGAGCAGCGGGCCCTGGTCAGCTTGGGCTCCTCGCGAGGACTGGTTGACGTCTGGCTCAGCGTCAGCCCCCAGCCCCCTGCCTAGAGGGGGCGCGCCACGCCCACAATGTAACGCCCTCAATGCGGCTATATCTCCCACGTGTCGAAGCACGACTTAGAGGCATAATCGCATTGAAAGCAATGTCGCAAATGAGGTAATCTTCACACAACCCATGTAATACATAAGGGAAAGAGATACATAGTTGGCTTACAAATGCCACTTCACACAATACATAAATAAACATCCATCATTCAGATTACACTCAAGGTCCGACTACGGAACCAAAATAAAAGAAGATACCCCAAATGCTACACGGATCCCCGATCGTCCCAAGCTGGGCTCCACTATCGATCATCGTGAAAAGACACATAGTAACGACCACGTTCCTCGTCAAACTCCCACTTGAGCTCGGTTGCATCATCTGCACTGGCATCGTCGGCACCTGCAACTATTTTGGTAGAATCTGTGAGTCACGGGGACTCAACAATCTCACACCCGCGAGATCAAGACTATTTAAGCTTATAGGAAGGACAGAGTTGTGAGGTGGAGCTGCAGCAAGCGACTAGCATATATGGTGGCTACCTTCGCAAAAGAGAGCGAGAAGAGAAGCAAGGCACGGTCGTGAAGCTAGTAGCGATCAAGAAGTGATCCTGAACTACTTACGTCAAACATAACGCCAACACCGTGTTCACTTCCCGGACTCCGCCGAGAAGAGACCATCACGGTTACACACGCGGTTTATGTGTGTTAATTAAGGTCAACTTCGGGTTTTCTACAACCGGACATTAACAAATTCCCATCTGCCTCATAACCGCGGGCACGACTTTCGAAAGATAATACCCTGTAGGGGTGTCCCAACTTAGCCCATAATAAGCTCTCACGGTCAACGAAGGATATTCCTTCTACCGAAGACCCGATCGATCTCGGAATCCCGGACTACAAGACATTTCGACAGCAATAAAACAAGACCGAAAAAGCCGCTCGATTGTGTCGACAAATCCCGATAGGAGCTGCACATATCTCGTTCTCGTGGCACATCCGGATGAACACTATATGCGGCAACCGAAGATGCCCCAAGTTGCCTCGGGTGGCACCGCAAGTGGCTCTAGTTTGGACCAACACTCGGAGGAGCATTGGCCGGGGGTTAAATAAAGATGACCCTCGGGCTCGCGAAAACCCGGGGAAAAAGGCTTAGGTGGCAAATGGTAAAACCAAAGTTGGGCCTTGCTTTGGAGGAGTCTTATTCAAAGCGAACTGTCAAGGGGTCCCATAAATCACCCAACCGTTTAAGGAACGCGAAATCAAGGAACATAACACCGGTATGGACGGAAACTAGGGTGGCAAGAGTGGAACAAAACACCAGGCATAAGGCCGAGCCTTCCACCCTTTACCAAATATATAGATGCATTAATTATAGCAGATATATTGTGATATCCCCAACAAGTAAACATGTTCCAACAAGGAACAACATCTCCATGTTCCAACAAGGAACAAACTTCATCTTCACCTGCAACTAGCAACGCTATAAGAGGGCTGAGCAAAGCGGTAACATAGCCAATCAACGGTTTGCTAGGAAAGGATGGTTAGAGGTTTGACATGGCAATATGGGTGGCATGATAAGCAAGTGATAGGCATCGTAGCATAGGCATAGCAAAAGAGCGAGCATCTAGCAAGCAAAGATAGAAGTGATTTCGAGGGTATGGTCATCTTGCGCAAAGTTCTCGAGTTGTCGAAAGCTTGATCCTCGTGGCGTTCTCAACAGGTTCCTCGTTCACGCATTTCGCCTCCGGCTCTACCCAAAGCAAGAACACAAACAATGGAACCACAATAAATCACGGTGCAATGCACAAGCAACATGAAGCAATACATGGCATGATATGCGAGATGTGATATGCGATGCATATGCGTGCTCCGGAAGGAAAATGATGAACCAGGCATCAGCTTGGCAAACCAAGTATGCCTCTGGAAAGGTGAGATGATTTCGGTTGAAATCGATATAAAGATCACCGGAATCGGATGCACGGTTTGCAAATGACAAGCAAAACAAGAATGGCACAAATCTGCCACTAACAGCAAAACAAGAAATTAAGCTACTGCACCCAAACGTACCAGAAAAGCATATGGCAGTGATCTACTCAAGATGCTTGACAAAATATGAACACTGAGCTATGGCCAATTCACACATTAACAGGTCCAAACAAGCATGGCAAAAGTGCAAAACATATCAGCTTCACAGACTTAGTGAAAAATACTGAACATGGCAGAATCAGCATCAGGAAGCAATGTTCAGAGCAAGCAAACAGCATGCTACAGGAACTTATAATAGCAAAACAAGTCACGGCGTGAATCTAATCAAGTCATAGAACAAAAGTCCCTTAATGACCATGAGCCAAAAGGGATCAGAAAATATGATGGCACCCTCGTACACATAGCAAGTTTCGTTAACAGATTCAGCAACAGGGCATGACAAAAACAGATAACAAGTAGGCATGTTTAAGAGCTCGATGCACTAACTATAGAGCATTTAATGATAAACTAAGCATACATCCATCAAGAAGATATGACATAGAAGCTACACATGGCAAGAACAACATCATAGCATACACGGATAAACTACAACAACCTTGGCAAAATTGAATAACATGTAAACAATCTGCCAGGAAACATTTTATAGCAAAAGTAGAGCTCGGTTGACTCAAGTTATGGCAATCTATAATTGCAAACAAGGGCATGGATGGATAGATAATAACCATATTTTTAAAACATCCTTACTGAAGTATCTCAAAATATGCATGGATCTCTTGGTAGCATCTATTTAACATGGCATAAAAATATCAGCAAAACAGGGGCTGAAATCAGCAACATCATGAAGCCTAGTTTGCATGCTTGTGCTAGTCACCACAGAGATCACAAAAATACATGGCATACACCCCTGTAAAGATGGCATGGCATATTACAAAACACATGTAGGACTCAAGTTCATAGGATGCACACATCAATCATGGCAAAAATGATAAAAGTGCATGTTCTGTTAAGAAACAGAAACTAACATCTTATAGCCCTCTTCCAACAGCGTTTCGGGTATCAATATGAGCTCAAATGTAAACTATGCAATGGAATGAAATGATGTACTCTTTGAGACGAACAATTTTACATATTACACACACGAAACGGAGCTACGGGTGCAAAGTTAGGGCATGATGAAAATGCGACAAAATAATCACAGGTAAAAGACTCGGACGAAAATCGGGGGGAGAAGTCAACCCTCGTGGATCTGAGATCCGGAGCGCGCACGGATCGAAGCGGCCGGCGGCGGCTCGCCGGAGAGGAGAGGAAGGAGGGCGCGGGCCGAGGCCGGGAGGCGGCGCCAAGGGCCGCAGGGTTTCATGGGGCCGAGGGCGGAGACGGCGGGGGCCGGCGGCCGAGGCGGGCGCGTCGGCGGGGCCGGGCCGGGCGAGGCGACGGCGGTGAGGTCCGCGGGCGGCGGAGGGCGACGGCGGGGTCTCTGCCTGGGCGGCGGAGCGCGATCTGGTCGAGGGTTTCCCGCTGGCCTCCCGGGCGGCGGCGCGATGATGGGGCGCCCACGCGGCTCCACGGGCGGGCGGGCGGCAAGGATACGTCCGCCGTCTGATTTCGTCCGGCGGCGCGGAGAGGAGCGGGGCTAGGGTTTCGTCCGAAATTGATCCGGGATTTCGGGGGAGGGGGTGTTTTTATAGGTAGAAGGAGCTAGGAAGCTCCAAATGAGGTGTAGTTTTCGCCCACACGATCGTGATCGAACGACGGAGAGCATGGAAGTGACTTAGATGGGTTATTGGGCTGTTTTGAAGGGGTGTTGGGCTGCAACTTAAAAGAGGCCTTTGCGAGAGTGCGGTTAACCGTTGGAGTACCAAACGAGCTCCAAATGACCCGAAACTTGACAGGTGGTCTACCGGTGGTGCACCAAGGCCACTTGACAAACCTTGGTCCATTCCGAGAAAGTTTAGTACCCGCTCACGGAAAAATGTAAAAGGGGACGCCGGGGGACATATGAGTGCCGGATTGCAAAACGGACAACGGGGAAAATGCTCGGAATCATGAGACGAACACGTATGCGAATGCGATGCACATGATGACATGATATGAAATGCATGACATGGACAAAAAGCAAAAATGAAAGACAAAAACCCAACCACGGAGGGAATACCATATCACAATGCCGAAAATGGCAAGAGTTGGAGTTACAAATATGGAAAGTTACATCCGGGGTGTTACACACAACCCCCGAGGCGGAGGACGAGGTGGGCCGAGCGTTTGAGCTCTGGCACGGGCGGAGCGTGGTTCGTCACGATCTCTTCCAGGAGGCGATGGGCGCGATGTGTTGACTTGGTGAAGAGCTCACGAGTGTCGATTCGCGTCTTGAGGCTAAAGGTCTCCGGCTAGCGGAGGAGAGGTGCAAGCTGAAGGTGGCCATCAACCTCGGCTGCTATCAACGCGACCTTGAGAACGCGAAGGCAGAGGCGTCTCTCAAGGTTTCCCATGAAGCCCACTCACAAGCTTTGGACGAGGCTTGCGAGGCTGACCGCCGCCGCGAGGCTACGGAGAAGCGTGCGTGGGAGCTCCAGGCCTGGAGCGTGTCTCTTGAGCAGCAGGTGGAGGCGCGCAGGGCCGCTTTTGCGTCGCTGAGGTGGACGCCCGCGGAGGAAGAGGAGGCCCGGAAGCGTGAGGAGGCGCTGGCCCTGGAGGCCATGGAGCGCAGCCTCGAGCTCGAGCAACTGGAGACGAGGGAGCGTCAAGTTGCCCAAGCAGAAGATTCCGTCGGGGCTCGCGAGGCTAGAGTCGAGGAGGAGGTTGATCGCCGGGTGGCCGAGGTTCGCAGATCTGGAGGGTAGGTACGACCTGAAGCTGAAGCTTCGCAGCGTGGAGGATGAGGCAGGGCCGCTGCCCTCGAGGCCCGAGTTGGACGAGGCAGAGGCGTCTGGAAGCCACGCCGCCGCCCTTACAAGCCTTGAGCGGACTTGGCCTCCGCCTGCGCCGAGCTGCGTTCCCTCCAGAGGCGGGTTGATGACGCAGAGGCCATCGCGAGGCAAAACACGAAGGAGGTGCTTCAGCGACGAACGCTGGAGCGCGAGCATGCCCCTATGCTTCAGGATCTCTGGAACAGGGCCAATATCGCCCTGGGCCGTATTTGCGACGTGGAGGCGCTGACCCCTCACTCGAATGATTATGCCAGCCACCTAACCTTCTTCACCGAGGTGGTGACACGCCTGGAGGCTCGATCTGCCAGAGCTCGCCATCTTGTGGAGGAAAGGGGGTGTGGCCTGCTCGAGCGCGCTTTCTCCCCTGTCTCCAGCCACCTCCTGAATGCCGCCCCCAACTTTGATTTTGACACCGCCATCGCCCCCGTACCCACGGCTATCCGGGGCGACCTAGCGCGTTGGGTTGAGGACCATGTGGACGCGTTGGTCAGGGCCTTCTCTTCGGAGGATGACGCGGTGGTGGTCATCGCAGACGAAGGCGACGTGGTTGACGACGGCGACGGGGGCGTCGCCGATGGTGGCGATGATAGCGATGAAGACGACGATGAGGCGAGTGACGCATCCGCTGGTGACGCAGCGAGCGACATTTTTGGCTGATCCCTTGTTCTCTTGTCATTTCATCCTGCGCACAAACTCGGGCGTGGACCTTGGAAAACTTGTAAGATCATTTTGAGAGGGGGAGCCCCTCATCTAAGCAAATTGTAGTTTTTACTTTCCCATGCGATGTGAGTTTGTGTCCTCGTGAACTTGTGAATCCGGATGCGAGTTCTCTGCCTTGGTTTACCTTAGTCAGCGCCAGCTTTGAGCTGGGCTGCGACGTGTCGAGTTCCTGAGAACCCTGCGGAGCTCGTCGCCCCGTCAGAAGGGGCCCCACTAGAGCTGAGCACCAGTTGTAGTGCTTGCGCGCACTTGGCGTGCGCGCTTCGCGCTGTCCCGCTCGCGAGGAGCTCGTGAGGGAAGGCGATGGACATGAGTCCCAGTCAAAAATGAGATCCAGAAAGCAAGCTCGAACAAGAAAAGGATCCCCCCACGCGCATCAATAAAAACTCAGCTTCAACTCAAATCCAGATCCAGAAAGCAAAGCTACAGAGAGAGAGAGAGAGATCCAAAGCAAAAGGCCGCGTCCGGCACCTAGTCTAGTCTTCTGGTCTTCAAGTCTTCTCACCAGCACAGAGCTAAGTGCTGCCACTAGGCATGGAAGGGAGCCCCAAAGCCTGAGGCCGGCACCCCTGAGACTCCCGGCGTGTACAGCCCCAACTCATTATTACGTGAGAGTGTCACGGGCGGCGAGCTTCACAGGCACTGGGCCTTCTTCACAGGTACCGGCCTTGCTTCATATCACCAGACGAGGGCCCCGCCTTGCGCCACCCTTGACCTCCTCTGAGCCGACCGGTCACCAGGACGACACAAAGGAGGGAAAGAGGACGCCAGCGGTTCCCTCGGCGACCACAGGTCCTCTGCTAGGGGAAGGGTTGTTGAGGCCTCCCCGGCAGAGGGCCTACCTCCAGGTGTCGCCAAGCGTCGCGCGCCGCAGGGAGGGGCCTTGCTCCTGGCTTCCTCCCAGCGGCCCCCAGCGTGTGTCCCTTGTTGGAACGGAAGCTACCGTGCCAGGGTCGTCGATCGACGCTGCAACCTGAGTCATCTGCAGCCCATGGTTAGCATAAGCCTGTTCCTAAGAGTTTAGTGGTACCCTGTAGTTGTCGTTGCCGGCGTGACCATCATGGTTCTTCTTTGGTTCTTGGAAGGCTTCGACTCCTAGCGCCCCCTCTCCCCAATCTTCTCCAATGAACAAGCCAGGGTCGTCCTCTGGTGCGTACCCTTGGTCCATCATGCGGGGCACGTAGGTGTAACACCCCCAGTATCATGCTACAGTAATCTCATGCCTGATGATGCCTTGTCATCATAATGAAGTTGATAATCCTCACTTGTTTCAAACACAGGTCAAATTCAAATTCCAAAAACAAGTCACATTCTTATTTCTTCAAACTGTCGAGCAAAAATGTTCGATGGGTTGAAAATATTCGCTAACTAATTGTCATGAATGGTTCAACATCATTTGAGATATTTAATTTCCTTTGGAAATTAAAATAGTTCCAAATCAGCTTTTTCTTATACTTTTCCTTTTGTGAAAAGTTCAAATCAATTCAAACTCCTCCCAAACTTTTTGTGGTAGTGCCAAATATTGCAATGTATTTATGTGGCCAAGTCCCACATTTTTACAAAGACCAATTGGCAGCTCAAAATATTGCAAGCAGATTCTGCAAACAGAATAAAATAAAACAAAAAGAAAGGCCAATACCCCTTTCCTCACGGGCCTCAACCCCGCCCGATCGCCCCCACAGGCCGGCCCACTCCCACACGCCCCCTGGCCTTTTAGGCCGCTCCCTCCCGTGACCTAATCCACCCCCAACTCCCCCCACGATCTCCACCCTCTCCCTCCAGCGCCGCCACATGAGAGAGCGCTCGGCCCCGATCCACTTCCACACCCCGCATGATCCCCTCTCTCTCTCGCACGACCTCCCTACCCCGCTCGATCTGGATGCCCGCTCGCGCCCAACCTCGGCGCCATCCACCTCGACCTCCTCCTCGCGGCCCGTCGCCTCTCCCTCTTGGCTGAGCCTTTGCCCGGCCTTGGCGCCCGGCCTTCGCCCGGCCTTGGCGCCCCGACGCCGCCTCACCGCTGGACTGCCCCGTCATCGCCAGCTCCTCTCGCCGGCCTTGCCATCCTCCTCTCTCCAACGATGTGAGCAGCCCCCTCTCCTCTCTGCCCCGCTCAGTGCGGCCCTCACCGTCGCCGCTCGCACGTCCACTAGTCGCCGTTGTCGCGCCCGCCGGAGTCCCCGCCTCTGCCCGCTGTTGCTTCGGCAACCGCCGTCGTCCGCAGCTCCCCGGTCCCCCGCACCCACCGTTCCTCCCTCTACCTTGCGCGAGCCGGCGACCATCTCGTGCGCCCCGCACGGGAGCCAGCCCCCCCTCACCCCGCGCCGTCCCGCCTCTACTGCTGTAACTGCGCGCACGCCCGCACGCACCGCGAGCCACTGCTCGTTCGCGCTCACCACGCCCTGCTCGCGCCTTGGCCTCGCCCGTACCCGCAACCACCTCCGACGTCCGACGCCGGTGCTGCTGGGCGCCCCCCTCGTTAGGCGGTTCCGCCTCACCGATTCGCCGCAAGCATGCACGATCCGCCAGGCCCCCTGGGCCAATGGCAAGTGGGTCCCAGCCCAGAACGTTTGTTTTAAAAAAATCAATTAATTAAAATTAATAAAAGAATTAAATAAATAATAATTAAAATAATTATTTTGTTACTTAAATGAATTAACTTAATTATTACTGTTAATTAACCTGCTAATTACCTAATTAGTTAATTAGTCAAGATTAACAGAATCGACATGTGGGTCCCTTCCTAGTTGACCGGATCAAGCTGATCAATAGTTGACCTGGTCAACGGGGTCCACTTGTCAGCCTTTGGTATTCTCGTGTGCACTCTGTTGGGTGCACATAGCAATTCTGCCTTTAATTGAATTAATAATAATTTCAGAATATTGTTTAAACTTTAATAATTCATATAAAATAAACCGTAGCTCAGATGAAAATGTTTTGTACATGAAAGTTGCTCAGAACGATGAGACGAATCCGGATATGCCCTCCGTTCATCTGTCACACATCCCTAGCATAGAAAACATGCAACCTTTCCCCTTTGGTTCATCTTTCTGATAGACATCCGGGACCGGGAAAGCTTTCCCGGATGTTTCTCCCATCGCCAGTAAAGCCTAGCACTGCGTTAGAATACCTCTAGCCCCACTTGTAATCATGTTGTGCATATGTTTGCCTGTATTTACTGTTTATTCCCCCTCTTCTCTCCGGTAGACCTCGAGACCGCCGCTGATGCCGCTGTGATCAACTACGTCGACGACGACCCCATCTTCTTGTTTGAGCAACCGGGCAAGCCCCCCCTTTGATCATCCCGATATCACCCATTCCATTCTCTCATGCCTGCATTAGATTTTGCTACTGTTATTGTTTGCTCCTAATCTGATGCATAGCCCCTTTTGTAACACCTTTATTGTTACCTTACCTGCTTATCCTAAACTTCTTAGTATAGGTTGGTTAGAGATTCATCAGTGACCCCCGCCTTGTCCCGGCTGCCCTGCTGGATTATCAGAAGACCCGATCAACGGGATCGAAGACCAGGCCCCGGCACCGCACATCACTTTACCCTTAGTTGCTCGACTCTACTGGGTTACTATCGAGTGCCGAGGGTGAGACCTCTACAGCACTTCAGATGTTAACCCTGTAGTGTAGTTATTCGGTCATGGTCATCGAGGGTGATTTCCTCTTTAACCACTTCCGATACGACTCTGTCGTGCAACCCCTCAAGTGTGGACCTCGAGGGTGAATCCTCTTGCGTTCACCTTGATGATTACATCGAGTGGAATTCACCGGGGGTGATTCCTCGGGTTTTTCCCTTGATATTTAGACACCACGGATACTATGGTTACTATGACTTTACACGAACCATGTTACTAAAGACGAATTCGACCCTAAGGGGTACCAGCGAGCATATTCTGCGAGTGATGTGGGGACGGGTTGACACGGAGGGTGCCCACAAGGTAATTACAGGCGTGGCGGGCATTCCTAGCCCTTGCCGCAAGTCGTCGAGGCAGAACAACGGGTCACATCTTTCGTGAGTCTCTACTTGTTACCGCGTTCCTAATCCACTACGATTTGGATATTTGATCCGAGGGGCCTCTCGCCCGATAGCACTAACCATCACGTGGGCATAGTATGGGTGTTACTGCGTCGTATACATCGGCGAAGCTTAATAGGCGTCGGCGACCGAGTGGCGCGCGCGGGTTGGACTGCGTGGCGCCGCCTTGTTGTAGGAGGTAGCTAGGTGTGCTCACCGGCCGCATACGCAACATGTAGGAGTTCGGGGAGATGGCCCATGACCCACAGGGGCATAGGTTTAGTCCGCGTCTTGGCCTCTCTATTAAGCCTAGGTCGGGTTGTGGCGTATTGTTTGGCCGAGGCGGGTATGACCAGGGAAAGTGTGTCCGGTCGGAGTTAAGCGGCGTGGTGGGTAAGTTGGTGCACCCACAGGGAAGAAAACATCTATCGATAGCCTGTCCTCTGATAGCGGACACTTGGAGTTGTATCCTGATCGATACAACTAGAACTGGATACTTGTGATGAGAATTGGGTGGTGATGAGTAATGAATTGTGATGATAACTGGATAGTATGGCTCTGGGATTTCTTTCTCGCAGGGAGTCGAGAAAGGATCTCCGGCCGAGGTTGATAACACCACTTCTACTTTACTTTATGCTACTCTTATCTCTTACGATCTTTGCCAAGATGCTTGAAGATGCTGAAGATGCTAGTCTTCAATAGCACTAGGCCTTCTCTCTATTCTGGCATTTCTGTAGCCCAGTCCACATATACAACCTTCCTTTGATAATGTTGCATCTATAGTGTAGATCCTTGCTTGCGAGTACTTTGGATGAGTACTCACGGTTGCTTTGCTCCCCCTTTTCCCCCTTTCTTATTCTTTCCGGTTGATGCAACCAGATGACGGAGCACAGGAGCCAGATGCCACCGCCGATGCTTACTACTACGTGGAGGCCGCCGATGACCAGGAGTAGTTAGGAGGCTCCCAGGCAGGAGGCCTTGCCTTTTCAATCGATGTTGCTTTTGTGCTAGCCTTCTTAAGGCAAACTTGTCTAATTTATGTCTGTACTCAGATATTGTTGCTTCTGTTGACTCTTGTGTATTCGAGCTTATGTATTCGAGCCCTCGAGGCCCCTGGCTTGTAACATAAAGCTTGTATTATTTTATTTTGTGTCTAGAGTTGTGTTGTGATATCTTCCCGTGAGTCCTTGATCTTGATCGTACACATTTGCGTGTATGATTAGTGTACGATTGAATCGAGGGCGTCACAAGTTGGTATCAGAGCCGACTGCCTGTAGGTAGCCCCCTTTCCAACTCCTTGGCCGAAGTTGAGTCTAGTCACTGAAAAACTTTTACTAACATTGGCTGTGTGGCTTACGGGCCCACGTCGCCATTGGGTGGTATTAGGATCTTTTATTCCTCGTCTATACTCTGGGACTCTGATCTCTCTTCCATTCGGTTTAAAAGAATTTGCTAACTCTAACATTAGGATCTCGTAACTACTTCCTCCCGGAGAGCCCCTTATTACAGATGATCACCTGCTGTACCAGAAGACTTCGAAGTTACTCTCCGATGTTCTCCCGAGAACATGTGCTCGTCGCTTTTGCAATTTCCTTCCACCGTCAACCACTATGAATAACTACATACACCTATCGTTCTTACATCATATTCCAGCTGCTCTTGTTATTACAAGATGCTTCGTAATACACTCCGTTGTTCCGAGAATCCTTTTTTCTTTGCCTACTGCCTTGCAGTTCCTTGTCGCCTGAAAATACACCAACAAATTAATCCTCACAAATATCGAGGATTTGCTTTTCCCCGGTTGTTCATGTATTCCACAAAAGTCGTCGAAATACCATTCAATCTTCCGAAAATCCTCAGCAGCCTATTGTTGTTGAAATTCTTGCTTGTTTGCATTATGGATAATCCCATAAGTCTAGTAATCTTATTGGCATCCTTTTTCACTATCCTTTTGAGTCCGTTGATTCAATATGTTGCGGATGCTCGCAATCCTCAGTCGGATCATAGAATTCATCCTTCCAGCTTGGAAGTCATTTGACCAAGAGTTGTTTATCGACCAATCAAATTGTTGTCGATTGTATCCCTAGGGCTATTCAACTTACTTATCTTTTGATCAGAGCCTCTGCTTCAAATCTTCTGATTTGAAAATCGTAATTCCTTTGTATTCAAGCTTTGAAGTTATCCAGTTATATCTATAACCCGATGCCTTTGCATTCTTTCTTCTTCTGGGTGAGTATCAATACTCACATCAGATCTTTTATGGACCGCCATATCCTTGGTTGGATTATTATCCGACAATGTCCTTCATATTCATTAAACTTGTGGGTTTTGCCCTGACACATAATGCCTTTGGTAAATTCTATCATCTCCTTTTGTCAACCATGCTCTGCTTTCGAACTGGTATATCTTAATCCTGAAGTTAGTGGTAAATGTTCCTAAGATACCCCTATGGCTTGAACCTACGCCTCCCCTAATCCGTTTGAACCCGAGAGTCTTCAAGAGTCTTACTCTTCTGGTGTTTTGCTAGATAAAATCTCAACACTACGGCTTTATCGAAAACGAGAAGTGAATGGAAAGTTATGCATTGAGAAGTGGGAGTCGACCTTGAACCTTTGTGTTCATGCCCATGGACCCGATGTGGAACTTATCATGGAAGCTTCTTGTTATAATAATAATCCCCTTGTGATAAGTCCATCTCATTATCTATATTTGGTCCTTTGCAAGCTGTGGTTTCGACCATATTGTTCTTCTTTGATCCCATTTCTCGGACAAGTTAAAGTACTTGTCTTCTTGAATCGTTTCACATGTTCAACCTCTACATTGATATACCTTGAGTATTACCCTTTGGTATCTCGAGAATAACAAAGAAGCTGTGTTGCTTCATATGAGTCTTCATCTAGTATTGCTCCTCGTGATTTCAGATTTGCCCGGGTTCCGAGTTATTGGTCACTTTCGAGAACACTGATAAGTGAATTGATTCCGCACTTTGATTCAATAGCTCCAAGCTATTTTCATTGCTTACGAGTTTAATAATTCTTCAAGTTATTCCTAGCATGGTCGGGTATATCACTATCGTGCTAATTTTAACTGTGCTACCTGGCCCTTATTCCTGGAGCACAGCTTTTCAACGATGAGCGAAGCTTACGTCGATCTTCCTCGTCATATCATTTTGCCTTGAACAACAAGCTTGATTTCGAGTTTGTGTCGTATCCGTGGTTCCAATAGCCTTTCGGTTCATCCTTCATGTTGCTTGATGCCGTCGCTCCTCGATGGCATCTTCGTAGAGCCTCTCCACAAATGTGTGGTGATCAGCATAAACATTTTGACTTCTGTTGAGATGACAATTGAATTCATGGTGAGAAATACCATCCTTGACTTCCTGCCAATACAGACTTGGTCATGTTTTGGTTATATCTTACATTCCTTGACATTCTTGGAATTGTTCCTTTATACTTCTTGTGACCTTCAGATTCAATCTTGCTTGAAACACTATGTTAATGTTACCTTGAAGCATTGCCTGAGATATTCCGACTATAAACAAGAACATTGGAAGCACATTGTCGAATGTTTCTTGTTCTATTATTGAAACACTGTTGTATTGGTAATATCATGATTCTTCCTTCGCCCCCTTTATCTAAATGCTTTTGAACTTGTTGTCATATCATGTATATCCTGCTCCGCTTCCCCTTGGGAAGGATATACTCCCAATTCTTGTGTGTAAACACATTTTCCTTTCCATTGGTCTGATTAATCCGATAATTTCTTTTTCCTTTCCATTGGGTTGTTTAACCTTCTTGTGATCTATATGATATAAGCAGAAATAATTCCACCTTATAAAACACCTTGATGTACAACCTTGTCAGTCAGACCCTGTTACTATTGTTGATGACATTCCGGTAACCACCGATGGACGCGAACCTTGCCGATTGGTCCGCCTCATTCAACGAGCAGGAAAATGGTTCTCTTCGTCCCTCGCCCTTGGTACCGATGTTGTTGCCGACATAACTGACAGACTATTCCCTGACATATCTTGCTATCATGACCGTGCAAGATGTCAACACCTTCCCTATATTTTTTTACCCACATGGTGGGCCCATAACCCACAGTTCCACAGGATCAAAACCTGACTCTCCTGTACACCCCTGTTGCCAAAGTTATTCCTTGCGCTCGACTTCATATGTAATTCACGAGCCACATTCCTATTGATCTATTACGGTATCGGGCGCCATACTTATCCTTGATGCTCTGAACCCCTTTCACCCCTTGTTTCAGGCAACAACCGATTGTCTACCCAGTTTAAGCCTCTTATTGCACCTCACCTTGCTCTCGGTGACTTTTTGAATTTCAACTAGAGAGATGTCTCTCCGCTACGTTCACTGAGGTAGTCCCCACGTACCTATATTGTGTTGAGCTCCATCCTTCCCGAGTCTTTCCCCCTTACTCCATCATCTTAAATCTCGGGACGAGATTTCTTGTAGTGGAGGAGATTTGTAACACCCCCAGTATCATGCTACAGTAATCTCATGCCTGATGATGCCTTGTCATCATAATGAAGTTGATAATCCTCACTTGTTTCAAACACAGGTCAAATTCAAATTCCAAAAACAAGTCAAATTCTTATTTCTTCAAACTGTCGAGCAAAAATGTTCGATGGGTTGAAAATATTCGCTAACTAATTGTCATGAATGGTTCAACATCATTAGAGATATTTAATTTCCTTTGGAAATTAAAATAGTTCAAATCAGCTTTTTCTTATACTTTTCCTTTTGTGAAAAGTTCAAATCAATTCAAACTCCTCCCAAACTTTTTGTGGTAGTGCCAAATATTGCAATGTATTTATGTGGCCGAGTCCCACATTTTTACAAAGACCAATTGGCAGCTCAAAATATTGCAAGCATATTCTGCAAATAGAATAAAAATAAAACAAAAAGAGAAAGGCCAATACCCCCTTTCCTCAACGGGCCTCAACCCCTTGACCCGGTCGCCCCCAGGCCGGCCCACTCCCGCACGCCCCCTGGCCTTTTAGGCCGCTCCCTCCTGTGACCTAATCCACCCCCAACTCGCCCCACGATCTCCACCCTCTCCCTCCAGTGCCGCCACATGAGAGAGCGCTCGGCCCTGATCCACTTCCACACCCCGCATGATCCCCTCTCTCTCTCTCTCGCACGACCTCCCTACCCCGCTCGATCTGGATGCCCGCTCGCGCCCAACCTCGGCGCCATCCACCTCGACCTCCTCCTCGCGGCCCCATCGCCTCTCCCTCTTGGCCAGACGCCTGCCAACGCCGGCGCCCCGACGCCGCCTCACCGCTGGACTGCCCCGTCATCGCCAGCTCCTCTCGCCGGCCTTGCCATCCTCCTCTCTCCAACGATGTGAGCAGCCCCCTCTCCTCTCTGCCCCGCTCAGTGCGGCCCTCACCGTCGCCGCTCGCACGTCCACTAGTCGCCGTTGTCGCGCCCGCCGGAGTCCCCGCCTCCGCCCGCTGTTGCTTCGGCAACCGCCGTCGTCCGCAGCTCCCCGGTCCCCCGCACCCACCGTTCCTCCCTCTACCTCGCGCGAGCCGGCGACCATCTCGTGCGCCCCTTGCAACGCCGAACCCCCAGCTGCCGTCCGCCTCTCTGCTTCTTTGCGCTGCGCACAAGACGAACCGCGAGCCTTTGCTGCGTTCGCGCTCACCACGCCCTTTCGTGCCTTGGCCTCGCCCGTCCCATAACCACCTCCGGCGTCCGGCGCTCTGGGCGCCCCCCTCGTTGGCGGTTCCACCGCCCGATTCGCCTTGCGCCTTTGATCCGCCGAGCCCCACAGGCCAATGGCAAGTGGGTCCCAGCCCAGAACGTTTGTTTTAAAAAATCAATTAATTAAAATTAATAAAAGAATTAAATAAATAATAATTAAAATAATTATTTTGTTAATTAAATGAATTAACTTAATTATTACTGTTAATTAACCTGCTAATTACCTAATTAGTCAATTAGTCAGCACTAACAGAAACTGACATGTGGGTCCCCTTCCTAGTTGACCAGTCAACTGGTCAACGGGGTCCACTGTGAGCCTCTGGTGGCCCTGCTGTGTGCACTCTGCAATTGGTGCACATAGCAATTTCACCTTTTAATTCGAATTAATAATAATTTCAGAATATTGTTTAAACTTTAATAATTCATATAAAATAAACCGTAGCTCAGATGAAAATGTTTTCTACATGAAAGTTGCTCAGAACGACGAGACGAATCCGGGTACGCCCTCCGTTCATCTGTCACACGTACCTAGCATAGCAAACATGTAACCTTTCCCCTCTGGTTCATCTGTCTGATAGACGTCCGGGACCGGGAAAACTTTCCCGGATGTTTCTCGCATGGCCAGTAAAGCCTAGCACTGCGTTAGAATACCTCTAGCCCCGCTTGTAATCATGTTGTGCATATGTTTGCCTGTATTTACTGTTTCTTCCCCCTCTTCTCTCCGGTAGACCCCGAGACCGCCGCTGATGCCGCTGTGATCAACTACGTCGACGACGACCCCTTCTTCTTGTCTGAGCAACCAGGCAAGCCCCCCCTTTGATCATCCCGATCACCCATTCCATTCTCTCATGCCTGCATTAGATTTTGCTACTGTTATTGTTTGCTCCTAATCTGATGCATAGCCTACTTTTGTAACCTGCTTATTGTTACCTTACCTGCTTATCCTAAACTGCTTAGTATAGGTTGGTTAGAGATCCATCAGTGACCCCCGCCTTGTCCCGACTGCCCTGCTGGATTATCAGAAGACCCGATCTACGGAATCGAAGACCAGGCCCCGGAACCGCACATCACTTTACCCTTAGTTGCTCGACTCTCACTTTGGGTTACTATCGAGTCCAGGGTGAGACCTCTACAACACTTCAGATGTTAACCACTGTAGTGTAGTTATTCGGTCATGGTCATCGAGGGTGATTTCCTCTTTAACCACTTCCGATTCGACTCTGTCGTGCAACCCCTCAAGTGTGGACCTCGAGGGTGAATCCTCTTGCGTTCACCTTGATGATTACATCGAGTGGAATTCACCGGGGGTGATTCCTCGGGTTTTTCCCTTGATATTTAGACACACAGTTACTATGGTTACTATGACTTTACACTGAACCATGTTACTAAAGACGGGTCGACCCTGAGGGGTACCCGCACAATCATATTTGCGAGTGATGTGGAGACGGGTTGACCTGGAGGGTGCCCGCAAGATAATTACGAGGCGTGGCCGGGCATTCCTAGCCCTTGCCACAAGTCCTCGAGACGGGGCAACGGGGTCACATCTTTCGTGAGTCTCTGCTTGTTACCACGCGTTCCTAATCCACTACGATTTGGATATTTGATCCGAGGGGCCTCTGGCCTGATAGCACTAACCATCACGTGGGCATAGTATGGGCGTTCTGCGTCGTATACATCAACCGAAGCTTAATAGACGTCGGCCGACCGAGTGGCGTCTTGGGTTGGACTGCGTGGCGCCTTTGCCTTGTTGAAGGAGGTAGCTAGGTCTGCTCACCGCCGTGCATACATAGCGTCTTGAGGAGTTCGAGGAGATGGCCCATGACCCCACAGGGGCATAGGTTTAGTCCGGCGTCTTTGGCCTCTCTATTAAGCCTAGGTCGGGTTGCGGCGTATTGTTTGGCGAGGCGGGCATGACCCAGGAAAGTGTGTCCGGCCAGAGTTAAGCGAGCGTGGTGGGTAAGTTGGTGCACCCCTGCAGGGAAGAAAACATCTATCGATAGCCCGTCCTACGGTAACGGACACTTGGAGTTGTATCCCGATCGATACAACTATAACTGGATACTTGTGATGAGAATTGGATGGTGCTGAGTAATGAATTGTGATGATAACTGGATAGTATGGCTCTGGGATTTCTTTCTCGCAGGGAGTCGAGAAAGGATCTCCGGCCGAGGTTGATAACACCACTTCTACTTTACTTTATGCTACTCTTATCTCTTCTGATGCTGCAAGATGCTTGAAGATGCTGAAGATGCTAGTCTTCGATAGGACTATGCCTTCTCTCTATTCTGGCATTTCTGCAGCCTAGTCCACATATACAGCCTTCCTTTGATAATGTTGCATCTGTAGTGTAGATCCTTGCTTGCGAGTACTTTGGATGAGTACTCACGGTTGCTTTGCTCCCCCTTTTCCCCCTTTCTTCTTCTTTCCGGTTGATGCAACCAGATGACGGAGCCCAGAGCCAGATGCCACCGCCGATGCTTACTACTACGTGGAGGTCGCCGATGACCGGGGAGTAGTTAGGAGGCTCCCGCAGGAGGCCTTGCCTTTTCGATCGATGTTGCTTTTGTGCTAGCCTTCTTAAGGCAAACTTGTCTAACTTATGTCTGTACTCAGATATTGTTGCTTCCGCTGACTCTTGTGTATTCGAGCTTATGTATTCGAGCCCTCGAGGCCCCTGGCTTGTAACATAAAGCTTGTATTATTTTATTTTTGTGTCTAGAGTTGTGTTGTGATATCTTCCCGTGAGTCCTTGATCTTGATCGTACACATTTGCGTGTATGATTAGTGTACGATTGAATCGAGGGCGTCACAGTAGGCTTCCGGGGCCGTCACCTCGAACACCTTGTCGTGGTGCCCCACGCTCCATGTTGCTCGGCCCATGGTGGCGTCCTAGGGATGACAACACGACATCCGGCTGGGACCGTGGAGGGCAACGCTTGCGCCCGTTCTTTTCGCGGGCGGCATGGGGGGGGGGGGTCGGAGCCCCCTACGCCGCTGGCCGTGCTGATGTTGATGAAGCCCCTGGGCGTAGTTGATGGCACGCGGATGTGGTGAAGTTCAGCGCGCGGCCCTGCAGTGGCCTGAGGAGGAACTCGATAGCAGAAGGATGGTGCTCCCGCCGCCGCTGCATCCAGCAGCTCGGCAACACGTTCCAGCAGTGTGTCCCGGCCGCTTTCCATCAGCCTGCACCACAGCAGCTCCCTTGCCACGGTGAGCGCTGCCCGCATGTTTGCTTGCTCCCACCGTGAGTGCGGTGCCGTTGCTGCGGCATGGCTCGCTGCTCTTGCCGCTGCCCGTACCTGTCGTGGGGTGAGGGTGGACAACGCCTGGCTGTGGTGCCCGCGCCCGGCGGAGTTTGGCGGCGCCCGTGCCGCCTGGAGTGCGGGGTCGAGACCTTCATGGGCAGGCGGCGCTGCCCAGGATGGCCAGGCTGCCCAGCGGTCGGAGCTGGCCCTTGAGTCGCCGGAGATCGTGGCCGGGGAGCGTCGACGAGCTGGCCGGTGGAGGAGGAGCTCCGGCGCACCCCTACCTGGCGTGCCAAATGACGGATGTGGGATTCCGGCAAACCCTCAAGGTTAGAACACTGGGGTGCGCGCGAAGTCTTTCCCTCCTACCGATCTACGCCCTAGCTCGCTAAGATCTCGCGGACGAACTCGACGAACTTGCAACACAGAAAGACACGAGGTTTATACTGGTTCGGGCCACTGTTGTGGTGTAATACCCTACTCCAGTGTGGTGGTGGTGGATTGCCTCTAGGGCTGATGATGAATAGTACAAGGGAAGAACAGCCTCCTGAGGTTGAGGTGTTCTTGTGCCTGGCTAACTTGTGTGGGTGAGAGTTGGGTGAATTGCTCGATGCCCCTACTGTGATGGCTAGCTCTACTTATATAGGCCCTGGTCCTCTTCCCAAATATCGAGCGGGAAGGGAGCCAACAACGGCGGGCAAATTTGAAGGGGGACAGCTAGTACAAGCTATACTGACAAAAGCGGTCTTCGCTTGCGAAGAGCTCTGGTGGTGACGCCATCTTGGGCTCCATGATGACCTCCGCCTTGCCATCCTCCTGGTCTTGGTCTCGTTGCACCAATATAGAAACCTTTGCCTGATGCCTCGGTACTCTTTGCCTGAGCTGGCCTCCTTAGCACCAAAGAGGAAATAAGGACACTGCGCGCTGGCGCCCGCCTGGGGTCGTTCATCATGGCTCACGTCACGAGAGCCTCGTGATGTTTGCCCCGCCTTGATATCTCCACTCCTGGCGAGCCTGCCTGGCTAGGCCACTCCAGAGGAGGTCTTGCGTCGTCCGCCTCGCGAGGCTTGGACCCTCGCGAGGGTCTTGGATGCCTTGTTGATGAAGATGGGCCGTACAGCCTGCTTGCTTAGCCACGCTGTGGGCCGTAGGCAGACAAGTCTGGGGACCCCCATTCCCAGAACGCCGACAGCTAACTCTTTCGATCCCATCCTATAAGGCTTCTTATATATGGGCCCTGCTCTGGGCATGAGCTCGATGATGAACTCAATGTCTCGGTCAGGAGGCATTCCCGGTAGCTCGTCAGGAAAGACATCGTGGTATTCGCATACTACCGGCACTTGCTCCAACCCAACTTCAGTCAGACAGTTGACTTGGGCGTCTCAAGCAGAGGAAGGGTTGGAAGCAAACTTAACTTCAACTCCTTGGTCATTTGACACAGTGACCGTCCGGTTGGCACAATCTAACAAGCCTTGGTGCTTGATAAGCCAATCCATCCCTAAGATCACATCCAAGCCTTGAGATCTTAAGATGATAAGGTCTTCTAGAAAATCTACCCCGTTAATGACAATCTCGACCCCTTTACATCCTATCTTGGCTCTCATCTCTGCTCCGGGGGTTTGTACACCATAGGGTTATTCAGGGGCATAGGGGTCATGCCACTTTTTAATGCAAACTTTTGGGTGACAAATGAATGTGTGGCTCCGGAATCAAACAAGACAGTTGCAGGTGCTGAATTGACAAGGAACGTACCCAGCACGACGTCCGGGTCTTCCTGAGCTTCTTCTGCAGTGACATGATTCACACGACCCTTGCCATTGTTGGGCGGGTTGCGGGGAGCCTGGTTCCTTGGTGGCATTCCATGGCCTTGGCCTTGGTTCTGCGCATTGGGGCGCGGTGCATCTAGCTTCTTGTTGGGGCAATTCTTGGAGTAGTGTCATGGATGACCACATCCAAAGCAAGTGACTTGATTGGAGTTGTTGCTTTTGCCGGTATTGTTATAGGGGTTGTTGTAAGCTGGCCTGGGGTTGGCGTACTGTTGGGGCTGATAGTTGGTGCGGGGTGCAGGGGCTCTTGGTTGTTGATAGGTTGGCTTGACCGGGGCTGGCTGCCACGGGCGAGGCTTCTGGTTGCTGGAGCTACCCTTGCTGATCATCTTGCGCATACAGGTGTCATCCAAAGCACGTCGCTTGTCCTCAAGCATGAGTGCCTTGTTCACCAGATCAGGAAAGGTTGGGCAGTCACACACAACAAGGGAGTACTCCAGAGTCTGGTTAAGGCCTTCCATGAAGCGCTCTCTTTTGGCAGCATCAGTGCTGACATCTTCAGGGGCATACCTGGACAGAACACTGAACTTCTGCATGTACTCCTTGACAGTGCTACCTCCCTGCTTCAGGGCCCGGAACTCACGCTTCTTGATGGCCATAATTCCGAAAGGAATATGGGCCTTGCGGAATTCTGCCTTGAAGTCATTCCAAGTGATGTTTTGCCCAGCATGCATGACCTTGAATCCATCCCACCAAGCTCTCGTAGTTCCCCCGAGAGAGTGGGCAGCGTTTGCCACCTTCTCACGGTCTTCAGTGCAGCCGACTAGTTCCAACAGAACCTCAATGGTGCAGACCCAGTCATCTGCATCCAGGGGTTCAGCAGTCTCAATGAAGGTGGGTGGTGCATGCTTCTTGAACTCTGCCAACATGGAACATCCATTGCCGTTCCTCGCCTGCTGGCGGTTGTTGTTGGTGACAGCTTGAGCAATCATCTGGAGGGCTGCAGTGTTGGCTTGGCGTTCCTCTCGGAAGGCTTGGAGAAGCCGAGCCATGTCCATGTTCGGGGGAGGTGGTGGCGGTGGAGTCTGTCCTCGGGCTTGGTCCTGGTTGGCTCCTGCTTCGGCAGAACCTCCGGCTTCTTGCTGCTGGGTAGAGGTACCAGTATGAGTTACAACAGGCATCCCGTTGGAGCGGTCAAGGTCTCATGATTGGGATAAAATGAGGAAAAACAGTGTAGATGGGCGCCTAGTAAGGGGGTGGGTATGACACAATTTTAAATTAAGCAAGGGCCAAACTCATGCATTAAAACCAAATGGGTGATGTAGTCGTTTACAAGTTCCCGAAGGGAAAGTACGACTTCCATCAAAATAGGTCGAAAGCAAACACAACGCAACATGGTTTAATTTGAACCATTACATGGACTCGACTTTGCATAAGGGGTACATGACCTATCCTACCTTAAGGGTTACGGACTAGCCTATCCTAGTCCTAAACAGTGTCTAAGTGGTGGAATGCTCGGTCGCGTATTCCGGCTCCTCTGGGTCTTCCTCCTCATCTTCATCCATCTCAGTTTCTTCGTCACTTGAGGGAGTAGGGCAGTGGAGGAGCTGAACACAGTGCTGCTTCGCCGGTGGCACCGTGAAGAGGTTACGATAGTCCTTCGCCATCATACGGTGTGGCTGAGATGATCCCTTGGCATGCGTAACATGTGGGGGTCGCGCGCCTCGATAGGCAACAACGGGCTGCCCAGGGGGTGCACCATCCTTCCTGATCATGTCCGCCTTTGTCTGATCTAGGCGGAGGAGTTCCTTGGTCTCCTGGAGTTCCTTCAGAAGCTCCATTGACTCCGAGGCTAAGTGTTGTGCCAGGCTGTCAGCACACAAGCTGAAGTAGGTCTGGAAACAGAGGGGAAGTCCTTCGTCCATGGGTGGAGCTGGTGCGCTGCTCTCGTCATCACCCTCCTTACGATAAGGCAGGTAACGAGTGGCTGGCTCACTTGCCATCTTTGGCAGAAGATCCCGAAGGTGAGTCAGAGCCTTGAGTGCAGCAGTCTCAACGGCGAGGAGCAGGGTCGCCATCTCGGGTCCTTCAAAGAACCAGCTCGTCGGAAAGTCGTTCGCCCTCACGACTACCTCCATGTGATACTCCTTCTTGGTGCTGTTGATCCAGTGCTCGTGATAGGAGAAGGTGGGGGCTCGAGTGAACTGGCACTTCTTTAGGTTGTCCTCAAGAAGCACGGGAAATCTAGTGGTCAGGAAGTCCTTGGGTACGACGGCCATCTACAAAAGTGGAAGGGGAAGGGTCAATAGAGGAAATATGACCCATGTTTTGGATATTTTTAGAAAAAGTAGGTATATAGGTAATTTTGTAGATAGTCTCACTCTAACTAACGTCCATGCTAACTAAGGCTTTCTACAGTCAGGATGGCTCTGATGCCAGCTCTATGGTGACCCTGACTCATAAGTCGTGTTCACCGGGTGCACGTGTAAAGTGATCCCAGATATCAATGCTCACTGAATAGACAAAAGCTGAATAAGAAGAGTCTTACATCCATACATACCGTCTTACACAAATTATGACCATTATGGCCAAGTCTTACATAGATAGGGCCACAGGGGCTGAATACCAAATAAACTTAAGCAGCGGAAATCTTCGTTGATAAGTAGAACCCATGCCATCTGCCTTAACCCTACAGGTATTCTGACTGGGAAATGTCCTAGTTCGCATGTTCGTCTCCAAAGAATTCTTCTTCGAACTCCTGTTCTTCAATGCCTGGCCAATTAAATAACCAGTGGCAAGCCAATGAGTACTTTGAATGTAATCACAAGCAACCCATGATTGGAACAAGGCACGATAATGCAATAATATAGCACTAAGTAGGTAGTTTGCAGAAAGCTAGTTTTGAGTGCAATGACATGATCTATCAACCTGTAAAGCATGCATCATGAGAGTACAGATACCCGTACGAACAAGTTACAGATATCAACATAAATGGAGTGGGCTTCAACCCAACTTATTCATGTCAAGTCCTTTGACTTGCCCCAAATGGTTCTTCCCACTTATCCAAACACACACAGGTTCGTAAACAAGTGGACGTAACCCAAGAGCGGTTAGCCAACTGTCCTTGACCGTGGACACGGCTATTCGAATAGTTTTACACTCTGCAGAGGTTGCACACTTTACCCACAAGATCCGGGGAACTTCCGTGTCATCCACGACCCGCGGTACCTCAAGTACTCGGGATAAGCACCCGATCACTATATTTCCCTAGACGACACTAACATAGAGTCCACTTGATTGGTATTAACCCCCGTGCCCAGCATTTCACATCTTAAAATTGTGGAGCCTCGCTCCCATATTCATCACATACCACAAGCACGGGGTACCAACGGTGTGTCCGGTGCCCTGTGAAAACAGTCATGGCCGCCCTACCTGGCACGACCCCGTCCCAAGAGTTACCTCATGTCACCCCCATCACTAGTAATGCGAGCACCATGCTAGTATCGGCCGAGGTAATCAATAATTCCCTTTCCCATATAAGGGTAGAGTGGTTGCGCATGTAAGCTAGGTTGGAATAACGGTCGCAACTTAAACCAATCCGTTTTGAAAGCAACACACACACTTGCCTCGGTACACCACTTCGTCATCAAGTGGTTACCCAACTCATTATCTCCCTCGAGCATAAGTGGCACCCGTCAGGGTTTTCAAAAAGTCTTTTGAAAATACTTTGTCTCCATCCCCATGCATATTCCCGTCCCTTTTGCATAGCAACTACTTTAGCATCCTATCTACTCCCACTAGCATAAACCTCATAAGAGGGTAGGGTTATGCACAATGCAAGTATCAACGAGGAAGTAACGGTGGCAAACCACCCCATGTGGTCATCTCATCAGCATGTCTCCGATGCAAGCAATAAAAGTGCTATATGACATGCATAAAAAGGGTTTCATAGACATGGTCAAAGGGCTGCTTGCCTTGGTTGGCTTGGTCTTCAAAGTCTTCAAGTCCTTCTCCTTCTTCTTCTCCAACTACTTCGCAAACACGGGATCTATTCGTCGTAACAAAAACAACGGGAAAATAAGGCAATAATAAAAACAGAAAAGTCAAGGTGCTCAGAAAAATGTCAACCAATTTTTGTTAAATACTAGGAGGAAAACTAAGAAGGGGAAAATTATTAGTTTTGGATTTGGAGCTACAGGGACAGAGCAATGGGTTTTCAAACAAGGATTTAATTGCTCAAATTTGAATTTAAATTTGAATAGTACAGAAAAGTTGGTTGGGCATGTATGAAGGTTACACCATTAAATAGGTGAGATTTTTACAAGAATTTAGGAACTGGAATTATTGCATTTTGATTAATATTTAATCCTGTGGAATTTTTGGAAAAGGGACAGAAAAAGAAAAGGAGAAAGGGCAATCAGCCTTCGGGCTGCAATGCAGTAGCTGTAGCAGCCCAGAGGGGGAGGAGGCCCAGGCGAGCCAGTGCGTGCCAGGTTTTCAAACCTGACGGGCGGGGCTCGGGCGTCAGGTAGAGAGAGAACGGCGGGGGGAGAGGTGTGGATGATATGCGGGGCCCGTCTGTCATCTTCAACCCTGCGACAGAGGGGCCGGCGAGCTCACCGGCGACGCTACAGGGCACGGCAGGTCAAGCGGGTGGCACCGTTGGACTCAGGGGGATGTTGATGTTCGGGTGGTGGTGGAGGTGGTCGCCGGAGCAGCCTGGTTTGCCGGCGACGAGGTGACGCGACGGAGGTGCTTCGGGCATCGGTGGTTCCGGCTGTTCCCGGCTGCAAAAAAAGCAGGAAAGAGAGGGGAAAGGGTCAATGGTGTCGTGCGGTTCCAGATCGAGAGAGAACGGGGGCGGAGAAGGCCTTTACCGCGTGAACACCGATGAGCCGAGGCGGCGGAGCTCGAGCTCGATCTCGAGCTCGGGCGGCTCTCGAGACAAATGGGTGGTGCGGGAGGTTGATTAGGAGTGTGGGGGTGCGACAAGGAGTGAGAGAGAGGCTCGGGGTCGCCTTATATAGGCTGGCCGAGGTCCATCGTAGGCGCGGCCTATGGGCGTCCGCGGGATCGGCTCAGGTGGCCGTTAGGGAGGGAATGGTGTGCTCGGGGGTGTTCGTGGGAGTGGTCTAGGGTGCCAAGGAGAGAGAGGTGGAGTAGGACGAGCTGCGACGGGCCACGGGAGCGGCGCGAGCATTGGCCGACTAGGGCGACGCTCTGGCGCGAGCTGCAGAAGAGAGAGGAGGGCGCGGGAGCAAGTGGGCGGCCTGCTGGCATGGAGCGGACGTCGAGGGGAATCGACTGGCGCGCGGGGGAGGCTCGAGGTGGTCGGGGGACGCGGCGTCGACGGTCGGGTGCTCTGCCAGGCGCTCCAGAGCGCGGCTTTGGCCGGCATCCAAGGTTTTCTCGCGTCCTTGCGCGTCCACTTGCGTCTGGCAGCTGAAGGGGGCGTCGGCAAAAGTTGGGGAGAGCCTTGGATGCTCTAGAAAGCTGAGGGGAGAGAAGGAGGCTGAGAGAGAGGGAGGAGTCCACTGTCCAAAGAAGAAAAATGGGGTTCTCCCCCCTTCATCATTGCTTACTCGGGCAGAAAAGCATACAGGTGCTAGAGGGGGACTAGGAGGGGTTGTGGTAAAGATATCAGCTCATGGAGATTAGTGGAAGGGGTTGAAACAAGCATTTTGAAATTCTGCCGGAAGGTGTTTGATGGTGATTTGGGCTAGCTAATTGGCTCAAATTGCTTTGATACTTAACAGGAGTGAGTGGCATGACAAAATAGCACTGTCCACCAATTTTGAGGTCAAACGAAGAAAGTGTCCAATGCAACTTTTGTAAACCCTAGAAATCATCAGAAATGGATTTGCTTAGATCTAGCTAAGTTAACATTTTCTCCTTGATGCACCACTTGGTGTAGTGTCATCATTTATAGGTTAGAATAGGTCCACCAAGTTTGAGAGCAATTGGACAATGTTGGTAATGTAAAGTTGTTCAAACTTGAATCTGGACAGAGAGGGTTTTGGGGCACTTTTGTGACCCAAAATAATTTTGATTGAGATGAAACTTTGCAAGATCATCACATTATGCATATGTGAATTGCTAGAATTTTCTTGGAATTTTTGGAGAATATTTCCTTTGTAAATATTTCAAAAGCTTGAAATATCCAGAAAGGGTTTTGAGGGGTTTGACCAAAATTTTGAACATGACCATGTGTTGAAACTATTATATATGGACAATATATGTCCTGTGAGTTTTCCTGAATTTTCTCAAATATTTTTGGAACAGTTAAATAATTTTAAAATATTAAAAACCATTTCTAGCCTTAAAAAAAGCCTTTAAATAAAATAGCAAAATATCTTTTAAAATTATATTTTTGTGGTTTATGGGAGTCCTATACCTAATAGGTTTCAAATATACTCTTTGAAATATTTTTCATACCCCAAATCAAGTACTTGCAGTGCAAATCTCAATTCAGGGGTTTTTGGAAAACTAATCTTTCAAAATACTATTTGGCCAAATTATTTTTGTAAGAAAATATTATGTTGTACTCTACACATGGCATGGTCACTGGGCAGAGGTTTGGGGCAAGGAGATGAGGTATAGAAGGTGGAGGTGTGTTGACTTTAAAGAGCACATGAAAATCACAGAGGGAAAACCAACTCCAAAATAAAAGCCAAATGATGTGATACGTCTCCAACGTATCTATAATTTTTTATTGCTCCATGCTACTTTATCTACTGTTTTGGACTATATTGGGCTTTATTTTCCACTTTTATATTATTTTTGGGACTAACCTATTAACCGGAGGCCCAACCCTAATTGCTGTTGTTTTTTGCCTATTTGAGTGTTTCAAGAAAGCAGAATATCAAACGGAGTCCAAACGGAATGAAACCTTCGGGAACGTGATTTTCTCACCGAACGTGATCCCGGAGACTTGGACCCTACTCCAAGGAACAAAATAGGCGGTCACGAGGGTGGGGGGCGCGCCCCCCCTAGGGCGCGCCCCCTGCCTCGTGGGCCCCCTGTTCTCCACCGACGTACTCCTTCCTCCTATATATACCTACGTACCCCCCAAACGATCAGAACAGGAGCCAAAAACCGAATTCCACTGCCGCAACTTCCTGTATCCACGAGTTCCCATCTTGGGGCCTGTTAGGAGCTCCATGGGAGGGCATCCACCACGGAGGGCTTCTACATCATCACCATAGCCCCTCCCGATGAAGTGTGAGTAGTTTACTTCAGACCTTCGGGTCCATAGCTAGTAGCTAGATGGCTTCTTCTCTCTTTTTGGATCTCAATATAATGTTCTCCCCCTCTCTCATGGAGATCTATTCGATGTAATCTTCTTTTTGCGGTGTGTTTGTTGAGACCGATGAATTGTGGGTTTATGATCTAGATTATCTATCAATAATATTTGAATCTTCTGGGAATTCTTTTATGTATGATTGGTTATCTTTGCAAGTCTCTTCGAATTATCCGTTTGGTTTGGCCAACTAGATTGGTAGTTCTTGCAATGGGAGAAGTGCTTAGCTTTGGGTTCAATCTTGCGGTGTCCTTACCCAAAGGATGTGAAAGGGTTGCAAGGCATGTATTGTATTGTTGCCATCGAGGATAACAAGATGGGGTTTTGATCATATTGCATGAATTTATCCCTCTACATCATGTCATCTTGCTTAAGGCGTTACTCTGTTTTCAACTTAATACTCTAGATGCATGCTCGATAGCGGTCGATGAGTGGAGTAATAGTAGTAGATGCAGGCAGGAGTCGGTCTACTTGTCTCGGACGTGATGCCTATATACATGATCATACGTAGATATACTCATAAATATGCTCAATTCTGTCAATTGCTCAACAGTAATTTGTTCACCCACCGTAGAATACCTATGCTCTTGAGAGAAGGCACTAGTGAAACCTATGGCCCCCAGGTCTATTCTCATCCTATCAATCTCCATCACTTTAATACTTGCTTTGTTTTTACTTTGCCTTTTACTTTTTACTTTGCATCTCTATATCAAAAATACCAAAAATATTATTTATCATCTCTATCAGATCTCACTCTCGTAAGTGACCGTGAAGGGATTGACAACCCCTAATCGCGTTGGTTGCAAGGAGCTATTGTTTTGTGCGATTCTGAGGGACTTGTGCGTGGCCTCCTACTGGATTGATACCTTGGTTCTCAAAAACTGAGGGAAATACTTACGCTACTTTGTTGCATCATCCTCTCCTCTTCGGGGAAATCCAACGCAGTGCTCAAGAGGTAGCAAGAAGAATTTCTGGCGCCGTTGTCGGGGAGGCTCACGCAAGAGCAAGTCAAGAACCATACCAAGTACCCATCACAATCCCTATCTCCCACATTACATTATTTGCCATTTGCCTCTCGTTTTCCTCTCCCCCACTTCACCCTTGCCGTTTTTTTCGCCCTCTCTTTCCCAATCTCCTCCTCTTTTTCCCGTTTGCCTTCTCGCTTGCCTTTTGTTTGCTCGTGTGTTGGATTGCTTGTTTGTCGCGATGGCTCAAGATACTACCAAATTGTGTGACTTCACCAATACCAGTAATAATGATTTCCTTAGCACTCGATTGCTCCTCTTTCCAATCTTGAATCTTGTGAAATCAATCGCTTTGTTGAATCTTGTTATGAAAGATCAATTCACGGCCTTCCTAGTGAAGATGCCGCTACTCATCTGAATAGCTTCGTTGATTTATGTGATATGCAAAAGAAAAAGATGTCGATAATGATGTCGTTAAATTGAAGCTATTTCCTTTTTCGCTTAGAGATCGTGGTAAAGCGTGGTTTTCATCTTTGCCTAAAAATAGTATTGATTCTTGGAACAAGTGCAAAGATGCTTTTATCTCTATGAATTTTAAGCAACTTGATCATGAACATGTTGCACAAGCTTGGGAGAGAATGAAATTAATGATACGTAATTGTCCTACTCATGGTTTGAACTTGTGGATGATTATACAAAACTTTTATGCCGGATTGAATTTTGCTTCTAGAAATCTTTTAGATTCGGCCGCAGGAGGCACTTTTATGGAAATCACTCTAGGAGATGCTACTAAACTTCTAGATAATATTATGGTTAATTATTCTCAATGGCATACCGAAAGATCTACTAATAAAAAAGTGCATGTGATAGAAGAAATTAATGTTTTGAATGGAAGGATGGATGAACTTATGAAATTATTTGCTACTAAGAGTGTTCCTTCTGATCCTAATGATATGCCTTTGTCTACTTTGATTGAGAGTAATAATGAATCTATGGATGTGAATTTTGTTGGTAGGAATAATTTTGGTAACAATGCGTATAGAGGGAATTTTAATCCTAGGCCTTATCCTAGTAATCCTTCTAATAATTATGGAAATTCCTACAACAACTCTTATGGAAATTTTAATAAGATGCCCTCTGAATTTGAGAGTAGTGTTAAAGAGTTTATGAATTCACAAAAGAATTTTAATGCTTTGCTTGAGGAGAAATTGCTTAAAGTTGATGATTTGGCTAGGAACGTTGATAGAATTTCTCTTGGAATTGATTCTTTAAAGCTTAGATCTATTCCTCCTAAGCCTGATATCAATGAGTCTCTAAAAGCTATGAGCATTTCCATTGATGAGTGCAAAGAAAGAACCGCTAGGATGCGTGCTTCCAAAGATGCCTTTATTAAAGCGTGTTCTTCCAATTCCTATGAAAATCAAGATGAAGATCTAAAAGTTATTGATGTGTCCCCCATTAAATCTTTGTTTTGCAATATGAATCTTGATGAAACTGAATATGATCTTCCCTTAACTAGAAGGCGTTTTAAGAATTTGGATTTTTTAGATCTTGATGATGAAATTGATAAATGTGGGATTGAAAGAAATAAAAACCTAGATGTTGCTAAACCCACTATTTTGGATCTCAAGGAATTTAATTATGAAAATTGCTCTTTAATTGATTGTATTTCCTTGTTGCAATCCGTGTTAAATTCTCCTCATGCTTATAGTCAAAATAAGGCCTTTACCGAACACATTGTTGATGCCTTGATGCAATCTTATGAAGAAAAACTTGAGTTGAAAGTTTCTATCCCTAGAAAACTCTATGATGAGTGGGAACCAACTATTAAAATTAAAATTAAAGATCATGAGTTTTATGCTTTGTGTGATTTGGGTGCTAGTGTCTCCACTATCCCCAAAACTTTGTGTGATTTGCTAGATTTCCGTTACTTTGATGATTGCTCTCTAAACTTGCATCTTGCGGATTCCACTATTAAAAAGCCTATGGGAAGAATTAATGATGTTCTTATTGTTGCAAATAGGAATTATGTGCCCATAGATTTTATCGTTCTTGATATAGATTGCAATCCTTCTTGCCCTATTATTCTTGGTAGACCTTTCCTTAGAACGATTGGTGCAATTATTGATATGAAGGAAGGGAATATTAGATTCCAATTTCCATTAAAGAAAGGCATGGAACACTTTCCTAGAAAGAAAATAAAATTACCATATGAATCTATCATGAGAGCCACTTATGGATTGCCTACCAAAGATGGCAATACCAAGATCTATCCTTGCGTTTATGCCTAGCTAGGGGCGTTAAACGATAGCGCTTGTTGGGAGGCAACCCAGTTTTATTTTTAATTTTTTTGTTTTTTCTTCTGTTTAGGAATAAATAATCCATCTAGCCTATGTTTAGATGTGGTTTAATGTTTTAATTAGTGTTTGTGCCAAGCTAGACCTATTGGATCTTTTTGGATGATAGTTATTTGATCTTGCTGTAATTTCCAGAAAATTTTCGCTCAGTGCCCGAATTATTAAAAATCACAAGAATGTGATAAAATACTGATTCCAATTGCTGCGGATCAATAAAAAAATTTTCTATATCGTATAATTTTGTTAGATGTTTTGGAGTTCCAGAAGTTTGCGTTAGTTACAGATTACTACAGACTGTTCTGTTTTTGACAGATTCTGTTTTTCGTGTGTTGTTTGCTTATTTTGATGAATCTATGGCTAGTAAAATAGTTTATAATCCATAGAGAAGTTGGAATACAGTAGGTTTAACACCAATATAAATAAAGAATGAGTTCATTAAAGTATCTTAAAGTATTCTTTTGTTTTCTTTCTCTAACGGAGCTCACGAGATTTCTATTGAGTTTTTTGTTGTGAAGTTTTCAAGTTTTGGGTAAATTCTTTTGATGGATTATGGAACAAGGAGTGGCAAGAGCCTAAGCTTGGGTATTCCCATGGCACCCCCAATATAATCCAAGGACACAAAATAGTCAAAGCTTGGGGATGCCCCGGAAGGCATCCCCTCTTTCGTCTACTTCCATCAGTAATTTACTTGGAGCTATATTTTTATTCACCACATGATATGTGTTTTGCTTGGAGCGTCTTGTATCATTTGCGTCTTTGCTTGTTAGTCTACCACAATCATCCGTTCTGTACACACATTTTGAGAGAGCCATACATAAATTGGAATTTGATAGAATACTCTATGTGCTTCACTTATATCTTTTGAGCTTGATAGTTTTGCTCATAGTGCTTCACTTATATCTTTTGAGCGTGATAATTTTTGCTCTAGTGCTTCACTTAGATCTTTTAGAGCATAGTGGTGGATTTGTTTTAAAGAAACTATTGATCTCTCATGCTTCACTTAGATTATTTTGAGAGTCATTAATAGCATGGTAATTTTCTTAATATTAATATACTTGGTATTCAAGATATGTGAAACTTTGTTTTGAGTGCGTTGAATACTAAGAAAAGTTTGATGCTTGATAATTGTTTTGAGATATGAAGATGGTGATATTAGAGTCATACTAGTTGAGTAGTTGTGAATTTAAAGAATGCTTGTGTTGAAGTTAGCAAGTCCCATAGCATGCACGTATGGTTAAAGTTGTGTAACAAATTTCAAACATGAAGTGTACCCGGCTTGTGCATCCTTAAGAGTGGCGGTCGGGGACGAGCGATGGTCTTTTCCTACCAATCCATCCCCCTAGGAGCATGCGCGTAGTACTTGATTTTCATGACTTCTAAATTTTTGCAATAAGTATATGAGTTCTTTTGACTAATGTTGAGTCCATGGATTATACACACTTTTACCTTTCCGCCTTTGCTAGCCTCTTCAAGACTGCATGCATTGCCCTTTCTCACCTTGAGAGTTGGTGCAAACTTCACGGTGCATCCAAACCCGTGATATGATATGCTCTATCACACATAAACCTCCTTATATCTTCCTCAAAACAGCCACCATACCTACCTATTATGGCATTTCCATAGCCATTCCGAGATATATTGCCATGCAACTTTCCACCGTTCGTTCATCATCATCATGACATACTTTACTTTTGTCATATTGCCATTGCATGATCATGTAGTTGACATCGTATTTGTGGCAAAGCCACCATGCATTATTTTTCATACATGTCACTCTTGATTCATTGCACCATCCCGATACACCGCCGGAGGCATTCATATAGAGTCATATCTTGTTCTAGTTTCGAGTTGTAATCCTTATGTTGTAATCAATAGAAGTGTGATGATCATCATTATTAGAGCATTTCCCAATCAAAAAAAAGAGAAAGGCAAAAAAAGGAAAGGCCCAAAAAAAGAGAAAATAAATAAAAAGGGCAATGTTACTATCTCTTTTTCCACACTTGTGCTTCAAAGTAGCACCTTGTTCTTCATGTAGTGAGTCTCATATATTGTGCTTCAAAGTAGCACTATGTTTTTCATATAGTGAGTCTCATAAGTTGTCTTTTTATACTAGTGGGAATTTTTCATTGTAGAACTTGGCTTGTATATTCCTCGATGGGCTTCCTCAAATGCCCTAGGTCTTCATGAGCAAGCAAGTTGGATGCACACCCACTAGTTTTGTTTTGTTGAGCATTCATAGCTCTAGTGCATCCGTTGCATGGCAATCCATACTCCTCATGTTGACATCAATTGATGGGCATCTCCATAGCCCGTTGATTATCCTCGTCAATGTGAGACTTTCTCCTTTTGTCTTCTCCACACAATCCCCATCATCACATTCTATTCCACCCATAGTGCTATATCCATGGCTCATGCTCATGTATTGCGTGAAGGTTGAAAAAGTTTGAGATTATTTAAGTATGAAACAATTGCTTGGCTTGTCATCGGGGTATAGAAGTTGGGAACATCTTTGTGTGACGAAAATGAAGCATAGCCTAACTATATGATTTTGTAGGGATGAACTTTCTTTTGCCATGCTATTTTGAGAAGACATGATTACTTTGATTAGTATGCTTGAAGTATTACTATTTCTTTTGTCAATATGAACTTTTATTTTGTTTTCATTCGGATCTGAATATTCATACCACAATTAAGAAGATTTACTTTGAAATGCAAAGTGCCCACAGAAATTAGCTAGCTGAGCTGCTCCTGAACGAGTGAGTGGACCAGGTGAATTGATGCTATTAATTATGTTCTCAATTTGTACTTCATTTGCAACACGAGGATGAACTGGACGAAGATTTTGCTCTTGCTGATCATTGTCTTCATTTTGAGCATTGTCTTCAGGTAGATTAGGTGCAGAAATGATAAGTTCCTCTTCAGCCTGTGCCTGAGAAGGTATGATTTCTCCAGTTCCCATAAGCTTGATGGATTCACTAGGTGGAACTTCATCTAGAACATTTGGCAGGTGCTCTCTTTGCGAGCCGTTAGTCTCATCGAACCGCACATCTACAGTTTCAACCACTTTATAGTGAAAGAGGTTGAAGACTCTGTAGGAGTGCTAATCCTTTCCGTAACCAAGCATAAAACCTTCATGTGCTTTCGGTGCAAATTTTGAAGTGTGATATGGATCCTTGATCCAGCACTTAGCACGAAATACTCTAAAGTAACTGACATTTGGCTTCTTACCAGTTAGGAGCTCATAGGATGTCTTATTCAGAAGCTTGTGAAGATAAACACGGTTGATGACGTGACATGCAGTATCAATGGCTTTGGGCCAGAACTTCCTTGGAGTCTTGTATTCATCAAGCATCATCCGAGCCATCTCGATAAGTGCTCTGTTCTTGCGATCCATGATGGCATTCTGCTGAGGTGTGTATGGAGCAGAGAACTCATGAGTGATGCCTAATGTATCGAGGTAAAGATCAAGGCCGGTGTTCTTGAACTCTGTGCCGTTATCACTTCTGATGTGCTTGATCTTGATGCCATAGTTCGTCATGGCACGATTGGCAAAGCGTCTGAAGACATCCTGCACTTTGTTCTTGTAGAGGATTATGTGGACCCAAGTATATCTTGAATAATCATCGACAATGACGAAACCATAGAGGCAAGCAGTGGTAGTAAGAGTAGAGTAGTGAGTAGGACCAAATAAGTCCATGTGTAGCAGCTCGAAGGGTTGAGATGTTGTCATGATTGTCTTCGATGGATGCTTGGCCCTCGTCATCTTTCCAGCTTCGCAAGCACCACACAGATGATCCTTCTTGAACTTGACGCCCTCGATGCCTATGACGTGTTTCTTCGTAGCGAGAGTGTACAAGTTCCTCATGCCAGCATGCCCTAGCCTCTGATCCAGAGCCAGCACTCTGAAGCTTTTGCTAGAAGACATACGACCAACTGTGGTCCTGCTGAGAAATCTACCATATATAGATAATCTTTCCGGTACCCTTCAAAGACTAGAGACTTGTCAGATTCCATTAGAACAAGGCAATGATATTTTCCAAATATCACAATCATGTTCAAATCACAAAGCATTGAGACCGACATTAAGTTGAAACCAAGGGATTCAACAAGCATCACTTTATCCATGTGCTGATCCTTTGAGACTGCAACTCTACCTAGACCCAATACCTTGCTTGTACCAGTGTCAGCAAATGTGATGTGACTCTTGTCAGATGGACATAAGGTTGAGTCCATGAGAAGACTTCGATCATCAGTCATGTGATTTGTGCATCCACTTTTCATAATCCATTCTGAAGCATTTGGTGTCATACCCTACAGTACAGTTAGGGGGATAGGCTTCACCAAGAGTATTGTGAAGCATAAACATTTGACGGATAAGAGGATTATCAAAGCTCAGATCAAGGTTAGGACTAATAGGATGATTGGCAAGCGATTCAGGAACAAAATACATAGTAAGACCATTTGGGCATTTTATCTTGTGCCCCACAAGATGTTTTAGGTCCCCAGCATAAGCATAGGATGCCTTTGATTTCCGGCTGGAGACCTTCCCTGCAAAAGAGAGTTAAGTTTTCTTAACCACTCACATTTTTAGGGGTGGCTTCGAAGCAATGAGTCTAAGTGCAACATTTGAGAACTTTGGCTTTGGAGCCCTAGCAAATAGCCTTGCAGGTGGTGAATAATACTCATATGAATAAGCAGAATAGTTCTTAGTCTTATGAACATAGCGGTTTGATGATACACGTTCATATTCATAAGTGTGAGTATGATTTCCCTGCAAAACATTGGCGATAGGGTGACTCTGGTGAGTCCTTTGTCAGTATGAAGCCTTTGGGCCATATGAAGCCTTTAGTCCGGGGTTTGTCTTCTTCACTTGTGGTGTCATGATGACATTCACAGGAAGATTCTCAAGACACCTTTTGGGCACCCAGATCTTCTTCAAGGGTGGTCCATTCCTGCAGTTAGTACCAATATACCTAGAAAAGACATCACCATTCTGATTCTTAAACAACTTATAGTTTGTGTCAAAGGATTCATCAATGATAATCGGGTTAGCACAAGTGAAACCAGATAAGGTGGATGGGTCCACTGAAGGTCCCTTTGCAGCAACCCATGTGGTTTTGGGGTACTGCTCAGGCTTCCAGTAAGAACCACTACAAAAAAATACACTTCCGTGATGATACGTGTTTGTCACAGTAGGTCGCATTTTTTGTCATGCATGTACATCCATGACAAATTTATGATGTAATCAAGATAGTCATACCGTGTTGTCGTAGAAGTGTTCCATGACATTACCAAAATTATCATCACGGAAGTGTCCACTTCCATGACGATAAATTGCGGCGTCACGTAAGTGCTTTTCGTCAAGGGTGACCGACACGTGGCATCCACAATAACGGAACGCCGTTAAGCTATCGGGTCGGATTTTGGATCCGATAACCCGTTAACAATGTACGACCAATGGGAAATTTCCACGTGTAAAATTCTTATTGGCGAAGGAACACCTGTCACTCGTCGGTGGGCGGATGTCGCCCGTCCATTGGAGGAGACATGCCTATGATACGTCGACACGTGGTCGGGCCCAACAGAGGCCCATATAGGTTAAAAAGGCCGCCCACTAAAGGCTCAGAGAACTTAATCAGGTACTAGTGGGCCAGCCCAATAACGACCTGCTTAATAAAGGCCCATTTACGGCCCGAAGCCAGATCTGGCCCATTAATTGTTCGCCCAATATTTGGGCCCATTTACGGCCCAAAGCCAGATTTGGCCCGTTAATTATTCGCCCAATATTTGGGCCCATTTGCGGCCTGAAGCCAGATCTGGCCCGTTAATTGTTCGCCGAATATTTGGGCCCAACTACAGCCAGTTGACTTTCGCCTATTAGAGGCTGATGTAGACATGGGACCATTTCAGCCCGGTGTGACTTTCGGCCCGAATGGCCCGTGCTGCCCATGGGCCATATATGGTCCGGACGGGACATCGGGCCCACTAACGGCCCGTGCTAAAGGTGGCAACAGTTAATCCCAACGTGACTTTGGGCTGTTAAAGGCACGACACGTAATTCGCCCGTTGATGCACTCAGACTAAGCTTTCGGCCTCTTAAAGGCCCATGATATCGATGGGCCAACTAAGGCCCGAGATATGTTTCGCCCGGTAACGGCCCATGAGCTAATCGGGCCCAAAACGTCCGGTCTACATTTCGCCTCTTTCAAGGCCCGTCGATGACTAGTGAAAATTGAGGCCCAACATGCATTTTGGCCTGCTAAAGGCCCGTGGTTTCATCTCGGCCGTAACAGGCCAGTACAATATTCAGCCTGTTAATGGCCCAATGCTACCTGGGCCAAACTAAGCACTGGGTCAACAAAAGGCCCAACTAAAATATAGGCCGGTGTAAGTTTGGGCCTGGCGCAATGTGTGAAGGCCCCAATCATTTGGGCCCAAGAAAGACGCAGGCCGACACAATTGTGGCCCGCTAAAAACCTAGCCCGTTAGAGTCGAATGTTTCGGTCCGGTCGACTACATCTGATTTTTTTTTCAGATAGCAAATGATGGCAGTAACTAGTAGGAATTAAGAACAAACCTACTCTATACAATAAAGAAATTACGACATAGTAAGTAAGAATAAACCTACACTATAAAATAAAGGATTTAAGGTATATTACATCCACTGGGCATCGAACTTCGCCACCAGTGATCATAAAGCGCAACGAAGAAGCAGATTAGAAAAACTGGGCACCATTGCAGCGTAACAAAATAATACTGAACCAAGACCACTTCCAAGACAGTTCAATGCTGAGCAAGGCTGTGAGACCGGCCTAGCATGTCGGTCATAGCTTCCAGGTGTAGCTGTTTAGCGATGAGGTTCTCATTGGTGTTCTCTGCAATCTTTCTTAGAGATAGGACTTCAAGTCGAAGTTGAGTTGCGTAATGCCTTTCAGCTAGAACTTGGGACCCAAGAAGTCGAACTGATTCGCATAACGAATTACGTGAGCTTGTCATCGACCGTTAGTCTTAAGTAACTTGAACACGCATCAAGACAAGACTTTGGGGTTGTCTCGCTATCTTCAAGATGTTTTGCCTTCTTTGCTGCAATATATGTTGGGTTTGTCTCACAACCTTCAAGAGACTTGTGCATGCCATCGTGCATATCACCTGAAACAAAGAGAGAGATGACAGGTTTTGCACGTGTATAAACAAAGATGATAACTGCTCATTAATTCTATCCAATTTCAAATTAGAAAATAAAGAGTAAGTTCAAAATATCAATAGCATAATTTGGCATTGTTCATAATGCGGGAGCTTCACCACACTCTTTGGATTACCATGTCAACATAACAAGCATACATGAAGGGCAAAGAAAATCATTGAATCTATTTTGGATAATGTGCATGGCATGTAGTTCATATCATCAGCCACATCAGTAAGATAAAATAGGAGATGACAAGGTGCAAACGTGGGGTGCTTCACCACACACTGGATTATAGATCCACAAAAACAAGCATACATATAGGGAGTATTAAGTAATGTGCATGGTATGAATAAGGAATTTTGTTTTACAAGTAAACCTTAGAACTTACGGTTCTTATGAACATGCATTTTGGTAGAAACAACAAACTAAACAGCAGTAAATGATAGGGAGTATGAGAAAATTAAACAGCAGTTGAGGATAAAGGCTTTAGAAGGACTGGCTTACATTAACAGTTAACACCGGCTTTATAATGCCCTTCTCCATGTCAAGGGAAGGATAACTCAAGAATTTCAGCACATAATCTTCTTCATAAGCATTGCCTGTACTCTACATTCTGTAGAGAGTAATTATAGATATGATAATACTGGAAGGTATAGAGGATAATGAAGATAAGATGCAGATTGATGCTACATAATCAACTACCAATCCCTGGAAGTAGCTGTTAATGTAAGTACGGTGATAGACCACGTTCAGTCCTTACAAGAGGACTGCAGAGCTAAACCTCTTCAAAAGCATTGGGTTGATTCTAAATTTATGTAAGAGTCCATACGGATCTTATAATGTCCACCAAATGGACGATTACGAGGCTAACATGTGCAGTGATGCTACATAATCAAACAACTATGAAAGTAGGTATGGTCATACATGGCAAGAGGTACTCACAAGAGCAATGCAGTGTGCAGTATAGTTGCGAGATTCTGTGGTCCCTTAAGAAAGGATGTTCTTCTGCTAACAGTTTTCGTACAAGTGAGACATTAAGGAAAATGTAGAAATGTAGTTCAAATTGTGTTGTGATATCATAGACAGTACCTTACGCTGTAGCCGAGACCAATGTGTAACAAGATTATTCCAGTCATCGTTGGATAAATGTAGCACCGAAGACTTTACAGAAATTTCGTTCAGAGGCTTGCCATCGAAGTGCGCTTGCCTCACGTAGGAATGATACTTCATCAACGAGTGCTTGAAAAGCGCAACCAACCCTTGCTCGTCATCACAATCCAGTTTGCTCCTCGCCTATTTAAAAGAATGAAATCTTGTGTCTTCCGTCACCAAACATATGCGATAATGACCATGAATAACATTAGTACATTACTTACGCGTAAGTTGCGGAGGAAGATCGAAATTGTTCTCAGATTCGCGATATAATCTTTCCATGAAGGAAAGATGCGCACAAAGTTCCTGACAACAACATAAGCTCCGTCTTCTAAACTGGGAAGAAATGGAACATGGGTCCTATTTGCTGCAATTGGGGCTCTCTCTGGTTCAAAAAGGGATTTGGCAACTGGATTTTGTGTACTCTTTCTTTGGAATGGGGTTTTATGTCAGACAAATTGGTGCTATGTCAATCGGCATAATCATACTGTTCTTTGCAGCTTGGGGTCTGGCTGAGTTGGGGCATCGAAATGACCAATGTAGTAGGGCTAGAGTCTGTTAGAGTTGGGGTATTTTGTGGGTCATGTGATATTGCAACTACACCTAATGGGCTATTTGATTTATCAGGTGCCACTACCTTTTCCAAATACTTTGCTTGTGCTCCTCCACGATCAGCAATCACCCTCTTCCTTTTGAACGTCTGATACACAAGAACAACATTTGAATGGATAAATATGGTATGATGACAGATGGAATATGTAATTTGAAAATGGATAGGCAGGGCACATTCACATACACGATGTGTAAACTAAGCTAATGGCAGTTTAACAAAGTAGAAGCAATGCAAAGCATCAGTTGCAAGATATGTGCGAGCAATGTAACCTTGGAAAGTTAGAGCAAGTACCTTGATGGGTGAATAAGATAGGGCATCTTCCTCCACTCCTCCACTAGGGAGCTACATTGACTTAGGTCTCCCTCTAGCTCGTAATCACTTTGTTAGGATCATATTCTGAGCATGAATCTGTAGGTGGAGAGCGTTTGCATTGCATTGCATCCAGACTTGATTTCAGTCCCTTAATGCCAAGTTTGACAGCCATGGCATTGTTCTGCTTTATTCTTTTCATGCACGCAAGCTCATAATCATTATGATGCTGTTCAGAATCTGAGATTCATGAAAACATAAAAAGTAGTCAGATTATCTATGGAATGCATTGCGGATTCAACTCGGAGAGTGTCTCCCTATAAACCCCTGCATATGCAAAGTTCACCTCCCCAACCATGCCGACTGCACCACACACGTAAATACAAACCCCTTATGTCTCTGTAATGTGCGGACACACATTTCAAAACTGAAGTAGGAACATTAGAATCATATGAAATTGTATTTGAACAAATAAACTAAGCAATTATGAGTGGCGTAATGTTTAGCTTCAAGGGTGGAGTGTTGGTAGTGCGACACAAAGCAAGTAGGCAGATTGTATTCCATGTAAAAGACCGAAACCTATGTAAAAGCTGGAAATGACACTTTCTTTCTATACAATGCAAAGTGTTCGTTACTCCACACATGATGGAAGAGATCACATAGAGAAATAATAGTCACTCAGGTCTACGGTTCCACTATTTAGAAACAGGGTGGTCCACCCTAAAAGAATATTGACAACAAATATGACAAGCCAAGCATAGATGTAGTGAATCAATCATTTACTTGTGAGCTTATTAGGACAAGTATGCAGAATTGTAAATCGCAGAAGAGACGCCCAAAATCTGAATGAAGAAGTTTGTCTAGCACTTATTGTTTGCAACTAATCGACGTGAATAATTGGATATTATATCGAATGAGTAAGAAAGACAAGTAAAATTGTCAACAAACCTGGCTTGCAGTAGTAATCTGGGTCAATGTCACTACGACCAACAATCCAAAATGACTAGTTTCTGTTCCGAGGGCCGGAATTTTGAAAACCCTGTGAACTTTAGAGGTACTAAAGATTACCGAAATACATCTGAACCATTAAGTGTAGGTAGCACTGAGCACACAACAAACCCTAATGACCTGCCTAATGAGTAATGAATCAATTACAAAATGGGTGATGAGGAGTGGCTGCCGAGTGTTGAGGGCGTATCTCGGGATAAATCGGGTTGGCTTGGTGGGTCTTTGCCGCTTTGAGCCACTGAACGGAATTTGGGAAGGTAGGCACGATGGCAGCGCCCAGCAGCGGTGGATGTTAGGCGGCGGCTCCCCTCCTCTGTTAGTCCGGCGTCTCCTCCTAAGTCATGCCGTCCGGGACGGCAAGTCGCCAAGCGAGGCAGGCAATTTGAGGCGAGTAGAGATCGGAAGCGCGCAGCAGAACAGAGGGGAATCGGGGCCTGGGAAGACCCAAAATCCTAGGGTGGGCCGGCCCACCGTGGGCACCCTATAGAGATACACACCCGAGCGGCAAACATGCATTTTCGAAACTAATTTAGGAACATTTAGCTGATCAATTAAACAACTCTATTTTAATAATATCAGATTCGTATTTGAACAACTAAACTTGTTTAGCTTGATGGGTGGAGCAGTGTTATTATGACACAAAGCACGTATTCTGATCGTATAGTGATCATAAAAGGGGGAAACTCTAAACATATTTTTTTAGCAAAAGAGGGTTTCCCCTCCGATTTCTATTAAAGAAACCACCACGGAACCAACATGATCAATTAAACCCTAAGCATGATCAATTAAACCAGATTATGGTTGTGCCATGGCAGATTTGAAGTCGCAAACCGGAGAAATGATATTTAGCATCCATTGTTTGCTTCGAACTAAGAACTAAATTCTAAGAGCTGAAAAGAAAGTAGAGTAACCAAGTTAAGATCTATTTTCTGGTTGAGATCAAAAAGTTGAGGAGATATGAAGTACCACCTCTCTTGCGGCGCCGTGTAGGGATCGGGGGTGCGATGGCTGTCTGTGGCATTGAAGCAGATCTGCGACAGTAGACGGGTGCATCGGGGGATACGTCCCGTTGTGGTGGAAGAGAAGGTTATGTGAGCGGCCCCGGCAAAGAGGACGACGGATCCGATGAAGCGAGAGGACGCGATGCAAGGCTATTGGTCCCTCGCCGTGGATGAGAAACGACCATCTCTAGTAGTGGACGACGCGGTCTTGGTAGGCGCTTCGGCATGGTGGAGGACGGTGGCGATGGATGTGGTGGAGGACGGCGGCGATGGATGGGGTGGCGGACGGAGGCTGGTGTGGGGATGGGGTGTTCCAGCGAGAACGGTGTATGAATGGGAAAATGGAGTGAGAGGTACGGGGAACCATGTTTTTGGGACGCGCCTGTTTGAAATATGGGAAAGTTACAAACTTAGCCCCGGTTTAAAATTTGGACGTCTCGTCGGTTGGGGATAGGACGGTAATCTTGCATCTCGCCAATATTTGCCCAAAGCGATTTCGGGCGAGGAGAGGGTGGTTGGCGCCCATGGTTGGCACCCACGGTGTATGAACGGGGCTGACAGGTAGGGCGGTTGTGTCACGTCTGAGTGAAGTTACAAACCTGCCCCTATTGAAAATATTGGCCTACATCGATTTCGGCCGAGTCGAGTTTGTTTTGCCACACACCGTGTATGAATGGGGAATGGAGGGAGAAACAGAGGTCTTTCGGACGAGCTTGAATCAAATGTGTTTTGTCAGCCATGTTTGGCGCCCACCGTGTCGGAATGGGCTCGAGGCTGGTCGTGTCACGTCTAATTGAAGTTACTAACCTACCCCTATTTAGAGCGGTGGAAATCGGGCGATGGATTGTCCGTGTAATGGGTAGACAGTAATTTCCATCTCCCAAACACTTGGCTTCGGGCAGCCGACGTGGGAGTGGACATTTTGCTGCTTCTTTCGAATTTTGGGACAATACATCCACATTTACACTGGCAACTAAATTCGAATCCATTTTGTATTCCTATATGAATCTTTATAAATCATTCTATGTGTTTTTATATATCTTCAAAAGGACGACAAAGATGTATTCCACTGTCATATATGAATATGGTTTACAAATGCCGATACTCAAATTCATAAACTAGAATCCAGTTTAAGGTGAATTCAAATATTTGGAACAGTTCATGTCCAACTCAAATGTCACACGCAAAGCATAATGTGTACTCCCATTTAGATATGTACACAAGCGATGTATCAAGATTCAAATACCGAGTCAATCAACCAAGAATGTACAGAACTAACATACATATAAACACTTATAGAGTATATGGATCAATAATATCAACTAACATACATAAGCCAGGCCGCTGTACTTTTCTTTGGCTACAACGGCATCCTTTTTTAGCCAGCATCTTGGCCCTTTCCGATGCGTGCCACTTATGGTCCATCTATACTACTACTATTGTTGAATGCACATTCAGCCCCATTGGCATATTTGTAGGTCTGGCACAACAATCCAAATGAAATATCTTCGAGTCTTATCAATTAATACAGACTTGTGCTCAAATAAAATTACAAACCAAAAAACAAAAAAAACAATTATTACATGATCTCTAAAACAAATGGTTTGATTGATTACATGAACAGACAACACAAAGGTTATTCAACTATGGAAAGAACATTTCACCTATGATTTACCAAGTAGGAATTTAATTTCCTTTTTCCTTCAGGACCTTAACAATCTGGTCAGTCTCAGCTTGCTTCGCTTTGAAATCAACCAAATATTTAATGGTTGTCTTGAGTACTGCTTGTGATTGTGCTGTTTGCTTCCTCAACATGTCAACTTCATCTCTAAGTGCAGAAGCAGAATCTCTTTCTACCACTAGTTTAGCGTCTAGAGCATCAGCAGTTGGCAATTCATAATGCACGATTTGTCCGGTGCCACTGCTGTGGGATGATGCAACGTCCATGGGGACCTCGCTCTTTGATCTTGGGCTAACCTGTTTTGCCATTAAAGTTACGACTGGATTCAGAAAAGTTGAAGTTAGCAAAACATCTCAACTGGGAGTTATAACAGCAAACCAGTTAGACAAACAAGGAATTAAAGAGTTTCAATTGGATGCTGAAAAGTAGTTATTAACATCATTGTAACCGCTGTTGCAGCAACAATGCAGCTTAAACAAACAAGTAGATATTTAAGTTAAGGCAAGCAGTAATTCTTAACAAGTAAGTATCAAACACATAGATAGGCGCAGTCTACAATATGATTAATGACCGTGCCATTATGTAATCAGTAGCAAACTAAATTAAGCCAAGCAACGTAATTGAACAATTTTGCAATAAGTGGCTAACTAAAATTCGAGAAGCGGTAAATCGAACTTATGCTAGTTCTTTGTACAGCACACTGCAACTTCTTTTTCGCTTACAAGGTTGTACGAAGGAGTCCATGGCATCAATTGCTTGGATACGCAGTCCCAATACTTTTTTCTTCCCACACTGCATGGGTAAGTCGAATGGTTAATCTGGTAAGATGGTGCGTCCTTGATATGTTATATGAGGACGTGTAGTCGAACTAGTTGTAGCCAAACACATCACACTGGCTTCTCATCAGATATTTCATGCGATTACTTTTGGCATATCGAGATCTAAGCAATCTACAATAGAATGAAAAGACTAGCATCCTTCACATTATTGGCGAACTCAGTTCATAGAAACAAGCAATTCAACCATTCTGTGGGTAAAACAAAAGCGCCACTGGAATATTTTTCACTATCCAATCATACGCACAAAAAGGAGCGACGCCACCATAGGGGCTGGTATGGGCGGCCGCCTCAGGTGGCTGGAAAGTGTGCACCTAGTTTGAGTCGTCCAGGTTGGCCCATGCTAGTTTTGTTCGTCCCAACGCACGAGCATGCAATGTAAAAAATGAAGAAAAATGTTTCAATTTGGATGGGCCAATAACATAAGTGCAAGGCAGGCCCTATAGCAGGCTCGCGGCCCAAACGAGCGCCTCCCATATTGATCTACAGCAGGAAAAATCCCAATTCATTTGCTCCAGCCTCCAGTCTGGTTCGCTCCTAACCTAGCAGCCGCTGGACAGACCGACGCAGCACTTCCTCGCGCCCTCGTTGGAGGGCGGTCGCCGTGCTTCAAGCGAACGGAAGGACAAGAAGGTGAAGATCCAACCATGGGGGTAGCCTGCGTGGGAGGCAGCACGGGCATGGCATCGAGCTTGCACAAACGGACAGTCGCAGCTTGCAAGAGTAGCATGCGCAACGAGCAGGTACATCAGATCCCTGATTATATCTAATTCAACTCTTCAATTTCTGGCCAATAGTTAAACCTGATGGTGTTGTAAAACTGCTTGTATGTAGGGAATCTATGAGAAAATGAAACAAATTTCTACTTATTTTATAACTCCCCCAATCAATACTAAACTGACTGAATCTGATGTATCTAATCAATTTTCCGGTGCAAACATACAAGCTCATGTTGTTCTTGAGCCTGAAGTGTGTCGGGGCAGGCTGATCTGGCCCACGAACACCTATGGGACCGGGCGGACTGAAAGCCCCTTTCGGTTCGGCGGGAGAGGAGGCCGCACGAAGAGCAGATCGAGGCGAAGCACACGAGAGGTTTACCCAGCTCGGAGCTCTCCGAGAGATAACACTCCTCTTGCTGCATGTCTCGAGTGTATTGTGTTGTTGCTCAGAGCGCCTGAGTGCTACAAAGACACACAAGCTGCTAACGAGGCCGAGCGTGGGGATCCGACCCTTTCTACGCTGCGCATGGGCCTCCTTTTATATGCTAAAGGGTCTCCGGCAGGTGGCAACGTAGACAAGGGTGAAAATGGAAAAGGAGTGGTTGGTACAAGCTACTTGTACAAAGGTACAAAGGTACGATGTATCATACCTAACCACGACGGCAGGGACAAAGGCATTAAATGCCCGTCTCACGCCGCCCTAACAAGGCAAACAGGGACCATCAGGGACGCCACCGCTTGCCACGATGGCAATCTTGTCAGCGCCGCTTGCCACCTGCGCACCGCGCTGCCTGACCTCTCGCCACGCTGCGCACCGAAAGGTCCTGTGGCGACACGTTAGTGGATGTGCTGGAGCGTAGGTACAGAGTGGTGGTATGCCATGGCAAGCGCCTTGCCGCGGTTGTTGTTTTGTCGCGCCCGGAAGCTTGTCGCTCATTGGGCCTTCCCGGCAAGCTCCTCTTGCCGGGGCCTTGTCTCCTTGGCTTGAATACTTTGTTCTTGAATGGCTCCAAAGGAACCACGGAGGACCTTGGCGATCACCCGGTAAGCCTTGCCGCGGAGGGCTGCGATCGCCCGTGCACAAGTTCGGGATACTAGGGTACCCCTACTCTAGTACACCGACAGAGCCCTGTGGCCTGGGCCACACACTGCAGTGCCGGCCTGTTGGGCCAGGCCCAAAACAGGGCACGGGCACACGCGGCCTGGGTCACGCCGTAACTCACCCCGGACCCACCACGCCCTCCACGAACGGCACGCGTCGAATGCGGCGTCGTGTGAGAGATCGTGGGGCAAGATCGTGGGGGTTTCTTTATTCGAAAAAGCTGAACGTCCGCCCCCTCCCTCTTTATGAGCAAGGGAAACAGGGGCAGGTCGCCCACCTTGCCGATTCTTTGTCCAATCTCGAAAAACCACCGCTGCTCCCCTTCTTCCCAAGGCCGAAGGAGAGCAGCGCCCGCTTCATCGCCACCAGCACCACCAACGCTGTCGATCTCCTTCACCACCTCCGCCATGGCTCCGGAAGCCGACAAGGGGAAGGCCGTGAAGTCCAGCTCGCCGCGGGGGAGCTGAGGCAGAACTACTACCTCTTCTGGTCGACGGAGACGCGAGCGCATCCGCGCACGAAGGTACTCCCAGCTGCTGCTTCGGAATTGGCCCCGACTGGATATCCCTTCTTCGCGCTCTTATTCTATCAAGGGCTCGCCGCCTTTCTCTGAATTCTTCTGTGACATCATGAACACCTACGGGTTCCGCCTCCTTGATTTCACCCCCAATGCTGTTCTGACCATGGCAGTTTTTGCACATCTCTGCGAAAACTTTGTCGGAGTCCATCCAAATGTAGCCCTTTTCCGCCACTTCTTTATACCCCAAGTTGAGAGAGGGGAGCCTCTTGCCGGAGGAATCGCTTGGATCTCGAGGGTCGGCAAGAAGGAAGCCTATCTGGAGGGAGAGCTCCGTGAGCAAATGGGAGGAATGGAGGGCGGATTGGTGCTGGATTGTCGAGGAGAAACTGCAGCCATTTACCGCCAAATACCAAACCCCAGTAGTGTGCGGCAACGATTGGAGCAACCTGCCCGAAGACGCTTAGGCTGAAGATTGCAACACCTGAATCCTTCGCCTTAGACTTGCTGGCTCACCGTAAACACCGTTGGCGCAGACTTTCTTCGCCACAGACGCTTCTTTGCAGGAGAGGAGGAGACCCGCTGGGAGTTTCGTAACGCGGCAGATATCATGAGGCTGCGCCCAGGCCTCAACTTCAACTTCACCGTCTTGGAGCTTGACGCGATGCTCTTGGAGCTGTTCAAGCCCGATCCTCGATCATCCAGAAATGTTTAGGTTGCCGAGGGGCGCTGCTCATGCAACAATTCCTCGCTTGACCGCATCCGTGCAATGATGCCGCCAGCGACTCGCATGGAATTGTCCCAACCTGGCAAGAGCCTGCAGATGACGTCGTCGCGGCAGTTTTTGACACTGGTAGAAATGCCGGTCCGCCCGATGAACAGAGGGGCCTCACCCGCGACACCATCAAGATGAGATGCGCATCGCCACCGAGTTGGAAGAAGCGGCGGCAGAAGGCTGCCGCATGGTGAGTTCGAATTCACCGTGGAGGAGGCATAGGCAGTAGAGGCGGCAAGCCTTGTCGAGCGAAAGGAGTTTGCCGGCGAGGAAGAGCTTGCCGAGCCTGAAGCCGAGTCGAGCGAGCCTACCGAGGGCGCATCCTCCCCACCTTCAAGCAGCTTGCCGCGAGCGGAGCCCCCAGCTCCACCAAGATGGCGTCTTCGCAAGGCCGGAGATGTAGCAGGGCGGTAGACGGGCCAACAGCCGCATCGCCACGTGACGCGCTCCACCGCGGCAAGCACCGTTGCCGCAGGAGCACCTCACGCCGCTGCGGCAACTGGAGCGGGGCCCTCGCAGACCACCGGTTCTGCTCCCGCCAAGCGGCCAAGGGAAACTACTCCTCCGCCTCGTCGTACTGGAGGTGGGCCAGAATTTGATCTCTCCGCGCTCAGCTCCGACGAGCAAGAAGAAGAGTAAGATTCTTTGCTGTACTTGTAGTTCTTCGGCTTGTTGCTTTGTCTTGTATCTGATTTGCTTTACTCTGAACCCATTCCTTTTTAGGACGCTGGCCCAGAGAGTGTCGAAGAGAGCCAAGACCCCGGTGATTGTCGTCGAGGATTTAACCCATCGCGACAAGCAGGAGGCGCGTCGAGACCACCTTGCCGGATGCGGCAACTCTTCTTCAAAGCAGCCCCAGCGCAGCCCCAAATAAGTATATGGTCTACTTCTTGTTGTTCGGCGCGCATGGGTGCTCTTTCTTTGCTGATATCTGACTGTTGATTTGTGTAGGAGCAGAGCAGCCTCCTTCTGCTTTGACTACACCGCCAAGGGAGGATTACCCGGCAAGGGAGCGTTCTCCGGCAAGGGGCAGCTCTCCGGCAAGGGACAGCACCAGCGATCCCCTGGCGGCGGAGACTATGACTGCGGACCCTAACACAGGCAATCCTCTTGCCTGAAAACCTCCCTTGTGTTCTTCTTCTTCTGATTTTCTTTTTGAATATCTGCTTGACTTTTCTTCATTTCCTAGTCGTCAGAACCATCCGCCACAGAGCCAATGGAGACCGAGGCCGCCGGCGAGGAGGACGCGCGCGGCAATATTGACGATGCCGCTGCCATCGGGGAAGAAGCTGGCGCTGACGAGCCCGCCGGCGAAGAGGCCGCAAAAGCTGCCGCCGCAGAAGCTGGCGAGGGATCCGGTGATCGCACTGACGGCCCTGAGGCCGCAGGAGTGCCAGGGGCTACGCCGACCGCCGATCCCTCCGCCGCTGCGGCAGCGTCGGGCTCCGAAGAGCCCCAGCCCGGCGCCTATTTGAAGGCCGGTGATGGCGTCTTCATCAAGCTCCCATGGGCGTCGAGCTCCAGGGCGCCAGCCAAAGGAGAAACTTTCGATGAAGAGCTGCTCGCCTCCGCTGGACTGACGCTGGTCGACGCGCCAAGCAGCAGCAGCAGCGAGTCTGAGGAGGAGCAGCTGCTGCGGAAGCTGTTGTCGCTCTACCGCGCCCGACAAGCCAAGCTAGAATCCCGGGAAGCGCTTGTCGCGAAGGCGGGAGCAGATATCGAGAAGCGCGCGGAGGAGCTCCGGCCTCAACCAGAAGCTCTTCTGACCTTGGCAGAGCGAGAGCAACTTCGCCGAGGAGCGCAAAGCCTTCCTCCTCGAGAAGGCTGAAGCTGAAGAGGAACAGCGGCTTGCTGCCGAGAAGCCGCTCTGTGAGGAAGGCGAAGTTAGGCGCGCAGTGGAAGGTTAATCTTGACAGCCACGAGGAGGATCTTGCCATGCACGAGCAAACATTTGGCGGGCTCTCAAGGAAGCAAAGGATGCTTGCCGCAGCTGCCGAGGCCGCCAAGAAGGAGCTGGAGACGAAGGTGGCGCAGTTGGAGGCCAATCTCAAGGAGAGCAGCGAGGAGCTTGCTGCACTCAAGCACGAGCGCGAGAAGGACGCCTACACTCTTGGCGAGCTGCAGGGCTGTCTCGTCGAGAGGATCAAGGAGCTCAGCACCGTCAAGGACTCCAATGCAGATCTTGAGTTGAAGCTAACTACTTTGACTCGAACCCGGACGGCGCCAGGGGAGGTGAGGTGGCCTTGAAGGAGAAGATCAAGGCCGACGAGGCGCCGCCGGGCGAGGCGCCGCCGCCTGCACGCCTTTGAGGGAGAATGTGGAGCACTGGACCGAGGGTCTCGTGGATGTTGCTGCAGCCATCGACAGAGAGCTGGCGGAGCTGGGGATGGTGGATCTTGGATATTCCTCCGACGAGCACCTCCAACCCAGCGCCAAGCTCAGCTTGTTCTTCAAGGGCATGGTGACGGCCCTCCAATGACTCGGGAAGAAGTCCCAAAGCAGGTGGCCGAGGAGTCGCGCGGATCTGCGCGGGAGCTCTTCGTAAAGTGCTGATGAAGGTGGCCTTCGCAATCCAGGCCTCAACCTCACCAACGCCCTCAAGTCCTTGCCGCCGGATGCTGATGTGGAGGTGCTCAAGACCTTTTCGCACTCCATCGTGGACAGGTGAGTGGGATCAAGAGGGTTGAGGGCGATCGCGTAGATTAGGCCGCCCGCTTTCTCTTTTCTTGCCGCTGCTTTGGTCATGTTAGGAGAACAATCTATTAGCGCCATGCGACAAATTATCTTGTAATATAACTCTATTTTTTGGTAGCAATTGCTATGTTATTTCCTTTACTTGATTCCTTCCTTTGTATGTTTTTGCCCTACGCTTTTAGGGAACTTGTCGGTATGAGGCACCGGTCATGAGCTGAGTCTTGAGACGTCAAGCCTCTTTGGTGGTGCCGCTTCCGACAAGTAACCTTGTCGCAACTAGTCGCAGCTCACTTAAGTTGTTGAGCGGACTCGAAACAAAGTAAGGCGCAACTAGCTACGAGTTGGTTCCTCTGCGCATGTGTTTTCCATACAAAGTACGGTCGTTCGAGGAAGATAACTTAAAAATTTTAAAACTGATTGCTCAAACTTTAGCAACTTAGCTTTTCATCGTTTGCTTCCAGTAAGGCTAGACTTCCTTGAGCGACGCTTGGTCCACACCATTATCTTCTCCTTTCCCCCGCAAACTTGTGTGTGGGGAACCTTCCTTTCTTTGAGAAAGAGAAAGAAGAGAAAATAAAGATATGGAGCCTTATGGCTCGTTATTACTTACTGTGGGTAGGTGCTGCACAAAGTGTCGATAACGATGCAAATAGAAGTAAAAAGCATGAAATTGACAAGGTGTGCAAAGCACGCTAGCTTTACTTATGCACGGGTCTGCGCCCGCTTTGTACAAAGGATTACATGCAACAACGGCAAGACTTGTACAAAGGTGGTTGCCGAACAGGTTCCGGCAACCGCGCCTTCTCACGGTAAAACTTACGAAGATGCTCAATGTTCCGTGAGTTTCTCACCGAATGCCATCTTTGGTCTCAAAGGCGGACAACGCCGAGCCTAGTGACTCGTTTCACCCGATAAGGGCCTTCCCACTTCGGCGTCAACTTGTTGGAATTCTTGGCGATGAACGCTACCAAGAACAAGGTCGCCTTTCCTCGAGACTTCGCATTAACTTTGCGGCTATGGTAGTGGCGCCAAAGCTTGCTGGTATCGAGCAGCTCGTCTGACAAGACACTGAAGACGATCCTCCTCAAGGAGCAGCGTCATCTTGTCGCAACTGCTCTTGCTCAAGCTCATCATAAGCGAGCACTCGAGGTGATCCGTCTACGAGTTCCGTGGGGAGAACTGCCTCTGCTCCATAGACTAGAGCGAAAGGTGTCTGGCCAGTGGCTCGATTTGGCGTCGTCCTGATCGACCAAAGAACCACCGACAGCTCCTCAATCCAGCTTTCTTCCGCACTTGTGCAGCCCGTCGAAAGTTCTGGTCTTGACCCGCGCAGCACTTCAAGATTCGCCCTCTCCGCTTGACCGTTGCTTCTCGGATGAGCAAGCGAAGCGGACCTTGGCGCCAAGATCTTGGACGTCTTGCATGAAGGTGCGGCTCGTGGAATTGCGTGCCATTGTCGGTGATGATCCTGTTAGGGATTCCAAGCGGCAAACAATCGACCTAAAGAACTTGATCGCCGATCGTGCTGTCACCTTCCTCATCGCTTCCACTTCCGGCCACTTTGTGAACTTGTCGATTGCAACGCATAAGTACTCAAAGCCCCGACAACCGGGAAAGGGGCCGAGGATGTCGAGCCCCTGCATCAAAATGGCCGTGATAAAGGGATCGTCCGGAGAGCTTGAGCTGGCTGGTGTATCTGCTTGGAATGGAACTGCACGCTTCACACTTGGTTACTTGTGCAACAGATCCCGGAGGGCTGTCGGCCAAAGAAACCTTGCTTAGGAACGCTTTGCTTGGCAAGTGCTCTTGTGCCAATGTGGTGACCACATATGCCTCCATGTATCTCTGCCAACAGCTTTTGTCCGTATTCCCGGTGAATACACTTCAATTTCACACAGTTGAGTCTTCTTCTGTACAGTGTGCTGTCGACAAACTGGTACATACTTGACCGCCGGCTACTTCTTTCCGCTTCTTCTTGCTCTTCGGAAGTTCTCACGTCTCAAGGAAAAGGACAATCTGTTGCGCCCATCTTTGGAGCTTGCGGTTCGACAACAAGGACTAAAGGCACATCTCGCTGCGGGAACATCCGCTTCTCTGGCGAGAACTCGCGGCTCACCGAGCTTGACGTTCCTCGGCAAGCTTGCCGGAGCAAAACTTGTCGGGAGCGCCCGCTTCAACGAAACAAACCCTAGGGCTTGTCGGAGCAGACTGCTTCCTCAAGATCAAGCTGGTGTTGATCTTGGGGACCTTCTTGGCGGCGGCCTCGGGAGCTCTGCCGGAAAATAGTCACCAGAGATCAACTTCCTCTTCTTGCTATGTTCGGCTGATGGCGTTACAGACGGTTGAGTCAGCTTGAGCACAAAGATCCCTGGTTCCACAGGTAACTTAAGTGCGGCGCACTTCGACAGGCCATCAGCAATGTCGTTCTGAGCTCTTGGAATATATTCCATCTGTAGGCCGTCAAAGTGCTCTTCTAGCTTTCTCACTTCATCAACATAAGCTTCCATCAACAGACTCTGATAACTCTTGTTCACTTGGCGGATGACAAGCTGTGAGTCACCCCTGACAATGAGCTTCTTGATCCCAAGGTCATCATGCGATCTCGAGACCAGCAAGCAAACCTTCATACTCTGCAGTATTGTTTGTTGCTTGCTCCTTGGGAAAGTGCATCTGGACTATGTACTTGAGGTGGTCTCCGGTGGGTGCAACGAGTAGCACGCCTGCACCGGCGCCTTGCAGCGAGAAGGCACCATCAAAGTACATCAGCCACTCTTTGCTTGCGTCCTTGACGGGGATGCTCGTTTCTGGAATTTCTTCACCTTCTGGGGGCGGCCATTCTGCAATGAACTCCGCCAACGCCTCGCTTTGGATAGTTGAAGTGCTCTCAAACTTGAGGCCAAAGCTTGATAGTTCCAAGTGCCCACTCGACAATCCTGCTGTTGCCTCTGGATTTTGCAGTATCCTCTTCAACGGAAAACGAGTGACGACCGTGATCTCATGTGCCTGGAAGTAATGGCGCAGCTTTCTCGAGGCCATGAGGAGGCCGAAAAGCAATTTCTGCACACCAGAGTACCTATACCTAGCCCCCTGTAGGAGGGAACTGACAAAGTAAACTGGGTGCTGCACCATTCTTTTCTGCATCTTCTCATGCGTCTGCGTAGATCCATCCTTGTCGGGACCAGAGCTTGCCGGTGAAGCCCCCTGCTCGTCGTTGGATGCATCTGCCATGGTTGCTAGCTCATCATCCGCCTCCCTCTCTGCTACTAACGCAGCACTAACCACTTGATTGGTTGCCGCTATATATAGCAAGCAACTTCTCTTGTGGCCTAGGTGCGACAAGTGTTGGAGTGGAGGATGTATCTCTTCAAGTCCTGCAGTCAGCCTCCGCTTCCGAGTCCATTTCATCGGACCTGCCTTTTTCAAAATTTTGAAAATGGTAGGGCGCTCAGCAGATCTAGAGATAAACTCGCCGAGAGCAGCTACGCATACCGGCAAGCCTTCGTACATCCTTGACGCCGCTTTGGTGCTTCAATCTGCTCAATGGCCTTGATCTTGTCGGGATTGGCTTCAATTCCCATTTGAGAGACGAAGAACCCGAGAAGCTTGCGGAAGGACTCCAAACACACACTTCTCGTGGTTGAGCTTGAGGTTGATCTTGCGCAGATTTGCAAAGGTTTCGCTCTAAATCTTGAATCGTGGTTGCCTTGTCCTTGCTTTTGACCACTATGTCATCCATGTAGGCTTCCACATTTACGTGCATTTGCGGCTCAAAAGCGTCATGGACTACTCTTGCAAATGTTGAACCAAAGATTCTTTAACCCGAAGGGCATCCGTATAAAACAGTATGTGCCACATGGGGTGATGAATGCGGTCTTCTCCTCATCCTCTTCTGCCATGCAGATCTGATGATATCCTGGGTATGCATCCAGAAATGAAAGCAAATCACATCCGGCCGTGGAGTCAACAATCTGGTCGATGCGCGGCAAGGGAAATGGGTCTTTGGGACAAGCTTTATTGACATCGGTAAAGTCGATACAAAGCCTCCATTTCCGCTTGCCTTGCGCATACAACTACAGGATTGGCCAACCACGTAGGATGGAGCACTCCTCCGACAAGGCCTGCTGCTTCCACTTTCTTGATTTCTTCTGCGATGAACTCTTGGCGCTCCACCGCCGCTTCCGACTTTCTCGCTGACGGGCTGCGCATGAGGACAAACGGCAAGATGGTGCTCAATTACTTTCCTGGGAACATCGGGGATGTCAGACGGTTGCCATGCAAACACGTCGACGTTCGCCCGCAGGAAAGCAACGAGCGCGCCTTCCTATCTAGGGTCGAGAGTGGCACTGATGGTGAAGGTACCACCAGTGCCGTCCTCCTTGGCGGACACCTTCTTGGTCTCTGGTGGAGCTGCCATCGTCTTCTTACACTTGCTGGTGGAGCTCGATGGTGCGTCCTCAACGGTAGCGCAGCACTCCGAAGAGGTGCGCTTACCGGAGTGGGCATCAGAGCTCTTGCCGGACTTGGTCTTCTTCTTTCCCCCGGGAGCTTCAGCGGCAAGTGGCTTGCAATCTTTTGCAGCTGCTGCTTCCCGGTAGATCTTGTCGGCGCAGATAAGAGCATCCTTCTTGTCGCCAGGGACAGAGATGACACTTATCGGGCCTGGCATCTTCAAAGATGTTGTATGCATAGTGAGAGGCTTCCATGAATTTGGCGAGTCTTTGGGCGGCCAAGTATTCCATTGTAAGGCAATGGAAAGTCAAGAACGTCAAAGGTGACCCTCTCGATCCCTGAAGTTCAACTTCGCTGCCAAATGTCACCGGCAACGTGATCTTTCCTTCGGCTTGCTCCTTCCCGGATTGATTCCTTGGAATGTGCGGTCTCTTCGAGCTCGCCATCGGGGATCTGGAGTTTCTGGAGCACCGCGGAGGAGATCAGGTTCAAGCCGGCCCCGCCGTCAACTAACATCTTAGTGACCTTGAGGTTGCGGATAGTTGGTGAAACCAACATCGGCAAGCACCCGACCGCAGTTACACGATCAGGGGGGTCCTCAATATCAAAGATGATAGGCGTGCTGGACCATTTCAGAGGCTTGCGTGACTCGACGGATGGTTCTGCCGCATTGACTTCCCGCATCCACTGCTTGAGTTGGCGGTGTGAAGTATGCAGAGAAGCACCGCCGTCAACGCACAGGACCTCTATGGCTTTCTGGAACTCCTGCTCATCGGTCTCGTCATCATCCATGTCTTCATCATCGTCGTCGTCTTCATCCTTGTCGCGGCCGCGGGGAGTGCAATCTCCTTACTTGCCGCTGCTTGGCCTTGCCCTTGGCGTCCTCCTCGGCCGGGGCGTTTCTTGCTAGCTCCTCCAAAGCACCTTCACAGGCCTTCTCCTTGTTGCGTCGTTCGTATTCAGCCTTGCTTTCGACAAGCTGCTCGACCTTCTTGCAGCTCTGGAGGTCATGGCCCTTGGTGCGGTGGATCTTGCAGTACTGTCTGTTGGAGCCATCCTGCTTGTCGGCGGCCGCCACAGCCTCGCAGTTGGTGCCAGCGGCAACCTCCTTGCCGGAGCTACCAACTTTGGCTTTCTTGGCGCCACCTCCGTTGCCGGACTGCTCAACAACTAGCACATCTTTGCCTTTCTTCTTCCTATTGTTCCGCGCCCGTTTTTCCTTGCAGGTGGTCTCCTCACTATCAGATCCTCCTGCTTGATATTCTCTCCGGGAGTCTCCTCCTTCCTCGTACGTGCACATTTGTCGGCGGGGCATATAGCTCATCGACGTCTCTCGATCTTGCACATCGCCATCTCCTCCCGCATCCTGCGGTTTACGCGTTCGATGGAACGCGCTGATTCTGTGGCGGGTGGACACTGGGATGTTGTGTCAGTGGCTGAATCTCTGAATGTACTTCTTGAGGGCTCTCCTTCCTTCTAGGCGAGCAGATGAAGGTCGCTTTCTTGGCCATGGGGCTTGTAGCCGCCTGTAAAGGCGCCGACAAACTGATGGCATAGATCTGCCCAAGAGGATATGGAGTTGTCCGGCAAGTGCATGAGCCAGGATCTGACATTGGGCTTGAGTACCAGCGGGAAGTAGTTGGCCAGGATCTTGTCGTCTCGCCCCCCGGCAGCTTGCACCACAATGGTGTAGATGCTGAGGAACTCCGACGGATGCGTCTTGCCATCGTACTTCTCTGGTACATCTGGCTTGAAATTCTTCTTGCTGGGCCACTAGACTTGCCGCAGCTCACGAGTGAACGCAGGGCAACCTACCGCGTACGGCAAGTCGCCTGGTTCCTCTAGCGCATGCATGTCAACAGAGGGCCCAGCGCGCTTGTCGGATTGACGCCGCGCTTCTCTTCGGCGCTCGATGCGAGTTCGAGCGTCTTCTTGCTGTCGTTCGTGAAGAACTTGGCGTTGATCGCGACGAGCTCGTGGATCCGATGATGCGGTGGAGTCGCTGTCGAGGTGGATCCGGTGAGTCGGCGATCTTGGCCTTCGAGGCGGGGAGTGCATGGTGGTTGCACCCCCACCGGTCTCGTCGCCAGCGGCTCGTGTTTGGCAGTCCTGCCGCGGCAGCGATGCACTTTCGGTTGCGCGGGCGTCGCCGTTGGTGAAGCCGATGAGACTACGAATGGTGGCCCTCCATTCATCGACCTTGTCGGCCGTTGGAGGTAATCCAGAGGCGATTGAGCTCTCGCCAAAGCTTCTGCTGGAGTGGTGGGTGGCAGTGGCGAACGGCGCGAGGAGCGGGATATGCTCGGACTTCTAACTATGTTAGAAGGAGCAATATCCCGTCCAGGCGACCGTGCCTCGCTCGCGCCAGCATGTTGGCGTGCATGCTGGTCTTGAGCATCCCGAGATCCACCAGCTCGATCTTGGTCCAACGAGCGTATGGCATTGTGAATGCCATGACGCTGTCGGTCTCGCGCCTCTGAGGCGGGCGCGGTGCATGCACGGACGCCGAGGTCTGCGCAGCCTTGTCCTTGGACTTGGAAGCACCGTGGGCTCCCGTCGGCGTCCATTCTTCCGGCTGGCGTCTACCCCACCACCTGCTTGCTCCGGCGGTGGTGGGTTCGGACGCGACGGAGCTTCTGGCCAAGCCTTCTTCTTCGGTGGCATGTCGATGAAGATGATGAAGATCTAGCTTCGCGTGGACGCCGGATCAGGTTCACACAATCTCGACGCCCCTACCGGGCGCGCCAAAGATGTCGGGCAGGCTGATCGCCCACGAACACCTATGGGACGGCGGACCGAGCCCCTTCGGTTCGGCGGGAGCGAGGTCGCCTGAAGAGCAGATCGAGGCGAAACAACGAGAGGTTTACCCAGCTTCGAGCTCTCCGGAGATAACACTCCCTCTTGCTGCATGTCTCGAGTGTATTGTGTTCTTGCTCGGGGCGCTGAGTGCTCTGATACACACGCTGCTAACGAGGCCCGGCGTGGGGATCCGACCCTTTCTACGTTGTGCATGGGCCTCCTTTTATATGCTAAAGGGGTCTCCGGCTGTGGCAACGTAGACAAGGGTAAAATGGAAAAGGAGTGGTTGGTACAGCTACTTGTACAAAGGTACGATGTCACGGTGTATCATACCTAACCCCGACGGCAGGGGACAAATGCATTAAATGCCCGTTTACGTCGCCCTAAGTGCAAAAGCGAGGGATCGGGGCGCCACCGCTTGCCACGATGGCAATCTTGTCGGCGCCGCTTGCCACCTCGCACCGGGCTGCCTGACCTCTCGCCACGCTACCGAAAGGTCCCAGGGCGACACGTTAGTGGATGTGCTGGAGCGTAGGTACAGAGTGGTGGTCTGCCGTGGCAAGCGCCTTGCCGCGGTTGTTGTCTTGTCGCGCCCGGAAGCTTGTCGCTCATTGGGCCTTCCCGGCAAGCTCCTCTTGCCGGGGCCTTGTCTTGCAGGTGCCTTGGGTGGCCTTCCCGACAAGCTCCTCTTGCCGGGGCCTTGTCTCCTTGGCTTGAATACTTTGTTCTTGAATGGCTCCAAAGGAACCACGGAGGACCTTGGCGGTCACCCGGTAAGCCTTGCCGCGGAGGGCTGCGACTGCCCGTGCACAAGTTCGGGATACTAGGGTACCCCTACTCTAGTACACCGACAAAGTGTCTAATGAACAGACTGCTAATGAAGGATTTGATGCAAACATTTTACAAGCTCCTGGTGATCAACAAATAGTGTCTAATGAGGGATCTAATGCAAGCATTTTGCAAGCTCATTGAAGGATTTAGTGTCTAATGATGATCTACTATGTTGAGAGAGATAGAGATTTGCAGGCATTGATGACAAGCAAATTATAGTGCATTTTCATAGCTTGAGGAAACATCGAGGCCATCTACCAGAAAGTCCCCGTATCATGACAACATAGCATAAATACTTTTCTAATCTGTTGTTTGAAACTATTGTCATACTTGTGCAGGATAGATATATTGATATGCAGTTTGCGCCTTTGGTTATACGTGCAATTACACTTCGATATTTTAACCTAGAGAACGAATAATTCAAGCAGGTACAGACCATGTTTGTAGTCCTTGTACACCATGTTGCATTTTGTGTTTTTTGGTGCTTGCATCATTTAGTGTTTATAATCTAAACTACTTTGGATCATTAGCTGGTTTTCAAAGTGCATGTAGCTTCACATTTCTCAAGTTATGTTGATTTCCGGAGTGCAAGTGCCTTCGTATTTTTAAAGTTAAATATTCGCCCCTGGTAACTTGAATTCGTGGATCAGCCACTGCACACAAATCATACACGAATGCCAGTATAAATTAAATGAAATGCATGGACTTACGCTAGCTCGTTGTACAGGCTCACTGCAGCTCTGCTTGCGCTTGGGATGTTCCATGTACAAGTCCATGTTACCACTTGCTTGGATGTGCAGGCCTTGTGCTCCTTGCGTCCCCCTATGCATTTTTGAAACGGCGAATGGTTGATCAAATAAGAGGAATCAACCTTGATGTTGTACCGGAGGACAGACACTTACAAGGTTATACGGGTGTGCAGGATGTGTGCTAGATCCCGTAGCGCCGTCATGCTTCGCTAAAAAATGGACTTGCTTGTTTCAGATGATATCTCCAGAAGAAATAAGAGTTAAAGTCAGAGTTGCATAGGCGTGTAAGCTAAGAGAGCAGTGAAAGGATATCCAAACATCGTCGGAACAGTGCACAAGGGAGTGATGTATGGATACCTAGTTCGGGCCGGCGTTTGGGCATGCTCGCCTAGCTAGAGTGCGGGTCACTTCAGAGCCATTGAGGGTGATGCACTAGCGGTGGCTAGCCGCGCACGGATGCAGATCTTGAGTGGCAGCGGAGCGCTACGATGCGGTGGACGAGACCGTTGGTGAATCCCCAACGGCCTCGGGGCGGAGGTGCAACGATGTGCTCGGTGAAGTAGCCCGGTGAGCTGGGAGACGGCGTCGATGAAGCGCACTGATGCGGTGGAACTCGGTGTCCGTGGAGGCACGTCGGTTGCGGCGGCCGACATTGTCGATGGACCACCGGTGCGGTGGACGAGGCGTAGATGAGGTAGCTCCGGTGCGGTGGTGAAGCCCGACCATCGTCTTCGCTGCCGCCGTCCGGCTACGTAGGCGGGGAACGGTGGGGATAGAGATGAGACGAGGGGCTATTCGAGGGTTGGCGGCGAATTAGGGATTTGAGCAATCTGGCGCGGAAGGGGACGGTGGAGAAGAGAGATTTTGCAGGGCTGGAATTGCGGCCGCCAGATATTTCAATCCGGAACATGCAAGCGCAGACTTATATTGTCGTCGTCCTTTTTTTGAGGGGAGCGGGGTGCGTGGCTGGGTGCTACGCGTCCGTCCGACACACGCGACCACCCCAACAGGACTATGCTTCGGCGCCTTAAGGCACCTGCCTTTGTGTCCATGACATGTGAGCCCAACAGGTTGCTGGCCCACATGTCAGTCACCCAAAGGCAGTTGCCTTTAAGGCACCGAAGCAGCGTCTACCCCGACACGACCCTGGTTTGCCTGGTGCGTCTACATTTCAGAATGCAAACGAATCTTCTTTCATTTGCAAACGAATCTGTATGTATTACCATGGCCGTGTTTTCCTTGCAACAATTAGTCATTCGAAATGAGATACTCCATCCGTTCACTTTTGTAAGTCGCTTCGCATAACTTAAAATGAACTGTTTTGCACATTGTCTAAAATGTCTTCAAGGTCTTATAAAAGTGAACAGAGGGAGTACTATAAATTAATTAATGAGGAGTTATTTGAAAAAAAATCAAAACCGTACCCACGCTAACGTGGATTAGAGTGTGTGTCACATAATTAGTTATTTGAATTAGAGTGTGTGTCACGTAGTTAGATTTTTGAATTAGAGTGTGTGTCACGTAGCGATCTCAAATTCTAACGTGGATTTCGCATTTCACTGTATCCATGCTACTTTTTTATTACAAATTCATATGTATATGATGAACACCATGGTAGTGAGAAAACTTTTGGATGGATTAAAACATATGACCTACTAAATAGCACAACCAATTGAGTCAATGTCAACTTTTCAAAACTTAGTATGGCACGAATTCGAAATAATTACCCGTATGCCTGGTCCTCGGTTCAAATCTTACAATGTACACGGAATTGAAACATCGATATTAAGTCTCATACTATATACATTCAAATGTTGTTTTTAGCCCCCTGTCGGTGTCAAAACCGGCGGATCTCGGGTAGGGGGTCCCGAACTGTGCGTCTAGGCAGATGGTAACAGGAGACAAGGGACGCGATGTTTTTACCCAGGTTCGGGCCCTCTCGATGGAGGTAAAACCCTACTCCCACTTGATTAATATTGATGATATGGGTAGTACAAGAGTAGATCTACCACGAGATGAGAGAGGCTAAACCCTAGAAGCTAGCCTATGGTATGATTGTTGTTCGTCCTCACGGACTAAAACCCTCCGGTTTATATAGACACCGGAAAGGGTTAGGGTTACACAGTCGGTTACAATGGTAGGAGATCTACATATCCGTATCGCCAAGCTTGCCTTCCACGCCAAGGAAAGTCCCATCCGGACACGGACGAAGTCTTCAATCTTGTATCTTCATAGTCCAGGAGTCCGCCAAAGGATATAGTCCGCCATCCGGACACCCCTAATCCAGGACTCCCTCAAGAGCCCTGAACCAGGCTTCAATGACGCAGTCCGGGCGCGCAGATTGTTTTCGGCATTGCAAGGCGGGTTCCTCCTCCGAATACTTCATAGAAGATTTTTAACACAAGGATAGTGTCCGGCTCTGCAAAATAAGTTCCACATACCACTGTAGAGAGAATAATATTTACACAAATTCAATCTGCTGACGTATTCCGTGGTGTGACATCACACCACGGCCAAGCCTTTATTCGAATCGTTTTTATTATCCCACCTCAGCGTGTTTAGCGAGGCGGTTTCCTTGGCACGTCCTGCCAAAGTAGAGATCGTGTCCCCTTATTTCGGGATTCTCATCAATACGGGCGTGGGTAACCCAACCGCGCCATTGATTACGGCGCTTGGGAGACAAGCGAGTTTTACCAGGCTGGTGGGGACGCATAGCTTCGTCCGTCCATAAGGGGATAAGGATCCACCTTTTACCCTCGCCTTCTTCCTCCTTTGCTCATCCATTTCCGCGCACTCGAGCTCCAGCGCCCAAGTCCGCACATCCCAGCTCAACCTTCTCCAGCCATGTCTGGAGCGGGAGGCAAGTGGATGGCCTCCTCCGTCACGGAGGGGCACATCAAAAAGCTGAGGAAGGCCGGATACTTGTCCAACGACATCGCGCATTGGCTCCCCGACAAGGGACAGCTCATCCCCACCCCCAGGCCCCATGAGAGGGTAGTGTTCCTCACCCACTTCCTCTGCGGACTAGGTTTTCCACTTCACCCATTTGTTCGAGGGCTCATGTTCTACTACGGCCTGGATTCCATGATCTAGCCCCGAATTTCATCCTCAACATATCGGCGTTCATCGTCGTGTGCGAGGCCTTCCTCTGCATCCAGCCCCACTTCGGCTTATGGCTGAAGACATTCAATGTCAAGCCGAAGGTAGTGGGCGGCCGCCAAGCGGAGTGCGGAGGTGCCATGGTGGGCAAGATGGCCAACGTCCTATGGCTCGAGGGCTCCTTTGTGGAGACCATAAAGGGGTGGCAATCGCGGTGGTTCTACATCACCGAGCCGCGCGACCCTAAATGGGCAGCGGCCCCTGAATTCCGATCTGGCTTCCCTACACGGCTCACCTCCTGGAAAGAGACGGGCCTAACGTGGGGTAATTCGGAAGAGCTGACCGGACTCCAAACCTGCGTCCAAAACCTGGTGAACAAGAAGCTCAAGCTTGTCAACATAGTCCAGGTCATGCTCATCCGCCGGATCCTCCCGTGCCAACAACGGGCCTTCAACTTCTGCGAGTTTGATCTGGCGCAGCACCAAACCCCGAGCAGGCTCTTCGACACTACGTACGAAGATGCCTGGAATGTGCTGTTCAAGGGCGCCGAGGCTCCCGCATCCACTACCGAGGATCGCGGATTCAGCGCAGAGCATCAAGCCAACGCGGTAAGCTATTTTACCCTTTACAGGACACTTGTTTTTCATAGTTTGACTCTATGCGGGATCTAAACTCCCTTACCTTTGACAAGATTGGCAGAAAACGTCCGGGCAGGTTAACTGTCTAGCTCCCTTGCCAGAAGACCCAGCGGACGCTCGCTTGACGGGGCTGCTGGTTCCGGCACCTCACGTGGTGCCGGAGAAGAAGGCCAAGAAGAAGGCCACGGGAACTCGAAGGAGTTCCCTGCGCCAGGTGTTGTCGGACTTATCGTCCAACGACTCCGAGGCGGACTCCTCCCGTGAAAACGAGGAGGAGGAAAGAGAGGCCTCTCCCCCAGCGGGGGGAGAGAAGAAAAGGAAGGCCGCCCCAACTGGGGAGGCCGGAGGGTCCAAGAAGGGAAGGACCCTTCCTCCGGACTACTCCACCAACGCCAACGACGGCGAAGAGGAGTGGCCACCGAGGGCCAAGCCCTTGGCGAAATCGTAAGTGTCCGGATACCAGAATAACTCATGGCGTTTCAATTGTCGCACGGTATCTTCTAATGCCGAATATAACCATGCAGCCCGCCCAAGGACGGGCTCGACGCTTCAACGAGCGGCTCCCTGGGTTCGTCGGATGTGAATAGCACCTCACTTCCGGCTGCCTCCTCTCCTCGCGCTGCGGATGACGCCGAGGTGGGGTCCCAAAAGGGGCCCAGCCAGGAGGAGGTGGTTCAGGAGGCGCCGCAAGGCAACCTCCCGGACTCCAGGCGCAAAGGGGATAAAATCCCAAAGGGCTCCAAGTCCGGCCCTGGGCCGGACTCCGCACCGGAACCTTCAGTGGTTCGGAGTCCGGCAGGCGGCCCCTACGTAAGAAGGGCAACTGCGACGCCGGTGACCTCTGTCCAATCGGAGGCACCGGATAATTTGCTGGAGGCGCTTAACGGCGCCTCCATCGACGAGGAGCACCGCACTGTTATGAGTGTGGTGATCTGAAAGTTCAGTCCGCCAAGAGCGGGCTGATCGAAGCTCGTGCCAGCCTTCTAACAGGCTTTGAGGTATGTATTTAAGATATGTAAAATGTTACCGCATAGACAGTAGCCCCTGATGCTCAGTTTGGTGTTCGGAAAGAAAAGCCGAACTGAGGATCTAAAAGATGTACGCAGGAGTCTAACATAAGTATGTCAATATGGGAATGCAGGTTGCGCTGCTGACCTTTGCCGCACTGACTGCGGAGGTCAATGGATTGAAGCAAAGCCTCGAGCGGTCCGAGAATGAGCTCGGCCTTGCCAAAAAGCAGCTCGAGGACAAGGAAGGTGAGTAATACCTTATGGAAGTATATAAAAGATGTGGTTGCAAAAAATGACAGGAATAACATGAGTATTGCAGGGGCCACGAACAAGGTGGCGACCCTGAAGGAAGCGGTGTCCAAGGCCGAAAGCAATGCGGCCGCGGAGCGCACCGAGCGAGAGAAGCAGGAGGCGCAGGTGGCGGAGGTGCGGCAAGAGCTCCAGGCTCTCGTGGAAAAACACGAGAGTTTGGAGCATGACTCAAAGACTCGAGGGTCCGAGCTCGCCTCGGCCCTTGAGAGCGCTAAATTTGCTAAGGTCGAAGCCCAAAAAGCCCTCCAGGAAATTGAGGCGATGAAGAAGATAGCGGAGGGTAAGGCATTCTTTATGCAAAGCAAGCACGTGAAAGTGAATTACCTGTTACTTACCCGAATCCGGAGCTCTCCAGGAGCATTCACAGATCTGTCCCGCAGTGTGTCCGATGCTGCCGCGTTCTACCGAGCCAAGGAGGGGAGCTCGATGGAGAAGGTGTTATGGTCTCAGTATCGAGGCTGCACACCCGTGCAGTTTTGAGCGACCCAAACAAGCAGCTGGTCGAGCTACATAAGGTGGCCGAACAGGCCATGAAGGGCCTCATAGTTCGGTTGTGGCCTAGAGAAGCCATGCCTGGGAGCTACTTCGGGCTGGTGAGGCGGCTGGTGGATGCATGTCCATGGATTGAAGTCGTCAACCGCTCCGTCTGCATCGAAGGTGCCCGTAGGGCCCTTGCCCGTGCTAAAGTGCACTGGCGTAAGATGAACACTGAGAAGCTTGTGACGGACGGACCACCGCCGGGCAAGGAGCATCACAAGTCCGAGATGTATTATGAGGGCGTCCTGAAGGGTGCCCGCCTTATAGCGGGTGAATGCTCCAAAGATGTAATTTTGAGTAAACTCGCATTTGTTATTCTGTACGCTGAAAACTTGTTCATATGCGCTAAGCAACGCTTGTGAATTTAAAATATTACCTTCTGTGCGGCCGTTTATTAAATTTGAGAGATGGTGAGTCGTCGGCTTCTGCCCCCATGCCATGAAAGTCTTTGGGGTGTTCGGGATAAACTTGAGCGCTTTTTTCCCATTCTTGGGTCCTTGAGGAGGCGCTCAACGTAACGAACAAGGCAACCGGACTATAATGCTTGAACACTCTCACTTAGCCATAGAATTCTATAATTTTAAATTTCGGCGAAGCCCCTAGTATTCGGAAGACCGAGTTCGGGGCGCTATCCACGCCTAGGCTGGACAATGCCGATTCCGCTCTAAGCGGCATCAGTCTTTAGGGACTCGAAAACCTCTCGAACAGCGACCGGCTCTCACCCTATCATGACGGGCAGTTTTAGCTTTCTCCACTGAGGTGCTTAACCTAGCTCAACCGGGGCACAATCGCAGTGGTTCTCCCAGCGCTACCTTAGCCGATATAACGGAACGTAAGGTACCAAAACATGGGAGCCGGGCAAACCCAACTATTGACCCAAGACATGATTCGGAGCCGATGCATATAATGCTATAAGTTCGGGTGCCGCACTTGTGAAAGTTCTAGGACTTATAACACCATATTTTGGGGTACATAAGCCCATGGTGTATTTGGCCGTACCAAAGTGTAATGGCGCAACATGTCATGAATGAACATATATAGATAGAAAAAGGAATGCAATAATAGGCAGAAGCTATGTATTGTTTATTCAAAAGGGCTGCGGTAAAAGCAGAACGATACAAATAGTGCAATAAGCAAGGGACGGGACTATTTGACATGTCCCCCTCCAGGGGCGAGCTGCGGGATGATATGTGAAACAAGTATACTGCTCGTTATAGAGACCACATGGACACTCGACGTAGCTTTCTGCTTCCCTGGCTGTTGCATCGTGTGTTCGGTGATTCTAGTGCCGGACAGGGCTTCCCGAGAACGGAGTCCTGAAAGTAAGAAAAAAAGTGACAAAATCGGGAGCCCCTAGTGCGGTTGAGCCGCATTCTGGGCATGCCGTGGTCGTGCCCCTCCCCCTATGCCCATGGTATTTCCGGAGTGCAATTATGTACTAGTTTCGCGATTTCGCGAGGGCTGGGGTTGGGGCCGCGTTGCTACGCATGCTCGGAATGTGCTAGGCGTTTTGTTGTAGGTTACTCCGGGCGCGCTTGACGGTGTCCGGACGTTTAATAGCCGGACTCGAGAATTGCCTTGAGAGGCTGCTTTGTACTTCCGCCGCGAGGGCCGCAGTATGCTCCTCCGTTCGGAGAGAGCGTTGATGTTTCCGTTGACCGTAATGACTCCTCGAGGGCCTGGCATCTTGAGCTTGAGGTATGCGTGAAAAGGCACCGCATTGAACTTTGCAAATGCGGTTCGTCCGAAAGCGATGCGTGATAGCCGCCATGAACGGGACTATGTCGAAGATTAATTCCTCGCTTACGAAGTTATCCGGGATCCGAAGACCACTTCAAGTGTAATCGAGCCTGTCTGGTTGGCCTCTACACAGTATGACGCCTTTAAATGTCGTTTTTGTGGGTTTAATCCTTGAGGGGTCTATGCCCATTTTGCGCACTGTATCCTGATAAAGCAGGTTCAGGCTGCTGCCGCCGTCCATCAGGACTCTAGTGAGGTGAAATCCGCCATGGCGGATGCTAGTGGGGTGGTCCCTTCGATCAAAAGTGATCGGGCAGGATGACCACGGGTTGAACTTTGGGGCGACTGGCTCCATCGCATATACGTCCCTTAGTGCACGCTTCCGCTCCCTTTTGGGTATGTGGGTTGCGTATATCATGTTCACCGTCCGCACTTGTGGGGGAAAGCCCTTCATCCTCTATTGTTCGTGGCGGCCGGGCTCCTCCTCGTCATCGCTATGCAGCCCCTTGTCATTGTTTTCGGCATTTAACTTGCCTGCCTGCTTGAACACCCAACAATCCCTGTTGGTGTGGTTGGCTGGTTTTTCGGGGGTGTCGTGTATCTGGCACGGGCGATCGAGTATTCAGTCCAAATTGGACGGGCCCGGAGTATTTCTTTTAAATGGCTTTTTCCGCTGACCGGGTTTAGAGCCTCTGAATCCGGCATTGACTGTCGTATCCTCAGCATTATCGCCATTAATGCGGCGCTTGTGCTTGTTGCGACGCGACCTGCCATTGCTGTCCTTGGTATCCGAATTACCATGGCTCTTGGTCATGTTGTTACTACGTGCTAGCCAGCTGTCCTCTCCCGCGCAAAAGTGGGTCATGAGTGTTGTGAGGGCTGCCATGGATTTCGGCTTTTCCTTTCCTAGGTGCCGGGCAAGCCACTCGTCGCGGATGTTATGTTTGAAGGCTGCAAGGGCCTTTGCATCCAGACAGTCGACGATTTGATTTTTCTTGGTTAGGAACCGTGTCTAGAATTGTCTGGCCGATTCCTCTGGCTGCTGAATTATGTGGCTTAGGTCATCGGCGTCTGGTGGTCGCACATAGGTGCCCTAGAAATTGTCGAGGAATGCGGCTTCCTGGTCTTCCCAACAACCAATTGACTCTGCTGGCAAGCTGTTAAGCCAATGCGGAGCTGGTCCTTTAAGCTTGAGTGGGAGGTATTTGATGGCGTGTAGATCATCACCGCGGGCCATGTGGATATGAAGGAGGTAGTCCTCGATCCATACCGTAGGATCTGATGTGCCATCGTATGATTCGATGTTTATGGGTTTGAAACCCTCGGGGATTTGATGATCCATTACTTCATCTGTGAAGCATAGTGGGTGCGCGGCGCCCCTGTATTGGGCTATATCACGATGTAGCTCAAATGAGCTTTGTCTGCTGTGTTCGGCTCGACCGGATTTGCTGTATCCGGCATGACGGTTATCGTCACGTGTCATGGGGCGCCCACACGATCCGTAGGTCGATCTTGTTTGCCTTGCCTTGTCCTCCAATATATCTCGCAGGTCTGGCGCATTTCCCCGTGCCTTGGTATTTTTTGAGCGGCGCCGGGGTGCGGCTTGAGTGGAAGGCCGAGAGTCTTCTCTGTCGCGGCCACGAGGTGGCCGGTCGGCCGTATCATGCGCTGGTGAGGTAGGTTTAGGTGCTTCCTCCTCTAATTGGGGTAGCAGCCTGCGTTTTGGGTAGCTCTTGGAGGGGCGTTCCAGTTCATACTCTTCGGCCGCAAGGACTTCAGTCCATCTGTTGGCTAGCAAGTCTTGGTCAGCTCTAAGCTGTTGCTGCTTTTTCTTGTGGCTGCTTGCCGTGGCCATAAGCCTGCGTTTGAAACGCTCTTGTTCGACGGGATCCTCAGGCACGACAAATTCGTCGTCGTCGAGGCTTGCCTCGTCTTCGGAGGGAGGCATGTAATTATCGTCCTCTACCTCTCTGTATGCCGCTCCCTTACGAGGGCTGGCTTCTCCATCCTCCTGCGCTGAATCCTGCTGGAGGGGGTTGTCTTCGGCATTGTCCGGGGTGTTATTATCTCCCGTGTCGGAATCACGTTTTTGCTGTGGCGGGATTTAGAGCGGCGCCGCCGACGCCGGCGCTAAGGCTGTTTCTTGGGGGGGTCGTCCTCCGTTGTTCCATCGTGATTCCCATCTTTTGGGATGTCCACCATGTATATGTCGTATGACGAGGTGGCCTTCCAGTGCCTTGTAGGCGCTGGTTCTTGGTCGTCTCCTGCATCGTCGTCCATACCGTCGATGTCTTGGTCAAGTCGAGCATGTCGGTTAAATCATCGACAGTGGCTACGAAGTGGGTGGTGGGTGGGCTTTGAATTTCTTCGTCGTCCGCATCCCAACCTTCCTAACCATAATCCGGCCAGGGCTCTCCTGATAAAGAGAGAGACTTTAGTGAATTCAGGATGTCGCCAAAGGGCGAGTGCTGAAAGATGTCCGCGGATTCGATTGGCAGGGGCGCGGAAGGTTCGGAGTCCGGAGAGGAGTCCGGCACCTTGGAGTCACGAGCTTCGCAAAGGACAGGGTTGGTGTACGACTCAACCGTCGTAGAGATAGCAGCCCCCGAGGCGGTGTCCAGCCACCCGTCCTCGATCGGCGCAGTCGGCTCCGAGCTAAGGGTCGAAGCGGACCAGTGCGGCCTCCGAGGCCTTTGTTGGCAGAGCTAGATCGTGCCCATCGAGACAGTGCGGCGCGCTTGGCTGTGGCTCGAATCCATCGAAGATCAAGTCTCCGCGAACGTCGGCCATGTAGTGCAAACTTCCAAATCTGACCTGATGGCCAGGGGCGTAGCTTTCAATCTGCTCCAGATGGCCAAGTGAATTGGCCTGCAGTGCAAAGCCACCGAATACGAAGATCTGTCTGGGGAGAAAAGTCTCCCTGGACCGCATTGTTGTTGATGATCGGAGGAGGCATCGGGCCTAAAGATGACGACATAGAGGAACTCCCAATGATAGCACCAATGTCGGTGTCAAAACCGGCGGATCTCGGGTAGGGGGTCCCGAACTATGCGTCTAGGCAGATGGTAACAGGAGACAAGGGACACGATGTTTTTATCCAGGTTCGGGCCCTCTCGATGGAGGTAAAACCCTACTCGTGCTTTGATTAGTATTGATGATATGGGTAGTACAAGAGTAGATCTGCCACGAGATCAGAGAGGCTAAACCCTAGAAGCCAGCCTATGGTATGATTGTTGTTCGTCCTACGGACTAAAACCCTCCGGTTTATATAGACACCAGAAAGGGTTAGGGTTACATAGAGTCGGTTACAATGGTAGGAGATCTACATATCCGTATCGCCAAGCTTGCCTTCCACGCCAAGGAAAGTCCCATCCGGACACGGGACGAAGTCTTCAATCTTGTATCTTCGTAGTCCAGGAGTACGGCCAAAGGATAGTCCGGTCATCCGGACACCCCCTAATCCAGGACTCCCACACCCCTCCCCCCCCCCCCCCCCCCGCACAAACGCTACATACTTCATGTATCGGTCAATCTTCCTCTCCTAACCACCTTAGGAAGCTATCGGTTTCCAACACACGTTCATTCTTTCTCTCCATGTTTCGATCTCTAAGTCTCTCACTACACAACCCCTTTTCCCACTCTGTTACCAAATGTATTTACCCCACACACCCACCATTGCACCCCATGCCGAGCTCTCTCTCTCTCTCCCCCCTCTCCCTCTCATCCTCTCGCGCTAAATACATGCATTGCCTATCTAGCCCCCCAACCTCTCGTGCGCACGCAAGCACATTGTATATCTAGGTCACTCCCTCGAGACTGTCTCACTCTTTCTTCCGCACGACGGGCCACACTCGCTCAATCTCACTCTCTTTATCTGAGCTCGTTTAACCTCGTTTTCTTTCACACACAAATGATATATCTCCCTCTTCGGGCCTCGATCGACACATTCTATACTCTCTCACGCAGATTATCTATCTAGGTCAGTCCATCCAAGCCGCTGCCACTCTTTCGACCTCATGGTGGGCCACGCTCACTCAATCTCTCTCTCTCTCTCTCTCTCTCTCTCTCTCTCTCTCTCTCTCTCTCTCTCTTCGTATGTCTCGATTGACCTCGCTCTTTCTTGGACAAAAACGATATATCACCATGTTTGAGCCCAATTCGACCTATTCACATTGTATACTCTCTCACGCACATCGTCTATCTAGGTCACTCTCTCCAACCCGTCTCACTCTTTCGGTCGCATGCAGCGTTCCCTCTGATCGGTTGACCTTGCTTCCTCCCACGCATAAAATATATCTAGGCGTCATTTGGATCATCTCTCAAGCTCTATCTTATAGCCCTCACCCTTGCGAAAAGCTCAATCAGACAATATCTCTCCAGAGCATATATATTTGTTCAATGAATGTCGGATCACACTCACTTTGTCTCTCTATCTATATGTCTCTCGATTGACCTCGCTTTCTCACACCGTATCTTCCACGCGTTGAAGCTACTACCTCTCCATCCCTCGCAAAGCCGGAGCTATTTACATTGCGAGGGACACTCTAACCTTGGGTTAATTTGTGTAGGCATTTATTCCGGTCGGTTTAGATTATATTTTCGTAGCATTCGGCCCACAACTACTCCAAACACCATTGCAAACAACGCAACTCCCCTGGTTGATTTCCCTCTGGCTCGATCATCGCTCTCTCGCACGTCCTTTCTCGCCTTCAACATCGCACCATGGTATTATTGAAAAAACTATGTTGTTCTCTTTAGTTATTATAAATAACCTACAAAACTACACACCGGTAGTCCACTTGGAATGGAACAAATTTCGACCCACAAATTAAAGTGCTACAAACTACACACCGAGGGGCCCACATGTCATGAAACAAATTTGGACCCATATACAAATTAAAAAATAAAGGACGAGGATCGAACATGCGGCCGAGCCTTCAAGCCATCGTCAATAGGCAACATCGTAGAATACCAATGTTTGTTGTACCCCTTTGTTCACATAATGTTTTTATATTACCACAGCCTAATTAATGGATAACATGTAATATTATTTTTAGTACTATTCGCCTTCACTTACTGGTGGGTTCCATGTGTGCTCTCTCTCTCTCTCTCCTCCTTCTGCGTTTAGGCCTTGCGGGCAAACAGGAAGAACTTCATGAGGCGATGTTGCCGTTGACCATATCTGGGCGCGTTCACAAGTCACGGCACCGGTTCACGTACTAGCAGCACTAGTCGGTGTGTAATGCGTGCAATGCACGTTAATTTGGAAGTATATTAAGTGCATGCGGATATTAAATAATAGGATATTATTTGCGTGTTGTCATGTGATTAGCACTATTTTTGGCATGAAATTAACTGCACGCTAAGCGTGTTGGCGCTCGACATTGAAGCAGTCTAGGTCGTTGGATGACAAGGAATACATGTGGCTTGATGACGTTTTATATTTAATTTGATATAGCTCTAGCAGAACATTCAATCGATCAAACCATACATTTCGTTCAGTCTGACTCCGACTTTAAATTATACGACGATCAATATAAAATAAACGGAAATGATAAACGTTTGGATTTTAAGCATGGCAATCCGAAAGTTTTTCATGGCAAATTTAGATTACGCGGCGGCGTCTCGCGGTGGGAAGCAGCTCCTCTGCCGTGCTCTGTGTGTCGTCGGGCCACTGACCGACGGCGACGGCGGTGTCTTGCGCCGTTGTTGGTGTACTCCTGGACGTTGGCCTAGCTTCAAGGAAGCCAAAATGATCTCGACTTCGGAGCGAGTCAACTGGCGGGAGGAGGCGACTGGCGTTGGTGCAAGGAAGCGGTCGATGGCGGCCATCCATGCCGCTGCGGGGGACACTGGCACCCACGCGGGGACATGCAATTTCAACGGTGCGGCGGAGACATTCGTGTGCACGGGCACCGACACGCGCGCCGCGTCGATTGCATCTTGTGATCGCATCTTGTTGGCAGGTGCAGGCCCCGCGAAGCGTCTTGGCGTCAGTGCATGCACAGGCGCATGCGTCGGCAGGTGCACGGGCGCGTGAAAGTCGGCGGGGACCTCGTGGAACCCTGTGGCATCAAGTTCGGCGACAATGTGCGGCTCCCAGCCCATCAATGCGACGGGGATGGTATGGCGCTTGATCGAGAAGTGACGGGAGCCGGAGCAGGGAGGCGAGGACAGGCGACGTCTTCTGCAAGGCCAGTTCAAGCTCGTCCCAAAGCGCCTTATGTTCTTGAGACTCCGGCTGGGTGTCTTCCTCAGGAAACTGGAACACTAAGGCAGACCATCGTGATGCGGCATGGCGTATGTTTAGGTCAGGATAGTTGGAGGTAGACGACAGGAGAATCGAAGAGGAAGAGAGAGGATTGTAGCGATACTGGGTAGTGCAGGGTTGATTTTAAACTGCGGCGCCGGCGACATTAAAAGTGGGAGCAATTGGGACGACGGTGGGGGGCGGAGCCTGGTCAAAGGGCTCGCCTCCTGGTGAGAGTCTGCCACAATGATCTGCCTTTCGCCGCGCCTCACGATAGCCGGTAGCGGCGATGCGCTCGCCGCCTCCCCATCGAATCACACGCTTGCTTTGGGGCGGCACTGCCGATGAGAAGCGGGGACTCGTGGCACGCGTAACGCCCACGGTTTCAATAGTGAAAGCGTCATTTAACGTGACAGGTATTTTTTCCAAAATACCTTGGCTCTTCATTTGTGCAACTTGTCATAAGCAGCTTGTCTCGAATTGAAGAAAAAACTTACGAAGTAATATTTGTGCCATATCACGTGACCATGCTCTGTTTCATGAATTTATGCTCACTTTCGGATTTTCTGAAATTTAAGATCCAGGATTCAAAAAAATATCATAACCTGCATCATGCAATAAATTTTCAAGCCGTACATCTGTCCTGTTGTATTTCTTAAGAAAGGATTTGGCCAAACATTTTGCTTAGTTAGACTTCAGACAAGTTATATATGCAGAGTAAAAGGATAATCCCTCCGTACCAGTGCATTGCCTTATATATAAACTCAAGTACTAGGCATGAACAAACGGGCTCAATTCTGTGCTCATCCTGGTGTAGTAGTAGTAGTAGTACTAGGCAATGCAGTTGACGGGTGACCTTGACGAGCGGCGACCGAGGGAATTGAACCGTGCTCGGCACGGTAGGTAACATTGTCTAGTTACTAAAGCATCCCTCCATTGTTCATCGGTAGTCATTATGGACCGGGGACATGAGGGGAATTTCCTAGGGCTGGAATTCTGGCCGCCAGATATTTGGACTTGAAACGCCGAGGCTCGACTGGTTGGGGTTGCCTAATGTGCGTACCACGCATGCCACCGAAGGACACGAGCCCGGTTTTTTTAGGATCAACACGAGCCAAGGTCTGGCTGGTATGCTGTTGGGTCCTACCATTCGAGAATACGAAAGGAACCTTTTAAATTGCCGAATCTAATCTATGTGTATTACAATACCCATATTTTCCTTGCAAATACTAATCTCAACGTGGTAATTGATTTATGACGAGTTGTTGAATTAGAGTTAGTTTGTGATATAGTGATCTCAACGTGGATTTCACATTTCATGGTATCCCTAGTAAGTTTTCCAATGCAGATTCAAATTTAAAAGATGAACAATACGGAGGTGAGAAAACTTTGTATGTATCAAGCATATGACCACACACACACACAGACACACACGCACGAACACAACAACAATCCAATAAGTATAGTGCATCTATTTTTTCAAACCATGCATGTATGACACGAATTCAAAAATACTCCTTCTATTCCTAAATACTAGTCTTTTAGACATTTCAACAAGTGACTACATACGGAGCAAAACGAGTGAATCTAGACTCTAAAATATGTCTATATACATCTGTATGTGCCAGTCCATTTGAAGCCTCTAAAAAGACTAATATTTAGGAACGAAGGGAGTAAAATGTAAGAGATCCATGGTCCTCAGTTCAATATATAAAATGAACATGAAACTGAAACATGAATATTAAGTCTAGTACTACAGTACATGCAAATGTCGTGTTTAGGCGGAGATATGATTGTCGGGGGTCAACTCCTCGACCTTAGATAAAATTGTGGAGCTCTGTTTAGGGTTGTTTAGATTATATTTGTCCCCACCCTCCCAACCACCGATTGGTTGTGCACCCCCACCCCTCCTCCCTAGGATAATATCATGTGCCCCCATACCTTAGATGCTATATGCCGATACGAGTTGCTTGGAGCTTGTAGATCTGAGATATAGCAGCTCACATGATGTGTCTTAATATTTTTGCAGGAAACCTTGATGAGTTTGAGAATTGCACACAATTTGTACAAAAACTACTTAGATGCCCTTTGATCCCATATCCAACGACCTCGAATCTCATATCACCGTAGCATCTAAGATGAAGGAGGACATCATATTCTCCTGTATGTAAGAATATCATGTGCTACCACACCTTAGATGCTTTGGTGATACAAGCTCTTCTTGGGCGTTGGATTTGTGACCCAACACCTCCTCGGTGGTTCAAATGGTTTTTGCGTAAAAGCCCCAAAAGAGTTCGACCACTGCTTACAAGCACAAAGACTACTCAGATGCCATTGGATCTCAGATCAAACGACTTCCAAGCTCGTATCACCGTAGCATCCAAGCTGCGATAGCACCTTATGTTTTCTCGCACGGGAGAGTATGAGGTGCTCCCGCATCGTAGATTCTATGGTGATACGAGTTCACTGAGATCTAACGGCCCACAGTAGGAGGTTTGAATGTTTTTGCAATATATGGCTGATAGAGTTTGGGAAATGCGCAGAAAGTACAAGTACTACGCATGTGCCATCTGATCACTGATCATACGACCTAGATGCTCATATCACCGTAGCGGGTAATTAAGCTACGGGGAGCACCTAATATGAGCACCGGGGAGCCGTTGGATCGAAGATGCAGCGGCACACACGAGGCCTGAATGTTTTATTTGCAAAAAACCTTTGGAGAGTTTGGAAATTAGCATAATTACAAAGACTACTCCCAAGCCATTGGATCTCACTTCCAACGGTGTAAAAACTCGTATCACCATAGTATCTAAGCTGCGGGGTGGATGTGATATTCTATGCCGCTGTCATTTTTGTTCGTAAACTTGCAAAATACGTGTAACTCGTGTCGTTACTTGTCTAACCGCGCAAAGTGTTTGTTCAAAAAAACCATCCTACACTGAAATATCGGAACAACACACGGGGGTCCCACTTGTCATTAATCAAATTTGGACCTAAAACTAACAAATCTGAAAGACGAGATTTGAACTGGCAACCTGGACTACAAAGCGTAAGTCGATAGCCTGAAAAAATGAACGGTTGTTGGCTTTGTCCCACAACTTGATTTTATACAGTACTTGCGTTGAGTAGAGTAGAGGGAGTGCCTCGTCAACACGTGCATGACCGTTGTCTCACTTACTGGTGGGTCCCAGGTCTGCGATCTCAATCTCTCTTCTCTCCATCGTCTAACCTTTGCACGGGCACACACGAAGAGCGGCGCTAGCTTGACGTGGTGTTATTAACTCTAAAAAAAGCTTGGAAAATAGAAGAATCGCCTAGAACAAGAGACGTTGTGGCTGGTCGAGACGGAGCTAACCACATCTATCCTCCGTGCCACGTTTGCATGATGAAGCTGTGTGGCTAGTGGGGTGTTTTCGACCGACTGGCTGGGTCCCGAGGTCGAACCATAGGTACTACGTCTGATACAGTATATTTTACACGCACATTTTTCCTTTGTGCCAAGATGTGGAACACCCTACCGCGCGGTTTTGGGGTCCTCCCGGGTGGTGCACACATATATTCTTCCTGACGCGGGACGCCCTACCGCGTGTTTTCTGGGTCCTCCTCGGTCGTAGCGCCGAAGCAAGTAAATGAGTCGTCAAATCACGAAAGACCACCTTTCCCGCCGAGTACATCAGTGAAGCACGGTGGCTAGCTAGTTGGGCTAGTTCGATCGATTAGCTAGGCTGCCGCCACATTTGTTTTTTCACCCCTTTTTTTATCTACTTGCCGGCATGTAAATTTAAATATGCACCGCGGCGTTGCTCTGGCGTTTGGGTGCGGCAGGATTTTTAATTTTTTGATTGACGGGAGCAGGCGCGACAGGTTTTTAAATTTTTTGATTGACGGGAGCAGGCGCGATAGCAATTAGTCACGATGACTCCTCCTGTAAAAACCCACTGCTCCCTGATGTGAGAAGTCGTTGACTGGTGTTTTACCGTGGTGAAAACCAAAAGATTCCCCGCTCCCTCCGCCTTCCCGTAGATTGCATTGCCTTTCAGCCGTTTCACCCCCTTTGCTTCCTCTCCCCATTGCTTCTACCTGGTGCCATGGCGGTGTAGCAGATCATGGAGTCCGAGGTGAGGGGCCTGACACAGGAGCTCCATGCCAAGGACACGGAGCTCAGGGCAAAGGACGTGGAGCTCCGTGAGCTCAAGGAGGAGAGGAGTGCCATGCTCCTCCGTTATGTGCGGGAGTTCACGAAGCTTCAAAAGCGGCAGGCGTCCACCACAAAGATGCTCGAGGCGCCGGGCGGCGTTGCTCCGTAAAGCAGGAGATACGATAGGCCGTCGGGGGGAGCCGGCCGAGCGCCGAAGCGGGCCGATCGTGACGAGGTCCAGGATCGCCTCAACCACTTGGTGAACCAAGTTTCCACGCACGTGTTGCGGCTGCGCGATGCCTACCGTCGTGCCAGCGCGACGATGCCGACTGTCGGGCTAAACCCGTTCGACCACTCGGTCGACTTCAACGAGTTGCGGCTTCCTGACCTGGTCTCCTTCTTCACCTATATCTCTGAGGAGCTGAGCCGTCTCCGCGCGTTGGTGGGGGCTGAGCTGGACAAGGAGGGGTTGCGGGCTGCCGTCGCCGTTGCCGGGCGAATCCTTTCAGGGCTCCGTCACCGAATCCAGTCGTGCCATTGGGCGCCGTCTTTGTGGTAGCTCCCGTCGACCGGGAGCGGGCTCTGTGGGCAGTTGCACCCTGCATCACCAACGTCGTGCGCCTCGAGAACCAGAGGGACTTCGGTGGTGTTTAGGCGCCCTCTGCATGGGCATGTCCATGTCTCGGCGCAACATGACCGTTGGATCAAACTCAGACGGTGCAGATCGATCCTTTGTAGCACAAAGCGTGTGGGTGTGTTTGGTTGCATTCTCATCTCAATATAGTTGTTTCCTCTTCATGTATTTTTGTCAACCTACTAGTGTGGACTCCTGCACCCTTCATGCACTCTGCCAAACACCCAAAAGTGGGTCGATAAGGGAACTTTTGCTCCCATCCCGTGCACCCTTCATACACCCTGCCTAACACTATTCGTGCTTCATATGGTTCATGTTTCGTGGAGTACTGTAGCACCGTACTCTCCGTGCGCTGTGGACCTAGTTCTGTTAACATTGATCTCACCGTTCATCCTCGACCGGACAGTCGAAAAAGCGGTACTATGTTACATATAGGAGTAGTTGACATGCGCACAACATCATTTTTATCGTCATATCTTACTACACTAGCAACAAGATTGTGTAGTACTGACATATGAACCACTGCACATGCCTAGTAGTAGGAGCACTGTGTATGTTCAAGTGGCTGCCGTGTTTCGCACTCCTCCGTCGTAAGAGTGGAAAGGCTTGCTATAATCATTTTTTCTTCAGAATGAAAAATAGTGGACACGCTCTACCATGCGGATCCTCCTCCAGCCATGCACTAAAGTACTCACTTTCGCCGACGTGGGACAGCCCGACCGGGTCCACCAGGCATGCACTAAATTACTCAGTAGTAGAGTGACGGCAGACTACCCGATCGAACCGCCGCATGAATGCCCAATGAGCCATAAAATCACAAAACCCCCTCCTTTCCAGCACTAAGTTGGACGGACGAAGCAACCATCATTTCACTCTTCTCTCTCAGCTTCCTCTCTTGAAGAAAACCCCCCACTCGCTTCGCTTCTCCCTCATCTCGTTCCTCCTTCCACTCTTCTCTCTCAACTTCCTCTCTTGGATGGACGCCGGAGCACCGGCCGACGTGATCCCTATGGCTCTGGCCAAAACCGTCGAGGCTCATGGTACGAAGAAGCGCAAGCACCCCGCCGAGACTACCGCAGACAAGCTCAAAGCCATCGCCCTGTCCAAGCCCCCCTCTCCGGGATCCCGCATTAAGGAAGTCCAGGTAATGTTTCTTGTTGACGATCTTTTTCTCGATCTTGATCGTGTTTTTTCATCTAACACGCAGTACTAGTACTGGTAGCATAACTTTCTAGAGGATCTTGCATGTGATTTTAGTCTGCCAAATGACGGTTCTAAATTCCTCTTCTGACCAAAACATGCGAGAGGTTGACACTGATTTCTTATAGATTACTTTCAACTATTCCCTCTATCCCAAATTTCTTGTCTTAGATTTGTCTAGATACGGATGTATCTAATACTAAAATGTGACTTGATACATACGTATCTAGACAAATCTAAGACAAGAATTTTGGGACGGAGGGAGTAATTTATTAACATCAATGCTAACTTTTAAGAGGGTATATTTGCCTCAAGAACTTGTGTTATGGATATTGCATGTAATCCCTCCGCTCTCATGCCTTTGAAGACATGTTCTAGTGTCTTTGTTCACTCATTTCTGTGCGTATATGTAGTCATATATGGAGTATAATATCGAAAATCATCTTATATTTCTGAACGGAGGTAGTAATAAAATATGGTTTCTGTTTGAATTAGAACCAGGTCCGTGGTGGATTTGAAGTTCTCAAAGTCATGCCGTGTGAACTGGAAGACCTGATGATGAGTTCTACTGCTGAACTATCCAGCTGCTGTGTCCTTGTCGCCACGTGTCCTGAACTAGTGTTTTCCTGTAGCATTGTTGTCAGGCATGTTCTCGAGGCTGTACTTAATCACAACAATTTCCTGGTCGTGCCTTCGATTACGAAGGGTGTGGTTCTTGTAAAGCTTCGCAACAAATCTGATGCGGCCTGTCTTCATCATCATGTTTATGAGTGGAAAGACCACTCTGTTAGGTTCTCCAAGGTTGACAAGATGGTGTTGGTGCATGTAGACATCTCACACGAAGTCCATGGCCTAGTCAGTTATGCGGGTTTCATCCCGTAGGTCGGTGGCAAGAAATAGTCTGCAGAGTTTAGTTAGTATAACTTTGCTTGTCTGTAGTAAGTACTATTGTTTAGTACTTGATTTGTGTTTGTGAACCCTGTATTGTTTATTAGTACTGCCACTTTTGGTGTGTGGTCAGTCCTGAGAACGGTCTATGTTAATGTCTGTCCACTCAATTCAGTCTGTATATTTTGAAGTATCCAGATCATATTTTTTGTGAGGACGGTTTATCAATTATGGTTACACTCCAATATCTTTATGCATTGCAGGGTTTATCGCACCCACCAAGATTTCCAGTCCCATGGATGTTCGGTCCATACGATTTGTCATGACCTTTGGACTGTCCTGCTTATGGGAGTAGGCGGGGCCCCTGCATGCCACGCATAGTTGGACGATCAATCTTCTGTTTAGTACTTCAACATAGTGATTTCCTGGTAAGGATTCACTCGTGTCACATCAAGTAAATCTTATTGATTTCTTGTCTAAATCTTATTGATTTAATGTCATGTTTTCTTTCTTTTCCTGCAACTTTATGATGCAGGTTTTGCCATGTGACATTCATCACGTAATAAACCGTTTGGTTTGCTCTCGATGGCTATTTTTGCAGGTTTCACTTCTTATGTCGTGTCAAGATGCTTGAAGGCACTATCCATCACTTATATTACTGGAAAAAATTGGATCAGTCTGTTGTGTGAGTACAAGCTGAATCCCTATGATGAACTGCAATTTGGTTTAACAAAAATGCCACAATTATTCCTTCTCGCGTTTAAAAGAAATGAAGAAAAAAACTGGATCATGGTCACGGATCCTAGTCAAGTTAGAAAGCTGATCATAGCAGACCAGACACGATCGCCGCTATCTCGCACAGATCGATCACTGACAGTTGCTCTAGCACTAACAGCGGCAGCAGCTCAGTCTGATCCAGCTGAGGATTGTGCACCGACCGTGTCAGCGGATCAGTCTGATCTACCGGAGGATCGGGCATCGACACCGGCACCTGCTCCGACACCGTCACCTGCTCTACAAGGAGCACCATCTCCGGCAGCAGCAGCGGCTTCGGAACCTGCACCAACACTTGCACTTGCATCTGCTCCGGCCCGTGCAGTTGCACCGGCAACAGACTGGGCTGCAGTTCGCACTTCATATACCAAAGTCCTTACAAAAACCGACATGTCCACCTTCTTGGTAAGCATTGGCCGCCCAAGTGCTTCGTTCTTTTTTCTTTCCATGTTGTTTCACATGATTCAATGTGTTGATCTAACTGTTTGGGTATGTCTTCTTGTCTGCAAACAGAGAATTCCTAGAGCAACGAGGGAGTCGTTCAACAATCCGGGCGACCGCGACCAAGTTTCTCTTACCATGCGCAGCCTTGGTGTGAATGAACCTGCTCAATATACCGTAAGTACAAAGGATGGTCGCATGATGATTGATGCTAAAGGATGGTCAAGGTTCAAATCTAAATCATATCTTGCGGTAGGGGATGATGTCAAAATCGAACTTTCTTGGCAAGGAGAGCGGGTCCAAATCAACTTTGAAATTCTTCAGTACCAGCACACAACTGCCGAACTGATCTATCCTCCGAGAGATTTTGATGTAATAATCTGGCATGGTGAACAAGTGTCATGTGTGTATAAGTAGTACGACAGTATTATTTATCACATGGTATATCGTTAATAGAATTGCAACTCTGATTGCTGGTTAGGAACTGTCGTTCGATTTCATTCCAACAGCTGCCGTGCTTTATTCAATTTTGTCTATTCGCCTTGCGACAGCATCTAAAACCAGCGCCATACCGATCGCTTACAATATGAAAAGCGCCGAGGCAGAACACATGGGCCCCCAAACATGCAGGGTCGGCCTGCAACCCAAAGTCCAGAACCATTAGCCTATCTGAGTATTATATTCTCAGCTGAACCCCCATAGAAAAAAGCTGAACCCCCATAATGCCCGTGCGTTGCAGAGGGAGTATATTTCTCGGCAAGGTGAGCCTGTGATATAAAAGATTTGTATATTTCTTTACAGAGGGAGTATCTCTTTGTCAAAAAATATATTTATGTTTAACTAGTTACTCCTGTCTTTCAACTTCCTTTCGCTGATATGTGGGGAAACCAGCAACGGGGTCCACGTGCCATATGCACAAATTAGAGTGCACAACTTCACGATAGACACACCCCGGTCATAGCACCGCAGTAATGCCCAATGAGCCGTCAAATCACAACCCCCCCTTTCCAGCTTAAGCGATGGCTGACGGAATGACGGCAATATTTCACTGGCCCAATCCCCTTCTCCCTCATCTGCTTGTTCAGAGAAAACCCCCCTCTCGGCGATTGCATAGGGTTTTCTCATGGAGAACCAGGTACAAATTCTTCATCCATCGCCGATAAATCAAAGTCCCTTGGTCGCAGGTAATCCTAGAATGGCAGCCGCCGCCGTTGATGCATTTTTCTTCCTACTGAATCTAGTGTGTTTCATTTGCAGTGCCCAAAGTGCGAGTACCCTACAGGTTTCTGCGCCCTCGGCGAGACGCCACACTTGTTCCTTCTCATCCTAACACATCATTTTGAAAGCAGCGCATGATGTTCCTAGAATCCTCTTTTCTATCCGGGAGGGTGGGGTTTTTTTGAACATGCCGTGTTCTCATATTATTTTTCCTGCATTGTATTATTTGCTCTGCCAGAACACATGTAGTCAAGATGCTCGGCCTTGCCATAACTGAATACACTAGTTTAATAGTCACAGTGAAGACAAGTCATGGATATAAGTTCCGAGTTGGGTTCATGAACTAAGAAGATCGCTGCTTTTTTTATGGCCAAACTTGGATAAACTTTCTCAAGTGTTACGGACTGAAAGTTGGCGCATGAATGTTGATGGAAATAGCAGAACCTGGTCTCATCTTCACTGCGATCTTCCACGCCGACGTCGTTCCAATTGTTCATACATGTTAGTTTTGTATTTGGTTCTTGCTTGTTGCCTCGATTACTTCTTAATCCACATATTCTGTCTAACTAATCACAATTTAACTTTAGAAGTAGCAACGAATCTCTCACGAAGATGCTACTTCTAACTAAGATTTTCTTATAATTGGTGGCACGTGTAGGTTTTTTTCAGAGTTAAGCGATGCTTTCGTTTGTTACTCTGTAATAACTTCGGCCGTTACTAATGGCACTGAAGTTGATCGATCGACATCCACAAGTTCCTACACTTTATTGATCGTCTTGAGGTCCTTGTGGGGCGTTTAAATGGTGGAAGGCCAGGTGGGATATGTGTGCCATCGCTGCACTCATTGAACAGGTCCAACTGCGTGTAGAAACTTATGGTACGAGCTATTTTACATTATATATGTTGTTCATAAACTATTGCTTATACACAGTTTTACAGTGATCTTCTTGAAACAGAGGCTGCCGAAGTTCTATTGTTCCTATCTGAGATGCACGACCATGGTCGGGTCAGACTTGGCGCTTGGTCACAACATGATGTTTATGTCGACCTACTCAATTCCCCTTGGAGGTGAAAATATACTTATTCATGGGTGGTCTCAAATAATGAAGGCCCGTCCATCTTGGAGAATAGGACAGAAGATTATGTTCATGCTTTTCCATGGCTCTAAAGCGAATATCCTATTTATTGACCACGTTGCAAGATGAAGCCACTTTCAGAAGGTTGTGGATGCGCGGGGTGGCGCCTGGGCCTTGTCCTGGGGCTTGGCGGCCTCACCATTGGTTAACTGTAGGCAAAGTAGCACCTTTATTAGGCGTGCTTTATGCAGTTGAACTGTATAAGTACTCATACCGCTTTTAGCTTTGGTTGTTAAGTGCCCTGCTGGTTTTAGTTAAGGTTGTTAAGTACTCCTGCTGCTTTTACGATGTCGTGTTTCTTCAGTCCTGTCTTCCTCCACCGCCAAAACTAAACCAGCGCCGGGGGCCGCTTCTTCCGCCTCCCACGGCTGCGCCTCGGCCAACAAGACGATCGCCGCCCCACCGTCTCCTAAATCGTTAAGGCCGACGTCCTCCACGCGCTTGGGTGCGCTCGCATTGTCAACATGGTCAACAAACAACAGGAATCGGCAGAAGTACGTGGAGAGGATGACAGTAGGGGCCCACCGCGTCAGCGTATGGAAAAATAAAATGCTTCCTCCTAGTGTTTTCCTGACATCTGGGACCCACGACATTGTGAACGTATATAGTCAATAGACAAGAGAACAACACAAGATCGGTGACACACAGGGCGTAGCTATTCGAGCAGTATTTTTTTGTTTGGTATTGTTGAGACGGAGCAGGGTTTGAACTGGGTTGTGGCCCGTCTAGCCCAGGCTTATATTTTATGTTCACCATGTGACCAGCCCAGCTATTTTTTCTTTGTGAAAATGAGCCCAGTTTATTTTTTCTGAAGAATACCTGTAAGTGCATCCAGTGCCACCCCTAGTTGGTTTTGGAGTATTGACGACAAATGTGGTTGAGGGACTAATGCGTTTGTGAGAATTGCAGGATAACGCAGGTAGTGTCCCTCGTTGATTCGGTTTACCTACCGGAGATGACCCCTAAAAATGTATGAAGACATTGACGACAATGGTGGTATGTGAAGATATTCACATTGAAGACTATGACATGAGAAGACATTGAGTGAAGACTATGGAGCCAAGACTGTGTCGCTTCGTTGTTTCCTTTTCTTCTTTGTTGAGTCGTAGGAACCACCGCATCGCTCAAAGGGGTCCAAGTGATCATAGTCGAATGACTAAAGTGATGCTCAACTCAAATCCTATGTCTTCGACGAAGACAATGAGAGCAAAACTTATCCAGAGCTGGATGAGTCAGCTTTGCTTGTAGCCCAAGTAAAGTTGCCGTGTGTGTTTGAAATCTGACCATTGGAACACGTGTCAGTTCCTTAGTGACCCAGGGTCATTTCGGACATAACAGGTCAGGTTGCCTAGTGGCTATAAATAGCCCACCCCCTACATCATAAATTGGTGGCTGCTCAGAGTTAGTACACGACTTTTGTCGTTTGAGAGCAACCCACCTCGAAGCCTTTGAGAGAGAGAAATCCTTGCGAGGACAAAGCCCAAACACCCAGAGCCAAAGAGTGTTAGGCATCATTGAATTCTTTCATGCAATGTGACACGAAGACTTATTACACTTGAGGACTGTGTATCCTCCAGCCGGTTAGGCGTCGCGTTCTGAGCATCCAAGAGTCATTGTGGAGTGCCGGTGAACACAGTCTGTGAAGGTTCGAAAGTCTACCTTGAAGACTTACCAAAGTGATTGGGCGACGACTGTGTGTCCTTAGCTCAAGGGGAATAAGGTGAAGACGCAGTCTTCTGAGTTGAATCTCAGCCTCCCTAACCAGATGTACAGCTTGTCACAAAGAATCGAACTGGTCCAACAAACTCTGTGTCTTCAACAAGTGACTGGTTCTATCCCTTCCCTCCTTTACCCTGAGTTTGTCTTCGTGAAGTCATTGCTTATATGTCTTATCTGTTTGACTTCATTTCTTGACTACTATCATTGTTTGGCTTCATACTATCTTCCATCCTGATCCTACTACCAAGCTGCTATTAGTCTTGTACTTTCACGTTATTGCATACTAGACTATGGTTTGCTTGTTGTAGTTTATCTTCCGCTGCATATCAATTAGGTCATTTCTATTGTTTGTCTTCGAAACATCCGTGTTTTGAAGACTTTCCCAAAAATCGCCTATTCACCCCCTCTAGTCGATAACTAGCACTTTCAATTGGTATCGAGCAAGGTACTCCCTTGTTACGTGTGATTCGGTTTAACCACCGGAGTTTTAGCTATGTCGATCGTAGGGATAATAAAAGTCTCCGCTGCTTGCCCCGTGTTCGATGGAACTGACTATCCCTACTGGAAGAATAAGATGCGCATGCATCTTGAAGCCATTGATGTCGACCTCTGGTATGTCGTCAAGAACGGCGTTCCTAAATCTGGTGAAGGTGTCACCCCTGCTGATGTCAAGAAGTTCATTCAACTGGACTCCACTGCAAAGAACATCATCTGTGGTCATCTGACCAAAGGACAGTATGGCCGTGTGAGTGCTCTGGAAACGTCGAAGCTAGTCTGGGACTGGCTATCCAAGGTCAACGAAGGCGTCTCAACCCAGAGAGATCAAAGAATCAAGATTCTTCGCAACCTCTTCAACCGCTTCAAGAGAAAGCGACAATGAAAATGTCCAGCTCATGTTTGATCGCCTCACCGACATCACAAATGAGCTTCATGCTCTCGGCGCCGAGATCACCAAGCATGAAATCGTCAAGACACTACTTTGAGATCACTTGACAGCTCTTTTGACACCCTTGCCCTCATGATGCAAGAACGCCCCGACTTCAAGACACTCAATCCATCGATATACTTGAGAGGCTCAACACACATGAGTTCCGACTTTACGAGAAAATAGATATCTATGGTCCCAACTATGGCCGTACTCGCTTTGAAGGCAAAAGTTGTTTCCTCATCCGAAGAAGAATCATTGCGGTTCCGATGATCCTCAAGACATTGGAAAGGAACTTGCTATGCTTGTGAAGAAGTTCCAGAAGTTCACTAGGAAGAAAGGCTTCAAAAAGTCTTCACGGTCCAGCTCAATAAATGATGAAGCTTCCACTCATGACTACAAGAAGAGAACCTGTCACAAGTGCAAGAAAACTGGACACTATATATCTGAGTGTCCACAGTGGGACAATGAGAAGAAGAAGAAGAAGAGCAAGGAATATGATTCTGATGACAAGAAGAAGAAGAAATCTTCAAAGTCTTCTTCCAATTCCTCATCAAAGTCTTCATCTCATAAGAAGAGCTCATCTGGCAATGCTCGTGCTTTTGTTGGCAAGGAAATGGATTCAGAGGAGGAGTCTGCTTCTGAGGAGGTGGAGGTGGAGTCTTAAGAGGAGTCCGACCCGGGCGTTGCAAGTCTGGCTTTAGCCACAGCCTATGTTGCCAAGTCCATCTTCAACACTGAAGACAATGACTTCTACACCGGTATAAGGCGATGACAAGGACGACCCTGCTCCCACCCTCTTGCTTCATGGCACGCGGTGCCAAGGTAAAATCACGTGATGCTTAATTTCAAACATCAAGTGAAGATGACTCTGATTGTGAATCCAAACCCAGCTACAAAACACTTGCTAAAATTGCAACTGAACAACAAAGAGCTATGGAACATACTCAAAACTGTTAGACAAAAGCGATGACCTCGTTGGGCCTTGGAAATGACACGTTCACAGTCCTTAGTTGAAGACATTAAAAATCTTCATGCTAAGTACCAAGAACTTGAAAGTCGTCATGAAACGCTCTCAACTACTCATGAAAAGCTCTCCTATGATTATCTTCAAAGGAAGCAAGAGCTTGAGAAATTGAGGGCGGCTCATGAGGATCTTCAAAAAGAGAATGAGTCACTTCGCGCTCAACAGATCGGTTCCGCACGGGATGGATTTGAACCACCATGTCTAAAATGTCTTGAGCGTGATATCACTACCTCTGTTGCTGAATGTTCAACTGCTGCTACTGTTGCATTGTCTTCAACTACTAATGTGGTAACTAACCCCTCTACGGAGGATACCACTGCTATTGCTGATGAAAATGCTAGGTTGAAGACATTGCTTGAAACAGGAATATATAAAAGTCTAAAAGGGCATCAGACACTTTGTGATGTCCTCAAAAAGCATATTCTGAACCGAAACCCTAGGAAAGAGGGTGTTGGGTTTGAGAGGAAAATGAATGTTGATGGTTCCTACTGGAAGCTTTGAGCGGTATCCCAAAACCACATGGGTTCTTTGCAAAGGGACCTTCAGTGGATCCATCCGCCTTTATCTGGCTTTACCTGCTAACCCTATTATCATTGATGAATCCTTTGATGCAAACTATAAGTTGTTCAAGAATCGAGAATGGTGAAGTGTTTGCCGTATATTGGTACTAACTGCAGGAATGGACCGCCTATGAAGAAGATCTGGTTCCCAAAAGCAGTCTTGACAATCTTCCAGTGAATGTCATCATGACACCACCTGGGAAGAAGACAAACCCCAGACCTAAGGCGTCATATGGTCCAAAGGCTTCATACAGACAGAGGACTCACCTGAGTCACCCTAACGCCAATGTTTTGCAGGGAAACCGTAATCAAGTTTACGAATATGAGCGTGTGTCTTCAAACCGCTATGTTCATAGAACTAAGAACTTTTCTGCCTATTCATATGAGTATCATTCATCTCCTTCAAGGCTATTTGCTAGGGCTCCAAAGCCGAAATTCTCAGATGCTGCACTTAGACTAATTGCTTCTAAGCCACCCCTGAAGATGTGGGTGGTTAAGAAGAATTAACTTTCTTTTGCAGGAAAGGGTCTCCAGCTGAAAATCAAAGGCGTCTGATGCTATTGCTGGGGACCTAAAACATCTTGTAGGGCACAAGATAAAATGCCCAAATGGTCTCACTATATATTTTGTTCCTGAATCGTTTGCCATTCATCCTATCAGTCCTAATCTTGATTTAAGCTTCAATAGTCCACTTGCCCGTCAAATGTTTATGCTTCACAATTTTCTTGTTGAAGCCTGTCCCCTAACTGCATCAGAGGGTATGACACCTCATGCTTCGTAATGGATTATGGACGGTGGATGCACTAATCATGTGGACTGGTGATCAAGTCTTCTCATGGACTCAACCTTACGTCCATCGGACAAGAGTCACATCACATTTCTTGACATCGGTAAAAGCAAGGTATTGGGTCTAGGTAGAGTTGCAATCTCAAAGGATCAACACATGGATAAAGTGATGCTTGTTGAATCCCTTGGTTTCAACTTGATGTCTGTCTCAATGCTTTGTGACTTGAACATGATTGTGATATTCAGAAAATATCGTTGCCTTGTACTAATGGAATCTAATAAGTCTCTAGTCTTTGAAGGGTATAGGAAAGATGATCTATACATGGTAGATTTCTCAGCAGGTCCACAGCTTGTCGTATGTCTTCTTGCAAAAGCTTCGAATCTTTGGCTCACGGCATCGAAGGTTGGGGCATCTTGGCATGAGGAACTTACACACGCCGCCAAGAAGAAGCATGTCATAGGCATCGAAGGTGTCAAGTTCAAGAAGGATCATTTGTGTGGTGCTGCGAAATTTGGAAAGATGACTAGGGCAAAGCACCCCTCGAAGACAATCATGACGACATCTCAACCCTTCGAGCTGTTACACATGGATTTGTTTGGCCCTACTCATTACTCTACCCTCACAACAATTGCTTGTCTCTATGGCTTCGTCATTGTTGATGCCTATTCAAGATACACATGGGTGCACATAATTCCCTACAAGACTGAAGTGCAAGATGTCTTCAGACGCTTCGCCAATCGAGCAATGAACAATTATGGCGTCAAGATCAAGCATATCAGAAGTGATAACGGCACTGAATTCAAGAACACAGGACTTGATCTTTATCTGGATACCATGGGAATCACTCATGAGTTCTTAGCTCCATACACACCTCAGCAAAATGGCATCGTGGAGCGCAAGAACCGAACCCTCATTGAGATGGCTCGAACAATGCTCGACAATTACAAGACACCAAGAAAGTTCTGGCCTGAAGCCATTGATACAGCTTATCACGTCATCAACCGTGTTTATATCCATAAGCTTCTGAACAAAACATCCTGTGAGCTCCTTACTGGCAAGAAGCCAAATGTCAGCTACTTCAGAGTATTTGGGGCTAAATCTTTGGATCAAGGATCCCCATCACAAGTCAAAATTTGAACCCAAAGCTCACGAAGGCTTCATGCTTGGTTACGGAAAGGACTCGCACTCCTCTGAGTCTTCAACCTCTATCTCTACAAAATCGTCAAAGCGTGGGACGTGCGATTTGATGAAACCAATGGTTCACAAAGAGAGTTCCTGCCAAGCACACTAGACGAAGCTCCGCCCAGCGAATCTATCAAGCTGATGGGAACTGGTGAAATCATGCCAAATGAAGCACGGCCTGAAGAGGAACTTATCATTTCTGCACCTAACCAACCTGAAGATAATGTTCAGCCTGAAGACAATCCTCCCAGTGAAGACAATGATCAGCATGAGCAAAGTCTTCATCCAGTTCATCCTCGAGTTGCAAATGAAGTACAGATTGAGAAGATAATCGATAGCATCAATGCACCTGGTCCGCTTACTCGCTCAAGAGCAACACAGCTAGCAAATTTCCATGGGCACTTTTCATTTGTGTAAATATCAGAACCCAAGAAAGTTGCTGAAGCTTTTATGGAACCAGAATGGATTCAAGCTATGCAAGAAGAACTTCAACAGTTCAAGCTGAATAATGTTTGGGAACTAGTCAAGCATACGACCCTCATAAGCATAATATTATTGGCACCAAATGGATATATCGAAACAAGCAAGATGAGCATGGTCAAGTCGTCGTAAACAAAGCACGGCTTGTGGCTCAAGGATATACTCAAGTTGAAGGAATTGACTTCGATGAAACATTTGCTCCTGTAGCTAGGCTTGAAGCCATTCGCATACTACTAGCCTATGCTAACCACCACAACATCTTGCTCTATCAAATGGATGTGAAGAGTGCATTTCTCAACGACAAGATTGAAGAAGAAGTATATGTCGCTCAACCACCTGGCTTTGAAGATCCAAAACATCCTTATACGGTGTACAAGCTAAATAAAGCAATCAGATGGCCTCAAACAAGCTCCTCGCGCTGGTATGATACAATCAAAGACTTCACGAAGAGCAAAGGCTTCAAACCTGGATCCCTTGATCCCACACTCTTCACGAAGACATATGATGGTGAACTATTTGTATGCCAAATATATGTGGATGACATTATCTTGGCTGCACCAACCCGAAGTATAGTGATGAATTTGGATACATGATGCAAGAACAATATCGAGATGTCCATGATGGGAGAGCTCAAGTTCTTCCTTGGTCTTCAAATTAAATCGACAAAGAAATGGCATCTTTATATCTCAAGAAAAATACCTCCAAGATTGTCTGAAGAAGTTTGGACTGCAAGAGTGCAAAGGATACACGACGCCAATGCCAGCCAAACACCACTTGGGTCCCGACGACAATGGTAAAGAGTTTGATCAAAAGGTATACCAATCCATGATTGGTTCCTTACTTTACCTATGTGCATCTAGGCCAGATATTATGCTTAGTGTTTGCATGTGTGCTCGACTCCAAGCGGCACCAAAGGAATCGCATCACTTAGCTGTGAAGCGAATTCTTCGATATTTGGCTCACACCCCAACACTCGGATTATGGTATCCAAAGGGCTCAAAATTTGATTTGGTTGGATTTTCGGATGCTGATTATGCTTTGGGTGACAAGGTGGATCGCAAGTCTACATCGGGCACATGTCACTTTACGGGGCGATCACTTTCGTCTGTTGGTCTTCAAAGAAGCGTAACTGTATCACTCTCAACTGCTGAATCTGAGTACATTGCTGTTGGATCTTGTTGTGCTCAGCTTCTATGGATGAAGCAAACTCTCAAGGACTATGGCATCAATCTGACACAAGTACCTCTCTTCTGCGACAACAAAAGCGCCATCAAGATTGCCAACAATCCAGTCCAAGACTCGAAGACAAAGCACATTGAAATTCGTCATCATTTTCTCGTGGATCATGTCATGAAGAAAGATATTGACATCATTCACGTCAACACTGAAGAGCAACTGGCAGCTATCTTCACAAAGCCCTTAGATGAGAAAAGGTTTTGCAAGTTACGGTGTGAGCTAAATATCTTGGAATCCTCAAATGTCCTTTGATTAAGCACACATCCTAACACTTATGCATGTTGATGACTTAGATGTGCGACACACGAAGTAACGTATGTCTTCAATCTAATGAAGACTTACATTCTGAGTGTGAATACATTGATGTGGAATTTGACTTCGAAGCGCCACGATAATTGTGCCCCGTGTCTGGGTCTAATACCTCCTATACGGTGGGTAACGCCACCACCAAATTTCTTTGTTTGAAGTGTTTCACTCATGCCGTTATTTCTGCAATATCTTCGCATTTGATTTGTCTTCAACTTCAACTTATCTTCATGATTCTTCACTATGTTGATTTGGTTGATGTCTGATATATATATATATATATATTGTTCTGTCCTCTACAACATTCACTTATAGCTATGTCTTCTATTTGAATCTTTTGAACTAAGTGAATGTGATCGGACCCTAATCTCTCTATGCTTTCTATCTCAAACTCTATTTGTCCAAATCATATGCATTCTATTGAAACCGTCGAATGTCTTCTCTGCGTCCTTGTCAGCAGAAGACACAGAGCAAACTTTAAGTCTGTTTTAAATGATTCATCCTTACTGTTGAATTCCGGAGAAGCCGGAACGACCATCCAACAAACCTGGCGGGCGTGGGAACGTGGGACATCTCAGAGTATGTTGCATGCGTGCCACGTGCCCCTCAGATGTGAACCGCCAGGCACTCTGCGTAATTGCGCTGCCGCACACCCCTTATAAATACCTGTCCCCTGCGGTAAAGAAAATCTTCTTCCACCTCTCCACCTCGTCAAAACCCTAGCGCCACCGCTAGCTCTCGATGACGCCGGCGACGAAGCGCTTAGCTGCTGCGACCTCTCCGATGCAGTCTTCACACCGGCCGCGAACATCTTCATCTCCGCCGCCGCCGTAGGTGTCCTCCGTCGCCAAGTTAGGGCACGGTGGATTGAACTGCTCGGCCTCCTTTCCTCCCGTCTAGCAGTTCTTCGAAGCGGTAAATATAACTCTATTTTGACCATCTTTTGATCTTCAAGATTCATCCTACTTGCCAAAATTGGTTTACGCCCATACAATGTTAGATCTATTCATGCGCATCTCGTCTTTGCCTAGTATATTCACTTAAGCTTCACAACTAGATAGATTCCTCACTTGTACTTATTCACGGATTCGTACCAATCTGGAACCAACTCTCAGAGTATAAGTGAATGTCTTCTCATCATGAGGTCAATGTCTTCAAACTGATTTATCTTCAAAATCTTACGAGAATGCATATGACCTCTTCCCCTTCCTCGCATCTCTAATGTCATCACGGTACATGTCGTGGGAGAATCCCTTGGTTCTCATAGTCTGCATTCGCTTGCGTAATTCTTACAAAGATCAAACTAACTCTCCTGAAGCCAGTTCATGTCTGTCCAGCAAATGCAAGCCCTTGAAGCCTTTGAACGCGAAGCCATTCAGTTTGAAGCTCATGGCTGCAGATAAATCAGTCAGGAAGGGCGGCAGACAGCGTCGTGAGGGAACCTCAAAAGATCTGCCTGATGACCTCGCAGAGCTGTACAAAACAGATCCCGAAGAGACTTACAATCAGCGCAAGACGCGAATCCAATGGATTCATCGATATTGGGCTGAACAGTGGTTCAAGTACAATTTCGTCACACAGGAAAATGCCGAGAATGATGCTATCAGAAGCCCTTGGGGTGATATTCTCTTTCGAGGCCTTCCTCCCAAGAACATGGCTGAAGCTATTGTACAAGGTTTCTATCCTTGCATAGTCCGTGGACCTCAGCCTGAGAATGCCGACCCAACGTCTTTGCTCTGGTGTCATGACGATAATCTCTTCAAGCGCAACTTCCAGCACGCAAAGGCTTCTGCAAAGGAAAACAAAAAGTCATTGGGATTAGACTTCAACCCTGGTCCCTCTGCTCCCCGTCTTGTGACTCACGTGTGTTGAACCCAATGTCATCGGTCCCTTTTCAAACCTTGAAGGCCTCATCACTTACATCTTGGTCCAAGGTGCCAAAGTGGATCACTCTGATGACGATGTTGAGTCTGATGAAGCCCCAGCTCCTGCTCCTGCTCCAAAGCCGCAGAAGCTTAAGAAAGTCAAGGCTCCAAAGTCACCGCTCCTCCAAAAGCTTCACGTGTGAGGCCATCGCCTTGCACCTCCCGAAGCGATTACGCGGTCGAGGATCAATCCCGTATCTCCAAGAAGACGGAGAAGAGAAAGAAAATTGTCAAGAACACTGAACTGACACTGACCCCTGCTGCCATTCTGCGTGAAGAGCACATTGATCTGTCAAGTGATGACGATCTTGCAGATGATGCTCTTGAGCAACTTATCAAGAGCAAAGAAGAAGCAGAAATCTTCAACAATTTGCCTCTCTTTGATGTGGCAATCATCCATCACTTTATTGATGAGTGGTTTGATACCCCAAACATCAGCTTTGAAGATCTGCAACTTCCAATTGGCCTCAGCGTCTCCTTCAATGGCGCCATTGCTTCTGAGCTACCTCTAGCTCAACGCATTGTTGAACCGAAGCACAAGATTGACTATGAGAAGGCTCGGTTCAAGAAGCATATGGCTGCACTCAGCGTGCAAGACGTCAAAAACTTCAAGGTCATGCTGCACAACCTCAAGGAAGCCTTTGTCAAGAAGCGTGAAGAAGCCAGAGGCTCTCGTGAGCGCATGAAGGCTCTGGCAGACAAGTGCGTGCTTGCCTACAATGAGGCTGAGAAGCGCAAGGCTCTTGGCCATCCTGGCATCAACCCCAGGATGGCTGCAAAGAAAAAGAAGTCTTCAACTGACCAAGCTGCACCTTCAAGGCAGGAAGAGCCCCGCATAGTCTTCCCAAGCAGCATGACTGGCTCGAAGCCAAAAGTCCGATCAACTGCTTCTGAACAGAAGAAGACAAGGGCTACCGAGGCTGAAGCCAGAAAAAGGAAAAATCCTGACGCCTCTGATGCTGCTCCCTCCAAGAAGAAGCTAAAGACCTAAGAACTTCGCATGACTGTTCATGAGCCTGCTTCCACAGAGGCTCCTGAAGCTGAAGAGATTCCAGCACCTGATCCCATCACTGCTGAAGACATTGGTCACCATGACAATGTTGAAGATGATGAAGTTCTTCCTCAAATCGAGTACAATGTGGTATCATCGCTTTGTTAAATGCGAACAGCGAACTCATCAGCATTGGTCGTCCTCTAACGCCAATTGCTCATGATGCTTCATGGGTTGATCGCCCGCAACAACAAGACTCCCCTAGTACTCCCCAACAACAAGTCACTCCCCAACAACAAGTCACTCCCCAACAACAATAGCAAGAAGAAGAGGAAGACTTTGAGGCCCAGCCAACCCCTTCTCCAAAGGCGTCGCCAGCATTTCGCAGGTTTTGCAAAGGTCAAAGGCCTCAAGTACCTCTTTCGAGCGTTCCAGAAGGAGAAGTGCACCACCAACCTGTTGCACGACAAGTGTTTTCAGAAGCCACTCCAACTGTGAATGTCTCTCGAAGTCCGAAGCTAAAGTCATGCTGAAGACAATCCTGCATCACCGCAGACACCCAAGAAGAAGAAGAATGTGTCCCTACACCCCAAAGAATTGAAGAAGTTATCCCCGATATCAACGTGCGATTGCCGACCCTCCAGCTCCTCAAGTGGAGGTTGAAAACATTGAGGCTGCCACCTCCAACACCAATGAAGCCAATGATGTGGTCATGGTGAAGACAATGTGGAGCCTGTACCAACCGCCTCCTGAAGCCCTTTGAAGGAAATGTGCTCAAGACAATGAGGCCACTTGCCCCGAAGCATCTGTGAGCAGCACTGAAGCCTCGATTCTTTGCCCTTTGCTCAGCTCCGCCACCAAGGCCCTACACAATCGAAAGCAAGCATACAACTATGGTGAGCTTGTCACAAGAAGATGGCCCGTTCTAGTCCCTCCGCCTCATGCCTCCGGGTCCTCGGTTCGACTATCATATTGAGCATAGGCCTCAGGTCCGTGCGAAGCCAAGACTGCCAAGGTTTCCAGGCACTGCCACCTCAACAGGTTCTTTCAATGCAAATGGCTTCAAAGCCCACAACACTTTCTTTGACAAAGGAAAGAACCCCTACACAAGGCCAAGGATCTCATCTGACCGTTTCTGGAGCTATCAGCAAAGAAGCTATTATTCATGCGTTCTGTATGACCAAGGGCGCATTTTCCCTCATATGCGCCTCGACACTGAAGCCATTGCCGGACTACCGTGCTTAGAAGAAGCACTTGATTGCTTTCATGATGCAGGTCTGCTTGGTTTCGTTACAGATAAAGAACACTAGAATGAAGAATTAGTGCTTCAATTCTATGCTACCCTCCACATCTGTGGCTACAACAGAGACACAAAGACATGGGTTCTCGAGTGGATGATCGAAATGTTCATCATGAAGCCAAAGCTCTTGACCTCATTGAGCTCACAGGCCTACCCACTCCCGAAGAGCTGTTTGAACTCGATGTCAACTCCACCGCGATGCAATCGGAGAGCATATTTCATAAGCGAGAACCCGACATGAGTCGATCTTTGAGCATGATGAAGCCATCGCCACATGACGCTGAATACCCTCAAGACTTCTTTGTTGATGACCTTGAGTATCTGCCTCGCACAATATATCACATCATCAGCGAACTCTATGGCCTATCAAAGGGCATTCATCGTCTGCAAAGCTTGAAGGAGCAATGAAGACATTGGTCTTCTACATCCTCAATGGCATCAGCTTCAACACACAAGAATTCTTCATCCGACAATTGGTTGCGTCTGGATCTGATCTGTTTGGTCTAAAGTTCTATGCTCCATGGGTCATGCGCCTCATCAAAATGCACTATGTTATCAACTATCAACCCTCTGCTCGCAATCATCTGATCTTTCTACCAAAATGCCACTAAGTCTTCAGAATGCAGATCACCATAGCTTCTCTCAACCCACGGAAGGCGTCCAAGCGGTATCTCGTGTCTATCCCCTGGCTGGGAACACACGTCTGCCTCATTGTGCACGGACTGAAGCCACTGAGAGCACAATTGGCCAAAGGCCTCGGAAGCACTCTCGAGTTCTCAATGATCGAGAACTTCTTGTGGCGCTGCATCAAAAGCAAGATAAGCATCACTCCTGGCTCAAGCGTCAAATGCAAAGCCTCTTGGTGGACGTCAATCGCATTCGAAACCTTGCCACCAAGAATGCTTTTGTCACTCACGAGACACATCGGCGATCATGGAAGAGTTTGACCCTACTCGGTCAAGCAGATCTTCAAGATGATGGCTTCACTGAACGCTTCAAGTTTGACTCCACTCCTCCACGGAATGCAGTCCTACGACGAACTCCATCACTTGAAGACTCTGACTATTCTTCCTCCGCGGCAACTGTCAATGCCAGAGTGATCAATGATGAAGATGATGCTACTTCACCGCCCCCTACTTCTGCACGAATCAACACTGCACCAAGCTCGTCTGCACAGCCTACCAACAACGACAACCCTGCTGCATCATCTTCTTCTGAAGAGGACGAGTAGGTGCTCTATGTCTTCAAACTTTTTTGGTCCTTACTGACAAAAGGGGGAGAAGCATATGAGTTTGATAGTCTTCAAGCGGGTTCATAATGGCGGTTGCACTATATTTTGACTAGTGTTTACAACTCTCGCTTTTGATACATTTGGTTCTTTGAGTTGTAACACTTAAACTCGATGGTCGTCTGCTAATTATTTGCTTTACTCTGGTGCGATGATAAATTCCGCATGTGCGACGATAACTTCCGCACTTAGATCATTCTGCAGACGTCCATTTTTCATTATGCATGTCATTCTCTTAGCTATATTATTTCATGCATGATGAATTATCTTCATAAGTTGAAGAGGATCTCCACAAGTACAACCTGCCATGTGCATTTGCATTCCAAAAGCAAACTACTTATATGCACATCTTCAGGGGGAGCCTTTGCCACTTATGAAGACAATTCCCTATCCTTTACAATTTCACATATTTTATCCCGTTGAAAACTTCAACCAGTTTGTCATCAATCACCAAAAGGGGAGATTGTTAGTGCATCTAGTGCCACCCCTAGTTGGTTTTGGAGTATTGACGACAAATGTGGTTGAGGGACTAATGCGTTTGTGAGAATTGCGGGATAACTTGCAGTAGTGTCCCTCATTGATTCGGGTTTACCTACCGGAGATGACCCTAAAAATGTATGAAGACATTGATGACAATGGTGGTATGTGAAGCTATTCACATTAAAGACTATGACATGAGAAGACATTGAGCGAAGACTATGGGCCTTGAAGATCGTGTCGTTTCGTTGTTTCCTTTTCTTCTTTGTTGAGTCGTAGGAACCACCGTCTTTGTTAAGTGGGGTCCAAGTGATCATAGTCGAGTAATGACTGAAGTGATGCTCAACCCAAATCCTATGTCTTCGGCGAAGACAATGAGAGCAAAACTTATCCAGAGTGGATGAGTCGACTTTGCTTGTAGCCCAAGTAAAGTTGCCGTGTGTGTTTGAAATCTGACCATTGGAACACGTGTCAGTTCCTTAGTGACCCAGGGTCATTTCGGACATAACAGGTCGGGTTGCCTAGTGGCTATAAATAGCCCACCCCCTACACCATAAATTGGTGGCTGCTTAGAGTTAGTACATGGCTTTTGTCATTTGAGAGCAACCCACCTCGAAGCCTTTGAGAGAGAGAAATCCTTACGAGGACAAAGCCCAAACACCCAGAGCCAAAGAGTGTTAGGCATCATTGAAGTCTTTCTGTCTATGTGACCTGAAGACTTTTACACTTGAGGACTGTGTATCCTCCAGCCGGTTAGGCGTCGCGTTCTGAGCATCCAAGAGTCATTGTGGATTGCCGGTGAACGCAGTCTGTGAAGGTTCGAAAGTCTACCTTGAAGACTTACCAGAGTGATTGGGTGAGGACTGTGTGTCCTTAGCTCAAGGGAATAAGGTGAAGACGCGGTCTTGAGTTGAATCTCAGCCTCCCTAACCGGATGTCACAGCTTGTCACAAAGAACTAGAACTGGTCCAACAAATCATGTGTCTTCAACAAGTGACTGGTTCTATCCTTCCCTCCTTTACCACGAGTTTGTCTTCATGAAGTCATTGCTTATATGTCTTATCTGTTTGACTTCATTGCTTGACTACTATCGTTGTTTGGCTTCATACTATCTTCCATCCTGATCCTACTACCAAGCTGCTATTAGTCTTGTACTTTCACGTTATTGCATACTAGACTATGATTTGCTTGTTGTAGTTTATCTTCCGCTGCATATCAATTAGGTCATTTCTATTGTTTGTCTTCAAAACATACGTGTTTTGAAGACTTTCCTAAAAATTGCCTATTCACCCCCCCTCTAGTCCATAACTAGCACTTTCAATACCCAATCCAGGCCTACTTATTTTTCTACGCCCTGATGGGCTGCAACTCTTTCAAGACGGCTGCAAATCTTGAAAGTAATATGAAATGGGTTGTAAATATAAAAACAGATGACAAATTGGCAATTACTTTATAATTTCTGATTTTTTTTCACATTTTCAGATTCTGATTTCACTGGGCATTAACCTAATTTATATATATCTTCAAAGTACTTTAAATCTGGCTCGACATTTCGGTATTAAAAATAGTTTGGAACCCACAGAAATATGTGAAATTGGCCCTGGCCAACCAAAAAAACCGACTGCAATAAATTGCATAAAAGTTGCCATGAGCTATATATAAATTATTAAAAAAAGAGGGAGTGGTCTGACTTGTGGGCCTGTTTAGTTGACGCGTATGCAAGATTTTTAGTTATTAAATCGTCAACAAGCGATTCTAGCAGACGTAACCGTTGGATGTCAATCCAACGGCCGTCGTCATTCTTCAATCTCTGATCTTCTTGCTCCGGCCGCCAAAGTAGCGCCAAGGGACCGCTGCTCCGCCACCCGTGGCGGCTGTCTTTGCCGCGAGCCTCGGCGCCCCTAGTACTCCCACCACCGGCGGGGCATCCCTCTACTCACCCACACCCCCTGTTATTCTGTGGCGATGGCAGCCTCACACCGCAGCCGAACCGGTGAACCCTCGTACTCCTCTCCGCGCGGGCTTCCACTGCCGCATCATCCCCGGCTCCGCGTCGTCCCCTTCCTAGGCCTCGCACGACGTCCACCGTCGTGGTGCTCTCGGCGTGGGGTGGTCAATGTGGTCAACGACCGACTTCCATCGGAAGAGTACTGTACGTGGAGAGGCTGACAGCTGGGTCCACGGCAGCCGCAAGGAAGTGCCTCCTTATTACGCGGAAAATAATTATTCCTCCACCTGACAGCAGGGACCCACCAGACGGGCCACCAGTATTTCACGAAAAAACGTTTGCCCCTGATTGCTGGGACCCACAGGACGGGCCACCGTATTTCACGAAAAAAGTTCCCCCCGCTGTCAGCTCGGACCCACCGGAAGTGCCTCCTTATTACGCACAATAAAATGAATACCCCCTGCTAGCTGGGACCCACCTTGGTGGGAGGCTGACTTAATGGGGCTACTAAGTTGATCGACGGATGCCTTTGTCAACTATAGTCAATATATGAACGATTCTAGCTCCGGTGACCGTATGATGTCCATCCAACGGTAGTAGTGCTTCTTCAACCTCTGGTCTTCTTGCTCCACCGCCCAAAGCAGCGCCGGTCGTGCCGCTTCCTCGCCGCCGTGGCCGGCTGTGATGCCGCGGAGGCCTCACCGCTCCTACTACTACCACCGCTGGCCAGGCCATCCCTCTACGCACCCACTCCCCATGTTATTCTGCGGCGAAGGAAGCCTCACACCGCAGCCGAACGAGTGAACCCTCATACTCCTCTACGCGTGGGCATCCACTGCCGCGTCTTCCCCGGCTCCGCGTCGTCCCCTTCCTAGGCCACACCGTCGTCCACCGCCCTAGTGCTCTCGGCGCGGCATGGTCAAAGTGGTCAAGGAATGGCTTCCAGCAGACGTGGACTGTACGTGGAGAGGCTGACAGCTGGGTCCACGGCCGCAGCAAGGAAGTGCCTCCTTATTATGTGGAAAATAATGATTCCTCCACCTGACAAGCCGGGACCCACCAGACGGGCCATCAGATTTCACGGAAAAACGTTTCCCCACTCGCTGGGACCCACGGCTTCATCTTCGCACGCAAGGAAGTGCGTCCGGCAAAAAACGATTCGCCCCCGATTTGCTGGGACCCACCAGCTACACCTTCGCATGCAAGGAAGTGCGTCCGGGCAAAAAAAACGATTCGCCCCCTGACTGCTGGGACCCACCAGCTACATCTTCGCACGCAAGGAAGTGCGTCCGGGCAAAAAAAAAACGATTCGCCCCCCTGACTGCTGGGACCCACCAGCTACATCTTCGCACGCAAAGGAAGTGCGTCCGCAAAAAATGATTCGCCCCTCATTGCTGGGACCCACCAACTACATTTTCGCACGCAAGGAAGTGCACGGCGATCGGGACCCACCTGGTCGAAGCGTGCGTGGCGTTGTCATTCGGTCGCGAACGTGTACGTACATACTGGTCGTTGTAGAGGCGCGCACGTGTCATAGTAGAGGCGCGCACGTAGCATGTACACGTACGTACAACGGCGAGGGTGCAAGAAAGAAAATAAGGCCACATATGTACATACGGGCAGGGTCTCGAACGCCTACTCGCGCATACGTACGGCCAGGGCTCGTGTACATGGCTGGGTCGGAACGGAGAAACAGCGTCATCGTCATGTTCATGGGGAGGCAACGGAATGTGTCGTGTTCATGGGGAGGCAACGAAATGCGTCGTGTTCATGGGGAGGCAACGGAATGCGTCGTGTTTATCGGGAGGCAACAGAACGAGTGGGAGCCAACCGGCTGAGTCGGAACGGAATGCGTGGTCGTGTTCATTGGGAGGGCTTGGACGGAACAGGCGATGGAAACGAGGCCTGGCATACCGCACAACGGAGGAAACGGACCTCCTACATTCGGAACAGGGTCCTGTTGATCGGGAGGGGTCTGGCGTACCGCAAAACGGAGGAAACGGACCTCCTACGGTCGAAACGGGGGTCCTGTTGATCGGGAGGGGTGTGGCGTACCGCAAAACGGAGGAAACGGACCTCCTACGGTCGAAAGCAGGGTCCTGTTGATCGGGAGGGTGTGGCGTACCACAAAAGCAGACGAAAGCGGACTTGTGTTGGAGCGCTTCACGGTCAGCAGGGTCCTGTTCATCGGGAGGGGTGTGGTGTACCGCAAAACGGGACTCCACGGGATACAGTTCATCTCCACCATCGACCTCCTCCAGCCTCCACGGGCTACCGTTGACCTCCTCCAGCCTCCACGGGCTCCTGTTCATCTAGCCTCCACCGCGCGTTACTCCACCGGCTACTGTTCAACCACCCCTCCACCGTCTACTGTTCATCCATCCCTCCACACCACGGGGTCCTGTTCAACCACCCCTCCACGGGCACCCCTCCACCGTCTACTGTTCATCCAGCCCTCCACACCACGGGGTCCTATTCATCCAGAGGCAACGCCACCGCTCACTGTTCATCCACCCCCCCCCCCGCAACGCTCACTGTTCATCCCGGAGGCAGCATCGATCGGCTTGATTAGCGGCGATGGCGAAGAATCGCTCGATCGAGTTCGATTAACAGCCATCGATCGATCGCTCGGAGTTCGATGAACGCGTAGCCTGTAGTGCAATCGCCGGGTTCGATTAGAGCCAATGCCTCGCACACACGCAGCAGCGTCGTGTACGATAGAAAGCAGCGCATCGCTCGGCCCCGACCTCCCACCGTAACACAGAACTCCCGAACCCCCCTCGCTTCTACCACGGTTTTTCCGTCATGGATGGCCCAAAGAATGTCATCCAGCTGCGTCTCCGGCCCGCCCAAGATGAAAAGCCCATTTTCAGTCATGATTTTTGTAATAGAAGTAGGAGCCCACCACATCTATGATGATACCGGGTTTTGTCACAATTATCGTCATAGAAGTGTCGTATGTATGACAGAAAAAATTTCGTTCGACCCAAAATGTCACGGATGTGTCTTTTTTTTGTAGTGAACCATCAACATTCATTTTCCTCTCGAACCCAACACCCTCTTTCCTAGGGTCTCGGTTCAGAATCTTCTTTTTGAGGATATCACATAGTGTCTGATGCCCTTTGAGACTTTTGTACATCCCAGTCTCAAGCAATGTCTTCAACCTAGCATTTTCATCATCAATAGTAGTGGTATCCTCAACAGAGGGGTTAGTTACAACATCAGTAGTTGAAGATATTGTGACAGTAGCAGCAATAGAACATTCAGCAACAGAAGTGACTCGTTTTGTTTTTAAATATCTTCATGAACTGCTCTCAATTTCTCAAGTTCTTGCTTCCTTTGAAGATAATCATAGGAAAGCTTTTCATGAGTTGTTGAGAGCGTTTCATGACGACTTTCAAGTTCCTCGTACTTAACATGAAGATTTTTGATGTCTTCAATTAAGGACTGAGATCGGGTCATTTCCGCGTCCAACAGGTCATCGCTTTTGTGTAACATATTTTGAATATGTTCCATAGCCTTCTGTTGTTTGGTTGCAATTTTAGCCAATGTTTTGTAGCTAGGTTTGGATTCACAATCAGAGTCATTTTCACTTGATGTTTGAAAATAAGCATTGCGTGAGTTTACCTTGGCACCTCGTGCCATGAAGCAGTAGGTGGGGGCAGAGTCGTCCTTGTCATTAGCATCAGCGTTGGTGACAGAGCCATTGTCTTCAGTGTTGAAGATGGACTTGTCTACGTAGGCTGTGGCTAGAGCCAGAATTGCAACGCCAGAGTCGGACTCCTCCTCAGACTCCACCTCTGCCTCTTCAGAAGCAGACTCCTCCTCTGAATCCATCTCCTTGCCAACAAAATCACGAGCCTTGACAGATGAGCTCTTCTTATGTGATGAAGACCTGAACGAAGACTTGGAAGAAGACTTTGAGGATTTCTTCTTCTTCCTGTCATCAGAATCATATTCCTTGCTTTTCTTCTTCTTCTTCTTGTTCTCATTGTCCCACTGAGGACACTCAGAGATGTAGTGACCAGTTTTCTTGCACTTGTGGCATGTTCTCTTCTTGTGGTCATGAGTAGAAGCTTCATCATTTCTCGAACTGGATCTTGAAGACTTTCGGACACCTTTCTTCTTGGTGAATTTCTGGAACTTCTTCACAAGCATAGTGAGCTCCTTTCCAATGTCTTCAGGATCCCCAGAACTGCAGTCAGATTCTTCTTCAAATGAGGAAACAACTTTTGCCTTCAAAGCGCCAGTACGTCCATAGCTAGAACCATAGATCTCTCTTTCCTCAGATAACTGGAACTCATGTGTGTTGAGCCTCTCAAGTATGTCAGACGGATCGAGAGTCTTGAAGTCAGGGCGTTCTTGGATCATCAAGGCTAGGGTGTCAAACGAGCTGTCAAGTGATCTTAGGAGTGTCTTGATGATTTCATGCTTGGTGATCTCAGTGGCGCCAAGAGCATGAAGCTCATTTGTGATGTCAGTGAGGCGATCAAACGTGAGCTGGACATTCTCATTGTCGTTTCTCTTGAAGTGGTTGAAGAGGTTGCGAAGAACACTGATCCTTGAGTCTCTTTGGGTTGATAAGCCTTCGTTGACCTCGGAAAGCCAGTCCTAGACTAGCTTCAAAGTTTCCAGAGCACTCACACGGCCATACTGTCCTTTGGTCAGATGACCACAGATGATGTTCTTGGCAGTAGAATCCAGTTGAATGAATTTCTTGACATCAATAGGGGTGACACCTTCACTGCCATTGAGAACGCCGTTCTTGACGACATACCAGAGGTCGACATCAAAGGCTTCAAGACGCATACGCATCTTATTCTTCCAGTAGGGGTAGTCAGTGCCATCGAAGACAGGGCACGCAGCGGAGACTTCGATTATCCATGCAGTCGACATAGCTAAAATTCCAGGTGGTTAAACTGAATCACACAGAACAAGGGAGTACCTTGCTCTGATACCAACTAAAAGTGCTAGTTATCGACTAGAGGGGGGTGAATAAGCGATTTTTATGAAAGTCTTAAAAACATGGGGGATTTGAAGACAAACAATAGAAATGAACCTATTGACATGCAGCAGAAGGTAGACTACACTAGACAAGCCATAGTCAATCAAGTAATGAAGCTAAAGCACGAAGACTATTAGCAGCTAGGTAGTATGGATCAAGATGGATGATAGTATGAAGCCAAACAACAATAGTCATCACACAGTGAAGTCAAACAGATAAGGCAAGCAAGCAAATGACTTCACACAAAGACAAACTGTAAATAAGTGAGGGAAGAGATAGAACCAATTGCTTGGTGAGGACAAGGATTTGATTGGACCAGTTCCAGTTGCTGTGACAACTGTACGTCTGGTTAGGGAGGCTGAGATTTAACTCAGAAGACCACGTCTTCACCTTATTCCCCTTGAGCTAAGGACACTTAGTCCTCGCCCAATCACTCTGGTAAGTCTTCAAGGTAGACTTCCAAACCTTCACAGACTTCGCTCACTGACAATCCACAGTGACTCTTGGATGCTCAGAACACGACGCCTAACCGGCTAGAGGATTCACAGTCCTCAAGTGTAACAAGTCTTCGTGTCACGTGAGATGTAAAGACTTGATGATGCCTAACACTCTTTGGCTCTGGGTGTTTTGGGCTTTGTCCTCGCAAGGAACTTTCTCTGAAAGGCTTCGAGGTGGGTTGCTCTCAAACGACAAAAGCCATGCACTAACTCTGAGCAGCCACCAATTTATGGTGTAGGGGGTGGGCAATTTATAGCCACTAGGCAAGCCGACCTGATTTGTCTGAAATGACCCTCGGTCACTAAGGAACTGACACGTGTCCAACGGTCAGATTTGAAACACACGCGGCAACTTGACTTGGGCTACAAGTAAAGCTGACTCATCTAGCTCTCGATAAGGTTTGCTCTCATTGTCTTCGCTCAAAGACTTAGGATTTGGTTGAGCATCACTTCAGTCACTCTGACTTTGTTCACTTGGACCCCAATTAAAAGTACGGTGGTTCCTATGACTCAACAAAGAAGAAAAGGAAACTACGAAGTATCTATGTCTTTGCACTCCATAGTCTTCACGTGAATGTCTTCTCGAGTCATAATCTTAATTGTGAATATCTTCACATACCACCATTGTCTTCAATTTTTTCACACATTTTTAGGGTTCATCTCCGGTAGGTAAACCGAATCAATGAGGGACTACTACCTATGTTATCCTGCAGTTCTCACAAACACATTAGTCCCTCAACCAGGTTTGTCGTCATTACTCCAAAACCAACAAGGGGTGGCACTAGATGCACTGACAAACTTAATATCTGCAACAAAGTATTTAGTAGCAAAGTAGTATGGAAGTAACTGTAATGGTGGCAAAAGTAACAGTAGCAGTTTTGTATTAATTGTAACAGTGGCAACGGAAAAGTAACTAAGCAAAGATCAATATGTGAAAAGCTCGCAGGCATTGGATCAGTGATGGATAATTATGTCGGGTGCGATTCCTCATGCAACAGTTATAACATAGGGTGACACAGAACTAGCTCCAGTTCATCAATGTAACATATGCATGTATTCGGAATATAGGCATACGTGCTTATGGAAAAGAACTTGCATGACATCTTTTGTCCTACCTCCCGTGGCAGTGGGGTCCTATTGGAAACTAAGGGATATTAAGGCCTCCTTTTAATAGAGTACCGTACCAAAGCATTAACACTTAGTGAATACATGAACTCCTCAAACTACGGTCATCACCGGGAGTGGTCCCGATTATTGTCACTTCGGGTTTACGGGTCATAACACATAGTAGGTGACTAATGAATTGCAAGATAAGATCAAGAACTCACATATATTCATGAAAACATAATAGGTTCAGATCTGAATTCATGGCACTCGGGCCCTAGTGACAAGCATTAAGCATAGCAAAGTCATAGCAACATCAATCTCATAACATAGTGGATACTAGGGACCAAACCCTAACAAAACTAACTCGATTACATGATAAATCTCATCCAACCCATCACCGTCCAGCAAGCCTACGATGGAACTACTCACGCACAGCGGTGAGCATCATGAAATTGGTGATGGAGGAAGGTTGATGATGACGACGACGACGGATTCCCCTCTCCGGAGCCCCGAACAGACTCCAGACCAGCCCTCCTGAGAGAGATTAGGGCTTGGCGGCGGCTCCATATCGTAAAACGCGATTGATCCTTCTCTTTGATTTTTTTTCCTCCCCGAACGTGAATATATGGAGTTGGAGTTGAGGTCGGTGGAGCCTTAGGGGGCCCACGAGATAGGGGGCGCGCCCAGGGGGTAGGCGCGCTCCCCACCCTCGTGGACAGGGTGTGGGCCCCTTGTTCTTGATTATTTCGCTAGTATTTTTTATATATTCCAAAAATATTCTCCGTGAAGTTTCAGGTCATTCCGAGAACTTTTATTTCAATACAAAAATAACACCATGGCAATTCTGCTGAAAACAGCGTCAGTCCGGGTTAGTTCCTTTCAAGTCATGCAAGTTAGAGTCCAAAACAAGGGCAAAAGTGTTTGGAAAAGTAGATACGACGGAGACGTATCAATGCATATAATGTAGTATTCGGGACGCCGAAGTATACTCTGAGAGTGTTCGGACTTTCTATCGTTGAAGATATGTATATGGCTCGAATAGAGCCCTTGGCGATTTAAGTCGTACCAAGGTGTATATGCCAATTTGGACATAAGGTAGAAAACAGGGAAAAGGGGCCAATACCAAACAAGTCTGGGCAAAACTGTTTTCATTATAGTCCGGTTGGTATGTCAAAACGTATTTCCACAGAAGATGCGGTAAGCATCACAACTATTTTACATGCCGAGAACAAGGGAAAGTTGTATATATGTCCTAAATTTGGAAAGATGATCTAGAAGATCCTTTGGACGTTATGCCGCACGTCTGCACCGCTTTTCACCTTGGCGTAGGATCCTTTGAGAGGATCGACGATCAAGTATGTATAAGGGGCCTAGAATGGGGCCCTTGTTAGCTCCGGAAATTGATGCGGGCTTGTAAAGAACCTAAAAAAATAAAAACAAGATGAAAAAGGTGGAGCAATATGTAGGTCCGGATAGGGTTGGGCCGTATCGTGGACCCTATGTTTAGTATGCCTCTATCTTTTCCCATGGTATTTTTAACACGTAGTTATGCGCGTGCAGTGCGTATGCCGCTATCAGGCTGGGGCATTGGCGGAGGCCGAATTGCTAATCTAGCTCTATATGAGCCGAACTGTCGTTTTGCAAATTAGACCGGACTCGTTTAACAGTGTCCAGGGGCTTGACTGCCGGTGTGGTCTTCGGCTTAGCGAGGCCACCCTGCACCTCGGCCGCGAGGGTTGTGGTATGTTCTTCTGTACGGAGGGAGCGCTCCATGTTTCCATTGTTATAATGCCACGCGGTCCTGGCATCTTAAGCTTAAGATAAGCGTAGTGCGGTACTGCATTGAAACGGGCGAAAGCAGTTCATCCGAGTAGTGCGTGATAGCCACTTCGAAACGGGACAATGTCGAAGAACAAGTCTTCGCTCCGGCAGTTATCCGGTGAGCCGAAGACGACTTCCAGCGTTATGGATCCTGTGCAACAACCTTCTATGTCGGGTATTACCCCTTTAAAGGTGGTTTTAGTGGGCTTGATTCTTGATGGATCAATGCCCATTTTACGGACGGTGTCCTGATAAAGCAGATTGAGACTGCTACCGCCGTCCATGAGAACTCACGTGAGGTGGAATCCATTGATAATTGGATTAAGGACCAATGCGGCCGAACCCCCATGAAGGATACTGGTCGGTTGGTCTCTGTGGTCGAAGGTGATCGGACAGGCTGACCACGGATTAAACTTTGGGGCGACTGGCTCTAAGGCATAGATGTCCCTTAACGCGCGCTTGCGCTCCCGCTTGGCGATATGAGTGACGTTGATCATGTTCTCTGTTTTGACCCCGGGGGGAAATTTCTACTGTCCCCCTATGTTCTGTGGGCAAGGCTCTTCATCGTCGTCCTCACTGGGCAGCCCCTTCCCCTTGTGCTCGGCGTTGAGCTTGCCGGCCTACTTAAAGACCCAAAAATTCCTGTTGGTATGATTGGCAGGCTTATTGGGGGTGCCATGAATCTGGCAAGGCCGATCGAGTATTCTGGCGAGACCATCTTTGTTTCCTTTGAATGGCCTCTTCCTTTGACCGGGTTTGGAGCCACTGAAGCTGGTGTTAACCATCGTGTCTTTGGTATCTTGGTTATTGTTTCGACGCTTGTGTTTATTGCGTTGTGGCTTGCCATTGCCATCCCTGGCTTCGGAAGTGCCGGGGTCGCTGGTGCTGTTGCTTTGATGAGCCAGCCAGCTATCTTCTCCCGTGCAAAAGCGGGTCATGAGTGCGGTAAGGGATGCCATGGACTTCGGCTTTTCTTGGCCGAGGTGTCGGGCGAGCCACTCATCTCGGACGCTGCGTTTAAAGGCTGCGAAAGCTTCGGCGTCTGGACAATCCACATTTCGATTCTTTTTAATCAAGAACCTGGTCCAAAGTTTCTGGGCTGATTCTCCGGGCTACTGGACCTTGTGGCTAAGGTCATCAGCGTCTGGAGGCCGGACATGGGTGCCTTCAAAGTTGTCTCTAAAGGCGTCCTCCAAGTCTTCTCGGCTTCCAATAGAGTTTTCTGGGAGGCTGTTCAGCCAATGTCGTGCTGGCCCCTTGAGTTTTAGGGGTAGGTACTTGATGGCGTGGAGGTCATCACCGCGAGCCATGTGGATGCGGAGAAGAAAATTTTTGATCCGTACTGCGGGTCCATCGTACCATCGTATGATTCGATGTTCACGGGTTTAATCCTTCGGGGAACTGGTACTCCATAACCTCATCGGTGAAGAACAAGGGGTGTGCGGCGCCTCTATATCGAGTGATGTCGCGGCGCTGTTCGGATGAAGTCCGAATGCGGTTCTTGGCTCGAGGGAGGTTGTGCCTGTCACGCCAGGCCTGATGGCCGTCCTCTCATGTCGGAGCACGTCCCCTTAAACCATAGATTGATCTTGTAAGACTGGCTCAACTGTCCAGGTCCTTGCGTAAGTCATAGGTATAGCCCGGGGCCGCTGCCTCCCTGCCTCGACGGCGTGGTAGCGCGGGCTAGTGCTCTGCATGGGTAGCTGGTCTGTCCCGTCCGCGCAGTGGTCGGTCGGGCTTGTAGTAGCTTACGCTTCGGGTAACTCTTGGTTGGGCGCTCGAGGCCGTATTCCTCGGCTGCAAGGACATTAGTCCATCTGCCATTGAGTATATCCTGTTCAGCTTGACGCTGCTGCTGCTTCTTTTTCAGGCTTCTCGTAGTGGCGATTAGCCTACGCTTAAAGCGCTCTTGCTCGAGGGGCTCCTCCAGCACGATAAAGTCTTCGTCGCCGAGGCTCACATCCTCTTCGGAGGTCGGCAGGTAGTTACTATCCTCCAAGTCCTCGTTCCCGACTGGATCATCGGGGATGATTTGGCCGTCCTGCCAATCATACTGTTCGGATGTTGGCTCGACAGGGGCTTCGGGGTCTTTGGCATTTTCCGGAGTGTTATTGTCTTCGGTGCCGGTATTGCTGTCTTTTTTGCGAAGCGATTTTGAGCGGAGCCGTTGACGTCGATGTTTTGGAGGTGCTTCGGCAGGCTTGTCCTCAATCGGATCCTTCTTGCCGTTGTCATCATCCTCTTTTGGTGTATCAACCATGTATACGTCGTATATGGAGGTGGCCGTCCAACGTCCGGTAAACGGAGGGTTTTGGCTTTGATCGTCTCCGGCATCATCGTCCATGCCGTCGATGTCTTCGGAGGCGTAATCCAGCATGTCGGTTAGATCCTCGACAGTGGCTATGAAGTGGGTGGTGGGGGGAACGTAAAATTCCCCGCTCTCAGCCCCTAATCCGGGTTGGGCGTAATTCGGAGGCGATTCCTCTGCGATGGCGAGGGATCACATTTAAGTCCTGGGCCTCATTTAGAAGCGAGGTTTGGACAGACATGCGAGGGTCTGTGGGGCCGGCCAGGGTAAGGGCCTCCTGCCCGCGCCCCCGCTTATGGCGGACCTCGAGAGTTCGGATTTAGAGTCCGAGGGAGAGTCCGGCACTTTAGTGACAAAGGGAGTTCGTTTCGCTTTTGGGTTTGCTGATAACGCCATCCCCACCGGATCTCCGGTTGCGAGTTCCATAATGGCAGAGAGTCCAGCGGGCTCTAAGTTCCCGTCTTCGGACCCGGTTGTCCGCTCCGGATCTAAGGCCAGAGCGGCGGTCGTGGCCGCGAATCCTTCGAAGATCAAGTCTCCTCGGATATCGGCGATATAGTTTAGGTTCCAGAAACTGATCCAATGACCAGGGGCATAGCTATGGATCTGCTCAAGGTGGCCAATCAAGTTAGCACACAATGTGAAGCCGCCGAATACGAAGATTTGGCCCGGGACTAAAGTCTCCTTCGCAACAGCATTATTGTAGATGATCGAACGAGCCACCGAACCATCTGTCGACAACATAGAGGAACTCACAATGAAAGCACCAATGTCGGTGTCAAAACCGGCCGATCTCGGGTAGGGGGTCCTGAACTTTGCGTCTGAGGATCGAAGGTAATAGGAGGCAGGGGACACGATGTTTACCCAGGTTTGGACCCTCTTAACGGAGGTAATACCCTACTTCCTGCTTGATTGACTTGGATGAATATGTGGATTACAAGAGTTGATCTACCTCGAGATCGTAATGGCTAAACCCTAGATGTCTAGCCCATATGATTATGATGATCGCTATGGACTAAACCCTCCGGCTTATATAGACACCGGAGGGGCCTAGGGTTGGTTTGTACAGAGTCAGTTTACAGAGAAAGGAATCTTCATATCCGAATGCCAAGCTTGCCTTCTACGCCAAGGAGAGTCCCATCTGGACATAGGAGAAGGCCTTCTATCTTGCATCTTCATGGCCCACCAGCCCGGCCTACGTCACATAGCCTGAACGCCTAGGGACCCCCTAATCCAGGACTCCCTCGCCCCTCGTGTGATCCGACCAGGATTAGCATGTCCATGCGACAAGGATTATGAGATAATCGGGTTTGTGGTCGGCATCACTGGAACGACAAAAGGTCGAGCTAGCACAAGGATGACAGACTCACCTTGAGCCCGACAACATATATCGCATGGCAAAAGGAATGGAAGTATGATGTACAGGTTCGCCTAACCAGCTTCATAGTCTGCTTGGTGTTCGGAATGCCTTGCTAGGGGCCGCTACCAACCGTGCAGTTCGGAGGTGATCCGAACTGCGACCAAGCCGGCTTGAACCTAAGGGGTCGTGCGCTTAAGGGACGGAACCTACAAGGTCAGATCCGGAGACACTGGTCGGATGTGATCCGAGCTGTATTCGGATTGTGGCCGAGTAGACTTATGGGCTTTAGGGCCCGTGCGAGGCCCAAGTGTTGAGCCCGCGATGGACGCCTATATAAAGTGGGGTGCGGCACACTCATGCAGTTGTTCGCTTCAGTGCTGTCACTAGGGTTTTGCATGTGTTGCGAATACACACCTCCACTCGCTGCCGGTTGTGTGATCGGACCTAGCAGTCCGCGCATGACGTTCCTCCTGCACACGCGAATACCCTTAGAGGCGGTGCACTTGCACCGCTCTGGTGAACCTGTACATGGGAACCGACGACTGGCTGTTCGAGGGAGATCGTACGAGGAGGAGACGATCCACGCGGACGCACTGCCCCAACTCTTCTTCCACTGCACGGCACTGTGCGTCTAGTGGTAGCAAACTGTGATCCATCTCCCGTAGCATGTTCTTGGTTGTTCTGCGCGTAGGAAATTTTAATTTGTAGTCGACGCACCCTACCGTAGAACCCAACACCTGGAGATAGTTTGTGTGCATACGTGAAAGGGGTGTAGAGGGGGTGTATGCGATGGAGAGAGAGATGCTCTTCGTTTCTCTTTATTATGACAAACTTTATATATAGTATAAAAATATAAAAAAACCATAGTGCAGAATAAATATCATTGGGTGCACCATGCAATGCAAATTAACATTCATACTCCTCCATATGACTTTTAATGTTGTATATATGTAGAAATTTTAAAATAATTTGTGTGCCACACTTTGTTTGGCTTTATTCAAAAGGAATGTTGTATAAAAAATATTGAAGAGAGGGCTTTTTAGATCAATCACTACAAAAAAAGACACATCCGTGACATTTTGGGCCGAACGAAAATCTTTTCTGTCATACTTATGACACTTCTATGACGATAATTGTGACAAAACCCGGTATCATCATAGATGTGGTGGGGTCCTACTTCTATGAAAAAAAATCATGACAGAAAATGGGCTTTTCGTCCTGGGCGGGCCGGAGACGCAGCTGCATGACATTTTTGGGCCGTCCATGACGGAAAAAACCGTGGTAGAAGCGAGGGCGCAGAAAATATCGGGGAGTCCCCGGTTATGGTGGGTGGTCGGGGGCCGAGCGATGCGTGTTTCTCTCGTACGTACACACGTGTGTGCGAGGCGTTGGGCTCTAACTGAACCCGAGCAAGGCGTTGGGCTATAACTGAACCCGAGCGATTGCACTGCAGGCTACGTGTTACTGAACCTGAGCGATCGATTGATGGCTGTTAACTGAACCCTATCGGGTGATTCCTTCGCTACTACTGCTAACTGAAGCTGATCCATGCTGCCTCTGGATGAACAGTGAGCGTTGCAGGGGGGTGGATGAACAGTTCCCGGTGGGGGTGGATGAATAGGACCCCGTGGTGTTGGCTCTGGATGAACAGTACACCGATCGATCGAGTCGGTTGGGGCTGGATGAACAGGACCCCGTGGAGGGCAGGATGAACAGGACCACCCCGTGGAGGGCAGGACGAACAATAGACGGTGGAGGGCAGGATGAACAGTAGCCCGTGGAGGGGTGGTTGAACAGGAGCCCGTGGAGAGGGCTCGTTGAACAGTAGCCGGGGGAGTAGCGCCCGGTGGAGGATGGATGAACAAGAGCCCGTGGAAGAACAGTCGCAGGTGCAGGATGGAGGAGGTGGACGATGGATGAATAGTAGCCCGTGGAGGCTGGAGGGGGTCGACAGTGGAGATGAACAGTATCCCATGGAGTCCCGTTTTGCGGTACGCCACACACCTCCCGATGAACAGGACCCCCGTTTCGACCGTAGCGCTCCAACACAAGTCCGTTTCCTCCGTTTTGCGGTACGCCACACCCCTCCCGATCAATAGGACCCCCGTTTCGACCGTAGGAGGTCCGTTTACTCTGTTTTGCGGTACGCCAGACCCCTCCCGATGAATAGGATCCCATTTCAAACATGGCCGGTCGAACACAAGGCTGTTTCCTCCATTCTGCGGTACGCCAGGCCTCATTTCCATCGGATGTTCCGTCCAAGCCCTCCCGATGAACACGATGACACATTCCGTTCCGACCCAGCCGGTTGGCTCCCCATGAACACGACGACGACACAGTTTCTCTGTTCTGACCCAGCCATGTACACGAGCCCTGGCCGTGCGTACGCACGAGTAGGCGTTCGAGACCCCGCCTGTATGTACGTACGTGGCCGTATTTAGTTTCTTGCACCCTGGCCGTTGTACATACGTGTACATGCTACGTGCGCGCCTCTACTACGACACGTGCGCGCCTATACATCGACCAGTATGTACGTACACGTTCGCGACCAGAATGACAATGCTACGTATGCTTTGACCAGGTGGGTCCCGACTGTCACGCACTTCCTTGCGTGCGAAGATGTAGCTGGTGGGTCCCAGCACTCAGGGGGAAACATTTTTTTCACGAAATACGGTGTCCCGTCCGGTGGGTCCCCGCTGTCAGGTGGAGGAGTAATTATTTTGCGCGTAATAAGGAGGCACTTCCTTGCTGCAGCCGTGGACCCGGTATCGGCCTCTCCACGTCTGATCCACGTCCGATGGAAGTCGTTCCTTGACCATGTTGACCACGCCACGCCGAGAGCACCAGGCGGTGGATGACGGCGAGGCCCGGAAGGGGACGATGCGGAGCCGGGAAGACGCGGCATGGAAGCCCGCGAAGAGGAGTACGAGGGTTCACTGGTTCGGCTGTGGTGTGAGGCTGCCGTCGCCGCAGGGCCTGGCCAGCGGTGGGAATAGTAGGGGGCGGTGAGGCCTCCGCGGCAGCATAGCCTGCCACGGAAGGCAGGAGCATGCGACACGACCGGCGCTGCTTTGGGTGGCTGGAGCAATAAGACCAGAGGTTGAAGAAGCACTACGGCCGTTGGATGGACATCGTACGGTCACTAGAGCTAGAATCGTTCATATTGACTAAGTTGACAAAGCACTCCATCCCCGTCAACTTAGTAGGCCCACAAGTCAGCCACCCACCAAGGTGGGTCCCAACTAGCAGGGGGAGTATTCATTTTTTGCGTAATAAGGAGGCACATCCGATGGGTCCGTGCTGACAGCAGGGGAAAGTTTTTTTTGCAAAATACGGTGACCCATCCGGTGGGTCCCAGCAGTCAGGGAGGAAACATTTTTTCGCAAAATACGGTGGCCCGTCCGGTGGGTCCCTGCTGTTAGGTGGAGGAATCATTATTTTCCTTGTAATAAGGAGGCACTTCTTTGCTGCGGGTGTGGACCCAGCTGTCAGCCTCTCCACGTATAGTACACTTCCGACTGAAGTCGTTCCTTGACCACGTTGACCATGTCGCATTCCGTTGCATGCATGCGTCCATGGGCGTGGTGCGACCCCACTGTCAGCCTCTCACGTACAGTCATGTACCGATGACTCTCAGTTGTTGACCACGTTGACCATACCGTGCCGAGCAGACCAAAGGCCGGTGGACGACAGCGAGGCCCCAGACTGGAATGACCCGGAGATGGGGAAGGCAGGCGGTGGAGTCTCGAGATGGAGAGGAGTGGGAAACTTGATCGGTTCGAGCGCGGCAAAGACAGCCATGATGCCGCCTACGTAAGATGTGAGCAAGAACAGAGGTTGAAGAAGGAGCACGGCTGTTGGATTAACATCCAAAGGTCCAGCTGCTAGATCATTAGTTGATTAAGTTGACAAAGCCATGCGTACACGTCCGCTTAGTAGGCCCACAAGTCAGCCACCAAATCTGACGGGTCCCAGCTGTCAACGGGAGGAATAATTTTTTTCGCATAACAAGGAGGTACTTCCTTCCGTGCGAAGATACAGCTGGTGGGTCCCAACTGTCAGGTGGAGGAAACATTTTTTTCATCTTAATAAGCAGGAACTTTCCTTGCGTGCGACCATGGACCTCGTGGGTCCCAGCCGTCAGGCTCTCCACGTACAGTCCTCTTTCGATGACTCTCGTTTGTTGACCACGTGCACCGAGCGAAGTGAGGCGGTGGACGACGGCGAGGCCCCGGACGGGAACGACTCGGAGATGGGAAGACGCGGCAGTGCAGTGGCAGATTGAGTGGAGGAGAAGGGTTATAATAGGTTCTGGTGCGGCGTGGGGCTGCAGCCGGTGGAGATTAACAGGAGGCGTGGAGGGATAGCCTGGCCGACGGTGGGGTAGCGCTTTATAGCGATGCGTGCTAAGCAGAGCCGCTAGCCGCCGGAGGCCGGACCAGGCGGTCCTGGCGACGCTGGAGGAAGAAGACGAGAGATTGAAGGTGCATGCCGACCAAGTTGACAACGCCTGCGTAGGCTTCGACCTATTGGCCCACATGTCAGCCTGCAAAAATGTGGCATATATTTAACCCATGTTTTCTAGAATGTACAGTCCATTTGCTGGGCTGGGTGAACAAATAATTTTGCATCAATGCGGCCCATTTATATTATCTAAGAAATCCCAGCCCATTTGCACTTCCTTCAAATACACGAATTAGCTGGGCTCGTTATATATATAAAGTTATGTTAGAAGGAGCAATTAATATCAAAAATAAACCGGAGAGGCACATTTTTTATATACATAATTAACAAATTAGCGAGTTATTGCTCAAAATAAAAATGAGCGCATTATTATTACATTCCTTAAAATCTTCGCAAGCTTTTGTACGCAATCACAAGGATTTTCCTTGCCTGTGAGTCAAAAACAACCAGGATTTTCCTTGCCAACTTCTGTTAAACATTTACTTTTATAAGTTAATAACACGTGGCATGTTTTCATAATGTATATATAAGTCTCTATAAAATATACGATAATACTAATAATATAAATATATATAATGTGGTTAAAAATACATTGGGCTGCCGATCTTTAAGGAAAAGCCCATATGCCGGTATGGACCTCAAAAAATAAGTTGAAACCATTGTCACCCGTATGTCGTGGGCTACGCATGTTAAAATACAAAACCTAGGCCTAGCTGATACTTGTTCGCCCTTTGAAAAAAAAATGATACCAGATCCCCAAGCGAACTGGATTATAGAGGGGGCCGCCGGCACGACTGAAGAAGCACATCAGGAGAGATTTTTTTCTTCAGTGGATGGCTCTCGATGGCGCTTTGTTACTTGCCTTTGCACCATACAACTTGTATTTTTAGCCTCCTAGTCCGTGGTGGACCAGCAGCCCATTTGCTGGGCGGGCCAACCTACAGAAACCAGCACTCGATTTTTCATCAGGCCCCAAAAACAACGCAATACTATGTTTGTTTTGAGGCCGAAAACATTACGACAGGGGTTGAGCAGGGGAGGGGGAAAGACAGAGCAAAAATATTAAAAAGGGCTGATGCGCCGTTGCTACCCTAACAAAGCAGGTGCAATTCTTCTCGGGAAGAAGGTGTGCCGTTGACACCCACACGTCACATACCCCACAGTAGGCATACTAACAAGTTCACACATAAGCACAACAGAAAAGGTAAACATTCGTATCAAACTCAGGTTCACAGGACACGTTCATATTCATAGCCAACATTCACTATCAACAACTCAAAAGATTCATATATACACAAGTTCAACATATCTATGGATCCAAATGATTGATAGATCACACAACAATATTCATAGATAATTCACAAGAAGATTCAGATATACACATGTTCAGTATGTTTATGCATCCAAATGATCGAGATCACAGCCAATATGATCCATGGAGGAACTTTAATTACCTAGGGTACAGACTGGTAAATGGTGTTCAGTCGGAGGTACTTCTTGCTAAAATTAATGCTTGTACGAGTAAACTTTCGAGTACATAAGAGGCAGCACAGACAATCTGAACTTTGCTTGTAGGTTTATCCTCAAATAGTGGCCTCATGCCGAGGAGGTTTGAGAAGCTTGGCCACTACTTTCATCCAACTAGTTTACTGGCTCATCTTGGTCCTGTAGCTAGCCAAAATTCTACATTGCAAACTGGTAAATGGTGTTCAGTCGGATGTACTTCTTGCTTAAATTAATGCTTCTACGAGTAAACTTTCGAGTACATAAGAGGCAAGAGCATAATCTGAACTTTGCTTGTAGGTTTATCCTCAAATAGTGGCCTCGTGCGAGGGAGGTTTGAGCAACTTGGCCACTACTTTCATCCAATTAGTTCTTGGCTCATCTTGGTCCTGTATCTCGCCAAAATTCTACATTGCAGAGCGAGAAAGGAGGCGGTTGAGAAAATGAACCACCCAAATTTTTGTGCAGTTCAACTGAAATGGAGCATCCACAGCGTGCATGATTAACTGCCCGAGATGAATATCTGGCGTCAACCAACATGTCTAGAATCTTTAGACTCCATGCCATACAGTTCGCTACCATATGTGCGAGATAACCAAAAGGCACAAGTTGGGACCAAAAATGGACTGCGTTTTTACGGGCTATCATAAGCAATATTTTTGGCGTTCACTCTCCTAATACTTGGAGTTTGACAATTGATTGACACCGGTTGATACTTGAATGAATATCGACACTTCTTCCTGTCAACATCGATGCTTGTCTGAGTGAACTTTGGAGTACATAGCAGCAGCATAAGTACCTGTCCATCTAATCTTTTTGTGCAGTTCTACTGAAATCACCCGATGTAATGGTTTGCCTGCGAGTTCAGGCTCCAAGTTACTCCTTTATGAAATCGGCAAACAGTAGCACAATACCAAATTACCAATACATATGACAAGCACAATAATTAGTATAAAGACCAGTACCAACCTGCGTGAGGTAGCATATCAATTACTATTTCCTTTGACTGGAAGCTGAGATAAGCCAAGCGACTGACAACAATGGAAGAATGCAAGCCGAGATTAGTGACTAACAGGAAAGGAAGGAAGCTGTCGATGCAATGAAGCACCCAAAGTTTTTGTGCAGTTCCACCAAAATCGAGCATCCCTGTTGGCACATATATTGAGAGAGTGAGATTACTGTAATAGTGGGACTAGTTGATGAAACATACACTAACAAATAGAAGCACCCTCATTATCTTAATGGGTAAAGTTAGCATTCCCTCCCTGCTCCACCAGATGATTCACCTCATAGACAAGCATACACACGTACATGATTCAGCATAGGGTGCTACTAAAGATTTGTTTAACTCCAACAGGAAAATTAGGTAGCAATAAATTAGTGGTACTTAAGTACTCCTAATTAATTAAGTGAGACAACAGAAGTGGAAGGGCTCCCTGGAGGATCGTCTCACATGTAAGGTAGTCGTTGCCGGAGCCCTTGAATGGCCTCGACTGAGGCCTCTGGCTTTAGCAAGATCGCCTTGGCACTGTTTACTCTTCTTCTTCTTCCTATTCATGCTCTGTTTCTCAGTCTCCTCACCAGTTGGTGAAACCAAGTACATGGTTGGCCTTCTATTTCAGAATTGGTTTTGTCAGTGAGGGAGTACAAGTGTACTAGTAAAAAATAGCATTATTTTCTCATGGCAATGCAAAATAGAGATGAACACATGCATTAAATATCATTCTTACCTAAAGGAAGGTTATGGTGCCAATATGGATGATGAGGATTGGAACAGAGATCTCCCTTTGTGCAGTTCCACCGAAATGAACCAACTGTTCCATTCTGACATTCCAGTTAAACAGCACAAAAGTCACTTCTTTTAAGAAGAGTTTTGTGCAGTGCACCAAAAGGTCACAACAACAACCAGGTGAAATGGATATCCCTGTTTGCACAAAAAGCTACAGAGGAAACAGTCAGAGTCTCAAACAATTACAGGCAACAATATTTGGCTAAACTTGTCATGTCTTATAATAGTGGCATGGCTTCATTTTTACCAGGGGCATTAGATTAAGAACAGCTAAATATTTGGTGTAAGGGCATGGGACAGTGGGTGCACCTGCAGTCCAGCACCATGTACCTAAACAGGGGCATAAAGTGGTGATTCATAGTTTGTTGCCTTGAGAAACAAACATCCAAGAAACATATCTGGGTTGGTCCCATTTTTGTTCACTCTAGCCACCTACTCCTATGTGTGGATAGCAAATCTAGTCCTGGTCATACCACTGTGCACTGCGTTACCCCTATATTTCCCTTTTCGACCAAGAGACCGGTTGGATGACGATGCATGTACTACTTTCACCCCCTTTCCTTCCTGTTTGTACCAAGTCTGATGTACTACATACTAAATTCCCCCACCCCCACTTTATTTCTTGTTTGAACCAAGTAAAAGATTCGACTCCATGAAGTAGCTTTACCTCTAACAATAGAAGAAAAAAATAGGTGATGTCGGAGCATCCGATCGAGAGGGGCTGAGAAGTAGAAAATGATGCACATGCAGCGACGTAGCGAGCTGGGGAAGTAGAGCTAAGGCGGTTTCGAAGGAAGATATACCTGAAGGTCGTCGGGATGTGGATAGGTGGGCGGCGGGAGGCCGAATCCGACCACACTAGGGCAACGACGAAGGGATCGGAGGACCTCTCGCGCCGGCGCTCGGCCAGAGATAACGGTGCGGCCGACAGTTGGTCTCCTCCCTCGCTATCGACGACAGCCTAAACGCTGCCCCTCCTCCCCTTCACGGGCGGAGGGGGATACGTCCGGATCTGTGACCAGCGGTGAGGATAGAAAGAACGTGTTTTTTGAAGGGAGAAAGACAGTGTTACTACCCCTATCTTGTTTAGATCTGGAGAGGATGAGAGTGTGTGAATAGAGCAACCCTAGCAAGCAAGCGCGGAGGCTCCGGCCTATATATACGTAGTGGGGTAGTTTTCCTTTTTCACTCCATCGAAACAATCGTTTAAAATTGTGTACTACGTGCCAGGTCACCGTTTTTTTAGTTGTTGATTGTTTTTTGAGATAGCTACCCGCTTGTTCCAAGTGGTGTTACGGTGTGTGTAGGACCTTGAAGTATGTCTAGAGAGGGGGTGATTAGACTACTTGACCAATAAAAACCTAACCTTTTCCCAATTTTAGACTTTGGCAGATTTTAGCTATCCTTGAACTAGTCAAGCAATCTTCACACAATTCAAGCAAGCATGCAAAGAGTATATTGGCAGCGGAAATTAAAGCATGCAACTTGCAAGAATGTAAAGGGAAGGGTTTGGAGGATTCAAACGCAATTGGAGACATGGATGTTTTTGTCGTGGTTCCGATAGGTGGTGCTATCGTACATCCACGTTGATGGAGACTTCAACCCACGTAGGGTAATGGTTGCCTTGTGAGTCCACGGAGGGCTCCACCCATGAAGGGTCCACGAAGAAGCAACCTTGTCTATCCCACCATGGCCGTCACCCACGAAGGACTTGCCTCACTAGCGGTAGATCTTCACGAAGTAGGCGATCTCCTTGCCCTTACAAACTCCTTGGTTCAACTCCACAATCTTGTCGGAGGCTCCCAAGTGACACCTAGCCAATCTAGGAGACACCACTCTCCAAGAAGCAACAAATGGTGTGTTGATGATGAACTCCTTGCTCTTGTGCTTCAAATGTTAGTCTCCCCAACACTCAACTCTCTCTCACGGGATTTGGATTTGGTGGAAAGAAGATTTGAGTGGAAAGCAACTTGGGAAAGGCTAGAGATCAAGATTTATGTGGTTGGAATGGAGTATCTTGGCCTCAACACATGAGTAGGTGGTTCTCTCTTAAAACTGGTAAGTTGGAAGTGTAGGTTTGTTCTGATGGCTCTCTCCACGAATGAAGAGGAGGTGGAGGGGTATATATAGCCTCCACACAAAATCTAACCGTTACACACAATTTACCAATCTCGGTGGGACCGAATCAACAAACTCGGTCGGACCGATTTAGTAAACCTAGTGATCGTTAGGGTTTTCGATGGGACTGACATGCATCTCGGTAGGACCGATATGGTTAGTGTCGGGGATATACCCCGCGGCGTAAACCGGCCGGAAGTATAACCCGGCCGGACTTGGCGGTTTACCTGAAGAACCCGCTGACACTTGGCGGTTCACTGGCGACCCGGCGGTTTATGGTTCATTGGTAATCCGGCAGGCGGGTCAGAGGAGCGGCAAGACCCGGTGGCCTGACTGGCGGTTCATGAAGGCCGGTTCGACTACGGTGGGCCGGTTTAAGAGGAAAGACATAAGGAATATTTGTCTTACAAGGAGTTAAGACCTGTACTTGTATCCGGTTCGTATTAGAGATAGACTAGTCCTAATCCTAATAGGACTCCACATGTAACCCGCCCTTCAACATATATAAGGAGGCGGGGCTCCCCAAAGGGAGAGGCTACAAGAAAACAACAATATCTAGGGCTAGACACAACTAGAGGAGAGCCGGTTCTGGCGACTCCCTCATGATCATAATGAGACCTAGCCTCAAACAAAGCACGTAGGGCTATTACCGGATGATGTTTCCCGGGGCCCAAAGCTGTCTAAATCCCTGTCTTGTGTTGCGTCTCTCGATTCCGCTCAACCCCTCTCAAGCTACCACATAGATGCGTTGGCCTCGCGACTAAGTCCTAACACTAAGGACATCTGGCGTGTTAAATCCACGACAGTTGGCGCCCACCGTGGGCCTGCGCACGGTGGTGTTGAGTTCTTGAAGGGATTTCTTGCAGGAATCGGGAAGTCTGCAATTTTCCGGATGAGCTGGTTTGAAAGGATTTGCATCAACTTCAACAGTTCAGATTTGGATCTATAAGATTTTAAGGTTCAAGAAATATTAGGGTGACAACTTGTCTGCCGTCCTCATCTGATGATCTATCGAAGTCAACAGGAAGTTTGACCATGTACGACTTTTCTCGGCTGTTTGAAAACAGTATATAGCAATCAAGCTGTCGAATCGTTACATCGCTAAGACCATCAACTTCCATTGAAGTCTGATCGGACACATTACAAGACCCGGAGCATCAACTCGTAGCTGCTAGTTTTTCCTTCAAAGTACAACAATCCAAAGCGGATCAAGATCAACAGGAGTTCAAGATGCGAACAAATCGCCGAGACCGACTAATTTTTGCTGCTTTGAAAAAGAAAAAAATCATCAATCGTGATCCGTAGTAGATACAACTACGACCTAGAAGTGGGTTTAGCGTTGACCCGGTCTTGTTCGCTGCTGACCTTCACCGGTTCACTAGTATGTGGCCATGGCTGCGCCATGGCCGCCAAACACCGAGCGGACTGTTTTCAACTGTCTCCGCCTCGGTTTGACCTCAAGTCACCTTCCGCCGAAGCATCACCAAGTCAACGCTTTGTGAGCCGCTGGTCTTTGCTCTATCAATCCACCGAGATCGAGGCGCCTCTGCTCCGACTCGAACCGCTGTGTATCGGACCACGGGCGCTAACCCACCACCCGTGCCGAATCGCCATGACCTGCTCCTCCACTTCGAGTCGTCTCCGACTCCGGACCGCCGCCGTCTCCGTCGAGGTTTCAAATCAGCCCCGCCGCCATGGGTCGACCGCGCCGCATCATTACTTCAACCGCGGCAGGGACGAGCCGCTGTTGTTTCTTTTGTCGCTGGCTTGCCCCTCACGCCGTGGCCGACACTAAGAGCAGTCGCCGCTCCGCCTCGGTCAAGCAATCACCGTTATGCCTCGCCGAACCACTGCATCCACTTTCAAACCGCCCTGCGCGGATTCGTTCCGACCCGCTGGTCTGCACTGTTTCAACCTGCCGCTCACTTCGCCTCTGGCGTGGCTTCGAGCCGCCCGGTCGCCGCGATCTTCGTTGCGAGCCGCCCGTCGCCACGCGGTTTCCGAGTCATCGTTCTAAAATGCGCCGCCCGGCCTGTGATTCGCTGCCCGGCTTGCGAGTCGTCTCTCACGAGTGCACCTTGGATGTTTCTCATAAGCAAGGTGAGCCGGGAGGTAGAGGCTGTTGCAAGCCCCACCGGATGACTTCAACCCACGCTGCGGGCTGGCCTGAACTTGATGTGAGCCGCCCGATGGCGGATCAAATCGCCCGGCGCCAAGTTCTATAGCCATGGGCAAATTCTGCCGAGCTTCGTTTCCGTGGCCTGCGCCCTCGCCCATGTTGGCTAGCTAGTGGCCTAGTGCTAGTTGTGTTTGCATGTATATGGTACAGACAGGCGGAAGCGGAGGCAGGGGCAGCACATACGCCGCAAAGTTTTACGATACTCTACTAGTCCTTGGAAAGTGCTAGATGAAGAACGTATGCATCAAATGCATTTTCATCCGTATTACTATGAGTGCAAGGCAAAGACTACATGGATAGTGCTAAAGGTAGTACTCTCGATTAAATGTCTGAGAATACCTATGCAATTACTGCTGCTGCAAAACACGAGGAATAAAGCACGCGAAGGAGGTTGCGCCAAGGACAAGTCTGAGGCGTTATTTCTCCTAACCTGTTGACGAGGCGAGGAGGTGCAGATTTTAAGCAGTGCAAACAGAGGATGCTTCAAAAAAAAGTGCTGCAGCGCTCTCTGCAGAGAGCTCACACCAAATATGACCCCAACTCCGGGCGCTGCGATGCGAATCCGTTTGTCCAGCTTCAAACATAGTTTTACACCATTGGAAGGAAAAGTGACTACGTTGTTTTCAAGAGAGAGGGTCAAACTACTTGTTTGACTCCCATACACATGCATGGAAGAAAAATCAGTTAGTATTACAGAGTACTACTACGACCCATGCGAAGATCAAATGAAAAGAAGATCGACAAGCATCAACATAAATGTGCTTTGGATACATATATGGATCAAAGGGAATTCAGTAACAATCTTTGGAAAATTATCTACGGACGAGATGATCCGTCGTAAAAAATAATCAGGTGATATCCGTCTAAGTCTATTTTATTACCACAATATTGTTTTCGTCAAAGAAACAAATACTTTGGTCTGTATCTTTTTTGTATGCAGGAATTTATTTATTTCCAAATGATGTTATATCGCGGAAATTTGTCCTTGCCGTGCCACTCAATAGAAGCACCCAAGCTGCTGCCCTTGCGCACCAATCCATATCGGCATATCGAGTCGCACCCGCTTATACAAGCTGCCCAATGGATGTTTGTAGACCGCCGCCCTGCGGTCCGGTTTATTCAACAAAATCTGGAGCAATTAATGATATCAGCTCCCACTTATACCGGACGCCATCGAGTTTGTTTAAACATCAACAACCAGCTGCGATGAACCATTGGCCGAGTTGTTGACATGGATCATACGGGATTATTTATAACCCGCCGCAGTCACCTCAACATTCTATGGATTCACATCGCGCTATCAATGCCGATGATATACACCTTCTACTATGGTCAAGAACAGATAATCTCAAGACAACTCCTCGAGTCGTCTTAAGACTCGGGGGCTACAATTACATGACTCAACAACCCTTGCCGGTTTCAAAGCTCAAGAACTCCGGATCATTGGAGGAAGATAACCCGGTCCCGGAAGCTACTGTTATATTGATGAAAATTTAAAGGCCGTCGAAATATTCCGGCTCACGGTGATGCTTCCGGTTTATAGTCCGGTTTAAGAAATCCCGTCTCCCACACAGCGCTAAAGCTATTAGTATCTGGTTCAAATCCGGTTTAAGAGGAAGCTATCTCTTGCAAAGCTCGACGCTCTCAATATCCGGTTCAAAATCCCGGTTCAAGAAGGATTTATCTCTTGCAAAAAGTTAAAAGTTGCGAAGAGGACCTGTTGCCATGATGCGCAGTTCAAACATAGGTATCCTGCCTTATGGGCTCATCTTCATATGATCACTTGGGGCTTTCTATTCAAACATAGGTGTATTCACCAAAGAGAACATGGCGTTACTACCCTCTTGCTGCGGCTATCAAGACAATATGATCATCAGGGGCCAAAGAGAGTTTGTTGCACAAAGACAACTCAAAACATAGGCACCCGTGAGCACGGCTCGAAATATATCACATGGGGGCTTCGCTTGCAAAGCGGAGTCCATTAATCCGCTATCACGCGAGAACAAAGCTTGGGAGCTTCACACCCAAGGGGCCAAAGAGAGTCTTGTTGCTAAGCACAACTCAAACATAGGCACCCATTGAGCACAGCTCACAAAGTTACTTAGGGGCTCTTTGTGTCAAATACCAAAGAGTTTGAAAGGACCCTTGTAACGGGTATCGACCCACGGCTTGGAAGCTGGTGTATTCACCTAAAACTCCGGGTTAACCTGCCTTCATCAAGTAAGCCACTCCTATCCGTGTAATCTGGCATGACCATAAGCGTTTGTGATTACTCTCCTTTGAGACCACGAACTTGTCAAAGTTAAAGCAGCGATTAGTTAGTTGGAGGCCCATCTTAAAAGGCTTTGTCAAATGGTTTAACTCAGCGGCACTGGCAGCCCATGAAAAGCCTCGAATTTGGGCACAGCAGCCCTTGAAAAGCCTCGACTACACGGTTTTATTTGCCTTTGTCAAGATTTTGTTCTCTTTTGATAAATTTTATGTTGAACCGGCGTCTCGGCCCGGCATGACTAATAGTCATCAAATTAACCGGTGTTCTTTAACCGGCTCGACTTTCAACTACAAGTTGTCAAGACATAATCACTTATAATCCGGTGTTTATTGACCCGGCCTGGCTTTCGGCTATAAGTCGCCAGTATATATTGGATTGCGCCATTGGAATCATGCGCTTATAAATCATTGGATATATTATTCAAATAGCCAACATGGCTGGATTTTTATTTTGGTTATCAATAACCGATTATTATGATTAAGGTTTTCAAAGTCGCGTTAGCGCAATGGCTATCATATTGTCAATGGATATGATTTATTCTACAATTGAAGGAATAGTCAGAGTCAGCTGCGGGCTTACGACCCGGCACTTGGGGCTACATTATTCAAGTTGAGATTACATCAAATATGCAAGTCTCATGTCGCCGCAAGCATGCACCATGACACTTGGGGCTAATGCAAAGTCATTGTTTGCACACCATATTGAAGACCCGACTCATCACATCATAATGAGCGGCCATTGGGGGCTACCAATTGCTCTGTCAATTATTCAAGGTACAACACTTTTTATCCATTATATTGAAGGGACCACCGCTCAGTTGGTAAAGCACAAAGCTCTTAACCTTGTGGGCATGGATTCAAGCCCCATGATGGGGGCTACACGTTTACAAGATTATATTTACAAAGTCCCTGCTTATTATTGCATAATGACCCGGCCCTTGGAGGCTACATTGGTTGAAGTTTTTATGAGCATCAATTACAAGTTCCAGGTTGCTGCAAGCATGACAACCCGGCACTTGGGGGCTACAGTATGACCCTGTGGCTGCAACCCGGCGTCATTAATAATCATGAACCGGCGTTGGCAACAATCACGAACCGATTATACGCAACAATCATGAACCAGCGTTGGTAACAATTATGACTCGGTGCCATCCATATCTACAAACCGGCAATTTTGGCAATGACAAACCAGCAAGTTCTACATTTTCAAACCGGCTGGTATCAGTGGAATATTTGAAGACCAATATTTTTGTCAAATCTGAGCATTGAAGGCTGGCTCAAGTGGATTATTCTTCACAAATTTTCTCTGGGAAATCAATGTCAAGAAATTGAGTATGAAGCTGACACATTAAACCGGATTTTCTAGAAGGAGGAAATGACAAGGATTTAAGGATGATCCGATGCGGTTTACAAGAATTCTTAACCCGGAGCATAATCTGTCAAGTTTGTTCTTGTGTTTATTTCGCAGGATCAGTTTAACATGGATAAATCCAAATTAAACCGGGGCTAATGTCGGGATATACCCTTGGCGTAAACCGGCGGAAGTATAACCCGGCGGACTTGGCGGTTTACTGAAGAACCCGTGACACTTGGCGGTTCACTTTGGCGACCCGGTTTATGGTTCATTGGTAATCCGGCAAAGCGGTCGAGGAGCGGCAAGACCGGTGGCCTTTGATCGGCGGTTCATGAAGGCAGTTCAACTACGGTGGCCCGGTTTAAGAGGAAAGACATAAGGAATATTTGTCTTACAAGGAGTTAAGACCTGGACTTGTATCCGGTTTGTATTAGAGATAGACTAGTCCTAATCCTAATAGGACTCCACGTGTAACCCGCCCCTTCAACATATATAAGGAGGGGCAGGGCTCCCCAAAGGGAGAGGCTACAAGAAAACAACAATATCTAGGGCTAGACACAACTAGAGGAGAGCCGGTTTACGGCGACTCCCTCATGATCATAATGAGACCTAGCCTCAAACAAAGACGTGGGGCTATTACCGGATGATGTTTCCGGGGCCGAAGCTGTCTAAATCCCTGTCTTGTGTTGCGTCTCTCGATTCCGCTCAACCCCTCTCAAGCTACCACATAGATGCGTTGGCCTCGCGACTAAGTCCTAACACTAAGGACATCTGGCGTGTTAAATCCACGACAGTTAGGGTTAGGGCATAACGTAATCTTGGTGAGACCGATTACACAAACTCGGTGAGACCGATTTTGGTAATTAGCTAACCAGAGAGTTGGTCAGGTAAACTTGGTGGGACCGATTCGCTCTTTCAGTGAGACCAAAAAGTTATGAAAGGGAAACAGAGAGTTTACATTGCAATCTCGGTGGGACCGATCGCTCACTTCGGTTAGACCGAAACGTTACGAAGGGAAACAGAGAGATTACAATCCCATCTCGATGAGACCGAGATCCCTATCTGTGACCGATTTGCCTAGGGTTTGTGGCAGTGGCTATGACATCTGAACTCGGTGGCGCCGGATAGATAGAATCGGTAGGGCCGAGTTTGACTTTGGGTTTAGGTCATATGTGGATGTGAGAAAGTAGTGGAGGGTTTTGGAGCATATCACTAAGCACATGAAGCAAGAGGCTCATTAAGCAACACCTCATCCCTCCTTGATAGTATTGGCTTTTCCTATAGACTCAATGTGATCTTGGATCACTAAAATGTAAAATGTAGAGACTTGAGCTTTTGAGCTTGAGCCAATCCTTTGTCCTTAATATTTTGAGGGATCCACTTCCATCATCCATGCCATGCCAATCATTGAGCTTGCCTGAAATATTCATCTTGGAATAGTATTAGCTCAATGAGCTATATGTTGTTATGAATTACCAAAACCATCTAGGGATAGTTGCACTTTCAATCTCCCCCTTTTTGGTAATTGATGACAACATATAGATCAAAGCTTCGACAAATGATAATAGAATTGAAAAACATCGTCGCTTTGAGAAGTATGTGATAAGCAAGAGCTCCCCCTAAATTTGTGCATATATTAAGATTTGCTTTGGACTGCAAATGCACAAGGAATTAGGCTCATGGGTTACTCTTCCATGTCACATACATCTTGGTGGAGCGCTCAAAATAATAAAGATTGAATACATGCACTCATCACCAAGCACGGTGAATGATCATATAAGGATAAATAAAATGATATCATAACAAGCATAAGTGTAGCTTATGATCAAACACATGATCATCAATGTCTCACAGGTAAAGCATAGTATCTCAAGCAATCAAACGCAAAAAAAAAGGTTCAACCAAGAAGACAAGAGAGAACAAAAGCAAATCTCTCTCTCTCTCGAAGCCTATGATCTATACATTTTTCTCCCTCTTTGGCAACAGATTACCAAAAAGTTCCTAGAAAAATGCATAGCACTATGTCGTCTCTCAGGCTTGGTCTTCTGGTGGTGGTGTAGATAGGACTCCAAGGATGAACGCATCAGTAGACGTGGTAGGAGCTGGAAGAGTTGGTGCTGGAGCTGGTTGAGCTAGAGCTGTAGCTGGAGCCGAAGAAGTGGCTCTGGTGTCTGTAGTTGGCACTGCAGCTGACCTCTGAGCTCTAGGCACTCTGGCAAATGCATCTGTTGTCTTTCCCTTCCTCTCCTGCATATCATCTTGTAGCTGCTCCACAGCTGACTGAATCTCAGTCACTTTGACATCTATATCATAGAATTTTTGTTCCATGATTCTTTCCAGGCTCTCCTGGTTTTGAGTTAGGGTGGCCAACCCCTTCTCAATCCGCAGAGTTGATGCTATCAAGTAACCAAGTTGCTCCTGCTTGTTCTTGAAAAAGTACTCTGATGCCTCTGCTAGAGTGGGCATCTTGGCAGCCTTCTCTTGCCTTGCCTTCTCCTTCCTCTCTTGAGCTTGCACTGATGATGGTTCATTCTCAGTCATGACAACTCGATTGTCCTCAAATTCAGGATAGAGAACCATGTGTTCCTTATCCAATAGATACTTCCTTGTGCCCATCTTCGAGTTTATCAACTCCACGAATCATGGGGCATATCCACAGCTCCTCTTCTGGTCTGCTGCTGTCCTCTTAATAGTCTCAACTATGAGGCTCATGACCTTGAATTTTTGAGGCACATCAAAATCGTGAAGCAAATTGATCGCATGCCCTCTAATTATATTATGGTCACCTGATTTGGGCAACAGAGTATGCCTTAAGATCCAGTTGATCGTAGGCAGCCCTGACAACAGAAAATGGACTGATCCAAACTTGAAGGACTCAAGTGCATAATCTGGGATCTCCTTGTACATCTGTGACATTGAGTTATGATCCATCTTCTTCTTGCCATAAATGTCCAAGTCATCTTCACTTTCCTTTGGGGCATTGATCAGACTTGCCCATTCCTCTATGGTAGACTGGTATGTGGTTCCTTCTGACATCCAAACTATCCTGCCATCTGGATAGAAGTGTGTCGTGGAGTAGAATTGCATGATGAGCTCATCGTTCCAGTTTGTGAGCTTCTGCCCAACAAAATCTGCAACTCCACACACACTGAAGCTGTCATATACTCCAGGGTAGTGTTCTGCATTCTCCTGCATGTAGGTCCAGTCGACCCATCTCATGTCACAAACTATGGGCTTCTTATACAAGAAAATAGTCTCATAGAAGTCCTGCTGCTCCTTGGTGTGGAACCTGTAATCTACAGCAGTCCTTCTCCTGGCGGCATATGGATCTGCCTCTCTCCATAGCCTCAACCCATGATATCTCCTGATCTTCATGTTCTCAGCCACAGGATGTGCATCATTGTGCTCTGGGATCTTGGGTTTGAGCTTCCTTAGGACCTGCCCTTCTTCATCTTCCTCAGCATCAACCTCAGGCATTGGGGCCTTGTTCTTTTCAGCTGCAGGTATGCTCCTGGTATTCCTCTTGGTTGCATTCTTGGGCTTGGGGGCAGCTTTGGGCTTTGAAGTTGCAGCCCCGGATTTGATAGCATCACCCATCAGCTTTTGTGCCTTGGGTGCTGGTTCTGCAACCTCTTCTTCTTCTTCCTCTTCCATCATGGAAGACTTCCCAATCACTCTGCCCATGGTCTTCTTGACCCTTTCCTTCCTTCTCTTTCCTTCAACAGCAGCAGGCTCTTTGGGTTGGGATTCCAAAGGAGCTTGAGTAGACACTCTGGCTTTGGACATTGGTTGTCTACCTGCTGGCCTTTTGATCTTCAAACCAGGCTTAACTGCTGATGAGATGAACTCCCTCTTAAGCACTTTCTTCTTGGAGCTTGCCTCATCCTCAACTGCCACATAATCTTCATCCTCAGACTCTGAGGTCTTCTTCTTCCTTGTTCTTGTGGCAGCCTTGGGCAAGTTGCTGGGAGTGCTTCTGCTCCCCTCATATGAGCTGCTGGAGGGACTAGTGCCCTCACTCAATTGGATCTGCTCTTCAGATTTATTCTGGCTATCACTTTGGTCTGACATGCTGCTCACGCTGACTGCTGACCCTGTGAATAGTTATAGATGAGGTAGAGTGGATAAGCATCACAAAATGCAGAGATTTTTGCAAAAGAATGATTCAAAAAACTTAGTTTTAGTTTCCCACTGAAAGCATTTCGGATCTACCAATTTTCAAACTCGGTGACACCGTAGCAGTTTTGGAACCTAAACTAGTGAACTCGGTCAGACCGAGTCACAGTTCGGTAGCACCGAGACTGCTAGGGTTTCAAAAAGTTCTAAAATCGGTCACACCGATTAGCAATTCTCGGTCAGACCGAGACTTACTAATGCAATGACGTTAGCCAAATTGGTGGGACCGAGTTTTTCAACTCGGTGGGTCCGAGATGGTTCCGGCGGAAACCTAACCCTAAATTTTCGAATCAAAACTATTCTAAGGATTGATTTGACTGGATAGGAGTGTTGCAATCATGCAAAGATGCATAACGAACACAATGTGCTAAGAATCGGATGAGGAAAGCACTGTGATCGAGTTCATACCCTAGTTCGGCAGGAACTCGCTACGGCGGCAACGGCGGAGGAGAATTCCGTTGACGGCGGCGGAGACCAGCGACAGGAGGCGGCTGACGACGAAGTCAATGATCCGTAGACCCAGTTGGCAGAGCGAGCTATGCGCGGGCGAGAAGTTTCGGAGAAAGTTTTCCAAAATTTGCTCGTGCGAATATATAGCCCGTCCCTGTCAGTGTGACCGAGTGGTACAACTCAGTGGCACCGAGATGCATAACTGTTAACAGTTACAGCAACTCGGTGTGACCGAAAAGTACAAATCGGTTGCACCGAGATGAAAACCTAGATCGACTTAGTAATCTCGGTATGACCGAAATGGAGGAATCGGTCAGACCGAAAATCACAAAGAAGTTTTGGAAGTTTAAGTCTATGACGAATCGGGGACTCAGTGCTCCTCACACAGTGGTTCGAATCTGACTTGATCAAATTTTGTGATGTAGCATGAATAGAGTTTGAGACAAGAAAAGCATAGATGGCTAGAGAAGGTTCTTAGGCATTCTTGTCCATACACTTGGCCAAAGAAAAAGAAGCCAATCAATCAAAACAACAAGTGGATGTCCTCGAATGAGTAAAATATGCAACCAACATGCTCACACAATAAAATGACAAATGAAATATGTGACAAAGCATGCACAACCAATTCTAGCATCTATCAAACAATTGGCGATGACTAGGTCATCTATATATGAGTATATTGACTTAGGAGTCAAATGAGAACATTTGATCATAGGTCATACTCATCGTTTAAGCTCAAGTGGGGTTACCACTTTTACAAAAAGCATTTATGTGTTCACATCATTAGAGCTGCTTTGACTCAATTCTTAGAGTTAAGCTCCCCCTAGATGTGAGATCCCCCCTTGGAGGGATGAACTAACCTTGGGTTTTGTCGATGATGACTTCATGTAGGTGTTGAAGATGTGGATGCTCAATGTTGATGTAGATCGTTTGGAGCAATCCTTTGGAGTGAGTTGCACTTTCCATACCTACATGGGTTAGTCCCATAAGGAACAAACAAGAATATCCATAGACATAGAGTGATGCACACACAAAATGATGTCCATGAAAACTTTAGGTTACCTTGTCCCTTGCCTTACCAACATGAGGGTTTGTGACTCCTTGAACTAGTGCAAGATATGGAAGTTGATTGCACTTGTCCTCGCCATAATGATATGAGTGAATAATGTTGGCGGAGTCACCCTCAATAACTCTCTAGTTCTTCTTCTTCGGGATCCACATCATCTTGATGGGAATCCTTGGTGTAGTAGTTGTACTTGATGAAGTAGAACTTGACGTAGTCTTGGGAACCCACTTGACCAAGGCCTTAGGTGCTTCTTCAAATGCATCAATCTCCTCTTGAAGCTTGTCCTTGCCTTTGTTCTTGTGGTCTTGTGGTGTAAGATCATCTTGTGCTTGTGTTCCCTTGAAGGAAGTAGGATCATACTTCTCTTGTTGAGGAACAAACTTCGTCTTGGGGTATTGATCTTCTTCCCACCCAACTCCATTGGCATTGAACTTTCATTCAAAACCAACACCTTGATTCTTCCGGTGCCTTCCTTGCTTGCGTACAATTTCCTCAAATTGCTTACTCCCTAAGGCTCTTGTATACACCTTTCTCTATAATTCCCTTCAATAAGCTGTTTTCTTGCTCAAGTGTAACTTGGCTAAGAGGTTCATTAGTGGAATCAAGAGAACTAATAGAAGCAACAATATTGGATTTAGCATTATTATTGTTACTACTAGAGGAAGAATCTTTCTTGTTCTTGTTACTAGACTTGACTTGAGGCATGTAAGTAGATAGGAGTAAACGCTTGGCAATGTAAGAAGAACTTTTCTTACGGAGATCATCATTGATTGCCTTTAAGAACTCATGCTCTTATTCAAGATTGAGCTTTTCAAAGCATAACTTCTCATGAGCCCTTAAAAGTTCTCGGTGATCTTCGAAGATAGTTTCATGAGCTAACTTAAGAGTGTTTAGTTCTTTAGTTAGACGCTCAATCTTCTCCTTATCATTGTCATTCGTTTCATCTTGATTAGCATGATTAATTGACGTTTCATCATAGTATTCATCACTAGAGTTGTCAACAAGTAAATCATCATCACCTAGCAAGTCATCTTCATCACTATTAAAATCAACATACTCAGGGTGTGTTACCTTAGGACCTTTGGCCATGAAGCATCTACCAGTTCCTTCATTTGGTGATTCAAATATGTCGTAGGAGTTGGTTGACACAAGTGCTAGACCGGCAACACCTTCATCTTGAGTGTATTCGAATTCGGAGTGATAGCTTCTCTCGGAGTGATGGTCGGAGTCGGGCGGATACCCATTCGCCAACATGAGCTTGATGTCTTCGTTTTGTGTAGCTCTTTGATGACTTGTCCTTTCTTTCCGAATCCTTGCTTCTCCGTGAGGGTCTTCGTTCATAACGATCATCTCTACTCCTTCTCTCTCTTGGTGGTGATTCTTCTCTTCTACTTCTTCTCTTGGGAGAATCTTCTCTTCTTTTGTAGGGTGCCGTACACTCATTGGAATAGTGTCCGGTCTCCCACAATTGTAGCAATTGCGCTCTCGACTAGAAGATCTTTTGTCATTGTAGGACCTTGACTTAGAGCTTCTTTCTTTGCTTCTACTCTTGTAGAATTTGTTGAAGTTCTTCACCATTAAGCTCAATTCTTCATTGAAGGTTTGTTTCTCACTTGATGATGTGGGGGCTTCACATGAGGCTTTGTAAGCACCACTTGACTTGTTGTGAAGTTCCTCCTTATCCTTGAGTGACATCTCATGATAACCAATTCTTCCGATTGACTTACATTGGCTTGAGATCTTTGTAATTTGGCATCATTTGGATCAATGTGCACACGGTATCATATTTTCCATCCGATGCTCTTAGGATCTTCTTGATGATGAATCATCGGTCATCTCTTCACTTCCTAAGCCGGCAATCTCATTTGTGATAAGAGCAAGCCTAGAGTACATTTCAGCGACACCTTCACCATCCTTCATTTTGAACTTGTCAAGCTGACTTTGGAGCACATCCAACTTGGATTCCTTGACGGAGTCGGTACCTTCGTGCATATCAATCAAAATATCCCAAATTTCCTTTGCATTCTCAAGACGGCTGATTTTGTTGAACTCCTCGGGGCACAAGCCATTGAAGAGGATATCACAAGCTTGAGCGTTGTATTGCAGCACCTTCAACTCTTCCGCGCTAGCTTCACGGTTCGGTTCTCTCCCATCAAAGAATTCACCTTGCAAACCAATACACACAATAGCCCAAGCAGGCGGGGTTATGTCCGAGAATATGCATTTTCATCTTATGCTTCCAACTAGCAAAATTAGTGCCATCAAAGTAAGGACCTCTACGGTGATAATTTCCCTCGCTAGACGCCATACTCTCCTAGGTTGTGAAACCAAGGCTATGACCACCAAAAGCTATGGAAATCAAAGCAAATGGAGACCAAAGCTGTGATACCACTTGTAGGATCTTGAAGTATGTCTAGAGGGGGGGGTGATTAGACTACTTGACCAATAAAAACCTAACCTTTTCCCAATTTTAGACTTTGGCAGATTTTTGCTATCTTTGAACTAGTCAAGCAATCTTCACACAATTCAAGCAAGCATGCAAAGAGTATATTGGCAGCGGAAATTAAAGCATGCAACTTGCAAGAATGTAAAGGGAAGGGTTTGGAGGATTCAAACGCAATTGGAGACATGGATGTTTTTGTCGTAGTTCCGATAGGTGGTGCTATTGTACATCCATGTTGATGGATACTTCAACCCACGTAGGGGTAGCAGTTCTTGCGAGTCCACGGAGGGCTCCACCCACGAAGGGTCCACGAAGAAGCAACCTTGTCTATCCCACCATGGCCGTCGCCCACGAAGGACTTGCCTCACTAGCGGTAGATCTTCACGAGTAGGCGATCTCCTTGCCCTTACAAACTCCTTGGTTCAACTCCACAATCTTGTCGGAGGCTCCCAAGTGACACCTAGCCAATCTAGGAGACACCACTCTCCAAGAAGTAAAAATGGTGTGTTGATGATGAACTCCTTGCTCTTGTGCTTCAAATGATAGTCTCCCCAACACTCAACTCTCTCTCACAGGATTTAGATTTGGTGGAAAGAAGATTTGAGTGGAAAGCAACTTGGGGAAGGCTAGCGATCAAGATTTATGTGGTTGGAATGGAATATCTTGGCCTCAACACATGAGTAGGTGGTTCTCTCTCAGAACTGGTAAGTTGGAAGTGTAGGTTTGTTCCGATGGCTCTCTCCACGAATGAAGAGGAGGTGGAGGGGTATATATAGCCTCCACACAAAATCTAACCGTTACACACAATTTACCAATCTCGGTGGGACCGAATCAACAAACTCGGTCGGACCGATTTAGTAAACCTAGTGATCGTTAGGGTTTTCGATGGGACTGACATGCATCTCGGTAGGACCGATATGGTTAGGGTTAGGGCATAACGTAATCTCGGTGAGACAAATTACACAAAGCCGGTGAGACCGATTTTGGTAATTAGCTAACCAGAGAGTTGGTCAGGTAAACTCGGTGGGACCGATTCGCTCTTTCGGTGAGACCGAAAAGTTACGAAAGGGAAACAGAGAGTTTACATTGCAATCTCGGTGGGACGTCGCTCACTTCGGTTAGACCGAAGCGTTCTGAAGGGAAAGCAGAGATTACAATCCCATCTCGGTGAGACCGATTTGCCTAGGGTTTGTGGCGTTGGCTATGACATCCGAACTTCGGTGGCGCCGGATAGATAGAATCGGTAGGGCGAGTTTGACTTTGGGTTTAGGTCATATGTGGATGTGAGAAAGTAGTGGAGGGTTTTGGAGCATATCACTAAGCACATGAAGCAAGAGGCTCATTAAGCAACACCTCATCCCTCCTTGATAGTATTGGCTTTTCCTATAGACTCAATGTGATATTGGATCACTAAAATGTAAAATGTAGAGACTTGAGCTTTTGAGCTTGAGCCAATCCTTTGTCCTTAATATTTGAGGGATCCACTTTCATCATCCATGCCATGCCAATCATTGAGCTTTCCTGAAATATTCATCTTGGAATAGTATTAGCTCAATGAGCTATATGTTTTTATGAATTACCAAAACCACCTAGGAATAGTTGCACTTTCAGTGCGCCAGGTCGCACTTTATTTTTTGAGGGTGCCAGGTCGCACTTTGTATCGTTCAAGTCTGGTACAAGTCCCTCCATAAATGAACAACCACCCCCTCGTAAAAATTGTGAACAAGCGCACGGCTAAAATTATCGGAAACTTGGGTTTCCCCAACATGCATTATTATTTATATTTTCTACTCCCTCTGTTCCTAAATATAAGTCTTTTTTATTTGCCACACCTAAGACAAGAATTTTTTTATTAGCAGTGAACCCCACATGTCATAGACACAAAAAGTGTGGAAAGATTCCCTTAGGCAAGCCAAAGTGTGTCTAACAATTTGAGCAACTCAAGTTAGGCAAGTGTGGCAAGTGTGGGAAAAATAATGTGGCAACATCAGACAAACATAATCACAATCCAAACAGCCCCGTAATTTTTGTGTGACATGCATGAAAATTTGGTTAGTTAAATTTGTAGTCAAAATTTGGCAAGGTGCATCAAATCAACACGTGCAAGTATCAAAAGGGAGGTCACGGCATGCATGCATGCATTGTACTCCCTTCGTTTCCAAATATAAGTCTTTTTAGAGATTGCAACAAGTGACTACATACGAAGCAAAATATGTCTACATATATCCGTATGTAGTAGTCCATTTGAAATGTGTAAAAAGACTTATATCGAAAATCTTGATCTTTGATGTGTCGCGTCAACTCGTACAAGACTGAGAAGTTTGATTACTACAATTCCCCCTCCCTCGCGCATGAGCGTGGTGGCTGGCAGGACTAGTAGGAGCTTTCGCTACACGCTTCTTGACGGCGGCGAACTTGCGGATGGATTTGACCATCATGTCGTCCATGGGAGAGGCGAAGCCGGCGTCGGCGAGGGCTACGACGCCGGCGGTCACCATCATCGTCTGGAAACGCTGCGTGGTGCAGGGCTGCAGGCCGGCGCCTTGGATGATTTGGCACAGCCGACTGCCGCTCGCGACCATCGCCTGCATAGGTGCTTCTGGCTTCTGGTCACTTGGTCTTGGATTGGTGTGAGCAGTGTTGCGCAGTGATTGAGAAAGAACATTTATTTCCAATCTAACCTGTCATCCATAAACCTCTTTGGTTTAGAGTTAGTTCAGGGTTAGAATCTAACTCTAATCTCTAACTGAGTTAGTAGAGTTCTCCTCATCTCGGTTCATCGCCATCATACTTTCCCCATTTCTGTGTTTTCAGTATCCTGCGAATCAAAAAGGCCCTTAGACTGGTTTAGGTCCGGTAGTTTTTTATAAACGTGTTATGTCCAAAATTTAATTAACGTGCTCCGGTTTCTATGAAAATAATCTAGTTTCATGTAGTAATTCATTTATTTATTTATTCTTCTACGGGGGGTTTGCATGTAATTCGTGAGGTCTGAAATGTAAAGTACCCCAGCATATGCTCCGAGTCGTGCATGCACTACGACCCAGATGCTCTATGTCCCACATGTCGGCGAAAGGGTGCACGTGGAAATAGCCTAGGAGTACATATATGAGGATAAATGCATGAAAAAATATGTACGGTGAAGCGTAGCTGCGGTTCGAAAAGGAGACCTAAAGTGATGACAGGTATAGGTCGCACGCACCCAACTAGTGGTAGTACTAGACATACGACTGCTTTTTCCCTAAAAAAAGAGGTACGAGTGCTCAGTACTCCTATTCTATCAACGCGAGTCCCATCTGACAACGGCGTCTGTGCTACAGCTAGCTCTTCTCCCTCGTTTCTCTCTTCTAGTAATTCTAAACTCAGTCAACGCCCGGTGGGCGGGGTGGGGATTTGCCGATGGTCGGTTTGCTCAACTGCGGCCCCACCTCACAGTGAAAACGTTACTACTGGAATAAAAATTCCATATACTCCTATACTAATAAAACATTAAGGCCATGAGGCGATGCAGTGCTGGTTACAGGAGGAAAGAAGAAGAGATGCATCGAATGGCAGCTAAGTAGCAGCGGCTTTCTTGGCCAGGTCGACGTGCTTCTGAACAATGGCGTCCAAAGATTCCAGCCGTTGGAAGAAGGCCAACGTCTTTCTGTCCTCGCTGGCCTTGTAGTGGCCCATGTAGACGATTTCCTCGTAGACGTGGATGTGCAGGTCGACGGTTTCTTGCATGGCGAGGCGAGGCGCGACGAGCGCGCCTCGAGGTGCACATTCTTCATCGCGACCTCCGGCAACTGCAGGGCCACCAGGGCTTGAAAGATTTCGTCACCATGGAGGCCGATGAGGGTGGCAGGCAATGAGGAGCCTGGGCGCGTGGGCTGGAGCATTACGGCAAGGTCGTCTGCGTGCTTCTTGATGGCGGCGAACTTGCGGATGGAGTCGACCATCATGTCGTCCATGCGAGAGGCAAAGCCGGCATCAGCGAGGGCTACGACACCGGCGGTCGCCAGCACCGTCTGGAAACGCTGCGTGGTGCGGGGCCGCAGGCTGGCGCCTTGGATGATTTGGCACAGCCGATTGTCGCTCGCGTCCATCGCCTCCATAGGTGCTTCGGGCTTCTAGTCACTTGGTCTTGGATGGGAGTGAGCAGTGTGGCGTAGAGACTAAGGAGTAGATGGATTGGAGTGGTGGGGCGCCTTTATATGAGAATCCAAACTCTGTTGCATTCACATCGTGCTGGCTCTATTCTGCTTCTCCAATTAATTCCCTCTGCTCCTTCAAAAAAATTAATTCCCTCTTCATGTAGAGTAATTTGAGGATACATCATTGACCGTTCAATGTCTCGGGAACCGTTACCCTCTCCCTCCTTGGCATTCAAGCACCTATGGAGGCGACTGTCGCTCGCGTCTATCGCGTGTCAGGAGACGTTCCCGTCGACGACGAGGTGCCTATGGTGACTTCGTAAATTTCAAGATGATAGTACTGGTATACTCAATATTGTGCACCGCGACCAAGGCCGAGAGGAAAATGAGAGAACTACGTGTTTACTTACGGTGTATATTCACTCATTTTGCTCCAAATGTACTCCATCTCGGTGTAGTCTAGTCACTTTTGTTGAAATCTCAAGAAAGGCAAATACTTCTTTCTGGATTACAGGGCTATACTAGCAAGTACTTACTACAATAGCGGGCTCACATAGCAATTTTGTCTCATGCAAGAGCCTAGCTATATGCGTGCTCCAAGGTTCGCAACTGCCATGTTCGGGTTGCACTTGGCTCTTTGCCTCTCCGAGAAGACGAACAATGATGTTACTACTACTGCTTCTACAGTATCAAATCCACTGCTGCATGTCCGTCCACCGCGAGCTGGAGGGATAGCTTGTTGTAGTACTATATAAGCAAAAGCATGTCCTTGTCTGCGAGCCACCGCGCGCATGGGCGAGGGAGAAGGCGTGTAATAGTAAAATCAAGCTTCTCCTCGTTGTACGAGTTGATGCGACACATCATAGCACTGGCCCCACATGGTTGCCTCTAAACTTGGCTGAAAGACCCATGATGTACAATACTCCATTTGCTGCAACCTCTAACATTTACCCCACCACAAATTAAAATATATATTCATGTCTTGACCAGATGAGCGTGCAAACTAGAATCACCAGGATGACAGGTAGGGCCAGAAGATAATTTTAATCAAAAAAATAGCATGGAGCCGACCCCAACGATTTTAAGCTTACAGGCACGGTACACGCTATCCTAGACTACTCTACACATGAAACTGCCACACGAGCGTCCGGGCTGCGCTTGGCTCTTCGCCTCTTTGAGAAGTCGAACAAAATGATGGAGTACTAATGCAGTGGAGGAGTACTACAGTATGCTTCTGGCCATCTGACACCGATTGAACTATTGCATGTCCACCGCATACGGGAGGGAGAGCATGTAGCGAACGAAAGCTTCTCCTAGTCCTGCCAGCCACCACGCTCATGGGTGAGGGAGGGACGCAACTTCATTGACTTACTTCTCCTGCCTTTGCGTCCATGACAGGTGGGCCCAAGAGGTCGGTGGCCCACCTGTCATGCAGCCAAAGGAAGGAGCGGTTAAGGCGAGAGGGCGTTGTAGTAATCAAACTTCTCGGTCTTGTACGAGTTGACGCGACACATCAAAGCACTGCACTCGATATATTTCAATAATTTGCGTTTACCGATGCATTAATTACAACGCGTGCATGCATGTCGTGACTCTCCTTTTGATACTTGAATGTGTTGATTTAATGCACCTTGAAGTAATATGAATATGTGACGGTAAAGCTTTATAATGCCCCGGCCCTAACAAAGCGAGAGATGGTTGTGCACGAGGAGGGCGAGATCATGTAGACGGAACAGGACCCGACGATGGAGCTCTCTATGGTCTCGATGGACCTCTCCTTTCTCCACTGCCCCTTGTGCCTCCGCCCCTTGAAGCCTCCAGTGTCTGAGGTTCGAATACACCTCGTCCTTTCGGCTGATCGAGCAAGGTGCAATTTTCTTGATTGATGTGTTGTTCGATTTATTTGTGCAGTGCAAGCAAGGGCACCTGGCTTGCGCGGACTGCCGCATCGAGCGCCCCAGGAACCAGTGGTAGTGCCAGAAGTGCGAGCGCGGTGGTGGCTTTGACGTGCGGAACACGGCGGTGGACGCCGTCCTCTCCTCGGTGAGGGTGGAGTGCCCGCACGAAGGTTGTGGGCTCTATGTCACTTACCACAAGCTCGCCAATCACCAGAGCGTGTGTCCGCTCGCGCCCTGCAAATGCCCCGTGCCCGTCAGCCGCTACGGAGGCCCGCCGTCGTGGCTCTCCCACCACATCAGCATCGTGCATCCCATGCCTGTGCACAGGATCCAGTACGGCAAGGCGCTCCAGCTGCAAGTGCCACCGTTGGAGCCACGGCTCTTGCTGTTCGCGAAGGAGGACGGCCACGCGTTTTTCTTGGTCAGCGGCGTGCTCGACATCGGTGCGCCTATCGCCTTGTCGGTCGTCTGCTTCAGAGCGGGGTAGTCCCCACTGCCGCACTACTTGGCCAAGCTGTGGGAAAACGGCCCGCCGGGGGATCCCAAAGGCAGGACCGACGCCGTCAAGGTGGAAATGGAGGTGACAAGCAGCAGGGATCCCAGCGACGTCGCCGTGCAGGAGTTGACCTTCTTCACGGTTCCGCCCAAGCTGCTGGCCGGGGCTAAGATGGTGTCCCTCCACATTCGGATTGACAAGCTCACGTCCTAAATGATTCTACTGATTGCCTTCGCTTATCTTAGTAATATGCTAATATAGGGTTAGCTCGGTCTACTTTAGCTTAAGAGATGGTGGGTTTTGGTGGCGATGCAGCAATTACCTCGACATCAAATCAGCAGTGAAAGTAATTTCAAACAGTCGAATGGATATTTTGTGTCTGTTGGTTATAAAGATCCTTTGGGTAAGAAGTAACAGCTTATATGTTTTTTTTTTGAAATGGAACAGCGATACTAGTATAATTTTTGTTGACATGCACTAATATATTTGAAACGGACGTCAGGCTGTAGCTTGAAGGGCAGTTGGGACGCGGCATCGGCCCATACCGCGGTGACCCCCGATTGGGACACACCGACTGTGGATTTTCTCCCTCGCCGATGTCGAGTGCGTCTACGCAGAACATTGTTCCCTTCCCCCAGCTGCGGGATCAGGCCGGATATGTGACCAGCGGTGTGGCCACCGTCGTTCTATGCTTGTGAAGAGAGCAACCCAAGCAAGCAGGCTTGTAGCTTAGGCTCCTGCTAGTGTATATATAGTGGTTTTCTTTTTCTCTCCATATCAACCATTTTATATTGCGTACGTGTCATTGAAGAGTGAAATGATAGTTGCTTCTTCTGACTAACTTACTGTGTGATTTGACTGCTCCTTTAGAGGCCCCTACACGTACTCCCCCTACGTGTATGCAATAGTCACACATACACATGGACGCAAAAACACGCGCGACGCCCTAATGCATGCATGTCCGAGCACACGATGGAACACATACGGTCATGCTCAAGTGCTCAAGCTACACGTGCATGCACACACATACTCAGCCAGGGTGAGCTAGTGACCGTATAAACACCGGAAAATGTATATATTGAGCGCAATGAGCGCATTATGAAGTCCATTGGCCGTACTTTTACAAATATACAGTGACAGATAGTGTATTTATCTCGTTTGAAAGTAAGCCATATTAACCGAAGAGGAGGCAGTATGGACTAGCATTACTTTGTTGTGTCCCGTCAACTTGCCGAACGAGGAGAATCTTGCAGGACGGGATAAGCTTGCGCGTGGTGGCTCGCAGGACAAGGAGAAACATTTGACTAATGCAAGCTGTCCTTCACTGAAGCGGTGGACGTGCAACAGTTAATTCGGTGTCAGATTGCCAGAAGCATACACTATACGAGTACTATTATTGTTGCACTTGTCAAAGAGGCGAACAGCCAAGCGCAAAGTTTACTAGTACTACTACTATAGTATATAGAGGTACTATACTAGTACTAGGAACCGGATGGAGGAGCGTCTGCACTCTTATTATATTTTTAAAATGTGATAAAGCAATCTTCAACACATTTGGTTCTCTTCGAGGGTTCTCGCATGTGATAATGGAAGTTGATTGCATGGAACACTCGCCACAATTCTCGCTTAATTCTGGCTCATATCCTATTACAAATCTGAGCCGGTAATATTTCCTCTCTTTTTTGTTATTCATCATGTAAACAGGTCAGCAAACCTTGCGGCGCATCTTTGTGCGAACCGTGCTTGCTGCACTTTGAATGTGTCCGAGAGCTGGCTTGATGAAACACCTCGCTTCCTACTTCTTTTTTGCGGGGTACCTCGCTTTCTAGTGACCAGTGTCTTGGCTGATCGTCCTAAGAATGCTTATATATGAATAAAGCTCTCTCATTTACCCGCAAAAAAGATTAAGCCATATTAACCGGAAAGGAGGGAGTATGGACTAGCACTACTTGTTGGTGTGTCCCATCAACTCGCAGAACGGGGAGAAGCTTGCATGACAAGGTGAAGCTCGCTTACGCCTTTTGACTAATGCAACATACCTCGCCCAGGCGGTGGACATGCATCAGTTCATCCGGTGTCAGATTGCCAAAGGCATACACTGTAGTACCGAACATGCGGAGTACCATCATTGTTCGACTTCACGAAGAGGCGAAGAGCCAAGCGTAAGGTTTAGTAGTACGAGTAGTACTACTACTAGAACCATATGGTGGAGCCTCTGTACTCTTATTTTTCTTAATCTTTGATAAAGTACACATTTATTCCGGAGAAGGGCGGAAAACGGCAGCCCAACATCTAATGATGATATCGATCAACCATGCTCGAATATATCTTGGCCTCCGTGCGATCCTGTTTGTGTGTTCTCGCTCCTCGTCTCTCTCAAGGAACGGCGGGTTGGCCATTTTGCCGTCAATCGATATCGGTTTGCTCACACTCCGGTCCCACATGTCAGTGATATGCCAAGACGAGGTGCGTTGACCGACTGGCCATACGCGTATTTGGTTTTGCACCTTCATACTACTCCTCCCTCCGTCCACAGTTCTGAGGCACGCTTCATTATGATGCATTTCTCTCAATGCATTTCCACCACCAGAGAGACTTTAGACGCATTTGGTTTAATGCTCAATTAATTAGGGCGTGGTAACCGCAATTTTCTCTCGATGTAGTACTACGGAGTGGAGTACGTGCATGCATGTGTCTACCCGGGGTGGAAGCACTGCATGCATGTGCGTACGCATTATTTCCTCTAGTAATTGACGCCATGCTATAACTACCAATGCTATTTTTCAGGCCGACCTCTAGTCGCCTTGGTCCCGAAGATTTTCTCTTTTTTACGAAGCGCTCTATAAACAAAGTGTGGATGGAGTACTATGAGCGGATTCAAAGAAGAGCGTATTGATGGTTGCTTCTTCCAAGCAACTTACAGTGGGAAAGATGGGGCTTATGATTTGACTGCTCATTACTCACTATTAATGTGGCGCAATGACTGGTCTGAGTCTCCCATGCGGCTGTGCACTACCCCCTCGGTTCTTAAATATACTCCGGAGTATTTGTCTTTCTAGAGATTTCAACGAGTGACTACTCAAATATTTGTCCTTTTAGAGATTCAAATGGACTACTACATACGGATTCACTTGTTGAAATCTCTAGAAAGAAAAATATTTAGGAGTCACTTGTTGAAATCTCTAGAAAGACAAATATTTAGGAACGGAGGGAGTACACATACGAAGCAAAATGAGTGAATCTACACTCTAAAATATGCCCATTTGAAATTTGTAAAAAGATAAATATTGTTGATGACAGTTGCGACGACAAAAAAGACGCATATTCCTTGTCCTAAGGGAAGATAACAACACGGTTGTGTTTGTCTAAAGCAGTGTGAGGACGAGATTGCAATATGGAAAATACGCTGGGACGAGCTACGTTTGTGCAAAGAACTATGGAAGATCCACATGCAGCGACGTGGGAAGACGGGCAGTGGAGCAAGGCCGGAGGGGATACCTGGAGGTCGTCGAGATGTAACTAGGTGAGCGGCGGCGGCCGGAATCTGCCCATACAGCGGCAGCGAGCAGGTGGCGTAGGCCCTACTGCGCCAGAGCTTGGTCAGAGAGAACGGCATGTACCGCAGATCGGGACGTGCTGCCACGGCACCGTCGAACGGAGAAACGATGCACGTCCTCCCTTTTCGCTGGCGGACGGGATGCGGCCGGATCAGTGACCAACGGTGAGAGAGAGAGAGAGAGAGGCCACCACAGCCTTGTGTGAGATACTCTGAAGAGAGACAAACCAGGCAGGCAGGCTCCATTGTATATAGTGGAGCAGACTACATTTTCTCCATAAAATCAGTTTATATTCTGTGTACGTGCCATTGAGCGATATAACTTTATTTAAAAATAACGCGCCAACACATCAAGTCAAACTTTTTTTCGTCCATGCGTGGTACACGACCTCCGTAGGTAAACAACCGCTACACGCGTTCAAATTAGCATGTGGGCTGCCATTTCGTACAGAAATGAGCTCCACCGTACCACTGCTGAGTGTGGCTGGGCACGGCGTGAGTACGTGCACAGTGCACATATTCTCTTCTTGTATACGTACACCACCTACGTGGGGTTGTGTGAGAGAGATACAAACGTAGAGAGATATAGTGTGTGGGTTCATGAGAGTTTTTTTTGGGGGGGGTCAATCAACAAATGTAACATATGCAATGTGTATGAAATATAGTCCTGGATATATCATATATATAGAGGGGGCAATCCATGAGAAGAGAGTGGAGGTATCATCGATTTGAGCTGTCCATAGAATCGAAGAGAGGGATGATTTGTGTGTGTGCGCGCGCGGTCGATAAAGAGTGCCATCGAATTTGTGTGTGCCCACGTCAAAGATATAGAGTGGTTGGCCTACTAGAACGAGATAGGGGACAAGTGCGGTTTGTCTCTGTGGCATGGATACCTACCTACAACGCTCGACTATCGGTGTGTGGTGGGGGGAGGCCTAATTAACTATAGAGGTACAATGGCTGGTATATGTGTGGAGGAGGAGAGAGGCCTGCCTTATGTATTAAGGGATATCGATCTACCTCATGTACTAAGGGAGATCGATCGGCATCCATGCATATGTGCAGGAGAGGAATAAGGTTGGGAGAGAGACAGAGCTAGAGTGTTGGAGGGGGTGGTAGTGGAGTTGCTTCTAACAAATGGTGGGATAGGATTGCTAGACAACCGGAGGGCACGCCTGCAATATCAATAAGAGAGGGGATGGCTGCCTGTTTGTGCACGTGCGTGTGAGAGACGGGTCAGGAGGCATGCACAAATGAAGACATAACTACATAGGAAGATCAATCGTCCTTTGTCAGAGAAAGGAGAGACATAACTTGTGAGGTACGTCGATCGATGGGGGGAATAGTTAAAGTCAACCTAGGTATATGTTGGGAGATCGATTGGTATACATGCATGTGTGTGTTAGAAGCAAATGAGGCACGGGAGAAGGATAGAGAGAGGGATGCATCTAGGAGGTGGTGCGAGATTCATACTATATCGAGGGGAGAAGTGTCTTGATCTGAGATCGATGAAAAGAGTGGTGGGAGTGAGGCATGTACGGTGATAAGAGAAGAGGGGAAGCTTGTGTTTTGTGCTAGGCACACCTGGCTAGAGAGGCATGTCGATTGATGTGTGCCGTAAAGAAGGAGCTGGGGGGCCTACACACACCGCGGGTGAACGACCTAAACTGAAAAGACGAATTTGCGCGATGGAGCTAGAGAATGCTGAGGAAAGGTTAGAGGGATGAGGGCGTCTGCATGCACGAGAGAAAGTTAGCGCTAGCTAGCTACAAAGATAAGAGGATTGTGTCGGTGTAAAAGACGAATAGAGATCATACTTCATTATAAAAAGTGAACTCGGATATTTGAAGAATTTATCATAGTGTTTTAAACCGACGCATGTGTGAATATATATAACGGTGATACACATGGTGTGGTTATGAACATGTTATACTACATATAATATATTTTATCTCTACTCTTATAAAAATCGGGGTTGTTGATGATGGTGCCATCCTGCAATATAGGCCGTCCGATTTATATCGGCGGATAGGAAGGAAACTATGGCAATTTTGAAAAAGATACCCACACCCTCTCCATATTTGCAAATTAGGCCTCCCCTTGATCATGTTGATGTTCTGTGGAATGCATGGGCATCTTGCTAGTACTACGTATAACATATAGAACATTGATCATAATTTGGGCTAATGTGTGGCTTTTGCAGCTCAGGTCTAAATACTTGCCATAATGTAGGGGGCAGGGCACTATACTATGTGTGATAAACACGGTGTACACGTATGGAACATGGTTTAGATTATGAATATATAGTTAGTACATCAAATGTACTATTATTTGGAATCAACATCAAGTGTATTAAAAAAAAGAATTCGAGTTCATGTAGTACACATAGTTCATATCTATCTCTATAGTAATCATGTGATGTGTTATTAAGGTAATACACGAATGATGGTTGAAGTTGGCAACAATCATGATTGTAGATTTGTTATTGAAATAGAGAAAGAATTCAAATTCAGTTCGAATTGCAGTGGTAGTATAGACATTTGGAATGCACTAAAATGTTGGTATGAGTAGGTTACATGCATTATACAGCAAGCGAAAAAATTTAATTGGACATAACATGGATTCATACTACCGAATAGCATTTAATTGCACTAAATTGTTGGTATGAGTAGCTTTAAAATTATCATTTTTATAGTAAAACGGGGAAAGACTCTCTCTTTGTGTGGTGTGAATAGTTTTATTTTCTTTCGTTTTCTTTTTGGTTGAGGCAAGTGCGAATTGATTTGGTACGTACAAGTACAATATTACACGTTAGGCTTGTCCCTAAAATTCAACCCGCGCCTTGTTATATCCCGAAAATTCAGATATCATGCTCCCAAAACTGGCGCCTTCACAACCTGCGCCTTGCTATCCCAAAATTACAACGTGCGCGAAAACTCCCTCCAGCTGCCAAATCCCGACCATGAAATCCCCTTCTAACCCTGAGCCGAAAGGGCCGCTAGTTCAAATCGGTGCTGGGTACTTTTGTAACACACCCTACATTTTGGACAAGCGCGTACCTAAGTCATGGTTCACCCCCTCCCATCGCCTCCTTTTTGCCATTCGAAATCCCAGGCCGCCATAACCTCTCCGCTCCAGCCGCGAAACCCCAACCTCCTCCGTCCGCCACCTCACCGCTGCCCAGCCGAAGCCTCTTCCCCGACGACGTCGTCCACCACAACAGCTCGACGTCCCTCGTCCACCTCCCTGGATGAGGATCGGTCATCCATCTCGTCGTCCCGCCGGTTCACCCGTCCCGTCCTCCACCTCCAAGGAGCTGCTCCGACGATCGCCTCGTCTATCGTGGCTGCTCCATCGCCACAACGCCGCCTTAACTTGCTCCACCGGAACCACAGCATCCTCATCGACTCCTCGGACGAAGTCGAGGCCTACTTGGCGCCACCAAAGAGGTTGTACACTCATCGCATCGCACCTTCTCCTTAGCTCGACCTCCCGACGTCGACGGTGCTCTATCCCGCACCCCCATGGAGCGGCTACCTTGAAGTCGGCGCCGCGGGCGACATCTCCATGGCAGCTCTCCCCCAGTGCGTGGCCCCTTCAGCGGCGGCGTCCATACCAGACGGATCTGCTGCTGCTGCTCCGGCTCTCGCTCGCTCGCTCACGCTGCTGCTACTGCTCTGCCTCTCGCTCGATCGCTCACTCGCCCAGCTGCTGCTGCTCCAGCTCTCGCTCGCTTGCTCGCGCTGCTGCTTCTGCTCTCCCCCTCGCTCGTGCTGCTGCTCTGCTCCGATTTAGCTACACTTCGGAGTTAAGGAAGAACCACCCGCAGCAGGGACGGGGGCTCGCCGGAGAGGTACCCCACTATCTATCTTAGGGTTCAGGGTGGGGGCGGGGGGCCTATAGGGCTAGCCGGGGCGACGGCGGACCGGCGGTGTGGAGTTGTTTCAGGGCGGCGAGGCGGCGCTGGGGCCGGCGGTTCGGCCGGTGGTGGCTGGCGGCTTGGGGGTGCAGGTTGAAGATGAACGGCATGCCCTCCCTAAACTACATGTCAAGTGCCTCTCTGCTACTATTGCGTTTAGTTTCGACAGTAACATTCAGATTCCAAATTAATGTTCAAACTTGAGTTCTAAATTAGTTATGGGGCACATATCAAGGAAGCAATGAATAGTATATCTGTCTAATATCTGGTTCACCTAGGGTATGCCTATGTTGTTCATCTTGGGTGGGAAACAAATAGTAAAGCAATCATCATCTGTCTTTTTATTAAATTAAAGCAATCATCAGCCTGCTATCATTATTTTTGGATCCTTCCACTGGTTGTTACCATCACTCTAAATTTATGCATGCTCTCCTTACATAATCTCACCATATTTTTTCGTATGCATGTCAGATATTGTACACAGTCATGCTGAACATGTAGAGAAAAAGAGAAGAGTTTTGCGCGGCAATACAATGTCATGCAGACATCGCTCCATGGTGGGTTCAATGGCAAAACCTCCCCCCTCCCTCTCTAGATTGTAATCCAGAGGAAGCTATCTGTTCTGCGGCGGATTTAGACGCCGCTGACCACTCCTATTTAACCCCAAGGTGTTTGCTCTACCTTGGCATGATGATGTTAGTCATATCATGCATATGTTGCCTTGTAGTGCCTACTTTTGAAATCATATATGCCATCTGCTTAGTTTAGACATGTTCTGTAATACCACCTATTTAGTTTCTATATCATATATGGGAATTATGCAGTCTCATGTCTTTTAGCCAGCCATAATATACGTGAAATGTGCAATGCCATCATGTTTAACCAGACATCATATATTTGAATGATATCTTGCCCATCCTTTTCTTCATTACATTTCCATTTGTTGACAATGTTTGCACATTAAACTACTCTTCCTGTGAATCAGCCATTTGGGTGGGAGATTGAAAAATCTGGAGTGAAAACAAGGCCTTCTGAGCAGACAGTGCTACATGTCAAAGCAGATCTCTTGTTGGGTCCCCATAGCTCCTCAAAGATGGATTCAGAGACAGATGACCAGTCCTATTCCCCCACCGAGGTGTATGCTCTAACTTGGCATGGTTATACTGCTCATATCATGCATATGGTGTCTTGCATTGCATAGATTACACATCATATACACAATATTCAACACCATGTTCTTAGTTCAGACTTCATATCTAATGCCCTCTGTTTAGCACATAGATCACATATGTGAATTAAATGATGCGATCCTGATTACTTAGATAACATGTAGGTGAATTATGTCATGTAATCCTGTTTAGTTTTTCATCATATCTTTGAATTATGTTATGCTATGCTATCCAGTTTAGATAGACATCATATATGTGAAATTATGTCATGCTATCCATTTTAGTTAGACAATATACATGTCAACTATTGCATGCCCTCTTTTTTCCACACTATCTATTGCATTTGTCTCTCATACAATGTCTCTACATTCAACTATGTTTCCTGTTTATCAGCCATTTGAATTGGAGCGGGTGATGCCAGCATATAGCGGACTAAAAACACGGTTTTCAAATAAAATAGTGCTACCTCTTGTTGGAGATAGCACCCCGGTTGTACATGCACGAGAACCAGCCCTACCACACATAGCCCAAACTCTCGCAGATTGTACCCCTACTGCAATGGACAGAGAACCAGCTTCACCCAATCTAACCCCAACCCCAGCAGATAGTAACCCTGTTTCTGTTGACACAGCACCATCTCCACCACAGAGCTCCCAAACAAGAGCAGTTAGTAAGGCAGCTCCAGTGCCCAAAGGGCTAGTACTACCACGGCGAACCCCAACTCCACCAGTTAGTACGCCTATTCCTGTGGAGGAAGCACAACCAGCTAGTCGTAGTTTAGCATCTATCGCATTTGATGTTGTTAAATCGTATGTGCGTATCTTCCCATCTTGGAAATATTATACTAAAGATGAAGGAAAATGCTAGTTGCAGATGTTTGTCCAGGAGTTATGTGTAAGTAATGTTATTCATGGCAATTACTTTGCTTTGTCCCATACATCCTACCTCCATGATGGTTATAATACAGCAAATTTTCCCATTTTTCTCCATAGAGAAGGACCAATTTGGAAACTCAGGATGAGGTAACCTGTGCTAATACCTCTGTTATCTTCAAGAATGCTTGGTGGCAGTATCGGAATTACCAGAAGAAAACGTACTTCACCGGCAAAGAAACTCATCAAATTCCCTTACGTTCTCCACGAGACACATTCTTTGGGCGATGGTAGGGCATACATTACTGTCTTGGTCCGGAACCAAGAATGTGGTAAGGTCTATGAGCTCATTTTCTATTTTTATATACTATATTCTTGCGTCTTACTGTACTCCGTTCATGTAGAACAAGTGCCTAAACCTGAAGAACAATTGTTCTAATTTAAGATTCCATTGCTATCATAGTTCAAAACTAGGCATTAATTGTGCGTTTTGCCACCGCCTTGCACTTTACTGACCAAAGCGCATGCTTATGCGCAGTTATGCACAGATTAAGCATAGTTATGTGCAATGCGTTTCGCCAAGGCGCGCGTACGCGCTCGCTTAGGCGCGCCTTTTTTAACTATGATTGCTATTGTGCATACTGCTTTGCTCTTGTATCACTGTATTTACTCATACAAACTTATTTTTAAATTGAAGGATCCAATCGAAACTGCAATGGCACAGCAGGTATGTTCACGCATGTTTCTTTAATAGGCTTGATCTTATCAATAACTCTGCTGATTTAAATTTTAATTGTGTATACAGTTGACTTCTCATATCATGCACATTACTAGCATCACAATAGAGCCAATAGTGTTCTTGTACATGTAGACCTGTGGTACCCATCTGAAATCTTGTTGTGCCGTGTAGTTTCCCACGCTTTGTATTCTTTCACTGTTGCTTTGTCTTGAACTGATATGATTTGAACCATGTCTCTATTTTGATTTGGCAAGACAATGAAGTGACCATAGGACATAGACATGTGTTTGTTTGATGCTTTTATTATGTACTAGTACTTGGCAATAGAAGACTTGGTAGTTTAATCCTATCCACCTTACTAATGAACTGGTTCACCGAAATGAGTTTCATATACTAGTACATGCTAAACTGTTATGTGTCTGCTTGTTTCTTAGTTTAGAATGCTTGTGATGTAATATTGGGGAAGAGTGCCTTATTAAGCAATGGTAAAGGAAGTAATGCAGATAAGGTTCAGCATAGTGACACATCCTTGTTGGTCTCCAACAAAGCTGATAAAACAGCTAAGGAAGACTATCTCGAAGACAGTGAGACAACCCCAAAGTCATGTCTTGGTTTAGTGTTCGAGTTACTGGCCACTACCGCTTGCACAAGCTATTCAAACTCATTGTATGAATTAGTTCGGTTTCTTGAGTCTCAACTACAAGCTGAAAGACATCGATCATCTGTCTTTGCGACAAGAAGCGAAAGGATCATGGAAGTCCTGAAGCATTCGGATGCATAATTTACGGTGCAACGACAAGCGTTGGAGGATTTTAGCGCCAAACAGGACAAAGCTAATAAGCTTTCTAAGCTTATTGCCGACATGGTGGATACCACGTTTCTTGAGCTCTTATGAAGTTGTTTGATTATGATCTTGTTTTGTCAGCACGTTTATTTGCCTTTGGTGGCCAATTTTGACGGCCAGTGTATGTAATATGTCGCTTTGTTCCCTATATTTGCACCGGTGGTGAACTTTGATGCCCAGTGGATGTAATATGTGTAATAGCGGTAATAGGCTAGCATTAATTGCTTGCTTATTTATTTCCTTATTGTCTTGTTTAGTTGTTTGCTTGTAGTCACTGCAGTTCTTTTTCTATGTTTTTCTAATAATCATGGCAACACACGGACTGTTGTAACCATGGCCCTCTTGCAGGCCGTATGATCCATGGGCCTTCTACGGGCTGTAGGATCCATTGGACTTCTATACGGGCCATAGGATCCATGGGCCTTCTATGGGCCGTACAATCCATGGGCCTTTTACGGGCCATAGGATCCATGGGCTTTCTACGGGGCGTATCATCATTTCGCCAATCATGGGCCGTACTATTCATGGACAATAACGGGCCATTTATTGGCCGTATATGATAACTCTATGAAAACATCCCAACGGATTTTTTTCGACATGAAAACAGCCCAACGTATTAATGGGCATAAGCGGGCCGATCAGAACCACGGGCTGAATTTGGCCCACAAGCAGAAAATGACAGTAACGGGCCGTAAGTAACCGAATGCTGGAAATGAGCCCAAGATTAAATGGGCCCTGAGAAGGCCGAAAGATATCATTTGCTGGAAACAGCCCAAAGGAATAATGGGCCTTTAATGGGTATAAAGTGATACAGTGTTCATTACATGCCAGTTTTACCATGGGCCATTAAGGGGCCGAGGGTTACTAAGGGCATCATATGGGCCGAAAGACGTCATGGGATATACATGGGCCCGAAGCTAAAACGGGATGGAATTATATTGGACGACCCAGATGATGCTACTAGGCCTAATTCGGATAGGCCGTAAACGGGCCCTGGGATAGCGGGCTGTAAATGGGATATATGTGAATAGGCCGTTAACAGGCTTGCCGTGAGCCGGCTCGCCACCTTTTGACCAACTCAAAGGTCGGCCTTTTCACACGAATGGGCCTCTGTTGGGCCGTGCCACGTGTCGACGTATCATAGGCGCTTTGTGTCCAATGAGTGGATGACATCTGTCCCAATGGTGAGCCGACATGTGTTTCCTCCAGCCAATGATGATTTTAAACGTGGAAAATCCCCATTGGTCGGGGCTGTTAACGGGTTATCGGATCCAAAACCGGACCCGATAGCTTAACGGTGTTCTGTTACGGTGGATGCCACGTGTCGGTCACCCTTGACGAAAGCAGCGCTATGACGCGCGATTTATTGTCATGGAAGCGGACACTTCCGTGATGATAATTTTGGTAATGTCATGGAACACTTCTACGACAGCACAGGTATGACTATCTTGATTCTATCATAAATTTGTCATCGATGTACATGCATGACAAAAAAAGCGACCTACTGTGACAAACACGTATCATCACAAAAGTGTATATTTTTTGTAGTGAATGGGGTATGTGATGTAACATGTGTGAATGTGTAGTTGATGTATTTTGCAGGGCCTAGAGAGGTATGTGTATGTATTACGTATTCGAGAGAGGCATGGATAGATGGGCAGGCGGGGGGGATGTGGGAGAGATAGCACGAGAAATGAGAGAGGTTTAGAGAGAGAGAGAGAGAGAGACGAATGAGATGTCACTGCGAGAGATGCCCTTGAGTGTGTATATGCAAGGGGGGAGGTGATGGAGGCATGAGAAGAAAATATTTTATGTGGTTTCTTTGTTGGTATGTGTGGGTGTGAGAAGATAACGAGACCTGGGGGCAGAGGGTGTGAGGGAGTCCTAGACTAAGGGTCCTCGGGCGTCCGGCCTATTATCGATGGGCCGGACTGGTGGGCTGTGAATACATGAAGGCCGAAGACTGTATCCGTGTCCGGATTGGACTCTCCTTGCCGTGGAAGGCAAGCTTGGCAACCAACTATGAAGACTCCTTCCTATGTAACTGACTCTATGTAACCCTAGATCCCCTCGGTATCTATATAAACCGGAGGGGTTAGTCCGGAAAGGATATACTCATTACCCTAGTCATACAGGCTAGACTTCTAGGGTTTAGCCATTACGATCCTATGGTAGATCAACTCTTGTAACACTCATATTCATCAAGATCAATCAAGCAGGAAGTAGGGTATTACCTCCATAGAGAGGGCCCGAACCTCGGTAAACATCGTGTCCCATGTCTCCTATAACCATCGACCTTAGACGCATAGTTCGGGACCCCCTACCCGAGATCCGCCGGTTTTGACACCGACATTGGTGCTTTCATTGAGAGTTCCACTATGCCATCGATGAAAGGTTCGATGGCCCCTTCAATCGTCTGTAGTGACGTTGCCCAAGGAGAAACCTTCCTCCCCGGACAGATTTTCGTACTCGGCGGCTTCGTACTGCGGGCCAACTCGCTTGGCCATCTGGAGCAGATCGATGGCTACGCCCCTGGCCACCAGGTCATATTTGGAAGCTTGAACTACGTTGTGGATATCCGTGGAGACTTGATCTTCAATGGATTTGAGACCGCGGCGATCGCTCCCCCTCGCTCCGATGAGCATGACTTAAATCTGTCATCGGACCAGATTCAGGAGATGGTTCCTATAACTGCTACGGCCTTAGACCCGGAGCAGATTGCATCATACGAAGGCACAGAGTCCGCGGCATTGGAGCCGCACACAGACTCAACACCTGGGAATATCCGCGTCAACGGAATTCCGGACTCATTTCCGGCTATAAATTCCGAACCGCGTAGGCCTGCGGACACCGAGCTGGATCGGTCATCGATCTTCGAATTCAGCGCCACAGACGTCTTCCAACACTCGCCCTTGGGCGATGTGCTAAATTCATTAAAAAACCTGTCCTTGGCGGGGGACTCACGGCCGAACTATGGCCGGTTTGAACTAGAGGCTGATGATGGGGAATTTCGCTTCCCACCCGCCACCCACTTCATAGCCACTGTCGAGGACTTAACCGACATGCTTGATTATGGCTCCGAAGACATCGACGATATGGACGACGATGCCGACAAGGAGCAAGGACAAAACCCGCCATTCACTGGACGTTGGACGGCCACCTCTTCGTACGATGTGTACATGGTTGACACACCTAAAAAATCTAGCAATGATGACAAAGAAGATCCAGTTGCGAATAAACCTTCTGAGACACAGTCCAAGCGCTCGCGCCCTAAACACCACTCTAAGCCACATCGCTCAAAAGTTGGCAACGCTGGCATCGGAGAAAATAGTACTCCGGATGACGCTGAAAATAATGAAGACCCTGTTGGAGCAGCATCCGAACAGGAGGAACAAGACAAAGGGCAAGTCAACCCTAATAAACAGGCCATGCCTAGTGATCCAGATGACGATAGTTATCATCCACTCTCCGCGAATGAGGAGAGCCTCGGCAGCAAGGATTTCATCGTGCTTAAGGCACCCCACGTGCAGGAGCGCTTCAAGCGCCAGCTAATAGCCACTGCAAGAAGCCTGAAGAAAAAGCAGCAAGAGCTTCAAGCCAATCAAAACCTACTCATTGACAGATGGACTGATGTCCTGGCAGCCGAAGAATACGGCCTCAAGCGCCCAGTAAAGAGTTACCCGAAGTGCAGACTGCTACCTCAGTTTGATGAGAAGGCACCGGAGCCCGTACCTCCCTCACGCAATGCGGAACAACCACCACGTGGTCGGGATAGTGCGGCGGACCGAGCACCCCGCGGTCGAGATAAAACGGCAACTCAGGCCGAACAACAGCCTGCCCCACCGCCTTGTAAAAACAGAGACAAAACAGCTCGGGACCATACATACGACCTTCGGCAGGACCTGGACAGTCGAGCATGACACACCAGATCAATCTACGGATCGCGGGGATGCTTCCCGACTCGGGATGACGGCTACCTATTCCGACGCGACAAACCTAGTCACGCCCGGGCCGATAACCGCAGACGGACTCCATCGGAGGTATGCCGCGACGTCGCCCAATATAGAGGCGCTGCACACCCTCTTTGCTTCACAGATGAAGTACTAGATCACTAATTCCCCGAGGGGTTCAAGCCCGTCAATATTGAATCATACGACGTAACAACCGATCCCGCAGTATGGATCGAAGATTTTATTCTCCACATCCATACGGCCTGAGGAGACGACCTCCACGCCATCAAATACCTCCCACTAAAACTAAAAGGGCCAGCCAGACAAAGGCTAAATAGCCTGCCTGAAAATTCCATCGACAGCTGGGAGGACTTGGAAGAAGCTTTTCTTGACAACTTCCATGGTACTTATGTCCGGCCACCAGATGTCGATGACTAAAGTCATATAGTCCAACAACCTGGAGAATCAGCCAGAAAATTATTGACTAGGTTCCTAACCAAAAAGAACCAGATCGTTGACTGTCCGGATGTTGAAGCCCTAGCAGCCTTCAAACACAGCATCCGTGACGAATGGCTTACCCGCCACCTCGGCCAAGAAAAGCCGAAATCCATGGCAGCCCTCACAGCACTCATGACCCGCTTTTGCGCGGGTGAGGACAGCTGGCTGGCTCATAGCAAAAACACAGCCAGCGAGGCAAGCCCCTCCGAGGCCAAGAATAGCACCGGAAATCTCCGGTGCAATAGACACAAACGCCGAAGCAATGGCAATAACACCGATGACACCACAGTCAACGCCGGATTCAGCGGCTCCAAGTCCGGCCAATGGAAGAAGCCCTACAAAAGGAAAAGTGGGGGACCATCCAGCTTGGACCGCATACTCAATCGTTCGTGCCAGATACATGGCCCCCCAGACAAACAAGCCAATCATACCAACAGAGATTGTTGGGTTTTCAAACAGGCTGGCAAGTTAAATGCCGAGAAAAAATAAAAGGGATCACAAAGTGAGGACGAGGACAAAGAGCCCCGGCAGCCGAACAATGGGGGCAGAAGAAATTCCCCCCTCAAGTCAAAACGGTGAACATAATATACGCTACACACATCCCCAAAAGGGAGCGCAAGCGAGCACTCAGGAACATCTACGCTGTAGAGCCAGTCGCCCCAAAATTCAATCTGTGGTCGTCATTCCCGATCAACTTCGATCTTCGAGATCACCCAACTAGTATCCGCCATGGCGGTTCGGCCGCACTGGTCCTCGACCCAATCATCGACGGATTTCACCTAACACAAGTCCTAATGGACGGTGGTAGCAGCCTCAACCTGCTCTATCAGGATACAGTGCGGAAGATGGGCATTAATCCCTCACAATTCAAACCCACAAAGACTACCTTTAAAGGAGTCATACCAGGCGTAGAGTCCCGTTGTACGGGCTCAATCATGCTGGAGGTGGTCTTCAGTTGTCCGGACAACTTCTGAAGCGAAGAGTTAATCTTCGATGTCGTCCCCTTCCACAGCAGCTACCAAGCACTGCTCGGACGAACCGCGTTTGCTAGATTCAACGCAGTGCCACACTATGCTATCTCAAGCTCAAGATGCCCAGTCCACGCGGCGTTATAACAGTCAATGGCAACACTGAACGCTCCCTCTGAACAGAGGAGCACACAGCCGCCCTAGCAGCAGAGGTACAGAGCGGCCTTCTCAAGCAGAACGTAATCCGGCTGCCGAGCCCCTGGACATCACTAAGAGAGTCCAGACCACACTGCAACATGATGGTTCGGCTCGTCAAGAGCTCGATTAGCAATTCGGCCTCCGTCCCAGTCCCGATGAGGTAGCGGCATCCACACCACGCGTACATAATTATGCACTCAAAATCCCATGGGCATCGACGGAGGCACAGCTAGCTTGTAATTAGCCTACACCGATCCCGGACTCACTGGTATCTTTACTATTCTTTTTTTCCTTCTTTTTTCTTTCAGGTATCTTTTATACAGGCCTCCTTCGATGGCCTGATTACCGGTCCTGTCAAAGGACAAGTACACCAGATTGGCACAGAGCACAAGCATACAGGGGAAGCTGTAGAGGACAATCCAACGATTACTCTACCTGTTTTGAGTACCCAAATGCAGCTCTCCTTTGTTTATGTCATGTTAAATAGCCGGTTGCTTATCGCACTATTTGTATAAATGCGCTTTGACGCTTTAACCCAACTACAATGGAAACAGTTCATGGCCCAAGTCAAGGGGCCCAGATACTTCCTCTGCTCTCTCTCTCTGTTTTCCTTTGCCATTAATTACTTATATTCTCACACCCGTGCACTTTGGTACGCTTCATATTCGCCAGGGGCTTCCCACCGCCCTATAATACGGCGACAAAGTCCGAACACTTCTTACAGATTAGTTCGGCACCCCGAATTTAGCATTATATGCATTGGCTCCGAATCATGTCTTTGGTCAATAGTTGGGTTGCCCGGCTCCTGTGCTTGCTACCCTATGTTCCGCTACATCGGCTAGGGTAGTAAAGGGAGAACTACTGTGATTGTGCCCTGGTCTAAACCGGATGAGCACCTCAACAGAGAAAGCCGAAAACTGACTGTCATGATGCGGCGAGAGCCGGTCAGCTGTTCGGAGGTCACAAATTGTTGGAGATTTTTTTTCTGCATTTCGCGAAGGATCGGTACTTCCTGATCAGACGCTAATAGCACTCTGATTCGTATACTAGGGGCTGCGCCTATCTTTTATTATAAAACTCCTATGGCTAAGTGAGGGCATTTAAGCCGCATAGTCTGATTGCCTGGTTCGTTGCGCTAAACAACTCCTTCAAGAACCATATGATTGGATCAAGATTGTTTAGATTCCATCCCGAACACCTCCGTACTCCCTACGTGAGGGCGGTTTAAGCCGACGCCAACCCTCGATTCCATACAACACGGCCGCACAGGAGGAAACAATCAAAACATAACAAACATTATATTACAAACCGGATTTGTTTTCATCATACAAGACAAAAATGAATGTATTCATTCGAAAATAATGTCATGCCCACACTGCGCTGCTGCAAGTCGAGATCCCTCCAGGACATCCGCAAAATATCGCTCGGGTGTGCGGTGCTCCTTGCCCTCCGGCGGCCCTCTGGCCACCTCGACGGCGTCCATCTTCGCCCACCACATCTTGCAACGAGCGAAGGCCATGCGGGCACCTTCGATGCACACTGATCGCTTGACGACGTCTAGCCGCAGACAAGCCTCCATCACCCGCTTCATGAGGCCAAAATAACTACTAGGTATAGCTTCGGCTGGCCACAGCCGGACTATTAAATCCTTCATGGCCAGTTCGGCCACCCTGTGTAGCTCGACCAACTGTTTCAGTTGATCGGAAAAGGGCACCAGATGTTCTAGCACAGTATACTGCGACCAGAATAGCTTCTCCGTGGAACTTCCTTCTCCGGCTCGGAAGACCTCCGCGGCATCGGACACGCTGCATGGCAGATCCGCAAAAGCCCCTGTGCAACTCCGAATCCGCGTTAGTAAAAGGTACTTCTTCTCCGCATACTTGCTTTGCATGTTAAAAGCCTTACCCGCTGCGATCTTCTTGGTCTCCATGATCTCCTGGAGAGCACCTCGGGCCTCATTCTGTGTGGCCTCCATGCTCTGGCGAGCCTTGGTAACTTCGGTCTCTCGAACCGACACTTCGCGCTCCAAAGCCTCACACTTCTTCACCGCATCCTGGAGCTCCTGCTAGATCTCACCGACCCGGGCCTTGAGCTTCTTACGGGCGGCTTGCTGTTGGACAGCCTTCCCCTCGGCTTCGGTCAAGGCATTTTTCAGGGCCTCGACCTCGGTCGCCGCCCCTACTCATATTACGACACTCCAGTCAATACTCACCGCATACTTTTTCTGAATACACAGCAAGTCATTACTCACCTTGCTTCTCGTGGAGCTGAACCTTTACCTCGCCGAGCTCATTCTCGGCCCGCTCCAACCTCTGCTTTAGTTCAGAGACTTCGGCAACATGCGAGGTCGCGGCCAATAGTGACGCCTTCTTATTCATAAATACCAAATTAGTTCCCTGCAAAGGGTTGATCCTCTGTCCGGCCTTTCTTTCTGAACACCAGACAGTGTCTCAAGGGCTACTGTCAGCACGGGGTGTTCTCTTTCTACGTGACTTACCTCAAAACCTGTCAACAGATTGTTGCAGGCCTGATTTAGTCCGCCCTTGACGAACTGAACCTTCTCGATCACCGTAACCATAAGGACACGGTGCTCATCCACAATGGAGGCACCATGCAGCGCCTCCATCAGGCTGTCTGGTGCCCCTGGTTGGACAGGGGCCATCGGTGGAATTAGCGCACCCCCCTCCTTCGAAGGAAGGCGCGCCAGATTCCGGGGCCGTATCGGTCCCTGGAATCGTATTCAGCTGAGGGCCGGACTGAATACGTCCCTCTTCGCCAGTCTCCATGGGGATCTGCTCCCCCATGTGTCTGGTAGCGGAGGTCTCGCCTTGCGGCGCCTCCTGGACAGCGTCCTGGGTCCCTCCTTGGCTCAGAGCGGTCCTCCGGGACAAGACTTCGGTGTCGTCCTTGGCCTCAAGGGAATAAGAGGGCGGCAGCGACATACTGGCCATTTTCGCCGGATCCAACGAACCTCCAGATGAGGATCGCTGGATGCTGCCACAGGCTGTAATGCAATGGCACAATTAACCACATCAAAACAATAAAAAGGAGAGGTCGGGTACAGTTATGTACGAGAGTCATAGTACTTATGATGCGGCCCGAGGCTTAGTGCGGAGGCGTCGCTCCGGACTGCTGTCAACGTCCCACGCGGTGTTGACCGCAGGGGCGCCCTTCCCCTTCTTGGGCGTTCCCGCCTCCAGATTCGTGGAGGCCCCCCTCTTCTTCTCCTTAGGGGGAGGGTTCTCCTCCTCCTCCTCCTCCTCTTCCTCGTCATCGTCCTCAGGGACAGAGGAATGGGCTTCCTACGTCACGTCCGAAGCGCCCTTGCGACGGGGGCCACTTTTGGCCCCCTTGGCCTTCTTCTCCGGCGCCTTATATGGCGCCGGCACCAGCATCTTCGCCAGACGCGGGATGACCGGTTCTTCAGGCAGCGGAGCCGGACACTGGATCCGCTTCGCCCTCTCCATCCAATCCTGAAAAAGCAATGATAAACTCAGACATCATCCTCGAAACAATTAAGTAGGGGATACGTCAAAAATAACATACCTCGCTGGCGAGGTGTTTACAATCATGCCCATGGTCTGAATCTGTGGCCGGCGGTTTCTCGTTGCCCTTAAAGAGCAACTTCTAGGCACCTTCGTGAGTGGTTTCGAAGAGCCTCTCCAGAGTTTGGTGCTTCTTTGGATTAAACTCCCACAGAGGGCGACTTCTGCGCTGGCACGGGAGGATCCGGTGAACTAGCATCACCTGGATTACATCGACAAGCTTGACGTTCTTGGCTAGCATACTTTGAACGCGCGTTTGCAGCGCTATCAGCTCATCGGGCGAACACCAATTCGGACTCTTCTTGACCCAGGAGGTGAGTCGCATGGGAGCACCGAAGCGGAATTCGGCAACTGCGGCCCAGGTGGTGCCGCGGGGTTGTGTCATGTAGAACCATTGTTTCTGCCACTCCTTTATTGTCTCCACGAAAGTGCCTTTCGGCCAGTAGGCGTTGGACAGCTTACTCACCGTGGCTCCCCCGCACTCTGCATGCTGGCCATCCACCACCATCGGCTTCACATTGAAGACTTTGAGCCATAGGCCGAAGTGGGGTTGGATGCGGAGGAAGGCCTCACACACGACGATAAACGCCGAGATGTTGAGGAAGGAGTTCGGGAACAGATCGTGGAAATCTATCCCGTAATAATACATCAGCCCACGGACGAAAGGGTGGAGTGGGAACCCTAGTCCGCGAAAGAAATGAGGGATGGATACCACCCTCTCATTGGGCTTCGGCGTAGGGACGACTTGTCCCTCAGCCGGCAGACGATGGGCGATTTCCTTCGCCAAGTATCCGGCTGCCCGAAGCTCAGTAATGTCCTCCTCCTTGACGGAGGAGACCATCCACTTGCCCTGACCTTCGGATCCGGACATGGTTGAGTGTTAGCTCGAGTGGAAAGGAGATAAGAACTTGGGCGCTGGAGCTCGAGATTCGGAGGGCGGAGATAGAGAGAAGGCATGGGAGAGGAAGATGGAGTCCTTATCCCCTTATAAAGGCAGTAAATATTGAACGCCTCCCCACTCGCCTTAGAATTCGCCTATTCCCAAGGGTTGTATAAACGGCACGGTTGGGTTACCCATACCCGCATTGATGAAAATCCCACGATAAGGGGACACGATCTCTGCTTTGACAAGACGTGCCAATGGCAACCGCGTCTCGAGAAGTGGAGTGGCGGACACAGAAACGGTTCGGAATTATGACCGGTCAGACGTGATGTCATGCTACAAAAATTTGTCGGCGGATTGGATTCGTGTAAAACTATATTTTCTCTATGGTTGTGTATGGTGTGTGTGGCAGGTCCGGATACTATCATTGCGTCCAAAGACTATCTTGGAGTTCGGAAAGAAGGGAACCCACCTTGCAATGCCGAAGACAATCCGCGCGCCGGACTCCTCGTCATTGAAGCCAGGTTCAGGGGCTACTGAGGGAGTCCTAGACTAAGGGGTCCTCGGGCGTCCAGCCTATTATCGATGGGCCGGACTGGTGGGCTGTGAATACATGAAGGCCGAAGACTGTATCTGTGTCTGGATTGGACTCTCCTTGACATGGAAGTCAAGCTTGGCGACCAACTATGAAGACTCCTTCCTATGTAACCGACTCTATGTAATCCTAGATCCCCCCGGTATCTATATAAACCGGAGGGGTTAGTCCAGAAAGAATATACTCATTACCATAGTCATACAGGCTAGACTTCTAGGGTTTATCCATTACGATCTCGTGGTAGATCAACTCTTGTAACACTCATATTCATTAAGATTAATCAAGCAGGAAGTAGAGAGGGCCCGAACCTGGGTAAACATCGTGTCCCCTGTCTCCTTAACCATCGACCTTAGACGCACAGTTCGGGACCCCCTACCCGAGATCCGCCGGTTTGGACACCGACAGGGTGTGTCACCGCGTGAGGTCCGGTGGGTCGAGGTGAGGCCCTTGGTTCGGTTCCATCCTGCGCCACATTGGTTGGTCCGTGACACATTTAGGGGACCCATGGAGGACTCGTCATACAAGACAAAGATAGTAGAGTCGTGAAGGACTATGTGTCCACTGACAAAGCCGGCTAGGATTTGTAACCCTAGGTCCTCGGACTAAGGTAACCCCTTATCTCTGATATTACCGTTCATCCAACCTAACTTTAAGGGGCATCCTATAGAATTTTCTGCTAGAATCATACTCGACAATTAGGAAGAGAGATGGAGACAATGCGTGAGAGAAATGCCTAAAGATAATGTGCGTGCGGGAGACACATAGGCAGGTCTATGTATATAGAAAGGGTCGATGGGGATTGTGCGTGTGTATGCTCGTGAGAGGAAGAGTGCTTGTGATAAAGGTTAGTGAAAACAGTCGTAAATGGTTGCGAGAAGGAGGGATGGTTATATCGAGAGCATGTCTGCGAGAGAGATACCTTGGGAGAGAGTGTGTGAGCATGTGTGAGAGACCACCGATGGACATACACCGTCTGCGCGTTTGTGTGAGAGATAAAGTTAACGTGTGTGTGAGGAGGGGCCTATGGAGAGTGAAACTACACGTAAAAGACAGATGTACACATTGATTAAAAATATAAATTGTATCAAAATATTAGGATGGGATCATGATATTTGCAATTCGCGTAAGGAACGATTATTAATCCATCAGACATCTATATTCTATTGAATTTGAGCATGTTTATGTTATTATTCGACATAATTGATCCACGGAGTTAGTATTTTGAACTCCAGACAATGCATCGCTTTAGCAATCAAATATAAACGTGAGTATAGTTCATGTTGTGTGTGTAAAGCACATTATACATACAAAAGTTACACAATGAACATTATAAATAGCTATCTATGAACTAGCATACATTTGAATTCAAATTAAGGTGGTTTAAAAATTCGAATTCAACATGAAGTCCATTCAATTATTTGAATTCGATATCATGGCATTTGTAAATCATACCTAAACTATGGGGGCACCAATCTTTGCTCTGCTTTTGTACATAATAGCATATATAGTCGTGTACAAAATAGATTCAAGTTTACCTCCTCCATTCCAAAATAATCGTAGTTATAGGATTTTCAAGTGTCAAAATTTCAAAAATAAGCGCATAATTTAATGAGGTTTTCAAACATACAAGGTCAAATTTAACATTGTCTATTTAGGTCCATCATCAAAGTTCAAGAGTACTCCAAATGTGTATGCTTCTGTTTCAAAATTTCGAACGATGCGCTAAACGAGCCTCTACTCGTTCGAAACCGCGTGAGACCAATGTTTGGTAGAAGGAAATTACTTTTCTAACTCCGACCCATGAACCTACCAGCCCGACGTCCAAAGGTCTAAACCGGGGTAGGTTTGTAGCTTCATCTAGATGCCACACAATCACCTCCGAAAAACATTCATACACCATGGACCCTAAGCACACATGCGCACGGCCGAAATTGCTCCCACCCACTATTTGGGACATCTGGGATTACCATCCTACCCTTGACCCGCAGTAGGTCCAAAATTTAAGAGGGGGGAAAAGTTTGTACTTTCCCCAAATTTCAAACAAGCGCGTCCCATCTGTTCAAAAAAACCAAAAACAAGCGCGTCCCAAACCGAAACATGGTTCCCCCTTAGCTCCCCTCCCCCATCTGATTCCCCATTCATACTCCGTGGGCACCAAAACTACCTCTCCACCAGCCATGGAACCCCGGCGTCCTCCGTCCGCCATCCCATCCCACCCATCAACCGTCGCCCTCCTCCATCACGCCGGAGCCGATACCCCGACGTCATCGTCCACCGCAAGCGCAACCGCAACGCCCTCCATGGCTAGTAGTTGAAGCCGAGGCCGAGCTTCCTCCAGGACGCCGACGTGCGCCGTACCCGACCCTGTTAAACAACGCCGTCCTGCCCCTCACCACTGCCGCTCCAACGTCAACACCGTCCACTGCATCGGAGTTGTTCCCGCTAAACCGTCCTTCGCTGACGCGGCTTGAACTACGTCGGTATTTCCCCAAAGAGGAAGATATGATGCAACACCGCTACGGTAGGTATTTCCCTTAGTGATGAGACCAAGGTTATCGAACCAGTAGGAGAACCATGCAACACCATGTAAACAGCTCCTGCACACAAAGAACAAATACTTGCAACCTGACGTAAGAGAGGGGTTGTCAATCCCTCATGAGTAAAAAGATAGGTAAAATTGTAGTAGATTGGATAAATAGATCTTGCGGGAACGCAAGATAAAATAAATAAATAAATAAAATTGCAGCAAGGTATTCTGTGTTTTTGGATTAATAGATCTGGAAATAAAAGCAAATAAAAATATAACGCGGAGGCAAATATAATAAGGAAGAGACCCAGGGGTCGTAGATTTCACTAGTGGCTTCTGTCGAGAGAAAAAAAGCATACGGTGGGTAAACAAATTACTGTTGGGCAATTTATAGAACTTCAAATAATCCTAAAAATATCCAGGAAATGATCATTACATAGGCATCACGTCCAAGATTAGTAAACCGACTCCCGCCTGCATCTACTACTATTACTCCACACATCGACCGCTAGCCAGCATGCATCTAGTGTATTAAGTTCATGGAGAAACAGAGTAATGCAATAAGAACGATGAAATGGTGTAGACAAGATCTATTTATGTAGAAATAGACCCCATCTTGTTATCCTTAATAGCAACAATACATATGTTTTGGTTCCCCTTCTGTCACTGGGATCAACCACCGTAAGATCGAACCCATCACAAACCAGCTCTTCCCATGGTAAGAAAAATCAATCTAGTTGGCCTAACTAAACCAAACATTCAAAGAAGAAATACGAGGCTATAAGTAATCGTTCATATAAGAGATCAAAAGGCTCAAATAAATTTCATGGATAAAAACATAGATCTGATCATAAACTCAAAGTTCATCGGATCCCAACAAACACGCCGCAAAAAGAGTTACATCAAATAGATCTCCAAGAGACCATTGTATTGAGAATCAAAAGAGAGAGAGGAAGCCATCTATCTACTAACTATGGACCCGTAGGTCTTCAATGAACTACTCACACATCATCGAGAGGCACCAATGAGGATGATGAACCCCTCTGTGATGGTGTCTAGATTGGATATGTGGTTTTTGGAACTTGCGGCGGCTGGAATTGATTTTTGTTGACTCCCCTAAGGTTTCTGGAATATTGGGGTATTTATAGAGCAAAGAGGCGGTGCGGGAGGCCACCGAGGTGGGCACAACCCACCAAGGCATGCCTGGGCCCCCAGGCGCGCCCAGGTGGGTTGTGCCCCCCTTGGGGCATCCCTCTGGTACTTCTTGGCCCAACGTGTGTCTTCTGGTTCAGAAAAGTTCTCCAAAAAGTTCTACTGCATTTGGACTCCGTTTGGTATTGATTTTCTGTGAAGTAAAAAACAAGCAAAAAACAGCAACTGGCATTGAGCACTATGTCAATAGGTTAGTCCCAAAAAATGATATAAATTTGCTATAAAATGATTGTAAAACATCCAAGAATGATAATATAACAGCATGGAACAATAAAAAATTATAGATATGTTGGAGACATATCATTCGCTGCCTCAGATCTGCTTCCCCTCCGTTGACAGACGGCCATCGCAACACAGTCAACAATTTGGCCATGGGTTTGTCCAAGGCTCCACCCTCATCCAAAACATCGGTTCCCCCGGTAAAAAGAAGAAAATCACTGCGACATCAGGAGGACACAGCACTCGCAACCAGAAATGAAACTCCTCTTCCCTTATACTAGATGTTCCTATTAACTCGTGATGCACAAGGTTTCTCCTCATATACTATTTCAACTTAGCTAGAGGCAGGGACGAATTCAAGGGGGAGGAGGGGGGGGGGGGCTAGACCCCCCTAACGATCTGATTTTCCCCCTTAATCACGATTACGCACCTGCTAATCTCGTATCTACTCTGAGTCCGTGCCTATTCTCGCCCCCCTGTTGATCTATAGCGCAAAGTAAAGCCCATTATTTATGGTAGATTTATATAAGGCCAAAATCTAGCAACAACTACTACATGTCTACATTAAGCCCATCATCAAAGACTTGAAACCAGCAGCCCACGCACACAGATAGTTTAGGTTTTGGCTTAAAATAGGTGTGTCCAGCAAAGATAGATGACTTAAAATAGAAAGCAAAACAAGCAAAGACTCATATCATACAAGATGCTCCAAGCAAAACTCATAATATGTGACGAATAAAAATATAGCTCGAAGTAAAATACCGATGGTCGTTAGAAGAAAGAGGGGATCACACTCGGGGCATCCCCAAGCTTAGTTGCTTGCTTCTCTTTTTAGATAATGGCTTGGGATGCCATGTGCATCCCAAAGCTTAGGCTCTTCTTACTCCTTATTCCTTCATCCATCGTGATCTCACCCGAAACTTGAAAACCTCAATCACACAAAACTCAACAAAACCTTAGCGAGATCCGTTAGTATAACAAAGCAAATCACTACTATAAGTATTGTTGCAAACCCATTCTTATTTTTATTTTGCATTATATCTACTATATTCCAACTTTTCTATCGCTTATACCCTCCAATATAAACCATAGATTCATCGAAATAAGCACACAACACAAAGAAAATAGAATCTGTTAAAAACAAAATAGTCTGTAGCAATCCAGAAACTTCAAATACTTCTGTAGCTCCAAAAATTCAGAAAAATTAGGACAACATGGGAAATTTGTGTTAATCTTATGCAAAAATAATCAGTATTTTATCGTGCTTCTGTTAAAAACGAGAATTATTTTCTTGAGCACAAAAGTTTCTGTTTTTCAGCAAGATCAAATCAACTATCACCCAACATGACCCCAAAGGCTTTGCTTGGAACAAACACTAATTAAAACATAAAAAATACAATCATAACAGTAGCATAATTGTGCAAACACTCAAGAACATAAAGGAAAATACAAAAGAAATATATTCATTGGGTTGCCTCCCAACAAGCGCTATCGTTTTATGCCCCTGGCTAGGCATAAGATAGCAACAATGCTTACATGAAAGATAAGAATTGAAACACAAAGAGAGCATCATGAAATATATGACAAACACATTTAAGTCTAACATACTTCCTATGAATAGGAATTTTATAAGCAAACAAATTACCAAGACAAGAAACATCTAACATATGCAAAGAAGAGGAATAAAACATTGAAAATCTCAACACAACGAGAGGTAATTTAGTAACATGAAAATTTCTACAACCATATTTCCCTCTCTCAAAATAATTACATGTGGGATCATCCTCAAATTCAACAATATAGCTATCACATAACATATTCTCTACATGATCCACGTGCATACAAAGTTGACCCTCTTCCAAAATAGTGGGATTATCATCAAATAAAGTCATGAGCTCTCCCAGCCCACTTTTATCAAAAAGTTCATAAGATTGAAAACCCTCCAAGTATGTGGGATTATTTTTACCTAGAGTTTACACTCTTTTGAACCCACTTTCAATATAATTGCAAAACATATTCATCACGAGGCTTCAATAAATTTTCAAGATAATAAGAAAACTCACCCCAATCATGATCATTGCAATAAGTAACGGACATAACAAAACAAGCATACCCAAGCTTAGGGTTTGGCATATAACTAACACAATTGATATTAATAGAATTTATAGTAAAAATCATTGCAATCATGCTTTTCATTCAAGGAGCTATCATCAATCACTTCATAAATTTCTTCATCACAATTTTCAGATTCACGAATCTCAAGAAAAACTTCATAAAGATAATCGAGCGCACTTAACTCACTAGCAATTGGTTCATCATGATTGGATCTTTTAAAAAGATTATCAAGTGGATGGGGATCCATAGATTTTAGCAAGCGAAGATGCAAGCATAAAGAAGGCACATGGCAACACAAGCAAACAAAAGATCAAACAAGAAAAACAAAAACAAAAAAAGGCGAATAAAAAGGCATTTTTTTGTGAAGTGGGGGAGATGAAAACGAGAGGCAAATGGCAAATAATGCAAATTGCAAGGAGATGAGATTTGTGATTAGGAACCTGGTAAATGTTAATGATGTCTCCTCGGCAACGGCGCCAGAAATTGGCGATTTGTCAGGAGACTATCTTGACTTGATCCTCCCCGGCAACGGCGCCAAAAATTGCTTTTGATGCGGCTTGAACTATGTCAGTATTTCCCCAAAGAGGAAGGAATGATGCAGCACAGCTACTGTTGGGGATATTCCCCACAACTAAGACCCGGCTCTTAAGGATAAGCTGCCCTAAGGCTTAAGTCATCTCTGTGATTAAGTCGCCCTGACATTAAGTCATCTCAGATCCTAACCTGGCTGGCGAGACCCGGTAGGTGAGACTCGGCTAGTGAGACCCGACACGTGCGACCCGGCTGGTGAGACCCGACAGGTGAGACCCGGCTGATGAGACCCGGCAAGTGAGACCCGACAGACAGTCTCTAACCCGACAGACAATTATAACCCGGCAGACAGTTATGACCCGACAGACAGTTATAACCCGGCAGACAGTTATGACCCGACAGATGCATGGAGTCACGGAGATGAGTCATTTGGGGTTAAGAAGCCCAAGACGTTAAGAAGCCCATGGAGAGAAGCTCAAGACGTTAAGAAGCCCATGGTGAGAAGTTAGAATAGTTTAAGTTTTAATCCGACTTGGACTCTACATATAACCTGCCCCTTCAACTTATATAAGGAGGGGCGGGGTGCCCCAAGAGGGTCAAGTTTTTTTAAACGTCTCAATAGACAAGTCTTAGACAAGATCAAAGTAGATGTTATCGAGATAGAGGTAGCGAAACCTCGCCCTTGTAACTGAGATCGTCATCATCATCAATATGAATCAAGCAGCATGTAGGCTTTTACCTCCACTATGAGGGGCCGAACCTGGGTAAAAAACTCACGTCTCTCGTCCCGCTCAACCCCTCTCAGGCTACCAGTTAGATGTGTTGGCCTCACGACTAAGTCCTCACACTAGGACATCTGTCGTGACAAAACCACGACAGTTGGCGCCCACCGTGGGCCACGCATGATGGTGTTGAGTTCTTGGAGGGATCTTTCACAAGGATCGAGAAGTTCGTAATTTTTCAATGAAGAGGAGCTGGCTTGGAAAGATCTGCGTCAGCTTCAAAATCATCAATTTGGATTTGCAATCTTTGAGATTTGAGGTCAATAGGAAATTAGGGTTACGCGTGGATGAATGTGACCCGGCGACCCGTCGAACCTGGAAACAATTGTTCTATGCTACAGCCAACAAACGAAACATCAAATAGATGACCCGGATTGCTGAGAGAAACCCGGCTGACTGCTACTCGCGGAGAATATGGTAGCATGGAGGGTCAGGCCAACTACGACCCGGATTGACTACTTTAAGCCGCTGCGTCCAAATTGATCTGAGCCGCCTCGCCGGCAGAGACTCGCCACTGCCGACGTTCAGCTGTTGTGTCAACTCGCCATCACCAAGTCGCCTCGCCTTCACCGTGGTTTGAGCCGGCCAAACTGCCGAGACGTTGCGCGTCTGCCTAACTCACCGCCATGGGTCACGAGCCAGCTCTTGTCCGAGTCGCTGATAGGCCTCACCTCCTGTCCGAGTCCCCGTCAGGCCTCGCCTCCTGTCTGAGTCGCCGTTGGGTCTTGTCTCCCCTGAGTAGCCGCTCGGCCGCCTCCATGCCCCCGCCATGAGCCATCACTGGACGGAGCCACCGCCGATCGTCCCCGTGGAATCACTGCCTCTGCCCAGCGCAGAAATGCCAGCCACTGCTGCGAGTCGTTCTTGCCGAAGCGGGCATGCCTCAACCTGCTGATACGTCTCAAACGATCTATAATTTTTGATTGCTCCATGCTATATTATCTAAGGTTTTGGGCAATATTGGGCTTTATTATTCACTTTTATATTACTTTTGGGACTAACCTATTAACCGGAGGCCCAACCCAGATTTGATGTTTTTTGCCTATTTCAGTGTTTTGAAGAAAAGGAATATCAGACGGAGTCGAAACGGAACGAAATCAACTAGAGAAGTTATTTTTGGAACGAAAGCTACCCGATGGACTTGGACCCCATGTCAAGGAAGGAACGAGGAAGCCACGAGGGTGGGGGCGCGCCCACCCCCCTAGGGCGCGCCCCCTGCCTCGTGGGGCCCTCGTGGCTCCCCTAACACGCTTCTTCCGCCTATATAACTCCACGTACCCTAAAACTTCCAGAAACGAGAATAGATCGGGAGTTCCGCCGCCGCAAGCCTCCAAAGCCACCAAAAACCAATCGGGACCCTATTCCGGCACCCTGCCGGAGGGGGGAACCCTCACCGGTGGCCATCTTCATCATCCCGGCGCTCTCCACGACGAGGAGGGAGTAGTTCACCCTCGGGGCTGAGGGTATGTACCAGTAGCTATGTGTTTGATCTCTCTCTCTCTCGTGTTCTTGATTTGGCACGATCTTGATGTATCGCGAGCTTTGCTATTATAGTTGGAGCTTATGTTGCTTCTCCCCCTCTACTCTCTTGTAATGGATTGAGTTTTCCCTTTGAAGTAATCTTATCGGATTGAGTCTTTGAATATTTGAGAACACTTGATGTATGTCTTGACGTGCGTATCTGTGGTGACAATGGGATATCACATGATCCACTTGATGTATATTTTGGTGATCAACTTGGGGGTTCCGCCCATGAACCTATGCATAGGGGTTGGCACACGTTTTCGCCGTGATTCTCTGGTAGAAACTTTGGGGCACTCTTTGAGGTTCTATGTGTTGGTTGAAATAGATGAATTTGAGATTGTGTGATGCATATCGTATAATCATACCCATGGATACTTGAGGTGACATTGAGTATCTAGGTGACATTAGGGTTTTGATTGATTTGTGTCTTAAGGTGTTATTCTAGTACGAACTCTAGGGCTGTTTGTGACACTTATAGGAATAGCCCAACGGATTGATTGGAAAGAATAACTTTGAGGTGGTTTCGTACCCTACCATAATCTGTTCGTTTGTTCTCTGCTATTAGTGACTTTGGAGTGACTCTTTGTTGCATGTTGAGGGATAGTTATGTGATCCAACTATGTTATTATTGTTGAGAGAACTTGCAATAGTGAAAGTATGAACCATAGGCCTTGTTTCCTAGCATTGCAATACCATTTATGCTCACTTTTACCACATGCTACCTTGCTGTTTTTATATTTTCAGATTACAAAAACCTATATCTACCATCCATATTGCACTTGTATCACCATCTCTTCGCCGAACTAGTGCACCTATACAATTTACCATTGTATTGGGTGTGTTGGGGACACAAGAGACTCTTTGTTATTTGGTTGCAGGGTTGCTTGAGAGAGACCACCTTCATCCTACGCCTCCCACGGATTGATAAACCTTAGGTCATCCACTTGAGGGAAATTTGCTACTGTCCTACAAACCTCTGCACTTGGAGGCCCAACAACGTCTACAAGAAGAAGGTTGTGTAGTAGACATCAAGCTCTTTTTTAGCGCCGTTGCCAGGGAGGGTAGGTAAGCGGCACTCACACCCCGTCAACTAAGCTCTTTTAAGTGCCGTTGCGGGAGGTCGGCTTGAAGGTATATCTTTAGATCTTGCAATCGAATCTTTTTGTTTCTTGTTTTAGCACTAGTTTAGTTTATAAAAGAAAATTACAAAAAATGGAATTGAGTTTGTCTCATACGCTTCATCTTTTAAATATCTTTCGTGAGTATGATGGAAAAGAAAATTGTGCCAAAGTGTTATAAGAAGAATGCATTAAAATGTTTGGCACTAAATGTTTGAATGATGAGCATGGTTGCAATGTTGTTAGTATGAACTCCTTGAATATCCATAGTACTAATGATGATTGCACTAGTCATGATGAAAATATCTCCTATAAGCATGTCAATTTCAGTGGAGTGTATTGGGTTTGCAAGTACACACCAAATAGAGAAGATAGATATTTCAAGATGCATAAGCATTTAGAAACTAAATGGTTGCAAGAAAGGCTAGATGCGTGTGCTGAAAATTTAAACTTTATTATCCATACTTGTGAACTTTGCAATGAACGTGATCATTTTAGTACCCAATGCAAATTGTTTCATGATCGTATCGTGTCCAAAAATTGTGATGACTTGATTTCCCTTGCACATCATAATGAACTTAGTTTGCTCTTGGATTATGAAGAAATTAAACGTATAACTAAGGACATTCCAGAATTTGCCCTTGATAGAGTTCTTCATTTTGATCTAGAAGAAATTTATATGTATTGTGCGGTGAATTGCATTGAAAATTCTTATATTACCAATTACATAAAGAAAATAAAACAAATAGAAGATGAAGAGAATATTAACGAAAGGGAAGAGACTTCCCAATATCCTCCTATTATTTCTTATGAAGAATCAGGTAACGAGGACGAGCCTTCTATTCAACCAATCTCATTAATAAGGAGCTCCAAAAAGAGGATTGAACCCACACATGAGGTGAAGAAGAAGAAAATAAAAAGGAAGAGAGGTAAAAATGTATCCCTCCCAAATAATGTTGCTCCTATTATTGTTGTGCCTCATGAAAATGAATCAAAAATAATTGTGGAAGATGATGCACTTGATGATGATCTCGTTATGCCTATTGCTTGTTTTGATGATTATGATTGGGAATATAATGATACTTCTTATGATCTTAAAAATCTTTTTGGCACTTGCTTGGAAGAATGTGATAATAATGTTTAATATACTATTGGTACTATCCATGCTATTAATGATGAGAGTGATTATGCTTATGATATGAAAAGGCCCAAGCTTGGGGGTGTTTGATGAGGATGACATATTTGAGAATATATTTGCTAAAATTAATGTTTGTTCCAAGCTTGGGGATGCTATGTTTAATTAAGATGATATTTTTAGCCTCCCAAGTTTCGATATGCAAATTTATAATAGTGATAGCATGCTTCCTACTTATGATGATTATATTGATGAAAGTGGGTTTGGAACAGTGTCAACTTTAGGAAGTAGTGATCCCACAATATTGGAGGATGTTTAATCTTATTGTGATAATTATGAAGGTGGATTTGGAGAGGTCATGACTTTATTTAGTGATGTATCCACTATCTTGGAAGAGGTTTCAATCGATTATGATGAGAACAAAGTTGCTACTTATGATGATTATTGTGATAAAACTTATGCTATAAAAAGTAGTGATGATTATATTTATAAAACTTGTCATGATTGTGATTACCCTTTTTCTGAACATTACTCTTTTAATGTGGAAACAATTTATAGTATTCAAGTCTCTTATGATATTCCTACTATTGAAGAGAAGAGATTTGCTTACGTGGAGAGTAATAAAAATTCTATGATTGTAGATCATGAAAAGAATGCTTTAGGTGCTGCTTATATTGTTGAATTCATTCATGATGCTACTTAAAACTATTATGAGGGAGGAACATATGCTTGTAGGAATTGCAAAAATATCAAGTTTCCTCTCTATGTGCTTAAAATTTTGAAGTTATGCTTGTTTTGCCTTCCTATGCTAGTTGATTATTGTTCCCATAAGTTGTTTTCTCACAAAATCCCTATGCATAGGAAGTGGGTTGGACTTAAATGTGTTAGTCATATTCTTCATGATGCTCTCTTTATGTTTCAATTCTTATCTTTTATGTGAGCATCATTCAAATCATCATGCTTAGCTAGGGGCGTTAAACGATAGCGCTTGTTGGGAGGCAACCCAATTTTATTTTAGTTTCTTTATTTTTGGTTATGTTTAGCAATAAATAATACATCTAGATTATGTTTAGATGTGTTTTTGTGTTTTATTTAGTGTTTGTCCCAAGTAGAACCTTTGGGAAGAGTTGGGTAAAGTCTTTATGATCATGCTGTAAAAAACAAAAACTTTTGCGCTCACGAGATTAGCTAAAAAAATTTACTGGAGAGTTCTATTTAGTTGATTATTTTTGCAGATGATTACTAGACAAATTACTCAGGTCCACCAATTTATTTTGGAATTTTTGGAGTTCCATAACTTTGCGTTAGTTACAGATTACTACAGACTGTTCTGTTTTTGACAGATTCTGTTTTTCGTGTGTTGTTTTCTTATTTTGATGACTCTATGGCTAGTAAAGTAGTTTATAAACCATAGAGAAGTTGGAATACAATAGGTTTAAAACCAATACAAATAAAGAATGAGTTCATTGCAGTACCTTGAAGTGGTGTTTTGTTTTCTTTCGCTAACGGAGCTTACGAGTTTTCTGTTAAGTTTTGTGTTGTTAAGTTTTCAAGTTTCGGGTAAGATTCCATGGACTATGGAATAAGGAGTGGAAAGAGCCTAAGCTTGGGGATGACCAAGTCACCCCAAGTTAATATTCAAGGACAACCAAGAGCCTAAGCTTGGGGGTGCCCTGGATGGCATCCCCTCTTCCGTCTTCGTTCGTCGGTAACTTTACTTGGAGCTATATTTTTATTCACCACATGATATGTGTTTTGCTTGGAGCGTCATTTTATTTTCTTTAGCTTTGCTTGATGTTATTTAGATTAATGTTTTGCATCTTTATTTTCAATAAAATTGTCAAGGATAGCCTTTACTATGCTTATTTCGCAAGTATACATGTTGCTGTTTGAAAACAGAAAGTTTACCGCTGTTGCAAAAATTCCCTAGAAAAGTCAGAATGTGATAAAATGTTTAAACCTTTTGCAAAATAAGCTCTGATAATATTACTACAGTGGGAATTTTATTTCATAATTTTTGGAGCTAGGGAAGTATGGATCTTGCTGCACTCTTTACAGACTGTCCTGTTTAGGCAGATTGCTGTTATGTTTGCATTGTTTGCATATGTTTGCTTGTTTAATGATTCTATTTGAGGATAGGACTATTAAATATGCAGAGGCATTTAGTATGCAATGTTGAATAATAATTTTAGTGATTTGCTATAGTATAGTATGATAAGGTTTTTGCATTGGTTTATGCTAACTTATCTCACGAGTCCTTGTTGAGTTTAGTGTGGATGAAGCTTTTGAGATTTAGGAAACCGTGATATCAGAGGAATTAGGGAGACACAAAAGCTCAAGCTTGGGGATGCTAAAGGCACCCCAAGATAATATTTCAAGAAGTCTCAAGCATCTAAGCTTGGGGATGCCCTGGTAGGCATCCCACCTTTCTTCTTCAACAATTATCGGTTAGTATCGGTTGAACCTAAGTTTTTGCTTCTTCACATGATGTGTGCTATCCTTGAAATGTCATTTTATTCTTCCTTGCTTGCTGTTTGAATAAAGTACTAAGATCTGAAATTCTTAAATGGGAGAGTCTTCACATAGTTGCATAATTATCCGACTACTCACTGATCTTCACTTATATCTTTCGGAGTAGTTTATTTATTGCTCTAGTGCTTCACTTATATCATTTAGAGCATGGTGGTGGATTTGTTTTATAGAAACTATTGATATCTCATGCTTCACTTAGATTATTTTGAGAGTCTTAAATAGCATGGTAATTTGCTTAAATAATCCTAATATGCTTGGTATTCAAGAATAGTAAAACTTTCTTATGAGTGTGTTGAATACTAAGAGAAGTTTGATGCTTGATAATTGTTTTGAGATATAAAGATGGTGACATTAGAGTCGTGCTAGTTGAGTAGTTGTGAATTTGAGAAATACTTGTGTTAAAGTTTGTGATTCCCGTAGCATGCACGTATGGTGAACCGTTGTGTGATGAAGTCGGAGCATAATTTATTTATTGATTGTCTTCCTTATGGGTGGCGGTCGGGGACGAGCGATGGTATTTTCCTACCAATCTATCCCCCTAGGAGCATGCGCGTAATACTTTGCTTTGATAACTTGAATATTTTTGCAATAAGTATATGAGTTCTTTATGACTAATGTTGAGTCCATGGATTGTACGCACTTTTCTCACCCTTCCAACATTGCTAGCCTTTCTAATACCGCGCACTTTTCGCTTGTATCATACACCCACCATATACCTTCCTCAAAATAGCCACCATACCTACCTATTATGGCATTTCCATAGCCATTCCGAGATATATTGCCATGCAACTTTCCACCGTTCCGTTTATTATGACACGCTCCATCATTGTCATATTGCTTAGCATGATCATGTAGTTGACATCGTATTTGTGGCAAAGCCACCATTCATAATTCTTTCATACATGTCACTCATGAATCATTGCATATCCCGGTACACCGCCGGAGGCATACACATAGAGTCATATTTTGTTCTAAGTATCGAATTGTAATTGTTGAGTTGTAAGAAAATAAAACTGTGATGATCATCATTATTAGAGCAATGTCCCAGTGAGGAAAAGGATGATGGAGACTATGATTCCCCCACAAGTCGGGATGAGACTCCGGACGAAAAAAAAAGGCCCAAAAATAAAAAAATAAAAAAAATGAGAGAAAAAGAGAGAAGGGGCAATGCTACTATCCTTTTACCACACTTGTGCTTCAAAGTAGCACCATGATCTTCATGATAGAGAGTCTCCTATGTTGTCACTTTCATATACTAGTGGGAATTTTACATTATAGAACTTGGCTTGTATATTCCAATGATGGGCTTCCTCAAAATGCCCTAGGTCTTCGTGAGCAAGCGAGTTGGATGCACATCCATTTAGTTTCTTTTGTTGAGCTTTCATATACTTATAGCTCTAGTGCATCGGTTGCATAGCAATCCCTACTCACTCACATTGATATCTATTGATGGGCATCTCCATAGCCCATTGATATGCCTAGTTGATGTGAGACTATCTTCCCCTCTTTTTGTCTTCTCCACAACCACCATTCCATTCCACATATAGTGCTATATCCATGGCTCACGCTCATGTATTGCGTGAAGATTGAAAAAGTTTTGAGAATGTCAAAAGTATGAAACAATTGCTTGGCTTGTCATCGGGGTTGTGCATGATTTAAATACTTTGTGTGGTGAAGATAGAGCATAGCCACACTATATGATTTTGTAGGGATAACTTTCTTTGGCCATGTTATTTTGAGAAGATATGATTGCTTAGTTAGTATGCTTGAAGTATTATTATTTTTATGTCAATATTAAACTTTTGTCTTGAATCTTTCGGATCTGAATATTCATACCACAATTAAGAAGAATTACATTGAAATTATGCCAAGGAGCATTCCACATCAAAAATTATCTTTTTTATCATTTACCTACTCGAGGACGATCAGGAATTAAGCTTGGGGATGCTTGATACGTCTCCAACGTATTTAAAATTTTTGATTGCTCCATGCTATATTATCTAGTGTTTTGGGCAATACTGGGCTTTATTATTCACTTTTATATTACTTTTGGGACTAACCTATTAACCAGAGGCCCAGCCCAGATTTGCTGTTTTTTGCCTATTTTAGTGTTTTGAAGAAAAGGAAAATCAGACGGAGTCGAAATTGAACGAAATCAACTAGATAAGTTATTTTTGGAACGAAAGCTACCCGATGGACTTGGACCCCACGTCAAGGAAGGAACGAGGAAGCCACGAGGGGGGGCGCCCACCCCCCTAGGGCACGCCGCCTCATGGGCCCTCGTGGCTCCCCGTACGTGCTTCTTCCGCCTATATAACTCCACGTACCCTAAAACTTCCAGAACGGAGAATAGATCGGGAGTTCCACCGCCCCAAGCCTCTAGAGCCACCAAAAACCAATCGGGACCCTATTCCGGCACCCTGCCGGAGGGGGGAACCCTCACCGGTGGCCATCTTCATCATCCCGGCGCTCTCCACGACAAGGAGGGAGTAGTTCACCCTCGGGGCTGAGGGTATGTACCAGTAGCTATGTGTTTGATCTCTCTCTCTCTCTCGTGTTCTTGATTTGGCACGATCTTGATGTATCGCAAGCTTTTCTATTATAGTTGGATCTTATGTTGCTTCTCCCCCTCTACTCTCTTGTAATGGATTGAGTTTTCCGTTTGAAGTAATCTTATCGGATCGAGTCTTTAAAGATTTGAGAACACTTGATGTATGTCTTGCCGTGCATATCTGTGCTGACAATGGGATATCACGTGATCCACTTGATGTATGTTTTCGTGATCAACTTGCGGGTTCCGCCCATGAACCTATGCATAGGGGTTGGCACACGTTTTCGTCCTGATTCTCCGGTAGAAACTTTGAGGCACTCTTTGAGGTTCTATGTGTTGGTTGAATAGATAAATCTGAGATTGTGTGATGCATATCGTATAATCATATCCACGGATACTTGAGGTGATATTGGAGTATCTAGGTGACATTAGGGTTTTGGTTGATTTGTGTCTTAAGGTGTTATTCTAGTACGAACTCTAGGGCTGTTTGTGACACTTATAGGAATAGCCCAACGGATTGATTGGAAAGAATAACTTTGAGGTGGTTTCGTACCCTACCATAATCTCTTTGTTTGTTCTCTGCTATTAGTGACTTTGGAGTGACTCTTTGTTGCATGTTGACAGATAGTTATGTGATCCAACTATGTTATTATTGTTGAGACAACTTGCAATAGTGAAAGTATGAACCCTAGGCCTTGTTACCTAGCATTGCAATACCGTTTATGCTCACTTTTACCACTTGCTACCTTGCTGTTTTTATATTTTCAGATTACAAAAACCTATATCTACCATCCATATTGCACTTGTATCACCATCTCTTCGCCGAACTAGTGCACCTATACAATTTACCATTGTATTGGGTGTGTTGGGGACACAAGAGACTCTTTGTTATTTGGTTGCGGGGTTGCTTGAGAGAGACCATCTTCATCCTACGCCTCCCACAGATTGATAAACCTTAGGTCATCCACTTGAGGGAAATTTGCTACTGTCCTACAAACCTCTGCACTTGGAGGCCCAACAACGTCTACAAGAATAAGGTTGTGTAGTAGATATCACCTTCCTCCACCGCGGTCGCTGAGACTCGCCCTGGACTCACCTCAATTCACTGTTGCCTCCAAGATGAGCCATCATGGCGCGTTGAGCCGCCCGCGGCCACACCCGGTCGCCCTCACGCCTCTTCTGTCGTGGCCGGCATCGTGGTTCCTCCATGAATGCCATTAAGCCGCCCACTGGCTGTGACTAGGCTCGGTCCGCCTCTGCCTCGACCCGTCGCGGCTCCGTCTGGTTGACTCTGCCGATGTGTACCCTTGCCTTAGTGCTTGGTCACGTACTCGTGCCGTCTCCACCACCGTGGATGGCTCCAGCCGTCTCCGCCTCAAGCTGTTAAGCTGCCGTCAAGCCTCGTGTTTTTTAAGCCGGTGTAGTGCCTCTGCCGTCGCGTGCAAACAGCCGAACTCCGCCTCTATAGAGGTCCTCGTTGACCCGCCGCACCTCCACAGCTTTGAGCCGCCGCCCGTCTCTACATCAAGCAGTTCAACCCGCTGGCCTCCGAGTCCGCCAGTTCCGTCAAATCGCCACGTCTCCGGATGCCTTAAGTCGTCGACCGCAGTCTTGCGCTGAGAGCCGCCGTAGCTGACCCACTGGCCCTAACCTTGGCTTCTACCGTGTGTGGCCGTGGCCTGAGCCCCCAAGTCCCCGTCGTTCGCCTCTCCCTCTGCTGGGAGAGCCGCCCTGTTAGCCGCTCCTTGCTCCGTCAGCCGCGGGTGCAGCGTTGGCGTTAGCGAGCTGCTGTTCAGTTGCCGTCTCTCCGGTTCTTGCCATGCTTTGAGCCACCAGCTGCCTTGACGCCTTTTTCCGGCCGTGCTCTAAGCCGCCGACTCGCTCCCATTCATCAAGTCGTCGCAGTCCGAAGGCCACTGCTAGCTCGTCCCTCTGCTTTGAGATGCTGACGTCCGAGCGCGCCTACCGGCCCTTTGACCTCTCTATAAGTCGCCTTGGGTTGGTCTCAAATTGCTGGTAGCCTCTGCGCCGCGTGCCGCCCGGCCATGAAGCCACCACCGCTGTGGTCCGCCACTGCCTTATGCCAAGCTGCCCTATGCCATGGCTCCCCCCGTGCCACTTCCGCCTCCAAGCTACGGTTGGCACCAGCGCCATGCCTCCTCGGTCGAGTCACTGTTGTAACCCACCATGTCGCCGACTCTGCCCGCACTGGGCCCCGCCTTATCCTCATACGCAGCTGTGCGTGAGTCGCCAATACTGCATCGCGCATCCCCTACATCGCGTCCGGCCCTGTTGCCTCGAGATGCCGTCTCCATCATGCGTGAGTCACCCCGGCCTCTAAGCACCTCCTCGACCAGCCGCAGAACCGCCATGGCCGAGCCGCCGCTTTTTCCACCATAGTGCTCAACCTCGTCGTGCCAAGCCACCGTTTTTCGCCTATGTTGCCACCATGGCCCTCAGCACCTGCAGCAGAGAGCAGGCACCTCACTAAGCAACCACAACAGCAAGCCGCCGCCGTGGGTCTATTTCAGTTGCCGCGTCGAGCCGTCGTCGCTTCCTCGATTCGCAGTGAGCCACTGTTCGCTTCTGTTGAGAACCGCCTCGGTCTCACTCCGTCGGCCTTCACAAGTCGCCCTTGTCGTTTCCATCTTATACCGCGAGCCTCCACCACCATCGCAGGCTGAGCCGCCAGGGTTCACTAACCCGCTGATACATCTCCAACGTATCTATAATTTTTATTGTTCCATGCTATTATATTATCTGTTTTGGATGTTTATATGCATTGCTATGCTATTTTATATGATTTTTGGGACTAACCTATTAACCTAGAGCCCAGTGTCAGATTCTGTTTTTTCCTTGCTTTAGAGTTTCACAGAAAGGGAATACCCAACGGAGTCCAAACGGAATAAAACTTTCGCGATGATTTTTCTTGGACCAGAAGACACCCAGGAGACTTGGAGTGTAAGTCAGAAGAGCCACGAGGCGGCCACAAGGGTGGAGGGCACGCCCAGGGGGGTAGGGCGTGCCCACTGACCTTGTGGGCCCCTTGGTGACCCCTGACCTAGATCTTCCTCCTATATATTCTCAAATACCCCAAAACCTACCAAGGGAGCCACGAAACCACTTTTCCACCGCCATAACCTTTTGTACCCATGAGATCCCATCTAGGGGCCTTTTCCAGCATGCTGCCGGAGGGAGATTCGATCATGGAGGGCTTCTACATCAACACCATTGCCTCTCCAATGAAGCGTGAAAGTTTACCAAAGACCTATGGGCCCATAGCTAGTAGCTAGATGGCTTCTTTTCTCTCTTTGATTCTCAATACAAAGTTCTCCTCGATGTTCTTGGAGATCTATTCGATATAATACTCTTTTGTGGTGTGTTTGCCGAGATCCGATGAATTGTGGATTTATGATCAGCTTATCTATGAATATTATTTGAATCTCCTCTGAATTCTTATATGCATGATTTTATATCTTTGCAAGTCTCTTCGGACTATCCATTTGGTTTGGCCAACTAGATTCGTTTTTCTTGCAATGGGAGAAGTGCTTAGCTTTGGGTTCAATCTTGCGGTGCTCGATCCTAGTGACAGAAGGGAACCGACATGTATTGTATTGTTGCCATCGAGGATAGAAAGATGGGGTTTTCATCATATTGTTTGAGTTAATTCCTCTACATATGTCATCTTGCTTAAGGCGTTACTCCCTTTATGAACTTAATACTCTAGATGCATGCTGGATAGCGGTCGATGTGTGGAGTAATAGTAGTAGATGCAGAATCGTTTCAATCTACTTGACACGGACGTGATGTCTATATTCATGATCATTGCCTTAGATATCGTCATAACTTTGCGCTTTTCTATCAATTGCTCGGCAGTAATTTGTTCACCCACCGTAATTTTTGAAGCCTCTAGTGAAACCTATGGCCCCCGGGTCTATTTTCCATCATATAAGTTTCCAATTTACTTTATTTGCAATCCTTTACTTTCTGTTCCATCATAATAGATTATAAGCCTCTAGTGAAGCCTCTAGAAAAATTGCTTAAGATTGATGATTTGCCTAGGAACGTGGATAGAATTTATCTTGATGTTGATTCTTTGAAACTTAGATCTATTCCACCTAAGCCTTATATCAATGAGTCTCTCAAAGCCATGAGAATTTCCATTGATGAGTGCAAAGAAAGAACCGCTAAGATGCGTGCTAAAAAAGATTGGTTTATAAAAGCGTTTTCTTCTAGTTTCCGTGAAAATAATGATGAAGATATTAAAGTGATTGATGTGACTCCTATTGAATCTTTGTTTTCCAATGTAAATCTTGATAAAGATGGGACTGGAGATGAGTCAACTTTAGTTAGAAGGCGTCCCAATGATTCAGAGTTTTTAGATCTTGATGCAAAAATTGATAAAAGTGGGATTGGAGAGGTCAAAACATTAGGTAGCAATGAACCCACTCTTTTGGATTTCAAAGAATTTAATTACAATAATTATTCTTTAATAGATTGTATTTCCTTGTTGCAATCCATGTTGAATTCTCCTCATGCTTATAATCAAAACAAAGCTTTTACTAAACATATCATTGATGCTATGATGCAATGTTTTGAAGAAAAGCTTGAATTGGAAGTTTCTATCCCTAGAAAACTTTATGATGAGTGGGAACCTAATATTAATATTAAGATTAAAGATTATGAATGCTATGCTTTGTGTGATTTGGGTGCTAGTGTTTCCACGATTCCAAAAACTTTATGTGATGTGTTAGGTTTCCGTGAATTTGATGATTGTTCCTTAAATTTGGATCTTGCGGATTCCACTATTAAGAAACCTATGGGAAGGATTAATGATGTTCTTATTGTTGCAAATAGGAATCATGTGCCCATAGATTTCATTGTTCTTGATATAGATTGCAATCCTACATGTCCTATTATTCTTGGTAGACCATTCCTTAGAACGATTGGTGCAATTATTGATATGAAAGAAGGAAACATTAGATTTCAATTTCCGTTAAGGAAAGGCATGGAACACTTCCCAAGAAATTAAATTAAATTGCATTATGAATCTATTATGAGAGCCACTTATGGATTGCATTCCAAAGATGATAACACATAGATCTATTCGTGTCTTATGCCTAGCTAATGGCGTTAAACAATAGCGCTTGTTGGGAGGCAACCCAATTTTATTTTTGTTCTTGCTTTTTAGGTCTTTTTTTGCAATAAATATTTCATCTGGCCACTGGTTAGATGTGGTTTTGCCTTTTAATTAGTGTTTGTGCCAAGTAAGACCTTTGGGATAGACTACGGTGATAGTTAATTTGATCTTGCTGAAAAACAAAAACTTTTGCGCTCACGAAAGCAGTTCTCATTTTTAGCTGGAGAGTGCTATTTAGTTGATTCTTTTTGCAGAAGATTAATAAATAAATTGTCCAGGACTTCCTAATGTCTCAGTATTTTTAGAGTTACAGAAGTATTCGAAATATCCGGATTGCTACAGACTATTTTGTTTTTGACAGATTCTGTTTTTCGCGTGTTGTTTACTTATTTTGATGAATCTATGGCAAGTATCGGGGGTATGAACCATGGAAAAGTTGTAATACTGTATATATTGCACCATTATAAATAAAAAATGAGTTCACAATATTATCAAAAGTGGTGATTTATTTTCTTATACTAACAAAGCTTACGAGGTTTTCTGTTGAAGTTTTGTGTTGTGAAGTTTTCATGTTTTGGGTAAGGATTTGATGGACTATGGAATAAGGAGTAGAAAGAGCTAAGCTTGGGGATGCCCAAGGCACCCCAAGGTAATATTCAAGGAGTCCAAAGAGCCTAAGCATGGGGATGCCCCGGGAAGGCATCCCCTCTTTCGTCTTTGTTTATCGGTAACTTTACTTGAGGCTATATTTTTATTCACGACATATGTTTTGCTAGGAGCGTCTTGTAAGATTTGAGTCTTTTCTTTTTAGTTTTCCACAATCATCCTTGCTGTACACACCTTTTGGGAGAGACACGCATGAATCATGATTAATTAGAATACTCTATGTGCTTCACTTATATCTTTTGAGCTAGGCAATTTTGCTCTAGTGCTTCACTTATATCTTTTTAGAGCACGGTGGTGGTTTTATTTTATAGAAATTGATGAACTCTCGTACTTCACTTATATTATTTTGAGATTCTTTAAAAACAACATGGTAATTTGCTTTGGTTCTAAATTAGTCCTAATATGATAGGCATCCAATAGGGATATAATAAAAAAACTTTCATATAAAGTGCATTGAATACTATGAGAAGTTTGATTCCTTATGATTATTTTGAGATATGAAGATGGTGATATTAGTGCTAGTGAGTAGTTGTGAATTTGAGAAATACTTGTGTTAAGGTTTGTGAGTCCCGTAGCATGCACGTATGGTGAACCGTTATGTAACGAAGTTGGAGCATGAGATATTTTTTGATTGTCTTCCTTATGAGTGGCAGTCGGGGACGAGCGATGGTATTTTCCTACCAATCTATCCCCCTAGGAGCATGCTCATAGTACTTTGTTTCGATGACTAATAGATTTTTGCAATAAGTATGTGATTTCTTTATGACTAATGTTGAGTCCATAGATTATACGCACTCTCACCTTTCCACCATTGCTAGCCTCCCTTGTACCGCGCAAATTTCGCCGGTGCCATAAACCCACCATATACCCGCCTCAAAATAGCCACCATACCTACCTATTATGGCATTTCCATAGCCATTCTGAGATATATTGCCATGCAACTTTGCACAGTTCCATTTATTATGACACGCTCCATCATTGTCATATTGCTTTGCATGATCGTGTAGTTGACATCGTATTTGTGGCGAAGCCACCGTTCATCATTTTTTTATACATGTCGCTCTTGATTCATTGCACATCCCAAAGACCTTTGCGGAGGCATTCACATAGAGTCATATTTTTGTTCTAGTATCGAGTTGTAATTTTTGAGTTGTAAGTAAATAGAAGTGTGATGATCTTCATTATTAGAGCATTGTCCCATGTGAGAAAAAAAGAGACAAGCCAAAAAAAGAAGGCCCAGAAAAAGGAGAAAAAGAAAAAATGAGAAAAAATGAGAGAAAAAGAGAGAAGGGACAATGTTACTATCATTTTTGCCACACTTGTGCTTCAAAGTAGCACCATGATCTTCATGATAGAGAGTCTCCTATATTGTCATTTTCATATACTAGTGGGAATTTTTCATTATGGAACTTGGCTTGTATATTACAACGATGGGCTTCCTCAAAATGCCCTAGTCATGAGCAAGCAAGTTGGATGCACACCCACTTAGTTTTCTTTTTGAGCTTCCATAAACTTATAGCTCTAGTGCATCTGTTGGATTACAATCCCTACTCACTCACATTGATATCTATTAATGGGCATCTCCATAGCCCGTTGATACGCCTAGTTGATGTGAGACTATCTCCTTCTTTTTGTATTTTCCACAACCACTGTCTATTCCACTTATAGTGCTATGTCCATGGCTCACGCTCATGTATTGCGTGAAAGTTGAAAAGGTTTGAGAACATCTAAAGTATGAAACAATTGCTTGGCTTGTCATCGGGGTTGTGCATTGATACGTCTCCAACGTATCTATAATTTTTGATTGTTCCATGCTATTATACTATTTGTTTTGGATGTTTAATGGGCTTTAATATGCTCTTTTATATTATTTTTGGGACTAACCTATTAACCGAAGGCCCAGTGCAAATTGTTGTTTTTTGCCTATTTCAGTGTTTCGCAGAAAAGGAATATCAAACGGAATCCAAACGGAACGAAACCTTCACGAGGATCTTTCTTGGAACAAACGCAACCCAGGAGACTTGGAGTGGAAGTCAAGGAAGCAAGGAGGCGGCCACGAGGTAGGAGGGTGCCCAGGGGGGTAGGCGCTCCCCCACCCTCGTGGACCCCTCGTAGCTCCACCGACCTACTTCTTTCTCCTATATATACTCTTATACCCTGAAACCATCCAGGAGAGCCATGAAACCACTTTTCCACCGCCGCAACCTTCTGTAACCCTGAGATCCCATCTTGGGGCCTTTTCCGGCGATCTGCCGGAGGGGGATTCGATCACAGAGGGCTTCTACATCAACACCATAGCCTCTCCGATGATGTGTGAGTAGTTTACCACAAACCTTCGGGTCCATAGTTATTATCTAGATGGCTTCTTCTCTCTCTTTCGATCTCAATAAAAAGTTCTCCTCGATCTTCTTGAAGATCTATTTGATGTAATACTTGTTGTCGTGTGTTTGTTGAGATCCAATGTATTGTGGGTTTATGATCAAGATTATCTATGAACAATATTTGTTTTTTCTCTGAATTCTTATATGCATGATTTAATATCTTTGCAAGTCTCTTCGAATTATCGGTTGAGTTTGGCCTACTAGATTGATCTTTCTTGCAATGGGAGAAGTGCTTAGCTTTGGGTTCAATCTTGCGGTGCTCGATCCAAAGGATGTAAAGGGAACCGACACGTATTGTATTGTTGCCATCGAGGATAAAAAGATGGGGTTTATATCATATTGCTTGAGTTTATCCCTCTACGTCATGTCATCTTGCCTAATGCGTTACTCCGTTCTTATGAACTTAATACTCTAGATGCATGCTGGATAGCGGTCGATGTGTGGATTAATAGTAGTAGATGCGAAATCATTTCGGTCTACTTGACACGGACGTGATGCCTATGTTCATGATCATGCCTAGATATTCTCATAACTATGCGCTTTTCTATCAATTGCTCAGTTGTAATTTGTTCACCCACCGTAATATAAGCTATCTTGAGAGAAGCCACTAGTGAAACCTATGGCCCCCGGGTCTACTTTACATCATATAAGTTTTCGATCTAAAATTCTAGTTTATTATTTATTTTGCAATCTTTACTTCTCAATCTGTACAACAAAAAGACCAACAATATTTATCTTTTATCTTTATCAGAGCTCACGTTTGCAAGTGGCCATAAAGGGATTGGCAACACCTTTATCGCGTTCGTTGCAAGGTTCTTGTAACATCCCAAATTTTCAATTTGGAATGTTATACTTAGAGCATCATTTCATATCATATTTTTCGTTGCATTTTTGCTCGACCCTAGAAATTCTACACAACTCAAGGACCCATGGGGAGAATTGGGGATTTTCGTTATTTTCATATTTGAGTTTTCTCAAATTTTGAAAATAGGATCATTTGATTTTATTTATTTTATCTTCAATTATTTCTATTACAAAAATATGAGAGAGGGAATAAAATGACTTTCCCAAAATAAAGAAATAATGAAGATTTAATAAAAAAATCAAATAAGATTTTATTTTGGAGTTTTTCGCCTTTTTATTTGAATTTAGGAAAAATGCGTGTTTTGCAAAATTGCATTTAGGCCCCAAATAAATGTTCATTAAATCCGGCTTGATTTTAGAAGCCGGAAAAAATTTATTTCGGGATTTTGGGAGTCCATTTAGTACTTCTTTTGATTTTTTTTCTGCGCGTAATGTTTTATTAAAAAAAACGCGCACCGCCTTCCTTCGTGCATTCAGCGGGACTCCGCTCCGGCACGCTTATAAATAGCGGCCGCCTGCGCCTCAACCCGCCGAAACCCTAGCCGCCCACCCGCCATCGCCGCCATTGCCGAGCAGTACCGCCGAGGTTCGCCGCCTCGATTTCCGTGCCGGTTTTTTTTTAAACGATCGGTTTTCTTCAGTTTTTTTGTTTGTTTTTGTTTTTTTTATTTATTTTTTTTCGTTCGAATCTGTTTGTCATTTTTTTCTTTTTCTCGGATTTAATCAGCGATCTTTCTGATCGCGATTCCAGATCCGATTTTCGTTTTAGTATAACTTTTCGCTCGTTTATCGGAATCAGGCGATTCAAGTGCCTGGAGTTTCGTTTCGAAACCCTCTTTCTGAATAATCTAATTAAACAAGTTTTTGCTTCTGTAAAATTTGACTTAGATCCAGATTAGTAAAACGAAGCTGTTTTCTTCCGCCGTTTGACTTTCGTTGCTTCGTTTGATTTGATTCTTTTTGCAAACCGGAGTTCTTAAGTTGAACTATCTGGTTAGATCTATTTGAGTTTTACCTGTGCATTAGATGAGTAATTATTGTATGCTTGTTTGTTTGTCTGCGATAGAATACCCAGTGCGCCGCTTTGTTACTTCGAGTCTCTAGGTTTCGCGGATCATCAGCAAGGCAAGTAACACTTTGATCATACCTCTTCTCATACCCAGTTTTTATGCATTAGATCTCTCCTCAAACACTTGCATGAATAGGATCTAATTAAATTGTGGGTTTGGGAAGTAGATGAGGTAGTACCTATTACCTGTTTTATTATCAAACCCTTGGGAGTTACTTCTACGTTTGCTTATTATGCTATGCTATGCTAGTAGACGTGGATTGGGTGAGTGTATCCATGACAGATGTGAGATTGTTATTTAATGGTTTATTTAAGGTGGCAACTTAAACACACATCCGGGTGGATTGAGGCACCTGGTTTCTATCAGACTTGCCTGTTTTTCTTCGGACCGCCACCTGTGCTCAAAAGGATCATGAGATTATTCAAACTAGAAACTTCCGTGTGCAGCCACAAGCCATTATGGGCTCTGGCGTAGTTGACTAAGTTGTGCGAACTCTTACGGGTAGACTAGCGGATGTAGGGGATGTAGGTTGGTACGGTCTACCCACATGTAAGGTGCTAAGCGCTTACGAAAGACTATGTCTCGGTCATCCGCTTCTCAAACACCATGTAGTGCGAGAAACCATACGGAGGCGATCGAGTCTTGTGGGGAAAAGTGCGCAAACCTCTGCAGAGTGTATAAACTAATCATGGTTAGACGTGTCCCCGGTTATGGACATCTTGAGTATCTAGTACCTGGATATCATGTGAATCTCATCATGTTACTTCTAATTAATATTGTTGGGTTTAATGAGTACTTTTATTTTGGATTGAGAATGCTGTCAACCATTCTCAATGTTTCACAACCACCATGATAGTTAAATAAATTTATTCCTTTGAAGTAGGGAAAAATTGGCTTTATGCAAAAACTGTAACCATAGAGCTTTCCATCAGCCATATATGCATGTAGTATAGGCTATTCATTCCATTATTCTCTTGGGTTACATTGCCAGCATATTCCATGTGCTGACCCGTTTTCGGGCTGCAACGTTTCATGTTGCAGACTTTTCAGACGACGAGTAAGGTGCTTAGGTCGTGGTTCTATACTCAGTGATGCCGTTGGAGTTGATGGACTCGCTTATTCTTCCAAGCCTTCCGCTGTTATCGTTATTAGATGGCCTTAAGCCATATTTATTTTATTAAGTTCTCTCTTGAGACATTCGATTGTAATAAGTGTGTGATTGCTACTGTTATAAATCCTCCGAGTAATCGTGTGGTGTCAACATTCTTGATCCGAGGATGACACCGAGCACGAGATCGATCGCTTGAGGTCTGGTCGCTACAAAGATGGTATCGAGCACACGACCGTATGAGACACGACCATTAAGCTAAAGCCCTAGATCACTACTCTCTCTTCTCATTTCGACTCCTCATCTTTTCTACTCTTTTAGGATGAGGAAAGCGAGGATCAAGTTCACTACAAATGGATGAGGATACACCCTTTGGGCGACACACGAAGGAAGTCACTAAGTATCTTAACATTGGATTACCAAGCTTCACCGGGACCTACAATTCCACTTTACCTGAAGAAGAGCGCTGGAAGATTCAAGCTCAAGTTCCCAGAAGGACGTTTGCGCCAATCACGGAGCCCATAGAGAGTGTTTTCAATGTACCAACCTGGAGTCTGGGAAAGAGCATGGCAGCTCACATAACCATGGGACACATTGGAGAAGTTTACAAAGAAGACCTCAAGGATGCTATCTACCAGATTTTTGGGCGCTGAGATGAACAATGGGAGATAGTTGGCACTAAGAAGGATAGATCCATTGCCGCTTTCATCCAGGAGTTAAACCAGCACATTCGACGTCAGGAGAACCAGATGTCTTGAGACATGATGGAGTTGAAGACAGCAAAAGCCAAGATTATCGAACTAGAAGGAGAACTAAAGGCCACTCGCAAGGACTACATGGAGGAGATTGTAGCTCTAGTGGGACAAAACGGCGATCTTAAGGAGAAGATTGAAGAACTCATGGGAAATTCAGCACCCGGAGGAGAAGATGAAGATAGCACCTGTCCAGAGAACTACATCATCATCGGCGACACCGATTCCGATCCTAGTGATGATGATTACGAAGATGAAGCTGGAGCAGATATCATGGAGTCTTCATCGGAGCAGTTTTTCTAGTTGACCACCATAACAGTAGTAGATTACCCCCATGTTATAGTAGTTTTAGTTTCAGCACTTTGTAACGATAGATAGACCGTTGTATGCCTTGTTTGAATTGATTGGAGTGATATTGTGTGATTTGTCTCATGTGCATATGGGTAGTGTTTCTCCCTAGACCTCATTCTATTCTAAATTCTCGTCTTTTCTTTAAACCCCTCAGATGCCTCCGAGACGCGACCCCGGATTTGTTTTCCCGCCAGAGATCACTCAGTTGATTCAGCAGCATAATGCCTTGATTCAAACATTGATACAGAACCAAGGCAACAACAACAACAACAACAACCCACCGCCACCACCACCTGTTGACCATTTGACCATTTCTTAAGGCTGAATCCGCCGGTGTTTTCCAGTAGCACCGAGCCGATTGTTGCAGATGATTGGCTCCGTAAGATAGGGAGGGAGTTGACCACTGCAGGATGTACAAATGGAGAAAGGGTGAAGTTTGCTGCACATCAGCTTGAAGGACCCGCAGCAGCATGGTGGGAGAATTTTACAGCCACTTACCCTGTAGACACTGTCACATGGGATCAGTTTCAACAAGCTTTCCGTACTGCCCATGTTTCAGCAGGAGCTATGGCCATGAAGAAGCGTGAGTTTTGCAACTTGCGCCAAGGAGGACGGACAGTTGGCCAGTATGTAGATGATTTCAGTAAGTTAGCACGTTATGCCCTAGATGACGTTGCTACGGACGCAGCTAAGCAGGAGAAGTTTCTAGAAGGACTGAATGATGAGCTGAGCATGCAGTTGATGGTAGCCACTTTCAATAACTACCAGGAGTTAGTAGACCGTGCTCTCATGATTGAAGGGAAGCAGCAGCAGATTGAAAATCGCAAGAGGAAGTATGGACAGGGGAAGAATAACTCTGGAGCTCAAGTGAAACTTCGCTTTACCCCAAAGCCAGGAGGACAATTTCAGCATACCCATGGAGGAGGTAGCTCGCACAACCATAATGACACCAAGAATGGGAACGGGAATGGAGGAAGCAATGGACAGAACCGCACCAACCCGTCAACACCATCCAAGGTAGACCTGAGCCACGTCACTTGTTTTAAGTGCCGCAAGACTGGGCATTATGCAAATGAATGTCCAGAAGGCCGGAATGGAAATGGCAATGGGAGCTCAGGAAAGAAGCCGAACCCCTTCAACAAAGGACAAGTGAACCACGTTACCGTGGAGGAGGTTGAAGCTTCGACAGATGCGATAATAGGTAAGTTTTTGGTTAAGTCATTTCTGCGGTTGTTCTTTTTGATATGGTGCATCGTATTCATACATATCCGAGGATTTGTGGATAAGTACAAATTACCAACCCAAGCCCTTAGGTCACCCATGCTAGTAACCTCACGGAGCGAGAATATATGGCTAGTATATGGTGTGATCGATCGCCATTAAAGATTGGACACTATGTTTTTCCCTCGGACCTAATAGTTACGGAATCCCAAGGATTGGATGTGATATTAGGCATGGATTGGTTATCGAAGTATGGAGGGAACATAGATTGCGCCAGTAAGTCAATTTTGCTTACCACCCCAGAAGGGAGGAGAATCAAGTATGTATCACGGCATGAGCCGAGGAGAGCACATGAAAATTCCTTATCAGGAGTTGTGCAGGAGGAAGTACCGATGGTAAGGGATTACCCGGACGTGTTTCCTAAGAGTTGCTGTGCATGCCACCGGATAGAGACATTGAGTTTCGATTGAACTATTGCCGAACCTTTGGGCCGATATCTAAGAGACTGTATAGGATGCCAGCCCAAGATTTGGAGGAAATTAAGAAGTAGATTAAGGAGTTACGGGTTAAAGGTTTTATTCGCCCAAGTTCTTCGCCTTGGGGATCACCAGTACTTCTAGTAGAGAAGAAGGATGGATCATTAAGAATGGTTGTTGATTATCGTGGATTGAATGAAGTGACCATTAAGAACAAATACCCGCCGATGATCAATGACTTGTTTGACCAATTGCAAGGAGCTAAGGTGTTTTCCAAGATCGATTTGCGATCGTGGTACCATCGATTGAAGATTCGAGAGCGGGATATACCTAAGACGGCTTTTACCACTGTGCACGGGCTGTATGAGTACACCGTTATGTCATTTGGTCCGACTAACGCGATCGCCTATTTTATGAACATGATGAACAAAGTGTTTATGGAGTTTTTGGATAAGTTCGTCGTGGTGTTCATTGATGATATTTTGGTTTACTCGAAGAATGAAGAGGAACATAAGGAGCATTTGCGTTTGGTACTCGAGAAGCTCAGAGAACATCAGTTATATGCCAAGTTCAGCAAGTGTGAGTTTTGGTTGAAGAAAGTTGGATTTCTTGGACATGTTATATTCGAAGAAGGTATAGCAGTAGACCCCACTAAGGTTGTCACTGTAACAAGCTGGGAAGCGCCAACAACAGTTGGAGAGATCCGGAGTTTCCTTCGACTCGCGGGATACTACCGGAGATTCATTGAAATTTTTTCAAGGATTGCGAAGCCCTCTGACGGAATTATTAAAGAAGGATACCAAGTTCATTTGGACCGAGGAGTGTGAAGCTAGTTTCCAAGAGTTGAAGAAACGTTTGGTTACCTCACCAGTGTTCATTCTGCCAGATCAGACCAAGGATTATGAGGTGTATTGCGATGCTTCACGTCGAGGACTTGGAGCAGTGCTTATGCAGGAGGGGAGAGTTGTTTCGTATGCTTCATGACAGCTTAAGCCTCATGAGTTAAATTATGCTATGCATGATTTGGAGTTAGCAGCCGTAGTGCATGCGTTGAAAACATGGAGACATTTCCTCATTGGAAATCATTGTGAGGTGTATACGGATCACAAGAGTTTGAAGTACATCTTCACGCAGAAGGAGCTAAATCTCAGACAGAGGAGATGGTTGGAGCTCATCAAAGGTTATGATATGAGATTGCATTATCACCCCGGTAAGGCTAACGTTGTAGCAGACGCGTTGAGCCGTAAGAGTCACGTCAACACATTAATGACGGGAGAAATACCAAAGGAGTTAGCCGAGGATCTTCGAGAGCTATGTTTGGAAATAGTTCCGAGAGGCTATGTAGCAGCATTGGAGATTCAGTCAACTTTGATGGATAAGATCAAGGAAGCTCAGAAGACTGACAAAGAGATTGCCTCCATAAAGGAGAGAATGAGCGAAGGAAAGGCTAAGGGATTCCGTGAGGATGAGCACGATACCCTATGGTTTGAGGACCGTGTTTATGTGCCCAATGCCCCGGAGATCAGGAAGTTGATTCTACAAGAGGCACATGATTCACCATATTCGAATCACCCAGGAAATACCAAGATGTATTTGGATTTGAAGAATACTTTCTGGTGGACCGGAATGAAGAAAGATATTGCAGAGTATGTAGCAGTTTGTGATGTACGCGTCGGAAGGTGAAGGCGTAACATCGAAGCCAGGATTGTTACGACCATTGCCTATACCCGAATGGAAGTGGGATAAACTAGGTATGGATTTCATCACGGGATTGCCGAGGACTCGTTCGAGCTATGACTCGATTTGGGTTATAGTCGATCGTTTGTGAAGGTAGCCCAATTCATTCCAAGAAAGACTACCTACAAGAAGCCAAATTGGCCAAGATATACATGACCGGGATTGTATGCTTGCATGGAGTTCCGAGGAGTATCGTACCAGATAGAGGAACCCAGTTTACCTCAAAGTTCTGGAAGCAGTTGCACGAAACTTTGGGAACCAGGGTGGAGTTTAGCACAACTTTTCATCCATAGACAGATGGACAAACCGAGAGAATCAACCAGATTTTGGAGGATATGCTTAGAGCTTGTGCTTTGGATTATGGATCAAGTTGGGATGACAATTTGCCGTATGCGGAGTTTTCTTACAACAACAGTTACCAAACCAGTTTGAAGATGGCCCTTTCAAGCCTTATGCGGAAGGAGGTGCGAGGACCCGTTGTTGTGGGATGAACTTGGAGACCGCCCGATTGTTTGGACCGGATTTGATTAAGGAGTCCGAGAGAAAGTAAAGTTGATTCGCGATAGGCTCAAGGTAGCCCAGTCAAGACAGAAAAGCTATGCGGATTCAAAACACAAGGAGACGGAATATGAAGTCGGAGACAGAGTTTATCTTCGAGTATCGCCGCTTCGAGGAGTTAAGCGTTTTGGAGTTAAGGGAAAGTTAGCACCTCGATTTGTAGGACCTTATCGTGTTTTGGAACGTATGGGTGAAGTTGCGTACAAGTTGGAATTACCCGAAGGATTGTCAGGAGTTCATGATGTGTTTCATGTTTCTCGGTTGAAGAAGTGTCACGCAGAGATGGATGATATACCACTAAGAGATACCGTGCCTCTGGAAGCGATTCAGTTGAATGATGATTTGACTTACGAGGAGAAACCGGTTAAGATTCTGGAGTATGCCAGCAGAGTCACCCGCAACAAGGTCATTAAGTTTTGCAAAGTTCAGTGGAGCCACCACACTGAGGATGAAGCCACCTGGGAGCGAGAGGAAGATTTGCTTAAGGACCACCCTCACCTATTTTCTAGCCAATCCGAAGCTCGAGGGCGAGATTCATCTTAAGGGGGTAGGTTTGTAACATCCCAAATTTTCAATTTGGAATGTTATACTTAGAGTATCATTGCATATCATATTTTTCGTTGCATTTTTGCTCGATCCTAGAAATTCTACACAACTCAAGGACCCACGGGGAGAGTTGGGGATTTTCGTTATTTTCATATTTGAGTTTTCTCAAATTTTGAAAATAGGATCATTTGATTTTATTTATTTCATCTTCAATTATCTCTATTACAAAAATATGAGAGAGGGAATAAAATGACTTTTCCAAAATAAAGGAATAATGAAGATTTAATAATAAAATCAAATAAGATTTTATTTTGGAGTTTTTCGCCTTTTTATTTGAATTTAGGAAAAATGCATGTTTTTCAAAATTGCATTTAGGCCCCAAATAAATGTTCATTAAATCCGGCTTGATTTTAGAAGTCGGGGAAAATTTATTTCGGGATTTTTGGAGTCCGTTTAGTACTTCTTTTGTTTTTTTTCTGCGCGTAATGTTTTATTAAAAACGCAGACCTTGCCTTCGACGTCTGCGGCGGGACTCCGCTCGAGGCACGCTTATAAATAGCGGCCGCCCAGCTCAGCCCTTGAAACCCTAGCCGCCTGACCCGCCGCCGGGCGGCAGCGTCGCCCGAGGTTCGCCGCCGCCTCGATTTCCGTGCCGTTTTTTTAAAAAACGATCGGTTTTCTTCGGGTTTTTTTGGTTTTTTCGGTTTTTTTTATATTTTTTCGTTCGAATCTGTTCGTCATTGTCGGGGAGGCTGATCGTACCCACGAACACCTATGGGGCTGGCGGACCAGGCCCCTTTGTGGTTCGGAGGGGGGACGGAGATAGCACGAAGAGCGGATCGAGGCGAAGCACACGAAAGCTTTACCCGGCTTGGAGCTCTCCTGAGAGATAAAACTCCTCTGCTGCTTGTTTGATGTATTGTGTTCTTGCTAGGGAGCGATGCAAGCTACAAAACCTAAGCGTGGCGTATCTGGTCTCGAGTGAGTCGAATGAACCGAACCCTTTCTACGTTAGCATGGGCCTCCTTTTATATGCTCAAGGGTCTCCAAGCAGGTGGCAACATAGGCGAGGGTACAAATGTAAAAGCAGGAGTTGGTACACCTACTCGAGCGATGTAAGGTGCAAAATACCTAACTCGACGGCAAGGGACAAAAGCAATAAATGCCCGTCTGTGTCGCCCAAACAAGGCAAGAGACCGTCAGTGCGCCACCGCTTCGCCACGATGGCAAGCTTGTCGGCGCCGCTTATCGCTGCTCTCCGCTGGCTGCACAGACCTCTTGACACGCTACAGCATGGAATGGTCCCATGGCGACACATTGTTGGATGAGCTGGAGCGGGATGGAGAGAGGTTGCTTGCAGCGGCAAGCGCCTTTGCAGCCGAATCCTTGTCGCGTCCGGAGGCTTGTCGCGCTCGAGCCTTCCCGGCAAGCTCCTCTTGCCGGGCCTTGTCTTCTGCATGCCTTGAGTGGCCTTCCCGCAAGCTCCTCTTGCCGGGCCTTGTCTTCTTAGTCAAATACTTTGTTCTTGGATGGCTCCAAAGGAGCGGACGGAGGATCTTAGCGGTGACCGAGGCAAACCTGCGCGAGGTGCTGCAATCGTCTGCGTCTGCAGTACGGGATACTAGGGTACCCTACTCTAGTACACCGACAGAGCCCGCCCGGGCTGCACACAGTGCCGAGCGCTATCGGGCCAGGCCCAAAAAAGCAGTGCATCGGTCACACGCGCCTCGATCACGCCAGTAACTTCGCCCGGACCCACCACGACCCCCACTAACGGCACGCACCGAACGTGGCGTCGTGCGAGAGATCGTGGGCGTGGTCGTGGGGGTTTCTTTATTAAGAAAAGCGGAACGTTCGCCCCCTCCCCCCTCCTTATAAACAGGGGAAACAGGGGCAGGTCGTCCACTCCACCATTGCTGTCTTGTCAAGAAAACCACCGCCGCTCCCCCCCTTCTTTTCCAGTGCGAAGAGAGCAGCGCCCCGCCCCCTTTCGCCACAAGTGCACTCACCGCCGTCGGCCTCCTTCGCCGCCCTCGCCATGGCTCCGAAAGCCGACAAGGAGAAGGGTGTCAAGTCGGCCGAGGCGCAGCGGCTCGTGGCGCTGCGCAAGGAGCGGGCCATCTTCTCCCCTCAGCTCGGCGCAAAGGAGCTGCGGGAGCTCTTCTATCTCTTTTGGTCGACGGAGACGCGTGCGCATCCGCGCATGAAGGTACTCCCCGCCTCCGCTTCTGATTTGGCCCCAACTGGGTACCCCTTCTTTGCCCTTTTCTTCTATTGCGGGCTTTGCCCGCCTTTTTCCGAGTTCTTCTGCGATATCATGAACACATATGGCCTCCGCCTCCTTGATTTCACCCCCAACGCTGTCTTGACCATGGCAGTTTTCGCACACCTTTGCGAAAACTTTGTCGGGGTCCACCCAAATGTGGCACTCTTCCGCCACTTCTTCGTGCCCCGCGTCGAGAGAGGAGAGCCACTTGCCGGAGGGATAGCTTGGGTCTCCAGATCGGCAAGAAAGAAGCCTATCTGGAAGGGGAGTTCCGCAACAAGTGGGAGGAGTGGAGAGCCAATTGGTGTTGGGTCGTGAGGAGAACCCGCAGCCCTTCCTTGCCGTCGCCAAACCCCAATAGTGCGCGGCAGAGATTGGAGTAACAGGCGCCGAGGATGCTAGGATGAAGATAGCTGTGACCGGATTTTGCGCCTCGGGCTTGCCGGACTAACCGTAAGGCGTGGTTGGCGCAGACTTCCTTCGCCGCCCGCCATCGCTTCCCTTGCGGGAGAGGAGGAGGCCTGCTTGGGAATTCCAAAATGCGGCAGACATCATGAGGTTGCGCCGGGCCTGAACTGGAATTTCACCGTCTTGGAGCTGGATGTGATCTTTGCTAGAGCTGTTCAAGAACGACCCGATCACCTGAGTGGTTGAGGTTGCCGAGGGGTCGTCCCATTGTGTAACAACTTCGGCGCCGACCGCATCCAGCGCCATGATGCCGTTGTGCGATTCCCATGGGATCGTTCCAACTGGCGAGAGCCTCCCGACGAGGTCGTGGCAGTTCTTCGACGACTTGGAAGAAGTGCCGATCCGCTCGACGAGCGAAAAAAGGCTCACTCGCGACACCACCGACGAGGAGATGGCGGCGTATTGCCACCAGCTGGAGGAGGCAGCAGCTGCTGCCGCTGGAGCCTTCGGGTACACCGTGGAGGAGGCGGACGCGGCGAAGGCGGCAAGCCTTGCCGAGAGAAGGGAGATCACCGGCGAGGACAAGCTTGTCGAGCCCGAGGCCGAGTCGAGTGGACCCGCCGAGGGCGCTTCTTCTCCACCACCCAATGCGATTTCACCGCTGAGTCCCCTGCTCCGCCAAGAGGCGCTCCGCAAGGCCGGAGACCGGCCGGGCGGCAGATCGCCCACAAAGAAGAAGCCGCCACGTGACGCGCTCTACCGCGGCAAGCGATGTTGCCGCGAGAGCGCCTCACACTGCTGCGACAACTGGGGCGGGATCTTCCCAGGCCACCGCCGACGCCTCCGCCAAGCGGCCAAGAGAGCCCACTCCTCCGCCTCGTCGCACCGGAGGCAAGCCGGAGTTTGACTTCCCCGCGCTCAGCTCCGAGGAGGAAGATGAAGAGTAAGCTTTTGAGATTGTGCTTGTATTTCTTCAATTTTATTGCTTCATCTTGAATCTGATTTGCTTCGTCCTGGACTCTTTCCTTTTCGTGACGCTGGCCCAGAGCGTCGAAGAGGGCCAAGATCCCGGCGGTCGTCGTTGAGGACGATTCTCCCGTGGCAACAGGGGGCCGTCTGAGACCCCCTTGCCGAACTCCGGCAACCCTTCCTCAGAGCAGCCCCGGCCACAGCCCCCAAAGTAAGTGTGCGGTTTCTCCTTACTATTAGGTGTGCAGGGTGCTCCTTCTTCGTTGATACCTGATTGTTTGCTTGTGTAGGAGCAGAGCAGCCTCATCGGGAGGGCTCGAAGCCGCCCCGAAATCCTGTCTGCTGCCACTCGCCGCCAAGGGAGGATTCTCCGGCAAGGGAGCGCCCTCCGACAAGGGAGGACACTCCGGCAAGGGAGGCTACCCCGGCAAGGGACAGCGCCAGTGACCCTCCAGGGGTCGAGGCCATGGCTGCGGATCCCGTTGCAGGTAACTTCCTTACGAAAATTTCCCTTGGGCTTGTCTTCTTTTGTTTCTCTTTTGAACATTTGCTTGATCGCTCTTTCTTCGTCGACGCAGAGCCGATGGAGGTCGAGGCTGCGGCGAGGAGGAAGGCTACAAGGCAACACCGACGAGGCCGTCGTGGAAGAAGAGGTCGTTCTTTGTGGAAGAAGAGGCCGTCGCCGACGAGCCTGTTGGCGAGAAGGCCACCGAGGCAGCCGACGCAGAGCCGGGCGAGGGGTCAGCGATCGTGACCGACGGCCCCGAGGTCAGAGGGAGCGCCAGCGCTTCTACACCGACCGACTCCCGCCGCTATCTGCAGCTGTCAGCTCGAGGAGCCCCAACCCGCACCTACCAAGGCCGGGCGAGGGTGTCTTCATCAAACTCCACAGGAGCCGAGCTCTAGGCGCCGGTCAAGGAGAGACCCTCGACGGCGAAGCTACTCGCCTCATTGGCCGACGCCGTGGACGCGCTTGCCGGCAGCAGACGAAGTTCGAGGAGGAGCAGCTGCCGAAGAAGCCTTGCCGCTCTACCGCTACCGGCAAGCCAAGTTGGAGTCTCGGGAAGCACTTGTCGCGAGGGCAGGCGGACATGGAGAAGCGCCAGAAGAGCTCCGGGCGCCAACCAAGAAACTCTCTCCGCGATGTAGCAGGCTGGGGCAACTTGCAGAAGAGCGCACGGCCTTCATCCTTGAGAAGGCCGCTGAGGAGGAGCAGCGGCTGGCTGCCGAGAAGCTCTCCCGCGCAGAAAGCGAATGGGCGCAGCGGAAGGTCAACCTGGACAGCCACGAAGAAGACCTTGCCGCGCGCGAGGAGTCACTTGGCGGGGCGCTAAAGGAAGCGAAGGATGCTGCCGCAGCCGCCTAGGCCGCCAAGGAAGAGTTGAAGGCGAAGGTGGCACAGCTGGAGGCCAGCCTCAAGAAGAGTGGCGAGGAGCTTGCCGCGCCAAGCACGAACGCGAGAAGGACGCCTACACTCTTGGCGAAGCTGCAGGGCCGTCTCGCCGATAGGGGCAAGGAGCTCGGCGCCAAAGATTCCAAGGCGGATCTTGAGCTGAAGTCGACCATTCTCGACGCAGACGTTGGACGGCGCCAGAGAGCGGGAGGTGGGCTTGTTGGAGACGATCAAGGCCAAGGAGGAGCTGCTAGTGAATGTTGTCTCCACTCAGAGCGCCTTGAGGGAGAGTGTGGAGCACTGGACTGAAGGTCTTGGGGACACCGCTGCTGACATCCACAACGAGCTGATGGATCTGGGATGGCGGACCTTGCATACTCCTCCGACGAGCATCTCCAACCCAGAGCCAAACTCAGTTTATTCTTCAAAGGCGTGGTGACGGGTCTCCAGCGACTCCGGGAAGAGGTCCCAAAGCAGCTGACCGAGGAATCACGCCAGATCTGTGCAGGAGCCCTCGAGAAGGTGTTGATAAAGGTGGCCTTCCGCAATCCGGGCCTCAACCTTAACGGCGTCCTCAGATCCTTGCCGCCAGATGCCAACGTGGAGGAGCTCAAAGCCCTTGTCGCACCCATTGTGGACAAGGTGAACAAGATCAAGCGGATTGGTGGCGACCGCGTAGACTAGGCCGCCAATTTTATCTTTCCCTTGTCGCTGCTGATCATGTTTAGAACACTTTGTTAGATCAGCGACAAGTTATTTTGTAATATACTCTATCTTAGGCGATCAATGCAACGTTATTTCCTCTACTTGATTCCTTCCTTTATGCGTTTACGCCTTACGCATTTGGGGGACTTGTCGGTGCGGGCACCTTTTGCCGCTGAAGCGCCTGAGTGCGAACGTCAGCTTCTTTGGCGATGCCGCCTCCGACAAGCAACCTTGTCGCGACTAGCCGCAGCTCACTTAAGTTGTTGAGCGGACTCGAAACAAAGTAAGGGCGCGACTAGCCTGCGAGTTGGTTCCTCTGCGCATAGGTTTTCCATACAAAGTACTCTCGTTCGAGGAAGATAACTTAAAAATTTAAAAATTGATTGCTCAAACTTTGGCAACCTTGCTTTCATCTTTTGCTTCCCGATAAAGGCGAAACTTCCTCGGCGATGCCTGGTCCTGGTCCATAGTATTATCTTCTCCTTCCCCCTGGTTAACTTGTGCGCGAGAGCCTTCCTTTCTTTGAGGAAAGAGAAAGAAGAGGAAATAAAGTTATGGAGCCCAAATGACTCGATATTGCTTACGGGCGTGGTTGCTGCACAAAGTGTTAGCCAAAACATGCAATAAAATGATGAAAGCATGAATTTGACAAGTTGTGCGCAACACATGAGCTTTCTTGATGCACGGGTCTGCGCCCGGCTTTGTACAAAGGATTACATGCAACAGCGGCAAGACTTGTACAAAAGGTGGTTGCTTGAACAGGTTCCGCAACGCGCTTCTATGGGTAAAACTTACGAAGATGCTCAATGTTCCAGGAGTTGCTCACGGGATGCCATCTTCGGTCTCAAAGCGAACGATGCCGAGCCTAGTGACTCGTTTCACCCGATATGGGCCTTCCCACTTTGGCGTCAACTTGTTGGGATTCTTGGCGGACTGAACGCGCCGAAGAACAAGGTCGCCTTCCTCGACACTTTTGGCACTAACTTTGCGGCTATGGTAGCGACGCAAAGCTTGCTGGTAGCGAGCAGCTCGCCTGCAATGACTTTGAAGACGATCCTCCTCAAGGAGCAGCACGTCATCTTGTCGCAGCTGCTCTTGCTCAAGCTCATCATAAGCGAGCACTCGAGGCGATCCGTATATCTGAGTTCCGTGGGGAGAACTGCCTCTGCTCCATAGACTAGAGCAAAGGTGTCCGGCGGTGGCTCGATTTGGCGTCGTCTGATTGACCAAAGAACCACCGACAGCTCCTCGATCCGGTTTCTTCCGCACTTGTGCAACCCGTCGAAAGTTACGGTCTTGAGCCCGCAGACTTCAAAGCATTGCCCTCTCGCTTGACCGTTGCTTCTCGGGTGGGCAACGGAAGCAAAGCGAACCTTGGCGCCAAGATCTTGGATGTCTTGCATGAAGGTGCGACTCAGAATTGTGTGCCGTTGTCGGTGATGATCCTGTTAGGGATTCGAAGCGGCAAACAATCGACCAAGAACTTGATCTTGTTGACCGTTGTCACCTTCCTCATCGCTTCCACTTCCGGCCACTTTGTGAACTTGTCGATGGCGGCGTACAAGTACTCAAAGCCCCGACAACTTCGGGGAAGGGGCCGAGATGTCGAGCCCCAGACGAAAATGGCCGGGATAAAGGGATCGTCTGAGAGCCTGAGCTGGTTGGTGTATCTGTTTGGAATGGAACTGCACGCTTCACACTTGGTTACTTGTGCGGTTGCATCCGGAGGCTGTCGGCCGGAAGAAACCTTGCCGAAAGCTTTGCCGGCCAAGTGCTCTCGTGCCAATGTGGTGACCACATATGCCTCCATGTATGTCTGCCAGCAGCTTCTGTCCGTCTTCCCTGGGAATGCATTTCAATTTCACACCGTTGAGTCTTCTTCTGTACAGTATGCTGTCAAAAAACTGATACGTACTTGACTGCCGGGCTACTTTTTCTGCTTCTTCTTGCTCTTCGGGAAGTTCTCCTGTCTGAAGGAAAAGGACAATCGGCTGCGCCCATGCTGGAGCTTGTGGCTCAACAACAAGGACTAAAGGCACATCTGCTGCTGCGGGAACATCAGCTTCTACGGCAAGAACCTGCGGCTCTGCCGGAGCTTGACGCTCCCCGGCAAGCTTGCCGGAGCAAAACTTGTCGGAGGCGTCTGCTTCAACGAAACAAACCCTGGGGCTTGTCGGAGCAGACTGCCCCTCAGCACCGTTGGTGTTGATCTTGGGGACCTTCGCAACGACGGCTTCGGGAAGCTCTGCCGGGAAGTAGTCACCAGAGATCAACTTCCTCTTCTTGTTTTGTCCAGTTGATGGTGTTACGGTTGGCTGAGTCAGCTTGAGCACGAAAATCCACAGTTCCACAGCAACTTAAGTGCAGCACACTTTGACAAAGTCGTCAAGAATATCATTACGAGCTCTTGGAACATGTTCCATTTGCAGGCCGTCAAAGTGCTCTTCTAGCTTCCTCACTTCATCGACGTAGGCTTCCATCAACGGACTCTCATAATCTTTGTTCACTTGTCGGACGACAAGCTGCGAGTCACCCCTGACAATAAGCTTTTTGATCCCAAGGTCCACTGCGATCCTGAGACCGGCAAGCAAACCTTCATACTCTGCAGTATTGTTTGTTGCTTGCTCCTTGGGAAAGTGCATACGGACTACGTGCTTGAGGTGCTCTCCGGTGGGTGCGATAACCAGACGCCCCACCGGCGCCTTTGCAGCGAACAGTGCACCATCAAAGTACATCAGCCACTCTTTGCTTGCTTCCTTGGCGGGAATGCTCGCGTCTCGGAATCTCTTCATCCGGGCGTTGGCGTCCATTCTGCTATGAATTCTGCCAACGCTCTGCTTTGGATAGTTGATGTGCTTTCAAACTTGAGACCAAAGCTTGACAGTTCCAATGCCCACTCGACAATCCTGCCCATTGCCTCTGGATTCTGCAGTATCCTCTTCAGCGGAAAGCGAGGGACAATTGTGATCTCATGTGCTTGGAAGTAATGGCGCACCTTTCTTGAGGCCATGAGGAGGCCGAAAAGCAATTTCTGCACACTAGAGTACCTTGACCTAGCCCCCTGCAGGAGGGAACTGACAAAGTAAACTGGGCGCTGCACCATCCTTTTCTGCATCTGTTCATGCGTCTGCGCGGATTCGTCCTTGTCGGGACCAGAGCATGTCGGCGAAGCCCCCCACTTGTCGCTGGATGTGCTTGCCGTGGTTGCTGGCTTGTCATCCGCCTCCCTCTCCGTTACTAGCGCAGCACTAACCACTTGATTGGTTGCTGCTATATATAGCAGCAACTTCTCTTGTGGTTTAGGTGCGACAAGTGTTGGAGTGGAGGACAGGTATCTCTTTAAGTCCTGTAGCGCAGCCTCCGCTTGAGAGTCCATTTCATTGGACCTGCCTTTTCAAAATCTTGAAAAAGCGGCGGCGCTCAAGCAGAACCTAGAAATGAACTCTTTGAGATCAGCTACGCAACCGGCAATTCTTCGTACCTCCTTGACGCCCGTTGGTGCTACAATCTGCTCAATGGCCTTGATCTTGTCGGGATTGGCTTCAATCCCTCGCTGAGACACGAAGAACCCGAGAAGCTTGCCGGAAGGGACTCCAAACACGCACTTCTCGGGGTTGAGCTTGAGGTTGATCTTGCGCAGATTTACAAAGGTCTCGTCCAAATCTTGAACCAGAGTTGCTTTGTCCTTGCTTTTGACCACTATGTCATCCATGTAGGCTTCTACATTTACATGCATTTGCGGCTCAAAAGCGTCATGGACTACCCTTGCAAATGTTGAACCAGCATTCTTCAAACCGAAAGGCATCCGTATGAAACAATATGTGCCACATGGTGTAATGAATGCGGTCTTCTCCTCATCTTCTTCAGCCATGAAGATCTGATGGTATCCTGAGTATGCATCAAGAAACGAAAGCAAATCACATCCAGCCGTGGAGTCAACAATAAGGCAATCGGAAATCGGCAACGTCGAATGTGACCCTCTCAGTCCTAAAGTTCAGCTCGCTGCCAAATGTTACCGGCAACGTAATCTTCCCCTTCTGCTTGCTCCTTCCCTGATTGATTCCTTGGAAGGTGCCTGTCTCTTCGAGCTCATTGTCGAGGATTTGAAGCTTACGGAGCACCACGGAGGAGATCAGATTCAAGCCGGCCCGCCATCAACTAGCATCTTGGTGACCTTGAGGTTGCGGATGGTTGGTGAGACCAACATCGGCAAGCACCCGACCCGCGATTATGCGATCGTGGTGGTCCTCAATATCAAAGACGATAGGCGTCTTTGGACCACTTCGAGGCTTGCGTGACTCTACGGATGGTTCCGCTGCATTGACCTCCCGCATCCATTGCTTGAGTTGGCGGTGGGAGGTATGCGAGGAAGCACCTCCGTCAACGCAGAGGACCTCTGTGGCTTTCTGAAACTCCCCGCTCATCGGCGTAAATGCGTCTTCCATATCTTCGTCGTCGTCATCATCTTCATCCTTGTCACGGCCGCTGGGAGGTCTGTCTCCTTGCCGCTGCCTTGCCTTGCCAGCGTCCTCCCGGCGGGCGTTTCTTGCTTGCTCCCCGGCACCTTCCTGGGCCTTCTCCTTGTCGCGCCGCTCGTACTCAGCCTCTCTGGCATTCGACAAGCTGCTCGACCTTCTTGCAGCTCTGGAGGTCGTGGCCCTTGGTGCGGTGGGTCTTGCAATCGCTTCTTGGAGCCGTCACGCTTGTCGGCGGCCGCCACAGACCGGTGGTTGGCGTCGGCGGCAACCTCCTTGCCGGAGCCACCAGCCTTGGCGTTCTTGTCGCCACCTCTTCTTGCCGGACTGCTTTCGACAGCCTAACACTTCTCTACCTTTCTTCTTCCTGTTGCCTCGCCACCGGCCCTTCTTTGCAGGCGGCCTCCTCCTTGTCGAGATCCTGCTTCAGCATTCTCCCTGAGTCTCCTCCCTTCCTCGTAGCGTGCACACTTGTCGGCCAAGGCGTGCAGCTCACCGACGTCCTTGACTTTGCACATCACCATCTCCTCCCTCATCCTGCGGTTCCGCGACGTTCGATGAAACGCGCTGATCACATGGCGGGGTGGACATCTGGGATGTTGTAGTGCACACGGCTGAATCTCTGAATGAACTTGCGGGGACTCTCCTTCCTTCTGGCGGCGGATGAAGGTCACTCTCTTAGCCATGGGGCTTGTGGCCACCTGTGAAGGCGCAAAAACTGATGGCACAGATCTGCCCAAGAGGATATGGAGCTGTCCGGCAAGTGCATGAGCCAAGATCTGACGTTGGGCTTGAGCACGAGCGGGAAGTAGTTGGCGAGGATCTTGTCGTCCCGTCCCCGCACAGCCTGCACCGCGATGGTGTAGATGCTGAGGAACTCCGACGGATGCGTCCTGCCATCATACTTCTCCGACGCGTCTGGTTTGAAGTTTTTCCGGCTGGGCCCTTTGGACTTGCCGCAGCTCACGAGTGAACGCAGGGCAACCTACCGCGTACGGCAAGTCGCCTGGCTCCTCCGGCGCGCGCATGTCAACAGAAGGCCCAGCGTGCTTGTCGGACTGACGTCGCGCTTCTCTCTGGTGCTCGATGCAAGTTCGAGCATCCTCTCGTTGTCGTTCATGAAGAACTTGGCGCTGGTCGTGGCGAGCTCACGGATCCGACGACGCGGTGGAGTCGCTGTCGAGGTGGATCCGGTGAGTCGGCGATCTTGGCCTTCATGGCAGAAAGTGCATGGTAGTTGCACCTCCGACAGTCTCGTCGCCACCGGCTCGTGCCTTGTCGTCTTGCCGCGGCAATGATGGCGTTGGTTGCCACGGAGCGTCGCCGTTGGCAAAGCCGATGAGGCTCTGGATAGTGGCCCTCCACTCGTCGACCTTGTCGGGCGTTGGAGGGTAGTCGAGGAAGCGGTGAGCTCTCGCCGAAGCTTCTGCTGGAGTAGTGGGCGGCATTGGCGAGCGGTGCGAGGAGCGGATATGCTCGGACTTCTAACTACGTTAGAAGGAGCAGCACCCGCCCAGCGACCGTATCTCACTCGTGCCGGCATGTTGGCGCGCGCATGCTGGTCTTGAGGGTCTCGATCCAACGAGCGTATGGCATTGTGAACGCCATGACGTTGTTGGTCCCGTCTCTGAGATGGGCGCGGGGGATGCGCGGACGCCGATGTTTGCGGGGCCTTGTCCTTGGACTTGGCAACATCACGAACTCCATCGTCGGTGCCCGTTCCTCTGCCAGCGTCTGCCCCATCACCTGTTTGCTGCGGTGATGGTGGATACGACGCGGACGGCTCTGCTGCCGCCGAAGCCTTCTTCTTCGGCGGCATGTTGAGGAAGATGTCGAGGACGCTGCTCGTGTGAACGCCGGATCAGATTCACGGCCTCGACGCCCCTACCGGGCGCGCCAAAGATGTCGGGAGGTCGATCGTACCCCACGAACACCTATGGGGCGGCGGACCAGGCCCTTTTGCGGTTCGGAGGGCGGAGATAGCACGAAGAGCGGATCGAGGCGGCTAACACGAAAGCGGTTACCCAGCTTCGAGCTCTCCTGAGAGATAAAACTCTCTTGCTGCTTGTTTGATGTATTGTGTTCTTGCTAGGGAGCGATGCAAGATACAAAACCTAGCATGAGCGTATCTAGTCTCGAGTGAGTCGAATGAACCGAACCCTTTCTATGTTGCGCATGGGCCTCCTTTTATATGCTCAAGGGGTCTCCGACAGGTGGCAACATAGGCGAGGGTACAAATGTAAAAACAGGAGTTGGTACACCTACTCGACCAGTGTATAGTGCAAAATACCTAACTCCGACAGCAAGGGACAAAAGCAATAAATGCCCGTCTGTGTCGCCCAAACAGTGCAACAGAGACCGTCAGGTGCGCCACCGCCGCCACGATGGCAAGCTTGTCGGCGCCGCTTATCGCTGCTCTCCGCCGGGCTGCACAGCCTCTTGACACGCTGCGCATGGAATGGTCCCATGGCGACACGTTGTTGGATGAGCTGGAGCGGGGATGGAGAGGTTGCTTGCAGCGGCAAGCGCCTTTGCCGCGGCTGAATCCTTGTCGCGTCCGAGGCTTGTCGCACTCGAGCCTTCCGGCAAGCTCCTCTTGCGGGGCCTTGTCTTCTGCATGCCTTGAGTGGCCTTCCCGGCAAGCTCCTCTTGCCGGGGCCTTGTCTTCTTAGTCAAATACTTTGTTCTTGAATGGCTCCAGAGGAGCCACGGAGGATCTTGGCGGTGACCAGGCAAACCCTGCCGCGGGGTGCTGCAACTGTCCGTGCACGAGTACGGGATACTAGGGTACCCCTACTCTAGTATACCGACAGTCATTTTTTTCGTTTTCTCGGATTTAATCCGTGATTTTTCTGATCGCGATTCCAGATCCGATTTTCGTTTTAGTATAACTTTTCGCTCGTTTATCGGAATCAGGCGATTCAAGTGCCTGGAGTTTCATCTCGAAACCCTCTTTCCGAATAATCTACTTAAACAAGTTTTTGCTTCTGTAAAATTTGACTTAGATCCAGATTAGTAAAACGAAGTTGTTTTCTTCCGCCGTTTGACTTTCGTTGCTTCGTTTGATTTGATTCTTTTGCAAACCGGAGTTCTTAAGTTGAACTATCTGGTTAGATCTATTTGAGTTTTACCTGTGCATTAGATGAGTACTTATTGTATGCTTGTTTGTTTGTCTGCGATAGAATACCCGGAGTGCGCCGCTGTTACTTTAGTCTCTAGGTTTCATGGATCATCAGCAAGGCAAGTAACACTTTGATCATACCTCTTCTCATACCCAGTTTTTATGCATTAGATCTATTCTCAAACACTTGCATGAATAGGATCTAATTAAATTGTTGGTTTGGGAAGTAGATGAGGTAGTACCTATTACCTGTTTTATTATCAAACCCTTGGGAGTTACTTCTACGTTTGCTTATTATGCTATGCTATGCTAGTAGACATGGATTGGGTGAGTGTATCCATGACAGATGTGAGATTGTTATTTAATGGTTTATTTAAGGTGGCAACTTAAACACGCATCTGGGTGGATTGAGGCACCTGGTTTCTATCAGGACTTGCCTGTTTTTCTCCGGACCGCCACCCAGGCTCAAAGGGATCATGAGATTATTCAAACTAGAAACTTCCGTGTGTAGCCACAAGCCATTATGGGCTCTGGCGTAGTTGACTAACTTGTGCGAACTCTTACGGGTAGACTAGCAGATGTAGGGGATGTAGGTTGGTACGGTCTACCCACATGTAAGGTGCTAGCGCTTCTGAAAGACTATGTCTCGGTCATCCGTTTCTCAAACACCATGTAGTGCGAGAAACCAAACGGAGGCTATCGAGTCTTGTGGGGAAAAGTGTGCAAACCTATGCAGAGTGTATAAACTAATCATGGTTAGTCGTGTCCCCGGTTATGGACATCTTGAGTATCTAGTACCTGGATATCATGTGAATCTCATCATGTTACTTCTAATTAATATTGTTGGGTTTAATGAGTACTTTTATTTGGGATTGAGAATGCTGTCAACCATTCTCAATGTTTCACAACCACCATGATAGTTAAATAAATTTATTCCTTTGAAGTAGGGAAAAATTGGCTTTATGCAAAAACTGTAACCATAGAGCTTTCCATCAGCCATATATGCATGTAGTATAGGCTATTCATTCCATTATTCTCTTGCGCTACATTGCCATCATATTCCATGTGCTGACCCATTTTCGGGCTGCAACGTTTCATGTTGCAGACTTTTCAGGCGACGAGTAAGGTGCTTAGGTCGTGGTTCTATACTCAGTGATGCCGTTGGAGTTGATGGACTCGCTTATTCTTCCAAGCCTTCCGCTGTTATCGTTATTAGATGGCCTTAAGACATATTTATTTTATTAAGTTCTCTCTTGAGACATTCGATTGTAATAAGTGTGTGATTGCTACTCTGTTATAAATCCTCCGAGTACTGTGTGGTGTCAGCATTACTGATCCAGGGATGACACTGAGCATAGAGATCAGACTGTTTGAGGTCTGGTCGCTACAGTTCTTGATTGTTTGTGCAGGTACTAGGCGAGTTGCGTGTTGTCTCCTACTGGATTGATACCTTGGTTCTCAAAAACGGAGGGAAATACTTATGCTACTTTGCCGCATCACCCTTTCCTTTTCAAGGGAAAACCAACGCATGCTCAAGAGGTACCATGCATGGTTTGAGTATTTTGTAGGGATAAGCTTTCTTTGGCCATGTTATTTTGAGAAGACATAATTATTTTTTTAGTATGCTTGAAGTATTATTGTTTTTATGTCAATATTAAACTTTTGTTTTGAACCTTACGGATCTGAACATTCATGCCACAACAAAGAGAATTACATGGATAAATATGATAGGAATCATTCCACATCAAAAATTCTGTTTTTATCATTTACCTACTCGAGGACGAGCAGGAATTAAGCTTGGGGATGCCTGATACGTCTCCAACGTATCTATACTTTTTTATTGTTCCATGCTATTATATTATCTGTTTTGGATGTTTTATATGCATTAATATGCTATTTTATATGATTTTTGGGACTAACCTATTAACCTAGGCATAGTGCCAGTTTCTATTTTTTTTCTTGTTTTGGAGTTTCGCAGAAAAGGAGTACCAAACGGAGTCCAAACGGAATAAAACTTTCGTGATGATTTTTCTTGGACTAGAAGACACCCAGGAGACTTGGAGAAGAGCCACGAGGCAGCCACAAGGGTGGAGGACGCGCCCCCTGACCTTGTGGACCCCTCGGTGACCCCCTAACCTAGATCTTCCTCCTATATATTCTCAAATACCCCAAAAACTTCTAGGGGAGCCGTGAAACCACTTTTACACCGCCGCAGCCTTCTGCACCTGTGAGATCCCATCTAGGGGCCTTTCCCGGCATCCTGCCAGAGGGGGATTCAATCACGAAGGGTTTCTACATCAACACCATTGCCTCTCCGATGAAGCGTGAGTAGTTTACCACAGACCTACGGGTCCATAGCTAGTAGCTAGATGGCTCCTTCTCTCTCTTCGATTCTCGATACAAGGTTCTCCTTGATGTTCTTGGAGATTTATTCGGTATAATACTCTTTTGCGGTGTGTTTGCCGAGATCCGATGAATTGTGGATTTATGATCAGCTTATCTATGAATATTATTTGAATCTCCTTTCAATTCTTATATGCATGATCTCTTTGCAAGTCTCTTCGAACTATTGATTTGGTTTGGCCAACTAGATTGGGATTTCTTGCAATGGGAGAAGTGCTTAGCTTTGGGTTCAATCTTGTGGTGCTCGATCCTAGTGATAGAAGGGGAACCGACATGTATTGTATTGTTGCCATCGAGGATAAAAAGATGGGGTTTTCATCATATTGTTTGAGTTAATTCCTCTACATCATGTCATCTTGCTTAAGTCGTTACTCCGTTCTTTATGAATTTAATACTCTAGATGCATGTTGGATAACAGTCGATGTGTGGAGTAATAGTAATAGATGCAAAATCGTTTCAGTGTACTTGACACGGACGTGATGCCCATATTCATGATCATTGCCTTAGATATAGTCATAACTTTGCGCTTTTCTATCAATTGCTCGGCAGTAATTTGTTCACCCACCGTAATATTTTCTATCTTGAGAGAAGCCTCTAGTGAAACCTATGTTCCCGGGGTCTATTTTCTATCATATAAGTTCCCGATCTATAATTCTACTTTTCTATTTACTTTCTTTGCAATCTTTTACTTTCCGTTCCATAAACCAAAAATACCTAAAATATTACTTTACCGGTTATCCATCTACATCAGATCTCACTTTGTAAATAACCGTGAAGGGATTGACAACCCCTTTATCGCGTTAGGTGCAAGTTGGTGTTTATTTTGTGCAGGTATTCGGTGGCTTGTTGCGTTGTCTCCTACTGGATTGATTCCTTGGTTATCAAAACTGAGGGAAATACTTACTCTACTTTGCTACATCACCCTTTCCTCTTCAAGGGAAAAACAACGCAAGCTCTAGAGGTAGCACCCGCCTTCGCCGTGGCCGTGCCTCGAGCCGCGCCTCCCTACAGCCTCTGCTATGGTGACCCGTCGGTGGCCTCCGAGCCGCCCCGCGACCCTGCTGGGACAGGCCTCGAGTCCTTTGCCACCCTGTCACTGTGGCCACATCGCCGGTCGTGCCTCCACTCAGTCTCGCTTCGGCGCCCCGCCTCTAGATTCACCTAGCGCATTGCAGGCCGCCTCAACTTGCTCTGGGTCTGCCCTCCGCTTGCTTGTCGCTCCTTCTTAGAGGAAGAAGATATGGGGACCGGCTGTTTGTGTGAAATTGGATTAGAAAAAGAGGTAGAGCCGCCCTGTTTCTGTCTCCGCTGAAAAAAAAACAAAAACAAAAAACAAAAAAGTTAATGGTCAACATGACCCGGACGATCCCTTCTGAGCCGCCGCCTCTTTCATCGTTGCTGCAACCCTATGGCTGATAATTTTGATAAAACATATTAGGTGAAATCCATCATGTCAAGTTTCTATTGATACATTTTTATTTTCTTCGAGAACAATTACTCTCGTTTGTGGAATTTCTTATGCAGAACAATTCATCATTACAAAAGAGACCATCAAGCTATGGCCCTTGCCTACACCGGATGGATCAATGGACAGCATTCTGTTGTTCAATTATATGTCGGGTTATATCATTGTCAAGTATGCAGAATCTCAAGACAACTCCTCGAGTCATCTTAAGACTCGGGGGCTACAATGACATGACTCAGCAAATCTTGCCAGTTTCAGCATATTCAAGAACCCCGGGACGTTGGAGGGAAAGACAACCCGGTCCTGGAGGCTACTGCCATATTGATAAAAAAAATTAAAGGCCGTCAGAAATTTCCGGCTTAAAAAGAAGGATTTCGGTTTAAAATCTGGCTCAAGTGGAATTTATCTCTCGCAAAGTTGTGCGCTCTCAATATCCGGTTTAACGTCCGGTTCAAGAAGAATACCTCTCTTGCAAGTTTGAGTCTTCAGGAAAAAATAAAAGTTACCTAAGAGAACTTGTTGCCATAAAGCGCGGTTCAAACATGGGTATCCTGCCATATGGGCTTATCTTATTATGATCAATATAATAAAGTCGGCATCCCTGATAATTCAGGGCCTCTGTCATTTCAGTTCAAAGCATCTGAGTCTTTATTATTTGTTCATAAGGTCACTTGGGGGCTTCCAACCCAACGGGTTTAGCTTTCGTACCCTCTTGACCAGGCATAACACGCCGAATTCCGGGTTATCCTGCCTGTATACAAGATGTTTCTCCACCAGGTAATCCTGAGTGACTCGCCGTAATCCTAACTATCAATCTTTTAAATAAGACCCTGAACTCGTTAAGGTTAAAACGGTGGTTTGTCATGCGAGGGCCGGCTTATGGATAGCGAGGATAAACCAATGCTATTAAGTCGCCTTCATTGAAACTTGGTTAACCTGCATGTTTGCAATATGCTACTCCGAACCCCGTGTACTCTCGATAAGTCAATCCATATGGACCCTCAACTTATCCAGTAAAAACATCGATTGGGTCATGTGAGAGTCGGCTTACAGAAAGCGAGGATAAACGAGTGCTATCATGCTAGTCTCGTTGAAGTAAGACTCGAGCTTCGAAAGCCGACATTTTTTATACTCTGTTATCATGCACATACATCATCATACATTGCATCATCATACCATACATCATATATGCATCGATATATTGGTTTATGTTGCAGGCACCGGTTTTTAAACCGGGTTATATTATTCCAATATTTAAATAGCTAACATGGCTGGATTTTGTTTATGGTTATCATGACCAGTATTGGATGATTGAGGTTTTTTTAAAAGCCCCTTCAGAGTAATGTCTATTATTTCTTAATCCAAAAATACCAGCTCACAGTAGAGAGCATGGTTCAGAGTAATGACCCGCCCTTGGGGGCTACATTGGTTGAAGTTTTTATGAGCATAAGGCAATTACAAGCCCAAGGTTGCTGCATGCAAGACAACCCATTACATGGGGGCTACATATGAGGAGCATTCAACTTATGACTGGTGACTCAGATGAACAATCCGGATTTTTCCAAGAGTTTCAATATTTATCTTGAAGCAAGTCTTAAAGCTATCACTATCCCCTCTTAAGACTTGGGGGCTACAGGTAATATGGATAGGAAGGTATGCCTTCAAATTTTTAGTTATGAGTGAACCAGGTCTCATAGTTTTTGATAAAGAAGTTTGCAAAGGTTATGTCCTCCGGGCTATTCAGACAACTCACTGGTATGCGTCGGTGCTATACAAACGGTTTTTAACCCCTTTCTGCGATGGCATTTGGAACCGTCGCCGAGTGAGTGTGGGCGATAGGGGGGTCCTTCCCACACGATCCAGAAACCCTCGGGGATAGGAAGCCAAGATGCATATACAGTACTTCTACTCATTTGTGCTCGCATTGCCATTGGAGTCGGTAATCTGTGGTGCTACGTTTATGATGCGCGACCCATCACAAACGGTTCACTATTATAGAACGTGTATGGTAAGCATACAATCACACACATTTTCTTGTCCCAAACCGTATGCGATAACTAATTAATAAGATTAGCTAATCGACATATGAGTGTCGGATAGGATTGTGAAACATCAGACCGTCGTAAAATCGTCGTACACGACAACTATCGCACACGCTATTCTCTGGTGCAAAGTTTATGATGCATACTTCATCAGAAATAGAGTTGCGAATCGTGTACGATAAGGCAACTATCACAAATGTTTAGTTTGCCCGCACCGTTTGTGATATTGTCTGACATCGCACATGCTTTGCAAACGGCAACTGTGTGCATGCTTGCACACATTTCCTCTCTGTGAACCATCTCAGATTATGGTGTATATCCCAAACGTTTGTGTTTTACCAATTGTGTGTGCCATAACAACCTGGAGAGCATAATTTCACGGTAATTTAATTGATGCTATTTCAAATTGCACCGGATTTGAATTTGAATTTAAATTTAAATGTATGCTATAGCTTTATTCAAATCCATCAGGTTCAAACGACCAATGTATTATTCGATTCATAGGTACATATCAACAATTACATAAGAACCAAATAAAGAATGATGAACCACAGTTGTATACTTGTACTATTAAAGATGGTAAAGAAAGAGGCGAAATAAATCTGGTTGCTGAACAAGGTGAAGCGGAATGCCCATACTATTCCCTCCTCCATGCAGAAGGCACGCACGACTCTAGTCCAACCCCTTGTGATGGCTGACCGCCCATCCTTCACGGTCTTCATGAAAACATCTAGATGATCATCGTGTTCTGGTAGAAATACTTTAACCTTTGCATGCCCACCAATAATGTAGTTTGAGAGGTAATCTTGAGTAAACTGCTTCGGGACCGCTGCAAAGGAAAAAGATTCAGACATTGTCATCTAACACAACTCATTATGGGCAGTAAAAAGAAGGCTGCAGTGTTCTTACTTACCATCCTGCAGTTCGCTGCTGTATGGGATAAAGTGTAAACAAATAGTTTAATTGCCATCTTTTGACCCATTTTACTAACAATCTTTATCAGCTTCCTCACTTGATGATGGTTCATCGATATCTCAATTCCGCATACGTAGAAAGGGTCGAAGCGCGGATCTTTACTAATGACATATGTACCTAAAAGCACCAAGTTAATATTAGAAGCTAAACAGCAATTGCACAATGATGTAGTACAAGACTCTTTTATAATATTTCATAACATCCAATATACTCACATATTAGATGAATTAACATCTTATATTATGGGCCGGAAGGAGTTTATTGCATTCTTACAAATTATCGGTTGATTAACTATTGTTGTATCCATGGGTTACAGTTAGTTTGAGCTAGTTTAGGCTCAAATAGCCCTAAAGTATATCTAAACATAAGGGCTATTTTGAGCTAGTTGCATCTACAACCCACCCAAAAAAACTATCCAACCCAAGAGGTGCTAATTGGAGCTAGTTCTCCTAGTGCATTTATTGTCAATCTAACCCTGCCATCCAAACAACTCTTTGGATGGAGTTAGTTTAGGGTTAGTCATGAGCTAGAAACTAACTCTAACCTCTAGCTAAGTTGAGTATCCAAACAGGGTTGTGTTGTTGTTGTTGTTGTTGTTGTTGTTGTTGTTGTTGTTGTTGTTGTTGTTGTTGTTGTTGTTGTTGTTGTTGTTGTTGTTGTTGTTGTTGTTGTTGTTGTTGTTGTTGTTGTTGTTGTTGTTGTTGTTGTTGTTGTTGTTCTTCTTCTTGCTGCTCTTCTACGTATATCTAGACATCATCAGAACATAAATGTAACACTCTTCCTTGTTGCTATGTAGCCTAGGATTGCACATTTAGACATTAAGTACAGTGCATGTTGCTATGTAGCCTCAGATATATTACATATGGACATAGTTAACCTACTGATAAATGGGTTGCAGATATATTCAGTTAAATGTCTGATTCACCGATTAGACCCTTATCATCCCCCGGCCTATATGGTACCAGCTAACGATATCCTGAACAGTGAGCATATATAAGCCATGGGATGAAACTAACCTCGATGGAAAACAGCAGTCGTTCCCAAAAGTGTCCTGTGTAGGTACATCGAGAAGCATGTTAAGCACAATGCTAAACATCAACCAAAATTATTCATGGCGCACAAAATAATCTCCAAAAGATAGCTTCAGTAGCAGGTTTAAGCACGCTAGTAAAGCAAAACAAGTGGAAAGGTGTGTTAACTGCAACATGCCTAACATTTAACAACAAGCAAACATAGTCATTCAAACTGGTATTGTGTCAGTCTAAGTACACTGGTTATTGTTAAATAAATATGGAAAGGCGTGTTAACTACAAGATGCACCAACCAAATGTAGTCATTCATAGTGGTACTGTTGAAACTGGTACTGATGAAATTGAACTGCACAGTTCATACTTGCACATATAGAACATCACGTTGTGAATAACTGGAATAAACAAGGCATACTACTAACAACCAAAGATAGCATTTGAAATTGGACATATGCTAACTACAAACAACCGAACAATCAAAAAACTTTAAAAGATGCATATGCTAGCTATGAGAGGCTTAACAACAAGCAAATATATGCATTCATATCGATATGTTTAAAACTGGATTGATGAAATGTACTGTAGAGTAAATAATTGCACATATAGAGCGTCACAATGTGAACAACTAAAATAAACAAGGCATACTGCAAACAACCAGATATAGCAATTAAAACTGGACATATTCTCACTACACTACAAAAGGGACTCGACAAAACAAATAATGGGTTTCCCCTGTGAAGAGGCACGACAAAACAAATCATGGGTTTCCTCACTTGTCACCGGTGGGCTCATTCGCGTGGGAAGAGCACGGACCCTGGATACGCTCCATGTTGTCGTAGATGGGATCCTTCCCCTTGGAAGAGCATGGTTGTAGGGTGCCCTCTCTGATGTCGTAGACGGGTGCTTTCCCCTTGGAAGAGCCAGAGAGGGTGCCCTCTTCGTGGTCGCCGTCGATGAGATCTGACTTGGAAGCTGTGGACCCCAAGCCAGCATCGCAGAATGTGTCCTTCAGAAATGACAAAAGGGGATCGATGGTGATGTAGGATGGAAAATTCTTGACAGCGAGCCAGAGGAGATCAGCGGCGGGGCCATGGATGAGATCGACGGAAGTTGAACCCGAGGGGTTGGGGGTGGCCACTTAACATGTGACATAGCCCGCCTCAGGCCATCGGTGTCGATGACCTCGATGTCGTAGCCGGCGTCCGCGACATACCCGCATACTCTAGCCTGTTGATTGAGTGTCTACGGCCAGTAATGGTCATCAGCTTCCTCGGCGACGTCGGGCGAAAAGACCGCGATACACCTCTTTTGGGCCAGTTGCTCCTCGAGCTCCACGGGAAGCGTAGCCGGGCTTAGGCTGCGACGTTCTGGAGTGGGGGATGGGGATCTATGGGAAAGGGGGCGTTTGGCATGCGTCATCTAAGAAACTCAGGGCGGTCTAGGTATGGAGATCGGCGGGTAAGCTGCACGGGCAAACCGGCAGATGTTGACAATGGAGGCCTTGCGGCGGCGGCGACGGGGACCTTGCTAGGGTTTCGAGCGAGGGAAGGGGTGTGTGTGCACGCACGCCCGAGGAGGTTTTGGTGTGTGTGTGTGTGCGTGCGTGTGTGTGTGTGGAGGGGGCGGGGGGTGTTTGAGGAAATGGCGCAGCTACTGAAAATTTTACTACGTGAGAATCAAACACAGTAGTGAAATGTCGGGGCTATTGAAAATTTTGGTGATGGTGCATCGCACACGGTCCGGAGATAACAACTGTGTGTTATGAAACAGAAAAATCCTCAAGGCGGGCAGATATTTTCGAGGGATGCAAGCGGGATTGGGAACAAGAAACATCACACATGGTCGAAACACAATAACCGTGTGTTATCAAACAGAAAAAAGTTGCAGGCAGGTAGATATTTTTGAGAGGGGAAGCCTCGTGGAGCCCAATGCACACGGTTAGTTTGAGTGAACTGTGTCTATTGCGTAGAGTCAGAAACACGAACACACTTGCATGTGGACCAAATTTATGTATGAAAAGGGTGGTTTAATTTTCAAATACCAAATGCAACTTTGATGTGGCACCTATCTCGCAAAGCACACGGTATTGCTTGCCCCCCTCGTGCCGGCAAGAAGGGAATCCTAAGCTATGAACGCATGCCCCCTCCCCCCCACCCAACCGAGGTTCACCTAGCAAAGTGCGAAGTAGCTAGCAGCCCCCCTCCCTCGTGTCGGCACGAAGGGATCATAAGCTATGAATGAATGCCCCCCCCAACCGAGGTTCACCTAGCAAAGTGCGAAGTAGCAAGCAGCCCCCCTCTTGTCGGCACGAAGGGAATAGTAAGCTATGAATGCATGCCCCCCAACCGAGGTTCACCTAGCAAAGTGCGAGGTAGCAGCCCCCCACCCACCCACACACACACACACACTTTTAGTCGGCGGGCCAGAGAGGCATCTCACCAAGATGGATCGTAAACGTACCAAGAATAATCCACCTTGGCCGTACAACCTCTCTCTTGTTGTTGGTCAAAGTGATGGCTATCCATGTGACACTGGAGATGGGCTAGCTCGCCAATAATCACGCAAGTAGCTAGTCCCAGAAGACAACCACTACATGCGTGTGGCCCAAACATATGTATGGAGAGGTGTGTTTTTAGTACACAATGGAACAACTTTGAGGTGGCACCGTGATTTTGAACTAGAAATCCCCACACTGAGTGAGGGTTAGGTTGACGATGCATATGTATGGTACAACACACTTCAAGCCGACTACGAGGATTCATGCGTGCATGCATGCATATTGTATGCGCTCAAACTTAATTAGGTATGAGTCTCACCATGACCTATACTATGATAGCACAAACCAAATGAAGAATCCGCCATGGTAACCTATCTTGTTGTCGGTCAAGGTGATCATGGATGTCCACGCGGGCCCATGAATATATAGGCTTGTTGCCAATAACCATGCGCGGGAGTGTACCGTTCGAAGGCAACCACTACATGCATATGTATGGAGGTGATGCGTGCATGCATGTTTGAATACCATTTCACAACATTGATGTGGCGCATGCATCAAAAATCATACACTCCCCACACAGAGCGAGATTTGTTCATGACCTGTCGTTGTACTAGCCAATTCGACTCGATGGAGGGATTCATGCGTACACATTCATGTGTGTGTGCTCAAACTATGATGCATGTCATCCCAGAGCATGACCTATATATATACCGTATTACAAGCAAAAAATAATAATCCCCTCCTAAGTCAAATTAACCTCCCTTGTTGTCAGGCAAAAAGTAGTGATGGACCAAGCGGGCCCACAGATGGAAAGCATCAATATCGTTGATAACCGCTTAAGTGGGTGCGAGAGGACAACCACCATCCTTTGCATGTGGGACAAACATATATATGTTGAATACCCAAAATGCACAACTTTGATGTGCCACATGCCTCAAAAACCGTAAACCATGCACCCACACAGAGCGAGGTTCATGAAGCGTACTACATACGTTGGTACCCTTCCCCCCTCTTCGACGCATACTATATGCTCCTACCATAATACGTACAACCCAAAAAGAATCCTCATCAATGGTGAAATTAATTAACCTCTTCCGATGTAGGTCAAAGTGATGCATGCATGCATCGACGATGGCCTCATGGGCCCACAAATGGAAGCGTCACATGTGAGTGTCCTAGCTAGGATAACCACCGCCTGCATGCATGTTGCCCAAAGAGGTGTTGTGTGATATTTGAATATCCAATTTCACAATTTTGATGTAGCACATGCCTCGGAAACCGAAAAGTCCCAACACTGAGTGAGGTGTACTTGTTCACGGATGTGTACATATAGTATATATGCTAGTCCCCTCCCACCTCTTCGACGCGTACTATATACCACCATAACACAAACAAAAAAGATTCTACTTTGCTGGTCAAATTAACCTCACTACCGGTTGTTCGTCAAAGTGATGGACGACGACCTCACGGGCCCACTGGAAGCATCACACGCGAGTATCAAGTGTCGTGTAGGACAACCATCGATTGCATGTGGCCAAAACATGTATGTATGAAAGGGTTGTGTAATGTTTTAAATAACGAATTCATGATCTGATGTGGCACCGGCCTGCCTACCAAAACGGCCAACCCACATGGTGGCTCACAACTCGTAGTGTACTGCGAGCCACTCGCCACCCTCCAGACGCACACACCCACACACACACCGTGAATCCACCGCAACTACGATGCATGTTAAATTAATTATCCCGCGTGAACATATGTTACCAAAGGAGGGATGTTTCAATTTTGAAAAAAATAGAGACCCTTAAGACATTCTAGTACATTAATTGGTTGATTTTCTATGGGTATAATGTGCAAAAATCAAATTTGAGCTACATGCACACATGACAGTGCACCTAAATGGTTGCAAAACACATGTGTCTGACTGGGTGCATGTTTCCTCCCCGTGCAACAAATTTCAAACATTGAGAATCTTGATTTTTAAATTCTAGTACATCCAAAACTTATTTGAAGTTCATGAAACTTATCGTGTTGTCATATGGACACCAATACAAAGTGGCATTGTGCTTTTTCTCAAATTTGAGACCAGTTTTAATGTAATCTTTATCTAATTACAAACGGAAGATTATTAATAATTGGGACCAATATCCCAAACGGATTATTTATTCGAACCATGAGCGTTAGACCAACAATGGATACGTGTCATGCTTCGGTTAAGCAATAAAGCGGCAACATTAGTCATCCAAATAGAAAAACAATATACGTGCCGCCGTGCGGCCCGTGTGCCGTGCGAGCAGGCGTGAGTTGACGGGACGCATGCGAGCAGTCTGCCGCGCAGGTAGACCGGGAGGCGTGCGTGTAGGTGTGTGAATTGACAGAGGCGTGCTCGCTGCACAGTCATCGGGAGGCGTGCGAGTAGCTATGTGAAACAGAAGTAGGCATGCCAGCAGTCCGGTGCGCACGCTCACCGGGAGGTGAGCCATCGGTTTGACCGCTGCCCGCCTCTCTCCCACTACTCCCACTACTCCATATTAATGGTGCGCCCGAGCGGGCACACCCCCCATCCTCGCCACACACACAATCCTCTCTCTCCGCTTGCATCCTCGACGCCGCTCCCAGTCCTCAAAGCCGTCAGTGTATGAGGATGCCGCCGAAGCGCCCCATCGGAGGGAGTGGCGACGCCGGGGCTGCTAAAGCACCGGTGCACGGCGTGGAGATGGAGACAGAGGTTGCCGTCACCGCTAGAGAGTTATCGCTGCACCCTGACGTCATCGACGACGTCGAGCTTCCACAGTCGAAGGCAGAGTTCCACACCGACTCTGGTGACGACTCGGGCGATGACTCCGACGACCACTTCGACGACGATGGACAACTGGTTAGTCATCTATAAACATTTATGTGTCAAATAGATCCTAGGGATTCTCTAGTTACTCTTGTCTCCCTCTTTTTGGAATAGAAATCCTATGGTTACGTTCTCCCAATCCATGAAATTTGAGTAAGTTTCGTTAGATCCGTGTAGTGTATTGATTGTTTGAATGGTACACAACTGATTAGTGATTAGTTGTTTCATCTGTGGAAATGATTTCTGCTAGTAATCCGACTAGGGTTAGTGTTCGTGCTAATAATTCGTAGCCAGGACTTGACAATTGATTTTGAATGACCTACATATGTTTGTGCCATTAGTTTCTTCAAGATTGGTCTGTACATAGACAAATGTGCTTAAAAATTGAACCATAATATCTGGATATGCATAAAAAATAGCCATAAATTCCTAATCCTACTTCACGACATGTAAACATTGATTTGATGCCAAATTTGTTTTACTATTTGTATAGGTGTTGTCTGACGATGTGGACAGCAAGGATGAAGATGTCCGGAGGAGGTACAAGAGGCAAATCCTGAGGGAGCTTTATGCGGGAATGCATAACAGACGTATTAGGACCTGGGACGGTGGCTATCGATGCCCATTTTGCTACCACAAGCTTCAAGACGCGTATCAAAGTGTTCTGGCGCATGCAAGAGGACGGGCCGTTGGCTCCTTCAAGCAGAAGTATTCTCGCAGGGTGGCGCACGGTGTGTACGCCGAGTACCAGGAGAAGCTTCAGGATCGTGCCGACATGTGAGATGAGATGTGGGATAGAACTATGTCCGCTTGAGCAATGCTTAATGACAGTTGAACTATGTACTTATGGTTGAACTATGCTTGTGTACGTGTACGCTTATTATCTATGTCTGAGTATGTTTAATCTATGTTTACTTATGTCTAACTGTGGGATACGGATGCAATCAGTTCGGTTGATGGAATCTACCTCCGTCCTGGTTTATTGGTCCCCTTTGTAATTTTTGTTAGATGTTGACCAAAGATTTAGCTGACAAAATGTTAGTGCAGGCCAGCAAAAATTATATTGTTGGATGCGTATTTAAACATAGTGTTCAATGATATAATTTTTGGTGACATGCGTAAACCTTTCTTAGTTAAATATTTGGTCAAAATTTGGTACAAATTACAATGGGGGCCAATTAACCAGGACGGAGGTAGTACATCAATCACACACGGTTCCCAAAAAATTGGAACTGTGTGCAATGACCTTCATTTTGCCTGCTGCGTCAATCACACACGGTTCCCAAAATTGGAACTGTGTGCAATGACTTTCATTTTGCCTATTGCTTCAATCACACACGGTTGGCTCTAGCAAACCGTTGCCTCCGAAATTCTTTGTGGGAAAGAAAACCCTCACCGCCCAATTCAAAAAAGAAAAAAGAAAACCCTCGCCATCCCCACATCACAAAAACCCTCACCATGTCCGCCACCCCCTCAGGTCCGCATTCACACCTGCACAAGCTCCTCCGTGTCTATGCATGGCACTGCCTATCATGGCGGTAACCACTTAGCTCGACGCAGGTTGCCGCTAGGCTGCCGGCAAACCCCGTCGCATTTCGCCACTTCCGCTTGCCGTCGCCTATCACCATCGACTTTCTCGACGCTGCATGCGGTCGACCTAGCTCTGCTCGGTTGGGGAATTTGCCGTAATGAGGGTTCTTTCTCATGGACAACAAGGTAACTAATTTAATGAGATATTATGTCATCTCTTATCCCAGTTCATCTGCCTCCTTTAATCACCCGACCGAAATTGTCGTGAATTCATTTTTATTCGAGCTGATTTGAGGGTTTCCTTTAATTCATAGAGTGTACAGTGCACCAACACATTAGGACTTTGCGACCTCCGCCAGACATTCCATCTCACTGTACCATATCACTTGATGATGCGCGCGGTATGTTCAATCTCACCCTAAATCGGTTGGCATGGCCTACTTTGCTGAACATATTCTAAATCATTTGGATAAAAGGTGCCACATGCACCATATACGTTAAAGGGGATTTCCATGACATCATGTTTACCCTATCAGTTATTTCCTGAACATCTCTCTATATTAGGCAAATTAATGATGTACTATTCTTTTGATTACTCTCATATTTCCATGACATCATGTTTACCCTATCTGTTTAGTTATAGATTTTTGCCCTTCGATTTAAATGCATTGTATGCAGTTCTTTCAATTTCGCCCATATTTGCATGTTACCATATTTTACGTAACAATCCTACCATTTTCTGCAATAGCGTCCCTTGCTATGCAACAGAATCAGAGTGCACAATCTTTCCCTTTACATAAATCAAGATTGCAGGATGTCATCGCACACAAACAATGGATTTACAATCGTTGCTACTGTAAGACTTGATGAATGTGGTGACTCCTATTTTGGCGCTGGCTTTTGGAAAGAAATTTCTAGGTTTAATGAATTGAAAGCTGGCACTAGAATTGCACTGCACATAAAAGGGCCTGGTCATGAGATATATGCTAACTTCCTCGACTATATTATCCATCCAGACTTTGTTTAAAATAAGTTTTCTTTTCAACTATCTGCATGTTGACTTACCCAACAATATCAAATGAATTGTGTAGTATTTAAGCAACCAATTGTTATTCCCTTTTCTTACTATATTCCTACCTAATAAATTCTAGTTACCAATACACTTTTCTATTGCCCTGTTTTAACTAAATATTCTCTGTACTCCCATTTCTATCTGAAAGCACCGCTCAGAAGGACGGAGGTGGAGAACGGGGCTGCCAACAAGCGGAGGCGGGGCGAGCTAGAACCGCAAGCGACTCCAGCAGGCCTAGACTTCATCAGCAGCCTCCCCAATGATATGTTGACAGTCATCATCTCCCTCCTCCCAATCAAATATGGGGCGCGGACAATCGTCCTTTCCCGACGGTGGCGCCCCCTATGGAACTCCAGCCCTCTCGACCTCATCGACACCCATGAGCTCTGCCATGGCTATCGCAAAAGCTTGGATGTGTTCTCCAAGATCCTCGGCAGTCACCTTGGCCCAACCTAAGGCCTTACAATGGGCAAGTTCCGTTCCAACGTCAAGGAACAAGCCAAGCTTGACGGCTGGTTCCGATCCCCCGCCCTAGATCATCTCAAGGAGCTCACTTTTGATGATGGGCATATGCGCTCGCTGCAAACGTACGCGCTCCGCCTCGCGCCCACGCTGCGCGTTGCCAAGTTCAGGAACAGCCATCCCCCCTTAATGACGCTTCCGCTCTTATTCTACCACGACTTAAGCACCTCGAGCTCGTCGTTGTCTGCCTCTCAAACGGTGACATGGAGTGCTTGCTTCGTGGTTGTACTGCACTCGAGTACCTTCGTCATCAGGCGATCAATGGGTTTAGTACCTTCCACATCACCTCCATGACTCTCCGGACTATTTATGTGTGTTGTGGTGCGGCAGGAAGACATCACAAGATGTGTACCACGGTATGGTCACTGAGGACACACCTGCACTTGAGATATTACTTGTAGTTGATTAAGAAGGTCCAACAAGAATCAATGTCATTTCTGCGCCGAAATTGACAGTGGTGGGCTATTCGTCTGACAAATACTCCGACTTGTTATTGGATCCACACCCGTTCAGGTACAACGGCCACCTTCTACCTCTCCTTCTACAAATTAACAATATTTCTAATTTTGAAGATGTTTGTTCGTCTGTCATTCAAAAAATAATTCCAACAAGCTTGACCCCGAAACTGCGCATAGTGAAGGTCTTGGCACTAGAATCTATCGGCCCCAACTTGTAGCAAGTTGTCAGTTTCCTGAGATGATTTTCGTGCCTGGAGAAGCTATATATCGAGGTGATGTTCCTTTCATATTAAATGTTAACCATAAGGGAATTCAATTTGTGACACCTTTTCCAAGTTTACAATGACAATGTACTACGATTTCTGAAGGATTCTTTTGGAGGATTTCAGTACATACATGCCCCCCCATATTGGTTGCTTGATCCATATGGTTACAATCCATATGCATTTCTCCTTTGGATTCATATGTACTAGTTTTCTTAGGGAACTTTTCATCCACTCCAACCTCTTGTGAAGATCGAAGATGGCATGTTAATGCACATGTTAATCATGTCAGATCGAAGATGGCATGTTAGTGCATTTTACAAATCCTGCAAACCAAATAGGCATGTAGTAGTGTTCAAAACTGCATGTACGCACTAACACGTTTTCTTCTTTTGCAATATGATTAGGCCCAGTGGTGGATAATGTGACACAATATAACAATCACTTTGAATGCCTAGATCTGCATCTCTCAGAAATTACTTTGAACTCCTACCGAGGGACCTTACTGGATATTATATTCGCCAGGTTCTTTGTTGTCAGAGCAAGGGTGCTGAAGATAATGAGGTTTGCCCTACATTTATTTCGAAAAAAATGAATGGTTTGTTGATCAGCGCTAGCGCCTGTGGTAGAATGGAATAGGCTCCAAAATGCTGAATTTCATTTTGGAAATTCATATGGCAGAGTAATCGAAAGTCATCGTGTCAACCCCATACAGGACTTCTCAGTGGCTAACCCATTTGCAAAAATTGTGAGGTTTCAAAACTAGACTTAGAAGTGGTAATATTAGTTTGAACCTCTCTGATATCCATGTTCAATGGATCAACATGAAAGCGTTTGGTGATGAGCTGAATTTCATTTCTAATATCAGTTTGAACCTTGTAATCTTCGAATTTGAGCCATATAACTTTGGAATTTGAACCTTGTAATCTTTGAATTTGAGCCATATAACTCTCGAATTTGAACCTTGTAATGTTTCGAGCTTTTGTGGTACAATCGTTGAAATGGCATCGTATGAGACTCATATATTGGTAGCACTATTTTGACCTTAATATGCAATGGTCTTAGATTTTATTAACCGTTCTTGAATATGTTTACCTTGTCGATCTCACAGCACACGATCTGTATAGCTAACTCGACTGCGATCTTCGACATTATTGCACACAGTTGGTTTCTTCCACCGTGTCCCCTCTAGAGTGCAGAATTAATTATCACACTCAAGTGTCCATCATCACCCTTCTGTGTAACTTTGACCTCATCACCCACGGGTAAACTTATGACCGAAGTAATTCCACACACTTTGTTTTTACAAAGCTTTTTGCCAATAAACGCCCACAGTTTGTCCCTCTTCTAGTCGACGCGTAGCCAAACTAGCTGGGCAGGAAGCTGTAACATCCCAAATTTTCAATTTGGATGTTATACATAGGTCATCATATGCATAGCATATTTTATTTGCAGTTTGTTCGCGATCCTAGAAATCCTGAGCAACTCAAGGACCCACAAAGAGAGTTGGGGATTTCATTTATTTTCATATTTGAATTTTCTCAAATCTGAAAAGAGGATCATTTTGGTTTTAATAATTTTTCTCTCCGAAATATTTCCGATATTAAAATAAATGAGTGGAGATAACATGACTTCTTCAAAAAGAGAGAAATATTAGAGGAAAGATTTTAAAATCAAATAAATATTTTATTTTGATTTTATTCGAGATTTTATTGGAATTAGAAAAAATATGCATTTTTCAAAATTGCATTTTTAGGCCAGAAAAATGTTCACTTTGTTCTAAATATTTTGTTTAGACGGAGAAAATTGTTTTTGGCATTTTAGAATTTTTTTATATTTTATTAGGATTTTTGTTTTTCGATGGAATTTATTTAAAAAGGAAAAAAAGTTTCCCGCCCGACTGGGCAAAAGGCCCAGCCGAGCAGGCCGGCCCGTCCGCGCCATCTGCCTCCGCACCGCGCCGCCGTGCCACCGGCGGACTCCGCCTGGAGTCCGGCTCGGACTCTGCCGCTGCCGCACACTTCCGCAGGTACCGCCCCATCCCCCCCCCCTCCCCGAAGCTTTATAAGCCGCCCCTCGGCCCCTCTTGCCACCACCACCACCGCCACCCGCGGCAGCAGCGGCCACGCCACCGCTGCGCTCGCCGCCCACGATGCCGCCCCGCCACAGCCCCGCCGGTGCCGCCGAATCGTCGCCGTTGTTCGCCGTCGGTCGATTCCGGTTAACCGGTAAAAACCGGTCGTTTTTCTTTTTGGTTTTTTAGGTTTGTTAGGATAGATCGTTTTTCGGTTTAGCTAATTAGCAAAGGTTCGCCCGAACGCCTCTGTTCGCCTACGTGTTCGTTCGTTCGTCTTTGATAACGAACGTTCGTTCGTTAGTCTTTTCTTTCTATTTTATTTTCGGCCAGGGACCTTCCGCGATTATTTTTATCGCAGATTAGCCCCTAATCTTCAAACCCTCGCAACTTTACAACCGTTCGTCCAAATCCAGTGAAACCAACGCCAAAATCTTCGTTTCGAACCCCTCTTTCCATTTAATCAACTTGAACATGATTTTGGCAATTTAAAATTTGGTTGCAAGAAGATTTGAATTCAATCTTCTTTTGGTCGTAGTTTGAATTTCGTAGCTCTGATTTGATTGATTCTTTTTACAAATCGAAGCACTTCAGTTGAACTTTTAGTTTGGATTTTCTCATCCGAGTTTTACCCTTGCACCTATGCTTGAGTGCTTACGTATGCTATTGTTTGTTTGCGATAGAATTTCTGAATTGCGAAGCGTACTACTACGAGTCTCTAGGGTTTATATTGCTATGCTATGCTTATATTGCTATGCTATGCTCGTAGACATGGATTGGTTGAGTGTATCCATGACAGATGTGAGAGTTGTTAATTAATGGTTAAATTAAGGTGCCTACTCAAATACACATCTGGGTGGATTGGTTGAGGCACCCTGGAGCACCCAGTGGTTGTCTGGGCACCTGGAGCAATCCAGCGATGTCCTGGGATATCCCCGAGTACCCGTGTGATCATCCTATGGTTCGCCACCCAGGCTCAAAGGGATCATAAGGTCATTCATGCTAGAAACTTCCGTGTGCAGCCACAAGCCATTATGGGCTCTGGCATAGTTGAGTAAGTTGTGTGACCTCTTTTAGTGGTAGGCTAGCAGATGTAGGGGAAAGTAGGTGTAACTGTCTACCCAGAGTAAAGAATTAATGCTTCGAAAAGACTGTGTCTCGATCATCCGTTTCTCAAACACCATGTAGTGCGAGAAATCCAACGGAGGAGATCGAGTCTTGTTGGAAAAGTGCACAAACCTCTACAGAGTGTACAAACTAATCATGATTAGCCGTGTCCCCGGTTATGGACATGTTGAGTATCTTGTACTTGAATTATTGATTTGATCTCATCACCTTTTAATTAAATTTGTTGGGTTGTTCATATTTAATTGGGATTGAGTTGGAGGAACCTTCTCAATGTGTATCAACTACCACGATAGTTAAACAACATATATTCCTTTGTTGTAGGGGAAAATTAGCTCTACGCAAAGTAAAACTTAGAGCCTCCACCAGCCATATATGCATGTAGTATTAGCATTATCTTCTTTTGCTCTCATCAGTGTTATTTTGCCGATATTCCATGTCTTTGACCTGTTCCGGGCTGCAACGTATTATGTTGCAGACTTTTTAGACGAAGAGTAAGGTGCGCTAGGTCGTTGTCATGCACTCAGCTATGCCGTTGGAGTTGATGGACTCATTTACCTTCGATGCTTCCGCAGTTATCATATATAGATGGCCTTAAGCCATATTATTGTAATAAGTTCTCTTTTGAGACATTCGATGTAATAAGTGTGTGATTGCAATCTGTTATAAATCCTTCAGGTACTTTGTGTGTCAGCATTACCGATCCAGGGATGACACATATGCACAGAGATTCGACTGTCTGAGGTCGGATCACTATAAGATGGTATCAGAGCACACGCTGATTGTATGACACGACCACTAAGATAAGCCATAGGTCACTCTTATCTACTCATTTCTGACTCCTCTCCATTTTCCTCTCTATAGATGGCGGACCCAATGAACAAGTTTGCTAAACCAGATGGAGACACACCTTTTGGACGACACTTAAAGGAAGTCACTAGGTACCTGAACATCGGAATACCAAGCTTCACCGGGACCTACACCGCCACCTTACCAGAAGAGGAGCGTTGGATGATTCGAGTTCATGTTCCGGGAAGGACGTTCATGCCAGTTACTGAGCCCATAGAGTTTTCCTTTGATGCACCAACCTGGAGTCTAGGAAAGAGCATGGCAGCCCACATCGCCATCAGACACATCGGTGAAGTTTATCACAAGGATCTTAAGGACACCATCGACCAGATATGTGGGCGCCGAGATGAGCAATGGGAGATGATCAGTACCAGGAGGGACAGGTCCATTGCAGCTTTCATCCAGGAGTTAAACCGGCGCATTCGTTGCCAGGAGAACCAAATGTGCGCAAGCATGATAGATCTGAAGAAGGTGATGACCAGGAACATGGAGCTTGAAGAGGAACTCAAGTCTACACGCGACGGATATGAGGAGGAAATCGCAGTGCTAGTAGAAAAGAATGACGACCTGACGAGGAAGCTAGGAGTATTCATGGGAGATTCAGCGCCAGGAGGAGATGACGACCATCCCGAGGACTCCATCATCATCGACGACACCGACTCCGACCCTGACAATAGTGATGATGATTACAAATACGAAGCTGGAGCGGATATCATGGAGTCTTCCACCGATCAAAATTTTTAGATGACCACCATATTATCAGTAGTATTCCCCCGTGTATACCGTAGTAGTCCGAGTATTTTGTAACGGTAGTTTAGATCATTTATATGCCCTTGTTTGAATTGAGTGGTGTGTTATGAATGTGTTTGCTTCATGTGCATATGGGTAGTGCTTTGTTTTTAGACCTTTTTTCTATTCTAAATATCTCCCCTCTAAACCCATCAGATTCCTCCGAGACGTGACCCCGGATTTGTCTTCCCACCGGAGCTCACTCAGTGTATCCAACAACAGGATGCCTTGATGCAGCTACTAGTCCAGAACCAAGGCAACCCACCGCCACCACCTCCAGTTGACAACTTAGCCCGTTTTTTGAGGTTGAGTCCGCTGGTGTTCTCCAGTAGCACGGAGCCTTTGCTGATGACTGGCTATGCAAGATTGGAAGGGAGTTGACCACCGCAGGTTGCACAGCTGCTGAGAAGGTGCGTTTTGCCGCACACCAACTGGATGGACCCGCAGCCTCATGGTGGGAGAATTACACAACCACATTCCCTATAGCCAATGTCACCTGGGATCAGTTTCAGCAAGCTTTCCGCACTGCACATGTCTCCACTGGAGCTATGAGTATGAAGAAGCATGAGTTTCACAACTTACGCCAGGGAAATCGTACTGTGGGGCAATACGTGGATGAGTTGAGTAAGTTAGCTCGTTATGCCCCGGATGATGTGGCCACAGATGCCGCGAAGCAGGAGAAGTTTATGGAAGGGCTGAATGATGAGCAGAGCATGCAGTTGATGGTGGCAACATTTGCTAACTACCAGGAGTTGGTAGACAGGGCTCTTATGATTGAAGGGAAGCAGCAGCAGATAGAGAGCCGCAAAAGGAAGTATGCACACGGGAAGTACAATTCAGGAGCTCGGCAGAGACCCCGTTTACCCCAAACTCGGCAAGACACACCCACCACAACCATGGAGGCCACACTCACAATGGAGGGAGTTTGCATAATCATAATGGCCCCAAGAATGGGAATGGGAATGGAGGTAGCAGCAGCCAGAACCGTTCCAACCCAGCAACGCCCGCTAAGAAGGATCTAAGTCACATTACTTGTTTCAAGTGCGGGATGACTAGACACTACGCCACCGAGTGTTCTGAAGCAAAGAATGGAAATGGCAATGGAAACTCTGGGAAGAAGCCCAACCCTTTCAACAGGGGACAGGTGAACCACGTTAACATGGAGGAGATTGAAGAGAAGCCAGATGCAGTTATAGGTAAGTTTTTGGTTAAGTCATTTACTGCAATTGTTCTTTTTTATACTTGTGCATCGCATTCATACATATCAAGGGGGTTTGTGGATAAGTATAAGTTGCCCACCAAAGTTCTTAGGACACCTATGTTAGTCAGCTCGCCAGGAGCTGAGTATATGGCAAGCAGTGGATGTTTTCAGATGCCATTGACCATAGGTAGGCATGTTTTCCCCTCGGACCTAATAATTCTGGAGTCACAAGGATTGGATGTGATACTAGGCATGGATTGGCTATCAATGTATGGGGGAAACATCGGTTGCGCCAGTTAGCCAATTCTGCTCACCACCACGGAGGGAAAATGGATTAAGTATGTATCTAGGCATGCGCCAAGGAGGACCCAAGTAAATTCCCTCTAAGGAGTTTTTCAGGAGGAAGTGCCTATAGTGAAAGATTACCCGAATGTATTTCCAGAAGAAGTACCAGACATGCCACCGGAACGAGACATTGAGTTTTTGATAGAACTGTTGCCATGCAACAGACCAATATGCCATACCGGATGCCCGCAAATGATCTGGAGGAAATTAAGAAGCAGATTAAAGAGTTGTTGGAGAAAGGTTACATTCGACCAAGTTCATCACCGTGGGGAGCCCAGTGCTCTTAGTTGAGAAGAAGGATGGATCCTTGAGAACGGTTGTTGATTATCGTGCGTTGAATGAAGTGACGATCAAGAACAAGTACCCACTACCGATGATCAACAATTTGTTTGACCAGCTGCAAGGAGCTAAAGTATTCTCCAAGATTGATCTGCGATCAGGATACCACCAACTGAAGATCGGATATACCTACGACAGCTTTTACCACCAGGTACGGGCTATATGAGTATACAGTTATGTCATTTGGATTGACCAATGCCCCTGCCTATTTCATGAGTATGATGAATAAGGTGTTCATGGAGTTCTTGGATAAGTTTGTTGTGTTTTTCATTGATGATATTTTGGTATACTCGAAGAATGAAGAGGAGCACAAGGAGCATTTGCGTTTAGTTCTCGAGAAGCTCATGGAACATCACTTATATGCCAAGTTCAGCAAATGTGAGTTTTGGTTGAAGGAAGTTGGATTTCTTGGGCATGTTATATCAGGAGAAGGTATAGCAGTAGACCTTACCAAGGTTTAGTCAGTCACTGAGTGGTTGGCACCCACCTCAGTTGGAGAGATCCGCAGTTTTCTTGGACTCGCGGGATATTATTGGAGACTCATTGAGAACTTTTCCAAGATTGCGAAGCCCATGACGGAGTTGTTGAAGAAGGACACCAAGTTCAAATGGACGGATGAATGTGAGGCTAGTTTTCAGGAGTTGAAGAAACGTTTGGTTACAGCCCTAGTGCTAATTCTTCCGGATATATGCAAAAATTTCCAAGTGTATTGTGATGCTTCTCGCTTAGGACTTGGAGGTGTACTTATGCAAGACGGAAGAGTTGTTTCAAATGCCTCATGTCTGCTTCGACCGCATGAGTTGAATTATGCCACGCATGATTTGGAGTTAGCAGCCGTAGTGCATGCGCTTAAGACCTGGAGACATTTTCTTATTGGAAACCGTTGTGATGTGTACACGGATCACAAGAGTTTGAAGTACATTTTCACGCAGAAGGAGCTGAATCTCAAGCAGAGGATATGGTTGGAGCTTATAAAGGATTATGATATGAAGCTACACCATCATCCAGGAAAGGCCAATGTCGTAGCAGACGCTTTGAGCCGGAAGAGCTATGTCAATAACCTCGTGATCGGAGGATTACCAAAGGAGTTAGCCGAAGATCTGAGGGACCTTCATTTGGAGATAGTTCCTAGAGTTTTTGTTGCAGCAATGGAGATTCAGTCAACATTATTGGGAAAGATTCGTGAAGCTCAGAAGGATGATAAGGAGATTGCTGAGATAAAGAAGAATACGAAGAAAGGAAAAGCCAAAGGTTTTCGTGAAGATGAGCACGAAACTTTGTGGTTTGAGGACCGTGTATATGTACCCAATAATACAGAGATCAGGAAGTTAATACTTCAGGAAGCTCACGATTCGCCATACTCAATACACCCCGGAAACACCAAGATGTATTTGGATTTGAAGGAGCGTTTATGGTGGACCAGTATGAAGAGGGATATTGCAGAGTATGTAGCAGTATGTGATGTATGTCAGAGAGTGAAGGCAGAACATCAGAAGCCAGCAGGATTACTGCAGCCTATGTCGATACCCGAGTGGAAGTGGGACAAGGTTGGCATGGATTTTTTTACCGGATTACCCAGGACCCGATTGGGATATGATTCTATCTGGGTAGTAATGGATCGTTTGACCAAAGTGGCTCACTTTATTCTAGTGAAAACCACCTGTACGAGTGCGAAGTTGACCAAGATATATATGACCAGGATCATATGTCTGCATGGAGTTCTGAGGACCATCGTATCAGATAGAGGAACACAGTTTACCTCGAAGTTTTGGAATCAGCTGCACCAAACTTTGGGTACTAGGCTGGAGTTTAGTACAGCCTTTCATCTGCAGACAGATGGACAGACCGAGAGAGTGAATTAGATTCTGGAGGACATGTTGAGAGCTTGTGCGCTAGATTATGGATCTAGTTGGGATGATAACCTGCCTTACACAGAGTTCTCATACAACAACAACTATCAAGCCAGTTTCAAGATGGCACCTTTTGAAGCTTTGTATGGGGGAAGGTGCAGGACACTGTTGATGTGGGATGAAGTTGGAGACCGTCAGTTGTTTGGACCGGATTTGATCAAAGAGTCTGAAGAGAAGGTTAAGTTGATTCGTGACAGACTAAAGGTAGCTCAGTCCAGGCAGAAGAGTTATGCCGATACTAAACGCAAGGAGGTAGTCTATGAAATCAGAGACAGAGCGTATCTTCGTGTATCACCTCTGCGAGGAGTTAAACGTTTTAGAGTTAAGGGAAAGTTAGCCTCGAGATTTGTAGGACCATACCGAGTTTTGGAGCGAATGGGAGAAGTAGCCTACAAGTTGGAGTTCCCCGAAGGACTGTCAGGAGTTCATGATGTGTTTCACATTTCCCGGTTGAAGAAGTGCCATGCAGAGATGGCCGATATTCCTCTGAGAGATACAGTGCCCCTGGAAGCAATTCAGTTGGATAGTGATTTGACCTACGAGGAGAAACCCGTCAAGATTCTTGAGTTTGCCAGCCGAGTTACGCGCAACAAGGTTATCAAGTTTTGCAAAGTTCAGTGGAGCCATCATACCAACGATGAAGCCACCTGGGAACGAGAGGAAGACCTACGGAAAGACCACCCACACCTATTTTCTAGCCAACCCGAATCTCGAGGGCGAGATTCATCTTAAGGGGGGTAGGTTTGTAACATCCCAAATCTTCAATTTGGATGTTATACATAGGTCATCATATGCATAACATATTTTAAATGCAGTTTCTTCGAGATCCTAGAAACCGTGAGCAACTCAAGGACCCACGGAGAGAGTTGGGGATTTCATTTATTCATATTTGTATTTTCTCAAATTTCAAAAGAGGATCATTTTGGTTTTAATATTTTTTTCTCTTCGAAATATTTCCGATATTAAAATAAATGAGTGGAGATAACATGAATTCTTCAAAAAGAGAGAAATAATGGAGGAATGACTTTAGAATCAAATATTTTATTTGGATTTTATTCAAGATTTTATTGGAATTAGAAAAATATGCATTTTTCAAAATTGCATTTTTAGTCCAGAAAAATGTTCATTTTGTTCTCAATATTCTATTTAGATGGCGAAAATTGTTTTTGGCATTTTCAGAAATATTTTTATATTTTATTAGGATTTTTGTTCTTTGGTGGAATTTGTTTAAAAAGAAAAAAATAGTTTCCCGCCCGACTGGGCCGAAGGCCCAGCCGAGAAGGCCGACCCGTCCGTGACAACCACCATGCCGCCGCCGGACTCCGCGTGGAGTCTGGCTTGGACTCTGCCGCCACCGCCCCCTTCCGCAAGCACCCCCCAGGGCTTTATAAGCCCCCGGCCTCTCGCCACCACCACCGCCCGCCATGACAAGCGCACCGCCGCCACACGCCACGCCTTGCGCTCACGCTTCGCCTGACGCCGCCCGCCCAGCCATAGCCCCGCCGGAGCCGCCCCGTCGTCGCCGTTGTTTGCCGCCGGTTGAGTCCGGTTAACCGGTACCGATGGTTTTTCTTTTTTGGTTTTTTTGTTCGTTAGGACAGATCGGTTTTTTTCGGTTTAGCTAATTAGCGAACGTTCACCCGAACACCTCTGATCGCGAACGTGTTCGTTCGTTCGACTCTGATAACGTGTTCGTTAGTCCTTCCTTTTTATTTTATTTTCGCCCAGGGACCTATCCATGATTATTTTTATCGCAGATTAGCCCCTGATCTTCAAACCCTCGCAACTTTACAACCGTTCGTCCAAATCCAGTGAAACCAACGCCAAAATCTTCATTTCGAACCCCTCTTTCCAGTTTACCAACTTGAACATGATTTTGACAATTTTAAATTTGGTTGCAAGCAGATTTGAATTCAAACTTGTTTTGGTCGTAGTTTGAGTTTCGTAGCTCCGATTTGATTGATTCTTTTCGCAAATCGAAGCACTTCAGTTGAACTTTCAGTTTGGATTTTCTCATCTGGGTTTTACCCTTGCACCTATGCTTTAGTGCTTATGTATGCTATTGTTTGTTTGTGATAGAATTTCCGGAGTGCGAAGCGTGCTACTACGAGTCTCTAGGGTTTGCAGATCGTCAGCAAGGCAAGTAACACTTTGATCATACCTTCATTACCCAGCTTTTATGCATTAGTCCAATCCTAAAACATTGCATGAGTAGGATCTGATTAATATGTGGGTTTTGGGAAGTAGATGATGAGGTAGCACCTATTGCCTTTTATATCAAACCGTGGAGTTACTTCTACGTTATGCTTATACTGCTATGGTATGCTCGTAGACGTGGATTGGTTGAGTGTATCCATGACAGATGTGAGAGTTGTTAATTAATGGTTAACTTAAGGTGGCTACTTAAATACACATCTGGGTGGATTGGTTGAGGCACCCTGGAGCACCAAGTGGTTGTCTGGGCACCTGGACCAATCCAGCGTTGTCCTGGGATATCCCGGAGTACCCGTGTGATCATCCTATGGTTCACCAGCCAGGCTCAAAGGGATCATAAGGTCATTCATGCTAGAAATTTCCGTGTGCAGCCACAAGCCATTATGGGCTCTGGCATACTTGAGTATGTTGTGTGACCTCTTTCAGTGGTAGGCTAGCAGATGTAGGGGAAAGTAGGTGTAACTGTCTACCCAGAGTAAAGAGTTAATGCTTCGAAAAGACTGTGTCTCGATCATCCGTTTCTCAAACACCATGTAGTGCGAGAAATCCAATGGAGGAGATCAAGTCTTGTGGGGAAAAGTGCGCAAACCTCTGCAGAGTGTACAAACTAATCATGATTAGCCGTATCCCCGGTTATGGACATCTTGAGTATCTTGTACTTGAATTATTAATTTGATCTCATCACTCTTTAATTAAATTTGTTGGGTTGTTCATATTTAATTGGGATGGAGTTGGAGGAACCTTCTCAATGTTTATCAACTACCATGATAGTTAAACAAAATATATTCCTTTGTTGTAGGGAAAACTTAGCTTTACGCAAAATAAAACTTAGAGCCTCCACCAGCCATATATGCATGTAGTGTTAGCATTATCTTCTTTTGCTCTACTGTGTTATTTTGCCAGCATATTCCATGTGCTGACCCATTCCGGGCTGCAATGTATTATGTTGCAGACTTTTCAGACAAAGAGTAAGGTGCGCTAGGTCGTTGTCGTGCACTCAGCTATGCCGTTGGAGTTGATGGACTCATTTACCTTTGATGCTTCCGCGGTTATCGTATTTAGTTGGCCTTAAGCCATATTATTGTAATAAGTTCTCTTTTGAGACATTCGATGTAATAAGTGTGTGATTGCACTCTGTTATAAATCCTTCAAGTATTGTGTGTGTCAGCATTACCGATCCAGGGATGACACTTATGCAAAGAGATTCGACCGTTTGAGGTCGGATCGCTACAGAAGCTTGTGCAGTAAATAGCGCGGTAGCGCAGGAACTGGCTCGCCGATGACACATTTGGCGCCTCTTCGAGCCCACGCGTGGTCAAACAAAACACGTGCGGTGTGGTGTTGTCAAGCGTGCACTGGGATTCTCCGCTATGAACGCCGTGACAAGACGTGACGATTACTGGCCGACTGGCACCCATTTGTTACAGCGGCCATTTAAGCCTTGTGTCTCTTAGACCTTTGGATCACGCCCCACCATTGCAAGAATCACACCCACCATGACAAGTTCTTAGAGGGTATCCTGCGCGGCTCCAATGGCGCTCCAAGCGGCTGCCGACGACGAGCAGCAGTTCGCCATGCATGTCGTGGTGAACACCCACCGAAGGTTCACGAAGCTCTCAGTGGCGTACACCAATAACCCGTTCTAGTTGGAGCACTCCATCCACATCATGGAGTTGTTGCTTGCCGAGGAGAAGTACAAGGTGGTCGGGTTCGAGCTCGAGTACACTCGCGCTCGTGCCGGGTCTCGTCCCAAGGTCGTTGTCTCCCATATGTGCGTGCGCAACCACGTACTCGTCTACCACTATTGCCTGGCCACAAGGCCTTGCGAGCGTTTCACATGACTTGTCAATAGCTGTCGGTGTCAAAACCGGCAGATCTTGGGTAGGGGGTCCCGAACTGTGCGTCTAAGGACCGAGGGTAACAGGAGGCAGGGGACACAATGTTTACCCAGGTTCGGGCCCTCTTAATGGAGGTAAGACCCTACTTCCTGCTTGATTGACTTTGATGAGTATAGGGGTTACAAGAGTTGATCTACCTCGAGATCGTAATGGCTAAACCCTGGATGTCTAGCATGTATGATTATGATTGCCACTACGGACTAAACCCTTCGGTTTATATAGGCATCGGAGGGGGTTAGGGTTGTACAGAGTTGGTTTACAGAGAAAGGAATCTTCATATATGAACGCCAAAAAATGCCTTCGACGCCAAGGGGAGTCCCATCCGGACACGGGGGAAAGCCTTCCATCTTGTATCTTCACGGCCCACGAGGCCGGCCCACATCACATAGGCCGGACACCCGGGACCCCCTAACCCAGGACTCCCTCAGTAGCCCCTGAACCAGGCTTCAATGACGATATGTTCGGCGCGCAGATTGTCTTCGGCATTGCAAGGCGGACTCCTCCTCCGAACACTTCAAAGTAGTTGATCACCAGTACTATATCCGGCTCTATACAGTAGTCACAACTCTGAATCACAAGGGCAAACTACAAATAAGTTCTGTCTCCTGAAGATTTTACTGGTGAGACGTTACGTCCGTCCACTTTATTATTTCAAACCATTTTTCGGCCTCCCGTTTCGCGTCTCGAGACGCAGCCTCCGACGACACGTCTTGTCAAAGCAGAGATCGTGCCCCCTTATTACGGGATTCTCATCAATACGGGTTTGGGAAACCCAACCATGCCGTTTCGCACGACCCTTGGGAATAGGCGAGCTTTAAGGCTTGTGGGGGACGCATGATATTCACTGCCTTTATAAGGAGATAAGGTTCCCCCTTTTTACCCCACGCCTTCCTCTTCCTCAGCCCATCCGCCCTCAAGCTCCAGTGCCCAAGCTTCAATCCTTTCCGTTCCTAGAAAGTACTCAAGTCATGTCCGGATCCGGTGCACAGGGCAAGTGGATGGCTTCCTCCTCACGGAGAGAAACATGAATGAACTCCGGGAAGCGGGGTACCATGCCAAGGAGATCGCCCACCGGCTCCTGGCCAAAAAGCATATCATCCCCACACCAAAGCCCAATGAGAGGGTAGTATTTATCCCTCATTTCCTCCTCGGACTGGGGTTTCCCCTTCATCCTTTTGTCCACAACCTCATGTTTTACAACGGGCTAGATTTCCATGATCTAGCCCCAAATTCCTTCCTCAACATTTCGGCGTTTATCGTCGTATGGGAGGCATTCCTCCGCATTTCCCCCCACTTCGGCCTATGGCTCAAGGTCTTCAATGTGAAGCCAAAAGTAGCGGACGGCCAGCATGCGGATTGTGGAGGCGCTATGGTGAGCAAGCTTCCCAATGTCACTTGTCCCAAGGGCACCATCGTGGAGACCCTGAAGGGATTGCAGCGAGTGGTTCTATGTCCACGAGCCCGTGACTCCATATGGGCCGCTCCTACTGAGTTCAAGTCTGGACCTCCAATGCGGCTGGCATCCTGGCTCAACAAGGGCTTGGACTGGGCGTCGTCTGACGAGGTGATGACGCTGCAGAAGCGTATCAAGAGCATGGTAGACAAGAATACCAGCCTCGCCAGCGTGATCCAGGTGATGCTATTCCGCCGGATTCTCCCCTGTCAGGCGCGTCAAGAGTTCATGCGGGAGTTCAACCCGGCCGGTCCCCGGACCCTGCAGCGGTTCTTCGGCACAAAGCACGAAGACATGTGGAAGCTGCTTTTCAAGACCCAGAAGTCGTGGCCGAAGACAAACGAAGACCTCGGATACGACTGCACCCACGCTGTGACCCCCGTAAGTACTTTGATAACCTTAATTTGGAAGTCCAAGGAGCATACTAAACTCCCCATTCTCTCCGCAGGGCTGGACGAAGAAAGCGGAACGGATTCACTATCCGGCTCCGCTGCCCGAAGACCCGGCTATTCCTCTGTTGACGAGGATGCTGGTCCCGGCGCCATACCAGGCGTTGGAAAAGAAGGCCAAGAAGAAGGGCAAGGAGGCCAAGAGTGGCCTCCACCATAAAGGTGCTTCGGACGTAGTGTCCGAGGACACCGAAACTCTCTCCTCCCCTAACAAAGAGGAAGACGAGGAGGAAGAGAGCAATCCCCCACCCCTAAGGGGGAGAAGAAGAAGAGGGCAACTTCTGCTGATCTAGAGGCGGAGGCATCCAAGAAAGGGAGAACCTCCCTTATGGATGACTCCGAGTCGGACACCGACTAATGGCGCCCCAGGCCGAAGCCCCTGGCCGGATCGTAAGTATTCAAAAGTACTGTATATATATATCCGGCTTTTTACCTTGTGGTTGTAACACATTTAAATTGCATGCTATAGTCCGGTTCGTGACCTCCCCCAGCGGTCCTCATGTACTGGGAATTCGCTGGGTCCAAACATGATGGAGAGCGAGTCACCTCCACCAGCCTCCTCCCCCACTGATGCGGATAAGACCAAGGTGTTGTCCTGAAGGACCCTTCTGGGACAGGGAGAGGTACAGGAGGCTGCCAAGACAGCGCCGAATGGTGATACCCCGGCTTCCAAGAACATGGGGGAACTGACCCCCATGGAAACTGGAGACGGGGGGCATGTCCAATTTGGCCCCCCAAACAAATGTCGTTCCGAAAACCCACATGGTTCCGGAGTCGGATGAGCAACCCCCTTCACAAGAAGGGGGCGCGCCTACCCCACCAGCTACCGCTGTCAATGCGGAGGCGTCGGACACTCTGGTGAGAGCGCTTCAGAGCGCCACCATTGTGGAGGAACATCGTACCCTTATGGGTACGGTGATTGAAAAGGTTCAGTCCATGAAAAGCGGATTGAACGAAGCCTACACTAGCCTTTTAAGATGATTTTGAGGTATGTGCTTTACAATGCCTTTTAGTTGTATAAGAGAAATGCCTGTGTATAGATAGTAGCCCCTGAGACTCTGTTCGGTGTTCGGAAAGAAAGACCGAACAAAGGATCTAATAACTCATGCAGGAGGTTAACACACATACCTGTTTGAACAAACAGGCTGTGATGCAGGCGTCAGCTACCCATGCCGCTGAAGCGTCCGAGCTAAGGCGAAAATTAGAGGAAAAGCAAGGTATGTGATACTGAAACACATCTGAAATGATGTCGACTCACGGTGTGCTATCTGAATGAGTTTTATAATTATGCTCATCGCTGACACGTCTGAGGTCGAGACCCTCAAGAGCGCGCTGGCCGAAGCCAAGAAGGGGCGGAGGAGGAACGAGCCGCCCGGCTGAAACATGACGCAAGGGTGGAGGAAGTCCAGCAACAACTCAAGGATGCGATAAACAAATCTAAGTCCTTAGAGCGCAAGATTTCGGATCAAAATTCCAAACTTGCTAAGGCCCTCCAAAGTGCACAGGAGGCCCGGACTGAAGCCCAACGCGCTGTCCGGGAGATCCAAGAGGCAAAGCAGATTGCAGCGGGTAAGGCCTTTAACATGCAGAGCAAATTCGTGAGGAAAAGGTATATCCTGCTAACCCAGATTTGGAGTTCTCTAGGAGTGTTTGTGGACCTGCCCCGGTATTGGCGATGGTGCGAGAGTTCTTCCAGTCAAGAGGGAGCTCAACGGAGAAGTTGTTCTGGTCGCAGTACCTTGCACCAGAGCATCCCGTGCCCCTCAGCGATCAGCTGAAGCAGTTGATCGAACTGCATAGCGTAGCCCAATTGGCCATGAGGGATTTGATAATCCGTCTTTGGCCCGCCGAACACATGCCCAGTAGCTACTTCGGTCTCGTGAGGCGGCTGGTCAGTGCATGCCCTTGGCTTGATGCCGTGAAGTGGTCGATCTGCATCGAAGGTGTGCAGATGGCCTTCGCCTGTGTCAAGGTGCAGTGGGCGAAGATGGACGCCATCAAGCTCGCAACCGAGGGACCGCCTGCAGGCAAAGAGCACCGCAGACTGGAGCGGTATTTTGGTGATGTCCTGGAAGGATCCCGTATTGTAGAGGGCCAGTGTTCGAAAGACATCATTTTTGAATGAATGTATTTATGATGTCCAATCATGTATTATGAAACAAGGCTTATGTATGATATGTTGCTTGTTTTACTTTAAAATATCTCCTCCTGTGCGGCTGTTTACGATATCTGAGAGTTGGCCAGTCATCGGCTTCAGCCCCCACGTAGGTAGTACGGGGGTGTTCCGGATAGCACCTAAACACACTTGACCCAACGTCTTGGTCCGTGAAGGAGGTGTTAGTGCGGTGAACCAGGCAATCGGACTATGTGGCTTTATCGCTCTCACTTAGCCATAGGAGGTTTACAATGGGAGTGTGGGCGCAGCCCCTAGTATTGTTCGATTATCCGAACCTGGGTGTTGTGAATCCCCGGCCGGGTGGAGGCCGGCCTATCGCATAATGCGGAAAAAATCGCGAGAGGTTTATACTTAGTCACCGAATAGCTGACCAGCTCTCGCCGCATCATGACAGTCAGTTTTCGGCTTTCTCTACTGAGGTGTTTGTCCGGATGAACCGGAAACACAATCGCAGTAGTTCTCCCTTTACTACCTTAGCCGATCAAGCAGCACATAAGGTAGCAACCATAGGAGTCGGGCAACCCAACTATTGACCAAAGACATGATTTGGAGCCAATGCATATAATGCTATATTCGGGACACCGAATTGCACTGTGGAAGTGTTCGGACTTTGTTTTAGTATTTAAAAAATGTACGTGGCTTAATAGAGCCCCTGGCGATTTAAGTCATACTGAGGTGTACATGACAATTGGACAAAAACAGGGAAACGCATATTAAGAGATAAGCCAACACCGCATAGGTTGGGCTAAAAACTATTTCCATTATAGTCTGATTGATACGTCAAAATGTATTGGTACAAATAGTGTAGTAAGCAACAAGGCTATTTTACATGCCGAACACAAGGGAAAACTGGGTATGTGTCCTGAAAACGGACGAGCTGATTTTAAAGATCCTTTAGGTACTCTACCACGCGTCTATGCTGCTTTTCTCCTTGGTGTAATCTCCTTCGAGAGGATCATCAATCAGTGTTTTTATAATAGGCCTCGAAAAGAGGCCTTGGTACCGTCGAAAAGGTGATGTGGGTTGTAAGGAACCTGGAAAAATAAAAAGAAGAGAAAAAAGGAAATATGAGTGTCCTGATAGGGTATAGCCGTATTGTGGACCTTGTCTTTATTATGCCTCCATCCTTTCCCATGGTATCTTTACTGCGTAATTATGTACGCGTGGTACATATGCCACGATTTGGTAGGGGCTGAGATGGAGGCCGAATTGCTAATCGAGCTCCTGACGAGCTGGACTGTCGTACTGTGGGGTAGTCCGGACTCGTTTGGCGGTGTCCGGGGACTTGTCCACCGATGTAATAGTTGGTTTGATAAGGCCACCATGTACTTCTGCTGCTAGGGCCGCGATGTGCTCCTCAGTACGGAGGGAGCGTTCCATGTTTCCGTTGACTGTTATAACACCGCGTGGTCCGGGCATCTTTAGTTTGAGACAGGCATAGTGCGAGACCGCATTGAAGCGAGCGAACGCGGTTCGTTCGAGCAGTGCAGGGTAGCCACTGCGGAAGGGGACGATGTCAAAGATCAAGTCTTCACTGCGGAAGTTGTTCGGTGAACCGAAGACGACATTCAATGTGATTGAGCCCGTGCAACGGGCCTCTACACCAGGTATTACTCCTTTAAAGGTAGTTTTAGTGGGCTTGATTCTTGACGGATCAATACCCATCCTGCGGATTGCGTCCTGATAGAGCATGTTAAGGCTACTGCCGCCGTCCATGAGGACTCGCATAAGGTGGAATCCATCGATGATTGGGTCGAGGACTAATGTGGCCGAACCTCCATGACGGATACTAGTCAGATGGTCCCTGCGATTGAAGGTGATCGGACAGGCTGACCATGGGTTGAATTTTGGGGCGACTAGCTCTATCGCATAGACGTCCCTTAGCGCGCGCTTGCACTCCCTCCTGGGGATATGAGTGACGTATATCATATTCACCGTTTTGACTTCCGGGGGAAATTTCTTCTGTCCCCCTGTTTTTGGTGCGCAAGGTTCCTCTTGTCATCCTCGATGGGCGACCCTTTCTCCTTATGTTCGGCATTTAACTTGCCGGCCTGTTTGAAGACCCAACAATTTCTGTTGGTGTGGTTGGCAGGCTTGTCAGGAGTGCCGTGGATCTGGCAAGGTCGATCAAGTATTCGGTCCAGGCTTGATGAACCGTCTTTGTTTCGTTTGAATGGCTTCTTCCATTGACCGGATTTGGAGCCACTGAATCCGTCGTTGACCATCGTATCCTCTGTATTATCATTGTTGCTTCGACGCTTATGTTTGTTGCATCGGGGCCTTTCGTTGCCGTTCCTAGCTTCGGAAGTGCCGGGGCCGTAGGTACTGTTGGTGTTGCGGGCTAGCCAACTATCTTTGCCCGCACAAAAGCGGGTCATTAGTGATCTAAGGGCTGCCATGGACTTCGGCTTTTCTCTCCCGAGGTGTCGGGCGAGCCATTCGTCGCGGATGTTGTGTTTAAAGGCCGCTAGGGCTTCGGCGTCCCGACAGTCAACAATCAGGTTCTTTTTAATTAGGAAACTGGTCCAGAATTTCCTGGCCGACTCTCCGGGCTGTTGGACTATATGACTAAGGTCATCGGCATCCGGAGGCCAGATATAAGTGCCTTGGAAGTTGTCTCTAAAGGCATCTTCCAAGTCTTCCCAGCTTCCAACAGAGTTTTTTGGGAGGCTGTTTAACCAGTGCCGAGCTAGCCCCTTAAGTTTTAGGTGGAGGTATTTGATGGCGTGTACATCGTCACCGCGAGCCATGTGAATGTGGAGGAGAAAATCTTCAATCCATACTTCGGGATCTGTTGTGCCGTCGTATGATTCAATGTTCACGGGTTTAAACCCTTCTGGGAACTGGTGCTCCATTAGCTCATCGGTGAAGCATAGGGGGTGTGTGGCGCCTCTGTATCGGGCCATGTCACGACGCAGTTCAGATGAAGTCTGTATGCGGTTTTCGGCCCGGGCTTGGTTATGCTTGTCACGCCAGGCTTGACAGCCGTCTTCTCACGCCGGGGCACGCCCCCGCGATCCGTAGATTGATCTGGTCTGACCTGTTCTATTTTCCAGGTCCTGTCATAGGTCATATGTGTACCCCCGAGCTATTGTTTCTCTGCTTTTACGGTGAAGTGGTGCGGGCTGGTGTTCGGTTTGAGTTGCCGTTCTGTCCCGGCCACGTGGTGGTCGGTCGGGTCCGTCATCCGCGTTACACGCGGGTGGTATAGGCTCCAGCGCCTCATCGTCGAATTGGGGTAGCAGCTTACGCTTTGGGTAACTCTTTGTTGGGCGTTCGAGGTTGTATTCTTTGGCAGCCAGGACATTAGTCCATCTGTCGTTGAGCAGATCTTGGTCAGCTTGAAGCTTCTGTTGTTTCTTTTTTAGGCTTCTTGCCGTGGCTATTAGCTGGCGCTTAAAGCGCTCTTGTTTGAGGGGTTCCTCTGGCACGATAAAATCTTCGTCGCCCAGGCTCACGTCGTCCTCGAAGAGTGGTAGATAGTTGCTATCCTCCGAGTCTTTGTTCCCTGCTTGCTTGTCAGGGTCGACTTGCCCGTCCTCCCGATCATCCTGTTCGGATGTTGGTTCGATGGGGTCTTTGGCATTCTCTGGAGTTTCATTGTTTCCGGTGCCGGTATTGCTGTCTTTTTCGCGACGCGATTTAGAGCGGCGCCGCTGACGTCGATGTACCGGTGGTATCTCCAGAGGTTTATCCTCGACTGGGTCCTTCTCCTCATTATCGTCGCCTTCTTTAGGTGTGTCCACCATGTACACGTCGTATGAGGAAGTGGCCGTCCAGCGTCCGGTGAATGGCGGATTTTGGGGCTGCTCCTCTCCGGCATCGTTGTCTGTACCGTCGATGTCTTCGGAGGCATAGTCAAGCATGTTGATTAGATCCTCAATAGTGGCTATAAAGTGGGTGGTGGATGGGAAGTAAAATCCATGTTTTCAGCCCCTAGCCCAAGCTGGGCGTAATTCGGAAGCGGTTCCTCTGTGATGGCGAGGTATCGCATTAAGTCCAAAGCCTCGTTTAAGAGCGAGGTTTGTACGGAGACAGAAGTTTCCAGGGCGAGCTCGCATGACGCGGACTTCAAGGGTTCGGAGCTAGTGTCCGGAGAAGAGTCCGGCTTTGTGATGACTGCTGGAGACGCTATTCTCTCTGGTTTTCCAGTGTTGAGCTCTATAGCCGCAGAGAGTCTGGCGGGCTCTAGACTCCCGTCTTCGGACCTGGTGACGCGCTCCGGATCTAAGGCCGAAGCTGTGGTTGAATCCGTGAACCCTTGGAAGACCAGGTTTCCTCGGGTATCAGTGACATAGTTCAGATTTCCAAAACTGCTCTGGTGACCAGTGGCGTAGCTGTCGATCTGCTCCAGGTGGCCAACTGAGTTGGCGCGCAGTGCGAAGCCGCCGAATACGAAGATCTGGCCGGGGAGGAAAATCTCCTTCCCGGCAGCATTGTTGTAGATGATCGACGGAGCCATCGAGCCTTTCGACGACGGCACAGTGGAACTCTCAATGAAAGCACCAATGTCGGTGTCAAAACCGGCAGATCTTGGGTAGGGGGTCCCGAACTGTGCATCTAAGGATTGAGGGTAACAGGAGGCAGGGGACACCATGTTTAGCCAGGATCGGGCCCTCTTAATGGAGGTAATACCCTACTTCCTGCTTGATTGACTTTGATGAGTATAGGGGTTACAAGAGTTGATCTACCTCGAGATTATAATGGCTAAACCCTAGATGTCTAGCCTGTATGATTATGATTGCCACTACGGACTAAACCCTCCGGTTTATATAGACACTAGAGGGGGCTAGGGTTGTACAGAGTCGTTTTACAGAGAAAGGAATCTTCATATCCGGATGCCAAAATTCCCTTCCACGCCAAGGGGAGTCCCATCTGGACACGGGGGAAAGCCTTCCATCTTGTATCTTCACGGGCCACGAGTCCGGCCCACGTCACTTAGCCCGCACGCCTGGGGACCCCCTAACCCAGGACTCCCTCAACAGCCCCCACTACATGTTCGCTATGGTGGACATCACCAACGATGTCAAGGTGCTCAAGAATTCGGGCATCGCCTGCGTAATCTTGTCGACATCCGAGGCCAATACAAGATGCAGGGCAGCAAGGAGCTTTAGAAGGACTCTCTGGTTCAACTCGCTGAGTCCATCATCGACCCCTACTATAGAGACATGAAGGATTCCTACAACAAGCACAAGCATGCCAGGCACTCCGCCTGGATGGAGAAACTCGACAAAGCTCACGTTGTGTACGCGACCAAGGAGGCATACACGAGCTACGACATGTACAGGCAGATCGTTGACATGAGGAACCGCGTCCTTCCCCAAAACGGCCAACGATCCAGCCGGAAGCAGAGCAATGGCAAGCGTCGTTGCAACAAGAAGTAGATGATTAGATCCTCGTTTCTCCTACTTTAGTATGCATGTAATTGCTTTGGTGTGTGGAAATGTTATGTTTGTAGTCACTTGTGTAATTGTATGCTTAATTTGGTTATCCAATGTTGTCTTTTGAAGTATGTATGTTGATGCTCTGTAGACAGAGCAAATCACATCGCACATGGACTAAACAATGAAACCCGTCGGTGATGATTTCATCAGTCACTCACAATTGTATACCAGCAATCGTTTGCTCACAATACACATGGCTTGCTAACAGGAATCGTCTGTGTTGTTATCGGTCTTCCCACACATTTCCTATTACAGACCTGTTTGCTGCATATCACACACATCTTGTTAAGTTGAACCATTTATGTTCTCTTGGCTCAACGCAAACAGTTCATATGAGTGAACTGTATGCCGTATATCGCACACACCTTCATCTGGCTGCCCGAATTTCTGTTGTTCCGCCTCATCACAAACAATCATCCGAGTGAATCGTATGTTGTACATCGCACACGCCTTCATCTGGCAGACCATTTCTTTTGTTCCCCCTCATCGCAATAATTGAATTGAATCGTATGCCCATCATCGCACACGCAGCCAAAATTGCAACCGTGCTTGATGGATCTGTCATCGCAAACGTTTTGCACCTTTTTTGACGGTTTTTTACACAACCGTTTGCGATTATTGCATCGCACATAGTTTCACCGAAGGGTCTCTGATCGTAGTGTCGCGTTAGCAGCATCCTGCAGTAGTGACTTAACCTCATATGGATTTTTTTATCGAAGTATGAAGTATTGAAAGTTGGCACAATGTTAGACGACTTTTATCAAGTCAAGGCAGTTGAAGATAATAAGGGTTATTTTTTCTCCAAGGAGCCAACATCAGTTTATTGAGAGAACAAGGATTCAGAATTTTCAGGAGCTGGTCAACTGGAATTTTTTGAGTGAGCCGATCCTTTTACATATTCTAATTTTAACAGTTTAGCATGAATTAATACAAAGCTAAACCGGGGGCTAATGTTGGGGATATTCCCCACGACCAAGACCCGACTCATAAGGATAAGTCTCCCTGAGGCTTAAGTCATCTCTGTGTTTAAGTCTCCCTAACGTTAAGTCATCTCAGATCTTAACCCGGCTAGTGAGACCCGGTAGGTGAGACCCGGCTGGTGAGACCCGGCGGGTGAGACCCGGCTGGTGAGACCCGACAAACAGTCTCTAACCCAACAGACAGTTATAACCCAGCAGACAGTTATGACCCGGCAGAAAGTTATAACCCGGTAGATAGATTGTGACCCGGTAGATGCATGGACTCACAGAGATGAGTCGCTTGGGGTTAAGAAGCCCAAGACGTTAAGAAGCCCACAGAGAGAAGCCCAAGACGTTAAGAAGCCCATGGTGAGAAGTTAGAATATTTTAAGTCTTAATCCGACTTGGACTCTTCATGTAACCATCCCCTTCAACTTATATAAGGAGGGGCGGGGCGCCCCAAGAGGGTCAAGTTTTTCTGGACGTCTCAATGGACAGGTCTCAATAGACAAGTCTTAGACAAGATCAAAGTAGATGTTCTCGAGATAGAGGTAGCGAAACCTCACCCTTGTAACCGAGATCGTCATCATCATCAATATGAATCAAGCAGGATGTAGGCTTTTACCTCCACCGTGAGGGGCCGAACCTAGGTAAAATACTCGCGTCTCTCGTCTCGCTCAACCCCTCTCAAGCTACCAGTTAGATGCATTGGCATCACGACTAAGTCCTCACACTAGGACATTTGCCATGACAAAACCATGACATCTTCGATAGGTATTTCCCTCCGTGATGAGACCAAGGTTATCGAACTAGTAGGAGAACCACGCAACACCATGTAAACAACTCCTGCACACAAAGAACAAATACTTGCAACCCGACGTAAGAGAGGGGTTGTCAATCCCTCACGAGTAAAAAGATGGGTAAAATTGTAGTAGATTGGATAAATAGATCTCGCGTGAACACGAGATAAAATAAATAAATAAATAAAATTGCAGCAAGGTATTTTGTTTTTTTGGATTAATAGATCTGGAAATAAAAGCAAAAAAAGATCGTGAAGGCAAATATAATAAAGAAGAGACCCGGGGGCTGTAGATTTCAATAGTGGCTTCTCTCGAGAAAAAAATAGCATACGGTGGGTAAACAAATTACTGTTGGGCAATTGATAGAACTTCAAATAATCATGATGATATCCAGACAATGATCATTATATAGGCATAACGACCAAGATCGATGAACCGACTCACACTGCATCTACTACTATTACTCCAGACATCGACCGCTATCCAGCATGCATCTAGGGTATTAAGTTCATGGAGAAACAAAGTAATGCAATAAGAATGATGACATGATGTATTCAAGATCTATTTATGTAGAAATAGACCCCAGCTTGTTATCCTTAATAGCAACCATACATATGTGTCGGTTCCCCTTCTGTCACTGCGATCAAGCACCGTAAGATCGATCCCATCACAAAGCACCTCTTCCTGTGGCAAGAAAAATCAATCTAGTTGGCCTAACTAAACCAAAGATTCAAAGAAGAAATACAAGGCTATAAGTAATCATGCATATAGGAGATCAAATGACTCAAATAACTTTCATGGATAAAAACATAGATCTGATCAGAAACTCACAGTTCATCGGACACAAACACAACGCAAAAAGAGTTACATCAAATAGATCTCCAAGAGACCATTGTATTGAGAATCAAAAGAGAGAGAGAGGAAGCCATCTAGCTACTAACTACGGACCCGTAGGTCTACAATGAACTACTCACGCATCATCGGAGAGGCACCAATGAGGATGATTAACCCGTCTGTGATGGTGTCTACATTGGATCTATGGTTTCTGGAACTTGCGGCGGCTAGAATTGATTTTTCTCGACTCCCCTAGGGTTCCTGGAATATTGAGAAATTTATAGAGCAAAGAGGCGGTGCGGGAGGCCACCGAGGTGGGCACAACCCACTAGGGCGCGCCTGGGCCCCCAGGCGCGCCCAGGTGGTTTGTGCCCCCCTCGAGGCACCCCTCTGGTACTTCTTTGGCCCAACATGTGTCTTCTGGCCTAGAAAAATTCTCCAAAAAGTTTTGCTGCGTTTGGACTCTTTTGGTATTGATTTTCTGCGAAGTAAAAAACAACCAAAAAACAACAATTGTCACTGAGCACTATGTCAATATATTAGTCCCAAAAATGATATAAAGTTGCTATAAAATGATTGTAAAACATCCAAGAATGATAATATAACAGCATGGAACAATCAAAAATTATAGATACATTGGAGACGTATCATTCGCCGCCTCGGATCTGCTTCCCCTCCGCCAACAGACGGCCACCGCGACACAGTCAAGAATTTGGCCATGGGTTCGTCCAAGGCTCCACCCTCCTCCAAAACATCGGTTCCCCTGGTAAAAACAAGAAAATCGCCGCGACATCAGGAGGAGACAACACTGGCAACCAGAAATGGTACTCCTCTTCCCTTATTCATGAAAATCTTACGTGTCTGCTTGCACGGTATTCATCCCAGAGAAGACACTAGTTGATTGCTTCTTCCTGATACTAGATGTTCCTAGTAACTCGTGATGCACAAGGTTTCTCCTCATATACTGTTTCACCTTAGCTGGAGGCAGGAACGAATCCAAGGGGGTGAGGGGGGGCTAGACCCCCCCCCCCCTAACAATCTGATTTTCCCCCTTAATCATGATTACGCAACTGTTAATATCGTATCTACTCTGAGTCTGTGACTATTCTCTCCCCCCTGTTGATCTGTAACCTAAGTAAAGCCCATTATTTATGGCAAATTTATAGCAGGCCAAAATCCAGTAACAACTACTACATGTCTACATTAACCCCATCATCAAAGACTTGAAACCAGCAACCCACGCACACAGATAGTTTAGGTTTTGGCTTGCCGGTACTACGTGCGCCGTCACCGCCGAGGTCAGTTTCCTGATTCCAAATTTCCAATCGATTGACCTCTTCGGTGACCATAAAATGAGAATAGGGCGGGCGGTGATCTACAGACCACACGCGCTCGGACGCACGCAGGGCCGCATGCCCGCATGGTCTCTATGACCTATGAGGGGCGACGAAGCAAGCAAGGAAGGTCAATTTACTCTCCTCTCTAATTCTGATTGTCTGGGTTAATCCTTGAAAAATCTTCCAATATTAGATTAATTTATGCATTCAAAATTTAAAAAGTACAGTAGTAGAAACTACAGTCATAGAACCTAACTAGAAAAATTCCGATTCATCCATGTAGACATGAAGAGGAAGAGAACAAAATGTATTCATAAATTTACAAGCTAATTGATTCAATCTCTTAATGTCCACGTGGACATGATGGTAAGGCAAATATGAACAATGTGGAGGCTAGTGAACAGAATGACCCCAATAAATATTTGAAGAAAAATAGTGCTAATAAATATGTCATTTGATCATGTTGGTCTTTGAGAGGACTTCAAATTTTATATATATTGCAAAGTAACAAAAATATTTTGACTATCTAGACCTACTATATCTATATTACCAGTCTTTCTAAAAAATGATACTATTCTAGGTGACTAGTATATCTTTTATGGTTTTAATACTTCTACACCTTGCCCCCCCTATCACCATTTTCTGGCTCCATTCCTGGCTAGAGGTCCGTCGCCCCCCCTGGATTTCAATTCCTGGTCAGTTGATTCCCAATTAAAGGAAGCATTCCCCGGCGTAACAGGCGCTAGTCCGCCTATTACACCGGGGAAGCAGTGCCTCAGCATTTATTTTAGGGGTGTGTGGGGACTAGGAGCTGCTGACGCCTGATCTGGAGGACGGCCGGGCTTAAAGGGATGGCCGAGGGGCGCTGCCAAGCACGGCGGTGGTATGAGGTCGAGGGGAGGGCGGGGCGGCGGAGGCAAGGGTCTGGGCCAGTTGTCGCTGGTGGTTCACGAAAGATCGTCAACAGTGACTGGCGGGAGGTAGACGAAGGCCATCTGCCCGTTCCTTGTAGATCGGGCGATTCATAAAAAATCGACTGACCTATTTATTTTCAGTCGACTGTTATTTTGATAGGACCACATGTGGTGGTGTGCTAGAGGAGTACCTGCATTTCCCAGCCATCCCTGTGCTCATATATTACAGAATCATACGGAGTAGAATCTAATTTTGTTTGCCATGCAATGTTGTAGAACTATCATATGTCTCGTGTCATTTATTTTTCAGCCACCTGCTATCTGCTACTTTTATAGTGCACTAGTTCTGCACACACTTCACCCATACTCTCACTATTGTTTTTTTATGCGTGGGTATTTCAGACTCTGCCTTGACGGAAGCACGAAATAAAAGAGAGAAGTCGCTCCTGCTTTCTTCATTGGTAGGCAAGACACGTCTCGGCACTTTAAAGGTTGCATGTTCAACAGATGGAGACGGTAAATGTAGCTCTGGAGTTGATGATCTCGCTCACCATGAACCACCATCCCAGGTGCTTGCTTTAACTTCGCGGTGTCATATGTGGTTGCATGTTGCATATGGTGTCTAGCTTGTATTCGAAAGGCCGAAGTCGGTCTTTATTAAGATAAGGAAAGATATTGTTTACATGAACCACCATCCCGGGAGCACTAGAAGACAAATAGCTAGTCAGGGCACAGGCCGAGCCAGTGACAAGCCCAGCACAGACAAGCATCACCTGGAAGCCAACTAAAAAGCCATGATGGTGGCAAAGCAGCCTGCCTCCCACCAGGCTCTCAGGTCCTTGATGATCATGCTCACCACTCCAGCCGGATGTCTAGCTTGTATTGCTTCCAATTTGGTTAAATTGCATCCGCTTAGCTTACACATTATACCATTGAATATGACATGCCTTCCTGTTTTTGGTACATACTAGTACATCTGTCTATTAACCATGTTCTTACGTCAAACTAATGTTCTTGTTTATCCCTCGTCAATCACTTATGATGATACAGTCAAGCCCGCGGATTACTGTGAGAAAAGATGCTCTTTTAAAGAATGCAGTGTCAGCCTCCCCACATGATTCTCAAAAAAAGCAAGGCTAGATGAAGATAGTAAACATAGCTCTGTAGTTGATGACCGCATTTCCCCTACACCAGCATCGCAGGTGCTTGCTCTAACTTGGCAGCGTGATATGCGATTGCATGTTGCATTTGGTGTCTAGATTGTAATTCTATCAATCTGGTTAAATTGCATGTGCTATTCTGCTTAGTTTATACATTATACCTGTTAATGTGACATGCCTTCCTGTTTTTAGTACATAGTACATCTGTCTATTAAGCATGTCCTTACATAAAACTATTGTTTTTTGTATCCCGCATCAATCAATATGACGAGACACCTTTAGTGTATGCAGTGTGATATTGGTTGCATCTTTCATATGATTTATAGCATGCGTTGCTTCTAATTTGTTGAAATGCCATTTATGATGGGATGCTTTTAACTTGGCAGAGTCATATTGGTTGCATCTTTCATGTCTTTGTCTAGCTTGCAGTGCTTCTTATTTGTTGAAATGGCTTCTACTTAGTTTACACAAATAGTTGTGAATATGCCATGTCATCCTATTTTTGAACATATTCCATCCTGGTATCATAGGTTTGCCTTACATCAAAGTAGTGATTGTCAGTATCATGCATGAATGAGTTCTGAAGAGTGAATTTTATTTCTTTTTCTTGTCGGTTTTACTTGACAATTCAAAATCAAGCGGAAGGAAATTAGCAAGGCAGTGGATAAAGGTGCTCCTTCCAAACGGAGGGCCTCTCTGATTCTACTCATACCACCCGCCCAAGAAGATTTGCAAGACAACACATGCATAGACACTCAACGTAGCTGTGTTGATGATGAGCACGTCTCCCCTAGTGCACCATCACAGGTGCTCCCTCTAACTTGGCACTGTTATATGTGGTTGCATGTTATGTATGATGTCTAGCTTGTATGGCTTCTAATTTTGTTGAATTCCATCTACTTACTTTACACATTATACTTGTGAATAAGACACGTGTTCCTGTTTCTAGAACATACAATATCTATCTATCACACCATGTTCTTACATCAAAGTACTACTGTTGTGTAACCTGCAACAATCACTTACCATAAGACACGTTTAACTTGGGAGTGTGATATAGGTTACATATCGCATTCTTTTCTAGCTTGTACTGCTTATAATTTGTTGAAATGGCACTTATGACGAGACAGTTTTAACTTGGTAGAGTGATATTTGTTTCATATTTCATATGGTGTATAGCCTACATTACTTCTAATTTGCTGAAATGCCTTCTGCTTAGTTTACACATCATAGCTGTGAATATGCAATGCTGTCCTTTTTTCTTACACATTCAATCGTCCTATCATGCGGTCGCCTTACATTAAAGTAGTGCTCACAAGATCCTGCATCAATGAGTACTGAAAAGCGAATTTTTATTCATTTTTCTTGTGGGTTTGACTTGACAAGGCAATACAATTAAGAAATAGGAAGGAAAAAATAAGGTAGGGACTGATGGTGGTCTTCCGGCGAAACCGGCATCCTAGGTGCTTTCTCTAGCTTGGCAGTGTGATATTGTCTTGCATGTTGCATATGGTGTCTAGCTTGTATTGTTTGTAATTTGATTAAATTACTTCTGCTTAGTTTACACAAATAGTTGTGAATATGTCATGGCGTCCTGTTTTTTGTACATATTCCATCCTCGTATCATGTGTTTGCCTTACATCAAGGTAGTGATTGTTAGTATCATGCATGGATGAGTTCTGAAGAGTGAATTTTGTTGATTTTTCTGCTTACTTTACACATTATACTTGTGAATAAGACACGTGTTCATGTTTCTATAACATACAACATCCGTCTGTCACACCATGCATGTTCTTACATCAAAGTACTACTGTTGTGTAACCTGCAACAATCACTTTTCACAAGACACATTTAACTTGGGAGTCTCATATAGTTTACATCTCGCATTATTTTCTAGCTTGTACTGCTAATTTCTTGAAATGGCACTAATGACGAGACAGTTTTAACTTGGTAGAGTGATATTCCTTGCATCTTACATATGGTGTCTAGCTTTCATTGCTTCTAATTTGTTGAAATGCCTTCTTCTTAGTTTATACATCATAAGCTGTGAATATACAATTATGTGAATATGCAATGGCACTAATGACGAGAGACCTTTAACTTGGTAGTGTGATGTTGTTTGCATCTTGCACATGATTTATTTCTTGTACTGCTTCACATTTGCTTGAATGCCAGTTATGACGAGACACTGTTAACTTGGAAGAGCGATACTTGTAGCATCTTTCATATGGTGTCTACCTTCCATTTCATTGCTTCTAATTTATTGAAATGCCTTATGCTTAGTTTACACATCATAGTTCTAATTATCTCATGTCGTCCTGTTTTTCATACATATTACATGTTCCTATCATGTGGTTGACTAACATCAAAGTTCAGTTCATTTGTATCACACATCAATTTGTTTTGAAGAACTAAATTTTTATTCCTTTTTCTTGTCGGCTTGAATTAACATGGCATAGAGAAAGAGGAAGGAATGCAGAATGACTGGGGATGGTGTTAGTACTGAGGACACACCTAAACGGAAGCGGAAGAATTATGCAGATTCTGCTGGTACTGATGGTGCAATAGAAGGTCAAAGTCCACCAGAAAATTGTACAAATGCAGTATCCCATGGTACATGAGATGCAAAACAAGCCAAACAGAAACTAATAGCTGCCACCAAACAAGCAGTGATAGCCCTAGTTGTTGCAACACCTTCCACAGTACCACGAGCTGCACGAGTTACTCGTTTGTCAACTCAGCTAGCAGCACGTTCCCAAGCTCCCTTGCCACCTGACACTACTTCTGAAGCACTCTTGACACAAGACGAGTTGGCAAGATCAGATGAACCTTGTGAGTTTCAACAGCAAGAACGTAGTTGATGGAGTCAAGTTACAGTTGCATGCTTCTTTATATGTAGTCTCATAGTTTGATGTACACTAACACTTCCTATGTTCATTGTTGGACTAGCACCTAGGCACAAGAGGAAACAAACATCAGGGATAATGCTCGATATGTTAACTAAATCTAGAGGAGGAAGAATGGAGATCCGTTTTGAGGCAGGTTTTAAAAGGCCACGTGATGCTACAGAGTCAGCCAAGTTAGTATCAGAGGCAGTGGTTGCCGTTAGGTGTCATGCACGTATCCTCCCAACACGGATTCAGTACAGGAATGACAAAGACGAAACCCAGTTCAACACATTCCTCAACCATTTATCTATAAGTATGGTTATGTATGGAAACTAGTAATATCGTCTTGCTCTATCCCATACTTTCTAGGTTGCTGATAATGAGACTCCCATAATTTTCATCAGATGAGGTTCAAGTTAGATAGCCAAGATGATGCAACCAGACAAGCTTGCACCCATGTTTTCAAGTCTGCTCTGCAACAGTATCGGTATAACTTGAGGAAAACTCACTTTGAAGGCAAGGCTAACAGTGAACTTGCCCAAACATCTCCAGTGGAAAATATATCGGATGAAGACTGGAGAGGCCTCGTTAAACACTGGTATGATCCAAAGTATCAAGTACGTTATATGTATGTGATCAGATCACATGTTGAACTCCTATTTATGCATGCGCCTCACAAATCTATCTTCTTGTAGGTGAACTATTCAAAGAACAAGGCCAACCGTACGAAAGTGAAATTCCAACAGATGACAGGATCTCATAGCTTTATTGCACACTACAAGGCTCTTGTAATTAGCTGTTGTTGCACTCTTTTCATTGTGCCTCGGGCCGTCGAACAAATGGGCCCACATAGGCCGTAAACGGCCGCAATTGGTATCGAGCCAGCACGGTAACGGGTCGTTAACAGGCCGTAAGACAGCAAAGCCTTAATTCTATCACAGGCATAACGAGTCGTTAATGGGACAGAATATAGGACGAGCTAGAAACAACTGTCGGTGTCAAAACCGGCGGATCTCGGGTAGGGGGTCCCGAACTGTGCGTCTAAGGTCGATGGTAACAGGCGACAGGGGACACGATGTTTACCCAGGTTCAGCCCTCTATATGGAGGTAATACCCTTCTTCCTGCTTGATTGATCTTGATGAATATGAGTATTAGAAGAGTTGATCTACCACGAGATCGTAAGGGCTAAAACCCTAGAAGTCTAGCCTGTATGATTGTGATTGCCTCTACTGACTAACCCCTCCGGTTTATATAGACATCGGAGAGGACTAGGATTGTACAAATTCGGTTACAGAGAAAGGAATCTTCATATCCGAACGCCAGGCTTGCCATCCACGCCAAGGAGAGTCCCATCCGGACAGGGGAGAGAGTCTTTTGTCTTGTATCTTCATGGCCCATCAGACCGGCCCACGTCCAACAGGTCAGATGCCCGAGGACCCCTTAATCCAGGACTCCCTCAGTAACCCCTGAAACATGTGATACGTCTCCAACGTATCTATTATTTTTTATTGCTCCATGCTATATTATCTACTGTTTTGGACATTATTGGGCTTTATTATTCACTTTTATATTATTTTTGGGACTAACCTATTAATCGGAGGCCCAGCCAGAATTGCTGTTTTTTGCCTATTTCAGAGTTTCGCAGAAAAAGAATATCAAACGGAGTCCAAACAGAATGAAACCTTCGGGAACGTGATTTTCAGGAAGAATATGATCCAGGAGACTTGGACCCTACGTCAAGAAATAAAGGAGGAGGCCACGAGGTAGGGGGACGCGCCTACCCCCCTAGGAACGCCCTCCACCCTCGTGGGGCCCCTGTTGCTCCACCGACGTACTCCTTCCTCCTATATATACCTACGTACCCCAAAGCGATCGAATCTGAGCCAAAACCTAATTCCACCACCGCAACCTTATGTACCCATGAGATCCCATCTTGGCGCCTGTTCTGAAGCTCCGCCGGAGGGGGCATCAATCACGGAGGGCTTCCACATCAACACCATAGCCCCTCCGATGAAGTGTGAGTAGTTTACCTCAGACCTTCGGGTCCATAGTTATTAGCTAGATGGCTTCTTCTCTCTTTTTGGATCTCAATACAATGTTCTCCCCCTCTCTCGTGGAGTTCTATTCGATGTAATCTTCTTTTGCGGTGTGTTTGTTGAGACAGATGAATTGTGGGTTTATGATCAAGTTTATCTATGAACAATATTTGAATCTTCTGAATTCTTTTATGTATGATTGGTTATCTTTGCAAGTCTCTTTGAATTATCAGTTTGGTTTGGCCTACTAGATTGATCTTTCTTGCAATGGGAGAAGTGCTTAGCTTTGGGTTCAATCTTGCGGTGTCCTTTCCCACTGACAGTAGGGGCAGCAAGGCACGTATTGTATTGTTGCCATCGAGGATAACACGATGGGGTTTTTATCATGTTGCATGAATTTATCACTCTACATCATGTCATCTTGCTTAAAGCGTTACTCTGTTCTTATGAACTTAATACTCTAGATGCATGCTGGATAGTGGTCGATGTGTGGAGTAATAGTAGTAGATGCAGGCAGGAGTTGGTCTACTTGTCTCGGACGTGATGCCTATATACATGATCATACCTAGATATTCTCATAACTTTGCTCAATTCTGTCAATTTCTCAACAGTAATTTCTTCACCCACCGTAAAATACTTATGCTCTTGAGAGAAGCCACTAGTGAAACCTATGGCCCCCGGGTCTATCTTCATCATATTTATCTTCCAACACATAGTTATTTCCTTTGCTTTTTACTTTGCTTTTATTTAACTTTGCATCTTTATCACAAAAATACCAAAAATATTATCCTATCATATCTATCAGATCTCACTCTGTTAAGTGACCATGAAGGGATTGACAACCCCATATCGCGTTGGTTGTGAGGATTTATTTGTTTTGTGTAGGTGCGAGGGACTCGCGCATAGCCTCCTACTGGATTGATACCTTGGTTCTCAAAAACTGAGGGAAATACTTACGCTACTTTGCTGCATCACCCTTTCCTCTTCAAGGGAAAACCAAGGCAGTGCTCAAGAGGTAGCAAGAAGGATTTCTGGCGCCATTGCCGAGGAGGTCTACGCAAAAGTCAACATACCAAGTACCCATCACAATCCCTTATCTCCCTCATTACATTATTTGCCATTTGCCTCTCGTTTTCCTCTACCCCACTTCACCCTTGCCGTTTTATTCGCCTTCTCTTTTCCGTTTGCTTTTTTTCTCTTGCTTTTAGTTTGGTCGTGTGTTGGATTGCTTGTTTGTCACGATGGCTCAAGATAATACCAAATTGTGTGACTTTACCAATACCAACAATAATGATTTCCTTAGCACTCCGATTTCTCCTCTTACCAATACTTAATCTTGTGAAATCAATGCTGCTTTGTTGAATCTTGTCATGAAAGATCAATTCACCGACCTTCCTAGTGAAGATGCCGCCATTCATCTAAATAGCTTTGTTGATTTGTGTGATATGCAAAAGAAGAAAGATGTTGATAATGATATTGTTAAATTGAAGCTATTTCCTTTTTCGCTTAGAGATCGTGCTAAAGCTTGGTTTTCGTCTTTGCCTAAAAAATAGTATTAATTCATGGAATAAGTGCAAAGATGCTTTTATCTCTAAGTATTTTCCTTCCGCTAAGATCATCTCTCTTAGAAACGATATTATGAATTTTAAGCAACTTGATCATGAACATGTTACACAAGCTTGGGAGAGGATGAAATTAATGATACGTAATTGCCCTACTCATGGTTTTAATTTGTGGATGATTATACAAAAAAATTATGCCGGATTGAATTTTGCTTCTAGAAATCTTTTAGATTCAGCCGCGGGAGGCACTTTTATGGAAATCACTTTAGGAGAAGCTACTAAACTCCTAGATAATATTATGGTTAATTATTCTCAATGGCACACTAAAAGATCTACTAATAAAAAAGTGCATCTGATAGAAGAAATTAATGTTTTGAGTGGAAAGATGGATGAACTTATGAAATTATTTGCTACTAAGAGTGTTTCTTCTGATCCTAATGATATGCCTTTTTCTACTTTGATTGAGAATAATAATAAATCTATGGATGTGAATTTTGTTGGTAGGAATAATTTTGGTAACTGCGCGTGTAGAGGAAACTTTAATCCTAGGCCTTATCCTAGTAATTCCTCTAATAATTATGGTAATTCCTACAACAATTCTTATGGAAATTTTAATAATATGCCCTCTGAATTTGAGACTAGTGTTAAAGAGTTTATGAATTCACAAAAGAATTTCAATTCTTTGCTTGAAGAGAAATTGCTTAAAGTTGATGAATTGGCTAGGAAAGTTGATAGAATTTCTCTTGATGTTGATTCTTTAGAACTTAGATATATCCCTCCTAAGCATGATATCAATGAGTCTCTCAAAGCCATGAGAATTTCCATTGATGAGTGCAAAGAAATAACCGCTAGGATGCGTGCTAAGAAAGATTCCTTTATGAAAGCGTGTTCTTCAAATTTCTATGAAAATAAAGATGAAGATCTAAAAGTTATTGATGTGTCCCCTATTAAATCTTTGTTTTGCAATATGAATCTTGATAATTATGGGACTGATTATGATCCACCTTTACATAGAAGGCGTTCCGAAAATTCAGAGTTTTTAGATCTTGATGCTAAAATTGATAAAAGTGGGATTGAAGAAATCAAACCCCGAGATGATAATAAACCCACTATTTTGGATTTCAAGGAATTTAATTATGATAGTTGCTCTTTGATAGATTGTATTTCCTTGTTGCAATCCGTGCTAAATTCTCCTCATGCTTATAGTCAAAATAAAGCTTTTACCAAACATATCATTGATGCCTTGACGCAATCTTATGAAGAAAAGCTTGAGTTGGAAGTTTCTATCCCTAGAAAACTTTATGATGAGTGGGAACCTACTATTAAAATTAAGATTAAGGATCATGAGTTCTATGATTTATGTGATTTGGGTGCTAGTGTTTCCACTATTCCCAAAACTTTCTTGTGATTTGCTAGATTTCCGTGATTTTGATGATTGCTCTCTAAACTTGCACCTTGCGGATTCCACCATTCAGAAACCTATGGGAAGAATTAATGATGTTCATATTGTTGCAAATAGGAACTATGTGCCCGTAGATTTTATCGTTCTTGACATAGATTGCAATCCTTCATGTCCTATTATTCTTGGTAGACCTTTCCTTAGAACGATTGGTGCATTTATTGATATGAAGGAAGGGAATATTATATTCCAATTTCCATTAAAGAAAGGCATGGAACACTTCCCTAGGAATAAAATAAAATTACCATATGAATCTATCATGAGAGCCACTTATGGATTGCCTACCAAAGATGGCAATACCTAGATATATCCTTGCTTTTATGCCTAGCTAGGGGCGTTAAACTATAGCGCTTGTTGGGAGGCAACCCAAATTAATTTTTATTTTTTTGCTTTTTATGCGTGCTAGGAATAAATATTTGTTCTAGCCTCTGGTTAGATGTGTTTTTATGTTTTAATTAGTGTTTGTGCCAAGTTAAACCTATAGGATCTTCTTGGATGATAGTTATTTGATCTTGCAGAAATTTCCAGAAACTTTTTGTTCACTAAAATAATTGTTAAAAATCACCAGAATGTGATAAAATATTGAATCTAATTGCTGATGATCAATAAACAAATTGTCTAGGTCGTCCTATTTTGGATGATTTTTTGGAGTTCCGGAAGTTTGCGTTAGTTACATATTACTACAGACTGTTCTGTTTTTGACAGATTCTGTTTTTCGTGTGTTGTTTGCTTATTTTGATGAATCTATGGCTAGTAAAATACTCCCTCCGTCCCATAATGTAAGACGTTTTTTGACACTACACTAGTGTCAAAAAACGTCTTACATTATGGGACGGAGGGAGTAGTTTATAAACCATAGAGAAGTTGGAATACAGTAGGTTTAACACCAATATAAATAAAGAATGAGTTCATTACAGTAACTTGAAGTGGTCTTTTGTTTTGTTTCGCTAACGGCGCTCACGAGATTTTCTGTTGAGTTTTGTGTTGTGAAGTTTTCAAGTTTTGGGTGAAAGATTTGATGGATTATGGAACAAGGAGTGGCAAGAGCCTAAGCTTGGGGATGCCCATGGCACCCCAAGATAATCTAAGGACACCAAAAAGCCAAAGCTTGGGGATGCCCCGGAAGGCATCCCCTCTTTCATCTACTTCCATCGGTAACTTTACTTGGAGCTATATTTTTATTCACCACATGATATGCGTTTTGCTTGGAGCGTCTTGTATAATATGAGTCTTTGCTTTTTAGTTTACCACAATCATCCTTGTTGTACACACCTTTTTAGAGAGCCATACATGATTTGGAATTTGTTAGAATACTCTATGTCCTTTGCTTATATCTTTTGAGTTATATAGTTTTGCTCTAGTACTTCACTTATATCTTTTAGAGCACGGTGGTGGATTTGTTTTATAGAAACTATTGATCTCTCATGCTTCACTTAGATTATTTTGAGAGTCTTATATAGCATGGTAATTTTCTTAAATAATCCTAATATGCTTGGTATTCAAGATTAGTAAAAACTTTCTTATGAGTGTGTTGAATACTAAGAAAAGTTTGATGCTTGATAATTGTTTTGAGATATAAAGATGGTGATATTAGAGTCATGCTAGTTGAGTAGTTGTGAATTTGAGAAATACTTGTGTTAAAGTTTGTGATTCCCGTAGCATGCACGTATGGTGAACCGTTATGTGATGAAGTCGGAGCATAATTTATTTATTGATTGTCTTCCTTATGAGTGGCGGTCGGGACGGCGATGGTCTTTTCCTACCAATCTATCCCCCTAGGAGCATGCGCGTAATACTTTGCTTTGATAACTTGTAGATTTTTGCAATAAGTATATGAGTTCTTTATGACTAATGTTGAGTCCATGGATTATACGCACCCTTCTTCCTCCCACCATTGCTAGCCTCTCTAATACCCCGCACTTTTCGCCGGTATCATACACCCACCATAAACCTTCCTCAAAACAGCCACCATACCTACCTATCATGGCATTTCCATAGCCATTCCGAGATATATTGCCATGCAACTTTCCAGCGTTCCGTTTATTATGACACGCTCCATCATTGTCATATTGCTTTGCATGATCATGTAGTTGACATCGTATTTGTGGCAAAGCCACCGTTCATAATTCTTTCATACATGTCACTCTTGATTCATTGCATATCCGATACACGGAGGCATTCATATAGAGTCATATTTTGTTCTAAGTATCGAGTTGTAATTGTTGAGTTGTAAGAAAATAAAAGTGTGATCATCATCATTTTTAGAGACTTGTCCCAAGTGAGGAAAAGGATGACGGAGACAATGATTCCCCCATAAGTCAGGATGAGACTCTAGACGAAAAATAATTAAAAAAGAGTCCATAAAAAGTCCCAAATAAAAAATTGAGAGAAAAAGAGAGAAGGGACAATGTTACTATCCTTTTACCACACTTGTGCTTCAAAGTAGCACCATGATCTTCATGATAGAGAGTCTCTCATTTTGTTACTTTCATATACTAGTGGGAATTTTTCATTATAGAACTTGGCTTGTATATTCCAATGATGGGCTTCCTCAAAATGCCCTAGGTCTTCGTGAGCAAGCGAGTTGGATGCACACCTAATTAGTTTCTTTTGTTGAGATTTCATATATACTTATAGCTCTAGTGCATCCGTTGCATGGCAATCCCTACTCACTCACATTGATATCTATGGATGGGCATCTCCATAGCCCGTTGATACGCCTAGTTGATGTGAGACTATCTTCTCCTTTTTGTCTTCTCCACAACCACCATTCTATTCCACATATAGTGCTATGTCCATGGCTCACGCTCATGTATTGAGTGAAGATTGAAAAAATTTGAGAACATCAAAAGTATGAAACAATTGCTTGGCTTGTCATCGGGGTTGTGCATGATTTAAATACTTTGTGTGGTGAAGATAGAGCATAGCCAGACTATATGATTTTGTAGGGATAACTTTCTTTGGCCATGTTATTTTGAGAAGACATAATTGCTTTGTTAGTATGCTTGAAGTATTATTATTTTTATGTCAATATTAAACTTTTGTCTTGAATCTTTCGGATCTGAATATTCATACCACAATTAAGAAGAATTACATTGAAATTATGCCAAGTAGCACTCCGCATCAAAAATTCTGTTTTTATCATTTACCTACTCGAGAATGACGGTGAATTAAGCTTGGGGATGCTTGATACGTCTCCAACGTATCTATAATTTTTTATTGCTCCATGCTATATTATCTAATGTTTTGGACATTATTGGGCTTTATTATTCACTTTTATATTATTTTTGGGACTAACCTATTAACCGGAGGCCCAGCCCGAAATTGCTTTGTTTTTGCCTATTTCAGAGTTTCGCAGAAAAAGAATATCAAACGGAGTCCAAACGGAATGAAACCTTCAGGAATGTGATTTTCAGGAAGAATATGATCCAGGAGACTTGGACCCTACGTCAATAAATAAAGGAGGAGGCCACGAGGTAGGAGGCGCGCCTACCCCCCCCCCCAGGCGCGCCCTCCACCCTCGTGGGCCCCCTGTTGCTCCACCGACGTACTCCTTCCTCCTATATATACCTACGTACCCCCAAACGATCGAGATCACGGGCCAAAACCTAATTCCACCGCCACAACCTTCTGTACCCACGAGATCCCATCTTGGCGCTGTTAGGAGCTCCACGGGAAGGGGCATCGATCACGGAGGGCTTCTACATCAACACCATAGCCCCTCCGATGAAGTGTGAGTAGTTTACCTCAGGCCTTCGGGTCCATACTTATTAGCTAGATGGCTTCTTCTCTCTTTTTGGATCTCAATACAATGTTCTCCCCCTCTCTCGTGGAGATCCATTCGATGTAATCTTCTTTTGTGGTGTGTTTGTTGAGACCGATGAATTGTGGGTTTATGATCAAGTTTATCTATGAACAATATCTGAATCTTCTGAATTCTTTTATGTATGATCGGTTATCTTTGCAAGTCTCTTCGAATTATCAGTTTGGTTTGGCCTACTAGATTGATCTTTCTTGCAATGGGAGAAGTGCTTAGCTTTGGGTTCAATCTTGCGGTGTCCTTTCCCACTGACAGTAGGGGCAGCAAGGCATGTATTGTATTGTTGCCATCGAGGATAACAAGATGGGGTTTTTGTCATATTGCATGAATTTATCCCTCTACATCATGTCATCTTGCTTAAAGCGTTACTCTGTTCTTATGAACTTAATACTCTAGATGCATGCTGGATAGCGGTCGATGTGTGGAGTAATAGTAGTAGATGCGAGGCGAGTCGGTCTACTGTCTCGGACGTGATGCCTATATACATGATCATACCTAGATATTCTCATAACTATGCTCAATTCATCAATTGCTCAACATTAATTTGTTCACCCACCATAAAATACTTATGCTCTTGAGAGAAGCCACTAGTGAAACCTATGGCCCCCGGGTCTATCTTCATCATATTAATCTTCCAACACTTAGTTATTTCCTTTGCTTTTTACTTTGCTTTTATTTTACTTTGCGTCTTTATCACAAAAATACCAAAATTATTATCCTATCATATCTATCAAATCTCACTCTCGTAAGTGACCATGAAGGGATTAACAACCCCTTATCCTGTTGGTTGCGAGGATTTATTTGTTTTGTGTAGGTGCGAGGGACTCGCGCGGAGCCTCCTACTGGATTGATACCTTGGTTCTCAAAAACTGAGGGAAATACTTATGCTACTTTGCTGCATCACCCTTTCCTCTTCAAGGGAAAACCAGCGCAGTGCTCAAGAGGTAGCACCAGGCTTCAATGACGAGGCGTCCGGCGCGCAGATTGTCTTCGGCATTGCAAGGCGGGTTCCTCCTCCGATCACTTCAAAGCAACCTTCAAACACAGAAAACGTGTCCGATTCTGCAAAACAAGTACCACACACAACCGCAGAGAGTATAATATTTCACGAGTCCAATCTGCTGACAACTTTTGTAGCATGACATCACGTCCCTGCCGAGTCATTATTTCGAACCGTTTTTTAGCCTCCCGCTCCATATTTTAAGATGCAGTTTTATTGGTGCGTCTTGTCAATGCAGAGATCGTCTCCCCTTACGGGCCTGGGTAATCCAACCGTGTCGTCTACAGGACCCTTGGGGAATAGGCGAGTTTTAAGGCGAGTGGGGAGGCGCTTGATATTCGCTGCCTTTATAAGGAGATAAGGATTCCCCATTTCACCCACGCCTTCTCCCTCTCCCTGCCCACCCATTCTCGAGCTCCTTGGCTTCTACACCCAATAATGGACATCTTCCACGTGTTTGAATGAATGTGAAAAGCCAGGGTATTTTTACACTTACCCCCCTAGCTGCGCAAATGAGCTGCCTATAAAAGGGGCGAGGATCTAGATCTGAGTCACACCATCCCCTCTTCGCATAGCTTTCATCGGGCGCCTCGACCAAAGCCCATTCCACCATGGACGATCGACGCGGCTCCTCCTCTCGCGCTCCCAGCCCTCAGCACAGAAATTGGGAGAGATGCTCAGGTCCGCATAGCGAGCTAGTTATACTCCAAATCAAGGGATTTCTTCCCCCGGCCTTTATGGTTCCGGTCCGAGCCGGACTTGCCCCCTACAATGGCGGAAAGCAAGCGGAGAGTGTCCCCGATCCCTCTAAAGGAGAGCGGGTGTGCTTTATCTCTTATCTAGTAAGAGGACTCGGATTTCCAATCCATCCGTTTCTCCGGGGCTTTTGGAGTTCTCTGGCCTCCAATTGCACCACCTTCGCCTGCCTCCATTTTGCACATAGCGGGCTTCGTGGCCCTTTGCGAACTGTTCTTGGGCGTCGAGGCTCATTTTTACTGTGGAAGAGATTATTCTGCCTAGTACCCCGCTCTCATGAGGGTCAATATATCAAGTGGGCGGAGCGAACTATGGCGCATCGCCGGGACCGGATATCTATCCGAACCCCGAAGAAGGCGTCAAGACTGGCCTTGAATGGTTTTACATGGAGGGCGTCCATTGCCGGATCCTGTTGGATCGGCCTTCCGAGTTTAGCAACGCTTCTCTGAAGAAGCGCCTAAGCTGGCGCCAGCAGAGCCCCAGAGGAAAATGATCGGGATGTCCTTTACTTGATGAGCCGAATAAGATTCTTGGCTCATGCCGGATTGACCATGATTGGAGTCATGGCACTCAGACATGAGGGGAGTGCAGCCGCTCAATATAGGGGCCACCCCATGTGGGACTTCCACGGGAGGACGATGCCACCCGCCATGGCCGCAAAGGGCGGGATCGGTCACCGAACTGGTGAAGACATTATGCGCCATGTATAAAGGGATGAGGAGGATTTACTCCGCGTCAACCCACTGAGCGAGTTTTCTTCGAATAATCCTCAAAGTTGGGTAAGCAAACATCTTTATGGCCTGTCCGATCCTTGTTCCCGTGATTAAATATCTCATTTCATGGTTTCTGCGCAGGAACTGCGCCGGGCCGTGGAGAAGATACACAGCCCGCCCCCACAACCCGAGGATCCGGAACGGTCCCTCGATCCGGCCTCCCAAGAGGATCCGGATATAAAGGTGGAGTTGATCGATGGGGTGTTCCACCAACTTAGCATTGACAATGCTTTGGTTGCCATTACAGCCGATTACCCCGGAATACTTCCAGCCTCGCAGGTAACTGAGACCGAGGCCCCAATACTCTGATAATGACCCATCCATGCTAATTTCTTGATCACCGTATACCAATGGTGTTTTGCAGGGGCGCCCGAGGCGGGGAGGCCGAGCCAGCGGGCCGCCAACAAGGCGTGACGGTCCGGGCTAAAAAGAAGTGCGGTCCGGATCGAAACTCATTTAACGGTATGGCGTGTCACCATATTTCCAGGATTGATTCCTGGAAGGTGTACTAACGCTGGTGCTTTTTTCAGGAAAAAGAGCGTTCGCCGGACTGAGTCCGGAGAGGTTGCCAATCGAGCCTCCGCTGGCCAGGCTCCAAAGCCGGGTCCGGAAGCGGAGGCGAGCATGAGGCGTGCGTCGGATGCTTCTCCAACAGAGGATGCCGACAAATTCTCCGCCACCAACTCTGAGGTGGAGAGCGCCATGAATCACAGGCGCCGCCGGACAGTTCTTCGTGACGCATGTTTCTCCCAAGAGGCCTTGAATGCCTTCAATTTGGGAGATGCGCACCTCCGTGCCGCTCAAGATGGTCTAGCCAGAGCCACGGAGCAGTATGTAAAGGACATACAGGTAAGGAAATTTGACAGTTATATATGCCAGTAGCCCCCGAGACTTAAAATAGTTGGGATAACTGATTTAATGATCATTTGTTATGCAGGATCTTACAAAAAAGAATACCTGACTGTCCCAGGAGCTTGAAGAATGCAAGGCCCAACTTGAGGCCGCACTAGCCGCTACAGGGGGTGCCACAGAGACCCCCTCTGGTAATATATGCTTCAAAAAAATAGTTTATGAAGTGCGGCGGGTGTGTAAATATGAAAAAAATATTGCAGATGGCGCCAGACTAGATCCGGACAAGCAGCAGCTCTTGCGCGAGCTAAAGGCCGGCGAGAGCGTGCTTACGAGGGTGCGGCAGGAGAAAAATAACCTCCAAGATGCCAACACCAGACTGGGTGAGGAACTAAAAGATGTTCGTGCCCAGTTGTCTGACTCCGTAAAGGAGAATCGACGGCTTCGTCGCGGCATTTTCAGTAAGTGCTTGAGCGAACTTTGAAAGAGTTCGGCGAGGAAGGAGACTAACATAAACATGTATATAGGTTTGCTCACAGGTCGTCCTAAAGAGGAGATGCCCAGTTCTTTGGGTGATCTTCTTCCCGAACTGCGTCAGCTACCTGACGAAGTTCGGCAGTGATGAAAAGCGTCGGCCAGGCCTTGTGGCCATCTATCTCCCGCCCAAGGCATTGGGGAGCTGGCGGAGCGGCTTCAAGGAGCACGGCGGTGCTTCCGATCGTGGAAGATATTGGCCTGCCGTCAAAGGCGCCAGGGAGGCTGGGCCATGGTAAAGACGCGGTACACGGTGACCCAAACCACATGGCCGAGGTCGGACCTGTGGGGCCTGATGGGAAGGAGATCCCTGTAAGCTTAGTGTACGGCCAAGTAGAATTGGCCGCCAAGTATTCCCAGCAACATTGTAAATTAGATAGCCTATTATATGGCATTGAGGAGGAATACAATGAGTCGAGTTGACTATGTAATTAAATATCACATGAAAAATGTCTTCTAGCCGGATTGTAGATCGTTTGTCATAGCGGACCTTTTAACCGACCTCGTGGACCCAATAGTCCGGAGTGTGTCCGAATACCTTTGTGGTTATATAAGAACCGTATGCATGGAGACAAGGCGTGGGGTCATTATTGCTGTATCGGACAAGTGCCCAACTAGTTATGTTATATTACATGGATAGTTAGAAACATCTTCCGTGGAGAGTAGTTCCGTTAAGGGTTCCTTTATTTGGGATGCATGGCCTAAAGTGCATGTCAAAACTGCTAGGAAAGCAGAAAATCATCTGGGGGCAGATGGGTAAATAGTTAAAAATCATCTTTCAGTTCACCGACCGAATATTCCCTTAAGAACGCTAGCTTTCGGCTTCACCCAGTCTGAGGTACACATCCGGCTGACCCGGTAGTAACAATCGCAGAGGTGCTCCCTTTACCACCTAGCCGAACAATCGGGAGCGTGAGGGTAAGCAGGAGCCGAGCAACCCAGCTTGGCCAAAACTTAAGTCATATCGATGCATATAATGGTGAATAAAAGGTACATGCGGAAGTTTGACGCATGTGTTGGGCATAAAGCCCGTATAAATAAGCTTCTGGTAAAGAAGCCCCCAGGTATAATGAGCGCGTACAGCGTGTCAAGTATGTGCAAATAAAGTGCAAACGAGCCTCTAAAGGCTTCATGAAGAAGGAGGAGGAAGGAGAGAAATAAAAGACAGCAAAAATAGAAAATGTGGACGGAGGAAGGAGACGAACTTGGAGTCCGGCGCTTAGGCGTAGAATCTTCGTAGACGGGCTGCGTTCCATGGGTTCGGCTCGAGTCGGTTATCCGATGCGCTTCGCAGACGGTATGCTCCGCCCGTCAGGACCTGGTCGATGATGAAGGGACCTTCCCATTTGGGCTTGAGTTTGTCCTTTTTCTTGTCCGGCAGGCGTAGAACTAGTTTGCCAACGTTATAAGCTTTGGCCCGTACTTCCTGCTTTGATATCTTGAGCCTGCTGTTGATAGAATCCGGAACAAGCTTTTGCCACGCGTCGCGCTCCTCCTCCAATGCATCCAAACTGTCACGCCGATCGAGCTCGGCTTCTCTTTCTTCATACATGCGCACGCGAGGTGAGTCATGTATTATGTCGCAGGCAAGACTGCCTCTGCGTCGTACACCATAAAAATGGTGTGAATCCGGTGTCTGATTTGGCGTGGTCCGCAGCCCCCGTAGTCGGAGTCGAGCTCCTCAACCCGGTCGTGTTAGATTCCTTGAGGAACCGCACTAGTCTAGGTTTAATGCCGCTCATGATTAGACCGTTTGCTCGCTCGACTTGACCGTTGGTTTGAGGGTGATAGACTGAGGCGTAATCGAGGTTGATGCCCATGTTTTCGCACCATAATTTGATGTCATCGGCCGTGAAGTTGGAACCGTTATCGCGATGATGATCATGCGGGACACCGTAACGGTGCACTACCCCGATATGAAGTCTATCACCGGTCCGGATTCGCCGTTTTAACAAGCTTGGCCTCTATCCATTTGGTGAATTTATCCACCATGACCAATAGGTATTTTTGCTTGTGGGTTCCTCCCTAAGGGTCCAACCATGTCAAGCCCCGGACATGACGGCCAGGTGATGGGTATAGTTTTGAGGGCGGTGGGTGACATGTGGCTTTGGTTAGCAAAAGTCGGCAACCGACGCATCGTTGGACTAAGTCCTGCGTGTCTGCCCGGGCCGTCGGCCAATAAAATCCTGTACGGAAGGCCTTGCCTACAAGGGCCCGGGCTGCGGCGTGGTGCCCACCCAGTCCGGCATGAATTTCAGCCAGGAGGTTTCGCCCTTCCACTTTGGAGATACACCTTTGAAGGACTCATGTAGTGCTTTTATTATAAAGCTCTCCCTCATGGACTTTATAGGCTTTAGATCGCCGTACTATGCAGCGAGCCTCATTTTGGTCTTCGGGGAGTTCCTGCCTAGTTAGGTAGGCTAGGAATGGTTCCGTCCACGGGGCGATAACCGCCATTATTTTGTGGGTGGATGGTGTTATCTCGGTGGCATAGCCTCCGATTGTGTCAGAGTGTTCGGCGTCAGGCAGTGCGGTTGGGTCTGGATTGTTATTTCCGAACTCCCCTTCCCATAGTACGGATGGCTTGAACAGCCATTCCAGGAAGATGTTGGGAGGGACGGCATCGCGTTTTGCACCGATGCGTGCCAATATGTCTGCCGCCTGGTTGTTATCCCGAGCTATATGATGAAATTCGAGCCCTTGAACTGCGTCTTTGACATTTTTAGGACCGCATTGCGGTATGCTGCCATTTTCGGATCTTTGGCATCAAAGTCTCCGTTTATTTGAGATATCGCGAGGTTGAATCCTCGCGCATCTCTAGGCGTTTAATGCCCATGGAGATCGCCATCCGGAGGCCGTGCGAAGGGCCTCAGATTCGGCTGCGTTGTTGGAGTCCATATACATTATCTGAAGAACGTATTGGACTGTGTGCCCGGTTGGGGACGTTAAGACGACGCCAGCCCCCAGGCCGGCCAACATTTTGGAGCCGTCAAAGTGCATGATCCAATTGGAGTATGCGCCGTACTCTTTAGGGAGTTCAGCTTCGGTCCATTCGGCCATGAAGTCGGCCAAAACCTGCGACTTGATAGCTCGTCGTGGCTTGTAGGTTATGTCGAATGGAAGGAGCTCTATGGCCCATTTAGCAATCTGGCCCGTCGCGTCACGGTTGTTTATAATGTCATTAAGAGGTACTTCGGAGGCTACCGTTATCGAACACTCTTGAAAGTAGTGTCACAGCTTCCAGGATGCCATGAACACCGCGTATGCTATCTTTTGATAATGTGGGTACCGGGACTTGCATGGAGTGAGGACAGTGGACACATAATAAACCGGTCTTTGAAGAGGGAACCGGTGTCCGTCCGTTTCTCGTTCGACAACGAGCACCGCGCTGACAACTTGATCTGTTGCGGCAATATATAATAGCATTGGTTCACCCATGTTGGGCGCGACCAGGACCAGGTTTGTTGCCAATATGGCTTTTATCTCTTCGAGTCCGGTCGTGGCGGCATCCGTCCACTCGAAGTGTTCGGTGCGGCGGAGGAGGCGGTAAAGGGGTACCGCCTTATCTCCTAAACGAGAAATAAAGCGGCTTAGAGCCGCTACGCATCCAGTAATTTTTTGTATTTGTTTGAGGTCTTTTGGAATATCCAATTGTGACAGAGCTCGGATCTTGGCTGGGTTTGCTTCAATTCCTCTACCGGACACAATGAAGCCCAGGAGCTTTCCTACCGAACGCCGAAGACGCATTTTTCCGGACCGAGCTTGATGTCATATTTTCAAGATTGTCGAATGTGAGCCTCAAGTCGTCTACTAGAGTTTCGACATGCTTGGTTTTGACGACCACGTCATCTACATATGCTTCCACTGTTTTGCCGATCTGGTTTGCCAGACATGTCTGAATCATGCGCTGATATGTTGCGCTGGCGTTCTTGAGCCCGAAGGGCATTGTGTTGAAGAAGAATGGGCCGTATGGAGTGATGAATGCTGTTGCAGCTTGGTCTGGCTCCGCCATCTTGATTTGGTGGTAGCCGGAGTACGCGTCGAGGAAGCACAATGAGTCGTGTCCTGCTGTGGCGTCGATAATTTGATCAATGCGAGGGAGGGGGAAGGGATCCTTTGGGCAAGCCTTATTAAGGTCTTTGAAATCAACACATAGGCGCCAGGATTTATCCTTCTTTGGTACCATCACCAGGTTTGCTAGCCAGTCCGGATGTTTAATATCTCTGATGAATCCGGCTTCCAGAAGTTTGGCTAGCTCCTCTCCCATAGCCTGTCTCTTGGGTTCGGAAAAGCGCCGAAGAGCCTGTTTGATTGGCTTGAATCCTTTTAGGATATTTAGGCTGTGCTCGGCCAGCCGACGTGAAATTCCTGGCATATCTGAAGGGTGCCAGGCAAAAATGTCCCAGTTTTCTTGTAGATATTCTCGTAGTGCGGCGTCTACATCAGGGTTTGATTGTGCCCCAATGGAGACCGTCTTTGCAGGGTCCGTTGGGTGGACTTGGAATTTGACTATTTCGTCCGCTGGTTTAAAAGAGGTGGACTTGGATCTTTTATCAAGTATCACATCGTCCTTGTTCACCGTGGAGCGCATCGCAGTGAGTTCCTCGGCCGCTAGGGCTTCGGATAGTGCCTCAAGGGCTAGTGCGGCTGTCTTGTTTTATGCGCGGAGTGCTATGTTCGGATCACTAGCGAGAGTGATGATTCCGTTAGGTCCGGGAATTTTAAGCTTCATGTACCCATAATGGGGTATAGCTTGAAAAATTGTGAATGCCTGTCGCCCTAATAAAGCGTGATATCCGCTGTTGAAAGGGGCCACTTGAAATGTGACCTCCTCGGACCTGTAATTGTCGTGAGCGAACACTACGTCGATGTGATTTTTCCTGTGCAGCATGCTCCCGGCTAGGGATTATTCCTCTAAAGGTTGTGCTGCTTCGCTCAATGCGGTTCCATCTATTTCCATTTTTCAGAGGGTTTCCTCATAGATGAGGTTTAGTCGCTGCCGCCATCCATGAGTACCTTAGTAAGCGGCGTCCACTATTGGACTGAGGACCAATGCGGCTGGTGCTTGGGTTGTTCGAATTTGGGTTAAATCCTTTGGCATTAAAGGTAATAGCCGTGTCACTTCATGGATTTATTGTTGCTACTTGGTAGACTTGACAAGGTTGCGAGTGTTCGTTTCGCATATTATTTGATGCGAAAGTCTCAAGACTGTTAACACCGTACTAGTATTATTGCTGGGCTGGGATTACGAAGCTAGAAGCTCTTCGCCACTTTTGGCCACCTGCCGTAGTATCCAACATGCTCAAGGCTATGAGTTGGAGTGGCGCCCTACGTGCTATGAATTTTGCGAGGTCCGTTTAGCCAACCCTCCAGTACGGTTCCGTACCCTTTAGGGGGTTTTGGTTTTTTGGTGTTTAACCCAGGTGCTTGGTGATGATGCACCCTTTTATTTCGGACTAGGGATGTATTTGGGGCCGGATTATCCCAAAATTTACTTTCGGTTTTCCAAGCACTCTCCATCGCACAAGACTTTTGTACTATGGTCGCCAAGTCAAGAAAGCGTGTAATTTCCTGACGACTTATGGCGTTTAGGATTCCCTTGTCCGTGCAATTATTGCAAAAAAGTGAGATTAAGTCCTCCTCTCGGCAGTCCTTTATCCTGTCCATAACCGGGAGGAATCTGGCCCAAGAATGATGTCTTGTTTCAGCGAGCTCTTGCCGAATTCGGGATAGATTGCTAATGTTTGGGTGGGCGGTGGAACTAGATCCGGAACCCGTCCGATTTAGGACTCGAGGGGCGAAGTTTCGAACTTCGGAAGTTTAGATTTTGAGTGCTATCTAATGAATCCAACCCGCCGCTGACTTTAAGTTCGTGGCTTGATCGACATCCGTCCCTCTGCGGGAATCCGGCATAGAGGATCGGGAATCCGGACGTAGCTAGTCCTTAAGATAGAAGAAGAATCGCCGCATTGCTCCTCTATCACAACAACATGATGGGTAGCACAGGGAGAGTTGATTTCTCTCAGATCGGTTTTAGGCCCGATCCGGTCGTAGTCTGTAGCGACTCCCAGGGCGGCGATGCGATCCAAGAGCTCGTTTATGGAAGAGAGCTCGATCGGATCTAACTGTTCGGCAAGTTCTGAATTAACATGAAGATTGGTTTCGATGGCTCGATAAGTCATCGTCGGCGCGGCGGCCGAACTGGCGGTCATGAGAAAACCACCTAGCGAAGAGTCGACCCGGTGGCCAAGGCTTCTTTGGCGATAGTATCTTCTTTAAAAGGCGAGATGAGGCATCCTTCCGACGGGCGACACGGAGGAACTCTCAATGAAAGCACCAATGTCGATTGTCAAAACCGGTGGATCTCGGGTAGGGGGTCCCGAACTGCGTCTAGGCGGATGGTAACGAGGAGACAAGGGACACGATGTTTTACCCAGGTTCGGCCCTCTCGATGGAGGTAATACCCTACTCCTGCTTGATTAATATTGATGATATGGGTAGTACAAGAGTAGATCTACCACGAGATCAAGGAGGCTAAACCCTAGAAGCTAGCCTATGGTATGATTGTTGTTAGTCTCTGGGACTAAAACCCTACGGTTTATATAGACACTGGATAGGGTTAGGGTTACATAGAGTCGGTTACAATGGTAGGAGATCTAAATATCCGTATCGCCAAGCTTGCCTTCCACGCCAAGGAAAGTCCATCCGGACACGGGACGAAGTCTTCAATCTTGTATCTTCATAGTCCAGGAGTCCGGCCAATGGTGATAGTTCGGCTATCCGGACACCCCCTAATCCGGGACTCCCTCAATGCTCAAGATCAGTGGGGTATTAAATAGCATAATGGATCTGAACATATAATCTTCCACCAAATAAACCATATAGTAATCAACTACAAGATGTAATCAACACTACTAGTCACCCACAAGTACCAATCTACGGTTCCGATACAAAGATTGAACACAAGAGATGAACTAGGGTTTGAGAGGTGATGGTGCTATTGAAGATGTTGATGGACATTGCTGATACGTATCCAACGTATCTATAATTTTTGATTGATCCATGCTATATTATCTACTGTTTTGGACCATATTGGGCTTTATTTTCCACTTTATAATACTTTTGGGACTAACCTATTAACCGGAGGCCCAGCCCTGCTGTTTTTTTGCCTATTTCGGTGTTTCGAAGAAACGGAATACCAAACGAAGTCCAAACGGAATGAAACCTTCGGGAACGTGATTTTCTCACCGAATATGATCCGGGAGACTTGGACCCTCCGTCAAGAAAGAAAGGAGGCGGCCACGAGGGTGGAGGGCGCCCCCTGCCTCGTGGGCCCCCCTTTGCTCCATCGACGTACTTCTTTCACCCATATATACCCACGTACCCTAAAATTTCCGGGGAGGAGAATAGATCGGGAGTTCCGCTGCCGCAAGCCTCTGTAGCCACCAAAAGTCAGTCGGGACCCTGTTTCGGCACCCTGCCGGAGGGGGGAACCCTCACCGGTGGCCATCTTCATCATCCCGGCGCTCTCCATGACGAGGAGGGTGTAGTACACCCTCGGGGCTGAGGGTATGTACTAGTAGCTATGTGTTTGATCTCTCTCTCTCTCTCGTGTTCTTGAGTTGGCACGCCCAAGTCCTCATCCTTTCCGCCTCAAGAAAGCACTCCGATCATGTCCGGATCCGGAGCGCAGGGCAAGTGGATGGTCTCCTCCGTCAAGGAGAAGGACATCACCAAACTCCGGGAGGCTGGGTATTTGGCCAAGGAAGTCGCCCACCGGCTTCCGACCAAGGGACAGATCGTCCCCACCCCGGAGCCCCATGAGAGGGTAGTGTTCATCCCCCACTTCATCCGCGGGTTGGGATTTCCTCTCCACCCATTCGTCCACGGACTCATGTTCTACTACGGGCTGGATTTCCACGATCTGGCCCCCAACTCCTTCCTCAATATCTCGGCATTTATTGTCGTGTGCAAGGCCTTCCTCCGTATCTTGCCCCACTTCGAACTGTGGTTAAAGATCTTCAACGTGAAGCCGAAGGTGGTGGATGGCCAGCATGCAGAGTGCGGAGGTGCCATGGTGAGCAAGATGCCCAACATTGTCGGTGTTCTGGGAATGGGGGTCACCAGACTTGCCTGCCTGCGGCCTGCGGCGTGGCTCAAGTGGGGGCCCAGCGCAGCCCAGCTTCATCAGCTCAAGCTCAAGACCATCGCGAGGGGCCAAGCCTCGCGGGGCGGACGGTAGGAACCTTCCTCAGGAGCAGCCTCGTCAGGCAGGCTCACGAGGAGGCGGAGAGATCAAGGCGGGGTACCTCACGAGGGTGCCCCGTGACGCAAGCCATGACGATCGAGACCAGGCGGGCGTCGGCCTGCACAGTGTCCTCTTTTCCCCTTTGGTGCAAAGGAGGCAAGCACAGGCCAAGGCATTAGGCAAAGGTTGCCGCTTCAGTGCAACAAGACCAAGACCAGCAGAGCGGCAGGAAGGAGGTCATCGTGGAGCCCAGGACGGCGTCACCGTCAGAGCCTTTGGCAGCCGAAGACCAACTTTAGTTAGGATAAGTGCACTAGATGTTCCCCTTCGAAACGGCCAATTGTTGGCGCCCTTCCCGCTCATTATTTGGGAAGAGGCCCAGGGCCTCCCTCTATAAATAGGATTAGCCACCACAGAGAGAGGGACGGGTTGAACCGACCAGAGAGAGAGAGAGAAGCGACTGGACTCACCCAAGCAGTCCATCGCACCAGCTCAAGAACAGCCCCTCGCGAGGTTGTTCTTCCTTTGTACTGTTCATCGTCAGCCCCTGAGGCAATCCACCACACCACACACTGGGGTAGGGTATTACACCACGACGGTGGCCCGAACCAGTATAAACCTTGTGTCCCTTGTGTTGTTCATCGTTCGTAGTTTAGATCCCTCGCTAACCATCAATGCGTGAGCTGGTAGGGGAAAGATCTCCGCGCGCACCCCAGTGTTCGAACCTCAAGGGTCTGCCGGAACCCGAAATCCGACATTTGGCACGCCAGGTAGGGGTGCGCAGAAATCTTCCTCCCGCTGGTCGCGTGTGATCTTCTGTCGTACCCACGGCTGACGCTCGCCGAGCCCGCGCCGAGCGTCGAGCTGATCGCGCCGCTCGAGTCGCCCGGATGGCTCCCGCCGGTGGACGCCCTCGTCGATCCCTGTCGCCTGCCGCCAACACCGCCACCGTCCCGGCGGAGGACGAGCAGCAGGCCTGTTGGGGGGAGCTACGCGACCTCTACCTCGCCCATCGCACGGGGCCGGCGCCCCCGGTCGTCGCAGCTCTCCTGGGCGGCTCACTGGCGCCACCTTTGAGCCACCACGTCAAGCCGTTCACCCGCCAGATCGCCACCGCCTCCAAGCATCAGGGAGCCCCGCCGAGCTGGGTGGCGCCCGAGGCCGACCTGTCTTCAACTCGGACGATCACCCCCTCCAATCCCGCCGGTTCGGGAGCACTTCCGATGCTGTGCACCCCCACCATCTGCGAGGTGGCAGTCACCAGGACCCTCATCGACGGCGGAACCGGCCTCAACATGCTCTCTGTGGAGGCCTTTAGCCTCCTCCATGTGCCACCAGAGCGGCTCCAGCCCAGCAGGCCTTTTTCGGGAGTCGGAGCCGGTTCCACCGCCTCCCTGGGGCAAATTCGCCTCTCGGTGACCTTCGGCACCCGCGACAACTTCCGCACGGAGCTTATCGACTTCGACATCGCCCCCATCGGCCTCCCCTACAATGCCATCCTCGGCTACCCGGCCTTGGCCCGGTTCATGGCAGCAACTCACCCGGCGTACAACCTTATGAAGATGCCCGGGAGCAGCGGCGTCCTTACCGTGTCAGGAAACACCGGAGATGCACTGCAGGCGCTCAAGCTTGTTTTCAAGGCGGTTGCGGCGGCACGGCCTGCCAGCGCTGACGCCCCCGAGCCCATGGGGCTGCGCCGTCCAAGAAGAAGCAGCTATTCACTCAAAACAAGGCGGAAACCAAGCAGGTACCAGTCGACGAGTACGGGTCCACTGACGCCACCTTCACCATAGGTGCAAACCTCGAACCCAAGCAGGAGGAGGCCTTGGTGAAGTTCCTGCGTGCAAACAAGAAGGTGTTCGCGTGGGGACCTGATCAGTTGGCGAGGTCCCGAGGCGTGATTGAGCATCACCTCAACGTGTGTGCCCCAACGTGCGCCCGTGAAAGCGTATACAGGCGACAGTCCACGAGAAACAAGCTTTTATCGTCCAAGAGACCCGCAAGCTAGAGGCAGCGGGGGTTATTCGCGAGGTCCGCTACCGGATTGGCTGGCCAACCCAGTTGTCGTGCCAAAAAAGGGGGGAAAGGAACGTATGTGTGTCGACTTCACCAACCTCAACAAGGCCTGCCCACAAGATCCATTTCCGCTTCCTCGCATTGACGAGATCGTCGACTCCACCGCTGAATGTGACCTGTTGTGCTTCCTGGATGCCTTCTCAGGCTATCACCAGATCAAGATGGCGGTAGAAGACGTGGAAAAAACGGCTTTCCTGACCCCGTGCGGAGTGTACTGATATACCTGCATGCCGTTTGGGTTGCGCAATGTAGGCGCGACCTTTCAGCGGCTGATGCACATCGCCACAGGCCAACAGCTCGGGAGGAATCTTTGGCGTCGTCGATGACATTGTAGTGAAGTCTCGGGAGGCGAAAACCACGATACTGAGGACTTGGAAGAAACCTTCGCGAGCCTCAATAAAGTGGACCTGCGGCTCAACCCGGAGAAGTGCGTATTTGGAGTCCCCTCGAGCAAGCTCCTGGGTTTCCTCGTGTCTCATAGGGGCATCGAGGCCAATCCTGAAAAGGTCAAGGCAGTCAAAGACATGAGCCCGCCAAGGACCCTCAGAGAAATGCAGAAACTCACCGGGCGCGTGACTGTGCTAGGACGTTTCATCTCCAAGCTGGGGGAGCGAGCACTGCCCTTCTTCAAGCTGATGTAGAAGAAGGGCCCCTTTGAATGGACTGCAGAGGCCGACAAGGCATTGCAACAATCAAGAGGTACCTTACCAGCCCTCCGGTGATGGTAGCTCTGCATCCTCGCGAGCCTCTGGTGCTCTACCTCGCGGCCACCCCCTACTCCGCCAGCGCAGCCCTGGTAGCGGTCAGGGAGGAGCGTCAGGCCAAGGCCGCAACTGCCCTTCGGGCGGGAGCAATCGGAGCCAGGAGAGCCTCGCACAGACCGCGGCCGCGGCCGAAGGGGATCAGCCGCAACAGGAAAGCGCGCCCGGAGCAGAAGAGGCCCCACCAACCGACAAGGTGCTGGGGCCTACGTCGTCTCGGGGGGCACCCCAACCTGCGGCAGACGCGAACAGCGCCAGCACTCACAGCCTCGTCGAAGACCCCGTGTACTTCGTCAGCACGATGCTACGGGACGCGAGGGCACGGTACCCCATGCCACAAAAACTCCTCCTCGCACAATTGGTAGCCTCACGCAAGCTGCGGCACTACTTCCAAGGTCATCCCATCAAGGTCGTCTCAGCATACCCTCTGGAGAGGGTGCTCAGGAGCCCCAACTCAGCTGGAAGAGTCGCCGAGTGGAACATCGAACTGCAAGCGTTTCAGCTAGAATTCAGCACAACCAGAGTCATCAAGGGGGCCGCATTGGCATATTTTGTGGCAGAATGGACGGAGGCACCCGGCCTCGAAGCAGGCGAAGACCGATCGCTTTCTCCGAGGAGCGAGGCACCGGACGGCTGGGTCATGTACTTCGACGGGGCATTCTCCCGACATGTCACGGGGGCCGGTGCAGTGCTCGTATCCCCTACTCAGGACAAGCTCTATTACGCCGTGCAGCTCTGTTTCCAGCACGGGGAAAAGTTCTCCAACAACATAGCAGAATATGAAGGCCTGATAGCCGGCCTGAGAGTCGCAGTCGCTTTGGGGGTAAAGCGCCTCATCATCAAGGGCGATTCACAACTCCTCGTCAACTTCTCCAACAAGATATACGAGCCGAAGGACGAGCACATGGAAGCCTACCTTGCGGAGGTTCGTAGGATGGAGAAACAGTTCTGGGCGCTGGAGCTACAGCATGTGCCTCGCGGCACCAATCAAGAGGCGGATGAAATCGCCAAGAGGGCGTCCAGGCGGCTGCCTCAGGAGCCTGGCGTCTTCGAAGAGCGACTCTTTAGGCTCTCAGCAGCACCACACTATCAAGTGCGGCGCAACCTCAGGAGGAGCTCCCCCAGCCGCCTGCCTCGGGAGCCCCGGTCTGCGGCCCGGCCTCAGGGGCATGCCTACTCCTGGTGTTGGAGCCTCAGGAAGGGTGCTGGGTTACAGAGCTCAAGAGCTACTTAACGCGGGGGACCCTGCCGGAGAAGGAGGAGGAGGCGGAGCGTGTGGCGCGGCAAGCCATGGCCTACTGCATCAGGGATGGAGAGCTTTACCGGAGGCGACCGAACAACGTGTCCCTAAGTTGCATTTCCAGAGAGCAAGGGAAGGAATTGCTGGAAGACATACACGTCGGGGACTATGGGCATCACTCATCGTCATGAACCCTCGTTGGCAAGGCATTTCGCAGCGGGTTCTACTGGCCCACGGCACTCAGCGACGTTGTTGAGCTGGTAAAGGCTTGCGAGGCCTGCCAATTTCACGCCAAGCAGATCCATCATCGGGCGGGAGGTCTGCAAACTATACCCCTCTCATGGCCATTCGCAGTTTGGGGCCTGGACATTCTAGGCCCGTTCCCTCGGGTGCCAGGGGGCTATCGCTACCTCTACGTCGCCGTGGACAAGTTCACCAAATGGACTAAGGTGGAAGCTGTCCGCACCATCCCAGCGGGCTGTGCGGTCAAGTTCATCAGGGGCCTCGTGAGCCGGTTTGGGGTGCCTAACCACATCATCACCGACAACGGTTCACAGTTCACCAGCAATCTCTTCAAAATGTATTGTGCTAACCTTGGAACGCAGATATGCTACGGTTCGGTGGCGCATCGCCGGAGTAACGGCCAGGCCGAGCGAGCCAACGCGGAGGTCCTGAAGGGCCTCAAAACCAGGACCTTCAAGAAGAAGCTGGAGGCCTGCGGCAGGGGCTGGCACGACGAGCTCCAGTCCGTGCTATGGTCCATCCGCACGACCGCGGCCAAGCCGACTGGCGAGACCCCGTTCTTCCTCGTCTACGGAGCAGAAGCCGTCCTCCCTCACGAGGTCAGGCGTCGCTCCGCACAGGTTCTGGCGCTCGACGAGGCGCAGCGGGGCGCCATGCGGGGACGGATCTCATCTTTGGGGAGGAACATCGTCGAGAGGCCGTCTTTGCGGCGGCAAGGTATCAACAGCGCCGGTGGCGATACCATCGCCGCAACATCCGCCCAGGACTCTTGAGGTAGGGGACCTCGTGCCTGAGACGGGTCCTCTCCAGGGAAGGGTTGCACAAGCTCTCTCCCATGTGGGAGGGCCCGTTCAAGGTTGTTCATGTTTCCAGGCCCGGCTCCGCACGCTTGGAGATCAGGAGGGGGTGCCCATTCCGAACGCGTGGAACATCCAGCATCTCCGGAAGTTCTACCCTTGAAGAAAGGCCCGGAGCCTATGAAGAAGGCTGCTACCTCTTGCGCACTGCGTTGGATTTCCCCGAAGAGGAGAGGATGATGCAGCAAAGTAGCGTAAGTATTTCCCTCAGTTTTTGAGAACCAAGGTATCAATCCAGTAGGAGGCCACGCACAAGTCCCTCGTACCTGCACAAAACAATAGCTCCTCGCAACCAACGCGATTAGGGGTTGTCAATCCCTTCACGGTCACTTACGAGAGTGAGATCTGATTGAGATGATAAATAATATTTTTGGTATTTTTGGTATAGAGATGCAAAGTGAAAAGTAAAAGGCAAAGTAAAAACAAAGCAAGTATTAAAGTAATGGAGATTGATATGATGAGAATAGACCCGTGGGCCATAGGTTTCACTAGTGGCTTCTCTCAAGAGCATAAGTATTCTACGGTGGGTGAACAAATTACTGTTGAGCAATTGGCGTAATTGAGCATAATTATGAGTATATCTAGGTATGATCATGTATATAGGCATCACGTCCGAGACAAGTAGACCGAAACGATTACGCATCTACTACTATTACTCCACTCATCGACCGCTATCCAAAGATGCATCTAGAGTATTAAGTTAAAAAGCAGAGTAGCATGTAAGCAAGATGACATGATGTAGAGGGATAAATTCATGCAATATGATAAAAACCCCAGCTTGTTATCCTCGATGGCAACAATACAATACGTGCCTGGCAACCCTTTCTGTCACTGGGTAAGGACACTTCAAGATCGAACCCAAAGCTAAGCACTTCTCCCATTGCAAGAACTACCAATCTAGTTGGCCAAACCAAACGGATAATTCGAAGAGACTTGCAAAGATAACCAATTATACATAAAAGAATTCTGAGAAGATTCAAATATTATTCATAGATAATCTGGATCATAAACCCACCATTCATCGGTCTCAACAAACACACCGCAAAAAGAACATTACATAGAATAGATCTCCACGAGAGAGGGGGAGAACATTGTATTGAGATCCAAAAAGAGAGAAGAAGCCATCTAGCTACTAGTTATGGACCCGAAGGTCTGAAGTAAACTACTCACACTTCATTGGAGGGGCTATGGTGATGATATAGAAGCCCTCCGTGGTGGATGCCCCCTCGTGAAGCTCAAAACAGGCCCCAAGATGGGATCTCGTCGATACGAAGTTGCGGCGGTGGAATTAGGTTTTGGCTCCTGTTCAAATCGTTTGAAGTGCGTGGGTATATATAGGAGGAAGAATGCGTCGGTGGAGCAATAGGGGCCCACGAGGCAGGGGGCGCGCCCTAGGGGGGCGCCCCCACCCTCGTGACCGCCTCTTTTGTTCCTTGGAGTAGGGTCCAAGTCCCCTAGGTCACGTTCGGTGAGAAAATCACGTTCCCGAAGGTTTCATTCCGTTTGGACTCCGTTTGATATTCCGTTTCTTGAAACACCGAAATAGGCAAAAACAAGCAGAAATTTGGGCCTCCGGTTAATAGGTTAGTCCCAAAAATAATATAAAATTGGAAAATAAAGCCCAATATAGTCCAAAACAGTAGATAAAGTAGCATGGAGCAATCAAAAATTATAGATACGTTGGAGACGTATCAGGCATCCCCAAGCTTAATTCCTACTCGTTCTCTTAAGTGTGGTATGAATATTCTTGTCACACAAAGATGATTCAAGACAAAAGTTCATATTGACATAAAAATAATAATACTTCAAGCATGCTAATCAAAGTAATCATGTCTTCTCAAAATAACATGGCAAAAGAAAGTTCATCCCTACAAAGTCATATAGTTAGGTTATGCTTCATTTTTGTCACACAAAGATGTTCCCAACTTCTATACCCCCGATGACAAGCCAAGCAATTGTTTCATACTTAAATAATCTCAAACTTTTCAACCTTCACGCAATACATGGCGTGAGCCATGGATATAGCACTATGGGTGGAATAGAATATGATGATGGGGATTGTGTGGAGAAGACAAAAGGAGAAAGTCTCACATTGACGAGGATAATCAACGGGCTATGGAGATGCCCATCAATTGATGTCAACATGAGGAGTAGGGATTGCCATGCAGCGGATGCACTAGAGCTATGAATGATCAACAAAAGAAAACTAGTGGGTGTGCATCCAACTTGCTTGCTCATGAAGACCTAGGGCATTTGAGGAAGCCCATCGTAGGAATATACAAGCCAAGTTCTATAATGAAAAATTCCCACTAGTATAAAAAGACAACTTATGAGACTCACTATATGAAAAACATGGTGCTACATTGAAGCACAATATATATGAGACTCACTACATGAAAAACATGGTGCTACTTTGAAGCACAATGTATATGAGACTCACTACATGAAGAACAAGGTGCTACTTTGAAGCACAAGTGTGGAAAAAGAGATAGTAACATTTCCCTTTTTATTTATTTTCCTTTTTTTGGGCCTTCCTTTTTTTTCTTTTTGGCCTTTTTTTTTGATTGGGCAATGCTCTAATAATGATGATCATCACACTTCTATTGATTACAACATAAGGATTACAACTCGAAACTAGAACAAGATATGACTCTATATGAATGCCTCCGTGATGTACCAGGATGGTGCAATGAATCAAGAGTGACATGTATGAAAATAATGCATGGTGGCTTTGCCACAAATACGATGTCAACTACATGATCATGCAATGGCAATATGACAAAAGTAAAGTATGTCATGATGATGATGAGCAAGCGGTGGAAAGTTGCATGGAAATATATCTCGGAATGGCTATGGAAATGCCATAATAGGTAGGTATGGTGGCTGTTTTGAGGAAGATATAAGGAGGTTTATGTGTGATAGAGCGTATCATATCACGGGGTTTGGATGCACCGTGAAGTTTGCACCAACTCTCAAGGTGAGAAAGGGCAATGCACTGCATCAAGAGGCTAGCAAAGGCGGAAGGTAAAAGTGAATATAATCCATGGACTCAACATTAGTCGAGAAGAACTCATATACTTATTGCAAAAATTTAGAAGTCATCAAAAATCAAGTACTACGCCAAGCATGCTCCTAGGTGGATAGATTGGTAGGAAAAGACCATCGCTCGTCCCCGACCGCCACTCATAAGGATGCACAAGCCAGGTACACTTCATGTTTCAAATTTGTTACACAACTTTAACCATACGTGCATGCTACGGGACTTGCTAACTTCAACACAAGCATTCTTCAAATTCACAACTACTCAACTAGCCCGAATTTGATATTATGACCTCCATATCTCAAAACAATTATCAAGCATCAAACTTTTCTTAGTATTCAACGCACTCAAAAGAAAGTTTCACATATCTTGAATACCAAGTATATTAATATTAAGAAAATTAACATGTTATTAATGACTCTCAAAATAATCTAATTTAAGCATGAGAGATCAATAGTTTCTTTAAAACAAATTCACCACCGTGCTATAAAAAATCTAAGTGAAGCACTAGAGCAAAAATTATAATGCTCAAAAGATATAAGTGAAGTACTATGAGCAAAACTATCAAGCTCAAAAGATATAAGTGAAGCACATAGAGTATTCTAGCAAATTCCAATTTATATATGGCTCTCTCTAAAGGTGTGTACATGAAGTATGATTGTGGTAGACTAAGAAGCAAAGACGCAAATGATACAAGACGCTCCAAGAAAAACACATATCATGTGGTGAATAAAAATATAGCTCCAAGTAAATTACCGATGGAAGTAGACGAAAGACGGGATACCTTCCGGGGCATCCCCAAGCTTTGACTTTTTGGTGTCCTTGTATTATCTTGGGGATGCCATGGGCATCCCCAAGCTTAGGCTCTTGCCACTCCTTGTTCCATAATCCATCAAAAAGATTCACCCAAAACTTGAAAACTTCACAACACAAAACTCAATAGAAATCTCGTGAGCTCCGTTAGAGAAAGAAAACAAAAGACTACTTTAAGATACTGTAATGAACTCATTCTTTATTTATATTGGTGTTAAACCTACTGTATTCCAACTTCTCTATGGATTAGAAATTATTTTACTAGCCATAGATTCATCAAGATAAGCAAACAACACACGCAAAAAAGAATCTATCAAAAAAAGAATAGTCTGTAGTAATCTGTAACTAACGCAAACTTCTGGAACTCCAAAAAATCTACCAAAATTAGAAGACCTAGACAATTAGTTTATTGATCAGCAGCAATTGGAATCAGTATTTTATCACGTTCTGGTGATTTTTAATAATTCGGGCACTGAGCGCAAAGTTTCTGGAAATTACAGCAAGATCAAATAACTATCATCCAAGAAGATCCAATAGGTCTAGCTTGGCACAAACACTAATTAAAACATAAAACCACATCTAAACAGGGTATAGATGGATTATTTATTCCTAAACAGAAGCAAAAAGCAAAAAACTAAAAATAAAATTGGGTTGCCTCCCAACAAGCGCTATCGTTTAACGCCCCTAGCTAGGCATAAAAGTAAGGATAGATCTAGGTGTTGCCATCTTTGGTAGGCAATCCATAAGTGGCTCTCATGATAGATTCATATGGTAATTTTAGTTTCTTTCTAGGAAAGTGTTCCATGACTTTCTTTAAGGGAAATTGGAATCTAATATTCCCTTCCTTCATATCAATAATTGCACCAATCGTTCTAAGGAAAGGTCTACCATGAATAATAGGACAAGAAGGATTGCAATCTATATCAAGAACGATAAAATCTACGGGCACATAATTCCTATTTGCAACAATAAGAACATCGTTAATTCTTCTCATAGGCTTTTTAATAGTGGAATCCGCAAGATGCAAGTTTAGAGAGCAATCATCAAAGTCATGAAATCTAGCAAATCACACAAAGTTTTAGGAATAGTAGAGACACTAGCACCCAAATCACACAAGGCATGAAACTCATAATTTTTAATTTTAATTTTAATAGTAGGTTCCCACTCATCATAGAGTTTTCTAGGGATAGAAACTTTCAACTCAAGTTTTTCTTCATAAGATTGCATCAAGGCATCAACAATGTGTTCGGTAAAGGCCTTATTTTGACTATAAGCATGAGGAGAATTTAGCACCGATTGCAACAAGGAAATACAATCAATTAAAGAGCAATTTTCATAATTAAATTCCTTGAGATCCAATATAGTGGGTTTAGCAACATCTAGGTTTTTATTTCTTTCAATACCACATTTATCAATTTCATCATCAAGATCTAAAAACTCCGAATTCTTAGAACGCCTTCTAGGTAAGGGAATATCATATTCAGTTTCATCAAGATTCATATTGCAAAACAAAGATTTAATAGGGACACATCAAAACTTTTAGATATTCATCTTGATTTTCATAGGAATTGGAAGAACACGTTTTAATAAAGGCATCTTTGGAAGCATGCATCCTAGCGGTTCTTTCCTTGCACTCATCAATGGAAATTCTCATAGCTTTGAGAGACTCATTGATATCATGCTTAGGAGGAATAGATCTAAGCTTTAAAGAATCAACCTCAAGAGAAATTATATCAACGTTCCTAGCCAAATCATCAACTTTAAGCAATTTCTCCTCAAGCAAAGCATTAAAATTCTTTTGTGAATTCATAAACTCTTTAACACTGCTCTCAAATTCAGAGGGCATCTTATTAAAATTTCCATAAGAGTTGTTGTAGGAATTTCCATAATTATTAGAAGGATTACTAGGATAAGGCCTAGGATTAAAATTCCCTCTATACAGCGTTGTTACCAAAATTATTCCTACCAACAAAATTCACATCCATAGATTCATTATTATTCTCAATCAAGGTAGACAAAGTCATATCATTAGGATCAGAAGAAACACTCTTAGTAGCAAATAATTTCATAAGTTCATCCATCTTTCCACCCAAAACATTAATTTCTTCTATCGCATGCACTTTTTTATTAGTAGATCTTTCGGTATGCCATTGAGAATAATTAACCATAATATTATCTAGAAGTTTAGTAGCGTCTCCTAGAGTGATTTCCATAAAAGTGCCTCCCGTGTCCGAATCTAAAAGATTTCTAGAAGCAAAATTTAATCCGGCATAAAAGTTTTGTATAATCATCCACAAGTTCAAACCATGAGTAGGACAATTACGTATCATTAATTTCATTCTCTCCCAAGCTTGTGCAACATGTTCATGATCAAGTTGCTTTAAATTCATAATATCGTTCCTAAGAGAGATAATCTTAGCGGGAGGAAAATACTTAGAGATAAAAGCATCTTTGCACATGTTCCAAGAATCAATACTATTTTTAGGTAGAGATGAAAACCACGCTTTAGCATGATCTCTAAGAGAAAAAGGAAATAGCTTCAACTTAACGACATCATTATCGACATCTTTTTTCTTTTGCATATCACATAAATCAACGAAGCTATTCAGATGAGTAGCGGCATCTTCACTAGGAAGGCCGAATTGATCTTTCATAACAAGATTCAACAAAGAAGTATTGATTTCACAAGATTCGGTATTGGCAAGAGGAGCAATCGAAGTGCTAAGGAAATCATTATTATTGGTATTGGTGAAGTCACACAATTTGGTAGTATCTTGAGCCATCGCGACAAACAAGCAATCCAACACACGAGCGAACAAAAGGCAAGCGAGAAAAGGCAACGGGAAAAAGAGGAAGAGATTGGGAAAGAGAGGGCGAATAAAACAACAAGGGTGATGTGGGGGAGAGGAAAACGAGAGGCAAATGGCAAAAAATGTAATGCGGCAGATAGGGATTGTGATGGGTACTTGGTATGGTGCTTGACTTGCTCTTGCGTGAGCCTCCCCGGCAACGGCGCCAGAAATTCTTCTTGCTACCTCTTGAGCACTGCGTTGGATTTCCCCGAAGAGGAGAGGATGATGCAGCAAAGTAGCGTAAGTATTTCCCTCAGATTTTGAGAACCAAGGTATCAATCTAGTAGGAGGCCACGCACAAGTCCCTCGTACCTGCACAAAACAATAGCTCCTCGCAACCAACGCGATTATGGGTTGTCAATCCCTTCACGGTCAATTACGAGAGTGAGATCTGATAGAGATGATAAATAAAATATTTGTTATTTTTTGGTAGAGAGATGCAAACTGACAAGTAAAAGGTAAAGTAAAAACAAAGCAAGTATTAAAGTAATGGAGATTGATATGATGAGAATAGACCGGGGCCATAGGTTTCACTAGTGGCTTCTCTCAAGAGCATAAGTATTCTACGGTGGGTGAACAAATTACTGTTGAGCAATTGATGAGAATTGAGCATAATTATGAGTATATCTAGGTATGATCATGTATATAGGCATCACGTCCGAGACAAGTAGACCAAACGATTCTGCATCTACTACTATTACTCCACTCATCGACCGCTATCCAAAGCATGCATCTAGAGTATTAAGTTAAAAACAGAGTAAAGCCTTAAGCAAGATGACATGATGTAGAGGGATAAATTCATGCAATATGATAAAACCCCACTTGTTATCCTCGATGGCAACAATACAATACGATGCTGGCAACCCTTTACATCCTTTGGGTAAGGACACTTCAAGATCGAACCCAAAGCTAAGCACTTCTCCCATTGCAAGAACTACCAATCTAGTTGGCCAAACCAAACGGTGGAATTAGGTTTTGGCTCACATTACGATCGTTTGAATGCGTGAGGTATATATAGGAGGAAGGAGTATGCGTCGATTGGAACAGAGGGGCCCACGAGGCGAGGCGCGCCCCACCCTCGTGACCGCCTCTTTGTTCCTTGGAGTAGGGTCCATGTCCCACAGATCACGTTCGGTGAGAAAATCACGTTCGAAGGTTTCATTCCGTTTGGACTCCGTTTGATATTCATTTCTTGAAACCTTTGAAATAAACAAAAAACAACAATTCTGGGCTGGGCCTCCGGTTAATAGGTTTGTCTCAAAAATAATATAAAAATGGAAAATAAAGCCCAGTATAGTCCAAAACAGTAGATAAAGTAGCATGGAGCAATAAAAAATTATAGATACGTTGGAGACGTATCAAAGGCAAACGCCTGTGAAGCTCATTTTCCCGATAAAGGCCCGGAGCCTGTGAAGAAGGCAAACGCATGTGAAGCTCATTTTCCCGAGAAAGGCCCGGAGCCTGTGAAGAAGGCAAACGCATGTGAAGCTCATTTTCCCGAGAAAGGCCCGGAGCCTGTGAAGAACGCAAACGCCTGTGAAGCTCATGCCCCCGAGAAAGGCCCGGAGCCTGTGAAGAAGGCCCAGTGCCTGTGAAGCTCGCTGCCCCGTGACACTCTCACGTAATAATGAGTGGGGTTGTACACACCCCGGAGTCTCCGGAGAGCCGCCCTCGGGCCTCGGGGGCTCCCTCCCACGCCCAGTGGCAGCACTTAGCTCCGAGCTGGTGAGAAGACGTCGAAGACTAGATTAGGTGCCGGACGCGGCTTTTTTGTTTGCTTTCTGCAGTTGGCTTGTTCGTTCCTATTTGAAGTTTTATTGAAGTCGTTCCCGTCCTTGGCTAGTGATTCTTCGTCTTTTTAGGCCGCTTGCCTCGATTTCTCTCGCGCAAGTCTCGCGAGGGAACAACGCGGGCACCCTCGCGAGTATTTTCTGCCCTTGTCGTTTGAAGCTTTCCTATCCAGGTCCACTACGGGAGCACCCCTCCCAGTCCGTGCCTCACGGGCATCGCGACGCGAACACAGGACCTGGGTCGGTCGCCTCCACAACCGAGGCCAGAAGCTACCCATCCTGACTAATCCTTGCAGGACATGAAGCGTTCGACGAGGCCTCGGCCTCGGGAAGCAAAGACCGCAACAGGTCCCCCCCCATGCTAAGTAGTTCCTGCACGCGGGCATGAGGTGCAAAAGCACGGCACAGAAATAGCGGAAACAACATGGTAATTAACAACAACAGTTCAGCACGCCCCCACGGGGCCCTACACTAATTTCTCTTTGCACAGGGAAGGGAGAAAAACAAAATAGGCATGACTTGCTTGGCGCCAACTCGCGACGAAGGCTCGTACTGCCTCCGGAGCTCAGTCAGACTCCTCGCGCTTCACCAAGGCGCGATGGCGGGCTGACCCGCTACCTCCCTCCAGGCGGGCGCGGCGGCACGGGGGCTGGTCGCGGCCACCGCTGGAGGAGCCGTTGTCCGAAGGAGAACCACCGAAGCTCGACGAGCCCCGAGCGCCGCCGACCACGCACCTGCTGTCATCTTCATCCCGATCATCACCGGGGCTGGGTACACGGCCGCGGTCATCATCGTCGGGGCAGCACCCGGCACGGCGACCGTCTTCGCCGAACACCCTCACGTAGAGGGTAGCGCCGCCGTCGAACTTGAAGTGCAGGGTGCACCGCCGGCTAAGGCCACGCGCGCGGGCAAATGTTTGCCAGCCGCGGGTCAGGGCAACATTCCCGGCGACGGAGACCTCTAGCGAAGCCCAGGAGGCCCTGCTACAACAACCGTCCGTCTGAAGCCTGAGGCCGCCCGGAGCGCCGGCCGAAAGTTCACCCAGAAAGAAGCGGGGAAGTTGAAGCCAGGTGCTGGTCGGCTCCACCGACCACACGACGAACTCCGGCAGCACCTCCGCTGAGTGGAAGCGCGGCCTAGGGGTTCGTGCAGTCGCAGCATGCCCCCAATCGATAACCTGGCGCCCATCACCGCGCAGGGGATCGCCTCCATGCCCACGGGAAGCCACTGCGGGAGCCACAGGATGCTTGCGAGGACGGCCTTGACCGCGCTTGGCTGGGGAGAGTCAGGCCCAACCTGGCGGGCCTTCCCCTTCTCCGCGGCCGAGAACCTCTTCGGCGGAGCCATGGAGAGAAAGGAGTAGCAAGAAGAGATGGACTGGAAGGGCTTGCGCCGTTCCGTACTTATAGCCGGAGGAGGCCAACCGTCGGCCTCCACGATCACAGGTAATCATGACCCATCTCTGCGTGCAGGGACTTGTCAAGTCGTGCAGTTGCCGAGGCATCATGGGGAAGTGGAGACGCCCACGACCAATCAATCGCCACGCGGCGCCCAAGGCCGCAGGCTGTTGGGGCCAGCATTGCCAGACTTGCCCTTCGCTTCTCTGCTAAGCCAAGTCCGGGCGCGCCTTGGGCCGGGGCTACTATCGGCGTTACGGGAATGGGGTCCCAGACTTGCTCGCATGCGGCCTGCGGCGTGGCTCAAGTGGGGGCCCAGTGGCCAGCTTCATCGGCTCAAGCTCAAGACCCTCGCGAGGGCCAAGCCTCACGGGCGGACGGCAGAACCTTCCTCGAGAGCAGCCTCGTCAGGCAGGCTCACGAGGAGGCGGAGAGATCAAGGCGGAGTACCTCACGAGGTGCCCGTGGCGCAAGCCATGACGATCGAGACCAGTGAGGCGCCGTCTGCAGATGTCCTCATTTCCCCTTTGGTGCAAAGGAGGCAAGCACAGGCCAAGGCATCGAGCAAAGGTTGCCGCCGGTGCAACAAGACCAAGACCAGCAGAGCGGCAGGAAGGAGGTCATCGTGGAGCCCAGGATGGCGTCACCGTCAGAGCCTTTGGCAGCCGAAGACCAACTTTAGTCAGGATAAGTGCACTAGATGTTCCCCTTCAAAACGGCCAATTGTTGGCGCCCTTCCCTCTCATTATTTGGGAAGAGGCCCAGGGCCTCCCTCTATAAATAGGACTAGCCACCACAGAGAGAGGGACGGGTTGAACCGACCAGAGAGAGAGAGAGAGAAGCGACTGGACTCACCCAAGCAGTCCATCGCACCAGCTCAAAAACAGCCCCTCGCGAGGCTGTTCTTCCTTTGTACTGTTTGTCGTCAGCTCCTGAGGCAATCCACCACACCACACACTGGAGTAGGGTATTACACCACGACGGTGGCCCGAACCAGTATAAACCTTGTCTCCCTTGTGTTGTTCATCGTTCGTAGTTTAGATCCCTCGCTAACCATCAACGCGTGAGCTGGTAGAGGAAAGATCTCCGCACGCACCCCAGTGTTCGAACCTCAAGGGTCTGCTGGAACCCGAAATCCGACAAACGTCATATGGCCCAAGGGCACCATCGTGGAAACCGTCAAAGGGTGGCAACAGCAGTGGTTCTATGTCACAGAGCCCCGCGACGCCACCTGGGCCACGACTCCCGAATTCAGGTCCGGGGCCCCAATGCGGCTCACCTCCTGGCTAGAGAAGGGCCTGGACTGGGCCTCGTTGGACGAGCTGACAGCACTGCAGATGCGCATCAAGAGCATGGTCGACAAGAACATCAAGCTTGTCAATGTGATCCAGGTGATGCTTTTTCACCGGATCCTTCCATGCCAAAGCCGGACCTACAATTTGTGGGAGTTCGATCCGGCCAAGCACCAAACCCTGCAACATTTCTCCGGCGTTACGCACGAAGGCATTTGGAAGGTGCTCTTCAAAGCAAGTGAGACGTGGCCGAAGGAGACCGAAGACCGTGGGTACAACCTGACCCATCCCGTCAATCCGATAAGTTTTTTCGTGTTTTCAAGGTGTATCCTTTACTTATATGCTCGAGGAGAATGTCTGAGCTTCCCCATCTTACTTTTTCAGGGCTGGACAAAGAAGGTGGAGATGGTCAAGTGTCCAGGTCCACTGCTCGAAGACCCAGCAATTCTACTTCTCACGAAGATGTTGGTTCCGGCGCCCTATCAAGCACCGGAGAAGAAGGCCAAGAAGAAGGCCAAGGGGACCAAAGGTGGCCTCCGCCATAAGGGCACTTCGGACGTGACGTCCAAAGACGCCGAAACCCACTCCCCTCCCGCCATCGAAGAGGAGGAAGAAGGAAGCAACTCCCCCCCCCCCTAAGGGGGGCGAAAGAAGAGGACGGCCTCCATGCGTCGGGAGGCCGAAGCGTTCAAGATGGGGAAGGCTTCCCTCGCGGACAACTTTGCAATGGACACCGACAGCAACTCGGAGTGGCGCCCCAGGGGTAAGCCCCTGGCCGAATAGTAAGTACTCGAAGGAGCTGACACCCTCATATGTCCAACTCCTTTACTTCATAGTTTGAACATGTTGAATTATGCAATGTAGTTCGGCCCACAACAACTCCCAGCGATCCTCATCAGGGGGTTCACTGGATTCAAAGGTGATGGACATCGAGTCGCCGCCGGTGGCTTCCTCTCCCAAGGCTAAGGGAGATGCTGAGGTGCTGTCCTGAAGGACCTTCCCAGGCCAGGGAGAGGTTCAGGAGGCCATCAGGGTGGCACCATAGGGTGACCCCTCGGCCGCCGGACACATGGGGGAGCAAATCCCCATGGAGACTGGCGATGGGGGTTGAGGGAGTCCTGGACTAGGGGGTGTCCGGATAGCCGAACTATCATCACGGCCGGGCTCCAAGACTATGAAGATACAAGATTGAAGACTTCGTCACGTGTCCGGATGGGACTTTCCTTGGCGTGGAAGGCAAGCTTGGCGTCTGGATATGTAGATCTCCTACCATTGTAACCGATTACATGTAACCCTAACCTATCCGTGTCTATATAAACCGGAGGGTTTCAAATCCGTGGGGCGAACAACAATCATACCATAGGCTAGCTTCTAGGGTTTAGCCTCCTTGATCTCATGGTAGATCTACTCTTGTACTACCCATATCATCAATATTAATCAAGCAGGAGTAGGGTATTACCTCCATCGAGAGGGCCGAACACAGGTAAAAACATCGTGTCCCTTGTCCCCTGTTACCATCCGCCTAGGCGCACAATTCGGGACCCCCTACCCGAGATCCGTCGGTTTTGACACCGACATTGGTGCTTTCATTGAGAGTTCCTCTGTGTCGTCACCGATAGGCCCGATGGCTCCTTCGATCATCAACAACGACGCGGTCCAGGGTGAGACTTTTCTCGCCGGACAGATCTTCGTATCCGGCGGCTTTGCACTGCGGCCAATTCGCTTGGCCATCGGGAGCAGATCGAAAGTCACGCCCCTGGCCATCAGGTCAGATTTGGAAGCTTGAATTATACGGCCGACATCCGCGGAGACTTGATCTTCGACGGATCCGAGCCACAGCCAAGCGCGCCGCACTGTCTCGATGGGCATGACCTAACTCTGCTGCCGAACGGTGTCCTAGAGGCCGCACTAGTGTCCGCTCCGAACATTGATTCGGAGCCGATCTCGCCGATCGAGGATGGTTGGTTGGACGCCACCTCGGAGGCTGAAATCTTTACGGCGATTAAGCCGAACATAATCCCTGTCCTTTGCAAAGACCGTGACTCCAGTGCGGACTCCTCTCCGGACTCGAACCCTCGCGCCCCTGCGGTCGAATCCGATCGGGCGCCCGATCATGGAGTTCATCGCCGCGAGACATCTTTCGGCACTCACCCTTTGGCGACATCCTGAATTCGCTAAAGTCTCTCTCTTTATCCGGAGAGCCATGGCGGACTACGGTCGAGGAAGGTTGGGATGCAGACGGACGAAGAAATTCAACGCCCACCCACCACCAACCGTAGCCCTTTGCCGAAAGCTTACACGACGTGCTCGATTTCGACTCTGAAGACATCGACGGTATGTCGACGATGTAGGAGACAACCATGAACCAGCGCCTATAGGATGCTGGACAACCACCTCATCCCATGATGTATACATGGTGGATACACCTAAAGGAAATGAAGACGAGGAACAACAGGACGTTACGAAGGATAAATCCCTCGGCAGTCAAAGCGGCAACGTAAGCGCCCGAACCAAGTCCCGCCTCAACAAAGACCCAGCCATAGAGCGGGCGAACCGGTGGATGACGAACAAGCTATCGAGCAATTGTCCGAACAAGACAACTTGGATAAACAACCCGTCCCGGCGAAGACAACGATCCGGACGATCTCACGCCGGACAAGCGGTTGGAGCAAAATAACCTCCGAAAAGGCTGCGTCGCCGCTTTGCGCGTAGCTGAAAAGCGAAGCGGAAGCTCAAAACAGCGGAAGATGCACTCGAGGATCAGATGGAGCAAAGTATTCAACACCGCGGAACAAATCTGACGGCGATCGCCGAACAAAGAGCTACCCAAAAAGAAAGCTACTGCCCGAATTCGACGAGGAGGCCTTAGAGCCCCCACAATCAAAAAGTAAGAAGGCCACCCGGTCGGATGGACGACCCCACGGCAAAAAGAGAGCGACAAATGGCGCCGCACACAAGCCGATATGCGACCCGCATAAGGATTCGCATCAAAAGGATGGCCCAGTTAGGTCCATCTATGGGCCAAGAAAACAAGCTCTTCAAAGCAATGCAACACGCCAAATATCCGAACATCACAGCACAGCCAAGTACAGGGGCGCCGCACATCCCCTATGTTTCACCGATGAGGTGCTGGATCATGAATTCCCAGCGGGATTCAAACCCGTAAAGTTAGAGGCATACGACGAAACAATGGACCACAGAGTCTGGATTGAGGATTACATCCTCCACATACACATGGCTAGAGGAGATGATCTCCACGCCATAAAATACTTACCCTCAAACTCAAAGGGCCAGCTCGGCATTAGCTTAAAAGCCTCCCGAAAATACCATTGGAAGCTGGGAAGAGCTCGAGGATGCGTTTGGGCAAATTTTCAGGGGACCTATGTCCGCCCTCCGGATCTGAGCGATTTAAGTCACATAACTCAACAGCCGAGAGTCAGCCGGAAATTCAGAACAGGTTCCTTACTAAAAGAACCAAATAGTCGATTGTCCGGGATGTCAAGCCTTAGCAGCCTTCAAACACAACGTCCATGACGAATGGCTCGCCAGACACCTCGGCCAAGAAAAGCCAAGAACAATGGCCGCATTAACAAGCCTCATGACCCGCTTTTGCGCGGGAGAGGATAGCTGGCTAGCAAGATGCAGCACCGGCGACCCAAGTACATCTGAAGTCAGGGATGGAAACGGGAAACCATGGTGCAACAAGGACCAGCGCCGGATTAAAGGGAATGGTCCAAAGAGCGCGACTGTCAACGCCGGATTCGAAAGCTCACGGCAGAACAATAAAAAACTGCCCCTTAACGACAATAGCGATGAGCTATCCAACTTAAACAAAATCTTGGACAAGATATGTCAAATCCACAGTACTCCCGGGAGGCCTGCAAACCACACCCACAGAAATTGTTGGGTCTTCAAACAGTCCGGCAGACTCAACGCCGAACACAAGGGGCTCGACACACCAAGTGAAGATGATGACGAGCACCACAAGCGAGCCCCGGAAAACAAAAAGAATTTCCCACAAGAGGTTAAAACAGTAAACTCACTTCACGTGATCAAAGGGAAAAAGCAGAGCGGCGCCCACTAGAATGCGCGCCGCACAAACTACCCTAGCGGAGTACCAACACTTTGGTTGTCAAAACCAATCACCTTCGACCATCGGGACTATTCCGAAAGTATTCGAACAGCGGGATGGACTACCTTGATATTGGATCCTATAATCGACGGATTCCAATTTACACAAGTCCTCATGGATGGTGGCGATGACATAAACCCGATATATCGAGGACACAATCCGCAGGATGGGGATAGACCCAACCAAAATTCGCCATAGCAACACCTCCTTTAAAGGGGTAATGCTAGGTCCATATGCCCATTGTACGGGCTCCCTACTGCTAGAAGTTGTGTTCGGCTCACCCGACAACTTCCGGCGCGAAAAGTTAGTCTTCCATGTTGCCACATTTAAAAGTAGCCATCAAGCACTATTGGGTCGCGAAGCTTTCGCCCGCTTTAATGCAATACCGCACTATGCATCTCTTACACTTAAAATGCCCGGTCCACGCGGAATCATCTCATTAAAAGGGAGTATTAAGTGTTACTCGAGCACGGAAGAATGCGAGGCTGCCTTGACAGCCCCACATCAATCCGGCTCCGCTAACCAAAGAACCTGAATAGGTAATTCGAACCCCGGACACGGCTAGACGAGTCCGGCGCCTACTAGCGGCATACCCCCATACGAGGGGCTGCATGCATGTATAACAAGAGACAATAAAGCTCAATTTTATTCACTTCTTCGAATCGTACTCTGTTTATTCAATATAAAGTACATCTTTCGCACGATCTTTTTTCTTTTAAACTAAGTTCCTCTCTTTTACAGATGAACAACGTGCTACACCCGTCCAGGATACGGCTGCGGAGAACCAGTATGCAGACGTGCGATGAGGGACCCATTTCAAGGATTCTTTTCAGATTAAGACCCTGCGTAAACCTTTTTTACTGTCTCTTGTTGATATACATCCCCTAGTTTCTTACTATAACCGAGGAGGAGGCTGGCGTTTGGGCATTGGCTGCACCAGAATTTTTGCGATACACGGACACGAGGGCTTAGGGCATTATTCTGCCCGTTTTTATAAAGACCGAATACCTTAGGGAGTGTTCGGCGTCTCGAGTTAGGCCTTATATGCATCAACTCCGAATCATGTCTTTGGTCAAATGTTGGGTTTGCCCGGCTCCTGTGTTTTGCTGCCTTACGTTCCGTTTTATCAGCTAACGCGACACTAGGAGAACTACTGCGATTGTGCCCCGGTTCGGCCGGGCAAGCACCTCAGTAGAGAAAGCCGAAAACTGACTGTCATGATATAGCGAGAGACTGGTCAACCACTCGATGACTCACTGGAATGTTTAGGATTCCTCCGCATTAACGAAGGACCAGTTTTCGGTTAGGCACATACGCACCCCGAATTCGAGAGAGTGCGGTGCCCCCAGGGGCTATATAGTAGCCCCACCCTCGAACTCCTATGGCTAAGTGAAAGTGATAAAGCATTTTAGTCCGGTTGCCTAGTTCTCTACGCTACCACCTTCTTAACAGGACCAAGACGTTGTATTAAGTTTGAAAAAGCGCCTTCTTTGCGAACACCCCCGCACTATGTGCGTGGGGGCTGAAGCCAAGGACTGCCATCTTTCAGGTTATATATACATATACATAAGCGGCCGCCTTTGGGAGTAGTTTACTACTTGAATGCACAAGTATAAAAAGCTCTTATATCATATTGAAACATTGTTTTCACAAATCATACATGTCATTTAAACATAATATCCTTCGAGCACTGCGTCTCTATTAAACGAGCGCCCTGCAGGACTTCCTCAAAGTAGTGCTCGGCGGTACTAAACTTCATCCGAATCTTGGGATGCAACGTCGGTGGCCTTCATATCTGCCCGGTATGTCTTGACATGGGCGAGCCATCCAGCGCTCCCTCAATACACGCCGACCGCTTCATTGCGTCGTCTGATACCGCACCAAGGAACTGCTTCACTAAACCAAAATAACTCTTATTTGAGGTCCGCCCGGCCACAAATGAGTCATGACATGCTTCATGGCAAGTCCGGATAGTCGATTCAGCTCGGCCCATTCGGCCAACCGATCGGTCAATGGAAGAAGACGCTCCGGACTATGAAATTGCGACCAATATAGCTCTTCCCTTTTGTGCCCCTTCTGGCCTCGGAAGTGCTCAATCGCGTCCGCGGCCTTCGCCGCTAAGTCCGGATAAGCATCCTCTGAACTCCACAACTTGTCCAATTGAGCATACTTTGGATCCGTATATTTCCTCCAGCGAAGCGGTTTCCGGCCGCAATTGCCCGGCCTGACTCAGCTCCTCCTTGGCAGCTCTCAAAGCCGAGCGGGCATCCTTGGATTCGGCGGCGGCCTTTTCGAGCCCTCTTGCTCCGCTTGACGTTCTTTTCAAGAACCTCGCGGTGATCGGTAGTATTCTTCAACTTTACGGCCATATCGGCCATTTCCTCTTCTTGACGGTGAGCGTACGTTCGCTTTTAGCTCTTGACGCCCTTAAAGCGGCGCTTTATATTCTGGCTTGCTCTTTCGCTCGGCGAGCTCCGCCCGCAGCTCCTCCACAGCAGCGGCACCATCTGCATTAAGCATACACGTAGTAAGGCATGGGCGTCAAGCTCCCTTACCAGGTGTCCGCATAGAAGTCGCATACCTTGTGACTTGTCAAACCGTTTATTGACCGGTAGCGATGTCCGCATCCGCCTCGTCAAGTTGCCGCTTTAGTTCGGCATATTCATCGATCCGGCTGGCCACCGGACGCCCGCCACCTATTTAGGAGCGGCGATATGTTATAACTGAGATTTTGATCCTCGACGCAGCTGTCAATTTTGACAACATACCGAGTCTCGAGGGCTACTATCTATCTGAGGCGCATTCTATATGCGTAACTGTCAGAAGGTACATCATTTTTTGCGTACCTCGAACCCCGTCAGTAAGCTTCTGACGGCGTCATGCAATCCGCTCTCCGCGGATGCAATTCTTTCAATCACCGTACCCATTAGAGCACGGTGATCTTACGAGATAACCGCTTCGCCCGGCAGACCCTTCACACCTCCGACCGTACACCACTTGGCGCGGACCTTCCGGCCCCGCCGGACTTGGGGAACCCTCCGCGACGACACCTCGTGGTCGTCCGCCTCACATGAGGGTGCGGCAGGTGGAGGCGTTTAGCTCTCCATCATCTCGGAAGAAGATCCCTCAAGACGCGAGCTCTGCTGAGAAGGGCTGAGATCCGAACTACAAGGTACAATTTCGGTTATCTTCATAAATAAATACAGGGATGTTCCTTACTTAAAAAACCCCTTCCTTTTTACTTACGGCTCGCTGGAGGGCTGATCCCCTCGGGGAAATAGTGCAGCTGGGGTACTTCCCAGCGCCGGACTCTCTGACGAAGCGGTCCTCTTCTCTCCTTGGAGGGTGGGACTTTTGATCCCTCCCTCCTCAAAGGCCTCCTTCATGGAGGCAGTTGCTTCCCCGCTCCCCTCGCCTTCTTTAAAAGGCGCGGCCTTCAACATCTTGGCCAGCATGGGATCCGGCGTGTTCTCTGGGAGGGGAGCCGGACACCTTATTAACTTTGCCTTGGCTATCCACTCCTGTTCAAGAAACGGCTCCTTTAAAGGGCATATATATATATAATAAAGGAATGAACAGCTTGTCCGGTTACAGGACTACTTACTTGAGTATCTGGGTGATTGCAGCTTAGTCCTGCGTCCTCAGTCAGGTCCGGACACTTCTCTTGTGATCCGAAGAACAGTTTATACATCTCCACGGGCGTCGTGCCCATAAAATTTTGGAGAGTTCATGGTCCCTCCGGATTAAATTCCCACAGGCGGAGGGGGTGACGTTCTTGCGAGGCGAAAGGCGCGGATCAACATAACCTGCGCCATCGCAACCAGTTTGATCTCTCTTTCTTGGAGGTCTCGAATACGGCCCCTGCAAAGGCGTCCTTGGACGGCCCCAGTCGAGCCCCTTGTTGACCCATGACGCCCGGCCGTGGTGGACCTGAGCGGAAGGCGGGGCGCCACCCACTTGGTGCCCCAGGAGCGGTGATATAAAACCACTCCCGTTGCCACAAACCAAGCTCCTCTTGAAAAGAGCCCTCGGGCCACGAGCATCAACACATTTGCTTATGGCCGCCCCTCCGCACTCTGCTTGCCCCTCGATCATCTTTGGCTCCACCTTGAAGGTCTTGAGCCACAATCCAAAGTGAGGGGTAATATGGAGGAAGGCCTCACATATGACAATGAATGACGAGATATGGAGGATGGACTCCAGTTCAAGTCATGGAAATCAAGCCCATAATAAAACATGAGCCCCCACACAAAGGGATCCGTCGAAGCCTAAACCCGAAGGAAGTGAGACACGAACACCACGTTCTCGCCGGGCTCGGGAGTGGGAATGACCTGCCACAGGCGGGCAACCTATGCGAGATCTCGTCGGTTAGATACCAGCGTCTCGCAGCTTTAGCACATCTTCTTCTCGTGGACGGAGGAAGACATCCATCGGCCGTCTTTGGTCGGAGCGGACATCGTCGAAGGTCCGGCGCCTAAATCTGAAGATTTGGGTGTTGGAACTCGGCCTTGAGGCAAACTCGATGGAGGGTGTAAAAAGAAGAGGGCCTTGGTCTCATTATAAAGAGGTTGAATACCAAGATCCCACCCCGTGGTCGATTAGGACTCACCTTTGATAGAGGAGGCGTGCCAATGGGCACGGTTGGATTACCCACGTCCGTATTGATGGGAATCCCGGAATAAGGGGGCACGATCTATGCTTTGATAAGACGTGCCAGGGAAACCGCCTCGCTAAACGCGCTGAGGTGGAACAGTAAAAAACGATTCATATAAAGGCCTGCCGGGGTGTGATGTCACGCCGCGGAATACGTCAGCAGATCTGTGCAAAAGTTATTCTCTCTACGGTGGTATGTGGAACTTGTTTTGCAGAGCCGGACACTATCCTTGTGTTCAAAACCTTCTATGAAGTATTCGGAGGAGGAACCCGCCTCGCAATGCCGAAGACAATCAACGCTACGGACTCATCGTCATTGAAGCCTGGTTCGGGGCTCTTGAGGAGTCTGGACTAGGGGGTGTCCGGATAGCCGAACTATCATCACTGCCGGACTCCAAGACTATGAAGATACAAGATTGAAGACTTCGTCCCGTGTCCGGATGGGACTTTCCTTGGCATGGAAGGCAAGCTTGACGATACGGATATGTAGATCTCCTACCATTGTAACCGACTCTGTGTAACCCTAACCTATCTGGTGTCTATATAAACCGGAGGGTTTTAGTCCATAGGACGAACAACAATCATACCATAGGCTAGCTTCTAGGGTTTAGCCTCCTTGATCTCGTGGTAGATCTACTCTTGTACTACCCATATCATTAATATTAATCAAGCGGGGTAGGGTATTACCTCCATCGAGAGGGCCCGAACCTGGGTAAAAACATCGTGTCCCTTGTCCCCTGTTACCATCCGCCTAGACGCACAGTTCGGGACCCCCTACCCGAGATCCGCCGGTTTTGACACCGACAGGGGCCATATCCAATTCGGCCCCCAACCGAATACCATTCTGGAGACCCACATGGCTCTGGAATCAGGCAAGCAGCCTCCTTCGAAAGGAGGAGGTGCGCCTATTCCGCCGGTGACCTCTGTCCATCCAGAGGCACCGGATAATCTGCTGGAAGCGCTGCAAGGCGCTTCCATTGTTGAGGAACAACGTATCCTTATGGGTACGGTGGTTGAGAGGGTTCGGTCCATTAAGAGTGGACTGACCGAAGCCTGCACCAGCCTTCTAATAGGCTTTGAGGTAAGCAACGCAATATAAAAAGAATATCATAGTATAGACAGTAGCCCCTGAGACTCTGTCCGGTGTTCGGAAAGAAAAGCCGGATAGAGGATCAAATAATTTCGCAGGATACTAACCACACATGTCTATGTGAAATAAGCAGGCATCATTACTGGCTGCGACCTCTCATGCTGCCGAAGTCTCCGGACTGAAGCAGAGGTTGGAGCTGGCCGAGGAGGAGCTCGGCCAAACAAGAAAGCAGCTGGAGGATAAGCAAGGTATGTAATGACCTACTTAGATATAGAGAGATATGAATTATTTTTGTTGATCAGAGTGCCATGATATTTGTAGGAGTGGCGACCGAGGTGGAGACCCTCAAGAAGGCGCTGGCCGAGGCCCAAAAGAAAGCGGTAAAGGAGCAAGCCGCCCGTGAAAAACACGAGGCCAGAGTTGATTAGGTCCAGCAGGAGCTCTGGGACGCCGTGAAGAAATGCGAGTCCTTGGAGTGCAATATTGCGGATCAAGAGACCAAACTCGCCAAGGCTCGCCAAAGCGCACAAGATGCCCGGGTTGAAGCCAGGCGCCCTCGAGAAATCCAAGAGGCCAGAAAAATCACGGCGGGTAAGGCCTTCATTATGCAGAGCAAATATGTGAAGAAGAGGTATCTCTTGCTAACCCGGATTTGGAGTTCTCCATGAGCATTTGCGGATTTACCACGTAGTGTTGCCGACGCTGCGGAGTTCTTCCGAGCTGAAGAGGGGAGCTCGGCGGAGAAGCTATTCTGGTCGCAATACCTTGCGCCAGAACATCCGGTGCCCTTTAGCGATCAGCTAAAACAGCTGGTCGAACTGCATAGGGTGGCCGAACTAGCCATGAAGGATTTGATAATCCGGCTATGTCCTACCGAAGCCATACCCAGCAGCTACTTCGGGCTCGTGAAGCGGCTGGTCAATGCCTGCCGCCGGCTTGACGTCATCAAGCGATCAGTCTGCATCGAGGGTCCGCGGATGGCTTCGCCCGTGTCAAAGTGCAGTGGGCGAAGATGAACGCCGTCAAGCTCGGGACTGAGGGACCGCCCGCTGGCAAGGAGCACCGCACGCCCGAGCGGTATTTTGATGATGTCCTGGAGGGATCCCGCATTGTAGCGGAGCAGTGTGCTAAGGACATTATTTTTGAATGAATACATTCATGCTATCCTGTCTTGTATGGTGAAACAAAGCTGATATGTAATATAATGCTTATTTTTTTTAGAATTTTACCTCCTGTGCGGCCGTTTTGTTAAATCTAAGAGTTGGTCAGTCGTCGACTTCAGCCCCCACGTAGGTAGTACGGGGGTGTTCGGGATGGAATCTAAACACTCTTGATCCGAAGGTTTGGTCCTTCAAGGAGGTGTCTAGCGCAACGAACCAGGCAATCAGACTATTTAGCTTTATCACCCTCACTTAGCCATAGGAGTTTAACAAATAAAAATGTAGGTGCAGCCCTTGGTTAGTATTTAATCCGGACTAGGGTGTTCTAGACACCTCATCGGGTGAAGGCCGATTTGTCGCACAAGGCGGAAAAAATCGCAAAAGATTTTGAACCTCCGAATAGTTGACCAGCTCTTGCCACATCATGACAGTCAGTTTTCAGCTTTCTCTACTGAGGTGTTTGCTCGGATAAACCAGAAACACAATCGCAGTAGTTCTCCCTTTACTACCCTAGCCAATAGAGCGGAACGTAAGGTCGTAAGCACAGGAGCGGGGCAACCCAACTATTGACCAAAGACATGATTCGGAGCCAATGCATATAATGCTAAAATTCGGAGTGCCGAACTGTACTGTAAAAAGTGTTTGGACTTTGTTGCCTTAGTATGGAGCGCAATTAAGCCCCTGGTCAGTTTAAAGCGTACCAAAGTGTACGGGTGCAATCGATAAGAATAGCGAAAAATGAAGTTGTAAGCTAATGCCACATAAGTTGGGCCGCAAACTGTTTTCATTATAATTTGATTAATATGTCAAAGCATATTTGTACAAATAGTGCGATAAGCAGCCTGGCTATTTAACATGCCAGGACCAAGGGGTAGCTGCATGCGGGTCCTGAAAACAGGTAGAGTGATCGTCAAGAAGAACGTTTAGAGACTCCTCCACACGTCTGTTCTGCTTGTCGCCTTTGGTATATCTATCCTTCGAAGGGATCGATGATCAGGTCGTCGAGAGGGGCCTGTGAAAAAGAGATGAAAAAAGGTAAGAAGGAAAATTAAAAGTATGCGTGGGAGCCGTATGATGGACCACAGCCAAGTTATGCCTCCGTCTATGCCCATGGTATTTTGAGTGTGTGTAGTTATATGCCTTGATCTGAATGCCGCCATTTGGTGGGACCGAGGCGGAGGTCGATTGCTAGTCCAGCTCGACGAGCCGGACTGTCTGCTGCAGAGTAGTCTCGCCGCGTTTGTGATGTCCGGAGCTTGGCCGCCGAATTAAGGTTCTGCTTGATAAGGCCGCTCTGTACTTCTGCTGCCAGGGCCACGGTGTGCTCCTCGGTACGGAGGGAGCGTTCCGTGTTTCCATTATATTATTACACCGCGTGGGGCGGGCATCTTGAGCTTGAGATAAGCATAGTGTGGCACCATGTTGAATCGAGTGAATGCAGTTTGTCCGAGCAGTGTGTGATAACCACTGCAAAAAGGAACGATATCGAAGATCAAGTCTTCACTTCGGAAGTTGTCCGGGGATCCGAAGACGACGTCCAATGTGATTGAGCCCGTGCAGCGGGCCTCTACACCTGGTATAACTCCTTTAAAGGTAGTTTTTGTGGGTTTGATCCTTGATGGATCGATGCCCATTTTGTGCATTGTATCCTGATAGAGCAGGTTGAGGCTGCTACCACCGTCCATGAGGACTCGCGTGAGGTGGAATCCATCAATTATTAGGTCGAGGACCAGTGCGGCTGAACCTCCATGACGGATACTGGTCGGATGGTCCCTGCGATCGAAGGTGATCGGGCATGACGAACATGGATTGAATTTTGGGGCGAGTGGCTCTATCGAATAGACGTCCCTGAGCGCGCGTTTGCGCTCTCTCTTGGGGATATGGGTATCGTATATCATGTTCACCGTTTTAACCTGAGGGGGAAACTTCTTCTGTCCCCCTGTGTTCGGTGGACGGGGCTCCTCATCATCGCCCTCACTTTGCGACCCCTTCTCCTTGTTCTCGGCATTTAACTTGCTGGCCTGCCTAAAGACCTAACAACTTCTGTTGGTATGATTGGTTGGCTTATCGGGGTGCCGTGTATCTGGCACGGACGATCGAGTATGCAGTCCAAGCTGGATTAGCCCGGATTGTTCCTTTTAAATGGTTTCTTCCGCTGGTCGGACTTGGAGCCACTGAATCTGGCGTTGACCGCCGTGTCATCGGTATTGTTATTGTTGATTCAACGCTTGTGTATGTTGCGTCGGGGCTTGCCGTTGCTATTTCTGGCTTCAGAGGTGCCAGGTTCTCTTGCATTGTTATTTCTACGGGCTAGCCAGCTATATTCGCCCATGCAAAAGCGGGTCATGAGTGCCATGAGGGCTGCCATGGACTTCGGCTTTTCCTGGCCGAGGTGTCGGGCGAGCCATTTGTCGCGGATGCTGTGTTTAAAGGCCGCTAGGGCTTCGGCATCCGGATAGTCGACGATCTGGTTCTTTTTAGTTAAGAGCCTAGTCTAGAATTTCCTGGCTGACTCTCCAGGCTGCTGGACTATGTGACTTAGGTCATCGGCATCCGGAGGTCGGACGTATGTACCTTGGAAGTTATCGCGGAAGGCGTCTTTGAGGTCCTCCCAGCTGCCAACGGAGTTTTCAGGGAGGCTGTTCAACCAGTGTCGAGCTGGTCCCTTGAGTTTTAGTGGGAGGTATTTGATGGCGTGAAGATCATCACCGCCGGCCATATGAATATGGAGAAGAAAATCTTTGATCCATACCGCGGGGTCTATTGTCCCATCATATGATTCAATGTTCACGGGTTTAAACCCTTCTGGGAATTCATGTTCCATTACTTCATCAGTGAAGCAAAGGGGGTGTGTGCGCCTCTATCTCAGGCCACGTCACGACGTAGCTCGGATGGAGTCCGTCTGCGGTTTTCGGCCCGGGCGTGATTATGCTTGTCACATCCGGCTAGATAGCCATCGTCGCGACACGGGGCACGCCCCCGCGATCCATAGATCGATCTGGTCTCTCCTGCTCTACTGTCCAGGTCCTGCCGCAGGTCATATTTATATCCCCGAGTTGTTTTATCTCTGCCTTTACAGCGAGGTAGTATGGGCTGATGTTCGACTTGAGTTGCCGCTTTGTCCCGGTCACGTGGTGGTCAATCAACCGCATTATGCGTTGATGGTACGGGCTCAAGTGCCTCGTCATTAAATTGAGGTAGCAATTTGCACTTCGGGTAACTCTTGGTTGGGTGCTCGAGGCCGTATTCCTCGGCTGCCAAGACATTAGTCCATCTGTCGTTGAGCAGATCTTGATCAGCTTGAAGCTACTGCTGCTTCTTTTTCAGGCTCCTTGCAGTGGCTATAGCCGGCACTTAAAGCGTTCCTGCTCGAGAGGTTCCTCAGGCACGATAAAACCTCGTTACCGAGGCTCACCTCATCCTTAGAGAGCGGAAGATAATAACTGTCCTCCGAGTCTTCGTTTATGGCCTGTTCATCAGGGCTGAGTCGCCCATCTTCCCGTTCGTCCTGTTCGGAGGTTGGCTCAACGGGATCTTCATTGTCTTCGGCATCGTCTAGAGTATGCATGTGCCGGTATTGCTGTCTTTTCCACAGCGTGACTTAAAGCGATGCCGCTATCGTCGGCGCTATGGCTGTATCTCAGGATGTTTATCCTCGACTGGGTCTTCTTTGTCATCACCGTTAGCTTCTTTGGGTGTATCCACCATGTACACGTCATACGAAGAGGTGGCAATCCAGCGTCCGGTAAACGGCGGGTTTTGGGACTGCTCTTCCCCGACATCGTCGTCCATACCGTCGATGTCTTCGGAGCCGTAATTGAGCATGTCGGTTAAGTCCTCGATAGTGGCTATAAAGTGGGTGGTGGGTGGGACGTAAAATTCCCTGCTCTCAGCCCCTAGTCCGGTCTGGGCGTAGTTTGGATGTTGCTCCTCTGTAATGACAAGGGATCACATTAAGTCCAGAGTCTCGCTTAAAGGCGAGGTTTGACCCGAGAGAAGAGAGCTCGTGAAGTACAACGAGAAGGAGACTCCTTGGCCGAACTCACACAATGCTGACTCTGAGGATTTGGAACCAGTGTCCGGAGAAGGGTCCGGCTTCATGATGGTTGCTAGCGACACTACTTCCCCCGGCTCTCCCACAATGGGCCTAGTGGCCGCAGATAGTCCGGCGAGCTCAGGGAGCCCATCTTCGGACCTGGCGATACGCTCCGGATCTAAGGCCAGAGCGGAGGTTGGGGGCGCGAATCCTTGGAAGATCAAGTCTCCTCGGATATCAACGTCATAGTCCAGATTTCCAAAACTAATCTGGTGACCTGGGGCGTAGCTGTCGATCTGCTCTAGATGGCCAAGTGAGTTGGCCAGCAGTGTGAAGCTGCCGAACACAAAGATCTGGCCGTGGAGGAAAGCCTCCCTCAGGGCAGCATTGTTGTAGATGATTGACGGGGTCATCGAACCTTCTAGTGACGACACAGAGGAACTCTCAATGAAAGCACCAATGTTGGTGTCAAAACCGGCGGATCTCGGGTAGGGGGTCCCGAACTGTGCGTCTAAGATCGATGGTAATAGAAGACAGGGGACACGATGTTTAACCAGGTTCAGGCCCTCTCTATGGAGGTAATACCCTACTTCCTGCATGATTGATCTTGATGAATATGAGTATTACAAGAGTTAATCTACCACGAGATCGTAATGGATAAAACCCTAGAAGTCTAGCCTGTATGATTGTGATTGCCTCTACGGACTAACCCCTCCGGTTTATATAGACATCGGAGGTGACTAGGATTGTACAAAGTCGGTTACAGAGAAAGGAATCTTCATATCCGAACGCCGAGCTTCCATCCACCCCAAGGAGAGTCCCATCGGGACACGGGAGAGAGTCTTTTGTCTCGTATCTTCACGGCCCATCAGTCCGGCCCACGTCCAACAGATCGGACGCCCGAGGACCCCTTAATCAAGGACTCCCTCAACAACGCAACGGGTTAACATGCCACAAACGGGCTTATTCTAACCACCGACCAAATTTGGCCCATTAGGAGAACGGGCCAGTAACGGGCCGAAAGTAATCGAGGGCCGAAAAGGAGCCCAAGAACGTATGGGCCGTCAGTAGGACGAAAGCTAACACGGGCTGGAAAGGGCCCATGTGAATCATGGGCCGTTAATGGATACAATGAAATTTACTGTTCATTATGGCCTAGAGTCACTGTGGGCCACTAAAGGGCCCAAAGATGCGAAAGGCCTCATATGGGCCGAAAGACGTTGTGGGCCATACATGGGCCAAAAGTGAAACGGGCTGGTGTTATATTCGACGGCCCACATCACGATGTTGGGCCGATTTCGGGAAGGCCTAACGGGCTGTGAATTACCGGGCCGTAAAATGGGCTATGTGCGAACAGACCGTTAACAAGCTTTTGATGGGTCGGCCCGCTAGCTTTTGACCAAGTCAAACGGGTCGGCCTTTGTAAGCTAAATGGGCCAATGTTGAGCTATCGCACGTGTTTGCTTCGGCCAATGAGAATTTTACACGGGGAAAATCCCCATTGGTCCGGGTTGTTAGCGGGTTATCGGATCCAAAACCGGACCTGATAGCTTAACGGCGACCCATTATGGTGGATGCAACGTGTTGGTTACCCTTGATGAATGCACTTCCATGACGCGTCATTTATTCCGTGATGATAATTTTGGTATTGTCATGGAACACTTCTACGACAACACAGGTATGACTATCTTGATTCTGTCATAAAATCGTGATGGATGTACATACATGACAGAAAATGTGACCTACTGTGACAAACACGTATCATCACACAAGTGTATTTCTTTGTAGTGACACTAGCTCCAATTCATCAATTCAATGTAGGCATGTACTCCGTATATAGTCATACGTGCTTATAATAAGAACTTGCATGACATCTTTTTCCCTACCCTCCCATGGCAGCGGTATCCATAAGGAAATCTAAGGGATATTAGGGCCTCCTTTAATAGAGAACCGGAATAAAGCATTAACACATAGTGAATACATGCACTCCTCGAATTACAGTAATCCCCAGAGAGTATCCCAATTATTTCACCTTGGGGTCTATGGTTTAGAACAATAACAAGTGCATATAACTAGCAGATAGTATCAAGAACTCAAATATATTCATGAAAACATAAAGGGTTCATATCTGAAATAATGGCACTCAGGCCCTAGTGACAAGCATTAAGCATAGCAAAGCCATAGCAACATCGATCTCAGAACATAGTGGATACTAGGGATCAAGCCCAAAAAATTGATTCGATTACATGATAAATCTCATCCAGCAATCCTACAGAGGGAGTACTCACTCCCGGTGGTGAGCATCATAAATTTTTGATCAGGAAGGGTTGATGTTCACGATGGCGATGAACCCTCCTCTTCGGAGCCTCGAACAGACTCCAGATCAGCCCTCACGATGAAGAACAGGAGGTTGCAGCGGCTCTATATCGTGAAGTGCGATGAAACCTTATCCCTATTTTTTTTATTTGCGAGGTGGTACTTATGGACTTGGAGGTAGGGCAAACGGATCACCGAGGGGCCCACAAGCTCAGGTGGCACACCCTCGAGGGTGCCACCTGAGCTTGTGGCTCTGTGGTGGCACCCCACTAGTAGATCTTTTCGGTAGTATTTATTTTATATTTCAAAAAAATCTCTATAAATTTTTAGCCCAATCTAAGAACTTCTATTTTTGTAAAAAAATAACACCATGGTAGTTCTGCAGAAAACAACATTAGTCCGGGTTAGTTTCATTCAAATCATGCAAATTAGAGTCCAAAACAAGAGCAGAAGTGTTTGGAAATATAGATAGGCTAGAGACGTATCAGTTAGTCCATAAAATAATATAAAATGGCATATAAAGCATACAAGAATGATAATATAATAGCATGAAACAATCAAAAAATATAGATAATGTTGGAGACATATCAAAGTTACCCAGGTTCGGGCCTCTGAAGAGTAATACCCTACATTCTGCTTTTTGTTGTTATTCACGGTGGGGGATTCCTCATGCAAGGGAATAAAATGTTTAGAGAGATGGCTACCGAGAGTTGTTCTATGAGAGAGGATATGCATCTAAGAACCCATATCCCCCCTTATATACATGGCAGGATCTAGTGTTTGCACGACGAAGATGCGATCTGTCTAGACGTCACCTCCTTCACTTGGAGTCCATGAAGATCCCATGAACTTTTGGGATTCGTTTTGGATTTCCTCCTTCTTCATCTTCTAGGTGGGCCTTAGGGGCCCATAACCAGGTAGGTTGTTGGGCTCCCGCTTGGAGAAGCTACCCCCGGTGTGTGGTACTGACACATTACACAAATCTTAAGTAATGATTGACTTAGCGGTGGAGGAAAGATTGGCAAATGGACGTTGTTGGTCCCTTTCCCAATGATGGGGTGGGGATGCACAACTGGTGACAAGTCTCGTTGCCCCTCTTCCCACTACTACTCCTTCATGTAAAAATCATGTTGAATTTGATTGGAACTACCAAAAGTCTCTTCCATGTTTCTACTTCTTGAGCTTGCGTTGGTTTTTCCCTTGAAGAGGAAAGGGTGATGTAGCAAAGTAGAGATAAGTATTTCCCTCAGTTAAGAACCAAGGTATCAATCCAGTAGGAGATACAAGCAAGTCCCCAATCTATGCACCTGCACAAACAATCAAACACTTGCACCCAATACGATAAATGGGTTGTCAATCCCTTCACGGTCATTTGCACAGGTGAGATCTGATAGATATGGATATAAAATATTACCAAAAAGTAAAACAAAATAAAACTAAATAAATTGCAGCGATATATTTTTGGGTTATTTTGTTTAAAGATCTGAAAAATATATGATGGAAAATAGACCCCGGGGGCATAGGTTTCACTAGAGGCTTCTCTCTTGAAGGAAAATAATATGGTGGGTGAACAAATTACTATCGCGCAATTGATAGAAAAGCACAAAGTTATGACGATATCCAAGGCAATGATTATGCATATAGGCATCACGTCCGTGTCAAGTAGACCGAGACGACTCTGCATCTACTACTATTACTCCACACATAGACCGCTATCTAGCATGCATCTAGAGTATTAAGTTCATAAGAACGGAGTAACACCTTAAGTAAGAGACATGATGTAGAGGGACAAACTCAAGCAATATGATGAAAGCCCCATCTTATTACCCTCGATGGCAACAATACAAATACGTGCCTCGCTACCCCTACTTTGTCACTGGGTGAGGACACTGCAAGATTCAACCCAAAACCAAGCACCTCTCCCATTGCAAGAAAAACCAATCTAGTTGGCCAAACCAAACCGGTAATTTGAAGAGAAATACAAAGATATCAAATCATGCATATAATAATTCAGAGAAGATTCAAATAATATTCATAGATAAACTGATCATAAATCCACAATTCATCGGATCTCGACAAACACACCGCAAAAGAAGATTACATCGGATAGATCTCTAAGAACATCAAGGAGAAAATGGTATTGATGATCAAAGAGAGAGAAGAAGCCATCTAGCTACTTGCTATGGATCTGTAGGTCTATGGTAAACTACTCACGCTTCATTGGAAGGGCAATAGAGTCGATGTAGAAGCCCTCCGTGATCGAATCCCCCTCCAGCAGGGTGCCGGAAAAGGCCCCAATATGGGATCTCACGAGTACAGAAAGTTACGGCAGCGGAAAAGTATTTTGATTGACGCTTCTGGTCATTTGGGAATACTTGGGAATTTATAGGCCAAAGATTAGGGTTAGAGGAGTCCCGTGGGGCCCACAAGCCAGCCCCCCCCCCCTAGGGTGCGCCCTGAGGGCTTCTGGAGCCCTCGAGACTCTTCTGACTTCGTCTCCAAGTCCTACGTGTGTCTTCTAGTCCAAAAAATCATCGTAAAGTTTTATTCCGTTTGGACTCCGTTTGATATTCTTTTCTGTAAAACTCAAAAACAAGGGGAAAATGGAAACTAGCACTGGGCTCTTGGTTAATAAGTTAGTCCCAAAAATAATAAAAATAGCATATTAATGCATATAAAACATCCAAAACAAATAATATAATAGCATGCAACAATAAAAAATTATAGATATGTTGGAGACGTATCAAGCATCCCCAAGCTTAATTCATGCTCGTTCTCGAGTAGGTAAATGATAAAAACAGAATTTTTGATGTGGGATGCTACCTAACATATTTATCCATGTAATTTTCTTTATTGTGACATGAATATTCAGATCCATAATATTCAAAAAAAAATTAATATTGACATAAAAACAATAATACTTCAAGCATACTAATAAAGCAATCATGTCTTCTCAAAATAACATGGCCAAAGAAAGTTATCCCTACAAAATCATATAGTCTGGCTATGCTCCATCTTGATCACACAAAGTATTAAATCATGCACAACCCCAATGACAAGCCAAGCAATTGTTTCATGCTTTTGATGTTCTCAAACTTTTTCAACTTTCACGCAATATATGAGCGTGAGCCATGGATATAGCATTGTAGGTGGAATAGAATATTGTGGTTGTGGAGAAGACAAAAAGAAGGAGATAGTCTCACATCAACTAGGCGTGTCAATGGGCTATGGAGATGCCCATCAATAGATATCAATGCGAGTGAGTAGGGATTGCCATGCAACGGATGCACTAGAGCTATAAGTTTATGAAAGCTCAAAAAGAAACTAAGTGGGTGTTGATACGTCCATCTTGCATCATGCATTTATATTGATATTTATTGCATTATGGGTTGTTATTACACATTATGGTACAATACTTACGCCTTTTCTCTCTTATTTTACAAGGTTTACATGAATAGGGAGAATGCCGACAGCTGGAATTCTGGACTGGAAAAGGAGCACATCTGAGAGACCTATTCTGCACTGAAGGAAATATGCCCTAGAGGCAATAATAAAGTTGTTATTTATATTTCCTAATATCATGATAAATGTTTATTATTCATGCTAGAATTGTATTAACCAGAAACTTAGCACAAGTGCGAATACATAGACAAACAGGGTGTCCCTAGTATGCCTCTACTAGACTAGCTCGTTAATCAAAGATGGTTAAGTTTCCTAACCATAGACATGTGTTGTCATTTGATGAACGGGGTCACATCATTAGAGAATGATGTGATGGACAAGACCCATCCGTTAGCTTAGCATAATGATCGTTTAGTTTTATTGCTATTGATTTCTTCATGACTTATACATATTCCTCTGACTATGAGATTATGCAACTCCCGAATACCGGAGGAACACTTTGTGTGCTATCAAATGTCAGAACGTAACTGGGTGATTATAAAAATGATCTACAGGTGTCTCCGATGGTGCTTGTCGAGTTAGAAGATTGAGATTAGGACTTGTCACTCCGTGTACCAGAGAGGTATCTCTGGGCCCTCTCGGTAATGCACATCACTATAAGCCTTGCAAGCAATGTTACTAATGAGTTAGTTGCGGGATGATGCATTATGGTACGAGTAAAGAGACTTGGCGGTAACGAGATTGAACTAGGTATGAAGATACCGACGATCGAATCTCGGGCAAGTAACATACCATTGACAAAGGGAATAACGTATGTTGTTATGCGGTTTGACCGATAAAGATCTTCGTAGACTATGTAGGAACCAATATGAGCATCCAGGTTTCGCTATTGGCTATTGACCGGAGAAGTGTGCCGGTCATGTCTACATAGTTCTCGAACCCATAGGGTCCGCACGCTTAATGTTCGATGACGATTTGTATTATGAGTTATGTGATTTGATGACCGAAGTTTGTTGGGAGTCCCGGATGAGATCACGGACATGACGAGGAGTCTCGAAATGGTCCAGAGGTAAATATTCATATATTGGAAGGTTGCATTTGGACATCGAAATGGTTCCGAGTGGTTCAGGCATTTTTCCGGAGAACCGGGAGGTTATCGGAACCCCCCGGGAGAAGTATTGGGTCCATCGGGCCCTATTGGAGGAGAGGATAAAGACCACGTGAGAGGGGCGCCCCCCCCCCCTTGCCCAAACTGAATTGGACTAGGGGAGGGGGTCGGGGCCCCTCTTTCCTTCTCCCTCTCTCTCCCTTCCCCTTTTCCCTCTCCGGTGGAAGGAAGGAAGGGGGCCGAATCCTACTTGGACTAGGAGTCCAAGTAGGACTGCCCCCTTATGGCGCGCCCCCCTAGGCCGGCCACCTACTCCTCCTCCCTTTATATATGGAGGCGGGGAGCACCCCAAAGGCACAACAGACATCTCTTAGCCATGTGCGGTGCCCCCCTATGCCGGTAACTTCATCATCACCGTCGCCACGCCGTCGTCTTGTGGAACTCTCCTCGCCCTCAATCGGGATCAAGAGCTCGAGGGACGTCATCGTGCTGAACGTGCGCTGAACATGGAGGTGCCGTTCATTTGGCACTTGGATCGGTTGGATCGTGAAGATGTTCGACTACTTCAACTGCGTTACTAAACGCCTCTGCTTTCGGTCTACGAGGGTACATGGACACACAGTCCCGTCTTGTTGCTATGCATCTCCTAGATAGATCTTGCGTGATCGTAGGATTTTTTTTAATACTGTGCTCCCCAACAGTGGTATCCGAGCCAGGTCTATGCGTAGATGTTATATGCATGAGTAGAACACAATGAGTTGTGCGCGATAATAGTCATACTACTTACCACCAATGTCTTACTTTGATTCGGCGGTATTGTTGGATGAAGTGGCCCGAACAGATATTACATGACCGCATTCATGAGACTGGTTCTACCGACGTGCTTCGCACATAGGTGGCTAGCGGGTGTCTGTTTCTCCAACTTTAGTTGAATCTAGTTTGACAACGGCCGGTCCTTGTTGAAGGTTAAAACAACACACTTGATGAAAAATCATTGTGGTTTTGATGCGTAGGTAAGAACGGTTCTTGCTAGAAGCCCATAACAGCCACGTAAAACTTGCAGCAACAAAGTAGAGGACGTCTAACTTATTTTTACAGGGCATGTTATGATGTGATATGGTCAAGACGTGATGAGATATAAATTGTTGTATGAGATGATCGTGTTTTGTAGAAGTTATTGGCAACTGGTAGGAGCCTTATGGTTGTCGCTTTATTGTATGAAATGCAATCTCCATGTAATTGCTTTACTTTATCACTAAGCGGTAGCGATACTCGTAGAATTAAGAGTTGGAGAGACGACAATGATGCTACGATGGAGATCAAGGTGTCAAGCCGGTGACGATGGAGAGCATGACGGTGCTTTGGAGATGGAGATCAAAGGCACAAGATGATGATGGCCATATCATGTCACATATTTTCATTACATGTGATGTTTATCCTTTATGCATCTTGTTTTGCTTAGTACGATGGTAGCATTATAAGATGAACCCTCACTAAATTTCAAGGTATAAGTGTTCTCCTTGAGTATGCACCATTGCTACAGTTCGTCGTGCCGAGACACCACGTGATTATCGAGTGTGATAATCTCTACGTTCACATACAATGGGTGCAAGCCAGTTTTGCACGTGCAGAATACTTGGGTTAAACTTGACAAGCCTAGCATATGCAGATATGGCCTCGGAACAATGAGACCGAAAGGTCAAACGTGAATCATATAGTAGATATGATCAACATAGTGATGTTCACCATTGAAAACTACTCCATCTCACGTGATGATTGGACATGGTTTAGTTGATATGGATCACGTGATCATTTAGATGATTAGAGGGATGTCTATCTAAGTGGGAGTTCTTAAGCAATATGATTAACTGAACTTAAATTTATCATGAACTTAGTACCTGCTAGTTTTTGCATGTCTATGTTGTTGTAGATCAATGGCCCGTGCTACCGTTCCTTTGAATTTTAATGCGTTCCTAGAGAAAGCTAGTTGAACGATGATGATAGCAGTTACACAGACTGGGTCAGTAACTTGAGGATTATCCTCATTGCTACACAGAAGAATTACGTCCTGGAAGCACCGCTAGGTGCAAGACCCGCTGCAGGAGCAAATGCGGACGTTATGAACGTCTGGCAGAGCAAAGCTGATGACTACTTGATAGTTCAGTGCCATGCTTTACGGCTTAGAATTGGGACTTCAAAGACGTTTTGAATGTCATGGAGCATACGAGATGTTCCAGGAGTTGAAGTTAATATTTCAAGCAAATGCCCGAGTTGAGAGATATGAAGTCTCCAACAAGTTCTATAGCTACAAGATGGAGGAGAATAGTTCTGTCAGTGAACACATACTCAGAATGTCTGGGTACCATAACCACTTGAATCAGCTGGGAGTTAATCTTCCTGATGATAGTGTCATTGACAGAGTTCTTCAATCACTTCCACCAAGCTATAAAGGCTTCGTGATGAACTATAATATGCAAGGGATGGAAAAGACTATTCCCGAGCTCTTCGCGATGCTAAAGGCTGCGGAGGTAGAAATCAAGAAGGGGTATCAAGTGTTGATAGTTAACAAGACCACTAGTTTCAAGAAAAAGGGCAAAGAGAAGAAGGGGAACTTCAAGAAGAACGGCAAGCAAGTTGCTGCTCAAGGGAAGAAACCCAAGTCTGGACCTAAGTCTGAGACTGAGTGCTTCTACTGCAAAGGGACTAGTCACTGGAAGCGGAACTGCCCCAAGTATTTGGAGGATAAGAAGGATGGCAAACTGAAAGGTATATTTGATATACATGTTATTGATGTGTACCTTACTAATGCTCGTAGTAGCGCCTGGGTATTTGATACTAGTTCTGTTGCTCATATTTGCAACTCAAAACAAGGGCTATGGATTAAACGAAGATTGGCTAAGGACGAGGTGACGATGCGCATGGGAAATGGTTCCAAAGTCGATGTGATCGCCGTCGGCACGCTACCTCTACATCTACCGTCCTGATTTTTAGACCTAAATAATTGTTATTTGGTGCCCGCGTTGAGCATGAACATTATATCTGGATCTTGTTTGATGTGAGACGGTTATTCATTTAAATCAGAGAATAATGGTTGTTCTATTTATATGAGTAATATCTTTTATGGTCATGCACCCTTGATGAGTGGTCTATTTTTGTTGGATCTCGATCGTAGTGATACACATGTGCATAATATTGAAGCCAAAAGATGCAAGGTTAATAATGATAGTGCAACTTATTTGTGGCACTGTCGTTTAGGTCATATTGGTGTAAAGCGCATTAAGAAACTCCATGCTGATGGGCTTTTGGAATCACTTGATGCTTGCGAACCATGCCTCATGGGCAAGATGACTAAGACTCCGTTCTCTGGAACAATGGAGCGACCAACTGACTTATTGGAAATAATACATACTGATGTATGCGATCTGATGAGTGTTGAGGCTCGCGGAAGGTATCTGTCGGTGTACAAAAGTTGGGGCCTTCTATACCCCTTTACTTGTGCACGAGGAGTTGTAGCCACACCTGCGGCCACGCTTGGCGGGGCAGAGGAAGCAAGATACAAGACTACCAGAGCAGCGCTGAAACCTGAGGCGCGAACAGTGAAGGGGCAAGGTGGGTCTCCCCCGGCAAGAGCCTTGCCGGGGACGACCTATGATGCCCTGGCAAGGGTCTTGCTGGGGCAACTTACCTAACACCAGCGAGGCCGCCACCCTTGAGCTTGAGAGTTCTGACACCATCGACAACATTGGAACCAAAGCTCGGGAGGCACCTGCATGGTGGCATGCAGATCTTTGTGAATATTGAAGGCCTGCAAGACTAGATGGGAACCAGAAGATGAAGGCCCCCCAGCAAGACCTTTGCCGGGGGCACTTACAAGACCCCGGCAAGATCCTTGCCGGGGGCATCTGCGGGGCCACAACTAGGCCGGCACTTTCCAAGGTTTCGCTCCCCCGTGGCCGTTACAACGCAGCAGCCAGCCTGTCAACTAGGCACACACCTACGTAGCAGCATGCAGCTTCTAGGCCAACCAGGCAAGCACCTACGTGGTGGCATGCATTTCTTCGTGAAGACTCTGCCACCGCACAAGCTCAGCAGCCAGCCAGTGTGGTGCTGCATGCCTCGTCAGCCTGGACGCCCGTCGGAGCGAGGCGAAGCGGCAACAGACGGGATGGGTGTAGGATCAAAAGTATGTCTAGAGGGGGATGATTAGACTACTTGACCAAACAAAAATCTAGCCTTTTTCCCAATTTTAGTTCTTGGCAGATTTTAGCAACTTTGCACAAGTCAAGCAATCAACCTACACATGCAATTCTAAGAGTATAGCAGCAGAATGTAAAACAATTGCATATGAAGGTAAAGCCAGGAGTTTAAGGGAGCAAACGCAATGTTGACACGGAGATTTTTTATCCGTGGTTCCGATAGGTGGTGCTATCATACATCCACGTTGATGGAGACTTCAACCCACGAAGGGTAACGCAGTTCTGAAGTCCATGGAGGGCTCCGCCCATGAAGGGTCCAAGAAGAAGCAACCTTGTCTATCGCACCATGGTCGTCACCCATGAAGGACTTGCCTCACTAGGGTAGATCTTCACGAAGTAGGCGATCTCCTTGCCTTACAAACTCCTTGGTTCAACTCCACAGTCTTGACGGAGGCTCCCAAGTGACACCTAGCCAATCTAGGAGACACCACTCTCCAAGAAGTAACAAATGGTGTGTTGATGATGATTTCCTTGCTCTTGTGCTTCGAATGATAGTTTCCCCAACACTCAACTCTCTCTCTCACAAGATTTGGATTTGGTGGAAAGAAGATTTGAGTGGAAAGCAACTTGGTGAAGGCTACAGATCAAGATTTATGTGGTTGGCATGGAATATCTTGACCTCAACACAAGTGTAGGTGGTTCTCTCTCAGAAAATGTATGTTGGAAGTGTAGGCATGTTCTGATGGCTCTCTCCACGAATGAAGAGTGGGTGGAGGGGTATATATAGCCTCCACACAAAATCTAACCCTTACACACAAATCACCAAACTCGGTGGGACCGAATTGTTAAACTCGGTTAGACCGATTTAGTTCATAATGTGACCGTTAGGGTTTTTGGTGGGACCGACTCGTGAACTCGGTGAGACCGATTTCGTTAGGGTTAGGGCATAATGTAATCTCGGTGAGACCAATTACACAAACTCGGTGAGACCGATTTTGGTAATTGACAAACAGAGAGTTGGTCAGGCAAACTCGGTGGGACCGATTCGCTCATCTCGGTTGGACCGAAATGTTATGAAAAGGAAACAGAGTGTTTGCATTGCAATCTCGGTGGGACCGTTCGCTCATCTCGGTTTGACCGAAACGTTACGAAGGGAAACAAAGAGATTACTATCCCATCTCGGTGAGACCGAGATACCTATCGGTGAGACCGAAAAGACTAGGGTTTCTGGCAGTGGCTATGTCAATTGAACTCGGTGGCGCCGGATAGACAGTTTCGGTGGGGCCGAGTTGGACTTTTGGTTTGGGACATATGTGGATGTAAGTAAGTAGTTGAGGGTTTTTGGAGCATATCACTAAGCACTTGAGCAAGAAACTCATTAAGCAACACCTCACCCCCTCTTGATAGTATTGGCTTTCCTATGGACTCAATGTGATCTTGGAACACTTAAAATGAAAAATGTAGAGTCTTGTGCTTTGAGCTTGAGCCAATCCTTTGTACTTAGTATTTTGAGGGGTCCACTTTTGTCATCCATGCCATGCCAATCATTGAGCTTTCCTGAAATTTTTATCTTGAAATAGTATTAGCTCAATGAGCTATATGTTGTTAGGAATTACCAAAACCACCCAGGGATAGTTGCACTTTCAATCTCCCCCTTTTTGGTAATTGATGACAACATATAGATCAAAGCTTCGACAAATGATAATAAGATTGAAAAACATCGTAAACTGCGAAGTATGTGATAAACAAGAGCCCCCCCTAAATTTGTGCATTATTTAAAATTTGCTTTTGAATGCAAATGCACAATCGATTAGGATCATGGGTTACTCTTCCATGTCACATACATCTTGGTGGAGCGCTCAAAATGATATAAGTTAAAAGCATGCGCTCATCACCAAGCAAAGTGAATGATCATATAGAGATATAAGAGATAATATCATCCAACAAGCATAAAGGGTAGCATATGACCAAACACATGATCAAACGAGTATCTCACAAGCACATAAAGTATCTCACACAAGCACACAATGAAAGGTTCAACCAAAATAGCAAGAGAGATAAAAAAGCAACACTCTCTCTCGAAGCCTATGATCTATACATTTTTCTCCCCCTTTGGCAACAAGTTACCAAAAAGTTCAAAAATGCATAGTGCTAAACGTCTCTCAGGCTTGGTCTTCGGTAGGAGGTGTTGAGATGACTCTGAGAACGAAAGCTTCTGTTGATGTAGCTGGAGCTGGTGGAGTGGCTGCTGGAGGTGGCACTGGAGCTGTAGCTGCTGGTGCTGATGCTGTTGCTCTAGTATCTGTCACGAGCACTGCAGCAGATCTTTATCCTCTAGGCACTCTAGCAAAAGCATCTGTGGTAGACTTGCCCTTCTTCTCCTCTGCTTCCTCCTGTATCTGCTCAACCGTAGTTTGGATCTTAGTTACCTTGACATCCAGATCATAGAACTTCTGCTCGATGATCCTCTCCAAACTCTCCTGGTTTTGAGTCAGGGTGGCCAAGCCCTTCTCAATCCTCAGGGTGGATTGGATCAGATATCCAATCTGGTCTTGCTTGCTCTTCAAGAATACCTGAGATGCCTCCTCTACACTTGGCATCTTTGTAGCTTTCTCTCTCTCTCTCTTCTCATGTGCTTGCACTGATGTGGGGTCATCCTCATTCATCACCACAGTGTTGTTTTCAAATTCAGGGTATATAGCCAGGTGTTCCTTATCCAAGAGATAAGTCATGGTGCCCATTTTAGAATTGATGAGCTCCTGAATTTGTGGGGCATACCCACAACTTCTCTTCTGGTCAGCAGCAATCCTCTTGATTGTATCAACAATCAAACTCATGACCTTGAACTTCTATGGGACTTCAAATATATGCAGCAAGTTTATAGCATGTCCTCTGATCATCTTGTGATCACCTGACTTGGGTAGCAGTGTGTGCCTTAGAATCCAGTTTATGGTAGGCGCATCCGAGATAGCAAGAAGTGGACAGATCCAAACTTATGAGTATCCAAAGCATCATCTGGGATCTCTTTGTACATGTTGGCAATTGTATTGTGATCTTTCTTCTTCTCAGCATAAATGTCCAAGTCATCCTCATGTTCCTCAGGGGCATTGATAAGCTTGGCCCACTCATCAACTGTAGACTGGTATCTAGTACCCTCAGACATCCATACTATCCTTCCATCTGGATAGAAGTGGGCAAGGAGTAAACTGCATAATCAACTCATCATTCCACTTAGTGAGCTTCTGGGCAACAAATGTGTCAACTCCACATGCCTTGAAGCTATCATACACACCAGGGAAGTGATCCTCATTCTCCTTGATGAACTTCCAGTCAACCCATCTCATGTCACACACTATGGGCTTCTTGTCAAGCAGAATTGTCTCATTGTCAAGCAGAATTGTCTCATAGAAGTCTTGTTGTTCCTTAGTGTGAAACCTGTAGTCCACAACAGTCCTCCTCCTGATAGCATATGGATCAGACTTTCTCCATAGTCTCAGTCCTGCATCCTTCCTGATTTTCATGTTTTCTGCAACTGGGTGTGCATCATTGTGGTCATGGATCTTGGGCTTCAGCTTTCTTAGCACTTGGGCTTCATCTTCTTCAACAGCTTCACGCACTGGGGCCTTGTTCTTCTCCTCAGCAGGGATGTTTCTAGTGCTTCTCTTGGGTTTAGGCTTTGGAGCTGGAGCAGCAGCCTTGGGAGCAGATTGGGGCTTAGACGGAGCAGCCCTGATCTGATTGCATCTCCCATGAGCTTTTGAGTTTTGGGTGCTGGTGCAGCATCCTCCTGCTCTTCTTCTTCTTCTTCTTCTTCTTCTTCTTCTTCAGAATCAATCCTCATTGAGGGCTTGCCAAGAACTCTGGCAGTAGTGGTTCTGGCCCTCTTCTTATTCTTATCCTTAACAGCTGCTTCTTCTTCAGATTCAATGGTGAACTTCATGGTTTCACCTGTGGCAACTTTTCTTGGCTTAGACATGGGCTGTCTTCTTGCTAGAGCCTTTGTTTTCAGTCCAGGCTTTGTTGCAGCAAGTGTGCCATACACCTTTTTCAGCACCTTTTTCCTTGAAGTGGCCTCATCCTCAGGAACCACATAATCTTCATCCTATGAATCAGAAGTTTTCTTCTTCCTTGTCCTGGTAGCTTCCTTTGGCAAGTTACTTGGTGTGCTCCTACTGCCATCATCATAGATGCTAGAGGGATCAGAACCCTCACTCATCTGCACCTGCTGTTCAAACTTGTTCTGGTTGTCACTTTGGTTAGACATCTTGCAGGCAAACTGTTAGCAGACCCTGTGAATAGATTATAGATGAGGTAGAGAAGATGAATATCACAAAGTACCGGAGTTTTGCAAAACAGATGACTTAAAAACTTAGTTTTAGTTCTTCACAGAAAGCATTTCGGATCTACTGATTTGTAACTCGGTGATACCGAAGCAGCTTTTGGAACCTAAACTAGTGAACTCGGTCAGACCGAGTCACAGTTCGGTGGTACCGAGACTGCTAGGGTTTCACAGAGAAATCGAACTCAGTCACACCGATTTGCAATGGTAAGACCAAAAACGCATGTGCTCTGGCCTAAGACAAATCGGTGAGATCGATTTATACAACTCGGTTGGTCCGAGATGAATTCGGCGCATACCTAACCCTAAATTTTCAAATCAAAACTAATCTACGGGACATTTTCGCTGGACAGGATGATCTCAATCGTGGCAAGAATCATGGCAAAGCAATGTGCTAAGAATCGGAGTTATGGATTAGCACAAAGATCAAGTTCGTACCCTAGTTCGGTGGTGAACTTGCTACGGCGGCAACGGCAGGGCAGATTGCCGTTGACGTCGGTGGAGACCAGTGGCGGGAGGTCGCTGGCAACGAGAGGACGATCCGGAGACCCGAGGAGGCAGAGCAGGTTACGCGCGGGCGAAGAGGTTCAGAAAGATTTCCAAAATTTGGCTCGTCAATATAGATAACCTGACCATGTCGGTGTGACCAAGTGGAACAACTCGGTGGCACCGAGATGCAAAACTGCAAGCAGTTACTGCAACTCGCTGTGACCGAAAGGTTCTAATCGGTTGCACCGAGACTGAAAACCTAGATCAACTTGGTGATCTCGGTAGGACCGAAAAGGATGAATCGGTCAGACCGAAATGCACAAATAGGTTTTGGAAGTTTAAGTCTATGACGAATCGGGAACTCCGAGTGCTCCTCACACAGAATGTTTCGAGTCTGACTTGATCAAACTTTGTGATGTAGCATGAATAGAGTTTGAGACGAGAGAAGCATAGATAGCTAGAGGGAGTTCTTAGGCATTCTTTTCCATCCATTTGGCAAATGAGAAAAAGCCAAAAATCAAAGAAACAAATGGATGTCCTCGAAGGAGTAAAAAATATGCATTCAACATGCTCACACAATAAAATGACAAATGAAATATGTGACAAAGCATGCACAAACACTCTAGCATCTATCAAACAATTGGCGATGACTAGGTCATCTATATATGAGTATATTGACTTAGGAGTAAAATGAGAACATTTGATCATAGGTCATACTCGTTGTTTAAGCACAAGTGGGGTTACCACTTTTACATAAAGCATTGTTGTGTTTGACGGTGTCCTGGACTAGGGGGTACTCACCACGTCATCTCCCGATCTGTTAGATTGGGCCGAGGACCCCCATGGTCGTATACTCATGGGCCAGTCCGGACAGCTGCCGCATACAAGGAATATTCCACAAGACTTGGCGATCAAGACAAGGACTCCTCCCCACCGGCGTATTCGGCTAGGACTCTTGTTATCCTAGGCCTCTGGTGCATTATATAAATCGAGGCCAGGCTAGTCGATAGAGAGATAACAATCATACAATAGGCTAGCTTCTAGGGTTTAGCCTCTACGATCTCGTGGTAGATCTACTCTTGTAATACTCATATCATCAAGATCAATCAAGCAGGAAGTAGGGTATTACCTCCATAGAGAGGGCCCGAACACAGGTAAACATCATGTCCCCCGCCTCCTGTTACCATCATCCTTGGATGCACAGCCGGGACCCCTACCCGAGATCCACCGGTTTTGACACCGACATTGGTGCTTTCATTGAGAGTTCATTGTGTGTTCAAAGAAAAGGTCGATGGCTCGCTGCAGATCAATCATGACTTCAAAGATCTTCGTCACTAGCTCGACTGGTCACCTTGGTTCGACCAAGGACTGCGCCCTACCTCCGGTCGTCATGTTCGAATGAGGGCCTTCATCAACATCAACTCCGATCTCTATCAAGATCATGGAGGAGTCATCCAGGGAGCCCGGGGGCTCAACACCAACATTGCCCTCGGGCGACCGTGCTGTTTTTCTGGACAGCGAACTTGTGTCCGCCGCCACTGCCTCCTCAGTTGTCGTTTTAACGATTGCTTCAGTGGAATTGTGCAGCATTGAGTCTACAACAACCCTGAAAAATTTCGTCGAGTTCTGATGGAGGAATCTCTGGCAATCCGTGATATACCGGAGCCTTGTCAAATCTGGACGAGAATCTAGACGAGTTTAGGGCGTGGTGGCCAGCTTCTAGCTCGGACGTCCTTTGGAAGATCCAACCGTTGATCGGCTGCGGAATTCCTGTATCTACCACTCCTCAAAATTTCAGCTCGATCCGACCGTCCAAACTCCGGGAACCTTCCGATTAGTGCATCACTTTTCGGATCTGTTTTCTGCGCGAAAACGAATCCGACCCGAGTTCGTCTTTTTTATGAGCGGGATATTGGACATCCTTTTTGAAGGAAGTTTTGTATGGGGTATTGTGTTTTGTTCCCGAAAAATCCCACTAACTTTAAAATCTTTTGAACATGATCTTCAACATCATGCTGGTGTCAAACCAGTCCGGCAATATTGCTCCACGGCTGCCGACCTGCGCTAAACACGTTGTCACTTTGTTGAGCCGAGCTCAACTTCTTCGGATCATCATCTCGGCAAGCCGAACAAGAGTTCGGCATCGGAAAGGATAAATCATCACCAACATCACCCCCATGAATTACACGGAGCAGGCGCACCGGCATCGTCGCACGGTCACTTCATCAAGCCGACATTGACCACGTCACGACCTGCATCGGCAGGGCCGCACTGTTGCTCCTTCGAGCCCGTGTCCATCACGCCGACCTACTTCGACTCATCGGCTGACATCGAGGCTTCGACATCTCGGCTGGATCGGGGGCTTCGCCATCTCTTCATCAACCTATACTCCAGAGACTTCGGCGTCACTAGCCGACCAGCTCCGTCACGTTAGCTGGACCGAGGGCTTTGCCTTGGCGAGCCAACCTTTGCCAAAGATTGCCATGCCGTCTCTTTATCACCCATCCAAAGGTGGGTGTGCGGATCGAGTCCCAATTTTGGGAATCACCTTTCTTCGGATTGCTACAATAAATAAACCAGTGCTATTAATCCTAGTATTTTTGCTTGTTTGGGTTCATTTTTCCCAAGGAATTATTACTCTGGTTTGTCCATCATATGTACGCAGGTCTATCAAATGGTGGCCGATTAACGACGATCGCATGGTGGTTCGATCAGTTTCGTACATAGTCCGCGAACGCCGCATCCGAACTCGGACCGACCTGTGAATTCAGGCTTTTGCCACGCCTTTACCGCATCACGCCGACGCCTCGTGACGACATTGACTTCAAGCGCCAGCCATATTTCTTTTATTACTCACTTTGCATAAATTATTTATTATGCAACATTTTTTATTATTACTATTATCCCGGTCTGCACTATTTTGTGTGCACAGGAAAATAATCCAGCCGGACTATATCCTTTGGCGTCACCTCGGCTGGACGGGGGGCTTCGTCAACACTTCATTACCCCATGCCGGGGACTTCGGCGTCACTCTGCCGGCCTGCATTGACCGTGCTATGTCACTACTTCGGATTGCCGAGCTCTTTGCTCCGCTACCTCGGGACCGGCTTGGGGGATGGAACCTTGTCCTACATCAAGCTCAGACCGCGTCATCAATACCGAACACATTAACCAGCTAAGTTGCCTTCATGCTCAAAGTTTTAAATTTTTAATTTATGTTCGGTTCGACCAAGCATTATACTTTTTTTTGGAAAAAAGTTGCTTGTAAAAATTTCCTTGTCCAAACTTTGTTTGTGACGCACAAATTCACATACCCCGTTTACTTGGGGGCTCCCGTGCTGGAGCTTTTCCTCTTGCATATGATTATACTTGTACGGCTTCATTCCTTCTTCGTTTATTACGGCACAATATGCACCATATTGACCTAAGTGATTTGCAAGCTAGGTTGCCTTGCTCCTGTGTTTACCCCTACGTTCCCGATTGTTCGGCTAGGGAGTAAAGGGAGCACCTCTGCGATTGTCATGATCGGGTTACCCGAACCGGACCTCAGACTGGGTGAAGCCGAAAGCTAGCGCTCTTACTGTTTTCAATTATGGTCGGCACACAACGGAACTCGTGAGTACAAAAAATCTATTGCACAAGTCTCATATTAACAATGAGCACCGAAGAAAGGTATCGGTGGGGTACTATTTTCTTCGAAGATGCTTCTTACACTTTATCAGTAATATAGCATAAGTTCCCTGAGCGCGCTTTGTCTGTTACAACCTTATGACCTGATTGCCTGGTTATCGGAAACACCGTCAATATTCTCGATAGGTGGAGTACATAACACTTTTTGGTCCTTGACCGAAGAGGGAGAAGCCGAAGGTCGGTTAAGACGTGTTTAAAGTTCGGGTGAACATAGATATGATATAAGTACTTCGGTACATACAATCATTCTTTCACCCAAGTCACTCGGGGGCTCTTAAATATATGTGAGCTGTTTTATAATATGTGTTCTTCTTCTTAGTCGTTGCAAAGTCTTTTTTCTATCACTCCTTTTTTCGACGCGAGTGTGCGGTCAATAGCCGGGGCGCCTAATTTCTCTCTCAAAGTCGCTAAAGTTTGCTAAACTAGCCTAACGAGAAGTACTCCGCCTTCGGGATAGGAGGTTGAAGCCATAGGATGACCCGCTTGAAGTCTCGAGATAGGATGTGTCATGTTAAAGCACGACAGAAACACCTATTTTTTCTAAGACCAATTTTCAATTTGGCACCGAACACTTGATCTAGTTCGGACATTAAACTTTTGAATAAGTTTTTTGGCTTTTCGAGCCTATGGCACTTTTAAACTATTTGTGCGTTTCCAGCATTAGTCTCGTAGTGCAACGCCGGCCACCTAGAGGGATTCGGCAAAAACATTCTCGGATATTGCTATATATGCATCGGTTTCGAATTGTGTCTTCGGTCAATAGTTGGGTTGCCCGGCTCCTGTGCTTGCCTCCTACGTTCCGCTTTTAGGTGTGCCAAGGGAGAGCCACTGCGATTGTGCTTCCAGCTCGCATGGTCAAGAACCTCAGTGGATAAAGCCGAAAACTGACTGTCACAATAGGCGTAAACTGGTCAGCGATCTGATGACTATGTTAAATGACGGGCCATTCATAACATTGGTCGAAGTGTTTACGGCTTGACCTCGGTTGTCGCCGAACACTAACCGGGGCTCATAGCTAGCTTCCCCAGTATAAAGCTCCTATGACTAAGCGAAAGTTTTAAAGCCCGCATATCTGATTGCCTCGTTTCTGCTAATACAACCGCCTTCGGGCACTGAGACATCGGCTAAGGGTTATTTTGTTAGTACGGAAGCACCCTGCGTAGTATCTACCAATGGGTAGAAGCCGACGATGGGCCACGTTCAACTGATAAACGATCACAATGGAGTCAAAATAATGATGTAAAGTACTTGGATACATAGAATCATTACACATAATATGTGATTTTACTCTAGATATCGATCCTTAATTCGGCCACCCGTGCCCACATTAAGGCTCGGGGGCTACTGGGCTTCGTGCTCATTATTTACAAATATTAAAGGGGCACATTGATCCCCTGATCTTGTGTTGCCACCCGACCAGTGTCTCGGGGGCTACTGCATTGCTTATTCAATGTAGAGAATTCAAAGTGCTCAGTGTTCGGCTTGAACGAACTATGCGCATACAAGTCCTCGGATAATAATAAGTACCATATGGACCTATCGGGCATCAAGCTAGTATATTGCGGCGACTTCTCACGACCCTCTCTCAGGGGCCCGTTCGCTGATCACTATTATCTCTAATATATTACACTGCGTTTTTATTACTATGTATGCTGCCGAGCTAGGAATTGATCCTCAGGCCGATTTCGCGCATCGACCTGAGTCTCAAGGGCTACTGGGAACAATGGTTTTTATGCTTGCCTTCAGGTGCATCTCGGGTTTTAGACTGATACACACCTTGAGGGCTACTGGATATACATTGGCAGAGAATAAGCTGCACCAGTTACAAATATTCACAAAAATCAGCCCGTGGTCGGGGTGGTGCACCACCTCGGGGCAGTCCCAAGCATAAAGCTCGGGCGCCGGTATTAGCTCCATAGAGGGAATTTCCGGCATTAAGCTCGGCTACACTCCTTCAACTTTTTTGTACCAAGATGATCTATGACATCTTGGATATAGTCCGGCATTGGAGCTCGGATACAGTTCGGCGTTGGAGCTTGGACACATTTCGACGTTGGAGTTCGGATAGATTTCGGCGTTGGAGCTCGGAAGCAGTCCGGCATTGGTGCTCGGCTGCAAAAGATGCCTTGAATGCAGTCCGGCGTTGGAGCTCGGACGCAGGAGGACACTGCCTCCCGGGAAAAACTTCAAACCCGAGGTAGGGCATAAAAATAACAAGGCATTGATAAAGGCCGGAAACTTAAAGGGGCTCCTCGGATACCCGGCGTGTAAACTCTTCGGATGCACTTCGGCGATCCTCAAGATCGAAGATGAGAAGATTTGTTGAACCAGTTTTCAATACCGACGACCGAAGATGAAGAACAATTTGGAAGAATCGAGGAGCGTTCCTAACTTGAAGACCGGTTCGGGGGGCTACTGACAGTGTCCCGGACTAGGGGGTACTCACCATGTCATCCCCCGATCTGTTAGATTGGGCCGAGGACCCCCATGGTCGTATACTCATGGGCCAGTCCGGACAGCTGCCGCATACAAGGAATATACCACAAGACTTGGCGATCAAGACAAGGACTCCTCCTCACCGGCGTATTCGGCTAGGACTCTTGTTATCCTAGGCCTATGGTGCATTATATAAACCGAGGCCAGGTAGTCGATAAATAGATAACAATCATACCATAGGCTAGCCTCTTTGGTTTAGCCTCTACGATGTCGTGGTAGATCTACTCTTGTAATACTCATATCATCAAGATCAATCAAGCAGGAAGTTGGGTATTACCTCCATAGAGAGGGCTCGAACCTGGGTAAACATCGTGTCCCCTGTCTCCTGTTACCATCATCCTTAGACGCACAGTTCGGGACCCCCTACCCGAGATCCGCCGGTTTTGACACCGACAGTGTTCACACCATTAGAGTTGCTTTAGCTCAATTGATTAGAGTAAAGCTCCCCCTAGGATGTGATATCCCCCTAAGAGGGATGAACTAACCTTTAGTTTTGTCGATGATGACTTCATGTGGGTGTTGAAGATGTGGATGCTCAAAGTTGATGTAGATCATTCGGAGCAATCCTTTGGAGTGAGTTGCACTTTCAATACCTACACGGGTTAGTCCCACAAGGAACAAGCAAGGATATCCATAGACATAGAGTGATGTATACACAAGATGCTGTCCATGAAAGCATTAGGTTACCTTGTCCCTTGTCTTACCAACAAGAGGGCTTGTGACTCCTTGGACTAGTGCAAGATGTGGAAGTTGTTCGCACTTGTCATTGCCAAAATGATAAGAGTGAAGTATGTTGGCGGAGTCACCCTCAAGAACTCTCTAGTTCTTCTTCATCGGGATCCACACCATCTTGATGGGAATCCTTGGAGTGGTAGTCGTACTTGATGAAGTAGAACTTGATGTAGTCTTGGGAACCCACTTGACCAAGGCCATAGGTGCTTCTTCAAATGCATCAATTTCCTCTTGAAGCTTGTCCTTGCCTTTTTGATTGTGGTCTTGTGGTGGAAGATCATCTTGAGCTTGTGTTCCTTTGAAAGAAGTAGGATCATACTTCTCTTGTTGAGGAACAAACTTCGTCTTGGGGTATTGCTCTTCTTCCCACTCAACTCCATTGGCATTAAACTTTTGTTCAAAACCAACACCTTGATTCTTCCGGTGTCTTCCTTGCTTGCGTACGATTTCCTCAAATTGCTTACTTCCGGCTAGGCTCTTGTAAACACCTTTCTCTATAATTCCCTTTAGTAAGCTATTTTCTTGCTCAAGTGTAACTTGGCTAAGAGAATCATTAGTGGAATCAAGAGAACTACTAGAATCAACAAAATTGGATTTAGCATGATTGTTGTTACTACTAGATGAAGAATCTATCTTGTTCTTTTTGTTAGTTTTAACTTGTGGCATGTAAGTAGACAAGATTAAACGCTTCGTAATGTAAGAAGAACTTTTCTTGCGAAGATCATCATTTATTGCCTTTAAAAACTCATGTTCTTGCCCAAGGTTGAGCTTCTCAAAGCGTAGCTTCTCATGAGTCTTTAAAAGTTCTTGATGATCTTCCAAGGTAGTTTCATGAGCTAACTTAAGAGTGTTTAGTTCTTTAGTTAGACGCTCAATCTCCTTATCATCATCATTCATTTTATCTTGATTAGCATGATTAGTTAACGTTTCATCATAGTTTTCATCACTAGAGTTGTCAACAAGTAAATCATCATCACCTAGCAAATCATCTTCATCACTATTGAAATCAACATACTCGGTGTGTGTTACCTTTGGATCTTTAGCCATGAAGCATCTTCCAATTCCTTCATTTGGTGAGTCAAATATGTCGTAGGAGTTGGTTGTCACAAGTGCTAGTATGACAACACCTTCATCTTGAGTATATTTGGAGTCGGAGTGATAACTTCTTTCGGAGTGATGGTCGGAGTCGGAACCAGATACCCATTCACCAACATGAGCTTGATGTCTTCTTTTTGTGTAGCTCCTTGATGACTTGTCCTTCCTTTCCGAATCCTTGCTTCTCCGAGAGGGTCTTCGTTCATAACGATCATCTCTACTCCTTGTTTCTCTTGGTGGTGATTCTTCTCTTCTACTTCTTCTTTTGGGAGAATCTTCTCTTCTTTTGTAGGGAGCCGTACACTCATTGGAATAGTATCCAGGTCTTCCACAATTGTAGCAATTATGCACACGACTAGAAGATCTTTTGTCACTGTAGGACCTTGACTTGGAACTTCTTTCCTTGCTTCTACTTTTGTAGAACTTGTTGAAGTTCTTCACCATTAGGCTCAATTCTTCATTGAAGGTTTGTTTCTCACTTGATGATGTGGGAGCTTCACATGAGGCTTTGTAAGCACCACTTGACTTGTTATGAAGCTCTTCCTTATCCTTCAGTGACATCTCATGAGCGAAAATTCTTCCAATGACTTCCGTTGGCTTGAGATCTTTGTATTTGGGCATCATTTGGATCAATGTGCACACGGTATCATATTTTCCATCCAAGGCTCTTAGGATCTTCTTGATGATGAATCTATCGGCCATCTCTTCACTTCCTAAGCCGGCAATCTCATTTGTGATGAGAGCAAGCCTAGAGTACATTTCAGCGACACCTTCACCATCCTTCATTTTGAACTTGTCAAGTTGACTTTGAAGCACATCCAATTTGGATTCCTTGACGGAGTCGGTACCTTCGTGCATATCAATCAAAGTATCCCAAATTTCCTTTGCATTCTCGAGACGGCTGATTTTGTTGAATTCTTCGGGGCATAATCCGTTGAAGAGAATATCACAAGCTTGAGCATTGTATTGTAGCATCTTCAACTCTTCCGCGGTAGCTTCACGGTTCGGTTCTCTCCCATCAAAGAATTCACCTTGCAAACCAATACACATAATAGCCCAAACGGCGGGGTTATGTCCAAGAATATGCATTTTCATCTTATGCTTCCTGAGGGAGTCCTGGACTAAGCGGTCCTCGGGCGTTCGGCCTAGTATTCATTGGGCCGGACTGATGGGCTGTGAAGATAAGAAGGACGAAGACTATACCCGTGTCCGGATTGGACTCTACTTTGCATGGAAGGCAAGCTTGGCAACCGACTATGTAGATTCCTTCTTATGTAACTGACTATGTAACCCTAGAACTCTCCGGTGTCTATATAAACCGGCAAGCGTAGTCCGGATAGGCAGATACACATTACCATAGTCATACAGGCTAGACTTCTAGGGTTTAGCCATTACGATCTCATGGTAGATCAACTCTTGTAACACTCATATTCATCAAGATCAATCAAGGTGAAGTAGGGTATTACCTCCATAGAGAGGGGCCGAACCTGGGTAAACATCGTGTCCCCCGTCTCCTGTTACCATCGATCCTAGATGCACAGTTCGGGACCCCCTACCCGAGATACGCCGGTTTTGACACCGACATTGGTGCTTTCATTGAGAGTTCCACTATGCCGTCGACAAAAGGTTTGATGGCCACCTTCAATCGTCGATAATGACGCTGTCCAAGGAAGAACCTTCCTCCCGAGACAGATTTTTGTGTTCGGCGACTTCGTACTGCGGGCCAACTTCCTTGGCCGTCTGGAGCAGATCGATAGCTACGCCCCTGGCCACCAGGTCAAATTTGGAAGCTTAAACTACGCCGCGGATGCCTGTGGAGACTCGATCTTCAATGGGTTTGAAACCGCAGCGATCGCTCCCCCTCGTCCCGATGAACATGACTTATATTTGTTATCGGATTACATCCAGGAGATGGATCGTGTCGCTGCAACAGCCTCAGAACCGAAGCAGATCGTGCCCTCTGAGGCCACAAAGTCTGCAGCGTTGGAGACACACACGGACTCGACACCCTGCAATCTTTGCGTCAATGGAATTCTGAACTCGTCTCCGGCTATACGTTTCGGACCAGGTACGCCTACGGACACCGAGCTGGATCGGTTATCGATTTTCGAATTTAGCACCGCATACATCTTTCAGCACTCACCTTTCGGTGACGTGATAAACTCTTTAAAGAACTTGTCCTTGGAGGAAGACTCACAACCGAACTATGTTCGGTTCGAGCTAGAGGCGGACGACGAGGAACTTTGCTTCCCACCCGCCATCCACTTCATAGCCACTGTCGATGACTTAACCGACGTGCTTGACTATGGCTCCGAAGACATCGACGGTATGGACGACGATGCCGACAAGGAGCAAGGCCAAGACCCGCCATTCACTGGACGTTGGACGGCCACCTCTTCATACGACGTGTACATGGTTGATAAACCTAAAGGATCTGGCGACGACAAAGAAGAGCCAGATGTGAATAAACCCCCTGAGACGCAGTCCAAGCGCCGGCGGCCCAAACACCGTTCTAAGCCCCGTCGCTCAAAGGATGGCAACACTGGCACAGGAGAAAATTGTACTCCAGGTAACGCCGAAAACAATGAAGACCCTGTCGGAGCTGCATCCGAACAGGAGGAACACGACAACGGGCAAGATAACCCTGATGAACATGCCATAGAAGATGACTCGTAGGACGATAGTTACCGTCCACCCTCCGAGGAGGAGACAAGCCTCGGCAACGAAGACTTCATCATGCCTGAGGATCCTCTGTAGCAGGGGCGCTTTAAGCTTCAGCTCATAGCCACTGCAAGGAGCCTGAAAAAGAAACGGCAGCAGCTTCAAGCTGAACAAGATCTGCTCGTTGACAGATGGACTGATGTCCTGACAGCCAAAGAATATGGCCTCAAGCGCCCAGCCAAGAGCTACCCGGAACATAGACTGCTACCTCAATTCGATGAGGAGGCGCCGGAGCACATATCTCCCTCACATAATGCAAAATGACCACCACGTGGTCAAGACAGGGCGGCCGACCGGCCACCCCGCAGTCGAGATAAAGCGGCAACTCAGGTCGAACAACAGCCTGCCCCACCGCCCCGTAAAATAAAGACGGAAGAGTTCGGCGTCACGCGTACGACCTCCGACAGATCCTGGACAGTAGAGCAGGACATACAAGATCGATCTACGGATCGTGAGGACGTGCCTCGAGGCACGACGACGGCTACCTATTCGGACATGACAAACCTAACCACGCCCGGGCCGAATACCGCAGACGGACTCCATCAGAGCTACGCCGTGGTGCGGCCCGATATAGAGGCGCCCCACACCCTCTCGCTTGATGTATCGGCATCGGATCACGAATTCCCCGAGGGGTTCAAGCCCGTCAATATCAAATCATACGATGGCACAACCGATCCCGCAGTATGGATCGAGGATTTTATTCTCCATATCCATATGGCTCGAGGAGATGACCTCCACGCCATTAAATACCTCCCACTAAAGCTCAAAGGGCCAGCTCGGCACTGGCTTAACAGCCTGCCTGAAAATTCTATCGGCAGCTGGGAGGACTTGGAAGAAGCCTTCCTAGACAACTTCCAAGGAACCTATGTCCGGCCACCGGACGCCGACGATTTAAGCCACATAGTTCAACAACCTGGAGAATCAGCCAGAAAATTCTGGACTGGGTTCCCAACCAAAAAGAACAAGATCGTTGATCGCCTTGGACGCCGAGGCCCTAGCAGCCTTCAAACACAAAGATCCGTGATTTAATGGTCGGCACGCCACCTCGCCAAGAAAAGCCGAAGTCTATGGCAGCCCTTACGGCACTCATGACCCGCTTTTGTGAGGGTAAGGACAGTTGGCTGGCTCGTAGCAAGAACACAGCCAGCGAGGCAGGCCCCTCCGAGGCCAAGCACAACACCGACAAGATCGGGTGCAATAGACACAAACGCCGAAGCAATGGCGACAACACCAATGACACCACAATTAACGCCGGATTCAGTGGCTCCAAGTCCGGCCAACGAAAGAAGCCCTACAAAAGAAACAACGAAGGACCTTCCAGCCTGGACCGCATACTCGACCGTCCGTGCCAGATTCACGGCACCCCGGATAAGCAAGCCAATCACACCAACAGAGACTGTTGGGTTTTCAAACAGGCTGGCAAGTTAAACGCCAAAAACAAAGAAAATGGATCACAAAGTGAGGACGAGGACGAAGAGCCCCGGCAGCCGAACACTGGGGGACAGAAGAAATTTCCCCCTCAAGTCAAAATGGAGAACATGATATACGCTACACACATCCCCAAAAAGGAGCGCAAGGGAGCACTTAGGGACGTCCACGTGGTAGAGCCAGTCGCCCCCAAATTCAATCTGTGGTTATCATTCCCGATAACCTTCGATCGTCGAGATCACCCAACTAGTATCCGCCATGGCAGTTCAGCCGCACTAGTCCTCAACCCAATTGTTGACGGGTTTCACCTAACACGAGTCCTGATGGACGGCGGTAGCAGCCTCAACCTGCTTTATCAGGACACAGTGCGGAAGATGGGCATTAACCCCTCACGAATCATACCAACCAAGACTACCTTTAAAGGAGTCATACCAGGCGTAGAGGCCCGTTGCACAGGCTCAATCACGCTGGAGGTAGTCTTTGGTTATCTGGACAACTTTCGAAGCGAAGAGTTAATCTTCGATATTGCCCCCTTCCACAGCGGCTATCACGCACTGCTCGGACGTACTGCGTTTGCTAGATTCAACGCAGTGCCACACTATGCTTATCTCAAGCTCAAGATGCCCGGTACACGTGGTGTCATAACAATCAATGGAAACACGGAATGCTCCCTCCGAACAGAGGAGCACACCGCCGCCCTAGCAGTAGAACTACAGAGTGGCCTTCTCAAGCTGCACCTTAGTACGGCTGTCGAGCCCTCGGACATCATTAAGAGGTTCCGGACTACACGGCAATAGGACGGCGCGGCTCGTCAACAGCTCGACTAGCAATTCGGCCTCCGTCCCAGTCCCGATGAGGTAGTAGCATTCGTACCACGAGTACACAATTACGCACTCAAAATTCCATGGACATCGACAGAGGCACAAGCTAATCCGGGATCTACAGTTCGGCCAGACCGATCCCGGACACACATACTTTCACCTTTTCTTTTTGTTTCAGGTTCCTTTTCCCGCGGGCCTGATCACCAGTCCTTTCGAAGGATTGGCATACAACGGAGGCCGGTAGCACAGGTGTGTAGGGTAACCTCTATATGTTCTTCTTGACAGTATTTATACTGATTTCTCAAGACCCGCAGGCTGCCCCCTATTGATTCCGGCATGTCAAATAGCCCAGATACTTATCATACCATCTATACAAGATACGCCTTGACGTATCCATCCAGTTATAATAAAAATGGTTTGTGGCCCAGTGTCGGTGTCAAAACCGGCGGATCTCGGGTAGGGGGTCCCGAACTATGCGTCTAGGCGGATGGTAACAGGAGACAAGGGACACGATGTTTTTACCCAGGTTTGGGCCCTCTTGATGGAGGTAAAACCCTACTCCTGCTTGATTAATATTGATGATATGGGTAGTACAAGAGTAGATCTACCACGAGATCGTGAGAGGCTAAATCCTAGAAGCTAGCCTATGGTATGATTGTTGTTCGTCCTCTGAACTAAAACCCTCCGTTTATATAGACACCGAGAGGGCTAGGGTTACCCAGTCGGTTACAATGGGAGGAGATCTATATATCCAGATCGCCAAGCTTGCCTTCCACGCCAAGAAAAGTCCCATCCGGACACGGACGAAGTCTTCAATCTTGTATCTTCATAGTCCAGAGTCCGCCAAAGGTTATAGTCCGCCATCCGGACACCCCTAATCCAGGACTCCTCAAGAGTCTCGAACCAGACTTCAATGACGCACGAGTCCGGCCGCAGATTGTCTTCGGCATTGCAAGGCAGGTTCCTCCTTCAATACTTCATAGAAGATTTTGAACACAAGGATAGTGTCCGCTCGCAAAATAAGTTCCACATACCACCATAGAGAGAATAATATTTACACAAATCCAATCACGACGATTCAAGGGCGTGACATCTCACCACGGCCAAGTCTTTATTCAATCGCTTTTACCGTCCCACCTCGGTAGCGTTTAGCGAGGCAGTTTCCTTGGCATGTCTTGTCGAAGCAGGGATCGTGTCCCCTTATTCCGGGATTCTCATCAATACGGGCGTGGGTAACCCAACTATGCCATTAATTACGGTGCTTGGGAGATAAGCGAGTTTTACCAGGCTGGTGAGGGCACATAGTTTCGTCCGCCCATATAAGGGGATAAGGATCCACCTTTTCACCCACGCCTTCTTCCTCCTTTGCTCATCCATTTCCGTGCACTCGAGCTCTAGCGCCCAAGTCCGCACTTCCCACCTCAACCTTCTCCAGCCATGTCCGGAGCGGGAGGCAGGTGGATGGTCTCCTCCGTCACGGAGGGACACATCAAAAAGTTGAGGAAAGCTGGATACTTGTCCAATGACATCGCCAAGACCGGCTCCCTGCACGAGGGGCAGCTCATCCCCACCCCTGTGCCCCATGAGAGGGTGGTGTTCCTTACCCATTTCCTCCGCGGACTAGGCTTCCCACTCCACCCATTTGTCCGGGGGCTCATGTTCTACTACGGCCTGGATTTCCACGATCTGGCCCCAAACTTCATCCTCAACATCTCGGTGTTTATCGTCGTGTGCGAGGCCTTCCTCCGGATCAAGCCCCACTTCGGCTTATGGATGAAGACCTTCAATGTCAAGCCGAAGGTAGTGGGCGGCCAGCAAGCGGAGTGCGGAGGCGCCATGGTGGGCAAGATGACCAACGTTATATGGCTCGAGGGCTCCTTCATGGAAACCATCAAAGGGTGGCAATCGGGGTGGTTCTACATCACCGAGCCGCAGAATCTGAATGGGCAGCGCCCCGAATTCGATCCGCATCCCCACGACTCACCTCCGGAAAGAGAAGGGCCTGTTGTGGGGTAATTCGGGAGAGCTGACCGACTCCAAACCTCACCCAAACCTGGTGGACAAGAAGGTTAAACTTGTCAACGTAGCTCAGTCATGCTCATCCGCCGGATCCTCCCGTGTCAACGACGGGCTTTTAACTTGTGGGAGTTCGACCTGCCCAGCACCAAACTCTGACCAGGCTCTTTGACACAACGCACGAGGATGCCTGGAAGGTGCTATTCAAGGGCGCCGAGGTTCCCCCTCCCATTACCGAGGATCGCGGATTCTGCGCGAAGCGCCAAGCCAGCGTAGTAAGCTTGTTTTACCCTTTAAGGCATACTTGTTTTTCATAGTTTGACTCTCTGCGGATCTAAGCTCCTGCCTTTGACAGATCGCGAGAAGAAGACCGGACAGATCGACCGTCTCCTTTGCTCAAGGCCCAGCAGATGCCCGCTTACGGTTGCTGGTCTTGGCACCTTACGTGGTGCCGGAGAAGAAGGCCAAGAAGAAGGCCACGGGAACTCGAAAGAGTTCCCGGCGCCCGGTGGTGTCGGATTCATCGTCCGATGACTCCAAAGCGCACTCCTCCCACCAAGACGAGGAGGAGGAAGAAGAGGCCCCTCCCCCTCCGCAGGGGGAGGAAAGAAAAGGAAGGCCGCCCCAACTGGGGGGGGGGGGCGGAGGGTCCAAGAAGGGAAGGAATCTTCCTCCGGACTACTCCACCAACGCCGACGATGGCGAAGAGGAGAGGCCATCCAGGGCCAAGCCCCTGGCAAAATCGTAAGTATCCGGATACCAGAATAACTCATGGCATTCCTTTATTGCACAGTATCTTCTGACGCCGAATATAATCATGCAGTCCACCCAAGGCCTGGCTCGATGCTTCGTCGAGCGGCTCCCTGGATTCGTTGGATGTGAATAGTCTTTCACTCCCGACTGCTACCTCCCCTCGCCCTACGGATGATGCTGAGGTGGAGTCCCAAAAGGGTCCAAGCCAGGAGGAGGTGGTCCTGGAGGCGCCGCAAGGCGATCTCCCGGACTCCAGGCGCGAAGGGGATAAAACCCCGAAGGGCTCTAAGTCAGACCCTGGGCCTGACACCACACCGGAACCTTCAGTAGTTCCGGAGTCCGGCAGGCGGCCCCCTAGTAAGAAGGGCAAGCCTACGACGCCGGTGACCTCCGTCCAACCGGAGGCACCGGATAATTTGCTGGAGGTGCTTAACGACGCCTCCATCGACGAGGAGCACCGCACTATTATGAGTGCGGTTATCCAGAAGGTTCAGTCCGCCAAGAGTGGGCTGACAGAAGCCTGTGCCAGCCTTCTAACAGGCTTTGAGGTATGTATGTTGGAGAACGTTGCAGAAAATTAAAATTTTCCTACGGTTTCACCAAGATCTATCTATGAGTTCATCTAAGCAACGAGTCAAGAGAGAGAGTTTGCATCTACATACCACTTGTAGATCGAGTACGGAAGCGTTCGAGGGAGTGGTGATGATGAAGACGTTCTCAACGTGATTCCGATCACCGATGACCAAGTGCTGAACGGACAGGACCTCCGCGTTCAACACACGTACGGGATTTACGGCCTCCTTCTGCCTTGATCCAGCAAGGAGGAAGGAGAGGTTGAGGAAGACAACTCCAATGGCAGCACGACGGCGTGATTCAGATGGAGTGACTGTTCTCCGGCAGGGCTTCGCCATGCTTATGCGGTGGAGGAGTGGTGTTGGGGTGGGGAGGGGCTGCGCCTTCAATGGTGTTTGCAGCCCTCCCCTCACCCCTCTATTTATAGGGGAAGGGAGGAGGGGGCCGGCCCCCTCTAGATGCATCTAGAGGGGGGGGCGGCGGCCAAGGGGAGGGGGGCTTGCCCCCCAAGCAAGGGGGGCGCCCCCCTTAGGGTTCCCCCCTCAACCCTAGGCGCATGGGCCAAGGGGAGGGGGTGCGCCCAGCCCACTAGGGGCTGGCTGCCTCCCACGCAGCCCAAGTGGCCCCCAAAAGGGTGGCCCCTCCCGTGGTCCTCCGGAACCTTTCCGATGGACCCTCCATAATACCGATATGACCAAACTTTTCCGGTGTCCGCTTGACGACTTCCCATATATAAATCTTTACCTCCGGACCATTCCGAACTCCTCGTGATGTCCGGATCTCATCCGGACTCGAACAACATTCGTAATCACATACAAGTCTTCCTATTAACCCTAAGCGCCACCGAACCTTATGTGTAGACCCTACGGGTTCGGGAGACATGAAGACATGACCGAGACGCTCTCCGGTCAATAACCAACAGCGGGATCTGGATACCCATGTTGATTCCCACACGCTCCTCGATGTTGTCATCGGATGAACCACGATGTCGAGGGTTCAAGCAACCCCGTATGCTATTCCCTTTGTCAGACGGTATGTTACTTGCCCGAGACTCGATCGTCGGTATCCCAATACCTCGCTTAGTCTCGTTATCGCAAGTCACTTTACTCGTATCGTAATGCATGATCCCGTGACCGGACACTTGATCACTTTGAGCTCATTATGATGATGCATTACCGAAAGTGGGCCCAAGATACCTCTCCGTCATACACGGAGTGACAAATCCTGCCTCGATCCGTGTCAACCCAATGTACACTTTCGGAGATACCTGTAATGCACCTTTATAGTCACCCGCCATTCGCCAGGACGCTTTGGTACACCCAAAGCATTCCTACGGTATCCGGGAGTTACACGATCTAACGGTCTAAGGAAGAGATACTTGACATTGGAAAAGCTCTAGCAAAACGAACTACACGATCTTTGTGCTATGCTTAGGATTGGGTCTTGTCCATCACGCCATTCTCCTAATGACGTGATCCCGCTTGTCAATGACATCGATGTCCATAGTCGAAACCATGACTATCTCGTCACCAACGAGCTAGTCAACTAGAGGCTCACTAGGGACGTACAGGTCTATGTATTCACACGTGTATTACGATTTCCGGATAATACAGCTTATAGCATGAATAAAAGACAATTATCATGAACAAGGAAATATAATAATAATGCTTTTATTATTGCCTCTAGGGCATATTTCCAACAGTCTCCCACTTGCACTAGAGTCAATAATCTAGTTTACATTGTGATGAATCGAACACCCATAGAGTTCTGGTGTTGATCATGTTTTGCCCGCGGAAGAGGTTTAGTCAATGGATCTGCGACATTCAGATCCGTATGCACTTTACAAATTTCTATGTCTCCATCCTGAACATTTTCACGGATGGATTTGAAGCGACGCTTGATGTGCCTGGTCTTCTTGTGAAACCTGGGCTCCTTAGCAAGGGCAATAGCTCCAGTGTTGTCACAGAAGAGTTTGATCGGCCCCGGCGCATTGGGTATGACTCCTAGGTCGGTGATGAACTCCTTCACCCAAATTGCTTCATCGCCGCCTCCGAGGCTGCCATGTACTCCGCTTCACATGTAGATCCCGCCACGACGCTTTGCTTGCAGTGCACCAGCTTCGCTCCACCATTCAACATATACACGTATCCGTCCGTGACTTTGAGTCATCCAGATCTGTGTCGAAGCTAAGCGTCGACGTAACCCGTTCTGACGAGCTCTTCATCACCTCCATAAACGAGAAACATGTCCTTTGTCCTTTTCGTGTACTTCAGATATTCTTGACCGCTGTCCGGTGTTCCTTGCGGGATTACTTTGGTACCTTCCTACCAAACTTACGGCAAGGTTTACATCAGGTCCGTACACAAGATGGCATACATAATAGATCCTATGGCTGAGGCATAGGGGATGACACTCATCTCTTCTTTATCTTTTGCCGTGGTCGGGGATTGAGTTGAGCTCAATTTCACACCTTGCAATACAGGCAAGAACCCTTTCTTGGACTGATCCATTTTGAACTTCTTCAAAATCTTATCAAGGTATGTGCTTTGTGAAAGACCTATGAGGCGTCTCGATCTATCTCTATAGATCTTGATGCCTAATATATAAGCAGCTTCTCCAAGGTCCTTCATTGAAAAACACTTATTCAAGTAGGCCTTAATGTTGTCCAAGAATTCTATATCATTTCCCATCAAAAGTATGTCATCTACATATAATATGAGAAATGCTACAGAGCTCCCACTCACTTTCTTGTAAACGCAGGCTTCTCCATAAGTCTCAAGATAAACCCAAACGCTTTGATCATTTCATCAAAGCGAATGTTCCAACTCCGAGATGCTTGCACCAGCCCATAAATGGATCATTGAGCTTGCATACTTTGTCGACATTCTTAGGATCGACAAAACCCTCCGGCTGCATCATATACAGCTCTTCCTTAAGATATCCGTTAAGGAACGCTGTTTTGATTTAACATCTGCCATATCTCATAATCATAGTATGCGGCAATTGCTAACATGATTCGGACGGACTTAAGCTTCGCTACAGGAGAGAAAGTCTCATCGTAGTCAATCCCTTGAACTTGCCGATAACCCTTAGCGACAAGTCGAGCTTTATAGATGGCGACATTTCCATCTGCGTCCGTCTTCTTCTTAAAGATCCATTTGTTTTCTATCGTTCGCCGATCATCGGGCAAGTCAGTCAAAGTCCACACTTTGTTTTCATACATGGATTCTATCTCGGACTTCATGGCTTCTAGCCATTTGTTGGAATCTGGCCCGCCATCGCTTCTTCATAGTTCAAGGTTCACCGTTGTCTAACAACATGATTTCCAAGACAGGGTTGCCGTACCCGATGCAGTGCGGAACGTGTCCTTGTGGACCTACGAGGTTCAAGAGCAACTTGATCCGAAGTACCTTGATCATCATCATGAATTTCCTCTTCACTGGTGTAGGCATCACAGAACATTTTCCCGAGCTGCACTACTATCATGTTCAAGAGGTAGTACTTCATCGAGTTCTACTTTCCTCCCACTTACTTCTTTCGAGAGAAACTCTTTTCCGTAAAGGTTCCGTTCTTGGCAACAAAGATCTTGCCCTCGGATCTTAAGTAGAAGGTATACCCAATGGTTTCTTTAGGGTATCCTATGAAGACGCATTTTTCCGACTTGGGTTCGAGCTTTTCAGGTTGAAGTTTCTTGACATAAGCATCGCATCCCCAAACTTTTAGAAACGACAGCTTAGGTTTCTTCCCAAACCATAATTCATACGGTGTCGTCTCAACGGACTTAGACGGTGCCCTATTTAAAGTGAATGTAGCTGTCTCTAGAGCGTATCCCCAAAATGATAGCGGTAAATCGGTAAGAGACATCATAGACCGCACCATATCCAATAGAGTGCGACACGACGTTCGGACACACCGTTACCGAGGTGTTCCAGGCGGCGTGAGTTGTGAAACGATTCCACATTTCCTTAAGTGTGTACCTAATTCGTGACTTAAATATTCTCCTCCACGATCTGATCGTAAGAACTTTATTTTTCAGTCACGTTGATTCTCTACCTCATTCTGAAATTCCTTGAACTTTTCAAAGGTCTCAGACTTGTGTTTCATTAAGTAGACATACCCATATCTACTCAAGTCATCAAGGAGAGTGAGAACATAACGATATCCTCCGCGAGCCTCAACACTCATTGGACCGCACACATCGGTATGTATGATTTCCAATAAGTTGGTTGCTCGCTCCATTGTTCCGGAGAACGGAGTCTTGGTCATCTTGCCCATAAGGCATGGTTCGCATGTGTCAAATGATTCATAATCTAGGGACTCCAAAAGTCCATCAAGATGGAGCTTCTTCATGCGCTTGACACCAATGTGACCAAGACGGCAGTGCCACAAATATGTGGGACTATCGTTATCAACTTTACATCTTTTGGTATTCACGCTATAAACATGTGTAATACTACGCCGAGATTCATTAAGAATAAACCATTGACCATCGGAGCATGACCATAAAACATATCTCTCATATAAATAGAACAACCATTATTCTCGGATTTAAATGAGTAGCCATCTCGCATTAAACGAGATCCAGATACAATATTCATGCTCAAACTTGGCACCAAATAACAATTATTAAGGTTCATAACTAATCCCGTAGGTAAATGAATAGGTAGCGTGCCGACGGCGATCACATCAACTCTGGAACCATTCCCGACGCGCATCGTCACCTCGTCCTTTGCCAGTCTTCGCTTATTCCGCAGCTCCTGCTGTGAGTTACAAATATGAGCAACGGCACCAGTATCAAATACCCAGGAGTTACTACGAGTACCGTAAAGTACACATCAATTACATGTATATCAAATATACCTTTGGTGTTGCCGGCCTTCTTGTCCGCTAAGTATTTGGGGCAGTTCCGCTTCCTGACTCCTCCCTTGCAATAAAAGCACTCACCTCGGTTTGGGTCCATTCTTTGACTTCTTCCGGCAACTTGCTTACCGGGCGCAAGAACCTCCTTGCCGTCCTTCTTGAAGTTCTTCTTGCCCTTGCCCTTCTTGAACTTAGTGGTCTTATTGACCATCAACACTTGATGTTCTTTCTTGATTTCAACCTCGGTGACTTCAGATAGAGAACACTTCAGAATGGTCTTTACCATCCCCTGCATGTTGTAGTTCATCACAAAGCTCTTGTAGCTTGGTGGGAGCGATCGAGGATTCTGTCAATGACCGCCTCATCGTGGAGGTTAATGTTCAATTTGGGTCATACGGTTGTGCAACCTAGACATCTTCGTGATGTGCTCACCGACAGAACTGTTTTCCTCCATCTTACAACTATAGAACTTGTCGGAGATGTCATATCTCTCGACCTGGCGTGAGCTTGGAAAACAAGTTTCAGCTCCTCGAACATCTCATATGCTCCGTGATGCTCAAAACGCTTTTGGAGCCCCGGTTCTAAGTCAGAAAGCATGCCGCATCTTTGAACGAGGGAGTAATCATCAACGAAGTTTGCCAAGCATTCATAATGTCTTGGTTCTGCGACGGAGGCGTCACCTAGCGGTCCTTCTAGGACATATTGTTTCTGGCAGCTATGAGGATGATCCTCGTGTTCCGGACCCAGTCCGTATAGTTGCCGGCCGTCATCTTTCAGCTTGGTTTTCTCTAGGAACGCGTTGAAGTTCAAGTTGACATGAGCGTTGGCCATTTGATCTACAAGACATATTAGGCAAAAGTTTTAGACTAAGTTCATGATAATTAAGTTCATCTAATCAAATTATTTCAATGAACTCCCACTCAGATTAGACATCCCTCTAGTCATCTAAGTGTTACACGATCCGAGTCGACTAGGCCGTGTCCGATCATCACGTGAGACGGACTAGTCATCATCGGTGAACATTCTCATGTTGATCGTATCTTCTATACGACTCGTGTTCGACCTTTCGGTCTCCGTGTTCCGAGGCCATGTCTGCACATGCTAGGCTCGTCAAGTAAACCCTAAGTGTTTTCACGTGTAAATCTGTCTTACACCCGTTGTATGTGAACGTAAGAATCCATCACACCCGATCATCACGTGGTGCTTAGAAGCGACGAACTTTAGCAACGGTGCAGTTAGGGGAAACACTTCTTGAAATTGTTGTAAGGGATCATCTTATTTACTACCGTCGTTCTAAGTAAACAAGATGTATAAACATAATAAACATCACATGCAATTATATAGTAGTGACATGATATGGCCAATATCATAAAGCTCCATTGATCTCCATCTTCGAGGCTCCATGATCATCTTGTCACCGCATGACACCATGATCTCCATCATCATGATCTCCATCATTGTGCCTCCATGAAGTTGTCACACCAACGACTACTTCTACTTCTATGGCTAACGCTTAGCAATAAAGTAAAGTAAGTTACATGGCGTTCTTCAATGACACGCAGGTCATACAAAATAAAGACAACTCCTATGGCTCCTGCCGTTGTCATACTCATCGACATGCAAGTCGTGATTCCTATTACAAGAACATGATCTCATACATCACAATCTGTCATTCATCATTCATCACAACTTGGCCATATCACATCACATGACAATTGCTGCAAAAACAAGTTAGACGTCCTCTAATTGTTGTTGCATCTTTTACGTGGCTGCAATTGGGTTCTAGCAAGAACGCTTTTCTTACCTACGAATAACCACAACGTGATCTTGTCAACTTATATTTACCCTTCATAAGGACCCTTTTCATCGAATCCGCTCCAACTAAAGTAGGAGAGACAGACACCCGCCAGCCACCTTATGCAACTAGTGCATGTTAGTCGGTGGAACCGGTCTCACGTAAGCGTACGTAAGGTTGGTCCGGGCCGCTTCATCCCACAATACCGCGGAAGCAAGATAAGACTAGTAGCGGCAAGTAAATTGACAAGATCCACGCCCACAACTAAATTGTGTTCTACTCATGCAATAGAGAACTACGCATAAACCTAGCTCATGATGCCACTGTCGGAGAACGTTGCAGAAAATTAAAATTTTCCTACGGTTTCACCAAGATCTATCTATGAGTTCATCTAAGCAACGAGTCAAGAGAGAGAGTTTGCATCTACATACCACTTGTAGATCGAGTAATGGAAGCGTTCGAGGGAGTGGTGATGATGAAGACGTTCTCAACGTGATTCCGATCACCGATGACCAAGTGCTGAACGGACAGGACCTCCGCGTTCAACACACGTGACGGGATTTACGGCGTCTCCTTCTGCCTTGATCCAGCAAGGAGGAAGGAGAGGTTGAGGAAGACAACTCCAATGGCAGCACGACGGCGTGATGCAGATGGAGTGACTGTTCTCCGGCAGGGCTTCGCCAAGCTTATGCGGAGGAGGAGAGGTGTTGGGGAGGGGAGGGGCTGCGCCTTCAATGGTGTTTGCAGCCCTCCCCTCACCCCTCTATTTATAGGGGAAGGGAGGAGGGGCCGGCCCCCTCTAGATGCATCTAGAGGGGAGGGGGCGGCCAAGGGAGGGGCTTGCCCCTGAAGCAAGGGGGCGCCCCTTAGGGTTCCCCTCAACCCTAGGCGCATGGGCCAAGGGAGGGGTGCGCCCAGCCCACTAGGGGCTGGCTGCCTCCACGCAGCCCAAGTGGCCCCCCAAAAGGTGGCCTCCCGGTGGTCCTCCTAACCTTTCCGATGGACCCTCCATAATACCGATATGACCCGAAACTTTTCCGGTGTCCGTTTGACGACTTCCCATATATAAATCTTTACCTCCGGACCATTCCGAACTCCTCGTGATGTCCGGATCTCATCCGGACTCAACAACATTCGTAATCACATACAAGTCTTCCTATTAACCCTAAGCGCCACCGAACCTTAAGTGTAGACCCTACGGGTTCGGGAGACATGAAGACATGACCGAGACGCTCTTCCGTCAATAACCAACAGCGGGATCTGGATACCCATGTTGATTCCCACACGCCTCGATGTTGTCATCGGATGAACCACGATGTCGAGGGTTCAAGCAACCCCGTATGCTATTCCCTTTGTCGACGGTATGTTACTTGCCCGAGACTCGATCGTCGGTATCCCAATACCTCGTTTAGTCTCGTTATCGGCAAGTCACTTTACTCAGACCGTAATGCATGATCCCGTGACCGGACACTTGATCACTTTGAGCTCATTATGATGATGCATTACCGAAAGTGGGCCCAGTGATACCTCTCCGTCATACGGAGTGACAAATCCTGTCTTGATCCGTGTCAACCCAATGTACACTTTCGGAGATACCGTAATGCACCTTTATAGTCACCCGTTACATTGTGACGCTTTGGTACACCCAAAGCATTCCTACGGTATCCGGGAGTTACACGATCTCACGGTCTAAGGAAGAGATACTTGACATTGGAAAAGCTCTAGCAAAACGAACTACACGATCTTTGTGCTATGCTTAGGATTGGGTCTTGTCCATCACGTCATTCTCCTAATGACGTGATCCCGCTTGTCAATGACATCCGATGTCCATAGTCAGAAACCATGACTATCCGTCGACCAACGAGCTAGTCAACTAGAGGCTCACTAGGGACGTATTGTGGTCTATGTATTCACACGTGTATTACGATTTCCGGATAATACAGTTATAGCATGAATAAAAGACAATTATCATGAACAAGGAAATATAATAATAATGCTTTTATTATTGCCTCTAGGGCATATTTCCAACAATGTATTTAAGATATGTAAAAATATTACCGCATAGACAGTAGCCCCTGATGCTCAGTTTGGTGTTCGAAAAGAAAAGTCAAACTGAGGATCTAAAAGATATACGCAGGAGTCTAACATAAGTATGTCAATATGGGAATGCAGGTCATTGCCGAAGCTCACAAGACCGATCATGGAGGTCGATGCATTGAAGCAGAGCCTTGAGCGGACCGAGAACGAGCTCGGCCTTGCCAAGAAGCAGCTCGAGGACAAGGAAGGTAAGTAATACCTTATGTAAGTATATAAAAAGATGTGGTTGCGAAAAATGACAGGACCAACGTGAGTATTACAGGGGCCACAACCGAGGTGGCGACCCTGAAGGAAGCGTTGTCCAAGGCCGAAGACAATGCGGCCGTGGAGCTCATCGAGCGAGAAAAGCAGGAGGCGCGAGTGGAGGAGGTGTAGCACGAGCTCCAGGCTCTCGTGAAAAAATACGAGAGTTTGGAGCTTGACTCAAAGACTCGAGAGTCCGAGCTCGCCTCGGCCCTTGAGAGCGCCAAATCTGCCAAGGCCAAAGCCCAAAAAGCCCTCCAGGAAATTGAGGCAATGAAGAAGATAGCGGCGGGTAAGGCATTCTTTATCCAAAGCAAGCACGTGAAAGTGAATTACTTGTTACTTACTCGAGTCCGGAGCTCTCCAGGAGCATTCGCAGATCTGCCCCGCAGTGTGTACGACGCTGCCGTATACTACCGTGCCGAGGAGGGGAGCTCGACGGAGAAGGTGTTCTGGTCACAGTATGTTGAGGCCGGACACCCGGTGCCCTTGAGCGACTAGCTGAAGCAGCTGGTCGAGCTCCATAAGGTGGCCGAACAGGCCATGAAGGGCCTAATAGTCCGGCTATGGCCTGGGGAGGTCATGCACAGGAGCTACTTTGGGCTGGTGAGGCTGGCGGATGCCTGCCCACGGCTTGAAGTCATCAAGCGCCAGATGCATCGAAGGCGCCAGAGGCCTTGCCCGTGTTAAAGTACACTGGGCAAGATGGATGCCGAGAAGCTGGTGACAGATGGGCCACCGGAGGGCAAGGAGCATCGCAAGCCCGAGATGTATTATGAGGGCGTCTGAAGGGTGCCGCCTTGTGGCGGATGAGTGTTCCAAGGATGTAATTTTTGAGTAAACTCGCCGTGTTATCCTGTCTTGAAAACTTGTTCATATGCGCTAGCAACGCTTTTTGAATTTAAAATATTACCTTCTGTGCGGCCGTTTATTAAATCTTGAGAGATGGCGAGTCGTCGGCTTCTACCCCCATGCCACGAGTGCTGCGGGGTTCGGGATAAACCTGAGCGCTCTTGTTCCCGTTCTTGGGTCCTTCGAGGGAGGCGCCAAAGACAACGTAACAAGGCAATCGGACTATAATGCTTTATCACTCTCACTTAGCCATATAATTCTATAATTTTAAATTCCGGCGAAGCCCCTAGTATTCGGAAGACCGAGTTCGGGGCGCTATCCATGCCTAGGCTGTGTAAGTGCATCTAGTGCCCCTTAGTGATTTTGGTGTATTGAAGACTTATAGGTTAAGAGACTAATGTTTTTATGAGTGTACACAGGTCTATAAGTCTATGAGGAGTTTGATATTTACAGAGAAAGTCGACCCCTAAAATGAAGTTCTTCGTCTCAAGACTTTGGTATTCTCAAGACTTTCTCAAGACTTTGAAAGTGAAGAAATTGGTGTGACCTTGAAGACTTGGTATTCATTTGAGGAACATGAAGCGTGAAGACTTCTGTTTTCGTAGTTTCGCTTTCTCTTTCTTGAGTCATAGGAAACACCGCATCGTTAAAGGGGTCGAGGAAATACTAAGGAAAAATTTCCATGTGATGCTCAACTCAAAATCCTACACCTACCAATCCCTTCGAGTGAAGCCTTTGGAAATCTCATACGCTTCACTAATTTCTTCAAAGGATGTGAGACGAAGTTCTTCCGTCACGAGGAATTTGTTCTGACTGAGGAGTTAGGAATTCGCCAGTGCGAATTGCCTACACAGTGAGGAACATGATAGCCCTGAGGAATTTGAGAGTCAAATTTCCGACCGTTGCTGTGCTACGCGCCAGCTGTTCAAAAATATCTTGCCTACATAATTGTCATATCATTGAAGGGCATTTATGTCTTATCATGCCGGGCTGCTCCCTAGGCTATAAATAACCGCCCCCTACAACCACTAGCTGGTTGGCTGCTCCGAGAGAACTTGACACTTGTCATTTGAGAGCAACCCATCCTCCGAGGACTTTGAGCAAAAATCATCGAGTGAGGAAAACCCAAAACCAAACCCCTACAGACCCAAAGTGATTGAGCATCATCAAGAGATTGATCCTGCGTGGATCCGACGCTTGTTACCTTTGAAGACTATGCTTCTTCCAGACGGTTAGGCGTCATGGTCTAGAGCATCCAAGAGGAATTGTGGATCACCGAAAGTGACCGAGTCTGTGAAGGTTTGGAAGTCGCTCAAGACTTACCACGAGTGATTGGACGAGGTCCGTGTGACCTTAGTTCAAGGAGAATACAGTGAGGACTTGGTGTCCCGAGCTGCGTGCTCAATGACCGGGTGTCCGGACTGTGTGTCCTCGAGTTTAAATACTCAGCCGCCAACCGTGACGCATAACCGAGACAAAGCAGTTGGAACTGGTCTACCAAATCATTGTCTTGACCAACCTTACTGGTTCTATTTCCTCAACTCTTTCATTTCCTCATTACTGTGTTGAGTGTTCGTTCATATCTGTGTTTGAAGACTTCGACTGAAGACTTTCTCAATTTCCCTAGTTTAATTTCTTTAGTCTATTTGTCTTCATCTTGTGTTATCCTGTGATTACGCTTTCTGTACTCTGTGATTGTCTTCATTTCATCATGATGACCATGCCTGTATTCTGTTATACTTACTTCTGAGTACTTATTCCGTTGCAAGTAGTTCTTCGCTAAGGAATTTCCTCACCGACAAATTCCTCAGTGAAGAATTCATAAAAATCGCCTATTCACCCCCCCCCTCTAGTCGATATAACGCACTTTCAGGCCGGACAAAGCTGGCTCCTCGCTCTAACCGGCATAAGTCTTTAGGGACTCGAAACCTCTCGAACAGTGACCAGCTCTCGCCCTATCATGACGGTCAGTTTTAGCTTTCTCTACTGAGGTGCTTAACCCAGCTCAACCGGGGCACAATCGCAGTAGTTCTCCCAGTGCTATCTTAGCCGATATAACGGAACGTAAGGTACCAAAACATGGGAGCCGGGCAAACCCAACTATTGACCCAAGGCATGATTCATAGCCGATGCATATAATGTTATAAGTTCGGGGTGCCGCACTCGTGAGAGTGTTCGGACTTCTCACACCATATTCTAGGGTACTTAATCCCCTGGTGTATTGGCCGTACCAAAGTGTACGGTTGCATAATGTCATAACTGGACATATTTACATAAAAAAGGAATGCAATAATAGTCAAAAGCTATGTATTGTTTATTCGAAAAGGCTGCGATAAAAGCAGTAACGATACAAATAGTGCGATAAGCAAGAGATGGGACTATTTGACATGTCCTCTCCGAGGCGAGCTTAGCGGATGATATGTGAAACAAGTATACCGCTCGTTATAGAGACCACGGACATTCGACGTAGCTACGCCTCCCGGCTGTTGCATCGTGTGTTCGGCGATTGTACTGCCGGACAGGCCTTCCGGAGAGTGGAGTCCTTAAAGTAAGAAAAAAAGAATGACCAAATCGGGAGCCCCTAGTGCGGTTGAGCCGCATTTTGGGCGTGCCGTGGTTGTGCCCCTCCCCTTATGCCCATGGTATTTCCATAGCATAATTATGTACGCGTAGTACTGGTTTCGCAATTTCGCAAGGGCTAGGGTTAGGGCCGCACTGCTACGCTTGGTCGGAACGTGCCAGGCGGTCTTGTTGTAGGTTACTCCGGGCGCGCTTGACGGTGTCCGGACGTTTAATAGCCGTACTGAAGAATTGCCTTGAGAGGCTATTGTACTTCCACCGCGAGGGCCGCCGTATGCTCCTCCGTTCAGAGAGAGTGTTCGGTGTTTCCATTGACCGTAATGACTCCTCGAGGACCTGGCATCTTGAGCTTGAGGTATGCATAGTGCGGCTCCGCATTGAACTTTGCAAATGCGGTTCGTCCGAGAAGTGCATGATAGCCACTGCGGAACGGGACTATGTCGAAGATTAACTCCTCGCTTCGGAAATTATCCGGGGATCCAAGACCACTTCAAGTGTAACTGAGCCTGCATAGCTTGGCCTCTACACTGGTATGACGCCTTTAAAGGTCGTCTTTGTGGGTTTAATCCTTGAGGGATCTATGCCCATTTTTCGCACCGTATCCCGGTAAAGGTGTTCAGGCCGCCGCCATTCATAAGGACTCTAGTGAGGTGAAATCCGTCAATGATTGGGTCTAGAACCAATGCCGCTAATCCGCCGTGGCGGATGCTAGTGGGGTGGTCCCTTCGATCAAAAGTGATCGGGCAGGAGGACCACGGGTTGAACTTTGGGGCGACTGGCACCAACGCATATACGTCCCTGAGTGCATGCTTCCGCTCCCTTTTGGGGATGTGTGTTGCGTATATCATGTTCACCGTCCGCACTTGTGGGGGGAAGCCCATCTGTCCCCTATTGTTCGGCACCCGGGGATCCTCCTCGTCATCGCTATGCAGCCCCTTGTCTCTGTTTTCGGTATTTAACTTGCCTGCCTGCTTGAAGACCCAACAATCCCTGTTGGTGTGATTGTGTAACATACCAAAATTCTAAATTTTGGAATGTTATAAACACAATAGATTGATTTGATTGATTGTTTGACTGATTGACTGAAAGTGAGTGAATACGAAACTTTTGAAAGTTAAATGAGAGGGAATAAAAGGACTTTCCCAAACTTTCATTTTTCTTTTATGATCTTCAGAAATTCAAATTCTTTTCATCACAAAACCCTGGAGAGAAGATGACATGACTTCTTCCATTTATTTAAATGACAAGGGGTGTTGAAAATATTTGAATTTCATTTGAGAATATTTCCAATTCTAAAACTTTATGCAACTCAATGATTTTCACGAGAGAAGATAAAATGACTTCTTCAAAACATATGAAATATGAGTTGGGAGTTTCAAAGAATTAAAAGTTCTTTTGAATTTATTTTCAATTTGGAGTTATTTGAGTTTTATTCAAATTATTTTTCTCCAAAAATAAAATATATGGAAAATAGGGTAACATGATTCCCTACATCGTAAAAATTTGAGAGAAATAAATTTGAATTCATTTTGGTATTTTTAAAATGATTTTTATTGGATTTTATTAGAGCTGAAACACTATTTGCTTTATTTGAATTTGTGTGTATTTTATTTGAAGTTAGAATAATGTTCATCTTGTAGGAAATCTTTTTCTGAAAATTTTGATATATTATATGCCTATATATATTATTTCTATTTCTTTTGGTTTTATTTTGTTTGTCTGTTTTATTTTAAAACAAAAAAGAGAGATCCTCTCGCCGAATCGGGCTGCCAGCCAACTGCCCAGCACGGCCCAGCCCAAAGGCTCGACCGCCTCGTCCCGACGCTGGACTCCGCCACAAGACCGCCATGGCCGTGAGCCGCCTGCCTCCTCTGCCCCCTCCCGCACGCCACCTCGCTGCCCTCCTCCATAAAACCCGAGGCCTCGCCCTGCTCCTCCTTTTCTCCTCGCCGCCTCACGCCTAAGTCGCTGACGCCTGACGAGATCCGCCCGCGCCGCCGCTCTACCCTCGCGCCGCCGCCGCACCTTGCCCCGACGCTGCGTGGAGCCGCCATGCCGCGCCACCCGACGTCGCCGCCCTTTTCGCCGGACACCGCTGCCGTCCCAACGCCAAGGCTGGACGTTAAATCGCAGGCCGGATCCGTCCGTCGCCGGTTTATTTTCCCCGAGCCGGTAAAATCTATAAAACTGCCCGGTCCGATCCGGTTTATTTTTTTTTCTTTCTTTTCTTAGTTTCGTTTTTCTTAAAAAAACGGTTTTTCTTTTAATCTAGTTATTTAGGAACGTTCGCCGGTTAGGTTTTCACAGCGAACGAATCCGTTCGTTAGGTTTTAGCAGTGAACGTTCGTTCGTTAGGATTTTTCTTTTTATTTTAGATTTACTGCCAGGGACCTATCCGTAGTGTTATTTTTATAGATTAGTCCCCAATTTTCAAACGACCATAACTTTTTGCTCGTTAGTCGGAATCCAACGAAACCAACGCCCACTTCTTCGTTATGATCTCCTCTATCCAGTAATCCAACTCAAACATGTTTTTGAAAGTTTAAAATTTGAATTAGATCAGATTTGAATTCAAACTTCGTTTGATCATAACTTGAGTTTCAGAATCTCGATTTAGCTGATTCTTTTTGCAAATCAAGCTCTTGAACTAAACTTTCTGATAAGGCAAAAAACACATAATTTTGGTACTGTTAGAAATTGTTTTATGTTGCAAGAGTTATTTGCTTGGTTTTGATGGTTTCCGATTCGTTTTCTTCGTTTTTTTTTCGATCTTTTGAGTGATTGCTTATGTGTGGTTACTATTGCTTGATTACGATAGATTGACCGGAGTGTGACGAGTAGAACTATCAAGAGTTTTGAGTGCGAATCATCTTCATCAACATTGCAGTAAGTAACACTTGATCATATCTTTTCCTACCCAGTTTTTATGCATTAGCTCAATCCTCAAACATTGCATGATTAGGATGTCATTAATTTGTGGGTTGGGAAGTAGATGATGAGGTAGGAACCTAGTGCCATGTTGCTATCAAACCCTTGGGAGTTACTTCCACGTGTTGTTTTTATTGCTATGCTATGCTCGTAGACGTGGTTTGGGTTTGAGAGATATTCACGACAGATGTGAGATTGCTAATTAATATTTTACTTAAGGTGGCAACTTAAATACACATCTGGGTGGATTGAGGCACCGGGGAACCCAAAGGTTGTCTGTTTTATTTTTGGAAATCCTGTGGTACCCATGTGATCTTCTTATGGACCGCCACCTGTGCTCAAAGGGAACTGAGATTATTCATGCTAGAAACTTCCGTGTGCAGCCACAAGCTATTATGGGCTCTAGCATAGTTGAGTAAGTTACGTGAAGCTCTCAAGAGGTAGATCAGCAACTAGTGGGTTTTATAGGTTTGGTATGATCTATCCGAGTAGAGAGTTAATGTTTCTGAAAGACTGTGTCTCGGTCATCCGCTTCTCAAACACCCTGTAGTGCGAGAAACCAACGGAGGCGATCGAGTCTTGTGGGGAAAAGTGCACAAACCTCTGCAGAGTGTACAATCTAATCATGGTTAGCCGTGTCCCCGGTTATGGACAATTCTGAGTATCTAGTACTTGAGTATTCACATGTATCTCATCTCTCTAAGTTAATATTGCTGGGTTGTTAATCACTTTAATTGGGATTGAGTTGGGGTTATACCTTCTCAATGATGTTTCAACCACCATGATAGTTAAATTTAAAATTTATTCCTTTGATGTAGGGAAAAATTGGCTTTTTGCAAAAACTGTAACCATAGAGCTTTCCACCAGCCATATGCGCATGTAGTATAGGCTTATTCCTTCATTATTCTCTATGTGTTACTTTGCCAAAGATATTCCATGTGTCGACCTGCTTCCGGTCTGCAACGCTTCATGTTGCGTACTTTTCACACAACGAGTAAGTGATACGTTAGGGTTACGATTTCCTATACTCAACTTTGCCGTTGGTGTTTATGGGAATCCACAACCTTGTTGCTTCCGCTATCTTTTGGATTGAGGTAATAGTATTTACGTTACTTTATACATGTGATTTACCTAAATCCTTCGAGTACTGTGTGTGTCAGCATACCGATCCAGGGATGACACCTAAGCCACGTAGACTTGATCCATTCGGTCGGGTCGCTACAAGATGGTATCGAGCACATGTTGACTATAGGACGTGACCCTAGAAACCGACAAACCCATAGGAAAGATTTTCTCTACAACTTCATTTTCAAAAAGATCTTTTACCTCTCTTCTTCTCGAGCTTATTCAAATATTTCCTTTTAGTGAGACCATACCCATTTTCCCCTTTTGACCACTTGAAGATTTGATCGATGAGAACACTCCAAGGAGACAAGATATCGGACAACTAAGACCATTTGGAATGAAGAAGATTTTCTTGTGTAAATGGAAACTACAACTGTTGAAGACTCAAGACTATGAGATTTTGAAGGCTCAAGAATTCCTAGATCAAGGTGTATCGGAGAAAGACCGGAACATGGAGCATTAGAATTCAAAGTTCATCAAGTAAAACCCTAAGGTGAGATATCAACTAGGGAATGCTAGCTCATGGAAATGACAAGAGCGTAAACACGCTATCCATGATGTTATCGCCGCTTATGCTATTGTCACCGTGCTGAGTTAAGCATGCATATGCATGGAATGATTGGATGGTAGAAGGCTGATGGAGCACCTATCAGCAAAAGATGCAGTTTTAATCTTAGTTGGTGTATTGCCAGGATCTGGAGTATTACATCAAGGAGTTTAGGGTGGACCTGCAGGAAGCCGTATTTGACAAGGAGGCAATTCATGAAGAATTCAGAACTCGAAACCGAAAGTAGCCAAGCTAGAGGAGCAAAACCTTGAGACATCAAAGATTCACAGATCAAGGACAAGAGGATCATTGTTCATGTCAAGGAAGTTGAAACCAAGTTTGGAATGCAACTCAGGAATATTAAAGGACGTCACGAGAGACTCTGCGTCAATAGAGATGATCTTGCAAAAGAACTTGAGAAGGACAAGCATGATCAGAAGAAGCCATCGGAGACATGAACAAGACTTGAAGAGTTTGATGACTTTGAGATTTATTGACCATTAGAAGCCCAAACCCCCTATTATACCTGCGTTAGATGCGACGATTGTGAGCTGTCATTTGGTTGATGTTTTTCCGACAGCCACAATAAAACCTGTCTTTCAAAACTTTTGTTTGTATTGTGTGCATCCCTCTCGATCTCTCCTATCCCACCCCAAAACCCATGGACCCAATAGAGGACGAATGGAGAAGAGCTTATATTTTCTGGACCGATGAGTCAATTGGAGATGGACCGATGGATTCGTAACATGAGGATCACATGGAGAATAATCCTATAGCCGGAAAGGATATGGCCCAGCATGCCCTTCAGTGCTTTGAAAGAGATGTTGCTACTAGGTGGAGGATGTACCAAACCATCAATGGATGGCAAGGAATAACCACTTGGAAAGAATTTAAGTGGACTTTACTAAAGTCTTGGCTAGCGTCCCAGAAATTGAGGCCTTATGGAAAGGATATGAAGAAACCTTGTGCATACCAGCTTTGTGGAGAATTTGGACACAACCATAAAGAAAACAAGGACGAATACCCTCATAAGCAGAGGATTACCAAAGGAGTTAGCCGAGGATCTCAGGGAACTTCGGTTGGAGATTGTTCCAAAAGGTTTTGTTGCAGCAATGGAAGTTCAGTCTGCATTGCTGGGTAAAGAACCGTGAAGCTCAGAAGTATGACAAAGAGATTGCTGAGATAAAAGAGAGGATGAGCAAAGGAAAGGCCAAAGGCTTTCGTAAGGATAAGCACGACACCTTATGGTTTGAGGACAGTGTACATATACCCAATAATGCAAAGATCAGGAAGTTAATACTTCAGGAGGCTCATGACTCACCATACTCGATTCACCCTGGAAACACCAAGATGTATTTGGATTTGAAGGAGTGTTTCTGGTGGACTGGTATGAAAAAGGATATTGTCGAGTATGTAGTCGTATGTGACGTATGTCAGAGATTTAAAACAAAGCATCAGAAGCCAGCAGGATTACAACAGCCTATGTCGAGACCCGATTGGAAGTGGGATAAGCTTGGATTTCATTACCGGATTTCCCAGAACCCGATTGGGATATGATTGTATCCGGGTAGTAGTTGATTCGCTTGACCAGAGTGACTCACTTTACCCCAGTGAAAACCACCTATACAAGTGCGAAGTTGGCCAAGATATATTTGACAAGGATCAGATGTCCGCATGGAGTTCCGAGGACCATCGTGAGAGGAACACAGCTTACCTCAAGATTTGGAATCACCGCACTGCACTTTGGGTACTAGGCTAGAGTTCAAGATGACCTTTCATCTGCAGACGGATGGATAGACCGAGAGAGTCAATCAGATTACGGAGGACATGTTGAGAGCGTGCGCTTAGATTATGGATCTAGTAGGGATGATAAATCTACCTTACGCGGAGTTCTCATACAACAACAGTTACCAAGCCAGTTTGAAGATGGCCCCTTTTGAAGCTTTGTATGGGAGAAGGAGCCAGACACCGTTGATGTGGGATGAAGTTGGAGACCGTCAGTTGTTTGGACCAAATGTGATCAAGGAGTTAGAAGAGAATGTTAAGTTGATTCGAGATAGATTGAAGGTAGCTCACCCGTGTAAGAGTTATGCAGACTCAAAAACGCAAGGAGGTAGTCTATGAAATTGGAGACAGAGCATGTCTTCGTGTGCCCCCTCTGTGAGGAGTTAATCGATTTGGAGTTAAGGGAAAGTTAGCCCCGAGATTGTAGGACCATACCGAGTTTGGAACGTATGGGAGAATTGGCTAACAAATTGAGTCACCGAAGGACTGCTGGGAGTTTATGATGTGTTTCACGCTTCCCAAATTGAAGAAGTGCCATGCGTAGATGGCCAATATTCTCCTGTAAGCACGCTTGACCTCGAAAGGATAATGGTGTTCCACGAAGTTGAGTATGGACTTCATAAGTATAAGTTTTATCTCGGTAGGTGGGATATCCCACGAAGTTGAAGAGATGAATTACTATTGGATATAAAGGAGGTATGATGTTGGAAATATGGATCAATGGAAATTCCATGATGAGTCTGAGTAATCATGTCCTAGTTTGGTGCCAATAGAATGAAGGAAGACAGTACAGTTGGATGGATTTAAGAATACTAGGAAGTTGGAAATTGGAATAATTATCAGAAGCACGAGGATAAGTTCAAGGACTACAAGTGATGAGATGGGCCATAACCCACAGGCTCCAGGACCTGCCAAGAAGCAATCACATTTTTTGCTGAAGGAAAAACCTTGGAACAAGTTACGATTTTATCGATAGACGATTCTATAGGAGTTTACGCAAAACCTGAGAGTTGTTAAGGAACGATAGATGTTTTGTTTGGCTTGCAGAATCAATGGATTTTCCGAACTTGGTTCATCGACAAGAGAAATTTTGCAATGCTTGTGAGGATGACCGAGTGTTAGAATGCGAGATTCGCTAAACCATGTACAAAGTAATGATTTGGGTGCGGGATGGACTGATCACCATACCGACTTACTCTTATTATTCGCTTTGCTATATGGGATGGTAAATCTAAGTGATTTACCTATGGTAGAGAGACGACGATCAAAACCTTGTTTGAACCTTAGAATGGTATAAGTATTTTACTTTGTACAAGGCAGCTTTTGCCAACCGTAGGATATACGGTGAGGTTCAACCCAGACCCATTTCCTGTAGGACAAACCATAAATTGTTGACCACCATGAGATATCGATAGCTGATTAGTATTGGTGCCAGACCCGTCAGCTATGAAGACCCAGTCTTGGAACAACCTTACCAAGAAGTAAAGGACAAAAGGATTGAGGAAAAGGTTATTCCACTACCAGAAGAGCCCAGAGAAGGAAATTTCCTTACGATCCGAGAAGACCGACATCACAACGATAAGGATGGAGTATATGAGTTTTGATGGAACCGTAACCATGCTTCTAAGGGTGGTAGCACCCCAGACCCCTTGTGATGATCGTTGGATTTTGAAGACCCCCAAACCCTAACCTATTTCTTGCTAGCCTCTCCGAATCTCGAGGACAAGATTCCTTTTAAGGGTGGTAGGTTTGTAACATCCCAAAATTCTAAATTTTGGAATGTTATAAACACAATAGATTGATTTGATTGATTGTTTGATTGATTGACTGAAAGTGAGTGAATTCGAAACTTTTGAAAGTTAAATGAGAGGGAATAAAAGGACTTTCCCAAACTTTCATTTTTCTTTTATGATCTTCGGAAATTCAAATTCTTTTCATCACAAAACCCGGAGAGAAGATGACATGACTTCTTCCATTTATTTAAATGACAAGGGTGTTGAAAATATTTGAATTTCATTTGAGAATATTTCCAATCCTGAAACTTTATGCAACTCAATGATTTTCACGAGAGAAGATAAAATGACTTCTTCAAAACATATGAAATATGAGTTGGGAGTTTCAAAGAATTAAAAGTTCTTTTGAATTTATTTTCAATTTGGAGTTATTTGAGTTTTATTCAAATTATTTTTCTCCAAAAATAAAATATATGGAAAATAGGGTAACATGATTCCCTACATCAGAAAATTTGAGAGAAATAAATTTGAATTCATTTTGGTATTTTTAAAATGATTTTTATTGGATTTTATTAGAGCTGAAACAAACTTTGCTTTATTTGAATTTGTGTGTATTTTATTTGAAGTTAGAATAATGTTCATCTTGTAGGAAATCTTTTTCTGAAAATTTTGATATATTATATGCCTATATATATTATTTCTATTTCTTTTGGTTTTATTTTGTTTGTCTGTTTTATTTAAAAAAAGAGAGATCCTCTCGCCGAACTGGGCCGGCCCAGCCAACCGGCCAGGCCACGGCCCAGCCCAGTGCCCCGACCGCCTCGTCCCCGACGCGGGACTCCGCCCGCCGCACCGCCATGGCCGCCGTGAGCCGCCCGGCCTCCTCTGCCCCCTCCCGCACGCCACCTCGCTGCCCCTCCTCCATAAAACCCGCGGCCTCGGCCCCGGTCCTCCCCTCTCTCCCCTCGTTCGCCGCTGCCCAAGTCGCTGCCGCCCGACGAGATCCGCCACAAGTGACCGCCTCTTCCTCAAGGCCCGCCACCTTGCCCAAGCGCCCGCGTGGAGCCGCCATCACCGGCCACCCCGACGTCGCCCTTTTCATGGGACACCGCTGCCCGTCTAACGCCAACGCCGGACGTTTCGCCCGGCCGGATCCGTCTGTCACGGTTTATTTTCCCGAGCGGTAAAATCTATAAAACCGCCCGGTCCGATCCGGTTTATTTTTTTTCTTTTCTCAGTTCCGTTTTTCTTAAAAAATGGTTTTTCTTTTAATCTAGTTATTTAGGAACGTTCGCCGGTTAGGTTTTCACAGCGAACGAATCCGTTCGTTAGGTTTTAGCAGTGAACGTTCGTTCGTTAGGATTTTTCTTTTTATTTTAGATTTACTGCCAGGGACCTATCCGTAGTGTTATTTTTACAGATTAGTCCCCAATTTTCAAACGACCATAACTTTTTGCTCGTTAGTCGGAATCCAACGAAACCAACGCCCACTTCTTCGTTATGATCTCCTCTATCCAGTAATCCAACTCAAATATGTTTTTGAAATTTTAAAATTTGAATTAGATCAGATTTGAATTCAAACTTCGTTTGATCATAACTTGAGTTTCAGAATCTCGATTTAGTCGATTCTTTTTGCAAATCGAAGCTCTTGACCTAAACTTTCTGATAAGGCCAAATTCACATAATTTTGGTACTGTTAGAATTTGTTTTATGTTGCAAGAGTTATTTGCTTGGTTTTGATGGTTTCCGATTCGTTTTCTTCGGGTTTTTTTCGATCTTTTGAGTGATTGCTTATGTGTGGTTACTATTGCTTGATTACGATAGATTGATCGGAGTGTGACGAGTAGATCTATCAAGAGTTTTGAGTGCGAATCATCTTCATCAACATTGCTGGCAAGTAACACTTGATCATATCTTTTCATACCCAGTTTTTATGCATTAGCTCAATCCTCAAACATTGCATGATTAGGATGTCATTAATTTGTGGGTTGGGAAGTAGATGATGAGGTAGGAACCTAGTGCCCTGTTGCTATCAAACCCTTGGGAGTTACTTCCACGTGTTGTTTATATTGCTATGCTATGCTCATAGACGTGGTTTGGGTTTGAGAGATATTCACGACAGATGTGAGATTGCTAATTAATGGTTTACTTAAGGTGGCAACTTAAATACACATCTGGGTGGATTGAGGCACCTGGGGAACCCAAAGTGTTGTCTGCTTTATTTTTGGAAATCCCGGGTACCCGTGTGATCTTCTTATGGACCGCCACCCGTGCTCAAAGGGAACTGAGATTATTCATGCTAGAAACTTCCGTGTGCAGCCACAAGCTATTATGGGCTCTAGCATAGTTGAGTAAGTTACGTGAAGCTCTCGAAGAGGTAGATCAGCCTAGTGGGTTTTATAGGTTTGGTATGATCTATCCGAGAGTAGAGAGTTAATGTTTCGAAAGATCAGTGTCTCGGTCATCCGCTTCTCAAACACCATGTAGTGCGAGAAACCAACGGAGGCGATCGAGTCTTGTGGGGAAAAGTGCGCAAACCTCCTGCAGAGTGTACAATCTAATCATGGTTAGCCGTGTCCCGGTTATGGACAATTACGAGTATCTAGTACTTGAGTATTCACATGTATCTCATCTCTCTAAGTTAATATTGCTGGGTTGTTAATCACTTTAATTGGGATTGAGTTGGGGTTATACCTTCTCAATGATGTTTCAACCACCATGATAGTTAAATTTAAAATTTATTCCTTTGATGTAGGGAAAAATTGGCTTTTTGCAAAACTGTAACCATAGAGCTTTCCACCAGCCATATGCGCATGTAGTATAGGCTTATTCCTTCATTATTCTCTATGTGTTACTTTGCCAGCATATTCCATGTGTCGACTTTGTTTCCGGCTGCAACGTTTCATGTTGCGCACTTTTCGCATAACGAGTAAGTGATACGTTAGGGTTACGATTTCCTATACTCAACTTTGCCGTTGGTGTTTATGGGAATCCACAACCTTGTTAAGCTTCCGCTATCTTTTGGATTGAGGTAATAGTATTTACGTTACTTTATACATGTGATTTACCTAAATCCTTCGAGTAATCGTGGTGTGTCAAGATACCGATCCGTGGATGACACCTAAGCACAGAGACTTGATCCATTCGGGTCGGGTCGCTACAAGATGGTATCAGAGCACATGTTGACTATAGGACGTGACCCTAGAAACTGACAAACCCATAGGAAAGATTTTTCTCTACAACTTCATTTTCAAAAAGATCTTTTACCTCTCTTCTCTTCTGAGCTTATTCAAATATTTCCTTTTAGTGAGACCATACCCATTTTCCCCTTTTGACCACTTGAAGATTTGACTGATGAGAACACTCCAAGGAGACAAGATATCGGACAACTAAGACCATTTGGAATGAAGAAGATTTTACTGTGTAAATGGAAACTACAACTGTTGAAGACTCCGAAGACTATGAGATTTTGAAGGCTCTGAAGAATTCCTAGATCAAGGTGTATCGGAGAAAGACTGGAACATGGAGCATTAGAATTCAAAGTTCTATCAAGTAAAACCCTAAGGCAGGAGATATCAACTAGGGAATGCTAGCTCATGGAAATGACAAGAGCAGAAACACGCTATCCATGATGTTATCGCCCGCTTATGCTATTGTCACCGTGCTGAGTTAAGCATGCATATGCATGGAATGATTGGATGGTAGAAGGCTGATGGAGCACCTATCAGCAAAAGATGCAGTTTTAATCTTAGTTGGTGTATTGCCAGGATCTGGGATCCAGGGATGACATCTAAGCACAGAGACTTGATCCATTCGGGCCGGGTCGCTACAGATTGGCTGGTTTTTCGGGGGTGCTGTGTATCTGGCATGAGCGACCGAGATTCGGTCCAAACTGGACGGGCCCGGAGTATTTCTTTTAAATGGCTTTTTCCGCTGAGCGGGTTTAGAGCCTCTAAATCCGGCATTAACTGCCGTATCCTCAGCATTGTCGCCGTTAATGCGGCGCTTGTTCTTGTTGCGACGCGACCTGCTATTGCTGCCCTTGGTATCCGAATTACCAGGGCTCTTGGTCATGTTATTACTACGAGCTAGCCAGCTGTCTTCTCCCGCGCAAAAGCGGGTCATGAGTGTTGTGAGGGCTGCCATGGATTTCGGCTTTTCCTGTCCTAGGTGCCGCAAGCCACTCGTCATGGATGTTATGTTTGAAGGCTGCGAGGGCCTCTGCGTCCGGACGATCGACTATTTGATTTTTCTTGGTTAGGAACCGTGTCCGTAATTGTCTGGCCGATTCCTCTGGCTGCTGAATTATGTGGCTTAGGTCATCAGCGTATGGTGGTCGCACATAGGTGCCCTGGAAATTGTCGAGGAATGCGGCTTCCAGGTCCTCCCAGCAACCAATTGACTCTGTTGGCAAGATGTTAAGCCAATGTCGAGCTGGTCCTTTAAGCTTGAGTGGGAGGTATTTGATGGCGTGTAGATCATCACCGTGGGCCATGTGGATATGAAGGAGATAATCCTCGATCCATACCACAGGATCTGTTGTGCCATCGTATGATTCGATGTTTACGGGTTTGAAACCCTCGGGGATTTGATGATCCATTACTTCATCTGTGAAGCATAGTGGGTGTGCGGCGCCTTTGTATTGGGCTATATCACGACGTAGCTCAAATGAGCTTTGTCTGCTGTGTTCGGCCCGGCCGGATTTGCCATATCCGGCATGACAGTTATCGTCACATGTCATGCGGCGCCCACGCGATCCGTAGATCGATCATGTTTGCCTTGCCTTGTCCTCCAATATATCTCGTAGGTCTGGCGCATTTCCGTGTGCCTTGGTATTCTTTGAGCGACGCCAGGGTGCGGCTTGAGTGGAGGGCTGAGAGGCCTCTCTGTCGCGGCCACGAGGTGGCCGGTCGGCTGCGTCGTGTGCTGGTGATGTAGGTTTAGGTGCTTCCTCCTCTAATCGGGGTAGCAGCATGCACTTTGGGTAGCTCTTGGAGGGGCGTTCGAGTTCGTACTCTTCGGCCGCAAGGACTTCAGTCCATCTGTCGGCTAGCGAGTCTTGGTCAATTCTAAGCTGTTGTTGTTTTTTCTTGAGGCTGCTCGCCGTGGCCATAAGCCTGCGTTTGAAACGCTCTTGTTCGACGGGATCCTCAGGCACGACAAATTCGTCATTGTCGAGGCTTGCCTCGTGTTCGGAGGGAGGCATGTAATTATCGTCCTCTACCTCTCTGTCTGTCGCTCTCTCATGAGGGCTGGCTTCTCCATCCTCCTATGCTGAATCCTGCTGGAGGGGGTTGTCTTCAGACCGCCTGTGGTGTTATTATCTCCGTGCGGAATCTCCGCTTTTGTTTGGCGGGATTTAGAGCGGCGCGCCGACGCCAGCCGCTTAGGCTGCTTCTTGGAGGGTCATCCTCCGTTGTTCCATCGCCATTCCCTTCTTTTGGGGTGTCCACCATGTATATGTCGCATTTACGAGGTGGCCTTCCAGCGCCCTATAGGCGCTGGTTCTTGGTAAATCTCTGCGCCGGCATCCATACTGTCGATGTCTTCGGAGTCGAAGTCGAGCATGTCGGTTAAATCATCGACAGTGGCTACGAAGTGGGTGGTGGGTGGGCTTTGAATTTCTTCGTCGTCCGCATCCCAACCTTGCTGACCATAGTCCGGCCAGGGCTCTCCTAATAAAGAGAGAGACTTTAGTGAATTCAGAATGTCGCCGAAGGGCGAGTGCTGAAAGATGTCCGCGGCGGCGAACTCCATGATTGGCGCCCAATCGGATTCGATTGGCAGGGGCGCGGAAGGTTTGGAGTCCGGAGAGGAGTCCGGCACCTTGGAGTCACGGGCTTCGCAGAGGACAAGGCTGGTGTTCGGCTCGATCGCCGAAGAGATTGCAGCCCCCGAGGCGGTGTCCAGCCACCCGTCCTTGATTGGCGCAGTCGGCTCCGAGCTAAGGGTCAGAGCGGACACGGGTGCGGCCTCGAGCCTTTGACCGGCGGCGAGCTAGATCATGCCCATCATAATAGTGCGGCACGCCGGGTCGGTGGCTCGAACCCGTCAAGATCAAGTCTCCGCGGACGTCAACCGTGTAGTTCAAACTTCCAAATCTGACTCGACGGCCGTGGGCATAGCTTTCGATCTGCTCCGGATGGCTGCCGAATTGGCCCGCAGCAAAAGCCGCCGAATCTGAAGGTCTGTCCGGGAGAAAAGTCTCACCACTGGACCGCATCGTTGTTGATGATCGGAGGAGCCATCGGGCCTAAAGATGACGGACAGAGGAACTCTCAATGAAAGCACCAATGTCGGTGTCAAAACCGGCGGATCTCGGTAGGGGTCCCGAATCAATGCGTCTAGGCGGATGGTAACAGGAGACAAGGGACACGATGTTTTTACCTGTGTTCGGGCCCTCTCGATGGAGGTAAAACCCTACTCCTGCTTGATTAATATTGATGATATGGGTAGTACAAGAGTAGATCTACCACGAGATCAGAGAGGCTAAACCCTGGAAGCTAGCCTATGGTATGATTGTTGTTCGTCCTATGGACTAAAACCCTCCGGTTTATGTAGACACCGGAGAGGGCTAGGGTTACCCAGAGTCGGTTACAATGGGAGGAGATCTATATATCCGTATCGCCAAGCTTGCCTTCCACACCAAGGAAAGTCCCATTCGGACACGGGACGAAGTCTTCAATCTTGTATCTTCATAGTCCAGGAGTCCGGCCAAAGGTTATAGTCCGGCCATCCGGACACCCCCTAATCCAGGACTCCCTCACCCAGTTCCTGTGGTTTTCACTTCTTACTTCATTTCATTTCGATATGCTTATCGGCTGCATCGGTACTCTTTTGTACGTTTCATATTCGCCAGGGGCTACTTGTCGCCCCACAATACGGCAGCAAAGCCCGAACACTTCTTATAGATAAGTTCGGCACCCCGAATTTAGCATTATATGCATTGGCTGCGAATCATGTCTTTGGTCAATAGTTGGGTTGCCCAGCTCCTGTGCTTGCTACCCTACGTTCCGCTACATCGGCTATGGTAGTAAAGGTAGAACTATTGCGATTGTGCCCTGGCCTTGACCGCATGAGCACCTCAGTAGAGAAAGCCGAAACTAACTGTCATGATACGGCGAGAGCCGGTCAGCTGTTCGAGGGTTACAAAATCGTTGGAGATTTTTTCCGCGTTATGCGAAGGATTGGCACTTCCCGATCAGATGCTGATAGCACCCTGGCTTGGACCAGGGGCTGCGCCCATGCTTTATTATAAAACTCCTATGGCTAAGTGAGGGCGTTTAAGCTGTATAGTCTGATTGCCTTGTTCGTTGCGCTAAACAACTCCTCCAAGGACCATATAATTGGATCAAGATTGTTTAGATTCCATCCCGAACACCTCCGTACTACCTACGCGAGGGCAGAAGCCGATGACTGGCCAACCCTCAGATTGCATACAACACGGCCGCACAGGAGGAAACAATTAAAGCACAACGAAATTAAATTACAAAACATGCTTTGTTTTCATAATACAAGGCAAAGGCAACACAAATGTTTTCATTCAAAAATAATGTCCTGCCCGCACTCAGCTGCTGCAAGTCGAGACCCTTCTATGACATCCACAAAATATCGCTCGGGTGTGCGGTGCTCCTTGCCTTCCGGCGACCCTCTGGCCACTTCAACGGCGTTCATCTTCGCCCACCACATCTTGCAACGGGCGAAGGCCATGCAGGCACCTTCGATGCAGGCCGATCGCTTGATGATGTCCAGCCGCGGACAGGCTTCCACTAGCCGCCTCACGAGTCCGAAGTAGCTGCCTGATACGTCTCCAACGTATCTATAATTTATGAAGCATTCATGCTATATTACTATCTGTTTTGTATGATAACGAGCTTTATTATTCACTTTTATATTACTTTTGGGACTAACCTATTAACAGGAGGCCCAGCCCATATTGCTGTTTTATTGCCTGTTTCAGTATTTCGAAGAAAAGGAATATTAAACAGAGTCCAAACGGAATGAAACCTTCGGCATCGTGATTTTTTGGAAGAATATCATCCTGGAGGCTTGGAGATCAAGTCGAGAAGACCCTCGAGGAGCCCAGAGATGAGGCGCCCCCCTACTGTATGCGCCCCTGTCTCGTGGGCCCTCGAGCACCCGACCGACTTATTTCGCCTATATATTCCCTCGTACCCTAAAACCATCGAATATCAAGATAGATCGGGAGTTCCGCGCCGCAAGCCTCTCAGAGCCACCAAAAACCTCTCGAGTCCGCTCCAAGCACCACGAGGGGGAACCCATCACCGGTGGCCATCTTCATCATCCCGACGCTATCCATGACGAGTAGGGAGTAGTTCACCCTCGGGGCTGAGGGTATGTACCAGTAGCTATGTGCTTGATCTCTCTCTCTCTCTCTCTCTCTCTCTCTCTCTCTCTCGTGTTCTCTCTCGTGTTCCCTCTATGGCACGATCTTGATGTATCGTGAGCTTTGCTATTATAATTGGATCTTATGATGTTTCTCCCCCTCTACTCTCTTGTGATGAATTGAGTGTCCCCTTTGAAGTTATCTTATCGGATTGAGTCTTTTATGAGAACACTTGATGTATGTCTTGTCGTGTTTATCTGTGGTGACAATGGGATATCATGTGCCACTTGATGTATGTTTTGCTGACCAACTTGTGGGTTCCACCCATGAACCTATGCATAGGGGTTGGAACACGTTTTCTTGACTCTCCGGTAGAAACTTTGGGGCACTCTTTGAAGTACTTTGTGTTGGTTGGATGAATCTGAGATTGTGTGATGCATATCGTATAATCATGCCCACGGATACTTGAGGTGACAATGGAGTATCTAGGTGACATTAGGGTTTTGGTTGATTTGTGTCTTCAGGTGTTATTCTAGTACGAACTCTTTAATAGATCGATCCGAAAGAATAACTTTGAGGTGGTTTCGTACCCTACCATAATCTCTACGTTTGTTCTCCGCTATTAGTGGCTTTGGAGTGACTCTTTGTTGCATGTTGAGTGATTGTTATATGATCTATCTATGTTATTATTGTTGAGAGAACTTGCACTAGTGAAAGTATGAACCCTAGGCCTTGTTTCCTATCATTGCAATACCGTTTACGCTCACTTTTACCATTAGTTACCTTTCTGTTTTTATTATTTCAGATTACAAAAACCTTTATCTACCATCCATATTGCACTTGTATCACCATCTCTTCGCCCGAACTAGTGCACCTATACAATTTACCATTGTATTGGGTGTGTTGGGGACACAAGAGACTCTTTGTTATTTGGTTGCAGGGTTGTTTGAGAGAGACCATCTTCATCCCTCGCCTCCTACAGATTGATAAACCTTAGGTCATCCACTTGAGGGAAATTTGCTACTGTCCTACAAACCTGTGCACTTGCAGCCCCAACAACGTCTACAAGAAGAAGGTTGCGTAGTAGACATCACTGTCGGGCATAGCTTCGGCTGGCCACAGCTGGATCATCAAATCTTTCATGGCTAGTTCGGCCACCCTATGCAGCTCCACCAGCTGCTTCAGCTGATCGGTGAAGGACACAGGATGCTCTGGTGTCGCATACTGCGACCAGAATAGCGTCTCCGTAGAACCCCCCTCCTTCGGCTCGATAGAACTCCATGGCGTCTGGTACTTTGCGTGGTAAATCAACAAAAGCCCCTGGGAAACTCCGAGCCCGGGTTAGTAAAAGGTACTGCTTCTCCGCATACTTGCTTTGCATCTTAAAAGCCTTACCCGCCGTGATCTTCTTGGCCTCCTGGATCTCCTGGAGGGCGGCCTGGGCCTCATTCCGTGCGGTCTCCATGCTCTGACGAGCCTTGTTGAGTTCGGCCCCTTGAGCCGACGCATCATGCTCCAAGGTCTCACATTTTTTCACCGCATCCTGCAGCTCCTGCTGGATTTCTTTGACCCGGGCCTTGAGCTTCTTACGGGCGGCCTACTGCTGGACAGCCTTCTCCTCGGCCTCGCCCAGGGCATTCCTCAGGGCCTCGACCTCGCTCGCGGCTCCTGCACATATTACGACACTACAGTCAATATACAGCGCCTTCGCTTTCCGAACACACAGCAAGTCGTTACTCACCTTGCTTCTCCTGGAGCCGAACTTTAACCTTGCCGAGCTCGTTCTCGGTCCGCTCCAGCCTCTACCTCAATTCAGAGACTTCGGCAGCATGCGAGGTTGCGGCCAATAGCGACGCCTGCTTACGCATACATATTATGTTAGTCTTTGGCAACAGAAGATTGATCCTCTGTCCAGTTCTCCTCGCCGAACACCGGACAGTGTCTCAGGGGCTACTGACTACATGGGGGTTTTCTCTTTCTATGTCACTTACCTCGAAACCTGTCAATAGGTTGCTGCAGGCTTCGTTCAGTCCACTCTTGGCGGACTGATCCTTCTCGATCACCGTGCCCATAAGAACACGGTGCTCGTCCACAACGGAGGCACCTCGTAGCGCCTCCATCAGGATATCCGGCGCCCCCGGATGGGCCAGGGGCCACCCGTGAGCGGCGCACCCCTCCTTCAAAGAGGGCTGCTCACCCGTCTCTGAGCCATATGGGTCTCCGGAATCGTATTCGGTGAGGCAGGCTGAATCTGACCCTCTTCGCCAGTCTCCATGGGGATTGGCTCCCCCATGTGTCCGGCAGTGGAGGTCTCGCCTTGTGGCGCCTCCCGGACAGCGTCCTGGGCTCCTCCCTTCAGAGCGGTCCTCCGGGACAACACTTGGTGTCGTCCACAGCCCCGAGAATGGCGGCGGTGGCGACATGCTCGCCATCTTCGACGGAGCCAACGAACCTCCAGATGAGGATCGCTGGATAAGGTCACGGGCCGGACAGCAATAGTGTAGCCATGCCACTTACGATACGGCCTGGGGCTTAGTGCGGGGGCATCGTTCCGGACTACTATCAACGTCCCACGCAGCATTGACCGTTGGGGCGCCCTTCCCCTTTTTGGGCGCTTCCGCCTCCAGATGCACCGAGGCCGCACTCTTTTTCTTCTTCTCCTTGGGGGGAGGGTTGTTTTCTCCTCCTCCTCCTCTTCCTCGTCATTGTCCTCAGGGACAGAGGAATGGGCTTTGTCGTCTTCGAACGTCACGTCCGAGGTGCCCTTGCGGCGGGGACCACTCTTGGCCCCCTTGGCCTTCTTCTCCGGCGCCTTATACGGCGTCGGCACCAGCATCTTCACTAGACGTGGGATGACTAGTTCTTCAGGCAGTGGAGCCGGACACTGGATCCGCTTCTCCCTCTCCATCCAGTCCTAAAAGAGCAAATATAAAAGCTCACACATCATCCTCAAAACAATTAAGTTGAGGGTACATAAAAAATAACATACCTCGCTGGCGGGGTGTTTACAATCGTGACCACGGTCTGAATCCGTGGCCGGTGGCTTCTCGTTGCCCTTAAAAAGAAACTTCAAGACACCTTCGTGAGTAGTCTCGAAGAGCCTTACCAAAGTCTGGTGCTTCTTCAAATTGAACTCCCACAGAGGGCGGCTTCGGCGTTGGCACGGAAGAATCCGGCGAACTAGCATCACCTGGATTACATCGACGAGCTTGTCATTCTTGGTCACCATGCTTTGAACGCGCGTCTGCAGCGCTATCAGCTCGTCAGGTGAACACCAGTCCGAACTCTTCTCAACCACGGAGGTGAGTCGCTTGGGAGCGCCGGAGCGGAATTCCGCAGCTGCGGCCCAGGTGGTGCTGCGAGGTTCAGTGATATAGAACCATTGCTTCTGCCACTCCTTTACTGTGTCCACAAAAGTGCCCTTGGGCCAGGAGACGTTGGACATCTTACTCACCATGGCTCCTCCGCACTCCGCATGCTGGCCATCCACCACCTTCGGCTTCACGTTGAAGACTTTGAGCCACATCCCGAAGTGGGGTTGGATGCGGAGGAAGGCCTCACACACGACGATAAACGCCGAGATGTTGAGGAAGGAATTCGGGGACAGATCATGGAAATCTATCCCGTAATAATACATCAGCCCACGGAAGAAAGGGTGGAGTGGAAACCCTAGCCCGCGGAGGAAATGGGGGATGAATACTACCCTCTCAGTGGGCTTCGGCGTGGGGACGACTTGTCCCTCGGCCGGCAAACGGTGGGGATCTCCTTTTTTTTACTATACACAGTAGGGCAAAACCCCACTGCAATTTTTATATTAAAACAAAGAGGTCCAGCTGTACAAAAGGCTTGAGTTAAGCCAAAAAACACAGAGAAAGAAGGAAAGAAAGAAAGAAGGAAAGAAAGAAAGGAAGAAAGAAGGAAGGAAAAATAAACTAGCAGCTACTAAGAAACAAAAGATTACAGGACAAGATTATCAAGCCGAGAGATGTAAAGCTCTAGCATAGCTCTTCTTAATTTACGAACCTAAGCATATTGAGCTCCTCCAAGAAGATGACTTTCCATCCACTGAATGCTTGGTTGGATGTCTTGAAAAATGAGGTTGTTCCTGGAGATCCGGATGGCCCATGATGCTAGGATGATGATTTCCATGAAGAAAGGCACATGAAGTTTAAGTTTTAGGTCAGCAAAAGCTTCAAGAACTAAGACATTTGCGTGCCTAGTGGGGCAAATCATGTCCCAACACTGTGCAGCAAAAGGACATGTCCAAAAGAGGTGATGCAAGAGTTTCCTCCTGGCGGCAATTGTTTACAGCACAATTGTAGTTGTCCAAATGAAATGATTTTCTTCTAAGAAGATTCCTGGTATTGAGTCTGTCATGAAGTAGCCTCCAGAAAAAAACCTTGTGCTTGGGTTGACAAGAGCTATTCCAAATCCAGTTAAATTGTTGTGGCACTATTTTAACTCCCATCATCAGTTTATATGCCTTTGCAACAGAGAATTGATCACTTCCCCAAATATAGCTCCAGGTGTGCATGCATTCTAGATATTTAGAACCCCTCAAAGTTATACATATGTCTTCCATTGCTTCAAATTCTTGGAATGCTTACACTCGTCAAAGGTAAGTGAAAGAGATCTTCCAGATAATCGGTGTGAATAATGGAATGCACAAAGGAGTTTCTATTTTTCACAAAAGAAGAGATGAGGAACATGTCACGAAGGCGAAATTTGAGTGCCAAAGGTCTGACCAAAAAGGCACTTTGCCATCTCCAATGTGGCATCCGCCATGGATTTGAAATTGTCAATGAGCTTAAGATTAGCCTTCCACCAAAAGGATCCTATCCAACTGTTGCGAGGCGGTGAACCAAAGACTGTAATATGCTTCCCGGATCGGGTTAACCCATGGGATGTTGTGTCCATTATAAAACTTGTGCAAGTTCTTGAGGAGCAAAGCTTTGTTTTGGACAAAGATGTCCATTACTCCCAATCCTCCTTGGTCCTTTGGCCTGCACACAGTACTCCATGCCACCATGGCAGGCCTATGATCCTCCAAATCAGGGCCTCTCCAGAGGCAATGCCTCAACAATTTAATTGCTTGAGCTTTAATGGTGACTGGCACATCTAGGCACCCCATAAGATAAATCAGCAGGGAATTGAGCACAGACTTTACTAGCAATAGTCTTCTAGCCATGGTTAAAAAAGAAGATAGGCCCATAAGTTTCTTCTGAAGTCTTGTGACCATAGGTAAACATTGCTCAACAGTTGGTTTATAAATACCCAAGGGTGCACCCAAATATTGGATTGGAAAGGATTCCCTTTTGCATTGGAAAGTATTAGTCAGAATTTCAACTTTCTCCTCAGGTACATTGAGTGGGATGAGGCTAGATTTAGAATAATTGACTTTTAGTCCACTAGCATCTGCAAAAGTATTGAGGAGGGCTTTGAGGCAGTGTAGTTGTTTGGCATCTGCTTGAAGGAGGACCAAAGTGTCATCTGCATATTGAACTATTGGGAAATCAGGGCAGGAATTCACTTGCAGAGGTGAGGAAAGTAATCCCATTTGCATGGCCTTGTTGAGGATTGTCTCAAGAAGATCTGCAGCAAGTACAAACGAAGAGTGGTGACAGAGGGTCTCCTTGTCTCACACCTCTGAGGCAATAGAATTTTTTACCAGGCACACCATTGAGCGGAATGGCAGATGAGGCAAAAGTGAACAGCATTTTGATCCAATTAATCCATCTATCACCAAATCCTTTAGCTTTTAGAATATCCAAGATTGCCTGATGTTCAATGGTGTCAAATGCTTTTTCAAAGTCCAGTTTCAGTACAATAATCTCTTCCTTTGATTTATGGCAGATGCAAGAATTCATAAGCCCAACCCAAGCAGTCATGAATAGATCTCTCTTTGAGGAAGCCATATTGGTTAATGTGAACCAGCTTTAGGATGACTTTCTGTAACCTGTTTGCCAACAGCTTAGTGACTAGCTTGAGACAACAATTGAGGAGGGAAATTGGCCTGTAATCATTTGCTGTGAGAGGAGAATTTCCTTTTGGAATAAGAGTAATGAATGAGGTGTTCAAACTTTCCAGAGAGATTTGTCCAACATGGAAGTCAGAAATGAAGTTGAGCACATCTCCTTTAATTATGTCCCAGCATGATTTAAAAAACTCATTATTGAAGCCATCAGGACCAGGTGATTTGTCCATAGGTAATTCTTTCACTACTTCATTGATTTCTTCTTCAGAGAAATGCAGTTCCAATGACTCAAAAAGTGTGGGATCCTGTCTTGGATGAAACAATGACTGTAAGTCAAAGTGCATGGAAGTTTTGTGTGAAGTCCCCATTCTTTTCTTATAGGTGTCCCAAAGTATTGCAGCTTTCCCAGCATGATCAGATATATCAACTCGATCATTATTTTGCAGAACAGCAATATGGTTATGCCTGTGATTAATAGAAGGCTTGGTATGGAAGAATTTGGTATTTTCATCCCCAAACTTTACCCCTTTAATTTTCCCCCTCATTTCCAGTAGATCTTTTGGTTCTTCAATAAAACTAGCAGATGTTCTTTAAGGAGAATCCTACAATTCCATTCATAAGTGTCCACGGGTCTAAATTCCTCAAAGAAGTCCCAAAGGAAAATGATTTCATTGATTTTAGCAATTTGAGTTTTCAGACAAGGGAGGGACCTGGCCCACAATTTCAAGGCTCTCCTCAAATTTTTGAACTTTGCATTCAGCTTTTTGACTGAGTCCAGATTCCCTCTTTGGAACATTCCGAGCAAGCATGAACTACCTGTTTGAAGTCCTGAGTGATGCAACCAGTAATTCTCAAATCTAAAAACTTTGCTTTGGGAATTGAGGTGCCAACTTTGATAACACATGGCAAATGGTCTGAAATTGGTTTGGCAAGAGGTAGAACCAAAGTATTTGGGAATGTGGTCATCCAGAGGCTGAAGTGAAAACCAATCAAGCTTGACCAAATAGAGGATTTTGTTGCATGTTACTCCAACTAAATTTCCTTCCATGCAGAGGTAGCTCCACTAAACCTTGGTTACTAATTGCTTCATTGAATATGAGCATCTCATTAACATCTCCACCAGGTTTATTTATGTCTGATGGATCCCTCATGAAGTTGAAATCTCCCATAAGAATCCAGTCCACATCATCAGGCATATGAATATTAAAAACCACTCAATGAACTCCATTTTGTCTTGTGGGTCACAAGGACCATAGATATTTGTGAGAAGCCAGGGGTGATTGGAGAGCAAACTTGTGAATTTGAGGGAGAGTGAAAATCTGTTTTGAGAAATTACTTCTCCAGCAAAGAGAGAGCCATTCCAAGCCACTAGGAGACCCCCTGAAGCTCTAATAGAAGGAAGGAAAGCAAACTTATTGATTCTATTGGGACAGAAATTTTTCATGTAAGTAGCATCAAAGTTTTCTCTCTTAGTTTCTTGTAAGCACAGAATATTGCAGTCACTCTCATCAATTTTCTGCCTTAAAGCCAACCATTTGTCCTGTGAATTCATCCCTCTAATGTTCCAGTTCAGAATGTTCCAACTTCTATTTGTATTATTCATGGGGGCAAAGATGTGAATCATAGCAGAGGTCAAGCACCAAAGACTTGACTCATAATTAAAGTGAAGAAAAGGTTATCTGAGATTACAGGCCACAAGATATGACAAAACCAACCAAAACATCCAAGTAGCATACACCATAGAGGTTCCATTAAGGTAAATCATCTCCAGAGCAAAGAGTTGCATAATGTACCAACACTCAAAGATTACAGCATAATTCAGATTGACCAAAAGAGCACATGAAATTACATCCAAACTAACCCCCCAACCACTAGTCCAGTGATGTCTAGTAATCATCATGAAGATGTTGGTGTGTTATCCTCTCCAGTGGCCAAGGGCACCTTGACCAAGTCCTCAGCTAGCTTTCTTCGTGGCTTCTTGGCCAGCTTGTTATCCAGCTCCCCATCAGCAACCTTACGTAAAGATGCGGTGAGGTTTCTAACAACCGAGTTTGAATGACAGGAGGAATAGCATGACAAGGTAGACAACCAAGTATTTGAGCAGGAATTTCTTTTATATCCATCATTCACTTTTTAATTACATCACTTCTCCTTACCTCGGTTTCCACTAGGGGAGTTTTACCACTCCTTCTCTTACGAGGTTGTCGAGCCAAAAAGGCTGCGTAAGGGCCCGAGACTCCAAATCTTGCATGTTGGAAGCCACCTCAACATTCTCCTTACCCTTATCCTTTTGCAACCTGATTTTCCAGTATAATGGCCTGACAAATAGGAGCATGTGAAGCAGGGCATTTAGCTGGTATATGAAACAGAATAGCTTTTTCCATGTTCTCAACAGCAGAGAAAAGTTCCCACATCCTAGACTTAAGCATGTTCACAGTCCATTCAAACTTATCAGGAGTCAATAGAAGGTGGACAATGAAATTAAACCAACTTGCAGGAATGTTGGCAGAGAAAGAACTTTGCTTATCCACAGGTTGCTCCTGAAAGTACTTCTTCCATAGCAATAGACCTTCTTCAGAAATCACTTTGTCATTATCTGCGGTAGCAGCAAGCTGAATACATTTCAAACCTAGGAGGGAGGGTGCCATGCTGAAATGCTCATTGATTTGATTTACTTATTTACCTTGCAAACCAGACTGAGGATTCTCAAAACTGGTGACAGGATCCAGCCCTCCTCTGAGAGAATTGATGTGAGAAGGACTTGACTGAAATACCTGGTCAGAAGAACCAACTGCAGCTACCAAAATAGACTCAGAGCCTGACACAGGATCTCCTTGAGGAAAGTCAGGAGGCAAATTATTCTCCATAACAGGACAAAGTTGTAGAGCATTGGGATTAAGGCCTAGGACTTGATCTTCAGCATTAGCCGCAACCTCTACATCCCCAGAAGGGTTACTTGCATCCAAAAGATGTACCTGACTTGCAGGCACTTGAACAGGAAAGGCTACATCTGTGATTGCTGCAGCCTCATTTTGCACAGGCAGCACATTGGGTTCTTCATCATCAGAGAGGTAAGCTTGAATAATGTTCTGGAGCCCATTGGCCACAACATTGGCAGGAGGAGGCAGGGCAATAGGTTCAACATCTATGTGGTGTACATTCCCAGCAATCACAGGTGGCAGAAAAGTGTTGGAATTCACTCCTTCAGAAAAAAGACATATCTGAAGAAAGGTTGCTGCTACTGAAAACAGGAACTAACTCCTCACCGTCTGCCCAAGCCATCTCCTCATGCTGCACAGCATCCAAGATGTCATCAAGGGGTGCCTGCAAGTTATCCTGCTGTGGATTATTCCAATTGCCTTCTTGCTCCCAATTGTCTTCCTGTTGAGCATTTAAAATGTTGTTGTTGAGAGCAGCAATGTGAAAACCAGCACCAGGCTCAGCATTCTCTGGCAATGGGTGTGGATCCACATTGTCTGGTGGGATCGGGTCTTCATCTGCTGGGCCCCCGCCAAGAAGCTCACTAGCCAACACTTCAATGGAAGAGGACCAACCCTCCTCTTCAAACTCATCTCCCTCTGACCATCTCATGCTCTTGGGGATTATATCCAAATTCAAAACACGAGCCTTGACCACAATATGGCACATGTGGTCATCCTCCTTGTCCCAGGAAATCATGCGACCAAACTTACTGACAGCACATGCCAAATCTTCAGTATTTCGGAAATCAAACGGGACTCCCGTCAGCAACAACCAAACTGTTCTATTGAAATGCACCCTCCTATGATTCCTACCCTCATCATGCTTCACAAAGGAGATGAAAACGTCACCAAATTCATGTGGGTTGTCCGGCCACGAGCTTGTCCCTATCTCGACCCTTGTCGGGGCCTTTTACGCCTCACCAAGCGGGCATCCTTTGGATGTCCCGCAGCCCTAGCTGCCTATGCTCAACGATAAACTCTTCGAGAACATCTCTTACATTGGGAAACGGAGCATCGACTGGGAGTGGATGGATGGTTGCGATAGCCCAGTCTTCATGGTGACGAGGACGATGCGGAAGCACCACATGAGCTACCCCATTGCGGCCCGGAAGCTGCTGGATAGCGAACCCATGCGGCACAAATGGACGCGGGTCAGTCGGAATGTTGGCCATCGGAGGAGCCGCAGAGGCGCACCCTGTCACCGGCGGGCAGGAGGTGACAAGAGCAGAATTTGGGCACTGTGGAGAAGCAGAGGCTGACTGTGGAGAAGTTGAGGAGGCAAGTGCCAATACAGGCTGGAAATTAGGAAAAGATCCCGTGGCGAGCTCTCTAAAAGAGGAAACCACCGGTGGGTCGCAGGCCGGGCCGACTGACTTAAACCAATCTGGGATCTGCGTCCATGCTCCGAGCCTCAGCGGGTGGGCTAGCGAACGTAGCAAACCGAAGAAATGGGAACAGCCCAGGTAGCCTTTGCACGTGACATTCCCTGGCAAAGTGGCCCAATAAACCACAAGAATAACACGTAAGCGCTCCATTTGAAAAACCTTGATTGCCGCTCTGAGAAACCGCAGTGCGAACCTCTCCTGAGGTATTAAGATTCTGCATTGAAGGAGCATTATTGTCGGAGACCGCATTATTGTCGGAGACCACATTATTGCAAGAACTCGGAATATTCGCGAGACGGGCAAAAACCGACGGCCGGCGTTGATCGCCGGAGCTAGAGGAAGTGGCAACAGCTCGAGCACGCGGACCATTGGTAACCAAAGTCCAAGAAGATTCCTCCTCACGATAAAATAGTTGTTCTTCACGCAACCAGTTGGGGCCTCCGAAACCCCAAAGATTAAACACTAGTTCGAAATCCTTTTCAACCACGCGGCCATGATTGTAGATTCCAAAACCCACAGCTTTAGAAGCAACCGAAAATTTGAATGATCTGTCCTTGAGATGATGGACACGAAAACCTTGTGGGTAACCACCAAAGCAAGCTTGCAAAGTGACGCTAACCGTGTGGCAATCCAACCGAAAGCGAGCACGACAGAATGAAACCACCAAAGTGAACTCCCGTTGACGAAAACCAGGAGAGAAAACAACCGGATGACCAAACTTTTCCCTCATAGCACGTTGAAAGTATTTACCTCTTGCAAAGTTGAGCGATGGAGGATCCATGGCCAAAGTCTCGAATCCAGCACCAAAACAGAGAAACTCTAGGGATGGTGGCTGCCACCACCTGACTGGTGGGTGGCAGGAGAAGAGGTGGCCGCCGGGGCCGGAGTGGCCACCGGCGGGAGGGGTGTCCGCAGAGGCCGGAGTGGCCACCTGCGGGAGAGGCTAGGGAGAGGCTCGTGGGGATCTCCTTCGCCAAATATCCGGCCGCCAGAAGCTCAGTAATGTCCTCCTCGTTGACGGAGGAGACCATCCACTTGCCCTAACCACCAGATCCGGACATGGTTGCTTGAGTGGAAAGGAGATGAGAACTTAGGCGCTGGAGCTCGAGATTGGAAAGGCGGAGACAGAGAGAGCGTGAGAAGAGGAAGAGGGAATCCTTATCCCCTTATAAAGGCAGAAAATATTAAACGCCTCCTCACTCGCCTTAAGATTCGCCTGTTCCCAAGAGCTGTATAAAACGGCACGGTTGGGTTACCCATGCCCGCATTGATGAGAATCCCGCGATAAGGGGACACGATCTCCGCTTTGACAATACGTGCCAATGGCAACTGCGTCTCGGGACGTGGGGCGTCGAACATAAAAGCGGTCTGGAAATATGACCGGTCGGACGTAATGTCGTGCTGCAAAAAGTTGTCAGCGGATGGAACTCGTGTAAAAATATATATATACTCTCTGCGGTTGTGTGTGCTATGCGCTACAGGTCCGGATGCAATCATCACATCCAAAGACTATCATGGAGTTCGGAAAAAGGGAACCCGCCTTGCAACGCCGAAGACAATTTGCGCGCCGGACTCCTCGTCATTGAAGCCAGGTTCAGGGGCTACTGAGGGAGTCCTGGACTAAGGGGTCCTCGGGTGTCCGACCTATTATTCATTGGGCCGGACTGATGGGCTGTGAAGATATGAAGGCCGAAGACTATACCCGTGTCCGGATTGGACTCTACTTGGCGTGGAAGGCAAGCTTGGCAACCGACTATATAGATTCCTTCTTGTGTAACCGACTCCATGTAACCCTAGATCTCTCCGATGTCTATATAAACCGGAGAGCGTAGTCCTGATAGGCGGATACACATTACCATAGTCATACAGGCTAGACTTCTAGGGTTTAGCCATTACGATCTTGTGGTAGATCAACTCTTGTAACACTCATATTCATCAAGATCAATCAAGCAGAAAGTAGGGTATTACCTCCATAGAGAGGGCCCGAACCTGGGTAAACATCGTGTCCCCCGTATCCTGTTACCATCGATCCAAGACGCACAGTTCAGGACCCCCTACCCGAGATCCGCCGGTTTTGACACCGACACTTCCAACTAGCAAAATTTGTACCATCAAAGTAAGGACCTCTACGATGGTAATTTCCCTCGCTAGACGCCATACTCTCCTAGGTTGTAAAAACAAGGCTATGACCACCAAAAGCTATGGAAATCAAAGCAAATGGAGACCAAAGCTCTGATACCACTTGTAGGATCGAAAGTATGTCTAGAGGGGGATGGTTAGACAACTTGACCAAATAAAAATCTAGCCTTTTTCCCAATTTTAGTTCTTGGCAGATTTTAGCAACTTTGCACAAGTCAAGCAATCAACCTACACATGCAATTCTAAGAGTATAGCAGTGGAATGTAAAACAATTGCATATGAAGGTAAAGGGAGGAGTTTAAGGGAGCAAACGCAATGTTGACACGGAGATTTTTTATCCGTGGTTCCGATAGGTGGTGCTATCATACATCCACGTTGATGGAGACTTCAACCCACGAAGGGTAACGGTTGTGCGAGTCCACGGACGGCTCCACCCACGAAGGGTCCATGAAGAAGCAACCTTGTCTATCCCACCATGGTTGTCGCCCACGAAGGACTTGCCTCACTAGGGTAGATCTTCACGAAGTAGGCGATCTCCTTGCCCTACGAACTCCTTGGTTCAACTCCACAATCTTGACGGAGGCTCCCAACTGACACCTAGCCAATCTAGGAGACACCACTCTCCAAGAAGTAACAAATGGTGTGTTGATGATGAACTCCTTGCTCTTGTGCTTCAAATGATAGTCTCCCCAACACTCAACTCTCCCTCTCTCTCTCACAGGATTTGGATTTGGTGGAAAGAAGATTTGAGTGGAAAGCAACTTGGGGAAGGCTAGAGATCAAGATTTATGTGGTTGGAATGGAATATCATGACCACAACACAAGTGTAGGTGGTTCTCTTTCAGAAAATGTATGTTGGAAGTGTAGGCATGTTAAGAGTGGGTGGAGGGCTATATATATAGCCTCCACACAAAATCTAACTGTTACGCACAAATCACCAAACTCGGTGGGACCGAATTGTTAAACTCGGTCAGACCAATTTAGTTCATAATGTGACCGCTAGGGTTTTCGGTGGGACCGACATGTCAACTCTGTGAGAACGATTTCGTTAGGGTTAGGGCATAATGTAATCTCGGTGAGACCGATTTTGGTAATTGACAAAGAAAGAGTTGGTCAGGCAAACTCGGTGGGACCGATTCGCTCATCTCGGTTGGACCAAAATGTTATGAAAAGGAAACAAAGTGTTTGCATTGCAATCTCGGTGGGACCAATCGCTCATCTCGATTTGACCAAAACGTTATAAAGGGAAACAGAGAGATTACAATCCCATCTCGGTGAGACCGAGATCCCTATCGGTGAGACCGAAAAGACTAGGGTTTCTAGCAGTGGCTATGTCAATTGAACTCGGTGGCGCAGCATAGACACTTTCGGTGGGGCCGAGTTGGACTTTTGGTTTGGGACATATGTGGATGTAAGAAAGTAGTTGAGGTTTTTTGGAGCATATCACTAAGCACTTTGAGCAAGAAACTCATTAAGCAACACCTCACGCCCTCTTGATAGTATTGGCTTTTCCTATGGATTCAATGTGCTCTTGGATCACTTAAAATGAAAAATATAGAGTCTTGTGCTTTGAGCTTGAGCCAATCCTTTGTCTTTAGTATTTTGAGGGGTCCACTTTTCTCATCCATGCCATGCCAATCATTGAGCTTTCCTGAAATGTTTATCTTGAAATAGTATTAGCTCAATGAGCTATATGTTGTTAGGAATTACCAAAACCACCGAGGGATAGTTGCACTTTCAACGGGCTTCCTTGCCGTCCTCGATAAAGCGAGAGGACACGTCAGCAGCGCATTAAATGCGTTTTGTCCCATGATGTCAGGGATAGACACACCTGCTTGTACATACTTTCCACCTCATGTGTGCCACTGTGGTGACCCCTTTTGACTATAAAAGGAGGCCCGAGGCGTACTGAGAAAGGATTCGGACTTTTTGGGCTAAGCATGCACCACAGCTAGTTCAAGATCTTAAGAACACCAAGTATACACCAAAGCAGGATTAGGGTATTACGCATCACCTGCAGCCCGAACCTGGATAAAATCCCCCCGCATTGATCTTCCACACCCGCTCTTTTTACTGCCCCGCGCCCCGACAACCGTAGTAGGGATTCCCCATGATCCCATAGGTGTCGTTCTTGAACCCCGACATGTTTGGCGCGCCAGGTAGGGGGTGCAAGCTGTGAAAAATCGGGTTTTGAAGCCAACTCACCAACTTCATCATCGCCATGGCCCCCAAGAAGAAGGGGATCACAATGATCGGGTCGTCCGGAGTCGGCCCGTCCGCACCAGCGCGGGTAGGCGACGGGGTGGCCATCGATGGTGCCGAGCCGTGGCCCGCGAGCATCCACAACACTCTGGCAATCGGAGCCAGGCGAGCAGCGTCATTCGGGCCCAAGACGATGAGCCACATGCCGGTGGGCCCGAGGGCAGGGCCGTGCTGCCCACGGGTGGCGCGGCGACCTCTATGACGCCCCAGCTGGCGCCCGCGCCATAGCCCTCCCAGGCCACGTGCGATGAGCAACACCGTCATGACGGCACCCCTGGGCGCCACCGCGGGAAGAGCCCTTTGCGTCATTCTCAGGACGCCTGCCGGGCGGCGTGCACACACAGGCCTTGACGGCGGCCGCGCGTGACGGGAGAGGCGTGATAGAGCTCCTTCTAACATGGTTAGAAGTCGGAGCGCATCATGGTCCATGCAGCTTTCGCCACCTCCCACATCAGCGGAAGCGTTGGCGCGCGTACAACTACTCCTCGACTCCCCTCTTGCTGCGGAGAATCTCGACGAGTGGAGAGCCACCATTCGGAGCCTCATCAGCTTCGCCAACAAAGATGAACCGCGACCAGCGGGACACTCATGTCGGCGCTCCGTAGAGCCGGCACATGCCGATGGTGGGAGGACCGGAGGTGCTGCAACCACGGTGCACTCTCCTCCCCCACGCCAGCAACAGCAGCCGCCTGCTCGTCGGGCCGACGCCTGTGACAACGTTTCCACAGCCTCGTCCGACCCATGAGCCCGCCGCGACCAACGTCAAGTTCTGCGGGAACGAGCCCAGGAGGATGCTCATACCACCATAAAGCGGCGTCGGGAAGTGCGCTATCAGTCAGATAGGCGTGCGGGGCCCGCCATGGACCACCCAGCACCGGGAGGTTCCGGTGACCTACCCTACGAGGTGGGTTGTCCGGCCTTTACCCATGAGATGCCGCAGTTCCAGTGGCCATCCCACCGCATGTTCAAACCTGATGTTGGGGAGAAGTACAACAGCAAGACTCACCCGTCCGAGTTCCTCAGCATCTACACTATCGTGATGCAGGCCGCCGGGGCTCACGACGACAAGGTGCTTGCCAATTACTTTCTGTTGGCACTTAAGCCCAACGTCATGTCATGGTTGATGCACCTGCCAGTGGATTCCATCTCCTCTTGGTCGAATCTATGCCACGAGTTTGTTGGCGCCTTTACCGGAGGCCACCAAGCTCCTGGCCAGGTAAGTGATATGCATGTCATCCCCCAGAAGGATGATGAGAACTTGCGCAAGTACATCCAAAGGTTCAGCCGTGTGCAGTACAACATCCCAGATGTTCACCCTGCCGCCGTCATCAGTGCATTTCATCAGAACGTGCGCAACCGCAAGATGGTGAAGAGATGGCGATGAACAAGGTCAAGGATGTAGCCGAGCTTTATGTTCTGGCTGATAGATGTGCTCGGGCTAAAGAAGAAAGGAAGTACCCCAGCGAAGATCCCGGCGCGGAAACTGACTCCATCGACAAAGACACCGCCGCCCCAGCAAAGAAGGGTCGACGCCGCAATAGGAAGCGCAAGGGCAAGACCGTGCTTGCCGTCGAGGGATCCGGTGACCCCGGCGCCGCCAAGAAGGCCAAGGCAGACGACCCCGGCAAGGAAGCTGTCGGGTGCACCGCCTGCCGGGCCTTGGCGGCTGCCGACAAGCCAGGAGGCTCCGACAAGTAGTATTGCAAGATCCATCGCACCAATGGCCACGACATCCAGAACTGCCGACAGGTTGAGCTGCTTGCAGAGAAACAGAAGGCCGAATATGAGAGGGAGGACAAGGAGAAGGGCCAGGATGGTGTTGAGGGATCTGGCAAGAAGCGTGGCGTCCAAGGAGGTCGTCGCGGCAAGGGTAATCAACAAGAGAGGCCCGCTCAGGGTCGTGACAAGAAGGAGGAGGATGATGACCATGGTGAGGACCACGAGTCCGGCAAGCACGAGTTCCAGAAGGCTAAAGAGGCCATGTGCGTCGACAGTGGCGCCTCGTTGCGTGCCTCTCACCATTGAAGCAGTGGGCACGTGGGGTCACTACGACGGAGCCATCGTTCGACGCCCAGAAGCCACTGAAGTGGTCCAGCACACCTATCAATTTTGACACCGAGGATCACCCTGATCGCACAACTGCGGTCAAGTGTTTGTTGTTGCTGGTTTCACCAACAATACGCAACCTCAAGGTGACAAAGGTGCTAGTTGATGGTGGGGCCGGTCTGAATTTGATCTCACCTGATGTGATCGAGAGGCTACAAATCCCCAATGGAGATCTCGAGGAGACGGGTACGTTTCAAGGAGTCAACCCGGGGAGGAGTCAACCGAAAGGCAAAATCACGTTGCTGTTACATTCGGTGGCGAGCTGAACTACAGGACGGAGAAGATCGTTTTTGATGTCGCCAAGATCCCTCTGCCCTACAATGTGATCCTTGGCCGCCCAGCACTGGCCAAGTTCATGGCGGCGTCACATTACGCCTACAACACGTTGAAGATGCCCGGGCCACTGAGCATCATCATCGTCCCCTCCGACAAGAAAGACGCACTCATCTGCGCCGACCAACTCTACCGGGAGGCAGTTGCAGCAGTTGCCGCCAAGGCACTTGCTCCAGCCGCTGAAGCCCCGGGGGGAAGAAGACCGGCAAGACCTCCTGCACCAACTCCAGCAAGCGCGCCTCTTCGGAGTGCAGCGCTCCTGTTGAGGACATGCAGAGAGCTCCACCGGCAAGAGCAAGAAATCCAAGGCAGCACCACCAGAGACCAAGAAGGTGCCCGTCAAGGAGGACGGCACAGGTGGGGCTTTTACCATAAGCTCCACCCTTGACATCAAATAGGAAAGCGTGCTCGTCGCCTTCCTGCGGGCGAATGTCAATGTGTTTGCATGGCAAGCATCCAACATCCCCGGCGTTCCCAGGGAGGTGATTCAGCACCATCCTGCTGTCTGTCCTCATGCGCGGCCCGTCGAGCAGAAGGTCAGGAAGCAAGCTTTGCAGCAGCAAGAGTTTATCATCAAAGAGATCAGGAAGTTGGAGGCGGCAGGTTTGGTTAGAGGAGTGCTCCACCCCACATGGTTGGCCAATCCGGTGGTAGTGCGTAAGGCGAATGAGAAGTGGAGGATGTGTATTGATTACACATATATCAATAAGGCATGTCCAAACGATCCTTTCCCTTTGCCACGCATAGACCAGATTGTGGACTCCACTGCCGGGTGTGACCTGCTATCATTCCTCGACGCCTATTCAGGATACCATCAGATCTTCATGATGAAGGAAGACGAAGAGAAGACCACGTTCATCATCCCATGTGGTACGTATTGTTTTGTACGAATGCCTTTCGGGTTGAAGAGCACCGGTTTGACATTTGCCCGAGCAGTCCAAATTGGTTTTGGACCCCAGCTGCATAGCAATATGGAAGCCTGTATGGATGATATAATAGTCAAAACCAAGGACAAGGCCACGCTCGTGCAGGATCTAGAGGAAACATTTGCAAACCTGCGCAAGATCAACCTCAAGCTCAACCCAGAGAAGTGCGTGTTTGCTGTCCCGTCCGGCAAACTTCTTGGTTTCTTTGTGTCTCAGCGCGGGATCGAGGCAAATCCCGACAAGATCAAAGCAATTGAGCAGATTGAGGCACCGAGATGGGTCAAAGACGTCCGTAGGCTCGCCGGCTGCGTTGCTGCCCTAAGTAGGTTCATCTCCAAATCTGCTGAGCGTGCCCTCCCCTTTTTCAAAGTTTTGAAAAAGGCGGGTCCAATGAAATGGACTCCGGAGGCAGAGGCAGCGCTGCAGGATTTGAAGAAGTACCTCTACTCCACGCCAATATTAGTCGCACCTAAACCACAAGAGCCGTTGCTGCTATATCTAGCGGCGGCGAATCAAGTGGTTAGTGCTGCGCTAGTAGCACAGAGGGAACTCGAGGAAGAAGCAGCAGCAGCGTAGCCGTTGGATGATGGACCAGAGCTCTTCCCGGCAGGGCCTGACGCCGGCGAGGCGGAGCCCCCGGCAAGGCCCGGTCCCGGCAAGACAGAGTCTGCACAGATGGGCGAAGTTGGACAGAAGAAGAAGGTGGTGTAGCACCCGGTTTACTTTGTCAGTTCCCTCTTGCAGGGTGCTAGATCAAGATATTCTAGCATGCAGAAGCTGCTTTTCGGCCTCCTCATGGCCTCGAGAAAGCTGCGCCACTATTTTCAAGCACACGAGATCACCGTTGTCACCTGCCTCCTTTTGCAACAAATCTTGCACAACCCAGATGTGACTGGGAGGATCGTGGAATGGGCATTGGAACTGTCGAGCTTTGGCCCCAAGTTTGAAAGTACTTCAACCATCAAGAGACAAGCCTTGGCAGAGTTCATAGCAGAATGGACCTCAACGCCCGATGAGGAGATTCAACAGACCACCCTTCCCGGCAAGGAGGCGAGCCGCGATTGGATCATGTACTTTGATGGAGCTTTAGCGCTACAAGGTGCTAGTGCCGACGTGCTACTCGTCGCACTCACTAGAGAGCGCCTCAAGTACGTGGTCCAGATGCACTTCCCCCGGGAAAAATCAACGAACAACACAGCAGAGTTCGAGGAATTGCTTGTCGGTCTCAGGATCGCGACAGACCTCGGAATCAGGAAGCTCATCATTAGAGTGATTCGCAACTCGTTGTCAAGCAAGTTAATGAGGGTTACCAGAGCCCGTTGATGGAGGCCTACATGGGTGAAGTAAGGAAGCTGGAAGAACATTTTGATGGGCTGCAGGCAGAGCATGTTCCCCTAGCGGAGAACAGCATTGCCGACGACCTGTCAAAACGCGATGCCCTCAAGTTGCCTGTGGAACAAGGTACCTTTGTGCTTCAATTAACTCAAGCCATCCGTTGAGCCGTCAGCAGGGCAAAACAAGCGAAGGAACGCAGGCCCCGGCAAGTACTTCCCGCTGAGCTCCCAGGAGCGGCCGGCAAGGACGTTGACAGGTACCCCAAGCTTGCCGAGGGGCAGAAACCTCCGGCAGGACCCCAAGCCCTAGTCGTAGAGGCAGCTGCCCCCACGGCAGAAGATGAGCCTTTAGTCCTTGCCGTCGAGCCCCAGGCTCCGGCATGGGTGCAGCACACCATCCGTTTTCTCCAAACAGGGGAACTCCCCAAGGAAAAGGAAGAAGCAGAGAAAGTAGCCCATCGGTCCAGCATGTACCAGTTTGTGGACGATGCCCTATACAAAAGGAGACCGAACGGCGTGAAATTGAAGTGCATTCCTCGGGAGGACGGACTGGAGCTATTGGCAGAGGTACATGGAGGCATGTGTGGCTCCCACATAGGGTCAAGAGCCCTTGTTGGCAAAGCGTTCTGGCAAGGTTTCTTCTGGCCCACCGCCCTCCAGGATGCAACTGCACAAGTAACCAAGTGTGAAGCATGCCGTTCCATTCAAAGAAGCTTCATCAACCAGCTCAAGCTCTTCAGACAATCCCTCTTTCCTGGCCATTTTCGGTCTGGGGCTCGACATACTGGGCCCCTTTCCCCGTGTTGTCGGGGGCTTTGAGTACTTGTACGTCGCAATCGACAAGTTCACAAAGTGGCCGGAAGTGGAGCCGGTGAGAAAGGTGACGGCACAATCAGCCGTCAAGTTCTTCAAGGGGCTAGTCTACCATTTTGGCGTGCCCAATAGAGTCATCACTAACAACGACACACAGTTCACGAGCCGCACCTTCATGCAATATATTCAAGACCTCGGCGGCAAGGTTTTTTTTGCTTCTGTTGCTCATCCCAGGAGTAATGACCAAGCTGAGAGGCCGAATGCATAAGTGTTGCGAGGCCTCAAGACCGGGACTTTTGACAGGCTGCACAAGTGCGGAAGGCGCTGGATTGATGAGTTGCCAACGGTCTTTTGGTCGATCAGGACGATGCCAAATCGAGCCATGATGTCTACTACACAACCTTCTTCTTGTAGACGTTGTTGGGCCTGCAAGTGCACAGGTTTGTAGGACAGTTGCAAATTTCCCTCAAGTGGATGACCTAAGGTTTATCAATCCGCAGGAGGCGTAGGATGAAGATGGTCTCTCTCAAGCAACCACGCAACCAAATAACAAAGAGTCTCTTGTGTCCCCAACACACCCAATACAATGGTAAATTGTATAGGTGCACTAGTTCGGCGAAGAGATGGTGATACAAGTGCAATATGGATGGTAGATATAGGTAATTGTAATCTGAAATAATAAAAATAGCAAGGTAGCAAGTGATAAAAGTGAGCGTAAATGGTATTGCAATGCTAGGAAACAAGGCCTAGGATTTATACTTTCACTAGTGCAAGTTCTCTCAACAATAATAACATAATTGGATCACATAACTATCCCTCAACATGCAACAAAGAGTCACTCCAAAGTCACTAATAGTGGAGAACAAACGAAGAGATTATGGTAGGGTACGAAACCACCTCAAAGTTATTCTTTCCAATCAATCCGTTGGGCTATTCCTATAAGTGTCACAAACAACCCTAGAGTTCGTACTAGAATAACACCTGAAGATACAAATCAACCAAAACCCTAATGTCACCTAGATACTCCAATGTCACCTCAAGTATCCGTGGGTATGATTATACGATATGCATCACACAATCTCAATTCATCTATTCAAACCAACACATAGAACCTCAAAGAGTGCCCCAAGTTTCTACCGGAGAATCACGATGAAAACGTGTGCCAACCCCTATACATAGGTTCATGGGCGAAACCCGCAAGTTGATCACCAAAACATACATCAAGTGAATCACGTGATATCCCATTGTCACCACAGATACGCACGGCAAGACATACATCAAGTGTTCTCAAATATTTAAAGACTCAATCCGATAAGATTACTTCAAAGCGAAACTCAATCCATTACAAGAGAGTAGAGGGGGAGAAGAAACATAAGATCCAACAATAATAGCAAAGCTCGCGATACATCAAGATCGTGCCAAATCAAGAACACGAGAGAGAGAGAGAGATCAAACACATAGCTACTGGTACATACCCTCAGCCCCGAGGGTGAACTACTCCCTCCTTGTCATGGAGAGCGCCGGGATGATGAAGATGGCCACAGGTGAGGGTTCCCCCCCCCCCTCCGGCAGGGTGCCGGAACAGGGTCCCGATTGGTTTTTGGTGGCTACAGAGGCTTGCGGCGGCGGAACTCCCGATCTAATCTCTATTCTGGAAGTTTTACGATACGTAGGTATATATGGGTGCAAGGGGTACGTCGGTGGAGCTTCAGGGGCCCCACGAGGCAGGGGGTGCGCCCCCCACCCACGTGAGCACCTCCCTCATCTCCTAACGTAAGGTACAAGTCTATCTGGTAGGTTTCCTTCCAAAAATAACTTCTCCAGTTGATTTCGTTCCGTTTTGACTCCGTCTGATATTCCTTTTCCTCGAAACACTGAAATAGGCATAAAACAAATGAAATTGGCTGGGCCTCCGGTTAATAGGTTAGTCCCAAAAATAATATAAAAGTGGATAATAAAGCCCAATATTGCCCAAAACAGTAGATAATATAGCATGGAGCAATCAAAAGTTATAGATACGTTGGAGACGTATCAAGCATCCCCAAGCTTAATTCCTACTCGTCCTCGAGTAGGTAAATGATAAAAAAGATAATTTTTGGTGTGGAATGCTAGTTGGCATAATTTCATTGTAATTCTTCTTAATTGTGATATGGATATTCAGATCCGAAAGATTCAGGACAAAAGTTCATATTGACATAAAAAATAATAATACTTCAAGCATACTAATCAAAGTAATCATGTCTTCTCAAAATAGGATGGCAAAAGAAAGTTCATCCCTACAAAATCATATAGTTAGGCCATACTTCATTTTCGTCACACAAAGATGTATCCAACTTCTATACCCCCGATGACAAGCCAAGCAATTGTTTCATACTTAAATAATCTCAAACTTTTTCAACCTTCACGCAATACATGAGCGTGAGCCATGGATATAGCACTATGGGTGGAATAGAATATGATGATGGGGATTGTGTGGAGAAGACAAAAAAGGAGAAAGTCTCACATCAACTAGGTGTATCAATGGGCTATGGAGATACCCATTGATAGATATCAATGTGAGGAGTAGGGATTGCCATGCAACGGATGCACTAAGAGCTATAAGTGTATGAAAGCTCAAACTGGAAACTAAGTGGGTGTGCGTCCAACTTGCTTGCTCATGAAGACCTAGGGCATTTGAGGAAGCCCATCGTTGGAATATACAAGCCAAGTTCTATAATGAAAATTCCCACTAGTATATGAAAGTGATAACTCAAGAGACTCTCTATATGAAAAACATGGTGCTACTTTGAAGCACAAGTGTGGAAAAAGAGATAGTAGCATTGCCCTTTTTTTGATGATGTCTGTCACCTACCCCACGCCGTGCATGCGGCGTACGTGGGAAACGTGGAACCACGGTTCCAAGGCAGAGAGAGTAAATGAGCAACGCCCTGCAGTTTTCCCTCTTTCATAGGGACACGCAAGTCGCCTCTTTACTATTCACCACGAGATGACGCGAGCATGTTGCGGTCATTCCACGCACGACCCCCACGTCACGCATTCAACATGGGTCGTGGGGAAGCGCAACTGGCGAAGGGATTACCGCAGTCAAAACTCTGCCACGCATGCCCGCACACTGTTCCGGGCCTGGCCCGACAACACTCTGCGCTTATGTGTGGCCCAGGCCCGGGGGCTCATGTCGGTGTACAAAAGTAGGGGCCTTCTGTACCCCTTTATCTGTGTACGGGCAGTTGTAGCCACACCTGCGGCCACGCTTGGCGGGGCAGAGGAAGCAAGTTACAAGACTACCAGAGCAGCGCTGAAACCAGAGGCGCGAACAGTGAAGGGGCAAGGTGGGTCTCCGCCGGCAAGAGCCTTGCCGGAGACGACCTACGCTGCCCCGGCAAGGGCCTTGTCGAGGCAACTTACCCAACACCAGCGAGGCCACCACCCTTGAGCTTGAGAGTTCCGACACCATTGACAACATTGGAACCAAGGCTCGGGTGGCGCCTGCATGGTGGCATGCAGATCTTTGTGAAGACTAAAGGCCTGCAAGACTGGATGGGAACCAGAAGCCGAAGGCCCCCGGCAAGACCCTTGCCGGGGGACCCACAAGACCCCAGGAAGATCCTTGTCGGGGACCCGGCAAGACCCTTGCCGGGGACATCTGCGGGGCTACAACCAGGCCCGCACTTGCCAAGGTTTCGCTGCCCCGTGGCCGTTCCAACGCAGCAGCCAGCCTGTCAACTAGGCACACACCTACATGGCAGCATGCAGCTTCTAGGCCAACCAGGCAAGCACCTGCGTGGTGGCATGCAGATCTTCATGAAGACTCTGCCGTCGCACCAGCTCAACAGCCAGCCAGCCAGCGTGGCGCTGCACGCCTCGTCAGCCTGGACGCGTGCCAGAGTGAGGCGCAGCAGCGACAGACGTGACGGGCTTCCTTGTCGTCCCCGATAAAGCGAGAGGACACATCGGCAGCACATTAAATGTGTTTTGTCCCATGATGTCAGGGATAGACTTGTACACTGTACATAATTTCCACCTCCTGCGTGCCACTGTGGTGACCCCTTTTGACTATAAAAGGAGGCCCGAGGCGTACTAAGAAAGGATTCAGACTTTTTGGGCTAGGCATGGACCACGGCTAGTTCAAGATCTCAAGAACACCAAGTATACACCAAAGCAGGATTAGGGTATTATGCATCACCTGCGGCCCGAACCTGGATAAAATCCCCCCGCGTTGATCTTCTAAACCCACTCTTTTTACAGCCCCGCACCCCAGCAACCGTAGTAGGGATTCCCCGTGATCCCATAGGTGTCATTCTTGAACCCCGATAGTATCGTTATTTTCTGACCTTCACAGATGATTTGAGCAGATATGGGTATATCTACTTGATGAAACATAAGTCTGAAACATTTGAAAAGTTCAAAGAATTTCAGAGTGAAGTGGAAAATCATCGTAACAAGAAAATAAAGTTTCTACAATCTGATCATGGAGGTGAATATTTGAGTTATGAGTTTGGTCTTCATTTGAAACAATGTGGAATAGTTTTGCAACTCACGCCACCCAGAACACCACAGCGTAATGGTGTGTCTGGACGTCGTAATCGTACTTTATTAGATATGATTCGATCTATGATGTCTCTTACTGATTAACCGCTATCGTTTTGGGGTTATGCTTTAGAGATGGCTACATTCACATTAAATAGAGCACCATCTAAATCCGTTGAAACGACACCATATGAACTGTGGTTTGGCAAGAAACCTAAGCTGTCATTTCTTAAAGTTTGGGGTTGCGATGCTTATGTGAAAAAGCTTCAACCTGATAAGCTCGAACCCAAATCAGAGAAATGTGTCTTCATTGGATACCCAAAGGAGACTGTTGGGTACACCTTCTATCACAGATCCGAAGGTAAGATATTCTTTGCTAAGAATGGATCCTTTCTAGAGAAGGAATTTCTCTCGAAAGAAGTGAGTGGGAGGAAAGTAAAACATATGAGGTAATTGTACCTTCTCCCAAATAGGAAAATAGTTCATCACAGAAATCAGTTCCAGTGATTCCTACACCAATTAGTGAGGAAGCTAATGATGATGATCGTGAAACTTCAGATCAAGTTACTACCAAACCTCATAGGTCAACCAGAGTATGATCCGTACCAGAGTGGGATGGTAATCCTGTTCTGGAGGTCATGTTAGTTGACCATGACAAACCTACAAACTATGAGGAAGCGATGATGAGCCCAGATTCTGCGAAATGGCTTGAGGCCATGAAATCTGAGATGGGATCCATGTATGAGAACAAAGTGTGGACTTTGGTTGACTTGCCCGATGATCGGCAAGCCATAGAGAATAAATGGATCTTCAAGAAGAAGACTGACGTTGACGGTAATGTTACTATCTACAAAGCTCGACTTGTTGCGAAAGGTTTTTGACAAGTTCAAGGAGTTGACCACGATGAGACTCACCCGTAGCGATGCTTAAGTTTATCCGAATCATGTTTGAAATTGCCGCATTTTATTATTATGAAATCTGGCAAATGGATGTCAAAACTGCATTCCTTAATGGATCTCTTAAAGAAGAGTTGTATATGATGCAACCAGAAGGTTTGTCGATCCAAAAGGTGCTAACAAAGTGTGCAAGCTCCAGCGATCCATTTATGGACTGGTGCAAGCCTCTCGAAGTTGGAATATACGCTTTGATAGTGTGATCAAAGCATATGGTTTTATACAGACTTTTGGAGAAGCCTGTATTTACAAGAAAGTGAGTGGGAGCTCTGTAGCATTTCTAATATTATATGTGGATGACATATTGTTGATTGGAAATAATACATAATTTCTGGATAGCATAAAAGGATACTTGAATAAGAATTTTTCAATGAAAGACCTCGGTGAAGCTGCTTATATATTGGGCATCAAGATCTATAGAGATAGATCGAGACGCTTAATTGGACTTTCACAAAGCACATACCTTGATAAAGTTTTGAAGAAGTTCAAAATGGATCAGTCAAAGAAAGGGTTCTTGCCTGTGTTACAAGGTGTGATGTTGAGTCAGACTCAATGCCCGACCACTGCAGAAGATAGAGAAAATGAAAGTCATTCCCTATGCCTCAGCCATAGGTTCTATCATGTATGCAATGCTGTGTACCAAACTTGATGTGTGCCTTGCTATAAGTTTAGCAGGAAGGTACCAAAGTAATCCATTAGTGGATCACTGGACAGCGGTCAAGAACATCCTGAAATACCGGAAAAGGACTAAGGACATGTTTCTCATTTATGGAGGTGACAAAGAGCTCATCGTAAATGGCTACGTCGATGCAAGCTTTGACACTGATTCAGATGACTTTAAGTCACAAACTGGATACGTATTTATATTGAATGATGGAGATGTCAGTTGGTGCAGTTCCAAGCAGAGCGTCGTGGCAGGATCTACGTGTCAAGTGGAGTACATAGCTGCTTCGGAAGCAGCAAATGAAGGAGTCTGGATGAAGGAGTTCATATACGATCTAGGTGTAATACCTAGTGCATCGGGTTCAATGAAAATCTTTTGTGACAATACTGGAGCAATAGCCTTCGCGAAGGAATCCAGATTTCACAAGAGAACCAAACACATCAAGAGACACTTCAATTCCATCCGTGATCAAGTCAAGGAGGGAGACATAGAGATTTGCAAAATACATACAGATCTAAATGTTGCAGACCCATTGACTAAGCCTCTCTCACGAGCAAAACATGATCAGCACCAAGACTCCATGGGTGTTAGAATCATTAGTATGTAATCTACATTATTGACTCTAGTGCAAGTGGGAGACTAAAGGAAATATGCCCTAGAGGCAATAATAAAGTTGTTATTTATTTCCTTATATCATGATAAATTTTTATTATTCATGCTAGAATTGTATTAACCGGAAACTTAGTACATGTGTGAATACATAGACAAACAGAGTGTCCCTAGTATGCCTCCACTAGACTAGCTCGTTAATCAAAGATGGTTAAGTTTCATAACCATAGACATGTGTTGTCATTTGATGAATGGGATCACATCATTAGAGAATGATGTGATGGACAAGACCCATCCGTTAGCTTAGCATAATGATCGTTTAGTTTTATTGCTATTGCTTTCTTCATGACTTATACATATTCCTCTGACTATGAGATTATGCAACTCCCGAATACCATAGGAACACTTTGTGTGCTATCAAACGTCACAACATAACTGGGTGATTATAAAGATGCTCTACAGGTGTCTCCGATGGTGTTTGTTGAGTTGGCATAGATCGAGATTAGGATTTGTCACTCCGTGTATCGGAGAGGTATCTCTGGGCCCTCTCGGTCATGCACATCACTATAAGCCTTGCAAGCAATGTGACTAATGAGTTAGTTGCGGGATGATGCATTACTGAACGAGTAAAGAGACTTGCCGGTAACGAGATTGAACTAAGTATGAAGATATCGGCGATCGAATCTCGGGCAAATAACATACCGATGACAAAGGGAATAACGTATGTTGTTATGCGGTTATACCGATAAAGATCATTGTAGAATATGTAGGAACCAATATGAGCATGCAGGTTCCGCTATTGGTTATTGACCAGAGATGTGTCTCGGTCATGTCTACATAGTTCTCGAACCCGTAGGGTCCGCACGCTTAACGTTCGATGACGATTTGCATTATGAGTTATGTGATTTGATGACGAAGCTTGTTGGTCCCAGTATGAGATCAAGGACATCACGAGGAGTCTCAAGATGGTCGAGAGGTAAAGATTCATATATTGGAAGGTTTCATTTGGACATCGGAATGGTTCCGAGTGGTTCGGGCATTTTTTTCGGAGAACCGGGAGGTTACCGGAACCCCCCGGGAGAAGTATTGGGCCTGTTGGGCCCTATTGGAGGAGAGGAGAAAGGCCACGTGAGAGGGGGGGTCCCCCCACCCTTGCCCAAACAGAATTGGACTAGGGGAGGGGGATGGCCCCCCTCTTTCCTTCTTCCTCTCTCTCCCTTCCCCTTTTCCCTCTCCGGTGGAAGGAAGGAGGGGGGCGAATCCTACTCGGACTAGGAGTCCCCCTTATGGCGCGCCCCCTAGGCGGCCACCTCCTCCTCCCCCCACCCATTTATATACGGAGGCGGGGGGCACCCCAAAGGCACAACAGACATCTCTTAGCCGTGTGCGGTGCCTCCCTCCACAGTTTACCACCTCGGTCATATCGTCGCAGTGCTTAGGCGAAGCCCTGCGCCGGTAACTTCATCATCACCGTTGCCACACCGTCATGCTGACGGAACTCTCCCTCGTCCTCAATTGGATCAAAAGCTCGAGGGACATCATCATGCTGAACGTGTGCTGAACACGGAGGTGCCGTACGCTCGGTACTTGCACCGGCTGGATCGTGAAGACGTTCGACTACTTCAACCGTGTTACTAAACGCTTCGCTTTCGGTCTACGAGGGTACGTTGACACACTCTCCCCTCTCGGTGCTATGCATCTCCTAGATAGATCTTGCATGATTGTAGGGATTTTTTTGAAATATTGCGTTCCCCAACATGCACAACTCCAAAATTCCTGAAAATTTACGGAGAATTATTTTAGAATATATGAAAAGTATTGGGCGAAGAAAATACCATAGGGGACCCACCAGGAGGTCACAAGCCCGGGGGGGCGTGCCCTACCCCCCTGGGCGCGCCCCTGTGGCTTGTGGGCCCCCTGGCAGGCCTCTGGTGTCCATCTTCTGCTATATGAAGGGTTTTGACCTGGAAAAAATCAGGACGAAGCTTTCAGGACGAAGCGCAACCGTCTCGAGGCAGAACCTGGGCAGAAGCAATCTAGGGCTCCCGTGCAGCTGTTCTGCCGGGGAAACCTCCCTCTCAGAGGGGGAAATCATCGTCATCATCACCAACGATCCTCTCATCAAGAGGGGGTCAATCTCCAACAACATCTTCACTAGCACCATCTCCTCTCAAACCCTAGTTCGTCTCTTGTATCTGATCTTTGTCTCAAAACCTCAGATTGGTACATGTGGGTTGCTAGTAGTGTTGATTACTCCCTGTAGTTGATGCTAGCTGGTTTATTCGGTGGAAGATCATATGTTGAGATCCTTAATGATAATTATTACACCTCCAATTATGAACATGAATATGCTTAGTGAGTAGTTACGTTTGTTCCTGAGGACATGGGAGAAGTCTTCTTATAAGTAATCATGTGAATTTGGTATTTGTTCCATATTTTGATGAGATGTATGTTGTCTTTCCCCTAGTGGTGTTATGTGAACATCGACTACATGACACTTCACCATTGTTTGGTCCTAAGGGAAGGCATTGCAAAGTAATAAGTAGATGATGGGTTGCTAGAGTGACAGAAGCTTAAACCCTAGTGAGGGAGTCTTGGATTAGGGGGTGTCCGGATGACCGGACTATATCCTTTGGCCGGACTCCTGGACTATGAAGATACAAGATTGAAGACTTCGTCCCGTGTCCGGATGGGACTTTCCTTGGCGTGGAAGGCAAGCTTGGCGATACGTATATGTAGATCTCCTACCATTGTAACCGACTCTCTGTAACCGTAACCCTTTCTGGTGTCTATATAAACCGGAGGGTTTTACTCCATAGGACGAACAACAATCATACCATAGGCTAGCTTCTAGGGTTTAGCCTCTCTGATCTCGTGGTAGATCTACTCTTGTACTACCCATATCATCAATATTAATCAAGCAGGAGTAGGGTTTTACCTCCATCGAGAGGGCCCAACACAGGTAAAAACATTGTGTCCCTTGTCTCCTGTTACCATCGGACTAGACGCACAGTTCGGGACCCCCTATCCGAGATCCGTCGGTTTTGACACCGACATTGGTGCTTTCATTGAGAGTTCCTCTGTGTCGTCATCTTTAGGCCCGATGGCTCCTCCGATCATCAACAACAATGCGGTCCAGGGTGAGACTTTTCTCCCCGGACAGATCTTCGTATTCGGTGGCTTTGCACTGCGGGCCAATTCACTTGGCCATCTGGAGCAGATTGAAAGCTACGCCCCTGGCCATCAGGTCAGATTTGGAAGTTTGAACTACACAGCCGACGTCCGCGGAGACTTGATATTCGACCGATTCGAGCCACAGCCAAGCGCGCCGCACTGTCTTGATGGGCACGATCTAGCTCTTGCCCGAGCAGTGCCACGAGGTCACCGATTAGCTTCCGCTCGACCCTTAGCTCAGAGCCGACCGTGCTAATCGAGGACGGGTGGCGGACACCTCCTCGTGGGCTGCGATCTCTACGGCGGTTGAGCCGTACACCAACCTCGTCCTTTATGGCTTCGTGACTCCAAGGTGTCGGACTCCTCTCCGGACTCGAACCTTCATGCGCCCGCTAATCGAATCCGATTGGGCGCCGATCATGGAGTTCATCGCCGGACATCTTTCAAAGCACTCGCCCTTTGGCGACATCCTGAATTCACTAAAGTCTCTCTCTTTATCAGGAGAGCCCTAGCCGGATTATGGTCAGGAAGGTTGGGATGCGGACGACGAAGAAATTCAAAGCCCACCCACACTTCGTAGCCACTATCGATGATTTAACCGACATGCTCGACTTCGACTCCGAAGACATCGACGGTATGGACGACGATGCAGGAGACGACCAAGAACCAGCGCCTCTGAGGCACCTTTGGAAGGCCACCTCGTCATACGACATATACATGGGGGACATCCCAAAAGATGGGAATGGCGATGGAACAACGGAGGATGACCCCTCCAAGAAACAGCCTAAGCGCCGGCGTCAGCGGCGTCGCTCTAAATCCCGCCACAGCAAAAATGGTGATTCCAGCACGGGATACAATAACACCCCGGACAGTGCCGAAGACAACCCCCTCCAGCAGGATTCAGCGTAGAAGGATGGAGAAGCCAGCCCTCATGAGAGAGCGGCAGATAGAGAGGTAGAGGACAATAATTACATGCCTCCCTCCGAAGACGAGGCAAGCCTCGACGACGACGAATTTGTCGTGCCTGAGGATCCCGTCAAACAAGAGCGTTTCAAATGCAGGCTTATGGCCACGGCAAGAAGCCTCAAGAAAAAGCAGCAGCATCTTAGAGCTGACCAAGACTTGCTAGGCGACGGATGGATCAAGTCCTTGCGGCCGAAGAGTATGAACTCGAACGCCCTCCAAGAGCTACCTAAAACGCAGGCTGCTACCCCGATTAGAGGAGGAAGCACCCAAACCTACATCACCGGCGCATGATGCGGCCGACCAGCCACCTCAGGTCATGACAGAGAGGCCTCTCGGCCCTCCACTCAAGCCGCACTCCTGTCGCTCAAAAAGTACCAAGGCACGGGGAAATGCGCCAGACCTGCGAGATATATTGGAGGACAAGGCAAGGCAAACAAGATCGATCTACGGATCGCGTGGGCGCCCCACGACACGTGACGATAACCGTCATGCCGGATACAGCAAATCCGGCCGAGCCGAACACAGCAGACAAAGCTCATTTGAGCTACGTCGTGATATAGCCCAATACAGGGGCGCCGCACACCCACTATGCTTCACAGATGAAGTAATGAATCATCAAATCCCCGAGGGTTTCAAACCCGTAAACATCGAATCATACGATGGCACAACAGATCCTGCGGTATGGATCGAGGACTACCTCCTTCATATCCACATGGCCCGCAGTGATGATCTACACGCCATCAAATACCTCCCACTCAAGCTTAAAGGACCAGCTCGGCATTGGCTTAACAGCTTGCCAACAAAGTCAATTGGTTGTTGGGAAGACCTAGAAGCCGAATTCCTCGACAATTTCCAGGGCACCTATGTGCGACCACCAGACGCCGATGACCTAAGCCACATAATTCAGCAGCCAGAGGAATCGGCCAGACAATTCTAGACACGGTTCCTAACCAAGAAAAATCAAATCGTCATTGTCCGAATGCAGAGGCCCTTGCAGCCTTCAAACATAACATCCATGACGAGTGGCTTGCCCGGCACCTAGGACAGGAAAAGCCGAAATCCATGGCAGCCCTCACAACACTCATGACCCGCTTTATGCTGGAGAGGACAGCTGGCTAGCTCGTAGTAACAACATGACCAAGAGCCCTGGTAATTCGGATACCAAGGGCAGCAATGGCAGGTCGTGTCGCAACAAGCACAAGCGCTGCATTAATGGCGATAATGTTGAGGATACGGCAGTCAATGCCGGATTCAGAGGCTCTAAACCCGGTCAGCGGAAAAAGCCATTAAAAGGAAATACTCCGGGCCCGTCCAATTTGGACTGAATACTCGATCGCTCGTGCCAGATACACGGCACCCCCGAAAAACCAGCCAACCACACCAACAGGGATTGTTGGGTGTTCAAGCAGGCAGGCAAGTTAAATGCCGAAAACAATGACAAGGGGCTGCATAGCGATGACGTGGAGGAGCCCCGGCTGCCGAACAATAGAGGGCAGAAGGGCTTCCCCCCACAAGTGCGGACGGTGAACATGATATACGCAACCCACATACCCAAAAGGGAGAGGAAGCGTGTGCTAAGGGACGTATATGCGATGGAGCCAGTCGCCCCAAAGTTCAACCCGTGGTCCTCCTGCCCGATCACTTTTGATCGAAGGGACCACCCCACTAGCATCCGCCATGGCGGATTCGCCGCATTGGTTCTAGACCCAATCATTGATGGATTTCACCTCATTACAGCCCCGATGAGACGGCGGCAGACTGAACCTGCCATCGGGATACGGTCGCAAAATGGGCATAGACCCCTCAAGGATTAAACCCACAAAGACGACCTTTAAAGGCGTCATACCCAGTGTAGAGGCCAATCAGACAGGCTAAGTTACACTTGAAATGGTCTTCGGATCCTGGATAACTTCAAGCGAGGAATTAATCTTCGACATAGTCTCGTTCGCAGTTGGCTATCACGCCTTTGCTTTCGGACGAACCGCATTTGCAAAGTTCAATGCGGTGCCGCACTACGCATACCTCAAGCTCAAGATGCCAGGCCCTCGAGGAGTCATTAAGGTCAACAGAAACACCGAACGCTCTCTCCGAACGGAGGAGCATACGGCAGCCCTCGTAGCGGAAGTACAAAGCAGCCTCTGAAGGCAATTCTCGAGTCCGGCTATTAAACGTCCGGACACCGTCAAGCGCACCCAGAGTAACCTACAACAAGACCGCCTGGCACATTCCGAGCACGCGTAGCAACGCGGCCCCAACCCCAGCCCTCGCGAAATCGCGAAACCAGTACTACGCGTACATAATTGCACTCTGGAAATACCATAGGCATAGGGGGAGGGGCCCGACCACGGCATGCCCAGAATGCGGTTCAACCGCACTAGGGGCTCCCGATTTTGTCATTCTTTTTTTTCTTACTTTCAGGACTCCGTTCTCCGGAAGCCCTGCCCGGCAGTAGAATCACCGAACACACGATGCAACAGCCAGGGAAGCAGAAAGCTACGTCGAGTGTCCAGGTGGTCTCTATAACGAGCAGTATACTTGTTTCACATATCATCCCGCAGCTCTCCCCTGGAGGGGGACATGTCAAATAGTCCCGTCCCTTGCTTATTGCACTATTTGTATCGTTCTGCTTTTACCGCAGCCCTTTTGAATAAACAATACATAGCTTCTGCCTATTATTGCATTCCTTTTTCTATCTATATATGTTCATTCATGACATGTTGCACCCGTACACTTTGGTACGGCCAAATACAGCAGGGGCTTAAGTACCCCAAAATATGGTGTGATAAGTCTGAACACTTTCACAAGTGCGGCACCCCGAACTTATAGCATTATATGCATCGGCTCCGAATCATGTCTTGGGTCAATAGTTGGGTTTGCCCGGCTCCCATGTTTTGGTACCTTACGTTCCGTTATATCGGCTAAGGTAGCGCTGGGAGAACCACTGCGATTGGGCCCCGGTTGAGCTAGGTTAAGCACCTCAGTGGAGAAAGCTAAAACTGACCGTCATGATAGGGCGAGAGCCGGTCGCTGTTCGAGAGGTTTTCGAGTCCCTAAAGACTTATGCCGCTTAGAGCAAGGAGTCGGCATTGTCCGGCCTAGGCGTGGATAGCGCCCCGAACTCGGTCTTCCGAATACTAGGGGCTTCGCCGAAATTTAAAATTATAGAATTCTATGGCTAAGTGAGAGTGTTCAAGCATTATAGTCCGGTTGCCTTGTTTGTTGCGTTGAGCGCCTCCCTCGAAGGACCCCAAGAATGGGAAAAAGAACGCTCAAGTTTATCCCGAACACCCCAGCACTCAGGGCATGGGGGCAGAAGCCAACGACTCGCCATCTCTCAAATTTAATAAACGGCCACACAGAAGGTAATATTTTAAATTCACAAGCGTTGCTTAGCGCATATGAACAAGTTTTTAGCGTACAAAATAACAAATGCGAGTTTACTAAAAAATTACATCTTTGGAGCATTCACCCGCTATAAGGCAGGCACCCTTCAGGATGCCCTCATAATACATCTCGGGCTTGGGATGCTCCTTGCCCGGCGGTGGTCCGTCCGTCACAAGCTTCTCAGCGTCCATCTTACCCCAGTGCACTTTAGCACGGGCAAGGGCCCTACGGGCACCTTCGATGCAGACGGAGTGCTTGACGACTTCAATCCATGGACAGGCGTCCACCAGCCGGCTCACCAGCCCGAAGTAGCTCCCAGGCATGGCTTCTCTAGGCCACAACCGAACTATGAGGCCCTTCATGGCCTGTTCGGCCACCTTATGGAGCTCGACCAGCTGCTTCAGCTGGTCGCTCAAGGGCACCGGGTGTCCGGCCTCAGCATACTGAGACCAGAACACCTTCTCCGTCGAGCTCCCCTCCTCGGCTCGGTAGAGCAACGCGACTATCGGACACTGCTGCAGGCAGATCTGCGAATGCTCTGGAGAGCTCCGGATTCGGGTAAGTAATGTGTAATTCACTTTCACGTGCTTGCTTTGCATAAAGAATGCCTTACCCGCCGCTATCTTCTTCATCGCCTCAATTTCCTGGAGGGCTTTTTGGGCTTCGGCCTTAGCAGATTTGGCGCTCTCAAGGGCCGAGGCGAGCTCGGACTCTCGAGTCTTTGAGTCACGCTCCAAACTCTCGTATTTTTCCACGAGAGCCTGGAGCTCTTGCCGAACCTCCGCCACCTGCGCCTCCTGCTTCTCTCGCTCGGTGCGCTCCGCGGCTGCATTGCTTCTGGCCTTGGACACCGCTTCCTTCAGGCTCGCCACCTCGTTCGTGGCCCCTGCAATACTCACGTTATTCCTGTCATTTTTTGCAACCACATCTTTTATATACTTCCATAAGGTATTACTTACCTTCCTTGTACTCGAGCTGCTTTTTGGCAAGGCCGAGCTCATTATCGGACCGCTGGAGGCTTTGCTTCAATGCATTGACCTCCGCAGTCAGTGCGGCAGAGGTCAGCAGCGCAGCCTGCATTCCCATATTGACATACTTATGTTAGACTCCTCAGACATCTTTTAGATCCTCGCCCGGCTTTTCTTTCCGAACACCAAACCGAGCATCGTGGGCTACTGTCTATGCGGTAATATTTTTACATATCTTAAATACATACTTCAAAGCACATTAGAAGGTGGCACATGCTTGATCAGCCCGCTCTTGGCGGATCGAACTTCTGAATCACCACACTCATAAAGTGTGGTGCTCCTCGATGATGGAGGCGCGATTAAGCGCCTCCGGCCAATTATCCGTGCCTCCGGTTGGGCCGGAGGTCACCGGCGTCATAATCTTGCCCTTCTTACGTGGGGCCTGCGGACTCCGGAACCACTGATGGTTCCGGTGCGGAGTCCGGCCCAGGGCCGGACATAGAGCCCTTTGGGGTTTTATCCCCTTTGCGCCTGGAGTTCGGGAGGTTGCCTTGGGGCGCCTCCTGGACCACCTCCTCCTGGCTGGGCCCCTTTTGGGACCCCACCTCGGCGTCATCCGCAGAGCGAGGAGAGGAGGCAGCCGGAAGTGAGGTGCTATTCACATCCGACGAACCCAGGGAGCCGCTCGTTGAAGCGTCGAGCCCGTCCTTGGGCGGGCTGCATGGTTATATTCGGTGTTAGAAGATACCGTGCGACAAATGGAACGCCATGAGTTATTCTGGTGTCCGGACACTTACGATTTCGCCAGGGGCTTGGCCCTTGGTGGCCACTCCTCTTCGCCCGTAAATGCGGCGTTGGTGGAAATAGTCCCGGAGGAAGGGTCCTTCCCTTCTTGGACCCTCCGGCCTCCCCAGTTGGGGCGGCCTTCCTTTTCTTCTCTCCCCCCGCTGGGGGAGAGGCCTCTTTTTCCTCCTCCTCGTCTTCGCAGGAGGAGTCCGCCTCGGAGTCGTCGGACGATGAGTCCGACACCACCTGGCGCCGGGCACTCTTTCGAGTGCCCGTGGCCTTCTTCTTGGCCTTCTTCTCCGGCACCACGTGAGGTGTCGGAACCAGCAGCCCCGTCAATCGGGCGTCCGCTGGGCCTTCTGGCAAGGGAGCCGGACAGTCAACCTGCCCGGACGTCTTCTGCCAATCCTGTCAAAGTTAAGGGAGTTTAGATCCCGCATAGAATCAAACTATGAAAAACAAGAGTCCCGTAAAGGGTAAAATAGCTTACCTCGCTGGCTTGACGTCATGAGCTGAATCCGCGATCTTCGGTGGCGGATGCGGAGCCTCGGCGCCCTCGAACAGCACCTTCCGGGCATCTTCGCACGTAGTGTCGAAGAGCCCGCTCAAGGTTTGGTGTCAGGCCGGATCAAACTCCCACAAGCTGAAGGCCCGTTGTTGGCACGGGAGGATCCGGCAGATGAGCATGACCTGGACTACGTTGACAAGCTTGAGCTTCTTGTTCACCAGGTTTTGGACGTGGGTTTGGAGTCCGGTCAGCTCTTCCGAATTACCCCATGTCAGGCCCGTCTCTTTCCAGGAGGTGAGCCATGTAGGGAAGCCAGTCGAAATTCGGGGGCCGCTGCCCATTTAAGGTCGCGCGGCTCGGTGATGTAGAACCACCCCGATTGCCACCCCTTTATGGTCTCCACAAAGGAGCCCTCGAGCCATAGGATGTTGGCCATCTTGCCCACCATGGCACCTACGCACTCCGCTTGGCGGCCGCCCACTACCTTCGGCTTGACACTGAAGGTCTTCATCCATAAGTCGAAGTGGGGCTGGATGCAGAGGAAGGCCTCGCACACGACGATGAACGCCGAGATGTTGAGGATGAAATTCGGGGCCAGATCGTGGAAATCCAGGCCGTAGTAGAACATGAGCCCCCGGCCAACTGGGTGCAGTGGAACACCTAGTCCGCGGAGGAAGTGGGTGAGGAACACGACCCTCTCATGGGGCCTGGGGGTGGGGATGAGCTGTCCCTTTTCAGGGAGCCGATGCGCGATGTCGTTGGACAAGTATCGGCCTTCCTCAGCTTTTCGATGTGCCCCTCCGTGACAGAGGAGGCCATCCACTTGCCTCCCGCTCCGGATATGGCTGGAGAAGGTTGAGGTGGGATATGCGGACTTGGGCGCTGGAGCTCGAGTGCGCGGAAATGGATGAGCAAAGGAGGAAGAAGGCGTAGGTAAAAAGGTGGATCCTTATCCCCTTATGGACGGACGAAGCTATGTGTCCCCACCAGCCTGGTAAAACTCGCTTGTCTCCCAAGCGTCATAATCAATGGCGCGGTTGGGTTACCCACGCCCGTATTGATGAGAATCCCGGAATAAGGGGACACGATCTCTGCTTTGACAGGACGTGCCAAGGAAACCGCCTCGCTAAACGCGCTGAGGTGGGATAATAAAAATGATTCGAATAAAGGCTTGGCCATGGTGTGATGTCACGCCACGGAATACGTCAGCAGATTGAATTTGTGTAAATATTATTCTCTCTACGGTGGTATGTGGAACTTATTTTGCAGAGCCGGACACTATCCTTGTGTTCAAAATCTTCGATGAAGTATTCAGAGGAAGAACCCGCCATGCAATGCCGAAAACAATCTGCGCGGCGGACTCGTCGTCATTGAAGCCTGGTTCAGGGGCTACTAAGGGAGTCCTGGATTAGGGGGTGTCCGGATGACCGGACTATATCCTTTGACCGGACTCCTGGACTATGAAGATACAAGATTGAAGACTTCGTCCCGTGTCCGGATGGGACTTTCCTTGGCGTGGAAGGCAACCTTGGCGATATTGATATGTAGATCTCCTACCATTGTAACCGACTCTGTGTAACCCTAACCCTTTCCGGTGTCTATATAAACCGGAGGGTTTTAGTCCATAGGACGAACAACAATCATACCATAGGCTAGCTTCTAGGGTTTAGCCTCTCTGATCTCGTGGTAGATCTACTCTTGTACTACCCATATCATCAATATAAATCAAGCGAGAGTAGGGTTTTACCTCCATCGAGAGGGCCCGAACCTGGGTAAAAACATTGTGTCCCTTGTCTCCTGTTACCATCCGCCTAGACGCACAGTTCGGGACCCCCTACCCGAGATCCGCCGGTTTGGACACCGACACCTAGTTTATGCGTTGCTTCGTAAGGGGCTGATTTGGATCCACATGTTTCATTCTATGGTTAGATTTATCTTAATTCTTCTTTCATAGTTGCAGATGCTCGCGAGAGGGGTTAATCATAAGTTGGAGGCTTGTCCAAGTAAGGACAACACCCAAGCACCTGTCCACCCACATATCAAATTATCAAAGTAACGAACGTGAACCATATGAGCATGATGAAAACTAGCTTGACAACAATTCCCATGTGTCCTTGGTAGCGCTTTACTTTATATAGGAGTTCGTCCAGGCTTTTCCTTTGCTACAAAAAGGATTGGGCCAGGTGTGCATCCAACTCGCTTGCTCACGAAGACCTAGGGCAATTTGAGGAAGCCCATCTTTGGAATATACAAGCCAAGTTCTTTAATGAAAATTTTCCACTAGTATATGTAAGTGACTACATAGGAGACTCTCTATCATGAAGATCATTGTGCTACTTTGAAGCACAAGTGTGGAAAAAGGATAGTAGCATTGCCCCTTCTCTCTTTTCTCTCCATTTTTTTCTTTTTTTATTTGGTGGGCTTCTTTGGCCTCTTTTATTTTTCTAAAGTCTGGAGACTCATCCTAACTTGTGATGGAATCATAGCTTCCATCATCCTTTCCTCACATGGGACAATGCTCTAATAATGATGATCATCACACTTTTATTTACTTACAACTCAAGAATTACAACTCGATACTTAGAACAAAATATGACTCTATATGAATGCCTCCGGCGTCGTACTGGGATGTGCAATGATCTAGCGTAGCAAATGACATCAAAAAATGGACAAGCCATGAAAACATCATGCTACCTCTCTTATGATCATGCAAAGCAAATATGAGAACGATGGTGCATGTCATAATAAACAGAACGGTGGAAGTTGCATGGCAATATATCTCGGAATGGCTATGGAAATCCCATAATAGGTAGGCATGGTGGCTGTTTTGAGGAAGGATAAATGGTGGGTTTAACGCACCGGCGAAAGTTGCGCGGTACTAGAGAGGCTAGCAATGTTGGAAGGGTGAGAGTACGTATAATCCATGGACTCAACATTAGTCATAAAGAACTCACATACTTATTGCAAAAATCTATTAGTCATTGAAACATAGTACTACACGCATGCTCCTAGGTGAAAAGATTGGTAGGAAAAGACCATCGCTCGTCTCCGACCGCCACTCATAAGGAAGACAATCAATAAATAAATCATGCTCCGACTTCATCACATACGGTTTACCATATGTGCATGCTATGGGAATCACAAACTTTAACACAAGTGTTTCTACCAATCCGCAATTACTCACTAGCATGACTCTAATATCACCATCTTTATATCTCAAAACCAGGGGCGGGCCCACTTCAATTCAAGGGTATTCAAGTGAATACCCATTATTTTTGTGAAAAAACTAGGTATATATAGTCTATATATGTAACATCCCAATTTTCAATTTGGATGTTATACATAGGTCATCATATGCATACCATATTTTATTTGCATATTGGTTGTGATCCTAGAAATCCTAAGCAACTCAAGGACCCAAGGAGAGGGTTGGGGATTTCATTCATTTTCAGATTTGAATTTTTCTCAAATTTGAAAAGGGGATCAATTTGGTTTTAATATTTCTCTCCAAATATTTCTAATACTAAAAAAATAAAAGAGAGAAGATAATATGACTTCTTCAAAACGAGAGGAATATTGGAGGAAAATTTTTAAAATCAAATATATATTTTTTATTTGGATTGTATTTGAGATTTTACTTGAGTTAGAAAAATATGCATTTTTGAAAATTGCAATTTTAGGCCAGAAAAATGTTCACTTTGTTCTAAATATTTTATTTAGACGGTGAAAATTGTTTTTAGCATTTTTAGATTTTTTTATATTTTATTAGGATTTTTATTCGGGCGAGAATTTTATTTATATAAAAAAAGTTTCCCGGACCGACTGGGCCGAAACCAGCCCATCCGAGCCGCTTTTCCTCTCCGCCGTAGGCACGGACGCCAAGGAGGAGTCCGGGCCGGACTCCGCCCCGCGCCGCCCCCTCCTCCAAGCTGCGCCCCCCGGGGCCTTTATATACGCCGCCCTGCCGCCGCCTCCACCCCGTCCCCAAGCCGCCGCCGCCCGCCGCCTAACGCCGCCGCCAACCGCCGTTGCCACGCCTGCCGCCACCGCCGCCACTGCCACGCCTCGCCCGCACCGCCACCACCGTCATCGCCGCCTTGCCTCACCGCCTCACCGGATCCCGCCGTCGTCGTGAACGATGAAAACCGCCCCGGTTCACCGGTTCGTTTACGTTTTTTTCGGTTTTCTGTTTAGATCGGTTTTTATTTAGGTTTCTAATTAGCGAACGTTTGCTCGAACGTCTCTGTTCGCAAACGTATTCGTTCGTTTGTCTCTATTAGCGAACGTTCGTTCGTTAGCGTTTTTCTTTTATTTTTTATTTTTAGCCAGGGACCTATCCGCGATTATTTTTATCGCAGATGAGCCCCTGATCTTCAAACCCTCGCAACTTTTTAACCGTTCGTCCGAATCCAGTGAAACCAACGCAAAAATCTTCGTCTCAAACCCCTATTTCATGTTAACCAACTTTTACATGATTTTGACAATTTAAAATTTGGTTTCAAGCAGATTTGAATTTGAACTTTTTTATCGCAGTTTGAGTTTCGTAGCTCCGATTCAATTGATTCTTTTTGCAAATCGAAGCTGTTCGGTTGAACTTTCACTTTGGACTTTTTCATCTGAGTTTTACCTTTGCATCTTATGCTTGAGTGCTTATGTATGATATTGTTTGTTTGCGATAGAGTTTCCGGGGTGCGAAGCGTGCTACTACGAGTCACTAGGGTTTTCAGATCATCAGCAAGGCATGTAACACTTTGATCATACCCTTCTATTACCCAGTTTTTATGCATTAGTTTCAACCCTCAAACATTGCATGAGTAGGAACTGTTTAACATGTGGGTTTTGGGAAGTAGATGATGAGGTAGAACCTATTGTCCTTTATTTCAAACCTTGGGAGTTACTTCTACGTTATGTTTATATTGATATGATATGCTCATAGACGTGGTTTGGTTGAGTGTATCCATGACAGATGTGAGAGTTGTTAATTAATGGTTAACTTAAGGTGGCTACTTTAATACACATCTGGGTGGATTGGTTGAGGCACCCTGGAGCACCCAGTGGTTGTCTGGGCACCTGGAGCAATCCAGCGCTGTCCTGGATATCCCGGAGTACCTGTGTGATCATCCTATGGTTCGCCACCCCAGCTCAAAGGGATCATAAGATTATTCATGCTAGAAACTTCCGTGTGCAGCCACAAGCCATTATGGGCTCTGGCATAGTTGAGTATGTTGCATGACCTCTTTCAGTGGTAGGCTAGCACATGTAGGGGATGTAGGTGGTACTGTCTACCCAGAGTAAAGAGTTAATGCTTCTAAAAGACTGTGTCTCGGTCATCCTTTTCTCAAACATCATGTAGTGCAAGAAATTAAACCAAGGAGATCGAGTCTTGTGGGGAAAAGTGCGCAAACCTCTGCAGACTGTACAAACTAATTATGGTTAGCCGTGTCCCCAGTTATGGACATCTTGAGTATCTGGTTCTTGAATTATTGATTTGATCTCATCACTCTTAATTTAATTTGTCAAGTTATTAGTACTGTTTATTTGGGACTGAGTTGGAGGAACCTTCTCAATATTTTATCAACCAACTTTGTAGTTAAATAAAATATATCCCTTTGCAGTAGGTAAAAATTGGCTTTACGCAAAACAATAACCATAGAGCCTCCACCAGCCATATATGCATGTAGTAATAGCTGTTATCATGTTCTTTTGCTCTATAGTGTTATTTTGCCAGCATATTCCATGTGCTGACCCATTTCGGGCTGCAACGTATTATGTTGCAGACTTTTCAGGCGAAGAGTAAGGTGTGCTAGGTCGTTGTCGTGCACTCAGCTATGGCGTTGGAGTTGATGGACTCATTTATCTTCGAAGCTTCCGCTATTATCTTTTTAGATGGCCTTAAGCCATATTATTGTACTAAGTTCTCATTTGAGACATTCGATGTAATAAGTGTGTGATTGCACTCTATTATAAATCCTTCGAGTATTGTGTGCGTCAGCATTACCGATCCAGGGATGACACATATGCACAGAGATTTGACCGCTTGAGGTTGGATCGCTACAATATACTATGTTGTATAAGGAAAAACGATACTGACACTTCCAGAGCGTGCAAGTTAAGCTTTTCAGCCCAAAAAGAGAGGCAGCCCATTGTCTATTTCTCCTCATCACCACGACATGGCCCATTGGCCCAAGTCACTCGCACACATCCATCATGGCCTAGAAAATTCCATCGATCAAAGCCAGACACACGAACCGGCAGCGCCGCCCCTATTCTCAAGTTCTCCACTCGCCGCACGCGACCCAAGCGGCCAAGCCACGAACCGCCTGATCGGCACCACACGGCGGCAGGCCAGGGTCCAGAGCTACCGTCGCTTGATCAGCAATCGATCACAGGTATGCGTGGCCGTGCCTGACGAATACATCCTTGAATCCCTGATCCCCTGCCCCTTTTGGTTCTGAACTTTCTAATCTCTGTTGTAGGTGGCGGGTAGCAGGATTCCAGGAATCAATCTAATTTCAAAGCCACAACTCGAATTAAACTATTGAAGGTATAATAACTAATTAGATGTACTAATCCTTTGACTCTCCTCTCATGCTCGTGTTCTAACTGAATTTATTTATCACTGTCGAACTGAATTCAGGCAGCTAGGCAGGGGCTCGGTTTTGCTCTCATATTATCCAGCAGGTTGCACTACAGAAGTGCAAGACTAAGTAAGTTAGTTTGACCACTAACCACTTGTCTTTCTTGTTTTATTATAGTGAAATTAGAGACTAGTTTGCAGTCAATTAAGAACTGTTTAGACATGAGAATTTGCAATTTTCCATTCGAGTTTGTAATGAGAGAATGTTTATAAATTCTGAATTTGTTCCAATGAGCGTTATGTATAATGATTAGTACTCTAAAACTTGAGCAATTTTATTTTTCAGGTGTAAAACATGAAGAGTAAGAATACCTGCACTACGGATTTGAGAGCTTTCCTGGAAAGAGTTGCTGCAAAAACAAAACAACCTGAACCAATGGGTGCTTCCCCATCTTCCAATGAAAGTTAGATGCAATTAGTAATTTTCGAAGGGCAAAGTAGTAGTGAGACACACACAATACCACCTGAACCTGAGAGAGCTCCTCACACAGAGGCCCCAATAGCAAAAGATGATGATGAATCTATGGCCCTAGATGAATCCAATTCTAGTGATGAGGACAGTGATGATGACATTTATAACATCGAGCCTGATCCTGGGTTGAGGACTCCTATCTCCAGTTATGATGTTAATGACCAAGATTCAGTTAGAAGGGCCTACATTGGATTGGGATGATGTAAACCAAAGATGCAGAAGAAAGATTTTCCGCAACATGACTGTGGTGGTAAGCGTCGCTTCCAACCGGTTTTGTTTGATGAGTATAAGTGGCTTGAGTATAGTGTGGATAAAGATGTTGCATATTGATTATTTTGCTATTTGTGCAAAGATAGCACTAAATTTGCTGGTGGAGATAGTTTTGTTAATGGAGGGTTCAGAAATTGGAATATGAAAGCGAGATTTCATAAGCATGCTGGTGAGGTGAATAGTGCTCATTCTGAAGGCGGAGAGAAATATAATTTGTTCATCAAACCTAAAGCATCAATCTGTGAGGCCATTGCCTCACAGACCACACAGTACAAGGCTGAGTATCAAGCTCGATTAAAATGGTCACTTGAGTGCATAAAATTTATTATGCATCAGGGGTTGTCTATTCGCGGTCATGATGAGGGAAAGGATTCTAAAAATAAAGGAAATTTCGAGAACTTTTGCAATGGCTGGCAGGAAACTTTGAAGAAGTTAATAAGGTTGTTTTAGGAAATGCTCCACAGAATTGTCAGATGATAGATCACAAGATTCATAATTAGCTTATTGGTTCTTGTGCTGATGAAACAACAAAAATTTTCATAGAGGAACTTGGTGATGAGTGTTTCGCAATTCTTGCAGATGAATCTAGTGATGCATACCAACGAGAACAATTAGCTCTTTGCTTGTGATTTGTCAATAAAATAGGGGATCCAGTTGAAAGGTTTCTTGGTCTTGCTCAAGTTGTAAATACTACATCATTGACTCTTAAAAAAGCAATTCAGACCTTGCTTATGAAGTATCAATTGCCAATATCCAAGGTACGTGGGCAAGGGTATGACTGTGCTAGTAACATGAAGGGGTCATGTTAATGGTTTGAAGAAACTAATTATGGAAGATTCTCCTTCTGCTTATTTTGTTCATTGCTTCGCCCATCAGCATCACCTAACCCTTGTAGCAGTTGCTAAGGAGAATATTGATTGCAAATGGTTCTTTGGTCACCTTGCATATTTGTTGAATGTTCTTGGGATGTCATGTAAAAAGATCCGCATGCTTCACGTAGCTCAGGCTGAGTATATATGATTGAAGCATTGAAACTAGGTGAAATTGAAGCTGGCCAAGGTTTGAATCAAGAGATGGGCCTAGCAAGGCCCGGTGATACATGATGGGGATCTCACTACAAGACGGTAATGCATGTTATGTCTTTGTATCCTTCAATCAGGAAAGTTCTCTTTAGGCTTGGGAAAGAAAGTAATTCGGCAGAGGCTTTAGGAGATCAAACTATGTTGGAAGTATTTAAATCATTTGAGTTTGTTTTCATGTTGCACTTGATGAATGAAATATTTGGGTATACAAGTGACTTAAGCAATGCTTTGCAAAAGAGGGATCAAGATATTGTGAATGCAGTTGATCTTCTTGAGTTCACAAAGGTACAACTGCATGTTCTAAGAGAAGATGATGGATGGAAAGAATTCCTTGAGAATGTGACTTCTTTTTGTGTGAAGCACAATGTCAGATGTGTTGACATGGATGGGAAGTACAAGCCTATACAAAGAGCAAGAGCTCTCTATAAAAATGCCATGAATTACCACCGGTTCCATGCTGATATGTTTTTGGGTCTCATTGATAGGCAACTTCAAGAGCTTAATAGCAAGTTTGATGAGGTAAACACCGAGCTACTTAGATGCATGGCATCATTCAGTCCAGCCAAGTCATTTTCTTCTTTTAATATTGATGACCTAGTTAAGCTTGCTGGGTTCTATCCTCGTGATTTTGACTTTGAAGAAATGCACCAACTTCCTTTTCAATTGAATCTCTGTATTACTGATGTGAGGAATGATGAAAACTTCACAAACTTGAGAAGTCTAGCAGAGTTGTATATGATGCTTGTTAGAACAGGGAGGGCTCTTCGGTATGATATTGTTTACAAACTTCTCAGCTAGTCCTTCCTGTTGCAACAGCTGGTGTTGAGAGGGTCTTTTCATCAATGAACTATATAAAAAAAGCTAAGAAGCAAGATGGGGAAAAAAACTAGAATGATTGCCTAGTCACATTCACTGAAAGGGATTTCTTCTTGCAAGTTAAGGATGAGGACATTATCACTCATTTTCAAATCATCAAGGATCGCAAAGTTATCCTGTGATTTGTAAGTTTTTTTTGTAATTTACTATTTTTGATCCTCTATATATTCTAGATTTTGCCATGATATGTTGAACAATACCAAGTTATGATCAATTTTTGTGAATATAATATATTATGTGGTATCTTTTATATAGTTTAGAACTAGTACAATATGCTTCTGTAATTGATTATACGCCCGAAAAGAAGGCCATAGACTTCCAAAAAAAATTCCAAATTTTGAATAAACAATCTTGAATTCCTGGGCCCGCCCCTGCTCAAAACAATCAAAAGGAATCAAACTTCTCATAATATTCAATGCACTTTATATGAAAGTTTTTATTATATCCCTCTTGGATGCCCATCATATTAGGACTAAATTTATAACCAAAGCAAATTACCATGCTGTTTAGATGGACTCTCAAAATAATATAAGTGAAGCATGAGAGTTCAACAATTTCTATAAAATAAAGCCACTGTCGTGCTCTAAAAAGATATAAGTGAAGTACAAGAGCAAATTTCCTAGCTCAAAAAGATATAAGTGAAGCACATAGAGTATTCTAAAAAATTCACGATTCATGTGTGTCCCTCTCAAAAGGTGTGTACACCAAGGATGATTGTGTCAAATTAAAAATCAAAAACTCATATCATACAAGATACTCCAAGCGAAACTCATATCATGTGATGAATAAAAATATATCCTCAAGTAAATTTACCAATAGACGAAGACGAAAGAGGGGATGCCATCCGGGGCATCCCCAAGCTTAGATGCTTGGTTGTCCTTGAATATTACCTTGAGTGCCTTGGGCTTCCCCAATCTTAGGCTCTTTCCACTCCTTATTCCATAGTCCATCAATCTTTACCCAAAACTTGAAAACTTCACAACACAAAACTCAACAGAAAACTCATGAGATCCGTTAGTATAAGAAAATAAATCACCACTTTTCGTACTGGTGTGAACTCATTCTTTATTTATACTGGTGTGATATCTACTGTATTCCAACTTCTCCATGGTTCATACCCCCCGATACTACCCATAGATACATCAAAATAAGCAAACAACACAAAGAAAACATAATCTGTCAAAAAATGTAATACAAAAAATGTAATACCAGAATAACTGAAACTTCGAATACTTCTGTAACTCCAAAAAATCTTAAAAATTAGGACAACCTGGGCAATTTGTATATCAATCTTGTGAAAAACGAATCAGGATTTTATTACGCTTCTGTAAAAAACCAAAATTATTTTACTGGGCGCAAAATTTTTTGTTTTTCAGCAAGATCATATCAACTATCACCGTTTTATCGATTTTTGACCTCTCCAATCCCACTTTTATAGATTTTTGCATCAAGATCTATAAACTCCAAACAATTGGGACGCCTTTTAACTAAAGTTGACTCATCTCCAGTCCCATATTTATCAAGATTTATATTGGAAAACGAAGATTCAATAGGAGTCACATCAATCACTTTAAGATCTTCATCATTATTTTCACAAAAACTAGAAGAACACGCTTTTACAAACTAATCTCGCTTAGCACACATCCTAGCGGTTCTTTCTTTGCACTCATCAATAGAAATTTTAATAGCTTTCAGAGATTCATTAATATCATGCTTGGGTGGAATATATCTAATTTTCAAAGAATCAATCTCGAGAGAAATTCTATCCATGTTCCTAGACAAATCATCAATCCTAAGCAATTTTTCTTCAACCATAGCATTAAAATTCTTTTGAGAACTAATAAATTATTTAATATTGTTCTTGACGACCCACAAGTATTTGGGATCTATCATAGTCCTTTCGATAATTAAGAGTGTCGAACCCAACGAGGAGGAGAAGGAAATGACAAGCGGTTTTCAGCAAAGTATTCTCTGCAAGCACGGAAATTATCGGTAACAGATAGTTGTGTGATAAGATAATTCGGAATGGGTAGCAAGTAACAGAAGTAACTAAGGTGCAGCAAGGTGGACCAATCCTTTTTATAACAAAGGACAAGCCTGGACAAACTCTTATGTAAAGAAAAGCGCCCCCGAGGACACATGGGAATTATTGTCAAGCTAGTTTTCATCATGCTCATGTGATTCGTGTTCATTACTTTCATAATTTGATATGTGGGTGGACCGGCGCTTGGGTGCTGTCCTTACTTGGACAAGCCTCCCACTTATGATTAACCCATCTTCCAAGCTTCCAAAATTACGAAAGAAGAATTAAGATAAATCTAACCATAGCCCATCTTGCAGGGCTCGAGGGCTCTCTTCTGGAGGGCCCCAGACCTAGCCAACATCATGAGGGAGGCGCTCGAGCACCACGTGGAGGCGTGCTTTGCAGCACGTCTTCCTTAGGGGGACCCCGGGCAAGGAGCACCCAGTGCTCAGGAGTTCATCGCCAGGACCACTCAGGAGCTGCAGGATGCAAGAGCCATGCGCGGCGACCGCCGCCCACCTGGCGCAGCTCCCCATCCAGGTGAGGATGGCGGGCTGCGCGTCTGCATCGACGTCCCAGGGCTCAATAGGGCCGCATCTCAGGAGCGCTTCTGGCCTTCGCGCGTGGGGCGTTGCGAGGGCCCACCTCACAGCTATGTTCGCATGCCATTCGGCCTGCCGAGCATGGCGGTCGCCATCCAGCGCAACCTGCTGACCGTCCTGACGACCCAGGAGGCCAGGCATCACATGGTCCTGGTGGAGAAGGAGACGGTCCTCAAGGAACCGCCTGGATCCCCAGAGCCTCCCGAGGCTCAGGGCCCCGGTGGCTCATGAGGAGCAACCCCTTCCCACGCATCTTCAGCTACCTCAACATCCCTTCGACAATAGAACCAGGTGACATTTTCCAAGTTTATTTAGCTAGGAGGGCCCCCCATGCTGCATCATTCCCAGGCCGCATGGGCCTGTCCCTGCGGCATGTATCCTTTTTTACGTCTTTAGCTTACTCTGCTGGGGGCGCCCCTCGGGCTGCATCATCCCCAAGCCGCTCGGGTCCGTCCCGGTGGCGTGTATCGTCCTCGCATCTATCTAAGCTAGTTCGCTTCCCATGCATAATCTATCTATAGTTATCACCTGCCTGATTGTCACTCATCATGACCGCCCGCGTCGCCGATCTGACTCATGCTCATCCTGTAATGGGAACTACTCACGCTGGCACGGCACTTGTGCTCGGGTCCGTCCTTGCAACGCTGGCAAATCTGAGTGGTCAAGCTCTGGCTCGCGGCACGCCCCATGCACGTCACCTCACCAGGCCCTCAGTGCCTTCATCTCCTTGCGGAGCGACCAGTGATAGATCGGCAAATGCAGCGGCCTGCAGGAACCTCCTGAGGACAACAGCGGGCGGTACCGCGGGCTTCCTTTTTTCTCATGCAATTCACTTGCGCGTTAAAAGGGGGGATCCTGAGCATCGCGATTCAGGAGCTCTTACTGGATCTCCATCCCTCCCCCTGGCCTTGACCACGGCATCGCGACCTGGCATACCAGCGGCGGCTGAGCTCGCTCGAGAGCCGGGACCTGAGGACGTAGAGCACATAGAAGAGCATGGGAAAGAGAGGAAAGTTCGCACGGGCCTAACCTAGCTACACTACGACCGACGACGCACAAGTCTGGCACAGCACAAGGAATCAACTCCGGACTACCAAGATAAGTCTCGCGCCTGGGTCAACCACGCACTACGCCATAGGGTCCCCACTTGCTGCAGCCCTGTTACGGCAACGTCGACCCCCTTTCCTACCTCAAGGTGACTGCTTTTGCACCAAAGGGGACCTCTTGCGCATCGCGCCTCAGGAGCTCTTACTGGACCTCGGGCCGCTCACCTCCTGGCCTTGACCACGGCATCGGACCTGGCATACCAGCGACGGTTGCAACCTGCCTGGGGACCGGGACCTGTCAGCGTAGAGCACCAAGTCGTTGCGAAGCTGGAAAGGGGAGACCGAGTCGAAGCAGGACTTGCATTCGCAAATTTTCATAATAAGGTTAATGTCAACAAAAGGCATCACACACCCTTTACATGCCCCTCCACGGGGTCCGTCTCGATCCCTCGCAGGAAACAAAAGAAGGGAGTTTCTAGGAGCTCTGTCTACACTCGCCGGCGCCACCAACACCATCATCAACAGTGGGCCACGGGAGGCCGGCGCCAACCCCATCCAGATCAGCGACGACGACGGCTGGATGCCGCGGCCTTGCCTCGGGCACGGCAAGAGCTCGGGGGCACGTAGCTGTCGTCGCTCGTCTCCGAAGTCTCGTAGGGCTCAGGAGAGTCACTGGACTCCCAAGCATCGCCGCTACTGCCGGAGAAGCCGCTGGCGAGGCCAGCGGCCGGCCCGGCGTTGGCCGCCGCGCCATCCCGACGACCTCCTCCGGGGCAACACTCCAGGCGGCGGCCTTCCTCGTCGAAGACCTTGAAGAACATGGTGGAAGCGCCATCGTATTCAAAATGGATGGCGAGGGCGCCTTAGGCGCGACAGACTCGGGCAACCTCGCCCCAGCCGCGGGTCATGAAGATCTTTCCTGGGGAGACGACTTCGACCTCCGCTCCAGTCGCCGGGGCGTCGTAATCGCCGTGCTGCAGCCAAAGCTCGAGGGGGCCCCTCGGCGGCATCTCGGCGGAGAAGAACCACGGAAAGTGAATCCAAGTGCGCAGGGGCATCGCCGCCCAATTACGAGTTCGCGCTGGGAGCCCTCGGCGTGGGTTCCTGGGGCGACAGCGTGCACCACCGCGGCGCGGCGACCGCGGCCACGACGAGGGTGGCGCTGCTCGCCGCCTCCCCCTCCGGAGCCCTCGGATTGGGCGTACGGAGGCAACGGATACCCGGGAGGAGGCCGTTCGCACCAAGGCCTCGACACCTCCGGCCTCACGACTACGTCACGACGATGGGCCAGCCTCTTCCTCGGCGGGAGCAGCCCCGGCTCATCGTGGAGAGTTTTTCCCTTCTCTATGGCCGAAAACCTCCGTATCGGCGCCATGAGTGTCGCTACTAGCAAAGGAGCAAGGGAGAAGAAGCGAGCGGAGCAGGAAGAGATGAGCGATGAGGCTCCGCCCCCCCCCCCCCTCCTCATTTATAGCGGGAGAAGGCCAACCGGCGATCCCCATGATCACAGGTAATGATAATTTTTCTCTGCATGCAGCAGGGACTAGTCAAGTCAGGCAGTTGCCGAGGCAGCATGGGGAAGCGGAGACGCCCACATCCCATCAATCGCCATGCGTCGATCGAGGGCTGTAGGCTATTGGGGCCCGCGGCGCTCCGCACTTGCCCTTTGGTTTAGCCTCGTAGCCAAGTCCGAGCGCGCCTTGGGCTCGGGGGCTACTGTCGGCATCCTGGGAATGGGGGTCCCAGACTTGCCTACCTGCGGCCCACGACGCGGCTCCACCAGCGGCCCTGTACGGCCCATCTTCACCAGCAAACACTCAAGACCCTCGTGAGGGGCCAAGCCTCATGAGGCGGACGACGCAAGACCTCCTCGGAGGCGGCCTCACCGGGCTGGCTCGCGAGGGGCGGAGAGATCAAGGCAAGGGGCACCTTGCGAGATTTTTGTGACACAAGCCATGACGACCGGGGCCAGGCGGGCGCCAGTGCGCGCAGTGTCCTCGTTTCCTCTTTGGTGCAAAAGAGGCAAGCGGAGGCGAGGAGTCCTGAGGCATTAGGCAAAGGTTTCCATATCAGTGTAATAAGACCAAGACCAGCAGGACGGCTGGAAGGAGGTCACCGTGGAGCCCAAGGCGGCATCACCACCAGAGCCTTTGGCAGGCGAAGACCACCTTTAGTCAGGATAACTTGCACTGGTTGTCTCCCTTCAAATTTGGTCGTTGTGGCATCCCTTCTCGCCAGCATTTGGGAAGAGGACCAGGGCCTCTATAAATAGGGCTAGCCACCACAGTAGGAGGCAACTGATCTTGGGCTATTCAGATCATCCTCATCCACACAAACTCACCAAGCACAAGAGCACCTCCCCTGAGGAGGATATTCTTCCCTTGTAACTGTTCCTCTTCAGCCCAAGAGGCAATCCACCACACCACACTGGAGTAGGGTATTACACCACATCGGTGGCCCGAACCAGTATAAACCGTGCGTCCCTTTGTTCTGCGAGTTCAACGCGCCGAGCCTTGAGATCGTGGTGAGGGAGAGTGCTAGGGGAGGAGAGATCTTCGTGCGCACACCGGTGTTCGAACCTCAAGGGTTTTGCCGGAACTCGAAATCCGACAGGCTCTGGGTTAATAAGTTAGTCCCAAAAATAATATAAAATAGCATATTACACTACTGCAGGATGGTCCAAACGCGACACTACGATGAGAGACCCTTCAATGAAACTGTGTGCGATGCCATAATCGCAAATGGTGGTGTAAAAAACCGTCAAAAAAGGTGCAAAACATTTGTGATGACGGATGCATCAAACACGCTTCAGATTTTAGTTGCGTGTGCGATGCAGGGCATACGATTCAGTTCAATTAACTGTTTGGGATGAGGAGGAACAAAAGAAACGGGCAGCCAGATAAAGGTGTGTGCGATGTACATCATACGGTTCACTAGGATGAATTGTGTGTGATTAGGCAACACAACGGAAACGGTTCAACTGAACAAGATGTGTGTGATACGCGGCAAACATGTCCGTAATCAGAAATGTGTGTGAAGAACAATAATAACACAGACGATTGCTGCTAATAAGCCGTGTGATTTGCTCATCTACTGAGAATAACATGTATGTATATATATATATATATATATATATATATATATATATATATATATAACTGAAATAAACATCCAATTACATAAGTGACTATACAGATCATTCGCGCACACCTCAATAAACAATTGCATGCGTTCTAAAGTAGGAGAAACAATCGTCTAGTCATCTACTTCTTGTGACGCTCCCTCCACTGGTATGTGGCTCGATCCCTTGTCTGCGTGAGGAAGAAAACAGTTCCTCATGTCAACGATCTGCATGTACATCTCGTAGCTTGTGTACGCGTCCATGGTCGCATACTTGACATGTTGTTCATCCAGTCTCTCATGCCACACACTGTGCCAGGCGTTCTTGTCCTTATTGCTATCATTCTTCATCTTCAAGTAGTAGGGATCGATGATGGCCGAGGCGAGGTTAACCAGGGAGTTCAGTTTGTTTTTGTCGCTGCCCCAGACCTTGTAGTGGCGCTGGATGTTGACAAGATTCGGGCATTTCAAGCCTGAAGCCTTGAGCGCTTTTAGATCTTTGGTGGTGTCCACTGCAGCGAAACTGTAGTCGGAGCTGTTGATAGACCTAGAGAAATGCTCGCAAGGCGTTGTGGCTAGGTGGTACTGGTAAACAAGGACGTCATGTCGCACGCACAACTTGGTGACGGCAACCTTCTGATCGTGCCCGGCACGACCCATGGTGTACTCGAGGTCGAAGCCGACCACTTGGTACTTGTCCTCGGCATGGAACTGCTCCACAGTTTTGATGGAGCACTCCACCGAGACCGGATCATTTGTGTAAACCATCGAGAGAGCCTTCCCCTCACGTGGGTGTCCATGACGTGTTGCGTGGTGAACTGCCCGCCGTTGTCATCATCGGCGGCTGGGAGCGCCATTGGAACCGCTGGATGTCCTCTCTGTATGTGTCCTTGTGGGTGTGCTTATTGTGTCGTGTGAGACGAGAGATGAAGGTAAATGGCCGCAGGAATAAAAGGGGGCCGGACGGCGTGGATTCTCAGCGCGTCCGCATAGCAGTTTTTGCAGCAAGTAACTGCATCGTCGCGCCGCGCCCGGCGCAACCGCATGCACACGAACGTGCGTGATCATGCGCCGACCCCAAACACTGGCAGCACGTGTGAAGGGACGAGGGCAAAGCACCCGGAGGGACGCGAGAGCAGGGCGCGCCGCGGCCGCCTGGACCACAAGCAACCACACGCATAGAGCAGTTGAACACACAGGAAATGGTCGCCTACAAGATGGCCGACAGTTGCGTCGTTGCGTAGAGAGCGGTCGTGTGCTATCACCTCCGTCTAGTCTATAGTCCCCTTTATATTCTATGTCATACTTTGCCCTCAAATTTAACCAACAAAATGTTAATGCATGTTATAAAAATTATATAATTAGTAACTATGTTCAAATACGAATCCAACTATATAATCTTTGGCGACATGCATTCGTATTTTATTAGTTAAATCATACTTATAAACCAGGATGGGGGTATAGTAGGTAATTAAAACTGCAATCGTTTTTTATTAACCATATGTGTACGTGGCCTTTCGTCCTCCTCTCACACGTTTTGTCACCCCGCTGCCGCAGACGGCTTAAGCGCAAGCTTGCGTAGCGCGCGGGGGCGTCCTTTTGGCGCAATGAATCATCCGTGAGCCCATTCCCGCGCAACCTCGCAGGTTCCCGCGCAAGCTTCCCACCCGACTCGGTGAAATCCCCCAAAATCCCAATGCTTACCGGCTTTCGATAAAAAACCTCACGGCCGGCGAGTCATGCGTCGCATTTTCCCCTCCCTTCCTGTAGCTTATCTCGACTGCTTCTCCCACAATCGCCAATGGCACCGGTCCGTCGTCGTTGCTCAGCCACTCCGCCATCATCAAAGGACAACTCCAGCTGGGAGGCTACACCGCGGCGGCGGCGCAGTCCCCGGTGTAGTGTAGTGCGCGTGCCGTCCCTTTTGGGTGTGCGCGGAACACCCACCACACGCTCCGCTGCCGGTACCCGTCGGTAGCTGTTGCCGGATGTCGTTGCCGCCACACCACCGTCGAAAGCCAGGGCTATCGCTCGCTCCGCCACCACGGCCCGAAGGCGGGAGGTGGCCGTCGTGGCCGCCACCCCACTGCCAGCCATCATGGCCATCACCCGCTCTGCCACCGCGGCCCGAAGGCAGGAGGTGGTGGTCGTGGCCGCCACCCCGTCATCGGCCGCTGTGGCCGCCAGCCCACTGTCGACCGCCGGGGTCATCACCCGCTCCACCATCGCCGCCCGAAGGCGGGAGATGGATGTGAATGCCCGTACGTGCGTCAGCGACCTTGCACGCTACACTGAGTTCCTGCAGGAGCAGGAGGAGCGCCTCGTCGAGCACGCAAAGAGCCTTACCGCCGCCGTGGGTCAGCACGCCGCCACCGTAGGCGAGAATCAGGAGATCTAGGAGGAGAACCACCGCCGAGAGGGGTCGCCTGGAGCGGCAGAGGGCGTTCGAGGTGAGCGTCATTGAAAGCTGCAACAGCGGCAGGCACCGTATTGCAGTTGCCCAGCTCGTCGGTAGGCTCCTCCTCCTCCGCCTCTTACTGAGCGCGCTCGGCAGAGGAGAGGCAGCCGGAAGTAGTACAAAGCCCCTCCGCAGTAGTAGTAGTAGTAGTAGTAGTAGTAGTAGTAGTAGTAGTAGTAGTAGTAGTAGTTGACAAATCGCAGTGTTACAAGGTTGACAAATGGCAATGTTACTAGATCAACAAATGGCAATCTTTCCAGTTTGACAAATGGTAACATACCTAATATGACAAATGCAAATCGCACCAAATTGTTTGTAAGTGGTTGCACACGGGTCATCCAAAAGAACCGTTTGCGTTGAAGAGATGCACAAATCCTGCTCTCACTTTGCATCATGTCGTCTCGGGGCCCGGGAGGACGGCAGCTGGTGGCGCTGAGAGGTAGCGTTCGACGGTGGCGTCCCATGCCACTGAGGGGGCGCGCGTACGTAGAGGAAGGCGGGCGGCCATGGAAGTCAAAGGGCTCGCTTCCCATAGAGCCTGCGCAGCGTACAGCTCGCATGCTTCCCGGTGAGCCTGCACATCCGAGGACAGCTTGCACGCCTCTCAGTCAGCCTGCGCACCGGACTGCGCTCGCACGCGTCCCGTTCAGTCAAGGTCAAGTAGCTGTCCGCATGACACCTCCTACAACCATTAAAACCAAGACATGTGGCGTCACATGAATGGTTAACAAAATGCACATGGTTTGAATTATACAAACGTTTGAGATATTAAAGCGGCATCAATTTTTTCAAAATGCCTTTGTTGGCTGTCATTATTCGAGTGCGCCTTCTCTCAAAATGGACACGAAAAATACCACAGCATGTCTGGTGCCATTCCATGATAGAATGCCAAGTTTCATGAATTTCAGACGAGTTTTGGATTTACTAGAATTTAAAAATAAAGTATCTCACGTTTTGCCGGCAATCAACGGTGCCCTGGTGTTTGAAATTCATTCCCATTTCTTGCATGGGACCAAAGCATGCACCCAAGGACACAGATTTAATTTTTCAGCCAATTTATATGCACTCGAGCATGTGCATGTAGTTCAAATTTGAATTATGCACATAAATACATTGAAAACTCAGTTAATGCATAAAAATGTCCAGACGAACCCCGAAAAATCACAAAAATTGACACAACACTCCTGTTGTTCCATGTTGACACGAGAAAAAAATTTGAAAGCAATAAGAGGCAGTGGATATCATTTCGTCCCCAAAGGTGGGATGTTCCCTACCGAAACCATCATGCTTGTTGTGAGAAGCTCTGGTTTGTGAGAAGCATATACCCAAACCTGCCCCAAATGGGACAAAAAAATTACCACGACATGTTGATGCCGCTCCATGATAGCATGCCAAGTTTCATGAATTTCAAACGAGTTTTGGATTTACTAGAATTTAAAAACCAGGTATATCAATGTTGTGCTAACAATCAACGGTGTCCTGGTGATTGAAATCCGTTACCATTTCTTGCATGGGACCTAAGCATGCACCCAAGGAAACGTATTTGATTTTTCAACCAATTTATATGCACTGGAGCATGTGCATGTAGTTCAAATTTGAATTATGCACATATATGCATTTAAAACTCAGCTAATGCATAAAAATGTCCAAACGAACCTCGAAAAATCACAAAAATTGACACAACACTCCTGTTGTTCTATGTTGACATGAGACCTGATCAGGCAACCAAGGACACATATTTAAATTTTCAACTAATTTATATGCATTAGAGCATGTGCCTGTTGTTCATATTTGAATTATGCACATGAATGCATAGAAAACTCAGTTAATGTATAAAAATGTCCAAGCGAACCCCAAAAAATCCCAAAAATTGACACAACACTCCTGTTGTTCTATGTTGACACTAGGAAACAATTTGAAATCGAGAAGAGGCAACGGATATTGTTTCGTCTAGAAAGGTGAAACGTTCCCTACCGAAACCATCACACTTGTTGTGAGAAGCTCTAGTTTATGAGAAGGTTATACCCAAACCTACCCCAAATGGGACAAAAAAAATTACCACGGCATGTTGATGCCGTTCCATGTTAACATGCCAAGTTTCATGAATTTCGGACGAATTTTGGATTTACTAGAATTACAAAAGCAAGTATGTCGACATTTGCCGAAGAGCCACGGTGCCGTGGTGTTCGAATTTCATCCCCATTTCTTGCATGGGAGATAAGCATAAACCCATGGACACATATATGATTTTACAACCCATGTTGGTGCACCGGAGCATGTGCATGTAGTTTAATCTTGAATTGTGCACCTGAAATGGCTAGAAAATATATTTAATGTATAAAATGTTTAAACGAACCCTGAATAATTCCAATTCTTTTATGACACACATATAGTTGCATGTTCACTCCAGATAAAAGGTCTAGCAATTCAAACACCATCCATTGCCGCTGTGACCCCATTATGTAATTCAAATCAAGATGAAAAATCAAGTAGATCGCACACAGTTTATTATCACCAACCGTGTGAGATGCAGCACAAAATATCCTGGAGCACCGTCGGTGTATAGTACGCCTATGGCTTACACGAGAAGGTGCGTCGGCTACAGTCCACAGCCGGCGTCTCAAGCACACTAGCTCACTCCCCAAATATCATTGCACCGTTCAATCGTCGCCGGTGAAAGATGGGCACGTGGACCCATATCGTGAGGGAAACTTCGATGGCCCACTTCGGCGAGAGCACGACCGCAACCGCCATGCGCGTGCTAACAAGGTGCATGAGCGCGGCCGTAATCTACGACCGGGTGGCAAAGGTAGCCCAAACGACCGTTGTTGCTTCTCAGGTGGCAGCAGCAACATCTGCCTCGAGGATAGCAACTGGGGAGAGCGGCACAGCAACTGTCCGTTCCGCAGCGGAGGCCTTAGCCCTGATGCAGGCCACCCACGACCATGTCGAGGCCGCCCACGCCCAGCTCCTGGCGGTCACTTCACAAATCGAACGAAACTTCTCCGACAACGATCGACAACCCATGGCCGAAGAGCTGGCAATCGCCGAAAGCGTTTCGAAAGTACCGTCTGCTCTTCCGCCACAGATACCTTGCAACGACGGAGCCCTGGCCAAGCCTGGGATCGCGGCCCGCCCACGTCCATCTCGTGGCGGCCTTTTCCAAAGAGATGGCGGACGCGGATGGCAAGATGCTTGCCGAGTATGGTGCGATGGATGCCATGGAGCCCCTTCCCCAGGAGACCGTCGGGCGCAAGCTGGACATGGAGGCAGCAGCGGAGATCGACGCGCACCAGCTGTAGTAGTACTCTTTGTTTTTTTAATTAAGAGTGTCGATCTTTAATTTTTTAGAGTAATGTTTAGGTCAGCTAGCTCTGTTTAATTGTTGAACTTGCTTGATTAAGAAGTGTGGGTGTGCTGTAGTCTCCTTTGTGTACCCAAATTATGCAATGACGTGGATGACCACTTTGTAACCATGGAAATTGAACCAAAATTTTGACGCTCAAACTCAACACACACACGGGTTAAGCTTATCTGAATCGTTTGTGATGTTCACATATCGCATACAGTTCTGAATAAGGGACCGTGTCTCATTGACACTTCTTGGCGCCAGTTTTTTCGCTAAAGCGATTCCAAAGTTTCGGCTTCCGCGGAAATAACTACCTCCCCGCCCCTCCCCCTTACCAAAAGCCACATTTCCCCTGTTTCTGCCTTCCTTTCCAAGTTGAAGCCTTCACTCCTTGCTTACATCGTTGCCTCCTCATCGGCGACCCTCCTTCACGCTGCTCGGCCTCGTCTATCCAGGCAGGTAATCCACACTCGACCCCCATCCTCCTCCTCCTTCCACATCCCACATGCCCCGACCGTCGGCGCGAGCGCGACACCTTCCACCCAAATCACCGACCCCTCCACCAAATAAGCACCGCCCTAAGCCATGGTGCACATAGTATAGCCAGGATATCAAGGAGCATTTGGCAGCGGAGAAGCAAATTGCGGCCGCACGCGCGATGAGGTCGCGATGGCTGCCATCCGTGCCAACCCCTAGATCTTGGAGGTGCACCTTGCCATTTGCTAGCTACGCCGGTTAAGCATTCTCGGTTTACCCGTTGCGTGTGCTGCTCCTGCCTTTCCTTCACAAATTCTGGTGAATTGTGCTATCTAATTTTACCATGCAATCTGTTGCTCTAGTGTATATGTTATGTATGTCGTGCAGTGTGGTGCTCACTTATTAACTGTTTTGTTAATTAGTTGTCATCTTCAGTTAACTGTTTGGTTCAATTCTGCAAATGTGATGTTCAATTCTTCAGGCTACAATTTTGTATTGTCTTCCATGTGAGAAATAAATCGAATTTATCTTTACAAAATACATGAGAAACGAATACAATTGCTATATTTCCAAGTTGTCAAAGCATGCTTGGTTTGGTTATACATTGTGCACTGTGGTCCTCAATTAACGTTTGGTTCATTTGTGTTGTGGTGTTTAGTTAACTGTTTGGTTGAATTCTGCAATGGGATGTTCAATAGTTGTGGGTGCATTTTGTTATTGTATACCATGTGAGGAATAAATTGAATTTGGTTGTAGTAAATACATGAGAAACAAATAAAATTGCTACAATTGGCTGTAGTTAACTGTTTGGTTAACTGTCTGATCTTCTATTAGGAGTATGTTATATTGTGCAATGTGCTGCTCAGTTAATGTTTGGTTCATCTATTGTGGTGTTTAGTTAACTGCTTGGTTCAATTCTGCAATGCGATGTCCAATTGTCATGGGTAGAATTTTGTATTGTTGTGCATGTGAGGAATAAATTGAATTTGGCTGCACTTAATACATGAGAAACATATACAAGTGCTATATTTCCTAATTCTTAATCATGCTTGGTTTGGATAAATGGGTTTTCGATGTGGCTTGAATTAATCTGATGAATCTATAATGTGCTTATTTTTCATCAACATATTTTACTGATAGCATGTGAATCCTTACTTAACCTGATGACTAACTACCTTATGTGTTGCAAGGAAACAATGGGAAGCCCTGAGGTTTATAATCGAGGTTAGCACATGCATGGTCCGTTGTCTAATAGCACATTATTCTGCAACTGCAGGAACCATTCTAATATTTAGGTTTTTAACAATTTGGTCTTGCACATGTAGGTCCTGCTGTCAGAGGTTTTGACCCACTGTTCGACCCTTTTTGCATATGGGGAAATGAGTTGTCCATGAATATCAATCAAATCAAGAAACTCAGAAAGATTGTTAGGATAAAGAAATTAGCGACAAAAAACAACAAGATCTTTGTCTGCACAATGAAGAAGACATCAGTTTATTACAAGATGGTACTAACTATTATACCTTGCCTTTTTTTATTCCTTTGCCCCATTTCCAATATAGAGGAGATATTTGTGCACATCCTTGTTTTTAGGACTTTCCAAAGCAGTTCACTGATGATTACCTCTCAAACCACCTCTATGGTCAGGAGGCGAGGAAGGTTTTCATAAAACACCCACAGTTCAATATTGAAGTGTTCCTGAAGAGGACGAAGGACGGACGGGCAATCATCCACATGCACTGGCCTAAAGTTGCAAAGACCTTCAACATGAATGAAGGCTCAATATTCGCCTTCCGCTTCAGCAGTTTTCTAGATGAGATGCATCTGTGTCGGTGTACAAAAGTAGGGGCTCTCATTTTGACCCCTTTACTTGTGCGCGGGCAGTCAGAGCCGCGTGCCGCGACCACACTTAGCAGGGCAGAGGAGGGAAACCGGAGAGAAGCCGAAGCACAAGACAACCAAGGCAACGCCAAGACCAAAGAACGCAGAAGAGCAAGAGGGCGAGGTGGACTCCCTCGGCAAGACCCTTGCCGAGGAAGCCTTCGCAGCCCTGGCAAGAGCCTTGCCGGGGCAACTTGCCCGACCCCAGCAGAGCAAGCCACCCTTGGGCCCACGGGTTCCAACACCACCAACCAACTACATTGGAACCAAGGCTCGGGAGGCACCTCTATGGTGGCATGCAGATCTTCATCAAGACCATGAACACACAAGATCATATGAGGACCAGAAGACAATGACCCTCGGCGAGATCCTTGCCGAGGAGATCCACGAGACCCCCGGCAAGACCCTTACCGGGGACAACCACGATGCCACGGCAAGACCCTTGTCGGGGCCCCGGCAAGGCCCTTGCCAAAGACACTTACGGGGCCACGGCCAAGCCCGCGTCTGCCAAGGCTCCACTGTCATCCCCATGCAGCTGCTAGCTCAACCAGCTGAGCAGGCACCTGTGTGGCAATGAGCGGCCTCCACGACCGACGCAGCAAGCACCTGCATGGTGGCATGCAAGTCTTCGTGAAGGCTCCACCACCGCGCCAGCCCAGCAGTCGGCCAACGTGGCGCCATGATGCCTCATCATCTCGGACGCATGTCGAAGCCAAGCGAGGCGGCGACGGCTGGGACGTGCTTCCTCGTCGTCCTCGATAAAGTAAGCGGGGCACATCGGCAGTGCATTAAATGCATTTGTCCGACGATCCCAGAGGATAGGCTTATCGACTGTAGACCTTTCCACCTCTTGTGTGCCACTGTGGTGACCCCTTTTGCCTATAAAAGGAGGCCTGAAGCGACGAGGAGGAGGATTCGGATCTTTTGGGCAAGTTGCACCCCGTAGCTAGCTCAAGAACACAAGAACACTCAAATACATCCACCAAGGCAGGACTAGGGTATTACGCATCTTCGCGGCCTGAACCTGGGTAAACAATATGTGTGCTTCCTGTCAGACCCGCTCTTTGCACAACCTCGCGCCCGCCAACCGTAGAAGGGATCCCAGTGATTCCATAGGTGTCGTTCCCACCGACATCTTTGGCGCGTCAGGTAGGGGAGAGCAGTTGTGAAAATCCAGTCTGCAGTTAGCCTAGTAGTTCTTCATCATCATGGCTCCCAAGAAGAAGGCGGTCACGGCGATCGGTTCGACGGGGGCCGGATGGCCCGTACTGGTCCGGGCGAACAGCGGACCAGTCGCGGACAGGACCCGAGGCACGGCCCACGAGCACCAACATTGCTCTGGCAGTCAGAGCCTGGCGAGCGGCGTCATCCGTGCACGGGACGACGGGCCGCACGCCGCGAAATTTAGAGACAGAGCTGGGCCCCCCGCAGGCAGCGCGGGGCCCTCTGGGGTCGGTGCCGCGCCACCCACGGGCGGCGTGGCGACCTCCAAGACGCCTACGCCGGCGCCCACAGCGCGCTCTTCCCAGGGTGTGCGCGACGAGCAGCGCCACCACACTGGAGACCCCGGACACCGCCGTGGGAAGAGCCATGTGCATCATCTGCGGGATGAAGGAGGCCAGCATGTCCGCTGAAGTGCTGGCGAAAATGGCACGCGGCCGCTGGGCCATGAAAGAGCTCCTTCTAACGTGGTTAGAAGTCGAAGCATGCCACGGTCCACGCAGCTTTGGCCGCCACCCATGCCAGCAGAAGCTTTGGTGCACGCACAGCTGCTCCTCGACTTCCCTCCTGCTGCGGAGAAGCTCGATGACTGGAGGGCCACCATCCGGAGCCTCGTCAGCGTCGCCAACCAAGACGAGCCACGGCCAGCGGGGCCCTCAGGCAGGCGCTCCGTTGAACCACTGCATGCCAGCGGTGGAGGGGCCGGAGGTGCTGCGGCCACGGTGCACTCTCCTCCTCCACGCCAGCCACCGCGGGTGTCGATCCATCATGATGACGCCTGTGATAACATTTCCATAGCGTCGTCCGACCCACGGACCCACCGCGACCAGCGCCAAGTTCTCTGGGAGCGAGCCCATGAAGACGCCCGAACCACCATCGAGCGTCGGTGCGATACACGCCACCAATCAGATAGGCGGGCGGGGCCTGCTATGGACCACACAGCACCGGGAGGCTCCGACGGCCTACCTTACGAGGTGGGTTGCCCGGCCTTTACTAGTACAATGGCAAGACCCACCCGTCGGAGTTCCTCAGCATCTACACCATCGCGATGCAAGCCGCCGGAGCTCGCGACGACAAGGTGCTTGCCAATTACTTCCCGTTGGCCCTGAAACCCAATGTCATGTCGATCCACTTGCCGGCGGATTCCATTTCTTCTTGGTCGGATCTGTGTCATGGGTTCGTTGGTGCCTTCACTGGAGGCCACCAAGCTCATGGCCAGGCGAGTGATTTGCACATCATTCCCCAGAAGGAAGGTGAAAACCTGCGCAAGTACATACAGAGGTTCAGCCGGGTGCAATACAACATCCCAGATGTTCACCCCGCCGCCATGATCAGCGCGTTCCATCAGAATGTGCGCAACCACAAGATGCGTGAAGAGCTGGCAATGAACAAGGTTAAAGATGTGGCCGAGCTTTATGTTCTGGCCGACAGGTGCGCCTGAGCTGAAGAGGGGAGGAAGTACCTCGGGGAGGACACCGGCGCAGAAACCGACTGTAACATCCCAAATTTTTAAAATTTGGAATGTTAATAGTATCATTCTTTTCATCATGATTTCTATGCTTATTTAAATTTCCTGAATATTCAAAGTGTTTTCCAATAAGGCAAAGTATTTGGAGTGGAGATAATATGACTTCTCCCCTATTAATTATAATTGGAAAATGCTAAGAATATATTCTGGTGTCTACCTAAATTATTTTGGCTTTGTAGAAACTCAAAATTATTTTGTAGTTGTTATCATATTCTTCATATGCTTGTATCGCATTAAATATATTTATTTTAGTGCATTTGTGTTTTAAAAATGTTCACGGTATTTTGTAGTAGTAATAATATTTTACTATGTGTTTGGTATATTTTAGGAAGTCACTAGCTTGTTTGTTTTGTTCAAATGTATGTTCTGTTTAGTATAAATGTTATGCAAGGTTACTATTCACTGGACTGCACATCCGCGGCCCAGCTATCCCTCACTGCAGCAAGAAGGCAGCGCCAAGAGTTAGCCTAGCGTGCCAGCCCAAAGACCGCAGCCCTCTTCCCTTTCTGTTTTTTCTTCTTCTTTCACGACTGCTAGGGCCCGCATGTCATCTTGCCCGCAGCGTCGTGTTCTTCCCAAGCACTGTAGTTACCGAACCCAGCCACAATCGGATCGACCGATTCAATCGATCCTTGTACTCCACACACGAGCTGGTGACCTATTTAAGATCCCCAACCCCTCCTTTGCCGATTTTTCGCCAAAATCGCAGTCTCCCATGCCCTAGGTTGATTTCGCGATCTCGCCGGAGTTCCACCGCTCCTGACCTCCGCCGTCGTCGTTTCCGTCGCCTACAGTGGGTCCCAGCACCTCCTCTTGCTCCTGTTAATTTCGTCTTGATCTCCTCTATCTCCTTGACCCACTATCTCGCATGGGAGTACTGCAGCGCAAGGACCTCGATCCGAGATCCCAGCCACCGCCTCGAAGTTCCAAACCATCCTCTGCCCGTCAACCCTCATTCGCCATCGACGCTCGGCCAGACTTCTTCGAGACTGCACTGAAGCTCCAGCAGATCGTGACGCTACCCTCCTGAGTCTGGAGACCACCGAGCAAGCGCCACCATCGCCGCCCGAGCCGCCCTGCCGTTCTTCCTCAAGTCCGGCGGCCAGCCTCTGTTCTTCTTCGGTGAGTCACCCAGCGTCGTCTGATCTTCTTTAAACGGCCCAGATTAGATCATACATTGTTTTTTTTTCTCTGCCGAACTGTTATTCCTTAAGTTGTGGCCATTCGTCGTTTAAGCCCCGCAGCAAAGGGTTTACAGCCAATGACAACGCGACACATGGCACATCCACAGCTGCCACAGCAGTTCTTCCACAAATCTGTTTTTAGCACAATTTATTTTGGCAGATTCCATATCAAATGTTCATTTAGGTTTATCTTGGGATCCGTAACTCCAAATTCATCGATTCTTTTTCCTGTGTACTCGTAGTGACCAAAATAATACCGTAGAACCAACATTTCACATTTTTGAACTCTTTAGATTTGAATTTGTTTAAATTTTAATTCAAACTTCCGGAGGCCATATCTTTTAAACCGTAGATCCAAATGAGTTGATTCCTTTTGCATTTTGATCGTAGTAGCATGTAGATAATAGATACCTAATGTTATGTTCTGTTATCTAAGTTTTTATTTGAATTCATTGTTGTTGGCTTTATTGTGATTGTTGTGCGAGTACAGTTTATTTATCGGTGCCTTCGTTATCGTATAGATTGTCTGGAGTGTGAAGCGGATCGGAGTTAATCGTTAGAGTACTTCAGCACCGTTCAAGGCAAGTTTGCACTTTTGATTTTGCTCATCCTATATTCTGCTATGCATGTGTGGTTTCATTGCTATGATAAATGTTTGGCTTGATATGTGTATCTCGTGTTGCCATGTTTTGTTATCGATTGTGTTATGTGATGGTGTGATCAACTTGATATGGTAGACGCGGGCATGTGTCGAGTGATCCATGAAAGTGGTGAGTGTTTATAGCCGTAGGCTCGGGATTATTAACCAGGTGAATGCGTCACTGGCAGAGCGCTCTATTGTCCCTAGAGAATGCGCCATTGACAGAGCGCACTTGAGGTGAGGTGTAGTTTTGAACATAAATCAGGTGAATGCGTCCTTGGCGTAGCGCTCTATTGTTCCTAGAGAATGCGCCACCGATAGAGCGCACTTGAGACATACTTCAAGTTCTTGTCATGTTTATTTAGAATCTTTGGGTTATCTTGGGCGAGTAAATTAGAGATGGTTGTGAGTTCGGTAGTGGAGGTAGGTGAAGACATTCTTCTCCAAACTAGTGTGTTTTGTTTGTCATACATTGCTTTGTGGATGTAGGTTTGCTATATCATATTGTGTGATTTGCCAATACATTCAATGTATTGACCCTTGTGGCTGCAACTTATCATGTTGCAGGATTTTGAATGATCGGTGAGATACAAGAGGGTTGCGAGTCTTCACTCAACATGTTCTTCAAAGGCATTGATGGACTCATCGTTGATTATGCTACCTTTCCGCTGTTATTATTGAATAAGTTAGCCATGTGTTATTCAGTTTGTAATACTTTATAACTTCTGGATCATACGTTGTAATAAATGATGCACTTGATATTTGATATTCATATGTACTGTGTGTGCTAGCGAGTCGATCCAGGGACTAGCACAGTGAGCACAGAGACATCGAATCTTATCAGTTCGGTCGTTCTGAGATGGTATCGAGGCAGTGTGTTGACCGTAGGTCGTGACCCTAGAAAATGGATTAGGAAAGCCATAGGAGTGTAAAACTTACTTTACAACTTGTTGTCTACTTGTTAGTTCATACTCTTGTACTCATATCTTTACTTTTCAAATATAGTTGACCCTTGGAATTATATTAGTGTTATTTAAGGAGTTTAGTTGGCAGACCACCATTCCTAAGTTGTGTTTGATAAACGATTTGCGGTAGTATGATGAGATCATATCTCTTGTGGATATGACCTTACCTGTAGGTTTTGCTTGTGTTGTGTGATGTGTTATATGTTTGGTTGGTCATTGCTTTCTGCGTTGTCATATTTCGTGGGTTGTTTATATTATGTAATTGGGTGCTTTGATTGATCATATATGCTCCTTGATGTGATTACTTTAGGATAATTTTGGTGACTTGTGTGAATTGTGCGAATTTAGTGTTTGTTTTTGTTGTTGTTGGAGTATTAGTTGCTAGCATGAGCATATGGGTAGTGTTTTCCCCTTAGATCTATTTCTGTCTATATCTCACCCTTGCTTACCCATCGATGATGCCCGAGGCGTAACTCTAGAGGCGTGGTTCAGAGATAACAACAACAATGACATACCGCCATACATGCAAAGCATTTGCTTGAGGATGAACTCGATTGATCCGATTACTTGTTCGTAACTGAGCAACAACAACAACAACAACAACAATAACAATAATCCACCACCACCCCGGTTGATGCACTTACCGTTTCTTGAGGTTGAATCCTCGGAGGTTTTCTAGCACCCCGAACCTATTGTGGTCGATGATTGGCTTCGCTCGGTTAATAGGAATTTGGAGACAATTGGTTGCCTTGATGCAGAGAGTGCGGTTTGCCTCTCATTTGTTAGAAAGACCAGCGCAGACATGGTGGGACAATTACTTGGTCACTTATCCTATTGCTACTATCACTTGGGCGCATTTGAGGCAGGTTTCGCGCCGCACATGTGTCTGCTGGTGCCATGAGTCTGAAGAAGAAAGAGTTCCGCAGCTTGCGTCAGGGAGGTCGCACTGTGAATGCATATGTGGAGGAATTCAATAATCTTGCACGGTATGCACCTAATGATGTTAACACTGATGCAGCTAGACAGGAGAAGTTTCTTGAAGGACTGGATGATGAGTTGAGTATTCAGTTGACGGTGGCGACATTCAACAACCGTCGGGAGCTTATTGATAAGGCTATTGTACTTGAAGGCAAGTTTCTAGAGGTGGAGAACCGCAAGAGGAAGGCGAGTGACACAGAGTTCAATTACGGAGGACAACGGAAGCATCGTAATTCATCAACATCTTACGAGTACTATGATTACGAAGTGGACATTTATAATAGTCATAACCATGATGGGCATAATCATCACAACAACAATGGACACAACCACAATGCTCAGAGGAATGGAAACAACGACCACGACCTTTCGACACCCACAAAGAAGGATCTAAGCCAATTACTTTGCTACAGATCAGGAACCGGGACACTATTCAACAAACTGTCACGAGAAGAAAATGAATTATGACAATGGGAATTCGGAGAGAAGGAGATTGATCACTTGAAAGTGAACATGTGAATCACACAAGGGTAGGAAGACCAGATAATGCATCAGTCTTTGGTAAGATTCTTAATTAAGATCAAAGTATTGTGACCGTTCTTTCAGTATTGATGCATCATATCTATTCATGTGAAGGAATTATGCAATGAGTAAGCCTCGATATTTTGGAATATGGATTATGTCAAGTTCCCATCTTTAACCTTGCTAGCCAACTCGAATCTAGAGGACTAGATTCATTTTAAGGGGGGTAGATTTGTAACATCCCAAATTTTTAAAATTTGGAATGTTAATAGTATCATTCTTTTCATCATGATTTCTATGCTTATTTAAATTTCCTGAATATTCAAAGTGTTTTCCAATAAGGCAAAGTATTTGGAGTGGAGATAATATGACTTCTCCCTATTAATTATAATTGGAAAATGCTAATAATATATTCTGGTGTCTACCTAAATTATTTTGGCTTTGTAGAAACTCAAAATTATTTTGTAGTTGTTATCATATTCTTTATATGCTTGTATCGCATTAAATATATTTATTTTAGTGCGTTTGTGTTTTAAGAATGTTCACGGTATTTTGTAGTAGTAATAATATTTTACTATGTGTTTGGTATATTTTAGGAAGTCACTAGCTTGTTTGTTTTGTTCAAATGTATGTTCTGTTTAGTATAAATGTTATGCAAGGCATTACTATTCACTAGATCGCACATCCGCATGACTCCTATCCCTTGTCAGGCGCTAAGAAGGCAGCGCCAAGCAAGCCTAGCAGCCAGCCCAAAGACCGCAGCCCTCTTCCCTTCCTGTTTTTTATTCTCTTCACTGACCGCTAGGGCCCGCATGTCATCTTGCCCTTGTGCCGTGTTCTTCCCAAGCACTGTAGTTACAGAACCCAGCCACAATCGGATTGACCGATTCGATCGATCCTTGTACTCCACGCACGAGCTGGTGACCTATTTAAGATCCCCAACCCCTCCTCTGCCGATTTTTCGCCAAAATCGCAGTCTCCCGTGCCCTAGGTTGATTTCGCGATCTCGCCGGAGTTCCACCGCTCCTGACCTCCGCCGTCGTCGTTTCCGTCGCCTACAGTGGGTCCCAGCACCTCCTCTTGCTCCTGTTAATTTCGTCTTGATCTCCTCTATCTCCTTGACCCACTATCTCGCACAGGGGAGTACCGAAGCGGGCGCAAGGACCTCGATCCGGAGATCCCAGCCACCGCCCGAGTTCCAGCCATCCTCTGCCGTCAACCCCGTCCGCCACCGACGCCGCTGAGGACTTCTTCGAGACCGCAGCCGAGCTCCACGTCTCGTACGCTACCCTCCTGAGTCTGGAGACCACCGGAGCAAGCTCCACCATCGCCGCCCGAGCCGCCCCGCGCCGTTCTTCATCAAGTCCGGCGGCCAGCCTCTGTTCTTCTCCGGTGAGTCACCTAGCGTCGTCTGATCTTCTTTAAACGGCCCAGATTAGATCATACATTGTTTTTTTTTCTCTCTGCCGAACCGTTATTCCTTAAGTTGTGGCCGTTCGTTGTTTAAGCCCCGCAGCAAACGGTTTATAGCCAATGACAATGCGACACGTGGCACATCCACAGCTGCCGCAGCAGTTCTTCCACAAATCTGTTTTTAGCACAATTTATTTTGGCAGATTCCATATCAAATGTTCATTTAGGTTTATCTTGAGATCCGTAACTCCAAATTCATCGATTCTTTTTCCTGTGTACTCGTAGTGACCAAAAGAATACCGTAGAACCAAAATTTCACATTTTTGAACTCTTTAGATTTGAATTTGTTTAAATTTGAATTCAAACTTCCAAGGCCATATCTTTTAAACCGTTGATCCAAATGAGTTGATTCCTTTTGCATTTTGATCGTAGTAGCATGTAGATAATAGATACCTAATGTTATGTTCTGTTATCTAAGTTTTTATTTGAATTCATTGTTGTTGGCTTTATTGTGATTGTTGTGAGTACAGTTTATTTATCGGTGCCTTCGTTATCGTATAGATTGTCCGGAGTGTGAAGCGGATCGGAGTTAATCGTTAGAGTACTTCAAAGACCGTTCAAGGCAAGTTTGCACTTTTGATTTTGCTCATCCTATATTCTGCTATGCATGTGTGGTTTCATTGCTATGATAAATGTTTGGCTTGATATGTGTATCTCGTGTTGCCATGTTTTGTTATCGATTGTGTTATGTGATGGTGTGATCAACTTGATATGGTAGACGCGGGCATGTGTCGAGTGATCCATGAAAGTGGTGAGTGTTTATAGCCGTAGGCTCGAATTATTAACTGTGTGAATGCGCCCTTGGCAGAGCGCTCTATTGTCCCTAGAGAATGCGCCATTGACAGAGCGCACTTGAGGTGAGGTGTAGTTTTCGGAACATAAATCAGGTGAATGCGTCCTTGGCAGAGCGCTCTATTGTTCCTAGAGAATGCGCCACTGATAGAGCGCACTTGAGACATACTTCTGAAGTTCTTGTCATGTTTATTTAGAATCTTTGGGTTATCTTGGGTGAGTAAATTAGAGACGGTTGTGAGTTCTGGTAGTGGAGGTAGGTGAAGACATTCTTCTCCAAACTAGTGTGTTTTGTTTGTCATACATCGCTTTGTGGATGTAGGTTTGCTATATCATATTGTGTGATTTGCCAATACATTCAATGTATTGACCCTTGTGGCTGCAACTTATCATGTTGCAGGATTTTGAATGATCGGTGAGATACAATTGGGGTTGCGAGTCTTCACTCAACATGTTCTTCAGTGGGCATTGATGGACTCATCGTTGATTATGCTACCTTTCCGCTGTTATTATTGAATAAGTTAGCCATGTGTTATTCAGTTTGTAATACTTTATAACTTCTGGATCATACGTTGTAATAAATGATGCACTTGATATTTGATATTCATATGTACTGTGTGTGCTAGCGAGTCGATCCAGGGACTAGCACAGTGAGTACAGAGACATCGAATCTTGTCAGATTCGGGTTGTTACACCGACTCTACGGATGAAGACACCGCCGCCCCGACGAAGAAGGGTCGGCGTCGCAATAGGAAACGCAAGGGCAAGGTCGTGCTTGTGCCGCCGAGGGATCCGACGACATCAAGGCCGCTAAGAAGGCCAAAGGCATTTACCCCGGCAAGGAGATTGCCGGGTGCGCCGCTTGTCGGGCCTTGGCGGCTGCCGACAAGCCAGGAGGCTCTGACAAGCAGTACTGCAAGATCCACCACACCAAGGGCCATGACCTCCAGAACTGCCGACAAGTCGAGCTGCTTGCTGAGAAGCAAAAAGTCGAGTATGAGAGGCGAGACAAGGAGAAGGGTCAGGATGGTGCCGAAGGATCCGGCAAGAAGCGTGGCGGCCAAGGAGGCCGCCGCGGCAAGGATAACCAGCAAGAGAGGCCCGCTCGGGGCCGTGACAAGAAGCAGGAAGACGATGATCATGACGAGGACGACAAGTCCGGTGAGCAAGAGTTTCAGAAGGCTACGGAGGCCATGTGCATCGATGGTTGCGCCTTGCTGCACACTTCTCACCACCAGCTCAAGTAGTGGGCGCTTGAGATCACAGCAGCAGAGCCATCGTTCGACGCTCAGAAGCCGCTGAAGTGGTCCAGCACGCCCATCATTTTTGACGCCGAGGATCACCCTGATCGCACAACTGCGGTCGGGTGTTTGCCATTGTTGGTTTCACCAACGATACGCAACCTCAAGGTGAACAAGATGCTGGTCGACGGCGGGGCCGGTCTGAACATGATCTCACCTGTTGTGATCAAAAGGCTGCAAATTCCTGACGGAGACCTCGAGGAGACGGGCACGTTTCAAGGGTTCAACCCGGGAAGGAGCCAGCCGAAGGGGAAGGTCATGTTGACTGTGACGTTTGGAGGCGAGTTGAACTACAGGACTGAGAGGATTGTCTTCGGTGTAGCCGACATCCCCTTGCCCTACAATGGGATCCTCGGCCGCCCGGCACTAGCCAAGTTCATGGCGGCGTTGCACTACGCCTACAACACGCTGAAGATGCCTGGACCGATGACCATCATCACCGTCCCCTGCAACAAGAAGGACGCTACCGATCTGCCGACCTACTCTACCGGGAAGCGATTGCAGAATGCCGCCAAGGCACTTGCTCCTGCCGCTGAAGCCCCGGGAGGGAAGAAGAAGACCGGCAGGACCTCCCGCACCCACTCCGGCAAGCGCACCTCTTCGGAGTGTTGCGCTACCGTCGAGGACATGCCAGAGAGCTCCACCGGCAAGAGCAAGAAATCCAGAGCTGCACTGCCAGAGACCAAGAAGGTGTCCGTCAAGGAGGATGGCACGGGAGGGGCTTTCACCATAAGCTCCACCCTCGACAGCAAATAGGAAGGCGCGCTCGTCACCTTCCTGCGGGCGAATGTCAATGTGTTTGCATGGCAAGCATCCGACATCCCCGGTGTTCCCAGGGAGGTGATTGAGCACCACCTTGTTGTCTGTCCTCATGCGCGGCCCGTCAAGCAGAAGGTCAGGAAGCAGGCTTTGGAAAGGCAAGAGTTCATCACTGAGGAGATCAGGAAGTTGGAAGCGGCAGGCTTGGTGAGAGGAGTACTCCATTCAACGTGGTTGGCCAATCCGGTGGTGGTGCGCAAGGCAAATGGGAAGTGGAGGCTGTGTATTGACTACACAGATATCAATAAGGCTTGTCCCAAGGACCCTTCCCCGTTGCCGCGCATCGACCAGATTGTTGAGTCCACGGCCGGGTGTGATATGTTTTCCTTGACGCCTACTCAGGATACCACCAGATCTTCATGACAAGAGAGGACGAAGAGAAGACATCATTCATCACCCCATGTGGTACGTATTGCTTTTTACGGATGCCTTTCGGGTTGAAGAGTGCTGGCTCAAAGTTTGCAAGAGCAGTCCAAATTGGTTTTGAGCCCCAGCTACATAGAAATATGGAAGCATATATGGATAAAATAGTGGTCAAAACCAAGGACAGGACAACACTTGTGCAAGATCTGGAGGAGACGTTTGCAAATTTGCACAAGATCAACCTCAAGTTGAACCGTGAGAAGTGCGTCTTCGGAGTTCCGTCCGGCAAACTTCTCGGATTCTTTGTGTCACAGCGTGGGATTGAGGCGAACCCAGACAAGATCAAGGCTATCGAGCAGATTGAGGCGCCCAAGCGGATCAAGGATGTGCATTGGCTCACTGGCTGCATTGCCGCCATGAGCCGATTCATTTCCAAGTCTGCCGAGCGCGCCCTTCCCTTTTTCAAGATTTTGAAAAAGGCGGGCCCAATGGATTGGACCCCGGAGGCCGAAGCAGCACTTCAGGATCTGAAGAAATACCTCTCCTCTACACCAGTACTGGTGGCGCCTAAACCACAGGAGCCGTTACTGATGTATCTGGAGGCGACGAATCAAGTGGTCAGCCCCATGCTGGTGGCGCAGAGGGAGGTCGACGAAGAGACAGTGGCAACGACAGGACCGGCGGATGGCAAGTCAGAGATTCCCCCGGCAGGGCCTGGTGCCGGCAAGGCAAGGCTCCCGGCAGAGTCTGACGCCATCGGGACAGGGGCCGCGCAGACAGATGAAGTGGTGCAGAAGAGGAAGATGATGCAGCACCCGGTTTACTTTGTCAGCTCCCTCTTCCAGGGGGCTAGGTCAAGGTACTCCGGTGTGCAAAAATTGCTCTTCGGCCTCCTTATGGCCTCAAGGAAGCTGCGTCATTACTTCCAAGCCCACGAGATTACTGTCGTCACCTGCCTCTCGTTGCAATGGATATTGCATAAACCAGACGCAGCTGGGAGGATTGTGGAGTGGGCCTTGGAGTTGTCGAGCTTTGGTTTGAAGTTTGAAAGTACTTCGACGATCCAGAGCAGAGTCCTGGCGGAGTTCATTGCGGAATGGACTTCAACGCCCGACAAAGAGATCTAGGAGACCACTCTCACCGACAAGGAAGCAAGTCGCGACTGGATCATGTACTTTGACGGGGCTTTCTCGCTGCAAGGCGCTGAAGCTGGTGTGCTGCTCGTCGCGCCCACCGGAGAGCACCTCAAGTATGTGATCCAGATGCACTTTCCCAGGGAGGTGTCCACAAACAACACTGCCGAATATGAGGGGTTGCTTGCCGGTCTCAGGATCGCAGCAGACCTCGTGGTTAAAAAGCTCATCGTCAGGGGTGATTCACAGCTTGTTGTCAGGCCAGTCAACAAGGATTATCAGAGCCCGTTGATGGAGGCCTACGTAGATGAGGTGAGGAAGCTGGAAGAGCGCTTTGACGGTATACAAGCAAAGCACGTTCCCCGAGCGGAGAATGACATCGTCGATTACCTGTCAAAGCATGCTGCCTTCAAACTACCTGTGGAACCAGGTACTTTTGTGCTTCGGCTAACTCAACCATCCGTCGAACCGTCAACAGAGCGAAACAACCGGAGGAAATCAGGCCCCGGCAAGTACTTTCCCGCCGAGCCCCCTGGGGCCGCCGGCAAAGGTAATGCCGTGGGTACTAAGCCTGCCGAGGGGCAGCTGACTCCGGCGGGGCGCCAAGCCCTGGCCGTAGAGACGACCGCTCCCATGGCAGAAGAAATGCCTTTGGTCCTTGCCGTCGAGCCCCAGGCTCTGGCATGGGCACAGCATACCGTCTGTTTCCTCCAGACAGAGGAACTTCCTGACTTCCTGAGGAGCAGGAAGAAGCGGAAAAAGTAGCCCGTCGGTCTGCCTTGTACTAGTTTGTCGATGACGTCCTGTACAGAAAAAGACCGAACGGTGTGAAATTGAAGTGTATTCCCCGGGAGGAAGGATTGGAGCTGTTGGCAGAGATACATGGAGGCATATGTGGCTCCCACATAGGGTCGAGGGCCCTTACCGGCAAGGCATTCCGGCAAGGCTTCTTCTGGCCCACCGCCCTCCAGGATGCGACGGCACTAGTAACCAGGTGTGAAGCGTGCCAGTTCCATTCGAAGAAGCTTCATCAACCAGCTCAAGCCCTTCAAACAATCCCTCTCTCCTGGCCGTTTTCGGTCTGAGGGCTCAACATACTGGGCCCTTTCCCTTGCCCTGTCGGGGGCTTTGAGTACTTGTACGTTGTGATCGACAAGTTCACAAAGTGGCCGGAGGTGGAGGCAGTGAGGAAGGTTACTGCTCAGTCAGCCGTCAAGTTCTTCAAAGGGCTAGTCTGTCGTTTCGGTGTGCCAAACAAGGTCATCACCAACAACGGCACGCAGTTCACAAGCCACATCTTCATGCAATACATCCAATACCTCAGTGCCAAGGTCTGTTTCGCTTCCGTGGCACACCCGCGGAGCAACGGCCAGGCGGAGAGGGCGAACGCTGAAGTGCTGTGAGGCCTGAGAACAAAGACTTTTGACAAGCTACACAAGAGTGGAAGGCGCTGGATTGATGAGTTGTCGGCGGTTCTTTGGTCGATCAGAATGATGCCAAATCAAGCCACCGGCCAGACACCCTTTGCTTACGGTATCACGGGCGTAAGCGATTCTCCCCATGGAACTCACATACAGGTCACCTCGAGTGCTCGCTTATGACGAGCTTGAGCAAGAGCAATTGCGGCAAGATGACACGACGCTCCTTGAGGAAGATCGTCTTCGGGAGGTTGTGAGAGCAGCACGCTACCAGCAAGCCTTACGCCGCCACCATAGCCGCAAGGTTCATGCCCGAAGCTTTGAGGAAGGCGACCTTGTTCTTCGGCGCGTTCAATCGGCCAAGAATTCCAACAAGTTGACGCCGAAGTGGGAAGGCCCTTATCGGGTAATACGAGTCACCAGGCCCGGCGATCCGCTCGGAGACCGAAGATGCTATTCCACTGAGCAACTCCTGGAACATTGAACATCTTCGCAAGTTTTACCCGTAAGGCGTGGTTGCCGGGCCCCCCGACAAACCACCTTTTGTACAAGCCTTGCCGACAAGGCATGTAACCCTCTGTACAAAGCCAGGCGCAGACCCTGAGCATAATAAATGAAGCACTAGCGCCCTAAGTTATAGCATGCATGCTAGGTTGAGTCTCTCCCTTGGTTAGGGTTGATAGTGCTTAGCGGAGACTAACCCCTAGCATAGAGGTCGAGTTTGTGTTGCTCTGTTCCTTTACGTCCTCTTTGGTTCATAGGGTACACAGACGCTCCTGCTGGGCTGTTTGGAAGAAAGAGAACGAGCCGACACTACGGCCTCGGCAAGCCAAGGTTGCCGGGGGCTGCAGATACAAGAATCCAACCACGGCAAGCCAAGGCTACCGGGGGCTGCAGATTTAGATAAGTCTTTCATCCTCGGCCGTGCATTTCCGTATGAAGTCGGGGTGTATGAAGCCTCATTTTGCTCATAGGCCACCGTGCTCCCCCTCTTTCCTGTACCCAAGTCCCTGGGTCGGAACCGGGTCGTAGTCGCATTGGCAAGGAAATAAACAAGGGGCCTGACTCTACTTCGCCCTTGCCTCCGCCAAGAGCGTGAGAATGGTAGGATGAAGTAAGGGGACGGCAAGGCCTGTTGTCGGGTGACAATGTTTATCCTGAAAAATAACAAGGATTCACTCCTTGGCGTGGGCCTCGCCCACGAACAAAGAACCCGGCAAGCACCCTTTTTCATTAAAAACATCCCATCCAGGTATAGTTCATGCGGAATGAAAAACATGAGCAAGGGGATTACAAGTTTTAAATCTAACAAGTGCCCGCAGGCTTACAAACTAAAAAGAGATAAGGTGCCTGTAATCCCTTTATTGTCCCTCTCCTCAGAAGGTGGAACAAGATAGTGGGAGGGCGAAAAGAGCGCCTAGGCGAGGTGCGAGGTGCGAGGAGCAGAAGGCACCGAGAGAGCATCCCGATGCCGGGGGAGGAGCTGGAAGATGAGGCAGCGGGCCGACAATACGCGACGAAGGCGTCGGTGCCCACGTACTCCGATTTGACGGCCACCACCCGCCTTCTTCGCCTTCTCCGGCCCTCCTACGCCAGCCGCCCAAGGAGACGACGGGGAGCGCGCCGATGGAGAGCTTGACGAGGAAGGCCCTCGGCAGGGTGCGTGGCCGAGGGAGGGGCGACGCGGTCAGTCGGAGTCGGGGTCGGCATCCCGCCGCTTGACTCCCTCATCGTCGTTGTCGCTGTCCTCCTCGTCACTCCCACTTGAGGAGGAATCTTCATCGTCATAGGAGCTCTCCACACAGCACTTTAGGCGAGTTCCAAGATCTCCAAAGACCTTGACGGAGAGCAGGCCGCCCTCCATTAACTTGAAGTAGAGGACGAGCCCTGCCGTCAGGCTGTGGACGCGAGCAAACGTCTTCCATCCGCGACGGAGGTACATGACGTGAGGAGCGGGGAAGTCGACGTCGACCCGCATGCCGCCGTTCCCGCAGCCCCTCATGTGCAGCCTGAGGGTCTGGGGCGGATCGAGCTCCATCTCCCGAGCAAATTGGGTGGGGAGACGGAGACGACGACGCGGTAGTCGGCGCAGCCTGATGAAGAACTCACGGGTCTGGTCCCCGATGTGGCCCTCCATCGTGGGAGGCATCGCTGGCGGGGGCAAGGCCGGTGCGCCGCGCCGTCCCCCTCTTCCCCGAGCGCCACGGTGACCTCGGCCTCACCCCCTCCCCCTTCCTCTCGTGGGCGGCTCCGCCACCGCGGGCTCTTGGGAAGGAGGGACGCGCTGTCGAGCAGCGACCCTCGCTGCCATCGTCGAAGGGCCTGCGCCCCCTCTCGCCATGGCAGATGGGAGAAAGGAGTGGAAGTGGAAGGAGATGGATGCAGGTAGAATGTGGGATGACATCCCCCTCCCCCTTCTTATAAAGGAGCAGGGTCAGGGCTCGGCCGCCCCACTCAACCAATCCAACCATCAGGGGCGCAGGGAATCGGGACCGACCCGCTGCCCCAATCAGCGATGACCCGGTTTCCCGCCTCCGCCACCTACCACCTGCATGGGGGACACGTGGAGAGCGAGCAGGATCGAGGGGACGGGTGAGGCGACCATTCCCCGCCCCGTAATCGTGGGGCGCGGGCGCCTTGAAGACTATGACCCGAGTCCACTCAATAAATGAGTCGCGCCTCCGTGCCTTCCTCTTTTTTACGGGGAAGGCGCGAGCCGCCTCTTTACCACTATGTGACACATGCATGCGTAAACCGTCCCACGCATGCCCCCCACGTCACACACGACCCTCCACGTCGCGCGTTCGACGCGAGTCGTGGGGAAGCGCAACGGATAAACAGTTACTATGGTAAAAATCCGCCCCACCTGCCCGCGCACCGTTCTGGGCCGGGCCCAACAATGCGTCGCGCTTATGTGTGGCCCAGACCCAGGGGCTCCTGTCGGTGTACAAAAGTAGGGGCTCTCCTTTTGACCCCTTTACTTGTGCGCGGGAAGTCAGAGCCGTGCACCGCGGCCACACTTAGCAGGGCAGAGGAGGGAAGCCAGAGAGAAGTTGAAGCACAAGACAACCAAGGCAACGCCAAGACCAGAGAACACATAAGAGAAAGAGCGAGGTGGACTCCCTCGGCAAGAGCCTTGCCGGGGCAACTTGCCCGACGCCAGCAGAGCAAGCCACCCTTGGGCCCACGGGTTCCAACACCACCAACCAACTACATTGGAACCAAGGCTCGGGAGGCACCTCTGTGGTGGCATGCAGATCTTCGTCAAGATCATGAACACACAAGATCAGATGAGGACCAGAAGACGACGACCCTCGGCGAGATCCTTGCCGAGGAGATCCACGAGACCCCCGGCAAGACCCTTACCAGGGACGACCACGATGCTGCGACGAGACCCTTGTCGGGGCCCCGGCAAGGCCCTTGCCAAAAACTGTTGGGTAACGTAGCAGAAATTCAAAATTTTCTACGCATCACCAAGATCAATCTACGGAGATACTAGCAACGAGAGAGAGGGGAGTGCATCTTCATACCCTTGAAGATCGCGTTGCGGAAGCGTTACAAGAACGCGGATGAAGGAGTCGTACTCGTAGCGATTCAGATCGCGGTTGATTTCGATCTAAGCGCCGAACAACGGCGCCTCCGCGTTCAACACACGTGCAGCCCGATGACGTCTCCCGTGCCTTGATCCAGCAAGGGGAGAGGGAGAGGTTGGGGAAGACTCCATCCAGCAGCAGCACGACGGCGTGGTGGTGGTGTAGGAGCGCGGTACTCCAGCAGGGCTTCGCCAAGCACTACAAGAGACGAGGAGGAAGAGAGGTACGGCTGCGCCAAGAGAGAGATCATCTCGTGTGTTTTGCAGCCCCCAATACCTCAAGTATATATAGGGTAAGGGGAGGGGCTGCGCCCCCATCTAGGGTTCCCTCCCTAGGGGTGGCGGAAGCCCCCAAAACCCATCTAGGGTGCGACCAAGGGGGAAGAGAGGGGGGCGCACCTAGGGTGGGCCTTAAGGCCCATCTGGACCTAGGGTTTGCCCCCTCCCAATCTCCCTGCGCCTTGGGCCTTGGTGGGGGGGGCGCACCAGCCCACCTGGGGCTGGTCCCCTCCCACACTTGGCGCACGTAGCCTTCAGGGCTGGTGGCCCCACTGGTGGACCCCGGGACCCTCCCGGTGGTCCCGATCGATGCAAATAGTACCAAACTTTTCCGGTCACCAAAACGGGACTTCCATATATAAATCTTTACCTCCGCACCATTCCGGAACTCCTGCTGACGTCTGGGATCTCATCCGGGACTCTGAACAACATTCGGTAACCACGTATATCTATTCCCTATAACCCTAGCGTCATCGAACCTTAAGTGTGTAGACCCTACGGGTTCGGGAACCATGCAGACATGACCGAGACAACTCTCCGGCAAATAACCAACAGCAGGATATGGATACCCATGTTGGCTCCCACGTGTTCCACGATGATCTCATCGGATGAACCACGATGTCAAGGATTCAATCAATCCCGTATACAATTCCCTTTGTCTATCGGTATAGTACTTGCCCGAGATTCGATCGTCGGTATCCCGATACCTTGTTCAATCTCGTTACCGGCAAGTCTCTTTACTCGTTCCGTAACACATCATCCCGTGATCAACTCCTTGGTCACATTGTGCACATTATGATGATGTCCTACCGAGTGGGCCCAGAGATACCTCTCCGTTACACGGAGTGACAAATCCCAGTCTCGATTCGTACCAACCCAACAGACACTTTCGGAGATACCCGTAGTGCACCTTTAGAGCCACCCGATTCGTTGTGACGTTTGGCACACCAAAGCATTCCTACGGTATCCGGAATTGCACAATCTCATGGTCTAAGGAAATGATACTTGACATTAGAAAAGCTTTAGCATACGAACTACACGATCTTGTGCTAGGCTTAGGATTGGGTCTTGTCCATCACATCATTCTCCTAATGATGTGATCCCGTTATCAACGACACCCAATGCCAATGGTCAGGAAACCGTAACCATCTATTGATCAACGAGCTAGTCAACTAGAGGCTTACTAGGGACATGGTGTTGTCTATGTATCCACACATGTATCCGAAGTTTCCTATCAATACAATTATAGCATGGATAATAAACGATTATCATGAACAAGGAAATATAATAATAATAAGTAATTTATTATTACCTCTAGGCCATATTTCCAACAGTCTCCCACTTGCACTAGAGTCGATAATCTAGTTCACATCGCCATGTGATTAACACTCACAGGTCACATTGCCATGTGACCAACATCCAAAGAGTTTACTAGAATCAATAATCTAGTTCACATCACTATGTGATTAACACTCAATGAGTTCTGGGTTTGATCATGTTATGCTTGTGAGAGAGGTTGTAGTCAACGGGTCTGCAATATTCAGATCCCTATGTATTTCGCAAAACTTTATGTCATATCATAGATGATGCTACCATGTTCCACTTGGAGCTATTACAAATTGTTGCTCCATTATACGTATCCGGTATCTCCACTCAGAGCTATCCGGATATGTGTTGAGCTTGCATCGACGTAACTCTTTACGTCGAACTCTTTATCACCTCCATAACCGAGAAACATTTCCTTATTCCTCTAAGGATAATTTTGACCGCTATCTAGTGATCCACTCCTGGATCACCTTTGTACCCTCTTGCCAAACATGTGGCAAGGCACACATCAGGTGCGGTACTCAGCATGGCATACCGTATAGAGCCTATGACAAAAGCATAGGGGACGACCCTCGTCCTTCCTCTTTCTTCTACCGTGGTCAAGCTTTGAGTCTTACTCAACTTTACACCTTATAACTCCGGTAAGAACTCCTTCTTTGGTCGATCTATTTTGAACTCCTTCAAAATCATGTCAAAGGTGTGTGTTCTTTGAAAGTATCATCGAGCGTCTTGATCTATCTCTATAGATCTTGATGCCCAATATGTAAGCAGCTTTATCCGTGTCTTCCTTTGAAAAACTCCTTTCAAACAACCCTTTATGCTTTCCAGAAATTCTACATCATTTCGGATCAACAATATGTCATTCACATATACTTATCAGAAATGTTGTAGTGCTCCCACTCACCTTATTGTAAATACAAGTTTCTAACAAACATTGTATAAACCTAAAAGCTTTGATCACTCCATCAAAGCATATATTCTGACTCCGAGATGCATGCTCTAGTCCATGAAAGGATCGGTGGAGCTAGCATACCTTTTAGCATCCTTAGGATCGACAAAACCTTTCTGATTGTATCACATACAACCTTTCCTTACGAAAACTAGTAAGGAAACTTGTTTTGACATCCATCTGCCAGATTTCATAAATGCAGCTAATGCTAACATGATTCCGACGGACTTAAGCATCGCTATGGATGAGAAAATCTCATCGTAGTCAACTCCTTGAACTTGTGAAAAACTCTTCGCCACAAGTCGAGCTTCATAGACGGTAACATTACCGTCCATGTCCGTCTTCTTCTTAGAGATCCATTTATCTCAATGGCTTGCCGATCATCGGGCAAGTCCACCAAAGTCCATGCTTTGTTCTGATACATGGATCCTATCTCGCATTTCATGGCTTCTAACCATTTGTCTAATACGGGCCCACCATCGCTTCTCCATAGCTCGTAGGTTCATTGTTGTCTAACAACATGATATTTAAGACAAGATTACCGTACCACTCTGTGAGTAGTACATATCCTTGTCGACCCTCGAGGTTTGGTAGTGACTTGATCTCAAGTTTCATGATCACTATCATTAGCTTCCACTTCAATTGGTGTAGGCGCCATAGGAACAACTTCATGTGCCCTGCTACACACTAGTTGAAGTGATGGTTCAATAACCTCATCAAGTCTCCACCATCCTCCCACTCATTCTTTCAAGAGAAAATTTTCCTCGAGAAAGGACCCGATTCTAGAAACAATCCCTTTTGCTTCCGGAACTGAGACATGAGTATACCCAACTGTTTTGGGTGTCCTATGAAGATGCATTTATCCGCTTTGGGTTCGAGCTTATCAGGCTAAAACTTTTCACATAAGCGTCGCAGCCCCAAACTTTTAAGAAACGACAACTTAGGTTTCTCTAAACCATAGTTCATGGTGTCGTCTTAACGGAATTGTGTGGTGCCCTATTTAAAGTGAATGTGGTTGTCTCTAATGCCTAACCCATAAACGATACTAGTAATTCGATAAGAGACATCATGGTATGCGTCATATCCAATAGGGTGCAGTTATGATGTTCGGACACACCATCACACACTATGGTGTTCCAGGCGGTATTAATTGTGAAACAATTTCCACAATGTCTTAATTGTGTGCCAAACTCGTAACTCAGATATTCATCTCTATGATCATATCATAGACATTTTATCCTCTTGTCACGACGATCTTCAACTTCACTCTGAAATTACTTGAACCTTTCAATAATTCAGATTTGTGTTTCATCAAGTAAACATACTCAGAATCTACTCAAATCATCTGTGAAGTAAGAACATAACAATATCCACTGCGTGCCTCAACACTCATTAGACTGCACACATCAAAATTTATTACTTCCAACAAGTTGCTTTCTTGTTCCATCTTACTGAAACCGAGGCTTTTCAGTCATCTTGCCCATGTGGTATGATTTGCATGTCTCAAGTGATTTAAAATCAAGTGAGTCCAAACGATTCATCTACATGGGGTTTCTTCATCTTGTATACACCAATAGACATGGTTCGCATGTCTCAATCTTTTAAAAATGAGTGAGTCCAAAGATCCATCAACATGGAGCTTCTTCATGCGTTTTATACCAATATGACTCAAGTGGCGATTGCCACAAGTATGTGGTACTATCATTACTATCTTATATCTTTTGGCATGAACATGTGTATCACTACGATCGAGATTCAATAAACCATTTATTTTAGGTGCAAGACCATTGAAGGTATTATTCAAATAAATAGAGTAATCATTATTCTCCTTAATGAATAACCATATTGCGATAAACATGATCCAATCATGTTTATGCTCAATGCAAACACCAAATAACAATTATTTAGGTTTAACACTAATCTCGATGGTAGAGGGAGCATGCGATGCTTATCACATCAACCTTGGAAACACTTCCAACACACATCGTCATCTCACCTTTAGCTAGTCTCCATTTGTTCCGCAACTTTTACTTCGAGTTACTAACACCCAAACCGGTATCTAATACCCTGGTGCTACTAGGAGTACTAGTAAAGTACACATTAATATAATGTATATCCAATATACTTCTATCGACCTTGCCAGCCTTCTCATCTACCAAGTATCTAGGTTAATTACGCTCCATTGACTGCTTCCCCTTATTACGAAGCACTTAGTCTCGGGTTTGGGTTCAACCTTGGGTTTCTTCACTAGAGCAAAGAATCGATTTTCCGCTTCATGAAGTATCCCTTCTTGCCCTTGCCCTTCTTGAAACTAGTGGTTTCACTAACCATCAACAATTGATGCTCCTTCTTGATTTCTACTTTCATGTGTCAAACATCGTGAATATTTCAAGGATCATCATATCTATCCCTGATATGTTATAGTTCATGACGAAGCTCTAGCAGCTTGGTGGCAATGACTTTGGAGAAACATCACTATCTCATCTGGAAGATCAACTCCCACTCGATTCAAGTGATTGTTGTACTCGACAATCCGAGCACAAGCTCAACAATTGAGCTTTTCTCCCTTAGTTTGCAGGCTAAGAAAATCGTCGGAGGTCTTATACCTCTTGACGTGGGCACGAGCCTGAAATCCCAATTTCAGCCCTCGAAACATCTCATATGTTCCGCGACGTTTTGAAATCGTCTTCGGTGCCTCAATTCTAAACCGTTTAACATTACTGAACTATCACGTAGTTATCAAAACTTGTGTGTCAAATGTTCGCAACATCCATAGACGACGTTCGAGGTCCAGCACATCGAGCGGTGCATTAAGGATATAAGCCTTCTGCGCAGCAATGAGGACAATCCTCAGTTTACGGACCCAGTCCGCATAATTGCTACTATTAACTTTCAACTAAATTTTCTCTAGGAACATATCTAAAATAGTAGAACTAAAGCGCGAGCTACGACATAATTTGCAAAAACCTTTTGACTATGTTCAGGATAATTAAGTTCATCTTATGAACTCCCACTCAGATAAACATCCCTCTAGTCATCTAAGTGATTACATGATCCGAGTCAACTAGGCCGTGTCCGATCATCACGTGAGACGGACTAGTCATCATCGGTGAACATCTTCATGTTGATCGTATCTACCATACGACTCATGCTCGACCTTTCGGTCTCTTGTGTTCCGAGGCCATGTCTGTACATGCTAGGCTCTCAAGTCACCCTAAGTGTTTCGCGTGTGTAAATCTGGCTTACACCCGTTGTATGTGAACGTTAGAATCTATCACACCCGATCATCACGTGGTGCTTCGAAACAACGAACTTTCGCAACGGTGCATAGTTAGGGGGAACACTTTCTTGAAATTATTATGAGGGATCATCTTATTACTACCGTCGTTCTAAGCAAACAAGATGCATAAACATGATAGACATCACATGCAATCAAATAGTGACATGATATGGCCAATATCATTTTTCTCCTTTTGATCTCCATCTTCGGGGCTCCATGATCATCATCATCACCGGCATGACACCATGATCTCCATCATCATGATCTCCATCATCGTGTCTTCATGAAGTTGTCTCGCCAACTATTACTTCTACTACTATGGCTAACGGTTAGCAATAAAGTAAAGTAATTACATGGCGTTATCATTGACACGCATGTCATACAATAAATAAGACAACTCCTATGGCTCCTGCCGGTTGTCATACTCGTCGACATGCAAGTCGTGATTCCTATTACAAGAACATGATCAATCTCATACATCACATATATCATTCATCACATTCTTTTGGCCATATCACATCACATAGCATACCCTGCAAAAACAAGTTAGACGTCCTCTAATTGTTGTTGCATGTTTTACGTGGCTGCTATGGGTTTCTAGCAAGAAAGTTTCTTACCTACGCAAAGCCACAACAGTGATATGCCAATTGCTATTTACCCTTCATAAGGACCCTTTTCATCAAATCCGATCTGACTAAAGTGGGAGAGACTGGCACCCGCTAGCCACCTTATGCAACAAGTGCATGTCAGTCGGTGGAACCTGTCTCACGCATAGCGTCACGTAAGGTCGGTCCGGCCGCTTCATCCCACAATGCCGCCGAATCAAGATAGGACTAGTAACGGTAAGCAAATTGTACAAACCATCGCCCACAACTACTTGTGTTCTACTCGTGCCAAGAATCTACGCAATAGACCTAGCTCATGATGCCACTGTTGGGTAACGTAGCAGAAATTCAAAATTTTCTACGCATCACCAAGATCAATCTACAGAGATACTAGCAACAAGAGAGAGGGGAGTGCATCTTCATACCCTTGAAGATCGTGATGCGGAAGCGTTACAAGAACGCGGATGAAGGAGTCATACTCGTAGCGATTCAGCTCGCAGTTGATTGCGATCTAAGTGCCGAACAACGGCGCCTCCGCGTTCAACACACGTGCAGCCCGATGACGTCTCCCGTGCCTTGATCCAGCAAGGGGAGAGGGAGAGGTTGGGGAAGACTCCGTCCAGCAGCAGCACGACTGCGTGGTGGTGGTGGAGGAGCGCGGTACTCCAGCAGGGCTTCGCCAAGCACTACGAGAGACGAGGAGGAAGAGAGGTAGGGCTGCGTCAAGAGAGAGATCATCTCGTGTGTTTTGCAGCCCCCAATACCTCAAGTATATATAGGGGAAGGGGAGGGGCTGCGCTCCCATCTAGGGTTCCCTCCCTAGGGGTGGCGGCAGCCCCCAAAACCCATCTAGGGTGCGGCCAAGGGGGAAGAGAGGGGGGCGCACCTAGGGTGGGCCTTAAGGCCCATCTGGACCTAGGGTTTGCCCTCTCCCAATCTCCCTGCGCCTTGGGCCTTGGTGGGGGGGGGGCGCACCAGCCCACCTGGGGCTGGTCCCCTCCCACACTTGGCCCACACAGCCTTCTAGGGCTGGTGGCCCCACCTGGTGGACCCCCGGGACCCTCCCGGTGGTCCCAGATTACATCGATAAGTACCAAACTTTTCCGGTCACCAAAACGGGACTTCCCATATATAAATCCTTACCTCCGGACCATTCTGAACTCCTCATGATGTCCGGATCTCATCCGGACTCAACAACATTCGGTAACCACGTATATCTATTCCCTATAATCCTAGCATCATCGAACCTTAAGTGTGTAGACCCTACGGGTTCGGGAACCATGCAGACATGACCGAGACAACTCTCCGGCAAATAACCAACAGCAGGATATGGATACCCATGTTGGCTCCCACATGTTCCACGATGATCTCATCGGATGAACCACGATGTCAAGGATTCAATCAATCCCGTATACAATTCCCTTTGTCTATCGGTATAGTACTTGCCCGAGATTCGGTCGTCGGTATCCCGATACCTTGTTCAATCTCGTTACCGGCAAGTCTCTTTACTCGTTCCGTCACACATCATCCCGTGATCAACTCCGTGGTCACATTGTGCACATTATGATGATGTCCTACCGAGTGGGCCCATAGATACCTCTCCGTTACACGGAGTGACAAATCCGATCTCGATTCGTACAACCCAATGCAGACACTTTCGGATATACCCGTAGTGCACCTTTATAGCCACCCGATTGCTAGGACGCTTGGCACACCCAAAGCATTCCTACGGTATCCGGGAGTTGCACAATCTCATGGTCTAAGGAAATGATACTTGACATTAGAAAAGCTTTAGCATACGAACTACACGATCTTGTGCTAGGCTTAGTATTGCGTCTTGTCCATCACATCATTCTCCTAATGATGTGATCCCGTTATAACGACATCCAATGTCCATGGTCAGGAAACCGTAACCATCTATTGATCAACGAGCTAGTCAACTAGAGGCTTACTAGGGACATGGTGTTGTCTATGTATCCACACATGTATCTGAGTTTCCTATCAATACAATTATAGCATTGATAATAAACGATTATCATGAACAAGGAAATATAATAATAATAACTAATTTATTATTGCCTCTAGGGCATATTTCCAACAAAGACACTTACGGGGCCACGGCCAGGCCCGCATGTGCCAAGGCTTGACCGCCGTCCCCATGCAGCTGCCAGCTCAACCAGTTGAGCAAGCACTTGCGTGGCAACGAGCGGCCTCCACGACCGACGCAGCAAGCACCTGCGTGGTGGCATGCAGGTCTTCATGAAGGCTCCACCACCGCGCCAGCCCAGCAGCCGGCCAACGTGGCGCCACGACGCCTCGTCAGCTCGGACGTGTGTCGAAGCCAGGCGAGGCGGCGACAGCTGGGACGTGCTTCCTTGTCGTCCCCGATAAATCAAGGGGGGCACGTCGGCAGTGCATTAAATGCGTTTGTCCGACGGTCCCAGAGGATAGGCTTATCGACCGTAGACCTTTCCACCTCCTGTGTGCCATTGTGGCGACCCCTTTTGCCTATAAAAGGAGGCCCGAGGCGACGACGAGGAGGATTCGGATCTTTTGGGCAAGTTGCACCCCGTAGCTAGCTCAAGAACACAAGAACACTCAAATACATCCACCAAGGCAGGACTAGGTTATTACGCATCTTCGCGGCCCGAACCCGGGTAAACGATCTGTGTGCTTTCTGTTAGACCCGCTCTTTGCACAACCTCGCGCCCGCCAACCGTAGAAGGGATCCCAGTGATTCCATAGGTGTCGTTCCCACCGACAATCTGTCTATATACCGTCTATGATGCTAATTTCGAAAGGTTCTACATGTTGCATGTGAAACTTGGTGCTGGTGCAGTTGTGTAATGGGATAGATGAATGCTAAAGCTATATCATGTTGTACTCTGATGTATTTCAATTATGAAATTCTGCTTCCTTAATATGGAAATGAAATATATTATGTGCTTAATATGAATGTCAATTAGATTAATAAATGGATTATTAATAATAGGGCAATTAGCCTGCTAATGGCGAATTAGCCTGCTAATTGGGTTTTGCTATTGCAAACGGTTATTGAAAAAATACCGTGGGATGACCTCAGGCAACACACACAGTTTCTAGGAATAAACCGTGTTGGATCAATGAACAATCACACATGACTTTCTCTTGAAAACTGTTTGCGTTAGGCCACCTTGCACAAATGTTTACCACATAAAAACTGTGTGTAATGGACAGTCTTTGCCACACAGTTTCTTCTACGGATGTGTGATACATTCAATAACGCAAACGATTTAACGAGAAAAATTATGTGTGGTGTACCTGTGAACGGAAAAGATTTCCTTGGAGCGACTGTGTGGGATGTACATACGAACGGAAATGTTTAGCGGAACTGACTGTGTGGGATGTACTTGCGACCGGAAACAATTTCTCGTGTATAATTGTTTTTTAGCTCTAATGTACATATTTCCGTATTTGAGCGTTCACTGATCGCACACGACCTCATTTTGCCGAGTGTGTGTGCCAGGAGGGCATATTCCCGACGGTTTCTGGGTCGTGTAGGAAGGACCCCCCTATCGCCCACATTCACCAGGCGACGGTTCCAAATGTCGTCGCGGAAAGGGGTTAAAAATCGTTTGTATAGCATCGACGCGTACTAGTGTTAATGCATATAAAACATCCAAAATAGATAATATAATAGTATGGAACAATAAATAATTATAGATACGTTGGAGACGTATCACACGTCATCTCCGAAGTATTCGGTTATCCCTAATCCTGGCTCTTTACTTTTGTTCACTCTAGTCATTTGCCTTTGTGTTCATTATAAAGGGTTGTTTATATCACCATATCAATTTTTAGGCACGCCTTTATATTTCACATAACCTAAACTTGCTAATTATTGAAGTTAATTTGTAGTTGTCTCTATTCACCCCTCTCCTAGGGCCATCTTGATCCATTCAACTGGTGTACTTCACGGTTATCATTTCTAACTTCACATTTCTTTCTTGATTTTCCACCATGACTTGGGTGAAAACTCACAAAAGACACGTTCTCCACAAGCACAAATAACCTCCACAATTTTGAAGTTCCGCTTGAGCAAGTATGTTGATTGCATGACGACTCGGGAGACACTCTTTTTGCATGATAATTTTTTATATTTTAAGTTGTTATCATGTTGTCGATGAAGTGTAACGGGAGCCCAAGAGAATGCAATAGGACACGCCCTAATAAAAACTATCATGATACCATCATTTATGTGACCACTGCTAAGGCAATCTGAAGCGTCTAATGACAATCCACATGACCAGAAGGCGTCGATCCACGGGACCAAGATGGCATGCTCTTTCAGGTGCCATTCACGTGGGCCAGGAAAGTTGCAGGGGGGCACAAATAGAGGCATGATACTTGCATTCCCACATAATACAATCTTAATGGGCGGGACATCATGGCCAAGGACACATGCAACTGGTCTTTCGAGAGAGAAAGTGCACTTGGACGATGATTACGCATTGGTTCCCGAGTTACCCACAAAGAAAAGTTTAAATTGATGAACACGAGTTGAAATTACAGTTGTCCACATTAACGACTAGGTTATAGGGAACCTACTAGTTAATTGCTTAGTGATAAGTGATTCGTACAATTATGAGATTAAACTGGAATGTCAGATAAAGAAGATGAAAAGATAAGATACAATAAATACTTCTTCACTAGTTAAGTATAAGAGACACATCTATATTTTGACTTAAATCAACTACCTAACATGGAATAGACAGTAGTGGTGCATGTGGACTCACGTTCAACTTAGTTTTAGTAGTGCATGCATGAATTGTCGGATGTACATGGGCGGAGCCAGAATTTAGAGGAGGGGGGGGGGAGACGTGGTTGAGGCCATTTTTTGGTGTCCACAAACTACCCAATAGTTTCACATCTAAGCCTTGCCAAGGCAACACACACACACATTTTTTTCTCAACTGGAGCGTATCTAGCTGTAGCTAATATTGATCAATAATGCCACATACGTGCCAATAGATGAAGTTGATAATCAAGCTACTACTTTGAAATACGACATGAATTAAATGCCTTAGTACAAAACATTATCATATAGAAATTTAAGTTATACGAACAAACCAATCATTTTATAACTAAATTGTTGTCTTAGTGGCTTTTAGCTTGCATCTATACATGTTTAAACAACAAATAATCGTTGTAGGAAGTTTTGTTGTTGTATTTGAAAGAAAGCGATCGATGTTTCTATAATATATACCTAGAGAATCAAATCCACCCCTTTCTCACCCCCTTTACCGTAGGTCAAAGTAGACATGTTGGTCATTGTTCGCATGCGGGCAAAAACCATCCATGCTTACTAATACCTCTCGGGGAGACATTGACCGACCGACTTTCGAATGATTGTGAGTGCCTATGCCCTAACGTGGCAACACATCACAAATCACACAATCAAAATATGATGTATAAGTTCGACATGATGCAGGACAAGAAATTGAGAATCGAGAGAGATTAGTAGACAATGTTGATTTGTTGACCTTGGCTAGTTCATTGGCAGCATAAAGATTTGTTTAGTGAATCCACGTCATCATCAAAATCAGATCTTGACCAGGAAGAGCAGAGACACACATGCGGAGGGCACACAATGGCAACATCACAATGCTAATCCACACACGTGCTAATCACAAAAGAATTGCCCAATGCCCAGGAGGCTGGAAAACAACTCACGAGCGAGCCTCCACATGGGCCTTTTCAATTTTCTTTTTTTCACGTTAAGGTGGTTGGGGGGGGGCAAGTTCTTGTGTATATGCATACATATAGCTAAGTGATGAGTACATATGTAATAATCGCTCGACCGTTAGGGAGGTCCCTGCTCGCCCCCCTTGCCTCTGCCACTACGGGTGGAGGTCATCTCTCCTAGATAGTATTAGAGGGGATGTCTTGTCATGCATTCTAGTCATCCTCTTTCCCATCTCGTTCTACCATCGCTGTTCCACCTTTTTCGCCCGTCTACCAATACATTACCGCTACATTGCCTCCATCCGATCTCCCCTTCTATTGCTCCAATGTTGGCACAACTATCAAAGTTGATCAAAGATCCATCATTATCGATTCTCCCATGGTTATTTTCCATCACTGTCTGTCTTACACCACCAACAAACACCCTCTGACCGCGAGGGAACATTCGCGAATCCGAGGATCATCATCGTTGATTCTCAAGTCATGGCGATCTATCTCGACACTCACCCCTTACTTTTGTCATCATGCTTCCCACCATGGAATAAGATGCCATGCACCCTCTTCAATCTTAGTTCAACTTGTGTTGATCAACCAGATTAGAGGGGTTCACTCGGTAAGATTGAGTAGAGAGCATTTTCCATATGTTTTTTGATTACATGACTTGTCATCGTCATCTAAAGTATGAAACCACCCAAGGTCTAATGTAATCAAAGAGTAGAGTCGAAGGTTCTCATTGTTGTGTTAGAGTTACTTTTACGGTCTTGATTTAGTTTATCTTATAGAGTAATATATGTAGTCACATGAAGCATATTTGTAACACAAATTCTAGGGGACTATGCCATTTAAGAAAAAACAAAAATTTGTGTCGCGCAATAAATAGTTTGTGCCTTTTTGTCTTGTTTTTGGTGTATTATCTATATGATGTACTTTGCCCTACATAATTTCTAGTTTTGTTGGTGCTACAATTGCGCGTGACACACTACTGGCTTGAGGTTCTATGCAACGCTTCTAAACATAAGTTGTAATGCAACTTAAAATTAATGTGAACGGTTCAAGTATGGTGATCACCTATCACACTCATCGATGGCCTCGTTAGAAATGTAAGCAGTTATTGGATGGTTTTATTGATTCTTAAAACACGCATGTAGAACAATATGCTAACTCAAGCACTATCATTCTGACTTCAACCTATATAGTTGACTATCGTTTTTGACATGTATAAAAGTAAGATTCAACACCATATAGAAGTGTCGATATAATTTTGGACACGTTGTTTTTTTCTAGAGCATTAGGTTTTCAGCTCCATATCAACCGAAACAATGCTAGCTCCGAGTACTGCATAATTTAACTTATTCAAATTTCTTCTATAAGTCATAATGTTTTCTTATTTCATCTGTATGTTTTGACTTTGATGCTTCTATGTTAAACTCATTGATCATGGAGAAGTTACTTTGGTCATTAACTTTTATGACACCACACTGAGATTTAATGTTAGAATTGCAATTTAAAAAAAAACAGATGAAGTCACGTGATATAGTGATTCTTATATGTTTGACCTTACATATTTTATGAAGTAAACAAAAAGAACATAAATGCCAAACACTGGAAACATGAAATTGAACCAGAAATAAATTCAACAAGATAGCTGTAATATAACCATGTTAAAAATCGCATGGGAAAGAATTCTCGTCAGTGCATGGTGCATTATCATTGCAGTTGAGACCCCGATTTACCCCTCATTAAACTTTCACACACATACCCTCTTAATTTGTGATTTGCGACAACAACGAAATGTACGTAAACAAATAAAAACATATGTATTTAAAAAGAATAACAAGAATAAAATAATAAGTAGTTTTGCTGGGGAAGCAGTAATAAAACCGCATCATTTTCCCCTAAAAAAAGTGTGCATGCAACGATTGCGTCGTAGTTACACTAGAAATCTTAATTTATCACGCACCAAACCTCCACATAAAACATTACAAATGTCTCCACTTTATGCAAATTGAATAAATCCATTGGCCAAGTTTCTCTGCTACGATCCATCGGCCAAATTTCATTGCATGCATCTTAGGAAGTAAATAAAAGTAACATAAATAGTACTATACAATAGAAGCAGGAGCAAAACCATAATAAGTAATTTAAAAAAGGATAGTAGTACTGACATTAAAGCTCTTCCAACAAAGGGTTAACGTGAGAGCATTTTGAGCTATCACATTCAAATCCATTTACCATCCACCAAACCTTGACGTAATTACTTTACAAATCCTCTCAATTTCCTTAAAATGAATTGAATCCCCAAACAAGCAAAAAAGAAAAAAAATCAAATCAAATCTCCGCTGCAGGGACTGACCTAGTGGGGTTTCATGGATGCCATGGCACCCCCTCCTAAAACGCAAAACAATATATACCACATACTTAACACTGGCGGTCTAACATTTTAAAGTCCATCATGAGATTATTTGTTAGAAATTGCGATGATATATCTAGAATTTTTTTTGTAGTATATTTTTTTTTTAGAAAATTTGAATTTTTTTTAGAAAATCTGAATCGTTTTACTGAAGTAAACGGCGACGATCCTAGTTTTATGACCCGAGATCCTCCACTAGTCGCGGCAATAATCACCTCCGATTTGAAACGTCCTTTTTTCCGGAGGCTGGCCTCAACTCTACTACCACTCACGTGCCGAGCGCGGGGCCCATTCGTCGGGAGAGAAGAAGGGATGCGAGCTGTCGCGTTCTAGTACTAGCAGCAGCAGGGAGTGAGTACTGTGGGCAGGTGGCAGCAATGGAGATGGCAATTTACCAACCGCCCTTTATTGATGCGGCTCAAAGGCATAGCCCGAAATCACCCGGCCAGCACGGCGCGCCACTGCAACTACGTACTGCTACCCAGGACTGTACTCGTACGCGCGTTGAACGCACCCGGCCCACGGTGCACCGGCGCCAAACGTGTCATTGCATCGAGCGCTCCGCTGCGCACAGGTGCATGGACCGGGCGCAGGTCACGGGCCCCCTCGCAAGGCTGGCCGCAGCCTCCTTTAACCCGGGGAGCGGAAGGGGACTAGGGGAGTAGTGGTGGGCGTGGATATCTGGGAGAGGCTTCGCGGCCGTGGGGAAAACGGCCGGACACGTAAAACCCCACCCAACACAATGACCTCCCGGGCCCACGGGCCTCGGGCCCGCGGTGCCAGTGAGGAACCCGTGACGGCGTCTGTCGATCGAAAACCCCGGACCCGGGGAAGTGGGTAGGCCAGCACGGGACGCGCCTGACGCCAACGCAGCCCGCCTAGTTCCCCTGGCCCCACGCGTCCGGCCCGGATCGACGCTCCCACCCGACGGACGGTCGCGATGCGTGCGACGCATGATGGCAAGCGTCCGTCCGTTTTTACCTTCCTGCCCTTCGCTCCTCTGCTACAAGAAGAGGGGGCCGGTGCCGGGGCTGGGGCACTGTCTAGGGGAGTGTTGTTCGAGGAGAGGAGAGGGGAGGGGGAGAGACGAGAAGGGGAACGGAAAAGAAAGCCAAAGCCCTCTCTCGCGGAGGCCAACGGCAAGGCTTCCTCCCTTGCGCCCTCGGTAATGGACAAATCTAGGGTTCTAGTTCTGTAGTATAGATTAGATCGTCCTTCTCCTCGCGTTCTTGGTCGCCGCTTTCGTTCGACGGATTTCTTGGACGGGGGATTATTTTCCCCTCCTCTGTTCTTCTTTTTCTTCTTCTTCTCTTTTTCCTTGGATCTTTTTTTCCCCGGCGGAGGTCATGCATTTGTGTGCATGTTCCCCAGGGCGTTGGATTTGGGATTAGGTTCCGTTCGCCCGCGTTCTCGGCGTGTTTTGTGGGGTTTTGTGCCCTTTTCTTCTTTCTTTTATTTTTAGTCCAAGAATATGATATGTGCCACCGGTTCTCCCTTCCGGGGTTCTCGTTTGGCCCTTAATATGTTCATCTTCTCTTGGTATTTATTTTTCCACCGTTTTTTGTTTGTAATCTCTATATGTGTAGGGTATTTCGTTTTGCTTCTTGTCCTATGCCAGAGGACATTTTTATTTTTTCAAAAACAAAATCCAGCTTTTGGGGGTTTTCTTTCGACTGAAAGAAATTCTGGGGGTGCTATGCCAGAGGCAGTTAAAGTGTAGGGTTTTTCGTTCTGCTTCTTGTATGTGCTATGCCCGAGGACAGTTCCTTATTTCTCTAAAAAAGAACTTTTGGGGTTCTCTTATCAGCGGAAGAAATTCTGGGGTTTTTCAGAGGTTTCTCCTGGGCCTGATTTCCCATATGCTTGGAAAAATTTCTCTTTTTTCCCTTGGTTCGGTCTAGTCCTGGGTACCATTACTGAGTATTTAGATGCTTTCTTTATATTTTTAATTGGGGCTTTTTGCTTGGAATTTTGCATCTCTGTTCCCATGGAGGCAAGGGGAAAACATGTCTTCTTTTTGTGCCTTGTGCCTTTCTCTCTGGAATTTTTTTTATCTTTCTGCCAGTCTTTCCTGTATTCCTACACTTTATCACTGTCAGATGGCTTACTTAACTTGTTTGTGTGCAGCAGATCAGTTCAGCGGTTCGGCTCCTGGGGACCATTGTTGGTTCGCCGAAGTAAGTAAACTCTGTTTCATGTTTTTTCCGTTTTAATCCTTGTGCTCTGAGTAGGACCTGCTATATGAGTTTCCCATGTTAATATTGCTGATGCCTAAGAGATGTTAGTCCTAGTTACGTTTGTGACGTACCTCTTTATTATTTTGCCCTACCTGATGTGATACTAGTTGCCCAATTTGCATGCTTGGTCATTACCATCCTGTATAAGCATGCACTTTCGTACGAGCAACTTTTACCGATTCCCTCGCTGGAATGACCTTGTCTCATTATAACAAGAAGGAAGAATGTAGTTAATCCCGTCAGAAAAGTATTACCATTTTTTATTTGCTTTAAACTATTATGATTAAAATAATTGGCCAGCTTACATCTAATTATATATATTATATGGAATGGAAGGAAAGCGAGAGATGCTTTCTTTTGTGCCTTTGTATTTTGAATTTATGTTTTTTGCTATATATATTCCTTGTTTGTTCCTAATTAAGATTTTCTTTCAATAAACATAAAAGACTTTATTGTTTGATTGGGTACCGTTCTCGAGTCTGTAGTGTCAACATTGTTGTTTTCTTATGTTGGTCTGTTGATATATATGCCTACTGTGGATTCACCAGCCTTTTTTGTTTACTTGTCACCTCTGTTTCCTTGGATTAACTGAAAAATGGTTTCTTTATGTGCCCTTCATACTTGATTTGTTAAGTTGTGCCATAGAACTTACATACTACCTCTTGTACCACCTGTGTTGGTCTGTTAGATAACTTGTTTCCCTTGTTTTTATGCAAAACTTCTGCTTGACTGTTAAGTTGTACAATTTGTACCTGTACTGTTGGAAGCTGACTAACTGATGTACTGTCAGATGGAGTCACACAGTGATGACTTGCCACCACCACCACCACTTCCGCCAAATGCAGAGCCGATAAAAGCTGAGTCGGCTGATGACTTGCCACCACCACCACCCCTGCCTCCTATCAAATCTGAAGAAGCAAAGAAGATCTCAAAGCCTAAGAGGGCCCTGATCGCTCGTCCTGGTTTTGGCAAGAGGGGAAATCCTATACAGCTTGTGACAAATCATTTCAAAGTCTCGTTAAAGACGACAGATGAATTCTTCCATCATTACTATGTATGTCTCTATCCTTGTTTACTTTATTGTATGCCTCTATCCTCATTTACTTTTATTGTTGTTGAATTCCTTGTGCTTCATCTAATGTCATTCCTCCGTTGTTTAATTGGATGCAGGTAAATCTGAAGTATGAGGATGACAGGCCTGTTGATGGAAAAGGTGTTGGTAGAAAAGTCATTGATAAGCTTGCTCAGACTTATCCATCAGAGCTAGCTCATAAAGACTTTGCCTATGATGGTGAAAAGAGTCTTTTTACCATTGGTGCCCTCCCACAAATTAACAATGAGTTTGTTGTGGTTCTTGAAGACGTTTCCAGTGGAAAGTAATTAACTCTCTCTGCCCTGGTCCAGTATTGTCTATTGCTGTTACTATGTCTTCTTGCATGTAACTTTCTTGCTTTTAGGTTGTCTTTTGTTGTTACTATGCCTTGTTGTTGCTCATGTAACTCTGTTGTTGCTTGTAGGACTCCTGCAAATGGCAGCCCTGGAAACGACAGTCCAGACAAGAAGAGAGTGAAAAGGCCGTATCAGACTAAAACCTTCAAGGTGGAGTTGAGTTTTGCAGCTAGAATCCCCATGAGTGCTATTGCAATGGCACTCAAAGGCCAGGAATCAGAGCACACGCAAGAAGCCATTCGGGTTATTGATATCATATTAAGACAACACTCTGCCAAACAGTATGTTTGTTTCTATGTACTTCTGAATGCTACTTTACTGTTCTTGATTTTTGTTCTCAGTGTTGATATACCATGGTAAATCTTGTCTAATTTCCTTGTGTATATTTCTTTGTGTTTGCAGGGGCTGCCTGTTAGTCCGCCAGTCATTTTTTCACAACAATCCTTCAAACTTTGTGGACTTGGGTGGGGGTGTGATGGGCTGCCGAGGTTTCCACTCAAGCTTTCGAGCCACACAGAGCGGGCTTTCTCTTAATATTGGTATGCTTTGTTGTCAATGAGCGCAGTTCTATATATAATCTTGTGACAGCATTTTAAATTAGGTGACAGTTCATATTTACAGCTACTGCTTAATTGTGCAGATGTTTCTACAACAATGATTGTGAAACCTGGCCCTGTTGTTGATTTTCTGCTGGCCAACCAGAAGGTTGACCACCCTAATAAAATTGATTGGGCTAAGGTAAGATTTCTCCTTAACTTGCTTATGAAAACCATTGATCATATATATCTAATGTGTATGTATCTCTGTATATATCTAATCCTTTTTTGTGTTGGTAGGCCAAGCGTGCACTTAAGAATTTAAGGATAAAAACAAGCCCAGCAAATACAGAATACAAGATTGTTGGTTTGAGTGAGAGGAATTGTTATGAACAAATGTAAGTGAGCATATTGGCATTTGTTGTATAAATGGCGCTTAATTAATTGTTTGGACTTGTTGCATGGCATCTTTGCATTGTAGATTTTATTGAAAGCACTATTTAGATGCTTTTATAGTTTCATGCAGCTTTCATTATTTTTATATAATTGCTTGGTGATTCTTATGCCTATCTAGGTTCTCCCTCAAGCAAAGGAATGGTGGGAATGGTGACCCTGAAGCAATAGAAATATCTGTTTATGATTACTTTGTGAAGAACCGTGGCATTGAGCTGAGGTACTCTGGTGATTTCCCTTGTATAAATGTTGGGAAACCTAGGCGGCCAACATATTTCCCCATTGAGGTTTGATTTGACTATTCCTGTAATTTATATTCTTGGTTGTGCCTTGTGCAATTCCCTGATGAATCTTTCTATGTTTGCCAGCTGTGCCAGCTGGTGCCTTTGCAAAGGTATACCAAATCTTTGAGTACCCTACAAAGATCATCTCTTGTTGAGAAGTCCAGGCAGAAGCCTCAAGAGAGGATGTCAGTTTTGTCTGATGTGAGTGGCTTATTTATTCTGTCTCAATACCTAGTTGTAGGTTTGTTATTAACTGTTTCATCAATGTCAATTTGGCAGGTACTGAAACGCAGCAGCTATGATACAGAACCCATGCTGAAGGCATGTGGAATTTCGATAGCTCAAGGCTTTACCCAAGTGTCTGGTAGGGTACTGCAGGCCCCCAAGGTCAGTCACAACTAACTGGTCCATATCTTATTTAGTTATCGTCTGTGCTTGTGAAATCCTTATGCATCTTTATTGAATCCTGTAATGTAGCTCAAAGCTGGAAATGGTGAAGATATTTTCACAAGGAATGGACGTTGGAATTTCAACAACAAGGTCAGCTAGTTTTGACTGCATTCTGTGTCTACTCTTTTATCCTGCATGTTTTCATCCATAACTTTGCTAGTTATGCTTCTGCAGAGGCTTGCTAGAGCTTGTGTGGTGGACAGATGGGCGGTTGTAAACTTTTCGGCTAGGTGTAACACCATGAACCTTGTCAATGACCTCATCAAGTGTGGGGGCATGAAGGGCATTGTAGGTTTTCCATTAACCTAACTACACATTTCCTGAAATGTTTTTGTACTGACTCTTTTTTAAATTTGCAGACAGTAGAAAAACCTCATATTGTAATTGAAGAGAATGGTTCAATGAGACGTGCACCTGCTCCAAAAAGGGTTGAGGATATGTTTGAGCAAGTGAAGTCTAAGCTTCCTGGGGCTCCCAAGTTTCTCTTGTGTATTCTTGCTGAGAGGAAGAACTCAGATGTTTATGGTTGGTTCTAAAAATCCTTAATTGTATCCCTTAAATAAGTATAGGATAATCATCTGTATCTCTTCACTAAGTTTAGTACAATCATCTGTATCATCTTTTTATTTTTCTTTTATAGGTCCATGGAAGCGAAAATGCCTTGCTGACTTTGGGATTGTCACTCAATGTGTGGCCCCAACAAGGGTCAATGACCAATATCTGACAAATGTTCTGCTGAAGATCAATGCAAAAGTTTGTGCCCCCCACATCTAATTCTTATTGAAACAGTGCTTACATTATCGTCTTCTTTGTACTGATGGTTTTTCTAATCAGCTTGGTGGAATGAACTCACTGCTACAAATTGAAATGTCCCCAAGTATACCTCTTGTATCAAAGGTCCCAACTCTCATCTTGGGAATGGATGTGTCCCATGGATCCCCTGGACAGTCTGATATACCGTCCATTGCAGCAGTATGCTACTAAATTTCCTCTGCATTAGAGTACTTCCAAATCTAAGATAACACTAGTATGCCCAAATCTAAGAGACCTATTATGTGATGTTTGTTTCCATTTTGATTATAGGTTGTTGGTTCTCGGGAATGGCCTCTTGTCTCGAAATATAGGGCTTCAGTGCGCCATGAGTCACCAAAGCTTGAAATGATAGATTCATTGTTCAAGCCACAAGGAACTAATGATGATGGCCTTGTTCGGTAAGATATTTTTTGGTTTTTGTTCAGTCATCCATACAAATGTACTATGGTGGTTCTCTTGATGTTTTCTTTTCCTGTTGCTATTCCGAACTGTTTCAGGGAGTGTCTCATTGACTTCTACACCAGTTCTGGAAAAAGGAAACCAGATCAGATCATCATCTTCAGGTTTGTCATCCTTCCTAAATAACTACTTGCAAATGTCAGTGGTCAGTATTGGAGACATACCAGGGTCATTCAGTTGTATCGCATGGTTGCCTGATTTTCTCGAGGCAATGTTGATCTCTTCTTCATTACAGGGATGGTGTTAGTGAGAGCCAGTTTAATCAGGTGCTGAACATTGAATTGGATCAAATAATTGAGGTACTGTTCATGTGGTTCTAGGGGCTCATTATTATACTATACATGAGTATCTCATTCATCTATTTCACAACTGACTTGGTGTTTATTCTATTTGGTGCAGGCCTGCAAGTTCTTGGATGAAAACTGGAACCCCAAGTTCACGCTGATTGTTGCTCAGAAAAATCACCACACCAAGTTCTTCATACCTGGATCTCCTGACAATGTCCCTCCAGGTAACATACACCACTTGTCTGCTGTATTCTATCCCATGATAATGACATTGTTCCATAATAATACTAACGTTTGAATGTTGCCATTCCACAGGCACTGTTGTAGATAATGCAGTCTGCCATCCAAGGAATTATGACTTCTACATGTGCGCTCATGCTGGAATGATTGTAAGTATTCTCTCTGGTGCATCATATTTGCTTGTTAAATGTTTTGCCCTAGTGCTGTTCTGTTTGTGATATATGCTGTTTCATACTAGCACACACAAAGGCTAAAAGTTTTGAACCATTTGTAGCCAGTATTCTCATTGTCTGCCCTAGTGCTGGTTGTTTGTGATTTATGCCATTTTCTACTGAATAGAGACCAAAAAATTGGAAGTTTTATACGACTGGTAGTTCCCTTTATCAGTTAATACTGACCTGCCTGTCGCCTTTGTTAATGGCACCTTGTTGGAACCCCAAGTTATGCACCTTGTCGGAATCATCACTGATTTACCATGATTGTGTGTGAATATTTTTTTGAAGTGTTCAAAATTTTGTAAGAGTACACTTTGTGGTTGATGCATTTAGCATATAATAAGTACAGTACAGTATGATGAAAAACTCTGGTCAGTGGGACAATTTTAATATCTTATTTGTGTAAGTTGGTATTGGATCATATGCATTACTTTATCCAGCTCTTTTTTGCATCCTGGGCATGTCAAATCTTACTTGAATGACTTGCAAGTTTTGGTTAGGCCTGGCTTTCAGTTGTATTTTTGTTGCTTGTACCATTGTGACAATTTCCAGTTTGTTGACTTGGTAGACTTGATAAAGCTAATCTCATTTGTGTGTTGCAGGGGACTACAAGGCCAACGCACTACCATATCCTGCATGATGAGATACACTTTGCCGCGGATGACCTGCAGGATCTTGTGCACTCGCTCTCATATGTGTACCAAAGGAGCACGACAGCCATATCAGTTGGTGAGTTTTGCACTTCTGTGCTTGTTTTTGCATCTGCAAAGCTTCCAACTGTTGTTAGTCTTGTGAACCCTGTGCTGATTTTGCAACCTTGTTGTGCTTCCTTGCAGTTTCTCCAATCTGCTATGCACATCTTGCGGCAGCTCAGGTGGCGCAGTTCATAAAGTTTGATGAGATGTCAGAGACGTCGTCGAGCCAGGGTGGTGGCCACACCTCTGCCGGCAGTGCCCCAGTGCAGGAGCTGCCTCGCCTCCATGAGAAAGTCCGCAGCAGCATGTTCTTCTGCTGAGCCAGCCAGCCAGCCGCACTTGCGCGTTCCAACTTTTGGCGATGCGCTTGGTTATCTAGTACTAGTAGTATGTAGTCGTGGAGTAGTGGCCTGTGATGGCCTGTTGGACTCCTGGGATGTTTTGTTCCTAAGCTGGTTGCCGCACTTGGTGCCTCAGAACCTTTGAATCCTGTCAGGATGCTGCAGTTAAACCTTTACTATCGAACCATCTAATTTGCTGCTTTCCATCTCAATGCTTGCTTAGTTTGACTTTCTTTCTGTTTGTTTTGTGGTCTCGCATGGATACCATCACTTGTGCTGAATCTAGAGTGGGTAGGATGAGCTAGATATATTCCTTTTTTTTGCCTTCTGTTTTCTGACTTCTTCAAAAATCCATCCCTACTTGGGAGGCTGCTATGGGATTGTTCTAGGTGGCATGTGTCCATTGGCCAAGCCTTTTCTTGCATTTCACTTGGATGTGTGTTTGTTTGTTTACTTAGGGCATGTACAATGGTTGATAAGATAGTCTTAAGACTTATCTCAAGTCTTGCATGTAATTTAGAGATGACAAAAAAACATGTCTACAATGTGTCATCTTTTAGCTTTATCTTCAATAACGGTGAAGTCATATTGTGATAAGAGATCATTTTTTGTCTAGACAAACATTTTCTTATGACTTCTGTCTCCACATCATCATTTATCCTATGTGGTATGCAGCCATCAACGAAAGGAAGAGTTTGACCCTATGCTTGAATCCTAATTTGATTGAGGATTTGGCAGTGATAAAGGAGGCAGGGCAAAAAAATTAATCTTTGGGGCGAAAGTTGTGAGCAAAGAGTGTTGGCGGCGATTAAAGATGTTGGGGCTGCATAAAAGTAGATAGTCCAAAATAAAATCACATCTTTCACTTGCCTACAAACAAGAAAGAATTAAGTGCAACGTGACGCTTCCCAAACAAACCAGAGTTTCTCCTGTACGTTTTTCCCGAGAAGAGGAAGAACTGTGACATATATGGTTTGCTCTTTTAACTCAGCCTTGCAAATAAGCTTCATTATGCCTACCTGGCATCCAAGCCTTTTTTCTTCTTGTCAGACCATGTTAGAGCGGATGCCTTGCACGGTATGGTATTTTGACATATATGGTTTGCTCTTTTAACTCAGCCTTGCAAATAAGCTTCATTATGCCTACCTGGCATCCAAGCCTTTTTTCTTCTTGTCAGACCATGTTAGAGCGGATGCCTTGCACGGTATGGTATTTTGACGCGATGCTTGGTTCCTCCTGCCAACGTCAAAGATCAGTACCTCACATATGTGCTGCTAAAGATAAATGCCAAGGTTTCCAGTGTGATCTGCATTGCCATCTTCAATGTACCACATAATTTGGATTTCTTTTAGCTGAACAACTGGATGCTTTGCTTTTGTTTTGTGCTGCCAATCAGCTTGGCGGGTTGAATTCATTACTGAAAAATGAAACAACCTGTGCTATTCCTCATGTCTCGAGGGTTCGAACCATCATCTTTGGTATGTTTCCCATGGTTCACCAGGACGGTCTGACGTGCCATCGGTTGCTGCACTAAGTTTTGCTTATGTATTCAGTTTCCTGCAGTAAAAACTCAGGTGTCAGCTGATGGTCCTGAAGAGAGTTTCAACCGACAATTTGCTAACTCACCTGGGTGTTTGTTGCTTTGGCCTAGGTGGTTAGTTCATTCAAGTGGCCAATCATATCAAACTACAGAGCTTCTGTGTGCACTCAGTCATCCAGGCTGGAAATGATCGATACCTTGTTTAAGCCAGTTGGAGATGACGATCATGGCCTCATTAAGTGAGTTTCTTCTGCTCAGATTTTATACAAGTGCAATTTATACAATTTTAATAACAGCGCTTCCTAATTATACGTATGCTTTAAATTAGTTGCTCACTGGGACAATAACATTTCAGGGATTCAGTAGTTGACTTCCTAAAAAACAACAATGGTCAGAAGCCGGAACAAATTATCATTTTCAGGTCAGTAGTCCTCCGTGAGATAAGTGTGCGCAAACGCTAACTGACAGTGGTTTCTGCATTTAAATAGCATAATTTTTCTGTAGAAATTGCTGAATTAATTGTCTTGTCCCTTGATGTTAAGAGTACAAACTGACTCTAAATACTCGATGCCATCTCTAAGTTTACTTTGGCACCCTGATTCTGTCTAAGGAAACTCTGTTGTCTTATGTTAGGGATGGTGTTAGCGAGAGCCAATTCAATCAGGTGCTGAACGATGAGCTAGCTCAAATCATGGAGGTAAACATAAGTGATATCCAATTCCTCATGAGCCAGTCCTGGATAGTAATGCCTACCTAATTGATACAGACATGCAAGTTTTTTGGTGGCAAGCACTTAAGTGGCAACTGGTTCCCCAAGTTCACACTGATGATTGCACAGAAGAATCATCACACGAGATTTTTCCTACGGAATGGACAGAGACCTGATCAAGTGACTAATGTCCCCCCTGGTAACCTACATCTTTTATCTAAATATTTTTTCTAATCTTCCAATTTTTGTGGAGGATTGCAATCCTTGGCAATTGTTAGGTTGTTTGATTTGTATGTACTTTTTAATGGGGGTACTGTATAATCTCATAGGAATCTAAACACCTACCACAGAACCATTATTTACAATTTTGTATAGGATTAAACGAGCAATTCCTAGGCTTTTCTACACATACGTTCTTATCATATCCCTAGTGTAGTGTAAAAAACGCTCTTATATTATGGGACGGAGGGAATACAATCCCAAGTCATTCTGGTTGTATATTCCAGGGGACTACAAGGCCAACACACTACCATGTGTTCCGAGATGAGACAGGCTTCTCCGCTGATGAGCTGCAGGAGCTCGTCCACTCCCTTTCCTATGCGTATGTGCACTGAAGTAGTTGCAAAAGATTCAGCCCTTACCTTGCCTCTGACGATCAACGGTGCATTCCTCTGACATTTTTATGCTTGTGAACTCGTTTCAGGTACCAGAGGAGCACCACAGCCATCACAGCTGGTAATCATGATTTGCCATTACTTGATTTCGCAACATACGCCAAAAGGGCATGGTTGATCATCTGATTTTCCCTCTCAGTTGCTCCCATCTTCTACGCACAGCTTGGGGGGGGGGGCGCAGGTGGCCAAGTTCACCAGGCTCAATGACATGTCGGAGACGTCGTCCCAGGCTGAGGCTGCCCCGGTGCCGGAGCTGCCTCGTCTGCATCCCACGATAGCATCGTCCATGTTCTTCTGCTGAATCGCGCGGTTTCCCCATCGTCGGTGGTTGGAAGCGACTGAAACTTTACCAAATGCTAGACGGAACCGGTCGTATTGTTCATGCCTGAGCGCTGAAGTATGCTTTTGGTCTTAGCTACTAGATTTAATGGATGTTATCTCCAAGAACAATCTTTGATTGCTATCATGGAGTTGCTTGCCAACAATAATTTGTACTTTTGATGGTCAAGACCTAGACCCTCTGCTCATGTGCAAGGTGCCAACGTATTCTGGATGTTAAGTTTATAAATATGGTCGACAGCATGTCCAATGGTTTATAAGTTTGGGATTCATAATAAGTGTCTTTATAGTTTTGTGATTATGTACTTCAGTTAGCAAGGAAAAGCCTGGCTTTTGACCCGGCTTAGGCCTTGTTCGGTTGCAGTGGATTTAATCCTCTAGGTGATCCCCAACCCCTCACTCAATCCCCACTGATCCCATCCCAATAATGGTGTGAAATATATAGCAGTTCATATGCTGATGCAGCACTAATCAGAAAGTACTGCTTTACACAAAATGGAACTGTTAGACAATTTACCAATGTGCTCTGTGCATGAAATTCAGAAGCAATACTAGAATAAAATTGTAAGTCAGGGGTACAATCCCGGTGAAAACCGAGGGTTTTGGAGGTGTATGAAATTCAGAAGCAATACTTGAATATATAACAGTTTATATGAGACAGGATTACAATCCACGCTGGGCTTAACTGAACACACCTATAAGATTGACCGGGATGAAACCCCGGGTGGGATGAAACCATGGGGTTTGGCCCCGATCCCGGCAGGGTGGGTTCTAACCGAATGAAGCCTTACAGGTTAGAGGAGATTGTAGTGAAATATACTAACATAGTAGGAAAGAACTAAGTAAAATAGAGGATTACCCATTATTAAATCTATTTCTTCTAAAAACCACTAAAAGGAAAATCCATAAACATACCCACAAGAATGCAACTAAGAGATACTCCTCCCTTCACAAAATATAAGGCGCGCTTGACTTTTTTTGGTCTTCATCACACAACTTTGACTAGGACTTTTACTTATTGCATGTCTACCAAATTAATATAAAGACAGATGAACTAAAATTATTTTACAAGACAAATATGACAATACTATTTATACATGTTCAATAAATGCACTTTGATATATACTGCCATGCTTTATATTTTGGGTACACCATGCTTTATGATGGTCAAAGCCATGCATCAAAGACCGTGAAAAATCAACCATGCTTTATATTTTGGGAAGGAGGAAGTAATTATTAGAAGGACGGTTAGGGGATTAATTTGACCATAAGTTGCAATCAAGAAGTAATTTCCAAGTGTCAAACTGAAATTATGATGTAATTTACATTATTCAGACCAATCCAAAATAGCAGAGAAAAAATATCCATCAAACCTTATCTAGTCAATCAAGCCAACGTTTTCTTATATTTGGTTCAAATTTACATTTAAAGTTCCCAAATGGTTCGCACTAATTACTAGTGTAGCCTAGTCTAATTACTAGTGTATCCTGGTTTAAAACATCAAGTCCATATAAGAATACATTGAGCATCAAAATTCAAATCAGATGTCAGGTGGGAAAACTCTACTGTTTCTAATGCAGTACAATATTGAATACTTTGAGGTAGGAATCAGACGAATCATATCGCAAGTCTCTGAGGTGTGAGTCATGCTTTTTCTATAGAATTGACTCTTTGATCTTCATACAAATGACTGCGGCGATCTATCATCTCCCAATACTTTATTCAGAGCTCAAACTTACCTTGAACTACTGAGGGTCATCAAACTCAAAACCATCTATCAGCACATCATATTTGTATTCCATATGAGATCGCAAGAAGTCAAGAACAGCCAGGACATTGTTTATTTGGTGGCTTTTAGATCTGTTTTCTGCTGTGAAAGTATAAACCTCACTGCCAATTTCTATCCAGCTGCATCCAGTGTTCGTCTTCAGCCCTCCCTCCTTCATCATCATCCTCACTCTGGCCACATCACTCCAGCAATCAATGCTAGCGTATAGATTTGCTAGCTGTACATGAGTTGCAGCACAACCTGGCTCCAGCTTAAGACGGTGCTCTGCAGCATGGATGCCAATCGGAATGTTTCCATGCATCCTACAGGCAGCCAGCAGAGAACCCCATATGACTGCATTTGGGGGCGTGGACATTGTACGGATCAAATCCCATGCTTCATCGAGCAATCCTGCCCGGCCGAGGAGGTCTACCATACACGAATAGTGATCTAACTCTGGTTCTATTCCAAGTCCGATCATTGCCTCGAAGCAGTGCCGGCCTTCCTCTACAAGGCATGCATGCCGACATGATGACAGGATGCCAAGGAAGGAGATTACATCAGGCACTATGTGCTCCTCCTCCATTTCTTTTAGTAAGCTTAGACAATGCTCAGCAAGGCCATGCTGTGCATATCCAAAGATCATAGAGTTCCAAGAAACCAGGTCCTTGCACACAATGCTCTCAAATATTGATTGGGCCTCAATTATATTCCCGCACTTTGCATACATTGATATCAGTGCATTCGAGACATGCACACACAAATCAAAACCCATTCTTAGTTCTAGACCGTGAACACTCTTACCAAGTGCAAGAAGTGCGTGATTAGTGCACATACTGAAGATAGTGGCAAATGTGATGTCATTAGGCCTGCACGCTGACTGCCTCATCAGCTGAAATACCTTGAGGCATGGCTCAACCTGATTATCCTGTGCATAACCAGAAATGAGTGCTGTCCACGACACAGTATTTTTTATTGGCATGCTCTGAAAAACCTGACAAGCATTCTCCAGCTGAGAACATCTTGCATATAAGCTAATCAGAGAAGTACCAGAAAGTACGGACAATTCATAACCAACTTTCACCAGTAGAGCATGGAGCTGAGCACCTGTCCTAATGGATTGCTTAACAGCACAAAAGCTCATGGCAGATGCTAATATAGATATATCGGCACTTATTCCTTTCCTATGCAACTCCACAAGTAGCACAAACTTGTTTCCCTTTGCGAGTTTATTCATGGAAGGAGAAGCAGAGATATCATGAGAATCAATGGTATCAGGTAAAATTTGCTCTGTGTTATTGCTTGAGCTAGCGAACCACACTTCTCCATTATGCATACCATGATTTCCTAACTGAACTCCCAAGATGTCATGCATACAATCATTGATAATGCGGTGATGAGACAGACCTTCCTCTTTGCCATTATATGCCTTCCCTGGCACCAGGTGCAAAACTCTCAACGCATCATGTATGCCGCGCCCCTCTTGCTTTGTTGATCTCTCAGATGGTAAGTGACTGCCAAAATTCGCCACACACAGACGAATCGGTGACAATGATGGTAAATGGCTGCTGAAATGGTACCAGAGTAGATGTCTGTGCTTGTGCATGGCCGAAGTTGTCCATGGGCAAACCCAACGGCGAGCGCAGGAAGTCGTGTCACGCCTCCGTTTGGAGAGGCCTAGAAGCATGAACAGCTAAACCCACGCCTGGTGAAGGGAAACCGAGGTCTTGAGTTAGTTATGCTTATCATGAGGGAAGATTTACTGATCCACTGGACTCAGAGCTTTATGCGTATCATAAGCAGATTGTGGCTGCATTACTAACCCTGCAGCGTCTCCTCCAGCATGCTTGCACACGAACATCAACTTAAGGAGATTCCGACTGCACGCCAAGCTTGGATGGCCAATAGCTTAACTGTCCCTACAGCAACAGAGAAGGCACGGTTAGTAATAGTACTGTGCAAGACGATTTTGTATTGTCAGCTGGAGAATGCTTGCCAGTAATACAATAGAGAGATGCTTGCTAGTAATGCAATACAGAGATGCTTGCTAGTACCAAATCAATGGTCTGTTTCATCTTCTATTTGACAAGTTCTCAACAATTGACAACAAAAGTGTCCTGCACAATCACACATAACAGAATCTCTACGTCTGCTGTTCAATTCGAGCACCAAAGCATGACACACTTGGGCACTGGGCACACACACATATACGAAATATTACTAGCAAGCACTGGAGTATGTAAAACCGTTGCCGGCTGCAGGCTGCCTGAAAATTCACCTGAACCGAGATTGACCAAAGCCTGCAACACGGCGGCCGGGGACTGGGGTAGCCGCCAGACGGCGACAGCCTTGGAGATGGGGCCGTAGGAGCAGCGCCGGCGGACCGCGGGATGGGGGGAGGCGGGGACAGGCGAGCAGCGCCAGCGGCGGCTGCGCGTGCGTTCGGGTTTGGGGAGAATCAGAAACGAGCAATACCTCTGCCTTTGTCTTTTTTTTTGACATTTTATGCGCCGGTTTATGGAACTGGCGTACCTCGTGGGCCGGCCCAGAAACACGTAGCCTATATATAGCGCGAAAAGATATCCAAAAAAATTGCTTCCGTGTTACAGCGCGAAACTTTTATGAACAATTGTACCCGCGCTATCCATCCATCAAGCAGCAAGGATCGTACGTGGATACCATCTCGCTAGGGTTTCTTCTCCCCTCCGCGGCGACTCGATCGTCAATGTAGGGTTCCCGCTACCCTTCCCCCGTCTCCGCCGAAGGGCTGCGCTCGGACCGATCCAGGGGCGCTCTGGCAGCGGTGCCCGGTCTTGGCGTCCGTCTCTTTGGTTCGGGGTTAGGCTAGGGTTTTGGCCGAACACCCGATCGAAAAATCTTCTCGGGTCAGGGAACAACATGGTGGCGTCGGCGTCGAACTCCAAGACACGGGACCTGGAAGCGTTGATGAGCAAGCTGGGCCTCCAGGAGGAGGACATGGATGATGTGGTGGTGGAAAAGGAAGATCCATTGCCGCCAGAGACGACTAGATGGATGGCCATAGCGCGTGTCCACACGGAGAAGAAATACAATCAATATGGTTTCTACAAGATGATGAGAGCGACATGGGATCTTGCGCAGCCAGTGCAGATTCTCCCTCTTGAGGAAAACCTATATACGTTGCAATTTGCGTGCCTGGGTGACTGGGAGCGTGCTATGCAGGAAGGGCCCTGGAACTACAAGGGCAACGCGGTGATAATGGCTGAATACGATGGATTTACAAAACCCTCGCTAATGAAGCTGGATACATTGGAGCTGTGGATGCAAGTGCACGATTTGCCTAATGGTTTCTATCCTCTCTTAAAAGCCCTTGCCAGGAAGGTGGGAGAGGTTGTTTATGCCGAGACTAAGTCACGGGACTTTGAGGGGAACTTCTACAGGGTGAGGATCAAAATCAATGTGTTTAAACCCCTAAAGAATGATGTCAGTCTGGTTCACAAGGAGGAGCGGCAGATTTTCAAGGTCAAGTACGAGAGGCTCCTGGATTGGTGCGTCGTTTGTGGCCACCTAGGGCACCAGTTCAAGGAACACGGCGACGGCATACACCCTAAATCAACTTAGTTTTTAAGGAGCTGCGTGTAGAGTGGTCCAAAGGGGCTGGTCCGGGGCCTGGTCAGAATCGTTTTGCTGGACGGGGTGGCCGCGGCAGAGGCGCGGGGCGTGCAGGCCAATCAGGTGGGCGAGGATCGGCACCGGCTGACTATTCAGAAGAGGGCATGACACATGATACCACAATGACAGAGGTTGATGATAGCCGCAAGCGCACCAAGGGCGACGTTGTTGACAAGAACCAAACCTCAAACCCCCAGGCGCAGGTGGCGCCTGCAGGACCGAGTACGACGGCGGGGGAGTCTACTCTTCTGCTCTTAGCTCCACCTTTGGTGGTCAGCCCGAGCTCCAAACAGGAACCCAAGAGGGCCAAGACTGTTGCATGTGCAGAGACTGCTCCAAAGGTCTCGTTGGTGTCCAAGTTTCGAGAGAACATATCGGCCTCCTCCAACTTGGAGGGTCGACGGGATCAATGAATACCCTATGCTGGAACTGTCGTGGTGTGGGCCATGCCGCGACGGTTAACGAGCTTCGCGAGCTAGCGAAGAAGTTTGCCCCCCCTATTCTCTGTATTGTAGAAACTCGGATTAAGAGAGGTAGGGTAGAATCACTTGCTGGAACATTGGGTTATGATAATAGTTTTGCTATAGATAGTCAAGGAACGAGTGGTGGCATTGGACTTTTTTTGGAACAATCCAATAAAAGTTGAGATTCTGGGTTATTCTGTTTACCATATTGATTGCTCAATTCTCGACCCCGGGAAGGATCCTTGGCGGTTGACATGTGTGTACGGGGAAGCGCAAACACATCCGAGGCATCAAACATGGACTGTGCTAAAAAAACATAAGCAGTACAAGCACGCTGTCGTGGTTGTGCATATGCGATTTTAATGAAGTCCTGCGTCCGGACGAGCACGAGGGTGTGGGGCAGCGTAGCAATGCTCAGATCTAGGGTTTTCGGGACACCATCGACGTGTGCATGTTGATGGATTTGGGGTATAGAGGCCGCTTTTGGACGTTTGAGAAGAAGGTGGCAGGTGGCACTTTCACCCGAGTCAGACTGGATAGGGATCTTGGATCGGCTGAGTGGAGCGCTCAGTTTCCTCTAGCGAGTTTGTCTCATCTGACAGCTGCTACATCAGATCATTGTCCAATCTTGTTGGAAATAAATGAGCCCAATGCGCCTACAGGACGCAAAGAATTCAGGTATGAAACTATGTGGGAAACGCATGAGCATTGGAAGGACACAATCCTGGAAAAATGGAGCTCCAAACATCCCGGACACACAGTAGAGGAGATCCGGCGCAAGCTAACGGAACTAGAAACTGATCTGTCGAGGTGGAACAAGGACACTTTTGGCAGTGTACGCAAAGAGATTCGTGCCCTAAAAATAGAGTTGGACCGGCTAAGGGGTGATGCCGGGAGGACCGGGCCTTCACACGTGGAGACAAAAATCAATGATAAACTCGTGGAGCTGTATCACCGGAAGGAATTGATGTGGCGACAGAGATCTAGGATCGAGTAGCTCACTGCAGGAGATAAGAATACTTGGTTTTTTCATCTCAGAGTGAGTATCAGGCGCAAGAAGAACATGGTGAAGGCCTTAGAAAATTCGTTGGGAGCGCTCATTGAGGATCCAGGAGAGCTCAAGGAGATGGTTAATGACTTTTACAAGACGCTATACACATATGAAGGAGTTACGAGACTTGAAGAGGTTATGGCGCATGTTCCAGTTAAGGTGACAGTGGGCATGAACGGCATCTTATGTGCTCCATACACAAATGAAGAGGTGAAGGTGGCTCTCTTCCAAATGTTCCCGACGAAGGCACCAGGACCAGATGGCTTCCCGGCTCACTTTTACCAAAGACACTGGCCGTTATGCGGAGATGAGATCACACGAGCTGTCCTCAGAATTGTCAGAGGGGAGGAGAGTGCGGAGAGCATTAATGATACTGTTTTGGTGTTAATACCAAAGGTAATGAATCCAACTCTTCTTTCTCAATTCCGACCCATAAGTTTATGCAACGTCCTATACAAGATTGCTTCAAAGGTTGTGGCTAACAGACTTAAGCAAATACTTCCTGACATTATCTCTGAGGAACAGTCAGCCTTTGTCCCAGGCAGGCTAATAACAGACAACATCATTTGTGCTTACAAGTGTCTGCATTTCATGAAGAGATCTGATAACCCACAAGTATAGGGGATCAACTGTAGCCTCTTTCGATAAGTAAGAGTGTCGATCCCAATGAGGAGCTAAAGGTAGAACGAATATTCCCTCAAGTTCTATCGACCACCGATACAACTCTACGCACGCTTGACGTTTGCTTTACCTAGAACAAGTATGAAACTAGAAGTACTTTCTAGGTGTTTTTGGATAGGTTTGAAAGAAAATAAAGAGCGCGTAAATAAAAACTAGGGGCTGTTTAGATGAATACACAACTAAGTTAGTTTTAGTAGAGAGGTTTTTGTCACGAGAAAGTTATTTGTCCCTAGGCAATCGATAACTAGACCGGTAATCATTATTGCAATTTTATTTGAGGGAGAGGCATAAGCTAACATACTTTCTCTACTTGGATCATATGCACTTATGATTGGAACTCTAGCAAGCATCCGCAACTACTAAAGATCATTAAGGTAAAACCCAACCATAGCATTAAAGTATCAAGTCCCCTTTATCCCATACGCAAACAACCTACTTAGTCGGGTCTGTGCTTCTGTCACTCACACCACCCACCATAAGCAAATCATGAACATATTGCAAACCCTATAGCGGGAATCCTTCACGCTTGCGCGACACAGAGAGCACCATAGGACAACACCAATAATAAAACATGCAACTCAAACCAATCTTGATCATCAAATAACCCAAAGGACAAAACATATCTACTCAAACATCATAGGATAGCCATACATCATTGAGAAATAATATATAGCGTTGAGCACCATGTTAAGTAGAGATTAGAGCGGGTAAGAGAGAGGTTACACCGCTGCATAGAGGGGGGAAGAGTTGGTGATGATGGCGGTGAAGTTGTTGGTGAAGATTGCGGTGATGATGATGGCCACGGCAGCGTTCCGGCGCCACCGGAAGAGAAGGGGAGAGGGGGCCCCTTCGTATTCTTCTTCCTTGACATCCTCCCTAGATGGGAGAAGGGTTTCCCCTCTGGTCCTTGGCCTCCATGGCATGGGAGGGGCGAGAGCCCCTCCGAGATTGGATTTGTCTCTCTCTGTTTCTGCGTTCTGTTCTGCTGCCCTTTCACCGTTTCGTATATATATGGAGATCCGTAACTCCGATTGGACTGAAATCTTCGCCGTGATTTTTTACTAAAAAATAGCTTTCTTGCGGCCGAAGAAGGGCATCAACCGCCTTACGAGGGGCCCATGAGGGTCAGGGGCGCGCTCGTGCCTCCCTCGGGCACCGTCTCGTGTGGATTTTCCTTCCCATATTCTCCGAATATTCCAAAAGTAATCTCCGTCTGTTTTTCCCATTTGGACTCCGTTTGATATGGATATTCTGCGAAACAAAAACATGCAACAAACAAGAACTGGCACTGGGCACTGGATCAATTGTTAGTCCCCAAAAATAGTATAAAAAGTTGCCAAAAGTATATGAAAGTTGTAGAATATTGGCATGGAACAATAAAAAATTATAGATACGACGGAGAAGTATCAGCATCCCCAAGCTTAATTCCTGCTCGTCCTCGAGTAGGTAAATGATAAAAAAGATAATTTTTGATGTGGAATGCTACCTAGCATAATCTTGATCATGTATCTAATCATGGCATGAATATTAAGACACGAGTGATTCAAAGCAATAGTCTACCATTTGACATAAAAACAATAATACTTCAAGCCTACTAATAAAGCAATCATGTCTTTTCAAAATAACATGGCCAAAGAAAGTTATCCCTACAAAATCATATAGTCTGGCTATGCTCCATCTTCACCACACAAAATATTCACATCATGCACAACCCCGACGACAAGCCGAGCAATTGGTTCATACTTTTTAACGCGCTTCAGCTTTTTCAACCCTCACGTAATACATGAGCGCAAGCCATGGATATAGCACTGTAGGTGGAATAGAATATGATGGTGGAGGTTATGTGGAGAAGACAAAAAAGGGAGAAAGTCTCACAACGACGCGGCTAATCAACGGGCTATGGAGATGCCCATTAATTGATGTCAATGTGAGGAGTAGGGATTGCCATGCAACGGATGCACTAGAGCTATAAGTATATGAAAGCTCAAACTGAAACTAAGTGGGTGTGCATCCAACTTGCTTGCTCATGAAGACCTAAGCGCATTTGAGGAAGCCCATTGTTGGAATATACAAGCCAAGTTCTATAATGAAAATTCCCACTAGTATATGAAAGTGATAACTCAAGAGACTCTCTATATGAAGAACATGGTGCTACTTTGAAGCACAAGTGTGGTAAAAGGATAGTAACATTGCCCCTTTTTCTCTCTTTTTTTGCGGGCTTCTTTGGCCCCCTTTTTTTATTTAGGCTTCTTTGGCCTCTCTTTTTATGGGGAAATGCTCTAATAATGATGATCATCACACTTTTATTTACTTACAACTCAATATTACAACACGATACTAGAACAAAGATATGACTCTATATGAATGCCTCCGTGTAATGCGGGATGTGCAATGATCTAGCGTAGCGATGACATAAAAAAATGGACAAGCCATGAAAACACCATGCTAGCTATCTTACGATCATGCAAAGCAATATGACAATGAATGCTCAAGTCATGTATATGATGATGATGGAAGTTGCATGGCAATATATCTCGGAATGGCTATGGAAATGCCATGATAGGTAGGTATGGTGGCTGTTTTGAGGAAGATATAATGAGGTTTATGAAGGAAATATGCCCTAGAGGCAATAATAAAGTTATTATTTATTTCCTTATATCATGATAAATGTTTATTATTCATGCTAGAATTGTATTAACCGGAAACATAATACATGTGTGAATACATAGACAAACAGAGTGTCACTAGTATGCCTCTACTTGACTAGCTCGTTAATCGAAGATGGTTATGTTTCCTAACCATAGACATGAGTTGTCATTTGATTAACGGGATCACATCATTAGGAGAATGATGTGATTGACTTGACCCATTCCGTTAGCTTAGCACTTGATCGTTTAGTATGTTGCTATTGCTTTCTTCATGACTTATACATGTTCCTGTAACTATGAGATTATGCAACTCCCGTTTACGGAGGAACACTTTGGGTGCTACCAAAGCGTCACTGGCAATCTGGGTGATTATAAAGGAGTACTACAGGTGTCTCCAAAGGTACATGTTGGGTTGGCGTATTTCGAGATTAGGTTTTGTCACTCCGATTGCTCGGAGAGGTATCTCTGGGCCCTCTCGGTAATGCACATCACTATAAGCCTTGCAAGCAATGTAGCTAATGAGTTAGTTACGGGATGATGCATTACGGAACGAGTAAAGAGACTTGCGGTAACGAGATTGAACTAGGTATTGGATACCGACGATCGAATCTCGGGCAAGTAACATACCGATGACAAAGGAAACAACGTATGTTGTTATGCGGTTTGACCGATAAAGATCTTCGTAGAATATGTAGGAGCCAATATGGGCATCCAGGTTCCGCTATTGGTTATTGACCGAGAATAGTTCTAGGTCATGTCTACATAGTTCTCGAACCCGTAGGGTCCGCACGCTTAACGTTACGATGACAGTTTTATTATGAGTTTTGATGTACCGAAGGAGTTCGGAGTCCCGGATGGGATCGGGGACATGACGAGGAGTCTCGAAATGGTCGAGACGTAAAGATCGATATATTGGACGACTATATTCGGAGTTCGGAAAGGTTCCGAGTGATTCGGGTATTTTTGGGAGTACCGGAGAGTTACGAGAATTCGTATTGGGCCTCTTTGGGCCATACGGGAAAGGAGAGAAAGGGCCAAAAGAGTGGCCGCACCCCTCCCCTTGGACTAGTCCGAATTGGACTAGGGAGGGGGGCGCACCCTTCCTTCCTTCTCCTTCTCTCTTCCCCTTCCTTGTCTCCTACTCCTAATACATGGAAGGACTCCTAGTTGGACTAGGAAAGGGGGAATCCTACTCCCGGTGGGAGTAGGACTCCCCATGGCGCGCCCTCCTAGGGCGGCCTCCTCCTCCCTCCCTCCTTTATATACGGGGCAGGGGCACCCCATGAACACACAAGTTGATCTACGGATCGTTCCTTAGCCGTGTGCGGTGCCCCTTCCACCATATTCCACCTCGGTCATATCGTCGCGGAGTTTAGGCGAAGCCTGCGCGATAGAACATCATCATCGTCACCACACCGTCGTCTTGTGGAACTCATCCCCGACACTTTGCTGGATCGGAGTCCGGGGATCGTCATCGAGCTGAACGTGTGCTGAACTCGTAGGTGCCGTACGTTCGGTACTTGGATCGGTCGAATCGTGAAGACGTACGACTACATCAACCGCGTTGTCATAACGCTTCCACTTACGGTCTACGAGGGTACGTGGACAATACTCTCTCCCCTCTCGTTGCTATGCATCACCATGATCCTTGCGTGTGCGTAGGAATTTTTTTGAAATTACTACGTTCCCCAATAGTGGCATCCGAGCCTAGGTTTTATGCGTTGATGTTATATGCACGAGTAGAACACAAGTGAGTTGTGGACGGTATAAGTCATACTACCTACCAGCATGTCATACTTTGGTTCAGCGGTATTGTTGGATGAAGCGGCCCGGACCGACATTACGCCAGACGCTTACGCGAGACTGGTTCTACCGGCGTGCTTTGCACACAATTGGTGGCGGGTGTCGGTTCTCAACTTTAGTTGAACCGAGTGTGACTACGCCCGGTCCTTGCGAAGGTTAAACGGAGTCTATTTGACAAACTATCGTTGTGGTTTTGATGCGTAGGTGAGAACGGTTCTTGCTAAGCCCGTAGCAGCCACGTAAAATTTGCAACAACAAAGTAGAGGGCGTCTAACTTGTTTTTGCAGGGCATGTTGTGATGTGATATGGTCAAGACGTGATGAGATATAAGTTGTTGTATAAGATGATCATGTTTTGTTGAAGTTATCGGCAATCGCGTAAGCCCTATGGTTGTCTCTTTGTTGCATAAGATGCAAGTGCCAAATAATTGCTTTACTTTAACGCTATGCGATAGCAATAGATGCAAGAGCAATAGTTGGCGAGATAACCATGTGATGACACATTGATATAGATCAAGATGATGAAGATAATGTTGTCGTGCGGTGACGATAAAGATCATGACAAGACTTTGGAGATGGAGATCAAAGGCAAGATGATCATGGCCATATCATGTCACATATTTTGATTGCATATGATGTTTATCTATTATACATCTTATTCTTGCTTTGATTGACGTTAGCATTTTAAGATGATCTCTCACTAATTATCAAGAAGTGTTCTCCCGAGTATGCACCGTTGCCAAAGTTCGTCGTGCCCGGACACCACGTGATGATCGGGTGTGATAAGCTCTACATCCATCTACAACGGGTGCAAGCCAGTTTTGCACACGCCGAATACTCAGGTTAAACTTGACGAGCCTAGCATATGCGGATATGGCCTCGAAGCACGGAGACCGAAAGGTCGAGCGTGAATCATATAGTAGATATGATCAACATAGTGATGTTCACCATTGAAAACTACTCCATCTCACGTGATGATCGGTTATGGTTTAGTTGATTTGGATCACGTGATCACTTAGATGACTAGAGAGATGTCTGTCTAAGTGGGAGTTCTTAAGTAATATGATTAATTGAACTTAAATTTATCATGAACTTAGTCCTGGTAGTATTTTGCAAATTATGTTGTAGATCAATAGCTTGCGTTGTTGCTTTCATATGTTTATTTTGATATGTTCCTAGAGAAAATTGTGTTGAAAGATGTTAGTAGCAATGATGCGGATTGGATCCGTGATCCGAGGTTTATCCTCATTTACGCACGTAAGAATTATGTCCTTAATGCACCGCTAGGTGACAAACCTATTGCGGGAGCGGATGCGGCGTTATGAACGTTTGGCTAGCTCAAAAGCAAAAGGATGACTACTTGATAGTTTAGTGCACCATGCTTAAACGGCTTAGAATCGGGACTTCAAAGACGTTTTGAACGTCATGGACCATATGAGATGTTCCAGGAGTTGAAGTTAATATTTCCAGCAAATACCGAGTTGAGAGATATGAAGTCTCCAACAAGTTCTAAAGCTAAAAGATGGAGGAGAATCGCTCAACTAGTGAGCATGTGCTCAGATTGTCTTGGTACTTCAATCGCTTGAATCAAGTGGGAGTTAATCTTCCGGATAAGATAGTGATTGACAGAATTCTCTAGTCACCATCACTAAGTTACTAGAACTTCGTGATGAACTATAGTATGCAAGGGATGACGAAAAGCGATACCGAGCTCTTCGTGATGTTGAAATCGACGAAGGTAGAAATCAAGAAAAGACCATCAAGTGTTGATGATTGACAGGACCACTAGTTTCAAGAGAAGGGCAAAGGGAAAGAAAGGGAACTTCAAGTGGAAAGACAAGCAAGTTGTCACTCCTGCGAAGAAGCCCAAAGCTGGACCATAGCCTGAAACTGAGTGTTTACACTGCAAAGGAAATTGTCACTGGAAGCGGAAATGCCCTGAATATTTGGTGGATAAGAAGGATGGCAAAGTGAACAAGGGTATATTTGATATACAAATTATTGATGTGTGCATTACTAGTGTTTATAGTAGCCCCTGAGTATTTGATACTTGTTTGGTTGCTAAGATTAGTAACTCGAAACAGGAGTTACAGAATAAACAGAGACTAGTTGAAGGAAAAGTGACGATGAGTGTTGGAAGTAGTTCCAAGATTGATATGATCATCATCGCACACTCCTATATTTTCGGGATTAGTGTTAAACCTAAATAAATGTTATTTGGCGTTTGCGTTGAGCATGAATATGATTTGATCATGTTTATTGCAATACGGTTATTCATTTAAAATCGGAGAATAATTGTTGTTACATTTACATGAATAAAACCTTCAATGGTCATACACCCAATGAAAATAGTTTGTTGGATCTCGATCGTAGTGATACACATATTCATAATATTAAGGCCAAAATATGCAAAGTTAATAATGATAGTGCAACTTATTTGTGGCACTACCATTTGGGTCATATCGGTGTAAAGCGCATGAAGAAACTCCATAAAGATGGATTTTCGGAATCACTTGGTTATGAATCGTTTGATGCTTGCGAACCGTGCCTTTTGGGCAAGATGACTAAAACTCCGTTCTTGAACAATGGAACGAGCTACCGACTTATTGGAAATAATACATCTTGATGTATGCGGACCAATGAGTATGAAGGCTCGTGGCAAGTATCGTTATTTTCTCGACCTTAACAAGATTTTTTGAGCAGATATGTGTATATCTACTTGATGAAACATAAGTCTGAAATAGTTGAAAGGTTCAAAGAATTTTAGGGTGAAGTGGAAAATCATCGTAACAAGAAAATAAAGTTTCTGCGATCTGATCGCGGAGAGGAATATTTGAGTTACGAGTTTGGTCTTCAATTAAAACAATGTGGAATAGTTTCACAGCTCACGCCACAGAACACCACAACGTTATGGTGTGTCCGAACGTCGTAACCGCACTTTATTGGATATAGTGCGATCTATGATGTCTCTTCTTGATTTACCAATATAGTTTTGGGGTTATGCATTAGAGACATTGCATTCACATTAAAAGGGCACCATCTAAATCCGTTGAGACGACAACATATGAACTGTGGTTTAGCAAGAAACCCAAGTTGACGTTTCTTAAAGTTTGGGGCTGCGATGCTTATGTGAAAAAGTTTCATCCTGATAAGCTCGAACCCAAATCGGAGAAGTGCGTCTTCATAGAATACCCAAAGGAAATAGTTGGGTACACCTTCTATCACAGATCCGAAGGCAAGATATTCGTTGCTAAAAATGGATCCTTTCTAGAGAAGGAGTTTCTCTCGAAAGAAGTGAGTGGGAGGAAAGTAGAACTTGATGAGGTAATTGTACCTTCTCCCTTATTGGAAAGTAGTTCATCACAGAAATCAGTTCCGATGATTCCTACACCAATTAGTGAGGAAGTTAATGATGATGATCATGAAACTTCAGATCAAGTTGCTACCAAACCTCGTAGGTCTTCCAGAGTAAGATCCGCACCCGAGTGGTACGGTAATCATGTTTTGGAAGTCATGTTACTAGACCATGATGAACCTACGAACTATGAGGAAGCGACGATGAGCCCAGATTCCGCGAAATGGCTTGAGGCCATGAAATCTGAGATAGGATCCATGTATGAGAACAAAGTATGGACTTTGATTGACTTGCTCGATGATCGAGCAAGCCATGTTAAATAAATGGATCTTCAAGAGGAAGACGATACATCGATAGTAGTGTTACTATCTACAAAGCTCGACTTGTCACAAAAGGTTTTCGACAAGTTCAAGGTGTTGACTACAATGAGATTTTCTCAACTATAGTGATGCTTTAGTCTGTCCGACTCATGTTAGCAATTGCCACATTTTCTGAAATCTGGCAAATGGATGTCAAAACTGCATTCTTTAATGGATTTATTAAAGAAAAGTTGTATATGATGCAACTAGAAGATTTTGTCAATCCTAAAGGTGCTAACAAAATGTGCAAGCTCCAGCGATCCATCAATGGACTGGTACGTTGCAAGCATCTCGGAGTTGGAATATACGCTTTGATGTGTGGATCAAAGCATATGATTTTATATGCACTTTTGAAAGGCTCAGATTTACAAGAAAGTGAGTGGGAGCACTACAGCCTTTCTGATAAGTATATGTGAATGACATATTGTTGATCGGAGCATCAAGATCTATAGAGATAGATCAATACACTTGATAAGTTTTTCAATGAATACATACCTTGACAAGATTTTGAAGTAGTTCAAAATGGAATAGTCAAAGAAAGAGTTCTTGCCTGTGTTACAAGGTGTGAGATTGAGTAAGACTCAAAACCCGACCACGGCAGAAGATAGAAAGAGAATGAAAGTCATTCCCTATGCATCAGCCATAGGTTCTATAAAGTATGTCATGCTGTGTACCGGATCTATTGTATACCCTACACTGATTTTGGCAAGGAGTACAATAGTGATCTAGGAGTAGATCACTGGACAGCGGTCAAAATTATCCTTAGTGGAATAAGGATATGTTTCTCGATTATGGAGGTGACAAAAGGTTCATCGTAAAGGATTACGTCGATGCAAGTTTTGACACTGATCTAGATTACTCTAAGTCTCAATCTGGATACATATTGAAAGTGGGAGCAATTAGCTAGAGTAGCTCCGCAAGAGCATTGTTGACATAGAAATTTGCAAAATACATACGGATCTGAATGTGGCGGAATCTGCTGACTAAACTTCTCTCACAAACAAAACATGATCACACCTTAGTACTCTTTGGGTGTTAATCACATAGCGATGTGAACTAGATTATTGACTCTAGTAAACCCTTTGGGTGTTGGTCACATGATGATGTGAACTATGGGTGTTAATCACATGGTGATGTGAACTATTGGTGTTAAATCACATGGCGATGTGAACTAGATTATTGACTCTAGTGCAAGTGGGAGACTGAAGGAAATATGCCCTAGAGGCAATAATAAAGTTATTATTTATTTCCTTATATCATGATAAATGTTTATTATTCATGCTAGAATTGTATTAACCGGAAACATAATACATGTGTGAATACATAGACAAACAGAGTGTCACTAGTATGCCTCTACTTGACTAGCTCGTTAATCGAAGATGGTTATGTTTCCTAACCATAGACATGAGTTGTCATTTGATTAACGGGATCACATCATTAGGAGAATGATGTGATTGACTTGACCCATTCCGTTAGCTTAGCACTTGATCGCTTAGTATGTTGCTATTGCTTTCTTCATGACTTATACATGTTCCCGTAACTATGAGATTATGCAACTCCTGCTTACCGGAGGAACACTTTGGTGCTACCAAACGTCACAACGAATCGGGTGATTATAACGGAGTACTACAGGTGTCTCCAAAGGTACATGTTGGGTTGGCGTATTTCGAGATTAGGTTTTGTCACTCCGATTGTCGGAGAGGTATCTCTGGGCCCTCTCGGTAATGCACATCACTATAAGCCTTGCAAGCAATGTAGCTAATGAGTTAGTTACGGGATGATGCATTACGGAACGAGTAAAGAGACTTGCCGGTAACGAGATTGAACTAGGTATTGGATACCGACGATCGAATCTCGGGCAAGTAACATACCGATGACAAAGGAAACAACATATGTTGTTATGCGGTTTGACCGATACAGATCTTCGTAGAATATGTAGGAGCCAATATGGGCATCCAGGTTCCGCTATTGGTTATTGACCGAGAATAGTTCTAGGTCATGTCTACATAGTTCTCGAACCCGTAGGGTCCGCACGCTTAACGTTACGATGACAGTTTTATTATGAGTTTTGATGTACCGAAGGAGTTCGAGTCCCGGATGGGATCGGGGACATGACGAGGAGTCTCGAAATGGTCGAGACGTAAAGATCGATATATTGGACGACTATATTCGGAGTTCGGAAAGGTTCCGAGTGATTCGGTATTTTTGGGAGTACCGGAGAGTTACGGGAATTCGTATTGGGCCTCTTTGGGCCATACGGGAAAGGAGAGAAAGGGCCAAAGAGTGGCCGCACCCTCCCTTGGACTAGTCCGAATTGGACTAGGGAGGGGCGACCCTTCCTTCCTTCTCCTTCTCTCTTCCCCTTCCTTGTCTCCTACTCCTAATACATGGAAGGACTCCTAGTTGGACTAGGAAAGGGGGAATCCTACTCCCGGTGGGAGTAGGACTCCCCATGGCGCGCCCCTCCTAGGGCCGGCCTCCTCCTCCCTCCCTCCTTTATATACGGGAGCAGGGGCACCCCATGAACACACAAGTTGATCTACGGATCGTTCCTTAGCCGTGTGCGGTGCCCCTTCCACCATATTCCACCTCGGTCATATCGTCATGGAGTTTAGGCGAAGCCTGCGCCGGTAGAACATCATCATCGCCACCACGCCGTCGTCTTGACGGAACTCATCCCCGACACTTTGCTGGATCGGAGTCCGGGATCGCCATCGAGCTGAACGTGTGCTGAACTCGGAGGTGCCGTACGTTCGGTACTTGGATCGGTCGAATCGTGAAGACGTACGACTACATCAACCGCGTTGTCATAACGCTTCCGCTTACGGTCTACGAGGGTACGTGGACAATACTCTCCCCTCTCATTGCTATGCATCACCATGATCCTTGCGTGTGCGTAGGAATTTTTTTGAAATTACTATGTTCCCCAACAGTTTATGTGTGATAGAGCGTATCGTATCACGGGGTTTGGATGCACCGGCGAAGTTTGCACCAACTCTCGAGGTGAGAAAGGGCAATGCACGGTACCGAAGAGGCTTGCAATGACGGAAGGATGAGATTGCGTATAATCCATGGACTCACATTAGTCATAAAGAACTCATATACTTATTGCAAAAGTTTATTAGCCCTCGAAGCAAAGTACTACTATGCATGCTCCTAGGAGGATAGATTGGTAGGAAAATACCATCGCTCGTCCTCGACCGCCACTCATAAGGAAGACAATCAATAAATAAATCATGCTCCGACTTCGTTACATAACAGTTCACCATACATGCATGCTACGAGAATCACAAACCTCAACACAAGTATTTCTACAATCCACAACTATCCACTAGCATGACTCTAATATCACCATCTTTATATCGCAAAACTATTGCAAGGAATCAAACACATAATATTCAGTGATCTACGAGTTTTATGTAGGATTTTATGACTAACCATGTGAATGACCAATTCCTGTCATCTCTCTAAATAGATATAAGTGAAGCAAGAGAGTTTAGTTCTTTCTACAAAAGATATGCCCACGCTCTAACAAATATAAGTGAAGCAAAAGAGCATTCTACAAATGGCGGTTTTCTATGTGAAGAGAAACAGGCAATCCAAACTTCAAATGATATAAGTGAAGCACATGAGCATTCTATAAAGCCATACTCAAAAAATATAAGTGAAGTGCAAAGAGCATTCTATAAATCAACCAAGGACTATATCATACCAGCATGGTGCATAAAAGAAAAATGAAAACTAAAGCAAAAGACGCTCCAAGATTTGCACATATCGCATGAACGAAATGAATCTGAAAACATACCGATACTTGTTGAAGAAAGAGGGGATGCCTTCCGGGGCATCCCCAAGCTTAGACGCTTGAGTCTCCTTGAATATTTACTAGGGGTGCCTCGAGCATCCCCAAGCCTGAGCTCTTGCCTCTCTTCCTTCTTCTCACATCAAGACCTTCTCGATCATCGAACACTTCATCCACACAAAACTTCAATAGAAAACTCGGTAAGATCCGTTAGTATAATAAAGCAAATCACTACTCTAAGTACTGTTGCAAACCAATTCATATTTTGTGTTTGCATTGTGTCTACTGTAGTATAACTTTTTCATGGCTTAATCCACTGATATGAATCGATAGTTTCATCAAAACAAGCAAACTATGCATCAGAAACAAAATCTGTCTAAAACAGAACGGTCTGTAATAATCTGAACATTAACCATACTTCTGATATTTTAAACATTCTGAAAAAATTAGGAAAAATAAAAAATTTGTATAGAAAGACAGTTCAAAAAGAATCAGAACCGTTTGACGTTCCAGTAAAAACTTAAAAATCACGCACTACAGCCAAAGTTTCTGTCCTGCACCGTGCAAACCAACAAGCATTGTAAACATCCTAAAGGCAAACCTTGGCACATTATTTTTATAATACAATGGAATTGTAGAAGGGGATAATTATTTTTGTTGAAAAGTTTCTGTAATTAAGATTCACAAGTTTCCATGAGCATGAACAAAGTTCAAAGCTAGCTCCCACTTCAACAATGCTCGTCTTTTTCACTTTCACTTTCCTTTTCGAAAAAGTTTTTAGGTTCCCCTCTTTATTTTTTTGTTTTTAAACTATATAAAAGAACTCAACAGAAATAAATGACTCTCTAAAACTTCCGGGCTGTCTCCCTGGCAGCGCTTTCTTTAAAGCCATTAAGCTAGGCATATAGTACTCAAGTAATGGATCCACCCGGATCCCAAGGTATATCAAAGCCAATTTTAATTAACAATGATTTGTGATTTAGTAGTGAGCACAAAGTAAGATATATCATGCAACAACAAAGTCTAACTCTCTTCCTATGCATCGGCATGTCATAAAATAACAATTCATGCACACATAGTAAAGGCCAATGCATAGTATAAACAGTTTCTTGCAATTTACCATGTTGGAAACATAGAGACGTGGAGATATAGTTCCTCTCTCATAATAATTGCAAGTAGGAGCAGCAAGCACATCCATATTATATCTATCAAAATCATCATGTGTAATAGTAAGAGGCAACCCATTAATATAATCTTTAATAAGAGCAAACTTCTCTGATATAGTATAATCGGGAGAATTCAAAAAGATAATAGGACTATCATGTGTGGGTGCAATAGCAACAATTTCATGTTTAACATAAGGAACTATAGCAAGTTCATCTCCATAAGCATCATTCATATTGGCATCATGACCACAAGCATAACAAGCATCATCAAAAAGGGATATTTCAAAAGAATCAACAGGATCATAATAGTCATCATAGCAATCATCCTTCGGTATGCACGAAGGGAAATTAAACAACATAAGAGTTGGAAGAGTTACTCTCATTAGAAGGTGGGCACGTGTATCTAATCCGCTCTTCCTCCTTTTGTTCTTCGCTCTCCTCATCATCTTTTTCATCCAATGAGCTCACAGTTTCATCAATTTCTTCTTCCATAGATTCCTGCAAAATATTAGTCTCTTCTTGGACAGGGGAGACTTTCTCAATAAGCGCATCAATATAGGAATTATATTCATAATTATCATAGCAATATTTCAATATAGCAAAAATTTTAGGCCTATAAACATCATCATCAAAAGCTTCATACTTTTCAAACAAAGATTCAATTTCATAAGCACCCTTAAAAGCAACAAATTCTTCTATTTGTTCCACATCATAGTAATCATATACACCATTAGAATAGGAAGCCAAGGTTTCATTATCATTAAATTTGCATGAGAAGGGAAGGTGTGGAGACTCCGTCCTAGAGCAACAAGTATAATCATATCTCAAGCATAGTTGCCTAGCATACCACTTCAACATATAAATGTGATCCCATAATATTTTCCCTTTTTGAGTCAAGCGATAATCCCTAAAGTATTCACGTTGATCCAATGTGTCTCCCATTACATAGTTGAATGGGGTTTTCTCGGGATTATTAAAGTAGTACATAATATCTTTCACATAACCAGCATCGAGGGTTTTAGGAGGTTCCCCATCTCCATGAGTAGCAAGTACACCTAATTTTTTTGGTATTTCGTGTTCCATATCCATAACTAAAGATAGAGAACAACTAAGAAAAGCAAATAAAAATTACTTAGTGATAAAGCAAACAAGCACACACGAGAATATTCACCCCACGCTATTTCTCCCTGGCAATGGCGCCAGAAAAAGGTCTTGATAACCCACAAGTATAGGGGATCAATTGTAGCCTCTTTCGATAAGTAAGAGCGTCGAACCCAACGAGGAGCTAAAGGTAGAACAAATATTCCTTCAAGTTCTATCGACCACCGATACAACTCTACACACGCTTGACATTTGCTTTATCTAGAACAAGTATGAAACTAGAAGTACTTTCTAGGTGTTTTTGGATAGGTTTGCAAGAAAATAAAGAGCGCGTAAATAAAAAGTAGGGGCTGTTTAGATGAATACACAACTAAGTTAGTTTTAGTAGAGAGCTTTTTGTCACGAGAAAGTTATTTGTCCCTAGGCAATCGATAACTAGACCGGTAATCATTATTGCAATTTTATTTGAGGGAGAGGCATAAGCTAACATACTTCTTCTACTTGGATCATATGCACTTATGATTGGAGCTCTAGCAAGCATCCGCAACTACTAAAGATCATTAAGGTAAAACCCAACCATAGCATTAAAGTATCAATCCCCCTTTATCCCATACGCAAACAACCTACTTACTCGGGTATGTGCTTCTGTCACTCACGCCACCCACCATAAGCAAATCATGAACATATTGCAAACCCTACAACGGGAATCCCCCATGCTTGCGCGACACGGAGAGCACCATAGGACATCACAAATAATAAAACATGCAACTCAAACCAATCTTGATCATCAAATAACCCAAAGGACAAAATAGATCTACTCAAACATCATAGGATAGACATACATCATTGAGAAATAATATATAGCATTGAGCACCATGTTTAGGTAGAGATTACAGCGGGTAAGAGAGAGGTTACACCGCTGCAAAGAGGGGGGAAGAGTTGGTGATGATGGCGGTGAAGTTGTTAGTGAAGATTGCGGTGATGATGATGGCCACGGCAGTGTTCCGGCGCCACCGGAAGAGAAGGGGAGAGGGGGCTGATGTCTACTACACAACCTTCTTCTTGTAGACGTTGTTGGGCCTGCAAGTGCACATGTTTGTAGGACAGTAGCAAATTTCCCTCAAGTGGATGACCTAAGATTTATCAATCCGCGAGAGGCGTAGGAGGAAGATGGTCTCTCTCAAACAACCCTGCAACCAAATAACAAAAAGTCTCTTGTGTCCCCAACACACCCAATACAATGGCAAATGGTATAGGTGCACTAGTTCGAAGAGATGGTGATACAAGTGCAAAATAGATAGTAGATATAGGTTTTTGTAATCTGAAAATATAAAATCAGCAAGGTAACAAGTGGTAAAAGTGAGCGTAAACGGTATTGCAATGATAGGAAACAAGGCCTAGGGTTCATACTTTCGCCAGTGCAAGTTCTCTCAACAATAATAACATAGATATATCATATAACAAGCCCTCAACATGAAACAAAGAGTCACTCCGAAGATACTAATAGTGGAGAACAAACGTAGAGATTATGGTCGGGTACGAAACCACCACAAAGCTATTCTTTCGGATTGATCTATAAAAGAGTTCGTACTAGAATAACACCTTAAGACACAAATCAACCAAAACCCTAATGTCACCTAGATACTCCATTGTCACCTCAAGTATCCGTGGGCATGATTATACGATATGCATCACACAATCTCAGATTCATCCAACCAACATGAAAGTACTTCTAAGAGTGCCCCAAAGTTTCTACCGGAGAATCAAGAAAACGTGTGCCAACCCCTATGCATAGGTTTCCAATGTCACGAAACCCGCAAGTTGATCATCAAGACATACATCAAGTGTTCTCATAAAAGACTCAATCCGATAAGATAACTTCAAAGGGGAAACCCAATTCATCACAAGAGAGTAGAGGGGGAGAAACATCATAAGATCCAACTACAATAGCAAAGCTCGGGATACATCAAGATCGTGCCATAGATGGAACACGAGAGAGAGAGATCAAACACATAGCTACTGGTACATACCCTCAGCCCCGAGGGTGAACTACTCCCTCCTCGTCATGGATAGCATCGGGATGATGAAGATGGCCACCGGTGATGGATCCCCCCTCCGGCTGAAGTCTGGGAAAGGGGTCCCGATTGGTTTTTCGTGGTTCTGGAGGCTTGCGGCGGCGGAACTCCCGATCTATCTTCTGTTCTGGAAGTTTTAGGGTACGACGGTATATATGGGTGAAAGGAGAACGTCGGTGGAGCTACGGGGGCCCCATGAGGCAGGGGGCGCGCCCAGGGGGGGTGGGCGCGCCCCCTACCCTCGTGAGCACCTCCCGTATCTTCTGACGTGGGGTCCAAGTCCATCAGGTGGGTTTCCTTTGATTTCGTTTCGTTTTGACTCCGTCTGATATTCCTTTTCCTCGAAACACTGAAATAGGCATAAAACAACAAATTTGGGCTGGGCCTTCGGTTAATAGGTTAGTCCCAAAAATAATATAAAAGTGGAAAATAAAGCCCAATATTTCCTAAAACAGTAGATAAAGTAGCATGGAGCAATAAAAAATTATAGATACGTTGGAGACGTATCAAGCATCCCCAAGCTTAATTCCTGCTCGTCCTCGAGTAGGTAAATGATAAAAAAAGAATTTTTGATGCGGAGTGATACTTTGGCATAATTTCAATGTAAATATTCTTAATTGTGGTATGAATATTCAGATCCGAAAGATTCAAGACAAAAGTTCATATTGATAAAAGAAATAGTAACACTTCAAGCATACTAATCAAAGTAATCATGTCTTCTCAAAATAACATGGCAAAAGAAAGTTCATCCCTACAAAATCATATAGTTAGGCTATGCTTCATTTTCATCACACAAAGATGTTCCCAACTTCTATACCCCGATGACAAGCCAAGCAATTGTTTCAGACTTAAATAATCTCCAACTTTTTCAACCTTCACGCAATACATGAGCGTGAGCCATGGATATAGCACTATGGGTGGAATAGAATATGATGATGGGGATTGTGTGGAGAAGACAAAAGGAGAAAGTCTCACATTGACGAGGATAATCAACGGGCTATGGAGATGCCCATCAATTGATGTCAACATGAGGAGTAGGGATTTCCATGCAACGGATGCACTAGAGCTATGAATGCTCAACAAAAGAAAACTAGTGGGTGTGCATCCAACTTGCTTGCTCATGAAGACCTAGGGCATTTTGAGGAAGCCCATCGTAGGAATATACAAGCCAAGTTCTATAATGAAAAATTCCCACTAGTATAAAAAGACAACTTATGAGACTCACTATATGAAAAACATGGTGCTACTTTGAAGCACAATATATGAGACTCACTACATGAAGAACAAGGTGCTACTTTGAAGCACAAGTGTGGAAAAAAGGATAGTAGCATTGCCCCTTTTTTTGGGCCTTTTTTTATTTTTGGCCTTTCTCTTTTTTGGGACAATGCTCTATTGAATGATGATCATCACACTTCTATTGATTACAACATAAGGATTACAACTCAAAACTAGAACAAGGTATGACTCTATATGAATGCCTCCGGTGTACCGGGATGGTGCAATGAATCAAGAGTGACATGTATGAAAAATAATGCATGGTGGCTTTGCCACAAATACGATGTCAACTACATGATCATGCAATGGAAATATGACAAAAGTAAAGTATGTCATGATGATGATGAACGGAACGATGGAAAGTTGCATGGCAATATATCTCGGAATGGCTATGGAAATGCCATGATAGGTAGGTATGGTGGCTGTTTTGAGGAAGATATAAGGAGGTTTATGTGTGATAGAGCGTATCGTATCACGGGGTTTGGATGCACCGGTGAAGTTTGCACCAACTCTCAAGGTGAGAAAGGGCAATGCACGGTACCGAAGAGGCTAGCAAAGGCGGAAAGGTAAAAGTGCGTATAATCCATGGACTCGAAATTAGTCAAAAGAACTCATATACTTATTGCAAAAAATTAGAAGTCATCAAAAATCAAGTACTACGCGCATGCTCCTAGGGGGATAGATTGGTAGGAAAAGACCATCGCTCGTCCCCGACCGCCACTCATAAGCATGCACAAGCCAGGTACACTTCATGTTTCAAATTTGTTACACAACTTTAACCATACGTGCATGCTACAGGATTTGCTAACTTCAACACAAGCATTTCTCAAATTCACAACTACTCAACTAGCATGACTTTGATATTATCACCTCCATATCTCAAAACAATTATCAAGCATCAAACTTATCTTAGTATTCAACGCACTCAAAAGAAAGTTTCACATATCTTGAACACCAAGTATATTAACATTAAGCAAATTACCATGCTATTAATGACTCTCAAAATAATATAAGTGAAGCATGAGAGTTCATATATTTCTTCAAAATAAAACCACCATTGTGCTCTAAAAGATATAAGTGAAGCACTAGAGCAAACAACAAACCACTCCAAAAGATATAAGTGAAGATCAATGAGTAGCCGAATAATTATGCAACTATGTGAAGACTCTCCCATTTAATAATTTCATATCTTGATACTTTATTCAAACAGCAAGGAAAGATAAAGAAAACTACATTGCAAGGATAGCACAACTCATGTGAAGAAGCAAAAACTTAGGCTCAACCGATACTAACCGATAGTTGTTGAAGAAGAAAGGTGGGATGCCTACCGGGGCATCCCCAATCTTAGATGCTTGAGACTTCTTGAAATATTATCTTGGGGTGCCTTGGGAATCCCCAAGATTGAACTTTTGTGTCTCCTTAATTCCTCTCATATCATGGTTTCTCTTTTTATCAAAAGCTTCATTCACAACAAACTCAACAAGAACTCGTGAGATAGGTTAGTATAAACCAATGCAAAACTTTATCATTTGCTACTGTAACAAATCACTAACATTATTATTCAACATTGCATACTAAATTCCTCTGCATATTTAATACTCCTATCATCAAATAGAATCATTAAACAAGCAAACATATGCAAACAATGCAAACATAACAGCAATCTGCCAAAACAGTACAGTCTGTAAAGAATGCAAGATTCATCATACTTACCTAACTCCAAAAATTATGAACTAAAATTCCCACTGCAATAAATTTATCAGAGCACAATATGCAAAAAGATTCAACATTATACCACTCTATGACTTTTCTAAGGAATTTTTGCAACAGCGGTAAACTTTCTGTTTTCAAACAGCAACATGCATACTTGCAAAATAAGCATGGCAAAGGCTATCCTTGACATTTTTATTGAAAATAAAGGTGCAAAAAACTAATATAAATTACATCAAGCAAATAATAACAAAAGAAAATGATGCTCCAAGCAAAACACATATCATGTGGTGAATAAAAATATAGCTCCAAGTAAAGTTACCGATGAACGAAGACGAAAGAGGTGATGCCATCCGGGGCATCCCCAAGCTTAGGCTCTTGGTTGTCCTTGAATATTACCTTGTGGTGCCTTGGGCATCCCCAATCTTAGGCTCTTGCCACTCCTTATTCCATAGTCCATCGAATCTTTACCCAAAACTTGAAAACTTCACAACACAAAACTTAACAGAAAACTCGTAAGCTCCGTTAGCGAAAGAAAACAAAACACCACTTCAAGGTACTGTAATTAACTCATTTTTTATTTATATTGGTGTTAAACCTACTGTATTCCAACTTCTCTATGGTTCATAAACTATTTTACTAGACATAGATTCATCAAAATAAGCAAACAACACAATGAAAACAGAATCTGTCAAAAACAGAATAGTCTGTAGTAATTATCAAACGTATACTTCTGGAACTCCAAAAATTCTAAACTAAATTGGTGGACCTGAGGAATTTGTCTAGTAATCATCTTCAAAAAGAATCAACTAAATATCACTCTCCAGTAAAAAGTTGAAGCAATTCTCGTGAGCGCTAAAGTTTCTGTTTTTTACAGCATGATCATAAAGACTTCACCCAAGTCTTCCCAAAGGTTCTACTTGGCACAAACACTAATTAAAGCACAAAACCACATCTAAACAGAATATAGATTTATTATTTATTCCTAAACAGAACCAAAAAGCAATAAACTAAAATAAAATTGGGTTGCCTCCCAACAAGCGCTATCGTTTAACGCCCCTAGCTAGGCATTATGATTTCAATGATGCTCACATAAAAGATAAGAATTGAAACATAAAGAGAGCATCATGAAGAATATGACTAGCACATTTAAGTCTAACCCACTTCCTATGCATAGGGATTTTGTGAGCAAACAACATATGGGAACAATAATCAACTTGCATAGGAAGGCAAAACAAGCATAGCTTCAAGATTTTCAACACATAGAGAGGAAACTTGACATTATTGCAATTCCTACAAGCATATATTCCTCCCTCATAATAATTTTCAGTAGCATCATGAATGAATTCAACAATATAAACAGCACCTAAAGCATTCTTTTCATGATCTACTTGCATAGAAATTTTATTATTCTCCACATAAGCAAATTTCTTCTCATGAATAATAGTGGGAGCAAACTCAACAAAATAACTATCATATGATTGAAAATTAAGATCAAGATGACAAGTTTCATGGTTATCATTATTCTTTAAAGCATACGTGTCATCACAATAATCATCATAGATAGGAGGCATGCTTTCATCATAGTAAATTTTGTCATCAAAGCTTGGGGGACAGAAAATATCATCTTCATCAAACATAGCTTCCCCAAGCTTGTGGCTTTTTATATCATTAGCATCATGGATATTCAAGGAATTCATACTAACAACATTGCAATCATGCTTGTCATTCACATATTTTATGCCAAGCATTATATGTAATTCTTCTTCTAGCACTTTGGCACAATTTTCTTTTCCATCATACTCACGAAAGATATTAAAAAGATAAAGTGTATGAGACAAACTTAATTCCATTTTTTTGTAGTTTTCTTTTATAGACTAACTAGTGCTAAAACAAGAAACAAAAAGATTCAATTGTAAGATCTAAAGATATACCTTCACTTACCTAGCCTCCCCGGCAACGGCGCCAGAAAAGAGCTTGATGTCTACTACACAACCTTCTTCTTGTAGACGTTGTTGGGCCTGCAAGTGCACAGGTTTGTAGGACAGTAGCAAATTTCCCTCAAGTGGATGACCTAAGGTTTATCAATCCGCGAGAGGCGGAGGACGAAGAAGGTCTCTCTCAAACAACCCTGCAACCAAATAACAAAAAGTCTCTTGTGTCCCCAACACACCCAATACAATGGCAAATTGTATAGGTGCACTAGTTCGGCGAAGAGATGGTGATACAAGTGCAAAATAGATAGTAGATATAGGTTTTTGTAATCTAAAAATATAAAAACAGCAAGGTGACAAGTGGTAAAAGTGAGCGTAAACGGTATTGCAATGATAGGAAACAAGGCCTAGGGTTCATACTTTCGCTAGTGCAAGTTCTCTCAACAATAATAACATAGATAGATCATATAACAAGCCCTCAACATGCAACAAAGAGTCACTCCGAAGATACTAATAGCGGAGAACAAACGTAGAGTTTATGGTCGGGTATGAAACCACCACAAAGCTATTCTTTCGGATCGATCTATAAAAGAGTTCGTACTAGAATAACACCTTAAGACACAAATCAACCAAAACCCTAATGTCACCTAGATACTCCATTGTCACCTCAAGTATCCGTGGGCATGATTATACGATATGCATCACACAATCTCAGATTCATCCAACCAACATGAAAGTACTTCTAAGAGTGCCCCAAAGTTTCTACCAGAGAATCAAGAAAACGTGTGCCAACCCCTATGCATAGGTTCCCAATGTCACGAAACCCGAAAGTTGATCACCAAGATATACATCAAGTGTTCTCATAAAAGACTCAATCCGACAAGATAACTTCAAAGGGGAAACTCAATTCATCACAAGAGAGTAGAGGGGGAGAAACATCATAAGATCCAACTACAATAGCAAATCTCGGGATACATCAAGATCGTGCCATAGATGGAACACGAGAGAGAGAGATCAAACACATATCTACTGGTACATACCCTCAGCCCCGAGGGTGAACTACTCCCTCCTCGTCATGGATAGCGTCGGGATGATGAAGATGGCCACTGGTGATGGATCCCCCCTCCGGCAGGGTACCGGAAAGGGGTCCCGATTGGTTTTTGGTGGTTCTGGAGGCTTGCGGCGGCGGAACTCCCGATCTATCTTCTGTTCTGGAAGTTTTATGGTACGATGGTATATATGGGTGAAAGGAGAACGTCGGTGGAGCTACGGGGGCCCCACGAGGCAGGGGGCGCGCCCCCCACCCTCGTGAGCAGCTCCCGTATCTTCTGATGTGGGGTCCAAGTCCATCAGGTGGGTTTCCTTCCAAAAATAACTTCTCAAGTTGATTTCGTTCCGTTTTGACTCCGTCTGATATTCCTTTTCCTCGAAACACTGAAATAGGCATAAAACAACAAATCTGGGCTGGGCCTCCGGTTAATAGGTTAGTCCCAAAAATAATATAGAAGTGGAAAATAAAGCCCAATATTGCCTAAAACAGTAGATAAAGTAGCATGGAGCAATAAAAAATTATAGATACGTTGGAGACGTATCAGTGGCCCCTTCGTCTTCTTCTTCCTTGACCTCCTCCATAGATGGGACAAGGGTTTCCCCTCTAGTCCTTGGCCTCCTTGGCGTGGGAGGGGCGAGAGCCCCTCCGAGATTGGATCTGTCTCTCTGTTTCTGCGTTCTGTTCTGCTGCCCTTTCACCGTTTCGTATATATATGGAGATTCGTAACTCCGATTGGACTGAAATCTTCGCCTTGATTTTTTACTAAAAAATAGCTTTCTTGCGGCCGAAGAAGGACATCAACCGCCTTACGGGGGCCCCACGAGGGTCAGGGGCGCGCCCAGGGGGTGGGGCGCGCCCCCTGCCTCGTGCCTCCCTCGGGCACCGTCTCGCGTGGATTTTCCTTCCCATATTCTCCGAATATTCCAAAAATAATCTCCGTCTGTTTTTATCCCATTTGGACTCCGTTTGATATGGATATTCTGCGAAACAAAAACATGCAACAAAGCGAGGCGGCCTTTGGGCCTTTGGATCAATATGTTAGTCCCCAAAAATAGTTTAAAAAGTTGCCAAAAGTATATGAAAGTTGTATAATATTGGCATGGAACAATCAAAAATTATAGATAGAATGGAGACATATCAAGATCCAGAGCAAAAACTAACATCACATGTGCCCTAAAGCTCGATATGATGAAAGCATATGATCGCCTGGAATGGCCATATCTGAGGGCTATAATGTCCAAGTTGGGATTTGCACAACCATGGATTGACACAGTGATGAACATGGTATCTTCAGTGTCTTTCTCAATTCTTTTCAATGGAGAGAAACTAGAACTGTTCAAGCCTTCGAGAGGTATTCGACAGGGAGACCCTATTTCCCCTTACTTGTTTCTGATTGCAGCGGAGGGCCCTTCGTGCCTTTTAAAATCCAGTTCTCAGTCATCGATGCTAGAAGGAATCAAGGTGGCGCCAATAGCCGCGGCTGTAAACCACCTCTTGTTTGCAGATGACAACCTGTTGTTTTTCAAAGCAAGTGTTGAGGGGGCGAATGCGGTGTCAAACCTATTGGATGCTTATTGTGGTGTTTCTGGTCAAAGAGTTAATAATGACAAGTCCACTATTTTCTTCAGTAAAGGGTGTCCTCAGACCACCCGTGATAGTGTGAAAATTGTTGTTCAAGTCCATAGAGAATCTTTGAGTGACAAATATCTGGGCATGCCAACAGACGTGGGTCGCTCTAAAACGGCACATTCAAGTACCTTCGAGACCGGGTGTGGGAGAAGGTTAAGGGATGAATGGAGAAGCTACTATCTTCAGCAGGAAAGGAGGTACTAATCAAATCTATGCTCAGGCAATTCCGGTTTACTCTATGGCTTATTTTAGGCTGCCGAGAGGTTTATGTGACAATATTACATCCATCATAAGACATTTCTGGTGGGGCAGTAAGCATGGCAAACGGAAACCAGCGTGGGTATCATGGGAGATCATGACAAGACCAAAATATATGGGAGGTTTGGGCTTCCGCGATCTTGAGATTTTTAACCTCGCTTTATTGGCTAGGCAAGCATGGAGAGTGCTAAACAATCCAAACACTTTGAGCTCATTAATCCTGAAAGTTGCATATTTCCCTGAGACAGGCCTGTTGGAGGCCGATTTGGGAGCGCACCCTTCACAGATTTGGCGGGCTATCATTGATGGAAGGGATATAATGAAGCAAGGAGTCATTAGAAGAATCGGGACATGAGAGAACACGCTGATCTGGGAAGACAACTGGATCCAGAGGCAAGATTCTCCAAGGCCAATCTCATCTATGGTTCCCAACCCCCCACCCAAGTGCATGAACTCATAGACGACAACGTCCACTTGGAAAGTGGAGTTGGTCCGTTCTGTATTCATCCCTATAGATGCCGAGGCCATACTAAAGATTCCTTTGTGCACAAGGAGAGTGGAAGATTTCTAGCTTAGAGCAAAGAAAATAGAGGTAATTTTACGGTCATATCAGCATATCGTATGATACAAAACACCAAGCTCAGCCGCGAGAACTGGCTATATGGCACCGAGGGTCCCTCTTGCACCGAGGATAGCAGTAGTTGGTCTTCTCTCTGGCAGACACAAGCCCCAAACAAGATTCGTGTGTTTCTGTGGTGTTTGGCGAGGGAGTCTATACCTACATATGATATCCTCCTCCACCGCAACATGGCTACCTCGCCAGCATGCCAGATGTGCGGGGTCGTGGACTCCTGGAGGCACGCCTTGCTCGAATGCGCAACATCGAGGAGCGTCTGGTCCTTGGCACCTGATCTCCTTGTCGAGCAGATGAGCACATGTGACAACGCAAGCGCAAAAGTATGGCTGTTTTCTCTGAAAAACACATTATCACATGCGGACTTTACCAGACTTGGAGTCACGTTGTGGGAAATCCGGAGTTCTAAGAGGAAACTGATCCATGAAGGGGTACACCAAACGCCATATGCAACGAACGCATTCGTTGCCGCTTTCATTAGCGATCTTCAGGTGCTAGCCAAACCATAGGGGCAGCCCAGGGTGGTGCGGCCACGCTCGGACAAGTGGATACCACCAAGAGAAGGCACTTGCAAGATTAATGTTGATGCTGCACTTATGAGGACCAGGTCGGTTGGTGCGGTCGCAGCAGTGTGTAGGGATAGGCATGGGGTTTTCTTGGGCGCGTCCACGATCACCTTCCACGGCCTAGATGATCCTACGACACTAGAGGATTTGGCAGTACGGGAATCACTAGCTTTGGCGGATGATCTTTATGAACGCATGATTTCAGTGGCCTCAAACTGCAAAGTGGTGGTTGATGATATTGGGCAAAGGAGTGCAGCAGCATATGGAGCTATCATTAGGGAGATTGCAGATCGATCTAAGCATTTTGTTACCTGGTTTTTTAGCCATGAGTTTAGGAGCTCGAATGTCGAGGCTCACAATTTAGCGAAGCATGCTCTCTCACTTGGTGTTGGCCGCCATGTGTGGTTAGGCAACCCAAGTGATCTTTCTTTCGACCCTGTAAACATTGTGACGAGTTAAATAAAAGCTTCACGAGATTGTCTCAAAAAAAATTGTACCCGCGCTATTTCTTGCACACACATTTTAGAAAAAACATGATTATTATTCAGTTTTTTTCATTTATTCAAAAACAATCACCAATTAGGAAAAAGTTCATTTACTCAGAAAAAAGCGCGAATTAGAAAAAAGTTCATTTATTCAAAAAAGTTCACGATTTTGAAAAAAGTTCATCAATTTTTTAGAAAAGTTCACCAGTCTTCAAAAAAGTTCCCACATTTGAAAAAATGTTCATCGACTTTGGAAAATGTTCATTGACTTTGAAAAAAGTTATCAAACTTTGAAAAATAGTTTATCAAACTTGAAAAACAGTTCATCAAACTTGACAAAAAGTTTATCGATTCAAAAAAAAGTTCATCGATGTTGAAAATTGTTCACCAATTTGACAAAAGGTTCATCAATCTGAATATAGTTCATTGATTTGAACTTTCAATACATGGTTTCTATACACATTTAACTTTCTCAAATACTAGTTTAACATTTTTTTTAAACATGGTCAACATTTTTTCTATACACATTTAATTTTTTTAAGTATAAGTTTAGCATTTTTTGAATACATGGTCAACATCATTTCTGTACAAATTTAACATTATTCAAATACAAGTTTAACATTTTTTCAACACATGGTCAACATTTTTATTATACACATTTACCGTTTTTAAATGCAAGTTTAATAATTTCTAAATGCATGGTCAACATTTTTCTATACAAATTTAACATGTTTTCAAATACATTTATTTTTTTGCGAAATAATTCTTATATTACTGAAATCTTACAATCTCGTCTAACAATTTCCAGGACCTCTTCTGGGCCAGAGCCTAGACAAATCTTACAACTCCAACGAGTATGAGCAATACAAGAATCCCCCCACCCCCAATACTAAGAACAATCTCTCTAACAATGAGTGCATACTTGAATCTATTTGCATCTCTTTCCTCCATTACAAGGCTAAGGAAATTTCTTCCTTTATAGCAAGTAGTTTTGCCTCTAGCGCATCCATGCAAGTGTACAAGTGTCTGCAGGAAATAAGAATGATTGATCCTTCCTGATCCCTAAGGATCATGCCAGCACCTCCATTTCCATCCAGAAAAGACTCGTTTGTATTAACCTTTACTCGACCCGTAGCAGGTTTAGTCCATGAGTCAGGGCCTTCTATTTGAGTGGATAGTTTCTGGTAATCCATATGAAGCACATACTTACCCTTAACTGGATCCATAGGAATTTGTAGGGCTTGTAGTGAGGCTAGATAGCTTGATAAAAACTGAACAAAGACATCAATAGGGGGCGGAGGTTTTGAATGCACTATCTCATTTCGTAAGTACCAAATCCTCCAGAACAACATTGACAAACGACATCTCAATTCCTGATTTGTATTGGCCAGTAGATTGAACAATCAATCACTCCCTGTATGCTTTATGTTTTTTAGTTGGGCAAGTGCCACTCTGCGGAGATAGCTTCCCAAAGACAAACTGCACGATTGCATGAGCAGAACACATGATAAGTTTCTTCCTACTCAGTCCACACACCGGGCAAGTTTCTGATACTTTTGATGCTCGCTTAACTTTGTTTGTCCATGTAGCTAATGGATCGAGGCAAAACGCCATGCAAAGGACTGGACCTTTGGGGGCACCAAGCACCAAGCAGCGCCAAATCTCCTTCCATCCGTCCCTACTTCCATCTGGTCTACTTCTAGTTGACGCCGATGCATAATTTGCTTGATCATCGTCGGCCAATTTGTATGCACTACGCACAAAGAACTTGCCACTTTTTCCGGAGCCCATGCAAGAAATCATCACCCACACGGGTGATGGGGAACGTTGCATGGAAAACATTTTTGTCCTAGAATTACCCTAGATCTATTATATGGAGATGCTAGAAACGATAGGGGGAGTGTCTACATACCCTTGTAGACCAAAAGTGTTAACGTTCTAAAGATCATGGTTGGCTTATCATACTCCCTCCATGATCCAATCTGATCCAGCGCCGAATGAACGACACCTCCGAGATGTGCATGACTCGGTGACGTCTCCCCCTTCCTGATCCAACAAGGGAGGGTGCAGAGGTAGATGGGATCTAGGCCAGCACGACGGCATGGTGGTGGTGACGGCGGCAACGAAACTGCAGCAGGGCTTCGCCAAGTGTCTGCGTGAGGAGATGGGAGGAGTTGGGAGATACGACAACCAAGGGTCAAAGGGTTGCTGCCCCATGTGCCTCCCATCTCTTTATATAGACTAGGGGGCAGGGGAGGGTGGCCAAAACCCTCCTAGGGCCGGCCAGATGGGAGAAATCCCATTAAATTTGTAGATAACATCTTATCTCTAGATTCAACCCTTTAAATTTAGAGATAAGACCTTATCTCTAGATTTAAACGAGATGGGCCTTGGGGGTTGCTGTGGCCAGCCCGTGTGGGCTATAGCCCCACCCCTCGGTCCATGTGGGTGTTGGGAAACATAGTAGAAAACAAAAAAAAATCGACCTACGAACACCCAGGAACAATACGAAGATGCATTAGGGGATTGGATCATGATCGTTACCAACTCCGAGTATGTAGCAGAAGCAGACAGGTCGGTGTAGATTGTACTTGGAGTCCTTCATACTGCCGATGAACAATCTCCCGAACCGCCCGCGAACTATCCCCCTCAAACCGAAGACCGAAAGCATGACCTCTCTACAATTTGCAAGTGTACGGTCTTCATGATCCAGCAGTGCTTTGCCGTCCAGAATTAACCGCCGCTGAAGAATTATAGGATAATACCACTCGGGGCTTCTAATTATGAGGATTGGAGGAACTATAATTAGCTCTAATTATCCTAATTAGAACTAGTAGTATTGGGCTAGAGGAGACACCTAAAACTTGCATGTCAAAAGAGCTCAATACCTCAAGTATATATAGGTTGGAGGGGAGGAGGGGACGCCACAGGGGGGGGGGGGGATTCCCCTCCCCTTGCGTTGGCCAAGGGGGCGGGAGGAATCCTTCCCCACCCCAATTTGCCCCCCTATAGGGAAAGAGGGAGCGCCTCCCCTATTGGGCCTTGGTGGCCCAATTCTTCCTCCACCACTTGGCCTTTTTAGGCCCGTTAATATTAAATTAATTATAAAAGCCCTTAACAATTACTAGAGAAAATTATATATAATTTAACATCACCATTTTTTTCCACCTATATATTAATTAGCGGTAATACCTGGTATTGCCCGGTAAACTCGGAAACCCTTCCAGTGACCATGAAACTCTTCCGGTTCCTCTTGGAACTATTTTGAATATTAATGAAACTGTTTCATAAATAAATCCTCAATACTCCCGTCCAACTAACACTCAACAGATCATGATTACCTTACGCTTGTGACCCTATAGGTTTGGTTAATCATGGACATGAACAAAACCCCTTGGTTCAATGATCGATAGCGGAACCATGTATGTCCATATCGATCCCTGTGATTACACGAATGACATTCGAGTGAACCTTTGTTTATCATGTGATGTTCCCTTTGCTTCATGATACTTTACAAACCTAAGGCGAGATATATCAGTATCCTCTTGAGTCATACACATGCTCACTCTACCGGTCTCCTCGTTGCTAGTTTTGTTCTTCTTTCTCGCTCTTGTGTTTCGGCATCCCCGTGATGAAGTCACCTATGTCTGGCCAAACAATGATGGATGCCATCACACCGAGAGGGCCCTAAGAATATCTCTCCATTGTCGGAGGAGCAAATTAATTCCACTGTCGAGCGACCGTGTCCTTTGTCAAACTTTCCGATGAACCTGTAAGTTGTCGTTATGATCACCAAGTTACTGATGACGTTTGAGGAACCCCAAAGCTCATCGTATGACAAGAGGTGACTACGATACTCTCATGGTCTAAGAAACTAAAATGCAAGTTAACACTCTATTTTATAGCAATTGACTTATGACGATATTATCTCAAAGTATAACAAACAATTATTTGGTTCGATTCAATATGATCGTTCTTCTAACTCATATTCCCAATGTTATTTTGAGACTATCGTTACACTTAATGATATCTCAAGACCCAAAAAATGTGATCACCAACAACACTTGAGCTAGTCTTAGAGGCGAGACTATGAACCTTATTTTACCGTTTGTCGTTCTACACGTGCATATGAGTTTTCCACTAAATTGCATATTTCAGGATCATAACATTTGTAACATAGAATATAGACTCTAAATTATGAATCCAGAAATATAATAATACAATATTATTGCCTCTAGGGCATACTTCCAACAGATTCCCACTTGCACTAGAGTCAATAATCTAGTTGCATGCTATTTTTAACACCAATGGCTATCTGATGTTATCTCATTCTTTTGCTTGTAGCATAGCCTTCGTCAATGGTTTTGTTACATACATATCCTTTTGTGAAACTTTCTTTTGTTATGTCTGTTTAAAAACTTCTTTTTGCTTTGACTATTGACCCTATTATTCATAATCTAATGACATCAGTTTTATCGCATTCAGGATCATCAAATCTATAACAAGTCACTTCTTGATCTAGATATTCTCATTTTATCTCTATCAAGACATTTCTTGATTTAGACATATATTATAATCCTATTTCTCTCAAGACACTTTTTCATCCAAATATTCTACTTTGAAGCGTCTTTAAGCCTCAACATATTCTATCGCTATAGTATCCACAATATCATGTTTTGAAGTAATTCAAAACCATTATTCTAGTGTAGCCCGATAGTCATCTAAAACAGTGATGAAGATTTTCTGTTTGTACAACAATATCTTCATCTCTTCTATAGACAAAACATGGCCCTTTGTCCTTCTGAGGTACTTAATAATTTTAATAGTCAGGAAGATGTTTTGTTCGTACAACAATCTCTTCATCTCCTGTGTAGACAAAACATGTTATTTTGTCCTTTTGAGGTACTTAATAATTTTATTAGCTGCTCAGTGATCCATCCCAAAACTACTAAAATTATTAAGTACCTCCCGGGAAATCCGTTGGTGCTCCCGAGAGCGTGCGCTCCTGCACGCGAAAAAATATTTTAAAGTGTGAAATAACTTCAAACAAAAATTTGGTGCATACATCTCGACATTACATGTGTGCACGTCAAGTTTCGAAGAAAACCGACGTTTTTTGTGGCTTATGTAAAAAAGACAAAAGGATGTCTTGTGAAAAGCATTTTTTAACACCAGATTTTTGTCTTTTTCACACGCGGCATGTACGTTGTCGGTTTTTCGCGAAACGACTTTGTGAGCATGTACAATATCAAGATGTACATGCTAAATTTTTGTTTGATTTTTTTGACATTTTAAAATATGTTTAAAAAACCAGGAGCACGCGCTCCCATGTGCCAAAACGCCAGGAGCACGCGCTCCCATGTGCCAAAACGTCACTCTCTAAGAAACTCTTACCTTTGCACATATCATGGTTCTCGGATGATGGATTCAACTATGTATTTTGAACTCCAATCATCTAGTAAGCTCATCAACTGTCCTAGGACATTGATTTGCTTGGTATTACACCATGTGACAATTGGGAGGAAATCCTTTCACCATTCTCCTTTTCAAACTTCTTTGAAACATTGTGAATGCACATACCCAGGTTTTAGCACAATTGGATATATAGATTTATCTTCATAGAACTTGATGTCCAATAAGCTATTTTACCTAAGTATTTCATCAAAATACACCTTTTGATGAAGCCTTTTATTGTGTTAAGAAACTATATTATTTCCAACAATATGCCATCCACATATTAGATTTTAGAAATGTCATACAACTCCCACAACATTTCACAAGTCTCAACATTCTAATGAAGTTAAAACTTATTTAACCATTTCATCAAAGTGTTAATTCCAGCTCCTTTTGATGCCTGCTTCAAACTATAGACTTAAGCCTATAATCTTTTACGAACATAGTTGCTATCATTATCCCTATGGACTTTTATATTGCAATTGGTGAAAAATGATTCATATAATAAATTCTCACACCCTCGCAAAATTCTTTTGCAACTAACCTTGCTTTATGGACAGCATAAACACCATTATTGTCTGTTCCATGAATAATCAATCAAGTTCCAAACTTAATGAAATTCATTTTGGATTATTTAGATTTGAGTCGTCGTTATGAGCTGGGTGCCGCCATCGTTTCCATGTAGTGTGCATGTTTATCTTCCACTAAGATGAATTTCTTCTTTCGTACGCAGCTTCACGGCCTTAACTCGAAGTTTTTACAGCTAGTGTAATAACCCTTTTTCCCGGATCAATTTGAATAGAAAATTCTTGGAATATATTCCGTTTAGTTATGTTTATATCCACCGAAGATTCTGTAATCTTGTTAGGCAGTATTGTCCTCTCACCTACTCCTTTAGCGAGAAGCTCTTCTCGAGAAGGTGTTCATTTTCCGCGACAAAATCTTTTGTCTCCAATTTTTGTAAGAGGGATAATCTACGGGATAGTATTCATCTAGATTGTTTACTCCATAACTCATATGGTGTAGTTATTCCAAACATTTAGACGGTGCTTCATTTTAGTATATATATTGTCGTTTGCATGCATAACCCCAGAATAATTACAAGTGGATCGGTAAATTAGGAAACAACTCATAATCATTTATTTGCTAAACTCATGACTTTGATAACTATTTATCTTCTGTCATGATGATCCTTAACTTCATTCTAAATTCCTTTTGAACACTTCAAACATTCTTGATCTTCAAGTAAATCTTATCTACTCAAATCATTAGTGAATTTTATGAACTATAAATATTCACCGCGCCCTGGTATGATCACTAAATTGTATACATTACCATGTGTATTCCAATGATTTACCCTTTTGATCAAAACAATTTTGAGCAATATATATTAGTCATTTGATTCATCGAAGAATTCTTGTATGTGTCAAATGATTCAATAATTAGGAACTCTAATTCTTCATCTCAATGAAGTTTCCCATACAATTCTTTCGATATGACCAACACTGTGGTGCCACAATTAAGTAGTTTTATCAGTCTTCTTAAGACGTTTAGCATTAATGTCATAAATATTCTTCAAGATCCATAGTGAATAAATCACTAACAAAATAGAGGTAAATCCAAAATATATGTTCTCATAATAACTTTGAACAACCATTGTTTAAAACTTATAAGAATATCCATCGCATAACCCAAAAGATAATGTCTCACATAACTTATGACGGAAATAACTATTATTCAGTTCTAGGATAATCTTGAAGATAAAGTAAAGATATGGCTTTTGACGGCTTGAGCAGTGATCCAATCACCACTCTCGACTTGCATCACGACTTCATTCCTTCTCAACTTGCGAGCTTTTTGTAGTCCCTGTGACGGTTTGCAAATAAAAGCAACCAATCAGTATCAAATACTCTTGACTTACATAATTTAACAAGTAGTATAACGTTAACTTTGTATAACTTTTATACCTTTACCAAAAGAACCATTCTTCTTCTTATCCGCCAAGTATTTCTTGCAGTTGCACTTCCAGTGTCCATTCCGCTTGTAGTAGAAACATTTAGTCTCCTTAGTAGCTCGACCCTTGTTTCTCTTCTGTGACACAATCTTACCGGCTCCTGAAGATTTATTCTTGGACTTGCCCTTCTTGAAACTGGCGGTCTTATTGACCTTCAACACTTGTTTGTTCTTCTTCATTCTAGCCTCTGCAGTGTTGAGCATAGCGAACAACTTGTTTGCGCTTTTCTCCATCCCATTCATGTTGTAATTCATGATAAAACCATCGTAAGATGGGGGGAGTGAAGCAAGCACAATATCTCTACCGAGAGTTGGAGGAATTCCAAATCCCAAAGTAGCAAGCCTATCAACATAGCCAACCAGCTTCACTATATGCTCACTCAGTGAGGAACCTTTTGCCATCTTGCATTCAATCAAGGCCTTGGTTATTTCAAAACGTACAGTCCTTGCCTACTTCTTGTACAGAGCATCCAGTGACCCAACTATAAATTGAGTACTTGATCGTTCTGAACGCTTATGTAGTTTAGGACCCATGCAAGTCAACATGAGGCACTAGAATGACTCATAATCATCATTATGAGCAGTAAAAGCATCTACAACTTCTTGTGGTCACTACTGCAGGATGCTGCTAACACGACACTACAATCAGAGACCATTCGACGAAACTGTGTGCGATGCATTAATCACAAATGGTGATGTAATAAAACCGTCAAAAATGATACGAAACATTTGCGATGGCGGAGATCAAAGACGATTTAGATAATAGTTGTCTGTGCGATGCATGGCATACAGTTGATCCATACGAACTGTTTGCGATGAGCCAGAACAACAGAAACGGGCAGCCATATTAAGGTGTGTGTGTGTGCCATATACGACATACAATTCACTCGGATGAACTGTTTGCGATTAGGTAACACAACAGAAACGGTTAGTCATATCAAAGTGTGTGCGATATACGTCATACAATTCACTCGGATGAACTGTTTTTGATTAGGCAACACAACAAAAATGGTCAGCCAGATCAAGGTGTGTGCGATAGATGCCATACACTTCACACGGATGAACTGTTTGCGATTAGCCAAAAGAACACAAACGATTCGTTTAAACAAGATGTGTGTGATACACGACAAACAGGCCACTCGGATGAACTGTTTGCGATGAGAAAATATAACACAAACAGTTATTACAATTATTTCGCTTGCGACTATGTCTGTAGAAAAAAATTTGAAAATGCAAACGAGTTGATTGTGATGGCTAGGAGTATCGCACACGATGCATGGTGCGAGTACTCGTGTGCAATGATTAGTAAGTTACACATACGTTTCCTTATGTTAACATGTGTGTGATAACACGTGACACCGCATACGATTGTGTGCTCCACTTAGTCTTCCCACGCTCCAGCGAAGGCTCCCCGCGTTCCACAAAGGGTGAATTGTAAACTCCCCAATCCTCTAGCCAGCTGCTAACTATAAATAACCACAACAATGGCCAATGGCGGCGACTCGCTACTAATCCACTTTCTTGCCAGTTACCTACACATACCAGCATACCCCCATCGGCCGACGATGGGATGGAGTTGCGCGACGAGAATGGGCGCCGAAGATCATAGTTTAGGTTAACTAATTATACCTTCCGAGCCGGATGAGCACATAGTGATCATCCGACTCTGGAGGTATAATTAATTAACCTAATCTATGATCTCCATCACTCGTTCCCCGTGTTCGGCTGAGATCAAATAACTAAAGTTTCCCCAACGTGATCGTGCGCCGGCCCCAGCCGCTGGCAGATCGCGCGTCAAGGGACGCAAGAGCAGAGCGCGCGGAGGGACGTGACCCGAGCGTGCCTCGGCACCTAAACGGCGAGCAGAGCGCGCGGAGGAACGTGACCCGAGCGCGGCTCGACGCCTAAACGACGAGCAGATCGCGCGGAGGGACGCGAGCAAAGCGCGCCGCGGCCTCCTCAACGACGAGCAAGCACATGCATAATTATTGCATATAGCAGGGACTAACCGTCCAACAATATTATTTTCGATGACATGCATTAATATTTTTCTTAGTTAAATCTAAGGTAAAAAATTGGTACAAAATACGAAGGGGACAAATAAACCACGACGGAGGTAGTTTCTATACCAACACAGACCCCTAGTGCAGAAATTAATGGCGTTATACACGTGTCCCGCAATCCACGCCAATGCTTCCCGAGTCTTCCCTCATCAGCTAGTGGCTAGCTCCATATGACCCAGGCAGCAACACACCGTAACGACACTGTGCGCAGATCTATAACATACCCATCTACCATTAGTTATTCCAAGCATGCCAGGAAACCAATGCTTCGACATTGACCCCTTCCTGCGTTACATCTTTGGCAAGGAGAACGAGCCAGAGTAGGTCGAAGAGCAAGAGCTTCATCAGCTGGTGCAGACGCCATGGCCCATCGGTAGCGATATCGCCGTGCCGTTCCTTGGGCGCACAATGGACATATTGCAGAGGAAGTGTGATGAGCAGTTTGCCATCCACCATGCAAAAGATCCAGAGCTGCTAGGTGGCATGATCGAGGACCCACCCGAAGATCCATCGTCACCGGTGCTCATTGAGAGCCTGACGCCCGCCATGAATGGGCAAAGGACCTCTGCGTTTTAGTTATGAGACAACCTGTCTACTGCCTCATCATTGCTGTCGGTGGCCGTGTCCACCTTGATCCCAATGATGTGTGGCTAGGCTCGAGCGCATCCTTGTCGGAGTTGACGTCCCCGACGGAGTAGAACATCACCAACGTGATATCTTGAGGATGCAAGTGATGGACGGAATTTGCTACCAGTGCAGAGACATGGAGACGGGAGAGGTTCCGCGGGCATGTCATGCGCGCGATTACACACTGTCAAGCTCTACTGGAAGAGGCCCAACAACCCCAAGAGCCTCCCAGCGCCAGCAGCTTCGCAGGCGGAGACGAGTACCGTGGCCGCGGATCCGGACACTCTGAATGAACGGCCGCAAGGGTGCTATGCTGATCATGGAGTCCAAGAAGACCGTCGTCGGAAGGCCGCCGGCTCAACCTTTTATCCTATATTTTATTATAATTGTATGCAAATGTTGCATATCAACATTTTAAGTCACTAAGCATATGTAGGGCGTGTGTGTTTTGGGTGTTGCCGCATGTGGCATTTTAAATTATCCTTAATATGTAAGACAATTATTAACCATTGCCATTGTAAATTTTCCTTAATGGCGAGCAGAGCGCGCGCAGGGACGCCAGAGCGGAGCGCGCCGCGGCCGCCTCAACGGCGCGCAACCACACCTACATATTGCAATTCTGGTCAACCTTCTGGCACCCCGTGGGAGGCACGACGGCCCATCCATCGGACACGATGGTGATATCTGGACCGTGTGTGATAGTGGCAGACACGTACGCATCCAAGAATGCGGGCCCACATACGCCATCCGGGAAACATCTCAGGCTTTGAGCCTAGAACCATCAATAAATTTTGAGCTTGTTTCTCGTCACATTCCATATTACCACGCAATAAGTAATTGCAAATCTATTCACACCGATCAAACCTAAATATGTTCCCACTTAGCACTTGGCTATAAAAACTACCCACTTGAAAAGTACTTCACAATTCCTCTCCTCATCGCCCCAAAAAAAACAGGTCTTTCCCGTCAAGTCGTTTCACCATGACCGATAGGAGGAGTTTTGGGTCAACATATAACCAGGCAGCAAAGAACAAGGCCACAAAAGCACTAGAGAGGTCCCGCCGCTATGCGACAGCCACAACAAAGATGTCCCGGCACATCGCGAAGCCCTCGAACGAGCTCTCACCGGCAGGCGAGGGCTTTCACAAGCGCACTCGCCGTGTTGGTGAACGCGAGGATCTGGCGGTGCTGAAGTCCTTGGCCAGCGACAATGATAGTCTTGCTAGCCTAATTAAGTAGCATGAGTTGGTCGATGACTTGGTGAAGCTACTCGAGATTAGCGATGTCTCGGCTAAGAAGGCGACTAGCCTCGTCGTGCAACTCATGGGTGACAATGCAAAGCTCCTCAAGGAGCTCACCAAGAAGGAGGAGGAGGCCGCCGGCTCGAAGAAGCTGCATGAGCAGAGCAGTGCCTCGGGGATGACACTGAAAGCCGTCATCGAGGAACTTATGGGTGACTCGAGGAAGCTCTGCATCAAGCGCGAGCTGCAGGTAGAGGAATTCGTGGCTGCTGTCAAGTAAAAGTCGTGAGGATTTGAAGAAGGAGCTGGAGGAACTCCTCGCCCGGCAATCCATCGAGGATTAGAGACAGTAGCAACCCAGATTGTTGTCTGTGATTTACTTCTTCTCTTGCCCCTGTGTCTTTCAGGCGTTGTCGCATGTGGCATTTTAAATTATCCAGAATATGTAAGACAATTATTATCCACACCATTGTAAATTTGTCGTCGTATTATCCGTTGCCGCATGTGGCATTTTAAATTATCCGGAATACGAGTTGAAAACAAGCTAAAATCATGTTCTCAGCGAGGCACGAACAAAGCAAATGCTACCGTTGTGCGGGGCCATGGGATCACAAGAAAACACCCTCCGTCCAAGTGCTTTAACCACATGTTAAACAACGGCTCGACCACCATTAATAGAGAAGTTGTGAGCGAGGTGGACGACTCGTGGATGGAGGCCAAAGAGCTCGTTCCCGGTGAGCATGTGCGGCGGACTGCTCGCACGTGTCCCGTCGAGCCTGCACGGCAGACAGGTCAAACGTGTCCCATCGAGCCTGCGCGGTGGACAGCTCGCACGTGTCCCATCAAGCCTACCGGCAGATTACTCACACACGTCCCATCGAGCCTGCACGAAGGACTTCTCGCACTCTTCCCGTCTAATCAAACAGCTACACGCCCGCCACCAACTATGGTTAAATTTTGGTTCAAAATACAAAGAGGACCAATAAACCAGGAACGAGATAGTACTCTCCAATAAAAAGAGGGATGCATGGCCACACTTAAATGGTTACAGAGACACACACGGTTAAAAAAATACGACCATTTCGATAGTAACGTGTCAGCTATTTGTTCCAAAAGGATCGCGTTGGCTATTAATGTGTGCGCCTTGTCTCAAATTTGAAGATTTTTTTACCACGACATATATGTTCCATGTCATGAAACCATGCCAAGTTTTATGATTTTTGAGTGAGTTTTGGATTTATGGGGATTTAAAAACCAAGATTCTCAATGTTTGAGGCTGAGCCAGGATGCCGAGACGTTTGTAATTCATCCCCGTTCCTTGCATGGGACCTAAACATGCATCCAAGGACACATGTATGATTTTTATAGCCATTTTGGTGCACTGGAGCATGTATTTGTAGTTCAAATTTGAATTATGGACATTAAATGCCTAGAAAACTCAATTAATGTATAAAAGTTCAAAGAACCCTGAATAATTTCAAATTTCAGCACAAATCTCCTGTTGTTCCATGTTGCCTGTAGAAAAAGAATACAAGGCGAGAAGAGGCAGCGATTATCATTTCGCCCACAAGGGTGACACGTTCCCTATCCGAACCATGTGGGTTCTTGCGAGAAGCTCCGGTATGTAAGAGGCTTGTAGTAAAGTTTGCCCCAAATCGAACAATTTTTTTACCACGACATATATGTGCCCTGGCGTGACACCATGCCAAGTTTCATGATTTTCTGGTGAGTTTTGGATTTACGGGGATTTAAAAACCGAGATTTCCAATGTTTGAGGCCGAGCCAGGGCGCCGAGATGGTTGTAATTCATTCCCAGTCCTTGCTTGGGATCTAAACGTGCACCCAAGGACACATGTATGATTTTTCTAGCCATTTTGGTACACTGAAGCATGTATTTGTAGTTTAGATTTGAATTATGGATATTAAATGCCTAGAAAACTCAATTAATATATAAAAAGGCCGAACGAACCCTAAATAATTTCAAATTTCATCATGAATCTCCTGTAGTTACATGTTGCCTGTAGAAAAAAATACAAGGCGAGAAGAGGCAACGATTGTCGTTTTGCTCACAAGGGGGACACGTTTCCCTATCGGAACCACGAGGCTTCTTGAGAGAAGCTCCGGTTTATAAGAGGCTTGTAATAAAGCTTGCCCCAAATTGCACAATTTTTTACCACGACATATATGTTCCATGTCGTGACACCATGCCAAGTTTCACGATTTTCGGGTGATTTTGGATTTACGGGGATTAAAAAATCGAGATTCTCAATGTTTGAGGCCGAGCCAGGACACCCAGACAGTTTAATTCATTCCCATTCTTTGCATGGGACCTAAACATGCATCCAAGGACATATGTATGATTTTCTAGCCATTTTGGTGCACTAGAGCATGTATTTGTAGTTCAACTTTGAATTATGCACATTAAATTAATGCTTAGAAAACTCAATTATAATTTATAAAAAAGGCCAGACGAACCCTTATTATTTAAAGTTGTTCTGGTCAACCGCCTGACACCTGTGGGTAAGCACTGTGCGCACGTGTCGTGCTAGCTCGCGCTTCCTTCTTTACTAAGTTTTCCATATTAATGGTGTTATATATATCCCAACACGATACCGTTCCCCGCCACTCACCCAATCGGTTTCCCGCCACTCCTCCCATCGGTTTCCCACTGCCAGTGTCAGTGGGCATAGAAGGCTAGGCGGTGACTGATGACCCACAAGTATATGGGATCAATTGTAGCTCTTTTCGTTAAGTAAGAGCGTCGAACCCAACGAGGAGCAGAAGGAAATGACAAGTGGTTTTCAGCAAGGTAATGTCTGCAAGTACTGAAATTGTAAGTAACAGAGTAGTTTGATAGCAAGATAATTTGTAATGAGCAAGTAATGATAATAGTAACAAAAATGCAGCAAGGTAGCCCAATCCTTTTGAGGCAAAGGACAGGCCAAAACGGTCTCTTATAGCAAGCAAAGCATTCTTGAGGGTACACGAGAATTTCATCTAGTCACTTTCATCATATTGGTTTGATTTGTGTTCGCTACTTTGATAATTTGATATGTGGGTGGACCGGTGCTTAGGTGCTGTTCTTACTTGAACAAACCTCCTACTTATGATTAACCCTCTGGCAAGCATCCGCAACTATGAGAAAAGTATTAAGAATAAATTCTAACCATAGCATTAAACTTTTGGATCCAATCGGTCCCTTACGGAATATCGCATAAACTAGGGTTTAAGCTTCTGTCACTCTCGCAATCCATCATCTAATAACTACTCCACAATGCATACCCTTAGGCCCAAATATGGTGAAGTGTCATGTAGTCGACGTTCAAATGACACCACTAAGGGAATCACAACATACATACTATCAAAATATCAAACACACATCAAGTTCACATGATTACTTGCAACATGATTTCTCTCGTGACCTCAAGAACAAAAGTAACTACTCTCAAATGATAATCATGCTCAAGATCATAGGGGTATTAAATATCATATTGGATCTGAACATATAATCTTCCACCAAATAAACCATATAGTAATCAACTACTAGATGTAATCAACACTACTAGTCACCCACAAGCACCAATCTATAGTTCCAGTACAAAGATTAAACACAAGAGATGAACTAGGGTTTGAGATGAGATGGTGCTGTTGAAGATGTTGATGGAGATTTCCCTCCCCAAGATGGGAGAGTTGTTGGTGATGATGATGACGATGATTTCCCCCTCTGGGAGGGAAGTTCCCCCGGCGGAATTGCTCCGCTGGAGGGCAAAAGCGCTCCCGCCCAAGTTCCACCTCGAGACGACAGCGCTTCATCCCGAAAGTCCTCCTCACATTTTTTTCTAGGTCAAAATGACTTATATACCAGAAGATGGGCACCAGAGGTGGGCTGAGGGGAGCACAACCCACCAGGGCGCGCCTGGGCTCCCTGGCATGCCCAGGTAGGTTGTGCCCACCTGGTGGCCCCCCTCTGGTACTTATTGGCTCCAATATTCCTCATATATTCCATAAAAATCTCTATAAAGTTTCAGCTTGTTTGGAGTTGTGCAAAATAGGTGGCCTGACGTAGCTTTTCTAGGTCCAGATTTCCAGCTGCCGGAATTCTCCCTCTTTGTGTGTACCTTGCATATTATGAGAGAAAAGGCATTAGAATTACTCCAAAAAGCATTATTATGCATAAAACATCGTAAATAACAGTAGGAAAACATGATGCAAAATGGACGTATCAAGTCCCCAAAGCTTAGACCTCGCTTGTCCTCAAGCGAAAACCAAAATTGAAAACCATGTCCACATGCTTGGAGAGAGAGAGAGGTGTCGATAAAAACAAAATACGGACATAGAAGCATCATGTAGATTATTATAACAACAAAAAATTTGAACATAATACTTATATCATAGAAATTTTATCATAGACTTCTCATGAATGAGTAACAATTCATCACACTATTGAAGTATAAAGCATAAACTCTATTAGAAACCAACAAACTATGTTCTCAGTCAACTTTGCAACTACAATTAATCATATTTTTAGGAAGGGTCACGTATCAGAGCCTTTAGGCAAGTCCACATACTCAACCATCATATAGTCTTCTATGATTGCTAACACTCACCGCATACACATGAGCAAAACGTTTCAACCGGACACATAGAAAGATAGGGACTTATAGTTTCGCCTCCCAACGTACTCACCTCAAGGGTGATGTCCACAGTAATAACTCATGCCACCCATATTCAACTGGACATATGTGCCTAGATCTTTCCTCACCACATGATGCTTGCCAAAGGAGAAAAATAAAAAGGAGTAGAGAGAAAAACATTGACTCTTGCATAAAAGTTAATACATAAAAGTAAAACATAGGCCCTTCACAGAGGGAAGCAGAGGTTGCCATGTGCTTATTTGTTTGTATGCTCAACCCCTTAGTGGAAAAGAACTTCATGTTGTATTTCCCCTTGTGATGGCAACCTTTATTATGCAGTTTGTCACTTTCATTCTTCACCATCACAAGTTCGTACAACGCTCAATTTTCTCTTACACTAAATGATCTCACACTTTTAGAAGCAATTTTTATTGCCTTATTGCACCGATGACAACTTACTTGAGGGATCTTGTTCAATCCCTAGGAAGGTATGTGAAAGTGCTAGTTATCGACTAGAGGGGGGGGGGGTGAATAGGTGATTTTTAGGGAAGTCTTCAAAACATGAAAGCTTCGAAGACAAACATGAAAACTAGACCTATAAACAAGCAGCGGAAGATGAACTACACTAGACAAGCCATAGTCAAACAAGTATGAAGATAAAGCATGATGACTGATAGCAGCTAGGTAGTAGGATCAGGATAGAAGATAGTATGAAGCCAATCAGAACAAGTAATCACACAGTGAAGTCAACCAGGTAGAGCAATCAGGCAATGACTTCACAAAGACAAACTGTAAGTAAGGAGAGTAAGAGATAGAACCAGTGTGTTGTGAAGACAAGAATTTGTTCGACCTGTTCCAGTTGCTGTGACAACTGTACGTCTGGTTAGGGAGGCTGAGATTAAACTCAGAAGACCGTGTCTTCACCTTATTCCCCTTGAGCTAAGGACACACAGTCCCTGCCTAATCACTCTGGTAAGTCTTCAAGGTAGACTTCCAAACCTTCACAGACTTCGTTCACCGGCGATCCACAATTACTCTTGGATGCTCGGAACACGAAGCCTAACCGGCTGGAGGATTCACAGTCCTCAAGTGTAACAAGTCTTCAGATCACGCGGATAGAAAGACTTCAGTGATGCCAAACACTCTTTGGGCTCTGGGTGTTTTGGGCTTTGTCCTCACAAAGATTTCTCTCTCAAACTCTTCGGAGGTGGGTTGCTCTCAATGACAAAAGCCGTGCACTAACTCTGAGCATCCACCAATTTATGGTGCAGAGGGTGAGCTATTTATAGCCACTAGGCAACCCGAACCGATTTGTCCGAAATGACCTTGGGTCACTAAGGAACTGACACGTGTCACAACGGTCAGATTTCAAACACACGCGACAACTTGACTTGGGCTACAAGTAAAGCTGACTTATCCGACTCTGGATAAGATTTGCTCTCATTGTCTTCACTCGAAGACATAGGATTTTGGTTGAGCATCACTTCAGTCACTCTGACTTTGTTCACTTGGACCCCACTTAACAGTGCGGTGGTTCCTATGATTCAACAAAGAAGAAAAGAAACAACAAAACAGCTAGGTCTTCGCGCTCCATAGTCTTCACTTAATGTCTTCTTCTGTCATAGTCTTCAATGTGATTATCTTCACGTACCACCATTGTGTTCAATGTATTCATACATTTTTAGGGGTCATCTCCGGTAGGTAAACCAAATCAAGGAGGGACTACTACCTGTGTTATCCTGCAATTCTCACAAACACATTAGTCCCTCAACCACGTTTGTCGTCAATACTCCAAAACCAAACTAAGGGTGGCACTAGATGCACTTACAATCTCCCCCTTTTTGGTGATTGATGACAAACTAGTTGAAGTTTTCAACGGGGATATGAATATGTGAAATTGTAAAGGATCAGGTATTGTCTTCATAAGTAGTAAAAGGCTCCCCCTGAAGATGTGCATATAAGTAATTTGCTTTTGGAATGCAAATGCACATGGAAGGTTCTACTTATGGAGATCCTCTCCAACTTATGAAGACAATTCATCATGCATGATTCGATGTAAAGAAGATAATGACATGCATAATGAAAAATGGACGTCTGCAAAATGATTTAAGTGCGGAAGTTATCATCGCACATGCGGAATTTATCATCGCATCACAAAATAGCAAATAAGTAGCAGAGGACCATTGAGTTTAAGTGTTACAACTCAGAGAACCAAATGTATCAAGAGCAAGAGTTGTAAACACTAGGCAAAATATAAAGCAACCGCCCATATGAACCCGCTTGAAGACTATCAACTCATAGCTTCTCCCCCTTTTGTCAGTAAGGACCAAAAAGGGTTGAAGACATTGAGCCTCTACTCGTTCCCAGAAGGAGTAGGAGAAGATGCAGGGTTGGTGTCGAGGTTTGGCGGTGCAGATTAACTTGGAGCAGTGTCGATACGTGTTGGAGGTGGCGAAGTAGCATCATCTTGATCATCGATCACACGAGCATTCACGGTTGCAGCAGAAGAGGAGTACTCTGAGTCTTCAAGAGATGGAGTGCGCCGCAGAACAACCTTTCTGGGCGGAGTGGAATCAAACTTGAATCTTTCTAAGAAGCCATCGTCCTGAAGATCTTCCTCAGCACACATAAGCGTCAACCCTTTCCATGTGCGTCGACAGGTTTCATGCGCGACAAAGGCATTCTTGGTTGCAAGGTTGCGAATGCGATTGACGTCAGTCATGAGGCTCTGCATCTGGTGCTTGAGCTAATCATGATGCCTATCAAGTTTCTGATGCAGGCCAACGAGAAGCTCTCGGTCATTGAGAACACAAGATCGCTTTCGAGGCCGTTGAGCAATTGTCTTTGTCGGTGAAAGCCCGGTTTGGAGCACGGTGAGGTGCACGTGTAGTACCAGCCAACGGATAGACTCGAGTGGCAGCCAGCACACCTTCAATGGGCTGAGTGAAGCTCTGACGATCAACATTATGAAGATAAAGTGGCTCCTTGTCAGGCTCTGGATAGATGACTTCAACAGACATATCGACATCTGGCAAGAAGACAATGTGGTTGCGTGCAGATGGCTGATAGTTGAAAGCAGTGTGAAGCTTGATCAGACGCATGATCCAAGGAGCATAGAACTTCAAGCCAAAAATGTCAGATCCTGATGTAGCAAGTTGGCGGATGAAGAAATCTTGTGCATTGAAGCATTTGCCATGAAGAATATGGAAGACCAATGTCTTCATTGCACCTTCCAGCTTAGCCTGTGGAGAATGTCCTTTGATGGGCCAGAGAGTTTGCCTAATGATGTGATAGATTGTGTGTGGCAGATACTCAAGGTCTTCATCAAAGAACTCCTTAGGATATTCTGCATCTTGAGGCAATGGCTTCATCATGCTTAGCATCCGCTCATGTCGGGTTCTCGACTTGTGAAAGATGCTCTCCAAAGCTGCAGCAGTGAAGGCGACAACCGTGCTCATAGAGATCACCCGGAGTGGGCAGGCCAAGAAGCTCAATGACATCAAATGATTTGGCTTCATGATGGACATTTCCTGTCATCCACTCAAGGACCCAAGTCTTTGGATGCCTGTTGTAGCCTCTGATATGAAGAGTGGCGTAGAATTGAAGCAGCAACTCTTCATTATAGTGCTCCTTATCAGTGACAAAATGCAGTAAGCCAGCCTCTCTGAAGCAATCGAGAGCTTCTTCTAAGCAGGGCAGGCCAGCTATGGCTTCAGTATCAAGGCGCATATGCGGAAATATGCGGCCTTGGTTGTACAGAATGCATGAATAATAGCTGCGCCGCTGATAACTCCAGAACCGATCGGATGAAATCTTGGGCTTGGTGTAGGGGTTCTTTTCGCTATCGAAGAAGGTGTTGTGTGCAATGAAGCCGTTGACATTAAAAGATCCTGGCGAAGTGGCAGTACCTGGAAATCTGGGCAGTCTTGGCCTTGGCTTCTGAACCTGAGGCCTGTGCTCGACATGGTAATCAAACTGAGGACCAGCAGCAGGTGGAGGAATCAGAATAGGCCATTTGACAGTGACAAGATGGCCATAGTTGTATGCTTGCTCAATAGTATGTGGCCTTGGAGGTGGAACAGGAGCAGTGGCATTGACTTCAGGCTGCAGATTTGTGTCAGGTGCGGCATTGACTTCATCTGCTGCATGGGCTTCATTTTCTTCATTGGCCACTGGTACATTGGCCAAATGTAGGCTCCACATTGCTTCGGCCATGACAACATCATTGGCTTCAGGAATGTCATTTGTGGCAGCCTCAGGATTCTCACCCTCCACTTGAGTAGCTGGAGGTTCTGGCATAGACTGGTTCTCTTCATGAACTTCTTCTTGAGTTGTAGGGGGAGTAGCGACACGCTCTTCTTCTTGTGTTGCTCCGGCTGATGCAGCCGGAGGGTCTTCAGCAGCATTGGCTTCAGACACAGGGACCGTCACAGAAGGATTGTCTTCAGGAAACACTTGACGTGCCACTGAACTTGACAAGTTGGAGCCCTCTTCTGTGATGGTGGTCATGGAGACGGATGGCCTCAGGCCTTTGCGAAGCCGTTGGAATACGGGCGACGCCTTTGGTGATGGTGAGGTCTCCGTGTAGTTGTCATCAGTGGACATGGGGCTGATGACGGGCGCAGGTGACGGTTGGGGTGTACATGGTGAGTCTTGATTTGGGGTTGCTTGCTGGAGGCGATCAGCCCACGATGCATCTTGTGAGATTGGCGTCAAAGGATGACCAATACTGATAAGCTCACTGTTCGTTTGAACAGGCGATGACACCGTTGGGCGGTTGTGCTACATACACTTCTTATTCAATCTTTCCATTGAGAAAGGCACTCTTAACATCCATTTGATACGGAAGGATGTTATGATGATTTGCGTAAGCTAGCAGTATGCGAATGGCTTCAAGCCTAGCCACCGGAGCAAATGTTTCATCAAGTCAATTCCTTCAACTTGTGTGTATCCTTGAGCAACGAGCCATGCTTTGTTTCTGACAACTTGACCATGCTCGTCTTGTTTGTTGCGATATATCCATTTTGTGCCTATTATGTTGTGCTTGCGAGGATCAGGACGCTTGACTAGTTCCCGTACATTGTTCAGCTTGAACTGTTGAAGCTCTTCTTGCATGGCTTGAATCCATTCAGGTTCCAAGAAGGCTTCATCGACTTTCTTAGGTTCTGAGATTGAAACAAATGCAAAATGTCCACAGAAATTAGTTAGCTGTGTTGCTCTTTGAGTAGCTCTTGAATGAGTGACTGGACCAGGTGCATTGATGCTATCAATTATCTTCTCAATCTGAACTTCATTAGCAACCCGAGGATGAATCGGACGAAGACTTTGCTCTTGCTGATCATTGTCTTCATATTGAGGATTAGCTTCAGGCTGAGCAATGTCTTCAGGTTGATCAGGTGCAGAAATGATAAGTTCCTCTTCAGGCTGGGCCTCTGATGGTATGATCTCTCCTGTTCCCATTAGCTTGATTGATTCACTGGCAGGTACTCCATCTAGCACATTTGGCAAGTGCTCTCTTTGCGAGCCGTTAGTTTCATCGAACCGCACATCCATAGTTTCAACCACTTTATAGTGAAAGAGGTTGAAGACTCTGTAGGAGTGCGAGTCCTTTCCATAACCAAGCATAAAACCCTCATGTGCTTTCGGTGCAAATTTTGAAGTGTGATGTGGATCCTTGATCCAGCACTTAGCACCAAATACTCTGAAGTAGCTTACGTTTGGCTTCTTACCAGTTAGAAGCTCATAGGATGTTTTCTTCAGAAGCTTGTGAAGATAAACACGGTTGATGACATGGCATGCAGTATCAATGGCTTCAGGCCAAAATTTTCTTGGAGTCTTGTATTCGTCACGCATCGTCCGAGCCATCTCAATAAGGGTTATGTTCTTGCACTCCATGATGCCATTCTGCTGAGGTGTGTAAGGAGCAGAAAACTCATGAGTGATGCCTAAGGTGTCAAGATAAAGGTCGAGGCCTGTGTTCTTGAATTCTGTGCCGTTGTCACTCCTAATGTGCTTGATCTTGACGCCATAGTTGTTCATGGCGCGGTTGGCGAAGCGTCTGAAGACATCCTGCACTTCAGTCTTGAAGAGAATTATGTGCACCCAAGTGTATCTTGAATAATCATCAACAATAACGAAACCTAGAGACAAGCAGTTGAGTGAGAGTAGAGTAGTGAGTGGGACCAAACAAGTCCATGTGGAGCAACTCAAAAGGTTGAGATGTAGTCATGATTGTCTTTGAGGGATGCTTGGCCCTCGTCATCTTCCCAGCTTCACAAGCACCACATAGATGATCTTTCTTGAAATTGACGCCTTCGATGCCTATGACGTGCTTCTTCTTGGCGAGAGTGTGTAGGTTCCTCATGCCAGCATGCCCTAGCCTCCGATGCCAGAGCCAACACTCTGAAGCCTTTGCTAGAAGACATACGACCATCTGTGGTCCTGCTGAGAAGTCTACCATGTAAAGATCATCTTTCATGTACCCTTCGAAGACTAGACACTTGTCAGATACCATTAGTACAAGGAAACGATATTTTCCAAATAGCACAATCATGTTTAAGTCACAAAGCATTGAGACAGACATTAAGTTGAAACCAAGGGATTCAACAAGCATCACTTTGTCCATGTGCTGATCCCTTGAAATTGCAACTCTACCTAGGCCCAATACCTTGCTTTTACCAAAGGTCGGCCCGAATGTAATGTGACTTTTATCACATGGACGTAAGGTTGAGTCCATGAGAAGACTTCGATCACCAGTCATGTGGTTAGTGCATCCGCTGTCCATAATCCATTCTGAAGCACAAGGTGTCGTACCCTCTACAAAGGCAGTTAGGAGGATAGGCTTCACAAAGAGTATTGTGAAGCATAAACATTTGACGCACAAGAGGATTATCAAAGCTCAGATCAAGGTTAGGACTGATAGTATGACTGGCAAGCGATTCAGAAACTAAATACATAGTAAGACCATTTGGGCATTTTATCTTGCGTCCTATAATGTGTTTTAGGTCCCCAGCAATAGTATCGGACGCCTTTGATTTCCGGCTGGAGACCTTTCCCTGCAAAAGAGAGTTAAGTGTTCTTAACCACCCACATTTTCAGGGGTGGCTTCGAAGCAATGAGTCTAAGTGCATCATCTGAGAACTTGACTTTGAAGCCCTAGCAAATAGCCTCGCAGGAGGTGAATAATACTCATGTGAATAGGCAGAAAAATTCTTAGTTTTGTGAACATAGCGGTTTGAAGATACACGCTCATATTCATTCATCTGAGTATGTTTTTCCTGCAAAACATTGGCGTTAGGGCGACTCTCATGTGTCCTGTATCTGTATGAAGCCTTTGGGTCATATGAAGCCATAGGTCTGGGGTTTGTCTTCTTCCTTGGTGGTGTCATGATGACATTCACAGGAAGATTCTCAATACACTGTTTAGGCACCCAGATCTTCTTCATAGGTGGTCCATTCCTGCAGTTAGTACCAATATACCTGGCAAACACTTCACCATTCTGATTCTTAAACAGTTTATAGTTTGCATCAAAGGATTCATCAATAACAATTGGGTTAGCACAAGTAAATCCAGATAAGGTGGATGGATCCATTGAAGGTTCCTTTGCAGCAACCCATGTGGTTTTGGGGTACTACTCAGGCTTCCAGTAAGAACCATCAACATTCATTTTCCTTTCGAACCCAACACCCTCTTTCCTAGGGTTTCGGTTCAAGATCTGCTTTTTGAGGACATCACATAGTGTCTGATGCCCCTTGAGGCTTTTGTACATTCCTGTTTCAAGCAATGTCTTCAATCTAGCATTTTCATCAGCAACAACAGTGGCATCCTCCGCAGAGGGGTTAGTTACCACATCGATGGTTGAAGATATTGAAACAAGAGTAGCAGAGAACACTTAACAATGTAATTAGCGTTATCACGCTCAAGACATTTTAAACATGGTGGTTCAAATCCTTCCCGAGTAGGACTGATGCATTGAGCGAAGTGACTCATTTTCCTTTTGAAGATCTTCATGAGCCGCTCTCAACTTCTCAAGTTCTTGCTTCCTTTGAAGATAATCATAGGAAACCTTTTCATGGGTTGTTGAGAGTGATTCATGACGAGCTTCAAGCTCTTGGTACTTAACATGAAGATTTTTTATATCTTCAATTAAGGACTAAGATTGGGTCATTTCAGCGTCCAATAGATCATCGCTTTTGTCTAATAGTTTTTGAATATGTTCCATAGCTTTCTGTTGTTCAGTTGCAATTTTAGCAAGTGTTCTGTAGCTAGGTTTGGATTCACAATTAGAGTCATCTTCACTTGATGTTTGAAAGTAAGCATCGCGTGAGTTTACCTTGGCACCGCGTGCCATGAAGCAGTAAGTGGGAGCGGAGTCGTCCTTGTCACTGGCATCAGCGTTGGTGATGGATACATTGTCTTCAGTGTTGAAGATGGAATTGGCAATGTAGGATGAAGCTAGAGCTAGAGTTGCAATGCCAGAGTCAGATTCCTCCTCAGACTCCACCACTTCTACCTCCTCAGAAGCAGACTCCTCCTCTGTATCCATTTCCTTGCCAACAAAAGCACGAGCCTTGCCAGACGAACTTTTCTTGTGTGATGAAGACTTGGAAGAGGACTTGGAAGAAGATTTTGAGTATTTCTTCTTCTTCTTGTCATAATAATCATATTCCTTGCTCTTCTTCTTTTTCTTCTCATTGTCCCACTGTGGACACTCGGAGATGTAGTGACCAGGTTTCTTGCACTTGTGATGTTCTCTTCTTGTGGTCATGGGAAGAAGCTTCATCATTTCTTGAGCTGGATCATGAAGACTTTCTCAAGCCTTTCTTCTTAGTGAACTTGGAACTTCTTCACAAGCATAGCGAGCTCCTTTCCAAGGTCTTGACTTCACCGAACTGCAATGGATTCTTCTTCAGATGAGGAAACAGCCTTTGCCTTCAAAGCGCGAGTTCGACCATAGTTGGGACCATAGATATCTCTTTTCTCAGATAGCTGGAATTCATGTGTGTTAAGCCTCTCAAGTATGTCAGATGGATCGAGTGTCTTGAAGTCAGGGCGTTCTTGAATCATAAGAGCTAGAGTGTCAAATGAGCTGTCAAGAGATCTCGAAGCGTCTTGGCGATTTCATGCTTGGTAATCTCGATTGGCGCCGAGAGCTTGAAGCTTCGTTTGTGATGTCGATGAAACGATCAAGCGTGAGCTGGACATTTTCATTGTCATTTCTCTTGAAGCGGTTGAAGAGGTTGTGTAGGACACTAATTCTTTGATCTCTCTGAGTTGAAACGCCTTCATTGACCTTGGAGAGCCAGTCCCAGACTAGCTTCGACGTTTCCAAAGCACTCACACGGCCATACTGCCCTTTGGTTAGATGACCACAGATGATGTTCTTCGCAGTAGAATCGAGTTGAATCAACTTCTTGGCATCAGCAGGGGTGACACCTTCACCAGTATTGGGAACGCCGTTCTTGACGACATACCACAGATCGACATCAATGGCTTCAAGATGCATACGCATCTTATTCTTCCAGTAGGGATATTGATTGCCATCGAAGGCAGGCACGCAGCGGAGACTTTGATTATCCCTGCAGTCGACATAGCTAAAACTCCAGGTGGTTAAACCAAATCACACAGAACAAGGGAGTACCTAGCTTTGATACCAATTGAAAGTGCTAGTTATCGACTAGAGGGTGGGTGAATAGGCGATTTTTAGGAAAGTCTTCAAAACATGAAAGTTTCGAAGACAAACATGAAAACTAGACCTATAAACAAGCAGCGGAAGATGAAATACACTAGACAAGCCATAGTCAAACAAGTATGAAGCTAAAGCATGATGACTGGTAGCAGCTAGGTAGTAGGATCAGGATAGAAGATAGTATGAAGCCAAGCAGAACAAGTAGTCACACAGTGAAGTCAAACAGGTAGAGCAATCAGGCAATGATTCACAAAGACAAACTGTAAGTAAGGAGAGTAAGAGATAGAACCAGGTGTTGTGAAGACAAGGATTTGTTCGACCAGTTCGATTCTTTGTGACAAGCTATGCGTCACAGTTAGGGAGGCTGAGATTGAACTCGTAAGACCGTGTCTTCACCTTATTCCCCTTGAGCTAAGGGACACACAGTCCCCGCCCAATCACTCTGGTAAGTCTTCAAGGTAGACTTCCAAACCTTCACAGACTTCGTTCATCGGGCGATCCACAATTACTCTTGGATGCTCGTAACGCGACGCCTAACCGGGTTGGAGGATTCCACAGTCCTCAAGTGTAACAAGTCTTCAGATCACGCGGACAGAAAGACTTTAGTGATGCCAAACACTCTTTGGGCTCTGGGTGTTTTGGGCTTTGTCCTCACAAGGATTTCTCTCTCAAACTCTTCGGAGGTGGGTTGCTCTCAACGACAAAAGCCGTGCACTAACTCTGAGCAGCCACCAGTTTATGGTGTAGGGGGTGGGCTATTTATAGCCACTAGGCAACCCGACCTGATTTGTACGAAATGACCCTGGGTCACTAAGGAACAGACACGTGTCACAACGGTCAGATTGCAAACACACGTGACAGCTTGACTTGGGCTACAAGTAAAGCTGACTTATCTGACTCTGGATAAGATTTGCTCTCATTGTCTTCGCTCGAAGACATAGGATTTTGGTTGAGCATCACTTGATCACTCGACTTTGTTCACTTGGACCCCACTTAACGGTCACGGTGGTTCCTATGACTCAACAAAGAAGAAAAGAAACAACGAAACAACTAGGTCTTCGCGCTCCATAGTCTTCATTCAATGTCTTCTTCTGTCATAGTCTTCAAGGTGAATATCTTCACGTACCACCATTGTCTTCAATGTTTTCATACATTTTTAGGGGCCATCTCCGGTAGGTAAACCGAATCAAGGAGGGACTACTACCTGTGTTATCCTGCAATTCTCACAAACACATTAGTCCCTCAACCACGTTTGTCGTCAATACTCTAAAACCAAACTAGGGGTGGCACTAGATGCACTTACAGTATGGTGGACTCTTGAAAATAAGATTTGGGTTTAAGGGTTTTTGGATGCACAAGTAGTATCTCTACTTGGTGCGGAATTTTTCGCTAACAAAGATAGGGGGCAAGCCCCACATGTTAAAGGATCTATGACAATATAACTTCTTTGTGAATATGAACAAACATAAATCATTACGTTGTCTTCCCTGTCCAACATCAACAATTTTGGAATATAATATTTTGATGGGGGCTCACAATCACAATATATTTCCAGGATAGTGTATTTATATGTGAATCTTCTCTTCCCTTATTAATTCTTTCATGAGTTGCATCATTGACCAATGCTATGTTTGTCAATCTCTAATAAAATTTCCTACTTATACTTTTCCTTATGTGGTGTCATCACCTACCATAAGATTAGCATATGATTTTTTTAATTTATTTCCTTTCTTTTTACTGCAACATGAAAGTAAAGAAAGCAAAAACTCAAACTAAACTCTATTATATATCTCGCACACGATTACAAGGATAGATCACTAAGGAAACACACGAAAGAAAGGGTTGAACTAAACTTTATTCATCTAAAGAAAAAGATAACTATGGAACGAACTAAGATAAGTAAAGGCAAAAGATAACGGGGGTGATATGATACTGGGGCACCTCCCCCAAGCTTGGCCGGAGCTAGGGGGTGCCCATACCCGATACTCAATTTTCTTTTGGTGATGAAGAAGGTCGTGGTGGTGTAGTAGTGGGTTTGTCCTTCTTCCTTAGCTTACGCTTGAGGATGGAATTTTCCTCCTTCAATTCACCGAGCTCCTACTCAAGCTCCAGTACCTTTTTGCATAGATCTTGCTTATTTTCCTGCAAAAGGCGGAAGAGTATGAACTGAACCTTATGCCTCTTTGCTTTGTTGGGGAGGCTGGACTTCTTGAATTCCACATGCATGTCCCCAGGTTGAGGCAACGGGGCTTCATCCTCGTCTGAGCTCGTCTCCTCCTTCTCCCTAGGATAATAGTCTCCCTCTTCCTCTGAAGTACAGCCATAATGCTCCACATCCCCATAAGACTTGGGGTTTGCAATGAAATCAACAACATAGATCTCACCCTCGGAGTCTTGGGATGACATATTTTCAGATCTACCAGGGAAACAACAAAAAAAGAAAATAGAAGATTTCTCCGTGATACGGTGGTCAATAGGTTCGGGGGGTATAACGAGAGTTGTACAAAATAACATATTCTCCAACTTTAACTCACGCTTTTGAATTCTTTTATCATGCCATCTTTTAAATTTTTCTTTAAATAACTTGGCATTTTCATAAGCTTGGGTTCTCCATTCATCTAATGAGCTAATATCAAATAACCTCTTTTCACAGGCAAGTTTGAAATCATAGTTGAGTTCTTCAATTTCCCAATATGCTTTATGTTCTAACTCAAGAGGTAAATGACAAGCTTTTCCATAAACCATTTTATAAGGAGACATACCCATAGAATTTTTGTATGATGTTCTATAAGCCCAAAGTGCATCACCTAATTTCTTAGACAAATTCTTCTGGGACCTATTAACAGTCTTTTGCAAAATTAATTTTATTTCTCTATTGCTAAGTTCAACTTGACCACTAGACTGAGGGTGATAAGATGATGCAATTCTATGGTTAACATCATACTTTGGCAAGCATTTTACGGAAAGCACCATGAATAAAGTGTGAACCACCATCAGTCATTAAATATCTAGGGACTCCAAACCTTGGGAAAATAACTTCCTTAAGCATTTTAATAGAGGTGTTGTGATCAGCACTACTCATTGGAATAGCTTCTACCCATTTAGTAACATAATCAACAACAACCAAAATATGTGTATACCCATTAGAGGAAGGAAAATGTCCCATGTAATCAAATCCCCAAACATCAAATGGTTCAACAGCAAGTGAATAATTCATAGGCATTTCTTGATGCTTACCAATATTACCTATTCTTTGACATTCATCACAAGATAAGACGAACTTACGGGCATCCTTGAAGAGAGTAGGCCAATTAAATCTAGATTGCAATAACTTGTGAGCAGTTCTGTCTCCCGCATGATGTCCTCCATAAGCTTCGGAGTGACATTTCCGTAGGATTTGTCCCTGTTCATGCTCAGGTACACAATGTCTAATAATACCATCTACTCCTTCTTTATAAAGATGTGGGTCATCCCAATAGTAATTTCTCAAATCGTAGAAGTATTTTTTTCTTTTGTTGGTATGTAAATCTAGGTGGTAAATATTTAGCAACAATGTAATTAGCATAGTCAGCATACCATGGAGTGTTATGAGAAACATTTATTGCTTCTAACTTCTCATCAGGAAAACTATCATCAATAGGAAGTGGGTCATCAAGAACATTTTCAAGCCTAGACAAGTTATCAGCTACGAGCTTCTCAGCTTCTTTTCTATCAGTGATATGTACATCAAATTCTTGTAGCAAGAGAACCCATCGAATAATTCTAGGTTTGGCATCTTTCTTTTCCATAAGATATTTTATAGCAGCATGATCGGTGTGAACAATTACTTTTGAATCAACAATGTAAGATCTAAATTTATCATAAGCAAACACGACTGCTAGAAATTCTTTTTCAGTAGTCGCCTAATTTCGTTGAGCACTATCTAGAGTTTTACTAGCATAATGAATAACATTCAGTTTCTTATCAACTCTTTGTCCTAGAACAACACCAACAACATAATCTCTAGCATCACACATAATTTCAAAAGGCAAGTTCCAATCAGGTGGTTGAACAATAGGTGCATAAATTAAGGCTTTCTTGAGTGTTTCGAAGGCTTCTAAACAATCATCATCAAAAACAAAAGGAACATCCTTTTACAAAAGATTTGTAAGAGGCCTGGAAATTTTAGAAAAGTCTTTGATAAATCTCCTATAGAAACCAGCATGACCTAGGAAACTACAAATACCTTTGATATCTTTAGGACATGGCATTTTCTCAATTGCATCAACCTTAGCTTTGTCTACTTCAATACCTCTTTTAGAAATTTTATGGCCAAAAACAATACCTTCATTAACCATAAAGTGGCACTTCTCCCAATTCAAGACAAGATTTGTTTGCTCGCATCTCTGCAAAACTCGATCAAGATTGCTTAAACAATCATCAAAAGACTTCCCATAAACAGAGAAGTCATCCATGAAAACCTCAACAATCTTTTCACAAAAGTCAGAGAATATAGCATCCATACATCTTTGAAAGTTAGCAGGTGCATTGCATAAACCAAAAGGCATACGTCTATAAGCATAAGTTCCAAAGGGGCAAGTAAAAGTAGTCTTTTCTTGATCAGGTTGAGAAACAGGTATTTGTGAAAAACCAGAATATCCATCAAGGAAGCAAAAATGTGTGTGCTTAGATAATCTTTCTAGCATTTGATCGATAAAAGTCAGAGGGTAATGATATTTTCTAGTTGCTTTGTTTAATTTTCTAAAATCAATTACCATTCTATAGCCTATAACAACTCTTTGTGGAATAAGTTCATTCTTATCATTAGGAACAACAGTAGTACCTCCTTTCTTAGGGAGACAATGAACAAGACTTACCCATCTACTATCAGCTATAGGATAGATTGTACCTGCTTCTAGAAGTTTTAAGAATTCCGTTCTTACCACTTCCTTCATTTTCGGATTTAACCGACGTTGGCGATCAACAACGGGTTTAGCATCAGGTTCCATATTAATCTTGTGCTGACATAGAGTGGGACTAATGCCATTTAAATCATCAAGAGTATATCCAATAGCAGCTCGGTGCTTCCTTAGAACTTTCAATAATCTTTCTTCTTCATGTTTTGAAAGGTTAGAACTAATAATAACAGGATATATCTTCTTTTCATCAAGATAAGCATATTTCAAAGTGTCTGGCAATTGTTTTAATTCAAACACAGGATCACCTTTAGGTGGAGGAGGACCTCCTAGAGTTTTAATAGGAAAATTGTGTTTATGCAGAGGACGTTGTTCAAAGAAAATCTGATATATTTCATTTCTTTCATGCATATGTAAATCATTTACATGGTCTAGCAAATATTGTTCTAGAGGATCAGTAGGAGTCACAACAATAGAAGCAAGACCAATTATTTCATCCTTACTAGGCAATTCTTTTTCATGAAGCTTTCTACTAAACTTGGAAAAATTAAACTCATGAGACTCACTGCCAAAACTAACACCGATAGTTTGTTTCTCACAATCTATTTTAGCATTAATGGTGTTCAAGAAAGGTCTACCAAAGATAATGGGACAAAGTCATCTTGTGGGGAACGAAGAACAAGAAAATCAGTAGGGTATTTTATTTTCCCACACAATACTTCAACATCTCTAAGAATCCCAAGTGGTGTGATGGTGTCTCTATTAGCAAGTTTAATAGTGGCATCTATTTCTTCTATTTCAGCGGGTGCTATGTCATTCATAATTTCTTGATATAAGGTGAAGGGAATAACACTCACGCTAGCACCTATGTCACATAAACCATGATAATAGTGATCTCCTATTTTAACTGAGACAACGGGCCTGCAAACAACGGGTCTATGATTATCCATTTTATCGGGTTTGTCAATTCTAGTAGCTTCATCATAGAAGTAAATAACATGCCCATCTATATTTCCAAGAGATCCTTAACCATAGCAACACTCGGCTCTACTTTAATTTGTTCATCAGGTTTAGGTGTTCTAATATAACTTTTGTTGACCACAGTTGAAACTTTAGTATGTTCCTTTATCCTAACAGGGAAAGGTGGTTTCTCAATATAAGCAATAGGAACAACTGGATCAACATTATAAATTATGGTTTCCTATTTAGCTAGTTTCGGTTCTTTAATTTCTTATTTAATAGGTGGGTGATATTTAAACCACTTCTCTTCAGGGAGATCACCATGAGTAGCAAATGATTCACAAAAAGAGGCTACTATCTCAGATTCTAGTCCATATTTAGTGCTAAACTTTTGAAAAGCATCGGTATTCATAAAAGATTCAACACAATCATACTTAAGCTTAAGTCCTGACTCTTTACCTTCATCGAGTTCCCAATCTTCAGAGTTGCACTGAATTCTTTCCAAAATATCCCACCGGAATTCAATTGTCTTCTTTATAAAAGAACTAGCACAAGAAGTATCAAGCATAAAATTTTTGGATAATAATTTCTCTTGAGAGCTCATGATTGGGGCATGAATATAACATTGACTTAAGCCTCCACCAAGCTAGAGCAATACTTTCTCCTTCACGAGGCCAAAAATTATATATATAATTCCGATCACGATGAACTAGATGCATGGGATAAAACTTTTGGTGGAACTCCAATTTCAATCGATTCCAATTCCAAGATCCAATATCATCACATAGCCTATACCATGCCAATGATTTTTCCTTCAAATATAAAGGGAAAACCTTCTTCTTAACTTCATCTCCAGGTAAACCTGCAAGCTTAAACAATCCACAAATTTGTTCCACATATATCAAGTGCATATCAGGATGTTCGGTTCCATCTCCTGTATAAGGATTAGCTAGCAGTTGTTCTATCATACCTGAAGGAATTTCATATTCAATATTTTTAGTAGGTGTAGTAGGTTGAGGGGTAGATAATCGTGGTTCTGGTCGAGGTGAAGATACCCCGAACAAACCCCTCAAAGGATTGTTTTCCATAGTAACAAGTAACAGTAAATTTCAGCACACTATATAAATGTTTCCTTACCAAATTCCACTTTCCAAAGGCGCTTCACTCCCTGGCAACGGTGCCAGAAAATAGCCTTGATGACCCACAAGTATATGGGATCAATTGTAGCTCTTTTTGATAAGTAAGAGTGTCGAACCCAACGAGGAGCAGAAGGAAATGACAAGTGGTTTTCAGCAAGGTAATGTCTGCAAGTGCTGAAATTGTATGTAACAAAGTAGTTTGATAGCAAGATGATTTGTAATGAGCAAGTAACAATAATAGTACCAAAAGTGCAGAAAGGTAGCTCAATCCTTTTGAGGCAAAGGACAGGACAAAACGGTCTCTTGTAGTAAGCAAAGCATTCTTGAAGGTACACGGGAATTTCATCTAGTTGGTTCGATTCGTGTTCGCTACTTTGATAATTTGATTTGTGGGTGGACCGGTGTTTAGGTGTTGTTCTTACTTGAACAAACCTCCTACTTACGATTAACCCTCTGTAAAGCATCTGCAACTATGAGAAAAGTATTAAGAATAAATTCTAACCATAGCATCAAACTTTTGGATCCAATCGGTCCCTTACGGAATAGCGCATAAACTAGGGTTTAAGCTTCTGTCACTCTCGCAACCCATCATCAAATAAGTACTCCAAAATGCATTCCCTTAGGCCCAACTATGGTGAAGTGTCATGTAGTCGACGTTCACATGACACCACTAAGGGAATCACAACATACATACTATCAAAATATCGAACACACATCAAGTTCACATGATTACTTGCAACATGATTTCTCCCATGACCTCAAGAACAAAAGTAACTACTCACAAATGATAATCATGCTCAAGATCAGAGGGGTATTAAATAGCATATTGGATCTGAACATATAATCTTCCACCAAATAAACCATATAGTAATCAACTACAAGATGTAATCAACACTACTAGTCACCCACAAGCACCAATCTATAGTTCCAGTACAAAGATTGAACACAAGAGATGAACTAGGGTTTGAGATGAGATGGTGCTGTTGAAGATGTTGATGGAGATTTCCCTCCCCAAGGTGGGAGAGTTGTTGGTGATGATGATGACAATGATTTCCCCCTCCGGGAGGGAAGTTCCCCCGGCGAAATCGCTCCGCCGAGGGCAAAAGTGCTCCTGCCAAATTTCTGCCTCGGATGGGGGCGCTCAGTCCCGGAAGTCCTCATCTCATTTTTTCTAGGTCAAAATGACTTATATACCAGAACATAGGCACCTGAGGTGGGCCGAGGGGAACACAACCCACCAGGGCGCGCCTGGGCTTCCTGGCGTGCCCAGGTGGGTTGTGCCCACCTGGTGGGGCCCCCTCTCGTACTTACTGGCTCCAATATTCCTCATATATTCCATAAAAATCTTCGTAAAGTTTCAGCTTGTTTGGAGTTGTGCAGAATAGGTGGCCTGACGTACCTTTTCCATGTCCGTTTCCAAATTGCCGAATTCTCCCTCTTTGTGTGTACCTTGCATATTATGAGAGAAAAGGCATTAGAATTACTCCAAAAAGCATTATTATTCATAAAAACATCATAAACAACAGTAGGAAAACATGACGTAAAATGGACATATCAGTGACACACCGACCGTACCGCAGTATACCATTCCAAGCACGCCAATCCGGCAAAGCGCCGCCATTGTCATCAACCTCCTCAACGAAGAGAACGAGCCGAAGTAGGCCAAAAAGCAAGAACGGTCATGCACCGTCGAGCAAGAGTGGTAGCGCTCCGCCAAGCATGACGGTATCAATGTGCCCTAGTCCTTGAGCGGGCCAATGTCTACACATGGGTTTGTCGCCCCCCATGGAGCGGACCAGAGCAAGAGTGTCAAAGAGGTGCCGCGCAAGAGCAGGAGAACGTCGCCGCGCATCAGATGCGGTTTTCCGCAATTAACTAGGCAACTATCTTGTTCTTAATTAATGGGAAGGCAAAGTTTTTGCTTCTTCCGGCTAGTTTTATGTAAAAAATGATGTAAGTTTGAATGGAAGTGGTTCGGTATATAAAGATTGCATGCAATTTCTAAAATCACAAACCTGTGTGATAGCAGGGAGTAGGTTCCACAAGGTGACCAGCGTGAAACGCCTTAAAGGCGAGGAGTCAACTCTTATCAGCAAGGGGCGGCTTCCCATCCGCTAGCCAAGTCGAATAGAACGCAAAAGTTAAGCATGCTGTGCTAGAGGAGTCTAAGTATGGGTGACCTAGTGGGAAGTTGCATATCTCAAGCTTCATTTAAGCGCCATGATACGGTCATTATGGACATTTAGACTCTAAATGAGTTTGTAGTGACCTGTCATGTCGATTATATAAACCTTGCGATCGTTGTTTTGGTAATTTGTAGAATGATGTTTTTTTTTGTTATTTCTTGTTTTCAAGAAACAGAGAATATAATGATCGATATCTATGGGCCCACACAATCTATCCCTTTGACCCAACGTACAAGAATGGTTTGACCATGACGGGTTCCTCATCTAACCCTTTGACCCAACGTAGGAGAAGGGTTTGACCATGATAGTTTCCTCTTGCTCTGTGTGCCATGTTAGACCAAATTAACTTTGAGCACATGCGTTTGGTACCCCCTCCCCCGCCTCAAAGTTGGGGAACTGGCATGGTACGTCTTGAGCCTGGCTTTGGGGTACGGTGTTCGGGTTGTAATGTAGTTCGTGTCCCATCGAAGTTGTGCATTGGGGATTTGAACACATCACACACCACCCATACATATTTTTCGGCTGCATGCAGGGTATAGGGGGTCTTCTGATCGACCCTATCTCCCTTGTGTTGTTTTAGATGGCACACATATCTGTGGGCTCCCTAGGGTCTATATATATATCATCCCTTTGACCGATAACGGGGGGGTTTGGCCATGAATGATTCCTCCTGGTTTGTGTTAGGTCGGGTCATGGTGACATGTTCGAACAAAGTTCGAGCTCATGCATTCTCAGGATTCCGTCCCACACGCTCGAATTGGTGGGTTGGACCGACACCCTATGTTTGCCGTCCTTAATTACCTAGATTTCATGGGGGTTGTCTGTATTGAGAGGTAGGTGCCACATCAAAATTGTATATTATTTGGTATTTAAAACACACCACCCCTTCCAACATACATCATTTTGGGTCGCATGCAGGCGGTGCCGGTTTTGTGGCCCCTCTCATGTGGTTTTTGATGATGGTCCAATCTATTGGCCCAAGCAGTGTATTCTATCGCTTTTTGATCAAGAACAACAGTGGTCGTTTGACCAAGCGATAGATTCACTTGTCCATCTTATGGTAGGTCATGGCAACATGCATGTATGGCGAAAGTATGAGTACGTGCATGTGTCCCGCCGACACGAAGTGGGGGTGGGGCAAGCACCCTAGTTATGACCTTAGCCTGTCATCATAGATATATCCAAGGGGGGCTTTCCGGTTTGCGAGGCAGGTGCCACCAAAGTTGTGCATTGTGTATTTAAACATCACGCCCTTTATTCCTACATATATTTGGCTACTTCCAGGTGGTTGTTGTCTTCTGGCCCCTCTCACCGTTCTTCAACGACGCGCCCACCCATGGACCCGCGCGATCAAAGTTGTGCATTGGGAATTTGAACATCACACACCACCCTTTTCATTCATATATATCTAGACCACATGCTGTTCTAGTTGTCTTCTGACCCTCTATCATGTATTTTTTGCTGCCAAATGGTGCTATATATGAAGACTTGGATGACGCACAACGGACACGGGTGCACTGGCTTGACCATGTGCGATGCTACTGCGCTGTAAAATTACCACGACTGTGCAAGCACGATGTAACATCCCAAAATTCTAAATTTTGGAATGTTATAAACAAATAGATAGTTTTGATTGTTGTTTGATTGTTTGAGTGAAGTGGGTGAATTCGAAACTTTTTGAAAGTTAAATGAGAGGGAATAAAAGGACTTTCCCAAACTCTCATTTTTCTTTTATGATCTTTGGGAATTCAAATTCTTTTCATCACAAAACCCTGGAGAGAAGATGACATGACTTCTTCCATTTATTTAAATGACAAGGGGTGTTGAAAATATTTGAATTTCATTTGGAAAATATTTTCCAATTCTGAAACTTTATGCAACTCAATGATTTTCACGAGAGAAGATAAAATGACTTCTTCAAATTAAATGAAATATGAGTTGGGAGTTTTAAAAGAATTAAATCCAAAAGTTCTTTTGAATTTATTTCCAATTTGGAGTTATTTGAGTTTTACTCAAAATATTTTTCTCCAAAAACAAAATATATGGAAAATAGGGTAACATGATTCCCTACATCAGAAAATTGGAGAGAAATTAATTTGAAGTCATTTTGGTATTTTAAAAATGATTTTTGTTGGATTTTATTGGACCAGAAGCACTCTTTGCTTTATTTAAATTTATGTGGATTTTATTTGACATTAGAATAATGTTCATGTTGTAGGAAATTCTTTTTTGAAAATTTTGATATATTATATACCTATATAATATATTTATTTATTTGGTTTTATTATTTTTCTTTCGTCTGGAAATTAAAAAAAAAGAGCGCAGCGCCTTGGGCCAAAGGCCCAAGCCGCCAAAGCCACCGGCCGGCCGAAGGCCAAGGCCAACGCACGCACGCACCTAGGGGAGCCAGGGAGCCCCAAGTTTCCTATTCTATTACAAATCCTAGTAGGATTTGATCCCGTTTTTGTTATTCCGTTTTTTATTCCTAGGATTCCTAATCCTAATCTATTTCTTGTCCCCTACACCAAGCAAAACCCCTTCCCTCCCCAATATAAATACCCAAGCACACCCCCTCCAACACATCAAATCAACTCTCCTCTCCTCTCCTCCAGTTAGAGGAGCAGCAGCCGCCCGCCCGCCATAGCCGCCGCCCCTCACCAGCGCCGCCGCCGCCCCTCACCAGCGCCGCCGGCGCCACTTGCCGCCGCCGCCGCCCTACGCCGGAGGCCCTCGCCTCTTCGAGGTACTAGCCCCGCGCCGCGTCACGTTTTCTAGATCGATTTCCGTTCCGTTTTCTAGATCGGTTTTCTAGATCGGTTTCCGTTCCGTTTTCTAGATCGGTTTTTTGTTTCGGTTTTCTTTCCGAAACCCTAGATCGGTTTTCTCGCCGGTTTTTCTTTCCGGTTTTGTTTAGCGGCGTTAAGCTCGATAGATTTTTCTTTTTATTTTTAATTTCCGTCAGGGACCTATCCGTAGTCCCTAATCTTCAAACGCTCATAACTTTTTACTCGTAAGTCGGAATCCAACGAAACCAACGCCCACTTCTTCGTTATGATCCCCTCTATCCAGTAATCCAACTCAAACTTGTTTTTTGAAAATTTAAAATTTGAATTCAAACAGATTTGTATTTGAACTTCGTTTGATCATAACTTGAGTTTCGTAACTCCGATTTAGTTGAATCTTTTGCTAATCAAGCTCTTGACCTAAACTTTCTGATAAGGCCAAATTCACATAATTTTGGTACTGTTAGAAATTGTTTTATGCTGCAAGAGTTATTTGATTTGGTTTTGACGTTTTTCGAATTGTTTTCTTCGTTCTTTCCGATCTTTTGAGTGATTGCTTATGTGTGGTTACTATTGCTTGATTATGATAGATTGACCGGAGTGTGACGAGTAGATCTATCAAGAGTATTGAGTGTGAATCATCTTCATCAACTTTGCGTGCAAGTAACACTTTGATCATACTTTTCTCATACCCAGTTTTTATGCATTAGATCTATCCTCAAACATTGCATGATTAGGATCTAATTAAATTGTGGGTTTTGGGAGGTAGATTGAGGTAGTACCTATTACCTGTTTTACTTATGAAACCTTGGGAGTTACTTCTACGTTTGCTTATTATGCTATGCTATGCAAGTAGACGTGGATTGGTTGAGTGAATATCCATGACAGATGTGAGGTTGATAATTAATGGTTTATCTAAGGTGGCAACTTAAACACACATCTGGGTGGATTGAGGCACCTGGTTACTCCAGACTTGCCTGTCTAGGCACCTGGGTTTCCGTGACTTGCCTGTATTTCTTCTGGACCGCCACCTGTGCTCAAAGGGATCATAAGACTATTCAAACTAGAAACTTCCGTGTGCAGCCACAAGCCATTATGGGCTCGCATAGCCGAGTAAGTTGTGCGAACTCTTACGGGTAGACTAGCAGATGTAGGGGTTGTAGGTTGGTACGGTCTACCCACATGTAAGGTGCTAGCGCTTCTGAAAGACTATGTCTCGGTCATCCGTCTCTCAAACACCATGTAGTGCGAGAAACCAAACGGAGGAGATCGAGTCTTGTGGGGAAAAGTGCGCAAACCTCTGCAGAGTGTATAAACTAATCATGATTAGCCGTGTCCCCGGTTATGGACATCTTGAGTATCTAGTTCTTGGATTATCCTGTTGATCTCATCATGTTACTCTAAATAATATTGTTGGGTTTTAATGAGTACTTTTAATTGGGATTGAGGATGCTGTCAACCATTCTCAATGTTCAACAACCACCATGATAGCTAAATAAACTTATTCCTTTGAAGTAGGGAAAAATTGGCTTTTCGCAAAAACATTATAACCATAGAGCTTTCCACCAGCCATATATGCATGTAGTATAGCCAATTCTTTCATTACTCTCTATGTGTTACATTGCCAGCATATTCCATGTGTTGACCCGTTTCGGGCTGCAACTTTTCATGTTGCGTACTTTTCGCATTTACAGTAAGTGATACGTTAGGGTTACGATTTCCTATACTCAACTTTGCCGTTGGTGTTGATGGGAATCCACAACCTTGTTAAGCTTCCGCTATATATTTGGATTGAGGTAATAGTATTTACGCTACTTTATACATGTGATTTACCTCTGTTATAAATCCTTCGAGTACTGTGTGTGTCAGCATACCGATCCAGGGATGACACGAAAGCGCAGAGACTTGATCCGTTCGGGTCGGGTTGCTACAAGATGGTATCAGAGCACATGTTGACTGTAGGACGTGACCCTAGAAAATGGCAAGCCCATAGGAAAGATTTTTCTCTACAACTTTCTTTTTCAAAAAGATCTTTTACCTCTCTTCTCTTCTGAGCTTATTCAAATATTCCTTTTAGTGAGACCATACCCCTTCCCCTTTTGACCCCTCGAAGATTCGACTGATGAGACCACTCCAAGAAGGACCAGATATCGGACAACTAAGACCACTTCAGAATGAAGAGGATTTTACCGAGCATTATAATGATGGAAACTACAACGGATAAAGACTTCGAAGAAGTTCCAGATTTGGTATGACAAAAGAAGGCTACACTTATGGAACTTGTCAGGCTATTGAAGCTGTCAATACCCGAGATCAAGGTGTATTGGAGAAAGACCGGAGCATGGAGAGTTAGTAACTCAAAGTTTTGTCAGGAGAACCCTAAGGCAGGAGATATCAACTATGGAATGATAGCTCATGAAAATAATAAGAGCAGAAACATGGATATTCATGACGTTATCGTCCATTTATGCTATTGTCACCGTGGTGAGTTAAGCATGCATATGCATGGAAGGATTGGATGGTAGAAGGCTGATGGAGCACCTATCAGCAAGATGAAGTTTTAACCTTAGCTGATGTAACACCGGGATCTGGAGCATTACATCAAGGAGTTTAGGGTGGACCTGCAGGAAGCCATATTTGACAAGGAGGCAATTCATGAAGAATTCAGGAACCTGAAACTAAAAGTAGACAAGCTGAGGAGCAAAACCTTGAGACATCAAAGATTTGTCAGGAACTGAAGGACATTAGGATCATGGTTTATGCCGAGGTTGATGAAAACCAGAAGTTTGGAATGCAACTCTAGAAATATTAAAGGACGTCGCGAGAGACTTCGCGTCAACAGAGATGATCTTGCAAAAGAACTTGAGAAGGACAAGCATGATCAGAAGAAGCCATCGGAGACATGACCAAGACTTGAAGAGTTTGATGGCATTGAAGATTCATTTGACCTTTAGAAGACCAAACCCCTGTTACATACCTACGTTAGATGCGACGATTGTGAGCTGTCATTTGTTTGATGTTTTTCCGACAGCCACAATAAAATCTGTCTTTTCCAAAACAATTGTTTGCATTGTGTGTATCCCTCCCTATCTATCTCTCTTATCTCACCCAAAACCCGTGGACCCAATAGAGGATGAATGGAGATGAGCTCATATTATCTGGATCGATGAGTCAATTGGAGACAGACCGATGGATTCAGAACATGGAGGATCACATGGAGAATAACCCTATAGCCGGAAAGAATATGGCCCAGCATGCTCTTCAATGCTTTGAAAGAGGTTCTGCTATTTGGCGGAGGATGTACCAAACCATCAATGGATTGAAAGGAGTAACCACTTGGAAAGAATTAAAGTTGACTTTGCTAAAGTCTCGGCTTGTGTCCCAGAAGTTGAAGCCTTATGGAAAGAATATGAAGAAACCTTGTGCATACAAGCTTTGTGGAGAAATAGGACACAACCATAAAGAAAATAAGGACGAATACCCTCATAATCGGAGGATTACCAAAGGAGTTAGCCGAGGATCTCAAGGAACTTCAGTTGGAGATTGTTCCCAAAGGTTTCGTTGCAGTAATGGAAGTTCAGTTTACATTTGTTGGAAAAGATCTGTGAAGCTTAGAAGGATGACAAAGAGATTGCTGAGGTAAAATAGAGGATGAGAAAAGGAAAGGCCAAAGGTTTTCGTAAGGATGAGCACGACACCTTATGGTTGAGGATAGTGTATATATGTGCCAATAATGCAAAGATCAGGAAGTTAATACTTCAGGAGGCTCATGACTCACCATACTTGATTCACCCTGGAAACACCAAGATGTATTTGGATTTGAAGGAGTGTTTCTGGTGGACTGGTATGAAGAAGGATATTGCGGAGTATGTAGTCGTAAGTGATGTATGCCAGAGAAAGTAAAAGCAGAGCATCAGAAGCCAGCAGGATTATTGCAGCCTATGCCGATACCCGAATGGAAGTAGGATAAGCTTGGCATGGATTTCATTACCGGATTTCCCAGAACCCGATCGGGATATGATTCTATCTGGGTAGTAGTTGATTCGCTTGACCAAAGTGGCTCACTTTATCCCAGAGAAAACCACCTATACAAGTGCGAAGTTGGCCAAGGTATATATTTGAGAAAGGATCATATGTCTGCATGGAGTTCCGAGGACCATCGTAGAGGAACACCGTTTTACCTCAAGGTTTTGGAATCAGCTGCACCAGACTTTGGGTACTAGGCTAGAGTTCAGTACAACCTTTCATCCGCAGACAGATGGATACATCAAGAGAGTCAATCAGATACCGGAGGACATGTTGAGAGCGTGTGCGCTAAATTTTGGATCTAGTAGTGATGATAATCTACCTTATGCGAAGTTCTCATACAACAACAGCTATCAAGTCAGTTTGAAGATGGCCCCTTTTTAAGCTTTGTATGGGAGAAGGAGCCAGACACCATTTGATGTGGGATGAAGTTGGAGACCGTCAGTTGTTTGGACCAAATGTGATCAAAGAGTCAGAAGAGAATGTTAAGTTGCTTCGAGATAGACTGAAGGTAGCTCAGTCCAGGCAGAAGAGTTATGCATACTCAATAACGCAAGGAGGTAGTCTATGAAATCGGAGACAGAGCATATCTTTGTGTGCCACCTCTGCGAGGAGTTAAACGATTTGGAGTTAAGGGAAAGTTAGCCCCGAGATTTGTAGGACCATACCGAGTTTGGAACGTATGGTAGAATTGGCTAACAAGTTGGAGTCACCGGAAGGACTGTCAGGAGTTCATGATGTGTTTCACAATTCCCAGTTGAAGAAGTGCCATGCAGAGATGGCCAATATTCCCCTGTAAGGACGCTTGACCCTGGATAGGATAATGATGTTCCACGAAGTGGAGTATGAACTTCATAAGTATAAGTTTTTATCACGGAATGTGGGATATCCCACGAGGATGAAGAGATGAATTACTATTGGTTATAAAGGAGGTGTGATGTTGGAAATATGGATTAATGGAAATCCCATGATGAGTCTGAGTAATCATGTCTAGTTTGGTGCCAATAGAAGGAAGGAAGACAGTACAATTGAATGGAATTAAGTATGCCAGGAAGTTGTATGTTGGGATAATGACCAGTTGCCCAGATGATGTGTTCAAGGATTGCAAGTGATGAGATGGGCCATAACCCACAGGCCCCAGGACCTGCCAAGAAGCAAGCACACTCTTGCTGAACGAAAAACCTCGAAGAAGTTACGATTGTATCGAATTTCGATTTTATAGGAGTAACGCAAAACCTGAGAGTTGTTAAGGAACGATAGATGTTTGTTTGGCTTGCAGAATCAATGGATTTTCCGAACTTGGTTCGTCGACAAGAAGAATTCTGCAATGCTTGTGAGGATGACCGAGTGTTAGAATGCGAGATTCGCTAAACCATGTATAAGGAAATGATTTGGGTGCGGGATGGATTGATCACCATACCGACTTACTCTTATTATTCGCTTTGCTATATGGAATGGTAAATCTGAGTGACTTACCTATAGTGGAGAGACGACGATCAAAACCTTGTTTAAACCTTAGGATGGTATAAGCATTTTTCCCTTGTACACGGCAGTTGTTGCCAACCGTAGGTCATACGGTGAGGTTCAACCCAGACCCATTTTCTGCAGGAGAAACCATAAATCGTTGACCACCATGAGATACCGATATTTGTTTAGAATTGGCGCCAGACCCGTCAGCTATGAAGACCCAATTTCGGGATAACCTTACCAAGATGAAAGGACAAAAGAATTGAGGAAAAGGTTATGTCGCTACCAGAAGAGCCCAGAGAAGTAATTATCCAGAGGATCTGAGAACAACGACACTGTCAGCAATAAGGATGGAGTATCTGAGTTTTGATGGAACCGTAACCATGCTTCTAAGGGTGGTAGCACCCAGGACCCCTTTGTGATGATCGATGGATTTTGAGAAGACCCCAAACCCTAACCTAATTCTTTCTAGCCTCTCCGAATCTCGAGGACGAGATTCATTTTAAGGGTGGTAGGTTTGTAACATCCCAAAATTCTAAATTTTGGAATGTTATAATCAAATAGATAGTTTTGATTGTTGTTTGATTGTTTGAGTGAAGTGGGTGAATTGAAACTTTTTGAAAGTTAAATGAGAGGGAATAAAAGGACTTTCCCAAACTCTCATTTTTCTTTTATGATCTTCGAATTCAAATTCTTTTCATCACAAAACCACGGAGAGAAGATGACATGACTTCTTCCATTTATTTAAATGACAAGGGGTGTTGAAAATATTTGAATTTCATTTGGAAAATATTTTCCAATTCTGAAACTTTATGCAACTCAATGATTTTCACGAGAGAAGATAAAATGACTTCTTCAAATTAAATGAAATATGAGTTGGGAGTTTTAAAAGAATTAAATCCAAAAGTTCTTTTGAATTTATTTCCAATTTGGAGTTATTTGAGTTTTACTCAAAATATTTTTCTCCAAAAACAAAATATATGGAAAATAGGGTAACATGATTCCCTACATCAGAAAATTGGAGAGAAATTAATTTGAAGTCATTTTGGTATTTTAAAAATGATTTTTGTTGGATTTTATTGGACCAGAAGCACTCTTTGCTTTATTTAAATTTGTGTGGATTTTATTTAACATTAGAATAATGTTCATGTTGTAGGAAATTCTTTTTTGAAAATTTTGATATATTATATACCTATATAATATACTTATTTATTTCGTTTATTATTTTTCTTTAAATGCGGAAATTAAAAAAAAAGCGCGCGCCTTGGGCCAAAGGCCCAAGCCGTAAAGCCACCGGCCGAAGGCCAAGGCCAACGCACGGACGCACCTAGGGGAGCCAGGGAGCCCCAAGTTTCCTATTCTATTACAAATTCTAGTAGGATTTGATCCCGTTTTTATTATTCCGTTTTTTATTCCTAGGATTCCTAATCCTAATCTATTTCTTGTCCCCTACCCCAAGCAAAACCCCTCCCCTCCCCAATATAAATACCCAAGCACCCCCCCCCCCCTCCAACACATCAAATCAACTCTCCTCTCCTCTCCTCCGCAGCAGCAGCAGCAGCAGTGCCGCCGCCGCCATAGCCGCGCCGCCGCCGCCCTACGCCGCCGCCATAGCCGCCGCCGCCCCTCACCAGCGCCGCCGGCGCCACTTGCCGCCGCCGCCGCCCTACGCCGCCGCCGCCGGAGCCCCTCGCCTCTTCGAGGTACTAGCCCCGCGCCGCGTCACGTTTTCTAGATCGATTTCCGTTCCGTTTTCTAGATCGGTTTTCTAGATCGGTTTCCGTTCCGTTTTCTAGATCGGTTTTTCGTTTCGGTTTTCTTTCCGAAACCCTAGATCGGTTTTCTCGCCTGTTTTTCTTTCCGGTTTTGTTTAGCGAGCATTCGCTCGATAGATTTTTCTTTTTATTTTTAATTTCCGTCAGGGACCTATCCGTAGTCCCTAATCTTCAAACGCTCATAACTTTTTACTCGTAAGTCGGAATCCAACGAAACCAACGCCCACTTCTTCGTTATGATCCCCTCTATCCAAAGAATCCAACTCAAACATGTTTTTTGAAAATTTAAAATTTGAATTCAAACAGATTTGTATTTGAACTTCGTTTGATCATAACTTGAGTTTCGTAACTCCGATTTAGTTGAATCTTTTTGCTAATCGAGGCTCTTGACCTAAACTTTCTGATAAGGACAAATTCACATAATTTTGATACTGTTAGAAATTTTTTTATGCTGCAAGAGTTATTTGATTTGGTTTTGACGTTTTCCGAATTGTTTTCTTCGTTCTTTCCGATCTTTTGAGTGATTGCTTATGTGTGGTTACTATTGCTTGATTACGATAGATTGACCGGAGTGTGACGAGTAGATCTATCAAGAGTTTTGAGTGCGAATCATCTTCATCAACTTTGCGAGGCAAGTAACACTTTGATCATACTTTTCTCATACCCGGTTTTATGCATTAGATCTATCCTCAAACATTGCATGATTAGGATCTAATTAAATTGTGGGTTTTGGGAGGTAGATTGAGGTAGTACCTATTACCTGTTTTACTTATGAAACCTTGGGAGTTACTTCTCGTTTGCTTATTATGCTATGCTATGCAAGTAGACGTGGATTGGTTGAGTGAATATCCATGATGATGTGAGGTTGATAATTAATGGTTTATCTAAGGTGGCAACTTAAACACACATCTGGGTGGATTGAGGCACCTGGTTACTCGAGACTTGCCTGTCTAGGCACACAGGTTTCCAGGACTTGCCTGTATTTCTTCGGACCGCCACCCAGGCTCAAAGGGATCATAAGACTATTCAAACTAGAAACTTCCGTGTGCAGCCACAAGCCATTATGGGCTCTGGCATAGCTGAGTAAGTTGTGCGAACTCTTACGGGTAGACTAGCGTATGTAGGGGTTGTAGGTTGGTGCGGTCTACCCACAAGTAAGGTGCTAAGCGCTTCGAAAGACTATGTCTCGGTCATCCGTCTCTCAAACACCATGTAGTGCGAGAAACCAAAGCGGAGGAGATCGAGTCTTGTGGGGAAAAGTGCGCAAACCTCTGCAGAGTGTATAAACTAATCATGATTAGCCGTGTCCCCGGTTATGGACATCTTGAGTATCTAGTTCTTGGATTATCCTGTTGATCTCATCATGTTACTCTAAATAATATTGTTGGGTTTTAATGAGTACTTTTAATTGGGATTGAGGATGCTGTCAACCATTCTCAATGTTCAACAACCACCATGATAGCTAAATAAACTTATTCCTTTGAAGTAGGAAAAAATTGGCTTTTCAAAAATCTGTAACCATAGAGCTTTCCACCAGCCATATATGCATGTAGTATAGCCTATTCTTTCATTACTCTCTATGTGTTACATTGCCAAAGATATTCCATGTGCGACCCGTTTTCGGGCTGCAACTTTTCATGTTGCAGACTTTTCAGACGACGAGTAAGTGATACGTTAGGGTTACGATTTCCTATACTCAAGTTTGTCGTTGGTGTTGATGGGAATCCACAACCTTGTTGCTTCCGCTATATATTTGGATTGAGGTAATAGTATTTACGCTACTTTATACATGTGGTTTACCTCTGTTATAAATCCTTCAAGTACTGTGTGTGTCAGCATACCGATCCAGGGATGACACGAAATCGCAGAGACTTGATCCGTTCGGGTCGGGTCGCTACACACGAGCAAGGCTGGAGGTACGGGATATTTAGGATGAATTCCACGTCCGCGTCTGAAAATTAGGATGAATCGTGTGTGATAGACCAACTAGCTATAAATCTAAAAACAAACTACCCTCTTTGAGTGTCACGGGAAACCACGGCCACCTATGGGACCAGGAGGCCCCTTGCTGGTTCGGCAGGGGGGCGATGCGTTGCACAAGAGCAGACGATCGTGGGGGCAGCACGACAGGGATCACACAAGCAATTACCCACGAGGCGTAAAACCCTACTCATGCTTTGGTGGATTGATGGCAGAAAAGGTGGTGGTGGAGCATAGTACACTTGCCCGACAGGGGTTGCCTTGGGGCAGCAGCGCCTACGCGCTTATGGGGATGAGTTATCCAACCTTCTAACCCTTTCTACGATTGCCACGGGCCTCCTTTTATAGATCAAGGGGTCAACACAATGACAAAGTAGTCATTATGCACTGATATGATAGCAAATAGTACTATCATACCTAACTCTGCGGGCTGACAGGGCGCATTAAATGCACCGCTTATTGTCATATCACTGGTTGCCCGACAAGGCTTGCTGGCCTATCTTGCCAGCTCCGCACCTTCTTGCATGACACGTCCCAGGACGGGTGTCGTCTGTTGGTTTTCCCCTGTAAGGAGAGGCAACCATGTGGCGAATGACTGCCACTCAGTAACTTTGCGGCTTGACACCGCACTGATCGACGACGTGGGTCATGGTTGAGTGGTTGGTGAGGTGGTTTTGCCTCCGTGAGCCCCGGCAGGCCTGCCGGGGCACTTTGGTCGTGTGCTTCTGGGGGTGGCCTTGCCCCTTGCCGGGCTCGCCTGTCCGGCAAGGGAGGCTTTTCTCTTAGTGATATCCTACTTCTCTGGCTCGATCTTGGTCCCTCTAGTCTGTATGCTGGTCCTTCGAATCTCTTGGGTCCTTGCACTCTGACTTGGGCTGGTGCTTCAATCTTGTTCTCGTGCCTGTGCACAGTCTGGGCAACGGACCCAGGGTTTGTTGCACTGACAGAAGCCCCTGGGCCTGCCCCGGATGCGCTACTCAGCGTCGTCCGGTAGGGCCAAATAAGTGCACAGGCAGGGTTGCTGAAGAGGCTAGTCTCTTGAGGTCTCTTTTGCTTCTTCGTTAGCCTTGATTTCGGGCCAGTTTCCGGTTTCCCCGCACGTCGTGCGCAACATAGTGGAGGAACTTTGATCGTGGCCTGTGGATTTTTCTCGCCCCACGATCATGGGGCGGAAACTGCCATCCCCCCTTACCTCCTATTTCGCACGTACCTTCCATGTGTCCCGCATGCATTGGGCGTGGTAGGTGGTGGGTGCGGAGGGCACGGGGAGGAGTGCCATGGCTGAAAACCGAGCGCCGATGGTTGGAGCGGAGGGTCGGCTCGACTCTCAGAGTCACAGAGGGTGCAGAGAGGCCATATTGGAGGAGTGTGGGCGGCCGTTTCCCGTATGAGGAGCCAACCCCTGCCCCGTTTCCCTATAAAAAGGGGCAGGAGTGGTGCTTCTCCGCACACTCTTCTCCTTCTTCTTCTCCACAACCCTTCTCTTCTAGCCATGGTGAGAGGGTGAGGGCGCAGTGGTGTTTCGGCAGCGACGACGAGAGCTTCTGCTCGACAGTGCATTCCTCCTCCCCCGGATCCTGAGGTGGTAGAACCAGCCGCGGGGGGAGGAGGAAGGGGACGAGGTCGCGGTCACCACGGCACTCGGGGAGGAAGAGGGTGGGGCGGTGCCTTGGTGGCGCCTCCGCCGGTGGTTCCTCCCCCGATGGAAGGCCATGTTGGTGACCAACCTCGGGAGTTCATCATCAGGCTGTACAAGCCCTTGTGTGGTCATCTTCTCCTCCCAACTCCTTTCGCGCGGGAGATGGAACTCGAGCAACCACGCGCTCTATGGCTGCACATGAGGGGCTGTGGGAATGGAGGTATGAGGGTCGACGTCGACTTCCCTGCCCCTCATGTGGTGTATCTTCGCCGTGGCTAGAAGACCTTTGCCCGCCCCCACGGCTTCTCGGAGGGGCATGTTCTCCAGTTCAAATTAATGGAGAACGGCTTGCTCTCCGTCAAGATCTTCGGACTCTCGGGAGGTCATTTAGGGTGCTGCGCGGAGAGTTCCACCGACGACGAAAGCTCCTCCTCGAGCGAAAGCGATGAGGAGGACAGTGACGACGATGATGACGACAGCGGGCGGGGGAGCGATGACTCTGACTCCGGCTGATCGCCGCCGACACCATCTTCATCAGGCGGCAGTACCATCATCTGCATCTGCATCTCCTGCCCGGCAATGCGGTTTGCCGCGGGTTGGATGCAGAGGTGCAGATGGTGTTCCCGGGCTCCTCCAGCAGTCTTCCAGCCGGACCCCGGCAGGCTTCCTCTTGGGTTGCAGCTCCGTTAGCCCTGTCGAGTCTTGCTGGTCCTGGTGATGGTGGTTGACGGGGCCGCCTTCCGCCGTCCTCTCCATCGAGGCGTTCCCTCGCGCTGCCATTCCCGCTGGGCTACCTCTCCTGGAGCCCGATGGGAGCGGGTTGGGCTCCCGCCCAGGTGCTCCTTTTGCCCTCCTCACCTTAGACGGCTGTGCCTAGGAGGGGAGGGACAAGAAAGGGCATTACGGAGCACTTATCTTTTTTCAATCTTAAATCTGTAGGCAATCGCCAAATTTTAATCCAAATAATGTAATCTCTCGAGTCCATGTTTGTGTTCTGTAATGCGTGTACTTGTATTAGCATATGAATGAAAAAGATAAACCTTGTCGGGAACTCGTGCATGTGAATGTCCATGCAGAGGTGAGATGCCTCTTTAATGTAAATAAACGTGTTTTCCCCGGTAGGCTATCCTGCCAACGCCCTTTTTGTCTGTCGGAGAGCTGCGTCTGCCGGGGAACAGACAGAGGGACCAACCCCCCGCCAACTTCTTTTTTTCCAAAGGCTACTACGACCATTCTGACCGAAGCAATGTTCGAGTCATGGACGGGAGCACCTAAGTCTCAAAAGACTGGCAAGGCTTTCTCATGCTCAAGTTGTAGCCTTACAGAACACTAATGGACGGGAGGTAAAACTTATTTGTTTGGCTTGCCGGGGATCGTTGTGCCATGCAATCTTCTCAACTCCTTGTCGAAGCCAAGTTCAGGGTAGGAACCTGCAGCTTCATGTAGATGAGAATGAATGCAAGATGCGATCCTATCTATATGCATATGCAAATGCTCATGAAATGATTATGCAGTGATCTTGGTGTGCTCATGCATGCATGCAATCTTGGTCGGGCCCCCCCACAGTGCTTCTTTATTTTCTCTTGCACGGGGTCATCGCCCCGGCTTTGTACAAGGGATTACATGCAGCTGAGGCAAGGCCTGTGCAAAAGGGTGGCTGCCGGGCAGGGCCTGATAGCCGCGCCTTACGGGTAGAACTTGCGAAGATGCTAAATAGTCCATGAGTTTTGCAATTGAGTGCCATCTACGGTCTCTAGACGGACTACGCCAGGTCTGAGTATGTACTACCTGGTAAGGGCCTTCCCTCTTTGGTGACAACTTGTGTGTACCCTTGGCGGACTGAACGCGCCTAAGGACAAAGTCACCTTCCTCAAAACACCAGGCATGAACCCTGCGGCTATGATAGCGACCCAGGGCTTGCTGGTAGCGTGCAGCACGCGTAGCAGCCCGGAGACGGTTCTCCTCGGGTAGCACAACATCGTCATGATGGTGCTGATCTTGCACTACTTCATCATAGGCAAGAACTCGAGGCGACCAGTAAATGAGTTCCGTGGGGATAACTGCTTCTGCCCCATAGACCAGGGAGAAGGGAGTCTGCCCGGTAGCTCGGTTTCGTGTCGTTCTGAGGGACCAGAAAACTACTGCCAGCTCCTCGATCCACCGCCTGCCGTGCTTCTGCAGCGTATCGAAATTTCTCGTCTTGAGTCCACGCAACACTTAGCGTTCGCCCTCTCAGCTTGTCCATTGCTCTAGGGTTGTGCCACAGAGGCGAATGAGATCTTGCATCCAAGGGCATGAACATATTGCATGAAGGCGCAGCTCGTGAACTGGGTGCCGTTGTCGCTGATGTTCCTTGCCGGAACTCCAAAATGACACACCAATTCTTTCAAGAACTTGATGGCTGACTGAGCAGTCACCTTTCTCATGGCAGTCACTTCCGGCCACTTTGTAAACTTGTCGATGGCAACGAACAAGAATTCAAAGCTCCCGATTGCTCGGGGGAAGGGGCCGAGGATATCGAGCCCCCAGACCGGAAATGGCCATGATAGAGGGCTTGTTTGAAGAGCTTGGGCAGGCAGGTGTGTTTTCTTGGAATGGAACTAGTAGGCTTCACATGTCGTGACTAGCTTGACCGCATCTTGGAGGGTTGTGGGCCAATAGAATCCCTGCCGGAATGCTTTCCCAACTAACATCCTTGATCCAATGTGGGAGCCGCACATTCCTCCGTGAATCTCAGCCAACAGTTCCTGTTGTAGGGTGGAGACCCTAAGTGGAGATCTTTCATGAATTGGAGGGGAATCCACGAAGAACGCGAAGAACACGAAGAACAAGAGGGGAAATCACAAGAAGAAAACACTCAATAATAAGCCCAATCACACACCCACTAGACTCACAATCACACAAGATCCACAAAGGTACAAGAACAACAAAGGGAAAGACACAAGGTAAAGTTCATACCAAATCCAAAGGAGATGAGGTCTTGATGATCTAGATAGATCCTTCCCTAGAATGGGTCTTGAATCCCTAGGGATCTTCTCCAATGGAGGCCTTGAACTCCAATGGAGTCTTCTCCCTCAAGAGGAAACCCACAAGGGGAGATACATGAGCTAAGCTCTAATGTCTAGTTCTAATCTTAGCTAACCCTAAAAACTGAGAGGATCACGGAATATACAGTATAGGGGAGAAGAGGTATGGGTCTTGGTGTTTACATGGGCTTTTTAGCCCGATTCGTAGCGAAACTGGGCGGACCGGACAATCCGGTGGTAAGGACCGGATAGTCCGGTGAGGACAGATGCAATTTCGAGTGCCACCGGATTGTCCGGTTTTGGGACCGGACTGTCCGCTAGTGCGATTTCGGTGCGACCGGACTGTCCGTTGTGAGGACCGGACTGTCCGGTAGTGCAATTTCTGCATGCTTCATTTTCTTCATATTGACACCCCCGGTCAGCTCTTGGGTCTTGGGGTCTTTCTCCTTGGCCTCCGGGAAGCTTCCTAGCTGCTTGGTGGTGGTTGCCCTTGTACCTAATGATGCACAACGTTCCATGGTGAGGTAGCAGCCACACCCAATGGATATTCATGTAAATCTCAAAGAGGAGCGGGTTCACCTTAAGTCCGGTAGGTCCACTTGGGGCTTGAGGTGCTATGAAGGTGATGACCGTAGGATGCTCCGCATCATCCCCTCCCCCTTGGGAAAGATCCGACCTCGGATCGAAAACCAAATCACCATGGGAAAGAGATGGCTTTGCCGTGTGGGAGTGGACGATCACCAAGTACTCATCGTCTTCAAGCTCGGAAAGGGCACTCTCCAATGTCACACCGTCTAGCGATTCCTTCAAAATGAATAAGGACAACAAACACTTGGAAAAACAAATGTGGTTAGCGTTAGTGCAAAACCAAGCATTCAATAGGTGATTCACCAAACAAGTGTCGTCATCATGCAAAGCATATGGTGTGAAAAAGGATTGTGACATGGCATGTAAGCACACAAATTGAGCACAATCAAGGTCATCATGGAAACAAGCATGTAAGTGAGGTAGTGATGCAAATATATGTGACAAGGGAAGAAGCATCTACCTCAAGTTCATAGCAGGCATTCACAAATTGCTCAATGAAAGGTCTATGGTAGGCATAGGAATCATTCACAACACCAAATAAAATGAAGTGACTAAACACATGGCTCAAGTGATCCAAGCATAATGTGCATAGGGTGTAGTGAATATAGTGTGGCACTCAAAACACAATAGATAGAGCAATTGTTCATCATGTGTGAGACAATCAAGTCAATCATGTGACAAGCAATGGGACATGGCGTATGTGAAGAAATGACATTGTTGCAACCAAGCATATCATAGGAGCAAGTAATCCAAGAATTGGATGCAACACACAAGGCATATATATCATGATGCATTGGAATGTGAAAATGGCAAGTCAAAGCAAGATCTCTAACAAGTGCACAATCAAGTAGTCCAAGATGACCAATAAGTCTCATGGTGTAAGCAACACAAGTAGTATGATCCGCAATATCCATGCTCAAGAAATATGTCACCTTGAAGGCATGTCCTTGTGCATTATTCACAATGCCGAAGCGCAAGCAAATGCGGTGTAGAAGTGAGTCGTGGTAGAATGTATGAGGCTCGCTCTCAAGAGCTCGAATGGTCAACTCACGAGAAGTGGAAGTCGACACAAAGTCCAAGTATCCTACACAAAAGAGACACAAACCAAAGAAATTGTGCGCGTGGTAAATGTACACATCATCCATCATGATGTGTATGTGCATGTGTGAGTTAGCACAAGATAAGCATCGCTCGAAGAAATTTGACGCATGGTATAAGAACATGTCATCCATCATGAAAGAATAGTTGTTATGTATGACACGATGGGGATGCAAATTTAGCATACAAGTATATGGCACATCAATAGCGCTTTCATTCATGGGGAGCATATTGTGCACATAAGTATCAAGATCATGCAATGGATAGGATGAATCAAAATCTCCTAAAATGTATGAGGAAACTATGGGGGTCTCCTCATGAGCAATATCGTAAACATCACATGGATAAAATGGACAACATCCACAACAATGCATATCCGATGCTAGGTAGTCATGGCATGGCATATGAGATAAATGATGCAAAGGGAGCATATCAATATCATCACAAGAAAAACAAATGCCAATAACCATGGGCTTGTCATCTATGCCATAAGTGCAAATTGGGTTTATGTTGATGGCATATGCATAGTCACTACAATGAGATTGCAAATATGACATATGATTGATCTCATGCATAGCACATGACAAGTCAGGCGGATTGTCAAACATGATGTGACCTGGAGAATTGTCACAAGAAATCCTATGTAACATGGCATCACAACTAGGCAACTCAACATGCTCATCATCATATTCATCATAAATTGGTAAGTCAAGACATGAGGAAGTCGCACTAGCATGAAGCATGGAAATAGGTCGATCAACATCATGCAAGCAATCAATGTCAAGAATGTCCACTAGTGGGACTAGAGCATCACCGTCACCTATGTTACCATTCTCATTCCACTCAAGTGGTGTAGGTGAGGTGGGAAAGACCAAATGTTGGTCATCTTCATCTTTATGGAACCATGTGGGGGGTGCATCATATTCCACCATGGCCATCGTCTTGTCCAAAGGGAGGACGAAGTCGTCGGGGATCGACGCGTCATCATAAATGGGACCTAGCACCAAATGAGAAGACACAATAGAGGTAAAGGTCAAGTTGTTAGAAATGCAAATGGCCTCACGAGACCTATCAAATATCTCCCTCTCTCTATGTGGTGGTTCACTCAGTCCCTCAAAGTAGGTGCACTCAAACTCACATATGGTGGAGTCACTCATCTCACTCAAGTAGTGGGCGTTGTGGCTCTCCTCACATGGGAATTGTGGCAACTTATCATATATGGGGCTAGTGGTGAAGTCACTCTCACTCTCAATATGGTGGCACAAGTCACTCAAGTCATCATATGTCGCCGTGGTCGAAGTGAAATACTCAACCATCTCATCGCCGTCGCCGTGGATGAAGGCCGAAGATGGAACATCATCGCTCTCCTCTTTGACCGAAGGGAAAATCCCATGCTCGATAATCTCGTCATCATTGCCGTGGATGAAGGCCGAAGATGGCACGTCATCACTCTCGCCTCCAAAGATGGAAGCATCATCCTTGCTCGCCACCTTGTTGCTCGCCTCCAAAGCTTGGTCCTTGAAGGTCTCCGTAGTCGTACTCGTCGCTGCACCGTCTTAAAAAAGAGTCGAGGAAGACTCGGCATCATCAATTCCACAAAGAGGGATGGTGGTGGAGTCGAACTTGGGAGCATCGTCTTGGAGCTCGTCGGGCTTGGACATCTTGGTTGACTATCCTCATGCTCAATCTCATGGAGCTTGGTCACCGAAAAGTGTGCTTGGGGTGAAGAAGCCTTGGCCTTCATGAGTTCTTGTTCCGCCTTGAGAGCACTAATGTAGTTGTCGTCGAGGGACTTGTAGTTCTCGAGGAAGATAGTCTTGGAGATGTCGTTGTGCAATCCCATCATGAAGTGGAACTTCATCGAAATGGGGTCGTTGCTACCTCTTGAGCACTGCGTTGGATTTCCCCGAAGAGGAAAGGATGATGCAGCAGAGTAGCGTAAGTATTTCCCTCAGTTTTTGAGAACCAAGGTATCAATCCAGTAGGAGGCTATGCGCGAGTCCCTCATCCCTACACAAAGCAAATAACTCCTCGCAACCAATGCGAATAGGGGTTGTCAATCCCTTCACGGTCACTTACGAGAGTGAGATCTGATAGAGATGATAGATAATATTTTGGGTATTTTTGGTATAAAGATGCAAAGTAAAATAAAAGGCAAAGTAAAAAAGCAAAGCAATATACAAGTGATGGAAGATTAATATGATGGAGATAGACCCGGGGGCCATAGGTTTCACTAGTGGCTTCTCTCAAGAGCATAAGTATTCTACGGTGGGTGAACGAATTACTGTTGAGCAATTGACAGAATTGAGCATAGTTATGAGAATATCTAGGTATGATCATGTATATAGGAATCACGCCCGAGACATGTAGACCAACTCCTGCCTGCATCTACTACTATTACTCCACTCATCGACCGCTATCCAGCATGCATCTAGAGTATTAAGTTCAAGAAAACAGAGTAACGCCTTAAGCAAGATGACATGATGTAGAGGGATAGATTCATGCAATATGATAAAAACCCCATCTTGTTATCCTTGATGGCAACAATACAATACGTGCCTTGCTGCCCCTCATCACACCGGGAAAGGACAACGCAAGATAGAACCCAAAGCTAAGCACTTCTCCCATTGCAAGAAAAACCAATCTAGTAGGCCAAACCAAACTGATAATTCGAAGAGACTTGCAAAGATAACCAATCATACATAAAAGAATTCAGAGAAGATTCAAATATTGTTCATAGATAATCTTGATCATAAACCCATAATTCATCGGTCTCAACAAACACACCGCAGAAAGAAGATTACATCGAATAGATCTCCACGAGAGAGGGGGAGAACATTGTATTGAGATCCAAAAATAGAGAAGAAGCCATCTAGCTACTAACTATGGACCCGAAGGTCTGAGATAAACTACTCACACTTCATCGGAGGGGCTATGATGATGTAGAAGTCCTCCGTGGTGGATTCCCCTTCCGACGAAGCTCCGGAACAGGCCTCAAGATGGGATCTCGTGGGTATAGAAAGTTGCGGCGGTGGAATTAGGTTTATTGCTCCAGTTCTGATCGTTAGGGGGAACGAAGGTATATATAGGAGGAAGAAGTACGTCGGTGGAGCTTCGTGGGGCCCACGAGGGTGGGGGCGCGCCCTAGGGGGGTGGGCGTGCCCCCTACCTCGTGCCCACCTCGTGGCTTTCTTGACATAGGGTCCAAGTCTCCTGGATCATATTCGGTGAGAAAATCACGTTCCCGAAGGTTTCATTCCGTTTGGACTCCGTTTGATATTTCATTTCTTCGAAACACTGAAATAGGCAAAAAGCTGCAATTCTGGGTTGGGCCTCCGGTTAATAGGTTAGTCCCAAAAATAATATAAAAGTGGAAAATAAAGCCCAATATGGTCCAAAACAGTAGATAATATAGCATGGAGCAATCAAAAATTATAGATACGTTGGAGACGTATCAGGCATCCCCAAGCTTAATTCCTGCTCGTCCTCGAGTAGGTAAATGATAAAAGAAAGAATTTTTGATGCGGGGTGCTACTTGGCATAATTTAAATGTAATTATTCTTAATTGTGGTATGAATATTCAGATCCGAAAGATTCAAGACAAAAGTTCATATTGACATAAAAATAATAATACTTCAAGCATACTAACTAAGCAATTATGTCTTCTCAAAATTACATGGCCAAAGAAAGTTCATCCCTACAAAATCATATAGTTTAGTCATGCTCCATTTTCGTCACACAAGAATGCTCTCATCATGCACAACCCCGATGACAAGCCAAGCAATTGTTTCATACTTTAGTAATCTCAAACTTTATAAACCTTCACGCAATACATGAGCGTGAACCATGGATATAGCACTATGGGTGGAATAAAATATGATGATGGAGGTTATGTGGAGAAGACATAAAAGGAGAAAGTCTCACATCAACGAGGCTAATCAATAGGCTATGGAGATGCCCACCGATTGATGTTAATGCAAGGAGTAGGGATTGCCATGCAACAGATGCACTAGAGCTATAAATGAATGAAAGCTCAACAAAAGAAACTAAGTGGGTGTGCATCCAACTTGCTTGCTCACGAAGACCTAGGGAACTTGAGGAGGCCCATTGTTGGAATATACAAGCCAAGTTCTATAATGAAAAATTCCCACTAGTATATGAAAGTGACTAAACAAGAGACTCTCTATCATGAAGATCATTGTCGGTGTCAAAACCGGCGGATCTCGGGTAGGGGGTCCCGAACTGTGCGTCTAGGCGGATGGTAACATGAGACAAGGGACACGATGTTTTTACCCAGGTTCGGGCCCTCTCGATGGAGGTAATACCCTACTCACTGCTTGATTAATATTGATGATATGGGTAGTACAAGAGTAGATCTACCACGAGATCAAGGAGGCTAAACCCTATAAGCTAGCCTGTGGTATGATTGTTGTTCGTCCTACGGACTAAAACCCTCCGGTTTATATAGACACCGGATAGGTTAGGGTTACACAGAGTCGGTTACAATGGTAGGAGATCTACATATCCGTATCGCCAAGCTTGCCTTCCACGCCAAAGAAAGTCCCATCCGGACACGGGACGAAGTCTTCAATCTTGTATCTTCATAGTCTTGGATTCCGGCCGTGACGATAGTCCAGCTATCCGGACACCCCCTAGTCCGGGACTCCCTCAGTAGCCCCTGAACCAGGCTTCAATGACGACGAGTCCGGCGCGCATATTGTCTTCGGCATTGCAAGGCGGGTTCCTCCTCCGAATACTTCATAGAAGGTTTTGAACACCAGGATAGTGTCCGGCTCTGCAAAACAAGTTCCACATACCACCGTAGAGAGAATAACCTTTGCACAAATCTGCTGACGTATTCCGCGGCGTGACATCACAACACGGCTAGGCCTTTATATGAATCGTTTTTTACTGTTCCACCTCAGCGCGTTTAGTGAGGCGGTTTCCTTGGCATGTCTTATCAAAGCATAGATCGTGCCCCCTTATTCCGGGATTCTCATCAATACGGACGTGGGTAACCCATCCGCGCCATTGATTACGGCGCTTGGGAAATAAGCGAGTTTTACCAGTCTGGTGGGGGACGATAGCTTCGCCCTTCCATATAAGGGATAAGGATCCACCCTTTCACCCACGCCTTCTTCCTCTTTTGCTTATCCATTTCACAAGACTCGAGCTCCAAATACTAAGTTTGCACATCCCACCTCAACCTTCTCCAACCATGTCGAGCGGGAGGCGGTGGATGGCCTCCTCCATCACGGAGGGCACATCACAAGATCGGGGAGGCCGGATACTTGTCCGGCAATATCGCGCACAGGCTGCCCGACGCGGGGCAGCTTATTCCAACCCCCAGGCCCCATGAGAGGGTGGTGTTTCTCCCCCACTTCCTCCACGGACTAGGTTTTCCACTTCACCCATTTGTCCGGGGGCTCATGTTCTACTACGGCCTGGACTTCCACGACCTGCCCCAATTTCATCCTCAACATCTCGGCGCGTTTATCGTCAGGTGCGAGGCCTTCCTCTGCATCCAGCCCCACTTCGCTTATGGCTGAAGATCTTCAACGTCCGGCCGAAGGTAGTGGGCGGCCGTCTGCCGGAGTGCGGAGGCGCCATGGTTGGCAAGATGGCCAAAGTCCCGTGCTCGAGGGCGCCTTCGTGGAGACAATAAAGGTGGCAATCGGGGTGGTTCTACATCACCGAGCCACGCGACCCCGAATGGGTGGCGGCCCCTGAATTTAGATCTGGCTTCCCCACACGGCTCTCGTCATGGAAAGAGACGGGCCTGACGTGGGGGAATTCGGAAGAGCTATCCGGACTCCAAACATGTGTCCGAAACCTGATGGACAAGAATCTCAGGCTTGTCGACGTAATCCAAGTGATGCTCATCCGCCGGATTCTCCCATGCCAACAACGGGCCTTCAATTTGTGGGAGTTCGATCCGGCACAGCACCGAACCTTGAGCCGGCTCTTCAACACTACGTACGAAGACGCCTGGAAGGTGCTGTTCAAGGGCGCCGAAGCCCCAAAGATCCGCTAACAAAGATCACGGATACAGCTCGCGCGTCAAGCCGGCGAGGTAAGTTATTTTACCCTTTACGGGACTCTTTTTCATAGATTGACTCTAGGTGGGATCTAAAACTCCCTAATCTTTGACAGACAGTGAAGACGTCCGGACAGATTAATCCGTCTCCTTTGCCGGAAGACCCGAGGACGCCTTGATTAGCCAGGGCTGCTGTCTCCGGTGCCCCATGTGGTGCCGGAGAAGAAGGCCAAGAAGGAGGCCACGGGAACTCGAAGGAGCTCCCGATGCCAGGTGCTGTCAGATTCTGATGCAGAATCTTCTCCTGAGGACGAGGAGGAAGAAGAAGAAGCTCCTCCCCCAGCGGGGGAGGAGAAGAAAAGGAAGGCCGCCCCAACTGGGGAGGCCGGAGGGTCCAAGAATGGAAGAACCCTTCCTCCGGACTTCTCCACCAACATCGACGACGACGAGGAGGATTGGCCTACAAGGGCCAAGCCCCTGGCGAGATCGTAAGTGTCCGGATACCCATGGCTTTTTATTATTGCAGAGTGTTCTCTAATGTCGAACAACCGTGCAGCCCGCCCAAGGGCGAGTTCGCCGATTCATCGAGCGGGTCCTCGACTCGTCGGAAATGGAGAGTACCGCTTCGACCGCCTCCTCGCCTCACGCTGCGGACGCCGCCATGTGGGGCCCCAAGGGGCTTGGTCAAGAGGAGGTTGCGCAGAAGGTGCCCCAAGGCAACCTCCCGGACTCCAGGCGCGCGGGGGGCAAGACCCCCAGGGGCTCTAAGCCCGACCCTCGTCCGGACTCCATGCCGGAACCATCAGCGGTTCCAAAGTCCGGCCAGCGGATCCTTCGCAAGAAGGGTAAGACGCCGGTGTCCTCCGTCCAACCGGAGGCACCGGATAGCTTACTGGAGGCGCTCAACAGCGCCTCCATAGAGGAGGAGCACCGCACTATTATGAGTGCGGTGATCCGGACAGTTCAGTCCGCCAAAAGCAGGCTGACCGAAGCCTGTACAGCCTTCTAACAGGCTTTGAGGTAAGTTTATAATATATAAAAATATTACCGCATAGACAGTAGCCCCTGATGCTTAATTCGGCGTTCGGAAAGAAAAGCGGACTAAGGATCTAAATAGATATATGCAGGAGTCTAACATAAGTATGTCAATATGGGTATGCAAAGTGGTGACCTCTGCCCTTGCCAAGCTGGAGGTCAATGCATTGAAGCAGAACCTCGAGCGGTCCGAGAACGAGCTCGGCCAAGCCAAGAAGCAGCTCGAGGACAAGGAAGGTAAGTAGTACCTTATTAAAGAAATACCTTATAAAAGGTTTCGGTTACGAAAAATAACAGGAATAACATGGGTACTGCAGGGGCCACGAACGAGGTGGCGACCCTGAAGGAAGCGGTGTCTGTGGCTGAAAACAAAGTGGCTGCGGAACGCACCGAGCGAGAGAAGGGGGAGGCGCAGCTGGCCAAGGTACGGCAAGAGCTCCAAGCTCTCGTGGAAAAACACGAGGGTTTGGAGCGTGACTCGAAGACTCGAGAGTCCGAGCTCGCCTCGGCTCTTGAGAGTGCCAAAGCTGCTAAGGCCGAGGCCCAAAAAGCCCTCCAAGAAATTGAGTCGTTGAAGAAGACAGCAGCGGGTAAGGCATTTTTTATGCAAAGCAAGCATGTGAAAGTGAATTACCTATTACTTAACCGGATTCGGAGCTCTCCAGGAGCATTCGCAGATTTGCCCTGTAGTGTGTCTGATGCTGCCGCATTCTACCGCGCCAAGGAGGGGAGCTCGACGGAAAGATGTTACGGTCTCGATGTCGAGGCGGACAGCCTCCCTGAGCGACCAGCTGAAGCAGCTGGTCGAGCTCCACAAGGTCGCCGAACAGGCCATGAAGGGCCTTGTAAGCGCGGTTGTGGCCATTGGAAGCCATGCACAGGAGCTACTTGACTTGGTGCAGGTGGTGGGCCTTTGTCCATGGATTGAAGTCATCAAGCGCTCCATCTGCATTGAAGGTGTCCGTCGGGCCCTTGCCCGTGCTAAAGTGCACTGGGGCAAGCTGGATGCGGAGAAGTTTGTGACGGACGGGCCACCGAAGGGCAAGGAGCATCGTACGCCCGAGATGTACTATGAGGGCTTCCTGAAGGGTGCCCGCCGAATAGCGGATGAGTGCTCCAGAGATGTAATTTTTGAATAGACTCGCATTTGTTATCCTGTACGCTGAAAACTTGTTCATATGCGCTAAGCAACGCTTGTTAATTTAAAATATTACCTTCTCATGCGGCCGTTTATCAAATTTGAGAGATGGCAAGTCGTTATTTCAGCCCCCATGCCACGAAAAGTGTGGGTGTTCGGGATAAAATTGAGCACTCTTGTTCCCATTCTTGGGTCCATCTAGGGAGGCTCTCAACACAATGAACCAGGCAACCGGACTTATAATGCTTGAACACTCTCACTTAGCCATAGAATTCTATAATTTTAAATTTCGGCGAAGCCCCTAGTATTCGGAAGACCGAGTTCGTGGCGCTATCCACGCCTTGGCCCGACAATTCCGGTTCCTCGCTCTAAGCGACATAAGTCTTTAGGGACCCGAAAAAACCTCTAGAACAGCGACCGGCTCTCACCCCATCATGACGGTCAGTTTTAGCTTTCTCCACTGAGGTGCTCGACCCAGCTCAACTGGGCACAATCGCGATGGTTCTCCGGTGCTACCTTAGCCGATATAACGGAACGTAAGGTACCAAAACACGGAGCCGGAAAACCCAAGTATTGACCCAAGACATGATTCGAGCCGATTCATATAATGCTATAAGTTCGGGGTGCCACACTTGTGAAAGTGTTCGGACTTATCACACCATAATTTTGGGATACTTAAGCCCCTGGTGTATTGGCCGTACCAAAGTGTACGGTTGCAAGATGCCATGAAATGAACATATGTATAGATAAAGGAAGTAGAGCAATAATAAGCAAAAGCTACGCATTTTTTATTCAAAAAGGTACTGCAATGAAGGCAGGACGATACAAATAGTGTGATAAGCAAGGAATGGTACTATCTAATATGTCCCCCTCCAGGGGTAGGCTGCGGGATGATATGTAAAACAGGTATAATGCTCGTAATAGAGACCACCTGAACATTCGACGTGGCTTTCCGCTTCCCTGGTTGTTGCATCATGAGTTCGGCGATTCAAGTGCCGGACAGGACTTCTCAAAGACGGAGTCCTGAAAGTAAGAAAAAGGAAGAAAAAGGAAAAAAGAAAAAGAAATGACACAATCGGGAGCCCCTGGTGCGGTCGAGCCGCATTCTTGGCGTGCCATGGTTTTGCCCCTCCCCATATGCCCATGGTATCTCCAGAGCGTAATTATATACGCGTAATACTAGCTTCGCAATTTCGCGAGGGCGGGGTTAGCCGGATTACTACTGGCGATGCTTGAATCGTGTCAGGTGGTCTTGTTGTAGGTTACTCCGGGCGTGCTTGGCGGTGTCCGGACGCTTAGTGGCCAGACTCGAGAATTGCCGTGATAGGCTGCTTTGCACCTCCGCCACGAGGGCCGCCGTGTGCTCCTCCGTTCGGAGAGAGCGTTCGGTGTTTCCATTGACCGTGATTACTCCTCGAGGGCCCGCATCTTGAGCTTGAGGTATGCGTGGTGCGGCACCGCATTGAACTTTGCAAATGCGGTTCGTCCGAGCAAAGGTGCATGATAGCCGCTGCGGAATGGGACGAAGTCGAAGATTAACTCTTCGCCGGAAGTTATCCGGGATCCGAAGACCACTTCGAGTGTAATCGAGCCCGCATAATTGGCCTCTACACCCGGTATGACGCCTTTAAAGGTCGTCTTTGTAGGTTTAATCCTTGAGGGGTCTATGCCCATTTTGCACACTGTATCCTGATAAAGTAGGTCCAGGCTGCTGCCGCCGTCCATCAGGACTCTGGTTAGGTGAAATCCATCAATAATTGGGTCAAGAACCAATGCGGCAAAACCGCCGTGATGAATGCTAGTGGGGTGGTCCCTTCGGTCGAAGGTGATCGGGCAGGAAGACCATGGGCTGAACTTTTGGGCGACTGGCTCCATCGCATATACGTCCCTTAGTGCACGCTTTCGCTCCCTTTTGGGTATGTGGGTTGCGTATATCATGTTCACCGTCCGCACTTGTGTGGGAAAACCCTTCTGTCCTCTATTGTTCGGCGGCCCCTTGTCATTGAGTTCGGCACTTAACTTGCATGCTTGCTTGAACACCCAACAATCCCTGTTGGTGTGATTGTCTGGTTTTTCGGGGGTGCCATGTATCTGGCACAAGCGATCGAGTATTCGGTCCAAGTTGGACGGGCCCTGGGTATTTCTTTTGAATGGCTTCTTCCGCTGACCGGGTTTAGAGCCTCTGAATCCGGCATTGATGGCCGTATCTTGATGTGCTATCGCTGTTGATGCAGCGCTTGTTCTTGTTGCGACGCGACCTGCCATTGCTGTCCTTGGTATCCAAACTATCAGGGTGTTTGGCCAAGTTGTTGCTTCGAGCTAGCCAGCTGTCCTCTCCCGCACAAAAGCGAGTCATGAGGGTTGTGAGGGCTGCCATAGATTTCGGCTTTTCCTGTCCTAGGTGCCGTGCAAGCCACTCGTCACGGATGTTATGTTTGAAGGCTGCAAGGGCCTCTGCATCCGGACTGTCAACAATTTGATTTTTCTTTGTGGGGAACCGTGTCCAGAATTGTCTGGCCGATTCTTCTGGCTGCTGAATTATGTGGCTAAGGTCATCGGCGTCTGGTGGTCGCACATATGTGCCCTGGAAGTTATCAAGGAATGCGGCTTCCAGGTCCTCCCAACAACTAATTGATTCTGCTGGCAAGCTGTTGAGCCAATGCCGAGCTGGTCCTTTAAGCTTGAGTGGGAGGTATTTGATGGCATGTAGATCATCACCGCGGGCCATGTGGATATGGAGGAGATAGTCCTCGATCCGCATCACAGGATCTGTGGTACCATCGTATGATTCGATGTTTACGAGTTTGAAGCCCTCGGGGACTTGATGATCCATTACTTCATCCGTGAAGCATAGTGGGTGTCTACGCCTCTGTATTGGGCTATATCACAACGTAGCTCATATGAGCTTTGTCTCATCGTGTTCGCACGGCCGGGTTTGCTGTATCCGCGACAAGAATCATCCCGTGTCGTTACGCCCACGCGATCCGTAGATCGATCTTGTATGTTTTGCCTTATCCTCCAATATATCTCGCAAGTCCGGCGCATTTTCCCGTGCCTTGGTACTTTTTGAGCGGCATCGGGGTGTGGCTTGAGCGGAGGGCCGAGAGGCCTCTCTGTCAGCGCCGCAGGGTGGCCGGTCTGCCATGTCATGCACTGGCGACTTGGGTGCTTCCTCCTCTAGTCGAGGCAACGGCCTGCGTTTGGGGTAGCTTTTGGAGGGGCGTTCGAGTTCATACTCTTCGGCTGCAAGGACTTCAGTCCATTTGTCAGCTAGCAGGTCTTGATCAGCTCTAAGCTATTGCTGCTTTTTCTTGAGGCTGCTTGCCATGGCTATAAGCCTACGTTTGCAACGCTCCTGTTCGGCGGGATCCTCAGGCACGACAAATTCTTCGTCGTCGAGGCTTGCCTCATCTTCGGAGGGAGGCGCATAATTATCGTCCTCGACCTCTCTTTCTGCCGCACTGTCGTGCGGACTTGCTTCTCCCTCCTCCTGCGCTGAGTCCTGCTGGAGGGGGTTCTCTTCGGCACTGTCCGGGGTGTTATTATCTCCCGTGCCGGAATCACCGTTTTTATTGTGGCGGGATTTAGAGCGGGGCACCGACGCCGGGCGCTTGGCTGTTTCTTGGAGGGTCATCCTCCGTTGTTCCATCGCCGTTCCCATCTTTTGGGATGTCCACCATGTATATGTCATATGACGAGGTGGCCTTCCAAAGGCCCTCGTAGGCGCTGGGTCTTGGTCGTCTCCGGCGTCGTCGTCCATACCGTCGGCGTCTTGAGTAGAAGTCGAGCATGTCGGTTAAATCATCGGCAGTGGCTACAAAGTGGGTGGTGGGTGGGCGTTGAATTTGCCGTCCGTATCCCAACCTTCCTGTCCGCAGTCCGGCCAGGGCTCTCCGGATAAAGAGAGAGACTTTAGCAAATTCAGAATGTCGCCAAAGGGCGAGTGCTGAAAGATGTCCGCGGCCGTGAACTCCATAACGGGCGCCCAATCGGATTCGATTGGGGCGCTGGAGGGTTCGGAGTCCGGAGAGGAGTCCGCACCCGGAGTCGAGGTCTTTGCAAAGGACAGGATGGAGTTCGGCTCAATCACCGTAGAGATTGTAGCCCCCGAGGCGGTGTCCAACCACTCGTCCTCGATCGGGAATCCGGCTCCGGATTAAGGGTCGGAGCGGATGCTGGCGCGGCCTCCAGGGCACTGTTCGGCTGCAGAGCTAGATCATGCCCATCGAGACAGTGCGGCGTGCTCGGCAACGGCTCGAATCCGTCGAAGATCAAGTCTCCGCGGATATCGGCTGTATAGTTCAAACTTCCAAATCTGACCTGATGGCTGGGCGTAGCTTCGATCTGCTCCAGATGGCTGTTTAATTGGCCCGCAGCGCAAAGCCGCCGGACACGAAGATCTGTCCGGGGAGAAAAGTCTCACCCTAGACCGCGTCGTTGTTGATGATCGAAGGAGCCATCGGGTCTATCGGTGACAACACAGAGGAACTCTCAATGAAAGCACCAATGTCGGTGTCAAAACCGGTGTATCTCGGGTAGGGGATCCCGAACTGTGCGTTAGGCGGATGGTAACAGGAGACAAGGGACACGATATTTTTACCCAGGTTCAGGCCCTCTCGATGGAGGTAATACCCTACTCCTGCTTGATTAATATTGATGATATGGGTAGTACAAGAGTAGATCTACCACGAGATCAAGGAGGCTAAACCCTAGAAGCTAGCCTATGGTATGATTGTTGTTCGTCCCCACGGACTAAAACCCTCCAGTTTATATAGACACCGGATAGGTTAGGGTTACACAGAGTCGGTTACAATGGTAGGAGATCTATATATCCGTATCGCCAAGCTTGCCTTCCACGCCAAGGAAAGTCCCATCCGGACACGGGACGAAGTCTTCAATCTTGTATCTTCATAGTCTTGGAGTCCGGCCGTGACGATAGTTCGGCTATCCGGACACCCCTAGTCCGGGACTCCCTCAATCATGGTGCTACTTTGAAGCACAAGTGTGGAAAAAAGGATAGTAGCATTGCCCCTTTTTATTTCTTTTTTTTTTGGGCCTTATTTTTTTCTTTTGGCCTTTCTTTTTTTATTGGGACAATGCTCTATTAAATGATGATCATCACACTTCTATTTATTTACAACTCAATGATTACAACTCGATACTAGAACAAAGTATGACTCTATTTGAATGCCTCCGGCGGTGTACCGGGATATGCAATGAATCAAGAGTGACATGGTGGCTTTGCCACAAATACTATGTCCACTACATGATCATGCTAAGCAATATGACAATGATGAATGTGTCATGACAAACGGTATGGTGGAAAGTTGCATGGCAATATATCTCAGAATGGCTATGGAAATGCCATAATAGGTAGGTATGGTGACTGTTTTGAGGAAGATATAAGGAGGTTTATGTGTGAAAGAGCATGTCATATCACGGGGTTTGGATGCACCGGCGAAGTTTGCACCAACTCTCAATGTGAGAAAGGGCAATGCACGGCATTTAAGAGGCTAGCAATGATGGAAGGTTGAGAGTGCGTATAATCCATGGACTCAACATTAGTCATAAAGAACTCACATACTTATTGCAAAAATCTACAAGCCATCAAAAACCAAGCACTACGCGCATGCTCCTAGGGGATAGATTGGTAGGAAAAGACCATCTCGCTCGTCACCGACCGCCACGCATAAGGAAGACAATCAAAGAACACCTCATGTTTCAAAATTATTACATAACGTTTACCATACGTGCATGATATGGGACTTGCAAACTTCAACACAAGCATTTCTCAAATTCATAACAACTCAACTAGCACGACTTTGATATTATCACCTCCATATCTCAAAACAATTATCAAGCATCAAACTTTTCTTAGTATTCAACGCATTCAAAAGAAAGTTTTACAAATCTTGAATACCAAGTATATTATTATTAAGCAAATTACCATGCTATTTAAGACTCTCAAAATAATATAAGTGAAGCATGAGAGATCAATAGTTTCTTTAAAACAAATCCACCACCGTGCTCTAAAAGATATAAGTGAAGCACTAGAGCAAGACTATATAGCTCAAAAGATATAAGTGAAGCACATAGAGTATTCTATCAAATTCCAATTCATGTATGGATCTCTCAAAAGGTGTGTATAGCAAGGATGATTGTGGTAAACTAAAAACCAAAGACTCAAATCATACAAGACGCTCCAAGCAAAACACATATCATGTGGTGAATAAAAATATAGCTCCAAGTAAAGTTACCGATGGAAGTAGATTTAAAGAGGGATGCCTTCCGGGGCATCCCAAAGCTTTGAATTTTTGGTGTCCTTAGATTATCTTGGGGGTGCCATGGGAATCCCCAAGCTTAGGCTCTTGCCACTCCTTTTTCCATAATCCATCAAAAGATTTCACCCAAAACTTGAAAACTTCACAATACAAAACTCAACAGAAATCTCGTGAGCTCCGTTAGCGAAAGAAAACAAAAGACCACTTCAAGGTACTGTAATGAACTCATTATTTATTTATATTGGTGTTAAACCTACTGTATTCCAACTTCTCTATGGTTTATAAACTATTTTACTAGCCATAGATTCATCAAAATAAGCAAACAACACGCGAAAAACAGAATCTGTCAAAAACAGAACAGTCTGTAGTAATCTGTAACTAACGCAAACTTATAGGACTCCAAAAATTCAGCCAAAATATGAAGACCTAGGCAATTAGTTTATTGATCAGCAGCAATTGGAATCACTATTTTACCACGTTCTGATGGTTTTTAACAATTGTTTTCGTGAACAGAAAGTTTCTGGAAATTACAGCAAGATCAAATAACTATCATCCAAGAAGATCCTATAGGTTTAACTTGGCACAAACACTAATTAAAACATAAAAACACATCTAACCAGAGGCTAGACCAAAGATTTATTCAATGACAGAAAGGAAATATATTGTGTTATCTCCCAACAAGCGCTTTTCTGTAAAGCCTTTTTAGCTAGGCATTGAGATTTCAATGATGCTCACATAAAAGACAAGATTTGAAGCACAAAGAGAGCATCATAAAACATGTGACAACCACATCTAAGTCTAACATACTTCCTATGCATATGCATATTATAGGCAAACAAATTATCGTAGCAAGCAAAAACTAGCATATGCAAAGAAGCGGAAAGGAATAATAGCAATCTCAACATAACGAGAGGTAATTTAGTAACATGAAAATTTCTATAACCATATTTTCCTCTCTCATAATAATTACATGTAGGATCATAAGAAATTCAACAATATAGCTATCACATAACATATTCTCAACACGATCCACATGCATGCGAAGTTGACACTCTTCCAAAATAGTGGGATTATCATTAACTAAAGTCATGATTTCTCCAAGCCCACTTTTATCAAAAATTTCATAAGATTGAATGTTATACAAATATGTGGGCTCTAAAGTTTAAACTCTTCCAAACCCACTTTCAATATTATTCCAAACACTATTATCAATCTTATATTCATCATGGGGCATAAATAAATTTTCAAGATCATAAGAAGAATCTCCCCAATCATGACTATTGGACAAAGCAAAACTAGCATCCCCAAGCTTAGGGTTTTACATATTATTAGCATAATTTACATCAATAGAATTTATAATAAAATCATTGCAATCATGCTTTTTATTCAATCTATCGTGAATCACTTCATCACAATTTTCAGATTTATGGATTTCAGGCAAAACCTTATAAAGATAATCTAGTGCATCCAAATCACTAGGAATTGGTTCATCATAATTGGATCTCTTAAAAAGATTGGAAAGCGGATGAGGATCCATAGATATTAGCTTCTCTGTTTAGGAATAAATACTCAAATATTTCAACCAAACGAGCAAACGAGCCAAGTAAGACATCAAGGCAAACGAAAAGACGAACGGAAAAGAGAGGGCGAATGAAACGGCAAGGGTGAAGTGGGGGAGAGGAAAACGAGAGGCAAATGGAAAATAATGTAATGCGAGAGATAAGGGATTGTGGTGGGTACTTGGTATGTTGACTTTTGCGTAGACTCCCCGGCAACGGCGCCATAAATTCTTCTTGCTACCTCTTGAGCACTGCGTTGGATTTCCCCAAAGAGGAAAGGATGATGCAGTAGAGTAGCGTAAGTATTTCCCTCAGTTTTTGAGAACCAAGGTATCAATCCAAAGAGGAGGCTACGCCACAGTCCCTCGTACCTACACAAAGCAAATAACTCCTCGCAACCAACGCGAATAGGGGTTGTCAATCCCTTCATGATCACTTACGAGAGTGAGATCTGATAGAGATGATAGATAACATTTTTGGTATTTTTGGTATAAAGATGCAAAGTAAAATAAAAGGCAAAGTAAAATGCAAAGCAATATTAAAGTGATGGAAGATTAATATGATGGATATAGACCCGGGGGCCATAGGTTTCACTAGTGGCTTCTCTCAAGAGCATAAGTATTCTATGGTGGGTGAACGAATTACTGTTGAGCAATTGACAGAATTGAGCATAGTTATGAGAATATCTAGGTATGATCATGTATATAGGCATCACGTCCGAGACAAGTAGACCGACTCCTGCCTGCATCTACTACTATTATTCCACTCATCGACCGCTATCCAAAGATGCATCTAGAGTATTAATTTCAAGAAAACAGAGTAACGCCTTAAGCAAGATGACATGATGTAGAGGGATAAATTCATGCAATATGATAAAAACCCCATCTTGTTATCCTCGATGGCAACAATACAATACGTGCCTTGCTGCCCCTGTTGTCACTGGGAAAGGACACCGCAAGATTGAACCCAAAGCTAAGCACTTCTCCCATTGCAAGAAAAACCAATCTAGTAGGCCAAACCAAACTGATAATTCGAAGAGACTTGCAAAGATAACCAATCATACATAAAAGAATTCAGAGAAGATTCAAATATTGTTCATATATAATCTTGATCATAAACCCACAATTCATCGGTCTCAACAAACACACCGCAAAAATAAGATTACATCGAATAGATCTCCACGAGAGAGGGGGAGAACATTGTATGAGATCCAAAAAGAGAGAAGAAGCCATCTAGCTACTAACTATGGACCCGAAGGTCTGAGATAAACTACTCACACTTCATCGGAGGGGCTATGATGATGTAGAAGCCCTCCGTGGTGGATTCCCCTTCCGGCGGAGCTCCGGAACAGGCCCCAAGATGGGATCTCGTGGATACAGAAAGTTGCGGCGGTGGAATTAGGTTTTTGGCTCCGTATCTGATCGTTTGGGGGTACGTAGGTATATATAGGAGGAAGAATTACGTCGGTGGAGCTTCATGGGGCCCACGAGGGTGGGGGGCGCGCCCCCCTACCTTGTGCCCACCTCGTGGCTTTCTTGACGTAGGGTCCAAGTCTCCTGGATCATATTCGGTGAGAAAATCATGTTCCCGAAGGTTTCATTCCATTTGGACTCCGTTTGATATTCCGTTTCTTCAAAACACTGAAATAGGCAAAAAACAACAATTCTGGGCCGGGCCTCAGGTTAATAGGTTAGTCCCAAAAATAATATAAAAGTGGAAAATAAAGCCCAATAAGGTCCAAAACAATAGGTAATATAGCATGGAGCAATCAAAAATTATAGATATCGTTGGAGACGTATCAGTCGTCCATGTCGGCTCGTCGCAAGGCAATCTTCATCTCCTCGAAGTACGCGTCGATGGACTTGGATCCTTGGGTGGTGTTCTCCAATTGGCGTAGAAGTTGTTCCGTGTAGGTTGGAGGCACGAACTCTCGCCGCAAAGCTCTCTTCGTCTTGGGCCAACTCATGTCGTAGCTCTCCGAAGGTGTGTGAAGCCACCATGTTGATGCGTAGTCGTGGAAGTTTCTTGTTGCGAACTTGATACGTCTCCGTCGTATCTACTTTTCCAAACACTTTTGCCCTTGTTTTGGACTCTAACTTGTATGATTTGTATGGAACTAACCCAGACTGACGTTGTTTTCAGCAGAATTGCCATGATGTTTATTTATGTGCAGAAAACAAAAGTTCTCGGAATGACCTGAAACTCCACGGGATGTCTTATAAAAAATAATAAAAAATCCTCGCCAAAGATGAAGACCAGGGGACCCACACCCTGTCCACGAGGGTGGGGGGCGCGCCCCCTACCTCGTGGCCCCCCTGGACCTCCTCCGACGCCAACTCCAACTCTATATATTTGCTTTCGGAGAAAAAAAATAGAGGAGAAGAAATCATCGCGTTTTACGATACGGAGCCGCCGCCAAGTCCTAAAACCTCTCGAGAGGGCTGATCTGGAGTCCGTTCAGGGCTCCGGAGAGGGGGATTCGTCGCCGTCGTCATCATCAACCATCCTCCATCACCAATTTCATGATGCTCACCGCCTTGCGTGAGTAATTCCATCGTAGGCTTGCTGGACGGTGATGGGTTGGATGAGATTTATCATGTAATCGAGTTAGTTTTGTTAGGGTTTGATCCCTAGTATCCACTATGTTACGAGATTGATGTTGCTATAACTTTGCTATGCTTAATGCTTGTCACTAGGGCCCGAGTGCCATGATTTGAGATCTGAACCTATTATGTTTTCATGAATATATGTGAGTTCTTGATCCTATCTTGCAAAGTCTATAGTCAGCTATTATGTGTTATGATCCGACAACCCCGAAGTGACAATAATCGGGATACTTCTCGGTGATGACCATAGTTTGAGGAGTTCATGTATTCACTATGTGCTAATGCTTTGTTCCGGTTCTCTATTAAAAGGAGGCCTTAATATCCCTTAGTTTACGATAAGACCCCACTGCCACGGGAGGGTAGGACAAAAGATGTCATGCAAGTTCTTTTCCATAAGCACGTATGACTATATACGGAATACATGCCTACATTACATTGATGAATTGGAGCTAGTTCTGTGTCACCCTAGGTTATGACTGTTACATGATGAACCGCATCCGGCATAATTATCCATCACTGATCCGGTGCCTACGAGTTTTCCATATACTGGTTCTCGCTTGTTTACTTTCCCGTTGCTATTGTTACAATCACTACAAAATACCAAAAATATTTACTATTGCTTGCACTACTCTTTTGTTACCGTTACCACCACTATCATATTACTTTGCTACTAAACACTTTGCTGCAGATACTAAGTTTCCGTGTGGTTGAATTGACAACTCAGCTGCTAATACTTGAGAACATTCTTTGGCTCCCCTTGTGTCGAATCAATGAATTTGGGTTGAATACTCTACCCTCGAAAACTGCTATGCGATCCCCTATACTTGTGGGTTATCAAGACCTTTTTCAAGCGTCGTTGGGGAGCATAGCTCTATTCTCCGAGTCACTTGGGATTTATATCTGCTGGACACTATGAAGAACTTGAAAGACGCTTAAGACAACAATTTATCCCTCAACTACGAGGGGAGGTAAGGAACTGCCATCTAGCTCGCACTTGATTCACCTTCATTATGAGTAAGCTTATACACCTAAACCTGCTTCGCTATTCGCTCGATATGTCACATGTTATTGATGATGCCACTTCGCTATGCATGATACTTATGATGAAACTACTTACGTGCTTGACACTCATCGCCCCTTAGTGAATTTCTTGATGAACAAATTGCTAGGGCTAGAGAGAAAGAAATTATTGAATATGATAATATTGATGAAAATGATGATGAGGATAGGCATGTTATTCCTGAAGGTTATCTTTTTGATAGAGAAGCTTCTGCTGTTATTTTAGCTTGCAATCATAATGATGAGCTTAGAAGGTTAATAGCTAAATGGAACAAATAATCACTTAGAGATAAAATGAGGCCTGATCCTGCTTTTGCTACTTCACCTATATGTCTTCCTGATAAGGATTATGAATTCTCTGTTGATCCTGATATAATTACTTTGGTTGAATCTGATCCTTTCCATGGTTATGAATCTGAAACTGTTGTGGCACATCTTACTAAATTAAATGATATAGCCACCCTGTTTACTAACGATGAGAGATCTCGCTACTTTTATATACTCAAAATATTTCCGTTCTCATTAAAGGGTGATGCTAAGATATGGTTTAATTCACTTGATCCTGGTTGTGTGCGTAGTCCCGGGATATGATTTATTACTTCTCTGCTAAATATTTCCCTGCTAATAAGAAACAAGCTGCTTTAAAGGAAATATACATCTTTGTGCAAATTAAAGAAGAGAGTCTCCCACAAGCTTGGGGGAGGCTTCTCAAGTTACTTAATGCTTTGCCTGATCATCCTCTTAAGAAAAATGAAATACTCGATATCTTTTATAATGGACTAACCGATGCTTCCAGAGATTACCTGGATAGTTGTGCTGGTTCTCTTTTCAGGGAAAGAACACCGGATGAAGCTGAAATTCTATTGAATAATATGTTGACAAATGAAAATAATTGGGCACCTCCTGAGCCAGCTCCTGCTCCAATTAATGAGCCTATTACTAAACCAACTCCGAAGAAGAGAGGTGTTCTATTTCTCAGTCCCGAAGATATGCAAGAGACAAAGAAATCTATGAAAGAAAAAGGTATTAAAGCTGAAGATGTTAAGAATTTACCTCCTATTGAAGAAATACATAGTCTTAATATACCGCCTGTTGAAGAATCATATGGTCTTGATCCTTTATTTATTGAAGAGCCTCCTGATCCCGATATCCCGACACAGGTAGTAAAGGTAAATTCTCTCTATAGATATGATAAAGCTGAAGTCCCTCCTACTAAAATTGCTAGTCTTGGATGAGTTTTATAACTTTATGTTTAAGCAAGACGACTTCAATGCTTATTTTGGTAGACAATTAAAACAAAATGCTTATATGATTAGACGCTTGGGTGATTATATGGATAATATTAGAGGTGAACTTAAACTTGTTAGCAAACATGCTTCCATGGTTACCACTCAAGCAGAACAAGTACTTAAAGCTCAAAAAGAAGTGATTGATGAAATGAATAGTAAGAGAAATGATTATGCTGTTAGAGTGGCTACTAGAACTGGTAGAATGACTCAGGAAACTTTGTATCCTGAAGGCCACCCTAAGAGAATTGAACAAGATTCTCAGAGAAATAATATTGATGCACCTAGTTCTTCTAAAAAGAAGAAAAAGAAAAATGATTGAACTGTGCAAACTTCTAGTGAACCTATTGCTGAACCACCTGATAATCCAAATGATATATCTATGTCTGATGCTGAAACACAATCTGGTAATGAACATGGACCTAGTGAAAATGTTAATGATGATGTTCATGGTGATGCTCAACCTAGTAATGATAATGATGTAGAAGTTGAACCTGCTGTTGATCTTGATAACCCACAATCAAAGAATCAACGTTATGATAAGAGAGACTTTGTTGCTAGGAAACATGGTAAAGAAAGAGAACCTGGGGTTCAGAACCCATGCCTTTTCCTCCCAAACCATCCAAGAAAAAGGATGATGAGGATTTTGAGCGCTTTGGTGAAATGATTAGACCTATCTTTTGCGTGCGATTGGTGATATGCTCAAAACTAATCCATATGCTAAATATATGAAGGATATCATTACTAATAAAAGAAAGATACCGGAAGCTGAAATTTCCACCATGCTTGCTAATTATACTTTTAAGGGTGGAATACCAAAGAAACTTGGAGATCCAGGAGTACCTACTATACCTTGCTCCATTAAAAGAAATTATATTAAAACTGCTTTATGTGATCTTGGAGCCGGTGTTAGTGTTATGCCTCTCTCTTTATATCGTAGACTTGACTTGAATAAGTTGACACCTACTGAAATATCTTTGCAAATGGCTGATAAATCAACTGCTATACATTGCCGGTATTTGTGAGGATGTGCCTGTTGTGGTTGCAAACATTACTATTTTAACGGACTTTGTTATTCTTGATATTCCGAGGATGATAGTATGTCTATTATTCTTGGAAGACCTTTTCTTAATACTGCAGGGGCTGTTATTGATTGCAACAAAGGCAATGTCACTTTTCATGTCAATGGTAATGAGCATATGGTACACTTTCCGAGGAAACAACCTCAAGTTCACAGTATCAACTCTATCGGAAAAATTCCATCGATTATATTTGGAGGTTTTGAATTTCCTCTTCCTACGGTCAAAAAGAGATATGATATACTTATTATTGGGGATGTGCATATCCCCGTTGAGGTAACCTAGTATTCGAAATTTCTCCGGTTTCATGATTATCGGAATGAGTTTGTTAACAAGACTTGATCAACCTTGTTAGTGGATTCCTTTTGATGAGCATGAGATGGATGAAACTAGAAGCACAACCTTCTGTACCCTCTTTATACTTTCTGTTATTTAGTTGAAATAAAGTAAAAATAGTATTTTTCTGTCTGTTTCCTGATTTATCCGCGCAATATAAAAATATCCCGAAACAAAAAATCCTCATAATGCCATGCCAATTTAATATGATTTTTTCAGGAATATTTGAGGATTTACTATGCAAAAATTACCGCGGGGGGAGCTGCCACCTGGCCACGAGGGTGGAGGGTGCGCCCTACTCCCCCCGGGCCCGCCCCCCTGCCTCGTGGGCCCACGGTGGCCCTCCTCTACTTATTCCTGCACCCATCCTTTTCCTCTTCCTCCCACAAACCCGAAAAACCAACTCAAGCACGAGTTCCAGCCACCTTTGCTGTGATTTTCGATCTCCTTGCTCAAAGCACCTCTCGCAAAACTGCTTGGGGAGATTGTTCCTTGGTATGTGACTCCTCCATTGGTCCAATTAGTTTTTGTTCTAGTGCTTTATTCATTGCAAATTTTTGCTGCATAGGTGACCATGTTCTTGAGCTTGCATGTCAAATTTATATGGTTCCAAGTAGTTCCAATGCTTGATATAGGCTCTAGGAACTTGTAGGAGTAGTTGCTATCAATTTTATTGAAGTTGGTTCACTTTTGTTTGAAGTTACTAAAAATTTCAGAAATTTTTCAGAGAAAAACAATATGCTTAGGAAGATGTTTCAAGGTGGTTCGTCTAAGAAGCAAGGACCCAGGCTTGCTATGCGTGATGCTGACGAGGAGCCACCAAGAGACGCTCTAGTGCGGCCTTGCGAATGGCCGTCGGAAAATTTTATGGATCGTGCCGGAATTAAAGAAGAATTGAAAGCATATTTGCGCAATGCCGGTCTTGAGGATTTTGAGGCTGACAAATGCCTCCAGTATCATGATCTCACAAGCTCATTTGTGAGGAGGTTTGAGTATTCATCTTCTCGTAATTCTCCTTCAGTCATGTTTGATCTTTATTACAAATCTTATACCATGGACTTCGAGGATTTCACTTTTGCTTGCAAACTTCCATCATGGGGTAGTGTTAGGGATCCCCCTAAATCTGAATTTAGAAACTTCCTTGCTAGTATAACTGTCGGAGAATCTAGAGATATAACACAAGCTACCATAGGGAGCATTCACTTTCCTGCTATACATTATTTTGCTCTTTTCATAGGTAGATGCATAAATGCTAAGGATGAAGCATGTCACATGTGTGTCCCTGACCTTAGCATTCTTAGGAATGCTGTGTTAGGAGACCAATCTTATCATATGGGAGCCATTGTAGCTCGTAGGTTGCATCATAATAGATATAATGGAGATTTCTTTGGAGGAATTTATGCAACCCGCTTAGCTAATTTTCTTGAGATAGACATTCATGAGGGTGATACGGATTTGCCTCCTGCATATTTAGATTATAACTCTATGGCTTCACACCAGTTTGTCGAGAGGCATGAATCACCTCTCTTATATCGACTAATCTTTGATGAACGGCGTGTTGTCCGTATTACTCTCCCTGCTCCTGCCTTCTTTGATTATCAGGCAAACGGAAGATATACAATTACCAGAGAGGAGGCAGATGAGTACGAGAGGAGAGCGGAGGCAGCCCGACTCCACGCTGCAGCTCAGCAAGCGATAACCGCTGCATCACAGTATGACCCCAACTATTCTTCGTCGCAGTACGACCCCAGCTACACCTACGGGTATCCACCAGGCTATCCCTGACAATAAATCAACTTAGGCCAAAACCTAAGCTTGGGGGAGTACGTATTTCTCACCGACATTACACTTATGTTCACACACACTCATTGCTAGATGTCGGTGCTCATACTCTTTCATTGTAATATCCATGCTAGTTTATTTTCTTTTTCCTGCTTTCTTCTTGTGAGTTTGATAAACCTTAAGAAAAACAAAAAAATTTATTAGTAGTTTACTTTCTTGCTGTAGTGGTAAACATTAAAAAGAAAACCCAAAAATATTTCCCGTTCTTCTTTTGCTTGTTGGGAGCTTTCCCGTGTAAATAGTTTTTATTTTATTTTCTTTTCTTTGGGGGTCAGTAGGAGAAGACCATGATTAAATTGTTGAAGTGGCTCTTATATGCATTATTGTTGATCTAACCAAGAGCCCGTATTGCCTTGTCTTCTCCTGTTTATTGAATGCTCGCATGATTCCAAATTTTAGTCCAATGCACGTGCACTCTTATTATTATTCACACCGCTCGTCGCAAGTGAAAGGCAATTATGATGATATATGATGGACTGACTGAGATGAGGAAAGCTGGTATGAACTCGACTCTTTTGTTTTTGTAAATATGATGAGTTCATCATTCTTGATTAAGCTTATTATGAATAAACATGTTTGCAATGACAATTAGAGATCATAGTTGCTTGTGCCATGCTTGATTAGCTATGAGTTATAATGATTTACCTTATGCGTACAACATGCTATTAAGATGGTTGTGATATGGTATGATGGGGTGGTATCCTCCTTTGAATGATTTGAGTGACTTGACTTGGCACATGTTCACACATGTAGTTGAAACAAATCAACATAGCCTTCACGATATTTATGTTCATGGTGGATTATATCCTACTCATGCTTGCATCCAATGTTTATTAATTTTAATGCATGTACATGGCTGTTGTCGCTCTCTAGTTGGTCGCTTCCCGCCTTTTGCTAGCCTTCACTTGTACTAAGCGGGAATATCGCTTGTGCATCCAATCCCTTAAACCCCAAAGTTATTCCAGATGAGTCCACTATACCTTCCTATATGCGGTATCTACCTGCCGCTCCAAGTAAATTTGTATGTGCCAAACTCTAAACCTTCAAATAAACATTCTGCTTTTGTATGCTTGAATAGCTCATGTATCAACCAAGGCTGCCCTTATCTTCCATGTTAGGCGGGTTATTCTCAAGAGGAGTGGACTCCGCCTCACTCACGAGAAAATGGCTGGTCACCGGATGCCCAAATTCCATGCTTTATGCAAACTAAATCAAAATTAATTGCAAACAAAACTCCCCACAGGACCGACGTATGTTGGAGGCACTTTCGTTGTTTCGAGCAAGCCATGGATTGATGCTTGTTGATGGAGGGGGAGTATAAACTTTACCATTCTGTTTGGGAACCGCCTATAATGTGTGTGACATGGAAGATATCGCCATCTCTTAGTTGTTATGTTGACAATGGAAGTATACCGCTCAAAATATAATTTATCTCTATTTCAAAACCGAGCTCGCACCTCTACAAATCCTCGCCTCTCTGCGAAGGGCCTATCCATTTACTTTTATGTTGAGTCATCACCCTCTTATTAAAAAGCACTAGCTGGAGAGCACAACTGTCATTTGCATTCATCACTGTTAATTTATGTTGGGTGTGACTATGATCGGATCTCTTTTACCATGAATTACAATGTCTAGTCAGTCCTTGATCTTTAAAGGTGCTCTACATTTATGTTTTGCGGTCCCAGAAAGGGCTAGCGAGATACCATCTTGTTATATCATATTATGATTGTTTTGAGGAAGTGTTATCATCCGAGATTTATTATTATGACTCGCTAGTTGATTATGCTATTGATATGAGTGATTATGAGACCTGAGAATTATTGCAAATGTGGTTAGTTATAATCTTTGCGGAAAACTTGAATGCTGGCTTGACATGTTAACAACAACAAGAGCAAACAGAGTTTGTAAAAGTTTTTCTTTCTTTCTTTCAGTTTGTCAACTGAATTGCTGGAGGACAAGCAAGGGTTTAAGCTTGGGGGAGTTGATACGTCTCCGTCGTATCTACTTTTCCACACACTTTTGCCCTTGTTTTGGACTCGATCTTGTATGATTTGAATGGAACTAACCGGACTGACGCTGTTTTCAGCAGAATTGCCATGATGTTGTTTTATGTGCAGAAAACAAAAGTTCTCAGAATGACCTGAAACTCCACGGGGTGTCTTATAAAAAATAATAATAAATCCTCACCAAAGATGAAGACTAGGGGGCCCACACCCTGTCCACGAGGGTGGTGGGCGCGCCCCCCTACCTCGTGGGCCCCCTGGACCTCCTCCGACGCCAACTCCAACTCTATATATTTGCTTTCGGAGAGAAAAAAAACAGAGGAGAAGAAATCATCGCGTTTTACGATACGGAGCCTCCGCCAAGCCCTAAAACCTCTCGGGAGGGCTGATCTGGAGTCCGTTCGGGGCTCCGAAGAGGGGGATTCATTGCCGTCGTCATCATCAAGCATCCTCCATCACCAATTTCATGATGCCCACCGCCGTGCGTGAGTAATTCCATCGTAGGCTTGCTGGACGGTGATGGGTTGGATGAGATTTATCATGTAATCGAGTTAGTTTTGTTAGGGTTTGATCCCTAGTATCCACTATGTTCGAGATTGATGTTGCTATAACTTTGCTATGCTTAATGCTTGTCACTAGGGCCCGAAAGTGCCATGATTTGAGATCTGAACCTATTATGTTTTCATGAATATATGTGAGTTCTTGATCCTATCTTGCAAAGTCTATAGTCAGCTATTATGTGTTATGATCCCACAACCCGAAGTGACAATAATCGGGATACTTCGGTGATGACCATAGTTTGAGGAGTTCATGTATTCACTATGTGCTAATGCTTTGTTCCGGTTCTCTATTAAAAGGAGGCCTTAATATCCCTTAGTTTCTGATAAGACCCCACTGCCACGGGAGGGTAGGACAAAAGATGTCATGCAAGTTCTTTTCCATAAGCACGTATGACTATATACGGAATACATGCCTACATTACATTGATGAATTGGAGCTAGTTCTGTGTCACCCTAGGTTATGACTGTTACATGATGAACCGCATCCGGCATAATTATCCATCACTGATCCGGTGCCTACGAGTTTTCCATATACTGGTTCTCACTTATTTACTTTCCCATTGCTATTGTTACAATCACTACAAAATACCAAAAATATTTACTATTGCTTGCACTACTCTTTTGTTACCGTTACCACCACTATCATATTACTTTGCTACTAAACACTTTGCTGCAGATACTAAGTTTCCAGTGTGGTTGAATTGACAACTCAGCTGCTAATACTTGAGAATATTCTTTGGCTCCCCTTGTGTCGAATCAATAAATTTGGGTTGAATACTCTACCCTCGAAAACTATTGCGATCCCCTATACTTGTGGGTTATCAGAACTTCACTTGATCTTCAGGGGGAACTTGATGTAGCTTGAGGTAGTCGTCCACGAGGCACTCCCGCTCGAGATACTCCTCGGGTTCTTGAGCCCCATAGAAAGGAATCGCATGGTCGATGTCGAGGTCGTGGTAGCTCGTGGAAGTGAATCCACGGAAAACACTCGTGTTTCACAACTCAAGAGAGATGCTAGCACGATTGCTCAATAGGCGGATACGACACTTGTGCACAACCTATAAGATGCAAAATGGATAAACTTTCTATCCCAAGTATGCTATTATGTATGGTTCCCGGTGTTTCGCACACGATGATCCAAGATGATCAATATGGTAGTATGATATGCAATGTGGCGATGCTATGGCTGTTGCTTACAAGCTATTTGTTTTCTCTTTTCTTATTAGCTTATTCTCTTTTTTTTGTATGGCCACTATGCGAAATGCACAAACCAAGATAGCAATTGTGTATATGCGGGAATAATCTTGTGACACAAGAGATGATATGATGATACCAAGATGATATGGTATGTATGCAATGGAAGGTATGGATCACTAATGTGCACAAATAACATTGCCGGCAATACTCAAATGGCTAGTCTCAATAGGCAAGTGACACAAAATGGGCTAGGGGTTAAACAATGCAATGGCAAGGAGAATGTACAATGATGTCGTCGAGGTTACCGTCCTTGCTTACGGTAGGGTTGTCAAAATGATGAAGTGGTAAATGTCGATGAAGACCTCATGGCGATGATGAGTGGCGGTGTTCTCGATGTAGAACCGTTCCTAATTAGCCGAAACACCTTAGGAAATGGAAAAACCGCAAACTCAAAATCTCAAATGTCAAATGGTGGTAGCAGAATGCGATGGTGGTTCCGGAGTTGACAATGTGGAAGTGGTGGTAGTGTTTGATGAAGAAGCAACCGTCCCTAAGTAGCCTAAACACCTTAGGAGACTCAAGTCACCACTCAAGCAACCACAAATGCTATATGGATCAAAATGGGTTAGGTTGCGGAAAGCTATGGTGGTTTTATGGATGATATGGTGGAGGGCCTAGGCAAAGGTGTCAAAATGTCAAAATTTTGATGGAGTGAATTGATGTTGGAACACATCTAGATGGATGGGGGATGTCAATAGCTACTCAACGAGCTAAAGAATGTCAAAATCGGACTCCGGATGTGGAAGATATGGACGAAACAAGAAATCAGCCGAAGCAGTTTTGAACTAGCGGACAGTCTGGTCCGGTGTAGCGGACAGTCCGGTCTTCATCCAAAAACCTTCTGATTCGAGCGGACAGTCCGGTGTTGGGAGCGGACAGTCCGGTCTATGAGTGATTTTGGTCTTGATGCCAGCGGACAGTCCACTATGGGAGTGCGGACAGTCCGGTGCGGGTTGGGAAAGGACGAACTCGAATTTTTTGGGCGGAAATGGATGATTTTGGGGTCAAAATTGAGGAGATTTCATGGATGGAAGGTGGGGAAACTTGTGGGGAAGCTAGATCCACTCGAAACACAACGAATCCATGGATAAAAATCAACAAAACAGCATCAAACCAACAAATAACAAAAAAAAATTGGGGCTATTTTTGGTGGGGATTTTCGGATTTTAGGACGAAATCAAGCAAAACAAGGCTAGAAAACGATGGGGGAGACTCCAAATTCGTGATCAACATGGCTCTGATACCAAGATGTTGTAGCGTGGAGAATCTAAGTGGAGATCTTTCACGAATTGGAGGGGAATCCACGAAGAACGCGAAGAACACGAAGAACAAGAGGGGAAATCACAAGAAGAAAACACTCAAGAACAAGTCCAATCACACATCCACTAGACTCACAATCACACAAGATCCACAAAGGTACAAGAACAATAAAGGGAAAGACACAAGGTAAAGTTCATCCCAAATCCAAAGGAGATGAGGTCTTGATGATCTAGATAGATCCTTCCCTAGAAGGGGTCTTGAATCCCTAGGGATCTTCTCCAATGGAGGCCGTGAACTCCAATGGAGTCTTCTCCCTCAAGAGGAAACCCACAAGGGGAGATACATGAGCTAAGCTCTAATGTCTAGTTCTAATCTTAGCTAACCCTAAAAACTGAGAGGAGCACGGAATATATAGTCTAGGGGCGAAGAGGTATGGGCCTCGGTGTTTACATGGGCTTTTTAGCCCGATTTGTAGCAAAACTGGGTGGACCGGACAGTCCTGTGGTAAGGACCGGACGGTCCGGTGAGGAAAGATGCAATTTCGGGTGCCATCAGACTATCCGCTGTTGGGACCGGACTGTCCGGTAGTGCAATTTCGGTGCGACCGGACTGTCCGCTGTGAGGACCGGACTGTCCGGTAGTGCAATTTCTTCATGCTTCGTTTTCTTCATCTTGACACCTCCGGTCAGCTCTTGGGTCTTGGGGTCCTTCTCCTTGGCCTTCGGGAAGCTTCCTAGCTGCTTGGTGGTGGTTGCCCTTGTACCTAATGATGCACAACGTTTCATGGTGAGGTAGCAACCACGTCTAATGGATATTCATGTAAATCTCGAAGAGGAGTGGGTTCACCTTAAGTCCGGTAGGTCCACTTGGGGCTTGAGGTGCTATGAAGGTGTACAAGGAGATGACCGTAGGATGCTCCGCATCAGTTCCTTTCCTTCTTCCCGGCAGACACACTTCAATTTCACACCATTGGGCCTCCTTCTGTACAGAGTGTCATCGACAAACTGATACATACTGGCCCTCCGGGCTACTTTTGTTGGGGAACGTAGTAATAATTCAAAAAGTTTCCTACGTATCACCAAGATCTATCTAGGAGAAGCTAGCAATAAGAGAGAGGGAGTGCATCTTCACACCCTTGAAGATCGCTAAGCGGAAGCGTTACAAGTACGCGGTTGATGGAGTCGTACTCGTGGCGATTCAAATCGCGGATGATCCGATCCGAGCACCGAACGGACGGTGCCTCCGCGTTCAACACACGTACAGCCCGGGGACGTCTCCTCCTTGTTGATCCAGCATGGGGAGAGGAGAAGTTGAGGGAGAACTCCGGCAGCACGACAACATGGTGGTGGAGCTCGTGGTTCTCCGGTAGAGCTTCGCTACGCTCAACGGAGGAGGAGGAGTTGGAGGGGGAGGGCTGCGCCAGGGGTCAGCTCCCATGCACCTCCCCACTATATATAAGGGTGGAGGGGGCTGGTTTCTTTCCCTCCAAGTCCATTGGGGCGTTGGCAAAGGTGGGAGGAAAGAAATCCCATCGTTTCCCTTCCCCGCCGATTGTTATCCCCCTTTTTAGGGATCTTGATCTTATCCCTTCGGGATATGATCTTATTCCTTCTAAGGGGGGATCTTGGTGCGCCTTGACCAGGGTGTGGGGCCTTGACCCCACTACCCATGTTCATGTGGGTCCGCCATGCAAGTGGGCCCCACTCTAGAACCTTCTAGAACCATCCCTGTACAATACCAAAAAAATCCCGAACATTTTCCGGTGGCCAAAATAGGACTTCCCATATATAAATCTTTACCTCCGGACCATTTCGGAACTCCTTGTGACATCCGGGATCTCATACGAGACTCTAAACAACTTTTGGTAACCACATACAATTCCCATTACAACTCTAGCGTCACCGAACCTTAAGTGTGTAGACCCTACAGGTTCGGGAGCCATGCAGACATGACCGAGATGCCTCTCTGGCCAATAACCAATAGCGGGATCTGGATACCCATATTGGCTCCCACATGTTCCAAGATGATCTCATCGGATGGACCACGATGTCGAGGATTCAATCAATCTCGTATACAATTCCCTTTGTTCAATCTCGTTACCGACAAGTCTCTTTACTCGTTCCATAACGCATGATCCCATGGCTAACTCCTTAGTCACATTGAGCTCATTATGATGATGCATTACCAAGTGGGCCTAGAGATACCTCTCCGTCATACGGAGTGACAAATCTTAGTCTCGATTCATGCCAACCCAACATACACTTTCGGAGATACCTGTAGTGCACCTTTATAGCCACCCAGTTACGTTGTGACGTTTGATACACCCAAAGCATTCCTACGGTATCCGGGAGTTGCACAATATCATGGTCTAAGGAAATGATACTTGACATTAGAAAAGCTCTAGCAAACAAACTACGCGATCTTGTGCTATGCTTAGGATTGGGTCTTGTCCATCACATCATTCTCCTAATGATGTGATCCCGTTATCAACGACATCCAATGTCCATGGTCGAGAAACCACAACCATCTATTGATCAACGAGCTAGTCAACTAGAGACTCACTAGGGACATTGTTGTGGACTATGTATTCACACATGTATTACAGTTTCCGGTTAATACAATTATAGCATGAATAATAGACAATTATCATGGACAAGGAAATATAATAATAACTATTTTATTATTGCCTCTAGGGCATACTTCCAACAACTTTTTCAGCTTCATCTTGGTCGCTGGGAAGCTCTCCGGTTTGGAGGAAGTGGACGATGTGTCTTGCCCAAGTTGGAGCCCGGGGCTCGGCAACGAGGACTAGCGGCACCTCCTCTGCTGCGGGAGCACCAGCCACGTTCGTGGGGTTCGTGGACCCGGCTGGAGGGGGAGGTCCGACAGGCTTCGAGGAGTTGTTTCCGGCAGGGTCTCTGCCGGGAGCGGACGGCTCTACTGGGAGAGGCTTACCGTAGTCCAACTTTCTCCTCTTCTGGGCCATTGTTGCTGGGGATACGGAGGGCTGAGTGAGATGGAGAACAAAAGTCCCTGCTTCCACAGGAAGCTTCTGCGCAGCACACTTTGATAGATGATGAGCTATGCTGTTTTCTGCATGGGGTACGTGCTCTGTTTGCAATCCGTCAAAGTGCTCCTCCAATCTCCTCGCTTCCTCGATGTATGCCTCCATGAATGGACTTTGGTAATACTTGTTGACTTGTCTCACCACAAGCTGTGAATCTCCTCGAATGATCAGCTTCTTGATTCCCAGTTCAGCTGCGATCCTGAGCCTAGCAAGGAGTCCTTCATACTCAGCTGTATTGTTCGTAGCTTCTTCCCGAGCAAAATGCATTTGGACGACGTACTTCAAGAGCTCCCCGGAGGGGGCAACAAGAAGCACGCCAGCTCCTGCACCTTGCAGGATAAGGCACCATCAAAATACATACTCCATTCTTGGGGTGATTCCTTGCCGGGGATAGCTGTCTCTGTCACTTCCTCATCAGGGGTTGGTGTCCATTCTGCAATAAACTATGCCAACGCCCTGCTCTCAATAATTGATGAGCTTTCAAACTTCAAACCAAAGTTGGATAACTCCAAAGCCCACTCCACTATTCTGCCGGTAGCCTCACGGTTTTGGAGTATCCTTTGCAACGGAAAACGAGTAACGGCCATGATTGAGGGAGTCCTGGATTACGGGGTCCTCAGGTGTCCGGGCTATGTGATGTGGGCCGGACTGATGGGCCGTGAAGATACAAGACAGAAGACTTTCCCCCGCATCCGGATCGGACTCTCCTTGGCGTGGAAGGCAAGCTTGGCATGCGGATATGAAGATTCCTTTCTCTGTAAACCGACTCTGTACAACCCTAGCCCCCTCCAATGTCTGTATAAACCGGAGGGTTTAGTACATAGAGGCAATCATAATCAGACAGGCTAGACATCTAGGGTTTAGCCATTACGATCTCGAGGTAGATCAACTCTTGTAACCCCTATACTCTTCAAAGTCAATCAAGTAGGAAGTAGGGTATTACCTCCATCGAGAGGGCCCGAACCTGGGTAAACACCGCGTCCCTGCCTCATGTTACCTTTGATCCTTAGACGCAGAGTTTGGGACCCCCTTCTACCTCTTGAGCACTGCGTTGGTTTTCCCTTGAAGAGAAAAGGGTGATGCAACAAAGTAGAGTAAGTATTTCCCTCAGTTTTTAGAACCAAGGTATCAATCCAGTAGGAGGCTACGCGCGAGTCCCTCGCACCTATACAAAACAAATAAATCCTCGCAACCAACGTGATAAGGGGTTGTCAATCCCTACACTGTCACTTACGAGAGTGAGATCTGATAGGATAATATTTTTGGTATTTTTATGATAAAGATGCAAGGTAAAATAAAAGCAAAGCAAAAAGCAAAGGAAATAACTAAGTGTTGGAAGATTAATATGATAAAGATAGACCCGGGGGCCATAGGTTTCACTAGTGGCTTCTCTCAAGAGCATAAGTATTTTACGGTGGGTGAACAAATTACTGTTGAGCAATTGATGTAATCGAGCATAGTTATGAGAATATCTAGGTATGATCATGTATATAGGCATCACGTCCGAGACAAGTAGACCGACTCTGCCTTCATCTACTACTATTACTCCACTCATCGACCGCTATCCAAAGATGCATCTACATGATTAAGTTCATAGAAACAAAGTAACGCCTTAAGCAAGATGACATGATGTAGAGGGATAAATTCATGCAATATGATAAAAACCCATCTTGTTATCCTCGATGGCAACAATACAATACGTGCCTTGCTGCCCCTCATCACACCGGGAAAGGACACCGCAAGATTGAACCCAAAGCTAAGCACTTCTCCCATTGCAAGAAAGATCAATCTAGTAGGCCAAACCAAACTGATAATTCGAAGAAACTTGCAAAGATAACCAATCATCCATAAAAGAATTCGGAAGATTCAAATATTGCTCATAGATAAACTTGATCATAAACCCACAATTCATCGATCTCAACAAACACACCGCAAAAGAAGATTACATCGAATAGATCTCCATGAGAGAGGGGGAGAACATTGTATTGAGATCCAAAAAGAGAGAAGAAGCCATCTAGCTAATACCTATGGACCCGAAGGTCTGAGGTAAACTACTCATACTTCATCGGAGGGGCTATGGTGATGATGTAGAAGCCCTCCGTGATCGATGCCCCTTCCGGAGGAGCTCCAGAACAGACCCCAAGATGGGATCTCGTGGGTACAGAAGGTTGCGGCGGTGGAATTAGGTTTTTGGCTCCGTATCTGATCGTTTGGGGGTACGTAGGTATATATAGGAGGAAGGAGTACGTCGGTGGAGCAACAGGGGGCCCATGAGGGTGGAGAGCGCGCCCTGGGAGAGTAGGCGCGCCCCCCTACCTCATGGATTCCTCCTTTATTTCTTGACGTAGGGTCCAAGTCTCCTGGATCTTGTTCGTTCCAAAAATCACGTTCCCGAAGGTATCATTCCGTTTGGACTCCGTTTGATATTCTTTTTCTGCGAAACTTTGAAATAGGCAAAAACAACAATTTTGGGTTGGGCCTCCGGTTAATAGGTTAGTCCCAAAAAAATATAAAAGTGAATAATAAAGCCCAATAATGTCCAAAACATAAGATAATATAGCATGGAGCAATCAAAAATTATAGATACGTTGGAGACGTATCAAGCATCCCCAAGCTTAATTCCTGCTCGTCCTCGAGTAGGTAAATGATAAAAAGAAATTTGATGCGGAATGCTACTTGGCATAATTTCAGTGTAATTCTTCTCATTGTGGCATGAATGTTCAGATTTGATATGATTCAAGATAAAAATTTAATGTTGACATAAAAACAATAATATTTCAAGCATACTAACTAAGCAATTATGTCTTATCAAAATAACATAGCCAAAGCAAGTTATCCCTACCAAATCATATAGTCTGGCTATGCTCCATCTTCCCCACAGAAAATATTCATATCATGTACGACCCCGATTTTAGCCAAGCAATTGGTTCATACTTTTAACGCACTTCAGCCTTTTCAACTCTTACGCAATACATGAGCGCAAGCCATGGATATAGCACTATGGTGGAATAAGGTATAATGGTAGGGGTTATGTGGGAAGACAAAAAAGGAGAAAGTCTCACATCAACGAGGCTAATCAATAGGCTATGGAGATGCCCATCAATTGATGTTAATGCGAGGAGTAGGGATTGCCATGCAACGGATGCACTAGAGCTATAAGTGTATGAAAGCTCGAAAAGAAACTAAGTGGGTGTGCATCCAACTTGCTTGCTCACGAAGACCTCGGGCATTTTGAGGAAGCCCATCACTGGAATATACAAGCCAAGTTCTATAATGAAATTTCCCACTAGTATATGAAAGTGACAAAATGAGAGACTCTCTATTATGAAGATCACGGTGCTACTTTGAAGCACAAGTGTGGTAAAAGGATAGTAACATTGTCCCTTCTCTCTTTTTGTCTCATTTTTTATTTGGGCCTTTTTCTCCTTTTTTTTATGGCCTCTTATCTTTTTTATTTAGTTCGGAGTCTCATCCCGACTTGTGGGGGAATCATAGTCTCCATCATCCTTTCCTCAATTGGGACAATGCTCTAATAATGATGATCATCACACTTTTATTTACTTACAACTAATGAATTACAACTCAATACTTAGAACAAAATATGACTTTATATGAATGCCTCCAGCGGTGTATCGAGATATGCAATGAATCAAGAGCGACATGTATGAAAGAATTATGAACGGTGGCTTTGCCACAAATACGATGTCAACTACATGATCATGCAAAGCAACATGACAATGATGGAGCATGTCATGATAAATGAAACGATGGAAAGTTGCATGGCAATATATCTCGGAATGACTATGGAAATGCCATGATAGGTAGGTATGGTGGCTGTTTTGAGGAACATATAAGGAGGTTTATGTGTGAAAGAGCGTATCATATCACGGGGTTTGGATGCATCAGCGAAGTTTGCACCAACTCTCAAGGTGAGAAAGGGCAATGCGCCGTACCAAGAGGCTAGAAAATTGCAGAAAGGTAAGTGTGCGTATAATCCTTGGACTCACAATAGTCATAAAGAACTCATATACTTATTACAAAATTTATTAGCCCTCAAGCAAAGTACTACTACGCATGCTCCTAGGGAAGGGTTGGTAGGAGTTAACCATCGCGATCCCGACCGCCACACAAAGGAAGACAATCAACAAGTACTTCATGCTCCAACTTCCGTTACATAACGGTTCACCATACGTGCATGCTACGGGAATCACAAACTCCAACACATGTATTTTTCAATTCCACAATTACTCAACTAGCACAACTATGATATTACCACCTTTATATCTCAAAACAATTATCAAGCATCAATTTTCTCATGATATTAATTAAAGCAAATTGCCATTCTATTTTAAGACTCTCAAAATAATCTAAGTGAAGCATGAGATATTAATAGTTTCTATAAAACAAATCCACCACCATGCTCTAAAAGATATAAGTGAAGCACTAGAGCAGAACTATATAGCTCAAAAGATATAAGTGAAGCACATAGAGTATTCTAATAATTTCCGAATCATGTGTGTCTCTCTCAAAAGGTGTGTACAGCAAATATGATTGTGGTAAACTAACAAATAAAGACTCAAATAATACAAGACGCTCCAAGCAAAACACATATCATGTGGTGAATAAAAATATAGCTCCAAGTAAAGTTACCGATGGAAGTAGACGAAAGAGGGGATGCCTTCCGGGGCATCCCCAAGCTTTGCCTTTATGGTGTCCTTAGATTATCTTGGGGGTTCCATGGGCATCCCCAAGATTAGGCTCTTTCCACTCCTTGTTCCATAATCCATCAAATCTTTTACCCAAAACTTGAAAACTTCACAACACAAAACTTAGCAGAAAATCTCGTGAGCTCCGTTAGCGAAAGAAATCAAAAAGACCACCTCAATGTACTGTAATGAACTCATTCTTTATTTATATTGGTGTTAAACCTACTGTATTCCAACTTCTCTATGGTTTATAAACTGTTTTACTAGCCATAGATTCATCAAAATAAGCAAACAACACACGAAAAACAGAATCTGTCAAAAACAGAACAGTTTGTAGTAATCTGTAACTAACACAAACTTCTGGAGCTACAAAAAATCATCAAAAATAGGAAGACCTAAAGAATTTGTTTATTGATCAGCAGAAATTGGAATCAATATTTTATCACGTTCTGGTGATTTTTAACAATTATTTTCGTGAACAGAAAGTTTCTGGAAATTACAGCAAGATCAAATAACTATCATCCAAGAAGATCCTATAGGTTTAACTTGGCAGAAACACTAATTAAAACACAAAAACACATCTAATCAGAGGCTAGAACAAATATTTATTCCTAAACAGAAGCAAAAAGCAAAAGAGCAAAAATAAAATTGGGTTGCCTCCCAACAAGCGCTATCGTTTAACACCCCTAGCTAGGCATAAAAGCAAGGATAGATCTAGGTATTGCCATCTTTGGTACGCAATCCATAAGTGACTCTCATAATAGATTCATATGGTAATTTAACTTTATTCCTAGGGAAGTGTTCTATGCCTTTCTTTAATGGAAATTGGAATCTAATATTCCCTTCCTCCATATCAATAATTGCACTAATCGTTCTAAGGAAGGGTCTACCAAGAATAATAGGACATGAAGGATTGCAATCTATATCAAGAACAATAAAATTTACGGGCACATAGTTCCTATTTGCAACAATAAGAACATCATTAATTCTTCCCATAGGTTTCTTAATAGTGGAATCCGCAAGGTGCAAGTTTAAAGAGCAATCATCAAAATCACGGAAACCTAGCAAATCGCACAAAGTTTTGGGAATAGTGGAAACACTAGCACCCAAATCACATAAAGCATAGAACTCATGATCCTTAATCTTAATTTTAATAGTAGGTTCCCACTCATCATAAAGTTTTCTAGGGATAGAAACTTCCAACTCAATCTTTTCTTCATAAGATTGCATCAAAGCATCAACGATATGTTTGGTAAAAGCTTTGTTTTGACTATAAGCATCAGGAGAATTTAGCACGGATTGCAACTAGGAAATACAATCTATCAAAGAGCAATTATCATAATTAAATTCCTTGAAATCCAAAATAGTGGGTTTACTAACATCTAATTTTTTAATTTTTTGAATCCCACTTTTATCAATTTTAGCATCACGATCTAAAAACTCCGAATTTTTTGAACGCCTTCTAGGTAAAGGTGGATCATATTCAGTCCCATCATTATCAAGATTCATATTTCAAAACAAAGATTTAATAGGGGACACATCAACAACTTTTAGATCTTCATCTTTATTTTCATAGAAATTTGAAGAACACGCTTTCATAAAGCAATCTTTCTTAGCACGCGTCCTAGCGGTTCTTTCTTTGCACTCATCAATGGAAATTCTCATGGCTTTGAGAGACTCATTGATATCATGCTTAGGAGGAATAGATCTAAGTTTTAAAGAATCAAGATCAAGAGAAATTCTATCAATGTTCCTAGCCAATTCATCAACTTTAAGCAATTTCTCTTCAAGCAAAGCATTGAAATTCTTTTGTGAATTCATAAACTCTTTAACAATAGTCTCAAATTCAGAGGGCATCTTATTAAAATTTCCATAAGAGTTGTTGTAGGAATTACCATAATTGTTAGAGGGATTGCTAGGATAAGGCCTAGGATTAAAGTTTCCACTATACGCGTTGTTACCAAAATTATTCCTACCAACAAAATTCACATCCATAGATTCATTATTATTCTCAATCAAAGTAGACAAAGGCATATCATTAGGATCAGAAGAAACACTCCTAGTAGCAAATAATTTCATAAGTTCATCCAACTTTCCACTCAAAACATTAATTTTATTCTATCGCATGCACTTTTTTATTAGTAGATCTTTCAGTGTGCCATTGAGAATAATTAACCATAATATTATCTAGGAGTTTAGTAGCTTCTCCTAAAGTGATTTCCATAAAAGTGCCTCCCGCGGCCGAATCTAAAAGATTTCTAGAAGCAAAATTCAATCCTGCATAATTTTTTTGTATAATCATCCACAAATTCAAACCATGAGTAGGGCAATTACGTATAATTAATTTCATCCTCTCCCAAGCTTGTGCAACATGTTCATGATCAACTTGCTTGAAATTCATAATATCGTTTCTAAGAGAGATGATCTTAGCGGGAGGAAAATACTTAGAGATAAAAGCATCTTTGCACTTATTCCAAGAATCAATACTATTTTTTGGCAAAGACGAAAACCAAGCTTTAGCACGATCTCTAAGCGAAAAAGGAAATAGCTTCAATTTAACAATATCATTATCAACATCTTTCTTCTTTTGCATATCACACAAATCAACGAAGCTATTTAGATGAGTAGCGACATCTTCACTAGGAAGGCCGGCAAATTGATCTATCATGACAAGATTCAACAAAGCAGCACTGATTTCACAAGATTCAGTATCGTTAAGAGGAGCAATCGGAGTGCTAAGGAAATCTTTATTGTTGGTATTGGTAAAGTCACACAATTTGGTATTATCTTGAGCAATCATGACAAACAAGCAATCCAACACACGAGCAAACAAAAGGCAAGCGAAAAAGAGGCGAACGAAAAATAGAGGGTGAATAAAATGGCAAGGGTGAAGTGGGGGAGAGGAAAACGAGAGGCAAATGGCAAATAATGTAATGCGGGAGATAAGGGTTTGTGATGGGTACTTGGTATGTTGGCTTTTGCGTAGACCTCCCCGGCAACGGCGCCAGAAATCCTTCTTGCTACCTCTTGAGCATACGTTGGTTTTCCCTTGAAGAGGAAAGGGTGGTGCAACAAAGTAGCGTAAGTATTTCCCTCAGTTTTTTAGAACCAAGGTATCAATCCAGTAGGAGGTTACGCGCGAGTCCCTCGCACCTACACAAAACAAATAAATCCTCGCAACCAACGCGATAAGGGGTTGTCAATCCCTACACGGTCACTTACGAGAGTGAGATCTGATAGATATGATAGGATAATATTTTTGGTATTTTTATGATAAAGATGCAAGGTAATATAAAAGCAAAGCAAAAAGTAAAGGAAATAACTAAGTGTTGGAAGATTAATATGATAAAGATAGACCCGGGGGCCATAGGTTTCACTAGTGGCTTCTCTCAAGAGCATAAGTATTTTACGGTGGGTGAACAAATTATTGTTGAGCAATTGATAGAATCGAGCATAGTTATGAGAATATCTAGGTATGATCATGTATATAGGCATCACGTCCGAGAAAAGTAGACCGACTCCTGCCTGCATCTACTACTATTACTCCACTCATCGACCGCTATCCATCATGCATCTACAGTATTAAGTTCGTAGAAACAGAGTAACTCCTTAAGCAAGATGACATGATGTAGAGGGATAAATTCATGCAATATGATAAAAACCCCATCTTGTTATCCTCGATGGCAACAATACAATACGTGCCTTGCTGCCCCTCATCACTAGGAAAGGACACCGCAAGATTGAACCCAAAGCTAAGCACTTCTCCCATTGCAAGAAAGATCAATCTAGTAGGCCAAACCAAACTAATAATTCGAAGAGACTTGCAAAGATAACCAATCATACATAAAAGAATTCAGAAGATTCAAATATTGTTCATAGATAAACTTGATCATAAACCCACAATTCATCGGTCTCAACAAACACACCGCAAAAGAAGATTACATCGAATAGATCTCCACGAGAGAGGGGAGAACATTGTATTGAGATCCAAAAGAGAGAAGAAGCCATCTAGCTAATAACTATGGACCAAGGTCTGAGGTAAACTACTCACACTTCATCGGAGGGGCTATCGTGATGATGTAGAAGCCCTCCGTGATCGATGCCCCTCCCGGGAGCTCCTAATGCACCCCAAGATGGGATCTCGTGAGATACGTAAGGTTGCGGCGGTGGAATTAGGTTTTGGCTCCGTATCTGATCGTTTGGGGGTACGTAGGTATATATAGGAGGAAGGAGTACGTCGGTGGAGCAACAGGGGGCCCATGAGGGTGGAGGGCGCGCCTGGGGGGGGGGGGGGGGGGTAGGCGCGCCCCCCAACGTCGTGGCTTCCTCCTTTATTTCTTCACGTAGGGTCCAAGTCTCCTGGATCTTGTTCGTTCCAAAAATTACATTCCCGAAGTTTTCATTCCGTTTGGACTCCATTTGATATTCTTTTTCTGTGAAACTCCGAAATAGGCAAAAACAACAATTCTAGGCTGGGCCTCCGGTTAATAGGTTAGTCCCAAAAATAATATAAAAGTGAATAATAAAGCCCAATAATGTCCAAAACAGAAGATAATATAGCATGGAGCAATCAAAAATTATAGATACGTTGGAGACGTATCACCCCCTACCTGAGATCTGCCGGTTTTGACACCGACATTGGTGCTTTCATTGAGAGTTCCACTATGGCATCGACAGAAGGATCGATGGCTCACCTTGTCATCAAGGACAATATCACTTCCGGAGGAGCCGTAGTTTCAGGGCAAACCCTCCGGCTTGGCGGCTTCACCATGGGTGCCCGTTCGGCCGTTAAGCCGAAGGCAACCCCCCAAGTCGCTGAAAACCCCCTCTGTATCAGCCCTGAATACTCTGACAAGATGGAACCGGCAGATCTATCGTCTTTGAACAAGCTGCTAGATCGCATCACCACCCTGGGGGTCTCAACTGACTATGATCAGATCGGGCTTAAACTCGATCAGAGAGAAATTAAATCTCCACCGATCACCCACCAGGTAGTGGTTTTGGAAGAACAAGCTGGCAATAACTCTTCCCCTACACTGAGAACAAACTACGTTCATATTTCCGAACCCGGAGAGCCGGATACCCATCCTCGAGAGGACACTCCCTGTCCTCCGAACACAAAATCGGACGTTAAGCCTGAGAATTCGCCAGACACTCTGGAGCCTGGGCTGGCAACCTCGGAATTTCTTCAAACTCCGGATTCCACAGTGGGTCAGGGTGTGAATTCAAGTCCGCCCACCCACCACAAGCAATATTCTCCAAGCAATGCCAGCCCTCCGGACATATGCGACCTAATGTATGTGCGACATCAGCCTCGGGAGACAGTCCATCACTTTTGGGCTAGATTCCTTCTTGTTAAAAAAAAGATAAAAGACTGTTGCGACGACGACGCAATTTCAGTATTTCGCAACAACTGTACGGACGAGGCAATCCTTAATGCCCTCAATCACCGTCGCGTACTGCACTTTGTATATTTGGCACACATAGTACAGAAGTACTGCGCAACGGAAAGTGCCTCGAAAACTCAAACAACCTGCTAGGAACCGCAGGCCTTTAAGCCATCTCCCGGGCGGGCAAAAAGGATGCACCCTCGCGGGGCACCTGATCATCATCCCGTGGACAAGGAAATCAAGCCCTTTACGGGACATAGAATTGTCTTTGAGGAATGGATCGATAGGCCTTGTCAAATACACATAAAGCCAAATACCAAACCAATGCACAGCCTACGGGCATGTTGGATACTCCGGCAGGTGGCCAGGAGTGGTGAGGGTATCCTCACCAACACTACCCCAGAGAAGTACTCTTCAGAGGACGACAATTTCAAAGTATTCATGGTCATTGAGACCTTCTCATCAAATAATCGGCGCAAAAGGGCGCTCCGTGACCTTGCCGAAGTCTGCCAAATAACAGCAATAAACCCTTGGAACGATACGGCGATTACTTTCAATGCCAATGACGAACCAAGGTCCCGCTCAGTCTGGGCACCAGCCGCTTTGGTCCTAAACCCAATCGTGGATGGCTTTCGGCTCACTAAAGTGTTAATGGACGGTGGCAGCAGGCTAAACCTCATCTATGAGGACACGCTCAATAAAATTCAAATGGACAGGAGTAGCATTGAGCAGAGCAATACATCCTTTAGGGGAATCATTCCCAGCAGGGAAGCGAGATGCTCAGGGAAAATTAAACTGGATGTGGTATTCGGCACACCAGAAAACTATAGGTCCAAAGAGATAATCTTCCAGGTGGCTCCTTTCAACAGCGGATATCATGCCCTGTTAGGGCGAGATGCATTCAAACGCTTTCAAGCTATACCTCATTACGGGTATATGAAGCTCAAAATGCCCGGGCCCAATGGTGTTATCACTATCTCCAGTGATCCGTACATGGCACTCCGCGCCAAAAATAAAACCACATCCCTGGCTCTCGAGGCATTGTCCAAAGCCCTAGCAGCCGAGGAACTCACCACTCTGTGTTCCACAGTGGAGAGGGACGACGTAATTCTTGACAAAAGTCCTAAATCCACCTCTTTCAAGCCAGCTGACGAAATAGTCAAATTTCAAGCTACCCGACGGTCGACGCCGCATTACGCGCTTTCTTGTGCGAGAACTGGGACATCTTCGCCTGGCACCCCTCGGATATGCCAGGAATCCCACGTGCGCTGGCCGAACGTAGTCTCAATATACTGAAGGGATACAAGCCGTTCAAGCAAACGCTCCGGCGATTTTCCGAACCCAAACGACAGGCTATGGGGGAGGAGCTAGCCAAGCTACTCGAAGCCGGGTTTATCAGAGAGATCAAACATCCGGACTGGCTAGCAAACCTGGTCATGATACCAAAGAAGGATAAATCCTGGTGCCTGTGTGTCGATTTCAAAGACCTTAACAAGGCCTGCCCTAAGGACCCCTTCCCACTACCTCGCATCAACCAGATTATTGATGCAACCGTGGGACACGATTCACTGTGTTTCCTCGATGCATACTCCGGATACCATCAAATTAAAATGAAGGAATCCGACCAAGCCGCAACGACATTCATCACCCCGTATGGGCCTTTCTGCTTCAACACTATGCCTTTCGGGCTTAAGAACATCGGCGCCACTTACCAACGCATGATTCAAACGTGCCTGGAAAAGCAAATTGACAAGACTGTGGAGGCATATGTAGATGACGTATTCATCAAAACCAAGCATGTTGAATCATTGGTGGACGACTTACGCCTTACATTCGACAACCTCCGAACATATGACATAAGGCTCAATCCGGAAAAGTGGGTTTTCGGCGTTCCCACCGGCAAACTGCTCGGGTTTATTGTCTCCAATAGAGGAATTGAAGCAAACCCAGCCAAAATCCGAGCCCTGTCACAATTGGCAACACAAACTCACCTCGAGCAGGTCCAAAAACTATCCGGGTGCGTGGCAGCTTTGATCTGCTTTATCTCCAGATTAGGAGAAAAGGCATTGCCATTGTATCGCCTGTTTCGATGCACCGACCACTTTGTGTGGACGGACGCTGCAATAGCCGGACTGGAGGAAATAAAAACTTTGCTAGCAAGCAACCCCATCCTGGCCGCATCAAACGTCGGCAAACCAATGTTGCTCTACATAACTGCAACCCACCAGGTGGTGAGTGCGGTGCTCGTCTTTGAACGAGAGGAAGAGGGGCATAAGTTCCCACTCCAAAAACCAGTATACTACGTATCGACGGTCCTTACACCATGCAAATCCTGATACCCGCTTTATCAGAAGATAGCATATGCGGTCTTTATGGCATCCCGCAAACTGCGACACTACTTTCAAGAATGCTCAATTACAGTGGCCTCAGAAGTACCACTCAATTATATTATAAACAACCGGGACACCACCAGCCGGATTGCCAAATGGGCAATTGAGCTCTTACCATTTGAAATAATGTACAAACCACGCCGAGCCATTAAATCTCAGGTGTTGGCTGACTTCGTCGCCGAAAGGACAGAGGCCGAACTCCCTAAAGAGTACGACACATATTCCAATTGGGTGATGCACTTTGATGGCTCCAAAGTTCTAGCCGGACTTGGGGCTGGTGTCGTTTTGACATCCCCCACAGGAGACACGGTCCGTTATGTGCTCCAAATATTGTATACAGACTCTAACAACGCAGCCGAATACGAGGCCCTGTTGCATGGTCTCCGGATGGCTGTCTACATGGGCATACAACACCTTGAGGTGCGCGGGGATTCAAAACTTGCAATATCCCAAATAAACGGAGAATTCGATGCAAAAGACCCGAAGATGGCGGCTTACCGCAATGCCGTACTCAAAATATCATCTCGGTTTGAGGGGCTCGAGTTTCATCACGTGGCTCGAGAGAGTAATCAAGCCGCGGACTTCCTTGCTTGCATGGGCGCTAAACGCGACCCCGTCCCACCCAACACCTTTGTGGAAAGGCTCTTCAAGCCATCCGTGGTGTGGCAGGACGAGAGTGGCAACACTAGTCCGGAGCCGACCATACCCCCAGATTCCGAACACAGTTCTGATATCATCGGGGGCTCGGGCACCGAAATAACACCATCGGCCCATGAAATCATGGCTGTAATTGCCCCATGGACTGAGCCTTTCCTTGCCTACCTGACTAGGAATGAGCTCCCCGAGGATCATATTGAGGCCTATCGTACCGTTCGTCGCTCGAAGGCCTACAAGGTTCATGAAGGAGAACTGTACAAGAAAAGTACTACTGGAGTCCTTCAAAGATGCATATCCGAAGAAGAGGGACGACAACTCTTGGCTGAAATACACGCTGGTCTTGGAGGCCATCATGCCGCAGCTCGGGCCCTTGTAAGCAAGGCCTTCCGTACGGGTTTCTTTTGGCCCACGGCCCAAGCAGATGCACATGACCTCATACAGTGCTGCGTTGGATGCCAGCTTTTCGCTAATCAAAGCCATATGCCGCCCACTGCCCTACGAACAATCCCCGTCACCTAGCCCTTTGCAGTCTGGGGGCTCGACATGGTCGAACCTCTTAAAGGGGGAAGCCATAAGAAGAAATAGTTGTTGGTTATGGTCGACAAGTTCACTAAGTGGATAGAAGCCAAACCAGTTAAAACGGCTGAAGCCGGAACGGTGATAGACTTCATATCCGGGGTCGTACACCATTATGGTGTCCCGCATAGTATTATTACTGACAACGGCTCTAACTTTACAGCCGATGAGGTGAAAAATTGGTGCGCCAATTTGGGCATCAAACTCGATTACACCTCCGTATATCACCCTCAGACAAACGGTCAGGTCGAACGGGCTAACGACATGATAATGAGCGGCATCAAACCCAGACTAGTGCGATCTCTACAAGAATCAGACAAACACTGGGTCAAGGAACTCGATTCCGTACTCTGGGGGCTACGGACCATTCCCAATCGCACGACCGAATATACACCTTTTTTCATGGTGTACGGTGCGGAGGCGGTCTTGCCTTGCGACATTATTCACAACTCACCTCGAGTGCACATGTACGAAGAGATAGAAGCCGAGCTCGATCCGCAGGACGACTTGGATGGCCTGGAGGAGGAGCGCGATGTCGTGAAGGCCCGTTCCGCATTCTATCAACAGCAGGCTCAGCGATATCAAAGCAGAGAAGTACGGGCAAAGACTTACAATATCGGTGAAATCGTTCTGCGCCTACCAGAGAAGAAAAAGGACAAGCTCAAGGCCAAATGGGAGGGTCCCTTCATTATAGATGAAGTTCTCACTAGAGGAGCCTATCGCCTTCGCAATGCTTCGGATAATCGTTTGGAGCCAAACCCATGGAACGCTGCAAGGCTCTGAAGATTCTGCGCCTAAAGTCCGCACATATACCCTTTTTCCTCGTTCCTTCTTCTTTCCCTTTCACTATTTCCCTTTTTCTCGTTTCTATACGACTTTTAGCTATTGTTCGGATAAACCGCACACCTGAGGGGTATACATCCTTAAATGTACATACCCCACAATACCTGGGGGCTTCTTTTCACAAGAAGCTTATTATTATTTTTTGAGCATCAAGCTCACCCTATATATGTGTCGTCTACTCATATATGTGTTTTATTTGCCATTATATGCACCTTTATGACTTACGTTTTTGCCAAGCTGGGTTGCCTGGCTCCTATGCTTATGCCCTACGTTCCCGCTTGTTCAGCTAGGGCATAAAGGGAGCACCTCTGCAATTGTTACAGCAGGGTTATCCGGACGTGTACCTCAGATGGGTGAAGCCGAAAGCTAGTGTTCTTAAGGGAATGATTGGTCGGTGAGCAAAAGACGAATTGCCCTTGTTGCAATACAAAACCCTAGACTATAACGAGTACTATGATTTTTTAGCATCACAACTTCGGTATGCACAAAAGAACCACATACTGGCCCAGGGAGAGGAACCCTTAACGGAACTATTCTCTCTGGAAGATGTTCCTTACAATCAAATGTAATATAACATGACTCCTCGAATACAACTTGTCTGTTCAAGCAACTATGACCGGACTGCCTGGTTTCTGAGCATACTGTCTGGGGGATGAACCCCAGGCAGGCAACGGAACCCGGATCCTTTTCAAAAATAACGGGGCCAACATCGCCCCTCAATCCGGCTCGCACTTGGTAGGATCGCTCAACCCGGCCAAGCCCTGTGACCTGGCCGAGCTCTGCAACCCGGCCAGACTCCTCAACTCGGCCCCAACAACCAAGCTCAAGACTTCCCCAACAAGCTAGCACCGCCCTTGGCGTGTTCTCCAAACCCGGCCAAGGGTCAGCGGCCATCCCTGAAGGAAATATGCCCTAGAGGCAATAATAAAGTTGCTATTTATATTTCCTTATATCATGATAAATGTTTATTATTCAGGCTAGAATATTATTAACCGGAAAATTAGTACATGTGTGAATACATAGAGAAACAGAGTGTCACTAGTATGCCTCTACTTGACTAGCTCGTTGAATGAAAGATGGTTGAGTTTCCAAGCCATAGACATGAATTGTCATTTGATTAACGGGATCACATCATTAGAGAATGATGTGATTGACTTGACCCATTCCGTTAGCTTAGCACTTGATCGTTTAGTTTACTGCTATTGCTTTCTTCATGACTTATACATGTTCCTATGACTATGAGATTATGCAACTCCCGTTTACCGGAGGAACACTTTGTGTGCTACCAAACGTCACAACGTAACTGGGTGATTATAAAGTTGCTCTACAGGTGTCTCCAATGGTACTTGTTGGGTTGGCATAAATCGAGATTAGGATTTGTCACTCCGATTGTCGGAGAGGTATCTCTGGGCCCACTCGGTAATACACATCACTATAAGCCTTGCAAGCATTGTAACTAATGAGTTAGTTGCGGGATGATGTATTACAGAACGAATAAAGAGACTTGCCGGTAACGAGATTGAGCTAGGTATTGAGATACCGATGATCGAATCTTGGGCAAGTAACATACCGATGACAAAGGGAACAATGTATGTTGTTATGTGGTTCGACCGATAAAGATCTTCGTAGAATATGTAGGAGCCAATATGGGCATCCAGGTTCCGCTATTGGTTATTGACCAGAGAGATATCTCGGTCATGTCTACATAGTTCTCGAACCCGTAGGGTCCGCACGCTTAACGTTCGTTGACGATATAGTATTTATGTGTTATGTATGTTGGTAACCGAATGTTGTTCAGAATTCTGGATAAGATCACGGACATGACGAGGAACTCCGGAATGGTCCGGAGATAAAGATTGATATATGGGATAATAGTGTTTGGTCTCCGGAAGGGTTCCGGAATTCATCGAAAGGGGTTCCGGATGTTTCCCGAAATGTTTGGGTACGAGAACACTTTATTTGGGCCAAAGGAGAAAACCCACGAGGCTTTTGGAAGGTGCAAAACGAAGTTTTGCGGAGACCAGAGGCTAGACGCTAGGAACCCTGGCGTCTTGGGGGTAGACACCGGGAACCCTGGCGTCTAGCCCTGGAGTCCGTGTAGGACTCTTTCCTTTCGGGCAAAACCGACTTTGAGGAGGCTTTTACTCCAAGTTTCGACCCCAGGGCTCAACATATAAATAGAGGGGCAGGGCTAGCACCAAAGAGACATCAAGAAACACCAAGCCATGTGCCGGCAACCCCGTCCCCTCTAGTTTATCCTCTGTCATAGTTTTTGTAGTGCTTAGGCGAAGCCCTGCGGAGATTGTTCTTCACCAACACCGACACCACACCGTCGTGCTACCGGAACTCATCTACTACTTCGCCCCTCTTGCTGGATCGAGAAGGCGAGGACATCATCGAGCTAAACGTGTGCTGAATGCGGAGGTGCCATACGTTCGGTACATGATTGGGATGGATCGTGAAGGTGTGCGACTACATCAACCACGTTGATAAACGCTTCCGCTTACGGTCTACGAGGGTACGTAGACAACACTCTCCCCTCTCGTTGCTATGCATCACCATGATCTTGCGTGTGCGTATGATTTTTTTTGAAATTACTACGTTCCCCAACAGTCCCATCCCAGCCATACGATGGGACAGGTCTCCACCAACTGATGACCGAAGCCACAGTGCCCCGCCCATGCCTCTGGTGAGCCGGACCAGGCAACAGTGCCCCCACCTACCCGCTGACCAGGGTTGGTGTGGCAACAGTGCGCCCGATGTCACCCATGACGCCGGCAAGCCGCAACCTGACAGAGCGCCACTATAGCCGACTCGACTCGGCCACGCCCTGATGACCGACAAGACGGCACACTATGCCCCCTAGGCGCATGGGGCCCGCGCCCAGCGAACCCGGCGAGCTCTGGTACCCGGCGGGTCCCAGCACAGGGTTTCTAGACACTGACAACCCGGCCCTACGACCTTGTAACATTAACCTTGTACCCCTGGGGTGTTAACCTATAAAACCCCCCAAGAGCACTCATGCATACGGGCAAGCAATGCAACACACTCACCCATCCACCCACTCATGCGTCTAGCAAGCAACACCTGAGGAGAGGGAGCAGCCTAAGCCTTGGCCTGACCTCCTTCTTCCTCCATACAGCTCTAGGAGCAACTCTGTACTGTTACATATAAACCACACTCGGCAGGACTAGGGGTGTTATCTCTCCGGAGAGCCCCGAATCTGGGTATGTCTTGCATCTCGCGCTCGCTCATGCCGACCTCGCCTCTGGAGCCCACCATTGCCCTCGAGCCTCCTCCTATCTTTAGCCATCCCTTGGCATCTGCCGTGCGCCCACCACGATAGTTGGAGCCCACTGTGGGGCGGTTCGAGGTCCTGGCCGGGAGCATGCTTCAGACGGGGATCTTCTCCGACTTCGACGAGCCCGTCACGCTGGCGGACAACGTCATCGATGCGCTCGCCGCCTCCTTCGCCATGCTGCGCATCTATGACGCGCCTACGGACGACGAGTACCCCCGCGAGGTACTTAGCTTTTGCGACTCCCCTCTCTCCATCAATGACGGCGCTCCCGCCGGAGCGATGGACCTCTGCGTGGAGGTTTTCGTCACCGACACCGATGCCGCCTCCTCGTCGAGTGCGGCAAGGAAGGCCGCCGAAGCTAAGGCCGCGGCGGATAGAGCCGGCTCACCCAACCTGCTGCGCGCCACGATGCAGAGCCTCCGCGTTCCCATCGGCACCGACATCGACGCCTCCAACATCGCCGAGGCCCGGACTCGTCTCAACGAGGATCGCCAGCGCCTGCTGGACCTCACCGAGACACTCGCTGCCACGCAGCGTCGCCTCGACTCCGCCCAGCTGGAGCGCGACGCCGCCTACGGCTTCACGCCTACCGCGCCCGAGCCAAGCCGGGTCGCCGACGTGCGAGCCCGGGGTGGCACGATCGGGCGCGCCTTCGGCGCTCTCCCTCCGTCTACGAGACTCCCGTGAAGAACATGCGTGCTGCCCAGGCGGCCGCGGTCGGCCTAGATCAACTCGCGGGCGAGGAGCTGCAGGATCGCCTCAAGAGGTTGAATGATCTCCTCGTCTCGGCCAACGCACAGCAGGACCGCCTCAACCAGCTCGCCAAGCCGGCCGGATCCAGCTCTGTCCGAGTCGCTGGACCCGGCGACAGCCAGCACACGGCGTCTTCACCACCCGGCGAGGCGCACTCCGGCCGCACCCGGACCTGGCGCAACCCCGCCCCGACGGCTGCTGGTGGCTTGGCGGACGAGCCAGCCTTGGAGGCCCGGCGCTGCCTTGACCCCCTGCTCCAACCCGGCTGACATCAGACTACGATCGACCCGCCCCCCGCGGCACGGTCGCCGGCTGTTTGGGCTCGCGCGCCATTGACGACACCGATGCTCGTCACCGCCTCGACCGACTCGGTCTCTCCCTAGAGCTGGAGGAAACCGGCCCGGTCGGGCCAGCTTGCTTCGGGCCATGCATCCGGGGCAAGCCCTTCACCAAAGGGTTCACGCTCCCCTGCAACACCCCCAAGTACAACGACACCATGAAGCCGGAGGACTGGCTCACCGACTACACCACCGCCATCGGCATCGCCGGCGGTAACCACCGCCTCGCCGTGCGCTACGCGCCCCTCATGCTCCGAGGTCGGCCGCACCTGGTTGAATACCGCGGCTGGCAGCATCAACGCGTGGCACGACTACAAGAAAGCCTTCGTGCGCAACTTCACCCTCACCTAAAAGCGACCCGGCCGCCCCAGTCAGGTCGCCATGTGCGTCTTGAGGACGGAGACGCGAGACCGAGTACCTAGCACGCCGATGAGCTCCGGAATAGCTGCGAGGCGTCCACGAAGTCCAGCGATCCAAGATGCCGTCAGCGGGTGCCGAGACGGCACCCTCCTCAAGCACAAGCTCTTGCGCTCCGAGTCGGCCACCATGGCCGCACTCATGGTGACGGCGGACAAGTACGCCAACGCCGACTCCACCATGAAGATCCAGGTGGCACTGGATGAAGCCGGCAAGGCAAAGCCGGCGCCGCCTCCGAAGCTGGCCGGCGAGGGAAGCCATCAGCAGCACAACCAGCAGAACAACAAGCGCAAAGCTGATCAACCGGCTCAGCGCTACGACAACCGGCTCGTCGCGGCGGCCGAGCTGGCGCCCGCGGCCGACCCGGCCGCCAAACGCCGGAACACCTGCAAAATGACATGGCAGCCTGCCATGAGCTTCGAGGAGATGCTCGACGCTCCCTGCAATGACCACAGCGACGTGAAGCCATCCACGCACATGCTCCGACAGTGCACCATCACCAAGCGCATCGCGAGGGGCGACATCCCACCGCCTCTGGCTCCGGGAGCAGGGCAGCCACCTCCACCTCCACCACCGCCTCCAGCCGGCGGCGCGATGCGCGATGACCCCTACCTGGTCCAGAATGCGACCTACGTCGTCTTCACCAGCCTCAGCGATGACAAGCGCAGCGAGCGCCTCCTTTGGCAGGAGGTGAACACCGTCATCCCGGCCAAGACGGAATACATGCATTGGTCGGAGCGCCCGGTCACCTGGACCCGGGAGGACCACCCGGCCGTCATGCCAAACCCGGGTGGTTACGCCCTCGTCCTCGACCCCACTATCATTGTGCCCCGGCGCACGTGCAAGTTCTCCCGGGTTCTCGTCGACGGCAGCAGCAACATCAACATCCTCTACCGCGACACCATGACCAAGCTCGGCCTCGAGGCCAAGGACCTGGAGCCGACCCAGATGATCTTCCACTGCATCGTTCCCGGCCTCTCCTGCTCGCCGATCGGCCGGATCCGGCTCGACGTCCTGTTCGGCGACAGCAGCCACTTCCGACGCGAGCCGACCTGGTTCGAGGTGGTGGACCTATCCAGCGCGTACCACGCGCTGCTGGGACAGCCCGCGCTCGCTGCTACCTCTTGAGCACTGCGTTGGATTTCCCCGAAGAGGAGAGGATGATGCAGCAAAGTAGCGTAAGTATTTCCCTCAGTTTTTGAGAACCAAGGTATCAATCCAAAGAGGAGGCCACGCACAAGTCCCTCGTGACGCAAAAACGATAGCTACTTGCAACCAACACGATTAGGGGTTGTCAATCCCTTCACGGTCACTTACGAGAGTGAGATCTGATAGAGATGATAGATAATATTTTTGGTATTTTTGGTATAGAGATGCAAAGTAAAAAGTAAAAGGCAAAGTAAAAACAAATCAAGTATTAAAGTGATGGAGATTGATATGATGAGAATAGACCCGGGGGCCATAGGTTTCACTAGTGGCTTCTCTCAAGAGCATAAGTATTCTACTTGGGTGAACAAATTACTGTTGAGCAATTGATGAATTGAGCATAGTTATGAGTTTATCTAGGTATGATCATGTATATAGGCATCACATCCGAGACAAGTAGACCGAAACGATTCTCATCTACTACTATTACTCCACTCATCGACCGCTATCCAAAGACGCATCTAGAGTATTAAGTTAAAACAAGAGTAACGCCTTAAGCAAGATGACATGATGTAGAGGAATAAATTCATGCAATATGATAAATACCCCATCTTGTTATCCTCGATGGCAACAATACAATACGTGCCTTGCAACCCTTTACATCCTTTGGGTAAGGACACCGCAAGATTGAACCCAAAGCTATGCACTTCTCCCATTGCAAGAACTACCAATCTAGTTGGCCAAACGAAACGGATAATTCGAAGAGACTTGCAAAGATAACTCAATCATACATAAAAGAATTCAGAGAAGATTCAAATATTATTCATAGATAAGCTGGATCATAAACCCACAATTCATAGGTCTCAACAAACACACCGCAAAAAAGAAGATTACATCGAATAGATCTCCATGAGAGAGGGGGAGAACATTGTATTGAGATCCAAAAAGAGAGAAGAAGCCATCTAGCTACTAGCTATGGACCCGAAGGTCTGAAGTAAACTACTCACACTTCATCGGAGAGGCTATGGTGTTGATGTAGAAGCCATCTGTGGTGGATGCCTGAGGGAGTCCTAGATTAGGGGGTGTCCGGATAGCCGAACTATCACCATTGGCCGGACTCCTGGACTATGAAGATACAAGATTGAAGACTTCGTCCCGTGTCCGGATGTGACTTTCCTTGGCGTGGAAGGCAAGCTTGGCAATACGGATATGTAGATCTCCTACCATTGTAACCGACTATGTGTAATCCTAACCCTATCCGGTGTCTATATAAACCGGAGGGTTTTAGTCCGTAGGACGAACAACAATCATACCATAGGCTAGCTTCTAGGGTTTAGCCTCTCTGATCTCGTGGTAGATCTACTCTTGTACTACCCATATCATCAATATTAATCAAGCAGAGTAGGGTTTTACCTCCATCGAGAGGGCCCAACTCAGGTAAAAACATCGTGTCCCTTGTCTCCTGTTACCATCCGCCTAGACGCATAGCCGGGACCCCTACCCGAGATCCGCCGGTTTGACACCGACATTGGTGCTTTCATTGAGAGTTCCTCTCGTGTCGTCATCCTTAGGACCGATGGCTCCTTCGATCATCAACAACGACGCGGTCCAGTGGTGAGACTTTTCTCCCGGACAGATCTTCGTATTCGGGCGCCGCATCGGGCCAATTCACTTGGCCATCTGGAGAAATCGAAAGCTACGCCCCTGGCCATCAGGTCAGATTTGGGAGTTTGAACTACACGGCCGACATCCGCGGAGACATGATCTTCGACAGATTCGAGCCACAGCCAAGCGTGCCGCACTGTCTCGATGGGCACGATCTAGCTCTGCCGCTGAACAGTGCCCTGGAGGCCGCACCGACGTCCGCTCCGACCCTTAGCTCGGAGCTGACTCCCCCGATCAAGGACGAGTGGTTGGACACCGTCTCGGGGGCTACGATCTCTATGGCGATTGAGCCGAACTCCATCCCTGTCCTTTGCGAAGACCGTGACTCCAAGGTGCCGGACTCCTCTCCGGACTCTGAACCCTCCGCGCCCCTGCCGATGGAATCCGATTGGGCGCCGGTCATGGAGTTCACTGCCATGACATCTTTCAAAGACTTCTCGCCTTTGGCGACATCCTGAATTCACTAAAGTCTCTCTCTTTATCTGGAGGGCCCTGGCCGGACTGCGGTCAGGAAGGTTGGAATGCGGACGACAAAGAAATTCAACACCCACTCACCACCCACTTTGTAGCCACTGTCGATGATTTAACCGACATGCTCGACTTCGACTCCGAAGACATCAACGGTATGGACGACGATGCTAGAGACGACCAAGAACCAGCGCCTACAGGGCACTGGAAGGCCACCTCGTCATATGACATATACATGGTGGACATCCCAAAAGATGGGAACGGCGATGGAACAGCGGAGGATGACCCCTCCAAGAAACAGCCCAAGCGCCGGCGTCGGTGCCGCTCTAAATCCTGCCACAGCAAAAACGGTGATTCCGGCATGGGAGATAATAACACCCCGGACAAAGGTCAAGACAACCCCTTCCAAAGCAGGATTCAGCACAGAGGAGGGAGAAGCCAGCCCTCACGATAGAGCGGCGGCATGTGGAGGTGGAGGACGATAATTATATGCCTCCTCCGAAGATGAGGCAAGCCTCGACGATTTATTTAATTTGTTGTGCCCGAGGATCTCACCGAGCAGAGGCGTTTCAAACGCAGGCTTATGGCCATGACAAGCAGCCTCAAGAAAAAGCAAAGCAGCTTAGAGCTGACCAAGACTTGCTAGTCGACAGATGGATCAAGTCCTTGCAGCCGAAGAGTACGAACTCGAACGCCCCTCCAAGAGATACCCAAAACGCAGGCTGCTACCCCAAATAGAGGAAGCAGCACCCAAACCTATATCACCAGCGCATGATGCGGCCGACCGGCCACCTCATGGTCGCGACAGAGAGGCCTCTAGACCCTCCATTCAAGCCGCACTCCCGCGTCGCTTGAAAAGTACCAAGGCACGGGGAAACGCGCCAGACCTGCGAGACATATTGGAGGACAAGGCAAGACAAACAAGATCGATCTACGGATCGCGTGGGTGCCCCACGACACGTGATGAAAACCATCACGACGGATACAGCAATTCCGGCCGGGCCGAACATAGTAGACAAAGCTCATTTAAGCTGGGTCGTGATATAGCTCAATATAGAGGCGCCGCACACCCACTATGCTTCACAGACGAAGTAATGGATCATCAAATCCCCGAGGGTTTCAAACCCATAAACATCGAATCATACGATGGCACAACAGATCCTGAGGTTTGGATCGAGGACTACCTCCTCCATATCCACATGGCCCATGGCGATGATCTACACGCCATCAAATACCTCCCACTCAAGCTCAAAGGACCAGCTCGGCATTGGCTTAACAGCCTTGCCGTGAGAATCAATTGGTTGTTGGGAGGACCTGGAAGCCGCATTCCTTGATAACTTCCAGGGCACATACGTGCGACCACCAGACAGCGATGACCTCAACCACATAATTCAGCAGCCAGAAGAATCGGCCAGAAAATTATGGACACGGTTCCTAACCAAGAAAAATCAAATCGTTGACTGTCCGGATGCAGAGGCCCTTGCGGCCTTCAAACATAACATCGTGACGAGTGGCTTGCCCGGCACCTAGGACAGGAAAAGCCGAAATCCATGGCAGCCCTCACAATGCTCATGACCCCCTTTTGCGCGGGAGAGAACAGCTGGCTAGCTCGTCGCAACAACTTGACCAAAAACCCTGGTAGTTCGGATACAAAGGACAGCAATGGCAGGTCGCGTCGCAACAAGCACAAGCGCCGCATTAACGGTGATAATTCTGAAGATACGACAGTCAATGACGGATTCAGAGGCTCTAAACCCGGTCAGCGGAAAAAGCCGTTCAAAAGAAATATTCAGGGCCCGTCCAATCTGGACCGAATACTCGATCGCTTGTGCCAAATACATGGCACCCTCGAAAAACCAGCCAACCACACCAACAGGGATTGTTGGGTCTTTAAACGGGCAGGCAAGTTAAATGCCGAATTCAATGACAAGGGGCTGCATAGCAATGACGAGGAGGAGCCCTGGCCGCCGAACAATAGAGGACATAATGGCTTCCCCCCACAAGTGCGGACAGTGAACATGATATACGCAACCCACATACCCAAAAGGGAGCGGAAGCGTGCACTAAGTGACATATATACGATGGAGCCAGTCGCCCCGAAGTTCAACCCATGGTCCTCCTGCCCGATCACCTTTGATCGAAGGGACCACCCCACTAGCATCCGTCACGGCGGATTCACCGCATTGGTTCTTGACCCAATCATCGACGGATTTCACCTCACTAGAGTCCTGATGGACGGCGGTACCAGCCTGAACCTGCTTTATCAGGATACAGTGCGCAAAATGGGCATAGACCCCTCAAGGATTAAACCCACAAAGACGACCTTTAAAGGCGTCATACCAGGTGTAGAGGCCAATTGTACGGGCTCAGTTACACTCGAAGTGGTCTTCGGATCCCCGGATAACTTCCGGCGAAGACTTAATCTTCGACATAGTCCCGTTCATGGCGGCTATCACGCGATCGCTTGGACAAACCGCATTTGCAAAGTTCAATGCGGTGCCGCACTACGCATACCTCAAGCTCAAGATGCCAGGCCCTCGAGGAGTAATCACGGTAAATGGAAACACCGAACGCCTTCTCCGAGCGGAGGAGCACACGGCAGCTATCGCGGCGAGAGGTGCAAAGCAGCCTCACAGCAATTCTCAAGTCCGGCTATTAAACGTCCGGCCACCGTCAAGCCGCTACCGGACTAACCTACAACAAGACTGCACAGCACGATCCGAGCATCGCCAGAGTAATCCGGCCCCAACCCCTCGCCAAAACTGCGAAGCGATTACTACGCTGGCGTACATAACTACGCTCGAGATACCATGGGCATAAGGGAGGGCACGACCACGGCATCGCCTGCACGCGGCTCAACCGCACTGTGGGCTCCCAACCGTGTCATTCTTTTCTTCTTATTTTTTCTTACTTTCAGGACTCCGTTTTCCGAAGTCTTGTCCGCACTAGAATTGCCGAACTCACGATGCAACAGCCAGGGAAGCGTAGTTACGTCGAGTGTCCAGTGGTCTCTACTACGAGCATTATACCTGTTTTACATACCATCCGCAGCTTACCTCGGAGGGGACATGTTAAATAGTCCCATCCCTTGCTTATCGCACTATTTGTATCGTTACGCTTCCATTGCGATTACCTTTTTGAATAAACAATACATAGCTTCTGCCTATATTGCACTCCTTTCTTTATCTATATATATGTCCATTTCATGACATGTTGCACCCGTACATTTTGGTACGGCCAATACACCAGGGGCTTAAGTACCCCAAAAGTATGGTGTGATAAGTCCGAACACTTTCACAAGTGCGGCACCCCGAACTTATAGCATTATATGCATCGGCTCTAATCATGTCTTGGGTCAATAGTTGGGTTTGCCCGGCTCCCATGTTTTGGTACCTTACGTTCTGTTATATCGGCTAAGGTAGCGCTGGGAGAACCATTGCGATTGTGCTCCGGTTGAGCTGGGTTGAGCACCTCGGTGGAGAAAGCTAAAACTGACCGTCATGATAGGGCGAGAGCCGGTCGCTGTTCGAGAGGTTTTTTCGGGTCCCTAAAGACTTATGCCGCTTAGAGCGAGGAGTCGGCATTGTCCGGCCAAGGCGTGGATAGCACCCCGAACTCGGTCTTCCGAATACTAGGGGCTTTGCCGAAATTTAAAATTATAGAATTCTATGGCTAAGTGAGAGTGTTCAAGCACTATAATTCCGGTTGCCTTGTTCGTTGCGTTGAGCGCCTCCATCGAAGGACCCAAGAATGGGAACAAGAGTGCTCAAGTTTATCCCGAACACCCCAGCACTCATGGCATGGGGGCTGAAGCCAACGACTTGCCATCTCTCAAATTTGATAAACGGCGGCACATAAGGTAATATTCTAAATTCACAAGCGTTGCTTAGCGCATATGAACAAGTTTTCAGCGTACAAGATAACAAATGCGAGTCTATTCAAAAATTACATCTTTGGAGCATTCACCCGCTATACGGCGGGCACCCTTCAGGACGCCCTCATAGTACATTTCGGGCTTGTGATGCTCCTTGCCCTTCGGTGGCCCGTCCGTCACAAGCTTCTCCGCATCTAGCTTGCCCAGTGCACTTTAGCACGGGCAAGGGCCCGACGGGCACCTTCAATGCAGACGGAGCACTTGATGACTTCAATCCATGGACAACCGTCCACCAGCCGCCGCACTAGCCCGAAGTAGCTCCCAGGCATGGCTTCCAATGGCCACAGCCGAACTATGAGGCCCTTCATGGCCTCTTCGGCGACCTTGTGGAGCTCGACCAGCTTCACCGGTCGCTCAGGGCACCGGATGTTCGTCCTCGGCATACAGAGACGAACACCTTCTCCGTCGAGCTCCCTCCTTGGCGCGATAGAACACGGCAGATCGCACACACCACGGGCAGATCTGCGAATGCTCTGGAGAGCTCCGGATTCGGGTAAGTAATAGGTAATTCACTTTCACATGCTTGCTTTGCATAAAGAATGCCTTACCCACCGCTATCTTCTTTAATGATCCAATTTCTGGAGGGCTTTTGTGCTTCGCCTTAGCGGCTTTGGCACTCTCAAGAGCCGAGGCGAGCTCGGACTCTCGAGTCTTGAGTCACGCTCCAAACTCTCGTGTTTTTCCACGAGAGCCTGGAGCCTCTTGCCGCACCTCCGCCACCCGCGCCTCGCTTCTCTCGCTCGGCGCTCATGCCGCTTTGCTTTTGGCCGCGGACACCGCTTCCTTCAGGGTCGCCACCTCGTTCGTGGCCCCTACAATACCCACGTTAGTCCTGTAATTTTTGCAACCAACTCCTTTCTATAAGGTATTTATTTAATAAGGTATTACTTACCTTCCTTGTCCTCGAGCTGCTTCTTGGCAAGGCCGAGCTCGTTCTCGGACCGCTCGAGGCTCTGCTTCAATGCATTGACCTCCGCAGTCAGTGCGGCAGAGGTCAGCAGCGCAGCCTGCATTCCCATATTGACATATTTATGTTAGACTCCTACGTATATATTTTTAGATCCTTAATCCGTCTTTTCTTTCCGAACACCGAACTAAGCATCAGGGGCTACTGTCTATGCGATAATATTTTTATATATTCTAAACTTACCTCAAAGCCTGTTAGAAGGCTGGTACAAGCTTCACCAGCCCATTGGCAGATCGAACTTCTGATCACCACACTCATAACAAAGGCGGTGCTCCTCGTCAATGGAGGCGCCGTTAAGCGCCTCCAGCAAGCTATCTGGTGCCTCCAGATGGACGGAGGTCACCAGCGTCGCAGTCTTACCCTTCTTGCAAAGGGGCCGCTTGTCGGACTTCGGAACCACTGAAGGTTCCGGTACGGAGTCCGGCACAGGGCCGGACTTCGAGCCCTCCGGGTTTGGCCCCTTTGCGCTGGAGTCCGGAGGTCGCCTTGCGGCGCCTCTAGGACCACCTCCTCTGGTTGGGCCTTTTGGGACTCCACCACGGTGTCATCGGCCACGAGGAGAGGAGGCGGTCGGAAGTGAAGTGCTATTCACATCCGACGAACCCGAAGCCGCTCGGCAAGCGGCGAACTTCGTCCTTGGGCGGGCTACATGGTTATATTCGGGCGTTAGAAGACACTATGCGACAAATAAAATTCATGAACTATTCCGAGTTCGGACACTTCCGATCCCGCCCGGGGCTTGGCCCTTTTTGGCCACTCCTCCTCGTCGTTGTCGGCGTTGGTGGTGAAGTCCGGTGGATGGGTCCTTCCTTTCTTGGACCCTTGGCCTCCCCGATCGGGCGACCTTCCTTTTCTTCTCTCCCCGGCTGGGAGAGGCTTCTTTCCTCCTCCTCGTCCTCGTGAGGAGGATTCCGCCTGAGTCGCTTGACGATGAGTCCGACAAGACCTGGCGCCGGAGCTCCTTCGAGTTCCCGTGGCCTCCTTCTTGGCCTTCTTCTCCGGCACCACGTGAGGTGCCGGAGCCAAGAGCCCCATCAATCGGGCGTCCACTGGGTTTTCCGCAAGGGGCGGACGGTTAATCTGTCAGACGGACGTCTTGACCGATCTGTCAAAGGTTAGGGAGTTTTAGATCCCGCAGAGTCAAACTATGAAAAAAGAGTCCCATAAAGGGTAAAATAACTTACCTCACTGGCTTGACGTCTGAGCTGAATCCGCAATCTTCGGTAGCGGATGTAGGAGCCTCGGCATATGAACAGCACCTTCCAGGCATCTTCGTACGTAGTGTCGAAGAGCCTTTTTAGAGTTTGGTGCTGTGCCGGATCGAACTCCCACAATTTGAAGGCCCGTTGCTGGCATGGGAGAATCCGGCGGATGAGCATCACATGGATTACATTGACAAGCTTGAGATTCTTGTCTACCAGGTTCTGGATGCAGGTTTGGAGTCCGGACAGCTCTTTCGAATCACCCCACGTCAGGCCCGTCTCTTTCCATGACGTGAGCCGTGTGGGGGAGCCAGATCGGAATTTGGGGGCCGCCGCCCATTGAGAGTCGCGCGGCTCGGTGATGTAGAACCACCCGGATTGCCACCCCTTTATGGTCTCCACAAAGGAGCCCTCGAGCCATATGACTTTGGCCATCTTGCCAACCATGGCGCCTCCGCACTCCGGCTTGGCGGCCGCCCACTACCTTCGGCTTGACATTGAAGGTCTTCAACCATAAGCGAAGTGGGGCTGGATGCAGAAGGAAGGCCTCGCACACAACGATAAACGCCGAGATGTTGAGGATGAAGTTCGGGGCAGATCATGGAAATCCAGGCCGTAGTAGAACATGAGCCCCCGGACAAATGGGTGAAGTGGAAAACCTAATCCGCGGAGGAAGTGGGTGAGGAACACCACCCTCTCATGGGGCCTGGGGGTGGGAATGAGCTGCCCCTCGTCGGGTAGCCGGTGCGCGATGTTGCTCGACAAGTATCCAGCCTTCCGCAGCTTTTGATGTGCCCCTCCGTGATTTGAGGAGGCCATCCACTTGCCTCTCGCTCCGGACATAGTTGGAGAAGGTTGAGGTGGGATGTGCGGACTTGGGCGCTGGAGCTCGAAATGCTGTGAAATGGATGAGCAAAGGAGGAAGAAGGCGAGGTGAAAAGGTGGATCCTTATCCCCTTATATGGACGGACGAAGCTATCGTCCCCGCCATCCCGGTAAAACTCGCTTATCTCCCAAGCACCGTAATCAATGGCGGTTGGGTTACCCACGTCCGTATTGATGAGAATCCCGGAATAAGGGGCACGATCTCCGCTTTGATAAGGCGTGCCAAGGAAGCCGCCTCGCTAAACGCCTGAGGTGGAACAAAGAAAACGATTCATATAAAGGCTCGGCCGTGGTGTGATGTCACGCATGAATACGTCAGCAGATCTGTGCAAAAATTATTCTCTCTACGGTGGTATGTGGAACTTGTTTTGCAGAGCCGGAGACTATCCTTGTGTTCAAAATCTTCTATGAAGTATTTGGAAGAGGAACCCGCCTTGCAATGCCGAAGACAATATGCGCGCCGGACTCGTCGTCATTGAAGCCTGGTTCAGGGGCTACTGAGGGGGTCCTGGATTAGGGGGTGTCCGGATAGCCGAACTATCACCATTGTCGGACTCCTGGACTATGAAGATACAAGATTGAAGACTTCGTCCCGTGTCCGGATGGGACTTTCCTTGGTGTGGAAGGCAAGCTTGGCGATACGGATATGTAGATCTCCTACCATTGTAACCCGACTACATGTAACCCTAACCCTATCCGGTGTCTATATAAACCGGAGGGTTTTAGTCCAGAGGACGAACAACAATCATACCATAGGCTAGCTTCTAGGGTTTAGCCTCTACGATCTCGTGGTAGATCTACTCTTGTACTACCCATATCATCAATATTAATCAAGCAGTGAGTAGGGTTTTACCTCCATCGAGAGGGCCCGAACCTGGGTAAAAACATCGTGTCCCTTGTCTCCTGTTACCATCCGCCTAGACGCACAGTTCAGGACCCCCTACCCGAGATCCGCCGGTTTTGACACCGACAATGCCCCCTCCGGCGGAGCTCCGGAACAGGCCCCAAGATGGGATCTCGTGGATACAGGAAGTTGCGGCGGTGGAATTAGGTTTTTGGCTCCTGTTCTGATCGTTTGGGGTACGTAGGTATATATAGGAGGAAGGAGTACGTTGGTGGAGCAACAGGGGGCCCACGAGGCAGGGGCGCGCCCTAGGGGGGCGCCCCCACCGTCGTGACTGCCTCTGTTGTTCCTTGGCGTAGGGTCCAAGTCTCTTGGATCATGTTCGGTGAGAAAATCACGTTTCCGAAGGTTTCATTCTGTTTGGACTCCGTTTGATATTCTGTTTCTTCGAAATACTGAAATAGGCAAAAAACAGCAATGCTGGGCTGGGCCTCCAGTTAATAGGTTAGTCCCAAAAATAATATAAAAGTGTAAAATAAAGCCCAATATGGTCCAAAACAGTAGATAAAGTAGCATGGAGCAATAAAAAATTATAGATACGTTGGAGACGTATCAGGCATCCCCACGCTTAATTCTTGCTCGTCCTCGAGTAGGTAAATGATAAAAGATAATTTTTAATGCGGAGTGATACTTTGGCATAATTTCAATGCAAATCCTCTTAATTGTGGTATGAATATTCAGATCCAAAAGATTCAAGACAAAAGTTCATATTGACATAAAAATAATAATACTTCAAGCATACTAACTAAGCAATCATGTCTTCTCAAAATAACATGGCCAAAGAAAGTTATCCCTACAAATTCATATAGTCTGGCTATGCTCCATCTTCCCCACACAAAATATTTAAATCATGCACGATGACAAGCCAAGCAATTGTTTCATACTTTAACATTTTCAAAACTTTTTCAATCTTCACGCAATACATGAGCGTGAGCCATGGATATAGCACTATATGTGGAATAGAATGGTGGTTGTGGAGAAGACAAAAGGAGGGAAGATAGTTTCACATCAACTAGGAGTATCAACGGGCTATGGAGATGCCCATCAATAGATATCAATGTGAGTGAGTAGGGATTGCCATGCAACGGATGCACTAGAGCTATAAGTATATGAAAGCTCAACAAAAGAAACTAAGTGGGTGTGCATCCAACTCGCTTGCTCACGAAGACCTAGGGCATTTGAGGAAGCCCATCATTGGAATATACAAGCCAAGTTCTATAATGAAAAATTCCCACTAGGATATGAAAGTGACAAAATGAGAGACTCTCTATCATGAAGATCTTGGTGCTACTTTGAAGCACAAGTGTGGTAAAAGGATAGTAACATTGTCCCTTCTCTCTTTTTCTCTCATTTTTACTTTTTTTTATTTTTCGTCCGGAGTCTCATCCCGACTTGTGGGGGAATCATAGTCTCCATCATCCTTTCCTCACTGGGACAATGCTCTAATAATGATGATCATCACATTTTTATTTACTTACAACTCAACAATTACAACTCGATTCTTAGAACGAAGTATGACTCTATATGAATGCCTCCGGCGGTGTACCGGGATATGCAATGATTCAAGAGTGACATGTATGAAAGAATTATGAAAGGTGGCTTTGCCACAAATACGATGTCAACTACATGATCATGCTAGCAATATGACAATGATGGAGCGTGTCATAATAAACGGAACGGTGGAAAGTTGCATGGTAATATATCTCGGAATGGCTATGTAAATGCCATGATAGGTAGGTATGGTGGCTGTTTTGAGGAAGGTATATGGTGGGTGTATGATACCGGCGAAAAGTCTTGTGGTATTAGAGAGGCTAGCAATGGTGGAAGGATGGGAAAAGTGCGTATAATCCATGGACTCAACATTAGTCATAAAGAACTCATATACTTATTACAAAAATCTAGAAGTTATCAAAGCAAAGTATTACGCGCATGCTCCTAGGGGGATAGATTGGTAGGAAAAGACCATCGCTCGTCCCCGACCGCCGCTCATAAGGAAGACAATCAATAAATAAATCATGCTCCGAGTTCATCACATAACGGTTCACCATAATGCATGCATGCTACGGGAATCACAAACTTCAACACAAGTATTCTTTAAATTCACAACTACTCAACTAGCATGACTCTAATATCACCATCTTCATATCTCAAAACAATTATCAAGCATCAAACTTATCTTAGTATTCAACGCACTCAAAAGAAAGTTTCACATATCTTGAATACCAAGTATATTAACATTAAGCAAATTACCATGCTATTAACGACTCTCAAAATAATCTAAGTGAAGCATGAGAGATCAATAGTTTCTTTAAAACAAATCCACCACAATGCTCTAAAAGATCTAAGTGAAGCACTAGAGCAAAAATTATCACGCTCAAAAGATATAAGTGAAGCACTATGAGCAAAACTATCAAGCTCAAAAAGATATAAGTGAAGCACATAAAGTATTCTATCAAATTCCAATTCATGTATGGCTCTCTAAAAAGGTGTGTACATCAAGGATGATTGTGGTAAACTAACAAACAAATACGCAAATAATACAAGACGCTCCAAGCAAAACACATATCATGTGGTGAATAAAAATATAGCTCCAAGTAAATTACTGATGGAAGTAGATTTAAAGAGGGATGCCTTCCGGGCATCCCCAAGCTTTGACTTTTGGTGTCCTTATATTATCTTGGGGTGCCATGGGAATCCCCAAGATTTGGCTCTTGACACTACTTGTTCCATAATCAATCAAAAGAATTCACCCAAAACTTGAAAACTTCACAACACAAAACTCAATAGAAATCTCGTGAGCTCCGTTAGAGAAAGAAAACAAAAGACTACTTTAAGATACTGTAATGAACTCATTCTTTATTTATATTTGTGTTAAACCTACTGTATTCCAACTTATCTATGGATTATAAACTATTTTATTAGCCATAGATTCATCAAAATAAGCAAACAACACACGAAAAACGGAATTTGTCAAAAACAGAACAGTATGTAGTAATCTGTAACTAACGCAAACTTCTGGAACTCAAAAAAATCTACCAAAATTAGATGACCTGGAAAATTTGTTTATTGATCAGCAGCAATTGGAATCAGTATTTTATCACGTTCTGGTGATTTTTAATAATTCGGGCACTGAGCGCAAAATTTCTGGAAATTACAGCAAGATCAAATAACTATCATCCAAGAAGATCCAATAGGCCTAGCTTGGCACAAATACTAATTAAAACAAAAGCCCACATCTAAACAGAGGCTAGATGGATTATTTATTCCTAAACAGAAGCAAAAGAAGAAAAAAAACTAAAAATAAAATTGGGTTGCCTCCCAACAAGCGCTATCGTTTAACGCCCCTAGCTAGGCATACAAGCAAGGATAGATCTAGGTATTGCCATCTTTGGTAGGCAATCCATAAGTGGCTCTCATGATAGATTCATATGGAAATTTTATTTTCTTTCTAGGAAAGTGTTTCATGCCTTTCTTTAATGGAAATTGGAATCAAATATTTCCTTCCTTCATATCAATAATTGCACCAATCGTTCTAAGGAAAGGTCTACCAAGAATAATAGGACATGAAGGATTGCAATCTATATTAAGAACGATAAAATCTACGGGCACATAATTCCTATTTGCAACAATAAGAACATCATTAATTCTTCCCATAGGCTTTTTAATAGTGGAATCCGCAAGATGCAAGTTTAGAGAGCAATCATCAAAGTCACGGAAATCTAGCAAATCACACAAAGTTTTGGGAATAGTAGAGACACTAGCACGCAAATCACACAAGGCATTAAACTCATGATCTTTAATTTTAATTTTAATAGTTGGTTCCCACTCATCATAGAGTTTTCTAGGGATAGAGACTTTCAACTCAAGTTTTTCTTCATAAGATTGCATCAAGGCATCAACAATGTATTCGGTAAAGACCTTATTTTGACTATAAGCATTAGGAGAATTTAGCATGGATTGCAACAAGGAAATACAATCAATTAAAGAGCAATTTGCATAATTAAACTCCTTGAGATCCAAAATAGTGGGTTTAGCAACATCTAGGTTTTTATTTCTTTCAATCCCACATTTATCAATTTAAATGCGTCAAGATCTAAAAACTCCGAATTCTTAGAACGCCTTCTAGGTAAAGGAAGATCATATTCAGTTTCATCAAGATTCATATTGCAAAACAAATATTTAATAGGGTACACATCAATAACTTTTAGATCTTCATCTTGATTTTCATAGGAATTGGAAGAACACGCTTTAATAAAGGCATCTTTGGAAGCACGCATCCTAGCGGTTCTTTCTTTGCACTCATCAATGGAAATTCTCATAGCTTTGAGAGACTCATTGATATCATGCTTAGGAGGAATAGATCTAAGCTTTAAAGAATCAATCTCAAGAGAAATTCTATCAACGTTCCTAGCCAAATCATCAACTTTAAGCAATTTCTCTTCAAGCAAAGCATTAAAATTCTTTTGTGAATTCATAAACTCTTTAACACTACTCTCAAATTAAGAGGGCATCTTATTAAAATTTCCATAAGAGTTGTTGTAGGAATTTCCATAATTATTAGAAGGATTACTAGGATAAGGCCTAGGATTAAAATTCCCTCTATACGCGTTGTTACCAAAATTATTCCTACCAACAAAATTCATATCCATAGATTCATTATTATTCTCAATCAAAGTAGACAAAGGCATATCATTAGGATCAGAAGAAACACTCTTAGTAGCAAATAATTTCATAAGTTCATCCATCTTTCCACTCAAAACATTAATTTCTTCTATTGCATGCACTTTTTTATTAGTAGATCTTTGTCACATCCTAGCTAGTCCATGCATTAGAGTGTTGCATCATGTTTACCTTTCACCAGAAACTTGAAATGGGGAAGACAGAACCCCCAGAACCCCTTTGAATCCAACTAGGGTTTACTAAAAATATTTTCAATGAACCTCAAATGCCCTTCTAAAAAGTTCACCCTCTTTGTCTTGGGTTAGAACCTCTGGCAAAATAGGTACACAATTTTCTAGGTCAACAGAAGGTCATTGAATTAAATCATATGTAATTTGCATTTGGGCATTTAAATGCTAGTAAATATTTTGGATGCTCAAATAATTCTGAAAATAAGTGTGGGCTGTTGGAGATATTCTAAACAGAGCCCCTGATTATTTCCAGGATTTTTAGAAGTGCCTAACCATTTTTAATAAGTCAACAAACTTACAGAAAAATAGAAAAAGGAAACAGAAAGCAAAGCTTACCTGGCGCTCACCTGGCAAGCCCACCTGCCAGCCCAGCCCAGCCACCGCCCAATAGCTGCTTGGCTTGGCCAGCACGCAGCTGTGTGCTCGACGGGCGGCACCCGAGCATGCCACGCAGCTGCGCCGCCACCGCCTCCTCCCGCACCGCCCCGCCTCGGTTTGGTCGGCCATTCCTCCCCCGAGCTCGCAGACACCCCTTCTCCTCCCCAACTCCTCTCCCTCGCTCACCCGCACCATGGCCGACGCCGTCACGCCCGCGCCACCATGAAACCCGTGCCCTCTGTCGTCCCCGTGCTGCGCCACCGTGTCCGTTCGCTCCGCGACCGTCGACTACTTCGAGCAGGTCGAGCCCCGAGCGCTCGCACGCGCTGCAACACCTTCACTGACCACCGCATCACCTCGTCCCCGACCTCGCCGACTGCTTCGCCGTACTCGCCGTGAGCCTAGCAACTCCCCGTCCTCTCCGTTTGCCTTCCCGTGCACCGTAGCTACCGCACGAAGCATCACCGCACGCGCCACCGCCGAGCTCGTCGCCGACGTGACTCCGGCCACCCTCTGGCTACGCCACCTTGTCCACTAACTTCACCACACCCACAGGAACCCGTAGCACCGCTCCACGCACCTCGCCGTGTCCCGAAGCCTCGGGTTCACTTTCACCCGACTCCGGCGACCGCCTAGCTCGTCGCCGGCGACGCTTCCGGCCACCCCGAGCTCAACCACCGCCACCAAACGCCGCGGCTTGTCTCCGGCTACCCGTAGATGGTCTCTGCCGACCATTTGGTCGCCGGAACGCACAAACACACTCTCGCCGCCGCGTCTGGCTTCGCCGGCGGCTAAACGTCGGCGGGTTTGACCCCGTTGACGGAGTTGACTAGTGGGGCCCCCTGTGCTATTTAACCCAGTTTAGTTTTAACTAAAATTAGTTAGTTAAATTAACTACTGACATGCGGGACCCATTGGTCAGGTTGACCTGGACGCCCCGTTCACCACTGACGTCACCCTGACGCATCACGACGCAATAACTAATTTCTGGATTTATTTGTATTCAGGAAATTCCAGAAATTGTTGCAAACTTCAAAAAATCATAGAAATTAATCTATAACTCCAAATGCAAAGTTATATATATGAATTTTGATCAGAAAAATTCAACCTATCCAATGGTAATGGTTTCATGCATGACAGAACAAGTTAACCTTGCTGTTTAAGCATAATAAGATAATGCACTATTATGGCTATGTTAAATGAGCTAGCATTTGAATCTTTGATTCAAATGAGTTCATTCCTTTCTGCTCTAGCTTGCATCAGGCCAACACACATTCATATTGCCATGTCATAGCATGCATCATATTGTTGCATATCGTCATGTGTTGTTTATGTTCGGTGTGTCTTTCGTGATAGGTTCTGCCTCCGAGGATAACATCGAATATCCGTCTGAAGGGCAGTATCCTACTACCACTACATCAGGCAAGCAACCCATTGATCATTCCAATACAAATCCATGATCTCGCTTCTGCTCTTGTTTACTACATTAAGACAACGCGACTCAAACTGTTGTGTGTTACGGTAGTTGAACCCACTTCCTTTGCATGACCTGTCATTGCCACAGTAACTAGATGAAACCCACTAGTATGTGTAGGAGTTGATTGAGCCATGTTTGTGTTTCCTACCATGCTATGCTTGCTATGCTTAGAGTTGTGTCGTGTCCGCTCATCGGGATGATGAACTAGAGTGAAAAGTTGTGTTGGTAACAAGAGTGAAGTGTTGAACACGATTTGGTAAAGGTATCGATGAGAGGCCATGTAGGAGTACATGGTGGGTTGTTTCATTGAAGCCGTCCCTAAGAACTGATATCTGTTTGTGTGATTTAAGACTTAGCTACTACCACGCATTGGGCCCGAAACCAATGGACCCTCTCGACTTATTAATCACTCTTGTCCTTTGTCCGGGAGTTGCAAAGTAGTTTCTGGTGTTTGTAGCATGCTGGGGGCCGCACGCAACGCTGACCTTAGGGGTGGGCTGTGTTGCGGTAGGCATGTGGCCCGGTGTATCGATTTGCCCGTTTGGTGTCTCGGGAACCCTGCACACATCGTTCGGGGCCGTTAGTGGAAACCTCGGCCGGACTCCCTGCGGATGGAACCCGAGTAGGTGATAAACCTGGACTAGGGACTCATGTGTTTAGTCAGGTCGTGGCCGACACCCTCGTTGGTCTTCCGCTTGAAGGTTGCCGAGTACATGTCGTGTAGCGGTGATAAGTGGTGAGAGCGTGTGTGAAGAAGTACACCCCTGCAGGGTATGAAACTATTCGAATAGCAGACGTCTGTGATAAGGACTACTTGGTCACCTATACGGTTCATAGACAAGTAAATGGATACTACTAAAAGCCTCAAGATAAGTGTGAGTACCATGGATGGCCCTCTCGTGGGTTGACGAGAGAGGATCCACGGTGGAGTATTGTGATGGTGATTAAGCGGACTCGTGTGCGACAAATGCTTTTCAAGTGGTGTCACGTGGGATAGCTTAGCCAAGAGTCAAAGCTGGCTTGCTGCAATAACTCCACCACCTTCTTGAGAATGTGCATGTATAATAGGATTACATTGTAAGACTTGCTGAGTACCCCGTGCTCATGTTTGCTTAATTAATGTTTTCGCGAAAACACCGCCCCCTCCGATGGGTTCTATGTAGACCTTGGCGTCGACGGTGACTAGCCACCCGGTGGTGATCCAAGGCTTGTGAAGGGCCACTGTAAATAGAAGGGCTTCGTCAAGCCTTGTTTCTTTTTAGTGTCTGTACTCAGACTAGTTTGCTTCCGCATGTGCTTGTATGCTTGTATGACTTGAGTGTTGGGTCATGTGAACCCTATCTGTATGAATATGTTATGTATGGCTCCTCGGAGCCTCTTAAATAAAGTACTTGAGTTGTAGGGTTTTGTTGTGATGCCATGTTGTATGTACTCATATCGGGCATATTGTGTGTACGATTGAAATGCTTGGTATGAGTGGGATCCGACAATCTAGTTGTTTATCCTTGGCAGCCTCTCATATGGGGAAATGTAGTCTAGTGCTTCCTGCGATAGTAGTCCGCTTCTGACCGGTTCACCGAGTCCTGCTAGCCCAAAGACTACCGCTCTGGACACTTGATCGGCCGGCATGTGTTTCACTTCGTTCTGTGTCTATCCCTTGAGAATGTCACGCGGTGACATCCTGAGTCCTGCCTAAGCCTGCTACAGCCGGGTTACGGAGTCCTGTTAGCCCAGTGCTACAGCCCGGATTCATACGTTGATGACCGACATGCTCGATGTGATTCATGTATGCCTTTCCCCATGGGTTAGCGCCGCTTTGGGTTCACGACTAGCCATGTCGGCCGGGTTCTCTCTGTCATGTGGATGCTAGCGACACTATCATATACGTGAGCCAAAAGGCGCGAACGGTCCCGGGCCATGGTAAGGCGACACCCGTGGGAATACCGTGCGTGAGGCCGCAAAGTGATATGAGGTGTTACCGGCTAGGTCGAAGTGACTTGGAATTAGGGTCCTGACAGCGTTGGCATCAGAGCTGGACCGCCTGTAGGTTCGCTAAGCCAAACTGGTCGATGTTGAGTCTAGAAATGCTTTAGTTATATGTAGGGGAATTGATTGTGGGAGGGACGTAAGGCTCTTTTTACTCCTTTACCTTATGCCCTCTGATCTGAGCCATCCTCTTCTCATTCTACGTGGGTATAGGACTAGGCTCTCTTCTCTCTATCAGGTTCACGTGTTACTAATCCGAAGTAACTTATAGGATTGTTGGTTACCAGCCTCTGTTCAGTTCCTACTACATTTAGTATGTTATCAGTTGAACCAGAACCTTGATATGATGTTGTTGAGTGGTTTTACAATCTGATTTTGAATGTCTCAAATCTGTTCTTGAGCATTCTGAGATGTTATGTCGTCCGATTTTCCCTAGAAATTCTAATGTCTTTGCATTGTGGTTGTGCTTTCGGATGGCCACTCGTTCTCAAAACCAAGTGGTTCGCCTGACCAGGTGCATCGATGTGCCCGGTCATACGGCTATGTTAGTCCGGGTTATGATTGAGACGGGTTACCGTTGGTATCCCGAATACACCGTCGAAGAGCAATTCCGAGACTTTAATCAAAGCCAATACCTCTCGCCTTTGTCGAGGATATTTCCTTCTTATACCGGATCGATCGAGCCCCTTCACCACTCCTATGGACTCGGGGTCACTATTGAGATGGTTGTGCAGATGTCGCATACTCTATGATGACCATCATGTGAGTCGATCGGCCTGCTTGAACACCGACTTCCGTTATATGCCGGCTTCGCTCCCGAGGCGCAAGGGTATCTTCAGGCCATCTATGCCGATTCCACTCAGAGGACTCACTAACCCGCACCACTTCTTTGTGATGCTCGAGGATAAGGACCGAGAATCGGACCTTGAGAATGGAGCTTTTCAACACCCGTGCCGATCATTGGGCCACTTCGACTCGGTTTGCACCGGTGTGCAAGCTGGATGTATGGATATGAGGGATCTGTATCCTGTGAGATCTGCTTTCTGCCAGACATGATGGATTGGCGTGATGTGGGAGGCATCACCCCACCCCGTGGTCCCCGCAGGCCACCGTTTGTTGGTCCAAGACCTCATCCTAGCCCCTATGGCCCACAAGCTCCTCAGGACCGTCTGTTTCCGGATAATCATGTTGAGCTGCCAGGCTATGGAGGTGACTTCTATGAGGACTACTACGGAGCTGCCTGAGTTAGTAGTAGTATCCCTAGTATTGTAATAGTTGTAGTTCCACCGTCCTGCGTGACCTGTGGAATATGACTTAGTGTGTATCAATTCCGGAAGTGTAGAAAAATAATGTATAGGAGTTTGGAATGCTTCCGATGAGATGTAACGCCTTTCACCGTAGTTGTACTCTAGCCGGGCTTGTACTAAACTATGAATGGTGTGTATGACCGTTGGTATATATATGGCGCTTTCTATATTACCATGTCATACAGATGAACATCTCTGCATTCCGTGTTATCCATTACATTCCGCACTTCCTTGCCAAATTTTACCATCCTTGTCTAAACCGTTGTCTTGTTTCCTAGGATGGTCAACACCATAACAACCCTGCTGCTCCGAGGCGAGGGAGAAATAACGCAGCTAGGAATGTTAATCTGCCTCAACCGCCTTCTCTGGCGAAGTTATGATGGAGGCGTAACGCAACAAGCGTTAGACCAATCGCTTGCTGGAGCGGCTTGAGCAGAATACCGCACGCCAGCCAAGGAATGACCTGGTGTCACTCAATGACTTTGTCAAGCTGTATCCACCGAAGTTTAAACATTCCGTCGAGCCTCTCGATGCGGATGACTGGCTTCACATCATCACCCACAAGCTACGTTCTGCCAACGTGGCTGAAGCTGATAAGGTTACCTTTGCTGCCTATCACCTCGAAGGCCCTGCTAGCCTTTGGTGGGAGAATTTCGAGGCTATGCGCCCGGTTGGCCAAATCACTACCTGGGCTGACTTCGGTCTTGACTTTCCGTGAGCATCACATCCGGAAGGTCTCAAGGATCGTAAGAGGGAAGAGTTACGCAATTTCACCCAGTGGTAGATCGATCGTGGATGCATACGATGCGAGTTTGGAAACCTAGCACGATATGCTCCTGAAGAGGTATCCACCGACGCCAAGAAGCAGGCAAGGTTCCGCAAGGGACTTAGCCCCGAGCTTCGCCGTGATATTCGTCTGCACGAGTGCACCTCCTTCCAGAAGTTAGTCAACAAGGCTATCGGTCTTTGAAACTGGACGATCGACTTTCAAGCTTCACGCAAGCACTCCCGTGACTTTGGTTCTTCATCCGGCTCTGGATCTCAGAAGCGCCGGGTCTGGATTCCAAGCACCGCTCTGCCACCCAGATTCACTCCGAGGCCATCCTTTGAGGCGCCTTGCCCCAACCAGCAGTTTGCACCGCCCAAGGCCTATGGTGGCCCCGCTGCTAATGCTGCTCCACGCCCTAATGTGATAACCTGCTTCAAGTGTGGGGAGACGGGTCACTACATCCGTGAATGTCCCCAGAACAACCCCAGTCAGATCGGAAAGTCTGCTGGCCGTGGTAAGCCAGCAGGAAAGGTGCTCTACGCCAAACCAGCCGCCACTGCTCGTGGCCACGTCAACTACGTTTCAGCTGAGGAGACCCATGAGGATCCCAACGTCGTTCTCGGTACGCCCCTTGTTAATTGCCATCCGGCAACTGTTCTCTTTCATACTGGAGCATCTCATTCATTTATTTCTGAGAGCTATGCTCGATTTCACAACAACACATAATGTGACATGCACACCACCAAGGAAAATCAGACTCAAGGAACTAGATCGCAAACCTCTAGAATAAGTCAAGGGAAAAAAATCCTTGTAGACAGAAAAGTCTTCCTTGCATCACTAATAGCTCTCAAGTCCTCGGACATAAACATCATCTTGGGTATGGACCGGATGTCAGCCCATCATGCTAAGATTGATTGCTCTACCGTAATCGCTCAACTCACCCATCCTTGGGCAAGACAGCTTAATGTTTTAACCCGGCGTCTAAGCGTCAGCTCTACTCCTTAAATGCCAACCCCCTTCCAGGCCTTGAAGATATTCCGGTAGTCCGTGACTTCCCGGATGTCTTTCCAGAAGAACTGCCAGGTGTTCCACCTGATAGGGATGTCGAGTTCGTGATAGACCTTGTTCCAGGAACCGTCCCAATCTCTAGAAGACCTTATAAGATGGCACCCTTAGAACTAGCCGAGCTTAAGAAACAACTTGATGAGTCCTTGCAAAAGGGTTTCATCCGTCCTAGTTCTTCCCCATGGGCTTGCCCCGTCCTCTTCGTTAAGAAGAAGGATGGAATGGACCGGATGGTTGTAGATTACCGACCTGTCAATTTGGTCACTATCAAGAACAAGTATCCGCTCCCCAGGATCAACGACCTATATGATCAGCTCATTTGGATCCTCGATCTTTTCAAGATGGATTTGAGGTTTGGCTACCATCAAATCAAAATCAAGAACGAGGACATTCCTAAAAGCGGCCTTTGTTACTCGTTATGGCCAATACGAGTACACCGTCATGTCCTTGAGTTAACCAATGCTCCGACCACCTTCTCTCGGTTAATGAACTCGATCTTCATGGAGTATTTGGATAAATTAAAGTGGTTTACCTCGATGATATACTCATCTACTCCAAGAATGAGGAAGAACATGCCGAACATCTAAGGCTAGTGTTGATGAAACTTCGAGAGCATCGCCTTTATGCCAAATTCTCTAAGTGTGAGTTTTGGTTGCCAGAAGTAACCTATCTAGGCCATGTAATCTCTGGTAAGGGCATTGCTGTCAATCCCGAGCGAGTTCAAGCCGTCCTTGACTGGACTCCACCTGAATCGGTCAAGCAAGTTCGGAGTTTCCTCGGTTTAGCGAGCTATTGCCGCCGCTTCGTCGAGAATTTCTCCAAGGTTGCTAAGCCTCTAACTGAACTCCTCAAGAAAGATAAAAAGTTCGAGTGGACCCCACAGTGCGAGTTCAGCTTTCAGGAACTGAAAAGACGCATGACATCTACACCCATACTCGTTCCACCAGATTTTTCTAAGGAATTTATTATCTATTGCGACGCCTCGCGACAAGGACTAGGTTGCATACTCATGCAAGATCGTCATGTGATTGCCTACGCTTCTCGACAGTTGCGTCCACATGAGGATAACTATCCCACACACGATCTAGAGCTTGTAGCAGTGGTCCATGCACTCAAAACGTGGTGACATTACCTTCTTGGTAATCGTTGCGAAATTTACACTGATCACCAAAGTCTGAAATACATCTTCACCCAACCGAATTTGAATCTCAGGCAAAGATGTTGGGTCGAGTTGATTACGGATTACGACTTAGGAATATCTTACACCCCAGGCAAAGACAATGTCATGGCTGATGCACTAAGTCGTAAATCTTATTGTAACAATCTGATGTTACAATAAAGTCAACCACTTCTCCACGAGGAATTTCGTAAGCTTAACCTTCACATTGTTCCTCGAGGATTCCTTTCCACTTTTGTGGCGAAACCTACCCTTACGGATCAGATCATCAAGGCACAGAAGGTAGATCCGGGAATCTCCCGTATCAAGAGAAACATCAAGAAAGGAGTCGCAGATTGTTTCTCCATTGATGAACAGGGTGTCGTGTTCTTTGGAGACCGTCTAGTGGTTCCCAAGGTACGCAACCTGAGGCGATTGATCCTTAAGGAAGCTCATGAATCTCCTCTCACCATTCATCCCGGTAGTACCAAAATGTATCAAGACCTACGCCAGCGGTTTTGGTGGACTAGGATGAAGAGAGAAATCGCTCAATACATTGCTAATTGCGATGTTTGTCGTCGAGTTAAAGCAGAGAATCAACGGCCTGCTGGCACCCTTCAACCTTTGGCTATTCCTGAATGGAAATGGGATAAAATCGGTATGGATTTCATTACCGGGTTTCCCAGAACCAAGAGAGGGAATAATGCTATCTTCGTTGTTGTCGACCGTCTTTCCAAAGTAGCCCACTTCCTACCCGTTCGTGAGAGTATAACCGCTAGCCAGCTAGCTGATTTGTACATCTCCCGAATAGTGTCTCTTCATGGTGTTCCATTGGAGATTAACTCAGACCATGGAAGCCTCTTCACCTCTCGATTTTGGGAAAGTTTCCAAAATGCTATGGGAACTCGTCTCTCCTTTAGCACCGCCTTCCATCCTCAATCAAGTGGTCAAGTAGAACGAGTCAATCAAATTCTGGAGGATATGCTTCGAGCTTCTGTCATTGCTTTTGGTATGAATTGGGAGAAGTGCGTCCCATTCGCTGAGTTCGCTTATAACAATAGTTATCAAGCTAGCTTGGGCAAAGCTCCTTTCGAAGTTCTCTATGGACGAAAATGTCGAACGCCTCTTAACTGGTCAGAAACCGGGGAAAGACAACTCTTTGGCCCAGATATGATCCAGGAAGCGAGAAGAAGCGAGTTCGCGTTATTCGTGAGAAATTGAAAACAACCCAATCTCGTCAAAAGAGCCAATATGACCGCAAGCATAAGCCTATGGCTTATGAAGTTGGCGAGAAGGCTTACCTTCGGATTACTCCTTTGAAGGGAACCCATCGATTCGGTATCAAAGGCAAATTGGCTCCTCGTTACATTGGACCTTTTCGCATTCTTGCCAAACGAGGAGAAGTTGCCTACCAATTGGAACTACCTCCGCATCTTTCCAGAGTTCATGATGTCTTCCATGTCTCTCAACTCAGGCGTTGCTTCTCGGATCCCATCCGTGGAGTAGACCACGAAATGCTTGATCTCCAAGATAATCTCACTTATCGAGAATATCCTGTTCGTATCCTTGATCAACCCGAGTGTACCACTCGACGTCAGAATATCAAGTTTCTCAAGGTTCAATGGTCAAACCACTCCGAGCAAGAAGCTACTTGGGAAAGGGAGGATCGTCTTCGACTTGAGTACCCCATGTTCTTTTCGATGGATCCAAAATCTCAGGACGAGATTCTTTTGAGTGGGGGTGAGTTGTCACATCCTAGCTAGTCCATGCATTAGAGTGTTGCACCATGTTTACCTTTCACCAGAAAATTGAAATGGGGAAGACAGAACCCCCAAAACCCCTCTGAATCCAACAAGGGTTTACTAAAAATATTTTCAATGAACCTGAAATGCCCTTCTAAAAAGTTCACCCTCTTTGTCTTGGGTTAGAACCTCCGCAAAATAGGTGCACAATTTTCTAGGTCAATGTAAGGTCATTGAATTAAATCATATGTAATTTGCATTTGGGCATTTAAATGCTAGTAAATATTTTGGATGCTCAAATAATTCTGAAAACAAGTGTGGGCTGTTGGAGATATTCTAAACAGAGCCCCTGATTATTTCCAGGATTTTAGAAGTGCATAACCATTTTTAATAAGTCAACAAACTTATAGAAAAATAGAAAAAGGAAACAGAAAGCAAAGCTTAGCTGGCGCTCACCTGGCAAGCCCACCTGCCGGCCCAGCCCAGCCACCGCTCCAGCGAGCTGCTTGGTTTGGCCAGGCAGGCAGCTAGGTGCTCGACGGCAGCACCCGAGCAAGCCACGCAGCTGCTCGCCGCCCTGCCTCCTCCTCGCACCGTCCTGCCGCCTCGGTTCGGTCGACCATTCATCCCCCGAGCTCGCAGACACCTCTTCTCCTCCCCAACTCCTCTCCCTCGCTCGCCCGCACCATGGCCGACGCCGTCGAGCCCGCGCCACCGTGAAACCCGTGCCCTCCGTCGTCCCCGTGCTGCGCCACCGTGTTCGTTCGCTCCGCCAACATCGACTACTTCGAGCAGGTCGAGCCCCGAGCGCTCGCACGCTCTGCAACACCTTCACCGCCCTCGTCTCCGTCAATCACCGCCGGAGATCCCCATCGTTGTCGCCACTGCATCACCTCGTCCCTGACCTCGCTGACTGCTTCGCCGTACTCGCCGTGAGCCCAGCTACCTCCCCATCCTCTCCGTTTGCCTTCCCGTGCACCGTAGCTGCTGCACGAAGCATCACTGCATGCGCCACCGCCGAGCTCGTCGCCGACCTGACTCCGGCCACCCTCTGGCCACGCCACCTTGTCCACTAACTTCACCACACCCCCAGGAACCCGTAGCACCACTCGGCCGACTCGGCCGTGTCCCGAAGCCTCGGGTTCACTTTCACCCGACTCCGTGACCGCCTGGCTAAATGCCGCGACGCTCCGCCACCCGAGCTCAACCACCGCCACCAAACGCCGCGGCTTGTCTCCGGCTACCCGTATATGGTCTCCGCCGACCATTTGGTCACTGGAACACACAAACACACTCTCGCCGCCACGTCTGGCTTCGCCGGCGGCTAAACGTCAGCGGGTTTGACCCCGTCGACGGAGTTGACTAGTGGGGCCCCCTCTGCTATTTAACCCAGTTTAGTTTTAACTAAAATTAGTTAGTTAAATTAACTACTGACATGCGGGACCCATTGGTCAGGTTGACCTGGACGCCCCCGTTGACCACTGACGTCACCCTGACGCACTGCTGACGCAATAACTAATTTCTAGATTTATTTGTATTCAGGAAATTCCAGAAATTGTTGCAAACTTCAAAAAATCATAGAAATTAATCTATAACTCCAAATGCAAAGTTCTATATATGAATTTTGATCAGAAAAATTCAACCTATCCAATGGTAATGGTTTCATGCATGACAGAACAAGTTAACCTTGCTGTTTAAGCGAAATAAGATAATGCACTATTATGGCTATGTTAAATGAGCTAGCATTTGAATCTTTGATTCAAATGAGTTCATTCCTTTCTGCTCTAGCTTGCATCAGGCCAACACACATTCATATTGCCATGTCATAGCATGCATCATATTGTTGCATATCGTCATGTGTTGTTTATGTTCGGTGTGTCTTTCATGATAGGTTCTGCCTCCGAGGATAACACCGAATATCCGTCTGAAGGGCAGTATCCTACTACCACTACATCAGGCAAGCAACCAATTGATCATTCCGATACAAACCCATGATCTCGCTTCTGCTCTTATTTACTGCATTAAGGCAACGCGACTCAAACTGTTGTGTGTTACGGTAGTTGAACCCACTTCCTTTGCATGACCTGTCATTGCCACAGTAACTAGATGAAACCCACTAGTATGTGTAGGAGTTGATTGAGCCATGTTTGTGTTTCCTACCATGCTATGCTTGCTATGCTTAGAGTTGTGTCAGGTCTGGCTCATCGGGATGATGAACTAGAGTGAAAAGTTGTGTTGGTAACAAGAGTGAATGGTTGAACCCGATTTGGTAAAGGTATCGATGAGAGGCCATGTAGGAGTACATGGTGGGTTGTTTCATTGAAGCCGTCCCTAAGAACTGAGATCTGTGTGTGTGATTTAAGACTTCGCTACTACCACGCATTGGGCCCGAAACCAATGGACCCTCTCGACTTATTAATCACTCTTGTCCTCTGTCCGGGAGTTGCAAAGTAGTTTACGGTGTTTGTAGCATCTTTGGGGCATACAGCGCTGACCTTAGGGGTGGGCTGTGTTGCGGTAGGCACGTCGCCCGGTGTACCAATTCGCCCGTTTGGTGTCTCGGGAACCCTGCACACATCGTTCGTGGCCGTTAGTGGAAACCTCGGCCGGACTCCCTGCGGATGGAACCCGAATAGGCGATAAACCTAGACTAGGGACTCGTGTGTTTAGTCAGGTCGTGGCCGACACCCTCGCTGGGCTTCCGCTTGAAGGTTGCCGAGTACATGTCGTGTAGCGGCGATAAGTGGTGAGAGCGTGTGTGAAGAAGTACACCCCTGCAGGGTATGAAACTATTCGAATAGCCGCGTCCGCGGTAAAGGACTACTTGGTCACCTATACAGTTCATAGACAAGTAAATGGATACTACTAAAAGCCTCAAGATAAGTGTGAGTACGGCGGATGGCCCTCTCGTGGGTTGTGAGAGAGGATCCACGGTGGAGTATTGTGATGGTGATTAGCGGACTGCAGTGTGCGACAAATGCTTTTCAAGTGGTGTCATGTAGGATAGCTTAGCCAAGAGTCAAAGCTGGCTTGCTGCAATAACTCCACCACCTTCTTGAGAATGTGCATGTATAATAGGATTCTGTTGTAAGACTTGCTGAGTACCCCCGTACTCATGTTTGCTTAATTAATGTTTTCAGACAACAACACCGCCCCCTCCGATGGGTTCTATGTAGACCTTGACGTCGACGAGTGACTAACCACCTAGGTGGTGATCCAAGGCTTGTGAAGGGCCACTGTAGATAGAAGGGCTTCGTCAAGCCTTCTTTCTTTTTAGTGTCTGTACTCAGACTAGTTTGCTTCCGCATGTGCTTGTACGCTTGTATGACTTGAGTGTTGGGTCATGTGAACCCTATCTGTATGAATATGTTATGTATGGCTCCTCGGAGCCTCTTAAATAAAGTACTTGAGTTGTAGAGTTTTGTTGTGATGCCATGTTGTATGTACTCGTATCGGGCATATTGTGTGTACGATTGAAATGCTTGGTATGAGTGGGATCCGACAATCTAGTTGTTTATCCTTGGCAGCCTCTCATATGGGGAAATGTAGTCTAGTGCTTCCTGAGCGATAGTAGTCCGCTACAACCCGGTTCACCGGAGTCCTGCTAGCCCAAAGACTACCGCTCTGGACACTTGATCGCCGACATGTGTTTCACTTCGTTCGTGGTTCCGTCCCTTCGGGAAATGTCACGCTTGGTGACATCCGTTGTCCTGCCTAGCCTGCTACAGCCGGGTTACCTGAGTCCCTGTTAGCCCGGTGCTACAGCCCGGATTCATACGTTGATGACCGACATGCTCGATGTGATTCATGTATGCCTGTCCCCATGGGTTAGCGCCGCTTTGGGTTCACGACTAGCCATGTCGGCCGGGTTCTCTGTCATGTGGATGCTAGCGACACTATCATATACGTGAGCCAAAAGGCGCAAACGGTCCCGGGCCATGGTAAGGCGACACCCGTGGGAATACCGTGCGTGAGGCCGCAAAGTGATATGAGGTGTTACCGGCTAGGTCGAAGTGACTTGGAACCGGGGTCCTGACAATCTTTCGGTATGCCATTGAGAATAATTAACCATAATATTATCTAGGAGTTTATTAGCATCCCCTAAAGTGATTTCCATAAAAGTGCCTCCCGTGGCCGAATCTAAAAGATTTCTAGAAGAAAAATTCAATCCGGCATAAAAGTTTTGTATAATCATCCACAAGTTCAAACCATGAGTAGGACAATTATGTATCATTAATTTCATTCTCTCCCAAGCTTGTGCAACATGTTCATGATCAAGTTGCTTAAAATTCATAATATCGTTCCTAAGAGAGATAATCTTAGCGGGAGATAAATACTTAGAGATAAAAGCATCTTTGCACTTGTTCCAAGAATCAATACTATTTTTAGACAAAGATGAAAACCATGCTTTAGCACGATCTCTAAGCGAAAAAGGAAATAGCTTCAACTTAACGACATCATTATCGACATCTTTTTTCTTTTGCATATCACATAAATCAATGAAGCTATTCAGATGAGTAGCGGCATCTTCACTAGGAAGGCCGACGAATTGATCTTTTATCACAAGATTCAACAAAGCAGTATTGATTTCACAAGATTCAGTATTGGCAAGAGGAGCAATCGGAGTGCTAAGGAAATCATTATTATTGGTATTGGTGAAGTCACACAATTTGGTGGTATCTTGAGCCATCGCGACAAACAAGCAATCCAACACACGAGCAAACAAACGGATGGGGAAAAAGGCAACAGGGAAAAGAGAAGGAGATTGGGAGAGAGAGGGCGGATAAAACGTCAAGGGTGAAGTGGGGGAGAGAAAAACGAGAGGCAAATGGCAAATAATGTAATGCGAGAGATAGGTATTGTGATTGGTACTTGGTATGGTGCTTGACTTTTGCGTAGACTCCCCGGCAACGGCGCCAGAAATTCTTCTTGCTACCTCTTGAGCACTGCGTTGGATTTCTCCGAAGAGGAGAGGATGATGCAGCAAAGTAGCGTAAGTATTTCCCTCAGTTTTTGAGAACCAAGGTATCAATCCAGTAGGAGGCCACACACAAGTCCCTCGTACCTGCACAAAACGATAGCTACTCGCAACCAACGCGATTAGGGGTTGTCAATCCCTTCACGGTCACTTACGAGAGTGAGATCTGATAGAGATGATAGATAATATTTTTGGTATTTTTGGTATATAGATGCAAAGTAAAAAGTAAAAGGCAAAAGAAAAAACAAATCAAGTAAGAAAGTGATGGAGATTGAAATGATGAGAATAGACCCGGGGGCCATAGGTTTCACTAGTGGCTTCTCTCAAGAGCATAAGTATTCTACGGTGGGTGAACAAATTACTGTTGAGCAATTGACAGAACTGAGCATAGTTATGAGTTTATCTAGGTATGATCATGTATATAGGCATCATGTCCGAGACAAGTAGAACGAGACGATTCTGCATCTACTGCTATTACTCCACTCATCGACCGCTATCCTGCAAGCATCTAGGGTATTAAGTTAAAAACAGAGTAACACCTTAAGCAAGATGACATGATGTAGAGGAAAAAATTCATGCAATATGATAAATACCCCATCTTGTTATCCTCGATGGCAACAATACAATACATGCCTTGCAACCCTTTACATCACGGGTAAGGACACCGCAAGATTGAACCCAAAGCTATGCACTTCTCCCATTGCAAGAACTACCAATCTAGTTGGCCAAACCAAACGGATAATTCAAAGAGACTTGCAAAGATAACTCAATCATACATAAAAGAATTCAGAGAAGATTCAAATATTATTCATAGATAAGCTGGCTCATAAACCCCCAATTCATCGGTCTCAACAAACACACCGCAAAAAAGAAGATTACATCGAATAGATCTCCACGAGAGAGGGAGAACATTGTATTGAGATCCAAAAGAGAGAAGAAGCCATCTAGCTACTAGCTATGGACCCGAAGGTCTGAAGTAAACTACTCACACTTCATCGGAGAGGCTATGGTGTTGATGTAGAAGCCCTCCGTGGTGGATGCCCCCTCATGGAGCTCAAACAGGCCCCAAGATGGGATCTCGTGGATACAGGAAGTTGCGGTAGTGGAATTAGATTTTCGGCTCCTGTTCTGATCGTTTGGGGGTACGTAGGTATATATAGGAGGAAGGAGTACGTCGGTGGAGCAACAGGGGGGCCATGAGGTAGGGGGGCGCGCCCCCACCCTCGTGACCGCCTCTGTTGTTCCTTGGCGTAGGGTCCAAGTCTCCTGGATCATGTTCGGTGAGAAAATCACGTCTCTGAAGGTTTCATTCCGTTTGGACTCCGTTTGATATTCTGTTTCTTCGAAACACTGAAATAGGCAAAAAACAACAATTCTGGGCTGCGCCTCCGGTTAATAGGTTAGTCCCAAAAATAATATAAAAGTGGGAAATAAAGCCCAATATAGTCCAAAACAGTAGATAAAGTAGCATGGAGCAATAAAAAATTATAGATACGTTGGAGACGTATCACTCGCCAAGTTCATGGCGGTCCCCCACTACGCCTACCTGAAGATGAAGCCGCCGGGTCCAAAGGGCCTCATCATGTCACCGGCAACTACCGCAAGTCCCTGGACTGCGCCCGAGATGGCGCCAAGCTAGCTGAGTCGCTGGTCATAGCCGAGGAGCGGCGCCAACTCGACCAGATTGTCGCCCTGGCCCAAGAGGCGTTGGCCGCGCAGATCCCAACTGAGGAGCAGGCCGATGATGCCGTGTTCAAGCCCTCCTAGGAGACCAAGAAGGTGAAGCTGAACCCAGAAGACCCCAGCTGCAGCAAGTACGTTGTCATGGGCACCCGCCTCGACAGCAAATAGGAAGGCGAGCTCGTCGACTTCCTCCGTGAGAATCGGGGTATCTTCACATGGACCCCAAAGGACATGCCGGGTATCCCGAGGGAGTACGCCGAGCACAAACTCCATGTCCGCAAGGACGCCAAGCCTGTCCATCAACCCCTACAACGCTTTTCCGAAGAGAAGAGAATGACCATCGGTGAAGAGGTCCGCAAGCTCTTGGCGGCCGGCTTCATCATGGAAGTGTTTCACCCCAAGTGGCTGACCAACCCAGTCCTCATCCTGAAGAAGAACAAGACCTGGCGCATGTACATCGACTACACCAGCCTGAACAAGGCCTGCCCCAAAGACCCGTTCGCCCTCCCGCGGATCGACCAAGTCATCGACTCCACCGCCGGGTGTGAGCTCCTGTCCTTCCTGGATGCTTACTCCGGCTATCATCAAATCAAGCTGGACCCGGCCGACACCCTGAAGACGTCCTTCATCATGCCCTTCGGGGCGTATTGCTACATCACCATGTCATTCGGCTTGAACAACGCCGGAGCCACTTTCCAGCGCTGCATGTAGAAATGCTTGCTGCCGCAACTCGGCCGCAACATCCACGTCTACATGGACGACATCATGGTGAAGACCGAGCAGCACCTCACGCTCCTCGACGATTTGAAGGAGACCTCCGCCAACCTGCATGAATACAAGATCAAGCTCTACCTGGAGAAATGCGTTTTTGGCGTCCCGGCCGGAAAGCTACTCGGCTTCCTCGTCTCGGAGCGCGGCACTGAGGCAAACCCAGAGAAGATCAAGGCCATCGAGCGCATGCGCAAGCCGGCTCGGCTATGCAATGTCAAGAAGTTCACCGGCTGCTTGGCCTCGGTCAGCCAGTTTCTCAGCCGGCTGGGCGAGAGGGCCTTGCCCCTATACCAGCTGGTGAAGAAGACGACACCGTTCGAATGGAACGACCAGACGGACGAAGCTTTCCGAGATCTTAAGCGCATACTCTCCACCGCACCAGTCCTGGCCGCACCGGCCGAGAAGGAGCCGTTGTTGCTCTATATCGTTGTGACCTTGTAGTCGGTCAACACGGTGATGGTGGTAGAGCGACCAGAGAAGGACAAGGTCCAAGCGGTCCAACGCCCGGTCTACTACCTGAGCGAGGTGCTCTCCGCCTCGAAGCAAAACTACCCGCACTACCAGAAAATGTGTTACGGCGTGTACTTCACTGCCAAGAAGCTGAAGCATTACTTCCAAGAGCATGTCATCATCATGGTCAGCACGACCCCTCTCGGCGAGATCATCGGTTGCTGGGATGCCTCTGGCCGGGTTGCCAAGTGGGCGCTCGAGCTAGCTGGCCACACCGTCCTCTACGAGCCCCGCACCACGATCAAGTCCCATGCTCTGGCCGATTTCCTCGTCGACTGGACCGAGACCCAGTACCTGCCACCGCCACCGGACTCAACACACTGGCGCATGCACTTCAACGGGTCGAAGGTGCGACTTGGCCTAGGGGCCGGCATCGTGCTATCCTCCCCCAAGGACGACCGGCTCAAGTACACACTCCAGATCCACTTCGCCGCCTCCAACAATGTCGCCGAGTATGAAGCCCTTGTGCACGACCTCCGGCTTGCCAAGAAACTCGGCATCCGGCGCATCCTGTGCTACGGCGACTCGGACCTGGTGGTGCAGCAGAGCTCTAGCGAGTGGGACGCCGATGACTCCAACATGGCGAGCTACCGCTTCCTCATCCAGAAGCTGTCCAGATTCTTCGCCGGCTGCGAGTTCCTCCACGTCCCGCGCGCAGAGAATGAGGCGGCCGACACGCTCGCCAAGATCGCCTCATCCTGGCTGTCCATTCCGTCCGGCGTCTCCCTCGAGTATCTGCACAAGACGTCCATCAAGCTGTCTCCGGACTCCGAGTCCATCCATGTCCCAGCCGACCCGGCCGCGCATCAACCCGGCCCGGGGATTGCTCCAGCCGACCCGGCCGCGCCTCAACCCGGCCCGGGGACTGCTCCAGCCGACCAGGCCATGCCTCAACCTGGCCCGAGGACTGCTCCAACCGACCCGACCGTGATTCGACCCGGACCAGGGACTGCTCCAGCCAGCCCGGCCACACCCCAACCCGACCCAGGGGCCGCTGAACCCGGCTCGGGGGCTGCCACCCCGGAACCCGTCATGATGGCTGTCCTCGCTGGGGTCGCGGCACCATCCTGGGCCCTGCCCATCTTGGAGTTCTTGGAGAACAAGGTCCTTTCCATGGACGAGACCGAAGCCCGACAAGCGCAGCGCTGAGCGTCCGCCTACAGCATCATCAACAACGAGCTCGTCAAGCGCAGCTCCACCAGCGTGTTCCAACGCTGCGTCGAGCATGACAAGGGCATTGAGATCCTCCTCAACATACACCAGGGCGAGTGCGGGCACCACGCGGCCTCGCGGTCCCTGGTGGCCAAGGCTTTCCGCCATGGTTTCTACTGGCCCACGGCCCTCGAAGATGCAGAGTCGCTCGTCCTCAAGTGCGAGGGATGCCAGCGCTTCAGCAAGCGCAGCCACCAGCCGGCGTCGGCACTCCGGACCATCCCGATCGCCTGGCCCTTCGCGGTCTGGGGACTCGACATGGTGGGGCCCTTCAAGACCGCTCGAGGCGGCATGACGCATTTGCTAGTGGCAGTGGACAAGTTCACCAAGTGGATCAAGGCAAGGCCGATCAAGAAGCTGGACGGGCCAACGGCCGTCCGATTCGTCAAGGACATCGTGGTGCTCTATGGCATGCTGAACAGCATCATCACGGACAACGACACCAACTTTGCCAAGGGCGCGCTCGCGTAGTACTGCTCCGTCTCTGGCATCCGCCTCGACCTGGCTTCCGTTGCACATCCACAGTCCAATGGCCAGGTCGAGCGGGCTAACGGCCTCATCCTGTCCGGCATCAAACCACAACTCGTAGAGCCGCTCATCCATTCACCCGGTAGTTGGCTTGACGAGTTGCCGGCCGTCCTCTGGAGTCTTCGCACCACGCCAAACAGGTCGACTGGGTTCACCCGTTCTTCCTCGTCTACGGAGCAGAAGCCGTCACCCCGACCGACGTCGAGTTCGACTCGCCGCGTGTCATGATGTACACGGAAGACGAAGCAAAGGAAGCCCGCGAAGACGGCGTCGACCTGCTCGAAGAAGCACGTCTCCTAGCGCTCAGTCGATCAGCCATCTACCAGCAAGGTCTGAGGCATTACCACAGCAAGAAGATCAAGCCCCTCGCTTTCCGAGAGGGAGACCTCGTCCTCTGACTCATCCAAGAGCAGACCGGCCAACACAAGCTGTCCTCCCCATGGGAGGGCCCCTTCATCGTCAGTAAGGCCTTATGCGACCGCAACGCGTACTACCTCATCGACGCCCGCAAGACGAACAAGCACAAGAGGGACACTGCCGGCGAAGAAACAACCCGGCCATGGAATGCAGAGCTCCTCCACCCGTTTTACAGTTAGCCGTGTGCACGTATGTATCACTGCCTTTTTGTAATCATCCGAAACTACGGGATCCCCAAACGACGCTCGGGGGCTGCCCCTTTTGCGACCAATCTATTGTGTCTCCTACATTTGTGCACTACTTTACTCTTAAGCCAAACTCGGCCACCGGGTCGTCTCGCTCGACCCGGGGGCTCGGGGGCTGGCCGGCTTGGACACCCGTCATTCCCCTTAGCGGCTCTTGACGCGTTGGATCGCCACGGCCTCTCACTTCGCCCTAAGCCGCAGATCCGGCTTCGGCTGTCGGCTAGCAAGCACATGATTCCAAAAGCACCAGCGCGCCACGACACTAAGTCAAGAAGCGCCGGGTCGCCCAACCTGGCCCTGCCACTTTAAGTTGCCGCACGACCGGCTGCTCGCCAACCCGGCCCCGCCGGATTGCCGCCAGCCGGCCCAGTGGGTGTTTTGCTCGCGCTCAACATTTTGAAAGACTAAGTATTGAGCGCTCCTCTCAAAGGCCGAACCCCTTGTCACGGACCAGAGCCTCGGCCGTCAGACTCGCGAGTGGGAAGCCCAAAGGGGGAGAGTTGCAAGAAAACGGCTCTGAAGACGAAGGCGCATGCATCCATGAAGTTTCTGCATACTGCTGGATCGCTCGACCCGGCCTCACCACTTTAAGTTGCCGCACGACCGGCTGCTCGCCAACCCGGCCCCGCCGGATTGCCGCCAGCCGGCCCAGTGGGTGTTTCGCTCACGCTCAACGTTTCGAAAGCCCAAGTACTGTACGCTCCTCTCAAAGGTCGAACCCCTTGTCACGGACCGGAGCCTCGGCCGTCAGACTCGCGGGGGGAGGCCCAAAGGGGGAAGGTTGCAAGAAAACGGCTCCAAAAACAAGAAGCAAAGGCGCAGACATTCACGCAGCTCATACATCATAAATTCAAACAGGCCCAAGGCTAGAGTTCATTACACCCAGTCAACCCCCAGTGGGTGGGTAGACCTGCTACCTAACAGAAATTTTTTATAAGTTAAAAAGTCAGGCATCGCCTCCGCCAGAGCGCGCAGCCCCCGGGTTCGCGGAGGTGCCGGTATCCTCTTCCCCGGCGTCCGCGTCACGGTAGACGTACGTCTCCTCAGAGCTGCCCTCCGGGTCATCCAGAAGCAGGCCGTAGTCGTCGGCAGGAACGACCCCTCCATCCTCCGCCCACTCCGGCTGGAACTCGTCATGAAAGGTGAACCCGACGATGTAGCTGGCCCGGCGGTGATCCGTCCGGCCTCCGCCTGCAGCTGGCTCTCTGAGTCGGCTCGCTGGCTCATCAATGCGTCCAGCGCCAAGTCCGGATGCCATGACTCCGTGAACCGGAGCGCCATCTCGGCGCCGGCACGAGCCGCGGAAACCCGCCACTCGTGAAGGTGGTCCAGGCCCGCCTCCAACCACCGCGCTAGCCGCATGAAGCTGGTCGGCGCGACGACACCCGGCTAGAGGGCCGCCGTCATCGCCGCACCGGCCTCAGAGAGCCGCCCCATCTGCTCGCTCAAGACTCGCAGATGGGCCTCGGCAGCGGCAACGATCTCCGGGAAGGTCCAAGCCACCAGCGGGTCAGTCCCAGAGCCGACGATCCCTTGTGGGTCGTGCTGGAAGCGGGCCGCCTCCTCGGCCAGATGGTGCATCTCCGGAAAGGCCCCTGCTGAGAAGAAAAGCGAGTCATAAGAAAGTCACTAAGGGAGGAAAGCCGGAGTCCCAACCCGGCAACAACGAAACCAAAGGAAAGCACTTACTGGAGAAGGACTCTTCTAGGTGCTACGCTTCGAGCAACGTACTGCGCCGCTCCCGGGCAATAGTGCGGTCACGCTCCTCCAGTGCCTTCTCCAGGTAGGTGACCTTGGCAAGGGCCGCCTTCAGCTCAGCGTCCTGGTCATCGGCCGCCTTCACGGCCTCCTAGCGGAGGCCGGGTCTCCTCTGCCGTGGCCACCAGCGCCTTCAGGCACTCCACCTCGGCCTAGAGCTGCCCCTTGTCGTCGGCTAGCTTGCCGCGTTGCTGGTCCGCCTCGGCAAGGGCCTGCTGCGCCTCCACGACCTTGGCGGCCTCCGCCTTGAGGCGCTCCACCTCGGCCTCGAGGCGGCTCTTGTCGCCCGCTAGCTGCTCCTGCAGCCGGCAGGCTTCGTTGAGCGCCTGCCGGGCTCCCATAGCCTCCGCCTTCGCCTTCTCCACCATGGCCCCAAGCCGGCCAACGTCTGCGACAAGCCGGTCATAGTGAAAACCAGCCCGAATCAGCGGGTCCTCCAAGACAGCACCTCGGCTGCGGAAGAAGAACTTAGCAACAAAGTACTATTTTAAGATTCGACCCAACTGCTATGCAGTTGGCCCGAATCTCGGGGGCTACACCCAGTGGGTGCGCTAGCGCGCTCCCATGAGAAAAGAGCATGAAAGAGAAATACATGCCGCGACGCGGAGCTCCTCCTCCTTGGCGGCGAGCCTCTCCTTGAGACGCTGGTGCGTCTCAAGGAGCCGGTTGAAGACGTTGACCCGATAGGAGTCTAGTTGCTGCAGAAGGAAACGATCAACGCAAGCCAGCAAGATAAGATTCGACCCAACTGCTACGTAGTTGGCCCGAATCTCGGGGGCTACAGCCAGTGGGTGCGCTGGCACGCCCCACGAAGGAGAAAACAATGAAAAGAGAAAAGTAGAACGCAAACGAAAACTTACGAAGACGGCGCGCTCCAGCTCCTGCGTCGCCTCGACCTCGGCCTGGGCGAAGGCCTGGATCCGGTCCGTCCGCCCTCGCAAACGACGGGTCATGGCGGGCATCGTCGCCTCCTCCTGGGTCGAAGGTCCGAAGGGGTCCTCGCTGGTCCCGCTCCGCGATGGTCGCAGCTCAGTGACCCGGCATCCTCCGTACCTGAGCACCAGGGCATGCTCTCCACCGGCCGCCTCCCCTGAAGCCGGCGCTTTCTCTAGTGCCCTCTCCGGCACCCACGCCGGCTCGGTGAGTGGAGTGGCTTGAGGCTCCATCACTCGCATCCCCTCGATCGCCGGTGTCCGGGACGCCCCCTCCGGCGTTGTTCGTGCCGCCTCCTCCAAGACGGCGTCGCCAGGGCCTCCATCGGCCCCCGCCTGCCCGGCCGTGTCGGTCCGCGGCGGGGTGCCTTCCTCGATGACCATGACCTCCCGGTCGAGGTTCATCACGACCGCACGGCCGCCTTGGCCGTGCTCCCCCTCCGACGACGGTACGAAGACCGTCGCCGCCACCACCGCCCCTGCTGGCATCTCCGGCCACGCCGGCTCTTCGCCAGCTCGCGCCCACGCCGCCATGACACTGACCTATGCATGGGTCGACGCCGCCTCCAGCTCCACCTCGGCCCGGTTCCGGTCCCGCCAGGCCAGGCCTTCAGCGTCGGTCTGGTCCAGACCAAGGTCCGGGTCCGCCCGCTCCTCCTCCTCGTCCCGGTCAACGGTGCCGGATCGGCTCCTCCGGAACACGGCGCCCTCAGCGGACGCGGCGTCCGCCGCCGCCAGCGCCAGCGAGATTGGCGACCTGAAGCACAAGACAAAAATGATTACACCGAGTCGAGCGGAGCCGCTCAGCAACTCGGCTCGAACAAAAAGGGTCACTTACTCCGGCACCACTAGAACGGCGGGCCTTGCTGTAGGATCTTGAGAAGAGGTGTCTAGAGGGGGAGGGTGATTAGACACTAAGTACCAAAGCTGCAGTTTTTAACCTTATTAAAGTTTAAGTGGAGTTTAGGCACAAATTTAACTTTTTCAATACATAACAAGCAAGCATCCAATGAGTATATGAGCAGCGGAAAGTAAAGCATGCAACTTGCAAGAAAGTAAAGGGAAGGGTTTGGAGAAATCAAACGCAATTGGAGACACGGATGTTTTTGGCGTGGTTCCGATAGGTGGTGCTATTGTACTTCCACGTTGGTGGAGACTTCAACCCACGAAGGGTAACGGTTGCGCGAGTCCACGGAGGGCTCCACCCACGAAGGGTCCACGAAGTAGCAACCTTGTCTATCCCACCATGGCCGTCGCCCATGAAGGACTTGCCTCACTAGCGGTAGATCTTCACGAAGTAGGCGATCTCCTTGCCCTTACAAACTCCTTGGTTCAACTCCACAATCTTGTCGGAGGCTCCCAAGTGACACCTAGCCAATCTAGGAGACACCACTCTCCAAGAAGTAACAAATGGTGTGTTGATGATGAACTCCTTGCTCTTGTGCTTCAAATGATAGTCTCCCCAACACTCAACTCTCTCTCATAGGATTTGGATCTGGTGGAAAGAATATTTGAGTGGAAAGCAACTTGGGGAAGGCTAGAGATCAAGATTCATATGGTAGGAATGGAATATCTTGGCCTCAACACATGAGTAGGTAGTTCTCTCTCGTAAATACGATCTTTGGAAGTGTAGGTTCAGTCTGATGGCTCTCTCCATGAATGAAGAGGAGGTGGAGGGGTATATATAGCCTCCACACAAAATCTAACCGTTACACACAATTTACCAATCTCGGTGAGACCGTATCAACAAACTCGGTCAGACCGATTTTAGTAAACCTAGTGACCGTTAGGGTTTTCGGTGGGACTGATTTGCATCTTGGTAGGACCGATATGGTCAGGGTTAGGGCATAACATAATCTCGGTGAGACCGATTACACAAACCCGGTGAGACCGATTTTGGTAATTAGCTAACCAGAGAGTTGGTCAGGCAAACTCGGTTGGACCGATTACTCAATCTCGGTGGGACCGATTTCGGTAATAAGTTAACCAAAAAGTTTGCATTGTAATCTCGGTAGTACCTTCTCAAACTCGGTGAGACCGATTTTGATAGTGGACATACACAGAGAGATTACAATCCCATCTCGGTGAGACCGATATCCCTATCGGTGAGACCGATTTGCCTAGGGTTTGTGGCAGTGGCTAAGACATCCAAACTCGATGGCGCCGGATAGGAAGAATCAGTGATACCAATTTTGGCTTTAGGTTTAGGTCATATGTGGATGTGAGAAAGTAGCTGAGGGTTTTGGAGCATATTACTAAGCACATGGAGCAAGAGGCTCATTAAGCAACACCTCATCCCTCCTTGATAGTATTGGCTTTTCCTATAGACTCAATGTGATCTTGAATCACTAAAATATAAAATGAAGAGTCTTGAGCTTGAAGCTTTAGCCAATCCTTTGTCCTTAGCATCTTGAAGGAGTTCCCACATCCTTTAGTCCATGCCACTCCATTGTTGAACTTATCTGAAACATACTAGATAAAAGTGTTAGTCCAACAAGAGATATGTTGACATTAATTACCAAAACCACCTAGGAGCACTTGTGCTTTCAATCTCCCCTTTTGGTAATTGATGACAACATACATCAAAGGTTTAGATAAAGATATAAAGAATAGCAAGTAAAGCTTTGGAAAGACATGTAACAGGCATAGGCTCCCCCTACATGTATGCAATGATGTGAATATGGAATGTTGAAGCATGTGATAGCATAACCATGATAGAGTAGGCAATGTGTTACATGTATCTTGGCCATATGCATCAGAGCAAATAATATTAAAGAAAATACCTTCATGCCCATGAGTCCTTCTTGCAAATAGTATGTACATCAGCAAGAATTTCTCATACACATGATTGTGATGCATATACTTACCTCGTAGTCTTGAGTTGGCTTAGGATGGAATGAACCTGCGTAAACAAGGTTAGATAACACAGATGCACCTACTAGCCAGAGCAAACAGAAGAAACCACAAGAATACCAAGACTGGGATGACATGTAGAGAGTGAGTACTAAGTACTACATTGGATTTGACATGTCCCCAGGAGTAAAGATATGCAATGAATTTAGATGATTTCTTTCCCTTAGATGTCTTTCTCCCCCTGAATCTAGCATGGGATACTGGGAGAAGATAGGGAACAGGAAATCAGAGCTGAAAAGAAAATCAGAGCTGAAAGATATGAATGAACAGAGCTAATGCAAGCTAATGCAGATAAGCACTTATGAACATGTCTTTCCCCTCAAGAAGACATGTGGCATCTCTCCTCTTGAACACCAAGCATCTGGGATCCTTGATAAATACTATTATCTAGTATTCTCTCCCCCTGGAGATCTCTCTCTCCCCCTGAAGGATCTCTCTCTCCTTCTCTGATGTGATCTCTCTAAGTGATAAGCTTTGATGTGATCTCTCTCTCCCCCTTTGACATCAATTTCCAAGAAGGGCTTGATAAAAAACTGAGCTCTCTCTCCCCCGCTGGAATTTGTCGTGAATGGGTTTGATCCTTGAGTCACAACCTAAAGCAATGATAAAAATGTGATGCTTGTAGAGGACAAGATTCATTGAGTGGAGCTAGAGCAAAAGAAACACAGAATAAGTGGCAAACTATTTTTCCTATTGTGAAATCGGTGGCACCGAGTGGTATGCTTCGGTGGTACCGAAAGTTTTTGGTTGGACCGAAAATAACAAATCGGTGTAACCGAGTTCATCACAGAGAAAACACTTGTCACCTCAGCTCACTTGACTAATAAGATCTCAAAAAGATTTGCAAGGAATTTACTGAATGATATGCAATGAATTGGAATGAAGAGAATGCAGAGCAAATGTAAAGAAATCTAGATGAAGTTTTTTGAAAGGGGAAACACATATGCATGAGTCAAATGCAAAAACTCAGAAAAGAACACAAGAGAACTTCATCTAGAGATGGTCGACGACGAAGTCACCTATGTTAGAGTATATTGACTTAGGAGTCAAGTGAGATCACTTGATCATAGGTCATACTCATCGTTTAAGCTCAAAATGGGGTTGCCATTTTTCGTTTAAGCATCTTGATGTATTCACATCTTGTCGAGTTGCTTTAACTCATGTCTTGGAGTAAAGCTTCTCTAAGATGGAATAGCATACCTTGGTTGGTGGTGTCGTCCATGTAGTTGAACTTGTGTGGGTTGCTCAAGGTTGATGTAGCTCATCAAGAGTTGGGAGCTCCACTTGGAATTTGAGTCCATCTACCTACATGGGTTAGTTCGTGCAAGGAAGAGCACTTGTGTATCCAATAATGACAATCATGAAGCTCAACATAGAATTTGTCAAAGGATATGTCTAAATGGTTTTGTGCTTCCTTGGCTTCAACCACCTTGTGTAGAGACTTGGTGATGTAGAGATTGCTCAAGATATGTGTGGTTTACAATCTCATGGATTTTGATTCAACCAAGTACCTACATGGGTTAGATAACATGCAAGATACAAATATATCCAAGACATAAGATTTCCATCATAGGTGAGATATCAAGGATTAGGCATAAGCTCATGTCTTGCATGTATCCAAAGGAGTTTCTACTCCAAGTTTGAAGCATCAATGATGTTCAATTCTCCTCTTAACCTGAAAAACACTTTCTCATCAAGAGGTTTAGTGAATATATCCGCTAATTGCTTTTCGGTGCGAACATGCTTAAGATCAATGTCACCCTTAGCAACATGATCTCGAATGAAATGATGACGAACTTCAATATGCTTAGTTCGAGAATGTTGTACGGGATTATGACCAATTTTGATAGCACTTTCATTGTCATAAAGCAATGGAACATGTTTCACATATATCCCATAATCTTTAAGAGTTTGGGTCATCCAAAGTAATTGAGCACAACATGAACCAGCGGCAATGTATTCCGCTTGACAAAGTGGATAAGGATACTGAAGTTTTATTTCTTGGAGGACCAAGACACAAGAGATCTACCAAGAAATTGACAAGTACCCAAGTGGACTTTCTATCAACCTTGTCGCTGCATAGTCCTAGTCGGAGTAGCCAACGAGATCGAAAGAGGCCCTCTTAGGATATCAAATGCCAAAATTTGGTGTATGGATTAAGTATCTCACTATCCTTTTCACGGCCTTAAGATGACATTCTTTAGGAGCAGCTTGATATCGTGCACACATGCACACACTTAGCATAATATCGGGACGTGAAGCACATAGATATAACAATGAACCAATCATAGAGCGATAAACTTTTTGATCAACCGGTTCATCATCTTTGGTTAAGTCAAGATGTCCACTAGTAGGCATGGGTGTGGACATACCTTTGCATTCTTGCATATTGAACTTCTTGAATAAGTCCTTAGTGTACTTCGTTTGAGAGACAAAAGTACCTTCCTTAGTTTGCTTGATTTGCAACCCAAGAAAGAATTTGAGTTCACTCATCATTGACATCTCAAACTTCTCCGACATTAGCTTCCCAAACTTTTCACTAAAATGAGGGTTAGTTGATCCAAATATGATATCATCAACATAAATTTGGCAAACAAATAATTCTCCATTAACCCTTTTAGTAAAAAGTGTGGAATCAATTTCCCAATTTCAAAGCCCTTTTCAAGAAGAAACTTGGTCAAGCATTTATACTGTCACAGCCCTAGAGCTTGGTTGTAACTAGAGGCATTGCATCCATGCATCATGTTTAATTTTCATGAAATTTGAAATGGGGATGACCAAACCCTAGCACCAAAGCAATTCAAATAGGTTCAACTTCAAAATATTTTCAGTAACCCAAATGGCCTTCAAAAATGTTCACCATTTTTGGAAAAATGCTGGAAACAGTAACCAGAGATGTTGCACATTTTTCCATGACATTTGGATCTTTGAATTAAATCATAAGTATTTGAATTTGGACATTTAAATTCTATAAAATATTTTAAATGTCCAAATACTCCTAAACTGAAATGTTCCATGTTAGGTATATTCTATACATTGGGCATGCACAGTTTGGTGATTTTTGAAAGTGCTTGGATATTTTTAATAAAGCCGCAGAGTTTTCAGAATAATAGAAAACAGTAAATAAAGAGAGAGAGAGAGAGAGAAGGACTACCTGGCGCTCACCTCCCAGCCCACCTGGCCCAGCTTCTCCAGCCGGCCCAGCCCACCACCGCCTCCTTTCCCTGTCTCCTTCCTCCTCTGCCAGGAGGATGAGCTGTACGCCAGCGCTCACGGCCACCAAGACCACCTCCTGCTTGCCGTCCCCGACGCTCTGGACGCCTCCCGCGATGCCACGCACACCCCCCGACCCTTCGTTCTCTCCTCACTCTCCCTGCGCTCCTTCCCCTCCTCTGTTCCTCTCTCCCGAGCGCCACCGTCGCCGTTCGCCGCCACCACCGACCTCCCCACGGCCAGCCATCCCGCCCATGAGCTCCGCCTCCTTTGCTGCACCTCTCACGCCGAACCACACGACCCTTGGGGCCCTTTGGCGGCGCCATCGTCTTCGTTTCCATCGCCGGCCGCCGGAGATCCCCCTCGATGCTCCGCTCGCTCCGGTGCCTCCCCGAGCTCGCCGATGCCATCGCTGCACCCACCGTGAGCTCCTCTGTTGTTTCCCCCTCTCCCCTGATTCGCTTTCTTCCTCTAGCCACCGCCCCCACGAGCTCCCGAGGCCGCCGTCCGCCATGGCCGCGTAGCTCTCCTGACCCGAGCCCCTCCGCTCGAACCCGTGGCACCAGCGTGTTTACTGGTGGCCCGGATGCCACCTAGCCCATCAGCTTCTCCCCTAGTGCACAGCAGCCTCGTTCGGCGCAATCGAACTCCGGCCGCTGGCTCGGCGCCGCTGCTTCCGCCACCCGACCGACTAACTCCACCAAGAGCTTGGCTCGTCCCCATTCTCTAGATGCCCTCCGCGGCCCATTTGGTCGCCGGAGTGGCCAAAACCACTTCCGCCGCCGCGTCCGGCTCGCCGGCGGCTAAACGCCGGGCAGCCGACGTTGACTTTGACCACGGTGGGCCCTGGTTGACCCTGTTGAGCCTATGACAGGTGGGGCCCAGCCCTGTTAACTATTTAGGATTAGTTTTAATTAATTTTAGTTAAGTAATTATCTTGACATCGCGGGACCCAATCAGGATTGACCCGGACCATGTCTCGTTGACCATCGACGTCTGCATCGACGTCAGTCGACGCAGAATTGATTTTCTGGATTTAATTTAATTCAGGAAATTTCAGAAAATACCCCAAACTTCAAATATTCATAACTTTTAATCAGCAACTCCAAATTAAATAATTTATATATGAAAAATGATCAGAAAAATATGAAGAATCTGTTTATGGCACTTTCATGCATGATTAAACAAGTTAACCTCACTGAATAGGATGAATCATGATTAGGGCAATTTATGAAATAACATTTGGAGTTGGAATTTGTTCTTGTTTGAATTCCACTTCAATTAACTTGGCTAGATTTTGCATTAGGTGAATTCAGTACCTTAACATGACATGTCATTCATGTGATTGTGCATTGCATTGATTGTGTTCCTTCTCGATTGCGGTGTTTGCCCCCTCTCGGTGAGCGGCGTTAAATGAATGTTCGATGACACCGATGAAGAACTATATTATCTTCGTATGTCGTGCAAGCAAAACCCTTGTCCATTCCGATATAATCCCACTCTCGCCTCCTTCTCTATTTTACTGCATTAGGACAACAACGACTCATGTGTTACTTGCTGCGGTAGCTGAACCCCTTTATCCTCTGCATGACCTGACATTCCACAATAATTAGATGAAACCCACTAGCATGAGTAGAAGTTGTTTGAGACCTGTTGTGCCTACTCATTCATGCTTGTTGTCATGCACCGCTCTTGCTTAGAGTTGAGTCAGGTCTGATTCATCGGGAATGAATTGGAATGGTGTGAACATGTCCTACTGTGTGTGAGCTAAGTGTGTGAATACGTTTTGGTAAAGGTAGCGGTGAGAGGCCATGTAGGAGTACATGGTGGGTTGTCTCATTGCAGCCGTCCTCGAGAACTGAGTTACGTGTTTGTGATCCATGAAACAGTTACTACCACGCATTGGGCCCGAAACCAATGGACCCTCTCGGCTTCTTAACCACTCTTGTCCTCGGTCCGGAGTTGCAAGTAGTTTACGGTGTTTGTAGCATCTTTGGGGCCGCATAGCTTGGCCGTAGGGGTGGGTTGTGTTGCGGTAGGCACCATGGCCCGGTGTACCGATTCGCCTGTTTGGTGTCTCGGGAACCCTGCACACATCGTTCGGGGCTGTATGGGAAACCTCGGCCGGACTCCCTGCGGATGGAACCCGAATAGGCGATAAACCTGGACTAGGGACTTGTGTGTTTATGTAGGTCATGGCCGACACCCACATTGGGCTTCCGCTTGAAGGTTGCCGAGTACATGTCGTGTAAACGGCGGTAAGTGGTGAGCGTGTGTGAAGAAGTACACCCCTTGGGTTAATATGATCTATTCGAATAGCCGTGTCCACGGAGAAGGACTTCAGGTTGCCTATTTCAGTTCATAGACAAGTGAAAGTGGATACTCTAAAATGCGCAAGATAAGCGTGAGTGCTATGGATGGCGTTCTTGTAGGGAGGCAGGGAGCGGGTCCATAGTGGTGTATTGATATGGTGAATATGTGGACTCGTGCGCCACCTCAAAAGAGTTACTTGCAAATGTAGTTTAGGATAGCCATCGAGTCAAAGCTGGCTGCTGCGGTCAAACTCCACCACCCCCTTTTGATAATGATGCATATGTAGTTAGTTACGATGTAAGTCTTGCTGAGTACGTTTGTACTCACGTTTGCTTATTTTATGTTTTGCGAGAGAGACTTGATCTCGTTAGTAGTTCCGCTTGGACTTGACGGTTAGCTTGTTACCTCAGCTACGATCTTGTGCCCTCGGCAGATCTGGTAGATAGTCGAGCTTCTCGGCCTTTTTCATTTCTGAGTTATGCGTACTCGGACATGCTTAGCTTCCGCTTGTGCTTTGACTTGTATGTTTCGAGTGTTGGGTCATGAGACCCATGTTTGTAATATCTCGCTCCTCGGAGCCTATTGAATAAATATTTGAGTCGTAGAGTTATGTTGTGATGCCATGTTGTATCTACACATATTGAGCATATTGTGTGTATGTTTGAAATGCTTGGTATGTGTGGGATCCGACAAACTAGTTGTTTATCCTTGGCAGACTCTCATATGGGGAAATGTAGTCTCGTGCTTCTGAGCGATAGTAGTCCGCTACAGCCCGGTTCGCCGGAGTCCTGCTAGCCCAAGACTACCGCTTGGACACTTGACCGGCCGACATGTGTTTCACTTCGTTCTATATACATCCCTTCGGGAAATGTCACGCGGTGTTATTCGAGTCCTGCCTAGCCTGCTACAGCCCGGGATACCGGAGTCCTGTTAGCCAGTGCTACAGCCCGAATTTATACGTTGATGACCGACATGCTCGATGTGATTCATGTATGCTGTCCCCATAGGTTAGCGCCGCTTTGGGTTCACGACTAGCCATGTCGGCCGGGTTCTTTATCATGTGGATGCTAGCGATCTTTGTCATATCGTGAGCCAAAAGACACAAACGGTCCGAGGCCATGGTAAGGCGACACCGTGGGAATACCGTGCGTGAGGCCGCAAAGTGATATGAGGTGTTACCGGCTAGGTCAATGTGATTTGGAATCGGGGTCTGACAGCGTTGGTATCGAGCCCTGACTGCTCAGAGGATTACCAAGCCAAACTGGTCAAGTTGTGTCTAGAAATGCTTTAGTTATGTAAGGGAATTGATTGTGGAAGGGAACGTAAGGCTCTTTTTACTCCTTATACCTCATGGCCTTCCGATGCGAGTCAACCTCTTCTCTTCTACGGGGGTTAAGAACTAGGCTTCTCATCTATCTATCAGGAGGACGTGTTACTTAACCATAGACTATTAAGATTGTTGGTTTTAAGCCCAGTTCAGTTTCTGCTATTTCTGTATGTTAACTGTTGATCTCGGAACCTTGATATGATGTTATTGAGTGGTTATGCCACCATTTTGCATGATGTCTCAAATCATTTTGAGCATTTACAGCCATTATGCTGTCCGAGTCGTCCTGTGTCTCTAAATAGTCTGATGCATTTGCAAGTCTTTTTCTTCCGTTCCCGATGTCCTTTTGGTCAGAATAAGCACACTAATCGGTAAGTTGAGGTACTTTGTTGCCTCGACATAGATGTTGGAGCTATTATTATGACCCTAGTTGTTTAGGAAGTCACTTAGCAATTTAGCAATGCTTTTATATTCTTAGTGTGATGATTCTGGCCATTGTTCTTGAAAGCATTCCGTGATGCAATTTAGTTAGTAGGTATTCTATTCATGGGTTCTTGAACCCGAGATTCACCCTACTTACCTAATGTTGATAGTGTTGCTCGTACCTTTAGGATATTAGTAACTTTGCGATAGTCCTCGAGGTCCGTGGTATTTCCTTCTTCCAAATACTATGAACCGCTTATGGCAGAAGTTCCTCGCTGAACCAAAAGCTCACAACCAAAGTACTCTTGAGGAGTCCTCCATTCTATATTGTGAATCTGACAGTTCTACTTTCCTGCATGGGTTATCCGGAAGAAACCTGTTGAACTTGGTTCGACATACTAATCTATGCATCCACAACTCGAAAAGTTATATGTTCCTTTGAGTTGTCCCTCTTCAGTTGTATTTCGACCTTCGTCTATCAATTGATAGTCAGGAGTAGTCGTGCATTCGTTTATCGATGTCTATTATCCTTGTGGTCCGTCAAGCCATTCTGTTCTGGAATGACTAGGAGAAACAAACTCCAGTGCCTCATCCATTTCTAGGATTGGGTCAAAGTAGTTGTATCCCGCAGATCAAAATGCCAATTCAGGTTTTGATGCTGTTCCACCTGGAGTGTTACCATCTTTATGTCAAGAATGTCATGAGAATTGCACCTTCTCTTATGAATTCTCGATGTAGTGATACTTCCCGCCATCATTATTCATTCCTCGGTTCCGAGTTGTTGAAACCGGAATGCCGACAAGTGAATTGTGATGTGTGAAATCAATACTCCTAGCAACCTCGTTGCTTGGTAGTTAATGGAAAATATTTTCACTCTTAGCGTGTTGGTTATTAAATCATTATACTAAGATTGATCGTGCTACCTAGTCCTTATTTCTGGTGCACCCTTCGATCAATGAGATAGGATTATTCAATCCCTTGCTTATTTGATCATATCGCCTTGCCCTCAAAAGCAAGATTGATCTCGAGCTTAGTAACATACCGGTGGTTCGTGACTTTCCAAATATCTTCTTGGAAGTGTTACCGGGTTGTCTCCTGACTGTTATGTTGAGCTCGTGATCAAGTTGGTTTCCTGTAAACCACCCATTCTCCAAGACTCTGTGTTGGATATCCCTGAACTAGTTGGTTGAGCTAGACAACAACTTGGAGAGTTGGAAGATAAAAGTTTGCCTGACTTAGTTTGTTCCAAAGGGATATTCTTGTGTAGTGTGTGTTGAAGAAAGATGATATCTTCATCGATTGGTCCCTGTGATCAGTTGCTGGACCTATTGTCTTATCAATCTTTTGACTTGAGCATGGGCTATTATTAAGTCAAATCAGAACCAACGATATTCGTAATGTTGTCTTACTCGTGGTTGATCCCTCGAGCATACCCCATTACATGTTTTGGTCTGACCAGTGCTATCACCGTGTTCACATGATGGTGGAAGTCCAAAGGATATGGAAATTCCGATGAGTTGTTGTTGAACCCATCAGCAGCATTTTGTCTCCCCCATGAGTCATGTTGAACATCAACCTAGTGTTGGAAACTTGTGTAAGCATTTCTTCATGTTCCGTTCATGAAGCTTATGCTTGGATGGAAAGGGTGACTTCCTCGAATTCATGTGCTTTAGGTGTAAGTTGCCGCCATGAATTTGACAAAGGTTTGTTTTGTTTCCTTTGGAATCATCCCAAGTCAGTCATGCACGCGCGAAGTATTCTGTGGTTCGATAGACTGATCATCTTCATTCCATATGAATTCCATAGCACACCAAGCCACTGATTGATTTGTTCAAGGAAAAGGAGTTGTTGTGCAAATCCTAGGTCATGCACAAGACTTTGATATCCTCGTTGATGGTTCCCCACCTGAACTCGGTAGTGTCTTATGATAAGACTACTATGTGGTCATTCTTGTCTTGGACAACACGTTCACATGTTAGTAGCAGAACCAGCTCATGTTTTGGAGCTTGCTATCGTAGTTCATTCCCGAGAATCTCGCAACATCTTCTCGTCGATTTGTGTTGCAAACTTTCATTTTTCTTCTAGACTCGATGAGTCTGGAATATCCTAACACCAATCGGATCTGAATCTCGAGGCGGATATGATGGTTGGAACATTCCCAGCATTTGCATTTTGTTCCCAGCTTGCACCCTATTGTGCCAACTCCCCATGGGCTGCCTTTCTCGGTAGTTGCTGTCCAATATAATCTTCAAAAGTGGACTTACCATGGGTCCCATCCATTCCTGGTGATAAGCAAAAATCATCCATTGCGTTGTCTTCAACAAGGTAGTCCACATCATCCATCCTAGTCTGGGTATGCCATCCCATTGCACTCCACCAAGCGATCATTCGTGATTGCCGTAGGCTGGTATAAAGAGTTCCAATGATCTATGGATCAAAAGTAATTCTTTTTGCCACTTAAGGGAATAGTTCTTTGCGTCACCTTTCCTAAGGTGTCCCGTTATGGAATCATGGCAATCATCTCTTTGTTACTCTGAAACATGCACCATTTTACTTAAGCGTGGAATGGTTGCCTACCAATTTGAACCTTCGTCATCCATTGCTTCTTCATCATTCCAAATGTGTGTTTGGTGTCTCAACTCAAGAGTTGTTCTTACGTCTCTCCATGAACTGATCTTGAGTTGCTCGATCTTCAAGAAGATTAAATCCTGTAGGGTTTCCCCTCTTTACATTGTTGTGTCGAGTGAAGATCTCGAAAGCAAAGACGTCAAGACCAAGATGATGGAATGAATCAACATTTTCGAGAAGGGCAAATGGATCATGAAGATTGTGATAGTTCTGTGACTCCCCTTTTCCTCTTACCTCACGTCTTGAATCTCGGGGCGAGATTCTTGTTTAGTGGGGGTGAGTTGTCACAGCCCTAGAGCTTGGTTGTAACTAGAGGCATTGCATCCATGCATCATGTTTAATTTTCATGAAATTTGAAATGGGGATGACCAAACCCTAGCACCAAAGCAATTCAAATAGGTTCAACTTCAAAATATTTTCAGAACCCAAATGGCCTTCAAAATGTTCACCATTTTTGGAAAAATCTTGAAACAAGAACCAGAGATGTTGCACATTTTTCCATGACATTTGGATCTTTGAATTAAATCATAAGTATTTGAATTTGGACATTTAAATTCTATAAAATATTTTAAATGTCCAAATACTCCTAAACTGAAATGTTCCATGTTAGGTATATTCTATACATTGGGCATGCACAGTTTGGTGATTTTTGAAAGTGCTTGGATATTTTTAATAAAGCACAGAGTTTTCGAATAATAGAAAACAGTAAATAAAGAGAGAGAGAGAGAGAGAGAAGGACTACCGCGCCACGTCTCCCAGCCCCACTCCGGCCCAGCTCCTCCAAATGCCCACCCACCACCGCCTCCTTTCCTGCCGCCTACCTCCTCTGCCAGAGGATGAGCCGCGTGGCCGCCAGCACACGGCCACCGACGGCCACCTCCTGCTTGTCCCCCACGCTCTGGGCGCCCCGCGATGCCACGCACACCCCGACCCCTCGTCCTCTCCTCACTCTCCTGCGCTCCTTCCCTCCTCTGTTCCTCTCTCCGGCGCCACTGTCGCCGTTCGCCCGCCACCACCGACCTCCCCACGGCCAGCCATCCTGCCCACGAGCTCCGCCTCACTGCCCGCGCACCTCTCGCCAACCACACGACCGCTGGGGCGCGAGGCGGCACCACTGTCTTCGTTTCCATCGCCGTCAGCCGGAGATCCCCTCGATGCTCCGCTCGCTCAGTGCCTCCCGAGCTCGCCGATGCCATCGCTGCACCCGCCGTGAGCTCCTCGCTGCTTCCCCTCTCCCCGACTCGCTTTCTTCCTCTAGCCACCGCCCCCACGAGCTCCCCGAGGCCGCCGTCCGCCATGGCCAGAGGCTCTCGACCCGAGCCCCTCTGCTCGAACCCGTGGCACCAGCGTGTTTACGGTGGCCCATGGATGCCACCTAGCCCATCAGCTTCTCCCCTAGTGCACCGCAGCCTCGTTCCCAGCGCAATGAACTCCGGGCGGCCGCTGCTCGACGCGGCGCCATTTCCGCCACCCACCCGCTAACTCCACCAAGAGCTTGGCTCGTCCCATTCTCCTAGATGCCCTCCATGGCCCATTTGGTCGCCGGAGTGGCTAAAACCACTTCCGCCCGCTAAGGCTGGCTCGGTGACTAAACGCCGGCAGCCGACGTTGACTTTGACCACGGTGGGCCCTAGTTGACCTGTTGACCCTATGATGTGGGGCCCACCTGTAACTATTTAGGATTAGTTTTAATTAATTTTTAGTTAAGCTAATTATACTGACACGCGGGACCCACTGTCAGGATTGACCCGGACCATGTCTCGTTGACCACTGACGTCACACTGACGTCAGGCTGACGCAGTAATTGATTTTCTGGATTTAATTTAATTCAGGAAATTTCAGAAAATACCCCAAACTTCAAATATTCATAACTTTTAATCTGTAACTCCAAATTAAATAATTTATATATGAAAAATGATCAGAAAAATATGAAGAATCTGTTTATGGCACTTTCATGCATGATTAAACAAGTTAACCTCACTGAATAGGATGAATCATGATTAGGGCAATTTATGAAATAACATTTGGAGTTGGAATTTGTTCTTGTTTGAATTCCACTTCAATTAACTTGGCTAGATTTTGCATTAGGTGAATTCAGTACCTTAACATGACATGTCATTCATGTGATTGTGCATTGCATTGATTGTGTTCCTTCTCGATTGCGGTGTTTGCCCCTCTCAAGAGACGACGTTAGAAGCGAATGTTCGATGACACCGATGAAGAACTATATTATCTTCAGAAGTGTCAGGCAAGCAAAACCCCCTTGTCCATTCCGATATAATCCCACTCTCTCGCTCCTTCTCTATTTTACTGCATTAGGACAACAACGACTCATGTGTTACTTGCTCATGTAGCTGAACCCCTTTATCCTCCGCATGACCTGTCATTCCACAAGAATTAGATGAAACCCACTAGCATGAGGAGGAGTTGTTTGAGCCTGTTGTGCCTACTCATTCATGCTTGTTGTCATGCCTGCTATCGCTTAGAGTTGAGTCAGTCTGATTCATCGGGAATGAATTGGAATGGTGTGTGAACATGTCCCTCTTGTGTGTGAGCTAAGTGTGTGAATACGTTTTGGTAAAGGTAGCGGTGAGAGGCCATGTAGGAGTACATGGTGGGTTGTCTCATTGCAGCCGTCCTCAGGAACTGAGTTCTGTGTTTGTGATCCATGAAACAGTTACTACCACGCATTGGGCCCGAAACCAATGGACCCTCTCGGCTTCTTAACCACTCTTGTCCTTAGTCCGGGAGTTGCAAGTAGTTTCTGGTGTTTGTAGCATGCTGGGGGCCGCACGCAACGCTGACCGTAGGGGTGGGTTGTGTTGCGGTAGGCACCGTGGCCCGGTGTACCGATTCGCCCGCTTTCGTGTCTCGGGAACCCTGCACACATCGTTCGGGGCTGTATGGGAAACCTCGGCCGGACTCCTCATGGATGGAACCCGAATAGGCGATAAACCTGGACTAGGGACTTGTGTGTTTAGGTAGGTCATGGCCGACACCCACATTGGGCTTCCGCTTGAAGGTTGCCGAGTACATGTCGTGTAAACGGCGGTAAGTGGTGAGAGCGTGTGTGAAGAAGTACACCCTTGCAGGTTTAATATGATCTATTCGAATAGCCGTGTCCACGGAGAAGGACTTCTGGGTTGCCTATTTCAGTTCATAGACAAGTGAACGTGGATACTCTAAAATGCGCAAGATAAGCGTGAGTGCTATGGATGGCGTTCTCGTAGGGAGACGGGAGCGGGTCCATAGTGGTGTATTGATATGGTGAATATGTGGACTCGTGTGCGCCACCTCAAAAGAGTTACTTGCAGTAGTAGTTTAGGATAGCCACTGAGTCAAAGCTGGCTTGCTGCAGTCAAACTCCACCACCCCCTTTTGATAATGATACATATGTAGTTAGTTCTGATGTAAGTCTTGCTGAGTACGTTTGTACTCACGTTTGCTTATTTTATGTTTTGCAGAGAGACTTCAGTCTCGTTAGTAGTTCCGCTTGGACTTCGACGGTTAGCTTGTTACCTCAGCTACGATCTTGTGCCCTCGGCAGGATCTGGTAGATAGTCAGGCTTCTCAGCCTTTTTCATTTACAGTTGTCTGTACTCAGACATGCTTAGCTTCCGCTTGTGCTTTGACTTGTATGCTCTGAGTGTTGGGTCATGAGACCCATGTTTGTAATATCTCGCTCCTCGGAGCCTATTGAATAAATATTTGAGTCGTAGAGTTATGTTGTGATGCCATGTTGTATCTACACATATTGAGCATATTGTGTGTATGTTTGAAATGCTTGGTATGTGTGGGATCCGACAAACTAGTTGTTTATCCTTGGCGAGACTCTCATATGGGGAAATCTAGTCTCGTGCTTCCGGCGATAGTAGTCCGCTACAGCCAGTTCACCGAGTCCTGCTAGCCCAAAGCACTACCGCTTGGACACTTGATCGGCGGCATGTGTTTCACTTCGTTCCTATGTCCTGTCCCTTCGGGAAATGTCACGCGGTGTTATTCGAGTCCTGCCTAGCACTACATGCCGGGATACCGGAGTCCTGTTAGCCCAGTGCTACAGCCCGAATTTATCGTTGATGACCGACATGCTCGATGTGATTCATGTATGCCTGTCCCCATAGGTTAGCGCCCGCTTTGGGTTCACGACTAGCCATGTCGGCCGGGTTCTTTATCATGTGGATGCTAGCGACACCGCTCATATACGTGAGCCAAAAGACGCAAACGGTCCCGGGCCATGGTAAGGCGACACCCGTGGGAATATCGTGCGTGAGGCCGCAAAGTGATATGAGGTGTTACCGGCTAGGTCAATGTGATTTGGAATCGGGGTCCTGACATATACCATGCTCTAGGAGCTTGTTTAAGACCATAAAGAGCTTTGTGAAGTTTGTAAACATGATTGGGTTTCTTAGGATTGACAAAGCCGGGAGGTTGCTTAACATAAACTTCCTCCTCTAGTTCACAATTTAGAAAAGCACTTTTAATGTCCATTTGGTACAAGGTGGTATCATGATGATTAGCATAGGCAAGTAAGATGCGAATGGACTCAAGTCTAGCAACGGGAGCATAAGTCTCACCATAGTCCATACCTTCGACTTGTGTGTAGCCTTAGGAGACGAGACGTGCTTTGTTGCGAACTACTTGTCCATCTTCATCTTGCTTGTTCCGAAACACCCATTTGGTACCGATGATGTTGTGGTTGTTGTCGGGCTTCTCAACCAATGTCCAAACTTGATTCCTCTCAAAGTTGTGTAGCTCTTCATGCATAGCATTTATCCAATCACGAGATCTTCCAATGCTTCTTCAACCTTCATAGGTTCAATTTTAGAGATGAAAGAATAGTTTTCACAAAAGTTAGCTAAACGAGTTTTAGAGCGAGTGATTCTCCCGGTTTGAATGTCAGTGTAGATTTGCTCGACAGAATGGTCTTTAGCAATTCTTGATCAAACTCGTGAAAGCTTTTGCTTGGGTCTTCGTTGAACATCTTCTTCTTCTTGTTCTTCTTCTTGGCCTTCTTCATTGTTGGCGTTGTCGTTCTCTTGTCATGGTGGAGAAGGAGGTCGTTGACGTTCATCTTGATGCACTTCCTCGTTTTCTTCATCTTGGTGTGTCCCACTTGTGGATGCTTCCGTATTAACTCTTGGTTCACCTTGTCGTGAAGTAGAAGCTTCCACTTGAATAGACGAGGTACTCTCCTTCACTTCCGTTGGATGGACCTTGCCAATAGACAAGTCTTGGATTGCTTCCGAAGGGTCTTTGTCTCCTACATCAATTGGCAATTGCTCTATTTGCGAGCCGTTAGATTCATCAAACTTCACATCTACCGTCTCTTCAACCTTTCGGGTGAAATTGTTGTGAACACGGTAAGTGTGAGAGTTTGAGCCATAACCTAGTAGAAAACCTTCATGAGACTTAGGAGCAAATTTAGAACGACGATGCTTATCAAGAATGTAGCACTTTGAGCCGAATACTTGAAATTATCCAACTTGGGGGTTGTTACCGGTGAGGAGCTCGTATGCCGTCTTGCCGAGTAGCTTGTGAAGATACAAGCGATTTGTTGCATGACAAGCTGTCTCAACCGCTTCTGCCCAAAAGTGCTTCGGTGTCTTGTACTCATCAAGCATCGTTCTCGCCATTTCGATGAGCGTCCGGTTCTTCCTCTCAACAACTCCATTTTGTTGAGGTGTGTACGTAATGAGAACTCGTGTGAAATCCCTTCTTCATCAAGAAAGGTGTCCACATTTGCGTTCTTGAACTCCGTTCTGTTGTCGCTGCGAACCTTCTTGATCTTTACTTCAAATTGATTTTGGGCCTTTCTAGCGAAGTTTTTGAAGATCTTTTGGACCTGCGATTTATCATCGAGAAAGAACACCCACGTAAATCTTGAAAAATCATCAACTATAACTAGACCAAAAGAATTTCCACCGAGACTCTTGTAGGAGTTGGGACCAAAGAGATCCATGTGAAGTAGCTCGAGTGGCCTCTTTGTGGTCATGATGTTCTTCACGGGATGCCTTCCTCCAACCTGTTTACACCTTGACAAGCACCGCAAAGTCTATCCTTATCAAATATGACATCGTTAACTCCAAGGATATGATTCCCTTTAATAAGCTTGTCAAGGTTTCTCATGCCAACGTGACCTAATCGTCTATGCCATAACCAACCTTTTGAGGATTTAGCAATGAAGCAAGTTTTAGGTTGAGCCTTTTAGTGAAATCAACAATGTATAGATCACCTCTACGCACAATCGGTAAAGACCATTTTATGATTGTCTCGACGAAACACTTGACAATCTACTTTAGTAAATAGGACATTGAAACCAAAATCAGCAAGTCTAGATACTGAAAGTAAGTTGTAGCCAAGAGATTCAACGAGCATGACATTCTGAATGGAGCTATCATGTGAGATGGCCACCTTACCAAGGCCAACCACCTTACCCTTTGAGTTGTCACCGAAAGTGACAAACTTTCGAGGACTATCATTTTCAGCAAGCTCACGAAACATGTCTTTATCTCCGGTCATGTGATCGGTACATCCACTGTCAAGAACCCATTCCTTTCCTCCTGACACATATCCCCGAAGATTTGCCATAAGACCAAAGTGTCTCATTGCATCATCAAGATCGAAGTCACTATCATCATCCTCATCATAGTATCCATGTTCAACATCGTCATGTGGTGGATCAAATCCTAGAGAGGGTAATTCGTTAGAGTGAGTTTGACAATGATCTTGCTTATGAATTCTTATAGCTTCAGAAATAATATCACTAATAATTCCAACATCTCCTTTGGCACGCATAAGGTCGATAAGTTCAAATAGACGGTCACCAAACATAGGATCACTAGTATTCATTTTACTCAAAGCAATAGACTTGTAGAGAATTTCATCTAGATTTTTCAAGGAATAATTTGGAAAGCGTTCCTCAAGAAATTTCCATATAGTGTAGGCACACTCAAAAGTAGGCAAGATTCTAATCAAGTTTCTAGGCAAGCTTCTAGTGATAAGATTAACAGTTCTAAGATTTCTAGTCATGTCAATAGATTCATCAAGAGTAGGATGCATAGGATCAACATGAGGAGCACAAGGGCTAGCAATGTACTTGTTCAAATGATATTGATTGAAAATTACAAGCATCTCATTTTTCCACTGATGAAAATACTCTCCATCAAGAATAGGCACTCTATGACTAAGACTCCCCAAAGTAGACTCATCCATCTTCCTCCAGAGGTGATTAAACCAAGGCAATGGAGACCAAAGCTCTGATACCACTTGTAGGATCTTGAGAAGAGGTGTCTAGAGGGGGGGGGGGGTGATTAGACACTAAGTACCAAAGTTGCAGTTTTTAACCTTATTAAAGTTTAAGTGGAGTTTAGGCACAAATTTAACTTTTTCAATGCATAACAAGCAAGCATGCAATGAGTATATGAGCAGCGGAAAGTAAAGCATGCAACTTGCAAGAAAGTAAAGGGAAGGGTTTGGAGAAATCAAACGCAATTGGAGACACGGATGTTTTTGGCGTGGTTCCGATAGGTGGTGCTATCGTACTTCCACGTTGGTGGAGACTTCAACCCACGAAGGGTAACAGTTGCGCGAGTCCACGGAGGGCTCCACCCATGAAGGGTCCACGAGTAGCAACCTTGTCTATCCCACCATGGTAAATCGCCCACGAAGGACTTGCCTCACTAGCGGTAGATCTTCACAGTAGGCGATCTCCTTGCCCTTACAAACTCCTTGGTTCAACTCCACAATCTTGTCGGAGGCTCCCAAGTGACACCTAGCCAATCTAGGAGACACCACTCTCCAAGAAGTAACAAATGGTGTGTTGATGATGAACTCCTTGCTCTTGTGCTTCAAATGATAGTCTCCCCAACACTCAACTCTCTCTCATAGGATTTGGATCTGGTGGAAAGAATATTTGAGTGGAAAGCAACTTGGGGAAGGCTAGAGATCAAGATTCATATGGTAGGAATGGAATATCTTGGCCTCAACACATGAGTAGGTAGTTCTCTCTCGTAAATAGGATCTTTGGAAGTGTAGGTTCAGTCTGATGGCTCTCTCCACGAATGAAGAGGAGGTGGAGGGGTATATATAGCCTCCACACAGAATCTAACCGTTACACACAATTTACCAATCTCGGTGAGACCGAATCAACAAACTCGGTCAGACCGATTTTAGTAAACCTAGTGACCGTTAGGGTTTTCGGTGGGACTGATTTGCATCTCGGTAGGACCGATATGGTTAGGGTTAGGGCATGACATAATCTTGGTGAGACCGATTACACAAACTCGGTGAGACCGATTTTGGTAATTAGCTAACCAGAGAGTTGGTCAGGCAAACTCGGTTGGACCGATTACTCAAACTCGGTGGGACCGATTTCGGTAATAAGTTAACCAGAAAGTTTGCATTGTAATCTCGGTAGTACCGATTCTCAAACTCGGTGAGACCAATTTTGATAGTGGACATACACAGAGAGATTACAATCCCATCTCGGTGAGACCGAGATTCCTATCAGTGAGACCGATTTGCCTAGGGTTTGTGGCAGTGGCTAAGACATCCAAACTCGGTGGCGCCGGATAGGAAGAATCAGTGAGACCGATTTTGGCTTTAGGTTTAGGTCATATGTGGATGTGAGAAAGTAGCTGAGGGTTTTGGAGCATATTACTAAGCACATGGAGCAAGAGGCTCATTAATCAACACCTCATCCCTCCTTGATAGTTCCTATCAGTGAGACCGATTTGCCTAGGGTTTGTGGCAGTGGCTAAGACATCCAAACTCGGTGGCGCCGGATAGGAAGAATCAGTGAGACCGATTTTGGCTTTAGGTTTAGGTCATATGTGGATGTGAGAAAGTAGCTGAGGGTTTTGGAGCATATTACTAAGCACATGGAGCAAGAGGCTCATTAATCAACACCTCATCCCTCCTTGATAGTATTGGCTTTTCCTATAGACTCAATGTGATCTTGAATCACTAAAATATAAAATGAAGATTCTTGAGCTTGAAGCTTTAGCCAATCCTTTGTCCTTAGCATCTTGAAGGAGTTCCCACATCCTTTAGTCCATGCCACTCCATTGTTGAACTTATCCGAAACATACTAGATAAAAGTGTTAGTCCAACAAGAGATATGTTGACATTAATTACCAAAACCACCTAGGGAGCACTTGTGCTTTCACTTGCCGCCCTCTCCTGCGGAGCACCGCGCCTCCTCTAGGCGGGCAGCTTCGCAACTCTGGCGGGTCTGCCGCGCGCTTCACGGTTGGAGCCCGCGGCGGGACGCTGTCCTTCCCATGCTGGCGCCTCACCGTCGCCGCCCCCTCCTCCCAATACGACCCGGCTCCGGCCGCGCCGCCGCCTCCTCCACCCGGCATGGCTACATCAGCGGCTCGCGTCAGCATCCCCAAAGCCGTCCCACAACCGGCGACTCAAGAAATACAAACAAGACACACCTGCTCGGAGCCCTGCGCCCGTATCGGCGGCCGCGGCCTCCCCTCCGCCATGGGCCTCGGGCTCTTCCGAGGCAACCCGCACCACCTACGCCTGCGCCCGGTCGTAAGGATGTCGGATGGCGTTCAGAAGCACCTCTCGCATCGCGTCGGGGCGAACAAGAAGATAAGAAGCAACGAAGTACGGAGACCAGGGACTCACCAATGGTGCCGGGTTCGCGTGGCTGTACGGGGCCTTTCCGAACTCCCAGTCAACCCCCTTGGAGATGTCGTTGACCCAGCGCGTGACCTGGTCCGCCGCCAGCCACGCGTTCGCCATGTGGTTGGGGTCCTGGAGGCTGGTCATTTGACCGCGAGGTGAATGCACTGCTGCAGCGGCAGCACCCGCCGGACAATGAAGGCGGTGATGAGGTCGGTGCCGGTGAGCTTCTCCCGCTCCTTCATCACCGACACTCGCTCGCACAGGTTGAGCACCTCCTGCGACGGGTGCTTGGGGTAGTACCCCCAATTCTGCTTCCCCCACGGCGGCGAGTTGATGAACGGCGGAAGGTTGATGCGGTCCTCGCCGAGGTTGTAGACGTAGAAGAAGGAGTTCTGCCATTTCTTGGCAGAATCCTCCTGCGGCATCCTCGAGCAGTCGGCGCCCGACCGCTTGGTGATGACGGCCGCCCCGCACTCGGACATCTCCCCGGCCTTCGGCCCCTGCTACTTCAGGGAGAAGAAGGGCACCCAAAGGTCAATCGAAGGCTTGAACCCCCAGGTACCCCTCGCAGAGGGTGACAAAGCCGGACAGCTGCACGATGGCGCCGGCGCCGAGATGGTGGGGCTGGAGCCCGAAGAACTCCAGAAAGTTGCGGAAGAAGCCGCTCGCGGGCAGCCCAAACCCGCGCTTGAAGTGCGGCAGGAAGACCACCCGCTTCGAGCCCTCGGGCCGCGGCTCCCGCTCACCCTGCGGGAGGCACGCCTCGACCTCCTCCGCCCTCGGTAGGCGCCTGGTGTCAGGGAGGTACGCGATGTCGTCAAGGGCGACGGTCGAACCCATCCACGATCCTAACGGCAGCGCCATCGACCCAAGCGCGGAAGAAAGAAGGAAGAAGATGGCAAGAGAGCTCTGCTCAAGACAGCGGGCGTCGCAGCTAGCAGTGGTCGTCAGAAGCAGAGGGAGGATGAAGAGGCAGGGGGCACGAGGGTGAATGATCTCCGCCGCTCCCTTCGCCCCCAATTTATAGGCCACGATTTGAAACATGGGGAAGTGGGATTGTTTGCGCTCGCCCCTCCCACTTCCCCGCAATAAGTGTGCACGTACGCACGCAGTAACTGCCTGGAGAATGGCAACCGACCCACGGATGCCGCAATAAATCCGCGCGCGTGGGTCAAGGGTGCGTGGCGGCGGGCCCCAGGCCGTCGCCCCATCTTGTCACGCGTGTGTCCTGTCAGGCCCCTCCGGCTCCCAGGCGCCACATGGCAGCCGCGCGAAGCCCAAAAGATTGCCCAAGATTCGTCGAACTCCTCAGTTTCCCGCCACGAGCGGGATGCCGCGATCCGGCTCCCAGAAGCCGGCACACAGTGGGTCCTGCCGGACCCGGCGGTCACCAAATCCGCCTCTGCAAGGGGGGAAACTGCGAAGGCCCTCTCATCTGAAGACGGCGGACCTTCACAGCTTCGGGGACTACTGTCGGGGGATAACCCCAGGCAGGCAATGGAACCCGGATCCTTTTCAAAAATAACGGGGCCAGCATTGCCCCTCAATCCGGCTCGCATTGGCCGGGTCGCTCAACCCAGCCAAGCCCTGCGACCCGGCCGAGCTCTGCAACCCGGCCAGACTCCTCAACTCGGCCCCAACAACCAAGCTCAAGACTTCCCCAACAAGCCAGCACCGCCCTTGGCGTGTTCTCGAAACCCGGCCAAGGGTCAGCGGCCGTCCCATCCCAGTCGTACGATGGGGCGGTCTCCACCAACTGATGACCGAAGCCACAATGCCCCGCCCATGCCTCTGGTCAGCCGGACGAAGTGCCCCCCACCTACCCGCTGACCAGGGCTGGCGTGGCAACAGTGTGCCCGATGTCACCCATGACACCGGTAGGAGGCGACCTAACGGAGCACCACTATAGCCGACTCGACTCGGCCACGCCCTGACGACCGACAAGACGGCACACTGTGCCCCCTAGGCGCATGGGGCCCGTGACCGGCGAGCCCTGGTACCCGACGGGTCCCAGCACCGGGTTCCTGGACACTGACAAATCGGCCCTACAGCCTTGCAACATTACCCATGTACCCCTGGGGGGTGGACCTATAAAACCCCCCAGGAGCCCTCATGCATACGGGCAAGCAATGCAACACACTCACCTATCCACCCACTCACGCGTCTAGCAAGCAACATCCGAGGAGAGGGAGCAGCCTAAGCCTTGGCCTGACCTCCTTCTTCCTCCATACAGCTCTAGGAGCAACTCTGTACTGTTACATATAAACCACACTCGGCAGGACTAGGGGTGTTATCTCTCCGGAGAGCCCCGAACCTGGGTATGTCTTGCGTCCCGCGCTCGCTCATGCCGACCTCGCCTCTGGAGCCCACCAGTGCCCTCGAGCCTCCTCCTATCTTTAGCCATCCCTTGGCATCTGCCGTGCACCCACCATGACACATACTTTGGTGTTTACCTACGGTATAGTATTTGGAAACACTCCAAACCTAGGGTTTTCGGAGGTCGAAGCAGAAAGTCTGCCATGAAAATCGTTTTACAAATTCGGCTGGAGACAAGTTTGTCGATAAAAGTACATTGCTACTTGGAAACAAAAACTTCTTCTTCCTCTAGACCCTCTAACAGGTTGTCTAGTTTACAATCTTGTTGGGAAAACTTGGCGGCCACCTTCACTTGGTCGTACACCAGGCTAACCAGAATTTCTTGTCCATCGGATCCTCGAGGTCCGACCCGCGCCATATGATTTGGATCAAGTCTGGTGTACCATGTTTTTACATGGCCCAGGCTTCCCGAGCACCTTCTCGGCATGCCGATATCTTCCATATCCCAATACGGCGCCGAGCTCCCTTGAATAAATTCACGAGTTCCTCCATACTTCCTGGAGGAGAATCGGCTGGCCATAAAGCCTTAGCGATGTTTCTCATTACCTTTTGCGCTCACTCATGCACCTTGGACAGCTCTTGTAGCAGGTCGCCTTGAAATCCGGACACCTCTTCTTTGGGCCGCCCAGTCAACACACCTACAGAAATAAACTTCTTAGGATTCGCATCAGCGAACTATACGACAGTAAGTTAAAAGGCATACAGAATATGCCACCTCTCAGCTTTCTGTTCTCCTTTAAGGCGTCGCCAGTTGGGCTCGCGCATCTTTTAGCTCTTCGTCGAGCTAGGTGTTGGCATCCTACAGCTTGTTCTTCTCGTCCCTGGTCCGTGTCAGTACGCGTTGACCAGCGGCCTCTTGCCTTTCGGCATGTTCTTTGTCCGCCTGCACGGCCTTTAGTTTCTCTTCCAGCTGATCCGACGATCCTGCCATCGTAAAATACAACAGTGTTTATTCGCATAAACATTACTGACACATGATTATGTTACAGAAGGGGACATTACTAGTCAGTGCCTCCTTGGATTTCTCCAGTTTGGCGATAACATCAGTCAGCCGGGTCCGACACTGTTCTAGCTCCCGAGATAGCATGTTATTCTTCCCAGTGAGTATCTGATCATACATTGATCCTTAAAATTAGTCGCTTCAACTGTTTTCAAGTCTCGGGGGCTACTGGTATATGGCTATTAAATATACACAAAATGATCTTACCCGCATATCCTTTGAAAGCTGGTAAGTGGCTCCAGCAAGCCCATCCCGAGTAGCTCGGATGTATGCATCCTCCGAGCTAAAGGCATTGAATGCATCTTCAGTAAAATTAGGATCGTGCATAGCTGCCCTCCGGTGCTGATGGTTCATTGCACTCTCCACTTCGGAGTTGGTGACGGATACATTATCCGAATCGTCGGAGAGAGGACAATCCGACGTTGCACCCGTATCAACTCTAGCCCTAGAGGCAGGGTCCGGGGTTGGATTGGTGGACATATCTCCGGCAAGGTCTCCGGATACAGTCCGGTGAATTCTCTTCCTGAAATATGGCACAACAAAAAACGTCACAATTCGGTATGTTTGCCGCAGGGTGTATTGAAAACCGTACCTTTTTTTATGAAGGTAGGGGCTTGGAAGTATCGCCGCCCGCCTTTCTTTTTGAAGACCCACCTTGTGTCGGCATATCCTTCTTAAGGGACTATCACGATGCAGCGTGGCGTGACGAGCGCCACCCCTTTGAAGCATGAGACAGTGCAGTGGGTGAGGCGTGATGGGAAAACTCTTTTGGAGGAGACACTCCCTGGGCACTTACATGAGAAGAAGGGAGAAGGCCGGGGTAATCGGCTACAATGGCCACTTCTGTACCGTCGGAGGTCGCCTGATAGAAGACCCCCTCCTTGAGCTCCACGAATATATCCAGATCCTCCTCAAATCCGGGATCCATGTCCCGAATATGGTCCTCCGGCTGCGAAGCAGGGCTATAGATCCCCGCGGTGGCCTTCCTCCATTCCTGTTAAAAGTGGTCGGGTCAAGTTCAACCAGTTGCGACTCAGGAAGAGGATTGAGTGAGGTTATGTATTAAAAGCTTACCCAGCTAGGGGGGTTGTACATGGAAAAGCCCTCTCGGCACTTAAGGCGAGTGAATTCTTCTTTCTCCCCTTTATAAAGATCAGCCAACATGGCGACCAGGCCAGCGAAGTTGTCCGGACCCTTGCGCCCGTAGCGAGATGTATCATCCTCCCCATTGTAGTTCCACATGGGGAGTCCTCTGGATTGGAGTGGCTGAACACCTCGCGCTATGGAAATCGCCATGCCGTCAATTATGGATAGTCCGGATTGGGCGAGTATTTTTATCTTGTCCATTAACATCTTAACCTCCGCACTATCTGCCACCTCGAGGCTCCGGGGGCGCCAGCTGTGGCGCTTTTTTAACGGAGCATTGGAAAATTCAGGAAGACCTCGTCGGATTGGGTCCGAGAGAACGACGTCTTCAATATAAAACCACTCCGAGGGCCACTCTCCAGATGCCTTCTTCGGAGTGCCGGATAGGTATCCTGTCTCGGCTATGCACCATACTTCGGCACCGCCCACCTCGAATATGGATCCCTGTTGGGAGCAAGGGACGAGGCAGAAAAGCTTCCTCCATAGCTCAAAATGGGCCTCGCAGCCTAGGAACAGCTCGCAAAGAGCAACGAAGCCCGCGATGTGCAGAATGAAGATTGGTGTGAGATTGTGCAGTTGGAGGCCATAGTACTCTAGGAGACCTCGGAGGGAAGGATGGATTGGAAATCCAACACCTCTTAAGAGAAAGGAAACGAAGCACACTCGCTCCCCTTCAGAAGGATTTGGGAAATTTTCTGTCAGGGCTTCGCCAGTAAAAGAATTTAATCTCGCCTGAACGAGGACTAGATCCACAGGGGGGAGATAGCCCTGCACCTGGAGCTTGGTCAGCTTGGCATGGGATACAGAGCAGCTCTCCCAATCGTCTTTTTGAGGGCCGTGAGGGCGGGAGGAAGAGCTAGGAGCGTTGGCCATGACTGCGTGGTTTCTCGAGGCAAGTTCAAAGGATTTTCACCTGGTATGGAATGGCATCTGAGATCTAAGCTCCTTAAATAGACATCTTCCATATGCTGTTGAGGGGTTATCTGTAAAAGCGCTTGGACGCTTCGTATTAATTTGCCATGTGGAAGCTGAGACGGCGGAAGCACAGAAGCCGAAGGGTACGACATTTAATGAAAATCGAGCTGTTCGATGAATTCACCTTACCAAGACCGAAGATGTAAGGGCCGAATATAGCCCTTCGGTTCAGATGCTTTGAAGTATTCGGTGGAGGAACCCGCCTTGCAATGCCGAAGACAATTTGCATGCCGGACACGTCGTCATTGAAGACTGGTTCAGGGGCTACTGAGCGAGTCCTAGATTACGGGGTCCTCGGGTGTCCGGGCTATGTGACGTGGGCCGGACTGATGGGCCGTGAAGATACAAGACGGAAGACTTCCCCCGCGTCCGGATGGGAATCTCCTTGGCGTGGAAGGCAAGCTTGGCGTGCAGATATGAAGATTCCTTTCTCTGTAAACTGACTCTGTACAACCCTAGCCCCCTCCGGTGTCTATATAAACCAGAGGGTTTAGTCCGTAGAGGCAATCATAATCAGACAGACTAGACGTCTAGGGTTTAGCCATTAGGATCTCGAGGTAGATCAACTCTTGTAACCCCTATACTCTTCAAAGTCAATCAAGCAGGAAGTAGGGTATTACCTCCATCAGAGGGCCCGAACTTGGGTAAACACCGTGTCCCTGCCTCCTGTTACCTTCAATCCTTAGACGCACAGTTCAGGACCCCCTACCTGATATCTGCCGGTTTTGACACCGACAGTGATCTCATGGACTTGGAAGTAGTAGAGAAGTTTCCTTGAGGCCATAACGAGACCAAAGATCAACTTCTGCACACCAGAGCACCTTGATCTAGCCCCCTGTAATAGGGAGATGACGAAGTACACTGGGTGTTGCACCACTTTCTTCCTTGCCACGTCCATGGGGTTGCTCTCGTTGCCGTGCTCATCGCTGTCCTGATCCTTCTCTGACTATGTCGGTTTCTTCTCACTTTCTGCCTCATCCACTTTCCACTGTGCTACCTAGGCCGCACTCACCACCTGGTTGGTCGCCTCCAAGTATAGCAACAACGGATCCTGAGGTTTGGGGGCAACCAAGGTAGGCACAGAGGACAAGCAGGTCTTCAACTCTTGCAAGGCTGCATCTGCTTCTGGGGTCCACTTCATAGGGCCGGCCTTCTTCAAAATCTTGAAGAACGGCAGGGCGCGCTCGACAGACTTGGAGATGAACCTGCTTAGCACGGAAACACATCCTGTCAGGCACCTCACATCCTTAACTGTCCTTGGCACTTGGATCTGCTTGATGGCCTTGATCTTGTCGGGGTTGGCTTTAATCCCGTGACGGGATACAAAGAACCCAAGCGGCTTGCCGGAGGGAACAACAAATACACACTTCTTCGGGTTGAGCTTCAGATTGATCTTGTGCAGATTATCAAACGTCCCCTCCAAATCTTGAATAAGGGTGGCCTTATCCTTGGTCTTCACCACAATATCATCCATATAGGCCTGTATGTTTCTGTGTAGCTATGGCTCAAAACCAATCTGGATTGCCCTTGCAAAAGTGGACCTGACACTCTTTAATCCGAATGGCATACAGACAAAGCAGTACGTACCACACGGAGTGATGAACGACGTCTTCTCTTCATCTTCCTTGGACATGAAGATTTGGTGATACCCAGAGCATGCATCTAGAAAGGAGAGCAAATCACAACCTGAAGTGGAGTCCACAATCTGGTCGATGCGCAACAAGGGAAATGGGTCTTTTGGGCAAGCCTTGTTGATATCTGTGAAATCTATGCAAAGCCTCCACTTCCTGTTAGCTTTCCGGACTTCCACTGGATTTGCCAACCACGTAGGATGTAGTACTCCTCTGACCAAACTAGTTGCCTCAAGCTTCTTGATATCTTGTGTAATGAACTACCGTCTTTCCAAAGCCTGCTTCTGGACTTTCTGCTTGACAGGTCGGGCATGTGGGCAGACATCAAGGTGGTGCTCGATTACCTTCCTAGGCACATCGGGGATATCAGATGGTTGCTAGGCAAACACATCGATATTCGCCCGCAGGAAGGCAATGAGCGCGCTTTCCTATTTGTCATCAAGGGTGGCGCTGATAGTGAAAGTACCATCAACGCCAGCTAGCCCTATCGAGACCTTCTTCACTTGGGGTGCGGCAACCTTGGATCTCTTGCTGTTAGAAAACTTCGGCACGTCATCAATGGGTGCCGTGCACTCGGTGGGGGCACGCTTCCCGGACTCTTTGCCGGAGCCCCTACAGCCTCTCTTCTTTCCTTTGCTTTCCTCGGCGGGAGCTGCCGCTACCTCTGCCGCAACTGCATCCCGGTACATCTTGTCCATACAAATAAGTGCATCCTTCTCATCTAATGGGATGGTGATGACTCCCAGTGGCCCAGGCATCTTCAAGGTGTTGTAGGCATAGTGGGATGCCGCCTTGAACATAGCCAAGGCCGGGCGTCCAAGAATCCCATTGTACGGCAGGGGGAGATCAACCACATCAAACACAATCCTCTTAGTCCGGTAGTTCAGTTCTCCCCCAAACGTTACCATCAACGTGATCTTTCCCTTAGGATGGCTCCTGCCGGGATTAAATCCTTGAAACATGCCGGTAATTTCTAGCTCATCCTCTCCTATCTGAAGCTTGCTGATGACTGCTGGGGAAATCAGATTCAACCCAGCCCCGCCGTCCACCAACATCTTTGTGACCTTGAGGTTGAGAATTGTTGGGGAGACCAACAACGACAAACATCCTAACGCACTAGTACGGCTAGGATGGTCCTCCTTGTCAAAGATGATGAGCGTATGGGACCATTTGAGCGGCTTCCGGGCCTTTGGCGCTGGTTCCACGACACTGACCTCTCATGCCCACCGTTTGAGCTGTTGGTGGGAAGTGTGCAAAGATGCACCTCCGTCAATGCACAGGGCGTCTGTGGCCTTCTAAAACTCTTGCTCGCTGGTTTCCTCTTCATCCCCTCCATCACTCTCATCATCACAGGTTTCCTTCTCTCGACCTCTGGCGGGCTTTCCACGGTTCCGAAAGGGTTTACCGGGGTGGTTTACTTCACCACCTCGGCCCTTACCGATATCAATATTATGACGTTTTTCCTTATCACACTTCTCATACTCTGCTTTCTGTTTCTTGACAAGCTCCTCAACTTGGTAACACTCTTGAAGGTCGTGGCCCTTGGTCCGATGAATCTTGCAGTATGGCCCATCGCCTTTCCCAGCTTTCTCGGCAGCCGCGGCCTCACGGCAGTTAGTGCATGCGGCAGCTTCCTTGCCGGGGGCCTCAGCTTTGGCCTTCTTGCCGGTACTAGGCGTACCAGATCCTTCAACAGTCATTACTGCCTTATCTCTTCGCTTCTTGCTCTTCTTCTGACTGGTTGATTCGTCCTCATCCTCTGAATCAACATTGGTGCAATCTTCCTCTCCGGGCAACCTCCTTCCCCCCTCCATCCGAGCACATTTATCCACTAAAGTGTAAAGCTCATTCACAGTCTTGGGCAACCGCACGTTCATCTTGGAACGAATACGACGGTTGCGCACATTGGATTGGAAGGCAGCTATCACGGCTGCCGGATGGATATTTGGGATATTCCTATGAACTTTGTTGAATCTCTCTAAATACTTATGGAGGGTTTCTCCTTCCTTCTACTGGAGAAGCTGCAAATCGCTGGCCTGCCAGGTTCCTGATGACCGCCAGTGAAGGCGCCAATGAACTCATGGCACAGGTCATCCCATGATGAAATGGAGTTCTCCGGTAGGTGCATCAGCCAAGACCTCACATTGTACTTGACGGCCAAAGGGAAGTAGTTGGCAAACACCGTCTCATCTCTTCCCCCAGCAGCCTAAACAACGATGGTGTAGATGCTCAGGAATTCTGCCGGGTTCAGCCTCCCGTCGTATTTCTCAGGTATCTCTGTCTTGAACGTGCGAATGGACGACTAACGGACTTGCCGCAGCTCCCGTGTAAAGGCAGGGCAGCCAACCTCGAAAGGTAGGCACCCACCAACACCGAGCGCGGGTTCGTCAACGTTGAGTCCGTCGCACCCGTTAGTCCGGCGGAGGTCGTCGCGGCGTTGCTTGATGATGACGCGGGCACCTCCTCTCCTGTCAGGACCCCGATCCTAAGTCACACCGATCTAGCATGTAACACCTCATATCACTTTGCGGCCTCACGCACGGTATTCCCACGGGTGTCGCCTTACCATGGCCCGGGACCGTTTGCGTCTTTTGGCTCACGTATATGATAGTGTCGCTAGCATCCATATGACAAAGAACCGGGCCGACATGGCTAGTCGTGAACCCAAAGCGGCGCTAACCTATGGGGACAGGCATACATGAATCACATCGAGCATGTCGGTCATCAACGTATATATTCGGGCTGTAGCATCGGGCTAACAGGACTCGGTATTCCGGGCTGTAGCGAGCTAGGCAGGACTCGAATAACACCGCGTGACATTTCCCGAAGACGGACATAAGGCAGTGAAACACATGCCGGCCGATCAAGTGTCCAAGCGGTAGTCTTTGGGCTAGCGAGGACTCAGTGAACGGGCTGTAGCGGACTACTATCGCTCGTAAGCACGAGACTACATTTCCCCATATGAGAGGCTGCCAAGGATAAACAACTAGTTTGTCGGATCCCACACATACCAAGCATTTCAAACATACACACATTATGCTCAATATGCGTAGATACAACATGGCATCACAACATAACTCTCGACTCAAATATTATTCATTAGGCTCCGAAGAGCGAGATATTACAAACAGGGTCTCATGACCCAACACTCGAGCATACAAGTCAAAGCACAAGCGGAAGCTAATCATGTCTCGAAAGTGCATAACTCTAAACGAAAAAGGCTAAGAAGCCTGACTATCTACCAGATCCTGCTGAGGCACAAGATCGTAGCTGAGGTATCAAGCTAACCGTCGAAGTCCAAGCGGAACTACTAGCGAGACTAAAGTCTCTCTGCAAAACATAAAATAGGCAAACGTGAGTACAAACGTGCATGCAAGACTTACATCAGAACTAGCTACATATGCATCATTATCAAAAGGGGGTGGTGGAGTTTGACTGCAGCAAGCCAGCTTTGACTCGGTGGCTATCCTGAACTACGAATGCAAGTAACTCTTTTGAGGTGGCGCACACGAGTCCACATATTCACCATGTCAATACACCACTATGGACCCGCTCCCGTCTTCCTACGAGAACGCCATCCATAGCACTCACGCTTATCTTGCGCATTTTAGAGTATCCACTTTCACTTGTCTATGAACTGATATAGGCAATCCAGAAGTCCTTCTCCGTGGACACGGCTATTCGAATAGATTATATTAAACCCTGCAGGGGTGTACTTCTTCACACACGCTCTCACCACTTACCGCCGTTTACCACGACATGTACTCGGCAACCTTCAAGCGGAAGCCCAACGTGGGTGTCGGCCACGACCTACCTAAACACACAAGTCCCAAGTCCAGTTTATCGCCTATTCGGTTCCATCCGCAGGAGTCCGCCGAGGTTTCCCATACAGCCCGAACGATGTGTGCAGGGTTCCGAGACACCAAGCAGGCGAATCGGTACACGGGCCACGGTGCCTACCGCAACACAACCCACCCCTACGGTCAGCGCGGCGTATGCCCCAAAGATGCTACAAACACCGAAACTACTTGCAACTCCCGGACCGAGGACAAGAGTGGTTAAGAAGCCGAGAGGGTCCATTGGTTTCGGGCCCAATGCGTGGTAGTAACTGTTTCATGGATCACAAACACAGATCTCAGTTCACGAGGGCGGCTGCAATGAGACAACCCACCATGTACTCCTACATGGCCTCTCACCGCTACCTTTACCAAATCGTGTTCACACACTTAACTCACACACGATGGGACATGTTCACACAACCATTCCAATTCATTCCCGATGAATCGGACTGACTCAACTCTAAGCGATGGCGGGCATGACAACAAGCATGAATGAGTAGGCACAACATGGCTCAAACAACTCCTACTCATGCTAGTGGGTTTCATCTAATTCTTGTGGAATGACAGGTCATGCGAGAGGATAAAGGGGTTCAGCTACATGCAGCAAGTAACACATGAGTCGTTGTTGTCCTAATGCAGTAAAATAGAGCAGGAGCGAGAGAGTGGGATTATATCGGAATGAACAAGGGGGTTTTGCTTGCACAGCACTTCGAAGATAATAGTTCTTCATCGGTGTCATTGAATAATCATCGTCGATACATCGTCTCAAGGGAGGGACAATTACCGGCAAACAAGAGAGAACACAATCAATGCAATGCACATATATGATGCATGATCATGTTAAGGTACTGAATTCACCTAATGCAATAATAATCCAAGTTAGTTGAAGTGGAATTCAAACAAGGTTGAATTCCAACTCCAAATGCTATTTCATAAATTATCCTAATCATGATTCATCCTATTCAGTGAGGTTAACTTGTTCAAACATGCATGATCATGGCATAAACAGATTCTTCATATTTTTCTGATCATTTTTCATATATAAATTATTTCCATCCGAGTTACGGTTGAATTTATATGATTTTTAGAAGTTTAGAGTATTTTACGGAATTTCTTGAATTAAATTAAATCTAGAAACCTAATTATTGCGTCAGCCTGACGTCAATGTGACGTCAGCGAGTCAACAGGGCGCCCCAGGTCAAACCTGACGTGTGGGGGCCACACGTCAGTGACTAACTAAACTAACCTAGTTAATTAGCACTAACCTAGGTTAAGTTAAATTAATTTAAACCTAAACTAGATTAGTTAGCAGGCGGGGCCCGCATGTCGATCGACCGGGGTGGTCAAACCCCGGTCAAAAGGTCATCGCCATCGGCGGCTTGACGCCAGCGACGTCGAAGCGCCGGGCGGAGCGCCGCTGGGTTGCTCCACCGGTGGCTAAAAGCGCCGCGGAGGGCACCGGAGCCCTTCCTCCTGCGCATCCAACAGAGGCCAGAAGCGGCGGGTCGCGGAGTTGGCGACGGCGTTGAGCCGGCGGCTGCGAAACCACGGCACGACGCAAACGTTGCTGCGGTGCACGGGAGGCCAACCGAGGGCCTCTACGGCTTCCCGAGACCTGTGGAACATGCCGGAGCTACGGGACGGCGTAAAGCTTCGGGGCGCGAGGCTCACGGGCCATGTATGGCGAACCACAAGCGGCGAGCTTGTTCGGTTCGGCAGAGAGAGCGAGACAGAGGAGAGGGAGGGCGTTGGAGAGAGGAGAGGGGCCGAGGGGCACGGGCGTCGTCGTGGCGCCTCCCAAGGCGTCGAGGGGAGCCAGCAGCGCAGTAGGGAGGAGGTGGCGAGCTCGGCTGGCCGCCAGTGTCCCTCCCTCGCCTCTTGGCAGAGGTAGGCGACAGCGGCGTTCGGTTGGTGGCCTGGGCCACCAACCCGCCAACGAGGAGGGAAAGAAGGTTGGGCGGGTGGGCTGCGGGTGAGGCCAGGTACAGTTCTCTCCTGTTTTTCCTATTTAACTCTGTTTTCCTATTTTCTGTAGTTTGTTTTGATTTAGTTTTAGACACTAAATCATTTTTTTATAACTCCTGAGATAAATTGGGGCATTATTTGGATTATTCCAAAAGCCCACAATTGAAACCAGAATTTTTGGAGCATTCAAAATATTTATAGTATTTAAATTCCCCAATTCAAATACAATATGGTTTATTCAAAATCCACAAATGCCTTGGAAAAATATCCATCACCTCTGGATATGGTTTTCACCTTTTTCCATTAATCATGAACATTTTTGCAAACCACTTTGGGTTTTGAAAATATTTCTGAATTTAAACCTATTTGAATTGCTTTAGTGCTAGGGCTTGATCATCCCCATTTCAAATTTCATGGAAATTAAACATGATGCATGGATGCAATGCTACTAGTTACAAGCAAGCTCTAGGGCTGATCTGGGGCTGTGACTCACCCCACTAAACAAGAATCTCGCCCAGATTCAAGGCGTGAGGCAAGAGGAAAAGGGAGGTCACAAACTATCATAATCTTCATGATCCATTTGCCCTTCTCGAAGATGTTGATTTACTCCATCATCTTGGTCTTGGCGTCTCGCTTTCAAGATCTTCACTCGACACGACAATAGAAAGAAGGGGGAAACCCTACATGATTCGATCTTCATGAAGATCAGGTAACATGATCAACTCACGGACTGAGACGGTGACACATCTCGAGTTGAGACACAAAACACATCGAGAGGGATGGAAGAACAACAACGGGGTTTGATTGGTGGCAACAATTCCACGCTTAGAAAGATGGTGGATGGTGTCAAGGTGGTGAGAAAATATTTGCCATGATTCAATAGCGGGGCACCTCAGGGGAGGTGACGCGAGGAACTATTCCCTTAAGTGGCAAAAGAATTACTTTTGATACAGAGATCATTGAAACTCTTCATACTAGCCTAAGGCAATTCACAATGATCGTTTGGCGGAGTGCAAAGGAATGGTACACCCGGACTAGAGTGGATGATGTGGACTACCTTGTTGAAGACAACGCAATGGATGATTTTTGCTTATCATCGAAGGTGGAGGGGACCCATGGTAAGTCCACTTTTGAGGATGATCTTGAATGTAAATTACTACGAAGGCAGCCCATAGTGAAATGGCATAAGGACGGTGCAAGCTGGGAACGAAATGCAAGCTGTTCGAATGTTCCAACCATCATATCTGCCCGAGATTCAGATCTGGTTGGTGTTAGGATATTTCAGACTCATCATGTCTGAAAAGGAAGGGTTGCAACACAATTCGACGAGATGGCGTTGCGAGATTCTCGGGATATGAACTACGATAGCAAGCTCCAAAACATGAGCTGGTTTTGCTACAAACATGTGAACATGTTGTCCTAGACAAGCATGACCACATGGTAGTCTTATAATAAAGCACTACCGAGTTCGGGTGGGGAAACCATCATCGAGGATATTGAAATCACTTCATAAATCCGGATTAGCTCTTATGAAGGAACTTCTTCTCCTTGAACAAATCAGTCAGTGGCTTGGGGGTGCTAGGAATACATACGGAATGAAGATGATCAGTCTATCAAACCATAGAATACTTCGCACATGCATGACTGACTTGGAATGATTCCAGAGGAAGCAAAACAAACCTTTCTCAAATTCATGGCGGCAACTTACATCAGATGCACATGAACTAGAGGAAGTCACTACTTTCATCCAAACATATGCTTCATGAACGAAACACGAAGAAATGTTTACACAAGTTTCCAACACTAGGTTGATGTTCAACACGACTCATGGGGGAGACGAAATGCTACTGATGGGCTCAATAGCAACTCATCGAAATTTCCATATCACTGGACTTCCACCATCATGTGAACACAGTGTTAGCATTGGTCAGACCAAAGATGTAATGGTGTATGCTCGAGGATCAACCACGAGTAAGACAACATTACGAGCACCGTTAGTACTGATTTGATTTGACGATAGCCCATACTCAAATCAAAGGATTGGTAGGACGATAGATCCAACAACTGATCACAGGAACCAATTGATGAAGATATCATCTTTCTTCAACACACACTACACAAGAATATCCCCTTGGAACGAACTAAATTAGGCAAGCTTTTATCTTCCAACTCTCCAAGTTGTTGTTTGGCTTGACCAACTAGCTCAGGGGTATCCAACACAGATTCTTGGAGAAGGGGTGGTTCACAAGAAACCAACTTGATCACGAGCCCAACATAACAGTCAGGAAGCAACCCGGTAACACTTCCAAGAAGATATTTGGAAAATCACGAACCACCGGTATGTTACTAAGCTCGAGAGCAATCTTGCTTTTCAAGGCAAGATGATATGATTAAGGGAGTGAGGACTTGACAAGATCCTAACTCGTCAATCGAAGTGTACACCAGAAATAAGGACTAGGTAGCACGATCAATCTTAGGATGATGATTTAATAACCAACACGCTAAGGATGAGAATATTGTCCATTTACTACCAAGCAACGAGTGGCTCGGAGTATTGATTTCGTACATCACAATTCACTTGCCGGCCTTCCGGTTGCATCAACACGGAACCGAGGAATGAACGATGATGGCGAGAGTATCACTGCGTCAAGAATTTCTAAGAGGTTGTGCAATTCCCATGACATTCTTGACATAAGATGGCAATACTTCAGGGTAGAACAGATTCAAAAGCTGAATTGGCATTTTGATCTGTGGAATACAACTACTTTGACCCAATCCTAGAAATGGATGAGGTACTGGAGTTTGTTTCTCCTAGTCATTCCGGAATGGAATGGCTTGACGGGCCACAAGGATAATATGCATTGATGACGGATGCACGACTACTCCTGACTATTAACTGATAGACGAAGGTCGGAATGCAACTGAGGAGAGCAACTCAGAGGAACATATAATTTTCTGAGTTGTGGATGCATGGATTAGTATGTCGAGCAAACTCAACATTTCTTCCGGATAACCCATGCAGAAAGGTAGAACTGGCAGAGTCACAATATGGAGGGAGTACTCCTCAAGAGCACTCTTATTGTGATGTTTTGATTCAACAAGGAACTTCTGCCATAAGCGGTTCGTAGTATTTGGAAGAAGGAAATGACACGGACCTCGAGGACTATCGCAAAGGTTACTAATATCCTAAAGGCACTAGCAAATACTAACAACATGAAGTAGGACGAATCTCGGGTTCAGAAACCCAGGAGTAGAATACTTACTACTAAATGGCATCACGGGATGCTTTCAAGAATACTGGCCAGAATCATCACACTAGGGATACAAAAGCATTGCTAAATTGCTAGGTGACTTCCTAAATACCTAGGGTCATAATAATAATTCCAACATATATGTCAAAGCAATAAATTACCTCAACGCACCGGTTAGTGTGCTTATTCTGACCAATAAGGACATCGGAAACGGAAAGGAAGGATTTGCAAATGCATCAGACTATTTAGAGACCTGGGATGACTCGGACAAAGATAACGGCTGTAATTGCTCAAAATGATTTGAGACATCTTGCAAAAATGGTGGCATAACCACTCAACAACATCATAACAAGATTCTGAGATCAACAGTTATCATACAGGAATAGTAGGAACTGAACTGGGGATTAAAACCAACAATCTTATAGGTCTATGGATTAGTAACACGTCATCCTGGTGGATAGATGAGAAGCCTAGTTCTTAACCCCGTAGAAGAGAAGAGGATGACTCGGATCGAAGGCCATGAGGTATAAGGAGTAAAAGAGCCTTACGTTCCCTTCCACAATCAATTCCCTTATATAGCTAAAGCATTTCTAGACACAACTTCGACCAGTTTGGCTTGGTAATCCTCTGAGCAATCGGCTCGATACCAACGCTGTCAGACCCGATCCTAAGTCACACCGATCTAGCATGTAACACCTCATATCACTTTGCGGCCTCACGCAGTATTCCCAGGTGTCGCCTTACCATGGCCGGGACCGTTTACGTCTTTTGGCTCACGTATATGATAGTGTCGCTAGCATCCATATGACAAAGAACCGGGCCGACATGGCTAGTCGTGAACCCAAAGCGGCGCTAACCTATGGGGACAGGCATACATGAATCACATCGAGCATGTCGGTCATCAACGTATATATTAGGGCTGTAGCAGGCTATGAGGACTCCGGTATTCGGCTGTAGCAGGCTAGCGGGACTCCGAATAACACCGCGTGACATTTCCCGAAGGAACGGACATAAGGCAGTGAAACACATGCCGCCAGTCAAGTGTCCAAGCGGTAGTCTTTGGGCTAGCGGGACTCCGGTGAACCGGGCTGTAGCGGACTACTATCGCTCGAAGCACGAGACTACATTTCCCCATATGAGAGGCTGCCAAGGATAAACAACTAGTTTGTCGGATCCCACACATACCAAGCATTTCAAACATACACACATTATGCTCAATATGCGTAGATACAACATGGCATCACAACATAACTCTCTGACTCAAATATTATTCATTAGGCTCGAAGAGCGAGATATTACAAACAGGGTCTCATGACCCAACACTCGGAAACATACAAGTCAAAGCACAAGCGGAAGCTAATCATGTCTGAGTACGCATAACTATAAACGAAAAAAGGCTAAGAAGCCCGACTATCTACCGAGATCCTGCCGAGGCACAAGATCGTAGCTGAGGTATCAAGCTAACCGTCAAGTCCAAGCGGAACTACTAAGCGAGACTAAAGTCTCTCTGCAAAACATAAAATAGGCAAACGTGAGTACAAACGTACTCAGCAAGACTTACATCGTAACTAGCTACATATGCATCATTATCAAAAGGGGTGGTGGAGTTTGATCGCAGCAAGCCAGCTTTGACTCGGTGGCTATCCTGAACTACGAATGCAAGTAACTCTTTTGAGGTGGCGCTACGAGTCCACATATTCACCATGTCAATACACCACTATGGACCCGCTCCCGTCTTCCCTACGAGAACGCCATCCATAGCACTCACGCTTATCTTGCGCATTTTAGAGTATCCACTTTCACTTGTCTATGAACCGATATAGGCAATCCAGAAGTCCTTCTCCGTGGACACGGCTATTCGAATAGATCATATTAAACCTGCGGTGTACTTCTTCACACACGCTCTCACCACTTACCGCCGTTTACACGACATGTACTCGGCAACCTTCAAGCGGAAGCCCAACGTGGGTGTCGGCCACGACCTACCTAAACACACAAGTCCCAAGTCCGGGTTTATCGCCTATTCGGGTTCCATCCGCAGGAGTCCGGCGAGGTTTCCCATACAGCCCGAACGATGTGTGCGGGGTTCCCGAGACACCAAGCAGGCGAATCGGTACACCGGGCCACGGTGCCTACCGCCTTACAACCCACCCCTACGGTCAGCGTTGCGTCATGGCCCCAAGATGCTACAAACACGAAACTACTTGCAACTCCGGACCGAGGACAAGAGTGGTTAAGAAGCCGAGAGGGTCCATTGGTTTCAGCCCAATGCGTGGTAGTAACTGTTTCATGGATCACAAACACAGATCTCGGTTCACGAGGGCGGCTGCAATGAGACAACCCACCATGTACTCCTACATGGCCTCTCACCGCTACCTTTACCAAATCGTGTTCACACACTTAACTCACACACAGTGAGGACATGTTCACACAACCATTCCAATTCATTCCCGATGAATCGCACCTAACTCAACTCTAAGCGATGGCAGGCATGACAACAAGCATGAATGAGTAGGCACAACATGGCTCAAACAACTCCTACTCATGCTAGTGGGTTTCATCTAATTCTTGTGGAATGACAGTCATGCAGAGGATAAAGGGGTTCAGCTACATGACAAGTAACACATGAGTCGTTGTTGTCCTAATGCAGTAAAATAGAGCAGGAGCGAGAGAGTGGGATTATATCGGAATGAACAAGGGGGGTTTTGCTTGCCTGGCACTTCTGAAGATAATAGTTCTTCATCGGTGTCATTGAATAATCATCGTCGATACATCGTCTACCGGGAGGGGACAATTACCGGCAAACAAGAGAGAACACAATCAATGCAATGCACATATATGATGCATGATCATGTTAAGGTACTGAATTCACCTAATGCAATAATAATCCAAGTTAGTGGAAGTGGAATTCAAACAAGGTTGAATTCCAACTCCAAATGCTATTTCATAAATTATCCTAATCATGATTCATCCTATTCAGTGAGGTTAACTTGTTCAAACATGCATGATCATGGCATAAACAGATTCTTCATATTTTTCTGATCATTTTCATATATAAATTATTTCCATCCGAGTTACGGTTGAATTTATATGATTTTTAGAAGTTTAGAGTATTTTACGGAATTTACTGAATTAAATTAAATCTAGAAACCTAGTTATTGCGTCAGCCTGACGTCAATGTGACGTCAGCGGGTCAACAGGGCGCCCCAGGTCAAACCTGACGTGTGGGGGCCACACGTCAGTGACTAACTAAACTAACCTAGTTAATTAGCATTAACCTAGGTTAAGTTAAATTAGTTTAAACCTAAACTAGAGTAGTTAGCCGGGCGGGGCCCGCATGTCAGTCGACCCGGGGTGGTCAAACCCCCGGTCAAAAGGGTCATCGCCATCACGGCTTGGCCTTGGCCGGCGCCGTCGAAGGCGGCGGAGCACCGCGGGGTTGCTCCACCGGTGGCTAAAAGCACGGCGGAGGGCACCAGGGGGGAGCCCTTCCTCCTGCGCATCCAACAGAGGCCACAGGGGGGGGGGCGCGGGGTCGCCGGAGTTGGCGACGGCGTTGAGCCGGTGGCTGCCGAAACCATGGCACGACGCAAACGTCGCTGCGGTGCACGGGGAGGCCAACCGAGGGCCTCTACGGCTTCCCAGGGACCCAGGGAACATGCCGGAGCTACGGGGACGAGCAGAAAAGCTCGGGGGCGCGAGGCTCGCCGGCCACAGGTATGGCGAACGGCGGCGACGAGCTCGTTCGGGTTCGGCAGAGAGAGCGAGACAGAGGAGAGGGAGGGCGTTCTGGAGAGAGGAGAGGGGCCGAGGGGGCACGGGGCGTCGTCGTGGCGTCTCCGGGCGTCGAGGGGGGAGCCAGGCAGGCGAGCAGGGAGGAGGTGGCGAGCTCGGCGCGGTCGCCGTGTCCCTCCTCTGCCTACTGGCAGAGGTAGGCGACGAGCGGCGTTCGGTTGGTGGGCTGGGCCACCAACCGGGCCAGCGAGGGGAGGGGAAAGAAGGTTGGGCCGGGTGGGCTGCCAGGTGAGGCCAGGTACAGTTCTCTCCTGTTTTTCCTATTTAACTCTGTTTTCCTATTTTCTGTAGTTTGTTTTGATTTAGTTTTAGACACTAAATCATTTTTTTATAACTCCTGAGATAAATTGGGGCATTATTTGGATTATTCCAAAAGCCCACAATTGAAACCAGAATTTTTGGAGCATTCAAAATATTTATAGTATTTAAATTCCCCAATTCAAATACAATATGGTTTATTCAAAAATCCAAAAATGCCTTGGAAAAATATCCATCACCTCTGGATATGGTTTTCACCTTTTTCCATTAATCATGAACATTTTTGCAAACCACTTTGGGTTTTGAAAATATTTATGAATTTAAACCTATTTGAATTGCTTTAGTGCTAGGGCTTGATCATCCCCATTTCAAATTTCATGGAAATTAAACATGATGCATGGATGCAATGCTACTAGTTACAAGCAAGCTCTAGGGCTGATCTGGGGCTGTGACATCTCCGCCCATCCTCCCGGGCTCGACGTTGGCCTGGACGTACTTGAGGGTCAGAAGAGGCCATCGAGACGTCGTCGTGCTCTTGATTCTGTTGCGCTTCCGCTGGCTGCCGTGGTGGGGACTGCACCATGGGGATGGCCCCTTCCGTACGGTCAGCAGCATGAGCTGTTGCGGTCGCTTGGCGAAGTCGCGACGGGCTAGCTCGCCGTGAGCCCCTAGCTTCGACAAAATCGAGCCGGCTTTGGATGGTGGCACGCCATTCGTCCAGCTGCTCGGCCGCTGGCGGAAACCTCAGCAGCAGCTGAGCTCGCACCATGGCCTCCAAGGTTGTGCTTGGCATGGATGTTGATTAAGTCGATCATACCGTCAGGCGGCTCCTGATGGTGCCAGCGAAGGTAGTACTACACCCTCGCTGTCGCTGCGGGGCGACCACCTGAACGTGGTGTGGCAAAGGCGCTCGAGGGCCAGCGGCTTCGTCGGGCACAGTGGCTTGGTCGGCCCGTCCCGAGGGAGGTGCACGGGTTGTGACCGCACCCATGGCGGGGGCGATCGAAGGGCGGCGGTTCGCCCTGGTCCGAGCGCCGTTGCTGTGGTTGTGCCCGTCAGCGGGAGAGAGGGGTGTAGATGGAGTAAACCCATCGCCCGTATCTTGGGGAGCTTGGCCATTGGGGTGTTGCTGATGCTGCTCTCCTCAGGTGCCTCCTACTCCTGTGACGGCTGCAGGGGAAGTGGTGACGGTGCCGCCTGCTCCGGCCACATCCCCAGTAGCGTCCGCGTCCTCGTGTGCCTCCGCACCCCCCGCAGCGCTAGAGGCCGCGGGTGGCGGAACCTTTGAGGTGAATGGGTGAGAAGGAGGTGTCGGTGTCAAAACCGGCGGATCTCGGGTAGGGGGTCCCGAATTGTGCGTCTAAGGCGGATGGTAACAGGAGGCAGGGGACACGATGTTTACCCAGGTTCGGGCCCTCTCGATGGAGGTAATACCCTACATCCTGCTTGATTGATCTTGATGATATGAGTATTACAAGAGTTGATCTACCACGAGATCGTAGAGGCTAAACCCTAGAAGCTAGCCTATGGTATGATTGTTGTTGTCCTATGGACTAAGCCCTCCGGTTTATATAGACACCGGAGGGGGCTAGGGTTACACATAGTCGGTTTCAAGGGAGGAGATCTACATATCCGTATTGCCAAGCTTGCCTTCCACGCGAAGGAGAGTCCCATCCGAACACGGGACGAAGTCTTCAATCTTGTACCTTCATAGTCCAATAGTCCGGCTAAAGTATATAGTTCGGCCATCTGAGGACCCCCTAATCCAGGACTCCCTCAGTAGCCCCTGAACCAGGCTTCAATGACGATGAGTCCGGCACGCAAATTTGTCTTCAGCATTGCAAGGCGGGTTCTTCCTCCGAATACTCCATAGAAGATCTTGAACACAAGGATAGTGTCTGGCTCTGCAAAACAAGTTCCACATACCACCGTAGAGAGAATAATATTTCCACAAATCTAATCTGCTGACAACTTTTCATAACGTGACATCACACCATGGCCTGGTCATTATTCGAACTGTTTTTCTCAATCAGCCTGCCACTGCATGTTTTGCGAGGCGATTTTATTGGCACGTCTTGTCGAAGCAGAGATCATGTCCCCCTTATTACGGGATTCTCATCAATACGGGTGTGGGTAACCCTATCATGCCCATTGGTGTGACTCCTCGATTTTAGGCAAGTTCCAAACGGCCACGCAGAGGACGCTTGATATTCACCCTCTTTATAAAGAGGCCAAGGCATGTCCCTTTCTTCTCGCACTCAATCGAACCCTTCCCCCACCTCGAGTTCCAACACCCAAGGCTCAGGCTAGGCGCTTCGGACCTTCAATCATGTCCGGATCCAACCTTCAAGGTCGGTGGATGCCCTCCTCTGTCACAGACGAGGACATTAAGCAGCTAAGAGAAGCCAGGTATCTGACCGCCGAAATCTCGCACAGGCTACCTGCTCGAGGCAGGTCATTCCCACTCCCGAACCCGGCGAGAGCGTCGTATTCGTCTCTCATTTCCTCCGAGGGCTAGGCCTTAGTCTAGATCCCTTTGTAAGGGGGATCATGTTCTATTACGGGCTGGATTTCCATGACCTGACTCCGGATTCCATCCTTCACATCTCGTCATTCATCGTCATGTGTGAGGCCTTCCTCCACGTCACCCCAAACTTCGGCTTGTGGCTCAAGACCTTTAATGTGGAGCCGAAGACGATTAATGGGAGACACGCAGAATGTGGAGGAGCCGTAATAAGAAAAGGCGCCGATGTTCCATGGCCAAAGGGTTCCTTCCCGGAGATATCCAGCTTATGGCAACGGGAGTGGTTTTACATCACAGCTCCCCGCGGTACTAAGTGGGTGGCCGCCCCTGCCTTTCGCTCGTCCCCCCCCCCGCCACAACTGATGTCATGGGTCAACAAGGGGCCGGACTGGGGGCCAGTAAATGATGTGCCAATATTGCAGAGTCGCATCCGAGATCTCCTCTAGAGAGATGTCAGCCGGTCACGGTAATGCAAGTCATGCTAGTTCGTTGAGTCCCGCCTTGCAAACGTCGACCTCTCCGTATGTGGGAGTTCAACCCAGAAGGACCGCGAGCTATTCAGCACTTCCTCGGCATGATGCTCGAAGAGATGTACAGATTGTTCTTCGGATCACAAATAAAGTGTCCGGACACCACCAAGGATGCGGGTCTGAGCTGCAATCGTCCAGATACCCAAGTAAGTAGTCCTTCGGCCGAATACGTTGTCTCTTTATTTATCACAACATCATTTTGAAAAGTCGCTCTTTGACCAGGACTGGGTAAAAAAGGCGAAGGTGATCAGGTGTTCGGCCCCCTTTCCGGAAGGCTCAGCAGATCCAGTACTGGCCAGAATGCTTGAGCTTGCGCCTTATCAAGCGCCCTCAGGGGAAGATAAAGGGGGGAATAAAGAGGCTGAAAGCGGGCCTCACTCATTATTCATCCAAACCGAGGGAATTAGCGCCTCCACGAAGGAGGATAACCGGGGAGAATAATCTGAAGTTCCCTCTCCCCAAGGAAGGAAGAGGACCGCCTCAGAAGACTTGGAAACAATGGTTTCCAAACGAGGGAAGAAATCTTCGCCATAGGATCTTGCCCCAGAGGGTATCCTTACCACACAGTGCCCACAAGGGGATCAACCCTCCACCGAGCTGTAAGTAAACAAAAGTACTCCATAGTAAAAATATCCTGCTTTATTTCTGAGGACAATAACCGAAGCATATGTCTTGTAGTTCGGATCGTAGCCCTTCTCGACAGAGTTCGTCTTCGGGGGATCTTCTTCCGGAGATGATGGAGAGCGAAACACCTCTGTCGGTGTCAAAACCGGCGGATCTCGGGTAGGGGGTCCCGAACTGTGCGTCTACGCGGATGGTAACAGGAGACAAGGGACACGATGTTTTTACCCAGGTTCGGGCCCTCTCGATGGAGGTAATACCCTACTCCCGCTTGATTAATATTGATGATATGGGTAGTACAAGAGTAGATCTACCATGAGATCAAGGAGGCTAAACCCTAGAAGCTAGCCTATGGTATGATTGTTGTTCGTCCTACGGACTAAAACCCTCCGGTTTATATAGACACGGATAGGTTAGGGTTACACAGAGTCGGTTACAATGGTAGGAGATCTACATATCCGTATCGCCAAGCTTGCCTTCCACGCCAAGGAAAGTCCCATCTGGACAAGGGACGAAGTCTTCAATCTTGTATCTTCATAGTCTTGGAGTCCGGCCGTGACGATAGTGCGGCTATCCGGACACCCCCTAGTCCGGGACTCCCTCAGTAGCTCCTGAATTAGGCTTCAATGACGACGAGTCCGGCGCGCATATTGTCTTTGGCATTGCAAGGCGGGTTCCTCCTCCGAATACTTCATAGAAGGTTTTGAACACAAGGATAGTGTCCGGCTCTGCAAAACAAGTTCCACATAACACCGTAGAGAATAATTTTTGCACAGATCTGCTGACGTATTCAGCGTGACATCACCATGGCCAGGCCTTTATATGAATCGTTTTTCTTGTTCCACCTCGGCGTGTTTAGCGAGGCGGTTTCCTTGGCACGTCTTATCGGGCGTAGATCGTGCCCCTTATTCCGTGATTCTCATCAATACGGACGTGGGTAACCCATCGCGCCATTGATTACGGCGCTTGGGAAATAAGCGAGTTTTACCAGGCTGGTGGGGGACGCATAGCTTCGTCCGTCCATATAAGGGGATAAGGATCCACCTTTTCACCCACGCCTTCTTCCTCCTTTGCTTATCCATTTCCGTGCACTCGAGCTCCAGCGCCCAAGTCCACACATCCCACCTCAACCTTCTCCAACCATGTCAGGAGGCGGGAGGTAGGTGGATGGCCTCCTCCGTCACGGAGGGCACATCACAAGACTGCGGGAAGCCGGATACTTGTCCGGCGACATCACAAGCCTGAGCTGCCGATGCGGGCAGCTTATTCCAACCCCCAGGCCCCATGAGAGGGTAGTGTTTCTCCACCACTTCCTCCACGGACTAGGTTTTCCACTTCAGCATTTGTCCGGGGGCTCATGTTCTACTACGGCCTGGACTTCCACGATCTGGCCCCGAATTTCATCCTCAACATCTCGGCGTTTATCGTCGTGTGCGAGGCTTTCCTCTGCATCCAGCCCCACTTGGGCTTATGGCTGAAGATCTTCAACGTATGGCCGAAGGTAGTGGGCGGCCGTCAAGCGGAGTGTGGAGGCGCCATGGTTGGCAAGATGGCCAAAGTCCCATGGCTCGAAGGCGCCTTCGTGGAGACTATAAAGGGGTGGAAATCGGGGTGGTTCTACATCACCGAGCCCTGCAACACCGAATGGGTGGCCGCCCCCAAATTCAGATCTGGCTTCCCCACACGGCTCTCGTCATGGAAAGATACTGGCCTGACGTGGGGGAATTTGGACGAGACATCCGGACTTCAAACATGCGTCCGAAACCTGGTGGCCAAGAATCTTAGGCTTGTCGACGTAATCCAGGTGATGCTCATCCGCCGGATTCTCCCATGCCAACAACGGGCCTTCAATTTGTGGGAGTTCGATCCGGCACATCACCGAACCTTGAGCCGGCTCTTAGACACTACGTATGAAGACGCTTGGAAGGTGCTGTTCAAGGGCGCCGAAGCCCCAGCATCCGCTACCAAAGATCGCGGATACAACTCGCAGCGTCAAGCCGGCGAGGTAAGTCATTTTACCCTTTACAGGACTCTTTTTTCATAGATTGACTCTACGTGGGATCTAAAACTCCCTAATCTTTGACAGGACTGGCTGAAGATGTCCGGACGGATTAACTGTCTGGCTCCTTTGCCGGAAGATCCGGAGGACGCCCGATTAATGAGACTGCTGGCTCGGCGCCCGTCTGAGGTGCGGAGAAGAAGGCCAAGAAGGAGGCCACGGAACTCGAAGGAGCTCCGGCGCGAGTCTTGTCAGTTCTGAGCAGAATCTTCTCCCGAAGACGGGGAGGAAGAAGAAGAAGCTCCTCCCCAGTGGAGGAGAAGAAAAGGAAGGCCGGTCCAAGCTGGGAGGCCGGAGGGTCCAAGAAGGAAGAACCCTTCCTCCGGACTTCTCCACCAACGTCGGCGATGACGAGGAGGATTGGCCTACAAGGGCCAAGCCCTGGCGAGATCGTAAGTGTCCGGATACCCATGGCTTTTATTATTGCAGAGTGTTCTCTAATGTCGAACAACCGTGCAGCCCGCCTAAGGGCGAGTTCGCCGATTCATCGAGCGGGTCCCTGGGCTCGTCGGAAATGGAGAGTATTTCGCTTCCGACCGCCTCCTTGCCTCACACTGCGGATGACGCCGCGGTGGGGCCCCAAGAGGGGCTTGGTCAAGAGGAGGTAGTGCCGGAGGTGCCAGAAGGCAACCTCCCGGACTCCAGGCATGCGGGGGGCAAGACCCCCAGGGGCTCTAACCCCGACCCTCGTCCGGACTCCATGCCGGAACCATCAGCAGTTCCGAAGTCCGGCCAGCGGATCCTTCGCAAGAAGGGTAAGACGCCGGTGTCTCCGTCCAATCGGAGGCACCGGATAGCTCTGAGGCGCTTAACAGCCGCTTCCATCGAGGAGGAACACCGCCTTTATTATGAGTGCGGTGATCCGAACGATTCGATCCGCCAAGAGCGGATCGACCGAAACTGCATCAGCCTTCTAACAAGGCTTTGAGGTAAGTTTAGAATATGTAAAAATATTACCGCATATACAAGAGCCCTAATGCTTAGTTCGATTGTTCGGAAAGAAAAGCCGGACTAAGGATCTGAATAGATATACGCAGGAGTCTAACATAAGTATGTCAATATGGGAATGCAGGCGCTGTTTCTTGACCTCTGCCGCACTGACTGCGGAGGTCAATGCATTGAAGCAGAACCTCGAGCGGTCCGAGAACGAGCTCGGACAAGCCAAGAAGCAGCTCGAGGACAAGGAAGGTAAGTAATACCTTATTAAAGAAGTACCTTATAGAGAAGGATTTGGTTGCAAAAAATAACAGGAATAACTTGAGTACTACAGGGGCCACGAATGAGGTGGATGTTGGGGAACGCAGTAATTTCAAAAAATTTCCTACGCACACACAGGACCATGGTGATGGCATAGCAACGAGAGGGGAGAGTGTTGTCTACGTACCCTCGTGGGCCGTGGCGGAAGCGATCTGGCGTAGAGGAAGTAGTCGTCGTTCTCCTCGCGATCCTGCCGATCCCAAGCGCCGTTACTCCGGCACCTCCGAGTCGATGATGACGTAGAGGAAGTAGTCGTCGTTCTCCTCACGATCCAGCCGATCCAGCGCCCGTTACTCTCTGGCGCCTCCGAGTTCTTGGCACACGTTCAGCTCGATGGCGCTCCACGGGCTCCGATCCGGCCAAAGCTCGGGAGAAGGAGTTCCGTCGGCCTGACGGCGTGGTGACGATCTTGATGTTTCACCGGCGCAGGCTTTGCCTAAGCACCGCTACGATATGACCGAGGTGGAATATGGTGGAGGGGGCACCGCACACGGCTGAGGAGCGATCTCAAGGATCAACTTGTGTGTCCTAGGGTGCCCCCTCCCGTGATATAAAGGAGGGAGGGAGGTGGCCGGCCCAAGGGGAGGCGCGCAAGGAGGGGGAAACCTACTCCAAGTAGGTTTCCTCTCTTTTCCTTATCTTATTTGGAGGGAAGGAAAGAGTACTAGTATTAGGAAGTAGTACTAGTAGTAGGAATAGGAAGAGGGAAAGGAGAAAGGAAAGGGGGCGGCCCCCTTCCCCAGTCGGATTGGGCTTGGGGCGCGCCCCCTCCCTTGTTCCTTCTCCTTCCTCCTACATGGGCCCAATAAGGCCCATATACCTCCCGGGGGTTCAGTAACCTCCGAGCTCCAAACTTCTCCGGAACCTTTCCGGTGTCCAAATATATCCGTTCAATATATCAATCTTTATGTCTCGACCATTTCGAGACTCCTCGTCATGTCCGTGATCATATCCGGGACTCCGAACAACCTTCGGTACATCAAAATACACAAACTCATAATATAACCGTCCTTGAAACCTTAGCGTGCGGACCCTACGGTTCGAGAACAATGTAGACATGACCGAGACACATCTCCGGTCAATAACCAATAGCGGGACCTGGATGCCCATATTGGCTCCTACATTTCTCTGAAGATCTTTATCGGTCAGACCGCATAACAACATACGTTGTTCCCTTTGTCATCGGTATGTTACTTGCCCGAGATTCGATCGTCGGTATCCAATACCTAGTTCAATCTCGTTACCGGCAAGTCTCTTTACTCGTTCCGTAATGCATCATTCCGTAACCAACTCATTAGCTACATTGCTTGCAAGGCTTATAGTGATGTGCATTACCGAGAGGGCCAGAGATACCTCTCCGACAATCGGAGTGACAAAACCTAATCTCGAAATACGCCAACCCAACATGTACCTTTGGAGACACCTGTAGTACTCCTTTATAATCACCCAGATTACGTTGTGACGTTTGGTAGCACCAAAGTGTTCCTCCGTGGCAGGAGTTGCATAATCTCATAGTTACGAGGAACATGTATAAGTCATGAAGAAAGCAATAGCAACATACTAAGCGATCAAGTGCTAGGCTAAGGGAATGGGTCATGTCAATCAGATCATTCTCCTAATGATGTGATCCCGTTAATCAAATGACAACTCATGTCTATGGTTAGGAAACATAACCATCTTTGATTAACGAGCTAGTCAAGTAGAGGCATACTAGTGACACTCTGTTTGTCTATGTATTCACACATGTATTATGTTTCCGGTTAATACAATTCTAGCATGAATAATAATCATTTATCATGATATAAGGAAATAAATAATAACTTTATTATTGCCTCTAGGGCATATTTCGTTGATCTCCCACTTGCACTAGAGTCAATAATCTAGTTCACATCGCCATGTGATTTAACGACAATAGTTCACATCACCATGTGATTAACACCCATAGTTCACATCGATATGTGATCAACACCCAAAGGGTTTACTAGAGTCAGTAATCTAGTTCACATCGCTATGTGATTAACACCCAAAGAGTACTAAGGTGTGATCATGTTTTGCTTGTGAGATATTTTTTAGTCAACGGGTCTGTCACATTCAGATCCGTAAGTATTTTGCGAATTTCTATGTCAACAATGCTCCGCAAGGAGCTATTCTAGCTAATTGCTCCCACTTTCAATATGTATCTAGATCGAGACTTAGAGTCATCCAGATCGGTGTCAAAACTTGCATCGACGTAACCATTTACGACGAACCTTTTGTCACTTCCATAATCGAGAAACATATCCTTATTCCACTAAGGATAATTTTGACCGCTGTCCAGTGATCTACTCCTGGATCACTATTGTACTCCCTTGCCAAACTCAGTGTAGGGTATACAATAGATCTGGTACACAGCATGGCATACTTTATACAACCTAACCTATGGCCAAGGCATAGGGAATGACTTTCATTCTCTTTCTATCTTCTGCCGTGGTCGGGTTTTTGAGTCTTACTCAATTTGACACCTTGTAACACAGGCAAGAACTCTTTCTTTGACTGTTTCATTTTTGAACTACTTCAAAATCTTGTCAAGGTATGTACTCATTGAAAAAACTTATCAAGCGTCTTGATCTATCTCTATAGATCTTGATGCTCAATATATAAGCAAGCTTGACGAGGTCTTTGTTTGAAAAACTCCTTTCAAACACTCCTTTATGCTTTGCGTAATAATTCTACATTATTTCCGATCTACAATATGTCATTCACATATACTTATCGTAAATGTTGTAGTGCTCCCACTCACTTTCTAGTAAATACAGGCTTCCTTTGTAAGTGCTCAGTATAAACTATATGCTTTGATCAACTTATCAAAGCGTATATTCCAACTCCGAGATGCTTGCACCAGTCCATAGATGGATCATTTGGAGCTTGCACACTTTGTTAGCTCCCTTTGGATTGATAAAACCTTCTGGTTGCATCATATACAACTCTTCCTCCGTAAACCCATTCAGAATGCAGTTTTTACATCCATTTGCATTTCATAAATTGTGGCAATTGCTAACATGATTCGGACAGACTTAAGCATCGCTACGCTTGAGAAAATCTCATTGTAGTTAACACCTTGAACTTGTCAAAACCTTTTTGCGACAAGTCGAGCTTTGTAGATAGTAACACTACTATCAACGTCCGTCTTCCTCTTGAAGATCCATTTATTTTCTATTGCTTGCCGACCCTCGGGCAAGTCAACCAAAGTCCACACTTTGTTTTCATACATGGATCCCATCTCAGATTTCATGGCTTCTAGCCATTTAGCGGAATCTGGGCTCACCATCGCTTCTTCATAGTTTGTAGGTTCGTCATGATCTAGTAGCATGACTTCCAGAACAGGATTGCCGTACCACTCTGGTGCGGATCTCACTCTGGTTTACCTACGAGATTCGGTAGTGACTTGATCTGAAGTTACATGATCATCATCATTAGCTTCCTCACTAATTGGTGTAGGAATCATCGAACTGATTTCCGTGATGAAATACTTTCCAATTCGGGAGAAGGTACAAATTACCTTATCAAGCTCCACTTTCCTCCCACTCACTTCTTTCGAGAGAAACTCCTTCTCTAGAAAGGATCCATTTATAAACAACGAATGTTTTTGCCTTCGGATCTGTGATAGAAGGTATACCCAACAATTTCCTTTGGGTATTCTATGAAGACGCACTTCTCCGATTTGGGTTTGAGCTTATCAGATGAAACTTTTTCACATAAGCATCACAACTTCCAAACTTTAAGAAACGACAGCTTAGGTTTACTGTTAAACCATAGTTCATACGGTGTCGCCTCAACGGATTTAGACGGTGCCCTATTAAACGTGAATGCAGTTGTCTCTAATGCATAACCCCAAAACGATAGTGGTAAATTGATAAGAGACATCATAGATCGCACCATATCCAATAAAGTGCGGTTACGACTTTCGGACACACCATTATGTTGTGGTGTTCCATATGGCGTGAGTTGCGTAAACTATTTCACATTGTTTCAAATGAAGACCAAACTCAGTAACTCAAATATTCATCTCCACGATCAGATCGCGAAACTTTATTTTCTTGTTACGATGATTTTCCACTTCACTCTGAAATTCTTTGAACCTTTCAACTATTTCAGACTTATGTTTCATCAAGTAGATATACCCATATCTGCTCAAATCATCTTGTGAAGGTCAGAAAATAACGATACTTGCCACGAGCATCAACACTCATTGGATCGCATACATCGGTATGTATTATTTCCAATAAGTCAAGAGCTTGTTCCATTGTTCCGAGAACGGAGTTTTAGTCATCTTGCCCAAAAGGCACGGTTACGCAAGCATCAAATGATTCATAGTCAAGTGATTCCAAAAGTCCATCAGCATGGAGTTTTCTTCAAGCGCTTTACACCAATATGACTTAAGCGGCAGTGCCACAAATAAGTTGCACTATCATTATTAACTTTGCATCTTTTGGTTTCAATATTATGAATATGTGTATCACTATGATCGAGATCCAATGAACCATTTTCATTGGGTGTGTAACCATATAAGGTTTTATTCATGTAAACAGAACAACAATTTATTCTCTTACTTAAATGAATAACCGTATTGCAATAAACATGATCAAATCATATTTATGCTCAACACCAAATAACACTTATTTAGGTTCCACACTAATCCCGAAAGTATAGGGAGTGTGCGATGATGATCATATCAATCTTGGAACTACTTCCAACACTCATCGTCACTTCCCTTCAACTAGTTTCGCTCATTCTGTAACTCCGTTTCAAGTTACTACTCTTAGCAACTATACCGATTATCAAATACCGAGGGGTTGCTATGAACACTAGTAAAATACACATCAATAATCTGTATATCAAATATACCTTTGTTCACTTTGCCATCCTTCTTATCCACCAAATATTCAGGGTAGTTCCGCTTCCAAAGGACCAGTTCCATTGCAGCAAAAGTACTTAGTCTCGGGCTTAGGTCCGGACTTGGGCTTCTTCACTCGAGCAACAACTTGCTTGCCGTTCCTTTTGAAGTTCCCCTTCGTCCCTTTGCCCTTTTCCTTGAGACTAGTGGTCTTGTCATTCATCAACACTTGATGCTCTTTCTTGATTTCTACCTTCGTTGATTTCAACATCACGTAGAGCTCGGGAATCGTTTTCGTCATCCCCTGCATACTATAGTTCATCACGAAGTTCTAGTAACTTAGTGATGGTGACTAGAGAATTCTGTCAATCACTATCTTATCTGGAAGATTAACTCCCACTTGATTCAAGCGATTGAAGTATTCAGACAATCTGAGCACATGCTCACTAGTTGAGCGATTCTCCTCCATCTTTTAGCTATAGGACTTGTTGGAGACTTCATATCTCTCAACTCGGGTATTTGCTTGAAATATTAACTTCAATTCCTGGAACATCTCATATGGTCCATGACGTTCAAAACGTCTTTGAAGTCCCGATTCTAAGCCGTTAAGTATGGTGCACTAAACTATCAAGTAGTCATCATATTGAGCTAGCCAAACGTTCATAACGTGCGCATCTGCTTCCTGCAATAGGTCTGTCACCTAGCGGTGCATTAAGGACATAATTCTTCTGTGCAGCATTGAGGATAAACCTCAGATCGCGGATCCAATCCGCATCATTGCTACTAACATTTTTCAACACAATTTTCTCTAGGAACAAATGAAAACAAACATATGAAAGCAACAACGCTAGCTATTGATCTACAACATAATTTGCAAAATACTACCAGGACTAAGTTCATGATAAATTATAGTTCTATTAATCATATTACTTAAGAACTCCCACTTAGGCAGACTTCTCTCTAGTCATATAAGTGATCACGTGATCCAAATCAACTAAACCAGTACCGCTCATCACGTGAGATGGAGTAGTTTTCAATGGTGAACATCACTATGTTGATCATATCTACTATATGATTCACGCCGACCTTTCGGTCTCCGTGCTCGAGGCCATATCTGCATATGCTAGGCTCACAAGTTTAACCTGAGTATTCCGCATGTGCAAAACTGGCTTGCACCCGTTGTAGATGGACGTAGAGCTTATCACACCCGATCATCACGTGGTGTCTGGGCACGACGAACTTTGGCAACGGTGCATACTCAGGGAGAACACTTCTTGATAATTAGTGAGAGATCATCTTAAAATGCTACCGTCAATCAAAGCAAGAATAAGATGTATAATAGATAAACATCACATGCAATCAAAATATGTGACATGATATGGCCATGATCATCTTGCGCCTTTGATCTCCATCTCCAAAGTACTATCATGATCTCTATCGTCACCGGCACGACACCATGATCTTCATCATCTTGATCTATATCAATGTGTCATCACATGGTTGTCTCGCCAACTATTGCTCTTGCAACTATTGCTATCGCATAGCGATAAAGTAAAGCAATTATTTGGCACTTGCATCTTATGCAACAAAGAGACAACCATAGGGCTTCTTCCAGTTGCCGATAACTTCAACAAAACATGATCATCTTATACAACAACTTATATCTCATCACGTCTTGACCATATCACATTACAACATGCCCTGCAAAAACAAGTTAGACGCCCTCTACTTTGTTGTTGCAAATTTTACGTGGCTGCTACGGGCTTAGCAAGAACCGTTCTCACCTACGCATCAAAACCACAACGATAGTTTGTCAAATAGACTCCGTTTTAACCTTCGCAAGGACCGGGCGTAGTCACACTCGGTTCAACTAAAGTGAGAGAGACAGACACCCGCCAGCCACCTTTAAGCACGAATGCTCGTAACGGTGAAACCAGTCTCGCGTAAGCGTACGCGTAATGTCGGTCCGGGCCGCTTCATCTCACAATACCGCTGAACCAAAGTATGACATGCCGGTAGGCGGTATGACTTGTATCGCCCACAACTCACTTGTGTTCTACTCGTGCATATGACATCAACGCATAAAACCAGGCTCGGATGCCACCGTTGGGGAACGCAGTAATTTCAAAAAAATTCCTACGCACACACAGGACCACGGTGATGGCATAGCAACGAGAGGGGAGAGTGTTGTCTACGTACACTCGTGAGACCGTGGCGGAAGCGATCACAACGTAGAGGAAGTAGTCGTACGTTCTCCTCGATCCTGCCGATCCCAGCGCCGTTATTCCGGCACCTCCGAGTCGATGATGACGTAGAGGAAGTAGTCGTACGTTCTCCTCACGATCCAGCCGATCGGCGCCGTTACTCCGGCGCCTCCGAAGTTCTTGGCACACGCTCAGCTCGATGGCGCTCCACGGGCTCCGATCCAGCAAAGCTCCGGGGAGAAGGAGTTCCGTCGACGACGGCGTGGTGGACGATCTTGATGTTTCACCGGCGCAGGCTTTGCCTAAGCACTGCTACGATATGACCGAGGTGGAATATGGTGGAGGGGGCACCGCACAGCTAAGGAACAATCTCAAGGATCAACTTGTGTGTCCTAGGGTGCCCCCTCCCGTGATATAAAGGAGGGAGGGAGGAGGTGGCCGCCCAAGGGGGAGGCGCAAGGAGGGGGAAACCTACTCCAAGTAGGTTTCCTCTCTTTCCTTATCTTATTTGGAGGGAAGGAAAGAGTACTAGTATTAGGAAGTAGTACTAGTAGTAGGAATAGGAAGAGGGAAAGGAGAAAGGAAAGGGGCCGCCCCTTCCCCAATTCGGATTGGGCTTGGGGGGCGCCCCCTCCCTTGTTCCTTCTCCTTCCTCCTACATGGGCCCAATAAGGCCCACATACCTCCGGGGTTCCGTAACCTCCCGGAGCTCCAAACTTCTCCGGAACCTTTCCGGTGTCCAAATATATCCGTCCAATATATCAATCTTTATGTCTCGACCATTTCGAGACTCCTCGTCATGTCCGTGATCATATCCGGACTCGAACAACCTTCGGTACATCAAAATACACAAACTCATAATATAACCGTCATCGAAACCTTAAGCGTGCGGACCCTACGGTTCGAGAACAATGTAGACATGGTGAGACACATCTCCGGTCAATAACCAATAGCGGGACCTGGATGCCCATATTGGCTCCTACATTTTCTACGAAGATCTTTATCGGTCGAGACCGCATAACAACATACGTTGTTCCCTTTGTCATCGGTATGTTACTTGCCGAGATTCGATCGTCGGTATCCAATACCTAGTTCAATCTCGTTACCGGCAAGTCTCTTTACTCGTTCCGTAATGCATCATTCCGTAACCAACTCATTAGCTACATTGCTTGCAAGGCTTATAGTGATGTGCATTACCGAGAGGGCCAGAGATACCTCTCCGACAATTGGAGTGACAAAACCTAATCTCGAAATACGCCAACCCAACATGTACCTTTGGAGACACCTGTAGTACTCCTTTATAATCACCCAGTTATGTTGTGACGTTTGGTAGCACCCAAAGTGTTCCTCCGATGGCAGGAGTTGCATAATCTCATAGTTACAGGAACATGTATAAGTCATGAAGAAAGCAATAGCAACATACTAAGCGATCAAGTGCTAGGCTAAGGGAATGGGTCATGTCAATCAGATCATTCTCCTAATGATGTGATCCCGTTAATCAAATGACAACTCATGTCTATGGTTAGGAAACATAACCATCTTTGATTAACGAGCTAGTCAAGTAGAGGCATACTAGTGACACTCTGTTTGTCTATGTATTCACACATGTATTATGTTTCCGGTTAATACAATTCTAGCATGAATAATAATCATTTATCATGATATAAGGAAATAAATAATAACTTTATTATTGCCTCTAGGGCATATTTCCTTCAGTGGAGACCCTGAAGGAAGCGGTGTCCGTGGCCGAAAACAAAGCGGCTACGGAACGCACCGAGCGAGAGAAGGGGGAGGCGCAGCTGGCGGAGGTGCGGCAAGAGCTCCAGATTCTCGTGAAAGAACACGAGGGTTTGGAGCGTGACTCGAAGACTCGAGAGTCCGAGCTTGCCTCGGCTCTTGAGAGTGCCAAAGCTGCTAAGGCCAAGGCCTAAAAAGCCATCCAAGAAATTGAAGCAGTAAAGAAGATAGCGGCGGGTAAGGCATTCTTTATGCAAAGCAAGAATGTAAAAGTCAATTACCTATTACTTACCCAGATTCGGAGCTCTCCAGGAGCATTCACAGATTTGCCCGTGGTGCGTGCGATGTCTGCGGCATTCTACCGCGCCCGGAGGGAGCTCCACAGAAGGTGTTGGTCTCAATATGCGAGGCCGGACATCCGGTGCCGCTGGCGACCAGTGAAGCGGCTGGTCGAGCTCCACAAGGTCGCCGAACAGGCCATGAAGGGCCTTATAAGCGGCGGTGTGGCCATTGGAGGCCATGCACAGGAGCTACTTGACTTGGTGCAGCGGCTGGTGGACGCCTTTGTCCACGGATTGAAGTCGTCAAGCGCTCCGTCTGCATTGAAGGGTCCGTTGGGCCCTTGCCCGTGCTAAAGTGCACTTTGGGGCAAGCTGGATGCAGAAGCTTGTGACGGACGGGCCACCGAAGGGCCATGAGCATCGCGCCCGAGATGTACTATGAGGGCCTCTGAAGGGTGCCCGCCGAATAAGCGGATGAGTGCTCCGGAGATGTAATTTTGAATAAACTCGCATTTGTTATCCTGTACGCTGAAAACATGTTCATATGCGCTAAGCAACGCTTGTTAATTTAAAATATTACCTTCTATGCGGCCGTTTAAAAAAATTGAGAGATGGCAAATAGTTTGCTTAAGCCCCCATGCCACGAGTCTTTGGGGTGTTCGGGATAAACTTGAGCACTCTTGTTCCCATTCTTGGAGTCTGTCTAGGAGGCGCTCAACACAACGAACAAGGCAACCGGACTTATAATGCTTGAACACTCTCACTTAGCCATAGAATTCTATAATTTTAAATTTGGTGAAGCCCCTAGTATTCGGAAGACCGAGTTGAGGCGCTATCCACGCCTTGGCGGACAATTCGGTTCCTCGCTCTAAGTGGCATAAGTCTTTAGGGACCCAAAAAACCTCTCGAACAGCGACCGGCTCTCGCCTTATCATGACGGTCAGTTTTAGCTTTCTCCATCGAGGTGCTCGACCCAGCATAAGCTGGGGCACAATCGCGATGGTTCTCCCGATGCTACCTTAGCCGATATAGCGGGCGTAAGGTACCAAAACACGAGGCCGGGCAAACCCAACTATTGACCCAAGACATGATTCGGAGGCAATTCATATAATGCTATAAGTTCGGGTGCCGCACTTGTGAAAGTGTTCGGACTTATCACACCATAATTTTGGGATACTCAAGCCCCTGGTGTATTGGCCGTACCAAAGTGTACGGTTGCAACATGTCGTGAAATGAACGTATGTATATATAAAGGAAGTAGAGCAATAATAAGCGAAAGCTATGTATTGTTTACTCAAAAAGGTACTGCAATGGGAGCGAGCGATACAAATAGTGCGATAAGCAAGGGATGGGACTATCTAACATGTCCCCCTCCAGGGGTAAGCTGCGTGATGGTATGTAAAACAGGTATAATGCTCGTAACAGAGACCACGTGAACACTCGGCGTGGCTTTCCGCTTCCCTGGCTGTTGCATCGTGAGTTCGGCGATTCAAGTGCAGACAGGACTTCTCAAAGACGGAGTCCTGAAAGTAAAAAAGGAAAAAAAAGAAATGACACAAAGCAGGGAGCCCACAGTGCGGTCGAGCCGCATTCTTGGCGTGCCGTTGTCTTGCCCTCCCCATATGCCCATGGTATCTCCAGGCGTAATTATATGCAGCGTAATACTAGCTTCGCAATTTCGCGAGGGCTGGGGCTGGAGCCGGATTGCTACTTGTGCTTGAATCGTGCCAGGTGGTCTTGTTGTAGGTTATTCCGGGCGCGCTTGACAGTGTCCGGACGCTTAGTGGCCGGACTCAAGAATTGTTGGGAGAGGCTGCTTTGTACCTCCGCCGCGAGGGCCGCCGTGTGCTCCTCCGCTCGGAGAGAGCGTTCGGTGTTTCCATTGACCGTGATTACTCCTCGAGGGCCTGGCATCTTGAGCTTGAGGTATGCGTAGTGCGGCACCGCATTGAACTTTGCAAATGTGGTTCGTCCGAGCAGTGCATGATAGCCGCTGCGGAATAGGACGATGTCGAAGATTTACTCTTCGCTTCGGAAGTTATCCGGGGATCCTAAGACCACTTCGAGTGTAACTAAGCCCGTACAACTGGCCTCTACACCCGGTATGACGCCTTTAAAGGTCCTCTTTGTAGGTTTAATCCTTGAGGGGTCAATGCCCATTTTGCGCCTTTGTATCCCGATAAAGCGAGTTCAGGCTGCTGCCGCCGTCCATCGGGACTACGGTGAGGTGAAATCCGTCGATAATTGGGTCAAGAACCAATGCGGCGAAGCCGCCGTGACGGATGCTAGTGGGGTGGTCCTTCGATCGAAGGTGATCGGGCAGGAAGACCATGGGTTGAACTTGAGCGGTGGCTCCATCGCATATCGTCCCTTAGTGCACGCTTCCGCTCCCTTTTGGGTATGTGGGTTGCGTATATCATGTTCACCGTCCGCACTTGTGTAGGAAAACCCTTCATCCTTTATTGTTCGTGGCCGGGCTCTTCCTCGTCATCACTATGCAGCCCCTTGTCATTGAGTTCGGCACTTAACTTGCACTGCTTGCTTGAACACCCAACAGTCCCTGTTGGTGTGATTAGCTGATTTTGGGGTGCCATGTATCCGCACAAGCGATCGAGTATTCGGTCCAAGTTGGACGGGCCCTGGATATTTCTATTGAATGGCTTCTTCCGCTGACCGGGTTTAGAGCCTCGAGAATCCGGCATTGTGGTCGTATCTTGATATTATCGCCGTTGATGCGGGCGCTTTGTTCTTATTGCGACGACCTGCCATTGTTGTCCTTGGTATCCGGACTATCCGGATGTTTGGCCAAGTTGTTGCTTCGAGCTAGCCAGCTGTCCTCTCCCGCACAAAAGCGAGTCATGAGGGTTGTGAGGGCTGCCATAGATTTCGGCTTTTCCTGTCCTAGGTGCCGGGCAAGCCACTCGTCGCGGATGTTATGTTTGAAGGCTGCAAGGGCCTCTGCATCCGGACAGTCAATGATTTGATTTTTCTTTGTTAGGAACCAAGTCCAGAATTGTCTAGCCGATTCTTCTGGCTGCTGAATTATGTGGCTAAGGTCATCGGCATCTGGTGGTCGCACATATGTGCCCTGGAAGTTATCAAGGAATGAGGCTTCCAGGTACTCCCAACAACCAATTGATTCTGCTGGCAAGCTATTGAGCCAATGTCGAGCTGGTCCTTTAAGCTTGAGTGGGAGGTATTTGATGGCATGTAGATCATCACCGTGGGCCATGTGCATATGGAGGAGATAATCCTCGATCCAGACCGCAGGATCTGTGGTACCATCATATGATTCGATGTTTACGGGTTTGAAGCCCTCGGGGATTTGATGATCCATTACTTCATCTGTGAAGCATAGTGGGTGTCTTGGTGCCTCTGATATTGGGCTATATCACGGCGCAGCTCAAATGAGCTTTGTCTATTGTGTTCGCCCCTGCGGAGTTTCTATATCCGGCGTGGCCGGTTATCATCACGTGTCGTAGGCGCCCACGCAATCCGTGAGATCGATCTTGTATGTTTTGCCTTATCCTCCAATATATCTACGCAAGTCGGCGCATTTTCCCGTGCCACGATACTTTTTGAGCAGCGTCGGGGTGTGGCTTGAGCGGAGGGCCGAGAGGCTTCTGTCGTGGCCACGGGTGGCCGGTCTGCCATGCCATCTGTTGGTGACTTGGGTGCTTCCTCCTCTAGTCGAGGCAACGGCCTGCGTTTGAGGTAGCTTTTGGAGGCGTTGAGTTCATACTCCTCGGCTGCAAGGACTTCAGTCCATCATCGGCCTAGCAGGTCTTGATCAGCTCTAAGCTGTTGCTGCTTTTCTTGAGGCTGCTTGCCGTGGCTACAAGCCTGCGTTTGAAAGCGCTCTGTTGGCGGGATCCTCGGGCACGACAAATTTGTCGTCGTCGAGGCTTGCCTCATCTTCGGAGGGAGGCGATAATTATCGCCCTCAACCTCTCTTTCTGCTGCGCCGCTGCAGCGGGCTTGCTTCTCCCTCCTCTGCGCCGAAGTCCTGCTGGAGGGGTTCTCTTCAACCTTTATGCACGGGGTGTTATTATCTCCCGTGCCGGAATCACCATTTTTATTGTGGCGGGATTTGGAGCGGCGCCGCTGACGTCGGCACTTCGGCTGTTTCTTGGAGGGGTCATCCTCCATTGTTCCATCGTCGTTCCCATCTTTGGGGATGTCCACCATGTATATGTCGTATGACGAGGTGGCCTTCTAGTGCCCTGTAGGCGCTGGGTCTTGGTCGTCTCCGGCATCGTCGTCCATACCGTCGATGTCGTCGGAGTCGAAGTCGAGCATGTCGGTTAAATCGTCGACAGTGGCTACAAAGTGGGTGGTGGGTGGGCGTTGAATTTCTTCGTCGTCCGCATCCCAACCTTCCTGTCCGCAATCCGGCCAGGGATCTTCGGATAAAGAGAGAGACTTTAGTGAATTCAGAATATCGCCAAAGGGCGAGTGCTGAAAGATGTCCGCGGTAGTGAACTCCATAACGGGCGCCCAATCAGATTCGATTGGCAGGGGCGCGGGGGGTTCGGAGTCCGGAGAGGAGTCCGGCACCCTGGAGTCAAGGTCTTCGCAAAGGACAGGGATGGAGTTTGGCTCAATCGCCGTAGAGATCGTAGCCCCCGAGGCGGTGTCCAACCACTCGTCCTCGATCGGGGAATCCGGCTCCGGATCAAGGGCCGGAGCGGGTGCTGGTGCGGCCTCCAGGACACCGTTCGGCTACAGAGCTAGATCTCGACAGAGTTCGTCTTCGGGGGATCTTCTTCCAGAGATGATGGAGAGCGAAACACCTCTGTCGGTGTCAAAACCGGCGGATCTCGGGTAGGGGGTCCCGAACTGTGCGTCTAGGCGGATGGTAACAGGAGACAAGGGACACGATGTTTTTACCCAGGTTCGGGCCCTCTCGATGGAGGTAATACCTACTCCTGCTTGATTAATATTGATGATATGGGTAGTACAAGAGTAGATCTACCACGAGATCAAGGAGGCTAAACCCTAGAAGCTAGCCTATGGTATGATTGTTGTTCGTCCCTGGGACTAAAACCCTCCGGTTTATATAGACACCGGATAGGTTAGGGTTACACAGAGTCGGTTACAATGGTAGGAGACCTACATATCCGTATCGCCAAGCTTGCCTTCCATGCCAAGGAAAATCCCATCCGGACATGGGACGAAGTCTTCAATCTTGTATCTTCATAGTCTTGGAGTCCGGCCGTGATGATAGTTCGGCTATCCGGACACCCCCTAGTCCAGGACTCCCTCAGTAGCCCCTGAACTAGGCTTCAATGACGATGAGTCGGGCGTGCATATTGTCTTCGGCATTGCAAGGCGGGTTCCTCCTCCGAATACTTCATAGAAGGTTTTGAACACAAGGATAGTGTCCGGCTCTGCAAAACAAGTTCCACATACCACCGTAGAGAGAATAACTTTTGCACAGATCTGTTGACGTATTCCGCTGCGTGACATCACACCGCGGCCAGGCCTTTATATGAATTGTTTTTTACTGTTCCACCTCAGCGCGTTTAGCAAGGCGGTTTCCTTGGCACGTCTTATCAAAGCATAGATCGTGCCCCCTTATTCCGGGATTCCCATCAATACGGACGTGGGTAACCCAACCGTGCCCGTCAAGACGCCTCCTCTATCAAAGGCGAGTCCTAATCGACCACGGGAGGGCTCTTGGTATTCAACCTCTTTATAATGAGACCAAGGCCCTCTTCTTTTTACACCCTCCATCGAAGTTCACCTCGCGCTTGAGTTCTAACACCCAAAGCTTCAGATTTAGGCGCTTGGACCTTCGACGATGTCCGGCTCCGACCAACCACGGCCGATGGATGTCTTCCTCCGTCACACGTAAGAAGATGTGCTAAAGCTGCGAGGCGCTAGGTATCTAAGCGGCGAGATCTCGCATAGGCTGCCTGCTCGGGGCAGGTCATTCCCACTCGAGCCCGGCGAGAACGTGGTGTTCGTGTCTCACTTCCTTGAGGTTTAGGCTTCCGACGGATCCCTTTGTGCGGGGCTCATGTTTTATTATGGGCTGGATTTCCATGACTTGAATCCGAGTCCATCCTCCATATCTCGTCATTCATTGTCGTATGTGAGGCCTTCCTCCATATTACCCCTCACTTTGGATTGTGGCTCAAGACCTTCAAGGCGGAGCCAAAGATGATCGAGGGGCAACAAGCAGAGTGCGGAGGGGCGGTCATAAGCAAATGTGCTGATGCTCCGTGGCCCAAGGGCTCTTTTTCAAGAGGAGCTTGGTTTGTGGCAATGGGAGTGGTTTTATATCACCGCTCCTAGGGGCACCAAATGGGTGGCGCTCCCGCCTTCGCTCGGAGTCCACCACAGCCGGTGGCGTCATGGGTCAACAAGGGGCTCGGCTGGGGCCGTCCAAGGACGTTCCTTTGCTGCGAGGGCCGTGTCGAGATATCCAAGAAAGAGAGATCAATCTGGTTGCGATGGCGCGGTTATGTTGATCCGGCGCTTTACGCCCTCGCGTCGCCCCCCCTCACTTTGTGGGAATTTAATCCGGAGGGACCACGAGCTCTCCAAAATTTTATGGGCACGACGCCCGTGGAGATGTATAAACAGTTCTTCAGATCACAAGAGAAGTGTCCGGACCTGACTGAGGACGCAGGACTAAGCTGCAATCGCCCAGATACTCAAGTAAGTAGTCCTGTAACCGGCAGGCTGTTCATTCATTTATCATATGTATGCCCTTTAAAGGAGCCGTTTCTTGAACAGGACTGGATAGCCAAGGCAAAGTGAATAAGGTGTCCGGCTCCCCTCCCAGAGACCACGCCGGATCCCATCTTGACCAAGATGTTGAAGGCCGCGCCTTTTAAAGAAGGCGAAGGGGGCAGGGAAGCAACTGCCTCCACAAAGGAGGCTTCTGAGGAAGGAGGGATCAAAAGTCCCACCCTCCAAGGAGAGAAGAGGACCGTTTCGGAAGATCCGGAGGTCAAGGCCTCAAAGAGAGGAAAGAAATCTTCGTCAGAGAGTCCGGCATTGGGAAGCAACCCAGCCACACTGTTTCCCCAAGGGGATCAGCCCTCCAGTGAGCCGTAAGTAAAAAGGAAGGGGTCTTGTAAATAAGGAACATCCCTGCATCTATTTCTAAAGATAACCGAAATTGTACCTTGTAGTTCGGATCTCAGCCCTTCTCGTGAGCTTCGTGTTCGGGGATCTTCTTCCGGAGATGATGGAGAGCGAAACGCCTCCACACCTGTCGCACCCTCATGCGAGGCGGGCGACCACGAGGTGTCGTCGGGGAGGTTTCGCCAAAGTCGTGGGGCGGAAGGTTGATGCCAACCGGGCGTGCGGTCGGAGGAGCTGAAGGATCTGCCGGGCGGCGGTTATCTCGTAAGATCACCGTGCTCTAATGGGTACGGTGATTGAAAGAATTGCATCCGCTGAGAGCGGATTGCATGAAGCCGCCAGTTTCTTGTGAAGGGGTTTGAGGTACGCAAAATAATGTACCTTCGGCAGTTATGCATATAGAATGCGCCTGTATAGATAGTAGCCCTGAGACTCGGTATGTTGTCAAAATTGACAGCGTGCCGAGGATCATAATCTCAGTTATAACATATCGCCGCTCCTAAATAGGTGGCGGGGCATCCGGTGGCCAGCCGGACTGATGAATATGCCGAACTAAAGCGGCAACTTGACGAGGCGGATGCAGACATCGGCGCTGGTCAATAAACGGTTTGACGAGTCACAAGGTATGCGACTTCTGGCGGACACACAGTAAGGGAGCTTGACGCCCATGCCTTACTACTTGTCTCGCTTAATGCAGATGGTGCCGCTCTTGTGGAGGAGCTGCGGGCGGAACTCGCCCGAGCGAAAGAGCAAGCCAGAAATAGTAATGCGGCGCTTTAAGGGCGGCGAAGAGCTAGAAGCGAGCAGGCTGCTCACTGCCGAAGCAAAGAGGAAATGGCCGATATGGCCAGAAAATTGAAGGATACTACCGACCGCTGCGAGGTTCTTGAAAAAGAACGTCAAGCGAAGAAAGAGGGCCTGAAAAAGGTCACCGCTGAATCCAAGGATGCATGTTCCGCTTTGAGAGCGGCCAAGGAGGAGCTGAGTCAGGCCGGGTCTATTGCGGCTGGAAAACCGTTTCTGCTGCGGAGGAAATATACGGATCTGAAGTATGCTCAGTTGGACAAGTTGTGGAGTTTGGAGGATGCTTATCTGGACTTAGAGGCGAGCGTTGCGGACGCAATTGAGCACTTCCGAGGCCAGAAGGGCCTGAAGGAAGAGCTATATTGGTCGCAATTCCATAGCCGGGCGCCCTCTTTCGTTGACCAATCGGTTGGCGAATGGGCCGAGCTGAATCGATTATCCGGACTTGCCATGAAGCATGTCATGACTCATTTGTGGCCAAAGCGGACCCCAGCCGAAGAGTTATTTTGGCTTAGTGCAGCGATTCCTTGGTGCGGTACACAGCGTATCGGCGCAATGAAGCGGTCGGCGTGCATTGAGGGAGCGCGGATGGCTCGCCCGTGTCAAGACATACTTGGCGGAGATGAAGGCCACCGATGTTGCGTCCCAAGATTCGGACAGAAGTTTGTACCGCCGAGCACTATTTTGAGGAAGTCACGCAAAGGCGCTTCGTTTAATAGAGACGCAGTACTCGAAGGATATCATGTTTAAATGACATGTATGATTTGTGAAAACAATGTTTCAATATAATATAAGAGCTTTTTATACTTGTGCATTCAAGTAGTAGACTACTCCCTGTGCGGCCGTTTATGTAAATGTATATATAACCTGAAAGATGGCAGTCCTTGGCTTCAGCCCCCATGCACATAGTGCGGGGGTGTTTGCAAAGAAGGCGCTTTTTCACACTTAATCCAACGTCTTGGTCCTGTTAAGGAGGTGGTAGTGTAGCAAACTAGGCAACCGGACTATAATGCTTTATCACTTTCACTTAGCCATAGGAGTTCGAGGGTGGGGCTACTATATAGCCCCTGGGGCACCGCGCTCTCCCGAATTCGGGGTGCGTATGTGCCTGACCGAAAACCGGTCCTTCGTTAATGGGGAGGAATTCTAAATATTCCGATGAGTCATCGAGTGGTTGACCAGTCTCTCGCTATATCATGATAGTCAATTTTTGGCTTTCTCTACTCAGGTGCTCGCCCGGCCGAACCGGGGCACAATTGCAGTAGTTCTCCTGGTGCCGCGTTAGCCGATAGAACGAAACGTAAGGTAGCAAAACACAGGAGCCGGGCAAACCCAACATTTGACCAAAGACATGATTCGGAGCTGATGCATATAAGGCCTAACTCGAGACGCCGAATACTCCCTAAGGTATTCGGTCTTTATAAAAGCAGGAAGAATAATGCCCTAAGCCCCTGGTGTCCAGTGCACGCCATAAAAATTGGTGCGGCCAATGCCAAAACGCCAGCCTCCTCCTCGGTTATAGTAAGAAACCGGGGATGTATATCAACAAGAGATAGTAAAAAGGTTTACAGTGGTCTTAATCTGAAAAGAATCCTTGCAACGGGTCCCTCTCTGCGTCTGCTTTGTGTCTCTGTTGTCTTGCGTATCACGGGCCGGGTGTAGCACGTTGTTCATCTGTAAAAGAGAGGAACTTAGTTTAAAAGAAAAAGGATCGTGCGAAAGATGTACTTTATATTAAATAAACAGAGTACGATTTGAAGAAGTGAAAAAATTGAGCTTTATTGTCTCTTGTTATACATGCATGCAGCCCCTTGTATGGGGGTATGCCGCTAGGAGGCGCCGGACTTGTCTAGCCGTGTCCGGGGTTTGAATGACCTATTCAGGTTCTTTGACTAGCGGAGCCGGATAGGTGTGGGGCTGTCAAGGCAGTCTCACATTCTTCCGTGCTCGAGTAACACTTAATACTTCCTTTTAATGAGATGATGCCGCGTGGACCAGGCATTTTAAGTGTTAGAGATGCATAATGCGGTATTGCGTTAAAGCGGGCGAAAGCTTCGCGTCCCAATAGTGCTTGATGGCTACTTTTAAATGGGGCGACATGGAAGACTAACTTTTCACGACGGAAGTTGTCGGATGAACCGAACACAACTTATAGCGGTAGGGAGCCCGTACAATGGGCATATGGGCCTGGCATTACCCCTTTAAAGGAGGTGTTGCTATGGCGAATTTTGGTTGGGTCTATCCCCATCCTGCGGATTGTGTCCTGATATATCAGGTTTATGTCACTGCCGCCATCCATGAGGACTTGTGTAAATTGGAATCCGTCGATTATAGGATCCAATATCAAGGCAGTCCATCCTACATTCCAGATACCTTCGGAGTAGTCCTGATGGTCGAAGGTCATTGGTTTTGACAACCAGTGTTGGTACTTCGCTAGGGTAGTATGTGCGGCGCACATCTTAATGGGCGCCGCTCTGTTTTTCCCTTTTATCACGTGAAGTGAGTTTACTGTTTTGACCTCTTGTGGGAAATTCTTTTGTTTTCCGGTGCTCTGCTTGTGGGGTTCTTCATCATCCTCACTTGGTGTGTCGAGCCCCTTGTGTTCGGCGTTGAGTCTGTCGGACTGTTTGAAGACCCAACTATCTCTGTGGGTATGGTTTGCAGGCCTCCAGAATCTTGTGGATTTGACATATCTTGTCCAAGATTTTGTTTAAGTTGGATAGCTCATCGCTATTGTCCTAAAGGGGCAGTTTTTGTTGTTCTGCCGTGAGCTTTTGAATCCGGCGTTGGCGCCGCGCTCTTTGGACCGTTCCCTTTAATCCGGCGCTGGTCCTTGTTGCGCCCGTGGTTTCCCATCTCCATCCCTGACTTGGATGTACTTGGGTCGCTGGTGCTGCATCTTGCTAGCCAGCTATCCTCTCCAGCAAAAGCGGGTCATGAGGCTTGTTAATGCGGCCATGGTTCTCGGCTTCTCTAGGCCGAGGTGTACAGCGAGCCATTAAATCTCGGACGTTGTGTATGAAAGCTGCTAAGGCTTGGCGTCGAACAATCGACTATTTGGTTCTTTTTGGTGAGGAACCTGTTCTAGAATTTGCGGCTGACTCTACGGGTTGTTGAGTTATATGACTTAAATAAATGCGCATCCGGAGGGCGGACATAAGTCCCTTGAAAGTTTGCCGAAAAGTATCCTCGAGCTCTTCCCAACTTCCAATGGTATTTTCGGGGAGGCCTTTGAGCCAATGCCGGGCTGGCCCTTTGAGCTTGAGGGTAAGTATTTTATGGCGTGGAGACCATCTCCTCTAGCCATGTGTATGTGGAGGATATAATCCTCAATCCAGACTCGAGTCTGCATTGTTCCGTCGTATGCCTCTATGTTTACGGGTTTGAATCCACCGGGAATTCGTGATCCAGCACCTCATCGGTGAAACACGAGGGGTGTCTGGCGCCCTATATTGGGTGTGCCATGATGTTCAGATTTTTGGCGTGTTGCATTGCTTTGAAGAGCTTGCTTTCTTGGCCCATAGATGGACCTAAGCTGGGCCATCCTTTTGATGTGAATCCTTATGCGGATCGCATACCGGCTTGTGTCTTGGCGCCATTTGCCGCTCTCTTTTTGCCGTGGGGTCGTCCCTCCGACGGGTGGCCTTCTTACTTTTTGATTGTGGGGGCTCTAAGGCCTCCTCGTCAAATTCGGGCGATAGCTTTCTCTTTGGGTAGCTCTTTGTTCGGGCGATCGTCAGCCAGATTTGTTCAAGGGTGTTGAATACTTTGCTCCATCTGATTCTGAGTGCATCTTCCGCTGTTTTGAGCTTTCGCTTATGCTTTTTCAGGCTACGCGCAGTGGCGACGAGCCTTTTGTGGAGGTTATTTTGCTCCAACAATTTGTCCGGCGTGAGATCGTCCGGACTGTTGTCTTCGCCGGGGACGGGTTGTTTGTCCAAGTTGTCTTGTTCGGACGATTGATCGATAGCATGTTAAATGCGTCCACCGGTTATCGCCTGCTCTATGGCTGGGTCTCTGTTGGCGGGACTTGGTTGGCGTTTACGTTGCTGTTTTGACTGCTTTTCGAGGATTTATCCTTCGTGGCGTCCGTTGTTCCTCGTCTTCATTTCCTTTAGGTGTATCCACCATGTATACATCATGGGATGAGGTGGTTGTCCAGCATCCTATAGGAGCTGGTTCATGGTTGTCTCTACATCGTCATCCATACCGTCGATGTCTTGAGTCGAAATCGAGCACGTCGTGTAAGCTTTCGGCGATTAGCTCTGAAAGTGGGTGGTGGGTGGGCGTTGAATTTCTTAAATCGTCGCATCCCAACCTTCGACCATAGTCCGGCCATGGCTCTCCGGATAAGAGAGAGACTTTAGTGAATTCAAGATGTCGCCAAAGGCGAGTCTTTGAAAGATGTCATGGCGGTGAACTCCATGACCGGCACCCGATCGGATTCGATTCGCGGTAGCGGAGGTTGAGTCAAAGAGGAGTCCGGCACACAGGAGTCACGGTCTTCGCAAAGGGCGAGGATTATGTTGGCTTAATCGCCCGTAAAGATTTCAGCCTCCGAGGTGGCGTCAACCAACCATCCTCGATCGGCGAGATCGGCTCGAATCAATGTTCGGGCCGGACACTAATGCTTGACCTCGAGACCTTTGTTGGTGACGAGTTAGATCATGCCCATCGAGGAGCGGTCTGGCGGCGCTTGGCTGTGGCTCGAACCCACCGAAGATCAAGTCTCCGATGTCGGACGTATAATTCAAGCTTCCAAATCTGACCTGATGGCCAGGGGTGTGGCTTTCGATCTGCTCCAGATGGCCAAGTGGATTGGCCCGCAGTGCAAAGCCGCCGAATACGAAGATGTGTCCGGGGAGAGAAGTCTCACCCTGGACTGCGTCATTGTTGATGATCGAAGGAGCCATCGGGCCTATCGGTGACGACACAGAGGAACTCTCAATGAAAGCACCAATGTCGATTGTCAAAACCGGCGGATCTCGGGTAGGGGTCCCCAAAGCGTGCGTCTAGGCGGATGGTAACGAGGAGACAAAGGGACACGATGTTTTACCGAGGTTGGGCCCTCTCGATGGAGGTAATACCCTACTCCTGCTTGATTAATATTGATGATATGGGTAGTACAAGAGTAGATCTACCACGAGATCAAGGAGGCTAAACCCTAGAAGCTAGCCTATGGTATGATTGTTGTACAGGATAACCTATCCGGTGTCTATATAAACCGAAGGGTTTTAGTCCGTAGGACAAACAACAATCATACCATGAAGGCTGGCTTCTGATTAACTCATCAATGGTAAGCTAGATCTCCAGGCTGATTTTGACCGATGTCAGACGATCTTTGCAAACGAGCCAAGCGTGCTCGAGCTCGATCTCTGCAGCTAACATGCCACCGCTCCGACCCTTAATCCGGGCGGATTCCCCGATCGAGGGCAGTGGTTGGACACCGCCTCGGGGCTATGATCTCTCGGCGGTGAGCGAACTCCATCCTGTCGCTGCGAAGACCTCGACTCCGGTGCGGACTCCTCTCCGGACTCCGAACCCTCGCGCCCTGTCCAGATCCGATTGGCGCGGTCATGGAGTTCGCGCGGACATCTTCACTTCGCTTTGGCGACATCTGAATTCACTAAAGTCTCTCTCTTTATCCGGAGAGCCTGGCGGACTACGGATAGGAAGGTTGGGATACGGACGACGAAGAAATTCAACGCCCACCACCACCCACTTTATAGCGTCGATGATTTAATCGACATGCTCGACTTCGACTTCGGAAGACATCGGCGGTATGGGCGACGATGCTTGGGAAACGACCAAGACCAGCGCCTACGAGGGCACTAGAAGGCCACCTCGTCATATGACATATACATGGTGGACATCCCAAAAGATGGGAGCGGCGATGGAACAGCGGAGGATGACCCCTCAGAAGCAACGAAGCGCCCGGCGTCGGTGGCGCCGCTCTAAATCCCGCCACAATAAAAATGGTGATTCCGGAGCGGAGATAATAACACCCAGGACAATGCGAAGAACCCCCCTCGGCGGGACTCGGTAGCGGGAGGAGGGAGAAGCAAATCCGCCGCGGCGATTAATGGCGAAAGAGAGGTCGAGGACAATAATTATGCGCCTCCCTCCGAAGATGAGGCAAGCCTCGGCGGCAGCGAATTTATGTCGTGCACGAGGATCCAGCCCGAGCAGGAGGCGTTTCAAGCGCAGGCTTATAGCCACGGCAAGCAGCCTCAAGAAAAAGTAGCAACGACTTAGAGCTGACCAAGACACGCTAGGCAGCGGATGGGTGAAGTCCTTGCGGCGAAGAGTATGAACTCGAGCGCCCCTCAAAAGCTACCCCAAGCGCGGGCTGTTGCCTCGATCGGAGGAGGAAGCACCCAAGTCACCAGCGCCGCGACATGGCAGACCGGCCACCACCTGTGGCCGTGACCGAAGAAACCTCTCCGCCCTCCGCTCAAGCCACACCCGGCGCGCTCAAAAAGTACCAAGGCACGGGAAAAGCAGCGCCCGGACTTACGAGATATATTGGAGGATAAGGCAAAACATACAAGATCGATCTCACGGATCACGTGGGCGCCCAACGACGCGGGATGATTCTTGTCGCGCCCGGATCTGACCAAACCGGCCGGGCGAACCACGATGACAAAGCTCATATGAGCTACTTACGTGATATAGCCCAATCTGAGGCGCCCGCACACTCACTATGCTTCACGGATGAAGTAATGGATCATCAAATCCCGAGGGCTTCAAACCCGTAAACATCGAATCATACGATGGTACCACAGATCCTGCGATGCGGATCGAGGACTATCTCCTCCATATCCACACGGCCCTTGGTGATGATCTACATGCCATCAAATACCTCCCACTCAAGCTTAAAGGACCAGCTCGGCATTGGCTCAACAACTTGCGGCCAGAATCAATTGGTTGTTGGGAGGACACAGGAAAGCGCATTCCTTGATAACTTCCGGGGCACATATATGCGACCACCGAGCCAGCCGGCGACCTTAGCCATATAATTCAGCGGCGGAAGAATCGGCCGGAACAATTACGGACACGGTTCCTAACAAAGAAAATCAAATCATTATTTGTCCAGGATCACGGATGCCCTTGCAGCCTTCAAACATAACATCCATGACGAATGGCTTGCCCGGCACCTAGGACAGGAAAAGCCGAAATCCATGGCAGCCCTCACAACACTCATGACCCGCTTTTGTGCGGGAGATGACAACTGGCTAGCTTCGAAGCAACAACTTGGCCAAACACCACGATAGTTCGGATACCAAGGACAACAACGGTAGGTCGGCGTCGCAACAAGAACAAAGCGCCGCGTGCTTGGCGATAATGCTGAAAGATCTGGCCGTCGATGCGGATTCGGAGGCTCTAAACCGGTCGTGGAAGAAGCCATTCAAAAGATTTACCCAGGGCCCGTCCTACTTGGACCGAATACTCGATCGCTTGTGCGGATACATGGCACCCCGAAAAACAAGCCAATCACACCAGCGAGGATTGTTGGGTGTTCAAGCAAGCGAGCAAGTTAAGTGCGAACTCAATGGCAAGGCTGCATAGCGATGGCGAGGAAGAGCCCGGCCGCTGAATAATAGAGGACGAAGGGTTTTCCCACACAAGTGCGGACGGTGAACATGATGTCGCAACCCATATACCCAAAAGGGGCGGAAAGCGTGCACTAAAGGGGCGTATATGCGATGGAGCCGGTCGCCTCGAAGTTCAACCCATGGTCTTCCTGCCCGATCACCTTGATCGAAGGGACCACCCACTAGCATCCGCCACGGCGGTTTCGCCCGCATTGGTTCTTGACCCAATTATTGTGGATTTCACCTCACCGAGTCCTAATGGGCGGCGGTAGCAACCTGAACCTGCTTTATCGGGATATAGTGCCCAAAATGGGCATAGACCCCTCAAGGATTAAACCTACAAAAGGCGACCTTTAAAAGCGCCATACCGGGTGTAGAGGCCAATTATGCGGGCTCGATTACACTCGAAGTGGTCTTCGGATCCTCGGATAACTTCCGGCGAAGAGTTAATCTTTGACATCGTCCCGTTCCATGGCCGGCTATCATACCTTTGCTTTCGACGAACTGCATTTGCAAAGTTCAATGCGGTGCCGCACTATGCATATCTCAAGCTCAAGATGCTAGGCCCTCGAGGAGTAATCACGGTCAATGGAAACACCGAACGCTCTCTCCGAACGGAGGAGCACACGGCGACCCTCGCGGCGGAGGTACAAAGCAGCCTCTCACAGCAATTCTCGAGTTCGGCCACTAAGCGTCCAGGACAACATCAGCAGCGCCGGAGTAACCTACAACAAGACCGCCTGGCACGATTCAAGCACGCGTAGCAATCCGGCCCCAACCCCAGCCCTCGCGAAATTGCGAAGCCAACACTATGCGTACATAACTACGCTCTGGAGATACCATGGGCATAAGGGGAGGGGCACGACCTCGGCACGCCCGGAATGCGGCTCAACCGCACCAGGGGCTCCCGATGGTGTCATTCTTTTTCCTTTTTCTGTTTTCTTCCTTTTTCTTACTTTCAGGACTCCGTTTTCCAGAAGTCCTGTCCGGCACTAGAATCGCCAAACTCACGATGCAACAGCCAGGGAAGAAGAAAGCCACGTCGAGTGTTCAGGTGGTCTCTATTACGAGCATTATACCTGTTTTACATACCATCCCGCAGCTTACCCCTGGAGGGGGACATGTTAGATAGTCCCATCCCTTGCTTATCGCACTATTTGTATCGTTACGCTTTCATTGCAGTACCTTTTGAATAAACAATACATAGCTTTTGCTTATTATTGCACTCCTTTCTTTATCTATACATATGTTCATTTCATGACATGTTGCACCCGTACACTTTAGTGCGGCCAATACACCAGGGGCTTAAGTACCCCAAAATTATGGTGTGACAAGTCCGAACACTTTCACAAATGCGGCACCCTGAACTTATAGCACTATATGCATCAGCTCCGAATCATGTCTTGGGTCAATAGTTGGGTTTGCCCGGCTCCCGTGTTTTGGTACCTTACGTTCCGTTATATCGGCTAAGGTAGCACCGGGAGAACCACTGCGATTGTGCCCCAGTTGAGCTGGGTCGAGCACCTCGGTGGAGAAAGCTAAAACTGGCCCGTCATGATAGAGGCGGGAGCGATCGCTGTTCGAGAGGTTTTTGGTCCCTAAAGACTTATGCCGCTTAGGCGAGGAACCGGAATTGTCAGAGCCAAGGCATGGATAAGCGCCCGAACTTCGGTCTTCGAATACTAGGGGCTTCACGAAATTTAAAATTATAGAATTCTATGGCTAAGTGAGAGTGTTCAAGCATTATAAGTCCGGTTGCCTTGTTACCGTTGCGTTGGCGCCTCCCTAGATGGACCCAAGAATGGGAACAAGAGTGCTCAAGTTTATCCCGAACACCCGGCACTTTCGTGGCATGGGGCTGAAGCCAATGACTTGCCATCTCTCAAATTTGATAAATGGCCGCCCGAGAAGGTAATATTTTAAATTAACAAGCGTTGCTTAAGCGCATATGAACAAGTTTTCAGCGTCTGAGGATAACAAATGCGAGTCTATTCAAATATTACATCTTTGGAGCACTCATCCGCTATTCGGCGGGCACCCTTCAAGAGGCCCTCATAGTACATTTTGGGCGTGCGATGCTCCTTGCCCTTCGGTGGCCCGTCCGTCACAAGCTTCTCCACATCCAGCTTGCCCCAGTGCACTTTAGCACGGGCAAGGGCCCGAAGGACACCTTCAATGCAGACGGAGCGCTTGATGACTTCAATTCGTGGACAGGTGTCCACCAGCCGCTGCACTAAGCTGAAGTAGCTCCCAGGCATGGCTTCCAATGGCCACAACCGAACTATAAGGCCCTTCATGGCATGTTCGGCGACCTTGTGGAGCTCGATCATTGCTTAATTTGGTCGCTCGAGGGCACTGACGTTCGGCCTCGACTATCTGAGACGAGAACACCTTCTCCGTCGAGCTCCCCTCCTTGGCGGTAGAGAGCGGAAGCATTCGATACACTCTGAGGCAGATCTGCGAACTCTCACGGAGAGCTCCGAATCCGGAGTAAGTAATAGGTAATTCACTTTCACATTCTTGCTCTGCATAAAGAATGCCTTACCATAGCGATCTTCTTTATTGCCTCAATCTCTGGAGGGCTTTGTGGGCCTCGGCCTTAGCAGATTTGGCACTCTCAAGAGCCGAGGCAAGCTCGGACTCTCGGGTCTTGAGTCACGCTCCAAACCCTCGTGTTTTTCACGAGAGCACGGAGCTCTTGCTGCACCTCCGCCCATTTGTGCCTCCCCTTCTCTCGCTTGAGTGCGCTCTGGGGCCGCTTTGGTTTCGGCCCACGGACACCGCTTCCTTCGTGGTCGCCACCTCGTTAAGTGGCCCATCACGGTACCCATATTATTCCTGTTATTTTTATGGCAAGAAACCTTTCTATAAGGTATTTCTTTAATAAGGTATTACTTACCTTCCTTGTCCTCGAGCTGCTTCTTGGCAATACCGAGCTTGTTCTCGTACCGCTCGAGGCTTTGCTTCAATGCATTGACCTCCCATGATCGGTCTTGGCGGAGGTCGATAAGCGCAGCTGCATTCCCATATTGACATACTTATGTTAGACTCCTCCGTATATCTTTTTAAGATCCTTAGTCTGGCTTTTCTTTCCAGAACACGAACTAAGCATCGAGACTCTTGTCTATCTTGGTAATATTTTTACATATTCTAAACTTACCTCAAAGCGTGTTAGAAGGCTAGTACAGGCTTGGTCAGCCCGCTCTTGGCGGGATTGAATCGTCCGGGATCACCGCACTCATAGCGGTCAGTGCTCCTCCTTGATGGAGGCGCCTAAGCGCCTCCGATAAGTTATCCGGTGCCTCCGGTTGGGCCGGAGGACACCGGCGTCTTACCCTTCTTCTGAAGGGGTGGCTTGCGGACTTGGAACCGCTGAAGGTTCCGTTATGGAGTCCGGACAAGGGTCGGGCTTAGAGCCCTGGGGTCTCGCCCCCACCGCTGGAGTCGGGAGGTGCGCCTTGTGCGGCGCCTCCTGCGCCACCTCTTCTTGACCAGGCCCCCCTTGGGGCCCCACCTCGGCATCGTCCGCACCGTGAGGCGAGGAGGCGGCCGGACGTGAAGTACTCTCCATTTCAAGCGAACCCGAGGACCCGCAGCCAAGCGGCAAAGCTTCATGCTTAGGCGGGCTGCATGATTGTTGGCATTAGAGAACACTATGCAATGATAAAAAAGCCATGGGTATCCGGACACTTACAATCTGCCAGAGCTTGGCCCTTGTTGGCCAATCCTCCTCGTCGTTGTCGGCGTTGGTGGAGAAGTCCGGAGGAAGGGTTCTTCCTTCTTGGACCCTCCGGCCTCCCGGTTGGGGCGGCCTTCCTTTTCCTCTCCTCCCATTTGGGGAGAAGCTTCTTTTCCTCCTCCTCGTTCTCGGAGAAGATTACGCTTGAGAATCGGCGGCACTGGCGTCGGGAGCTCCTTGAGTTCCGTGGCCTCCTTCTTGGCCTTCTTCTCCGGCACCACATAGAATGCGGAGCTGCGGCCTTCCGTCGTCGGGCATCCGCTGGAGTCTTCCGGCAAAGGCAGACGATTAATCTGTCCGGCGTCTCCAGCCGATCTGTCAAAGATCGGGGAGTTTTAGATCCCGCATAGAGTCAAACTATGAAAAAGAGTCCCGTAAAGGGTAAAATAACTTACCTCGCCCGGCTTGACAGCTGCGAAATGTATCCAGCGATCTTTGTTAGCGGATCGCGGGGCCAGCGTATGAACAGCACCTTCCGGGCATCTTAAATGCGTAGTGTTGAAGAAGCGGCTCAAGATTGATCTTTGTCTTTGGATCAAACTCCACAAATTAAAGGCCCGTTCCTAGCATGGGAGAATCCGGCGGATGAGCATGACTGGACTACGTGGACAAGCTTGAGCTTCTTGTCCACCAGGTTTGGACCTGAGTTTGGAGTCCGGTCGACTCTTCGAATCACCCCACTTCAGGCCCGTCTCTTTCCATGATGCGAGTCGTGTGGGGGAGCCAGATCTGAATTCGGGGGCCGCCGCCCAGTTGGAGTCACGCGGCTCGGTGATGTAGAACCACCCCGATTGCCACCCCTTTATTGTCTCCATGAAGGAGCCCTTGAGCCAAAGAACATTGGGCATCCTGCCCACCATAGCGCCTCCGCACTCCGCTTTGTCGGCCGCCCACTATCTTGACGGCGCTAAAGGTCTTCAACCATAAGCCTAAGTGGGGTTGGATGCGGAGGAAGGCCTCGCCTGCAACGATAAGCGTCGAGATATTGAGGATGAAGTTTGGGGCGGATCGTGGAAATCCGGGCCATAGTAGAACATGAGCCCCGGACAAATGGGTGAAGTGGAAAACCTAGTCCATGGAGGAAGTGGGTGAGGAACACCACCCTCTCATGGGGCACAGGAGTGGGGATGAGCTGCCCCTCGTCGGATAGCCGACCGCAATGTCGCCGGACAAGTATCCGACCTCCCTTGGGTCTTGTGATGTGCCCCTCCGTGACGGAGGAGGCCATCCACCTGCCTCCCGCTCCGGACATAGTTGGAGAAGGTTGAGGTGGGGTGTGCGGACTTAGTATTTGGAGCTCGAGTCTTGTGAAATGGATGAGCAAAGGAGGAAGAAGGCGTGGGTGAAAAGGTGGATCCTTATCCCTTATATGGACGGAGGCAAGTTGTCGTCCCCCACCGACTGGTAAAACTAAGCTTATCTCCGAGCGCCGTAATCAATGGCACGGATGGGTTACCCACGTCCGTATTGATGGGAATCCCGGAATAAGGGGCACGATCTATGCTTTGATAAGGCGTGCGGAAACCGCCTCGCTAAGCGAGGTGGAACAATAAAAAATGATTCATATAAAGGCACGGCAGTGGTGTGATGTCACGCGCGGAATACGTCAGCAGATCTGTGCAAAAACTTATTCTCTCTCACGGTGGTATGTGGAACTTGTTTTGCAGAGCGAACACTATCCTTGTGTTCAAAACCTTCTATGAAGTATTCGGAGGAGGAACCCGCCTTGCAATGCGAAGAAAATATCTTGTATTTGGACTCGTCGTCATTGAAGCTTGGTTCGAGACTCTGAGGAGTCCTGGACTAGGGGTGTCCGGATAGCGAACTATCATCACGGCGGACTCCAAGACTATGAAGATACAAGATTGAAGACTTCGTCCGTGTCCGGATGGGACTTTCCTTGGCGTGGAAGGCAAGCTTAGCGTCTGGATATGTAGATCTCCTACCATTGTAACCGACTCTGTGTAACCCTAACCTATTCGGTGTCTATATAAACCGGAGGGTTTTAGTCCATAGGGCGAACAACAATCATACCATAGGCTAGCTTCTGGGGTTTAGCCTCCTTGATCTCGTGGTAGATCTACTCTTGTACTACCCATATCATCAATATTAATCAAGCGGGAGTAGGGTATTACCTCCATCGAGAGGGCCCGAACCTGGGTAAAAACATCGTGTCCCTTGTCTCCTGTTACCATCCGCCTAGACGCATAGATTCGGGACCCCCTACCCGAGATCCGCGGTTTTGACACCGACAGAGCAACGAGAAAAGAGGCGGGAACTGTTAGGTGCGCGACTGATACCTTGAAGAATCTTCTAGAAACAGCGACTATCTCGGAAGTGCATAAATGCGCTAATGGAATGCAGTGGTTGGGAGGATTTCATCCGCCAAAGCGGGTTGCATGAAGCTTTTATGAGCCTGGCGAGAGAGGCTTTGAAATGCATAAAGTAGTATATGTTTTTAATGATTACCGCTGCGCTAGATGTGCCCTAGGCGGATAGTAGCCCACGAGACTCTGGTTAACATCAGCGGCGGCAAGCAGAGGATCATAGTCGAGTAGTAATCATGCCACCTTCATGTGTAGGTGGCTAAAGGTCCGATGGCTAGCCGGATCGGTGAAGTTAAATTTGAGCGGCAACTTGATGCGGCGAATGCGTACATCGTGCTTGTAAACAAGCGGCTTGACGAGGCACAGGGTATGAATTCTCCGATGGTCAACATATGTTAAGAGAAGCATAACGCAAGTATCTATAATATGATGTGACTGCAAATGGAGCTGCCGCCGTGGAGACCGTTCGGGCGGAACTTTCCCGAGCCAAGGAACAAGCCAGGAGGAGTGATGCGGCCGCCCTAAAGGTGGCCGAAGAGTTAAGAGCCAAACAGGCTGCACATTGCGAGAGCAAAGAGCGAATAGCCAAGATGGCTATTGCGTAGAAAGATGCCGCCGACCGTTATGAACTTCTTGAAACGGAAAGCCAAACGAAGACGACGGACCTGGAGAAAGCCATGGTAGCAGCTAAGGAAGCCCGCTCGAAAATCAGAGCGGCAAAGGAGGAGCTACGTCAAGCCAGAAATATTGCGGCCAGAAAGCCCTTTATGTTGCGCACTAAGTTCGGAGATCCTAAGTATGCCCCTCTTGATCAATTATGGAGTTCTGCAGACGCATACGCGGATTTGGCAGCGAGTGCTACTGATGCGACCGAGTTTTTCAAAGATCAAAAAGATCATGAAGTGGAAAAGCTGTTCTGGTCGTAGTTCAATGTTCCGGTGCGTCCGCTGCTGTTAAATGAGCGAATGGCCGAGTGGGCCGAGCTCCATAGGTTGTCAGAAGCTTGCCATGAGGTCTGTTGTGGATCATCTGTGGCCGGAAGGACCAAGGCTGAATAGTTATTTTGGCTTAGTGCAACGATTCCTTGGTGTTGTGCCGCATATCGACGCTATGAAGAGGTCGGCGTGCATAGAGGGTGCGCGGATGGCTCTTGCCCGTGTTAAGACATACTGGGCAGAGATGAAGGCCACCGCTATTGCAACCCAGAGTTCGGCCGTAGGCCGATCATCGGCCGAGCACTACTTTGAAGAAGTTCTCGAAGGCGCTCGCTTAATAGAGGCTCAGTGCTCGAAGAGTATAATGTTCTAGTGACATGTATCCCCATTGTAAGAACAATGTTATTTGAATTATAAAGGCTGTGTTTATACTTTTGCCAGAAAGTATTATTATGCCTCATGTGCGGTCGTGTATGTTTATATATATAACCTGTAAGTTTGCGATCGTAAATGGCTTATTTACGCATATAATCTTGAGGTGTTCTAAAAAGCATGTTTTCACACTTGATCCAACGTCTTGGTCCATTAGGGAGGTGGTAGCGTGGCGAACGAGGCAATGAGACAATATTGCTTTAACACTTTCACTTGACCATAGGAGTTTGACAGTGGGGCTACTATATAGCCCCTAGTATTTCCGCACTCATCCGAATTCGGGGCGCGAACGTACATGGCCGGGAAAACCGGCCCTTCGTTAATGTGGAGGAATCCCGAAGATTCCGCTAGGTCATCGAGTGGTTGACCAGTCTCGCGCTTTATCATGACGGTCGATTTGGCTTTCTCTCTTGAGGTGCTCATCCGGATGAACCAGGGCACAATCGCGATAGTTCTCCCGGTGCCACCTTAGCCGATAGAGCGAGCGTAAGGTAGCAAAGCAGCGGGGCGGGCAAACCCAACATTTGACCAAAGACATGATTCAAAGTTGATGCATATAAGGCCAAACTTCATGACGCCCGAACACTCCCTAAGGTATTCGGTCTTTACAACATGTATGCGGGCTGAGTAACACCCTTGATAATGAACCCCAGGAAATTGTCCGTGTATGCGTGCATTATTACGGCGTGGCGAAATGCCAATAACGTCGACATCCCTCTCGTCTATATTGAGTATCCGGAAGATGTGAAGCAACAAGAGGCGATAAAAAAGGTTTACGAGGTCTTAATCTAAAAAGAAACCTTTGAAGCGGGGCCTGCTGCGTCTGCGCCCTATCTCTGTTGTCTTGCTATCCACGGAGGGTGTATACGATTATCATCTGTAAAAGAGAAAAACTTAGGTGAAAGTTGTCGTGCGAAAAATTGGTTATTCTCAATAAACCATTAAAATTCAAGATAGGTAAATTGGAGCCGAACTAGTCCTTTTTGCGTGCGGGAAGCCCCTGGTACCGCCTATGGGGGTATAACCATCAAACCAATCTCAGGTTTATCTAAGCTGTTACAGCTAATAATGCGCCGAACTCGTCTAGCCGTGTCCGCGGTCTTGACGACCGATCCTTTATTCTGGTTGGAGAGGCCATTTAGTGTTCGGCTATTAAAGTTGCCGCACGTTCTTCCGCGCGTAAGGAACGCTCAATATTTCCACTAACTGTGATGATGCCATGTGGACCGGGCATCTTAAGCTTAAGAGAAGTGTAATGCGGTACTGCATTAAAACGAGTGAAAGCTGTCGCCCGAGTAGTGCTTGATAGCCGCAGAATGGAGGCGATGTCAAAGGTTAGTTTTTCACTTGAGGAAGTTGTCGGGAGAACCGAATACAACCTCTAGTACTAGAGAGCCGGTCTGGTAAGGGCCTCTTGGGCACAGCATTACTCCTTTAAAGGTAGTAGTACTTTGGCAGATTCTTGTCGGGTCTATCCCCATTTTGCGGACCGTGTCCTGATATATCAGATTAAGACTACTGCCGCCGTCCATGATGACTTGGGTGAGATGGTATCCGTCGATAATTGGGTCTAGCACCAAGGCAGCCAATACTCCGTGTCGGATACTTGTCAGGTGATCCCTGCGATCAAAGGTGATTGGGCGGGCCGACCAAGGGTTGAACTTGGGGTGACGGGCTCTACGGCGCATGTGTCTTGGAGTGCATGTTTGCTCTTTCTTTTTGTTACATGAATCATGTTCACTGTTTTGACATCTGGTGGGAATTTTTTCTATCCCCCAGTGCTTTGCTGATGAGGCTCATCCTTGTCTTCACTTGGTGTCTCCCTCCCCTTGTGTTCGGCGTTTAGCTTGCCGGCCTGCTTGAAGACCCAGCATTCTCTGTGGGTGTGATTTGCGAGTTTGCTCGAGGTGCCATGAATCTGACATAATTTGTCTAGAATCTTGTTGAGGCTGGACGGTCCATCTCTGTTGCCTTTGAAAGGTTTCTTCCGCTGACTAGGTCGAGAGCCTCTGAATCCGGCGTTTACCGCCGTGTTAGCTGGGATGTCTTCGTTATTTTGACGCTTGCTTTTACTGCGTCGTGGTTTTCCATTACCATCCCTGACTTCAGATGTGCACAGGTCATTTGGTGCTACTACGGGCCAGCCATTATCTTCGCCCGTATAAGCGGGTCATGAGGCTTATTAGGGCTGCCATTGTCCTTTGTTTTTCTTGGCGAGGTGTCACGGCAAGCCATTAAATCATGACAGCTGTGTTTGAAAGCTGCTAAGGCTTGATTGTCAAGGCAGTCGATGATTTGGTTCTTCTTAGTGAGAAATCTGTTCCAAAGCTTTTGGGTGACTCTTGAGCTGTTGAATTATATGACTTAAACCCCGTCAAGGTCTCGAGGTCGGACATAAGTCCCTTGAAAATTGGCCCTAAAAGCATCCTCAAGCTCCCCCAACTTCCAATTGAATTTTGGGGAGGCTCTTCACCCGATGTCGAGATGGTCCTTTTCGAGCTTGAGGCAGGTATTTAATGGCGTGGAGATCGTCTCCATGAGCCATATGGATATGGAGGATGAAGTCCTCAATCTAGACCCCAGTGCATCGTTCGTCAATCGCCTCTATGTTCACGGGCTTGAATCCCTCTGGAAATTCATGATCCAGATTACCTCATCGGTGAAGCATAGGGGTGTGCGGCACCTATGTTGGATGTATAAGTGGCGTTAGGGCCCGGTTGTAGTGTTCGGTTTTGATTTTGTGCCGGAGCATGCTTCCTAGATCCATAGATGGACCTAGTCATACCGGATTTTTGGCGCGAGTCCTCACGTAAATCGTGCGTTGGCTTATGTGCAGCCTCGTTAGCCGCCCTATCGCGGCCACGAGGTGGTCGATCCAGCTGATCGGTCGTTTTATTATTCGGCTGTGTAGGCTTTACGGCCTCATCATCGAACTCAGGCAACATCTTGCGCTTTGGATAGCTCTTTGTATGGCAACTACCACCATACTTTTCTTTAGTGTCGAGCACTTTGTTCCATCTACTGTTGAGCGTATTCTCTGCGGCCTTAAGCCTTTGCTTCTTGAGACTCCTCGCGATGGCAATAAGCCTTCTACGGAGGTTCTCTTGTTCCAAGTGCCTTTCCAGGATGACGTGTGCGTTGTCGTCTGGACTGTTTTCCTCTCCGCAGAAGGGTTGAAGAGCTTTATCCTCGGCATCGACTTGTTCGGACAGCTGCTCCATACTATGTTTGCCGTTCGCTGGTTCATCCTGCTCTATCGCTGGGTCAATGTTGTCGTCGTTTCCTCTGGAGTCGACCGGGGTGTTATTTTCTCTTGCGCTGTTATCGCTGTTTTTGCCGAGGCAGCATTTGGAGCGGCGCCTACGCCGTCACTTTGGTTTCTTCTCGAGGGAGCTATCCTTCGCTGCATCCTTCCATTCCTCGTCATTGTTTCCTTTGGGTGTATCCATCATGTATATATCGTGTGATGAGGTGGCTGTCCAGTGCCCTGTGGGCGGTAGTTCCTATTCGTCTCCTGCATCATCGTCCATACCGTCGATGTCTTCGGAGTCGAAGTCGAGCATGTCAGTTAGATTTTCGATAGTGGCTACTAAGTGGGTGGTGGATGGGGAGCAAATTTCTTCGTCGTCTGTATCCCATTCTAGCCGGACATAGTTCAGCCAAGGTTCTCCTGACAAGGAGAGAGACCTTAATGAATTTAGCACATCGCCGAAAGGCGAGTGCTGAAAGATATCCGCGGAGGTAAACTCCATGATCGGTGCCCAATCGGATTCGATGAAACGCACGGACGCAAGCGGCTCGGAGCCCGTGGCCGGGGACGAATCCAATGGTTCGACAACACGGCTCTCGTAGGAGGTGAAGTCAGTATTCGGCTCTATCGCCATTGAGAGTGCGGCCTTCGTGGCGGGGTCTATCCACCTGAGGGAGTCCTGGATTAGGGGGTATCCGGACATCCGTACTATATCCTTTCGCTGGACTGTTGGACTATGAAGATACAAGATTGAAGACTTCGTCTCATGTCCGGATGGGACTCTCCTTGGAGTGGGAGGCAAGCTTGGCGATACGGATATGTAGATCTCCTCCCATTGTAACCGACTCTGTGTAACCCTAGCCCCCTCCGGTGTCTATATAAACCGGAGGGGTTAGTCCGTAGGACAACAACAATCATACCATAGGCTAGCTTCTAGGGTTTAGCCTCTACGATCTCGTGGTAGATCAACTCTTGTAATACTCATATCATCAAGATCAATCAAGCAGGAATTAGGGTATTACCTCCATCGAGAGGGCCCGAACCTGGGTAAACATCATGTCCCCCGCTTCCTATTACCATCCGCCTTAGACGCACAGTTCGGGACCCCCTACCCGAGATCCGCCGGTTTTGACACCGACATTGGTGCTTTCATTGAGAGTTCCACTGTGCCTTCACCATAAGGTTTGATGGCTCCTTCGATCATCGGTAACAATGCGGTCCAGGGTGAGGTCTTCCTCCCCGGACAGATCTTTGTATTCGGCGGCTTTGCACTGCGGGCCAACTCGCAGCCACAGAGCAGATCGAGAGCTACGCCCCTGGCCACCAGGTCAGGTTCGGAAACTTGAACTACACCGCCGATATCCGCGGAGACTTGATCTTCGACGGATTCGAGCCCTTGCCAGGTGCGCCACACAATCACGACGACCATGATGTAGCTCTGCCGTCAGACGGTGTTTGGGAGATCACACCGGCAACTACTTCGGCCTTCAATCCGGAGAAAATTGCGCCATCCAAGGACGGGTGGATAGACCCCGCCACGGAGGCCGCACTTTCAGTGGCGATAGAGCCGAATACTGACTTTACCCCTCTCGAGAGACGTGCTTCCGAACTATTGGATTCGTCCCCGGCCACAGGCTTCGATCCGCCTGCGCCCATGCCTATCGAATCCGGTTGGGCGCCGATTGTGGAGTTCACCTCCGTGGATATCTTTCAGCACTCGCCCTACGGTGATGTACTAAACTTGTTAAGGTCTCTCTCCTTGTCAGGAGAACCTTGGCCGAACTATGTCTGGCTAGAATGGGATGCATACGACAAAGAAATTCGCTCCGCACCCACCATCCACTTAGTAGCCACTATCGACGATTTAACAGACATGCTTGACTTCGACTCCGAAGACATCGACGGTATGGACGACGATGCGGGAGACTAACAGGAACCACCACCCATAGGGCGCTGGACTGCAACTTCATCACATGACATATACATGGTGGACACACCCAAAGAAAATGATGACGAGGAACGAAAGGATGCAGCAAAGGATAGCTCCCTTGAGAAGCAATCAAAGTGGCGGCGTAGGCGCCGCTCCAAATCCCGCCTCGGTAAAAACAGCGATAACAGCGCAAGAAAAAATAATACCCCGGTCGACTCCGGAGGAAACGATGACCACATAGACCCAGCGATAGAGCAGGGTGAGCCAGCGGACGATGAGCACAGTACAGAGCCGCTGTCCGATAACGGCGACGCTGAGCGTCAAGCTAATCAACCCGTCTCCGGAGAGGAGAATAGCCCGGATGATGATGCACACATCATCCCGGAAAGGCACCTGGAGCAAGAGAACCTCCATAGAAGGCTTACCGCCCGCTGCGAGTCTCAAGAAGCAGAAGCAAAGGCTCAAGGCCACGTAAAATACACTCAACAGTAGATGGAACAAAGTGCTCGACACTGCAGAAAAGTACGGTGGCAGTCGCCACACGAAGAGCTATCCAAAGCGCAAGCTGCTGCCTGAATTCGACGATGAGGCCTTAGAGCACCCACAGCCAAAAAATAAAACAGCCGACCGATCGGATCGACGATCTCGTGGCTGCGATGGAGCGGCTAACGAGGCCGCACATAAGTCTGTACACGATCCACGTGAGGACTCGCATCAAAAGGCCAGCGCAACCAGATCCATCTACGGATCAAGGAAACGCGCTCCAGTGCACAACCAAAACTGAACACCACAACCGTCCGAACGCCATGGTACATCTAAATACAGGGGTGCCGCACACCCCCTATGTTTCACCGATGAGGTGCTGGACCATGAATTTCCAGAAGGATTCAAACCAATTAACATAGAGGCGTATGACGGGACCACAAACCCTGGGGTCTGGATTGAGGACTTTATCCTCCATATTCATATGGCTCGCAGAGACGATCTCCACGCCATCAAGTACTTTCCCCTCAAGCTTAAAGGACCAGCTCGGCACTGGTTGAAAAGCCTCTCCGATAACTCCATTGGAAGTTGGGAGGAGCTCGAGGACGCCTTTCGGGCCAATTTTCAAGGGACCTATGTACGACCTCCGGATGCGGACGAAAGTCATATAATTCAACAGCCCGGAGAGTCAACCCGAAAGCTTTGGAACAGGTTTCTCACTAAGAAGAACCAAATCGTCGACTGTCTGGATGCCAAAGCCTTAGCAGCTTTCAAGCACAGCGTCTGAGACGAATGGCTCGCCAGACACCTCGGCCAAGAAAAACCGAGAACAATGGCAGCCCTAACAAGCCTCATGACCCGCTTTTGCGCGGGTGAGGACAGCTGGTTAGCCCGAAGTAGCACCAGCGACCCAAGCACATCCGAAGTCAGGGATGGCAATGGAAAACCATGACGCAGCAAAAACAAGCGCCGAAATAAAGAAGACAGCCCAGATAACACGGCAGTAAACGCCGGATTCAGAGGCTCTCGACCAGGTCATCAGAAAAAGCCTTTCAAAGGCAACAGAGACGGACCGTCCAGCCTAAACAAAATTCTAGACAAACTATATCAGATCCACTGCACCCCCGATAAACCTGCAAATCATACCCACAGAGAATGTTGGGTCTTCAAGCAGGCCGGTATGCTAAACATCGAACACAAGGGGCAGGACACACCAAGCGAAGACGAGGATGAGCCTCGCCAACAAGGCACTGGGGGACAGAAAAAATGCCCACCAGAAGTCAAAACAGTAAACGTGGTACATGTGACGAAGGGGAGAAGCAAACCTGCACTCCGAGACACACACGCCCTAGAGCCCGTCACGGCTAAGTTCAACCCCTGGTTGGCTTGTCCGATCACTTTTGATCGCAGGGATCACCTGACAAGTATCCGGCACGAAGGATTGGCTGCTTTGGTGTTAGACCCAATAATAAATGGATACCATCTCACACGAGTCCTCATGGACGGCGGCAGTAGTCTAAACCTGATATATCAGGACACAGTCCGCAAAATGGGGATAGACCCAACAAAAATCAGCCACAGTAACACTACCTTCAAGGGAGTAATACTTGGCCCAGAGGCCCGCTCCACGGTCTCTCGAATACTAGAAGTAATATTCGGTTCATCCGACAACTTCCGAAGTGAAGCGTTACACTTCAACATCGCTCCATTCCGAAGCGGCTATCAAGCACTACTCGGACGAACAACCTTCGCTCGTTTCAACGCTATACCGCATTACGCCTCCCTCAAGCTCAAGATGCCTGGTCCGCGCCGCACCATCATAGTTAATGGAAACATTGAGCGTTCTTTACGCGCGGAAGAACGTGCGGCTGCTTTAACAGCCGAACACTAGACGGCCTCACCAACCAGAACAAATGATCGGTCGTTAAGACCACGAACACGGTTAGATGAGTCCGGCGCATCACTAGATATACTTGAGATAGGTTTGGTGGTTACACCCTTATAGACGGTACCAGGGGCTTCCCACATGTAAACAGGGCTACGACTCAACTTTACTTATCGTGAATTTTACATGGTTTATTTAGAGTAACCAATTTTTCGCACGACAACTTTTAACTAAGTTCCTCTCTTTTACTGATGACAATCGTGCTACACCCATCCAGGATACGGCACAATGGAGACACAGGCGCAGACGTGCAGCAGGGACCTGCTCAAAGGCTTCTTTTTAGATTAAGACCCTGCGTAAACCTTTTTTACTGTCTCTTGTTGTTCACATCCTCCGGATTCTCAGTACAACCGAGAAGGATGCTGACGTTATTGGTATTTGTCCACGTCAGAATATTGCACGTACCTGGACACTTGGGGTTCATTATCAAGGGCATTGTTCAGCCCGACATATGTTATAAAGACCGAATACCTTAGGGAGTGTTCGGCGTCGCGAGTTTGGCCTTATATGCATCAGCTCTGAATCATGTCTTTGGTCAAATGTTGGGTTTGCCGACTCCTGTGTTTTACTACCTTACGTTCCGCTCTATCGGCTAAGGTGGCACCAGGAGAACTACTGCGATTGTGCCCTGGTTCATCCCGACGAGCACCTTAGTAGAGAAAGCCGAAAACTGACTATCATGATAAAGCGCGAGACTGGTCAACCACTCGATGACCTAGCAGAATCTTCGGGATTCCTCCGCATTAACGGAGGGCCGTTTCCCGGCCAGGCATGTACGTGCCCCGTATTCGGACGAGCGCGGAGCCACCAGGGGCTATATAGTAGCCCCACCGTCAAACTCCTATGGCTAAGTGAAAGTGTTAAAGCAATATAGTCCGATTGCCTAGTTCGTTGCACTACCACCTCCTTAATGGACCAATATGTTGGATCAAGTGTGAACACGCGTCTTCTGCGAACACCCCCGCATTATATGTGAGGGGGCTGAAGCCAACGACTGCAAACTTTCAGGTTATATAAATATATACATAAACGGCCGCACAGGCGGCTTTACAATACTTTCAGGCAAAAGTATAAACACAGCCTTTATAATTCAATAAAACATTGTTTTACAATGGGAATATATGTCACTAGAACATAATATTCTTCGAGCACTGAGCTTCTATTGAACGAGCTCCTTCAAGGACTTCTTCAAAGTAGTGCTCGACAGCTACTCAGCCCACGGCCGAACCCTGGGTTGCAATAGCGGTGGTCTCCATGTCTGCCCAGTATGTCTTCACATGGGCAAGTGCCATCCGCGCACCCTCTATGCACGCCAACCTCTTCATAGCGTCGATATGCGGCACCGCACGAAGGAACAATTGCACCCAACCAAAATAACTATTCGGCCATGGCCCTCTCGGCCACAGATGATCCACAACAGACCCCATGGCAAGCCCGGACAACCTATGGAGCTCGGCCCACTTGGTCATTCGCTCATTCAACAACAGCGACGTCTTTGGACCATCGAACTGTGACCAGAACAACTTTTCCACTTCATGATCTTTTTTATCCTTGAAGTACTCGGCCGCATTAGCAACACTGGCTGCTAGATCCGCATATGCGTCCGCGGAACTCCATAGTTGATCTAAAGGGGCGTACTTAGGATCTCCGAACTTCGTCCGTAGCAAGAAGGGCTTCCCAGCCGTGATATCTCCAGCTTGACGCAGCTCCTCCTTCGACACTCTGATCTTAGAGCGGGCTTCCTTGGCTGATACCATGGCCTTCTCCAGCTCCATTGCCTTCGCTCGGTTTTCCTTTTCAAGAAGCTGGTAACGGTCGGCAGCATCTTTCAACTCAACGGCCATCTTGGCCATTTTCTCCTTGCTTTGGCAATGGGCGGCATGTTGACCCTCACTCTTCGCCGCCTTTAGAGCGGCCGCATCATCGCTCTGGCTTGATCTTTGGCTCGGGCAAGCTCTGCCCGAAGGGTCTCCACGGCCGCAGCTCCATCTGCAGTCACAACATATTAAAGATACTGGCATTATGCTCCTCTTGCTACGTGTTGATCACCGGAGAATTCACATACCCTCTGCCTCGTCAAGCCGCTTGTTGACAAGCACGATGTCGGCATCTGCTGCATCAAGTTGCCACTTCAGCTCGGCAAAATCACCAGCTCGGCTAGCCACCGGACCTTCCGGCACCTGCATATGAAGGCGGCTTGGTTATTACGTGGGACTATGATCCTCTGTTTGTCGCCATTGTCGACGGCAACCAGAGTCTCAGGGGCTACTATCTGCACAGGGCACACCTAACGTGTGCGGTACCATAAAAAACATACACTGTTTCACGTACCTCAAAGCCTTTCAGCAGACTCATAAAAGCTTCCTGCAACCCGCTTTCGGTGGATGAAATCCTCTCAATCAATGTACCCATTAACGTACGATGCGCTTCCGAGATAGTCGCTTGCCCTAGCAGATCCTTCAATGCGTCCGACCGCACACCAGACGGTGTCGGGCTCTTCCGGTTGCTCTCTTCAGGAGCCGGATACTGAGGACTTCAGGTGGCCAAAGGATTACCCTCTGGCCTTGCCGGACCAGGAGAAGCCCTCTGCGACGACACTTCAGGGTCGCCCGCCTCATGAGGCGGGGTGGCAGGGGGAGGTGTTTCGCTCTCCATCATCTCCGGAAGAAGATCCCCCGAAGACGAACTCTGTCGAGAAGGGCTGCAATCCGAACTACAAGATAAATGCTTCGGTTATTGTCCTCAGAAGTAAGGCAGGATGTTTGTACCATTAAGTACCTTTTTACTTACAGCTCGGTGCAGGGCTGATCCCCTTGCGGGCATTATGCGGCAAGGGTACCCCCCGAGGCAGGACCCTTTGAGGAAGAATTCTTCCCCCGTTTGGAAACTATTGTTTCCGGGTCTTCAGAGGCGGTCCTCTTCCTTCCTTGGGGAGAGGGAATTTCATATTCTTCTCCCCGGTTATCCTCCTTCGTGGAGGCGCTGGCTCCCCCGGTTTGGATGAACAGTGAACGAGGCCCGCCTTCAGCCTCTTTATTCCCCCCTTTATCTTCCCCTGAGGGCGCTCGACAAGGCGCAAGCTCCAGCATCCTGGCTAGTACAGGATCTGGTGAGACCTCAGGGAGGGGAGCCGGACACCTGATCATCTTCGCCTTTGTTACCCAGTCCTGGTCAAAGAGCGACTTTTCAGAATGATGTTATGATAAATAAAAAGATAATGTGTTCGGCTATGGGACTACTTACTTGGGTATCTGGGCGATTGCAGCTTAGACCCGCATCCTCGGTGGTGTCCGGACACATTATTTGTGGTCCGAAGAACGATTGATACATCTCTTCGAGCGTCATGCCGAGGAAGTGCTGAATAGCTCGCGGTCCCTCCGGGTTGAACTCCCACATGCGGAGGGGACGACGTTTGCAGGGCAGGACTCGACGAATTAACATGACTTGCATTACCGTGGCCAAACTAATATCTCTCTCAAGGAGATCTCAGATGCGGCTCTGCAATATTGGCACATCCTTTACTAGCCCCCAGTCTAGCCCCTTGTTAATCCATGACGTCAGTCGTGGCGGGGGGCCCGAGCGAAAAGCAGGGGCGGCCATCCACTTGGTACCCCTGGGAGCTGTGATATAAAACCACTCCCTTTGCCATAAGCTGGACACCTCCTGGAACGAACCCTCTGGCCATGGGGCATTGGCACTTTTGCTTATCACGGCACCTCCGCACTCTGCATGCTGCCCCTCGATCATCTTCGGCTCCACATTGAAGGTCTTGAGCCACAGGCCAAAGTGAGGGGTAATGCGGAGGAAAGCTTCACACACGACGATGAACGACGAGATGTGGAGGACGGAATCCGGAGCCAGATCATGAAAATCCAGCCCGTAATTAAACATGAGCCCCCTCACAAAGGGATCTAGAGCGAGGCCTAGCCCTCGGAGGAAGTGAGGGATGAATACAACGCTCTCGCCGGGTTCGGGAGTGGGAATGACCTGCCCTCGAGTAGGCAACCTATGCGAGATCTCGCCGGTCAGAAACCTGGCCTCTCTTAGCTTCTTGATGTCTTCCTCTGTGACAGAGGAAGGCATCCACCGACCTTGAAGGTTGGATCCAAACATGGTTGAAGGTCCCAAGCGCCTGACCTGAGCCTCGGGTGTTGGAACTCGAGGTGGGGGAAGGACTCAATTGAGCACGAGAAGAAAAAGGGACAGGCCTTGGCCTCTTTATAAAGGAGGTGAATATCAAGCGTCCTCCACGTGGTCGTTCGGGACTTGCCTAGAATTGAGGAGTCATCCAACGGGCACGATTGGGTTACCCACATCTGTATTGATGAGAATCCCGTAATAAGGGGGACACGATCTCTGCTTAGACAAGACGTGCCAAATAAATTGCCTCGCAAAACGTGCAGTGGCAGGCTGATTGAGGAAGACGGTTACTATTACTCCACACATCGACCGCTATCCAGCATGCATCTAGTGTATTAGGTTCATGGAAAAATGGAGTAATGCAATAAGACTGATGACAAGATGTAGACAAGATCCGTTTATCTATGGCGTTAGATATAGATCCCATCTTTTTATCCTTCATAGCAACGATACATACGTGTCGTTTCCCCTTCTGTCAATGGGATCGAGCACCGTAAGATCGAACCCACTACCAGGCACCTCTTCCCCATTGCAAGATAAATAGATCAAGTTGGCCAAACAAAACCCAAATACCGGAGAAGAAATACGAGGCTATAAGAGATCATGCATATAAGAGATCAAAGAAACTCAAATAACTTTCATGGATATAAAAAGATAGATCTGATCATAAACTCAAAGTTCATCGATCCCAACAAACACACCGCAAAAGAGTTACATCATATGGATCTCCAAGAGACCGTTGTATTGAGAATTCACAAAGAGAGAGAGAGATGAAGCCATCTAGCTACTAAGTACGGACCTGAAGGTCTACAAAAAAACTACTCACGCATCATCAGAGAGGCACCAATGGAGGTGGTGAACCCCATCCGAGATTGTGTCTAGATTGGATCCGTGGTTACGGACTCTGCGGCTGGATGAATATTTCGTCGATGCTTCTAGGGTTCTGGTATTTTTGGGGTATTTATAGAGCAAAGAGTCGTTTGGGGCACCCGAGGTGGGCACAACCCACTGTAGCGCACTGGCCTCTGGCGTGCCCTGGTGGGTTGTCCCCTCCTTGGGACTCCCCCCAGGTGCAACCAGGGCCCAACTTCTTCCTTTTGGTCCATAAAAAATCATTGCGAAGTTCGTTGCTTTTTTCTCTGTCTGATATTGATTTCCTGTGATGTAAAAAACATGGAAAAAACAACTGGCAGCACTATGTCAATAGGTTAGTACCAAAAAATGATATAAAATGACTATAAAATGATTATAAAACATCCAATATTGATAATAAAACAACATGGAACAATAAAAAATTATAGATACGTTGGAGAAGTATCAGCATCCCCAAGCTTAACTCCTACTCGTCCTCGAGTAGGTAAGTGATAAAAACAGAATTTTTTATGTGGAGTGCTGTCTATCATGTCATATCATATTCTTTTCTTTATAGCATGGACATTTGGACTTTTATGTGATTCAAAGCACTAGTCTAGTTTTAACATAATAATTAGATACTCAAGCATATCAACAAGCAACCATGTCTTTCAAACTATCAATGCTAAAATAAGTTATCCCTAGCCCATCATGCTCAAACATTGATCCATTAATGAAACACACTCGAATATTAGCTACACCCAATACTTAAGTACGATCATATTGCCTCCTAGTTGGTGCTTTTTTATAAGAGAGGATGGAGACTCAAATTCAAAACAAAAATTTGCATAAAGTAAAAGAAAGGCCCTTCACAGACGGAAGTAGGGATTTGTAGAGGTGCCAGAGCTCAAAGAGAAAAACTTAGAGATAAAAACATTTTGGGAGGTGTATCCATCCCACCAACGAAAACAACTCAGAGTTCCCAACACTTTCCATGCTAGATATTCCATAGGCGGTTCCCGAACAGAAAATAAAGTTTATTCCTTTTTCCACCATTCTTTCACTTTCCATGGCTAGCCGTATCCACGGGTGCCCTCCATACCAACACTTTCCAAGGAATTTATTATTTGACAACATAAAGTAAATTCATTTTTGCATTTCGGGACTGGGCATCCCTAAGACCTTTGCCTTACTCTCGTGCAATGACAAGTGAATAAACACTCATCTTGGGAATAACACATCCAGCATGGAAAATATTAGCCACCCGTTACCGTTCCGCGAGTGAAACAAACACACAAAAGAGAAGTTTATTTTGAAAACTAGAGATGGCACATGCAAATTTGCTTAGAACGGCAAAAGAATACCGCATATAGGTAGATATAGTGGACTCATGTAGCAAAACTGGTTTAAAGGATTTTGGATGCACAAGTAGAGATCATACTTGGTGCAAAATGAAGGCTAGCAAAAGATTGGGAAGCGACTGAGGGAGTCCTGGATTAGGGGGTGTCCGGATAGCCGAACTATTACCGGTGGCCGGACTCCTGGACTATAAAGATACAAGATTTAAGACTTTGTCCAGTGTCCGGATGGGACATTCCTTGGCGTGGAAGGCAAGCTTGGCGATACGGATATGTAGATCTCCTACCATTGTAACCGACTCTGTGTAACCCTAACCCTATCTGATGTCTATATAAACCGGAGGGTTTTAGTCCGTAGGACGAACAACAATCATACCATAGGCTAGCTTCTAGGGTTTAGCCTCCTTGATCTCGTGGTAGATCTACTCTTGTACTACCCATATCATCAATATTAATCAAGCAGGAGTAGGGTTTTACCTCCATCGAGAGGGCCCGAACCTGGGTAAAACATCGTGTCCCTTGTCTCCTGTTACCATCCGCCTAGACGCACAGTTCGGGACCCCCTACCCGAGATCCGCCGGTTTTGACACCGACATTGGTGCTTTCATTGAGAGGTCCTCTGTGTCGTCGCTATCAGGAAGGATGCCTCATCCCGTCTTTAAAGACGGCACTTTTGCTAAAGGAGCTTTGCCCACCGGTCAAACTCTCCGGCTAGGCGGTTTTCTTATGACCGCCTGTTCGGCCGCCGCGCCGACGATGACTTCTCAGGTCATCGAAAGCAATCTTCACGTTAACTCGGAACTCGTCGAGCAGTTAGATCCGATGGAGCTCTCTTCCTTGAACGAGCTCTTGGATCGCATCGCCGCCCTGGGAGTCGCTACAGACTACGATCAGATTGGGCCTAAAACCGATCTGAGAGAGATCAAATCTCCCCAGGTTACCCACCACGTTGTTGTGGTAGAGGAACAATACTGCGACTCTTCTCCTACCTTAAGGACCAGCTATGTCCGGATTCCTGACCCCTCCATGCTAGATTCCCGCGGAGGGGAGGACACCACTCAAGCCCTGAACTTAAAGTCAGGCAGCGGGCTAGATTCATTGGACAACCTCCAAGAACCCAAGCTTCCAAGTTCGGAAACTTCTTGGCCTCAATCTTAGATCGAACGGGGTTGAATTTAATTCCACCCGCCCACCCAAACATAAGCGATCTATCCCAAATCCGGCAAGAGCCCGGTGAAACAAGACATCATTCTTTGGGCGATTCCTCCGGTTATGGACAGGATAAAGGATTGCCGCGAGGAGGACGCAATTTCATTCTTCTCGCAATAATTGCATGGACAAGGGAATCCTAAACGCCATAAGTCGTCAGGAAATTACACGCCACGACTTGGCGTCCATAGTATCGTAGTATCACTTGCGATGGAGAGCGCCTGGAAAACAGAAATCAAATTTTGGGATAGTCCGGCCCCGGATATGACCCTAGTCCGAAATAAAAGGGTGCATTATCACCAGGCACCTGGGTTACATACCAAAAAGCAAAAACCCCCCAAAGGGCATGGAACCGTACTAGAGGGATGGCTCAATGGACCCTGCAAAATTCATAGCACACAGAGCGCCACTCCAACTCATAGCCTTAGAGCATGTTGGATACTACGGCAGGTGGCCAAAAGTGGCGAAGAGATCTTAGCTCCAGATCACCAGCCCAGCAATACCAGTACGATATTAACAGTCTTCGAGACTTTCGCATCAAATAATATGCGGAAGCGAACACTCCACAGCCTTGCCGAAGTCTACCAGATAGCAATAATAAATCCATGGAGTGACACGGCTATTACCTTTAACGCCAGTGACGAACCTAAATTCCGAACAGCCCGAGCACCAGCCGCATTGGTCCTCGGTCCAATAGTGGACGTTTTTCGCCTTACCAAGGTACTCATGGACGGCGGCAGCGGATTAAACCTCATCTACGAGGAAACCCTTCGAAAAATGGAAATAGACTGGAGCCGCATTGAGCGAAGCAGCACAACCTTTAGAGGAATAATCCCCAGTCGGGAAGCATGCTGTACAGGAAAGATCACACTAGATGTGGTGTTCGGCACGCCGGACAATTATAGGTCCGAGGAGGTCACATTCCAAGTGGCCCCGTTCAGCAGCGGATACCACGCTCTATTAGGGCGAGAGGCATTCACAATTTTTCAAGCTATACCCCATTACGGGTACATGAAGCTCAAAATGCCCGGACCCAACGGAATTATCACTCTCGCTAGTGATCGGACATAGCGCTCCGCGCCGAAAATAAAACAGCCAGCTTGCCCTTGAGGTACTATCCAAGCCCTAGTGGCGGAGGAACTCACCGGCAAGGCTCCACGGTGGACAGGGACGATGTGATACTCGATAAGAGATCCAAGTCCACCTCTTTTAAACCGCGTATCGAAATAGTCAAATTCCAAGTCCATCCAACGGACCCTACAAAAACGGCCTCCATCGGGGCACAATTAAACCCTGATGTGGACGCCGCATTACGAGAATTCCTACGCGAAAATTGGGACATTTTTTCCTGGCACCCTTCAGACATGCCAGGAATCCCACGCCGGCTGGCAGAGCACAGCCTAAATATCCTAAAAGGATTCAAGCCAGTCAAACAAGCTCTTCGGCGTTTCTCCGAACCCAAGAGACAGGCCATGGGAGAGGAGCTAGCCAAACTATTGGAGGCCGGATTCATCAGAGATATTAAACATCCGGACTGACTAGCAAACCTGGTAATGGTACCAAAGAAGGACAAATCCTGGCGCCTATATGTCGATTTTAAGGACCTTAACAAGGCTTGCCCAAAGGATCCCTTCCCCCTCCCCCGCATCGATCAAATTATCGACGCTACCGCATGACACAATTCATTGTGTTTCCTCGACGCATACTCCGGCTACCACCAAATCAAGATGGCAGAGCTGCACCAAGCCGCGAACGGCATTCATCACTCCATGCGCCCATTCGCTTCAACACAATGCCCTTTGGGCTCAAAAACACCGCGCAACATATCAGTAGCATGATTCGTATATGTCCGCAAAACCAGATCGGCAAAACAGTGGAGGCATACGAGACGATGTGGTCGTCAAATCCAAGCATGTCGAAACCCTAGTCGACGACTTGAGGCTCACATTCGATAATCTCCAACATATGACATCAAGCTCAACCCGGAAAAATGTGTTTTCGGGCGTACCGGAAAGCTCTTGGGCTTCATCAGATCCGTAGAGGAATTGGAGCAAACCCAGCCAAGATCTGAGCTCTGTCACAATTGGATATCCCCAAAGACCTCAAAAAAATACAAAAATTGACTGGATGCGTGGCGGCTCTAAGCCGCTTTATCTCCCGCTTAGGAGAAAAGGCATTACCCCTTTATTGCCTCCTCCGGCACCGAACACTTCGAGTGGATGGATGCTGCCACGGCCGGACTCGAAGAAATCAAAGCCATATTGGCAACAAATCCGGTCCTGGCCGCGCCCAACATGGGCGAACCAATGCTATTATACATCGCAGCAACCCATCAAGTTGTAAGCGCGGTGCTCGTTGTCGAACGAGAAACGGACGGACACAAGTTCCCTCTCCAAAAACCAGTTTACTACGTGTCCACGGTCCTAACTCCATGCAAGTCACGGTACCCGCATTATCAAAAGATAGCATACGCGGTTCTCATGGCATCCCGGAAGCTGCGACACTACTTCCAAGAGTGTTCGATAACAGTAGCCTCCGAAGTACCTCTTAATGACATTATAAACAACCGCGACGCAACGAGCCGGATTGCTAAGTGGGCCATTGAGCTCCTCCCGTTCGACATAACCTACAAGCCACGACGAGCTATTAAGTCGCAAGTTTTGGCTGACTTAATCGCCGAATGGACTGAAGCCGAACTCCCTAAAGAGTACGGTGCATATTCCAACTGGATCATGCACTTCGACGGCTCCAAAATGTTGGCCGGCCTGGGGGTCAAGGCGTGCTCGACGTCCCCAATCGGAGACACAGTCCAATCGTACTTCAAATAATGTACACGGACTCCAACAATGCAAATTAATACGAGGCCCTTCTACATGGTCTCCGGATGGCAGTCTCCATGGGCATTGAATGCCTAGAGGTGCGCGGGGATTCGAACCTCGCGATATCCCAAATAAATGGGGACTCTGATGCCAAGGATCCGAAAATGGTAGCTTATCGCAATGCCGTCCTAAAAATTCAGCTCGGTTTGAGGGGCTTGAATTTCACCATATAGCCCGGGATAACAACCAGGCAGCAGACGTGTTGGCACGCATTGGCGCAAGGCGCGATGCCGTCCCCCCAATATCTTCCTAGAGAGGCTTTTCAAGCCATCCGTACTATGGGAGGGAGAATCCGGAAATAACAAACCGGACCCATCCGCACTGCCCCACACCGAACATTCCGACATAGTTGGTTGTCCCGCTAACGAAATAACACCGTCAGCCCACGAAATTATGGCAGTCATCGCCCCGTGGACAGAACTATTCCTAGCCTACCTAACTAGGCAGGAACTTCTCGAGGACCAAAACGAGGCCCGCTGCATAGTGTGGCGGTCTAAAGCCTATAAGGTCCATGAGGGAGAGCTTTATAAGAAAAGCACAACCGGAGTCCTTCAAAGGTGTATCTCCGAAGAGGAAGGGCGGAATCTCCTGGCTGAAATTCATGCCGGACTCGGTGGGCACCATGTCGCAGCCCGAGCCCTTGTAGGCAAGGCCTTCCGTACAGGATTTTATTGGCCGACGGCCCAGGCAGATGCTCAGGACTTAGTCCAACGATGCGTCGGTTGCCAGCTCTTTGCTAATCAAAGCCACATGCCACCCACCGCCCTCAAAACTATACCCATCACCTGGCCCTTCGCGGTCTAGGGGCTTGCATGGTTGGACCCCTTAAAGGAGGAACCCACAAGCAAAAATACCTATTGGTCATGGTGGATAAATTCATCAAATAGATAGAGGCCAAGCATGTAAAAACGGCCGAATCCGGACCGGTGATAGATTTCATATCAGGGGTAGTACACCGTTACGGCGTCCCCCATAGCATCATCACTGATAACGGCACAAACTTCATGGCCGACAAGGTTAAACTCTGGTGCAAAAACATGGGCATCAAGCTCGACTACGCTTCTGTCTATCACCCCCAAACTAACAGTCAAGTCGAGCGAGCAAACGGTCTAATCATGAGCGGCATTAAAACCAGACTAGTGCGGTCCCTAAAGGAATCTAACACGCACTGGGTAGAGGAGATCGACTCCGTACTCTGGGGGCTGCGGACCACGCCGAATCGCACTACCGGATTCACACCATTTTTATGGTATATGGCGCAGAGGCAGTTCTGCCCTGCGACATAATTCATGACTCACCTCACGTGCGCATGTACGAAGAAAGAGAAGCCGAGCTAGATCGGCATGACAGCTTGGACACCTTGGAGGAGGAGCGTGACATGGCAAAAGCTCGTTCCGCATTCTATCAACAACAGGCTCGAAGATATCAAAGCAGGGAAGTACGGGCCAAAGCTTACAACGTTGGCGAACTAGTTCTACGCCTGCCGGACAAGAAAAAGGACAAACTCAAGCCCAAATGCGAGGGTCCCTTCATCATCGACCAAGTCCTGACCGGGCGGAGCTGCACTGCCTGCTAAACGCATCGGATAACCGACTCGAGCCGAACCCATGGAATGTAGCCCGTCTCCGAAGATTCTATGCCTAGCGCCGGATTCTGAGTTCGTCTCCTTCCTCCGTCTATATTTTATATTTTAAGCTGTCTTTTATTTCTCTCCTTCTCCCTCCCTTTTTCCGAAGCCGTTAAAGGCTCATTTGCGCATTGTTCGCACACACTTGACACGCTATCCGCTCATTATACTCGGGGCTTCTTTAATGAAGCTTATTTATACGGGCTTTATGCCCAACACATGTGTCACACTTCCGCATGTACCTTTTATTCACCATTATATGCATCGATATGACTTAAGTTTTGGCCAAGCTGGGTTGCTGGCTCTGTGCTTACCCCTACGTTCCCGATTGTTCGGCTAGGTGGTAAAGGAGCACCTCTGCGATTACCGCCCGGGTCAGCCGGACGTGTTATGTAGACCCGACCTCGGATGGTCAAGTCTCTACGTATACATGTCATCCCTGGATCGGTAATCTTGACACACACAAGATTTCGAAGGATTTATAACAGTAGCAATCACACACTTATTACATCGAATGTCTCAAAGAGAACTTATTACAATAATATGGCTGAAGGCCATCTAATGCGATAACAGCGGAAGGCTTGGAAGATAAAGTGAGTCCATCAACTCCAACGGCATAACTGAGCTGCACGGCAACGACCTACAATCCTTACTCCTCGTCTAAAAAGTCTGCAACATAATACGTTGCAGCCGAGAACGGGTCGGCACATGGAATATGCTGGCAATGTAACACATAGAGAGTAATGAAAGAATAAGCTATACTACATGCATGTATGGCTGGTGGAAAGCTCTATGGTTACAGTTTTGCGAAAAGCCAATTTTTCCCTACATCAAAGGAATAAATTTAGTTTAACTATCATGGTGGTTGAAACATCATTGAGAAGGTACCCCCAACTCGGATGATCCCAATTAAGGTAATTAACAACCCAGCAAATTTAGTTAAGAGTGTTGAGATACATGTGAATACTCAAGTACTAGATACTCAGAATCGTCCATAACCGGGGACACGGCTAACCATGATTAGTTTGTACACTCTGCAGAGGTTTGCGCACTTTTCCCCACAAGACTCGATCGCCTCCGTTGGTTTCTCTGCATGGTTTTTGAGAGACGGATGACCGAGACACGATCTTTCGTAAACATTAACTCTCTACTCCGGATAGATCATACCAAACCTATAAAACCCACTACCTGCTGATCTACCTCTTCGAGAGCTTCACGTAACTTACTCAACTATGCTAGAGCCCATAATAGCTTGTGGCTGCACACGGAATTTTCTAGCATGAATAATCTCAGTTCCCTTTGAGCCTGGGTGGCGGTCCATAGGAAGATCGCACGGGTACCCTGGGATTTCCAAGAAAAAACAGACAACACTGGGTTCCCCAGGTGCCTCAATCCACCCAGATGTGTATTTAAGTTGCCACCTTAAAGTAAACCATTAATTAATAATCTCACATCTGTCGTGAATATCTCTCAAACCCAAACCACGTCTATGAGCATAGCATGGCAGTATAAGCATAACGTAGAAGTAACTCCCAAGGGTTTGAAAGTAACAGGGCAATAGGTTCCTACCTCATCATCTACTTCCCAACCCACAAGTTAATGACATCCCTAATCATGCAATGTTTGAGGGTTGAAACTAATGCATAAAAACTGGGTATGAAAAGATATGATCAAGTGTTACTTGCCTTGCTGACGATCCGTAAATCCTAGGGACTCGTAGTAACACGCTTCGCACTCCGGGAATTCTATCGCAAGCAAACAATACATACATAAGTAAACAAGCAAAGATGCACAAATAAAACTTCAACTGAAGAGGTTGACCGGAGAGTTCAACTTAAGAACTCCGATTTGCAAAAAGAATCAAACCAAATGGAACAACGAAACTCAAACGGCGAGCAAAACAAGGTCCGTTTACTAATCTGAACTAGAGTCAAATTTTACAATGACAAAACTGTTTTGAGTTGATTATTCAGAAAGAGGGTTTCGATACGAAACTCCAGGCGCTTGAATCGCCTGATTCCGATAAACGAGCGAAAAGATAAACAAGTTTGAAAATTGGATCAGAAATCACGGTCAGAATAACCGCGGAATAATACGAATAAAAGAAAAAGTGACGAACTGTTAAACGAACGAACGTTCGTTAACAGAACTTAAACAGTGAACACGTTCGTTAAAACGAACGGATGAGCGGATGTTCGTTAAATAAATAAACCGGCGAAAATAAACCGATCTATATAAAAAACGATCTAGGGTTTTATTAAAAAACCGAAGGGTTTTCAAAAAGACATAATAAACCGCGGCGCGGCGGGTCGGGTACCTCCGTAGGCGCGTCTGGCGAAGCGGGCGGGTTCATGGTCCCGAGGGGCGGGTCGGCGAGGGGCGGCGGCGACGGGCGAAGGCGGCGGCGACGGCGCTGGGAGGCGGCGGCGGGCGCTGGCTCCGGGCGGTGGTGGCGGTGGTGGTGGCGGGTGGTGGTGTGGCGGCGGTATTTAAAGGGGCGGGCGGCGGTGGCTTGGGAAGGGCAGGGCGGCGGCGACTTGGGAAGGGTCGCCCGAGGTGGAGTCCGGCTCGGACTCCTCGGCGTCTGCAGCCTCACGGGCGCGCGGAGGAGGGAGGCGGCCGGGCAGCTGGCTCGGCCTGGGCTCAGGTGGCCCGGTCATGAGTCCGTTCGTTTTTGAAAACATTTCAACAAAGAAAAATCCTAGAAAATTAAATAAAAATCTAAAAATTCCAAAATAAGTTTTCTCCGTCTAAATAGAATATTTAGAACTAGATGAACTTTTCTTGGCCCCTAAAATGCAAAATTTTAAAGCGTGCAAATTTTTCTAGGGCAATTAAAATCCCAAATAAAATAAAATAAAATCCCAAAAATGATTTTAACATTTTTCCTCCGTTATTTCAATTATTTTGGAGAAGTCATATTATCTCCCCTCATTCATTTATTTAAATTGAAATAATTTTCCGAAGAAAAATAATTAAAATCCAATATCCTCGTCTTTCATTATTTGACAAAATTCAAATATGAAAATTGAAAAATCCCCAACTCTCTCCGAGGGTCCTTGAGTTGCTTAGGATTTTCGAGGATGGTAAAGCGAGAATGCAAATAAAATATGATATGCAAGAATGACCTATGTATAACATGCCAAATTGAAAATTTGGGATGTTACAAACCTACCCCTAAAGATGAATCTAAGCCCTCGAGATTCGGGTTTAACTAGAAAATAGGTGCGGATGGTCCTTGCGAATATCATCTTCTCGCTCCAGTGGCTTCTTCCTCGGTGTGGTGGCTCCACCGAACTTTGCAAAACTTGATCACCTTGTTGCGAGTGACTCTGCTATCAAACTCGAGAATCTTTCTTGGCTTCTCCTCATAAGTCAGTTGTTATCCAATTGTATCGCCTCCGAGGGAATCAGTATCCTTTAGTGGTATGTCGGCCATCTCAGCGTGGCACTTCTTCAGTTGTGACACGTGAAACACGTTATGCACTCCTGACAATCCTTCAGGTAACTCCAGCTTGTAGGCAACTTCTCCCATCCGTTCCAAAATACGGTACGGTCCTACAAATCTTGGGGCTAACTTTCCCTTTACTCCAAAACGTTTCACTCCCCTCAGGGGTGATACTCGCAGATATACTCTGTCTCCAATTTCATAGGTTACTTCCTTGCGTTTAGAATCTGCGTAACTCTTACATCTAGACTGAGCAATCTTTAGTCATCTCTGATCGGTTTAACCTTCTCCTCAGAGTCTTTGATCAAATCTGGTCCAAACAACTGACGGTCTCCAACCTCATCCCACATCAATGGTGTTCTACATCTGCGTCCATACAGAGCTTCGAACGGTGCCATCTTCAAACTGGCCTGGTAGCTGTTGTTGTATGAGAATTCTGCGTACGGCAAATTGTCATCCCAACTAGATCCATAATCTAGCGCACAGGCTCTCAACATGTCCTCCAAAATCTGATTGACTCTCTCTGTCTGTCCGTCCGTCTGTGGGTGGAACGTGGTACTAAACTCCAATCTGGTACCCAAAATCTGGTGTAGTTGATGTCAAAACTTTGAAGTAAACTGTGTTCCTCTATCTGATACGATACTCCTCGGAACTCCGTGCAAACATACTATCCTGGTCATATATATCTTGGCCAACTTTGCACTTGTATAGGTTGTTTTCACCGGGATGAAATGAGCTACTTTGGTCAAACGATCCACTACTACCCATATTGAATCATATCCTGCTTTGGTTCTCGGGTAATCCGGTGATAAAATCCATGCCAAGCTTGTCCTACTTCCATTCGGTATTGGCATAGGCTGCAATGATCCTGCTGGCTTTTGATGCTCTGCCTTCACTCTCGACATACATCGCAACGGCTACATACTCGGCAATATCCTTCTTCATACCAGCCCACCAGAAACGTTCGTTCAAGTCCAAGTACATCTTGGTGTTTCCAGGGTGAATCGGGTATGGTGAGTCATGGGCCTCTTGAAGTATTAACTTCCTGATCTCCGAATTGTTGGGCACATAAATTCGATCCTCAAACCACAAGGTATCGTGCTCATCCTCGCGAAAACCTTTGGCTTTTCCTTTGCCCATCTTTTCCTTTATCTCAGCAATCTCTTTATCCTCCTTCTGAGCGTCTCGAATCTTGTCTAACAAGGTCGACTGCACCTCCATTGTTGCAAGAAATCCTCTTGGAACAATCTCCAAATTAAGTTCCATAACATCCTCTGCTAACTCCTTTGGCAGTCCTCTATCTTCAAGGATATTGGCATAACTCTTCCGACTCAAAGCGTCTGCTACGACGTTGGCTTTTCCTGGATGATAGTGTAGCTTCATGTCGTAATCTTTTATAAGTTCCAGCCATCTCCTCTGTCTGAGGTTTAACTCCTTCTGTGTGAAAATGTACTTTAAACTCTTATGATCCGTGTACACATCACAACGGTTTCCCATGAGATAATGTCTCCGGGTCTTTAACGCATGTACTACGGTCGCTAACTCCAAATCATGCGTGGCATAGTTCAACTCATGAGGCTTCAGTTGTCGTGAGGCGTACGAGACAACTTTTCCTTCCTGCATAAGAACACATCCAATTCCCAAGCGAGAGGCATCACAATACACTTGAAACTCCTTATGTGTATCTGGCAATGTCAGTATTGGGGCTGTAGTCAACCGTTTCTTCAACTCTTGGAAACTTGTCTCACAATCCTCTGTCCATTTGAACTTGGTATCCTTCTTTAGCAATTCTGTCATTGGTTTAGCAATCTTGGAAAAATTCTCAATGAATCTCCGATAATATCCTGCCAATCCAAGGAAATCGCGAATCTCATTGATCAAGTGGGTGCCAACCATTCAAGGATCGACTGAATTTTCTTTGGGATCTCTTGCTATACCTTCTCCCGATATAACATGCCCAAGAAATCCAACTTCCTTTAACCAAAATTCGCACTTGCTGAATTTGGCGTATAACTGTGTTCCCCGAGTTTCTCAAGAACCAAACGTAGGTGTTCTGCGTGCTCCTCTTCGCTCTTCGAGTAAACCATAATATCATCGATAAACACCACAACAAACTTGTCCAAATATTCCATGAACACTTTGTTCATCATACTCATAAAATAGGCAGGGCGTTAGTCAGTCCAAACGACATGACCGTGATACTCGTATAATCCATATCGTGTGGTGAATGCTTTGTCTTGGGTATATCCTTCTCTCGGATCTTCAACTGATGGTATCCTGATCGTAGATCAATCTTAGAAAACACCTTAGCTCCTTGCAACTGATCAAATAGATCATTAATCATCGGTAAGGGATACTTGTTCTTTATCGTTACTTCATTCAGAGCTCGGTAATCAACAATCACCCTTAGGGATTTATCCTTCTTCTCCACCAAAAGTACTGGAGCTCCCCAAGGTGATGAACTTCTACGAATGTAACCTTTCTCCAATAGCTCCTTGATATGCTTCTTAATTTCCTCCAGATCATTTGCGGGCATCCGATAAGGTCTCTTTGCTATTGGCCCCTGCACTGGTATTAGTTCTATCGTAAACTCGATGTCTCGATCCGGTGGCATGCCCGTAACTCTTCCTAAAAACATCCGGATAATCCTTCACTACCTGTACTTCCTCTTGTACAACTCCCGTGAGGGTATTCACTTGGCTCCTCCTAGGCACATGCCTAGATACATACTTAATCCTTTTTCCCTCTGGGGTGGTGAGATAGATTGACTTGCTAGCACAGTCGATACTTCCTCCAAACTTCGACATCCAATCCATACCTAATATCACATCCAATCCTTGCGACTCCAATATAATTAGTTCAGACGGAAAAACATGTGTGCCAATGATTAGGGGTAACTGGGTGCACCATCTGCTAGCCATATACTCTGCTCCAGGCGAGCTCACTAAAAGAGGGGTTCTAAGGGTCTGGGTTGGTAACTTAAACTTATCCACAAATCCCCTTGATATATATGAATGCGATGCACCAGTATCGAAAAGAACAATAGCGGTAAATGACTGAACCAAAAACTTACCTATTACCGCATCCGGCTGCTCTTCAACTTCCTCCACGTTAACGTGGTTCACTTGTCCTTTGTTGAATGGATTGGGCTTCTTCCCAGCGCTCCCATTTCCATTTCCATTCTTTCCTTCGGGGCAGTCATTGGCATAGTGCCTGTCTTCCCGCACTTAAAGCAAATAACTTGGCTCAAGTCTCTTTTAGCGGGTGTAGCTGGGTTAGAGCGATTCTGATTATTGTTGGCTGCATTTCCATTCCCATTCTTCGCACCATTATGCGTTCCTCCTCCAGTATGGTTATGTCCTCCATGGTTATGAACTAGTCCTCCCGAGTTTGGGGTTAGGCAAGGTTTCTGGTGAGCTCCTGAATTATACTTCCCTTGTCCATACTTCCTCTTACAACTCTCAATTTGCTGCTGCTTTCCTTCAATCATTAGGGCCTTATCTACCAACTCCACGGTAGTTGTTGAAAGTTGCCACCATCACCGTGCATACTCATCTCATCATTCAGTCCTTCCATAAACTTCTCTTGCTTCATGCGGCATCCGTGGCCACATCATCGTGGGCATAGCGTGATAACTTGCTAAACTCATCCACGTCTTGGGCCACAGCGGTTCCCCGTGTAAGTTGCGGAACTCACGCTTCTTTATCTGCATGGCTCCGGTTGAAACATGGGCCGTCTTGAAAAGCTTGTTGGAACTGGTCCCAACTGACATTGGCTATAGGAAAAGTAGCCGTGTAATCCTCCCACCATGCGGCTGCTGGTCCATCCAATTGATGTGCGGCAAAACGCACTCTTTCAGCATCCGTGCATCCTGCGGTGGTTAACTCCCTTCCTATACGGCGTAACTAGTCATCTGCAACTATTGGCTCGGTGCTACTGGAAAACACCGGCGGTTGTAACCTCAGAAAACGGGCTAAATTGTCCACTGGTGGCGGGTTGTTGTTGGCATTGCCCTGGTTCTGAACTAGCAATTGCATCAAGGCATTCTGTTGTTGGATCAACTGAGTGAGCTCCGGTGGGAAAGCAAAACCCGGGTCACGTCTCGGAGGCATCTGAGGGTGAGATTAGAAAGAGAGAGAGGTCTAGTGAGAAAACACTACCCATATGCACATGAGGCAAAACACACATTCATTCAATCAAGCAAGCAAGGGCATACAAAACAATCTAGGACTATCGTGACGTGCTCAACTACTACTAGTTACATGGGGAAAATACTACTAATATTTGGTGGTCATCTAGAAATTTTGATCGGTGGAAGACTCCATGATGTTTGCTCCAGCCTTCGTCTTCATAGTCATCATCACTTGGATCTGAGTCGGTGTCGCCGATGATGATGTAGTTGTCCGGACAAGCGGGTCTTCTTCCTCTTCTTGCTCCTCTTCCTTGGGTGCTGGTCCTCCCATGAAAACTCCAATCTTCTTGACTAGGTCGTCATTCTTCTCCAGTAGTATCTTAATTTCTTCCTCATATCCATCGCGTGTAGACTTGAGTTCTTCCTCCAATTCGATGATCTTAGTTTTCGCCTTCTTCAAATCCAGCATGTCTGCGCATATTTGGTTCTCATGACGTCGAATGTGCTGGTTGAGCTCCTGGATGTAAGCTGCAATGGATCTATCCTTCTTGGTGCTAATTACTTCCCATTGCTCGTCTCGGCGCCCACATATTTGGTATATGGTGTCTTTAAGTTCCTTGTTGTAGACTTCTCCGATGCGTCCCGTGGTAATGTGAGCTGCCATACTCTTTCCCAAACTCCATGTTGGTGCATTGAAAACACATACTATGGGCTCCGTGCTTGGTGCAAACGTCCTTCCGGAACTAGGGCTTGAATCTTCCAGCATTCTTCTTACGGTAAGGTGGTGTTGTACGTCCGGTGAAGCTTGGTATTCCAATATTCAGGTACCTAGTGACTTCCTTCAGGTGACGTCTGAAAGGTGTGTCTTCATCCGGTTGGGCAAACTTGTACTTCATCTCCGTCATCCTAAAGAGTGGAAAATGGAGAGAGGTCAGAAATGAGTAGAGAGGAGTGACCTATGGTTTATCTTAGTGGTCGTGTCCTACACTCAGCGTGTGCTCTGATACCATCTTGTAGCGACCCGACCTCAGATGGTCAAGTCTCTGTGCTTCTGTGGTCATCCTGGATCGGTAATGCCGACACACACAAGACTCGAAGGATTTATAACAGAGTAGCAATCACACACTTATTACATCGAATGTCTCAAAAGAGAACTTATTACAATAATATGGTGAAGGCCATCTAATGCGATAACAATGAAGGCTTGGAAGATAAAGTGAGTCCATCAACTCCAACGGCATAACTGAGCTGCACGGCAACGACCTACAATCCTTACTCCTCGTCTGAAAAGTCTGCAACATAATACGTTGCAGCCCGAGAACGGGACAACACATGGAATATGCTGGCAATGTAACACATAGAGAGTAATGAAAGAATAAGCTATACTACATGCATGTATGGCTGGTGGAAAGCTCTATGGTTACAGTTTTGCGAAAAGCCAATTTTTCCCTACATCAAAGGAATAAATTTTAGTTTAACTATCATGGTGGTTGAAACATCATTGAGAAGGTACCCCCAACTCAGATGATCCCAATTAAGGTAATTAACAGCCCAAAGAAATTTAGTTAAGAGTGTTGAGATACATGTGAATACTCAAGTACTAGATACTCGTAATCATCCATAACCGGGGACACGGCTAACCATGATTAGTTTGTACACTCTGCAGAGGTTTATGCGCACTTTTCCCCACAAGACTCGATCGCCTCCGTTGGTTTCTCGCCCGCATGGTGTTTGAGAGACGGATGACCGAGACACGATCTTTCGTAAACATTAACTCTCTACTCCTGATAGATCATACCAAACCTATAAAACCCACTACCGCTGATCGACCTCTTCAAGAGCTTCACGTAACTTACTCAACTACGCTAGAGCCCATAATAGCTTGTGGCTGCACACGGAAGTTTCTAGCATGAATAATCTCAGTTCCCTTTGAGCCTGGGTGGCGGTCCATAGGAAGATCGCACGGGTACCCCGGGATTTCCAAGAAAAACAGACAACACTGGGTTCCCCAGGTGCCTCAATCCACCCAGATGTGTATTTAAGTTGCCACCTTAAAGTAAACCATTAATTAATAATCTCACATTTGTCGTGAATATCTCTCAAACCCAAACCACGTCTATGAGCATAGCATGGCAGTATAAGCATAACGTAGAAGTAACTCCCAAGGGTTTGAAAGTAACAGGGCAATAGGTTCCTACCTCATCATCTACTTCCCAACCCACAAGTTAATAACATCTTAATCATGCAATGTTTGAGGGTTGAAACTAATGCATAAAAACTGGGTATGAAAAGATATGATCAAGTGTTACTTGCCTTGCTGACGATCCGTAAATCCTAGGGACTCGTAGTAACACGCTTCGCACTCCGGGAATTCTATCGCAAGCAAACAATACATACATAAGTAAACAAGCAAAGATGCACAAACGAAACTTCAACTGAAGAGGTTGACCGGAGAGTTCAACTTAAGAACTCTGGTTTGCAAAAAGAATCAAACCAAATGGAACAACGAAACTCAAACGGCGAGCAAAACAAGGTCCGTTTACTAATCTGAACTAGAGTCAAATTTTACAATGACAAAACTGGTTTGAGTTGATTATTCGGAAAGAGGGTTTCGATACGAAACTCCAGGGGCTTGAATCGCCTGATTCCGATAAACGAGCGAAAAGATAAACATGTTTGAAAATTGAATCAGAAATCACGGTCAGAATAACCGCGGAATAATACGAATAAAAGAAAAAGCGACGAACTGTTAAACGAAGAACGTTCGTTAACAGAACTTAAACAGTGAACGCGTTCGTTAAAACAAACGGATGAACGGATGTTCGTTAAATAAATAAACCGACGAAAATAAACTGATCTATATAAAAAAATGATCTAGGGTTTTATTAAAAAAAACCGAAGGGTTTTAAAAAAAACATAATAAACCGGCGGCGGCGGGGTCGGGTACCTCCGGCGAGGCACGTCCGGCGAGCGGGCGGCTCCGGCGGGTCCGGCGAGGGGGCGGGTCGGCGAGGGGCGGCGGCGACGGCGAAGGCGTGGCGACGGCGCGGGAGGGGCGGCGGCGACGACGGCTCCGGGCGGGCGGTGGTGGTGGCGGTGGTGGCGGCGGTATTTAAAGGGGCGGGCGGCGGTGGCTTGGGAAGGGCGGGCGGCGACTTGGGAAGGGGTCGCCTGGGTGGAGTCCGGCTCGGACTCGGCCCTGCAGCCTGCACGGGCGCTGGAGGGAGGCGGCAGCGGCGCGGGCCGGCCTGGCTCGGCTGGGCCTTTGGCCTAGTCGGGCGCGGGTCCGTTTCACTTTTTTTTAACATTCCGCCGAAAGAAAAATTCCTAGAAAAATAAATAAAAATCTAAAAATTCCAAAATAAGTTTTTTCCGTGTAAATAGAATATTTAGAACTAGATGAACTTTTCTTGGCCCCTAAAATGCAAATTTTTAAAGCGTGCAAATGTTTCTAGGGCAATTAAAATCCCAAATAAAATAAAATAAAATCCCAAAAATGATTTTAACATTTTTCCTCCGTTATTTCAATTATTTTGGAGAAGTCATATTATCTCCCCTCATTCATTTATTTAAATTGAAATAATTTTCCGAAGAAAAATAATTAAAATCCAATATCCTCGTCTTTCATTATTTGACAAAATTCAAATATGAAAAATTGAAAAATCCCCAACTCTCTCCGAGGGTCCTTGAGTTGCTTAGGATTTTCGAGGATGGTAAACGAGAATGCAAATAAAATATGATATGCAAGAATGACCTATGTATAACATGCCAAATTGAAAATTTGGGATGTTACACGTGTACCTCAGACTGGGTGAAGCCGAAAGCTAGCGTTCTTAAGGGAATATTCGGTCGGTGAACTAAAAGACGATTTTTTATTTTTCATTTATCTGCCCCCAGATGCTTTTCTGCTTTTTTCGCAGTCCGGACATGCACTTTAGGGCATGCCTCCCAGGGAAAGGAACCCCTAACGGAACTATTCTCCCTGGAAGATGTTTCTTACTAACCATGTAATATAACATAACTAGTTGGGCACTTGTCTGATAAAGCACTCATGACCCCTACGCCTGGTCTCCACGCATGCCCTGGTTTTTAGATAACCGCGAGGGTATTCGTACACACTCCAGACTATTGGGTCCCGAGGTTGAAGCGAAAAGGTCCGCTACGACAAACGATCTACAATCCGGCTAGAAGGCATTTTACATGTCATTTTAAATTACATAGTCAAATTGACTGATTGTATTCCTCTTCAATGTCGTCTAATAGGCTGTCTAGTTTACAGTCCTGCAGGGAATACTTTATGCCAACTCTACTTGGCCGTACACTAAGCTTCGAGGGATCTCCTTCCCGTCGGGCCCCACAGTCCGACCTCGGCCATGTGGTTTGGGTCCGCCGTGTACCGCGTCTTCACCATGGCCCAGCCTCCTCGGCGCCTTGACGACAGGCCGATATCTTCCATAGTCGGAAGCGCCGCCGTGTTCCCTGAAGCTTCTCTGCAAGCTCTCAAAGGCCTTCGGGTAGGGAGATAGATGGCCACAAGGCCTGGGCGACGCCTTTCATCACCTGCCGAACTCGTTCGCGTAGTTGAAATAGCTCGGGAAGAAGGTCACCCGTAGAATCGGGCATTTCCTCTTCAGGACGACCCGTGAGCATACCTACAAACATAACTCTGTTAATAGACTTCCTCGCGAACTCTTTTTCAAAGTTCGCTCAAGCACTTACTATAAATGCCGCGACGAAGTCGCCGATTCTCCTTCACGGAGTCGGCAAAGAGCACGAACATCCTTTAGTTCCTCACCCACCGGGTGTTGACATCTTGGAGATTATTTTTCTCTTGCCTCACCCTTGTAAGCACATTCTCGCCGCCTTCAACCGCGCGAAGAGCTGTTGCTTGTCCGGATCTAGTCCGCGCCGGGCCTTCAACCGGCGCAAGAAGAGCTGTTGCTTGTCCGGATCTAGTCCGCGCCATCTGCAATATTATTGTCAGATTTACACACACGCCGCACTTCACAAACTACTTATCTTTTGAAGCATATATTACCGGAGGGGGTCTCTGTGGCTCCCCTCAGAAGTGCTAGTGCGGCCTCAAGTTGGGCCTTGCATTCTTCAAGCTCCTGGGACAGTCGGGTATTCTTTTTTGTAAGATCCTGCATAACAAATGATCCTTATATCAGTTATTCTAACTATTTTAAGTCATGGGGGCTACTGGCATATATAACTGTCAAATTTCCTCACCCGTATGTCCTTTACATGCTGCTCCGTGGCTCTGGCTAGACCATCTTGAGCGGCACGGAGGTGCGCATCTCCCGAATTGAAGGCATTCAAGGCCTCTTGGGAGAAACATGCGTCACGAAGAACTGTCCGGCGGCGCCTGTGATTCATGGCGCTCTCCACCTCGGAGTTGGTGGCGAACAATCTGTCGGCATCCTCTGTCGAAGGAGCATCGTGCTCGCCTCCGCTTCTGGACCCGGCTTTGGAGCCTGGCTGGCGGAGGTTCGATTGGCAACCTCTCCGGACTCAGTCCGACGAGCGCTCTTTTTCCTAAAAAGAGCACCAGCGTTAGTAAGCCTTCCAGGAATCAATCCTGGGAATATGGTGACGCGCCATACCGTTGCGGCGGAGTTTCGATCCGGACCGCACTTCTTTTTAGCCTGCGGGGCCGTACTGCCCCTTGTTGGCTAGCCGCCGCAGGCTCGGCCTCCTGCCTCGAAGGCACCCCCTGCGAAACACCATTGGTATACGGTGATCAAAAATAAGCACATATGGGTCATTATCAGAATATTGGGACCTCGGTCTCAGTTACCTGTGAGGCTGGAAGTATTCCGGGGTAATCGGCCATAATGGCAACCAAGGCATTATCGATGCTCAGTTGGTGATATACCCCATCAATCAGCTCCACCAATATGTATGGATCCTCTTGGGAGGCCGGATCGAGGAGCCTTTCCGGATCCTTGGGTTGTGGAGGCAGGCTGTTTATGTCTTTTACGGCCTGGCGCAGTTCCTGCCTCAAAATCACAAAATGAGATACCTAACCATGGGAATACGGATCGGGTGTGCAAAAAGAAGTGTCCGCTTACCCAGCTTCGAGGATTGTTCATAGAAAATCCGTTCAATGGACTGATGCAGAGAAAATCTTCCTCTTCTCCCTTGTACATCGCGGACAAGATCTTCACCAGATCGGCGACCGATCCCGGCCCCTTGCGGCCATGACGGGTGGCATCGTCCTCCCCGTTGAAATCCCACATGGGGTGGCCCCTATACTGGAGCGGTTGCACCCCCCGCATAATACATGTGGCCATGACACCGATCATGGTCAGTCCGGCATGAGCCAACAATCTTATCCGGCTCATCAGGTAAAGGACGTCCCTGTCGTCTTCCCTCTGGGGGCTCCGCGGGCGCCAACTCAGGCGTTTCTTCAAAGGAGCATTACTGAACTCCGGGAGACCGATCCGAACAGGATCCGGCAGCGGGACGTCTTCAATATAAAACCATTCTGAAGGCCAGTCTTCGGACGCCTTTTTCGGGGTTCCGGATAGATATCCGGTCCCGGCGATACGCCATAGCTCGGCTCCGCCCACTTGATATATTGACCCCTCATGAGAACGAGGTACAAGGCAGAATAATCTCTTCCGCAACGCAAAATGAGCCTCGATGCCCAAGAACAGTTCGCAAAGGGCCATGAAGCCCGCGATGTGCAAAATGGAGGCAGGCGTAAGGTGGTGCAACTGGAGGCCGTAGAACTCCAAGAGCCCCCGGAGAAACGGGTGAATTGGAAATCCGAGTCCTATTACTAGATAAGAGACAAAGCATACCCGCTCTCCTTTGGAGGGATCGGGGACACTCTCCGCTTGCTTGCCGCCCTTATAGGTGGTGAGTCCGGCTCGAACCGGAACCATGAAGGTCGGGGGAAGAAATCCCTTGGTTTGGAGTATCACTAGCTCGCTATGCGGGACTGAGCATCTCTCCCAATTTCCAGGCTGAGGGCTGGGAGCGCGAGAGGAGGAGCCACGTCGACTGTCCATGATGGAATGGATTTTTGTCAGAGGCGCTCCCATGAAAGCTCGCGGAGGGGGGATGGTGCGACTCAGATCTGGGTCCTCGTCCCTTTATAGGCGTCTCACTTGCGCAGGTAGGGGGATAAGTGTAAAAATACCCTGGCTTTTCGCATTCATTCAAACACGTGGAAGATGGCCATTATTGGGCGTGGAAGCCAAGGAGCACAGCATTTATCAGAAGCCGGACACTATTCGACAAGTATATGGAATTTGGATAAGAACCCGCCTCGCAATGCCGAAGACAAACTACGCGCCGGACTCATTGTCATTGAAGCCTGGTTCGGGGGCTACTGAGGGAGTCCTGTATTAGGGGGTGTCCGGATAACCGAGCTATCACCGGTGGCCGCACTCCTGGACTATGAAGATACAAGATTGAAGACTTCGTCCCGTGTCCGGATGGGACTTTCCTTGGCGTGGAAGGCAAGCTTGGCGATACGGATATGTAGATCTCCTACCATTGTAACCGATTCTGTGTAACCCTAACCCTATCCGGTGTCTATATAAACCGGAGGGTTTTAGTCCGTAGGACGAACAACAATCATACCATAGGCTAGCTTCAAGGGTTTAGCCTCCTTGATCTCGTGGTAGATCTACTCTTGTATTACCCATATCATCCATATTAATCAAGCAGGAGTAGGGTTTTACCTCCATCGAGAGGGCCCGAACCTGGGTAAAAACATCGTGTCCCTTGTCTCCTGTTACCATCCGCCTAGACGCACAGTTCGGGACCCCCTACCCGAGATCCGCCGGTTTTGACACCGACATCGACCAACCAAGAAACGAATAATCTCATAAGTAAGAATTAAGCATAACTAACACCGAATAATGCACAACAAGTAGGATATAATTTTCGTTGCATGATTATTGACTTTCGTGCATGCATAGGGAATCACAAACCTTAACACCAATATTCTTACTAGAGCACAATTACTCATTAACATAACTCACATATCACATCATCATATCTCAAAACTATTACTAAGAATCAAGTTTATTTTGTCCAATGATCTTCATGACATTTTTCTTTTTCTTTATCCTTCTTGGATATCTATCACTTTGGGACTAATTTTCATGTGTTGCTTTTCATAAGCTCAAACAAATATAAGTGAAGATCATGAGCATAACAAATTTTCTTTCTCTAAAAATAATTTAAGTGAAGAAAGAGAGAATTTCTTCAAAAATAATAAAGCACACTGCTAAAAAAGATATAAGTGAAGCACTATCGCAAGTCCTAGCTCATAAAATATTTAAGTGAAGCACATAGAGCAATTCTAACAAGGCATAATATAATTTTTGGCTCTCTAAAATAGGTGTCTCCAGCAAGGATTGATGACTTAAAACACAAAATAAAACAAGCAAAGACACATATCATACAAGACGCTCCAAGCAAAATACATATCTTGTGCCGAATAAAAATATAGCCTCGAGTAAAATACCGATAGTTGTTGGAAGAAAGCGGGGATGCCACTCGGGGGCATCCCCAAGCTTAGTTGGTTGCTCATTCTTGGATAATAGCTTGGGATTCCGGGGCATCCCCAAGTTTAGGCTCTTCTATCCTTCTTTCATCCATCGTAAGATAACCCAAAACTTGAAAACTTCAATCACTCAAAACTCAACAAAACCTTCGTGAGATCCGTTAGTGTAAGAAAAATAAACTACTATAAGTGATGTGTCAAACCAATTCATATTTTGTTTTTGTATTATATCTACTGTATTCCAACTTTTATATGCCAAAAACTCATCAAAGAAGAGCATAGAGCCATCAAAATAAGCACACAATACAAAGAAAACAGAATCTGTCAAAACAGAACAGTCTGTAGAAATCTGATTTGTTCGAATACTTCTGGAACTCCAAAAATTCTGAAAAACCAGGACAACCTGGATAATTTGTATATTGATCTTCTGCAAAAAGAATTGGCACTTTATCACGTTCTGGTGAATTTTAACAATTATTTTAGTGAGCACAAAGTTTCTGTCTTTTTCAGCAAGATCAAACAACTATCACCCAAGAAGATCCTATTGGTTCTACTTGGCACAAACACTAATTAAAACACAAAAAACACAATCATACCAGTACCATAATTGTGTAAACACACAAGAACATAAAATAAAAAGCAAAAGTAAATTTATTCATTGGGTTGCCTCCCAACAAGCGCTATAGTTTTACGCCCTTATCTAGGCATATTTTTTATTGATGCTCACAAGGATGATAATAATTGAAACAAAAATAGGGCATCTTAAAACATGTGACAAACATATTTAAGTCTAACATACTTCCTATGCATAGGAATTTGATAGGAAAACAAATTAGCAAGACAAGCAAGATCTAGCATATGCATGGAAGAAAACAATAGCAATCTCAACATGAAGAGAGGTAATTTAGTAACATGAAAATTTATACAACAATATTTTCCTCTCTCATAATAGTTACTTGTAATATCATAATCAAATTCAACAATATAACTATCACATAAAATATTCTCTTCATGATCCACATGCATGCAAAGTTTACGCTCTTCCAAAATTGTGAGATTATTATTACCTAGAGTTGACACTCTTCCAAACCCACATTCAATATTATCACAAACATATTCATCATGAGGCTTAAATAAATTTTCATGATCACAAGAAGAATCACCCCAATCATGATCATTGCAATAAGTAGTGGACATATCAAAATTAGCATCCCCAAGCTTGGGGTTTTGCATATTATTAGCACAATTGACATTAATAGAATTTATAGTAAAATCATTGCAATCATGCTTTTCATTCAAGGAGCTATCATGAATCACTTCACACATTTCTTCATCACAATTTCCAGATTCACGAATCTCAAGCAGAACTTCATAAAGATAATCTAGTGCACTCAAATCACTAGCAATTGGTTCATGATAATTTGATCTCTTAAAAAGATTAGCAAGTGGATGAGGATCCATATCAATAGATTTTTAGCAAGCAAAGATGCAAGGAAATAAAAGACACATGACAAAACAAGCAAACATGAGATCTGACGAGAAAACAACGAACGAAAAAGAAGGCGAATAAAACGGCAAATTTTTGTGAAGTGGGGGAGAGGAAAATGAGAGGCAAATCGAAAATAATGTAAATTACAAGGAGATGAGATATGTGATTAAGAACCTGGTTATGTTGAAGGTCCTCCCCGGCAACGGCGCCAGAAATTCCTTCTGATGTCGCTTGAAGCTACGTCGTATTTCCCCAAAGAGGAAGGGATGCTACAGCACAGCGGCTGTAGGTATTTCCCTCAGAAATGAAACCAAGGTTATCGAACCAGTAGGTGAACCAAGCAACACAACGTAAACAGCCCCTGCACACAAATAACAACACCTTGCAACCCGACGTGTTAAAGGTGTTGTCAATCCCTTTCGGGGTACGGCGCCAGAAATTGCGTGTTGACGGGAGAAAGTTGTAATAGATTGAATAAATAGATCGCAAATAAAATAAAGTGCAGCAAAGTATTTTATGTTTTTGGTTTAATAGATCTGAATAAAAAGTACAAATAAAATAGTTCACAAAGCAAAATGAGAAAGAAGACCCGGGGGCCGTAGAATTCACTAGTGGCTTCTCTCGAGAAAAATAGCAAAAGGTGGATAACACATTACTGTTGGGCAATTGATAGAACCTCAAATAATTATGACAATATCCAGGTAATGATCATTATATAGGCATCACGTCCAAGATTAGTAGACCGACTCCTGCCTGCATCTACTACTATTACTCCACACATCGATCGATATCCAGCATGCATCTAGTGTATTAAGTTCATGGAAAAACAGAGTAATGCAATAAGAACGATGACACGATGTAGACAAGATCCATTTATCTATGGCATTAGATATAGATCCCATCTTTTTATCCTTAGTAGCAACGATACATACATGTCGTTTCCCTTTCTGTCACTGGGATCGAGCACCGTAAGATCTAACCCACTACCGGGCACCTCTTCCCATTGCAAGATAAATAGATCAAGTTGGCCAAACAAAACCCAAATATCGGAGAAGAAATACGAGGCTATAAGAGATCATGCATATAAGAGATCAAAGAAACTCAAATAACTTTCATGGATATAAAAAGATAGATCTGATCATAAACTCAAAGTTCATCAATCCCAACAAACACACCGCAAAAGAGTCACATCATATGGATCTCCAAGAGATCATTGTATTGATAATTTAGAGAGAGAGAGATGAAGGCATCTAGCTACTAACTACGGGCCCGAAGGTCTACAAAGAACTACTCACGCATCATCGGAGAGGCACCAATGGAGGTGGTCAACCCCATCCGAGATGGTGTCTAGATTGGATCTGGTGGTTCTGGACTCTGCGGTGGCTGGATGAATATTTTGTCGACGCTTCTAGGGTTCTGGTATTTTTGGGGTATTTATAGAGCAACGAGCCGGTCCGGGGGGCACCCGAGGTGGGCACAACCCACCAGGGCGCGCCTGGGCCTCCTGGCACGCCCTGGTGGGTTGTCCCCTCATTGGGACTCCCCCTAGGTGCAACCAGGGCCCAACTTCTTCCTTTTTGTCCATAAAAAATCATCGTGAAGTTTCGTTGCGTTTGGACTCCGTTTGATATTGATTTCCTGCGATGTAAAAACATGGAAAAACAGCAACTGGCACTTGGCACTATGTCAATAGGTTAGTACCAAAAAATGATATAAAATGTCTATAAAATGATTATGAAACATCCAAGATTGATAACAAAATAGCATATAATAATAAAAAATTATAGATACGTTGGAGATGTATCAATGAGTAACTATAATCTCTAATTGTCATTGTAAACATGTTTCATTCATAATGGGATGAATCAAGAACGATGAGCTAATCATATTTACAAAAACAAAATAGGTCGAGTTCGTACCAGCTTTTCTCCAACTCAATCATTTCATCAAGTATCGTCATTATTGAATTTCACTTGCACGACCGAACGGTGTGTGTAATAATAAGAATGCACATGCATTGGACTAAGCTGGAATCCGCAAACAATTATTCAAAGGAGAAGACAAGGTAATATGGGCTCTTTGTTAGATCAACAATAATGCATATGAGAGCCACTCAACATTTTCATCATGGTCTTCTCCTTACGACCCAAAGAAAAGAAAAGAATTTCAAAGAAGCACACTGAAATATCTTTGGAGTTTTTGTTTTTCTGAAGAAAGTAAAATGAGAACGAGAAAAACTATTTACACGGGAAAGCTCCCAACAAGCAAAACAAGAACAAGAAATCTTTTTGGGTTTTCTTTTAATACTACTACTAAATAAACTTGGAAATAAAAACTAAAAAGAAGCAAGAACTATTTTTTGGATTTTCTCAAAGTTTTTCAAACACACAAGAAGAAAGCAAGAAAAATAAACTAACATGGATATTATAATGAAAAAAGTATGAACACCGACAAATGGAATGAATGTGTGAACATGAATGTAATGTCGATGAGAGATACGTACTCACCCCAAGCTTAGGCTTTTGGCCTAAGTTGGTCTATGGCCACGACTGGCCATGCTAAAATCCAGGGTTTTAGTTGGGGTTGTACTCGATTGCAGCTGCCACCGCCTGGTGAACTGCCTCATGGAGGCGAGAGGTCTCCCTCGCTCTCTGGTACTCGGCTGCCTCCTTCCTGGTTATGAAGTATCTTCGTTTTACCTGAAAGTCAAAGAAGGCAGAAGCGGGAAGCGTAATATGGACAGCGTGCTACCTGTCAAAGATTAGTCTGTACTGAAAAGGCAACTCGCCTCTCTCAAGAAACTGGTTGCGCTCCATAGCATCATAAGCAAGGTAAGAAGATGGTAGAGCAACATGATTTTATTTAATTGGAAACCCAAGATACTGAGCTAAATGAGTGGCATAAATTCCACAAAAGAAGTCTCCGTCTTGATGATTATTATGTAATTGACGGGCAATGATAGCCCCCAAATTAAATCTTTTATCGTTCATTCATGCGCTCTTAAGAGCAATGAGATTGGAGGCGCAAAGGTGGCTATGATCATGTTTACCATTAATGCATCTACCTATGAAGAGAGAAAAGTAATGTAAAGCAGGAATGTGAATGCTCCCTATGGTAGCTTGTGTTATGGTTCTGGTTTCTCCTACAGCAATGCTAGCAAGGAACTCAGAACAATCAGATTTACGAGGTTCAGTACAACAACCCCATGTGGAATTTTGCATGCATCATTGAATTCTTTAAGGTCCATGGTGAATGGTTTATCATATAAATCAAATAAAATAGAATGCGTATTGCACTGGACAGAATACTTAAATCTCCACACAAAGGAATTAGTAAGGTTGTAGTACCGAGGGCACTTACTTGACACGAAGTCCGTCAGCTCGGTGTTATGTACGTACGTATAGAATTCATCCTTAAAACCGGCATGAGTCATGAAATGATCTGACGGCCATTCGCAAGGTTACACTGAAGCCTCCCTTGGTGGTTCGAGATCTGGATCACGTATTGCGGGCCTTGGGGATTTCTTCTTTGAGGAGCCACCTTGGAATACTTTCCTCAACATTTCCTTTCTCTGATTTTTTTTTGAAATTTTTAGTGACTCAAAATAAAAGTGAACCAAACTCAACAAGATTGATAGAAACCACTCCCACAAGTGTCTAGAGGCTATATCATGCAACAAAACTACTTTGGACCATATAAATTTGACATGCAGGCTCAAGAACAAAGTCACCACATCAGCAAAAATTTGCAATATATAAAGCACTAGAACAAAAACTAATTGGACCATTGGAGGAGTCACATACCGAAGAACAATCCCCAAAACAGTTTCGGAAATGAAGTTCCGAGCAAGGAGATCGAAAATGGCAGAAAAATGAGCAAGAACAATGGTCTGAGCGATGGGGGGATTTTTTTCTCGAGGAAGACAAAGTGGATGGGTGCTGGCATAAGTGATGGGGACCCACGTGGGACCCGCAAGCCCTGTAGGCACGCCCACCCTGGGCGCTCCTGTGGGCTTGTGGCCCACTGGTGCACCTCCCTGAGCTGTTTTCAGTGCCAAAAATTATTAAAATATTATATAAAAAATCATACTAAATTTTCAGGGCATTTGGAGAACTTTTATTTTTTGGTCATTTCTCTTATTGCATGGATAATTCAGAAAACAGAAAAATAATAGTAATTTTACTTTATTTATTCTAAATAACATAAAGTAAAAACTGGGTACAGAGAGTTGTGTTTACTAAATTCATCCATCTAATTCCCATCAAAAGGAATCCATTAACAAGGTTGATCAAGTCTTGTTAACAAACTTCTTCCGAATGACATGAAACTGGAGAATCTTTGTATAACACTAGGTTACCTCAATGGGGATATGCATGTCCCCAACAATAATAATATCATATTTCTTTTTGACAGTAGGGATAGGGAATTCAAAACCTCCAATAGAATTGATACTATTAACTTGAGGTTGTTGAAGGAAATATGCCCTAGAGGCAACAATAAAGTTGTTATTTTATATTTCCTTATATAATGATAAATGTTTATTATTCATGCTAGAATTGTATTAACCGGAAACTTGATACATGTGTGAATACATAGACAAAACACAGTGTCCCTAGTATGCCTCTACTAGACTAGCTCGTTAATCAAAGATGGTTACGTTTCCTAACCATGGACATGTGTTGTCATTTGATGAACCGGATCACATCATTAGGAGAATGATGTGATGGACACGATCCACCCGTTAGCTTAGCATAATGATCGTTAAATTTTATCGCTATTGCTTTCTTCATGACTTATACATATTCCTTTGACTATGAGATTATGCAACTCCCGGATATCGGAGGAATACCTTGTGTGCTACCAAACGTCACAACGTCACTGGTATCTCCGAAGGTGTTTGTTGGGTTGGCATAGATCGAGATTAGGATTTGTCACTCCGAGTATCGGAGAGGTATCTCTGGGCCCTCTCGGTAATGCACATCATGATAAGCCTTGCAAGCAATGTGGCTAATGAGTTAGTTGCGGGATGATGTATTACCGAACGAGTAAAGAGACTTGCCGGTAACGAGATTGAACTAGGTATGAAGATACTGACGATCGAATCTCGGGCAAGTAACATACCGATGACAAAGGGAATGACATATGTTGGCATTACGGTTTGACCGATAAAGATCTTCGTAGAATATGTAGGAACCAATATGAGTATCCAGGTTCCACTGTTGGTTATTGACCGGAGATGTGTCTTGGTCATGTCTACATAGTTCTCGAACCCGTAGGGTCCGCACTCTTAACGTTCGATGACAATATGTAGTATGAGTTATGTGTTTTGGTGACCGAAGATTGTTCGGAGTCCAGGATGAGATCAAGAACATGAAGAGGAGTCTCAAAATGGTCGAGAGGTAAAGATTGACATATTAGATGATAATATTTGGACACCGGAAGTGTTTCAGAATGTATAGGGTACGTATCAGAGTACCCGGGGGGGTTACCGGAACCCCCCGGGGGAAGATATGGGCCATAGGAGGGAGGCAAGCCAGCCCACAAGGGGTGGCGCGCGCCCCCAAGTGAGGAGTCCGAATTGGACTAGGGGAGGGGGCGGCGCCCCCCTTTCCTTCTCCTTCTCCCTCTCCTTCCCCCTTCCCCCCTCTGATAAAAGGAAGGGGGCGAATTGGACTAGGAGCCCAAGTGGGACTCCTCCCACTTGGGGCGCGCCTAGGGGGGCAGGGGGCGCCTCTAACACGCATCAATTGTTCCAAGCCATGTGCGGCGCCCCCCTCCACCGTTTACTCCTCCGGTCATATTGTCGTAGTGCTTAGGCGACGCCCTGCGCGGATCACTTCACCATCACCGTCACCACGCCATCGTGTTGATGAAACTCTCCCTCGACACTTTGCTGGATAAAGAGTTCGAGGGACGTCATCGAGCTGAACATGTCCAGAACTCGGAGGCGCCGTACGTTCGGTGCTTGATCGGTTGAATCAAGAAGACGTTCGACTACATCAACCGCGTTAAGCTAACGCTTCCGCTTTCGATCTATGAGGGTACATGGACACACTCTCCCCCTCTCGTTGCTATGCATCTCCTAGATAGATCTTGTGTGATTGTAGGATTTTTTTTGAAATTGCATGCTACGTTCCCCTTCAGTGGTATCCGAGCCAGGTCTATGCGTAGATGATATGCATGAGTAGAACACAAAGAGTTGTGGGCGGTGATCGTCATTTTGCTTACCACCAATGTCTTATTTTGATTCGGCGGTATTGTTGGATGAAGCGGCCCGGACCAACCTTACATGACCACGTTCATGAGACCGGTTCCACCGACAGACATGCAACTAGTTTTGCATAAAGGTGGCTGGCGGGTGTCTGTTTCTCCAACTTTAGTTGAATCAAATTTGACTGCGGCCGGTCCTTATTGAAGGTTAAAATAGCAAACTTGATAAATCACCATTGTAGTTTGATGCGTAGGTAAGAACGGTTCTGTCTAGTAGCCCATAGCAGCCACGTAAAACTTGCAACAACAAAGTACAGGACGTCTAACTTGTTTTTGCAGCGCATGTTGTGATGTGATATGGTCAAGGCATGATGTGATATATGTTATTGTATGAGATGATCATGTTTTGTAGAAGTTATCGGCGACTCGCGGGAGCCTTATGGTTGTCGCTTTATTGTATGAAATGCAAACGCCATGTAATTGCTTTACTTTATCACTATGTGTTAGCGATAGTTGTAGAAGCAACAGTTGGCGAGACGACCACGACGCTATGATGGAGATCAAGGTGTCAAGCCGGTGACAATGGAGATCATGACGGTGCTTTGGAGATGGAGATCAAAGGCACAAGATGATGATGGCCATATCATGTCACATATTTTGATTGCATGTGATGTTTATCTTTTATGCATCTTATTTTGCTTAGTATGGCGGTAGCATTATAAGATGATCCCTTACTAAAATTTCAAGGTATAAGTGTTCTCCCTGAGTATGCACCGTTATGATAGTTCGTCGTGCGGAGACACCACATGATGATTGGGTGCGATAGGCTCTACGTTCACATACAATGGGTTCTAGACAGTTTTGCACATGCGGAATACTCGGGTTAAACTTGACGAGCCAAGCATGTACAGACATGGCCTCGGAACACTGGAGACCGAAAGGTCGAACGTGAATCATATAGTAGATATGATCAACATAGAGATGTTCACCATTGAAGACTACTCCATCTCATGTGATGATCGGACATGGTTTAGTTGATTTGGATCACGTGATGTGACGCCCCGAGACCGACGATCCAGAAGACTTCCATATTTTCGTGATCAACCGTGTGTTCCATTTATGCTTGCTCTTTTATTTTCGCATTGCATCATGTCATCATGCCGTCATGTCATTAATCTTTTGCAACTCAACTAAATAAATGTCATGGATCTTTGATCCATTTAAATCGAGGGAATTCACATGGTGATTCTCTTTAAAACATATCCTCTCGATATTTAGAGAGCTATAGTAAATATTCCAATTATTTGGGTTTACCGCAAACACACTTACAAAATATCCTAATGCCTTTGTTGTCTTAATTCTTGATCTCCAACTTTGCCATTTATTCTTTCATCATCTTCCGGAGCTCCACCAAAAATCCCAACATTTTTGGAAACCTCTAATTCCAAGTCCTTGCTCAAACCTTTTGAATTAAATTCAAATGACTTTGAATTTAATTCCTGCAATCTTGCCACTCCTATTTTTCATGGACCGTGCATATTTTTACGAGTCCGTGGAAATTATCCCCGTGCCCAACTCTTTCTCTAAACTTTCTTTTCTTCCCTTTTTCTTTCTCTTTATTTTCTGTTTCGAAAAGAGAATTAGAGAAAAAGAGAGAGAGAAGGAGCCCAGCAGCCTGGGCCTCCCAACCTCCCGCGCCGGCCCAAGGCCAAGGCCCAGCCGCCCCCACCAATCCCTCCTAACCCTAGCCCACCTGGACCTCTGCTTATCCCCTCGCCCTTGCAGCCACTCATCCTCTCCCTCTCGTCCTCCCACGCCGCCGCTACACACGCACGCAGAGGGGCAGTGCCCCATGCCCGATCCCCTCGACCGCTACCTTGGCCCCCGGCCATGGCGACTGCGCCGGCGACCCTGGAGGCCGCTGCTCCGTGCCATCTCCGCTTCCTCGTTCCTCTGCCCGTGCGCCGTCGTCCTCCAGCCCTCATCCACGACCACGCCAAGACCAGCGAGCAGCTGCCCGCGTTCCACGCTCGAGGTCTCCTCCTCGACTCCTCCGCCTTTTGCGCCGGCAACGGCGTCGCCATCCGTCCTCGCGCGCCCGCAGCTCTCGGTCTCCTTCCCGTGCCCGAACCTCCATGGCGTCGTCGCCCCCGTCTCGAGCCCCGCCGGCGTCCAGCCTCCCCGTGCTCGACCTCGACCTCCTCTGCTTCGCCTTCTTGCCGCAGATCGCGTCAGCTGCGTCTCCTTCACCTCCTGCCCGAAGTCCCCTATCGGTGGTCTCCGCTGTCCCCGTGCACCTCCGCTTGTTGTTGCCGTTGACGCCAAGACGGACGACTCCGAACAGGGAGTAGCGCCAAGTTCGATCGTTGAAGATTTCGCCAAAGTACCACGACACCCACGTTCGCCTACAGAATGTGTACCACTACGCCGAAGAGCTTGGATGCACCAAGTTCCACTACTTCCACAACCAGCGCCTTGGGTTTCGGCAAGTTCCTATACGACCCGTGTACTACTACCATTGCCAAGTTCAACTACGGTTGCCGTGTACGACTACCGTCGACCCTCGAAGACTCCGTGGACGTCAAGTTCCTCGCCGTGACCTCGAACATCTACCGTCGCGAGAACAACTACTTCCTCTACGAGCTCGGTCCGCTTCGAAAATGCACGCTTCCAAGGTATAACCCCGAGACAACCTTCCGAGAATGAATGTGGGTTGTATGAGATGCCCGTGTTTGCACCATGTCCGAGTTGTTCCTTGCGCGTTCCTCATTGCCTTGCCGTCGACACGTGGGAACCCGGTAACCGGGATCACCCCACCATCTTGCATGGCACGCTCTCCACACTTTCTTTTGCACCAACATCTCAATCGAGTTATCGGAACTGGAATGTTGTCGTGGCACCATTTCCGTTGTCATTGCCGTGGCACCGTTTTTCGTTTCCGCCATGACGACAAATGCTTCATAACATGCTCATGTCAACATTTTCATAAAAATTGCATAAACCTTGATTATGTCATCCGCATCATGTTAACAACATTTAAATGGTTAAAACTGTGTTTGCATTAAATTGCTAAATGACATATGGGGATTTCCGGAATTGTTGTTTGTTGTTTCCGGCCTCACTTAAACTTGCCTAAATAGTTAGTTTTCATTTGCTTCACCCCTTGCCATGTTTAATAACATTTAATATTGTTGGCTACATAACCAAGAGAGAAACTAAATAATTGATGTGGTGTTTCGTCAATATGCAACTCGTTGCATATTGAGCCCCACTTAACTTGTAGTGTTGTTTGTGCATATTGCCATGCCATGCCTCGTTAAACCGGACATGCATCATACTTGTTTGTGCATCATGACATGTTTATGCTTGTGTGTTTACCATGTCTTTTGCTTCTTTCCGGTTTGCTTCTCTCGTTAGTTTCAGTTTCGTTCCGGAGTTGTGAGGATTCGTTCGACTACGTCCGTTTGTCTTCTTCATGGACTCGTTCTTCTTCCTTGCGGGATTTCAGGCAAGATGACCATACCCTCGAAATCACTTCTATCTTTGCTTGCTAGATGCTCGCTCTTTTGCTATGCCTATGCTACGATGCCTACCACTTGCTATATCATGCCTCCCATGTTGCCATGTCAAGCCTCTAACCATCCTTTCCTAGCAAACCGTTGTTTGGCTATGTTACCGCTTTGCTCAGCCCCTCTTATAGCATTGTTAGTTGCAGGTGAAGATGAAGTTTGTTCCTTGTTGGAACATGGAGATGTTATTCCTTGTTGGAACATTTTTACATGTTGGGATATCACAATATCTCTTATTTAATTAATGCTTCTATATATTTGGTAAAGGGTGGAAGGCTCGGCCTTATGCCTGGTGTTTTGTTCCACTCTTGCCGCCCTAGTTTCCGTCATATACCGTTGTTATGTTCCTTGTTTTTGCGGTCCTTACTCTGTTGGGTGTTTTATGGGACCCTTTGACAGTTGGCTTTGAATAAGACTCCTCCAGCAAGGCCCAACCTTGGTTTTACCATTTGCCACCTAAGCCTTTTTCCCTTGGGTTCTGCAGACTCAAGGGTCATCTTTATTTTAACCCCCGGGCCAGTGCTCCTCCGAGTGCTAGTCCAAATTAGAGCCACTTGCGGTGCCGCCCCGAGGCAACTTGGGGTATCTTCGGTTGCCGTACGTAGTGTTCATCCGGTGTGCCCTGAGAACGAGATATGTGCAGCTCCTATCGGGATTTGTCGGCACATTCGGGCGGCTTTGCTGGTCTTGTTTTACCATTGTCGAAATGTCTTGTAAACCGGGATTCCGAGACTGATCGGGTCTTCCCGGGAGAAGGAATATCCTTTGTTGACCGTGAGAGCTTATAATGGGCTAAGTTGGGACACCCTGCAGGTATTATCTTTCAAAGCCGTGCCATGATTTATGAGGCAGATGGGAATTTGTTAATGTCCGGTTGTAGAAAACCAGAAGTTGATCTTAACTAAAATACACCGACCGCGTGTGTAACCGTGATGGTCTCTTCTCGGCGGAGTCCGGGAAGTGAACACGGTGTTGGAGTTATGCTTGACGTAGGTTGTTCTAGGATCACCTCTTGATCATAGTTATTCGACCGTGCTTTTGCCTTCTCTTCTCGCTCCCATTTGCATATGTTAGACACCAGATATGCTAGTCGCTTGCTACAGCTCCACCTCACTACCTTCTCCTACCCATAAGCTTAAATAGTCTTGATCTCGTGGGTGTGAGATTGCTGAGTCCCCGTGACTCACAGATACTTCCAAAACCAGTTTGCAGTGCCGATGAAACCGTGCAGGTGGCCTTTTGAGCTCAAGGAGGAGCTCGATGAAGATCTTGTTCATTGTGTTGTTTCGTTTCAGTTGATCAGTAGTGGAGCCTAGTTGGGACGATCGGGGATCTGTGTAGCATTTGGGGTAGTCTTCTTTTATTTTGGTTCCGTAGTCGGACCTTGAGTGTAATCTGGATGATGGATGTTTATTTATGTATTGTGTGAAGTGGCGACTGTAAGCCAACTATGTATCTCTTTCCCTTATGTATTACATGGGTTGTGTGAAGATTACCTCACTTGCGACACTGCTTTCAATGCGGTTATGCCTTCAAGTCGTGCTTCGACACGTGGGAGATATAGCCGCATCGAGGGCGTTACAAGTTGGTAATCAGAGCCATCCCCGACTTAGGAGCCCCCTGCTTGATTGAATCGTTGACTTTGTTGAGTCTAGAAAAAAATGTTTTGAGTCTTAGGATTTTATATATCGGAGAGTAGGATTCTTTTTACTCCTCAGTCCCTTCGTCGCTCTGGTGAGGTCTCCTGACGTAGATGTTTTGACTCTTTCTCTTCTCAAATTTCACTAAAAAAAATTTAGGATCACGCGGGTATCTTGGAATCGTGCCGATGGATTTTTGTGACGAGAACATTGTTCTTCGTGCCTCCTGACATTTAGGGGTTGTGGCAGTGTCTCGGGGAGTTGAGCTCCGAGGTGTTGTCGTCACAATTTTATCGTTGCAGTTCTGGAATACCTGAGTTTCGCCGACATCGAAAATCTCTTTTATGCAGTTGTTGGTGAGATCACCTCGACGCCACCCAAGATCTTTGGGCGGGAGTTCGAGTATTGCCATAACTCATTATAACGGATACTTTTCAAGGTTGAGGTAAACGATTTCGAAGGTTTCTTGGTTATGTGTTGAAGGATGGATACAACTGGATCTAGGTATTGTTAGTTTGGGTGATATATTTTGTGTCCCTGTATCCCCAACACCTGATTGCATAACCAGAAAGTTTCGGTAGTTCATAAGTGGGAATTCAAGTATCACGTAGAATATCTTTCCAACAGACACATGATACGATATGGGATCTATCATATGGTTGTTTCCGGCTTATTCCGCAAGCCAAATCCTTTGTTTTTGTTTTGTTTTGTGGTATTCGAGTTGCTTCAATGCCAAGTGTTGACTCCATACCTTCCCTAAACGGTGTTCTCATATTTCTATGTGAACACTAATCCTTCTTGATCATGGAGGTTGCCATGTTAATTCCTTTCCAACCGACGTGCTTCGCTCAAGTGGATCCGATCATTTCAACATTCAGCGAGATCAATTCTAAGTTTTCTCAACAAGATCCATTCCATCTGCCCAAGTTGCCTTTGTTATCCCGCCCTCCACCCTTTTTCTTCAAGGACTCAGATTTCTTAATCAAATATCCATCGTATGGATGTGAAGTCTCTTCATTATTTTCCTCAATGCTCTTATCCGTGATTCTCATGAAGATGCTAAAGGAAGCTTCGAGTTTATTATCCTTCGTTCTCTTTTCTTCTCCGTGGATTCAATTCAAGCTTTGTCGATCATATGTTTCCCTCATTTCAAGTGCTTTCTCATGCCGGTGCCCCCTAATCATTCACCTCTCGTTATTCATTTGTTCCGGAGTGCCGAAGTTATCTCTCAAGATTCGTGTTTCCACTGCATCAATTCTAGCTGTTTGAGGTCTTACCTTATTCAGCCATTTAATTCAACCGGCGCAATCTATCTTTTAAATCGTTCAACGGTGTTTCTTTTGAGTGGGCCCTAACCCACATGTCTTTTCCCAGGATCTTACTTGACTCTTCTAATTTTTTCCGGAGCTTCTAAAATTCTTTTCTAAGTTTGACGTAAGAATGGGTTTTCATCAGTCATGGCTTTCTCCAAGATCTTTCAAATTCTTTTCATCGTTGGTTCAACCTTTCTAATTTTCATTCTAGAGTGCCTCAACAATTCATGGTGGTGTTTCTCGTCGTCATTCTCGAATTTTGAAGACCGAAGAAGAGTTTCTCTTTAATCTTGCTCCATTCTCTTCAAGATTCATGGTTCTAGCTTCGTGCCATCCTCATAATTGTTTTGATTGTGAGAATTATTTTCACCCATCCAGAGCAATTCAGGAGTCTTTTCAGTTTGATTCTTCGGAGCCCATCATCTCAGAATTATTCATTCCAGCTTTCAGCTCTCGTTCTCCAAATCTTACCGGTGCATCATTCAAGTATTCACTAATCAATTCATGATCTCTCTGTTCTCATGTATCTAAATCCCCTCAAGTATCTTCGTTCATTTTCTAATTCTTCCCAAGGTTTCGCTATCTTTTCTTTGTTCGTTTTTTTAATTCTTACGGTGGTTCGTTCAAGAGTTCTCTTCCTTCGTTATTATATAGATTCATTCGTTCTTCCCAAATCCTACCGGCGGATCGTTGAAGACCTTCCCAAGTTGAGCAATATCTCTCTTCAATCCTTTTTCAACGAGAATAAGTAGTATGCCTAATTCGTTGCTTGTCATCAATCTAAATTGGTGAAGGATACGCATAACATAATTCTTGTTCTTGTTTCATCCAAGTGATTGATTCATTCATCCGGAGTTCGTAATGGTATCAATTTCTCAGTTCTAAGTTGTTCATCTCTTCTTTCCGGAGTTTGTTCATCATATCACATTCTCGGTCCGAGATGCTTCATCTTTTCTTTCCGGAGTTCAAAGTTTTCTCGGTTATATCATTTCAAAGCTTCTTCTTATCACTGCAAGGCTTCACCTTGTGTTTTCAACTTCTCTTTCTTTTATCATCCTTTTCTTACGGAGTTCTTCATGGAGGCTCTACATGGTGCTTTGTCAAGGATTCTTTTCATTCTTCAATTGTTCATCAAGATTTCTCTCAGAGTTAAGATCCGTCAAGCCATACTTCAAAATAAACATGGTGCTCAACACATGTTTTGTTTTGAGGAGTTCAAGCATTCTTCATCTTGCATTCAAGTGCAATTATTTCGACCTTATCTTTTGAGGTGGTGTTATGTCATTTTGACAGTTTCATTCATGTTTCATGATTCACTTGTTGTCAAGAATGAGATATTTAAATCCATCAATCTCTTCCTTGGAGTTATCTTGGTTTAGATTTCACCTAAAGCCTTTCCGAAGGAATGTTGCCAATTGTGGTGCTTATCAATGATCCAAGTTTTCTCCTATTCTCTCGGCGAATCAAGTTTTCATCTCCGTGTTGCTCTCAAGCAATCAATTGTTTTTCGTAGTGGCATGTATTCACCTGTAAGTTTTGAGTTGTTTCCATAAGCCCACTACAAGTTTATTCTTTTCATTGTTGATTGTTCAACAACTCCGTTCTAGCCTTCCTCGTAAGGATGTTTCTTTCAAATTCATTTGTGGTAGAAGTTGTCATTTTCTTCTCCGTTCCTTTATCCCAACAATCTAGATTCTATTCTTTCGTTCCGAAGGCATTGTGATGTTGCTCTCTTCGACACATCATCTTGTTTTGTCAAGATCATGTTCTTCTCCTTGCTTCTCCGTTTAGCCGGAGTGTCATGTTTTCATTCAAGTTCTCTCATCTTATCAAGTTTTGCCTGCTTCCTCAACCGGAGAGCTGTCTGATATCTTTCTTACCCCTTGTACCATTCTTTCAATAGTTCCGGAGGCAGTGTGTTGTTGATTTCATCAAGTATCATCCCATCTTCTCAAGTTCATGTTCAATTCCTTCCATTTACAGTCGGAGTGCTGCCAAAATTATATCATTCTTATTCATTCTTATCTCGTTTCAACCAGAGTGGTTCCAATTCCTTCTTGTCCATTGTAATCGTCATTCATAGCTTTGCAACCCCCAAGGTTCACATGGTGTTCCTTGTTTCTATTTTCTACTGGAATGCTCTCAATTTCGTTCAACTCTATTGTGTTATTCTTTCAAGTTTTCAACCTCTCGAGGTTCATTGGTTTCACTCGTTTGTCAAAGAAGCAACTTTGTCTTACCTCTTTCTCTTCCGCTTCTCTCCGGCGCCATCCTAGATCTCGGGACGAGATCTTCTTGTAGTGGTGGAGTGTTGTGACGCCCCAAGACCGACGATCCAGAAGACTTCCATATTTTCGTGATCAACCGTGTGTTCCATTTATGCTTGCTCTTTTATTTTTGCATTGCATCATGTCATCATGTCGTCATGTCACTAATCTTTTGCAACTCAACTAAATAAATGGCATGGATCTTTGATCCATTTAAATCGAGGGAATTCACATGGTGATTCTCTTTAAAACATATCCTCTCGATATTTAGAGAGCTATAGTAAATATTCCAATTATTTGGATTTACATAAACACACTTACAAAATATCCTAATGCCTTTGTTGTCTTAATTCTTGATCTCCAACTTTGCCATTTATTCTTTCATCATCTTCCGGAGCTCCACCAAAAATCCCAACATTTTTGGAAACCTCTAATTCCTAGTCCTTGCTCAAACCTTTTGAATTAAATTCAAATGACTTTGAATTTAACTCCTGCAATCTTGCCACTCCTATTTTTCATGGACCGTGCACATTTTTACGAGTCCGTGGAAATTATCCCCATGCCCAACTCTTTCTCTAACCTTTCTTTTCTTCCCTTTTTCTTTCTCTTTATTTTCTGTTTTGAAAAGAGAATTAGAGAAAAGAGAGAGAAGGAGCCCAGCAACTGGGCCTCCCAACCTCCCGCCGGCCCAAGGCCAAGGCCCAGCCGCCCCCACCAATCCCTCCTAACCCTAGCCCACCTGGACCTCTGCTTAACCCCTCGCCCTTGCAGCCACTCATCCTCTCCCTCTCGTCCTCCGACGCCGCCGCTACACACGCACGCAGAGGGGCAGTGCCACACGCCCGATCCCCTCGACCGCTACCTTGGCCCCCGGCCATGGCGACCGCGCCGGCGACCCTGGAGGCTGCTGCTCCGCGCCATCTCCGCTTCCTCGTTCCTCTGCCCGTGCGCCGTTCGTCCTCCAGCCCTCATCCACGACCACGCCAAGACCAGCGAGCAGCTGCCCGCGTTCCACGCTCGAGGTCTCCTCCTGGACTCCTCCGCCTTTTACCGCAACAGCGTAGCCATCCGCCCTCGCGCCCGCAGCTCTTGGTCTCCTTCCTGCGTTCGAACCTCCATGGCGTCGTCGCCCCCGTCTCGAGCCCCGCCGGCGTCCAGCCTCCCCGTGCTCGACCTCGACAACCTCTGCTTCTCCTTCTTGCCGCAGATCGCGTCGCTGCATCTCCTTCACCTCCTGCCCGAGTCCCCTATCGGTGGTCTCCGTTGTCCCCGTGCACCTCCGCTTGCTGTTGCCGTTGACGCCAAGACGGACGACTCCGAACAGGGAGTAGCGCCAAGTTCGATCGTTGAAGATTTCGCCAAAGTACCACGACACCCACGTTCGTCTCTGAATGTGTACCACTACGCCAAGAGCTTGGATGCACCAAGTTCCACTACTTCCACAACCAGCGCCTTGGGTTTGACGAAGTTCCTATACGACCCGTACTACTACCATTGCCAAGTTCAACTACGGTTGTCGGTAATACGACTACCGTCGACCCTCGAAGACTCCATGGACATCAAGTTCCTCGCCGTGACCTCGAACAACTACCGTCGCGAGAACAACTACTTCCTCATTTAACTCGGTCCGCTTCGAAAATGCACGCTTCGAAGGTATAACCCCGAGACGACCTTCCGAGAACGAATGTGGGTTGTATGAGATGCCCGTGTTTGCACCATGTCCGAGTTGTTCCTTGCGCGTTCCTCATTGCCTTGCCGTCGACACGTGGGAACCCGGTAACCGGGATCACCCCACCATCTTGCATGGCACGCTCTCCACACTTTCTTTTGCACCGATATCTCAATCGAGTTATCGGAACCGGAATGTTGCCGTGGCACCATTTTCGTTGTCATTGCCGTGGCACCCTTTTTCGTTTCCGCCATGACGACAAATGCTTCATAACATGCTCATGTCAACATTTTCATAAAAATTGCATAAACCTTGATTATGTCATCTGCATCATGTTAACAACATTTAAATGGTTAAAACTGTGTTTGCATTAAATTGCTAAATGACATATGGGGATTTCCGGAATTGTTGTTTGTTGTTTCCGGCCTCACGTAAACTTGCCTAAATAGTTAGTTTTCATTTGCTTCACCCCTTGCCATGTTTAATAACATTTAATATTGTTGGGTACATAACCGAGAGAGAAACTAAATAATTGATGTGGTGTTTCGTCAATATGCAACTCGTTGCATATTGAGCCCCACTTAACTTGTAGTGTTGTTTGTGCATATTGCCATGCCATGCCTCGTTAAACCGGACATGCATCATACTTGTTTGTGCATCATGACATGTTTATGCTTGTGTGTTTACCATGTCTTTTGCTTCTTTCTGTTTTGCTTCTCTCGTTAGCTTCGGTTTCATTCCGGAGTTGTGAGGATTCGTTCAACTACGTCCGTTTGTCTTCTTCATGGACTCGTTCTTCTTCCTTGCGGGATTTCAGGCAAGATGACCATACCCTCGAAATCACTTCTATCTTTGCTTGCTAGATGCTCGCTCTTTTGCTATGCCTGTGCTATGATGCCTACCACTTGCTATATCATGCCTCCCATGTTGCCATGTCAAGCCTCTAACCATCCTTTCCTAGCAAACCGTTGTTTAGCTATGTTACCGCTTTGCTCAGCCCCTCTTATAGCGTTGTTAGTTGCAGGTGAAGATGAAGTTTGTTCCTTGTTGGAACATGGAGATGTTGTTCCTTGTTGGAACATGTTTACATGTTGGGATATCACAATATCTCTTATTTAATTAATGCTTCTATATATTTGTTAAAGGGTGGAAGGCTCGGCCTTATGCCCAGTGTTTTGTTCCACTCTTGCCGCCTAGTTTACATCATACCGGTGTTATGTTCCTTGATTTTGCGTTCCTTACACGGTTGGGTGATCTATGGGACCCCCTTGACAGTTCGCTTTGAATAAGACTCCTCCAGCAAGGCACAACCTTGGTTTTACCATTTGCCACCTAAGCCTTTTTCCCTTGGGTTCTGCAGACTCAAGGGTCATCTTTATGTTAACCCCCGGGCCAGTGCTCCTCCGAGTGCTGGTCCAAATTAGAGCCACCTGCGGTGCCGCCCCGACGCAACTTGGGGTATCTTCGGTTGCCATACGTAGTGTTCATCCGGTGTGCCCTGAGAACGAGATATGTGCAGCTCCTATCAGGATTTGTCGGCACATTCGGGCGGCTTTGCTGGTCTTGTTTTACCATTGTCGAAATGTCTTGTAAACCGATTCCGAGATTGATCGGGTCTTCCCGGGTAGAAGGAATATCCTTCGTTGACCGTGAGAGCTTATGATGGGCTAAGTTGGGACACCCCTGCAGGGTATTATCTTTCGAAAGCTGTGCCCGCGGTTATGAGGAAGATGGGAATTTGTTAATGTCCGGTTGTAGAAAACCGAAGTTGATCTTAATTAAAATACACCAACGGCGTGTAACCGTGATGGTCTCTTCTCGTGAGTCCGGGAAGTGAACACGGTGTTGGAGTTATGCTTGACGTAGGTTGTTCTAGGATCACTTCTTGATCATAGTTGTTCGGCCATGCTTTTGCCTTCTCTTCTCGCTCCCATTTGCGTATGTTAGACACCAGATATGCTAGTCGCTTGCTGCAGCTCCACCTCACTACCTTCTCCTACCCATAAGCTTAAATAGTCTTGATCTCGCGGGTGTGAGATTGCTGAGTCCCCGTGACTCACAGATACTTCCAAAACCAGTTTGCGGTGCCGATGAAACCGTGCAGTGTGACGCACCCGAGCTCAAGGAGGAGCTAGATGAAGATCTTGTTCATTGTGTTGTTTCGTTTGAGTTGATCGATAGTGGAGCCAGTTGGGACGATCGAGGATCCGTGTAGCATTTGGGGTAGTCTTCTTTTATTTTGGTTCCGTAGTCGGACCTTGAGTGTAATCTGGATGATGGATGTTTATTTATGTATTGTGTGAAGTGGCATCGTAAGCCAACTATGTATCTCTTTCCCTTATGTATTACATGGGTTGTGTGAAGATTACCTCACTTGCGACATTGCTTTCAATGCGGTTATGCCTTCAAGTCGTGCTTCGACACGTGGGAGATATAGCCGCATCGAGGGTGTTACACGTGATCATTTAGATAACTCGAGGGATGTCTATCTAAGTGGGAGTTCTTAAGTAATATGATTAATTGAACTTAATTTATCATGAACTTAGTCCTGATAGTATTTGCATATCTGTGATGTAGATCAATAGCTCGCGTATAGTTTCCATGTTTTATTTTTGATATGTTCCTAGAAAAAACTAAGTTGAAATATGATAGTAGCAATAATGGGGACTGCGTTCGTGATCTGAGGATTATCCTCATTTCTGCACATAAGTATTATGTCCTTGATGCACCACTAGGTGACAGACCTATTACAGGAGTAGATGCAGACATTATGAATGTTTGACAAGCTCGGTATGATGACTACTTGGTAGTTTAGTGCACCATGCTTTACGGCTTAGAACCAGGACTTCAAAAATGTTTTGAACGCCATGGAGCATATGATATGTTCCAAGAGCTGAAAATGATATTTCAGACTCATGCCCGTGTTAAGTGGTATGAGACCTCTGACAAGTACTTTGCCTACAAGATGGAGGAGAATAGCTCAGCTAGTGAACATGTGCTCAGAATGTCTGGGTACTACAATCGCTTGAATCAAGTGGGAGTTAATCTTCCAGATAAGATAGTGATTGACATAGTTCTCTAGTTGTCGATGGAAACGACACCTATGGGAGCACTAGGATCCCTTCTACGGTTGGCGGGCGCGGGGTTGTGCAAAGAGCAGGTCTAGGAGCCAGCACAAAGATCGTTTACCCAGGTTCGGGCCGCGAGGATGCGTAAAACCCTAGTCCTGCTTTGGTGTATATTTGAGTGTTCTTGAGCTCTCGAACTAGCTACGGTGCGTGCGTCATCCAAAAGATCTGAATCCCTCTCCTGGACGCCTCGGGCCTCCTTTTATAGACAAAAGGGGTTGCCACAGTGGCACACAGGAGGTGGAAAGGTGTATAGTACACAAGCTTATCGCTTGTCATTAAGGGACAAGACATTAAATGGGCTCCTTAGGTGTCCCGTTGCTTTATCGGGGGCGGCAGCGAGGCCTGTCCCGTCTGTCGCCACCCCGCCTCGCTCCGACACGTGTCCAGGACAATGAGGCATGCAGCGCTACGTAAGCTGGCAGGCTGCTGAGATGGTCGTGGTGGTAGGGTCTTCACGAAGATCTACATGCCACCACGCAGGTGCTTGCTGAGTTGGCCTGGAAGCCGCACGTTGCCACGCAGGTGCTTGCCCAGCTGGTTGGGCTGGCAGCTATATGGGAACGGTGGTGGAGCCTTGGCAGATGTGGGTCTGGCTGCGGCCCTACGGGTCTCTGATAACCCACAAGTATAGGGGATCGCAACAGTTTTCGAGGGTAGAGTATTCAACCCAAATTTATAGATTCGACACAAGGGGAGCCAAAGAATATTCTCAAGTATTAGCAGCTGAGTTGTCAATTCAACCACACCTGGAAACTTAGTATCTGCAGCAAAGTGTTTAATAGCAAAGTAATATGATAGTGGTGGTAACGGTAACAAAAGTAAAGACAACAGAAGTAATGTTTTTGGTATTTTTGTAGTGATTTTAACAGTAGCAACGGAAAAGTAAATAAGCGTAAACCAGTATATGGAAAACTCATCGGCACCGGATCAGTGATGGATAATTATGCCTGATGTGGTTCATCATGTAACAGTCATAACATAGGGTGACACAGAACTAGCTCCAGTTCATCAATGTAATGTAGGCATGTATTCCGTAAATAGTCATACATGCTTATGGAAAAGAACTTGCATGACATCTTTTGTCCTACCCTCCCGTGGCAGCGGGGTCCTTTTGGAAACTAAGGGATATTAAGGCCTCCTTTAAATAGAGAACCGGAACAAAGCATTAGCACATAGTGAATACATGAACTCCTCAAACTATGGTCATCACCGGGAGTGGTCCCGATTATTGTCACTTCGTGGTTGCCGGATCATAACACATAGTAGGTGACTATAGACTTGCAAGATAGGATCAAGAACACACATATATTCATGAAAACATAATAGGTTCAGATCTGAAATCATGGCACTCGGGCCCTAGTGACAAGCATTAAGCATAGCAAAGTCATAGCAACATCAATCTCAGAACATAATGGATACTAGGGATCAAACCCTAACAAAACTAACTCGATTACATGATAAATATCATCCAACCCATCACCGTCCAGCAAGCCTACGATGGAATTACTCACGCACGGCGGTGAGCATCATGAAATTGGTGATGGAGGATGGTTGATGATGACGACGGCGACGAATCCCCCTCTCCGGAGCCCCGAACGGACTCCAGATCAGCCCTCCCGAGAGAGATTAGGGCTTGGCGGCTCCGTATTGTAAAAAACGCGATGATTTCTTCTCTCTGATTTTTCTCTCCCGAAAGCCAATATATGGAGTTGGAGTTGGCGTTGGAGGGCCACCGAGGCCCACGAGGTAGGGGACGCGCCCGGGGAGGGCGCGCCACCCTCGTGAGCAGGTGTGGGCCTTGGTCTTCATCTTTGGCGAGGATTTTTATTATTTTTTCTAAGGTGTTCCATGGAGTTTCAGGTCATTCCGAGAACTTTTATTTTTTGCACATAAAACAACACCATGGCAATTCTGCTGAAAACAACGTCAGTCCGGGTTAGTTCCATTCAAATCATACAAGTTAGAGTCCAAAACAAGGGGAAAAGTGTTTGGAAAAGTAGATACGAGGGAGAAGTATCAACTCCCCCAAGCTTAAACCCTTGCTTGTCCTCAAGCAATTCGGTTGACAAACTGAAAGAGAAAAAGAAAAACGTTTACAAACTCTGTTTGCTCTTGTTGTTGTAAACATGAAAAGCCAGCATTCAAGTTTCAGCAAATATTATGAACTAACCATACTCACAATAACACGTAGGTCTCATAATTACTCATATCAATAGCATAATCAGCTAGTGAGCCATAATAATAAAACTCGGATGACAACACTTTCTCAAAAAAAATCATAACATGATATAACAAAATGGTATCTCGCTAGCCCTTTCTGAGACCGCAAAACATAAATGCAGAGCACCTTTAAAGATCAAGGACTGACTAAACATTGTAATTCATGGTAAAAGAGATCCACTCAAGTCACACCCAATATAAACCAATTATAATGAATGTAAACGACAGTGTGCTCTCCAGCGGGTGCTTTTTAATAAGAAGGGTGATGACTCAACATAAAAGTGAATGGATAGGCCCTTCGCAGAGGGAAGCAGGGATTTGTAGAGGTGCCTGAGCTCGGTTTTGAAATAGAGATAAATTATATTTTGAGCGGCATACTTTCATTGTCAACATAACAACTAAAAGACGATGATATCTTCCATGCTAAACAGATTATAGGCGGTTCCCAAACAGAATGGTAAAGTTTATACTCCCCTTCCTCCACAAGCATCAATCGATGGCTTGCTCGAAACAACGAGTGCCTCCAACATTCAACGGGTCCCAAGGGGAGTTCTGTTTGCAATTATTTTGATTTAGTTTGCATAAAGCATGGGACTGGGCATCCCGGATACCAGCCATTTTCTCGTGAATGAGGAGCGGAGTCCACTCCTCTTGAGAATAACCCGCCTAACACGGAAGATAAGGGCAGCTCTAGTTGACATATGAGCTATTAGAGCATGCAAAACAGAATGTTTATTTGAAGATTTAGAGTTTGGCACATACAAATTTACTTGGAACGGCAGGTAGATACCACATATAGGAAGGTATAGTGGACTCATATGAAATAACTTTGGGGTTTAAGGAGTTTGGATGCACAAGCAATATTCCCGCTTAGTACAGGTGAAGGCTAGCAAAAGACTGGGAAGCGACCAATTGAGAGAGCGACAACAGTAGTAAACATGCATTAAAATTAATTTACACCGAATACAAGCATGAGTAGGATATAATCCGCCATGAACATAAATATCATGAAGGCTATGTTGATTTGATTCAACTACATGCGTGAACATGTGCCAAGTCGAGCCACTCAATTCATTCAAAGGAGGATACCATCCCATCATACCACATCATAATCATTCTAATAGCATGTTGGCACGCAAGGTAAACCATTATAACTCATAGCTAATCAAGCATGGCACAAGCAACTATAATCTCTAAATGTCATTGCAAATATGTTTACTTCATAATAGCTGAATCAGGAACGATGAATCATCATATTTACAAAAACAAGAGAGGTCGAGTTCATACCAGCTTTTCTCATCCCAATAAGTCCATCATATATCATCATTATTGCCTTCCACTTGCACGACCGAACGGTGTGTATAATAATAAGAGTGCACATGCATTGGATAGCTGGAATCTGCAAGCATTCAACTCAAGAGAGAAGACAAGTAATATGGGCTCTAAGTTAAATAAACGATCATGCATATGAGAGCCACTAAGCATTTTCAATATGGTCTTCTCAACCCACAAAGAAAGGAAAAGAAAAATAAGAACTATTTACACGGGAAAGCTCCCAACAAGTAAAAAGAAGAACGGGAAATATTTTTGGGTTTTCTTTTTAATTCTACTACAAGCATGGAAAGTAGACTAACTAATTTTTTTGTTTTTTCTTAAGGTTTATCAAACACACAAGAAGAAAGCTAGAAAAAGAAATTTAAACTAACATGGATATTAAAGTGAAAGAGTATGAGCACCGACATCTAGCAATGAGTGTGTGTGTGAACATAAATGTAATGTCGGTGGGAAATACATACTCCCCCAAGCTTAGGCTTTTGGCCTAAGTTGGTCTATTGCCAGGGATAGCCTGGCTGATACCCGTAGGTGTAGCCGGGTCGCATCATGCGATGAAGAATAGTTGGGATCATAATGTGATGAAGAGGACTCGATCGCCATCGATCGGCAACCGCCTCGAGGATCCCAAGAATAAGCAGGACATTCGTGGAGTCTCTTCTTGTGGGTCCGGTTCCGGGGCTGGTGCAGGATTCCGATAGGCTTGAACAGCCGCCCACGGAACAATGTAAGGACTTGTAGAAAAGTTAAAAAGAGGGAGCAGGCAAAGTAATAGTCTTAGGGTGATGTTTATCAAAGTACAATTTATATTTAAGCTCCCCTTCGCGACTCTTAACAAGAAAATCATGCGCTAGCATACTCCTATAATCTAAATAAGCATGGGGCAATGATGTTTCTTCTTTCTCCTCATGCCTTATAGGTATCTCAAAATATTCAGCTAGGCGTGAAGCATAAATGCCTCCAAAGACGGGGCCCTTATTACGGTTCAGACTTAACTGTCTAGCAACAATTCCACCCATACTAACAGAGTTATTGCGGTATAAACCATGGAACAAAATGATAATATCAGGAATGCTAAGGTTTCCACAGTTCCCGCGACCAATCAAGCAACGACTAGCAAATAAGGCAAAGTAGCGTAAAACATGGAAATGTATGCTAGTAATTCTTGCATCAGAAACCGTCCTGGTTTCTCCCACGGTGATAGTGTTAATAAAAGCTTCCACTTCATTATGGTGTGGTTCATCTAAGGTGCCCTCAAAGGGTATCTTGCAAACCTCGCAAAATTCAGCTAATGGCATTTCCTTAGCAACGTCATATAAATGGAACTCTACTGTTGGAGGTGATTTGTTAGGGAAAAAGTAGAAGTTCTGCACAAAAGTATTTGTGAGTAAGAGATACTGATGACGTTGGTCGTGGAGGAAGTTGGTGAGGCCGGTGTTCTCAATTAATAAATAGAAATCCTCATAAATCCCGGCTCTCCTCAAGAAGTCATCGGAAGGCCATTCACACGGCCGGACCTCCGTGGTGCGAGGAAAATTAAATTTGGGCTTCTGTTCTTCTTCCTTTTGTTTTTCCTTAGAGCTTGACTCGACGAGCCCCTCAAAAATTTCTTCATTATTTCTGAAACAATCTGAAATTTTTAGTAACTTCAAATAAAAAGTGAACCAACTTCAATAAAACTGATAGCAACTACTCATACAAGTGCCTAGAGCATATATCAAGCATTAGAACTACTTGGAACCATATAAATTTGACATGCAAGCTCAAGAACATGGTCACCTATGCAGCACAAATTTGCAATGAATAAAGCACTAGAACAAAAACTAATTGGACCAATGGAGGAGTCATATACCAAGGAACAATCTCCCCAAGCAGCTTTGCGAGAGGTGCTTTGAGCCAGGAGATCAAAAATCACAAAGAACGGGGCTGGAACTCGTGCTTGAGTTGGTTTTTTCGTGTTTGTGTGAGACAGAGGAAGAAGATGGGTGCAGGAATAATTGGTGGCGGGCCCCCGTGGGCCCACGCGGCCGGGGGGCGCGCCCAGGGGGGTTGGGCGCGCCCTCCACCCTCGTGGCCAGGTGGCAGCTCCCCCCCCCCCCCCCGCGGTAATTTTTGCACTAAAAATCCTCAAATATTCCTGAAAAAATCATATTAAATTGGCATGGCATTCTGAGGACTTTTATTTCCACGATATTTTTATATTGCACGGATAAATCAGGAAACAGACAGAAAAATACTATTTTACTTTATTTCTACTAAAGAACAGAGAATTTCAAGAGGGTACAGAAGGTTGTCCTTCTAGTTTCATCCATCTCATGCTCATCAAAAAAAAGAATCCACTAACAAGGTTGATCAAGTCTTGTTAACAAACTCATTCCGATTAACATGGAACCGGAGAAATTTCGAATAACACTATGTTACCTCAACGGGGATATGGACATCCCCAATAATAAGTATATCATATTTCTTCTTGACAATAGGGAGAGGAAATTCAAAACCTCCAAATATAATCGATGGAATTTTTCCAATAGAGTTGATACTATGAACTTGAGGTTGTTTCCTCGGAAAGTGTACCGTATGCTCATTACCATTAACATGAAAAGTGACATTGCCTTTGTTGCAATCAATAACAGCCCCTGCAGTATTAAGGAAAGGTCTTCCAAGAATAATAGACATACTATCATCCTCGGGAATATCAAGAATAACAAAGTCCGTTAAAATAGTAACGTTTGCAACCACAACAGGCACATCCTCACAAATACCGGCAATGTATGGCGCTTGATTTATCAGCCATTTGCAAAGATATTTCAGTAGGTGTCAACTTATTCAAGTCAAGTCTACGATATAAAGAGAGAGGCATAACACTAACACCAGCTCCAAGATCACATAAAGCAGTTTTAACATAATTTCTTTTAATGGAGCATGGTATAGTAGGTACTCCTGGATCTCCAAGTTTCTTTGGTATTCCACCCTTAAAAGTGTAATTAGCAAGCATGGTGGAAATTTCAGCTTCAGGTATTTTTCTTTTATTTGTAACAATATCTTTCATATATTTAGCATAAGGATTCATTTTGAGCATATTAGTCAATCACATACGCAAAAAGATGGGTCTAATCATTTCAGCAAAGCGCTCAAAATCCTCATCATCCTTTTTCTTGGATGGTTTCGGAGGAAAAGGCATGGGTTTCTGAACCCATGGTTCTCTTTCTTTACCATGTTTCCTAGCAACGAAGTCTCTTTATCATAACGTTGATTCTTTGATTGTGGGCTATCAAGATCAACAGCAGGTTCAACTTCTACATCATTATCATTACTAGGTTGAGCATCAACATGAAAATTATCATTAAAATTATCACTAGGTTCATGTTCATCACCTGATTGTGTTTCAGCATCAGAAATAGAGATATCATTCCGATTCTCAAGTGGTTCAGCAATAGGTTCACTAGAAGTTTGCAAAATCCTATCATTTCTTTTCTTCCTCTTAGAAGAACTAGGTACATCAATATTATTTCTCTGAGAATCTTGCTCGATTCTCTTAGGGTGGCCTTCGGGATACAAAGGTTCCTGAGTCATCCTACCAGTTCTAGTAGCCACTCTAACAGCATAATCATTTTTCTTACTATTCATTTCATCGAGCACTTCTTTCTGAGCTTTAAGTACTTGTTCTACTTGAGTGGTAACCATAGAAGCATGTTTGCTAACAAGTCTAAGTTCACCTCTAATATTAGCCATATAATCACTCAAGCGTTTAATCATAAAGGTACTCTGTTTTAATTTTCTACCAAAATAAGCATTAAAGTCATCTTGCTTAAACATAAAGTTATCAAACTCATCCAAGCACTCACTAGCAATTTTAGTAGGAGGGACTTCAGCTTTATCATACCTATAGAGAGAATTTACCTTTACTACCGTGGTCGGGATATCGGGAGGTTCTTCAAGAAATAAGTAATTGAGATCATACACTTCTTGATGAGGGCGGTAAATTAAGACCATGAAATTCTTCAATAGGAGGTAAAATCTTAACATCTTCAGCTTTAATACCTTTTTCTTTCATAGATTTACGTGCCTCTAGCATATTTTCGGGACTGAGAAATAGAACACCTCTCTTCTTTGGAGTTGGTTTAGGAATAGGCTCGATGGTGGCTCAGGAGCTGGCTCGTGAGGTGGCTCAGGAGGTGCCCAATTATTTTCATTTGTCAACATATTATTCAATAGAATTTCAGATTCATCTGGTGTTCTTTCCCTGAAAAGAGAACCAACACAACTATCCAGGTAATCTCTGGAAGCATCGGTTAGTCCATTATAAAAGATATCAAGTATTTCAGGTTTCTTAAGAGGATGATCAGGCAAAGCATTAAGTAACTTGAGAATCCTCCCCCAAGCTTGTGGGAGACTCTCTTCTTCAATTTGCACAAAATTATATATATCCCTCAAAGCAGCTTGTTTCTTATGAGCAGGGAAATATTTAGCAGAGAAGTAATAAATCATATCCTGGGGACTTTGCACACAACCGGGATCAAGAGAATTAAACCATATCTTAGCATCACCCTTTAATGAGAAAGGAAATATTTTGAGTAAATAAAGGTAGCGCGATCTCTCATTATTAGTAAACAGGGCAACTATATCATTTAACTTAGTAAGATGTGCCACAACAGTTTCGGATTCATAGACATAAAAAGGATCAGATTCAACCAAAGTAATTATATCTGGATCAACAGAAAAATTATAATAATCCTGGTCAGGAACACAGATAGGTGAAGTAGCAAAAGCAGGGTCGGGTCTCATCCTATCTCTAGAATATTCTTTACTCCATTTAACTAGCAACCTCTTAAGTTCAAGTCTATCTTGGCAAGCAAGAATAGCTGCAGAAGATTCAGCATTAAAAAGATAACCCTCAGGAATAGCAGGCATATTTTCATCATCACTAACATCATCGTATTCAGGTTCAATAATTTCTCTTTCTCTAGACCTAGCAATTTGCTCATCAAGAAATTCACCAAGGGGCACAGTAGTATCAAGCATAGAAACTCGTTTCATCATAAGTATCATGCATAGTAGAAGTGGCATCATCAATAACATGCGACATATCGGAATGAATAGCAGAAGCAGGTTTAGGTGTCGCTAGCTTACTCATAACAGAAGGTGAATCAAGTGCAGAGCTAGATGGCAGTTCCTTACCTCCCCTCGTAGTTGAGGGATAAATTGTTGTCTTAGCGTCTTTCAAATTCTTCATAGTTTCCAGCAGATATCAATCCCAAGTGACTCAAAGAATAGAGCTATGCTCCTCGGCAACAGCGCCAGAAAAGGGTCTTGATAACCCACAAGTATAGGGGATCGCAACAGTTTTCGATGGTAGAGTATTCAACCCAAATTTATAGATTCGACACAAGAGGAGCCAAAGAATATTCTCAAGTATTAGCAGCTGAGTTGTCAATTCAACCACACCTGGAAACTTAGTATCTGCAGCAAAGTGTTTAGTAGCAAAGTAATATGATAGTGGTGGTAATGGTAACAAAAGTAAAGACAAAGCAAAAGTAATGTTTTTGGTATTTTTTTAGTGATTGTAACGAGTAAACGGAAAAGTAAATAAGCGTAAACCAGTATATGGAAAACTTCGTGAGCACCGGATCGATGATGGATAATTATGCGGATGTGGTTCGTCATGTAACAATCATAACATAGGGTGACACAGAACTAGCTCCAGTTCATCAATGTAATGTAGGCATGTATTCCGTAAATAGTCATACGTGCTTATGGAAAATAACTTGCATGGCATCTTTTGTCCTACCCTCTCGTGGCAGCGGGGTCCTATTGGAAACTAAGGGATATTAAGGCCTCCTTTTAATAGAGAACCGGAACAAAGCATTAGCACATAGTGAATACATGAACTCCTCAAACTATGGTCATCACCGAGTGGTCCCGATTATTGTCACTTGGGGTTGCGGATCATAACACACGATAGGTGACTATAGACTTGCAAGATAGGATCAAGAACACACATATATTCATGAAAACATAATAGGTTCAGATCTAAAATCATGGCACTTTCGGGCCCTAGTGACAAGCATTAAGCGAGCAAAGTCATAGCAACATCAATCTCGAACATAATGGATACTAGGGATCAAACCCTAACAAAACTAACTCGATTACATGATAAATCTCATCCAACCCATCACCGTCCGGCCAAGTCTACGATGGAATTACTCACGCGGCGGTGAGCATCATGAAATTGGTGATGGAGGTTGGTTGATGATGACGACGGCGATGAATCCCCTCTCCGGAGCCCGAGCAGACTCCAGATCAGCCTCCCGAGAGAGATTAGGGCTTGGCGGCGGTTCCGTGTCGTAAAACGCGATGATTTCTTCTCTGATTTTTTCTCCCGAAAGCCAATATATGGAGTTGGAGTTGGCGTCGGAGGGCCACCAGGGGCCCACGAGGTAGGGGGACGCGCGGAGGGCGCGCCCCCACCTCGTGAGCAGGGTGTGGGCCCCCTGGTCTTCATCTTTGGCGAGGATTTTTTATTATTTTTTCTAAGGTGTTCCGTGGAGTTTCAGGTCATTTCGAGAACTTTTATTTTCTGCACATAAAACAACACCATGGCAATTCTGCTGAAAACAGCGTCAGTCCGGGTTAGTTCCATTCAAATCATATAAGTTAGAGTCCAAAACAAGGGCAAAAGTGTTTGGAAAAGTAGATACGACGGAGTCGTATCAGTGTCCTCAGCAAGGGTCTTGCTGGGGGCCCGACAAGTGGTGTTGCCGTGGCGTCGCGGTCGTCCCCTGCAAGAGTTTTGCCGGGGGTCTCGTGGATCTCCTCGGCATGGATCTCGCCGAGGATCATCGTCTTTTGGTCATCATCTGATCTTGTGTGTTTATTATCTTGACAAAGATCTGCATGCCACCACGGAGGTGCGTCCCAAGCCTTGGTTCCAATGTGGTTGTTGGCGTCTGGAACCCTTGGGCTCAAGGGTGTCCTGCTCTTCTGGCGTTGGGCAAGTTGCCCCGGCAAGGTTCTTGCCGGGGCTATGGAGGCCGCCCTGGCAAAAGTCTTGCCGGGGGAGTCTGCCTCGCCCTCTTGCTCTTTGTGTCTCTGGTCTTGGCGTTGTTTTGCCCGTCTTGTGCTTCTGGCTGGGGCGCTGCTCTGGTGTTCTTGTGCTTCTGCTCCCTACCTTTGCCCTGCTAAGTGTGGCCGCAAGTGCGGCTCTGACTGCCCGTGCACAAGTAGAGGGGTAAAAAGGAGAGGCCCTACTTTTGTACACCGACACTAGTCACTATCACCAAGTTACTAGAACTTCGTGATGAACTATAATATGCAAGGGATAACGAAAAACGATTCCCAAGCTCTTTGCGATGCTTAAATCGGCGAAGGTAGAAATCAAGAAATAGCATCAAGTGTTGATGGTTAACAACACCACTAGTTTCAAGAAAAAGGGCAAGGGAAAGAAAGGGAACTTCAAGAAGAATGGCAAGCAAGTTGCCAGTCCCATGAAGAAGCCCAAAGCTAGACCCAAGCCTGAAACTAAGTGCTTCTACTGCAAAGGAAATGGTCACTAGAAGCGGAACATCCCCAAATAGTTGGCGGATAAGACGTATGGCAAAGTAAACAAAGGTATATTTTATATACATGTTATTGATGTGTACTTTACTAGTGTTCATAGTAACCCCAGGGTATTTGATACCGGTTCAGTTGCTAAAGATTAGTAACTCGAGATAGGAGTTGCAAAATGAACAGAGACTAATTAAGGGCGAGGTGACGATGTGTGTTTGAAGTGATTCCAAGGTTGATAAGATCACCATCGCACACTCCATCTAACTTCAGGATTAGTGTTAGACCTAAATAAATGTTATATGGTGTTTGCGTTGAGCATGAATATGATGGGATCATGTTTATTGCGATACGGTTATTCATTTAAGTTAGAGAATAATTGTTATTCTCTTTACATGAATAAAACATTCCATGGTCATAAACCCAATGCGAATGGTTTATTGAATCTTGATCGTAGTAATACACATATACATAATATTGAAGCCAAAAGATGCAAAGTTGATAATGATAGTGCAACATATTTGTGGCACTGTCGTTTAGGTCATATTGGTGTAAAGCGCATGAAGAAACTCCATGCAGATGGACTTTTGGAATCACTTGATTATGAATCATTTGATACTTGTGAACCATGCCTCATGGGCAAGATGACTAAAACTCCGTTCTCCGGAACAATGGAGCGAGCTAATGACTTACTGGAAATAATACATAACGATGTATGTGGTCCGATGAGTGTTGAGGCTCACGGCAGGTATCGTTATTTTCTGACCTTCACAGATGATTTGAGCAGATATTGGTATATCTACTTAATGAAACACAAGTCTGAAACATTTGAGAAGTTCAAAGAATTTCAGAGTGGAGTGGAGAATCATCGTAACGAGAAAATAAAGTTTCTATGATCTGATCACAGAGGCGAATATTTGAGTTACGATTTTGGCCTTCATTTAAAACATTACGAAATAGTTTCACAACTCACGCCATCTGGAACACCACAGCGTAATGGTGTGTCTGAATGTCGTAACCGCACTTTATTAGATATGGTGCGATCTATGATGTCTCTTATCGATTTACCACTATCGTTTTGGGATTATGCATTAGAGACAACTTCATTCACGTTAAATAGGGCACCATCTAAATCCGTTGAGACGACACTGCATGAACTGTGGTTTGGCAAGAAACCTAAGCTGTCGTTTCTTAAAGTTTGGGGCTGCGATGCTTATGTGAAAAAGCTTCAGCCTGATAAGCTCGAAACCGAATCGGAGAAGTGCGTCTTCATAGGATACCCAAAAGAAACTGTTGGGTACACCTTCTATCACAGATCCGAAGGCAAAGTCTTTGTTGCTAAAAATGGATCCTTTCTAGAGAAGGAGTTTCTTCCGAAAGAAGTGAGTGGGATGAAAGTAGAACTTGAAGATGTAATTGTACCTTCTCTCGAATTGGAAAGTAGCTCATCACAGAAAACCGTTCACGTGATGCCTACATCAACTAGAGAGGAAGCTAATGATGATGATCATTAAACTTCATATCAAGTTACTACCGAACCTCGTAGGTCGACCAGAGAACGTTCTGCACCAGAGTGGTACAGTAATCATGTTCTGGAAGTCATGTTACTAGACCATGACGAACCTACGAACTATGAGGTAGTGATGATGAGCCCAGATTCCGGTAAATGGCTTGAGGCCATAAAATCTGAGATAGGATCCATGTATGAGAACAAAGTGTGGACTTGACCGATGATTGGCAAGCCATTAAGAATAAATGGATATTCAAGAGGAAGATGGACGCTGATGGTAGTGTTACTATCTACAAAGCTCGAGCTGTCCAAAAAGGTTTTCGACAAGTTCAAGGTGTTGACTATGATGAGATTTTCTCACTCGTATCGATGCTTAAGTCTGTCCAAATCATGTTAGCAATTGCCGCATTTTATGAAACTTGGCAAATGGATATTAAAACTGCATTCCTTAATGGATTTATTAAAGAAGAGTTATATATGATGCAACCAAAAGGTTTTGTCAATCCTAAAGGTGCTAACAAAATGTGCAAGCTCCAGCGATCCATGTATGGACTGGTGCAAGCATCTCGGAGTTGGAATATACGCTTTGATGAGTTGATCAAAGCATATAATTTTATCTGCACTTGTGGTGAAGCCTGTATTTACAAGAAAGTGAGTGGGAGCACTACAACTTTTCCGATAAGTATATGTGAATGACATATTATTGATCGGAAATGATGTAGAATTTTCCGAAAGCATAAAGGAGTGTTTGAAAGGAGTTTTTCAAAGAAAGACCTCGGTGAAGCTGCTTACATATTGGGCATCAAGATCTATAGAGATAGATCAAGATGCTTGATAGGACTTTCGATGAGTACATACCTTGATAAGATTTTGAAGCAGCTCAAAATGGATGAATCAAAGAAGGAGTTCTTGCCTGAGTTGTAAGGTATGAAGTTGAGTAAGACTCAAAACCCGACCATGGTAGAAGATAGAGAGAGAATGAAAGTCATTCCCTATGCCTCAACCATAGGTTCTATAAAGTACGCCATGCTGTATACCAGACCTATTGTGTACCTTGCCATGTTTGGCAAAGGGGTACGATAGTGATCCAGGAGTAGATCACTAGACATCGGTCAAAATTATCCTTAGAGGACTAAGGAGATATTTCTCAGTTATGGAGGTGATAAGGAGTTCATCATAAAGAGTTACGTCAATGCAAGCTTTTACACCGATCCAGATGACTCTGAGTCGCAATCTGGATATGTATTGAAAGTGGGAGAAATTGGCTAGAGTAGCTCCATGCAGAGCATTTTAGACATAGAAATTTGCAAAATACATACGGATCTAAATGTGGCAGACCCTTTGACTAAACCTCTCTCACAAGCAAAACATGATCACACCTGTAGTGACCAGACCTCAAACAGTCTGATCTCTATGCATAAGTGTCATCCCTGGATCGGTAATGCTGACACACACAGTACTCGAAGGATTTATAACAGAGTAGCAATCACACAATTATTACAACGAATGTCTCAAAAGAGATCTTATTACAATAAATATGGCTTAAGGCCATCTAATACGATAACAGCGGAAGGCTTGGAAGATAAAGTGAGTCCATCAACTCCAACGGCATCATTGAGTGAAAGACCACGACCTAAGACTCCTTACTAAATGCGTCGAAAAGTCTCGCAACATGATACGTTGCAGCCAGACGGGCCAGCACATGGAATATCTGGCAATGTAACACAAGAGAGTAATGAACAGAATAATGCTATCACTACATGCATATATGGCTGGTGGAGGCTGTATGGTTAATATGTTTTGCGAAAAGCCAATTTTTCCCTACTGCAAAGGAAATATGTTTTATTTAACTATCATGGTGGTTGATAAACATTGAGAAGGTAAATCCCCTCTCAATCCCAATTAAAAGTAATCTTTAACAACCCAACAAATTAAATTAAGTAACGTGATGAGATCCACATGATAATCCAAGAACCAGATACTCAAGATGTCCATAACCGGGGACACGGCTAACCATGATTAGTTTGTACACTCTGCAGAGGTTTGTGCACTTTTCCCCACAAGACTCGTTCTCCTCCATTGGGATTCTCGCACTAGATGGTGTTTGAGAAACGGATGACCGAGACATGGTCTTTCAGAAGCGTTAGCACCTTACGATAGGTAGACCGTACCACCTACATCCCCTACATCTGCTAGTCTACCACTTAAGAGTTCACACTACTTAATCAACTATGCTAGAGCCCATAATAGCTTGTGGCTGCACACGGAAGTTTCCAGTATGAATAATCTCATGATCCCTTTGAGCACAGGTGGCGGTCCATAGGAGAATCACACGGTACCCCGGGATTTCCAAAAAATACAGGCAATCACTGGAAAACCCAGGTGCCTCAATCCACCCAGATGTGTATTCAAGTTGCCATCTTAAGTTGAACCATTAATTAACAATCTCACATCTGTCATGGAATTCACTCAAAACCAATCCACGTCTACGAGCATAGCATAGCAATAATAGTATAACGTAGAAGTAACTCCCAGGGTTTGATAATAAACAGGTGAATATGCACTACCTCATCTACTTCCCAAACCCACAATTTAATTCAGATCCTAACCATGCAATTGTTTGAGGATAGATCTAATGCAATAAAACTGGGTATTAAGAGGTATGATCAAAGTGTTACTTGCCTTGCTGATGATCCGCGAAACCTAAAGACTCATAGTAGCACGCTTCGCACTCCGGGTACTCTATCGCAAAACAAACAAGCATACAAATAAGAAATCAAGCAAGGGCACAGGTAAAACTCAAATAAGAGATCTAACCAGAAGGTTCAACTTAAGAACTCCGGTTTGCAAAAAGAAATAAATCAAACGAAGCGACAAAACTCAAACGGTGAAAGAAACATGCTTCGTTTACTAATCGGGACTAAAGTCAAATTTTACAGTAGCAAAAACTTGTTTAAGATGATTAAACGTAAAGAAATCGTGATCGAAAATAATCGAGGAAAATCCGAGAAAAAGAAAAACTGACAAACAGGCTAACGAACAAACGTTCGCTGTCTGCGGCTAAATAGTGAAAACCATTCGTAAAAATGAACATACGGACGAACGTCCGCTAAATAACTAAACCAAAAAAATAAACCAATCTACTAAAAAATAAAACCACGGGTTCTAAAGAAAAACCAATCGGTTTTTCCGTAGAAAACCGACGACGGTGGCGGCGGTTACCGGCAGCGGCAGAACGGCGGCGTCACAAGGCGGCTCCGGCGGGCGGCTGCACAAGGCGGGCGCGAGGCGGCGGTGGCTCCCGTGCGGCGTCTCGGCGGCTAGGGTTTCAAGCGAAGTGCAGGTGGGTTGAGGGGCGGCTCCCCCGACTTATAAGGCCGGCCGGGCCGAGAGTCCTAGACGGACACGACCCGGTTAGGTCGGTTCGCGTTTTTTTAAACAAATCGGACATGCAGAAAAAGAAAAAAAGAAATACTAAGCGGACTCCAAAAATCCCGAAATAATTTTTCCCCGTCCCCTAAAAATAAGCCGGACAAGGTGAACATTTATTTGGGCCTAAAATGTAATTTTGAAAAACGCATATTTTTCCTAATTCAAATAAAATAGCGATAAAACTCCGAATAATAATCTGATTTGATTTTAATATTAAGTCTCTGATATTTCTTTATTTTGAGGAAGTCATTTTATCCTCTCTCTTTTATTTTTAATAAAATAAGTATTTCAGAGAAATAAAATTAAAATCAAACGATCCTCTTTTCATAATTCGAAAAACTCAAATATGAAAATAACAAAATCCCCAACTCTCTCCGTGGGTCCTTGAGTTGCTTAGGATTTCTAGGATCAACCAAAATGCAATAAAAATATGATATGCAATGATGATCTAATGCATAACATTTCAAATTGAAAATTTGGGATGTTACAAACCTACCCCCCTTAAGATGAATCTCGCCCTCGAGATTCGGGTTGGCTAGAAAATAAGTGAGAGTGATCCTTCCGTAAGTCTTCCTCTCGTTCCCAAGTGGATTCTTCCTCGGTATGGTGACTCCACTGAACCTTGCAAAACTTGATAACCTTGTTGCGTAACTTTCGGTGGCAAACTCGAGTATCTTGACTGGTTTCTCCTCATACGTCAAATCACTATCCAACCGTATCGCTTCAAGCGGCACTGTATCTCTCAGAGGAATATCAGCCATCTCTGCATGGCACTTATTTAATTGTGAAACGTGGAACACATCGTGAACTCCGGACAATCCTTCGGGTAATTCCAACTTGTAAGCCAGTTCTCCCATACGTTCCAAAACTCTGTATGGTCCCACAAAACGTGGCGCTAACTTTCCCTTAACTCCAAAGCGCTTCACTCCTCGAAGTGGTGATACTCGAAGATACACTTTGTTTCCGACTTCATAAACTGTCTCCTTGCGTTTAGCATACGCATAACTCTTCTACCTGGACTGGGCTACCTTGAGTCTATCGCGAATCAGCTTAACCTTCTCCTCAGACTCTTTAATCAAATCTGGTCCAAACAATTGTCGGTCTCCAACTTCGTCCCACAACAACGGTGTTCTGCACCTCCTTCCGTACAGTGCTTCGAAAGGGGCCATCTTCAAACTGGCTTGATAACTGTTGTTATAAGAGAACTCTGCATAAGGCAAATTATCGTCCCAACTAGATCCATAATCTAGTGCACAAGCTCTCAGCATGTCCTCTAGAATCTGATTGACTCTCTCAGTCTGTCCATCTGTCTGCGGGTGAAAGGTTGTACTAAACTCTAGCCTGGTTCCCAAAGTTTCATGCAACTGATTCCAAAACTTTGAGGTAAACTGGGTTCCTCTATCTGATACTATGGTCCTCAGAACTCCATGCAGACATACGATCCTGGTCATATATATCTTTGCCAACTTAGCACTCGTGTAAGTGGTCTTCACTGGGATGAAATGAGCTACTTTCGTCAATCGATCGACTACAACCCATATCGAGTCATAGCCTGAATGAGTCATGGTTAATCCCGTGATAAAATCCATGCCTAGTTTATCCCACTTCCATTCAGGTATCGGCAATGGTTGTAGCAATCCTGCTGGCTTCTGATGTTCTGCCTTCACTCTCTGACAAACATCACAAATTGCTACATACTCCGCAATATCCTTCTTCATACCGGTCCACCAGAAATTGTCCTTCAAATCCAGATACATCTTGGTATTTCCTGGGTGAATAGAATATGGTGAATCATGAGCCTCTTGCAGAAACAATTTCCTGATCTCCTGATCATTGGGCACATATACACGGTCCTCGAACCATAAGGTATCGTGCTCGTCCTATCGAAATCCCTTGGCCTTTCCTTTACTCATCCTTTCCTTTATCTCGGCAATCTCCTTGTCCGTCTTCTGAGCTTCTCTGATCTTATCCATCAAAGTAGATTGAATCTCCAATGTTGCTACATAGCCTCTCGGAACTATCTCCAAACATAGTTCGCGAAGGTCCTCTGCCAACTCCTTGGGTAATTCTCCGGTCATGAGTGTATTTACATGACTCTTGCGGCTCAACGCGTCGGCTACTACGTTAGCCATTCCGGGATGATAATGCAACCTCATACCATAATCCTTGATGAGCTCTAACCGTCTCCTCTGCCTGAGATTCAACTCCTTCTGCGTGAAGATATACTTCAAACTCTTGTGATCCGTGTATACCTCACAATGGTTTCCGATGAGAAAATGTCTCCAAGTCTTCAACGCATGTACTACGGCTGCTAACTCCAAATCATGCGTAGCATAGTTTAACTCATGGGTTTTAGCTGTCGTGAGGCATATGAAACAACTCTTCCCTCCTGCATAAGTACGGCTCCAAGTCCTTGACGAGAAGCGTCGCAATACACTTCATAATCCTTGCGTTGATCTGACAGAATCAACACTGGTGATGTAACCAAACATCTTTTCAACTCCTGAAAACTGGCCTCACATTCCTCAGTCTAATTGAATTTGGTGTCCTTCTTCAACAACTCTGTCATGGATTTTGCTATCTTTGAGAAATTCTCAATGAACCTCCGGTAGTATCCTGCGAGTCCAGGAAAACTCCGGATCTCTCCAACTGTCGTCGGTGATTCCCAGTTTGTCACAGTGACAACTTTGGTGGGGTCTACTGCTATTCCTTATCCGGATATAACATGTCCAAGAAATCCAACTTCCTTCAGCCAAAACTCACACTTGCTGAACTTGGCGTATAACTGATGTTCCCTGAGCTTACTAAGTACCAAACGCAAATGTTCCTTATGTTCTTCTTCGTTCTTCGAGTAAACCAGAATATCATCAATGAACACTACGACGAACTTATCCAAAAACTCCATAAACACTTTGTTCATCATGTTCATAAAATAGGCAGGTGCGTTAGTCAGACCAAATGACATAATGGTGTACTCATACAGCCCATACCTTGTGGTAAAAGCTGTCTTAGGTAATACCTGCTCTCGAATCTTCAACTGGTGATACCCTAATCGCAAATCGATCTTGGAAAACACCTTAGCTCCTTGCAATTGATCAAACAAATCATTGATCATCGGCAGTGGGTACTTATTCTTGATCGTCACTTCATTCAATCATCGATAATCAACAACCATCCTTAACGATCCATCCTTCTTCTCCACTAGAAGTACTGGTGATCCCTAAGGTGACAAACTTGGGCGAATATATCCCTTATCTAGTAACTCCTTAATCTGCTTCTTAATATCCTCCAAATCCTTTGCAGGCATCCTGTACGGTCTCTTAGATATTGGCCCTGTGCCTGGCAAAAGTTCAATCAAAAACTCGATGTCTCTATCCGGTGGCATGCCGGGCAACTCTTCTGGAAATACAACTGGAAAATCCTTTACCACCGGTATTTCCTCCTGTACAACTCCTAATAAGGAATTTACTTGAGTCCTATTCAGCACATGCTGGGATACATACTTGATCCTTCTTCCCTCTGGGGTGGTGAGCAAAATTGACTTACTGGCACAATCAATGTTCCCTTCATACTTTGATAACCAATCCATGCCTAATATCACATCCAATCCTTGTGACTCCAATACTATTAGGTCTGAGGGGAACAAGTAGTTACCAATCCTTAATGGTAACCGATCACACCATAGGCTAGCCATATACTCTGCTCCTGGCGAGGTTACTAACATGGGTGACCTAAGGGCTTGGGTTGGTAGTTTGAACTTATCCACGAATCCCCTTGATATGTATGAATGCGATGCACTAGTATCAAAAAGAATGATTGCAGTAAATGACTTAACCAAAAACTTACCTATTACTGCATCTGGTTGTGATTCAACCTCCTCCACGTTAATGTGGTTCACTTGTCCCCTGTTAAAGGGTTGGGCTTCTTTCCAGAGCTTCCATTTCCATTTCCATTCTTAGCTTCAGGACATTCATTAGCGTAATGTCCGGTCTTCTGGCACTTGTAGCAAGTAACGTGGCTTAGATCCTTCTTGGCGGGTGTTGCCGGGTTGGAACGGTTCTGTCCGCTGCTTCCTCCATTACCATTTCCACACTTGGGTCCACTATGGTTGTGCGATCTTCCTCCATTATGAGTGTGGCCTCCATGGTTATGAACAAGTCCTCCTGAGTTCGGGGTATAACGGGGTCTCTGCTGGGCTCCAGAATTATACTTCCCCTGTCCATACTTCCTCTTGCGGTTGTCAATCTGCAGCTGCTTCCCTTCAAGCATGAGAGCTCTATCTACCAACTCCTGGTAGTTATTGAAATTTTCCACCATCAACTGCATGCTTAGTTCATCATTCAGTCCCTCCAGAAACTTCTCCTTCTTAGCAGCATCTGTAGCAATGTCATCTGGGGCATAACGTGCTAACTTACTAAACTCATCCACATATTGACCAACAGTGCGCCCTCCTTGGCGCAAGTTGCGAAACTCACGCTTCTTCATGGCCATAGCTCCTGCTGAAACATGGGCAGTGCGAAAAGCCTGCTGAAACTGGTCCCATGTCACAGTGTCAATAGGGTAAGTGACTATGAAATTTTCCCACCAAGATGTTGCGGGTCCATCAAGTTGATGTGCGGCAAAACGCACTCTCTCCGCATTTGTGCATCCTGCAGTAGTCAACTCCCTCTCAATCTTGCAGAGCCAATCATCTGCAACAATCGGCTCGGTGCTACTGGAGAACACCGGCGGATTCAGCCTAAGAAAACGGGCTAAGTGGTCAACTAGTGGTGGTGGTGGTGGGTTATTGTTGTTGTTGCTCCCTTGGTCTGGACTAGTATCTGCATCAATGCATTCTGCTGCTGGATCAACTGAGTGAGTTCCGGTGGGAAAGCAAATCCATTGTCGCGTCTCGGAGGCATCTGCTGGGTTTAGAAAAGATGAGAAAACAGAATAGAAATGAGGTCTAGAGGGGAAACACTACCCGTATGCACATGAGACAAACACAAACATCTCACTCACTCAATCAAACAAAGCATACAATCGGTCTAGAACTATCGTCACAAAAGTGCTTGGACTATGCTATATACATGGTGGAGTACTACTACTGATTTGGTGGTCTACTAGAAAAATTGCTCGGTCGAAGACTCCATGATATCTGCTCCAGCTTCATCAACAAAATCATCATCGCTATCGTCAGGGTCCGAGTCGGTGTCGTCAATGATGATGTAGTTCTCCGGGCAAGTGGAACTGTCATCTTCTCCTCCTGGCGCAGGGTCTCCCATGAAAACTCCTAGCTTCCTGGTCAGGTCGTCATTCTTGTCCACTAGTACGACGATTTCTTCCGCATAATCTTCGTGTGTAGCCTTGAGTTCTTTCTCCAGTTCCGTAATCCTCGTCATTGCCTTCTTCGAATCCATCATGCCTGCGCACATCTGGTTCTCCTGGCGACGAATGTGCTGGTTTAACTCCTGGATGAAAGAGGCAATCGATCTATCCTTCCTGGTGCTTATCAACTCCCATTGCTCATCTCTGCATCCTCAAATCTGGTAGATAGTGTCCTTGAGATCGTTGTGGTAGACTTCTCCAATGCATCCCATAGTGATGTGAGCTGCCATACTCTTTCCTAGACTCCAGGTGGGTGCGTCGAAAGTAAACTCTATGGGCTCAGTGACTGGCGTGAATGTCCTTCCTGGAACTTGAACTTGAATCATCCAGCGCTCCTCTACTGGTAAAGTGGCATTATAGGTCCCGGTGAAACTTGGTATTCCAATGTTCAGGCACCTAGTGACTTCCTTCAGGTGGCGTCCAAAAGGGGTGTCTTCATCCGGTTGCATGAATTTGATCCTTGCATCCGCCATCCTAGAGTAGAAAATGGAGAGGGGTCAGAAATGAGAAGAGAGCAGTGATCTAGGGCTTTAGCTTAGTGGTCGTGTCCTACAGTCAGCGTGTGCTCTGATACCATCTTTGTAGCAACCAGACCTCAAACAGTCTGATCTCTGTGCATAAGTATCATCCCTGGATCGGTAATGCTGACACACACAGTACTCGAAGGATTTATAATAGAGTAGCAATCACACACTTATTACAACGAATGTCTCAAAAGAGATCTTATTACAATAAATATAGATTAAGGCCATCTAATACGATAACAGCGGAAGGCTTGGAAGATAAAGTGAGTCCATCAACTCCAACGACATCACTGAGTGAAAGACCACGACCTAAAACTCCTTACTCGTCGTCTGAAAAGTCTGCAACCTGATATGTTGCAGCCCGAAAACAGGTCAGCATATAGAATATGCTGGCAATGTAACACAAGAGAGTAATGAACAGAATAATGCTATCACTACATGCATATATGGCTGGTGGAGGCTGTACGGTTAATATGTTTTGCAAAAAGCCAATTTTTCCCTACTGCAAAGGAAATATGTTTTATTTAACTATCAAGGTGGTTGATAAACATTGAGAAGGTAAAACCCCTCTCAATCCCAATTAAAATTAATCTTTAACAACCCAACAAATTAAATTAAGTAACGTGATGAGATCCACATGATAATCCAAGAACCAGATACTCAAGATGTCCATAACCGGGGACACGGCTAACCATGATTAGTTTCTACACTCTGCAGAGGTTTGTGCACTTTTCCCCACAAGACTCGATCTCCTCCATTGGGATTCTCGCACTACATGGTGTTTGAGAAACGGATGACCGAGACATAGTCTTTCAGAAGCGTTAACACCTTACAATGGGCAGACCGTACCACCTACATCCCCTACATCTGCTAGTCTACCACTTAAGAGTTCACACTACTTAATCAACTATGCTAGAGCCCATAATAGCTTGTGGCTGCACACGGAAGTTTCCAGTATGAATAATGTCATGATCCCTTTGAGCCTGGGTGGCGGTCCATAGGAGAATCACACGGTACCCCGGGATTTCCAAAAAATACAGGCAATCACTGGAAAACCCAGGTGCCTCAATCCACCCAGATGTGTATTCAAGTTGCCATCTTAAGTTGAACCATTAATTAACAATCTCACATCTGTCATGGAACTCACTCAAAACCAATCCACGTCTACGAGCATAGCATAGCAATAATAGTATAACGTAGAAGTAACTCCCAGGGTTTGATAATAAACAGGTGAATATGCACTACCTCATCTACTTCCCAAACCCACAATCTAATTCAGATCCTAACCATGAAATTGTTTGAGGATAGATCTAATTCAATAAAACTAGGTATTAAGAGGTATGATCAAAGTGTTACTTGCCTTGCTGATGATCCGCGAAACCTAAAGACTTGTAGTAGCACGCTTCGCACTCCGGGTACTCTGTCACAAAACAAACAAGCATACAAATAAGTAATCAAGCAAGGGCACGGGTAAAACTCAAATAAGAGAACTAACCATAAGGTTCAACTTAAGAACTCCGGTTTGCAAAAATAAAGAAATCAAACGAAGCGATAAAACTCAAACGGCGAAAGAAACAAGCTTCGTCTACTAATCGGGACTAAAGTCAAATTTTACAGTAGCAAAAACTTGTTTAAGTTGGTTAAACGTAAAGAGGGTTTCGAGACGAAACTCCAGGTGCTTGAATTGTCTGATTCCGATAAACGAGCGAAAAGTTATACTAAAACGAAAATCAGATCAGAAATCGCGATCGAAAATAATCGCGGAAAATCCGAGAAAAAGAAAAAGCGGAGCGAATGTGCTAACGAACGAGCGTTCATTGTCTGTGCTAAACGGTGAAAACTGTTCGTAAAAACGAACGTATGTATTAACGTCCGCTAAATAACTAAACCAAAAAAAATAAACCAATCTACTAAAAAATAAAACCGCGGGTTCTAAAGAAAAACCGGTCGGTTTTTTCATAGAAAACCGACGGCGGCGGCGGTTACCGTCAGCGGCGGAACGACGGCGGCGGCGTGCGGCTCCGGCGGGGTCGGGTGGCGAGGCGGCGGCGGGCGCTCAAAGTGGCGGGCGGCGGCGGCGGCGGCGCCGGGCGCGGCGGCGGCGGCTGGCTGGCTCCGGCAGGCGCGCTTTCGGCGGCTAGGGTTTCAAGGGGTGCGAGGTGGGTTGAGGCGGCTCCCGGCTTATAAAGGCCGGGCCGAGAGTCCTGGACGGACACGGCCCGGTTAGGTCGGTTCGCGTTTTTTTAAACAAATCGGACCTGTAGAAAAAAGAAAGAATACAAATACTAAATGGACTCCAAAAATCCAATATCATTTTTCCCTGTCCTCTAAAAATGAGCCGGACATGGTGAACATTTATTTGGGCCTAAAATGCAATTTTGAAAAACGCATATTTTTCCTAATTCAAATAAAATAGCGATAAAACTCTGAATAAAAATCTTATTTGATTTTAATATTAAATCTCTGATATTTCTTTATTTTGAGGAAGTCATTTTATCCTCTCTCTTTTATTTTTAATAAAAGAAGTATTTCAGAGAAATAAAATTAAAATCAAACGATCCTCTTTTCATAATTCGAGAAAAAATCAAATATGAAAATAACGAAATCCCCAACTCTCTCCGTGGGTCCTTGGGTTGCTTAGAATTTCTAGGATCAACCAAAATGCAATAAAAATGTGATATTCAATGATGATCTAATGCATAACATTCCAAATTGAAAATTTGGGATGTTACAACACCTTAGTACTCTTTGGGTGTTAATCACATAGCGATGTGAGCTAGATTATTGACTCTAGTAAACCCTTTGGGTGTTGGTCACATGGCGATGTGAACTATGGGTGTTAGTCACATAAAGATGTGAACTAATTGATGTTAAATCACATGGCGATGTCAACTAGATTATTGACTCTAGTGCAAGTGGAGACTGAAGGAAATATGCCCTAGAGGCAATAATAAAGTTGTCATTTTATATTTCCTTATATCATGATAAATGTTTATTATTCATGCTAGAATTTTATTAACCGGAAACTTGATACATGTGTGAATACATAGACAAAACACAGTGTCCTAGTATGCCTCTACTAGACTAGCTCGTTAATCAAAGATGGTTAAGTTTCCTAACCATGGACATGTGTTGTCATTTGATGAACGAGATTACATCATTAGGAGAATGATGTGATGGACAAGACCCACCCGTTAGCTTAGCATAATGATTATTAAGTTTTATCGCTATTGCTTTCTTCATGACTAATACATATTCCTTTGACTATGAGATTATGCAACTCCCGAATACTGGGGGAATACCTTGTGTGCTATCAAACATTACAACGTAACTGGGTGATCATAAAGATGATCTACAGGTATCTCCGAAGGTGTTTGTTGGGTTGGCATAGGTCGAGGTTAGGATTTGTCACTCTGAGTATCGGAGAGGTATCTCTAGGCCCTCTCAGTAATGCACATCATGATAAGCCTTGCAAGCAATGTGACTAATGAGTTAGTTGTGGGATGATGTATTACGGAACGAGTAAAGAGACTTGCCGGTAATGAGATTGAACTAGGTATGAAGATATCGACGATCGAATCTCGGGCAAGTAACATAACGATGACAAAGGAAATGGCATATGTTGTCATTATGGTTTGACCGATAAAGATCTTCGTAGAATATGTAGGAACCAATATGAGCATCCAGGTTCCGTTGTTGGTTATTGACCGGAGATGTGTCTCGGTCATGTCTACATAGTTCTCGAACCCGTAGGGTGTCGGTGTACAAAAGTAGGGGTCCTTTTTGCACCCCTTTACTTGTGCGCGGGTAGTCGCAGCCGCGCTTGGCGGGACAAAAGAGGAAGCCAGGACACAAGACTAATAGAGCCGTGCTCAAGACCAGAAGCATGAAGAGCAGAGGGGCGATGTGAAACTCCCCCGGCAAGGCCCTTGCCGGGGCGGCCTTCACTGCCGCGGCAAGAGCCTTGCCAGGGCAACTTGCCCGACACCAACGGGGCCGCCACCCTTGAGTCTAAAAGTTCTGACGCCACCAACCACATTGGACCGAAGGCTCGGGATGCACCTCCATGGTGGCATGCAGATCTTTGTGAAGACAAAGGGCCTGTGAGGCCTAGGTAGGAACCAAAAAACAAGACAACAGCGAGGCTCCTTGCCGAGGATGCCCACGAGGCCCCGGCAAGACTCTTAACGATGGCGCCCACAAGGCCCCGGCAAGACCCTTGCCGGCAATATCAGCAAGACCGCGGCAAGGCCTTGCCACCCCGTCGCTGCCCCAGCTTAGCGGCCGACCCACCAACTAAGCAGGTACCCACGTGGCAGTACGTGGCTCCTAAACCAACTAGTCAAGCGCCTATGCGGTGGCATGTAGATCTTCGTGAAGTCCCTGCCACCATACCAGCTCTGCATCCTGCCAGCCTACATGGCGCTGCATGCCTCACTGGCCTGGATGCGTGTCGGAGCAAGGCGAAGCGGCGAGGGACGGGACGGGCCTCATTGCCGTCCTTGATAAAGTAAGAGGACACCTAAGTAGTGCATTTAATGTGTTTTGTCCTACGGTGCCAGAGATAAACTCGACTACTGTACAACTTTCCACCTACTGTGTGCCACTGTGGCAGCCCCGTTGACTATAAAAGGAGGCCCGCGGCATACTGAGAGAGGATTCAGACTTTTTGGACCCGGCACGCTTTGTAGCTAGTCCAAGAACACCAGATAAACACAAGCCAGCAGGAGTAGGGCATTATGCATCACTTGCAGCCCGAACCTGGATAAATCTCCCGTGTTGATCTCTTAAACCCGCTCTTTCCACAGCCCCGCGCCCGCCGACCGTGGAAGGGATTCCCATGATCCCATAGGTGTCGTTTCCACCGACATAGGGTCCACATGCTTAATGTTCGATGACGATCTGTATTATGAGTTATGTGTTTTGGTGACCGAAGATTGTTCGTAGTCCCGGATGAGATCACGGACATGACGAGGAGTCTCGAAATGGTTGAGAGGTAAAGACTGATATATTGGATGGTAATATTCGGACACCGGAAGTGTTTCAGAATGTATCGGGTACGTATCGGAGTACCCGGGGGGTTACCGGAACCCCCCAGGGGAAGATATGGGCCATATGGGCCATAGGAGGGAGGCAAGCCAGCCCACATGGGATGGCGCCCCCCAGGAGGAGTCAGAATTGGACTAGGGGAGGGGCAGGGCCCCCCTTTCCTTCTCATTCTCCCTCTCATTCCCCCTTTCCCTCTTCGATAAAAGGAAGGGGGTCGAATTGGACTAGGAGCCCAAGTGGGACTCCTCCCACTAGGAGCACGCCTAGGCCGGCCTCCTCCCCTCTCCCTCCTTTATATACATGGGCGGGGGCACCTCTAACATACATCAATTGTTCCAAGCCTTATGTGGTGCCCCCTCCACCATTTACTCCTCCGGTCATGTTGTCGTAGTGCTTAGGCGAAGCCCTACGTAGATCACTTCACCATCATCGTCCCCATGCCGTCGTGCTGACGAAACTCTCCCTTTACCATGATGTGATGCAGGCGTGCTGCAACCGCCCCTCGCACGACCCCCACGTTATGCATTCAACGCAGATCATGGGGAAGCGCAACTGGCGGGGGAGTTACTGTGATAAAACTCCACCACGCGCACACCCGCGCACCGTTCTAGGCCTAGCCCAATAAACTCCCCACGCTTATATGTGGCCCAAGCCCGGGGGCTCCTGTCGTTGTACAAAAGTAGGGGTTCTTTTTGCACCCCTTTACTTGTGCACGGGCAGTAGCAGCCACGCACCCGCAGCCGCGCTTGGCGGGACAGAAGAGAAAGCCAAGACACAAGACTACCAAAGCCGTGCTCAAGACCAGAAGCATGAAGAGCAGAGGGGCGAGGTGAAACTCCCCGGGGAAACTTGCCCAACACCAACGGGGCTGCCACCCTTGAGTCTAAAAGTTCCGACGCCACCAACCACATTGGAACCAAGGCTCGGGAGGCGCCTCCATGGTGGCATGCAGATCTTTGTGAAGAAAAAGGGCCTGCGAGGCGTAGGTAGGAACAAGAAAACAAGACAACATTGGGGCTCCTTGCCGAGGATGCCCACGGGCCCCTAACAAGACTCTTGCCGAGGGCGCCCACAAGGCCCCGGCAAGACCCTTGCCGGGAATATCAGCAAGACCGCGGCAAGGCCTTGCCACCCCGTCGCCGCCCCAGCTCAGCGGCCAACCCACCAACTAAGAAGGTACCCACGTGGCAGTACGTGGCTCCTAAACCAACTAGTCAAGCACCTACGTGGTGGCATGCAGATCTTCGTGAAGACCCTGCTACCACACCAGCTCAGCAGCCTACCAGCCTACATGGCGCTGCATGCCTCGCTGGCCTGGACACGTGTTGGAGCAAGGTGAAGCGGTGACGGACGGGACGGGCCTCATTGCCGTCCCTGATAAAGTAAGAGGACACCTAAGTAGCGCATTTAATGCATTTTGTCCTACGGTGCCAGAGACAAACTCGACTACTGTACAACATTCCACCTCCTGTGTGCCACTGTGGCAGCCCCTTTCACTATAAAAGGAGGCTCGCGGCGTACTGAGAGAGGATTCGGACTTTTTGGACCCGGCATGCTTTGTAGCTAGTCCAAGACCACCAGATAAACACAAGCCAGCAGGAGAAGGGTATTACGCATCACTTGCGGCCCGAACCTGGATAAATCTCCCGTGTTGATCTCTTAAACCTGCTCTTTCCATAGCCCCATGCCCGCCGACCGTAGAAGGGATTCCCCGTGATCCCATAGGTGTCGTTTCCACCGACATATTTGGCGCGCCAGGTAGGGGCGCAAGCTGTGAAAATCCGGTTTTGGAGCCAACCTAACGACTCCCTCGTCGTGGTGGCCTGAGAAGAGAAGGCGGCATCAATCAGCCGCACTCTGGTGCCGTCCGCGGCAGCAACGATCATCTGCGTGGCCGCAAAAAGCTAAGTCACGCAAAACCTTGAGTAATTCCCTTTTCTTTTATAAAGTTATTTTCCTCAAAAGATCTTGCTCTTTGTATGGAAAACCTGCACGCGATGGGACCCTCCCGCTATTGGTAATGCCCTTGTTCTGTTTCGAGTCCGCTCAACAGTTCGAGCGGCCGCGTTGAGATCGACAGAGTGGCCTATCCGCTATTGGCAACGCCCTTGTCCTGTTTCGAGTCCGCTCAACAGTTCAAGTGGCCGCACTGAGAGCAGTAAGGTGGTTTTCCCGGCAGCAAGCACACCCGGCAGGCCGCTAAGGATCCGTCCTCAATGCACCGCGGCATGGGTTTACGCGCCGCAAGCCCGTCCAACTAAGCGTAGGGCGTACATACCAGGAAAGATCGAACACGAAAATAGCATGCATCATTTTAAAAAGTACTACAGAGTTATATTACATCAATTGTTGTTGCGGTTCTAACTTAAGATAAAATCATCTTGGTTATGAACTCGTAGCGGCAAAGGGAAACGGGGCGTCTAGTCTCGGCGCTGGCCCTCCACCCTGTCGACGCGCTTGATGATGGTGTACATCCATGAGGATTTTATGACAGAATCAAGATAGTCATACCTGTGCTGTCGTAGAAGTGTTCCAGGACAATACCAAAATTATCATCACGGAAGTGTTCACTTCCATTACGATAAATGACGCATCATGGAAGTGCTTTCGTCAAGGGTAACCGACACGTGGCATCCACCATAACGGGTCGCCATTTATCTATCGGGTCCGGTTTTGGATCCGATAACCCGTTAACAACAACGACCAACGGTGATTTTTCCATGTGTAAAATTCTCATTGGCCGGAGGAAACACGTGTCAGCTCGTCATTGGGTCAGATACACGCCTATGATATGTCAACACGTGCGAAGGCCCAACACTGGCCCATTTAGCTTAGGGTGGAGGGCGCCCCCTACCCCGCAGGGTGCACCCTCCGTCCTTTTGGGCTCCTCGTGGACCCCCCCTAACTTGAAATTGACGCCAAAAATTCTTATAAATACAGAAACCCCCGAAAAGAAACCTAGATTAGGAGTTCTGTCGCTGCAAGCCTCTGTAGACACCAAAAACAAATCGGGACCCTGTTTCGGCACCCTGCCGAAGGGGGAAAGCATCACCGGTGGCCATCTTCATCATCCTGGCGCTCTCCATGACGAGGAGGGAGTAGTTCAGCCTCAGTGCTAAGGGTATGTACCAGTAGCTATGTGTTTGATCTCTCTCTCTCGGGTTCTTGATTTGGCACGATCTTGATATACCGCGAGCTTTGCTATTATAGTTGGATCTTATGATGTTTCTCCCCCTCTACCTTCTTGTAATAGATTGAGTTTTCCCTTTGAAGTTATCTTATCGAATTGAGTCTTTAAGGATTTTAGAACACTTGATGTATGTCTTGCATGTGCTTATCTGTGGTGACAATGGGATATTCACGTGATCTACTTGATGTATGTTTTGGTGATCAACTTGCGGGTTCTGTGACCTTGTGAACTTATGCATAGGGGTTAGCACATGTTTTGGTCTTGACTCTCCGGTAGAAACTTTGGGGCACTCTTTGAAGTTCTTTGTGTTGGTTTGAATAGATGAATCTGAGATTGTGTGATGCATATTGTATAATCAAACCCGCGGATACTTGTGGTGACATTGGAGTATCTAGGTGACATTAGGGTTTTGGTTGATGTATGTCTTAAGGTGTTATTTTAGTACGAAATCTAGGGTTGTTTGTGACACTTATAGGAATACCCAATAGATCGATCAGAAAGAATAACTTTGAGGTGGTTTCGTACCCTACAATAATCTCTTTGTTTGTTCTCCGCTATTAGTGACTTTGGAGTGACTCTTTGTTGCATGTTGAGGGATTGTTATATGATCTAATTATGTTATCATTGTTGAGAGAACCTGCACTAGTGAAAGTATGAGCCCTAGGCCTTGTTTCTAAGCATTGCAATGCCGTTTTCGCTCACTTTTGTTACTTGCTACCTTGCTGTTTTTATATTTTCAGATTACAAAAACCTATTCTACTATCCATATTGCACTTGTATCACCATCTCTTCGCCGAACTAGTGCACCTATACAATTTACCATTGTATTGGGTGTGTTGGGGACACAAGAGACTCTTTGTTATTTGGTTGCAGGGTTGTTTGAGAGAGACTATCTTCATCCTATGCCTCCCACGGATTGATAAACCTTAGGTCATCCACTTGAGGGAAATTTGCTTCCGTCCTATAAAACTCTGCACTTGGAGGCCCAACAACGTCTACAAGGATAAAGTTGCGTAGTAGACATCAGTGTCCAATCATTATCATTACTCAATATATTATTCAATAGCAATTCAGCTTGCTCAACACTTCTTTCCCTGAAAACACAACTAGCACAACTATCCAGGTGGTCTCTGGAAGCATCGGTTAGTCCATTATAAAAGATATCAAGTATTTCATTTTTCTTGAGAGGATGATCAGGCAAAGCATTAAGTAACTGGAGAAGCCTCCCCCAAGCTTGTGGGAGACTCTCTTCTTCTAATTGCACAAAGTTAAATATTTCCTTTAAAGCAGCTTGTTTATTATGAGCGGGGAAATATTTTTCAGAGAAGTAGTAAATCATATCCTGGGGACTACGCACACAACCAGGAGCAAGAGAATTAAACCATAACTTAGCATCACCCTTTAATGAGAAAGGAAACAACTTAAGAATATAGTAATAGCGAATTTTTTCCTCATGAGCAAATAGGGTGGCTATATCATTCAATTTAGTAAGGTGTGCCACAACAGCTTCAGATTCATAACCATAGAAAGGATCAGATTCAACCAAAGTAATTAACTCAGGACCGACAGAGAATTCATAATCCTTATCAGTAACAAAGATAGGTGAAGTAGCAAACATGTTAAACAAGCAAGAAAGTCTCTAGCAGTTTACTCATCCATAATATAACCCTTAGGTACAACAGGCAATTCATATCTAGGGGGAGAGTCATAATCTTCAGTTTCAATAATATCATCAGTTTCAGTACTTTCATTCTCTCTAACCCTAGCAAGTTGTTCATCAAGAAATTCACCTAGTGGCATCGTATTATCAAGCAGAGAAATAGTTTTATCATAAGCATCATGCATAGTAGAAGTGGCATCATCAATAACATGTGACATATCCGAATCAATAGCAAGTTTAGGTGTCGCAAGTTTACTCAAAACACAAGGAGAATCAAGTGCAGAGCTAGATGGCAGTTCCTTACCTCCCCTCGTAGTTGAGGGAAAAATCTTAGTTCTTCGATCTTACATATTCCTCATAGTGATCAACAGATATAAATCCCAAGTGACTTAGAGAACAGAGCTATGCTCCCCGGCAACGGTGCCAGAAAAAGGTCTTGATAACCCACAAGTATAGGGGACCGCAACAGTTTTCGAGGGTAGAGTATTCAACCCAAATTTGTTAATTCGACACAAGGGGAGCCAAAGAATATTCTCAAGTATTAGCAGCTGAGTTGTCAATTCAACCATACCTGAAAGACCTAATATCTGCAGCAAAATATTTAGTAGCAAAGTAGTATGGAAGTAACGGTAACAGTTGCAAAAGTAACAGTAGCAGTTTTGTAGCAATCGTAACAATGGCAACCGAAAAGTAACGAAGCAAAGATCAATATGTGAAAAGCTCATAGGCAATGGATCAATGATGGATAATTATGTCAGATAGCATTCATCATGCAACATTTATAACATAGGGTGACACAAAACCAGCTCCAATTCATTAATATAATGTAGGCATGTATTCCGAATATAGTCATACATGCTTATGGAAAAGAACTTGCATGACATCTTTTGTCCTACCCTCCCGTGGCAGCGGGGTCCTATTGGAAACTAAGGGATATTAAGGCCTCCTTTTAATAGAGAACCGGACCAAAGCATTAGCACTTAGTGAATACATGAACTCCTCAAACTATGGTCATCACCGGGAAGTGTCCCGACTATTGTCACTCCGGGGTTGCTGGATCATAACACCTAGTAGGTGACTATAACTTGCAAGATAGGATCAAGAACACAAATATATTCATGAAAACATAATAGGTTCAGATCTGAAATCATGGCACTCGGGCCCTAGTGACAAGCATTAAGCATAGCAAAGTCATAGCAACATCAATCTTAGTACATAGTGGATACTAGGGATCAAAACCTAACAAAACTAACTCGGTTACATGGTAAATCTCATCCAACCCATCACTGTCCAGCAAGCCTATGATGGGATTACTCACGCACGGCGGTGAGCATCATGAAATTGGTGGTGGAGGATGGTTGATGATGATGACGATGATGATGATGATTTCCCCTCTCCGGAGCCCAAAACGGACTTCAGATCTGCCCTCATGAGGAAGAACAGGAGGTGGCGGCGGCTCCGTATCATAAAACGCGATGAATCCTTCTCTCTGATTTTTTTCTCCCCGAACGTGAATATATGGAGTTGGAGTTGAGGTCGGTGGAGGTCCATGGGACCCACAAGAGAAGGGGCGCGCCCTAGGCGGGGCATGCCCTCCACCCTTGTAGACAGGTGGTGGGTCCCCTCTGGTTGATTCTTTCGCCAATATTTTTTATTTATTCCAAAAATAATCTCCGTGAAGTTTTAGGTCATTCCGAGAACTTTTATTTCTGCACAAAAATAACACCATGGCAATTCTGCTGAAAACAGCGTCAGTCCGGGTTAGTTCCAATCAAATCATGCAAATTAGAGTCCAAAACAAGGGCAATAGAGTTCGGAAAAGTAGATACAATGGAGACGTATCAATGTCTTACTTGGTTTGTTTGCTAGTTCGCTTGGCATAATTGTGTATTTATTGAAAATCAAAAAAGAACTTATGGATCCTCATCCACTTGCTAATCCTTTTACAAGATCCAACTATGATGAACCAATTGCTAGTGATTTGAGTGCACTAGATTATCTTTATGAAGTTTTTCTTGAAATTCGTGAATCTGAAAATTGTGATGAAGCGCTAAAAGAGGAAATTTGTGAAGTGGTTCATGATAGCTCCATGAATGAAAAGCATGATTGTAATGGTGTTATTATAAATTCTATTAATGTCAATTGTGCTAATAATATGCAAAACCCCAAGCTTGGGGATGCTAATTTTGATATGTCCACTACTTATTTTAATGATCATGATTGGGGTGATTCTTCTTATGATCTTGAAAATTTATTTAAGACTCATGATTAATATGTTTGCGATAATATCGAAAGTGGGTTTGGAAGAGTGTCAACATTAGCTAAAAATAAACCCACATATTTGGAGAGTGTTCAATCTTATGATTTTTTTGATAAAAGTGGGTTTGAAGAGGTCATGACTTTGGTTGATGTTAATCCCACTATCTTGGAAGATTATAAAACTTTTGTGCATGTGGATCATGAAGAGAAAACTTTATATGATAGCTATATTGTTGAATTTGATTACGATCCTACATTTAATTATTATGAGAGAGGAAAATATGGTTGTAGTTCATGTTACTAAATTACCTCTCGTTATGTTGAGATTGCTATTGTTTCTTTCTTCCTCCTTGCATATGCTAGTTTTTGCTTGTCTTGATAAATCTTTTCCCTATAAAATGCCCATGCATAGGAAGTATGTTAGACTTGAACTTGTTTTTTACATGCTATATTTTTGTGCTTCATTTTTTTGTCTTTCATGTGAGCATCATTAAATTTATCAATGCCTAGCTAAAAGGCTTTAAAGAAAAGCTCCTGTTGGGAGACAATCCAATATTTAATGCAATTATACTTCTGTTATGATTGTGTTTTGGTGTTTTAATTAGTGTTTGTGATAAGTAAGAACTTCGGGATGATTCGGAAGATTGTTGATTTGATTCTATGAAAAAACAGAAACTTTTGCGTCCAGTCGAAAAATTGTTAAAATTCGCTGGAGCGTGATAAAATTATGAATTTTTTTACAATTTATTGACATACAAATTTCCAACGTTGTCCTAATTTTTCAGAATTTTTGGAGTTACCTAAGTTTATCTAAAGTCCACATTACTACAGATTGTTTTGTTTTTGACAAATTCTGTTTCCATTGTGTTGTTTTCTTATTTTGATGAATCTATGGGCTGTATCGGGGGGTATGAACCATGGTGAAGTTAGAATACAGTAGATATAATGCAAATATAAAATTGGAATGAGTTGACAACAGTACCTAAAAGTGGTGATTTGCATTATTATACTAACGGATCTCACAAGTTTTCTGTTGAGTTCTGTGTTGTGAAGTTTTCAAGTTTTGGGTGAAGTTTCGACGGACAAGGAATAAGGAGTGGCAAAAGCCTAAGCTTGGGGATTCCCATGGCACCCCAAGGTAATATTCAAGGACAACCAAGCATCTAAGCTTGGGGATGCCCAGAAAGCATCCCCTCTTTTGTCTACTATCCATCGGTAAATTACTTGAGGCTATATTTTTATTCACCACATGATATTTATTTTTCTTGGAGCGTCTTTTATTATATTAGTCTTTGCTTTATTTGCTTTTTAGTTTGCCACAATCATCCTTGCTGGAAACACCTTTTGAGAGGGACACACATTAATCATGAATATTTTAGAATACTCTATGTGCTTCACTTATATTTTTTGAGCTAGGTAGTTGCTCTACTGCTTCACTTATATCTTTTAGAGCACGACGGTGGTTATATTTTAAAAAAATTGATGAACTCTCATGCTTCACTTAAATTATTTTGGGAGTCTTATAAATAGTGTGGCAATTTGCTTGGGTTATGAATTTAGTCATAATATGGTGGGTATTCAAGAGGGATATAATAAAAACTTTCATGAAGATCATTGAATACATGAGAAGTTTGATTCCTTGCATTTGTTTTGAGATATAAATATGGTGATATTAGAGTCATGCTAATGAGTAATTGTGGTTTAGCAGGAATATTTGTGTTAAGGTTTTTGATTCCCGAAGCATGCACGTATGGTCTCTGGTTATGCTATGAAATTGGAGCATGATTTATTATTGAGTGTATCCTTTGCGTGGAGGTCGGGAGCGCCCGATGGTTAACTCCTACCAACCTCTCCTCTAGGAGCATGCGTAGTAGTACTTTGCTTTGAGGGCTAATAAACTTTTGCAATAAGTATGTAAGTTCTTTATGACTAATGTGAGTCCATAGATTATACACACTCTTAACTTTCCGCATTTTGATAGCCTCTTCGGTACCGTGCATTGCCCTTTCTCACCTTGAGTTGTGGTGCAAACTTCGCCAGCGCATCCAAACCTCGTGATATGATATGCTCTTTCACACATAAGCCACCTTATATCTTCCTCAAAACAGCCACCATACCTACCTATTATGGCATTTCCATAGCCATTCCGAGATATATTGCCATGCAACTTCCACCGATCCGTTTAATTATGACACATATCATCATTGTCATATTGATTTGCATAATCATATAGTTGGCATAGTATTTGTGGCTTGGCTAGTGTTCATATTTTATATACATGTCATGCTAGATCATTGCACATCCCAGTACACCGCTGCTGGCATTCATAAAAATTCATATTTTTGTTCTAGTATCTACACTACTGCAGGATGCTGCTAACGCGACACTACGATCAGAGACCCTTTGAAGAAACTGTGTGCGATGCCATAATCGCAAACGGTGGTGTAAAAAACCGTCAAAAAAGGTGCAAAACGTTTGCGATGGAGGATGCATCAAACACGGTTCAGATTTTAGTTGCGTGTGCTATGCAGGGCATACGGTTCAGCTCAATTAACCGTTTGCGATGAGGAGGAACAAAAGAAACGGGCAGCCAGATGAAGGTGTGTGCGATGTACATCATACGATTCACTCGGATGAACTGTTTGTGATTAGGCAACACAAAAGAAATGGTCAGCCAGATCAAAGGTGTGTGCGATATACGGCATGCGGTTCACTCGGATAAACTATTTGCGTTGAGACATGAGAACAGAAACGGTTCAAATGAACAAGATGTGTGTGATACGAGGCAAACAGGTCTGTAATCAGAAACGTGTGCGAAGTCCGATAACAACAAAGACGATTACTGCTAACAAGCTGTGTGTGTTGTGAGCAAACGATTGCTGGTATACAATTGTGAGTGATTGATGAAAACATCACTGATGGGTTCCATTGTTTAGACCGTGTGTGATGTCATTTTGTTTGTCAGCAGAGCATCAACATATATACTTAAAAAGACAGCATTGCATAACCAAATTAAGCATACAATTACACAAGTGACTACACACATAACATTTCCACACACCAAAGAAAGCAATTACATGCATACTAAAGTAGGAGAAACGAGGATCTAATCATCTACTTATTGTTTCGATGACGCTTGCCATTGCTCTGCTTCCGGCTGGATCCCTAGCCATTTTGGGGAAAGAGGCACTTCCTCATGTCAATGATCCGCCTGTACATGTCATAGCTTGTGTATGCCTCCTTGGTCGCGTACACGACGTGAGCTTTTTCGGGTTTCTCCATCCAGGCCGAGTGCCAGGCACACTTGTCGTTGTTGCAGAAATCCTTCATGTCTCTGTAGTAGGGTCGATGATGGCCTCGGAGAGGTGAACCAGTGAGTCCTTCTCATGTTTCTTGCTGCCCCAGATCTTGTATTGGCCCTGGATGTCGAAAAGATTCTTGCAGGCGATGCCCGAATTCTCAAGCGCCTTTACATCGTTGGTGATGTCCACCGTAGCGAACATGTAGTGGGGGCTGTTGACAAACCTGGCGAAACGCTCGCAAGGCCTTGTATCCAGGCAGTAGTGGTAGAAGAGGACATGGTGGTGCACGCGCATCTGGGCGACGACGACCTTGGGATGAGACCCGGCACGAGCGCGGGTGTACTCGAGGTCGAACCCGGCCACCTTGTACTTCTCCACGGCAAGCAACAACTCCATGATGTGGATGGAGCGCTCCTCCCAGACTGGGTCGTTGGTGTACACCACCGACACGTCCATGAACCTTCTGTGGGTGTCCACCACGGCACGCATGGTGAACTGATGCTCGTCGTCGGCAGCCGCTCGGAGCGCCATTGGAGCTGCGCAGGATACCTCTAAGAATTTCTCGTGGTGGGTGTGCTTCTTGCAATGGTGAGGCGCGATCGAAAGGTTGAAGAGACACAAGGGTAGGTTAAATGGCCGTTGTAATAAATGGGGGCCGGCCGGCCTGTAATCGTCATGTCTTGTCACGATGTTCATAGCGGAGGATTCCAGTGCAAGCTTGACAACACGGCACGCATGGGCTCGCAGAGGCGGCAAATGTATCGTCGGTGAGCCTGTTACCGTGCTACCGTGCTGTTTACCGCGCAAGCTTCCCACCCGGCTAGTTTGGCCATGCGTCGGCTAGAAGAGGGACAAATTGTGGGCGTTTATTGGTAAAAAGCTTTCTAAAAACGAAGTGTGTGGAATGACTTCGGTCATAAGTTTACCCTTGGGTGATGAGGTCAAAGTTACACAGAAGGGTGATGATGGACACTCGAGTGCGACAATTAATTTTGCTCTCTACAGTGCACACGATGGAAGAAACCAACTGTGTGCAATCATGTCGAAGATCGCAGTCGAGTTAGCTATACAGATAGTGTGCTGTGAGATCGACAAGGTAAACTGATTCGAGAATGGTTAATAAAATCTAAGACCATTGCATATTAAGGTCAAAATAGTGCTAGCAATATACGACTCTCATACGATGCCATTTCAACGGTTGTACCACAAAAGCTCGAAATGTTACAAGGTTCAAATTCCAGAGTTATATGGCTCAAATTCGAAGATTACAAGGTTCAAACTGGTATTAGAAATGAAATTCAGCTCATCGGTATGGCAGCTCGTCCGATCCATTTGAACATGGATATCAGAGACGTTCAAACTAATATCACTGCTTCTAAGTCTGGTTTCGAAACCTCACAATTTCTGCAAAGGGGTCAGCCACTGAGAAGTCATGTATGGGGTTGACACAATGACTTCCGATTACTCTATCATATGAAGTTCCAAAATGAAATTCAGCATTTTTGGAGCCTACTCCATTCTGCCAGCAGCGCCAAGGCCGATCAACAAAACCATTCATTTTCTTGCGAAATAAATGTAGGGCCAACCTCATTTCCTTCAGAACCCTTGCTCTGAGAACAAAGAACCTGGCGAATATAATCTCCGATAAGGTCCCTCGGTAGTTCTTCAAAGTAATTTCTGAGAGATGCAGAATTAGGCATTCGACGTGATTGTTATATTGTATCACATTATCCACCACTTGGCCTAATCTTATCTGCAAAAGAAGAGAACGTGTTAGTGCCAACATGTAGTTTTGAACATTATGACAGACCTATTTGGTTTGCAGGATTTGTAAAATGCACTAACATGCCATCTTCGATCTGACATGATTAACATGGGCATTTGATTACATTCTAGAAAAATACAGCCTTCTTCGCAAGAGGTTGGAGTGGATGAAAAGTTCCCTAGAAAACTAGTACAGATGAATCCAAAGGAGAAATGCTTATTAATTGTAACCATATGGATCAAGCAACCAATATGGGGGGGGGGCATGTATGTGCTGAAATCTTCCAAAAGAACCTTCAGAAATCATAGTACATTGTCATTGTAAACTTGGAAAAAAGGTGTCACAAATTGAACTCCCTTATGGTTAACATTTAACAGGAAAGGAACATCACCTCGATATATAGATTCTCCAGGCACGGAAAGAATCTCAGGAAACTAACAACTTGCTCCAGGTCGGGGCTGATAGATTCTAGTGCCAAGACCTTCACTATGCGCAGTTTCGGGGTCAAGCTTGTCGGAATCATTTTCTGAATGACATACGACCAAACATCTTCAAAATAGAAATAATGTTAATTTGTAGAAGGAGAGGTAGAAGGCGGCTGTTGTACCTGAACGGGTGTGGATCCAATAACAAGTTCGAAGTATTTGTCAGATGAGTAGCCCACCACTGTCAATTTTGGCACAGAAATGACATTGATTCTTGTTGGACCTTCTTGATTAACTACAAGTAATCTCTCAAGTGCAGGTGTGTCCTCAGTGACCATACCGTGGTACACATCTTGTGATGTCTTCCTGCTGCACCAGCAACACACATAAATAGTCCGGAGAGTCATGGAGGTGATGTTGAAGGTACTCAACCCATTGATCACCTGAAGATGAAGGTACTTGAGTGCAGTACAGCCACGGAGCACGCTCCATGTCACCCTTTGAGAGGCAGACGGCGACGAGCTCGAGGTGCTTCAGTCGTGGTAGAATAAGAGCGGGCGCGTCATTAAGGGGCGGGAAATGGCAGTTCCTAAACTTGGCGACGCACAGCGTGGGCGCAAGGCGGAGTGCGGACGTTGGCAGCGACCGCATATGCCCATCATCAAAAGTGAGCTCCTCCAGCTGATCTAGGGCGGGGGATCGGAACCAGTCGTCAAGCTTGGCTCGGTCCTTGCCGTTGGAACAGAACTTGCCCATTCTAAGGCCTTTGGTTGGGCCAAGGTGACTGCCGAGGATCTTGGAGAACGCATCCAAGCTTTTGCGATAGCCATGGCAGAGCTCGTGGGTGTCGATGAGGTCGAGAGAGCTGGAGTTCCATAGGGGGCACCACCGCCGGGAAAGGAGGGTTGTCCGCGCCCCATATTTGATTGGGAGGAGGGAGATGGTGACTCTCAACATATCATTGGGGAGCCTGCTAATGAAGTCTAGGCCTGCTGGAGTCGCTTGCGGTTCTAGCTCGCCCCGCCTCCAGTTGTTGGCAGCCCCGTTCTCCACCTCCGGAGTCTCCTTGTCAGCGGCGCTTTCTGATAGAAATGGGAGTACAGGGAATATTTAGCAAAAACAGGGCAATAGAAAAGTGTATTGGTAACTAAAAGTTATTAGGTAGGAATATAGTAAGAAAAGGGAATAACAATTGGTTGCTTAAATACTACACAATTCATTTGACATTGTTGAGTAAGTCAACATATGCAGATAGTTGAAAAGAAAACTTACTTTGAACAAAGTCTGGACAGATGATTTTGTCGGGGAAGTTAGCATATATCTCATGACCGCATCTTTTATGTGCAAAGTGCAATTTTAGTGCCAGCTTTTCAAGACATAAAACTTTGCAATTTCTTTCCAAAAGCCAGTGCCAAAATAGGAGTCACCGCGTTCATCAAGTCTTACAGTAGCAACGATTGTAAATCCATGGTTTGTGTGCAGTATGACATCCATGGAGCCTTGATCTATGTAAAGGGAAAAATTGTGCACCACATAATCATTTGCATAGCAAGAGATGTTCTACAGAAAATGGTAGGATTGTTAAAGAAAATATCGTAACATGCAAATATGGGCCCAAATTGAAAGAACTGTACAGCGGTTGAAATCGAAGGACAAACATCTATAATTAAACAGATAGGGTAAACATGATGTCATGGAAATATGAGAGTAATCAAAAGAACAATACATCATTAATTTGCCTAATATAGAAAGAAGAGGGGGAAAATCCCCTTTGACGTATATGGTGCATGTGGCACCTTTTAGCCAAATGTAGCAATATTTAGATTATGTTCAGGAAAGTAGGCCATGCCAACCGATTTAGAGTGAGATTGAATATACCGTGTGCGTCCTCAAGTTATCTAGTACGGTGAGATGGAATCTCTGGCAGCGGTCGCAAAGTCCTGAAGTATCGGCACACTGTACATTCTATGAATGAAAGAAAACCCTCAAATCAGCTCGAATAAAAATAAATTCACGGCGATTTCCACCGGGTGATTAAAGGAGGTAGATGAACTGGGATAAGAGATGAGATAATATCTCGTTAAATTAGTTACCTTGCCGTCCATGAGAAAGAACCCTCAGTACGGCAGATTCCCCAACCGAGCGGAGCTGGGTCGACCGCGAGCAGCGTCAAGAAAGTCGATGGCGATAGGCGGTGGCAAGCGGAAGTGGCAAAATGCGGTGGCCTTTGCCAGTAGCCTGGCAGCGACGGCAGGCGTCGAGCTAAGTGTTTACCGCCGCGATAGGCGGTGCCATGGCATAGACGCGGAGGAGCTTGTGCAGGTGTGAATGGGGAACGTACCAGAGGGGCCGAGGGGGTGGAGGGCGGGGTGAGGGTTTTGTGACGTGGGGATGGTGAGGGTTTTCTTTTTTCTTTTCTGAATTGGGTGGTGAGGGTTTTTTGTCCCACAAAGAATTTTGGGGGCGACAGTTTGCTAGAGCGAACCGTGTGTGATTGACGCAGCAGGCAAAATGGAAGTCAATGCACACGGTTCCAATTTTGGGAACCGTGTGTTATTGACGTACTACCTCCATCCTGGTTTATTGGTCCCCCGTTGTAATTTTTACAAAAATTTGACGAAATATTTAACATACCCAGACATACATAATAAGCGTACACGTACATAAGCATATTTCAACCATAAGTACATAGTTCAACCGTCATTAAGCATACTCAGGCGTACATAGTTCGATCCATCCCACATCTCATCTCACATGCGGCTGACATGATCCTGAAGCTTCTCTAAGTACTCGGTGTATGCGTCGTGTGCCACCCTGCGAGAATACTTCTGCTTGAAGGAGCCAACGGCCCGTCCTCTTGCATGCGCCTGAACACTTAGATACGCGCCATGAAGCTTCTGGTTGCAAAATGGGCATCCATAGCCGCCGTTCCAGGTCCTAATACGCCTGTCATGCATTCCCGCATAAAGCTCCCTCAGGATTTGCCTCTTGTACCTCCTCTGGCCATCTTCATCCTCGCTGTCCACATCACGACAACACCTATAGAAATAGTAAAACAAATTTGGCATCAAATCAATGATTACATGCCGTGAAGTAGGATTAGGAATTTATGGCTATTTATTTATACATATCCAGAGATTATGGTTCGATTTTTAAGCACACTCGTCTATGTACAGACCAATCTTGAAGAAAATAATGGCACAAACATATGTAGGTCATTCAAAATCAATTGTCATGCCCTGGCTAGGAATTATTAGCACGAACACTAATCCTAGTCGGATTACTAGCAGAAATCATTTGCACGGATGAAAAAACTAAGAACTTATCACATGTACCATTCAAACGAAACTTACTCAGATTTCATGGATTGGGAGAACATAACCATAGAATTTCTATTCCAAAAAGGGGGAGGCAGGAGTAACCAGAGAAACCCTATGATCTATGACACATAAATGGGTATAGATGACTAACCAGCTGTCCGTCGTCGTCGGAGTCGTCGCCGGAGTGGTTGTCGGAGTCGTCGTCGGAGTGGTCGTTGGAGTTAGTGTGGAACTCCACCTCCGACTGTGGAAGCTCGACGACGTCAGGGTGCAGCGATAACTCGCCGGCGGTGACGGCAACCTCTGTCTTGATATCCACGCCATGCTCTCGTGCTTTAGCAGCCCCGGCGTTGCCACTCCCTCTGATCGGGCGCTTCGGCGGCATCCTCATACACTGATGGCTTTGAGGACTGAGAGCAGCGTCGAGGACACAAGCGGAGAGAGAGGATTGTGTGTAGCACGGATGGGGGGAGCGGCCGCTCGGGAGCACCATTAATATGGAGTAGTGGGAGTTGTGGGAGAGAGGCGGGCAGCGGTCAAACTGATGGCTCGCCTCCCGGTGAGCCTGCGCACCGGACTGCTGGCATGCCTACCAAAGTTTCACACAGCTACTCGCACGCCTCCCGATGACACTGCGCAGCGAGCACGCCTCCGTCAATTCACACACCTGCATGCACGCCTCCCCATCTGCCTGCATGGCGGACTGCTCCCATGCGTCCCGTCAACTCACGCCTGCTCGCACGTCACACGGGTCGCGCTGCGGCACGCATATTGTTTTTTCTATTTGGATGATTAATGATGCCGCTTTATTGCTTAATCGAAGCATGGCACGTATCCATTGTTGGTCTAATTCTCACGGTTCGAATAAATAATCCATTTGGGATATTGGTTCCTAATTATTAATAATCTCCCGTCTGTAACTAGATAAATATTACATCAAAACTGGTCTCAAATTTGACAAAAAAAGTACAATGCCACTTTGTATTGGTGTCCATATGACAACACGGTAAGTTTCATGAACTTCAAATAAGTTTTGGATGTACTAGAATTAAAAAATCAAGATTCTCAATGTTTGAAATTTGTTGCACGGGGAGTAAACATGCACCCAATGAGACACATGTGTTTTTGCAATCCATTTAGGTGCACTGTCATGTGTGCATGTAGCTCAAATTTGATTTTTGCACATTATACCCATAGAAAATCAATCAATCAAAGTACTAAAACGTCTTAATGATCTCTGTGATTTTTTTGAAATTAAAACATCCCTCCTTTGGTAACATGTATGTTCACCGCGGGATAATTAATTTAACATGCATCGTAGTTGCGGTGGATTCATGTGTGTGTGTGTGTGGGTGTGTGCGTGCAGGGGTGGCGGGTGGCTCACAGTACACTACGAGTTGTGAGCCACCGTGTGGGTTGGCCGTTTTGTTAGGCAGGCCGGTGACACACCAGAGTCATGAAATTGTTATTTAAAAGATTACACAACCCTTTCATACATAAATGTTTTGGCCACATGCAGTCGATGGTTGTCCTACACGACACTCAATACTCGCGTGTGACACTTTCTGTGGGCCCGTAAGGTCGTCGTCCATCACTTTGACGAACAACCGACAGTGAGGTTAATTTGACCAGCAAGGTAGAATCTTTTTTGTTTGTGTTATGGTGTTATATAGTAGGCGTCTAATAGGTGGGAGGGGACTAGCATATATACTATACGTACGCGTCCGTGAACAAGTACGCCTCACTCAGTGTCGGGACTTTTTGGTTTCCGAGGCACGTGCCACATCAAAATTGTGAAATTGGTTATTTAAACATCACACAACACCTTTTTGGGCCACATGCATATCCTAGCTAGGACACCCATGTGTGACGCTTCCATCTGTGGGCTCACGAGGCCATCGTCGATGCATGCATGCATAACTTTGACCTACATCGGGAGAGCTTAATTAATTTAACCATCGATGATGATTCTTTTGGGTTGTACATATATTACGGCAGGAGCATATAATATGCGGTGGAGAGGGGGAAGGGGACCATCATATGTAGTACGCTTGATATGAACCTCGCTCTGTGTGGGTGCATGGTTTATGGTTTTTTAGGCATGTGGCACATCAAAGTTGTGCATTTTGGGTATTCAACGTATATATGTTTGGCCCACATGCAAAGCGGTGGTGGTTGTCCTCTCGCACCCACTTAAGCGGTTATCAGCGATATCGATGCTTTCCATCTATGGGCCCGCTTGGTCCATCACTACTTTTTTCCTGACAACAAGAGAGGTTAATTTGACTTAGGAGGGGATTATTATTTTTGCTCTGGGATGAAATGCATGACACAGTTTGAGCACACACACATGCATGTGTACGCATGAATCCCTCCCATCGAGTCGAAGTGGCTAGTACAATGACACATCATGAACCGATCTCGCTCTGTGTGGGGAGCTAGTGTACGATTTTTGACGCACGCGCCACATCAATGTTGTGTATTCAAACATGCATGCACGCATTGTCGGCGTTCTGGGAACGGGGGTCCCGAGACTTGCCTGCCTGCGGCCTGCGGCGTGGCTCAAGTGGGGGCCCAGCACGGCCCATCTTCATCAGCTCAAGCTCAAGACCCTCACGAGGGGCCAAGCCTCGCGGGGTGGACGACATGAAGCTTCCTTAGGGGCAGCCTCATCAGGCAGGCTCGCGAGAAGGCGGAGAGATCAAGGCAGGGGCACCTCGCGAGGAGCCCGTGACGCAAGCCATGACGATCGAGACCAGGCGGGCGCCGGCCTGCGCAGTGTCCTTGTTTCCCCTTTGGTGCAAAGGGAGCAAGCACAGGCCAAGGCATCGGGCAAAGGTTACCATTCCGGTGCAATGAGACCAAGACCAGCAGGGCGGCAGGATGGAGGTCACCGTGGAGCCCAAGACGGCATCATCACCAGTGCTTTTGGCAGCCGAAGACTACCTTTGGTCAGGATAACTTGTACTAGATGTTCCCCTTCAAAATGGCCAATTGTTGGCGCCCTTCCCGCTCATTATTTGGGGAGAGGCCCAGGGCCTCTATAAATAGAGCTAGCCACCACAGAGTAGAGGCATCTAGCTAGAGATCTAGAGAAAGAGAGAGAAAGGCGATCGAACTCACCCAAGCAGTTCATCGTACCAGCTCAAGTTATATTTTGTGTGGAGGCTATATATACCCCTCCACCTCCTCTTCATTCGTGGAGAGAGCCATCAGAACAAACCTACACTTCCAACTTACCAGTTCTGAGAGAGAACCACCTACTCATGTGTTGAGGCCAAGATATTCCATTCCAACCACATAAATCTTGATCTCTAGCCTTCCCCAAGTTGCTTTCCACTCAAATCTTCTTTCCACCAAATCCAAATCCCGTGAGAGAGAGTTGAGTGTTGGGGAGACTATCATTTGAAGCACAAGAGCAAGGAGTTCATCATCAACACACCGCTTGTTACTTCTTGGAGAGTGGTGTCTCCTAGATTGGCTAGGTGTCACTTGGGAGCCTCCGACAAGATTGTGGAGTTGAACCAAGGAGTTTGTAAGGGCAAGGAGATCGCCTACTTCGTGAAGATCTACCGCTAGTGAGCAAGTCCTTCGTGGGCGACGGCCATGGTGGGATAGACAAGGTTGCTTCTTCATGGACCCTTCGTGGGTGGAGCCCTCCGTGGACTCACAAGAACTGGTACCCTTCGTGGGTTGAAGTCTCCATCAACGTGGATGTACGATAGCACCACCTATTGGAACCACGACAAAAACATCCGTGTCTCCAATTGCGTTTGAATCCTCCAAACCCTTCCCTTTACATTCTTGCAAGTTGCATGCTTTAATTTCCGCTGCATATATACTCTTTGCATGCTTGCTTGAATTGTGTGAAGATTGCTTGACTTGCTCAAATATAGCTAAAATCTGCCAAAGTCTAAAATTGGGAAAATGTTAAGTTTTTAATTGGTCAAGTAGTCTAATCATCCCCCCCCTCTAGACATACTTCAAGGTCCTACAAGTGGTATCAGAGCTTTGGTCTCCATTTGCCTTTGATTTCCATAGCTTTTGGTGGTAATAGCCTTGGTTTCACAACCTAGGAGAGTATGGCGTCTAGCGAGGGAAATTATCACCGTAGAGGTCCTTACTTTGATGGCACTAATTTTGCTAGTTGGAAGCATAAGATGAAAATGCATATTCTCGGACATAACCCCGCCGTTTGGGCTATTGTGTGTATTGGCTTGCAAGGTGAATTCTTTGATGGGAGAGAACCGAACTGTGAGTTGAAGATGCTGCAATACAATGCTCAAGCTTGTGATATTCTCTTCAATGGCTTGTGCCCCGAAGAGTTCAACAAAATCAGCCGTCTTGAGAATGCAAAGGAAATTTGGGATACTTTGATTGATATGCATGAAGGTACCGACTCCATCAAGGAATCCAAGTTGGATGTGCTCCAAAGTCAGCTTGACAAGTTCAAAATGAAGGATGGTGAAGGTGTCGCTGAAATGTACTCTAGGCTTGCTCTTATCACAATAGAGATTGCCGGCTTAGGAAGTGAAGAGATGACCGACAGATTCATCATCAAGAAGATCCTAAAAGCATTGGATGGAAAATATGATACCGTGTGCACATTGATCCAAATGATGCCAAATTACAAAGATCTCAAGCCAACGGAAGTCATTGGAAGAATTGTTGCTCATGAGATGTCACTCAAGGATAAGGAGGAACTTCACAACAAGTCAAGTGGTGCTTACAAAGCCACATGTGAAGCCCCCACATCATCAAGTGAGAAACAAACCTTCAATGAAGAATTGAGCTTAATGGTGAAGAACTTCAACAAATTCTACAAGAGTAGAAGCAAAGAAAGAAGCTCTAAGTCAAGGTCCTACAATGACAAAAGATCTTCTAGTCGAGAGCGCATTGTTACAATTGTGGGAGACCCGACACTATTCCAATGAGTGTACGGCACCCTACAAAAGAAGATAAGATTCTCCCAAGAGAAGAAGTAGAAGAGAAGAATCACCACCAAGAGAGAGAAGGAGTAGAGATGATCGTTATGAACGAAGACCCTCACGGAGAAGCAAGGATTCAGATAGGAAGGACAAGTCATCAAAGAGCTACACAAAACGAAGACATCAAGCTCACGTTGGTGAATGGGTATCCGGCTCCGACTCCGACAATCACTCCGAGAGAAGCTATCACTCCGACTCCGAATACACTCAAGATGAAGGTGTTGACGGTCTAGCACTTGTGTCAACCAACTCCTATGACATATTTGATTCACCAAATTAAGGAATTGGTAGATGCTTCATGGTCAAAGGTCCTAAGGTAACACACCCCGAGTATGTGGATTTTAATAGTGATGAAGATGACTTGCTAGGTGATGATGATTTACTTGTTGACAACTCTAGTGATGAATACTATGATGAAACGTCAATTAATCATGCTAATCAAGTTGAAACGAATGACAATGATAAGGAGAAGATTGAGCTTCTAACTAAAGAACTAAACACTCTTAAGTTAGCTCATGAAACTATCTTCAAGATCATCGAGAACTTTTAAGGGCTCATGAGAAGTTACGCTTTGAAAAGCTCAATCTTGAGCAAGAGCATGAGTTCCTAAAAGCAATCAATAATTATCTCCGTAAAAAAAGTTCTTCTTACATTGCCAAGCGTTTACTCTTATCTACTTACATGCCTCAAGTCAAGTCTAGTAACAAGAACAAGAAAGATTCTTCCTCTAGTAGTAACAATAACAATGCTAAATCCAATATTGTTGCTTCTAGTAGTTCTCTTGATTCCACTAATGATCCTCTTAGCCAAGTTACACTTGAGCAAGAAAACAGCTTATTGAAGGGAATTATAGATAAAGGTGTATACAAGAGCCTTGCCGGGAGTAAGCAATTTGAGGAAATTGTACGCAAGCAAGGAAGGCATCGGAAGAATCAAGGTGTTGGTTTTGAACGAAAGTTCAATGCCAATGGAGTAGAGTGGGAAGAAGATCAATACCCCAAGACGAAGTTTATTCCTCAACAAGAGAAGTATGATCCTACTTCCTTCAAGGGAACACAAACACAAGATGACCTTCCACCACAAGACCACAAGAACAAAGGCAAGGACAAGCTTCAAGAGGAGATTGATGCATTTGAAGAAGCACCTAAGGCCTTGGTCAAGTGGGTTCCCAAGACTACATCAAGTTCTACTTCATCAAGTACAACAACTACACCAAGGATTCCCATCAAGATGATGTGGATCCCGAAGAAGAAGAACTAGAGAGTTCTTGAGGGTGACTCGCCAACATTCTTCACTCATATCATTATGGCAAGGACAAGTGCAACCACCTTTCATATCTTGCACTAGTTCAAGGAGTCACAAACCCTCATGTTGGTAAGGCAAGGGACAAGGTAACCTAATGTTTTCATGGACATCATTTTGTGTGTGCATCACTCTATGTCTATGGATATTCTTGTTTGTTCCTTGTGGGACTAACCCATGTAGATATTGAAAGTGCAACTCACTCCAAAGGTTTGCTCCAAAAGATCTACATCAACATTGAGCATCCACATCTTCAACACCTACATGAAGTCATCATCGACAAAACCCAAGGTTAGTTTATCCCTCTAAGGGGGGATCTCACATCTAGGGGGAGCTTAACTCTAAGAATTGAGTCAAAGCAACTCTAATGATGTGAACACATCAATGCTTTATGTAAAAATGGTAACCCCACTTGAGCTTAAACGATGAGTATGACCTATGATCAAATGTTCTCATTTGACTCCTAAGTCAATATACTCATATATAGATGACCTAGTCATCGCCAATTGTTTGATAGATGCTAGAATTGGTTGTGCATGCTTTGTCACATATTTCATTTGTCATTTTATTGTGTAAGCATGTTGGTTGCATATTTTACTCATTCGAGGACATCCACTTGTTGTTTTGATTGATTGGCTTCTTTTTCTTTGGCCAAGTGGATGGACAAGAATGCCTAAGAACCTTATCTAGCTATCTATGCTTTTCTCATCTCAAACTCTATTCATGCTACATCACAAAATTTGATCAAGTCAGATTCGAACCACTCTGTGTGAGGAGCACTGAGTCCCCGATTCGTCATAGACTTAAACTTCCAAAACTTCTTTGTGATTTTTGGTCTGACCGATTCATCCATTTCGGTCATACCGAGATTACTAAGTCGATCTAGGTTTTCATCTCGGTGCAACCGATTTGAAATTTTTGGTCACACCGAGTTGTCAGAATCACAATGATTATGCATCTCGGTGCCACTGAGTTGTTCCATTCAGTCACACCGACAGTGTCGGGCTATATATTCTCACGGGCAAATTTTGGAAAACATTCTCCGAAACTCTTCGCCCGCGCATAGCTCGCTCTACCTACTAGGTCTCCGGATCGTCGACTTCGTCGCCAGCCGCCTCATGTCGCTGTTCTCCGCCGCCGTCAACGGATTTCTTCTCCGCCATTGCCGTTGTAGCGAGTTCATCGCCGAACTAGGGCATGAACTCGATCACAGTGCTATCCTCGTCTGATTCTCAGCACATTGTGTTCATAATGCTTCTTGCCACGATTGAAACACTTCTATCCAGTCAAAACAATCCTTAGAATAGGTGTGATTTGAAAATTTAGGGTTAGGTTTCCGCCGAAACCATCTCGGACCCACCGAGTTGAAAAACTCGGTCCCACCGATTTGGCTAACGCCATTGCACTAGTAAGTCTGTAACATCCCAAAATTCTAAATTTTGGAATGTTATATTAGATAAATAACTATGCTTGTTGTCTGATTGTTTGTTTGATTAATTGAGTGAAATTGAGTGGCATTTGAAGTTTCAGAGGTTTTGGAGTTGTTGGCATTTTGGCAAGTGGAAATCATTTCAAAAACTATGCCTGATAAATACTTGTGAAAAAGTATGAGAGGAGTAAACATGACACTCCAAAAATATCAGAGGAAAAACATTGCCAAAAATTTTGAATTCAAATTTGAGTTTTATTTGAATTTTGAAAAAAACGAATTTTTATAAAATTTGGATTTTGCCCCTGGAAAATTGTTCAAATGATAGGGAATATTCCCCTGATCATTTTGATATATATATGTCCTATATAAAATATTTATATTATTATATATTTCCTCTCTTTTATTTTCAAAAAATAGAAAAAAGAAAAAAGCCCTGGCGCGCCGGCCAGCTAATCGCCCAGCCAACACCCAGGCGGCCCGGCCAATGAGGCCCGGCCCGCCAGCCCACCAGCCAGCCAACCCGGCCCGACCTAACCCCTCGCCGAAACCCATCCGGTCGGCCAACCGACGCCGCACCTCCCTCTCTCCCCGACAGCGGGCCCCCACCGCTCGTCTTCATCGCCCACGCAATCGCCACACGCCGCGTGAGATCCCGTGATCTCCGGATCTCACCCGATCCTCCCGATTCGCCTCGCGCAAGTCGACCCCCGCCTATAAATACCCCCTCACCCCATTTCCCCCTCGCCCCTCACCGGACCTCCCTCTCCCTCCACGCCCTCGCCGAGTAGCCGAACGCCCGCCGCCGCCGCCATTTGCCGCCCAGCCTCGCCCGGTCACCCCGAGCCCCGTTGACTCCACCTCCCACCTCGTCAAGCGCCGCACCGCCGGAGCCTCCGCCGACTTCCCGACCACCGAGACGCCGATGCACTGCCCGCCCGAGCCGCCCGCCGCCGCCGATCTCCGTAAGTCACCGAGTTTACCTCGCCATCCGATCTACTCCCTACGGCGTGAATTAGAAACCCCGAAGGTATGTTCTTTAAATAAAAACGGTTTTATTCCGGTTCGTTCGGTTTAGTTTAAGTTAGGGTTTTTATTTAGATCGGCCCGATTCGTTTAACCCTAGGGCCCGTTTAGCTATATTACGCATGTATGCTAATTAGGCCCATTTAGCCCGTTTTTCTTTATTTTTCATTTTCTGTTTTAACAGAATAGTTTCAGTTTTGTAAAATTCATATCTTTTAATCTACTTAATATTTTTAAGTGATTCTTTTTTTGTTGGTTTGCAAATTTCTTATAGTTTCTGTAGAAAATATAACTAGCCATGTTAAAAGTATTTAAAATTGCTTTAAATTAGATTTAGACAGAATAGTAAATCTGCTATAGAATGAGTTAGGAATATTATTTTTTAATGATTATTTTTGTCACAACTTTGTTTTGACATTGCCAAACCGTAGGAATTTATTTGGGAATTTTAGGATTAATAAAAAAATAGTTTTAATCAGAATCAAGTTATTCTTAATTAATTAACTAGCTACTGTTTTCCTATTGTTTTAGTTAGCAAATAAATTTATTTTTCATATGTGATAGATTATTCTATGTTAGTTTCTGTCACTTTAGAGCATGAACTTTTATTTATAATAAATAAAACTTTTATTTATTTACTAGTATTTGCTTTAGGCCTAATAGGAGTTTTATAATAGCTTTTAAGGTGATTCTTTTAGCTCCTAGTTGCTTGATGAATTCTTTTCTGTTAGGTAGCATAAACCCATGCTTAGGTTCTGTTAAGAAAAAATTTGTAGTGCAAAACTATTTCTTGATTGTTGTTGGATATGGGAAAACTTTGAGTTGGATTTCTTCGAGTTTTTCCTTTGGGTTTTGATTCGTTTGTTTTGTGTGATTGTGTTAGCATGTTGTTATGTTAAGTGATCATATGCTATGTGCTTATTATGGTTATTGTTTGCCTCGGTAGAATTTCCGGAGTGCGAAGCCTGCTACCACGAGTCCCTAGTTTTCAAGATCGCCAAGAAGGCAAGTTCACTTTGACCATGCTTTCATACCTATGTTTTATTGCATTTAGTGGCATCTTTGCAACCACCCCTCAAGAGTGTTATTGAATCCTTGTAGTTGAGTAGTATGCATGAGGTAGGAACCCATCACCCTGTTACCAAGCCCAGGACGTTATTTATTTTAATGCTACGCTATAGTAGACGGGGTTTGGTATGAGTGCTCAGGAGTGGTGTGAGAATGGAGAGTCTACGTCAATGACGACAACACCATGATGAAATCTGCAAGGATCAGCATCTTCAAGGCCTCAAGACTTCAAGACTCGAGACAAGAATTCAATACACACTACTGGGTGAAGGACGGTTGACGGGCACCTGGAGGAACCAGTGGTTGGCGGGATGCATGGAGAAGCGCCATGACATCTTGCGGAAAGCTTCACCCAGACTCAAAGAGACGGAAGAATACTTCATGCCCGGAAGCTTACCTGTGCAACCGCAAGTCAATATGGGCTCGCTTGGTTGACCTTAGTTGTGACTCTGGCTGGGACGGTGCTAGCAGATGTAGAACTACGGTAGGATTGGATGGGCACCGGACGGTGGTCGAGGAACTCTTGGAAGACCATGTTTGGTCATCTGGTTCTCAAACACCACGAAGTGCGAGAACGTAAAGAGAGGGATCGAATCTTGCGGGTAAAGTGTACAAACCTCTGCAGAGGGTTTAAACCTAATCGATTAGCCGTGTCCCGATTACGGACAATTTGAGCCTCCGGACTTGGATCTATCTCGGAACTCTCAACACCGGATTGATAACTTAATTGTGGGCAACTTATGATGAATTTGGGCTATGAGACATCGGTTGGCGGAATCATGTCATGATAGAAAACTCCATAGTACAGACTTCATTTATTCCTTTGATGTAGGGAAAATAAAACCAGCTTTTACGCAAACAAAACTCGATACAGAGCCATAAAGCCATATTGCATATAGTATAGTTTTATCATCTGCTTTCTCATATTGTGATCTTGCCGGTACATTCAATGTCTTGACCTACACGGCTGCAACGTATCATGTTGCAGATATTTCCTCGACAAGTAAGAGTTACGATACAGGTTACGGTCTACACTCAACCTGCCGATGGCGTTGATGGGACTCCACACCGACTACTTGTTTCACTGTGGCTTATGAGGTATATATCAGTTTACGTTAATTATACATGTGATTTCACTTTGATATATACATTGATGTACTGTGTGTGCCAGCATACTGATCCAGGGATGGCACAGATACACAGAGGCTTGACCGTCTGAGGTCGGGTCGCTACAAAGTCTCAATCTGACCGAGAATTACAAATCGGTGTGACAGATTTTAGAATATTGTGAAACCCTAGCAGTCTCGGTGCCACTGAACTGTGACTCGGTCTGACCGAGTTCACTAGTTTAGGTTCCAAAACTGCTTCGGTATCACCGAGTTTGAAAATCGGTAGATCCGAAATGCTTTCTGTGGAAAACTAAAACTAAGTTTTTGAATCATTCTTTTGCAAAAATCTCTGCATTTTGTGATGCTCATCCACTCTACCTCATCTATAACTATTCACAGGTCAGCGATCGGTGTGTGCAGCATGTCGCACCAAAGTGACAGCCGAGAACAAGTCAAGAGCAGATTCACATGAGTGAGGGCACTAGTCCCTCTAGCAGCTCGAGATGAGGGGAGCGAAGCTCTCCCAAAGAATTTGCCCAAGGCTGCCACAAGGACAAGGAAGAAGAAGACCTCGAGTCCGAGGATGAGGATTATGTGGCAGTTGAGGATGAGGCAAGTTCAAAGAAGAAAGTGCTCAAGAAGGAGTACAGCTCAACCGCAGTTAAGCCAGAATGAAGATCAAAAGGCCTGCAGGAAGACAACCAATGTCCAAAGCCGAGTCTCCACTCAAGCTTCTTTGGAATCCCAACCCAAAGAGCCTGCTGCTTTGAAGGAAAGAAAAGGAACGAAAGGGTCAAGAAGACCATGGCCAGAGTAATAGGAAAGCCTTCCATGATGGAGGAAGAGGAAGAAGAAGAGGTTGCTGAACCAGCACCCAAGGCACAAAAGCTGATGGGTGATGCTATAAAGTAAGGGGCTGCAACTTCAAAGCCCAAAGTAGCACCCAAAGCTGCCCCCAAGCCCAAGAGTGCACCTAAGAGAAATACCAGGAATATACCAGCTGCTGAAAAGAACAAGGCCCCAATGCCTGATGTTGCTACTGAGGAAGATGGCAAAGGGCAGGTCCTAAGGAAGCTCAAACCCAAGATTCCAGACCACAATGATGCTCATCCTATGGCTGAAAACATGAAGATCAGGAGAGACTTAGGGTTGAGGCTATGGAGAGAGTCAGATCCATATGCCACCAGGAGAAGGACTGATGTAGATTACAGGTTCCACACCAAGGAGCAACAGGACTTCTATGAGACCATCTTATTGGATAAGAAGCCCATAGTATGTGATATGAGGTGGGTCGACTGGACCTACATTCAGGAGAATGAAGAACACTATCCTAGAGCGTATGACAGCTTCAAGGTCGTGTGGAGTTGCAGATTTTGTTGGGCGTAAGCTCACAAACCTGGAATGATGAGCTCATTATGCAATTCTACTCCACAAAGACATTTCTATCCAGATGGCAGGATAGTTTGGATGTCAGAAGGAACGAGATACCAATCAACCATAGAGGAATGGGCAAGTCTGATCAATGGCCCAAAGGAAAGTGAAGATGACTTGGACATTTATGCCAAGAAGAAGATGGATCACAACTCAATGTCACAGATGTACAAGGAGATCCCAGATGATGCACTTGAGACTTTCAAGTTTGGATCAGTTCATTTTGTTCTATCAGGGCTACCAACGATCAAATGGATCCTAAGGCACACTTTGTTGCCCAAATCAGGTGACCACAACATGATCAGAGGGCATGCAATTAACTTGCTTCACATTTTTGATGTGCCCCAGAAATTTAAGGTCATGAGCCTCATAGTTGAAACTATCAAGAGGACGACAGCAGACCAAAAGAGGAGCTGTGGATATGCCCCACAAATCCAGGAGTTGATTAACTCAAAGATGGGCACAGGGAAGTATCTGTTGGATAAAGAACACTTAGTTCTCTATCCTGAATTTGAGGACAATCAAGTTGTCATGACTGAGAATGAACCATCATCAGTACAAGCTCAAGAGAAGAAGGAGAAGGCAAGGAAAGAGAAGGCTGCCAAGATGCCAACTCTAGCAGAGGCATCTGAGTACTTTCTGAAGAACAAGCAGGAGAAACTTGGTTACTTGATAGCATCAACTCAACGGATTGAGAAGGGGTTGGCCACCCTAACTCAAAACCAGGAGAGCCTGGAAAGAATCAAGGAACAAAAATTCTATGATCTTGATGTCAAAGTAAATGAGATTCAGTCAGCTGTGGAGCAGCTACAGGATGACATGCAGGAGAGGAAGGGCAGGACAACAACTGATGCATTTGCCAGAGTGCCTCGAGCTCAGAGATCAGCTGCAGAGCCAGTACCAGTCACCAGAGTCACTTCATCTGCTCCAGCTACAGCTCCAATGCAACTAGCTCCAGCACCAACTCCTTCAGCTCCTTCCACATCCACTAAAGTCTTCGTCCAAGGAGCCATCTCTACGCCACCAGAAGAAGACCAAGCCTGAGAGACGATATAGTCCTATGCATTTTCTAGGAACTTTTTGGTAACTTGTTGCAAAAGGGGGAGAAAAATGTATAGATCATAGGCTTCGAGAGAGAGATTTATTGCTTTTTGTTCTCTCTTGTCTTCTTGGTTGAACTTTGTTTGCTTTTGATTGCTGGAGATACTATGCTATTACATGTGCTATTACCTGTGAGACATTGATGATCATGTGTTTGATCATAAGCTACACTTATGATTGTTATATGATATTATCTTACTTATCCTTATATAATCATTCACTTTGCTTGGTGTAGGACCTTGAGAAGAGGTGTCTAGAAGGGGGGGATTAGACACTAAGTACCAAAGTTGCAGTTTTTAAGTTTCTTTAAAGTTTGAGTGGAGTTTAGGCACAAGTTTAACATTCACAACATATAGCAAGCAAGCATGCAAAGAGTATATGAGCAGCGGAAGATAAAGCATGCAACTTGCAAGAATGTAAAGGGAAGGGATTGGAGGATTCAAACGCAATTTGGAGACACGGATGTTTTTGGCGTGGTTCCGATAGGTGGTGCTATCGTACATCCACGTTGATGGAGACTTCAACCCACGAAGGGTAACGGTTCTGCTGAGTCCACGGAGGGCTCCACCCACGAAGGGTCCACGAAGAAGCAACCTTGTCTATCCCACCATGGCCGTCGCCCACGAAGGACTTGCCTCACTAGCGGTATATCTTCACGAAGTAGGCGATCTCCTTGCCCTTACAAACTCCTTGGTTCAACTCCACAATCTTGTCGGAGGCTCCCAAGTGACACCTAGCCAATCTAGGAGACACCACTCTCCAAGAAGTAACAAATGGTGCGTTGATGATGAACTCCTTGCTCTTTTGCTTCAAATGATAGTCTCCCCAACACTCAACTCTCTCTCATAGGATTTGGATCTGGTGGAAAGAGGGTTTGAGTGGAAAGCAACTTGGGGAAGGCTAGAGATCAAGATTCATATGGTAGGAATGGAATATCTTTGCCTCAACACATGAGTAGGTAGTTCTCTCTCAGAAATAGGATGCTGGAAGTGTAGGTTCAGTCCGATGGCTCTCTCCACGAATGAAGAGGAGGTGGAGGGGTATATATAGCCTCCACACAAAATCTAACCGTTACACACAATCTACCAAACTCGGTGGGACCGAATCGTTAAACTCAGTCGAGACCGATTTACCAAATAATGTGACCGTTAGGGTTTTCAAGGACCGAATGCAACTCGGTGGGACCGATTCGTTAGGGTTAGGGCATAACGTAATCTCGGTAAGACCGATTACACAAACTCGGTGGGACCGATTTTGGTAATAAGCTTTCCAGAGAGTTGGTCAGCAAACTCGGTTTGACCGATTATCAAACTTCGGTGGGACCGATTTTGATAATAAGTTAACAGAGAGTTTGCATTGTAATCTCGGTAGTACCGATTGCTCAAACTTCGGTGAGACCGATTTTGATAATGGACATACACAGAGAGATTATAATCCCATCTCGGTGAGACCGAGATCCCTATCGGTGAGACTGATTTGCCTAGGGTTTGTGGCGTTGGCTAAGACATCCAAACTCGGTGGCGCCCGGATAGAAAGAATCGAGTGGGGCAGTTTGACTTTAGGTTTAGGACAAATGTGTGGAAGTAGGAAAGTAGTTGAGGGTATTTGGAGCATATCACTAAGCACTTTGAAGCAAGAGGCTCATTACGCAACACCTCATTCCTCCTTGATAGTATTGGCTTTTCCTATAGACTCAATGTGATCTTGGATCACTAAAATGTAAAATGAAGAGTCTTGAGCTTGAAGCTTGAGCCAATCCTTTGTCCTTAGCATCTTGAAGGAGTTCCCACATCCTTTAGTCCATGCCACTCCATTGTTGAACTTATCTTAAACATACTAGAGAAAAGTGTTAGTCCAACAAGAGATATGTTGTCATTAATTACTAAAACCCCCTAGGGAGCACTTGTGCTTTCAATCTCCCCCTTTTTGGTAATTGATGGCAACATACATCAAAGCTTTAGATAAAGATATAAAGAATAGCAAGTAAAGCTTTGGAAAGACATGTAACAAGCATAGGCTCCCCCTACATGTATGCAATCATGTGAATATGAAATATAGAAGCATGTGATAGCATAACCATGATAGAGCAGGCAATGTGTTACATATATATTTGCTATATGCATCAGAGCAAAAAGTATTAAAGAGAATACCTTCATGCCCATGAGTCCTTCTTGCAAAGAGTATGTACATCGGCAAGAATTCCTCATACACATGATTGTGATGCATATATTTACCTTGTGGTCTTGAGTTGGCTTAGGATGGAATGAACCTGTGAAAACAAGGTTAGATAACACAGATGCATCTACTACCCAGAGCAAACAAAAGAAACCACAAGAATACCAAGACTGAGATGACATGTAGAGAGTGAGTACTGAGTACCACATTGGATTAGACATGTCCCCAAGAGTAAAGATATGCAATGAATTTAAATGATCTCTTTCCCTTAGATCTCTTGCTCCCCCTGAATCTAACATGGGATACCGGGAGAAGATAGGGAACAGAAAATCAGAGTAGAAGGAAAACAGAATGAAAGATATGACTGATGATCGAGCTAAAGTTCAGAGCTAATGTATGCTAATGCAAAATTGAGCACAACAGATCATATGAACATGTCTCTCCCCTCAAGAACACATGTGGACATCTCTCCTCTTGAACACCAAGCATCTGGGATCCTTGAGAAATACTTTCTACTTAAGTATCCTCTCCCCCTGGAGACCTCTCTCGTCTTTTGAGGGTCTCTCCCCCTAGAAGGTCTCTCTCTCCCTTAAGAAGAAAGGTGATAAGTTTTGATGCTCTCTCTCTATCTCCAAATGATAAGCTTTGATGTTCTTTCTCTCCCTTTGACATCAATTTCCAAGAAGGGTCTTCGAGTCTGTCGAATGGGTTTGGTCCTTGAGACACGTAACAAAGCAATGATGAAAATGTGATGCTTGTAGAGGACAAGATTCATTGAGTGGAGCTGGATCAGAAGAAACACGGAATATGTGGCAAAGAGTTTTTCCTGTTATGAAATCGGTGGCACCGAGTGGTATGCTTCGGTCGTACGAAAAGATTCGGTTGGTCCGAAAACAACAAATTGGTGTAACCGAGTTCATCGCAGAGAGAACACTTGTCACCTCAGCTCACTAGACTAGTAAGATCTCACAAAGATTTGCAAGGAATTAACTGAAAGATATGCAAGGAATTAGAAGCAGAAAATGCAGAGAAAACAGAAAGAAATCTAGATGAAGTTTTTTTTTAAAGGGGAAACACAAATGCATGAGACAAATGCAAAAACTCAGAAAAGAACACAGGAGAACTTCATCTAGAGATGGTCGGCGACAAAGTCACCTATGTTAGAGTATATTGACTTAGGAGTCAAGTGAGATCACTTGATCATAGGCCATACTCATCATTTAAACTCAAAATGGGGTTGCCATTTTTCGTTTAAGCATCTTGATGTATTCACATCTTGTCGAGTTGCTTTATCTCATGACTCGGAGTAAAGCTTCTCTAAGATGGAATAACATACCTTGGTTGGTGGTGTTGTCCATGTAGTTGAACTTGCGTGGGTTGCTCAAGGTTGATGTAGCTCATCAAGAATTTGGAGCACCACTTGGAATTTGAGTCCATCTACCTACATGGGTTAGTTCTTGCAAGGAAGAGCACTTGTATATCCAAAATGACAATCATGAAACTCAACATAGAATTTGTCAAAGGATATGTTTGAATGGTTTCGTGCTTCCTTGTCTTCAACCACCTTGTGTAGAGACTTGGTGATGTAGAGATTGCTCAAGATATGAGTAGGTTTCAACCCCATGGAATTTGATTCAACCAAGTACCTACATGGGTTAGATAACATGCAAGATACAAATATATCCAAGACATAAGTTTTTCATCATAAGAGAAATATCAAGGATTAGTCATAAGCTCATGTCTTGCATGTATCCAATGGAGTTTCTACTCCAAGTTTGAAGCATCAATGATGTTCAATTCTCCTCTTAACCTGCAAAACACTTTCTCATCAAGAGGTTTAGTGAATATATCCGCTAATTGCTTTTCGGTGCGAACATGCTTAAGATCAATGTCACCCTTAGCAACATGATCTCGAATGAAATGATGACGAACTTCAATATGCTTAGTTCGAGAATGTTGCACAGGATTATGACCAATTTTGATAGCACTTTCATTATCACAAAGCAATGGAACATGTCTCACATATATCCCATAATCTTTAAGAGTTTGGGTCATCCAAAGTAATTGAGCACAACATGAACCAGCGGCAATATATTCAGCTTTCAAGGTGGATAAGGATACCGAGTTTTGTTTCTTGGAGGACCAAGACACAAGAGATCTACCAAGAAATTGACAAGTACCCGAAGTGGACTTTCTATCAACCTTGTCTTCGGCATAGTCCGAGTCGGAATAGCCAACAAGATCAAAAGATGCCCTCTTAGGATACCAAATGCAAAAATTTGGTGTATGGATTAAGTATCTCACTATTCTTTTCACGGCCTTAAGATGACATTCTTTAGGGGCAGCTTGATATCGTGCACACATGCACACACTTAGCATAATATCGGGACGTGAAGCACATAGATATAACAATGAACCAATCATAGAGCGATAAACCTTTTGATCAACCGTTCACCATCTTTGGTTAAGTCAAGATGTCCACTAGTAGGCATGGGTATAGTCATACCTTTGCATTCTTGCATATTGAACTTCTTGAATAAGTCCTTGGTGTACTTTGTTTGCGAGACAAAAGTACCTTCCTTAGTTTGCTTGATTTGCAAACCAAGAAAGAATTTGAGTTCACTCATCATAGACATCTCAAACTTCTCCGACATTAGCTTCCCAAACATTTCACTAAAATGAGGGTTAGTTGAACCAAATATAATATCATCAACATAAATTTGGCACACAAAGAGTTCACCATTAACCCTTTTAGTAAAAAGAGTAGAATCAATTTTCCCAATTTCAAAACCTTTTTCAATAAGGAACTTGGTCAAGCATTTATACAATGCTCTAGGAGATTGTTTAAGTCCATAAAGAGCTTTGTGAAGTTTGTAAACATGATTGGGTTTCTTAGGATTGACAAAGCCGGGAGGTTGTTTAACATAAACTTCCTCCTCTATTTCACCATTTAGAAAAGCACTTTTAATGTCCATTTGGTACAAGGTGATATCATGGTGATTAGCATAGGCAAGTAAGATGCGAATGGACTCAAGTCTAGCAACGGGAGCGTAAGTCTCACCATAGTCCATACCTAAGACTTGTGTGTAGCCTTGGGCGATTTAGACGTGCTTTGTTGCGAACTACTTGTCCATCTTCATCTTGCTTGTTGTGAAACACCCATTTGGAACCGATGATGTTGTGGTTGTTGTCGGGCTTCTCAACCAATGTCCAAACTTGGTTCCTCTCAAAGTTGTGTAGCTCTTCATGCATAGCATTTATACAATCCGGATCTTCCAATGCTTCTTCGACCTTCATAGGTTCAATGCTAGAGATGAAAGAATAGTTTTCACAAAAGTTAGCTAAACGAGTTTTAGAGCGAGTGATTCTCCCGGTTTGAATATCATTGTAGATTTGCTCGACGGGATGGTCTTTAGCAATTCTTGCTCGAACTCGTGAAAGCTTTTGCTTGGGTCTTCGTTGAGCATCTTCTTCATCTTGTTCTTCTTCTTGCCCTTCTTCATTGTTGGCGTTGTCGTTCTCTTGTCATGGTGGAGAAGGAGGTTGTTGACGTTCATCTTGATGCACTTCCTCGTTTTCTTCATCTTGGTGTGTCACACATGTGGATGCTTCAGATCAACTCTTGGTTCACCTTGTCGTGAAGTAGAAGCTTCCACTTGCACGGACGAGGTACTCTCCTTCACCTCCGTTGGATGGACCTTGCCAATAGACAAGTCTTGGATTGCTTCCGAAGGATCTTTGTCTCCTACATCAATTGGCAATTGCTCTACTTGCAAGCCGTTAGATTCATCAAACTTCACATCTACCGTCTCTTCAACCTTTCGGGTGAAATTGTTGTAGACACGGTAAGTGTGAGAGTTTGAGCCATAACCTAGTAGGAAACCTTCATGAGACTTAGGAGCAAATTTAGAACGACGATGCTTATCAAGAATGTAGCACTTCTAGCCGAATACTCGAAAGTATCCAACTTGGGGTTTGTTACCGGTGAGTAGCTCGTATGCCGTCTTGCTGAGTAGCTTGTGAAGATACAAGCGATTTGTTGCATGACAAGCTGTCTCAACCGCTTCTCGCCCAAAAGTGCTTCGCGTCTTGTACTCATCAAGCATCGTTCTCGCCATTTCGATGAGTGTTCGGTTCTTCCTCTCAACAACTCCATTTTGTTGAGGTGTGTACATAGCCGAGAACTCGTGTGAAATCCCTTCTTCGTCAAGAAAGGTGTCCACATTTGTGTTCTTGAACTCCGTTCCGTTGTCGCTGCGAACCTTCTTGATCTTCACTTAAAATTGGTTTTGGGCCTTCCTAGCGAAGTTTTTGAAGATCTTTTGGACCTGCGATTTATCATCGAGAAAGAACACCCACGTAAATCTAGAAAAATCATCAACTATAACTAGACCAAAAGAATTTCCACCGAGACTCTTGTAAGAGTTGGGACCAAAGAGATCCATGTGAAGTAGCTCGAGTGGCCTCTTCGTGGTCATGATGTTCTTCACGGATGCCTTCCTCCAACATGTTTACCTTCTTGACAAGCACCGCAAAGTCTATCCTTATCAAATATGACATCATTAACTCCAAGGATATGATTCCCCTTAATAAGCTTGTCAAGGTTTCGTGATACCAACATGACCTAATCGTCTATGCCATAACCAGCCTTTTGAGGATTTAGCAATGAAGCAAGTTTTAGGTTGAGCCTTTTTAGTGAAATCAACAATGTATAGATCACCTCTATGCACACCAATAAAGACCATTTTATGATTATCTCGACGAAACACTTGGCAATCTACTTCAGTAAATAGAACATTGAAACCGAAATCAGCAAGTCTAGACACTGAAAGTAAGTTGTAACCAAGAGATTCAACGAGCATAACAATTTGTATGGAGCTATCATGTCATATGGCCACCTTACCGAGGCCAACCACCTTACCCTTTGAGTTGTCACTGAAAGTGACATACTTTCGAGGACTATCATTATCAGCAAGCTCACGAAACATGTCTTTATCTCCGGTCATGTGATCGGTACATCCACTATCAAGAACCCATTCCTTTCCTCGACATATATCCTCAAGATTTGCCATAAGACCAAAATGTCTCATTGCATCATCAAGATCAAGTCACTATCATCATCCTTATCATAGTATCCATGTTCAACATCGTCATGTGGTGGATCAAATCCTAGAGAGGGTGATTCATTAAAATGAGTTTGACAATAATCTTGTCTATGAATTCTTATAGCTTCGTAAATAATGTCACTAATAATACCAACATTTCCTTTGGCACGCATAAGGTTTGTAAGCTCAAATAGACGATCACCAAACATAGGATCACTAGTATTCATTTTGCTCAAGGCAATAGACTTATGGAGAATTTCATCTAGATTTTTCAAGGAATAATCTGGAAATCGTTCCTCAAGAAATTTCCATATGGTGTAGGCACACTTAAAAGTAGGCAAACATCCAATCAAGTTTCTAGGCAATCCTCTAATGATAAGTTCGGCGGTTCTAAGATTCCTAACCATGTCAATTGACTCATCATGGGTTGGATGCATAGGATCAACATAAGGTGCACAAGGGCTAGGAATGTACTTGTTAAAATGATATTGATTGAAAATAACAAGCATCTCATTTTTCCACTCACGAAAATACTCTCCATCAAGAATAGGCACTCTATGTCTAAGACTCCCCAAAGTAGTCTCATCCATCTTCCTCCAATGGTGATTAAACCAAGGCAATGGAGACCAATGCTCTGATACCACTTGTAGGACCTTGAGAAGAGGTGTCTAGAAGGGGGGGATTAGACACTAAGTACCAAAGTTGCAGTTTTTAAGTTTCTTTAAAGTTTGAGTGGAGTTTAGGCACAAGTTTAACATTCACAACATATAGCAAGCAAGCATGCAAAGAGTATATGAGCAGCGGAAAATAAAGCATGCAACTTGCAAGAATGTAAAGGGAAGGGATTGGAGGATTCAAACGCAATTTGGAGACACGGATGTTTTTGGCGTGGTTCCGATAGGTGGTGCTATCGTACATCCACGTTGATGGAGACTTCAACCCACGAAGGGTAGCAGTTCTTGTGAGTCCATGGAGGGCTCCACCCACGAAGGGTCCACGAAGAAGCAACCTTGTCTATCCCACCATGGCCGTCGCCCACGAAGGACTTGCCTCACTAGCGGTAGATCTTCATGAAGTAGGCGATCTCCTTGCCCTTACAAACTCCTTGGTTCAACTCCACAATCTTGTCGGAGGCTCCCAAGTGACACCTAGCCAATCTAGGAGACACCACTCTCCAAGAAGTAACAAATGGTGCATTGATGATGAACTCCTTGCTCTTGTGCTTCAAATGATAGTCTCCCCAACACTCAACTCTCTCTCTCATAGGATTTGGATCTGGTGGAAAGAGGGTTTGAGTGTAAAGCAACTAGGGGAAGGCTAGAGATCAAGATTCATATGGTAGGAATGGAATATCTTTGCCTCAACACATCAAGAGGTAGTTCTCTCTCGTAAATAGGATGCCGGAAGTGTAGGTTCAGTCCGATGGCTCTCTCCACGAATGAAGAGGAGGTGGAGGGTATATATAGCCTCCACACAAAATCTAACCGTTACACACAATTTACCAAACTCGGTGGGACCGAATCGTTAAACTCGGTCAGACCGATTTAGCAAATAATGTGACCGTTAGGGTTTTCGGTGGGACCGGAATGCAACTCGGTGGGACCGATTCGGTTAGGGTTAGGGCATAACGTAATCTTGGTAAGACCGATTACACAAACTCGGTGGGACCAATTTTGGTAATAACTTTCCAGAGAGTTGTTCATGCAAACTCGGTTTGACCGATTATCAAACTCGGTGGGACCGATTTTGATAATAAGTTAACCAGAGAGTTTGCATTGTAATCTCGGTAGTACCGATTGCTCAAACTCGGTGAGACCGATTTTGATAATGGACGTATACAGAGAGATTACAATCCCATCTCGGTGATACCGAGATCCCTATCGGTGAGACCGATTTGCCTAGGGTTTGTGGCAGTGGCTAAGACATCCAAACTCGGTGGCGCCGGATAGAAAGAATCGGGGGCCGAGTTTGACTTTAGGTTTAGGACAAATGTGTGGAAGTAGGAAAGTAGTTGAGGGTATTTGGAGCATATCACTAAGCACTTTGAAGCAAGAGGCTCATTACGCAACACCTCATTCCTCCTTGATAGTATTGGCTTTTCCTATAGACTCAATGTGATCTTGGATCACTAAAATGTAAAATGAAGAGTCTTGAGCTTGAAGCTTGAGCCAATCCTTTGTCCTTAGCATCTTGAAGGAGTTCCCACATCCTTTAGTCCATGCCACTCCATTGTTGAACTTATCTGAAACATACTAGATAAAACTGTTAGTCCAACAAGAGATATGTTGTCATTAATTACCAAAACCACCTAGGGAGCACTTGTGCTTTCACTTGGTGATGAGTGCATGTATTCAATCTTTATTATTTTGAGCGCTCCACCAAGATGTATGTGACATGGAAGAGTAACCCATGAGCCTAATTCCTTGTGCATTTGCAGTCCAAAGAAAATCTTAAAATGTGCACAAATTTAGGGGGAGCTCTTGCTTACCACATACTTCTCAAAGCGACGATGTTTTTCAATCTTATTATCATTTGTCGAAGCTTTGATCTATATGTTGTCATCAATCCAAAAAGGGGGAGATTGAAAGTGCAACTATCCCTAGGTGGTTTTGGTAATTCATAACAACATATAGCTCATTGAGCTAATGCTATTCCAGGACAAATATTTCAGGAAAGCTCAACGAATGGCATGGCATGGATGATGAAAGTGGATCCCTCAAAATATTAAAGGCAAAGGATTGGCTCAAGCTCAAAAGCTCAAGACTCAACATTTTACATTTTAGTGATCCAAGATCACATTGAGTATATAGGAAAATCCAATACTATCAAGGAGGGATGAGGTGTTGCTTAATTAGCCTCTTGCATCATGTGCTTAGTGATATGCTCCAAAACCCTCCATTACTTTCTCACATCCACATATGACCTAAACCTAAAGTCAAACTCGGCCCTACCGATTCTTTCTATCCGACGCCACCGAGTTCAATTGTCATAGCCACTGCCACAAACCCTAGGCAAATCGGTCTCACTGTAGGACCTTGAGAAGAGGTGTCTAGAGGGGGGGTGATTAGACACTAAGTATGAAAGTTACAGTTTTTAAGTTTCTTTAAAGTTTGGGTGGAGTTTAGGCACAAGTTTAACATTCACAACATATAGCAAGCAAGCATGCAAGGAGTATATGAGCAGCGGAAAATAAAGCATGCAACTTGCAAGAATGTAAAGGGAAGGGATTGGAGGATTCAAACGCAATTGGAGACACGGATGTTTTTGGCGTGGTTCCGATAGGTGGTGCTATCGTACATCCACGTTGATGGAGACTTCAACCCACGAAGGGTAGCAGTTGCTGAGTCCACGGAGGGCTCCACCCACGAAGGTTCCACGAAGAAGCAACCTTGTCTATCCCACCATGGCCGCCGCCCACGAAGGACTTGCCTCACTAGCGGTAGATCTTCACGAAGTAGGCGATCTCCTTGCCCTTACAAACTCCTTGGTTCAACTCCACAATCTTGTCGGAGGCTCCCAAGTGACACCTAGCCAATCTAGGAGACACCACTCTCCAAGAAGTAACAAATGGTGTGTTGATGATGAACTCCTTGCTCTTGTGCTTCAAATGATAGTCTCCCCAACACTCAACTCTCTCTCATAGGATTTGGATCTGGTGGAAAGATGATTTGAGTGGAAAGCAACTTGGGGAAGGCTAGAGATCAAGATTCATATGGTAGGAATGGAATATCTTGGCCTCAACACATGAGTAGGTAGTTCTCTCTCGAAATAGGATCTTTGGAAGTGTAGGTTCAGTCGATGGCTCTCTCCGAATGAAGAGGAGGTGGAGGGGTATATATAGCCTCCACACAAAATCCAACCATTACACACAATTTACCAAACTCGGTGGGACCGAATAGTTAAACTCGGTCAGACCGATTTTGCAAATAATGTGACCGTTAGGGTTTTTGGTGGGACCGAAATGCAACTCGGTGGGACCGATATGGTTAGGGTTAGGGCATAACGTAATCTCGGTAAGACCGATTACACAAACTCGGTGGGACCGATTTTGGTAATAAGCTTTCCAGAGAGTTGGTCAGGCAAACTCGGTTTGACCGATTATCAAACTCGATGGGACCGATTTTGATAATAAGTTAACCAAAGAGTTTGCATTGTAATCTCGGTAGTACCGATTGCTCAAACTCGGTGAGACCGATTTTGATAATGGACATACACAGAGAGATTACAATCCCATCTCAGTGAGACCGAGATCCCTATCAGTGAGACCGATTTGCCTAGGGTTTGTGGCAGTGGCTAAGATATCCAAACTCGGTGGCGCCGGATAGAAAGAATCAGTGGGGCCGAGTTTGACTTTAGGTTTAGGACATATGTGTGGAAGTGGGAAAGTAGCTGAGGGTTTTGGAGCATATCACTAAGCACATGAAGCAAGAGGCTCATTAAGCAACACCTCATCCCTCCTTGATAGTATTGGCTTTTCCTATAGACTCAATGTGATCTTGGATCACTAAAATGGAAAAATGAAGAGTCTTGAGCTTGAAGCTTGAGCCAATCCTTTGTCCTTAGCATCTTGAAGGAGTTCCCACATCCTTTAGTCCATGCCACTCCATTGTTGAACTTATCTGAATAATACTAGAGAAAAGTGTTAGTCCAACAAGAGATATGTTGTCATTAATTACCAAAACCACCTAGGGAGCAATTGTGCTTTCAATCTCCCCCTTTTTGGTAATTGATGGCAACATACATCAAAGCTTTAGATAAATATATAAAGAGTAGCAAGTAAAGCTTTGGAAAGACATGTAACAAGCATAGGCTCCCCCTACATGTATGCAATCATGTGAATATGAATTATAGAAGCATGTGATAGCATAACCATGATAGAGCAGGCAATGTGTTACATGTATCTTGGCTATATGCATCGAGCAAAAAGTATTAAAGAGAATACCTTCATGCCCATGAGTCCTTCTTGCAAACAGTATGTACATCAGCAATAATTCCTGATACACATGATTGTGATGCATATACTTACCTTGTGGTCTTGAGTTGGCTTAGGACGGAATTAACCTGCGTAAACAAGGTTAGATAACACAGATGCATCTACTAGCCAGAGCAAACAAAAGAAACCACAAGAATACCAAGACTGAGATGACATGTAGAGAGTGAGTACTGAGTACCACATTGGATTAGACATGTCCCCAAGAGTAAAGATATGCAATGAATTTAACTGATCTCTTTCCCTTAGATGTCTTGCTCCCCCTGAATCTAACATGGGATACTGGGAGAAGATAGGGAACAGAAAACCAGAGCTGAAGGAAAACAGAGCTGAAAGATATGAATGATGATCAGCGCTAAAGTTCAGAGCTAATGTATGCTAATGCAAAAATTTAGCACAACAGATCATATGAACATGTCTCTCCCCTCAAGAAGACATGTGGACATCTCTCCTCTTGAACACAAAGCATCTGGGATCCTTGAGAAATACTTTCTATTAGTATTCTCTCCCCTCGAGATCTCTCTCCCCCTGAAGGATCTCTCTCTCCTTCTCTGATGTGATCTCTCTCTCTCTAAATGATAAGCTTTGATGTGATCTCTCTCTCCCCCTTTGACATCAATTTCCAAGAAGAGCTTGATTAAGATGTAATCTCTCTCTCCCCTCTAGAATTTGTCATGAATGGGTTTGATCCTTGAGTCACAACATAAAGCAATGATAAAAATGTGATGCTTGTAGAGGGCAAGATTCATTGAGTGGAGCTGGATCAGAAGAAACACAGAATATGTGGCAAAGAATTTTTCCTGTTATGAAATCGGTGGCACCGAGTTGTAGGCTTCGGTTGCACCGAAAGGATTCGGTTGGACCGAAAACAACAAATCGGTTGAACCGAGTTCATCGCAGAGAAAACACTTGTCATCTCAGCTCACTAGACTAGTAAGATCTCACAAAGATTTGCAAGGAATTAACTGAAAGATATGCAAGGAGTTAGATGCAGAAAATACAGAGAAAACAGAAAGAAATCTAGATGAAGTTTTTTTTTTGAAAGGGAAAACACAAATGCATGAGACAAATGCAAAAACTCAGAAAAGAACACAGGAGAACTTCATCTAGAGATGGTCGGCGACAAAGTCACCTATGTTAGAGTATATTGACTTAGGAGTCAAGTGAGATCACTTGATCATAGGCCATACTCATCGTTTAAGCTCAAAATGGGGTTTCCATTTTTCGTTTAAGCATCTTGATGTATTCACATCTTGTCGAGTTGCTTTAACTCATGACTCGGAGTAAAGCTTCTCTAAGATGGAATAACATACCTTGGTTGGTGGTGTTGTCCATGTAGTTGAACTTGCGTGGGTTGCTCAAGGTTGATGTAGCTCATCAAGAATTTGGAGCACCACTTGGAATTTGAGTCCATCTACCTACATGGGTTAGTTCTTGCAAGGAAGAGCACTTGTATATCCAAAAATGACAATCATGAAACTCAACATAGAATTTGTCAAAGGATATGTTTGAATGGTTTCGTGCTTCCTTGTCTTCAACCACCTTGTGTAGAGACTTGGTGATGTAGAGATTGCTCAAGATATGAGTAGGTTTCAACCCCATGGAATTTGATTCAACCAAGTACCTACATGGGTTAGATAACATGCAAGATACAAATATATCCAAGACATAAGTTTTTCATCATAAGAGAAATATCAAGGATTAGTCATAAGCTCATGTCTTGCATGTATCCAATGGAGTTTCTACTCCAAGTTTGAAGCATCAATGATGTTCAATTCTCCTCTTAACCTGCAAAACACTTTATCATCAAGAGGTTTAGTGAATATATCCGCTAATTGCTTTTCGGTGCTTGAACATGCTTAAGATCAATGTCACCCTTAGCAACATGATCTCGAATGAAATGATGACGAACTTCAATATGCTTAGTTCGAGAATGTTGCACAGGATTATGACCAATTTTGATAGCACTTTCATTATCACAAAGCAATGGAACATGTCTCACATATATCCCATAGTCTTTAAGAGTTTGGGTCATCCAAAGTGAGCACAACATGAACCAGCTGACAATATATTCAGCTTCAAGTGATGGATAAGGATACTGAGTTTTGTTTCTTGGAGGACCAAGACACAAGAGATCTACCAAGAAATTGACAAGTACCCGAAGTGGACTTTCTATCAACCTTGTCTCCGGCATAGTCCGAGTCGGAATAGCCAACAAGATCAAAAGAGGCCCTTTTAGGATACCAAATGCCAAAATTTGGTGTATGGATTAAGTATCTCACTATCCTTTTCACGGCCTTAACATGACATTCTTTAGGGGCAGCTTGATATCGTGCACACATGCACACACTTAGCATAATATCGGGACGTGAAGCACATAGATATAACAATGAACCAATCATAGAGCGATAAACCTTTTGATCAACCGGTTCACCATCTTTGGTCAAGTCAAGATGTCCACTAGTAGGCATGGGTGTAGTCATACCTTTGCATTCTTGCATATTGAACTTCTTGAATAAGTCCTTTGGTGTACTTTGTTTGAGAAACAAAAGTACCTTCCTTAGTTTGCTTGATTTGCAAACCAAGAAACAATTTGAGTTCACTCATCATAGACATCTCAAACTTCTCCGACATTAGCTTCCCAAACTTTTCACTAAAATGAGGGTTAGTTGAACCAAATATAATATCATCAACATAAATTTGGCACACAAAGAGTTCGCCATTAACCCTTTTAGTAAAAAGAGTAGAATCAATTTTCCCAATTTCAAAGCCTTTTTCAATAAGGAACTTGGTCAAGCATTTATACCATGCTCTAGGAGCTTGTTTAAGACCATAAAGAGCTTTGTGAAGTTTGTAAACATGATTGGGTTTCTTAGGATTGACAAAGCCGGAGGTTGTTTAACATAAACTTCATCCACTATTTCACCATTTAGAAAAGCACTTTTAATGTCCATTTGGTACAAGGTGATATCATGGTGATTAGCATAGGCAAGTAAGATGCGAATGGACTCAAGTCTAGCAACGGGGGCGTAAGTCTCACCATAGTCCATACCTTCGACTTGTGTGTAGCCTTGGGCGACGAGACATGCTTTGTTGCGAACTACTGTCCATCTTCATCTTGCTTGTTGCGAAACACCCATTGGTACCGATGATGTTGTGGTTGTTGTCGGGCTTCTCGACCAATGTCCAAACTTGGTTCCTCTCAAAGTTGTGTAGCTCTTCATGCATAGCATTTATCCAATACGGATCTTCCAATGCTTCTTCGACCTTCATAGGTTCAATGCTAGAGATCAAAGAATAGTTTTCACAAAAGTTAGCTAAACGAGTTTTAGAGCGAGTGATTCTCCCGGTTTGAATATCATTATAGCTTTGCTCGACGGGATGGTCTTTAGCAATTCTTGCTCGAACTTGTGAAAGCTTTTGCTTGGGTCTTCGTTGAACATCTTCTTCATCTTGTTCTTCTTCTTGGCCTTCTTCATTGTTGGCGTTGTCGTTCTCTTGTCGTGGTGGAGAAGGAGTTTGTTGACGTTCATCTTGATGCACTTACTCGATTTCTTCATCTTGGTGTGTCCCGCTTGTGGATGCTTCCGTATCAACTCTTGGTTCACCTTGTCGTGAAGTAGAAGCTTCCACTTGGACGGACGAGGTACTCTTCTTCACCTCCGTTGGACGGACCTTGCCAAAGACAAGTCTTGGATTGCTTCCGAAGGATCTTTGTCTCCTACATCAATTGGCAATTGCTCTACTTGCGAGCCGTTAGATTCATCAAACTTCACATCTACCGTCTCTTCAACCTTTCGGGTGAAATTGTTGTAGACACGGTAAGTGTGAGAGTTTGAGCCATAACCTAGTAGGAAACCTTCATGAGACTTAGGAGCAAATTTAGAACGACGATGCTTATCAAGAATGTAGCACTTTGACCCGAATACTCAAAAGTATCCAACTTGGGGTTTGTTACCGGTGAGTAGCTCGTATGCCGTCTTGCCGAGTAGCTTGTGAAGATACAAGCAATTTGTTGTATGACAAGCTGTCTCAACCGCTTCTGCCCAAAATTGCTTCGGCGTCTTGTACTCATCAAGCATCATTCTCGCCATTTCGATGAGCGTCCGGTTCTTCCTATCAACAACTCCATTTTGTTGAGGTGTGTACGTAGCCGAGAACTCGTGTGAAATCCCTTCTTCGTCAAGAAAGGTGTGCACATTTGCATTCTTGAACTCCGTTCCGTTGTCGCTACGAACCTTCTTGATCTTCACTTCAAATTGATTTTGGGCCTTCCTAGCGAAGTTTTTGAAGATCTTTTGGACCTGCGATTTATCATCGAGAAAGAACACCCACGTAAATCTGGAAAAATCATCAACTATAAGTAGACCAAAAGAATTTCCACCGAGACTCTTGTAAGAGTTGGGACCAAAGAGATCCATGTGAAGTAGCTCGAGGGGCCTCTTCGTGGTCATGATGTTCTTCACGGGATGCCTTCCTACAACCTGTTTACCTGCTTGACAAGCACTGCAAAGTCTATCCTTATCAAATATGACATCATTAACTCCAAGGATATGATATCCTTAAATAAGCTTGTGAAGGTTTCCCATACCTACATGACCTAATCGTCTATGCCATAACCAGCCTTTTGAGGATTTAGCAATGAAGCAAGTTTTAGGTTGAGCCTTTTTAGTGAAATCAACAATGTATAGATCACCTCTACGCACACCAGTAAAGACCATTTTATGATTGTCTCGACAAAACACTTGGCAATCTACTTCAGTAAATAGAACATTGAAACCGAAATCAGCAAGTCTAGATACTGAAAGTAAGTTGTAACCAAGAGATTAAACGAGCATGACATTTTGTATGGAGCTATCATGTGAGATGGCCACCTTACCGAGGCCAACCACCTTACCCTTTGAGTTGTCACCGAAAGTGACAAACTTTCGAGGACCATCATTTTCTGCAAGCTCACGAAACATGACTTTATCTACAGTCATGTGATCGGTACATCCACTATCAAGAACCCATTCCTTTCCTCCTGACATATATCCCCGAAGATTTTCCATAAGACCAAAATGTCTCATTGCATCATCAAGATCGAGTCACTATCATCATCCTCATCATAGTATCCATGTTCAACATCGTCATGTGGTGGATCAAATCCTAGAGAGGGTGATTCATTAGAATGAGTTTGACACATATCTTGCTTATGAATTCTTATAGCGTTGGAAATAATGTCACTAATAATACCAACATTTCCTTTGGCACGCATAAGGTTTGTAAGCTCAAATAGACGATCACCAAACATAGGATCACTAGTATTCATCTTACTCAAAGCAATAGACTTATGGAGAATTTCATCAAGATTTTTCAAAGAATAATCAGGAAATCGTTCCTCAAGAAATTTCCATATAGTGTAGGCACACTCAAAAGTAGGCAAGATTCTAATCAAGTTTCTAGCCAAGCCTCTAGTGATAAGATTAACAGTTCTAAGATTCCTAGTCATGTCAATAGCTTCATCAAGGGTAGGATGCATAGGATCAACACAAGGTGCACAAGGACTAGCAATGTACTTGTTAAAATGATATTGATTGAAAATAACAAGCATCTCATTTTTCCACTCACGAAAATACTCTCCATCAAGAATAGGCACTCTATGACTAAGACTCCCCAAAGTAGACTCATCCATCTTCCTCCAATGGTGATTAAACCAAAGCAATGGAGACCAATGCTCTGATACCACTTGTAGGACCTTGAGAAGAGGTGTCTAGAGGGGGGTGATTAGACACTAAGTACCAAAGTTACAGTTTTTAAGTTTCTTTAAAGTTTGAGTGGAGTTTAGGCACAAGTTTAACATTCACAACATATAGCAAGCAAGCATGCAAAGAGTATATGAGCAGCGGAAAATAAAGCATGCAACTTGCAAGAATGTAAAGGGAAGGGATTGGAGGATTCAAACGCAATTAGGAGACACGGATGTTTTTGGCGTGGTTCCGATAGGTGGTGCTATCGTACATCCACGTTGATGGAGACTTCAACCCATGAAGGGTAACGGTTGCGCGAGTCCAGGGAGGGCTCCACCCACGAAGGGTCCACGAAGAAGCAACCTTGTCTATCCCACCATGGCCGTCGCCCACGAAGGACTTGCCTCACTAGCGGTAGATCTTCACGAAGTAGGCGATCTCCTTGCCCTTACAAACTCCTTGGTTCAACTCCACAATCTTGTTGGAGGCTCCCAAGTGACACCTAGCCAATCTAGGAGACACCACTCTCCAAGAAGTAACAAATGGTGTGTTGATGATGAACTCCTTGCTCTTGTGCTTCAAATGATAGTCTCCCCAACACTCAACTCTCTCTCATAGGATTTGGATCTGGTGGAAAGATGATTTGAGTGGAAAGCAACTTGGGGAAGGCTAGAGATCAAGATTCATATGGTAGGAATGGAATATCTTGGCCTCAACACATGAGTAGGTAGTTCTTTCTCAGAAATAGGATGCTGGAAGTGTAGGTTCAGTCTGATGGCTCTCTCTCCGAATGAAGAGGAGGTGGAGGGGTATATATAGCCTCCACACAAAGTCCAACCGTTACACACAATTTACCAAACTCGATGGGACCGAATAGTTAAACTCGGTCAGACCGATTTTGCAAATAATGTGACCGTTAGGGTTTTCAGTGGGACCGAAATGCAACTCGGTGGGACCGATATGGTTAGGGTTAGGGCATAACGTAATCTCGGTAAGACCGATTACACAAACTCGGTGGGACCGATTTTGGTAATAAGCTTTCCAGAGAGTTGGTCAAGCAAACTCGGTTTGACCGATTATCAAACTCGGTGGGACCGATTTTGATAATAAGTTAACTAGAGTTTGCATTGTACTGTCGGTAGTAGCGATTGCTCAAACTCGGTGAGACTGATTTTGATAATGGACATACACAGAGAGATTACAATTCCATCTCGGTGAGACCGAGATCCCTATCGGTGAGACCGATTTGCCTAGGGTTTGTGGCAGTGGCTAAGATATCCAAACTCGGTGGCGCCGGATAGAAAGAATCAGTGGGGCCGAGTTTGACTTTAGGTTTAGGACATATGTCTGGAAGTGGGAAAGTAGCTGAGGGTTTTGGAGCATATCACTAAGCACATGAAGCAAGAGGCTCATTAAGCAACACCTCATCCCTCCTTGATAGTATTGGCTTTTCCTATAGACTCAATGTGATCTTGGATCACTAAAATGGAAAAATGAAGAGTCTTGAGCTTGAAGCTTGAGCCAATCTTTTGTGCTTAGCATCTTGAAGGAGTTCCCACATCCTTTAGTCCATGCCACTCCATTGTTGAACTTATCTGAAACATACTAGATAAAAGTGTTAGTCCAACAAGAGATATGTTGTCATTAATTACCAAAACCACCTAGGGAGCACTTGTGCTTTCACTCACCGATAGGGATCTCGGTCTCACCGAGATGGGATTGTAATCTCTCTGTTTCCCTTCGTAACGTTTCGGTCTAACCGAAGTGAGCGATCGGTCCCACCGAGATTGCAATGTAAACTCTCTGTTTCCCTTTCGTAACTTTTCGGTCTCACCGAAAGAGCGAATCGGTCCCACCGAGTTTACCTGACCAACTCTCTTGTTAGCTAATTACCAAAATCGGTCTCACCGAGTTTGTGTAATCGGTCTCAACGAGATTACGTATGCCCTTACCCTAACCATATCGGTCCTACCGAGTTGCATATCGGTCCCACCGAAAACACTAACGGTCACTAGGTTTACTGGATCGGTCTGACCGAGTTTGTGATTCGGTCCCACCGAGTTTGGTAAATTGTGTGTAACGGTTAGATTTTGTGTGGAGGCTATATATACCCCTCCACCTCCTCTTCATTCGTGGAGAGAGCCATCAGAACAAACCTACACTTCCAACTTACCAGTTCTGAGAGAGAACCACCTACTCATGTGTTGAGGCCAAGATATTCCATTCCAACCACATAAATCTTGATCTCTAGCCTTCCCCAAGTTGCTTTCCACTCAAACTTCTTTCCACCAAATCCAAATCCTGTGAGAGAGAGTTGAGTGTTGGGGAGACTATCATTTGAAGCACAAGAGAAAGGAGTTCATCATCAACACACCGTTTGTTACTTCTTGGAGAGTGGTGTCTCCTAGATTTGCTAGGTGTCACTTGGGAGCCTCCGACAAGATTGTGGATTTGAACCAAGGAGTTTGTAAGGGCAAGGAGATCGCCTACTTCGTGAAGATCTACCGCTAGTGAGGCAAGTCCTTCGTGGGCGACGGCCATGGTGGGATAGACAAGGTTGCTTCTTCGTGGACCCTTCATGGGTGGAGCCCTCCGTGGACTCACAACCATTACCCTTCGTGGGTTGAAGTCTCCATCAACGTGGATGTACGATAGCACCACCTATCGGAACCACGACAAAAACATCCGTGTCTCCAATTGCGTTTGAATCCTCCAAACCCTTCCCTTTACATTCTTGCAAGTTGCATGCTTTAATTTCCGCTGCCTATATACTCTTTGCATGCTTGCTTGAATTGTGTGAAGATTGCTTGACTTGCTCAAAGATAGCTAAAATCTGCCAAAGTCTAAAATTGGGAAATGTTTAAGTTTTTAATTGGTCAAGTAGTCTAATCACCCCCTCCCCCTCTGGACATACTTCAAGGTCCTATAGATGCGCACTCGCTTCATCGCCAACTTCCAAGGCACTCGCACCGGCCCCCGGAAGTGAGCGACCTGCGCTGCATCAAGCAACAGCCAGGGGAAACCCTGCAGAAGTACATCCAGCGCTTCAACAACGCTCGCCTCAAGATCCCCAAGGTGACTGAAGAAGCCATCATCTCAGCTTTCTCCGATGGCGTGCGCGGCGTCAAGATGAAGGAGAAGCTAGCAATCCATGAAGACCTGTGCACATCCCTGGAGCTGTTCAACTTGGCGACCAAGTGCGCGAGGGCTGAGGAAGGGCGCCTCTCCCTCCTCGGGCTCCCGGCAGCCGACCAAGAAGAGAAAAAGCTCAAGGCCAAGGATGTGAAGCGCAAGGGGGCTGCCGTGCTCGCAGCGGAACCAGACACCAAGCGAGGCAGGGACCAGCCTGAGTCATCTAAGTGCAGCCGATACTGCATGTACCACGACCTCCACACCCACAACACCAACGAATGTCAAGAGCTCAGGGCCGTGCGAGATGGGCGACCGCCGACGCCCGAAAGCGACAGGGGCTATGGCCGAGGAGGAGGAAGAGGTGGCGGACGATGGGAAGACCGTGGCCCTCGCCAAGGGTGGCGTGACCGACCTCGCGAGGATCGCTTGCAGGACCAGCCTCGCGAGGGAGGCTGGAGGGATCAGCCTCGTGAGGATCGCCCGCACGGCAACGCGGGCCTTCCTCCTCTGCCGCCACCGCCAAGGAGGAACGAAGACCAACATCAAGACGAGGGGGTTGGGGGCTTCCAGGAGCCGCGCGCAATCGCTTGCATCTTGGGTGGCGCCCAAGCCCCAGCCTCACAGCGCATCTTCAAGCAGTTTGCTCGCGAGGTGAACGCAATCCTCCCCAAGCTTGAGGCCACGCGCCCTCTCAGGTGGTCTACGTGCGCTATCACGTTCAGCTCAGCGAATCAGCTCAAGTGCGCGGCAACGGCCGGAGTCCTCCTGATGCTTTGCTCCCCAGTCATCAGCAATGTGCAGGTCTCCAGGACCCTCATTGATGGTGGAGCAGGACTCAACGTCCTATCCGTCGAGACGTTCGACAATCTCCATGTGCCGTACAATCAGCTTCAGCCGACCAAGCCTTTCTCAGGAGTCACTGATGGTTCCACTATTCCGATAGGGCATGTTCGCCTTCCAGTCACCTTCGGGCAGCGCAACAACTACCGCACTGAGCTCATCGACTTCGACGTCACCCACATTTGCCTGCCTTACAACACCATCCTCGGGTACCCAGCCCTAGCCAAGTTCATGGCAGTGACTCACCATGGTTACAATGTCCTCAAGATGCCAGGAAGCGGTGGAGTCATCACCGTACCCTGTGAAGAAAGGGACGCAGTGTGTTCACTTGAGCGTGTGTTCCAAGCCGCAGCAGTCGAAGACCCAGATCACAGGAGCGGAAGACTTCCCGAGGCGACCCTGAAGAAGAAGAAGAAGGCTTCGCCTGGCCCAAGCCACAAGGAAGCAGGCACCTCCGGAGGCGTTGCGCCAGGATTTGCGCCCGTTCAGGGAGCGCCGCCCTCTGTCGCATAAGAAGGCGCGCCCGGCGCCCTCCTCAGGCAGGGCTCGGGGGCTCTTTCTTGGAGAGCCACCGACTTTGCTAAGGTCACGAGGGAGGCGCTCGGGCACCACTTGGAGGGGTGCTTTCAGGCACATTTCCCTCAGGAAGGTACAAGGCAAGGAAGACCAAACCCTCAGGAGTTCATCACAAGAAACACCCAGGAGCTACAGGAGTCGAGAGTCATGCGCGACAGCCGCCGCTTGCCCGCTGTAGCCCCACATCCAGGCGAGGATGGTGGGCTGCGCATCTGCATAGACGTACCAGGGCTCAACCGAGCCGCGTCTCAGGAGCGCCTCTGGCCTTCGCGCGTGGGGTGCTGCGAGGGACCTCCTCACAGCTACGTTCGCATGCCTTTCGGCCTGCCGAACGCGGTCACCGCTCATCAGCGCCTGCTGAGGAGCGTTCTGGAGGCTCAGGAGGTAAGGCATCGTGCAGCCCTAGCAGAGGTGGGGATGGCCCCCGAAGACCTACCCGTGCCCCCGGAGCCTCCCGACGCTCCAGGGCCTGAGGGCTCGTGAGGACCGACGCCTCCACCGCGCATCGCTCGCTTCTTCAGCATCACTTCATCTTCAACGGCACCAGGTGACATCTTTCAAAGTTCCATTTTTAGCTGGGAGCGCCCACAGGGCCGCATCATTCCCAGGCCGCGTGGGTCCGTCCCCGCGGCATGTATCCGTTTTGCTTATGCTCTTTACCTACCTTGTCGGGGGCGCCCCTCGGGCTGCATCATCCCCAAACTGCTCGGGCCTGGCCCAGCGGCGTTTCCCGCATCTACTTAAGATGAATTTGCTCTTTCACGCTTAATCTGGTTCCCATGATTGTCACCTGCTGCTTATCGCGGACTTCTCCGCTCTGATGCATTGCACGTTAAAAGGGGGGTACCTGAGCATCGCGACTCATGGGCTCCTACTGGCTCTCCAGCCCTCACCCCCTGGCCTTGACCCACGGCATCGCGACCTGTCATACCAGCGGCTGCTGAGCTCGCTCGAGGGCCGGGACCTGAGGACGTAGAGCATTTGCATTCTAACCACCCTGCAGGAACACACCATTAATAAAGGCTGAGAGCCAGGCACAACCCTCCTTGAGGTAGGGCCTCGTGAGTCCCGCGCTGGCTCACGAGTGCCCAGATACACCTCTCCTAGCCCTACCGTGCCGGCCACGCGTCAGGGCGGGGCTGTACACGCCCCGGGGGCTCCTCCCGGAGGGGAGCCCCCTCCCACGTACCAGTGGAAGCACCATGCTCCGCGCTGGCTGACGACACTGCCGAGGAGCGGCTATGCCCGTACACATACGGAAGCGCTATGCTCCGCGCTGGTGATAAACAACTGAGGGCGGCCCACGGCCGTACCAACCTCAGGGAGCCCAGAGCTCAGTGTCCGGCACCGTCGCAACGCCTCCCCTCGGGAGCGCCGCGCGAGGGGGCTGGACACGGGGGCTACGCCCGGGCCTTGCCCGAGCGCACGCCACCCAGCCAGGTCCCTCGGACCTGGTCACACGCCGCCACTCCCGGCGGAGCCAAGGTATGAAAACCTGTTTGAGCGTCAAGGGGGACTCCTGAGCATCGCGACTCAGGAGCCTAACTGGTCACGTAGCCCCTCACTCCTTAGTCCCGTCCTGGTTTCTGGTCGGGGCTAACGGCGGTTGAGGTATGTGCGAGGCCGGGCCCTGCCGACGCAGAACGACCAATCCACTCCTTGCTCCCCCTTCCCTACTTGTTGCTCGCGTGTCAAGGGGAACTCCTGAGCATCGCGACTTAGGAGCCTAGCTTGCCATGTAGCCCCTCACTCCTTAGTCCCGTCCTGCTTTCCGGTCAGGGCTAACGGCGGTTGAGGTATGCGCGGGGCCGGGCCCTGCCGACGTAGAGCGCAGAAAAATAGGAGGGATAAATGCAAATTCCAGAAAATTCAAAGAAAATATTATAAGCCATAGATTGTTTCACGACGCCAAGCACAAGTCTAAACGCCTCTGCGAGGCATGGTGCATGTTGCAGGAATAAAAACAGGACTGAAGCCGCGAAGGGATCACTCTCCAGCGACGCCGCCGCCGGTGGTGGAGTCATGTTGGGCGACTCCGCCTCCTGAGGCCACGGAGCTGGCGGCGCCGCGCCCGGGCAAGATGCTGAAGGAGCGGAACTTCCGCAGCAAAGCCTCGGCTCGGCCTTTCATGGCCTCGGCGACAGCAGCGGCGAGGTCACCGCTCACGTGCTCCAGCAGGCTGTCAAAGTCGATGTTGGGGTCACGCAAGTAGACGTGGCTGAGGACATGCGTCAGCGCCGCAGAAGACAGGGCACGCGCCTCGGCCTCGACCATGGGGCCAAGGCCGTCTGCGACATCTTCAAGCGCATCGACCAGGAAGGGGAGCAGCTTGGTGGGGTTGTCCTCCGCACCAGCCAACGGCTCCTCCAAGCCGCTCTCGTAAAGCGTCTTCAGCGTGGCACGAGCCTTCTTCTCCAGCTTCGCGAAGTCCACCCGATCTTCCGCCAGGACCTTCGCCTTGGCGTCTAGCTCGGTCCTCTTTGCCTTCAGCGACCGCTCCAGCGTCTCCAATCGGCTGTGGCGGTCATCAAGCTTGGCGTCCCGGTCCTTGAAGGCAGCCTCCCGAGCCTTCATCTCCTTCTCCTTCTCCTGGCGGTCGCGCACCTCCTTGGCGAGCTCGTCGCGCAGGCCTTGCAGCTCGACCTCCAGCGCCTTGCAGTGGCCCTGGGCGGCTGCAGCGTCGCCCAGGGCAGCGTCGCAAGCAGCTTTGGCTTGGCTGGCGGCCTGCTTCTCCCCATCGGAGGCCGACACGGCCTGGCTCAGCGCTGCTCAGAGGGAGGCGGCAGAACAGGCCCAGCTAGAAGCTAGCTCCAGGCGCCCGGCCACTAGGCGAGGGTCAGCGCTCAGAAGATCCTCCCGCAGCTGGCTCAGTTCATTGGTGACCTGGTCCAGGAGGGCGGCAGAGGAAACAGAAGAGACAGGAACCAGTGGAGCAGGCGAAGAAGACGGCAGCATGGTCACGGCTTGGCAGGAAGGAACCCCCTGGGCCTTGGCTGCCCCGGCTGCAGCATCGAGGCGATCGACTGTGGTCAACGGGCCACGAGGCTGACTCCTCGTCGGCGTCGATCGGCCTCGCTAAGGCGATCAGCAGGGAGGCGCGAGCCTCGCCGTCTTCTTCCCCAGCAGATGAAGGCGCCAACCCGACAGATGGACTCACCCCAAGCAGGGCCGCAGAAGCCCCTCTCAGCCTCTTTGCTGCAGGTGCCGGCCTGGCAAAAGAATGCAGACGTCAAGCCTCGGCGGCAGAAACCAAGCAAAGCACGAATTGAGCACTTACTGGTCGTTGTTCGCGGAATCAAGCAGCTTCCGGCCAAACTTGAAGCCCGAGAGCCTGCATCGGGGGTCAGCCTTGGGAGGCCCGGAAGCAGAAGGCACGTCTGGAGGGCTGGAGCTGGCCTCAGACCTCCTAGGGACCAGAGCAGACACTGGGAGAACTAGCGCCGACCTGCCCTTCCTTATGGCCAAGGTTGAGTCCTCCCCTCCTCGCCTGGCACCGGCCTCGTCGTCGTCCGGCATGGAGCAGAGGGCCCGGGACCTGCGCCGAGGGAAGGACTCCCCCCACTCCTCGCCAGTCGCCTCAGAGTCAGACTCTTCCTCCTTCGCCTCTTCTTCCCCCTTACCCCCGCTGGAGCTGCCGGAGGACACGTCCACCATCGCCAGTGCCGCCAGATCCTCGGGAGCTTCCGCAGGCACCAGCCCCTCACCATTGAAGGTGGGCATGGTGTTCACCACCTGCTCCCAGTCGTCATGAAGGAACAGGGGGACGGGGGCGCCCGCCGGGCTCGCCACGTCTCCCCCAACCAAGGAATGGAGGGTCGTGATCAGATCCCCGTCGATCAGGGCCTCGGAGCTTAGGCGCAAGGCGGCGCCCGCTTCCCCAAGCCTCCACAATGGGAGCAAGTGCTCCTGGAGTGGAGCCACCCGGTGCTCCAAGAACTCCCTCAGGAGCGTGACCCCGGTCAGCTTCGCCGCCCCTAAGTTGCTTGGCCTCAAGTCTGTGTTCATCCTCTTCAGCACCGCCTTCACACGGGGGTCGACGAGCTCCGCATGGGACCACGCGTCAACGGCCTTGGGCTGCCCCGTGGGCAACACCAGCCGGGGGTGAAGGCGCCCGACATCCACCATGACCCACTTGCTCCGGAAGCCTTCGATCCTCTTCCCAGGCTTCGAGACGGCATTGGAGTTGGAGTATGCGATAAAGCTCGCGCATGCGGAGACATGGCCACCCGAAACCCGGAGGGAGAAATAGTGGCGCAGCAAGGCCACTGAGGGCTTTACCCTGACGTGAGCCTCACAATAGTAGGCGAAAATCGCCAGGAGAAGAACAGAGTTGGGGTGGAGATGCAGAGCCTGCAAGTTGTATTGGCGGTGAACAGCAAAGAAGAACTCGGAAAAAGGAGGCACCAGACCGGCGATGATGGCGCTCACAAAGAATGGATAGAAGGTGCTCCCTTTGCCCTCAGGCTAGTCGGAGCCGGCCTTGAGCACAGTCGCCCCCTCGCTGCCCTACGCCACCGTCATAAGGCGTGTGAGGGTGAGGTTCTTCTCCAACAAGTTTGAGGAGTCCAGGGCCGGAGATTACCAGGCCTTGGTCGGGGACTTGCGAGGCGCCATGGCGTGTCGGATGAGAAGGATTGAGGCAGATCTGGAGGATTTCGGGAGCAAGAAGGAGAAGAGCGAGAAAGGGGATCTGGGGCGAGACGAACAAGAACAAAGCAAGTAAGTCTGGCTCGGGAACCTCTTCTGTCAGATGGACAGTTGCCGAGGCGTCGTGGGGAGCGCAGAAGCCCACGTCCAATCAATCGCCACGCGGCGCCCAAGGCCGCAGGCTATTGGGGCCCGCGGCACTTCGCGCTTGCCCCTTCGCTTCTCTGCTAAGCCAAGCCCGGGCGCGCCTTGGGCCCGGGGGCTATTGTCGATGTTCTGGGAACGGGGGTCCCCAGACTTGCATGCCTGCGGCCTGCGGCGTGGCTCGAGTGGGGGCCTAGCGCGGCACATCTTCATCAGCTCAAGCTCAAGACCCTCACGAGGGGCCAAGCCTCGCGGGGCGGACGACAGGAAGCTTCATTAGGGGCAGCCTCATCAGGCAGGCTCGCGAGAAGGCGGAGAGATCAAGGCAGGGGCACCTCGCAAGGAGCCCATGACGCAAGCCATGACGATCGAGACCAGGCCGGCGCTGGCCTGCGCAGTGTCCTTGTTTCCCCTTTGGTGCAAATGGAGCAAGCACAGGCCAAGGCACCGGGCAAAGGTTAGCATTCCGGTGCAACGAGACCAAGACCAGCAGGGCGGCAGGACGGAGGTCACCGTGGAGCCCAAGACGGCGTCATCACCAGTGCTTTTGGTAGCCGAAGACCACCTTTGGTCAGGATAACTTGTACTAGATGTTCCCCTTCAAAATGGCCAATTGTTGGCGCCCTTCCCGCTCATTATTTGGGGAGAGGCCCAGGGCCTCTATAAATACAGCTAGCCACCACAGAGTAGAGGCATCTAGCTAGAGATCTAGAGAAAGAGAGAGAAAGGTGATCGAACTCACCCAAGCAGTTCATCGCACCAGCTCAAGAACACCTCTCGCGAGGCAGTTCTTCCTCTATACAGTTCTTCATCAGCCCCTGAGGCAATCCACCACACCACACACTAGAGTAGGGTATTACACCACAATGGTGGCCCGAACCAGTATAAATCTCGTGTCCCTTGTATTGTTCGTTGTTTCCAGCTTAGATCGCACGAGAAGATCGGACGTAGATCGGTAGGGGAGAGATCTCCGTGTGCACCCCAGAGTTCAAACCTTAAGGGTCTGCCGGAACTCGAAATCCGGCACGCATCACATCCATACATATGCATGTAGTGGTTGCCTTCGAACGGTACACTCCCTCGCGTGGTTATCGGCGACAAGCCTATATATTCGTGGGCCCGCATGGACATCCATGATCACCTTGACCAACAACAAGATAGGTTACCAATGCGGATTCTTCATTTGGTTCGTGTTCTCGTAGTATAGGTCATGGTGAGATTCAGACCTAATTAAGTTTGAGCGCATATACTATGCACGCATGCATGAATCCCCGTCGTTGGCTTGAAGTGTGGTGTAACATACATATGCATCGTCAACCTAACCCTCACTCGGTGTGGGGATTTCTAGTTTGAAATCATGATGCCACATCAAAGTTCACTACAACAAAAACACACATATAGCAACGCCTACATAGCAACGGTGTGCCAACATGTGTTGGGGGGCCGTGGGATCAACCTCTTCCACCTCCCCACAAATAGCTAACCTCCTCCATTGACTAAAACAAAAAACAAAACAAAAACTCTTCCACATACCCACCTTCTCCTCGTCTTCCTCTCTTTCTCCTCAATTATCTGCGGTCTTCCTCCTTTCCACCCTCAAAACTTGGAGGCACGATGTCTTCCCAGAAATAACTGGAGGGGCTGCGCACGCTGGGGTCTACAGAGGGTGGATTCATGGCCTTACTAGCTGGTCGTGCCACCGGTTGCCACGATCCCGGGGCGGCGGTGAGGAGCTCAACCGACATGTCTAAGTTGCAGATCTAGGTTAGGTTCGCGTCGGAGCCGCACGACCGCATGTACTCCAGCCAGTATGCTGGTCGCGACGTCGCCATCCCGAGCAAGACGCCGCTCAGTTTGAGCAGCAGTTCGCGTACTAGGTCGGCTTCTGCCTCTGCCACACAACTACATCTCTGTAATCGTACGTTCTACAATCCTCTCTTTTTTCTCCCACCACCTCATCCCCTTGGTCGATCTTTCTTACCTGATCCAGCACTAGCATGGTGACAAATCCATGTTTTGGCGCTGGATCCTCTGCTTCTAACTATCTTTCCTATTGTTACTTCAACATCTGCACTCTGCAATAGGTACCCGCCATGGTGTTGTAGATCACGGCAGGCTGAACCATCCGCGTCTCCTTTAGGTATTTCAATTTTATACGTGTCTGTAAATTTTATATTTAGTTCACCATCTTCAAGATGTTGCTAGTGAGATTTATTAATTTTGATATATCTACTCTGTTAATTTGAGCGGAATATTTGCATCCTCTTGTTCAAACAAATTGTTTCTTAGGACGCATTAGTTTTTTATTGCTGCTAGTAAGTGGATAGTTAATCAAGATTAGAACGTGAAGTTGATCATCACACCCTCATTCAACTGGCTGTCGTTTTATCTAAAATATATATCCTAGTTGTGGCCTTGACATCAAAGAGCAGTGCGTACAGGATCCTTGAAGATACACTAGAAGTTTGTACGTATAGGGACATACACTGCAGGAACTGATCGACACTACTATGGTATCATGACTACTTCAAGTATAGGAAAAAAATCCCCTAATTACTCTTAGGGCATGTGCAATGCCAAGACTCTTAGCTAGGCGCTTAACTATTGCCACCGAACTAAGCGCCTATACAGGAGGCTAGCTTGTGCCCAACGAGGCACTTATTCCATCACAGAACTCGCCTAAGCGTCCGGCTCCAAGTGTGGCACCGGGCGCCTAGGAATTTGGTCGGTGTCATGAAAATAGCTGGGATTTTAATCCCTAACGCCTATTTAAGCACCCCCATTGTAGACGCCCTTATGAATCCTTACTTTTTTCATTTCAGCTACCCTCAGAGTTCTGTAAATGTCAACGGTAAAAACTCATCTTATTTAGCATTGCTACCTATGTATTGCTGAAAGGGGTTCGTGTTGTACCAAGCTGGCTGTTTGATGGAGAACACGTAGTACCAAATTTCCCTGTACATTGGTTCTGGGCTCTTTACTATACACGTGTAGCTAGACAAGTTTATCTTATTAAAATATTTTCCTTTCCTTGGCTGATTGTGTTACAATTCATTTTTATGATGACAAAGGTATTTATTTGTAGTGAACGACCATGACATATATAGCTAGGGAAGCTTTCTGCAGAAAGAGGAGGCAACTGCATGATTCTACTTTGACATAGCCTCCACAAAGCAGAGGTTTGAGTTATTGATTTTCCCTATTCTATACAATTTGTTTTGGTTATATAAATAAATATAAGCCATATTTTCCCTGTACTCACTTATTCTAGAACTTAGTTAATTTAGTAAATGAGCATGTGTTGTCTTATGCATATTCTTATTTAGATAAGCGGTGGATATTCAGGACTTGTGCAGGGCAATTAGGAGAAATATAATGTATCATCCTGGTGTTCATTATTTTCTTTGAAGTGTTTCAAAATTGTTGAAATCTTGCATCTACTTGTATTTTCTGGACCACAACAAATTTTCTTAGGAAACGAAGGACGTATGGTATGTTAGTAAATGATTTTATTCAAGAGAGGTAACTTCTTTCTTACTTAGTATGTTCTTTTAAAGGTTTGACATATAGCAAGTTTGTTCATAAGAAAACACAATGATCAAAGTGTTTGTCAAATGTAGGCTCTTTTTCTGCGTACAGAGGCTACTGATGTCGTCTTCATCCTTTGTAAGGAGCTCCTCCTTTAAATTTTACTACTGATCTGTTGACGTGCTTTTCTCTACTGTTAGTTGTTCATCTCATTTCTTTCATTGTTGTAGATTGACAAAAATGAATGGATTATGCATGGCTCAAATGTTGATTCCAAGGTCGAGAATGGGGATGCTAATATACAATTAGAATGTGATTTTCATGGTCAATGTTTCACACATTATGTTTTAAAATAGTTGATAGTTTCACATTTTGGAAACTTTTGACCATATTCTTTGTAATGCAACATATTTGATATAATATATGATACCTTTTTGTTCGTTATATTGTGTGGCTTTTATGCACTATCAGCATTGACCTATTTATTTTGGAAATACCATGAATTGTTCTTGCTATCTAGAAAGCTTCTGGCCATTGCAATGATTTGTTATGTCCATTTGAAAATCCTTTTGTGCAGGGTAGCCACCAACGCATATGAAGTGTTGTTATATTGTAACTATATACGTTGCTATCTTACAACGCTTCTACACGTTGTTTACCAACGAATCTATATACGTTGTTGTAGACCCTTCCAATGCCACCAACGGCAACGCATAAAAATCCGTTGGTGTAGACCATCGCAACACATATAGGAACATACGACAACGCATCAATGCGTTGCTGAAGGGGGGTTCTTGTTGTAGTGGTTGTTCCATTGTTACTCAAAAACACACCTCTCCATACATATGTTTGGGCCACACGCATGCAGTGGTTGTCTTCGGGGACTAGCTACTTGCGTGATTATTGGTGAGCTAGCCCATCTCCGGGGTCGCATGGATGGCCATCACTTTGACCAACAACAAGAGAGAGGTTGTACGACCAATGTGGATTATTCTTGGTCCGTTTTATGATCCATCTTGGTGAGATATATGCCTCTCTGGCCCGCCGACTGAAAGTGTGTGGGGGGGGTTGCTAATTAGTACTTTGCTAGGTGAACCTCGGTTGGGGGGGCATGCATTCATAGCTTAGGATTCCCTTTGTGGCGACACGAGGGGGTGGGGGCTGCTAGCTACTTTGCACTTTTCTAGGTGAACCTCGGTTGGGGAGGAGGGGCATGCATTCATAGCTTAGGATTCCCTTCGTGCCGGCACGAGGGGGGCTGCTAGCTACTTCACACTTTGCTAGGTGAACCTCGGTAGGGGCATGCATTCATAGCTTAGGATTCCCTTTGTGCCGACACGAGGGAGGGGTGACTGCTAGCTACTTCGCACTTCGCTAGGGTGAACCTCGGTTGGGGGGGGGGGAGGGCATGCATTCATAGCTTAGGACTCCCTTCGTGCCAACACGAGGGAGGGGGCTGCTAGCTACTTCGCACTTTGCTAGGTGAACCTCGGTTGGGGGGGCATGCATTCATAGCTTAGGATTCCCTTCATGCGACACGAGGGAGGAGGGGGGCTGCTAGCTACTTCGCACTTTGCTAGGTGAACCTCGGTTGGGGGGAGGGGGCATGCATTCATAGCTTAGGATTCCCTTCATGCCGACACGAGGGGGGCAAGCAGTACTGTGCGCTTTGCGAGATCGGTGCCACATCAAAGTTGCATTTGGTATTTGAAAATTAAACCACCCTTTTCATACATAAATTTGGTCCACATGCAAGTGTGTTCGTGTTCTGACCCTCTCCCGCGCCATTTTTCACCAAATTTATGAACATTAGACAAGTCGGATGACGCAACAGACACGGTTCACTCAAACTAACTGTGTGTCACGCCGGTGCACCTGTCACGCACACATCCGCACAGTACATTGGGCTCCACGAGGCTCCCCCTCTCAAAAATATCTGCCCGCCTCGAGGGTTTTTCTATTTGATAACACACGGTTGTTATCTCCGGACCGTATGCGATGTTTCTTGTTCCCAATCCCGCCCGCATCCCTAGAAAATATCTACCCGCCTCGAGGGTTTTTCTATATCATAACACACGGTTGTTATCTCCGGACCGTGTGCGATGTTTCTTGTTCCCAATCCCGCATGCATCCCTAGAAAATATCTGCCCGCCTCGAGGGTTTTTCTGTTTCATAACACACGGTTGCTATCTTCGGACCGTGTGTGATGAACTTTCATCAAAAATTTCAATAGCCCGGCATTTCACTCCCGTGTTTGACTCCCGCTTAATAAAATTTTCAGTACCCGTGTCATTTCCTCAAACACCCCCCCTCCACACACACACACACACAACACACACACACACACACACACACACACCGAAACCTCCTTGGGCGTGCGCACACACACACACCCCTCCCTCGCTCGAAACCCTAGCAAGGTCCCCGCCGCCGCAAGGCCTTCGTTGTCAACATCTGACGGTTTACCCGTGCAGCTTACCCACCGATCTCCATACCCAGGCCGCCCTGAGTTTCTTAGATGACGCCTACCAAATTCCCCTTTCCAATAGGAATGCATATATTTGCTTGCTGTTGAGCCTGTTATAGGTAGCATATGCCTCTTTTAAAGTTTTTTGATTGTTCAGTTGTTTGTAGTTAGCATATGTCCAGTTTCAAATGCCATCTTTGGTTGTTTGTAGTATGCCTTGTTTATTCCAGTTATTCACACCGTGATGTTCTATATGTGCAAGTATGAACTGTGCAGTTCAATTTCATCGCATCAGGTTTCAACAATACCACTATGAATGACTACATTTGGTTGCTGCATCTTGTAGTTAACACGCCTTTTCATTTTTATTTAACAATAACCAGTGTACTTAGACCGGCACAATACCAGTTTGAATGACTATGTTTGCTTGTTGTTAAATGTTAGGCCTGTTGCAGTTAGCACACCTTTCCACTTGTTTTGCTTTACTAGTGTGCTTAAACCTGCACACTGAAGCTATCTTTTGGAGATTATTTTATCTGCCATGTATAATTTTGGTTGATGTTTAGCCTGTTGTGCTTAACATGCTTCTCGATGTACCTACACAGAACAATTTTGGGAACGATCGTTGTTCTCCATCGAGGTTAGTTTCATCCCATGGCTTATATCTGCTCCTTTGTTAGGGATATCGGTAGCTGGTACCATATAGGTCGGCGGCTGATAAGGGACTAATCGATGAATCGGACTTTTAACTGAATATATCTGCAACCCATTTTTCGTTAGGTTAACTAGGGCCATATGTAATATATCTGAGGCTACATAGCAACATGCACTGTACTTAATGTCTAAATATGCAATCCTGGGATACATAGCAACAAGGAAGAGTGTTACATTAATGTTCTAATGATGTCTAGATATACGTGAAGAGCAGCAGAAAGACCAACAACAACAACAACAACAACAACAACAACAACAACAACAACAACAACAACAACAACAACAACAACAACAACAACAACAACAACAACAACAACAACAACAACAACAACAACAACAACAACAACAACAACAACAACAACAACAACAACAACAACAACAACAACAACAACAACAACAACAACAACAACAACAACAACAACAACAACAACAACAACAACAACAACAACAACAACAACAACAACAACAACAACAACAACAACAACAACAACAACAACAACAACAACAACAACAACAACAACAACAACAACAACAACAACAACAACAACAACAACAACAACAACAACAACAACAACAACAACAACAACAACAACAACAACAACGACAACAACAACAACAACGACAACAACAACAACGACAACAACAACAACGACAACAACAACAACAACGACAACAACAACAACGACAACAACAACAACGACAACAACAACAACGACAACAACAACAACGACAACAACAACGACAACGACAACAACAACAACGACAACAACAACAACGACAACAACAACAACGACAACAACAACAACGACAACAACAACAACGACAACAACAACAACGACAACAACAACAACAACAAAAACAACAACAACAACACAGCCCTGTTTGGATATTCAACTTAGCTAGAGGTTAGAGTTAGTTTCTAGCTCATTACTAACCCTGAACTAACTCCATCCAAAGTGTTGTTTGGATGGCAGGGTTAGATTGACAATAAATGCACTAGGAGAGCTAGCTCCAATAAGCACCTCTTGGGTTGGATAGTTTTTTTGGGTGGGTTATAGATGCAACTAGCTCAAACTAGCCCTCATGTTTAGATATACTTTAGGGCTATTTGAGCCCGAACTAACTCAAACTAAGCGTAACCCATGGATACAACAGCAGTTAATCAGACGATAATTTGTAAGAATGCACTAAACTCCTTCCAGCCCATAATATAAGATGTTAATTCATCTAATATGTGAGTATATTGGATGTTATAAGATACTCCCTCCGTTCCGAAATATTTATCTTTTTAGAGATTTCAAATGGACTACCACATACGGATGTATATAGACATATTATAAAAGAGTGTTGTACTACATCATTGTGCAATTGTTGTTTAGCTTCTAATATTAACTTGGTGCTTTTAGGTACATATGTCATTGGTAAAGATCTGCACTTCGACCCTTTCTACGTATGGGGCAACCAGCATCAAGTGAGGAAGCTGATAAAGATTGTTAGTAAAATGGGTCCAAAGATGGCAATTAAACTATTTGTTTACACTTTATCCAAGACAACATCGAACTGCAAGATGGTAAGTAAGAACTCCGCAGCCCTCTTTTTACTTCCCATAATGAGTTGTGTTAGATGACAATGTCTGGATCTTTTTCCTTTGCAATGGTTGCCAAAGCAGTTTACTCAAGATTACTTCTCAAACTACATGACTGGTGGGCATGCAAAGGTTATAGTATTTCTACCAGAACAAGATGATTATCTAGATGTTTTCATGAAGACCATGAAGGATGGGCGGTCGGCCATCACAAGGGGTTGGACTAGAGTCGTGCGTGCCTTCTGCATGGAGGAGGGCACAATATGGGCATTCCGCTTCACCTTGTTCAACAACTATAATATATTTCGCCTCTTTCTTTACCGTCTTTAATAGTACAAGTATACAACTGTGGTTTATCATTCTTTATTTGGTTCTTATGTAATTCTTGAACATATGTACCTATGAATCGAATAATTCATTGGTTGTTTGAACCTAATGGATATGAATAAAGCTATAGCATACATTCAAATTCAAATTCAAATCCAAATCCGATACAATTTGGAAAAGTAGCAATTAAATTAAAGTGAAATTACGCTCTCCAGGTAGTTATGGCACACACGGTTGGTAAAACAGAAACGTTTGCGGTATGCACCATAATCCGAGACGGTTCACGGAGAGGAAACGTGTGCAAGCATGCACACAGTTGCCGTTTGCAAAGCGTGTGCGATGTCAGACAATATCACAAACGGTGCGAGCAAACTAAATGTTTGTGTTAGTTGCCTTATCATACACGATTCGCGACTATGAACTATTTCTGATGAAGTATGCATCGTAAATGTTGCACCACAGAATAGTGTGTGCGATAGTTGTCGTGTACGACAATGTTACGACGGTCCGATGTTTCATAATCCTGTTCGACACTCATACGATGATTAGCTAATCTTCTTAAAGGCGAACCGTTTGTGATGGGCCGCGCATCATACACGTTCTATAATAGTGAACCGTTTGTGATGGGCCGCGCATCGTAAATGTAGCACCACAGAATACCGACTGCGATGGCAATGCGAGCAGAAATGAGTAGGAGTATTGTAGGGGCCCTATCCCCGACGGTTTCTAGGTCGTGTGGGAAGGACCCCCCTATCGCCCACACTCGCTTGGCGACGGTTTGAAATGCCGTCGCGCAAAGAGGTTAAAAACCATTTGTTTAGGACCGACGCGTACCAGTGCGAGTTGTAATTCTCTAGTTGTAAGTAAATAAAAGTGTCATGATCATCATTATTAGATCATTGTCCCATGTGAGGAAAGGATGATGAAGACTATGATTCCCTCACAAGTCGGGATGAGACTCCGGACAAAAATAAAAGAGGAGCCCAAAAATCCCAAAAAAAGAGGCCAAAGAGGCCAAAAAAATAAAAAAATGAGAGAAAAAGAGAGAAGGGACAATGTTACTATCCTTTTCCACACTTGTGCTTCAAAGTAGCACCATGTTTTTCATTATAGAACTTGTCTTTTATATTCCAATGATGGGCTTCCTTAAATTCCCTAGACCTTCATGAGCAAGCAAGTTGGATGCACACCCACTTAGTTTTCTTTTGAGCTTCCATACACTTATAGCTCTAGTGCATCCGTTGCATGACAATCCCTACTCCTTGCATTGACATCAATTGATGGGCATCACCATAGCCCGTTGATTAGCCTCGTCAATGTGAGATTCTCATTTTTGGTCTTCTCCACACAACCTCCAACATCATACTCTATTCCACCCATAGTGCTATATTCATGGCATAATATCATATATTGCATGGGAGTTGAAAAAGCTGAAGCGCGTTAAAAATTATGAACCAATTGCTTGACTAACACCGGGGTTGTGCATGACAAATACTTTGCGTTAAGAAGATTGAGCATGACAAGACTATATGATTTTGTAGGGATAACTTTCTTTAGCCATTATATTTTGAAAAGACATGATTGCTTTTTAGTATGCTTGAAGTATTATTGATTTTATGTCAATATTAAAAAATTGAATTTTACGGATCTAAATATTCATGCCACATAAAGATTACATGATAAACATGTTAGGTAGCATTCCACATCAAAAATTCTGTTTTTATCATTGTTTTTATGCTTGAAGTATTATTGTTTTTATGTCAATATTAAAAAATTGAATTTTACGGATCTAAATATGCATGCCACGTAAAGATTACATGATAAACATGTTAGGTAGCATTCCACATCAAAAATTCTGTTTTTATCAGTTAGCTACTCGAGGACGAGCAGGAATTAAGCTTGGGGATGCTTGATACGTCTCTAGCGTATCTATAATTTTTTATTGTTCCATGCTATTATATTATCAATCTTGGATGTTTTATATGCATTATTATGCTATTTTATATCATTTTTTGGGACTAATCTATTAACCTAGTGCCAAGTGCCAGTTGTTGTTTTTTCCTTGTTTTTGCCTTTACAGAAAATCAATACCAAATGGAGTCCAAACGGAACGAAACTTTTTGACGGTTTTTCTTGGACCACAAGACACCCTAGAAGCTTCGGGAGGAGGCCAGAGGAGCCACAAGGTGACGACAAGCTCGTAGGGCGTGCCCTAGGGGGCACCCCTCAAGCATGTTGACCCCTTGTGGCTCATCTAACCCTAATTCTTCTTCTATAAATACCCAAATATTCCGCGTAGACCAGAGGGCACACCTAAAATATTTTTCCACTACCGCAAGTTTCTGTCTTCGTGAGATCCCATATGGAGGCCTTTTCCGGTACTCCACCGAAAGGGGATTTGACCATGGAGCGATTCCACATCAACCTTGCTACCTTTCCGATGATGTGTGAGTAGTTTACCACAGAACTATGGGTCCATAGCTAGTAGTTATATAGCTTCTTCTCTCTATTTGATCTTGAATACAATGTTCTCCTCAATGTTCTTGGAGATCTATTCGATGTACTTCTTTTGCGGTGCGTTTGTTGAGATCCGATGAACTGTGGGTTTATGATCAGATTATCTATGAATATTATTTGAGTCTTCTCTGAAACATTTTATACATGATTAAGATAGCTTTGTATTTCTCTCCGATCTATTGATTTGGTTTGTCCAAATAGATTGATTTTTCTTTCCGTGGGAGAGGTGCTTTGTAATGGGTTCAATCTTGTTGTGCTTATTCCCAGTGATAGAAAGGGACATGACACGTATTTGTATTGTTGCCATTAAGGATAAAAAGATGGGTTTTGTTCATATTGATTGGATCTATCCCTCTACATCATGTCATCTTGCTTAAGGTGTTACTCCATTCTTGTTAACTTGATACACTAGATGCACGCTAGATAGCGGTCGATGTGTGGAGTAATAGTAGTAGATGCAGGCAGGAGTCGGTCTACTTGTCACAAACGTGATGCCTATATTCATGTCATTGCCTTAGATATTGTCATAACTATGTGTTTTTCTATCAATTGCTCAACAGTAATTTGTTTACCCACCGTATGCTTTCTTTCAAGAGAGAAGCCTCTAGTGAAAACTATGACCCCCGGGTCTTTTTTTATCATATTTTTTTCAGATCTATAAAATCAAAAACACAAAAATACCTTACTGTAATTTATTTACTTTTATCTTATTTTGCACTTTTACTTATCTTTTATATCTATCACTATCAGATCTCATCCTTGCAAGTAACCGTGAAGGGATTGATAACCCCTTTATCGCGTTGGGTGCAAGTATTTATTTGTTTGTGTAGGTGCAACCATTTGGTGACTTGTGTGTTCCTCCTACTGGATTGATACCTTGGTTCTCAACTGAGGGAAATACTTACAACTGGTACGCGTAGGTCCTAAACAAACGGTTTTTAACCCCTTTCCGCGATGGCATTTGGAACCGTCGCCAAGTGAGTGTGGGCGATAGGGGGGTCCTTCCCACATGACCCAGAAACCGTCGGGGATATGCCCTCCTGGCACACATGTTCGGCAAAATGAGGTCGTGTGCAACCGGCGAGCGCTCAAATATGGAAATACATATAGTAGAGCTAAAAAATACAATTATACGGTGAAATTGTTTCCGGTCGCAAGTACATCCCACACAGTCAGTCCCCACTAAACGTTTCCGTTCGTATGTACATCCCACACAGTCGCTCCAAGGAGAACATTTCCGTTCACAAGTACATCACACACAATTTTTCCCGTTAAATCGTTTTTGATAGCGTTGCCATTGCACACGATATTAATAATTTTATCGTTTGTGTTATTGAATGCATCACACACAGTGCGTAGAAGAAACTGTGTGGCAAAGGCTTTCCATCACACACACACACACACTTTTTATGTGGTAAACGTTTGCGCAAGGTGGCCTAACGCAAACAATTTTCAAGAGAAAGTCGTGTGTGCAGTGGAGATTGATCGCACACGTAGTGGATCCTAGAATAGTCTCTGATCTCCACGTATATCACAGACGTTTCGCTTTCTCAAACCGTGTGTAGTGTAATCCCTAATTAATCCAATTAATCCCTAATTTAAAAATCACATGTTTTGAATTTGAAAGTAGGCAATCACTTATTTCATATCCAACCATGTTTATTACAAATATAGGTTCAACCAAAAATCCATAATTCGATGCACATGTACATATACTGAAGAACTACAGAAGCACCAAGTAAAGAATGATGAACCACGGTTGTACTAAAGACTGTGAAGAGAGAGGCGAAAGACACTCTAGTTGCTGGAGAAGGTGAAGCGGAATGCCCATATTGTGCCCTCCTCCATGCATAATGCAGGCACGACTCTAGGCCAACCCCTTGTGATGGCTGCCCGTCCATCCTTCACTGTCTTCATTAGGACTTCTCGATGCTCATTATAGTCTGGATGAAATACTTTAACCTTCATTGTGTGTCCACCAATCATGTACTTTGCGAGGTAATCTTGAGTGAACTGCTTGGGAACCACTGGAGCGAAAAAGATTCAGACATTGTTGTCTAACAACTCATTATGGGCAGTAAAAAGAGAAGGCTGCAGAGTTTGTAGTTACCATCCTACAGCTCACTATTGTGTTGGATAGAGCATAAACAGATAATTTGCTTGCCACCATTCATATATTTTTGCTAATAATCCTTATCAGTTTCCTCACTTGATGCGTGTTCATCAATATCTCATTGCCCCATACTCAAAAAGGGTCGATGCATGGATCCTTGCCAAGGGCATATGTACCTACAAGCAACAAGTCAATATTAGAAGCTAACTAGTGTCCAGGCCTGGATCTATATGCACTACATTATGGAACGACGGGGAGAGTACAAGTCGAGGGATGAAGCTAACCTCGGCGGAAAATGGTGGCCACTCCCGTTCCTCTTCAAAGGAAAAACCAACGTAAGCTCAAGAAGTAGCAACTGTGTCACCATAAATTGAAACCGAAAATCACTTGGAGCATCAATGAAGTTTTTATCAATGTACTACTTACAACAAGCATGTATTAATGTGATTCCTTACAACAATCTCTTCGTCTTCTCCGTATGCAAGACAGGCGTCATTAGTATTTAACAACACTTTCACTATTGTCCTATGATCAATAATTTGATCATCCTGGTAATCTTTACTCACAACTTACTTGGAGTACCAGACATACCTGCTTGTTTACATACCATGGAACATATTTAACACAAGTGTGATTGAAATCACATATTTCGCTCATCAGTATTTCAGAATATCGATTCTTACTTAAAACTCCTTCCTTGTGAATTTGACAAGAAACTCTTCTTGCGTATTTAATACTAAACTACTTTAGTATTCTGTCAATATGTATTTTGGCTAAGCTCGATTAGACACTACTATCTCCATTGGTCATCATGCATAATATTATGACTATTTATTGCCTAGTACTTTACTAAAAACTAATTTAAGTAATGTCTCGTGTTAAGAAATTTATATAATTTTCAATCAACAATGTGTCAAGCACATATAGTGTTTAGAAATATTATCATGCTCCCACTTACTTTCTTGTAAATACAAGCATCTTTTCTTTCCTCAATGAAATCAAATTATTTGACCATTTCATCAGTACGAAGATCCCAACTCCACTATGCTTGCTTCAAATCATTATAGGATCTCTTTAAGTTTGCACACTTACTAGCATCCTCTGGATCGACAAAATTACCTTGGACCATATCAAATATACAACCTTGGTTCTATTTCCATCTCACGGGAATCATTTTGACATCCATCTATTATATCCCATAATTGAAATATTTAGTAATTGCTAGTTTAACCCGAACTGACTTTAAATATTGCTATGATGAGACAATCTTGTCATAGTCAAACCCTCAATCTTGTCATAAACTATTTGTAACAACTCAAGTATTATAAAACATTTTTATCTTTGTCAGATTATAGATACATTACTATTCTTTATACTCTCAGTCTTTCGAAGGGTTCATCAAGTTCTAAGCTTGAATTACGTGCATGGATACTATCTCAGAGTATGTTGGCATATAGCCAAATTCCGGAGTCAGGGCCCATCAATGCTTCTTTGTGTATTATAGGTTCATTGTTTGTTCAAAAATATTTCGTGTGCACACCACGAAGGTCTTTACGAATTTTCCCAACCTATATAGTTCAGCTAAAATTTGATCGACATCTATATCTCATGTAGAGGCTTTCGTATCAGTCGCCGTAGGAAATTCTAGAATTACTTTCAGCATTTCTTTTCTTTGACCTGGCCACCAAGATTCTGCAACCTCGTCGAATTGCACTATCCTCCCACTTACTCTTTTGCAGAAAACATTTACTTCAAAATTTTAGCACTCTATGGCAAAACACTTTGCCTCAGTGTAGTGATGAAGGAATACCCAACCATTTGGGATAACCTACAAAGTAGCACTTATTTCAACAAATTTGATGGCGTTCTTTTTAGTGTAAAGGCCATAGTCTCTAAAGCATCACATTAAGAAGTACATTGGCAAATTGATTAATGTCATCTTTAATCCCACCATTTCATACATAGTTTGATGACATCTACTCAAAACACTCTACTCTTAGCAGTGTTCTAGGAGGTTCAAGCTATAAAATAGCTCATCAGACATCCGCTAGACTTGTAACTCAAATATCCCTTTCCGCAATCTAATTGAAGAAACATAATTTTCTTGTTACAATAAATTCTAATTCATTCTGAAAACCTTTTGAAACATTTCAAAGGATCTAGACTTATGTCCCAATAAGTAAATATAAATATCTACTTGAGTCATCTTTGAAGATATATAAATCCACTGCTTGCAACAACACTTATTGAACTACACACATCAACATGCATGTTCCGGGGATGCCGGAACACGACACCCATCATCATCTGGCCAGATAGATATATCCACTGCTTGCATCCATCATCGTCTAGCCAGACACAGGTGACCACATCACGGGGATGCCGGAACATGACAACAAGAAAGAAGGACAAAACTAGTAACGAGGATAACGGTATAGTGAGCATGTGATGACTCGGGAGGATACCGATGCATCCCGGGTATTGTGCTATATCGCAAAGCAAAGGGAACATCACATGATAACCAATAGTTCACTCGAATATCATTCATGTGCTCATAGGGATCGATATGGACATTCGTGGTTCCGCTATCGAACATTGAACGAACGGTTTCGTTCATGTCTATGAGTTACCGAACCTACGGGGTCACAAGCTTAAGGCAATCACGATCTGCTAAGTGTTAGTAGGATGGGAGTGATGAAAATATATTTGTGGAATTGTTTCATAAATATTCAAGATAGTTTCAGAGGATCCAGAAGCGTTTCGGGGTCATAGGAAGGGTTTCGGATGTTTCCAGAAATGTTCTAGTGCAAGGAAACTTTGGCGGGGCAATGGGTAAGGCCCACGAGGCTTTAGGTCACAGCAAAAGGAGTTTTGCAGAGGTCAGGGACCAGACGCCAGGGTCCATGGCGTCTGGCCCTGGGCCAGACGCCGACGTCCGTGGCGTTTCTAGAAACGCCAGGAACCTTGGTGTTTCGTGTTGGAAACCGAGGAGGACTCTTCCTTATGTTCCAAACTAACTTTGGGGAGGCCCTGTCCCCAAGGTACGACCCCATTGCTCAACATATAAATAGAGGGGCAGGGCTAGCCCCTAGAACACAAGTTTTGGACCCTCCTCTAGTTCATCTAGCCCTAGTACTAGTTGGTCCTAGTTAACTAATTAGAGCTTGGTCTAGTTCCTCTAATCCTCATAATTAGAAGCCCAGTGTGGTTCTAATCTCCTCCCTCTAATTCTCCAGTGACGATTAGCTCTGGACGGCGAATCGTGTCGGATCATGAAGGCTGCATGCTTGCAACCAACTAGAGAGGCCGTGCTTTTGGTCTTCGATTCGAGGGACTATTCGTGGGCAATTCGAGGGATCATTCAGCAACGGTTCAAGGGACTCCAAGTACGACGACACATCCTTATTCCACCGCAACTCGGTGACGGTAACAATCCAGATCCCAACCCTTTATGCATATTCATATTGATCTTGGGTGTTCATAGGTGCGATTTTTTTTGTTTTCTACTACGTTTCCCAATAGTGGCGTCATGAGTAGTTATATGAGTAGGTGCATGTTGCAATCTGGATCACATGTCGATGTGAGGGTTTGATGTTCTTACTATGCTTCTCTCGAGTGTTGCTTTGGTTAATTCATTGGCGGCATGGCGAAGCTTTGTACAAAGTTCTGACAGTCGCTCGACTCTGGATGTTGACAATCTGCTAACAGTTCTTTGGGCATCATCATAGTCAAGAATAATGAACCGTCGCCTACACAAGAGGGTGCCGAAGATGGACGATATTCTAGGGATCATGTGTATTAGACAAAGTTTAGTGTGGGGTTAGAGATTTTTAATTAAGTCTCTTCCCTCACACACCCCGAAAATTAATCTAGCATTAAGAATTATCACCTAATATTATGGACGTAGGTATCTATTATTATTGTTAACACTGGTTAACTACGTAATTAAAATTTGCTAAAACTGATTAGAGGACGTCTAACTTAGTTTTGCGGTGTATGCATATGATGTGGTATAGCCTTCGTCATGATAATGAGTTTATGTATGAGATGATTATATGTTGTAATGTTAAGTAGCCTTCATGTCACGGCATGATGGATGGAGCCACGAGATTGCCACGTTAATGTAAATATCATAGAGATAGCCTACATGATACAGGTGACAATGGAAAGCATACACGGAGGATCCCCGACGTGGAGAACATGTACTAAGGCGTGGGACGAGGAGGTATAATTCCGTGCCACGACGGAACTTCTGAATTTGGTGCCATGCCAACATTTTTTGGAACGATCGCCACAACAACATTTTTTTAAATTGTCGCCATGACAACATTTTGGGGACAGTTGCCACGGCAACGAAATATTGGCCGTCACGACGCTTCAACTGAAGATTGAAAATGATCATGAAGGATTCCCGGTGCCCAGGGCTATACCATACCATGCTTTTATGAATTTTTTAAGATGTTTATCCCTTTGTTATTTGCACCCTTTGATTGCGCAGTAGTCAATTATTAGGGCGATCTCTCATAGTAAATTCAAGTGAAAAGGTGCTCTTCCTAGTGTTGCAACTGTTTGTAACATATAACATCCCGGCGTGCGCCATGTCCACATGAGTACAAACGGTTTACAAAATGTAAGACGGGTGGATGGTCAGACCATGTGAGCAGATAACACTTGGTTGTCTTGAAGTTCTAGCAAAATCATTCTGAGCTCGGAGCACGAAGAATTGAAAGGTGAACAAGAGGCATATGGAGATATGATCGGCAAAAGTTTGCCTGCCGGTCAAAATTCTTGTCATTAGTGATGTCCACGTCAATGGCTGAGAATAAGATCTGGATCTTGAATAAATCACTATCAATTATGAGAGATATTGAATTGAGTGGGAGCACAATTATGTATTAATCAATTTTAATCACTAGTGCAAATTAATTATGAACAATCTCTATGTGTAGTTTGCTTTATAGTTGTAGAATTATGGCTCACGGTTCCACTTTTGTTGTTGAAACTGATTAGCTGTTATTTATCTGGTTGAATCTTTTTGATTGAAAGGATCGTCCTCTAAAAGTGCCAAGAAGGATTTTGTCCTACTGCATGCTTACAATACTCTTTCTTATGCTATGGATGATGAGACTCATGTCCTTCGGTCCAAAGGGCTAGAATTACATTACGGTCTGCTTACTTCCGAGACACCCGAACTTCAAAAATGTTTGGGATAGTTATGTAATATTCTTGGAACTGAAAATTGTTCTCAGAAACAAACAAAGGTTAAATGATATGTGATATCTAAAGAAGTGTTTGTTCTACTAAAGTGTTCAGCTATGTTTAAGACTAAAATGTGTAAGATTCGGAAGAACGCCAGTCATGAGTTGATGGTGAGAAACTTAAAGGGAAAAGAACAAAACTAAAGTATGTAATTAGACTTACATGCCTAGGTAAGTTCAGGGCTAACGGCACTCTTAAAGTTGGATACTTCTTCTGTGGGTAGGAGAAATATGGAAAGTAAAACTATAAAAAGTAAAAGGCAGAAAAGAAAAGAAGACTGGAATGTCCAGCTCACGTATGAATGTCATACAAGTTGTAAAATGTAGATAAAGTTGGTCAAGTAAAGTGTAGTTCTTGAGAATTTATGATCAATTTTTTTGATCACTAATTCTTCGAGATTGTGGTCAAAAGTTGATCAGAAGGATATCGACTATATTGCATGTTGATGCGAGTCGTTGCAAGAAACTACAACGGCCTAAATGACCATTGAGGGTAAAATATGTCTTGAAAATTTGTAGAAGTTATGGTACTGTTTCATCAGCATATTACCTCTATGTTTATTTTCATTATTCATTCTGGACTTTTGTACACTCTAGCCCATTGCATAGAAGTTACAAGGCAGTTGTTCATGAGAGAACAATAGTTGTTCGATGTTATGAACAAAAGGTCATACTCCTATTATGAATAGGATGTCTGTTATGAATATTTATGAAAAATTTGAACATCCATAACACTGACGCTAAATGTCGCAAGACTAAAAGAATACTGCATATGTGTGGCACTACATTTAGTCACATTGGAGAAACCAGCTTGTGGAATTCCATAGTGATGTATATTGAAGTCATCTGATTATGAATCATCTGACTCTCGCAACTTTCATGCAAATAGTGAAGTAAACTAAAATATCATTGTCATAAAGAATGAGCAACAAAATAACACACCGAGAGGGCCCTAAGAATTTATCCCCGTCATCATAGGAGCAAATCCCACTCTCAAGCTATCTAGTCCCTTGTCAAACTTTCCGGCGAACCAGTAAGTTGTCGTTATGATCCCTGTGTTACAGGTGACGTTTGAGCAACCAAAGTCCATCGTACAGTAAGAAGTGACTATGATACTCTCATGGTATAAGGAGCAAAATCACATGTTAACACTCCATGTTATCACAATTGATTACAGGCGATATTATCTCAATTCATAACAAACAAGTTTGGGTCGATTCAATATGATCATTCTTCCAACATCATAACCTCAATGTTGTTTTAGGACTATCGTTACACTTAACAATATCCTAGGATCCGGAAAATGTGATCACCAACAACACCTGACCTAGTCTTGAAGGCAAGACTAGGAACCTTTATTTTATCCGTTTATCATTTCACCCGTGCATATGAATTTTCCACTGAATCACATATTCCAGGATCATAGCATTTATAACATGAAATATAAACACTTAATTATGAATAAGGAAATATAATAATACAATATTATTGCCTCTAGGGCATATTTCCAACACAGACACTTTCCGAGATACCTATAGAGCACCTTTATGATCACCCAGTTATGATGTGACATTTGATTACCCAAAAAGTATTCTTCTAATATTCGGGAGCGGCATTATCACATGGTCTAAGGAACAGATACTTGACATGAAGAAAGATGTAGCAAATAAACTAAGTGATACGATCTGGTGCCAAGATTACGGTTGGGTCTGTCCATCACATCAAATGACAACTCATGTCTATGGTTAGGAAACCTTAACCATCTTTGATCAACGAGCTAATCTAGTAGAGGCTCACTAGGTGCACGGTGTTGCTTATGTATCCACTCATGTATCTGAGTTTTCGGTCAATACAATTATAGCATGGATAATAAACATTTACATGAACAAGGAAATATGTTAATAACATCTTTCCAATAGCGGGGAGCAGGCTTTATTTTCTAAATTTCTATCACGTCCACAGGCAAGAAATATCGTGTGATCTTCTCCATATCCCAACTTCCATTGAAATTTCGTAGGTCCGAAACCACTTCATCCTACCCTTCCTTTCTGCGAGATTAGGCCTCCTGTTGGGTAACGAGCTACCCGTCCATCTCTCCATATTCGAACAAATTGGTCATTGCTAATACTCCATACGATTCCTTTTTTAGGAGGTCCAAACCATGAGAGATTGCTTGCCAAGTAGGAGATGGATTAGTGGTGAACACTGTATCCACGAGATTTCCATTGGGAAAGTATTTCACTTTTAGTACTTGCACACACAAGTTGTTTGGGTGTTCTAATAACTACCATGCTTGTTGAGCTAATAGAGCTTGATTGAATATATGAAAGTCCTTAAGCCCCAACCCTCCTTGAGCCTTTGGCTTTGTCATCTTGTCCCAGGCATACTAATGAGTCCTTCTTTTTCTTTTCTCCGCTCCCCAGAAATAGTTTCTGACCATGCGGTTAAGATCATCGCACACATCAAAGGGAAGTTCAAATATAGTCATAGGTGTGGATGGATTGATCTATCACCATGATCAACACTTATTTGCCTGCTTGAGTTGGGTGCCCATCAAAATTAAACAAACGTTTTGTGAGTCTAACATGCAAGTTCTGAAATTTTCCTTTAGGCATTCTTCCATCTAGGGTAAGCATCCCCAAGTATTTCTCCTCAAAATTGGAAGTTGTGACTTGATTAATATGCTTAGCACTGTCACTATTTGCATTCGGGCACGAGTTCGCAAACAACATGGAACGTTTTGAAGGATTGATCAATTAACATGTAGTCGCACAATAGATATCCAGGATCTTTTTTATATAATTGCATCCTCGATACAAGGTTTTATGAATAAAAGTGTGTCATCGGGAAATAACAGATGTGAAACTCCAGGGGACGTCTAGTAATCCTTACAGGGTAGATGTCGCCATCATTTATGCCTTTAATGATAAGTGCAGAAAGAGCATCATCAACAAATAAGAATAAATATGGGGATAGCGGGAAGACCACAGGTCGGTGCAAATGAATCCAAGATGGTACCATTAAATTTCACGGAATATCTCACCGAGGTGACACATGTCATTATTCAGTCAACCCACTGGTGAGCAAAGCCAAGCTTTTGCATCATCTCCTTAAGGTAATTCCAGTCCACTCTATCATATGCTTTAGAAAGATCCATTTTATAAGAACAAAAACTCTTTGTAGGGTCCTTGTCCTGCTTAATATGGTGGATGCACTCAAAGGCCACAAAAGCATTATACATAATCATGCGCCCATGAAAAAATGCACTTTGGGCACGAGAAATAACATCATCAAGAATAGGCCTTAAGAGATTCACCAAGCATTTAGAGACCACTTTGTAGATTACATTCCATATGCTAACGGGGCGAATATCCGTAACCTTAACTAGGTTTGTTATTTTAGGAATCATAACAATAACAGTTTCATTTATTCCAGGAGGCATGACACCCGTGCGAAAGAACTCCTTAATTGCAAGTACGATACCTTCCTGTAAGGTGCTCCAATTGCGCTGACAAAACGTGCCAGAAATCCATCCGGGCCTGGGGTTTCAAAGGGCCTATCTGAAATAGAGCATATGCAATTTCTTTATCTAAGAATTCAGCACAAAGTCTATCATTTGTCTCTGGAGTCATCACAGGCTGAAACAAGTTAACAATCGGGGATGGATCAAGTAGAGGGTCGGTAGGAAAAAGATTTTCAAGATACCCTATTGTCGCAGCCCCCATCTCTTTTATTCCCGATGTACAGTACCATGAGTATCTTCTAGTTTCTGGATCCTGTTCTTTCTTGCTCGCCAAATAGCCTTAGCACGGAAAAATTGTGTGTTTCTATCACCTTCTTTTAGCCAATTCACACGAGATCGTTGCAGCCACATCATCTCTTCTCTATATGGGAGCTCATTCATTCTATCTGTCACTTTCCTAATCTCACAACGGTTAGTGTTCATCAGCATAAGTTATCCTAGTTGGGTTCTTGACTTGGCTATTTCTTTTGACACATTGCCAAACTTCTCCCTACTCCAAGCACCTAGCTTACGCATAGTGGATCCTAAGGCTGCATGTACATAACCAAGGCAATGCATCTGACCCGCCTCCTACCAAGCTTTTGCAATAACCTCCTGGAGTGTCGGCTCTCTTTCCCACATTATTATGTATTGATGAAAGTTCTTCTTCCTTGCATGCATGTCCCCCGGTTTCTCACAAGTTACATGCAGGATCACATGATCTGAGGTTGGAGTGACCAAGTGTGTCACTGCGGCATGGTCAAACGTGTTCGCTAAGCTGGGTTCACAAAGGATCGGTCCAACCGGACCTTCACATTTGCCGCGCCACTTCTTTTCTTATCAAACGTGTGTGGGACATTTGAGAATCTCAAGTCAGCTAGCTCACATATCTCCAGCAAATCTCTGAACGCATGCATCTGTCTCGGGGACCTCAGAGTCATTGAGAAGTGCACAAAGCCCATTGACACTCATTTAAATCCCCGACAACAAGCCAAGGCAATGTTGAACGGGTGCTCAAGCTGTTCAGCAGTGTCCACATATTGTGCATGTCCTCGACTCTCGGTTCATAATAAACACAAGTAATTCGCCATTGCAAACCATCAATACCCTCGACATAAGCATCTATACACCGTTGGCTAGAAAGCACAATATCTACCATTAGATTCTTGCCAGTATAGTGCCAAACCATCAAATATTTCCTTCACTATCAGTTCCATCAAATCCTTTGAGCCCAAACCTACCCCTGTACTTCTTCATATATATTTTTCTGCCTTGTCTCACACAAAAACACCAGACTAGGGGAAAGCAATTGTATGAACATCGCTAGTTCATGAACTGTCCGGGGATTCCCGCCTACATGTTCCGGCTGAGGAGATTCAATGCTCCCAATGGTCCTTTGCTGGGGAGGCCCCCGATCCACTCGTCGATGTGTTGTCAATGGCTGCAATATCATCTTCCTTAAGTTTTTTCTTATGTGCATTTTTCTGTGGGGTGCTAAGGTTAGAGCTAGGGGGTCGTGCCCTTCGAACTGGTCCACTTTATCAGCAGTGTTCCCCACCGGGATTATAGCACCTGTGTTCTTGTCCAAACTATTTCCTTATGTGGTTTTTGGTTCAATAACAGAATCATCAGCACTTCTCTTTCCCAATATATTTGCATCCTCCATCTCTCTTTCCTAGCCAGCACCTACAGATCGTGCTAGATCAACACCCAATCGTGCAAAGCATTGGTAGCATTGAAACGCCAGCTCTGATGCATGTGTTATCCAACAGTTTTGTTATTTTCAGTTACCCCATGTTGACCACGGTTATACTATCCATTGCATGTAGTACTATAACCCCGGCTTTAGCCACGTCCGTGACCTGCCCCTCTTCTTTTGCCGCTAACATCATCTCCTTCATCGCCATCAAATGCACCTCCATCCCGATCTGCACCACGGCCAAAGCCTCTTCCCGGGTTTCGATCACTCCCACTTCGTCCTCTCTTTGATGCAAGGATGAAGGGACCCCGCTCCATATCTTTTTCCGCGTGTTCCCCTAAGCTACATTCCTCACGCTAGTGGCCAGAAGACCACACATGTAGCAAAAAACCGGAAGCTTTTCAAACTTGACCTGATAAAATTCAGTTTCACCGGATTTTGTGAAGCCCACAAATCTTGTTAAGTTATTTGTGACATCTAGCTTTACTCTAACCTGAACAAATTCTCCTATGAAACCATTGGGGAGAATGATATGGACCTCTTGAACTTCTTCAATGTGCTTGGTCATATTCTTCACAAATTGTTCTATTTTCACCATCATATCAGGCAACTTGTGAATCTGACACCGGGTTTCTACTTGTCCAGCTTGAATGATTCAGGATTTTTGAACCCATTGTACTCAGGTATCATCAGAGCCATAACTCCAAAATCCCATGGACCTTGGTGGATCGCCTTGTTCTAATCTGCGAAGCAATTAAACTGCACGGAGAACATGTTAGGGTTTATTCTCCACCACACTACCTCTTGCGTGGGGTTCCAAGCCACCCTCATGTCAGCTTTCAAAGCTCCTTGCCCAAAAGATTTGGTTGTCAGAACCCTAGCTAGTGCCAGCCACTTGGGTTTCTCATCAAGTTCTTCCACCTCTTCCTCCAAACGAAGTTATCGAGCTCATCATCTTCCAGACGCAATCGCTCTAGAAGGACAGGGTCATCTAGAAGCTTAGGGCGTGATCCACTGGATTCCGAAGGCGTTGCCATATCACGATGGAAACCGCCCCTAAAATCTAACTTCGTCGTGAAACAGTACGACCTGGTCTAGAGAAAGAGCCAGAGGGTGGTTGTCGGCGTTCTGGGAACGGGGGTCCCCAGACTTGCCTGCCTGTGGCCTGCGGCGTGGCTCAAGTGGGGGCCCAGCGCGGCCCAGCTTCATCAGCTCAAGCTCAAGACCCTCGCGAGGGGCCAAGTCTCATGAGGCGGACGGCAGAACCTTCCTCAGGAGCAGCCTCGTCAGGCAGGCTCACGAGGAGGTGGAGAGATCAAGGCAGGGTACCTCACGAGGGTGCCCCGTGACGCAAGCCATGACGATCGAGACCAGGCGGGCGCCAGGTGGGCACCAGCCCACGCAGTGTCCTCGTTTCCCCTTTGGTGCAAAGGAGGCAAGCACAGGCCAAGGCATCAGGCAAAGGTTACCGCTTCGGTGCAACAAGACCAAGACCAGTAGAGCGGAAGGACGGAGGTAATCGTGGAGCCCAGGACAGCGTCACCGTAAGAGCCTTTGGCAGCCGAAGACCAACTTTAGTCAGGATAAGTGTACAACATGTTCCCCTTCAAAATGGCCAATTGTTGGCGCCCTTCCCGCTCATTATTTGGGAAGAGGCCCAGGGCCTCCCTCTATAAATAGGACTAGCCACCACAACGAGAGAGGAGAAGAAAGAAGAGAATCGGATAGAGCCCTAGCAGAGAGAGAGAGGCAATCGAACTCACCCAAGCAGTTCATCGCACCAGCCCAAGAACACCCCTCGCGAGGCTGTTCTTCCTTTGTACTACTCATCATCAGCCCCTGAGGCAATCCACCACACCACACACTGGAGTAGGGTATTACACCACAACGGTGGCCTGAACCAGTATAAACCTCGTGTCCCTTGTGTGTTCTTCTTCCTAGTTTAGATCTCTTGCAAACCGCGGACGCGTGAGCTGGTAGGGGAAAGATCTCTGCGCGCACCCCAGTGTTCGAACCTCAAGGGTCTGCCGGAACCCGAAATTTGACATTTGGCGCGCCAGGTAGGGGTGCGCCGGAATCTTCCTTCCGCTGGTCGCGTGTGATCTTCCGTCGTGTCCATGGCTGACGCTCGCCGAGCTCGCGCCGAGCGCCGGGCTGCTCGCGTCGCTCGAGTCGCCCAGACGGCTCCCGTCGGCGGACACCCCCGTCGTTCCCCGTCGCCTGCCGCCAATGCCGCCACCGGCCCGGCGGGGAACGAGCAGCAGGCCTCATCCCTGCATCCTTCGCTGAGGCGAGAAGGCCGCACCGCAATTCCTTCGCTCGCCCCTGCTAGTTCTTCATCCCGCGCGCACCGCGCTCCCATGGAGGCTTGAGCCGCGCTCATCGCGGCGAACGAGCTACTGCGCTACTGCCCTGTCGATGACGTCCACGAGGAGAGGCTCCACCGCGTCGCCGAGCTCGTCCACGCCCCAGGGGGCTCCCCCGCGTCGTCCCTCTCGCTGCCTCGCCCTTCATCCCACGCTGGAGGCAGGGAGCCGGAGGTGCCCCCGCCACCTCCTTCCCAAGAAGGCGCCCTGGCTCCAAGGCGCGTGGCCCCGGGCCAAGACCCTCCGTGTCCGGCGCCTACGCAACAAGAAAGGAGCTTCCAGGAGATCCCTCGTCCCCAAGAAGGTGCTCGCGTGCTCCCAGCACCGGAGCACCGCGACCGCGCTCCAGCGCCACCACGTCAAGACCCCGCGCTGCTCCAGACAGTGATGCGCAGGAATCCACAAGAGCAAGCTCCACATCAGCAGAGAGTCCTGGTGGCCATTGCAGGCTACCGCGCCTTCACCGCCAAGCTACGCAGCATCGCATGGCCCGGCAAGTTCAAGCCAGACCTGCCTCCTCGCTTCTCGGCAGCCGCCGACCCAGCTGAGTTCCTTCAGCTCTCTGAGCTGGGCATCGGCCGCCAACGGGACGAAAAGGTCATGGCGAATTGGTTCCCCAACGCTCAAGGGCGAGCACGAACTCGCTCCTGAACACAGGACGAGATGCGCACCCGCTTCATCGCCAACTTCAAGGCACTTTCGCGACCGGCCTCCGTGTGGCGACATGCGCCGCATCAAGCAAAGCCGGAAAGACCTGCAGGTACATCCAGCGCTTCAACAACGCCCGCCTCAAAATCCCCAACTTGACTGAGGAAGCCATCATCTCAGCCTTCTCCAATGGCGTGCGTGACGTCAAGATGAAGGAGGATCTAACAATGCATGAAGACCTGTGCACATCCCTAGAGTTGTTCAACTTGGCGACCAAATGTGCCAGGGCTGAGGAAGGGCGCCTCTCCCTCCTTGAGCTTCCGGCCGCCGATCCAGAAGAGAAGAAGCCCAAGGCCAAGGACGTGAAGCGCAAGGGGGCTGTCGTGCTCGCGGCAGAACCAGACACCAAGCGAGGCAGGGATCAGCCCGAATCATCCAAGGGCAGACGGTACTGCGTATACCACGACCTCCAAACCCACAACACCAACGAATGCCAGGAGCTCAGGGCCGTGCGAGAAGGGCATATCGGCCGACGCCCCGAGCGCAACGATCAGGGCTACGGCCGAGGAGGAGGAAGAGGCGCACGACGCTGGGAAGACCGTGGCCCTCGCCAAGGATGGCGTTACAGACCTCGCGAGGACCGCTGGCAGGACCAGCCTCGCGAGGGAGGTTGGAGGGACCAGCCTCGTGAGGACCGCCCTCAAGGCAACGCAGGGCTCCCACCTTTGCCGCAGCCGCCAAGGAGGTACGAAGACAATCATCAGGACGACGGGGTTGGGGCTTCCACGAGCCGCGTGCGATCGCTTGCATCCTGGGTGGTGCTCAGGCCCCAGCCTCTCGTCGCATCTTCAAGCAGTTTGCTCGCGAGGTAAACGCAGTCCTCCCCAAACCAGAGGCCACACGCCCTCTCAGGTGGTCGTCGTGCGCTATCACGTTCAGTTCAGCGGATCAGCTCAAGTGCGCGGCAACGGCCGGAGTCCTCCCCATGCTTTGCTCACCAGTCATCAGCAACGTGCAAGTCACCAGGACCCTCATCAACAGCGGAGCAGGGCTCAACGTCCTATCTGTCGAGACATTCACGATCTCCAAGTGCCATACGATCAGCTTCAGCCGACCAAGCCTTTCTCAGGAGTCACTGATGGCTCCACCGTCCCGATAGGGCAAGTTCGTCTTCCCGTCACCTTCAGACAACAAGAACAACTACCGCACCGAGCTCATCGACTTTGGCGTCGCCCACATTACGCCGCCATACAATGCCATCCTCGGGTACCCAGCTGGCCAAGTTCATGGCGTTGACTCACCATGGCTACAATGTCCTTAAGATGCCAGGAAGCGGAGGAGTCATCACAGTGCCTTGTGAGGAAAGGGATGCAGTGTGCTCTATTGAGCGTGCCTTCCAAGCTGCAGCAATCGAAGACCCGGATCACAGGAGCGGGAGACTTCCCGAGGCGATCCCTAAGAATAAGAAGGCTTATTCTTGGAGAATATTTCTTGAAAACCAAACAGGAGCAGCTTGGTTACTTGATAGCATCATCTCTGAGGATTGAGAAGGGGTTGGCCACCCTAACTCAAAACCAGGAGAGCCTGGAAAGAATCATGGAACAAAAATTCTATGATCTAGATATCAAGGTAATGGCGAGATTGATCGATTGTGGAGCAATTGCAGGATGACATGCAGGAGAGGAAGGGCAAGACTACCACCAATGTGTTTGCCAGAGTGCCCGAGCCCGAAGTCGATTGCAGTGCAGTGGCGGACACTAGAGCAACAACTTCAGCACCAGCCACTGCCCCTACAGTTCCAGTGCAACCAGCTCCGGCACCAACTCCTCCAGCTCCATCCACTTCAACTGAAGCCTTCATCCAAGGAGCCATCTCTACACCACCACCAGAAGATCAAGCCTGAGAGTCGATCTAGCACTATGCATTTTCTGTGAACTTTTTGGTAACTTGTTGCCAAAGGGGGAGAAAAATGTATAGATCATAGGCTTCGAGAGAGAGAGTGTTGCTTTTGTTCTCTCTTGCTTTATTTGGTGGTTTTTCAATCTTTGTTTGCTTTTGGTTGAGATATTATGCTTGTGAGACATTGATGATCATGTGTTTGATCATAATCTACACTTATGCATGCTTGATATTATCCTATCTATCTTATGTGATCACTCACTATGCTTGGTGATGAGTGCATGTATTCATTGTTTATTATTTTGAGCGCTCCACCAAGATGTATGTGACATGGAAGAGTAACCCATGAGCCTAATTCATTGTGCATTTGCAGTCCAAAGCAAATCTAAAACTATGCACAAATTTAGGGGAGCTCTTGCTTATCACATACTTCTCAAAGCGACGATGTTATTTAAATTTTATTATCATTTGTCGAAGCTTTGATCTATATGTTGTCATCAATTACCAAAAAGGGGAGATTGAAAGTGCAACTATCCCTAGGTGGTTTTGGTAATTCATAACAACATATAGCTCATTGAGCTAATGCTATTCCAAGACTATTGTTTCGTGAAAGCTCAATGAATGGCATGGCATGGATGATGAAAGTGGATCCCTCAAAATACTAAGGACAAAGGATTGGCTCAAGCTCAAAAGCTCAAGACTCTTCATTTTACATTTTAGTGATCCAAGATCACATTGAGTCTATAGGAAAAGCCAATACTATCAAGAAGGGATGAGGTGTTGCTTAATGAGCCTCTTGCTTCATGTGCTTAGTGATATGCTCCAAAACCCTCAACTACTTTCCCACATCCACAAATGACCTAAACCTAAAGCCAAAATCGGTCACACCGATTCTTTCTATCCGCGCCACCGATTCCAAAAGTCATAGCCACCGCCACAAACCCTAAGCAAATCGGTCTTACCGATAAGGATCTCGGTCTCACCGAGATGGGGTTGCAATCTCTCTGTTTCCCTTTCAGAACGTTTTGGTCTAACCGAAGTGAGCGATCGGTCCCACCGAGATTGCAATGTAAACTCTCTGTTTCCTTTTTGTAACATTTCGGTCTCACCGAAAAGAGCAAATCGGTCCCATCGAGTTTACCTGACCAACTCTCTGGAAAGCTTATTACCAAATTGGTCTCACCGAAGTTTGTATGTCGGTCTCACCGAGATTACGTTATGCCCTAACCCTAACCGAATCAGCCTCACCGAGATGCGTGTCACCCCATCGAAAATCACTAACGGTCACTAGGTTTACTAAATCGGTCCGACCGAAGTTTAACGATTCGGTCCCACCGAGTTTGGTAAATTGTGTGTAACGGTTAGATTTTGTGTGGAGGCTATATATACCCCTCCACCTCCTCTTCATTCGTGGAGAGAGCCATCAGAACGAACCTACACTTCCAACTTACCATTTCTGAGTGAGAACCACCTACTCATGTGTTGAGGCCAAGATATTCCATTCCTACCATATGAATCTTGATCTCTAGCCTTCCCCAAGTTGCTTTCCACTCAAACCCTCTTTCCACCGGATCCAAATCCTATGAGAGAGAGTTGAGTGTTGGGGAGACTATCATTTGAAGCACAAGGGCGGGGAGTTCATCGTCAACGCGCCATTTGTTACTTCTTGGAGAGTGGTGTCTCCTAGATTGGCTAGGTGTCACTTGGGAGCCTCAGACAAGATTGTGGAGTTGAACCAAGGAGTTTGTAAGGGCAAGGAGATCGCCTGCCGTGAAGATCTACCGCTAGTGAGGCAAGTCCTTCGTGGGCGGCGGCCATGGTGGGATAGACAAGGTTGCTTCTTTGTGGACCCTTCGTGGGTGGAGCCCTCCGTGGACTCATGTGACCCGTTACCCTTCATGGGTTGAAGTCTCCATCAACGTGGATGTACGATAGCACCACCTATCGGAACAACGCCAAAAACATCCGTGTCTCCAATTGCGTTTGAATCCTCCAAACCCTTCCCTTTACTTTCTTGCAAGTTGCATGCTTTAATTTCTGCTGCCTATACACTCTTTGCATGCTTGCTTGAATTGTGTGATGATTGCTTGACTTGTCCTAAAATAGCTAAAATCTGCCAAACTCTAAAATTGGGAAAAGGTTAAGTTTTTATTGGTCAAGTAGTCTAATCACCCCCCCCCCCTCTAGACATACTTCAAGGTCCTACAAGTGGTATCATATCAACCACAATGCATCCTCCTCCTTTGCAAATTGATCTCAACCGCAATGCATCCTCCCCCATGCATGATGACAGTGCCGAGGTGTATGTCCCCAATTCTTCTAGCCAACCACCAAGTAGCCAACCCAATGAAGATCATATCAACGCTTAGCGCCATAGTACTCCGTCATGATGCTATTCCTCATGTTGAAGAAGATGTTATTCCTCATGTTGATGATGATGCTATTGTTGCTCTAGAGGAGGATGTTTACTCGGAGAATGAAGAGATCCATTACAATCCAATTGGTAACTTGGATGTCATTGTGCGGCAACAAGACATGGACCGTACCCTCCTTATAACCGTATGTGTGGGTATAACTTTCGGATGACGAGGGTCCGGAGGAAGAGTTGGATGAGGATGGGTTGACTGCGCAAGAAAATGAAATCTACAAGAAGGTGACCGGCAAGGAGAGAGGGCCGTCTTTGTTTAGAGATGTGAGTCTTGCGGACAATGCAGTCGTTGATGGTGGGATGAGATTATGGTTGTCCGAGCCAACGCCGTGCCCCAAATTTAGTGATCATCGACCAGAAAATGAGGATGAGAATGCTCATTTGAAGAAAGGCATCAAGTTTGGTTCTTTGATAGAGTTCAAGATATGGTTGTGTGACTATGCCATTAGGAACCATAGGCCGTTTGTTGTTGGTCATTCAAATCAAAAACTTGATTACTGCGGTCAAATGTGACAAAGAAGGTTGCAAATGGATGGTCCATGATGAAAAATCAAAGAAACCGGGCAATGGGTCTTGAAGAGTCATGTTGGCACTCACGTGCGTCGTACCCGGACAAAGGCCGACCAAAGCAAAGGACATCGTCAACTCACGTCGGAGTATCTAGGATATAAATTGTTGCATCAAATAGCACATGATCCAACCGTGAAGGTCAAGTTTCTCATGTCTTCGATTGAGGAACAATTCGGACACCGGTCAAATGCGGGAAGGCATGGATGGCGAAGGAAGCGCTATTAGGATGCTGCATGGTGATTATGAGGCCGCATATAACATTCTCCCCAAGATGTTGGCAGCAATTGCTCATCGAAACCGGGAATGCGCCATCGGGTGGAGTCAATTGCGGAGTGTTTCGTCGTGCCTTCCGGAGCTTTGGACAATGCATTGAGGCATTCACGTATTGTCGCCGGTGTTGTCTATAGATGGTACATTCTTGACCGGCAAATACAAGGGAACATTGATGGTGGCGATGGCCCACTCTTCAAATGATAACGTGTTGCGGTGGCATTTGCCTTTGTGCCTTGAACCACGATGATAATTGGGAGTGGTTCATGGAGCATGTGAGAACCAAGGTGATAGGCAACAGAGAGGTATGCATTATATAGGATCGCCATCATGGGATTCTCAAAGCAATAGACGTTGATATTCTCGGTCTTCCAAAGCTTCAACACCGTTGGTGCATGAGACACTTTGTTGCAAACTTTTACCGGGCATGCAAGAGCAAGGAGTTTTGCAAAGACCTTACCCTTGTTTGCGTTGCTTTCAACACCGCCACATTTAAGACCCGATATGATAAACTCCTCGAGGATTTGGAGAAGAACAAAGGGGGGAAAGAATTCTTGGTTAGGCACTTTCCGGAGAAGGAAAAGTGGTCAGCAGCTTCACGATGAAGGAAGTATGCGATATGGGGACATGACAAGCAACATGGTGGAATGCTTCAACAATGTGTTGAAGGGTGTCCGTTCCTTGCCGGTGACCGCAATACTCAAGTACACTTTCATCAAGCTCAATGAGTACTTCCTAAAGCATTCTGCAAGCACGGCCAAGTGGATTGGGGAAAAGATGGACTATCCATTAAAGGTTCATGATTGGTTGTTGCATCAAGTGTGCAAGTCTGCCAAACAACAAGTGATCACATATAATGAAAAAGAAATGATCTATCAAATCGATGAGCCGGGTGGGACAACAAGGGACGGTAGGTCTTACGGTGGAGTTGCTTACGAGGTGCGCCTTAAAAACCGTTGGTGCCAGTGTGAGAGGCCACACAAGTATCGTTGGCCTTGATCGCATTTGATGACCGCAGCACGGGTGAGAAACATGAACGTATCCGATGGCACAACGGTGCGGTTGCACGAGTTTACATTGGAAAGAACAAGGTTGACGTGGGTGCCTCGGTTCAATCCTTTCCTTGATGCCTCACAGTGGCCGGAGTATGTTGGGCCAGACATTGTGCCAGATCCCGCACTCATGGTGCCTATGAGGGGAAGAAGAAGAAGAAAGAAGAGATTCCAGAGTGACATGGATGATCTAGCTGGATACACTGGAATGAAGCAATTTGGTAGTGGTCATTTCATGGAGCCACCGGAAAACAACAATTGTGGAGAATGCAATGACACAGGACACAACGTTAGGACATGCAAGAAACGAAGAACCAACACGGGCACTAGTCAAACACGTGGACGGAGCAGTAGCCTTGGAGGAAGGGCTAACATTGGAGGGGGCCGCGGCCGTGGAGGAAGGACTAGCCTTGGAGGGAGTCGTGGCCGTGGAGGAAGGACTAGCCTTGTAGGGGCCCGTGGTCGTGTATCCGGTGGTTCTAGGACACGTCGGGTTGATAGGGAAGGCCTATCGGCGTGTTTCTCAATCCGGATGGTTAAATAATGTGAATGGTACTACTTTTAATATGTTCATGCATGTGTTGATATATTTGCCTCTTTACATGTCAATGTGTTCATATTTAGACTTAACATCTTTATTTGTTGTAGGGCATGGCTTCATCCGGTTCCATGACAAGGCCACCGTGTGCTCACCATGAAGACATGCCACATAAGTGGAAGGGACGCATCTTTGGACAAGGTGAAGGAGAAGGATGTGAAGATTCCGCCATGTTGGTGTGGAGATGTTTGCAAGGTGAAGGAGTCCATCGACGAAAGAAGTCATGGACCGAAGGAAGGAGATATTTTGTTTGCCCCAATTATGCTTACGATCGTGCGCTTCCAACTAACGCCTATGACCTTCCACGGTATGCTAGAGAAGTAACATGTTACTCTCAACTGTGTGCCATCACTAACATCCGTTTTATATGCAGTCACCGCCTCCTCTATGCAAGTACTTGAGCTGGATAGATCATGAAGTGCCAAAAGATATCCAAAAGGACCAATTAGAAGATTGTTTTAGGCGCCAACGGCTGTTCGAAGAAAGGTTTCAAAGAGGCTTGGAGGAAGAGCGTCGTCAAAAAGAGAGGATGGAGCGGAAGCAACGCGAGGAGGAGAGGGCACGCCAAGCGAAGCTTGCTCGTGAGGAGGAGAGGGCAAGAAAGCTTGCAAGAGCTACTTAAGGCACAAGAGGAGGATGAGGCACGTGACAGGGAAGGGAAATGGCCCGTGTATTTCGATAAAGCCGTCGCCTTCGGTGGACTCGTCATGTAACCGGATGAAGCCATGCCAAATTTATCATGAGCTATGTAGTACTAAGGCAAAAAGTCATGTGTCGTCAACTTGTCGTGAATGAATTTGCCATTTGTATTGAATTTGGTGTGAAGATGTTTGCAATGTGTTGTGAATGAATTTAGTTTGTTAGTGTATTCTCGATTTGTCATGATTTTTATTGAAAAACTGTTGTGCTGTGAAGAGAAGTGGGATATAACAGAACAGAGTGCTCTGTTTTCGGAGTTAGAACCCTACCGCCAACAGCCATGGCGGTAGGGTGCTGGAACCTACCGCCAGGATGCATGGCGGTAGGGTGGGCAACGGTTCTGTGACGAATAACCCAAGACCGCTGGCGGTAGGACCGGACCCTACCGCCACAGGCCATGGCGGTAGAGTGCTGGACCCTACCGCCAGGATGCATGGCGGTAGGGGGGGCAACGGTTCTGTGACGAAGAACCCAAGACCGGCGGTAGGACGGACCCTACCGCCACAGGCCATGGCGTGATGGTGCCCTACCGCCCGAGTTACTGCATGGCGGTAGAAGCAGTTACGTGACGAAGAACCCAAGACGGCTGGCGGTAGGACGGACCCTACCGCCACAGGCCATGGCGGTAGGTCTTTGGACACTACCGCCATGGACTGTGGCGGTAGGGTCTGGTCCCTCCTCTCCCCTGTTTTGCCCCATATGTGTCGAATGTTAGCATAATATACCAATTCTATCTCGCAAGCACATACATAATTCAAGTCAACATAGTTCATTACATCCACGAATAGCACATGTTCAAACTAATTAAAACATGACCCGGTTCGAATGACATCAGTTCAAACTAATAGCTCAAGCTCGACGACACATGTATTAAACAGGTAACATAAGCCTCATACTTATCAGACGTTCAATTTGATCGTCACGCCCTTGATTACGCTTCAGTTGAAAGTATGTGGATCCTGCCCAATGACCCAACACACCATTCGTTTCACGAAACCAAGCCCATGCAAAGACGGCAGTGGATTCTCTCGACACGCCTGTTTGATTGCCCATCCTATGACCTGCCGGGTTTCCTCAAGTCCATCTCATGGAATTCTTCTTTGCTTGCGATGAACGCAATCTCAAGCGCCAAAGCGTGCTCGCAAGCATATTCCGGTCTTGCGGTGATCAAGCATCCTCTCTTTCTCCTTCACAAGCTTTGAATGCTTTTTTCTCCTTAGCATCAGAAGGTTCCTCGATAAAGCGATACTTGCTGAAATCCTTCATGGCCGCATTTGCCTCATCACAACTCTTCAACCATGCTTCACGTTCCTTTTTCAAGCAACGGTGTCGCTCCGCCATGATCTTCTCTGCGCTATGTTCATAGTCATGGATTGACTGTCCATCCTACATGAACATACGGGTTCAAGATGACATAAACAAAACATAAAATAAATTAAGTACAAGTACAACACTAGGTAACTTGATATGACATACAACACCAAGTTCTTAATGAGTTCAAATGTTAAGGGTACAAGTCATAGTAGTTCAAACGACGACCAAGCATAGGGTACATGTCATTATAGTTCAAATGACAAAGATTACATAGCCTCATGCAATACTATGCGGCGTACGGTCCCGGGTTGCAACAAATAACATCATTTCTTTCTTTGACCCATGCCCAACGAGATGCACGGTTCTCATCCGACGAGAATGGTTGGCGAACTAACCAATCAATGACCTGACCATGATTGCCCATGTCTATCTCAGCATATTACATCGTTGTCGCACACAATGTAATTTGCATTGCAAGATCACGCCTACAATTTTTTCTGCCGTCTTGAGCTTCTTCATCAGCCTCTCCTTTTTGTTATAAAATTTTCGGAACGGTCTTTATTGAAATAATTATATGAAAAGGCCCTACACTCCGCATTAAACGCATCAATGGCTTCGATCCACAAGTTCATCTTTTCCTCAATCAATTCGCGTTCACGGTTCGCCGCCTCGTGAAGTTTCAAAGAAAATGAACGGTGCCATCCTACAATTCGAAAAGTTGCTATTAAAGTAACTTAGCTTTAATTGCTTTCTTAAGCATAACCTAACCCCATTATGTACATTAAGACTAGCACTAGATCTAGGCACACAAACTTTTCTACAACCAATTCTAAGCACATCATACATAAGGAAACCACAAACATAAACCTAAATGGATCATAGTAATTGATTTGACCACACGAAAATGATGAGCTAGGGTTTGCAATCAAATGAGCAAATGCAAAGTAAACAAAGATATCAACCAATCAAAATGAGGGAAATGAGAGAGCCACCTTGAGTGATGAAAATGGTAAGAATCCACCGGAGAAATCTCAAACAAATGAGAGAGATTTGGGAGGCTCTTGTGCTTCAAAGAAAGAGGGGAGAGTTGAGCTCGGTGGAGAGGTGATGTGGGTTGAATGAGTGGTTGAGGAGGGGGAATATCCAGCCCCTCCCACCTTATCGAACACGAGGACCCTACCGCCAGAGGTTATGGCGGTAGGCTCCGATAACCTACCGCCGTGGGGATGGCGGTGAAGCCCTTTTCCACGTCGTGGCTGCCAACGGCCGTCGATCGCCGTCAAATGGCCTACCGCCGTAGGATATGGCGGTAGGGCACATAATCCTACCGCCGAGCCCTCTGGCGGTAGGCAAAAGTCGAGATCCGAAATTTTTCCGGTAGGGTCGATCCGATTTTCTTTCCAAAAAGGGTCAAAACACGAAATCCGGCCGCAATCGATGGTGGAAGCAGGGAGCGCGGATGGCCAGATGACCAGATCTGCGCTCAGCATGGAAGGATGGCGGCGGAGGGAGCGGATCCTCCACCGGCGTCTGGGTATCGGCTTGAGCAGTGAACCCGCGGGCCCAGTGCTAAGCGCAAAAGGTGTGAATCTGAACCCATTTTGTTCGATGGTGGTCTTTGTCTGAGATCTACCGGCTGCTATTCGGTTAGTTGGTCTGCAAGATTATGCTTTTGCTTTAGTGTGTATGAATGGTGGTGACGGTGTAGGATTCTTTGGATTTCAAACCGCCGCTGTTAAATTTGGTGTCGATTTCGGATAGTTTGGTTGCATTAACGGAGGAGCAGGGGATATAGGTTTGTGGTGGGTGTCTCGAGCACGATTGCAAGGGTCATCTGTATGATGGAGCGCCAACTTAGCATTTGCAAAACAACCTGGAGCACGCATGGTGATTTTTTGTGTGTCTTTGCGTCTGAAAACAATGCGTAGGAGCTATTAAACAGTATGCGTTCATAGTGATGAAAACATACAGGAGGGAACACTTTACGTAACTAAGCATATGTTAATACTTAATACATGCGATTCACGATTTACTGTATCTCATACGGCACTTCCGATAAGATTTTTCGAAATTTGTGGCTATTCTGAGACATGGTCGAGTACCCTCCTGATGCAAAATATGGATTTTCTCTGGCTGTTGTTGGTGTGCAGGGTGCAAGTTGGTGCTGCTGCTCTAGGAAGAACGCGTGTCCGAAGAGAAAACGATCCGGTCTTCTGCAGATAATCCGGGTAATAATTTGGTCGTTCCAGCGCTAGGAACGAGTTTTGACTCGCTGGGGAAGTGTATGATTTCTACACTTTGTACTAGTTAACTGCACGTGGTTTGAAACGGGGCCACACATTTTTTATTTTTTATTTTTTGCGGGCGACATATTTTAGGGGTTTAACATCAATTGTGCCAAACATCTACCTCATAATACAATCCAATCTTTTTTGATAGATATTATATTTAAGGATTGAACTCTGAGCAATATAAGTTGAAACAATTCATAAGGAAATATAAATATATTCTTCAGTTATTTTCACATTAAGAGGATGGCCACAGCCTGGATAGAACTAAGAGAATTTACCTTCTAAAAAATTTGTCAACATAGAAATCGATGGATTGGCATATCAAAGAAAAGTGAGCCTCTTCTGGAGATAGATAGAACATAAACTAATTTACAGTCTCAAATCTCTTCTCCAGATGAAGCATCATCGGAATGACTTGGTCCTAATGTAAAAAGCATCCGATGTGAGGAGTTGAGTTAACGAAACAAACCTACAAAGTCAATTGTCTATCGACCAACAAAAGGGGGAAAGGGAAGCACCATACTTTTCATGAAGAGGCATACATTTCTCATTGTCCCTCAAACAATTCCATTTTGGACCATTTATTCCATGTTTTTGCATCTTTAACTTTGTTATTATACTCGTCCTATAGACCAATGCCAAGCTTTTTTAAGCAAGATTCAACATCATCCTGACTCCTGTGAAGGTGCGACTTCAGCATCAGAGTCTTCTTGATCAATTCCATCAGCAACTGATGGTTCTATTATTTGTTAGACACTTCGTTCGTTTTAGCCTTTTCTACAAGGAATCAAACCAACTGCTCCAGCTTACACCTTCAGGTTCTTCAGGATTTTCTTGCATAACCATATTTTGTTGACTCTCCTCATCCTTTCTAACCATGTAGACCATTCAAGAGCCCCCATCTTCTCCGGTTCACCGCCACTATTTCAAACCGCAAAGATTTACAAATAAAAAACCAAGTTCAATCTGAATTATAGAACGTTGGATCAGATCAGCATTTTCAGTACCCCGTGGATAAATTCAGAACAAGAAATCATAATGGCTACAATAAGTTCATGCAAATAGAGGGGGGGATGGGGTATATAGCTGGGCACAAGCTGCAGATATAGCATGTACTACGTATTTGTAAGACTTCCCTACATCAGATGCTTTGAATCTGGAGAATTCCCATTGGCATTGAAATAGTTATTGTTTCCATAACATACAACCATCAGGGTGTTCCATAAGTATTTTATCCATTTACGAAAGAGACTCTCAGAGCTATCATATGACTTCGGTCAACAAAGAAGCAATTCCACGACATGCTCCTTTATGTCGCTGGGTACTAGCGACTTTGTCCTGCAATTCAGAAGCAAAAAAAAGTGAAAAGTACCTATTAAGGCGGAAGAGGGAAAGGTGGACTAAAATAATACTTTAAAACAAGGTTGGATAGTTTAAGGTTATGTTTGACACTTAACTGTATGTTGTCAAAAGGAATCAAATATGCAATATGCATAGCGTGGTGAAATAAATATTCTTATGAATTGGTGAAATAAAAATTCACATCATGAGGTCATTCTCGACATCTTATTCATTTCGTCTCCTCCAAAATATTTCATCTTCCCAAGAGTCATAAAGCTCATATTGCAGTTGTGCTTTTGGGAGGAATAGATGTTGTCTCTACGGGGATAAAATCTTCAAGGAGAATTGACATCATATCTCTTTTCAACACTTTCAGCCTTTCAGGTACTTGAAACACTTTCCTTCTAAAATGGCATGTTCTGCAGGAATGCATGGGATGAACACAGATGAAGACACAATCAGTGGTAACAACAAAGCAGTGCTTTTTTTAACACAAGGAAAGCGCCTGCAAGCGCCAAATTTCGATTCAACTCATAGGCAATGTACAACATGTATTACATATCTCTGTATATGGAAATTGAGTACCTGATGAGGAAAACAGGGAAAGAGCCATTGGTATGAGCAGAATGAGTTCAATTGAAAACAAGTTCTACTCTTGAGTTGAGTACCTGATGAGCACAGTTGTGAGCAATTCCATTAGTATTCCTAGAGATGTGGTAAACAGCAAAAGGGAATTGTGAAGTGTCTTGAAAGAACTCGCTAATAGGTTGTCTGCATCTCCAAGTAATGATGGGGCTATTGATATCTCTGGATGCAGCCACCTTGGCCAAAGAAAGATTGTCTGTATTGAAAGTAATCCGCTGAAGTTGAAGCCTACAAGCAACCTTTGCAGCAAACTGAAAGTGCAAGAGCTTCGATTTAGAGGCGAGGCAAAGCGAGTCGAGAGAAGCTTGGATCATAATCATCGAATCTGTCCAGTCACGATCAAATCCCCCTGACCTCGTATGTTCTTTTTCTTTTTTGGAACGAGGTATGTTCTTTTTCTTCCAAGAAGCTTCAGGAAAAATCTTGCTACCTGCAATTGCTAGATCAGAATTGAGTGTACAGCCTTGCTGGACATATTCATGGCATTGAGGGAACATGGTAGAAGACTCATCACGAGGAGCAGGTTAGCTTCCTGGATTGTGTTGTTGGGTGTCCTGCATAATTTGAGTTGATGCAATGGCAAGCGCAGCCTGATGAACCTGATGTAGATACGAGGTTTTCTGCAAAGCAGTATCGTTTCTTGCTTTCCATAAACGCCACAAGAAAGTAAATATGTTAGGGATCGATGCTTGTGGGTGATTCATGTTAATTAGAGCCAAAACAATAACAGCAACAGAATTATGAGGTTGTGCAAGAAGGTCGGGTTTTATATACCAAGGATGTCCAAATCAAGCGGCTCTAGAAGAACTGCAAAGAATAACAATTCAGATGGCAGGGTTATTTCCCCCAGCTAAAAGGAAGTAGATTGGCTGACCGACAACCAACAGGCGGAAGGCGCCATACGAAGATTTGAGTAAGAGGTCTAGATTTTGCACTATCTGTTAGAAACAGGGGCACAAAGTGGACCACCTACCCGGATAGAGGAGACATGTTGAAGCGGCCGCAAAACAAAGAAGATGCAAGAATTGCAAGGTGGAGGGGCACAGGAGGAACAAGCGCACTAGGGCTGGTGAACTGTGCATGCAACTAGGAGGTGAAGAATTGTCTTAAAATCTTTGACAAGGAGAAATTTTTGTAGGCTATGTTACTGAATTTATAGTTTTCATGCCGATGACACGGTATGTGATGCGGATGTCTTGGAATGAATTGATTTTTTGCTTTGAAATGTATGCGATCATTGTGATTGCAAGAAGATCATGTGTTTGCCTTGTTAACTTGAAAATTTTGATGCACATGTACTTGTCGTCGGGTTCGTTGGGGAGTATCTTGTAATGTGGAAATTTAATTTTCATAGCAGCATTTACCGGATGGCCCATGCGACGTTAGTCCAGAATATGCGTCCTTACGGCCCGTGACATTAGCAGACGTTTGAGCCGTCCCACCTCTCATTAACGACGTTGCAATTATGGTTCGTGTCGTGCGTTCTAGTGGGCCCATGATTAGGTGGCCGGCCCTCATTAAGTCTGAACTTTCACGTGGCCTGTTGGGGATCTGGAAGCATAGAAACGGTATGGATACCGAGCGCAGGTGAGCTCGAGCGCATAATAGCACTTTCGCTAAGATAATGCATGCATTCTATAGCAGGGTTTTTACCTAACTCTGCATCGTGACATGACATGACATGGCAGCTGAAAGATAAGTTGAAAAAGGTGAAGCAAAGGCGTAGCGGTATTCAAATTGGCAATGATGGGGCAACGGGGCTGGCCATACCGGCCACCAGGTGTCATCAAAGGCGTAAATACACTTGCCGAGGCCGGCCGGCGATATTGAGCTACACCCCTAGCCTTTAGCTATCCATGGCTTGCGCCGACCATGGCCTTTTTTTACTCCGGCTGCAAACGAACAAACATAAGTGAAAAGGCAGCAACAATTTACACCTAACTCATGTCTGCTTCAAGTATCAACGGTGTAGAAGGGTCGGCTGGGCGTCAATGGCAGAAGGCACTGGATCTTCAAGCGGAACAAAGGGAAAGGAGTAGATCGAGGATCTACTGGAGAGACTAAATCTGCACGAAGAACACGAGGAGGAATTTGTGTGGGAAAATGAAGTGAAGGATCCCCCAGAGAAGGCAATGTGGCTTGCAATCGCCAAGTGTCGAAGGGGTTTAACCCTAGCGCTCTATGTGGAGACATGGGGTTGGCATGGAACCTAGCGAAGGAGGTTAGATGGAGAAAGATAGATGATAATATTTTCACCATCCAATACGAGTTCTTAGCAGATTGGAACAATACCCTAAAAAATCTGATAGAACAAAGCTATGTATCAAGGACCATGGTTATTTCGGTACTAAGCGCTCTTGATCAAGGAATATGATGATTCTAAAACCCTAGAACGATGGCGCTGGATAAATTGGTTGCATGGTCACAAGTACTCCAGCTACCGGATAATTATTTGCATGAACCGATCATCAAAGGGACGTGTAGACCAATGGGTCAGGTTTTGAAGGTTTAGATTACACTTCTAGCAGGCTTTGTCGGTGAGTTCGTGAGAATCCATATGAAAATTGATTTGAATAAGAAGATCACAAAGTTTCTTTCCATAACGAAGGATAAGAAGAATGTTGGGATAAAGGAATCAATCCCGTGGCAAGCGCATCGTCCCCGCATCCAACAACATCCTCGCGACCGACACCATGACTAGTCGGTGCGTCCCCCTCTTGATCTCAGGCTGCATCAAATCCGAGCGGTGATCAAAACATAAAGCTCCCCACCCATCTCGGTAAGCCTGCTACCATGCCTCCACTGACGACATCGCGACCCGTCTTCGGCGGGATCTCAGTTTGGGCTCACGGGCGACTGCGGTGTCCCCATCTCACGCTTGGAGCTACTACACATAGAGGTGACTGCACCCAAAAAAAATTCACGCGCCCGAGCAATACAAAATGCAATAATATTATCATGCTTCTTCCATAGAGTTGCACCTACATGAGTTGTTCCTCTATTCATGTTTTTTCCTGCATATATCCAACATCCCAATTTCTTTAATTTAGAGTTGTGTAGATTTTTAATGTCAAAAAATAGGCAAGCCAATTTAACATTTGTGTAAATGTGTTATTATCAGAGGATCACATACCACTCTCCCTTTGTAGTCATTATGAGTGACATCCTATGAAATTAAGGCATGTATGCAATTCTACATATAAATGTTCCCTAACAATAGGCGTGTGCACATCTAGAATGTAGTGTTATAATGACACCAAATCTAAATCAGCTACTCTAAGCAATGGGTAAGTTGGTTACTACTCCCTTGGACAAGGTTATTAGGCCGGCTAACCAAAACTCAAGGACCAATGCAAAGTATTAACTCTAACAACGCATGATTTCAGAGCATGGTAAATGCTAACCAGATTAGGTGTAGTTATTGCATGCAGGTGGCTCCACACTCCGTTCTTGCATGCAGTCAATTAGGCGCGCGTTCAATGTTGTACCATAGTTATTGTGTGTAGTCGATTGTCTATTTCGATTTTGAATGCAACTAATTACACGCACATCCAATATATCAAGAACACATCTAATGGAGGAGATTGAGGGAAAAACAAATGCGTACGCCGAGTGGCTTGGAAACTTGGATGTAGTTGCTTTACTCGCTGGCCCCATAAATGCTTTCGGATGAGAAGAACCAAGGACTTCGCTGCATATTTCTTCTCCACATATCATGACATGAATGTTATTCGCTACGTACTGCGGGGGGTAGCCAGGTATCGCGCACCAGCTGGATCGGCTCACGTCGTTTTCTCTCACTAGTTTATGGAAGGTTCTAGAACCTGGACCAGCTTTTTGGATTTTCCCGTGTTTCTTTTCGGTTGGTTTTTCTTTTGGATTTCTATCGATTTTTTATATTTTATAATCTTCCCTTTTCTTTTTTCAATTTGATTAATATTTAAAAAACTTAATTCATGAACAATTCTTAAATTTGGGAAAATTTTAAAGTAGCGGATGTTTTTTGCAATTCATTAAAAATTCTAAATTTGAGAAATTTTCAAATTGGTTAACATTATGAATCAACATTTTTTCAATTTCAGAATACATAATAAATTTGCGAGTATTTTTTAACTCTCCATTTTTTAAACAAATTAATAACATAACTTAAATTCATGAACAATTTTCAAATTTGTGAACATTTTTGCTAAATGGTAATTAATTTTCAAATTCATGAACATTCTTGGAAACGGTGGAGTTTTTTGAAATCTTGAAGATTTTTCAAAATTCTGAACATTTCTTGAATTCATGATATTTTCATATTCAAGTTTTTTTAATTCCAATATAAAGTTTTAGAACATTATTTAAAATTCAGGAACCTTTTTTCTTGATTTTTTTGAATTTGCTAACAAAATATGAAATTATTGAGAGTCAAATAAAAATAAAAAATAAAAACAGGGAAATGGAAAAAAAGAAAAGGTAAAAAAGAAGCAAAGTAGAAAAAGAAAAGAAACAAAAAGTGCTCCGTGCAGCACTTTGGGCGGGCCTAAACCTCAAGCGGGGATGCGCTATTGTGCGCCATGCACCGCCTTATGCGCCAAATAAGAGCATCCCTTACCATGACCATCACATGTGCAAGTGACAGGCGGATCCTATTTGCGGATAGGTCGCTGCGGAGCGACCTAGGACGTACCCTCCCCTCCTCCCTGATCATTCGCACAGTGGGCTACATGGTTTCTTGTTTTTTGTTCCGGTTTTTATTTTCATTTTTTGACTTTGTTTTTCTTTTGTTTTCTGCTTTCCCCCTATTTTCTATCTTTTCTTCTTTACTTTTCACCTTTTTGTGAATTTGCTTTTCAAATTCGTGAATTTGTTTTGTTCATCAAATTCAAACAATGTTCATTAATGCTATTTTTTCATCAAAATCAAAAAATGTTCATCGTATTCTTTAATTACATTTGAAAGAGGTCATCAAATTCTAAATTTGTTCACAGATTTCATAAATTGTTAATCAAATTCAAAATTTGTTCATCCAATTCAAAAATGTTCATTGAATTAAAATTTTCTTCATCCTTTTTTAAATGTTCTTGATTATAAATTCTCTTCATCAAGTTAAAAAAATGTTCATCAAATAAAAAATTTGATCATCAAATACAAAAAAAAAAGTTCATCATTATTCACAAATGCCCATGAAAAATTGTTTGTCAGAAATAAATTCATTGAAATTAAAATAATGTTCATTCTTTCAAATTGCGAACATCATTGGATTCAGGAATTATTTTTAAACTAGTACAAATGTCCGTGCGTTGCACTGGGCGAAAAAGGGGCACGACCGTGCGTTCAGATGTGAAGAAGCCATCTTAGCGTTCTTCATTTGTTTTTATGAAAGATTAGTTTTTCTTGGAATAGATTGTCTGTCATTTTTTTCTAAAAAACACGGAAATTTCCTTATTTTTAATAAAAGGTAACATTTTCATAAAAACTGGAACGCTTTTTTAAGAATAGTTATTATTTTTATGAAAATTTGTGCATTTCTTTGAAGAAGAACATTTTTTTAGAGCTTTCTTTGAAAAGTTTTATTTTATTTTTTTGTACATTTCTAAATGGAATTTTTTTTAGTGATTATTTTTTGGAATTTATAACCGTTTTAAAAACTGCGGACATATTTTTTGCAACCAAGAAAAGTGTGAACACGTGTAAAACTCTGACCATTTTTAAAAATATTTTTACCGTGTGGATTTTTTATAGATGGTTAGTTTTTTTAGGGGTTACAGACGGTTAGTTGTTTTGTTGGGAATAGTTTATTTATTTCTTAATTATTTCGGCTTGGCCCAAACAAATCACTTGACCTAGACAGAAGGGACGCACGAACTCATCTTCCTTATCATACTTCTCGAAGAAAATCTTCCTGCCCCTCAAAAAAATTCGGTTGCCTGCTTCTCAAAAGAAAAGCAGGACATCTTCGACAGACCATAGTTGCTCTGTTCAGAAAGTCTCCTTTGATCTAAAAATGATATTCATCGCTGGATGCAAAATGAACGCCCGTGTATAACTCTAGGACCAAAAACATAAAGCATTGTAAGTCCGTTTCACAAAGCTATGATATATATATATATATGATTCAAAAAACATGTCAGCTAAGCTAAAAGGTCTCATCCATCATTGAAGGAAATAATTTTATATTTAAACATGCCAATTTTGTGGGCACTGCATCTCACTACAATTTTATTACTTCAGAGAGATAAGATACATGTAGATGCATAATGTTTCTTTCTCATGCCAATTAGCTAATCAAAAGGGCACAAAATAGGGAGATAAACTATGGCAAGCAGGCAACCGAATTGACATAGAAACAACTTTGAATTTAGTTCAATAGTAATGGAAGGACCAGAATTAGTGAATCATAAACATGAAGGGTCGAAGCACTAAGTCAGCGTGTGCTCAGTTCGGTCACCATAATCTACTTTATCTTCGATGTGGGTTAAATGATCATCTACTTATCTCGTAGTAAAAAATTCTCAGCAAGCCTGAATATTAATTAGATTATAGGTCAATCACTTGCTCCAAACTGCCTAGAACTTTTCAAAAAAAAATACAGTGCCTATACTTTGAGCCAAATACTACTGTTCTTAAGACAACATTATTGAGTAATTAATCTTTCCAGTAGGCTTTTCACTAGTGACGTGTTATGTATTACTACTGAGAAATAGTAAATATGATAATAATAAAACTAAAATTTTGCAGTTGAAAACATGGATTATGTAGCAGACCAAATAGTCCTAAACCTGAAGCAAAATAGAACAAGGCATATAAAAGTATTCTGTAAGAAAAAAAACACCATGCACACTCTTTTATTTTTCATCTGCAGATCTGCGTTACTGGCATCCGAAATAGAGTAGTCCAAAATCCATCTCCTCTTACAAACCCTTAAGAACCGAGAAATTAAACATCATGGAAAGGTAGAACTGACATAAATTCGTACCAAAATTTACCTGGCAGCTCCAAAAAGTTAACAGGTTTTCCCAAAAGACCATTGTTCTCTGCCCCTGTATGACATCTGCACCAAAATTACAAGAATAAAGAACCACTTTCTCCTCTAAACTTAATTAGCACATGTATCTCGTATGGATGATGTTTACTCAATTTTGTTTAATCCGCTCACAGGAATAGAATCTTCTATAGGTATTAACCACAATCATGGCACTTGCAATGCCCACAATGGTATGGACCCAATACCCTCCCGCTCTGCTCTCTTCCCTGCCGGTGTTTGCCATTATGCCGGAGGATGTCGCCGCGTGGGATGCTGAACGGAGGCACTGCCACCGGGATCTGGATGTTTCACAGGAAGCTTGTTCACCCAATCAACCTACATCCCTGATGTCATATGAGAAAAATTCCATCTGAAACATCAATACAAAATCAAGAATAAGTCTTCATGTTTAATGAGGTAGTGCTAAATCAATTTCCAATGTCGCTTAGTCATTCTGCAAATCTAGTGTCATATTTGATTTCATGAATATAAAAGATATTTCCCTAATAAAGTAATAATTCTTCAAACACAAATTTCTTGTGGGAATTAGCACAAACATTTGCTTGGCAACCAAAACTCAGGTTCTGCATATTACATTGTACTGTTGTAAGGGCATATTTATCCCGTAAGTGTTTTGGTGATTGATGACGATACTTTTGCGGACTAATCGTATGCTTTGAGTTCCTCACATGGTTCATCACTAGGCACGAGACGATTCGGTGCCCCTCGGAGACTATTGAAGACGGCGTCGTCCTACGTTTCTTTTTGGTGGAGTTGAGTCGTAGGAGAGCCGTACTATTAAGAGGGGGTCCGCGTCGGAAAGGTTTGGGCGGAATCAACATGTACACTTGTCCCTCCTTTCCCTGCATTTTGGAGCTTCCCTTCGTTATCTTGGTTGTGCGGAAATCTGACGACTACTGCTGTACTTGCGGTAGTACCGCTGGGTGTCACGGTAGTACCGCTCCTCTGGAGCGGTAGTACCGCGGCTCCCAGGCCTAGTGCCGCTCCGGTGCGGTAGTAGGGGCGGATGTAATTTTTTACATCCGCGCCCCCCACGGTAGTACCGCTCGTCCAGCGCGGTAGTACCGCGTCGGATTTTTGTACCACCTCAGGTTCAGCGGAAGTTGGCACGGATGTAATTTATTTCATCCGCGCCCTTCGAACCGTGACTCTCACGCCTTGCGGTAGTACCGCAAGGGGAAATGATAGTACCAGCGTAGTAATCGCCCTTAGTCGAGCAAGTTCCGGCCTGTCTTCTTTGCCATGTAGTACCGTGGTCCGCCACGGTAGTACCGCGCAGCCTCATGATAGTGCCGCGCCCGAGCGGTAGTACCGCGTCGTCATGGCTGAACATGTGGATAACGGTTGGATTTTTTCCCACGACTATATAAGGGGCGTCTTCTACCTCTAGTTGACCACCTCTTCTATCTCTAAGCTCCATTGTTGCTCCAAGCTCCATTTTGGCCCGATCTCTCTCCCTAGCCAATCAAACTTGTTGATTTGCTCGGGATTGGGTGACAAGGGCCCGATCTACACTTCCACCACGAGATATTTGATTCCCCCCACTTATCCCTTGCGGATCTTGTTACTCTTGGGTGTTTGAGCACCCTAGGCAGTTGAGGTCACCGTGGAGCCATATTCCATTGTGGTGAAGCTTCGTGGTGTTGTTGGGAGCCTCCAATTAAGTTGTGGAGATTGCCCCAACCTTGTTTGTAAAGGTTTGGTCGCCGCCTTCAAGGGCACCAATAGTGGAATCACGGCTCTTGCATTGTCTTGGCGTGAGGAGATTACTGATGGCCCTAGTGGCTTCTTGGGGAGCATTGTGCCTCCACGCCCGCTCTAACGGAGACGTACTTCCCTCAAAAGGAAGGAACTTCGGTAACACATCCTCGTCTCCACCGGCTCCACTCTTGGTTATCTTATCCCTTTACTTGTGCAAGCTTATTTGTGTTCCTATCCTTGCTTGCTCTTGTGCTTGTGTTGTTTGCATCATATAGGTTGTCCACCTAGTTGCACATCTAGACAACCTTTATTATTGCAAAGTTTAAATTGGTAAAGAAAAGCTTAAAATTGTTAGTTGCCTATTCACCCCCCCTCTAGTCAACTATATCGATCCTTTCAATTGGTATCAGAGCCTCGTCTCTTTTTAAGGACTTTACCGTCCGAAGAGTATGGTTGACGTCGTAGATGATGTGGGGGAGCACTCCGGTGCAAATCCGATATCATCTACAGGAGATTGGGGTACCTCTATCTCTCGTGAGGAATTCAATGTGGCGTTGGACACATTGAAGACCTCCATGACGACCGAGGTCAAGGACATGTTTAAGGAATTCCTAGAAGGGCTTAAACTTTCCACCGCACCCGTGAAAGTGGGTGATCCCGCCAACACGGGAGCGGATGCTAACTCCGATAAGGGGAAGCTACTAGTGAGAGCCCCTCGTCTAGTAGTAAGAATGGCACCGGCATCTTTGCCCATGTGCAACCTCCTCCCGTTTATGGTGGACCGATTCCTTCCACTCATTTGAATCATGCCGGTCCACCACCTAAGATTGATAAAAAGGAGGATTTTGATTCTTGGGTTTATCGTTTTAAGCGTCATTTAAATCATGTGAACACTAACCTTTGGAGAATCATTGAAGAAGGTTTCTATCCGCATGATCCGAGCAATTTCTCTCCAAGAGAAGTCGTGGACCATCAATTCAATGAGAATGCTCTCTTCATCATCCAAGAAGCAATCCTTCCCGAAGACCTCCCTCATCTCCGGCCCTACTCCCTTGCCAAAGATGCTTGGCTCAAGGTGGTTTCCCTTTATCGAGGAAGCGCAAGCATTCAACGTTCAATTATGAAGTGGTCCAAGATGAAGCCGATGAGTTTGCAATGAAAGAAGAAGAAGAACCTCGTGAGCTCTATCGGAGAGTAACCAAGCTTGCAGTCTCCTCCGGGATCATGGAAGTAAGGACACGGATGACAAGCCGGATCACGCGCAAATTCCTCAAGGCAATGATGCCCTACCACAAAGCCATGTCCTCCGTCATCCGTCAACGGCCGGACTTCCACACCCCGTCCTCAAGTGATGTGTTGGATGAGTTTGTGGCTATGAGCATATTGGACAAGACCGCCGACAATGCGGTGCTTCGCTCCCAAAGAGCAAAGAAGCCCAACCTCGCTTTGAAGGCCAAGATTTGTGTCGAAGAAGATGGATAGGAGGAAGAAGAAGAGAGCAACCTCGAAGATACAAAGTATGACTATCATGAACACATGGCCCTTTCTTCAAGGCAATTTTGGAGCAAGAAGAACTCAAGGCCCAACTTCAACAAGAGCAACTCAAGTGGCACTAAGGGCAAGCAACGAGTGAGGACTTGTTTCAATTGTGGCAATGTGAGTCACTTTGTTGCGGAGTGCCCATATGAGAAGAGGGAAGACAATGGTGGCAAGCTCATCCGTAAGGACAAGGCCAAGTCTTTCCCCAACAAGAGCAACTTCACCAAGAAGACTCCTCACAAAGCTTTGGTGGTTCAAGAAGAGTACAATGAGGATGATGATGATGAAGAAGATGGTGAATCGGTTGCCATGGCCTCCGTTGCCATTGCAACGACTCCTCGGGTGTCTCTCTTCGATTCACCCAATGAAAGCATCATCGCCAAGTGCCTCATGGCTAAAGCCACAAACAAGGTAACCCCCAACATCAAAACTACCATCATCAATCATTCTTCCTTGACGGATTGCATTGATGAACATGAGGGGACTAATGTGGAGGAGAATGAGTTTGAGATCTTTATGAGTAAACTCAAGGGCAATTCCAAGAAGCTCGTCGTTGCTCTCTTGGAACAACTTGGTGAAGCCAATGTCATGATCGAGGCTCATGAAGAAACCATCTCTAAGATGGAAGGGCATAGTCGTGACTATGCCGATGAGATTCCGGATCTTTCCAATGCTCTTGAGGAAGAGCGTGGTCTTCGTTTGGCTCTTGAGGAGTCATACAACGATGATCATGCTAAATTAAAGAAAGACCTTGATCATGCTCTTGTTGTGTCTCGTGTGCTTTGCTCCGAGAAGGCAAAGCTTGGAGTTGATCTTGCTAGACTCAACGAGGACTTTGACATTCTCGACAAGGCTCACAAAGTCTTGAAGGGTGCTCATGCTAGTCTCAAAGAGTCTCATGATCAACTCCAAGTGAAGCTAACCAAGGAGAAAGCCACCTTTCCTCATATGATATTGATTGATAATGCAAATGCTACTAACCCTTGTTGTGAGCATGTGCATCTTGTTGAGGAGAATGCTAAGTTGAAGGAGCAACTTGAAAAGGGCCTTGTCACATGCATACAAGGTGAGAAGAACCTTAACGACCTTTTGAGTAATCAAAAGGAAGTTGTGGCCAAGGAGGGGATTGGGTTCACGCCCAAGCCCAAGAGAAAGAAGAAGAATGACAAGACCAAGCAACCTCCCCCTCTCAAGCAAACTTTTGTGAGGGAGGGAGAGGGTGTTTCCAAGAAGAAGAAGAATCGTGCAAAGGGTGGCAATGCCAAGAAGGACAACGTCATCCCCATGAACATAGCCGGTGACTTTAACCCCTCATATGTGTTGTGTCGTGCTAGTGATGGGCATGTTTATGCTAAATTTGTTGGTTCTTCTTATGAGTACATTGAATGGTCTATTTGGGTTCCTAAGACCCTCGTTACTAACATCAAAGGACCCATTACCAAATGGGTACCTAAAACCAAGCATTGATCTCTTGTAGGGGTTTGCTTCCTGGGGGATCATGGTTGCTCGATAGTGGAGCAACAAATCATATGACCGGGAGCAAGGACATGGTGGTGGACGTACAAGAGATTCCATCTATGCCCACCAATGTCGAGTGGGGTGATGCATCACATTCTAAGGTATTGGGTCTCGGCAAGGTTGTCATTTCTCATGATCTTACGATCGAGAAAGTCATGCTTGTTGAGTCCCTTGCATACAATTTGCTTTCCATTCGTCAACTTGCTATCATGGGTTTTGCTACCTTCTTTGACATTGATACCGTGGCCCTGTTGTGGAGCAAGACTCTTAAAGTAGCCTTTGTTGGGCATGTCGAGAACGGTCTCTATGTGATTAACTTTTCGGAGCGACCCACTAAGACCGCGACATGCCTAATGGCTAAAGTTGACGTGGGATGGCTTTGGCATCGCCGTTTAGCCCATGTCAATATGAGATCTTTGCAAAGTCTTCTCAAGGGGACCATGTCCGTGGACTAACAAATGTTAGTTTTGCCAAAGACCGTGCTTGCGATTGCTTGTATTGAAGGAAAGCTTCATGAGAAGGCTCACCCTCCCACGACCATCATATACTCAAAGAGACCCTTGGAGCTCCTTCACATGGATCTCTTTGGGCCACCATCTTTGATAGTCTTGGAGGTAGAAAGTATTGCTTGGTGATTGTGGATGACTATTCAAGATACACTTGGGTATACTTCTTCAAGAGGAAGAGTGAGACTCAACAAACCGTCATCGACTTTGCAAATGAAGCTCAACGTTAACATAATGCAAAGATCTTGACTATAAGAAGTGACAACGGCACCGAGTTCAAGAACTACACCTTGGATGAGTTTCTTAGTGATGAGGGGATCAAGCATCAATATTCTGCACCATATACCCCTCAACAAAATGGTGTTGCGGAGAGGAAGAACCGGACGTTGATGGATGCGGCAAGGACCATGATGGCGGAGTTCAAGTCTCCATACAACTTTTGGGCCGAAGCCATCAACACCGCATGTCATGCATCCAATCGGCTCTATCTCCTCAAAGGCTTGAACAAGACTCCTTATGAGATACTCACTGGCAACAAGCCTGTAGCGACCCGACCTCAGACGGTCAAGCCTCTGTGTTTCTATGCCATCCCTGGATCAAGATCTTTGGCACACACAAGACATCAATGTATATATCAAAGTGCAATCACATGCATAAATAATCGTAAAACTGATATATACCTCATAATACTCGCGGAAACAATCAAAGCGGGTGTGGAGTCCCATCAACGCCATCGGCGAGGTTGAGTGTAGACCGTAACCACATGCCGTACTCTTACTCGTAGAGGAAATATCTGCAACATGATACGTTGCAGCCGTGTAGGTCAAGACATTGAATGTACCGCAAGATCACAATATGAGAAAACAGATGATAAAACTATACTATATGCAATATGGCTTTATGGCTCAGATTCGAGTTTTGTTTGCGTAAAAGCTGATTTTATTTTACCTACATCAAAGGAATAAAGGAAGTCTGTACTATGGAGTTTTCTATCATGACATGGTTCCGCCAACCGATGTCTCATAGCCCAAAAATTCATCATATGTTGCCCACAATTAAGTTATCAATCCGGTGTTGAGAGTTCCGAGATAGATCCAAGTCCAGATGCTCAAATTGTCCGTAACCGGGGACACGGCTAATCGATTAGGTTTTAACCCTCTGCAGAGGTTTGTACACTTTACCCACAAGATTCGATCCCTGTTTTTACGTTCTCGCACTTCAGAGTGTTTGAGAACAAGATGACCGAAACATGGTCTTCCAAAGAGTTCCTCTGACCACTGTCCGTACCCATCCGATCCTACCGTAGTTCTACATCTGCTAGCACCGTCCCAACCAGAGTCACAACTAAGGTCAACCAAGCCAGAGCCCATAATGACTTGCGGTTGCACATGTAAGCTTCCTGCATGAAGTATTCTTCCATCTCTTTGAGTCTGGGTGAAGCTTTCGCAAGATGTCATGGCGCTTCTCCATGCATCCCGCCAACCACTTGGTTTCTCCAGGTGCCCGTCAAATCCTTCACCCAAAGAGTGTGTATTGAATTCTTGTCTCGAGTCTTGAAGTCTTGAGGTCTTGAAGGTGTAGTCCTTGCAGATTCCATCATGGAGTTGTCGTCATTGACGTAGAATCCTCCTTCTTCACACCACTCTAGTGCACTCATACCAAACCCGTCTACTATAGCGTAGCATTAAAATAAAATATCGTCCGGGCTTGGTAACAGGGTGATGGCTTCCTACCTCATGCATACTACTCAACTACAAGAATTTCAATATCACTACTGAGGGGTGGTTGCAAAGATGTCACTAAATGCAATAAAATATAGGTATGAAAGCAATGATCAAAGTGAACTTGCACGGTTGTGATCTTGAAAAACTAGGGTTTCAGAGTAGCAATCTTCGCACTCAGGAAATTCTACCGAGGCAAACAATAACTATAATAAGCACATAGCATAACATCACTTAACATAATAACATAACAATAGCAACATAACACAACAAAACAACCAAACCAAATCCAAAAGAAAAACTCAAAGAAAGGTCACTCAAAGTTTCCCTACTTCAAACCATAGCAAAAATAGTTTTTATATAACAAAAATTCCTTAATATAACCTAATCATGGTTTTAAGTTAACTAAACAGAAAAGGATTCACTAAGCAACTAGGAGCAAAAAGAATTAATTTAAAAGCTATTATAAAACTCATTTTAGGCCTAATCCAATTTCTATTAAGAAAAATAAATTAAAACCTTTATTAATTATAAATAAAAGTTCATCTACTAGAGTGACAGAAACTAACCTAGAATAACCAATCACAAGTTAAAAATAAATTAATTTACTAATTAATTTAATAGGAAAACAGGAGCTAGCTAATTAATTAGGATTAATAGGATTCTGCTTAAAACTAATTATTTATTAATCCTAAAATACCCAAGTTAATTTCTATGGTTTGGCAAATGTCAAAATAAAGTTGGGACAAAAGAATCATGCAAAAATAATTTTTCTAACTCAAGTTATAGCAGATTTACTATTCTGACTAAAACTAAATTAAAGCATTTTTAATTATTTTTAACACAGCTAAATATATATTCTACAGAAACTACATAAAATTTGCAATCCAACAAAAAATAATCACTCAAAATATTAAACAGAATAAAAGATATGAATTTTGAAAAGCAGAAACTATTCTGCTAAAAGCAGAAAATCAAAATAAAAGAAAAAGGCCTAATGGGCCTATATCGTATACTCGTATGTAATTTAGTCTAAACGGGCCTCGGGTTAAAAAATAAAAGCAGGCGGCTAATTGACTAAAACCCTAACTAATAAACCGGACGAACCGGCCGGTTCTTTTCTCAAAAGGTACCCCTTCGGGAGTTCTAATCGTGGCGTCAGTTGGAGATCGGACGGGAGAGGAGTTCTCCGTGGCTTCTGAGTCCGTGACAATGGCGGCAGCGGAAGTCATCGTCGGGGTTCCGGGCGTCGGGAGCTCGAAGTCGCCCGTCTTGGTCGACGAGGTCGAGGAGTGGTTCGGTGGGGTCGGGGTGGTCGGGGAGGGTAGGGCGTCGGCTGGCGACAATGCGTGATGTGAGCTCGGGTCTCCGGCGTGCTTTCGGAGAGAGAGGAGAGGGCTCCGTGAGGCTAGGGGGAATGGGGTGCGGGGCTCGGCTTTTATAGCCAGTGGTCGCCCTCGCCTTGTGGATCGGGCGATCAGGCGATCGGGGATCCCGGATCCCGGGATCCGCGATCTCCGAAGCTGCGTTGGGCGAGGGGGAAGAAGATGGGCGGGCCCACGGGTCAAAGAGAGAGAGGGAGAGGCGAGGCGGCGGGTGGCCGAGGCCTAGGGGATTCAAGCGGCGAGGGTGAGGGAGAGCCGGGCTTGGTGGCTCATTGGCTGGCCCCGTGGGCTCAGGTCATACTGGCCGGGCCTGGTTTAGCTGGCGCTGTAGGGTTTTTTTCTTTTTAAAAATTTATTTTTTTAAAATAAAACAAAACAGAGTATAACTTTTAAAATATAAACATTTTATATAGGGTATATATATACCAAAATGATCAGGGGAATATTCCCTTTCATTTGAACATTTTTCCAAAGGCAAAAACCAAACTTTATAAAAATCCATTTTTTTCAAATTCAAATAAAACTCAGATTTGAATTCAAAACTTTTGGCATTGTTTCCCTCTGATATTTTTAGAGTGTCATATTTACTCCTCTCATACTTTTGCTCAAGTATTTATCAGGCATAGATTTTGAAATGATTCCCACTTGCCAATGTTTGAATTCAAATTCCAAAACTCAATTTGAAAGAGGGTTTCAAGGCACTTTCAAATGACTTTCAATTTGATACCTTTTAACTTCCAACTCATATTTCATATAATTGAAGAAGTCATTTTATCTTCCCTCATGAAAATCATTGAGTTGCATAAAGCTTTGAATTTGAAATATTCCCAAATGAAATTTAAATCTTTTCCAAAACCCTTTTCATTTCAAAATGGAAGAAGTCATGTCATCTTCACTCTAGGGTTTGGTGTTGGAATGAACTTGAATTCATTGGGATCCAAAAGGCAAAGGGAAAGTTTGGGAAAGTCATTTCATTCCCTCTCATTCAACTTTCAAAAGTTTTCAAATTCCACTCAGTTTCACTCAATCAATCAGACAAACAATCAGACAACAATCATAGTTATTTATTTAATATAACATTCCAAAATTTAGAATTTTGGGATGTTACAAAGCCCAACCTCAAGTACTTCCAGGTGTTCGGGTGTAAGTGTTTCATTCTCAAGAAAGGTGTTCATTTGTCTAAATTTGAAGCTAGAGCTTATGAGGGCATATTTGTTGGTTATGCTACAAACTCTCATGCTTACCGTGTCCTCAATAAATCCACGGGACTTATTGAGGAGACGTGTAACGTGGAGTTTGATGAGAATAACGGCTCCCAAGTGGAGCAAAGTGGCACTTGTGTTGTAGGTGATGAAATTCCTCCTCAAGCCATAAGAAGAATGGGTGTTGGTTTTATCCTACCCGTTGAGGAACCCCTTGTGGCGAAGGAGAAGGACAATGCTCCACTCAAGTGGAGCCATCACCAACCCAAGGCCCACACGCTTCAAGAACAAAGTGAAGGCCCTCAACCTCATGAACAAGACCAAGGGCAAGATCGTGCTCAAGACGATGATGACACTCCAAATGATGCCCAAGGTCAAGTTCTCTCCCGAGCATGCTCAAGATGAAGATCATGCTCAAGGCAGGCGCTCAAGATGATCAAGTGACCCTCCTCATCTCACCTCCGAGGAGGAATTAGAGCGTCGTGCCGCCAAGATTGCTTCCAAACTCACCACCAAAGACCATCTCCTGGAGAATGTGGTTGGAAGCCTAAGAAAAGGGTAAGCACTCGTAGACAATTGGCAAACTATTGTGAACATCACGCGTTTGTCTCTTGTGTTGAACCCCAAAAGGTCTATGAGGCGCTCGAAGACTCGGATTGGCTCAATGCCATGCATGAAGAACTCAACAACTTCGAGTACAACAAGGTGTGGAGATTGGTGCCAAGGCCATCGGGGAACAACAACGTCATTGGAACCAAGTGGATCTCCAAGAACAAGCAAGATGCTCATGGGAACATCATTCGCAACAAGGCAAGATTGGTAGCACAAGGCTACTCCCAAGTCGAGGGTATCGACTACGGTGAAACCTTTGCTCCCGTTGCTCGTTTTGAATCCATTCGTTTGTTGATTGCTTATGCTTCCCATCACAACTTTAAGTTGCAACAAATGGATGTGAAAAGTGCTTTTCTTAATGGTCCTATTAATGAGTTGGTCTATGTCAAGCAACCCCCCGGGTTCGAGGACCCCTACTTCCCGGATCATGTGTATCAACTCGATAAGGCACTCTATGGCCTTAAACAAGCCCCACGTGCGTGGTATGACCACCTTACCGAGTTGTTACAAGATCGTGGATTTGAAGTGGGGCAAATCGATCCCACTCTTTTTACTAAGAAGGTCGATGGGGAGTTGTTTGTATGCTAACTATATGTTGATGATATTATCTTTGGTTCTCCTAACAAAGCTTTCAATGAGGAATTTGCCGCTCTCATGACCTCCAAGTTCAAGATGTCTTCGATGGGAGAGTTGAAGTTCTTCCTTGGTTTCGATATCAAACAAAGAAGAGAAGGAACCTTCATCAACCAAGCCAAATACACTCAAGACATGCTCAAAAGATTCAAGCTAAGTGATGTCAAGCGGCTACTACACCAATGCCTACCAAGTGCCAACTTGACATTGATCCCAATGGTAAAGCGGTGGATCAAAAGGTATATCGCTCCATGATTGGCTCCTTGCTTTACCTTTGTGCATCTAGACCGGATATCACGTTGAGTGTGGGAATGTGTGCACGATTTCAAGCCGCACCGAAGGAAAGCCACTATGTGGCGGTCGGCGAATCTTTCGATATTTGGCTCATACCCCAAACTTTGGCTTATGGTACCCAAGAGGAGCAAACTTCAAGCTTGAAGGATTTTTTGATTCGATTAGGCGGAGACAAAGTGGATAGGAAGTCCACTTAGGAGGGTGCCAATTTCTTGGTTGCTCTTTGGTAAGTTGGTCTTCAAAGAAGCAAAGTTGTGTGTCTCTCTCGTCCACCGAAGTGGAATATGTGGCGGCCGGTAGTTGTTGTGCTCAACTCCTATGGATGAGGCAAACTTTAAAGGAGTACGGTGTCATTTGTGACAAAGTTCCTCTTTGGTGTGATAATGAAAGTGCCATCAAGATTTCTCTCAACCCGGTGCAACACTTCAAGACGAAGCACATTGAGATTCGGTATCACTTCATCCGGATCACATTAGGCGAGGGGAGATCAAGCTCAAGTATGTCAACACTCATGATAACCTTGCGGATATTTTCGAAGCCCTTGGATGAAGCAAGATTTCATGAGTTAAGGCATGAGCTAAATATCATTGATTTGAGCAATGTGACTTGAACCCGTGCACCCCCACCACACTCAACTTGTTGTCTAGTTTAGGTGTAGGCATGGACATAGGGGGAGTGTTGTTCTCTCAATGAACTCTCTCTCCCCCCATTATGCATAAATAGATCACCTCTTTCACATTAGCCATTTTTGATGGTACTTGTGTTCCAAAGACGAGTTTTGGTCATGGGCCCAAGGATAATTCTTCGCGGTGCCATACCATCCAACTCAAACATAGGTGGCTTTGGCCACCACCCTCTCTCCTTGAGAGGCGCTCCCGATCCGGTCGGGACATGTAGGACGACGGCGGCAGGGCTCCGGAAAGTGGGGAAGCCGCGGACGTTGGGGCGAGGCGGATCAGGTCAGGATCCAGCGTGGCGGCCGGCGCTCCATGGCCGTGGCGCCTCGGTCTCCTGGGAAGAAGATACGTGGGAGAGAGAGGAGGTGATATGGGGAGAAGAGAAGGCAGGGTAAGGACAGCACAGATTCCGGTGGTGGCTCCGGTCGGCGGATCCAGGTATGTGTCCCGATTCCTCTCCTCCCCGTAAAAAGCGTATCTCGCGTCGTTCCTAACTGCTAGAGATGCCGGTTCATCCTGTGGGCAACAACAACCTCCAGGTCGCGTGAGAGTTCAGTGGCATGGGAATGCTCTCCCTAATTGATTTTGTATCAAAGATTTTGTTCTAGCTTTTGGGCAACACCCATGAGTGTTGGAAGTACACGTTCTATATACATAACAGCTTCTCTGGTGACTTAGTCATCTAATGGTCAGATACAATTTTAGCAACAGTGAATAGCCGCCTGATAGTTTTGTTATCTGCTTCTGAATGTTCATAATGTGTAAAATGGATCAATTTACTTGAGAAGTTGAATCTGCAAAGTCTTGAGAACATTGACTATATACTCCAACACTGCAGGCCAACTCTTGGTAGATTTCCAATGTGCTGCTGGCCTCTGAATTTTTTCTGTCGTGTAGCCGCTCCCCATCTCAGCGTGTGCTATCCACGGAAGCCGGCTCCTCCACTTAGGCCCTCCTCTGCAATGCCGACGAGGACGCTACTCTGTCTGAACCAATCTTCACGACCACGTGCAGGTATACACATGTGCTCCCCTGCCACCCCTGCACTGATTTAAGGCGAAATCCAATTGGGAGTTATTGATAGGCACCAATGTATTCTTGGTTCAGTTCCACTGTCTTGTATTAAGTTGATCCTTTTGGTAAGATCAAACTGAACATGTTGAACATCATTTGCCCAAACAAGCTGAATGCCTTGCTACATTATTGCCCAATTCTGTAAAATTGATCATAGTACTACTGCTATCATGTCATGTTTGCTAATACTTATTGAGCTATAAAACGATGTTTTCTGTTTATAAGCTAGCCCTTCTTATTATGTTTCAGAAGATCGATAGTATCCATTACGTTACTACAGTACAGTGTAATATGCAGAACCTGAGTTTTGGTTGCCAAGCAAATGTTTGTGCTAATTCCCACAAGAAATTTGTGTTTGAAGAATTATTACTTTATCAGGGAAATATCTTTTATATGGCTTCATGAAATCAAATATGACACTAGATTTGCAGAATGACTAAGCGGCATAGGAAATTGGTTTAGCACTACCTCATTAAACATGAAGACTTATTCTTGATTTTGTATTGATGTTTCAGATGGAATTTTTCTCATATGACATCAGGGATGTAGGTTGATTGGGTGAACAAGCTTCCTGTGAAACATCCAGATCCCGGTGGCAGTACCTCCGTTCAGCATCCCACGCGGCGACATCCTCCGGCATAATGGCAAACACTGGCAGGGGAGAGAGCAGAGCGGGAGGGTATTGGGTCCATACCATTGTGGGCATTGCAAGTGCCATGATTGTGGTTAATACCTATAGAAGATTCTATTCCTGTGAGCGGATTAAACAAAGTTGAGTAAACATAATCCATACGAGATACATGTGCTAATTAAGTTTAGACGAGAAAGTGGTTCTCTATTCTTGTAATTTTGGTGCAGATGTCATACAGGGGCAGGGAACAATGGTCTTTTGGGAAAGACTGTTAACTTTTTGGAGCTGCCAGGTAAATTTTGGTACGAATTTATGTCAGTTCTACCTTTCCATGATGTTTAATTGCTCGGTTCTTAAGGGTTTGTAAGAGGAGATGGATTTTGGACTACTCTATTTCGGATGCCAGTAACGTAGATCTGCAGATGAAAAATAAAAGAGTGTGCATGGTGTTTTTTTCTTACAGAATACTTTTATATGCCTTGTTCTGTTTTGCTTCAGGTTTAGGACTATTTGGTCTGCTACATAATCCATGTTTTCAACTGCAAAATTTTAGTTTTATTATTATCATATTTACTATTTCTCAGTAGTAATACATAACACGTCACTGGTGAAAAGCCTACTGGAAATATTAATTACTCAATAATGTTGTCTTAAGAACAGTAGTATTTGGCTCAAACTATAGGCACTGTAATTTTTTATTGAAAAGTTCTAGGCAGTTTGGAGCAAGTGATTGGCCTATAATCTAATTAATATTCAGGCTTGCTGAGAATTTTTTACTACGAGATAAGTAGATGATCATTTAACCCACAGCGAAGATAAAGTAGATTATGGTGACCGAACTGAGCACACGCTGACTTAGTGCTTCGACCCTTCATGTTTATGATTCACTAATTCTGGTCCTTCCATTACTATTGAACTAAATTCAAAGTTGTTTCTATGTCAATTCGGTTGCCTGCTTGCCATAGTTTATCTCCCTATTTTGTGCCCTGTTGATTAGCTAATTGGCATGAGAAAGAAACATTATGCATCTACATGTATCTTATCTCTCTGAAGTAATAAAATTGCAGTGAGATGCAGTGCCCTAAAATTGGCATGTTTAAATATAAAATTATTTCCTTCAATGATGGATGAGACCTTTTAGCTTAGCTGACATGTTTTTTGAATAATATATATATATATATCATAGCTTTGTGAAACGGACTTACAATGCTTTATGTTTTTGGTCCTAGAGTTATACACGAGCGTTCATTTTGCATCCAGCGATGAATATCATTTTTAGATCAAAGGAGACTTTCTGAACAGAGCAACTATGGTCTGTCGAAGATGTCCTGCTTTTCTTTTGAGAAGCAGGCAACCGAATTTTTTTGAGGGGCAGGAAGATTTTCTTTCGAGAAGTATGATAAGGAAGATGAGTTCGTGCGTCCCTTCTGTCTAGGTCAAGTGATTTGTTTGGTCCAAGCCGAAATAATTAAGAAATAAATAAACTATTCCCAACAAAACAACTAACCGTCTGTAACCCCTAAAAAAACTAACCATCTATAAAAAATCAACACGGTAAAAATATTTTTAAAAATGGTCAGAGTTTTACACGTGTTCACACTTTTCTTGGTTGCAAAAAATATGTCCGCAGTTTTTAAAAAGGTTATAAATTCCAAAAAATAATTACTAAAAAATTCCATTTAGAAATGTACAAAAAATAAAATAAAATTTTTCAAAGAAAGCTCTAAAAAAATGTTCTTCTCAAAGAAATGCACAAATTTTCATAAAAATAATAACTGTTTTTAAAAAAGCGTTCCAGTTTTTATGAAAATGTTACCTTTTATTAAAAATAAGGAAATTTCCGCATTTTTTAGAAAAAAAAATGACAGACAATCTATTCCAAGAAAAACTAATCTTTCATAAAAACAGATGAAGAACGCTAAGGTGGCTTCTTCACGTCTGAACGCACGGTCGTGCCTCTTTTTCGCCCGGTGCAACCCACGGGCATTTGTACTAGTAAAAGGATGAAGGGAAATATACTGGCGCACTACCGCACCGATGGCCTTGTGATTTGAGCGGAGCGGTCGTAACGAGTGGGACGCGCGTTCGAATCCCAGTTCAAACCAGAAAAGAAATAGAATGGGCCGGCCCAGCTCGGACTTCTGCAGTCGCTCGTTTGCAAATTACACTTTAACCAGCGCCTGCAGCTTGCCGCGGCGCAGCCTTCCGAGTCGCTGAAGTCACGGGAGTGTATGGGCCGGCCTAGTGGGTGGGAGGCCACTGCCTCGATTTTATTTTTGAAAAATTCTCATTTTTTTTGTTTTCATTTTTTTACTTTCGTTTATACTTACAGATATTCTAAATAAATATATCACAATTTTTTAAAATAAAACTTTTAAAAATATGTTAACCAAATATTTAAAAAATGTTAAATGTACTTAGAAATTATGTTTGTCATTTATACGTAAAATGTATAAAAAATGTATATAATATGTGTGGAAAACTTAATTATGTATTTAGAAAATGTTAATACACACATTTGAAAAAAAGAGTTATTTGAAAAATTGTCAATCAAGTATTTGAAAATTTTAAATCAAAAATTTAAAATATGTTAAATGTGTATACAAACTGTTGACCATGTATTCAAAGAAAAATGTTGAGCTGTTTTTGGAAAAAAATGTTCATCAAGCATTGGAAGGGATGCTAAATGCATGTACAAAAATGTTGACCATGTACTAAAACCATATTGATCTACTATTTGAATTTTTTTTAATCAAGTACTGAAAAAAATGTAAGATTTGTATAGATAAATTGTTAACATGTATTGAAAAAAATGTTAAACTTGTATTTTAAAAATGCAAATTAAGGAGTTGAATTGTTTTTGCAAAAAGTGTAGAGAAAAAGGTTTTACCATGTATTAAAAATGTTAATATGGTACCTAAAAATGTTAATTAAGCTTTTATAAAATGTTAAATCTGTATTGGAAAAATATTCACCATGTATTAAAAAGTTAATCGGTTACTTAGAAAATGTTAAATGTGTATTGAAAACATGTTGACCATGTATTATAAAATATTAATATGGTATTTGAAAATTGTTAATCAAGCGTTTGGAAAATGTTAAATGTGTATTGAAAAATATTGACCATGTATTCAGTAAATGTTAATCTTGTACTTAAAAAATGCTTAACGTGTATTATAAAAAAAATATTATATATATACCAGAAATGTGTATAAAAACAATGAAAACCCGAGACAAAACAAAAGAAAACCAATGGAAAACGATAAGAAAACAAAAAAACTCAACGAAAAATGAAGAAAAGAAAAAAAGCTAGTGGAAAACGAAAAGAAACAAAGAAAATAGAAAACAGTAAAACGTAGAAAGGAACCGAAGAAAAACAGGCGAAAAACAAAAAACAAAAAAAAACCCGAAAACCTGACTCGATTGCTTCAACAAGGTGGTGAACTACTAGTTAAACACAAATCGGAATGTTCCCGGTGGCTAGCATTGCAACGCTGCAGCCAGGATTGCAGATCGACTTCCGCATGACCCTTTTTTTTTCTTTTTCTTTTTCTCTAGTATATTTTGTTTAGCGTGAATGGGCTGGGCCACAACTGTAGACGCTTCAGGCGAGACCGAAATAAGACTCTCTATAAGTGAGATATAGCCTTTGCCATTTGTAATAGCGTATGTATCCAAGTTTCTTTTGATATGCTAAAACCAGCTACGTACCTACTACTCCCTCTATTCCTAAATATTTGTCTTTCTAGAGATTTCAAATGGTCATCACATACGGATGTATATAAATATATTTTAGAGTGTAGATTCACTCATTTTGTTCCGTATGTAGTCATCATTTAAAACTTCTAGAAAGATAAATATTTAGGAACGGAGGAAGTAAAATCAAATCTTTCAACGTTCAACTGGAAAAATAATGATTCAACGTTGTCTCCGAGAGAAGCACACGGATAGTTGGTGCTGCGGTGTCCTCGCGACCTCCGGACCACTGCACGCACGAACGATCTGGGGGATCTCAACTCCATGGAAGACCGTGCATGCTTGCCCCGCATGCTCATGCAAAAAACAAGGACATAATGCACACATCTCCTTGTCACACGGGAGGTCTCATGCTCCGTGCTCCAACGTTAAGCTTTGGAGCGTGGAACGGTCCGCTAATCCAGACGAGCTGGAGGTATTCCTGGAGTCCGTTAGCAGTATATATAGATATAGTGTACTCCGACCATCTTGAACGGAGGGAGTAGGTCCCACCCCGACCGTTAGTCAAGTTTACAGTACCATACTACAACATTGTACCAAAATCCAATGCCAATACATTATTCATCAGCATAATAATGCCTTAAATTCTATTGTTATTACTACTCCTGTCTGGCTCCTGCAAAGGGTGGAGACTTGATAGAGTTTGGGTTGTAGGACTACTACTGCCTGTCATCTGCATCTATCCCATGTTCGGAGCCAGTGCGCTTACGAGTCGGTCATCAACCCTCGCAGTTTTGGCCGACCCTGACCCGTTTCGTGGACTATTAATCATTATTTTGGGTTCTCGTGTGATTTTCACGATTAACGAACCTCGGGGTGCGCTTACGTGTCGGTCATCAACACTCGCAGTTTTGCTCGATTCTGGCCCGTTTCATGGACTATTACTCACTGTTTTGGGGTCTCGGAGTGATTTCCACGATTGACGAACCCCAAGGTACGCTTACGAGTCAGTCATCAACCCTCGCAGTTTTGGCCGACCCTGCCCTGTTTCGTGGACTATTAATCACTGTTTTTGGTTTGGTCGCACGCCCGGCCTAGTTAAACAAAGTGTTAGTTATGGAAGTTTGGGAGTCCTTGGAACTGCAACTATGGTGTTTAGTGGGGGCAGGTAGACATTAAGATAATGCTTGCATTTTATAGCAGGGTTTGTAGCAGCTAACTCTGCATGACGACATGACTTGACATGACATGGCAGGCACCTCGGAGCTCATAATATAACACGTTGATACAAAAACATCGCTATACTATACAGATAAATTTACTACTTATACTACAATAGTAGTATTAGCTTGGTTGTTCGTGGACCACATGATATTGTCAGAGGAGATTCTCTTCGTGCACCCGTGCACATCAGATCCATTATGGGTGGGGTGGGGTGTGCACATTCTTCTTCTGTTAGTTAGGCTAATTTGACCAGTGATCAGATCTCCTTGTCGCGCTTTTCTTCTCCTTAATTTGTCTGCTAGCGCTGGCCACGCGCTAATACAGTGTATCTATTCCATTCCATTCCTCTGCGCCCAGCTTGTAGCATACGTTAGTAACAGTGGACTCCAAAACTGTAGTTTAGAGCCCAGGAAGTCTTGGGCAGTTGGCACCAAGCGCGCCAGTTCTCTGCACCTCACTAACTACTTGCTCTTCTCAAAAAAAAAAAAACTACTTGCTACTCTGCACCTTAGTTAAAACTTATCGATACGTTGTAAACGATGATGACACAGGCCTATAAAAACTAGTGTTACTTCAGGCCGTGTAACCGTCAGATAATCTCGATCTGAACTTGAGAGTGTATAATCGATCACAGTTGTTGTTAGATGGTTGCTCGAACTGGGACAGATTTTACTGATTCAAGCTGAAATCAAGTGCCCAAGGGACAAGTTAAGCTGAAGAAGTGAGCTAGCCAGCTCAGATTCAGCCTAACCTGCCGATCTGCTCAAGACAAACGCATAACTGGTTACCGATGTGCATCACACGTAATAGTACGTACATTGACCGGAGATGTTGGAACCTAGCAAGCTACCTACAGCAAACGGCGTGGCATGCAAGTGGGAAGTGGGCAGCGGCAGACCCCCCAAAAGATGAAAAAGGTTCCAGTGCGAGGCGTCACATTATTCTCCTTAGGCACCGTGCCGGCTATCAGGCAGCAAAGGCGCCGTGCCGGTCATCTTTTCCTGCTTTTTTTTTTAACTAACTCACCCACAACCACAACCGACCACTACCATCTTTTTGACCGGCCGGCCGGGGTCACGTTACAAACTTCACGCCGACGGACAAACAAGTGAAAAAGGTTCTACTAGGAACAAACTCAAGTTTGTTTATAATCAACTAACTAATGTACTCCTACGTGAGAAACAATAATGACCAGTACTTGAACAAAAAAAAAATTAGGGGTAATACTTGAACAAAGTTTTTTCTCGAGAATCAAATACTTGAAACTACACTAACGAGCTCAGTTTCGTATTTGGTCACATTTAAACTAGTCGGGCCGGGCTGGCAGGCCCAGCAAGAAATGTGGTTCCGCAACGCGCCTCGGATGCGGATCCTTTGCGTTTGACGGGTACACCAAGTCCGAGTCAGCATGGTCCAGGTGGCAACGCATCATGAATTGAATTGGCTGGTGGGTCTCGGACAAGTCCAATCCCACGTGCACACAAAAGCTGCCTCGCTCTGCCACGCACGGATCTCCATGCACCGCTGCTCCCCAACTTTTCTTTTCTCCTACCAACACACGCAATATCACCTCCTGCTACCTGTATTGTAGTGCTCCTCTAGTCCTAGTACACGTATGATTATATGCAGATTATTGGGGTATTTACGTTATTAACTCTGTGGGCGAAGAGAAGCCTGACCACGAAATTTTACAATTGACATATTCGATTACATATATATGCCAAGGCAGTACTTCGGAGATCATAATATAACATCAAGAAAGAATGTCACAGAAATAAACTCGGACAGACAGGCTTAGCGATTCATACCCGGCTAAGGCTGGTCACAATGAAAAATATCATATATTAGTATCATAATATGATAGTGTGTGACCCATCTTCACGGTGCATAGAATCATAACTTTGTAAAATAGTGACATTATTTATTGTAATGTAGATACTAGCTCCGTCCAAGTTTATTAGGACCCCTTGTATTCCGGGTCAAACTTTGACCTTTAATTTAACTAGCATAAAATATACCATCAATATAGTACATATCATCTAAAACATCTTTTGTATATGAATCCAATCAGTGGCGTAGCCAGCCCGATTTGCCATGGTGGTCCGGTAATAGAAATATTTACACAAGTTTTGTTTATTTTTTAAAAAATATTTTTTACTACACTATACACAAGCTATGGGGGAATTTCAGGGTGGTCCATGGACCACCCTGGCCACCCCTTATCTACGTCACTGAATCCAATAACATTAGTTTTTTGGCATACAAATTATATTTTATTTGTCAAATCCGGACGGTATCATATCATGATATTCAATTCTCTCTTTTCTCATTTACTAGTTGTGTGTCATCTTAGCAAAAAATATCTACTCCCTCGCCTCACAATATAAGACATTTTGCAAGCTATATTATAGATTGCAAAAAGAGATAGAATTTTCAGCACCCGGTGTGCCTCTACACCCTATATGAACAGTGAATTCAAAACAAATAAAAAAGTTAAAAAAATCTGAAACTTTGGGACATCGAACATCATGAAACTTTTGATGATCTTGCAAAGTTTTAGCTAAAAGTATTATGGGACGCCTTATATTATGGGGACGGAGGAGTAGATAGTATATGTATGATGCTAATACATTGTGACTAGCATAATAACAAAATTAGCTTTGTTTAAGTTTAATCAAGCTGTCACCACTGAAGCGCGGCGCTGTGCATACTTCGGTAGATCACAACATGCATGTTTCCTTACATTACAGTTTTATAGGCTTAATTAGTACTTCACGAGCTGCAAGTAATTCAAGGAGGCTGAGATGTACCAAAATGCTTAAGCCAAACTGATGATTATGGCTAACTAGCTGGCGAGGCTACACATATACAACTCTCATTATTCATGCATGCCGAGCGTGGAGTGGAATTAGGTTAATCAGGCTGTCCAGCTTATTAGTGCACGAATGGGCCACGTTAGACTAGGTTAAATTAATCAGCCTAACAAGGCCAGAAGGCATGTTCACACTGTGTTCCTCCAACAGAGGCGTGCCATATATCGCTTTCGGCTAGCAGGCAAGAAAGCTACGCGATCCCTGTCGCCAAGTGGATAATTAACCGCAGACACACTACCAGTACCAGCTCGCTATCTTTCTCATCATCCGCGCCGACAAATCCTCACATGCGCGTAGGGACGGAACGAAGGTGCCGCGAAGTCACGATGCACGCGCGTCCGTTCAATTAGATACTCCGGGCTAATCATATATACGTCTCTTACTTACCACATGCATGGTGCATCTGTGGCGCCCGGGACTCGCTCGGGCAGCCGGGTTTAGTTTTGTCGCGCGTCTCAACAGATATGAAATTGATCAAACGAACAGTGAACACACTTTGCATCATGTGCAGATAAACAACAGGGTAATCCGAGGTTGATACTCAGTGGCTGCGTTGGGCGCCGGGCCTAGGTACTGGTAGCAAACGACCAAGTGCTAATTGTGCGGGTGCGGCTCTTCTGGTACGTACGTACGTACGTACGTGGTGGGACTGGGTTAATGGTTTTCTTATTATGGTTACCGTGCTACCATTGACTTGCGTGACCATGTCATGTGTGCCTGTTTCTTTGCCTTTCTGGGTCCATGAGGGCATCTCCAGCCGTTGGCCTCCCCAGGACGCATATAAATCGCTTCTCCCGCGGCAGCCGGCGATACACTCTACAAGGCATGATTTTATACCAAATAAGTCGCCTTCAGCGTCATTTAAATCAATTCCACTTTGCAGCCCAATTTCAATAATAAACGGCCCATATGGGCGAGAATAGGCCCATATTCGGCGTGGTTTCGCCGTGTCTCGGCGTTCAATTATCAACACAATTATTCCTTATCACATATTTCATCACGTAAAATCAAATACTTCAACAAAATACTACAACGACAAATAGTTCAATACAAATTATATAGTTCAACAAATAAAAATTAAGTATTTCATCGTGGCGTCCCCCTTGAGCCTCCATAGGTGCTCAATCGATCTTCTGCAGCTTGATGATGCACTGTGGGTCTCGGATCTCCCGACGATACCGAGATAGGTAGTCCAAGTTGCTCAGAAGCTGGTGATCAACTTCGCTAGAGGACCACCTGCAGAGTATGGTTCGATGTCAAACACCTGGATCTTCTTGCTCGCTCTCGATGATCATGTTGTGCAAGATGACACAAACAAGTCATGATCTCCCACATTTGATCTTTCGACTGTGTCTGAGCGGGTACCGAACAACAACGAATCGAGATTGGAGCACACCAAATGCCCGCCGACATCCTTCCCGCAAGCCTCCGAAGCTTCGCCAAACCAGGCGTTCTTGCCTCCTCGCCATGTGGTTTGAGATCGTCTTCACAAATGTCGACCATCTCGGATAGATGCCGTTAGCTAGATAGTACCCTTTGTTGTATTGGTGCCCATTGATCTCGAAGTTCACCGGAGGAGAATGGCCCTCAACGAGCTTGGCAAAAACAGGAGAGCACTGCAGCACGTTGATGTCATTGTGAGTTCTTGGCATACCATAGAAGGAGTGCCAAATCCAGAGGTCCTGTGTGGCTACCGCCTCAAGCACCACACTGCAACCGCCTTTGGCGCTTTTGTACATCCCCTGCCAACCAAATGGGCAGTTCTTCCATTTCCAATGCATGCAGTCGATGCTTCCAAGCATCACAGGAAATCCTCTTCTTTGCATTCTCGGCTAGGATCCGGCGGTGTCTTCCGCATTGGGTGTTCTCAAGTATTGTGGCCCAAACACCGCCACCACCGCCGAAAGAACTTGTAGAAACACTCTATCTTTGGTGGACTCGGCCATGCGCCCATAGTCGTCGAGTGAATCACCGAGCTCCATATGCAAGCATCCTCATCGCCGTGCGCCACTTGGATGGAGGTGAATCCAAGAGCGCCAAGGCAATCCATCTTGCACTTGAAGTAGTTGTCGAACTACGGATGTAATTCACAATCGAGGAAGAGCTTTGGCTCATCCGATAACGGCCGAAATGTTCTCTCGCCATGAAGTGGAGCATCGGCGAAGTAGTCGGAGTAGAGCATGCAATGGCCTTGCGACGATGTCGGTTCTTTGCTTTCACCGCCCGGCCGAGCCACCTCGACGCGGCTTTTCATTGCTCGCCCGGCGAGGGCGGCGATCACCATCGATGCTCTTCTTCCCGGACGCCGGCGCGGCTTCCTCCTCCAAAGAACGCGGCGAGCTCTTCCTCCTCATCCGAGTCCATCGCCGACACAGTCAAAACGCCGAACACCTTGCGCTCGGTGGGCGTGTACCCGCCGTTAAACCGCGCCTCCGCGGCCGGAAACGCCCAGCTGCTGCGGGAGGGGCTGCCGCGGCGAAGCGTTGCTATTTTCCGGCGGGGAATGGCTATCTAGCGGAGTAGGCCGGCGGCCATCGCCGGGATATAGCTAGTGGTGGCCGAGGGCGCGGGGGGTTCGAGGCGAGTCGGGGGAAGAAAATCTTGACTTTTCCCCTGTCGGTGTGGGCCAGACGTGCTTTTCCCTAGCGCCGGAGCCCCCAACGGCTCCCCAGCGCGCCGGGTTCGGCCTGTGACCGCCGGGCGGAAAAAAGGTCCGAAGCGACGATTTTCGACGTCCTGAGGACGCGACTGGGCCGTTTTTTCGGCGCCGGCGCCGAAAAAGTGGCCTGGGGGGCCTGTTGGGGGCGCGGCTGAAGATGCTCTGAAGAGCCCCTGGACTTGGAGGACACATACGTTTTGGTGCAAGGAAGAATGCAAATCTAGGGCAACTGGCTGGAGCCATACTCGTACCGAATTCTAGGGGAAAAAAAGGTCGTTCGCTGTATACTTTCTTGATTCAATAAACAAGTCGACAGCGATCTTAGCTCCACAAATACTGATTCTAGCAATGGATAGCCTGTGATTACGGTTGATATTAGCTGACGGCCGCCTTCATTGTCCTCCAAGTTTGTGAAGAAGAATAGCTGCTGAAAAGCGACCGAACACTAGCTGTCCAAGAGCAGCCAGATGAATAACGACATGTACCTTACAGGCAGCTAAGGTCCGGTCCGAACGATGGACCGATGTCGACGAGGCCGGCTCAAGCGGGTGTGGTACGTGCAGACCCACGCTTCGCCTGTGGATCCATGCAACAGTGGCACTGTCTACTCTCTCCGGCCTTACTAAAGTAATGGTGGATAATGAAAAAGGTGACTACGTACGAGCCGCAATTCTTTACTGGTGTCAGGTGGTTGCATGCACGCACTCGTGCAATAATGCTTGCACGCCTCAGGCTGACGGACACGCATCACATCGATCGATCTATCGCTCCACCGCACACGCAGAGGTAGGTACGTCGAGACGTCTACGGACTGCATGCATGCATGCCTGCCTGCCTCCCTGCCCTCGCATCACCTAGCTAGCGCCACAGTGTACCACGCACGGGCCGCTATCGTTTTCTGTTTTCTCCCACGCCATCAGGATAAGTATGTAGACTAGTGTAGTAGGAGTACATGCTTGCTGGAAATTAACATCCCATCGCGAAAGTGCCTTCCTGCTCCCGAGCTCATTTAAGCTCGATGAACAGTAAAATCGAAAAAATATTAAAATAAATTCAAAAAATTCTAAAAAAAATTTCAGAGAAACATTGACAAAAGTTCTAAGTGCTTGCAAAAATTCATCATGAAATCACATTCCTGTAAGGCGTGGCAAGAAAACAAATTCAGCCTCCAAAATGCTTTTGAAAGTAGCATTTTCAGAGTACCGATTTTGTTTTTTTTGCCGCGCCTTCTAGAAATGTGATTTCATGACGAATTTTTGCATGCACTTACAACTTTTGTCAATGTTTCTATCAAAAAAATTTGGAATTTTTTTTTTTGATTTTTTTTGATTTTACTGTTCACCCGAGCTCATATGAGCTCGGGTGCAGAAACTCTACGTCCCATCCCATCGGCGCAATCGTTCCTTAGAGCAATTCCAACTCGCCAACCAAACGAATGTGTATTCTGTCCGCTTTTTATTTATTTGGGTCGGCCAAGCGAACGTGCGCGTTCGGTTTTTCATTTGGATTGGCAGGTACGCTCAACGGTAGGTCGATCCATTTATAATACAGACGTGACAAAAACTGGAGAATTCGTTGGAATTTTGCTAGTAGGCCTTTAGCCCAAAGCCTAACTAAAATTCTAAAATTCTCTTGGCCTATTCGTGCACACATGTGAGTGGAGTGAGTGAGACTAGAGTTTAGTCCCACCACGGAAGTTGAGAGAGAGAGTTGCACCTCTTCATAAGGTGAGCTCTTCTACCACTTGTATGAGCATGAGAAGAGGAGACCTACATGCGCGCTCCTCCTCCTCCCTCTCCTCGCTGTGCCGCGCCGTGGGTTGCGGGATTGAGCCGAGCCGAGGACAGAGCTATCCACGTTGTCTATATTTTTGCTGCTCGGAAAAATTAATGAGTCATTAATTAATAATTAACGGACGAGTTAATTAATGAACCGTTTCTGATTCTTCTGGATCATGATGACTCGGTACCCCACGTCCTACCCGGCCCGCACTATATAGTCAGGCAGACGCCTCCGGAACCCCGCCTCTCGTGATCCTGTACGGGAGAGGTGCGATCAGATTTTTGGGGATCGCTTTTCATGCGCCCGGCAATGACGACTTCTTCCCGATCGTTGGGGAACGTAGTAATTTCAAAAATTTCCCTCGCACACACAGGATCATGGTGATGCATAGCAACGAGAGGGAGAGTGTGTCCACGTACCCCCTCGTAGACCGAAAGCGGAAGCGTTAGCACAACACGGTTGATGTAGTCGTACGTCTTCACGATTCGACCGATCAAGTACCGAACGTACGGCGCCTCCGAGTTCTGCACACGTTCAACTCGATGACTGATATGTCTCCAACGTATCTATAATTTTTGATTGCTCCATGCTATATTATCTACTGTTTTGGACAATATTGGGTTTTATTATCCACTTTTATATTATTTTTGAGACTAACCTATTAATCGGAGGCCCAGCCCAGAATTGTTGTTTTTTGCCTATTTCAGAGTTTCGAAGAAACAGAATATCAAACGGAGTCAAACGGAATGAAACCTTCGGGGACGTGATTTTCTCACCGAACGTGATCCAGGAGACTTGGACCATAAGACAAGGAAGCTTCAAGGAGGGCACGAGGTAGGGTGGCGCGCCCACCCCACAGGGCGCGCCCTCCACCCTCTTGGGCCCCCTCTTGCTCCACCGACGTACTTCTTCCTCCTATATATACCTACGTACCCCCAACCGATCATAAACGGAGCCAAAAACCTAATTCCACCGCCGCAACCTTCTGTACCCACGAGATCCCATCTTGGGGCTGTTCGAGCTCATGAGGGGGCATCCACCATGGAGGGCTTCTACATCATCACCATAGCCCTCCGATGAAGTGTGAGTAGTTTACCTCAGACCTTCGGGTCCATAGTTAGTAGCTAGATGGCTTCTTCTCTCTTTTGGATCTCAATACAATGTTCTCCCCTCTCTCGTGGAGATCTATTCGATGCAATTTTCTTTTTATGTGTGTTTGTTGAGACCGATGAATTGTGGGTTTATGATCAAGATTATCTATGAACAATATTTGAATCTTCTCTGAATTCTTTTATGTATGATTGGTTATCTTTGCAAGTCTCTTCAATTATTAGTTTGGTTTGGCCTACTAGATTGGTTTTTCTTGCAATGGGCGAAGTGCTTAGCTTTGGGTTCAATCTTGCGGTGTCCTTTCCCGATGTGATGAGGGCAGCAAGGCACGTATTGTATTGTTGCCATCGAGGATAACAAGATGGGGTTTTTGTTGGGGAACGTAGTAATTTCAAAATTTTCCTACGCACACGCAAGATCATGGTGATGCATAGCAACGAGAGGGAGAGTGTTGTCTCACGCACTCGTGAGACCGGCGAAGCGATCACAACGTAGAGGAAGTAGTCGTACGTTCTCCTTGCGATCCAACCGATCCCAACGCCGTTACTCCGGCGCCTCCGAGTTCTTGGCACACGTTCAGCTCGATGACGCTCCTCGGGCTCCGATCCAGCAAAGCTCCGGGGAGAGAGTTCCGCCAAGACGACGGCGTGGTGACGATCTTGATGTTCTACCGAGGCAGGGCTTCGCCTAAGCACCGCTACGATATGACCGAGGTGGAATATGGTGGAGGGGGGCACCGCACACGGCTAAGGAACGATCTCAAGGATCAACTTGTGTGTTCTAGGGTGCCCCCCTGCCCCCGTATATAAAGGAGCAAGGGGGGGGGGGCGGCCGGCCCTAGGAGGCGCGCCACGGGTGGGGGGAGTCCTCCTCCTTGTGGGAGTAGGACTCCCCTTTCCTAGTCCAACTAGGAAGGAGGAAGGGGGAAGGAAAGAGAGGGAGAGGAAGAGGGAAAGGGGGGCCGCGCCCCCCCCCCCTCCTTGTCCAATTCGGACTCCCCATGGGGGGGGGGGGGCGCGCCACCTCCTGGTGCGGCCCTCTCTCTCCCCTCTTGGCCCAATAAGGCCCATTACTTCCCCGGGGGGTTCCGGTAACCCCTCCGGCACTCCGGTTTCTTCCGGAAACTTCCGGAACCTTTCCGGTGTCCGAATATAGCCGTCCAATATATCAATCTTTATGTCTCGATCATTTCGAGACTCCTCGTCATGTCCGTGATCATATCCGGGACTCCGAACTCCTTCGGTACATCAAAATACACAAACTCATAATATAACCGTCATCGAAACCTTAAGCGTGCGGACCCTACGGTTCGAGAATAATGTAGACATGACCGAGACACGTCTCCAGTCAATAACCAATAGCGGGACCTGGATGCCCATATTGGCTCCTACATATTCTATGAAGATCTTTATCGGTCAGACCGCATAACAACATACGTTGTTCCCTTTGTCATCGGTATGTTACTTGCCCGAGATTCGATCGTCGGTATCCTATACCTAGTTCAATCTCGTTACTGGCAAGTCTCTTTACTCGTTCCGTAATACATCATCTCACAGCTAACTCATTAGTTGTAATGCTTGCAAGGCTTAGTGATGTGTATTACCGAGAGGGCCCAGAGATACCTCTCCGTCAATCGGAGTGATAAATCCTAATCTCGAAATACGCCAACCCAACATCCGCCTTTGGAGACACACTGTAGTACTCCTTTATAATCACCCGATTCACGTTGTGACGTTTGGTAGTACCCAAAGTGTTCCTCCGGTAAACGGGAGTTGCATATTCTCATAGTTACAGGAACATGCATAAGTCATGGATAAAAGCAATAGCAACATACTAAACGATCGGGTGCTAAGCTAATGGAATGGGTCATGTCAATCAGATCATTCAACCAATGATGTGACCTTGTTAATCAAATGACAACTCCTTTGTCTATGGTTAGGAAACTTAACCATCTTTGATTAACAAGCTAGTCTAGTAGAGGCATACTAGTGACACTCTGTTTGTCTATGTATTCACACATGTATTATGTTTCCGTTAATACAATTCTAGCATGAATAATAAACATTTATCATGAAATAAGGAAATAAATAATAACTTTATTATTGCCTCTAGGGCATATTTCCTTCAGTCTCCCACTTGCACTAGAGTCAATAATCTAGATTACATAGTAATGATTCTAACACCCATGGAGTCTTGGTGCTGATCATGTTTTGCTCGTGGAAGAGGCTTAGTCAACGGGTCTGCTACATTCAGATCCGTATGTATCTTGCAAATCTCTATGTCTCCCACCGGACTAAGTCCCGGATGGAATTGAAGCGTCTCTTGATGTGTTTGGTTCTCTTGTGAAATCTGGATTCCTTTGCTAAAGCAATTGCTCCAAGATTGTCACAAAAGATTTTCATTGGACCCGATGCACTAGGTATGACACCTAGATCGGATATGAACTCCTTCATCCAGACTCCTTCATTAGCCGCTTCCGGCTGCTATGTATTCTGCTTCACATGTAGATCCTGCTCTGACGCTTTGTTTAGAACTGCACCAACCGACAGCTCCTCCGCTTAGTGTAAATACGCATCCGGTTTGCGATTTAGAATCGTCCGGATCGGTGTCAAAGCTTGCATCAACGTAACTGCCGTTTACGATGAGCTCTTTGTCACCTCCATATACGAGAAACATATCCTTAGTCCTTTTCGTGTATTTCAGGATGTTCTTGACCGCGTCCAAAGGATCCACTCTGGATTACTTTGGTACCTCCTGCTAAGCTTATAGCAAGGCACACATCAGGTCTGGTACACAAGATTGCATACATGATAGAGCCTATGGCTGAGGCATAGGGAACATCTTTCATTTTCTCTCTATCTTCTGCGGTGGTCGGGCATTGAGTCTTACTCAACTTCACACCTTGTAACACAGGCAAGAACCCTTTCTTTGCTTGATCCATTTTGAACTTCTTCAAAATTTTGTCAAGGTATGTGCTTTGTGAAAGTCCAATTAAGCGTCTTGATCTATCTCTATAGATTTTGATGCCCAATATGTAAGCAGCTTCACCAAGGTCCTTCATCGAAAAACTCTTATTCAAGTATCCCTTTATGCTACCCAGAATTCTATATCATTTCCGATTAGTAATATGTCATCTACATATAATATCGTAAATGCTACAGAGCTCCCACTCACTTTCTTGTAAATACAAGGCTTCTCCAAAAGTCTGTATAAACCCAAATGCTTTGATCACACTATCAAAGCGTTTATTCCAACTCTGAGATGCTTGCACCAGTCCATAAATGGATCATTTGGAGCTTGCACACTTTGTTAGCTCCTTTGGATCGATAAACCCTTCTGGTTGCATCATATACAACTCTTCTTTCCGTAAAACCATTCAGAATGCAGTCTTTACATCCATTTGCCAAATTTCATAATCATAAAATGCGGCAATTGCTAACATGATTCGGACAGACTTAAGCATCGCTACGGGTGAGAAGGTTTCATCGTAGTCAATTCCTTGAACTTGTCGAAAACCCTTTGCTACAAGTCGAGCAATGTAGACAGTAATATTACCGACACCCTCACTCTTCTTCTTGAAGATCCACTTGTTTTCTATTGCTTGTCGACCCTCGGGCAAGTCAATCAAAGTCCACACTTTGTTTTCATACATGGATCCCATCTCAGATTTCATGGCCTCAAGCCATTTTTGCGGAATCTGGGCTCACCATCGCTTCTTCATAGTTCGTAGGTTCATCATGATCTAGTAGCATGACTTCCGAGCAGGACTACCGTACCACTCAGTGCGGATTTTACTCTGGTTGATCTACGAGGTTACTCAGAGTAACTTGATCTCAAGTTTCATGATCAACATCATCAACTTCCTCACTATTTGGTGTAGATGTCACGAAACCGGTTTACGTGATAAACTACTTTCAAATAAGGGAGAAGGTACGATTACCTCATCAAGTTCTACTTTCCTCCCACTCACTTCTTTCGAGAGAAACTCCTTCTCTAGAAAGGATCCATTCTTAGCAACAAATGTCTTGCCTTCGGATCTGTGATAGAAGGTGTACCCAATCGTCTCCTTTGGGTATCCTATGAAGACACATTTCTCCGATTTAGGTTCGAGCTTATCAGGTTGAAGCTTTTTCACATAAGCATCGCATCCCCAAACTTTAAGAAATGACAACTTTGGTTTCTTGCTAAACCATAGTTCATAAGGTGTCGTCTCAACGGATTTTGACGGTGTTCTATTCAGCGTGAATGCGGCCGCCTCAAGAGCATAACCCCAAAAGCGATAGCGGTAAATCTGTAAGAGACATCATAGATCGCACCATATCTAGTAAAGTGCGATTACGACGTTCGGACACACCATTGCGCTGTGGTGTTCGGTGGCGTGAGTTGCGAAACTATTCTGCATTGTTTCAAATGTAGACCAAACTCGTAAGTCAAATATTCGCCTCCACGATCAGATCGTAGAAACTTTATTTTCTTATTACGATGATTTTCAACTTCACTCTGAAATTCTTTGAACTTTTCAAATGTTTCAGACTTATGTTTCGTTAAGTAGATATACCCATATCTGCTTAAATCATCTGTGAAGGTGAAAAAATAACGATATCCGCCACGAGCCTCAACATTCATTGGACCACATACATCTCAGATGTATGATTTCCAACAAATCTGTTGCTCTCTCCATAGTACCGAGAAGCGGGTTTTAGTCATCTTGCCCATGAGGCACGGTTCGCAAGTGCCAAGTGATTCATAATCAAGTGACTCCAAAAGTCCATTAGTATGGAGTTTCTTCATGCGCTTTATACCGATATGACCTAAACGGCGATTGCCACAAATAAGTCGCACTATCATTATCAACTCTGCATCTTTTGGTTTCAACATTATGAATATGTGTATCACTACTATCGAGATTCATTAAAAATAGACCACTCTTCAAGGGTGCATGACCATAAAAGATATTATTCATATAAATAGAACAACCATTATTCTCGATTTAAATGAATAACCGTCTCGCATCAAACAAGATCCAGATATAATGTTCATGCTCAACGCCGCACCAAATAACAATTATTTAGGTCTAAAACTAATCCCGAAGGTAGATGTAGAGGTAGCGTGCCGACCGCGATCACATCGACTTTGGAACCATTTCCCACGCCAGCATCGTCACCTCGTCCTTTGCTAGTGTTCGCAATCCGTAGTCCCTGCTTTGAGTTGCAAATATTAGCAATGTAACCAGATCAAATACCCGGTGCTATCACGAGCTCTAGTAAGGTACACATCAATAACATGTATATCACATATACCTTTGTTCACCTTGCCATCCTTCTTATCCGCCAAATACTTGGGGCAGTTCCGCTTCCGAGGACCAGTTTGCTTGCGGTAGAAGCACTCAGTTTCAGGTTTAGGTCCAGACTTGGGTTTCTTCTCCCGAGCAAAGAACTTGTTTGCTGTTCTTCTTGAAGTTCCCCTTCTTCTTCCCTTTGCCTTTCTTCTTGAAACTAGTGGTCTTATTGACCATCAACACTTGATGCTCCTTCTTGATTTCTACCTCCGCAGCCTTTAGCATTGCGAAGAGCTCAGGCATAGTCTTTACTAACCCTTGCATATTATAGTTCATCACGAAGCCTTTGTAGCTTGGTGGCAGTGATTGAAGAATTCTGTTAATGACACAATCATCCTGAAGATCAACTCCCAGTTGAGTCAAGTGATTGTAATACCCAGACATTCTGAGTATGTGCTCACTGACAGACCCACTCTCTTCCATCTTGCAGCTATAGAACTTATTGGAGACTTCATATCTCTCAATCCGGGCATTACATTTGAAATATCAACTTCAACTCTGGAACATCTCATATGCTCCATGATGTTCAAAACGTCGTTGAAGACCCGGTTCTCGCCGTAAAGCATGGCACACTGAACTATAGAGTAGTCATCGACTTTGCTCGCCAGACGTTCTTAACGTCGTCGGTTGCATCGGAAGAGTTCGCACCTAGCGGTGCATCCAGACGTAACTCTTACGTGCAGCAATGAGGATAATCCTCAGATTACGGACCCAGTCCGTGTAATTGCTACCATCATCTTTCAACTTTGCTTTCTCAAGGAACGCATTAAAATTCAACGGAACAACAAAGACGAGCCATCTATCTATAAACAGACATAGACAAGCAAGATACTATCAGTACTAAGTTCATGATAAATTTAAGTTCAATTAATCATATTACTTAAGAACTCCCACTTAGACAGACATCTCTCTAGTCATCTAAGTGATCACGTGATCCAAATCAACTAAACCATAACCGATCATCACGTGATATGGAGTAGTTTTCAATGGTGAACATCTTATGTTGATCATATCTACTATATGATTCACGCCGACCTTTCGGTCTCCGTGTTCCGAGGCCATATCTGCATATGCTAGGCTCGTCAAGTATAACTCGAGTATTCTGCGTGTGCAAAACTGGCTTGCACCCGTTGTAGATGGACGAGAGCTTATCACACCCGATCATCACGTGGTGTCTCGACACGACGAGCTTTGGCAACGGTGCATACTCGTGGAGAACACTACTTGATAATTTTAGTGAGAGATCATCTTAAAATGCTACCGTCAATCAAAGCAAAATAAGATGCATAAAGGATAAACATCACATGCAATCAATATAAGTGATATGATATGGCCATCATCATCTTGTGCTTGTGATCTCCATCTCCAAGCACCGTCGTGATCACCATCGCCACCGCGCGACACCTTGATCTCCATCGTAGCATCGTTGTCGTTTCGCCATCTATTGCTTCTCGACTATCGCTACCGCTTAGTGATAAAGTAAAGCAATTACGTATGCGTTGGATTTCATACAATAAGCGACAACCATATGGCTCCAGCCAGTTGCCGATAACTTCGGTTACAAAACATGATCATCTCATACAATAAAATATAGCATCACGTCTTGACCATATCACATCACAACATGCCCCTGCAAAAACAAGTTAGACGTCCTCTACTTTGTTGTTGCAAATTTTACGTGGCTGCTACGGGCTTAAGCAAGAACCAATCTCACCTACGCATCAAGACCACAACGATACTTCGTCAAATAGACTCCGTTTAACCTTCTCAAGGACCGGGCGTAGCCACACTCAGTTCAACTAAAGTGAGAGAGACAGACACCCGCCAGCCCCCTTTAAGCACGAGTGCTCGTAGCAGTGAAACCAGTCTCGCGTAAGCGTCTGCGTAATGTCGGTCCGGGCCGCTTCATCTCACAATACCGCTGAACCAAAGTATGACATGCTTTGGTAGGCGTGATGACTTGTATCGCCCACAACTCACTTGTGTTCTACTCGTGCAAAACATCAAACCATAAAAACCTAGGCTCGGATGCCACTTTGTTGGGGAACGCAGTAATTTCAAAAATTTCCCTACGCACACGCAAGATCATGGTGATGCATAGCAACGAGAGGGGAGAGTGTTGTCTACGTACCCTCGTGAGACCGGGCGGAAGCGATCACAACGTAGAGGAAGTAGTCGTACGTTCTCCTCGCGATCCAACCGATCCCAGCGCCGTTACTCCGGCGCCTCCGAGTTCTTGGCACACGTTCAGCTCGATGACGCTCCTCGGGCTCCGATCCAGCAAAGCTCCGGGGAGAGAGTTCCGTCGACGACGGCGTGGTAGCGATCTTGATGTTCTACCGACGCAGGGCTTCGCCTAAGCACCGCTACGATATGACCGAGGTGGAATATGGTGGAGGGGGGCACCGCACACGGCTAAGGAACGATCTCAAGGATCAACTTGTGTGTTCTAGGGTGCCCCCTGCCCCCGTATATAAAGGAGCAAGGGGGGAGGCCGGCCGGCCCTAGGAGGCGCGCCAAGGAGGGGGGAGTCCTCCTCCTAGTGGGAGTAGGACTCCCCTTTCCTAGTCCAACTAGGAAGGAGGAAGGGAAAGGAAAGAGAGGGAGAGGAAGAGGAAGGGGGCCGCGCCCCCCTCCTTGTCCAGTCGGACTCCCCATGGGGGGCGCGCCACCTCCTGGTGCGGCCCTCTCTCTCCCTCTTGGCCCAATAAGGCCCATTACTTCCCGGGGGTTCCGGTAACCTCCGGCACTCCGATTTCTTCCGAAACTTCCGGAACCTTTCCGGTGTCCGAATATAGCCGTCCAATATATCAATCTTTATGTCTCGATCATTTCGAGACTCCTCATCATGTCCGTGATCATATCCGGGACTCGAACTCCTTCCACATCAAAATACACAAACTCATAATATAACCGTCATCGAAACCTTAAGCGTGCGGACCCTACGGTTCGAGAATAATGTAGACATGACCGAGACACGTCTCCGGGTCAATAACCAATAGCGGGACCTGGATGCCCATATTGGCTCCTACATATTCTACGAAGATCTTTATCGGTCAGACCGCATAACAACATACGTTGTTCCCTTTGTCATCGGTATGTTACTTGCCCGAGATTCGATCGTCGGTATCCAATACCTAGTTCAATCTCATCTTGGCAAGTCTCTTTACTCGTTCCGTAATACATCATCTCACAGCTAACTCATTAGTTGTAATGCTTGCAAGGCTTAGTGATGTGTATTACCGAGAGGGCCCAGAGATACCTCTCCGACAATCGGAGTGACAAATCCTAATCTCGAAATACGCCAACCCAACATCTGCCTTTGGAGACACCTGTAGTACTCCTTTATAATCACCCAGTTACATTGTGACGTTTGGTAGTACCCAAAGTGTTCCTCCGTAAACGGAGTTGCATATTCTCATAGTTACAGGAACATGCATAAGTCATGGATAAAAGCAATAACAACATACTAAAGCGATCGGGTGCTAAGCTAATGGAATGGGTCATGTCAATCAGATCATTCAACCAATGATGTGACCTTGTTAATCAAATGACAACTCCTTTGTCTATGGTTAGGAAACTTAACCATCTTTGATTAACAAGCTAGTCTAGTAGAGGCATACTAGTGACACTCTGTTTGTCTATGTATTCACACATGTATTATGTTTCCGGTTAATACAATTCTAGCATGAATAATAAACATTTATCATGAAATAAGGAAATAAATAATAACTTTATTATTGCCTCTAGGGCATATTTCCTTCATTTTTATCATATTGCATGAATTTATCCCTTTACATCATGTCATCTTGCTTAAGGCGTTACTCTGTTTTCTTGAACTTAATACTCTAGATGCATGTTGGATAGCGGTCAATGAGTGGAGTAATAGTAGTAGATGCAGGAAGGAGTCGGTCTACTTGTCTCGGACGTGATGCCTATATACATGATCATACCTAGATATTCTCATCACTATGCTCGATTCATCAATTCCTCAACAGTAATTCGTTCACCCACCGTAAAATACTTATGCTCTTGAGAGAAGCCACTAGTGAAACCTATGGGCCCCGGGTCTATCTTCATCATATTAATCTTCCAACACTTTATTATTGCATTTGCTTTTTTACTTTTCTTTTATTTTACTTTGCATCTTTATCACAAAAATACCAAAAATATTATCCTATCATATCTATCAGATCTCACTCTCGTAAGTGACCGTGAAGGGATTGACAACCCCTTATCGCGTTGGTTGCGAGGAGTTATTTGTTTTGTGCAGGTACGAGGGACTCGCGTGTAGCCTCCTACTGGATTGATACCTTGGTTCTCAAAAACTGAGGGGAAATACTTACGCTACTTTGCTGCATCATCCTTTCCTCTTCAAGGAAATCCAACACAGTGCTCAAGAGGTAGCAAGAAGAATTTCTGGTGCCGTTGCCGGGGAGGTCTACACAAAAGTCAACATACCAAGTACCCATCACAATCCCTTATCTCCCGCATTACATTATTTGCCATTTTCCTCTCGTTTTCCACTCCCCCACTTCACCCTTGCCGTTTTATTCGCCCTCTCTTTTCCGTTTGCCTTTTTCTCGCTTGCTTTTTGTTTGCTCGTGTGTTGGATTGCTTATGCATCACGATGGCTCAAGATAATACCAAATTGTGTGACTTTACCAATACCAATAATAATGATTTCCTTAGCACTCCGATTGCTCCTCTTACCAACACTGAATCTTGCGAAATCAATACTGCTTTGTTGAATCTTGTTATGAAAGATCAATTTGCCGGCCTTCCCAGTGAAGATGCCGCTACTCATCTAAGTAGTTTCGTTGATTTGTGTGATATGCAAAAGAAGAAAGATGTGGACAATGATATTGTTAAACTGAATCTATTTCCTTTTTCGCTTAGAGATCGTGCTAAAGCTTGGTTTTCGTCTTTGCCTAAACATAATATTGATTCTTGGAACAAGTGCAAAGATGCTTTTATCTCTAAGTATTTTCCTCCCGCTAAGATCATCTCTCTTAAAACGATATTATGAATTTTAAGCAACTTGATCATGCACATGTTGCACAAGCTTGGGAGAGGATGAAATTAATGATACGTAATTGCCCTACTCATGGTTTGAATTTGTGGATGATTATACAAAAAAAATATGCCGGATTGAATTTTGCTTCTAGAAATCTTTTGGATTCGGCCGCGGGAGGCACTTTTATGGAAATCACTTTAGGAGAAGCTACTAAACTCCTAGATAATATTATGGTTAATTATTCTCAATGGCACACCGAAAAATCTACTAATAAAAAAGTGCATGCGATAGAAGAAATTAATGTTTTGAGTGGAACGATGGATGAACTTATGAAATTATTTGCTACTAAGAGTGTTTCTTATGATCCTAATTATATGCCTTTGTCTATTTTGATTGAGAATAATAATGAATCTATGGATGTGAATTTTGTTGGTAGGAATAATTTTGGTAACAATGCGTATAGAGGAAACTTTAATCCTAAACCTTATCCTAGTAATTCCTCTAATAATTATGGAAATTACTACAACAACTCTTATGGAAATTTTAATAAGATGCCCTCTGAATTTGAGACTAGTGTTAAAGAGTTTATGAATTCGCAAAAGAATTTCAATGCTTTGCTTGAAGAGAAATTGCTTAAAGTTGATGAATTGGCTAGGAACGTTGATAGAATTTATCTTGATGTTGATTCTTTAAAGCTTATATCTATTCCTCCTAAGCATGATATCAATGAGTCTCTCAAGGCCATGAGAATTTCCATTGATGAGTGCAAAGAAAGAACCGCTAGGATGCGTGCTACGAAAGATGCCTTTATTAAAGCGTGTTCTTCTAGTTCTTATGAAAATAAAGATGAAGATCTAAAAGTTATTGATGTGTTCCCTATTAAATCTTTGTTTTGAAATATGAATCTTGATAATGATGGGACTGAATATGATCCACCTTCACCTAGAAGGCGTTCCAAAAATTCGGAGTCTTTAGATCTTAACGCTAAAATTGATAAAAGTGGGATTGAAGAAATCAAAACCCTAGATGTTGCTAAACCCACTATTTTGGATTTCAAGGAATTTAATTATGAAATTTGCTCTTTAATTGATTTTATTTCCTTGTTGCAATCCGTGCTAAATTCTCCTCATGCTTATAGTCAAAATAAAGCCTTTACCAAACATATCGTTGATGCCTTGATGCAATCTTATGAAGAAAAACTTGAGTTGGAAGTTTCTATCCCTAGAAAACTTTATGATGAGTGGGAACCAACTATTAAAATTAAGATTTAGGATCATTAATTTTATGCTTTATGTGATTTGGGTGCTAGTGTTTCCACTATTTCCAAAACTTTGTGCGATTTGCTAGATTTCCGTGATTTTGATGATTGCTCTCTAAACTTGCACCTTGCGGATTCCACTATTAAGAAACCTATGGGAAGAATTAATGATGTTCTTATTGTTGCAAATAGGAATTATGTGTCCGTAGATTTTATCGTTCTTGATATAGATTGCAATCCTTCATGTCCTATTATTCTTGGTAGACCTTTCCTTAGAACAATTGGTGCAATTATTGATATGAAGGAAGGGAATATTAGATTCCAATTTCCATTAAAGAAAGGCATGGAACACTTCCCTAGGAAGAAAATAAAATTACCATATGAATCTATTATGAGAGCCACTTATGGATTGCCTACCAAAGATAGCAATACCTAGATCTATCCTTGCTTTTATGCCTAGCTATGGGCGTTAAACGATAGCACTTGTTGGGAAGCAACCCAATTTTATTTTTCGTTTTTTTTTGCTTTTGCTTCTGTTTAGGAATAAATCTTTGATCTAGACTCTGGTTAGATGTGTTTTTATGTTTTAATTAGTGTTTGTGCCAAGTTAAACCTATAGGATCTTCTTGGATGATAGTTATTTGATCTTGCTGTAATTTCCAGAAACTTTATGTTCACGAAAACAATTGTTAAATATCACCAGAACGTGATAAAATAGTGATTCCAATTTCTGCTGATCAATAAACAAATTTCCTAGGTCGTCCTATTTTGGATGATCTTTTGGAGTTCCAGAAGTTTGTGTTAGTTACAGATTACTACAGAGTGTTCTGTTTTTGACAGATTCTGTTTTTCGTGTGTTGTTTGCTTATTTTGATGAATCTATGGCTAGTAAAATAGTTTATAAACCATAGATAAGTTGGAATACAGTAGGTTTAACACCAATATAAATAAAGAATAAGTTAATTACAGTACCTTGAAGTGGTCTTTTATTTTCTTTCGCTAACGGAGCTCACGAGATTTCTGTTGAGTTTTGTGTTGTGAAGTTTTCAAGTTTTGGGTGAAATCTTTTGATGGATTATGGAACAAGGAGTGGCAAGAGCCTAAGCTTGGGGATGCCTATGGCACCCCCAAGATAATCTAAGGACACCAAAAATCCAAAGCTTGGGGATGCCCTGGAAGGCATCCCTTCTTTCGTCTACTTCCATCGGTAACTTTACTTGGAGCTATATTTTTATTCACCACATGATATGTGTTTTGCTTGGAGCATCTTGTATGGTTTGAGTCTTTGCTTTTTAGTTTACCACAATCATCCTTGATGTACACACCTTTTGAGACAGCCATACATAATTTGGAAATTATTAGAATACTCTATGTGCTTCACTTATATCTTTATATAGTTTTGCTCTAGCACTTCACTTATATCTTTTAGAGCACGGTGGTGGATTTGTTTTAAAGAAATTATTGATGTCCCATGCTTCACTTAGATTATTTTGAGAGTCTTAAATAGCATGGTAATTTGCTTGAATAATCTTAATATGCTAGGTATACAAAAATAGTAAAAGCTTTCTTATGAGTGTGTTGGATACTAAGAAAAGTTTGATGCTTGATGATTGTTTTGAGATATGGAGGTGATAATATCAAAGTCGTGCCAGTTGAGTAGTTTTGAATTTGAGAAATGCTTGTGTTGAAGTTTGCAAGTCCCATAGCATGCACGTATGGTAAACGTTATGTAACAAATTTGAAACATGAGGTGTTCTTTGATTGTCCTCCTTATGAGTGGCGGTCGGGGAATGACGATGGTCTTTTCCTACCAATCTATCCCCCTAGGAGCATGCGCGTAGTGCTTGGTTTTGATGGCTTGTAGATTTTTGCAATAATTATGTGAGTTCTTTATGACTAATGTTGAGTCCATGGATTATACGCACTCTCACCCTTCCATCATTGCTAGCCTCTTGATGCAGTGCATTGCCCTTTCTCACATTGAGAGTTGGTGCAAAATTTGCCTGTGCATCCAAACCCCGTGATATGATACGCTCTTTCACACATAAACCTCCTTATATCTTCCTCAAAACAGCCGCCATACCTACCTATTATGGCATTTCCATAGCCATTCTGAGATATATTGCCATGCAAATTTCTACCATTCCGTTTATCATGACACATTCATCATTGTCATATTGCTTAGCATGATCATGTAGTTGACATAGTATTTCTGGCAAAGCCACCGTTCATAATTCTTTCATACATGTCACTCTTGATTCATTGCATATCCCAGTACACCGCCAGAGGCATTCATATAGAGTCATACTTTGTTCTAGTATCGAGTTGTAATCATTGAGTTGTAAATAAATAGAAGTGTGATGATCATCATTTTCTAGAGCATTGTCCCAAGTGAGGAATTCAAAAATAAAAATAAAAAAAGAGAAGGCCCAAAAAAATGAGAGAAAAAGAGAGAAGGGACAATGCTACTATCCTTTGCCACACTTGTGCTTTAAAGTAGCACCATAATCATCATGATAGAGAGTCTCTTGTTTTGTCACTTTCATATACTAGTGGGAATTTTTCATTATAGAACTTGGCTTGTATATTCCAACAATGGGCCTCCTCAAGTGCCCTAGGTCTTCGTGAGCAAGCAAGTTGGATGCACACCCACTTAGTTTTTTGTCGAGCTTTCATACATTTATAGCTCTAGTGCATCCGCTGCATAGCAATCCCTACTCCTTGCATTAACATCAATCGATGGGCATCTCCATAGCCCATTGATTAGCCTCGTTGATGTGAGATCTTCTCCTTTTGTCTTCTCCACATAACCCCCATCATCATATTCTATTCCACCCATAGTGCTATGTCCATGGCTCGCGCTCATATATTGCGTGAAAGTTTATAAGTTTGAGATTAATAAAGTATGAAACAATTGCTTGGCTTGTCATCGGGGTTGTGCATGATGAGAGCATTCTTGTGTGACGAAAATGGAGCATGACTAAACTATATGATTTTGTAGGGATGAACTTTCTTTGGCCCTGTTATTTTGAGAGGACATAATTGCTTAGTTAGTATGCTTGAAGTATTATTATTTTTATGTCAATATGAACTTTTATCTTGAATCTTTCGGATCTGAATATTCATACCACAATTAAGAAGAATTACATTGAAATTATGCCAAGTAGCACTCCGCATCAAAATTTCTGTTTTTATCATTTACCTACTCGAGGACGAGCAGGAATTAAGCTTGGGGATGCCTGATACGTCTCCAACGTATCTATAATTTTTGATTGTCCATGCTATATTATCTACTGTTTTGGACAATATTGGGCTTTATTACCCACTTTTATATTATTTTTGGGACTAACCTATTAACCGGAGGCCCAGCCCAGAATTGCTGTTTTTTTGCCTATTTCAGAGTTTCGAAGAAACATAATATCAAACGGAGTCCAAACGGAATGAAACCTTCGGGAACGTGATTTTCTCACCGAACATGATCCAGGAGACTTGGACCCTAAGTCAAGGAAGCTTCGAGGAGGGCACGAGGTAGGGGGGCGCCCCCACCCCACCAGGGCGCGCCCTCCACCCTTGTGGGCCCCCTGTTGCTCCACCGACGTACTTCTTCCTCCTATATATACCTACGTACCCCCAAAGGATCAGAAATGGAGCCAAAAACCTAATTCCACTGCCAAGAACCTTACATGCCCACGAGATCCCATCTCGGGGCACATTCAGCTCCATGGGGGGCATCCACCACAGAGGGCTTCTACATCATCACCATAGCCCTCCGATGAAGTGTGAGTAGTTTTACCTCGCACCTTCGGGTCCATAGTTAGTAGCTAGATGGCTTCTTCTCTCTTTTGGATCTCAATACAATGTTCTCCCCTCTCTCGTGGAGATCTATTTGATGTAATCTTCTTTTTGCGGTGTGTTTGTTGAGACCGATGAATTGTGGGTTTATGATCAAGATTATCTATGAACACTATTTGAATCTTCTCTGAATTCTTTTATGTATGATTGGTTATCTTTGCAAGTCTCTTCGAACTATCAGTTTGGTTTGGCCTACTAGATTGGTTTTTCTTGCAATGGGAGAAGTGGTTAGTTGTGGGTTCAATCTTGCGGTGTCCTTTCCCAGTGACAGTAGCGGCAGCAAGGAACGTATTGTATTGTTGCCATCGAGGATAACAAGATGGGGTTTTTATCATATTGCATGAATTTATCCCTCTACATCATGTCATCTTGCTTAAGGCGTTACTCTGTTTTCTTGAACTTAATACTCTAGATGCATGCTGGATAGCGGTCGATGAGTGGAGTAATAGTAGTAGATGCAGGGGAGTCGGTCTACTTGTCTCGGACGTGATGCCTATATACATGATCATACCTAGATATTCTCATAACTATGCTCAATTCCGTCAATTGCTCAACAATAATTCGTTCACCCACCGTAAAATACTTATGCTCTTGAGAGAAGCCACTAGTGAAACCTATGGCCCCCGGGTCTATCTTCATCATATTAATCTTCCAACACTTTATTATTGCCTTTGCTTTTTACTTTGCTTTTATTTTACTTTGCATCTTTATCACAAAAATACCAAAAATATTATCCTATCATATCTATCAGATCTCACTCTTGTAAGTGACCGTGAAGGGATTGACAACCCCTTATCGCGTTGGTTGCGAGGAGTTATTTATTTTGTGTAGGTACGAGGGACTCGAGCGTAGCCTCCTACTGGATTGATACCTTGGTTCTCAAAAATCGAGGGAAATACTTACGCTAATTTGATGCATCATCCTTTCCTCTTCAAGGAAATCCAACGCAGTGCTCAAGAGGTAGCAATGACGTCCCTCGAACTCCGATCCAGCCGAGCTTTGAGGGAGAGTTCCGTCAGCATGACGGCGTGGTGACGATGATGATGTTGCTACCGATGTAGGGCTTCGCCTAAGCACCGCTACAATATTATCAAGGTGGATTATGGTGGAGGGGGGCACCGCACACGACTAAGATAATCAAAAGATCAATTGTTGTGTCCCCAAGGGGTGCCTCCCTCCTCGTATATAAAGGAGTGGAGGAGGGGGAGGGAGCCGGCCACCCTAGGCGCGCCCCATGAGGAGTCCTACTCCCACCGGGAGTAGGACTCCCCCCTTCCAAGTGGGAGTAGGAGAGGAGAGGGAGGAGAGAGGGGAAAGGAAAGGCGCCGCCTCCTTGTCCAATTCGGACTGGGGAGGGGCCTGTGGCTGCCCTTGGCCGCCCCTCCCCTTCTCCCCTCGCGCCCCATAGCCCCATTAGTCTCCCCGGGGGGTTCCGGTAACCCCCCCCCCCGGTACTCCGGTATATGCCTGAAACTCCTCGAAACCATTCCGGTGTCCGAACATAGTCGTCCGAACATAGTCGTCCAATATATCGATCTTTACATCTCGACCATTTCGAGACTCCTCGTCATGTCCGTGATCACATCCGGGACTCCGAACAACCTTCGGTACATCAAAACACATAAACTCATAATATAACCGTCATCGAACTTTAAGCGTGCAGACCCTACGGGTTCGAGAACTATGTAGACATAACCGAGACACGTCTCCGATCAATAACCAATAGCGGAACCTAGATGCTCATATTGGCTCCCACATATTCTACGAAGATCTTTATCAGTCTAACCGCATAACAACATACGTTCTTCCCTTTGTCATCGGTATGTTACTTGCCCGAGATTCGATCGCCAGTATCTCAATACCTACTTCAATCTCGTTACCGGCAAGTCTCTTTACTCGTCCCATAATACATCATCCCGCAACTAACTCATTAGTTACAACTAGTCGAATGCCCGTGCGTTGCCACGGGATATATAACAAACTTAGACAAAGAGATATTTGTCGAATCATCATTATAACTTACATCATGTATGTCGCACACAGGTCATGAGTGTGTTCAAACAAATGTTATCTTGTACAAACCCAACCTTTTTGCTCTTAGGGCACTCCTGGTGCAGCACAAATACTCATCCGGAGAATCGAAAGGTTAAAAATAATAACAATGAGATATGCATACTGTACAAAAATAACAAGAACCAGTGAACGAAATGCAAATAGAAATATGTAGAAATATGACCAATCCTTTATTTTTGCGCAAACTACATTAATTTCAATTATTTTATGAATATTTATAGGCTCAACAAACATGCAGATTACTATAGTGTGAATTTTCTAGCGTTTTTTTTACTTTTTTTTACAAATGGAAATTTTGTAAATTGGAAGCAAGAGCATAGGTGCCCGAGGGCCAAATTGAATTTTCAGTCTCACTTACAAATTTAACAAAATATTAATGCTACGGGATAGTTATGTACACACTACTGACTCAGCAAACACCAATATCATCTTGCTCTCCTTCATAATCTGGTCGTCATGCCACCTTCAGCTCCATTCCTCTTTGTTGTACTCGTCATCCAACTCATTCCTCCATTAGTCCCGTTGTACCCATCCACTACAAAAAAATACACTTCCGTGATGATACGTGTTTGTCACAGTAGGTCGCGTTTTTTGTCATGCATGTACATACATGAAAAATTTATGACAGAATCAAGATAGTCATACCTATGCTGTCGTAGAAGTGTTCCATGACATTACCAAAATTATCATCACGGAAGTGTCCACTTCCATGACGATAAATCGCGCGTCACAGAAGTGCTTTCGTCAAGGGTGACCGACACATGGCATCCACCGTAACGGAACACCGTTAAGCTATCGGGTCGGGTTTTGGATCCGATAACCCGTTAACAGCCCCGACCAATGGGGATTTCCACGTGTAAAATCATCATTGGCTGGAGGAGACACGTGTCAGGTCCGTTGGCACAGGTGTCACTCATCCAATGGGCGAGACGCGCCTATGATATGTTGACACATGGACCGGCCCATCAAGTTTAAATGGGCCGGCCCAACTGAAGGCCCACAAGATTTTGTGGACCATAATGGGCCGGCCCAGCTAAAGGCCCATGAGATTTTGTGGACCATAATGGGCTGGCCCAACTAAAGGCCCACAAGATTTTGCGGGCCATAATGGGCCGGCCCAGGTAAAGGCCAACAAGATTTTTGTGTGCCATAATGGGTCGGCCCAGGTAAAGGCCCACAAGATTCTTGTGGGTCATAATGGGCCGCCCAAATTTAAAGGCCCATTTAGATTTCGCCGACATTAATGGGCCGACCCAATTGTGAGGCCCACAAGATTTTGAGGACCCTAGTAGGCGGCCCATTAACTGGTGCCATGTTTTGGGCCAAATGTCGGCCCATATTTGATCCGGTCCATTAATGGCCTGCCATGCTCCAGGCCTAATAGTGGCCCATATGAGATCCGGCCCGTTAAAAGCCTACCACGTTCTGGGCCAAATTACGGCCCAGATCAGGTCTGGCCCTTTAAGAGGCTTTGGGCTCAATTATGGGCCATATCAGATTCGACCCGTCAACTGGACACTATGCTTTTGAGCCCACTTGCTAAAGGCCCACTTAGTAATTCGGCATGATATTAGTTTTGGCCTGTTAAGGGCCCGTTTAACATTTCGGCCCTATATTAATTTTGTCTTGTTAAAAGCCCGTCATATAGTTGGGCCTAACTACGGCCCGGTTTGCACCCGGCCTGCTCACAGCCGATATCTGATTGGGCCAAACAAGGACCGAGACAATTTTGGCCTATTAAAAGCCCGTGATTTGATTCGCACAATCATGGGCCGGGGTTCATTTCGGGCTGCTGCGTAACTAGTAGGAATTAAGAACAAACCTTCTCTATACAATAAAGAAATTACGGCATAGTAACTAAGAATAAACCTACACTATACAATAAAGGATTTAAGGTATATTACATCCACTGGGCATCGAAGTTCGCCACCAAAGGATCATAAAGCGCAACGAAGAAGCGGATGACAAAAAGCTGGGCACCATTGCAGCATAACAAAATAATCTTTGACCGAGACCACTTCCAAGACAGTTCAAGAAAGGTTAGCCTTGTGGGGGAAGCTAACTGCTAAGTCTTGAAAGCAAGGCTGTGAGACCGGCCTAGCATGTCGGTCATAGCTTCCAGTGTAGCTGTTTAGCGATGAGGTTCTCATTGGTGTTCTCTGCAATATTTCTTAGAGATAGGACTTCAAGTCGAAGTTGAGTTGCGTAATGTCTTTACGCTAGAACTTGGGACTCAAGAAGTCGAACTGATTCGCATAACGAATTACGTGAGCTTGTCTCGACCGTTAGTCTCAAGTAACTTGAACACTTGCATCAAGACAAGACTTTGGGGTTGTCTCGCTATCTTCAAGATGTTTTGCCTTCTTTGCTGCAATATATGTTGGGTTTGTCTCACAGCCTTCAAGCAGACTTGTGCATGCCATCGTGCATATCACCTGAAACAAAGCGAGAGAGATGACAGGTTTTGCACGTGTATAAACAAAGATGATAACTGCTCATCAATTCTATCCAATTTCAAATTAGAAAATAAAGAGTATGTTCAAAATATCAATAGCATAATTTGGCATTGTTCATAATGCGCGGAGCTTCACCACACTATTGGATTACCATGTCAACATAACAAGCATAGATGAAGGGCAAAGAAAATCATTGTATCTATTTTGGATAATGTGCATGTCATGTTGTTCATATCATCAGCCACATCAGTAAGATAAAACAGGAGATGACAAGGTGCAAACGTGGGCTGCCTCACCACACCTTTGGATTATAGATCCACAAAAACAAGCATACATATAGGGAGTATCAAGTAATGTGCATGGTATGAATAAGGAATTTGGTTTTACAAGTAAAACTTAGAACTTACGGTTCTTACAAACATGCATTTTGGTAGAAACAGCAAACTAAACGGCAATAAACGATAGGGAGTATGAGCAAATTAAACAGCAGTTGAGGATAAAGGCTTTAGAAGGATTGACTTACATTAACAGTTAACACCGGCTTTATAATGCCCTTCTCCATGTCAAGGGAAGGATAACTCAAGAATTTCAGCACAAAATCTTCTTCATAAGCATTGCCTGTACTCTATATTTTGTAGAGAGTAATTATAGATATGATAATACTGGAAGGGATAGAGGATAATGAAGATAAGATGTAGATTAATGCTACATAATCAACTACCAATCCCTGGAAGTACAAGCTTTACAGGACAAAATGTACTGACAAGAGCAATGGGCTACACTTCTGCACTGGCATTGTCTGCGTATTCTACTTGTTGGTAAGATTAAATATAGATCTGATCTTTTTTAGTAAATGGTGGGCGAGGGAGATAAGATGCGAGAATGCTACAAAATGAACCAATCCCTCTTCCCATAATACAAGAGTGTTTTGAACCTTTGGTGTCTTGTACAAAAACGTTCTTATATTATGGGATAGAGGGAGTAGTCATAATGTAAGTACAGTTGATAGACCACGATCCGTCCTTACCAGAGGACTGCAGAGCAAAACCTCCTCAAACGCATTGGGCTGATACGACATTTATGTAAGAGTCCATACAGATCGTATAATGTCCACCAAATGGACGATTCTGAGGCTAACATGTGCAGGTGATGCTACATAATCAAACAACTATGAAAGTAAGTATGGTCATACAGGCAAGAGGTACTCACAAGAGCAATGAAGTGTGCAGTATAGTTGCGAGATTACATGGTCCCTTGAGAACGAATGTTCTTACGCTAACAATTTTTCATTACAAGTGAGACATTAAGGCAAATGCGTAAATGTAGATCAAATTGTGATGTGATATCATAGACAGTACCTTACGCTGCAGCCGAGACCAATGTGTAACAAGATTATTCCAGTCACCGTTGGATAAATGTAGTACCGCAGACTTTACAGAAATTTCGTTCAGAGGCTTGCCATCGAAGTGCGCTTGCCTCAGGTAGGAACGATACTTCATCAACGAGTGCTTGAAAAGCGCAACCAACCCTTGCTCGTCATGACAATCCAGTTTGCTCCTCGCCTATTTAAAAGAATGAAATCTTGTGTCTTCATCAAGAGAAACATATGCAGTAATGACCATGAATAACATTAGTACATTACTTACGCGTAAGTTGCGGAGGAAGACTGGAAATTGTTCTGTGTCTGTGGTATAATCTTTCCATGAAGGAAAGATGCGCACAAAGTTCCTGACAACAACATAAGCTTCGTCTTCTAAACTGGGAAGAAATGGAACAGGGGCCTATTTGCTGCAATTGGGGCTCTCTCTGGTTTGAAAATGGATTTGGCAACTGGATTTTGTGTACTCTTTCTTTGGAATGGGGTTTTTATGTCAGACAATTTGGTGCTATGTCAACTGGCATAATCATACTATTTGCTGCGGTTGGGGTCTGCTGAGTTGGGGCATCGAAATGACCCGGTGTAGTAGGGCTAGAGTCTGCTAGAGTTGGGGTATTTTGTGGCTCAGGTGATATTGCAACTACACCCAATGGGCTATTTGATTTATCAGGTGCCACTACCTTTTCCAAATACTTTGCTTGTGCTCCTCCACGATCAGCAATCGTCCTCTTCCTTTTGAACGTCTGATACACAAGAACAACATTTGAATGGATAAATATGGTATGGTGACAGATGGAATATGTACTGAAAATGGATAGGCAGGGCATATTCACATACACGATGTGTAAACTAAGCTAATGGCAGTTCAACAAAGTAGAAGCAATGCAAAGCATCAGTTGCAAGATATGTGTGAGCAATGTAACCTTGGAAAGTTAGAGCAAGTACCTTGATGGGTGAATAAGATAGGGCATCTTCCTCGACTCCTCCACTAGGGAGCTACATTGACTTAGGTCTCCCTCTAGCTCGTAATCACTATTAGGATCATATTCGAGCATGAATCAGAGGTGGAGAGCGTTTGCATTGCATTACATCCAGACTTGATTTCAGTCCCTTAGTGCCAAGTTTGACAGCCATGGCATTGTTCTGCTTTATTCTTTTCATGCGCGCAAGCTCATAATCATTATGATGCTGTTCAGAATCTGAGATTCCTGAAAGCATAAAAAGTAGTCAGATTATCTATGGAATGCATTGGGATTCAACTCGGAGAGTGTCTCCCTATAAACCCCTGCATATGCAAAGTTCACCTCCCCAACCGTGCTGACCAGACCACACACAGAGATACACACCCGAGCGGCGAACATGCATTTTCGAAACTAATTTAGGAACATTTAGCTGACTAATTAAACAACTCTGTTTTAATAATATCAGATTCGTATTTGAACAACTAAGCTTGTTTAGCTTGATGGGTGGAGCAGTGTTATTATGACACGAAGCACGATTACGATCAGATAGTGATCATAAAAGGGGAAACTGTAAGCATATTTTTTTAGCAAAAGAGGGTTTCCTCCGATTTCTATTAAAGAAACCACCACGGAACCAACATGATCAATTAAACCCTAAGCATGATCAATTAAACCGTGTATGGCTGTGCCATGGCAGATTTGAAGTCGCAAACCGAGAAATGATGTTTAGCATCCATTGTTTGCTTCAACTAAGAACTAAATTCTAAGAGCTGAAAAGAAAGTAGAGTAACCAAGTTAAGATCTATTTTCTGGTTGAGATCAAAAAGTTGAGGAGATATGAAGTACCACCTCTCTTGTGGCGCCGTGTAGGCATCCGGGGTGCGATGGCTGTCGGTGGCGTTGAAGCAGATCTGTGACGGTAGACTGGTGCATCGGGGGATAAGTCCCGTTGCGGTGGAAGAGAAGGTCGTGTGAGCGGCCCCGGCAAAGAGGACGATGGCGCTGATGAAGCGAGAGGACGCGTTGCAAGGCTATTGGTCCGTCGCCGTGGATGAGAAACGTCCATCTCTAGCAGTAGACGACGCGGTCTTGGTAGGCGCTCCGGCATGGTGGAGGACGGTGGCGATGGATGTGGTGGAGGACGGCGGCGATGGATGGGGTGGCGGACGAAGGCTGGTGTGGGGATGGGGTGTTCTAGCATGGACGGTGTATGAATAAGAAAATGGAGGGAGAGGTACGGGGGACCATGTTTTTGGGACGCGCCTGTCTGAAATATGGGGAAGTTACGAACTTAGCCCCCGTTTAAAATTTGGACGTCTCGTCGGTTGGGGATAGGATGGTAATCTCGCATCTCCCAAAAATTTACCGGTAACTATTTCAGGCGAGGAGAGGGTGTTTTGCCGCCCACGGTTGGCGCCCACGGTGTATGAACGGGGCTGACAGGTAGGGCAGTTGTGTCACGTTTGATGGAAGTTACACATCTGCCCCTATTTAAAATATTAGCCTACATCGATTTCGGACGAGGAGAGTTTGTTTTGCCGTCCACCGTGTATGAATGTGGAATGGAGGGAGAAACAAAGGTCTTTCGAACGAGCTTGAATCAAATGAGTTTTGCCGCCCATGTTTGACGCCCACCGTGTCGGAATGGGCTCAGAGGCGGTCGTGTCACGTCTAATTGAAGTTACTAACCTACCCCTATTTACAGCAGTGGAAACCGGGCCGATGGATTGTCCGTGTAATGGGTAGACAGTAATTTCCGTCTCCCAAACACTTGGCTTCGGGCAGCCGACGTGGGAGTGGACATTTTGCTGTTTCTTTCGAATTTTGGGACAATAAGCATCCACGCTACTCCTGGCAACTAAATTCGAATCCATTTTGTATTCCTATATGAATCTTTAGAAATCATTCTATGTGTTTTTATATATCTTCAAAAGGACGACAAAGATGTATTCCACTGTCATATATGAATATGGTTTACAAATGCCGATACTCAAATTCAGAAACTAGAATCTAGTTTAAGGTGAATTCGAATATTTAGAACACTTCATGTCCAACTCAAATGTCACGCGCAGCATAATGTGTACTCCCATTTAGATACGTACACAAGCGATGTATCAAGATTCAAATACCGAGTCAATCAACCAAGAATGTACGAAACTAATAGACATATAAACACTTATAGAGTACATGGATCAATAATATCAACTAACATACATAAGCCAGGCCGTTGTACTTTTTTTTGGCTACAACATCATTCTTTTTTTAGCCAGCATCTTGGCCCTTTCCGATGCGTGCCACTTATGGTCCATCTATACTACTATTGTTGAATGCACATTCAGCCCGATTGGCATATTTGTAGGTCTGGCACAACAATCCAAATGAAATGTCTCCGAGTCTTACCAATTAATACAGACTTGTGCTCAAATAAAATTACAAACCAAAAAAAAACAATTATTACATGATCTCTAAAACAAATGGTTTGATTGATTACATGAACAGACAACTCAAATGTTATTCAACTATGGAAAGAACATTTCACCTATGATTTACCAAGTAGGAATTTAATTTCCTTTTTCCCTTCACGACCTTAAAAATCTGGTCAGTCTCATCTTGCTTCGTTTTGAAATCCACCAAATATTTAATGGTTGTCTTGAGTACTGCTTGTGATTGTGTTGTTTGCTTCCTCAACATGTCAACTTCATCTCTAAGTGCAGAAGAAGAATCTCTTTCTACCACTAGTTTAGCCTCTAGAGCATCAGCAGTTGGCAATTCATAATGCACGATTGGGCGGTGCCCTTCTTTGTGGGATGAGGCAACGCCCATGGGGACCTCGCTCTTTGATCTTGGGCTAACCTGTTTTGCCATTAATGTTCCGATTGGATTCGTAAAAGTTGAAGTTAGCAAAACATCTCAATCGGGAGTTATAACAAGAAACCGCTTAAACAAACAAGGAATTAGATAGTTTCAATTGGATGCTGAAAAGTAGTTATTAACATCATTGTAACCCGTTGTTGCAGCAGCAAAACAGTTAAACAAACAAGTAGATATTTAAGTTAAGGCAAACGGGTAATTCTTAACAATAACTATCAAACACATAGGCGCAGTCTACAATATGATTAACAGGCTGTGCCATTATGTAATCAGTAGCAAAGTAAATTAAGCCAAGCAACGTAATTGAACAATTTTGCAATAAGTGGCTAACTAAAATTCCGAGAAGCAGGTAACTGAACTTACGCTAGTTCTTTGTACAGGCACACTGCAACTTCTTTTTCGCTTACTAGGTTGTATGAAGGAGTCCATGGCATCAATTGCTTGGATACGTAGTCCCAATACTTCTTTCTTCCCACACTGCATGGGTAAGTCGAATGGTTAATCTGGTAAGATGGTCCGTCCTTGATATGTTATATGAGGACATGTAGTCAGACTAGTTGTAGCCAAACACATCACACTGGCTTTTATCAGATATTCCATGCGATTACTTTTGGCATATCGAGATCTAAGCAATCTACAATAGGATGAAAAGACCGCATCCTTCACATTATTGGCGAACTCAGTTCATAGAAACAAGCAATTCAACCATTCTGTGGGTAAATCAAAAGCGCCACTGGAATATTTTTCACTATCCAATCATAAACGCAAAAAGGGGCGACACCACCATAGGGGCTGGTATGGGCTGCCGCCTCAAATGGCTGGAAAGTGTGCACCTAGTTTGAGTCGTCGAGTTGGCCCACGCTAGTTTTGTTCGTCCCAACGCACGAAAGGTGCAATGTAAAAATGAAGAAAATGTTTCAATTTGGATGGGCCAATAACATAAGTGCAAGGCAGGCCCTATAGCATGCTCGTGGCCCAAACGAGCGCCTCCCATATTGATCGACAGTAGGAAAAATCCCAATTCATTCGCTCCAGCCTCCAGTCTGGTTCGCTCCTAACCTAGCCGCCGCTGGACAGACCGACACAGCACTTCCTCGCGCCCTCGTTGGAGGGCGGTCGCCGGGCTTCAAGCAAACGGAAGGACAAGAAGATGAAGATCCAACCCTGGGTGTAGCCTGCGTGGGAGGCAGCGGCGGCAGCATGGGCATGGCATCGAGCTTGCGCAAACAGACAGTCGCAGCTTGCAAGAGTAGCATGCGCAACGAGCATGTACATCACATCCCTGATTATATCTAATTCAACTCTTCTATTTCTAGCCAATATTTAAACCTGACGGTGTTGTAAAACTGCTTGTATGTAGGGAATCTATGAGAAAATGAAACAAATTTCTACTTATTTTATAACTCCCCCAATCAATACTGAGCTGACTGAATCTGATGTATCTAATCAAGTTTCCGGTGTAAACATACAAGCTCATGTTGTTCTTGAGCCTGAAGTGTCTAATGAATGCATCGCTAATGAAGGATTTGATGCAAACATTTTACATGCTCACGGTGATGAACATATAGTGTCTAATGAGGGATCTAATGCAAGAATTTTGCAAGCTCATTAAAGGATTTAGTGTCTAATGATGATCTACTATGTTGAGAGAGATGAGATTTGCGGTGCATTGATGACAAGCAAATTATAGTGCATTTTCATAGCTTGAGGAAACGTCGAGGCCATCTACCAGAAAGTCCCCATATCATGACAACATAGCATAAATACTTTTCTAGTCTGTTGTTTGAAACTATTGGCATACTTGTGCAGGGTAGATATATTGATATGCAGTTTATGACCGTTATACGTGCAATTACACTTCGATATTTTCAGCCGTAGAACGAATAATTCAAGCAGTGCATGCACCATGTTTGTAGTCCTTGTACACCATGTTGCATTTTGTGTTTTTTGGTACTTGCATCATTTAGTGTTTATAATCTGAACTACTTCGGATCATTAGCTGGTTTTCAAAGTGCATGTAGCTTCAGATTTCTCAAGTTATGTTGATTTTCGGAGTGCAAGTGCCTTCGTATTTTTTAAGTTAAATGTTCGCCTCGGTAACTTGAATTGTGGATCAGCCAACGCACACAAATCATACACGAATGCCAAGACGAATTAAATGAAATGCGTGGACTTACGCTAGCTCACAGGCTGTGCTCACTACAGCTCTCCTTGCGCTTGGGATGTTCCATGTACAAGTCCATGTTACCACTTGCTTGGATGTGCATGCCTTGTGCTCCTTGTATCCCCCTCAGCATTTTTGACATGGCGAATGGTTGATCAAATAAGAGGAATCGCCCTTGATGTTGTACCGGAGGACAGATACTTACAAGGTTATACGGGTGTGCAGGATGTGTACCAGATCTCGTAGCACCGTCATGCTTCGCTAAAAAATGGATTTTCTTGTTTCAGATGATATCTCCAGAAGAAATAAGAGTTAAAGTTAGAGTTGCATAGGCGTGTAAGCTAAGAGAGCAGTGAAAAGATATCCAAACATCATCGGAACAGTGCACAAGGGAGTGATGTGTGGATACCTAGTTTGGGCCGGCGTTTGGGCATGCTCGCCTAGCTAGAGTGCGGGTCACTTCAGAGCCGTTGAGGGTGATGCGCTGGCATTGGCTGGCAAGACGGATGCAGATCTTGAGTGGCAGCGGGCGCTTCTGATGCGATGGAGCAGACCGTTGGTGAAGCCCCAACGGCCTCGGGGGGCCGAGGTGTGACGATGTGCTCGGTGAAGTAGCCCCGGTGAGCTGGGAGACGTCGTCGGTGAAGCGCACCTGATGCGGTGGAACTTGGTGTCTGTGAGGCACGTCGGTTGCGGCGGCCGACGTTGTCGGTGGACCACCGGTGCGGTGCACGAGGGCGTAGATGAGGTAGCTCCGGTGCGGTGGTGAAGCGCGACCATCGTCTTCGTCCGGCACAGAGGTGGGGAACAGTGGGGAAAGAGACGAGACGAGGGGCGATTCGAGGGTTGGCGGCGAATTAGGGATTTGAGCAATCTGGGCGCGGAAGGGGACGGTGGAGAAGAGAGATTTTGCGGTGGCTGGAATTGGGGCCGCCAGATATTTCAATCCGAAACATGGAAGCGCGAACTTATATTGTCGTCGTCCTTTTTTTGGGGGCGAGGGGGTGGGTGGCTGGGTGCTACGCGTCCTTCCGACACACGCAACCACCCCAACAGGACTATGCTTTGGTGCCTTAAGGCACCTTCCTTTGTGTCCATGACATGTGGGCCCAACAGGTGGCTGGCCCACATGTCAGTGACCCAAAGGCAGTTGCCTTTAAGGAACCGGCAGCGTCCACCGACACGACCTCGGGTCTGCCTGGTGCGCCTACATTTGAGAATGCAAATGAATCTTCTTTCATTTGCAAACGAATCTGTATGTATTACCATGCCCGTGTTTTCCTTGCAATAATTAGTCATTCGAAACGAGATACTCCATCTGTTCACTTTTGTCAGTCGTTTCAGAGAACTTAAAATGAACTGTTTTGCACATTGTCCTAAATGTCTTCAAGGTCTTATAAAAGTGAATGAGGGAGTACTATAAATTAATTAATGAGGAGTTATTTGAAAAAAAATCGAAACGGTACCCACGCTAACATGGACTAGAGTGTGTGTCACATAATTAGTTATTTGAATTAGAGTGTGTGTCACGTAGTTAGTTATTTGAATTAGAGTGTGTGTCACGTAGCGATCTCCAATTCTAACGTGGATTCCGCATTTCACTGTATCCATGCTACTTTTTTAATACAAATTCATATGTATATGATGAACACCATGGCAGTGAGAAATTTTTTGGATGGATTCAAACATGTGACCTACAAAATGGCTTCGGCACCTGCACCAACACTTGCACTTGCATCTGCTCCAGCCCGTGCAGTTGCACCGGCAACGGACTGGGCTGCAGTTCGCACTTCATATACCAAAGTCCTTACAAAAACCGACATGTCCACCTTCTTGGTAAGCATTGGCCGCCCAAGTGCTTCGTTCTTTTTTATTTCCATGTTGTTTCACATGATTCACTGTGTTGATCTAACTGTTTGGGTATGTCTTCTTGTTTGCAAACAGAGAATTCCTAGAGCAACGAGGGAGTCGTTCAACAATCCAGGCGACCGCGACCAAGTTTCTCTTACCATGCGCAGCCTTGGTGTGAATGAACCTGCTCAATATACCGTAAGTACAAAGGATGGTGGCATGATGATTGATGCTAAAGGATGGTCAAGGTTCAAATCTAAATCATATCCTGCGGTAGGGGATGATGTCAAAATCGAACTTTCTCGACAAGGAGAGCTGGTCCAAATCAACTTTGAAATTAGCAGCACGCAACTGCCGAACTGATCTATCCTCCGAGAGATTTTTGATGTAATAATCTGGCATGGTGAAACAAGTGTCCATTGTGTATAAGTAGTACGACAGTATTATTTATCACATGGTATATCGTTGATAGAATTGCAACTCGATTCTTTGGTTAGGAACCGCTCATTCGATTTCATTCCAACAGCTTGCCGTGCTTTATTCAATTTTGTGTATTCGCCTTTATGACAAAGATCTAAAACCAAAGGCTGCATCGATCGCTTGCAATATGAAAAGCGCTGAGGTAGAACACATGGGCCCCCAAACATGCAGCGTCGGCCTGCGGCCCAAAGTCCAGAAACGTGAGCCTATCTGAGTATTATATTCTCAGCTGAACCCCCATAAAAAAAGCTGAACCCCCATAATGCCCGTACATTGCAGAGGGAGTATATTTCTCGGCAAGGTGAGCCTATGATATAAAATATTTGTATATTTCTTTACAGAGGGAGTATCTCTGTCAAAAAATATATTTATGTGTAACTAGTTACTCCTGTCTTTGTACTTCCTTTCACGATATGTGGGGCAACCAAAGAACGGGGTCCACGTGCCATATGCACAAATTAGAGTGCACAACTTCACGGTAGACACACCCTGGTCAGAAGCGCCTCAAAGAATGCAATGAGCCGTCAAATCACAACCCCCTTTCCAAATTTTAAGCGATGAAGTCGGACGGACGAAGCGACAATATTTCACTAGGCCTAAATCCCCTTCTCCCTCGTCTGCTTGTTCAGAGAAAACCCCTTCTCGGCGATTGCATAGGGTTTTCTCATGGAGAACCAGGTACGAATTCTTCATCCATCCCCGATAAATCCAAGTCCCTTGGTCGCAGGTAATCCTAGGATGGCAACCGCCGCCGTTGATGCATTTTTCTTCCCATCAATCTAGTGTGTTTCATTTGCGGTGCCCAAAGTGCGAGTACCCTCTGTGTTTCTGCGCCCTCGGCGAGACGCCACACTTGTTCCTTCTCATCCTAACACAGCATTTTGAAACGCGCACAGTATGTTCCTAGAATCCTCATTTCTATCCGGGAGGGTGGGTTTTTTTTAAACATGTGTTCTCATATTATTTTTCCTGCAGTGTATTATTTGCTCTGCCAGAACACATGTACTCAAGATGCTCGGCCTTGCCATAACTGAATACACTAGTTTAATGGTCACAGTGAAGACAAGCCATGGATATAAGTTCTGAGTTGGGTTCATGAACCAAGAAGATCGCTGCTTTTTTATGGCCAAATTTGGATAAACTTTCTCAAGTGTTACAGACTGAAAGTTGGCGCACGAATGTTGATGGAAATAGCAGAACCTGGTCTCATCTTCACTGTGACCTTCCACCCCGACGTCGTTCCAATTGTTCATCCATGTTAGTTTTGTATCTGGTTCTTGCTTGTTGCCTCGATTACTTCTTAATTCACCTATTCTGTCTGACTAATCACAATTTAACTTCAGAAGTAGCAACGAATATCTCACGAATATGCTACTTCTAACTAATATTTTCTTATAATTAGTGGCACGTGTAGGTTTTTTTCAGAGTTAAGCGATGCCTCGTTTGTTACTCTGTAATAACTCGGCTTTTATTAATGGCAATCAAGTTGACTCGATCGACATCCACAAGTTCCTACACTTTATTGATCGCCTTGAGGTCCTTGTGGGGTTTCAATGGTGGAAGGCCACCGATATGTGTGCCTTCGCTGCACTCGTTGAACAGGTCCAACGGTGTCGAGAAACTTATGGTACGAGCTATTTTCTGTTATATATGTTGTTCATAAACTATTGCTTATACACAGTTTACAAATTGTGATCTTCTTGAAACAGAACCGCCGAGTTCTATTGTTCCTATGATGATGCGACCATGGTCGGGTCAGACGGCGCTTGGTCACAACATGATGTTTATGTCGACCTACTCAATTCCCCTTGGAGGTGAAAAGATACTTATTCATGGGTGGTCTCAAATAATGAAGGCCCGTCCATCTTGGAGAATAGGACAGAAGATTACGTTCATGCTTTTCCATGGCTCTAAAGCGAATATCCTGTTTATTGATCATGTTGCGAGGTGAAGCCGCTTTCAGAAGGTTGTGGATGCGCGGGGTGGCGCCTGGGCCTTGTCCCGGGGCTTGGCGGCCTCACCCTTGGTTAACTGTAGGCAAAGTAGCATTGTTCAAGGCGTACTTTGTACGGTTGAACCTGTATAAGTACTCATACTGCTTTCAGCTTTGGTTGTTAAGTGCCCCTGCTGGTTTTAGTTAAGGTTGTTAAGTACTCCTGCGGCTTTTACGATGCTGTCGTGTTTCTTCACCCTATCTTCCTCCACCGCCAAAACCAAACCAGCGCCGTGGGCCTCCCGCTCGCCTCCCATGGTCGGCTGCGCCAACAAGACGACGCCGCCCCACCGTCTCCTAAATCATTAACGCCGACGTCTTCCGCGCCCTTTGGTGCGCTCACCGTGGCACCACCCTCTCGCGTTGTCAACATGGTCAACAAACAACAGGAATCGGCAGAAGTACGTGGAGAGGATGACAGTAGGGGCCCACCACGTCAGCGTATGGAAACATAAAATGCTTCCTCCTAGTGTTTTCCTAACATCTGGGACCCACGACATTGTGAGCGTATATAGTCAATAGACAAGAGAACATCACAAGATCGGCTGACACTGGACGTAGCTACTCGGCAATATTTTTTTGTTTGGTGTTGTTGAGACGGGCAGGGTTTGAACTGAGTCAGGGTCTGCCTAGCCCAGGCTTACATTTTATGTTCACCATGTGACCAGCCCAGCTATTTTTTCTTTGTGAAAACGAGCCCAGTTTATTTTTTCTGAAGAATACCCAATCCAGGCCTACTTATTTTTCTAGGCCCTGATGGGCTGCAACTATTTCAAGACACCTGCAAGTCTTGAAAGTAATATGAAATGGGTTATAAATATAAAAACATATGACAAATTGGCAATTACTTTATAATTTCTGAATTTTTTCACATTTTCAGATTCCTATTTCACTAGGATTTAACCTAATTTAAATATATCTTCAAAGTACTTTAAATCTGGCTGGACATTTCGGTATTAAAAATAGTTTGGAACCCACAGAAATATGCAGAATTGGCCCTGGCCAACCAAAAAAACAATTGCAATAAATTGCATAAGAAGTTGCCATGAGCTATATAAATTATTAAAAAAAAGAGGGAGTGGTCTGACTTGTGGGCCTGTTTAGTTGACGCGTATGCAAGATTTTTTTAGTTATCATATACGTCAACAAACGATTCTAGCAGACGTAACCGTTGGATGTCAATCCAATGGCCGTCGTGTTTCTTCAATCTTGGATCTTCTTGCTCAAGCCGCCAAAGCAGCGCCGGCGGGATCGCCTACTCCCACCTCCCTGCGGGTCATTGGCCTTGCCAGCAGCTCAAATACCTTATACTACTCCCACCGCTGGCCAGGCCATCCCTCCACTCACCCACTCCCCCTGTTATTCTGCGACGACGGCAGCCTCACACCGCAGCCGAACCGGTGAACCCTCGTACTCCTCTCCGCGTGGGCATCCACTGCCGCGTCTTCCCCGGCTCCGCGTCGTCCCCTTCCTAGGCCTCGCCATCATCCACCGACGTGGTCCTCTCAGCGCGGCGTGGTCAATGTGGTCAACGACCGACTTCCATCGGAAGAGTACTGTACGTGGAGAGGCTGACAGCTGGGTCCACGGCAACCGCAAGGAAGTGCCTCCTTATTATGCGGAAAATAATTATTCCTCCACCTGACAGCGGGGACCCACCGGACGGGCCACCAATATTTTGTGAAAAAAATCATTTCCCCCTGACTGCTGGGACCCACCGGACGGGCCACCGTATTTCGCGAAAAAACGTTTCCCCCGCTGTCAGCTCGGACCCACCAAAAGTGCCTCCTTATTACGCACAAAAAAAACGAATACTCCCCTGGCTAGCTGGGACCCACCTTAGTGGGAGGCTGACTTGTGGGCCTACTAAGTTGACGGGGACGAAGGGCTTTGTCAATTTAGTCAATATGAACGATTCTAGCTCGAGTGACCGTACGATGTCCATCCAACGGCCGTAGTGCTTCTTCAACCTCTGGTCTTCTTGCTCCAGCCGCCCAAAGCAGCGTCGGTCGTGCCGCATGCTCCTGCCTCCCGTGGCCGGCTCTGCTGCCGCAGAGGCCTCACTGCCCCTACTATTCCCACCGCAGGCTAGGCCCTGCGGCGACGGCAGCCTCACACCGTAGCCGAACCAGCGAACCCTCGTACTCCTCTCCGCGCGGGCTTCCACTGCCGTGTCTTCCCCGGATCCGCGTCGTCCCCTTCCTAGGCCTCGCCGTCGTCCACCGCCGTGGTGCTCTCGGCCGCGGCATGGTCAATGTGGTCAACGACCGACTTCCATCGGAAGAGTAATCGCGTGGACGCCGACAACCGGGTCCACGGCCGCAGCAAGAAAGTGCCTCCTTATTACGCGCAAAATAATTATTCCTCCACCTGATAGCGGGGACCCACCGGACGGGCCACCCTATTTCGCGAAAAAAACGTTTCCCCCTTACTGCTGGGACCCACCAGTCACACGCAAGGAAGTGCGTCCGGGCAAAAAAAAAAACGATTCACCCCCTGACTGCTGGGACCCACCAGCTACATCTTCGCACGCAAGGAAGTGCCTGACAGTCGGGACCCACCTGGTCGAAGCGTACATAGCATTGTCATTCTGGTCGCGAACGTGTACGTACTTATATACTGGTGGATGTAGAGGCGCGCACGTGTCGTAGTATAGGCGGCCAGGGTGCAAGAAAGAAAATACGGCCACGTATGTGTACATACGGGCGGGGTCTCGAACGCCTACTCGCGCATACGTACGACGAGGGCTCGTTGACATGGCTGGGTCGGAACGGAGAAACAGCGTCGTCGTCGTGTTCATGGGGAGGCAACGGAATGCGTCGTCTTCATCGGGAGGGCCTGGATGGAACAGGCGATGGAAACGAGTCCTGGCGTACCGCAGAACGGAGGAAACGGCCTTGTGTTCGACCGGCCACGTTCGAAACGGGATCCTGTTCATCGGGAGGGGTCTGGCATACCACAAAATGGAGATAACGGACCTCCTACGGTTGAAAACGGGGGTCCTGTTGATCGGGAGGGGTGTGGCGCATCAAGCAAATGCATTTAAACGGACCTCTTACGGTCGAAACGGGGTCCTGTTGATTGGGAGGGTGTGGCGTATCGCCAAAAGCGGATGAAACGGACCTCCTACGGTCGAAACGGGGTCCTGTTCGCCGGGAGGTGTGGCGTGCATAAGCAGGACTCCACGGGATACCGTTCATCTCCACCGCCGACTCCCTCCGGCCTCCACGAGCTAATGTTCATCCACCGTCGACCTCCTCCGGCCTCCACCGCGATCGTTCATCCACGGGCTCTGTTCATCCAGCCTCCACCGCGCGCTTACTCCACCGGCCATCGCTCAACCAGCCCTCTCCACGATCTCCTGTTCAACCACCCTCCACGGGCTCTGTTCATCCATCCCTCCACCGTCTCATCGCTCATCCAGCCCTCCACGGGTGGTCCATTCATCCAGCCCTCCACGGGTCCTGTTCATCCAGCCCCAACCGGCTCGAACGATCGGGGTCCTGTTCATCCAGAGGCAACGCCATGGGGTCCTGTTCATCCACCCCCACCGGGAACTGTTCATCCAAACCCACCCTCCGCAACGCTCACTGTTCATCAAAGGCAGCATCGATCGGCTTCAGTTAGCAGCAGTAGCGAAGGAATCTCTCGATCGGGTTCAGTAAACAGCCATCGATCGATCGCTCGGGTTCAGTAACGCGTAACTGCGGTGCAAGCGCCGGGTTCGATTAGAGCCCAACGCCTCGCTTCGGTTTCGATTAGAGCCAATGCCTCACACACACGCCAGCGTCACGTGTACAAGAGAAACGCACATCGCTCGCCCCGACCTCCCACCGTGGCAGGAACTCCCCAAAATTTTCCTCCCCCTCGCTTCTATCACGGTTTTTCCGTCATGGACAGCCCAAAGAATGTCATGCAGCTGCGTCTCCGGCCTGCCCAGGACAAAAAGCCCATTTTCTGTCATGGTTTTTTGTCATAGAAGTAGGAGCCCACCACATCTATGATGATACCGGGTTTTGTCACAATTATCGTCATAGAAGTGTCATATGTATGACAGAAAAAAATTCGTTCGGCCCAAAATGTCACGGATGTGTCTTTTGTTTTGTAGTGATCGCCTCTACCCTTCCTTCGGCTTTCTCCGCGAGCCTAATTCTCTTTATCTCCTCTACACTTCTCAATGTGTTTTGAAACCTTCAACACCTTCCCTCACTCTAACCGGAGGCGTGGTTCGTCTGTTTCATTCTTCGTTAATTCTAGCAACCTTTCCCTATGTTATATCAGCATCAAGGAAAACATAATGTGCGATCACTTGTGTAGTTGTGATAGAGCGTTGTGCATCTCAACGAGTACAACACCAGCCATGCTAGTCTGAGCAGAGGAACCAACATTCAAGCGAGAGACAACCAATAAAGTAGTTATTATCCGCTTTAGGTCTGATCCCAGCATACTCAAGAAGCATAAATTAGATTTATAACATGAGGAATTGTGGCAGGCATAAGTTGACATAGTGATCACAAAGTCAAATCTGCTCACACGACATTTAACACAAATCAATAAGAATTAACCCCTCCTATGTCCATTGGCCCAAGTTTGTACTTGAAATCTTGCACAATATGCTTGATAACTGCAATCAGCAAGATGAGTTTAGCCTATTAAACTATGCCCTGTTTTTTCTTATCAAATAGTAATATATTTCCACACTTTGAGAGAAAAAATGTAGATAATCCAAAACACAACTACTTACTCAACCACTAAGTTTGCTTGGTACAGTTATTGAGAAATAATGCATAACAATCTGGAAACATAGCATTTTGTAACACATCAGTGCTTAGTAACAATAAAATTTCCATGCCTACTACCTCAATATCTTGCGTGTAACATCGACTCATTATGGCGTCTCTAATTACATAGTCAGACCAATTCTTCTGAAGATTTCTCAAATTACAGGAGAACTTCTAAATAAACATGTTAATTAAAATTGGTCTTCATATCTAAACAGCTCATTCCACACGTGCATTTAAAACCACAAAGCTAAGTGATACATCTACATGGACATGCACTGATCCAAACAACCATCTAAACACTTTTGTATACGCATGTTTGCTACTGAACTTGTGAAAAATTCAAAAATCTAAGCCACAACCAAGAAACCTTCAACACAATCTACATTATATGGAACAAACTTGATAATTTTGCAAATCAAGCATCGAGTTCCTACTTGATGCAGTTTGTTCCACACTTGAGAATTCGTGAAGTACTTATAATTTCCAATGACTATTTTTGGATTTGGTTGATACTACTCAGCAGAAAAGGCATTTTTTTTGTAGACGCTTAGTCCAAGTTTCATGGCAATTGAAAAAGGCACCGTACACACATATTTCAGTCGCATGAATAAAAGACTGTCCAGTTTCAGATTTTGCATGTCATGATAATTTTTACATAACACCTAAAATAGAAAGAAACAAGTCTCACCTTCACATCGTCGGATGGTAGAAGTTCACTCATTCTAGCATAATCTCTAGTCAAGATGGAATACAACACCAGTGATACAAATTGATACCATTGGAAACCAATTACTGTATTGTCTTCTCCATCAAAATGCTAGTAAATCAAAGAAAAATAGAGTTTGTAATAAATATAAAGATGTTGTGATTAGCAGTTGACATCCAACAACCTCTGTTGGCGTACCTATATATCAAGATTACATACAATTGTAATTAGTCCCTGGTTCCTTCAAAAAGAAAAATCAGTCACAAGAAATATATGTCACATTCGCAGCTCCAAATTTATCCTTGGGGCTTTTGAATCTCTGATAATCTGAGAACCCTCCAACTCTCTAATTTCTATTATAATTTTCCTTTGATCCGGTGCGGGAGTGCATGATATAGGGAGAAGATGGGGTGCGAGTGTAAGGGAGATTACACTGGTCGTAAATGCCGCCTGCCACCCGGACGCGGCAGCTCCTGCAGGTCGCCCTCCCACATAGTGCTCCTTACAAAGCTAGCAAAATCACATGACAAATATATGTGTTGGCCACTGCTTACACTTCACAAACCCAGCATCCTATCACAATCACATGCAAGACTCATTTGTATTGTATGCCATATAACTACATCTAAGAAGACCTTCTTATATATGCACAACATGTACATCGTTGTTGTATTTATAGGAAAAAGTGCAGAATATTTTTTGACGTGAATGGCAGGAGCTCTATCTTTGCATTATAGTAGAAAAGAGTTGTTACATATTACACATTACATCCCTGACCAACTGGCCATATCATCTATGCAAGCCGCCTCTATGCAAATAAGATCATCAGGCTAGTGTCACTCTAGCGTCTCTCTGAATGATGTCCCCTTCTCATGGCTAACTTGACCATGTTTACCTCGTCAGTAATCGACGCGGCCAACTCTAGCGGCCCCAGTTCTTTGTGCTCGAAAACCCTTCTGTTCCTCTCCTTCCATAGGTCCCACGCTATGTAAGTTGCAGCAACAATCTTTACCTATGTACAGAATATTCAGGAGCATACGATGTGTACCTATGTATTCTACCTTCAACAATCTTTACCTATGTCTTGTACCCTATTTTATACAAGGGTTGGATCATGAGTGAGTTAAGTAAAGAGAGGAAGGGATTTCGTCCATGCAAGTAAATCAAATTGGCCCAAAAAAAACTAAACCAAGTCAAGAAGCTTGGTCTGCCTGGATCGGCGGCTGCGATTGGGAAGAAGTACAGTGGTGGGGGAGATGGGTATGCGTGAGTTGGATTTCGACGGTGGGTTGTGCGACTGGGTTACCATGGGACAGTGGGCTCTTGGATTTTGTATGATGAGGGCGATCAGAGGTTGATGGCAACAGTAGAGGCGACTTCCCGGCGGTGGCAGCGGTGGAGGCTGCAGCTCGCACAACTTCGCGTCGTCTGGCGTGAATGACGGCGACTTCACGGTGGCGTCTTGGCAGGCGGGTCGATGGAGGTCCTGTGCCTCCTTGGCGTCGTAGGAAGTGGCCGGACGGCGACTTCCTGGCGGCGTGCGTTCGCGAGCCGATGGAGCTCCCACACGCTGGTGTTTGATCTCCTCGGCGTCGTGCCTTCGCGAGTTGATGGAGCTCGTACGCGACGAACAACTAGCGTTTCTCTCCCTGGCGACGTGCGTTCCCGGGTCGATGGAGCTCGTAGGTGGTTTGCTTTTTTGGTTGATGGACCTCGTCGTGGGTTGCCGAACCCTGTTTTTGGTTGGGTGACCTTGTTCGTGGGTTGAGCCGCTGTGTTTTTCGGCTGTGGATCTCGTATGTAGGCTGAGTTAGCGTTGTACATGGGCTGAGTTGGCCTTGGATTTTGGCCTGCTCGAGCGATGGTTCTGAAGTGGGGGATTGAAGGAGGTCGAACCATCACGACGTTCGATCCCCCTTTAATAGTAGAGATTCTTGCAAGGCTTATAGTGATGTGCATTACCGAGTGGGCCCAGAGATACCTCTCCAACAATTGGAGTGACAAATCCTAATCTCAAAATACGCCAACCCAACAAGTACCTTCAGAGACACCTGTAGAGCACCTTTATAATCACCCAGTTACGTTATGATGTTTGGTAGCACACAAAGTGTTCCTCCGGTAAACGAGAGTTGCATAATCTCGTAGTCATAGGAACATGTATAAGTCATGAAGAAAGCAATAGCAGAATACTAAACGATCGAGTGCTAAGCTAACGGAATGGGTCAAGTCAATCACATCATTCTCCTAATGATGTGATCCCGTTAATCAAATGACAACTCATGTCTATGGCTAGGAAACATAACCATCTTTGATCAACGAGCTAGTTAAGTAGAGGCATACTAGTGACACTCTGTTTGTCTATGTATTCACACAAGTATTATGTTTCCGGTTAAACAATTCTAGCATGAATAATAAACATTTATCATGATATAAGGAAATAAATACTAACTTTATTATTGCCTCTAGGGCATATTTCCTTCACCGACCTCGGCAACCTCATCATCGACGACATGGGCGATAACGTCAACGCCGGCGGTGCTGCTCCCGCTGCACCGTATGTGATACTATCCTTCCTGTTCGAGATCGTGGTAAAATTCATGTTTCTAGTATGTGCCCTAGATGTGATATGTTCATCTACTATGCTAGTTCGCGTGATTAGTTTAATCTCTGCTATTGATGTCATGATTTATCTTCTGTTTATTCGATTAAATCTCATAGTAATTTGCTCATATTTCCAACAATCCAAAAACCTCATTATAGGCAATTTACTCCGAGTGGTTTTGCTGCGCATCTGAAGCCGCCTGCCTTTAAGGGGGCGCAATATAAGAGGTGGCATACGAGAGCAGTCTACTGGTTTCAGACCATGAGCTACTATGACGCCACTAAGGGCAAGCCTGAGGACGATCTTAATCCAGCAAAGCTGGAAGCTTTTGAGAAGATCGATACTCTCTTAAAAGGCGCTCTTCTGAGTGTTCTTGATGATTCCATTGTGGATTCATATATGTTGTTTAACAATCGCAAGGACATGTGGGCTGCGCTCGAGGCCAAGTTTGGTGCCTCGGACGCCGGCAGCGAGCTGTACGTTATGGAGCAATTCTATGACTACAAGATGACTGATGAGCTCTCTGTTGTACAGCAGACTCATGAGATACAGTCGCTCGCAAAGGAACTCGAGTAATTCAAGTGTGTGTTGCCGGAGGCATTATTGCCAAGCTTCCACCTTCGTGGAACAATTTTGCTACTTCCCTGAAACACAAAAGACAGGAGTTTTCCGTTGTGGATCTCATTGGTACTCTTGATGTTGAAGAGAAGGCGAGAGCAAAGGACACGCGTGCTCGAGTTGCTGAGGGAGCTTCTAGTGCCCACATGGTACAGAAGAAGAACTTCCAGCCCAACAAGTTCAAAAACAACAAGAACAAAACTCGAGGCAAAGGCAAGTTTGATACAAAGAACAAGCCATCACATTCTACCAACTTCAAGAAGAATTCCCATAAGAAGGGGAAGGGACTTTGCCATGTCTACGGTGATCCTAATCACTGGGCTCCAAAGTGTCCTAACCGCTTTGAGGAGCGTGAACATGAGAAGAGCGGCAAGTCCGCTAATGTTGTCATCGATGATACTGATATGAAGGAATCTGGGTACGGTATTCTTCCTACCATCCTTTAAGTATTTCAATCTCCTGATTGGTTAGTTAACACTGGTGTCAATGTACATGTTTGTGCTGATGCCTCTATGTTTCCTTCTTACCAGGTCACTAGGACTTCTCCCGGGCTGATGGGAAACGGGTCACATGCCATCGTTCGAGGTGTCGGTACAGTCGATCCGAAGTTTAAAGTTATTAATAATGTTTGCCACAATAATGAGTCTGATATTTGGCATTCACGACTTTGTCACATTAACTTTGGTTGCATGACGCGGCTCGCCAATATGGATTTAATTCCGAAATTCTCTACTGTCAAAGGCTCTAAGTGCCAAGTATGTGTGCAAGCTAAGCAACCTCGCAAGTCCCATAAGACTGCAGAGGCAAGAGACTTGGCGCCACTAGAGCTTATACATTCTGATCTTTGTGAGATGAATGGCGTGTTGACAAAAGGTGGAAAAAGATACTTCATGACGTTGATTGATGACTCCACTAGATATTGTTATGTGTATCTTCTGAAATCAAAAGATGAGGCTTTAACTTTCTTCAAAAACTATAAAGCTGAGGTAGAGAACCAACTTGATCAAAAAATTAAACGGCTTTGGTCCGATCGTGGCGGAGAGCATTTTTCCAACGAATTTGATCTGTTTTGTGTGGAACATGGTATAATCCATGAGAGGACGCCTCCCTACTCACCTCAGTCAAATGGGGTAGCTGAAAGAAAGAACCGAACTCTAACTGATATGGTTAACACCATGCTAGATACATCGGGTCTCTCCAAGGAATGGTGGGGGGAGGCGCTAATGACTGCGTGTCATGTCCTAAACCGAGTTCTCACAAAGCATAAGACCATGACTCCATTTGAGGAGTGGGAAAGGAAAAGATTGAAACTCTCTTACCTACGTACTTGGGGTTGTTTGGTGAAAGTCAATATACCAATTCCCAATAAGCGCAAGCTTGGACCAAAAACCGTGGATTGTGTTCCTCTGGGCTATGCTTTTCATAGCACTGGTTATAGTTTTTTGATAATAAAATCTAAGGTATCTGACATGCATGTTGGTACGATTATGGAGTCGAATGGTGCAACTTTCTTTGAGGACATATTTCCTACGAAGGATATGTCGAGTTCATCAAATCAGGAGATACCTACTCCATCTAGTGAGGAATTCGCTGTAATTCCTGAACCCACCATTGCAATGGAACATGTTGAGAATCCTGTTGACGGTGACAATGGAACTCCTATGAGGAGTAAGAGACAGAGGACTGCAAAGTCTTTTGGTGATGATTTCATTGTGTACCTTGTGGATGACACACCCATGACTATTTTAGAAGCCTATGCATCTCCTGATGCTGACTACTGGAAGGAAGCTGTTCGTAGAGAGATGGATTCCATCCTAGCTAACGGAACCTGGGAGATCACTAACCGTCCTTATGGGTGCAAACCTGTAGGATGTAAGTGGGTGTTCAAGAAGAAGCTTAGACCTGATGGTACAATTGAAAAGTATAAGGCACGGCTTGTGGCTAAGGCTTATACCCAGAAAGAAGGTGAAGACTTCTTTGATACTTACTCACCTGTGGCCAGACTGACCACAATTCGGGTTCTACTGTCACTGGCTGCCTCACATGGTCTTCTCGTTCATCAAATGTACATTAAGACGGCTCTCCTCAATGGAGAGTTGAAGGAGGAAATTTACATGGATCAGCCAGATGGTTCTGTAGTACCTGGTCAGGAAGGAAAGGTGTGCAAGTTATTAAAGTCTTTATGTGGCCTTAAACAAGCTCCCAAGGAGTGGCATAAGAAGTTCGAAAGAACATAACTGCAGCCGGCTTTGTAGTAAACGATGGTGACAAATGTGTGTACTATCGCCATGGTGTGGGCGAAGGAGTTATTCTTTGTCTGTATGTCGATGACATACTGATCTTTGGAACCAAACTTGATCTAATCAAGGAGGTTAAGGATTTCTTATCTCGCTGTTTTGAGATGAAGGATCTAGGAGTAGCTGATGTTATCTTAAACATCAAGCTGTTGAGAGATGAGAATGGTGGGATCACACTGCTTGATCTCACTATGTGGAAAAAGATCTTGAGTCGTTTTGGGTATAGCAACTGCACGCCTTCTCCAACTCCATATGATGCTAGTGTGTTGCTTTGAAAGAATCGACGGATTGCTAGAGATCAACTGAGGTATTCTCGTATTATTGGCTTGCTTATGTATTTGGTGAGTGCCACGAGGCCTGACATCTCTTTTGCTGTGAGCAAGCTGAGTCGGTTTGTGTCAAAACCAGGAGATGATCATTGGCATGCGCTTGAGAGAGTTATGTGCTATTTGAAAGGCACTGCGAGCTATGGGATGCACTACACCGGGTATCCAAGGGTACTAGAGGGTTATGGTGACTCAAACTGGATATCTGATGCTAATGAGGTTAAGGCCACAAGTGGTTATGTTTTCACACTTGGTGGTGGCGCTGTTTCCTGGAAGTATTGCAAGCAGACCATCTTAACGAGGTCAACTATGGAAGCAGAACTCACAACATTAGACACTGCCATTGTTGAAGTAGAGTGGCTTCGTGAACTCTTGATGGACTTACCTATGGTTGAAAAACCAATACCCCCTATCCTGATGAACTGTGATAATCAAACTTTGATCGTCAAGATAAACAGTTCTAAGGATAATATGAAGTCCTCAAGGCATGTGAAGAGGAGACCAAAATCTGCCAGAAAACTGAGGAACTCCGGAGTTATTTCGTTGGATTTTATCCAAACGTCGAAAAACTTGGCAGATCCCTTCACAAAGGGTCTATCACGTAACATGATAGATAATGCATCGATGGAGATGGGCTTGAGACCCACCGCATGAGGTGTCCATAGTGGTAGCCCACTCTATGTGATTGGAGATCCCGTGAAGTACAACTGGGAGACAAGCTGTTGGTCAGCTGAGATGAGAGTATCCCTATTTTAATTATCCCACTCCGTGAAGATGCAATACTCTCCTGGTCTACATGGCAGGTTGATATTTATCTTAATGTGTTCCAAGTGGCTTATTTGAGTAAGTAGAGATGTTGTCTTGCAGAGCATCTCCTGAGGAACACACCTATATGAATTTGACTGTTAACATCGCAGTCTGTGAGAATTGGGTGTTCTCTAATAAATTCATGAAAGGCCCTGGAGTATGACGTATACGCTCCACCCGCGGGGAAGCCTTGTGGCAGCCCAGTATCGGTCAAGAATTTGTGTGAAACTAGTTTTGCAGAAAACTTGTAGTTCAAGGCATAGTCCACTATTCAAGTTGTGATCTAGTGTAGCATAAAACTCTAAGTGGAAGTTCAACTTCACAGTCTCCACTAAGCACCGGTATATAAACACTATTTTGGAACTAAATGATGAGATGTGCCAATGAGACTTTGTGGGGGATTGCTGCAATTTTGCTAGTAGGCCTGTGCCCCAAAGCCCAACTAAAATTCTGAAATTCTCTTGGCCCATTCATGCACACATGTGAGTGGAGTGAGTGAGACTAGAGTTTAGTCCCACCATGGAAGTTGAGGGAGAGTTGCACCTCTTTATAAGGTGAGCTCTTCTACCACTTGTATGAGCATAAGAAGAGGAGACCTACACGCGTGCTCCTCCTCCTCGCTCGCCTCGCCACGCCACGCCTCATCACGACGCGCCGCAGGTTGCATGATTGAGCCGAGCCGAGGAAAGAGCTATGCACGTTGTCTATATTTTTGCTGCTCCGGAAAATTAATGAGTCATTAATTAATAATTAACGGACGCGTTAATTACTGAACCGTTTCCGATTCTTTTGGATCGTGACGACTCGTACATGGGGTTTACTCCCACGACCTACCCGCCCGCACTATATAGTCGGTGACGTCTACCCTAGCCGCCGCCGCTTCGTATGGTTTCACACCACCGTTCCGAGATCATTGCGCCGCCAAGCAAGTCTTCTCCATCCCTCCTTTCGGTGTGCACCGGAGAAGGGACAAGCCTCCGGAACCCGCCTCTCGTGATCACTGCGGGAGAGGGCGATCAGGTTTTTCGGGAGCGCTTTTCGCGATCTGGCGGCAGCAACGACTTCGACGACTTCTTCCCGACCTCGGCAACCTCATCCTCGACGACATGGGCGACAACGTCAACGCCCGGCGGTCTTTGCTCTCGCTGCACCGTATGTGATACTATCCTTCCTGTTCGAGATCGTGGTAGAATTCATGTTTCTAGTATGTGCCCTAGATGTGATCTGTTTATCTACTATGCTAGTTCGCATGATTAGTTTAATCTCTGCTATTCCTGTCATGATTTATCTTCTGTTTATTCGGATTAAATCTCGTAGTAATCTGCTCATATTTCCAACAGAATTAATCGTAATTATACATAAATGACCGGTCAAATGCCGGCCAAAGTCCACTTAAACATAACTAGAAAATTAAAAAATCTAAATAAATGCCCGCACGTTGCCATAATAGACCCGCCTTGCCCTTCTCGTCGTCGTCATCGCCGCCGGTGAGGTCAATGAAGACGGGCGGAGGCCCACCCCACCCGGATGCAGCATGATAGGTGATAATCCCCAAGTGCAGGGAATCATCATAGCAATTTCCAAAGGTGGAAGTGATAAGTATGGAGTGTCGAACCCACAAGGAGCTAAAGGTAAGATCAATATTCTCTCAAGCCCTATCTGCCACTGATACGACTCTACGTGCACCGAACGTTTGCTTCCAACTAGAAACGAGAAATAAAACTATGTTGTGGGTATGAAGAGGATAACTTTGTATGATATCGGAGAGCTAAAATATAAAAGTAGGTGCTATTATCATAAAGTTAGAATATATTACTAAGTATTATAAATAGCGAGTGTGGAATAATGGTGGATCGGTAAATGCGGAATTGTCCTAGGCAATTGTTAACAAGACCGATAGTCGTCATTGCAATTTCATATGAGGGAGAGGCATAAGCTAACATACTTTCTCTACTTGGATCATATGCATTTATGATTGGAACTCTAGCAAGCATCCGCAACTACTAAAGGCCATTAAGGTAAAACCCAACCATAGCATTAAAGCATCAAGTCCCCTTTATCCCATACGCAACAACCCCCTTACTCGGGTTTATGCTTCTGTCACTCAAGCAACCCACTATAAGAGAATCATGAACGTATTGCAACACCCTACATCGGGAATCCCTCACGCTTACGCGACACGGAGGGCACCATAGGACAGCACCGATAATAAAACATACAACTCGTACCAATCTAGATCATCAATCAACCCAAGGACAAAAGATATCTACTCAAAACATCATAGGATGGCAACACATCATTGGATCATAATATGTAGCGACCCGACCCGAATGGATCAAGTCTCTGTGCTCAGGTGTCATCCCTGGATCGATAATCTTGACACCACACAAGATTACTTCAAGGATTTATAATGTAGTAGCAATCACACACTTATTACATCGTTGTCCAAAAGAGGACTTACTACAATAAATATGGCTTAAGGCCATCTAATAACGATAACAGCGGAAGACTTGGAAGATAAGTGAGTCCATCAACTCCAAATCATCACCGAGTATAGAACCACGACCTAAAGCACCTTACTGATGCGTCTAAAAAGTCTCTGCAACATGAAAGTTGCAGCCCGAAACGGGTCAAAGACATGGAATATGCTGGCAATGTAACACCTAGAGGGTAATGAAGGAATAAGCCTATACTACATGCATATATGGCTGGTGGAAAAGCTCTCTGATTCTGATTTTGCATAAAGCCGCTTTTCCCTCGCAAAGGAATAAATTTGTTTAACTATCATGGTGGTTGTTAAACATTGAGAATGGTTGACAACATCCTCAATCCCAATTAAAAGTACTCATTAAAACCCAAACAAATTTTTATTAGAGTAACATGATGAGATTCACATGATATTCAAGTACTAGATACTCAAGATGTCCATAACCCGGGACACGGCTAATCATGATTAGTTTATACACTCTGCAGAGGTTTGCGCACTTTTCCCCACAAGACTCGATCGCCTCCGTTTGATTTCTCGTGCAGCAGGTGTTTGAGAAAGCGGATGACCGAGACATAGTCTTTCAGAAGCGCTAGCACCTTACGACGGGTAGACCGGTACACCTACATCCCCTACATCTGCTAGTCCACCACTATAAGAGTTTGCACGACTTACTCAGCTATGCCAGAGCCCATAATGTCTTGTGGCTGCACACGGAAGTTACTAGTTTGAATAATCTCATGATCCCTTTGAGCCTGGGTGGCGGTCCCAAAAAAACAGGCAATCACTGGATACCCCAGGTGCTTCAATCCACCCAGATGTGTGTTTAAGTTGCCACCTTAAATAAACCATTAATTTAACAATCTCACATCTGTCAAGGCTACACTCACCCAATCCACGTCTACTAGCATAGCATGGCAAATAAGCAAACGTAGAAGTAACTCCCAAGGTTTCATAAGTAAAACAGGTAATAGGTACTACCTCAACTACTTCCCATCCCACAATTTAATTAGATCCTAATCATGCAAGTGTTTGAGGATTGATCTAATGCATAAAAGCTGGGTAGTAGAACCGTATGATCAAGTGTTACTTGCCTTTAGCGATGATCCATGAAACCTAGAGATTCAAATAACAAGCGGCGCACTCCGGGTGATCTATCGCAGACAAACAACAAGCATACAATAAGTACTCATCTAATGCACGTGTAAATCTCGAATAAAAGATCCACCAGAAAGTTCAACTTAAGAACCCTGGTTGCAAAAGAAAACGAATCAAACAAAACAATGGAAAAACAACCGGCGGAAGAAAACAGCTCGGTTCTAGCAAGTTGAAACTAGGTCAAATTTTACAGTAGAAAAGCTATGTTTAAGTTGATTAGTCGAGCGGCGGTTTGAAAGCGAAACTCGAGCGCTTGAATCACCTGATTCCGATAAACGAGCGATACGATAAACTAGAACGAAGATCGGATCTGAAATCGTGATCAGAAAAATAGCGGATTAAATCCGATTAAAAGAAAAAACGACGAACGGTTAAACGAACGGACGTTCGTTAACGGAAATAACCGGTGATCACGTTACGTTAAGACGAGCGGTCCGTGAACGCCGCTAAACAACAAAACCGGAAATAAAACCGATCTAGGGTTTGAAAAAAATCCAAAACGACGGAAAGAACCGGAACGGTTTTTATAAAAAACCGAACCGAGGGGAGGTGGGGCTCAAGGGCGGCGGCTAGGCGGCGGGCGACGCGCCACTACAAGCGGGCACAAGGGTTGGGAGGAGGGGGGGGGGGGTATATAAAGGGGAGGTAGCTTGGGGGGAGGGCAAGCAAAGGGAGGAGGAGTCCTCCTCGGATTCGGCCGTGGCCAGGCTTGTGTATGTGGCCATGTGAGGAGAAAGCTGGGCAGCTAGGCCCTGGCCCAAAGCGGGCGCATTTTTTTAAATATCACGCGCAGAAAAACGAATAAAATAAAATCTAAACGGACTCCAAAATTTACAAAGTAAATTTTTCCCGACTCCTAAAAATGAGTCGAACAAAATGAACTTTTACACGGGGCCAAAATGCAATTTTTGAAAACACGTATTTTTCCCTAAGGCAAATAATAAAAAAACGAAAACTCCGAAATAAAATCTTATTTGACTTTTTTTTTATTAAATCTTCATTATTTCTTTATTTTGGGAAAGTCATTTTATTCCCTCTCTCATATTTTGATAGTAGAAATAATTGAAGATAAAATAAATAAAATCAAATGATCCTATTTTCAAAATTTGAGAAAACTCAAATATGAAAATAACGAAATCTCCAACTCTCTCAGGGTCCCTGAGTTGCGTGAAATTTCTAGGATAGGCAAAATGCAAGAAAATATGTAATGCATGATGACTTAATGTATAACATTCCAAATTGAAAATTTGGGATGTTACAAACCTACCCCCCTTAAGATGAATCTCACCCTCGAGATTCGGGTTGGCCTAGAAAATAGGTGAGGTGGTCCTTGAGCAAATCTTCTTCTCTTTCCCAGGTGGCTTCATCCTCGGTGTGGTGGCTCCACTTGAACTTTGCAAAACTTGATAACCTTGCTGCGAGTAACTCTGCGGCATAATCACGAATCTTGACTGGTTTCTCCTCATATGTCAAATCATCCTTCAATGAATTGCTTCAAGTAGCACTTTGTATCTCTTAACGGTACCTCTGCCATCTCGGAGTGACATTTCTTCAATCGAGAAACATGGAATACATCATGAACTCCTGACAGTCCCTCCGCAATTCCAGCTTATAAGCAACTTCTCCCATGCGTTGCAAGATCCTATACGGTCCAACGAAACGTGGTGCTAATTTTCCTTTAACTCCAAAACGCTTAACTCCTCGAAGTGGGGATACTCTAAGATAAACTCTGTCTCCAACTTCATATTCTATCGCCTTGCATTTTGAATCCACATAGATTTTACATGCACTGGGCTACCTTGAGCCTATCGCGAATCAACTTAACCTTCTCGTTGAGTCCTTAATCAAATCTGGTCCAAACAAGCGACGGTCTCGGCTTCGTCCCATGATAACGGTGTCCTGCACCTCCTTCCGCACAAAGCCTCGAAGGTGCCATCTTCAAGCTGGTTTGGTAACTGTTGTTATAAGAAAACTCTGCATACGGCAAGTTATCATCCCAACTAGATCCATAATCTAGTGCACAAGCTCTCAAAGATATCCTCCAAAATCTGATTGACTCTCTCGGTCATCCATCGGTCTACGTGGGTGGAAAGCTGTCTTTGAATTCAAACAGTTCCCAATGTTTCGTGCAACTGATTCCAAAACTTTGAGGTAAATTGGCTTCCTCTATCTGAAACGATACTCCTCGGAACTCCGTGTAAACACACAATTCTGGTCATGTATATCTTTGCCAACTTAGCACTGCTATAAGTAGTCTTGACTGAAATGAAATGAGCTACCTTCGTCAAGCGGTCGACTATAACCCAAATCGAGTCATAGCGGAAACGAGTCTTTGGCAATCCTGTGATGAAATCCATGCCTAGTTTATCCCACTTCCATTCGGTATCGGCAATGGTTGCAACAATCCTGCTGGCTTCTGATGTTCTGCCTTCACCCTTTGACATACATCGCAAACTGCTACATACTCTGCAATATCTTTCTTCATTCCGGTCCACCAGAACGTTTCCTTCAAATCTAAATACATCTTGGTATTTCCTGGGTGAATCGAATATGGTGAATCATGTGCCTCCTGCAGAATCAACTTCCTGATCTCCGGGTCATTTGGCACATACACACGGTCCTCAAACCATAGGGTATCGTGCTCATCCTCATGAAATCCCTTAGCTTTTCCTTCGCTCATTTTCTCCTTTATAGAGGCAACTTCCTTATCTGCCTTTTGAGCTTCTCTGATTTTGTCCATCAACGTAGACTGAATCTCCAATGTTGCTACATAGCCTCTCGGAACTATTTCCAAACATAGCTCTCGAAGGTCCTCGGCTAACTCCTTGGGTATTCCTCCCACCGTTAGTGTATTGACGTGGCTCTTACGGCTCAATAAATGCTGCTACAACGTTAGCCTTCCCGGGGTGATAATGCAATCTCATATCATAATCCTTAATAAGCTCCAACCATCTCCTCTGTCGAGATTTAATTCCTTCTGCGTGAAGATGTACTTCAAACTCTTGTGATCCATGTACACCTCACAATGATTTCCAATGAGAAAATGTCTCAGTCTTCAATGCATGCACAACGGCTGCTAACTCCAAGTCATGTGTGGCATAATTCAACTCATGAGGCTTTAGCTGTCGTGAAGCATACTGAAACAACTCTTCCTTCCTGCATAAGCACTGCTCCAAGTCCTCGGCGTGAAGCGTGCAATACACCCTCATAATCCTTGGTCCGATCGCAAAATTAACACGGTGAGGTAACCAATCTTTTCTTCAACTCCTGAAAACTTGCTTCACAATCCTCGGTCCATATGAACTTGGTATCCTTTTTCAGCAATTCCGTCATAGGCTTTGCAATCCTTGAGAAATTCTCAATGAATCTTCGGTAGTATCCTGCGAGTCCAAGGAAACTCCGGATCTCTCCAACTGTCGTTGGTGCTTCCCATTTGGTTACGGTCTCAACCTTTGTGGGGTCAACTGCTATCCCTTCTCCAGATATAACATGTCCAAGGAATCCAACTTCCTTTAGCCAAAACTCACATTTGATGAATTTGGCATATAACTGATGTTCCCTTAGTTTCTCCAAAACCAATCGCAAATGTTCCTTATGTTCCTCTTCATTCTTCGAGAAAACCAAAATATCATCTACGAACACCACGATGAACTTATCCAAAAACTCCATAAACACTTTGTTCATCGTGTTCATGAAATAGGCGGTAGCGTTAGTCGGTCAAATGACATAACGGTATATTCATACAGTCCATATCTCGTGGTAAATGTTGTCTTAGGTATGTCCTGCTCTCGAATCTTCAATCGATGGTACCACGATCGCAAATCGATCTTGGAAAACACTTTAGCTCCTTGCAAGCGATCAAAGCAGATCATTTATCATTAGTAGTGGGTACTTGTTCTTGATTGTTACTTCATTTAAACCACGATAGTCAACAACCATCCTTAACGATCCGTCCTTCTTCTCTACTAAAAGTACGGGTGATCCCCAAGGCGAAGAACTTGGGCGTATATAACCTTTATCCAATAACTCCTTAATCTGCTTCTTGATTTCCGCCAAATCACATGCGGGCATCACAGTATGGTCGCTTCGATATTGGGCCTGTACCTGGCAAAAGCTCAATCAAAAACTCAATGTCTCTATCCGGTGGCATTCCTGGCAATTCCTCAGGAAATACATCAGGGTAATCCTTCACCACTGGCACCTCTTCCTGCACAACTCCTGATAAGGAATTTACTTGATTCCTATTTGGTCCATGTCGCGATACATACCTAATCCTTCTTCCTTCTGGTGTGGTGAGCAAAATCGTCTTACTTAACAATCGATGTTTCCCCATACATCGACAGCCAATCCATACCGAGAATCACCTCAATCCTTGGGATTCCAAAATGATCAAATCCGTCAGAACACATGCCTTCCTATACTTAATGGTACTTGAAAACATCCTTGTCCGGCCATATATTCCGCCTCTGGTGAGCTTACTAGCATAGGGGTTTTAAGAATCTGAGTAGGCAGGCTATACTTTTCTACAAATCCCTTGATATGTATGAATGCGTTGCACGGTATCGAATAGAACTAGTGCAATAAATGACTTAACCAAAAACTTACCGATTCTTTGCATCGGGCTGATCTTCAACCTCATCCACATCAATGTGGTTCACATCCCCTGTTGAAAGGGTTTGGCTTCTTTCCGAGCTTCCATTTCCACCTTGGCCTTGGGACAGTCATTTGCATAATGTCCGGTCTTGGAACACTTGTAACAGGTGACATGGCTCAGGTCTTTCTTGGTTGGGGTTGATGGTGTGGTCCGGTTCTCGCCGTTCTTCCTCCATTCCCATTTCCATTTTTGTGGCCATTATGGTTGTGCGAATTACCTCCTCCATGGGTATGCTGGCCCGAACTCCCTGTTTAGGGGTATAACGGGCTTCATTGGGCTCCAGAGTTATACTTCTCCTGCCCATAATTCCTCTTGCGATTCTCAATTTGCTGCTGCTTTCTTTCAATCATGAGGGCACGGTCTACCAACTCCTGGTAGTTATTGAAACTTGCTACCATCAACTGCATGCTTAACTCATCATTCAGTCCTTCCAGAAACTTCTCCTGCTTAGCTGCATCTGTAGCAATGTCATCCGGGGCATAACGTGCTAACTTACTAAAATCATCCACATATCGCCAACAGTCCTTCCTCTTTGGCGTAAATTGCGAAACTCACGCTTCTTCATGGCCATAGCTCCTCTTTGAGACATGGGCGGTCTGGAAAGCTTTCTTGGCCCGATCCCATGTGATAGTGTCTACAGGTAGGTGGCTGTAAAATTCTCCCACCATGTCTTCGCGGCTCCTTCAAGCCGGTGTGCAGCAAACTTCACCTTCTCTCCATCTCAGTACATCCCAAGTGGTCAACTCCTCCCTACCTTACGGAGCCAATCATCTGCTACTATCGGCTCGGTGCTCTTTGGAAAACACCGCGGGTTCAGCCTTAAGAAAGCAGGCAGGATGGTCAACCGGTGGTGGTGGCGATGGGTTGTTGTTGTTGCCTTGGTTCTGTACCAGTGTTTGGATCAAAGTGTTCTGCCGCTGAATCAACTGGGTGATCTCCGGCGGAAAAACAAACCCGGGGTCGCGTCTCGGAGGCATCTGATGGGTTTAGAAAAGACGAGAATTAAGAATAGAGTGAGGTCTAAGGAGAAACACTACCCAAATGTACATGAGCAAATACACACAAAATCACTTTATTCAATTCAAACAAAGGGCTTACAACGGTCTAACTATCGCAAAAGTGCGTGAACTAAAATGTTACATGGAAGGAATACTACTAATATGTGGGGGTCATCTATTAATTTGAACCGGTGGAAGACTCCATGATGTCTGCTCCAGCTTCGTCTTCAAAGTCGGGTTCACTTGGATCCGAATCAGTGTCGTCGATGATGATGTAGTTGCTCGGACAGTCGGCTTACTTGTCTTCATTCTTGAGCGCCAATTTCTTCTTGAGTTCTTCAATCTCATACTTAAGATCGTTATTGTGTCTTGCTACAGCTACGATCTCGTCCATGTAGTCCTTACGTGTAGACTTTAGTTCTTCTTCAAGTTCGGTGATCCTTCCCTTCGCATCCTTCAATTCGATCATATCATTGCACATCTGGTTCTCCTGGCGTCGAATGTGCTGGTTTAACTCCTGGATGAAAGCTGCAATGGATCTATCCTTCTTGGTGCTGCCTATCTCCCATTGTTCATCTCGGCGTCCACAAATCTGATAGATGGTGTCCTTGAGGTCTTCTTGGTAAACTTCTCCAATGCATCCCATGGTGATATGAGCTGCCATGCTCTTTCCCAGACTCCAGGTTGGTGCACTGAAAACACTATCTATAGACTTGGTGATTGGGGCGAATGTCCTTCCCGGAACGTGAGCTTGAATCTTCCAACGCTCTTCTTCAGGCAGAGTGGCGTTGAAAGTCCCGGTGAAGCTTGGTAGTCCAATGTTCAGGTACTTGGTGACTTCCTTCAAGTGATATCCAAAAGGTGTGCCTTCATCTGGTTGAGCGTACTTGATCTTCGCGTCCGTCATCCTAAAAGAGTAGAAAAAGATGAGTTAGAAAATGTGAAGAGAGTAGTGATATATGGCTTTAACTTAGTGGTCGTGTCCTACAGTCAGCGTGTGCTCTGATACCATCTCATGGCGACCCGACCGAATGGATCAAGTCTCGTGCTCGGTGTCATCCCTGGATCAAGAATGTCGACACCACACAAGATTTGAATGATTTATATCAGAGTAGAAATCTCACACTTTTTTCATCGTTGTCCAAATATAGGAATTATTACAATAAATATGGATTTATGCCTTCTAAAATACTATAACAGCTGATGACTTGGAAGATAAGTGAGTCCTTCAACTCCGGTAACATCACCGAGTATAGAACCACGACCTAAAGCACCTTACTCATCGTCGAAAAGTCTGCAACATGAAAGTTGCAGCACGAAAAACGGGTCAAGACATGGAATATGCCGGTAATGTAACACATAGAGAGTACCGAAGGAATAAGCCTATACTACATGCATATATGGCTGGTGGAAAAGCTCTCTGATTCTGAGTTTTCATAAAGCCGCTTTTTCCCTCGCAAAGGAATAAATTTGTTTAACTATCATGGTGGTTGTTAAACATTGAGAATGGTTGACAGCATCCTCAATCCCAATTAAAAGTACTCATTAAAACCCAAACAAATTTTTATTAAGTAACATGATGAGATTCACATGATATTCAAGTACTAGATACTCAAGATGTCCATAACCAGGGACATGGCTAATCATGATTAGTTTATACACTCTGCAGAGGTTTGCGCACTTTTCCCCACAAGACTCGATCGCCTCCGTTTGATTTCTCGTCTTTGCGGGGTGTTTGAGAAGCGGATGACCGAGACATAGTCTTTCGTGCGCTAGCACCTTACGACGGGTAGACCGGTACACCTACATCCCCTACATCTGCTAGTCCACCACTATAAGAGTTCGCACGACTTACTCACCTATGCCAGAGCCCATAATGGCTTGTGGTTGCACACGGAAGTTACTAGTTTGAATAATCTCATGATCCCTTTGAGCCTGGGTGGCGGTCCCAAAAAAAACAGGCAATCACTGGATACCCCAGGTGCCTCAATCCACCCAGATGTGTGATTAAGTTGCCACCTTAAATAAACCATTAATTTAACAATCTCACATCTGTCATGGATACACTCACCAAATCCACGTCTACTAGCATAGCATGGCAAATAAGCAAACGTAGAAGTAACTCCCAAGGTTTCATAAGTAAAACAGGTAATAGGTACTACCTCAACTACTTCCCATCCCACAATTTAATTAGATCCTAATCATGCAAGTGTTTGAGGATTGATCTAATGCATAAAAGCTGGGTAGTAGAACCAGGTATGATCAAGTGTTACTTGCCTTGTCGATGATCCATGAAACCTAGAGATTCAAATAACAAGCGGCGCACTCGGTGATCTATCATAGACAAACAACAAGCATACAATAAGTACTCATCTAATGCACGGGTAAATCTCGAATAAAAGATCGACCAGAAATTTCAACTTAAGAACCCTGGTTGCAAAAGAAAAGCGAATCAAACAAAACAATGGAAAAACAACCGCGAAGAAAACAGCTCGGTTCTAGCAAGTTGAAACTAGGTCAAATTTTACAGTAGCAAAACTTTGTTTAAGTTGATTGGTCGGAACGGCGGTTTCGAAACGAAACTCCAGGCGCTTGAATCACCTGATTCCGATAAATGAGCGAGAAGATAAACTAGAACGAAGATCGGATCTGAAATCGTGATCAGAAAAATAGCGGATTAAATCCGATTAAAAGAAAAAACGACGAACGGTTAAACGAACGGACGTTCGTTAACCGGGAATAACCGGTGATCACGTTCGTTAAGACGAACGGTCCGGCGAACGCTCGCTAAACAACAAAACCGGAAATAAAACCGATCTAGGGTTTCGAAAAAAACCCGAAACGACGGAAAAAGAAAACCGGAACGGTTTTTATAAAAAAACCGAACCGAGGGGGAGGGTGGCGCGGCGCGGCTACCTCGACGAGGTGGGGCTCAGCGGGCGGCGGTAATGGCGGCGGGCGACAGCGTCCAGCGGCATCAAGGCGGGCACAAGAAGCGGCAGCGCAAGTGGCGGCGGCTGCGGGTTGGGAGGAGGGGGTGAGGGGTATATAAAGGGGGAGGTAGCTTGGGGAGGGCAAGCAAAGGGAGGAGGAGGAGTCCTCCTCGGACTCGCCGGGCGGCGGCGGGCACTTGTGTGTGTGCCATGAGGGAGGGGCGGGGCAGCTAGGCCCTTGCCAGTGGCTGCACATTTTTTAAAATATCACGCGCAGAAAAACGAATAAAATAAAATCTAAACGGACAACAAAATTTACAAAGTAAATTTTTCCCGACTCCTAAAAATGAGTCGAACAAAATGAACTTTTACATGGGGCCAAAATGCAATTTTTGAAAACACGCATTTTTCCCTAAGGCAAATAATAAAAAAAACGAAAACTCCGAAATAAAATCTTATTTGACTTTTTTATTAAATCTTCATTATTTCTTTATTTTGGGAAAGTCATTTTATTCCCTCTCTCATATTTTGATAGTAGAAATAATTGAAGATAAAATAAATAAAATCAAATGATCCTATTTTCAAAATTTGAGAAAACTCAAATATGAAAATAACGAAATCTCCAACTCTCTCAGAGGGTCCCTGAGTTGCGTGAAATTTCTAGGATCGGCAAAATGCAAGAAAATATGTAATGCATGATGACTTAATGTATAACATTCCAAATTGAAAATTTGGGATGTTACATAATATGTGGCATAAAGCACCATGTTCAAGTAGGGATTACAGCGGGGTGCGGGAGAGTGGACCGCGTAAAAGAGATGAGGATGGTGATGATGATGGTGATGTTGATGAAGACGATCACCGTGGCGATGATTCCCCTCCCGATGGCACTCCGGCGCCACCGGAAGAGAGGAGGAGAGGTTCTCCCCCTTGTGCTTCCTCCTCCATGGCCTCCCCCTAGATGGGGAAAGGTTCTCCCTCTGGTCCTTGGCCTTCATGGCGATGATGGCCTCTCCGGGATACTCCTCCATGGCCACCGGTGATGATGGCCCCCTCCGGCAGGGTGCCGGAGAGGGCCTAGATTGATTTCTCATGGCTACAGAGGCTTGCGGTGGCGGAACTTCTGATCTAGGTTTCTTTCTGGAAGTTTGGGTATATATGAGAGGTGTTGGCGTTGATTTCACGTCAATGGGGTTTCCGGGCTGTCCACGAGGCAGGGGGCGCGCCCCAGGGGGTGGGCGCGCCCCCACCATAGTGGGCAGCTCGGGACTCTTTTGGCCCAACTCCGATACTCCGTGGTCTTCTTCTGGTCTAAAAATAGGCTCCGTCAGGTTTCAGGTCAATTGGACTCCGTTTGGTTTTCCTTTTCTGCGATGCTGTAAAACAAGGAGAAAACAGAAACTGGCACTGGGCTCTAGGTTAATAGGTTAGTCCCAAATATCATATAAATGCATATAAAACATCCTAGAAGGATAATATAATAGCATGAATACTTCATAAATTATAGATACGTTGGAGACGTATCAGCATCCCCAAGCTTAATTCCTGCTTGTCCTCGAGTAGGTAAATGATAAAAGAAACAATTTATGAAGTGTGAATGCTAGCAGGTGCACAAGTTTGATCAATGATAATTTCAGTCACCTTTTCTAGCATCATTATATGTCATAACAGTAGCTCATCTCATAAAAAATTTCATGATCAAGTAACAAGCTATTGACATGTTAAAGTATAGATCATAAACTCTCTTGAAACGAACAAACTATATTCTCAGTCATCAAACAATTGCAATTCATCTTATTTTCAAGAAGGGTCTATGTCAGAGCTTTGATTTAGCAAACTCCACATACTCAACTATCATTTAATCTTTCACAATTGCTAACACTCACACGATATTAATGGGTTCAAAGTTTTAATCGAACACAGCGAAAGATAGGGGCTTATAGATTCGCCTCCCAACCTTTTACCTCAAGGGTAATGTCAACAATAATAGCTCATGATGCCTTACATCCAATTGGATATATATATCAGAATCTTTCCAACACAATGTGCTTGCCAAAGGATAAAATGTAAAAAGGAAAGGTGAAAATCACCATGATTCTTGCATAAGGGTAAGAAATAAAAGTAAAAGATAGGCCCTTCACAGAGGGAAGCAGAGGTTGCCATGCGCTTTCAGGGTTGGATGCATAAAATCTTAATGCGAAAGAACGTCACTTTATATTGCCACTTGTGATATGGACCTTTAGTATGCAGTCCGTCGCTTTTATTTCTTCCACATCACAAGATCGTATAAAGCTTATTTCCTCCACACTAGTCAATCATACATATTTAAAGAGCAATTTTTATTGCTTGCACTGATGACAACTTACTTGAAGGATCTTACTCAATCCATAGGTAGGTATGGTGGACTCTCATGGCAAAACCGGGTTTAAGGGTATTTGGAAGCACAAGTAGTATCTCTACTTAGTGCAAATAATTTGGCTAGCATGAGGGGAAAGGCAAGCTCAACGTGTTGGGCGATCCATGACAATATACTTTATTTCAGATATAAGAAAACATAACCCATTACGTTGTCTTCCTTGTCCAACATCAACCTTTTAGCATGTCATATTTTAATGAGTGCTCACAATTACAAAAGATGTCCAAGATAGTATATTTATATGTGAAATCCCTCTTCCTTCAATATTCTTTCATGAATTGTTCAAGTGACCAATTCAACGTTTGCTAACTTTCAATAAGTTCACTACCTATACTTATTATGTGTGAAGTCATTACTCCCTTGTTATAAGCATATGAAACATATATAAATTCATATTTATGACATTCAATTTATTCAACCATTTACTCATAGGATATACGTGAAGCACATGAGTAAATGACAAACTACTCCAAAAGATATGAGTGAAGAACACTGAGTAGTCAAATAATTAACTAGCCATGGGAGGATTCTTTTTCATTCAAAATTTCAGATCCAATGATTTTATTCAAACAGAAAGTAAAATTGAAAATACGCTCCAAGCAAAACACATATCATGTGACAAATAAAAATATAGTTCCGAGTAAGGTATACCGATAGTTTTGAAGACGAAAGAGGGGATGCCTTCCGGGGCATCCCCAAGCTTAGGTGCTTGAGTATTCCTTGAATATTAACTTGGGGTGCCTTGTTCATCCCCAAGCTTAGGGTCTTTCCACTCCTTATTCTCCTCATATCGATATCTCACCCAAAACTTGAAAACTTCAATCACACAAAACTTAACGAAACTTCGTGAGATAGGTTAGTATGATAAGGAGTAAACCATTCACTTTAGTACTGTCAAAGACAAGGTTAATAATTGTTCTCACACAATGCCTACTGTAACATATCATTTCTATAATTTATATTGATAAATATAAGCCATAGAAACTAGAAAACAAGCAAACTATGCAATGAAAACAGAATCTGTCAGAAACAGAACAGTCTGTAATGATCTGAACATAAACCATACTTCTGCTACTTCAAAAATTATGAAATAAATTTTTGGACGTGAGGAATTTATCTATTAATCTTCTGCAAAAAGAATCAACTCAAAATCACTCTTCTGTAAAAAATGACAGCTAATCTCGTGAGCGCAAAGTTTCTGTTTTTTACAGCAAGATCACATTAACTTTCACCCAAGTCTTCCCAAAGGTCTTACTTGGCACTTTATTGAAACAAAAGCTATAAAACATGATATCTACAGTAGTTTAAAAATGTAAACACACAAAAACAGTAAGGCTAAATATTGGGTTGTCTCCCTACAAGTGCTTTTCTTTAATGCCTTTTAGCTAGGCATGATGATTTCAATGATGCTCACATAAAAGATAAGAATTAAAACTTAAAGAGAGCATCATGAAGAATATGACTAGCACATTTGAATATATCCCACTTCCTATGCCTAGGTATTTTCTGAACACCTAATTTATAGGAACAAGAATCAACTAGCATAGGAAGGCAAAACAAGTATAACTGCAAAACTTTAAGCACATAGAGAGGAAACTTGATATCATTGCAACTCCTACAAACATGTATTCCTCCCTCATAATAATTTTCAGTAGCATCATGAATGAGTTCAACAATATAACCATCACATAAAGAATTCTTTTCATGATCTACAAGCATAGAAATTTTACTACTCTCCACATAAGAAAAATTCTTCTCATTCGGAATAGTGGGAGCAAACTCAACAAAATAACTGTCATGTGAGGCATAATCCAATTAAAAACTAAAATCATGATAACAAATTTCATGGTTAACATTATTATTTATATCATACATGCCATCACAATAATCATCATATATAGCAACTTTGTTCTCATAATCAACTGGAACCTTTTCCGAAATAGTGGAATCATTACTAACTAAAGTTGACACTCTTCCAAATCCACTTTCATAAATATCATACTAAGATTCAACACCCTCCAAAATAGTGGGATCACTAATTCCTAAATTTGACACTCTTCCAAACCCACTTTAGATTATAGTATTATTCATACTCCAAAACATATAAGTGAAGTTCATGGAGCATTCTACAATTAATATAGACTAACCAATATCCAAGCTAAAAATATATAAGTGAAGCACACGAAGCATTCTATAAAACCATACTCAAAAGATTTATGTAGCGACCCGACCTCAGATGGTCAAGTCTCTGTGCTTCCGTGTCATCCCTGGATCGGTAATCTTGGCCTTTACGATTACTCGAAGGATTTATAATGAGTAGCAATCACACACTTATTACATCGAATGTCTCAAAAGAGAACTTATTACAATAATATGGCTTAAGGCCATCTAATACGATAACAGCGGAAGGCTTGGAAGATAAAGTGAGTCCATCAACTCCAACGGCATAGCTGAGCTGCACGGCAATGACCTATCGAACCTTACTCCTCGTCTGAAAAGTCTGCAACATAATACGTTGCAGCCGAGAACGGCCAGCACATGGAATATGCTTTGGCAATGTAACACAATAGAGCAATAACAGAATAATGCTAACACTACATGCATGTTTGGCTGGTGGAAAGCTCTCTGATTCTGATTATGGAAAAGCCAATTTTTCCCTACATCAAAGGAATAAATTTTAATTTAACTATCATGGTGGTTGAAATATCATTGAGAAGGTATAACCCCAACTCAATCCCAATTAAAATAATTAACATCCCAGCAATATTAATTTAGAGTGATGAGATACATGTGAATACTCAAGTACTAGATACTCAGAATTGTCCATAACCGGGGACACGGCTAACCATGATTAGATTGTACACTCTGCAGAGGTTTTTGCACTTTTCCCCACAAGACTCGATCTCCTCCGTTGGATTTCTCACACTACATGGTGTTTGAGAAACGGATGACCGAGACACAGTCTTTCAGAAGCATTAACTCTCTACTTCGGTAGACCATACCAAACCTACAAAACCCACTACCTGCTGATCTACCTCTTCAAGAGCTTCACGTAACTTACTCAACTATGCTAGAGCCCATAATAGCTTGTGGCTGCACACGGAAGTTTCTAGCATGAATAATCTCAGTTCCCTTTGAGCCTAGGTGGCGGTCCATAGGAAGATCACACGGATACCCCGGGATTTCCAAAAACAAAACGGACAACAATGGGTTCCCCAGGTGCCTCAATCCACCCAGATGTGTGTTAAAGTTGCCACCTTAAGTTAACCATTAATTAACAATCTCACATCTGTCACGAATAACTCTCATACCCAACCACGTCTACGAGCATAGCATAGCAATATAAGCAACACGTAGAAGTAACTCCCAAGGGTTTGATAGTAACAGGGCAATAGGTTCCTACCTCATCATCTACTTCCCAACCCACAAATTAATGATATCCTAACCATGCAATGTGCGAGGGTTGAAACTAATGCATAAAAACTGGGTATGAAAAGAGTATGATCAAAGTGTTACTTGCCTTGCTGACGATACGGGAATCCTAGAGACTCGTAGTAACACGCTTCGCACTCCGGGAATTCTATCGCAATCAAGCAACAGCATACATAAGCAACAAGCAAAGATGCACAAATGAAACTTCAACTGAAAGAGGTTGACCGGAAAGTTCAACTTAAGAACTCCGGTTCACAAGAAGAATCAAATCAAACGGAGCAACGAAACTCAAACGGCGAAGAGAAACAAGATCCGTTTACTAATCTGAACTAGGGTCAAATTTTACAGAGGCAAAAACTTGTTTGAGTTGGCTATTCGGAAAGAGAGTTTCGAGATGAAACTCCAGGCGCTTGAATCGCCTGATTCCGATAAACGAGCGAAAAGTTATACTATTTCGAACATCGGATCAGAAATCTCGATCAGAAATTCACGGAATAAATCCGATAAAAAGAAAAACGACGAACGGCTAAACGAACGAACGTTCGTTAGCAGAAACTAAACGACGAACACGTTCGTTAGAACGAATGAACGAGCGAACGCTCGCTAAACAAATAAACCGAAAAAACCGATCTATATAAAAAACGAACTAGGGTTTTTCTAAAAAAACCGAAGGGGTTTTTCTTTAAAAAAACCGGGCGGCGGGTGGCTACCTCCGGCGAGGTCGTCCGGCGGGCGGGGCGACTCCGGCGGGGCTCGGCGAGGGGCGGCGGACTCGAGGCGACGGCGACTCATCATGGCGGGCGGCTCGAGCAAGGCGCGGCGAGGCGAGGGCGGCGGCGGCTCGGGGCTCGGCTCGGGCTCGGTGGTGGTGGTGGCTAGAGGGGGGCTCCGACTTGGGGAGGGCAAGGCGGCGGCGGCGGCGGTGTCCGGGTCGGACACGGCGGCGGCGACGCAAGGCGGGCGGCGGCTCGGGCTGGGCCGGCCTGCCTTTGGGCCCTTGGCTCGGTCAGCTGGTCCTTTTTAAACGTTTCACTAAACTAATAAAAATCCTAGAAAAATAAATAAAAATCTAAAAATACCAAAACAAGTTTTCTCCGTCTAAATAAAATATTTAGAACAAGATGAACTTTTCTTGGCCCCTAAAATGCAATTTTTAAAACATGCAAATTTTTTTCTAGGGCAAATAAAATTCCAAATAAATCAAATAAAAATCTAAATAATAATTTTAACATTTTTCCTCCGATATTTCAACTATTTTGGAGAAGTCATATTATCTCCTCTCATTTATTATTTCAAAATGAAATATTTTCCGGAGAAAAAATAGTTAAAATAAAAAATCCTCGCCTTCACTACTTGATAAAAATCAAATATGAAAATCGAAAAATCCCCAACTCTCTCCGAGGGTCCTTGAGTTGCTTAGGATTTCGAGGATTGCAAACAAAAGGCAATAAAATATGATATGCATGGATGACCTATGTATAACATGCCAAATTGAAAATTTGGGATGTTACAATTTAAGTGAAGCACAAAGAGCATTATATAAGATCATTGAAGGGGTATCTCATACTAGCATGGTTCCTAAAGAAAATAAAAACACAAAGGACACAAATCATGTGAACAAAACAAAAACCGAGGTATACCGATAATTGTTGAAGAAGAAAGATGGGATGCCAACCGGGGCATCCCCAAGCTTAGATGCTTGAGTATCCTTGGAATATTTACTTGGGGTGCCTTGGGCATCCCCAATCTTGAACTCTTGCCTCTATTTATTCTTCTCACATCGGTAACTCCTCGTTCTTCGAACACTTCATCCACACAAAACTTTAACAAAAACTTTGTGAGATCCGTTAGTGTAATAAAGCAAACTACCACTTTAAGGTACTGTAATGAACTCATTATTTATTTATATTGGTGTTAATCCTACTTTATTCCAACTTCTCTATGGTTCATACCCCCCGATACTAGCCATAGATTCATCAAAATAAGCAAACAACACGCGAAAAATAGAATCTGTAAAAAACAAGACAGTCTGTAGTAATCTGGAAGTTTAGTACCCTTGTGCTTCCTCCTCCATGGCCTCCCCCCCTAGACGGGGAAAGGTTCTCCCTCTGGTCCTTGGCCTTCATGGCGATGATGGCCTCTCCGGGATACTCCTCCATGGCCACCGGTGATGATGGCCCCCTCCGTGGGGTGCCAGAGAGGGCCTAGATTGATTTCTCGTGGCTACAGAGGCTTGCGGCGGCGGAACTTCCGATATAGGTTTCTTTCTGGAAGTTTGGGTATATATGAGAGGTGTTGGCGTTGATTTCACGTCAGGGGGGTTTCCGGGCTGTGCATGTGGCAGGGGGCGCGCCCCCCCACCCTCGTGGGCGGCCCGGGACTCTTCTGGCCCAACTCCGATACTCCGTGGTCTTCTTCTAGTCCAAAAACAGGCTCCGTCAAGTTTCAGGTCAATTGGACTCCGTTTGGTTTTCCTTTTCTGCGATACTCTAAAACAAGGAGAAAACAAAAAGCGCACCTGGGCTCTAGGTTAATAGGTTAGTCCCAAAAATCATATAAAATATCATATAAATGCATATAAAACATCCTAGAAGGATAATATAATAGCATGAATACTTCATAAATTATAGATACGTTGGAGACGTATCAATAGGCGGCCAGGGCAGCCTCCTCCAGCGTCTGCTGCGGCGGCGGCATAGCAGCAAGGCGGACGCGCTTCTCCTCCTCCTTCTCAAGCCGCAGAGCCTCCTCGTCACGGCGCAACATATGCTTATATTGTATCTGTCGCTCGCCGACGGCCCCCTCCTCGGCGAGCCAATGCACCTTCCAGCACTCAATGTGGGCCGCCTCTTCTTCTGGCGTGGAGTCGAAGTAGCAGGGAGGCGCACTCACCCACTCGCGGAGCTTTCCGGTCCACGTGTAGGTGTCCTCCGGGCAAGTGGGTGGCGGTGGTGACCGCTTGCGCATGGGAGTTGGATTGTGCTCCGGCTTCGGTTCGGCCTTGGGATCAATGAGGGGCGGCGCCGACGGAGGTCGCGGCACGAACAGGGGCGCCTGGACGGAGTACCCCGCCGCGGAAAAAGCAAGGGCTTGCTCCAGCCCATCCCAATGGGCATCCTCCTCGAGCAAGCTCACATCCAGCGCGTGCTACAGGGCCTCCTCGAGGGCAGCTTGGTACTCCACCTCCGCCTCTTCTTCCTACGGCTCTACCCGCAGGGGCGGCGATGGAAGGTCGTGGTTGATGTGGACGCCGAGCCGCCGTTGCTCCTCGTGTTCGAGGGCAAACCAGGCCTCCCAGTTGGGAGAGTCTGTGGCGTACTCGGGCATCCGCCGCTGTGCCGGCGTGAGATGCGGACCACGCATGCGTCTGTTCTGTCCATGGAACCGTCGGCACAGGGATTCGATGCGGATCGAGGTGCCAGTGGTGCAGTAGCGTCACGTCAGGGTAAGGCAGCGGTTGCCTGTACTACCAGTGCCACTGCGCTTGGTGCACTGGGATGTGCAGACGCTACCGACCTGAGCGGGCACGCGCCGGCGGAGGAGGAGGAGGGGAAGGAGGAGCATGGGAGGATGAGGCCCCGGGGGTGCCCTTGCCCTTGCCGCTGCCGAAGAGGCCCATGACTAGGTTTTGGGTTGTCACCGGCGAGGAAGCACGAAGGAGGTGGGGGAGCCAGATGTGGACAAAAGTGGATGAGCTCCCTCTCCCCTCCCACGCACGCGTGGGTTAAAAAACGACGCTTCCACTGGCTGACTAGTGGGCCCGGTGTCGGTGGTCATCATAAATTAGACGGCGAGCGGTAGTTGGGTGGCCGCCAAGTGAGACCACGACAGACACCAAGGGGACGCGCGGCGCGTTTGGACCGCAAATGCGTCGGCACAGACGCGAAGCAGACGCGTTTTGATTTTGGGTCGGCGCATTGGACCTCCACTTTTGTCTGCACCAATCCAAACAGATGCAGACGGACGATTTAGGTTGCTGCGTTGGAGTTGCTAGATACACTACACCCGAATGTGTATGTGAACAGACGGTGGAAAGAGAACCATCCAATTAGAGTCATCAAATAAGAGCAGACATCCCTCACAAAAAAAGAGAGCAGACACCCCAAGTTATTGATTTTGAATTATTTTTTACATGCAAAAGACACTGAAAACATTAAAAGAACAAAAAATCTACTCCACATCCATGCTGAACGGTTCAGCCTCATCGTCGTTAACGGTAGGCACGAACGAGGCGAGCCGACGGAAGCCTCTTTGCCATCATTGTCGTGTTGGTCCGGTGTCTGTCCTCTGCCTCCGGCCCATCAAAGCGCCCGATGTGTGATGACCCACAAGTATAGGGGGTCAATCATGGTCCTTTCGATAAGTAAAAGTGTCGAACCCAACGAGGAGCAGAAGGAAATGACAAGTGGTTTACAGCAAGATATTAACTGCAAGCACTGAAATTGTTGGTAGTAGTTTGATATGAGGATAATTTGTAACAAGCAAGTGACGGTGACGGTATATAAAGTGCATTAAGGTAGCCCAATCCTTTTGTGGCAAAAGACAGGCCAAAACAGTCTCTTATAATAAGCAAAGCGTTCTTGAGGGTACATGAGAATTTCACCATGTCACTTTCATCATGTTGGCTTGATTCATGTTCGCTACTTAGATAATTTGATATGTGGGTGGATCGGTGCTTAGGTGTTGTTCTTACTTGAACAAACCTCCTATTTATGATTAACCCCCTCGCAAGCATCCGCAATTACGAGAAAAGTATTAAGATAGAATCTAACCATAGCATTAAACTTTTGGATCCAAATCGGCACTTACGAAGTAGCGCATAAACTAGGGTTTAAGCTTCTGTCACTCTAGCAACCCATCATCTAATAACTACTTCACGATGCATTCCCTTAGGCCCTAATAAGGTGAAATGCCATGTAGTCAACGTTCACATGACACCATTAAGGGAATCACAACATACATATCATCAAAATATCGAACACATATCAAGTCCACATGATTACTTGCAACATGACTTCTCCTATGACCTCAAGAACCAAAGTAACTACTCATAAATGATAACCATGCTCAAGATTAGAGGGGTATTAAATAGCATAATGGATCTGAACATATAATCTTCCACCAAATAAACCATATAGTAATCAAGTACAAGATGTAATCAACACTACTAGTCACCCACAAGTACTAATCTAAGGTTCCGGTACAAAGATTGAACACAAGAGACGAACTAGGGTTTGAGAGGAGATGGTGTTGTTGAAGATGTTGATGGATATTGCCCTCCCAAAGATGGGAGAGTTGTTGGTGACGATGACGATGATTTCCCCCTCTGGGAGGGAAGTTCCCCCGGCGGAATCGCTCCGCCGGAGGAAACAAGTGCTCCTACCCAAGTTCTGCCTCGAGACGGCGGCGCTTTGTCCCGAAATTCCCCTTTTGATTTTTCTAGGTCAAAATGACCTATATACCAGAATATGGGCACCAGAGGTGGGCCGAGGAGGGCACAACCCACCAGGGGCGCCTGGGGGCCCTGGCGCGCCCAGGTGGGTTGTGCCCACCTAGTGGGCCTCCTCTGATAGTTATTTGCTCCAATAATTCTTAAATATTCCATAAAAAATCTTTGTGAAGTTTCATCTTATTTTGAGATGTGCAGAATAGGTAACTCCGACGTAGCTTTTTCAGGTCCAGAATTCCAGCTGCCGGCATTCTCCCTCTTTGTGTAAACCTTGCATGTTATGAGAGAAAAGGCATTGAAAATACCCCAAAAAGCATAATTATACATAAAACATTATAAATAACAATAGGAAAACATGACGCAAAATGGACGTATCAGTGTGCTCTGCCGCATTAACGCGGAGCTGACAGCGCCCACGGCATAGAGTGCGGGCACTCTCCATAGAGGAGAGTAGGACCCAGTTAACCTTGATGACGTCTGGGATCACCTCGAAGGTGGTTGCGACCGCAAAATCGGATGTCTGCACAGCCTCCATCTCATGCTCCACCAGTTGGTGTTCCTCAATGAGTGTCAAGTTGTAATGCTTCTCCATCAGCAGTAGACTAAGAGCATACACCAGCGAGGCTTCGACGGCCGCCACCACCTCCGAAAGTGCCTCCTTCCCCTTCTCCATTTCCACCTCCTCCGGGCTCCGACTCCATCTCCTCCTCTTCCGAGCTCATCTCTAGAGAGTTCGGAGATTGGCCCATCTTAATGCGGACCTCGCACACGAGCATCCATGGCGCGGACCTCAACAGTAATTTGGCCGCCCCCAACCCTCAACGCATGACAGGTGCATCCACCATGTATGTGCAGAGGCAATCACTACATGTCGATTGGAAGATGACGACATGCAGTGGAAGAAGCGACTCCGGATGGTAGAGTTTTTGGGCGGGGCCGTCTGACTTTAAGTAGCGGAGGCAAGCGGAGTAGCGATGGTTGCAAGCGGAATAGGCTTCTCGGGCTCTGCACTGAGGTGACAGACAGCCGGTCAGCTTGCGTGAATGCAGGTAGGTGGGCGGTCAGACACGTTGCTCTAAATGCGTGGAGGGTTCTCGAGCACACGCGAAAAGGGCTTGGGTCGATGTGTCGGAGTCCGATGTAGAAGATGTCTGTGCAGTCCCAAACATTCCATAGTTTACTTCTGATTTAAGAGAGTAATATGCCCTGTGTTGGATGGTTAAATATGTCTGAACCGATTGTTACAAACATTTGTAGGCTATTTGGTGATCCGCGTTTTGGTTGCCAAACAAGTTTGAAACATAAGCCCAGCCCGGTTATTTTGACGAAATAGAAAAAGGGACGTCAGTGAGTGAGGGAAGTGGTGGGTGGGCCCCGTCCCCACAGAGACCAAATCCTGGAAGCTCGATATTATTCTCCCAATGCCAATCCCATCCCATTCCGGGCCGCAGCACGAGGTGGCCTCCATCCCTGCCGTCCGAATCATATCAGCGCCCACCTAGGCCCTCCACACACGTGTGGCCTCGAAACCTGCGCCGCACCCACACATACACGAGTATAGGAGAAAGCCGAAACCGCCCAGGTAGACGGCACCGTTACCTCTGGCCGTTAACCCACCCAGGCAGCGGCATAGGGGGATGGCGCGACGGGGTTCCGTCCGTCCGTCCGTCGTTGCTCGGTCGGTCTCTCCCCTGCGGAGCGTGCCGGGTGGCCGCACGTGCGGGCGCGTCGGAGGGAAAGCTGGCGCCTCCGTTCGTGTGCGTGTGCGCTTGTGTCAGGGCCGCGCTTGGCGGGTCCGCCTTGTCGCCTTCTGCGGCTGGCCTAGGCTTGGGTTGGACCGGACGGACGTGACAGACCACCCAGGGATACACATACTCTATGTTACTGTACCGACCGGCTTCTCGCTGTGTATTGCTGCTTGACTGTATACTGAGTATCATTTTCTCCTTCTTTACTGTATCTTTTATGGTAAAAAAGTACTGGTTGTTGTTATCTTTGGATCTGTTTCCTTCTTGTTTATTTGCAACCAGAGTTATCCTTCTTCTCTCTCTCTCTCTCTCTCTCTCTCTACCAGAGTAAACTGGAAGGGAAATGAGGGAGGGGAAACGGGGGCGGGGTGTGAAGCAGAGATGAAAAGCCAAATAGTCGAGGGGAAAGGAGGGAGCAACTTGCTTTGCTGTCTCCCTGACACCTGCAATAATAGTTTCCGCAAAAAAAAAAGACACCTGCAATAATAGGGAAAGAGAGAGAAAGATAACTAGAGGGAGAGAGAGGGTGGGCTGTGTGTGTGTGTGGCTGTAGCAGCAGCAGTGCACCGAGGCCCTATGCTACCGGCCTACGCTATAGCCCTGCGATATCTTTAACCAAAAGTACTAAACCCACACCCCTACACTGCCACCACCACCATGCTGTGCTGGCGGCAGTAACAAACTGTAACCCCCCTCTCTCTCTATCACTCACACATAAATTGTTCTTGCTGCCCTTTTTGCAAAAAAACTACTACCTCCGTTTCAGTTTACAAGTCTTGCACGTTTATCTAGGTTGTCAATTTTATCACCCTAATATAAACTATATAACATAAAAATTATATCTTTTAAAAGTAGAAACTCCGTAGTTTATATTGGTATATTTTTTATAATATATGACTTGTATTAGGTTGGTTAAATTGACGACTTAAGGGTACGCGCACGCTCTGTAAACTAAGAGAGAGGTAGTAGTACCTCATTTTACCCTACTTGTTGGCATGAATGAGCCTCCTTTTGTTGTTATGGGAGGGAGGGAGGGGGTAGCACTGCACTGGCCTCAGGCATGCTACCTCTCTTTTTCTGGATGGGAAGTTGCAGCTCAGCGCTACATATGGAAATGTTCCATCATCGTATTCATCTCCTTTTTATCTTTCATTCATGCCATCGGTCTTTTCTTGTCAAAATGCAGCTGTCTTATTATTTCTTGCTCGTTACGCACTTAACTACGAAACTGAAACATAATCACTTTAAAAAGTACTGACATTCTCACCCCTAGTATTATGCAGCTAGCAAAGGCACCGTCTCCATTTTTAAAAGAATCTGCTGCAACATATGGACAAATTTTGCAGACCAACCTTTTTCTTATGTTGCCAGGATCACAATACAATATTTAATGGCCATCAAAAGGATTGCAGTAGCTGCACAGGCCAAGGGGCGTTTCTGCCATTCTACATGGAGATGACAGGAGAAAATAATCAGCTGTTACTATACTGCAGGCTTGGCGAAAGAGGGCATAGGTAATTCTGAGAATTCCTGTATGTACCAGAAACATAGAGGACTTTTTGGCATGACATCTAGATTACAAGGGCCGCTTCACAGTAAGCTCGGCCTATAAGTTTATGGTTAAAACAAAAATCACAAGGGAGAACTGGCTAGAAGGGAGAGGCGGTTCTTCAAGTAATGCTAGGGAGGAGCAGGACTGGACAAATCTGTGGAACCTTACTGTCTCATCAAAGATCCATATTTTTCCTTGGCGTTTGGCCCGACATTCGCTACCAACGACAGACGTACTGAACAAGAGGAACATGTCCACGAGAGATGCATGTCCTCTATGCGGGGTGCCTGATTCTTGGCGACACGCACTTATCTCTTGCACTCATGCGAGATGCACATGGGCATTGGCTGATCCTGTGTTGGTTTCCACAATGTCAGAAAATCAAGAACCAAGAGCAAAAAACTGGTTGTTCCAGTTGAACGAAAGCTTAGAACAAAGTTTGTTTACCAAGTTCGTGGTGACTCTTTGGTCAATCTGGTTTGCACGGAGACAAGCAATTCACGAAGGGATCTTCCAATCTCCAGCGCAAACTTCATCCTTTGTTGATCCCTACATATCAGAGTTGAATCAGGTTCCCAAACCTGTGGTGCGTCAAAGACGAGGATCGGGGTCCAATGTAATCCGACCCAAATATTTGGTTGGCCTCGGCGGAGGGTGAGGTGAAGATCAATGTAGATGGAGCTGTGGCACACAATTTCCGTGATGGGGCTGTAGCTGCAGTGTGTCGGGATCACATGGGGACTTATATTGGATCCTCGGCTATGCTGTACCGAGGGGTAACTGACCCAACCATGCTGGAAACATACGCATGCAGGGAAGCGTTGGCATGGCGGATGATTTACTACACTGGTACAACGATGTCCTAAACAAACGGTTTAAAACCCCTTTCCGCGACGGCATTTGGAACGTCGCCAAGTGAGTGTGGGCGATAGGGGGTCCTTCCCACACGACCCAGAAATCGTCGGGGATAGGCCCTCGTGGGACCCAGGCTGGGGCCGTGTAAAACCCAATCATTTCCGTAGGTATATACATCCCACACGGTGAATCCCAGAAATCATTTCCGTAGGTATGTACATCCCACACGGTGAAACCCAGAAATCATTTCCGTGGGTATGTACATCCTACACGATGAATCCCAGAAATCATTTCCGTAGGTATGTACATCCCACACGGTGAATCCTAGAAATCATTTCCGTAGGTATGTACATCCCACACGGTGAATCCCAGAAAATCATTTTCGTAGGTATGTACATCCCACACAGTTCTTTGTGTGGAAACATTTGTGCAAGGTGGCCTAACATAAGCAGGTTATTTGCCGGAAGCCGTGTGTGATTGTTAGTTGATCGAACATGCCTACTTTCTAGAAACCGTGCGGGTTGTTTGAGTTCATCGCCCACGGTGCTGTCTGAGTAACCGTTTGCAATAGAAAACCACAATAAGCAGGGTAATTAGCCTGTTATTGATAATCCATGTACTAATCAAACTGATATTTTTTTATAAAACACGCCAGATATTTCATATCCATATAAAAGCAACCAGGATTTCATAATCGAATTACTTCAGATAGCTTCGCACTCGATTCGCCATTACACAACAAAGCACCAAGTTTCACATGCAAGATCAAAACCTTTGGAAACTAGAATCATACGGTAAATAGACAGATGAATCTCATCTGGGAAGCTATGAAGGAAGGAAAATATTGAGCCTTCAGTGATGTTGAATGTCCTTGCAACTTTAGGCCAGTGGCTACGGATAATTGCCCGCCCAACCTTCGTCCTCTTTAGCAAGACTTCAATATTGTACCGTGGGTGTTGAATGAATACCTTCCTCCCCTCTTGAGCATGCAGGTGGTTTGAGAGGTAATCATCGGTGAACTGCTTTGAAAAGTACTGAAAACAAAGCTATGCATAAATCGCTGTTGTAAATTTTGAAATGGCGCAAGGGGTAAAACACAAGGTAAAAGAGTTGGTACCATCCTATAGTTGACTGATGTCTTCTTCATTGTGTAAACAAAGATCTTGCTGTTATTCGTCGCAAGTTTCTTCATCCTAACAATCTTTCTGAGTTTCTTGACTTGGTGATATTCATGGACATCTCATTTCCCCATATGTAAAATGGGTCAAACAGTGGGTCTAAGCCTCTGACAGCAGGACCTACATGTGCAAGACCAAATTGTAAGAAACCTAAATATTGGAATGATTCCTGCAACCACACAATAATGTGCTATTAGCCAAAGGACCATGCCTGAACAAACCTCGATGGTAAACTGTAGTGTCTCCCATTGTTTCCTTGCAACACACATAAGGAAGATCTTGATCAGGTTAACTGAGAGTTGCCATACTATCAGTAGAATATGTATTGAGTACAACAAAATTTGATTCGTGTCACATGCATAACAATACAAAATTGTACCCACAACAAATGAAAATCAAATTGCGAGGCCCTGAACCAAAAGCAGTTAAATGGACAATGCACCAAATGAACCAAAATAGTTAACTGAAACGACATTGCGAGAATAGAAACATGTACTAGAAGATTAGGCAGTTAACAAAACAAAGAATGCTTGAGAACAAGACTACGAAATGTAGCAATTGTTGGACCAAAGTGTTAATCGAACATTACATTTCAGAGGACCAAACTGTTAGCGAACATCAGCTTGCATATTAACATTATAGAGGACAAATCACTAGAAGGCACTGGCGGTGTCCTCGAGAAAACATCACGAACTATATTTTAAAGTAGACAACCGCGTGGCGGTGTCGACGGTGGCCTTGAAGACGAGGTGCTCCTCCAAGCCCTGGCGGTCGACACGCATGGCAGCCATAGCAATCTCGTTCGCGCGTGCGGCCACATGCTACTCAGTTCCACGTTATACTGCTTGTAAAATGGCTGTGGGCGGCGCTTAATTGGAGGAGGGGGGCAGTGATTTCGGTGGAAGGTGTTGCTCCATCAGTCGGGGCATGTGGGACGGGAAAGGAGGAGGATGGTGTGGGTGGGGTGTGGATTACCTGACCATATCGACGAGGCCGCGCAGCAAGAAGAAGGGTCGGCGGCGAGGAGGCCGCGCAGCAAGAAGAAGCACTACTGCAGGATGCTGCTAACGCGACACTACGATCAGAGACCCTTTCACGATACTGTGTGTGATGCATTAATCACAAACGGGGGTGTAAAAAAATGGTCAAAAAAGGTGCAAAACGTCTGCAATGGAGGATGCATCATACACGGTTCAGATTTTAGTTGCGTGTGCGATCCAGGGCATACGGTTGAGCTCAATGAACCGTTTGCGATGAAGCGGAACAAAAGAAACAGGCAGCCTGATGAAGGCGTGTGCGATGTACAACATACGGTTCACTCGGATGAACTGTTTGTGATTAGGCAACATAAAAGAAACGGTCAGCCAGATCAAGGTGTGTGCGATGTACAACATACATTTCACTTGGATGAACTGTTTGTGATTAGGCAACAGAAAAGAAACGGTCAGCCAGATTAAGGTGTGTGCGATGTACGACATGCGGTTCACCCGGATGAACTGTTTGCGTTGAGACAAGAGAAGTTCAATATAACAAATACCATAAATATTGCAAGGTTCACATTCAAAGATTACAACACCCAAATTCAAACATTATGCATTGCGTCATTTACGAAAAGGATCACCACGACAAGTCATGTATGGGTTTGACACAATAACTTCCAATTGCTTTGCCATATGCTCTTCCAATACCAAGTTTGGCATTTTTGGAGGCACTTCCATTCCGCAGTACCAGCCGCCTCTAATAATCATACCATTAATCTTTCCTAATTAAATGCGTGTTCAACCTCAGTACCCTCAGCACCTTTGCTCTGGCAAGAAAGAACATGACGAGTGTAATCTCCGGTGGAGTCCCTTGGTAGGAGTTCAAAGTAATATTTGAGAGATGCAGATCCAGGCATTCGATGTGATTGTCGTTATCAACATCTTCCACCGGGCCTAATATGCACTGCAAAAGAAGAGAACGTAGTAGTGCCTACATGCAGTTTCGAACACTGTTACACGCCCATTTGGTTTGCAGGATTTGTAAAATGCACCAATGTGCCATCTTTGATCTGTCATGATTAACATGGGCATTAATTTGATTACAATCTAGAAACATGTAGCCTTCTTCACAAGAGGTTGGATTGGATGAAAAATTCCCTAAGAAAACTAGTACAGATGAATTCAAAGGAAAAATGCGTGTGGACGATTGTAACAATATGAATGAAGCAACCAATATGGGGTGGGGGTGTATGTCCTAAAATCCTCCAAAATTCCTTCAAAAATCGTAGTACATAGTCATTGTAAACTTGGGAAAAGGTGCAAAAAATTGAACTCCCTTATGGTTAACATTTAACAGGAAAGGAACATCGCCTCGATATCTGACTTCTTCAGCACGGAAAGCATCTCGAAACTGAAAACTTGGTCCAAAGTTGGGGACGACAAATTCTAGTGCCAAGACCTTCACCGTGCCCAGTGCAGGTGAAGCTTATTTGGATGACAGACGAACATACATCTTCAAAACTAGAAATAACGTTGATATCAAGAAGGAGAGGTATATAAGGCGACTGTTGTACCTGAAAGTTGTAGTATTTGACAGACGAGTAGCCCACCACTTTCAATTTTGGCGCAGAAATGACATTGATTCTTGTTGGACCTTGTTGATCAACTACAAGTAATCTCTCAAGTGAAGGTGTGTCCTGGATGACCATATTGTGGTCCACCTTTTGTGATTTCTCGTTGCAGCAACAACAACACACATAAATAGTGCGGAGAGTCCTGGAGGTGATGTGCAAGGTACTCGACCAATTCACCGCCTAAAGACGAAGGAACTCGAGTGCAGTACAGCCGCGGAGCAGGCACTCCATGTCATCCTTTGGGATGCGGACGGCAATGAGCTCGAGGTGCTTCAGTCGTGGTAGAAAAAGAGCGGGCGCGTCATTAGGGGGGTGAAAGTGCTAGTTATCGACTAGAGGGGGGGTGAATATGCGATTTTTATGAAAGTCTTCAAAACATGGAAGTTTCGAAGACAAACAATAGAAATGACCCTACTGATATGCAGCGGAAGGTAAACTACACTAAGCAAGCCATAGTCAAGTATGCAACGCAGTGAAGATACGAAGACAAATAGCAGCTAGGTAGTAAGGATCAGGATGGAAGATGGTATGGAGCCAAACAACGATAGTAGCAAACAGTGAAGACAAATAGGTAAAGCAAACAGGCAATGACTTCACGAAGACAAATTCTAAGTATAGAGAGGGAGAGGATAGAACCAGTCACTTGTTGAGGACACATGATTTGTTGGACCAGTTCGATTCTTTGTGACAAGCTGTCGTCCAGTTAGGGAGGCCGAGATTCAACTCAGAAGACCGCGTCTTCACCTTATTCCCCTTGAGCTAAGGACACCCAGTCCTCGCCCAATTACTCTGGTAAGTCTTCAAGGTAGACTTCCAAACCTTCACAGACTCCGTTCACCGGCAATCCACAATGACTCTTGGATGCTCAGAACGCGACGCCTAACCGACTAGAGGATTCACAGTCCTCAAGTGTAACAAGTCTTCAGGTCACGCGGACAGAAAGACTTCAGTGATGCCTAACACTCTTTGGCTCTGGGTGTTTGGGCTTTGTCCTCGCAAGGATTTATCTCTCTCAAAAGCTTTGAGGTGGGTTGCTCTCAAGCGACAAAAGCCGTGCACTAACTTTGAGCAGCCAACCAATTTATGGTGTAGGGGTGGGCTATTTATAGCCACCGGGCAACCCGACCTGATTTGTCGAAATGACCACAGGTCACTAAGGAACCGACACGTGTTCCAACGGTCGATTTCAAACACACGCCAACTTTACTTGGGCTGCAAGTAAAGTCGACTCATCCAACTCTGGATAAGATTTGCTCTCATTGTCTTCGCTCGAAGACATAGGATTTTGGTTGAGCATCACTTCAGTCACTCTGACTTTGTTCACTTGGACCCCACTTAACAGTATGGTGGTTCCTATGACTCAACAAAGAAGAAACGGGAACAACGAAACAACTAAGTCTTCGCGCTCCATAGTCTTCACTCAATGTCTTCTCACGTCATAGTCTTCAATGTGAATATCTTCATACACCACCATTGTCGTCAATGTCTTCATACATTTTTAGGGGTCGTCTCCGGTAGGTAAACCGAATCAATGAGGGACTACTACCTGTGTTATCCTGCAATTCTCACAAACACATTAGTCCCTCAACCAGGTTTGTCGTCAATACTCCAAAACCAACTAAGGATGGCACTAGATGCACTTACAATCTCCCCCTTTTTGGTGATTGATGACAAACTGGTTGAAGTTTTCAACGGGGATAAAGTACGTGAATTTGTAAAGGATAAAGGTATTGTTTTCATAAGTAGCAAAAGGCTCCCCCTGAAGATGTGCATATAAGTAATTTGCTTTTGGAATGCAAATGCACATGGCAGGTTGTACTTGTGGAGATCCTCTTCAACTTATGACGACAATTCATCATGCATGATTTGATATAACGAAGATAATGACATGCATAATGAAAAATGGACGTCTGCAAAATGACCTAAGTGCGGAAGTTATCATCGCACATGCGGAATTTATCATCGCATCACAGAATAGCAGAAAATGTAGCAGACGACCATCAAGTTTAAGTGTTACAACTCAAAGAACCAAATGTATCAAAAGCGAGAGTTGTAAACACTAGGCAAAAATATAAAGCAACCACCCATATGGACCCGCTTGAAGACTATCAACTCATATGCTTCTCCCCCTTTTGTCAGTAAGAACCAAAAAGGTTTGAAGACATAGAGCCTCTACGCGTTCCCAGAAGGAGTAGGAGTAGATGCAGGATCGGTGTCGGGGTTTGGCGGTGCAGACGAACTTGGTGCAGTGTCGATTCACGCTGAAGTCGTGGGTGTTGAAGTAGTATCATCTTCATCATCGATCACTATGGCATTCATGGTTGCAGCGGAGGAAGAATAGTCAGAGTCCTCAAGAGATGGAGTTCGACGTAGGACAACATTACTTGGGGGAGTGGTGTCAAACTTGAATCTTTCAGTGAAGCCATCGTCTTGAAGATCTGCTTCAGCACTGAGCAATTTCAAACTCTTCCATGATCGCCGACAGGTCTCATGGGTAACAAAATCATTCTTGGTGGCAAGATTGCGAACGTCCACCAAGAGACTTTGCATCTGCCGCTTCAGCCAAAAGTGATGCTTATCTTGTTTCTGATGCAGTGCCACAAGAAGTCTCGGTCATTCAGAACACGAGAGCGCTTCCGAGGCCGTTGGGCAATAGTGCTCTCAGTGGCTTCAGTCTGAGCTTGGTGAGGTAAGCGAGTATTGCCAGCCAATGGATAAACACGAGAGACTGCTTGGACCCCTCAATGGGTTGTGAGAAGCTTTGGTGATTAGCATTTTGAAGACTAAGAGGCTCCTTGGCAGGCTCTGGGTATATGGCTTCAGCTGACATATCAACCTCTGGTAGAAAGATCAGATGGTTGCGAGCAGAGGGCTGATAGTTGACAGCTGAGTGGAGCTTGATGAGGCGCATGACCCACGGAGCGTAGAACTTCAGGCCAAAAAGGTTAGATCCTGATGCAGCCAACTGTCTGATAAAGAAGTCTTGAGCATTGAAGCTGATGCCATTGAAGATGTAAAAGACCAAAGTCTTCATTGCTCCTTCAAGTTTCACTGCTGATGAATGTCCTTTGACAGGCCATAGAGTTCGACTGATGATGTGATAAATGGTGCGAGGCCGATACCCTAGGTCTTCGACAAAGAATTCCTTTGGGTAATCAGCGTCAGGTGGCAGAGGCTTCATCATGCTCAGCATTTGGCTCATGTTGGGCTCAAGCTCATGGAAGATGCTCTCCAAAGCATTTCGGTGAAGCTGACAACCAGGTTCATATAATTCTCCTAGAGTGGGCAGGCCGGTAAGCTCAATGATGTCAAAGGCTTTGGCTTCATGATGGACTTTGCCTATCATCCACTCAAGGACCCAAGTCTTCGGATCTCTGTTGTATCCGTGAATGTGGAGGGTAGCATAAAATTGAAGTAGAAGCTCTTCATTCCAATGTTCCTTGTCAGTCACAAAGTTGAGCAAGCCCGCATCACGAAAACAATCAAGTGCTTCTTCAAGGCAAGGTAATCCAGCAATGGCTTCAGAGTCAAGACGCATATGAGGGAAGATGTGCCCTTGATCATAAAGAACACATGAATAATAGCTGCGCTGCTGATAGCTCCAGAACCAATCAGAGGAGATCCTTGCCCTTGAGTAGGGGTTCTTGGCGCTATCAAAGAAGGTGTTGTGCGCCTTGAAGCCATTAGCATTGAAGGACCCTGGTGAAGTGGCAGTCCACAGAAACACAGGCGGTCTTGGCTTTGGCTTCTGAACCTGAGGCATGTGCTCGACGTGGTAATCAAATTGAGGACCAGCAGTAGGTGGAGGAACCAGAAGAGGCCATTTGACAGTGATTAGCTACCGATAGTTGTATGCTTGCTCGATAGTATGTGGCCTTAGAGGCGGAACAGGAGCAGTGACATTGACTTCAGGCTGCAGATTTGCGTCAGGTGCAACATTGGCTTCAGGTGCTATCACTTCAGGCATCACATTGACTTCAGGCGCCACATTAGCTTCAGCCATGACAACTTCATTGGCTTCAGTGTTGGTGTTGGTGGCCGCCTCAGTGTTGGTGACCTCCACTTCAGAAGCTGGAGGGTCGGACACGTTCTCCTCGAGAACAACTTGCTTGGTAGGGGGTGTGGCAACACGTGCTTCTTCTTCTCTTGTTTCTTCGCGGTCATCGGCTGATGCAGCCGGAATATCTTCAGCCGCTTTGGCTTCAGACTCAGGGATGTTCACAGTTGGAGAGGCTTTAGGAAACACTTGGCATGAAACAGATTGGCGCTTATCTCCTTCTGGTACACTTGACAGATTGACTTGTGGCCTTGGTCGCTGCGAAAGCCTGCGAAGCTTGGCGGCAGCTTGTGGAGATGGAGTTGGTTGGGCCTCAAAGTCTTCATCGTCAATCACCGGAGTGGTGACCTGTGGCGGGGGAGTAACTGGTGTTTCTTCATCACGTGGGGATTCTTGAGGGTGATCAGCCCATGAGTCATCCTAAGCAATTGGCGTCAATGGATGACCAATGATGATGAGTTCGCTGTTCGTGAGAACAGGCGATGATACCACATTGTGCTCGATCTGAGGAAGGACTTCATCATCTTCAACATTGTCTTGATGACCAATGTCTTCAATTTGCGGTGGGTTCAACAATTTGGAATGTCTTCAACCGAGGAGCCTCTGTGGAAGTAGGCTCATGAACTACCATACGTCGTTCTTGGTGTGCAGAATCAGGATGAGCAACAGAGATTGGCTCGACTACAAGGGGCTCTGTGGGAGCAGCCCGATTGCTTTTCTTGGTCTTGCGCTTCTTGGTGGGTGGAGCTTCATCAGTGGTGATCTTGGTTTTTCGCTTGCTGGCCTTGGCTTCAGCTGCCCTGGTTTTCTAAAGCTCCGAAGCCACTGTGGGGACCTTAGGCTTCACACCTATCATGCTGGCTGGGAAGACAATGCGAGGCTCTTCCCGCCTTGATGGTTCAGTTTGATCCACAGATGGCTTCTTCTTCTTGACAGCCATCCTGGGGTCGATGCCAGGACGCCCAAGAGCCTTGCGCTTCTGAGCTTCATTATAAGCATGAACGCACTTGGCAGCAAGAGTCTTCATGCGCTCACGAGAACCTTTAGCTTCTTCAAGTTTCTTGTGAAACGCCTCCTTGAGCTCATGCAGCATGACCTTGAAGTTCTGGACATCCTTCACACTGAGCCTGGCCATATGCTTCTTGAACTGAGCCTTTTCAAAATCAATCTTGTGCTTCAGCTCAACAATTTTCTGAGCAAGAGCTAGCTCAGGAGCAATGGCGCCGTGGAAGGAGACGCTGAGGCCAATTGGAAGTTGCAGATCATCAAAGCTGAGATTGGGGGTGTCAAACCACTCATCAATGAAGTTGTTTATAACTGCCACGCCAAAGAGAGGCAAGTCATTAAAGATTTCTGCTTCTTGCTTGCTCTTTATCAATTGCTCAAGAGCGTCATCGGCAAGATCGTTGTCACTCGACAGATCAATGGCTTCATTCTCGTTTCTCAAAGCAGCAATGATGGTCGAGCAGGGCGGAGGAGTGCATGGGCTTCTTCTTTTTCTTCTCGGTCTTGGAGACGTGAGAGAGATCTTCAGACTGCACACTTGGTGCAAGTGGAGCAGTGGCCAAGGGCTTCACTCGCGAAGCTTTTGGTGGAGTGGAAGGCTTCAAAGCCTTGGGTTTCTTCTGGTTCCTCGGCTTCGGTGGTGCAGGCGCTTCATCAGAGTCAGTGTTGTCTGCAGGATGATCCACATCTGCCCCTTGAACCCTTATATGAGTGATGAGACCTTCTAAGTCATAGAAGGGCCCAACAAGATTTGGTTCAGCTTCGCGTGTGCCATCGGCACGAGGCGCAGAGGGGCCTGGGTTGAAGTCTAATCCATAGGACTTCTTGTTTTCCTTGGCTGAGTTCTTGGCAAATTGAAAGTTGCGCTTGAACAGATTGTCATCTCAACACCATAGCAATGACGATGGGTCGGCATCAGCGGGTTGTGGCTCACGGACCATGCAAGGATAGAAGCCTTGTTCAATGGCTTCACTCTGGACCTGGGTGGAACATTTTTGTACAAAATGTCTCCCCATGGTCGCTTGATGGCATTCTTCTCAGCATACTCCTAGGTCACGAACCTATACTTGTACCATTGTTCTGCCCAATATCTTCGAATCCATTGGATTCGGGTTTTTCTCTGATTGTAGTCCTCCTCTGGATCAGTCTTGTACAGCTCATAGAGGTCAGGGGGCAAATCTCTTGAGGTGTTCCCATGGCGTTGTCTGCCACCCTTCCTAGCTGATTTCTCTGTTGCCATGAAGTTCATACTAAAAGGCTTCAAAACTGTCAAAGGCTTCCGTCTGCTGGTCAAACAGGAACTGGCTTCGGGAGAGTTGATGTGATGCTGTAAGAATTCTGCAAATGAATGCAGACTATGAGAACCAAGGGATTCTCCCACGGACATGTACCTATGACAGCATTAGAGATGCGAGGGAAGGGGAAGAGGTCATATGCATTCTCAGAAGATTTTGAGGATAAATCAGTTTAGAAGACATTGACCTCATAGCGCAAAGACATTCACTTATATGTTGAGAGTCGGTTCCAGATTTGTACGAATCCAAGAATAAGTACAAGTGAGGAATCTAACTATGTGTGAAGCATAAGTGAATATACTAGGAATTTTATGAGATGCAGACAGGATAGATCCTATTTTGTGGAGGCAGAAACCACTTTTGGCAAAAGGGATGAATCTATAGGATCAAAAAGACGGTAAAAAGAGGGTTTTTATTTACCACACGATGAACTGCTAGACGGAGAAGAAGTGGAGGCCGAGCAGTTCGATCTTCCGTGCCCTAACTTGGCGACGGAGGACATCTACGGTGGTGGCGAAGAGGTCGATGTTCGCGGTCGGCGTGGAGACGGCGTCGGACAAGTCACGGCAGCTAAGCGCTCCGTCGCCGGCATCGTCGAGAGCTAGCGGTAGCGCTAGGGTTTGGCGAGGTGGATAGGTGGAAGAAAGATTTTGACAGTGATTGAACTTGCATTTATAGGGAATGGGACGGCACAATGTAATTACGCAGGTGCCCCTGGCGGTTCACATCTAAGGGACACGTGGCGAACATGCAACATACTTGAAGTTGTCCCACGTTCCCACGCCCTCCTGGACTGTCGGATGGTCGTTCCGGCTTCTCCGGGTTTCAGGCAATAAGAATAGAGGATTTAAAACAGATTTAATGTTTGTCTCTGTATCTTCTGCTGACAAGGACGCAGAGAAGACATTCGACAGTTTCAACAGAATGCATATGATTTGGATAGATAGAGTTTGAGGTAGAAAGCATAGAGAGATTAGGGTCCGATCACATTCACTTAGTTCAAAAGATTCAAAAGAGAAGACATAGCTATAAGTGAATGCTGTAGAGGACAGAATACTTATATATATCAGAATACAACCAAGTCAACATAGTGAAGATAATCAAGAAGACACGATGATATCGAAGACAAACCAAATGTGAAGACATAGCAAATGTAACGCCATGAGAAAAACACTTCAAACAGAAGAATTTGGTGGTGGCGTTACCCACCTTATAGGAAGTATTAGACCCAGACACGGCGCACAATTATCGTGGCGCTCCGAAGTCAAATTCCGCTTCAATGTATTCACACTCAGAATGTATGTCTTCATTGATTGAAGATATACTTTACTTCGTGTGTTGCACATCTAAGTCATCAACATGCATAAGTGTTAGGATGTGTGCCTGGTCACAGGACATTTGAGGATTCCAAGATATTTAGCTCACACCGTAACTTGCAAAACCTTTTCTCATCCAAGGGCTTTGTGAAGATATCTGCCAGTTGCTCTTCAGTGTTGACATGTATGATATCAATACCTTCCTTCATGACATGATCTCTGAGAAAGTGATGACGAATTTCAATATGCTTTGTCTCCGAGTGCTGAACTGGATTGTTGGCAATCTTGATGGCGCTTTCGTTGTCGCAATAGAGTGGTACTTGTTTCAGATGGATGCCATAGTTCTTGAGAGTTTGCTTCATCCATAGAAGCTGAGCACAGCAAGATCTAGCAGCAATGTATTCAGATTCAGCTATGGAGAGTGATATACAGTTCTGCTTCTTTGAAGACCAACAGACAAGTGATCGTCCCAGAAAGTGACATGTGCCTGATGTAGACTTGCGATCCACCTTGTCACCAAAGATAATCAGCATCCGAGAATCCAACCAGATCAAACTCTGAGCCCTTTGGATACCATAATCCTAATGTTGGGGTGTAAGCCAAATATCGAAGAATTCGCTTCACAGCTAAGTAATGCGATTCCTTTGGTGCCGCTTGGAATCGAGCACACATGCAAACACTAAGCATAATATCTGGCCTAGATGCACATAGATAAAGTAAAGAACCAATCATGGAGTGGTATACCTTTTGATCAAACTCTTTACCATTGGCGTCAGGACCCAGATGACCTTTTGTTGGCATTGGCGTCGTGTAACCTTTGCAGTCTTGCATTCCAAACTTCTTCAGGCAATCTTTGAGGTATTTCTCTTGAGATATGAAGATGCCATTTCTTTTCTTTAATTTGAAGACCAAGGAAGAACTTCAGCTCACCCATCATGGACATCCGATATTGCTCTTGCATCATGTGTCCAAACTCATCATCAGATTTCTGGTTGGTGCAGCCAAAGATAATGTCATCCACATATATTTGGCACACAAATAGTTCACCATCATATGTCTTCGTGAAGAGTGTGGGATCCAGGAACCAGGTTTGAAGCCTTTGCTCTTCGTGAAGTCTTTGAGCGTGTCATACCAAGCGCGAGGAGCTTGTTTGAGGCCATACGATTGCTTTGTTTAGCTTGTACACCATATCAGGATGTTTTGGATCTTCAAAGCCAGGAGGTTGTGCAACATACACTTCTTCTTCAATCTTGCCATTGAGGAATGCACTCTTCACATCCATTTGATATAGCAAGATGTTGTGATGGTTAGCATAGGCTAGCAGTATGGGAATAGCTTCAAGCCTAGCCACAGGAGCAAATGTTTCATCGAAGTCAATACCTTCAACTTGAGTATATCCTTGAGCAACAAGACGTGCCATGTTTCTGACAACTTGACCATGCTCATCTTGCTTGTTGCGATATATCCATTTTGTGCCTATTATGTTGTGCTTGCAAGGGTCAGGACGCTTGACCAGTTCCCAGACATTGTTTAGCTTGAACTGTTGAAGCTCTTCTTGCATAGCTTGAATCCATTTAGGTCCATAAAGGCTTCAGCAACTTTCTTGGGTTCAGATATTGAGACAAAAGCAAAGTGCCCACAGAAATTTGCTAGCTGTGTTGCTCTTGAACGAGTGAGTGGACCTGGCGCATTATGCTATCAATTATCTTCTCAATCTGTACTTCATTTGCAACACGCGGATGGACTGGACAAAGATTTTGTTCTTGCTGATCATTGTCATCGTTGGGAGGATTGTCTTCAGGCTGAGCATTGTCTTCAGGTTGACTAGGTGCAGAAATGATAAGTTCCTCTTCAGGCTGTGCTTCAGACGACATGATTTCACCAGTTCCCATTAGCTTGATAGATTCACTTGGTGGAGCTTCATCTAGCACATTTGGCAGGTGCTCTCTTTGCGAGCCGTTAGTCTCATCGAACCGCACATCCATAGTTTCAAGCACTTTATAGAGAAAGAGGTTGAAGACTATGTAGGAGTGCTAGTTCTTTACGTAACCGAGCATAAAACCTTCATGTGCTTTCGGTGCAAATTTCGAAGTGCGATGTGGATCCTTGATCCAGCACCTAGCACCAAATACTCTAAAGTAGCTGAAATTTGGCTTCTTACCAGTGAGGAGTTCATAGGATGTTTTCTTCAGAAGCTTGTGAAGATAAACACGGTTGATGACATGGCAAGCAGTGTCAATAGCTTCAGGCCAGAACTTTCTTGGTGTCTTGTATTCATCGAGCATCGTTCGAGCCATCTCAACGAGGGTTCTGTTCTTGCGCTCCACGATGCCATTCTGCTGAGGTGTGTACGGAGCTGAGAACTCATGAGTGATTCCCATTGTATCCAAGTAAAGTTCGAGGCCAGTGTTCTTGAACTCAGTGCCGTTGTCCCTCCTGATATGCTTGATCTTGACGCCATAGTTGTTCATGGCACGGTTGGCGAAGCGTCTGAAGACATCCTGCACTTCAGTCTTGTAGAGAATTATGTGAACCCATGTATATCTTGAATAATCATCAAGAATGACGAAGCCATAGAGACAAGCAGTTGTAGTGAGAGTAGAATAGTGAGTAGGGCCAAATAAGTCCATGTGTAGCAGCTTGAAGGGTTGAGATGTCGTCATGATTGTCTTCGAGGGATGCTTGGCCCTAGTCATCTTTCCAGCTTCGTAGGCACCGCACAAGTGATCCTTCTTGAACTTGACGCCCTCGATGCATATGACATGCTTCTTCTTGGCGAGAGTGTGTAAGTTCCTCATGCCAGCATGCCCTAGCCTCCGGTGCCAGAGCCAACACTCTGAAGCTTTTGCAAGAAGGCATAAGGCAAGCTGTGGCCCTGCTGAGAAATCTACCATGTATAGATCATCTTTCTGGTACCCTTCAAAGACTAGAGACTTGTCAGATTCCATAAGTACAAGACAACGTTGTTTTCCAAATATCACAATCATGTTCAAGTCACAAAGCATTAAGACAGACATTAAGTTGAAACCAAGGGATTAAACAAGCATCACTTTATCCATGAGATTGCAACTCTACCTAGACCCAATACCTTGCTTTTTACCGTGTAAAGAAATGTGATGTGACTCTTGTCAGATGGACGTAAAGTTGAGTCCATGAGAAGACTTCGATCACCAGTCATATGATTAGTGCACCCGCTATCCATAATCCACTATGAAGCATGAGGTGTCATACCCTAGAGTACAGTTAGGGGGATAGGCTTCACCAAGAGTATTGTGAAGCATAAACATTTGACGGGCAAGAGGATTATTGAAGCTCAGATCAAGATTAGGACTAATAGGATGAATGGCAAACGATTCAGGAACAAAATACATAGTGAGACCATTTGGGCATTTGATCTTAGCCCTACAAGATGTTTTAGGTCCCCAAAGCAATAGCATCGACGCCTTTGATTTCCGGTGGAGACCTTTCTCTGCAAAAGAAAGTTAATTCTTCTTAACCACCCACATCTTCGTGGGTGGCTTAGAAGCAATTAGTCTAAGTGCGAGATCTCGAGAACTTGACTTTGGAGCCCTAGCAAATAGCCTTGCAGGAGAAGAACGATACTCATATGAATAAGCAGAAAAGTTCTTAGTTTTATGAACATAGCGGTTTGAAGACACACGCTCATATTCATAAGTCTGAGTATGGTTTCCCTGCAAAACATTGGCGTTAGGGTGACTCAGTTGAGTCCTGTATCTATATGAAGCCTTTGGACCATATGAAGCCTTTGGTCTGGGATTTGTCTTCTTCCCAGGTGATGTCATGATGACATTCACAGGAAGATTTTCAAGACAACTTTTGGGAACCCAGATCTTCTTCATAGGTGGCCCATTCCTGCAGTTAGTACCAATATATCTGGCAAACACTTCACCATTCTGATTCTTAAACAGTTTATAGTTTGCATCAAAGGATTCACCAATGATAACAGGGTTAGCACAAGTGAAGCCAGATAAGGTGGATGGATCCACTGAAGGACCCTTTGCAGCAACCCATGTGGTTTTGGGGTACTGCTCGGGGCTTCGATGGGAGCCATCAACATCCATTTTCCTCTCGAACCCAACACCCTCTTTCCTAGGGTTTCGGTTCAGAATATGCTTTTTGAGGACATCGCACAGTGTCTGATGCCCTTTCAGGCTTTTGTACATCCCTATTTCAAGCAATGTCTTCAACCTAGCATTTTCATCAGCAATAGTAGTGGTGTCCTCAGCAGAGGGGTTAGTTGCCACAAGCAGTTGAAGACAATGCAACAAAGACCAGTGAGAACATTCAAAGAATGAGAGGTAGCATTGTCACGCTCAAGGCATTTTGGACATGGTGGTTCAAATCCTTCTGAAGCGGAACTGATCTGCTGAGCGAAGTGACTCATTCTCTTTTGAAGATCTTCATGAGCCGCTCTCAATTTCTCAAGCTCTTGCTTCCTTTGAAGATAGTCATAGGAGAGCTTTTCATGAGTGGTTGAGAGCGTTTCATGACGACTTTCAAGTTCCTGGTACTTAGTATGAAGATTTTTTATGTCTTCAACTAAGGACTGAGAACGTGTCATTTCCGCGTCCAACAAGTCATCGCTTTTGTCTAACAGTTTTTGAGTATGTTCCATAGCTTTCTATTGTTCAGTAGCAATTTTAGCAAGTGTTTTGTAGCTGGGTTTGGATTCACAATCAGAGTCATCTTCACTTGATGTTTGAAAGTAAGCATCACGTGATTTTACCTTGGCACCACGTGCCATGAAGCAGTAGGTGGGAGCAGAGTCGTCCTTGTCATTAACTTCAGCGTTGGTGACGGAGCCATTGTCTTCCGTGTTGAAGATAGACTTGGCAACATAGGCTGTGGCTAGAGCCAGACTTGCAATGCCAGGGTCGGACTCCTCTTCAGACTCCACCTCCGCCTCGTCAGAAGCAGATTCCTCCTCTGAATCCATCTCCTTGCCAACAAAAGCACGAGCCTTGCCAGATGAGCTCTTCTTATGAGATGAAGACTTGGATGAGGACTTGGAAGAAGAATTTGAGGATTTGTTCTTCTTCTTGTCATCAGAATCATATTCCTTGCTCTTCTTCTTCTTCTTCTTCTTCTTCTTCTTCTTCTTCTTCTTCTTCTCATTGTCCCACTGTGGACACTCAGAGATGTAGTGTCCAGGTTTCTTGCACTTGTGACATATTCTCTTCTTGTAGTCATGAGTGGAGGCTTCATCATTTCTTGAGCTGGATCATGAAGACTTTCTGAAGCCCTTCTTCTTAGTGAACTTCTGGAACTTCTTCACAAGCATAGTAAGTTCCTTTCCAATGTCTTCAGGATCATCAGAACTGCAGTCAGATTCTTCTTCAGATGAGGATATAGCTTTTGCCTTCAAAGCGCGAGTTCGGTCGTAATTTGGACCATAGATATCTCTTTTCTCAGATAGCTAGAACTCATGTGTGTTGAGCCTCTCAAGTATATCAGACGGATCGAGTGTCTTGAAGTCAGGGCGTTCTTGTATCATGAGGGCAAGGGTGTCAAAGGAGCTGTCAAGTGATCTTAGTAGTGTCTTGAAGATTTCATGCTTGGTAATCTCAGTGGCGCCGAGAGTACGAAGCTCATTTGTGATGTCAGTGAGGCGATCAAACGTGAGCTGGAAATTTTCATTGTCGTTTCTCTTGAAGCGGTTGAAGAGGTTGCGAAGAACACTGGTCCTTTGATCTCTCTGGGTTGAGACGCCTTCATTGACCTTGGAGAGCCAGTCCCAGACTAGCTTCGACGTTTCCAGAGCACTCACACGGCCATACCGTCCTTTGGTCAGATGACCACAAATGATGTTCTTGGCAGTTGAATCCAGTTGAATGAACTTCTTGACATCAGCAGGGGTGACACCTTCACCAGTCTTGGGAACGCCGTTCTTGACGACATACCAGAGGTCGACATCAATGGCTTCAAGATGCATGCGCATCTTATTCTTCCAGTAGGGATATTCAGTTCCATCGAAGATGGGGCAAGCAGCGGAGACTTTGATTATCCCTGCAGTCGACATAGCTAAAACTCCAGGCGGTTAAACCAAATCACACAGAACAAGGGAGTACCTTGCTCTGATACCAATTGGAAGTGCTAGTTATCAACTGGAGGGGGGGGGGGTGAATAGGCGATTTTTATGAAAGTCTTCAAAACATGGAAGTTTCGAAGACAAACAATAGAAATGACCCTATTGATATGCAGCGGAAGGTAAACTACACTAACCAAGCCATAGTCAAGTATGCCACGCAGTGAAGATACGAAGACTAATAGCAGCTAGGTAGTAAGGATCAGGATGGAAGATGGTATGAAGCCAAACAACGATAGTAGTCAAACAGTGAAGACAAATAGGTAAAGCAAACAGGCAATGACTTCACGAAGACAAATTCTAAGTGAATAGAGGGAGAGGATAGAACCAGTCACTTGTTGAGGACACAAGATTTGTTGGACCAGTTCCAGTTGTTGTGACAACTATACGTCTGGTTAGGGGGGCTGATATTCAACTCAGAAGACTGCGTCTTCACCTTATTCCCCTTGAGCTAAGGACACCCAGTCCTCGCCCAATTACTCTGGTAAGTCTTCAAGGTAGACTTCCAAACCTTCACAGACTTCGTTCACCGACAATCCACAATGACTCTTGGATGCTCAGAACGCGACGCCTAACTAGCTAGAGGATTCACAGTCCTCAAGTGTAACAAGTCTTCAGGTCACGCGGACAGAAAGACTTCAGTGATGCCTAACACTCTTTGGCTCTGGGTGTTTGGGCTTTGTCCTCGCAGGGATTTCTCTCTCTCAAAAGCTTCGGAGGTGGGTTGCTCTCAAACAACAAAAGCCGTGCAATTTATGGTGTAGGGGGTGGGCTATTTATAGCCACTGGGCAATCCGACCTGATTTGTCCGAAATGACCCTGGGTCACTAAGGAGCTGACACGTGTTCCAACGGTCAGATTTCAAACACACACGCCAACTTTACTTGGGCTGCAAGTAAAGCTGACTCATCCAGCTTTGGATAAGATTTGCTCTCATTGTCTTCGCTCAAAGACATAGGATTTTGGTTGAGCATCACTTCAGTCACTCTGACTTTGTTCACTTGGACCCCACTTAGCAGTACGGTGGTTCCTATGACTCAACAAAGAAGAAACGGAAACAACAAAACAACTAAGTCTCCGCGCTCCATAGTCTTCACTCAATGTCTTCTCACGTCATAGTCTTCAATGTGAATATCTTCATACACTACCATTGTCGTCAATGTATTCATACATTTTTAGGGGTCGTCTCCGGTAGGTAAACCGATTCAATGAGGGACTACTACCTGTGTTATCCTGCAATTCTCACAAACACATTAGTCCCTCAACCAGGTTTGTCGTCAATACTCCAAAACCAACTAGGGGTGGCACTAGATTCACTTACAGGGGGGAATGGCAGTTCATGAACTTGGTGAGGCGCAGCGTGGGCGCGAAGTGGAGCGTGGACATTGGCAGCAAGCTCATATGCCCATCATTATAACTTAGCTTCTCGAGCTGAACTATGGCGCGGGATCGGAACCACTCGTCAAGCTTGCCTCGCTCCCTGCCATTGGAATAGAACTTGCCCGCGGTAAGGCCTTTGATTGGGCCATGGTGACTGCCGAGGATCTGGAAGAACGCATCCAAGCTTTGGTGATAGCCATGGCATAGCTTCTGGGCGTGGAGGAGGTCGACAGGGGTGCGGAGCCATAGGGTGCGCCACCACCAGGAAACGGCGGTTGTCCTCGCCCGATTTCTGATTGGGAGGAGGGATATGATGACTATCAACATATCATCGGGGAGGTTGTTGATGAAGTCTAGGCCTGCTGGAGTCGCTTGCTGTTCTTTCTCGACCCGCCTCCGCTTGTTGGCGGCCTCGTTCTCCACCTCGTCGGCGGGGACGGGAACCTCTATCTCCATATTCATGCCGTGCTCCGGCTTCAAAGAGCCCCGGCGTCGCCACTCCCTCCGATGGGGCGCTTCGGCGGCATCCTCGTACACTGACGACTTTGAGGACTCAGAGCGGCGTCGAGGATGCGGGCGGAGAGAGAGGAATTGTGTGTGTGTGGCGAGGATGGGGGGGTGCGGCCGCTCGGCGTCGCCATTAATATAGACCAATGGGAGCAAGGCGGGTGGCGGTCCAAGACTATCTTGCTTCCCGGTGAGAACGACTGCTTAATCTCTAGTATGAATGAAATCTATGCTTAATTACTAAATTTTAGTTGCAAAAAGTAGATAGTGATATTGATTTTTAGCTGCATATTTTGACAAATCACAGTGTCTCTTGGCTTAGCGCCGAAGTCTGGCTTTAATTTGCATACCGTAATCTAAACCGTTTGTGTTGAAGAGATGAACATAACGTGCGTTGAACAGCTTGTACGCTTCCCGGTGAGCCTGCACACCGGATTGCGCTCGCACGCCTCCCGTTCAGTCAAGCAGCTGTCCACACGGGACTTCCTATAGCCATTAAAACCAAGACCTGTGGCGTCACGTGAATGGTTAGCCGAACGCACACGGTTTGAGTTGTACAAATGTTTGAGATATTAAAGTGGCAACTATTATTTTTCAGAATGCCTTTGTTGGCTCTCATTATTTGAGTGCGCCTTCTCTCAAAATGGACACGAAAAATACCAAAGCATGTCGGATGCCCTTCCATGATAGCATGCCAAGTTTCATGAATTTCACACGAGTTTTGGATTTACTAGAATTTAAAAACCAGGCATCTAAATGTTTTGCCGGCAATCAACGGTGCCCTGGTGTTTGAAATTAACTCCCATTTCTTGCATGGGACCTAAGCATGCACCCAAGGACACATATTTGATTTTTCAACCAATTTATATACCTTTGGAGCATGCGCATGTAGTTCAAATTTGAATTATGCACATAAATGCATTGAAAACTCAGTTAATGCATAAAAATGTCCAAATGAACCCCAAAAAATCACAAAAATTCAAACAACACTTCTGTTGTTCTATGTTGACACGAGAAAAAAACTTGAAAGCAATAAGAGTCAATAGATATTGTTTCGTCCCCAAAGGTGGGACGTTCCCTACAGTAAACCATCATGCTTGTTATGAGAAGCTCCTGTTTGTGAGAAGCATATACCCAAACTTGCCCCAAATGGGACAAAATTTGTACCACGGCATGTTGATGCCGCTCCATGATAGCATGCCAAGTTTCATGAATTTCAGACGAGATTTGGATTTACTAGAATTTAAAAACTAGGCATCTCAATGTTTTGCCGGCAATCAACGGTGCCCTGGTGTTTGAAATTCATTTCCATTTCTTGCATGGGACCTAAGCATGCACCCAAAGACACATATTTGATTTTTCAACCAATTTATATGCACTGGAGCATGCGCATGTAGTTCAAATTTGAATTATGCACATAAATGCATTGAAAAATCAGTTAATGCCTAAAAATTTCCAAACAAACCCTGAAAAATCACAAAAATTCACACAACACTCCTGTTGTTCTATGTTGACACGAGAAAAAAACTTGAAAGCAATAAGAGGCAATGGATATTGTTTCGTCCCCAAAGGTGGGACGTTCCCTAACGAAAACCATCATGCTTGTTGTGAGAAGCTCCGGTTTGTGAGAAGCATATACCCAAACCTGCCCCAAATGGGACAAAATTTGTACCACGGCATGTTGATGCTGCTCCATGATAGCATGCCAAGTTTCATGAATTTCAGACGAGTTTGGGATTTAATAGAATTTAAAAACCAGGCATCTCAATGTTTTGCCGGCAATCAACGGTGCCCTGGTGTTTGACATTCATTCCCATTTCTTGCATGGGACCTAAGCATGCACCCAAGGACAATGATTTGATTTTTCAACCAATTTATATGCACTAGAGCATGTGCATGTAGTTCAAATTTGAATTATGCACATAAATGCCTTGAAAACTCACTTAATGCATAAAAATGTTCAAACGAACCCTGAATAATTCCAATTCTTTTATGATCACTTCAGATAAAAGGTCTAGCAATTCAAACACCGTCCATGGCCGCTGTGACCCCATTATATAATTCAAATCAAGACCAAAAATCAAGTAGATCTCACACAGTTTATTATAACCAACCGTGTGAGATGCAACACAAAATATCTCCGGACCGTGTCTGAATAAGCGACCGTGTCTGATGACAATTTGCGCGCCAGTTTTTTGTCTGATGCGATTCCAAATTTTTGGCTTCCACGGAAATATCTACCTCCCCCTCCCCCTTAACAAAAGCCACATTTCCCCCCCTTTCCGCCATCCTTTCCAAGTTGAAACCTTCACTCCTTGCTTGCAGCGCAGCCGCCTCCTCGCTGGAGACCCTCCTTCATGCTGCTTGGCCTCGCCTATCCAGGCAGGTAATCCACACCCGACCCCCATCCTCCTCCTTCCACATCCCACATGCCCCAACCACCGGCGCGAGCACGACACCTTCCACCCAAATCGCCGACCCATCCACCAAATAAGCGACGACCTAAGCCATGGTGCACGCAGTATAGCCAGGACCTCAAGGAGCATTTAGCGGCGGAGAAGCAAATCGCGGCTGCACGCGCGGATGAGGTCGCGATGGCTGCCATTCATGCTGACCCCCAGATCTTGGAGGAGCACCTCGCCGTCGAGGCCACCATTGACGCCTCGCACGCCGACGCCGTGACGCGGTTGGCTACTTTAAATGATAGTTCGTGGCGTTTTCTCAAGGCCAGCATTGGTGCCTTCGACGAAGACTACGAGTGTTTGCTCAGCGTGCACGTGCTTACCTCATCTCGAGAGCCAGCAGGTTGGTGCCCGGAGTGGCTTAGGCAACTCACCACTACAACGAGGGCACCCACGATGCGGAGGCCTCGCCCTCTTCCATGTCCAAGGATCCAATCGTCATCGATATCTCCGACAATGAGGAGTAGCTTGTCTTATTTGCTCACTATAAGGACCCATGTTCAATTTGCTAGCTATTGCCTTTCCTTAACAAATTCTAGTGAATTGTGCTATCTACTTTCACCATGCTATGTTCTGCTATAGTTTATATGTTCTATATGTCGTGCAATGTGGTGTTCAATTAACTGCTTGGTTCAATTCTGCAAATGTGATGTTCAATTCTTCAGGGTGCAATATTTCCAAGTTGTTAAGCATGCTTTGTTTGGTTAACTGTCTAATCTTCTATTAGGAGTATGTTATATTGTTCAATTGGTGTTTACTTAACTGCTTGGTTCATTTGTTGTGGCTTGGTTCACTTATTGTGGTGTTTAGTTAACTGCTTGGTTCAATTCTGCAATGCGATGTTCAATTGTTGTGGCTGCATTCTGTTATTGTATACCATGTGAGGAATAAATCGAATTTGGTTGTACTAAATACACAAGATACAAATAAAATTGCTATATTTCCAAGTTGTTAAGCATGCTTGGTTTGGTTAATTGTCTGATCTTCTATTAGGAGTATGTTATATTGTGCAATGTGGTGCTCAGTTAACGTTTGGTTCTTTTGTTGTGGTGTTTAGTTAATCGCTTGGTTCAATTCTGCAATGCGATGTTCAATTGTTGTGGCTGCATTCTCTTATTGTATACCATGTGAGGAATAAATCGAATTTGGTTGTACTAAATACATGAGAAACAAATACAATTGCTATATTTCCAAGTTGTTAAGCATGCTTGGTTTGGTTAACTGTTTGATCTTCTATTAGGAGTATGTTATATTGTGTAATGTGGTGCTCAGTTAACGTTTGGTTCATTTGTTGTGGTGTTTAGTTAACTACTTGGTTCAATTCTGCAATGCGATGTTCAATTGCTGTGGCTGCATTCTGTTATTGTATACCATGTGAGGAATAAATCGAACTTGGCTGTACTTAATACATGAGAAACATATACAAGTGCTATATTTTCTAGTTCTTAATCATGCTTGGTTTGGATAAATGGGTTTTCCATGTGGCTTGAATTAATCTGATGAATCTGCAATGTGCTTATTTATCATCAACATATTTTACTGATAGAATGCGAACCCTTACTTAACCTGATGACTAATGTGTTGCAGGGAAACAATGGGAAGCATTGAGGATTACAAGATGGTACTAACTATTATACCTTGCCTTTTTGTATTCCTTTGCCCCATTTCCAATATAGAGAAGATATTTATGCACATCCTTGTTTTCAGGCTTCACTGATGATTACCTCTCAAACCACCTCTGTGGTCAAGAGGCGAGGAAAGTTTTCATACAACACCCACGGTTCAATATTGAAGTGTTCCTGAAGAGGACGAAGGATGGACGGTCAATCATCCACAGGCACTGGCCTAAAGTTGCAAAGACCTTCAGCAGTTTTCCAGATGAGATGCATCTCTCTATGTACCGTCTATGATGCTAATTTGAAGGGTTCTAGATGTTGCATGTGAAACTTGCTCCTGGTGCAGTTGTGTAATGGGGTAGCTGAGTGCCAAAGCTAGATCATGTTGTACTCTGATGTATTTCAATTATGAAATCCTGCTTCCTTTATATGGAAATGGAATATATTATGTTCTTAATATGAATGTCAATTAGATTAGTAAATGGATTATTAATAATAGGGCAATTAGCCCGGTAATTGGCCAATTAGCTTGCTTCCTATTGCATACGGTTAATGAGAAAACACCGTGGGCGATGACCTAAGGCAACACACACAGTTTCTAGGAATAAACCATGTTGGATCAATGAACAATCACACACGACATTCTCTTCAAAACTGTTTGCGTTAGGCCACCTTGCGCAAACGTTTTCCTTCTAGTGACTGTGTGGGATGTATATACGAACGGAAACGTTTAGTGGTGACTGACTGTGTGGGATGTACTTACGACCAGAAATGATTTTGCCTGTATAATTGTATTTTTAGCACAATTGTATGTATTTTTGTATTTGAGTGCTCGCCTGTCGCACACGACCTCATTTTGCTGAGAGTGTGTGCAAGGAGGGCATATCCCCAACTGTTTCTGGGTCGTGTGGGAAGGACCCCCCTATCACCCACACTCACTTGGCGACGGTTCCAAATGCTGTCGCGGAAAGGGGTAAAAAAACCGTTTGTTTAGGACCGACGCGCACCAGTGAAGGGTTGCTGGCGAGGAGGTGGCACTGCAAAAAGAAGGGTCGCCGGCGAGGAGGCGGTGCTGCAAGAAGAAGGGTAACCGGCGAGGAGGCGGCGCTGCAAGAAGAAGGGTCGCCGGCGAGGAGGCTGAGCTGCCAGTAAGCAACAGTGAAGGTTTGAACTTGGAAAGCAAGGAGGAACAGTGGAAATGTGGCTTTTGGTAGGAGGGAGGGGGCGGGGAGATAGATATTCCCACGGTGGCAAAAAAACTTCGCTCTGTGCCGCGAGAAACTGGCGCGCAAGTGTGGTTCAAGTGGGGGCGATGGACTGAAGACGACAAAGCTTCCTGCGTAAGCCAGACAAGACGGTGCGCCAAGATATTTTATATTGAATCCCACACGATTCTTTCTAGTCAACTGTTTGTGGTATACCTGATTTTTTTATTACGTTCTGAAAGACAAAATGGTGTTACAGAGGGAAAGGCTGGTGTTTGAATTGCTAGAACATTTACGTACAGTGAACATGCAACTAGTACATGAGTGTCGTGCTTAAATTTGGAATTATTCCGGGTTCATTTGGCATTTTTATGCATTAATTTAGTTTCTGGGCATTTAATGTGCATAATTCAAATTTGAACTACAAGCACATGCTCCAATGCACCAAAGTTTGCTGAAAAATCACATGTGTGTCTTTGGGTGAATTTATAGGTCCCATGCAAGAAATGGGAATAAAATTCAAACATCTGGGTGTAAATGGCTCGTAGGAATGATTGAGAAACTTGGTTTTTTAATTCCTGTAAATCCAAAACATGGCTGAAAATCATGAAACTTGCCATGGTGTCATGACATGGCACGAACATGCTGCAGTAATTTTTTTGGCCGAATTGGGACAAGCTTTGGTGTAAGCTTCTTGCAAACCGGAGCTTCCCTCAAGAAGGCTCCTGGTTTCGAGAGGGAACGTGTCACCTCCGTGTGCGAAATGACATATGTACACTGCCTTCACCCGCCTTAATTTTTTTACATAGGCAGATTAGACCAAATAGAAGTATCGTGCTAAATTTTGGAATTATTCCGTGTTCGTTTGTCGGTGTACTAGAGTAGGGGTACCCTAGTATCCCGTACTCGTGCACGGACAGTTGCAGCACCCCGCGGCAGGGTTTGCCTCGTCACCGCCAAGATCCTCCGTGGCTCCTTTGGAGCCATTCAAGAACAAACTATTTGATTAAGAAGACAAGGCCCCGACAAGAGGAGCTTGTCGAGAAGGCCACTCAAGGCATGCAGAAGACAAGGCCCCGGCAAGAGCAGCTTGCCGGAAGGCTCGAGCGCGACAAGCCTCCTGGACGCGACAAGGATTCGGCCACGGCAAAGGCGCTTGCCGCTGACAAGCAACCTCTCTCCATCTCCGGCTCCACTCATCCAGAACGCGTGTCGCCATGGGACCATTCCATGCGTGCGTGTCGAGAGGTCAGGCAGCCAGCGGAGAGCAGCGATAAGCGGCGCCGACAAGCTTGCCATCGTGGCGGCGGAGGCGCACTGACGGTCTCTGTTGCTTTGTTTGAGCGACAGCGGCGGGCATTTATTGCTTTTGTCCCTTGCCGTCACGAGTTAGGTATTTTGCATCATACACCTTTGCTCGAGTAGGTGTACCAACTCCTGTTTTACATTTGTACCCTCGCCTATGTTGCCACCGTCGGAGACCCTTGAGCATATAAAAGGAGGCCCATGCGCAACGTAGAGGGGGTTCGAGTTTCGGTTCATTCGACTCACTAGAGACCAGATACACTCACGCTAGGTTTTGTAGCTCGCATCGCTCCCTAGCAAGAACACAATACATCAAACAAGCAGCAGTAGGAGTTTTATCTCTACGGAGAGCTCCGAAGCTGGGTAAACTGCTCGTGTGCCTCGCCTCGATCCGCTCTTCGTGCGATCTCCGCCCCCCTCCGAACCACGAAGGGGCCTGGTCCGCCGGCCCCATAGGTGTTCGTTGGTACGATCAGCCTCCCCGACATCTTTGGCGCGCCAGGTAGGGGGCGTCGAGGCCGTGTGAATCTGATCCGACGTTCACACGAGCAGCGTCCTCAACATCTTCCTCAACATGCCACCGAAGAAGAAGGCTTCAGCGGCAGCAGAGCCGTCCGCGTCGTACCCACCCTCGCCGCAGCAAACGGGTGGTGGGGCAGACGCCGGCGGAGGAACGGGTGCCGACGAAGGTGTCCGCGACGTTGCCAAGTCCAAGGACAAGGCCCCGCAAACCTCGGCGTCCGCGCATCCCCCGCGCCCATCTCAGGAGACGCGGGACGAACAATGTCATGGCGTTCACAATGCCATACGTTCGTTGGATCGAGACCCTCAAGACCAGCATGCGCGCCAATATGCTGGTACGAGTGAGATACGGTCGCCCGGACGGGGTGCTGCTCCTTCTAACGTAGTTAGAAGTCCGAGCATATCCCGCTCCTCGCACAGTTCGCCAATGCCACCCACTACTCCAGTAGAAGCTCTGGCGAGAGCTCAGTTGCTCCTCGACTACCCTCCAACGGCCGACAAGGTCGACGAGTGGAGGGCCACTCTCCAGAGCCTCATCGGCTTTGCCAACGGCGACGCCCGCGGCAACCAACGCCATCGTTGCCGCGGCAAGACGACAAGGCACGAGCCGGTGGCGACGAGACTGCCGGAGGTGCAACCACCATGCACTCTCCGCCACGAAGGCCAAGATCGCCGACTCACCGGATCCACCTCGACAGCGACTCCACCGCGTCATCGGATCCGCGAGCTCGCCGCGATCAGCGCCAAGTTCTTCATGAGCGACAACAAGAGGACGCTCGAACTCGCATCGAGCGCCGGAGAGAAGCGCGACGTCAGTCCGACAAGCGCGCTGGGCCTTCTGTTGACATGCGCGCGCCGGAGGAGCAAGTAGACATGCCGTCGCGGTAGGTTGCCCCTGCGTTCACTCGTGAGCTGCGGCAAGTCCAGTGGCCCAGCCGTAAAACTTCAAACCGGGCGTGCGGAGAAGTATGATGGCGGGGCGCATCCGTCGGAGTTGCTCGGCATCTACACCATCGTGGTGCAGGCTGCGGGGACGGGACGACAAGATCCTCGCCAACTACTTCCCGCTCGTGCTCAAGCCCAACGCCGATCTTGGCTCATGCACTTGCCGGACAGCTCCATATCCTCTTGGGCAGATCTGTGCCATCGGTTTGTTGGCGCCTTCACGGTGGCCACAAACCTCATGGCCAAGAGAGTGACCTTCATCTGCCGCCCGGAAGGAAGGAGAGTCCTGCGCAAGTTCATTCGGAGATTCAGCCGTGTGCACTACAACATCCCGGATGTCCACCCCGCCGTGGTGATCAGCGCGTTTCATCGTAATGTGCGGAACCGCAGGATGAGGGAGGAGATGGCGATGTGCAAAGTCAAGGACGTCGATGAGCTGTGCGCCTTGGCCGACAAGTGTGCACGCTACCGAGGAAGGAGGAGACTCCCGAGGAGAGAATGCGGAAGGTGGATCGGCAAGGAGGAGACCGCCCGGCAAAGAAGAGCCGTGGCGGAGGCAACAGGAAGAAGAAAGGTAGAGAAGTGCTAGCTGTTGAGCAGTCCGCAACGGAGGTGGCGACAAGAACGCCAAGGCTGGTGGCTCCGGCAAGGAGGTTGCCGGCCGACGCCAACCACCGGCCGGTGGCGGCCGCCGACAAGCGGTGACAGCTCCGGCAAGCGATCTTTGCAAGATCCACCGCACTAAGGGCCACGAACTCCGAGCTGCAAGAAGGTCGAGCAGCTTGTCGAACAGCAGAGGGCTGAGTAATGCGAGCGGTAGCGACAAGGATAAAGCCCAGAAGGTGCCGGGGAGCAAGCAAGAAACGCCCGGCCGGGGAGGACGCCGTGGCAAGGCCAAGCAACGGCAAGGAGACAGACCTCCTCGCGGCCGCGACAAGGATGAAGATGATGACGACGACGAAGATATGGAAGACGACGACGCCGATGAGCAGGAGTTTCAGAAAGCCACAGAGGTCCTCTGCGTTGATGGGGGTGCTTCCCTGCATACCTCCCACCGCCAACTCAAGCAATGGATGCGGGAGGTCAATGCAGCGGAACCATCCGTAGAGTCACGCAAGCCTCTCAAGTGGTCCAAAGACGCCTATCATTTTTGATATTGAGGACCACCACGATCGCATAATCATGCGGTCGGGTGCCTGCCGATGTTGGTCTCACCAACCATCCGCAACCTCAAGGTCACCAAAATGCTAGTTGACGGCGGGGCCGGCTTGAATCTGATCTCCTCCGCGGTGCTCCAGAAGCTTCAAATCCCTGACAGCAAGCTCGAAGAGACCGGCACCTTCCAAGGAATCAATCCGGGAAGGAGCAAGCCGAAGGGGAAGATTACGTTGCCGGTAACATTTGGCAGCGAGCTGAACTTTAGGACTGAGAGGGTCACATTCGACGTTGCTGATTTCCCATTGCCTTACAATGGGATACTTGGTCGTCCAGCTCCCGCCAAGTTCATGGCAGCCTCTCACTACGCCTACAACTTACTCAAGATGCCAGGCCCGATAAGCGTCATCTCTGTCCATGGCGACAAGAAGGATGCCCTTATCTGTGCCGACAAGATCTACCGGAATGCAGCAGCCGCGACAGATTGCCCGACACTTGCCGCTGAAGCTCCCGGGGGGAAGAAGACGAAGTCCAAGTCCGCAAGAAGAGCTCGATGCTTACTCCGCAAGCGCACCTCTTCGAGTGCTGCGCTACCGTCGAGGACGCACCACAGAGCTCCACCGGCAAGTGCAAGAAGATGGTAGCTCCGCCAAAGACCAAGAAGGTGCCCGCCAAGGAGGACGGCACTGGTGGTACCTTTACCATCAGTGCCTCTCTCGACCCTAAATAGGAAGGCGCGCTCGTTGCTTTCCTGCGGGCGAATGTCGACGTGTTTGCATGGCAACCGTCGACATCCCAGTGTTCCTGTGAAAGTGATTGAGCGCCGCTGGCCGTTTGTCCTCATGCACGGCCCGTCAAGCAAAAAGTCGAGGAAGCAAGCGGTGGGCGCCAAGAATTCATAGCGAAGAGATCAAGAACCGGAAGCGAGGCCTTGTCGAGGAGTGCTCCATCCTACGTGGTTGGCCAATCTCAGTAGTCGTCGCCAAAGCAAATGGAAAATGGAGACTTTGTATTGACTTCACGGATGTTAATAAAGCTTGTCCCAAAGATCCATTTCCCTTGCCGCCGCATTGACCAGATTGTTGACTCCACGGCTGGATGTGATTTGCTTTCGCTTCTTGATGCATACTCGAGGATACCATCGGATCTTCATGGTCAAGAAGATGAGGAGAAGACCGCATTCATTACACCATGTGGCACATATCGCTTCATACGGATGCCTTTTGGTTTGAAGAATGCTGGTTCAACATTTGCAAGGAGTAGTCCATGACGCTTTTGAGCCGCAAATGCACGTAAATGTAGAAGCCTACATGGATGACATAGTGGTCAAAAGCAAGGACAAAGCAACTCTGGTTCAAGATTTGGACGAGACCTTTGCAAATCTACGCAAGATCAACCTTAAGCTCAACCCCGAGAAGTGCGTGTTTGGAGTCCCTTCCGGCAAGCTTCTCGGGTTCTTTGTGTCTCAACGAGGGATTGAAGCTAATCCCGACAAGATCAAGGCCATTGAGCAGATTGAAGCACCAAAGCGCATCAAGGACGTACGAAGACTTGCCGGTCGCGTAGCTGCTCTCAGCAGGTTTATCTCTAGGTTCTGCTGGCGCCTGCCATTTTTCAAGATTTTGAAAAGCCAGTCCAATGAAATGGACTCGAAGCGGAGGCTGCGCTGCAGGACTTGAAGAGATACATCCTCCACTCCAACACTTGTCGCACCTAAGCCACAAGAGAAGTTGTCTTTGTATATAGCGGCAACCAATCAAGTGGTTAGTGCTGCGTTAGTAGCGGAGAGGGAGGCGGACGACGAGCCAAGCAACCACGGCAAGCACATCCAGCGACAAGCGAGGGGCTTCACGACAAGCTCTGGTCCCGACAAGGATGAATCCGGGCAGACACATGACCAGATGCAGAAAAGGATGGTGCAGCGCCCAGTCTACTTTGTCAGTTCCCTCCTGCAGGGGGCTAGGTCGAGGTACTCCGGTGTGCAGAAATTGCTTTTCGGCCTCCTCATGGCCTCGAGAAAGCTGCGCCATTACTTCCAAGCACATGAGATCACAGTTATCACTCGCTTTCCGCTGAAGAGGATACTGCAGAATCCAGAAGCAACGGGCAGGATTGTTGAGTGGGCATTGGAACTGTCAAGCTTTGGTCTCAAGTTTGAAAGCACATCAACTATCCAAAGCAGAGCGTTGGCAGAATTCATAGCTGAATGGACACCAACGCCAGATGAAGAGATTCCGGAGACAAGCATTCCCGTCAAGGAAGCAAGCAAAGAGTGGCTGATGTACTTTGATGGTGCCTTCTCACTGCAAGGCGCCGGTGCCGGCGTGCTGCTTATCGCACCCACCGGAGAGCACCTCAAGTACGTAGTCCAGATGCACTTTGCCAAGGAGCAAGCAACAAACAATACTGCAGAGTATGAAGGTTTGCTTGCCGGTCTCAGGATCGCAGGGGACCTTGGGATCAAAAAGCTTATTGTTAGGGGTGACTCGCAACTTGTCGTCCGCCAAGTAAACAAAGATTACCAGAGTCCGTTGATGGAAGCCTACGTTGATGAAGTGAGGAAGCTAGAAGAGCACTTTGACGGCTGCAAATGGAACATGTTCCAAGAGCTCGAGAATGATATTGCCGACGGTTCGTCAAAGTGCGCTGCACTTAAGTTGCCTGTGGAACCAGGGATTTTCGTGCTCAAGCTGACTCAACCAACCGTAACACCACCAACTGGACAAAGCAAGAAGAGGAAGTTGATCTCTGGTGACTACTTGCCGGCAGAGCTTCCCGAAGCCGTTGTTGCGAAGGTCCCCAAGATCAACACCAACAGTGCTGAGGGGCGATGCGCTCCGACAAGCCCCATGGTTTGTTTCGTTGAAGCGCACGCCCGACAAGTTTTGCTCCGGCAAGCTTGCCGGGAGCATCAAGCTCGGCGAGCCACGTGTTCTTGCCATAGAAGCTGATGTTCCCGCAGCAGCGAGATGTGCCTTTGGTCCTTGTTGTCAAGCCACGAGCTCCAAAGATGGGCGCAGCAGATTGTCCATTTCCTTCAGACGGAGAACTTCCCGAGGAGCAAGAAGAAGCGGAAAGAGTAGCCCGGCGGTCAAGTATGTACCAGTTTGTCGACAGATGTCGCATGTAAGAAGACTCAACGGTGTGAAATTGAAGTGTATTCCTGTGGAAGATGGATGTAAGCTGTTGCCGAGATACACGGAGGCATATGTGGTCCCCCCAGTGGCGCAAGGGCACTTGCCGGCAAAGCTTTCCGGCAAGGTTTCTTCTGGCCGACAACCCTCCGTGATGCAACTGCACAAGTAACCAAGTGTGAAGCGTGCGGTTCCATTCCAAACAGATACACCAGCCAGCTCAAGCTCTCCGTGGCGATCCCTTTATCGTGGCCATTTTCGTCCGGGGCTCGACATCCTCGGCCCCTTCCCCGAAGCTGTCGGGGCTTTGAGTACTTGTACGCCGCCATCGACAAGTTCACAAAGTGGCGGAAGTGGAAGCAGTGAGGAAGGTGGCGGCACGCGTCGTGATCAAGTTCTTGGTCGATTGTTTGCCGCTTCGAATCCCTAACAGGATCATCACCGACAACGGCACACAATTCTGATCGCACCTTCATGCAAGACGTCCAAGATCTTGGCGCCAAGGTCTGCTTTGCTTCCGTTGCTCACCCGAGAAGCAACGGTCAAGCGAGAGAGGGCAATCTTTGAAGTGCTGCGCGGGCTCAAGACCAGAACTTTCGGCGGGCTGCGCAAGTGCGGAAGAAATCGGATCGAGGAGTCGCCGGTGGTTCTTTGGTCGATCAGACGACGCCAAATCGAGCCACCGCCGGACACCTTTGCTCTAGTCTATGGAGCAGAGGCAGTTCTCCCCACGGAACTTCAGATACGGATCGCCTCGAGTGCTCGCTTATGATGAGCTTGAGCAAGAGCAGCTGCGACAAGATGACGCGCTGCTCCTTGAGGAGGATCATCTTCAGGCCGCTATGCGAGCTGCTCGCTACCAGCAAGCTTTGCGTCGCTACCATAGTCGCAGAGTTAGTGCCAGGAGTCTTGAGGAAGGCGACCTTGTTCTTCGGCGCGTTCAGTCCGCCAAGAATTCAAACAAGTTGACGCCGAAGTGGGAAGGCCCTTATCGGGTGAAACGAGTCACTAGGCTGGCCGTCTGTCCGTCTTGAGACCGAAGATGGCATCCCGTGAGCAACTCCTGGAACATTGAGCATCTTCGTAAGTTTTACCCATAGGCACGGTTGCGGAACCTGCTCCGCAACCACCTTTTGTACAAGTCTTGCCGCTGTTGCATGTAATCCCTTTGTACAAAGCCGGGCGCAGACCCGTGCATCAAGAAAGCTCATGTGTTGCACACAACTTGTCAAATTCATGCTTTCATCATTTTATTGCATGTTTTAACTAACACTTTGTGCAGCAACCACACCGGTAAGCAAAATCGAGCCGCTAGGCTCCATAACTTTATTTCCTCTTCTTTCTTTTCTCAAAGAAAGGAAGGCCCCTCGCGCACAAGTTAACCAGGGGAAGGAGAAGATAATACTATGGGCCGTGCACCGCCGAGGAAGTTTCGCCTCATCGGGAAGCAAGAGATGTAAAAGCTAAGTTGCCAAAGTTTGAGCAATCAATTTTTAAATTTTAAGTTATCTTCCTCGAACGATAGTACTTTGTATGGAAAACACTGTGCTAGAGGAACCAACTCATGAGCTAGTCGCGCCCTTACTTTGTTTCGAGTCCGCTCAACAACTTAAGTGAGCTGCGGCTAGTCGCGGCAAGGTTGTTTGTCGGAGGCGGCACCGCCAAAGAAGTTGCCGACGTTCGCACTCAATGATCGCGCAAAGGTGCCCGCACCGACAAGTCCCCCAAATGCGTAAGGCGTAAACGCATAAAAGAGGGAATCAAGTAGAGGAAATAACGTTGCATTGATCGCCTAAGATAGAGTATATTACAAAATAACTTGTCGCTGATCTAACAAAGTGTTCTAAACATGATCGGCAGCGACAAGGGAAAGATAAAATTGGCGGCCTAGTCTACGCGGTCGCCATCAATCCGCTTGATCTTGTTCACCTTGTCCACAATGGGTGCGACAAGGGCTTTGAGCTCCTCCACGCTGGCATCTGGCGGCAAGGATCTGAGGACGCCGTTAAGGTTGAGGCCCGGATTGCGGAAGGCCACCTTTATCAACACCTTCTCGAGGGCTCCTGCACAGATCTGGCGTGATTCTTCGGCCAGCTGCTTTGGGACCTCTTCCCGGAGACGATGGATATCCGTCACCACGCCTTTGAAGAATAAACTGAGTTTGGCGCTGGGTTGGAGATGCTCGTCGGAGGAGTATGCAAGGTCTGCCATCCCGGCTCCATCACTCGTTGTGGATGTCGTGGCGGTGTCCACAAGACCTTCACCCGGTGCTCCACGCTCTCCCTCAAGGTGCTCTAGATGGAGGCAGCGTTCGCTAGCAGCTCCTCCTTGGCCTTGATCGTCTCCAACAAACCCACCTCCCGCTCTCTGGCGCCGTCCAACGTCTGCGTCAGGGTGGTCCGCTTCAGCTCAAGATCCGCCTTGGAATCCTTGGCGGCGTCGAGCTCCTTGCCCCTATCAGCGAGACGACTCTGCAGCTTGCTAAGAGTGTAGGCGTCCTTCTCACGCTCATGCTTGAGCGCGGCAAGCTCTTCGCCGCTCTTCTTGAGGCCGGCCTCCAGCTGTGCCACCTTCGCCTTCAGCTCTTCCTTGGCGGCCTCGGCGGCTGCGGCAGCATCCTTTGCTTCCTAAAGCACCCCGCCAAGTGACTCCTCGCGCGCGGCAAGGTCTTCTTCGTGGCTGTCCAGGTTGACCTTCCGCTGCGCCCGGCTTCCTTTCTGCGCGGAGAGCTTCTCGGCAGCCAGCTGCTCCTCCTCACCGGCCTTCTCAAGGATGAAGGCCGTGGCGCTTCCGCAAGTTGCCCCACGCTCGCTACGTCATGGAGAGCTTCTTGGTTGGCGCTCGGAGCTCTTCTGCGCGCTTCTCCATGTCCGCCTCGCCCTCGCGACAAGTGCTTCCCGCGACTCCAACTTGGCTTGCGGGCGGTAGAGCGACATCGGCTTCTTCAAGCTGCTCCTCCTCAGACTTCGCCGCTGCTGCTTGGCGCGTCCACCAGCGTCGGCCAATGAGGCGAGTAGCTCGCCGTCGAAGGTCTCTCCTCGACCGGGCGCCTGGAGCTCGGTTCCTGGGGAGTTTGATGAAGACACCCTCGCCGGCCTTCAGGTAGGCGCCGGGCTGGGGCTCCTCGAAGCCTGACGCTGCAGCAGCGGCGGGGGAGTCGGCTGTCGGTGTAGCGCTTGGCGCTCCTGCGGCCTCAGGGCCGTCAGTGCGATCGCCCGACCCCTCGCCGGCTTCTGCGTCGGCAGCCTCGGTGGCCTTCTCGCCAACAGGCTCGTCGGCGACGGCCTCTTCTCCCACAGCAACGACCTCTTCTTCCTCGACGGCGGCCTCGTCGGTGTTGCCGCGCGCTTCCTCCTCGCCGGCGGCCTCGACCTCCATCGGCTCTGCCTCAGACGAAGAAAGAGCAACAAGCAAATGTTCAAAAAGAGAAACAAAAGAAGCAAGCCCAAGGGAAATTTTCGTAAGGAAATTACTGCGACGGGATCCGCAGCCATGGCCTCGACCACTGGAGGGTCACTGGCGCTGTCCCTTGCCGGGGTAGCCTCCCTTGCCGGAGTGGCCTCCCTTGTCGGAGGGCGCTCCCTTGCCGGAGACTCCTCCCTTGGCGGCGTAGTGGCAGCAGACAGAATCTCGGGGGCGGCTTCCGAGCCCTCCTGATGAGGCTGCTCTGCTCCTACACAAGCAAACAATCAGATATCAACGAAGAAAGGGCACCCTTGCACACCTAATAGTAAGGAGAAAACTGCACACTTACTCTGGGGGCTGTCTTTGGGGCTGCTCGAGGAAGGGTTGCCGGTCCGCAAGGGGTCTCAGACGCGTCCCCTGTTGCCACGGAGAATCGTCCTCAACGACGACCGTCGGGATCTTGGCCCTCTTCGACGCTTCGGGCCAGCGTCACGAAAAGGAAAGAGTCCGAGCAAGCAAATCAGATTCAAGATGAAGCAATAAAATTGAAGAAATACAAGCACAATCTCAAGAGCTTACTCTTCGCCTTCCTCCTGAGCCGAAGCGCGGAGAAGTCAAACTCGGCTCGCCTCGGTCTGACGAGGTGGGGAGTGGGCTCTCTTGGCCGCTTGGCGGAAGCGTCGGCGGTGGCACGAGAAGATCTCGCCCGATCGTCGCGGCAGTGTGGCGCTCCAGCAACGCCGCTTGTCGCTTCGGTGGATCGCGTCATGGCGCCGCTTCTTTGGGCGATCTGCCGTCCGGCTCGTCTCCGCCTTGCGGAGACGCCTCTTCAGCGGAACCGGGGGCACTGGCGGCAAGTCGCTGGGTGGTGGAGAAGAAGCGCCCTCGGCGGGTCCACTCGACCCGGCCTCGGGCTCGACAAGCTCGTCCTCGCCGCGATCTCCTTCGCTCGGCAAGGCTTGCCGCCTTCAGCGTCCGCCTCCTCCACGGTATACCCGAAGGCTCCAGTGATGGCGGCTGCTGCCGCCTCCTCCACCTCGGTGGCAATACGCGCCATCTCCTCGTCGGTGGTGTCGCGAGTGAGCCTTTTTCGCTCGTCGGGCGAATCGGCACTTCTTCCAAGTCGTCGAAGAACTGCTGCCACGACCTCGTCGGGGCTCCTGCCAGTTGGAACGATCCCATGGGAATCGCACAACGGCATCATGGTGCGGATGCGGTCGGCGCCGAGTTGTTACTGTGGGGCGACCCCTCGGCAACCTAAACCACTCAGGGTGGTCGGGGTCGTTCTTGAACAGCTCTAGCAGCATTGCATCCAGCTCCAAGACGGTGAAATTCCAGTTCAGGCCCAGGCGCAACCTCATAATGTCTGCCGCATTTTGGAACTCCCAAGCAGGCCTCCTCCTCTCCTGCAAGGGAGCGTCTGCGGCGAAGGAAAGTCTGCGCCAACTGCGCCTCTGATTAATCCGGCAAGCCCGAGGCGCAAAATCCGGTCATGACTATCTTCAACTTCGCATCCTCCGGCCAAGTTACTCCAATCTCTGCCGCGCACTATTGGGGTTTGGCGCCTGGCAGCGAAGGATGCGGGTTCTCCTCGACCCAACACCAATTGGCTCTCCACTCCTCCCACTTGTTGCGGAACTCTCCTTCCAGATAGGCTTCTTTCTTGCCGATCCTCGAGACCCAAGCTATCCCTCGGCAAGTGGCTCTCCCTCTCGGCGCGGGCACGAAGAAGTGGCGGAAGAGTGCCACATTTGGGTGGACTCCGACAAAGTTTTCGCAAAGATGCGCGAAAACTGCCATGGTCAAGACGGCGTTGGGGGTGAAATCAAGGAGGCGGAGGCCAAATGTGTTCATGATGTCGCAGAAGAACTCGGAAAAGGGCGGGCAAAGCCCGCAATAGAAGAAAAGGGCAAAAAAGGGGTACCCAGTTGGGGCCAAATCAGAGGCGGAGGCGGGGAGTACCTTCGTGCGCGGATGCGCACGCCGCTCCGTCGACCAAAAGAGATAGAAGACATCCCGCAGCTCCCTTGGCGCCGAGCCGGGGGAAGATGGCCCGCTCCTTGCGCAACGCCGTGAGCCGCTGCGCTTCGGCCGACTTGACGCCCTTCTCCTTGTCGGCTTTCGAAGCCATGGCGAGGGCGGCGGGGGAGGCCGACGGCGGTGGGCGCGCTTGTGGTGAAGGGGGGCGGGGCGATGCTCTCTTCGCACCGGAGAAGAAGGGGGGAGCGGCGGTGGTTTTCTTGACAAGACAGCAATGGCGGAGTGGACGGCCTTCCCCTGTTTCCTCCGCTTATAAAGAGGGGGAGGGGGCGGACGTTCCGTTTTTCCTAATAAAGAAACCCCCACGACCACGCCCACGATCTCTCGCACGGCGCCACGACCGGTGCGTGCTGTTAGTTGGGATCGTGGTGGGTCCGGGGCAAGTTGCGACGTGGTCGAGGCCGCGTGTGACCGTGCACTATTTTGGGCCTGGCCCGACAACGCTCGGCACCGCAGTATGCCCAGCCCGGGGCTCTGTCGGTGTACTAGAGTAGGGGTACCCTAGTATCCCGTGATTGCACGGACAGTTGCAGCACCAGCGGCGGGTTTGCCTCGTCACCACCAAGATCCTCCGTGGCTCCTTTGGAGCCATTCAAGAACAAAGTATTTGATTAAGAAGACAAGGCCCGGCAAGAGGAGCTTGCCGGAAGGCCACTCAAGGCATGCAGAAGACAAGGCCCCGGCAAGAGGAGCTTGCCGGAAGGCTCGAGCGCCGACAAGCCTCCGGACGCGACAAGGATTCGCCACGGCAAAGGCGCTTGCCGCGCAAGCAACCTCTCTCCATCTCCGCTCCAGCTCATCCAGCAACGCGGTCGCCATGGGACCATTCCATGCGCGCGTGTCGAGAGGCTGTGCAGCCAGCGGAGAGCAACAGCGATAAGCGGCGCCGACAAGCTTGCCATCGTGGCGAAGCGGAGGCGCACTGACGGTCTCTGTTGCCTTTGTTTGAGCGACAATCGACGGGCATTTATTGCTTTTGTCCCTTGCTGTCAGAGTTAGGTATTTTGCATCGCATAATCGCTCGAGTAGGTGTACCAACTCCTGTTTTTACATTTGTACCCTCGCCTATGTTGCCACCTGTCGGAGACCCCTTGAGCATATAAAAGGAGGCCCATGCGCAATGTAGAGGGGGTTGGAGTTTCGGTTCATTCGACTCACTAGAGACCAGATACGCTCACGCTAGGTTTTGTAGCTCAGATCGCTCCCTAGCAAGAACACAATACATCAAACAAGCAGCAGATGGGAGTTTTATCTCTCCGGAGAGCTCCGGTTGGGTAAACTGCTCGTGTGCCTCGCCTCGATCCGCTCTTCGTGCGATCTCCGCCCCCCTCCGAACCACGAAGGGGCCTGGTCCGCCGGCCCCATAGGTGTTCGTGGGTACGATCAGCCTCCCCGACATCATTTGGCCTATTTTGTACATTAATTGAGTTTCTGGGCATTTAATGTGCACAATTCAAATATGAACTACAAGCACGTGCTCCAGTGCACCAAAGTTGTTTGAAAAATCATACGTGTGTCCTTGGGTGAATTTCTAGGTCCCAGGCAAGAAATGTGAGTGAAATTCAAACATCTGGGCGTCGTGGCTCGGCCGGAAAGATTGAGAAACTTGGTTTTTTAATTCCTGTAATTCCAAAACACGTATGAAAATCATGAAACTTGGCATGGTCTCGTGACATGGCACCAACATGCTGCGGTATTTTTTTTGGCCGAATTGGGACAAGCTTTGGTGTAGGCTTCTTGAAAACCAGAGCTTCCCTCAAGAAGGCTCCTCATTCCGAGAGGGAACGTGTCACCTTCGTGTGCGAAACGACATACGTACACCGCCTTCTCCAGCCTTAATTTTTTTACACACGCAGATTAGACCAAATAGAAGTATCGTGCTAAATTTTGGAATTATTCCGTGTTTGTTTGGCCTTTTTTATACATTAATTGAGTTTCTGCGTAGTTAATGTGTATAATAACAAATTTGAACTACAAGCACGTGCTCCAGTGCACCAAAGTTGTTTGAAAAATCACATGTGTGACCTTGGGTGAATTTCTAGGTCCCATGCAAGAGATGGGAGTGAAATTAAATTATGTGGGCGTCGTGGCTCGACCGAAAAGATTGAGAAACTTGGTTTTTTCATTCCTGTAATTCCAAAACATGCCTGGAAATCATGAAACTTGGCACGGTCTCATGACATGGCACCAACATGTTGCGGTAATTTTTTGGCCGAATTGGGACAAACTTTGGTGTAGGCTTCTTGCAGACCGGAGCTTCCCTCAAGAAGGCTCGTGGTTACGAGAGGGAACATGTCACCTCCGTGTGCGAAACGACGACATACGTACACTGCCTTGTCCCGCCTTAATTTTTTTACACAACAAGATTAGACCAAATAGAAGTACCATGCTAAAATTTTGAATTATTCTGGGTTCGTTTGGCCTTTTTATACAGTAATTGAGTTTCTGGGCATTTAATGTCCATAATTGAAATTTGAACTACAAGCACAGGCTCCAGTGCACCAAAATTGTTTGAAAAATCACATGTGTGTCCTTGGGTGAATTTCTAGGTCCCATGCAAGAGATGGGAGTGAAATTCAAACATCTGGGCGTCATGGCTCGGCCAGAAAGATTGAGAAACTTGGTTTTTTAATTCCTGTAATTCAAAAACATACCTGAAAATCATGAAACTTGGCATGGTCTCATGACATGGCACCAACATGCTGCGGTAATTTTTTTGGCCGAATAGGGACAAGCTTTGGTGTAGGCTTCTTGCAAACCGGAGCTTCCCTCAAGAAGGCTCGTGGTTCCGAGAGGGAACGTGTCACCTCCGTGTGCGAAATGACATACGTACACTGCCTTGTCCCGCCTTAATTTTTTTACACAGCCAGATTAGACCAAATTGAAGTACCGTGCTAAATTTTGAAATTATTCCGGGTTCGTTTGGACTTTTTTATACATTAAGTGAGCTTCTGGGCATTTTATGTGCATAATTCAAATTTGAACTACAAGCACATGCTCGAGTGCACCAAAGTTGTTTGAAAAATCACATGTGTGTCCTTGGGTGAATTTCTAGGTCCCACACAAGAGATGGGAGTGAAATTCAAACATCTAGGTGTCGTGGCTCGGTCGGAAAGATTGAGAAACTTGGTTTTTTAATTCCTGTAATTCCAAAACACACCTGAAAATCAAGAAACTTGGTATGGTCTCATGACATGGCACCAGCATGCTGCAGTAATTTTTTTGGCCGAATTGGGACAAGCTTTGGTGTAGGCTTCTTGCAAACCGGAGCTTCCCTCAAGAAGGCTCGTGGTTCCGAGAGGGAAAGTGTCACCTCTGTGTGCGAAATGACATACGTACACTGCCTTGTCCCGCCTTAATTTTTTTACACAGCCAGATTAGACCAAATAGAAGCACCGTGCTAAATTTTGGAATTATTCCAGGTTCGTTTGGCCTTTTTTATACATTAATTGAGTTTCTAGGCATTTAATGTGCATAATTCAAATTTGAACTACAAGCACATGCTCCAGTGCACCAAAGTTGTTTGAAAAATCACATGTGTGTCCTTGGGTGAATTTCTAGGTCCCATGTAGGAGATGGGAGTGAAATTTAAACATCTGGGCGTCGTGGCTTGGCCCGAAAGATTGAGAAACTTGGTTTTTAATTCCTGTAATTCCTGAAAATCATGAGACTTGGCATGGTCTCATGACACAGCACCAACATGTTGCGGTAATTTTTTTGGCCGAATTGGGACAAGCTTTGGTGTAAGCTTCTTGCAAACCGGAGCTTCCCTCAAGAAGGCTCGTGGTTCCAAGAGGGAATGTGTCACCTCCATGTGCGAAACGAGATACGTACACTGCTTTGACTCGCCTTAATTTTTATACACAGCCAGATTAGACCAAATAGAAGTACCGTGCTAAATTTTGGAATTATTCCGGGCTCCTTCCGCCTTTTTTATACATTAATTAAGTTTCTGGGCATTTAAGGTGCATAATTCAAATTTGATGGGTACTTGGTATGTCTTCACTTGTGCGTAGATCTCCTCGGCAACGACGCCAGAAATCCTTCTTGCTACCTCTTGAGCATACGTTGGTTTTCCCTTGAAGAGGAAAGGGTGATGCAGGAAAGTAGCGTAAGTATTTCCCTCAGTTTTTCAGAACCAATGTATCAATCCAGTAGGAGACTACACGCAAATCCCTCGTACCTGCACAAACAATCAAGAACCATGCAACCGACGCGATAAAGGGATTGTCAATCCCTTCACGACCACTTGCAAAAGTGAGATGTGATAAAGATAATAACATAAATGTTTTTGGTATTTTTGTTGTATAGATTGGAAAGTAAAGATTGCAAAATAAACAGCGACCGAAATAGCTAGTTGACGGGAGATTAATATGATGGAAAATAGACCCGGGGGCCATAGGTTTCAATAGTGGCTTCTCTCAAGATAGCATAATCTACGGTGGGTGAACAAATTACTGTCGAGCAATTGATAGAAAGGCGCATAGTTATGAGAATATCTAGGCATGATCATGTATATAGGCATCACATCCATGACAAGTAAACCGAAACGATTCTGCATCTACTACTATTACTCCACACATCGACCGCTATCCAGCATGCATCTAGAGTATTAAGTTCATAAGAACAGAGTAACACAATAGGCAAGATGACAAGACGTAGAGGGATAAACTCAAGCAATATGATATAAAACCCATCTTTTTATCCTCGATGGCAACAATACAATACGTGCCTTGCTGCCCCTACTGTCACTCGGAAAGGACACCGCAAGATTGAACCCAAAGCTAAGCATTTCTCCCATTGCAAGAAAGATCAATCTAGTAGGCCAAACCAAACTGATAATTCAGAGAGACTTGCAAAGATATTAAATCATGCATATAAGAATTCAGAGAAGAACCAAATATTATTCATAGATAATCTTGATCATAAACCCACAATTCATCGGATCTCGACAAACACACCGCAAAAAGAATTACATCGAATAGATCTCCAAGAAGAACGAGGAGAACTTTGTATTGAGATCCAAAGAGAGATAAGAAGCCATCTAGCTAATAACTATGGACCCGAAGGTATGTGGTAAACTACTCACACATCATCGGAGAGGCTATGGTGTTGATGTAGAAGCCCTCCGTTATTGATTCCCCCTCGTGAGCGCCGAAAAGGCCCCAAGATGGGATCTCATGGCATGTAAGGTTGCGGCGGTGGAAATAGGGTTTCGTGGTGCTCCTGGATATTTTTTGGGTATATGAGTATATATAGGCGAAAGAAGTAGGTCGGTGGAGCCACGAGGGGCCCACGAGGGTGGGGGCGCGCCCTCCTACCTCGTGGCCGCCTTGTTGCTTCCTTGACGTCCACTCCAAGTCTCCTGGATTGTGCTTGTTCCAAAAACGATCCTCGCGAAGGTTTCACTATGTTTGGATTCTGTTTGATACTCGTATTCTGCGAAACACTGAAATAGGCAAAAAAAACATCAATTTGCACTGGGCCTTCGGTTAATAGGTTAGTCCCAAATATAATGTAAAAGTGCATAATAAAGCCCATTAAACATCCAAAACAGATAATATAATAGCATGGAACAATCAAAAATTATAGATACGTTGGAAACGTATCAAGCATCCCCAAGCTTAATTCCTGCTCGTCCTCTAGTAGGTAAATGATAAAAAACAGAATTTTTGATGTGGAATGCTACCTAACATAATTTTCAATATAATTTTCTTTATTTTGGCATGAATGTTCAGATCCGAAAGATTCAAGAAAAAAGTTTAATATTGACATAAAAATAATAATACTTCAAGCATATTAACTAAGCAATTATGTCTTCTCAAAATAACATGGCCAAAGAAAGCTTATCCCTACAAAATCATATATTTTGGCTATGCTTCATTTTCGTCACACAAAAATTCTTCCATCATGCACAACCTCGATGACAAGCCAATCAATTGTTTCATACTTTAGTAAACTAACAAGTATGATTGTAGTAAACTAACAAGATATACATCATGCACAAAAATTCCCACATGTATGATTGTAGTAAACTAACAAGCAAAAACTCAAATTATACAAGACGCTCCAAGAAAAAACACATATCATGTGGTGAATAAAAATATAGTCTCAAGTAAAGTTACCGATGGACGAAGACGAAAGAGGGGATGCCTTCCGGGGCATCCCCAAGCTTAGGATTTTGGTTGTCCTTGAATTTTACCTTGGGGTGCCTTGGGAATCCCCAAGCTCAGGCTCTTGCCACTCCTTATTCCAAAATCCATCAAATCTTTACCCAAAACTTGAAAACTTCACAACACAAAACTCAACAGAAAATCTCATGAGCTCCGTTAGTATAAGAAAACAAATCACCACTTTAAGGTAATGTAATGAACTCATTATTTATTAATATTTGTGTTAAACCTACTGTATTCCAACTTCTCTATGGTTCATACCCCCGATACTAGCCATAGATTCATCAAAATAAGCAAACAACACACGAAAAACAGAATCTGTCAAAAACAGAACAGTCTGTAGTAATCTGTATCAAACGTATACTTCTATAACTACACAAATTCTGAAATAAAGTGTCGGACGTGAGGAATCTGTATATTAATCATATTCAAAAAGAATTAACCTAAAATCTCTACAGTAAAAAATGCCAGCTAATCTCGTGAGCGCTAAAGTTTCTGTTTTTTACAGCAAGATCATAAAGACTTCACCCAAGTCTTCCCAAAGGTTCTACTTGGCACAAACACTAATTTAAAACATAAAACCACATCTAAACAGAAGCTAGATGAATTATTTATTACTAAACATAAACAAAAAGCAAGAAAATAAAAATAAAAATTGGGTTTCCTCCCAACAAGCGCTATCGTTTAACGCCCCTAGCTAGGCATAAAAGCAAGAATAGATCTAGGTATTATCATCTTTGGTATGCAATCCATAAGTGGCTATCATAATAGATTCATAAGGTAATTTAATTTTGTTCCCAGGAAAGTGTTCCATGCCTTTCCTTAATCGGAATTGGAATCTAATATTTCCTTCTTTCATATCAATAATTGCACCAATCGTTCTAAGGAAAGGTCTACCAAGAATAATAGGACATGTAGGATTGCAATCTATATCTAGAACAATGAAATCGGGCACATAATTCCTATTTGCAACAATAAGAACATCATTAATCCTTCCCATAGGTTTCTTAATGGTGGAATCCGCAAGATGCAAATTTAAAGAACAATCATCAAATTCACGGAAACCTAACACATCACACAAAGGTTTTGGAATCGTGGAAACACTAGCACCCAAATCACACAAAGCATAGCATTCATGATCTTTAATTTTAAATTTAATAGTAGGTTACCACTCATCATAAAGTTTTGTAGGGATAGAAACTTCTAATTCAAGCTTTTCTTCATAGGATTGCATTAAAGCATCAACAATATGTTTAGTAAAAGCTTTATTTTGATCATAAGCATGAGGAGAATTTAACACGGATTGCAACAAGGAAATACAATCTATCAAAGAACAAATATCATAATTAAATTCCATGAAATCCAAAATAGTGGGTTCATTGCTATGTAAAGTTTTGACCTCTACAATCCCACTTTTACCAATTTTTGCATCAAGATCTAGAAACTCCGAGTCATTGGGACACCTTTTAACTAAAGTTGACTCATCTCCAGTCCCATCTTTATCAAGATTCATATTGGAAAACAAATATTTAATAGGATATACATCAATCACTTTTAGATCTTCATCATTAATACCTTGAAGACTAGAAGAACATGCTTTTACAAAGCAATCTTTTTTAGCACGCATCCTAGTGGTTCTTTCTTTGCACTCATCAATGGAAATTCTCATAGATTTGAGAGACTCATTGATATCATGATTAGGTGGAATAGATCTAAGTTTCAAAGAATCAACATCAAGAGAAATTCTATCCACATTCCTAGCCAACTCATTGATCTTAGGCAATTTTTCTTCAAGCAAGGCATTGAAATTCTTTTGCAAAATCATAAATTCTTTAACACTAGTCTCAAAATCAGAAGGCATCTTATTAAAATTTCCATAAGAGTTGTTATAGGAATTACCATAATTGTTAGAGGAATTACTAGGTAACGACCTAGAATTAAAGTTCCCTCTATATGCGTTGTTACCAAAATTGTTCCTACCAACAAAATTCACATCCATAGATTCATTATTATTCTCAATAAAAGTAGACAAAGGCATATCATTAGGATCAAGAAACACTCTTATTGGCAAACAATTTCATAAGTTCATCCATCTTTCCACTCAAAACATTAATCTCTTCTATCGCATAAACCTTTTTACTAGTAGATCTTTCAGTGTGCCATTGAGAATAATTAACCATAATATTACCTAGGAGTTTAGTAGCTTCTCCTAAAGTGATTTCCATAAAAGTACCTCCCGCGCCGAATCTAAAAGATCTCTGGAAGCAAAATTCAATCCGGCACAAATTTTTTGTATAATCATCCATAAGTTAGAACCATGTGTAGGGCAATTACGTATCATTAATTTCATCCTCTCCAAAGATTGTGCAACATGCTCATGATCAAGTTGCTTAAAATTCATAATATCGTTTTTAAGAGAGATGATCTTAGCGGGAGGAAATACTTAGAGATAAAAGCATCTTTGCACTTATTCCATGAATCAATACTATTTTTAGGCAAAGAGGAAAACCAAGTTTTAGCACGATCTCTTAGTGAAAACGGAAATAGCTTCAATTTAACAATATCATTATCCACGTCTTTCTTCTTTTGCATATCGCACAAATCAACAAAGTTGTTTAGATGGGTAGCGACATCTTCACTAGGAAGGCCAGAAAACTGATCTTTCATAACAAGATTCAGCAAAGCAGCATTAATTTCACAAGATTCAAAGCATGGGTAATAGGAGCAATCGGAGTGCTAATAAAATCATTGTTGTTGGTATAGGAAAAGTCACACAATTTAGTATTGTCTTGAGCCATCGTGACAATCAATCCAACACACAAGCAAACAAGACGCATAGCGAAAATAAACGGGCGGAAAAAGAGGGCGAATAAAACGACAAAGGTGAAGTGGGGGAGAGGAAAATGAGAGGCAAATGGCAAATAATGTAATGCGAGGGAGAAGAGTTTGTGATGGGTAATTGGTATGTCTTGACTTGTGCGTACATCTCCCCGGCAACGGCGCGTAAATCCTTCTTGCTACCTCTTGAGCATGCGTTGGTTTTCCCTTGAAGAGGAAAGGGTGATGCGGCAAAGTAGCGTAAGTATTTCCCTCAGTTTTTGAGAACCAAGGTATCAATCCAGTAGGAGACTACACGCAAATCCCTCGTACCTGCACAAACAATCAAAAACATTGCAACCAACGCGATAAAGAGGTTGTCAATCCCTTCACGGCCACTTGCAAAAGTGAGATCTGATAAAGATAATAAGATAAATGTTTTTGGTATTTTTGTTGTATAGATTGGAAAGTAAAGATTGCAAAATAAACGGCGACATAAATAGCTAGTTGACGGGAGATTAATATGATGGAAAATAGACCCGGGGGCCATAGGTTTCACTAGTGGCTTCTCTCAAGATAGCATAATCTACGGTAGGTGAACAAATTACTATCGAGCAATTGATAGAAAAGCGCATAGTTATGAGAATATCTAGGCATGATCATGTATATAGGCATCATGTCCGTGACAAGTAGACCGAAACGATTCTGCATCTACTACTATTACTCCACACATCGACCGCTATCTAGCATGCATCTAGAGTATTAAGTTCATAAGAACAGAGTAACACATTAGGCAAGATGACATGATGTAGAGGGATAAACTCAAGCAATATGATATAAACCCCATGTTTTTATCCTCGATGGCAACAATACAATACGTGCCTTGCTGCCCCTGTTGTCACTGGGAAAGGACACTGCAAGATTGAACCCAAAGCTAAGCACTTCTCCCATTAGAAGAAAGATCAATCTAGTAGGCCAAACCAAACTGATAATTCAAAGAGACTTGCAAAGATATTAAATCATGCATATAAGAATTTAGAGAAGAACCAAATATTGTTCATAGATAATCTTGATGATAAACCCACAATTCATCGGATCTTGACAAACACACCGCAAAAAGAATTACATCGAATAGATCTCCAAGAAGATCGAGAAGAACTTTGTATTGAGATCCAAAGAGAGATAAGAAGCCATCTAGCTAACAACTATGGACCCAAGGTCTGTGGTAAACTACTCACACATCATCGGAGAGGCTATGCTGTTGATGTAGAAGCCCTCCGTGATTGATTCCCCCTCCGGAGGAGCACCGAAAAATGCCCCAAGATGGTATCTCACGGGTACAGAAGGTTGCGGCGGTGGAAATAGGGTTTTGTGGTTCTCCTGGATGTTTTCAGGGTATATGAGTATATATAGGCGAAAGAAGTAGGTCGGTGGAGCCATGAGCGGCCCACGAGGGTGGGGGTGTGCCTACCCCCCTGGGCGCGCCCTCCTACCTCGTGGACGCCTCGTTGCTTCCTTGACGTCCACTCCAAGTCTCCTGGATTGCGTTTGTTACAAAAACGATCCTTGCGAAGGTTTAATTCCGTTTGGATTCCGTTTGATATTCCTTTTCTGTGAAACACTGAAATAGGCAAAAAAAACAGCAATTTGCACTGGGCCTTCGGTTAATAGGTTAGTCCCAAAAATAATATAAATGCATAATAAAGCCCATTAAACATCCAAAACAAATAATATAATAGCATGGAACAATAAAAAATTATAGAGATGATGGAGACGTATCAAGCATCCCTAAGCTTAATTCCTGCTCATCCTCGAGTAGGTAAATGATAAAAACGGAATTTTTGATGTGGAATGCTACCTAACATAATTTTCAATATAATTTTCTATATTGTGGCATGAATGTTCAGATGCGAAAGATTCAAGACAAAAGTTTAATATTGACATGAAAATAATAATACTTCAAGCATACTAACTAAGCAATTATGTCTTCTCAAAATAACATGGCCAATGAAAGCTTATCCCTACAAAATCATATAGTTTGGCTATGCTTCATTTTCGTCACACAAAAATGCTCTCATCATGCACAACCCCGATGACAAGCCAAGCAATTGTTTCATACTTTAGTAATCTCAAAAAAAAATCAACTTTCACGCAATACATGAGCGTGAGCAATGGACATAGCACTATGGGTGGAATAGAATATAATGATGGGGGTTGTGTGGAGAAGACAAAAAAGGAGAAAGTCTCACATTGATGCGGCTAATCAACAGGCTAGGGAGATGCCCATCAATTGATGTCAATGCAAGGAGTAGGGATTGCCATTCAAGGATGCACTAGAGCTATAAATGTATGAAAGCTCAACAAAAGAAACTAAGTGGGTGTGCATTGAACTTGCTTGCTCATGAAGACCTAGGGCATTTGAGGAAGCCCATTATTGGAATATACAAGCCAAGTTCTATAATGAAAAATTCCCACTAGTATATGAAAGTGACAAAATAAGAGACTCTCTATCATATGGATCATGGTGCTACTTTGAAGCAGAAGTGTGGAAAAACGGATAGTAGCATTGTCCCTTTTATTTCTTTTCCTTTTTTGGGCCTTTCTCTTTTTTCCTTTTTCCTTTTTTTATTTGGGACAATGCTCTATTAATGATGATCATCACACTTCTATTTATTTACAACTCAATGATTACGACTCGATACTAGAACAAACTATGACTCTATGAGTGCCTCCGGCAGTGTACCGGGATGGGCAATGAATCAAGAGTGACATGTATGATAAATTATGCATGGTGGCTTTGCTACAAGTACGATGTCAACTACATGATCATGCAAAGCAATATGACAATGATGAAGCATGTCATAATAAACAATCCGTGGAAAGTTGCATGGCAATATATCTCAGAATGGTTATGGAAATGCCATAATAGGTAGGTATGGTGGCTGTTTTGAGGAAGATATAAGGAGGTTTATGTGTGATAGAGCATATCATATCACGGGGGTTGGATGCACCGGCGAAGTTTGCACCAACTCTCAAGGTGAGAAAGGGCAATGCACGGTACCGAAGAGCCTAGCAATAATGGAAAGGTGAGAGTGCGTATAATCCATGGACTCAACATTAGTCATAAAGAACTTACATACTTATTGCAAAAATCTACAAGTCATCAAAAACCAAGCATTACGCGCATGCTCCTAGGGGGATAGATTGGTAGGAAAATACCATCGCTCGTCCCCGACCGCCACTCATTAGGATGACAATCAAAGAACACCTCATGTCTCAAATTTGTCACACAACGGTTACCATACGTGCATGCTACGGGAATTGCAAACTTCAAGACAAGTATTTCTCAAATTCACAACTACTCAAGTAGCACGACTCTAATATTACCATCTTCATATCTCAAAACAATCATCAAGTATCAAACTTCTCATAGTATTCAATGCACTTTTTATAAAAGTTTTTATTATACCCATCTTGGATGCCTATCATATTAGGACTAATTTTATAGCCAAAGCAAATTACCATGCTGTTCTAAAGGACTCTCAAAATAATATAAGTGAAGCATGAGAGATCAATAATTTCTATAAAATAAAACCACCACCGTGCTCTAAAAGATATAAGTGAAGCACTAGAGCGAAATTATCTAGCTCAAAAGATATAAGTGAAGCACATAGAGTATTCTAATAAATTCCGATTCATGTGTGTCTCTCCAAAAGGTGTGTATAGCAAGTATGATTGTAGTAAACGAACAAGCAAAAACTCAAATTATACAAGACGCTCCAAGAAAAAACACATATCATGTGGTGAATAAAAATATAGTCTCAAGTAAAGTTACCGATGGATTTAAGATTTAAAGAGGGATGCCTTCCGGGGCATCCCCAAGCTTAGGATTTTGATTGTCCTTGAATTTTACCTTGGGGTGCCTTGGGAATCCCCAAGCTCAGGCTCTTGCCACTCCTTATTCCAAAATCCATCAAATCTTTACCCAAAACTTGAAAACTTCACAACACAAAACTCAACAGAAAATCTCATGAGCTCCGTTAGTATAAGAAAACAAATCACCACTTTAAGGTAATGTAATGAACTCATTATTTATTAATATTTGTGTTAAACCTACTGTATTCCAACTTCTCTATGGTTCATACCCCCGATACTAGCCATAGATTCATCAAAATAAGCAAACAACACACGAAAAACAGAATCTGTCAAAAACAGAACAGTCTGTAGTAATCTGTATCAAACGTATACTTCTATAACTACACAAATTCTGAAATAAAGTGTCGGACGTGAGGAATCTGTATATTAATCATATTCAAAAAGAATTAACCTAAAATCTCTCTCCAGTAAAAAATGCCAGCTAATCTCGTGAGCGCTAAAGTTTCTGTTTTTTTACAGCAAGATCATAAAGACTTCACCCAAGTCTTCCCAAAGGTTCTACTTGGCACAAACACTAATTTAAAACATAAAATCACATCTAAACAGAAGCTAGATGAATTATTTATTACTAAACAGAAACAAAAAGCAAGAAAATAAAAATAAAAATTGGGTTTCCTCCCAACAAGCGCTATCGTTTAACGCCCCTAGCTAGGCATAAAAGCAAGAATAGATCTAGGTATTATCATCTTTGGTATGCAATCCATAAGTGGCTATCATAATAGATTCATAAGGTAATTTAATTTTGTTCCCAGGAAAGTGTTCCATGCCTTTCCTTAATCGGAATTGGAATCTAATATTTCCTTCTTTCATATCAATAATTGCACCAATCGTTCTAAGGAAAGGTCTACCAAGAATAATAGGACATGTAGGATTGCAATCTATATCTAGAACAATGAAATCGGGCACATAATTCCTATTTGCAACAATAAGAACATCATTAATCCTTCCCATAGGTTTCTTAATGGTGGAATCCATGAGATGCAAATTTAAAGAACAATCATCAAATTCACGGAAACCTAACACATCACACAAAGGTTTTGGAATCGTGGAAACACTAGCACCCAAATCACACAAAGCATAGCATTCATGATCTTTAATTTTAAATTTAATAGTAGGTTACCACTCATCATAAAGTTTTGTAGGGATAGAAACTTCTAATTCAAGCTTTTCTTCATAGGATTGCATTAAAGCATCAACAATATGTTTAGTAAAAGCTTTATTTTGATCATAAGCATGAGGAGAATTTAACACGGATTGCAACAAGGAAATACAATCTATCAAAGAACAAATATCATAATTAAATTCCATGAAATCCAAAATAGTGGGTTCATTGCTATGTAAAGTTTTGACCTCTACAATCCCACTTTTACCAATTTTTGCATCAAGATCTAGAAACTCCAGTCATTGGGACACCTTTTAACTAAAGTTGACTCATCTCCAGTCCCATCTTTATCAAGATTCATATTGGAAAACAAATATTTAATAGGATATACATCAATCACTTTTAGATCTTCATCATTAATACCTTGAAGACTAGAAGAACATGCTTTTACAAAGCAATCTTTTTTAGCACGCATCCTAGTGGTTCTTTCTTTGCACTCATCAATGGAAATTCTCATAGATTTGAGAGACTCATTGATATCATGATTAGGTGGAATAGATCTAAGTTTCAAAGAATCAACATCAAGAGAAATTCTATCCACATTCCTAGCCAACTCATTGATCTTAGGCAATTTTTCTTCAAGCAAGGCATTGAAATTCTTTTGCAAAATCATAAATTCTTTAACACTAGTCTCAAAATCAGAAGGCATCTTATTAAAATTTCCATAAGAGTTGTTATAGGAATTACCATAATTGTTAGAGGAATTACTAGGTAACGACCTAGAATTAAAGTTCCCTCTATATGCGTTGTTACCAAAATTGTTCCTACCAACAAAATTCACATCCATAGATTCATTATTATTCTCAATAAAAGTAGACAAAGGCATATCATTAGGATCAGAAGAAACACTCTTATTGGCAAACAATTTCATAAGTTCATCCATCTTTCCACTCAAAACATTAATCTCTTCTATCGCATAAACCTTTTTACTAGTAGATCTTTCAGTGTGCCATTGAGAATAATTAACCATAATATTACCTAGGAGTTTAGTAGCTTCTCCTAAAGTGATTTCCATAAAAGTACCTCCCGCGCCGAATCTAAAAGATCTCTGGAAGCAAAATTCAATCCGCACAAATTTTTTGTATAATCATCCATAAGTTAGAACCATGTGTAGGGCAATTACGTATCATTAATTTCATCCTCTCCAAAGATTGTGCAACATGCTCATGATCAAGTTGCTTAAAATTCATAATATCGTTTTTAAGAGAGATGATCTTAGCGGAGGAAATACTTAGAGATAAAAGCATCTTTGCACTTATTCCATGAATCAATACTATTTTTAGGCAAAGAGGAAAACCAAGTTTTAGCACGATCTCTTAGTGAAAACGGAAATAGCTTCAATTTAACAATATCATTATCCACGTCTTTCTTCTTTTGCATATCGCACAAATCAACAAAGTTGTTTAGATGGGTAGCGACATCTTCACTAGGAAGGCCAGAAAACTGATCTTTCATAACAAGATTCAGCAAAGCAGCATTAATTTCACAAGATTCAGCATGGGTAATAGGAGCAATCGGAGTGCTAATAAAATCATTGTTGTTGGTATAGGAAAAGTCACACAATTTAGTATTGTCTTGAGCCATCGTGACAATCAATCCAACACACAAGCAAACAAGACGCAAGCGAAAATAAACGGGCGGAAAAAGAGGGCGAATAAAACGACAAAGGTGAAGTGGGGGAGAGGAAAATGAGAGGCAAATGGCAAATAATGTAATGCGAGGGAGAAGAGTTTGTGATGGGTAATTGGTATGTCTTGACTTGTGCGTACATCTCCCCGGCAACGGCGCCAGAAATCCTTCTTGCTACCTCTTGAGCATGCGTTGGTTTTCCCTTGAAGAGGAAAGGGTGATGCGGCAAAGTAGCGTAAGTATTTCCCTCAGTTTTTGAGAACCAAGGTATCAATCCAAAGAGGAGACTACACGCAAATCCCTCGTACCTGCACAAACAATCAAGAACATTGCAACCAACGCGATAAAGAGGTTGTCAATCCCTTCACGGCCACTTGCAAAAGTGAGATCTGATAAAGATAATAAGATAAATGTTTTTGGTATTTTTGTTGTATAGATTGGAAAGTAAAGATTGCAAAATAAACGGCGACATAAATAGCTAGTTGACGGGAGATTAATATGATGGAAAATAGACCGGGGCCATAGGTTTCACTAGTGGCTTCTCTCAAGATAGCATAATCTACGGTAGGTGAACAAATTACTATCGAGCAATTGATAGAAAAGCGCATAGTTATGAGAATATCTAGGCATGATCATGTATATAGGCATCATGTCCGTGACAAGTAGACCAAAGCGATTACGCATCTACTACTATTACTCCACACATCGACCGCTATCTAGCATGCATCTAGAGTATTAAGTTCATAAGAACAGAGTAACACATTAGGCAAGATGACATGATGTAGAGGGATAAACTCAAGCAATATGATATAAACCCCATGTTTTTATCCTCGATGGCAACAATACAATACGTGCCTTGCTGCCCCTACTGTCACTGGGAAAGGACACTGCAAGATTGAACCCAAAGCTAAGCACTTCTCCCATTGCAAGAAAGATCAATCTAGTAGGCCAAACCAAACTGATAATTCAAAGAGACTTGCAAAGATATTAAATCATGCATATAAGAATTTAGAGAAGAACCAAATATTGTTCATAGATAATCTTGATGATAAACCCACAATTCATCGGATCTTGACAAACACACCGCAAAAAGAATTACATCGAATAGATCTCCAAGAAGATCGAGAAGAACTTTGTATTGAGATCCAAAGAGAGATAAGAAGCCATCTAGCTAACAACTATGGACCCGAAGGTCTGTGGTAAACTACTCACACATCATCGGAGAGGCTATGCTGTTGATGTAGAAGCCCTCCGTGATTGATTCCCCCTCCGGAGGAGCACCGAAAAATGCCCCAAGATGGTATCTCACGGGTACAGAAGGTTGCGGCGGTGGAAATAGGGTTTTGTGGTTCTCCTGGATGTTTTCAGGGTATATGAGTATATATAGGCGAAAGAAGTAGGTCGGTGGAGCCATGAGCGGCCCACGAGGGTGGGGGTGTGCCTACCCCCCTGGGCGCGCCCTCCTACCTCGTGGACGCCTCGTTGCTTCCTTGACGTCCACTCCAAGTCTCCTGGATTGCGTTTGTTACAAAAACGATCCTTGCGAAGGTTTAATTCCGTTTGGATTCCGTTTGATATTCCTTTTCTGTGAAACACTGAAATAGGCAAAAAAAACAGCAATTTGCACTGGGCCTTCATAATAGGTTAGTCCCAAAAATAATATAAATGCATAATAAAGCCCATTAAACATCCAAAACAAATAATATAATAGCATGGAACAATAAAAAATTATAGAGATGATGGAGACGTATCAAGCATCCCTAAGCTTAATTCCTGCTCATCCTCGAGTAGGTAAATGATAAAAACGGATTTTTTGATGTGGAATGCTACCTAACATAATTTTCAATATAATTTTCTATATTGTGGCATGAATGTTCAGATCCGAAAGATTCAAGACAAAAGTTTAATATTGACATGAAAATAATAATACTTCAAGCATACTAACTAAGCAATTATGTCTTCTCAAAATAACATGGCCAATGAAAGCTTATCCCTACAAAATCATATAGTTTGGCTATGCTTCATTTTAAATCACACAAAAATGCTCTCATCATGCACAACCCCGATGACAAGCCAAGCAATTGTTTCATACTTTAGTAATCTCAAAAAAAAATCAACTTTCACGCAATACATGAGCGTGAGCAATGGACATAGCACTATGGGTGGAATAGAATATAATGATGGGGGTTGTGTGGAGAAGACAAAAAAGGAGAAAGTCTCACATTGATGCGGCTAATCAACAAGGCTAGGGAGATGCCCATCAATTGATGTCAATGCAAGGAGTAGGGATTGCCATTCAAGGATGCACTAGAGCTATAAATGTATGAAAGCTCAACAAAAGAAACTAAGTGGGTGTGCATTGAACTTGCTTGCTCACGAAGACCTAGGGCATTTGAGGAAGCCCATTATTGGAATATACAAGCCAAGTTCTATAATGAAAAATTCCCACTAGTATATGAAAGTGACAAAATAAGAGACTCTCTATCATATGGATCATGGTGCTACTTTGAAGCAGAAGTGTGGAAAAACGGATAGTAGCATTGTCCCTTTTATTTCTTTTCCTTTTTTGGGCCTTTCTCTTTTTTCCTTTTTCCTTTTTTTATTTGGGACAATTATCTATTAATGATGATCATCACACTTCTATTTATTTACAACTCAATGATTACGACTCGATACTAGAACAAACTATGACTCTATGAGTGCCTCGGTGATGTACCGGGATGGGCAATGAATCAAGAGTGACATGTATGATAAATTATGCATGGTGGCTTTGCTACAAGTACGATGTCAACTACATGATCATGCAAAGCAATATGACAATGATGAAGCATGTCATAATAAACAATCCGTGGAAAGTTGCATGGCAATATATCTCGTAATGGTTATGGAAATGCCATAATAGGTAGGTATGGTGGCTGTTTTGAGGAAGATATAAGGAGGTTTATGTGTGATAGAGCATATCATATCACGGGGTTGGATGCACCGTGAAGTTTGCACCAACTCTCAAGGTGAGAAAGGGCAATGCACTGCATCAAGAGCCTAGCAATAATGGAAAGGTGAGAGTGCGATAATCCATGGACTCAACATTAGTCATAAAGAACTTACATACTTATTGCAAAAATCTACAAGTCATCAAAAACCAAGCATTACGCGCATGCTCCTAGGGGGATAGATTGGTAGGAAAAGACCATCGCTCGTCCCCGACCGCCACTCATTAGGATGACAATCAAAGAACACCTCATGTCTCAAATTTGTCACACAACGGTTACCATACGTGCATGCTACGGGACTTGCAAACTTCAAGACAAGTATTTCTCAAATTCACAACTACTCAAGTAGCACGACTCTAATATTACCATCTTCATATCTCAAAACAATCATCAAGTATCAAACTTCTCATAGTATTCAATGCACTTTTATAAAAGTTTTTATTATACCCATCTTTGATGCCTATCATATTAGGACTAATTTTATAGCCAAAGCAAATTACCATGCTGTTCTAAAGGACTCTCAAAATAATATAAGTGAAGCATGAGAGATCAATAATTTCTATAAAATAAAACCACCACCGTTTCTAAAAGATATAAGTGAAGCACTAGAGCGAAATTATCTAGCTCAAAAGATATAAGTGAAGCACATAGAGTATTCTAATAAATTCCGATTCATGTGTGTCTCTCCAAAAGGTGTGTATAGCAAGGATGATTGTAGTAAACTAACAAGCAAAAACTCAAATTATACAAGACGCTCCAAGAAAAAACACATATCATGTGGTGAATAAAAATATAGCCTCAAGTAAAGTTACCGATGGACGAAGACGAAAGAGGGGATGCCTTCCGGGGCATCCCCATGCTTAGGCTTTTGGTTGTCCTTGAATTTTACCTTGGGGTGCCTTGGGCATCCCCAAGCTTAGGCTCTTGCCACTCCTTATTCCAAAATCCATCAAATCTTTACCCAAAACTTGAAAACTTCACAACACAAAACTCAACAGAAAATCTCATGAGCTCCGTTAGTATAAGAAAACAAATCACCACTTTAAGGTACTCTAATGAACTCATTCTTTATTTATATTGGTGTTAAACCTACTGTATTCCAACTTATCTATGGTTCATGCCCCCCCGATACTAGCCATAGATTCACCAAAATAAGCAAACAACACACGAAAAACAGAATCTGTCAAAAACAGAACAGTATGTAGTAATCTGTATCAAACGTATAGTTATATAACTCCAAAAATTCTGAAATAAATTGGTGGACGTTAGGAATTTGTCTATTAATCATCTGCAAAAAGAATCAACCTAAAAGCACCATGTTCCTACGGCCGTGCGGCAGGACATGTTGGTTGCTTTTGCGGCGAGGTGGGACATCTCTCGTGCTCGCGCTTCCAGGCTTGCCTCTCCCTGGTGGCAATCTCCCGACCCTGAACTCACATTGGCCGTGGCGGACGCAAGGAAACGATAATGAATGACTTGTTTGTTTTGACTTTTTGTGGATGAGGAGTTGAGGAGGAATGTGCAGTTATCTTGGAGTAGTAGTATTTATAACCGCGTAGTAATACGCTCCTAAGTGGGAAACCGTTTAGGTTTTGATCGGTGTGAACAGGTTTGCAATTTGGAATGTGACGAGACGCGACCTCCCTGTTATTCTAAAAAAAATTGTGACGGGACGCATGCTCAAACTTTACTGACGATTATAAGTGCGGCACTATTCCCGGAAGGCGTAACGTGGGCACGTACGCCTCGGCCGCGTACGTGGCGTTTGCACCATAGGGTGCACCGCAATAGGCAATGTCAGCACACGTCTTATTCCAACAACCGTGCGCGCTCGTTATTACCATCGCCCACGCTTCTTTTAATTAGAATGGGTGTGCCCGTCTAGTGCACACACGTAGATCTATCTAACTGTTTCAGTTTGTTGTGGCTAATCGCAAACAGTTCATCCATATGAAGTGTATGCCATCAATCGCAGACACTTTGATCTGGATTACCTGTTTCTGTTCTGTTGCCTAATCGCAAATAGTTAATCCTTCTGAAGCATATGCCCTCAATCACACACACCTTGATCTGGCTGACCGTTTCTTTTGTGTTGCCTAATCGCAAGCAGTTCATCCGAGTGAACCGTATGCTGTCTATCTCACACACCTTCATCTGGCTGCCCGTTTCTTTTGTGTTGCCTAATCACAAACAGTTCATCCAAGTGAACCGTATGCTCTATATCGCACACGCCTTCATCAGGCTGCCGTTTCTTTTGTTCCGCCTCATCGCAAACAGTTCATTGGACTGAACCGTATGCCCTGGATCGCACACGCAACTAAAATCTGAACCGTGTTTGATGCATTCTCCATTGCAAACGTTTTACATGTTTTTTGACGGTTTTTTACATCCCCGTTTGTGATTGATGCATTGCACACAGTTTCGTGAAAGGGTCTTTGATCGTAGTGTCGCATTAGCAGCATCCTGCAGTAGTGCTAGTGCAGAGTTTAAAGGTGGTGTCCGACTGCCTGGGAGTGGTGAATGATATAAACAAGGGAATGGGAGGTTCTCATGCGGCAGTAGTACATGAAATAATGAACCATAGTAGCAGTTTTGTTTTTTGCTCTTTTGTTCATGAGCCACGGTGTCATAATTTCGAGGCTCACAATCTCGCCAAGTTTGCTTGTAATCTGAGTTTAGGTAGACACGTGTGGCTGGCCACTCCCTATGATCCACGGCGTGTACCTATGAACATTCTTGATTAATAAAGTGGCGAGTTTCTAAAAAAATGCAATAAAATGGCTCGACCAGTCATTTTTTTAAAGAAAAGACAAACAATTGTCTGCCTTATGCATTCAAAAGGAGCTAGAGCTAGGATGACCAGAGGCAAGTAATCAATATAACATATCTACAAGGAAAGATTGTGCCTCCACTCATCTTGTCGGCCGGTCTTTGACGCGCCATGGAAGTGAAGGTCGGACACAACACTGCCCTTTTAATTGTAGGGCCTTTTTGGGTTGTGTTCATCAAGGGTAAATTGGCACAATGATTTGTTGGATCATACAAGATCCTCGCAAGGAGAGGCAAAGTAGCTTACCAACCAGAACTATCAGAAGGGTTGTAACCCGTATATGTCTTAACCCAAGGGAATTAAAGAACGATAACTATCTACCTTGCAATTATGTTGCCATGTACGTAGTACACTCGCACCCGAACCGTACTTCGGGTCCATAGTTATTAGCTATATGGCTTCTTCTCTCTCTTTGGATCTCAATACAAAGTTCTCCTCGATCTTCTTGGAGATCTATTCGATGTAATTTCTTTTGCGGTGTGTTTGTCGAGATCTGATGAATTGTGGGTTTATGATCAAGTTTATCTATGAACAATATTTGAATCTCCTCTGAATTCTTTTATGTATGATTTGTTATCTCTGCAAGTCTCTTCGAATTATCAGTTTGGTTCGGCCTACTAGACTGATCTTTCTTGCAATGGGGGAAGTGCTTAGCTTTGGGTTCAATCTTGCGGGGTCCTTTCCCAGTGACAGTAGGGGCAGCAAGGCAAGTATTGTATTGTTGCCATCGAGGATAAAAATATGGGGTTTATATCATATTGCATGAGTTTACCCCTCTACATCATGTCATCTTACTTAAAGCATTACTCTGTTCTTATGAACTTAATACTCTAGATGCATGCTGGATAGCGGTCGATGTGTGGAGTAATAGTAGTAGATGCAGAATCGTTTCGATCTACTTGTGATGGACGTGATGCCTATATATGTGATCATACCTAGATATTCTCATAACAATGCTCAATTCTATCAATTGCTTGACAGTAATTCGTTTACCCACCGTAATACTTATGCTATCTTGAGAGAAGGCACCAGTGAAACCTATGGCCCCCGGGTCTATCTTCCATCATCTTAATCTTCCAACACTTAGTTATTTCTGGCACCGTTTATTTTTGCAATCTTTAATTTCACTCTTTATCATAAAAATACCAAAAATATTATCTTATCATATCTATCAGATCTCACTCTCGTAAGTGACCGTGAAGGGATTGACAACCCTTTATCGTGTTGGTTGCGAGGTTCTTATTTGTTTGTGTAGGTGCATGGGACTCGCGCGTGGTCTCCTACTGGATTGATACCTTGCTTCTCAAAAATTGAGGTAAATAATTACGCTACTTTACTGCATCACCCTTTCCTCTTCAAAGGAAAACCAACGCAGTGCTTAAGAGGTAGCAAGAAGGATTTCTGGCGCCGTTGCCGGGGAGCCTACGCACAAGTCAAGAAATACCAAGTACCCATCAAAAACTCTTATCCCTCGCATTACATTATTTGCCATTTGCCTCTCATTTTCCTCTCCCTCACTTCACCCTTGCCATTTTATTCGCCCTCTCTTTTCCGCTCGCCTTCCTTTCGCCATGTCGGAATCAAAAAGGGTTGGGGTTTCTCTCCCGAGTTTTAGTACTTTGGACAATCCTTCTATTCTATCTAAACTCATAAATAATGATGCTATGGAAAAACCTGCCGGAGTTATCAATGAGAGTCTTAATAATTTTGATGAAGATGATTCCAGAATTTTTCGTTATTTACTTGATGGATCTTTAAAACATGCTTGGGATAGACTATTAAGGATCCGGGCTAGCTATGTGCCCCAATACCAAATTGAAATTTACTTAAAGAGCTTTTATGTTGCCCTACCTTCTTCATTTAAGCATGTCTTAGATTCTATATTTGAAGACGGTTTTCTTGAAGGGGATGCCGTAGATACTTATGAAAAGATGAATACCATATTAGGGCACCCCATGAATGAGAAAGTTGAATCTACATCTCTTTTGCTCTCCTACCAAAACGAATCTATCAAAGAGATGAAGGGTAGCTTAAATGCAAATTTCCATAACGTGCTTAATCTTTGTTCTACCATTAATAGCCACATGCTTTATCAAAATAGAAAGATTAATCCCATAGATGATAAGTTTTCTCTTTTCTTCCCTAAAACCAAAGATGGCAATACCTAGATCTATCCTTGTTTTTATGCCTAGCTAGGGGCGTTAAACGATAGCGCTTGTTGGGAGGCAAGCCAATTTTATTCTAGTTTTTTGCCTTTGGTTATGTTTAGGAATAAATATTTGATCTAACCTCTGGTTAGATTTGTTTATTTGTTTTAGTTAGTGTTTGTGCCAAGTTAAACCTATAGGATCTTCTTGGATGATAGTTATTTGATCTTGCTGAAAATTCCAGAAACTTTCTGTTCACGAAAACAATTGTTAAAAATCACCAGAACTTGATAAAATACTGATTCCAATTGCAGTAGATCAATAAACAAATTTTCTAGGTTTTCCTATTTTGGTAGACTTTTTCTGAGTTCAAGAAGTTTTCGTTAGTTACAGATTACTACAGACTGTTCTGTTTTTGACAGATTCTGTTTTTCGTGTGTTGTTTGCTTATTTTGATGAATCTATGGCTAGTAAAAGAGTTTATAAACCATAGAGAAGTTGGAATACATTAGGTTTAACACCAATATAAATAAATAATGAGTTCAATACAGTACCTTGAAGTGGTGTTTTGTTTTCTTTCGCTAACGGAGCTCACGAGATTTTCTGTTGAGTTTTGTGTTGTGAAGTTTTCAAGTTTTGGGTAAAGATTTGATAGATTATGGAACAAGGAGTGGCAAGATACTAAGCTTGGGTATGCCCATGGCACCCCAAGACAATCTAAGTACACCAAAAAGCCAAAGCTTGGGGATGCCCCGGAAGGCATCCCCTCTTTCGTCTTCATCCATCGGTAACTTTACTTGGAGCTATATTTTTATTCACCACATGATATGTGTTTTGCTTGGAGCGTCTTGTATGATTTGAGTCTTTGTTTTTTATTTTACCACAATCATCCTTGCTGGACACACCTTTTGAGAGAGACACACATGAATCGGAATTTATTAGAATACTCTATGTGCTTCACTTATATCTTTTGAGCTATATAGTTTTTGCTCTAGTGCTTCACTTATATCTTTTACAGCACGGTGGTGGATTTGTTTTATAAAACTATTGTTCTCTCATGCTTCACTTATATTATTTTGAGAGTCCTATAAAACAACATGGTAATTTGCTTTAATTGAGAAATTAGTCATAATATGCTAGGTATTCAAGATTAGTAAAAACTTTCTTATGAGTGTATTGAATACTAAGAGAAGTTTGATGCTTGATAATTGTTTTGAGATATGGAGGTAGTGATATTAAAGTTGTGTGTGACGCACCCGATTCAATCGTACACTAATCATACACGCAAACGTGTACGATTAAGATCAGGGACTCACGGGAAGATATCACAACATAACTCTAAAAATAAAATAAGTCATACAAGCATCATAATACAAGCCAGGGGCCTCGAGGGCTCGAATACAAGTGCTAGATCATAGATGAGTCAGCGGAAGCAACAATAATTGAGTACATACATAAGTTAATCAAGTTGCCATAAGATGGCTAGCACAAACTGGGATACAGATCGAAAGAGGCGCAGGCCTCCTGCCTGGGATCCTCCTAAACTACTCCTGGTCATCGTCAGCGGCCTGCACGTAGTAGTAAGCACCTCCGGTCTAGTAGGAATCATCCTCGATGGTGGCGTCTGGCTCCTGGGCTCCAGCATCTGGTTGCGACAACCAGGTAGAAAGGAGAGGGGGAAAAGAGGGAGAAAGCAACCGTGAGTATTCATCCAAATTACTCGCAAGCAAGGATCTACACTACATATGCATGGTTATCTGTGTAAAGGGGCAATATCGGTGGACTGAACTGCAGAATGCCAGAATAAGAGGGGGGATAGCTAATCCTGTCGAAGACTACGCTTCTGGTAGCCTCCATCTTGCAGCATGAAGAAGAGAGTAGATGGTAAGTTCACCAAGTAGCATCGCATAGAATAATCCTACCCGGCGATCCCCTCCTTGTCTCCCTGTTAGAGAGCGATCACCGGGTTATATACGACACTTGGAAGGGTGTGTTTTATTAAGTATCCAATTCTAGTTGTCATAAGGTCAAGGTACAACTCCGGGTCGTCCTTTTATCGAGGGACACGGCTATTTGAATATATAAACTTCCCTGTAGGGGTGCACCACATAACCCAACACGCTCGATCCCATTTGGCCGGACATACTTTCCTGGGTCATGCCCGGCCTCGGAAGATCAACACGTCACAGCCCCACCTAGGCACAACAGAGAGGTCAGTACGCCGGTCTTAATCCTATGCGCGCAGGGGTCTGGGTCCATCTCCCATTGCACACCTGCACGTTGCGAACGCGGCCGGTGAGCAGACCTAGCAACCTCTGTTTCAAAGGAAGTTGCGTTACGCGGTCCAACCCGATGCGCGCCGCTCAGTCGCTGACGTCAAGAAGGCTTCAGCTGATACCACGACGTCGAGTGCCCATAACTTTCCCACGTAGTTGGTTAGTGCGTATAGACCAAATGGCCAGACTCGGATCAAATACCAACAACCCGTTAAGCGTGTTATTTTGAAGTAACCGCGGACGCCGACCAGGGCCAGGCCACCTCTCACCTAGGTAGTATCAACCTGCCCCGTCGCTCCGCCACAAAGATCCACACAGAGGGCCGTTGGGACAAAGGTCCTTTCAGCCCCCAATCCGTGAATCACTCACGGGTGCTCCACGAGCCGACCCGACTTTAGTCACCACATGTATCATGTATAAAGTATATAGTATAAACCCATGATCACCTCCCGAGTGATCACGGCCCAATAGTATAGCATGGTAGATGGACAAGAATGTAGGGCCACTGATGGAACACTAGCATCCTATACTAAGCATTAGGATAGCAGGTAAAGGTATCAACAATTGTAGCAACAATGATAGGCTATGCAGCAGAATAGGATTAACCGAAAGCAGTAACATGCTACACTACTCTAATGCAAGCAGTAGAGAGAAGGAATAGGCGATATCTGGTGATAAAGGGGGGGGGGGCTTGCCTGGTTCCTCTGGCAAGAAGGAGGGTCATCAACAACAGAAGTCGGTCGGGGCACCAAAGAGCGCGTCGGTCTCAGAGTTCACCGGAGAGAAGAGGGGGAAGAAACAATGAATACAATGCAAACAGATGCATAACGATGCATGACAAAGCAAGCAACGGTGGTAGGTGTGCCCTAACGCGGTAAGAGGTGATACCGGCGAAGGGGGGAAACATCCGGGAAAGTATCCCCGGTGTTTCGCGTTTTCGAAAAATGTACCGGAGGGGGAAAGTTGCATGTTCGATATGCTAGGGGTGTGCGGCGGACGAACGGGCTGCGTATCCGAATTCGTCTCGTCGTTTTGAGCAACCTTCATGTCGAAAGTATTTTCATCTGAGCTACGGTTTATTTTATATGATTTTCTAAAGTTTTAATCATATTTAGAGTTTATTTAATTAACTTAATTCAACATTATCCGAGAAGGTATGCATCGACGTCGATGACGTCAACATGATTTCAAAGATCAATGTGGGTATTGACCGTCAAACTGACGTTTGGGTCCCGTTCGTCATTGACTAGACTAACTAATCATGATTAATTAGTTTAATTAGTTGTTTAGTTTAATTAATCAAAATTAATTAAGTTAATTAATTCTTTTATTTACTCTTTACTTAATTAAATAATTAAATTATTATTCATTTATTTTTATTTTTTTTTAATTTCCATTTTCTTAAACGTTCCTTGCGTGGGGCCCGTTGTCCAGTGGCACAGAGGCCTTAGTGGGTCGGACGGCGGGCGCTGTGCACAACGGTTACGGGCGACGGGCGCCCACCCTTTAGGCCGCTTGCCCAGGCCAGGGGCGGGACTAGCAGGGCGCTGACGGCCACCGCAACGAGCAGTCGCAGCCGCCGGGGAAGGAAGGAGGGCGACCCTGGTGCGGCCAGGCGCGGCCGGCAAGCGGCGTGTGTGGTGGTTGCGGGCGCGACGGTCGAAGGTGGAGGGCGCTGGGTGGAGCCGAGCGCTGCTGGTCGGCTACGGCAGCGCGCAAGAGCAGGACGTGGGCCTCGGCATGACTTGTGCGGCCGGAACGTGGGGGTGCGCGGGCGGCAGTTGATCGTCATGGAGGGAGCGGCGCGGCGCGTGTGGCAGCGGGGCCGGATGCAGCAGCAGCGGCACAACATCGACGGCATCCAGTGGCGGAGCACGACACCTACGGCGGGCGCACGCGTAGGGGGCGCCCCTAGCGCGGGTAGAGGAGGTCAGAGCGTCCCGAACAACGCCGGCGACAGAGGGAAAGGGGGAGCGGGGGGAGATATTTTCGGGGAAGTGTGGGGGTATCGGTGGGGTTGACCAGTGGAGTGGGGGGGAATTATGGAGACGGAGTGGGGCGCCGGTTGGGCCGGCTGGCTATTAAGTGGCTACCGGGCCGAGGCCTGTATGGCAGGGCTTTTTCTCGTTTTATTTTTTTGTTTTTTGTTTTGTATTTTCTTTTTCTTTTATTTATTTTCTTTTCTGTTCTATTTCAATTTAAAATATTTATGCATTTTCTAAACATGTGTTTTCTTCACCATAATTAACTATGTAATATTTGGCACAAACCGAACATTTTTGTTTTAATGTTTGAAAACTTTTATCGTTCGACTTAAATTTCAAATTTGAATTTGAATCGGTTTTGAACTACGCGAGATTAACAACAGTAACCGGGGTGACGTGGCATCGTTAACGTGGGATTACTGTAGCCTAATTATCCAGGCGTCACAATTCTCCTCCAGTACAAGTAATCTCGTCCCGAGATTTAAGAGGGGAGTAAGGGGGAAGAATAGGTTACGAAATTCTAACAATTCTTCTTGGTCATTGGTTGCTCTTCTCGAAGAGGTCGATCCATCACGTTGATGTCTCCATTTCTCTGCTTCATGTCATCATGATGAAGTTGGCAACCTTTCTTCGGAAACTCCATCGTACTTACGTAAAATGATAAGGGGTAACTCGAAAGAACGGAACTCTACACGGTTGCTTATCTGGTAGATAACATTAGGGAAGGTGGCGAAAATTAACTCTCGAATTGAAACTTAAGAAATTATCGAGAGCAAAGTAAGAAGGTACCATGAAAAGTTTCAAATGGATAGGCAATCGTTTGATGCCTAATCAGAAGGTGAAAGGGTTTCAGGGCAACGAGAATAGGTATTGCATCTCATGCCAGAATAGATCACTAGACAGGTGGTCCGTGAATTACATACGAAGTCAAGCGCGATGAACAACCTTGGGAACAGGTGGTGTACAGGTGAGTCAGGTTTCGATCCTCTGGAACTGTGGGTTATGGGCCCACCATGTGGGATAAAAGTAGGAGGAGTGGTGACATCTTGCATGGTCATGATAGCAAGGCATGTGAGAGGGTAACCTGTCGATTATGTCGGCAACAACGTCGGTACCAAGGGCGAGGGACGAAGAGAACCATTTTCCTGCTCGTTGAACGAGGCCGACCGATAGGCAAAGTTCTCGTCCATCGGCGGTTACCTGAACGTCATCAACAATAGTAATAGGGTCTTACCGACACGATTGTACACCTAGGTGTTTACATAAGCAGAAGAATATTACTGCTTAGATCATATAGATCACCGAAAAGGTTAAACAAACCAATGTAAAGGAAATGTGATCATCAGATTAACAGAACAATGCAAAGGAAAATGTGTTTAAACACATATTTCAAGGGTATATCCTTCACAAGGACAAGCAGAGCAAGATATCCATGACAGGATATAACATAGAAAATCCTTTAGGAAAGGGTAGATAATTTTCATGACATTACCCATACAAGGGTATTTGGATAATTGAGTAATAAACATTTAGCATTGGGCTTCAAATGTTCTTGCTGGAAAAAAAATCAGAGTTCCACATACATGCTTCGAGATAGCATTGACATGGTCTTCAAGAAAAGGTCAGGCTTTGTATACACAAAGAATCCATCAGGATAACTTATTAAACAAGGCATTCAATTTCCTCATGGAAATATGGTTAACCTTGTTAAAAAGGAAAATATAACAATAGAGCCTCCGGCCAATGTTCACATCTGAATGGTGTTAGGATAACTCAGACTCAGGATGCCTGAGAGGAAAAGGTGCAATACAAATTGACAAGATGACATTGTAAAATTCTCGATAAATGAACTATGGAAGCGAGTTCCGAAACAAGAGTTTATCAGTAAACTAATGAGAGGATGAGGAGGTGGCTGATGGAATCAACGACAATTCATCGATATTAAAAAACATGGATTTCCACAATTATGTGAACAAGGAGATAACATTTGTCAGATCAAATGATATAATGATGTATGTTCAAGGAAAACATACACAATTAAACATTGGTAGGTGCACCCGAATATGGGCTGGGTTGCACGACCAACGTAGGAATGGTGATTCAATAATCAATAGTCTAAGAATGAATGGCCGACCATTAACTTCAAAGCAATAGGGTTGCTAGAAGGGCAGAATCCAAACAACACCGCTCACTTGTTGGTACCCCGGTTGGAACCAACACGAGGACCCAAGAAAGAATGGCGATGGTGAAAGGTATCACCATACCAACAATTCTTAAGAGGTGGTGAAATTCCCACGACATTCTAGACATAAAAGGTGGTAATATTTCAAGGTAAAGAAGAACAATGCTGGGTAGCAAGGAACTCAAGGTACAACAAAAAATACGAACAAGTTTGTGTTGGAGGGATGGCAATAAAGTGGCCGATGATAACACAACTCTTCGAGGGCAAGGATGGTATTTCTCTTCATGAATCCGATTGATATCCAGGACGAGCTCATAAGGTTGATGATGATCATGACACATTTGTCGAGAGATTTCAAGAAGATGTAATCAATTAGCAACGACATCAAGTCAAAGGAATGATGAAGCGAAAGGTTATTGGAACCATGGGTATTACACAAACTCGAAATCAAGCTTGTTGTTTAAGGCAAAATGATATGATTAGGAAAATCGACAAAAGTTTAGCTCATCGTCAAAAATGGTTCTGCGAGAAGAAGGACCAGGTAGCATAGATAAAAGTTTGCATGATAATGATATAGCCGATCAGGTTAGGAATGATTTGAAGGATTAATAAACTCATAAGCAACGAAAATTACTTAGAGTTATTTATTCAGAGTGCGGAATCGATTCACTTAATGGTATTCTTGAGTGAAATAACTCAGAACCCGGGGGAAATCTGAAATCGGTGAGAAGCAATACTAGATGAAACTCATAGGAAGCAACACAGTTCTTTGATACTCTCGAGATACTGAAGGGTATTACGCAAAGGAAGGTCGACAAGGAGGTGCGTAGATGTATTGATCTGCAGAAGACAAGTGTTTTCACTTGCCTGAGAAATGGAATCAAAGAAGAACATATGGTCAGAACCACAATTGTAAAGGATCAATTCACCGATACGAACTGATATTATATCAAGGAAATAGTTATTATTACAAGAAGCTTCCATGATAGGGTCTACATCGTGTCCATGGTCATGAACACAAAGGTTCAAGGTCGACTCCCACTTCCTCAATGCATAACCTTCCATTCACCTCTCATTTTTCGAAAATGACATTAGTTGTTGAAAGTTTTACCTGGTGCAATACGAGATAAGTATGACCCATGAAATCTTTCCGGTTCACACAGAGTAAGGAAGGCATAGGTTTAACCCATCGGGGCATCTTATGAACACATACCGCAAACTTCAGGAGCGGATAACTCAAGCTCAGGAGCAGAGCATGGTTGACAAAATCAGGGGATACAATTTACCAAAGACATTATGTATCCGATGAAAGGCTCACAAGGTTAATGAATATGAAGGACGGCGTCGGACAAAATCCAACAAAGGATCTAGGGGTCCATAAGGGATCTGATGTGAGCATCGGTACTCAACCAGAAGAAGAAAGAATGCAAGGAGATCTGATTATAGAAACAACCGACTAATTCAAGCTCAAATGCAAAGGGGAATTAAGATTTCCCAATCAAGGGATCAGAAGCAAACACTCTTATAAAGGATGGATAATTTTAATAGACCTACGGGTACAATCGACGGTAGTTGATTGATCGAGAACCAGCTCATGCTCAAAATGGCGTCTGAGCCGAAAGGATGAATTCTAGGATCTGATTAGGGGTTGCAAACATTCGCAACATATTGAATGAAGGGACCCAAGATGATATAGGCAAAGGATGTCAATGAATATTGCTAGGCATTTGGAATTAACCATAATGCAGGCAGACAAGAATTTCAAGAGCCATAGGCTGCTGAGGATTCTCAAAAGATCGGATAGTATTTCCATGTATCTTGTGAATCATATGAACAACAGGGGAAGAACGAATACTCGATAAGTGCGGGGAATTGTCTGCAGGGGGTATTCATGTGGCAAGAACTGCAAGGCGGTAGGCACAAATTATTCTCGGAACAATAGTGAAAATTCTGGGGTATCTTGTAATACCAAGATCAACGGGGAATGATTGTATGAATGAAAAGTGTACGTGGTTATCCATATGGGGTTTATTGACGAAAGGGAATTGCAAAAGCGATGGCACAAAGTCTCGAGAGAACATCATAGAGTATCTTAGAAATCTTCTGGTGCAACAGGCGATCATCTGTAGTAAGGAGCTCTCCGGGTGGATGTGATCACGAGATCCTAATGTTAGAGTTAGTAAAACCATTTTAACCCATATAGAAGATAGATCAGAGTCCTAGAGTATAGACGAGGAATAAAAGATCCTACTGCCACCCAATGGTGACGTGGGCCCGTAAGCCACATAGCCGTGTTAGTAAAAGCTTCGCAATGACTAGACTCGACTTCGGCCAAGGAGTTTGGAAGGGGGATTCCTACAGGCAGTCGGCTCTGATACCAACTTGTGACGCCCACGATTCAATCGTACACTAATCATACACGCAAACGTCTACGATGAAGATCAGGGAATCATGGGAAGATATAACAACATAACTCTAAAAATAAAATAAGTCATACAAGCATCATAATACAAGCCAGGGGCCTCGAGGGCTCGAATACAAGTGCTCGATCATAGACGAGTCAGCGGAAGCAACAATATTTGAGTACAGACATAAGTTAATCAAGTTGCCATAATATGGCTAGCACAAACTGGGATACAGATCGAAAGAGGCGCATGCCTCCTGCCTCGATCCTCCTAAACTACTCTGGTCATCGTCGTGACACACTGCGTAGTAGTAAGCACCTCCGGTGTAGTAGGAATCATCATCGGCACGGTGGCGTCGGCTCACAGGCTCCGACATCTGGTTGCGACAACCAGGTAGAAAGGAGAGGGGGAAAAGAGGGAGAAAGCAACCGTGAGTACTCATCCAAAGTACTCGCAAGCAAGGATCTACACTACATATGCATGGTTATCTGTGTAAAGGGGCAATATCGGTGGACTAAACTATAGAATGCCAGAATAAGAGGGGGGATAGCTAATCCTGTCGAAGACTACGCTTCTGGCAGCCTCCATCTTGCAGCATGAAGAAGAGAGTAGATGGTAAGTTCACCAAGTAGCATCGCATAGAATAATCCTACCCGGCGATCCCCTCCTTGTCGCCCTGTTAGGGAGCGATCACCGGGTTATATCTGGCACTTGGAAGGGTGTGTTTTATTAAGTATCCAATTCTAGTTGTCATAAGGTTAAGGTACAACTTCGGGTCGTCCTTTTACCGAGGGACACGGCTATTCGAATAGATAAACTTCCCTGCAGAGGTGCACCACATAACCCAACACGCTCGATCCCATTTGGCCGAACACACTTTCCTGAGTCATGCCCGGCCTCGGAAGATCAACACGTCGCAGCCCCACCTAGGCGTAATCAGAGAGGTCAGCACGCCGGTCTAAATCCTATGCGCGCAGGGGTCTGGGCCCATCGCCCATTGCACACCTGCACGTTGCGAACGCGGCTGGTGAGCAGACCTAGCAACCTCCATTTCAAAGGAAGTTGCGTTAGGCGGTCCAACCCGGCGCGCGCCGCTCAGTCGCTGACGTCAAAAAGGCTTCGGCTGATACCACGACGTCGAGTACCCATAACTTTTCCATGAAGTTGGTTAGTGCGTATAGACCAAATGGCCAGACTCAGATCAAATACCAAGAACTCGTTAAGCGTGTTATTTTGAAGTAACCGCGGACACCGATCAGGGCCAGGCCCACCTCTCACCTAGGTAGTCTCAACCTGCCCCGTCGCTCCGCCACAAAGATCCACATAGAGGGTCGTTGGGACAAAGGTCATTTCAGCCCCCAATCCGTGAATCACTCGCGGGTGCTCCATGAGCCGACCGGACTTTAGTCACCACATGTATCATGTATAAAGTATATAGTATAAACCCGCGATCACCTCCCGAGTGATCACGACCCGATAGTATAGCATGGCAGATGGACAAGAATGTAGGGCCACTGATGGAACACTAGCATCCTATACTAAGCATTAGGATAGCAAGTAAAGGTATCAACAATTGTGGCAACAATGATAGGCTATGCAACAGAATAGGATTAATCGAAAGCAGTAACATGCTACACTACTCTAATGCAAGCAGTAGAGAGAAGGAATAGGCGATATCTGGTGATCAAGGGAGGGGGGCTTGCCTGGTTGCTCTGGCAAGAAGGAGGGGTCGTCAACAGCGTAGTCGGTCGGGGCACCAGCAGCGGCGTCGGTCTCGTAGTCTACCGGAGAGAAGAGGGGGAAGAAACAATGAATACAATGCAAACAGATGCATAACGATGCATGACAAAGCAAACAGCGGTGTTAGGTGTGCCCTAACGCGGTAAGAGGTGATACCGCAGAAGGGGGGAAACATCCGGGAAAGTATCCCCGGTGTTTCGCGTTTTCGGACAGATATACTGGAGGGGGAAAGTTGCGTGTTCGATATGCTAGGGGTGTGTGGCGGATGAACGAGTTGCGTATCCGAATTCGTCTCGTCGTTCTGAGCAACTTCCATGTAGAAAGTATTTTCATCTGAGCTACAATTTATTTTATATGATTTTCTAATGTTTTAAATCATTTTTAGAGTTTATTTAGTTAACTTAATTCAACATTATCCGTAATGCAGCATGCCGACGCCAAGATGATGGCGCAGCCAATGTGGGTGTTGACTGGTCAAACTGACGTGTGGGTCCCGTTCGTCATTGACTAGAGTAACTAATCATGATTAATTAGATTACTTAGTTGTTTAGTTTAATTAATCAAAATTAATTAAGTTAATTAATTCTTTAATTAATTAATTAATTAAATTATTATTCATCTATTTTTTTAATTATTATTTTTAGTTTCCATTTTTTAAACGTTCTGGGCGTGGGCCCGTTGTCCAGTGGCACATATGCCTTAATGGGTCAGACGGCAGGCGCTGGGCACAACAGTTACGGGCGACGGGCGCCCACCCTTTAGGCCGCTTGCCTGTGCTGTGGGCGGACTAGCAGTACCGACGGCCACCGCAACGAAAGCAACAGTCACGGGGAAGGAAGGAGGGCGACCACGGTGCGGTTAAAGCGCGCCGCAAGCGGCGTGTGTGGTGGTTGCGGGCGCGACGGTCGAAGGTGGAGGGCGCGCTGGGTGGAGCCGAGCGCCGCTGGTCGGCTACGGCAGCGGCTCAGTATGACGTGTGCGGTCGGGAACGGGAGGAGGGGAATGCGCTGGGCGCGCGGCAGCTCCCGAGGGAGGAGCGCGACGCTGTGGCAATGGGCGGATGCAAAGAATAACAACATCGACGACATCCAACAAGTGAGCACGACACCTATGGCGGGCGCCGCAGGGAGGCGCCAGGCCGGTAGAGGAGGTCGGAGCGTCGCAAACAGCGCTGGCGACAAAGAGAAAGGGGGAGAGGAGGGGGTCCTCACGGCGGGTCGTAGGGTCAGGGGCAGTGGGGCGCGGGGAGCGACTTGGGGAGGAGGACGAGGACGACGGGGACAGAGAGGAGGCAACAGCAAGGTTGCTCCGGCGACGTCGTCGTGCGGCGAGGGCGAGGAAACGTCGTGCGGCGTCGGTGTTCGGGCGGCGAGCGGCGGCCTCCTCCTCTCGATCCTGATCCAATTGGGGGAGAGGGGGGAGATATTTTCGGGGGAGTGTGGGGGTGTCGGTGGGGTTGACTAGTGGAGTGGGGGAGGGGGGAATTGTGGAGAGCGAGTGGGGCGCCGGTTGGGCCGGCCTGGCTAACCAAGTGGCCAGCTGGGCCGAGGCCCAGTCGGCCAGGGGGCCTTTTCTCGTTTTATTTTTTTGTTTTCTATTTTCTATTTTCGTTTTCTTTTATTTATTTTCTTTTCTGTTTTATTTCAATTTAAAATATTTATGCATTTTCTAAACATGTGTTTTCTTCACCATAATTAACTATGTAATATTTGGCACAAACTGAACATTTTTGTTTTAATGTTTGAAAACTTTTATCGTTCGGCTTAAATTTCAAATTTGAAGTTGAATCGGTTTTGAACTATGCGAGATTGACAACAGTAACCGGGGTGACGTGGCATCGTTAACGTGGGATTACTGTAGCCTAATTATTGAGGCGTCACATTGTGCTAGTTGAGTAGTTGTGAATTTGATAAATACTTGTGTTGAAATTTGCAAATCCCGTAGCATGCACGTATGGTAAACGTTATGTAACAAATTTGAAACATGAGGTGTTCTTTGATTGCCCTCCTTATGAGTGGCGGTCGGGGACGAGCGATGGTCTTTCCCTACCAATCTATCCCCCTAGGAGCATGCGCGTAGTGCTTGGTTTTTGATGACTTGTAGATTTTTGCAATAAGTATGTGAGTTCTTTATGAGTAGTGTTGAGTCCATGGATTATATGCACTCGCAACCTTCCATCATTGCTAGCCTCTTCGGTACCGTGCATTGCGCTTTCTCACCTTGAGAGTTGGTGCAAACTTCGCCAGTGCATCCAAACCCCGTGATACGATACGCTCTATCACACATAAGCCTCCTTATATCTTCCTCAAAACATCCACCATACCTACCTATTATGGCATTTCCATAGCCATTCCAAGATATATTGCCATGCAACTTTCCACCGTTCCGTTTATCATGACATGTTCATCATTGTCATATTGCCTTGCATGATCATGTAGTTGACATCGTATTTGTGGCAAAGGCACCATGCATATTATTTCATACATGTCACTCTTGATTCATTGCCCATCCTGCACATCACGGAGGCATTCATATAGAGTCATACTTTGTTCTAGTATCGAGTTGTAATCATTGAGTTGTAAATAAATAGAAGTGTGATGATCATCATTCATAGAGCATTTTACCCCAAAAAAAAGGCCAAAAAAAGAAAGGCCAAAAAAAGAAAAAGAAAATGGGGCAATGCTACTATCTTTTTTCCATTCCTGTGCTTCAAAGTAGCACCATGATCTTTATGATAGATAGTCTCTTGTTTTGTCACTTTCATATACTAGTGGGAATTTTTCGTTATAGAACTTGGCTTGTATATTCCAACAATGGGCTTCCTCAAATGCCCTAGGTCTTCGTGAGCAAGCAAGTTGGATGCACACCCACTTATTTTCTTTTGTTGAGCTTTCATACATTTATAGCTCTAGTGCATCCGTTGCATGGCAATCCCTCTTCACATCAACATCAATCGATGGGCATCTCCATAGCCCGTTGGTTAGCCGCGTTGATGTGAGACTTTCTCCTTTTTTGTCTTCTCCACATAACCCCCATCATTATATTCTATTCCACCCATAGTGCTATATCCATGGCTCACGCTCATGTATTGCGTGAAAGTTGAAAAAAGTCTGAGGTTACTAAAGTATGAAACAATTGCTTGGCTTGTCATCGGGGTTGTCCATGATGAGAGAATTCTTGTGTGACGAAAATGGAGCATGACCAAACTCTATGATTTTGTAGGGATGAACTTTCTTTGGCCATGTTATTTTGAGAAGACATAATTGCTTTGTTAGTATGCTTGAAGTATTTTTATTTTTATTTCAATATTAAACTTTTATCTTGAATCTTCCGGATCTGAATATTCATACCACAATTAAGAGGGTTACATTGAAAATTATGCCAAGTAGCATTCCACATCAAAATTTCTGTTTTTATCATTTACCTACTCGAGGACGAGTAGGAATTAAGCTTGGGGATGCTTGATACGTCTCCAACGTATCTATAATTTTTTATTGTTCCATGCTATATTATATTCTGTTTTAGATGTTTATTGGGCTTTATTATACAATTTTATATTATTTTTGGGACTAACCTATTAACCGGAGGCCTCACCCAAATTGCTGTTTTTTTGCCTATTTCAGTGTTTCGACGGAAAAGGATATCAAACGGAGTCCAAACGGAATGAAACCTTCGGGAACGTGATTTTCGGAACAAACGTGATCCAGAGGACTTGGAGTTCACGTAAAAGTAATCAACGCTGAAGGCATGAGGCAGGGGCGTGCCTACACCGCCCAGCGCGCCCTCCACCCTCGTGGGCCCCTTGTTGCTCCACCGACGTACTTCTTCCTCCTATATATACCCATGTACCCTGGAAACATCATATACGGAGCGAAAACCCTATTTCCACCACCGCAACCTTCTGTACCCGTGAGATCCCATCTTGGGGCCTTTTCCGGCACTCCGCCAGAGGGGGCATTGATCACGGAGGGCTTCTACTTCAACACTATAGCCTCTCCGATGATGTGTGAGTAGTTTACCTCAGACCTTCGGGTCCATAGTTATTAGCTAGATGGCTTCTTCTCTCTCTTTGGATCTCAATACAAAGTTCTCCTCGATATTCTTGGAGATCTATTCGATGTAATTTCTTTTGCGGTGTGTTTGTCGAGATCCGATGAATTGTGGGTTTATGATCAAGTTTATCTATGAACAATATTTGAAGCTCCTCTGAATTCTTTTATGTATGATTGGTTATCTTTGCAAGTCTCTTCGAATTATCAGTTTGATTTGGCCTACTAGATTGATCTTTCTTGCAATGGGGGAAGTGCTTAGCTTTGGGTTCAATCTTGCGGTGTCCTTTCCAAGTGACAGCAGGGGCAACAAGGCACGTATTGTATTGTTGCCATAGAGGATAAAAAGATGGGGTTTATATCATATTGCATGAGTTTATCCCTCTACATCATGTCATCTTAATTAATGCATTACTCTGTTCTTATGAACTTAATACTCTAGATGCATGCTGGATAGCGGTCGATGTGTGGAGTAATAGTAGTAGATGCATAATCGTTTCGCTCTACTTGTCACGGACGTGATGCCTATATACAATACCTAGATATTCTCATAACTATGCTCAATTCTATCAATTGCTCGACAGTAATTCGTTTACCCACCGTAATACTTATTCTATCTTGAGAGAAGCCACTAGTGCAACCTATGGCCCCCGGGTCTATCTTCCATCATATCAATCTTCCAACACTTAGTTATTTCTGGCACTGTTTATTTTTGCAATCTTTACTTTTACTCTTTATCATAAAAATACCAAATTATTATCTTATCATATCTATCAGATCTCACTCTCGTAAGTGACCGTGAAGGGATTGACAACCCCTTTATCGCGTTGGTTGCGAGGTTCTTATTTGTCTGTGTAGGTGTGTTGGACTCGCGCGTGGTCTCCTACTGGATTGATACCTTGGTTCTCAAAAACTGAGGGAAATACTTACGCTACTTTACTGCATCACCCTTTCCTCTTCAAGGGAAAACCAACGCAGTGCTCAAGAGGTAGCAGGATGCTCCACCGATTCTCTAAAACTAGAAAAAAATAGAGGACCCTGTGTAATCAATCCAACCCCCCTCCATCTAGGAGGAGATCACCCTACCCGTAAACGTTCCACCAAATGTGGTGCCAAGGATCTTTCGTCTCCTGCCTAAACTTTCAACGCATCTTCGTCTCCTCCCCCGTGAACAGCCACGAAATTGCCGCTATTGGAGCACCGATGACCACGGCCGACCATGAAGCCGAGCTTGCTGTCAGCTCAGCCTCCATTAGCTGGCCTAGGGCCCCCACATATCCTGATGGCCTATGCCTCGTCCGGTCGTGGCCGCCACCGCCGCCCCTCCATGAGTGATCAGCAGTGAAGCGGCCCCGCCAAACCGCCGACCAATGTCGCGCCACCGCAGTGGCTAAGAAGCCAATGGCGCCATAGAAGACGGAGGAAGATGCATGCATGGTTTGTCAATCTTCCGTGTCGCCGCATCCATCGCTAAACTTCGACCCTACCCACATCTATCGTTCACGGCCATGTCCTCCTTCTCTGAGGCCGGTGAGGACTTTGACGTGTACGAAACCAATGAGGAGCATGACGATCCAATTAAGAAGTAAAAAATTGTGTTGCGAGTTCGTTCATTTTTCACAATAGACATTATTATTTGCATTGCTCATGAGTTTCATAAATTATGATAATGCAGTCAACAATCATACATGGAAATGATGAACAATATAATAGGTGTAGAAGATATGTCTTTGTCCACTCCGGTTGAGGGTGGTGATGATTAAGTCGGTTTTGCTTCAAAGACAAAGATGAGGGGGAGCAACTTATCCAACGATGAGGACAAGACTTTGGTTATGACATGGAAGAGCATAAGCATTGGTCCAATCGCAGGGACCGGTCAAAGCATGAAGACGTACTGGAAGTGCATTTCAGAACACTATCATCGCAATGTGTCCGTCTCGATTCAGCGCTCTGCTACTTGTGAGCTGCGTTGGGATTTCCTCGAAGAGGAGAGGAGATGCAGTAGAGTAGAGATAAGTATTTACCTCAGTTAAGAACCAATGTTATCAATCAAGTAGGAGAATCACACAAAGCCTCGTGAACAACACATGCACACACAAAAGATACTTGCACCCAGCGCAAACAAGAGGGTTGTCAATCCCCTTGGTGGTTACTTGCAAGGATTAAATCTTGTAGTGGTAGATAGATAAAGTGCAAAGATAAAATAAAAGAAAATAGAAGAGTGCGGCAAAGTATTTTTGTGTTTTTATATATGATAAAATTAAACCCGGGGCCCATAGTTTTCACTAGATACTTCTCTCTCGAGCACATAGCATATGGTGGGTGAACAAATTACTGTTGGGTAATTGATAGAAATGCGCATAATTATGACGATATTCAAGGCAATGATCATGTATATAGGCATCACCTTCGAGACAAGTAGACCGACTCTGCCTGCATCTACTAGTATTACTCCATCCATCTTGGGTATTAAGTATAAAACAGAGTAACGCCTTAAGCAAGATGACATGATGTAGACAAAGGAAACCCAAACAATATGAATAAACCCCGTCGTTTTACCCTTAATGGCAACAATATAATTACATGTCTTGTCCCTTTCTGTCACTGGGATAGAGCACCGCAAGATTGAACCCATCACAAAGCACCTTTCCCACTGAAGACAAGTCAATCTAGTTGGCCAAACCAAACGGTTAGATAGAGAGAAATACAAAGCTATAACAATCATGCATAATAAAGTTTAGAAAATACTAAATAACTTCTCATGAATATTCAAATCATAAACCCACAATTCATCAGATCCCAACGAACACACCACAAAAGAAGATTACATTGAATAGAACTCCAAGAACATCGAGGAGAACATTGTATTGAAGATCAAAGAGAGAGAAGAAGCCATCTAGCTAGTAGCTATGAACCCGTAGGCATGTGCTGAACTACTCACGCATCATTGGAAGGCATCAAGGATAATGTAGAAGCCCTTCGTGATCGATTCCCCCTCCGATAGAGTACTAAAAAGTCCAGATGGGACCGTAGAAGAACGGAAGCTTGCGGCGGCGGAAAGAGTGTTTCGAGTGGCTCTCTGGTATATTGGGAATATTGAGAATTTATAGATGCGGAATTAAGTCAAGGGGTGCCACGAGGGGCCCACAAGCTCAAGGAGTGCCCCCAGGGGCGTGCCTAGTGAGCTTGCCGCTCCCTCGTGGCTCTTCTGGTCTTCTCCTGAACCATTGTGGGTTCCTTCCAGTCCAGGAAAAAACACCGCAAAGTTTCATCATGTTTGGACTTTGTTTGATATTGATTTTCAAAAAAGCCAAAAATAAGCAAAATAACAACAACTGGCACTGGGCACTAGGTTAATAGGTTAAGTCCCAAAAAATAATATAAAATAGCATATAAAACATCCAGTATTGATACTATACTAGCATGGAACAATAAAAAATTATAGATACATTGGAGACGTATCAAGCATCCCCAAGCTTTATTTGTGCTCCTCCTTGAGTAGGTAAATGATAAATACAAATTTTTTGATGTGGAATGCTACCTAACATGTCTATCATGTAATCTTTCTTTTAGGGTATGAATATTAAGATCCAAATGATTTAAAGAAATAGTCTATGATTTGATATAAAGACATCAATACTCAGGCATACCAACCAACAATCATGCCTTTCAAAATAAAAATGCTAAATAACGTTATCCCTACAAATCATATAGTCTTGTCATGCTCCATCTTCTAAACACAAAATATAAATCATGTACAACCCTGATGACAAGCCGAGTAATTGGTTCATACTTTTTAACGCGCTTCAGCTTTTTTAACCCTCACGCAATACATGAGCGCGAGCCATGGATATAGCACCACTGGTGAAATAAAATACGGTGGTAGAGATCAATAAGGGGAAGACAACAAAGGTAGATAGTCTCACATCGAGGCGGCTAATCAACGGGCTATGGAGATGCCCATCAATTGATGTCAATGCGAGGAGTAGGGATTGACATGCAACAGATGCACTAAGAGCTATAGGTGTATGAGAGCTCAAACTGAAAACTAAGTGGGTGTGCATCCAACTTGCTTGCTCATGAAGACCTCGGTCATTTGAGGAAGCCCATCATCGAAATATACAAGCCAAGTTTTATAATGAAAAAATCCCACTAGTATATGAAAGTGACAACATAGGATACTCTCTACATGAAAAACATGGTGCTACTTTGAAGATCAAGTGTGGAATTTGATAGTAACATTGCACCTGCTCTCTTTTTCTCTCATTTTTCTTTTCGTTGGGCTCTTTTTGGCCTCTTTTTATAATTTCCTCACTGGGACAATGCTCTATAATAATGATAATCACACTTTTATTTACTTACAACTAAAAATTACAATTCGATAAAACTGAAACATATGACTCTATATGAATGCCTCTGGGTGTGTACCACGATGTGCAATGATACTAGCGTAATATGTATGATAATGATGAACGGTGACTGAGCCACAAATACTATGTCAGCTATATGATCATGCAAAGCAATATGGCAATGAAGGTGTATGTCATAATAATGGAACAGTGGAAGTTGCACGGCAATATATCTCAGAGTGGCTATGAAAATGCCATTATAGGTAGGTATGGTGTCTACTTTGAGGAAGATATAAGGAGGCTTATCTGTGATAGAGCGTATCATATCACGGGGTTTGGATGCACCGGCGAAGTTTGCACTGACTCTCTCAAGGTGAGAAAGGGCAATGCACGGTACTGAAGAGCCTAGCAAATTGCGGAAAGATGAGAGCGAGTATAATCCATGGACTCATATTAGCCATAAAGAACTCACATAATTATTATGAAAGTTTATTAGCCCTGGAAGCAAAGTACTACTACGCATGCCCCTAGGGTGGAGGTTTGTAGGAGTTAACCGCCGTGCGCCCCCAGCCCTCACGTAAAAGAAGACACTCAATAATAAATCGTGCTCCAACTTCATAGCATAACTAGAGACTATACGTGCATGCTTTGAGAATCACAAATCTTAACACATGTATTCTTACTAAACCACAATTATTCACTAGTACCTCCCACATATTACCATCTCAATATCGCAAAACTACTGCAAAGAATCAAACTTATCATGTTCAGTGATCTACATGAAAGTTTTGATTATACCCTCTTGAATACCTACCATATCAGGACCAATTTTATAACATGTGCCTATTGCGATTACTGTTTATTCAACCATTGGATCTCTCTCTCTCTCCTTTCTCTTATGTTTGCATTCCTATTTTCTGGCCCTTCGCTGTTTCTTAGATTCTCGGAGATCCGTAACTCCTATTGGGATGAAAATTTGAGGGGATTTTTATCCGCAAATTATCTTTCTTGCGGCGAACAAAGGGAGCCCAACTGATTTACGAAGGAGCCACGAGCCTTCTAGGCGCGTCCAGGGTAGGGAGCGCCCCGTTCGAGATCATGGGCCCCTCGAGCATCGTCTCATGTTGATTCTTTTCCAAAAAATCCCATATATTCCAAAAATCTCCGTAAATTTTAATCGCGTTTGGACTTAGTCTGATATGGATTTTTGCCGAAACAAAAAACATGCAACAAACGGAAACTAGAACTGGGCACTTGGTCAATATGTTAGTCCCAAAAATAAAATAAAATATTGTGAAAAGTATGTGAAAGTTGTGGAATATTGGCATGAAACAATAAAAAATTATAGATACGACGAAGACTTATCAACATCCCAAAGCTTAATTCCTGCTTGTCCTTGAGTAGGTAAATGATAGAAATATAATTTTTGACATGGAATGCCACCTAGCATAATCTTGATGATGTAATCTAATCATGGCATGAATATTACGATACGAGTGGTTCAAGGCAATAGTCTATCATTTGGCATAAAGACAATACTCGCGCATACTAACAAAAAATTATGCCCTTCAAAATAAAGAATGCTAAAGAACACTATCCCTACAAAATCATATAGCCTATCATGCTTAGTCTTCCTAGCATAAAGTATAAATCATGAGAACCTCGGTGTCAAACTAATAAATTGACTTGTACTTCTAACGCGCTTCAGCATTTTCAACTCCCATGCAATACATGAGCGTGAGCCATGGTAATAGCGCTATAGGTGAAATAGCATGTGATGGTAGGGATCAAAAAGAAGAGGTCAAAAATGGAGAAAGTCTCGCATCAACTAGGCGGATCAACAGGCTTCGGAGATGCCCATAAATAAATATCAATGCGAGGAGTAGTGAATGCCATGCAATTGATGCACTAAGAGCTATAAGTGTATTAAAACTCAACTGAAACTAAGTGGGCGTGCATACAACTCGCTTGCTCATGAAGATCTCGGGCATTTGAGGAACCCCGTGATCAGAATATACAAGCCAAGTTCTATAATTAAAAATTCCCACTTGTATATGAAAGTGACAACATAGGAGACTTTGTTTATGAAAAACATGGTGCTACTCTGAAGCAAAAGTATGGTAAATGATAGTAGCATTGCCCATTTTGTGGGGGAATCATAGTCTCCATCATTCTTTCCTCACTGGGGAAAATGCTCTAATAATGATGATCATCACACTTTTGTTTAATTATAAATCAATATTACAACTCGATATCTAGAACAATATGAGTCTATATGACTGGCTCTGGCAGTGTACCACGATGTGCAATGATCTTGCATAACATGTATAAAGAAATGATGAACGATGGATGAGCCACAAATACCATGTCAGCTATATGATGATGCAAAGCAATATGACCAGGTATATGTATGTCATACAAAAGAAATGGTGGAAGTATAATGATGACCCACAAGTATAGGGGATCAATCATAGCTCTTTTCGATAAGTAAGAGTGTCGAACCCAACGAGGAGCAGAAGGAAATGACAAGTGGTTTTCAGCAAGGTAATGTCTGCAAGTGCTGAAATTGTAAGTAACAGAGTAGTTTGATAGCAAGATAATTTGTAACGAGCAAGTAACGATAGTAGTAAAAAATGTGTAACAAGTTAGCCCAATCCTTTTGAGGCAAAGGACATGCCAAAACGGTCTCTTATAATACGCAAAGCGTTCTTGAGGGTACACGGGAATTTCATCTAGTCACTTTGACCATGTTGATTCGATTTGTGTTCGCTACTTTGATAATTTGATATGTGGGTGGACCGGTGCTTAGGTGCTGTTCTTACTTGAACAAACCTCCTACTTATGATTAACCCTCTCGCAAGCATCCGCAACTACGAGAAAGGTATTAAGAATAAATTCTAACCATAGCATTAGACTTTTGGATCCAATCGGTCCCTTACGGAATAGCGCATAAACTAGGGTTTAAGCTTCTGTCACTCTCGCAACCCATCATCTAATAACTACTCTACAATGCATTCCCTTAGGCCAAAATATGGTGAAGTGTCATGTAGTCGACGTTCACATGACACCACTATGGGAATCACAACATACATACTATCAAAATATCGAACACATATCAAGTTCACATGATGACTTGCAACATGATTTTTCCCGTGACCTCAAGAACAAAAGTAACTACTCACAAATGATAATCATGCTCAAGATCAGAGGGGTATTAAATAACATATCGGATCTGAACATATAATCTTCCACCAAATAAACCATATAGTAATCAACTACAAGATGTAATCAACACTACTAGTCACCCACAAGCACCAATCTATAGTTCCGGTAACAAGATTGAACACAAGAGATGAACTAAGGTTTGAGCTGAGATGGTGCTGTTGAAGATGTTGATGGAGATTACCCTCCCCGAGATGGGAGAGTTTTTGGTGATGATAATGACGATGATTTCCCCCTCTGGGAGCAAAGTCCCCCCCGCGGAATCGCTCCGCCAGAGGGCAAAAGTACTCCTGCCCAAGTTCTACCTCGAGATGGCGGCGCTCCATCGCGAAAGTCCTCTCCTTCTTTTTTCTAGGTCAAAATGACCTATATACCAGAAGATGGGCACCAGAGGTGGTCCTAAGTGAGCACAACCGACCAGGGGGCGCCTAGGCTTCCTAGCGCGCCCAGGTGGGTTGTGCCCACCTAGTGGGCCCCCTCTGGTAGTTATTTGCTCCAATATTATTCAAATTTTCCATAAAAAATCTCCATGAAGTTTCAGCTTGTTTGGAGTTGAGCAGAATAGGTAGCCTGACGTAGCTTTTTCATAGTCCAGATTTCCAGCTGCCGGAATTCTCCCTCTTTGTGTGTACCTTGCATATTATGAGAGAAAAGGCATTAGAATTACTCCAAAAAGCATTATTATGGATAAAAACATCATAAATAACAGTAGGAAAACATGATGCAAAATGGACGTATCAACTTCCCTAAGCTTAGACCTCGCTTGTCCTCAAGCGAAAACCGAAATCGAAAAACATGTCCACATGCTTAGAGAGGTGTCCATAAAAACAAAATGTGGACATAGAAGCATCATGTAGATTATTATAACATCAAAAAATTAAACATAGGACTTTTATCACAGAACTTTTATCATAGACTTCTCATGCATAAGTAACAATTCATCACACAATTGAAGTATAAAGCATAAGCTCTATTAGAAACCAACAAACTATATTCCGAGTCAACTTTGCAACTACAATTCATCATCTTTTCAGGAAGGGTCACGTATCACAGCCTTTAGGCAAGTCCACATACTCAAACATCATATAGTCTTCTATGATTGCTAACACTCATCGCATACACATGAGCAAAACTTTTCAACCGGACACATAGAAAGACAGGGGCTTATAGTTTCGCCTCCCAACGTATTCACCTCAACGGTGATGTCAACAACAATAATAACACATGCCACTCATATTCAAGTGGACATATGTGCCTAGATATTTGCTCATCACATGATGCTTGCCAAAGGAGAAAATAAAATGGAATAGAGAGAAAACTTTGACTCTTTGCATAAAAGTAAATACATAAAATTAAAAGATAGGCCCTTCGCAAAGGGAAGCAGAGGTTGCCATGCGCTTATTTGTTTGTATGCTCAAACCCTAAATGCAATAGAACGTCGAGTTGCATTGCCCCTTGTGATAGCACCCTTTATTATGCAGTCTGTCGCTTTTATTCTTCACCATCACAAGTTCTTGCAACACTCAATTTTCTCTTACACTAAATGATCTCACACATTTAGAAGCAATTTTTATTGCCTTTTTGCACCGATGACAACTTACATGAGGGACCTTGCTCAATACCTAGGTAGGTATGGTGGACTCTTGAAAATAAGATTTGGGTTTTAGGGTTTTTGGATGCACAAGTAGTATCTCTACTTAGTGCGGAATTTTTGGCTAGGAAAGATAGGGGCAAGCACCACATGTTGAAGGATCTATGATAATATAACTTCTATGTGAATATGTACGAACATAAATCATTACATTCTCTTCCTTGTCCAATATCAACAATTTTGGCATATAATATTTTGATGGGGGCTCACAATCACAAAAGATTTATAGGATAGTGTATTTATATGTGAATATTCTCTTCCCTTATTATTTATTTCATGAGTTGCATCATTGACCAATGCTATGTTTGTCAATCTCCAATAAATTTTTCTACTAATACAATTCCTTATGTGGTGTCATCACCTACCATAAGATTAGCATATGATCTTTCTCATTTATTTCCTTTCCCTTTTTATTTATATTCTTTCTTTTTATTGCAACATGAAAGTAAAGAGAGCAAAAACTCAAACTAAACTTTATTATATATCTTGCACACTATTACAAGGATAGATCACTAAGCAAGCTCTCGAAAAGAAAGGATCGAACTAAATTTTATTAATCTAAAGCAGAAGATCGAACTACAATAAGTAAAGGCAAAAGATAGTGGGGATGATACGATGTCGGGGAACCTCCCCCAAGCTTGGCGGAAGCCAATGGGAGTGCCCATACCCGAGACTCAGTTTTCTTTTGGTGATGACGAAGAGGATGGTGGTGGTGGAGATGAAGAAGTACAGGGTTTGCCCTTCTTTTCCTCCAACTTGCTCCAGAGGATAAAGTTATCTACCCTCAGCTCATCATTCTCCACCTCGAGCTTTATTATTCTCTTGCATAATGCATCCATGCTTTCGGAAGTCCAGCTATACTGCTCCACATCCCCATAAGACTTGGGGTTTGCAATGAAATCAGCGACATAGCTCTCACCCTCAGAGTCCTGGGATGACATATTTTTAGATCTATCAAGGAAACAGCAAGAAAACAAAACATAAGATTTCTCCGTGATACGGTGGTCAATCGCTTCAGGGGGTATATAAAGATTTTTTATCTTGGGAGACAAGCAAACGGAAGAAAAACAGAGTCCGGAAGGTGTCCCGGGTGGGCACAACCCACCTGGGCGCGCCTGGCAAGCCAGGCACACCCTGGTGTCTTGTGCCCACCAGGGTCACTTTCCTGGAAGTTTCTTATTTTCATAATTTTCTAAATATTCCAAAACTGACAAAAATATTTACCGTATCACGTGCCTCCTTATTTTCACGATTCTGGAGTGTTCCGGAAGGACTCTTTTATGTGCTCTTTCGGTGTCAAAGTTTGGATAATATTGCTTTCAACATTAATGGGCGTACCTGAGATATAATGGCTTATTCGTTGCCCATTCACAACCTTCGGGTTAGTGCCTTCGGCATTGTTATGATAGCTCCAGACCGATAAACCTCCTGATGACATAGGGGCCTTCCCATTTGGAGAGGAGTTTTCCTGCAAAGATGCTGAAACGAGAGTTGTACAAAATAACATATTCTCCGACTTTGAACTCACGCTTTTGGATTCTTTTATCATGCCATATTTTAACCTTTTCTTTAAATAATTTTGCATTTTCATAAGCTTGGGTTCTTCATACATCTAATGAGTAATACCAAATAACCTCTTTTCACCGGCAAATTTGAAATCATAATTGAGTTCTTTGATTGCCCAATATGCTTTATGTTCTAACTCAAGAGGCAAATGACAAGCTTTTACATAAAACATTTTATAAGGAGACATACCCATAGGATTCTTATAAGTTGTACTGTAAGCCCAAAGTGCATCACGTAATTTGTTAGACCAATTGTTTCGGGATCTATTGACAGTCTTTTGTAAAATCAACTTTATTCTATTGCTAAGTTCAACTTGACCTCTAGACTGAGGATGATAAGGGGATGCAATTCTATGGTTAACATCATACTTGGCATGCATTTTACGGAAAGCACCATGAATAAAGTGTGAACAACCATCGGTCATTAAGTATCTAGGGACTCCAAACCTTGGGAAAATAACGTCCTTAAGCATTTTAATAGAGGTGTTGTGATCAACACTACTGGTTGGAATAGCTTCTACCCATTTAGTAACATAATCAATAGCAACCAAAATATGTGTATACCCATTAGAGGAAGGAAGAGGTCCCATGTAATCAAACCCCCAAACATCAAATGGTTCAACAACAATTGAATAGTTCATAGGCATTTCTTGACGTTTACCGATATTACCTATTCTTTGACATCCATCACAAGATAAGACGAACTTATGGGCATCCTTGAAGAGAGTAGGCCAATAAAATCCTGATTACATTACCTTGTGAGCAGTTCTATCTCCAGCATGATGCCCTCCATAAGCTTCAGAGTGACATATTCGTAGGATTTTTCTCTGTTCAAGCTCTTGTACACAATGTCTAATAATACCATCTACTCCTTCTTTATAAAAATGTGGGTCATCCCAAAAGTAATGTCTTAAACCATAGAAGATTTTTTTTCTTTTGTTGATATGTAAAGCTAGGTGGTAAATATTTAGCAACAATGTAATTAGCATAGTGAGCATACCAAGGAGTATTATGAGCAACATTTATTGCAGCTAACTGCTCATCAGGAAAACTATCATCAATAGGTAGAGGGTCATCAAGCACATTTTCAAGCCTAAACAAGTTATCAGCTACGGGGTTCTCAACTCCCTTTCTATTAGTGATATGTAAATCAAATTCTTGTAGCAAGAGAACCCATTGAATAAGTCTAGGTTTAGCATCTTTCTTTTCCGTAAGATATTTTATAGCAGCATGATCGGTGTGAACAATCACTTTTTAATCAACAATATAAGATCTAAATTTATCACAAGCAAACACCACTGCTATGAATTCTTTTTCAGTAGTTGCATAATTTCTTTGAGCACTGTCTAGAGTTTTACTAGCATAATGAATAATATTCAGTTTCTTATCAACTCTTTGTCCTAGAACAACACTAACAACATAATCACTAGCATCACACATAATTTCAAAAGGCAAGTTCCAATCAGGTGGTTGAACAATAGGTGCAGAAATTAAGGCTTTCTTGAGTGTTTCGAAGGCTTCTAAACAATCATCACCAAAAACAAAAGGAACACCCTTTTGCAAAAGATTTGTAAGAGGCCTAGAAATTTTAGAAAAGTCTTTGATAAATCTCCTATAGAAACCAACATGACCTAGGAAACTACGAATACCTTTGATATCTTTAGGACATGGCATTTTCTCAATTGCATCAACCTTAGCTTTGTCCACTTCAATACCACTTTAAGAAATTTTATGGCCCAAGACAATACCTTCATTAACCATAAAGTGGCACTTCTCCTAATTCAAGACAAGATTTGTTTGCTCGCATCTCTGCAAAACTCGATCAAGATTGCTTAAACAATTATCAAAAGACTTCCCATAAATAGAGAAGTCATCCATGAAGATCTTAACAATCTTTTCACAAAAGTCAGAGAATATAGCAGTCATACATCTTTGAAAGGTAGCAGGTGCATTGCATAAACCAAAAGGCATACGTCTATAAGCATAAGTTCCAATGGGACAAGTGAAAGTGGTCTTTTCTTGATCAGGTTGAGAAACTGGTATTTGTGAAAAACCAAAATATCCATCAAAGAAGCAAAAATGTGTGTGCTTAGATAAACCTTCTAACATTTGATCAATAAACGATAGAGGGTAATGATCTTTCCTATTTACTTTGTTTAATTTTCTAAAATCAATTACCATTCTATAGCCTGTAACAACAGTAATACCTCCTTTCTTAGGAACACAATGAACAAGACTTGACCATCTACTATTAGCTATAGGATAGATTATACCTGGTTCCAGAAGTTCTAATATTTCCGTTCTTACCACTTCTTTCATCTTTGGATATAACCGACGTTGGTGATCAACAACGGGTTTACCATCAGGTTCTATATTAATTTTGTGCTAACATAGAGTGGGACTAATGCCCTTTAAATCATCAAGAGTATATCCAATAGCAGCTCGATGCTTCCTTAGAACTTTCAATAATCTTTCTTCTTCATGTTCTGAAAGGTTAGCACTAATAATAACATGATATATCTTCTTTTCATCAAGTTAAGCATATTTGGGAGTGTCTGGCAATTGTTTTAATTCAAACACATGATCACCTTTAGGTGGAGGAGGACCTCCTAGAGTTTCAATAGGGAAATTGTGTTTAAGCAGACGACGTTGTTCAAAGAAAATCTTATCTATTTCATTTCTTTCATGCATATGTAAATCATTTTCATGGTCTAGCAGATATTGTTCTAGTGGATCAGTGGGAGGTACAACAATAGAAGCAAGACCAATTATTTCATCTTTACAAGGCAATTCCTTTTCATGAAGCTTTCTTCTAAACTTGGACAAATTAAACTCATGAGACTCATCACCAAAGCTAACACCTACAATTTGTTTTCACAATCTATCTTAGCATTAACACCACTGGAATCAGGATCTTTGCCGCCAGCCAGCTCTTTGCTGTCAGCTATCTGACGACAAAGAAGCTCTGTGCCATAAGCTAAAGGAAAGCCGACGGCGAAGACAGAGCTGACAACAAAGAACATGTTTGCCGTCAGCTAGCAGACGGCATAGAAGCTTTGTTGTCCGCTAGCTGACGACAAAGAGGTAGGGTGGCCCACTTGCGAGAACCACCTAACAACCACTTTCTTTTTGTCCGCTAGCGGACGGCACAGAAAGTGGCCAACCAAACGTCCATTGGCTAGGCTCTTTGCCGTCTGCTAGTAGACGGTAAAGAGCTGTGACCTACCTAAAAAGCGGTCAGCGCCCGGGCCCCACCCCTCTCTTTGTCCGCTCTCTCTCCCCTACCCGAGCCGCCGTCGCCCCTAACCCACGCCACCACTCCCGTCGCCGGCCGCCCCACCCCCGTGCCCGAGCCGTCGCCGCCTCACGCCACCACCATTGCCGGCCGCACCGCCCCGCCCTCGTGCCTGAGTCGCCTGCCACCCTCGTCATTGGCCGCCCGCCCGCCCGCCATCTTTGTTGGTGTCAAAATCGGCAGATCTCGGGTAGGGGGTCCCAAACTGTGCATCTAAGGTCGATGGTAACAGGAGACAGGGGACACAATGTTTACCCAGGTTCGGGCCTCTCTATGGAGGTAATACCCTACTTCCTGTTTGATTGATCTTGATGAATATGAGTATTACAAGATTTGATCTACCTCGAGATCAGATGTTGTGGTCTAAGACCTAAGGGTATGATGAGTAATGTCATAATAATCTATCGACTAGCCTGGCCTTGGTGTATATAATGCACCAGAGGCCTAGGATAACAAGAGTCCTAGCCGAATACATTGGTGGAGAGGAGTCCTTGTCTTGATCACCAAGTCTTGTGGAATACTCCTTGTATGCGGCATGGGCTGCCCGAAGTGGCCCATGAGTGAACCGCCATGGGGATCCTCGACCCGATCCACCTAGTCAGGATACGATGTGGTGAGTACCCCCTAGTCCAGGACACCGTCAGTAGCCCCCTGAACCGGTCTTCAAGTTGGGGACGCTCCTCGATCCTTCCGAACTGTTCTTCATCTTCGGTCGTCGGTCTTGAAAACTGGTTCAACAAATCTTCTCATCTTCGATCTTGAGGATCGCCGAAGTAAATCCGAAGAGTTTACACGTCGGGTATCCGAGGAGCCCCTTTAAGTTATCGGCCTTTATCAATGCCTTGTTATTTTTATGCCACACCTCGGGTTTGAAGTTGTTCCCGGGCGACAGTGTCCTCTTGCGTCCGAGCTCCAACGCTGGACTGTATTCGAGGTATCTTTTGCAGCCGAGCACCAACGCCGAACCGCTTCCGAGCTCCAATGCCGGTATGTATCCGAGATCCAACGCCGGAATATATCTGAGCTCCAACGCCAGACTATGTCCAAGCTCCAACGCCGGACTATATCCGAGGTGTCATAGATCACCTTGGTTCAAAAAAGTTGGAGGAGTTTAGCCGAGCTTCATGCCGGAAATGCCCTCTATGGAGCCAGCCACTGGCGCCCGAGCTTTATGCCGGACTGCTCCGAGGTGGTGCACCACCCCGACTGCGGGCCGATTTTTTGTCAATATTTTTGATTGGTCCAATTTATTCTTTGCTGAGATATATAACCAGTAGCCCTCAAGGTGTGTATCAGTCGAAAACCCGAGATGCACCTGAAGGATCACATAAGACCGCTGATCCCAGTAGCCCCTGAAACTCGGGTTGGTTCGAAAAATCGGCCCGAGGATCAACTCCTAGCTCGGCAGAATACTTCGGGACACAAAAAGCAGTGTGCAAAGTCCTCGAGACTGAGGTTGGGTGCGGCCGACCAACCTGAGGATCATAATCTCCTCGAAAACTATATTGCACCTAAATTTTCTGCATTGTTTTAGCAATTCCTTCTTCCATAGATTCCTGCAAAATGTTAGTCTTCTTGAACAACACATGCTTCCTCAGTATATTCTTTAACATAATCATTCGAAGCATAGTTTTCATAACAATATTTAATATGGCAAAATTTTCAAGAGTAGCATCATACTTTTCAATCAAAGAAGCAATTTCATAGGCACCCTTAAAAGAAATAAATTATTTAATTTGTTTAATATCATAGTAATTATAAACACCTTTGGCATAAGAAGATAAGATTTCATTATCCTTATACTCACATTGGAAGGGAAGCTGTTTTTTAGGGTCTCCAGAACAACAAGTAAAATCATGTATTTCACATAAATTTCAAGCATAGCAATGCAAGCAATCACTACAAAAAAAAAGACACATCCATGACATTTTGGGCCGAACGAATTTTTTTCCTGTCATGTTTATGACACTTCTATGATGATAATTGTGACAAAACCCGGTATCATCATAGATGTGGTGGGCTCCTACTTCTATGACAAAAAATCATTGACAGAAAACGGGCTTTTCGTCCTGGGCGGGCCGGAGATGCAGCTGCATGACATTCTTTGGGCCGTCCATGACGGAAAAAACCGTGGTAGAAGCGAGGGTGAGGAAAATATCAGGGGAGTTCCCGCTTACGGTGAGTGGTCAGGGGCCGAGCGATGCGTGTTTCTCTCGTACGTACGCGTGTGTGTGTGAGGCGTTGGGCTCTAACTGAACCCGAGCGAGGCGTTGGGCTCTAAATGAACCCGAGCGATTGCGTTGTAGGATACACGTTACTGAACCCGAGCGATCGATCGATCCCTTTGCCGTTAATCAAACCGGTGATTCCTTCGCCATCTGCTGCTAATCAAGCCGATCGATGTTGCCTCTGGATGAACAGTGAGCATTGTTGGGGGGGGGGGGGTTGGATGAACCGTTCCTGGTGGGGGTTGGATGAACAGGACCCCGTGGTAGTAGAGGTTGTTGCCGCTGGATGAACAGGACCCCGATCGAGCCGGTTGGGGGTGGATGAATAGGACCCCGTGGAGGGCTGGATGAACAGGACCTCGTGGAGGGCTGGTTGAACAGTAGCCGGTGGAGGGCTGGATGAACAGTAGCCCGTGGAGGGGTGGTTGAACAAAACCCCGTGGAGAGGGCTAGTTGAACAGTAGCCGGTGGAGGAGCGGTGGAGGCTGGATGAACATGAGCCCGTGGATGAACAGTGGCTAGTGGAGTTAGGAGGGGAGACGCCGTGGATGAACAATCACATGTGGAGGCTGGAGGAGGTCGACGGTGGATGAAGAGTAGCTCATGGAGGCAGTCGACGGTCGAGATGAACAGTATCCCGTGGAGTCCCGTTTTGCGGTATGCCACACCCCTTCGGATGAACAGGACCCCCGTTTCGACCGTAGTGCTCCAACACAAGTTTGTTTCCTCCGTTTTGCGGTACGCCACACCCCTCCCGATCAACAAGACCCCGTTTCGACTGTAAGAAGTCCAAGAGAAGTCCGTTTCCTCTGTTTTGCGGTACGCCAGACCCCTCCCGATGAACAGGATCCCGTTTCGACCATGGCCGGTCAAACACAAGGCCGTTTCCTCCGACGCAGTTTCTCCATTCCGACCCAACCATGTACACGAGCCCTGGCCGTACGTATGCGCGAGTAGGTGTTCGAGACCCCTCCCATATGTACGTACATGGCCGTATATTCTTTCTTGCACCCTGGCCGCTGTACGTACATGTACATGCTACATGCATGCCTCTACAACGACACGTGCGTCCTCTACTACGACACGTGCGTCCTCTACTACGACATGTGTGCGCCTCTACATCGACCAGTATGTACGTACACGTTCGCGACCAGAATGACAACACTACGTACGCTTCGACCAGGTGGGTCCCGACTGTCAGGCACTTCCTTGCATGCGAAGATGTAGCTGGTGGGTCCCAACAGTCAGGGGGTCGAATCATTTTTTTGTCCGTAATATGGACGCACTTGCTTGCGTGCGAAGATGCAGCTGGTGGGTCCCAGCAATCAGGGGGGAAACATTTTTTCACGAAATACGGTGGCTCGTCCGGTGGGTCCCTGCTGTCAGGTGGAGGAATCATTATTTTCCACGTAATAAGGAGGAACTTCCTTACTACGGCCGTGGACCCAGCTGTCAGCCTCTCCATGTACAATACTCTTTTGATGGAAGTCGGTCATTGACCACATTGACCACGCCGCGCCGAGATCACCAAGGCGGTGGACGATGGCGAGGCCTAGGAAGGGGACGACGCGGAGCCGAGGAAGACACGGTGGTGGATGCCCACGTGGAGAGGAGTACGAGGGTTCACTGGTTCAGCTACAGTGTGAGGCTGCCGTCACCGTAGGGCCTGGCCAGCTATGGGAGTAGTAGGGGCGGTCAGGCCTCCGCGGCAGCACAGCCGGCCACGGGAGGCAGGAGCAGGCGGCACGATCGGCGCTGCTTTGGGCGGATGGAGCAAGAAGACCAGAGGTCGAGGAAGCACTACGACCCTTGGATGGACATCGTACGGTCACTGGAGTTAGAATCGTTCATATTGACTAAGTTGACAAAGCCCTCCATCCCCGTCAACTTAGTAGGCCCACATGTCAGCCTCCCACTATGCTGGGTCCCAGCTAGCAGGGGGAGTATTCATTTTTGGTGCGTAATAAGGAGGCACTTCCTTGCGTGCGAAGATATAGCTGGTGGGTCCGACCTGTCAGCGGGGGAACATTTTTTTCGTGAAATACAGATGCCCTTCCAATGGGTCCCAAATGTCAGGTGGAGGAATCATTATTTTGCGCGTAATAAGGAGGCATTTCCTTGTGTGCGGCTGTGGACCCAGCTGTCAGCCTCTCCATGTACAGTCCACGTCCGATGGATGTCGTTCATTGACCACGTTGACCACTGCACACCGAGAGCACCAGGGCGGTGGACGATGGCGATGCCTAGGAAGGGAACGACACGGAGCCAGGGAAGACTCGGCAGTGGTTGCCCATGCGATGGGGAGTACGAGGGTTTACTGGTCCGACTGCCATCGCCGGAAAATAACAGGAGGTGTGGGTGAGTAGAGGAATGGCGTGGCCAGCAATGGAGTTGGGTGGGGCTGTGCGGCCTGTGCAGCAGCACAGCCGGCCACGGGAGACGGGAGTAGGCAGTCCCACCGACGCTAGTATGGGAGGCTGGAGCAAGAAGATCAGATATTGAAGAAGGAGCACGGCCGTTGGATTAACATCCAACGGTCACTGCTGCTAGAATCATTTGTGGACTGAGTTGACAAAGCCTTTCGTACACATCAACCTAGTAGAACCACAAGTCAGCCTCCAAATCTATCCCAAACAGCATACGCCCGAAATTTCTAGCCAGACTTAAATTAATTTAAAAACTAAACATACCTTAATTTAAATCCAATGAAATTTTACCCGCACAAAAACAATGAAATTTAAAATATCAAAATCCGAAAGAAAAAAGTATTTTGGAACCAATTGCCTATTTGCTGTATTTTTTCATTTTACAGCCCATTTCTTATTACTTATAGCCCATTTCTTATTACTTATAGCCCATTTTCTGGGCAAAATGCATTCCTCCTTGGCTTGAAAGATTTCCGGCCCAGCAGGGCGTAGAAAAGCAAGTAGGCCTACGTTGGTTATTCTGCAAAAAACAAAATAGCTGGGCTAGCCATTTTCAGAAAGGAAAAAACAAACTGGGCTGGTCATGTGCTAGACGGGCCCCAGCTCCTGAACAACCCAGTTGATACCCTTCTCTGTCCTGAAAAACAAAATTACTGCGACCGTTCGATCTTGCGTCGCAACTAAAACTACGAGGAAAATACGTTCATCTGCCGTCCTCCTCTCAGGGAACGTTCGCCACATAAGTGACTAGCACCCTTGGTTTTCAACTGAGGTCTTGGGTTCGAGTCCGAGGAACTCTCAATTTTGTCCTCCTTCCTTCCTCCCAAAAAAAGAGAGAAAGGAAATCAAAGACTTGAGAAGGAGTACAGAACAAGCTCGTGTACCAGTAAAGAGACGTTGCTGAGTTTTAGAAAAAGTGAGACATGCTCCTATAGCTGGTTCGATCCAAACCTAGACTATGACTATATATGATGATATGCTACTCTCCAAGTAATGAAACTGACATATCCAATGGTTCCCTTCTCCTCTTCTCCACTTACTCTACCTAGCATCAGAAGCTCTGGCCGCAGCAACCATGTCCGGTTGCTCGTCCACCGCTTCTTCAAAGCAGTAACAACCAGATATGCGCCCAGTCGCCACCGCATTCATCTCTTGTGGGTCTCATCACACCCCCTCCGGCACACACACCGCAGCCGGTTGCTCATCGCAACCCGCTGCCGTTGGTGTGGTGCCACTTCTGCAAATCACGCAGAGTCATCCGTCGCGTCTCAACCACAATCCTCAACCCTGGACGAGTCTTCTACAAATGCCCGAATCATGGGGTAATAATATGTTTAAGTGTTGTTCTGCTGCTTTCAGTTGCTGATTTTTTTAATAGTTTGGTTGATGCAATTTGATTCGTGCAGAGAAGGGAAGATTTGTGTGATTTGTATTTTTGGGAAGTTGCTGATGTGGGGGAATGCAACTACGTTGATTATTTGGTTAGCCGAGGAATCCCAATAACTGAAGGAACGACAGAAGAGGAAGATGCAAAGCAGAAGGTTAAAGATGCAGTTCCTCTGATCATGGCCAAGCAACAGCTGTTGAACGGCCTTGACAGCAATGAGGAGATGAAAGAGCTTGTGAATATAATGGGAAAACTCGATTTGCTCTATAGGATGATTGTCTCTTTATTTGCAGTGTATGTAGCACTCGTGATGTATTCAATGGCTATGACATGAACACTTTGCTGAAACTAGTAATGAATCAAACCTGTGTAGCAGGCTGGGCGTAGTGCTGTGAACATCTAATGATTTCTATTAACGGAAATCAAGGGGTATCCCCTTTTGCTCATAAATAAGTAAATAGCAGAGGCCCTTTTGGTAATAAATAAATTAGCAGAGGCCCTGTCGGGTCAGCTTTGTTCTCATTCGAAGACGTCGAGCAATTTGCAGTCCAACAGCAAAGTATGTCATCAAATTCAAGTTTCACAGCCAAATATGAGTACAACTAAACAACAATGTCATCATGTTTTAGTCGTCATACAATCACCAAACACAAATGAACATACATAACAAGTGATGTTCTCACAGCAAATACTAAACAACACATTCATCAGGTTTCAGTTGTCATAGCAAACACAATTTCACATAGTAGATAAAAAATGTCTTCTGACAGGCGAATACGACAGAAGCAATCTAATCATCATCCGCAGCAATAGCGTCAACATCTTCCCCATGTGCATCAGTCTGAATCATAATTCCCTAGAGTGTCATCTTCTTCTTCATCGTCAATGTCCTCGAACGTTGGCTTCTTCTTGATCAACTCTTGTATGTTCACACCACGAGAGGCAATCTTTTTGCCAGCGTCATTGACGTGATGGTTCTCAAAGATATTAGGAACATATGTGGAATCTTGTACATCAGGAGCACTGTAAGCATCGTCTTGTTGTGCAACTTCATTAAACGAGTTCCTCTGCTCAAACCTTTGCAATACTCTCGAGTCATCGCTACGTGCAAATGTGTATTCCAAGAAAAATATCGGTGTTGCTTGATTTGCCAAAATAAAAGGCTCGTTGGTCTGGTACGCCGCCTTGACATTGATGGATTTGAAATAATCATCAGCTGTGGGTTCTGTGATCCTGGAAAACAGGTTATACCAACGACAGCACAACAGAACCACACACCGATGATCCTCGAATCGGAGATATACTTCAACCGAACAATGTCTCATTGTGTTAGCATACATTTCAGTACCTCTCTGTCAATGACGATTCTGTGCTCATGATGGCACTGCTTTGTGTCTTCCCTGCCTTTCGTCAAGGTAATGGTGTTGTAGCGCACATCTGCAACAACACAAGATTCATAATGTCTTACCCGAATATCAGGACCCACTGCTAGTGCGTAAAGGGCATCATCAACTGCCTGCCCATCCTCCCGCATCTTCTTAACCTATGGTTAGAAAATAGACAAGCCGATCATCTTATGTACTCAATATATTAAAAAAACTGACAGTGCAATTCAAAAGCTTACATGGCTCTTGAACCATTTGGCAAATCCTGCCATAACCAGTTTGTCAATGTTTCTTGGATTTTGTGGCAATAACTCCTTTTTTTAGATGCTGCACAACATAGTGATCATGTCAAACATCTAAATATATAAGAATATGCTGCAAGTTTAGTAGTTACGATGTATAAGCTGCAGTACTTAGCACTTACTTGATATAAGGTAGTATCTCAGGATAGTTATTCAACACATACCAAACCATTTTTTCCAAATCTTTAGGTTAGTCCTCTTGTCGACTCTTCCTTGTAACTTGAACAGAATAATCGAAAACATTGAGCCCAGGATTGTCTTCACCCACCTCCTTGCTAAGCCGATCCGTTGTTTCAATGTATTTTGAGCAGAATGTCAACGCTTCTCTAGCAATGTAGGCCTCTGCAATGGAACCCTCGGGTCTAGATCTGTTCCTAACATAGCCCTTGAAAGTGCCTAGCCGCCTTTCAATAGGGTACATCCAGCCATCTTGTCTTTGGACCTCTAAGTAGTGCCTCATCAGGTAGATGAACAACCAAATGCACCATCACATCAAAGAAGGCTGGAGGATATATCTTCTCAAGGTCGCATAGATAGTTGGTATCTTGTCTCTGAGATGCTCCAAAGCATCTATCCTGATATTTCTACCGCAGAGTTCCTCAAGAATTGTCCCAACTCTGCAATCGCTCAGATAAGTCGGGCAGCCCAATCCACTAAGGATAGCAGGTAAAACCCTTTGAAGTAGGACATGGCAGTCATGAGTTTTCAACCCTTGTACGTTGTTTCCATCTGCACTGACTCTCCTTTCAGGGTTGGAAGCAAATCCATGTGGGAATCTCACACGTGACAGGACCTCGCAGAATTGTTTTCTTTTTACCTTGTCCAAGACGTACACAACTGGTGCCATATCCCGTGGTTTACCTTCATGTTACACCTGCAAATCCTGTGTGGTACCCAGGTGTGTCAAATCAATCCTAGATTTTAAGGTATCTTTTGTCTTGCCTTCAATATTAAGAAGTGTGCCGATAATGCCGTCACATATATTTTTCTCGATGTGCATCACATCAAGATTATGCCACAGATCCAAATCTTTCCAATACTCCAAGTCCCACAAAGTGGACCTCCGGGTAAACAATAATCTCTCTTCTGCCCTGCCATGCTTCCTTTTCCCGCTACCATTACCAGGATGGTTTCCTGGTGTAATATGCCTGACCTTCTCTAATTCCACTTGCAACTCATCTGCGGTGAGCCTCTTTGGCTCATCACGGTTTTCATGCTTTGCATTGAACACAAGTCTTCTGTATTTTGTAGGACACGGCTTGACCTTGGCAAGCAAACGGCAGTGTCCAATATAACAGATCTTGCTAAGTACTACCTCCGTCCGGGTTTAAAAGGCCCCCCGACCAAAACACTAGGATCAAGGCAAAATTTACTCTATATCGATAATCGCATGGACCAATGGAATAGGGAGTACAACGCAGCTAAATCGCACATGCATAGGCTGCAGCCTTTACTAAGCTACCGCATGCAGCCCAAAGACACCGCACGCATGCGACCGTCTCCCACGCCTTGCATGCGGCCAACTTTTACTACTCAGCCAATCAACTTTCGTAATGCCAATTGATTGCAGCGAAAAAGCAACGCCATCAATACAATCGGCCTTAAAATTACGGACGCGTAGTTGAGGCTCACGGGTCTTTTAAACCCGGACGGAGGTAGTATTGCGTATGACAGCGGATTCCTGTCATAGCGAACACATGCATAGTAACCATGTGTCGTTCGCCCTAACATAGTGCCCAAAGCCAGATAATCATGGATACACCAAATTATAACAGCACACAAAAAGAAATCAGCTGGTGGGCTGCTATATAGGTCTCGAGTGAGAAAACCCCTCCATAGCTGTTGAAGTTCCTCCACAAGAGGCTCCTTGAATAAATCAAAATCCTTTCCAGGACTTTTTGGACCTGGGATGAGCAAGGCCATCGTGTAGTTTGAATCTTTGGTACAGACATTTGGAGGCATGTTGTAAGGGATAACAAGCACTGGCCACATGCTATATGTGGCGCTCTAGTGGGCAAATGGGTTAAATCCATCTGAAGCTAAGCCAAGTCTAACGTTTCTCCGGTCAGCAGCAATGTTTTTGTGTTTCTGATTGAAGCTTTTCCCCTCACTACCATGAGATGGATGGCTCATTACATTCTGATCTCTATACTCCTAGTTCCTAGAATGCCACAGTACATCCTCTCTTGTTTCAGCATCATGAAACAACCTCTGCAATCTTGGTGTAATTGGAAAATGTCTCAAAACATTATGAGGAATCCACTTCATAGCATCGCCATCTTTCCATCTTGATGATTTGCATTTCGGGCATTCACTTAAGTTGGCATAATCCTTTCAGAACAGAACACAATTATTCTTACAAACATGGATCATATCATATCCAATTCCAACTGCACGAAGGAAATTCTTCATTTTACTGTAGGTGTGTGGCAGCTCAGACGCATCCGGGAAAGCTTTGCGGAAAGCAGCCAACATCACACCCGATGATTTGTTGGTCATCCGCTCAGATGTCTTCACCTGAAGAAAGGTGACCATAGCTAAGAATACTGACAGCTTATTTCCTGGGGTGACAGCCACGTTGCATTGTTCCAACATGCGGCCCCACCGTTTTTCTTCTACATGTGAAAGTTCACAAAATCCACGAGCATTTCATAGCATTGTTTCAGTGTTGGTAAAACTCATTGGCTCCGCGACCACCACCTCATCCTCCTCTTCCACCTGAGCATCAGGCAGATCAAGATGGTGATCTGCTGCTTCCATGTAGTCAGTAACATTGACGTTCACAGCTTCACCATGATGAACCCACCTAGTATATGTGACCTACATCCCATACAAGTGTAGATGATTTTGCACATTTGATTGGGGCCTTGTAACTGAATTCATACAACTTCTACACGGGCAGAGCACATCTGATTTCGAACCATCGTACTCAGCTTTGGTAAAGTTCATGAAGTTTTCAACCCCCTCGACATATGTAGCGGAGAATCTTCGAGTAGAAGTTATCCAAGTCATGTCCATCTATTAGACATACAAATTAGTTTTTCTACTAGATATTACAGGAAAAACATATATGCTTTTTTATGAAGTCCAGAAAAAAAATACCTAGGTCGATGTCTCAAGCTATGGCAAGATATTTGGACGAGCAGATCTAAGTAACGTAATATATTTAAAGCTAATTCAGCAAACAGATTGGAGTGCTAAATTATGGCAGGCTGTTTCAGCAGTCAATGAGGCCGAGCACACAGCCATCGAACTATCGAAGGCCATCGCAGCAACAAAGTGGAGTATAAAACGGTGTAGAGCCATTTCACCTAACAGATTGGCTACTAGACCATGGCAATCTACGTCACAATAAATACATTGCAGGATATTTTAGCAACTAATTGGGCTTGGCATGCCATCTTAGCTAAACCGACTGAGTGCAGAATAGGGCAAGCACTACAAAAAAATACACTTCCGTGATGATACGTGTTTGTCACAGTAGGTCGGTGTTTTTGGTCATGCATGTACATCCATGACGATTTTATGACAGAATCAAGATAGTCATACTTGTGCCGTCGAGAAGTGTTCCATGACATTACCAAAATTATCATCACGGAAGTGTCCACTTCCATGACGATAAATCACGCGTCATAGAAGTGCTTTCGTCAAGGGTGACCGACAGGTGGCATCCACCGTAACGGAATGCCGTTAAGCTATCGGGTCGGATTTTGGATCCGATAACCCGTTAACAGCCCTGACCAATGGGAAATTTCCACGTGTAAAATTCTGATTGGCCGAAGGGAACACCTGTCACCGTCGATTGGGCGGATGTCGCCCGTCCATTGGAGGAGACATGCCTATGATACGTCGACACGTGGCTGGGCCCAACAGAGGCCCATATAGGTTAAAAAGGCCGGCCCGATCAAAGGCCCGTGAGAACTTAATCGGTACTAGTGGGCCAGCCCAATAACGGCTCATTAATAAAGGCCCATTTACGGCCCGAAGCTAGATCTGGCCCGTTAATTGTTCGCCCAATATTTGGGCCCATTTACGGCCGAAGCCAGATCTGGCCCGTTAAGTGTTCGCCCAATATTTAAGCCCATTTGCGGCCCGAAGCCAGATCTGGCCCGTTAATTGTTCGCCGAATATTTGGGCCCAACTACAACCCAGTGACTTTCGGCCTGTTAGAGGCCTGATGTAGACATGGGCCCATTTCATCCGGTGTGAATTTCGGCCTGGGAATGGCCCGTGCTGCCCATGGGCCATATATGGTCCGACGGGACATCGGGCCCACTAACAGCCCGTGCTAAAAGTGGCAGCAGTTACGCCCAACGTGACTTTGGGCATGTTAAAGGCATGTCACGTAATTCGGCCCGTTGATGCATGTGCTAAGCTTTCCGCCTCTTAAAGGCCCATGATATCAGTGGGCCAACTAAGGCCCGAGATATGTTTCGGCCTGGTAACGGCATGTGAGCTAACTGGGCCCAAAACGACCTGGTCTACATTTCGGCCTGCTGAAGGCCCGTCGACGACTAGTGGAAATTGAGGCCCAACATGCATTTTGGCCTGCTAAAGGCCCGTGGTTTCATCTCGGCCGTAATGTGCCAAGACAATATTCAGCTGTTAATGGCCCAACGCTACTGGGACAAACTAAGTTACTGGTCTACAAAAGGCCCAACTAAAATATAGGCTGGTGTAAGTTTGGGCCTGGCGCAATGTGTGAAGGCCCCAATCATTCGGGCCCAAGAAAAACGCAGGCCGGCCCAATTGTGGCCCACTAAAAACCTGGCCCGTTAGAGTCGAATGTTTCGGTCGGGTCGACTACATCTGATTTTTTTTCAAATAGCGAATGATGGCAGTAACTAGTAGGAATTAAGAACAAACCTACTCTATATAATAAAGAAATTACGGCATAGTAACTAAGAATAAACCTACACTATACAATAAAAGAGATAAGGTATATTACATCCACTGGGCATCGAAGTTCGCCACCAGTGATCATAAAGCGCAACGAAGAAGCAGATGACAAAAACTGGGTACCATTGCAGCGTAACAAAATAATACTGAACCGAGACCACTTCCAAGACAGTTCAAGAAAGGTTAGCCTTATGGGGAACTATTCATAAGCTTGAAAGCAAGGTTGTGAGACCGGCCTAGCACGTCGGTCATAGCTTCCAGGTGTAGCTGTTTAGAGATGAGGTTCTCATTGGTGTTCTCCACAATATTTCTTAGAGATAGGACTTCAAGTCAAAGTTGAGTTGCAGAATACCTTTCTGCGAGAACTTGGGACTGAAGAAGTCGATCTGATTCGCATAACGAATTCGTGAGCTTGTCCGATTGCTAGTCTCAAGTAACTTGAACACCGCATCAAGACAAGACTTTGGGGTTGTCTCGCTATCTTCAAGATGTTTCGCCTTCTTTGCTGCAATATATGTTGGGTTTGTCTCACAACCTTGACATACTTGTGCATGCCATCGTGCATATCACACGAAACAAAGCGAGAGATGACAGGTTGTGCATGTGTATAAACAAAGATGATAACTGCCCATTAATTCTATCCAATTTCAAATTAGAAAATAAAGAGTAAGTTCAAAATATCAATAGCATAATTTGGCATTGTTCATAATGCGGGAGCTTCACCACACTCTTTGGATTACCATGTCAACATAACAAGCATAGATGAAGGGGAAAGAAAATCATTGTATCTATTTTGGATAATGTGCATGGCATGTTGTTCATATCATCAGCCACATCAGTAAGATAAAATAGGAGACGAGAAGGTGCAAACGTGGGCTGCTTCACCACACACTGGATTATAGATCCACAAAAACAAGCATACATATAGGGAGTATTAAGTAATTCACATGGTATGAATAAGGAATTTGGTTTTACATGTAAAACTTAGAACTTACGGTTCTTACAAACATGCATTTTGGTAGAAACAGCAAACTAAACAACAGTAAACAATAGGGAGTATGAGCAAATTAAACAGCAGTTGATGATAAAGGCTTAGAAGGACTGACTTACATTAACAGTTAACACCGGCTTTATAATGCCCTTCTCCATGTCAAGGGAAGGATAACTCAAGAATTTCAGCACAGAATCTTCTTCATAAGCATTGCTTGTACTCTACATTTTGTAGAGAGTAATTATAGATATGATAATAGTGGAAGGGTTAGAGGATAATGAAGATAAGATGCAGATTGATGCTACATAATCAACTACCAATCCCTGTAAGTACAAGCGTTACAGGACAAAATGTACTGACAAGAGCAATGGGCTACACTTCTGCACTGGCATTTTCTGTGTATTCTACTTGTTGGTAAGATTAAATATAGATCTGATCTTTTTTAGTAAATGGTGGGCGAGGGAGATAAGATGCAGAATGCTACATAATGAACCAATCCCTCTTCCCATAATACAAGAGTGTTTTGAACACCGTGTCTTGTACAAAACGTTCTTATATTATGGGACGGGAGAATGGCTGATAATGTAAGTACAGTTATAGACCACATTCAGTCCTTACAAGAGGACTGCAGAGCTAAACCTCTTCAAAAGCATTGGGTTGATTCTAAATTTATGTAAGAGTCCATACGGATCTTATAATGTCCACCAAATGGACGATTACGAGGCTAACATGTGCAGTGATGCTACATAATCAAACAACTATGAAAGTAAGTATGGTCATAGAGGTACTCATAAGAGCAATGCAGTGTGCAGTATAGTTGCGAGATTCTGTGGTCCCTTGAGAACGAATGTTCTTCATTATGATTTCGTACAAGTGAGACATTAAGGCAAATGCGAAATGTAGTTCAAATTGTGATGTGATATTATAGATGGTACCTTACCGCAATGAGACCAATGTGTAACAAGATTATTCCAGTCACCGTCGGATAAATGTAGCACCGGAGACTTTACAGAAATTTTGTTCAGAGGCTTGCATCGAAGTGCGCTTGCCTCAGGTAGGAACGATACTTCATCAACGAGTGCTTGAAAAGCGAACCAACCCTTGCTCGTCATCACAATCCAGTTTGCTCCTCGCCTATTTAAAAGAATGAAATCTTGTGTCTTCTCGTCACAGAAACATATGCGATAATGACCATGAATAACATTAGTACATTACTTACGCTTAAGTTGCGGAGGAAGGCTAGAAATTGTTTCAGGTTCATGCGGTATAATCTTTCCATGAAGGAAAGATGCGCACAAAGTTCCCGACAAGAACATAAGATTCGCCTTCTAAACTGGGAATAAATGGAACAGGGTCCTATTTGCTGCAATTGGGGCTCTCTCCGGTTCGAAAAGGGATTTGGCAACCGGATTTCGTGTACTCTTTCTTTGGAATGGGGTTTTGCGTCGTATAGCTGGTGCTATGTCAATCGGCATAATCATACTTTGCTTCTGCTTGGGGTCTGCTGAGTTGGGGCATCGAAATGACCAAAGTGTAGGAGGGCTAGAGTCTGCTAGAGTTGGGGTATTTTGTGGGTCGTGTGATATTGCAACTACACCTAATGGGCTATTTGATTTATCAGTGCCACTACCTTTTCCAAATACTTTGCTTGTGCTCCTCCACGATCAGCAATCGCCTCTTCCTTTTGAACGTCGATACACAAGAACACCATTTGAATGGATATATATGGTATGATGATAGATGGAATATGTACGAAAATGGATAGGCGAGGCGTATTCACATACACGATGTGTAAACTAAGCTAATGGCAGTTCAACAAAGTAGAAGCAATGCAAAGCATCGGTTGCAAGATATATGCGAGCAATGTAACCTTGGAAAGTTAGAGCAAGTACCTTGATGGGTGAATAAGATAGGGAATCTTCCTCGACTCCTCCACTAGGGAGATACATTGACTTAGGTCTCCCTCTAGCTCGTAATCACTGTTAGGATCATATTCGAGCATGAATCAGAGGTGGAGAGCGTTTGCATTGCATTGCATCCAGACTTGATTTCAGTCCCTTAATGCCAAGTTTGACAGCCATGGCATTGTTACGCTTATTCTTTTCATGCCGCAAGCTCATAATCATTATGATGCTGTTGTTAATCTGAGATTCATGAAAACATAAAAAGTAGTCAGATTATCTATGGAATGCATTGCGGATTCAACTCAGAGAGTGTCTCCCTATAAACCCCTGCATATGCAAAGTTCACCTCCCCAACCGTGCTACCAGACCACACACAGAAATAAAAAGACCTTATGTCTCTATAACAGGCAGGCACACATTTCAAAACTGAAGTAGGAACATTATAATCATATGAAATTCGTATTTGAACAAATAAACTAAGCAATTATGAGTGGTGTATTGTTTAGCTTCAAGGGTGGAGTGTTGGTAGTGCGACACAAAGCAAGTAGGCAGATTGTATTCCATGTAAAAGATCGAAACCTATGTAAAAGCTGGAAATGACACTTTCTTTCTATACAATGCAGTGTTAGATTACCCACACATGATGGAAGAGATCACATAGAGAAATACTATTCACTCATGTCTACGGTTCCAGATTTAGAAACAGGGTGGTCCATCCTAAAAGAATATTGACAACAAATATGACAAGGCAAGCATAGATGTAGTGAATCAATCATTTACTTGTGAGCTTACTAGGACCAAAGATGCGTAATTGTAATCGCAGAAGAGACCGTCCAAAATCCGAATGAAGAAGTTTGTCTAGCACTTATTGTTTGCAACTAATCGACATGAATAATTGGATATTATATCGAATAAGTAAGAAAGACAAGTAAAATTGTCAACAAACCTGGCTTGCAGTAGTAATCTGGGTCAATGTCAATACGACCAACAATCCAAAATGACTAGTTTCTGTTCCGAGGGCCGGACGTTTGAAAACCCTGTGAACATTAGAGGTACTAAAGATTACCGAAATACATCTGAACCATTAAGTGTAGGTAGCACTGAGCACACAACAAACCTTAATGACAGTCCTGCCTAATGAGTAATGAATCAATTAGAAAATGGGTGATGAGGAGTGGCTGCTGAGTGTTGAGGACGTATCTCAAGATAAATCGGGTTGGCTTGGTGGGTGCTGCACGCCTGAGCCCTGAGCAGACTGGGAAGGTATGCACGGCGGCACGCCCGGGCAGCGGTGACGCTGTTGGGCGAGCGGCTCCTGGCCTCCTGTTAGTCCGGCGTCTCCTCCTAGAGTCATGCCGTCCGGGGACGGCAAGTCGCCAGCGAGGCAAAGCGGTCAGCAGTAGAGATCGGAAGCATGCAATGTAGCAGAGGGAATGGGGCCTGGGGCGACCGAAATCCCAGGTGGGCCGCCCACCATGGGCACCTCAAGAGATACACACCCGAGCGACGAACATGCATTTTTGAAACTAATTTAGGAACATTTAGCTGACCAATTAGACAACTCGCTTTTAATAATATCAGATTCAGATTTGAACAACTAAGCTTGTTTAGCTTGATGGGTGGAGCGGTGTTATTATGACACGAAGCACGATTCGATCGTATAGTGATCATAAAAGGGGAAACTCTAAGCATATTATTTTTAGCAAAAGAGGGTTTCCTCCGATTTCTATTAGAGAAACCACCACGGAACCAACATGATCAATTAAACCCTAAGCATGATCAATTAAACCGTATTATGGTCGTGCCATGGCAGATTCAAGCTGCAAACCGGAGAAATGATATTTAGCATCCATTGTTTGCTTGAACTAAGAACTAAATTCTAAGAGCTGAAAAGAAAGTAGAGTAACCAAGTTAAGATCTATTTTCCAGTTGAGATCAAAAAGTTGAGGAGATATGAAGTACCACCTCTCTTGCAGCGCCGTGTAGGCATCGGGAGTGCGATGGCTGTCGGTGGCGTTGAAGAAGATCTGCGATGGTAGACGGGTGCATCGGGGGATAAGTCCCGTTGCGGTGGAAGAGAAGGTCGTGTGAGCGGCCCCGGCAAAGAGGACGACAGCACCGATGAAGCGATAGGACGTGATGCAAGGCTATTGGTCAATCGCCGTGGATGAGAAACGTCGATCTCTAGAAGTGGACGACGCGGTCTTGGTAGGCGCTCCGGCATGGTGGAGGACGGTGGCGATGGATGTGGTTGAGGACGGCGGCGATGGATGGGGTGGCGGACGGAGGCTGGTGTGGGGATGGGGTGTTCTAGCACGGACGGTGTATGAATGGGAAAATGGAGGGAGAGGTACGGGGAACCATGTTTTTGGGACGCGCTTGTCTGAAATATGGGAAAGTTACGAGCTTAGCCCCCGTTTAAAATTTGGACGCCCTGGCCGGTTGGGGATAGGACGGTAATCTCGCATCTCGCCAATATTTGCCTGCAGAGCGATTTCAAAGTAGGAGAGGGTGGTTGGCGCCCACGGTGTATGAACGGGGTTGACAGGTAGGGCGGTTGTGTCACGTCTGAGTGAAGTTACAAACCTGCCCCTATTGAAAATATTTGCCTACATCGATTTCGGCCGAGTCGAGTTTGTTTTGCCGCCCACCGTGTATGAATGGGGAATGGAGGGAGAAACAGATGTCTTTCAGACGAGCTTGAATCAAATGAGTTTTGCCGCCCATGTTTGATGCCCATCGTGTCGGAATGGGCTCAGAGGCGGTCGTGTCACGTCTAATTGAAGTTACTAACCTACCCCTATTTAGAGTAGTGGAAATCGGGCCGATGGATTGTCCGTGTAATGGGTAGACAGTAATTTCCATCTCCCAAACACTTGGCTTCGGGCAGCCGACGTGGGAGTGGACATTTTGCTGCTTCTTTCAAATTTTGGGGCAATAATTATCCACGTTTACCCTGGCAACTAAATTTGAATCCATTTTGTATTCCTATATGAATCTTTATAAATCATTCTATGTGTTTTTATATATCTTCGAAAGGACGACAAAGATGTATTCCATTGTCATATATGAATATGGTTTACAAATGCCGATACCCAAATTCAGAAACTAGAATCCAGTTTATGGTGAATTCGAATATTTGGAACACTTCATGTCCAACTGAAATGTCACACGCAGCATAATGTGTACTCCCATTTAGATATGTACACAAGCGATGTATCAAGATTCAAATATCGAGTCAATCAACCAAGAATGTACAGAACTAACAGACATATAAACACTTATAGAGTATATGGATCAATAATATCAACTAACATACATAAGCCAGGCCGCTGTACTTTTTTTGTGTGGCTACAACAGCATCCTTTTTTTAGCCAGCATCTTGGCCCTTTCCGATGCGTGCCACTTATGGTCCATCTATACTACTACTATTGCCGAATGCACATTTAGCCCGATTGGCATATTTGTAGGTCTGGCAGAGCAATCCAAATGAAATGTCTCCGAGTCTTATCAACTAATACAGACTTGTGCTCAAATAAAATTACAAACCAAAAAACAAAAAAAAAACAATTATTACATGATCTCTAAAACAAATGGTTTGATTGATTACATGAACAGACAACACAAACGTTATCCAACTAGGGAAAGAACATTTCAGCTATGATTTACAAAGTAGGAATTTAATTTCCTTTTTTCCTTCAGGACCTTAACAATCTGGTCAGTCTCAGCTTGCTTTGTTTTGAAATCCACCAAATATTTAATGGTTGTCTTGAGTACTGCTTGTGATTGTGCTGTTTGCTTCCTCAACATGTCAACTTCATCTCTAAGTGCGTATGTAATCTCTTTGTACCACTAGTTTAGCCTCTAGAGCATCGGCAATTGGCAATTCATAATGCACGATTGGGCTGGTGCCACTATCAGGATGATGCAACGTCCATGGGGACCTCGCTCTTTGATCTTGGGCTAACCTGTTTTGCCATTAAGTTCCGATTGGATTCAGAAAAGTTGAAGTTAGCAAAACATCTCAACTGGGAGTTATAACAGCAAACCAATTAAACAAACAAGAAATTAAAGAGGTTCAATTGGATGCTGAAAAGTAGTTATTAACATCATTGTAACCCGCTGTTGCAGCAACAAAGTAGTTAAACAAACAAGTAGATATTTAAGTTAAGGAAAACAGGTAATTCTTAACAATAAGTCTCAAACACATAGATAGACGCATTCTACAATATGATTAACAGGCTGTGCCATTATGTAATCAGTAGCAAACTAAATTAAGCCAAGCAACGTAATTGAACAATTTTGCAATAAGTGGCTAACTAAAATTCGAGAAGCGTGTAACCGAACTTACGCTTGTTCTTTGTACAGGCTCACTGCAACTTCTTTTTCGCTTACTAGGTTGTATGAAGGAGTCCATGGCATCAATTGCTTGGATACGTAGTCCCAATACTTCTTTCTTCCCACACTGCATGGGTAAGTCGAATGGTTAATCTGGTAAGATGGTCCGTCCTTGATATGTTATATGAGGACATGTAGTCAGACTAGTTGTAGCCAAACACATCACAATCGGCTTTTCTTGTATATTCCATGCGATTATTTTTGGCATATCGAGATCTAAGCAATCTACAATAGGATGAAAAGATCGCATCCTTCACATTATTGGCGAACTCAGTTCATAGAAACAAGCAATTCAACCATTCTGTGGGTAAATCAAAAGCGCCCTTTGGAATATTTTTCACTATCCAATCATAAGCATAAAAGGGGCGACGCCACCATAGGGGCTGGTATGGGCGGCCACCTCGGTGGCTGGAAAGTGTGCACCTAGTTTGAGTCGTCAGTTGGCCCATGCTAGTTTTGTTCGTCCCAACGCACGAAAGGTGCAATGTAAAAATGAAGAAAAATGTTTCAATTTGGATGGGCCAATAACATAAGTGCAAGGCAGGCCCAATAGCAGGCTTGTGGCCCAAACGAGCGCCTCCCATATCGATCGACAGTAGGAAAAATCCCAATTCATTTGCTCCAGACTCCAGTCTGGTTCACTCCTAACCTAGCCGCCGCTGGACAGACCGACACAACACTTCCTCGCGCCCACGTTGGAGGGCGGTCGCCGGGCTTCAAGCGAATGAAAGGACAATAAGATGAAGATCCAACCCTGGGTGTAGCCTGCGTGGGAGGCAGCAGCGACAACACGGGCATGGCATCGAGCTTGCGCAAACGGACAGCCGCAGCTTGCAAGAGTAGCATGTGCAACGAGCAGGTACATCACATCCCTGAGTATATCTAATTCAACTCTTCAATTTCTGGCCAATAGTTAAACCTGACGGTGTTGTAAAACTGCTTGTATGTAGGGAATCTATGAGAAAATGAAACCAATTTCTACTTATTTTATAACTCCCCAATCAATACCGAATCGACTGAATCGATGTATCTAATCAAGTTTCCAAGGTGCAAACATACAAGCTCATGTTGTTCTTGAGCTCAAGTGTCTAACGAATGCATCGCTAATGAAGGATTTGATGCAAACATTTTACATGCTCCTGGTGATGAACATATAGTGTCTAATGAGGGATCTAATGCAATCATTTTGCAAGCTCATTGAAGGATTTAGTGTCTAATGATGATCTACTATGTTGAGAGAGACAGAGATTTCCAGGCATTGATGACAAGCAAATTATAGTGCATTTTCATAGCTTGAGGAAACGTCGAGGCCATCTACCAGAAAGTCCCCGTATCATGACAACATAGCATAAATACTTTTCTAATTTGTTGTTTGAAACTATTGGCATACTTGTGCAGGATAGATATATTGATATGCAGTTTATGCGACCGGGTTATACGTGCAATTACACTTCGATATTTTCAGCCGTAGAACTAATAATTCAAGCGGTGTATGCACCATGTTTGTAGTCCTTGTACACCAGGATGCAGTTTGTGGTTTTGGTGCTTGAATCATTTAGAGTATATAATCTGAAATACTTAGGCTTATTATCTAGTTTTTAAAGTGCATTTAGCTTCACATTTCTCAAGTTATGTTGATTTCCAGTGCAAGTGCCTTCGTATTTTTTAAGTTAAATATTCGCCCCACAGTAACTTGAATTGTGGATCAGCCATCGCACACAAATCATACACGAATGCCAAGACTGAATTAAATGAAATGCAGGGACTTACGCTAGCTCGTTGTATGCTGTGCTCATCGCAGCTATGCGCTTGGGATGTTCCATGTACAAGTCCATGTTACCACTTGCTTGGATGTGCAGGCCTTGTGCTCCTTGCATCCCCCTCTACATTTTTGACACGACGAATGTTTGATCAAATAAGAGGAATCGACCTTGCTGTTGTACCGAAGGATAGATACTTACAAGGTTATACGGGTGTGCAGGATGTGTACCAGATCCCCTAAGCGCCGTCATGCTTCGCTAAAAAATGGATTTGCTTGTTTCAGATGATATCTCCAGAAGAAATAAGAGTTAAAGTCAGAGTTGCATAGGCGTGTAAGCTAAGAGAACAGTGAAAGGATATCCAAACATCGTCGGAACAGTGCACAAAGGAGTGATGTGTCCTAGTTCGGGCCGGCGTTTGGGCATGCTCGCCTAGCTAGAGTGCGGTTCACTTCAAAGCCGTTGAGGGTGATCCGCTGGCGTTGGCTAGCCGCGCACGGATGCAGATCTTGAGTGGCAGCGGAGCGCTACGATGCGGTGGACGAGACCGTTGGTGAAGCCCCAACGGCCTCGGGGGGTGGAGGTGCGACGATGTGCTCGGTGAAGTAGCCCCGTTGAGCTGGGAGACGGCGTCGGTGAAGCGCACCTGATGCGGTGGAACTCGGTGTCTGTGAGGCACGTCGGTTGCGGCGGCCGACGTTGTCGGTGGACCACCCGGTGCAGTGCACGAGGGCGTAGATGAGGTAGCTCTGGTGCGGTGGTGAAGCGCGACCATCGTCTTCGTCCGGCACAGATGTGGGGAACGGTGGGGAAAGAGACAAGACGAGGGGGGATTCGAGAGTTGGCGGCGAATTAGGGATTTGAGCAATCTGGGCGCGAAAGGGGATGGGTGAGAAGACAGATTTTGCAAGGCTGGAATTGGGGCCGCCAGATATTTCTATCCGAAACATGGAAGCGCGAACTTATATTGTCGTCGTCCTTTTTTTGGGGGTGAGGGGGTGGGTGGCTGGGTGCTACGCGTCCGTCCGACACACGCGACCACCCCAACAGAACTATGCTTCGGTGCCTTAAGGCACCTGCCTTTATGTCCATGACATGTGGGCCCAACAGGTGGCTGGCCCACATGTCAGTGACCCAAAGGAAGTTGCCTTTAAGGCACCGAAGCAGCGTCCACCCCGACATGACCCTGGTCTGCCTGGTGCGCCTACATTTGAGAATGCAAAAGAATCTTCTTTCATTTGCGAACGAATCTGTATGTATTACCATGCCCGTGTTTTCCTTGCAATAATTAGTCATTCGAAACGAGATACTCCATCCGTTCACTTTTGTAAGTCGTTTTAGACAACTTAAAATGAACTGTTTTGCACATTGTCTGAAATGTCTTCAAGGTCTTATAAAAGTGAACAAAGGGAGTACTATAAATTAATTAATGAGGAGTTATTTGAAAAAAAAATTTCGAAACGGTACCCATGCTAACATGGATTAGAGTGTGTGTCACATAATTAGTTATTTGAATTAGAGTGTGTGTCACGTAGTTAGTTATTTGAATTAGAGTGTGTGTCATGTAGCGATCTCCAATTCTAACGTGGATTTTGCATTTCACTGTATCCACGCTACTTTTTAATACAAATCATACGTATATGATGAACACCATGGTAGTGAGAAAACTTTTGGATGGGTTCAAACATATGACCTACAAAATAGCACAACAAACTGAGTCAATGTCAACTTTTTGAAACTTAGTATGGCACGAATTCGAAATAATTACCCGTATGCTTGGTCCTCGGTTCAAATCTTACAATGTACACCGAATTGAAACATCTATATTAAGTCTCATACCATGTACATTCAAATGTTGTTTTTAGCCCCACCCCCCGCACAAACGCTACATACTTCCTGTATCGGTCAATCTTCCTCTCCTAACCACCTTAGGAAGCTATCGATTTCCAACACACATTCATTCTTTCTCTCCATGTTTCGATCTCTAAGTCTCTCAACTACACAACCCCTTTTTCCACTTTGTTACCAAATGTATTTACCTCACACACCCGCCATTGCACCCCATGCCGAGCTCTCTCTCTCTCCCCCTTCTCCCTCTCACCCTCTCGCGCTAAATACATGCATTGCCTATCTAGTCCCCCAACCTCTCGTAAGACGCACGACGCGTTGTATATCTAGGTCACTCCCTCGATAGTGTCTCACTCTTTCTTCCGCACGGTGGGCCACACTCGCTCAATCTCGCTTTCTTTATCTGAGTCTCGTTTAACCTCGTTTTCTTTCACACACAAATGATATATCTCCCTGTTCGGGCCTCGATCAACACACTCTATACTCTCTCACGCAGATTGTCTATCTAGGTCTGTCCATCCAAGCCGCCGCCACTCTTTCGACCTCATGGTGGGCCACGCTCACTCAATCTTTCTCTCTCTCCCTCCGTATTTCTCGATTGACCTCGCTCTTTCTCGGACAAAAACGATATATCACCATGTTTGAGCCCAATTGGACCTATTCACATTGTATACTCTCTCACGGACATCGTCTATCTAGGTCACTCTCTCCAACCGGTCTCACTCTTTCGATCGCACGGCGACCCTATGTGATCGGTTGACCTTGCTTCCTCCCACGCACAAAATATATCTACACGCCCTGATCGGATCATCTCCCAAGCTCTATCTTACAGCCCTCACCCTTGCCAAAAAGCTCAATCGGACAATATCTCTCCGGAGCATATATATTTGTTCAATGAATGTCGGACCACACTCACTTTGTCTCTCTATCTATATGTCTCTCAATTGACCTCGCTTTCTCACCGTATCTTCCACGCGTTGAAGCTACTACCTCTCCATCCCTCGCAAAGCCGGAGCTATTTACATTGCGAGGGCACTCCAACCTTGGATTAATTTGTGTAGGCATTTATTCTGGTCGGTTTGGATTATATTTTCGTAGCATTCGGCCCACAACTACTCCAAACATCGTTGCAACCCACGCAACTCCCCTAGTTGATTTCCCTCTGGCTCGGTCATCGCTCTCTCGCACGTCCTTTCTCGCCTTCAACGTCGCACCATGGTATTATTGAAAAAACTATGTTGTTCTCTTTAATTATTATAAATAAGCTACAAAACTACACACCGACAGCCCACTTGGAATGGAACAAATTTCGAGCCACAAATTAAAGTGCTACAAACTACACACCGAGGGGCCCACATGTCATGAAACAAATTTGGACCCATATACAAATTAAAAAATAAAGGACGAGGATCGAACATGCGACCGGGCCTTCAAGCCACACGTAAATAGGCAACATACGTAGAATAGCAATGTTTGTTGTACCCCCTTTGTTCACATAATGTTTTTATATTACCACCGCCTAATTAATTGTTAACATGTAATATTATTTTTAGTACTATTCGCCTTCACTTACTGGTGGGTTCCATGTGTGCTCTCTCTCTCCTCCCCTTCTGCGTTTAGACGCACGGGCAAACAGGAAGAACTCACGGGCGATGTTGCCGTTGACCATATATGGACGCGTTCACAAGTCACGGCACCAGTTTCATGTACTAGAAGCACTAGTCAGTGTGTACGTGCAATGCACGTTAATTTGGAAGTATATTAAGTGCATGCGGATATTAACTACTAGGATATTATTTGCGTGTTGTCATGTGATTAGCACTATTTTTGGCATGAAATTAACTACACGCTAAACGTGTTGAGCACTCAACATTGAAGCAGTCTAGGTCGTTGGATGACAAGGAATACATGTGGCTTGATGACGTTTTATATTTGATTTGATACGGCTCTAGCAGAACACAAGCAATCAAACCATACATTTCGTTCATTCTGACCCCGACTTTAAATTATACGACGATCGATATAAAATAAATGGAAATGATAAACGTTCGGATTTTAAGCATGGCAATCCGAACGTTTTTCATGGCAAATTTAGATTACGCGGCGGCGGCGGGGGCGTCTCGCGGTGGGAAGCAGCTCCTCTGCCGTGCTCTGTGTGTCGTCAGACCGACGGCGACGGCGGCAAGCGGCGTCTTGCGCCGTTGTTGGCGTACTCCTGGACGTTGGCCTAGCTTCAAGGAAGAACAAAATGTTCTGGACTTCGGAGCGAGTCAACTGGCGGGAGGAGGCGACTGGCGTTGGTGTAAGGAAGCGGACGACGGCGGTCATCCATGCCGCTGAGGGGGGCGCTGGCACCTGCGCGGGGACAGGCGCTGTCAACGGCGCGAAAGAGACATTCGTGTGCACGGGTACCGTCACGGGCGCGACGCTGCCAGTATCGCCAGCGATGCGCCGGCAGTGCATCGGCACCGCACGGGCGCGTCTTGCCAGACGCCGCAGCATGCGCGCCGGCAGTGCATCGGCGCGTGAATGTCGACGAGAAACTCGTGGAACCCCGTGGGATCAAGCTCGGCGACAATGTGCGACTCCCAGCCCATCAATGCCACGGGGATGGGCGCTGGCGCAGTCGGGGCGTCGGGAGCCGGAACGGGAGCGGGGACAGGCGCGGCCTCTACCCGCAAGGCCAGTTCAACCTCGTCCCAAAGCACCTTATGTTTTTGAAACTCCGGCTAGGTGTCTTCCTCAGGAAACTGGAACACTAAGGGCAGACCATCGTGATGCGGCATGGCATACGTTTAGGTCAGACTAGTTGGAGGTAGACGACAGGAGAATCAGAGAGGAAGAGAGAGGATTGTAGCGATACCGGGTAGTGCGGGGTTGATTTTATACTGCGGCGCCGGCGACACTAAAAGTGGGAGCAGTTGGGGCGACGGTGGGCGGCGGAGCCTGGTCAAAGGGCTCGCCTCCCGGTGAGCCTGCACAGCAGTCTGCTCGCATGCCTACCTGCAGCCGGCGCAGTGGTCTGCTCGCACGCCTCCCGACGACTCACACGCTTTCTCGGATGGCACCTGCCGATGAGAAGCAGGGACTCGTGGCGGCATGTAAACGCCAACGGTTTCAATAGTGAAAGCGTTCGCCTTAACATGACAGGTCTTTGTTCCAAAATACCTTGGATCTTCATTTGTACAACTTGTCATAAGCAGCTTGTCTCAAATTGAAGAAAAAACTTACAAAGTAATATTTGTGCCATATCACGTGACCATGCAAGTTTCAAGAATTTATGCTCACTTTTGGATTTTCTGAAATTTAAGATCCAGGATTCGAAACAATATCATAACCTGCATCATGCAATAAATTTTCAAGCCATACATCTATCCTGTTGTATTTCTTAAGAAAGGATTTGGTCAAACATTTTGCTTAGTTAGACTTCGCATAAGTTATATATGTAGAGTAAAAGGATAATCCCTCCGCATCAAAGGCATTGCACGATATATTAAGTCAAGTACTAGGCACGAACAAACGGGCTCAATTCGTGCTCATCCCGTGTAGTAGTAGTAGTACTAGGCAATGCAGTTGACGGGTGACCTTGACGAGCGGCGACCGAGGGAATTGAACCGTGCATGGCACGGTAGGTAACGTTGTCTGGTTACTAAAGCATCCCTCCGTTGTTCATCGGTAGTCATTATGGACCGGGGACATGAGCGGAATTTCCTAGGGCTAGAATTCTGGCCGCCAGATATTTCGACTTGAAACGCTAAGGCTCGACTGGTTGGGGTTGCCTAATGTGCGTACCACGCACGCCACCGAAGGACACGAGCCCGTTTTTGTAGGATCAACACGAGCCAAGGTCTGGCTGGTACGCCGTTGGGTCCTACCATTCGAGCATACGAAAGGGACCTTTTAAATTGCCAAACGAATCTATGTGTATTACAATACCCGTATTTTCCTTGCAAATACTAATCTCAACGTGGTAATTGATTTATGACGAGTTGTTGAATTAGAGTGAGTTTGTGATATAGTGATATCAACGTGGATTTCACATTTCATGGTATCCCTAGTAAGTTTTCCAATGCAAATTCAAATTTAAAAGATGAACAATATGGAGGTGAGAAAACTTTGTATGTATCAAGCATATGACCACACACACACAGAGAGAGAGAGAGAGACAAGCACGAACACAACAACAATCCAATAAGTATAGTGCATCTATTTTTCCAAACCATGCATGTATGACACGAATTCAAAAATACTCCTTCCATTCCTAAATATTAGTCTTTTAGAGAGTTCAACAAGTGACTACATACGAAGCAAAATGAATGAATCTAGACTCTAAAATATGTCTATATACATCCGTATGTGCCAGTCCATTTGAAGCCTCTAAAAGACTAATATTTAGGAACGAAGGGAGTAAAATGTAAGACATCCATGGTCCTCAGTTCAATATTTAAAATGAACATGAAACTGAAACATGAATATTAAGTCTAGTACTATAGTACATGCAAATGTTGTGTTTAGGCGGAGCTATGATTGTCGGGGGTCAACCCCTCGACCTTAGATAAAATTGTGGAGCTCTGTTTAGGGTTGTTTAGATTATATTCATCCCCACCCACCCAACCACCGATTGGTTGTGCACCCCCACCACTCCTCCCCGGGAGAATATCATGTGCCCCCATACCTTAGATGCTATGTGCCGATACGAGTTGCTTGGAGCTTGTAGATCTGAGATATAGCAGCTCACATGACGTGTCTTAATATTTTTGCAGGAAACCTTGATGAGTTTGAGAATTGCACACAATTTGTACAAAAACTACTTAGATGCCCTTTGATATTCTAATGGCCCACAATAGGAGGTTTGAATGTTTTTGCAATATACGGCTGATAGAGTTTGGGAAATGCGCAGAAAGTACTACGCATGTGCCATCTGATCACTGATCATAAGACCTAGATGCTCATATCACCGTAGCGGGTAATTAAGCTACGGGGAGCACCTAATATGAGCACCGGGGAGCCGTTGGATCGAAGATGCAGCGGCACACACGAGGCATGAATGTTTTATTTGCAAAAAACCTTTGGAGAGTTTGGAAATTATGCGATAATTACAAAGACTACTCCCTAGCCATTGGATCTCACTTCCAACGGTGTAAAAACTCGTATCACCATAGTATCTAAGCTGCGGGTGGATGTGATATTCTATGTCGCTGTCATTTTGTTCAGAACTTGCAAAATACGTGTAACTCGTGCCGTTACTTGTCTAACCGCGCAACGTTTTTGTTCAAAAAAACCATCCTACACTGAAATATTGGAACAACACACGGGGGTCCCACTTGTCATTAACCAAATTTGGACCTAAAACTAACAAATCTAAAAGATGAGATTCGAGCTGGCAGCCTGGACTACAAAGCGTAAGTCGATAGCCTGAAAAAACGAAAGGTTGTTGGCTTTGTCCCATAACTTGATTTTATACAGTACTTGCGTTGAGTAGAGTAGAGGGAGTGCCTCGTCAACACGTGCATGACCGTTGTCTCACTTACTGGTGGGTCCCAGGTCTGCGATCTCAATCTCTCTTCTCTCTGTCGTTTAACCTTTGCACGGGCACACATGAAGAGCGGCGCTAGCTTGCCGTGGTCTTATTACAACTAAAAAAGCTTGGAAAATAGAAGAATCGCCTAGAACAAGAGACGTTGTGGCTGGTCGAGACGGAGCTAGCCACATCTATCCTCCATGCCACGTATGCATGATGAAGCTGTGTGGCTAGTGGGTGTTTTTGACCGACTGGCTGGGTCCCGAGATTGAACCATAGGTACCACGTCTGATACAGTATATTTTTACACACACATTTTTCCTCCGTGCCGAGACGTGGCACACCCTACCGCTGGTTTCGGGTCCTCCCGTGGTGCACGACATATTCTTCTCGACGTGGGGACGCCCTACCGCGTTTCTGGGTCCTCCTTGGTCGTAGCGCCGAAGCAAGTAAATGAGTCGTCAAATCAGGAAAGACCACCTTTCCCGCCGAGTACATCAGTGAAGCACGGTGGCTAGCTAGTTGGGCTAGTTCGACCGATTAGCTAGGCCGCCACCACATTTGTTTTTTCACCCCTTTTTTTATCTACTTGCCGGCAGGTAAATTTAATTTTTTGATTGACGGGAGCAGGCGCGACAAGATTTTTAATTTTTTGATTGCCGGGAGCAGGCGCGGCAGCAATTAGTCATGATGACTCCGCTGTAAAACCCACCGCTTCCTCGATGTGAGAAGTCGTCGACTGGTGTTTTACCGTGGTGAAAACCAAAAGATTCCCCGCTCCCTCCGCCTTCCCGTAGATTGCATTGCCTTTCAGTCGTTTCGCCCCCTTTGCTTCCTCTCCCCATTGCTTCTACCTGGTGCCATGGCGGCGCAGCAGATCACGGAGTCCGAGGTGAGGCGCTCGGACACAGAGCTCCATGCCAAGGATGCGGAGCTCAGGGCCAAGGACGTGGAGCTCCGTGAGCTCAAGGAGGAGAGGAGTGCCATGCTCCTCCGTTATGTGCGGGAGTTCACGGAGCTTCAAAAGCGGCAGGCTTCCACCACAAAGATGCTTGAGGCGTCGGCGGCGTTGCTGCAGAAAGCGGGAGAGACGATAGGTCATTAAGGGAGCCGGCTGGAGCGCGAGCGGGCCGATCGTGACGAGGTCTAGGATCGCCTCAGCCACTTGGTGAACCAAGTTGCCACGCATGTGTTGCGGCTGCGTGATGCCTACCGTCGTGCCAGCGCGACGATGCTGACCGTCGGGCTAAACCCGTTCGACCACCCGGTCGACTTCAACGAGCTGCGGCTTCCTGACCTGGTCTCCTTCTTCACCTATATCTCTGAGGAGCTGAGCCATCTCCGCGCGATGGTGGGGGCTGAGCTGGACAAGGAGGGGTTGCAGGCTGCCGTCACCGTTACCGGGCAAATCCTTTCAGGGCTCCGTCACCGGAATACATTCGTGCCATTGGACGCCGTCTTTGACGAGCTGGCTCCCGTCGACCGGGAGCGGGCTCTGCGGGCGGTTGCACCCTGCATCACCAACGTCGTGCGCCTCGAGAAGCAGAGGGACTTCGGTGGTGTTTAGGCGCCCTCTACATGGGCATGTCCATGTCTCGGCGCAACATGACCGTTGGATCAAACTCAGACGGTGCAGATCGATCCATCGTAGCACAAAGCGTGTGGGTGTGTTTGGTTCCATTCTCATCTCAATATAGTTGTTTCCTCTTCATGTATTTTTGTCAACCTACTAGTGTGGACTCATGCACCCTTCATGCACTCTGCCAAACACCCAAAAGTGGGTCGAGAAGGGAACTTTTGCTCCCATCCTGCACCCTTCATACACCCTACCTAACACTATTCGTGCTTCATATGGTTCATGTTTCATGGAGTACCGTAGCACCGCATCTCCGTCTTATTTGTGGACCTAGTTCTGTTAACATTGATCTCACCGTTCATTCTCGACTGGACAGTCGAAAAAGCGGTACTATGTTACATATAGGAGTAGTTGACATGCGCACAACATCATTTGTTGTCGTCGTATCTTACTACACTAGCAACAAGATTGTGTAGTACTGATGTATGATCCACTGCACATGCCTAGTAGTAGGGGCACTGTGTATGCTCAAGTGGCTGCCGTGTTTCGCACTCCTCCGTTGTAAGACTAGAAACGCTTGTTGTAATCATTTTTTTCTTTAGAAAACCAGTGGACATGCTCTACCGTGCGGATCCGCCTCCAGCCATGCACTAAATTACTCACTTTCACCGACGTGTGGGACAGCCAGCACCTAGGTCCACCAGCCATGCACTAAATTACTCCGTAGTAGAGTGACGGTAGACTACCCCGATCGAATCCGCAAGAATGCCCAATGAGCCGTCAAATCACAAAACCCCTCCTTTCCAAAGAAGAAGTTGGACGGACGAAGCAACCATCATTTCACTCTTCTCTCGGCTTCCTCTCTTGAAGAAAGCCCCCACTCGCTTCACTTCTCCCTCATCTCGCTCCTCCTTTCACTCTTCTCTCTCAGCTTCCTCTCTTTGATGGACGCCGAGCACCGGCCGACGACGTGATGTCTATGGCTCGCCAAAACCGTCGAGGCTCATGGTACGAAGAAGTGCAAGCACTCACGAGACTACCGCAGACAAGCTCAAAGCCATCGCCTGTCCAAGCCCCCTCTCCGGGATCCCTCATTAAGCAAGTCCGTAATGTCTCTTGTTGACGATCTTTTTCTCGATATTGATCATGTTTTTTCATCTAACACGCAGCACTAGTAATCGGTAGTACAACTTTCCGGGTGATCTTGCATGTGATTTTAGTGTGCCAAATGACGGTTCTAAATTCCTCTTTGACCAAAACATGCGAGAGGTTGACACTGATTTCTTATAGATTACTTTCAACTATTTCCTCTCGTCTCCCAAATTTCTTGTCTTAGATTTGTAATACAGATGTATCTAATACTAAAATGTGACTTGATACATCTGTATCTAGACAAATCTAAGACAAGAATTTTGGGACGGAGGGAGTACTTTATGAACATCAATGCTACCTTTTAAGAGGGTATATTTGCCTCAGTACCTTGTGTTATGGATATTGCATGTAATCCCTCCGCTCTCATGCCTTTGAAGACATGTTCTAGTGTCTTTGTTCACTCATTTCGTATGCGTATATGTAGTCATATATGGAGTATAATATCGAAAATCATCTTATATTTCTGAACGGAGGTAGTAATAAAATATGGTTTCTGTTTGAAATAGAACAAGGTCTGCGGTGGAGATGAAGTTCTCAAAGTCATGTCGTGTGAACTAGAAGACCTGATGATGAGTTCTACTCCTGAACTATCCAGCTGTTGTGTCCTTGTCGCCACGTGTCCTGAACTAGTGTTTTCCTGTAATATTGTTGTCAGGCGTGTTCTCGAGGCTGTACTTGACCACAACAATTTCATGGCTGTGCCTTCGATTACGAAGGGTGTGGTTCTTGTAATGCTTCCCAACAAATCTGATGCGGCATGTCTTCATCATCATGTTTATGAGTGGAAAGACCACTCTGTTAGGTTCTCCAAGGTTGACAAGATGGTGATGGTGCATGTAGACATCTCACACGAAGTCCATGGCCTAGTCAGTTATGCGGGGTTCATCCCATAGGTCGGTGGCAAGAAATAGTCTGCAGAGTTTAGTTAGCGCAACTTTGCTTGTGTGTAGTAAGTACTATTGTTCAGTACTTGATTTGTGTTTGTGAACCCTGTATTGTTTATTAGTACTGCCGCTTTTGGTGTGTGGTAAGTCCTGAGAACGGTCTATGTTAATTGATGACCCACAAGTATATGGGATCTATCGTAGTCCTTTCGATAAGTAAGAGTGTCGAACCCAACGAGGAGCAGAAGGAAATGATAAGCGGTTTTCAGCAAGGTATTCTCTGCAAGTACTGAAATAAGTGGTAACAAATAGTTTTGTGATAAGATAAATTGTAACGAGCAACAAGTAACAAGAGTAAATAAAGTGCAGCAAGGTGGCCCAATCCTTTTTGTAGCAAAGGACAAGCCTGGACAAACTCTTATAATAGGAAAAGCGCTCCCGATGACACATGGGAATATCGTCAAGCTAGTTTTCATCACGTTCATATGATTCACGTTCGGTACTTTGATAATTTGATATGTGGGTGCACCGGTGCTTGGGTGCTGTTCTTACTTGAACAAACATCCCACTTATGATTAACCTCTATTCCAAGCATTCACAACTACAACAAAAGTATTAAGGTAAACCTAACCATAGCATGAAACATATGGATCCAAATCAGCCCCTTACGAAGCAATGCATAAACTAGGGTTTAAGCTTCATTACTCTAGCAACCAATCATCTACTTATTACTTCCCAATGCCTTCCTCTAGGCCCAAATAATGGCGAAGTGTTATGTAGTCGACGTTCACATAACACCATTAGAGGCTAGACAACATACATCTCATCAAAATATCGAATGAATACCAAATTCACAAGACTACTAATAGCAAGACTTCTCCCTTGTCCTCAGGAACAAACGTAACTACTCACAAAGCATATTCATGTTCATAATTAGAGGGGTAATAATATGCATAAAGGATCTGAACATATGATCTTCCACCAATTAAACCAACTAGCATCAACTACAAGGAGTAATCAACACTACTAGCAACCTACTAGCACCAATCCCGGACTTGGAGACAAGAATTGGATACAAGAGATGAACTAGGGTTTGGAGATGAGATGGTGCTGGTGAAGATGTTGATGGAGATTGCCCTTCCCCGATGAGAGGAGCGGTGGTGATGATGATGACGATGATTTCCCCTCCAGGGAAGTGTACCCGGCAGAACAGCTCTGCGGGAGCCCGAGATTGGTTCCGCCAAGGTTCCGCCTCGTGGCGGCGGAGTTTCGTCCCGAAAGGTTGCTTGTTATTTTTTTCTCATCGAAAGACTTCATATAGGAGAAGATGGGTGTCGGAGAGCCACCAGGGGGTCCATGAGGTAGGGGCCGCGCCCTAGGGGGGGCGCGCCCCCCACCCTCGTGAGCAGGGTGTGGGCCCCCTGGCCTTCATCTTTGGCGACAATTTTTCTTTATTTATTTTAAGATATTCCGTGGAGTTTCAGGACTTTTGGAGTTGCGCAGAATAGGTCTCCAATATTTGCTCCTTTTCCAAATTTCAGAATTCCAGCCTAAGCATTCTCCCTCTTCATGTAAAACCATGTAAAATAACAGAGAATAGCCATAAGTATTGTAACATAACGTGAAATAACAGCCCATAATGCGATAAATATCGATATAAAAGCATGATGCAAAATGGACGATCAACTCCCCAAGCTTAGACCTCGCTTGTCCTCAAGCTTAAAAGCCGATAACAATAAATATGTCCTCATGTTTAGAGGTAGAGGCGTCGATAAAAATAAAATACGGACATGAAGGCATCATGATTATTCTCATAACAAAGAACATATCTAGATTTTGTCATATGATTACTTATGTTCAAGTGGTGATCTTTTCACAATGCAAAGGTATGAATCAGAAACCTTATTGAGCACCAACAAATTATAACCTCAGTCATTGAAGCAATTGCAATTTCTCATAACATCGGAAAGAGTCTATGTCAGAGCTTAAAAGCAAGTCCACATACTCAATTATCATTTAGTCCTTCATAACTTCTAGCACTCACGCAATACTTGTGGTTACAGAGTTTTAATCGAACACAGAGAAAGATAGGGGCTTATAGTTTTGCCCCACAACCTTTTACCTCAAGGGTAATGTCAACAATAATAATTCATGCTCCCCTACATCCAATTAGATATATATATATATATATCATGTTCTTTCCAACATGCTGGGCTTGCCAAAGGATAAAATGAAAAGGAAAGGTGAAGATCACCGTGACTCTTGCATAAGGTAGAGGATAATAATAAAAGATAGGCCCTTCGCAGAGGGAAGCAGAGGTTGCCATGCGCTTTTATGGTTGGATGCACAAAATCTCAATGCGAAGAACGTCACTTTATATTGCCCTTGTGATATGAACCTTTATTATGCAGTCCGTCGCTTTTATTTCTTCCATATCACAAGATCGTATAAAGCTTATTTCCCACACCAATCAGTCATACATATTTAGAGCAATTTTATTGCTTTTCACCGATGACAACTTACTTGAAGGATCTTACTCAATCCATAGGTAGATATGGTGGACTCTCATGGCAAAACTGGTTTATGGTATTTGGAAGCACAAGTAGTATCTCTACTTGGTGCTGAGAATTTGGCTAGCATGAGGGGGAAAGGCATGCTCAACATGTTAGAGGATCCATGACAACATACTTTATCTCAGATATAAGAAAACATAACTCATCACGTTTTCTTCTTTGTCCAACATCAACTCTTTAGCATGTTATATTTTAATGAGTGCTCCCAATCATAAAAGATGTCAATGATAATATATCTATATGTGAAACCTCTCTTTCCTTATTACTTCATATTAATTGCAACAATGACCAAAGCTATATTTGCCAATCCCAACAACTTTTAATCATCATACCCTTTCTATGTGAAGTCATTACTCTCAATAAGATCAATATGAACTCTTTGTTTCTTTTTATTCTTTTTCTTCTTTCTTCACCCAAGATCATGCCAAAATAATCAAGCCCTTGACTCAACACTAAACTTTATTATATATATAGCTCACGGACTCGATTACATAGAGAGATCATAAAGCAAAACTCAAAACTAGATCATGCCATAACTTTATTCTACTAGATGAAGATACTACTAATAGGATCGAACTAAGAAAACGGTAAAGATAGGAGTTGTGATGGTGATACGATATCAAGCACCTCCCCAAGCTTGGCAGTTGCCAAGGGGAGTGCCCATACCCATGTGATTATGTCTCCTTTGTTGGCGAAGAAGGTGGAGATGATGGATAGTCGCAAATCGAGCGTAAGAGGTCCTCCAACTTGCGAATAATGCCCTTGAGTGCAACGATATGCTCCTTCAACAAAATATTTTCACTTGTGAGATACTTGTTTTGAATACGAGCTAACTCAATCATCTTGAAAGCTTCGATTTCAGTTAGGGTGAGAAAGTTATGATCAAGTAGGAGGGTGTCTTCTGCTGCCGGAGCTTGGTCCTCCATGGCCTTCTTGATCCTTTCATCCTTGTTGATATCCATGGGTGCTTCCCTCTTCAGCTCTATCTTCATTAGCCAAGCATCTTTGTCACCATTGTCGGAGGAGGGGGACGACATGATGCCTGACCTTGACAACCCTGACAGAAAACAGCTCGAAACAAGAACGGAAGAGATTTGCGTGATACGAGAGTCAAAACCTTCGGGAGAATATATAATGAATTTTTACCGACCAAAATACGTATCGTGCAAGAAAACGGAGTCCGGAGGGTACACGGGGTGATCACGAGGTAGGGGGGCACGCCCAGGGGGGTAGGGCGCGCCCACCACCCTCGTGGGGCCCTCGTTTCCTTCCCGGACTGCTACTTATTTTTCTATTTTTCTAAATATTCCAAAACGGAGAAATATTGCCTTAAAAATTGTTTTGGAGTCGGTTTACTTACCGTACCACATACCTATTCCTTTTCGGAGTCTGAAACGGTCTGGAAAGTGTCCATTAGGTATTCCTCCGGGGTTACGGTTTCAATAATATTAGTTTCAACATTTATGGGATTACCCGAGATATAATGTTTGATCCTTTGACCGTTTACAACCTTCGGATTTGTGCCTTCGAAGTTGTTGATTTTTATGGCACCGGAACGATAGACTTCCTCGATAACGTAGGGACCTTCCCATTTAGAGAGAAGTTTTCCTGCAAAAAAACTTAAACGAGAGTTGTATACAATACATAATCACCTACATTAAACTCACGCTTTTGTATCCTTTTGTCATGCCATCTTTTAACTTTTTCTTCAAACAACTTGGCATTTTCATAAGCTTGGGTTCTCCATTCATCAAGTGAGCTAATATCAAATAACCTCTTCTCACCGGGAAGTTTGAAATCATAGTTGAGCTCTTTAATAGCCCAATATGCCTTATGTTCTAGTTCGAGAGGCAGGTGACATGCTTTTCCATAAACCATTTTATACGGAGACATACCCATAGGACTCTTATATACAGTTCTATAGGCCCATAATGCATCATCAAGTTTCTTGGACCAATTCTTCCTAGACCTATTAACAGTCTTTTGCAAAATTAATTTGAGCTCTCTATTGCTCAATTCTACTTGACCACTAAATTGTGGGTGATATGGAGATGCAATTCTATGATTAACATCATATTTAGCAAGCATTTTACGGAAAGCACCATGAATAAAGTGTGAACCACCATCGGTCATTAAATATCTAGGGACTCCAAACCTCAGAAAAATAACTTCCTTAAGCATTTTAATAGAAGTGTTATGATCAGCACTACTAGTTGGAATAGCTTCTACCCACTTAGTAACGTAATCAACAAAGAACCAAAATATGTGTATATCCATTAGAGGCGTGAAAAGGTCCCATATAATCAAAGCCCCAAACATCAAATGGTTCAATAACAAGTGAATAATTCATAGGCATTTCTTGACGTCTACTAATATTACCAATTCTTTGACATTCATCGCAAGACAAAACAAACTTATGGGCATCCTTGAAGAGAGTAGGCTAATAAAACCAGATTGCAATACCTTATGTGCAATTCTATCTCCAGCGTTTTTGGTGTCCTCCATAAGCTTCGGAGTGGCACTTGCGTAGGATCTGTTCTTGTTCATGCTCAGGTACACAACGTCTAATAACACCATCTACTCCTTCTTTATAAAGATGTGGGTCATCCCAAAAGTAATGTCACAAATCATAGAAAAACTTTTTCTTTTGTTGGTATGTGAAGCTAGGTGGTATAAATTTAGCAACAATATAATTAGCATAATCAGCATACCATGGAGTGCTACGAGAAGTGCTTATGACATTTAATTGTTCATCAGGAAAGCTATCATCAATAGGCAGTGGGTCATCAAGAACATTCTCTAACCTAGATAAGTTATCTGCAACGGGGTTCTCAGCTCCTTTTCTATCAACAGTATGCAAATCAAATTCTTGCAGCAAGAGAACCCATCTAATAAGTCTAGGTTTAGCATCTTTCTTTTCCATAGGATATTTAATAGCAGCATGATCAGTGTGAATAGTTACTTTAGAATCAACAATATAGGGTCTGAATTTATCACAAGCAAATACAATCGCTAAAAGTTCCTTTTCAGTAGTAGCATAATTTCTTTGAGCATTGTCTAGAGTCTTACTAGCATAATGGATAACATTTAATTTCTTATCAACTCTTTGCCCTAGAACAACACCTATAGCATAATCACTAGCATCACACATAATTTCAAAGGGTAAATTCCAATCGTGTGGTGAACAACAAAAAGTGCGAGAGACTAATGCTTTCTTAAGTATTTCAAATGGTTCTACACAATCATCATCAAAGACAAATGGTACATCTTTTTGTAATAAATTAGTCAGATGCCGAGAAATTATTGAGAAGTCCTTAATGAACCTCCTATAAAATCCGGCATGACCAAGGAAACTTCTTATACCTTTGATGTCCTTGGGACATGGCATCTTTTCAATAGCATCAACCTTGGCTTTATCAACTCCAATACCTCTTTCAGAAACTTTGTGCCCCAAGACAATACCTTCATTAACCATAAAGTGTCACTTTTCCCAATTCAAGACAAGATTAGTTTCTTCACATCTCTTCCAAACTCGATCAAGATTGCTTAAGCAATCATCAAAAGAGGAACCATAGACGGAAAAATCGTCCATGAAAACCTCACAAATCTTTTCACAAAAATCGGAGAATATAGCCATCATGCATCTTTGAAAGGTAGCAGGTGCATTACATAAACCAAAAGGCGTACACCTATAAGCAAAAGTACCAAAAGGGCATGTAAAAGTAGTCTTTGATTGATCTTTAGCCGACACGGGTATTTGAGAGAAACTAAAATAACCATCTAGAAAGCAATAATGTATATGTTTGCATAATATTTCTAGCATTTGATCAATAAAAGGTAACGGGTAATGATCTTTCTTAGTAGCTTCATTTAATTTGCGGAAATCAGTTACCATCCTATAACCTGTGATAGTTCTTTGCGGGATCAATTCATCTTTATCATTAGGGACAATAGTAATACCTCCCTTGTTAGGGACACAATGGACATGACTTACCCACTGACTATCAGCAACGGGATAAATTATACCTGCCTCGAGAAGCTTGATTATTTCTTTTCTTACCACTTCTTTCATTTTAGGATTCAAAAATCGTTGACGATCACGAACTGGTTTGGCATCCGCTTCCAAATTTATTTTATGTTGACATAGAGTGGGACTAATGCCCTTAATATCATCAAGAGTATATCCAATAGAAGCACTGGTTTCTTCGTAGTTTTCAATAATCTTTCTTCTTCATGCTCTGAAAGGTTAGCACTAATAATAACAGGATATATTTTCTTTTCATCAAGATAAGCATATTTAAGATTATCAGGCAACGGTTTAAGCTCAAACACGGGGTCACCCTTGGGTGGAGGAGGATCCCCTAGGATTTCAACAGGAAAATTATGTTGCAGAACAGGTTCATGTTTAAAGAATACTTCATCTATTTCCCTTCTTTCATTCATGAACATATAATTTTCATGGTCTAGCAAATAGTGTTCTAAAGGATCACTAGGAGGTACGGCAATAGAAGCAAGACCAATAATTTCATCCTTACTAGGCAATTCTTCTTCACGATGTTGTTTACTAAATTTAGAGAAATTAAACTCATGAATCATATCATCCAAGCCAATAGTAACAACATTCTTTTTGCAGTCTATCCTAGCATTAACAGTATTCAAGAAGGTTCTACCAAATATAATGGGACAAAATCTATCTTGTGGAGAACTGAGAACAAGAAAATCAGCAGGATATTTAGTTTTCCCACACAAGACTTCAACATCTCTAACAATTCCCATTGCAGATATAGTATCTCTATTGGCAAGTTTAATTGTAACCTCAATATCTTCTAACTCAAAGAAAGTGCAATTTCATGCTTAATTTCTTTATATAAGTCATAAGGTATAACACTAGCACTAGCACCCATATCACATAAGCCATGATTACAATGATCTCCTATTTTAACAGAAATAACAGGCACGCCTACCACAGGTCTATGTTCATCTTTAGCACAAGGTTTAGCAATTCTAGCAGATTCACCACAGAATTGAATAACATGCCCATCAATATTATCAGACAAGTGATCTTTAAAAATAGCAATATTAGGTTCTACTTTAACTTGCTCAGGAGGTGTATAAGTTCTAATATTGCTTTTACGAACAACAGTTGAAGCTTTAGCATGATCCTTTATTCTAACAGGGAAAGGTGGTTTCTTAACATAAGAGGTAGGAACAATAGGATCATTATAAGTGACAGTCTTTTCTTCAACTTTAATAGGTGCAGCTACTTTTACTTCTATGGGAGGATGATATTTAAACCACTTCTCCTTGGGGAAATCAACATAAGTAGCAAAAGATTCATAGAAAGAAGCTACTATCTCAGAGTTAAGTCCATATTTAGTGCTAAACTTACGGAAAATATCGGTATCCATAAAAGATTTAACACAATCAAACTTAGGTGTTGACTCCTTACCTTCGTCGAGGTCCCAATCTTCAGAGTTGTGTTTAATTCTATCCAATAAATTCCATCTGAATTCAATAGTCTTCATCATAAAAGAGCCAGCACAAGAAGTATCAAGCATGGTGCGATTGTTATCAGAAAGCCGAGCATAAAAACTTTGAATAATTATTTCTCTTGAGAGCTCATGATTGGGGCATGAACATAACATTGATTTAAGCCTCCCCCAAGCTTGAGCGATGCTTTCTCCTTCGCGAGGCCAAAAATTCTATATATAATTGCGATCACGATGAACAAGATGCATAGGGTAATACTTTGATGAAATTCCAATTTCAATCTTTTATAGTTCCATGATCTCATATCATCACATAGCCTATACCATGTCAATGTGTCTCCCTTCAAAGATAAAGGGAAGACCTTCCTATTAACAACATCATCGGGTATACCTGCAAGCTTAAATAATCCACAAATTTCATCCACATATATTAAGTGCTCATCAGGATGCTTGGTTCCATCTCCTGTAAAAGGATTAGCTAGTAGTTTTTCCATCATACCCGAAGGAATTTCGAAAGGAGTTTCATTTTCAAAAGGTTCAGTAGGTTGAGGAGCAACTCTTTGCTCTACTGGACGGGGTGAAGATACCTTGAACAAGCCCCTCGGAGAATTGCTGTGGTTAGGTACTGCAACTGTGTTGTTGTGGTTAGCGCGGTCAGGGCAAGCGGCCGTACTTATATGCTATGGAGGGGGGGGGGGGATCTCTTGACCAGAAGTCTCCCTTCATTGTTTCCGGCACGCAGCCAGCCGTTTTGCTTTGAGGATCCGGCATTCTCTATTGGTATGCTTTGCCGTCTTTCTAGGAGTATCATGAATTTCGCATGGTTGATCTATTGTGTGGCTCGGGCCGGATAGGTCTGAGCTCTTCTTTGTCCGTTGACCGGACTGGGAGGTTCTGAAGTTATCACCAGCTTTCCTAACTTGACACTTATGACCGTTGCGCCGGGGCTTGAGTATGCTTCTTCTTGTGTCCTTCGTGTTGTTTTGGACCGTAGTGGCGTTCTGACGTCGGGGCATGTGCCTTGAGTTCTCCTGCTTAGGTTGGGGTGGCTGGTTGTGCCCTTTATCGGGGCGGTCAGGTTCGTATCTTTCAGTGGCCAGGCCCTTGGTCTATCTGTCTACCAGCGAATCATGGTCAGCCTTAGGCTGCTGTTACTTCCTTTCAAGGTTTTTGTCGTGGCCATGAGCCGTCGCTCGAAGCGAGCTTGTTCCACTGGATCTTCAGGCACGCCGAATTCATCATTGCCGAGGCTTGCCTCGGCCCTTGAGGGGGCGATAGTTGTCCCTCTCCAAGTATCCCACAAGGCCAGTCCGCCTTATGAAAGGCACGCCGACTAGGGTTATATTCATCTCCGGCGCCATCCGGATTATTTTCGACTTCTGGGCCGGTATTCCTGTGGCGGGGCTCGGAGCGGCGCCGACGACGCCCATACTTTGCTTTCCCCCCTAGGGGATTATCCTCCGCTGCCTCATCGCCATTGGTTTCCTTCGTAGTGTCCGCCATATGTATATCATGAGGATAGGCGGCTATCCACCGCCCAGTGAGTGGTGGCTCCTGTGATTCTCCTGCATCGTCGTTCATACCATCGATGTCTTCGGAGTCAAAGTCAATCACGTCGGTTAAATCATCGACTGTGGCAATGAAGTGGGTGGTGGGTGGGCAAAGAATTCCTTCATCGCCTGCTTCCCACTCGAGCCGGACGTAGTTCGGCCAAGAGCCTCCTGACAAAGAGAGGGACTTTGATGAGTTCAGCATGTCGCCGAAGGACGAGTGCTGGAAGATATCCGCAGCGGTGAACTCCATTGCCGGAGCCCAACCTGGCTCGACTGGATCGGGAGTGTGCGGACCGGAACCAACGTCCGGATTCACAGGCCACTACAGGGGTAAGGCCCGTGTTCAGCGCTACCGCCGATGAGTGCGCGACCGGCAGGGCGGGGTCCATCCCTCCGTCCTTAGACAGCGCGGCCTGCTCCGGATCTAGGTCCGGAGATACTAAGGGGGCGATACCCCGAGCTTCGTCCGATGGCAGGTCTAAGCCATGCTCATCGCGACTGTCCGGTGCTCCTGGCATAGGCCCAAATCCATCAAAGATCAAGTCTCCGCGGATGTCCGCCGTGTAGTTCCTGTTTCAACTGCACTGGTGGCTGTGGGCATAGCTGTCGATTCTGCTCCAGATGGCTGCGAAGTTGGCCCAAGGCGAAGCCGCCGAACACGTAAGATCTGTCCAGGAGGAAAGTCTCGCCGACAGCGCTGCTGATGATGATCGAAGGAGCCATCGAGCCCGACGGGCGACGACGGAGGAACTCTCAATGAAACAACCAATGTCGGTGTCAAAACCGGCGGATCTCGGGTAGGGGGTCCCTATCTGTGCGTCAAGGCTGATGGTAACAGGCAGCAAGGGACACAGATGTTTACCCAGGTTCGGGCCCTCTCGATGGAGGTAAAGCCCTACTTCCTGCTTGATTAATATTGATGATATATGTAGCACAAGAGTATATCTACCATGAGATCATAGAGGCTAAACCCTAAGAGCTAGCCTATGATGGTATGATTGTGATTGTGATCGGCCTTCTAAGGACCAACCTCTCCGGTTTATATAGGCACCGGAGAGGGCTAGGGTTTACATGGTGTCGGTTACAAGGAAGGAAACATAATATCCGGATCGCCAAGCTTGCCTTCTACGCCAAGGAAAGTCCCATCCGGACACGGGCCGAAGTCTTGAGTCTTGTATCTTCACGCTTCAATAGTCCGGACGTTGTACAGTCCGGCTGTCCGGATACCCCTAATCCAGACTCCTCAAGAGCCATCGAACCAGGGATCAATGACGATGAGTCCGCGCCAGCCTTGTCTTCGCATTGCAGGGCGGGTTCCTCCTTCGAATACTCCAAGGTAATTATCGAACACTCAAACCGTGTCCGGATCCACAAGATGATCTTCGCATGCCACCATAGAGAGAATGATGTTTCACAAATGCAATCCGCTGATAATTTTTTTAGGCAACGCGACGTGCCATTACCGTCGGGTCACTATTCGAACCGTTTCCCCACAACCAGCTACTGCATATATTACGAGGCGGTTTCCTCGACACGTTTTGTCGAAGTGGAGATCGTGTCCCCTTATCGCGGGATTCTCATCAATACGGGCATGGGTAATCCAACCGCACCGCTAATCGCGGCGAGTGGGAGGCAAACGGGCTCAACTAGGCAAGTGGGGAGGCATAAAAAGCACTTACCGCCCCTATAAAGAGACAAGGCCTCCTTCTCTTTACCCACGCCTTTCTCCTTCCGCTCGCTCATTCCCCTCTTTTCGAGCCCTAACGCCCAAGCACTCTTCCTTTCCACCAAAGAGAGGCCTTCCAAAGATGTCCGGATCTGGAGCAGGAGGCAGATGGATGGCCTCTACTGTCCGGGAGAAGGATATTAAGAAGCTCCGGGATGCCGGGTATCTGGCTCAGAAGATCGGCCACCGTCTCCCCCCGGCGGGACAGGTCGTCCCCACTCCGGAACCTCATGAGAGAGTCGTGTTCCTTCCCCATTTTGTCCGCGGGCTCGGGTTTCCCCTGCACCCATTCATTCGCCAAGTCATGTATTACTACGGGGTTGATTTTCATGATCTTTCCCCCAACTCCTTCCTCAATATCTCAACGTTCATCGTTGTGTGCGAGGCTTTTCTTCGGATCTTACCTCACTTCGGCCTGTGGCTAAAGATTTTTAATGTGAAGCCCAAGGTGGTGAGTGGCGAAAACGCCGAGTGCGGCGGTGCCATGGTGAGCAAGATGACCAAGGCCATTTGGCCGACGGGCACCTTCAATGACTCCATCAAGGAGTGGCAGCAGCAGTGGTTCTATATCACCGAACCACGCGGCAAAAAGTGGGCGGCCGCTCCAGTGTTCAGATCCGGAGCTCTGCTGCGGCTCACATCCTGGCCCGAGAAAGGCCGAAACTGGTCCTCGTCCGATGAGCTGTCACTGCTCCAGACACGCCTTCAGGGCATGGTTGATAGGGATGTCAAACTTGTGGATGTAGTCCAGGTGATGCTAGTTCACTTGGTTCTCCCTTGTCAGCGCTGAGCTTGTACTCTGTGGGAGTTCAACCCTGCCGAGCACCAAACCCTTCGGGAGCTTTACGATTCCTCCCACAAGGATATCTAGAAGGTGCTCTTTAAGTCTGGAAAATCGTGGCCGGGCCCCACCGAGGACAGTGGGTATCAGTTATCCCATTCTCCGAGCTCGGTAAGTCATAGGCAAGCTCTGTCTATTCACGCTTCAGCTGACATGTCATGGGGGAGACATCCTAATCGTGTTTCATCGTGACCTCAGGGATGGATAAAGAAATCGGAGCGGATACATTGTCCGACCTCAGAGTCGGGAGGAACTGGCCCTGACCTCTTCTAACGAAGATGTTGGTCCTCGCGCCTACGAGGCACCAAAGAAGGAGGCCTCCAAGAAGGTCAAGAAGACCCGGAGTGGCCTCTATCATCATGGGCTTCGGACGCAAATTCAAGACTCAGCGACGCCCTCTTCGGAAGACGAAGAGGAAGAAGCAGAGGAGGGCGAGCCTCATTCTGGAGGTGGGAAGAAGCACGTAGCTTCCTCATCCCGGGAGGCCGAATCGCCCAAGAGGAGAAAAGGTTCCCTCCCAGAGGCATCCACCACGGCTGCCGACAACAGTCCGGAGTGGGATCCCAGGGCCCAGCCCCTGGAGAAGTCGTAAGTGTACGAGATCCGATCATGCATATGTGTCCAGGATTGCTTTTGGGTATAATAGTTTTAACTGTTGCTATATTTTGCACATTCCGGCGAGGTCTCGCGCTGGCCAGTCCTCATCCGAGGATTCACTGAGCTCCGACGCTTTGGCGAGCGAGACGCCTCCAGAGGCCCCTTCCCCAAAGTCCCGGCGTGACATTGAGGTGTCGTCTCAACGGGGCTCGGACCAGGGGGGCATATCACTGGGGCCGGACACACGGGAGCGATGGCCCCGGAGTGTGCCGTCAGCGGGGGCGACCTTGGGTTCGGCCCACAGCCGGACAAGGTCCGGGAGACCTATAAGGCTCCCAGATCGGGCGAGCAGCCACATTCAACGGTGGGGGGCCTGCCTACTCCGCCGGCAACCTCAGTTCGGACAGAGCTGCCAGGCGGTCTATCGACGGCGTTAAGGAATGCGTCTATCGTCGATGAAGATCGGACCCTTATGGGTGCGGTGGTTGAAAAGATTCAGTCCGCCGAGAGCGGGCTGAACGAGTCCTGCCTTGGCCTTATAAAGGCCTTTGAGGTATGTTTCCCAAGAAACCTTTTAGGAATCGTCGTAATATGAGTAGTAGCCCGATACACTATCCGCAAAGGAGAGGGAGCCACAGGGATCAAAGCCTCTCTTTTCGTGGGAACTTATGTTAATGACATGTACTTCTTTGTTTGAATACATGCGTCTGCGGAGAAGACGACCGCTCATAATGCGGAAGTGTCCGAACTGAAGCGGAGCCTGGAACGGGCCGAGGAAGAACTTGGCCACGTGAGGAAGCAATTAGAAGATAAACAAGGTATGATAAAACATTGTGTTGCATTAGGCACAAATAAGTAATTGTGCTTATTGAAAACTATTTGTGTTGTATGCCCTAGGAGTGAGTGCCGAATATGAGGCACTAAAGAAGGCTGTGGATGATGCCAACAAGAAGGCTGCCACCGAACAGGCACTTCGTGAAAAACACGAGGCCAGGGTTGTCACAGCTGAGCTGGAGCTCCAGGAGGCTGTGAAGAAAAGCGAGGGCTTGGAGCAGAGTGTAATAGAGAAAGAAGTCGAACTCGCCCAAGCGCTCCAAACTGCGGAAGATGCCCGTGAAGAAGCCCGGGGTGCTGTGCGGGACATTCAAGATGCCCGGAAAGTTGCGGCTGGTAAGGCCTTCTGTATTCTTAGCCAATTATTCATGATGATGGGAAGAATTCTAAGCGGCAAGCTGAATTCTTATTTTTCCAGGGGCGTTTGCGGATCTTCCTCGTAGCATATCAGATGCCGCCCAATTCTAAGGAACCGAGGAAAAGAAGTCTGCGGAGAGGGATTTCTGGTCGCAGTATTTGGCACCGAACTATCCGGTGCCCTTTATCGATCAGCTGAAGCAGCTGGTCGAACTGCATCAGGCGGCCGAACTAGCCATGAAGGACTTGATTGTCCAGCTGTGGCCGGCAGAGCCAATTCCGAGCAATTACTTCGGGCTCGTGAAGCGGATTGCGGGCGCTTGTCCTCGGCTTGATGCTATTAAGCGACCGGTCTGCATTGAGGGTGCACGTATGGCATTCGCCCGTGCAAAAGTGCATTGGGGGAAGCTTGAGGCAGAGAAGCTGATGACTGAGGGGCCGCCAGAGGGTAAGGAGCATCGCAAGCCCGAACTGTACTATGAAGGTGTACTAAAGGGGGCCCGCCTTGCAGCGGATAAATGTACCAAAGACATTATATTTCCCTGAGGGCATTCGTGCCACTTTATTGTAATATGGGATTATGGCGTTTATATATTGCCTGTTTTGTTTGAACATATGTTCTTCCTGTGCGGCTGTTTAATGTATGTAAATCCTGAGAGTTGGCCAGTCGTCGGCTTCTGCCCCCATGTAAAAGGCATACTGGGGTGTTCGGGATATATCTGAACGCTCTTTATCGCATAGTTGGGTCCCTTTGCGGAGGCGTTTCTCACCATGAACCAGGCAATCGGACTATAAGGATTTATTACTCTCACTTAGCCATAGGAATTCGAGTATGGTCGGCGCAGCCCCTAGTGTTCGGAAGGCCGAACTAGGGGCTCTATTGGCGCCTGATCAGAATACCGATCCTTCGCACTCTGCATTTAGAATGGCGTTGTGCGGAATAAATCTTTAAGGATTTTACAACCTCTCGAACAGCTGACCAGCTCTCAGATCATGACAATCGGTTTTCGGCTTTCTCTCGAGGTGCTCGTCCGGCAGATCCGGGACACAATCGCAGTAGTTCTCCCTGCGCTACCTTAGCCGATATAGCGGAACATAAGGTACCAAAACAAGGGAGCCGGGCAAACCCAACCAATGACCCAAGACATGATTCGGAGCTGATGCATATAGTGCTATAAGTTCGGGGTGCCGGACGACCGAGAAGGTGGTCGGACTTTATTGTCGTATTATGAAGCCCCTGGCGTAATCGGGCGTAACACAGGGTGTCGGCGAAAAGCGACAGCCGGTAAGTGTTATTTAAGTCTACGCATTGTAGCAAAATGATATGTCTATGCGTATGAGTACGATGTATGATTAAAAAGAGGTGTTTTTTGGCGGAACCTGTGATGGCCGGACTGGAGGGAGTTGTCAGTGGATCAAGAGTGAATCCAGACTTCCTTCTTTGGGGGGGGGGGGTGCTCCTTGCGTGTCCCAGCCGGTTCCACATCACCAATCCTGTTCTGCATCAAAGTTAGTTTGTAAGGAAAATACTCGGGGGTAGCCGAGCGCCCTCTTGTGGTTGGTCCGAGGGCTCCTGATCGGGCCCTGGTAAACCCAGCCGTTATACCGTTGGGTAGTGCGGACTCCTCAATTGGTGTCCGGATGGTTGGCTGTCATATCAAAATTTTGATAGGCATGCACGACTCACTACCCAGGCAGCTGTATGATTTCCGCCCTGAGGGCGGGGTTCGGCCGTGTGATTGACCACATGGAACCTAGTCAACGTGGTTCGTTCCGTTAGCATACGGTGAATTACTGCATGGTAGGAAGGTGCCGAAGATTTATTCTTTGGGAAGTATTTTTTGGCGATCCGAAGACAACCATTTAGAATGATGGGCCAGAAAAACTTTGCCTTTGCCCCTAGCATCTTTTAGGAGATTTTGTTTGTGGTTTCACACCTGCGGGGGTTTTATATGTTATGGGGCCCCTGGTTTGCTATGTCCTTAGGTACTGCAACTGAGTTGCTGTGGTTGGCGCAGTCTGGGGCAAGCAGCCGTACTTATATGCTATGGAGGGGGGGATCTCTTGACCAGAAGTCTCCCTTCATTGTTTCCGGCACGCGGCCAGCCGTTTTGCTTTGAGGATTCGGCATTCTCTATTGGTATGCTTTGCCGTCCTTCTAGGAGTACCATGAATTCCGCATGGTTGATCTAGTGTGTGGCCCGGCCGGATAGGTCTGAGCTCTTCTTTGTCCGTTGACCGGACTGGGAGTTGCTGAAGTTAGCACCAGCTTTCCTGACTTGACGCTTATGACCATTGCGCCGGGGCTTGAGTATGCTTCTTCTTGTGTCCTTCGTGTTGTTTTGGACCGTAGTGGCATGTTGACGTCGGGCCTTGAGTTCTCCTGCTTAGGTTGGGGTGGCTGGTTGTGCCCTTTGTCGGGGCGGTCAGGTTCGTATCTTTCAGTGGCCAGGACCTTGGTCCATCTGTCTACCAGCGAATCTTGGTCAGCCTTAGGCTCCTATTGCTTCCTTTGCAGGCTTTTTGCCATGGCCATGAGCCGTCGCTCGAAGCGAGCTTGTTCCACTGGATCTTCAGGCACGCAGAATTCGTCATTGCCGAGGCTTGCCTCGTCCCCGGAGGGGGCGTATAGTTGTCCCTCTCCAAGTATCCCACAGTGGCCAGTCCGGCCTTATCAAAGGCACGCCAACTAGGGTTATATTCATCTCCGGCGCCATCCGGATTGTTTTTGACTTCTGGGCCGGTATTCCTGTGGCGGGGCTCGGAGCGGCGCCGACGACGCGCATACTTTGCTTTTCCCCCTGGGGGATTATCCTCCGCTGCCTCATCGCCATTGGTTTCCTTCGTAGTGTCTGCCATATGTATATCATGGGTATAGGCGCCTATCCACCGCCCAGTGAGCGGTGGCTCCTGTGATTCTCCTGCATCGTCATTCATACCATCGATGTCTTCGGCGTCAAAGTCAATCACGTCGGTTAAATCATCGACTGTGGCAATGAAGTGGGTGGTGGGTGGGCAAAGAATTCCTTCATCGCCTGCTTCCCACTCGAGCCGGACATAGTTCGGCCAAGAGCCTTCTGACAAAGAGAGGGACTTTAATGAGTTCAGCATGTCGCCCAAGGGCGAGTCTTTGGAAGATATCCGCAGCGGTGAACTCCGCTACCGGAGCCCAACCTGGCTCGACCGGATCGGGAGTGTGCGGATCGAACCAACATCTCGACATTTAACTGGGGTCCGGATTCACAGGCCACTAAAGGGGTAAGGCCCGTGTTCGGCTCTACCGCCAATGAGTGCAAGACCGGTGGGGCGGGGTCCATCCCTCCGTCCTTAGACAGCGCGGCCTGCTCCGGATCTAGGTCCGGAGATACTACGGGGGCGGTACCCCGAGCTTCGTTCGATGGCAAGTCTAAGCCGTGCTCGTCGCGACTGTCCGGTGCTCCTGGCATAGGCCCAAATCCATCAAAGATCAAGTCTCCGCGGATGTCCGCCGTGTAGTTCAGGTTTCGAACCAGACCTAGTGGCCAGGGGCGTAGTTGTCGATCTGCTCCAGATGGCCAAGCAAGTTGGCCCGAAGTGAGAAGCCGTCGAACATGAAGATCTGTCCGGGGAGGAAAGTCTCGCCCTGGACAGCGTCATTGATGATTATCGAAGGAGCCATCGAGCCTGACGACGACGGCACATATGAACTCTCAATGAAAGCACCAATGTCGGTGTCAAAACCGGCGGATCTCGGGTAGGGGGTCCCGATCTGTGCGTCAAGGCTGATGGTAACAGGAAGCAAAGGACACAGATGTTTACCTGTGTTCGGCCCTCTCGATGGAGGTAAAACCCTACTTCCGCTTGATTAATATTGATGATATGGGTAGTACAAGAGTAGATCTACCACGAGATCATAGAGGCTAAACCCTAAGAGCTAGCCTATGATGGTATGATTGTGATTGTGATCGGCCTTCTAAGGACCAACCTCTCCGCTTATATAGGCAATCAAGAGGGCTAGGGTTTACATGGAGTCGGTTACAAGGAAGGAAACATAATATCCGGATCGCCAAGCTTGCCTTCTACGCCAAGGAAAGTCCCATCCGGACACGGGCCGAAGTCTTGAGTCTTGTATCTTCACGCTTCAATAGTCCGGACGTTGTACACAGTCCGGCTGTCCGGATACCCCCTAATCCAGGACTCCCTCACCCTGCATGCCACGCGTAGTTGGACGATCAATCTTATGTTTAGTACTTCAACATAGTGATTTCCTGGTAAGGATTCACTCATGTCACATCAAGTAAATCTTATTGATTTACTGTTTAAATCTTATTGATTTAGGGTCATGTTTTCTTTCTTTTCCTGCAATTTTACAATGCAGGTTTTGCCATGTGACATTCATCACAGAATAAACCGTTTGGTTTTCTCTACGATGGCTATTTTTGCAGGTTTCACTTCTTATGTCGTGTCTGTAACGAAGGCACTGTCCATCACTTATATTACTGGGAAAAAATTGGATTAGTCTGTTGTCTGATTACAAGCTGAATTCCTATGATGAACTGCAGTTTGGTTTAACAAAAACGCCACAATTAGTCCTTCTCGTATTTAAAAGAAATGAAGAAAAAAAACTGGATCACGGTCATGGATCATAGTCAAGTTAGAAAGCTGATCATAGCAGACCAGACACGATCGCCGCTATCTCGCACAGATCGAGCACCGGCAGTTGCTCTAGCACTGCGGCAGCTGCTCACCGATCCAAATTGAGGATTGGGCACCGATCGCTGCCGATCACCGATCTACCGGAGGATCGGGCCTCAACACCGCACCTGCTCCGACACCGCACCAACTCTACAAGGAGCACCATCTCCGGCAAAGCAGCGGCTTCGCACTGCACCAACACTTGCACTTGCAGACCGCTCCGCCTGTGCAGTTGCACCGCAACAGATCGGGCTGCAGTTCGCACTTCATATACCAAAGTCCTTACAAAACCGACATTTCCACCTTCCGGGTAAGCATTGGCCGCCCAAGTGCTTCGTTCTTTTTCTTTCCATGTTGTTTCACATGATTCACTTTGTCTTGATCTAACTATTTGGGTATGTCTTCTTGTTTGCAAACAGAGAATTCCTAGAGCAACGGGGAGTCGTTCAACAATCCGGGCGATCATGCCAAGTTTCTCTTACCATGCGCAGCCTTGGTGTGAATGAACCTGCTCAATATACCGTAAGTACAAAGGATGGTCGCATGATGATTGATGCTAAAGGATGGTCAAGGTTCAAATCTAAACCATATCTTTGCGGTAGGGGATGATGTCAAAATCGAACTTTCTCGGCAAGGAGAGCTGGTCCAAATCAACTTTGAAATTCTTCAAGAGCAAAGACGCAATCGCCGAACTGATCTATCCTCCGAGAGATTTTGATGTAATAATCTGGCATGGTGAAACAAGTGTCCTGTGTATAAGTAGTACGACAAAGATTATTTATGACATGGTATATCATTGATAGAATTGTAACTCGATTGCCGGTTAGGAACTGCTGCTCGATTTCATTCCAACAGCTTGCCGTGTTTTATTCAATTTTGTGTATTCGCCTTGCGACAAAGATCTAAAACCAGCATCGCATCGATCGCTTGCAATATGAAAAGCGCTGAGGTAGAACACATGGGCCCCCAAACATGCGAGGTCGGCTCATGCCCAAAGTCTAGAACCGTGAGCCTATCTGAGTATTATATTCTCACGAACCCCCATAAAAAGCTGAACCCCATAATGCCCGTATGCGTTGCGGAGGGAGTATATTTCTCGGCAAGGTGAGCCTGTGATATAAAGATTTGTATATTTCTTTACAGAGGGAGTATCTCTGTCAAAAAATATATTTATGTGTAACTAGTTACTCCTGTCTTTCTACTTCCTTTCGCTGATATGTGGGGCAACCGGCAACTGGGTCCACGTGCCATATGCACAAATTAGAGTGCACAACTTCACAGTAGACACACTCCGCTCGTAGCGCCGCAGTAATGTCCAATGAGCCGTCAAATCACAACCCCCCCTTCCAGCTTTAGCAGTAAGCTGGACGGACGAAGCAACAATATTTCACTGGGCCTGAATCCCCTTCTCCCTCGTGTGCTTGTTCAGAGAAAACCCACTCTCGGTGATTGCATAGGGTTTTCGCATGGAGAACCAGGTACGAATTCTTCATCCATCCCCGATAAATCCAAGTGCCTTGGTCACAGGTAATCCTAGGATGGCAGCCACCGCCATTGATGCATTTTTCTTCCTACTGAATCTAGTGTGTTTCATTTGCAGTGCCCAAAGTGCGAGTACCCTATAGGTTTCTGCGCCCTCGGCGAGACGCCACACTTGTTCCTTCTCGTCCTAACACAACATTTTGAAACGCGCACAGTATGTTCCTAGAATCCTCTTTTCTATCCAGGAGGGTGGTTTTTTTTGAACATGCTGTGTTCTCATATTATTTTTCCTGCAGTGTATTATTTGCTCTGCCAGAACACATGTACTCAAGATGTCGGCCTTGCCATAACTGAATACACTAGTTTAATGGTCACAATGAAGACAAGCCATGGATATAAGTTCCGAGTTGGGGTTCATGAACCAGGAAGATCGCTGCTTTTTTATGGCCGAACTTGGATAAACTTTCTCAAGTGTTACAGACTGAAAGTTGGTGCATGAATGTTGATGGAAATAGCAGAACCTAGTCTCATCTTCACTGCGATCTTCCACCCCGACGCTGCTCCAATTGTTCATCCATGTTAGTTTTGTATCTGGTTCTTGCTTGTTGCCTCGATTACTTCTTAATCCACCTATTCTGTCTAACTAATCATAATTTAATTTTAGAAGTAGCAACGAATCTCTCACGAAGATGCCACTTCTAACTAAGATTTTCTTATAATTGGTGGCACGTGTAGGTTTTTTCAGAGTTAAGAAGTCTACACGTTTGTTACTCTGTAATAACTCGGCTGTTACTAATGCCACTGAAGTTGACTGGATCGACATCCACAAGTTCCTACACTTTATTGATCGTCTTGAGGTCCTTGTGGGGCGTTTCAATGGTGGAAGGCCACGTGGGATATGTGTGCCACTGCTGCACTCGTTGAACAGGTCCAACTGTGTCAAGAAACTTATGGTACGAGCTGTTTTCTGTTATATATGTTGTTCATAAACTATTGCTTATACACAGTTTTACAGCTGTGATCTTCTTGAAATAGGAACTGCCGAGTTCTATTGTTCCTATACAGATGCCTGACCATGGTCGGGTCAGACTTGCGCTTGGTCACAACATGATGTTTATGTTGACCTACTCAATTCCCCTTGGAGGTGAAAAGATACTTATTCATGGGTGGTCTCAAATAATGAAGGCCCGTCCATCTTGGAGAATAGGACAGAAGATTATGTTCATGCTTTTCCATGGCTCTAAAGCGAATATCCTGTTTATTGACCACGTTGCGAGATGAAGCTGCTTTCAGAAGGTTGTGAATGCGCGGGTTGGCGCCTGGGCCTTGTCTTGGGGCTTGGCGGCCTCACCCTTGGTTAACTGTAGGCAAAGTAGCACTGTTCGAGGCGTGCTTTGTACAGTTGAACCTGTATAAGTACTCATACTGCTTTCTGCTTTGGTTGTTAAAAGCCCCTGCTGGTTTTAGTTAAGGTTGTTAAGTACTCCTGCTGCTTTTACAGTCTGTCGTGTTTCTTCAGTCCTGTCTTCCTCCAGCCGCCAAAACCTAACCAGCGCCGGCGGGGCGGCCTGCTTCCGCCTCCCACGGCTGGCTGCGCTTCAGCGTACGCATCGCCGCCCCACCGTCTCCTAAATCGGTAACGCCGACGTCCTCCGCGTGCTTTGGTGCGCTTGCCGCGGCGCCGCCCTCTCGCGTTATCAACATGGTCAACAAACAACAGGAATCGACAAAAGTACGTGAATAGGATGACAGTAGGGGCCCACCACGTCAGCGTATGGAAAAATAAAATGCTTCCTCCTAGTGTTTTCCTCACATCTGGGACTCACGACATTGTGAGCGTATATAGTCAATAGACAAGAGAACAGAACAAGATCGACTGACACCTGGGACGTAGGTACTCGAGCAGTATTTTTTTGTTTGGTATTGTTGAGACGGAGCAGGGTTTGAACTCGGGTGTGGCCCGTCTAGCCCATGCTTATATTTTTTGTTCACCATGTGACCAGCCCAGCTATTTTTTCTTTGTGAAAATGATCCCTGTTTATTTTTTCTGAAGAATAACCAATCCGGGCCTACTTATTTTTCTACGCCCTGATGGCTGCAACTCTTTCAAGACGCCTGCAAATCTTGAAAGTAATATGAAATGGGTTGTAAATATAAAACCAGATGACAAATTGGCAATTACTTTATAATTTCTGAATTTTTTCACATTTTCAGATTCCTATTTCACTAGGCATTAACCTAATTTAAATATATCTTCAAAGTACTTTAAATCTGGCTCGACATTTCGGTATTAAAAATAGTTTGGAATCCACAGAAATATGCGAAATTGGCCCTGGCCAACCAAAAAAACGACTGCAATAAATTGCATAATAAGTTGCCATGAGCTATATATAAATTATTAAAAAAGAGGGAGTGGTCTGACTTGTGGGCCTGTTTTTTTGACGCGTATGCACGATTTTTTTAGTTATTATATACGTCAACAAACGATTCTAGCAGACGTAACCGTTGGATGTCAATCCAACGGCCGTCGTGTTTCTTTAATCTCCGATCTTCTTGCTCCAGCCGCCAAAGAAGCGCCGGCGGGAACGCCTACTCCCGCCTCCTGTGGCCGGCTGTGCTGCCGCGCAGGCCTCAGGGCCCCCTACTACTCTCACCGCTGGCCAGGGCATCCCTCTACTCACCCACACCCGCTGTTATTCTGCGGTGACGGCAGCCTCACACCGCAGCCAAACCGGTGAACCCTCGTACTCCTCTCCACGCGGGCTTCCACTGCCGCATCTTCCCCGCCTCCGCGTCGTCCCCTTCCTAGGCCTCGCCGTCGTCCACCGCCGTGGTGCTCTCGGCGTGGCGTGGTCAATGTGGTCGACGACCGACTTCCATCGGAAGAGTACTGTACGTCGAGAGGCTGACAGCTGGGTCCACGGCCACAACCCAGTTTTTTTGTGATTTGCCAAGTAAGTCGCTTTGTCAGGCCTGTTGGGCTGCAAATCTTTCAAGACGAGGAGAGCTTCATTCGGCTAGCCGAGAAAATGGCCTATCAAGATGTCTGAAATGGGTTGTACATTTTTAAAACACATCAAACCGGCAATTAGTTACAAATATGTTTTTTTCATTTTGAGATTTTAAATTACATTAATTTTTATGCGTGGAGAATTTTTTGGATTTTATATTGATATACATTTATTTTTAAAATCAGTTTGAATGTGAGTCGAAATTTCGGGATTAAAAACAGTTCGGACCGCTTTTGAAATATGCAAAATTTCGTATAATTTTTAACCGTGGCCACAATATGGGTTGTAATGCTAACAAAAAGAATATGGGCTCCAAAAAAAACCTTAAGAATTAGCAAACGGGTTGTACTGCCTGCTTTCCAAATATTTGCTGTAATGCTAACAAAATGAATCTGTATGCTAGTTTCCACAGATTTGAGGCTTTCCTAAAAAAAGGTTGACGCACAAGCAGTGACTGTTGGATGTCCATTGAACGGTCGTCGTGCTTCTTCAATCTCCGCTCTTCCTACTCCAGCCGCTCAAACAAGCGCCGGCGGGACTGCCTGCTCCCTCCTCCCCGTGGCCGGCTGTGCTGCCGCGTAGGCCTCACCGCACCACCGTACTCTCATCGCTGGCTTAGCCATCCCTCTACTCACCCACACCTGCTGTTATTCTCCGGCGACGACAGACGAACCAGTAAACCCTCGTACAGTCGTAGTCCCCTCTGCGTGGGAAACAACTGCCGAGTCTTCCCTGCCTCCGTGTCGTTCCCTTCCTAGGCCTCGCCGTCATCCACCGCCCTGGTGCTCTCGGCGCGGCCTGGTCAACATGGTCAACGACAGACATGCATATGAAGTGGATCAGACGTGGAGAGGCCGACACACTGGGTCCACAGTGCACGCAAGGAAATGCCTCCTTATTATGCGCAAAATAATGATTCCTCGACCGACATCGTGGACCCACCGAAGGGCCTCTCAGATTTCGTGAAAAATGTTACCGCCACGACAGCTCGGACCCACCAGCTATATCTTCGCACGCAAGGAAGTGCCTCCTTATTACGCACAAAAGATGAATAGTCCCCGAGGAGTCCCGGACTAGGGGTGTCCGGATAGCCGACTATCGTCACGGCCGACTCCAAGACTATGAAGATACAAGATTGAAGACTTCGTCCCGTGTCCGGATGGGACTTTCCTTGGCGTGGAAGGCAAGCTTCATGATACGGATATGTAGATCTCCTACCATTGTAACCGACTGTGTAACCCTAACCTATCCGGTGACTATATAAACCGGAGGGTTTTAGTCCGTAGGACGAACAACAATCATACCATAGGCTAGCTTCTAGGGTTTGCCTCCTTGATCTCGTGGTAGATCTACTCTTGTACTACCCATATCATCAATATTAATCAAGCAGGAGTAGGGTATTACCTCCATCGAGAGGGCCCGAACCTGGGTAAAAGCATCGTGTCCCTTGTCTCCTGTTACCATCCGCCTAGACGCACAGTTCGGGACCCCCTACCCGAGATCCGCTGGTTTTGACATCGACATTGGTGCTTTCATTGAGAGTTCCTCTGTGTCGTCACCGATAGGCCCGATGGCTCCTTCGATCATCAACAATGACGCGGTCCAGGATGAGACTTTTCTCCCCGGACAGATCTTCGTGTTCGGCGGCTTGGCACTGCGGCCAATTGGCTTGGCCATCTGGAGCAGATCGAAAGCTACGCCCCTGGCCATCAGGTCAGGTTTGGAAGTTTGAACTATACGGCCGATATCCGCGAAGACTTGATCTTCGACGGATTCGAGCCGCAGCCAAGCGTGCCGCACCAGCATCCGCTCCGACCCTTAATCCGGAGCCGTATTCCCCGATCGAGGACGAGTGGTTGGACACCGCCTCGGGGGCTACAATCTCTACGGCGATTGAGCCGAACTCTATCCCTGTCCTTTGCGAAGACCTTGACTGTGGTGCCGGACTCCTCTCCGATTTCGAACCCTCCGCCCCTACCAATCGAATCCGATTGGGCGCCCGTTATGGAGTTCACCGCCACGACATCTTTCAAAGCACTTCGCCCTTTGGCGACATTATGAATTCGCTAAAGTCTCTCTCTTTATCCGGAGAGCCCTGGCCGGACTACGGACAGGAAGGTTGGGATGCGGACGACGAAGAAATTCAACGCCCACCCACCACCCACTTTGTAGCCACTGTCGATGATTTAACCGACATGCTATACTTTGACTCTGAAGACATCGACGGTATGGACGACGATGCCGGAGACGACCAAGACCCAGCGCCTACAGGGCATTGGAAGGCCACCTCATCATACGACATATACATGGTGGATATCCCGAAAGATGGGAGCGGCGATGGAACAACGGAGGATGACCCCTCCAAAAAGCAACGAAGCGCCCGGCGTCGGTGGCGCCGCTCTAAATCTCGCCACAGCAAAAGCGGTGATTCCGCACGGAGATAATAACACCGGACGGTGCTCGCAGGACTCAACGCAGGAGGAGGGAGAAGCAAGTCCGCACGACGGTCTGCGTAAAGAGAGGCCGAGGGCGATAATTATGCGCCTCCCTCCGAAGATGAGGCAAGCCTCGACGACGATTTAATTTGTCGTGCTGAGGATCCCGCCCGAACAGGAGCGTTTCAAACGCGGGCTTATAGCCACGGCAAGCAGCCTCAAGAAAAGCAGCAACAGCTTAGAGCTGATCAAGACTCGCTAATGATCGATGGATCAAGTCCTTGCAGCCAAGAGTATGAACTCGAACGCCCCTCCAAAAGCTACCCCAAACGCAGGGCGTTTCCTTGACTAGAGGAGGAAGCACCCAAGTCACCAAAGACGCGACATGGCAGACCGGCCACCCTGCGGTCAGCGACAGAAGCCTCTCGGCCCTCCGCTCAAGCCACACCCCGACGCCGCTCAAAAAGTACCAAGGCACGGGAAAATGCGCCGGACTTGCGAGATATATTGGAGGATAAGGCAAAACATACAAGATCGATCTACGGATCGCGTGGGTGCCCAACGACGCGGGATGATCAGCAGTGGAATGGAATAGTTCGATGGTATTGATCGTCCAACCATTGATTGGAATGTCTATCGTGATAAACCGTGTAATTCTATAAGCTAAGCAGATGAGGCAACAAAGAACCTAACCGTCCTCTCTGATTGACTTCATCAAGATTCCTATGGTCTGGTTTACCTTTCTTCTTTCCTTGCAACCTTGGATCGATATGGTTCATTTCTGGGCTATGCTCTTTCAACGGTTGATGTAAGAGGGGACGGGCAAGGATGATCGACTGCTTGGTTCGGTTCGTTAGAGGTATTAAAAACCTTCTTTTTGGTCTTTTCTTTCTTGCCGCCACTTTAACAGGTGCCGCTGCAATGAGAGCGTAAGTTGCAGAGTTTTTTCTGGATTTTTTTGGTGCACTCTTCCTTTTTTGGATAGAAAGAAGGGTTCGATTGGGAGGGCAAGGGGTAGTTAAGTTTTAGGTTGGCTCTTGTTTTTACAGACTTTCTTTTCGTGTAATTTAATAAAGAAGTAGCAATTGTTCATTTCATTTTATTTTTTGCATTGGTAGTTCTTTTTCATTTGAAAGGGCAAAGGGGGAAGGGAAAGGATTGACCCTCGTGGATCATATTACTCAAGAAGACTTGGGGAAAATAGCAGGATTGGAAAAGTTCAAGAGACTGAGGAAGACAAATCCATTGTCGAATCCTGCAGAGTGATAACATCGAGTAGTGGGGGCTGGCTTCCACCCCTGAGAGAGCTTGATTTACCAGAAATCCCGCCGAGTCCTAGTGGGCCTAGATTCCGCGATTTCGCGCCGGATACAACAAACCCGGCCGGGCCGAACACAGTAGACAAAGCTCATATGAGCTACGTCGTGATATAGCCCAATACAGAGGCGCCGCACACGCACTATGCTTCACAGATGAAGTAATGGATCATCAAATCCCCGAGGGCTTCAAACCTGTAAACATCGAATCATACGATGGTACCACAGATCCGGCGGTCTGGATCGTGGACTATCTCCTCCATATCCACATGGCCCGCGGTGATGATCTACATGCCATCAAATACCTCCCACTCAAGCTTAAAGGACCAGCTCAGCATTGGCTCAACAGCTTGCCAGCAGAATCAATTGGTTGTTGGGAGGACCTGGAAGCCGCATTCCTTGATAACTTCCGGGGCACATATGTGCGACCACCAGACGCCGATGACCTTAGCCACATAATTCAGCAGCCAGAAGAATCGGCCAGACAATTCTGGACACGGTTCCTAACAAAGAAAAATCAAATCTTTGACTGTCCGGATGCAGAGGCCCTTGCAGCCTTCAAACATAACATCCGCGACGAGTGGCTTGGCCGGCACCTAGGACAGGAAAAGCCGAAATCTATGGCAGCCCTCACAACCCTCATGACTCGCTTTTGTGCGGGAGAGGACAGCTGGCTAGCTCGAAGCAACAACTTGGCCAACCACCCTGATAGTTCGGATACCAAGGACAACAATGGCGGTCGCGTCGCAACAAGAACAAAGCGCCCGCATTGCGGCGATAATGCTGAAGATACGGCCGTCAATGCCGGATTCAAAGGCTCTAAACCCGGTCAGCGGAAGAAGCCATTCAAAAGAAATACCCAGGGCCCGTCCAACTTGGACCAAATACTCGATCGCTTGTGCCAGATACATGGCACCCCCGAAAAACCAGCCAATCACACCAACAGGGATTGTTGGGTGTTCAAGCACACTGGCAAATTAAGAGCCGAACTCAATGACAAGGGGCTGCATAGCGATGACGAGGAAGAGCCGCGGCCGCCGAACAATAGAGGATAGAAGGGTTTTCCCACACAAGTGCGGACGGTGAACATGATATACGCAACCCACATACCCAAAAGGGAGCGGAAGCGTGCACTAAGCGATGTATATGCGATGGAGCCAGTCGCCCCGAAGTTCAACCCATGGTCTTCCTGCCCGATCACCTTCGATCAAAGGGACCACCCCACTAGCATCCGTCACGGCGGCTTCGCCGCATTGGTTCTTGACCCAATTATCGACGGATTTCACCTCACCCGAGTCCTGATGGACGGCGGCAGCAGCCTGAACCTGCTTTATCAGGATACAGTGCGCAAAATGGGCATTGACCCCTCAAGGATTAAACCTACAAAGACGACCTTTAAAGGCGTCATACCGGGTGTAGAGGCCAGTTATGCGGGCTCGATTACACTCGAAGTGGTCTTCGGATCCCGGATAACTTCCGGCGAAGAGTTAATCTTCGACATCGTCCCATTCATGGCGGCTATCATGCATCGCTTTCGGACGAACCGTGACGGTAAAGTTCAATGCGGTGCCGCACTATGCATACCTCAAGCTCAAGATGCCAGGCCCTCGAGGAGTAATCACATTCAATGGAAACACCGAACGCTCTCTCCGAACGGAAGAGCACACGGCGGCCCTCGCGGCGGAGATACAAAGCAGCCTCTCACATCAATTCTTGAGTCCAGCCACTAAGCGTCCGGACCTTTATCAAGCGCGCCGGAGTAACCTACAACAAGACCGCTGGCACGATTCAAGCATCGCCAGCGTAGCAATCCGGCCCCAACCCCGCCCTCGCCAAATCGCGAAGCTAGTATTACGCATTACATAGTTACGCTCTGGAGATACCATGGGCATATGGGGAGGGGCAAGACCACGGCACGCCAAGAATGCGGCTCGACCGCACTGGGGCTCGATTGTGTCATTTCTTTTCTTTTTCCTTTTTCTTCCTTTTTTTTACTTTCAGGACTCCGTCTTTGAGAAGTCCTGTCCGGCACTTGAATCGCCGAACTCATGATGCAACAGCCAGGGAAGCGGAAAGCCATGTCGAACGTTCAGGTGGTCTCTATTACGAGTATTATACCTGTTTTACATACCATCCTGCAGCTTACCCCTGGAGGGGGACATGTTAGATAGTCCTATCCCTTGCTTATAGCACTATTTGTATCGTTCTGCTTTCATTGCATTACCTTTTTTGAATAAACAATACATAGCTTTTGCTTATTATTGCACTACTTGCTTTATCTATACATATGTTCATTTCATGACATGTTGCAACCGTACTATTTGGTACGGCCAATACACCAGGGGCTTAAGTATCCCAAAATTATGGTGTGATAAGTCCGAACACTTTCACAAGTGCGGCACCCCGAACTTATAGCATTATATGAATCGGCTTCGAATCATGTCTTGGGTCAATAGTTGGGTTTGCCCGGCTCCAGTGTTTTGTTACCTTACGTTCCGCTATATCGGCTAAGGTAGCACCGGGAGAACCACTGCGATTGTGCCCCAGTTGAGCTTGGTCGAGCACCTCAGTGGAGAAAGCTAAAACTGACGGTCATGATAGGGCGAGAGCTGGTCGCTGTTCTAGAGGTTTTTTCGGGTCCCTAAAGACTTATGCCGCTTAGAGCGAGGAACCGGAATTGTCCGGCCAAGGCGTGGATAAGACCCCGAACTCGTTCTTCCGAATACTAGGGACTTCGCCGAAATTTCAAATTATAGAATTCTATGGCTAAGTGAGAGTGTTCAAGCATTATAAGTCCGGTTGCCTTGTTAGTTGTGTTGAGCGCCTCCCTAGATGGACCCAAGAATGGGAACAAGAGTGCTCAAGTTTATCCCGAACACCCCTGCACTCGTGGCATGGGGGCTGAAGCCAACGACTTGCCATCTCTCCAATTTGATAAACGGCCGCACAGAAGGTAATATTTTAAATTAACAAGTATTTGCTTAGCGCATATGAAAAAGTTTTCAGTGTACAGGATAACCAATGCGAGTCTATTCAAAAATTACATCTCTGGAGCACTCATCCGATATTCGGCGGGCACCCTTCAGGAGGCCCTCATAGTACATATCGGGCGTGCGATGCTCATGGCCCTTCGGTGGCCCGTCCGTCACAAGCTTCTCCGCATCCAGCTTGCCCCAGTGCACTTTAGCACGGGCAAGGGCCCGACGAACACCTTCAATGCAGACGGAGCGCTTGATGACTTCAATCCGTGGACAGGCATCCACCAGCCGCTGCACCAAGCCGAAGTAGCTCCCGGGCATGGCCTCCAATGGCCACAGCCGCGCTATAAGGCCCTTCATGGCCTGTTCGGCGACCTTGTGGAGCTCGACCAGCTGCTTCAGCTGGTCGCTCAGGGGCACCGGATGTTCGGCCTCAGCATACTGAGACCAGAACACGTTTTCCGTCGAGCTCCCCTCACAGGCGCGGTAGAATGCGGCAGCATCGGACACACCACGGGCAAATCTGCGAATGCTCTTGGAGAGCTCAGAATCCGGGTAAGTAATAGGTAATTCACTTTCACATGCTTGCTTTGCATAAAGAATGCCTTACCCGCCGCTATCTTCTTTAACGACTCAATTTCTTGGAGGGCTTTTTGGGCCTCGGCCTTAGCAGCTTTGGCACTCTCAAGAGCCGAGGCGAGCTCGGACTCTCGAGTCTTCGAGTTACGCTCCAAACTCTCGTGTCTTTCCACGAGAGCTTGGAGCTCTTGCCGCATCTGCCAGCCAGCTGCGCCTCCCCTTCTCTCGCTCGGTGCGCTCCGCGGCCGCTTTGTTTTCGGCCACGGACACCGCTTCCTTCAGGGCCGCCACCTCGTTCGTGGCCCCTGTAGTACCCAAGTTATCCCTGTTATTTTTTGCAACCAAAACCTTTTCTATAAGGTATTTCTTTAATAAGGTATTACTTACCTTCCTTGTCCTCGAGCTGCTTCGTGCCTTGTCCGAGCTCGTTCTCGGACCGCTCGAGGTTCTGCTTCAATGCATTGACCTCCGCAGTCAGTGCGGCAGAGGTCAGCAGCGCAGCCTGCATTCCCATATTGACATACTTATGTTAGACTCCTGCATATATCTTTTTAGATCCTTAGTCCGGCTTTTCTTTCCGAACACCGAACTAAGCATCAGGGGCTACTGTCTATGCGGTAATATTTTTACATATTCTAAACTTACCTCAAAGCGTGTTAGAAGGCTGGTACAGGCTTCGGTCAGTCCGCTCTTGGCGGACTGAACTATCCGGATCACCGCACTCATAACAGTGCGGTGCTCCTCCTCGATGGAGGCGCCGTTGAGCGCCTCCAATAAGCTATCCGGTGTCTCCGGTTGGACGGAGGACACTCGTGTCTTACCCTTTTTGCGAAGGGACCGCTTGCCGGACTCCGGAACCGCTGAAGGTTCCGGCATGGAGTCCGGACAAGGGTCGGGCTTAGAGCCCCTGGGGGTCTTGCCCCCCATGCGCCTGGAGTCCGGGAGGTTGCCTTGTGGCACCTCCTGCGCCACCTCCTCTTGACCAAGCCCCCCATGGGGCCCCATCGCGGCGTCGTCCGCAGCATGAGGCGAGGAGGCGGTCGGAAGCGAAGTACTCTCCATTTCCGACAAGCCCAGGGACCCGCTCGATGAATCGGCGAACTCGCCCTTGGGCGGGCTGCACGGTTGTTCCACATTAGAGAACACTCTACAATAATAAAAATCCATGGGTATCGGGACACTTACGATCTCGCCAGGGGCTTGGCCCTTGTAGGCCAATCCTCCTCGTCGTCGTCGACATTGGTGGAGAAGTCCGGAGGAAGGGTTCTTCCCTTCTTGGATCCTCCGCCACCCAGCTTAGGCGGCCTTCCTTTTCTTCTCCTCCCATTTGGGAGAGGAGCTTCTTCTTCTTCCTCCTCGTCCTCGGGAGAATATTCTGCTTGAAATCTGACAAAGACTGGCGTCGGGAGCTCCTTCGAGTTCCCGTGGCCTCCTTCTTGGCCTTCTTATCCGGCACCACATGGGGCGCCGGAGCCAGCAGCCCCGCTAATCGGGCGTCCTCCGGGTCTTCCGGCAAAGGAGCCGGACAGTTAATCTGTCCGGACGTCTTCAGCCAGTCCTGTCAAAGATTAGGGAGTTTTAGATCCCACATAGAGTAAATCTATGCAAAAAGAGTCCCATAAAGGTTAAAATAACTTACCTCGCCGGCTGGACGCAGCGAGCTGTATCCGCGATCCTTGTTAGCGGATGTGGGGGCTTCAGCACCCTTTAACATCACCTTACCAGGCATCTTCGTATGTAGTGTCGAAGAGCCGGCTCAAGGTTCGGTGCTGTGCCTGATCGAACTCCCACAAGTTAAAGGCCCGTTATTGGCATGGGAGAATCCGGCGGATGAGCATCACCTGTATTACGTCGACAAGCCTGAGATTCTTGTCCATCAGGTTTCGGACGCATGTTTGGAGTTCGGATAGCTCTTCTAAATTCCCCCACGTCAGCCCGTCTCTTTCCATGACGAGAGCCGTGTGGGGAAGCCAGATCTAAATTCGGGGGCCACCACCCATTCGGGGTCGCGTGGCTCGGTGATGTGGAACCACCCCGATTGCCACCCCTTTATTGTCTCCACAAAGGCGCCCTCGAGCCATAGGACCTTGGCCATCTTGCCAACCATGGCGCCTCCGCACTCGCAGCGGCCGCCCACTACCTTCGGCGGACGTTGAAGATCTTCAGCCATAAGCCAAGTGGGGCTGGATGCGAGGAAGGTTTCGCATACGACGATAAACGCCGAGATGTTGAGGATGAAATTGGGGCCAGGTCGTGGAAGTCGAGACCGTAGTAGAACATGAGTCCCCGGACAAATGGGTGAAGTGGAAAACCTAGTCCGCGGAGGAAGTGGGGGAGAAACACTACCCTCTCATGGGGCCCGGGGGTTGGGATAAGCTGCCCCGCATCGGGCAGCCTGTGTGCGATGTCGCCGGACAAGTATCCGGCCTCCCGCAGTCTTGTGATGTGCCCCTCCGTGACGGAGGAGGCCATCCACCTGCCTCCCGCTCCTAACATGGTTGGAGAAGGTTGAGGAGGGATGTGCGGACTTGGGCGCTGGAGCTCGAGTGCGCGAAAATGGATGAGCAAAGAAGGAAGAAGGCGTAGGTGAAAAGGTGGATCCTTATCCCCTTATATGGACGGACGAAGCTATGCGTCCCCCACCAGCCTGGTAAAACTCGCTTATTTCCCAAGCGCCGTAATCAATAGCGCGGACGGGTTACCCACGTCCGTATTGATGAGAATCCCGAAATAAGGGGGCACAATCTATGCTTTGATAAGACGTGCCAAGGAAACCGCCTCGCTAAACGCGCTGAGGTGGAACAGTAAAAAACGATTCATATAAAGGCCTGGCCGTGGTGTGATGTCACGCCGCGGAATACGTCAACAGATTTGTGCAAAAGTTATTCTCTTTATGGTGGTATGTGGAACTTGTTTTGCAGAGCCGGACACTATCCTGGTGTTCAAAACCTTCTATGAAGTATTCGGAGGAGGAACCCGCCTTGCAATGCCGAAGACAATATGCGCGCCGGACACGTCACGGCCGGACTCCAATACTATGAAGATACAAGATTGAAGACTTCGTCCCGTGTCCGGATGGGACTTTCCTTGGCGTGGAAGGCAAGCTTGGCGATACGGATATATAGATATCCTACCATTGTAAACGACTCTGTGTAACCCTAACCTATCCGGTGTCTATAGAAACCGGAGGGTTTTAGTCCGTAGGACGAACAACAATCATACCATAGGCTAGCTTCTAGGGTTTAGCCTCCTTGATCTCGTGGTAGATCTACTCTTGTACTACCCATATCATCAATATTAATCAAGCAGGAGTAGGGTATTACCTCCATCGAGAGGGCCTGAACCTGGGTAAAAACATCTTCCCCTTGTCTCCTGTTACCATCCGCCTAGATGCACAGTTCGGGACCCCCTACCCTAGATCCGCCGGTTTTGACACCGACATTCCCCCTGTTAGCTGGGACCCAGTATAGTGGCAGGCTGACTTGTGGGCCCACTAATTTGACGGGGACGGAGGGCTTTGTCAACTTAGTCAATATGCACGATTCTAGCTCCAGTGACCGTACGATGTCCATCCAACGGCCGTAGTGCTTCTTCAACCTCTGGTCTTCTTGCTCCAGCCGCCCAAACTAGCGCGCGGTCGTGCCTCGCGCTCCTGCCTCCCGTGGCCGGCTGCGATGCGGCGGAGGCCTCACCTCCCCCTACTACTCCCACCGCTGTCCAGGCCATCCCTCTACTCACCCACACCCCATGTTATTCTGCGGCGACGGCAGCCTCACACCGCAGCGAACCATTGAACCCTCGTACTCCTCTGCCGCGTCTTCCCCGGCTCCGTGTCGTCCCCTTCCTAGACCTCGCCGTCGTCCACCGCCCTGGTTCTCTCGGCGCGGCGTGGTCAACATGGTCAAGGAACGGCTTCTAACGGACGTGGACTATACGTGGAGAGGCTGACAGCTGTGTCCACGGCCGCAGCAAGGAAGTGCCTCCTTATTACGTGCAAAATAATTATTCCTCCACCTGACAGCGGGGACCCACTGGACGGGCCACCGTATTTCGCAAAAAAACGTTTGCCCCTGACTGCTAGGACTCACCAGCTACATCTTCGCACGCAAGGAAGTGCGTCCGGGCAAAAAAACGATTCGCCCTCCTGACTGCTGGGACCCACCAGCTACATCTTCGCAGGCAAGGAAGTGCCTGACAGTCGGGACCCACCTTGTCGAAGCGTACGTAGCGTTGTCATTCTGGTCGCGAACGTGTACGTACATATATACTGGTGGATGTAGAGGCGTGCATGTGTCGTAGTAGAGGCGGCGTGCGTTAAGTAGTAGAGGCGCGCACGTAGCATGTACACGTATGTACAGCGGCCAGGGTGCAAGAAAGAAAATACGGCCACGTATGTGTACATACGGGCGGGGTCTTGAACGCCTACTCACGCATACATACGTCCATGGCTCGTGTACAGGGCTGGGTCGGAACGGAGAAATAGCGTCGTCGTCGTGTTCATGGGGAGGCAACGGAATGCGTCGTGTTCATGGGGAGGCAACGGAATGCGTCGTGTTCATGGGGAGGCAACGGAATGCGTCGTGTTCATCGGGAGGCAACAGAACGCGTGGGAGCCAACCGGCTGGGTCGGAACGAAATGCGTGGTCGTGTTCATCGAGAGGGCTTGGACGGAACAGGCGATGGAAACGAGGCCTGGCGTACCGCACAACGGAGGAAACGGAGATCCTACGTTCGGAACGGGGTCCTGTTGATCCGGAGGGGTCTGGCGTACCGCAAAACAAAGGAAACGGACCTCCTACGGTCGAAACAGGGGTCATGTTGATCGGGAGGGGTGTGGCGTACCGCAAAACGGACGAAACGGACCTCCTACGGTCGAAACGGGGGTCCTGTTGATCGGGAGGGGTGTGGCGTACCGCAAAACGGACGAAACGGACTTGTGTTGGAGCGCTACGGTCGAAACGGGGGTCCTGTTCATCGGGAGGGGTGTGGCGTACCGCAAAACGGGACTCCACGGGATACTGTTCATCTCCACCGTCGACCTCCTCCAGCCTCCACGGGCTACCGTCGACCTCCACCAGCCTCCACGGGCTACCATCGACCTCCTCCAGCCTCCAGGGGCTCCTGTTCATCCAGCCTCCACCGCGCGCTACTCCACCGGCTACTGTTCAATCACCCCTCCACGGGCACCCCTCCACCATCTACTGTTCATCCAGCCCTCCACACCACGGGGTCCTGTTCAACCACCCCTCCACGGGCACCCCTCCACCATCTAATGTTCATCCGGCCCTCCACCACACCACGGGGTCTTGTTCATCCAGAGGCAACGCCACCGCTCACTGTTCATCCAAAAACCCCCCGCAACGCCAATCGCTCATCCTGCAGGCAGCATCGATCGGCTTGATTAGCAACAATAGCGAAGAATCGCTCGATCGGGTTCGATTAATCGCCATCGATCGATCGCTCGGGTTACAGAACGCGTAGCTCGCAGTCAATCGCCGGGTTCGATTAGAGCCCAACGCCTCGCTTCGGGTTCGATTAGAGCCAACGCCTCGCACACGCTGAGCGTACGTGTCTGAGAAAGCAGCGCATCGCTTCGCCCCGACCTCCCACCGTAACCGGAACTCGCCAAAATTTTCCTCGCCCTCGCTTCTACCATGGTTTTTCCGTCATGGACGGCCCAAAGAATGTCATGCAATCGCGTCTTGACCCGCCAAGACAAAAAGCCCATTTTCTGTCATGATTTTTTGTCATAGAAGTAGGAGCCCACCACATCTATGATGATATCGGGTTTTGTCAAAATTATCGTCATAGAAGTGTCATAAGTATGATAGAAAAAATTTCGTTCGGCCCAAAATGCCACGGATGTGTCTTTCTTTTGTAGTGCTACTGTCCTACAAAACTCTGCGCTTGGAGGCCCAACACGTGTCTACAAGAATAAAGTTGCGTAGTAGACATCATTCCTCCACCAGCCTTTTGCGCTTGATGTGCAGCATGGCATTCTCGTCCATAAGTTTCTCGACAATGACGTCGGTCCTCTTCAACAAGGCAGTGATACGTAACCGGGACGACCTCCCACCGTACGCATCGCTCGGCCCCCGACCTCCCACCGTAACCGGGAACTCGCCAAAATTTTCCTCGCCCTCGCTTCTACCACGGTTTTTTCCGTCATGGACGGCCCAAAGAATGTCATGCAGCCGCGTCTCCTGCCCGCCCAGGACGAAAAGCCCATTTTCTGTCATGATTTTTTGTCATAGAAGTAGGATCCCACCACATCTATGATACTGGGTTTTGTCACAATTATCGTCATAGAATTGTCATATGTATGACAGAAAATTTTTCGTTCGGCCCAAAATGTCACGGATGTGTCTTTTTTGTAGTGAAGGAAGCTTCTTAAGCAGAGCATATTGACTGTAAACTACTTCGGAAAACAGTGAGATTAACAGCGTCTATCAGCTAACATTCAGCGCTACACCGACATGCACGGGGCCTCAGTCTAGAATGCGCGTACCGTGGGAGAAGCTGACCGTCGTGCGTCTCCACACGAACATCGCCAGCGGTGGCGGCGCTGACCGTCGTGCGCCTCCACAAGAACGTCGCTAGCGATGGCAGTGCAGCTAGAGGACGACAGTGTACGAGAGCGTACTGTGGGAGCGACAGGATCGCTGTGCATCCCCTCAACGAACTGTGGCACCGACGTATCAGCGTGTTGGGGAGGGCGGCTTTGGCGGAGCGAATGGAGTGGATGGGGATGGGGGGAGGGGGGTTTGGGGAATATTATTGGCTAGTTGGCCGAAGGGTGATTGAATTTGGGATTTGGGGGAATTTTTTTAGGGGGGGGGGGTGATTTTCGCGCGGTGGGCGGGGGGAGTTTGGCTCATGGTCGGCTTCTCCAAGTCCAGTCCCACGTGTTTGTGAAGAGGCAAGCCGAAGCGCGTTCCGTTTGCGTGAGCCGTGTGGAGGACCAAACGTGTGTGGGGTCGAATGCGACCGCGACAGGGGTGCTGTGAATGTACCGCCTTTTTTCCTTTTAAACTAGGTGCTTCGCCCCCTAAAAAAACTTGGTGCTTCGCGTGATCCATCGATACTACTACTAGTAATCCGGCAATCCCGACTAAAACGGCATGGCCGGGTCTTTTCTTGTGCGATACGCTGGGAGGTTGGCTTAGTTGGGTTTTTTAGGACGACTAATGCTACACCTATGTAATCGCAGTTACATAATTAACGTAATGTGAAACGTCTGAGCTGTTGATTGTAGATTGGGGGGAAGGGAGGGGCCCACCACCATGAAAATCAGGGAGGAGAGAGAGAGAGGCAATTTACGTTAAGCCTTTCTTAGGTTCTCGTAGATGTACAAATATGTGAAATGTGTGCATGTGTAGTGGACGTACTATTGGAGTGCCTAAGATAAATTGTGTATGTAGACCCTATGTATTTATCTATTTCGCATGTTAGCTTTGTATCGGTTCAATAAAAAGCAGAGTTGATGATGATGGTGTGCCTGCCATCCTGCAATATAGGCTGTCTTATCTATATCTAACGGATAGGAAGGAAACCATGACAATCCGCACTCCCCTCCACATTTGCAGATAAGGCCTTCCCTCATTCATCCTTTTCTCCCACAAGATCTTGATGTTTCGTGCAACGCACGGGCATCTTGCTAGTACTCCTAAAATATACTATATTATTTTGAAAGTTCATATACACCGGCCGAGATTAATGCAAACACGACAGATTTTCATTACATTTCAAACTTTTATAGGACAGAAAAATAAATGTAACTCGACCCTAAACCTATTCTACGGCGGCACCAATGTCCTCCATCTGCGATCTCCATGTACGGGGGCGGGGTTCAAGACGGAGGTGCACTCTCTGGTGAGGAAGAGTAGAACACGGGAGACGGACCGGCCAGTTGGTACACCATGCCCTACCGCCTCCCATGCCCTACTCATCCTCGGAGGAGTCCCCGACCTCGGCGGTGCCTGACGTTGGACGGTGACAAGTAGGACGCATGGCTGATGCTGCTCCCGTCGTCAGCCGCCATCATGTCCATCGCTTGTGCAGTCGCGTCCGCATCAGGCTACGCCGCTATTGCGTCGTGAGCGGTGACTTGAGCGAGGGCGGTGACCTCGAGCATCATCCCCGAAGACAAAGCTATCCCGCAGAGCGTTCACGCTCGCGGTCATGGCAGATGTGGTGCCAGGTAGCAGGATGATGCGCTATGGTGTGGAGGTTAGCTGGCCATTCACTGGTGCGCGTCGATCCTAAACAAACAGCTTTAACCCCTTTCCATGACAGCATTTGTAACCGTCACCAACTGAGTGTGGGCGATAGGGGGGGTCCTTCCCACACGACCCAGAAACCGTCGGGGATAGGGAGCCTTGATGCATATAATTTTCCCTATATAACCGTTTCCAATATCTCGAATATCCCAAACGCTTCATCCTTGCTACTCGTTTGTGCTCGCATTGCCATGGCAGTCGAAGTTTTGTGGTTCTGCCTAAATCCAGGCAGATTCGAGGCACGGGAGGTTTCCAGGCAGATTCTAGGCATGGGAGTTTTATGATGCCTGGCACATCACAAACAGTTGATGATTATAAACCGTGTACGATAGGTAGACAATCACACACATTTAGCTTTCCCGCACCATATGTGATAGTGTCTGACATCACACACGCTTTGCAAACGGCAAATGTGTGCATGTTTGCACACGTTTCCTCTCTATTAACCATCTCGGATTATGGTGTATATCACAAACGTTTGTGTTTTACCAACCGTGTGTGCCGTAATGACCCGCAGAACATAATTTCGCCCTAATTTAATTGCTGCTATTTAAAATTGTACCTAATCTAAATTTGAAAGTAGGCTATATCTTTATTCATATCCATCAAGTTCAAACAACCAATGCATTATTCGATTCAAGGGTACATATGTTTAAGAATCACAAGCACCAAATAAAGAATGATGTACTCGGGTTCTATACTTGTACAATTACAGATGGTAAAGAAAGAGACGACAGACATTCCAGTTGTTGAACAAGGTGAAGCGGAATGGCCCTATTGTGCTCTCCTGGATGCAGAAGGCATGCAGGACTCTAGTCCAACCCCTTGTGATGGCCGCCCGCCAATCATGTAGTTTGAGAGGTAATCTTGAGTAAACTGCTTCAGGATCCACTGCAAAATAAAAAAGATTCAAATATTATCATCTAGCACAACTCATTGCGGGCAGTAAAAAGAAGGCTACAGGGTTATTACTTACCATCCTGCAGTTCACTGTTGTCTTGCATAAAGTGTAAACAAATAACTCGATTGATATCTTTTGACCCATTTTAATTACAATCTTTATCAGTTTCCTCACTTGATGATGGTTAATGAATATCTCATTGCCCCATACGCAGAAAGGGTCGAAGTGTGGATCTTTGGCAATGATATATGTACCTAAAAGCACCATATTAATATTAGAAGCTAAACAAGAATTGAAAAATGATGTAGTACGACACTCCATCCATCCCATTATATAAGATTTTATTACATGTATATCTAGACATCATCAGAACATTAAGGTAACACTCTTCCTTGTTGCTATGTAGCCTGGGATTGCATATTTAGTCATTCAGTAAAATGCATGTTGCTAAACAACAATTGAAAAACGAAAAGGCAATTTAACTACAATATCCTTAACAACAACCAAATATCATAATTCATAGTGGTATTGTTGAAACTGTTATTGATGAAATTGAACTGCACGGCAAATAGTTGCACATATAGAGCATCACATTGTAAAGAACTGAAATAAACAAGTCATAAGGACATCTATAGGCGATCCTTAAAAAGTTAAAGGACTAAAACCCTTAGTGGATATACATATATACTCCAGCAATTTTTGGCCTTTTCTAGTCGATCCCCTAAACTTAAGGTTGTAAACTTCAATTTGATCAAGTTCAAAGCAGGTTCAACCAAAATTAGCATGCATTCAAACATAAACATAGATAGTTTTGCATAACCGAACATAAAACATAAATTTAAACTAAGCTAAACAACTTTCGGTCAAAGTAGAGGTCGAGCCAATCCTTCCTCATCATGTACAGTGTGCCGCGCGCCGGGTCCGGGCCAGTACCGTCGTTGGGGTCGTTGGGGAAGGCACTCGTCCACTCGTCGATGTCAATCTCCTTGTCCTCAGGGCCCACCTTGACGCCCTCCACGCCGTCGTCGCCGCCGCCTTCGACCTCGTCATCAGAGGAGAGCGCGGTAACCTTGCCGCCCTCCGTGCCGCCATCCTCGCCGCCTTCGACCTCGTCATCGGAGGAGAGCACGATAACCTCGCCGCCCTCCGCGCCGGAAAAGATTGCCTGCTTCGCCTCCACGAGCTCTAGGTGCTGCCGGCGGAGCTCTTGCATGTAGGCCTCGTCGGCGGCCTCGGCCTCGAGGCGCTCACCATCCTTGGCTCCGATGGAACGAGGTCGACCGGACGTGTGCCGCAGGGGAAGTTGAGCCTAGCCGCCGCGCCGTGGTAGCCGACCTTCCAGCGATCGTACTCCGTGGCCTCGAGCTCGGCCGTGTGGAAGCTACCGAGCCACAAGCGGGTGTGGGTCTCTCGATCTGTAATCTTGGCGACTTACGTCCCCCACCTCCGCTGCTGGACCCCGAGGTAGGACTTCGTCGGCTGCCAGGTTCGAGGGAGGACGGGGAATTCCTCGTACGGGCGTAGGGCGCGGCGGTCGGAGGATCGGGGCACCGGCGATGGCGGATCAGGCCCGCGGAGGATGACGGGGACACCTCGGCGGCCACCTCGCCGGCGTCGGGCGAAAATGCCGCGATAAACCTCCTTTTGCCCATTGGCTCCTCGAGCTCCCTGGCACACAGGCAGAGGTTGAGGATGGAGGCACCGGCGATGGCGGTGACCTACTAATGGTTTGAGGAAATATTGTGGCAACTAAAATTTTTACTAGGCGGGAGTAACAAGGCGGGGCTACTGAAAATTTGGATCAAGGGCGAGCAGATATTTTTTAGATTGTGAGGGATGCAGAGGCAGGAGTAAAATGCCGGGGCTACTGAAAATTTGAAGCAAGGGACTAAAGCAGGGCGGGAGTAACAGACATTGCACACGGTCCGCACATACTAATCGTGTGCTATCGAACATTAAAACCTTGCAGGCAGTAGATATTTTTGAGATTGCGAGGGATGCGGAGGCGGGAGTTTGTGGGGAGCGAGCTAGTGTGCTTGACACGCCGGCTGTAGACTGTAGCCGATGCACCTTCTCGTGTAATCCATAGGCGTACTATACACTAACGGTGCTCCAAGATATTTTGTACTACATCTCACACGGTTGGTGATAATAAACTATGTGGGATCTACATGATTTGAATTACATAATGGGGTCACAGCGACAATGGACGATGTTCGAATTGCTAGCCTTTTATCTGAAGTGAACATGCAACTATATGTGTGTCGTAAAAGAATTGGAATTATTCCGGGTTCGTTTGGACATTTTATACATTAAACTGGTTTTCTAGCCATTTCAGGTGCACAATTCAAAATTAAACTATATGCACATGCTCCAGTGCATACAAATTGGTTGAAAAAACAAATCTGTGTCCTTCAGTGCATGCTTAGGTCCCATGCAAGAAATGGGAATGAATTTTTCGGGGTTCGTTTGGCCTTTTTTATAATTTAACTGGGTTTTCTAGGCATTTTATGTGCATAATTCAAATTTGAACTACAAGCACATGCTCCAATGCACCAAATTTGGTTGAAAAATCAGATGTGTGTCCTTGGGTGAATTTCTAGGTCCCACGCAAGAGATGGGAATGAATTTTAAACACCAGGGCACTGTTGATTGCCGGCAAAACATTGAGATACCTGGTTTTTAAATACTAGTAAATCGAAAACTCGTCCGAAATTGATGAAACTTGGCACGCTATCATGGAGCGGCATCAACATGCCGTGGTGAAAATTTTGTCCCATTTGGGGCAGGTTTGGGTATAAGATTCTCACAAACCAGAGCTTCTCACAACAAGCATGTTGGTTTCAATAGGGAATGTACCACCTTTGGGGACGGGACGATATCCGTTGCCTCTTACTGATTTCAAAAAATTTCTAGTGTCAACATAGAACAATAGGAGTGTTGTGTTTAATCTTGTAATTTTTCGGGGTTCGTTTGGCCTTTTTTATACATTAACAGGGTTTTCTAGGCATTTTATGTGCATAATTCAAATTTGAACTACAAGCACATGTTCCAACGCACCAAAGTTGGTTGAAAAATCAAATCTGTGTCCTTGGGTGAATTTCTAGGTCCCATGCAAGAGATTGGAATGAAATTGAAATACCAGGGCACTGTTGATTGCCAGCAAAACGTTGAGATGCCTAGTTTTTAAATTCTAGTAAATCCAAAACTCGTCTAAAATTCATGAAACTTGGCATGCTACCATGGAGCGGCATCAACATGTCGTGCTAAAAAATTTGACCCATTTGGGGCGGGTTCGGGTACATGCTTCTCACAAGCCAGAGCTTCTCACAACAAGCATGATGGTTTCGATAGGGAACGTCCCACCTTTGGGGACGAAACGATATCCATTGCCTCATGTTGCTTTCAAAAAATTTCTCGTGTCAACATAGAACAACAGGAGTGTTGTGTCAATTTTTGGGATTTTTGGGGGTTCGTTTGGTCATTTTTATGCATTAACTAAGTTTTCAATGCATTTACGTGCATAATTCAAATTTGAACTACATGCGAATGCTCTAGTGCATATAAATTGGTTGAAAAATCAAATCTGTGTCCTTGGGTGCACGCTTAGGTCCCATGCAAGAAATGAGAATGAATTTCAAACACCAGGGCACCGTTGATTGCCGGCAAAACATTGAGATGCCTGGTTTTTAAATTCTAGTAAATCCAAAACTCGTCTGAAATTCATGAAACTTGGCATGCTATCATAGAATGGCACCCGGCATGCTGCGGCATTTTTCGTGTCCATTTTGAGAGAAGGCGCACACGAATAATGACAGCCAACAAATGCATTTTAGAAAAATAGCTGACACTTTAAATGTTTGTATAATTCAAACCGTGTGCGTTCTGTTAACCATTCACGTGACGCCACGTGTCTTGGTTTTAACGGCTGTAGGAGGTGCCGTGCGGACAGCTGCTTGACCTTGACTGAACGGGAGGCGTGTGAGCGGAGTCTGGTGCACAGACTGACCGAGAGGCGTGCAAGCTGTTCTCCAATGCGCGGGCTCACCGGGAAGCGTGCGAGCTGTACTGCGCAGGCTCACTGGGAAGCGAGCCCTTTGACTTCCATGGCCGCCCGCCTTCCTCTCCATTAATGGCGCCCGAGCTGCTGTTTAATACGGGTGGCCTTACTGTTCGCCTGCCATTCCGCTGCCTCCCGCAGACATCCACCAACGCAATGGCGTAGAATGATCATCTGCCACTAGTCTTCAAGTTTGGTGAAGTCGACTCCGAGCCGGAGGAGATAGAAAATAAGGAGGAACGGGGCCTCATGGACATGGCCCAGAACGAGCTGGCCGCGGCGGTTGCTGCACCCGCTCCCGTCCCAGCTCCCATCCCCGCGCCCGTGCCACCGACCATCCCCGTAGCATTGACGAGCTGGTCGCCGAGCACTATCGTAGAGCTGGAAGCCGCTGGCATCAGCGAGGTGTCCACAAACCCGCACGAGCTCGTGTACATGCCAGCGCCAGCGCCCATGCCCATGCCCGTGTGTGCCCCTCCACCCACCGTGGTGTCGGCCCCCATGCGTTTGGCTGCACCCGCCGCGCCCGTGCCCCTGCCCGTGCGCACCCCTCCACCCACCGCGACACCGGTCCCTGTGCGTTTGGCTGCACCCGCCGCGCCTGTGCCCATGCCCCCCTCAGCGGCATAGGACGCTGGCGTCGACCACTACCTCTCAGTGCCGTTAGTTGCCGTCCTCCCGTGCCCCGCCCGTCGATCGCGCGACGACATGATGTTTGATTTACAATTGAAGAACATTTTGTGCTGCCTTGAAGACTTGAACAACGGCGTCGCGGAGGACGACAAAGACAACGACGGCATGGCACGCTGCCTCCGCCGCCGCTGGAAATAGTTTTTTTGGGGTTTAATATTGTATCTCGAATTCTCGATCATATTAATATAAATTCGCAGTGTGACTGAATGAAAGATATGGTTTGAACGAACTTGCGTATTTCTATCTTAATGTACGGACTTATCAAAGGATTTTCTTTTGAAAAAAAATGTCAATGGTTTTTAAATATAAAACACTTGTCACAAACGTTTTAGTTAGAACACCCGTATGAAACCGACAGCTTCCCCAGGAAGCCAAGGAAAAATGTGTCGAGCAGGATTTCTGCATCCCTTCAACGCAAACGGTTGTTTTGCATGACCCGTGTGCAACCACGTACAAACAATTGGGTAAGATTTGCATATCTGTCATTTTGGGTATGTTGCCATTTGTCAAACTGGAAAGATTGACATTTGTTTATCTAGTAACATTGCCATTTGTCAACCTTGTAACACTGCGATTTTGTCAAAATATGCAGCTAAAAATCACTAGCACTATCAAATTTTTGCAACTAAAATCACTAGCACTGTTCATATGGACACCACTAGCAGGCGTGAGTTGATGGATGCATATGTAAGTGTATCATTGATTACATACAACAAGTCATCAACCCACAACGACAACGAGGATACACGTTGGATTATAGATCATTTCCAACAAAACATTCTAGTAAAGTAAAGTTTTTCTCACACAACAAATAACAAAGCGATGAAATGAACTTCAGCTCAACCACTCCTCGGCATTTGAAACGCTTGCTTTGAACCAGAAGTGATTCTCTGGGAAGGGCCAGCTACAGTCAATCTCGAGACCAACGCAGAACTGATCATCCAGGCTGAAGCGGCCTATGTCAAGACCCATATTGGGACGGTAGGGAAGCATAGCAATGTCCGAGGTATAGATACAATTGCTTCTCATAAATGGTAGTAACATTGTGTCAACAGCAGCTGGATCGCCTTCCACCATCATTGGATAGTTTTGTCCAAGGAAGAGCGAGTTTCCTCCAAGACTTTCAATACTGAACCAGGGAGAAGCTGTTGGCGCTAGTACACTAGTATCCATCCCGAATACCCTGCAACGGATGTTGGAATAGGTCCAGAGAGTGCGTCCATGCAAGACAACACCTGCTTCCTTAGAAACATCAGCAGTGCCATGTATACAGACAAGAAGAGGTGATCCATCGGCTAAGTTGCCAGGCGCCACTGAGTATATGGGACCTACTCGTCCTCATGCTCGTGATCATGAGCATCGTCATCTCCCCCTTGGTTATAAAAATTTTCAAGTATAGATGGTGGAATGTTCACAGGACCTTGGAAAAACAAGAACGCTAATTAATTAGTAAAGGGAAACTAGCTAACCCGCATGCATGTGGATGAAAAAATTATAATTACGGTGGAAGACAAACATACCGAAAGCATGATGATTCCATGCAAAAACAGTGCCACGAGTGGTGGCAGCAAACACAAGACCCTCGTATTGAATTGCATCGCAGTACTCACTCGTGTACATAAATTGATTTTTGAGCAATATCCATCGAGGCGTGGAAGTAAGGAAGGCAACAAGCTTGTAGAAGATAGCCACAATTTCATAGTTCGTGTAATCCCAAGAGCGTTTGGGACCTCGACAAATTGCTATCTTCCGTAGACGACAGTCACCATGATCGTATTTGAACTCACGTAGAATACTGGTGTACTCAACCTGCAGGCGATCGTCTGAGATTTTTGGAAGTGGAACTTCGGTGACGAGTGTACACATTCACAAGTTTCCACTGCATGATTGTACCCAATATAAACAACCCAATCTCCATTTACTTTGCCCAAGACTTTCCCTCAGCGATGGCATCTTAACATCATACGTATCATTATCAAGCAGCATCAACTTGCACAAAGGCGAGGCTTCCCTCGTCCCAGCGCCCGGTCGGCGAGGTCACGGCGAAGAAGATAGGGGAGATCAAACCTCTCCTGGACCCTTGGGTTCCTTGTAATGATGTTATTAGTTGAGTCGAGAATGGTCTTGAATGAACCTGCCATGCTAGACGAGGTGATGATGTCATACCGATCAATGAGTTCCTCCACCACGTCATCTTTCAGATCCTCCACCACGTCATCTTTCAGATCGGAGAAAGAAAAACGGGGTCGTTTCTGGCCTGTTCCCTCCATGGAGAAGATGATCGAACAATGGCAGAAGGGAGGGTGAAGGCAAATGGAGGGAGGAAGAGCGTGTGATAGCAGTTCCAAATCGAGAGGGAAAGGCGAAGAGGCGGTGGACGGTTGCCACGGTACACGAAGAGGCGCCTGGGGGGTGAACATTTGCCACAGAGGTCACACACTGACGACAAGGGTCGAGTGAACCGCATGCGTATATCGCACACACCTTGATCTGGCTGTCCGTTTCTTTTGTGTTGCCTAATAACAAACAGTTCATCCGAGTGAACTGTATGCTGTATATCGCACACACCTTCATCTAGCTGCCCATTTCTTTTGTGTTGCCTAATCACAAACAGTTCATCCGAGTGAACCGTATGCCGTGTATCACACACGCCTTTATTTGGCTGCCCGTTTCTTTTGTTCCTCCTGATCGCAAACAATTAATTGAAATGAACCATATGCCCTTCATCACACACGCAACTAAAATTTGAACCATGTTTGATGCATCCGTCATCGCAAACGTTTTATACATTTTTGACGGTTTTCATACACCACCGTTTGCGATTATTGCATCGCACACAGTTTCTCGAAGGGTCTCTAATCGTAGTGTCGCGTTAGCAGCATCCTGCAGTAATGATTGCCGCTTTAAGTAGCGCATTCCGGTGAGGCCAAAGCGTTTGGGCGCGTCATTAAGTCGCCAGAGTTGGTTCCTCGGGCACTGAGCCTCTTAACGATGGCATACGGACGGACGGCATGAATGCAGGCAGCTGGCGCCGGCTGGGAACGCACCGCGCGACAGCGTGAGGGACGAGGGTTTTTGGTGTTCCAGGTTAGTCAGCTGCGGTCGTGGCAACGTTGGAGATGCCCTTTTGCTCACATGCGACCCCACATGTCATTGAAAAAGCAAGACGACTCGACATGGTCTCAGGTCCTGGGGATGCAGTTGGCCGCGCTACACCACTCTGCGGACGCGTCGGGTGTTGATCTGTTGGTCGTGACACAGCGCTAACGCCACCCTCGGCACACTGAAACCGACCTTGTCCAGCGACGATGAGCGTGTTGCTCACCGCGGTCGCCCTGTCTAGAGGCGGTGCTGGAGCTGCGCCACGTTGCTGGTCCCCACGACCCACATGAACGGTTGCCAGTGGCGAGGAGGTCGTGGGCCAGCTCCTCCATTGGACTAGTCTGCACCACGTCGTCCCGACAGGTGTGCCTCACATGTCGGTTTCCCTGTTTTCCCGGCCATATTCAAGCATCAGTGCTCCGCGTTGCGCATTAGGCGCATAACAGGTGGTTTTTGTGCCCTGGTTCAAATGTGGTACAGTACCAAGTTGTTACCCTAGCCCCAAGTGTGGTGGTTTTGGGTACCACCCTTTTCCTTTTCAAGTAGTGAAGTGTAACACTTGATTAAGTAGCCGGATGGTGTGCTGAATGTAGGTGTCCAACTGTTTGAAAGAATAATAGAGGTGTGCCCGGTCCGTGCCCGCATTTAGGGGTCCAACTTACCATGTTTCGGGAGGAGTAACTGTACTAGTCCTGCGTACTCCCTCTTTTTTATTTACTCCGCATTTTAGCTTTGCTCAAAGGCAAACTTTGTAAACTTTGACAAAGTTTATAGACAGAAATAATAACATATACAATAACAAATCAATACCATTAGATTCATCATTGAATATACTTTCGCATCATATATATTTGCTATTGTAAATGTTCATATTTCTACTCTTACTAGCAAGATGCCCGTGCGTTGCACGTAACATCAAGATGCATTCATATGACTAGTTTATCTTGTGAGAGAAAAGGATGAACGAGGGAAGGCCTTATTTGCAAATGTGGAGAGGTGTGTAGGTACCTTTTTGCAAAATTGCCAAAGTTTTCTTCCTATCCGTCAGATATAAATCGGACGGCCTATATTGCAGGATGGCAGGCACACCATGATCACCAACTCTGTTTTTTATAAGAGTCCATCTGATTTATATCTGACGGATAGGAAGGAAACCATGGGAATTTTGCAAAAAGATACCCACACCCCTCTCCACATTTTCAAATAAGGCCTTCCCTCATTCATCCTTTTCTCCCACAAGATAAACTACTCATACAAATGCATCTTGATGTTCCGTGCAACGCACGGGCATCTTGCTAGTGTAGATAAAAAGTAGAGTTGGTGATGATTGTGTGGCTGCCATCCTGCAATAATGGCCGTCCGATTTATATCTAACGGATAGGAAGGAAACTATTACAATTTACCCGCATTCCTCTCCACATTTGCAGATAAGGCCTTCCCTCATTCATCCTTTTCTACCACAAGATCTTGATGTTCCATGCAAGGCACGGGCATCTTGCTAGTTTTCCATAAATTTGGTCAAATTTTATGAATTTTGACTTCAGTCAAACCTAATATGCAGAGTAAATAAAAACAGAGGGAGTATCTTACTCCGTGACCAAGACGGAAGGGAAACCGAGACAACTTATTGCTTATTAGAGACTTTCAAGTATAATCATGCGGCGTTGCTTATTTGTCATTCCTCTCCAACCCTCTTCTCCATCGATCATGCCGCCCTTCGGTCGAGTCCATCCTCCCGCATGCCTCATTTGAACATTCCGCCGAGTATCATTCGCATGTGGGCCTAGACCATGCTTGTATTTCCAATGTTGTAATTTGTCCGACATGCATACAAACAAACGGTTCGTTTAAAGTTTCACTTTGCCTCCACTACGTGTTGCTTCCCGTCTTAGTTTTGACATCCCATTCGGTTCATTCCCCGACACATCTTGATGAGATTGATTGATGTTGAGAGATCAATTGCGTGTCGTGCAAGGAGATAAAGGTTTGGTCTGTTTCTATGATAGAAATGACCCGTGGGGGGGTCTGTGGGTATCAGAGGGAGTATATTGTACGTTCATAAGCGAAATGAACGTATTGTACCCACCCTAGTCCTCTTTCAATCGATCTTTGGACCCCGAGATGAAACTGAGAGAAAATGAGTGGTTTCATGTGTGATACCTAAGGCGGATTCAAAATTTTGAACCGGTGATCATAGCATCCGCAAATCATATATAAAGGGTATTGAATGTTCGTTTCGCTTTTGAACGTAAAATATACTCCCTTCGATCCTTTCTAGTTTACATATAAGTTTTATGTGTAGTCAAAGTATCTCTACTTTGATCAAACTTACAGAAAAGAGTATCAACATTCAACAACGCCCAATCAATATTGTTAGATTCGTACATACTCCTAGATTTGTATTCAAACAGAGATGGTTTCCAATTTGTTTTTAACCACGTGAATGTGCTTGTTCTCGCGCATGCTCTTCCTACTAGGATTTCGCCACGTATAGCCAGTCCAATAGTAACTTTTTTTGAGCTCCCTGTCCAATAGTAATAGTGGAGTACTGACAACATCTGTAGTAGAGTATGTAGTGCTCATAGTACTCCCTCCTTCCATTTATATAGGGCCTAAGAGCAAGTCTAATAAGGCCTAGTCGGCAGGCTATAAGACTTGTCATGTCATTAAAATCCTACTTGGAGGAGTGAGAAGAGAGGAGAGAGTGAAGCGGTCTCTTATTCTACAGGCCGACTATAACACATAGATCAAGAAAAAAATAGTATGCATGCAACTCTCTTCCAATCATATACCTTGGTCATGCAAATATTAAATGCTTAGAGCCAACCTAATAGCCATTCTAAGAGCCAACTTACATGGCACTTTTGCCTATGTGGAGGAGAGAGATGTGAAAAAGTAAGGGGAGTGAGCTCCCATGCAAGAGCCTAGCTATATACACATTCCTAGGTAAATACAATAAATATGAAGAAAGAGATAGAGAGGAGATGGAAAAAAGTACTAATACAATAGCCAACCTTATTTTTTTTTGCGGGAAATAGCCAACCTTATAGCCCACATTGTTGTATGAGTGCATATAGATGATGGCTATGGATGACATGGCAGTTCCTTATAGCCATTGGCTAGCTATCTTATTAACCATGCTCTAATGCGTTTTTCAAAACCGCCTTTGACTATTGACAAGATTAATAGTACATGATATGTATAATGTGTAAATTATATCATTGGAAGCTCCTTTCCCATACGAAATTGATCGTATGCTTTGTGTAAGTTGCATGTCATATATTATTACTCTAACATTTGGTCAAAGTTAGCCTCGAAAAACGCATTAGGCCCTGTAAATGGAAGGAGGGAGTAGTAGTGGAAGTGGATCCTCTGACGTAGGTATCCCTGCCTTACCCTCCCTTTCACCACTTATCATGGACCCCATGCTTGCTAGGCCCCGCATGTCAGTTATTCAATGGGTTCGGCCACATCAGGGGATCCTCATCCATAGTATACTCCCTCTGTTTTTATTTAATCCGCATAAAACGGAGGGAGTGGTAGTATAAATGACGCGAGCGGGGGAGGGGGAGGGACGTCGGTTTGCTCTCAACTGCAGCCCCACAAGCGAGCGAAAACGCAAGATGAAGTGCGTTCCATTCGGTGAGTGACGTGGAGGGTCCAATGTGCCGGGGTGCAACGCGAACGCGACAAGAGCGATGTACAGTCAAAACTGAATGACCGGTCATCACCGGAACCACTATTCACACCAGAACCTTCGCTGCTCGGCCTATGCCAGCCACTCCCCAAAACCACACATCCTCTCCAGCCCATTCCCCCACCTTTCAATCCCGTAGCCCGCATCAAGCGTCCCCTAGTTTGCTGGAAAGCCATGGTGCGCTGCAAGATCGCGTACTACAAGATGCTGACGCCGGAGCGCCATGCAGAAATCGCGGCGGCTATCGGAGCCACAGACCTCCGTTCCCAAGCTCGCTTTGCGGCGGGCCAATCCCCCAGTTCTCTGGAGCCCAGCTACGAGGAGGAGGAAGCCAATCCAATGTTTGTGCCTGAGGTCGCGGCGCATAAGGCCCCCGATGGGTATGAGACAATGGACGTCGACTTCATGCAGGTGTTCGGTCCCCCATGGTGCAGACGGACTAGCGGTTCAACCTGGCAATACTAAAGGAGGACCGGGAGGCAGAGGCTCAACTCGACGCGGAGCGCGCGCATGCCGCTGCCATCGAGGCTCTCCTGCAGGCGGAACCGGATGTCGCAGATGTGAAACGGGAGGCGGAGGCTCCACTCGACGCGGAGTGTGCGGATGCCGCTGGTATCGAGGCCCTCCTGCAGGCGGAACCGGGCGTCCTGGACTTGAACCAGGCGGCGGAGGCTCAACTTCACGTGGAGCGCGCGGATGCCGCTGCCATCGAGGCCCTCCTGTAGGCAGAACCAGACGTCCTGGACTTGAACCGGGCGGCGGAGGCTCAACTCGACGCGGAGCGCGCGGATGCCGCTGCGATCGGGGCCCTCCTACAGGCGAAACCGGACGTCATGGACTTGAACCGGGCGGTGCTCTCGTCCATGTAGAGCGCCCGCACGCTCCGCGTGAACGAGTAGCTGGAGGCCAAGGACAACCACGGTGCGGAGACACACGTCGGCAGCTACGGCTGGTTCACGCTGGCAGCAAAATACGACAAGGCCGTCTCGTTCCGCGAGCAGTGATAGGTTTTCTTTATGTTGTTGTTTTTAGGGATCTTTTGCTGTGTAAAAACATATATTGTTATGCAAATCGCCTGACTTTCATCATTTGGGTCAGTCTACCATTTCAGGCGGTTGGATGAATATCCTATGTCTCCTAACCCTTCTTCCTCACCTCTGTTTCCCCAATAGACCACCGCACGGGTCGTACGGATCCTCCCCAACATGCGGTAGGATAAACATACTATATGAACGAAAATTATGTGTCAGTGGTAGGATGGCTGAGTTTGGTTTGTTCACATGCGGTAGCACGTGTCAGTGAGGGTGCAATCCCTTGTATGGGTTTGCGGCGTGCAGGAGCGATTGTGTGAGGGTGCGGTGTGACCGCGGCGTGCAGGAGCGACTGTGTGAGGGTGCGGTGTGACCGCGACAACCGGGCGCAAGTGTACCTCCTTTTCATTTTGAAAACTTTAGGCAAGCATGGCAAAAATGTGTTGCGAAGTATGGCAATGCAAGGCCTAGACCCAAACAGGATCTTTGATGCGTACGCATTACTAGGAGTACTAGTGTTAAAAAAGGTGGGGTTTTCCTTCGCGGGATTAATCGATACAAATCCTCGTTTGACGTGTCAATTAATGTGTATTTTTTCTCCAAAGCCCAAAGAGCTAACCATCTCACTCCTCATTGCTTGATTAATGCAGCGCCATGCAAACCAACCTTCTCAATTCCGCATGCATGCAAAGGGTATATTGATGTCCTTGGTTGCTAGTACGAGGCAAACCCCATCAATTTTGCCTCGATTAGTATTAGTGGCCTTTTGCAAATTGTAATTTTGATATACTAGCCTTGTGTACAAAAAAATGGAGGTCGTAACTATTTGACTTCTTTCCCCATTGCGGCAATGTTGACGATATCTCGAACGTTGTGGTTTGGCGAAGTGCGTTCAATGGAGAACACCATTGAGGGAGACCACGGTAAGTCGTTCGCAAGTTCCGCCTACAAGCCGAGACAACCGCCTTATTTGCATCCAGGAAGTCCGTTGAACCAAAGGACCCGTAAATGTACTAGTACTACTAGTACAGTACACAATAGCATCGTCCGTCCAGCTTAGTGCGGTGAGGTGGTTTCTCTACGAAGACGATGGAGAAGCGCAGTCAGCAAAGAGTGAAATGATGGTTGCTTCGTCCGTGCTTTGTGATTTGATGCCTCACTGCTTTGTGATTTGTGATAGAAGGGACAGGGGAGTAGACTCTGTGCTCTATACTGTGCATGCGTCCAAGCACGGGAGAAAGAGGAGAGACGTTGCATTTTTCTATTCCTTCAATCAATCAATTAGGGAGCGCCGGTTCCATCTTTTTGGCTTTGGCAGCACCGTCCACAATGGTTCCCATCGATGCCAAAAGCTATTTTCACATTTGGCTACACATTGTGGATGCCCTTAACCGTACCACTTGGTTTTTCTCCTGTGTGCTATCTATACAAATCTCAATTATATTGATCTAAAAAATTATAGAATCAAGATTAGTAAAAAAGAGGTGATTTTGCCGCGCGGATGGCGGGGGGGAGCTTTCTTATTTTTAGAAGACGTTGGCCTGGCGGTTTGCTAACATGCAGTCCATGTCTCAGTGCTTTACCAAGCCGATACGCGTCCCACGTGAGGCAGAACAACGACAGAAGCAACACGTGGTTAACTTGAAGAAGATGAGGGATAAGCGGATTCAACAACGAGTGAAATGATGGTTGCTTCGTCCCTCCAACTTATTTTTTTGCATTATTACTTCGTCCCTCCAACTTAACTGCGGGAAAGGTGCAGCTTTCTGATTTGACGCCTCATTGCTCATTACTACGCCGACGCCATGACTGGGGTGCTTCACCCCTGCTGCTCTGCACTATATTTCGGTATGGCACATGGACCTGGTAGCTTGATGTCCCACATGTCGGCAAAAGGGACTAGAACATTTATGAAAGCGAGCGCTCCACTCTTACGACGGAGGAGTACACGACACGGCGGCCCAGTGAACTGTTACTTGTACTGTATAGTACTATAGTTTTGCTATTTCGCATGATCCATCGACACAAACCCGATTAAACAAGAAAGGGCGGGATTTTTCCCGCGCGGTAGATAATACTGGCCATACATTTCAAAGGCAATTTTAATGTATGCAAACTAAATAATTAAGTAACATATCTAGTAAAACTAAATATGATATCTAGTAAAAATAAAAACACATATGATTTATTGTGTTAGAGTGTAGTAGTAGTGCTATATTGCATAGTTGTTAGATGTAACATGCGAGAACGTGTAGAGATGTAGTTTTGGAGGGCCTATAGAGAGAAAATGTAGCGACCTGACCCAAAATCGGTCAAATCTCTGTGTCTGTACCATCCCAAGATCATGCTGGTACTCACAGTACATCGATAAAGTAATCAAAGTTCAATCACACCTGAATATCATTAAACGATTCTCATATAGAGTCTTTATTACAAGGGAATAAATTCGCCTCAAGGCCAACTCATGAGAAATAAACTACAAATGCTGCAAGCGTCGAAGATAAGCGAGTCCATCCGACTCCAAAGGGCAATCGCCAAGCGCCGAGCGTAGCCTCACTCCTGATCGGAATATATCTACGCAACATAATACGTTGCAGCCATGTAGGTCAGCTTTTGGAATAAGTGGCAAGTCATGAAGAATAACAATAATCAAGTTACTAACTCTATATGCATTTTGGTGTGGAGCTCTAAGTTTCATCAATTTGCGTAAAGCCAATTTTATCCTACTACAGTGGACTTATTTGCAAATTACTACAAATTGTTGGTAGTTATTGAGATGGTTCCGCCAACCAATATCTCGCTCCCAATTATTAAGTCATAAACCCTCAAATTAATTCATTAGTTTTAGTGTTGAGATATCCGAATACTTCCAAGTTCCAGAGGCTCAAATGTCCGTAATCGGGACACGGCTAATCGATTAGGTTATAACTCTCTCGAGAGGTTTAGCACTTTCCCGCAAGAATCATTCCCTCCTTTAGAGTCTTCGCACTTCATGGTGTTTGAAGACGGGACGAATGAAACAGGGTCTTCCAAAGAGTTCTTCCGCCACCGCCGGTACCCATCCAATCCTACCGTTCGTCTACTTCTCGTAGTACCGGCCCAGCCAGTCACTACTAGGGTCAACCCAGCCAGAGCCCATAATGGCTTGCGGCTGCATGTAAGCTTCCGGTCATGGGGCATCCATCCTTCTCTTCGTGGCTGGGTGAAGCTTTCAGCAGGATGTCATGGCGCTTCTCCATGCATCCCGCCACCACTGGGTGCTCCAGGTGCCCGCCAACCGTCCTCCACCCAAGAGTGATTTTCCAAGTCCATCTTGATCATTGTAGTTCATGGGGTAATAATCATCATTGACACTCAAATCTAAATTATGAATATCACTCATAAAAAATCCCGTCTACTAGCAAAACAAAATAACAAATACTGACCAGGGTCATGGTAACAAGGGGATTGGTTCATCCTACCACATGATACTACTCAAGTTTAATGACTTCAAGATTTCACTACTGCATGCATGGTGGGGTGGTGACAACTACTAATGCACAAAAACATAGGTATAGAAATAACATGATCAAAACTTGCCTTCTTGATGATCCTCGTAAGCTAAAGAGTCGTAGTAGCAAGCTTCAAGATCTCAGGAAACTCTACCGAGACAAACAATAACACAATAAGCACAAAGCAAGAGGATCACACAAGATAACAATAGTAACATAGCACAACAAAACAATCAAAACCAAATCCAAAAGAAAAACTCAAAGAAACCAATTCAAAGTTTTTCCTACTCCAAACAATAACAAAAATAGTTTTTTATATAACAAAATTCCTTAATATAACCTAATCATGGTTTTAGGTTAACTTAACAGAAAAGGATTCACTAAGCAACTAGGAGCAAAAAGAATTAATTAAAAAGCTATTATAAAACTCATTCTAGGCCTAATCCAATTTCTATTAAGAAAAATAATTTAAAACTCATGCGAGGGGGTCGGGTGGGCGAGGCCTAAGGGAAACGGGCGCGGGGGCGAGGGGTGAGGCGAGCTGGGCTGGCTCGGCTGGGCGCCTGGCTGGCTGGGCCGGCTCAGGCCTGGCTCAAGGGTCATGGAGGCGGCGCTGGCCGGGCACAGGGTGGCCTAGTCGCCCTAGGGGTTTTTTTTCTTTATTTTTTAAATAAAACAAAAACAAAAATAAAACCAAATCCATAAATATTTTATATAGGGTATATATATACCAAAATGATCAGGGAATATTCCTTTCATTTGAACATTTTTCCAAAGGCAAAATCCAAACTTCATAAAAATCTATTTTTTTCAAATTCAAATAAATTTCAGATTTGAATCCAAATCTTTTGGCAATGTTTCCTCTGATATTTTTGGAGTGTCATGTTTGCTCCTCTCATACTTTTGATCAAGTATTTATCAGGCTTGGTTTTTTTTGAAATGATTCCCACATGCCAAGTTTGAAATTCAAATTCAAAACTCAAAATTCTCCTGAAGCTTCAAATGGCATTCAAATTCAAACAGGATGCATAGGATGCTTAGCTATAATTGTAAAACATTCCAAATAGGAAATTTGGGATGTTACAAACCTACCCACCTTAAGATGAATCTCGCCCTCGAGATTCGGGTTGGCTAGCAAATAGGTGCGGGTGGTCTCGAAGAAGGTCTTCTTGGCGCTCCTGTGTGGCTTCTTCCTCGGTGTGGTGACTCCACAGCACCTTGCAAAACTTGATGACCTTGCTGCGGGTGACTCTGCTTGCAGTCTCGAGAATTCGGACGGGTTTCTCCTTGTAAGTCAAATCACTGTCAAGCTGTATGGCCTCTAGGGGCACCGTGTCTCTCAACGGAACATCGGCCATGTCGGCATGACACTTGTTCAGCTGAGAAACATGGAAAACATCATGAACTCCGGACAATCCTTCCGGCAATTCCAACTTGTATGCAACTTCTCCACGACGTTCGAGGATTTTGGTGGATCTCCGGCGAGCGGCGTAGCGTGGGCGAGGGGGAAGAAGACGGGGCGGGGCCCGCGGGTCAGCGAGAGGGAGGGAGCGGCGAGGGGGTCGGGTGGCCGAGGCCTAAGGGAAACGGGCGCGGGGGCGAGGGGTGAGGCGAGCTGGGCTGGCTCGGCTGGCGCTGGGCTGGCTGCTTCACTGGCTCGGGCGCTGGGTCATGCGGAGGGCGGCTGGCCGGGCCTGGGTGGTATTTAGCGCCCGAGGGGTTTTTTTTTTTCTTTATTTTTTTTTAAATAAAACAAAAACAAAAATAAAACCAAATCCATAAATATTTTATATATGGTATATATATACCAAAATGTTCAGGAATATTCCCTTTCATTTGAACATTTTTCCAAAGGCAAAATCCAAACTTCATAAAAATCTATTTTTTCAAATTCAAATAAATTTCAGATTTCAATCCAAATCTTTTGGCAATGTTTCCTCCGATATTTTTGGAGTGTCATGTTTGCTCCTCTCATACTTTTGATCAAGTATTTATCGGGCTTGGTTTTTTTTGAAATGATTCCCACATGCCAAGTTTGAAATTCAAATTCAAAACTCAAAATTCTCTGAAGCTTCAAATGGCATTCAAATTCAAACAGGATGCATAGGATGCTTAGCTATAATTGTAAAACATTCCAAATAGGAAATTTGGGATGTTACAAACCTACCCACCTTAAGATGAATCTAGCCCTCGAGATTCGGGTTGGCTAGCAAATAGGTGCGGTGGTCTCGAAGAAGGTCTTCTTGGCGCTCCCTGTGTGGCTTCTTCCTCGGTGTGGTGACTCCACGGCACCTTGCAAAACTTGATGACCTTGCTGCGGGTGACTCTGCTTGCAGTCTCGAGAATTCGGACGGGTTTCTCCTTGTAAGTCAAATCACCTTTGTCAAGCTGTATGGCCTCTAGGGGCACTGTGTCTCTCAACGGAACATCGGCTATGTCGGCATGACACTTCTTCAGCTGAGAAACATGGAAAACATCATGAACTCCGGACAATCCTTCCGGCAATTCCAACTTGTATGCAACTTCTCCACGGTGTTCGAGGATTTTGTATGGGCCAATGAATCGGGGTGCTAACTTTCCCTTGACACCAAACCTCTTGATTCCACGGGCGGAGACACACGAAGATATGCTCGGTCTCCCACTTCGTAAGTCACCTCCTTTCGCCATCGTCGGCATAACTCTTCCGTCTTGACTGTGCTATCTTGAGCCGGTCTCGAATCAGCTTGACTTTCTCTTCGAATCCTTGATAAGATCGGAACCGAAAAGTGATCGATCTCCAACACTATCCCACAAAGAATGGTGTTCTGCACCTCCTTCCGTATAGAGCTTGAAGGGGCCATCTTCAAACTGGATTGATAACTGTTGTTGTATGAGAACTCACAGACGGCAAATTATCATCCCAGCTAGACCCATAGTCTAGCACACAAGCTCTCAACATGTCCTCCGTAATCTGATTGACTCTCTCACCGGCCCATCTGCTCTCATGGATGAAAAGTCAGATCAATTCCAGCCTCGTACCCAAAGTTTCATGCAATTGCTTCCAAAACTTTGAGGTAAACTGCGTTCCTCTATCCGACACGATTTTCCTCGGAACTCCATGCGCATACACGATCCTGGTCATGTATATCTTGGCTAACTTAGCACCGGTATAGGTAGTCTTCACGGGAATGAAGTGAGCTACCTTAGTCAAACGATCAACTACTACCCGGATAGAATCATAACTGGAACGGGTCCTGGGTTATCCTGTGATGAAATCGATACCAAGTTTCTCCCATTTCCAATCGGGAATCGGCGAAGGTTGAAGTAACCTCGCGGCTTCGATGTTCTGCCTTTACACGTTGACAAACATCGATACGGCTACGTACTCGGCAATATCCTTCTTCATACCGCCCACCGTAAACTTTGCTTCAAATCCAGTACATCTTGGTGTTGCCGGGTGAATCGAGTACGGTGAATCATGAGCCTCCTGAAGAATTAGCTTCCTGAGCTCGATCATTGGGCACATAAATACGATCGTCAAACCATATAGTTCCATGTTCATCCTTACGGAACCCTTTAGCTTTTCCTTCATCCATCTTTTGCTTAATCTCATCAATTTCCTTGTCCGACTTCTGGGCTTCACGAATCCTTTCGGTCAAGGTGGACTGTACTTCCAGAGTTGCCACAAATCCTCTCGAACTATCTCCACCGGAGATCTCTCGAGGTCATCGACTAACTCCTGGGTAATCCTCCTGCGGTAAGAGTGTTCACATAACTCTTACGGCTCAAAGCATCTGCTACAACATTAGCCTTACCGGGTGGTAATGCAATCTCATGTCATAGTCCTTTATCAATTCTAGCCATCTCCTCTGCCTGAGGTTCAATTCCTTCTGCGTGAAATTATACTTCAAGCTCTTGTGATCTGTGTAGACATCACAACGATTTCCAATGAGGAAATGTCTCCGGTCTTGAGTGCATGCACTACAATGCTAACTCCAAATCATGCGTGGCATAATTCATCTCATGAGGCCGTAGCTGCGGAGGCATAAGCTACAACCTTACCTTCCTGCATCAATACTCCTCCGAGTCCTTGACGAGAAGCGTCACAATAAACCTGGTAGTCCTTGTGTATGTCTGGAAAAATCAACACTGGGGCTGTGACCAACCGTTTCTTCAATTCTTGAAAACTGGCTTCACATTCCTCGGTCCAAACATACTTGGCTTCTTTCTTCAATAGCTCAGTCATGGGCTTGGCAATCTTCGAGAAGTTCTCAATGAACCTCCGATAATATCCTGCGAGTCCGAGAAAACTGCGGATCTCCTTGACTGAGGTGGGTGACTGCCAATTGGTGACTGATTCAACCTTGGCGGGATCAACTGCTATTCCTTCTCCTGAAATAACATGTCCGAGGAATCCAACTTCCTTCAACCAAAATTCACATTTGCTGAACTTGGCATACAATCGATGTTCTCGAAGTTTCTCCAGAACTAGACGCAAATGTTCCTTATGCTCTTCCTCGCTCTTGGAGAAAATTAATATATCATCGATGAACACCACGACAAATTTATCCAGATATTCCATAAACACCTTGTTCATCAAATTCATGAAGTATGCAGGAGCATTAGTCAATCCAAATGACATGACGGTATACTCATATAAACCATACCGTAGTGAATGCTGTTTTGGGTATATCCTTTTCACGGATTTTCAATCGATGATACCTCGATCGAAGATCGATCTTAGAGAATACCTTGGCTCCAACAAGCTGATCAAACAAGTCATTGATCATCGGCAAGGGTACTTGTTCTTGATGGTTACCTCGTTCAATGCACGATAATCCACAACCATCCTCAAGCTTCCATCCTTCTTCTCTACCAAAAGAACTGGGCTCCCCAAGGTGACGAGCTTGGACGAATATATCCTTTCTCCAATAACTCATTTATTTGATCCTTGATCTCTTTCAACTCATTCGGTGGCATCCGATAAGGTCTCTTGGATATTGGGGCTGTGCCGGGCAATAGCTCAATCAGAAACTCAATGTCCCTGTCCGGTGGCATTCATGGTAATTCCTCCGGAAACAAATCAGGAAAGTCTTGCACTACAGTGCACTTCCTCCTGAACAACTCCGTGAGGAATGCACTGATTCTTCATCCGGCTGTGCTGGCTACATACTTGATCCTCTTCTGCTCCGGTGGTGAGCGAGAATAGACTTCTTGAGCACAGTCAATGTTCCCTTCATACTTTGACAACCAATCCATGCCTAGGATTACATCCAAGGTCTGAGTTTCCAACACTATGAGTTCCACGGGAAATTTGTGGTTCCCGATGTTGAGGGTTGCAGGACAGCCTACACCTGCCATCATTTCTCCTCCTGCAGAACTGACGCGAAGGGGGCTTCTAAGGGTTCTAGTGCGCAACCCGTACTTTTCCACAACTACCCTTGATATGAATGAATGCATTGCACCGTAATCAAAGAGAACCAAAACTGAACGTGAATTCAATAAAAACTTACCAACCACGATTATGCAGGCTGATCATAGACGCGTCCTCCACGTCGATGTGGTTCACCTGAGCACGAGGGAACGGATTGGGCTTCTTCAGAGCCTCCATTGCCATTACCATTCCTCCGCTTGGCCTCCGGCAGTCGGTGGCATAGTGCCCTGTCTTCCGGCACTTGAAGCGGTGATGTGGCTCGAGATCCTTGAGCCGGGCGTAACGGTGTCTTGACTGCCATTACCGTTGCCATTGCCATTGCCATGGCCTGACTTGTTGTCCTGGCTGCGGTTGTTCCCATTTCCTCCATGGTTATGGCCTCCATGGTTATGATGGGTGTGCCCTCCCGAGTACGGTGCATAACGGGCTTCACTGAGCTCCCGAGTTGTGCTTCCCCTGGCTGTACTTCCGCTTGCGGCTTTCTATCTGCTGCTGCTTGCCTTCAAGAATGGTGGCCTTGTCTACCAGCTCCTGGTAGTTGTTGAAAGTAGCCACAATAAGCTGCATGCTCAGTTCATCATTGAGTCCCTCAAGGAACTTCTCCGGCTTGGCGGCATCTGTGGCCACATCATCGGGGGCATAGCGAGCAAGCTTGCTGAATTCATCCACGTCTTTGTGCCACAAGACGATTCCCTGGCGTAAGTTGCGGAACTCACGCTTCTTCGCACTCATGGCTCCAGCTGAGACATGAGCGGTCTGAAAAGGCCTGCTGGAATTGGTCCCATGTGATGCCACCCATGGGAAAAGTGGCGATGTAGTTCTCCCACCAAGAAGCTGCAGGTCCATCCAGGTTGATGCGCTGCAAAGCGCACCTTCTCAAAGATCGGTGCATCCAACGGTGACTAGCTCCCTTCCGATTTTATGGAGCCAATCATCAGCCACAATTGGCTCGGTGCTACTAGAGAACACCCGGATTCAACCTCGTAAATCGAGTCAAGTTGTCCACAAAGGGTGGTGGCGGTGGATTGTTGGCGGTGTTGTTCTGATTCTGAATAAGGAGTTGCATCGGTGCATTCTGCTTCTTTGGAGCATTTGGGTGAGCTCCGCGGAAACCAAGGTCACGTCTCGGAGGCATCTGGTGTTTTTGGAGTGGGTGAGAAAATTAGAATAGAACAATGGTCTATAAGGAATAACACTACCCACATGAATGCACAATCATAACACACCAATCATTTATTCATTCCACTCAAACATGGTTCAAACTCGATTACAAAAGCTCATGACTAATCGAAGGAAAAACATCGGCCTAACTGATCGATTTAAAAAGTAAAAGATAACATGGTGGTCGACTAAAAGTCTTCATCGGTGGCGCCTCCTCTTGGGGTTTCCTTCATGGTACTCCTTCAAATCCTGATCATTGCTCACGAGGGGTGCTTCGTATCCACTCGGGTAAAGGTCCTCTCCCAAGTCCATCTTTTTCCTCTATCGCGGCAAGCTTCATCTTCGTGTCGTCGACTATCTCCATGAAGTCCGTGATTTCTTCCTCATGGCCAAGGAAGTCTGCTCGTGCCTTCTCCTCCAGCCCAGTCATGAACAAAGCTTCCGGTGTGTCTTCGAGTTACGGCGAAGTCCGAATCTCCCGTTTCTCGAGAAGACACTCCAAGTCTTGGATGTACGAGAGGGTGGAATCGTCCTCAATGGTACGGATGATATCTCCATTCCTTGCCCTGCGAGAAACCATGGCGAGGTCTGAGTGATCGAGCTCGGCCTCAGATTCTCTCGGAGATGTCCAAGTGCTCGATAGATCGCCACGTCCCTTCCGATGATCCAGCTTGAACTCGGTGAACTCAAAGTTGATAGGCTCCGTGTGTCCTCCAAAGGTCCTCCACAGGATATGCACCTCAATCATGGCGGGTGTCCGTCGGAAGTGCATTAGTGGGTTTCCGGTGATCGAGGGTAGAGCTATCTTCACCGCTTCACCATCTGGACCAGCTTTCTTCCAAAGGGCATCGTCTCATCGGGCCGCAGAACTCCGTAGCAAAACTGGGGTGAACTCGGCGGCCATCTAGAATGTTGCAAAGGGAGAAGAGTCGAATTGAACAGGGAAGAATTATAGAATGAAAAGGGGTTCAAAGTAAATGGTCTCTGCTTATGGCTTTCCGATCCTAGGGGTTATGATCCCTACGGTCATAGTGTGCTCGATACCATCTCTCTCAGAGCGACCTGACCCAAAATCGGTCAAATCTACGTATGCCGTACCATCCCAAGATCATGCTTTGGTACTCACAAAGACATCGATAAAGTAATCAAAGTTCAATCACACCTGAATATCATTAAACGATTCTCATATAGAGTCTTTATTACAAGGGAATAAATTCGCTCAAGGCCAACTCATGAGAAATAAACTACTAATGCTGGAAGCGTCGAAGATAAGCGAGTCCATCCGACTCCAAAGGGCAATCGCCAAGCGGAGCGTAGCCTCACCTCTGATCGAATATATCTACGCAACATAATACGTTGCAGCCATGTAGGTCAGCTTTTGGAATAAGTCGGCAAGTCATGAAGAATAACAATAATCAAGTTACTAACTCTATATGCATTTTGGCTGTGGAGCTCTAAGTTTCATCAATTTGCGTAAAGCCAATTTTATCCTACTACAGTGGACTTATTTGCAAATTACTACAAATTGTTGGTAGTTATTGAGATGGTTCCGCCAACCAATATCTCGCTCCCAATTATTAAGTCATAAACCCTCAAATTAATTCATTAGTTTTAGTGTTGAGATATCCGAATACTTCCAAGTTCCAGAGGCTCAAATGTCCGTGAATCGGGGACACGGCTAATCGATTAGGTTATAACTCTCTGCAGAGGTTTATGACTTTCCCCGCAAGAATCATTCCCTCCTTTAGAGTCTTCGCACTTCATGGTGTTTGAAGACGGGACGAATGAAACAGGGTCTTCCAAAGAGTTCTTCTGGCCACTACCGGTACCCATCCAATCCTACCGTTCGTCTACTTCTTGTAGTACCGTCCAGCCAGCGTCACTACTAGGGTCAACCCAGCCAGAGCCCATAATGGCTTGCGGCTGCACAGGTAAGCTTCCGGTCATGGGGCATCCATCCTTCTCTTCGTGGCTGGGTGAAGCTTTCCGCAGGATGTCATGGCGCTTCTCCATGCATCCCGGCCACCACAGGGTGCTCCAGGTGCCCGTCAACCGTCCTCCACCCAAGTAGTGATTTTCAAGTCCATCTTGATCATTGTAGTTCATGGGGTTATCATCATCATTGACTCTCACATCTTGCTTATGAATATCACTCATACCAAATCCCGTCTACGAGCATAGCAAAGTAACTACTACGTCCGGGGTCATGGTAACAAGGGATTGGTTCATCCTACCACATGATACAACTCAAGTTTAATGACTTCAAGATTTCACTACTGCATGCATGGTGGGGTGGTGACAACTACTAATGCACAAAAACATAGGTATAGAAATAACATGATCAAAACTTGCCTAGCAGATGATCCTCTTAAGCTAAATACTCGTAGTAGCAAGCTTCGCACTCCGGAAACTCTACCGAGACAAACAATAACACAATAAGCACAAATCAAGAGGATCACACAAGATAACAATAGTAACATAGCACAACAAAACAATCAAAACCAAATCCAAAAGAAAAACTCAAAGAAACCAATTCAAAGTTTTTTCCTACTCCAAACAATAACAAAAATAGTTTTTATATAACAAAAATTCCTTAATATAACCTAATCATGGTTTTAGGTTAACTTAACAGAAAAGGATTCACTAAGCAACTAGGAGCAAAAAGAATTAATTAAAAAGCTATTATAAAACTCATTCTAGGCCTAATCCAATTTCTATTAAGAAAATAATTTAAAACTTTTATTAATTATAAATAAAAGTTCATCTACTAGAATGACAGAAACTAACCTAAAATAACTAATCACAAGTTAAAAATAAATTAATTTACTAATTAATTTAATAGGAAAACAGAACTAGTTAATTAATTAGGATTAATAGGACTCTGCTTAGAACTAATTATTTATTAATCCTAAAATACCCAAATTAATTTCTAGGGTTTGGCAATGTCAAAATAAAGTGGTGACAAAAAGAATCATGCAAAAATAATTTTTCTAACTAAAGTTATAGCAGATTTACTATTCTGGCTAAAACAATATTAAAGCATTTTTAATTATTTTTAACATGGCTAAATATATAATATACAGATACTACACAAAATTTTAAATCCAACAAAAAAAGAATCATAAAAAAATTTTAAACAGAATAAAAGATATACATTTTTGAAAACAGAAATTATTCGGCTAAAACAGTAAATCAATATAAAAGAAAAAGGACTAATGGGCCTATCGTGCCCTCGTATGCGTTAGATAGCCTAAACGGGCCCTAGGTTTAAACTAAACGAACCGCCTAAAAAACCTAAACTAAAACTAAACCGATTGAACCGGCGGTTTTATAAATAAAACCTAACCCTTCGGGGTTTCTAATCCTAGCCCTAGATCTAGGATCGGACGGGGAGGGCGATGCGAGGCTTACCGGACTCAGCGACGGGCGGCGGCGGCGGGCGAGAGGCGTCAGGCGTCCCAAGGCCGCGAGCTCCGGCGAGTCGTCGGGAAGACGCGCACGAGGTCGGGGAGGGGTTCGGTGGCGTCGGCGGCGGCTTTGGCGGCGGTGGCGAGCTCGGGACTCCGGTGAGCTCGGGAGAGAGAGGGAGAGGGGGTCCGGCGAGGCTAGGGGGGACTGGGGTGCGGAGGGGCTCGGCTGGATCGCCTGGGCCTCGGGCTCGCTGGGGAAGGGGATCGGGGTGGTCGGGGATCCCGGATCCTTCGATCCGGTGGATCTCCCATGAGCGGCGTAAGCGTGGGCGAGAAGAAGACGGGCGGGGCCCGTGGGTCACGAGAGGAGGGAGCGGCGAGGGGTCGGGTGGCCGAGGCCTTAGGGAAACGGGCGCTGGGCGAGGGGTGAGGCGAGCTGGCTGGCTCGGCTGGCGCTGGCTGGGCTGGGCTTCACTGGCTCGGCGCTGGGTCATGAGGGGCGGCCGGGCTCTGGGTGGTTTAGCCGGGCGCCCGAGGGGTTTTTTTTTTCTTTATTTTTTTTAAATAAAACAAAAACAAAAATAAAACCAAATCCATAAATATTTTATATAGGGTATATATATACCAAAATGATCGGGAATATTCCCTTTCATTTGAACATTTTTCCAAAGGCAAAATCCAAACTTCATAAAAATCTATTTTTTCAAATTCAAATAAATTTCAGATTTGAATCCAAATCTTTTGGCAATGTTTCCTCTGATATTTTTGGAGTGTCATGTTTGCTCCTCTCATACTTTTGATCAAGTATTTATCGTGCTTGGTTTTTTTGAAATGATTCCCACATGCCAAGTTTGAAATTCAAATTCAAAACTCAAAATTCTCTGAAGCTTCAAATGGCATTCAAATTCAAACAGGATGCATAGGATGCTTAGCTATAATTGTAAAACATTCCAAATAGGAAATTTGGGATGTTACAGAAAAGCGTAATACGGTCACCGGACTTCAGAATACGCTCATTACGGTCACTATATATGTTTTGTGGTGATTATTCGGTCACTTGCTCACCATTCAGCATCGGATTGCACTTTGTTGACCGGCCAAATAGTTTGCGTGGCACCATGTTGACTAGTTAAATTGACCACGTTCCTTGTGGGATTGACCACGTTCCTTGTGGGTCCCACCTGTCAGTTCGCATAGGAAAAAGGTCAGATAAACACAAACTTACGCAAGATCAAAAATTCTGAAAATAAATTGGTGGGCGTGAGGAATTTGTCTATTAATCATCTGCAAAAGGAATCAACCTAAAAGCACTCTCCAGTAAAAAAATGGCAACTAATCTCGTGAGCGCTAAAGTTTCTGTTTTTTTACAACAAGACCATGAAGACTTCACCCAAATCTTCCCAGAGGTTCTACTTGGCACAAACACTAATTTAAAACATAAAACCACATCTAAGCAGAAGCTAGATGAGTTATTTATTACTAAACAGAAACAAAAAGCAAGAAAAAAATAAAATTGGGTTGCCTCCCAACAAGCGCTATGGTTTAACGCCACTAGCTAGGCATAAAAGCAAGAATAGATCTTGGTATTATCATCTTCGGTTTTTAATTTTTTAGCGGAGTGATGCTGAAATCCGGGAGGTTCTTTACGTTTCCCTTCATATTCGGAAATTTTTAGATCTAAAGAATCTAACCGCTTATTGCAAAGGGTAATCAGCATATTCATGCGGTGAAGATTTCCGCTAACACTCTTAATAGGTTCAAGAGACTTTTGTAACATTTTCGTTACTTCACAAATCTTCTCAAAAACTTGTGTCTCTTCCTGGATATGATGTGGCCCCTTTTGTTGAGGTAGTGTTCCCACTATTCCCTCTATCATTTCATGCGCAATACTGGGATCAATTTCGATAAAACTTCCTTTGGCAACGCAATCCAAGAGTTGTCTATGGGACATATTTAGTCCAACATAAAAGTTGGGAAGTAAAATTCTAAAACTCACCTCTAAGGCGCAATTACGATAAGATTCCATCATCCTATACCAAGCATCTTTTAAGTTTTCTCCTTTTCTTTGTTTGAATTGAAGAAGTTCAAACTCGGGAGACAAGGAGCAGATAAAGGACTGGCCATGGCGACGAAACAAACTATCTAACACACGGACACACAAGAAGCAAGCGGAAAGAAACGGGCGGAAAACGAGGGCGAATAGAACGGCAAAGGTGAAGTGGGGGAGAGGAAAACGACAGGTAAATGGCAAATAATGTAATGCAAGGGATAAGAGTTTGCGATGGGTACTTGGTATGTCTTGACTTGTGCGTAGATCTCCCCAGCAACGGCGCCAGAAATCCTTCTTGCCACCTCTTGAGCATGCGTTGGTTTTCCCTTGAAGAGGAAAGGGTGATGCAGCAAAGTAGCGTAAGTATTTCGCTCGGTTTTTGAGAACCATGGTATCAATCCAGTAGGAGACTACACGCAAATCCCTAGTACCTGCACAAACAATCAAGAACCTTGCAACCAACGCGATAAAGGTGTTGTCAATCCCTTCACGGCCACTTGCAAAAGTGAGATCTGATAAAGATAATAAGATAAATATTTTTGGTATTTTTGTTGTATAGATTGGAAAGTAAAGATTACAAAATAAATGGCGACAGAAATAGCTAGTTGACGGGAGATTAATATGATGGAAAATAGACCCGGGGGCCATAGGTTTCACCAGTGGCTTTTGTCAAGATAGCATAATCTACGGTGGGTGAACAAATTACTGTCGAGCAATTGATAGAAAAGCGCATAGTTATGAGAATATCTAGGCATGATCATGTATGTAGGCATCACGTCCGTGACAAGTAGACCGAAACGATTCTGCATCTACTACTATTACTCCACACATCGACCACTATCCAGCATGCATCTAGAGTATTAAGTTCATAAGAACAGAGTAACGCATTAGGCAAGATGACATGATGTAGAGGTATAAACACAAGCAATATGATATAAAGCCCATCTTTTTATCCTCGATGACAACAATACAATACGTGCCTTGCTGCCCCTGCTGTCACTTGGAAAGGACATCACAAGATTCAACCCAAAGCTAAGCACTTCTCCCATTGCAAGAAAGATCTAACTAGTAGGCCAAACCAAAATGATAATTCGAAGAGACTTGCAAAGATGTTAAATCATGCATATAAGAATTCAGAGAAGAATCAAATATTGTTCATAGATAATCTTGATCATAAACCCGCAATTCATCGGATCTCGACAAACACACCGCAAAAAGAATTACATCGAATACATCTCCAAGAGAATCGAGGAGAATTTGTGTTGAGATGCAAAGAGAGAGAAGAAGCCATCTAGCTAATAACTATGGACCCGAAGGTCTGTGGTAAACTACTCACACATCATTGGAGAGGCTATGGTGCTCCGTGATTGATTCCCCCTCCGGCGGAGCGCTGAAAAAGGCCCCAAGATGGGATCTCATGGGTACAGAAGGTTGCGGCGTTGGAAATAGGGTTTCGTGGTGCTCCTGGATGTTTTCATGGTATATGAGTATATATAGGCGAAAGAGGTAGGTCGATGGAGCGACGTGGGGCCCACGAGGGTGGGGGCGCGCCTACCCCCTGGGCGCGCCCTCCTACCTCGTGTCCGCCTTGTTGCTTCCTTGACGTCCACTCCAAGTCTCCTGGATTGCGTTTGTTCCAAAAACTATCCTCGCAAAGGTTTCATTCCGTTTGATATTCCTTTTCTGCGAAACACTGAAATAGGCAAAAAAACAGCAAGTTGCACTTGGGTTTCATTCCGTTTCATTCCGTTTGATATTCCTTTTCTGCGAAACACTGAAATAGGCAAAAAAAAACAGCAAGTTGCACTTGGCCTTCGATTAATAGGTTAGTGCCAAAAATAATATATAAGTGCATAATAAAGCCCATTAAACATCCAAAACAGATAATATAATAGCATGGAACAATCAAAAAATTATAGATAGGTTGGACACGTATCAAGCATCCCCAAACTTAATTCATGCTCGTCCTCGAGTAGGTAAATGATAAAAACAGAATTTTTGATGTGGAATGCTACCTAACATAATTTTCAACAAATTATTATTTATTGTGGCATGAATGTTCATATCCGAAAGATTCAAGACAAAAGTTTAATATTGACATAAAAATAATGATACTTCAAGCATACTAACTAAGCAATTATGTCTTCTCAAAATAACATGGCCAAAGAAAGCTTATCCCTACAAAATCATATAGTTTGGCTATGCTTCATTTTCGTCACACAAAAATGCTCTCATCATGCACAACCCTGATGACAATCCAAGCAATTGTTCCATACTTTAGTGATCTCAAATTTTTTTCAACTTTCACGCAATACATGAGCGTGACCCATGGACATATCACTATGGGTGGAATAGAATATAATGATGGGGGTTGTGTGGAGAAGACAAAAAAGGAGAAAGTCTCACATTGACGCAGCTAATCAATGGGCTAGGGATATGCCCTTCAATTGATGTCAATGCAATGAGTAGGGATTGCCATGCAACAGATGCACTAGAGTTATGAATGTATGAAAGCTCAACAAAAGAAACTAAGTGGGTGTGCATCCAACTTGCTTGCTCACGAAGACCTAGGGCATTTGAGGAAGCCCATTGTTGGAATATACAAGCCAAGTTCTATAATGAAAAATTCCCACTAGTATATGAAAGTAAAAAAATAAGAGACTCTCTATCGTAAAGATGATGGTGCTACTTTGAACCACAAGTGTGGAAAAAAGGATAGTAGCATTGTCCCTTTTAAGTCTTCTCTTTTTTTGGGATTTTCCTTTTTTTGGCCTTTCTCCTTTTTTTATTTTTTTGGGACAATGCTCTATTAATGATGATCATCACACTTCTATTTATTTACAACCCAATGATTACAACTCGATACTAGAACAAAATATGACTCTATATGAGTGCCTCCGGTGTAATCGGGATGGGCAATGAATCAAGAGTGACATGTATGATAAATTATGCATGGTGGCTTTGCCACAAATACGATGTCAACTACATGATCATGCAAAGCAATATGACAATGATGAAGCGTGTCATAATAAATGAAACGATGGAAAGTTGCATGGCAATATATCTCAGAATGGCTATGGAAATGCCATAATAGGTAGGTATGGTGGCTATTTTGAGGAAGATATAAAGAGGTTTATGTGTGATAGAGCATATCATATGGGTTGGATGCGCCGGCGAAGTTTGCACCAACTCTCATGGTGAGAAAGGGCAATGCACGGTATTGAAGAGGCTAGCAATGATGGAAAGGTGAGAGTGCGTATAATCCATGGACTCAACATTAGTCATAAAGAACTCACATACTTATTGCAAAAATCTACAAATCATCAAAAATCAAGCATTATGCGCATGCTCCTAGGGGGATAGATTGGTAGGAAAAAGACCATCGCTCGTCCCCGACAGCCACTCACAAGGATGACAATCAAAGAACACCTCATGTTTCAAATTTGTCACACAACGGTTACCATACGTGCATGCTACGGGACTTGCAAACTTCAATACAAGTATTTCTCAAATTCACAACTACTTAACTAGCACGACTCTAATATTACCATCTTCATATCTCAAAACAATCATCAAGTATCAAACTTCTCATAGTATTCAATGCACTTTTTATGAAAGTTTTTATTATACCCGTATTGGATGCCTATCATATTAGGACTAATTTTATAGCCAAAGCAAATCACTATGATGTTCTAAAGGACTCTCGAAATAATACAAGTGAAGCATGAGAGATCAATAATTTATATAAAATAAAACCACCACCGTGTTCTAAAAGATATAAGTGAAGCACTAGAGCGAAATTATCTAGCTCAAAAGATATAAGTGAAGCACATAGAGTATTCTAATAAATTCCGATTTATCTGTGTCTCTCCAAAAGGTGTGTACATCAAGGATGATTGTTGTAAAATGACAAGCAAATACTCAAATCATACAAGACGCTCCAAGCAAAAACACATATCATGTGGTGAATAAAAATATAGCCTCAAGTAAAGTTACCGATGGACGAAGACGAAAGAGGGGATGCCTTCCGGGGCATCCCCATTCTTAGGCTTTTGGTTGTCCTTGAATTTTACCTTGGGGTGCCTTGGGCATCCCCAATATTAGGCTCTTTCCACTCCTTATTCCAAAATCCATCAAATCATTACCCAAAACATCAAAACTTCACAACACAAATCTCAACAGAAAATCTCATGAGCTCCGTTAGTATAAGAAAACAAATCACCTCTTTAAGGTACTGTAATGAACTCATTCTTTATTTATATTGGTGTTAAACCTATTGTATTCCAACTTCCCTATGGTTCATACCCCCCGATACTAGCCATAGATTCATCAAAATAAGCAAACAACACACGAAAAACAGAATCTGTCAAAAACAGAACAGTCTGTAGTAATCTGTATCAAACGTATAATTATGTAACTCCACAAATTCTGAAATAAATTTTTGGACCTGAGGAATTTGGCTATTAAGCATTTTCAAAAAGAATCAACCGAAAAGAACTCTCCAGTAAAAAATGGCAGCTAATCACGTGAGCGCTAAAGTTTCTGTTTTTTACAGCAAGATCACAAAGACTTCACCCAAGTCTTCCCAAAGGTTCTACTTGGCACAAAAACTAATTTAAAACATAGAACCACATATAAACAGAACCTAGATGAATTATTTATTTCTAAACAGAAACAAAGAGCAAGAAAATAAAATAAAATTGGGTTGCCTCCCAACAAGCGCTACCGCTTAACGCCCCTAGCTAGGCATAAAAGCAAAAATAGATCTTGGTATTATCATCTTTGGTTTTTAATTTTTTAGTGTAGTCATGCTCGAATCCGGGAGGTTCTTTAAGTTTCCCTTCATATTCAGAAATTTTTAGGTCTAAAGAATCCAACCGCTTATTGCAAAGGGTAATCAGCATATTCATGCGGTGAAGATTTCTGCTAACACTCTTAAGAGGTTCAAGAGACTTTTGTAAAATTTTCGTTACTTTGCAAATCTTCTCAAAAACTTATGTCTCTTCCTGGGTATGATGTGGCCCCTTTTGTTGACGTAGTTTTCCCACTATTCCATCTATGATTTCATGCGCAATACTAGGATCAATTTCGATAAAATTTCGTTTGGCAACGCAATCCAATTGTTGTCTATGGGACATATTTAGTCCAACATAAAAGTTGGGAAGTAAAATTCTAAAATTCACCTGTAAGGTGCAATTACGATAAGATTCAATCATACTATACCAAGCATCTTTTAAGTTTTTTCCTTGTCTTTGTTTGAAGTGAAGAACTTGAAACTCGGGAGACAAAGGAGCAGATTAAGGACTGGCCATGATGACGAAACAAACGATCTAACACACGGACACACAAGAAGAAAGCGGAAAGAAACGGGCGGAAAAAGAGGGCGAATACAACGGCAAAGGTGAAGAGGGGGAGAGGGAAACGAGAGGCAAATGGAAAATAATGTAATGCGAGGGATAAGAGTTTGTGATGGGTACTTGGTATGTCTTGACTTGTGCGTAGATCTCCCCGGCAACGGCGCCAGAAATCCTTGTTGCTACCTCTTGAGAATGTGTTGGTTTTCCCTTGAAGAGGAAAGGGTGATGCAGCAAATTAGCATAAGTATTTCCCTCAGTTTTTGAGAACCAATGTATCAATCCAGTAGGAGACTACACGCAAATCCCTAGTACCTGCAAAAACAATCAAGAACCTTGCAACCAATGCGATAAAGGGGTTTTCAATCCCTTCACAGCCACTCGCAAAAGTGAGATCTAATAAAGATAATAAGATAAATATTTTTGGTATTTTTGTTGTATAGATTGGAAAGTAAAGATTGCAAAATAAACGGCGACAGAAATAGCTAGTTGAAGGGAGATTAATATGATGGAAAATAGACCCGAGGGCCATATGTTTCACAAGTGGCTTCTGTCAAGATAGCATAATCTACGGCGGGTGAATAAATTACTGTCGAGCAATTGATAGAAAAGCACATATTTATGAGAATATCTAGGCATGATCTTGTATATTGGCATCACGTCCGTGACAAGTAGACCGAAACGATTCTGCATCTATTACTATTACTACACACATCGATAGCTATCCGGCATGCATCTAGAGTATTAAGTTCATAAGAACAGAGTAACGCATTAGGCAAGATGACATGATGTAGAGGGATAAACACAAGCAATATGTTATAAACCCCATCTTTTTATCCTCGATGCCAACAATACAATACGTGCCTTGCTACCCCTGCTAACACTAGGAAAGGACACCGCAAGATTCAACCCAAAGCTAAGCACTTCTCCCATTGCAAGAAAGATCAATCTAGTATGCCAAACCAAACTGATAATTCGAAGAGACTTGCAAAGATGTTAAATCATGCATATAAGAATTCAGAGAAGAATCAAATATTGTTCATAGATAATCTTGATCACAAACCCACAATTCATCGGATCTCGACAAACACACCACAAAAAGAATTGCATCGAATAGATCTCCAAGAGAATCGAGGAGAACTTTGTATTGAGATCCAAAGATAGAGAAGAACCCATCTAACTAATAACTATGGACCCGAAGGTCTGTGGTAAACTACTCACACATCATCGGAGAGGCTATGGTGTTGATGTAGAAGCCCTCCGTGATCGATCCCCCCTCCGGCGGAGCGCCGAAAAAGGCCCCAAGATGGGATCTCATGGGTACAGAAGTTGCAGCGGTGGAAATAGGGTTTCGTGGTGCTCCTGGATGTTTTCAAGGTATATGAGTATATATAGGCAAAAGAAGTAGGTTGGTGGAGCCACGTGGGGCCCACGAGGGTGGGGGCGCACCTATCCCCCCTAGGCGCGCCCTCCTACCTCGTGGCCGCCTTGTTGCTTCCTTGACGTCCACTCCAAGTCTCCTGGATTGCGTTTGTTCCAAAAACGATCCTCACGAAGGTTTCATTCCGTTTGGATTCCGTTTGATATTCCTTTTCTGCGAGACAATGAAATAGGCAAAAAAAAACAGCAATTTGCACCGGGCCTTCAGTTAATAGGTTAGTCCCAAAAATAATATAAAAGTGCATAATAAAGCCCATTAAACATCCGAAACATATAATATAATAGCATGGAACAATCAAAAAATTATAGATACGTTGGAGACGTATCAGCATACATTTGAATTCAACTTAAGGTGGTTTAAAAAATTCGAATTCAACATGAAGTCCATTCAATTATTTGAATTCGATATCATGGCATTTGTAAATCATACCTAAACTATGGGGGCACCAATCTTTGCTCCGATTTTGTACATAATAGCATATATAGTCGTGTTCAAAATAGATTCAAATTTAGTTCCTCCATTCTAAAATAATCGTAGTTATAGGATTTTCAAGTGTCAAAAATTAAAATAGAAGCGGATAATTTAATGAGGTTTTCAAACATACAAGGTCAAATTTAGCGTTGTCTATTTACGTTAATCCTCAAAGTTCAAGAGTACTCTAAACGTGAATGCTTCTGTTTCAAAATTTCGAACGAAGTGCCAAAAGAGCCTAAGAGGTCTAAACCTACCGGACCCGTGAAATTACTTTTCTAACTCCGACTCATGAAACCTACCAGACCGAAGTCCAAAGGTCTAAACCGGGGTAGGTTTGTAGCTTCATCTAGACGCCACACAACCGCCTCCGAAAAGCATTCATACACAATGACCGCCTAAGCACACATGTGCGCGGCCGAAATCGCTCCGGCCACTATTTGGGAGACACCTAAGATTACCATCCTACCCCCAACCCATAGTAGGTCTGAAATTTAAGAGGCCGCAAAGTTTGTACTTTCCCCAAATTTCAAACAAGCGCGTTGCCTCTGTTTAAAAAGCCAAAAACAAGCGCGTCCCAGACTGAAACATGGTTCTCCCTTAGCTCTACCCCCCGCTCCCCATTCGAAATCCGTGGGTGCCAAAACTACCTCTCCACCAACCGCGAAACCCCGGCGTCCTCCGTCCGCCACCCCATCCCACCCATCAACCGCCGCCCTCCTCCATCACACCAGAGCCGATACCACGATGTCGTCATCCACCGCAACCTCAACCACACCGCCCTCCACGGCTAGTAGTTGAAGCCGAGGCCAAGCTATCCATACCCGAGCCAGCTCAACCACGCCGTCCTGCGCCTCACCGCTATCGCTCCAACTTCGCCACTGTCCACCGCACCGGAGTTGTTCCTGCTACGCTGTCCTTCGTCGCCTCCGATCTTCTTACCCTCCGCCGACATACGACCACGGCAACACAGTCAACAATTTGGCCATGGGTTCGTCCAAGGCTGCACCCTCCTCCAAAACATCGGTTCCCCCGACAAAAAGAAGAAGATCACCGCGACACATGGAGGAGACCACACTGGCAACCGGAAATGGTACTCCTCTTCCCTTATTTGTGCAAATATTACGTGTCTGCTTGCATGGTATTCATCCCACAGAGGACACTAGTTGACCGCTTCTTCTTGATACTAGATGTTCCTAGTAACTCACGATGCACAAGGTTTCTCCTCATATACTATTTCACCTTAGCTAGTGGTTCATCCCATCCCTAGATTTCAATTCCTGGTCAGTTGACTCCCAATTAACGGAAGCATTCCCCAGCGTAACAGGCGCTAGTCTGCCTATTACGCCCGGGAAGCAGCACTTCGGTGTTTATCTTAGGGGTGTGTAGGGCCTAGAGCTGCTGGCGCCCGATCTGGAGGTCGGCCGAGATTAAAGGGATGGCCTGGGGGCGCTGCCAAGCACGGCGTTGGTGTGAGGTCGAGGGGAGGGCGGGGTGGCGTAGGCAGGGGTCTTGGCCGATGGTCGCAGGCGGTTCGAGAAAGATCGTCAATAGTGACTGGCGGGAGATAGACGAAGGCCATCTGCCCATTCTTTATAGATTGGACTGTTCATAAAAAAAATCGACTGACCTATTTATTTTCAGTCGACTGTTATCTGGATAGGACCACATATGGTGGTGTGCTGGAGGAGTACCTGCATTTCCTGTGCTCATATATTACAAAATCATACGGAGTAGAAACTAATTTTGTTTGCCATGCAATGTTGTAGAGCTATCATACGTCTCATGTCATTTATTTTCCAGCCACCTGCTATCTTCTACTTTTACAGTGCACTAGTTCTGCACACACTTCACCCATACTCTCACTATTGTGTTTTTATGCAAGGGTATTTCAGACTCTGCTGCCACGAGAGAAGCAGAAAAGAAAAGAGAGAAGTTGCTCCAGCGTCGTACGCGGATAGGCCAGAACGTTCCAGCCTTATAAAGGGTGCAGTGTCAGCAGATGGAGACGGTAAACGTAGCTCTAGAGTTGATGACCTCGCTCGCAATGAACCACCATCCCAGGTGCTTGCTTTAACTTCGCGGTGTCATATGTGGTTGCATGTTGCATATGGTGTCTAGCTTGTATTCGAAAGGCCGAAGTCAGTCTTTATTAAGATAAGGAAAGATATTTTTTACATGAACCACCATCCTGTGAGCACCAGAAGACAAATAGCTAGTCGAGGGCCTTGGCCGAGCACTGTGACAAGCCCAAAGATGTACATGCATCACCTGGAAGCCAACTAAAAAGCCATGATGGTGGCGAAGCAGCCCGCCTCCCACCAGGCTCTCAGGTCCTAGATGATCATGCTCACCACTCCAGCCGGATGTCTAGCTTGTATTGCTTCCAATTTGGTTAAATTGCATCTGCTTAGCTTACACACTATACCTATGAATATGACATGCCTTCCCGTTTTTGGTACATACTAGTACATCTGTCTATTAACCATGTTCTTACATCAAACTAATGTTCTTGTGTATCCCTCATCAATCACTTATGATGAGGCAGTCAGTCCAGTGGACTACTGTGAGTAAAGATCCTCATTTAAAGAATACAACGTCAGCTTCCCGACATGATTCTCAAGAAACAACAAGGCTAGATGAAGATAGTGAACGTAGCTCTGTAGTTGATTACCGCATTTCCCCTACACTAGCATCGCAGGTGGTTGCTCTAACTTGGCAGTGTGATATCTGGTTGCATGTTGCATATGGTGTCTAGATTGCAATTCTTCCAATCTGGTTAAATTCCATGTGCTAGTCTGCTTAGTTTATACATTATACCTTTTAATGTGACATGCCTTCCTGTTTTTAGTACATAGTACATCTGTCTGTTAAGCATGTCCTTACATAAAACTATTTTTTGTATCCCGAATCAATCAATATGACGAGACACCTTTAGTATATGCAGTGCGATATTAGTTGCATCTTTCATATGATTTATAGCATATGCTGCTTCTAATTTGTTGAAATACCATTTATGATGGGACGCTTTTAACTCGGCAGGGTCATATTGGTTGCATCTTTCATGTGGTGTCTAGCTTGCATTGCTTCTTATTTGTTGTAATGATTTCTGCTTAGTTTACACAAACATTTGTGAATATGCCTTGTCGTCCTATTTTTGTTACAAATTCCATCCTGGTATCATGTGCTTGCCTTACATCAAAGTAGTGATTGTCAGTATCATGCATGAATGAGTTCTGAAGAGTGGATTTTATTGCTTTTTCTTGTCGGTTTTACCTGACAATTCAAAATCAATAAAGCAGACGTAAGTTAGCAAGGCAGCGGATAAAAGTGCTCCTTCCAAACAGAGGGCCTCTACAGATTCTACTCCTCCATCCCCCTAAGATGATTTGCAAGACAACACATGCATAGACACTCAATGTAGCTGTATTGATGATGAGCTCGTCTCCCCTAGTGCACCATCACAGGAGATCCCTCTAACTTGGCACTATTATATGTGGTTGCATGTTACGTATGATGTCTAGCTTGTATTGATTCTAATTTTATTGAATTCCATCTGCTTACTTTACACATTATACTTGTGAATAAGACACGTGTTCCTATTTCTAGAACATACAATATATGTCTATCACACCATGTTCTTACATCAAAGTACTACTGTTGTGTAACCTGCAACAATCATTTATCATAAGACACGTTTGACTTGGGAGTGTGATATAGGTTACATCTCACATTCTTTTCTAGCTTGTACTACTTCTAATTTGTTGAAATGGCACTAATGACGAGACAATTTTAACTTGGTAGAGTGATATTCGTTGCATCTTTCATATGGTGTCTAGCTTTCATTGCTTCTAATTTGTTGAAATTCCTTCTTCTTAGTTTACACATCATAAGCTGTGAATATGCAATGTTGTGAATATGCAATGGCACTAATGACGAGAGACCATTAACTGGGGAGTGTGATGTTGTTTGCATCTTGCATATGATTTATTTCTTGTACTGCTTCACATTTGTTTAAACGCCATTTATGATGGGACACTGTTAACTTGACAGAGCGATATTTGTAGCATATTTCATATGGTGTCTGCCTTCCATTGCATTGCTTCTAATTTAGTGAAATGTCTTCTGCTTAGTTTACACATCATAGTTCTAGTTATCTCATGCCGTCCTGTTTTTCATACATATTACATCCTCCTATAATGTGGTTGTCTAACATCAAAGTTAATATCATCTGTATCACGCATCAATTTGTTCTGAAGACTAAATTTTTATTCATTTTTCTTGTCGGCTTGACTTAACATGGCACAGAGAAAGAGGAAGCAACACAGGATGACAGGGAAAGGGAAGCGGAAGAATCCTGCAGATTTTGCTGGTACTGATGGTGCAATAGAAGGTCAAAGTTCAGCGGAAAATTGTACAAACAGGGTATCCCGTGCTACATGAGCTGCAGAACAAGCCAAACAGAAACACATAGCTGCCACCAAACCAGCAGAGACATCCATAGTTGTTGAAACACCTTCCACAGTACCACCAACTGCACGAGTTACTCGTTGGTCAACTCAGCTAGCAGCACGTTCCCAAGCTCCCTTGCCACCTGACACTACTTTTGAAGCACTCTTGACACAAGATGAGTTGGCAAGATCAGATGAACTTTGTGAGCTTCAACAGCAAGAATGTAGTTGCTGGAGTCAGTTACAATTGCATGCTTCTTTATATGTAGTCTCACAGTTTGATGTACACTAACACTTCCTATATTTGTTGTTGGACTAGCACCTAGGCGCAAGAGGAAACAAACATCAGGGATAATGCTTGATAGGTTAACTAAATCCAGAAGAGGAAGAATGGAGATCCATTCTGAGGCGGGTTTAAAAAGGCCACGTGATGCTACAGAGTCAGCCAAGTTAGTATCAGAGGCAGCGATTGTCGTTAGGTGTCATGTACGTATCCTCCCAACATGGATTCAGTACAGTAATGACAAAGACGAAACCTAGTTCAACACCTTCCTCGACCATTTATCTGTAAGTATGGTTATGTATGGAAACAAGTAATATCGTCTTGCTCTGTCCCATACTTTGTAGGTTGTTGTAATGAGACTCCCATAACTTTCAACAGATGAGGTTCAAGTTGGATAGCCAAGATGATGCTACCAGACAAGATTGCACCCATGTTTTCAAGACCGCTCTGCGACAGTATCGGTATAACTTGAGGAAAACTCACTTTGAAGGCAAGGTTAATAGTGAACTTGCCTAAACATCTCCAGTGGAAAATATATCAGATGAAGACTGGAGAGGCCTCGTTAAACACTGGTCTGATCCAAAGTATCAGGTACATTATATATGTATGTGATCAGATCACATGTTGAAGTCCTATTGATGCATGTGCCACACAAATCGATCTTCTTGTAGGTGAACTGTTCAAAGAACAAGGCCAATCGTACGAAAGTGAAATTCCAACAGACGACAGGATCTCGCAGATATATTGCACACTACGAGGCTCTTGTAATTAGCTGTTGTTTCACTCTTTTTGTTGTACCATATTATCAGATCTATATTGACTTGTTCCAAATGCAGAGGAAAGCCCGCAAGGATCAAAAAGTACCCGAACTAAATGATGTGGAAATCTTCAAGGACTTCCACACCAGCAAGTCGAAGGGCATGACTAAACCAGTCAAAGTTGATGTTGTAAATCCTTAATCCTCATGCCTTTTAACTACTACTTACTCTGACTTGTGCCTTGAACTGCCTGGTTTGCAGCCAATGTCTATTACTTTTTTTCAATTTTATACACAATTGTCTTGTATCATTGCACCTTACAAGGTTTAAAAGAGAGGAGTGATGTTCCTTTGATCTTGACCTATAATCTAGTTCCATGCTGGACTTGCCCACACAATGTTACAATTGCCTGTTTGTCTGTTCTCAGTTGTTTTGTGATATGAATGATGTTATACTATGCTTACCGTATTATGAACTTTGTCTCTTTATCCTTAGCTGTCAATACAGTGTGAAGAAATAGACAATACATTAGCGATGGTACATGGTCATATGTTTGGAACCCGATTTTATTATGTACTTTGCAGTAAAATACAACTAATATTTTACATGGGTTCACCAGAATAAGTTCTGTATATAGACCGAAGCTATTTTTTGGTTTTGTTGCCTCCTTAATATCTTCTGTTCTGCTACTACCAATGTAAAAACTCCACTTTTCAACAAGCTATGGAAAAAATGGTGGAACCGTCACCTTCTGAAGGTGGCGAGGCAACTATAACCGCAATGTTAGCTCTTGCTGCATTGGGTTAGTACCTGTCCACTAACAGTGCCAAAAGCACGTCCTTGTGTAATACTGGGTTGGTTGTTAAGGTAATCTCGTCCAAACTGCCTCATGATCAATATATGCAAGATCAAAACAATGTTATATTTGCGCTCCAGACACAAGCCCATTCCCTAACAGAGACCCTTTGTGAAACAAGGACAGACATTGTTCGATGTCGTCAAGAAATGCATGGTTTTGAAACCAGACTATCAGACATTCGCTATGTTGTCCATAAGCCTAGGAGAAATGAAGGCGAAGGTTATGGTGCTCCATCGGACAATACAGCATGAAAATAACAGTCAGGTCAAATGAACTGAGCTTCTGAACTTCTGGTGGTGCATTTATCTGCCAGACTATTAACTTTTATGCCAACCTTCCTTTTGTTTATAGTTGTAATTTTTTTTTTGCGATACAAAATTTGTTATTAACGTGCAGCCATCGGCTGAAGAAAACAGCAAGCCATTTTTGTATAGTGTAGGGTGTTCCCTATATTTGCACTGGTGGCGATCTTTGATGCTCAGTGGATGTAATCTATGCAATCGCCTTCATAGCCTAGCATTAGTTTCGGGCTTATTTATTTCCTACTCTTCTTTTTCCTTGGTTTGCTAGTGGCTTCAACAACCATGGGCCATATACGGAACGTGGTAACCTTGACCCTGCTACGGGCCGTAGGATCCATGGGCCCCCTACGGGCCGTCGATAAATGGGCCTCCAATAGGGCCATATAATCGGTGGGCCTCGGGCCGTCGGATAAATGGGTCTACATGGGCCATAAACGAACGTAATTGGTAACTGCCCAGCACGCTAGCGGGCCGTTAACAGGCTGGAGGACAACAAAGGCTTAATTCTGTCACAGGCATAATGGGTCGTTAATGGGCCAGAATATAGGACAGGCTGGAAACGGCGCAACGGGTTAATAGGCCAGAAACGGACCGACTCTTGCCACGGGCCGGATATGGCCCATTAGGGGAACAGGCCAATAACGGGCCAAGTAATCGAGGGCCGGAAAGGAGCCCAAGAACGTATGGGCCGTCAGTAGGCCAAAAGCTCACACGGGCTGGAAAAGGCCCTTGTGAATCATGGGCCGTTAATGGGTACAAAAAAATTTACTGTTCATTATGGGCTAGAGTCACCGTGGGCCTCTAAAGGGCCTAAAGATACGAAGGCCTCATATGGGCTGAAAGACATCATGGGACATACATGGGCCGAAAGTGAAACGGGCTGGCGTTATATCTGACGGCCCACATGACGTTGTTGGGCCGATTTCTAGTGCCCTAACGGGCCGTGAGTTACTGGGCCGTGAAATGGGCTATTTGTGAAGAGACCGTTAACAAGCTTTTCATGGGTTAGCCCACTAACTTTTGACCAAGTCAAACGGGTCGGCCTTTGTAAGCTAATTGGGCCAGTGGTGGGCCGTTGCACGTGTCGACATATCATAGGCGCCTATCTGACCCACTGACAAGATGACACGTGTTTCCTCCGGCCAATCAGAATTTTACACGTGGAAATTTCCCATTGGTCCGGGCTGTTAACGGGTTATCAGATCCAAAACCGGAACCGGTAGCTTAACGGCGACCCGTTATGGTGGATGCCACGTGTCGGTCACCCTTGACAAAAGCACTTTTGTGATGCGCGATTTATCGTCATGGAAGTGGACACTTCTGTGATGATTATTTTGGTAATGTCATGGAACACTTCTACGATAGCATAGGTATGACTATCTTGATTCTGTCATAAAATCATCATGGATGTACATGCATGACAGAAAACGTGACCTACTGTGACAAACACGTATCATCACAGAAGTGTATTTTTTTGTAGTGAATTAATTTTATGTCGTAAAAGTTTCTCTTTTTAAGACAAGCGGTATCATACAAAACAAGCATGCTCAACTAATGATTTCCCCTCAAATAAGCTATTTGAGTTTTCAGCACGAGCACAAATGGATCAAAGATGATCCATGTAAAAAGCTTTAGTGGTATGGTTTATTTTGGGTGGTTCCTCAACCACTGGGTTAGCAAGTACAACTCAATTTTTTGCTATTTTACGTTTCCAACCCATAACTGAATATACAAAACAAGAATAGAAAATAAAATCTACTTAGTGATAAAGCCAACAAGCGCACACGAACATATTCACACCATGCTATTGCTCACCGGCTATGGCGCTAGAAAAAACTCTTGATATCCCAGAATTGTAGGGAAACAATTGTAGTTTTTTTTTGGAAAATAAGAGTGTCAAACCCAACGAGGAGCTAAAGGTAGAATTTATATTCTCTTCAAGTTCTATTGACCATCGATACAACTCTATGCACATTAAACATTTGCTTTACCTAGAACAAGTATGAAACTAGCAGTACTTTGTAGGTGTAATGCTAGAACTACTTTGCGAGAATAAAACTAGGAGTACTTAGCGAGAAAAAACTAGGAGTAATTTGCAAGATAATAAAACTTAGTTGTTTAGCAGAAAGCTTTTTGTGGAAGGATGAGAAAGATTGTCCATAGACAATTCAGTATAACAAAATAGATACTTATCATATGCCATGAGGGAGAGACATATGCTAACATACTTTCCGTACATGGATCACATGTTCTTATGATTAAAACTCTAGCAATCAACCGCAAGACCGCATCAAATATCGATGTTACCAGTAATGCTTGCACCTTTTACTTTTCCATTGAATCCTTGGGTAACGGAACATTCATGAAGGGCCAGGGACTCTATATAAGGTGCCCCTCTCCTCCTGCACAAGGGTTCGCACCCCCTATAACTCATCACTCCAGATAACAAAGCTCCCGCAGCATCGAGACGTAGGGTCTTTACCACTTCCGAGAGGAGCCTGAACTCGTAAATATGAGTGTGCAACCACGCCGTAGCCAGGCTCTGCCCTCTCATACGTACCCCGAATCTCTACTGTCAGATCTGTTCCCACAATAGTTGGCGCCCACCTTGGGGCAGGCGTCTAAGCGACTTCTGACGTGGTTGCGTTCTTTGAACTCCTTCATCATGGTTTCCGGCAGCGGATTATCCATGGGTGGCGAGATCCGTCTTGGGCCTCTCAGTTTTGTCGTTGACTATTCGGCATGGCTCCACGAAGCCCCTCTAGACATCGAGGCACTCCCTATTCGCGGGGCGGTGCACTTCCGTGCGAGTTCCTGCGGCGTCCTCTCCGGTAGCCGTTGACTCGGTATTAGTTGGCTCCGGCGGTCTTTTACCTCCCCGTTGTTCGCCGATGCAGGCGATCCGGTCGCTCGCGGCTCCAATGATGGGTGAGGCATGCGGTGACCCGTTAGTCATCCACTCTACAGATCGTGGTAGTCAAGCCCAATGAATCCCTCTATGACTTGACCGATCCGTTATCTGACCACTCGGATACTCCTTTCAAGTGCGAAAGCAACGACCCGGCGGCGGAAGTTCTGGTGATTGGCTCTCAATGTAGCCTACTATGATTTCCCCGTGGTGGAGATGGGAGCGGTGATCTATCGCATGTCAACAACGAGTATTACCCGCAACCTCTCACTGCGGAATAAAGGGAAGAACTACAACGCAGGAACGAGCAAGTCCTTCACACTCCCATCGCCAGCACGACCGCTGAAGCCCAGCCTTTGGAAGCTGTGCACATAACCATTCTGGCTAAGCAGACGCGTCTCGAAGAGCTCCAGAAGTCACTACATGTCGGTGGAAACGACACCTATGGGATCACGGGGAATCCCTTCTATGATCGGCGGGCGCGGGGCTATGGAAAGAGCAGGTTTAAGATATCAACACGGGAAATTTCCAGGTTCGGGCCGCAAGTGATGCGTAATACCCTACTCCTGCTGGTTTGTGTTTATCTGGTGTTTTTAGACTGGCTACAAAGCGTGCAGGGTCCAAAAAGTCTGAATCCTCTCACAGTACGCCGCGGGCCTCCTTTTATAGTCAAAGGGGCTGCCACAGTGGCACACAGGAGGTGGAAAGTTGTACAGTAGTTGAGTTTATCTCTGGCACCGTAGGACAAAATGCATTAAATGCACTACTTAGGTGTCCTTTAACTTTATCGGGGACGGCAACGAAGCCCGTCTTGTCCGTCGCCACTTCGCCTTGCTTTGACAGGCGTCCAGGCCAACGAGGCATGCAGTGCCATGTAGGCTGGCAGGCTGCTGAGTTGGTGTGGTGGCAGGGTCTTCACGTAGATCTGCATGCCACCACGTAGGTGCTTGACTAGTTGGCTTAGGAGCCATGTACTGCCACGTGGGTACCTGCTTAGTTGGTGGGTCGGCCGCCGAGCTGGGGCGGTGATGGGGCGGCAAGGCCTTGCCGCGGTCTTGCTGATATTCCCGACAAGGGTCTTGCCGGGGCCATGTGGGCACCCTCGGCAAGAGTCTTGCCGGGGCCTCGTGGGTATCTACGATAGGGGCCTTGCCGGGGCCTCGTGGGCATCCTCGGCAAGGAGCCTCGTTGTTGTCTTGTTTCCTGGTTCCTATCTAGGCCTTGCGGGCCCTTTGTCTTCACAATGATCTGCATGCCACCATGGAGGAGCCTCCGAGCCTTGGTTCCAATGTGGTTGATGGCGTCGGAACTCTTAGACACAAGGGTGGCGGCCTCATTCGTGTTGGGCAAGTTGCCCCGACAAGGCTCTTGCCGGGGCCGTGAAGGCCACCCTGGCAAGGGCCTTGCCGGGGGAGTTTCACCTCGCCCCTCGTTGGTAGCCTTGTGTGTTTGCTTCCTCTTCTGTCCCGCCAAGCGCGGCCGCAGGCGTGTGGCTGCGACTGCCCGCGCACAAGTAAAGGGGTACAAAAAGGACCCCTACTTTTGTACACCAACAAGAGCCCCCGGGCCTGGGTCACATATAAGCGCGGAGCGTTATTGGGCAGGCCGAGAACTGTGCGGGGGCGTGCGCGCGGCGGAGTTTTACCACAGTAACTCCCTTGCCAGTTGCGCTTCCCCACGACCCGCGTTGAATGCGTGACGTGGGGGTGGTGAGTGGGGCGGTTGCTGGACGCCTGCGTCACATCGTGGTAAATGGTAAAGAGGCGCCCCGCGCCTTCCCCATAAAAAGGAGAAAGCGCAGGCGCGTTGCTCATTTACCCCGTGTGCCTTCTCCAATCTCGGAACCGCCGCTCCCTTCTTCCTCCTCAAGCTCTTGCCTTTGCTCGCCGCTGCCGCGCCCTCGCTGCCCTTTGTCCTACATCCCCTCTCAGTCGCCATGGCGCCCAAGACAGGCAAAGGCAAAGGGGTGGCCAAGCATGTCGGGGAGAAAGAGGTGCCGGAGAGCGAGTTGGCGGTGCTGCGGACACAACACGCCTATTTCCCCTCGACGGTCGATGCGGTCCACCTCAGGGACTACTTCAAGCCCCTGTGGGGGAGGAAGACGACGGGGCACCCTACCACGCACATCGTCCCTGCCGATTTTGCCAAGGCCGGCCCAAATCGGTACCCCTTCTTCGTCAATTACTTTTCTTGTGGGATCTGCCCCCTTTCTCTGATTTCTTCAACACATCATGCACACCTACGGCTTTCACCTCCTCGACTTCACGCCGAATGTGGTGGCATGCATGGCCTTCTTCGCCCATCTCTGCGAGGGCTTTGCCGGAGTGCTCCCCAGCACGGTGCTCTTCCGCCACTACTTCTATCCTCGCATCCAGCTAGGGGACGCAATTTCTGGGTGCATCACCTGGATCCCGAGGACCCAGGAGAAGGGTACGTACCCGGAGGGTGCCCAGAAGGAGAGGTGGGACGAGTGGCGGGGCTGGTGGCTTTGGATCAGGGAGAAGGATCCGCATGAGTTCTGCCGAGTTCGTCACAGCCCGCTGACCCGCCGCAAGGACTGGAGCGACCTCGACACCAACGACAAGAAGCTCACGGTCGCCACCACCAGGATCCATCGCCTCACCATAGTCGGGCTCATCCTTGAGATGATTGGGGCCGATTTCATCCGTCGCCGAATCGCCCCGCTGCACAACAAGGGGAGGCCGGCCTGGGACTTCAGGAATGCGGCTGATGTCATGAGGCTTCGCCCTGGCCTAAAGCATAACTTCACGGTGCTGGGGCATGCCCATTTTTGTTAGAGGCTCTTCCAGCTCAATGTGGACGATGACAGGGCTGAGAGGATCGGCAGGGCGCAAAGACCGGCAAGGTCGTCAAGGGACCCCTGTTTGGGTTGCCGGCAGGAGTGGTCCCGCTGACCAACAACTCTCGCCAGTCCGCTATCATCGCCATGATGCCGGACTTCAACGCGCACGACCTCGACCCGGCCTGGCGTGAGCCGCCAGCAGAGAAGGTGCAGGAGTTTTTTGACAACTTGTCGGAGGACTATGTCCGCGACGAGCGGCTGCTCATCCGCGACACCACCAAGGAGGAGCTGGACTACATCGCCGCCAGGGCGGCGGAGTGGCAGTTCACTACAAAAAAAAGACACATCCGTGACATTTTGGGCCGAACGAAATTTTTTTGTCATACTTATGACACTTCTATGACGATAATTGTGACAAAACCCGGTATCATCATAGATGTGGTGGGCTCCTACTTCTATGACAAAAAATCATGACAGAAAATGGGCTTTTCGTCCTAGGCGGGCGGAGACGCAGCTGCATGACATTCTTTGGCCGTCCATGACGGAAAAAACCATGGTAGAAGCGAGGCGAGAAATTATCGGGTGTTCCGATTCACGGTGGGTGGTCGGGGCCGAGCGATGCGCGTTTCTCTCGTACACGTACGCGCATGTGTGCGAGGCGTTGGGCTCTAACTAAACCCGAGCGAGGCGATGGGCTCTAACTGAACCCGAGCGATTGCACTAGCTACGTTACTGAACCCGATCGAGCGATTCCTTCACTACTACTGATAACTGAAGCCGATCGATGCTGCCTCTGGATGAACAGTGAGTGTTGCTGGGGGGGTTTTGATGAACAGTTCCTAGTGAGGGTTGATGAACAGGACCCCGTGGTGTTGCCTTTGGATGAACAGGACCCCGATCGATCCAGCCGGTTGGGGCTGGATGAACAGGACCCCGTGGAGGGCTGGATGAACAGGGGCGACCCGTGGAGGCTGGATGAGCGATGAGCGGTGGAGGGCTGGATGAACAGTAGCCCGTGGAGGGGTGGTTGAACAGGAGCCCGTGGAGAGGGCTGGTTGAACAGTAGCCGTTGGAGTAGCGCGCGGTTTGAGGCTGGATGAATGATAACCCACAAGTATAGGGGATCGCAACAGTTTTCGAGGGTAGAGTATTCAACCCAAATTTATTGATTCGACAGAAGGGGAGCCAAAGAATATTCTCAAGTATTAGTAGTTGAGTTGTCAATTCAACCATACTTGGATAAATTAATATCTGCAGCAAAGTATTTAGTAGCAAAGTAATATGGAAGTAACGATAACGGTGGCAAAAGTAACAGTAGTAGTTTTGTAGCAAGCGTAACAGTGGCAACGGAAAAGTAACTAAGCAAAGAACAATATATGAAAAGCTCGTAGGCATTGGATCGGTGATGGAGAATGATGTCGGATGCGATTCCTCATGCAATAGTTATAACCTAGGGTGACATAGAACTAGCTGCAATTCATCAATGTAATGTAGGCATGTATTCCGAATATAGTCATACATGCTTATGGAAAAGCACTTGCATGACATCTTTTGTCCTACCCCGCAGCGGGGTCCTATTGGAAACTAAGGGATATTAAGGCCTCCTTTCAATAGAGTACCGGACCAAAGCATTAACACTTAGTGAATACATGAACTCCTCAAACTACGGTCATCACCGGGAGTGGTCCTGATTATTGTCACTTCGGGGTTGCCGGATCATAACACATCGTAGGTGAATATAGACTTGCAATATAGGATCAAGAACTCACATATATTCATGAAAACAAAATAGGTTCAGATCTGAAATCATGGCACTCGGGCCCTAGTGAGAAGCATTAAGCATAGCAAAGTCATAGCAACATCAATCTCAGAACATAGTGGATACTAGGGATCAAACCCTAACAAAACTAACTCGATTACATGGTAAATCTCATCCAACCCATCACCGTCCAACAATCCTATGATGGAATTACTCACGCACGGCGGTGAGCATCATGAAATTGCTGATGGAGGAAGGTTGATGATGATGATGGCGACAGATTCCCCTCTCCGGAGCCCCGAACGGACTCTAGATCAGCCTTCCCAAGATATATTAGGGCTTGGCAGCGGCTCTGTATCGTAAAACGCGATGAATCCTTCTCTCTGATTTTTTTTCTCCATGAACGTGAATATATAGAGTTGGAGTTGAGGGCAGTGGAGCACCAGGGGGCCCACGAGACAGGGGGCGCGCCCAGGGGGTAGGCACATCCACACCCTCGTGGACAGGGTGTTGGCCCCCTGGCCTTGATTCTTTCGCCATTATTTTTTATTAATTCCAAAAATATTCTCCGTGAAGTTTTAGATCATTCCGAGGACTTTTATTTCTACACAAAAATAACACCATGGCAATTCTGCTGAAAACAGCGTCAGTCCGGGTTAGTTCCATTAAAATCATGCAAGTTAGAGTCCAAAACAAGGGCAAAAGTGTTTGGAAAAGTAGATACGATGGAGACGTATCAATGAACAGGAGTCCGTGGATGAACAGTCGCAGGTGGTGGCTGGACTAGATCGACGGGGGATGAACAGTAGCCCTGTGGAGGCTGGAGGGGGTCGACGGTGGAGATGAACAGTATCCCATGGAGTCCCGTTTTGCGGTATGCCACACCCCTCCTGATGAACAGGACCCCCGTTTCGACCGTAGCGCTCCAACACAAGTCCGTTTCCTCCGTTTTATGGTACGCCACACCCCTCCCGATCAACAGGACCCTGTTTCGACCGTATGAGGTCCAACACTAGTCCGTTTCCTCCATTTTGCGGTATGCCAGACCCCTCCCGATGAACAGGATCCCGTTTCGACCGTGGCTGGTCGAACACAAGGTCGTTTCCTCCGTTCTGCGGTACGCCAGGCCTCGCTTCCATCGGTTGTTCCGTCCAAGACGGCTGGCTCCCACGCGTTCCGTTGCCTCCCGATGAACACGACGCATTCCGTTGCCTCCCCATGAACACGACGACGACGCAGTTTCTCCGTTTCGACACAGCCATCTACACGCGCCCTGGTCGTATGTATGCGCGAGTAGGCGTTCGAGACCCCGCCAGTATGTACGTATGTGGCCGTATTTTCTTTCTTGCACACTGGCCGCTGTACGTACGTGTACATGCTACATGCGTGCCTCTACTACGACACATGTGCGCCTCTACATCGACTAGTAGCTACGTACACGTTCGCGACCAGAATGACAACGCTACGTACGCTTCGACCAGGTGGGTCCCGACTGTTAGGCACTTCCTTGCATCAGAAGATGTAGCTGGTGGGTCACAGCAGTCAGGGGGTGAATCCTTTTTTTTGCCCGAACACACTTCCTTGCGTGCAAAGATGTAGCTGGTGGGTCCTAGCAGTCAGGGGGGAAACGTTTTTTTTTTCGTGAAATACGGTGGCCCGTCCGATGGGTCCCCGCTGTCAGGTGGAGGAATAATTATTTTGCACATAATAAGGAGGCACTTCCTTGCAGCTGCCGTGGACCCAGCTGTCAGCCTCTCCACGTATACTACACTTCCGATGGAAGTCGTTCGTTGACCACATTGACCACACCGCGCCGAGAGCACCACGGCGGTGGACAACGGCGAGGCCTAGGAAGGGGACGACGCAGAGTCGGGGAAGACGCGGCAGTGGATACCCACGCGGAGAGGAGTATGAGGGTTCACTGGTTCGGCTGCGGTGTGAGGCTGCCGTCGCCGCAGAATAACAGGGGGTGTGGGTGAGTGGAGGGATGGCCTGGCCAACGGTGGGAGTAGTAGGGGCGGTGAGGCCTCCGCGCCAGCATAGCCGGCCATGGGAGGCAGGAGCAGGAGGCACGACCGGCGCTGCTTTGGGCGGCTAGAGCAAGAAGACCAGAGGTTGAAGAAGCACGACGGCCGTTGGATGGACATCGTCAGTCCTTTGTAGCTAGAATCGTTTATATTGACTAAGTTGACAAAGCCCTTGGTACGCGTCAACTTAGTAGGCCCACAGGTCAGCTTCCGAAACGATGCGCCCCAGATGTCAGGGGGAGGAATCATTTTTTGGGCAGGTGAAGCTAAAATATCCGAGATTGAATAAGAAGCACGGCATCCTTTGGATGGACATCCAACGGCCACAGTTGCTAGAACCGTGTGTTTACTATAAGTTGACAAAGCCTTGCATACGCGCCAACTCTCTTTTTTTAGGGGACGTGTCAACTTAGTTAGGCCACAAGTTTGTGGCAGAGAACTTATAGCCCATTTGAGATTTGTAAGAATGTGCAGCCAATTTTTGAATTCTAATGGAATTTACTACAGCCCATTTACAGTTTGTTAAAAGTACAGCCCATTTCAACCAACAGTCCAAAACAGAATTCAATAAAATTTCCCACAGTTTGATGGGATCCGAAATATTTTTATCCCGGAATTTCTAGTTAGATTAAATATATTTTCAATATAAATTTATATTACGTAAAAATCCAATGAAACATTGCGCTCGCAACAATTAATGAAATTAAAATTTTAAATCCAAAAATAATATTTTTTAAACTAATTACGTGTTTGGTGCACTTTTTGTAGTTGTTGCCCAGCTTTTATAATTACATCCTATTTATTATTTCTTAAAACCCATTTTTTTGTTAAGTCTAATGCATTCCTCCTAGGAAAGATTTGCAGCCCAGCGGGGCGGAGAATAACAACTTGGCCTTGCCTAGGTATTCCTAAAAAAAGTATAGCTGGCCTGGATATCTTGCATGGGCTAGACGGGCCACAGCCCAGATATACGGCGCCCGCTGCTCATTCAGGAAGCCAGGATCATAGGGCCACGTGTCCGTGACGGCATTGTCGTTCGCTTGTTCACCAGTGCTCGTTAAGGAGACGGAGGTTGCAGCACAGGTCCTCCTGTGCTGGTAGCTCTTCCGCCATTAGGGCGTCGAAGTGCGGCCACACCTGCTCTATGGTGAACACGGCATGAACCGACTTGGACAGTGGCGCTGGCTCCTGGTCGGAAGCTACGTCCATTGTCTGATTGTCGTTGCTCAGCTCGGTGAGCTAGCCAGAAACCGGCATGTCCATTCTTGGGTGGCCCGGCTGCCAAGCACGAGTCTGGCCGATCTAGCCCACCGGACCGCCTCCCTCGCCGCCTTTCCGCCAAAGCGGTCGGCGCCTTTGCCCGCTTCTCGGTGAAGGCGATTGCTCCGCCTTCAAACGACACAAGTGCCGTCCGTCCGTCCTTCTGCCGCCCACATTAATGATACGCGGTTGCCGAGGCAGCTACTCAGGCGCCACACATGTGTTCCTCTGCCGCCCACCATTGCTATATAAACTGCTGTGCCGGCCATAGCCGCAGTCATCCGCATCTGTTCCCTTTCTCCTGTCAACACCACTACTGCCCACCATGGCTTCCTCGTGCTCCAGCGCTCTTCGGGACGGGCGGATGACGGACCACAAGGAGATGGCAGCCATTGCTGCCGACTGGCTGGCCGGCAAGCAGCCGGAGGACGACAATGTCCCAATAGAGAACATGGTAGTCGACGATCTGGCGCCAACCCCCTCCTCCGCGCCATCCTCGCCGGTGCATTGCACCATGACCATCGGCGAGGCATGTGCCCAATACGTGGACACGGTGAGGCAGAAGCGTCAGGAGCAGTTCCGGGAGGCGCAGGCCCACGCCGCCTACAACCACCATTTTCTCCAAGAGCACCTGCAGGCGGAGGAGCAGATCGCCGCGGAGCGGGCGGAGTAGGAGGACCGCTCAACTCGTACCGCTCCACCCACAAGGGCCGCCACGAGCGCTGGCTGTACCGCATGCGGGTGGCAGAGGCTGCGGCCGCCTACAAAGAGGGCGATGAAGAGGGGGAGGCGCTGTTTGGCGATAGCGAGGACGAGGCAGAGCACAATGCCGGCTCCGACGAGTCCTCGCTCTGCTGGCGTCGATGAGGCCCTGCTCCACCGAGGCCCCGCAGTGCCAACAACGAGGCAAAGGACACCGCCGGCTCCGCCGAGGCCCCACCCTGCCGGCAACAAGGGGGAGGATTTCCCCCCTCCGCCGAGGCGCCGCCCACCGGCAACGAGACAGAGGACATCGCCGGCTCCGCCGAGGCCCCGCCCCGCTGCCAACGAGGCCGCGCCACACAGAAAACGAGGAAGAGTAGAACACGGTAGGTCGCCGCCGCTCGGGTCCAAGTAAGGCCACCGTTGCTACCCTCCGGTTGAAGCCAAGCTTGGCGGGTTGACCACTGACGGCCAATTAGCTTCTTGGCGGCAGCGTGGAGTCGGAGAGCTATGTTGGAGAAGGACGCTGCTTCTACTTAACTGTTAGTGCAGTTGGCTGACTAACATGTGGGCCCAACAGGCATCTTGGCCACATGTCGATTCACATGCTGCACCTGCAGATAAATCACCAAGCTTTCTGCTTTCGACTCAGCCGGACACAGGTGGGTACCTTCGGTTAATTAATTATACCTCCAGCGCACCCCTTTTTAGTTGAAGAATGTATGAAATGTAATGAAATCCGACATGTTTATATGAAATCCGACCGTGTATGAATGAATTTATTTTGATTAGTTCGAATTCTTCTATCACTGGCATTGGATGAACATGTAAAACAATACGTACTAGCATTATTACCAGGGTGATCACCTCGTTTGCAGCAGTTTCACATGTACTCCCTCCGGTCCTTTCTAGTCTGCATACAAGTTTTATGCTGCGGTCAAAGTATCTCCACTTTGACCAATCTTATAGAAAAAAGTATGCACTTTCAGAATGTGCGAACTAAAAAGGAACAGAAGGAGTACAAAGAGTTTGAGCAGCTTTTTAGCGTTCATTTACATTGCAATCAAACACACAGGACTGGCAATTCATAGAGAACATTCAAAACAATCAATGATTATGCATCTCAGCGATTCACATGTCAGAGCCAATATTTGCTTCACAACTAAACAATAAAGAAAAATAGATCAACGCTGGCGACAAAGGGCATCCCATTCGAAAATATCAAACGCATGTCTTCTTGCTAAAATCAATGAGCAAAATTTGACAAGGTTGTCCCATTCCAAAATATCAAATTCCTATGATTGTGGAATGGGCAGGGTTTGCCATCAGCTCGGACATTGACATGGCACCTCGTGCTAAATAAACCAGCTGTTCTTTTTGTGCAGTTCCACCAAAATCAACCAAATTCTCCCGTAGCTTGTATGATTTCGCCCTTATATGTTGCAACGCCTTGAACTTATCGGCACCTCCTTTCTTGTGGTGGAAATGAATGATTCGATGTATTCATGAACATTTTGTGCAGTTCCCATTGAAATCAAGCTGAGCACCCCTATTTGCACAAATACAAAAAAAGTGATTAGTATAAAGCAAATTGTACAATGAATTGACAGTATAAACATGCACCTACATGGTCCATGTAGAGCACACTTTTAGAAAAATGGAACTCACCGGAAAGAATCCTAGAAATACATTGTACTCGCGCATCACAGCAAGAAAATGGAGATTTGTCAGTCCTTCTGAGCTGAAGTTAGTTTGGTCTTGTGGGGAGTAATGTAACCATCCTTCAATTGCTCCTTCTGATGAGAAGATAGACAGGGCTTCTTCATCCTGGCATAATCGGAACTAGTCACTTCAGGTACTCCATATTCTTATTTTTCAGAGGATGATCCTGTTGTGCAAAGACAAGAGGACAACTAAATGCTAGCATCCCTGTTTGCTCGAAAAAAAAGGAAAGGAAATATTTAAAACAGCAAAGGTGAAGCACTTCTCAAGGACTATACCACCTTTTCATGACAATATCTAAACAGTAGCACAACACCAATAGAGATGACAAAGCTCGATCATATGGATGAAATCAGTGGGCGAGTACCAACCTTTGTCAGGAGGCTTATTGTGTAGAGCATACAGATGAAGAACTTCTCCGGAACCATCTTGTGCAGTTCCACTAAAATATATGGTATCTTCAAAGAAGATCCCTGTTTGCACAAGTAGAGATAATTACGTATTACATTAAGAGTGGCATCAAATCAGTGGCAAAACAATTGCTTGTTCCACCATAGAAATAAATTAAGATGCAAAACTATATCATTACTTGTGTCATCACAGTTCCAGTGCTTCATTACAGCACCGGGAGTTGATTTTATTTTTTCTTCCACTTGTTCTTCCCCTTCATCACTTGGTTCAGTAACAGACAAGCTTCGCCTTCAATGTAAGATTTGGCATGTCAATTAGGTTGAACAAGTATAGAACTAAACAATGACAATAATTTTCTGATGAAAGTGGCAAAATACAGGCCAACAGTTGTGAAATATCCTTATCTTATCTCAATGGGATATTACGGTGCACATAGAGATTGGAAGTCTTGTCTCCATTTGTGCAGTTCACTAAAATCAAGCAACATTACCGTACAAGTAGCACAACATATGAAAGCACACTGCAGAATCATGTGAAAGAAGGCTAGTACTGACCTCTCATGACGCGGAATTCAAACAACTCACAAGAAGAAGATCTGAACCAAATTTGTCAACACGGATAGGAAGTAAGATCTCCTCTTGTGCAGTTCCACTAAGATCAAGCAATCAAGCAACGTAATCGGTGTGACATTTTGGTTGAACCGCACAAAACACTCTTAAAACAAGAGTGCTTTGTGCAGTGCAACAAAAGGTCACAATGGCAACAAGGTGAAGTAGATAACCCTGTTTACACAGAGGTGCAAAGGAAACAACTATTGGTCAATAATGGTGGATGACATAGAAGCCAACAAAAAGAAGCATCTACCTTATCTAAATGGGAAAGAAAGCAAGACAGTAGCATTTCTCAAACGGTGGCATTGATTAATATTAATAGAGAGATTATATTAACAATAAAATTTGTTAAACATGTAATTTGCTTTTAAGCGTGGCATTGCATCAATTTTCCAAATGACATTATTAGAGGGTGTTTGTTTACAGGGACATTTTGGTGGAGGGACTAAACAAATCCGTGTCAGTCCCATCTAAACCAAACAGGAGGGACTTTTAGGGACTAAAAGTGGGCATTTGGGACTAAAGAAAGAAGACCCCGAGGGAGAGTCTTTTGGGGACTTTTTCCAACAGTTGCCTCTGCCACGCATCGCACCTTGTCTCTATTAGTTCATTACTAGGGGTAACATGGTCTTTTAGAATGTCATTTAATAACCTCTAGTCCATGTTTAGTCCCTCGAACCAAGCAGGTAGGGACTAGGGAGTTTTTAACCAAACAGGGCCTTACATTAACAACAACTAAAGAGTTGCATGGGGACGGTGGGCCTTTTGACACCATGTACATCTACCGATGTCTTGGGGTGATCTGCAGTCTGTTGCAACAAAGAACAAACAACCAAGGAGCATATTTGTGTTGGTCCGAGTTTTGTTATCTTTAGACACCTTTCCTTATGTGAGCGCATCAAATCTAGTCCTGCTCAAACTCTACAGCCTTGTCCCCCAAAACAAAAGATCAGTTTGTTACAGACGTGCGTACTACGTTTGTCATTGTTTTCCCTTTTCGACCAATATAGGTGCTGGATAGCCAGTCTGTACTAGTACTTTCCCCCCTTCCTTTCCTCTTTGAACCACGTCCTAGATTTATGCTATACAACTTTCCCCACTACTTTCCCCCGTCCTTTCCTTTTTGAACCACGTCCTAGATTCATGATATACAAATTTTCCCAGTACTTTCCCCCATTCCTTTCCTCTTTGAACCACGTCCTAGATTCATGGTATACAACTTTCCCCACTACTTTCCTGTTTGATCCAACACCTAGATTCGAGTGCAGAAGCGGAAAAAGCCCACATGCAGCTAGAGCAATGCATATGGAGTAAGTAAATTATACCTTAAGGTTCTTGGGGTGTGGTTCGATTGGGCACGGAGGCCGTTCGCCCACACTATGTCTGGCGACGAAGAAGAAGGGTCGAGGCCCTCCCAGCGCCCTTGTTGGGTGAAAGTGAATAGCTGCGCCGGTAGTGGATTCCCTCCCTCACCGACGGCGACAGCGTTAAGCCTCCTTCCCTTCCCAGCGGACGGATCCTACTCGCTCTTTGACCAGCAGTGAGGGGAGAGAGAGAGGCCAACGAAGTCTTGTTTAGATCTGGAGAGGGTGAGAGAGTGTGAAGAGAGCAACTACAAGCAGAGCAGCAGTGAGGGGAGAGAGAGAGGCCAACGAAGTCTTGTTTAGATCTGGAGAGGGTGAGAGAGTGTGAAGAGAGCAACTACAAGCGGTAAGACTCCAGCGTGTATATATATACTAGAGAGAGTGTGAAGAGTGCAAACCCTAGAAAACAAGCACCGAGGCTGCAGCTGATCGTATAGCTCCGTATCCATCCATTTTGACCAGTCAAAGAATCCTCCTGGCACGAATTATGCTCAAGTGTAGTTATCGAACCCGAGACCTCAAGTTTGATGAGCGAACAGGCTAACCAGCTACACAACCCTCCCGTTATGTTCAACGAGAGGAAAATAACATTTTATACAATCCTGCATTCATGTGACAAGCATGCCGTGTTTTTTTGTGTGTGTGGGAATCATTGGGATTTAAATCATAATCGTGTCATGTGACTTTGGTGGTAAGACTATCCACAATGGTGCACAAATAATGCAGCCTTAGTCACCTTACCTCTCTCCATGTAGTACGTTGGGTCCCACCTGTCAGAGGGTGAAACAAACAAATTAATAAGAAAAATTAAAACCGCCAGCGGTGTATCTTACCTCACACATCTCGCTACTGCTCGGGAACACTGTCCAATTGATCCCACTGTTCGCTCACGTACTACTTTAAGTGAATCCTTATTATAACATGCACACAATTTTGGGCACTTGTATTTGACCTAAGTCAGTGTGACACCGTATCTCGTACGACTCCCTCCGTCTAGGTGTAATAAGTCATGTTAGAAGGTGCAACGCAACCAAGGTGCAAGCAGATTGGAGGAGAAGGAAAAACTTGACCGGTCATTCCTCCAATCAAAGCCCTGATTTCTGTCTCTAAATGCAACAATTAATCCAAACAACTAAGAGATGCCATTTTAGCTACCATGCAGGGCCACGTATTAACTCGCATGCAAGCCGACTTTGATTTCTTGACTGATCAACGCGTAGTTGCACTCCATGCATTGAGTTTTCGGGGGAGATAACAAGGCAGAGTAAGGAGCGTTTGGTTACAATGCTTAGGCTGGTCATACTGGTGAGTAACTTGGACTAGTAACATGCATATGTTACTAGTCTATGTTACTACTACATGAAGTTTGCCGTTGGAAGCGAGCCGATCTGGCTCTCCTGAGCTAGCAAGGTTTTTCTAGCCCACCCAAGCTAGCTGGCCCACAAAAGCTAACATATTTTAACAGTTCCAAATGCCTAACCTTGCCCGGCTATGCTATAAGCTGTTCTTGCTAAGGATCTAAACGCTCCCTAAGTAACAACGCTCGCTAGCAACGAGGCCAGGAGGGGATTGAGATGCGAAGTTAATGGACGACGCCTAAACATTTTGGGAATATCTGATTTCTGTAAGATGACTTAACACCTAGACGGAGGGAGTACTATTCCTCAATCCAGGTTTGATGGAATATTCGTCACCTCTTCTCTTCTTGTATGTAATCCATTTGTACCTCACTTACTGTGGCTTCACACTCACACGATTTTCCTATTCTCTGAACCTGTGTGTGCGTGTTTGTGTGTGTGTGTGTGTGTGTTAAACAGCATGTGTGTGTTAGAGAGAGCGACAGATCGACCTACTCCTACAAATAGATGGTGTGTAGTGTATGATTTTAGCCGCGAGAGTCGGTGCATCCTCTCGTTTCCGGGCGTCCGGTAGGGACAGGCGGACAGCTGCCACACCCGCTCCTGACCAGCCTGGCCCACCCAAAGCCCCTCCATCACCCACGCGCGCTTCCCGGCCAAAACGGCCAGGGCCGCTCTAAAGAATCGGTGCCGCGTTCATGCCCGGGCAGTGCAGACACGACCTCTCACTGGCGCCTGCGTTGAAGGCAGAAGCGGATTCAAGAGTGATTGTTGCTTCGTCCGTCCAACTTACTGCTAGGTCTATGTGATTTGACGGCTCATTGGTCATTATTACTGAGATGGTCGGACTGCTGGATGTCCCACGCTTTCGACGAAAGGAGGTACTGCTAGATTACAATTTTCTCCATTCTTACGGCGGAGGAGTTCAAGAGCAGTGAAAACACGCAGGCTCAGTGATTACATGGACCACCTCACACTATCACCATATTTTCTGGACACCATACGACACCTAACTCTTTACATAGTACTCCCTCCGTTCCTAAATATAAGTCTTTGTAGAGATTCCACTAGGTGGACTACATACAGAACAAAATGAATGAATCTACACTTAAAATGCATCTATATACATCCGTATGTGGTTCATGGTGAAATCTCTACAAAGACTTATACTTAGGAACGGAGGATGTACTAGTATAGTAAGTACTGTAATTTATCAACGAGATAGTACAACGCTATGAAGCTTCCAGCTTCTGTTACATGTACCTTGCGTCCAAGGTTGCCCGTTGCAACATTTCATCAAATACAAAGGAGACTAACATGCATGCTATTGCATCTCAATGATTGAAAGATCATAGCAAATATCGGTTCCTCAAAAAGATCATAGCAAATATGTACTCCCTCCATTCCAAAATAAGTGTCTCAACTTTATGCAGGGGGTGTTTGTTTCCAGGGACTTTTTAGTGTAGGGACTAGAAAAAGTCCCTCTTAGAGACTTTTTAACCAAACAGGAGGGACTACTAGGGACTAAAACTTGCTTTTGGGACTTAATGAAGAAGACTCTCAAGGAGAGTCTTTTTGGGACTTTTCAATAATGCCCCTCCCTGTACCCATTACCCCTTCCCCATGGTGTTGTTTGGTTGTTATTTTTACGTATAGTGGGGGTAACATGGTCATTCAATAACCTCTAGGGAGGGACTAGGGACTTTTAGTCCCTGAAAACTCAGGAGGGACTTTTTAAGGAGTAGGGACTTTTTAGTTGGGACTAGAAAAATTCCTAGGACTTATGAACCAAACAGGGCCTCAATATGGACTACATACGGAGAAAAATGAGCTAATCTACACTCTAAAATACATGTATATACATCAGTGTTTGGAGTATGTACTGGTAGTTCATATTGAAATCTACTAAAGGACATATATATTCCAAACAATATGATAATCTCTCTAACTAAGGTAGTAGGGACGAGGAGTAAACGGAGGGAGTAGTAAAATTTTCTCCTTGTTCTGCGAGCCACTGCGCGCGTGGGCGAGGGAGCGGGCGTCATTACTACTACTAGTAAGCAAGCTTCACCTCATCCTGCGAGCCACCGCGCCCGTGGGCGGGGGAGACAGCGTACTAAGCAAGCTTCTCCTTGTTCTGTGAGTTGACAGGATACATCAAAAGTACTCCAGAGTATAGAGCCTTACCTCTAAGGTAGGCCCCACATGGTTTGCCTCTTTTTTAACATAACGCGTCAAGTCACAATTTTTTTTGTTCACCCGTGGTAGACGATCCTCCCTCCATCAAGTGGACAACCAGTACACATGTCAAATTACCACGTGGGCTGCCTTTTTGTACAGAAATGAGCTCCACCGTGTGCAAGTCTTGGTGTGGTTGGGAAAGAGGCAGAATGCGTGCGCCGTGCGTGCACCTCTTCTCTTCGTGCACGTCCCCCACCTACGTGGGTGTGTGTGAGAGAGATACAAACCTAGACAAATGGCTTGTGCGTTTGTGAGTGTTTTTTGTTTTTTTTGGGGGGGGGGGGTTGATTGAGTTAAAGTATTTGTGGGAATATTTGTCGATGACATCTCAAAAAAATGCATGCAATGTGTGTGAAATGGAGGTGTATCCATATCATATATAGAGGGTTGGGCGATCCACGAGAAGAGAGGGAGGGGTCATGGATATCGATAGAGTCAAAGAGGGGATCAAGTGGGTGTGTGCGAGATCGATGAGGAGAGCCATCGTAATTATCTCTCTCTCTCTCTCTCTCTCTCTGTGTGTGTGTGTGTGTGTGTGTGTGTGTGTGTGTGTGTGTGTGTGCAAGTCAAAGGTATAGGGCCTGGCAGGACCTCGATTCCAAGTCACATCGATCTAGCCGGTAACACCTCATATCACTTTGCGGCCTCACGCACGGTATTCCCATGGGTGTCGCCTTACCATGGCCCGGGACCGTTTGCGCCTTTTGGCTCACGTATATGATAGTGTCGCTAGCATCCATATAACAGAGAACCCGGGCCGACATGGCTAGTCGTGAACCCAAAGCGGCACTAACCCATGGGGACAGGCATACATGAATCAACTTCGAGCATGTCGGTCAGGAGCGTGCGAATCCGGGCTGTAATCTTGGGCTAACAGGACTCCGTGCTTAGGCTGTAGCAGGCTAGGCAGGACTCTGGATGTCACCGCGTGACATTTCCCGAAGGACGGAACCACGAGAACGAAGTGAAACACATGCCAGCCGGTCAAGTGTCATGAGCAGTAGTCTTTGGGCTAGCAGGACTCCGGTGAACCGGGCTGTAGCGGACTACTATGGCTCATCGAAGCACTAGACTACATTTCCCCATAAGAGAGGCTGCCAAGGATAAACAACTAGATTGTCGGATCCCACACATACCAAGCATTTCAATCATACACACAATATGCTCGACATGTGTAAATACAACATGGCATCACAACAAAACTCTACAACTCAAAGTACTTTATTTAAAGGCTCCGGAGAGCCATACATAACATGTTCATACAGATAGGGGTCACATGACCCGACACTCAAGTCATACAAACATACAAGCAAATGCGGAAGCAAACTGGTATGAGTACAGACACTAGAAACAAAGGAGGCTTGACGAAGCCTGTCTATCTACATAGGCCCTTCACAAGCTTAGATCACCACCTGGGTGGCAAGTCACTCGTCAACGTCGAGATCTACATAGAACCCATCGGAAGGGGCGGTATTGTCGTCTGGAAACATTAATTAAAGCAACATGAGTACAAAGGTACTCAGCAAGTCTTACAACAGATCCTACTATACATGCACATTCTCAAAGAAGGTAGTGGAGTTATTGCAGCAAGCTAGCTTTGACCCTTGGCTAAGCTATCCTATGAGACACCACTTGTAAAATAGTTTTCACACACGAGTCCACTAATCACCATCACAATACTCCACCGTGGATCCTCCCTCGTCATCCTACGAAGGGGCCATCCGCGGTACTCACACTTATCTTGAGTCTTTTAATAGTAACCATTTACTTGTCTATGAACTGCATAAGCGACCAAGAAGTCCTTTACAGCGGACGCGCCTATTCGAATAGTTTCATACCCTGCAGGGGTGTACTTCTTCACACATGCTTTCACCACTTATCGCCGTTTACACGACATGTACTCGGCAACCTTCAAGCGGAAGCCCAGCGAGGGTGTCGGCCACGACCTGACTAAACACACGAGTCCCTAGTCCAGGTTTATCGCCTATTCAGGTTCCATCCGCAAGGAAATCCGGCCGGGGTGTCCTCAACGGCCCCAAACGATGTGTGCAGGGTTCCCGAGACACCAAATGGGCGAATCGGTACACCGTGCCATGAGCCTACCGCATCACAGCCCATCCCTAAGGTCAGCGCTGCGCATGGCCTCCAGCAACTACAAACACCAAAAACTACTTGCAACTCCTGGACAGAGGACGGGGTGGTTAATAAGTCGAGAGAGTCAATTAAGGATCCCAATGTGTGGTAGTAGTTGAATCTTAAATCACGCATACAGATCTCAGTTCTTAAGGACGGTCTCAATGAAACAACCCACCATGTACTCCTACATGGCCTCTCATCGATACCTTTACCAAATCATGTTCAACACGTCACTGTCATTACCGACACAACTTTCCACCCTAGTTCATCACCCCGATGAGCCAGACCTGACACGACTCTAAGCATAGCAAGCATAGCATGGTAGGAAACACAAACATGGCTCAATCAACTCCTACACATGCTAGTGGGTTTCATCTAGTTATCTTGTGGCAATGACGGGTCATGCGGAGGAAGTGGGTTCAACTACCGCAACACACGGCAGTTTGAAGCAGCGTTGTCTTAATGCGATAACGAGAGCAGAAGCGAGAAGATGGGTTCGTATCAGAATGATCATTGGGGTTGCTTGCCTGACGGAGTGGTAGTGGAATGCTGCCCTTCGGTTGGATACTCGTGAATATCCTCGGAGGCAGAACCTACCACGAAGAACACATCGAAACACAATCACCACATGGCAATATGCAACAATATGATGCATGCAATGACATGGAAAAATGAGTGTGTTTGGGCTAATGCAACTTAGCACAGGTTAGTTTGAGTTCATTTGAATCAAGGATTCAAATGCTAACCCAAGGTAAGAGGTCATATTAGTGCATTTGCTTATTTCACCTAAACAGCAAGGTTAAAGTGTTCTGACATGAATGAAACAAGTCATGATGGAAAGATTGAATTTTTTTGATCAAAATTCATATATAAATCTTTGCATTTGGAGTTACAGATTAATTTCTATGAATTTTTGAAGTTTGTACTATTTTCTGGAATTTCCCATAAAGAATAATTCCAATAATTGAATTAATGCGTCAGGGTGACGTCAGCGGTGAACGGAGCTGGTCCAGGTCAAACTGACTAGTGGGTCCCGCTTGTCAGTAGTTAGTTAAACTAGCTAAAATTAGTTAGTGCTAACCCTAGGTTAATTAGCAGAGCAGGCCCCACTTGTCATAGACTCAGGGGGAAGTCAACCTGGGCCCACCCAGTCAAAGTCAACAGGGTCAAACCCGCCGGCGTTTAGCCGCCGGCGAGGCCAGACGCGGCGGTGGGAGTGCAGTTTCGTGCTCCGGCGACCAAATGGACGGCGGAGACCATCTACGGGACGCGGGGAGCGAGCCGCGTCATTTGGTGCCAGTGGTGGAGCTCGGGGTGGCCGGGAACATCGCCGGCGACGACCTTGGTGGTCGCCGGAGTCGGGTGAAGTCGAACCCGAGGCTACGGGGCACGGCGAGGCACGTGGAGTGGTGCTACGGGTTCCTGCGAGTGCGGGGAGTGTGTTGGACAAGGTGGTGTGGCCAGTGGCTGGCCGGAGTCACGTCGGTGACGAGCTCGGCGGCGGCGCGTGCGGTGGAGCTTCGTGCAGTCGCTACGGTGCACAAGAAGGAAAAGGAGAGGATGGGGAGGCAGCTGAGCTCACGGCGGTCACGTAGGAGCAAACTGCGCGGTCGGTGACGAGCTGATGCGGCGGCGACGACGAAGGGGATCTACGGCGGTGCTCGGTGAAATCGAGCTCGAAGAGGACGAAGCAGGGCGCGCGAGCGCTTGGGGCTCGGGCTGCTCGACGGAGATGGCGATGGCGAAGCTGTTGGACTCGGTGGCGCGGCGCGGGGACAACGGAGGACACGAGAACTATGGTGGCGCGAGCGCAGCAGCGTCGGCCATGGTGCGGGAGAGCGAGGGAGAGAGGCAGGGGGCGAGTGAGGTGTCCACGGGGTCGGGGCAGCGACGTGGAGCTCGCCTAGGTGTCCGAGGGGCGCAGGCGGCAAGCAGGTGGTGCCGTGGCGAGCTCGTGCTCGCTGGCGTCACCTCTGTGCCTGCCTGGCGAGGACGAAGCAGCTGGCTGGCATGGGCCAGCACAGTGCTGGGCCGGCCAGGTGGGTTGCGGCTAGGTAAGTTCCCTCCTTCTCCTTTATTTTCTGTTTCTATTTTTCTGTAAGTTTGTGGCTTTATTAAAAATAGTTAGACACTTACAAAAATCTTGGAAATAATCATAGGCTCTGTTTAGATTATTTCCAACAGCCCTCACTTATTTCTAGAATTATTTGGGCATTTAAAATATTTTATAGCATTTAAATGCCCAAATGCAAATAGGTAATGATTTAATCCAATAACCTTATGTGTCCTAGAAAAATGTGAACCCATTTTGTCAGAGGTTCTAACCCAAAACAAAAAGGGTGGACTTTTTAGAAGGGCATTTCAGGTTCATTGAAAATAATTTTAGTAAACCCTAGTTGTTTCCAGGGGGTGCTGGGGGTTCTGTCATCCCCATTTCAGGTTTCTGTAAAAGTAGACATGATGCAACACTCTAATGCATGAACTAGCTAGGATGTGACAACTCACCCCCACTCAAAAGAATCTCATCCCGAGATTTAGGATCCTCCGGGAAGAAGGTGGGGTACTCAAGTCGAAGAAGATCCTCCCTTTCCCAAGTATCTTCTTGCTCGGAATGGTGTGACCATTGAACCTTGAGAAACTTGATATTTTGGCGTCGAGTGGTAAGCTCGGCTTGATCAAGGATGCGAACGGGATATTCCCGATATGTGAGATTATCTTGGAGATCAAGCGTTTCGTGGTCCACTCCACGGATAGGATCCGAGAAGCAACGCCTGAGTTGAGAAACGTGGAAGACATCGTGAACTCTAGAAAGATGCGGAGGTTGTTCCAATTGGTAGGCAACTTCTCCTTGTTTGGCAAGGATGCGAAAGGGTCTAATGTAATGAGGAGCCAATTTGCCTTTGATACCGAAACGATGGGTTCCCTTCAAAGGAGTAACCCGAAGGTAAGCCTTCTCGCCAACTTCATAAGTCATGAGCTTATGTTTGCCGTTATATTGGCTCTTTTGACGAGATTGGGCTGTTTTCAATTTCTCATGAATAATGCAAACCTGCTCTTCTGCTTCCTGAATCATATCCGGGCCAAAGAGTTGTCTTTCCCCGGTTTCTGACCAGTTAAGAGGCGTTCGACACTTTCGCCCATAGAGAACTTCGAAAGGAGCTTTGCCCAAGCTAGCTTGATAACTATTGTTATAAGCAAACTCGGCGAATCGAAGGCATTTCTCCCAATCCATACCGAAAGAGATAACAGCAGCTCGGAGCATATCCTCCAGAATTTGATTGACTAGTTCTACTTGACCACTTGATTGAAGGTGGAAGGCGGTGCTAAAGGAGAGACAAGTTCCCATAGAATTTTGGAAACTTTCCCAAAATTGAGAGGTGAAGAGACTTCCACGGTCTGAGTTAATCTCCAATTGAACACCATGAAGAGACACTATTCGAGAGATGTACAAGTTAGCTAGCTGGCTAGCGGTTATACTCTCGCGAACAGGTAGGAAGTGGGCTACTTTGGAAAGCCGATCGGTAACAACGAAGATAGCGTAACTCCATCTCTTGGTCCTGGGAAACCCGGTAATGAAATCCATACCGATTTTATCCCATTTCCATTCAGGAATAGCCAAGGGTTGAAGGGTGCCAGCAGGCCGTTGATGCTCTGCTTTAACACGATGACAGACGTCGCAATTAGCAATGTATTGAGCAATTTCTCTCTTCATCCTAGTCCACCAAAACCTCTGGCGTAGGTCTTGATACATTTTAGTACTACCGGGATGAATGGTGAGAGGGGATTCATGAGCTTACTTAAGGATCAATTGTCGTAGATGTTGTTTCTAGGGAACAACCAAGCGGTTCTCGAAGAAGACAACACCTCGCTCATCCATGGAGAAACACTTAGCAGCTCCGCTAGCAATGTTCTCCTTGATCCGAGATATTCCTCTATCATACCGCTGAGCGGTTATGATTTGATCCATAAGGTTAGGTTTCACCACCAGGGTGGATAGGAATCCTCGAGGAACAATGTGAAGGTTAAGCTTACGAAATTCCTCGTGGAGAAGTGGTTGACTTTGTTGTAACATCAGGTTGTTACAATAAGATTTACGACTTAGTGCATCAGCCATGACATTGGCTTTGCCCGGGGTGTAAGTTATTCCTAAGTCGTAATCTGTGATCAACTCGACCCAACGTCTTTGCCTGAGATTCAAATCTGGTTGGGTGAAGATGTATTTCAGACTTTGGTGATCAGTGAAAATTCCGCAACGATTATCGAGAAGGTAATGTCGCCATGTTTTGAGTGCATGGACTACAGCTGCAAGCTCTAGATCATGTGTGGGATAGTTATCCTCATGTGGACGCAACTGTCGAGAAGCGTAGGAAATCACATGACGATCTTGCATGAGTATGCAACCTAATCCTTGTCGCGAGGCGTCGCAATAGATAACAAAGTCCTTAGAAAAATCTGGTGGTACGAGTACAGGAGAAGATGTCAGGCGTCTTTTCAGTTCCTGAAAGATGAACTCGCACTGAGGGGTCCGCTCAAACTTTTTATCTTTCTTGAAGAGTTTAGTTAGAGGTTTAGCAACTTTGGAGAAATTCTCGACGAAGCGGCGACAGTATCTCGCTAAGCCAAGGAAACTCCAAACTTTCTTGACCATTTCAGCTGGAGTCCAATCAAGGACAGCTTGAACTCGCTCGGGATTGACAGCAATACCCTTACCAGAGATTACATGGCCTAGATAGGTCACTTCTGGCAACCAAAATTCATACTTGGAAAATTTGGCATAAAGGCGATGCTCTCGAAGTTTCATCAATACTAGCCTTAGATGCTCGGCATGTTCTTCCTCATTCTTGGAGTAGATGAGTATATCATCGAGGTATACCACGACGAATTTATCCAAATACTCCATGAAGATCGAGTTCATTAACCGAGAGAAGGTGGTCGGAGCATTGGTTAAACCGAAGGACATGACGGTGTACTCGTATTGGCCATAACGAGTAACAAAGGCCGTTTTAGGAATGTCCCCGTTCTTGATTTTGATTTGATGGTAGCCAAACCTCAAATCCATTTTGGAAAAGACTGAGGATCCAGCGAGCTGATCATACAGATCGTTGATCCTGGGGAGCGGATACTTGTTCTTGATGGTGACCAAGTTGTAGGTCGGTAATTTACAACCATCCGATCCGTTCCATCCTTCTTCTTGACGAAGAGGACGGGGCAAGCCCATGGAGAAGAACTAGGATGGATGAAACCCTTTTTCAAGGACTCATCAATTTATTTCTTAAGCTCGGCTAGTTCTAGGGGTGCCATCTTATAGGGTCTTCTAGAGATTGGGACGGTTCCTGGAACAAGGTCTATCACGAACTCGACATCCCTGTCAGGTGGAACACCTGGCTGTTCCTCTGGAAAGACATCCGGGAAGTCACGGACTACCGGAATATCTTCAAGGTCTGGAAGAGGGTTGGCATTTAGGGAGTAAAGCTGACGCTCAGACACTCGGGTCATAACATTGACTGTCTTGCCCGATGGATGGGTGAGTTGAACAGTTCTAGAAGAGCAATCAATCTTAGCATAATGGGCTGACATCCAGTCCATACCCAAGATGATGTTTATGTCCGAGGACTTGAGAGCTATTAGTGATGCTAGGAAGACCAATCTATTGACAAGAATTTCATTTCCATGGCTTACTTGAGAGGTTTGCCATTTAGAACCAGGGGTTTGAATTACCATTGAGGTGGGCATGTCATAAAATGTGGTGTTGTGCAATCGAGTATAGCTCTCAGAAATAAATGAATGAGATGCTCCAAGATTTAAAAGAACGATTGCGGATGGCGATTAACAAGGAGCGTACCAAGGACGACGTTGGGATCATCATGAGTCTCCTCAGCTGAGACATAGTTGACATGGCCACATGCAGTGGTGGCTGGCTTGGCGTAGTAAGTCTTTCCCGCTGGCTTACCACGACCAACGGACTTTCCAGGCTGATTGGGGTTGTTCTGGGGGCACTCGCGCAGATAGTGACCCGTCTCTCCACACTTGAAGCATGTGACAACATTGGGGCGTGGAGCAGCACTAGCAGCGGGGCCAACATAGGTCTTGAGCAGTACATACTGCTGGTTGGGGCGAGGCGCCTCAAAGGATGGCCTCGGGGTGAACCTGGGTGGCAGTGCTGTGTTTGGAATCCAGACCCGGCGCTTCTGAGATCCAGAGCCGGATGAAGAACCAAAGTCACGGGAGTGCTTGCGAGAAGCTTCATAGTCAGTCTGACCTGTGTCAGCACTGATGGCCTTATTGACCAAGTTCTGGAAGGAGGTGCACTCGTGCAGACGAAGATCACGGCGAAGCTCGGGGCTAAGTCCCTTGCGGAACCTTGCCAGCTTCTTAGCATCGGTGGATACCTCTTCAGGGGCATAACGTGCTAGTTTTCCAAACTCACGGTTGTATGCATCCACAGTCAGTCTGCCTTGGGTGAAATTGCAGAACTCTTCCCTCTTACGATCCATGAGACCTTCCGGGATGTGATGCTCACGGAAAGCCTCACTGAATTCAGCCCAAGTAGTGATTTGGCCGACCGGGCGCATAGCCTCAAAGTTTTCCCACCAAAGGCTAGCAGGGCCTTCGAGGTGATAGGCAGCAAAGGTAACCTTATCAACCCGGCTACGTTGGCGTAACGTAGCTTATGGGTGATCTTTGTGAAGCCAATCATCCGCATCGAGGGGCTCGACGGAATGATTAAACCGGTGGGTACAACTTGACAAAGTCATTGATTGACACCAAGTCGTTCCTCTGGCGGCGTGCAATATTACGCTCAATCCGCCCAAAGAAGCGGTTAGTCTCACGCTTGTTTCTTTCCGCCTCCGGCCTTAACCCGGCCGGAGAAGGTGGTTGAGGCAGATTCTCATCCCTAGCTTCACTGGCTTCACCCTGCTCCGGGGCAGCAGGGTTGCTGCGGGTGTTGACCATCCTAGGAAAACAAGAAAACGATTTAGACAAGGATGGCAAAATCTTGGCAAGGACGTGCGGAATAATGCAAAGGAATTAGAATTTTCTAGGAGAAATTGGACAGCATAACGGCTGTAAATGCTCAGAAAAAAATTTGAGACATTCACAACAGTTTGCAAAACCACTCAACAACATCATATCAAGGTTCTGGTTCAACTTGCAACATACTAAAAGTAGTAGAAACTGAACTGAGGCTGGTAACCAACAATCCTATAAGTTACTACGGATTAGTAACACGTGAACCTGATAGAGAGAAGAGAGCCTAGTCCTTAACGCACGTAGAATGAGAAGAGAATGACATAGATAAGAGGGCATAAGGTAAAGGAGTAAAAAGAGCCTTACGTCCCTCCCCCAATCAATTCCCCTACATATAACTAAAGCATTTCTAGACTCGACATCGACCAGTTTGGCTTAACGAACCTACAGGTAGTCCGACTCTGATGCCAACGTTGTCAGGACCCCGATTCCAAGTCACATTGATCTAGCCGGTAACACCTCATATCACTTTGCGGCCTCAAGCACGGTATTCCCACGGGTGTCACCTTAACATGGCCCGAGACCGTTTGTGCCTTTTGGCTCACATATATGATAGTGTCGCTAGCATCCATATAACAGAGAACCCGGGCCGACATGGCTAGTCGTGAAACCAAAGCGGCACTAACCCATGGGGACAGGCATACATGAATCAACTTCGACCATGTCGGTCGAAGAGCGTCTTGAATCCGGGCTGTAACCTTTGGGCTAACAGGAATCCAACCCGGCTGTAGCGGGCTAGGCAGACTCCGGATGTCATCACGTGACATTTCCCGAAGGAACGGAACCACGAGCGAAGTGAAACACATAATGACGGATCCAAGTGTCATGAGATAGTGCTCGGCTAGCGAGACTCCGGTGAATCGAGTCATGGCGGACTATTATGGCTCATGGAAGCACTAGACTACATTTCCCCATAAGAGAGGCTGACAAGGATAAACAACTAGATTGTCGGATCCCACACATACCAAGCATTTCAATCATACACACAATATGCTCGATATGTGTAAATACAACATGGCACCACAACAAAACTCTACAACTCAAAGTACTTTATTTAAAGGCTCTGGAGAGCCATACATAACATGTTCATACAGATAGGGGTCACATGACCCGACACTCAAGCCATACAAACATACAAGCACATGCGGAAGCAAACTAGTATGAGTACAGACACTAGAAAGAAAGGAGGCTTGACGAAGCCTGTCTATCTACATAGGCCCTTCACAAGCTTAGATCACCACCTGGGTGGCAAGTCACTCGTCAACGTCGAGATCTACATAGAACCCATCGGAAGGGGCGGTGTTGTCGTCTGAAAACATTAATTAAAGCAACATGAGTACAAAGGTACTCAGCAAGTCTTACAACAGATCCTACTATACATGCACATTCTCAAAGAAGGTAGTGGAGTTATTGCAGCAAGCCAGCTTTGACCCTTGGCTAAGCTATCCTATGAGACACCACTTGTAAAATAGTTTTCACACACGAGTCCACTAATCACCATCACAATACTCCACCGTGGATCCTCCCTCGTCATCCTACGAAGGGGCCATCCGCGGTACTCACACTTATCTTGAGTCTTTTAATAGTAACCATTTACTTGTCTATGAACTGCATACGCGACCAAGAAGTCCTTTACAGCGGACGCGCCTATTCGAATAGTTTCATAACCTGCAGGGGTGAACTTCTTCACACATGCTTTCACCACTTATCGCCGTTTACCACGACATGTACTCGGCAACCTTCAGCGGAAGCCCAGCGAGGGTGTCGGCCACGACGACTAAACACACGAGTCCCTAGTCCAGGTTTATCGCCTATTCGGGTTCCATCCGCAAGGAAATCCGGCCGGGGTGTCCTCAACGGCCCCAAACGATGTGTGCAGGGTTCCCGAGACACCAAACGGGTGAATCGGTACACCGTGCCACAAGCCTACCGCATCACAGCCCACCCCTAAGGTCAGCGCTGCGCACGGCCTCTAGCAACTACAAACACCAGAAACTACTTGCAACTCCTGGATAGAGGACGGGGGTGGTTAATAAGTCGAGAGAGTCAATTAAGGATCCCAATGTGTGGTAGTAGCTGAATCTTAAATTACGCATACAGATCTCAGTTCTTAAGGACGGTCTCAATGAAACAACCCACCATGTACTCCTACATGGCCTCTCATCGATACCTTTACCAAATCATGTTCAACACTTCACTCTCATTACCGACACAACTTTCCACTCTAGTTCATCACCCCGATGAGCCAGACCCGACATGACTCTAAGCATAGCAAGCATAGCATGGTAGGAAACACAAAGATGGCTCAATAAACTCCTACACATGCTAGTGGGTTTCATCTAGTTACTGTGGCAATGACAGGTCATGCAGAGGAAGTGGGTTCAACTACCGCAACACACATCAGTTTGAAATGTGTTGTCTTAATGCAGTAAACGAAAGCAGATGGGTTCGTATCGGAATGATCAATGGGGTTGCTTGCCTGACAGAGTGATAGTGGAATGCTGCCCTTCAGTTGGATACTCGTGAATATACTCGGAGGCAGAACCTACCACGAAGAACACATCGAAACACAATCACCACATGGCAATATGCAACAATATGATGCATGCAATGACATGGCAAAATGAGTGTGTTTGGGCTAATGCAACTTAGAACAGGTTAGTTTGAGTTCATTTGAATCAAGAATTCAAATGCTAACCCAAAGTAAGAGGTCATATTAGTGCATTTGCTTATTTCACCTAAACAGCAAGGTTAAAGTGTTCTAACATGCATGAAACCAGTACACATGGAAAGATTGAATTTTTCTGATCAAAATTCAAATATAAATCTTTGCATTTGGAGTTACAGATTAATTTCTATGAATTTTTGAAGTTTGTACTATTTTCTGGAATTTCCTGTAAAAGAATAAATCCAGTAATTGAATTAATCATCGTCGACATTATGTCGAGGTGACGTCGGTCAACGGAGCTGGTCCAGGTCAAACTGACTAGTGGGTCCCGCGTGTCAGTAGTTAGTTAAACTAACTAAAATTAGTTAGTGCTAACCCTAGGTAAATTAGCAGAGCGGGCCCCACTTGTCATATACTCAGGGGGAAGTCAACCTGGGCCCAGCCAGTCAAAGTCAATGGGGTCAAACCCGCCGGCGTTTAGCCGCCAGCGAGGCCTGACGCGGCGGTGGGAGTGCGGTTTCGTGCTCCGACGACCAAATGGACGGCGGAGACCATCTACGGGACGCGGGGAGCGAGCCGCGTCATTTGGTGGCAGTGGTGGAGCTCGGGGTGGCCGGGAACGTCGCCGGCGACGACCTTGGCGGTCGCCGGAGTCGGGTGAAGTCGAACCCGAGGCTACGGGGCACGGCGAGGCGCGTGGAGTGGTGCTGAGTTCCTGCGAAGTCGCGAAGTGTGTTGGACATGGTGGTGTGGCGATGGGTGGCCGGAGTCACGTCGGCGACGAGCTTCGGCGGCAGCGTCTTGATGGGGCTTCGTGCAGCCGCTACGGTGCACAAGAAGGCAAACGGAGAGGATGGGGAAGCAGCTGAGCTCACAGCGGTCACGTAGGAGCAAACGGCACGGTCAGGGACGAGCTGATGCGGCGGCGGCGGCGAAGGGGATCTACGGCGGTCCTCGGCAAAGTCGAGCTCGAAGACGACGAAGCAGGGCGCGCGAGCGCTCGGGGCTCGGCCTGCTCGACGGAGACGACGACGGCGAAGCTGTTGGACTCGGTGGCGCGAGGCGGGGACGACGGAGGACGCGAGAACTACGGTGGCGCAGGCGTAGCAGCGTCGGCCATGGTGTGGGAGAGCGAGGGAGAGAGGCAGGGGGCGAGTGAGGTGTCCACGGGGTCGGGGCGGCGACGTGGAGCTCGCCCAGGTGTCCGAGGAGCGCGGGCGGCAAGCAGGTGGCTCGTGCTCGCCGCCGTCACCTATGTGCACACTGGCGAGGGCAAGCGGTGGTGGCATGGGCCAGCCAGTCTTTGGGCCGGCCAGGTGGGCTGCCAGGTGGGCTGCGGCCAGGGAAGTTCCCTCCTTCTCTTTTATTTTCTGTTTTCTATTTTTCTGTAAGTTTGTGGCTTTATTAAAAATAGTTAGACACTTACAAAAATCCTGAAAATAATCATAGGCTCTGTTTAGATTATTTCCAACAGCCCACACTTATTTTCAGAATTATTTGGGCATTTAAAATATTTTATAGCATTTAAATGCCCAAATGCAAATAGGTAATGATTTAATCCAATGACCTTATGTGTGCTAGAAAAATGTGAACCCATTTTTTCAGAGGTTCTAACCCAAAACAAAAAGGGTGGACTTTTTAGAAGAGCATTTCAGGTTCATTGAAAATAATTTTAGTAAACCCTAGTTGTTTCCTAGTGGTGCTGGGGGTTCTCTCGTCCCCATTTCAGGTTTCTGTAAAAGTAGACATGATGCAACACTCTAATGCATGAACAGGATAGGATGTGATAGGGCGACTGACCTACCAGAACGTCAGAGGGCACATGTCAAGTTTGTGTGTGGCAGGGAAACATGACTAGAGCGCTCGATGTATCGGTGTGTGTTTGTGGGAGGGGGTGGGGGAGGGGTAGGCAGAGGCCTAACTATAGAGGTAGAACGACTCGTATATGTGTTGATGAAAGCACAAGTGCTCCTTAGGTGGTTTTGGTAATTAATGTCAACATATCTCTTGTTGGACTAACACCTTTATCTAGTATGTTTCAGATAAGTTCAACAATGGAGTGGCATGGACTAAAGAATGTGGGAACTCCTTCAAGATGATAAGGACAAAGGATTGGCTAAAGCTTCAAGCTCAAGACTCCTCATTTTACATTTTAGTGATCCAAGATCACATTGAGTCTATAGGAAAAGCCAATACTATCAAGGAGGGATGAGGTGTTGCTTAATGAGCCTCTTGCTTCATTTGCTTAGTGATATGCTCCAAAACCCTCAGCTACTTTCTCACATCCACATATGTCCTAAAACCTAAAGTCAAACTCGGCCCCACTGATTCTTTCTATCCGGCGCCACCAAGTTTTGATGTCTTAGCCACTGCCACAAACCCTAGGCAAATCGGTTCTACCGATAGGGATCTCGGTCTTACCGAGATGGGATTGCAATCTCTCTTGTATGTCCATTATCAAAATCGGTCTCACCGAGTTTGAGAATCGGTACTACCGAGATTACAATGCAAACTTTCTGGTTGACTCATTATCAAAATCGGTCCCACCGAGTTTGAGTAATCGGTCCAACCGAGTTTGCGTGACCAACTCTGTGGTTAGCTAATTACCAAAATCGGTCTCACCGAGTTTGTGTAATCGGTCTCACCGAGATTACGTTATGCCCTAACCCTAACCATATTGGTCCTACCGAGTTGCATTTCGGTCCCACCGAAGACCCTAACGGTCACTAGGTTTACTAAAATCGGCCTGACTGAGTTTTATGATTCGGTCCCATCGAGATTGGTAAATTGTGTGTAACGGTTAGATTTTGTGTGGAGGCTATATATACCCCTCCACCTCCTCTTCATTCGTGGAGAGAGCCATCATACTGAACCTACACTTCCAGCATCGTATTTATGAGAGAGAACTACCTACTCATGTGTTGAGGCCAAGATATTCCATTCCTACCATATGAATCTTGATCTCTAGCCTTCCCCAAGTTGCTTTCCACTCAAATCCTCTTTCCACCAGATCCAAATCCTATGAGAGAGAGTTGAGGGTTGGGGAGACTATCATTTGAAGCACAAGAGCAAGGAGTTCATCATCAACACACCATTTGTTACTTCTTGGAGAGTGGTGTCTCCTAGATTGGCTAGGTGTCACTTGGGAGCCTACGACAAGATTGTGGAGTTGAACCAAGGAGTTTGTAAGGGCAAGGAGATCGCCTACTTCGTGAAGATCTACCGCTAGTGAGGCAAGTCCTTCGTGGGCGATGGCCATGGTGGAATAGACAAGGTTGCTACTTCGTGGACCCTTCGTGGGTGGAGCCCTCCGTGGACTCGCGCAAGAACTGTTACCCCTACGTGGGTTGAAGTCTCCACCAACGTGGAAATGCGATAGCACCACCTATCGGAACCACGACAAAAACATCCGTGTCTCCAATTGCGTTTGAATCCTCCAAACCCTTCCCTTTACTTTCTTGCAAGTTGCATGCTTTACTTTCCGCTGCTCATATACTCATTGCATGCTTGCTTGTTATGTATTGAAAATTTAAACTTTTTCCTAAACTTCACTTAAACTTTAATAAGGTTAAAAACTGCAACTTTGGTACTTAGTGTCTAATCCCCCCCCCCCCTCTAGACACCTCTTCTCAAGATCCTACAAGTGGTATCAGAGCTTTGGTCTCCATTTCCTTGGTTTAATCACCATTGGAGGAAGATGGATGAGTCTACTTGAAGTCTTAGTCATAGAGTGCCTATTCTTGATGGAGAGTATTTTCATGAGTGGAAAAATGAGATGCTTGTAATTTTCAATCAATATCATTTGAACAAGTACATTGCTAGCCCTTGTGCACCTTATGTTGACCCTATGCATCCAACCCTTGATGAATCTATTGACATGACTGGAAATCTTAGAACTGTTAATCTTATCACTAGAGGCTTGCCTAGAAACTTGATTAGAATCTTGCCTACCTTTGAGTGTGCCTACACTATATGGAAATTTCTTGAGGAACGCTTTCCAAATTATTCCTTGAAAAATCTAGATGAAATTCTCCATAAGTCTATTGGTTTGAGTAAAATGAATACTAGTGATCCTATGTTTGGTGATCGTCTATTTGAGCTTACAAACCTTATATGTGCCAAATGAAATGTTGGTATTATTAGTGATATTATTTCCGAAGCTATAAGAATTCATAAGCAAGATCATTGTCAAACTCACTCTAACGAATTACCCTCTCTAGGATTTGATCCACCACATGACGATGTTGAACATGGATACTATGATGAGGATGATGATAGTGACTTCGATCTTGATGATGCAATGAGACACTTTGGTCTTATGGCAAATCTTCGGGGATATATGCCAGGAGGAAAGGAATGGGTTCTTGACAGTGGATGTATCGATCACATGACCGGAGATAAAGACATGTTTCGTGAGCTTGCTGAAAATGATAGTCCTCGAAAGTTTTTCACTTTCGGTGACAACTCAAAGGGTAAGGTAGTTGGCCTCGGTAAGGTGGCCATCTCACATGATAGCTCCATTCAGAACGTCATGCTCGTTCAATCTCTTGGCTACAACTTACTTTCAGTATCTAGACTTGCTGATTTCGGTTTCAACGTCCTATTTACTAAAGTAGATTGCCAAGTGTTTTGTCGAGACAATCATAAAATGGTCTTTACCGGTATACGTAGGGGTGATCTTTAAATTGTTGATTTCTCTAAAAGGACACAACCTAAAACTTGCTTCATTGATAAATCCTCAAAAGGTTGGTTATGGCATAGACGATTAGGTCGCGTTGGCATGAGAAACCTTGACAAGCTTATTAAAGGGAATCATATCCTTGGAGTTAACGATGTCATATTTGATAAGGATAGACTTTGTTCTTGTCAAGCAGGTAAACAGGTTGGAGGAAGGCATCCCGTGAAGAACATCATGACCACAAAGAGGCCACTCGAGCTACTTCACATGGATCTCTTTGGTCCCAACTCCTACAAGAGTCTCGGTGGAAATTCTTTTGGTCTAGTTATAGTTGATGATTTTTCAAGATTTACATGGGTGTTCTTTCTCGATGATAAATCGCAGGTCCAAAAGATCTTCAAAAACTTCGCTAGGAAGGCCCAAAATCAATTTGAAGTGAAGATCAAGAAGGTTCGCAGCGACAACGGAACGGAGTTCAAGAACGCAAATGTGGACACCTTTCTTGACGAAGAAGGGATTTCACACGAGTTCTCTGCTACATACACACCTCAACAAAATGGAGTTGTTGAGAGGAAGAACCGGACGCTCATCGAAATGGCGAGAACAATGCTTGATGAGTACAAGACACCGAAGCACTTTTTGGGCGAAGCGGTTGAGACAACTTGTCATGCAACAAATCGCTTGTATCTTCACAAGCTACTCGGCAAGGCGACATCTGAGCTCCTCACAGTAACAAACCCCAAGTTGGATACTTTCAAGTATTCGCTCAAAGTGCTACATTCTTGATAAGCATCGTCGTTCTAAATTTGCTCCTAAGTCTCATGAAGGTTTCCTACTAGGTTATGGCTCAAACTCTCACACTTACCGTGTCTAGAACAATTTCACCCGAAAGGTTGAAGAGACGGTAGATGTGAATTTTGATGAATCTAACGGCTCGCAAATAGAGCAATTGCCGATCTATATAGGAGACAAAGACCCTTCGGAAGCAATCCAAGACTTGTCTATTGGCAAGGTCCGTCCAACGGAGGTGAAGGAGAGTACCTCGTCTATTCAAGTGGAAGCTTCTACTTCACGACAAGGTGAACCAAGAGTTGATACGGAAGCATCCACAAGTGGGACACACCAAGATGAAGAAAAGCGAGGAAGTGCATCAAGATGAACGTCAACGACCTCCTTCTCCACCACGACAAGAGAACGACAATGCCAACAATGAGGAAGGCCAAGAAGAAGAACAAGATGAAGATGTTCAACGAAGACCCAAGCAAAAGCTTTCACGAGTTCGAGAAAGAATTGCTAAAGACCATCCCGTCGAGCAAATCTACAATGACATTCAAACCGGGAGAATCACTCCTCTAAAACTCGTTTAGCTAACTTTTGTGAAAACTATTCTTTCATCTCTAGAATTGAACCTATGAAGGTTGAAGAAGCATTGGAAGATCCGGATTGGATAAATGCTATGCATGAAGAGCTACACAACTTTGAGAGAAACCAAGTTTGTACATTGGTTGAGAAGCCGACAACAACCACAACATCATCGGTACCAAATGGGTGTTTCAAAAAGCAAGATGAAGATGGACAAGTAGTTACGCAACAAAGCACGTCTAAATGCCCAAGGCTACACACAAGTCGAAGGTATGGACTATGGTGAGACTTATGCTCCGTTGCTGGACTTGAGTCCATTCGCATCTTACTTGCCTATGCTAATCATCATGATATCACCTTGTACCAAATGGACATTAAAAGTGCTTTTCTAAATGGTGAAATAGAGGAGGAAGTCTATGTTAAGCAACCTCCCGGCTTTGTCAATCCTAAGAAACCCAATCATGTTTACAAACTTCACAAAGCTATTTATGGTCTTAAACAAGCTCCTAGAGCATGGTATAAATGCTTGACCAAGTTTCTTCTTGAAAAAGGCTTTGAAATTGGGAAAATTGATTCCATAGTTTTTACTAAAAGGGTTAATGGAGAATTATTTGTTTGCTAAATTTATGTTGATGATATCATATTTGGATCAACTAACCCTCATTTTAGTGAAAAGTTTAGAAAGCTAATGTCGGAGAAGTTTGAGATGTCAATGATGAGTGAACTCAAATTCTTTCTCGGGTTGCAAATCGAGCAAACTAAGGAAGGTACCTTTGTCTCTCAAACGAAGTACACTAAGGACTTATTCAAGAAGTTCAATATGCAAGAATGCAAAGGTATGTCTACACCCATGCCTACTAGTGGACATCTTGACTTGACCAAAGATGGTGAACCGGTTGATCAAAAGGTTTATCGCTCTATGATTGGTTCATTGTAATATCTATGTGCTTTACGTCCCGATATTATGCTAAGCGTGTGCATGTGTGCACGATATCAAGCTGCTCCTAAAGAATGTCATCTTAAGGCCGTGAAAAGAATAGTGAGATACTTAATCCATACACCAAATTTTGGCATTTGGTATCCTAAGAGGGCCTCTTTCGATCTTGTTGGCTACTCCGACTCGGACTATGCCGGCGACAAGGTTGATAGAAAGTCCACTTTGGGTACTTGTCAATTTCTTGGTAGATCTCTTGTGTCTTGGTCCTCCAAGAAACAAAATCGGTATCCTTATCCACTGCCGAAGCGGAATACATTGCCGCTGGTTCATGTTGTGCTCAATTACTTTGGATGACCCAAACTCTTAAAGATTATGGGATATGTGAAACATGTTCCATTACTTTGTGACAATGAAAGTGCTATCAAAATTGGACATAATCCCGTACAACATTCTCGAACTAAGCATATTGAAGTTCGTCATCATTTCATTCGAGATCATGTGGCTAAGGGTGACATTGATCTTAAGCATGTTCGCACCGAAAAGCAATTAGCGGATATATTCAGTAAACCTCTTGATGAGAAAGTGTTTTGCAGGTTAAGAGGAGAATTGAACATCATTGATGCTTCAAATTTGGAGTAGAAACTCCATCGGATACATGCAAGACATGAGCTTATGCCTAATCCTTGATATCTCACCTATGATGGAAATCTTATGTCTTGGATATATTTGTATCTTGCACCCATGTAGGTACTTGGTTGAATCAAAATCCATGAGATTGTAAACCACTCATATCTTGAGCAATCTCTACATCACCAAGTCTCTACACAAGGTGGTTGAAGCCAAGGAAGCACAAAACCATTTAAACATATCATTTGACAAATTCTATGTTGAGCTTCATGATTGTCATTGTTGGATACACAAGTGCTCTTCCTTGCACGAACTAACCCATGTAGATAGATGGACTCAAATTCCAAGTGGTGCTCCCAACTCCTGATGAGCTACATCAATCTTGAGCAACTCACACAAGTTCAACAACATGGACAACACCACCAACCAAGGTATGTTATTCCATCTTAGAGAAGCTTTACTCCAAGTCATGAGTTAAAGCAACTCGACAAGATGAGAATACATCAAGATGCTTAAACTAAAAATGGCTACCCCATTTTGAGCTTAAACGATGAGTATGACCTATAATCAAGTGATCTCACTTGACTCCTAAGTCAATATACTCTAACATAGGTGACTTTGTCGCCGACCATCTCTAGATGAAGTTCTCTTGTGTTCTTTTCTGAGTTTTGCATTTGACTCATGCATATGTGTTTCCCCTTTCAAAAAACTTCATCTAGATTTCTTTCTGTTTGCTCTGCATTCTCTGCATTCCAATTCATTGCATATCATTCAGTAAATTCCTTGCAAATCTTTGTGAGATCTTATTAGTCAAGTGAGCTGAGGTGACAAGTGTTCTCTCTGTGATGAACTCGGTTACACCGATTTGTTATTTTCGGTCCAACCGATTTCACAACAGGAAAAACAGGAAAAACAGTTTGCCACTTACTCTGTGTTTCTTTTGATCCAGCTCCACTCAATGAATCTTTTCCTCTACAAGCATCACATTTTTATCATTGCTTTATGTTGTGACTCAAGGATCAAACCCATTCATGACAAATTCGGTGAGCGTAGAGAGCTCAAATTTTTTATCAAGCCCTTCTTGGAAATTGATGTCAAAGGGGGAGAGAGAGATCACATCAAAGCTTATCACTTAGAGAGATCACATAAGAGAAGGAGAGAGAGATCCTTCAGGAGGAGAGAGAGATCTCCAGGGGGAGAGAATACTAGATAAAAAGTATTTCTCAAGGATCCTAGATGCTTGGTGTTCAAGAGGAGAGATGCCACATGTCTTCTTGAGGGGAAAGACATGTTCATATGTGCTTATTTGCACTAGCTTGCATTAGCTCTGTTCATTTATATCTTTCAGCTCTGATTTTCTGTTCCCTATCTTCTCCCGGTATCCCGTGCTAGATTCGGGGAGCAAGACATCTAGGGAAAGAAATCATCTAAATTCATTGCATATCTTTACTCTTGGGGACATGTCTAATCCAATGTAGTACTTAGTACTCACTCTCTACATGTCATCCCAGTCTTGGTATTCTTGTGGTTTCTTTTGTTTGCTCTGGCTAGTAGGTGCATCTGTGTTATCTAACCTTGTTTACGCAGGTTCATTCCATCCTAAGCCAACTCAAGACTACGAGTTAAGTATATGCATCACAATCATGTGTATGAGGAATTCTTGCTGATGTACATACTGTTTGCAAGAAGGACTCATGGGCATGAAGGTATTTTTTTTAATATTCTTTGCTCTGATGCATATGGCCAAGATACATGTAACACATTGCACCTTTATCATGGTTATGCTATCACATGCTTCTATATTCCATATTCACATGATTGCATACATGTAGGGGGAGCCTATGCCTGTTACATCTCTTTCCAAAGCTTTACTTGCTATTCTTTATATCTTTATCTAAAGCTTTGATGTATGTTGTCATCAATTACCAAAAAGGGGGAGATTGAAAGCACAAGTGCTCCCTAGGTGGTTTTGGTAATTAATGTCAACATATCTCTTGTTGGACTAACACCTTTATCTAGTATGTTTCAGATAAGTTCAACAATGGAGTGGCATGGACTAAAGGATGTGGGAACTCCTTCAAGATGCTAAGGACAAAGGATTGGCTAAAGCTTCAAGCTCAAGACTCCTCATTTTACGTTTTAGTGATCCAAGATCACATTGAGTCTATAAGAAAAGCCAATACTATCAAGGAGGGATGAGGTGTTGCTTAATGAGCCTCTTGCTTCATGTGCTTAGTGATATGCTCCAAAACCATCAGCTACTTTCTCACATCCACATATGTCCTAAAACCTAAAGTCAAACTCGGCCCCACTGATTCTTTCTATCCGGCGCCACCGAGTTTTGATGTCTTAGCCACTGCCACAAACCCTAGGCAAATGAGTTCTACCGATAGGGATCTCGGTCTTACCGAGATGGGATTGTAATCTCTGTGTGTATGTCCATTATCAAAATCGGTCTCACCGAGTTTGAGAATCGGTACTACCGAGATTACAATGCAAACTTTCTGGTTGACTCATTATCAAAATCGGTCCCACCGAGTTTGAGTAATCGGTCCAACCGAGTTTGCCCGACCAACTCTCTGGTTAGCTAATTACCAAAATCGGTCTCACCGAAGTTTGTGTATGTCAGTCTCACCGAGATTACGTTATGCCCTAACCCTAACCATATCGGTCCTACCGAGTTGCATTTCTGTCCCACCGAAAACCCTAACGGTCACTAGGTTTACTAAAATCGGTATGACCGAGTTTTATGATTCGGTCCCACCGAGATTGGTAAATTGTGTGTAACGGTTAGATTTTGTGTGGAGGCTATATATACCCCTCCACCTCCTCTTCATTCGTGGAGAGAGCCATCGACTGAACCTACACTTCCAAGCATCCTATTTACGAGAGAGAACTACCTACTCATGTGTTGAGGCCAAGATATTCCATTCCTACCATATGAATCTTGATCTCTAGCCTTCCCCAAGTTGCTTTCCACTCAAATCCTCTTTCCACCAGATCCAAATCCTATGAGAGAGAGTTGAGTGTTGGGGAGACTATCATTTGAAGCACAAGAGCAAGGAGTTCATCATCAACACACCATTTGTTACTTCTTGGAGAGTGGTGTCTCCTAGATTGGCTAGGTGTCACTTGGGAGCCTCTGACAAGATTGTGGAGTTGAACCAAGGAGTTTGTAAGGGCAAGGAGATCGCCTACTTCGTGAAGATCTACCGCTACTGAGGCACGTCCTTCGTGGGCGACAACCATGGTGGGATAGATAAGGTTGCTACTTCGTGGACCCTTCGTGGGTGGAGCCCTCCGTGGACTCGCGCATGGCAGATATACCCTCGTGGGTTGAAGTCTCCACCAACGTGGAAATGCGATAGCACCACCTATCAGAACCACGACAAAAACATCCGTGTCTCCAATTGCGTTTGAATCCTCCAAACCCTTCCCTTTACTTTCTTGCAAGTTGCATGCTTTACTTTCCGCTGCTCAAATACTCATTGCATGCTTGCTTGTTATGTATTGAAAAAGTTAAACTTGTGCCTAAACTTCACTTAAACTTTAATAAGGTTAAAACTGCAACTTTGGTACTTAGTGTCTAATCCCCCCCCCCCTCTAGACACCTCTTCTCCAGATCCTACAGTTGAGAAGGAGAGACCCAACTATGTCTTGAGGGAGATCGGTCGACATCCATACATAACTGAAGGACGGGAAATAGGATGGGACAGAGAGAGAGAGAGAGAGAGAGAGAGAGAGAGAGAGAGAGAGAGGGAGGGAGAGGGGTAGAGTGCTGGATGGGTGATGGAGTTGCTTCTCGAAGATGGTGGGAGAGGCCTACTAGACAACCTGAGGGTGGAACTACAATATTATCAATAAGAGTGGGGATGTGTTTACGTGTGTGCACATGCATGATAGATCTGTCGGGACACATCCATGGACGATGAAGGGGAACCATGTGTTTGGTAAGCAAACCTAACTAGATCGGTAGATCAATTGTTGTTTGTCGGAGGAAGGGAGAGACATAACTAAGGAGGTAGATCGACCGATGCGTGGGGGAAAACGAGTTATAAGGACCTAGCTAGCTATATGTATAGCGGGAGATCGGTCGGTGTACGTCCATTTGTTAGAGGCAAATAAGGCCCGGCGAGACAGATAGACAGAGTGAATGGAGCTAGGAGGTGGTGCGAGAGGCCCAGCTACTAGCTAGATAGGGGGAGGAGTGTGCGGTTTTGAGATCGATGAAAAGAGGGGCGAGAGTTTACACGTGTGTGGGACTGTATGAGAGACACGAGGCAAGGACACATAAAGGAGGAGATGGAAGGTGTGTGTGTATGTTGTAGGCAGACATCGCTGGAGAGGTTTATCGATCTGTGTGTGTCGGAAAGGAGTTGTGGAGACTGTGGGAGAACGTACCTAAAAAATGAATGTGCGCGATGGATAGAATGCTGAGGGAGGGGGAGGGCGAGGAGGGCGTGTGCATGCACGAGAGAAAGTTAGTGGTAGCTACAAAGGTTAGAGGATTGTGTGGGTGTAAGAGACAAACAAAGATCATAATTTGATATGAAAGTGGGTTCATATATTTGAATAGGAGATCATAGTGTTTTAAACATATGCATGCATGAATATAGCGGTGATACGCGTGTTGTGGTCTTGCACATGTTATACCATAATGTGATAATGCATGGCGTTTGCAACTCACAGCTAAATGTCGAACAATCTAAACCATACTATACATCAAACAATCTCACATTTTATTTGAATTTGTGATAATGTGTGGCGTTTGTAGCTTACAACTAAATATCGAACAATCTAAACAATACTATATATCGAACATTCTCACATTTTATTTGAATTTGTGGTAATGTGTGGTGTTTGCAACTCACATCTAAATACTTGTAGGCATAGGGGGCAGGGCACCATACATAATGTGATAAACACATTATACATATGAGACATGGTTTAGATTATGAAGATCTAGCTAGAGCTTCAAATGTACTGTGATTTGAAATCAACATAAAGTGGATTCAAAAAATCGAGTTCGATTTCATATAGTACACATAGTTCATATGTAACTCGAGACTAATCATGTGGTGTGCCGTGAAGATAATACACAAACGATGGTTTAACTTGACAATAATGATGATTGTAGATCTTATTAAAATAGAGAAACAAATTCAAATGCTTTGAGTTCACAACAATCATTATTGTAGATCTTATTCAAATAGAGAAATGAATTCAAATTTAGTTCATATTGAAGTGGTAGTATATACGTTTGGAATGCACTAAAACGTTCATTTGAGTAGTAGGTTGCATGCATTATACACGTAGCAAAATATTTTAATTGAACATAACATGAATTCAAAGTTTTGAATGACATTTGTAGTGCAAATTGATTTGGTACAGTACATGTTAGGCTTGTCCGGAAATTTCAACCCGCGCCTTGTTAACCCCAAATATTTAAGATATATCATTGTCTCGTTGTGCTCCGACAACACCCTCCATCTCAACCCGCGCCATGCTATTCCGAAATTACAACGTGCGCGAAAACTCCCGCATCGTGTGAAATCCCGACACGCGAAATGCCCGTGATACCCCTGAACCGAAAGAACCGCCTCAAATCGGTGGGGGTACTTTCATAACTTACCCCACATTTCAGACAAGCGCGTCCCTAAGCCATGGTTCCCCACTCCCATCCCATTCTCCCACCCATTCGTACACCGAGGCCGGGAAAACCCGCGAAGCCTCACACCCTCCTCCGTCCGCCACCCAGCCGGAGCCTCTTCCCCGACGATGTCATCCACGGCAACACCTCGACGTCCCTCATCCACGGTACCAGATGAGGATCCGTCGTCGATCTGGTCGTCCCGCCGATTCAGCCACCTCGTCCTCCCCCTCCAAGGAGCTGCCCCAACGTTCCCCTCGTGTTTTGCGCCACCTCCATTCCCACACCGCCGTCTTCACCTGCACCACCGAAAGAGCATCATCATCACCGTTTCCTCGGATGAAGCTGCGGCCTAATCGGCGCCACCTAAGAGTTTGTACACTAATCACCGCATTTTCTTCTTGATACGATCTCACGGTAGTGCTGGCGCTCGGTCCCGAGCCAACACGGCGCAGCTCCATCCACCTCGGCGTCATCGGCCACTTCCTCCACGGCGTCGCTCCCTCAGCGGCGGCATCCACATTAGTAGGAGCTGCTGCTGCTTGAGCTCTCGCTCTGCTCTGCTCTTGCTCCCGGTCCCCTGCCTGGTCTGCACTTGCTCTTGCTCGCGCTCCTGCTCTCGCTCTTGCTCTTGCTTGCCATGCTGCTCCGATTTAGCTACACTTGATCATTGAATCGACTTTTGGGTCGATCAATTTTCAGGGGTGGGGGCTCGCCAGAGTTAAGGAAGAACCAGCCCTTGTTGAGGAGGGGGCTCACGAGAGGTACCCACTATCTATCTTAGGGTTCAGGTTAGGCGGTGGTCACGGCGGTGGTGGAGGCGGTGGCGTGGGGATCGCCGGAGAAAAAGCTTCGGCACGCAGGGGCTAGAGGGATGGCATGGCGCGAACGGCAGTGGGGAGTGTTCTCGGGGCGGGCGGGGTGGCGCACCACAGGCCGTGGGCGGCGGGGGGCAGCTGTTTGGCCGATGCTGGCTAGCGGCTCAGGGGGGTGGAGGTTGAAGATGAACTGCAGGCCCTTGATTTCGTATCCAACGGCTGCAAAATCGACTGACCAGAGATGAAAAAGACAGTCGACTGACGTGTAGCCTCACCTCTAGTGCATTCAGTTTCGACAGTAAAATTCAGCTTCGACAGCAAAATTCAGTTTCGACAGTTAAGTTCAGTTTCGACATCTAAATTCAGTTTCGATAGTTAAGTTCAAAGATGAACGTCTGATGTATTTTACATCTAGCACTTTTTGGTTATGTATTTTACGTATCTATTGGAGATGCTATTAGAATTCCACTGGGGTTAACGTTGTCTCTCTTGTCCTGCTTCAGCCTCAGTGTCGTACAACTAACCGGCGCTGCTCCAACGACGAAACCCTCCATCATAGCGGAGCAGTACCTCGGGCTAAATATCCAGACGCCTAAGATCTTCTTCCCCTCCTTTGACAGCCATATCAGTCGGAGCATCCTCACCGGCCAACCCAATAACGCTGAGATCGACATGGCTTCGCCAAAGAGGTTGTACACTTGTTGCATCTCTTTTTTACTCTACATGTTATATATATTGTCCATTGAGCACACGGAGTAACGAGAAATACGATTATTTTATGCTACTATATAAAAAGCAGTGAGGTACCAGGAAAGTTAGCTATCCGTGATGGACTCTCTTGAACGCCATCATTATTTATCTCTACGTGTTTGAGTTGTGCATTTGTCGATGGCCCTGGGAGCTGAGCTAGTAGGGCGTTGGCACAGGTCCAAAGTAATAGAAGTAGCACAAAAACATTTTTTTAGTGTAGGCTTTTCCTTGCTCAAGCCTGCCTACTAGAATCGCCAGTGCTTGAAAGGAAAAGTGAATGAAAAACATATGAATTGGAAAGTTTCCTATGGTACTACTTTTCATGAATTTGGTGCAAAGGAATGGAGCAAAGGAAAACTGTTGGATTTGTTCCTTTAGTGTCCTCCTTTCAAATTCCTATTCATGAAGCACAAGACTAAGAGATACTAGCATAATAGCATTATAACCGTACATTTTTCTTGTGGTTTGACTTAATCTCACCATGCTTCTTTGCATCCTGTGATCTTCCAATTCTTGTGAACCAAACACCCAGTTGGCAGAAATCCTGTGTTTTAAATTCTACATTTTGCACGTGCATTCCTATCCTATTCCTGTCTATTTCCTATCCCTGCATTGATAGAATCCTCAAATTCAAACAAGCCCTTACACAATTACTTCTGTTGCAGATATGTGTCAAAAAAAAACCTTGTGTGGTTTATCCTGCTCCTGCGGTGCTGTGTTCCACCCCAGCTCAGCTGCTCCAACGACGGAAGGGTTCACCACAGCAGGGATCCGCTCTCCAGACTGTCTTTCGCCGCCTCGAGATCTTCTTCCCGTTGCGGCAGCCACGACAACTGCATTACCATCATCAAGCGAGCAGATGGCCTTGAGGACTACACGGGTCCGCAAGAGAGGTCGCACTCTTCCGTGTCTGCTTACGTTATGCATCGCTTAATACGATGACATGCTACTTCATCATCGTGTTCACCTATTAGACTCCAAGTCAGGTCCAAACTTATGGTGAAACTTGAGTTTTTAAATGGTTGTGGGGTACATATTGTTGCAACAATCAGTACTATTTGTCTACTATCTGGTTAATCTCGGGTGTCTACTATGAGTTTCATGTTGGGTGCAAACAAACATTAAAAGAGCCATTATCTGTGTTTTTTAATTAAAGCTATTATATGTCTGCTATCATTGGTTTTGGGTCTATCCACAATCTGCTACCATCACTCTGGATTTGTGCATGCACTCATTACATAATCTCACTATGCTTTATTCCTATGCATGTCAGTTATTGTACACAATGGAACTGAACATGTAGAGCAAAAGAGACGAGCCTTGCGTGTCAATAAAATTTCATGCAGACATCGCTCCATGGTGGGCGCAAAGGCAGCCCCCCTCCACCCATTTCGGATCGTAATCAAGAGGAAGATAACTATTCTGAGGGGGATTCAGAAGCAGAAGACAAGTCCTATTTACCCCATGAGGTCTTCGCTCTAACTTGGCATGCTGATGTTGGTAATATCATGCATATGGTGCCTTGCATTGCTTATTGTATACATCAAAGATGTCATCTGCTTAGTTTAGACATGCTTTGTGTCAATGCCATCTGTTTGGTTTCTTTATCGTATATGTGAATCATGCAATGTCATATTGCTTAGCCAGGCATCATATATGTGAATTTTGCAATGCCACCCTGGTTAGCCAGTCATCTTATATGTGAATTATATCATGACATCATTTTTTATTACGTGTTAAATTTGTCAACAATTTTAGTACATTCAATTACTCTTCACATGCATCAGCCATTCGGCACGGTCATGGAAAAATCTGAGTGGAAACAAGGTCTTCAGAGCAGATCATGCTATCTGACGAAGCGCATGTCTTGCTGGTTACAGATAGCTCCTCAGAGGAGGATTCACAGATAGATGACCAATCCTATCCCCCCCACCCCGAGGTGCATGCTCTAACTTGGTAGGGTTATGTTGCTCATATCGTGCGTATGGTATCTTGCATTGCTATGTCATTTGCTTAGTTTAGACATGCTTCGTGTGAATGCCACTTGTTTAGTGTCTAATTACCATATATGTGAATTATGCAATGCCATCTTGTTGCAAGACACTATATATGTGAATTATGCAATGCTATCTTGTTGCAAGGCATTATATATGTGAATTATGCAATGCCATGATGTTTAGCCAAGCGTCATATATGTGAATTATATCATGCCGTCCTTTTTTTGTATTTCTCATTGCTTTTGTCGACAATGTTTGTATATTCAACTGCTCTTCCTATGCATCAGCCATTTAAATTGGTGATGGAGAAATCTGGAGTGAAAACAAGATATTCAGAGCAGACAATGCTACCTGCTGAAGCGAGATATCTTCTTTGGTTATGGATAGCTCTTGAGGCGGATGACCGATCTGTTATCCCCGAGGTGTATGCTCAAACTTGGCAGGGTTATATTACTCATATCATGCATATGTTGTATTGCAATGCTTAGTTTTTACATCATATACACGATATTGAATGCCATCTCCTTAGTTGACACATCATATATGCAATTGCTCTCTGCTAACTTCCTTAGTATATAAATCATATATTTGAATTAGATCATGCCATGATGTTTACATAGACAGCATGTATTTGAATTATGGCATGCCAACCCATTTTCTAAAGACATAATATAGTTATATCATCTCATCCTGTTTACATAGTCATCATATTTTGAATTATGTCATTCTATCCGTGAATTATATCATATGCCATCATGTTTCCATCGACGGCATGTTTGTGATTTATGGCATGCCAACCACTATAATAGACACATCGTATAGTTATGTCATGTCATCCTTTTTACATAGTCATCATATTTTGAAGTATGTCATTCTATCCTGTTTAGTTAGCCATCATACATGTGAAATTGTGTCATGCTATCCTGTTTAATTAGCCATCATATATGTGAAATTATGTCCTGCTATTCTGTTTGGTTAGACAACATAAATGTGAATTATTTCATGCCCTGTTTTCTTCCCTACTATCCATTGCACCTGTCTATCTTACAATGTTTGTACATTCAATTATTTTTCTTGTTTATCAGCCATTTCAATTGGAGGGGGTGATGGCAGTATCTGTGGGAGTAAAACACGGTCTTCAGAAAAAATTGTGCTACCTGTCGATGGAGATAGAACTACGGTTGTACTTGCCCAAGAACCAGCCCCACCACACATAACCCAGACTCACGCAGATTGTACCCCTACCCAGTTGGACAGAGAACCAGCTACACCCCTTCTAACCCCAACCCCAGCAGATAGTAACCCAGTTTCCGTTGACACACGGCCATCTCCACCATAGAGCACCCAAACACGAGCAGTTAGTAAGGCAACTACAGTGCCCAAAGTACGAGCACCACCACTCCGAACCCCAAGTCAACGCTTAAAGCAGAAGAAGAATTGTTCTCAGGTCAAGTTCCGTAGCTATGGTTCATACTACTTTTCTCTTGCATCACTGTATTTACTCATACCAACTAATTTCAAATTTGAAGGATGCAATTGAAACTCCAATGGCGCGACAGGTATGTTTTAAACCTGTTTCTTTAACGTGTTTGCTATTGTAACTTGCTCTATGTTGATTTCAGTTTCAATTGAATAAACAGTTATGTTCTCATGCCATGCACATTACAAGTGTTGTTATTGCTATGTAGTTTCCCACACTTATATTCTGTCTATGCTGCTTTGTCTTAAAAAGATATGATTCGAACTGTATCTATCTTGATTTGACAATATAAACTAGAATGATATAGACCATACAGTGACCATACTACATAGATATATGTTTGTTTGATGTTGTTATCATGTCCACCTTACTACTGAACTGGTTTACCAAAATGAGTTTCATATACTACATTGTAAACCTGTGATGTGTTTGTTTGTTTATCTTTTAGAACGCGGATAAAATATTGGAGAAGAGTACCCCGTTATGCAATGGTAAAGGAAGTAATACAGATAAGGTTCAAGATAGTGAGACATCCCTGTTGGTCTCCAAGAAAGCTGATAAAAACTATATTGAAGACACTGAGACAACCCCAAAGTCCTGTCTTGATGTACTGTTCGAGTTACTGGCTACCACTGGCACCAGCTCTTGAACTCGCATTTGCTGAATCAGTTCGGCTTCTTGAGTCCCAACTTCAAGTTGAAAGAAATAGATCAGATGTTATGCGACAGGAAGCCGAAGGACTGAGGATGTCCCTGCAGAATTCAGATGCATACTTCCTTGTGCAACAGCAAGTGCTGGAGGATTTAAGCGCCTAACAAGAGAAAGTTAATAAGCTTGCTAAGCATCTTGCCAGCATTATGGGTACCCAGGATATTGTTTCTTGAGCTCTTCTGAAGTTGTTTCAGTTCTGGACTTGTTTTGCTGCGGCGTTTATATGCTGCTTTGTTCCTTATATTTGCACTTGTGGCAAACTTTGATGCCCAGTGGATGTAATATGTGTAATAGCCGTGATAGCCTAGCATATGTTGCTTGCTAATTTATTTCCTTAGTGTCTTGTTTATTTATTTTTCTTGTAGTCAATGCAGTTCTTTTTCCGCGGTTTGCTAGTGGCCGCAATAACCTATTTTTTAAAACTAGGCCACAATAACCATGGGCTACATATTTACTTTAGTTAACATGGGCCTCCTACGGGCCGTAGAAACAATGGGCCTTCTATGGGGCGTAGAAACAATGAGCCTTATACGGGTCGTAGACACAATGGGCCTTCTACGGGCCGTATCATCAATGGGCCTTCTACGGGCCGTATGACCGGTTGGCCAAACATGGGCCAATAACAGACCACATTATGGCCGTAAATGGGCTAGAGTTGAAATCGTCCGTTCATGGGCCGACCATAACAGGCCGTCGTTAATCGGCCGTATTTGATGACGCTATGAAAATGGCCCAACGTATTTATGGGCCACAAACGGGCCGACTGTAACCACGGGATGAATTTGGCCCACATGCAGAAAATGACAGTAATGGGCCGTAAGTAAACGAATGCTGGAAATGAGCCCAAGAATAAATGGGCCCTGAGAAGGCCGAAAGATAACATGGGCTGGAAATGGCCCAACGGAATAATGGGCCGTTAATGGGTATAAAGTGATACACTCTTCATTACGGGCCAGTTGAACCACGTGCCGTTAATGGGTATAAAGTGATACACTGTTCATTACGGGCCAGTTTTACCACGGGCCGTTAATGGGCCGAGAGTTACAAAGGGCCTCATATGGGCCGAAAGACGTCATGGGCCATACATGGGCCGGAAGTTAAAACGGGCTGGAATTATATTGGACGGCCCAGATGACGCTACTGGGCCTAATTCGGATAGGCCGTAAACGGGCCCTGGGTTAGCGGGCTATAAATGGGCTATATGCGAACAGGCCGTTAACAGGCTTTTTGTGGGCCAGCCCGCCAGCTTTTAACCAAGTCAAACGGGTTGGCCTTTTCACAAGAATGGGCCTCTGTTGGGTCGTGCCACATTTCGACGTATCATAGGCGCTTTGGGTCCAATGAGTGGATGACATCTGTCCCAACGGTGAGCCGATACGTGTTTCCTCCAACCAATGATGATTTTAGACGTGGAAAATCCCCATTGGTCGAGGTTGTTAACGGGTTATCGGATCCAAAACCGGACCTGATAGCTTAACGGTGTTCCGTTACGGTGGATGCCACGTGTCGGTCACCCTTGACGAAAGCACGTCTGTGACGTGCGATTTATCGTCATGGAAGTGGACACTTCCGTGATGATAATTTTGGTTATGTCATGGAAAACTTCTATGACAGCACAGATATGACTATCTTGATTATGTCATAAAATTGGCATGGATGTACATGCATGACAGAAAACGTGACCTACTGTGACAAACAAGTATCATCACGGAAGTGTATTTTTTTGTAGTGCTTGCCAAGGATGCCGGCAGCGCCGACGCCGTGGAGGACGAGGCCGACGCAGCCGTGGAGGAGAAGGAGCTCGCCCAGTGGGCGGAGTCTGCCGGGGAGGCCAACGGCACCGGCGCCGGGGCCCCCCTCATTGAAGACGTGGGCGACGAGTCACCCGAAGGGGAAGCTGAAGCGGACGACCCTCCATCCGCGGGGAAGAAACGCGTCCTACGGCGGGCCAGCTCCGGCGAGCCGGTCCTGCCCGGTAGGACCGCGCAGCGGCAACCGACTCAGGAGCAGCTCGTGCGCCAGACGAGGGTGATGAAGGCTGCGGCAGCGAAGAAGACGGTGAAGGCCGCGGTGGCGAAGAAGACGGCGACTTCCTCCTCCTCGTCCAAGCGGCGCCAGACCCCATCTCCTTCCCCCCCCCCCCCCTGGACAGCACCCTGGAGGCCGAATACGACCTCGGATCTTTTAGCCCGAAGAGGAAGAGGAAGCCAATGGAGGAGAAGGTGGAGGACGAGTAAGTATTTCGCCCCCCATCATCTCCTGACCTTACGCCCGTGTTATCCTCCTTTGATTTGATGTTACCTTCACAGGTACACGAAGACGCTGGCCCAGAGGGTGGCGAAGAGGGCCAAGGCCTAGACGGGCGACAAGCCCCCAGCAGGTACTTTGCGTACGCCGGTGTTGCTGGAGAGCAGCCCGAACAGCAGCCCCCAACGCAGCCCTCGCTTCAGCCCCCAGCGTGAGTTCATCACTCACTCCTTCACTGATGAGCATTGGGGTGTGAATTCTTGATGTTGACCTTGCCGGGTTTGCAGGAGGAGAACGGCAGCAGGAGGAGCCGCCGAGGGCCACTCCCAACACGCCGCCCCCCTCACCTACGCCGCCCAGAGGGGCGTCCCCGGCAAGGGCATCCACCACCGAGCCCACGCATATGGAGGAGGAGGAGGCGAACTTGGGTGTCGGTGGTTCTGCCCCGGCAACGAATGTTGGCGGGGGAGGGCGCCACTTCTTCCTAGACCGGTGCGGGTAAGTTGTTTGCTTCCCGTCCCTGTTCTTTCTTCTTCTTTTTGGACCTTGATCTTGGCCCCGTCTCATTCCCTTTCTTGGTATCCAGACCCTTCCTCGGCGGACCGGGAGGATATTGACACCGTCATTGAGGAGGTCACCAAGGACGCCGAGGCTAAGGCCGATGCTACGTCTTGAGCTTGCGTTTCTTTTCCCCGAAGAGGAGAGGATGATGCAGCATAGTAGCGTAAGTATTTCCCTCAGTTTTTGAGAACCAAGGTATCAATCCAGTAGGAGGCCACGCACAAGTCCCTCGTACCTGCACAAAACGATAGCTACTCGCAACCAACACGATTAGGGGTTGTCGATCCCTTCACGATCACTTACGAGAGTGAGATCTAATAGAGATAATATTTTTGGCATTTTTGGTATATAGATGCAAAGTGAAAAGTAAAAGGCAAAGTAAAACAAAGCAAGTATAAAAGTGATGGAGATTGATATGATGAGAATAGACCCGGGGGCCATAGGTTTCACTAGTGGCTTCTCTCAAGAGCATAAATATTCTACGGTGGGTGAACAAATTACTGTTGAGCAATTGATAGAATTGAGCATAGTTATGAGGTTATCTAGGTATGATCATGTATATAGGCATCACGTCCGAGACAAGTAGATCGAAACGATTCTGCAGCTACTACTATTACTCCACTCATCAACCGCTATCCAGCATGCATCTAGAGTATTAAGTTAAAAGCAGAGTAACGCCTTAAGCAAGATGACATGATGTAGAGGAATAAATTCATGCAATATGATAAATACCCCATCTTGTTATCCTCGATGGCAACAATACAATACGTGCCTTGCAACCCTTTACATCCTTTGGGTAAGGACACTGCAAGATTGAACGCAAAGCCATGCACTTCTCCCATTGCAAGAACTACCAATCTAGTTGGCCAAACCAAGCGGATAATTCAAGAGACTTGCAAAGATAACTCAATCATACATAAAAGAATTCAGAGAAGATTCAAATATTATTCATAGATAAGCTGGATCATAAACCCACAATTCATCGGTCTCAACAAACACACCAAAAAGAAGATTACATCGAATAGATCTCCACGAGAGAGGGGGAGAACATTGTATTGAGATCCAAAAAGAGAGAAGAAGCCATCTAGCTACTAGCTATGGACCCGAAGGTCTTAAGTAAACTACTCACTTCATCTGAGAGGCTATGGTGTTGATGTAGAAGCCCTCCGTGGTGGATGCCCACTCCGGTGGAGCTCCGGAACGGGCCCCAACATGGGATCTCGTGGATACAGGAAGTTGCGGCGGTGGAGTTAGGTTTTTGGCTCCTGTTCTGATCGTTTTGGGTGCGTGAGGTATATATAGGAGGAAGGAGTACGTCGGTGGAGCTTGAGGGCCGACGAGGCAGGGCGCCTCCTAGGGGCGCCCCACCTCGTGACCGCCTCTCTGGTTCCTTGGCGTGAGGTCCAAGTCTCTGGATCACGTTCGTGAGAAAATCACGTTTCGAAGGATTCATTCCGTTTGGACTCCGTTTGATATTATGTTTCTTGAAACACGGAAAAAGGCAAAAACAGCAATTACAGGCTGGGCCTCCGGTTAATAGGTTAGTCCCAAAAGTAATATAAAAGTGGAAAATAAAGCCCATTATAGTCCAAAACAATAGATAAAGTAGCATGGAGCAATCAAAAATTATAGATACGTTGGAGACGTATCGGGCATCCCTAAGCTTAATTCCTGCTCGTCCTCGAGAAGGAAAATGATAAAAAGAGAATTTTTGATGCGGAGTGATACTTTGGCATAATTTCAATGTAAATCTTCTTAATCATGGTATGAATATTCAGACCCGAAAGATTCAATACAAAAGTTCATATTGACATAAAAAAATAATACTTCAAGCATACTAACTAAGCAATTATGTCTTCTCAAAATAACATGGCCAAAGAAAGTTATCCCTAAAAAATCATATAGTCTGGCTATGCTCCATCTTCCCCACACAAAGTATTTAAATCATGCACAACCCCGATGACAAGCCAAGCAATTGTTTCATACTTTAACATTTTCAAAACTTTTTCAATCTTCACGCAATACATGAGCGTGAGCCATGGATATAGCACTATATATTGAATAGAATGGTGGTTGTGGAGAAGACAAAAAGAGGGAAGATAGTCTCACATCAACTAGGCGTATCAACGGGCTATGGATATGCCCATCAATAGATATCAATGTGAGTGAGTAGGGATTGCCATGCAACGGATGCGCTAGAGCTATAAGTATATGAAAGCTCAACAAAAGAAACTAAGTGGGCGTGCATCCAACTCGCTTGCTCACGAAGACCTAGGGCATTTGAGGAATCCCATCATTGGAATATACAAGCCAAGTTCTATAATGAAAAATTCCCACTAGTATATGAAAGTGACAAAATGAGAGACTCTCTATCATGAAGATCATGGTGCTACTTTGAAGCACAAGTGTGGTAAAAGGATAGTAACATTGTCCCTTCTCTCTTTTTCTCTCATATTTTTTTATTTGGGCCTTTTCTCTCTTTGTTTATGGCCACTTTTTTTTATTTGTCGTACGGAGTCTCATCCTGACTTGTGGGGGAATCATAGTCTCCATCATCCTTTCCTCACTTGGGACAATGCTCTAATAATGATGATCATCACACTTTTATTCTTCTTACAACTCAACAATTACAACTCGATACTTAGAACAAAATATGACTCTATATGAATGCCTCCGTGATGTGCAGGATATGCAATGAAACATGAGTGACATGTATGAAAGAATTATGAAAGGTGGCTTTGCCACAAATACGATTTCAACTACATGATCCTGCTAGCAATATGACAATGATGGAGCGTGTCATAATAAACGGAATGGTGTAAAGTTGCATGGCAATATATCTCGGAATGGCTATGGAAATGCCATGATAGGTAGGTATGGTGGCTGTTTTGAGGAAGGTATATGGTGGGTGTATGATACCGTGAAAGGTCTTGTGCGGTATTAGAGAGGCTAGTAATGGTGGAAGGATGGGAAAAAGTGCGTATAATCCATGGACTCAACATTAGTCATAAAGAACTCATATACTTATTGCAAAAATCTAGAAGTTATCAAAGCAAAGTATGACGCGCATGCTCCTAGGGGGATAGATTGGTAGGAAAAGACCATCGCTCGTCCCCGACCGCCACTCATAAGGGAGACAATCAATAAATAAATCATGCTCCGAGTTCATCACATAACGGTTCACCATACGTGCATGCTACGGGAATCACAAACTTCAACACAAGTATTCTTTGAATTCACAACTACTCAACTAGCATGACTCTAATATCACCATCTTCATATCTCAAAACAATTATCGAGCATCAAACTCATCTTAGTATTCAACGCACTCAAAAGAAAGTTTCACATATCTTGAATACCAAGTATATTAACATTAAGCAAATTACCATGCTATTAACGACTCTCAAAATAATATAAGTGAAGCATGAGAGATCAAGTTTCTTTAAAACAAATCCACCACCGTGCTCTAAAAGATCTAAGTGAAGCACTAGAGCAAAAATTATTACGCTCAAAAAGATATAAGTGAAGCACTATGAGCAAAACTATCAAGCTCAAAAGATATAAGTGAAGCACATAGAGTATTCTATCAAATTCCAATTCATGTATGGCTCTCTCAAAAGGTGTGTACAGCAAGGATGATTGTGGTAAACTAACAAGCAAAGACGCAAATAATACAAGACACTCCAAGCAAAACACATATCATGTGGTGAATAAAAATATATCTCCAAGTAAATTACCGATGGAAGTGGACGAAAGAGGGGATGCCTTCCGGGGCATCCCCAAGCTTTGACTGTTTGGTGTCCTTGGATTATCTTGGGGGTGCCATGGGCATCCCCAAGCTTAGGCTCTTGCCACTCCTTGTTCCATAATCCATCAAAAGAATTCACCAAAAACTTGAAAACTTCACAACACAAAACTCAATAGAAATCTCGTGAGCTCCGTTAGAGAAAGAAAACAAAAGACTACTTTAAGGTACTGTAATGAACTCATTCTTTATTTATATTGGTGTTAAAACTACTGTATTCCAACTTCTCTATGGATTATAAACTATTTTACTAGCCATAGATTCATCAAAATAAGCAAACGACACACGCAAAACAGAATCTTCAAAAACAGACCCGTCTGTAGTAATCTGTAACTAACGCAAACTTATGGAACTCAAACAATTCTACCAAAATTAGACGACCTGGAAAATTTGTTTATTGATCATCCGAAATTGGAATAAATATTTTATCACGTTCTGGTGATTTTTAACAATTCGGGCACAGAGCGCAAAGTTTCTGGAAACTACAGCAAGATCAAATAACTATCATTCAAGAAGATCCAATAGGTTTAACTTGGCACAAACACTAATTAAAAGATAAAACCACATATAAACAGAGGCTACATGGATTATTTATTCCTAAACAGAAGCAAAAACAAAAAAATAAAAATAAAATTGGGTTGCCTCCCAACAAGCGCTATCGTTTAACGCCCCTAGCTAGGCATAAAAACGAGGATAGATTTAGGTATTGCCATCTGTGGTAGGCAATCCATAAGTGGCTCTCATAATAGATTCATATTGTAATTTTATTTTCTTTCTAGGGAAGTGTTCCATGCCTTTCTTTAATGGAAATTGGAATCTAATATTTCCTTCCTTCATATCAATAATTGCACCAATCGTTCTAAGGAAAGGTCTTCCAAGAATAATAGGACATGAAGGATTGCAATCTATATCAAGAACGATAAAATCTACGGGCACATAATTCCTATTTGCAACAATAAGAACATCATTAGTTTTTCCCATAGGCTTTTTAATAGTAGAATCCGCAAGATGCAAGTTTAGGGAGCAATCATCAAAGTCACGGAAATCTAGCAAATCACACAAAGTTTTGGGAATAGTAGAGACACTAGCACCCAAGTCACACAAAGCATTAAACTCATGATCTTTGATTTTAATTTTGATAGTAGGTTCCCACTCATCATAGAGTTTCCTAGGGATAGAAACTTTCAACTCAATTTTTTCTTCATAAGACTGCATCAAGGCATCAACAATGTGTTCGATAAAGGCCTTATTTTGACTATAAGCATGAGGAGAATTTAGCACAGATTGCAACAAGGAAATGCAATCAATTAAAGAGCAATTTTCATAATTAAATTCCTTGAGATCCAATATAGTGGGTTTAGCAATATCAAGATTTTTATTTCTTTCAATCCCACTTTTATCAATTTCATCATCAAGATCTAAAAACTCTGAATTCTTAGAACGCCTTCTAGGTAAGGGAAGATCATATTCAATTTCATCAAGATTCATATTGCAAAACAAAGATTTAATGGGGGACACATCAATAACTTTAAGATCTTCATCTTGATTTTCATAGGAATTAGAAGAACACGCTTTAATAAAGGCATCTTTGGAAGCACGCATCCTAACGGTTCTTTCTTTGCACTCATCAATGGAAATTCTCATAGCTTTGAGAGACTCATTAATATCATGCTTAGGAGGAATAGATCTAAGCTTTAAATAATCAACCTCAAGAGAAATTCTATCAACGTTCCTAGCCAAATCATCAACTTTAAGCAATTTCTCCTCAAGCAAAGTATTAAAATTCTTTTGTGAATTCATAAACTCTTTAACACTACTCTCAAATTCAGAGGGCATCTTATTAAAATTTCCATAAGAGTTGTTGTAAGAATTTCCATAATTATTAGAAGGATTACTAGGATAAGGCCTAGGATTAAAATTCCCTCTATACGCGTTGTTACCAAAATTATTCCTACCAACAAAATTCACATCCATAGATTCATTATTATTCTCAACCAAAGTAGATAAAGGCATATCATTAGGATCAGAAAAACACTCTTAGTAGCAAATAATTTCATAAGTTCATCCATCTTTCCATTCAAAACATTGATTTCTTCTATCGCATGCACTTTTTTATTAGTGGATCTTTCAGTATGCCATTGAGAATAATTAACCATAATATTGTCTAGGAGTTTAGTAGCATCCCCTAGAGTGATTTCCATAAAAGTGCCTCCATGGCCAAATCTAAAAGATTTCTAGAAGCAAAATTCAATCCGGCATAAATTTTTTGTATAATCATCCACAAGTTCAAACCATGAGTAGGACAATTACGAATCATTAATTTCATTCTCTCCCAAGCTTGTGCGACATGTTCATGATCAAGTTGCTTAAAATTCATAATGTCGTTTCTAAGAGAGATAATCTTAGCGGGAGGAAAATATTTAGAGATAAAAGCATCTTTGCACTTGTTCCAAGAATCAATACTATTTTTAGGCAAAGATGAAAACCATGCTTTAGCACGATCTCAAAGCGAAAAAGGAAATAGCTTCAATTTAACGACATCATTATCGACATCTTTTTTCTTTTGCATATCACATAAATCAACGAAGCTATTCAGATGAGTAGCGGCATCTTCACTAGGAAGGCCGGCGAGTTGATCTTTCATAACAAGATTCAACAAAGCAGTATTGATTTCACAAGATTCAGTATTGGCAAGAGGAGCAATCGCAGTGCTAAGGAAATCATTATTATTGGTATTGGTGAAGTCACACAATTTGGTAGCATCTTGAGCCATCGCGACAAACAAGCAATCCAACACACGAGCAAACAAAAGGCAAAGGGAAAAAGAGGAGGAGATTGGGAAAGAGAGGGCGAATAAAACGGCAAGGGTGAAGTGGGGGAGAGGAAAACAAGAGGCAAATGGCAAATAATGTAATGCGAGAGATAGGGATTGTGATGGGTACTTGGTATGTTGACTTTTACAGACTCCCCAAGAACGGCGCCAGAAATCCTTCTTGCTACGTCTTGAGCTTGGGTTGGTTTTCCCCGAAGAGGAGAGGATGATGCAGCACGTGAGCGTAAGTATTTCCCTCAATTTTTGAGAACCAAGGTATCAATCCAGTAGGAGGCCACGCACAAGTCCCCCGTACCTGCACAAAACGATAGCTACTCGCAACCAACACAATTAGGGGTTGTCAAACCCTTCACGGTCACTTACGAGAGTGAGATCTGATAGAGATAATATTTTTGGTATTTTTGATATATAGATGCAAAGTGAAAAGTAAAAGGCAAAGTAAAACAAAGCAAGTATAAAAGTGATGGAGATTGATATGATGAGAATAGACCCGGGGGCCATAGGTTTCACTAGTGGCTTCTCTCAAGAGCATAAATATTCTACGGTGGGTGAACAAATTACTGTTGAGCAATTGATAGAATTGAGCATAGTTATGAGGTTATCTAGGTATGATCATGTATATAGGCATCACGTCCGAGACAAGTAGATCGAAACGATTACGCATCTACTACTATTACTCCACTCGTCGACCGCTATCCAAAGATGCATCTAGAGTATTAAGTTAGAAGCAGAGTAACGCCTTAAGCAAGATGACATGATGTAGAGGAATAAATTCATGCAATATGATAAATACCCCATCTTGTTATCCTCGACGGCAACAATACAATACGTGCCTTGCAACCCTTTACATCCTTTGGTAAGGACACCGCAAGATTGAACCCAAAGCCATGCGCTTCTCCTATTGCAAGAACTACCAATCTAGTTGGCCAAACCAAACGGATAATTCGAAGAGACTTGCAAAGATAACTCAATCATACATAAAAGAATTCAGCGAAGATTCAAATATTATTCATAGATAAGCTGGATCATAAACCCACAATTCATCGGTCTCAACAAACATACCGCAGAAAGGAGATTACATCGAATAGATCTCCACGAGAGAGGGGGAGAACATTGTATTGAGATCCAAAAAGAGAGAAGAAGCCATCTAGCTACTAGCTATGGACCCGAAGGTCTTAAGTAAACTACTCACACTTCATCGGAGAGGCTATGGTGTTGATGTAGAAGCCCTCCATGGTGGATGCCCCCTCCGGCGGAGCTCCGGAACAGGCCCCAAGATGGGATCTCATGGATACAGGAAGTTGCGGCGGTGGAATTAGGTTTTTGGCTCCTGTTCTGATTGTTTGGGGGTATGTAGGTATATATAGGAGGAAGGAGTACGTCGGTCGAGCTTCAAGGGGCCCACGAGGCAGGGGCGCACCCTAGGGGGGGCGCCCCCCACCCTCGTGACCGCCTCTCTGGTTCCTTGGCGTAGGGTCCAAGTCTCCTGGATCACGTTCGGTGAGAAAATCACGTTTCCGAAGGTTTCATTCCGTTTGGACTCCGTTTGATATTATGTTTCTTCGAAACACTGAAAAAGGCAAAAAACAGCAATTCTGGGCTGGGCCTCCGGTTAATAGGTTAGTCCCAAAAGTAATATAAAAGTGTAAAATAAAGCCCATTATAGTCCAAAACAATAGATAAAGTAGCACGGAGCAATCAAAAATTATAGATACGTTGGAGACGTATCAGCCGACAAGATTGTCGTCGAGGAGGCCACCAAGACCGCCCCTGAGGAGGCCGCCAAGGGGCCTGCCAGGGAGGCCGGCAAGGCCGCTACCAAGGAGGCCGGCAAGGGGCCTGCCGGGGAGGGGGTGGTTGACGACCAACCTTCCTCCTCTGCTGCCCCTGGCCCGGGCAAGTACTTGAAGGTGGGCGATGACCTGTTCGTCCACCTCCCATGGACAGCGAGCACCAGGGCGCCAACCGAGGGGGAGGTGTTTGACGACGAGGCGCTTGCCACCGCCGGGCTTCAGGTTGTTGATGAACCGAGCGCCGGTGGTGGCGGTTCCCAAGAGGAACAGCTTCTTCGGGCCATGAGCTTCAACTTCCAGAAGCTCCAGGCGCTCCACCGTGCCCGCCTGGACAAGGCAAAATCCAGGATGGCGGCAGCGGACAAGGCGGGGGCGGATCTTGAGGAGCGCGTCGCTGAGACGCAGGCCTGGTTCCGCGAGGCTCACGAAGAACTGAGGGTTGCCCAGGGTTTACTGGCTGAGTGCAAACAGGAGCTCATCCTGAAGCAGGCTGACGTCGAGAAGGCCCAGGAGGTAGCGAAGGAACATGCGTGAAGGACGAGGCCGCTCGGCAACAACACCAGGCTCTGCTGAACTCCCAGGAGGAGGACCTTGCCACTCGTGAGGAGGCTCTCGCTGCCACGCTCCACGGCAAGGACGAGGAGGTCGAGAAGCTCGTCGCGCAGCGGACCCAGGAGCTGGAGCAGAGGCACAAGGAGGCACTCAATGCTCAGGCCCTGGTCCATGCCGACAAGGTGAAGGAGCTGGAGCTTGAGCAGGGGGACCTGAAGAAGGTGGCCTCAGAGCTGACAAAGGAGAGGGATGATACGTCTCCAATGTATCTATAATTTTTATTGTTCCATGCTATTATATTATCCATCTAGGATGTTTCATATGCATTTATATGCTATTTTATATGATTTTTGGGACTAACCTATTAACCTAGAACCAGTGCCAGTTTCTGTTTTTTCCTTGTTTTTGAGTATCACAGAAGGAAAACCAAAAGGAGTCTAATTGACTTGAAATTCAACGGAGATTGTTTTTGGACCAGAAGAAGCCCACGGAGCATCGAAGATGGGCCAGAAGAGTCCCGAGGCCACCACGAGGGTGGGGGAGCGCCCTACCCCCTGGGCGCGCCTCCCTACCTCATGGACGCCTCGGGGACCCCCCTTACTTGTTCCCGACGCCAACACCTCTTATATATACCCAAACTTCCAGAAAGAAACCTAGATCGGGAGTTCTGCCGCCGCAAGCCTCCGTAGCCACCAAAAACCAATCGGGACCTTGTTCCGGCACCCTGCCGGAGGGGGATCCATCACCGGTGGCCATCTTCATCATCCCGGCGCTCTCCATGACGAGGAGGGAGTAGTTCACCCTCGGGGCTGAGAGTATGTACCAGTAGCTATGTGTTTGATCTCTCTCTCTCTCGTGTTCTTGAGGTGGTACGATCTTGATGTATCGCGAGCTTTGCTATTATAGTTGGATCTTATGATGTTTCTCCCCTCTCCTCTCTTGTAATGGATTGAGTTTTCCCTTTGAAGTTATCTTATCGGATTGAGTCTTTAAGGATTTGAGAACACTTGATGTGTGTCTTGCATGTGCTTATCTATGGTGACAATGGGATATCACAATCTACTTGATGTATGTTTTGGTGATCAACTTGCGGGTTCCTTGACCTCGTGAACTTATGCATAGGGGTTGGCACACGTTTTCGGCTTGACTCTCCGGTAGAAACTTTGGGGCACTCTTTGAAGTACTTTGTGTTGGTTTGAATAGATGAATCTGAGAATATGTGATGCATATCGTATAATCATACCCATGGATACTTGAGGTGACATTGGAGTATCTAGGTGACATTAGGGTTTTGGTTGATTTGTGTCTGAAGGTGTTATTCTAGTACGAACTCTTGAATAGATCGATCAGAAAGAATAACTTTGAGGTGGTTTCGTACCCTACCATAATCTCTTCGTTTGTTCTCTGCTATTGGTGACTTTGGAGTGACTCTTTGTTGCATGTTGAGGGATAGTTATATGATCCAATTATGTTATTATTGTTGAGAGAACTTGCACTAGTGAAAGTATGAACCCTAGGCCTTGTTTCCTATCATTGCAATACCGTTTACGCTCACTTTTATCATTAGTTACCTTGCTGTTTTTATATTTTCAGATTACAAAAACCTATATCTACCATCCATATTGCACTTGTATCACCATCTCTTCGCCGAACTAGTGCACCTATACAATTTACCAATGTATTGGGTGTGTTGGGGAAAAAGAGACTCTTTGTTATTTGGTTGCAGGGTTGCTTGAGAGAGACCATCTTCATCCTACGGCTCCCACGGATTGATAAACCTTAGGTCATCCACTTCAGGGAAATTTGCTACTGTCCTACAAACCTCTGCACTTGGAGGCCCAACACCGTCTACAAGAATAAGGTTGTGTAGTAGACATCAAGCAGTTTCTGGCACCGTTGCCGGGGAGGTGAGTGCTTGAAGGTATATTTTTAGATCTTGCAATCGAATCTTTTAGTTTCTTGTTTTATCACTAGTTTAGTTTATAAAAGAAAACAACAAAAAATGGAATTAAGGGTGCCTCATATGCTTCATCTTTTTAATGTATTTCGTGAAAATTATGGGAAGGAAAATTGTGCTCAAGTACTAGAAGAAGAATTACATAGAATGCTTTGCATAAGATATGTGAATGATGAGCTTGATTGCAATGATGTTAGTATGAATTCTTTGAACACCCATGATGCTAATGATATGCAAAGCCACAAGCTTGGGGATGCTATGTTTGATGAAGATGATATGTTTCTCACGGACCAGAGCTTTTCACAACAAGCATGATGGTTTCAATAGGGAACGTCCCACCTTTGGGGACGAAACGATATCCATTGCCTATTATTGCTTTCAAATTTTTCCTTGTGTCAACATAGAACAACAAGAGTGTTGTGTCAATTTTTGTGATTTTTTGGGGTTCGTTTGGACATCTTTATGCATTAACTGAGTTTTCGATGCATTTATGTGCATAATTCAAATTTGAACTACATGCACATGCTCCAGTGCATATAAATTGGTTAAAAAAATCAAATCTGTGTCCTTGGGTGCATGCTTAGGTCCCAAGCAAGAGATGGGAATGAATTTCAAACACCAAGGCACCGTTGATTACCAGAAAAATGTTCAGATGCCTGGTTTTTAAATTCTAGTAAATCCAAAACTCGTGTGAAATTCATGTAAGTTGGCATGCTAGCATGGAGCGGCATCAACTTGCCGTGGTAAAAAAAATCCCATTTGGGGCAGGTATGGGTATAAGCTTCTCACAAACCAGATCTTCTCACAACAAGCATGATGGTTTCGATAGGGAATGTCCCACCTTTGGGGACGAAACAATATCCATTGCCTCTTATTGCTTTCAAATTTTTTCTTGTGTCAACATAGAACAACAGGAGTGTTGTGTCAATTTTTGTGATTTTTCGGGGTTCATTTGGACATTTTTATGCATTAACTAAGTTTTCAATGCATTTGTGTGCATAATTCAAATTTGAAATACATGCACATGCTCCAGTGCATATAAATTGGTTGAAAACTCAAATTTGTGTCCTTGGGTCATGCTTAGGTCCCATGCAAGAAATGGGAATGAATGTCAAACACCAAGGCACCGTTGATTGCCGGCAAAACATTGAGATTCCTGGTTTTTAAATTCTAGTAAATCCAAAACTCGTCTGAAATTCATGAAACTTCGCATGCTATCATGGAGCGGCTTCAACACGCCATGGTAAAAAATATGTCCCATTTGGGGCAGGTTTGGGTATATGCTTTTCACAAACAAGAGCTTCTCACAACAAGCATGATGGTTTCGATGAGAATATTTATTATGATGAAAGCATGCCTCCTATTTATGATGATTATATTGATGAAAGTGGGTTTGGAAGAGTGCCAACTTTAGGAAGTAATGATCCCACTATTTTGGAGGATGTTGAATATTATTGTGATAATTATGAAAGTGGATTTGGAGAGGTCATGACTTTATTTAGTGATGAATCCACTATTTCGGAAGAGGTTCCAATTGATTATGAGAACAAAGTTGCTATCCATAATGATTATTGTGATGACTTGTATGCTATTAAGAATAACGATAACCATGAAACTTGTCATTATTATTTTAGTTTTCAATTGGATTATGCCTCACATCATAATTATTTTGTTGAGTTTGCTCCCACTATTATTCATGAGAAGAAATTCGCTTATGTGGAGAGTAATAAAATTTATATGCTCGGGGATCATGAAAAGAATGCTTTATGTGATGGTTATATTGTTGAATTAATTCATGATGCTACTGAAAATTATTATGAGGGAGTAATATATGCTTGTAGGAGTTGCAATAATATCAAGTTTCCTCTCTATGTATTGAAAATCTTGAAGTTATGCCTGTTTTGCCTTCCTATGTTAGTTGATTCTTGTTCCCATAAATTGTTTGCTCACAAAATCCCTATGCATAGGAAGTGGGTTAGAATTAAATGTGCTAGTCATATTCTTCATGATGCTCTCTTTATGTTTCAATTCTTATCTTTTATGTGAGCATCATTGAAATCATCATGCCTAGCTAGGGGCGTTAAACGATAGCGCTTGTTGGGAGGCAACCCAATTTTATTTTTGTTATTTGTTTTTGTTCCTGTTTATTTATAAATAATTCATCTAGACTCTGGTTAAATGTGGTTTTATGTTTTAATTAGTGTTTGTGCCAAGTAGAACCTTTGGAAAGACTTGGGTGAAGTCTTTATGATCTTGCTATAAAAAACAGAAACGTTAGCGCTCACGAGATTAGCTGCCATTTTTTAATGGAGAGTGACTTTAGGTTGATTCTTTTTTAAGATGATCAATAGATAAATTCTTCTCGTCCACCAATTTATTTCAGAATTTTTGGAGTTCCAGAAGTATACGTTTGATACAGATTACTACAGACTGTTCTGTTTTTGACAGATTCTGTTTTCATTGTGTTGTTTGCTTATTTTGATGAATCTATAAGTAGTATCCGAGGGTATGAATCATAGATCAGTTGGAATACAGTAGAAATTACACCAATATGAATTTAGAATGAGTTCACAACAGTACCAAAAGTGGTGATTTATTTTCTTATACTAACGGAGCTTACGAGTTTTCTGTTGAGTTTTGTGTTGTGAAGTTTTCAAGTTTTGGGTAAAGATTCGATGGACTATGGAATAAGGAGTGGCAAGAGCCTAAGCTTGGGGATTCCCAAGGCACCCCAAGGTAATATTCAAGGACAACCAAGAGCCTAAGCTTGGGGATGCCCCGGAAGGCATCCCCTCTTTCGTCTTTGTTCATCGGTAACTTTACTTGGAGCTATATTTTTATGCACCACATAATATGTGTTTAGCTTGGAGCGTCATTTTATTTTATTTTATTTTGCTTGATGTTTGAATAAAATACCAATATCTCAAATTATTAAATGTTAGAGAGTCTTCACATAGTTGCATAATTATTCGACTACTCATTGATCTTCACTTATATCTTTCAGAGTAGTTTGTCATTTGCTCTAGTGCTTCACTTATATCCTTTTAGAGCATGAAGGTAGTTTTATTATGAAGAAATAGATGAACTCTCATGCTTCACTTATATTATTTTGAGAGTCTTTAGAAGAGCATGGTAATTTTCTTTGGTTATGAAATTAGTCCTAATATGATAGGCATCCAAGATGGGTATAATAAAAACTTCCATATAGAATGCGTTGAATACTATGAGAAGTTTTATACTTGATGATTGTTTTGAGATATGAAGATGGTAATATTAGAGTCGTGCTACTTGAGTAATTGTGAATTTGAGAAATACTTGTGTTGAAGTTTGCAAGTCCCATAGCATGCACGTATAGTAAACATTGTGTGACAAATTTGAATCATGAGGTGTTCTTTGATTGCTTTCCTTATGAGTGGCGGTCGAGGACGAGCGATGGTCTTTTAATACCAATCTATCCCTCTAGGAGAATGTGCGTAGTGCTTGGTTTTTGATGACTTGTAGATTTTTGCAATAAGTATGTGAGTTCTTTATGACTAATGTTGAGTCCATGGATTATAAACACTCTCACCCTTCCATCATTGCTAGTCTCTTGATTGCATTGCATTGCCCTTTCTCACCTCGAGAGTTGGTGCAAACTTCAGTGCATCCAAACCCCGTGATATGATACGCTCTATCACACATAAACCTCCTTATATCTTCCTCAAAACAGCCACCATACTTACCTATTATGGCATTTCCATAGCCATTCCGAGATATATTGCCATGCAACTTTCCACCGTTCCGTTTATTATGACATGCTTCATCATTGTCATATTGCCTTGCATGATCATGTAGTTGACATCATATTTGTGGCAAGGCCACCATGCATAATTTTTCATACATGTCACTCTTGATTCATTGCCCATCTCGGTACACCGCCGGAGGCACTCATATAGAGTCATATTTTGTTCTAATATCGAGTTGTAATCATTGTGTTGTAAATAAATAGAAGCGTGATGATCATTATTATTAGAGCATTGTCCTGGAAAAAAGAAAAAAAAAAGAGAAAGGCCAAATAAAAAAAGGGAAGGCCAAATAAAAAATAAGAGAAAGGCCAAAAAAGGGAAGGCCCAAAAAAAGAAAAAAGAAAGAAAGAAATAAAGGGACAATGCTACTATCCTTTTTCCACACTTGTGCTTCAAAGTAGCACCATGATCTTCATGATAGAGAGTCTCTTATATTGTCACTTTCATGTACTAGTGGGAATTTTTCATTATAGAACTTAGCTTGTATATTCCAACAATGGGCTTCCTCAAATGGCCTAGGTCTTCGTGAGCAAGCAAGTTGGATGCACACCCACTTAGTTTCTTTTGTTGAGCTTTCATACATTTATAGCTCTAGTGCATCCGTTGCATGGCAATCCCTACTCCTCGCATTGACATCAATTGATGGGCATCTCCATAGCCCGTTGATTAGCCGCGTCAATGTGAGACTTTCTCCCTTTTTGTCTTCTCCACACAACCTCCATCATCATATTCTATTCCACCCATAGTGCTATGTCCATGGCTCGCGCTCATGTATTGCGTGAAAGTTGAAAAAGTTTGAGAATACTTAAGTATGAAACAATTTCTTGGCTTTTCATCGGGGTTGTGCATGATGAGAGCATTTTTGTGTGACAAAAATGAAGCATAGCCAAACTATATGATTTTGTAGGGATAAGCTTTCTTTGGCCATGTTATTTTGAGAAGACATAATTGATTGGTTAGTATGCTTGAAGTGTTATTATTTTTATGTCAATATTAAACTTTTGTATTGAATCTTATGGATCTGAATATTCTTGCCACAATAAACAAGATTACATTGATAAATATGTTAGGTAGCATTCCACATCAAAAAATTTGTTTTTATCATTTACCTACTCGATGACGAGCGGGAATTAAGCTTGGGGATGCTTGATACGTCTCCAACGTATCTATAATTTTTGATTGTTCCATGTTATTATATTATCCATCTAGGGTGTTTTATATGCATTTATATGCTATTTTATATGATTTTTGGGACTAACCTATTAACCTAGAGCCCAGTGCCAGTTTCTGTTTTTTCCATGTTTTTCAGTATCGCAGAAAAGGAAAACCAAACGGAGTCCAATTGACATGAAATTCAACGAAGATTGTTTTTGGACCAGAAGAAGCCCGCGGAGCATTGGAGATGGGCCAGAAGAGTCCCGAGGCCACCATGAGCGTGCCCTACCATAATCTCTTCGTTTGTTCTCCGCTATTAGTGACTTTGGAGTGACTTTTTGTTGCATGTTGAGGGATAGTTATATGATCCAATTATGTTATTATTGTTGAGAGAACTTGCACTAGTGAAAGTATGAACCCTAGGCCTTGTTTCCTATCATTGCAATACCGTTTACGCTCACTTTTATCATTAGTTACCTTGTTGTTTTTATATTTTCAGATTACAAAAACCTATATCTACCATCCATATTGCACTTGTATCACCATCGCCGAACTAGTGCACCTATACAATTTACCATTGTATTGGGTGTGTTGGGGACACAAGAGACTCTTTGTTATTTGGTTGCAGGGTTGCTTGAGAGAGACCATCTTCATCCTACACCTCCCACGGATTGATAAACCATAGGTCATCCACTTGAGGGAAATTTGCTACTGTCCTACAAACCTCTACACTTGGAGGCCCAACAACGTCTACAAGAAGAAGGTTGTGTAATAGACATCAAGGGACATAGCCAACCGTTCTTTGGCGGATGCCCAGGATGCAGCCTCTGACAAGGCCAAGCTACTCTCCGAGGCCAACGACTCCATCAACGCTCCGAAGTTGAAGCTGGATGGCTTGGAGGAGAAGCTTTCGGAGGCCGGGGCTCGTGAGGAGACCTTGAACAGGGTCCTAGCGGATGAGAAGTAGCTGCGGAGGAATGATGCCGCTGAACATAAGGAGTATGCGGAGGGAGTAAACCTTTGGATGAGCCGCCTCGTCAACGTCGCCAGCAGGATCACCACGAAGCTGGCCGCCATGGGGATGCCAAATTTCAGGTACTCCCATGAGCCAAACGTGAGTCCCAATGCCAGGCTGACTCTGTTCTTCAAGGGTGTCCTTGGAGCCCTGGAGCAGCTCCACTCGAACTGAGCGACCTCTCTGGCCAATGAGGCCCGGAAGCTCTACCGAGGTGCCCTGACCAAGGTCCTCACCAAGGTGGTGTACTGGAACCCCAACGTCGACTTTGCCGCCGCACTGGAGAGCTCGCCAGAGGATGTAGAGCTCATGACGCTTGAGGAGCGTATCGAGCCCATCGTCAGGCGCGTCGACGGAGTCCGGAGGGTGGAGGGCCAGCGCCGAGACTAGGCACCCCGTTTCTCTTTGCCGCTACGAGTTCGTGACCAAGACGATTTTATCTTAAATTAGAACCACGGCAACAAGTGATGTAATATAACTCTGCAGTACATTTTTTAAAATGATGCATGGTATTTTCCTGTTCGATCTTTCTTGGTATGTACGCCCTACGCTTAATTGGACAGGCTTGCCGGTGCGTAAACCCAAGTCGTGGCGATTTTAGGAAGGATCCTTAGCGGCCTGTGCAACCTCTTGAGCACTGCGTTGGTTCTCCCTTGAAGAGGAAAGGGTGATACAGTAAAGTAGCATAAGTATTTCCCATAGTTCTTGAGAACCAAGGTATCAATCTAGTAGGAGATCACGCTCAAGTCAAACGCACCTACACAAACAAATAAGAACCTCGCAACCAACGCGATAAAGGGGTTGTCAATCCCTTCATGGTCACTTACGAGAGTGAGATCTGATAGATATGATAAGATAATATTTTTGGTATTTTTATGATAAACATGCAAAGTAAACTAAATGTCAATAAAAATAGCTAAGTGTTGGAAGATTAATATGATGGAAAATAGATCCGGGGGCCATAGGTTTCACTAGTGGCTTTTCTCAAGAGCATAAGTATTACGGTGGGTGAAAAAATTACTGTCGAGCAATTGATAGAATTGAGCATAGTTATGAGAATATCTAGGTATGATCATGTATATAGGCGTCACGTCCGTGACAAGTAGACAGAAACGATTCTGAATCTACTACTATTACTCCACACATCGACCGCTATCCAACATGCATCTAGAGTATTAAGTTCATAAGAACAGAGTAATGCTTTAAGTAAGATGACATGATGTAGAGGGATAAACTCATGCAATATGATATAAGCCCCATCTTTTTATCCTCGATGGCAACAATACAATACGTGTCATTTCCCCTCATCACCGGGGATCGAGCACCGCAAGATTGAATCCAAAGCTAAGCACTTCTCCCATTATAAGAAAGATCAATCTAGTAGGCCAAACCAAACTGATAATTCGAAGAGACTTGCAAAGATAACCAATCATACATAAAAGAATTCAGAGGAGCTTCAAATATTGTTCATAGATAATCTTGATCATAAACCCACAATTCATCGGATCTCGACAAACACACCACAAAAGAAAATTACATCGAATAGATCTCCAAGAAGATCAAGGAGAACTTTGTATTGAGATCCAAAGAGAGATAAGAAGCATTCTAGCTAATAACTATGGACCCGAAGGTCTGAGGTAAACTACTCACACATCATCGGAGAGGCTATGGTGTTGATGTAGAAGCCCTCCGTGATCAATGCCCCCTCTGGCGGAGCACCGGAAAAGGCCCCAAGATGGGATCTCACGGGTACAGAAGGTTGCGGCGGTGGAAATAGGGTTTTGGCTCTTGTTTTGATGTTTCCACGGTATATGGGTATATATAGGAGGAAGAAGTACGTCGGTGGAGCAACGTGGGCCCCACGAGGGTGGAGGGCGCGCCTGGGGGGTAAGCGCGCCCCCTACCTCGTGCTCTCCTCATTGTTTGCTTTACGTAAACTCCAAGTCCTCTCGATCACGTTTGTTCCAAAAATCATGTTCCCGAATGTTTCATTCCGTTTGGACTCCGTTTGATATTCCTTTTCTGCGAAACACTGAAATAGGAAAAGACAACAATTTGGGCTGGGCCTCTGGTTAATAGGTTAGTCCCAAAAATAATATAAAAGTGTATAATAAAGCCCATTAAACATCCACAACAGAATATAATATAGCATGGAACAATAAAAAATTATAGATACGTTGGAGACGTATCAAGCATCCCCAAGCTTAATTCCTGCTCGTCCTCGAGTAGGTAAATGATAAAAATAGAATTTTTGATGTGGAATGCTACTTAGCATAATTTTCAATGTAATTCTCTTAATTGTGGTATGAATATTCAGATCCGAAAGACTCAAGACAAAAGTTTAATATTGGCATAAAAATAATAATACTTCAAGCATACTAACTAAGCAATTATGTCTTCTCAAAATAACATGGCCAAATAAAGTTATCCCTACAAAATCATATAGTCTGGCTATGCTCTATCTTCATCATACAAAGTATTTAATCATGCACAACCCCGATGACAAGCCAAGCAATTGTTTCATACTTTTGGTGTTCTCAAACGTTTTAAATCTTCATGCAATACATGAGCGTGAGCCATGGACATAGCACTTTATGTGGAATAGAATGGTGGTTGTGGAGAAGACAAAAAGGAGAAGATAGTCTCACATCAACTAGGCGTATCAACGGGCTATGGAGATGCCCATCAATAGATATCAATGTGAGTGAGTAGGGATTGCCATGCAACGGATGCACTAGAGCTATAAGTATGTGAAAGCTCAACAAAAGAAACTAAGTGGGTGTGCATCCAACTCGCTTGCTCACGAAGACCTAGGGCATTTTGAGGAAGCCCATCATTCGAATATACAAGCCAAGTTCTATAATGAAAAATTCCCACTAGTATACGAAAGTGATATCATAGGAGACTCTCTATCATGAAGATCATGGTGCTACTTTGAAGCACAAGTGTGGTAAAAGGATAGTCGCATTGTCCCTTCTCTTTTTTTTTCTCATTTTTTTCTTTTTTTTTCTTTGGGCCTTTTCTCTTTTTTTATGGCCTCTTTTTTTCGTCCGGAGTCTCATCCCGACTTGTGGGGGAATCATAGTCTCCATCATCCTTTCCTCACTTGGGACAATGCTCTAATAATGACGATCATCACACTTTTATTTACTTTACAACTCAAGAATTACAACTCAAAACTTAGAACATAATATGACTCTATGTGAATGCCTCCGACGGTGTATCGGGATATGCAATGAATCAAGAGGGACATGTATCAAAGAATTATGAACGGTGGCTTTGCCACAAATACGATGTCAACTACATGATCATGCAAAGCAATATGACAATGATGGAGCGTGTCATAGTAAACGGAACGGTGGTAAATTGCATGGCAATATATCTCGGAATGGCTATTGAAATGCCATGATAGGTAGGTATGGTGGCTGTTTTGAGGAATGTATATGGTGGGTGTATGATACCGGCGAAAAGTGCACGGTATTAGAGAGGCTAGCAATGGTGGAAGGAAGAGAGTGCGTATAATCCATGGACTCATCCTTAGTCATAAAGAACTCGTATACTTGTTGCAAAAATCTACAAGTTATCAAAGCAAAGTATTACGTGCATGCTCCTAGGTGGATAGATTGGTAGGAAAAGACCATCGATCGTCCCCTACCGCCACTCATAAGGAAGACAATCAATAAATAAATCATGCTCCGACTTCATCACATAACGGTTCACCATACGTGCATGCTACGGGAATCACAAACTTTAACACAAGGATTTCTCAAATTCACAAATACTCAACTAGCATGACTCTAATATCACCATATTCATATCTCAAAACAATTATCAAGCATCAAACTTCTCATAGTATTCAACACACTCATAAGAAGAAAAAAATTACTAATCTTGGATGCCTATCATAATTAAAGCAAGTTACCATGCTGTTTTGTAGGACTCTCAAAATAATATAAGTGAAGCATGAGAGAACAATAGTTTTTATAAAACAAATCCACGACCGTGCTCTAAAAGATATAAGTGAAGCACTAGAGCAAAAACTATATAGCTCAAAAGATATAAGTGAAGCACATAGAGTATTCTAATAAATTCAATCATGTGTGTCTCTCTCAAAGGGTGTGTACAGCAAGGATAATTGTGTTAAACTAAAAAGCGAAGACTCAAATCATACAAGACGCTCCAAGCAAAACACATATCATGTGGTGAATAAAAATATAGCTCCAAGTAAAGTTACCGATGGACGAAGACGAAAGAGGGGATGCCTTCCGGGGCATCCCCAAGCTTTGGATTTTTGGTGTGCTCACATTATATTGGGATGCCATGGGAATCCCCAAGCTTAGGCTCTTTCCACTCCTTGTTCCATAATCCATCAAATCTTTTACCCAAAACTTGAAAACTTCACAACACAAAACTTAACAGAAAATCTCGCGAGCTCCGTTAGCGAAAGAAAGCAAAACACCACTTCAAGGTACTGTATTGAAATCATTATTTATTTATATTTGTGTTAAACCTACTGTATTCCAACTTCTCTATGGTTTATAAACTCTTTTACTAGCCATAGATTCATCAAAATAAGCAAACAACACGCGAAAAACAGAATCTGTCAAAAACAGAACAGTCTGTAGTAATCTATAACTAACGCAAACTTCTGGAACTCGGAAAATCTACCAAAATAGGGCGACCTAGAAAATTTGTTTATTGATTTACTGTAATTGAAATCAGTATTTTATCACGTTCTTGTGATTTTAAACAATTGTATTCGTCAACAGAAAGTTTCTGGAATTTTCAGCAAGATCAAATAACTATCATCCAAGAAGATCCTATAGGTTTAGCTTGGCACAAACACTAATTAAAACATAAAAACAAATCTAACCAGAGGCTAGATCAAATATTTATTCCTAAACAGAAGCAAAAAGCAAAAAAACTAAAAATAAAATTGGGTTGCCTCCCAACAAGCGCTATCGTTTAACGCCCCTAGCTAGGCATAAAAGCAAGGATAGATCTAGGTATTGCCATCGTTGGTAGGCACCTTCAATAGAACACCTATAACCCTTAGGAACTTCTTTCTTCTTATTGATTATCCAATTTGTGGGCAAGAAATCAATAAATTCATTTGTATCAAACGGTTCCTTAATGATAGCAAAAATATTGGGGTGAACACTTATTGATTTGAGATCCGCAATTTCCTTACAAGAAGATTCACCCTTATTTTTAGGAACATACATAAGCTTGGCAATTTTGGTTGAAGGATATGGATTATTTCTAACGGAAGAAAAAGCGGACCCCAAGTTGGTAATAATACCCTCAAGATTATCAATTCTAGTAGAATCTTGAACTATTCTTTCATTAACTGTGGGTTCCTTCTCTTTAAAAAATTTCAAAGTGACTCCTACCTTAGATCCATATTGAGTAATTTGATTATGGATCTTTTTATCCAATTCTCAATCAATTATGTAGTGGCAACTTTATTTTCAATAATTTCAAGCCTTTGCATCACATGTTCCAAAGTTAACATAGTTCCATTAACCAAAAGAGGTGGCAAGCCAAACAAATCTATCATAGCATTATAAGAATGAAAAGTATGGCTACCCAAGAAATTCCCTCCGGTAATGGTATCAAGAATATATCTATACCAAGGAGTGATGCCTACATAAAAATTGCGAAGAAGAGTGGTAATAGATTGCTTTCGGGTAGATCTATTTTGAGCATTGCAGATACCAAGCATCTTTCAGATTTTCTCCCTCCCTTTGTTTAAAATTAAGAACTTCATTCTCGGGAGATTAAAGAGTAGATAAAGGACTAGCCATAATGACGAAGCAAGCGAGAAATAAGTGAACGGAAAAGAGAGGGCGAATAATGAGAGGCAAATGGCAAATAATGTAATGCGAGGGATAATAGTTTGTGATGGGTACTAGGTATGTCCTGACTTGTATTGGCGCGAATCTCCCCAGCAACGGCGCCAGAAATCGCACGTTGGCGGGAGATCAAATCTCGACTTGACTTGGGGTAAGCCTCCCCGGCAACGGCGCCAGAAATCCTTCTTGCTACCTCTTGAGCATTGCGTTGGTTTTCCCTTGAAGAGGAAAGGGTGATGCAGTAAAGTAGCGTAAGTATTTCCCTCGGTTTTTGAGAACCAAGGTATCAATCCAGTAGGAGATCACGCTCAAGTCCCATGCACCTACACAAACAAATAAGAACCTCGCAACCAATGCGATAAAGGGGTTGTCAATACCTTCACGGTCACTTACGAGAGTGAGATCTGATAGATATGATAAGATAATATTTTTGGTATTTTTATGATAAAGATGCAAAGTAAAATAAACGGCAATAAAAATAGCTAAGTCTTTGGAAGATTAATATGATGGAAAATAGACCCGGGGGCCATAGGTTTCACTAGTGGCTTCTCTCAAGAGCATAAGTATTACGGTGGGTGAACAAATTACTGTCGAGCAATTCATAGAATTGAGCATAGTTATGAGAATATCTAGGTATGATCATGTAAATAGGCATCACGTCTGCGACAAGTAGACCGAAACGATTCTGCATCTACTACTATTACTCCACACATCGACCGCTATCCAAAGCATGCATCTAGAGTATTAAGTTCATAAGAACAGAGTAATGCTTTAAGTAAGATGACATGATGTAGAGGGATAAACTCATGCAATTTGATATAAACCCCATCTTTTTATCCTTGATGGCAACAATACAATACGTGTCATTTCCCCTACTGTCACTGGGATCGAGCACCGCAAGATTGAACCCAAAGCTAAGCACTTCTCCCATTGCAAGAAAGATCAATCTAGTAGGCCAAACCAAACTGATAATTCGAAGAGACTTGCAAAGATAACCAATGATACATAAAAGAATTAAGAGGAGATTCAAATATTGTTCATAGATAATCTTGATCATAAACCCACAATTCATCGGATCTCGACATACACACCGCAAAAGAAGATTACATCGAATAGATCTCCAAGAAGATCAAGGAGAACTTTGTATTGAGATCCAAAGAGAGAGAAGAAGCCATCTAGCTAATAAATATGGACCTGAAGGTCTGAGGTAAACTACTCACAAATCATCGGAGAGGCTATGGTGTTGATGTAGAAGCCCTCCATGATCAATGCCCCCTCCGGCGGAGCGCCGAAAAAGGCCCCAAGATGGGATCTCAGGGGTACAGAAGGTTGCGGCGGTGGAAATAGGGTTTTGGCTCTTGTTCTGATGTTTCCAGGGTATATGGGTATATATAGGAGGAAGAAGTACGTTGGTGGAGCAACGTGGGGCCCATGAGGGTGGAGGGCGCGCCTGGGGGGTAGGCGCGCCCCCCTACCTTGTGATCTCCTTGTTGATTTTTTACGTAGACTCCAAGTCATCTGGATCATGTTTGTTCCGAAAATCACGTTCCCGAAGGTTTCATTCCATTTGGACTCCGTTAGATATTCCTTTTCTGCGAAACACTGAAATAGGCAAAAAACAGCAATTTGGGCTGGGCCTCCGGTTAATAGGTTAGTCCCAAAAATAATATATAAGTGTATAATAAAGCCCATTAAACATCCAAAACAGAATATAATATAGCATGAAACAATAAAAAATTATAGATAAGTTGGAGACATATCAGCCTGCCGGGTCTGCTTGCTGTCGGGCAAACCACCTTACCGCTCTCAGCACGACCGCTTGAACTGTTTAGAGGACTCGAAACAGGACAAGGGCGTTGCCAATAGCGGATAGGCCACCCTGCCGTTCTCAACGCGACCGCTTGAACTGTTGAGCGGACTCAAAATAGAACAAGGGCGTTGCCAATAGCGGGAGGGTGCCATCGCTTGCAGGTTTTCCATACAAAGAGTGAGATCTTTCGTGGAAAATAACCTTATAAAAGAAAAGAAAATTACTCAAAGTTTTGCACGACTTAGCTTTTTGCGGCCACGTAGATGATCGTTGCTACCGCGGACGGCACCAGAGTGCGGCTGGTTAATGCCGCTGTCGGTGTAAAAATCGGCGGATCTCGGGTAGGGGGTCCCGAACTGTGCGTCTAGGCGGATGGTAACAGGAGAAAAGGGACACGATGTTTTTACCCAGGTTCGGGCCCTCTCGATGGAGGTAAAACCCTACTCCTGCTTGATTAATATGGATGATATGGGTAGTACAAGAGTAGATCTACCACGAGATCGAAGAGGCTAAACCCTAGAAGCTAGTCTATGGTATGATTGTTGTTCGATCCTCTGGACTAAAACCCTCCGGTTTATATAGACATCGAAGAGGGTTAGGGTTACACAGAGTCGGTTACAATGGTAGGAAATCTACATATCCAGACGCCAAGCTTGCCTTCCACGCCAAGGAAAGTCCCATCCGGACACGGGACGAAGTCTTCAATCTTGTATCTTCATAGTCCAGGAGTACGTCCAAAGGTCATAGTCCGGCTATCCGGCCACCCCCTAATCCAGGACTCCCTCAATAGCCCCTGAATCAGGCTTCAATGACGACGAGTCCGGCGCGCATATTGTCTTCGGCATTGCAAGGCGGGTTCCTCCTCCGAATACTTCATAGAAGATTTTGAACACAAGGATAGTGTCCGACTCTGCAAAATAAGTTCCACATACCACCGTAGAGAGAATAATATTTACACAAGTTCAATCTGGTGACGTATTCCGCAGCGTGACGTCACACCACGGCCAAGCCTTTATTCGAATCGTTTTTACTGTCCCACCTCAGCGCGTTTAGTGAGGCGGTTTCCTCGGCACGTCTTGTCAAAGCAGAGATCATGTCCCCTTATTCCGGGATTCTCATCAATACGGGTGTGGGTAACCCAACCGTGCCATTGATTACGGCGCTTGGGAGATAAGCGAGTTTTATCAGGCCGGTGGGGACGCATAGCTTTGTCCGTTCATATAAGGGGATACGGATCCACTTTTTCACACACGCCTTCTTCCTCCTTTGCTTACCCATTTCCGCGCACTCGAGCTCTAGCGCCCAAGTCCGCACATCCCACCTCAACCTTCTCCAACTATGTCCAGAGCGGGAGGCAAGTGGATGGCCTCCTCCGTCATGGAGGGGCACATCAAAAAGCTGCGAAAGGCCGGATACTTGTCCGACGACATCGCGCATCGGCTCCCCGACAAGGGGCAGCTCATCCCCACCCCAGGCCCCATGAGAGGGTGGTGTTCCTCCCCCACTTCCTCCGGGGACTATGGTTTCCACTTCACCCATTTTTCCGAGGGCTCATGTTCTACTACGGCCTAGATTTCCATGATCTGGCCCCGAATTTCATCCTCAACATCTCGGTGTTCATAAATGGCTTATGCGAGGCCTTCCTCTGCATCCAGCCCCACTTCGGCTTATGGCTGAAGACCTTCAATGTCAAGCCGAAGGTAGTGGGCGGCCGCCAAGCGGAGTGCGTAGGTGCCATGGTGGGCAAGATGGCCAACATCCTATGGCTCGAGGGCTCCTTCGTGGAGACCATAAAGGGGTGGCAATCGGGGTGGTTCTACATCATCGAGCCACGCGACTATAAATGGGCGGCGGCCCCTGAATTCTGATCTGGCTTCCCTACATGGCTCACCTCATGGAAAGAGACGGGCCTGACGTGGGGTAATTCAGAAGAGCTGACCGGACTCCAAACCTGCATCCGAAACCTGGTGGAGAAGAAGCTCAAGCTTGTCAACGTAGTCCAGGTTATGCTCATCCACCGGGTCCTCCCATGCCAGCAACGGGCCTTCAACTTGTGGGAGTTTGATTCGGCACAGCACCGAACCTTGATCCGGCTCTTCGACACTACGCACAAAGATACCTGTAAGGTGTTGTTCAAGGGCGCCGAGGCCCCCGCATCCGCTACCGAAGATCGCGGGTTCAGCTCGCGGCATCAAGCCAGCGAGGTAAGCTATTTTACCCTTTACGGGACTCTTTTTTTTCATAGTTTGACTCTATGCAGGATCTAAAACTCCCTCACCTTTGACAGGACTGGCAGAAGACGTCTGGACAGGTTGACTGTCTGGCTCCCTTGCCAGAAGACACAGCGGACGCCCGCTTGATGGGGCTGCTGGTTCCGGCACCTTACGTGGTGCCGGAGAAGAAGGCCAAGAAGAAGGCCACGGGAACTCGAAGGAGTTCCCGGCGCCAGGTGTTGTCGGACTCATCGTCCGATGACTCCGCGGACTCCTCCGCCAAGACGAGGAGGAGGAAAGAGGCCTCTCCCCGGGAGAGAAGAAAAGGAAGGCCGCCCCAACCGGGAGGCCGGAGGGTCCAAGAAGGGAAGGACCCTCCCTCCGGACTACACCACCAACACCGACGACGGCGGAGAGGAGTGGCCACCAAGGACCAAGCCCCTGGCGAAATCTTCAGTGTCCGGACACCAGAATAACTCATGGCGTTCCATTTGTTGCACAACATCTTCTAACGCCGAATATAACCATGCAGCCCGCCCAAGGACGGGCTCGACGCTTCGTCGAGCGGCTCCCTGGATTCGTCGGATGTGAATAGCACCTCACTTTCGACCGCCTCGTCTCCTCCCGCCGCGGATGACGCCGGGGTGGAGTCCCAAAAGGGGCCCAGCCAGGAGGAGGTGGCCCTGGAGGCGCCGCAAGACGACCTCCTGGACTCCGGGTTCAAAGGGGATAAAACCCCAAAGGGCTTTAAGTCCGCATCAGCCGGACTCGCATCGAACCTTCGGTTCCGGAGTTCCGGCAGCGACCCCTTCGTAAGAAGGGCAAGACTGCGACGCCGGTGACCTCCGTCCAACCGGAGGCACCGGATGATTTGATGGAGGCGCTTGACAGCGCTTCCATCGACGAGGAGCACCGCACTGTTCTGAGTGTGGTGTTCAGTCCGCCAAGAGCGGGCTGACTGAAGCCTGTGCCAGCCTTCTAACAGGCTTTGAGGTATGTATTTAAGATATATAAAAATATTACCGCATAGACAGTAGCCCCTGATGCTCAGTTTGGTGTTCGGAAAGAAAAAGCCGAACTGAGGATCTAAAAAGATATACGCAGGAGTCTAACATAAGTATGTCAATATGGGAATGCAGGCTGCGCTGCTGACCTCTGCCAAGACCGATCATGGAGGTTGATGCATTGAAGCGAGCCTCGAGCGGTCTGAGAACGAGCTCGGCCTTGCCAAAAAGCAGCTCGAGGACAAGGAAGGTAAGTAATACCTTATGGGAGTATTTAAAAGATGTGGTTGCAGAAAATGACAGGAATAACGTGAATATTGCAGGGGCCACGAACGAGGTGGCGACCCTGAAGGAAGCTGTGTCCAAGGCCGAAAGCGATGCGGCCGCGGAGCGCGCCGAGCGAGAGAAGCAGGAGGTGCGGGTGGCGGAGGTCCGGCAAGAGCTCTAAGCTCTCGTGGAAAAACACGAGAGTTTGGAGCGTGACTCAAAGACTCGAGAGTCCGAGCTCGCCTCGGCTCTTGAGAGCGCCAAAGCCGCTAAGGCCGAAGCCCAAAAAGCCCTCCAGGAAATTAAGGCGATGAAGAAGATAGCGGTGGGTAAGGCATTCTATATGCAAAGCAAGCATGTGAAAGTGAATTATCTGTTACTTACCCGAATCCAAAGCTCTCCAGGAGCATTCATAGATCTTCCCCGCAGTGTGTCCGATGCTGCCGAGTTCTGCCGAGCCAGGGAGGGAAGCTCGACGGAGAAGGTGTTCTGGTCTCAGTATGCTGAGGCCGGACACCTGGTGCCCTTAAGCGACCAGTTGAAGCAGCTGGTCGAGCTCCATAAGGTGGACGAACAGGCCATGAAGGGCCTCATAGTTCGGCTGTGGCCTAAGGAAGCCATGCCTGGGAGCTACTTCGGGCTTGTGAGGCGGCTGGTGGACGCCTGTCCATGGGTTGAAGTCGTCAAGCGCTCCGTCTGCATCCAAGGTGCCCGTAGGGCCCTTGCCCGTGCTAAGGTGCACTGGGGAAAGATGGACGCTGAGAAGCTTGGGACGGATGGACCACCACCGGGCAAGGAGCATCGCAAGCCTGAAATGTATTATGAGGGCGTCCTGAAGGGTGCCCGCCTTATAGCGGGTGAATCCTCCAAAGATGTAATTTTTTTAGTAGACTCGCATTTGTTATCCTGTACGCTGAAAACTTGTTCATATGCATTAAGAAACACTTTTGCATTTAAAATATTACCTTCTGTGCGAATGTTTATTAAATTTGAGAGATGGCGAGTCGTCGGCTTCAGCCCCCATGCCACGAGTGCTGGGGTGTTCGGGATAAACTTGAGCGCTCTTGTTCCCATTCTTGGGTCCTTCGAGGGAGGCGCTCAACGCAACAAACAAGGCAACCGGACTATAATGCTTGAACACTCTCACTTAGCCATAGAATTCTATAATTTTAAATTTCGGCGAAGCCTTGTATTCGAAGACCGAGTTCGGGCGCTATCCACGCCTAGGCGGACAATGCCGACTCCTCGCTCTAAGCGGCATAAGTGTTTAGGGACTCGAAAACCTCTCGAATAGCGACCGGCTCTCGCCCTATCATGACGGTCAGTTTTAGCTTTCTCCACTGAGGTGCTTAACCCAGCTCAACCGGGGCACAATCGCAGTGGTTCTCCTAGCACTACCTTAGCCAATATAACGGAACATAAGGTACCAAAACATGGGAGCCGGGCAAACCCAACTATTGACCCAAGACGTGATTCGGAGCCGATGCATATAATGCTATAAGTTCGGGGTGCCGCACTTGTGAAAGTGTTTGGACTTATCACACCATGTTGTGGGGTACTTAAGCCCCTGGTGTATTGCCCATACCAAAGTGTACGGTTGCACATTGTCATAACTGAACATATATAATAGAAAAAGGGAATTCAATAATATGCAGAGGCTATGTATTGTTTATTCAAAAGGGCTGCAGTAAGAGTAGAACGATACAAATAGTGCGATAAGCAAGGAACGGGACTTTTTAACATGTCCCCCTCCAGGGGTAAGCTGCGGGGTGGTATGTAAAACAGGTATACTGCTCGTAATAGACACCACCTGGACACTCGACGTAGCTTTCTGCTTCCCTGGCTGTTGCATTGTGTGTTCGGCGATTCTACTGCCGGACAGGGCTTCGTGAGAACGGAGTCCTGAAAGTAAAAAAAGAAAGAAGAAAAGAAAAGAATGACACAATCGGGAGCCCACAGTGCGGTTGAGCCGCGTGCAGGCATGCCGTGGTCGTGCCCTTCCCCCTATGCCCATGGTATTTCCAGAGCGTAATTATGTATGCGTAGTACTAGTTTTGCAATTTCGCGAGGGCTGGGGTTTGGGCCGCATTACTATGCGTGCTCGGAACGTGCCAAGCGGTCTTGCTGTAGGTTACTCCGGGCGCGCTTGACGGTGTCCGGACGTTTAATAGTCGGACTTGAGAATTGCCTTAAGAGGCTGCTTTGTACTTCCGCCGCGAGGGCCGCCGTATGCTCCTCCGTCCGGAGAGAGCGTTCGGTGTTTCCATTGACCGTAATGACTCCTCGAGGACCTGGCATCTTGAGCTTGAGATATGCGTAGTGCTGCACCGCATTGAACTTTGCAAATGTTGTTTGTCCGAGCAGTGCGTGATAGCCGCTGCGGAACGGGACTATGTCAAAGATTAACTCCTCGCTTCGGAAGTTATCCGGGGATCCGAAGATCACTTGAAGTGTAACTGAGCCTGTACAGTTGGCCTCTACACCTGGTATGACGCCTTTAAAGGTCGTCTTCGTGGGTTTAATCCTTGATGGGTCTATGCCAATTTTGCACACTGTATCCTGATAAAGCAGGTTCAGGCTGCTGCCGCCGTCCATTAGGACTCTAGTGAGGTGAAATCCGTCAATGATTGGGTCTAGAACCAATGCGGCGAATCGGCCATGGCGGATGCTTGTGGGGTGGTCCCTTCGATCAAAGGTGATCGGGCAGGAAGACCACGGGTCGAACTTTGGGGCGACTGGCTCCATCGCATATACGTCCCTTAGTGCACGCTTCCGCTCCCTTTTGGGTATGTGGGTTGCGTATATCATGTTCACCGTCCGCACTTGTGGGGGGAAGCCCTCTTGTACTCTATTGTTCGTGCCGGGCTCCTCCTCGTCATCGCTATATGCAACCCCTTGTCATTGTTTTCGACATTTAACTTGCTCGCTGCTTGAACACCCAACAATCCCTGTTGGTGTGGTTGGCTGGTTTTTCGGGGGTGTCATGTATCTGGCATGAGCGATCGAGTATTCGGTCCAAATTGGACGGGCCCGGAGTATTTCTTTTAAATGGCTTTTTTGCTGACCGGGTTTAGAGCCTCTGAATCCGGCATTAACTGTCATATCCTCACATTATCGCCGTTAATGCGGCGCTTGTGCTTGTTGCGACGTGACCTGCCATTGCTGTCCTTGGTATCCGAATTACTAGGGCTCTTGGTCATGTTGTTACTACGAGCTAGCCACCTGTCCTCTCCCGCGCAAAAGCGGGTCGTGAGTGTTGTGAGGGCTGCCATGGATTTCGGCTTTTCCTGTCCTAGGTGCCGGGCAAGCCACTCGTCGCGGATGTTGTGTTTGAAGGCTGCAAGGGCCTCTGCATCCGGACGATCGACAATTTGATTTTTCTTGGTTAGGAACCGTGTCCAGAATTGTCTGGCCGATTCCTCTGGCTGCTGAATTATGTGGCTTAGGTCTTCGGCGTCTGGTGGTCGCACATATGTGCCCTGGAAATTGTCGAGGAATGCGGCTTCCAAGTCTTCCCAACAACCAATTGACTCGGCTGGCAAGCTGTTAAGCCAATGCCGGGCAGGTCCTTTAAGCTTGAGTGGGAGGTATTTGATGGCGTGTAGATCATCACCGTGGGCCATGTGGATGTGAAGGAGATAGTCCTCGATCCAAACCGCAGGATCTGTTGTGCCATCGTATGATTCAATGTTTACGGTTTGAAACCCTCAGGGATTTGATGATCCATCACTTCGTCTGTGAAGCATAGTGGGTGTCTTGGCGCCTCAGATATTGGGCTATATCACGACGCAGCTCAAATGAGCTTTGTCTACTGTGTTCGGCCCGGCCGGAGTTGCCATATCCGGCGTGATGGTTATCGTCACATGTCGTGGGGCGCCCACGCGATCCGTAGATCGATCTTGTTTGCCTTGACTTGTCCTCCAATATATCTCGCAGGTCTGGCGCATTTCCCCGCGCCTTGGTATTTTTTGAGCAGCGAAGTGCGGCTTGAGTTGAGGGCCGAGAGGCCTCTCTGTCGCGGCCACGAGGTGGCCGGTCAGCCGTATCATGCGCTGGTGATGTAGGTTTTAGTGCTTCCTCCTCTAATCGGGGTAGCAGCCTACGTTTTGGGTAGCTCTTGGAGGGGCGCTCGAGTTCATACTCTTCGGCCGCAAGGACTTCAGTCCATCTGTCAGCTAGCAAGTCTTGGTCAGCTCTAAGTTGTTACTGCTTTTTCTTGAGGCTGCTTGCCGTGGCCATAAGCCTGCGTTTGAAACGCTCTTGTTCGACGGGATCCTCGGGCACGACGAATACGTCGTTGTCGAGGCTTGCCTCATCTTTGGAGGGAGGCATGTAATTATCGTCCTCTACCTCTCTTTCTGCCGCTCTCTCACGAGGGTTGGCTTTTCCATCCTCCTTCGCTGAATCCTGCTGGAGGGGGTTGTCTTCGGCACTGTCCAGGGTGTTATTGTCTCCCGTACCGGAATCAGCGTTTTTGCTGTGGCGGGACTTTGAGCGGCGCCGCTGACGCCGGCGCTTAGGCTGTTTCTTGGAGGGGTCATCCTCCGCTGTTCCATCACCATTCCCATCTTTTGGGATGTCCACCATGTATATGTCGTATGACGAGGTGGCCTTCCAGTGCCTTGTGGGCGCTGGTTCTTGATCGTCTCCTGCATCGTCGTCCATACCGTCGATGCCTTCGGAGTCGAAGTCGAGCATGTCGGTTAAGTCATCGACAGTGGCTACGAAGTGGGTGGTGGGTGGGCTTTGAATTTCTTCGTCGTCCGCATCCCAACCTTCCTGACCATAATCCGGCCAGGCTCTCCGATAAAGAGAGAGACTTTAGTGAGTTCGTGATGTCGCCAAAGGGCGAGTCTTTGAAAGATTTCATGGCAGTGAATTCAATGATCGGCGCCCAATCGGATTCGATTGGCGGGGGCGCGGAAGGTTCGGAGTCCGGAGAGGAGTCCGGCACCTTGGATTCACGAGCTTTGCAAAGGACGGGGTAGGTGTACGTCTCAATCGCCGTAGAGATTGCAGCCCCCAAGGCGGTGTCCAGCCACCCGTCCTCGATCGGCGCAGTCGGCTCCGAGCCCAAGGTCGGAGCGGACTATGGTGCGGCCTCCAGGACACTGTTCGGTGGCAGAGCTAAATCATGCCCCTCGTGACAGTGCGGTGCGCTTGGCTGTGGCTCGAACCCGTCGAAGATCAAGTCTCCGCGGACGTCTGCCGTGTAGTTCAAACTTCCAAATCTGACCTGGTGGCCAGGGGCGTAGCTTTAAATCTGCTCCAGATGGCGGGTTAATTGCCCGCAGTGCAAAGCCGCCGAATACGAAGATCTGTCCGGGGAGAAAAGTCTCACCCTGGGGCGCATCGTTGTTGATGATCGGAGGAGCCATCGGGCCTAAAGATGACGACACAGAGGAATTCTCAATGAAAGCACCAATGTCGGTGTCAAAACCGCGGATCTCGGTAGGGGGTCCCAATCGTGCGTCTAGGCGGATGGTAACAGGAGACAAGGGACACGATGTTTTTACCTGTGTTCGGCCCTCTCGATGGAGGTAAAACCCTACTCCTGCTTGATTAATATTGATGATATGGGTAGTACAAGAGTAGATCTACCACGAGATCAGAGAGGCTAAACCCTAGAAGCTAGCCTATGGTATGATTGTTGTTCGTCCTATGGACTAAAACCCTCCGGCTTATATAGATACCGAAGAGGGTTAGGGTTACACAGAGTCGGTTACAATGGTAGGAGATCTACATATCCGTATCTCCAAGCTTGCCTTCCACGCCAAGGAAAATCCCATCCGGACATGGGACGAAATCTTCAATCTTGTATCTTCATAGTCCAGGAGTCTGGCCAAAGGTCATAGTCCGGCTATCCGGACACCCCCTAATCCAGGACTCCCTCAGCCGCCTTCTCTTCTCGGGCCACTGCGACAAGGGAGTCGATAGTTTGGCTCCAAAACCGGATTTTCACAGCTTGCGCCCCCTACTTGGCGCGCCAAATATGTCGGTGGAAACGACACCTATGGGATCACGGGGAATCCCTTCTACGGTCGGCGGGTGCGTTGCTGTGGAAAGAGCGGGTTTAAGACATCAACACGGGAAATTTATCCAGGTTCGAGCCGCAAGTGATGCGTAATACCCTACTCCTGCTGGTTTGTGTTTATCTGGTGTTCTTGGACTGGCTACAAAGCGTGCAGGGTCCAAAAAGTCTGAATCCTCTCACAGTACACCGCGGGCCTCCTTTTATAGTCAAATGGGCTGCCACTGTGGCACATAGGAGGTGGAAAGTTGTACAGTAGTCGATTTTATCTCTGGCACCGTAGGATAAAATGCATTAAATGCGCTACTTAGGTGTCCTCTTACTTTATCGGTGATGGCAACAAAGCCTGTCCCGTCCGTCGATGCTTCTCCTTGTTTCGACACGTGTCCAAGCCAACAGGCATGCAGCGCCATGTAAGCTGGCAGGCTGCTGAGTTGGTGTGGTGGCAGGGTCTTCACGAAGATCTACATGCCACCACGTAGGTGCTTGACTAGTTGGCTTAGGAGCCACATACTGCCACGTGGGTACCTGCTTAGTTGGTGGGTCGGCTGCCGAGCTAGGGCGGCGATGGAGCAGCAAGGCCTTGCCGCGGTCTTGCTGATATTCCCGTCAAAGGTCTTGCCGGGGCCTTGTGGGTGCCCTCGGCAGGAGTCTTGCCGGGGCCTCGTGGGTATCTTCGGCAGGGGCCTTGCCGGGGCCTTGTGGGCATCCTCGGCAAGAAGCCTCGCTGTTGTCTTGTTTCCTGGTTCCTATCTAGGCCTCGTGGGCCCTTTGTCTTCACAAAGATCTGCATCCCACCATGGAGGCGCCTCCCGGGCCTTGGTTCCAATGTGGTTGATGGCGTCGGAACTCTTAGACTCAAGGGTAGCGGCCTTGTTGGTGTTGGGCAAGTTGCCCCGGCAAGGCTCTTGTCGGGGCCGTGAAGGCCACCCCGGCAAGGGCCTTGCCGGGGGAGTTTCACCTCGCCCCTCTGCTCTTCATGCTTCTGGTCTCGAGCATGGCTCTGGTAGTCTGGTGTCTTTGCTTCCTCTTATATCCCACCAAGCACGGCCGCAGGTGTGTGGCTGCGACTGCCCGCGCACAAGTAAAGGGGTACAAAAAGGACCCCTACTTTTGTACACCTACACTAGACGACCGTGCTTGCAGACAACCCCCAAGTTCCAATCGACGCATCAACAGTTGTTTCCGAGTGGATCGCAAAATGAGTATCAGGTATTCTGCACTCCGATTCAGAACATTGCAGGTGCTGCTTGAATTGCAGATTCCATCCGGCCGTCCCAGTCCGAAGCTGGAGCAGGTCTTCGGCAGATCCGAGCGTTGCTCAGGGCGACCAGGGAGTAGAATTCTGCTGTTTCCCAGTGCCGCAATCATATACACATCAGATCTGTAAGGGCGGATACAGTTCAGTCAGCTAGCTCACAGCCCAAGATCACCTCCGCGGTGTGAAGATCGCAGTTACCATCAGGATCAGTACTTGGATCAAGGCAACGGTCAGTTAAATCCTCGACATCACAGCGATGAGCAGAGTCGAGTGCCGACACCCCCTCCAAAGAGTGGTTCGTATGCGCCCCGGTGGTACAACGACATGCGCTCGTACGGTGATGAACGGAGAGAGCCAATCGACCCCCGAGATCCTGGATTCAACGCAAGGCCAGTCCTCGTGCAAAATCTAGTCGACAGGGGCAGAGATGACAGAGAGGGCCTGGATAGAGATCGTCTGAGTGGAAGTGGCGTGTTTGTCTCTGGTCCCGAATGTTTCAGCAGGGCCATACGGGCTGCTGAGATACCACCAACTTCATATTGGCCATGGGGTGACCAAATTCACTAGCGAGTGGAAGCCGGATACATGGTTAGAAGATTACCGAGTGGCTGTGCAGATTGGTGGAGGCAATGATTATGTTTCCATGAAACATTTGCCCTTGATGCTGGAAGGATTGTCCCGGGCGTGGTTGAACCAGTTAGCTCCTGCTAGGAAGACTTGGCCCGAGTGTTCATTAAAACATTCGAAGGCACTTGCAAGCGTCCTGCTGGGCTGACTAAATTGCAGCACTGCATCCAGAAGCCGAATGAAACTTTGAGATATTACATATACATCATTGGACCATGCTTTACCATGTGGTGGATAATGTGATAGAGCATAAGCAGTCTGTGCTTTCAAAGAAGGTGTCAGGTACAGAGAACTCATCCTGAAATTTGGACGGTCTAGGACCCTGACCCTGAACCGAATGATGGAGATTTCCACTCGGTATGCGAATGGAGAATAAGAAGATCATCTCCACAGCGTTAAAGGAAAATCTAATGAGCATGACCCCAACAACTCTAATCCCAGTCGGAAACATAAGCGCAAAGCTGAAGCCGTTGGTCAAGCAGAAGCAGCTGCTCTGGCTGCACAAGGCAAGTTCAAAGGTAAAGCCAGAGAGCAGTGGGTACCCAAGAAGAAGAAGGATCAGTCGGGCCAGGATGTCCTAGATCTGTCGTGTGCCATACACCCAAATAAAGACGAGGAGGGTAACCTGATTTTACCCAAGCATACCACTCGGCAGTGCAGGCTGTTTATTCAGCAGTTTCGCCACGGCCAGTCGAGTGAAAAGATCCTCGAAGATGACGAAGAAGAAAAGGCCGAGGATTATCCCAAGGTCAATGCCACTCTGGTGATTTTCGCTGACGTCGAGAGCAAAAGACGACTGAAAGTCATTAACCGAGAGGTGAATATGGTTGTTCCAGCGACTACGACATATCTCAAGTGGTCCAAGACTCCCATAACCTTCGATCAGTCGGACCACCCATCTCACGTTGTTACCCCTGGGCGGCACGTGCTGGTGGTTGATCCAGTTATGCTAAGCACTCGGTTGCGTAAGGTCCTCATGGATGGTGGGAGTGGTTTGAACATACTCTATGCTGAGACCCTGAAGGGAATGGGCATTCCGATGTCACGACTCAGCGAGAGTGACATGCAGTTCCACGGAGTCATTCCAGGGAAGAAGGAAAAATCACACAGTCAGATTGCTCTGGATGTGATTCTTGGTGACAAGAAGAATTTTCGGAAGGAAAAACTCACGTTTGAAGTGGTAAACTTTCACAATGCCTATCATGCTTTCCTCGGTCGACCGGCTTATGCACGTTTCATGGCCCGTTCATGTTACGTGTACCTCAAGCTGAAGATGCCTGGACCCAAGGGTGTAATCACAATTACGGGGAATAAGCAAAGAGCCGAGGATTGTCTTCAGCAGGGATCCAAAATCGCTGATGAGCAAATGGCAATGGTGGAGTTGGAAGAGTACAAGAAAAATGCTGATACGACTGATTTGCTTTGGTCAAAGAAGCCAGCCTCTGATTCTGCTTTCTAGTCCGTGGGAGAGACGAAACAAGTTCACATTTATCCGTAAGATCTTGCAACCGCTCCAACAAACATCTCCACGACACTCGACAGCAAATAGGAAGCCACACTTGTCCAGTTCCTCCGTGAGAACTGGGACATCTTTGCATGGAAGCCATCTGACATGCCAAGTGTACCCAGGGGACTAGCTGAGCACCGCTTGAGAGTTGACTCAAAGGCCAAACCTGTTAAGAAGCATCTCCACCGCTCTGCTGCGGAGAAGAGGAAGGCGATTGGTGAGGAAGTAGCTCGGCTCCTGGCGGATGAGTTTATACGTGAAATATACCACTCCGAGTGTCTCCCAACATCGTCATTGTCCCCAAAAAGGACAAGTCACTCCGTATGTGCATCGATTTCAAACATATCAATCGGGCCTGCCCGAAAGATCATTTTCCGCTCCCCCGCATCGACAAACTGTGGATTCCACTGTGGGATGCGAGCGCTTGTCTTTTCTTGATGCGTACTCCGAGTACCATCAAATCCGATAGTATGGACCAGATGAAATAAAAACTGACTTCATCACCCCTTTCAGGTGTTTTTGCTATGTCACAATGCCATTCGGTCTCAAAAATGCTGGTGCCACCTTCATGCGCATGATTCAGAAGTGCCTGCTCACTCAGATCAGTTGGAATGTCGAGGCTTACATGGGTGATATCATGGTCAAGTCAAGCAAAGGTTCCGACCTGCTGACTGGCCTCGCTGAAACCTTTGCCAACCTGAGAAGGTACGTCATCAAGATGAATTCGTCTAAGTACACCTTCGAAGTGCCTGGAGGCAAGCTACTCAGTTTTCTCCTTTCCGAACGAGGTATAGATGCCAACCCCGAGAAAGTCAGCACGATTGTCCGAATGAAATGCCTTGAGCGCATACATGATGTCCAAAAACTCATAGGCTGCCTTGCAGCACTGAGTCGGTTCATTTCTCGTCTCGGAGAAAAGCCACTGCCTTTATACCGACTGATGAAGAAGTTCAATAAGTTCGAGTGGACCCCCAAAGCAGAAGCAGCATTTGTTCAGCTCAAAGCCCTACTATCCACCCAGCCGGTGCTTGCTGCCACGAACAGCAAAGAACGTCTGCTTTTGTACATTGCGACCACTGGCCAAGTCGTCAGCACAATTCCCATAGTGGAGCGAGAAGAAGAAGGAAAGGCCTACAGAGTCCAACGACCAGTGTATTACATCTCTGAGCTTTTGCCTCCATCCAAGCAAAGGTATCCTCATTATCAGAAGCTTGTGTACGGTATTTACTTGACAGTGAAGAAAGTTGCACATTATTTTTAAAAACACTTGGTCTCAGTCATCAGTGACACCCCACTGTCTGAAATCATGAACAATCGGGATGCAACTGTTCGAGTGGCTAAGTGGGCAATCGAGCTCCTCCCTTTTGATATTAAGTTTTAAGAAAAGAAGGCAATCAAGTCCCAAGCACTCGCAGATTTCATGGCTGAATGGATAGAACAACAACAGTCAACCTAGATCCACTCGGAGCATTGGACGATGTTCTTCGATGGCTCCAAGATGCTGAATCGTTCGGGCGCCGGAGTGGTCCTAGTATCCCCAAAAGGTGATCGACTCAGTTATGTCCTCCAGATTCACTTCGATTCCTCCAACAATGAGGCTGAGTATGAAGCGCTCCTCTATGGGTTGCGTATGGCCATCTCACTCAGCGTCCGTCGCCTAATGGTATACGGTGATCCGGATCTGGTGGTCAATCAAGTAATGAAGGAATGGGACGTTAGAAACCCCATTATGAAAGTATACTGCAACATAGTGAGGAAGTTAGAAATGAAATTTGAGGGTCTGGAGCTTCATCACGTTCCTCGAATCAAAAATCAAGCAGCTGACGATTGGGCAAAAATTGGCTCCACTCGGAAGCCCATCCCCAGCAACGTGTTCCTTGAGCACCTCCATTCCCCGTTAGTGCAGGAAGATCCTTTTACTGAAGAGCCACCTCAGGCAATAAGTCCCTCTGACCCGACTGAAATCGAGGTCCCTGCAGTCATTGACTTGGTTATGGAGGTTCTAGTAATTACCACCGATTGGACGGTACCAAACATTGCATATTTGCTCAGGCAAGAAATCCCAGAGGATGAAGTTGAGGCACATCAGATTGTCCGCAGATCCAAAGCTTCCATTGTGATGAATGGACAACTATACAGAGAGAGTGTCATTGGCGTAGCTCAATGATGTATTTCTCCAGAGGAGGGTCGATTGTTCCTAGAAGAGATTCACACGGGAACCTGCGGCCATCACACGTCTTCTCGGATAATCGTAGCTAAGGCTTACCGAGCCGGTTTTTATTGGGCACGTGCCAATGAAGCCGCCAAAGAGATGTTCAACACTGCCACTGATGCCAGTTCTATGCAAACTTGTCCCATAAACCCGCATCCGCTTTGAAGACCATACCACTCGTCTGGCCGTTTGCCGTGTGGGGATTGGATATGGTTGGACCATTCAGGACAGGCAGGAGTGGCTTCACTCATCCGCTCATGGCAGTCGACAAGTTTACCAAGTGGATTGAAGCTAAGCCTATTAAGAAGCTAGATTCATGCACAACCATGAAGTTCATGAGAGAATTGATATTCAGATTCGGAAGTTCATTGGAGTTCCTCATAGCATTATCACAGACAACGGCTCAAACTTCGATTTGGAAGAGTTCAGAAGGTTCTGCGCCACCCAAGGCACTCGGGTAGACTACGCATCTGTTGCACACCTACAGTCGAATGGTCGGGCTGAGAGGGCAAATGGCCTTGTCCTTCAATGGTTGAAGCCGCGTCTCATGTGTGATCTCGAGCATCCAGCTGGAGCTTGGGTGACCGAACTGCCGTCTTCCCTATGGGGTTTAAGGACGACCCCTAACCGGTCCACTGACCGCACCCCTTTCTTCATGGTGTATGGAGCCGAAGCCGTGCTATCGAGTGATCTCCTCCACAACTCACCCCGAGTGGAACTCCATTCAGAAGCCGAAGCGGAGCAGGCATGCCAAGATGTTGTGGATCTCTTGGAGGAAGAGCGGGAGATGGCCCTGATACAGTTGACTATTTACCAGCAAGAGCTATGGTGTTTCCATGCCAGGAACGTCAAGGGTCGGGCATTCCAAGAAGGAGATCTTGTGCTCCGATTGGATCAGCAACGGCCACACAAGCTCGCCCCCGCGTGGGAAGGTCCCTTCATTGTCACCAAGGTGCTGCATAATGGGGCCAACCACCTCTACAACCTTGCAAAGAAGATCGACGAGCCGCACGGCTGGAACACAGATCTTCTCCGTCGATTCTATACTTGACGATTGAATTGTTAAGATGTAATAAGAGTACTTTTTGAAACATTTGCTTATCAAAGACATGACTCCTATAGTCCGACGATGATTTCACTCGCACAAATGCATGTTCCAAACCCTCAGCGGGTGGCTTAGTTGCGAACCAGTTTTTCGCCTAAGTTAAAAACTACTCCGAGTGAGAGCATCCCTCCCACTCGAGGGCTTAGCCGCGAGCCAGTCCTCGCCTCAGTTAAAAACTACTCTGATTGAGAGCATTCCTCCCACTCGGGGGCTTAGCCGCGAGCCAGTCCTCGCCTAAGTTAAAAACTACTCCGAGTAGAGAGCATCCCTCCCACTCGGGGGCTTAGCTGCGAGCCAGTACTCTCCTAAGTTAAAAACTACTTAGAGTGGAGAGAATCCCTCCCACTCGGGGCTTAGCCGCGAGCCAGTCCTCGCCTAAGTTAAAAACTACTCCGAGTGAGAGAATCCCTCCCACTCGAGGACTTAGCCGTAAGCCAGTCCTCGCCTAAGTTAAAAACCACTCCAAGTGAGAGCATCCCTCCCACTCAAGGGCTTAGCTGCGAGCCAGTCCTCGCCTAAGTTAAAAACTACTCCGAGTGAGAGCATCCCTCCCACTCAGTGGCTTAGCCACGAGCCAATCCTTGCCTAAGTTGAAAACTACTCTGACTGGAGAGCATGCCTCCCACTCGGGAGCTTAGCCGCGAGTGAGTCCTCGCCTAAGTTAAAAACTACTCCGAGTGACAACATCCCTCCCACTCGGGGCTTAGGCTCGAGCAGTCATCGCCTAAGCTAAATCCTACTCCGAATGAGAGCATCCCTCCCACTCAGGGGCTTAGCCATGAGCCAGTCCTCGCCTAAGTTAAAAACTACTCCGAGTGAGAGCGTCTCTCCCACTCGGAGGCTTAGCCGTGAGCCAGTCCTCGCCTAAGTTAAAAAACTACTCCGAGTGAGAGCATCCCTCCCACTCGGAAGCTTAGCCGCGAGACAGTCCTTGCCTAAGTCAAAAACTACTCTGAGTGAGAGGATCCCTCCCACTCGGAGGCTTAGCCACGAGCCAGTCCTCGCCAAACTTAAAAAAGTGTTCCGAGTGACGCACATCCCTTTAACTCAGAGATTTATCTGCAAACCAGGTGAATTAAATTATGCAATAAACTGAGGAAGCAACGTTCAGATAAATCCATAACCTCAAGTTCTCAAGCGCAGATGAAAGTACTTAGGCAGAAAGCCCGAACGAGTTTTAATGATAACAAAATCACTCGGCATACCGAGGCAAATAAGTCCCAACTGGGAGGTACTCGAATTATAAAGCTTTTCTTCATGCGCCGGTGGGACTCGCTGGCTCGACAAAGGTGTCCAGGTCTATGCCATCTGCTATCTGTGTGGCCGCCTCAATGAAAGTCTCCATGAAGTGTTCAAACTTGAGCTTCTTCATATTTTCCACCTGCAGAGCCTTCAGCTTGTCTTCCTTGGCATCTTTGCAATGGACACAGACGAGTGAGAGTGCCACGTCGGCCCCGCAGCGAGCAACAGACTTCTTCCATGCTTGCACTCGACCATGGATGGCATTGAGTCGAGTCATAATGGACTCGAGATCATTCTTAAGTGTATCCTAATGCCACAATTCTTTATCTATCTTCGCCAGCGCGGCCCTCAGACAAGTGATGTACCCCCGGACATCTTTGAGACGAGCTTCAAGTCACAGTATGTTTAGAGCCACTGCATCCTTTACGCGTGACTTGGTGGGATCTAGATTTGTCTCGATCCGATCAGTCTCCTCCTCGAAGTTCTGCCAGAATTCTGCACAAGGGAGAAAGAAAAGATTAGTTATGCCATTGCTTTCAAAGTCCGTAGAGATTCACTCGACCAAAGATAGGTACCTTCAAGCATGCCATACATCTTCTTCACAAAACCTCCCATATATTTTTCCAACGCGTCCCTCTTCTGTGTGAGCTCGTCCACCTTGTCGGTCAGGGTTGTTTTCTCCAATTCAAAAGCACTCGCTTGATCTTCAATCTTGTTGGCCCACTGAGCCCGTTCCTTCTTGAGCTCTTCAACAATAGTCTTCAAAGATGCATTTTCCTCTTCTAACTTTCCGACTGAGGCCAACTTTGCCTCAGCAGCCTCGGCTTTCTATCTAGCCACCTTCTGCGCCCCCACAAGTACGTTGCCCTTATCTTCCAGAGCCTGCTTCATGGTGTCTAAAGAAATAACATTCCTGAGTCACGCTTGAAGTTGACGGTTGAGGGAGTCCTGGATTAAGGGGTGTCCGGATAGCCGAACTATCACCGTTGGCCGGGCTCCTGGACTATGAAGATACACGATTGAAGACTTCATCCCGTGTCGAGATGGGACTTTCCTTGGCGTGGAAGGCAAGCTTGGCAATACGGATATGTAGATCTCCTACCATTGTAACCGACTCTGTGTAACCCTAACCCTATCCGGTGTCTATATAAACCGGAGGGTTTTAGTCCGTGGGGCGAACAACAATCATACCATAGGCTAGCTTCTAGGGTTTAGCCTCCTTGATCTCGTGGTAGATCTACTCTTGTACTACCCATATCATCAATATTAATCAAGCGGGGTAGGGTTTTACCTCCATCGAGAGGGCGGACACAGGTAAAAACATCGTGTCGCTTGTCTCCTGTCACCATCCGCCTAGACGCACAGTTCGGGACCCCTACCCGAGATCCGCCGGTTTTGACACCGACATTGGTGCTTTCATTGAGAGTTCCTGCGTATGCGTCATCTTTAGGCCCGATGGCTCCTTGATCATCAACAACGGCGTGGTCGAGGTGAGACTTTTCTCCCGGACAGATCTTCGTGTTCGGCGGCTTTGCTGCTGCGGGCCAATTCACTTGGCCATCTGGAAGCAGATCGAAAGCTTCATACAGCCATCGAGTCAGATTTGGGAGTTTGAACTACGGCCGACATCCACGGAGACTTGATCTTCGACGGATTCGAGCCACGACCAACAGCGCCCGCCTTGTCTCGATGGGCACAATCTAGCTCTGCCGCCCGAGCGATTGCCACGGAGGTCGCACCAACGTCCGCTCGACCCTTAGCTCGGGCCGACTCCCGATCGAGGGCGAGTGGTTGGACACCTGCCTCGAGGGCTACGATCTCTCGCCCGATTGAGCCGAACTCCATCCCTGTCGCTGCGACCGTGACTCGGCGCCGGACTCCTCCCGGACTCCGAACCCTCCGCGCCCACCTTGTCGAATCTGATTGGGCGCCCGGTCATGGAGTTCTTGCGCGGACATCTTTCAGCACTCGCCCTTTGGCGACATCCTGAATTCACTAAAGTCTCTCTCTTTATCAGGAGAGCCTTGGCCGGACTATGATCAGGAAGGTTGGGATGCGGACGACGAAGAAATTCAACGCCCACCCACCTCCCACTTTGTAGCCACCGTCGACAGCTTAAACGACGTGCTCAATTTCGACTCCGAAGACATCGATGGTATGGACGACGATGTAGGAGACAACCATGAACCAGCACCTATAGTATACTGGACAGCCACCTCATCCCATGATGTATACATGGTGGATACACCTAAAGGAAGTGAAGACGAGGAACAACAGGACACTACGAAGGATAAATCCCTCGAAAAGCAATCAAAACGGCAACATAAACGCCGCACCAAGTCCCGCCACGACAAAGACGGCAGCCACACAGACCCAGCCTTAGAGCAGGGCGAACCCGGTGGGCAGCGAACATGCTATCGAGCAACCGTCCGAACAGGACAACTTGGATAAACAAACCATCCCCAGCGAAGATAACGGTCACGGACGATCTCACGCCGGACAAATTGTTGGAAGCAGAAGAACCTCCACAAAAGGCTCGTCGCCATCACTGCGCAGCCTGAAAAAAGCAGCGGAAGCTCAAAACAGCGGAAGATGCACTCGAGAATCAGATGGAGCAAAGTACTCAATACCCATGAGACAAATCTGGCGACGATCGCCCGAACAAAGAGCTACCCAAAGAGAAAACTACTGCCCGAATTTGATGAGGAGGCCGTAGAACCCCCACAACCAAAAAACAAGGAGGCCACCCGGTCGGATGGACGACCCCACGGCAAATAGAGAGCGGCAAATGGCGCCGCACACAAGTCGGTACGCGATCCGCGTAAGGATTCGCATCAAAAGGATGGCCCAGTTAGGTCCATCTATGGGCCGAGAAAGCAAGCTCTTCAAAGAAATGCAACACGCCAAATATCTGAACATCACGGCACACCCAAATATAGGGGTGCCGCACACTATGTTTCACCGATGAGGTGCTGGATCACGAATTCCCGGTGGGATTCAAACCCGTAAACATAGAGGCATACGACGGAACAACAGACCACAGGAGTTCTGGATTGAGGATTACATCCTCCACATACACATGGCTAGAGGAGATGATCTCCACGCCATAAAATACTTACCCTCAAGCTCAAAGGGCCAGCCCGACATTGGCTCAAAAGCCTCCCTGAAAATACCATTGGAAGTTGGGAAGAGCTCGAGGATGCTTTTCGAAAATTTTCAAGGGACTTATGTCCGTCCTCTCTGGATCTGAGCGATTTAAGTCATATAACTCAACAACCCGGAGAGTCGGCCCGCAAATTCTGGAACAGGTTCCTCACCAAAAAGAACCAAATAGTCGATTGTCCAGGACGCCAAGCCTTAGCAGCTTTCAAACACAACGTCCAAGGCAGATGGCTCGCTGAGACACCTCGGCCGGGAGAAGCCGAGAATAATGGCTGCATTAACAAGCCTCATGACCCGCTTTTGCGGCGGGAGAGGATAGTTGGCTAGCAAGATGCGATACCAGCGACCCAAGTACATCCGAAGTCGAGGATGGAAATGGAAAACCACGACGCAGCAAGGATCGGTAGCCGGACAAAGGGAAACAGCCGAAGAGCACGACGATGGCGCCGGATTGAAGCTCCGGCAGAATCATAAGAAAATGCCCCTCAAGGACAACAGCGACGAGCTATCCAACCTAAACAAAATCTTGGACAAAATATGCCAAATCCACAGTACTCCCGGGAAGCCTGCAAACCATACCCACGGAGATTGTTGGGTTTTCAAGCAGTCCGGCAAACTCAATGCCGAACACAAGGGCTCGACACACCAAGCGGGGCGATGTGAACCCCACAAGTAGAGCACCGGAAAACAAAAGAATTTCCCATAAAAAGTCAAAACAGTGAACTCACTTCAAGTGACAAAAGGAAAAAGCAGGCGGCACCCATAGAAACACGCGCCGCACGGTCTATCCCAATGAGTCCCAACGATGGTTGTCAAAACCAATCACCTTCGATCATCGGGACTATTAGGAAGTATCGAAGCGCAGGATGGACTGCCTTGATATTAGATCCTATAATCGACGGACTCCAATTTACACAAGTCCTAATGGGACGGAGGTAGCGATCTAAACACCTTTATATCGAGGACACAATCGCAAAATGGGGATAGACCCAACCAAAATTCGCCATAGCAACACCTCCTTCATAGGGGTAATGCCAGGCCCATATGCCCATTGTACGGGCTCCCTACGCTAGAAGTTGTGTTCGGCTCATCCGACAACTTCCGCCGCAAAAGTTAACCTTCCACATCGCCCCATTCGAAAGTAGCTATCAAGCACTCTTTGGGCGTGAAGCTTCGCCAGCTTTAACGCAATACCGCATTATGCATCTCTTACACTTAAAATGCCCGGTCCACGCGGCATCATCTCATTAAAAGGGAGTATTAAGTGTTACTCGAGAACGGAAGAACGCGAGACTGCCTTGACAGCCACACACCAATCCGGCTCCGCTAACCAAAGCACCTGAATAGGTCATTCGAACCCCGGACACGGCTAGACGAGTCCGGCGCCTACTAGCGGCATACCCCGTACAAGGGGCTGCACGCATGTACAACAAGAGACAATAAAGCTCAATTTTATTCACTTTTCGAACCGTACTCTGTTTATTTAATATAAAGTACATTTTATACGATCCTTTTTCTTTTCAACTAAGTTCCTCTCTTTTACGGATGAACAATGTGCTACACCCATCCGAGGATCGGCACAACGGAGACACAAAGCGCATAAGCGTGCGATGGGGACCCGTTGCAAGGATTCTTTTAGATTAAGACCTGCGTAAACCTTTCTTCTGTCTCTTGTTGATACACATCCCCGGTTTCTTGCTATAACCGAGGAGGAGGCTGGCGTTTTGGCATCGGCCGCACTGAATTTTTTGCGTACACAGGCGCTTGAGGGCTTAGGGCATTATTCTGCCCGTTTTTATAAAGACCGAATACCTTAGGGAGTGTTCGGCGTCTCGAGTTAGGCCTTATATGCATCAGCTCCGAATCATGTCTTTGGTCAAATGTTGGGTTTGCCCGGCTCCCATGTTTTGGTACCTAACGTTCCATTATATCGGCTAAGGTATCGCTGGGAGAACCACTGCGATTGTGCCCCGGTTGAGCTGGGTTGAGCACCTCAGTGGAGAAAGCTAAAACTGACTGTCATGACATAGCTTGAGACTGGTCAACCACTCGATGACCCACCGGAATGTTTAGAATTCCCCCGCATTGACGAAGGACCGTTTCCCGGTCAGGCACATACGCGCCCCGAATTCGGGAGAGCGCGGTGCCCCTAGGGACTATATAGTAGCCCCACCATCAAACTCCTATGGCTAAGTGAAAGTGATAAAGCATTATAGTCCGGTTGCCTAGTTTGCTACGCTATCACCTCCTTCACAGGACCAAGACGTTGGATTAAGTGTGAAAACCGCCTTTTTTGCAAACACCCCCGCACTATGTGCGTGGGGGCTGAAGCCGAAGACCACCATCTTTCAGGTTATATACACATATACATCAACGGCCGCACAGGAGGCGTTTTAATACTTGAACGCACAAGTATAAAAAGCTCTTATATTGAAACGTTGTTTTCACAAATCATACATGTCATTTAAACATAATATCCTTCAAGCATTGCGTCTCTATTAAACGAGCGCCCTGCATGACTTCCTCAAAATAGTGCTCGGCAGGTACTTGGCTTCTGTCCGAATCTTGGGATGCAACATCGGTGGCCTTCATCTCTGCCCAGTATGTCTTGACACGGGCAAGAGCCATCCGCGCACCCTATATGCATGCTGACCGCTTCATTGCATCGATATGCGGCACCGCACCAAGGAATTGTTGCATCAAGCCAAAATAACTCTTCGGCTTGGGGCTTTTCGGCCACAAATGAGTCACGACAGCCTTCATGGCAAGTCCGGACAACCTATTCAGCTCAGCCCATTCGGCCAAACGATCGGTTAACGAAAGTGGACGCTCCGGACTATGGAACTGCGACCAACAAAGCTCTTCCAGTCCATGATCCTTTTGACCTCGGAAGTGTTCGGCCCCGTCTGCGGCACTTTTCGCCGCCAAGTCGAATAAGCATCCTCCATGCGCCACAGCCGGTCCAATTGAGCGTGCCAGGATCCGTGAATTTCCTCCGCAGCAGAATGGGCTTTCCGGCCGCAATGTCTTGACGACATAGCTCCTCCTTCATAGCTCTCCTCGCAGAAGCGAGTATCCTTAACCTCGGTGGTGGCCTTTTCGTGTCCTCTTGCTTCGCTCGATCTTCTTTTTCAAGAAGCTCGCAATGGTCAGTAGCATTCTTCAATTTTACGGCCATCTCGGCCATTTCTTTCTTGCTTTGGCAGTGAGCAGCCTGTTCGGCTTTTAGCTCTGCGGCCGCCTTTAAGGCAGTCGCATCACTTTTCCTGGCTTGCTCCTTGGCTTGGGCGAGCTCCATGAAAGAGGCTCTCCATAGCAGCGGCACCATCTGCATTAAGCATACATGTTGTAAGGCATGAGCGTCAAGCTCCCTTACCAGTGTCCGGAGAAGTCGCATACCTTGTGACTCGTCAAGCCGATTATTAACAAGCGTGATGTCGCATCCGCCACACGTCAAGTTGCCGCTTCATTTGGCAAATTCATCGATCCGGCTAGCCACCGGACGCTTCGCCACCTACATAGGAAGAGCGCATATTATACAGGGTTATGATACTCGGCGCCGTCATTTTGACACCGCACCAAGTCTCGGGGCTACTATCTATACAGGCACATTTTATATGCAAAACTATCGGAAGGTACATCATTTTGTGTACCTCAAAACCCGTCGATAAACTTACGACGGCTTCATGCAATCCGCTCTCAGGGATGAAATCCTTTCAATCACCGTACCCATTAACGTACGGTGATCTTCTGAGATAGATGCTCGCCCGAGCAGATCCTTCAGCTCCTCCGACCGTACACCCGTTGGTGCTGGACTCGTCTGGTGGCCTTTTTCGAAGGCCGGACACGGAGGGCTTTGAGGGGACATCGATCGCCTTACGCCTCCGGATTCGGAGAAGCCCTCATGGCGACACCTCGGGGTCGCCCGCCTCGCATGTGATGCAGCGGCGGAGGCGTTTCGCTCTCCATCATCTCCAGATCAAGATCCCCTGAAGACGAGCTCTGCTGTGAAGGGCTGAGATCCGAACCACAAGGTAAAACTTTCGGTTACCTTCAAAAATAAAACAGGGATGTCTTTCATTTTATAAACTCCCCCTTTTTTTCTTACGTCTCGCTGGAGGGCTGTTCTCCTTGGGGAAATATTGCGGCAGTGGCATCTCCCGCCGAAGGACCCTCTGGTGAAGATTTCGTCCCCCGCTTAAATGCTTTGGTCTCCGGATCTCGAGCGGTCCTCTTCTCCCCTCGGAGGGAGGATTCTCGATCCCCCTTTCTTGATAGCCTCCTTCATGGAGGAAGTAGCTTCCTCGTTCCCCATTCGCCTTCTTCAAAAGGCACAGCCTCTAGCATCTTAGTTATCTGGGATCCGGCGTGATCTCGGGGAGGGCGGACACTGAGCAGTTTTGCTTTTGTTGTCCACTCTGTTTAAGGATAGCTCTTTTAAGGGCAAGTTTATGATAAATATGCGGATAGCATGTCCAGTCTGAGACTACTTACTTGAGTATCCGGCGATTGCGGCTCGGACCTGCGTCCTCGGTCAAGTCCGGACACATTACTGTGATCCAAAGAACAGTTTGTACATCTCCACGGGCGTTGCGCCCATAAAATGTTGAAGAGCTCGTGGTCCCTCCGGATTGAACTCCCACAGGCGGAGAGGGCGACGTTTGCAGGGCAGGATGCGACGAAGCAGCATGACCTACGCTACTACGACCAGATTGATCTCTCTCTCTAGTAGGTCTCGAATACGGCCCTGCAACAAGGGCACGTCCTTGGACGGCCCCCAGTCAAGCCCTGTATTGACCCATGACGCCAGCTGCGATGGAGGACCCGAGTGAAAGGCAGGTGGCGCCACCCATTTCGTGCCCCTGGGAGCGGTGATATAAAACCACTCCTGTTGCCATAAATTGAGCTCCTCTTGAAAAGAGCCCTCGTGCCATGTAGCGTCTGCATTCTTGCTTATAACAGCCCCTCACTTTTCTGCTGATGCCCCTTGATCATCTTGGCTCCACTTTGAAGGTCTTGAGCCACAATCCAAGTGAGGGGTATCTGGAGGAAGGCTTCACATACGACAATGAGCAGCGAGATGTGGAGGATGGACTCGGATCCAAGTCGTGGAATTCCAGCCCATAATAAAACATGAGCCCCCTCACAAAGGGGTCCGTCGGGAAGCCTAAACCCGAAGGAAGTGAGACCACGAATACCACGCTCTCCACGGGCTCGGGAGTGGGAACAACCTGCCCTTGAGCGGGCAGCCTATCTGAAATTTCGCCGGTTAGATACCTGGCGTCTCTCAGCTTTAGCACATCTTCTTCCGTGACGGAGGAAGACATCCACCGGCCGTGCAGGTCGGAGCCGGACATCGTTGAAGGTCCAAAGCACCTAACTCTGGAGCTTTGGGTGTTGGAACTCGAGGCGAGGGGCGGATTTGATTGAGATTGAAAGAAAGGAGCGGGCCTTGGTCTCGTTATAAAGAGGTTGAATACCAAGAGCCCACCCCGTGACCGTTCGGGACTTGCCTTCGATGGAGGAGGCGTGCCAATGGGCACGACTGGGTTACCCACGCCCGTATTGATGAGAATCCCGGAATAAGGGGGCACGATCTCCGTTTTGATAAGACGTGCCAAGGAAACCGCCTCGCTAAACGCGCTGAGGTGGAACAATAAAAACGATTCGTATAAAGGCCTGGCCGTGGTGTGATGTCACGCCACGGAATACGTTAGCAGATCTGTGCAAAAGTTATTCTCTCTACGGTGGTATATGGAACTTGTTTTGCAGAGCCGGACACTATCCTTGTGTTCAAAATCTTCTATGAAGTATTCGGGAGAGGAACCCGCCTTGCAATGCCGAAGACAATATGCGTCTTAGGACTAAATCGTCATTGAAGCCTGGTTCGGGAGACTCTTGAGGAGTCTGGATTAGGGGGTGTCCGGATAGCGAACTATCACCGTTGGCTGGACTCTGGACTATGAAGATACAAGATTGAAGACTTCGTCCCGTGTCCGGATGGGACTTTCCTTGGCGTGGAAGGCAAGCTTGGCAATCTGGATATGTAGATCTCCTACCATTGTAACCGACTACGTAACCCTAACCCTATCCGGTGTCTATATAAACCGGAGGGTTTTAGTCCGTGGGGCGAACAACAATCATACCATAGGCTAGCTTCTAGGGTTTAGCCTCATTGATCTCGTGGTAGATCTACTCTTGTACTACCCATATCATCAATATTAATCAAGCGGGAGTAGGGTTTTACCTCCATCGAGAGGGCCCGAACACAGGTAAAAACATCGTGTCCCTTGTCTCCTGTTACCATCCGCCTAGACGCATAGTTCGGGACCCCCTACCCGAGATCCACCGGTTTTGACACCGACAACGGTTTTCACTATGCACATCTGTTCGAGTGAAACTACTTGGCTCAAAGGATAGAAAGAAAGAACAACAGTGCACTCAGTCGACAAGATTTACCTCCTAGGGTCTTCGCCTTTGTCTGAGCACGTTCCAAGTTCCTCTTTCCCAGTTCCAAGTCCAGTTGGAGTTGGATCTTCTCCTTCTCTAGGGCAGGATACTGAGTCCCGAGCTCACAAGTTTTCCGAGATCAGCAAAGAAAAGTCAGCAACAAAAAAGTTTCTCAAATATTCCTCTACTTCCGAGTGGAGAAGAGCAAATCCAGTTGCTACAACCAAACATACTCTAAGACCACCGCCGAATCAAACATTCGACGGCGGTCTCGGGGACTACACCCAGTGGGTGCACTCAGCGTGCCCCCTGGATTCGTTTCCACTCGGCCTTAGCCTGACTGATCCGAACGAAGAACAAAAATACATGTTCACTAAGACCCCCGCCAAATCAAGCATTCGACGGAGGTCTCGGGAACTACACCAAGTGGGTGCACTCAGCGTGCCCCCACTGGATCTGTTTCCACTCGACCTCAGCCTAACTGGCCCGAGTGGAGAGTTACAGGCAAAAATGTTCTAAGACCCCCGCCGAATCAGACATTCGACGACGGTCTCGGGGAATACACCTAGTGGGTGCACCCAGCGTGCCCCCACTAGATCAATTTCCCACTCGGCACAGCCTGACCGGTCCGAGTGGAAGAGCTACAGACTGAAAAACTACGAGCAAAGGAATACTGACGTCATAAGTAAAAAACACCCAATGGCTGTATAGAGTCAAGATGGAATGGAAAAACCCAATTAGGAATCAACTTACAATCGCACTTACTCACACATTTTCCTCAAGAGCTGCACTGGCATCATAAGCCATCTTGCTAGCTTCATACGCTTCCGTCAGACGTTGCATCATCAGATTGGCCTGAATCATGGCTTCCTTGCTGGCCCTAGTTTGGTCTTCAGGAACATGATGTAGAGTGAATACATTTGACGCAGGAGTCGGTGACGCAACTGGAGGGATCAGCACTTGAGGTTGACCAGTCGGACCCGAAGCAGGAACAGTCGACACCAAAGGTGAAGCAGTCGACAGAGGAGCAGCAAAGATAACACCAGTTCAAGATGAACCACCTTGCTCTTGAGGCACAACTTCAGGCGGCGCACGAGACGATTGGCCCGATGGCACTCTCTGAGTGAAACTACGGGGAGTGGTCGAGGTCGTACCTTCGCCACCCGCGACCTTCTGAGTCTCATCTTCGTCGTCGTCAGCAAGGTGGATGATATCTGTTGGCTCTGCAGTCACTCAACAGCAACAACAACTCATTCAACTGTCGAATCAACCAATGAAACAGAGCAGAGTGAAAACCATGTCATACCTCACCGAGAAGTGGCCGCGTCCACAGTGTCCATCTCCACATGGTCCTCATGAACTCGCATGGTCAATGTTATCGAAGTGGCGGCTCTGGTACAATTCTCACTCGGTCAGCAAAGGCACGAAGTTCTGCAGCAATAAGAAGAGAAGAAAAAACCACTCACGTCGAAGTGATAGGTATGGTGACCTTAATTCTGGGTAGAGCCTTCCAGGGTTTTGATGGAGCGACCTTCGGCTGTTTCACAGTCTTCTCAGTCGGATCTGGCGTAGCGGTCCGAGTGCGCTTCGGGTTCCTGACATTCGACGCCATGGCCTTACCCTGATTAGCTGTCGGGTCTTGGGTCTGTTTGGATAGACGCTAGGTGCATGGGGGAGACTCGACTTCCTCACTTTCTTATGAGTCGGCACTGCTGCCATCATTGTCTTCAACGTAACTGATATCAGCGCTCCCACCCTCGCTGTCTACTCCTTCAATGAGCTGTTCTCCGTTCTGCACGGGTGAAAACATCTTCATGAACTCCTGTGAAGCACAAATATCAAAGTCAGTCTGTTGCCAACCCATTCGCATGTTGGAAACAAAAAAAATAAAACACTCAACAAGATATGTCTCACCTCCCCTGGTTGGTGCTCGATGTCGAAAGGCAGAACCCGCTTGGACCCATGTGGATTGTCACGAGCTCCGGTGATGCTTCTAAGACATTTCATCACGGCCTCCTCCTTGACCTCCTCTGGATGCGTACGAGTGATATCGTCTAGACCCATGTACTACCACACGGGATGGCTCCGCGCCTGCAGGGGCTGGATCCGTCGACTGAGGAATACCTCCAACAAATCCAAGCCCGTCACTCCACCTTGGATCAGCTCGACGACATCGTCCCAAGATTCCCACTTCAGCTTTTTCCCCCTCGTCCATGGTCAGCAAACGGGGAGCATTGAGCCTTGCCAACAAGAAGGGGGGAAGACCAGTCGATGAGCGAGGAGATGGAATGTTATTACACTAAAACCAGGTCGACTGCCAGCCCTGAACAGACTCAAGAAAAGTCATTGCAGGGAATGCACTCGTACCTCTCATCTGGACACCTAAACCCCCAAACATCTGGATCACATGGGTCCTCTCATCACTTGGATTTGCTTTCTTGACCGACTGGGATAGACAAGTAAATATATGTTTGAACAACCCCCTAATGAGGATGACAACCCAAGAAATTTTCACACATCGAGACGAAGGTGGTAAGATACGATATGGCATTCGGGGGGAAAGTGGTGGATTTGCACACCGAAGAAGTTCAGAAATCCTCAGAAAAATGGATGGGAAGGCAAGGAGAAACCTCTTTCCACGTGAGCTAGGAGGAGGACTCGCTCATTGGGGTCCGACGCAGGCTTGGCCTCCCCCTCTGCAACCTCCAAGACCCGGGGACCAGCAGGCCATTGGCGGTGAGCCCATATTGGTCCTCCATCGTGGCAGTTGATGGCAGCTAGTCGCCCTGGATCCAGACCGGCGGCAGCGCGGCTCGAGAAATCGACCCTTTCTTCCCCTTGGCTGCCTTCTTGGCGCGCTCCATCTTTGCCGTCTTGTCCTTCTCCATCTCTGCGGCGGTCGTCGGAGCCGAGCGGGGCGGCGCAACATAGAGGCGGAGAGGCGAGGAGAAAGGGGAAAATGAGAGGAGCAATGTTCCAGCCCTCGGCCGCGTCACTTCTTATCATGGCCCGACTGACTCACTGACCTGTGGGCCAGCGAGATCCCAGCGCATCGCACTAACAGGGATTACACAATACGTGTCGATAAAGGTGGAACGATAATCGAGGAGTCCGCCCCACTTGCCCCTCTTACTGCGTTGTTGCCGATCCACGTGCTTCTCCAAACTTTCGAATCCCGTGGAATCCGGACCTGACAGAACGGCCGATCACGTCGAAAGATCTCCTTGTCCATTCGGGTCCGACCCAACGCTTGGGATCACTCGATCCCATATTGTAGCGACCCGACCTCAGACGGTCAAGCCTCTGTGTATCTGTGCCATCCCTGGATCAGTATGCTGGCACACACAGTACATCAATGTATATATCAAAGTGCAATCACATGTATAAATAACGTAAAATGATATATACCTCATAATACTCAGCGGAAACAATCAAGCGGGTGTGGAGTCCCATCAACGCCATCGGCGAGTTGAGTGTAGACCGTAACCACATGCATACTCGTACTCGTCGAGGAAATATCTGCAACATGATACGTTGCAGCCGTGTAGGTCAGTACATTGAATGTACCGGCAAGATCACAATAAGAGAAAACAGATGATAAAACTATACTATATGCAACATGGCTTTGTGGCTCTGTATCTGAGTTTTATTTGTGTAAAAGCTGGTTTTATTTTCCCTACATCAAGGAATAAATGAAATACTTACTATGGAATTCTCTATCATGACATGGTTCCGCCAACCGATGTCTCATAGCCCAAATCATCATAAGTTGCCCACAATTAAGTTATCGGTCCGGTGTTGAGAGTTAGAGATAGATCCAGTCCGGATGCTCAAATTGTCCGTAATCGGGACACGGCTAATCGATTAGGTTATAACCCTCTGCAGAGGTTTGTACACTTTACCCGCAAGATTCAATCCCTCTCTTTACGTTCTCGCACTTGAGTGTTTGAGAACAAGATGACCGAAACATGGTCTTCCAAAGAGTTCCTCGACCACCGTCCGGTACCCATCCAATCCTACCGTAGTTCTACATCTGCTGCTAGCACCGTCCCGGCCAGTCACAACTAAGGTCAACCAAGCGAGCCCATATTGACTTGCGGTTGCAGGTAAGCTTCCGGTCATGAAGTATTCTTCCGTCTCTTTGAGTCTGCAGGTGAAGCTTTCCATAAGATGTCATGGCGCTTCTCCATGCATCGACCAACCACTGGGTTCTCCGGGGTGCCCGTCAACAAATCCTTCACCCAAAGAGTGTGTATTGAATTCTGTCTCGAGTCTTGAAGTCTTGAGGTCTTGAAGATGCAGTCCTTGCAGATTCCATCATGGAGTTGTCGTCATTGACGTAGAATCCTCCTTCTTCACACCACTCTCGTGCACTCATACCAAACCCCGTCTACTATAGCGTAGCATTAAAATAAAATATCGTCACGGGCTTGGTAACAGGGTGATGGGTTCCTACCTCATGCATACTACTCAACTACAAGAATTTCAATATCACTACTGAGGGGTGGTTGCAAAGATGTCACTAAATGCAATAAAATATAGGTATGAAAGCATGGTCAAAGTGAACTTGCACGGTTGACGATCTTGAAAAACTAGGGTTTCGTAGTAGCAATCTTCGCACTCAGTAGATTCTAACGAGGCAAACAATAACTATAATAAGCACATAGCATAACATCACTTAACACAATAACATAACAATAGAAACATAACACAACAAAACAACCAAACCAAATCCAAAAGAAAAACTCAAAGAAAGGTCACTCAAAGTTTCCCTACTTCAAACCATAGCAAAAAATAGTTTTTATATAACAAAAATTCTTTAATATAACCTAATCATGGTTTTAAGTTAACTAAAAAGGATTCACTAAGCAACTAGGAGCAAAAGAATTAGTTAAAAAGCTATTATAAAACTCCTAATAGGCCTAATTCAATTTCTATTAAGAAAAATAAATTAAAACTTTTATTAATTATAAATAAAAGTTCATCTATTAGAATGACAGAAACTATCCTAGAATAATCAATCACTAGTTAAAAATAAATTAATTTACTAATTAATTTAATAGGAAAACGAGAGCTAGCTAATTAATTAGGATTAATAGTATTCTGCTTAAAACTAATTATTTATTAATCCTAAAATACCCAAGTTAATTTCTAGGGTTTGGCAATGACAAAATAAAGTTGGGACAAAAAGAATCATGCAAAAATAATTTTTCTAACTCAAGTTATAGCAGATTTACTATTCTGACTAAAACTAAATTAAAGCATTTTTAATTATTTTTAACATAGCTAAATATATATTCTAAAGAAACTACATAAAATTTGCAATCCAACAAAAAAAGAATCACCTAAAAATATTAAACAGAATAAAAGATATCAATTTTTGAAAACAGAAACTATTCTGCTAAAACAGAAAATCAAAATAAAAGAAAAAGGCCTAATGGGCCTATCTTTGTACCACAATAAGTCAAATAGCCTAAATGGGCTGCAGGTTAAAACTAAAAGCAGGCCGGCTATTTGACTAAAACCTAACTAATAAACCGGACGAACCGGCGGTTCTTTTAATAAAACTTACCCCTTGAGGGTTCTAATCGTGGCCGTAGACTAGAGATCGGACGGAGGGAAGATTCGGTGGCTTCTAGGAGTCCCGACGGCAATGGCCGGCGCGAGAAGGCGTCGGGGCTTGGCGTCGGGAGGTCCGGCGAGTCGTCGGGAGGATCTTGAGGAGCACGGGAGTGGTTCGGTGGGGTCGGGGTGGTCGGGAGGGTAGAGGCGTCGGCGGCGGCGACAATGGCGGCAGTGTGAGCTCGGGTCTCCGGCGTGCTCGGGAGAGAGAGGAGAGGGCTCCGAGGCTAGGGGGGGAATGGGGTGCGGGGGCTCCGGCTTTTATAGCCAGGGGGTCGTCCTCGCTTCGGGGGGGGGGGGATCGGGGGCGATCGGGGATCCCGGATCCTTCGGGATCCGGCGATCTCCGGCGAGCTGCGTTGCGTGGGCGAGGGGGGAAGAAGATGGGGCGGGGCCTGGGTCGAGAGAGAGAGGAGGGTGGGGCGGCGGCGCGCCAAAGGTTTTCAGGCGAGGGAGGTGAGGCGGTCGGTTGGCTCATTGGCTGGGCTGGCCTCTGGGCCGGCTCGGTGGGCTGGTGGTGGGGGCTTGTTGGTGGGCAGAGGGCTGGTAGCGCTGGGGGTTTCTATTTTTTGAATTTATTTTTTAATAAAACAAAAACAGAAATAAAACAGAATCTATAAATATTTTATATAGGGTATATATATACCAAAATGATCGGTGAATATTCCTATCATTTGAACATTTTTACAAAGGCAAAATCCAAACTTTATAAAAATTCATTTTTCAAATTCAAATAAAACTCAGATTTGAATTCAAAACTTTTGGCATTGTTTCCCTCTGATATTTTTGGAGTGTCATATTTACTCCTCTCATACTTTTGCTCAAGTATTTATCGTGCATAGATTTTGAAATGATTCCCACTTGCCAATGTTTGAATTCAAATTCCAAAACTCAATTTGAAAGAGGGTTTCAAGGCACTTTCAAATGACTTTCAATTTGATACCTTTTAACTTCCAACTCATATTTCATATAATTGAAGAAGTCATTTTATCTTCCCTCATGAAAATCATTGAGTTGCATAAAGCTTTGAATTTGAAATATTCCCAAATGAAATTTAAATCTTTTCCAAAACCCTTTTCATTTCAAAATGGAAGAAGTCATGTCATCTTCACTCTAGGGTTTGGTGTTGGAATGAACTTGAATTCATTGGGATCCAAAAGGCAAAGGGAAAGTTTGGGAAAGTCATTTCATTCCCTCTCATTCAACTTTCAAAAGTTTTCAAATTCCACTCAGTTTCACTCAATCAATCAGACAAACAATCAGACAACAATCATAGTTATTTATTTAATATAACATTCCAAAATTTAGAATTTTGGGATGTTACACATATCAAACCATAATCGATCAAGGCAATTGATAAAGAATTAAAGCGGCACAGGCGTCTGCAGGACTCTGAAGCGCCTCCGAAGCGCTAGGTCTAGCCAGAGCCCGCACCAATCCTTTTCACTCGAACCCCGATCCATTCAGGGGCTAATGACGAGGACATGTACCTAGTGTAGGGTCACAGGCCTAACCTATATACCCTACCCAAAGGCATTACGTACAGGAATTCAAGACCTACGAAGTTAGAAAGAAGACACCGACTGGAATGACCGCAACGTGCAAGTCACTCGACCACGAGATCCACTCGGTTACTTCTCCACCACTCGACCGTCCCTATTCACTCGGAGTACCAGGCATCACTCGGAGGCAGAAGACCTAAAGTCACCTTGGGATGGTAACGATCAGGCAGTCAGTTCCACACCATAAAGGACATCAAATACCGATGTTACCAATAACGCTCGCACCTTTTACTTTTCATGTAATCTTTAGGTAACAGGGCATTCATGAGGGGCCAGCGGACTCTATATAAGCCGCCCCTCTGCTCCTGCACAAGGGTTCGCACCCCCTGTAACTCATCACTCCAGATAACAAAGCTCCCGCAACACCGAGACGTAGGGTCTTTACCTCTTTCGGGAGGGGCCTGAACTCGTAAATCGGAGTGTACAACCACGCCATAGCTAGGCTCTGCCCTCTCATACGTACCCCTAATCTCTACTGTCAGATCTGTTCCAACAACAACCATAGCATTAAGTAACAAGTCCTGTTTACTCCCATCCTCTTACTCGGGTACAAACTTCAGTCACTCTCGCTACCCGCTATAAGCGAATTATGAACGTATTGCAAAGCCCTACAGTGGCAATCTCAGACGCTTGCGCGACGCGGAGGGCATCATAGGACAACACAAATTTACATACAACTTATATCAATCACACCATACCACAATTAACCCGTTGGACAAAACAAATCTACTTAAACATCATAGGATGTCAACACATCATTGGATAATAATATGTGGCATAAAGCACCATGTTTAAGTAGCCATTATAGCGGGGAGAAGAGGTGTTACGCCGCTGCATAGAGGAGAGAGAGAGTTGGTGATGACAGCGGCAAAGTTCTTGGTGTCGCCGTCCCGATGGTTGCCCGGCGGCACTTCGGCGTCACCGGGAGAGAGGGGGAGAGATCCCCCTCCTCCTTCTTCTTCCTTGGTCTCGTCCATAGATGGAAGGAGAGTTTCCCCTCTGGTCCATGGCTGCCTTGGCTCCCGGAGGGCAGGATCCCCTCCGAGATTGGATCTCTCTCTCTCTCTCTCTCTCTCTCTCTCTCTCTCTCTGTTCTCTTCTGTTTCATGTTCTTGTTTTATGGCCTTCACCGTTTCTTATATTCCCCGAGACTCGTAACTCCGATTAAGCTGAAATTTTTATCCTAAAATTATTTTTCTTGCGGCGAAAGAAGGGCCACAACCGACTTACGGAGGAGCCACAAGCCTGCTAGGCGTGCCCAGGGTAGGGGGGGCACACAGTCTGAGCTTGTGGGCCCTTCAAGCATCGTCTCGCGTTGATTCTTTTTCCCAAAAATCATATATATTTCAAAATAAATCTTCATAAATTTTTATCACATTTGAACTTCATTTGATATGTATTTTCTGTGAAACAGAAAACATGGGACAAACATAAACTAACACTGGCCACTGGATCAATATGTTAGTTCTAAAAATACTGGAAAATTTTGTCAAAAATATGTAAAAGTTGTAGAATATGACATGATACAATCAAAAATTATAGATACGACGGAGACGTATCAGCGGCCGGGGTGGTGAAGCGGCGCTGAAGACAAAAGAGAAAATGGAAAACCGGTCCAGGAGGGGTTTTGGGTGGGCCAGGTTGCCGGAGTCGTGCGTGGTTGTCGTCCGGACACCCAAAAACCCCCTTCCCCACTTTGTATCGGGTTTGCTAGAAAAAGTACGTCTGAACTGCTCAACAGATTAATGCAGACTTGTATTGGATGACACAACAAGTTCAGTTCATGCAGTCCGGACGGTTGTGACCTGTTTGAGAGTCCGCTTTAGAGACGCTCTAAAATCAAAGATCTCTGCAGTTACATTGTACGAGTATATGAAAACAAAGTTACTGCAAACACGATACGTGCGGATGGGCGGCGAGGTGTTGTAGTATATGACAGGGGCGAAGGGGGGAACAACAAGCACGGCGGAGGCAGGCATTTTTGACCGAGGAAAGGCCAAGTCGATGAAAAGGTTGATGGTTTTAATACTACAGAAGGAAATGAAAATTAAATTATAGCACCATCATTGCAAGGCATCTGCTGCGTACTACGTCGCACATGTTCAAATCGGAAGTACTAATAAATGGTGATTTAAATCTGAAAAAGCCTGGACCCTTTTTCTATTGCAGCGTCCGCGTAGCGTAGTGCAGGGGACACCTGTACCTTGTGAAAGGACGCTGCGATATTTTCCGAATCGTTGCATTCAAATTTGTCAAACCAGAAAGCAAGCACCGATGTCTGCTTCTGCAGAATGAGCTTTGAGTTAGCTGGCAATGGCATGCATGCCCTGTGACTAGGTAAATGCTAAGTTACCATGGAAGTAGTATTTGGTAGAAGCAACAAACCCAGTTGTACTTCTTTATTATCATCACATTACAGAGGGGAAAAGAAGGATGTTGTCCAAAGCATTCTTGGACAACATTCTACTATCAGTATTTGGCAGATGCACGCGTTCTGAGAAAAGAAAGAGAAAACGAAGAAAGACTTTGTGGCTGTGTTTAACGGCCATTACGACAATGAAAGGGAGAGGAGTAGCTGGATTGATGTCATTCGTTGACGGTCGTTATCAACAAAACAAAACAAAACCATGTACTACTAGTAGAGGAGTAACCGAGTAAGCATCTCTGCACTGCAGCGAGCAGGACAGGACGGCTTCACTTTATTACCGGACTACTAGAGAGGCATGCATGCATGGGAAGGAAACAAACAACCCAACCCAACCCAACGAACGAACCCGAAGAGTTAAAGATGATGAGGGTGAGGGTGAGGGTGAGGGTGAGACTGAAGGAGTGTGTGCGGAAGGGGAAGGTGGTGGGGGTGTGCAGAGATGTGATGTATGTAGGTCAGGGCACACAGAGGGTTTTGATTTGCTTTGCTTGACTGCAAAAGATGTTATTATCATGACCTGGCTAACTACAAATGCTTCTGCTGTTTTATTGTTGGTCACTCACCCACTGCTGCACCTGCACACACACTCAAATTTCTGCAGGTTTTCATTTCCTCCGCTTCCACCGAAAGCTCCTTTTGGCCAGTGATTAATCAGTTGACGCATGTCTAGTTTTTTGAGACAAGGAGAACCAAGTTTAAATATGTTGGGGAAAATAATCATTTGTCTGGACATAAAGTAGTAGTATTATTTTCACGCCTGCGGTAGCGTCTGCGCTAGGGTCACAAAAATGACCATAAAACAAACAAGCGAACCGTGTGCAATATGGCTAAGCATCAGACGGTAGGCTGCACCGGGCGCAGGCCTATGGCGACTAGCCACTCAAAGCAAAGCAAACTTTAAATGATGTTTGGTCCGAGGGCAGAGCCATTCCAGTTTGCAGTTGATTCTCAACTCTGCCTCCGGATCATGCAGCATCGTCTTGTCAGCACTGGAGAGAGCAACAGCAGCAGCACTTCTCTTTACTACCACAACCAACCAACTCTGCCTTGTAGCAGTATTTTCTCACCGGCGGCACCTAATAACGAATCTCGCCCGCGTCCAAGCAAGCCACATACATTTTCTCAGCTTCAAGATTATTACGAATTTCATCCCATGATTTGAATCTAGCTGGAACAATAGGAAGAAACCGCTGGAGTGGAACAATGGTATCTCTCTAAATCTAAAGACCCGTTGCAAAGAAAATAACCAGAAAAAGGACAGCAGTCACAGCGGCCTGGAATAAAGACAGGCAATTACTCAACTAAAAGTAACTAGTCATTTTGACTCCAAAAATGGCAGTGGTCGATCAGTGTCCCTTTTCCAAACAACACCCACTCTTTTCTTTTCTGGCCATTTTGAATTATTATTTTCATCACAAATGGGAAGATAGTGCCCGTTTCAGTTTGCCAGTCGGCTTTGGTTTTTTTCCTTCCTCCAACTTCTTTTTTGCGGCAATTCCTCCCACCGCTAATTTAATTTGCTATTTACCCACATTGAAACAATTCAAAGAAAAAGGAAAGAGAAAGCGCAATCAGAGGGTATGTCCCACCAAAAGGCATACTATGTAAATGTTATACATGGATCAATTGATTGTATACACTTGCAATGGAAGAACTGTTCCAAAAACTTGCTGGGAATTTATTAAGGCCATACCAAAGATGCCAGCATCATATTAGAAGCAGTGGCATCACATGACTCGTGGATTTGGCACGCTTTCTTTAGAATGTTGGCTTCTCACAACGACATTAACATGCTTAAACGATCTCGCATGTTTAGTAGCCTTTGTAATGGAGAATCGCCGCCGTGCAACTATACTGTCAACGGTGTGACTACAACATGGGATACTGTCCTCTCGCAAAAGAAAAACATGAGATACTATCTTGCCGATGACATCTATCCTCAGTGGGCGGCGTTTGTGAATACCATATCCGAACCACAAGGCAACAAATAAAGCCACTTTACAACAATGCAGTAAACAACTAGGAAGGATGTGAAGAGGGCATTCGAAGTGCTTCAAGCTCGTTGGGGAATTGTTCGTGGAGGTGCAATGATGTGGAAATCAGAACATTTGTGGAAGCTGATAACATGTTGTGTTTTTTTTAGCCGAAACTGTAGAACAATCGTTCTACGATATTTTCTATATTAATCAAAGTAAATAATTACAAAGCCTACATGTAGCAAGACCTGATGAGGGTCATCCAATACTAGTTTTGTGAAACATAGAGAAACTAAAGGTTGTGCTATCCAAGTGCTAATCGGATCAGCTTTCTTCTGTTTAGCTTTTATTCTAGTAACTGCAAGACCTTCTTTGAGATAAAACTTCCAAGAGCCGTAGTGTGAAGTAGCTTTTCTGAATATTTTGTCATTACTGGTCATCCAAATGCTCCAGCAGCCCATGATAACCACTTCCATAGCAATTTCCTTTGGTATTTATCTCAGTGTGAAAAGAACTTCATCATAAATCGATGTACCTCTGTGTTTGTTAGGAGTTATCAGGTTCTAACATGTCCAGGCAAAATGACAGTCCCAGAAAAGATGAATGTGTGTTTCCTCTGTAGCATCTCTACAAAAGGGCACAATTGTAGTCTTCCAAAAACATGTTCTTGCGCTTCAACATATTTCTGGTGCTTAATCTGTCATGTAGCAGCAGCCATAAGAAGATCTTGAGTCTGCATGCTGATTTCCTGAGCATCTCAAAGATATTGTGTGCTGAGCTGGGTCCTAAGAGTGCTTTGTATAGGCTCATGGAGGAGAATTTTTGTGTGGTGCCACCAATGGATCAAGAGTCTCTGCCTGTTAAACTCACTCTGCTTCTGAGGGTATCTTGAAGTTCATTGAACTGGTTGTATGCCTGAAGTGATAAAGGTCTATTGAAATTGTGGCTAAAATCCTCCTGTTGTTGGGCCTTTTGTAGTGTAATGTCCTTATTGATGGCAAAAGAATGAAGTTCTGGGTACATAGTGTACATAGGAGCGTCTACCCATTTATCTGTCCAGAACATAACTGTATTTCCTATTCCAGCTTTGCACCTTGTGTGTTCTTTGTATGTGGGCAGAAATTTCAGGACAACTTTCCACCAAAAAGACCCAATCAGCCTATCTCCTGGTACACAATCCTGATAGTATGTCTCCCAAATGATATTCACCCATGGGATGTCTTCCTTATTGAGGAATTTGTGAAGGAATTTCATGAGAAGAGCTTCGTTGTGTATATGAAGATCCAAAACCCCAAGGCCACCATGAGATTTAGGTTGACAGACTTGATTCCATGAGATCATAACAACACCTCTATCGTGTGTTCCAAATTTCCTCCAAAAGCAATTCATCAGGTAAGAGTTGATTTGTTTAATCACTGTCTTGGGGATCATCGGGGTGCACATGAAGAAAGTTGGCATGCTTGTGAAGACTGATTTGATGAATGTAAGCTTGTCTCCAGTAGACAACATTGTGGAACAGCTAAGCAGTTTGATTTCAATTGTTTCCAACATCGGAATGTCGTCTTCCACTCTTGGTTTGGCAGAGCCTAATGGAAGTCCCAGGTATGTGTGAGGCCAACTCCCAGTTTTACACCCAAGAAGATTAGATAGTTCTATCATTTTCTCATGTGTAGTATTGATTGAGATTATGGTAGACTTTGAGTAATTGATCTTCAAACCAGAGAGCTCAGCATAATGCAATAGCAGATTTTTTATATGATGAACTTGTCTGTGGTCAGCATGTGCCACCGGCACAGTATCATCTGCATATTGTATGATGGGATAATTAGAAGATGTGTTGTGCTGCAAAGGTGAGTCTATCAAAGAATTTCTCATGGCTTCATTGAACATTGATTGAAGGACATCAGCAGCAATGAAAAAAATCAGAGGGGATAGGGGATCTCCTTGTCTGACTCCTTTCATGCATAGAAACTGTTTGCATGGTACTCCATTCAGCAGGATTGAAGAAAAGCCTGTTCCATAAATCATATTAATCCATTGAATCCATCTATCTCCAAATCCTCCGGACTTCGAAATTTGAATGATTGTGTCGTGGCTTAGCATGTCAAAAGCCTTTTCAAATCTAGTTTCAGCAAGATGACTTCTTTCTTACTCTGATAGCACTGATGGATATATTCATAAGCCCAAACTAAAAAATCTTGGATACATGTCTTGTTAAGAAAGCCATGTTGATTCTTGTGTACCATTTTTAGGATGTATCTCTGCAATCTGTTTGCCAGCAACTTTGTGTTAATCTTAAGTGTGCAGTTCAGTAAGGAGATGGGTCTGAAATCAATTGGGCTAGAGGTTGTATCATTCTTTGGAATCAAAGTGATGAAGGAGTAGTTAATGCTTTGTAGATTTAATTTTCCTAAATGAAAGTCCTCAATGAGCTTGTAGAAATCTGGAGCAATGATATCCCAGCAGTGCTACAGGAAGGTAGCATTGAAACCATCTGGTCGCGGAGCTTTGTCAGCAGGCATATGCTAAATGACCTTGTCAATCTCCTCTTTTGTGAAAGGGGCTTCTAGTTCAGAGACGTCCTCAAGAGGGTTCAGTAGATGGTGTAGCTGCAGAGGATTGCTTGTTGTAGCCTTAGTGCCCATTCTGCCTTTAAAAGCTCTGAATAAGATGGCTGCTTTAGCCTGGTGATCATGGTGCTCAAACCAGTTTCATCCTTTAACACAGCTATGCAGTTACTTCTCAATTTGATGGTTGCCTTTTCTTGAAAGTATTTGGTATTAGCTTCTCCCACCTTGATCTTCCTTATTGTAGCTCTTTGTTTCCAATACAGTCTTTGGTGCTCAAGAGTAACTTGCAAATGATTTTTGATGATATCTCTCCCATTAACTTCTTCTATTGATAGGCTTCTGTACTCCTCCAAATAATCATAGCACAGAATCAGAAAGTTGGAGTTATCAGTGATCTTCTTCAAATTGGAGAGTTCTCTAGCCCAGTTCTTTAAACCCTTAGTCTTTTGAATTTGGTGGGAATCACTTTAGCACCATCTTGCCCATTTACTTGCTGAGACCATATTCCTTATACTACATATCTGAATTGATGATGTTCTAGCCAAAAGTTCTCAAATCTAAAAACCTTGGACTGAGGGATATTAATATCAATAGAAATCATGATTGGAATATCATCAGAAGTTGTTTTAGCTATTGGGTAAACAAGAGTGACATGGTATTTGAGTGTCCATGCTTCTAAGGTAAAACACCAATCAAGCTTTTCAAGAAGAGGAGCATCTTGCATATTGCTCCATGTAAACTTACTACCTTTAAGTGGGATTTCAATCAAAGCATGTCTATTGATTGCTTCATTGAAGGTGAGCGTATCATTGATATTACCCCCCTCTCGGCTTCTGTTGTGGGGGTATTTGACATAGTTAAAGTCTCCCAGGATAATCCAGTCAGCATCATCTGCCATTGTGAAGTTCTGAAACCAATTTATGAAAGTTGCTCTCTCATTGGGCTGATAAGGCCCATAAACATTAGTAAGGAACCATGATTCACCATCATGTTTGGAAGTAAATTGGATGGTTATGGAGAATTCATTTGTATGGTATAGTTGTCCTGTGAAAAGTTGCCCATTCCATGCAACTAAAAGCCCTCCTGAAGCACCCACAGATGGAAGATAAGCAAATTTTGAGATTCTTCTGGGGCAGAAGTTTTTGAGAAAGGATGAGTCAATGGTTTCTTTCTTGGTTTCTTGGAGACATATGATAGAGCACTTAGATTCTTCAACTTTTTTGATATAGCAGTCCATCTCTTGGGGTCATTAAGGCCACGAATGTTCCAGTTAAGAATGTTCCAATTTCTGCTCATTAGGGAGATATAGAGGATAACTGGTCATCACACAACTTGCATCATATGAGCGGTACCAACTGGCAATCATATAAAAATGCATAGAGATAGCTTTGTTTGGAGCATACCACAGTGCCTTAACCAAAAGATCAGAGTGACCCAGATACTTAAAGATCCAACTTCTACTTAAGCATAACAGGTACTGAAGATACAACTGCCACATCTCACCTTGTTGCCTTCCAGCACAAGTCCTTCTCCCTTGCTCTTCTTAGCTCTCTTGCTTAGTTTTTCTTTAGTTGTATCTTTGCCAGGTACCTTACAAAAAGAGGTGTTCAAACTTTTAACCACTTTAGCAGACAAAACAGGTGGTGCAACATGGCAAGCCAGGCAATCTTTATCTCTACATATTGTTTTGTTAAAACCTTTAGTCAATTTCTACAATCTGCTGCTCCTTCTTATCTCAGTTTCTGCCAGGGGAATGTTACCATTTCTCTTCTTATCTTGTGTAGTGCATATGTGGAAGATGTTGACATAGTCTCAGAACTACACTTCTCTTCGGAGGCACTGATTTCTTTCTCCTTAGAATCATGTGCAGGAGTGGAGATAAGACATTCCAAGGAGTTATTTTTTGGACAAACCTCTGGGATAGAGAAAGGTGGAGTAGTATTGCTGGAAGAAGCTTGTTTGATGACGTTCCACATAGCAGATGAGATGAATTTCTTAGCCCAAGGAAATTTATCTGGTTTCAAAAAATTAACTGATAGAAAGTTAACCCAGTCGGAAGGTACCTGGATGACATTGACATTGTCTGTGGTGAGAGCAAAATGTTTCTTCCAGATCTTGGCCCCTTCTTTTCCAATCAGTGTCTCCTCATTGACCAAGGAAACGTCAGCTTGATCCTTCTCAATATTGAGAGTACCTGGGCATATAGTGTGAGCCTGGTTAGCAAAGGCTGGAACAAGGAAACCTGGTAGAGCTGAGAAGTCTGAAAGTGATTCTTCACATGTGTCTGCAGTCTCCTTCTGCCTCTCCCTAATTGTGGCTTGTGAATCTACCTTCATGATATTCCTCCCATTACAGTTAATCTCCTGAGTTCTATCAGGGTCTTCTGTATCCTTGTTGGGATTAAGCTGGTCAAACTGTGATACTATGGCAAGCTTGTATGTGTTTGCTAAAACTTCCGAGAGCATAGGATCCTCTTGGGTGTCTCCGTAATGAGTGTCTGGTTGCAGATTGAATGCCTCCAGAGTTAGGTCTATCAGTGGAGCTTTAGGCAGTTCTGGTACAGCTACTTGCAGAACAATAGTGGGATGTGATGGGTGGACCTCTGCAACTTGCTGAACTTGTTGGGCTATTGGTAACTCAGGCCCATTGGGCTGCAGTATCTCATTTACATCTGGTAGGATGTGATGCATTGGTGCCAAAGGGACATTTGCAGAAGCATCAGTGCTAGCACTATTGTCAGGTGGTGCCATGGAAATAGTGAGACTATTGTTGGCTTCATGAGCGACATTGGCATTATCCTCCATAGGCTCCATAAGATCATTCAGGGCCAGGAATTCTCCAGCATGTCATTCTAAATTTGCATCTTGTGGCATGGCCCAATGGACCCCAACCTGGCATGTCTTCCTCTTCTGCCTCTGCCTCAGCTTGATCTTGTCCATCAAACTGATCATCGTTTTCAGCATTGAGGGCAAGTTGGAGATTGAGCTGTGGGCCTTGTTGCTGAATTGGAGCATGCAGATCATCATGCTCATGCTGCTATAGTGGTCCAATGAAATGGTTATGCTGATTTGGGTGGAAGATTGGTTGGGCAGGGATATGATGTGGATTACCATGGGGATCAATGGGATCCTCACCAGGTGGATCATTTCCCAAAATCTGTTGCTGGAGAAAAACCATAGGGACAGTGAGGTTATCTGCTTGAAAGTCATATCCCTCTCCAAAGATAATGCTAGCTGGAATATCACTCAGATCCTCCACTCTCACCTTTACCATAAGGTTTGCTCTAGTACTTCTAATTCTGTCCCAGCTTAGGGACTTTCCAAACTGACTGACTGCATTGTTAACTTCCTCAATGTTTCTTCTATCAAAGGTATATCCACATAGCAAGATCCAAACTTGCAAATGGGCATGTAGCCTAGTGGTTGTAGCGACCTTAGTAGCCCCCTAGGTCCTGGGTTCGACTCACGGTGGGAGCAGATTTAAACAGGCTTGGGCAAAAATTTCTGGAATAAAAGGACTATGGGGCTGTTGATCTACAGTAAATAGTCAAAAAAACTAGTCTCCTGAAATTCATCCACTTGTTATGTGGTTGGAAGATAACACGCACATCAGTAAACTGATGTGGACTATTGGCTACAAGCGCATCACGGTCAAAAACGCTAGCCAGCTTGATGTATGCCAGCATATGTGGAAGTCAGCCAGTACTGGCTGACTTCCTCAAAAACCTAACTACTTGTCATTAAGGAAGTCAGCCAGTACCTCTCTAATTGTGTCGAAAGCCACGGGCTGATTTTGCATGGGGACAACGGTTGCTATTGCCCACTCCTCATGCGTAGCAGGCGCCACACCATTGATGATCTTGATTCTTGCCAGTCTCCCTTCTACCTCGATATATGGTGATTTGGTGGAAGAAAGGAGTGGGATCAAACGGGAAAGCGGCCATAGTGACAGCACTGCGATTCTGTGTCGATGGGGATACGATTGTGATGGAGGCTGTATTATTTTGCATAATATGATTGTCGAGGATGAGGGTGATGGTGTAGCCCAAACCATTGATTTTGAAGCACCTGAAGAACATGTTCAAATGACGAAAGATCAAGATGCAAATCAGCTTATGAAGTTTCTGCAGATGCATCAGAATCATTGAGATCATCACGTGCACGTGCAACTACTCAGTGATCTTGTGGAGCATATGTGGACCCATAATGGAAACAAAAGAGCTAATATTTGAGTTGTGCACTTCAAATAAATTTTATGTAAGAACTATGTATTTTTTCTACCAACATTTGTTATGTACGTGCGACAATGACATGCATGATGGGCGTGCATGGATTTGGATGTATTTGAGAGTCCGAATTTGACGTATGTGGCTGTGGGCACACAATATGAGGGATGGTAAGGATGCATCCGCACGCGTGCCGGTGCATGCCCGTGGACGTATAGGTTGCATGATTAGTTCGGCTATAGATGATCTTAGATATCACAATGTAGACTCTCATATCGCCCCAATGTTTCCTTTGCGGGAGTATCCCCCAAGCGTCCGAAAACACGTTCAGACATTGGTAACCCACAAGTATAGGGGATCGCAACAGTTTTCGATGATAAAGTATTTAACCCAAATTTATAGATTCGACACCAGGGGAGCCAAAGAATATTTGAAGGTATTAGCAGCTGAGTTGTCAATTCAACCACACCTGGAGATTAATTATCTGCAGCAAACACTACTGCAGGATGCTGCTAACGTGACACTACGATCAGAGACCCTTTCACGAAGCTGTGTGCGATGCATTAATCATAGACGGGGATGTAAAAGACCATCAAAAAAGGTGCAAAACGTTTGCAATGGAGGATGCATCAAACACGGTTTAGATTTTAGTTGCGTGTGCGATCCAGGGCATACGGTTCAGTCCAATGAACCATTTGCGATGAGGCGGAACAAAAGAAATGGCCAGCCCGATCTTCTATTAGGAGTATGTTATATTGTGCAATGTGGTGTTCAGTTAACGTTTGGTTCATATGTTGTGGTGTTCAGTTAACTGCTTGGTTCAATTCTGCAATGCTATGTTCAATTGTTGTGGCTGCATTCTGTTATTGTATACCATGTGAGGAATAAATCGAATTTGGCTGCACTTAATACATGAGAAACATATACAAGTGCTATATTTCCTAGTTCTTAATCATGCTTGGTTTGGATAAATGGGTTTTCCATGTGGCTTGAATTAATCGATGAATCTGCTATGTGCTTATTTATCATCGGCATATTTTCTTGATAGCATGCGAACCCTTACTTAACACGATGACTAACTACCTTTATATGTGTTGCAGGAAACAATGGGAAGCAGCTTGAGGTTTACAAGATGGTACTAATTATTGTACCTTGCCTTTTTGTATTCCTTTGCCCCATTTCCAATATAGAGAAGATATTTATGCACATCCTTGTTTTCAGGCTTCACTGATGATTACCTCTCAAACCACCTCTGTGGTCAGCAGGCAAGGGAAGTTTTCATACAACACCCACGGTTCAATATTGAAGTGTTCCTGAAGAGGTCGAAGGATGGATGGTCAATCATCCACAAGCACTGGCCTAAAGTTGCAAAGACCTTCAACATGAATGAAGGCTCAATATTCGCCTTCCGCTTCAGCAGTTTTCCAGATGAGATGCATCTATCTATGTACCGTCTATGGTGCTAATTTCGAAAGGTTCTAGATGTTGCATGTGAAACTTGTTGCTGATGCAGTTGTGTAATGGGGTAGCTGAGTGCTGAAGCTATATCATGTTGTACTCTGATGTATTTCAATTATGAAATCCTGCTTCCTTAATATGGAAATGGAATATATTATGTGCTTAATATGAATGTCAATTAGATTAGTAAATGGATTATTAATAATAGGGCAATTAGCCCGCTAATTGGCCAATTAGCTTGCTTCCTATTGCAAACGGTTAATGAGAAAACACCGTGGGCGATGACCTAAGCAACGCACACAGTTTCTAGGAATAAACCGTGTTGGATCAATGAACAATCACACACGACATTCTCTTCAAAAATGTTTGCGTTACGCCACCTTATGCAAACGTTTTCCTTGTAGTGACTGTGTGGGATGTATATACGAACGGAAACGTTTAGTGGTGACTGACTGTGTGGGATGTACTCACGACAAGAAAAGGTTTTGCCTATATAATTTTATTTTTTTAGCACTATTGTACGTATTTATGTATTTGAGTGCTCGCCGGTCGCACACGACCTCATTTTATAGCGTGTGTGTGCCGGAGGGCATATCTAGCAGTTTACGGGTCATGTGGGAAGGACCCCCCCATCACCCACACTCACTTGGCGACGGTTTCAAATGCCGTCGCGGGAAGGGGTAAAAAACCGTTTGTTTAGGACCGACGCGCACCAGTGAAATGAATCAGTAGCAAAGTAGTTTGATAGTTTTGATAGTAGTGGTAGCAGCAATAGTAACAGTAACAGTGATAACAGTAATTTTGTAGCAAGTGTAACAATGACAGTAGCAGTAGTAACTTAGCAAAAATAATATAGGGTAAATTCGTAGGCACTAGATCGGCGACTTGTTGGATGATATTCATCATGTGACAGTTATAACCTAGGGCGATACGGCACTTGCTCCAGTTCATCGATATAATGTAGGCATGTATTCTGTAAATAGTCATACGTGCTTTATTAAAAGAACTTGCATGACATCTTTTGTCCTACCCTCCCGTGGCAGCGGGCTCCATATTGGAAACTAAGGGATATTAAAGCCTCCTTTTAATAGAGAACTGGAACAAAGCATTAACACATAGTGAATACATGAACTCCTCAAACTACGGTCATCACCGAGAATGGGCCCGGTTGTTGTCACTCCGGGGTTGTCAGATCATAACCGTAGTAGGTGACTATAACTTGCAAGATCGGATCTAAAACATGGATATAATGATGAATTCATAAACGGTTCAAATCTGAGTTCATGGCACCCGGGCCCAAAGTGACAAGCATTAAGCATAGCAAAGTCGTAGCAACATCAATCTAAGAACATAGTGGATACTAGGGATCAAGCCCTAACAAAACTAACTCGATTACATGATGAATCTCATCCAACTCCTCACCGACCAGCGAGCCTACGAAGGAATTACTCACTCCCGGTGGGGAGCATCATGGAATTGGCGATGGAGAAGGGTTGGTGATTGTAGGATCGAAAGTATGTCTAGAGGGGGGGGGTGATTAGACTACTTGACCAAATAAAAATCTATCCTTTTCCCAATTTTAAGTCTTGGCAGATTTTAGCAACTTAGCACGAGTCAAGCAATCAACCTACACATGCAAGTCTAAGAGTATAGCAGCAGAATGTAAAACATTGCACATGAAGGTAAAGGGAGGAGTTTGGAGGGAGCAAACGCAATGTAGACACGGAGATTTTTTCCGTGGTTCCGATAGGTTGTGCTATCGTACATCCACGTTGATGGAGACTTCAACCCACGAAGGGTAGCAGTTCTTGTGAGTCCACGGAGGGCTCCACCCATGAAGGGTCCACGAAGAAGCAACCTTGTCTATCCTACCATGGCCATCGCCCACGAAGGACTTGCCTCACTAGGGTAGATCTTCATGAAGTAGGCGATCTCCTTGCCCATACAAACTCCTTAGTTCAACTCCACTATCTTGACGGAGGCTCCCAAGTGACACCTAACCAATCTAGGAGACACCACTCTCCAAAAGGTAATAGATGGTGTGTTGATGATGAACTCCTTGCTCTTGTGCTTCAAATGATAGTCTCCCCAACACTCAACTCTCTCTCTCACAGATTTGGATTTGGTGGAAAGATGATTTGAGTGGAAAGCAACTTGGAGAAGGCTAGAGATCAAGATTCATGTGGTTGGAATGGAATATCTTGACCTCAACACATGAGTAGGTGGTTCTCTCTCAAAAAATGTATGCTGGAAGTGTAGGTATGTTCTGATGGCTCTCTCCACGGAAGAGTGGGTGGAGGGGTATATATAGCCTCCACACAAAATCTAACCGTTACACACAATTCACCAAACTCGGTGGGACTGAATCGGAAAACTTGGTTAGACCGATTCAGTTCAAAATGTGAACGTTAGGCTTTTCGGTGGGACCGACATGTCAACTCGGTGGGACCGATTTCATTAGGGTTAGGGCATAACCTAATCTCGGTGAGACCGATTACTCAAACTCGGTGGGACTGACTTTGGTAATAAGCTAACCAGAGAGTTGGTCAGTCAAACTCGGTGGGACCGATTCACTCATTTTGGTGAGACCAAAAAGTTACGAAGGGGAAACAGAGAGTTTGCATTGCGAACTCGGTGGGATCGATCGCTCATCTCGGTTAGACCGAAACGTTACGGAGGGAAACAGAGAGTTTGCAATCCCATCTCGGTGAGACCGAGATCCCTATCGGTGAGACCGAAGTGACTAGGGTGTCTGGCAGTGGCTATGTCAAATGAACTCGGTGGCGCCGGATAGATCAAATCGGTAGGGACGAGTTTGACTTTTTGGTTTGGGACATATGTGGATATGAGGAAGTGCTTGAGGATTTTTGGAGCATATCACTAAGCATTTTCAGCAAGCGGGCCATTAAGCAACACCTCATCCTCTTTTAATAGTATTGGCTTTTCCTATGGACTCAGTGTGATCTTGGATCACTAAAATGAAAATGTAGTCTTAAGCTTGAGCCAATATGTGTCCTTAGCATTTTGAGGGGTCCACATTCCTAATCCATGCCATGCCAATAATTGAACTTTCTGATGACAAGCCAAGCAATTGTTTCATTCTTTTGATGTTCTCAAACCTTTTCAACTTTCACGCAATACATGAGCTTGAGCCATGGACATAACACTATAGGTGGAATAGACAGTGGTTGTGGAGAAGACAAAAAGAAGAAGATAGTCTCACATAACCTAGGCGTATTAACGGGCTATGGAGATGCCCATCAATAGATATCAATGTGAGTGAGTAGGGATTTCCATGCAACGGATGCACTAGAGCTATAAGTTTATGAAAGCTCAAAAAGAATGCTAAGCGGGTGTGCATCCAACTTGGTTGCTCGAAGACCTAGGGCATTTTGAGGAAGCCCATCGTTATAATATACAAGCCAAGTTCTATAATGAAAAATTCCCACTAGTATATGAAAGTGATATCATAGGAGACTCTCTATCATGAAGATCATGGTGCTACTTTGAAGCACAATTGTGGCAAAAGGATAGTAACATTGTCCCTTCTCTCTTTTTCTCTCATTATTTTTTATTTTTTTGGGCCTTCTCCTTTTTTTATTTGACCTACTCTCTCCTTTCTTTATTTCCTCACATGGGACAATGCTCTAATAATGAAGATCATCACACTTTTATTTACTTACAACTCAAAAATTACAACTCGATACTAGAACAAAACATGACCCTATATGAATGCCTCCGGCGGTGTACCGGGATGTTAAATGAATCAAGAGTGACATGTATAAAAATGATGACCGGTGGCTTTGCCACAAATACGATGTCAACTACATGATCATGCAAAGCAATATGACAATGATGATGTGTGTCATAATAAACAGAACGGTGGAAAGTTGCATGGCAATATATCTCGGAATGGGTATGGAAATGCCATAATAGATAGGTATGGTGGCTATTTTGAGGAAGGTATAAGGTGGGTGTATCGTACCGGCGAAAGTTACGCGATACTAGAGAGGCTAGCAATGGTGTAAAGGTGAGAGTGCGTATAATCCACGGACTCAACATTAGTCATAAAGAACTCACATACTTATTGCAATAATCTATTAGTCATCAAAACAATGTACTATGCGCTTGCTCCAAGGGGGATAAATTGGTAGGAAAAGACCATCGTTCGTCCCCGACCGCCACTCATAAGGAAGACAATCAAAGAACATCTCATGCCCCAACTTCGTTACGTAATGGTTCACAATACGTGCATGCTACAGGACTCACAAACCTTAACACAAGTATTTCTCAAATTCACAACTACTTACTAGCATGACTCTAATATCACAATCTTCATATCTCAAAACAATCATAAGGAATCAAACTTCTCATAGTATTCAATGCACTTTATATAAAAGTTTTTATTATATCCCTCTTGGATGCCTATCATATTAGGACTAATTTTATAACCAAAGCAAATTACCATGCTGTTTTAAAGATTCTCAAAATAATATAAGTGAAGTACGAGAGTTCATCAATTTCTATAAAATAAAACCACCGTCGTGCTCTAAAAAGATATAAGTGAAGCACTAGAGCAAAATTGCCTAGCTCAAAAGATATAAGTGAAGCACATAGAGCATTCTAATAAATCACGATTCATGCGTGTCCCTCCCAAAAGGTGTGTACAACAAGGATGATTGTGGAAAACTAAAAAGCAAAGACTCAAATCATACAAGACGCTCCAAGAAAAACACATATCATGTGGTGAATAAAGATATAGCCTCAAGTGAAGTTACCGATAGACGAAGACGAAAGAGGGGATGCCTTCCCGAGGCATCCCCAAGCTTAGGCTCTTGGCATCCTTGAATATTTCCTTAGGGTGCCTTGGGCATCCCCAAGCTTAGGCTCTTGCCACTCCTTATTTTATAGTCCATCAAATCCTTACCAAAACTTGAAAACTTCACAACACAAAACTCAACAGAAAATCTCGTAAGCTCCGTTAGTATAAGAAAGTAAATCACCACTTTTGGTACTGTTGTGAACTCATTCTTTATTTATATTGGTTTAATACCTACTGTATTACAACTTTTCCATGGTTCATAACCCCCGATACTACCAATAGATGCATCAAAATAAGCAAACAACACGCGAAAAACTGAATCTGTCAGAAACATAAGAGCCTGTAGTAATCTGAATAGTTCTCATACTTCTGTAACTCCAAAACTCCTGAAAATTTAGGACGTCCTAGGTAATTTTTATATCAATCTATTGTAAAAAAATTCATATTTTTTTGACGCTTCTGTGATTTTTAAAAATTCTGGGACTGAGCGCATAAGTTTCTATTTTTTCAGCAAGATCAAATCAACTATTACCGTAAGCTATCCCAAAGGTCTTACTTGGCACAAACACTAATTAAAACAAAAACACATTTAACAAGAGGCTACATGAAATGTTTATTGCAAAACAGAACCTAAAAAGCAAAAACAAAAATAAAATTGGGTTGCCTCTCAAAAAGCGTTATTGTTTAACGCCCTTAGCTAGGCATAAAACATGAATATATCTAAGTATTATCATCTTTGGCATGCAATTCCTCAATTACACACTTATGATTCTTAGGAGATTATTTAGTTTTATAAGTGATCAAACTCCTAGGCAAGAAATCAAGAAATTCATTCGTTACAATAGGTTCCTTAATAATGTCAAGAAAATTGGGGTGAACACTAATTGATTTGAGATCTTCATTGTTTTTACCAGAAGATTGACCCTTATTTTTAGGAACATAAGTAAGCTTAGCAATCTTAGGAGGAAGATTTGGAGCAGTTTTAACGGAGGAAAAAGCGGAACCCAAGTTGGTAATAATATCTTGTAGTTTGCCAATTCTAGTAGAATCTTGATCTATTTTTTCATTAACTATGGGTTCCTTTTCCCTAAGGTTCTTTAGAGTAACTCCTACCTTAGATCCATATTGAGTATAAATCTTTTTATCCAAATTTTCAATCAACTCTACGGTAGCAATTTTATTTTCAATAATATCCAATCTTTACATTATATGTTCCAAGGATAAAACAGTTCCATTAACCAAAAGAGGTGGTGGGCCTAGGAATTCTATCATGGCATTGTAAGAGTCGAAAGTATGGCTCCCCAAGAAATTTCCTCCAGTAATGGTATCTAAAACATATCTATTCCAAGGAGTAACGCCTACATAAAAATTACGAAGAAGAATGGAAGTAGATTGCTTTCGAGTAGATCTATTTTGAGCATTGCAAATTCTATACCAAGCATCTTTTAAATTCTCTCCTTCCCTTTGTTTAAAGTTGAGAACCTCATTATCGGGAGTGCTAACGAGGATGGGAGGACTAGCCATAGGAGCGAGATAAGCACACAAGCAAAGAAGACGAACAGAAGAGGGGCGAAGAAAAGGCGAAACTTTTCGAAAATCGTTTTAGAAGTGGGGGAGAGGAAAACGAGAGGCGAATGGTGAATAATGTAATGCGAGGGATGAGAGTTTATGATGGGTACTTGGTATGTGTCTGCTTGGCGTAGATCTCCCCGGCAACGACGCCAGAAATTCTTCCTGCTACCTCTTGAGCTTGCGTTGGTTTTTCCCTTGAAGAGGAAAGGGTGATGCACCAAAGTAGAGTAAGTATTTCCCTCAGTTTTGAGAACCTAGGTATCAATCCAGTAGGAGACAACGCGCAAGCCACCGAATACCTGCACAAACAAACGCCAACTTGCACCCAACGCGATAAAGGGGTTGTTAATCCCTTCATGGTTATTTGCAACGTGAGATCTGATAGAGATGGATAAACGACAAGGTAATATTTTTGGTATTTTTGGTTTATGGAATGGAAAGTAAAAGATTGCAAATAAAGTAAATAGGAAACTAAAAGTGTAGATCTGAAACCTATATGATGGAAAATAGACACAGGGGCCATAGGTTTCACTAGAGGCTTCTCTCAAGATAGAAATTATTATGGTGGGTGAACAAATTACTGCCGAGCAATTGATAGAAAAGTGCAAAGTTATGACGATATCTAAGGCAATGATCATGAATATAGGCATGACGTCCGTATCAAGTAGACCGAAATGATTCTGCATCTACTACTATTACTCCAGGGGGTGGCTCTTATGACTTGCACTTGATATATCTCCAACGTATCTATAATTTTTTTATTGTTCCATGCTATATTATATTCTGTTTTGGACATTAATGGGCTTCATTATACACTTGTATATTATTTTTGGGACTAACCTATTAACCGGAGGCCCAGGCCAGAATTGTTATTTTTTGCCTATTTCAGAGTTTCGCAGAAAAAGAATATAAAACTGAGTCCAAACGGAATGAAACCTTCGGGAACGTGATTTTCGGAACGAACGTGATCCAGAGGACTTGGACCCTACATCAATACATCAACCATGAAGGCACGAGGTAGGGGGACGCGACTACCCCCCTGGCCACACCCTCCACCCTCGTGGGGCCCATGTTGCTCCACCGACGCACTTCTTCCTCCTATATATACCTACGTACCCCCAAACTACCAGATACGGAGCCAAAAACCTAATTCTACTGCCGCAACCTTCTATACCCATGAGATCCCATCTTGGGGCCTTTTCCGGAGCTCCGCCGGAGAGGGCATCGATCACGGAGGGCTTCTACATCAACACCATAGCCTCTCCCATGACGTGTGAGTAGTTTACCTCAGACCTTCGGGTCCATAGTTATTAGCTAGATGGCTTCTTTTCTCTCTTTGGATCTCAATACAAAGTTCTCCATGATTCTCGTGGAGATCTATTCGATGTAATCTTCTTTTGCGGTGTGTTTGTTGAGGCCCGATGAATTGTGGGTTTATGATCAAGTTTATCTATGAACAATATTTGAATCTTCTCTAAATTCTTTTATGTATGATTGGTTATCTTTGCAAGTCTCTTTGAATTATCAGTTTGGTTTGGCCTACTAGATTGATCTTTCTTGCAATGGGAGAAGTGCTTAGCTTTGGGTTCAATCTTGCGGTGTCCTTTCCCGATGTGATGGGGCAGCAAGGCACGTATTTTATTGTTGCCATCGAGGATAACAAGATGGGGTTTATATCATAATTCATGAGTTTATCCCTCTACATCATGTCATCTTACTTAAAGCGTTACTCTGTTCTTATGAACTTAATACTCTAGATGCATCTTTGGATAGTGGTCGATGTGTGGAGTAATAGTAGTAGATGGAGGCGAGTCGGTCTACTTGTCGCGGACGTGATGCCTATATACATGATCATACCTAGATATTCTCATAACTATGCTCAATTACATCAATTGCTCAACAGTAATTTGTTCACCCACCGTAATACTTATGCTCTCGAGAGAAGCCACTAGTGAAACCTATGGTCCCCGGGTTTATCTTCCATCATATTAATCTTCCAACACTTAGATATTTTTATTGCTTTTTACTTTACTTTGCATCATTATCATAAAAATATCAAAAATATTATCTTATCATATCTATCAGATCTCACTCTCGTAAGTGACTGTGAAGGGATTGACAACCCCTTTATTGTGTTGGTTGCGAGGATTTATTTGTTTGTGTAGGTGCGAGGGACTCATGCGTGGCCTCCTACTGGATTGATACCTTGGTTCTCAAAAACTGAGGGAAATACTTACGCTGCTTTACTGCATCACCCTTTCCTCTTCAAGGGAAAACCAACGCAGTGCTCAAGAGGTAGCAGCACTCCAAGTCTCCTGGGTGTCTTCTAGTCCAAGAAAAATCATCGCAAAAGTTATATTCCGTTTGGACTCTGTTTGGTATTCCTTTTCTGCGAAACTCTAATACAAGGAAAAAACATGAACTGGCACTGGGCTCTAGGTTAATACGTTAGTCCCAAAAATCATATAAAATAGCATCTTAATGCATGTAAAACATCCAAAACAATTAATATAATAGCATGGAACAATCAAAAATAGGAATGATCTATGTGCTTCACTTATATCTTTGTGGCACACCTTACCAAATTAAATGATATAGCCACCCTATTTTCTCATGATGAGAAGATTCTCTTTTATTATATCCTCAAATTATTTCTGTTATCATTAAAATCTCAATGATCATGTTGTTAGAGTAATGACTAGAGGAGGTAAAATGACTCAGGAACCACTTTATCCTAAGGGACACCCTAAAAGAATTGAACAAGACTCTCAAAGAATTAACACGGATGCACCTAGTCCTTCTAAAAAGAAAAAGAAAAAGAAAAATGATAGGACTTTGCATACCTCTAGTGAACCTGAAGTAGAAAAACCTCCTGATAATAATGATGTTTCTATCTCAGATGCTGAAACTCAATCTGGTAATGAACATTCACCTAGTGATCATGAAAAAGATAATGATGATGTTCATGAAAACACTCAACCAAACAATGATAAAGAACCAGATAATGATGTTAAGATAGAACTAGCAGTTGCTCTTGATAACCCACAACTTAAAAATAAAAGATATGATAAAAGAGACTTTGTGGCAAGAAAAAATGGTAAAGAAAGAGAACCATGGGTTCAAAAACCCATGCCCTTTCCACCTAAATCAACTAAAAAGAGAGATGGTGAAGAATCTGAACGCTTTGATGAAATGCTTAGGCCAGTATTTTTGCTTCGCTTGACTGATATTTTAAAGATGGCCCCTTATGCAAAGTATATGAAAGACATCATAACTAATAAGAGAAAAGTACCAAAAGCTGAAATCTCCACCATGCTTGCTAATTATTCTTCAAGGATGTAGTACCTAAAAAACTTGGAGATCCGGGAATATCAACCATACCTTGCACCATCAAAAGAAACTATGTTAGAACTTCTTTGTGTGATTTAGGAGCTGCTGTTAGTGTCATGTCTTTGTATTTATACAAAAGACTTGATTTGAATAAACTCACACCTACTAAAATATCTTTGCAAATGGATGATAAATCAACTGCCATACCTATCGGTGTTTGTGAGGATGTGCTGGTTGTTGCAAATGTTACCATCTTAACTGACTTTGTTATAGTTGAGATGCCCGAGGACGACAACATGTCGATTATCCTTGTTAGACCCTTTTTAAATACTACAGGGGCTGTTGTTGATTGCAATAAAAGCAATGTCACTTTTCATATCAATGGTAATGAGCATACGGTGCACTTTCCGAAGAAACAATTCCAAGTGAATGGTATTAATGTTATCGAAAAATCTCCGACAATCACTATTGGAAGTTTTCAACTACCTCTTCTTACTGCCAACAAGAAATATGATGTACTTATTATTGGGGACATGCATATCCCCGTTGAGGTAACTTAGTTTTTACAAAAGTTCTTCGGTTTCATGCTAACCGAAGGTGGTTATTAATAAGACTTGATCAACCTTATTAATTGATCATCTTTGAGAGGTATGAAGTTGATGAATTTAGTAGGAACTACATTCTATCCTTATATTTTGTTTTGTATTTTTCTTAGCTAAATAAAATAAAAAGCCATGCTTATCTTGTTTTCTGGATTTTCCATGCGATAAAAAATGACCCAAAAATAAAAGTTCTCACAATGACCAGAAAATTTAATACCATTTTTTCTGAATATTTCTGAATTTTTAGTGCAAATAACATCATAGGGGGGTGCACCAAGTGGACACAACCCACCTGGGCGTGCCAGCAGCCCCAGGCACGCCCTGTTGGGTTGTGGACCCCACATGGCCCCCCTCGCTTATCTCTTTACCCCAGTCATCACCTACCTCTAGAAAAAAATCACCATTGCTCTCTCTCGTGTTCTTGCTCTCAAACCCGTGGACTTCGATCTCTTTGCTCGAAGCTCCGTTTCCAAAACGGTCTGGGGGATTGTGCTACCTCTTGAGCACTGCGTAGGATTTCCTTGAAGAGGAAAGGGTGGTGCAGCAGAGTAGAGTAAGTATTTCCCTCAGTTTTTGAGAACCAAGGTATCAATCCAGTAGGAGGCTACGCGCGAGTCCCTCGTACCTACACAAAAAAAATAGCTCAACGCAACCAACGCGACTAGGGGTTGTCAATCCCTTCACGGTCACTTACGAGAGTGAGATCTGATAGAGATGATAGATAATATTTTTGGTATTTCTGATATAAGGATGCAAGGTAAAATAAAGTAAAGTAAAAAGCAAAAGCAATAATAAAGTGTTGGGAGATTAATATGATAAGGATAGACCCGGGGCCATATATTTCACTAGTGGCTTCTCTCAAGAGCATAAGTATTTTACGGTGGGTGAACGAATTACTGTTGAGCAATTGACAGAATTGAGCATAGTTATGAGAATATCTAGGTATGATGATGTGTTAGGCATCACGTCCGAGACAAGTAGACCGACTCCTGCCTGCATCTACTACTATTACTCTACTCATCGTAGTTATCCAAAGATACATCTAGAGTATTAAGTTCGAGAAAAGCAGTAACGCCTTAAGCAAGATGACATGATGTAGAGGATAAATTCATGCAATATGATAAAAAACATCTTGTTATCCTCGATGGCAACAATACAATACGTGCCTTGCTGCCCCTACTATCACCGAAAGGACACCACAAGATTGAACCCAAAGCTAAGCACTTCTCCCATTGCAAAAAACCAATCTAGTAGGCCAAACCAAACTGATAATTGAAGAGACTTGCAAAGATAACCAATCATACAAAAAGAATTGAGAGAAGATTCAAATATTGTTCATAGATAATCTTGATCATAAACCCACAATTCATCGGTCTCAACAAACACACCGCAAAAAGAAGATTACATCGAATAGATCTCCACGAGAGAGGGGAGAACATTGAATTGAGATCCAAAAGAGAGAAGAAGCCATCTAGCTACTAAATATGGACCCGAAGGTCTGAGGTAAACTACTCACACTTCATCGGAGAGGCTATGGTGATGATGTAGAAGCCCTCCGTGGTGGATTCCCCTTCCGGCGGAGCTCTGGAATAGGCCCCAAGATGGGATCTCGTGGGTACAGAAGGTTGCGGCGGTGGAATTAGGTTTTTGGCTCCGTTTCTGATCGTTTGGGGGTACGTAGGTATATATAGGAGGAAGGAGTACGTCGGTGGAGCAAAGGGGGCCCACGAGGTAGGGGGGCGCGCCCAAGGGGGGCACCCTCCACCCTCGTGGCCGCCTCCCTCGTTTCTTGATGGAGGGTCCAAGTCTCCTGGATCATATTCGGTGAGAAAATCATGTTCCCGAAGGTTTCATTCCGTTTGGACTCCGTTTGATATTCCGTTTCTTCGAAACACTGAAATAGGCAAAAAAACAACAATTACAGGTTGGGCCTCCGGCTAATAGGTTAGTCCCAAAAATAATATAAAAGTGGAAAATAAAGCCCAATATAGTCCAAAACAGTAGATAATATAGCATGGAGCAATCAAAAATTATAGATACGTTGGAGATGTATCAGGCATCCCCAAGCTTAATTCCTGCTCGTCCTAGAGTAGGTAAATGATAAAAAGAGATTTTTTGATGCGGAGTACTACTTGGCATAATTTCAATGTAACTCCTCTTAATTGTGGTATGAACATTCAGATCCGAAAGATTCAAGACAAAAGTTTAATATTGACATAAAAATAATAATACTTCAAGCATACTAACAAAGCAATTATGTTTTCTCAAAATAACATGGCCAAAGAAAGTTATCCCTACAAAATCATATAGTGCGGCTATGCTCTATCTTCACCACACAAAGTATTTAAATCATGCACAACCCCGATGACAAGCCAAGCAATTGTTTCATACTTTTGACATTTTCAGAACTTCTTCAATCTTCACATAATACATGAGCGTGAGCCATTGATATAGCACTATATGTGGAATAGAATGGTGGTTGTGGAGAAGACAAAAAGAGGGGAAGATAGTCTCACATCAACTAGGCGTATCAACAGGCTATGGAGATGCCCATCAATAGATATCAATGTGAGTGAGTAGGGATTGCCATGCAACAGATGCACATAGAGCTATAAGTATATGAAAGCTCAACAAAATAAACTAAGTGGGTGTTCATCCAACTCGCTTGCTCACGAAGACCTAGGGCATTTGAGGAAGCCCATCATTGGAATATACAAGCCAAGTTCTATAATGAAAAATTCCCACTAGTATATGAAAGTGACAAAATGAGAGACTCTCTATCTTGAAGATCATGGTGCTACTTTGAAGCACAAGTGTGGTAAAAGGTTAGTAACATTGTCCCTTCTCTATTTTTCTCTCATTTTTTTATTTGGGCCTTTTCTCCTTTTTTTATGGCCTCTTTTTTTTCGTCCGGAGTCTCATCCCGACTTGTAGTGGAATCATAGTCTCCATCATCCTTTCCTCACTTGGGACAATGCTCTAAAATTGAAGATCATCACACTTTTATTTTCTTACAACTCAACAAATACAACTCGATACTTAGAACAAAATATGACTCTATATGAATACCTCCGGTGAAGTGCAGGATATGCAATGAATCAAGAGTGACATGTATGAAAGAATTATGAGCGGTGGCTTTTCCACAAATACGATGTCAACTACATGATCATGCTAGCAATATGACAATGATGGAGCGTGTCATAATAAGCGGAGCAGTGGAAAGTTGCAATATATCTCGGAATGGCTATGGAAATGCCATGATAGGTAGGTATGGTGGCTGTTTTGAGGAAGGTATATGGTGGGTGTATGATACCGGCGAAAGGTGCGCGGTATTAGAGAGACTAGCAATGGTGGAAGGAAGAAAAGTACATATAATCCATGGACTCAACATTAGTCATAAAGAACTCATATACTTATTGCAAAAATCTAGAAGTTATCAAAGCAAAGCATTACGCGCATGCTCCTAGGGGGATAGATTGGTAGGAAAAGACCATCGCTCGTCCCCGACCGACACTCATAAGGAAGACAAATCAATAAATAAATCATGCTCCGACTTCATCACATAACGGTTCACCATACGTGCATGCTACGGGAATCACAAACTTTAACACAAGTATTTCTCAAATTCACAACTACTCAACTAGCATGATTCTAATATCACCATCTTCATATCTCAAAACAATTATCAAGCATCAAACATTTCTTAGTATTCAACGCACTCAAAAGAAAGTTTTACAAATCTTGAATACCAAGCATATTAGGATTATTAAGCAAATTACCATGCTATTTAAGACTCTCAAAATAATCTAAGTGAAGCATGAGAGATCAATAGTTTCTATAAAACAAATCCACCACCGTGCTCTAAAAGATATAACTGAAGCACTAGAGCAAAACTATATAGCTCAAAAGATATAAGTGAAGCACATAGAGTATTCTAACAAATTCCAATTCATGTATGGCTCTCTCAAAAGGTGTGTACAGCAAGGATGATTGTGGTAAACGAAAAGCAAAGACTCAAATCATACAAGGCGCTCCAAGCAAAACACATATCATGTGGTGAATAAAAATATAGCTCCAAGTAAAGTTACCGATGGAAGTAGGCGAAAGAGGGATGCCTTCCGGGGCATCCCCAAGCTTTGACTGTTTGGTGTCCTCGGATTATCTTGGGGGTGCCATGGGCATCCCCAAGCTTAGGCTCTTGCCACTCCTTGTTCCATAATCCATCAAAAGATTTCACCCAAAACTTGAAAACTTCACAACACAAAACTCAACAGAAATCTCGTGAGCTCCGTTAGCGAAAGAAAACAAAAGACCACTTCAAGGAACTGTAATGTAGTCATTTTTTATTTTTATTGGTGTTAAACCTACTTTATTCCAACTTCTCTATGGTTTATAAACTATTTTACTAGCCATAGATTCATCAAAATAAGCAAACAACACACGAAAAACAGAATCTGTGAAAAACAGAACAGTCTGTAGTAATCTGTAACTAACGCAAACTTATGTAACTCCAAAAAATCAGCACAAATAGGACGACCTAGGAAATTTTTTTATTGATCACCATAAATTGGAATCACTATTTTATCACGTTCTGGTGATTTTTAACAATTGTTTTCGTGAACAGAAAGTTTCTGGAAATTGCAGCAAAATCAAATAACTATCATCCAAGAAGATCCTATAGGTTTAACTTGGCACAAACACTAATTAAAACATAAAACCACATCTAAACAGAAGGTAGATGGATTATTTATTCTTAAACATAAGAAAAAGCAAAAAAAACTAAAAATAAAATTGGGTTGCCTCCCAACAAGCGCTATCGTTTAACGCCCCTAGCTAGGCATTGATAATTTTAATGATGCTCACATGAAAGATAGTAATTGAAGCACAAAGAGAGCATCATAAAACACGTGAAAAACACATCTAAGTCTAACATACTTCCTATGCATAGGCATCTTATAGGCAAACAAATTATCATAGCAAGCAAAAACTAGCATATGCAAGGAAGCGGAAAGAAACAATAGCAATCTCAACATAACGAGAGGTAATTTATTATCATTAAAATTTCTACGACCACGTTTTCCTCTCTCATAATAATTACATGTGGGACCATAAGAAAATTCAACAAAATAGCTATCACATAAAATATTTTCAACACGGTCCACATGCATGCAAAGTTGACACTCTTCCGAAATAGTGGGATTAACATTAACTAAAGTCATGACCTCTCCAAACCCACTTTTATCAAAAATTTCATAAGATTGAATATTCTCCAAATATGTGGGATCTAAAGTTGACACTCTTCCAAACCCATTCTCAATATTATTGCAAACAATATTATCAATCTCATATTCATCATGGGTATTAGATAAATTTTCAAGATCATAAGAAGAATCACACCAATGATGATAATTGCAACAAGTAGTAAACATAGCAAAACTAGCATCCCTAAGCTTAGGGTTTTGCATATTATTAGCACAATTGACATCAAGATAATTTATAGTAAAATCATTGAAATCATGCTTTTCATCGAGTGAACTATCAAGCATGGGTGCAATAGCAACAATCTCATTTTTAACATAAGGAACTATAGCAAATTCGTCTTCATAAATATTGGCATCATGGCCACAAGAATAGCAAGCATCATGTTCATCAAGGGATATTCATCAAGGGATATTTCAACCAAATCATCAGAATCATCATTATCTACAGATTCATGCATATCATTATTTTCTTCCAAAGCAATGGTCATTCTTTCAATAAATTCTTGGACATAGACATTATGAGCAAAGTTTTCATTGCAATATTTAAGTATGATGGAATTTTCAGATTTGTTGAGAGTAAAATCATAGTTTTCAATCAAAGAAGCAACTTCATGAGCACCCTTAAAAACGACAAATTCTTAAATTTGTTCGATATCATAGTAGCTATAAACACCCTTTGCATAAGAAGATAAGATTTCATTATCATTGAACTCACATAGGTAGGGAGGGTGTTTTTAGGGTTCTTAGAGCAACAAGTAAAATCACAATTTTCACAAAGATTCCAAGCATAGCATAGCAAACTATTTATATGATACCATAATAGCTTCCTTTTTAGGACAAACGACGGCGCACAAAATGAGCATGCTCATCTAAAGATTTCCCATCAACAAGGCTAGTTGGGGTTTCAAAGACGGCGCATAAGGATCAAAGATGATCCAAGTAGAACACTTTAAGTGGATCCATATCAATAGATTTTCAGCAAGCGAAGATGCAAGTATATAGAAGGCACAAGGAAACACAAACAAAGATACATACGGGAAGAAGGCGAACAAAAAAGAGAGGGCGAATAAAATGGCAAGGGTGAAGTGGTGGAGAGGAAAACGAGAGACACATGGCAAATAATGTAATGCGAGAGATAAGGGATTGTGATGGGTACTTGGTATGTTGACTTTTGCGTAGACCTCCCCAGCAACGGCGCCAGAAATCTTCCTGCTACCTCTTGAGCACTGCGTTGGATTTCCTTGAAGAGGAAAGGGTGGTACAGCAGAGTAGAGTAAGTATTTCCCTCAGTTTTTGAGAACCAAGGTATTAATCCAGTAGGAGGCTACGCGCGAGTCCCTTGTACCTACACAAAACAAATAGCTCAACGGAACCAACGCGATTAGGGGTTGTCAATCCCTTCATGGTCACTTACGAGAGTGAGATCTAATAGAGATGATAGATAATATTTTTGGTATTTTTGATATAAAGATGCAAGGTAAAATAAAGCAAAGAAAAAAGCAAAAGCAATAATAAAGTGTTGGGAGATTAATATGATAAGGATAGACCCGGGGCCATAGATTTCACTAGTGGCTTCTCTCAAGAGCATAAGTATTTTACGGTGGGTGAACGAATTACTGTTGAGCAATTGGCCAATTAAGCATAGTTATGAGAATATCTAGGTATGATCATGTGTATAGGCATCACGTCCGAGACAAGTAGACCGACTCCTGCCTACATCTACTACTATTACTCCACTCATCGACCGCTATCCAGCATGCATCTAGAGTATTAAGTTCGAGAAAACAGAGTAACTCCTTAAGGAAGATGACATGATGTAGAGGGATAAATTCATGAAATATGATAAAAACCCCATCTTGTTATCCTCGATGGCAACAATACAATACGTGCATTGATGCCCCTACTGTCACTGGGAAAGGACACCGCAATATTGAACCCAAAGCTAAGCACTTCTCCCATTGAAAGAAAAACCAATCTAGTAGGCCAAATCAAACTAATAATTTGAAGAGACTTGCAAAGATAACCAATCATACATAAAAGAATTCAGAGAAGATTCAAATATTGTTCATAGATAATCTTGATCATAAACCCACAATTTATCGTCTCAACAAACACACCGCAAAAAGAAGATTACATCGAATAGATCTCCACGAGAGAGGGGGAGAACATTGAATTGAGATCCAAAAAGAGAGAAGAAGCCATCTAGCTACTAACTATGGACCGAAGGTCTGAGGTAAACTACTCACACTTCATCGGAGAGGCTATGGTGATGATGTAGAAGCCCTCTATGGTGGATTCCCCTTCCGGCGGAGCTCCGGAACATACCCCAAGATGGGATCTCATGGGTACAGAAGGTTGCGGCGGTGGAATTAGGTTTTTGGCTCTGTTTCTGATCGTTTGGGGGTACGTAGGTATATATAAGAGGAAGAATGCGTCGGTGGAGCAAGGGGGTCCACGAGGCGGTAGCGCCCTAAGGGGGCCGCCCTCCACCCTCGTGGCCGCGTCCCTCCTTTCTTGTCGGAGGGTCCAAGTCTCCTGGATCATATTCGGTGACAAAATCACGTTCCCGAAGGTTTCATTCCATTTGGACTCCATTTGATATTCCGTTTCTTCGAAACACTGAAATAGGCAAAAAATAGCAATTCTGGGCTGGGCCTCCGGTTAATAGGTTAGTCCCAAAAATAATATAAAAGTGGAAAATAAAGCCCAATATAGTCCACAACAGTAGATAATATAACATGGAGCAATCAAAAATTATAGATACGTTGGAGACATATCAGATTGCTACTTGGTATGTGACTCCTCCATTGGTCCAATTAGTTTTTGCTTTAGTGGATTATATTTTGAATAATTAGCTACTCTTTGTGGTGCTGTAGATGAGCTTGCATGTTGAATTCTTAGAGTTCTAAGTAGTTTGAATGCTCAATATTGCCTCTATGCATGCTTATGAGTAGTTGCTTTCAATCTTGTGAAGTTTTGTTGACAAAATTTTGTGGAATAATTTTTTTCAGAATTTTGTTCCTAGGAATAAGATGAATATCTTTAGGAAGTTTGCTTCCAAGAAGAGCTCTAATGGAGTCATTGGGGAATCGTCGGACAGTGACCTCCATACTCGGAGGACGGTGGAGGTGCGGCCGTGCAAATGGCTGCACAACCCCTTCATGAATGGAGCTGGGTTCCGTCAAGAGTTTGCAGAATTTTCTGCTAATGCTGGGCTTACCAACTTCAATGCAGCTGAGGGCGGATACAGGATCATGCCAGACGACATCATTCCCTACCAGAACGCCCAGGCAGCGGAGGAGGAGGAGCCTCAGGAGTGGACACTCAGGTGCCTACTCCACAACACTTCAATGTGGGACCGGATGGCTACTGCGAGGGGTGATTACTCAGCTAGGCCAAAAGCATAAGCTTGGGGGAGTACGTGTTTCCACCGACATTATATTCATGTTCACACATTTCATTCCAGTTGTCGGTGTTCCCACTTTTTCATTGTATTATCCATCCTAGATTTATTTTTCTCGCTTTCTTCTTATGTGTTTGAAAAACTCTGAGAAAACCCAAAAATATTTATTGCTTCTTTTCGGTTTTTCTTTCTAGTTTAATTAGCTGTAGTATTAAAAGAAAACCCCAAAAGATTTCTCATTCTTCTTCTTGCTTGTTGGGAGCTTTCCTGTGTAAATAGTTTTTCTCGTTTTTTTGTTTTTCTTCCTTTTAATTTGCTTTGTTCAAGAAAAAACTAAAAACTCCAAAAATATTTCAGTGTGTTTCTTTGGAATTCTTTTCTTTTTTATGAGTCATACCGAGGAGAAGACCACAATGAAAATGTTGACCGCCTCTCATTTATATTGTTATTGATCTAACGAAGAGCCCATATTACCTTGTTTTCTCCTTTTGAATAAAATATTCGCATATTCCAGCTTAGTCCACGACACTCTTGCACTATTATTATTTTTATACCATTCAGCGTGCAAGTGAAAGGCAATAATGACGATATTTGATGAACTGGCTGTGGTAGCGAGAAACGGGTATGAACTCAACTTGTTCTATTTTTGTAAATATGTTTAACCTAGTATCCATGATTCAACCTATTATGATCAAACATGTTTGCAATGACAATTAGAGATCATAGTTTCTCATGCCATGATTAAGTAGCTAGGAGTGGATAATGATTTATCTTGGATGTCAACATGCATTAAAACGATTGTGATGTAGTATGATGATATGATATCCTCCTCCGAATGTTTCGGGTGGCTTGACTTGGCACATGTTCACGCATGTAGTTGAATCAAAACCAGCATAGCCTTTATTATATTTATGTTCATGGTGCTCATATCATACTCATGCTAATATTCAATTTTTGTTATCATAATGCATGTTCATAACCGTTTTCGCTCTCTAGCTGGCCGCTTCTCAACCTATCTGCTAGCCTTCGCGTGTACTAAGCGGAAATGCTGCTTGTGCATCAAAATCCTAAACCCCCAAGTTATACCAGATGAGTCCACCATACCTACCTATATGTGGTATTACCCTGCCGTTCCAAGTAAAGTTGCATGTGTCACCTCAAAAACTTCAAATGAACATTTGTTTTTGTGTGCCTGGATTGTTTATAGAGCGACAGGGGGTAGTCAGCATCTTCCATGCTAAGCGGGTTATTCTCATGATGAGTGTTTATTCACTCATCCTTGCATGAGAGGGGCGGTAATAGGGATTCCCAGTCCCGAAATAAAAATTGCAAATAATTAAACAAAACTTCCCCAGGACTGATGTTGGTATGGACGGTACCCGTGGACTCGACTAGCCGTGGAGTGTGTTTGTTGGTGGAGGGGGAGTAAACCTTTACTTTTATCGCTTCGGAACCGCCACTAATGTGTTGAGCATGGAAGATATTGATAACTTTTGGTCATGAAGTAAATAGGAAGGGTGCATTTCCCAAAATTTTATTTATCTCTGTTTTTAAAGCTTCGAGCTCTGGCACCACTGCAAATCCCTACTTCCCTCTATGAAGGGACTATCTATTTACTTTTGTGTTGAGTCATCACCTTCTCAAATAAGCGCCAGACCTGAGAGCACTATTGGCATCCTCATGCATTGTGTATAGTTAGTGTTGAATGCATCATGACTGGATCTTTTCTACCATGAATTACAATGTTTAGTCGTTGCTTGAACTTTGGAGGTTCTCTGCATTTATTTTTTGCGATCTTAGAAAGGGCTAGCGAGATACCACTCTTGGCATATTGTATCATGATTGTTTTGACAAAGTGTTGGCATCTGAGATATCTTTTTATTTCTCGCTAGTTGATTATGCCATTGATATGAGTTAACATAATTTTTATGAGTTATTATTGACATGGTTAGTCATAATCTTTGCTGAAAACCTGGGTGCTACTTAAGCTTATTTATGTAAACAAGAGCAAAAGATTTCGTAAAAGTTTTTCTTTTTCACTTTCAGTTTATCAACTGAATTGCTTGAGGACAAGCAAAGGTTTAAGCTAGGGGGAGTTGATACGTCTCTGTCGTATCTACTTTTCCTAACGCTTTTCCTCTTGTTTTTGGACTCTAATTTGCATGATTTGAATGAAACTAACCCGGACTGACGCTGTTTTCAGCAGAACTACCAGGGTGTTGTTTTTGTGCAGAAATAAAGATTGGAACATAACTTTTTGGAGAATTTTTATACAATAAAAGAAAAATATAGGAGCCAAGAACCACCAGAGGGGGGATCCCTGGGGGAGCACAACCCACCAGGGCACACCACCCTCCTGGCGCGCCCAGGTGGGTTGTGCCCACCTGGTGGCCCAGCAGGCCCTATCTCCGACGCTATAAAATCACATTCTTCCAGAAAAAATCAGGGAGGAAGAATTATCTCGTTTCACGATACGAAGCTGCCGCCACCTCCCGTTCTTCATTGGGAGGCCATATATGGAGTAAGTTTGGGGCTCCGGAGAGGGGGATCTTCAATCTGCGTCATCACCAACCCTTCCTCATCGCCAATTCCATGATGCTCCCCACCGGGAGTGAATAATTCCTTCGTAGGCTAACTGGTCGGTCAAAAGTTGGATGAGATTCACCATGTAATTGAGTTAGTTTTGTTAGAGCTTAATTCCTAGTATTCATTATGTTTTGAGATTGATGTTGATATGACTTTGCCATGCTTAATGCTTGTCACTTTGGGCCCGGGTGCCATGATTTCAGATCTGAACCGTTTATGTTATTGCTACTTCTTGAGCTTGCATTGGTTTTTCCCTTGAAGAGGAAAGGGTGATGCAGCAAAGTAGAGATAAGTATTTCCCTCAGTTTTGAGAACCAAGGTATCAATCCATTAGGAGATGCACGCAAGTCTCCAATCTATGTACCTGCACAAAAAATCAAACCCTTGCACCCAACACGATAAAGGGGTTGTCAATCCCTTCACAGTCACTTGCAAAGGTGAGATCGATAGAGATAGATATAAAGGATTACTAAAACGTAAAATAAAGTAAAAGTGAATAAATTGAAGTGAGATATTTTTGGTTTATAGATCCGAAAATATATGATGGAAAATAGACTCGGGGGCCATTGGTTTCACTAGAGGCTTCTCGCTTGAAGGAAAATAATACGATGGCTGAACAAATTACTGTCGAGCAATTGATAGAAAAGCGCAAAGTTATGACGATATCCAAGGCAATGATTATGAATATAGGCATCACGTCCGTGTCAAGTAGACTGACTCTATGCGCATCTACTACTATTACTCCACACATCGACCGCTATCCAGCATGCATCTAGAGTATTAAGTTCATAAGAACAGAGTAACGCCTTAAGTAAGATGACATGATGTAGAGGGATAAACTCAAGCAATATGATGAAAAACCCATATTTTTACTCTTGATGGAAACAATACAATACGTGTCTCGCTACCCCTACTTTGTCACTTAGTGAGATCACCGCAAGATTGAACCCAAAACTAAGCACCTCTCCCATTGCAAGAATAACCAATCTAGTTGGCCAAACCAAACCGATAATTTGAAGAGAAATACAAAGATATCAAATCATGCATATAAGAATTCAAAGAAGATTCAAATAATATTCATAGATAATCTGATCATAAATCCACAATTCATCGGATCTCGACAAACACACCGCAAAAGAATATTACATCGGATAGATCTCTAAGAATATCAAGGATAACATGGTATTGAGGATCAAAGAGAGAGAGGAAGCCATCTAGCTACTAGCTATGGACCCATAGGTCTATGGTAAACTACTCATGCTTCACCGAAAGGACAATAGGGTTGATGTAGAAGCCCTCGTGATCGAATCGCCCTCCGAAAGGGTGCCAGAAAAGGTCCCTAGATGGGATACAGAAGGTTGCGGCGGTGGAAAATTATTTTGGTGGACTTTTCAGGTCGTTTAGGAATATTTCTGAATTTATAGGCCAAGAATTAGGGTTGGAGGAGCTCCGAGGGTCCCACAAGCCCTCAGGGCGCCCCAGGGGCGCGCTGATGACCCACAAGTATTAGGGATCTATCTTAGTCCTTTCGATAAGTAAGAGTGTCGAACCTAACGAGGAGCAGAAGGAGATGACAAGCGGTTTTCAACAATGTATTCTCTACAAGCACTGAAATTATCTGTAACACATAGTTGTGTGATAAGATAATTCATCACGGGTAACGACTACCAAATGTAACTAAGGTGTAGCAAGGTGGCTCAATCCTTTTTGTAGCAAAGGACAAGCCTGGACGAACTCTTATATAAAGCAAAGTGCTCCCGTGGACACATGGGAATTACTGTCAAGTTAGTTTTCCTCATGCTCATATGATTCACGTTTGTTACTTTGATAATTTGATATGTGGGTGGACCGGTGCTTGGGTGTTGCCCTTACTTGGACAAGCCTCCCACTTATGATTAACCCCTCTCGCAAGTATCCGCAACTATGAAAGAAGAATTAAGATAAATCTAACCATAGCATGAAACATGTGGATCGAAATCAGACCCTTACGAAGCAACACATAAACTAGGGTTTAAGCTTCTGTCACTCTAGCAACCCATCATCTATTTATTACTTTCCAATGCCTTCCCATAGGACCAAATCATGGTGAAGTGTCATATAGTCGAAGTTCACATAACAACCACTAGAGGAAGGACAACATACATCTCATCAAAATATCGAACGAATACCAAATTCACATGATTACTTATAACAAGACTTCTCCAATGTCCTTAGGAACAAATGTAACTACTCACAAAGCATATTCATGTTCATAATCAAAGGGGTATTGAATATCATTAAGGATCTGAACATATGATCTTCCACCAAATAAACCAACTAGCATCAACTACAAGGAGTAATCAACACTACTAGCAACCCACAGGTACCAATATGAGGTTTTGAGGCAAAGATCGGATATAAGAGATGAACTAGGGTTTGAGAGGAGATGGTTCTGGTGAAGATGTTGATGGATATTGACCCCCTCTCGATGAGAGGATCGTTGGTGATGACGATGGCTTCAATTTCCCCCTCCGGGAGGGAAGTTTCCCCGGTAGAACAGCTCCGCCGGAACCCTAGATTACTTCTGCCCAGGTTCCACCTCGAGATGGCGGCGCTTCATCCCGAAAGCTTCCTTCTGATTTTTTTCCAGGCCAAAAGACGTCAAAAAGCAGAAGATGGGCACCGGAGGCCTGCCAGGGGGCCCACAAGCGCTAGGGGCGCGCCCCCAAGCTTGTGGCCACCTGGTGGGTCCCCCTCTGGTATTTCTTCGCCCAATATTTTTTATATATTCCAAAATAATTCTCCGTAAATTTTCAGGACTTTTGGAGTTGTGCAGAATAGGTCTCTCAGATTTGCAGCCTTTCCAGTCCAGAATTCCAGCTGCCGGCATTCTCCCTCTTCATGTAAAGCTTGTAAAATAAGAGAGAAAAGACATAAATATTGTACCATAATGTGTAATAACATCCCATAATGCAATAAATATAAATATAAAAGCATGATGCAAAATGGACGTATCAACTCCCCCAAGCTTAGACCTCGCTTGTCCTCAAGCAAAAGCCGAAATCGAAAAATATGTCCACATGTTTAGAGATAGAGGTGTTGATGAATTAAAATACGGACATGAGTGAAGGAAATATGCCCTAGAAGCAATAATAAAGTTATTGTTTTATTTCCTTATATCATGATAAATGTTTATTATTCACGCTAGAATTGTATTAACCGGACACTTAGTACATGTGTGAATACATAGACAAACGGAGTGTCCCTAGTATGCCTCTACTTGACTAGCTCGTTAATCAAAGATGGATAAGTTTCCTAACCATATACATGTGTTGTCATTTGATGAACGAGATCACATCAATAGAGAATGATGTGATGGACAAGACACATCCGTTAGCTTAACATAATGATCGTTAAGTTTTATTGCTATTGCTTTCTTCATGACTTATACATGTTCCTCTGACTATGAGATTATGCAACTCCCGAATACCAGAGGAACACCTTGTCTGCTATCAAACATCACAACGTAACTAGGTGATTATAAAGATGCTCTCTGAGTGTCTCCGAAGGTGTTTGTTGGGTTGGCATAGATCGAGATTAGGATTTGTCACTCCGTGTATTGGAGAGGTATCTCTAGGCCCTCTCGGTAATGCACATCACTATAAGCCCTGCAAGCAATGTGACTAATGAGTTAGTTGCGGGATGATGTATTATGGAACGAGTAAAGAGACTTGCCGGTAACGAGATTGAACTAGGTATGATGATACCGACGATTGAATGTCAGGCAAGTAACATACCGATGACAAAGGGAATGACGTATGATGTTATGCGGTTTGACCGATAAAGATCTTCATAGAATATGTAGTAACCAATATGAGAATCTAGGTTCTGCTATTGGTTATTGACCGGAGATGTGTCTCGGTCATGTCTACATAATTCTCGAACCCATAGGGTCCACACGCTTAACATTCGATGGCGATTTGTATTATGAGTTATGTGTTGTGGTTACCGAAGTTTGTTCGAAGTCCCAGATGTGACCACGGACAAGAAGAGGAGTCTCGAAATGGTCGAGAGGTAAAGATTGATATATTGGAAGGTAGTATTCGGACACTGGAAGGGTTTTAGAGTGTATCAGGTACATACCAGAGTACCGGAGGGGTTACCGGAACCCCACGGGGAAAGATATGGGCCATAGGAGGGAGGCTAACCAGCCCACAAGGGGCTGGTGCACCCCCCACAAGGGATGAGGCCGAATTGGATTAGGGAAGGGGGCGGCGCCTGTCGTGGTTCTAAGTCTGACAGTAGAATGGGGGTAGGAATGGAGAGGCAAGATCCTAGCTATGGAATAGTTGTATACGCAAGATGTTTACGAGTTCAGGCCCTTCTCGGAGGAAGTAATAGCCCTACGTCTCGGAGCCCGAGGCGGTCGATCAGTATTATGTGCGTATGAGTTACTGGGTGCGAACCCTATACACCGAGGAGGGGTGGCTTATATAGAGTTCGCGAGACCCTCCCGCCTCGATTATGCAGGGATTAAGGTACATTAAGATAGGGAGTTACTGGTAACTTCCCACATAAAGTGCTATGATGGCCATAAAGCCACTTAATGACCGACCGTTTGCGTGCAGACTGACTGTAGATCTTCTGGCGGTCGAGTGGTTAACTGACGGTCGAGTGTCTTCAGGTCCGTCGAGTGGAATCCTTCCAGGTCGACTGAAAGGCGTTTTCCTAAGGAGATGTCCTTGGGGAGAGCACCTTGGATAGGTCCATGACCCTGCCCTAGGTACATGACTTCATCAATAGCCCCCGAATGGATCGAGGTTTGAGTGGGGAAGGAGTTGAGAATTCTTCCGACCCACTTTTCGTGCGATGAGCACGTCTTGTCCTGGATCAATAAACTTAGGTGACGGCTTCAACTTCTTTTTCAGACGCCTTGATCCATTCTTTGTATCTGTCGAGTGTGTTTTTTGTACTTGGTGAATTCGAGTGTGACGGAGGAAATCTTCTGTCCGACGATTTGCTTTCTGCCTTGTGGATTTAGCGAGATTCAATTTTTGAAGCAAAGCGGGCGGAGGAAGCCGCAGTAATCGGACGGGATAAGGTAGGGACGCCTCGATCTCCTCGCCGCCTTTTTTGCCATGTATCGCGCGGGCGACTGTTGTGGGATTTGACAGGATCGTCCGGGCCTACCAGTCAGCCACTCGGAAGCAACCTCATATAAGGCCTCGGACGGGGGTTTTTGAACAGTGCGTTCCCCTTTCCTCCTCCCTTCTCCAGATTCATCCGCGCGTCGATTCCTCTTCAGCGTTGCTGCTCCGTGCAGCGTCTCGTCGGCGACAATGGTGAAGGACAAGACTGCGGCTTTGGAGCGGGTGAAGAAGGTGTCGGCGGCGAAGGGAAGAGCGACGGTCAGGCGGATCCTCGTCGAGGCGGCTTGCCGCGGGCTGGATCCGAGGCGGCTGGATCCGGCTTGATCAGCCGAAGGACCTCGGCGACATGGCCAATGAAGGCGGATCCTCCATGGACCGAGGCGGCTCCCGGGGAAGGAGTGGACGCCACAACCTCTGGAGGGTGAGTGCATTCTCTTGGCCACCCATGTCGACCGCGGGTTTTCTCTGCCGCCTCACCCTTTCTTTCGGAGATTTCTGAACTTCTTTGGGGCACAACTCCACCACTTCACTACCAACTCCATCGTGTATCTTGCTACTTTTGTGTCGCTGTGTGAGAATTTCTTGGGTTGCCGGCCTCATTGGGGCCTTTTCAAGCACATTTTCACTTGTCGCTCCCAAATGGTGAAAATGGCCAAACCGAGTGACGAGAGAACCCAAGTGATCCAGATGTGTGGGGGTCTTGGGGTCCAAATGAGAGGAAAAAGCTCTTTTCCGGCCATGATCTTACCCGAGTCAGTCCGTGGATGGCAGTCGACTTGGTTCTACTTCAAGGACCAGCCAACGCCGGGGCAGTCGACTGGACTCCCTCGTTTTTCCATGGACCGATTGAGCAAACCATCTTCTTTGAAAGTGATCCCGGAAGAGAAGGCGCAGGTGAAGGTGTTGGTCGAACGAATTGTCCAGCTCATTCGAGACAGGGTAACAGGCATGGATCTCTTGGAGGTCTTCCTTCGACGACGCATCCAACCGCTTCAAGCCCGAGACCATCCGATGTGGTTGTACTCCGGCACTGAGGACACCACTCGGATCCACCCGGAGGAGATCCAGGATGCCATCTTTGGAAAGATGTCTTGGGGGCATCAAAGGAAACAAGGACAACCCTCGAGGGGCTAGGAGGATCCCTCCACTCGACCGATCCTATGAAGTAGACCAGGTCCATTCACGCATCTTTGATTGTTATCCTGTTTTCTCCATCTTGTTTGCTTCAAATCAGTCGATTGACTTTGTCTTGTTTGTTGTCTTCCGTGCCACCACCGAGATGTATTCGATGCCCAACGGGTGCAAGAACCGGTCGAGGAGGAAGGGAGCGGAGGTGAAAGCCGGGAGGAATGGCAATCGGCTGCGGAGGACGAAGATGACGACGACTCCGATGAAGAGGAGGAGGAGGAAGAGGAGGAAGAAGTCGACCCTCCTCGCATGGAAAGGCGGTCCAAGCTCACCCATGACCCCGCGGTCGAGCGCGGCAAGGCTATCGCACCTGTCGGGCAGTCGACGAAACGTCCTCGGACGACTTCTCCGGCGCCGACTGAGAAAGCGCCGAAGCAACCCCGAGCGACGCCATCAAAGCCGACGAAGGTTTTGCCCAAGATGAAGATGGCCATCCCCATTATTTCCGGGTAAAAGCAGAACTTGTGTTTTCTCGTTCAGCATGTACATACTTTTGGTCGACTTGTTGACTGATCAACTGATTTCTGAAATCTGCAACGTTGCCACCTCTGAGACCTCGGCCAGGAACGAAGACCAGGAGATGGAGGATGCTATTACCTCCAACCTTGGTATGATCACTGTAGTTTTGCTTTTGGTCGATTGGATTTCTATTTTTAACTTTGAATCTTTCTGTAGTCCCTCCTCATGTTATTGATCTCCCTGATGATGATGATGAGGCGCTGTTGAGGCGGAGGAGGACTAAGAAGGCGCCTGCCGACAAGACTGCTCAGGTTGCATCGATTACACGAGGTCTTTGGTTCATGAGGGTGGCAACACCACTCGGACTTCCGTGTCTTCGATGTGCGGCGACGAGTGTCCGCCTTCATCGTCGATCGCTGATCCGCCCTCCCTTTTCGCCACACACCACGTCCCAGAGGACCAAGTGGGTGCTGCTAAGGAAGCTATACGCCAGGTGGGGATCATGATGGAGCAAGTGAAGGTGGTCCGGGAGGCCAGCCAGGCGGCCTACGACGCCAGCTCAGCTCTTCAGAGCAACGTTCAGGTTAGTTGATCACCACTTGTTCTGTTAGGATATGCTACCTAAAAACTCTTCTTTTTGAAGATCTTCGTATCTGTACACCCACTGGGTGTGTCGACTGAATTTTTGGACTGGTGGCGGCACGCTGAGTGCACCCACTGGGTATAGTCCCCGAGACTATGGTGGACTGCTGGCAGTTGACCGTAGTCTTTATACTTTATATTTCTTTGATAACTTCTTCACTCGGTCTGGTCGGACCATGTCGAATGGAATCTTGAAACCGATGGGGGTACGCTGAGTGCACCCACTGGGTGTAGTCCCCGAGACTATGGTGGACTGCTGGCAGTCGACCGTAGTCTGTAGAACTCTCTTTTTTTTGTCTCTTCCTGTCGACTAATCGAACCGAGTCAGTAGGACCAGTGGGGTCACGCTAAGTGCACCCACTGGGTGTAGTCCACGAGACTACTGTCGAATATTTTGATTCGGCTGTAGTCTTAGAAACGCAATGATTTTGGTAGTCACTCGGAAGTAACCTATCTTTGATGTCTGTCGACTGATTCTTTGCAGAAATCTTGCGAGCTTGTGGCTCGATATACTGAATTGGAAAACAAACATATCCAGCTCAACCTTGACTTGAAGCTTGCTCAGGAGAACTTGCAGAAGGCGAGAGACGAAGCAAAAGGCATGGCTGGTGAGAACTTGATGACTTTCTTTGTCTTTCTGTCCCTTCCTAATTCTGACCTCACTGTCATTTTGCAGACAAAATGGAGGAGGCTCTGAAGAAGAAGGATCATGACCTTGCCGAGGTGCAGAAAACAACTTTGAACAAAACCAGGCTCGCGGAAGAAAAGCTGTCTTCAGTCGGAAAACTTGAAGAAGAGAACGCCAATCTGAAAGCTGCTCTCAATGCGGCCAACAAGGAGGTTAGCCGACTGAAGAACGGCAAGATAGCTCTGAGCGACAAGGCACGCGAACTGGCGGGGAAGAGGAATGATCTAGAGGCTTATCTGGGAGGGCTTGCCAAGAAGTTATTCCTCATGCTTGAAGGTAATTCCTCTTATCCGACTGACTTGTTATCACTGACTCATCACATAACCATTAAGCTTGAACTCGAGTTGTGTTTGCGAATTCATCGAACTTCGAGGAAGAGACTAGTCGAGTGGAGACCAGCTTAGACCCCATTAAATCCCCCGTGAAGGATGAAGCCGCCATGAATGTGCTCCGACTAGAGTCTCGCGTCGCTGCTGTGGTGGACTACCTCGCTCGACTGAAGGTTGCGGTGTCGCGGATTGACTCGACACTCTGGCGGTGAAACACTTCAAAATGACCTCGAGTCTTTAATGACTCGACTGAATAACGTTCCAAGTCGAGTGCAGGAATGGAAAAAGTCTTCTGCCAGATGCGGTGCCGATGTTGCTCTGTCTCTGGTCCGCTTTCACTGCAAGGAGGGGCGAGAGGAAAGGCTGGCGTCCATCAGAGTTGCCAATACCAAGAAGTACGACTTCCGATCTTTCATGGAGACTTTCATTGGCGCTGCCACCCGGATCGCTGACGGGATCGACCTGGACCAGCTCGTCGCGCCTTCCAGTCCTCCACCGGAGGAATAAAAAACTTCTCTGATTCATCTTAAATTTGCCTCGGAATGCTGAGTGATCTTGTAACCGATAAACTTTAACAGGCTTGAGGCCTGGGTACTCCTGCATCCATAGGATGTTATCCAAACTTTACTTATCGTCCAAATATGCTTTTGTTCGTCTTCGAGTGAACTTTGTTCTTCACTCGGATTATGCTTCAGTGTTTGAGATGCAGCTCTGAGGTGGAAAATCCAGTCGACCAGTGATGGAGTTCGGATTGTACTTATGGCGCAGCTCTGCAGGAGAAGGTGACAGTCGAGATGCACCTTGTCGTCCTTGCGGATCGGGAAGGAGCGCACGTTGTACTTGTGGTGCAGCTTCGAAGGAGAAGATAGCAGTCGACCTGCACCTCGTCGTCCTTGCGGATCGGGATGGAGCGCACGTTGTACTTGTGGCGCAGCTCCGAAGGAGAAGGTAACAATCGACCTGCACCTCGTCGTCCTTGCGGATTGGAATGGATTTTGTACTTAGGCGAGTACTGGACAGCAGCTAAGCCTCTGAGTGAGAGGGTTGCTCTCCACTCGGTAGGATTTTCGGATACTTAGGCGAGTACTGGACTGCTGCTAAGCCCCCGAGTGGGAGGTTTGCTCTCCACTCGGTAGGATTTTTCAAACTTAGGCGAGTACTGGACTCTTTGCTAAGCCCCAGTGGGAGGTTTGCTCTCCACTCGGTAGGATTTTTCAAACTTAGGCGAGTACTGGACTGCTGCTAAGCCCCCGAGTGGGAGGTTTGGTCTCCACTCGGTAGGATTTTTCAAAATTAGCGAGTACTGGACTGCTGCTAAGCCCCCGAGTGGGAGGTTTGCTCTCCACTCGGTAGGATTTTTCAAACTTAGGCAAATCTTGGACTGTGACTAAGCCTCCAAGGAGGATTTTTGTGTCGTAGCTCTGGAGGGGAAGGCAACAGTCGACCTGTACCTCGTCGTCCTTGCAAAGCACACATTGTATTAAATACTTAGGCGAGTACTTGGACTGCAGCTAAGCCCCCGAGTGGGAGGCTGGCTCACCACTCGGTAGGATTTTAGATACTTAGGCGAGTACTTGGACTGCAGCTAAGCCCCCGAGTGGGAGGCTGGCTCACCACTCGGTAGGATTTTAGATACTTAGGCGAGTACTTGGACTGCAGCTAAGCCTCTGAGTGGGAGGCTGGCTCACCACTCGGTAGGATTTTCAGATACTTAGGCGAAACGGATTCGCAGCTAAGCCCCCGAGTGGGAGGTTGGCTCTCCACTCGGCAGGGATTTTTTTACAAACTTAGGCGAAACGGGTTCACGGCTAAGCCACCCACTGGGGGAAATTTCTTATGTAAACGAAAATTAATAACAATCACTGGGAAAATTATAACATTCTTTTCTTTGATAAACAAACTACAGAAGTACTTTTATTACATCTCACCCGAGTGAGTACTTAAGTGTAAAAGGGGTGGAGCAGCTCCGCATTCCAAGCTCGAGGATCATCAATCTGGCGATCGACGTTGTAAAGATGGTATGCTCCATTGTGGAGAACTCTGTTGACGATGAAGGGACCTTCCCAAGTGGGAGCGAGCTTGTGTGGTTTACATTGATCCACTCGGAGGACCAAGTCTCCTTCTTGAAAGGTTCGGCTCTTCACATTTCTAGCATGGAATCGGCGCCAAGTCCCTCTTGATAGATGGTCGAGCAGATCAGGGCCATCTCTCTCTCCTCATCAAGGAGGTCGACTGCATCTTGTCGGGCTTGCTCCGCTTCATCTTCAGAGTAGAGTTCGACTCGGGGTGCATTGTGAAGCAGGTCACTTGGCAGAACTGCTTCAGCTCCATAGATCAGAAAGAATGGAGTTCTCCCAGTCGACCGATTAGGAGTGGTCCTCAATCCCCAAAGAACCGACGGAAGTTCGTCGACCCACGCTCCTGCTGCATGCTTGAGATCACGCATCAGCCGAGGTTTCGATCCTTTGAGAATTAGACCATTTGCTCGTTACGCTTGTCCATTCGACTAGGGGTGAGCAAGCTGAAGCATAGTCGACTCGCGTGCCACGAGGCGCAAAAGGCTTTGAACTTATCGGAATCGAAGTTTGACCCATTGTCGATTGATGATGCTATGCGGAACTCCATATCTGAATATCAACTCTCGATGAAATTGATAGCGATTACGCATCGAGGTTCTTGATAGGTTTAGCTTGATCCACTTCGTAAACTTGTCGATTGCCACTAGAAAATGAGTGAAACCGCTTACGCGGTCCTCGATGGTCCAATCATATCCAACCCCAAACAGCGAAAGGCGAGGCAGGTGGAATGGTCTTCAAGGCTGAGGCGGGTTTGTGTGACATATTGGAGTAGACCTGACATCCTTCACACTTGTCGACTATTTACTTTGCCATTTCATTTGCTTTTGGCCAGTAAAATCCCGCTCGGTATGCTTTAGCCACAATGGTCCGATAGGATGCATGGTGACCACAGGTCCCCAAGTGGATATCATCAAGAATTATCTGACCTTCTTCTGGCGTTATGCATTTCTGGCCGACTCCAGTCGCGCTTTCTCTGTACAACTGTCCCTTGATCACAGTAAAGGCCTTGGATCGGCGGACGATCTGTCGAGCCTCTTCTTCATTCTCTGGGAGCTCTTTCCTCAGGATATACGCGATGTACGGCACTGTCCAGTCGGGAGTGATGACCACGACTTCCATGACTAGGTCGACCACAGCTGGGACTTCAACTTCAGTCGGATCAGTGGCATTTTTTGGCTGCGGAGCTTCTTCGGTGAAAGGATCCTCTTAAACTGACGGTGTGTGGATGTGCTCCAAAAACACATCACTGGGAATGGCTTCCCTCTTGGACCCTATTTTCGCCAAATCGTCGCGGACTTGGTTTTTCGATGGGGTACATGATGAAGCTCTAACCCCTCGAACTTCTTCTCTAGCTTCCTCCTTTGCATTGCAATAACCAGTCATGGCTGGACTTGACGTCCCACTCCTTCATCACTTGATTAACCACTAAATCTGAGTCGCGTGAGACCGAGGCGACAGACGCCGAAAGTGAAATGGCCATACATAACCCATACAATAGCGCTTAGACTGCTTCATTGTTGGAAGAATCAAAGTGAATCTGGAGCACCTATACGAGCTTATATCCTCGGGGAAACCAACACTACCCTGACACGGAACCATTCAGCATCTTGGAACCGTCAAAGAACATGGTCCAAAGGTTCGAGTGAACTTGAGTCGGTAATTGCTGTTCGATCCACTCGGCGATGAAATCTGCTACTGCTTGGGACTTGATGGCTTTCTTTGCCTCAAACTTGATATCAAGGGAAGGAGTTCAATCGCCCATTTCGCCACTCGGCCGATTGCATCTCTGTTGTGCGAGAATCTCGATAATGGGGCGTCGGCGACGGCGTAATGGAATGATCGTAGAAGTAATGAACAACCTTCTTCGCGATCATATAAATCCCATACACAAGCTTCCGATAATGAGGGTATCTTTGCTTTGATGGGTTTAATACTTCGTAAAGATAATATCTTTGCGCTTAACTTTGAAGGCCTTTCCTTCCTCTTCCCGCCGACCGTAAGTAAATCTTGTCTTGTGAATTGTCCTGTGGCTGCAATGTAAAGCAGCAACGTCTCCTTGCTGATTGGGGCAGCAAGCACCGGCTGGGTGGAGAGCAGAGCTTTGAGCTCTTCAAAAGCTGCATCAGCTTCAGGAGTCCACTCGAACTTGTCTGACTTCTTCATCAGTCGGTAAAGAGGCAATGCCTTTTCACCGAGGCGAGAGATGAATTGGCTTAAAGCGGCCAAGCATCCAGTAAGCTTCTGGACATCGTGCACACGCACAGGGCGTTTCATTCGGTGTATAGTGCCAACTTTTTCTGGGTTGGCGTCGATTCCTCGTTCGGAAACGAGAAAACCGAGTAACTTTCCGCCAGGAACTCCGAATGTGCACTTTGATGGATTAAGCTTGATATCGTACCTCCTGAGATTGGCAAATGTTTCAGCGAGGTCAGTCAACAGGTCAGAACCTTTCCGTGACTTAAGCACAATGTCATCCATGTATGCTTCCACATTCCGACTGATTTGAGTGAGTAAACACTTCTGAATCATCCTCATGAACGTGGCTCCGGCATTCTTGAGGCCGAATGGCATGGTGAGATAACAGAAGCACCCGAATGGAGTGATGAAAGCTGTTTTGATCTCGTCGGGTCCATATAGACGGATCTTATGGTACCCGGAATAGGCGTCTAGGAAAGACAACCGCTCACATCCCACAGTTGAGTCGACTATTTGGTCGATGCGGGGGAGAGGAAAATGATCTTTCGGGCAGGCCCGATTGATATGTTTGAAGTCGATGCACATGCGAAGCGACTTGTCCTTCTTATGGACCATGACAACATTGGCGAGCCACTCGGAGTGGTATATCTCTCGGATAAACTCTGCTGCTAAGAGCCGAGCCACCTCCTCGCCAATGGCCTTTCTCTTCTGGACGGCGGACCGTCGAAGATGTTCTCTGAAAGGTTTAACTTTCGAGTCGACTCAGTGAAGCGATGCTCGGCCCGATCCACAGGAACACCGGCATGTCGTGAGCTTCCATGCGAAGATGTCCCAGTTCTCACGGAGGAACTGGATGAGCGCTTCTTCCTGTTTGGAGTCGAGTCTTGTTGAGATGTGAGTCGGAGCAACATTGGGATCAGTCGGGTGAATATGAATCGGTTTCGTCTCGCGGACGGCCCGAAATCTTGACTCCATGGCGGGCTTCTTGGCTCGCAGCAAATCACTCGGGTCTGCAGTTTTCTGGTACTCTTGCAGCTCTACCACTGCCATCTGAGCATCGGCGATTTTAGAGCCTTTCTGAAAACACTCTTCTGCTTTCTTCCGATTGCCAGTGACAGTGATCACACTTTTGGGGCCTGGCATGTTCACTTTGAGATATACATAACATGGTCGAGCCATGAAACGTGCATACGCCGGCCTCCCCAGAATAGCGTGATAAGCACTCTGAAAGTCCACGACCTCAAAGGTCAGCTTTTCCTTACGAAAATTCTTGTGATCACCAAAAACCACATCGAGAGCAATTTGGCCGAGTGACTCAGCCTTCTTTCCAGGAATGACTCCATGGAAGCTCATGTTGTCTTTGGTCTTGAGTCTGGACATCGGAATGCCCATCCCTTTCAGCGTCTCGCATACGGTATGTTCAGGCCACGCCACCATCCATCAAAACCTTAGTTAGTCGAGTGCCTTCGACGGCGGGTCGACCACCAATGCTTGCCTCCTAGGGGTGGCTATGTGTGTCGGGTGATCGGTAGTCGAACATGATGGCGGTCTGCGACCATTTCGAGATAAGCGGGTGTCGTCGGGCGACCATATTCACTTCTCGGTTGATAACTTTCAATCGACTTTTGCTTTCAACGTCGGCAAAAATCATCAGTGGAATTTACAGGGGTATCCACCGTCACTATCTTCCTTGTCCTCAACTTTGTCCGACTCCTTCTCCTTGTCCTTGGGCTGCTTCCCACAGGCTGCTGAATCAAGAGCCGGCACTGTCGAGTGGTATGCTTTGGGTAAATGAGTTTACCCTCTTCATCTTTCTTCGTGTGAATATGACATGGCAAGTCCAACACATCATTTCCATCTTGATCTTTCACCTTCTTGGGGTTCCAAGGCCCCTTGGGTTTCCCCTTGAACTTTCCTGGAGTCACGGCTAAGGCTTCTCTAGGAGCAGCTGGCTCGACTTTCCACTTCTGTTTCCGACTGGAGTTTCCTCCCCCGGTTTCATTAGCGGCTGACTTGTACTTGCCACTCCGGAGCCGATCCTCTTCTTCACCATTGGCGTACTTGGTGGCAATCTCCATCATTCGACTCAGGGTCATATCTCCGGTCCGACCAAATTTCAAACTCAACTCTCTGTTCTTAACGCCTTCCTTGAAGGCACAGACTGCTTGATGATCAGATACATTCTCTACTGTGTGGTGCAAAGTGATCCATCTCTAGATGTAATCCCTCAGAGTTTCATTCGACTTCTGCACACACGACTACAACTCTGTCAATCCTGCTGGCCGCTTACAAGTTCCTTCAAATGTCCTGACAAACACTCGGGCGAGATCTTCCCAAGTGTAAATGTTGCTGGGTGCTAACTGATTCAACCACGCTCTGGCTGAGCCCTCCAACATAAGAGGTAGGTGTTTCATGGCCACTTCATCGTTGCCGCCGCCGATCTGGACAGCCACTCGATAGTCTTCAAGCCAAGTATCCGGCTTGGACTCCCCAGTGAACTTGCTAACTCCAGTCGCCAACCTGAAGTTGGGAGGAATCACCGCGGCTCTGATGGCTCTGCTAAAACACTCTAGTCCTGAGACGTGGACTCTGCTGCTGATGGGCGCATTTACATCATGGCCTTCTCGGTTAGCTCTGTTCTGTCGACCGGACCTTGAGCGATGATGGATCTCGCACCAAAGCACGGTTCCACAGGGTCGATGGAATCCTTCGCCCAAGACCTTTGTCTTTGGCGTCGTCATCTTGCTTCGAGGCGCATATGACCCACCCCTAAGAGGAGGAGTGGGCACTTTCGGCGTCGATCATCACGATCGAATTGGTCCTCATCTTGATCACGCCACCTCCATGTCCCTCACGCCTCGGGGCGATCTTGGGCTATGTCTTGTTGGGCTGTATTCGCAGCGATGGATCTGCTGTGAATCCTGTTCATGACTGCGATACTGACTGAATTTTGATCTCCTGCTGCTCGGAGCAAATCTCTGATCTGGAGTAAGCCTCTGCCAGCCTCCGACTGGGAAGGCTGAATGGACTCTGCTATACGGGCTGCAGCTGCTAGATTCTGAATGGGCGTTCGATATATCTGAGTCGGTTGTGGAAAGAGTTGACGTCGACTGGACGACAGGACCCGTTGTTGCGCTCATTAAATCGAGCACTTTCATTGGAGATTTTCAAGTCGAGTGCGCTCAATAAGTTATTAAGCAGCGCATCTTCTAAGGCACGGGCCTCGGGGGTTTCTCCAATGATAGGAGTGTGAAGCGCATCCATGTTCCAGCGGTGAAGCTCCTCCCTCTGCAGCGAAGTGAGGGGCTCGGGCTGGTACTCTTCGTGAACCTGCGTCTGCTCGCCTCTGCCAACTCCTCCGTCGGTGCGGGGGAAACCAGGAGGACTACATGGTGCGTCCACCATCAGAACTTCCGCCGCTGGATCGCTGCTGTCGCACTCGGATGCAGTCTCTGTGGAGCCAGTCGACAGATCGAACATGCCGTAGAGAGATTCGTCGGGCTCGATTGCCGCGACTTGGGGAGTGGTCGACTGGCGGGCCACTGCGTGCCTCACCCACCGCTGAAGCCTCGACCGACCGGAGTGCTTGCGCCGGCACGAGGCCCAGGAGAGAGGACGACACAGAGGCGACCGATCTTGGGTCGGCGGCTGCAGCGAGGAAGGGCCTTGTGACGACGCCTGCTGAAAGTGCGTTGCCCCACGGACGGGGAGTGCGTCAACGTCGAGTGGAGCCTCCTGCAACCAAGCGGAGTCATCGGCGATGAACGTGAGCGCGCCGAGACGGATCTCGCGGCCCTCAACCAAAACTCCACCTGAAACCATGATGAATGGGGTCGGAAAAAACTACAACTTCTCCAACAAGTCGCTAAGACACCTGCCCCACGGTGGGCGCCAACTGTCGTGGTTCTATGTCTGACAGTAGAATGTGGGGTAGGAATGGAGAGGCAAGATCCTAGCTATGTAGTAGTTGTATACGCAAGATGTTTACGAGTTCAGGCCCTTCTCAGAGGAAGTAATAGCCCTACGTCTCGGAGCCCGGAGGCGGTCGACTGTATTATGTGCGTATGAGTTACAGGGGTGCGGACCCTTTACACCGAGGAGGGTGGCTTATATAGAGTTCGCGGACCCCTCCGCCCTCGATTATGCATGGATTAAGGTACATTAAGATAGGGAGTTACTGGTAACGTCCCACATAAAGTGCTATGATGGCCATAAAGCCACTTAATGACCGACCGTTTGCGCGCAGACTGACTGTGGATCTTCTGGCGATCGAGTGGTTAACTGACGGTCGAGTGTCTACAGGTCCGTCGAGTGGAATCCTTCCAGGTCGACTGAAATGCGTTTTCCTAAGGAGATGTCCTTGGGGAGGGCACCTTGGACAGGTCCATGACCCTACCCTAGGTACATGACTTCATCAGCGCCCACCTTTCCTTCTCCTACTCCCTCTCCTTTCCCCCTTTCCCCCTACGGGAGAAGGAAAAAAAGGGGGGGGGGGCGAATCCTGCTAGGACTGGAGTCCTAGTAGGACTCCCCTCTCTCTGGCGCGCCGCTTGTTGGCCGGCCTCCTCCTCCCCTTCTTTATATATGTGGGCAGGCCACCCCTTGGAGACACAACAATTGTTCCAAGCCGTGTGCGGCATCTCTCTCCACAGTTTGCTCCTCCGCTCATAGCGGCGTAGTGCTTAGGCGAAGCCCTGCGCGGATCACATCACCATCACCGTTACCACGCCGTGGTGCTGACGAAACTCTCCCTCGACCCTTTGCTGGATCAAGATTTTGAGGGACGTCATCGAGCTGAACATGTGCTGAACTCGGAGGTGCCGTACGTTCGGTACTTGGATCGGTTCGATCGCAAAAACGTTCGACTACAACAACTGTGTTACATAACGCTTCCGCTTTCGGTCTACGAGGGTACGTCGACACACCCTCCCGTCTTGTTTCTATGCTTCTCCCAGATAGATCTTGCGTGATCGTAGGAATTTTTGAATTACTACATTCCCCAACAGTGGCATCCGAGCCAGGTCTATGCGTAGATGTTATATGCACGATTAGAACACAATGAGTTGTGGGCGATAATAGTCATACTGCTTACCAGCAACGTCTTACTTTGATTCGGCGGTATTGTTTGATGAGGCGGCCTGGACCGACATTACATGATCGCATTCATGAGACTGGTTCTACCGACGTGCTTCGCACACAGGTGGCTAGCAGGTGTATGTTTCTCCAACTTTAGTTGAATCGAGTTTGACTACGCCCGATCCTTGTTGAAGGTTAAAACAACACACTTGATGAAAAATCGTTGTGTTTTAGATGCGCAGGTAAGAACGGTTCTTGCTAGAAGCCATAGCAGCCACGTAAAACTCGCAACAACAAAGTAGAGGACGTCTGACTTGTTTTTGCAGGGCTTGTTGTGATGTGATATGGTCAAGACGTGATGATATATAAATTGTTCTATGAGATGATCATGTTTTGTAACAGTTATCTGCAACTGGGAGGAGCCATATGGTTGTCGCTTTATTGTATGAAATGCAATCGCCATGTAATTGGTTTATTTTATCACTAAGCGGTAGGGATAATCGTAGAAGCAATAGTTGGCGAGACGACAACGATGCTACGATGGTGAAGGAAATATGCCCTAGAGGGAATAATAAAGTTATTATTTATTTACTTATATCATGATAAATGTTTATTATTCATGCTAGAATTGTATTAACCGGAAACATAATACATGTGTGAATACATAGACAAACAAAGTGTCACTAGTATGCCTCTACTTGACTAGCTCGTTAATCAAAGATGGTTATGTTTCCTAACCATGGACAAAGAGTTGTTATTTGATTAATGGCATCACATCATTAAGAGAATGATGTGATTGACCTGATCCATTCCGTTACCTTAGCACTCGATCGTTTAGTATGTTGCTATTGCTTTCTTCATGACTTATACATGTTCCTATGACTATGAGATTATGCAACTTCCGTTTATCGGAGGAACACTTTGTGTGCTACCAAACATCACAACGTAACTGGGTGATTATAAAGGTGCTCTACAAGTGTCTCCGAAGGTACTTGTTGGGTTGGCGTACTTCGAGATTAGGATTTGTCACTCCGATTGTCGAAGAGGTATCTCTGGGCCCTCTCGGTAATGCACATCACTTAAGCCTTGCAAGCATTGCAACTAATGAGTTAGTTGTGGGATGATGTATTACGGAACGAGTAAAGAGACTTGCCGATAACGAGATTGAACTAGGTATTGAGATACCGACGACCGAATCTCGGGCAAGTAACATACCGATGACAAAGAGAACAACGTATGTTGTTATGCGGTCTGACCGACGAAGATCTTCGTAGAATATGTAGGAACCAATATGAGCATCCGTGTTCCGCTATTGGTTATTGACCGGAGATGTGTCTCGGTCATGTCTACATAGTTCTCGAACCCGTAGGGTCCACACGCTTAAAGTTCGATGACGGTTATATTATGAGTTTATGTGTTTTGATGTACCGAAGGTAGTTCAGAGGCCCGGATGATCGGGGACATGACGAGGAGTCTCGAAATGGTCGAGACGTAAAGATCGATATATTGGACGACTATATTCGGACATCGGAAAGGTTCCGAGTGATTCGGGTATTTTTCGGAGTACCGGAGAGTTACGGGAATTTGCCGGGGAGTATATGGGCTTTAGGGGAAAGAGAGAGGAGAGGCTGGACGCCCCCCCCAAGGCCTAGTCCGAGTTGGACTAGTGGGAGGGGCTGCACCCCCTCCTTCCTTCTCTTCTCTCTCCCCTTTCCTTGACTCCTACTCCTACTACTTGGAAGGGGGGGAATCCTACTCCCGGTGGGAGTAGGACTCCTCCTAGGGCGCGCCATAGAGGGCGGCCCTCCCCTCCTCCACTCCTTTATATCGTGGCGGGGGCACCCCATAGACACAACAATTGATCGTTTGATCTTTTAGCCGTGTCGGTGCCCCCTCCACCATAGTCCACCTCGATAATCTTTGTGGCGGTGCTTAGGCGAAGCCCTGCGTCGATAGAACATCATCATCGTCACCACGCGCCGTCGTCTTGTGAAACTCTCCCTCAACACTCGGCTGGATCGGAGTTCGAGGGACGTCATCGGGCTAAACATGTGCTGGACTCGGAGGTGCCGTGCGTTCGGTACTTGATCGGTCGGATCGTGAAGACGTACGACTACATCAACCGCGTTGTGCTAACGCTTCCGCTTTCGGTCTACGAGTGTACGTGGACAACACTCTCCCCTCTTGTTGCTATGCATCACCATGATCTTGCGTGTGCGTAGGATTTTTTTTGAAATTACTACGTTCCCCAACACAAGGTGTCAAGCCGGTGATGATGGTGATCGTGACGGTGCTTTGGGGATGGAGATCAAAGGCACAAGATGATGATGGCCATATCATATCACTTATTTTGATTGCATGTGATGTTTATCCTTTATGCATCTTATTTTGCTTAGTATGGCGGTAGCATTATAAGATGATCTCTCACTAAATTTGAAGGCACAAGTGTTCCGTTGCTACAGTTCATCGTGCCGAGACACCAAGTGATGATCGGGTGTGATAAGCTCTACGTTCACATACAACAGGTGCAAGCCAGTTTTGCACACGCAGAATACTCGATTAAACATGACGAGTCTAGCATATGCAGATATCGCCTCGGAACACTGAGACCGAAAGGTCGAACGTGAATCATATAGTAGATATGATCAACATAGTGATGTTCGCCATTTAAAGCTACTCCATATCACGTGATGATCGGACATGTTTTACTTGATATGGATCACGTGATCATTTAGATGACTAGATGGATGTCTATCTATGTGGGAGTTCTTTAGTAATATGATTAATTGAACTTTAATTTATCATGAACTTAGTCCTGATAGTATTTTCATATCTATGTGGTAGATCAATAGCTTGCGATGTGGCTCCATGTTTATTTTTTGATATGTTCCTAGCGAAAAATAAGTTGAAAGATGATAGTAGCAATGATGCGGACTCTATCCGTGATCTGAGGGTTATCCTCGTTGCTGCACAGAAGAATTATGTCCTTGATGCACCTCTAAGTGACAGACCTATTGCAGGAGCAGATGTAGACATTATGAACGTTTGACAAAGCTCGGTGTGATGACTACTTGATAGTTTAGTGCACCATGCTTTACGGCTTAGACCCGGGACTTCAAATTTTTTTTGAATGCCACGGAGCATATGAGATGTTCCAAGAGTTGAAATTGGTACTTTAAACTCATGCCCATATCTAGAGGTATGAGACCTCTGACAAGTACTTTGCCTACAAGATGGAGGAGAATAGCTCATCTAGTGAGCATGTGTTCAGATTGTCTGGGTACTACAATCACTTGAATCAAGTGGGAGTTTATCTTCTAGATAAGATAGTGATTGATAGAGTTCTCTAGTCACTATCACCAAGTTGCTGGAAATTCGTGATGAACTATAATATGCAAGGGATGACGAAAACGATTCCCCAAGCTCTTTGCGATGCTAAAATCGGCGAAGGTACAAATCAAGAAAAGCATCAAGTGTTGATGGTTGACAACACCACTAGTTTCAAGTAAAAGGGAAAGGGAAAGAAAGGGAACTTCAAGAAGAATGGCAAGCAAGTGGCCACTCCCATGAAGAAACCCAGACTATACCCAAGCCTGAAACTGAGTGCTTCTACTTCAAAGGAAATGGTCACTGGAAGCGGAACTGCCCCAAATACTTGGTGGATAAGAAGGATGGCAAAGTGAACAAAAGTATATATGATATACAAATTATTGATGTGTACTTTACTAGTGTTCATAGTAGCCCCTGGGTATTTGATACTGGTTCAGTTGCTATGATTAGTAACTTGAAACAGGAGTTACAAAATGAATAGAGACTAGTTGAGGGCGAGGTGACGATGTGTGTTGGAAGTGATTCCAAGGTTGATAAGATCACCATCGCACACTCCCTTTACCTTCAGGATTAGTGTTGAACCTAAAATAAATGTTATTTGGTGTTTGCGTTGAGCACAATATGATTGGATCATGTTTATTGCAATACAATTATTCATTTAAGTCGAAGAACAATTATTATTCTGTTTACATGAATAAAACCTTCTGTGGTCATACACCCAAGGTGAATGGTTTATTGAATCTCGATCATAGTGATACACATACTCATAATATTGAAGCCAAACGATGCAAAGTCAATAATGATAGTGCAACTTATTTGTGGCAATGCCGTTTAGGTCATATTGGTGTATAGCGCATGAAGAAACTCCATGGTGATGGGATTTTGGAATCACTTGATTATGAATCATTTGATGCTTGTGAACCATGCCTCATGGGCAAGATGACTAAGACTCCGTTCTCCGGAACAATGGAGCAAGCAACTGACTTATTGGAAATAATACATACTGATGTATGCAGTCCGATGAGTGTTGAGGCTCGCGGAAGGTATCGATATTTTGTGACCTTCACAGATGATTTGAGCAGATATGAGTATATCTACTTAACGAATCATCGTAACAAGAAAATAAAATTTCTACGATATGATCGTGGAGGCGAATATTTGAGTTATGGGTTTGGCCTTCATTTAATACAATGTAGAATAGTTTCACAACTCGCGCCACCTAGAACACTACATCATAATGGTGTGTCCGAACATCGTGACCCTACTTTATTAGAAATAGTGCGATCTATGATGTCTCTTACTGATTTACCTCTATTGTTTTAGGGTTATGCATTAGAGACAGATGCATTCACGTTAAATAGGGCACCGTCTAATGCGTTGAGATGACACCATATGAATTGTGGTTTGGCAAGAAATCTAAGCTGTCGTTTCTTAAAGTTTGGGACTGCGATGCTTTTGTGAAAAAGCTTCAAACCTGATAAGCTCGAACTCAAATTGGAGAAGTGCATCTTCATAGGATACCCAAAAGAAACTGCTGGGTACACCTTCTACACATATCTGAAGGCAAGGCCTTTATTGCTAAGAATGGATCCTTTATAGAGAAGTAGTTTCTCTCGAAAGAAGTGAATGGGGGGAAAGTAGAACTTCAAGAGGTAATTGTACTATCTCCCGAATTGGAAAGTAGTTCATCACAGAAATCAGTTCCAGTGATTCCTACACCAGTTAGTGAGAAAGCTAATGATGATGACCATGAAACTTCTGATCAAGTTACTACCGAACCTCGTAGGTCAACCAGAGTAAGATCCCCACCAGAGTGGTACGGTAATCCTGTTCTGCAGGTCATGTTGCTTGACCATGACGAACCTATGAACTTGAGGAAGGGATGCTGAGCCCATATTCCGCGAAATGGCTTGAGGCCATGAAATCTAAGATGGGAGCCATGTATGAGAACAAAGTATGGAATTTGATTGACTTGCCCGATGATCGGCGAGCCATCGAGATTAAATGGATCTTCAAGAGGACGACGGACACTGATAGTAGTGTTACTATCTACAAAGATCGAATTATCTCAAAAGGTTTTCGACAAGTTCAAGGTGTTGACTACGATAAGATTTTCTCACTCGTAGCGATGCTTAAGTCTGTCCGAATCATGTTAGCAACTGCCGCATTTTATGAAATTTGGCAAATGGATATCAAAACTGCATTTCTTAAAGAAGAGTTGTATATGATGCAACCAGAAGGTTTTGTCAATCTGAAAGGTACTAACAAAATGTGCAAGCTCCAGCGATTCATCTATGGACTGGTGCAAGCATCTCGGAGTTGGAATATACGCTTTGATGAGTTGATCAAAGCATATAGTTTTATACAGACTTGCGGTGAAGCCTGTATTTACAAGAAAGTGAGTGGGAGCACTACAGCCTTTCTGATAAGTATATGTGAGTGACATATTGTTGATCGGAAATGATGTAGAATTTTCTGGAAAGCATAAAGGAGTGTTTGAAAGGAGTTTTTCAAAGAAAGACCTCGGTGAAGCTGCTTACACATTGAGTATCAAGATCTATAGAAATATATCAAGACGCTTGATAAGATTTTTCAATGAGTACATACCTTGACAAGATTTTGAAGTAATTCAAAATGGAACAGTCAAAGAAGGAGTTCTTGCCTGTGTTGCAAGGTGTAAAGTTGAGTAAGACTCAAACCCCGACCACGGCAGAAAATAGAAAGAGAATGAAAGTCATTCCCTATTCCTCAGCCATAGGTTCTATAAAGTATGCTATGCTGTGTACCATACCTATTGTGTACCTTGCCATGCTTTTGGGAATGGGGTACGATGGTGATCCTGGAGTGGATCATTGGACAACGGTCAAAGTTATCCTTAGTTACCTAAGAGGACTAAGGAAATATTTCTCGGTTATGGAGGTGATAAAGAGTTCATCGTAAGGAGTTACGTCGACGCAAGCTTTAACACCGATCTGGATGACTCTAGGTCTCAATTTTGATGAATATTGAAAGTGGGAGCAATTAGCTAGAGTAGCTCCATGCAGAGCATTGTAGACATAGAAATTTGCAAAATACATACGAATCTGAATGTGGCAGACCCATTGACTAAACTTCTCTCACAAGCAAAACATGATCACACCTTATTACTCTTGGGTGATAATCACATAACGATGTGAACTAGATTATTGACTCTAGTAAACCCTTTGAGTGTTTGTCACATGGCGATGTGAACTATGGGTGTTAATCACATAAAGATGTGAACTATTGGTGTTAAATCACATGGCGATGTGAACTAGATTATTGACTCTAGTGCAAGTGGGAGACTGAAGGAAATATGCCCTAGAGGCAGTAAGAAAGTTATTATTTTATTTCCTTATATCATGATAAAAGTTTATTATTCATGCTAGAATTGTATTAACCGGTAACTTAGTACGTGTGTGAATACATAGACAAGCAGAGTGTCCCTAGTATGCCTCTACTTGACTAGCTTGTTAACCAAAGATGGTTAAGTTTCCTAACCATAGACATGTGTTGTCATTTGATGAACGTGATCACATTATTAGAGAATGATGTGATGGACAAGACCCATCCGTTAGCTTAGCATAATGATCGTTAAGTTTTATTGTTATTTCTTTCTTCATGACTTATACATGTTCCTCTGACTATGAGATTATGCTACTCCCGAATACCGGAGGAACACCTTGTGTGCTATCAAACGTCACAATGTAACTGGGTGATTATACAGATGCTCTATAGGTGTCTCCAAAGGTGTTTGTTTGGTTGGCATAGATCGAGATTAGGATTTGTCACTCCGTGTATCGGACAGGTATCTCTGGGCCCTCTCGGTAATGCACATAACTATAAGCCTTGCAAGCAATGTGACTAATGAGTTAGTTGCGGGATGATGTATTATAGAACGAGCAAAGAGACTTGCCAGTAACAAGATTGAACTAGCTATGATGATACCGACGATCGAATCTCGGGCAAGTAACATACCAATGACAAAGGGAATGACGTACGTTGTTATGCGGTTTGACCGATAAAGATCTTCGTAGAATATGTAGGAACCAATATGCGCATCCAGGTTCCGCTATTGGTTATTGACCGGAGATGTATCTCGGTCATGTCTACATAATTCTCAAACCCGTAGGGTCCGCACGTTTAACGTTCAGTGACGATTTGTATTATGAGTTATTTGTTTTGGTGACCGAAGTTTGTTCGGAGTCCCGGATGAGATCACGGAAATGACGAGGAGTCTTGAAATGGTCGAGAGGTAAAGATTGATATATTGGAAGGTAGTATTCAGACATCAAAAGGGTTCCAGAGTGTCTCAGGTACATACGGGAGTACCGGAGGGGTTACCGGAACCCCCCGGGGAAAGATATGGGCCATATGGGCCATAGAAGGGAGGCTAACCAGCCCACAAGGGGCTGGTGCGCCCCCCACAAGGGATGACGGCGAATTGGATTAGGGAACGGGGCGGCGCCCCCCTTTCCCCCTCCGGAAGAAGGAAAAAAAGAGGGGGCCGAATCCTACTAGGACTGGAGTCCTAGTAGGACTCCCCTCTCTCTGGCGCGCCCCTTGTTGGCCGGCCTCCTCCTCCCCTCCTTTATATACGTGGGCAGGGCACCCCTTGAAGACACAACAATTGTTCCAAACCATGTGCGACATCTCTCTCCACAGTTTGCTCCTCCGGTCATAGGGTCATAGTGCTTAGGCGAAGTCCTGCGTGGATCACATTACCATCACCGTCACCACGCCGTCGTGTTGAGGGAACTCCCCCTCGACCCTCTACTGGATCAAGAGTTTGAGGGATGTCATCGAGCTGAACGTGTGCTGAACTCCGAGGTGCCGTACGTTCGGTACTTGGATCGGTTGGATCTCGAAGATGTTCGACTACATCGACCGTGTTACATAACGCTTCCGCTTTCGGTACGTGGGCACACTCTCCTGTCTTGTTGCTATACTTCTCCTAGATAGATCTTGCGTGATCGTAGGAATTTTTTTGAATTAGTACGTTCCCCAACAATGAGGGCATCATTATTGATATATAATTTCTTATGCTAAACTGACAATTCGTTCACAAGGTAAAGTATGAACCAAAAAACTTTGTTGATAAATAACAAACTATGATCTCAGTCATTGAAGCAATTGCAATCTATCATAATATCGGAAAGAGTCAATGTAAGAGCTTTTGTATAGCAAGTCCACATACTCAACCATCTCTTAGTCTTTCATAATTGCTAACACTCACGCGATACTTATGAGTTCAAAGCCTCAGTCGGACACACAAAAAGATAGGGGCTTATAGTTTCCCCTCCCAACCTTTTACCTCAAGGGTAATGTCAACAATAATACTTTATGATAATCTACATCCGAGTGGATATATATACCTGGATCTTTCCCCAACATATAGTGCTTGCCAAAAACAAAAGGTATAAAAAGGAAAGGTGAAGTTCACCATGAATCTTGTATAAGGGTAGAAAGTAAAAGTAAAAGATAGGCCCTTCGCATAGGGAAGCAGAGGTTGTCATGCACTTTCATGGTTGGATGCACAAAATCTTAATGCAAAACAATGTTACTTTATATTGCTGCTTGTGATAAAGAACTTTATTATGCAGCCTGTCGCTTTTATTTCTTCTATATCACCTGTTCATATAAAGCCTATTTTCTTCACACTAAAAGACCATACATAATTAGAGAGCAACTTTTATTGCTTGCACCGATGACAACTTACTTGAAGGATCTTACTTAATCCATAGGTAGGTATGGTGGACTCTCATGGAAAAACTGGTTTAAGGGATATTTGGATGCACAAGTAGTATCTCCACTTGGTGCAAAAGATTTGACTAGAATAAGAGGGAAAGCAAGCTCAACGTGTTGGAGGATCCATGACAATATAACTTCTATTTGGATATAAGAAAACATAACCCACTATGTTGTCTTCCTTCTCCAACATCGACTTTTTAGCATGTAATATTTTAATGAGTGCTCACAACCACAAAAGATGTCCAAGATAATATATTTATATGTGAAACATCTCTTTCTTTATTACTTCCTATTAATTGCAACAATGACCAAAACTATGTTTGTCAACTTCCAAAAAATTTTATTCATCATACTTCTTATATGTGAAGTCATCACTCTCCATAAGATCATTATAATCTTTTTTACTTCTTTGAGTCTCTTTCTTTTTCTCAAGATCATAAGAAGAAAGCAAAGCCCTCAACTCAAAACTACTCTTTATTATATAACTTACGAACTCGATTACATAGATGGATCACAAAGCAAAACTCAAAAACTAAACCATACTAAAAACTTTTATTCTACTAGATCAAGATGTAACTAAAATGATTGAATTAAGAGAAACGACAAAGGTAAAGGTGTGATGGTGATATGATGCCGGGACACCTCCCCCAAGCTTGGCTCAGGCCAAGGGGAGTGCCCATACCCATATATTTAGATCTCTTTCTTCGGAGGTGATGGTGCAATGTTCTTAGCAATAATACCCTTGAGGACGCGATTTTCTTCCTCTAGCCTAGTGACTTGCTGTTTGAGATCCATTATTTCCTTACGGAGTTTGCCTGTGACGGCCAGGGCTCCAATCACCTATGGATGCTTCCTAGCTGCGAGACAAAAAGCAACACTCTTTTTCATGTAATCATAAGAGAGAAATTTAGCATTAGGAGATATGACCCAGTTCGGTATTGCTGGGCTCTGGAGTTCCTCCATTATGAATCCAGGTTGAGGGCGAGAAGTGACTTCTTGATCTTCCACCATGGCATCTACTCTTTTTAGGCCGGCCTCCATATCTTCCTCCATTGACCACCCAAAGGGTTCAACTTCGCTATAGGCCCTTGGGTCCTGTGCCGGGTGAGAGACACGACTGTCCCCGACCGCTCTTGCAAAAACATCTTGCTCCAAATCTGCTGCAGAATTAGATAAACACAATAACAGAGGTTTTCGCTATGGTATGGTGGTCAAAACCTTCGGGAGATTATACAATGATTTTTTATTGACCAAAAGAAGTGTACTAATAGAAAATGGAGTTCGAAGGGCACATGAGGTGGCCACACGCCTGGGAGGCGCACCCAGGAGGTAGGGCGTGCCCCCAGGGCGTGTCGCCTCCTCTTGTACTTTTCGGACTACTTTTAATTTTCTTAATTTTTTCAATATTCCAAAACGGAATATATTGACATTGAGAAAGTTTTGGAGTCGGTTTACTTACCGTACCACATACCCATTCCTTTTCGGAGTTTGTAGTGTTCTGGTAGGTCTCCCTTATGTACTCCTTTGGAGTTATGGTATTAATGATATTGGTTTCAACATTTATGGGAGTACCTGAGATATAATGTTTGATTCTTTGCCCATTTACCACCTTCGGGTTGGTGCCTTTGGCGTTGTCTATTTTGATGGCACCGGAACGGTAAACCTCCTCGATAATTTAAGGCCCTTCCCAATTAAAGAGGAGTTTTTCTACAAAAAATCTTAACCGAGAATTTTATAGGAAGGCATATGGTCACCTACATTAAATTCACGCTTTTGTATCCTTTTATCATGCCATCTTTTAACTTTTTATTTAAACAACTTGGCATTTTCATAGGCTTGGGTTCTCCATTCATCAAGAGAGCTAATGTCAAATAACCTCTTCTCACCAGCAATTTTAAAATCATAGTTGAGCTCTTTAATTGCCCAATAAGCTTTATGTTCTAGTTCTAGAGGTAAGTGACACATGCTTTTCCATAAACCATTTTATATGGAGACATACCCATAGGGTTTATATAAGCAGTTCTATAAGCCCATAATGCATCATCAAGTTTCTTGGACCAATTCTTTCTAGATCTATTGGCAGTCTTTTGCAAAGCCAACTTTATTTCTCTATTACTCAGTTCTACTTGACCACTAGACTGAGGATGATATGGAGATGCAATTCTATGGTTAACATCATATTTAGCAAGCAATTTATGGAAAGCACCATGAATAAAATGTGAACCACCATCAGTCGTTAAATATCTAGGGACTCCAAACCTCGGGAAAATATCTTTAAGCATTTTTAATAGAAGTGTTGTGATCAGCACTACTAGTTGGAATAGCTTCTACCCACTTAGTAACGTAATCAACAATAACTAAAATATGTGTATACCCATTAGAGGAAGGAAAAGGTCCCATATAATCAAAGCCCCAAACATCGAATGGTTCAATAGCAAGTGAATAATTCATAGGCATTTCGTGATGTCTACTAATATTACCAATCCTTTGACATTCATCACAAGACAAGACAAACTTACGAGCATCTTTGAAGAGAGTAGGCCAATAAAACCATATTGTAATACCTTGTGTGCAGTTCTATCTCCAGCATGGTGTCCTCCGTAGGCCTCGGAGTGACACTTGCGTAAGATCTGTTCCTGTTCATGCTCAGGTACACAACGTCTAATAACACCATCTACTCCTTCTTTATAAAGGTGTGGGTAATCCCAAATGTAATGTCTTAAATCATAGAAAAACCTTTTTATTTTGCTGGTATGTGAAACTAGGTGGTATAAATTTAGCAACAATGTAATTAGCATAATCGAAATACCATGGAGCACTGTGAGAAGCATTTATGACAGCTAATTGTTCATCAAGAAAGATATCATCAATAGGTAGTGGGTCATCAAGAACATTTTCTAACCTAGACAAGTTGTCTGCTACGGGGTTCTCAACTCCCTTTCTATCAATAATATGCAAATCAAATTCTTGTAGGAAGAGAACCCATCTAATAAGTCTAGGTTTAGCATGTTTCTTATTCCATAATATATTTAATAGCAGATGATTGATGTGAACAGTTACTTTGGAATCAACAATATAATATCTGAACTTATCACAAGCAAACACAACTGCTAGAAATTCTTTTTCAGTAGTAGCATAATTTCTTTGAGCACTGTCTAGAGTTTTACTAGCATAATGAATAACATTCAATTTCTTATCAACTCTTTGTCCTAGAACAGCACCAACAGCTTAATCACTAGAACAACACATAATTTCAAAGGGTAGGTTCCAATCATGTGGTTGAACAATAGGTGTAGAAATCAAGGCTTTCTTAAGTATTTCAAAGGCTTCTACACAATCGTCATAAAAAACAAATGGAACATCTTTTATTGCAAAAGATTAGTAAGAGGCCTAGAAATTTTTTAGTAGTCTTTAATAAATCTCCTATGGAAACCAGCATGATATCTTTGAGTAGTATTTAACAAATCTCCTAAGGAAACTTCTTATACCTTTGATATCTTTAGGACACAACATCTTTTCAATAGCATCAACTTTAGCTTTATCCACTTCAATACCTCTTTCGGAGATTTTATGCCCCAAGAAAATACCTTCATTAACCATAAAGTGGCACTTCTCCCAATTCAAGACAAGATTAGTTTCTTCACATCTCTGCAAAACTTGATCAAGGTTGCTTAAACAATCATCAAAAGTAGTTCTGTAAACGGAGAAATCATCCATGAAAACCTCAACAATCTTTTCACCAAAGTTAGAGAATATATCAGTCATACTCCTGTGGAAGCTAGCAGGTGAATTGCATAAACCAAAAGGCATACGTCTATAAGCAAAAGTACCGCGAGGACAAGTAAAATTAGTCTTTTCTTGATTCTCTTGTGACATAGCACTAGTATGCGCCGGTGCTATACAAACAGTTTTTAACTCCTTTCCACGACGGCATTTGGAACCGTCGCCAAGTGAGTGTGGCGATAGCGGGGGTCCTTCCCACACGACCCAGAAACCGTCGGGGATATGCCCTCCTGGCACACACGCTCGACAAAATGAGGCCGTGTGCAATCGGCGAGCGCTCAAATACGGTTATACATACAGTAGTGGTAAAATGCAATTATACAGGCAAAATTGTTTCCGGTCGCAAGTACATCCCACACAGTCAGTCCCCGCTAAATGTTTTCGTTCGTATGTACATCCCACACAGTCGCTCCAAGGAAAATGTTTCCATTCGCAGGTACATCACACACAATTTTCCCCATTAAATCGTTTGTGATAGCGTTGCCATTGGACACGTTATTAACAATTTTATCGTTTGTGTTATTGAATGCCTCACACACGGTGCGTAGAAGAAGCTGTGTCGCAAAGGCTATCCATCACACACAGTTTTTATGTAGTAAACATTTGCGCAAGGTGGCCTAACACAAACAGTTTTCAAGAGGATGTCGTGTGTGCAGTGGAGATTGATCGCACATGTAGTGGATCCTTGAAATGTGTCTGATCTCCACGTCTATCACTGACGTTTCACTTTCACAAACCGTGTGCAGTGTAATCCCTAATTAATCCCTAATTTAACAATCACATGTTTTGAATTTGAAAGTAGGCAATCACTTATTTCATATCCAACCATGTTTATTACAAATATAGGTTCAACCACGAATGCATAATTCGATGCACAGGTAAATATACTGAAGAACTACAAAAGCACCAAGTAAAGAATGATGAACCACAGTTGTACTAAAGATTGCAAAGAGAGAGGTGAAAGACATTCTGGTTGCTAGAGAAGGTGAAGCGGAATGCCCATATTGTGCCCTCCTCCATGTGTAATGCGAGCACGACTCTAGGCCAACCCCTTGTGATGGCTGCCCGTCCATCTTTCACTTTCTTCATTACAACTTCTTGATGCTCATTGTAGTCTTGATGAAATACTTCAACCTTCATTGCGTGTCCACCAATCATGTACTTTGCAAGGTGATCTTGAGTGAACTGCTCCGGGAACCACTGCGAACGAAAAAGATTCCGACATTGTTGTCTAACAACCCATTACGGGCAGTAAAAAGAGAAGGTTGCAGAGTTTGTAGTTACCATCCTGCAGCTCATTGTCGTTATGGATAGAGAATAAACAAATAATTTGCTTGCCACCATTCGTATCTTTTTGCTAATAATCCTTATCAGTTTCCTCACTTGATACTTGTTCATGAATATCTCATTGCCCCATACCCAAAAAGGGTTGATGTGTGGATCTTTGCCAAGGGCATATGTACCTACAAGCAACAAGTCAATATTAGAAGCTAACAAGTGTCCAGGCTTGGATCTATATGCACTACATTATGGAACGAGGGGGGAGCACAAGCCGAGGGATGAAGCTAACCTCGGTGGAAAATGGTGGCCACTCCCATTGTTGTCCTGCATAAGAAGTGGAAAGGCATGATAAGTACAGCAACCTTAACATCAAAAAATATAGCAAAGGTAAATAAACATCATCTCCAAATGATAGCTTGAATTTGTTGGTTTCAGCATGCTGTTAAAGCAGATATAAAATGGAAGGCCATGTTGCCGATAGCAGGCTTAACAGCCATCAAATATTGCAATTCAAACTGGAATTGTTGAAAATGAATAGATCGTAGGTAATGCTTAAACATCACACTGGATAAATGTGTAAAACTGAAATAAAGGGGATGTGTTAACTACACCAGGCATAACTGGAACCAAATATAGCCGTTCAAACGGGTATTGATGCACTCGAGCGGCACAGTTCCGACTTGCACATAATGAACAACACATTGTAAATGACTGAAATGAACAAGGCATGATCAGTATAACAACCAAATATAGCCATTGAAAACTTGACAGAGTCTCACTGCAACCAACCTAACAAGAAAATGCAGATAAACATGGCATATGCTTGAAAACTGGACAAGTGCTCACTGCAACCAACCTAACAAGCAGATACAGATAAACAAGGCATCTGTTTGAAAACTGGAGAAATGCTAAAAAAATCAACCTAACAACCAAATACAGATAAACAAGGCATCTGCTTGATAACTGGACAAATGCTCACTGCAACCAAACTAAGAACCAAATACATATAAACTAGGCATCTGCTCAATAACTGGAAAAATGCTCACTGCAACCAACCTAATAGCCAAATACAGATAAACAAGGCATCTACTCACTATGAACAACCAAATATAGCCATTCGTGAAACTGAAGTGGACCATTCATACTTAAACATCACATAGCCCTATTGAACAATACATTTTTGCATAACTGAAATATTTAAACACGACATAGTTAAAGAACCGCACGACAAATGCTACAACAACAAAGGGTACGGGTTGGCAAGCTAGAAAAGGTAAGATTTGCTGATAGGATGTTGCCTCACATTTCATGGACGGGATCCTTCCGATTGGAAAACCTGAGACCCATGGTGCGCTCTCTGATGTCACAGATGGGGTGTTTCACCTTGGAAGAACCTTCGTGGGTGCCCTCCTCGTGGTCGTGGTCGATGAGATCTGACTTGGCAATTGAGGATCCAGCCGCCGCCGTAGAACGTGTCCTTCAGAAATGACAAAATGGGCTCGGCTCGATGGCGTATAAGGATCAGCGGCAGGGTCGTCGAAGAGATCGACGGCGGTTTAACCATAGGGGTTGGGGAAGGACCACTTAACCTGTGACATGGCCCGCGTGAAGCCGTCACTGTGGACAAGCTTGATGTTGTAGCTAGCTTTCCCGAGATACAGTAATACGCTAGCCCGCTGACATGAAGCCTTCAGCATGGCAACGTAGTCAACATCTTCGCCGGCTTACACGGCGACGTGTTGCACCGGGATCGACAGGTTGGGGCGAATGGAGGCCACCTTGCCAACGTCCGCCAGAGAGGCCATGATACACTTCTTCTTGGCCAAACGCTTGTCGGGCTCCCCGGGACACGTGGTCGAGCTTAGGCTGCAACATTCTGGAGCATGGGATGTGTATCTGGCGGGGAGGGACACCGCATACCTCATCTAAAAAGTCAGGGGAGTGGGGCGACGGTATGGGAATTGCTGGGTAACCTGAACTTTATTAACTAAGCTAGGAGGAACAAGCAGACCGGCAGGGGTTCGCGGCGGCGCCGGCCGCGAGCTAGGGTTCGAGGGGGGAGGGGGCCGGGTGGGGGACTATGGAGGGGGGGGTGAGGATACGCCGCGACTACTGAAAATTTTAGTAATGGTGGGTGGAGATGGTGGTGGATGAGGGAGGGTGATTGTTCAAATGTCGCGGCTACTTCAATTTTATTATAAGGTCGGTGCTGGAGGAGTGTGGGCGATGGTTGAAGTACGGTGGCTACTAAAATTTGGGTAAAGGAATTGATGCGGGGCGGGAGTGCCCAAGATCACGCACGGCCCAATAACAATATGCGTGTATGATAATAATATGGAAAAGTGGCGGAACCGCCGATTTTTGCAATGCTCTAGGCGGGTAGTTTGTTTTTATATTTCTAGCTACCTGGTCTATCGCACACGGTTTGTCCCAATTTCCAAATAAACTTACCAGCCTTTAGCATGCGCAGGTGGTGATTTTATAGCGCACTTGCATCGCACACGCTTAAGCCAGTACCTCCACCCTTTGCTCGCGCTTGCGCGGTCATGGTGATTTTATAGCGCACTTGCATCACACACGGTTGAGCCAGTACCTCCATCTTCACTTGCGCTTGCGCAGCCGTCGTGATTCACAGCACACTTGTATCACACACGGTTAAGATATTATACCCGTGTGCGTTGAGCGTCATCTGAGTCTTTGCAGCAAAAAAATGTTAGAGAGGGTCAGAAGACAACCACACCATCATGCGGCCCAAATATATATGAGTGAAAAGGGTGGTCTGTGATGTTCAAAATTCCAATGCACAACTTTGACCGCGCGGGACCACGGTTGGGCGCGTCGTCGAAGATCGATGAGAGGGGCCAGAAGTCAAGAACCACCTGGAAGTGGCCAAATATATGTAGGCATATAGGGTGTGATGTTTAAAACTTCAAATACACAATGCATAACTTTGGTGGCACCTGCCTCGCAAACCCGGAAGCACCCTTGGATATATCTATAATGACATAATGTCGTAGGTAGCTACCATGCTTGGCCCACCACCCCCCACTTCATGTCAGCAGGGCAGATGCACGTAATGATCGATACTTTGGTCATACATGCATGTCGCCATGACCTACCATAAGACGGACCAATGAATCTATCGTTTGGTCAAACGACAACTGTTGTTGTCGATAAACCTCTTGGGCCAATAGATTGAACCATCATAAAAATCGCACGAGAGGGACCACAAAACTAGCACCTCTTGCATGCGGCCCAAAATGATGTACGTTGGGAAGGGTGATGTGTGTTTTTAATATAGAATAATGTACAATTTACATGTGGTGCCTACCTCTCGATACAGACAACAACCATGAAGGCAAGGTAGTTAAGGATGAGATACGCAGGGTATGATGTAGGTCGAACCCAGCTATCCGAGCATGTGGGAGGGAATACTTACAACGCATGAGCTCGAGCTTTGGTTGAGAGACATGTGCCGGTGACCGGCCCTAACACGAACTAGGAGGAATCCATTCATGGCCAACACATACCCCTCGTTATCGGTCAAAGGGATGATATATATACACTCGAGGAGCCCACGGATATGTGTGTCATCACAAAAAACCGCACAAGGGAGACGTGGTCGATCAGAAGACCCCTATACACTGCATGCGGCCCGAAAATATGTATGGGTACGGTGGTGTGTGATGTGTTTAAATCCCGAATGCAGAACTTTAATGGGCCACCAACTACATTACAAACCGAACACCGTGCAGACTCCAAGCACAGTTCAATACGTATGATGTCGGTTTCCCAACTTCGAGGCGGCGGGGGGGGGGGGTCGTCCCACGCATGCGCTCAAACTTTATTTGGTCTAGGATAGGACACATCTATACCCCTATATAGTGTGCAAATAACTTTGAAAGTTGGTCGTTGGATGAAGCCAATCCGACGGTACAGAGATGGAAAATCCAAGCACTAATGGCCGTTGGATATCATCTACATTCCACCAGATTCTGCCACATGTACAATCTAGAAGACTCGATGGTTGAACTTAAGCATAATGCACAAACCTCAAAACACAAGAACTTCTCTTTTGTTCTAGAATCTTCCATATCTTAATTGCCCAAACTTTTTTTTCTAAATGAATTGTCACTTTTTGTTTTTTACTTTATGCTTTACAATGCACATTCCATGAATCTTAAAATAGATTTTTTAATGGAACTAATTTATTTTGGATGAGATGAACTATAAGAATAAAACAAACATCTACACCTTGCATATATGACTCAAAGCTTACATCCTATAATGTGGTATTTATTCATAATTTGGTTACCAAATCTCATGCGTGCAATGCACGTGTATCTTACTAGTATCAATAGGAAACCATCATGGTCAAACCCTTCTCGTTGTTGGGTCAAAGGGACAGATTGTGTGGTCCCCCTTAATTGTCGGTAAAGGATAGTATATATACCTGAGGGATCCCACAGATATGTGTCGCGTCTATAAGCCGCACAAGGGAGACATACTCGATAAGAAAACCCTGCCCCCTGTACCCTACATGCGACCTGAAAAAGGTTTATATAATCGCCATGACAGGTCAAGTCAATCATTCTTTAATTTTTAGAGCAAAAAATAACGAATAAAAACATAGTCTACAAATTAGCAAAACAAGGATCCCAAGGTTTATATAATTGCATGATAGGTCACTATAGAGATATATTATATCTCTATAATGACCGTGTCATGGCATTTAAATGAAGCTTGAGATATGCAACTTCCCACCGGGTCACCCATCCTTGGACTACTCCAGCCCGAGCATGCTTAACTTCTGCTTTCTATTTGACTAGGCTAGCGGATGGGAAGCCGCCCCTTGCTGATAGGAATTGCCTCCTTGCCATTAAGGCATTTCACGCTAGTCACCCTATCGGACCTACTCCCTCCTATCGCACACATTTGTGCTTTTAGAAACCGTGTGCGATATTTACATGGCCGGTGTGTCGCCGCTAGCCTTCAATGAGCACTGACAGTGGTAGCGGGAAAACAATGGGAGAAGAGGCAGGAAACCGATGAGAGGAGTGGCGGGAAACGGTAGCCCTTTTAGAAAACGTAGTAGAGAAGGAAGCATGAGCTAGCACGACGCATGCGCATAGTGCTTACTGTTGGGGAACATAGTATTTCAAAAAAATTCCTACGATCATGCAAGTTCTATCTAGGAGAAGCATAGCAACGAGTGGGGAGAGTGTGTTCATGTACCCTGGTAGACCGGAAGCGGAAGCGTTTAGTAACGCGGTTGATGTAGTCGAATGTCTTCGCGATCCAACCGATCAAGTACCAACCACATGGCACCTCCGTGATCTGCACACGTTCATCTCGATGACGTCCCTCAAACTCTAGATCCAGCTAAGGCCGAGGGAGAGTTTCGTCAGCACGATAACACGGTGATGATGCTGATGAAGTTACCAACACAGGGCTTCGCCTAAGCACTACGACAATATGACCGAGGTGGAAAACTGTGGAGTGGGGCACCGCACACGGCTAAGAGATCAACTTGTGTGTCTATGGGGTGCCCCCCTCCCCCGTATATAATGGAGGGGAGGAGGGGGCCGGCCAGCCTCAAGGGGCGCGCCCAAGGGGGGAATCCTACTCCTACTAGGAGTAGGTTCCCCCCTTTCCTAGTCCAACAAGGAGGGGAAGGAAGGAGGAAGGGGAGAGAAGGAAGGAGGGGGGCGCCGCCCCCACCCCTTGTCCAATTCAGACTGGGGGGGGGGGGGCGTGCGCCACCTCCTGGCCGGCCCTCTCTCTCCTCTAAGGCCCGTGGTGGCCCACTAACTTCCTAGGGGTTCCGGTAACCCTCCGGCACTCCGGTTTTATCTGAAACTCTCTGGAACACTTCCGATGTCTGAACCACATGGTCCAACATATCAATCTTTATGTCTGGACCATTTCGAGACTCCTCGTCATGTCCGTGATCTCATCCGGGACTCCGAACAACCTTTGGTATATCAAATCACATAAACTCATAATACCAATCGTCATTGAATGTTAAGCGTACGGACCCTACGGGTTCGAGAACTATGTAGACATGACCGAGACACATCTCCGGTCAATAACCAAAAGCGGAACCTGGATGCTCATATTGGTTCCTACATATTCTACGAAGATCTTTATCGGTCAAACCGCACAACAACATACGTTGTTCCCTTTGTCATCGCTATGTTACTTGCCCGAGATTCAATCGTCGATATCATCATACCTAGTTCAATCTCGTTACCGGAGAGTCTCTTTACTCGTTCTGTAAGGCATCATCTCACAACTAGCTCATTAGTCACATTGCTTGCAAGGATTATAGTGATGTGCATTACTGAGAGGGCCCAGAGATTCCTCTCCGACAATCAGAGTGACAAATCCTAATCTCGATCTATGCCAACTCAACAAACACCATTGGAGACACATGTAGAGCATATTTATAATCACCCAGTTATGTTGTGAAGTTTGATAGCACACTAAGTGTTCCTCCAGTATTCAGGAGTTGCATAATCTCATAGTCATAGGAACATGTATAAGTCATGGAGAAAGCAATAGCAATAAACTAAATGATCATAGTGCTAAGCTAACGGATGGGTCTTGTCCATCACATCATTCTCTAATGATGTGACCCCGCTTGTCAAATGACAACACATGTCTATGGCTAGGAGACTTAACCATCTTTGATTAACGAGCTAGTCTAGTAGAGGCACACTAGGGACACTCTGTTTGTCTATGTATTCACACATGTACTAAGTTTCCGGTTTAATACATTTCTAGCATGAATAATAAACATTTATCATGATATAAGGAAATATAAATGACAACTTTATTATTGCCTCGAGGGCATATTTCCTTCAGTCTCCCACTTGCACTAGAGTCAATAATCTAGATTGCATAGTAATGATTCTAATACCCATGGAGTCTTGGTGCTGATCATGTTTTGCTCGTGAGAGAGGCTTAGTCAACGGGTCTGCAACATTCAGATCCGTATGTATTTTGCGAATCTCTTGTCTCCCTCCTTTACTTTATCGCGGATGGAATTAAATCGTCTCTTGATGTGCTTGGTTCTCTTGTGAAATCTGGATTCCTTTGCCAAGGCAATTGCACCAATATTGTCATAGAAGATTTTCATTGGACTCAATGCACTAGGTATGACACCTAGATCAGATATGAACTCCTTCATCCAGACTCCTTCATTTGCTGCTTCCGAAGCAGCTATGTACTCTGCTTCACACGTAGATCCCGCCAGGATGCTCTGCTTGGAACTGCACCAACTGACTGCTCCACCATTCAATATAAATACGTATCCGGTTTGTGACTTAGAATCATCCGGATCAGTGACAAAGCTTGCATCGACGTAACCATTTACGACGAGCTCTTTGTCAGCTCCATAAATGAGAAACATATCCTTAGTCCTTTTCAGGTATTTCGGGATGTTCTTGACGCTGTCGATGATCCACTCTGGATTACTATGGTACCTCCACCTCCCTGCTAAACTAATAGCAAGGCACACATCAGGTCTGGTACACAACATTGCATACATGATAGAACCTATGGCTGAAGCATAGGAAATGACTTTCATTTTCTCTCTATCTTCTGCAGTGGTCAGGCATTGAGTCTGACTCAACTTCACACCTTGCAACACAGGCAAGAACCCTTTCTTTGCTTGATCCATTTTGAACTTCTTCAAAACTTTATGAAGGTATGTGCTTAGTGAAAGTCGAATTAAGCGTCTTGATCTATCACTATAGATCTTCATGCCTAATATATAAGCAGCTTCACCAAGGTCTTTCATTGAAAAATTCTTATTCAAGTATCCTTTTATGCCATTCAGAAATTCACTATCATTTCCGATCAACAATATGTCATCCACATATAATATCAGAAATGCTACAGAGCTCCCACTCACTTTCTTGTAAAAACAGGCTTCTCCAAAAGTCTGTATAAAACCATATACTTTGATCACACTATCAAAGCGTATATTCCAACTCCGAGATGATTGCGCCAGTCCATAAATGGATCGCTGGAGCTCGCACACTTTGTTAGCACCGTTTGGATCGACAAAACCTTCTGGTTGCATCATATATAACTCTTCTTTAAGATATCCATTAAGGAATGTAGTTTTGACATCCATTTGCCAAATTTTATAATCATAAAATGGGGCAATTGCTAACATGTTTCAGACGGACTTAAGCATCGCTATGGGTGAGAAGGTCTCATCGTAGTCAACTCCTTGAACTTGTCGAAAACCTTTTGCAACAAGTCAAGCTTTGTAGACAGTAACATTACCATCAGCGTCAGTCTTCTTCTTGAAGATCCATTTATTCTCTATGGCTTGCCGATCATCGGGCAAGTCAACCAAAGTCCACACTATGTTCTCATACATGGATCCCATCTCAGATTTCATGGCCTCAAGCCATTTCACGGAATCTGGGCTCATCATCGCTTCCTCATAGTTCGTAGGTTCGTCATGGTCAAGTAACATGACTTCCAGAATAGGATTACCGTACCACTCTGGCGGGGATCTTACTCTGGTTGACCTACGAGGTTCGGTAGTAACTTGATCAGAAGTTTCATGATCATCATTATTAGCTTCCTCACTAATTGGTGTAGGAATCACTGGAACTGATTTCTGTGATGAGCTACTTTCCAATTCGAGAGAAGGTACAATTACCTCATCAAGTTCTACTTTCCTCCCACTCACTTTTTTGAGAGAAACTCCTTCTCTAGAAAGGATCCATTCTTAGCAACGAATATCTTGCGCTCGGATCTATGATAGAAGGTGTACCCAACAGTCTCTTTTGGGTATCCTATGAAGACACATTTCTCCGATTTGGGTTCGAGCTTATTAGGTTGAAGCTTTTTCACATCAGCATTGCAGCCCCAAACTTTAAGAAACGACAACTTGGGTTTCTTGCCAAACCACAGTTCATATAGTGTCATCTCAACGTATTTAGATGGTGCCCTATTTAACGTGAATGCAGCCGTCTCTAAAGCATAACCCCATAACTATAGCGGTAAATCAGTAAGAGACATCATAGATCGCACCATTTCTAATAAAGTGCGGTTACAAGTTCGGTCACACCATTACGGTGTGGTGTTCCAGGTGGCGTGAGTTGCGAAACTATTCCGCATTGTTTCAAATGAAGACCAAACTTGTAACTCAAATATTCTCCTCCATGATCAGATCGTAGAAACTTTATTTTCTTGTTACGATGATTTTCCACTTCACTCTAAAATTCTTTGAACTTTTAAAATGTTTCAGACTTATGTTTATCAAGTAGATATACCCATATCTGCTCAAATCATCTGTGAAGGTCAGAAAATAACGATACCTGCCGCGAGTATCAACACTCATCAGACCGCATACATCAGTATGTATTATTTCCAACAAGTCTGTTGCTTGCTCCATTGTTCCGGAGAACAGAGTCTTAGTCATCTTGCCCATGAGGCATGGTTCACAAGAATCAAGTGATTCATAATCAAGTGATTCCAAAAGCCCATCAGCATGGAGTTTCTTCATGCGCTTTACACCAATATGACCTAAACGGCAGTGCCACAAATAAGTTGCACTATCATTATTAAACTTATATCTTTTGGCTGCAATACTATGAATATGTGTATCACTGCTATCGAGATTCAGTAAAAGTAGACCACTCAACAAGGGTGCATGACCATAAAAGATATTACTCATAGAAATACAACAACCATTCTTCTCTGATTTAAATGAATAACCGTCTCGCATCAAACAAGATCCAGACATAATGTTCATGCTTAACACAGGCACCAAATAACAATTATTCAGGTCTAAAACTAATCCCGAAGGTAGATGTAGAGGTAGCGTGTCGACGGCGATCACATCGACTTTGGAACCATTTCGCATGCACATCGTCACCTCGTCCTTAGCCAATCTTCGTTTAATCCGTAGCCCCTGTTTCGAGTTGCAAATATGAGCAATGTAACCGAGATCAAATACCTGTGCTCTAATACAAGAATTAGTAAGGTACACATCAATAACATGTATATCAAATATACCTTTCACTTTTCCATCCTTCTTATCCGCCAAATACTTGGGGCAGTTTCGCTTCCAGTGACTAGTTTCTTTGCAGTAGAAGCACTCAGTCTCAGGCTTAGGTCCAGACTTGGGTTTCTTCACTTGAGAAGCAACTTGCTTGCCGTTCTTCTTGAAGTTCCCCTTCGTCCCTTTGCCCTTCTTCTTGAAACTAGTGGTCTTGTTGACCATCAACACTTGATGCTCCTTCTTGATTTCTACCTCCGCAGCCTTTAGCATCGCGAAGAGCTCGGGAATTGTCTTATCCATCCCTTGCATATTATAGTTCATCACGAAGCTTTTGTAGCTTGGTGGCAGCGATTGAAGAACTCTGTCAATGACACTATCAACCGGAAGATTAACTCCCAGTTGAGTGAAGTGATTGTGGTACCCGGACATTCTGAGTATATGTTCACTGACAGAACTATTCTCCTCCATTTTACAGCTATATAACTTATTGGAGACTTCATATCTCTCAATCCGGGCATTTGCTTGAAATATTAGCTTCAACTCCTGGAACATCTCATATGCTCCATGACGTTCAAAACGTCCTTGAAGTCCCGGTTCTAAGCCGTAAAGCATGGCACACTGAACTATCGAGTAGTCATCAGCTTTGCTCTGCCAGGTGTTCATAACGTCTGACATTGCTCCTACAGCAGGTTTGGCACTCATCGGTGCTTCCAGGGCATAATTCTTCTATGCAGCAATGAGGATAATACTCAAGTTACGGACCCAGCCTGTGTAGTTGCTACTATCATCTTTCAACTTAGCGTTCTCTAGGAACGCATTAAAATTCAATGGAACAGTAGCACGGGCCATTTATCTACAACAACATAGACATGCAAAATACTATCAGGTACCAAGTTCATGATAAATTAAAGTTCAATTAATCATATTACTTAAGAACTCCCACTTAGATATACATCCCTCTAATCATCTAAGTGATCACGTGATCCATATCAACTAAACCATGTCTGATCATCACGTGATATGGAGTAGTTTTCAATGGTGAACATCACTGTTGATCATATCTACTATATGATTCATGCTCAACCTTTCGGTCCCAGTGTTCCGAGGCCATATTTGCATATCCTAGGCTCGTCAAGTTTAACCCGAGTATTCTGGGTGTGCAAAACTGTCTTGCACCCGTTGTATGTGAACGTAGAGCTTATCACACCCGATCATTGAGGGAGTCCTGGACTAAGGGGTCCTCGAGCGTCTGGCCTGTTATTCGTTGGGGCGGACTGAAGGGCTGTGAAGACATGAAGGCCGAAGATTGTACCCGTGTCCGGATTGGACTCTACTTGGCGTGGAAGGCAAGCTTGGCGACCGACTATGAAGATTTCCTCTTATGTAACCTACTCCATGTAACCCTAGATCTCTCCGGTATCTATATAAACCGGAGAGCGTAGTCCGGATAGACATACTCATTACCATAATCACATAGGCTAGACTTCCAGGGTTTAGCCATTACAATCTCGTGGTAGATCAACTCTTGTAACACTCATATTCATCAAGATCAATCAAGCATGAAGTAGGGTATTACCTCCATAGAGAGGGCCCGAACCTGGGTAAACATTGTGTCCCCCGTCTCATGTTACCATCGATCCTAGACGCACAGTTCGGGACCCCTACCCGAGATCCGCCGGTTTTGACACCGACAATCATCACGTGGTGTCTTGGCATGACGAACTGTAGCAAGGATGCATACTCAGGAAGAACACTTATACCTTGAAATTTAGTGAGAGATCATCTTATAATGCTACCGCCGTACTAAGCAAAACAAGATGCATAAAGGATAAACATCACATGCAATCAATATAAGTGATATGATATGGCCATCATCATCTTTTGCCTTTGATCTCCATCTCCAAAGCACCGTCATGATCACCATCATCATCGGCTTGACACCTTGATCTCCATCGAAGCATCGTTGTCGTCTCGCCAACTATTGCTACTACGACTATCTCTACCGCTTAGTGATAAAGTAAAGCAATTACATGGCGATTGCATTTCATACAATAAAGCGACAACCATATGGCTCCTGCGAGTTGCCGATAACCGTTACAAAACATGATCATCTCATACAACAATTTATATATCATCACGTCTTGACCATATCACATCACAACAAGCCCTGCAAAAACAAGTTAGACGTCCTCTACTTTGTTGTTGCAAATTTTACGTGGCTGCTATGGGCTTAGCAAGAACCGTTCTTACCTACGCATCAAAACCACCATGATTTTTTGTCAAGTGTGATGTTTTAACCTTCAACAAGGATCGAGCGTAGTCACACTCGATTCAACTAAAGCTGGAGAAACAGACACCCACTAGCCACGTGTGTGCAAGGCACGGTGGTAGAACCAGTCTCATGAACGCGGTCATGTAATGTCGGTCTGGGCCGCTTCATCCAACAATACCGCTGAATTAAAGTATGACATGCTGGTAAGCAGTATGACTATTATCACCCACAACTCTTTGTGTTCCACTCGTGCATATAACATCTACGCATAGACCTGGCTCGGATGCCACTGCTGGGGAACGTAGTATTTCACAAATTTTCCTACGATCACACAAGATATATCTAGGAGAAGCTTAGCAATGAGCGGGGAGAGTGTATCCATGTACCCTCATAGACCGAAAGCGGAAGCGTTTAGTAACACGATTGATGTAGTCGAATGTCTTCGCGATCCAACCGATCAAGTACCGAATTCACGGCACCTCCACGATCTGCACACGTTCAGCTCGGTGACGTCCCTCGAACTCTAGATCCAGCTCAGGCCGAGGGAGAGTTTCGTCAGCACGACGGCGTGTTGACGGTGATGATGAAGTTACCGACGTAGGGCTTCGCCTAAGCACTACGACAATATGACCGAGGTGGAAAACTGTGGAGGGGGCAGCGCACATGGCTAAGAGACCAACTTGTGTGTCTATGGGGTTCCCCCTCCCCCGTATACAAAGGAGGGGAGGATGGGGCCAGCCGGCCTCAAGGGGCGCGCCCAAGGTGGGGGGGTATCCTACTCCTACTAGGAGTAGGTTCCCCCCTTTCCTAGTCCAACAAGGAGGGGAAGGAAGGAGGAAGGGAGAGAAGGAAGGAGGGGGGCGCTGCCCCCACCCCTTGTCCAATTCAGACGGGGGGCCGCGCGCAACCTCCGGGCCGGCCCTCTCTCTCCTCTAAGGCCCATGGTGACCCACTAAGTTCCGGGGGGTTCCAGTAACCCTCCGGCACTCCGGTTTTATCCGAAACTCTCTGGAACACATCCGATATCCGAACAACATGGTCCAATATATCAATCTTTATGTCTTGATCATTTCGAGACTCTTCTTCATGTCCGTGATCTCATCTGGGACTCCGAACAACCTTCGGAACATCAAAACACATAAACTCATAATACCAATCGTCATCGAACGTTAAGCGTATAGACCCTACAGGTTCAAGAACTATGTAGACATGACCGAGACACATCTCCGGTCAATAACCAATAGCGGAACCTGGATGCTCATATTGGTTCCTACATATTCTACGAAGATCTTTATCGGTCAAACCGCACAACAACATATGTTGTTCCCTTTGTCATAGTTATGTTACTTGCCCGAGATTCGATCGTCGGTATCATCATACCTAGTTTAGTATCATTACCGGCAAGTCTCTTTACTCGTTCCGTAAGGCATCATCCCGGAATTAACTCATTAGTCACATTGCTTGCAAGACTTATAATGATGTGCATTACCGAGAGGGCCCAGAGATACCTCTAAGACAATCGGAGTGACAAATCCTATTCTTGATCTATGCCAAGTCAACAAACACCATTGGAGACACCTGTAGAGCATCTTTATAATCACCCAGTTACGTTGTGATGTTTGATAGAACACTAAGTGTTCTTCCGGTATTTGGAGTTGCATAATCTCATAGTCATAGGAACATGTATAAGTCATGGAGAAAGCAATAGCAATAAGCTAAACGATCATAGTGCTAAGCTAACGGATGGGTCTTGTCCATCACATCATTCTCTAATGATGTGATCCTTCTCATCAAATGACAACACATGTCTATGGCTAGGAAACTTAACCATATTTGATTAACGAGCTAGTCTAGTAGAGGCACACTAGGGACACTCTGTTTGTCTATGTATTCACACATGTACTAAGTTAATGGTTTAATACATTTCTAGCATGAGTAATAAACATTTATCGTGATATAAGGAAATATAAATAACAACTTTATTGTTGCCTCTAGGGCATATTTCCTTCACTTACCCATGTACTGCATGTTCTGTCGAAAGGGCTGAGGGTTGCCGTTCGATTTGGGAGCATCCAACGGTGCACACGTACGATCCATGTGGTTTGGGTTCTGGCCAATCAAAATGCATGACTCAAATCACGAGCGCAGCAGGGGGAGGGGGCATCGGCCACGGTTTGGTAGGCACACGAATTTTGTGAGTGAATCGAGTGCTATTTGAAAACATTTCATGAGAAGAATCTCGGTTTTTAAATCCACGTAAATCCAAAACTCACCTGAAAATCGCGAAACCTAGCATGGTGTCACGACATGGCACATATATGTCAAGAAATTTTTTTCGTCCATTTTGGCGCAAGTTTTATTACAAGCCTCTTACAAACCGGAGCTTCTCTCAAAGAAGCCTCGTGGTTCCGATAGGTAGACGTGTCCCCTTGTGGGCGAAATATAATCACTGCCTCTTTTCGCCTTGTATTTTCTTCAACGGGCAACATGGAACAATAGGATATCCGTGCTGAAATTTAAACTTATTCAGGGTTCGTTTGGCCTTTTATACACTAATTGAGTTTTCTAGGCATTTAATGTCCATAATTCAAATCTGAACTACAAATAGATGTTCCATTTCACCAATGGGGACAGATGTCATCCACTCACTGGACGAAAGGCGCCTATGATACGTCGACACGTGGCACGACCCAACAGAGCCCATTCCTGTGAAAAGGCCGGCCCGTTTGAATTGGTCAAAAGGTGGCGGGCCGGCCCATGGAAAGCCTGTTAACGGCCTGTTCGCATATAGCCCATTTACAGCCCGCTAACCCAAGGCCCATTACGCCCTATCCGAATTAGGCCCAGTAGCGTCATCAGGGCCATCCAATATGATTCCAGCCTGTTTTCACTTCTGGCCCATGTATGGCCCATGACGTCTTTCGGCCCATATGAGGCCCTATGTAACTATTGGCCTATTAGCGGCCCGTGGTGAAACTGGCCCGCAATGAACAGTGTATCACTTTACACCCACTAACGGCTTTGTGGTGAAACCGCCCATAGTGAACGATATATCACTTTATACCCATTAAGGGCCCGTTATTCAGTTGGGCCGTTTCCAACAAATGTTATCTTTCGGCCTTTAGAGCCCATTTATTCTTGGGCTCATTTCCAGCATTCGTTTACTTACGGCCCGTTACTGTCATTTTCTGCTTGTGGGCCAAATTCAGCCCGTGGTTACATCGGCCCGTTTGTAGTCCATTAATACGTTGGGACGTTTTCATAGCATCATCAAATACGGCCTATTAACGATGGCCCGTTATGGTCATACGGCCCATATAAGGCCCATTGATGATACGGCCCGTAGAAGGCCCATTGTTTCTACGGCCCGTAGAAGGCCCATTGTTTCTACGGCCCGTAGAAAGCCCATTGTTTCTATGGCCAGTAGAAGGCCCATTGTTTCTCTGACCCGTAGAAGGCCTCTTTGTTCTACGGCCCGTAGAAGGCCCCCTGTTCTCTGACCGTGGGAGGCCCAAAGGTCACTACAAAGTAAATATTAGCCCATGGTTATTGTGGCCTAGTTTTAAAAAGAACTGCATCGACTACAAGCAAACAAATAAACAAGACAACAAGGAAATAAATAAGCAAGCAACTTATGCTAGGCTATCACGGTATTACATATTACATCCTTTGGGCATCAAAGTTCGCCACCGGTGCAAATATAGGGAACAAAGCGACATATCATATACCTTTGGTTGTCAAAGTTGGCGACCAAGCGCAAATAAATGCCGCAAAGAAACAAATCCGAATCAAACCACTTCAGAAGATCTCAAGAAACAATATCCTGGGTACCCATAATGCTGGCAAGATGCTTAGGAAGCTTATTAACTTTCTCTTGTTTGGCGTTTAAATCTTCTAGCGCTTGCTGTTGCACCAGAAAATATGCATCTGAATTCTGCAGGGACTTCCTCAGTCCTTCAGCTTCCTGTCGCGACACATCTGATCGATGTCTTTCAACTTGAAGTTGAGACTCAAGAAGACGAATTAATTCAGGCAGCGAGTTCGAAGAGCTTGTGCCAGATGAGTGGCCAAGAACTCGAACACTACATCACGACCGTACTTTTGGGTTCCATCACTGTCGTCAAGATAGTTTTTATCAGCTTTCTTGGAGACCAACAGGGATGTCTCACTATCTTGAACCTTATATGCATTACTTCCTTTACCATTGGATAACGCGGTACTGTTCTCCAATATTTTGTCCGCATTCTAAAAGAGAAACAAGCACACACATCACATGTTTACCATGTTGTATATGAAACTCATTTTGGTAAATGAGTTCAGTAGTAAAGTGGACAGGATAACAACATGAAACAAACATATTTATATGTGCCATGGTCACTTTATGGTCTATATCATTCTAGTCTTTGTTGCCAAATCAAGATAGAGAAACAGTTCAAATAATATGTGTTCAAGACAAAGCAGAATAGACAGAATATAAGTTTGGGTAACTATAGAGCAGTAACAACACTTGTAATGTGCATGGCATGAGAACATAACTGTTTATTCAATTGAAACTGAAATCAACATAGAGCAGGTTACAACAAAGAAACCAGTTAAAGAAATAGGTTTAAAACATACCTGCTGCGCCATTGGAGTTTCAATTCCATCCTTCAAATTTGAAAATAGTTGGTATGAGTAAATACAAGAATGCAAGAGCAAAGGAGTATGAACCATAGCTACGTAACCTGACACGAGAACAAATCTTCTTCTCCTTTAAGCAATGAGTTGGGATTCGAGTGGTGGTCCTCGTGCTTTGGGCACTGCAGTTCCCTTACTAACCGCCGTGTTTGGGTCCTCTGTGGTGGAGACGGTCTTTGTGTCAACTGGGCTGGGTTACTATCTGCCGGGTTGGGGTTAAAAGGGGTGTAGTTGGTTCTCTGTCCAACTGGGTAGGGGTACAATCTGCGAGAGTCTGGGTTATGTGTGGTGCATCTGGTCCTTGGGCAAGTACAACCGTGGTTCTATCTGCATCAATTGGCAGCACAATCTTTTCTGAAGACCGTGTTGTTACTCCCTTAGATACTACCATCACGCTCTCCAATTCAAATGGCTGATAAACAAGAAAAGTAATTGAAAGTATACACATTGTATGATAGACAGGTGCAATGGATAGTGGGGAATAAATGAGGGCATGAAATAATTCATATTTATGTTGTCTAACCAAACAGGATAGCATGACACAATTTCACATATATGATGGCTAACTAAACAGGATAGCATGACACAATTTCACATTATGATGGCTAACTAAAAAAGATGGAAAGACATAGTTCAAAATATGAGACTATGCAAACAGGATGACATGACATAACTATATAATGTGTCTATTAAATAGATTGGCATGCCATATTTCACATACATTCATGGATAGAATGCCATAATTCTAAATATGATGACTGTAAACACTAAACAGGATGAGATGATATAACTATATGATGTCTTTATTAAATGGGTTGCCATGCCATAATTCAGATAGATGATGTGTATGTACTATGTAAACATGATGGCATGATATAATTCAAATATATGATTTATATAGTAAGCAAGTAAGCAGATGGCAATCTATATATGATGTAAAAACTAAGCAATGCAAGACAACATGCATGACATGGGTAATATAACCCTGCCAAGTTTGAGCATAGACCTCGTGGGGAAATACGATCGTCATCGGTCTCAATCCTCCTCTCGAGGAGCTCTCTGAGCCAAGAAGATGTCTGCTTCAAGCAGTAGCATTGTCTGCTCAATACCTTGTTTTCACTCGAGATACTTCCATCACCGCTTCAAATGGCTGATGCACAGGAAGAGTAGTTGAATATACAAACGTTGTCGACAAATGGAACACGTAATACAAAAAATGGTAGCATGATATAATTCACATACATGATGATTGGCTAAACAGAATGGCATTGCATAATTCACATATATAATGCCGTTGCAACAAGATAGCATTGTATAATTCACATATATAATGTCTTGCAACAAGATGGCAATGCATAATTCACATATATGGTAATTAGACACTGAACAGGTGACATCCACACAAAGCATGTCTAAACTAATCAAATGGCATAGCAATGCGGGACACCATACGCACGATATGAGCAACATAACCCTGCCAAGTTAGAGCATACACCTCGGGGAATAGGACTGGTCATCTGTCCTCAATCCTCCTCTCGAGGAGCTATCCGTAATCAAATGAGATATGCGCTTCGTCAGATAGCATAGTCCTTTCGTAAGACCTTGTTTTCACTCCAGAATTTGCCATCACCGTGTCAAATGGCTGATGCACACAAAGAGCAGTTGAATGTACTAACATTGTTGACGAATGTAATATGTAACAAAAAAAAGATGGCCTGATATAATTTACATATAAGATGACTGGCTAAGCAGGATGGCATTGCAAAATTCACATATATGATGCCTGGCTAAACAAGGTGGCGTTGCATAATTCACATGAACGATGAATAAACTAAACAGATGGCATTCGCACAAAGGATGTCTAAACTAAGCAGATGACATATTTGATGTATAAAGTAAGCAATGCAAGACACCATATGCATGATATAACCAACATCAGCATGCCAAGTTAGAGCGAAGACCTAAGGGGGTAAATAGGAGTTATCTTCTCCTTCTGAATCCCCCTCAAAACAGATATCTTCCTTTCGATTACAATCCGAAATGTGTTGAGGGGGGCTGCCTTTGCGCCTAACATGGAGCGACGTCTGCATGAAATTATATTGCCACGCAAGGCTCGTCTCTTTTGCTCTACATGTTCAGTTCCATTGTTTACAATAACTGTCATGCATAGGAATAAAACATAGTGAGATTATGTAACGAGTGCATGCAGAAATCCAGAGTGATGGTAGCAACCGGTCGATAGACCCAAAACCAATAATAGCAGGCAGATAATGGCTTCAGTTAATAAATACATATAATGGCTTCTTTGCTGTTTGTTTCCCACCCAACATGAAACTCATAGTAGACACCGGAGATTAACCAGATAGTAGATAGATACTATTGATAGCGGCCCCGATATGTACCCCACAACCATTTAAAAACTCAAGTTTGACCATTAGTTTGGAGCTGACTCAGAGTCTAATCGGTGAACAGGAAGATAAAGCAGCATGTAATATTAAGCGATGCATAACGTAAGCAGACATGAAAGAGTGCGACCTCTCTTGCGGACCCGTGTAGTCCTTGAGGTCATCTGCTCGGTTGATGATGGTAATGCAGTTTTCATGGCTGCCAAGTGGAGAAGAAGATCTGAGGCGGCGAAGATGGGCCTGAGGCCAGATCCCTGCCTGTGGACCCTTCGTCGTTGGAGCAAATTTGGGGTGGACGACGGCCCAGCAGGACCGGGACAAACCACGCAAGGTTTTCTTTGTCAACTATCTGTAAGAGAAGTAATTATGTAAGGGCTCATTTGAATTGGAGGATTCCAACAATGTAGGGATAGGAAATAGACAGGAATATGATAGGAATGCACGTGCAAAACAGAGAATTAAAAAAACACAGGATTTCTGCCAATCTGGGTGTTTGATTCACAACAATTGGAAGATCACAGGATGCAAAGAAGCATGGTGAGATTAAGTCAAACCACAAGAAAATGTACGGTTATAATGCTATTATGCTACTATCTCTTAGTCTTGTGCTTCATGAATAGGAATTTGAAAAGGAGGACAAGTGAAAATCAAAATTCCTACGTTTTTTCTTCCAAGGAGACACTAAAGGAACAAATGCGTGTGCTCAGTGGACAATATATATAACATGTAGAGTAAAAAAGGTATGCAACAAGTGTACAACCTCTTTGGCGAAGCCATGTCGATCTTAGCGTGATTGGGTTGGCCGGTGAGGATGCTCCGGCTGACTTTGCTGTCGGAGGAGGGGAAGAAGATCTTAGGCGTCTGGAGATGGAGCCCGAGGTATCGCTCATTGCTGTGATGGAGGGTTTCGTCATTGGAGCCGCTCCGGTGAGTTGTACGACGCCGAGGCTGAAGCAGGACAAGAGAGACAATGAACAACGTTAACCTGAGTGGAATTCTAATAACATCTCCAATACATGACGTAAAATACATAACCTCAAAGTGCTAGATGTAAAATACATCAGCCGCTCATCTCTGAACTTAATCGTCAAACTGAACTTAATCGTCAAACTGAACCTAAGCTGTCCAAACTGAATTTTGTCTTTGTCGAAACTGAATTTTGCTATCGAAACTGAACGCACTAGCAAGGTGAGGCTACACGTCGGTCGACTGACTTTTTCATCTCTGGTCAGTCGATTTTGCAGCGGTTGGATACGAAATCAAGGGCCTGCGGTTCATCTTAAACCTCCACTCCTCCTGAGCCGCCAACCTACACCGGCCAAACAGCAGCCCCCCGCCGCCCGCAACCGGTGGTGCGTCGCCCCGCCCGCCCCGAAAACACTCCCCATCGCCGTCCGCCACGCCTGACCATCCTCTAGGCCCCCCTGCCGAAGCTTTTCTCCGGCGATCCCCACGCCACCGCTTCGCCAACGCCCGCCACCGCCGGGCGACCACCGCCCCATCCTGAACCCAAAGATAGATAGTGGGGTACCTCTCCGTGAGCCCCTTCCTCAACAAGGCTGGTTCTTCCTTCACCTGGTGAGCCCACCCCTTGAAATCGATCACCCAAAAGTCGATTCTACCGATCAAGTGTAGCCAAATCGAGCAGCATCGCAAGCAAGAGCAAGAGCGAGAGCAGCAGCACGAGCAAGAGCAATAGCAAGAGCAGACCAGGTAGGGGACCGAGAGCAAGAGCAGAGCAGCAGTGCAAGCAAGAGCTAAAACAGCAGCAGCTCCTGCTGATGTGGATGTCGTCGCCGAGGGAGTGACGCCGTGGAGGAAGTTGCCGGCGACGCCGCCCTGGATGGAGCCGCGCCGTGTCGGCTCGGGACGGAGCGCCGGCAGCACCATGAGATCGAATCAAGAAGAAAATGCGGTGATTAGTGTACAACCTCTTTGGTGGCGCCGATTAGGCCGCAGCTTCATCCGAGGAAACGGTGATGATGATGCTCTTCTGGTGGTGCAGGGGAAGAGGGCGGTGTGGGAATGGAGGTGGAACGAAAGACGAGGGGAACATCGGGGCAGCTCCTTGGAGGTGGAGGATGGGGTGGCTGAACCGGCGGGACGATGAGATCGATGATGGATCCTCATCCGATGCAAGGATGAGGGCCACGAGGTGTTGCTGTGGACAACGCCGTCGGGGAAGAAGCTCCTACCGGGTGGCAGACGAAGCAGGGTGTGGGGTTTCGTCGCGGGTTTTCGCGGCCTCGGTGTACGAATGGGTGGGCGGATGGGATGGCAGTGGGGAACCATGGCTTAGAGACGTGCTTGTCCGAAATGTGGGGTAAGTTACGAAAGTACCCCCCACCGATTTGAGGCGGTTCTTTCGGTTCAGGGTTACCCCCCACCGAAAGTACCCCCCACCATGGCTTAGAGGCGTGTCGGGATTGCACAAGAGGTGGGAGTTTTCGCGCGTGTTGTAATTTCAGAATAGCAAGGCGCGGGTTGAGATGGAGGGAGTTGTCGGACCACAACGAGACAAAGATATATCTTAAATATTTCGGGCTAACAAGGCGCGGGTTGAAATTTCCGGACAAGCCTAACGGTAATCGCATCAAATCAATGCACACTACAAATGTCATTCAATACTTTGAATTCATGTTATGTTCAATTAAAATATTTCGCTACGTGTATAATGCATGCAACCTACTACTCAAATGAATGTTTTAGTGCATTCCAAATGTATATACTACCGCTTCAATATGAACTAAATTTGAATAAGGTCTACAGTAATGATTGTTGTGAAGTCAAAGCATTTGAATTCATTTCTCTGTGTTAATAAGACCTACAATCATCATTATTGTCAAGTTAAACCATCGTTTGTGCATTATCTTCACAGCACACCACATGATCAGTATCGAGTTACATATGAACTATGTGTACTATATGAACTCGAACTAGATTTTTTGAATCCACTTTATTTTGATTTCAAATCACATTACATTTCTAGCTCTAGCTAGATCTTCATAATCTAAACCATGTCTCATATGTATAATGTGTTTATCACATTATGTATGGTGCCCCGCCCCCTACGCCTACAAGTATTTAGATGTGAGTTGCAAAGACCACACATTACCACAAATTCAAATAAAATGTGAGAATGTTCGATATATAGTATTGTTTAGATTGCTCGATGTTTAGTTGTAAGCTGCAAACGCCGCACATTATCTCAAATTCAAATAAAATGTGAGATTGTTTGATGTATATTATGGTTTAGATTGTTCGGCATTTAGCTGTGAGTTGCAAACGCCATGCATTATAACATTATGGTATAACATGTGCATAGCACGTGTATCACCGCTATATTCATGCATGCAATGTTTAAAACACTATGATCTCCTATTCAAATATATGAATCCGCTTTCATATCAAATTATGATCTTTGTTAGTCTCTTACACCCACAAAGTCCTCTAACCTTTGTAGCTACCACTAACTTTCTCTCGTGCATGCACACGCCCTCCTCGCCCTCCCCCTCCCTCGGCATTCTATCTACCGGGCACATTCATTTTTTCCTTTAGGTCGTTCTCCCAGAGTCTCCACAACTCCTTTCCGACACACACCGATCAATAAACCTCTCCAGCGATGCCTGCCTACAGCATACACACACAGCTCCAATCTCCTCCTTTATGTTTCCTTGCCTCGTGTCTCTCATATGGTCAGACACACGTGTAAACTCTCACCCCTATTTTAATCGATCTCACAACCGCACTCCTCCCCTATCCAGCTAGTAGTTGGGCCTCTCGCACCACCTCCTAGCTCCATTCTCTCTGCTCTATCCGTCTCATGGGCCTTATTTTCCTCTAACAAATGGACGTACACCGACCGATCTCTCGCTATACATATAGCCAGCTAGGTCCTTATAACTCCTTTTACCCACACATCGATCGATCTACCTCATTAGTTGTGTCTCTCCCTTCCTCCGACAAACACCAATTGATCTACCGATCTAGTTAGGTTTGCTTACCAAACACATGGTTCCCCTTCATCATCCATGGATGCGTCCCGACAGATCTATCACGCACAGGCACACACAGAAACACATTCCCACTCTTATTGATAACATTGCAGTTCCACCCTCAGTTTGTCTAGTAGGCCTCTCCCAACATCTCCGAGAAGCAACTCCATCACCCATCCATCACTCTACCCCTCTCCCTCCCCCTTCCTCCCTCTCTCTCTCCTCTCTCTCTCTCTGTCCCATCATATTTCCCGTCCTTCAGTTATGTATGGATGTCGACCGATCTCCCTCATGACATAGCTGGGTCTCTCCTTCTCAACACATATACGAGTCGTTCTACCTCTATAGTTAGGCCTCTGCCTACCCCTCCCCCACCCCCTCCCCCCCACACACACCAATACATCAAGCGCTCTAGTCATGTCTCCCTGCCACACAAACTTGACATGTGCCCTCTAACATTTCGGTAGGCCAGTCACCCTATATCTTTGACTTGCACACACACAATCAATTTCGATGGCTCTCTTCATCGATCTCGCACCCACCCGTACTTGATCCTCTCTTCGACTCTATCGATAGCTATGACCCCTCCCTCTCTTCTAGTGGATTGCCCGACCCTCTATGTATGATATGGATAGGCCTCCATTTCACACACATTGCATGCAAAATTTTGTTTGAGATGTCATCGACACATATTCCCACAAATAATTCACGAAATCAACCCCCCACCCCACCCCCACCCCCACCACAAAACATAAAACACTCACGAACGCGGTTTGTATCTCTCACACACACCCACGTAGGTGGGGGACGTGCACGAAGAGAAGAGGTGCATGCACGGCGCACGCATACTCCGTCTCTTTCCCAACCACACCCGCGGGTACACGGTGGAGCTTCGTTTACAGTCTGAAAAAGGCAGCCCACGTGGTAATTTGGCACGTTTACTGGTTGTCCACTTGGTTGAGAGAGGATCGTCTACCACGGGTGAACAAACAAATTGCGACTTGACGCGTTATGTTAAATTAAAAAAGAGGCAAACCATGTGGGGCCTACCTTAGAGGCAAGGCTCTATACACTGGAGTACTTTTGATGTGTCCCGTCAACTCGCAGAACAAGGAGAAGCTTGCTTAGTACGCCGTCTCCCCCGCCCACGGGCGCGGTGGCTCACAGGATGAGGTGAAGCTTGCTCCTCCCTCGCCCATGCGCGCGGTGGCTCGCAGGACGAGGAGAAAAATTTACTACTCCCTCCGTTTACTCCTTGTCCCTACTACCTTGGTTATAGAGATTATATCATATTGTTTGGAATATATATGTCCTTAGTAGATTTCAATATGAACTACTAGTACATACTCCAAACACTGATGTATATAGACGTATTTTAGAGTGTACGTTCACTCATTTTGCTCCGTATGTAGTAGCACTCTCCCTCGCCCCTCGACCCTCGCCCACGTGGTGGACGTGCAGCAATTCATTCGGTCTCATATAGCCAGAACGATATATACTGCACTACCATTATTGCGCGACTTCCCGAAGAGGCTAAGAGCCAATCGCAAGATTAATATTTTGGAGATGCCAAGCACAAGGTTATAGGAGAACGAGTAGTAGGTGCCGCGTCATTTATAAATAATTTTTTTCTTCTATCGTGTCGCTGCTACGGGAAGGGGTCCCCAGACTTGCCTGCGGCCCGCATGGCGTGGCTCAAAGGGGGGGCCCATCACGGCCCATCTTCATCAACACAAGCTCAAGACCTTCGCGAGGGGCCAGATTGGGCGGACGATGTGGAGCTTACTCGAGACCACGGCCTCATCAGGCTGGCTCGCGAGGAGGCGGAGAGATCAAGGCGGGTACCTCACGAGGTGCCCATGACGCAAGCCATGATTTACCAAGGGCGCCAAGGCGGGCGCCAACTCACAAGCAGGTCCTCCTTTCCTCTTTGGTGAAAAGGGAGCAAGCGCAGGCGAGAGCATCAAGCAAAGGCCTCCATTTCGGTGCAACAAGACCAAGACCAGACCAACGGCAGGAAGGAAGTCATCGTGAAGCCCAAGCCGGCGTCACCACCAGAGCCTTTGGCAGACGAGGACCAACTTTAGTCAGGATAAGTGTACCAGATGTTCCCCTTCAAATGGCCAATTGTTGGCGCCCTTCCCGCTCAATATTTGGGAAGAGGCCCAGGGCCTTCGCATATAAATAGGACTAGCCACGCACAGAGCTAGGGGCATCTTGGATAGACAGAGCTAGAGGCCAAGCAATCTAGAGAGAGAAAGGGAGGGAGCGATTGAACTCCTCAGAGCAGTTCATCGCCCAGCCAAGAACAGACCCTCGCAAGGCTGTTCTTCCTTGTATTGTTCATCACTATCAGCCCAAGAGGCAATCCACCACACCACAAACTAGAGTAGGGTATTACACCACAATGGTGGCCCGAACTAGTATAAACCTTGTGTCTCTTGTGTTGTTCCTTTCGTAGTTTAGATCCAAGCGAGACGGCGGGTGCAGGTAGGTAGAGGGCGAGATCTCCGCGCGCACCCCAGTGTTCGAACCTCAAGGGTCTGCCGGAACCCGAAATCTGACATTTGGCGCGCCAGGTAGGGGTGCACCGGGATCCACCTCCTGCCGCTTCGTGTCCCGTCGCATCGTCATCATCATGTCCGGCGACCAGGCGGGTAACCCCGGTCCCTGGGCGGCTTGGCCCGCCCGCGCAGAGCCGCTCGCCTCGAGCGACCCCATGCCCCAGGCAGCTCGTGGTCCGTAGGGCGCTGCGGGCCACGGGAGACGCGGACAGGCTTCGACAGCTCTAACGCCGCGACAGGCGCGGTCGGCAGCAAGGGCCTCCAACCACGCCGCGGCCGCGATGCCGTACACCCGCTGGGAGCAGGCGAACTCAAGGGCCGCGCTCACGGTGGCCCGGGAGCTACTTCAGTGCAGGCTGCTGGAAGGCGGCCGCGACGTGCTGCTAGAGCGGTTGGCAGAGCTCCTGGGCTTTGCCGCCTCGGGGGCTCACCCCTTCTGCACCCAGCTCCCACCTCAGGTCCAGGGCGGCCCGCGCGGGGGCTCCACACGCGGCCGCGGGCTCCAAGGCTACTCCAACACCAGCGAAGCTGTCAGCACCGGGCCAGCGGCAGCGCTGCCTCCGCTCCCGGCCAGCGAAGAAGGACTCGCCGCGACCCACGGCCCCAGTGGGCCGCCGCGCTACCACCCCCAGGTGGGCGCCTCAAGCAGAGCTGCATGGCACGCGGAGCACTATGGCGCGGCCTTCGGGATGACGGCCCCAGAAGAATACGTGCCCCACATGATGGACCAAGGGCACCAGCATGAGGGCGAACAAGGCCCGCTCCTCAGCCTAAGCTGGGGGGACGAGGCGACAGAAGCTGAGCTCTTCCAGGAGCCCCGTGAAGGCCTCACTGGCCACGCTGGAAGCGACGATTATCGGGTACCACTAATTCCTCGGGAGCAGGCATACGCTAATCATGGATCGCAGGAGGTGCAGGTCGCCACACGAAGCGGTTGCCCGCCTCAGCCTCCTACCCCTCAGGAGGAGGGGATCGGAGGCTGCAGGAGAGGAGCCGAGATTCGGCATCACCACCGCGGCGTTCGGAGCAAGGCGTTCTCAGGAGGTAGGCCCTCTGCTGGGGAGGTGCCTCAGGGCCTGCCCCTGGCGGAGGACCCGTGGTCGTCGGGGGAACCGCTGGTGACCGCTCTACCCCATCGGCGGTGTCCTGGTTTCCGGTTGTCGTTGATGGCACTAGAGTGCGGCGCAAGGCGGGGCCCTCGTCTGGCGATATGAAGCAAGGCCGGTACCTGTGAAGAAGGCCCAGTGCTTGTGAAGCTCGCCGCCCCGTGACACTCTCACATAATAATGAGTGGGGCTGTACACGCCCCGGAGTCTCGAGGTGCCGCCTCAGCCCTGGGCTCCCTCCCACGCCCAAAGTGGCAGCACTTAGCTCTGCGTTGGTGAGAAGACGCCCAAGACTAGACTAGGTGCCGGGCGGCCTTTTTTCTGCTTTCATTGCTTTTCCCTTTGGTAGTCACTTTCCCCGCTGGATTTAAGTTGGATTCAATTTGAGATTTGCGTGTGTTTGGGGAAGGGGTGCTTAGTCTCGCTTGAGCAATCTCTCACGTTCGGTTACCTTTTTGCCTCAGCCTGCCTCCCTCGTGAGCCCCTCATGAGCCGGGTTGGGCCTAGCTTGCGTGCAGCCCAGACCGCCGCCATGGCATCCTCTCGGGAGGTTTTTACCGCAGATCCTACGGGTTCGATCAGAGACACTTGAGACGCCACAGCCCTCCACAAAGCTATCTCAGGGGCCCTTGCAGGACAAAGGTAAACTAGCCAGCCACTTGGCGCAGCGTGCAGGTGATATAGCATCTACTAATACATAGAACACAAGTTTTACACGAGGGGCTCCTCCCAAAATGCTCTCACAACCGTCAGGGCAAAACCCGAGCTCTATTCGTGCAGGGTAAGGAAGCAGGAACAATATGCAGTCAGTCGGATAAATCCCCCAATGCATCCTCAGGGGCACCTCCTGAACTGTTGCTGGCGTCGCTGGCCTCGCCATCGCTCTCTGCGTTGTCACCAGCGGCGTCAGGGCCGTTCACCACGCCGCCTTCATCAGCAGCCACGATCACGCCATCGTTATCTGAAGCGAAAGCCCTAACGAGGGCGTCCATGTTGTCCTCCTCCCAGTGCGCCAGGTCGTCCCGGACGGCCTGGGGTACTGGGGCGATGGCGGCATCGAAGTCGAAGTGGGGGTCCATATTCCGGAGATGGCTGAAGACGCAAGAAAAGGCGCGCCCGAGCAGGGCGCGGCTCCTCTCCTCCACCAACCTGTTGGCTCTGACCGACCGCGCCTCCAGCTGCGTCACCACATTGGTGAAGAACTTAAGGTTGCCGGCGTAGTTAACCGTGTGCGGCTCGCCAACACCCGCGTTACCAAGCGCTCCCTTGTTTCCAGGCGCTCATACTTGCGCGCGCGTTCGGCGGCTTCCAGCGTCAGCGCCTCCTCACGCTTCTGGAGCTCTGCTGGGTCGCCTGAGGCCACCTTCATCGATGCAAGGGACGTCTCGCGCAGCTCCACCTGCTCCTCCAGTGAGTGGCATTTTGCCAGTAGTTCCCGCGCCCGCTCCTTCGCCGCCTCTCATCGCCGGTCCGCTTCCCGAGCCTCCTCGACGGCCCGAGAACGGACCTCCCGAGAGGCCGCCAGCGACTCCTTGGCCTCCCCATTGTCAAGATCACGCTGATGGCGCGCAAGGGCGACAGCCGCCTTCAGCTCGCGCCTCTCTGCAGCCAGGCGCAGGCCCTCGGTCTCAAGGCGCGCGTCTTCATCAGCGAGCTCTTCACCAAGCAGGCTCACCGTGTCAGCCGCCCTCCGAAGAAACCCTTGGCGAAGAGCGCGACGCTCCCGGGCGCGCTCAAGTACGTCTTCCGCGCCATCATCCGCCCCAAGCGAGCGCCGGGGGCCACGAATTAGCACTCCCCCTCCGGGCAGGGGGCTGGGGGCTGGCGCCCTCACCACGGCCGGGCGCGCCTCGTCAGAAGCCCGGCCAGGAGCGAGCCCATCCCCTAAAAAAGAGCGCAGGGGATGCCTCAGCCAATCGCAGTTGACGACCAGACGAGAAGCCCACAGCAGGCTGGCTATGCCACGAGAAGGCTCGTGAAGGAGGGTCGCGAGGCGCGCGGGGCCGCGGTGCGCCTCAGGATGGTTCGTCTCTCGGACCGGCCTCACCACGAGGGCTCTGCTACTCGGAGTGCTCGAAGACGGTGGAGAGGGCGGAGCCAAGGGGGATGGCTCCTCAGCCATCTCCGTGAGCTCGGCGGGAAGGACCCTGCAGAGCAAGGATCAGTAAAAGCAACAGGAGGATCAGGATCTAGAAAAGGGGAAGGCTTACTCATCGGTGGCGAAGTACTTCCTACGCTTCAGCAGGTGACAAGGGTAATCATCACCCAAGGCCTCCCTTCTCTTCCGGAGAGCCTCAAAGTCCACGCGGAAGCGACCCTAGAGTTGAGTGCAGGGGTCAGCCCGCGACGGGGAAGGAGCGTCAAGACGACCCACGTCGGGGGCGTCTACCTGATGCACGCCACCGGTCACCTCACCATGAAGAGTAACTGGGGCCCCAGGGGCTTCAGCTGCGAGCATGCAGGCATTGCTCGCCAGCCCCAGCCCGGCATCCACAGGCCTCGGAGCTGCTCCTCGGGAGGCGCCACTGGCGCCGTCACCCTGGCGGAGGCCCCCTCGGCCTCCGGCGGCCCATGCCCCCCTGATCCGCCACTTGAGGAAGACCCGCCGTGGCCGACTGAAAGGGCGGCCACCACCACAGGGTTCTCGTGAGGCCCCCGGAGGCCAGCGGGGCGCAGCCCCCATTCGTCGAAGACGGGCATCTGATTTACAAAGTTGCCCCTGTTCGGGCAGAGGTACAAAGAAGGCCCCCCCTTGCCGGATGCTGCCAGGGTGGGGTCCCAGTCAGACCAGGAGCACCTTCCTCGGTAACCAGTGTCAGTCCTCTTCACCGGAGCCTCATACGGTCTTCACGCCCACCAAGGCCCACATCCGGCGAGAGTGACGTTGGAGAGGGGCAACACGGCATAGCAGGAACTCCTTCACCACCTTGGGCGCCATCACGCCGAGCTCCCTCAAGAACGCAAAGCAGCGCCAGACGAAGACGAGCCGGGAACTCGTGAGTGTCTCCTGGCCCCATCCTGAATTGGGGACATCAGGCGAAGATGGCTCCGACAGCAGGGGCTGGGCACCCCTACGTCCACGTACAGCCACCGCTCGCGGAACCCAGGCGCGGGCGGAGGAAGGCTGAAGTCAATCCCTGAAGCCGCTGTTTCAGGTGCAGCAATGAAGCTCACGCACCCCGAACATTGGGCGGGGTCGACAAGGCACAGAGAGAAGAAGTGGCCCAGCAAGGCAACCGAGGGAAGGATGCCCATCATCGCCTCGCAAACAAAGGCAAAGACCGCAAGAAGAGTGATGGATTTGGGACCCAAATGCATCATATGGATCTGATAGTGGGAGAGCACAACATTGAAGAAATCGGAAAAGGGGGGAACCAGCCCCGCCCACAGGGTGTCGGCGAAATACCGGACCTCGGTGATTATCCTGTCGATGGAGAAGTGGGACGCGGGCCAGGCCGTCGTCCGCCCGCATTCGTTGAAGATGGTGGCCAAAGCCGAGCTGACCTTGCCCAGGCCCTCTCGATTGAGTATAATCGACCGGTCGACAGCGGGGGCCGCCGACGACAGTGAGCGAGGCGGAGGCATGGGCATCTCCCTCTTCCCTTCTTCGTCAGAGCCATGGCGACAGAAGGGGGGAGGTTCGAGAGGAGGAAGAATGGGGACGGTCGAGCAGCAAAAAGGGGAGAGGCTGTGTGCGGCTACGAGTCCGCCTAGCATGGCACGAAATAAGGAGGCGTGGGGGAACAATGCCGCCCACGTCCAATCAACCGCCACGCGGCGCCCAAGGCCGCAGGCTGTTAGGGACCGTGCCGCTTCGCACTTGCCCCTTCACCTCCCTGCTCGGCCAAGCACGGGCGCGCCTTGGGCCCGGGGGCTACTGTCGGCGTTCTGGGAACGGGGGTCCCCAGACTTGCCTTCCTGCGGCCCATGGCGTGGCTCAAAGGGGGGGCCCATCACGGCCCATCTTCATCAACACAAGCTCAAGACCCTCGCGAGGGGCAAGCCTCATGAGAGGCGGACGAGGAGCTTCCTCGTGCACGCCTCATCAGGGCTGGCTGAGGAGGCGGAGAGATCAAGGCGGGGTACCTCACGAGGTGCCCATGACGCAAGCCATGACGACCAAGGGCGCCAGGCGAGCGCCAGCCCGCGCAGTGTCCTCCTTTCCTCTTTGGTGCAAAGGGAGCAAGCGCAGGCGAGAGCATCAAGCAAAGGCGTCCATTTCGGTGCAACAAGACCAAGACCAGCCCAACGGCAGGAAGGAAGTCATTGTGGAGCCCAAGCCAGCGTCACCACCAGAGCCTTTGACAGGCGAGGACCAACTTTAGTCAGGATATGTGTACCAGATGTTCCCCTTCAAAATGGCCAATTGTTGGCGCCCTTCCTGCTCAATATTTGGGAAGAAGCCCAGGGCCTTCGCATATAAATAGGACTAGCCACACATAGAGCTAGGGGCATCTTGGATAGACAGAGCTAGAGGCCAAGCAATCTAGAGAGAGAAAGAGAGGGAGCGATTGAACTCCTCCAAGCAGTTCATCGCCCGGCCAGAAATGTACCCTCGAGGCTGTTCTTCCTTGTATTGTTCATCACCATCAGCCCAAGAGGCAATCCACCACACCACAAACTAGAGTAGGGTATTACACCACAATGGTGGCCCGAACTAGTATAAACCTTGTGTCTCTTGTGTTGTTCCTTTCGTAGTTTAGATCCAAGCGAGGCGGCGGGGTGCAGGTAGGTAGAGGGCGAGATCTCCGCGCGCACCCCAGTGTTCGAACCTCCAGGGTCTGCCGGAACCCGAAATCCGACAGCACGTACGCAATATGATAGGTTCATATGGAGAGAAAATGAAACCGCTCCACTATATACATAGTCAGGACGGGCCAGCCTACACGGTTGCTTGCTGGGGTTGCTCTCTTCACACTCTCTCGCACAAAACAAGCTGTGGCCACATCTCTAACATCCCGGCGGATCACGTCCGCTTGGGGAAGGTGGATGCTTAGTGTAGATGCGGTGTCCATCGCCGGGCGAAACCCACCGGTCAAGACGTCCGGATCAGGGGTCCCCGCCGTTCTCTCTCTCACAAAGCCGCCGAGGTTGCCTTTCGTCCCTTGCTCACTTTGCCCGCGGCGTTGGCGATTCTTTGCCTCCGCCGCCCTCCTCAAGGTCGAAGCTACGTCCCTCGTGTACAACTCCCTTTACAACCGCTTGCACCATCGCTTGCTCCAACTGCCCACATCACTCCACAATGGATATTTCTCTACTTCTTTGCCTCGCACATACCGATACCTCTCTTGGCTTCTACGTCTTTGTATTTGTGATGAGTTTATGTCTCATCAACTAGTCCTAGTAATCTTATTCTAATCACGCTTCTTCAATTTCTTTGCCACAGGGATGCTAATCTCGATTTTGGTGAAACTGCACAAAATGATCCGATGGTCAAAAGGTTGCAAACTTCATTTATTAGGAAGCTCGAACGTTCCCAGCAAATTGAAGCCTGGTCAGGGTTCATGGTTCAAGGGCAAGGGACTGCATGGATCATTTTTTTCTTTAGCTGCCTCTGTTCCAAAATAAGTGTCAACTTTAGTAGTAGTACAACTTTGTACTAAAGTTTGCACATAGTTGAGACACTTATTTTTGGAGCGGAGGGAGTACATATTTGCTATGATCTGTCAATCATTGAGATGCAATAGCATGCATGTTAGTCTCCTTTTTATTTGATGAAATGTTGCAACGGGCAACCTTGGACGCAAGATACATGTAACAGAAGCTGGAAGCTTCATAGCATTGTACAAATTTATCTCGCTGATAAATTACAGTATGTAATATAATAGTACTTCCTCCGTTCCTAAATATAAGTCTTTGCAGAGATTTCACCATTAACCACATGCGGATGTATATAGATGCATTTTAAGTGTAGATTCATTCATTTTGTTCCGTATGTAGTTCACCTAGTGGAATCTCTACAAAGACTTATCTACTAGTAATAGCTAGCCCCCACTACTAGGAATTCTCTATCCTCTCCTTGAGCCACATCATCAAAATTGACGTAGCCGTTAGATGAAGTAAATCAGTCATAATAGCCTTCTGATCTAGACGTTGAGAGGCTCAGCACTAAGCCACATGCAAGCATGCAGAAATACCGTGGCACATGCATGGTAGTGGGTTTTAAATCACATCAACATGTCTGCATGCAAGCATGCACCGATAGCATGCATGTAAGTGAGCTTTTAAGTCCCATTAATATGTCAAAAAGAAAAATATAATCCCATTATGCAGTAGGAGTTGGCTGATATTTTTTCCTTATGTGGGATGATCTAAATGATGATGGGAGTTTATTTAGTTTGGCTACCACATTTGTCATGCGGTTATAGATTTTTTTAGTTCTATGAAATCGATAATTTTGCGCAGAGAGATATACCGCTATTCTGCGGCAACGAGCGGGGACTCATCTATGTAAAGAGTTAGGTGTCGCATGGTGATAGTGTGAGATGGGCCATGTAATCACTGAGCCTGCGTGTTTTCACTGCTCTTGCACTCCTCCGCTGTAAGAATGGAGAAAATTGTAATCTACTACCTCCTTTCGCCCGGCGTGGGACATCCAGCAGTCCTACCACCTCAAGAATAAAGACCAATGAGCCAGAAATCACATAGACCCAAGCGATAAGTTGGACGGACGAAGCAACCATCACTCTTGCGCCGGTGAGAGGTCACGTCCGCTCTGCCCGGCATGAATGCGGCACCGATTCTTTGGAGCAGCGGCCTGCTTTCAAGGCGGGAAGCCTTGTGGCGATGGAGGGGCTTTGGGTGGGCCAGGCTGGTCAGGAGCGGGCGTGGCGGCTGTCCGCATGTCCCTACCGGACACGCCCGGAAATGAGAGGATGCACCGACTCTCGTGGCTAGAATCGTACACTACACACCATATCTCTGTAGGAGTAGGTCGATCTGTCGCACTCTCTAACACACACATGTTGTTAAACACACACACACACACACACGCACGCACCTTGGTCCCGTTGCACCTTCTACCGTGACTTATTACACCTAGACGGAGGGAGTAGTAAGTATACGAGATCTGATGGCACACCTTGACTTAAGTCGAATACAAGTGCCCAAAATTTGTGTGCATGTTGTAATAAGGATTCACTTAAAATAGTACGTGAGCGAACAGAGGGATCAATTGGACAGTGTTCTAGCAGAGCGAGATGTGTGAGGTAGTAAGATACATCACGGGCGCTTTTAATTTTTCTTATTAATTTGTTTGTTTCACCCTCGACTGGTGGGACCCAACATACTACGTGGAGAGAGGTAAGGTGACTAAGGCTGCATTATTTCTGCACCACTGTGGATAGTCTTACCACCAAAGCCACATGGCACGATTATGATTGAAATCCTAATGACTCCCGCACACACACAAAAAAAACACGGCATGCCTGTTACACGAATGCAAGAATGTATAAAAGGTTATTTTCCTCTCGTTGAACATAACGGGAGGGTTGTGTAGCTGGTTAGCCTGTCCGCTCATCAAACTTGAGTTCTCGGGTTCGATAACTACACTTGAGCATAATTTTTGCCAGGAGGATTCTTTGACTGGTCAAAATGTTTTCTAGGGTTTGCACGCTTCACACTCTCTCTCTCCAGTATATATATACACGCTGGAGCCTCAGCGCTTGTAGTTGCTCTCTTCACACTCTCTTGCCCTCTCCCGCTGGAGCTGGATCCTCAGCGCTTGTAGTTGCTCTCTTCACACTCTCTCGCCCTCTCCAGATCTAACAAGACTTCGTTGGCCTCTCTCTCCCCTCACTGCTGCTCAAAGAGCCAGCAGGATCCGTCCGCCGGGAAGGGAAGGAGGCTTAATGCTGTCACCATCAGCGAGGGAGGGAATCCACTACCAGCACTGTTGTTCACTTTCCACCCAGTGGTGGCGCGGGAGGGCCTCTGACCCTTCTTCTTCGCCGCCGTCCCGTCGCCCACCGAACCACGCCCCGAGAACCTTAAGGTATATATTACTTACTCCACCTGCATTGCTCTAGCTGCATGTATACCATGAATCTAGGATGTGGTTCAAAGAGGAAAGGAATGGGGGAAAGTAGTGGGGAAAGTTGTATCGCATAAATCTCGGACGTGGTTCAAAGAGGAAAGGAAGGGGCGAAAGTACTTGTTCAAAAAGGAAAGGAAGGGACAAGGCTGTAGAGTTTGAGCAGGACTAGATTTGTTGCGCTCACATAGGAAAGGTGTCTAAAGATAACAAAAGCTGGGACCAACACAAATATACTCCTTGGTTGTTTGTTCTTTGTTGCAACAGATTGTGCATGACCACGATTACATCGGTAGATGCACATGGTGCTGGTGCATCCACATCCGTGCAACTCATTAGCTGTTGTTAATCTATGGCCCTGTTTGGTTAAAAACTCCCTAGTCCCTACACCGCTTGGTTCCGTGGACTAAACATGGACTAGAGGTTATTAAATGACATGATAAAAGACCATGTTACCCCTAGTAATGAACTAATAGAAACAAGATGCGATGCGTGGCAGGGGCAACTGCTGGAAAAAGTCCCAAAAAGACTCCCTCGGGGTCTTCTTTCTTTAGTCCCAAATGCCCACTTTTAGTCCTGAAAAGTCCCTCCTGTTTAGTTTAGATGTGACTCACACGGAGTTTTTTTAGTCCCTACACCAAAATGTCCCTGTAAACAAACACCCTCTAATAATGCCGCTCGAAAATTGATGCAATACCACAGTTAAAAGCAAATTACATGTTTAACGAATTTTATTGTTAATACAATCTCTATGTTAATATTAATCAATGCCACCGTTTGATAAATGCTACTGTCTTGCTTTCTTTCCCATTTAGATAAGGTAGATGCTTCTTTTTGTTGACTTCTGTGCCATCCACCGTTATTGACCACTAATTGTTTCCTTTGCACCTCTGTGTAAACATGGTTATCTACTTCACCTCGTTGCCATTGTGACCTTTTGTTGCACTGCAAAATACACTTTTGTTTAAGAGTGTTTTGTGCAGTTCAACCAAAATGTCACACTGACAACATTGCTTGATTGCTTGATCTTAGTGGAACTGCACAAGAGGAGATCTTACTTCCTATCCGTTAAGGCGAATTTGGTTCAAATCTTCTTCTTGTGAGTTGTTTGAATTCGCATCATGAGAGGTCAGTATTAGCCTTCTTTCACATGATTCTGCAGTGTGCTTTCATATGTTGTGCTACTTGTACGATAATGTTGCTTGATTTTAGTGAACTGCACAAATGGAGACAAGACTTCCAATCTGTATGTGCACCGTAATATCCAATTGAGGTAAGATAAGGATATTTCACAACTGCTGGCCTGTATTTTCCCACTTTCATCAGAAAATTAAGTTTAGTACTATACTTGTGCTCCCTAATTGACATGCCAAATCTTACATTGAAGGCGAAGCTTGTCTATTATTGAACCAAGTGATGACGGGGAAGAACAAGCGGAAGAAAAACAAAATCAACTCCGGTGCTGTAATGAAGTTAATCGAACCTGTGATGACACAAGTAATGATATAGTTTTGCATCTTAATTTATTGCTATGGCTGGAACGAGCAATTGTTTTGCCACTGATTTGATGCCATACGTAATTATCTCTACTTGTGAAAACAGGGATCTTCTTTGAAGATACCATATATTTTAGTGGAACCGCACAAGAAGATGTTGGAAACATTAAACTAATCGAGGAGTATATAGTAAGCATGGACACCCCCGTAGATAGCAACAGATGGTTCTCGAGAAGTGCTTCATCTGTATGCTCTACACAATCAGCCTCCTGACAAAGGTTGGTACTACCACTGATTTCATCCATATGATTGAGCTTTGCCATCTCTATTGGTGTTGTGCTACTGTTTAGATACTGTCATGAAAAAGTGGTATTGTCCTTGGGAAGTGCTTCATCTGTGTTGTTTTAAATATTTACTTTCCTTTTTTTCGAGCAAACATGGATGCTAGCATTTAGTAGTCCTCTTGTCTTTGCACAACAGGATCATCTTCCTCTGAAGAAGAATATGGAGTACGTGAAGTGACTATTTCCGATTATGCCGTGATGAAGAAGCATTGTCTATCTTCTCATCGGAAGGAGCAGCTTGAAGGATGGTTACATTACTCCCCACAAGACCAAACTAACTTCAGCTCAGAAGGACTGACAAATCTGCATTTTTTTGCTGTGATGCGCGAGTACAATGTTGTTCTAGGATTCTTTCTGGTGAGTTCCATTTTTCTGAAAGTGTGCTCTACATGGACCATGTATGTGCCTGTTGAAACTATCAATTCGTAGTACAGTTTGCTTTATACTAATCACTTTTTTGTATTTGTGCAAACAGGGGTGCTCAGCTTGATTTCAACGGGAACTGCACAAAATGTTCATGAATACATCGAATCATTCATTAACACCACAAGAAAGGAGGTGCCCATAAGTTCAAGGCGTAGCAACATATAAGGGCGAAATCATACAAGCTACGCGCGAATTTGGTTGATTTTGGTGGAACTGCACAAAAAGAACAGCTGGTTTATTTAGCATGAATTGCCATGTCAATGTCCGAACTGATGGCAAACCCTGCCCGTTCCACAATCGTAGGCAATTGATATTTTGGAATGGGACAACCTTGTCAAATTTTGCTCATTGATTTTAGCAAGATATGTGTTTGATATTTTCGAATGGGACGCCTTTCTTTGTCAAGCTGCGATCACTTTTTATTTATTCTTTAGTTGTGAAGTAAATATTGCCTCGACATGTGAGTCACGAGATGCATAATCATCGATTGTTTTGAATGTTCTCTATGAATTGCCGAACTGTGTGTTTGATTGCAATGTACGTAAACGCTAAAAAGCTGCTCAAACTCTTTGTACTCATACATTTCTTTTTACTTCGCACATTGTGAAAGTGCCTACTTTTTGTATAAGATTGGTCAAAGTAGAGATACTTTGTTGCAGATAAAACTTGTATGCAGACTAGAAAGGACCGGAGGGAGTACATGTGAAATCGCTGCAAACATGGTGATCACCACAGGAATAATGCTAGTACGTATTGTTTTGCATGTTCATCCAATGCCGCTGATACAGAATTCAAACTAATCGAAATAAATTCATTCATACGGTCGGATTTCATATAAACATGCCGGATTTCATTACATTTCATACATTCTTCAACTAAAAAGGTGTTTGTGGCATGCATCTCCCGAATGCAGAGGCGAAGTCATCCTCCTTTTGAAAAAACTAAAAAGGGTGCGCTGGAGGTATAATTAATTAATCGAAGCTACCCACCTGTGTCCCGGCCGAGCCGAAGAAAGCTTGATGACTTAACTGCAGGTGCGGTTGCATAATCGACATGTGGCCTGTTGGGCCCACGTGTTAGTCAGCCAACTGCACCAGCAGTTAAGTAGAAGCAGCGTTCTTCTCCAGCGCAGCTCTCCGACTCCACGTCGCTGCAAAGAAGCTAATCGGCCGTCAATGGTCAACACGTCTAGCTTGGCTTCAACCGGAGGGTAGCAGCGGTGGCCTTACTTGGACCCGAGCCGCGGCGACCTACCGTGTTCTACTCTTCCTCGTTTTCTGTGTGGCGCGGCCTCGTTGGCAGCGGGGTGGGGCCTCGGTGGAGCCGGCGATGCCACTGTCTCGTTCTTGCGTGGCGGCGCCTCGGAGCGGTGGAAATCCTCCCCACGTTGCGACACGGTGGGGCCTCGGCTGAGCCGGCGATGTCCTCTGCCTCGTTGTTGGTGGGGCGGGGCCTCGGCGGAGCCGGCGGTGTCCTCTGCCTCGTTATTGGTGCCGCGGGGCCTCGGCGGAGCCGGCGGTGTCCTCTGCCTCGTTGTTGGCGCCGCAGGGCATCGGCGGAGCAGGGTGTCATCGACGTCGGCGGAGCGGGGACTCGTCGGAGCCGGCATTGTCCTCTGCCTCGTCCTCGGTCTCGCCAAACAGCGCCTCGCCCGCTTCATCGCCCTCTTTGCTAGCCTCTTTGTAGGCGGCCGCAACCTCCGCCACCCGCATGCGGTACCGCCCGGCCTTCGAGGCGGCCCTTGCGGGCGGCACGAAGTCGAAACAGCGCCTCCTGCTCCGCGGTGATCTGATCCTCCGCCTGCAGGTGCCCCTGGAGGAGATGGTGGTTGTAGGCGGCGTCGGCCTCCGCCTCCCGGAACTGCTCCTCACGCATCTGCCTCACCCTGTCCATATATTGGGCACGGGCCTCGCCGATGGTTATGGTGCAATGCACCGGCGAGGATGGCGCGGAGGAGGGGGTTGGCGCCGGATCGTCGACTACCATGTTCTCCATTAGGACGTCGTCGTTCTCCGGTTGCCTGCCGGCCAGCCGGTCGGCAGCAATGGCTACTATCTCCTTGTGGTCTGTCGTCCGCCCGTCCCGAAGAGCGCTGGAGCACGAGGAAGCCATGGTGGGCAGTAGTGGTGTGGATAGTAGAAAGGCAACGGATGCGGATGACTGCGGCTATGGCCGGGGCAGCAGTTTATATAGCAATGGTGGGCAGGCGGAGGGACGGACGTATGACGCCGGAGTAGCCGCCTCGGCAACAACGTATCATTAATGTGTGCGGCAGATGGATTTGACCGGACGACACTTGTGTCGCTTTGAAGGCGGAGCAATCGCCTTAACCGGGAAGCGGGCGGCCGGGCCCGATCAAGTTTCAGTGCAAAGATGCTGTGGCGAGGAGATCACTTTACTTGGATAGGATGACAATGGGGACCCACTAGGTCCATAGCCTCACGTACGCAAGCGCCTCCTTATTTTATATATAATTTATTTTGCTTCCTCCTAGTTTCCTGACATCACGGTCCCACACCATTGTCTACCTATGTACTAGTCAATAAACGAGAGAATTGCACAAGAAGCGGCCGACATCTGGGACCAAGCAGCTCGAGCAGTATTTGTGTTTTTGAGGTGTGAGCACTGCAGAGTTTTTTGATGTTTATCCCAGATATTAATTTTTCTCCTCTGAACAACAACGAAAACATCGCTGCAGGTATTAACTGGGCGGGCTGTGGCCCGTCTAGCCCAGGCCAGATATCCAGCCCAGATATTAATTTTTTCAAGCTGAAAATGGCTAGCCCAGCTATACTTTTTTAGGAGTACCTGTGCAAGGTCAAGTTGTTATTCTCCGCTACTGGCTGCAAATCTTTCCTAGGAGGGATGCATTAGGCTTAACAAGAAAATGGGCTTTAAGAAATAATAAATGGGATGTAATTATAAAAACTGGGTAGTAACTATAAAAAAATGCGCCAAACAATGATTACTTTATAAAATATTATTTTTGGAATATTGAAAATTTTAATTTCATTAATTGTTGCGAGCGGAATGTTTCGTTGGATTTTTACGCAATATAAATTTATATTGAAATTGTATTTAATCTGACTAAAATTTTGGGATAAAAATATTCGGATCCCATCAAAATGTGGGAAATTTTATTGAATTCTGTTTTGAACGGTTGGTTGAAATGGGCTGTACTTTTAACAAACTATAAATGGGCTGATCCATTAGAATTCAAAAATGGGCTACACATTCTTACAAATCTTAAATGGGCTATAAGTTCTCTGCCACACACTTCTGGCCTTACTAAGTTGACGCGTCCCCTAAAAAAACAGAGTTGACGGGTATGCAAGGCTTTGTCAACTTATAGTCAACACACGGTTCTAGCAGCAGTGGCCGATGGATGTCCATCCAACGGATGTCGTGCTTCTTCTTCAATCTCGGATATTCTAGCTTCACCCGCCCAAAAAATGATTCATCCCCCTGACATATGGGGCGCACCGTTTCGGAAGCTGACCTGTGGGCCTACTAAGTTGACGTACCAAGGGCTTTGTCAACTTAGTCAATATAAACGATTCTAGCTGCAGTGACCGTACGATGTCCATCCAACGGCCGTCGTGCTTCTTCAACCTCTGGTCTTCTTGCTCCAGCCGCCCAAAGCAGCGCCGGTCGTGCCGCCTGCTCCTGCCTCCCGTGGCTGGCTGTGCTGCAGCGGAGGCCTCACCGCCCCTACTACTCCCACCGCTGGCCAGGTCATCCCTCCACTCACCCACTGACCCACACCCCCTGTTATTCTGCGGCGACGACAGTGCAGCCGAACCAGTCAACCCTCGTACTCCTCTCCGCGTGTGCATCTACTGCCGCGTCTTCCCCGGCTCCGCGTCGTCCCCTTCCTAGACCTCGCCGTCATCCACCGTCGTGGTGCTCTCGGCGCGGCGTGGACAACGTGGTCAAGGAACGACTTCCATCGGACGTTGACAGCTGGGTCCACGGCAGCCGCAAGGTAGTGCCTCCTTATTACGCGCAAAATAATTATTCCTCCACCTGACAGCGGGGACCCACCGGACAGGCCACCGTATTTCGCAAAAAATGATTCGCCCCCTGACTGCTGGGACCCACGAGCTACATCTTCGCACGCAAGGAAGTGCGTCCGAAAAAAAAATGATTCGCCCCCCTGACTGCTGGGACTCACCAGCTACATCTTCGCGTGCAAGGAAGTGCGTCCAAAAAAAGAAAACGATTCGCCCCGATCGTTGGGACCAAAGAAGCTACACCTTCGCACGCAAGGAAGTGCGTCCCGCAAAAACGATTCGCTTCCCCATCATTGGGACCCATCAGCTACACCTTCGCACGCAAGGAAGTGCGCCCGGGCAAAAAAAAAACGATTCGCCCCCTGACTGTTGGGACCCACCAGCTACATCTTCGCAGGCAAGAAAGTGCCTGACAGTCGGGACCCACCTGGTCGAAGCTTATGTAGCGTTGTCATCCTGGTCGCGAACGTGTACGTAAATACTGGTTGATGTAGAGGCGCGCACGTGTCGTAGTAGAGGCGCGCACGTGTCGTAGTAGAGGCGCGCTCGTAGCATGTACACGTAGGTACAATGCCGTGGTGCAAGAAAGAAAATACGGTCACGTGTGTGTACATACGGGCGGGGTCTCGAACGCCTAGTCGCGCATACCGCAAAACGGAGGAAATGGACCTCCTACGGTCGAAACGGGGGTCCTGTTGATCGGGAGGCGTGTGGCGTACCGCAAAAACGGATTTAAACCGACCTCCCTACGGTCGAACGGGGTCCTGTTGATCGGGAGGGTGTGCCGCATCGCAAAGCAGACGATTTAAACGGACCTCCTACGGTCGAAACGGGGGTCCTGTTGATCGGGAGGGGTGTGGTGTACCGCAAAACGGACCTCCTACGGTCGAAACGGGGGTCCTGTTGATCGAGAGGGGTGTGGCGTACCGCAAAACGGAGGAAACGGACCTCCTACGGTCAAAACAGGGGTCCTGTTGATCGGGAGGGGTGTGGCGTACCGCAAAACGGACGAAACGAACTTGTGTTGGAACGCTACGGTCGAAACGGGGCTCCACGGGATACTGTTCATCTCCACCGTCGACCTCCTCCAGCCTCCACGGGCTACCGTCGACCTCCTCCAGCCTCCACGGGCTACCGTCGACCTCCTCCAGCCTCCACGGGCTCCTGTTTATCCAGCCTCCATGGGCTACCGTCGACCTCCTCCAGCGTCCACGGGCTCCTGTTCATCCAGCCTCCACCATGCGCTACTCCACCGGCTACTGTTCAGCCACCCCTCCACGGGCACCCCTCCATCGTCTACTGTTCATCCAGCCCTCCACACCACGGGGTCGTGTTCAACCACCCTCCACGGCCACCCCTCCATCGCTCATCGCTCATCCAGCCCTCCACACCACGGGTTCTTGTTCATCCAGAGGCAACGCCACCGCTCACCGCTCATCCAACCCCCCCATAGCGCTCACTAGCAGTAATGGCGGCGAATCACTCCATCGGGTTCGCCATTAACAGCCATCGATCGATCGCCGGGTTCAAGAACGCGTAGTTCGCAGCAATCGCCGGGTTCGCGAGAGCCCAATGCCTCGCTTCGACTTTTAGTTAGAGCTAACGCCTTTGCACACACGCGTCGTGACGACGATGTAAACGCGCATCGCTTCCGCCTCGACCTCCCACCGTAACCAGCAACTCCTCGAAATTTTCCTCCCCCTCGCTTCTACCACGTTTTTTTCCGTCATGGACGACCCAAAGAATGTCATGCAGCTGCATCTCCGGCCGCCCAGGACAAAAATCCCATTTTCTGTCATGATTTTTTGTCATAGAAGTAGGAGCCCACCACATCTATGATGATACCGGGTTTTGTCACAATTATCGTCATAGAAGTGTCATATGTATGACAGAAAATTTTTCTTTCGTGTCTTTTTTTGTAGTGAAAGGTGGCATGGTGTCACGTCATGGCACATATATGTCGTGGTAAAAACATTGTCCAATTTGGGCCAAGATTTATTACAAACCTCTTACAAACCGGAGCTTCTCTCAAAGAAGCCTCGTGGTTCCGATAGGGAAATGTGTTCCCCTTGTGGGCGAAACGTAACCACTTCCTCTTTTTGCCTTGTATTTTCTTCTACGGGCAACATGGAACGACAGGATATCCGTGCTGAAATTTAAACTTATTCAGGGTTCGTTAGGCCTTTTATACACTAATTGAGTTTCCTAGGAATTTAATGTCCATAATCCAAATCTGAACTACAAATACATGCTCCAGTTCACCAAAATGGCTAGAAAATTTATACATGTGTCCTTGGGTGCATGTTCAGGTCCCGTCCCAGGAATTGGAACGAGTTACAACCGTACCGACGTCCTGGCTCGTCCTCAAACATTTCGAATCTCGGTTTTTAAATCCCCATAAATCCAAAACTCACAAAAAATTCATCAAAGGTGGCATGGTGCCACATCATAGCACATATATGTTGTGGTAAAACATTGCCAATTTGGGCCAAGCTTTATTACAAACCTCTTACAAACCGGAGCCTGTCGCAAGAACCCTCGTGGTTTTGATAGGGAAACGTGTCCCGTTGTGGGCCAGACGATAATCGCTCCTTCTTCTAGCCTCGTATTTTCTTCTACACGCAACACAGAACAACAGGAGATTCACGCTGAACTTCAAAATTATTCAGGGTTCATTTGACCCTTTTTATTCATTAATTGAGTTTTCTAGGCATTTAATGTCCATAAATCAAATCTGAACTACAAATCCATGCTCCAGTCCACCAAAATGGCTAGAAAAAACGTATATGTTTCCTTGGGGTGCATGTTTAGGTCCCATGGAATGAATGGGAATAAATTCAACCGTCTCACTGTCCTGGCGTGGCCACAAACATTGCGAATCTCAATTTTTAAGCCTGTCACAACCCTCGTGGTTCCGGTAGGGAAACATGCCCCTCTAGTGGGCAAAACGATAATCGCTGCCTCTTCTCGCCATGAACTTTGTTTTCTACAGGCAACATAGAATAACAGGAGCGTTGTGCTGAAATTTGAAATTGTTCGGGGTTCATTTGACCATTAAATATATTATATAAGTTTTCTAGGCATTTAATGTAGTGCGTAATTCAAATTTGAACTACAAGCACATGCTCCAGTGAAGCAAAATGGGTGGGAAATCGTACATGTGTCATTGGGTGCATGTTTAGGTCTGATTTAATGAATGGGAATGAATTACAAACTTCTCGTCGTCTTAAAACACTAACAATCTCGATTTTTAAATCCCAGTAAATAGAAAACTCACCCAAAAAACATGAAACTTGGCATGGTTTCATGACATGGCACATATATGCCATGGTAAAAAAATCATCCAGTTTGAGACAAGGTGCACGCATTAATTGCCAACGAAGTCCTTTTTGAAACAAATAGCTGACACGTTAGTATCGCAAATAGTTGTATTATATGAACCATGTAAAAATTTAACCATACTCGGTGGCATGTGTGCAACTATTTGATTAGATGGGACAAGCGCGAGAAGTCTGCCGTGCAGGTTCGACGGGACGCGTGCGAGCAGTCTGCCATGCAGGCTCGATGGGACGCATGCATCCTTTCCACCTCGCAGGCTCGAGGGGACACGTGCAAGCAGCAAGGCCACCCATGCTCATTGGGAAGCGAGCTCTTTGACCTCCATGCACCAGTCACCGCCTGCCTTGCTCACAACTTCTCCATTAATGGGTTAATTAAAGCACCTGGACGGAGGGTGTTTGCTTGTGATCCCATGGCAGCATTTGCTTTGTTCATGTTTTCAACTCGTATTCCGGCCTAATTTAAATTGCCACATAGGGCAACGGATAATTCGACCACAAATAAAATGGCAACGGATAATACAATGACAAATTTATAATGGCACTGATAATAATTGTCTTACATATTCCGGATAATTTAAAACGCCACATGCGGCAAAGCCCGGAAGACACAGGGGCAAGAGAAGAACGAAATCACAGACAATGATCTGGGTCGCTACTGTCTCTACTCGTCGATGGATCGCCGGGTGACGACATCCTCCAGCTCCTTCTTCAATTCCTCACGACTTTGCTTGAAAGCAGCCACAGAGTCCTCCACCTCCTGCTCGTGCTCGATCCGGAGCTTCCTCAAGTCACCCATCAGTTCCTCGATGACCGCTGTCAGTGTCATCCCCGAGGCACTGCTCTACTCATGCAGCATCTTCCAGTCAGCGGCCTCCTCCTCCTTCTCGGCGAGCGCCTTGAGGAGCTTCGCATTGTCACCCATGAGTTTCTTGACGAGGTCGATCTTCTTGTCAACCGAGGCATCACTGATCTTGAGAAGCTTCATCAAGCCGTCGACCAGCTCCTGCTGCTTAATGACGCCAGCGAGAATGTCATTGTCGCCGGCCAAGGACTTTAGGAACACCAACTCGTCGGGATGGCCGACGCCACGAGTGCACTTGTGAGAGCCCTCGCGTGTGTGTGAAATCTCATTCGAGGGCTCCGCGGCCCGCCGGGACATCTCTGGTGCGGCTGCGGCTTCGCAGCGGGACCTCTCTAGTGCTTCCGTGGCCTTGGTCTTTGCTGCCTGGTTATATGTCCACCCGAAACTCCTCCTACCGGTCATGGCAAGACGACTTGACAGGAAATACCAGTTTTGTGGGTGATGAGGAGAGGACTTATGAAGTAATTTTCGAGTGGGTAGTTTTTATAGCCCGGTGCTAAGTGTGAACATATATTAGTTTGATAGGTGTGAACAGATTTCCAATTACTAATTGCATTGTAATCTGCAATGTGACAAGAAACAAGGTCAAAATTTATTGATGGCAGAAGGTTAACCACGTGGTTGCTCGCCGTTGAGGCAGCCGCGGCGTGCTCTGCTCGCGTCCGTCCACGCGTTTTGCTCCCCATTGAGGCGGCCGCGGCGCGCTCCGCTCTGGTAAACAGTTCATCCGAGTCGACTGTTTGCCACGTATCACACACATCTTGTTAAGTTGAACCGTTTCTATTGTGTTCCCTAATCGAAAACAGTTTGTACGAGTGAACCGTACGCCGTATATCACACACCCCTTGATCTAGCTAACCATTTTTGTTGCAGTCCCTAATAGCAAACAGTTCATCGGAGTGAACTGTATGCCGTATATCGTACACATTGATATGGTTGCCTGTTTCTTTTGTTTTGCCTCATCGCAAACAGTTCGAATGGATTAACCGTGTGTCCTACATCACACACGCAACCAAAATCTGAACCGTGTTTGATGGCTCGGCCATCGCAAACATTTTGCACCTTTTTGACGTTTTTTTACATCCCCGTTTATGATTAATGCATCGCACACAGTTTCGTCAAAGGGTCTCTGATCGTAGTGTCGCGTTAGCAACATCCTGCAGTAGTGTAGGTATTTGAGAAAAACCAGAATAACCATCTAGAAAGCAAAAGTATGTATATTCTGATAGTCTTTCTAGCATTTGATCAATAAAAGTTAGAGGGTAATGATCTTTCCTAGTAGCTTTGTTTAATTTTCTAAAATCAATTACCATTCTATAACCTATAACAATTCTTTGTGGGATCAATTCATTCCTAGCATTGGGACCAACTGTAATACATCCCTTCTTAGGTACACAATGAACAAGACTTACCCATCTACTATCAACAAGAGGATAAATTATACCTGCTTCCAGAAGCTTTAATATTTCATTTCTTACCACTTCCTTCATCTAGGGATTTAACCGTCGTTGGTGATCAACAACTGGTTTAGCATCAGGTTCCATATTAATTTTATGCTGACATAGAGTGGGACTAATGCCCTTAAGGTCATCCAGAGTATATCCAATAGCGGCACAGTGCTTTTTCAGAGTTTTCAACAATTTCTTGTCTTCATGCTCTGAAAGGTTAGCACTAATAATAACAGGATATATCTTCTTTTCATCAATATAAGCATATTTTATTTTATCAGGTAATCGTCTAAGATCGAACACATGATCACTCTTGGGTGGTTAAGGATATCCAAAAGTTTCAACAGGAAAATTGTGTTTCAAAACAAGCATCTGTTTAAACAAAATCTCATCTAATTCCTTTCTTTCATTCATAAACATATCATTCTCATGGTCTAACAAATATTGTTCTAAAGGATCAGTAGGAGGCACAACAAAAGAAGCAAGACCAAAAATTTCATCTTTACTAGGCCATTCTTTATCATGGGATTGTCTACGAAATTTGGAGAAACTAAACTCATGAGACACATCCCCAAAACTTACACTAACAGTTTATTTCTCGCAATCTATCTTAGCATTGACAGTGTTCAAGAAAGGTCTACCAAATATAATGGGACAAAATTCATCTTTTGGGGAACCAAGAACAAGAAAATTAGTAGGGCATCTTATTTTCCCACACAAGACTTCAACATCTCTAACGATCCCAATCAGTGAGATAGTGTCTCTATTGGCAAGCTTAACAGTAACATCAATATCTTCTATCTCAATAGGTGTAATATCATTCATAATTTCTTGGTAAAGAGTAAAGGGAATTGCACTCACACTAGCACCCAAATCACATAAGCCATGATAACAATGATCCACTAGTTTCTAATGGAAACAACAGTCATGCCAGCAACGGGTCCATGTTTATCTTTATTATCGGGTCTAGCAATTCTAGCAGCCTCATCATAGAAATAAATAACATGCCCATCAATATTATCTACCAAGAGATCTTTAACCATAGAAATACTAGGTTCAACTTTAATTTGTTCAGGGGGTGTAGGTGTTCTAGTATAACTCTTATGAACCACATCTGAACCTTTATCATGTTCTTTTATCCTAACAGGAAAAGGTGGTTTCTCAATATAAGCAGTAGGAACAACTGGATTAAGATTATAAGTAATAGTTTCTTCTTCAGCTTTAATAGGTTCTGCTATCTTTACTTCAATGGGAGGATGATATTTAAACCACTTTTCCCTTAGGGAGATCAACATGAGTAGCAAATGATTCACAGAAAGAAGCTACTATCTCAGAGTCAAGTCCATATTTAGTGCTAAATTCATGAAAAGCATCGGTATCCGTAAAAGATTTAACACAATCAAACGTAAGATTTATACCTATCTCCTTACCTTCATCAAGATCCCAATCTTCAGAGTTGAGTTTAATTCTTTCTAATAAATCCCATTTGAATTCAGTAGTCTTCTTCACAAAAGAACCAGTACAAGAAGTATCGAGCATTGATTGATCATTACAAGAAAGCAGAGGTTTAAAATTCTGAATAATAATTTCTCTTAGGAGCTCATGATTGGGGCATGAATATAACATTGACTTAACCCTCCCCCAAGCTTGAGCGATACTTTCTCCTTCACGAGGCTAACAAATATAAATATAATTCTAATCACAATGAACCAGATGCATAGGATAAAACTTCTGATGAAATTCCAATTTCAATCGGTTGTAATACCAAGTCCCGATATTATCGCATAGCCTATACAATGTCCATGCCTTCTCCTTCAAAGATAAAAGGAAGACCTTCTTCTTAACTTCATCCTCGGGCAAACCTGCAAGCTTAAATAATCCCCAAACTTCATTCACATAGATCAGATGCATATCAGGATGTAATGTTCCATCTCCTGCAGAAGGATTAGCTAGTAGTTTCTCTATCATACCCTAAGGAATTTGGTAATAAATATTTTCAGATAGTTCAGTAGGTTGAGGAGCAACTTCTTGCTCTACCGGTCGGGGTGAATATACCTCGAACAAGCCCCTCGAAGGATTATTTTCCATAGTGACAAGTGACAGTAAATTTCAGCACGTAATGTTAATGTTTCCATACCAAACTCCACTTACCAAAGGTGCTTCACTCCCCGGCAACGCTGCCAGAAAAGATTCTTGATGACCCACAAGTATAGGGGATCTATCATAATCCTTTCGATAAGTAAGGGTGTCGAACCCAACGAGGAGTAGAAGGAAATGACAAGCGGTTTTCAGCAAGGTATTCTCTGCATGCACTGAAATTATCGGTAACAGATAGTTGTGTGATAAGATAATTCATAACGGGTAACAAGTAACAAATGTAACTAAGGTGCAGCAAGGTGGCCAAATCCTTTTGGTAGCAAAGGACAAGCCTGGACAAACTCTTATATAAAGCAAAATGCTCCTGAGGACACATGGGAATTACTGTCAAGTTAGTTTTCATCATGCTCATATGGTTCGCGTTCGTTACTTTGATAATTTGATATCTGGGTGGACCGGTGCTTCGGTGTTGCCCTTACTTGTACAAGCATCGCACTTATGAGTAACCCCTCTCGCAAGCATCCGCAACTACGGAAGAAGAATTAACATAAATCTAACCATAGCATGAAACATGTGGATCCAAATCAGCCCCTTACGAAGCAACGCATAAACTAGGGTTTAAGATTCTATCACTCTAGCAACCCATCATCTACTTATTACTTCCCAATGCCTTCCCCTAGGCCCAAATCATGGTGAACTGTCATGTAGTCGACGTTGACATAACACCACTAGAGGAAAGACAACATACATCTCATCAAAATATCAAACGAATACCAAATTCACATGATTACTTATAACAAGACTTCTCCCATGTCCTCGGGATTTATAATTAGAGGGGTATTGAATATCATTAAGGATCTGAACATATGATCTTCCACCAAATAAACCAACAAGCGTCAACTACCAGGAGTAATCAACACTACTAGCAACCCACAGGTACCAATCTAAGGTTTTGAGGCAAAGATCGGATACAATAGATGAACTAGGGTTTGAGAGAAGATGGTGCTAGTGAAGATGTTGGTGGAGATTGACCCCCTCACGATGAGAGGATCGTTGGTGATGATGATGGCTTTGATTTCTCCCTCCGTGGGGGGGGGGGAGTTTCCCCGGCAGAACAGCTCCGCTGGAGCCCTAGATTGCTTCTGCCCAGGTTTCGCCTCGAGACGGTGGCGCTTCGTCCCGAAAGCTTCTTTCTGATTTTTTCCAGGTTAAAAGACATCATATAGCAGAAGATGGGCACCGGAGGCCTTCCAGGGGGCCCACAAGTCCTAGGGGCACGCCCAAGGGGGTAGGGCGAGCCCCCGAGGCTTGTGGCCACCTGGTGGGTCCCCCTCTGGTATTTCTTCGCCCGTTATTCTTTATATATTCCAAAAGAATTCTCCATAAATTTTTCAGGTCTTTTGGAGTTGTGCAGAATAGGTCTCTCACATTTGCACCTTTTCCGGTCCAGGATTCCAGCTGCCGGCATTCCCCCTCTTAATGTAAACCTTGTAAAATAAGAGAAAAAAGGCATAAATATTATACCATAATGTGTAATGGCGGCCCATAATGCAATAAATATTAATATAAAAGCATGATGCAAAATGGACGTATCACGTGCCACTGTGGCTTGTGGCCTCCTCGGGACTCCTCTGACTTCATCTCCAAGTCGTACATGTGTCTTCTGGTGCAAGAAAAATCATCACGAGAGTTTTATTCCGTTTGGACTCTGTTTGATATTCCTTTTCTGTAAAACTCAAAAACAAGGAAAAAACAGAAACTGGCACTGGCTCTGGGTTAATAAGTTAGTCCCAAAAATAATATAAAATAGCATATTAATGCATATAAAACATCCAAAATAGCTAATATAATAGCATGAAACAATCAAAAATTATAGATACGTTGGAGATGTATCAAGCAGCCCCAAGATTAATTCATTCTCGTCCTCGAGTAGGTAAAAGATAAAAATAGAATTTTTGATGTGGAATGCTACCTAACATATTTATCCATGTAATGTTCTTTATTGTGGAATGAATATTCAGATCCATAAGATTCAAAACAAAAGTTTAATATTGACATAAAAACAATAATACTTCAAGCATACTAATAAAACAATTGCGTCTTCTCAAAATAACATGGCCAAAGAAAGTTATCCCTACAAAATCATATAGTCTGGCTATGCTCCATCTTCATCACACAAAGTATTAAATCATGCACAACCTTGGTTTTAGCCAAGCAATTGTTTCACACTTTAGTATTCTCAAACTTTTTGTCAGGACCCCGATTCCAAGTCACATCGATCTAGCCGGTAACACCTCATATCACTTTGCGGCCTCACGCACGGTATTCCCGCGGGTGTCGCCTTACCATGGCCCGGGACCATTTGCGCCTTTTGGCTCACGTATATGATAGTGTCGCTAGCAGCCATATGACAGAGAACCCGGGCCGACATGGCTAGTCGAGAACCCAAAGTCGCACTAACCCATGGGGACAGGCATACATGAATCACATCGAGCATGTCGGTCAGCAGCGTGTGAATCCGGGTTGTAGCACTGGGCTAACAGGACTCCGGGAACCCGGGCTGTAGCAGGCTAGGCAGGACTCCGGATGTCACCGCGTGACATTTCCCCGAAGGGACAGACACAGGAACAAAGTGAAACACATGCCCGCCCAGTCAAGTGTCCTGAAAGCGGTAGTCTTTGGGCTAGCAGGACTCCGGTGAACCGGGCTGTAGCGGACTACTATGGCTCAGGGAGGCACTAGACTACATTTACCCATAAGAGAGGCTGCCAAGGATAAACAACTAGATTGTCGGATCCCACACATACCAAACATTTCAAACATACACACAATATGCTCGATATGTGTAAGTACAACATGGCATCACAACATAACTCTACGACTCAAAGTATTTATTCATTCGGCTCCGAGGAGCAAGATATTACAAACATGGGTCTCTCGACCAAGCATTCAGAGCATACATGTCAAACACATGCGGAAGCTTAACATGTCTGAGTATAGACAACTATAAATGAAAAAGGCTGAGAAGCCTGACTATCTACCAGATCCTACCGAGGGCACAAGATCGTAGCTGAGGTATCAAGCTAAACGTCGAAGTCCACGCGGAACTACTAGCGAGACTGGCGTCTCTCTGCAAAACATAAAATAGGCAAACGTGAGTACAAATGTACTCAGCAAGACTTACGTCAGAACTAACTACATATGCATCACTATCAACAAAGGGGGTGGTGGAGTATGACTGCAGCAAGCCAGCTTTGACTCGGTGGCTATCCTACACTACATTTGCAAGTAACTCTTTTGAGGTGGCGCTACGAGTCCACATATTCACCATATCAATACACCACTATGGATCCGCTCCCGTTTCCCTACGAGAACGCCATCCATAGCACTCACGCTTATCTTGCGCATTTTAGAGTATCCACTTTCACTTGTCTATGAACTGATATAGGCAACCCAAAAGTCCTTTACCGCGGACACGGCGATTCGAATAGATCATTTATAACCCTGCAGGGGTGTACTTCTTCACACACGCTCTCGCAACTTACCGCCATGTACACGTCATGTATCTCGGCAACCTTCACACACGCTCTCGCAACTTAGCCTGGCGAGGGTGTCGGCCACGGCCTACCTAAACACTCAAGTCCCTAGTCTAGGTTTATCGCCTATTCAGGTTCCATCCGCAGGGAGTCCGGCCGAGGTTTCCACTAACGGCCCCGAACGATGTGTGCAGGGTTCCCGAGACACCATACGGGCGAATCGGTACACCGTGCCACGTGCCTACCGCAACACAGCCCACCCCTAAGGTCAGCTGCGTCAGCCCCCAATGCTACAAACACCAGAAACTACTTTGCAACTCCCGGACAAAGGACAAGGGTGGTTAAGAAGCCGAGTGAGTCAATTAAGGATCCCAATGTGTGGTAGTAACTGTTTCATGGATCACAAACACAGAACTCAGTTCCTGAGGACGGATGCAATGAGACAACCCACCATGTACTCCTACATGGCCTCCCACCGCTACCTTTACCAAATCGTGTTCACACACTTAGCTCACACGCAGTAGGACATGTTCACACACCATTCCAATTCATTCCTGATGAATCAGACCTGACTCAACTCTAAGCAGTAGCAGGCATGACAAACAAGCATGAATGAGTAGGCACAACAGGCCTCAAACAACTCCTACCCATTCTAGTGGGTTTCATCTAATTACTGTGGAAAGACAGGTCATGCAGAGGATAAAGGGGTTCAGCTACTGCAGCAAGTAACAGATGAATCGTTGTTGTCCTAATGCAGTAAAAGAGAGCAGGAGCGAGAGAGCGGGATTGTATCAGAATGAACAAGGGGGTTTTGCTTGCCTGGCACTCCTGAAGATATTATAGCTCTTCATCGGTGTCATCGAACTCATCATGGGAACAACGTCTATCGAGAGGGAACAAACACCGCCAACTGAGAAAGAACACAATCAATGCAATGCCACAATATCATGCATGATCATGACATGGCAATATGTTGTGATTTGAACTAATGCATCTAGCTATGATTTAAATGAAGTTGGTTTGAATACATGATTCAAATTCCAACTCCATATATGATTATTTAAATGCCCTTTATTTTTTTTGTCCAAAACAGAGGACAAACATTGTTCAAACATGCATGAAAATGGTACAGATGGATTCCTTGAATTTTTTTGATAATTTTTCATATATAATTTATTTCATTCTGAGCTACGGTTGAATTTCTATGAAATTTTGAAGTTTGCAACATTTTCTGGAATTTCCTGAATAATAATAAATCCAGAAAATGAGTTATTGCGTCAGCATTAGGTCATGCTGACCTCAGCAGATCAACAGGGGCTGGTCCGGGTCAAACCTGACCAGTGGGGTCCACTGGTCAGTGACTGGGGCTGGTTAGTGTCAATGACACATGGGGCCAGGTCAACAGACACGTCAGCGCGGTCAACTCTGGCGCATGGGTCCCGCCGGATTTTAAACTAATCTAAACAGAAACAAAACAGGGGTTAATTAGGACGTGGGCCCATGTGTCAGTGAGCATGTGGGTTAGATAGTGGCCTCATTAGCCGCTAATGACGTGTCCACGTCATCCCAAAACGGCGGTTAGCCGCCGGCGCTAAACGGAACACGGTGGGGTTGCCCATCCGGCCGATTCCGGCGACGAGAGCTCACGCGGCTGGGTCCTGCGGACGCAGCGCGACGAGCCGCGTCGATCGGTGGTGGTGGTTGGTGCTAGGGCGGCCGGAAACGGCAACGGCGGCGAGTGGCGGCGGCGAGCTCGGCTTCATGCGGTACGTGGCGCTAGATCAACCAGGCGAGTGCGTAGAGGGCTAAGCGACCTCTTGGAGGCACCAGGGCGCGATCACGGTGCAAGAAGCGGCGGGTGGTTCGTGCTCGAGCCCGCAGCGGCGACAAAGCCGGGCGGTGGGTTTGGTCATTGGCGCAGCGGCAGCTACGGCGCGCAAACGAGAAAACGGAGAGTGGGAGGATGATCAGGGGCTCACGGGGAGTGCAATGGTGGCCTCGGTGTGCTCGGGGAGGCACCGGGGCGAGCCGGGCGGTGAGAGGGATCTCCGGCGGCCGGCGACGGAGTTGATGAAGATGGCGGCGACGCAGGGCCTCCGGCGAGGCGCGGCTCGGTGGGGAGGAAGAGGGGGTCGAGGCGAAGCTCGTGGGCACGTCAGAGAAGCAAGGGGGAGGCGGTGGCTACGTAGGCGGTGGCTACGTAGGCGATGAGCGGCGGCGACGAGCTCGCTCGGCTTCGGGAGAGGGAGCGAGAGTGGCGAGGCAGGGAGAGAGGGGAGCGGTCGAGGGGGTCCAGGGGTAGCGTGGCGACGTCCTGGGCGACGAGGTAGCTGTAGGCAATGCCGGCGTGGCACGCCAAGCGTCGTGGCTGTCTTCTCGTCTGCCTTCTGGCAAGAGGAGGGGGATGACTGGCAGCGGTGGGTTGGTGGGCTGGGCCAACTGGGCTAGCTCCAGGTAAGTGGATGGGCTTCTCTCTCTCTGTCCTTTCTAATATATTCTATTTTTCTATTTTTCTGCTTTATGTTTGCAAATAAAATACCAACCAAAACACTTTGGTTAATTCTGTAAATTTTTGTGAGGAATATTTGAATTATTTTCAAACCACACAATAAATTTCAGAATATTTGGAGCGACCAATATTTAATGGTAACTTTTAAACTCCAACTTAAATACCAAAATGATTTAATTCAATGACCAAAATGTCCTGGCAAAATATGCATCATCTCTGGTAGAGGCTTTCACCTTTTTCCATAAATCATGAACATTTTAAAAGGATATTTTGAGGTCATTGAAAATATTTTGGTTGAACCTATTTGAATTGCATTTGTTCTAGGGTTTATTAATCCCCATTTCAAATTTATTAAATTTAAACATGATGACATGAATGCTTATGCATAGTCAGCCAAGTACTAAGCTAGGGCTGTGACAACTCACCCCCACTAAACAAGAATCTCGTCCCGAGATTCGAGACATAAAGTAAGGAGACAGAGGGGTCACGAAACTATCACAGTCTTCTCGATCCATTGCATTTCTGAAGATGTTGATTTGTTGCAACATATTGATCATTGCCATCTTGCTTTGAGAACTACATCCAACATGACAACGGGAAGAAAGGGGGGATTTTAGAAGAATCGATCTTCTTGAGGTTCGAGCATCTTAGGATCATCTTAATGATCACAAGATCAACTCATGGAATGAGACATAAAAACATCTCTAGAGCGGAGAGGTAAAACATGCATCAGGAGGGATGGAAGAAACAATTTTACGAGGGTTTCAAAATAGCGAGGGGAAATGTCATGACTCCATAACGGGGCACCTTAGGGAAGGTGACTCGTAGATTTGTTACATTAAGTGGCAAAAAGAATTACTTTTGATCCAAAGATCATTGAAACTCTCCTCGCCAGCCTGAGGCAATTTACAATTGATCATTTGAAAGAGCTCGAAGAAATGGCATACTCGGACTAGGATGGATGATGTGGACTACCTTGTTGAAGACAAAGCGATGGATGATTTTGCTTATCATCGGAAATGGATGGGACCCATGGTAAGTCCACTTTTGAGGATGATCCTAGACATCAATTACTGAGAGGGGCAGGCCATGGAAATTGGCACAAGGGCGATGCAAGCTGGGAACGGAATACAACTGTTGAAATGTTCCAACCATCATATCTGCCTGAGATTCAGATCCGGTTGGTGATAGGATACTTGACTCGGCATATGTCGGAAAGAAAGTTTGCAACACAGATCGACGAGATGACATTGCCAGATTCTCGGGGAAATGAACTATGATAGCAAGCTTCAAAACATGAGCTGGCTCTGCTACACACATGTGAACATGTTGTCCTAGACAAGCATGACCACCTAGTAGTCTTATAATAAAACACTACCGAGTTCAGGTTGGGAACCATCATCGAGGATAACGAAGTCCTAACATAAGTCATGACTAGTTGTTATGAAGAAACTCCTTCTCCTTGAACAAATCAATCAGTGGCTTGGTGTGATAGGGATACATACGGAATGAATATGATCGATCTATCAAACCACGTAATACTTCGCACATGCGTGGTGACTTGGGATGATTCCCCAGGAAGCAAACAAGCTTTCTCGAATCCACGGCGACAACTTACATCAAATGCACGTGAGTTCGAGGAAGTCACTTCTCCATCTAGACTTATACCTCATGAACGGAACATGAAGGCAATGCTTACAAAGTTTCCAACACTAGGTTGATGCTCAACATGAATCATGGGGGAGACAAAATGCTGCTGATGGGCTCAACAACAACTCATCGGAATTTCCATATCACTGGACTTCCACCATCATGTGAACATGGTGATAGCATTGGTCTTACCCAAAGCGTATAATGGTGTATGCTCGAGGAATCAACCACGAGTAAGACAACATTACGAATATCGTTGGTTACGATTTGACTTGACAATAGCCCATGCTCAAATCAAAGATTGACAAGGCAATAGATCCAACAACTGATCACAAGGACCAATCGATGGAGATATCATCTTTCTTCAGTACACACACACACACACACACACAAAAGATATCCCTTAACATGAACTAAGTCGGACAAGCTTTTATCTTCCAACTCTCCAAGTTGTTGTTTAGCTTAACCAACTAGCTCAGGGTATCCAGCACAGATTCTTGGAGAAAGGGTGGTTTCCAAGAAACCAACTTGATCACGAACTCAACATAGCGGCCAGGTGACAACCTGGTGATACTTCCGAGAAGATATTTAGAATATCACGAACCACCGATATGTTACTAAGCTCGAGAACAATCTTGCTTTTCAGGGCAAGACGATATGATCAAATAAGCGAGGGATTGGCACAATCCTAACTCATTGATCGAAGTGTGCACCAGAAATAAGGACTAGGTAGCACGATCAATCTTAGGACGATGATTTAATAACCAACACGCTAAGAATGAGAATATTGTCCATTAACTACCAAGCAACGAGGTTGCTAGGAGTATAGATTTCACACATCACGATTCACTTGTCGGCATTCCGGTTGCGACAACACGGAACCGAGGAATGAGTAATGATGGCGAGAAGTATCACTGCGTCAAGAATTCATAAGAGGTGGTGCAATTCTCATGACATTCTTGACATAAAGATGGTAACACTCTAGGTGGAACAAAATCAAAAGATGGACAGGCATTTTGATCTGCGGAATACAACTGCTTTGACCCAGTCCTAGATATGGATGAGGTACTGGAGTTTGTTTCTCCAAGTCATTCCGGATAGAATGGCTTGACGGACCACAAGAGTAATAGGCATCGATAAACGAATGCTCACATACTCTTGATTATCAATTGATAGACGAGGGTCAGAATACAACTAAAGAGATCAACTCAAAGGAACATATAATTTTCTGAGTTGTGGATGCATAGATTAGTATGTCGAGCGAAGCTCAACATTTCTTCCGGATAACCCATGCGGAAAGGTAGAACTGGCAGATTCACAATTATGAATGGATAACTCCTCAAGAGTACTCTGATTATGATCCTTCGGTTCAGCAAGGAATTTCTGCCATAAGCGGTTCATAGTATTTGGAAGAAGGGAATACCATGGACCTCGAGGACTAACACAAGGTTACTAATAACCTAAGGAAGCTAGCAATTACTATCAACATGAGGTAGGTAGGGTGTATCTCGGGTTCAAAACTCAGGAATAGAATACCTACTCCTAAGTAGCATCACAGGATGCTTTCGGGGATGATGGCCAGAATCGTCACACTGGAACACAAAACATGGCTAGTTTACTAGGTGACTCCCTAAAACACCCAGGGTCATTTAAAACATAAAAGAGGCTAGCCAACTCCCCTCCAGAAGGCTCCCCCGATTGGGCCTTCGTGGGCCGTCGGATCTGGCTCTCGGACACGCCTGAGCCGTTGGATCTTCACGGCGGTTAAATCAGTTTTCACCTCACGATCGTTTTTCACTGGCCAATGACGGGTGGGCTCACGCGACACGCTGGTTGGCTGGGTCACCTATTTCCGCGTGCAGGCCGTTTTTCCCAATCCCCACCACGCGCTCCACACCCAATCCCCCGTCTCCCAGGCCCCAGCCCCCACCGGACAAACCCTAGCCTCACCAAGCCCCACATCTCGCGCTCCTCCCTCCTCCATCCTCGTTAGCCGCCGCCGTCGCCGTTCTGCCTCCCTCCTCTCTCCCCTCCAACCACGTCGCCAGGAGGAAGCCGCCGTTCGTGGCGCCATGCCGCTGCCGGGGTGTTGCGCACGCTTCGTACCCCACAGCCCCTCCCTCATCCTCGCTCATCACCGCCGCTGCCTGCTACTCCCGGGGCGGCAGAGCGCCAACGGTGCGGCAATGGCTGTTCCAGGAGGCGAGGGCGAGGGCGCGGGCGTTGGGCGTTGGGCGCGTGGACAAGGAGGGAGGAGTCAACTTGAGGGAGGAGATGAGAGAGGTGAGGGTTGGCAGCGATTGCAGGGAGTGGAGGAGTCTGGAGGCAACTGACGATTTTTTAGGGTGGTCGGCGACCTACAGCCTACAGGCAACGGTGAGCTCTCCCTTTCCCCGACTACGCTCCTCTCTCACATCAGATCGGATCGGACCCCTGATTTCTTTTTCTGTTTGATTCAGTCCGTAGCAGCAGCAGGCGACCTGCAGCAGCTCCTTCCTACCTTCCATGGACGAGCTCTTCGGAGACACCGTCCAGCCTGACCACGGCCACGACTACCCCACGCACAAGGTCCCTTCCTGCTCCCCCACCTTCTTCTGTGGATCAAGACGCTACATACACTGCTGCTGCTGTTTTTCAAATGAATGAACGAAACTTCCTTCCTAATTTCTAGAGGAAGGTTGATTCATTTGTCAAATTCATTCCACCGAAGCCATCCGCTCCGTCCACCAACCCGCCCAGAAAGGTAGTTACAGTGAATTGATGTTCGCACTGAGGCCGGAGGCGAGAGGCGAGGGCACGGAGGTCGGTGGCAAGTACTCAGGAGAGAAGAGGAAGGCGGCGACGCTGGGCGGTGGCTGCGGTTTACACGAGAGGCAGGTGACCCGCCCAGAAAGGTAGTTACAGTGAATTGATGTTCATATGAACTTCAATGATGTGAACTATTTATTAGATCTGAGTTGCAATCCTCAATTTTTTTAGGTTTGAGTAGCAATGCTCCTGCTCTACTAGCTATGACATTTTCCATGCTTTTTCTTCTAATATCGTATAGCGTCCATGCTTGTGGGTTCAACTTGACGAGCTTTTTTCACCTTCCATCCTGTTTTAAGCTCTGTTGATGGATGATTTCTGCCATATTTATGGAGGGGGAGGACGCCAACTACTAGGAGAAGGATCAGTTTAGAAAGTACAGGATGTAATTCTCTTATGATTATGGGTAGATGCCTCCTTTATTTAGTTACCAGAGTTGTTCACTATTGAATATGCAAATTCAGCATCCTTTATATAATGGGATCTTATGAACTCTTTTTGAAGATTACTTAGAAGCGCAACCTTTTAATCTTCGAGAACCGCAAGTTTGCTGACATTGAAAACACATTCATTATGCAAGACGAATGGTGAGAAATGTGTTATTCCCTATCCTTCCATTCTATTTTCATATTCGCGCAGTATGCTTAGTTTTTTCCTTTCAAGATGAATATTCTACACATGAGAGCAATATACTTGGTATTATTGATGCTCATATAATTCCTGGACCTGGAATTGTTGATGGCTTGAGGCTTAAAGTATGTTATGTGTTGCATACCTAATAAATATTAGCAAGCTAATGTTGCGACTTGACGAATCTTTGTGATAACTTCTCCTTTTTCTGTTTGTTAATATCCACTTCGAACTGAGCAGCCATGATCCGGATTTCCTCTATGTAGCTATGAGATGCATGCAGTTTGTTATTGTATATCGTGTGCTAAAACATTGATTATTTGACAATGAACACATGGCAATGCCTTAACTATTCAACTTGCCTGGCTCAGTATTTTAACCAATAGAGAAGTTTTTTTTGTTGCTTCCCCTTTTGTTAGATATTTTGCTTTTGTTATGTTGAGGGGAGATGGATATGGCCTCAGGACTAAACGCACAGACCACATGAATTGATCTGATGGTAGGTGAAGTATTTTTATTGGCAATGCTAATGTCTGGACCAGCTCAATGGTTTTAACTCTATGATATTCAGTTTAGCATATCACATGTACAAATGCATATATACAAATTGTGGTAGGCAACTCACTATTTAGACGACGCGACTATTCTCTTGATAAGGAGAGTCCCACCATACTCATGTGAGAGTTAGGCGTGGTAGTGGGTAGTATTTTCTCATCATCCATTATGTGTTTCTTCTGTCTAGCTCGAAGTTGCTTAGTTAGATAATGATTCGCAAATTCCAGCATTGCATGTTGCCTGACACTTTTGGATTAGCATTGAACTGCAGCCTGCATTTTGCAGCCCGCGAGGCGTGTAAATGTTGGACTATTGTTTCTCCGCTGATGCACATGTTTCGCCACAAAGACAGTACTCTGTGTGTGTGTCTGATCTCTGGAATTAGTTTTTATGTTTCTCTGTGTTGAGTACTTTTGTAATCTCCACGGGTGTGTTTCATATTTTCTATGTATCCTCTGTCATTATTTTAAGTTTTAATGTTTTCTTTTGTAGTTTTTGATATTTAGGTGCAGTCACGTTTCATTTGTCACAGACCTGCACCCGTTAGGAAAATCATAGTTTCATTTCGATCATGTTTCTTTAAGTTGTTCAGTGTTTGTTCATTATGTAGTAGAGTAAGCAGTACATTTTGTCCATCGCTTAAATCACTCATGTCACATTCAGTTGATTGATTAGGTTTAGTTTTTGTTCCTTTCTCTTTGTTCCTTCAGTTTTTGTTCCTTTATTTAGTCATTGTGCTTGCATCATTTGCCGATATTTTAGTCCATCTCAATAGACCCCTATGATTCTTGATAGTTTATCTCTTTCGTAGATCAGACTTTTCCACTTTGTTAGTTAGGCTAATTTATGCTTTTTTCTGTTTTTAGTCTTTACATGATTTAGTTGGACAGTGTGTTTGATATTTCAATATTTTAGTAGTTTCATACTTTCATTTAATTAAATAGTCTTGTTTTTAGTCTCAGTACTTCAGGTTTTGTCGGTGTACTAGAGTAGGGGTACCCTAGTATCCCGAACTTGTGCACGCAGGCGATTCTGACCCTCATGGCGAGGCTTAGTGGGTGACCGCCAAGGTCCTCCGTGGTTCCTTTGGAGCCATTCAAGAACAAAGTATTCAAGCCAAGGAGACAAGGCCCCCAAGAAGAGGAGCTTGCCGGAAAGGCCACCCAAGGCACCTAGGAGCCAAGGCCCGACAGCAGGAGCTTGCCGAAGGCCACCCAAGGCACCCTCTGAGACAAGGCCCGGCAAGAGGAGCTTGCTGGGAAGGCCACCCAAGGCACCAAGGAGATAAGGCCCGGCAAGAGGAGCTTGCAGGAAGGCCCGATGAGCGACAAGCTTCCGGACGCGACAAGACAACAACCATGGCAAAGGCGCTTGCCGCGTGACCTCACTCTGTACCTACGCTCCAGACATCCACTAACGTGTCGCCTGGGACCTTTCCAGCGCCAGCGTGGCAAGAGGTCGTGCAGCCCGGAGCGGTGGCAAGCGGCGCCGACAAGATTGCCATCGTGGCAAGCGGTGGCGCCCACAGCCGGTCCCTTTACGCACTGTTAGGGCGGCGTGACGGGCATTTAATGCCTTTGTCCCTACCGTCAGGGTTAGGTATGATACACTGTACAAGTAGCTGTACCAACCACTCCTTTTCCATTTTTACCCTTGTCTACGTTGCCACCTGTCGGAGACCCCTTTAGCATATAAAAGGAGGCCCATGCGCAATGTAGGAGGAACAGGTTCAAAAGGTTCGAAGCCAGAGAACACTCACGCTCGGTCTCGTTAGCAGCTTGTGTGTACTATGACACTCAGCGCTCCTAAGCAAGAACTCAATACACTCAGACGTTCAGCAGTAGGAGTGTTATCTCTCCGGAGAGCTCCGAAGCTGGGTAAAGTGCTCGTGTGCTTCGCCTCGATCTGCTCTTCGTGCGACCTCCGCCCCCCGCCGAACCGAAAGGGGCTCGGTCCGCCGGTCCCATAGGTGTTAAATGGGCGGATCAGCCTCCCCAACATCTTTGGCGCGCCCGGGTAGGGCGTCGAGATTGTGTGAACCTGATCCGGCGTCCATCTGAGCTAGATCTTCATCATCTTCATCGACATGCCACCGAAGAAGAAGGCTTGGCGGCAGATGTTCCGTCTGCTGTCGAACCCACCACCACCGGAGCAAGCGGGTGGTGGGGTAGACGCCGGGCGAAGAATGGACGTCGGCAGAGGGAGCCCACGATGCTGCCAAGTCCAAGGACAAGGCTGCGCAGACCTCGGTGTCCGTACATGCACCGCGCCCGTCTCAGGAGGCGCGGGACCGACAGCGTCATGGTATTCACAACGCCATACGCTCGTTGGACCAAGATCGAGCTGGTGGATCTCGGGATGCTCAAGACCAGCATGCACGCCAACATGCTGGCGCGAGCGAGGCATTGCCGCTGGGCGGGATATCGCTCCTTCTAACATAGTTAGAAGTCCGAGCATATCCCGCTCCTCATGCCGTTCGCCATCGCCACCCACCACTCCAGCGAAGCTTTGGCGAGAGCTCAATGCTCTGGATTACCCTCCAACAGCCGACAAGGTCGATGAGCGGAGGGCCACCATTCGAGTATCATAGGCTTTGCCAGCGGCGACGCCATGGCGGCGAGTGCATCGCTGCCGCCGCAGGATCGCCAAACACGCGCCGGTGGCGACGAAACCGATGGGGGTGCAACCACCATGCACTCTCCGCCCCGAAGGCCAAGATCGCCGACTCGCCGGATCCACCTCGACAACGACTCCACCGCATCATCGGATCCACGAGCTCGTCGCGATCAGCGCCAAGTTCTTCACGAACGACAGCAAGAAGACGCTCGAACTCGCATCGAGCGCCGAAGAGAAGCGCCAAGGCCAATCCGACCAGCCGCTACTGGGCCCTCTGTCGACATGCATGCGCCGAAGGAACCAGCGACTTGCCGTCGCGGTAGGTTGCCCTGCGTTCACTCGTGAGCTGCGGCAAGTCCAAAGGGCCCGGCAAGAAGAATTTCAAGCCAGACGTATTCAGAGAAGTACGACGGCAAGACGCATCCGTCGGAGTTCCTCAGCATCTACAACATCGCGGTGCAAGCTGCTGGGGGGCGAGATGACAAGATCCTGGCCAACTACTTCCCGCTGGTGCTCAAGCCCAATGTCAGATCCTGGCTCATGCACTTGCCGGACAACTCCATATCCTCTTGGGCGGACCTGTGCCATCAGTTCGTCGGCGCCTTTACATGCGGCCACAAGCCTCATGGCCAAGAAAGCGACCTTCATCTGCCGCCCGAAGGAAGGAGAGCCCTGCGCAAGTACATTCAGAGATTCAGCGGCGTCAGACAACATCCCAGATGTCCACCTGCCAGTAATCAGCCGCGTTCCATCGAACGCGTGCGAAACCGCAGGATGCGGGAGGAGATGGCGATGTGCAAGATCGTAGAGGCGTCGGTGAGCTATATGCCCTGGCCGACAAGTGTGCACGCGTCTTTGAGGAAGGGAGGAGACTCCCGGAGAGAATCTTGAAGAAGACCAAGTCCGCAAGAGCTCTAATGCCCACTCCGGCAAGCGCACCTCTTCGGAGTGCTACGCTACCGTCGAGGACGCACCATCGAGCTCCACCGGCAAGTGCCGAGGAGCAGTCTGCTTCGGCAAGCCCTAGGGTTTGTTCCATTGAAGCAGACGCTCCAAGTCCGGCAAGAGCTCTGATGCCCCACTCCGGCAAGCGCACCTCTTCGGAGTGCTGCGCTACCGTCAAGGATGCACCATCAAGCTCAACCCGCAAGTCTTTGAGGCGATGCTGCTCCGGCAAGCCCTAGGGTTTGTTCCGTTGAAGCAGACGCTCCAAGTCCGGCAAGAGCTCTGATGCCCACTCCGGCAAGCGCACCTCTTCGGAGTGCTGCGCTACCGTCGAGGACGCACCATCGAGCTCCACCGGCAAGTGCTGAGGAGCGGTCTGCTCCGACAAGCCCTAGGGTTTGTTCCGTTGAAGCGGGCGCTCCAAGTCCGGCAAGAGCTCTATGCCCACTCCGGCAAGCGCACCTCTTGAGTGCTGCGCTACCGTCGAGGACGCACCATCGAGCTCCACCGGCAAGTGCCGAGGAGCGATCTGCTCCGGCAAGCCCTAGGGTTTGTTCCGTTGAAGCGAGCGCTCCCGACAAGTTTTGCTCGGCAAGCTTGCCGGGAACATCAAGCTCGGCTGAGCCGCGAGTTCTCGCCGTGAAGCGGATGTTCCCGCAGCAGCGAATGTGCCTTTAGTCCTTGTTGTCGAGCCGCAAGCTCCAAAGATGGGCACAGCAGTTCTCCCCACGGAACTCGTGATACGGATCACCTCGAGTGCTCGCTTATGATGAGCTTGAGCAAGAGCGATTGCGACAAGATAACGCTACTGCTCCTTGAGGAGGATCGTCTTGATTTCTTTGTCAGACGAGCTGCTTGATACTAGCAAGCTTTGCGCCGCTACCATAGCCCCAAAGTTAATGCCAAGTCTCGAGGAAGGCGACCTTGTTCTTCGGTAGCGTTCAGTCCGCCAAGAATTCCAACAAGTTGACGCCGAAGTGGGAAGGCCCTTACCGGGTGAAACGAGTCACTAGTCCTGGCGTTGTCCGCCTTGAGACCGAAGATGGCCTTCCGGTGAGCAACTCCTGGAACATTGAGCATCTTCGTAAGTTTTACCCGTAGGGCGTGGTTGCCGGAACCCGTTCCGGCAACCACCTTTTGTACGAGTCTTGCCAATGTTGCTTGTAATCCTTTGTACAAAGCCGGGCGCAGACCCCGTGCATAATTTGCTTCGCACATCTTGTCAATTTCATGCTTTCTACTTCTATTTTTGCATGCGTTATCTGACACTTTGTGCAGCACCTACCCCCGGTAAGCAATAACGAGCCATAAGGCTCCATATCTTTATTTTCTCTTCTTTCTCTTTCTCAAAGAAAGGAAGGTTCCCTCGCACACAAGTTTGCCGGGGGGAGAAGATAACGGTGTGGACCAAGCGTGGACCAAGCATCGCCGAGGAGGTTTCGTCTTACCGAAGCAAGCAACAGAAAAGCTAAGTTGCTAAAGATTGAGCAATCAGTTTTAAAAATTTTAAGTTATCTTCCTCGAACGACCGTACTTTGTATGGAAAACCTGTGCGCGGAGGAACCAACTCGTAGCTAGTTGCGCCCTTACTTTGTTTCGAGTCCGCTCAACAACTTAAGTGAGTTGCGATTGCGCCCTTACTTCGTTTCGAGTCCGCTCAACAACTTAAGTGAGCTGCGATTGCGCCCTTACTTTGTTTCGAGTCCGCTCAACAACTTAAGTGAGCTGCGACTAGTTGCAACAAGGTTTCTTGTCGGTGACGGCACCGCCAAAGAAGCTGCCGACGTCTCAAGACTCAGCAAGATCATGACGGCCTGTGCCTCATGACAAGTTCCCTAAAAGCGTGAGGGCAAAAACATACAAAGGAAGGAATCAAGTAAAGGAAATAACATAGCAATTGCTACCCGAAATAGAGTTATATTACAAGATAGCTTGTCGCAGCTCTAATAGATTGTTCTCATAACATGACCAGCAGCGGCAAGAAAAAGAGAAAGCGGGCGGCCATAGGAGCTTGATGAAGACGCCATCGCCGGCCTTCAAATAGGCGCTGGGCTGGGGCTCTTCGGAGCCCGACGCTGCCGCAGCGGCGGAGGGATCGGCGGTCGGCGTAGCGCCTGGCGCTCCTGCGGCCTCGGGGCCGTCGATTCTGTCCGCGGACCCCTCGCCCGGCTTCTGCGGCGGCAGCTTTGGCGGCCTCTTCGCGGCCGGGCTCGTCGGCCGGCTTCTTCTCCGATGGCAGCGGCGTCGTCAGTATTGCCGCGCGCGTCCTCCTTGCCGGCGACCTCGGTCTCCATTGGCTCTGTGGCGGATGGATCTGACGACCGGAAAATGAAGAAAAGTCAAGCAAATATTCAAAAAGAAAATCAGAAGAAGAAGAACACAAGGGAAGTTTTCAAGCAAGAGGGTTACATGCTAGGGTCTCTGATCATGATCTCCGCCACCGGGATCGGTGCTGTCCCTTGCCGAGAGTCGTCCCTTGCCGGAGAACTGCCCTTGCCGAAGAAGTCTCCCTTGCGGAGAACGGCTCCCTTGCCGGGCGAATCCTCCCTTGGCGGTGTAGTCGGCGAAGGCATGTCGAGCGGCTTGAGGCACTCTGGTAAGGCTGCTCTGCTCCTACACAAATCAGCAATCGAGATATCAGCAAAGAAAGAGCACCCATGCACGCCGAACAGCAAGAAGTAAACCATATACTTACTGGGGGCTGCGGCTGGGGGCTGCTTTTGAGGAAGAGTTGCAGCGTCCGGCAAGCAAGGTGGTCACTGACGCGCCTCAAGCTGTCGCGGTGGCTACGTCCTCGATGACAATCACCGTGGCCTTGGCTCTCTTCGACGCTCTCACGGGCCAGCGTCACGAAAAGGAATGGGTTGAGTGAAGCAAATCAGATACAAGACAAAGCAACAAGCCGAAGAACTACAAATGCCCGTGCCCTGTTTTGGGCCTGGACCAACAGCGCTCGGCACCGTGTGTGGCCCAGGCCCGGGGGCTCCTGTCGGTGCACTAGAGTAGGGGTACCCTAGTATCCCGAACTTGTGCAGGCGATTCTGACCCTCCGTGGCGAGGCTTACCGGGTGACCGCCAAGGTCCTCCATGGTTCCTTTGGAGCCATTCAAGAACAAAGTATTCAAGCCAAGGAGACAAGGCCCCGGCAAGAGGAGCTTGCCGGAAAGGCCACCCAAGGCACCTAGGAGCCAAGGCCCCGGCAACAGGAGCTTGCCGGGAAGGCCACCCAAGGCACCTAGGAGACAAGGCCCCGGCAAGAGGAGCTTGCCGGGAAGGCCACCCAAGGCACCTAGGAGACAAGGCCCCGGCAAGAGGAGCTTGCCGGGAAGGCCCGGTGAGCGACAAGCTTCCGGACGCGACAAGACAACAACATGGCAAAGGCGCTTGCCGTGCAGACCACCACTCCGTACTGCGCTCGGCACATCCACTAACGTGTCGCCTGGGACCTTTCCGGTAGCGGCGTGGCAAGAGGCCGTCTTGACCAGCGGAGCTGTGGCAAGCGGCGTGACAAGATTGCCATCGTGGCAAGCGGTGGCGCCCTGACGGTCCCTTTCTGCCTTTGTTAGGGCGACGTGAAGCGGGCATTTAATGCCTTTGTCCCCTGCCGTCGAGTTAGGTATGATACACTGTACAAGTAGCTGTACCAACCACTCCTTTTCCATTTTTACCCTTGTCTACGTTGCCACCTGTTAGAGACCCCTTTAGCATATAAAAGGAGGCCCATGTGCAACGTAGGAGGAACAGGTTCAAAAGGTTCGAAGACAGAGAACACTCACGCTCGGTCTCGTTAGCAGCTTGTGTGTACTATGACACTCAGCGCTCCTGAGCAAGAACTCAATACACTCAGACATGCAGCAGTAGGAGTGTTATCTCTCCGGAGAGCTCCGAAGCTGGGTAAACTGCTCGTGTGCTTCGCCTCGATCTGCTCTTCGTGCGACCTCCGCCCCCCGCCGAACCGAAAGGGGCTCGGTCCGCCGGTCCCATAGGTGTTCGTGGGCCAGATCAGCCTCCCCGACAGGTTTAGTTTCCATACAAGTACTTTTTTACTCATGTGCTTTTCGGTCTTTTGACTATATGTGGTTTTCAATCTTTTCATCTCTTGGTTTACTTGTCATTCTTAATTTATCCGCCTTACTATTCTCAGTCTTGTTTTTTATTGAGAGACACAACCTTTTCAATACACTTCTATTTTAATTTTTCATAACAACGGCTGTTTTTTGTTTCAACTTTGACTCTATGCATTTAAAGTAAACCAAGTATATTAAAATAAACCAACTATATTCATATATGCCTCGATAATTGGTACAGTCGATTTTTATCGAGAGAGACAACATTTCAAAACACTTCTATCTTCATGTTTCATACCAACGAATATTTCTTGTGCTGACATGTGAGTTAATTATTCGGAAAAAATATAATCATATATGTATTGCCAACAATTTTTATGCTTAAAGCAACCAATTTTGTGAAAAGAGTTGAGAGAAAGATACATGTCCAATTTCTTGATGTTACAGCGGATGGATACTCGATCTTTAAACATAAGCACAGATGAATAGGTACAAATTCGAGGAAAGGCCAATGAAATAGTTATGCATACACATATGTGTCATTTTATACCTGGTTGTCTGGTTGCATTATTTGTCCTGGTTTCAATTCATTTGAGTAGATTGTTATCCGTGAGCGATACTTGCTACTATTTGTACCCATGCACCAATTTGCATACCTATTTTAGGCATGTAAACCAACCATGACTGAAAATCATGTATATATAATTTACTATGATTCATGGTGAGAAAATCATGATTTAATAAACGAAAGGTGGTTTCTTTTGCTAACAGTACTGAGTATAAATGTAAATCGCAGATCGTACGCTGCTGCTACGGGCTCCACGTTGTTTATGCTAGACAACACAACGGTGCTTGTGTTATCTATAGTTGAAGTCGCAGTTTAATATTCTTTGCTTTATGATTGTGTTATATGTGGTTGAAGGGACATCCTTGTTAGTTTGCATGGTCTATGTAAGAAGAGGCAGTACAATGCTTGTCAAGTTTGTTTATATTCTGATGGCTGTTGAATACGTGAATTTGTTATGTACATAGGTACTAGGCATATGATACTTTACTCATTGATGACATGTAGTTTTAGAGAACTTCTGAAAATTCCAATTCAGGTTTTCTGTGTTCCATTCAGGAAGAACGCATACCGATGCACTGGGGTATAAAATTATCTACTACTTACCTTTGTGTCTCGACATATGCTTGTGATGCATCGTCTTTGCCAGAGGCCAACCTTATCCAAAGATCATAGCGATGCTAAAATGCCTATTGGTTACTCCGCATATTCTCATCTGATTTCTCATATATAGATATTAATTTCCTTTCATGGGAGGCCTTCATTACATTTCAGCGGCTATGGATGTGATTGGCGGTTGAGGGAGGGTCTCCGACTAGAGCAGCGAGGAGCAAGGTGCTCGAGGAAGTTCAGTTTGCCTCTACATCCTCTCTCTTTCCTCCACTTTGTTCTTGCATTTAGATGATCTGATCTGTGATCATGTGTATGTGCATTTATGAGATCTTTTGCTGCTAGGCACAGAGTTTATGGTTACTGAAATTGGGTAATAGAACATGGTTGTTGTGCCTTTTTCCCTTTTTCTTTTGAAATGCAACATGACAAGTAGCCAATGTCATATATCGGGGTTGTAAACCTATTAGATTTGGGACAGAGGAAAGTATGAAGATCTTCTTATTATTGCAAAGTAAAAGTTGATATTAGTGCCAACTTAGCTGATCTGGTCCAAGGGGTATCTCAGCTTTATGAGTTTATAGTATATTTGCATCTAAGAATAAACCTTAGCTTTTAGATAGAATTTATGAGTGAAAGTATTCTGGTGTATACCATCCTTTGTGCAGGATTGTCATGGTTATTGTGTATGTCAATTTTGTTGACAAAATATATCCAAATGATATCTTTTTCGGTGTCTTATGGTAGATATATTTGTTCTGCTGTTTCATGCATTCTTCGGCTTTATGATTAATATTCCTAGATATTTGAACAAAATTTAGCTTTTAAATATACATCCCAGGAAATTTACATTATTACAGTGGGGCACTCCTTTGCGTGGTTTTCAGTATAAGAGATTTAAGCTTTTTTGCAGTATCATTCTCCCTGACGGATTACATGTAGGTTGTTGTTCTAATTACAAGCATGCTTTCAGCTCATGGTTCTTATATTTTTTGTATTTTCTATAGGACAATTTTCTGGATTAATATCTATACTGGAGATCTAGGAGTCCACCCCGAATTCAGTCTCCAAGAAGCCGTTCATCCAGGATCCACCAAAATTCAAATGATATGTGAAAAGCGTGTGCTAGATGTGGCCCCTATCCAGCGTTTTGATCTGTCCACTCAGGTGCTTTTGTCTAGGTGGTAACACAACAAGCTGCTTATCTTATAGAAACTTATTATACGTACAGTCCTATGTTTGTTCTGCTTGCATGTTAGAGAAAGAGCTTCTGCCCCTATGTGAGTAATCCTATGGGAATTAGCAACATTGGATGTAGTTTCAAGCGGGCTGAATCCAATGCAAGTTTTTGGAGCAGTTGGGTTCCAGAACAAACGACTAGGTATTCCTAAAGAGGTCATTCCACTGGTGGCTAGCATAATATCTTCTTGTCGGGACAAGTAAGATGACAGATCATTTCTCAAATCATATGCCGCTGTTCTCAATTTTTATTTCCTCTTCTTTTTTGCTACTTGCCTCACTAACTATGACCTCAACAATCTTTGGTGCAGCGATCCAAGCAAGCAACCATCATTCTACCAGCTCTTGTCATCGCTGAAGAAATTACAGTGGTTACATTGTTACAGAAAGCCTATGACAATTTGTGAGTGTTGTTTGTGCAATATCTTTGGTTTTATGGCAGGTGCATGTATGAATTCAGATGGTAGTGGTCTCCTTGTTTACAGTTATAAGAATAATAAAAATATTGATAATGGTCTTTCCACTATTACAATCTCATAGATTACATTACCGCTTCCATTAGAAAGGAATTGTGGCTCATGGGTTTCTTTGGATGATCTTTTTGATAAACATATTCAAAATAGCATGGTTTAACACATAGGCTTTCTACTACGAGTATCGAATATGTTCTTGCAAAATAAAATTATTTTCATCGACAACATGGCTTTAGCGGGTCTCTGCGCCGTTTTACATGCATATGCCTCAGTAATTGGTACAACCGTTTTTTATTGAGAGACACAACCTTTTCAATACACTTCTATTTTAATTTTTCATAACATCGGCTGTTTTTTGTTTCAACTTTGACTCTATGCTATTAAAATAAACCAAGTATATTAAAATAAACCAACTATATTCATATATGCCTTAGTAATTGGTACAGCCGATTTTTATCGAGAGAGACAACATTTCAAAACGCTTCTATCTTCATTTTTCATACCAACGAATATTTTTTTGTTTTGGCTTTCACTCTATGCTATTAAAATAAATCAACTACTTTAAGATAAACCGGCTATGTTATATCTTTTTTCCTTAGGTTTCCTATCTTTCCCCCTCTTTTTTTCCAAGAAATATATGCATGCCCAAGTTTTTCATCATGATAACCGTGTTTTCAAACTTGCTAAAAAATACAACCAAGCCAACTTTGCTTTCTCATCATCGGCATGTTTTCAAACTTGCTAAAAAATACAGCCAAGCCAGCTTTACTCTCTCATCATCCCAAGAAATATATGCATGCACAAATTTTTCATCATGATAACCATCATTTCAAACTTGCTAAAAAAATACAACCATGCCAACTTTACTACCTCATCATAGTGGCCATTTTTTCAGATTGAACATATTCATATTATGCAAAATTTCCCTTTTCCCAGACTATGGTTTAGTTCAAGGTTCTAGCAGCATGAAATTATTTTCATCGACAACATGTCTTCAGCGGGTCTCTGCGCCATTTGGCGCAACGGGTCAACTAGTAATAATAACTCCAACATATATGTCGAGGCAACAGGGTACCTCAACTCACCGATTAGTGTGGTTAATCTGGCCCAAAGGGACATTAAAATGGGAGGAAGGGATTTTGCAAATGCTGTATTAGAAACCTGGGATGACTCGGACAACATAACGGCTTTAAATGCTCAAAAAGATTTGAGACATCCTGCAAAAATGGTGGCATGACCACTCAACATCACAATATCAATGTTCTGAGACCAGCTATGAACACACGGAAGTAGTGGAAACTGAACTGGGGCATAAAACCAACAATCTTAAAAGTATATGGATTAGTAACACGTCATCCTGATAGATAGATGAGAAGCCTAGTTCTTAATCCCCGTAGAAGAGAAGAGGATGACTCAGATCAGAATGCCATGAGGTATAAGGAGTAAAAAGAGCCTTATGTTCCCTTCCACAATCAATTCCCTTACATAACTAAAGCATTTTTAGACACAACTTCGACCAGTTTGGCTGGGTAATCCTCTGATGATCGGGGCTCACGATACCAACGCTGTCAGGACCCCGATTCCAAGTCACATCGATCTAGCCGGTAACACCTCATATCACTTTGCGGCCTCACGCACGGTATTCCCACGGGTGTCGCCTTACCATGGCCCGGTACCGTTTGTGCCTTTTGGCTCACGTATATGATAGTGTCGCTAGCAGCCATATGACAGAGAACCCGGGCCGACATGGCTAGTCGAGAACCCAAAGCGGCACTAACCCATGGGGACAGGCATACATGAATCGCATCGAGCATGTCGGTCAGCAGCGTGTGAATCCGGGTTGTAGCACTGGGCTAACAGGACTCCGGGAACCTGGGTCATGGCGAGCTAGGCAGGACTCCAGATGTCACCGCGTGACATTTCCCCGAAGGGACAGACACAGGAACGAAGTGAAACACATGCCGGCTAGTCAAGTGTCCTGAGTAGTAGTGCTGGGCTAGCAGGACTCCGGTGAACCGGGCTGTAGCGGACTACTATGGCTCAGGGAGGCACTAGACTACATTTCCCCATAAGAGAGGCTGCCAAGGATAAACAACTAGATTGTCGGATCCCACACATACCAAGCATTTCAAACATACACACAATATGCTCGATATGTGTAAATACTACATGGCATCACAACATAACTCTACGACTCAAAGTATTTATTCATTAGGCTCCGAGGAACGAGATATTACAAACATGGGACTCTCGACCCAGCATTCAGAACATACAAGTCAAACACATGCGGAAGCTTAACATGTCTGAGTACAGACAACTATAAATGAAAAAGGCTAAGAAGCATGACTATCTACCAGATCCTGCCGAGGGCACAAGATCGTAGCTGAGGTATCAAGCTAAACATCGAAGTCCACGCGGAACTACTAGCGAGAGTGACGTCTCTCTGCAAAACATAAAATAGGAAAACGTGAGTACAAATGTACTCAACAAGACTTACATCAGAACTAACTACATATGCATCATTATCAACAAAGGGGGTGGTGGAGTATGACTGCAGCAAGCCAGCTTTGACTCAATGGCTATCCTACACTACAACTGCAAGTAACTCTTTTGAGGTGGCGCACACGAGTCCACATATTCACCATATCAATACACCACTATGGATCCGCTCCCGTCTCCCTACGAGAATGCCATCCATCGCACTCACGCTTATCTTGCGCATTTTAGAGTATCCACTTTCACTTGTCTATGAACTGATATAGGCAACCCATAAGTCCTTTACCGCGGACACGGCTATTCGAATAGATCATTTATAACCCTGCAGGGGTGTACTACTTCACACACGCTCTCGCCACTTACCGCCATATACACGTCACGTATCTCGGCAACCTTCAAGCGCAAGCCTGGCAAGGGTGTCGGCCACGGCCTACCTAAACACTCAAGTCCCTAGTCTAGGTTTATCGCCTATTCGGGTTACATCCGCAGGGAGTCCGGCCGAGGTTTCCACTAACGGCCCCGAACGATGTGTGCAGGGTTCCCGAGACACCAAACGGGCGAATCGGTACACCGTGCCACGTGCCTACCGCAACACAGCCCACCCCTAAGGTCAGCGCTGCGCGCGGCCCCTAGCATGGTACAAACACCAGAAACTACTTTGCAACTCCCGAACAAAGGACAAGGGTGGTTAAGAAGCCGAGAGAGTCAATTAAGGATCCCAATGTGTGGTAGTAACTGTTTCATGGATCACAAACACAGGCTGAGTTCACGAGGACGGCTGCAATGAGACAACCCACCATGTACTCCTACATGGCCTCTCACCGCTACCTTTACCAAATCATGTTCACACACTTAGCTCACACGCAGATGAGACATGTTCACACACCATTCCAATTCATTCTGATGAATCGGACCTGACTCAACTCTAAGCGATGGCGGGCATGACAAACAAGCATGAATGAGTAGGCACAACAGGCTCAAACAACTCCTACTCATTCTAGTGGGTTTCATCTAATTCTTGTGGAATGACAGTCATGAAGAGGATAAAGGGGTTCAGCTACCGCAGCAAATAAGTAATGATGAATCGTTGTTGTCCTAATGTAGTAAAAGAGAGCAGGAGCGAGAGAGCGGGATTGTATCGGAATGAACAAGGGGTTTTGCTTGCACAGCACTCCACGAAGATATTATAGCTCTTCATCGGTGTCATCGAACTCATCGTCGTAACCACGTCTATCGAGAGGGGACAAACACCGCCAACTGAGAAAGAACACAATCAATGCAATGCCACAATATGATGCATGATCATGACATGGCAATATGCTGTGATTTGAACTAATGCATCTAGCTATGATTTAAATGAAGTTGGGTTGAATACATGATTCAAATTCCAACTCCATATATGATTATTTAAATGCCCTTTATTTGTTTTGTCCAAAACAGAGGACAAACATTGTTCATACATGCATGAAAATGGTACAGATGGAATCCTTGAATTTTTCTGATAATTTTTCATATATAATTTATTTCATTCTCAGCTATGGTTGAATTTCTATGAATTTTTGAAGTTTGCAACATTTTTTGGAATTTCCTGAATAATAATAAATCCAGAAAATGAGTTATTGCGTCAGCATTAGGTCATGCTGACCTCAGTAGGTCAACAGGGGCTGGCCCGGGTCAAACCTGACCCGGTGGGGTCCAGTCGATGGCTGAAACTGGTTAGTGTCAATAAGATGTGGTAGGGTCAGCAGACCGCGTCACCACGGTCAACTTCTGGCGCATGGGTCCCCGGATTTTAAACTAATCTAACAGAAACAAAGCGAGGTTAATTAGGGCGTGGGCCATGTAGTCGGTGAGCATGTGGGTTAGATAGTGGCCTCATTAGCCGCTAATGACGTGTCCACGTCATCCCAAAAGCAGCGTTAGCCGTCGGCGCTAAATGTACACGACGGGTTGCCTGTCCGGCCGATTCCGAACGAGCTCGCAGGTCTCTGCGGACGCAGCGCGACGAGCCGCGTCGATCGGTGGTGGTGGTTGGTGCTAGGGCGGCCGGAAACGGCAACGGCGGCGAGTGAGGCGGCGGCCAGAGCTCGGCTTCATGCGGCTGTGGCGCTAGATCAACCAGGCGAGTGCGTAGAGGGGCTAGGCGACCTCTTGGAGGCACCAGGAGCGCGATACGGTGCAAGGGCGCGGGTGGTTCGTGCTCAGGCCACGGCAGCGACAAAGCCGGGCGGCGGTGGGTTTCGGTCATTGGCGAAGCGGCAGCTACGGCGTGCAAATGAGAAAACGGAGAGGGGGAGGATGATCAGGGGCTCATGGGGAGTGCAATGGTGGCCTCGGCGTGCTCGGGGAGGCACCGGGGCAAGCGGGGCGGCGAGAGGGATCTCCGGCGGCCGGCGACGGAGTTGATGAAGATGGCGGCAACGCAGGGCCTCCGGCGAGGCGCGCCTCGGTGGGGAGGAAGAGGGGTCGAGGCGGGCTCGTGGGCACGCCGGAGAAGCGAGGGGAGGCGGTGGCTACGAGGGCGAGCGGCGGCGACGAGCTCGCTCGTCTTCGGGAGAGGGAGCGAGAGAGGCGAGGCTGGGAGAGAGGGGAGCGGTCGAGGGGGTCCAGGGGGTAACGTGGCGACGTCCTGGGCGACGAGGGGGTAGCCAGGCAGGCAGCTGCCGGCGTGGCACGCCAAGCGCCAGGAGTTGTCTTCTCCTCTGCCTTCTGGCAAGAGGAGGGTGATGACTGGCAGCGGTGGGTTGGTGGGCTGGGCCAACTGGGTCAGCTTCAGGTAAGTGGCTGGGCTTCTCTCTCTCTCTGTCCTTTCTAATATACTCTGTTTTTCTATTTTTCTGCTTTATGTTTGCAAATAAAATACCAACCAAAACACTTTGGTTAATTCTGTAAATTTTTGTGAGGAATATTTGAATTATTTTCAAACCACACAATAAATTTCAGAATATTTGGAGCAACCAATATTTAATTGTAACTTTTAAACTCCAACTCAAATACCATAATGATTTAATTCATGACCAAAATGTCCTGGAAAAATATGCATCCTCTCTGGTAGAGGCTTTCACCTTTTTCCATAAATCATGAACATTTTAAAAGGATATTTTGAGGTCATTGAAAATATTTTGGTTGAACCTATTTAAACATGATGACATGAATGCTTATGCAGAGTCAGGCAAGGACTAAGCTAGGGCTGTGACACTTTTTCAACTTTCACGCAATACATGAGTGTGAGCCATGGATATAACACTATAGGTGGAATAGAATATGTTGGTTGTGGAGAAGACAAAAAGAAGGAGATAGTGTCACATCAACTACGCAAATTAACGGGCTATGGAGATGCCCATCAATGGATATCAATGTGAGTGAGTAGGGTTTTCCATGCAACGGATGTACTAGAGATATAAGTTTATGAATGCTCAAAAAGAAACTAAGTGGGTGTGCATCCAACTCGCTTGCTCATGAAGACCTAGGGCAATTTGAGGAAGCCCGTCATTGGAAAATACAAGCCAAGTTCTATACTGAAAAATTCACACTAGTATATGAAAGTGATAACATAGGAGACTTTCTATCATGAAGATCATGGTGCTACTTTGAAGCACAAGTGTGGAAAAAGGATAGTAGCATTGCCCCTTCTCTCTTTTCTCTCATTTTTTTGGTGGGCTTCTTTGGCCTCTTTTATTTTTCTGAAGTTCGGAGACTCATCCCAACTTGTGAAGGAATCATAGCTTCCATCATCCTTTCCTCGCATGGGACAATGCTCTAATAATGATGATCATCACACTTTTATTTACTTACAACTCAAGAATTACAACTTGATACTTAGAACAAAATATGACTCTATATGAATGCCTCCGGTGGTGTACCGGAATGTGCAATGATCTAGCGTAGCAAATGACATAAAAAATGGACAAGCCATGTAAACATCATGCTATCTATCTTACGTTCATGCAAGGCAATATGACAATGATGGTATGTGTCATACTAAAACAGAATGGTGGAAGTTGCATGGCAATATATGTCGGAATGGCTATTGAAATGCCATAATATGTAGGTATCGTGGCTGTTTTGAGGAAGGGTATATGGTGGGTTTAATGCACCGGTGAAAATTGCACGGTACTAAAGAGGCTAGCAAATGGTGGGAAGGTGAGAGTGCGTATAATCCATGGACTCAACATTAGTCATAAATAACTCAAATACTTATTGCAAAAATTTATTAGCTATCAAAACAAAGTATTAGACGCATGCTCCTAGGGAAGAGGTTGGTAGGAGTTAACCATCTTGCGCTCCCGACCTCCCCATAAAGAATGACAATCAATAAAGGGATTGCATTTTTGTCCCTAGTTGGTTCCTACCCACGGGTTTTGCCCTTACTTTTTGAGCTTGCTTAGTTTTGCCCTTACTTTTTTTGCCAAGGTCGCTCGAATGCCCTTCCGTCACCGTGCCGTCTGGTAAAAACCCTTTGACCATTTTTTGGGACCAAAGTGCCCCTGGTAGCTGGCAAAGAGGGTATGACACTTACATGCGGGACCCACTAAGAAAATAAACATACTTGATCCTCTCTCTTACATGTGGAACCCACGCAAAAAAAGAAAAGATATGAAAGTCCCCTCTCTCACTTACGTGTAGGGCCCACAAAAAATATAAAAAGCCAAACGTGTCCAACTTATCCCTCTCTGACAAACTTAATTATCAAATAAAGGGTAAATTACTCAATATGCCCCACCTGTTAGTGATATAGTGTACCTAACATAATTTAATTATGGCGTAAAGTAATGCGCCAAGTCACCTCGCCGGAGATTAGAGCCGGCTGCTACTTCTTGAGCTTGCTTTACTTTTTCCCTTGAAGAGGAAAGGGTGATGCAGCAAAGTAGAGATAAGTATTTCCCTTAGTTTGAGAACAAAGGTATCAATCCAGTAGGAGACAACGCACAAATCACCAATACCTGCACAAACAATCAAACAACTTGCACCCAACGCGATAAAGGGATTGTCAATCCCTTCACGGTTACTTGCAAAAGTGCGATCTGATAGAGATAGATGAAAGTAAACAAACGGTAAAGTAAATATTTTTGGTATTTTTGGCTTATAGATCGGAAAGTAAAAGATTGCAAAATAGTAGATCGAAAACTTATATGACGAAAAATAGACCCGGGGGCCATAGGTTTCACTAGAGGCTTCTCTCTTGAAGGAAAATAATACAGTGGGTGAACAAATTACTGTCGAGCTATTGATAGAAAAGCGCAAACTTATGACGATATCCAAGGCAAGTATTATGAATGTAGGCATCACATCCATGTCAAGTAGACTGACTCCTCCCTGCATCTACTACTATTACTCCACAGATCAACCGCTATCCAGCATGCATCTAGAGTATTAAGTTCATAAGAACGGAGTAACGCCTTAAGTAAGATGACATGATGTAGAGGGATAAACTCAAGCAATATGATGGAAACCCCATCTTTTTACCCTTGATGGCAACAATACAATACGTGTCTCGCTACCCCTACTTTTTCACTAGGTGAGATCACCGCAACATTGAACCTAAAACTAAGCACCTCTCCCATTGCAAGAAGAACCGATCTAGTTGGCCAAACCAAACTGATAATTCAAAGATAAATACAAAGATATCAAATCATGCATATAAGAATTCAGAGAAGGTTCATTTAATAGTCATAGATAAAATGATCATAAATACAAAATTCATCGGATCTCGACAAACACACAACAAAAGAATATTACATCGGATAGATCTCCAAGAACATCGAGGAGAACATGGTATTGAGGATCAAAGAGAGAGAAGAAGCCATCTAGCTACTAGCTATGGACCAGTAGGTCTGTGCTAAACTACTCACGCTTGGTCGGAAGGGTAATAGGGTTGATGTAGAAGCCCTCCGTGATCGAATCCCCCTCCGGCAGGGTGCGAGAAAAGGTCCCTAGATGGGATCTCACGCGTACAGAAGGTTACAGCGGCGTAAAAGTATTTTGGTGGACCTTTCTGGTCGTTTGGGAATATTTCCGAATTTATAGGCCAAGAATTAGGGTTGGAGGAGCTCTGAGGGGCCCACAAGCCCTTAGGGCGCGCCCCCTAGGTCGCTCCCCTTAGGCTTGTGGCCTCCTCGGGACTCCTCTGACTTCATCTCCAGGTCCTACGTGTGTCTTCTGGTCCAAGAAAAATCATCGCGAAAGTTTTATTACGTTTGGACTCCGTTTGATATTCGTTTTCTACAAAACTTGAAAACAAGGAAAAGTAGAAACTGGCGCTGGGCTCTGGGTTAATAAGTAATCCCAAAATAATATAAAATAGCATATTAATGCATATAAAGCATCCAAAACAGATAATATAATAGCATGGAACAATAAAAAATTATAGATACGTTGGAGATGTATCAGTTATCACCATTATATCTATGTTCTAGATCCGATCTTGCAAGTCATATTCTCCTATTACGTGTTATGATCCATAAACCCCGGAGTAATAGTATTCAGGATACTTTCCGACGATAACCATAGTTTGAGGAGTTCACGTATTCACTATGTGTTAATGCTATGTTCCGGTTCTCTATTAGAAGGAGGCCTTAATTTCCCTTAGTTTCCATATGGACCCCGCTGCCACGAGAGCGTAGGACAAAATATGTCATGCAAGTTCTTTCCATAAGCACATATGACTATTTACGGAATACAGGCCTACATTATATTTATGAACTGGAGCTAGTTTTGTATCACCCTAGGTTATGACCGTTATATGATGAATATCATCCAATGATTCCACCGATCCAATGCCTACGATTTTCCTAGATATTGATCTTGCTAAGTTACTACTACTATTGTTATTGCTACACTTGATATAAAACCATTGCTATCAGTGTTACCGTTACAATTGATGTTTCTACTACTATCAAATCTATCATATTACTGTGCTATCACTTTGCTGCAGATCATTAATCTCCAGGTGTGCTTGAATTGACAACTCGGCTGCTAATACTTGCAAATATTCTTTGGCTCCCCTTGTGTCGAATCTATAAATTTGGGTTGAATACTCTACCCTCGAAAAATGTTGCGATCCCCTATACTTGTGGGTTATTGGTAACCTATTGACATAGTGCCCACTGCCAGTTGCTGTTTTTTGCTTGTTTTTTACTTCGCAGAAAATCAATACCAAACGGAGTCCAAATGCAGCGGAACTTTTTGGAGATTTTTTCTGGACCAGAAGACACCTGTTGGGCCAAAGAAGCACCAAAGAGGGGCTCCCAGGGGAGCACAACCCACCAGGGCGTGCCCACGTGGGTTGTGCCCACCTCGGTGGCCTCCCGCACCGCCTCTTCACTCTATAAATCCCCAAATATTCTAGAAACCCTAGGGGAGTCGACGAAACACAATTCCAGCAGCCGCAAGTTCCAGAACCACGAGATCCAATCTAAACACCATCACGGAGGGGTTCATCATCCTCATTGGTGCCTCTCCGATGATGCGTGAGTAATTCATCATAGACCTAGGAGTCTCTTTTGATTTTCAATACAATGGTCTCTTGGAGATCTATTTGATGTAACACTTTTTGCGGTGTGTTTGTTGGGATCTGATGAACTTTGAGTTTATGATCACATCTATATCCATGAAAGTTATTTGAGTTTTTGATCTCTTATATGCATGATTATTTATAGCCTCGTATTTCTTCTTCAAATCTTTGGTTTAGTTAGGCTAACAAGATCGATTTTTCCTGCCATGGGAAGAGGTGCTTTGTGATGGGTTTGATCGTGCGGTGTTCTTTCCCCGTGACAGAAGGGGCAGCAAGACACACATGTTTCGTTGCTATTAAGGACAACAAGATGTGGGATATTCCTACATGAATAGATCTTGTCTACATCATGTCATCGTTCTTATTGCATTACTCCATTTCTCCATGAACTTAATACACTAGATGCATGCTAGATAGCGGTCGATGTGTGGAGTAATAGTAGTAGATGCAGGCAGGAGTCGTCCTACTAATCTTGGACGTGATGTCTATATATTGATCATTGTCTGGATATAGTCATACTATTCAATTTTATATCAATTTCCCAACAGTAATTCGTTTACCCATGGTGTACTATTTCTTCAAAGAAACCACTAGTGAAATCTACGGCCCCAGGGTCTATTCTTTATCATATTTGCTTTCCGATCTATTATTTTCCTTTGAGATCTATTTTTATTTGCATTTATTTTCAGATCAATTATTCCAAAAACCCAAAAATACTTTGCTGCATTTTATTTACATCTTTTATTCGTGTTTATTTGAGATCTATTTATCCAATCTATAACAAATTTTATCCCGTCAACTTGACAATTTCTCGCGCCGTTACCCGAAAAGGGATTGACAACCCCTTATAAGCGTCGGGTTGCAAGTATTTGTTCTTTGTGTGCATGTACCGTTTACATAGTGTTGCTTGGTTCTCCTACTGGATTTATACCTTGGTTTCATAACTGAGGGAAATACCAACCGTAGTTGTGCTGCATCATCCCTTCCTCTTGGGGGAAATACCAGCGTAGTTCAAGCGACATCAAAAGGAATTTCCGGCGCCGTTGCCGGGGAGACATCATCAACATCTATCAGGTTCCTAACCACAAATCTCATCTCCCTGCAATTTACATTATTTGCCATTTGCCTCTCGTTTTCATCTCCCCCACTTCATGAAAATTTGTCGTTTTATCGCCCTCTTTTTCGTTCGCCTTTTTCTCGTCAGATCTGTTTTTGTGTGCAATATTGTTTGCGTAGTCACGATGTCAAGAAAATACCAAGTTGTGTGATTTTTCAAATACCAATAATAATGATTTTATTAGCACTCTGATTGCTCCTCCCGCCACTAGTGCGGAATCTTGCGATATTTAATGCTGCTTTGTTGAATCTTGTTATGAAAGAGCAATTTTTCGGTACTCCTAATGAGGATGCTGCGTCCCATCTAAATACATTTGTGGAATTATGCCATATGCAAAAGAAAAAAGATGTGGACAATGATATTGTGAAGTTGAAATTATTTCCTTTCTCTTTGCGGGATCATGCAAAAAATTGGTTTTCTTCTTTGCCTCGCAATAGTATTGATTTTTGGGATAAGTGCAAAGACGCTTTCATTACTAAGTATTTTCTGCCAACAAAAATTAATTCCCTTAGGACACAAATCATGAATTTTAAGCAACTTGAGCATGAACATGTTGCGCAATCTTGGAAAAAATGAAATTGATGATAAGAAATTGTCCTACTCATGGTCTAAATCTTTGGATGGTTATACAAAAAAATTTATGCGGGATTGAATTTTGTTTCTAGAAATCTTTTAGATTCCACCGCAAGTGGTACTTTTATAGAAAGTACTTTGGGTGAAGCTACTAAATTGCTTGATAATATTATGGCTAATTATTCACAATGGCATACCGAAAGAGCGCCTACTAGTAAGAAGGTTAATTCGATTGAAGAAATTAGTACGTTGAGTGAAAACGTTGGTGCTCTTATGAAATTGGTTGCTAATAAAAGTGACCCTATTGATCTTTATGATGTGCCTTTGTCTACTTTGATTGAGAAAAATAATGACCCCCTAGATGTGAATTTCTTCTCGTGAAACAATTTTAATAACAATGCTTATAGAAGTAACTTTAATCCTAGACCTTTTCCTGGAAATTCCTCTAATAATTATGGTAATTCCTATGGTAATTCTTCTTAAAATAATAATAGGAACACCTCTGTTCTTGAGAATAATATTAAAGAATTTATAAATTCTCAAAAGGTTTTCAACACTTCGATAGAAGAAAAATGAGTAAGATTGATGATATGTCTAGAAGCATTGATAGAATTTCTCACGACATAGAAAATATCAAGTTGAAACTTTTTGTACCCAAGGATGATGAATAAATTATAGATTTATATGTTTCTATGGATGAAAGTAAGAAAAGAACCGCTATGATTAGAGCTAAAACATAATTTATAGAAAGAGGGTTTCTAGTGATTGCTTTCATAAAAATGATGAAGATCTTAAAATGATTTGTGTTTCTTCTGTCGATTCCTTGTTTAGTAAAATTTAGATTGATGATAAAGGGTCTGAATAAGAGTCAACTTTAGCTAGAAGGCATCTCACTAATTCGGATGGTGAAAATCTTGTTGAGAAAATTGATAAAAGTGGGTTTGGAGAGGTCCAAACTTTAACTAGTGATGTGCCCACTCTTTTGTATTGCAAAGACTTTAATTACGATAATTTTCTTTGATTGAGTGTATTTATTTGTTGCAATCCATGATAATTTCACCCCATGCTTATGAACAAAATAAAGCTTTTACTAAACATATCGTAGATGCCATGATGAAAGCTTTGGAAGAAAAGTTGGAATTAGAGATTTCAATTCCTAGAGAATTACATGATGAATGGAACCTACTATCAAAGTCAAGATAAAAAATTATGAGTGTTTTGCTTTATGTGACTTGGGTGCTAGTGTTTCCACAATTCCGACATCTTTATGTGACGTGCTTGGTCTTACCGATATTGAAGAATGTTCTCTTAATTTGTACTTGGCGGATTATACTATTAAAAAGCCTACGGGGAGAATTAATGATGTTTTTATTCTTGCAAATAGGAATTATGTGCCCATACATTTTATAATTCTTGATATTGATTGCAATCCGTCTTGTCCTATTATACCTGGTAGACCGTTTTTACGCACTATAGGTGTCATGGTTGATATGAAAGAAGGCAATATTAAATTTCAATTTCCCCCAAGGAAGGGTATGGGACACTTCCGTAGAACAAGAATTAGGCCACCATATGAATCAATCATAAGGGAATCCTATGGATCTAGAACCAAATATGACAATACTTGAATCTATGCAACATGCCTAGCTAGGGGCATAAAACAATAGCCCTCGTTGGGAGGCAACCCAATGAATAAATTTTATTTTTGCCTTGTTCTTTCTGTTCTTGAGTGTTTGAACAATTATGCTAATATTATTATTGTGTTTTTAATGTATTAATTAGTGTTTGTTCCATGTAAAGCCTTTGGGATCATGTTGAATGATAGTTGATTTGATCTTGTTGAAAAACAGAAAAATTTGCACCGAGTGTCGGTGTACAAAAGTAGGGGCTCTCCTTTTGACCCCTTTACTTGTGCATGGGCAGTCAGAGCCGCACCCGCGGCCACACTTACAAGGCAGAGGGGGAAGCCAGAGGGAAACCGAAGCACAAGACGAACATGGCAACGCCAAGACCAGAAGGACTAAAGAGCAGAGAGGCGAGGTGGACTCCCCCCGGCAAGACCCTTGTCGGGGCGGCCTAAGCGGCCCCGGCAAGAGCTTTGCCGGGGCAACTTGCCCAACGCCAGCAGAGCGAGCCACCCTTGAGCCCAAGGGTTCCAAACACCGTCAACAATTACATTGGAACCAGGGCTCGGGAGGCACCTCCATGGTGTCATGCATATCTTTGTCAAGATCATAGATACACAAGATTAGATGAGGGTTAGAAGACGACGACCCTCGGCAAGGCCCTTGCCGAGGAAAGCAACAAGGCCCCCGGCAAGATCCTTGCCGGGGACGACTACGACGCCGCGGCAAGACCTTTGCCGAGGACATTGGTGGGGCCGCAGCCGGACCCGCGCCTACCAAGACTCCACCGCCATTCCCATGTAGCTGCCAGCCCAACCAGTTGGGCAAGCACCTGCATGGCGACATGCGGCTTCCAAGTCAACTCAGCAAGCACCTGCGTGGTGGAATGTAGATCTTTGTGAAGACCCTACCATCGCGCCACCTCAGCTGCCTGCCTACCTACATGGCACCGCACGCATCGCTGGCTCGGGCGCGTGTCAAAGCAAGGCGGGGCGGCGACCGACGGGACGGGCCCCATTCCCGTCCCCAATAAAGCAAGGGGACACCTAAGCGATGCATTAAATGCGTCTTGTCCTGTAATACGGGCAATAAGCTCATCATACTGTAGACCTTTCCACCTCCTGTATGCCACTGTGGCGGCCCCTTTTGACTATAAAAGGAGGCCCGAGGCATACTGAGGGGGGATTCGGCTCTTTGGAACTACGCAGCCACCGTAGCTAGTTCGAGAGCTCAAGAACACTCTGAAATACACACCAAAGCAGGACTAGGGTATTACGCATCCTCGCGGCCCGAACATGGGTAAATGATCTTTGTGCTAGCTCCTAAACCTGCTCTTCTCACAACCCCGCGCCCGCCAACCGTAGAAGGGATTCCAGTGATCCCATAGGTGTCGTTTCCCTGACATCTTTGGCACGCCAGGTAGGGGGCGCAATTGTGATAATCTGGTTTAGCAGCCAGCTTAGCAGTTCATCATGGCTTCTAAAGAATAAGACGGCCAAGAGAATGGCGCCGCCTGCAAGCGCGAAGGGCGCCAGTGCGGCGACGGGAAAGCTAAGTCATGCCGAACTTTAAATATTTCCTTTTTATATAAGTTTATTCCCCTCGGATATCTCGTTCTTTGTATGGAAAACCTGCACGCAATGGGGCCATTCCGCTATTGGCAACGCCCTTACTCTGTTTCGAGTCCGCTCAATAGCTTAAGCGGCCGCGTCGAGAACGACAGGGTGGCCTTCCGCAATTGGCAACGCTCTCGATTCTGACTCGAGTCAAGCTCGACAGTTCGAGCAGCCGCATTGAGAGCGGTAAGGTGGTTTGCCTGGCAGCAAGCACACCCGACAAGCTATCAAGGATCCATCCTTGAGGTGCCGCGGCTTGGGTCTACGCGCCGGCCAGCCTACCCAAAGAAATGTAGGGTGGACATACAGAGAGAGATTGAACAGGAAAATAATATGCGTCGATTTAAAAGTATCGCAGAGTTATATTACATCACTTGTTGCCGCAGTTATAAATAGAGATAAAAAAATTCTTGGTAATGAACTTCCAGCAGCGATAAGAAATGGGGTGCCTAGTCCCGGCGTTGGCCCTCTACCCTCTGGACTCCATCGATGCGGCTGATGATGGTCTCGATACGCTCGATGAGCGGCACGAGATCCACATCCCCCGGCAAGCTCTTCAGCGCAGCGTCGAAGTCGAGGTTGGGATTCCAGTATGCCACCTTGGTGAGAACCTTGGTCATGGCACCCCGGCAAAGCCTCCGGGCCTCATTGGCCAGGAAAGTCGCCCTGGTGGAGCGAAAATGCTCCAGGGCTCCGAGAACACCCTAGAAGAACAGGGTCAGCTAGGCGTTGGGGCTCGCGTTGCGCTCCGGGGTGTACTTCACATTTGGCATCCCCATGGTGGCCAGTTGCATGGTGATCCTGCCGGCGACATCTTTGAGGCGGCTGATCCAGCGGTTCTTGCCCTCCACAAAATCCTTGTGGTTCGCGGCTTCGTTCTTCTGCAGCTGCTTCTTGGCCTCCAGATCATTAGCCAGGGTCCCCTCCCGGGCCTTGGCCTCCGAGAACGTCCTCTCAAGACCCTCCAGCTTCAGCTTCAGATCTTTGATGGAGTCATTGGCCTTGGAGAGCTGCTCGGCCTTGCCGAGGACTGCGCCCTGCGCCTCCACCGGGGCAACGTTGAGCGTGTCCTTCTCTTTGGCCAGCTTCAGGGCCTGATCCTTCAGCCCGTCCCACTCCACCTCCAGCTCTATTACCTTGTCGGCGTGAGCCAGAGCCTGGGCATCGAGTGACTCCTTGTGCCTCTGCTCCAGCTCCTGGGTCCACTTCACGATAAGCTTCTCCACCTCCTCGTCCTTGCCACGGAGCGTTGCGGAGAGCCTCTCCTCGCGCGCGGAAAGGTCCTCCTCCTAGGAGTTTAGCGCAACCTGCTGCTGGTGCCCAGCAGCCTTGGCCTGAGAGGCCTCCTGCTTCGCCAGTTCCTGGGCCTTCTTGATGTCAGCCTGCTTCATGACGAGCGCCAGGTCGTGCTCAGCCAGCATGCCCTGGGCGGCCTTCAGGTCCTTGTGGGCCTAGCGGAACCAAGCCTGCGCCTCGGCGACACGCCCCTCGAGGTCCGCCTCCTCCTTGTCCACCACGGCCATCCTGGACTTGGCCTTGTCCAGGCGGGCACGGTGAAGCGCCTGGAGCTTCAGGAAGTTGGCGCTCATTGCCCGAAGGAGCCGCTCTTCCTGGGAACCGCCGCCACTAGCGCTCGGCTGGTCAACAACCTCAAGCCTGGCAGCGGCGAGCACTTCGTCGTCAAACACCTCCCCCTCGACGGGCGCCCCGGTGCTCGCCATCCCTGGGAGGTGGACGAACAGGTCATCGCTCACCTTTAGATACCTACCGGAGCCAGAGGCAGCGGAGGAGGAGGGTTGGTCGTCAACCACCTCCTCCTCAGCAGCGGCCTTGCTGGCCTCCCCGGCAGGCCCCTTGCCGGTCTCCTCGGCGGCAGCCTTGCCCGGTTCCCTGGCGGACCCCTTGGCGGCGCCCTCAGCAGCATCCTTGGCGGCCTCCTCGGTGGCGATCTTCTCGGCCTCCGCCTCGGCATCTTTGGCGACGTCCTTGATGACGGTGTCTATGTCCTCCCGGTCCGCCGAGGGAGGATCTGGATACCGAGAAGGGGATGAGGCGAAGCCGAGGCCAAGATTCAGAAAGAACAGAAAAAGAACAGGGACGGAAAGCGAGTGACTTACCCGTGCCGGGTTGGGAAGAAGAGGCCCCCTCCCCGCCAACATCTTGCGCTGAGGCGAAGCCACCAGCGCCTGAGTTTGCCTCCTCCTCCTCCTCCGTGTGCATTGGCTCGGTGCCTGGCGCCCTTGCTGGGGACGCCCCTGGGGGCGGCGTGGTCGATGGGGGGCGTGTTGGGAGTAGCCCTCGGTGGCTCCTCCTGCTGCTGCCCTCATCCTACAACCACGACAAGGTCAGCGCCAAAGGATTGTACCCCCGACACACATCGACGAGGGGTGAGTGATGAGCTTACGCTGGGGGCTGTGCCGGGGGCTGCTGTCCGGGCTGCTCAACACCACCAACGGTGTACCAGAAGTACCTGCCGGGGGCTGACCGCTCGCCGAAGCCCTGGCCCTCTTCACCCTCTGGGCTAGTGTCTCCACGTCCCTACAATGAAAGAAACAAATCAAGATAAGCGGCATGGTTCGAGGAGGCAGAGATGGCAACAAAAAGGGAACAAGATACTTACTCGTCCTCCGCATCCTCCTCTGTTGCCTTCCTCTTCCTCCTTGGGCTAAGGGACCCAAAATCGAAGACAACCTCCGTGTTGTCATCTGCGGGAGGAGGGGAAGCGGATGGGGTCGGTGGACGCTTGGACGAAGCAGAGCCAGTTGCCTTCTTCTTCGCCACCGCGGCTTTCACTACTTTCCTCGCCGCTGCGGCCCTTGTCTGGTGCACGGACGCCCCCTGGGTTTGCTGCAGCTGCGCGGCCCTGCCAGGCCGGACCGGCTCGCTAGAGCTGGCCCGCCGCAGGCCTCGCCCTCTCCCCGTTGCCGGGGGGTCGACAGTCTCGACCTCCTCCTCTGACGGCTTGTCAACCACATCTTCGATGAGAGGGGCCCCAGTGCCGGCACTACTAGCCTCCCCAGAGGCCTCCGCCCACTGGGCGAGGTCCTTTTCCTCCGCCTCCGTCGTGGCCTTGTCCTCCACGCCGCCGGTGCTGCCGGCCTCCCTGGCAAGCTCTGCCTCCGTCGCCCTTGCGGCGATGTAGTCCAGCTCCGCCTGGGTGGAGTCCTGGACGAGCCGCGGTTCGGCAATGACATACTTCTCCTCCAAGGTGTGAAAAAACTCCTGCACTTGATCCTCCGGCGGCTCGGCCCAAGTTGAGACAAGGCCGTGCGCGTTGAACTCTGGCATCATGGCGATGATGTCGTTTCAGCGCGAGTTATTGCTCAGAGGACCACCCCCACTGGCAACCCGAATAAGGGCCCCTTGGTGACCTTGCCGGTTTTGGCAGCCATGTCGGACCGCTCGACCTTGCCGTCGCGGTTCACGTCGAGCTGGAAGAGCCGCTGGCAGAAGTGGGCATGCCCCAACACCGTGAAGTTGTGGTCGAGGCCGGGGCGAAGCCCCATGATGTCGGCTGCGTTCGTAGAGAGCCAGGTCAGCCTCCCCTTGTTATGCAGCGGAGCGATTCGTCGGTGGATGAAATCTGCCCCGGTCATCTCAAGGGTGAGCCCGGCCTCGGTGAGGCGGAGAATCCTGGTGGTGGCAACCGTGAGCTTCGCGTCGTCGGCGTCGACATTGCTCCAGTCATTTCGACGAACCGGCGGCGCCTGGCGAACCCGGCAGAAATCTTGTGGATCATCTTCCTCAATCCAGCACCACCGGCCCCGCCACTCCTCCCACCTCTCCTTCTGAGCACCCTCCGGGTATGTCCCCTTGGACCTTGGGATCCAGGCGACGCAACCGGAAATGGCGCCCCCCTTTTCGATCCGAGAGAAGAAGTAGTGGCGGAAGAGCGCCATGTTGGGATGCACCCCGGCGAAACCCAGAGGTGCACAAAAAGTGCCATGCACGCCACGGCATTTGGAGTAAAATCCAGAAGGTGGAAGCCGCAGGTGTGCATGATGTCATTGAAGAAATCAGAGAAGGGGGCAGAGGCCGAAGGAGAAGTACTCGACGAAGAATGGGTACCGATTTGGGCTGGCTTCGGCGAAAGTGGCGGGGATGACGCTCGTGGCCAGATGTCCGTCGTCTCGCCCCCCGTGTTGCACCCCCACAGGTGTTTGAAGTAGTCCCGGAGTTCGGCCGCGTCGACCATCGACGGAAACTGGGTGTGCTGCATCCGCCGCACCGCCAACTCGCTCTCCGGCGGCTCCTTCTCCCCGGCATCCTTGGCCGCCCCCTTGCCTCTGCTGGTTTTGGGCGCCATGGCGGTTGAGGAGGACAAAGGCGCGGCGTCGGCGAGAGGGGGCAAAAGCTCAAGAGAGAGAGGAAAAAGGGGACGGCGGTTCCAAGATTGGAGAAGGCGCAGGCGGTAAATGAGCAGCGCACCCGCGGTTATTCCTTTTTACAGGGAAGGCGCGGGCCGCCTCTTTTCCCATTAACTGCGATGTGACGCATGCGTGCGGAGACCGCCCCGCGCATGACCCCCATGTCACGCACGACCCTCCATGTCGCCGGTTCAACGCGGGTCGTGGAGAAGCGCAGCGGATGAAAAGCTACTGCTGTAAAATCCACCCCACCTGCCCGCGCACCGTTCTGGGCCTAGGCCAACAACACGTCGCTCTTATGTGTGGCCCAGGCCCGGGGGCTCCTGCCGGTTTACAAAAGTAGGGGCTCTCCTTTTGACCCCTTTTCTTATGCACGGGAAGTTAGAGCCGCACCCGCGGACACACTTAACAAGGCAGAGGAGGGAAGCCAGAGGGAAACCGAGGCACAAGACGAACAAGGCAACGCCAAGACCAGAAGGACTAAACAGCAGAGAGGCGAGGTGGAACCCCCGGCAAGACCCTTGTCGGGGCGGCCTAAGCGGTCCCGGCAAGAGCTTTGTCGGGGCAACTTGCCCAATGCCAGCAGAGCGAGCCACCCTTGAGCCCAAGAGTTCCAAACATCGTCAACAACTACATTGGAACCAGGGCTCGGGAGGCACCTCCGTGGTGGCATGCATATCTTTGTCAAGATCATAGATACACAAGATTAGATGAGGGTTAGAATACGATGAGCCTCGGCAAGGCCCTTGTCGAGGAAAGCAACAAGGCCCCCGGCAAGCACTACAAAAAAAAGACACATCCGTGACATTTTGGGCCGAACGAATTTTTTTTTTCTGTCATACATATGACACTTCAATGACGATAATTGTGACAAAACCCGGTATCATCATAGATGTGGTGGGCTCCTACTTCTATGACAAAAAATCATGACAGAAAATGGGCTTTTTGTCCTGGGCGGGTCGGAGACGCAGCTGCATGACATTCTTTGGGCCGTCCATGACGGAAAAAACTGTGGTAGAAGCGAGGGGGAGGAAAATTTCGGGGAGTTCCTGGTTACGGTGGGAGGTCGGGGGCTGAGCGATGCGCGCTTCTCTCGTACACGACGCTGCTGCAGGTGTGCGAGGCGTTGGCTCTAATCAACCCGAAGCGAGGCGTTGGGCTCTAACCGAACCCGAAAGGACAGACTACAAAGTTACGCTGTTATCGAACCCGAAAGCAATCGATCGATGGTCGTTAATCGAACCCGATCGGCGATTCGCCCGCTCTGCTGCTAATTGAAGCCGATTGATTGGATGAACGATGGCGTTGCGGGGGTTTGGATGAACAATGAGCGGTGGCGTTGCCTCTGGATGAACAGGACCCGTGGTGTGGTGGAGGGCTAGATGAACGAAGAGACGGTGGAGGGGTGCCCGTGGAGGGGTGGATGAACAGGACCCGTGGTGTGGAGGGTTGGATGAGCGATGAGCGGTGGAGGGGTGCCGATGGAGGGGTGGTTGAACAGGACCCCGTGGTGTGGAGGGCTGGATGAACAGTAGACGGTGGAGGGGTGGTTGAACAGTAGACGGTGGAGGGGTGGTTGAACAGTAGCCGGTGGAGTAGCGCGTGGTGGAGGCTGGATGAATAGTCGCAGGTGGAGGCTGGAGGAGGTCGACGGTGGATGAACAGTAGCCCGTGGAGGCTGGAGGGGGTCCATGGTGGAGATGAACAGTATCACGTGGAGTCTCGTTTTGCGGTACGCCACACCCCTCCCGATGAACAGGACCCCGTTACGACCGTAGCGCTCCAACACAAGTCCGTTTCCTCTGTTTTGTGGTACGCCACACCCCGGCCGATCAACAGGACCTCCATTTCGACCGTAGGAGGTCCGTTTCCTCCGTTTTGCGGTACGCCAGACCCCTCCCGATGAACAGGATCCCGTTTCGAACGTGGCCGGTCGAACACAAGGCTGTTTCCTCCATTCTGCGGTACGCCAGGCCTGTTTCCATCGTCTGTTCCGTCCAAGCCCTCCCGATGAACACGACCACGCATTCTGTTGCCTCCCCATGAACACGACGACGACGTTGTTTCTCCGTTCCGACCCAGCCATGTACGAGCCACCTGGCTGTGCGTATGTCTTGTGAGTAGGCGTTCGAGACCCGCCCGTATGTACACATACGTGGCGTATTTTCTTTCTTGCACCACGGCGTTTATGCGTGCGTGTACATGCTACGTGCGTGCCTCTACTACGACACGTGCGCGCCTCTACATCGACCAGTATATATGTACGTACACGTTCGCGACCAGAATGACAACGCTTCATACGCTTCGACCAGGTGGGTCCCGACTGTCAGGCACTTCCTTGCGTGCGAAGATGTAGCTGGTGGGTCCCAGCAGTCAGGGGGAAATGTTTTTTTCACGAAATACAGTGGCCCGTCCGGTGCGTCCTAGCTGTCAGGTGGAGGAATCATTATTTTCCGTGTAATAAGGAGGCACTCCATTGTTGCGGCCGTGGACCCAGCTGTCAGCCTCTCCACATGCAGTCCACGTCCATTGGAAGTCGTTCCTTGACCACGTTGACCACGCCGCGCCGAGAGCACCAGGGCGGTGGACGACGGCGAGGCCTGGGAAGGGGAGACGGGGAAGATGCGGTAGTGGAAGCCCGCGCGGAGAGGAGTACGAGGATTCACTGGTTCGGCTGCGGTGTGAGGCTGCCGTCGCTGCGAGCTGGCGGCCGGTGGCAATAGTATGGGCGTTGAGGCCTCCAGTGGCAAAGACAGCCGGCCACGGGAGGCGGGAGCATGCGGCACGACCGGGCGCTGCTTTGGCCGGAGCAAGAAGACCAGAGGTTGAAGAAGCACAACGGTCGTTGGATGGACATCGTCACGGTCACTCGAGCTAGAATCGTTCATATTGACTAAAGTTGACAAAGGCCCCGTCGATCAACTTAGTAGGCCCTAAGTCAGCCTCCCACCATGGTGGGTCCCTGTAGCAGGGGAGTATTCATTTTTGTGCGTAATAAGGAGGCACTTCCGCGGGTCCGAAATGACAATGGGAAACATTTTTTTCGTGAAATACGCTGGCCCGTCCGGTGGGTCCCAGAAGTCAGGGGGAAACGTTTTTTTCACGAAATAAGGTGGCCCATCCGGTGGGTCCCTGCTGTCAGGTGGAGGAATAATTATTTTGCACATAATAAGGAGGCACTTCCTTGCGGCCGCCTGGACCCGGTATCGGCCTCTCCACGTCTGATACTCTTCCGATGGAAGTCGGTCGTTGACCATGTTGACCATGCCGCGCCGAGAGCACCAGGGCGGTGGACGACGGCGAGGACTAGGAAGGGGACGACTCGGAGCTGGGGAAGACGCAGAAGTGGATGCCCACGCAAAGAGGAGTACGAGGGTTCACTGGTTCGGCTGCGGTGTGAGGCTGCTGTCGCTGCAGAATAACAGGGGGTGTGGGTGAGTAGAGGGATGACCTGGCCAGCGGTGGGAGTAGTAGGGGGCGGTGAGGCCTCCGCGGCATCACAACCCGCCACGGGAGGCGAGGAGCACGCTGCACGACCGGCGCTGGTTTGGGCGGCTGGAGCAAGAAGACCCGGAGGTTGAAGAAGTACTACGGCTGTTGGATAAACATCGTCTTTATGTGAGCTAGAATCGTTCATATTGACTAAGTTGACAAAGCCCTCCGTCCCGCTCAACTTGGTAGGCCCACAAGTCAGCCTCCCACTATGCTGGGTTCCACCGGTGGCGGGAATATTCATTTTTGTGTGCGTAATAAGGAGGCACTTCCTTGCGTGCGAAGATAGTTGGTGGGTCCGACATGTCAGCGGGGGGCACTTTATTTCGCGAAATACGGAGGCCCATCCGGTGGGTCCCAGATGTCAGGTGGAGGAATCATTATTTTGCGCGTAATAAGGAGGCATTTCCTTGTGTGCGGCCATGGACCCAGCTGTCAGCCTCTCCACGCACAGTCTACTTCCAATGGTGTCGTTTGTTAACCACGTTGACCACGCCGCACCGAGCGCATCCAAGGTGGTGGACGACGGCGAGGCCCCGGACAGCAACGAGCCGGAGATGGGAAGACGCGGGAGTAGAGTCGCAGACAGAGAGGTGTACGAGGGTTAACTGGTTCTAGTGCGGTGTGGTTCGGCAGTCGATGGACAAGAACATGAGGTGTGGAGGGGTGGAGGGATGGCCTGGCCAACGGTGGAGTAGCCCTCCATAGCGAAGCGTGCTAAGCAGAGGTGCTAGCAGCAGGAGGCGGGAGGTGGTCCTGGCGGCGCGGGAGGAAGAAGACGAGAGATTGAAGATGGATGCCGGTCGTTGGATGTAAATCCAACGGATAACATGTCAGAATCATTTGTTGACTAAATTGACAACGAGTTGCATTGGCTTCGACCTATTGGCCCACATTTCAGCCTCTAAAAATGTGGCACGTATTCAACCCATTTTTTCAGAATTTACAGACTTTTTTTTGCGTGGTAGAATTTACAGTCAATTTGATCTTTTTTTTTGAATTACAGCCAGGCTGGGTGAACAAATAATGTAGTGCCCATGCGCCCGTTTATTTTATTTCCTAAAAAATTACAGGCCATTTGCACTTTCTCGAAATACACGATTTTGCTGGGCTGATTCTAATTATAATGTTGGGTTGGGCCACCAATGTTATCAAAAAATAAAAAGGGGCTGAGAATTTTGTTATAAATATATTTAACTGATAAGTGATATTATTACATTCGTCCTTAAATCATACCAAGCTTTTGTACACAATCACTAGGATTTTCATGCCAAAACAATCCAGGATTTTATTTGTTAAGAAATTATTTTTATAAGTTAATAAGATGTGGGATATTGTTTTCTTACATATGTAAGTATCTGCTAAATATATGATGACAATAAAAATAATATATAATAACATATAAAATATATTTTTAGAAAAATAGGGAGCATCTCCCCGGTTCCATTACTGAGAACGAAACCACAACATATTCTGATACAGGAGCTCAAAGAGCAGTTCGAAAGCAAAGGTAGAAAAGCTACAAACTAGGGGGGGTGGATGAACAAGTTCTTTGAATAACACAAATCACCCGAGCGGTGCCAAAGGCAGAGCGGATAGAGCACTCAAATGACACAAGGAGGGTCCAGCGAAGCCTTTATGGTCTTCAGCCGAGGGGCCGTGTCAGCCTGCGGTGACCAGTAAGCAAGCGGAGACACCGGGCTGGAAGGCGTAGCATGGTGGATGTCCCTCTTTTTCGGCGCCAGGTGCCCATCATCTTCATCAGAGATCTTGAGACGAGCCCACGGGTCCAGCCCCAGAGCAGGTCGAGCCTTGTTCAGCCACAAGTGATCGCCAACGGTTTCTGGAGGGATTTTGTAGGGATTCCATGAAGCTCATCAAGTTCTCCTTGTCCGATCCAGAGGAGAGAATCGCCCAGTTCCTCACCATGTTCCTGATCAACCTCAAGACCTGCGGAATGGAAATCCAGGAGGTGTTACTGAAAATCATAGCATTTCTATATTTCCAGAGGCACCAAAGGAAAGCTGAGCTAACAAAGTGTTTAAAAGCGAGCACTTTTTGGTAGCAATCCAGAATCTGGCAGATTCAAGGATGAGCCAATCGACTAGAGAAATATTCCTCAATGTGGGCCCCAGATGTTTAGCAACTATACATTCAAAAATAGGTGAGAACAAGACTCTTGTTCCAAGCAAGAAACACAATCAAGGGGTTTGATGATGTGTCTCTTCCTAAGGTTATCCCTAGTCATCAATTTGTTTTTGGAGAGAAGCCAGAGAAATACATGAATTTTAGGGGGAACTCTCAATTTCTAGACAGTAGGGATAAACACGGGTTGAACCCCTCTAAAGTTGATAACATGATAGAGGGAGCTGGAGGAATACTTCCCCTTATTGTCCAGCTGCCAAATCAGGGCATCCGGCTCGGCAGTAAAGGTAATGCTTTTGGCAATTTCCTCCAACTGGAACCATTGTTCCATGAGACTATCACTAAAGTTCCTTCTAAAAGAGAGTTTTAGGCATTGACCGTCCCAAACTTCATTGACACTTTTGTTAAGCTCATTGCAGACAGAGTAAATAGGCCAAAATTGGACTGCTAGGGGATGTGCCAAACCAAGTATCTTCCCGAACACTGGTTCTGCTCCCATCCCCTATGTTCTATCTGTAGCCAAATTTCACAGCATGCATAATAGATTTTAATCCATTCCAGAATCTAGAGGTCTTAGGGTTGGAGGAAGGGACAAAAATATTAGGTTTATTTCCTAGGTATTTATGGGCAATAAGAAGATTCCAGGGTTTCAGGTCTTCCTCATAGAATCCAAGACCCTAGAAGACAGATGTTAATTTCTTGGAGGTTAGGTATGCCTAGGCCTCCAAAATCTTTTTTCATAGAGACTAGGGCCCAATTAGCAAGGTGTAGCTTCCTATTTCCCTCAAAATCATTCCACAAGCAATGAGACATCTGAGAATTGATGAGGTTCACCGCCCATTTAGGGAACTTGAAGAAGGACAGGAGATACACTGGAATGCTAGCCAAACAAGCTTGTATGAGGATCAATCTACCTCTGTAAGAGAGAAGTTTGCCCCTCCACCCAGCAATCCTTTTAATGATTTTATCCAGAAGGGGTTGGATATCCTCTCTCCTCAGTTTATCATAGTGGAGAGGTATACCTAGGTACTTAATGGGGAAGTTACCTTTATTACAGACTAGAATAGTGAGGAAGTCAGCTACCTCCTTATCATCCATGTTGATAGGGATGAGTTCACTTTTAGAGTAGTTGATTCTCATGCCTGAGACTTGTTCAAACCAGGTTAGAACAGTTTTCAGATTGCTAGCATGTGTGGAGTCATTGTCTAAGAAAAGGATGGTATCATCTCGCATATTGAAGGCGATGATGCCACCAGAAGCGAACCTCGTGAATGAGCCACGCAATCAGACTATGATCAGTAGCTTTGCTCAGCATTTTAGTAAGAACGTCCACTACTAAATTATACAAAATCGGGGAGATGGGTCACCTTGCCTAAGGCCTTTACCAGCAAGGAAAAAATCACTTTCATAGTTATTTAACTTGACCCCAACAGACCCCCATGAGTAAGTTGCTGGATCCAACTCTCCTCTATGAAAGGCTTGGAAAAGATCTAAGAGATCATTTTCACCAAGTCCCAAAAATGCTGGTAAAACAAGAAGGGAATCCCATCGGGACCGGGAGCCCCATCGGGATAAGAGCTAAAATGGCTTCCTTCACCTCTGTCTCTCAAAAGGGGCTTCTAGATGCTCGTTTTAGCAGGAGAGACTTTTTCGTAAGCGAGAGAAAAAATTGTTTTGTAGAGAGAACCCGGAAGGGTTTTCTTTCTTAAACAGTCTTTGTAGAAGTCACTAGCCACTTTCAAAGATCTCATCTACCTCGATGTGAGGGCCATCAAGGGAGTGCATGAGGGTTTTCCTCCTCCTCCGTTAGCTACTGCATGGAAGTAAGCAGTATTTCTATCACCCTCCTTAATGTTCCTATCTCTAGACCTTTGTTTGGCTTTGATTTCTTCTTGAAGCCAAATTTTCTTGAGCTCTCCATGGACAAAGTTTAATCTATTAGTCTCAGCCTCAAAGAGGTCAGTGGTTTCTGCCTTAATATCTAGAGAATCAAACTCAAGGAGGAGAAGCCTTTTGTATCTTCTAAGATTAGCTTCTTCATTGGAGTTCCACCCTTTGGTAGTTCTTCTAAATCTCCTGATTTTGATCTCGCCAATTTTCTAGGCGGCAATGCTCCCAAGAGGCTCATTCCAGATTTTCCCGACTAGCTCAAGAAAATCTTCTCTACAACCACCACTTTTCAAATTTAAAACTATTGCTCTTTGGAGTTTGGTTAAGACCAGAGTCCCAGAGCAAAGGAGTGTGGTCACTACCACATCTGGGCAGAGCTCTACAACTAGAAAGGGGAAAGAAACTATCTAATTCTGTGTCACAGAAAATTCTGTCAATGGTGGACATAATCCTGGAGCAGCACTTCCAACATATCTAGCAAAACTGTGGTCTTTCCTTCTGACAGGGCAATTCTCAACTTTATGGGTAACCATTTTGCAGATAAAACAACTCTTGGGCTTGACACATTTATCCAAATGATGCCCTGGTTCCCCAGTTGTAGCAGATCACCTCAGAGTATGCCATAAGGCCCGAAGCACGGGCAGGAGCAGTTTTCTGGATGTCCTATCTCTTCTTTTGCTGATTCTTGCCTTGAGATTTCCCACTGATCTGAGAGTCGAACCACCAGCAGATTGATCTTGGGCAATTACAGAGCACTGCCAGATTGTGCCCCCATTTGGGGCGGAGGTGGGCCGCACTACCCGCTTCAACCGGCGGTCCCCCATTGTGATAGGGGAAATTCATCGGAGTTCCTGGTTCCTTCTCATACTCCAGCCAGATGTTGTCTCTCAGTAAGCATAAATAACCACCAGACAACTCAATTGAAGCAGATTGCAAGCCTAATTTCAATCTTCTGCAGGTTGGGGGGAGAGGTAAGGTAGGGGATCCACCTGCTCCGGCTCCGGTGGCGTGCTGGTCGGCAGGAGTCAAGTCAAGCATTCCCATCTCGCAGCACTGCGTGGATCTCCTGAATTCACTTCTCCTTTCACCCATCGAACGAACGCAATCGATGGCTCACTGGGGTGGGGCATCCTGTGCTTCTCCGAGAAATCTCCTTCGAAGTAGATCCGCAGGGCTAGATTCAGCAGCTCCCAATCCACATGATCCTTGCACATCCGAGCATACCTGCACGAGTGAGAGAACGGATTCGGTCCCTCCTCGGCTTCCTCCCTCGCAGCTTCCTCCTTTGCTTCCCTCCATTCGCGCGTGCACTGGGTCCAGGAGAGAGCGTCGTCGCGGATCCGCATCGCTTCGCTTCCTCCATCTCCTCCCTCGAAGTCTCCGCAGATCACGGCATGCGACAAAGTCGAGCGGCTGGAGCATCCGCGGGAAGGCTTTGTAGACATGTGGGAGATGCATCTTGTACATCTGCCTGTCTTCCAGCCATTCCCCCGTGGATATGGCCGGCGACTCCATGCATGGGGCGCGCGAGCGGACTTGCTGAGGGGGGCAGGCGCGCCCGGAGTCAGGAGGCGAGGGTGGCGGCGAGAACTATGGCGGCGGCGAGGGTGGAGGTAGTGGCGGGGGCGGCGACAAGGGTGGAGGTGGTGGCGGGGGCGAAGGGGATCGCAAGAGCGGTCATCTGTTTGCCAAGTACTCCCTCCTTTTCGGTTTATAGGGCTCAAATCAAAAATCTCACCAACCAAGGTAGATGATGAATGGTGGAATACTTTTTGTAGTTTGCAAAAGCACCTAATTAATGCACTTGTTTTCCTCAAAAAGTTATGTTTATCAATGCATAAATTGCAATGCATGCATGCATAAAGTACATGCATTGGTCAATTTTCTCCTAATACTTGCATGCAATGATTTAATGCACCTTGGAATCTGAACATGTGATGGAAAACAACCAAATTGAGCCTTATAAAATGGAAAAACTAAAATTTTGAGATAAGCCCTATAAACCAAAAAGGAGGGAGTATGTGAACTCAACAGCCAACATATAAAATAATTTAAATATATATAATATAGTTAGAAGGGAAACATAAGTTGGACCTAGCGTTCCTATTCTTATATAGAAAAATAGAACAGACCTCTGCGTTTTCTTCAAAAAAATACATAAATTGGGCTGCCAAAAATAAAACCTCGGATGGCAGGTCCATAGGCCGGTCGAGACATGACGGCCCTAAGAAAATACAAAAAGGCCTATGGACCTCCCATCCGAGGTCGTGGGTTGCGCATGTTAAAAATGAAAGCCTAGACGGGGCAGCCAATAACCACGTCCAACACTTGCCAAAACTTTGTCCCTCATTTTCTCTGTGTTTTGCACACTCGACATTGTGTGGGCATTTTGAGTGTGCATCATATGATGATGTGCTATGCATGAATGTTGATCAGCATGATGTTAACTGGTTGGTAGTTCCATTTTCGACCATGAATAAAACTTCCAACATGATGTTAACCCTGTTTGAAAAGGCCGTGTTAATATAAATGCTACGCCTCCGAAAGTTGCGATTTCTTATCTCGAATCGAACTTGCGATTTCTTATCTGAAACTGAAACTTGCGCTTTTCTCTCGAGAATCATATTGTCTGCACTTTTATACTCCTATGAAACTACATTTTTTAAGTGCTAAAAATAGATCTCTAGTATTCATAAAATACTTTATATGCTCAATACTGCAAATCTGAAATTCAAAAGACATTCATATCTGAAAGTACACTCAAAATACACAACACAAAACACAATTCACAACCTGCAAATACTGACAACCCTAAGCTCCTCCTGACAATTCACAACCTGCCCGACTATTGGGCTGGGGGGGCAGCCCCCTCCTATTCCTCGGCGGTAGACAGCCGCCCTGTGAGACGATTTGAACGGCGAGGGAGACGATGGCGGGGAAGCGTCGTCGGGCCAACTGCTTTTATCCTCTTGCAGTTGGGTTCGGTCGACGAAGACTCCACCGGCTCGCTCTGGCAAGACACCCTCACAAACGGCACCCTGTAGATGCTCGATCCTTCAATCTCTAGTGGATGCTCCATCTGGGATCGATACTCCCAGCACCGCTCCCTCACGATCGGATTCGGTGAATCTATTTTCTCCATGGCCCAGAGGAGCAGCTCTATGTACTCCGGCGCGACTCCCTCCGGGAGTATCGCCGCCTTTTCACTCTGTTGCAGATATTTGGCCATGGATGTCGCCGTCGCCGCTAGTTGGTCCTTGTTGTCAAACCAAGACTGTATCTCCAACATCCTAGCTAGCTTCACAGGGTCGCTGAGGGAGTCCTGGACTAGGGGGTGTCCGGATAGCCGAACTATCATCGGTGGCCGGACTCCTGGACTATGAAGATACAAGATTGAAGACTTCGTCCCGTGTCCGGATGGGACTTTCCTTGGCGTGGAAGGCAAGCTTGGCGATACGGATATGTAGATCTCCTACCATTGTAACCGACTGTGTAACCCTAACCTATCCGGTGTCTATATAAACCGGAGGGTTTTAGTCCGTGGGGACGAACAACAATCATACCATAGGCTAGCTTCTAGGGTTTAGCCTCCTTGATCTCATGGTATATCTACTCTTGTACTACCCATATCATCAATATTAATCAAGCAGTAGTAGGGTATTACCTCCATCGAGAGGGCCCGAACCTGGGTAAAAACATCGTGTCCCTTGTCTCTTGTTACCATCCGCCTAGACGCACAGTTCGGACCCCCTACCCGAGATCCGCTGGTTTTGACACCGACATTGGTGCTTTCATTGAGAGTTCCTCTGTGTCGTCACCGATAGGCCCGATGGCTCCTTCGATCATCTACAACGACGCGGTCCAGGGTGAGACTTTTCTCCCCAGACAGATGTTCGTATTCGGTGGCTTTGTACTGCGGGCCAATTCGCTTGGCCATCTAGAGCAGATCAAAAGCTAAGCCCCTGGCCATCAGGTCAGATTTAGAAGTTTGAACTATATGGCCAATATCCGCGGAGACTTGATCTTCGACGGATTCGAGCCGCGCTAAGCGTGCGCCTTTGTCTCGATGGGCATGATCTAGCTCTGCAATTAACAAAGGCCACGGAAGACGCACCAAAGATCCGGCCCGACCCTTAATCCGGAGCCGGATTCCCCGATCGAGGACGAGTTTTGGACACCGCCTCGGGGGCTACGATCTCTACGGCGACTGAGCCGGACTCCATCCTTGTCCCTTGCGAAGACCTCGACTCCAGGTTGCCGGACTCCTCTCCGGACTTGAACCTCTCATACCGCCAATCGAATCCGATTGGGCGCCGGTCATGGAGTTCATCGCCGCGAACATCTTTCAATTTTCGCCCTTTGGCGACATCCTGAATTCACTAAAGTCTCTCTCTTTATCCGGAGAGCCCTGCCCGAACTACGGACAGGAAGGTTGGGATGCGGACGACGAAGAAATTCAACGCCCACCCACCACCCACTTTGTAGCCACTGTCGATGATTTAACCGACATGCTCGACTTCGACACCGAAGACATCGACGGTATGGACGACGATGCCGGAGACGACCTAAACCCAGCGCATTCATGGCACTGGAAGGCCACATCGTCATACTTCATATACATGGTGGATATCCCAAAAGATGGGAACGGAGTTGGAACAACGGAGGATGACCCTCCAAATGCAACCGAAGCGCCCGACGTCACAAGCGCCATTTAAATCCCGCCAGAGCAAAACGGTGATTCCGCACGGAGATAATAACACCCGGACAAGATCGAAGACAACCCCTCCAAGCAGGACTTAGCGCAGAGGAGGGAGAAGCAAGTCCACACGACAAAGGCAGCAGAAAGAGAGGTCGAGGACGATAATTATGCGCCTCCCTCCGAAGATGAGGCAAGCCTCGACGACGCATTTAATTTGCCGTGCCTGAGGATCCCGCCGAACAGGAGCGTTTCAAACGCAGGCTTATGGCCACAGCAAGCAGCCTCAAGAAAAAGCAGCAACAACTTAGAGCTGACAAAGACCTGCTAGCTGACAGATGGACTCAAGTCCTTGTAGCCGAAGAGTATGAACTCGAACGCCCCTCCAAAAGCTACCCCAAACGCAGGCCGTTGCCTCGATCGCAGGAGGAAGCACCCAAGTCACCAGCGCCGACATGGCAGACCGGCCACCCGTGGTCATGACAGAAGCCTCTCGGCCCTCCGCTCAAGCCACACCCCGACGCCGCTCAAAAAGTACCAAGGCATGGGAAAACGCGCCGGACTTGCGGGATATATTGGAGGATAAGGCAAAACATACAAGATCGATCTACGGATCGCGTGGGCGCCCAACGACGCAGGATGATTACCGTCGCGCGGATACAAAAACCCGGCGGGCGAACACGAGACAAAGCTCATATGAGCTATGTCGTGATATAGCCCAACATGAGGCGCCAAGACACCCACTATGCTTCACGGATGAAGTAATGGATCATCAAATCCCCGAGGGCTTCAAACCCGTAAACATCGAATCATACGATGGTACCACAGATCTCAAGAGGTCCGGATAGAGGACTATCTCCTCCATATCCACATGGCCCGTGGTGATGATCTACATGCCATCAAATACCTCCCACTCAAGCTTAAAGGACCAGCTCGGCATTGGCTCAACAGCTTGCCAGCAGAATCAATTGGTTGTTGGGAGGACCTAGAAGCCGCATTCCTTGATAACTTCTAGGGCACATATGTGCGACCACCAGACGCCGATGACCTTAGCCACATAATTCAGCAGCCAGAAGAATCGGCCAGACAATTCTGGACACGGTTCCTAACAAAGAAAAATCAAATCGTTGACTGTCCGGATGCAGAGGCCCTTGCAGCCTTCAAACATAACATCCGCGACGAGTGGGTTGCCCGGCACCTAGGACAGGAAAAGCCAAAATTCATGGCAGCCCTCACAACACTCATGACCCGCTTTTGTGCGGGAGAGCACAGCTGGCTAGCTCGAAGCAACAACTTGGCCAAACATCCTGATAGTTCGTATACCAAGGACAGCAATGGCAGGTCGCGTCGCAACAAGAACAAGCGCCGCATTAACGGTGATAATACTGAAGATACGACCGTCAATGCCGGATTCAGAGGCTCCAAACCCGGTCAGCGGAAGAAGCCATTCAAAAGAAATACCCAGGGCCCGTCCAACTTGGACCGAATACTCGATCGCTTGTGCGGATACATGGCACCCCAAAACCAGCCAATCACACCAACAGGGATTGTTGGGTGTTCAAGCAAGCAGGCAAGTTAAGTGCGAACTCAATGACAAGGGCTGCATAGCGATGACGAGGAAGAGCCCCGCCACGAACAATAGAGGATGAAGGGTTTTCCCACACAAGTGCGGACGGTGAACATGATATACGCAACCCACATACCCAAAAGGGAGCGGAAGCGTGCACTACGGGACGATATGCGATGGAGCCGCCGCCCCAAAGTTCAACCCATGGTCTTCCTGCCCGATCACCTTCGATCGAAGGACCACCCCACTAGCATCCGTCGCGCGGTTTCGCCGCATTGGTTCTTGATCCAATTATTGACGGATTTCACCTTACCGAGTCCCGATGGACGGCGGTAGCAGCCTGAACTCGCTTTTATCGTGGATACGGTCGCAAAATGGGCATAGACCCCTCAAGGATTAAACCTACAAAGACGACCTTTAAAGGCGTCATACCGGGTGTAGAGGCCAGTTATGCGGGCTCGGTTACACTCGAAGTGGTCTTCGGATCCCGGATAACTTCCGGCGAAGAGTTAATCTTCGACATCGCCCCATTCCGCAATGCTATCATGCACCGCTTTGACGAACCGCATTTACAAAGTTCAATGTGGTGCTGCACTACGATACCTCAAGCTCAAGATGCCGTGCCCTCGAGGAGTAATCACGGTCAATGGAAACACCGAACGCTCTCTCCGAACGGAGGAGCACACGGCGGCCCTAGCGGCGGAGGTACAAAGCAGCCTCTCACATCAATTCTCGAGTCCGGCCACTAAGCGTCCGGACACTGTCAAGCGCGCCCGGAGTAACCTACAAAAAGACCGCCTGGCACAATTCAAGCACGCGTAGCAATCCGGCCCCAACCCCAGCCCTCGCGAAATTGCAAAGCTAGTGTTACGCGTACATAATTACGCTATGGAGTTACCATGGGCATATGGGGAGGGGCAAGACCACGGCACGCCAAGAATGCGGCTCGGCCGCACTGTGGGCCCCGATTGTGTCATTCTTTTTATTTTTCCTTTTTCTTCCTTTTTCTTACTTTCAGGACTCCGTCTTTCAGAAGTCCTGTCGGCACTAGAATCACCGAACTCATGATGCAACAGCCAGGGAAGCAGAAAGCCACGTCGAGTGTTCAGGTGGTCTCTATTACGAGCATTATACCTGTTTTACATACCATCCCGCAGCTTACCCACGGAGGGGGACATGTTAGATAGTCCCATCCCTTGCTTATCGCACTATTTGTATCGTTCTGCTTTCATTGCAGTACCTTCTTGAATAAACAATACATAGCTTTTTCTTACTATTGCACTACTTCCTTTATCTATACATATGTTCACTTCATGACATGTTGCAACCGTACACTTTGGTACGGCCAATACACCAGGGGCTTAAGTATCCCAAAATTATGGTGTGATAAGTCCGAACACTTTCACAAGTGCGGCACCCCGAACTTATAGCATTATATGAATCGGCTCCGAATCATGTCTTGGGTCAATAGTTTGGTTTGCCCGGCTCCCGTGTTTTGGCTCCCGTGTTTTGGTACCTTACCCACGGGCTCCATGCGCCATTAACCAGACAAGACAGGGAATGGCAATGATCGCCGCCAAAGGCACTGCCATGACCCCATGACCAAGCTTCGCGTCGTTAGAAGCGCTGACTCTGATAACCGGCCGGCAAGACCTGCTCACAAGTGACAAGGGCTGTCGGCCCTATGTTGGGCGTCGGCAGGCCCACTAGTCGGCGGGCCCCGTAAGTCGGCGGAGAAGACGGCGACTTAAGAGATCGACGGCCGGGACCTGCGCCACCGGATTACCATTGTACCCCCGGGGGGTAGGCCTATATAAACCCCCCGGGGCACCCATGCAAAGGGTTGGAACCTAGTAGTTTGACACACACATAGAGGGAAGAGAGGAGCTAGCCGTGCCCTTCTCCTTCCTCACCCCGAACAGCTCAAGGAGCAACCTTGTACTCACTTTGCCATAGTGATCATCCGGAGACCCCGCAGAGCAGCAGTAGGGGTGTTATCTCCCGGAGAGCCCCAAGCTGGGTAAGATTCGCCGGCGTGCATGCCTTCGCCTCATCCCGTTTCCAGGCACCCGCGACGTTCTACTCGCCCCCTCCATGATAAGCCATCCTTTGGCATATGTCGCACCCAACCCCCGACATGAGTACACCACAGTCCTGGGACGAGAGAAGGATCTAAAGGACGAAGAGAGGAAGAAGCCCGCCGTGATCCAGGTTTGCGTACATAACGTTTGCTTGGCCTACCACATATGCCATGCCGACGTTGAGTGCCGTGATTTTAAGAACTTCCTCGAGAGCAACCTAGTCAAATTCGTATCAGCAGACTTTGGTAACGACAAAGAAGTCCTGCATTGGATAGGCCTCGTTTAGGCAACACCTTCGACCTCCGTAAGAATCGGCCGTGTCCTCTCGTCGACCTTCAATGCTGACCCAGCAGGAGCCATGGTTCATCCTTCGTACGGTAAACTGGAGAAACCTCATTACACATTTCATCGTCATGCATGGCAGCGGAATGTACTAGATATAGACCACATCCACTACGCTGCAATGGATGGCTACCTTTGCTTCAATATCTACAAGGGTTGGATGAAGAGCAACAGCCAAGTGTGTGGTTCAAGCAAAGAAGTATCGGCCAAGAGGAAGAGGGACAAGGACGAAGTCGAGGACGTGGACGAGGACTCCGAGTAAGGTGGCAGTGTCGTTGCTCATGGTGGTTCTAATGCAGTGTCACCGGAATAGTTGCAAAGTTTAATTTCAGGTGTGCTTAATTTAATTTGAGCGGGTGTGTTGTGTCGAGCCCCAGTAACTATGTTATGTTTCTTCTCGTTACTTTAACTCTTCAAGACGTACATACTAGTATTTCTTACATTTCATCTTTTAGTTGGTATAGTACTACCACTGCTTTCTTCACATTATATACGTACAATATATATGGCCAACATCGATAGCCAGCAGTTTAGTTGTCAAAGAATTTCGTGGTGCTTAGTTTTGTCAAAGAATTACAAAGATGCTTAGAGGGTGCTTGGATCCAAGGGACTTATTTTAGTCGACTAAAATAATCTCTTTAAGCTGCTAAAGTTCCAAGCACCCCGACTAAAGAGGGGCTAAAACTAGTCTTGAGACTAATTTTTTTTTTAGTCAGGTACCCCTACTAAAATGTGGATTAGTCCTCTCTCTACTCATTTAACTCCTCTCCTTTAACACAGAAGAGTTCTGGACTGGAGGGTTTGGAGGATAATAAATGCTCATTAACTTGATTTTAGCCTTTTTAGTATTTGGATCTAAGCATGGGTGAGGCTAGCATGTTTTAGTCCCACTACTTTTAGTCATGGGACTAAAACGTATGCAAGCACCCTCTTAGTTTTATTTGAGGGGTGGGTTGTGCTGGACACCATTATTGTGACTAGCCTTTTTAATAGTACTATCTGCATAATTTGGCGACAAGCGCTCTCTATATGTACCACATTTTTTTATTTCAAGTTTTGCTCCATCGCGTAGTCCATCGATACTACTGATGTACAAAAGTATACATTTTTTAAAAGGCTAGAGGGCGGGCAGTCTAGCTTGGTCGGTTTCATGAGAGGCGAGGGCCTTTGTGATTTGACGGCTCATTACTGCTGGAAGGCGGGGCCTTGTGATTTGACTGCTCGTATAAATGCGCCGATGACCTGATCGAGGAGGAGCAAAGAGCCGTGTGGTATACTCAAGTTTTCCACTGGAGTAGTACTATGACGGAGGAGCACGAAACACGGCAGCCCAGTGCCATATGGCGATAAAAAATGATCTAATTTGCTAGTCATCTCATTGTTAGCATTGTTCTATTCATTCCCTAAAAAACATTGTTCTATTCATGCCTCGCAGAGAACGTGACACGTGCGGCGAAACACCCGAAGCAAAAGATGAAACACATGAGCAAAAGAAGAAGGAAGATTATCACCCCAAATGATCTAATTCACCGTGGAGTCGTAACTGCTTCTTCATCGCCTCCACGACCTCCATCTCCTTGCGCGTCTCCTCCGCCATCTTCATCATCGTGTCCATGACGCGGCATTTCTCGACGCGAGCCTTCATCATCTGTTCCACGGCCATATTATGTACCTCGACAGTAGCCGGGTGCTCGATGCGGAGCTTCGCCAACTCTTCCTTCTGTTCCATGGCGAGGGCCTGCAGCATCTTCATCGAGGAACTACTATTCTCATGCAGCTTCTTCTAGCCGGCGTTCTTCTCCTTCAACAGGTCGATCTCGTGGCAGATCTTCGCATTGTCCTCCCGAAGTCGCAGGATTTCGCCGATCGCCTTCTTCTCCGAGGCAATGCTCTTCTTCAGCAGCATCACCAAAACTCCCCCTGCTGATTGAGCTCAGCGGGCATGTCGTCGAGGCTCTCCTTCAGCAACTCCATCAAGCCTTGGATGAACTCCTTTCGCTTATTGAGCTGATCGGGCATGCCGTCGAGGGATAACGACTCCAGCTCCGCCGGATCGGCATGTCGTTCCCTTGTTACGAGTAGTCCTCGACCTAGAGCTCTGCTCACCGGCCATGGCAACGACGGACGAAGAATAAGCACTTATGAGGAGGAAACGTAGAGTGATTTTTGGTTAGGTAGTTCCCCTTTTTATAACCTAAGTACTAGCACTAGTACTAATACCTGCATAGTGGGAACACGTTCAGGTTTGGTACGTACTACTAGTAGGTGTGAGCAGGCTTTCGAATGTGATGGGAACAAGGTAAAGATTAATTGATGGTCTTGGTTTCGAGGCCCGAAACGGCTCCCGATGAGTTTAGCGGAACATAAATTTCAAGTACTACACTGCTCAAATGCGTAAATATAATGTTACTGTCAAAATTTGGCACAAAATACGAAGGAGACCAATGGAAGTACTACTAGCAACCCACGATTTAACTACTTCGCATGCGCCGTTAGTGGAGTAATAATGTCTTTCTTCCGCCCTCACGTCCACTCAATTTGCATGCGCTATATTAATTGACCATCAATAAAGTGAACGACTTTACACGCGTCAAATTATCACATGGGGTGGATCTTGGTACAAAATTGCGTCCGCCCGTGTACCCGCGTGTGCGTGCGAGGAATGAGTGCGTGCATGGCATGCGTGCACATCTTCGCTTCGTGCATGTACCGCCAGTATGGCTTAGGGAGGACGAGTACATTCTTCTGGAACCAGCAGCACGTCACTGTGATCAATCCACGCAAGGAGGTCGCGACAACGCCTACACATGTGCCACGTGGCTTCATGAACTGTAAGAGAGACACTGTGTAGCGTGCCATTGGTATTCTAATTTAGGTGCTTTGCACATACTCGAAGTACTAGTAAGGTACACGTGCATTGCACGCATCAGATTTTGCAACCAAATTATGAATAAATACCACACTATAGCATGTAAGCTCGAGTCATATATGCCCGATGTAGCCCTTCGCTTAATTCTTATAGTTCATCTCATTCAAAATCAATTAGTTTTTATAAAAAAGCTAAGAACGCGTGAATAGGAAAAACATGGGATTATAGTGGAATGTCGTCTTGAATCCTACAGGATTGTACGAGTGTTTGATTGTGCATAAAAAACGCAGAATTCTTTCAAAGAGGTTTGAGTGGATGGGATGTTTCCTATGAAATCTAGTGCAAATGAATCATATGGAAAAATTATTATGGTTTACAATCCTACGAATCAAACAACCAAGATAGGAAAAAATCCTAATGATTAGAATCCTCCAAAATTCCTTTGAGAATCCTTTGAATCAAAGAAGCCCTTAATCTATTTTATGATTCATGGAATTGTGCGTTGTAAAGCATAAAGTAAAAACAAATAATGGCAATTCAACTAGAAAAAAAAGTTTGGGCAGTTATGATACGGAAGATTCTAGAACAAAAGAGAACCACTGTTGTTTTGAGGTTTGTGCATTATGCTTAAGTTCAACCATGGAGTCTGCTAGATTGTGCATGTGGCAAAATCCGGTGGGGGGCTAGAAGATGGTGCGAGGGGCCGAGTGGAGGGAGACTATGAAGGAATGCACAAGTGTGAGCTCGATATTTAGAGAGAGTGGGCGAACACGTCTTGATGCAAAGGGCGGAGCCATGAAAAATAAATGAGCTAGGGGCCAAGCATTGCTAATCCTTTAAGAGGAGGGTCAATTCATGAACTTAAACCATTTTTAGCAGCAATTGTCTAATGATCACATTCATATTAGCCTTGATATATAGTGATGTTAGGGGCGGCAAGGCGGGGCCCTTACGCCCCTGTCTTCGCCATTGTGCACGCTGGCCCCGAGAGATGAAGCGGAAGGCGTGGATGATGAGAGGGGGACGTTGGATACATAATTATTGTGGGTGTATTAGCTATATATGTTAATCCTATATAGAGAGGTATAGATTGATCGATGTGGACGTGGGAAAGAGGGTGAGACCTCACTGGATATATCGATTGATCGGTTTGTGTGGAAAACTATGAAATACCTAGCTATATACACACATACATAGAGTAACATCGATCGCTAAGCATGCACGCGTGAGAGATAAAGAATGCCCGATATGATGGAGAGGGGGATGTGTGTTGGTGTGTGCCTTCATGGGAGACCGACCTGAAGAAAAAGATTGCATGTGTGCGATGGATAATGCCGACTAGTAGTGTGTGTGCATGCATGCACGAGAGAAAGTTAGTGGTACAATTATAAAGAGAAGACTACTGTGTGGGTGTAAAAGAATAGCTGAATAGGTGAGGTCACAATCAATGTAAAGTTGAATTCAAATATTTGAATAACAGATCCTGATGTTTGAAACCCATGCATGCATGAATATAATGGAGATCTGCACGGTGTGGTTTGGAAACGAGCATGTTGTAATGTATACACATTGAAAAAGGTCAGAGTGATTTGAATTTGAGATACCGATGGCAGACATCATTTGGCCACGTCGCATCCGTGCATGGACACACTATTCTAATTGGAGATGATGGGCGTCTTTTGCATCACATATCTATATCTATATATTATATTTTATAAATTTTTTATATTGTGTGCGGGTAACTTTAACTTTGAAAGATGGTCGTTGGATGAGGCGAATCCGATGGTCCAAAGATGGCAAATTTGAGCACTACTGGCCATTGGATATCATCTAGATTCCACCAGATTTCGCCACATGTATAATCTAGAAGACTCCATGGTTGAACTTAAGCATAATGCACAAACATCAAAACACAAGCACTTCTTATTTGTTCTAGAATCTTCCGTATCGTAATTGCCCAAATGTTTTTCTACATGATTTGCCATTATTTGTTTTTACTTTATGTCTTATGACGCACAATTCCATGAATCTTAAAATAGATTAGCTTTCTTATAAAAACTAGATGATTTTGAATGAAATGAACTATAAGAATTAAATGAACATCTACATCATGCATATATGACTCAAAGCTTGCATGTTATAATGTGGTATTATTCATAATTGGTTGCCAAATCTCATGCGTGCAATGCACGTGTACCTTACTCTAGTCTAAATGGTGTTTGTGTGTGTGTGTGTTGTGCGTGTTGAGGTGCAAATTGTCTTTTTTTTGTACACGTTAAGCTTGTTCTTCCGAAATTTCAAGCCGCGCCTTGTTATGCCAAAAATTCAAGCTAGCGTCTCTGTCTATCGTGCTGCGAAACTCCCGCCTCTTCAACCCGCGTCTTGTTAGCCTGAAAAATTTAAGATATATCTTTGTCTCGTTGTGCTCCGACAACTCCCTCCATCTCAACCCGCGCCTTGCTATTCCAAAATTACAACGCGCGCGAAAATTCCCACCTCCTGTGAAATCCAGACACGCGAAATGCCCGTGGTACCCCTGAACCGAAAGAACCGCCTCAAATCGGGGGTACTCTCATAACTGACCCCACATTTCGGACAAGCGCGTCCCTAAGCCATGGTTCCTCACTGCCATCCCATCCGCCCACCCATTCGTACACCGAGGCCGGGAAAACCCGCGACGAAACCCCACACCTGCTCCGTCCGCCACCCAAACCGAGCCTCTTCCCCGACGACGTCGTCCACAAAGAACACCTCAACGTCACTCATCCACCGTACCGGATGAGGATCCGTCGTCGATCTCATCGTCCCGCCGGTTCAGCCACCCCGTCCTCCACTTCCAAGGAGCTGCCCCGACGTTCCCCTCGTCTTTCGCGCCACCTCCATTCCCACACCGTCGTCTTCACCTGCACCACCGGAAGAGCATCATCATCACCGTTTCCTCGGGTGAAGCTGCGGCCTAATCAGCACCACCAAAGAGGTTGTACACTAATCGCCGCATTTTCTTCTTGATTCGATCTCACGGCGCTGCCGGCGCTCGGTCCCGAGCCGACACGGCGCGGCTCCATCCACGGCGGCATCGCTGTCCACTTCCTCCACGGTGTCGCTCCCTCGGCGGCGACGTCCACATCAGTAAGACCTGATGTTGCTTTAGCTCTCGCTCGCGCTGCTGCTCTACTCTTGCTCTCGGTCCCCTGCCTGGTCTGCTCTTGCTATTGCTCTTGCTCGCGCTGCTGCTCTCGCTCTTGCTCTTGCTTGCGATGCTGCTCCGATTTAGCTACACTTCACTCCGATGCCGCCGGGGTGAAGGAAGAACCAGCCGCAGCGGGGAGGGGGGCTCGCCGGAGAGGTACCCCACTATCTATCTTAGGGTTCAGGATGGGGGCGGTGGTCACCGGTGGTGGCGGGGCGTTGGCGGGGCGGTGGCGTGGGGATCGTCGGAGAAAATGCTCGGCACGGGGGGGGGGGGGGGCGAGAGGGATGGTCAGGGCGGCGGCGGACCATCGATGGGGAGTGTTTTCGGGGCGGGTGAGGTGGCGCACCGCCGGCTGCGGGCGGCGGCTGTTTGGCCGGCTCAGGGGGGTGGAGGTTGAAGATGAACCGCAGGCCCTTGATTTCGTATCCAATGGCTGCAAAATCGACTGACCGGAGATGAAAAAGTCAGTCGACCGACGTGTAGCCTCACCTTGCTAGTACGTTCGGGCCGACAAGAAAATTCAGTTTCGACAAAGAAATTCAGTTTCGATAGTTAAGTTCGGTTTAAACGCTTAAGTTCGGTTTGACAGTTAAGTTCGGTTTTACAGTTAAATTCAGTTTCGACAGTTAAGTTCAGAGATGAGCGGCTGATGTATTTTACATCCAACACTTTGTGGTTATGTATTTTACGTCATGTATTGGAGATGCTATTAGAATTCCACTCAGGTTAACGTTGTTCGTTGTCTCTCTTGTCTCGCTTCACCTCGGCGTCGTACAACTCACCGGAGCTTCTCCAACAATGAAACCCTCCATCACAAATAAGCGCAAAGACTTCGCTCCATCTCCAGACGCCTAAGATCTTCTTCCTCCTCCGATAGCCAAGTCAGCCGGAGCATCCTCACCGCCAACCCAATCACGCCGAGATCGACATGGCTTCGCCAAAGAGGTTGTACACTTGTTGCATCTCTTTTTACTCTACATGTTATATATATTATCCATCGAGCACTCGTAGTAACGGGAAATACGATTATTTTATCCTACTATATGACAAGCAAAGGAGGTACTGTGCAACTTAGCTATCCGTGATGGACTCTCTTGAACGCCACCATTATTTATCTCTGTAGCGTTTGAGCTGTGCATTTGTCGATGGGCCTGGGAGTTGAGCTAGTATGGCAGTGGCCTGGGTCCAAAGTAATAGAAGTCGCACAAAAACATTTTTTAGTGTAGGATTTTCCTTGCTCAAGCCTACCTACTAGAATCGCCAGTACTTGAAAGGAAAAGTGAATGAAAAACATCGGAATTGGAAAGTTTCCTATGGTACTACTTTCATGAATTTGGTGCAAAGGAATGGAGCAAAGGAAAGCTGTAGGAATTGTTCCTTTAGTGTCTCCTTGAAAGAAAACCCGTAGGAATTCTAATTTCCACTTCTCCTCCTTTTCATATTCCTATTCATCAAGCACAAGACTAAGAGATAGTAGCATAATAGCATTATAACCGTACATTTTCTTGTGGTTTGACTTAATCTCACCATGCTTTTTGCATCATGTGATCTTCCAATTGTTGTGAATCAAACACCCAGTTGGCGTAAATCCTATGTTTTTAAATTCTCTGCTTTTGCACGTGCATTCCTATCCTATTCCTGTCTATTTCCTATCCTTGCATTGTTAGAATCCTCAAATTCAAACAAGCCCTTACTCAATTACTTCACAGATATGTGTCAAAGAAAACCTTGTGTGGTTTGTCCTGCTCTCTGCGCGCAGTGTTCCACCCCAGCTCACCGCTCCAACGATGGAAGGGTTCACCACAGCAGGGATCCGCTCTCCAGCTGTCTTTCGCCGCCTCGCATCTTCTTCCCGCCGCCCGGCAGCCACGGCAATCGTGCATTACCAACATCAATCGAAAGCAGATGACCTTGAGGACTACACGGGTCCGCAAGAGAGGTCGCACTCTTCCGTGGTTCCGCCACGTTATGCGTCGCTTAATATGATGACATGCTACATTATCGTCGTGTTCACCTATTAGACTCCGAGTCAGGTCCAAACTAATGCTGAAACTCGAGTTTTAAAATGGTTGTGGGGTACATATTGGGGCAGCAAACAGTACTATCTATCTACTATCTGGTTAACCTCCGGTGTCTACTATGAGTTTCATGTTGGGTGCAAACAAACATTAAAGGAGCCATTATCTGTATTTTTTAACTAAAGCTATTATCTGCCTCGCTATCATTGGTTTTGGGTCTATCCACGCTTGCTACCATCACTGGATTTGTGCATGCACTCCTTACATAATCTCACTATGTTTTATTCCTATGCATGCTAGTTATTGTACACAATGGAACTGATCATGTAGAGCAAAAGAGACGAGCCTTGCGTGGCAATAAAATTTCATGCAGACGTCGTTCCATGGTGGGTGCAAAGGCAGCCCCCTCCACCCATTTCGGATCGTAATCAAGAGGACGATAACTGTTATGAGGGGGATTCAGAAGGAGAAGACCACTCCTATTTACCCCATGAGTTCTTTGCTCTAACTTGGCATGCTGATGTTGGTAATATCATGCGTATGGTGCCTTGCATTGCTTACTATATACATTAAAGATGTCATCTGCTTCGTTTAGACATGCTTTGTGTCAATGCCATCTGTTTAGTTTCTTTATCGTATATGTGAATCATGCAATGCCATCTTGTCTAGCTGTGCATCATATATGTGAATTTTGCAATGCCACCCTGGTTAGCTAGTCATCTTATATGTGAATTATATCATGCCATCATTTTTTATTACGTGTTAAATTTGTCAACAATTTTAGTACATTCAATTACTCTTCACTGCATCAGCCATTCTGCACGGTCATGGAAAAATCTAGAGTGGAAACAAGGTCTTCAGAGCAGACAATGCTATCTGACGAAGCGCATGTCTTGCTGGTTACCGATAGCTCCTCAGAGGAGGATTCAGAGACAGATGACCAGTCATATTCCCCCCTTTATGTTGCTCATATCGTGTGTATGGTATCTTGCATTGCTATGTCATTTTCTTAGTTTAGACATGCTTTGTGTGAATGCCACATGTTTAGTGTCTAATTACCATATATGTGAATTATGCAATGCCATCTTGTTGCAAGGCATTATGTATGTGAATTATGCAATGCCATGCTATTTAGGCAAGCGTCATATATGTGAATTATATCATGCAGTCCTTTTTTGTATTTCTCATTGCTTTTGTCGACAATGTTTGTATATTCAACTGCTCTTCCGTGCATCAGCCATTTGAATTGGTGATGGAGAAATCGAGTGAAAACAAGGTCTTCAGAGCGGAACAATGCTACCTCAAGCAGATATCTTGCTGGTTACAGATAGCTCTTCAGAGGAGGATTCAGAGGCGTATGACCAATCCTATTATCCCCCGAGGTGTATGCTCAAACTTGGCAGGGTTATATTACTCATATAATGCATATGTTGTATTGCAATGCTTAGTTTTTACATCATATACACAATATTGAATGCCATCTCCTTAGTTGACACATCATATACGCGATTGCCCTCCGCTCACTTCCTTAGTATATAAATCATATATTTGAATTATGTCATGCCATGATGTTTACATAGACAGAAGTATCTGAATTATGGCATGCCAACCCATTTTCTAAAGACATAATATAGTTATATCATCTCATCCTGTTTACATAGTCATCATATTTAAATTATGTCATTCTATCCGTGAATTATATCATGCCATCATGTTTCCATCGACGGCATGCTTGTGATTTATGGCATGCCAACCAGTTTAATAGACACATAGTATAGTTATATCATGTCATCCTATTTACATAGTCATCATATTTTGAAGTATGTCATTCTATCCTGTTTAGTTAGCCATCATACATGTGAAATTGTGTCATGCTATCCTGTTTAATTAGCCATCATATATGTGAAATTATGTCATGCTATTCTGTTTGCTTAGACAACATAAATGTGAATTATTTCATGCCCTGTTTTCTTCCCTACTATCCATTGCACTGTCTATCTTACAATGTCTCAGACATTCAATTACTTTTCTTGTTTATCAGCCATTTCAATTGGAGGGAGTGATGGCAGTATCTATGGGAGTAAAAACACGGTCTTCAAAAAAGATCGTGCTACCTGTCGATGCAGATAGAACCACGGTTGTACTTGCCCAAGAACCAGCCCCACCACACATAACCCACACTTCTACGACAGCACAGGTATGACTATCTTGATTCTGTCATAAATTTGTCATGGATGTACATGCATGACAAAAAACACGACCTACTGTGACAAACACGTATCATCACAGAAGTGTATTTTTTTGTAGTGAAGATCCTTGCCGGGGACGACTACGACGCCGCGGCAAGACCCTTGCCGGGGCCCCGGCAAGACCCTTGTCGAGGACATTGGTGGGGCCGCAGCCGGACCCACGCCTACCAAGACTCCACCACCATTCCCATGCAGCTGCCAGCCCAACCAGTTGGGCAAGCACCTGTGTGGTGACATGCGGCTTCCAAGCCAGCTCAGCAAGCACCTGCGTGGTGGAATGCAGATCTTCGTGAAGATCCTACCACCGCGCCACCTCAGCTGCCTGCCTGCCTATATGGCACCGCACGCATCACTGGCCCGGGTGCGTGTCGAAGCAAGGCGGGGTGGCAACGGACGAGACGGGCCCCATTCCCGTCCCCAATAAAGCAAGGGGACACCTAAGCGATTAATTAAATGCGTCTTATCCTGTAATACGGGCGATAAGCTCACGATACTGTAGACCTTTCCACCTCCTGTATGCCACTGTGGCGGCCCCTTTTGACTATAAAAGGAGGCCCGAGGTATAGTGAGGGGGGATTCGGCTATTTGGAACTACGCAGCCACCGTAGCTAGTTCGAGAGCTCAAGAACACTCTGAAATACACACCAAAGCAGGACTAGGGTATTACGCATCCTCGCGGCCCGAACCTGGGTAAACGATCTTTGTGCTAGCTCCTAAACCTGCTCTTCTCACAACCCCGCGCCCGCCAACCGTAGAAGGGATTCCAGTGATCCCATAGGTGTCGTTTCCCCAACACCCAGTAAAATAATTTTCATAAATCACGGAAGCGTGATAAAATTCTGCATTTTTTACACAAGATTGATATACAAATTGCCTACGTTGTCCTAACTTTTCAGAATTTTTAGAGTTACAAAAGTATATGAAGTTTTCAGATAGCTACAGACTGTTCTGTTTTTGACAGATTCTGTCTTGTTTGCGTTGTGTGCTTATTTTGATGAATCTATGGATTGTATCGGGTGGTACAAGCCATGGTAAAGTTAGAATACAATAGATATAATGCAAAAATAGAATATGAATGGGTTTGCAACAATACTTAGAGTGGTGATTTTCTCTGTTATACTAACGGATCTCATGAATGTTTTGTTAAGTTTTCAAGTTTTGGGTGAGATCACGATGGATGAAGGAATAAGGAGTGAAAAGAGACTAAGATTGGGGATGCCTCTTGGCACCCCAAGTTATCACTCAAGGACAACCAAGCAACTAAGCTTGGGGATACCCCGGAAGGCACCCCCTCTTTCTACTAACAACCATTGGTATTTAACTTGGAGCTATATTTTTATTTGTTACATATCATGAGTTTTACTTGGAGCGTCTTGTATTATATTGCTTGTTTTGATTTTTAGTTTGTGTCATCTATCCTTGCTGGACACACCTATTTGAGAGAGCCCAAATTATGCTATGATTTGATAGAATTGCTCTGTGTGCTTCACTTAAATTTTTTGAGCTATGGAATTTCTCTGGTGCTTCACTTATATCTTTTTTAGAACGGTGTGCTTTAATATTTTTGAAGAAATGTTGTCTTGCTTCACTTATATTTATTTGAGAGTTAGTAATTTTTTGAAGAAATTCTCTCATGTTTCACTTATATTATTTTGGGAGAAGAAAAAATGTATGCTCATGTTCTTCACTTAAATTTGTTTGAGCTCATCAAAAGCAACATATAAAACTAGTCCCAAAGTGATAGATATTCAAGAGGGATATAATAAAAACTTTCATGAAGATCATTGGACCAAATAAACTTGATTCCTTGTAATAGTTTTGAGATATGATGATAGTGATATGTGAGTCATGTTGATGAGTAATTATGCTTCAGTAAGAATATTGGTGTTAAGGTTTGTGATTCCCTATGCAAGCACGAAAGTCAATAGTTATGAAATGAAATTACATCCTACTTATGGTGCATTATTCGGTGTTAGTTATGCTTAATGCTTGCTTATGTAATTTTTCATTTCTTGGTTGGTTGCTTCTCAATCTATTTGCTAGCCTCCACTTGTACTAAGTAGAAATACTACTTGTGCATCCAAAATCTGTAAACCCAGTTTTACCATATGAGTCCACCATACCTACCTAGATGCAGTATTTCCATGTCGTTCTAAGCAAATATGTATATGCTATCTCTAATTTTCAAAATGAATTTCTTTTTTGTGTGCTCGTACCGCTCATGAAGCGACAGGGGGTGGCCAATATTCTCCATGCTAGATGTGTTATTCTCAAGATGAGTGTTTATTCACTTGTCATTGCATGAGAGTACGGCGGTAATAGGGATGCCTAGTCCCGAAATGAAAAAGAAATTTACTTTATGTTGTCAAATATTAAATTCCTTGGTAAGTGTTGGTATGGACGGTACCCGTGGATACGACTAGCCGTGGAATGTGAAAGAAAGGTGGCAAAAGGAATAAACTTTATTTTCTATTTGGGAACTGCCTATGATATATCTAGCATGGGAAGTGTTGGTAATTACTCGGTCGTTTTCGTTGACGGGAAAAGTATGCCTCTAAAAAAATTAATCTCTCAATTTAAGCTTTGAGCTCTCGCACCTCTACAAATCCCTACTTACCTCTGCGAAGGGTCTTTCTATTTACTTTATGTAATTTTTATTTTTATGCGAGTCTCCATCTTCTCTTATAAAGTGATACGTCTCCGTCGTATCTATAATTTTTGGTTGTTCCATGCCAATATTCTACAACTTCCTTATACTTTTTGGCAACTTTTTATACTATTTTTGGGACTAACATATTGATCCAAAGGCCTAGTGCCGCCTCCTGTCATTGCATGTTTTTGGTTTCGCAGAATATCCATATCAAACGGATTCCAAATGGGATAAAAACGGACAGAGCTTATTTTTGGAATATTTGGAAAATTCCGGAAGAAAAATCCACGCGAGATGGTGCCCGAGGTGGTCACGAGGCAAGGGGCGCGCCTGCCCCCCCCCCCCTGGGCGCGCCCCCTACCCTCTTGAGCCACCCGTAAGGCGGTTGATGCTCTTATTTTGCCGCAAGAAAGCTAATTTTCAGGAAAAAAATTCACGGCGAAGGTTTCAGGCCAATCGGAGTTACGGATCTCCATATATACACGAAACGGTGAAACAGAGCCAGAACAGAACGCAGTAATAGAGAGAGACAGAGAGATAGATCCAATCTCGGAGGGGCTCTCGCCCCTCCCACGCCATGGGAGCCAAGGACCAGAGGGGAAACCCTTCTCCCATCTAGGGAGGAGGTCAAGGAAGAAGAAGAAGAAGGGGGGAGGGCTCTGCCCCTTGCTTCTGGTGGCGCCGGAGCGCTGCCAGGGCCATCATCATCACCGCCATCTTCACCAACAACTTCACCGCAATCATCACCAACTCTTCCCCCCTATATGCAGCGGTGTAACCTCTTTCTTACCTGCTGTAATCTCTACCTAAACATGGTGCTCAACGCTATATATTATTTCCCAGTGATGTATGGCTATCCTGTGATGTTTGAGTAGTTTCGTTTTGTCCTAATGGCTATTTGATGATCAAGATTGGTTTGAGTTGTATGTTTTATTTTTGGTGCTGTCCTATGGTGCTCTCCGTGTCGCGCAAGCGTGAGGGATTCCCGCTGTAGGGTTTGCAATATGTTTATGATTTGCTTATGGTGGGTGGCGTGAGTGACAGAAGCACAGACCCGAGTATGTAGGTTGTTTGCGTATGGGATAAAGGGACTTTATACTTTAATGCTATGGTTGGGTTTTACCTTAATGAATCTTTAGTAGTTGCGGATGCTTGCTAGAGTTCCAATCATAAGTGCATATGATCCAAGTAGAGAAAGTATGTTAGCTTATGCCTCTCCCTCAAATAAAATTGCAATAATGATTACCGGTCTAGTTATCGATTGCCTAGGGACAAATAACTTTCTCGTGACAGCAAGCTCTTTACTAGAACTAATTTAGTTGTGTCTTCATCTAAACAGCCCCTAGCTTTTATTTACGTGCTCTTTATTTTCTTGCAAGCTTACCCAAAAACACCTACAAGGTACTTCTAGTTTCATACTTGTTTTAGGTAAAGCGAACGTCAAGCGTGCATAGAGTTGTATCGGTGGTCGATAGAACTTGAGGGAATATTTGTTCTACCTTTAGCTCCTCGTTGGGTTCGACACTCTTACTTATCGAAAGAGGCTACAATTGATCCCCTATACTTGTGGGTTATCAAGACCTTTTTCTAGCACCGCTGTCGGGAGCAATAGCGTGGGGTGAATATTCTCGTGTGCTTGTTTGCTTTATCACTAAGTAATTTTTATTTGCTGTTCTTAGTTATTCTTTATCTTTAGTTATGGATATGGAACACGAAATACCAAAAAATTAGGTGTACTTGCTGCTCATGGAGATGGGGAACCTCCTAAAACCCTCGATGCTCAATATGTGAAAAATATTATGTACCACTTTGATAATCCTGAGAAAACCTCATTCAATTTGGTAATGGGAGTAACGTTGGATCAACTTGAATACTTTAGGGATTATCGCTTGACACAAAAAGGGAAACTATTATGGGATCAAATTTATATATTGAAGTGGTATGCTCGGCAACTATGCTTGGAATATGATTATACTTGTTGCTTAGGGATTATACTTGTTTCATGCAAATTTAATGATAATTAAACCTTGGCTTCTTATGCTAGAGTTATATATGATTACTACGATGTGGAACAAATAGAAGAATTTGTTGCTTTTATGGGTGCTTATGAAATTGAATCTATGTTTAAAGAGTTTGATGATTTTGATGATGCTGTTTATAGATCTGAAAATTTAGCTATCCTCAAATATTGCTATGAGAATTATGAATACAATTACAAAATTAATGCACTTATTGAGAAAGTCTCCGTTGTCCAAGAAGAGACTAATATTTTGCCAGAATCTGTGGAAGAAGAAGTCGAAGAAACTGTGAGCTCATTGGATGAAAAAGATGAAGCGGAGAGCGAAGAACAAAAGGAGGAAGAGCGGATTGATCACCCATGCCCACCTTCTAATGAGAGTAACTCTTCAACTCATACATAGTTTAATTCCCCTTCGTGCTTACCGAAGGATGATTGCTATGATGATTGTTATGATCCCGTTGATTCTCTTGAAATATCCCTTTTTGATGATGCTTGCTATGCTTGTGCCCAAGATGCCAATATGAATTATGCTTATGGAGATGAACTTGCTATAGTTCCTTATGTTAAACATGAAATTGTTGCTATTGCACCCACGCATGATAGTCCTATTATCTTTTTGAACTCTCCCGATTATACTATATCGGAGAAGTTTGCACTTATTAAGGATTATATTGATGGGTTGCGTTTTACCGTTGCACATGATGATTTTGATAGATATAATATGCATGTGCTTGCTGCTCCTACTTGCAATTATTATGAGAGAGGAACTATATCTCCACCTCTCTATGTTTCCCACATGACAAAATTGCAAGAAAATGTTTATACTATGCATTGGCCTTTACTATTTGTGCATGAATTGTTCTTTTATGACATGCCGATGCATAGGAAGAGAGTTAGACTTCGTCATTGCTTGATATATGTTGCTTTGTGCTCACTACTAAATTCTAAATCATTGCTAATTAAGATTGGCTTTGATATACCTAGGGATCCGGGTGGATTCACTACTTGAGCACTTTATGCCTAGCTTAATGGCTTTAAAGAAAGCGCTGCCAGGGAGACAACCCGGAAGTTTTAGAGAGTCATTTATTTCTGTTGAGTGCTTTCATATAGTTTAAAAACAACAAAAATAAAGAGGGGAACCCAAAACTTTTTCAAAAAGAAAAGCGAAAGTGAGAAAGACAAGCATTGTTGAAGTGGGAGCTAGCCTTGAACTTTGTTCATGCTCACGGAAACATTGTGAATCTTGATTACAGAAACTTTTCAATAAAAATAATTATCCCCTTGTGCAATTCCATTGTATTATAAAAATAATGTGCCAAGATTTGCCTTTAGGATGTTTACAATGCTTGTTGGTTTGTACGGTGCAGGACAGAAACTTTTGGCTGTAGTGCGCGAATTTTAACTTTTTTATTGGAACGTCAAATGGTTCTGATTCTTTTTGCACTGTCTTTCTGTACAAATTTTTTATTTTTCCTAATTTTGGCAGTATTTTTCAAGTATCAGAAGTATGGTGAATGTTCAAGTTATTACAGACTGTTCTGTTTTAGACAGATTCTGTTTTTGATGCATAGTTTGCTTGTTTTGATGAAACTATCAACTTATATCAGTGGATTAAGCCATGAAAAAGTCATATTACAGTAGACACAATGCAAAAACAAAATATGAATTGGTTTGCAAAAGTACTTAGAGTAGTGATTTGCTTTATTATACTAACGGATCTTACCGAGTTTTCTGTTGAAGTTTTGTGTGGATGAAGTGTTTGATGATTGAGAAGGTTTCGGTGTGATAAGAAGGAAGAGAGGCAAGAGATCAATCTTGGGGATGCCCGAGGCACCCCAAGTAAACATTCAAGGAGACTCAAGCATCTAAGCTTGGGGATGCTGGGAAGGCATCCCCTCTTTCTTCAACAAATATCGGTATGTTTTCAGATTCGTTTCATTCATGTGATATGTGCAAGTCTTGGTGCGTCTTTTGCTTTTAGTTTTCATTTTTATTTTATTGCACCATGCTGGTATGAGGTAGTCCTTGGTTGATTTATAGAATGCTCTTTGCACTTCACTTATATCTTTTGAGTATGGCTTTATAGAATGCTTCATGTGCTTCACTTATATCATTTGAAGTTTGGATTGCCTGCTTCTCTTCACTTAGACAACCGCCATTTGTAGAATCCTCTTTTGCTTCACTTATATTTGTCAGAGCATGGGCATATATTTTGTAGAAAGAATTAAACTCTCTTGCTTCACTTATATCTATTTAGAGAGATGACAGGAATTGGTCATTCACATGGTTAGTCATAAAATCCTACATGAAACTTGTAGATCGCTGAATATGATATGTTTGATTCCTTGCAATAGTTTTGCGATGTAAAGATGGTGATATTACAGTCATGCTAGTAGGTAGTTGTGGATTGTAGAAATACTTGTGTTGAGGTTTGTGATTCCCGTAGCATGCACGTATGGTGAACCGTTATGTGATGAAGTCGGAGCATGATTTATTTATTGATTGTCTTCCTTATGAGTGGCGGTTGGGGAATGACGATGGTCTTTTCCTACCAATCTATCCCCCTAGGAGCATGCGCGTAGTACTTTGTTTTGATAACTAATAGATTTTTGCAATAAGTATGTGAGTTCTTTATGACTAATGTCGAGTCCATGGATTATACGCACTCTCACCCTTCCACCATTGCTAGCCTCTCTAGTACCGCGCAACTTTCGCCGGTGCATCCAAACCCCATGATATGATACGCTCTGTCACACATAAACCTCCTTATATATTTCTCAAAACAGCCACCATACCTACCTATCATGGCATTTCCATAGCCAATCCGAGATATATTGCCATGCAACTTCCATCATCATCATATACATGACTTGAGCATCATTGTCATATTCCTTTGCATGATCGTAAGATAGCTAGCATGATACTTTCCTGGTTTGTCCGTTTTTTTATATCTTTGCTACGCTAGATCATTGCACATCCCGGTACACCGCCGGAGGCATTCATATAGAGTCATATCTTTGTTCTAGATATTGAGTTGTAATATTGAGTTGTAAGTAAATAAAAGTGTGATGATCATCATTATTAGAGCATTGCCCCAGTGAGGAAAGGATAATGGAGACTATGATTCCCCCACAAGTCGGGATGAGACTCCGGACTTTACAAAAAAATAAAAGAGGCCAAAGAAGTCCAAATAAAAAAAAGAGGCCAAAGAAGCCCACCAAAAAAATAAAAAATAATAAAAAAAGGAAAATAAAAAATTGAGAGAAAAAGAGAGAAGGGGCAATGTTACTATCCTTTTACCACACTTGTGCTTCAAAGTAGCACCTTGTTCTTCATATAGAGAGTCTCTTGAGTTATCACTTTCATATACTAGTGGGAATTTTCATTATAGAACTTGGCTTGTATATTCCAACGATGGGCTTCCTCAAATGCCCTAGGTCTTCATGAGCAAGCAAGTTGGATGCACACCCACTTAGTTTCAGTTTGAGCTTTCATATACTTATAGCTCTAGTGCATCCGTTGCATGGCAATCCCTACTCCCTCACATTGATATTTATTAATGGGTATCTCCATAGCCCGTTGATACGCCTAGTTGATGTGAGACTTTCTCCTTTTTGTCTTCTCCACATAACCCCCATCATCAAATTCTATTCCACCTATAGTGCTATGTCCATGGCTCATGCTCATGTATTGCGTGAAAGTTGAAAAGGTTTGAGAACGTCAAAATTATGAAACAATTGCTTGGCTTGTCATCAGGGTTGTGCATGATGTGAATGCTTTATGTGGTGAAGATGGAGCATAGCCAGACTATATGATTTTGTAGGGATGAGCTTTCTTTGGCTATGTTATTTCAATAAGACATAATTGCTTGGTTGATATGCTTGAAGTATTATAGTTTTTATGTCAAAGGATAGATTATTGCTTTGAATCACTCGTGTCTTAATATTCATGCCATGATTAGACATATGATCAAGATTATGCTAGGTAGCATTCCACATCAAAATTATCTTTTTTATCATTTACCTACTCGAGGACGAGCAGGAATTGAGCTTGGGGATCTTGATACGTCTCCGTCGTATCTATAATTTTTGATTGTTCCATGCCAATATTCTACAACTTCCATATACTTTTGGCAACTTTGTATACTATTTTTGGGACTAACATATTGATCCGATTGCCGATGCCGTTCTCGTCTCATTGCATGTTTTTGGTTTTGCAGAATATCCATATCAAACGGAGTCCAAACGGGATAAAAACGAACGGAGCTTATTTTTGGAATATTTGGAAAATTCCGGAAGAAAAATCCACGCGAGACGGTGCCCGAGGTGGTCACGAGGCAGGGGGCGCGCCCCTACCATCGTGAGCCACACGTAAGGCGCTTGACGCTCTTCTTTTGCCGCAAGAAAGCTAATTTTTTGGAAAAAAATCACGGGAAAGGTTTCAGGCCAATCGGAGTTACGGATCTCCATATATACACGAAATGGTGAAATAGAGCCAGAACAGAACGCAGAAACAGAGAGAGACAGAGAGATAGATCCAATCTCGGAGGGGCTCTCGCCCCTCCCACGCCATGGGAGCCAAGGACCAGAGGGGAAACCCTTCTCCCATCTAGGGAGGAGGTCAAGGAAGAAGAAGAAGAAGAAGAAGGGGGGCTCTCTCCCCCTTGCTTCCGGTGGCGCCGGAGCGCTGCCGGGGGCCATCATCATCACCGCCATCTTCACCAACAACTTCACCGCCATCATCACCAACTCTTCCCCCCTCTATGCAGCAGTGTAACCTCTTTCTTACCCGCTGTAATCTCTACCTAAACATGGTGCAACGCTATATATTATTTCCCAATGATGTATGGCTATCCTATGATGTTTGAGTAGATTCGTTTTGTCCTAATGGCTATTTGATGATCAAGATTGGTTTGAGTTGTATGTTTTATTTTTGGTGCTGTCCTATGGTGCTCTCCGTGTCGCGCAAGCATGAGGGATTTCCGCTGTAGGGTTTGCAATATGTTCATGATTTGCTTATGGTGGGTGGCGTGAGTGACAGAAGCACAGACCCGAGTAAGTAGGGTGTTTGCGTATGGGATAAAGGGGACTTGATACTTTAATGCTATGGTTGGGTTTTACCTTAATGAATCTTTAGTAGTTGCGGATGCTTGCTAGAGTTCCAATCATAAGTGCATATGATCCAAGTAAGAAAGTATGTTAGCTTATGCCTCTCCCTCAAATAAAATTGCAATAATGATTACCGGTCTAGTTATCGATTGCCTAGGGACAAATAACTTTCTCGTGACAGCAAGCTCTTTACTAGAACTAATTTAGTTGTGTGTTCATGTAAACAGCCCCTAGCTTTTATTTACGTGCTCTTTATTTTCTTGCAAGCTTTCCCAAAAACACCTACACAGTACTTCTAGTTTCATACTTGTTTTAGGTAAAGCGAACGTCAAGCGTGCGTAGAGTTGTATCGGTGGTCGATAGAACTTGAGGGAATATTTGTTCTACCTTTAGCTCCTCGTTGGGTTCGACACTCTTACTTATCGAAAGAGGCTACAATTGATCCCCTATACTTGTGGGTTATCATATAGCACCAACTAGGGAGCATTATGATCATACTTGAGCATTGGACGTAGCTAATATGCGAGTGTGTTTCATGAATGAATCAATGATTGAGCATGATGGTCAAGGGATAACTTTCTTTAGTGTTGATATTTTGAAAGACGTGGTTGCTTGTTAATATGCTTGAGTATTGAAATCTTCATGTCAAAACTCGACTATTGCTTTGAACCATATAAAATTCCAAATGTCCATGCTACAAAAGAAAAGAATGTGTGATGAACATGTTAGGCAGCATTCCACATAAAAAACTCTGTTTTTATCATTTACCTACTCGGGGACGAGCAAGAATTAAGCTTGGGGATGTTGATACGTCTCCAACGTGTCTATAATTTTTTATTGTTCCATGCTGTTATATTATCATTCTTGGATGTTTTATAATCATTTTATAGCAACTTTATATCATTTTTTGAGACTAACCTATTGACATAGTGCCCACTGCCAGTTGCTGTTTTTTGCTTGTTTTTTACTTCGCAGAAAATCAATACCAAACGGAGTCCAAACGCAGCGAAACTTTTTGGATATCTTTTTCTGGACTAGAAGACACCTGTTGGGCCAAAGAAGCACCAGAGAGGGGCTCCGAGGGGAGCACAACCCACTAGGGCGCGCCTGGGGGCCTAGGCGCGCCCACGTGGGTTGTGCCCACCTCGGTGGCCTCCCGCACCGCCTCTTCGCCCTATAAATCTCCAAATATTCCAGAAACCCTAGGGGAGTCGACGAAACACAATTCCAGTCGCCGCAAGTTCTAGAACCACGAGATCCAATCCAAACACCATCATGGAGGGGTTCATCATCCTCATTGGTGCCTCTCTGATGATGCGTGAGTAGTTCATCATAGACCTACGGGTCCGTAGGCAGTAGCTAGACGGCTTCCTCTCTCTTTTGATTTTCAATACAATGGTCTCTTGGAGATCTATTTGATGTAACTCTTTTTGCGGTGTGTTTGTTGGGATCCGATGAACTTTGAGTTTATAATCACATCTATATCCAGGAAAGTTATTTGAGTTTTTTATCTCTTATATGCATGATTATTTATAGCCTCGTATTTCTTCTTTGAATCTTTGGTTTTGTTTGGCCAACTAGATCGATTTTTCTTGCCATGGGAAGATGTGCTTTGTGATGGGTTTGATCGTGCGGTGTTTTTTCCCCGTGACAGAAGGGGCAGCAAGACACGCATGTTTCGTTGCTATTAAGGATAACAAGATGGGGGATATTCCTACATGAATAGATCTCGTCTACATCGTGTCATCGTTCTTATTGCATTACTCTGTTTCTCCATGAACTTAATACACTAGATGCATGTTGGATAGCGGTCGATGCGTGGAGTAATAGTAGTAGATGCAGGCAGGAGTCGGTCTACTAATCTTGGACGTGATGTCTATATATTGATCATTGCCTGGATATCGTCATAACTATTCAATTTTATATCAATTGCCCAACAGTAACTCGTTTACCCACCGTCTGCTATTTCTTCGGAGAAGCCACTAGTGAAATCTACGGCCCCCGGGTCTATTCTTTATCATATTTGCTTTTCGATCTATTATTTGCCTTTGAGATCTATTTTTATTTGCATTTATTTTCAGATCATACTTTGCTGCATTTTTATTTACATCTTTTATTTCGTGTTTATTTGAGATCTATTTATCGAATCTATCACAAATTTTATCCCGTCAACTTGACAATTTCTCGCGCCGTTACCCAAAAAGGGATTGACAACCCTTTATAAGCGTCGGGTTGCAAGTATTTGTTCTTTGTGTGCATGTACGGTTTACATAGTATTGCTTGGTTCTCCTACTGGATTGATACCTTGGTTTCATAACTGAGGGAAATACCTACCGTAGCTGTGCTGCATCATCCCTTCCTCTTTGGGGAAATACCGACGTAGTTCAAGCGACATCAAGTGCATTACTGGCTAGATATGACTAAGCATAGTAATTCTTCTTTCAATCTCCGATTCCGTCTTTCATCATTTCCGTTTCAACAGCTGAATCCAACTTCCATTTTTTGCTCTGGTTGCTGGTTCGGACGAAATCAGTCTCTTATGGCCCATGCTGTTGATTCTGGGGTTTCGGGTGGTCTAGGTTAGGGATGAGAGAATATATGAGAGAGATAGATACCCTTATACCAATCCCACTAGCATTATTTATAGCCTCATATGGCTGTTAGTATAACACATAGGTACGTTCACACCTAAGGTCTTTGCAGTTTCCTCTTTTGGGACATCATCTGAAATATATTTGAACATTCATTTATCCCTTGAGTTATGATGTCATTGATCACCAAAACAAACCTAGGGACAAGGATTTTCACATAACTAGTTAATTATGTGGATTAGCATTATTGATGTTGTGTTACTGTTTTGATTGAGAAAACCTCATATTGAAAGTTATGACCAACAAGGCTCGTCATGAGTCCTCTCTTACAATTACGGAAACAACAAAACAAATTCTTTGGTAGCTTTTAAAGTCATTTCTAGTGGTCATATCTCTGCAAATTTCAATATGGAACATTACCAGCCGAACCCTCGGAAATAACAATTTAAGTTATCCCTACTAGGATTACCTTTGTAAAATTGTTTCTAGTGTGATGTATATGGTTACCATTACTCATTTTGATTCCGAACAATAATGTGGACAAGCATGGTCAGCACAACATCAGTGTTGCACTACTGAAGCCTCCTACTAGCCTTTATGAGAAACTAGTTTGTGTTACGTCATTTACTGCAATTAAATAAACATGGAAAATAAACAAATTCTTTGGAAGTTCGTAAAGGCATTGATTCCAGCCTTAGCTTTGCAAAATTGTACCTAGCATGATGTACGGTTACTGTTACGAATTGGATTCTTGAGCAACAAAGGGGCTTGTCGTGTTCGCTATTGTGTTCTTTTCGTGATCGCGGAAACATCCTACTACCATTTATAGCCAATTGGGGTTGTTATTGTTTTACCCGTTTTAATTCTCTTAATTTCATTGCTACCGGTCTTATCTTTGAAAATTTGTGTCTTGCTCTATGTGCCCGGTTAGCGATACTAACTTCAGTGGCTTGTCATTTTTGTTGGTATGTTAATGGTGTGGTTACGAAAACCTCATATTGCAAACACGGTTTTGTCGTGCGTCATCGCCTACAACTACAAAAATAATGAAATCAAATATTTGGAAACTTCTAAAGTCATTGCTATTGGTCTTATCCTCGAATTTTTATCTAGCACGACATTTCAGGTTACCGTTATCAACCGAGTAATGAAGTAGTTATCTTGTTGTCCTCGGCAGTGCTTATTGTTGACTACATAAACCTCCTACCGTTATTTATGACGATATGAAATCTGGTCACTCGCCTACTAAATTGTCTTACTTCCAAATTGTTTTAACCATTTCTGTGACCCAACCCACCATGCAACGGGCATCACATACATTGTTTAACCTAGCATGATATATTGTCGTTCTCGTTAGTTCGTTACTCTGCGATTACTTAAACCTATTAGTGGTATATGTGACCAATCAGGTTTTGTCGCTTGCGTCATCTGAAATCCGAATCCTCGCCTACTAAATTGTGTTTCTTTTTTTCTAAAATATCCAGAACCATTTTTTGCTATCCTTCCCGCGGTGGTTCGTGGGGGCGGACATTATAGATTGTTGAACCTCGCTCGATACTTTGACCACGATTACTATACTTATCTAAATGGCAAGCAATCCCCTGGTCTTACATAAATGTGTAGATTTTTTTTGTGGGGGAAGGTGTAGATGACTGAGTTACAAAAACTTGGTAGCTTGCTTGCTTTGCTTAGGTGTTTCAAATATGTGGCTCGGCAGCACTGAAAAGATATTGAAATATTCATCTACTAATAACTACTACTACTAGTAAGCAAAAGTGCAGCCTTGGAATATATAGCAATTGTCAGCCATATCCCCAAACTTAAACACAGGATGTGTAACCCTGCTTGCGCTCAATATTGGCGTATATTTGACATAAATAAGGGGAGCAGAAGTAGTAAATGCATGAGATGGATGGATATAGATACGACGCATAGTAATGTGATGAAGAAATGTGGGTATGCTACGGGGTGCGCGTAGGGGGAAGGGGCATTCCGGTGGGTTTGTCAAGGTGGCAAGGAACAGAGTTCCACCCCGGCCCCTGGTAGTGGTTGGGATTGGACTCCCCAAACCCACACGAGTGGCCTCTGGAACCCAAAAAAAGAATCATAAAATTACCACTCTCTCTCTCTCTCTCTCTCTCTCTCTCTCTCTATCTCTCTCTCTCTCTCTCTCTCTCTGCCCTTCTTTTCCGACCCTTTTGCCATGAGTCTCAAAGTAAGGGAAGCCCCCAAACCCAACCAAACCGAGTATCCGACTCAAGCACCCAACAATACAACTGCTGTACAAAACAAGGTTACCACCGAAAAAGAAAAGAAAAGAAAAGGAAAAACCAATTAGTGGTAAGCTTAGCCGAGAGATATAAAGTTAAAGTTAGGAGGCATTAATTGGTTTCTTGTTTGGCATTTTGTTGCGGGTGGTGAAGCAAGAACAAGAGAAGAGAGGAGGCGGCCTCCTCCTCCCCCGCCTCTGCCTCCGCCTCCTCCTATATTAGAGAGGGACTCCCCTCGCAGCGGCATCAACAGCAAACAAGAAGCTGTCCCTTTCGCTCTCCTCTAATCTTCCGTTACCACTCACCCTCCCGCTCCTCGCCTTTTAAGGCATACCCCTCTCCAATCCTCCTTGAACCTTAGAGAGAGAGACCAAGAATGGCTCGTGAGATGAATGGCTACTTCAGCCACCCTCCGCCCCCGCCTCCGGCGCCGTACCAGGAGGAGGCGGCCGCGGACGTGGACGACGCGGAGGACGGCGGCGGCGGGCAGGGGAAGCTCTGCTCCAGGGGCCACTGGAGGCCCGCCGAGGACGCCCGGCTCAAGGAACTCGTCGGCCAGTACGGCCCCCAGAACTGGAACCTCATCGCCGAGAAGCTCGACGGCAGATCAGGTAATAAGAGAAATAAAACAACCTAATACTATGTGGAGTTCCTCCGATGCAATGCTGTTTCATTTCGGATTGGAAGATGCATTGAATGCGCAAACGGAGTACTGGTTTCTTTTACTGCAACCATCTTCCGTTTCGTGTGGATAACTTCTTTTCTTTCTTTCTTTCTTTCTTTTCTTGTAAAAATAAAAACATGCATTTTAGTATTAATTTGGAGTGTGTTGCGGTTAACGCAATGGTGATCGTGGGTCGTGCCTGATTCGTTCGTGGTTTATTTTGTGGTGATGTCGGCCAACAGGGAAAAGCTGCCGTCTGCGGTGGTTCAACCAGCTGGACCCGCGGATCAACCGCCGGGCGTTCACGGAGGAGGAGGAGGACCGGCTGATGGCGGCGCACCGCGCCTACGGCAACAAGTGGGCCCTCATCGCCCGCCTCTTCCCCGGCCGCACCGACAACGCCGTCAAGAACCACTGGCACGTCCTCATGGCCCGCAGGCAGCGGGAGCAGTCCGGCGCCTTCCGCCGCCGCACCAAGCCCGCCTCCTCCTCCTCCTCCTCCATCGCCCCGGCGCCGCACTACCCAGGCGTCGTCCTCCAGCACCAGCACCAGCACCACTACCAGCACCACGGGGCTTCTCCCATTCCCATGCCGCTCCAGCCGTTCGCCATGGGGGTGGCCATAGCAACCGGGGTGTACAGCAAGGCCGCCACGGCCACGGCCAGCCGCGCCTACAGCGGCGGCGAGTCCGACGAGTCGGCGTCCACCTGCACCACCGACCTCTCCCTCAGCTCCGGCAGCGCCGCCGTCCCCTGCTTCTACCACCACCAGGGTACGTGCCTCCCTCGCTGCATGCTTGCCCTCAAGGCTCAAGTCCCAAGCCCCCAGAGCTGTTGTTGTTTTGTTGCGTCGTCAGTCGTCAGTCCTCCACATGGACATGGCCAGCGTTTTGATCCGAGTCCGACTGACATGATGGTCTTTGGTGCAGGCTACGACATGGCTCCGCAAGCTCACGCCGTGACCCAGGCGTTCTCGCCGAGCGCGCGCTCCGCCTTCTCCGCCCCGTCGTCCTCGTCGGCGCGGCAACAGCAGCGCAGGCAGCAGCAGCACGAGGAGCAGGATGGCGACAAGCTCAGCCTGCCCTTCTTCGACTTCCTGGGCGTGGGCTCGACATGACCGGGCGGGGCGGTGCGGTGTACAGGTGGAGGCCGATATCATCATCGTCGTCGTCGTCCTAAGGGAGGCGGCCAATCCTTCCTAGCTAGTTAAGCAAGGTTAGAGTCTAGAAGAACCAGACTAGGAGAAGATGAGGAGGATTAGGAGTTAAGTTGTTTTATTTATGGCGATGAATGTGACCTCTCTGGTTTCACTCCTCCTCAGTTTTGCTGCTGATCACAGTACTTATTCAGATGGAAAAGAAGTCGCATGTCATGTAATGTAATGTAATGGTGGCAACCCGAACTTAGTTTCTTTCATGTCCTCTTGTCTCTATTCCATTTGTTTGTGCCGAAGAAGCAAGAAAATAACCAAAAATTGCCCCCCTGCAGCAACGAGCATTTGATATGTCCGTTCCATTCCATTGCCGGCGACAGAGGTGGGGTGTTTGTTTCCAGGGACTTATTGGTTTAGGGACTTAAAAAAGTCCTTATAAGTCCCACCTAAACAAAACACAAGGGACTTATTGGGACTTATTGTGGTGATTTGAGACTTATCAAATAAGATTCTCAGGGAGGAGTTTATTGGGACTTATTCGCTCCAGGCTCTCGTTCCCATTGCCCGTCGCCGCCCGCCTCGGTTCGCCGCCCGCCTCTCGCCCGTCGCCGCCCGCCTCGGTTCGCCGCCCGTCGCCGCCCGTCGCCGCCCGTCACTTTGCCCGCCTTGGTTAGATTACGCCTCGGTTCGTTACGGTGCCTCCAATCACCAGACAAGCCCCATCCTGAGCCTCCTTGAAGCGGTGCAACATGGACTTATAAGTCACTTGTAAGCAACGTGTAAGGGCTACGGGACTTATAAGTCTCTATAAACAAACATGTAGGGACTTATGACTTATAAGTTGGGACTTAAAAAAGTCCTAGGACTTATGAAACAAATAGGGCCAAACAAATTAAAGGCTCACTCACTCAGTTTACTAAGCCGGTGCACTAGGAGTAAGAAGACTAGGACTAGGAGCGGACCGGCCGGGCCGGCGTGATCGGTGCGTACCACGAGTATGTGAACGCAACGGCGAGCCTTTCTTTCTTTCTTTCTTTCTTTTTTGTTGCATTCGTCAACAAGAACGACGAGTCATTTTCCTCTCTCTCTCAAGGGTCGGGTCGGGGCGGGGCGGGTCGGGGCCGGGCGGACGGGCGTGGTCTCGGGGGATTCCGTTGGACTGTTGCGCCTGAGCATGGCCTGGTGGTGGTGGTGGCCGTGGCGGGGACGGACGGATGGTGCCTGGGCGGAGGAGGACCTCCCCTCATCCATCCAACGAAACTGCTGTTGCAACAGCATCTCGTTGCTTCTTCTCTTCTGACTCCGTTACCAGTTGCTCATCTCGTCACTCGCTCGCTCGCTCTCTGTAATTGCTGCTACCTGCAACTGCCTGCTCGCCTCATCACCGGCGACAATCCTATCTTAATTATGGGCCCTGCAACTGCAACCAACCCACACGGTCAATGCTAAAACCAAAACTGATATCTCAACTGACCAAGAAACCGTGCAGCGAGCAATCACTGCAATGTGAGTTTCTCACCAGTTTTTTACCACCCACAGTGCCGGTTCTGCCCATGTTTGACTGGACTTACTCTTTTATCTATTGCTCCATACACCACCCTGGGCCTAGCATGCATGGACACACACACTCGAAGGTGTACAGCAAAAATATCGAGCGAGCCTGTTGATCTGCTGAATGGATGGATGAAGACGTGCAGTCGTCATGTTTTATAGTTGCACCAAGGAGGACTGGACTGGGTCAGCCTATGTGTGTCTGTGACCTGACACTCTCACGTCTGAATCCACTCCAGCAAAATAAAAATCTCAACTTATACTACATTTGGTAGTTCAGGTCAAGTCCTGTCTCCACACATGCATGCTAGCTACTCCGGTATATATTTTGCATCTGATACAAAAAAAAAAGTGATATAACTTACTTGATCACAACCACACGGGCATCCTTTGTTTGCTGTTAGTTTGTAGTTTGTACATATCTATTTTGTTTAATGGAAATTACCCTAGAACAACTTCACACAGGCATCTTTTTTTCTTGGGTAGTTGAATTTACCAATTACTACAGATCTTTGCCCCGGCCTGCCTGCAATGGGTTGCTTCAGAGGGAAAGCATAATACTGTTGTGCTAACCGGGATAGGTATGGCATTAAACATATTACCCTTTTGGTTAAGCTGAATAGAGTATAGGTATCAGTCTGTTCGGTCGTCAAGATTATTGCATGACAGGTCTAGATAGGTTTGAAAGCTGGAATAGAGTAAGTCCTCCTTTGATTATTATTACTACGGCGGCTGCTGAAAACCCATCAAGCATGCCAATTTTGTACTGCAATGACATATTTACAATTTGACAATACGCTTCAACTACAACACTGAAACTGCAGGTGTAAATTACATGTGCAATTTGACGTGGAAGCAGCAATAATTTTACTAGTTCAATTCGTCAAAACTGTCTTTTCAATGTATGCCTTCTTGCTAACGGAAAACACCGATGAAAGCAATCTGAAAACAACAAGAGATGCCTCCAAGGGTGGAATATCTCCTTAACTACCTAGACAATATCTTGCCTTGTTTCTTCCTATTAAGGGGAAGGAAAACGAAGAGGTTAAAACGTGATATCATTGTCAGAAACTTTTGGAGCAATTCGTGCTCCATCTTCGTGTGCACCGATGCAGTTAAAAATAAACACTAAAATTATGTACGGGCAGACATGAACAAACACTGAAAACGATCCTCAAGTTATGACGCCATGCATGCGCAGATATTATGTACTTCATTCGAATCGCAGACATTCGCTCCTTTAAAAAAAATCGAAATTCTGACTTGACATGGTGTACTTGTGCAGATTTAGAAAGGGCCATTTTGAAACTGGTTAGCCTACTTTTGGAGTAGTTGGTGGAGTAATATTGGAGGGTTGAGTCCATATCGATGGTGATATTTGTAAAGCCCAACCATTCGGGTAGTTGAAAACGGATGACGAATTGAAGCATCAGTCAGTGGTGTATTTTTAGCATTTACTAGTATTGGACATGGTCCAAACCCCACGCACGAACACGCAATGAGTTCGTTAGTTGTTGGTTGTAACACTGTGCAGATGCATGCACCAACTAGAGGGCTGAAAAATGAGGCACGAAGGAAATATGATTGAGGTTGTCCGCCCACGGATCAAATTAACACATGCACGTTCGGCATTTGATTCTATTGACTTCAGATAGGGTTCGAATAAAATTTAATATTAAAAAATAGGAATGGACGCACAAAGTTTAGCTTAAAGAGGACACGTAGGTGGCATGTGATGCGACTGTTCATTCACTTGGTCCAGCCAACCAACTGAAACCCATTCATCAGTTTGAAACACATTTTTTTCTTCCCTAACGTATAGGCTTAGTTGAAAACGATCCAGGAGAAGCACAGGAAACATACTACGTACTGCTCCAGTGTTATTGATGAGATACACTCGTAGAGAAGTTAGGTTGAGGCTTGAGGGCAGGGCAGGGCGCTCAACTTAATGAAGCAGCACACGTATGGTATTGTGCGGGCATATGTGAGGCAGCTGTTCTGTTACGCGGCTGTTGGGAAAGGGACGTGACGTGCATCCATCCACCCTCGTCGACGGCATGTCACGCAGTTTTCCTCCTCCCGGGAAGCAAAGGCCATATGCGTGAGGCCCGATTCCTTTGGCTCCGCTTTGGCCTTTGGCCCTGCAGCGTCTACATCTCCTCCTCAGTCCTCCTGAGTCTGAGTAGTCTGAGTGGGAGCCAAACAAACCCAGCAACAAACCAACACCGAGATGGACGTGCGCCTATGCTATCGCTGTGCACGCACAGCACAGGGTGCATGCCCCCCCTGGAAGAGCATCGGATTCTCTACCTAGCTAGCATCTTGTCATGCTGCTGTAGCGTGTAGCCCGTTTTCCCTTTTCCATTCCTTTGGTTTCATAAACTCATTTGGGCTGGGCCGTCCTGAGATCGATCGATGGAGAAAGAGCGTCCCAGCTGATGATGATTCTCATCCACTTAACGTATGTAATGGCAACTGGCCACATTTGGCATCACAGAAAGAAAAGCGTACACATGGCTCCAATGAGCCATTGCATTCAGTGATGCATATACTCATATATGTGTGTGTGGTGTACCACCCTATATATGCTAGGAACTATAGCTACACATGCAATGCACGCCTAGCTAGCTATATCTGCCTAACTGGCCTAGCCTCTCTATTGGCTGCAGTGGTGCTCCACGTAATAGTAGTAGTGATAGCTAGCGCCACTGTTACAGTCACCGCACTGTGCTCACCTCACCTCACTTCTACTACTACCCTACAAACCCCAGCCTCATGCATGCCCAAGTCTACACTGTGCATGTGCATGCAGAGGAAATGCAATGCCAAAGGACGATCGAGAAAGATGCACGCACGCGCGCACGCACGCAGCATTTTCACCGCTGACAGTCCCAAGGGCCGGCGACGAGCAAAGCTAGGAATGAACCAGCCCGGTCGGCCTCTCCAAGACTCCAAGTCCAAGTAGAAAATGGAAGCCCATAGCTGGCTGGCTCTCTCCCTCTTGTAGTACTGCCCTAGTTGGTACGTACGTACGTGCATGCATGCACACGGACGAGCCGTACGTGTGCGAGTCGCCAATCGCCAGCCGTGCGGTGGAGATTTATTTTACTGGACGCATGCATGGTGGCTGCGTCCCGATGCGAAGCATTGGTGCTACGTACGGCAGTGTCTGTGGAGTAGCACGTACGTACTGGCATGCAGTAAATGTGAAAGATCATGGCAGCGTGTGATGCATTCACGGCAACAGTCCAAGTAGTACGTACGTCTTGATCGCCCCACGCGCGCTCTCTTCTCTTCTCTTCTCTTGGACTTGGAGCAGTAGTATCTTCCTCGATCAAAACTTGCGGACACATGTCTTTTTGCAGCTCCAGGCCGACCGACAGGGTTAACTGCTGGGTGCTGGCCATCAAACCGACGGGCTCGCTCGATCGATAGTCGATACTAGTAGCCTGGTCTCCGTGTCCATGACATGTACCGATCTGTATATGGACGTACGTATATATATGGATTAATGAAATTTGTACTCTGACTGGTTCGTCACTGCAGTCCGGAACGTACGTCTTGTCGTGTGGTGAGCGCGCAGTGCATCACGTACGTACGTTTGGATGCACGCTATGAAAACAAATCAAACACAGTAGTATATCGATTCTGCCACTCTCTGGAAACAAGTGGCAGAAAGGATCATCCCGACTTTATTTTCTCGTGAGCCAGCTAGATCGTGGCTTTCATCCTGGCGGTGTCTCTCCTCTCACGCCATGCCGTTGTTGCGTGACAAACGTCCTCGCGGGCCCGCTTGAGCCTTGAGATGAAACAGAAAGCCCATTTTCACGGGGGAAAGCAAAGCTATACGTATATTGCAGCAGGGCCAGGGGTGGAACTCTTTTTTTTCTTGTCTTCTTGGAAATAAAGGCTGGGGGGAGGAGCTTTAATTCGTACGTACGTGTGTGTGTACACATCCGTATATAAAAATTGTCTAAAGAAACATCCGTATAAAAAAATACAGAAGATGCTACGTGGAGTACTCTGCATACTTATATCTACATTTGTAAAGAAGAATCGGGTCCATGGAAAGATAACTGAAAGCTTCAAGCCAACAAAAAGAAGAGAGAGGAAAAAGGATAACAGAAAGCAAAGGGCGAGGAGGGAGTGACACAAGTGTGCGTACCAGTGTGCTGTGTGGTGTGAGGCAGGGGAGCAACGAAACGGGCAACGGAAAGGTGGAGCACGCACGTATTCCGTAGGGCCACTCACCCATGACAGCACAGTGCTCCGTCTCCGAGACCAACCCAACAGAAAGTGGTCGCCGGTGGACGGGGGGCATGTACGTACGACCCAGACCAAAAGGGAAGCGCCAGGGATGGATTTCATTTCTCAACGGTGGCCGTCCGCGTCGTCGAGGCGCATGCATGTGCCGTTGCTTACGGTACCACGGAGGCGGAGGTGGAGACGGGCACGGGTACGCGCACGCAGATATCGTGCGTATCTGCCGTGAGCTCATGCGTCCGGGCAGGGAGCCAGCCAGCCAGCCAGCGGGCGAGTAGAATCCCCAACGGCATCCATCCGTCTTGGCCTCTTGCTCCCTGATTCCAGGGACAGAATCCCCCAACGGCCAGCCATACACCCATCTACGTACTCCATCCACCTTTGCTAGCTCCAGCTGCTTCACATGCGTGCATCGTCTGCTTAGGCCAACTCCACCGGGCGACCCTATCCTGTCCGCCCCCATCTGTTTGAGGTAAAAGGGACAAACGAGACGGCCCAGCGCGCGGGCGCAAACGGACTATTGTTCGCTTTGTATCCCTTTCGATCCATCCGCGGCCCAAGTTTGCGTCGCTTTTGGGGTGAAACGGACACAACGCGGACGCTGGTCGTCTGCGTGTCCTCCTCGCCCGCCTGTCGGTGGCACAGACGGGCCTTTTCTATCCGCCCCTCCCTCCTCGGCCGCATCCACTCCACTCTTCCCTCTCTTCTCGCCGCCGCCGGCGCTCATGCCATTGCGGCCGTGCAACTCGGACGCTTGCCCAGCCCTTCCTCTCGTGCCGCCGAGCTACCCAAGCACGGCCACCTTGTTTGCGCACCGGCCGGATTTAGGCGGATCCGGTCGATCTTGAGCTCGCCCATTTGTGGGAGGCCGGGCCGCGCCATGGATCGGCAAGGAACCTCGTCGGAAGGCCTGGCGAGGGCAAGGCCACATGCTGCGATGGCTCGTCCTCTAGCCGCTCGGATCTGCACCGTCGGTGGCCCGCCAGCAGATACGCGAATGGCGGCCGGCCGGGCTCGGTGCTTGCCCAAAAGCTCGTCGGCGCACCATTGCCCTATTGGAAATATGCCCTAGAGGCAATAATAAAGGATTATTATTAAATTTACTTTTTCATGATAATTGTCTTTTATTCATGCTATAATTGTATTATCCGGAAATCGTAATACACGTGTGAATACATAGACCACAATATGTCCCTAGTGAGCCTCTAATTGACTAGCTCGTTGATAGTGAGCCTCTAGTTGACTAGCTCGTTGATCAATAGATAGTCATGGTTTCCTGACTATGGACATTGGATGTCATTGATAACGGGATCACATCATTAGGAGAATGATGTGATGGACAAGACCCAATCCTAAGCATAGCACAAGATCGTGTAGTTCGTTTTGCTAGACCTTTTCCAATGTCAAGTATCTCTTCCTTAGACCATGAGATCGTGTAACTCCCGGATACCGTAGGAGTGCTTTGGGTGTACCAAACGTCACAACGTAATCGGGTGACTATAAAGGTGCACTACGGTATCTCCGAAAGTGTCATTGGGTTGACACGGATCGAGACTGGGATTTGTCACTCCGTGTTACGGAGAGGTATCACTGGGCCCACTCGATAGTGCATCATCATAATGAGCTCAAAGTGACCAAGTGTCTGGTCAAGTGATCATGCATTACGGTACGAGTAAAGTGACTTGCCGGTAACGAGATTGAACGAGGTATTGGGATACCGACGATCGAATCTCGGGCAAGTAACATACCGTCTGACAAAGGGAATAGTATACGGGGTTGCTTAAATCCTCGACATCGTGGTTCATCCGATGAAATCATCGAGGAGTATGTAGGAGCCAACATGGGTATCCAGATCCCGCTGTTGGTTATTGACCAGAGAGCCGTCTCGGTCATGTCTGCATGTCTCCGGACGTGAGGGTCTACACACTTAAGGTTTGGTGACGCTAGGGTTATTAGGAAGACTTGTATGTGATTACCGAATGTTGTTGAGTCCGGATGAGATCCCGGACGTCACGAGGAGTTCCGGAATGGTCCGGAGGTAAAGATTTATATATGAGAAGTTGACAAACGGGCACCGGAAAGTTTCGGGGTCATATCGGTATTGTACCGGGGCCACCGGAGAGGTTCCGGGGGTCCACCCCTCTCAAAGGGCCTCATGGGCCACAAGGGCAGGAACCAGCCCCTGAGGGCTGCCCCCCTTGGGCCCATGCGCCTAGGGTTGGGGGAACCCTAGTGGGGCGTCCCCTTGCTTGGGGGGCAAGCCCTCCTCGCCGCCGCCTCTAGATCTCATCTAGAGGGGCCGCCCCCTTGCCCCTTCCCTATAAATAGAGGGGTGAGGGAGGCTGCAACACACTTCCAAGGCGCAGCCCTCCCTCCCCAACACCTCTCCTCCTCCGCGTGTGCTTGGCGAAGCCACAGCCGAGATCTTGCCTCTCCACCATCATCACGCCCGTCGTCTTTGCTGCTGGAGCCTTCTTCCTCAACCTCTCCTTCCCCTTGCTGGATCAAGAAGGAGGAGACGCCGTCCGTTCCGTGCGTGTGTTGAACACGGAGGTGCTGTCCATTCGGCACTTGGTCATCGGTGATCTGAATCACGGTAGTACGACTCCATCATCACCGTTCCTGTGAACGCTTCCGCTCACGATCTACAAAGTGGTTTGTAGATGCAATCTCTCTCCCTTGACTCGTTGCTTAGATGAACTCATAGATGGATCTTGGTGAAACCGTAGGAAATTTTTAATTTTCCGCAACGTTCCCCAACAAAGTGGCATCATGAGCTAGGTCTATGCGTAGTTCTCTATTGCACGAGTAGAACACAATTTTGTTGTGGGCGTAGATCTTGTCAACTTGCTTGCCGCTACTAGTCTTTTCTTGCTTCAGCGGTATTGTGGGATAAAGCGGCCCGGACCGACCTTACACGTACGCTTACGTGAGACAGGTTCCACCGACTAACATGCACCAGTTGCATAAGGTGGCTAGCGGGTGTCTGTCTCTCCTACTTTAGTTGGAGCGGATTAGATGAAAAGGGTCCTTATGAAGGGTAAATAGAAGTTGACAAAATCACATTGTGGTTATTCAGAGGTAAGAAAACGTTCTTGCTAGAACCCAATTGCAGCCACGTAAAAGATGCAACAACAATTAGAGGACGTCTAACTTGTTTTTGCAGCAATTGTTATGTGATGTGATATGGCGGAAGTTGTGATGAATGATGAATGATATATTGTGATGTATGAGATCATGTTCTTGTAATAGGAATCACGACTTGCATGTCGATGAGTATGACAACCGGCAGGAGCCATAGGAGTTGTCTTAATTATTGTATGACCTGCGTCATTGATTCAACGCCATGTAAATTACTTTACTTTATTGCTAAACGTGTTAGCCATAGTAGTAGAAGTAATAGTTGGCGAGCAACTTCATGGAGACACGATGATGGAGATCATGATGATGGAGATCATGGTGTCATGCCGGTGACAAGATGATCATGGAGCCCTGAAGATCAAGATCAAAGGAGCTATATGATATTGGCCATATCATGTCACTACTTTATATAATTGCATGTGATGTTTATTATGTTTATGCATCTTGTTTACTTAGAACGACGGTAGTAAATAAGATGATCCCTTAGAATAATTTCAAGAAAGTGTCCCCCTAACTGTGCACCGTTGCTAAAGTTAAATGGTTTGAAGCACCACGTGATGATCGGGTGTGATAGATCCTTACGTTCACATACAACGGGTGTAAGACAGTTTTACACATGCATAAACACTTAGGGTTAACTTGACGAGCCTAGCATGTACAGACATGGCCTCGGAACACAAGAGACCGAAAGGTCGAACATGAGTCGTATGGAAGATACGATCAACATGGATATGTTCACCGACGATGACTACCGTCTCACGTGATGATCGGACACGGCCTAGTCGACTCGGATCATGTAACACTTAGATGACTAGAGGGATGTCAAATCTGAGTGGGAGTTCATTAAATAATTTGATTAGATGAACTTAATTATCATGAACTTAGTCTAAAGTCTTTGCAAAATATGTCTTGTAGATCAAATGGCCAACGCTCATGTCAACATGAACTTCAACGCGTTCCTAGAGAAAACCAAGCTGAAAGATGATGGCAGCAACTATTCGGATCGGGTCCGAACACGAGGATCATCCTCATAGCAGCCAAGAAACAATATGTCCTAGAAGCACCGCTTAGGTGATGCACCCATCCCGAAGAACCAAGACATTATGAATGCTTGGCGGTCTCGTCTTGATGATTACTCCCTCGTTCGGTCGGCATGCTTTACAGCTTAGAACCGGGGCTCCAAAAGCGTTTTGAGCAACACGGAGCATATGAGATGTTCGAGGAGCTGAAAATGGTTTTCCAAGCTCATGCCCGGTCGAGAGATATGAAGTCTCCGACAAGTTCTATAGTTGTAAGATGGAGGAAAACAGTTACAAGGAGCACATACTCAAAATGTCCGGGTTGCACAACCGCCTTTGTCCCGGACATTAACCTCCGGACGAGGCGGTCATTGACAGAATCCTTCATCGCTCCCACCAAGCTACAAGAGATTTGTGATGAACTACAATATGCGGGATGGTGAAGACCATTCTGAAGTATTCTCAATCTTTGAAGTCAGCAGAGGTTGAAATCAAGAAAGAACATCAAGTGTTGATGGTTAATAAAACCACTAAGTTCAAAAAGGCAAGGGTAAGAAGAACTTCAAGAAGGACGGCAAAGATGTTGCCGCCGCCTGCAAGCAAGTTGCCGGAAGAAGTCAAAGAATGGACCCAAGCCCGAGACAGAGTGCTTTTATTGCAAAGGGAAGGGCCATCGAAGCGGAACTGCCCCAAATACTTAGCGGACAAGAAGGCCAAAGAACACTAAAGGTATATTTGATATACATGTAATTGATGTGTACCTTACCGATTACTCGTAGTAACTCCCGGTATTTGATACGGTGCCGTTGCTCATATTTGTAACTCACGGCAGAGCTGCGAAATAAACGGAGGCTGGCGAAGGGCGAGGAGGTGACGATGCTACGTCGGGAATGGTTCCAAGGTCGATGTGATCGCCGTCGGCACGCTACCTCTACATTTACCTACGGGATTAGTTTGAACCTCAATAATTGTTATTTAGTGCCAAGTTTGAGCATGAACATTGTATCGTGATCTCGTTTAATGCGAGATGGCTACTCATTTAAATCCGAGAATAATGGTTGTTCTATTTATATGAGAGATATGTTTTATGGTCATGCTCCGATGGTCAATGGTTTATTCTTAACGAATCTCGAGCGTAATATTACACATATTCATAGTGTGAATACCAAAAGATGTAAAGTTGATAACGATAGTCCCACATACTTGTGGTAATCGCCGCCTTGGTCACATTGGTGTCAAGCGCATGAAGAAGCTCCATTCGATGGACTTTTAGAGTCTCTCGATTATGAATCATTTGACACATGCGAACCATGCCTCATGGGCAAAATGACCAAGACTCCGTTCTCCGGAACAATGGAGCGAGCAACCAACTTATTGGAAATCATACATACCGATGTGTGCGGTCCAATGAGCGTTGAGGCTCATGGAGGATATCATTATGTTCTCACTCTCGAGAGGCGACTTAAGTAGATATGGGTATGTCTACTTGATGAAACACAAGTCTGAGACCTTTGAAAAGTTCAAGGAATTTCAGAATGAGGTAGAGAATCAACGTGACCGAAAAATAAAGTTCTTACGATCAGATCGTGGAGGAGAATATTTAAGTCACGAATTTGGTACACACTTAAGGAAATGTGGAATCGTTTCACAACTCACGCCGCTGGAACACCTCGGTAACAGAATTGTGTCCGAACGTCGTAATCGCACTCTATTGGATATGGTGCGATCTATGATGTCTCTTACCGATTTACCGCTATCATTTTGGGGATACGCACTAGAGACAGCTACATTCACTTTAAATAGGGCACCGTCTAAATCCGTTGAGACGACACCGTATGAATTATGGTTTGGAAAGAAACCTAAGCTGTCGTTTCTAAAAGTTTGGGGATGCGATGCTTACGTCAAGAAACTTCAACCTGAAAAGCTCGAATCCAAGTCGGAAAATGCGTCTTCATAGGATGCCCTAAGGAAACCATTGGGTATACCTTCTACCTTAGATCCGAAGGCAAGATCTTTGTTGCCAAGAACGGATCCTTTCTCGGAAAAAGAGTTTCTCTCAAAAGGAGTAAGTGGGAGGAAAGTAGAACTCGATGAAGTACTACCTCTTGAACCGTAAAGTAATGCAGCTCAGAAAATGTTCCTGTGGTGCCTACACCTACCGGAGAGGAAATTAATGATGATGATCAAGGTACTTGGATCAAGTTGCTCTTGAACTTCAGAGGTCCACAAGGACACGTTCCACACCGTGAGTGGTATGGCAACCCCGTCTCCGGAAATCATGTTGTTAGACAATGGTGAACCTTCGAACTATGAAGAAGCGATGGCGGGCCTGGATTCCAACAAATGGCTTGAAGCCATGCAATCCGAGATAGGATCCATGTATGAAAACAAAGTATGGACTTTGTGACAGACTTGCCCGATGATCGGCGGCGATAGAAAACAAATGTATCTTTAAGAAGAAGGCGGACGCGGATGGTAATGCCACCATCTATAAAGCTCGACTTGTCGCTAAGGGTTATCGGCAAGTTCAAGGGATTGACTACGATGAGACTTTCTCTCCGTGGCGAAGCTTAAGTCCGTCCGAATCATGTTAGCAATTGCCGCATACTATGATTATGAGATATGGCAGATGGACGTCAAAACAACGTTCCTTAACGGTTATCTTAAGGAAGAGCTGTATATGATGCAGCCGGAAGGTTTTGTCGATCCTAAGAATGCTAACAAAGTATGCAAGCTCCAGAGATCCATTTATGGGCTGGTGCAAGCATCTCGGAGTTGGAACATTCGCTTTGATGAGATGATCAAAGCGTTTGGGTTTAAGCGAGACTTATGGAGAAGCCTGCGTTTACAAGAAAGTGAGTGGGAGCTCAGTAGCATTTCTCATATTATATGTAGATGACATACTTTTGATGGGAAATGATATAGAACTCTTGGACAACATTAAGGCCTACTTGAATAAAAGTTTTTCAATGAAGGACCTTGGAGAAGTCTTATATATTAGGCATCAAGATCTATAGAGATAGATCGAGACGCCTCATAGGTCTTTCACAAAGCACATACCTTGATAAGATTTTGAAGAAGTTCAAAATGGATCAGCCCAAGAAAGGGTTCTTGCCTGTACTGCAAGGTGTGAGATTGAGCTCGGCTCAATGCTCGACCACGGCAAAAGATAAAGAAGAGATGAGCGTCATCCCCTATGCCTCGGCCATAGGATCTATTATGTATGCCATGTTGTGTACCAGACCTGATGTAAACCTTGCCATAAGTTTGGTAGGAAGGTACCAAAGTAATCCCGGCAAGGAACACTGGACAGCGGCCAAGAATATCCTGAAGTACCTCAAAAGGACAAAGGACATGTTTCTCGTTTATGGAAGTGACGAAGAGCTCGTCGTAAAGGGTTATGTCGATGCTAGCTTTGACACAGATCTGGATGACTCTAAGTCACAAACAAGATACGCGTATATGTTGAATGGTGGAAGCGATGGTGGTGCGGTACCAAGCGAAGCGTCGTGGCGGGATCTACATGTGAAGCGAGGTACATGGCAGCCTCGGAGGCAGCACATGAAGCAATATGGGTGAAGGAGTTCATCACCGACCTAGGAGTCATACCCAATGCGTCGGGGCCGATCAAACTCTTCTGTGACAACACTGGAGCGATTGCACTTGCCAAGGAGCCCAGGTTTCACAAGAAGACCAGGCACATCAAGCGTCGCTTCAACTCCATCCGTGAAAATGTTCAAGATGGAAACATAGAAATTTGCAAAGTGCATACGGATCTGAATGTCGCAGATCCGTTGACTAAACCTCTTCATGGGAAAACATGATCAACACCGTAACTCTATGGGTGTTCGATTCATCACAATGTAACTAGATTATTGACTCTAGTGCAAGTGGGAGACTGTTGGAAATATGCCCTAGAGGCAATAATAAAGGATTATTATTATATTTCCTTGTTCATGATAATTGTCTTTTATTCATGCTATAATTGTATTATCGGAAAATCGTAATACACGTGTGAATACATAGACCACAATATGTCCCTAGTGAGCCTCTAGTTGACTAGCTCGTTGATCAATAGATAGTCATGGTTTCACGACTATGGACATTGGATGTCATTGATAAGCGGGATCACATCATTAGGAGAATGATGTGATGGACAAGACCCAATCCTAAGCATAGCACAAGATCGTGTAGTTCGTTTTGCTAGAGCTTTTCCAATGTCAAGTATCTCTTCCTTAGACCATGAGATCGTGTAACTCCCGGATACCGTAGGAGTGCTTTGGGTGTACCAAACGTCACAACGTAATCGGGTGACTATAAAGGTGCACTACGGTATCTCCGAAAGTGTCTGTTGGGTTGACACGGATCGAGACTAGATTTGTCACTCCGTGTTACGGAGAGGTATCACCGCCCACTCGGTAGTGCATCATCATAATGAGCTCAAAGTGACCAAGTGTCCGGGTCACGGATCATGCATTACGGTATGCAGTAAAGTGACTACCCGGTAACGAGATTGAACGAGGTATTGGGATACCGACGATCGAATCTCGGGAAGTAACATACCGTCGACAAAGGGAATAGTATCACGGGATTGCTTGAATCCTCGACATCGTGGTTCATCCGATGAAATCATCGAGGAGTATGTAGGAGCCAACATGGGTATCCAGATCCCGCTGTTGGTTATTGACCGGAGAGCCGTCTCGGTCATGTCTGCATGTCTCCCGAACCCGTAGGGTCTACACACTTAAGGTTCGGTTTTGCTAGGGTTATTAGGAAGACTTGTATGTGATTACCGAATGTTGTTCGGAGTCCCGGATGAGATCCTGGACGTCAAGAGGAGTTCTGAAATGGTCCAGAGGTAAAGATTTATATATGGGAAGTTGTCAAACGGACACCGGAAAGTTTCGGGGTCATATCGGTATTGTACCGGGGCCACCGGAGAGGTTCCGGGGGTCCACCGGGAGGGGCCACCCCTCTCGAAGGGCCTCATGGGCCACAAGGGGCAGGGAACCAGCCTGGAGGGCTGGGCGCCCACCCTTGGGCCCATGCGCCTAGGGTTGGGGAACCCTAGTGGGGCGCCCCTTTGCTTGGGGGCAAGCCCGCCTCCTGGTCGCCGCCCCTCTAGATCTCATCTAGAGGGGCCGCCCCTTGCCCCTTCCCTATAAATAGAGGGGTGAGGGAGGCTGCAACACACTTCAAGGCGCAGCCCTCCCTCCCAACACCTCTCCTCCTCCGCGTGTGCTTGGCGAAGCCACAGCCGAGATCTTGCCTCTCCACCATCATCACGCCGTCGTCTTTGCTGCTGGAGCCTTCTTCCTCAACCTCTCCTTCCCCTTGCTGGATCAAGAAGGAGGAGACGTCGTCTGCCCGTACGTGTGTTGAACACGGAGGTGCTATCCGTTCGGCACTTGGTCGTCGGTGATCTGAATCACGGCGAGTACGACTCCATCATCACCGTTCCCTTGAACGCTTCCGCACGTGATCTACAAGTGGTATGTAGATGCAATCTCTCTCCCTTGACTCGTTGCTTAGATGAACTCATAGATGGATCTTGGTGAAACCGTAGGAAAAATTTTAATTTTCTGCAACGTTCCCCAACATGCCCCTCATCAAGTGCGACCACTGCCCAAGGGTGGTCGCGTGCCGCGTGTCTACAACGCCGGAGCATCCCGGATGGGTGTTCATCAAGTGCTTAAACGATGGGGTATGTGCTCTTTTAGCATCGGTTTGTGCTCTTAGATTAGACTAGTGGTGCTAACTTTAAGTTTCTTGTGTAGAAACGGATGCAAGTTTTGGTATTGGGAAGAAGAGTACATCGATATGTTGATAGAGCGAAATGTATTCCATGTTCGTGCACTTTTAGCTAGCCTAGAGGCTTTAGATGAGACAAGTGCACTTGTTGCTAGATTAGAGGCTAGGCATGATACTACGTGTGAGGAAGCAACAAGGCACGATACTACGTGTGAGGAAGCAACATCGACTTCTGGCTTGAAGAAGAAAGGAGGGTGCAACGTCGTGCCTCCTCCACAGGTCAACAATGAGTGCATCGAGAAGGCCCTAACCCAACTCAAGGGAGCAGTTATGGAAGTTGGGTATCTTCTCAAATGTATTCTTGTGGTTCTTGTTTTCTTTGGCCTTGCTTTACTAGTCAAAATGTGATGATGTATTGTCATGTATCAAAAATGAATGATAAAAAATGTTTAAGGACTTGCAAAGAAATATACGCGGATAGGATGGGGAAAATGGATGCGGCCACGCGCTGGGCGCACGGCCACCGCATCCCAGGACAGGCCCGGACACGACCCCAAATCCCTACCCAAACGGACATAATCCGGACAAAACGGACGTCCGTTTGGGGTCGCGCGGTGGAGTTGGCCTTATGCATGTCTTCCTGTCCGACTACCGTGTGAGTTTACACAACTAGGTAAGTAAGGCCAACTCCACCGCGCGACCCTATCCTGTCCGGCCCCGTCCGTTTGGGGTAAAACGGACAAAAAAGGTGGCCCAGCGCGCGGGAGTAAACGGACTTTTGTCCGTTTTGTGTTTGCTTTCGACCCATCCGCGGCCCAAGTTTGCGCCGCTTTTGGGGTGAAACGGACACCACACAGACGCGCGGGTCGTCTGCGCGTGTCCTCCCCTGGCCCGCCCGTCGGTGGCACAAGGCGGGCCTTTTTCTATCCGCCCCCTCCCTCCCTCCGGCCGCACCCCCTCCACTCTTCCCCACTCTTCCCCTCGCTGCCGCCGCCGCTGCCATTGCAGCCGTGCAGTTGAACCTTGGCTTCGAACCCTTCCCTCGGTGCCGCCGAGCTACCCAACCACGGCCACCTGGTTTGCGCACCGGCCGGTTTTGGGGCGGATCCGGTCGGTCTTGAGCTCGGCCGGCTGTGGGAGGCCGGGCCGCGCCATGGACTGGCCGGGCACCTCGCCGGAAGGCCCTGGCAGGGCCGCAAGGCCACATGCAGGCAGTGGCTCCTCCTCTAGCCGCTCGGATCTGCACCGTCGGTGGTCCGCCGGCAGATACATGAATGGCGGACGGCCGGGCTCGGTGCTTGCCCAAAAGCTCGCCGGCGCACTGTTGCCACTCATTAAGTGCGACCACTGCCCAAGGATGGTCGTGCGCCGCGTGTCTACAACGTCGGAACATCCCGGATGGGTGTTCTTCAAGTGCTTAAACGATGGGGTATGCGCTTTTTTAGCTTCGGTTTGTGCTCTAGATTTGACTAGTTGTGCTAACTTCAAATTTTGTTGTGTAGAATGGATGCAAGTTTTGGTATTGGGAAGAAGAGTACATCGATATATTGATAGAGCGAAATTTAGTACATGTTCGTGCACCTTTAGCTAGCATAGAGGCTATAAATGAGACAAGTGCACTTGTTGTTAAATTAGAGGCTAGACACGAGACTAGGTCTGAGGAAGCAACATCTACTTCTGGCTTGAAGAAGAAAGGAGGATGCCAGATCGAGCCTCCTCCACAGATCAACAATGAGTGCATCGAGAAGGCCCTAACACAACTCAAGGGAGCAGTTATGGAAATTGGGTATCTTCTAAAATGTATTCTTGTGGTTCTTGTTTTCTTTGGTCTTGCTTTACTAGTCAAAATATGATGATGTATTTTTCATGTACCAATCCTATGTTTTTCCTATTCCCATGTTTTTACAATCCCGCGAATCAAAGAGGCCCTCACTCGGTGTTTTATTTGAACTCGCCAATCGGCATTAAGTTTGAACTCTCATGTTGATCAGGTTAAAGTAAAACTGTCATATCTTATGACCGGCCTAGGGAGTCGAGTGATCCAACACCGGCTTTATGCTGAAAGCCACCGATTGAGGGATGGGTCAAACTTTTTTTAGAAAGAAGGCTCGCGAAGAGTACGGTTTTGAATTAACAAAGCCATCAACCGGTCAAGAAATACAAACACACACAAACCACCTCAGCCAAACCATACAAGGGGACACTCTAGGAGGCTTACAACTCAAGGATCGCACAAGCTCAAAAAGAATACAGGAAAACAAAGCTCGATGCTTGTCCTAGCCGAAAACTACAGCCAAACAGACATCTAGGATAGGGACACACACGAGCACGACGAGGGCCTGCTTACAACAGTGTGGTAAGTGAGCCCGACCAACGCCCAGTTAGAAAGACAACACACATCCTCCGTCTCTCTCGCCGCAGAGGGACCCTTCCCTCTCGCCATGGCTCGCAAGGCGCCATACCGTCGGACTTCAGAGACGCTCACCCTAGAGCAGGGGAAGTGCAAGCTTTGGGATCTGGAGCAGCCGCAGCACATCACCACTTGAACCTTCGAGCACTCCATGACTGCCACATTGCCACATCCTAGAACACCTGAGAGCTGCAAGAAAACCACTAGGTGCAGCTACTGAAGAAAGGCAGCAAGGGCATCAAGTAAAACCAGGCCACCGAGGAGCATTGCCAGGCAGCCGTTGAAGAAAGAACCGGGGTTCCGGCACTGGCGAGGCGCAGGTCCAGCCTAGTAGGGGAACCCTATCCCCCACCGCCGGGACGAGGCGCCACACTGCCGGAACTGGACCAGATGCGTCACCGGCAGAGAAACACCACCCATGAGAGAAACAGGAACGCCTTCGGCCATGCAGAACCTCGTTGACACCACCGTCACCGGACCACCCAAGCTGCCCAAGCTCTGACTTTTGAACCCCTCGCCTGAACGCAACCCTCCCCAGGTGGCGCCCCCCAGGAAGACACGACGCACGACGCTCCATCGCCGCTCAATCCTAGCCAGATTTGGGCTTTCACCCGGGAGGAGGAACAGGGGTGGAAAGGGGAAGGGCCTCTGCAGCACCTCCAAGGAGGAGAAGGCGTCAAGGACGTCGCTGCTGCCAGGCCATCCAAGCCGACCAACGGTTTCCTGCGGCCCAAAACCAGACCACCAGTCACCCACCCACACCAGACCGGCGCTCGGAGGGAAGCCGGCGTGAAGCGGTGGCGACGAGGGAGACAGGGGAAAGGAGCCAGACCTCAGATCTAACGAGGAGGGGAAGACCTCCGCGCGCCGCCGCCACCCGCCGTCGTCTCACCACCCGCGTGGTCGAGGCCGCCGGCCAGAGCACACCCGCGAATGACGCCAGCTGAGATGGCGCCGCCGCCTCGCCAAGGAGGGCTGCCGCCCCAGATCCGAGGTCCTCCTCGAGGGAAGAAGCGACCGAGGCCTCGCCGCCAGCATCACCGGCGGCCGCGTGAGCGAATCTGGCGGCATTCTCATGTGGCGGCGAGGGAGGGAGGGTAAGGGAGCAGCGGCGCGACGGGGAAACCCTAGTCGCCGCCCGAGTCACCCGAAGCAGACGACGCGGGGGCCTGGGGGGGCGTAGGTTGGTAAACTCTCCACTCACCCACCTGGGTCAAACTGAATACAGACGTATCTTATATCTCAAGCGATGAGGCGGGTGCGGGTATGATACTTCGGAATACTAATGGAACCATAGTATTTTTTAGCATGCAGAGCTTTATTTGCTTGCAGGGATGCACTGGAGGCAGAACTATGTGCTTGTATGGAGGGGCTTTCTTTTGCTATTCAACGCTCTGAACTTCCTATAGCCATTGAGATGGATTCAATGGTGGCAGCATCTATGATTTCTAGTGGAGTCACTAATCGTTCTGCCTATGCTTCGGTGATCAATGAGATCAAATAGCTCATGAGTCTTAGACATACTTGTGTTACTCATGTTTCTCGTACGCAAAATAAGGCTAGTGATAGCTTAGCTAGTTTTGGTAGAACTCATAGTAGGACTATGAATTGGCTTGCTTCTGGATTGTATGAACTGATTGTAATGACTCTGTGATTGAGAAATGCAAGCATTTCTCCCGTAAAAATAAAATAAAATAACGACCTAGTGTTTGGTCGCCCGCATGCATGGTAATTAGAAGTTAACAACTGTTCGCACACGAACACGCCATCGGTACCTCCAACACCGAGGGTGTTGCACCGCAACTCACGTCGAAGAAGACCCTCTGAAAGTGCAGTACGCAAGCAATCCAGCGGGCGCTTTTGAGCACCCGAAATCCCACGCGTCCGGGAGGGATCCCGTCTGGACGCACAACGGCTATGTGCTGCCCTAGGTCGATTCACCCACCCCTAGAGCCTCGAGGATCGCTGCCCTTCAACACGAAGAACGAGCGAAGAATGGGAGAGAAAGAACAAGAGGAGATGTAAAACTAGGGTAAAAAGTAGATGGGTTTTGCGATTGTGTGTTGTTGTTTAATCGGCAGTCACCTCTTATCTATATAAAAGGTGGATGGACTTTCCGTACAAGAAAAGGACTTGTCTTGTCATCCAAATCATCAAAACCTAACAAAACACGGACTATTCACAACCTCCAGCTCGGATGTCCGGTTGAAGGCCCGGATGATCCGGCCAAGCCCAATTTTCTTGTAGCAGTTCACTAATCAGGCTGGAACTTTTGCATACGAACTCTGATTAAGACAATTTTTACATCAAAATCAATTGTTTCGACGAGACGCACAACTTTGATGTTGAATACTTTTTGATGTAAGGCCATCTTAAGGGGGTTTCGGTCTGTTTTCTAAAGTCTGCCGCAGAAAAAAGTCGTCTGAATGTCCAGACTTTGCCCGGATCGTCCGGCCTCCACCCGGATCATCCGGGTCTACTACCAAATCATCCGGCTTTGCCCTCATGCTTATGTTGTTTGGCTCATTCGTTCGGCCACCGGTCCGAATCATCCGGCCAAACATTGCTGCAGCGAACGATTTTTACTGTAGAATTTGCATATGATCTTGGATCAGGACGAATTTTATATCAAAATCGCCTGTTTTGACGAGACGTAGAACTTTCATGTTGAGACTTTTTACTTTAGAGGACATTTTAATTGAGTTTTTGGCCATGCAAAAATCTGGTGTCAACACATGTCCCCCTATTTTTTGGCGAAGCTAGCGTGCCAAAAAATATATTGTACCGTGTTTGTTCTAAGGACGATGTCAACACCCCATCGGCCATTTATATGCTTAGGGTGATAATTCTATATCGTCCATGGTTATGATTAGGGCGATAATTCTATATCGGCCATGTTCATGCTTAGGGCGGTAATTCCATTCTCTCTCATGCTTGCATTAGATTTTGCTACTGTAATTGATTGCTCATATTCTGATGCATAACCTGCTTTTGTAACCTACTGTTGTACCTTACCTGCTTATCCTAAACTACTTAGTATAGGTTGGTTAGTGATCCATCAGTGACCCCTCACCTTGTCCCAGTTGCACTGGCTTGTTGACCGATGACTCGATCAACGTGATCGACGTCCAGAGCCCGACACATCACCTCACCCCCCCTTTTAGTTGTACGACTCTACAGAGTTATTATTGAGTGCCGAGGGTGATACCTCGTACATCACTTGTGATGAGATCTCTGTAGTGTAGCTAGTCGGTCGTGGTCTGTCAAGGGTGATTCCTCCTTCACCACTCCCGATGAAGACTCTGTCGTGCAACACCTCAAGTGTGAACCCTTCGAGGTTGATTCCTCCTAAGTTCACCTTGATGATCACATCGATTGGAATCCATCGAGGGTGATTCCTCAGGTTTTCCCCTTGATGTTTTGGACACACGGTTATCCTTACTTTACTTCAGACCTTTGTTAAAGTCGGTCGACCCCGAGGGGTAGCCGTGAGAGATACCTATGAAAGTCGGGCGGGCCCGGAGAGCACCCGAAAGAGTTACTGTGGCGGCTAGCTATTAGCGGTACCACCCAGGATATGGTGGTAGCTCCGGACTTGTTTCGACAGCCATCACTTCAAATTAATAATGCAGTAACGGGTTTGGGTATTTGTTCTGAGTTGGCCACTGGCCTATACGCACTAACCGCCACGCGGGAACAATTATGCGCACTCGGCGTCATACGTTTCTTCTGAAAGCTCTATTAGACATCCAGTTCAGCATTGCAGCACGGCTGGGCCGGCGACATCCATGACAGAGGTGGTGCCTGGGTCCGCCCTACGTGCAATGACCCGGAGTGCAAAGGGTGGTGGGCCCAAGACCCCGGAGCGCTTAGGATGTAGACCGGCGGGGGCCTCTTTGTGGAGCCTAGGTAGGACTACGATGTGTTGATCCTCCGAGGCTGTGCATGACCCAGGAAAGTGTGTCCAGGCAGAGTAATCAAGCGTGTTGGGTAATGTGGTGCACCCCTGTAGGGAAGTTATCTATTCGAATAGTCGTGTCCACAGTAATGGACGCTCGGAGTTGTATCCTGATCTATTACAACTAGAAATGGATACTCGAGACATGAGATGGACATGATTGCTCCGGGATTGCTTTCTCGTAGGGAGTCGAGGAAGGATCTCTGGGCATTAATACTACAACATGCTTGTTAATTATAAAATGATGTTCTGTACTCTTCTGAATGCTGCAAGTTGCTAGTCTTTGATAGGCTAGACCTTCCCCTCTATTCTGGCATTCTGTAGTTCGGTCCACAGATACATCCCTTCCTTTAATATCAATGCATACTTAGTATAGATCTGATGCTTGCAGTACTTTGGATGAGTACTCACAGTTGCTTTGCTACCTCTTTTTCCCCTATATCCGGTTGGTGCGATCAGATGGTGGATCCCAGGAGCCAGCGCTGCCCCCGTCGACTACTACTACCCCGATGGAGCATACTACTACGTGGAGACCGCTGACGATCAGGAGTAGTTAGGAGGTCCCAGGCAGGAGGCCTGCACCTTCTCGATCTGTATCTTGTTAGTGCTTGCCTCCTTAAGGCAGTTTTGTCTAACTTTATGTCTGTACTCAGATATTGTTGCTTCCGCTGACTCTTGTGTATCGAGCTTATTTATTCGAGCCCTCGAGGCCCATGGCTTGTAATATAAAGCCTGTATGACTTTTATTTGTGTTTAGAGTTGTGTTGTGATATCTTTCCGTGAGTCCCTGATCTTGATCGTACACGTTTGCATGTATGATTAGTGTATGATTGAATCTGGGGCGTCACAACAACCCTCTTACCCACGTTGGGTGCAAGTATTTGTTTGCATGCGTGTGTGTGTGCGCGCGCGCACGCATGTGTGTAGGTACTGTTTACATTTGTTTGTATGAATCTCCTACTTGTTCAAAAAACTTTGGTTCTTAACTGAGGGAAACACTTTCTATTACATCACAAGTAGCAGAAGACTTTTTGGTGCCGTTGCCTGGGAAACTTCATCAAACAAAGAAGGTCCCTTCACACATTTATAATTTACCTATTCCACTTATTATTTGTCTTTATTAGTTTCCGTTGAAAAAATATATCAAAATGACCAAAAATATCTCGTGTGCTTTCTTTGCTTGTTGCTATGGCTAGTTCTTCGTGTGTTGCATGTACCCTGAAAATGAAGTGCTTAATTTTAAACAAAGGGGAGAAGAAAGTTTAAAAGATGCTTGGTATAAGATTTGCGATGCTTAAAATAGATCTACTCATAAGCAATCCACCACTATTCTTCTCCGCAATTTTTATGTGGGTGTTACTACTTGGTATTGATTTTTGCTTGACACTATTGCTGAAGGAAATTTGCTGAGTAGTCACACTTTGGATGCTTTTAATGCTATGGGGAATTTAGTGGGATCACCACCTATCACTATCAATGAAACGACTTTAACTTTGGAACATTTTATGCGAAGGTTGGACATTATTGAGAACAAAATGCCAACTATTGAACACATTGAAAATCTTGATAAAAAGGTGCATAACCAACTCACTAAATTTGGCTTTTCAGTGGGAACAATATTAAAATTATTAAAGGATAGAGAACCAATTACCAGTAGAGTAGAACAAAGTCCTCCTAGAATTAAAAACTGGAAGAGATCATAAATAACTATCGCTCGCCTTTTTCTTCCGTCAAAACTATTAAAAGGACTCCCACAAATAATAACTCTAAAATATGTATGTTCCTAAAAACAAGGACGCTTCCTCTAGTAAGGAGAAAGAAGATCTAAAAATGATTAGTGTTCACCCCAATTTCATTGAAATCATAAAGGAACCTATGTTAAAGACAAATTCCTTAATTTTGTTGCTAGGAGTGTCATGATTAAAATATGTTTGCTTGACCTCCTAGTAAATCACGTTGCGTAATTGATGAATTGGACGTGAAGTATGAAAATACTTGAAACTATGCATTATGCCTAGTTAGGGGCATTAAACAATAACTCTTGTTGGGAGGCAACCCAATAGTTATCTTTTTGTTTTCATTTTATTTTCTTGAGTCAACCTGATTATTTCTACTGTAATTATTGTATTTTTATATTTTAATTAGTGTTTGTGCCAAGTAAAGCCTTTGGGACGATTTAGATGATAGTTGAATTGGTGTGGTGCAAAATTAGAAACGTTTGCGCCCAGTATTTGAATATTCTTATTTTACTAGAACACGATAAATCTTGAAATTTTTACAAAGTATTGAGATGCAAATTACCTACGATGTCCTACTTTTTTGAATCTTTGGAGTTCCATAAGTATGGTTTTAGTTCAGATCACTACAAACTATTCTATTTTAGACAGTTTCTGTTTTTATTGCATAGTGTGCTTATTTTGATGATGAAATGGATTATATAGGGGGTATAAGTCATGGAGAAGTTAGAATACAATAGGTATAACATTCGAGGCTGCACAGATGACCCCATTGTCGTGATCGAACCAGTCAAATGCGGGGCGACGACCAGACAGGCGAGTCCGACCTCCCATCGCGTGGGGGACAACACATGGGACCTCGCTCTCGGGCACGCTTGAAGCCGTGCCCATGACGGTGTCCCCGGGTGTGCCCGCAGTCCACCCGTCATGGACCGCCGAGGCGGGTCTGCCGAGTCTAGGCCCTCCAGCCAGATCGAACGGCGCGGAGAGTCCTCGAGAGGCCCCACGACACGACATGTGGAAACAGACGGCACAGAGGTCCTCTTCGCACTCGAAGGCCAACAAAGAGGCGGGGACTCCATTATGTTTTATAGGAGTGATGATTAAGAATGGTCTCACTCATGGCTGAATCAATGGATGGTGCTTCAAACTTTGTATGTTGGACTAAACTATATGCCCATAATTTACTAGATTCTACCTGAGGTGGCACCTTTATGGCAAGTAAGGACTACAAAGCTTCATGGCGAGGTGATGACAAGTTATGCCCAATGACATTATGAAAGAGCTCCAAATAATAAAATGGTAAGTTCTGTTGAGGATATTGCTTGCTTCAATGACTAGGTTGGTATGATTATGTCTATCCTTGCAACAAAAAAAATGTTCCTACCGATCTTCACGATATTTCTATTTGATATGTTGATGTAAATTTTAATTCAATAAATAATTTTAATAATAATACTTATACAAACAATTTTGGTAATAAGGATGCTAGACCATTTAATTTCCTCATAATGCTCAAAGCTTTTATGAAAACTTGATACATCTCAACAAGGTCTATAAATTTTTTACTATGTTCATGATATATTTACATCATTTATACATACTTTAGGCACATTTTTATTTCTCTAACATATTAATTCAGTGCTAAGGACAATTTTTTTAGTGTTTTCGTAAATTGTAGAAAAGGGATATTTTTTGGGCGAGGAAAAATAGAAACATATGTCGAAATGTTTCTTCACTAGGAGCTTCCAGGGGATCTGGGTCCACCTGTAGGGGCTCATATGGCCTTCATTCGAGATGGTCACGCGACATAGGTCTAGACCGCGCCATCTGGCCGTGTGGCTAGCTGATAGGTTGCTTTACCTAGTCCTTTGACCGCAAACCTATCCCCAAAGTTTCTGAACCACCCTATATTTTTGTATTTTTCAGAGTTAAGGATCTCTTGTGGTCGATAAAATGGTGATAGGACTCATATTTCATCATCTTAAAATATATCCCGAGGTTAGATCCAATCTCAGAGAGGGATCTCGCCCTCCCGGGGCCATGAAAACCATGGACCAAAGGGAGGGGAAAAATCTCCCACTAGGGAGAAAGCAAAATGAAGAAGAAGACGAAGAGGAAGAAAAAGAAGAAGAAGAAGAAGAAGAAGAAGATAGGAGGACATAGATGGTCATATGGCCTTCATTCGAGATGGTCACGCGACATAGGTCTAGACCGCGCCATCTGGCCGTGTGGCTAGCTGATAGGTTGCTTTACCTAGTCCTTTGACCGCAAACCTATCCCCAAAGTTTCTGAACCACCCTATATTTTTGTATTTTTCAGAGTTAAGGATCTCTTGTGGTCGATAAAATGGTGATAGGACTCATATTTCATCATCTTAAAATATATCCCGAGGTTAGATCCAATCTCAGAGAGGGATCTCGCCCTCCCGGGGCCATGAGAACCATGGACCAAAGGGAGGGGAAAAATCTCCCACTAGGGAGAAAGCAAAATGAAGAAGAAGAAGAAGAAGGAGGAGAAGGAGAAGGAGAAGGAGAAGGAGAAGGAGAAGGAGAAGGAGAAGGAGAAGGAGAAGAAGGAGGAGGAGGAGAAGGAGAAGGAGGAGGAGGAGAAGCAGAAGGAGGAGGAGAAGCAGATGGAGGAGGAGAAGCAGAAGGTGGAGGAGAAGAAGCATAAGGAGGAGGAGGAGCAGAAGGAGGAGGAGAAGTAGAAGGAGAAGGAGAAGGAGAAGGAGAAGGAGAAGGAGAAGGAGAAGGAGAAGAAGAAGGAGAAGGAGAAGGAGAAGAAGGAGAAGAAGAAGGAGAAGAAGAAGTAGGAGGAGGAGAAGCAGAAGGAGGAGGAGAAGAAGTAGAAGGAGGAGGAGAAGCAGAAGGAGGAGGAGAAGGAGAAGGAGAAGGAGAAGGATAAGAAGAAGAAGAAGAAGAAATGTTTAAGTATAGGAGCTGATGCATATGTGATAAAGGGGATCCATACATCTTAATGTTGGAAATATACCCTAGAGTCAATAATAAAGTATTATTTTATTTACATGTTCATAATAAATGTTTAAATTTCTATGCTATAATTTCAGTGATTCCTAAATATGAGATTCAGAGAAAAACTCAGTTGCATGTGTGGGAGCATAAACACCAAGTAGATCCCTAGTCTCGCTTCTAAGACTAGATCATGGATTGCATGATGGTCCTGTTTTCTTGATCATAGGGCATTATAAAAATAACAAGAATGCTGACAATAATGAACAAATTGTTGGCAAAACAATGGAGTTGAAAATATCCAACTTATGATATACTATGAGATCCCATCATCACTATGTTAGCAGTATTATCATATTAACATATACTCACTTCCTTAGACCATGAGAATATGATCACTTCCTTAGACCATGAGAATATTGTGGACTTTCATACCAGATGGTTACTTTGGGAATGCCAAACGTTATCCATAATAGGGTGACCATAACAATAACTTTTGGGTACATCAGTTATGTATGTCAAGGCACTCAATAGTTCAAGACTGGGATTTGCTCCTATGATGGTGGAGAGATATCCTCCAGGCCCACTTTGTATTACAATACCCATCATCGTATGACCATACATAGTGTGATAGTGATCATGGGATACCAGAATGTAGAAACGAGAAAAGAGAACAAAACCGGTAACGAGGAGAACTGGTATTATATTCAAAGAGTTGTTTCACATGGATACTGATAAAAATCTTGCCTCGTGTTTTGTTATGTATCATGAAGCGAGGGAACTTTTACGGAAACAGAAGGTTCGCTCGATAAGATCTTCATGTATATGTGGGAATTAATATGGACGTGCAAATGCTGTTGTTATTGGCCGGAAAGTGTTCCGGGTCATGTCCACATATTACCAAAACTACAGGGTCAGACGCTTAATGGTTAGTGGTTTGATAGAGTACTAGGAGGTATTAGGAGAATGAGAGGTATGCACCGAAAATGTTCCGATGATACAAGAAGTGTTCTGGTGATACCGGGAATGTCCCAACAATAACCCTCGAGGCCGTGTTGTTGGAAATATGCCCTAGAGGCAATAATAAATTAGTTATTATTATATTTCCTTGTTCATGATAATCGTTTATTATCCATGCTATAATTGTATTGATAGGAAACTCAGATACATGTGTGGGTACATAGACAACACCATGTCCCTAGTAAGCCTCTAGTTGACTAGCTCGTTGATCAATAGATGGTTACGGTTTCACGACCATGGACATTGGATGTCGTTGATAACGGGATCACATCATTAATAGAATGATGTGATGGACAAGACCCAATCCTAAGCCTAGCACAAAGATCGTGTAGTTCAGTATGCTAAAGCTTTTCTAATGTCAAGTATCTTTTCCTTAGACCATGAGATTGTGCAACTCCGGATACCGTAGGAATGCTTTGGGTGTACCAAACGTCACAACGTATCGGGTGACTATAAAGGTGCACTACGGTATCTCCGAAAGTGTCATTGGGTTGGCACGAATCGAGGCTGGATTTGTCACTCCGTGTAAACGGAGAGGTATCTCTGGGCCCACTCGGTAGGACATCATCATAATGTGCACAATGTGACCAAGGGGTTGATCACGGATGATGTGTTACGGAACGAGTAAAGAGACTTGCGAAAGCGAGATTGAACAAGGTATCGGGATACCGACGATCGAATCTCGGGCAATTACAATACCGCTAGACAAAGGGAATTGTATACGGGATCGATTGAGTCCTTGGCATCGTGGTTCATCCGATGAGATCATCGTGGAACATTTGGGAGCCAACATGGGTATCCAGATCCCGCTGTTGGTTATTGACCGGAGAACGTCTCGGTCATGTCTGCATGTCTCCCGAACCCGTAGGGTCTACACACTTAAGGTTCGATGACGCTTAGGGTTATAAAGGAAGTTTATATGTGGTTACCGAATGTTGTTGAGTCCGGATGAGATCCGGACGTCACGAGGAGTTCCGGAATGGTCCGGAGGTAAAGATTTATATATGGAAAGTTGTTGTTCGGGTTAGGAGAAAGTTCGGGTTTTTTCGGTATTGTACCGGAAGCTTCGAAGGTTCGGAGGATTCCGGAGGGGTCCGGAGGTCCGGAAATTGTTCCACCACGTACAATACAGTAGCATGCGGCACCAGCCCCCCCCCCCCCCAAGGCCCATGCGCATGGGAAGGGGAAAACCCTAAAGGGGGAGGCCTCCACTTGACTTGGGAGGCACTCCTCCCCCCTTGGCCGCACCCCTAGATGGGATCTAGGGCTGGCCGCACCCCTTGGGGTGGGAAACCCTAAAGGGGGCGCAGCCCCCTCTCCCCCTATAAATACTTGAGGCTTGGGGGCTGCCCAACACATGAGTTTTCTCCCTCTATTGGTGCAGCCCTGCCTCCTCCTCCTCCTCTCCCGTGGTGCTTGGGCGAAGCCCTTTGGATTGCCACGCTCCTCCACCACCACGCCACGTTGTCTGCTGCTGTATGGAGTCTTCCTCAACCTCTCCCTCTCTCCTTGCTGGATCAAGGCGTGGGAGACGCCACCGGGCTGTACGTGTGTTGAACGCGGAGGTGCCGTCCGTTCGGCACTAGGATCTCCGGTGATTTGGATCACGGCAATACGACTCCTTCAACCCCGTTCTCATGAAAGCTTCCGCTTAGCGATCTACAAGGGTATGTAGATGCACTCTCCTTACCTCGCTTCTAGTTTCTCCATAGATAGATCTTGGTGACACGTGAGGAAAATTCTGAATTTCTGCTCGTTTCCCAACGGTGGCATCATGAGCTAGGTCTATTGCGTAGATTCTTTGCACGAGTAGAACACAAAGTAGTTGTGGGCGTTGATGTTGTTCAATATGCTTACCGTTACTAGTCCAATCTTGTTTTGACGGTATTGTGGGATGAAGCGGCCGGACCGACCTTACACGCATTTTACGTGAGATGTGTTCCACCGACCGACATGCACTTGGTGCATAAGGTGGCTAGCGGTGCCGCCTCTCCCACTTTAGTCGGAACGGATTCGATGAAAAGGGTCCTTATGAAGGGTAAATAGCAATTGGCATATCACGTTGTGATTTTGCGTAGGTAAGAAAGCGTTCTTGCTAGAAACCCATAGCAGCCACGTAAAACATGCAAACAACAATTAGAGGACGTCTAACTTGTTTTTGCGAGGTATGCTATGTGATGTGATATGGCCAAGAAGAATGTGATGAATGATATGTGATGTATGAGATTGATCATGTTCTTGTAATAGGATTCACGACTTGCATGTCGATGAGTATGACAACCGGCAGGAGCCATAGGAGTTGTCTTTATTTATTGTATGACCTGCGTGTCATTAAACAACGCCATGTAATTACTTTACTTTATTGCTAACCTGTAGCCATAGTAGTAGAAGTAATAGTTGGCGAGACAACTTCATGAAGACACGATGATGGAGATCATGATGATGGAGATCATGGTGTCATGCAGGTGATGATGATGATCATGGAGCCCCGAAGATGGAGATCGATGGAGCTATATGATATTGGCCATATCATGTCACTACTATATAATTGCATGTGATGTTTATTATGTTTATGCATCTTGTTTACTTAGAACGACGATAGTAAATAAGATAATCCCTTACAACAATTTCAAGAAGTGTTCTCCCCTAAGCGTGCACCGTTGCTAAAGTTCGTAAACTTCTAAGCACCACGTGATGATCGGGTGTGATGGATTCTTACGTTCACATACAACGGGTGTAAGACAGATTTACACACGCGAAACACTTAGGGTTAACTTCACGAGCCTAGCATGTACAGACATGGCCTCAGAACACAGAGACCGAAAGGTCAAGCATGAGTCGTATAGTAGATACGATTAACATGAAGATGTTCACCGATGATGACTAGTCCGTCTCACGTGATGATCGGACACGGCCTAGTTGACTCGGGTGATGTAATCACTTAGATGACCAGAGGGATGTCTATCTGAGTGGGAGTTCATAAGATGAACTTAATTATCTTGAACATAGTCAAAAGACCTTTTGCAAATTATGTCGTAAGCTCGCGCTTTAGTTCCACTGTTTAGATATGTTCCTAGAGAAAATATAGTTGAAAGTTGACATGGCGATTATGCGGACAGTAGAAAGCTTATGTCCTTAATGCACCGCTCAGTGTCTGAACCCCAAACGTCGCCGTGGATGTTGCGAACATCAGACATACACGTTTTGATAACTACGTGATAGTTCAGTTAAATGGTTAGAGTAGAGGCACCAAAGACGTTTCTCGAAACATATAAGATGTTTCGAGGGCTGAAATTGGGATTTCAGGCTTGTGCCCACGTCAAAAGGTATAAGACCTCCGACGATTTTCTTAGCCTGCAAACTAAGGGAGAAAAGCTCAATCGTTGAGCTTGTGCTCGACCGTCTGAGTGCAACAATCACTTGAATAGAGTGGGAGTTGATCTTCCGGATGAGATAGTGATGTTTCTCCAAAGTCATTGCCACCAAGCTGCTAGAGCTTCGTGATGAACTATAACATGTCAGGGATAGATATGATGATCCTTGAGGTATTCACGATGTTTGACACCGCGAAAGTAGGAATCGAGAAGGAGTATCAATTGTTGATGGTTGGTGAAACCACTAGTTTCAAGAAGGGCAAGGGCAAGAAGGGACACTTCATGAAACGGCAAATCAGTTGCTGCTCTAGTGAAGAAACCCAAGGTTGAACCCAAACCCGAGACTAAGTGCTTCTGTAATAAGGGGAACAACCATTGGAGCAGAATTACCCTAGATACTTGGTAGATGAGAAGGCTGGCAAGGTCGATGGAAGTATATTGGATATACATTATGTTAATGTGTACTTTACTAGTACTCCTAGTAGCACCAGGGTATTAAGATACCGGTTCGGTTGCTAAGTGTTAGTAACTCGAAATAAAAGAGCTACGGAATAAGCGGAGACTAGCTAAAGGTGAGTGACGATATGTGTTGGAAGTGTCTCCAAGTTTGATTTGATCAAACATCGCACGCTCCCTCTACCATCAAGATTAGTATTAAACTTGAATAATTGTCATTTGGTGATTACGTTGAGCATAGACATGATTGGATTATGTCTATCGCAATACGATTATTCATTTAAGGAGAATAATGGTTACTCTATTTATTTGAATAATACCTTCAATGGTCTTGCACCTAAAGGAATGGTTTATTGAATCTCGATCGTAGTGATACACATTTTCATGCCAAAAGATATAAGATAGTAATGATAGTACCACCTGCTTGTGGCAATCGCCATTTGAGTCATATTGGTATAGAACGCATGAAGAAGCTCCATGTTGATGGATCTTTGGACTCACTCGCTTTTGAAAAGTTTGAGACATGCGAACCATGTCTATTGGTGTATATGCATGAAGAAACTCCATGCAAATGGACCGTTTGGACTCACTTGATTTTGAATCACTTGAGACATGCAAATCATACCACATGGGCAAGATGACCGAAAGCCTCGCTTTTCAAAGGAAATGGAACAAGAAAGCAACTTGTTGGAAGTAATACATTTTGATGTGTGCAGTCCAATGAATGCTTTGAGGCACGCAGATGGATATCGTTATGTTCTTACTTCACGATGATTTGAGTAGATGAGTATATTTACTTGATGAAACACAAGTCTGAATTATTGAATGGTTCAAGTAATTTCAGAGTGAAATTAAAGATCATCGTGACAAGAGGATAAAATGTCTATGATATGATCATAGAGATGAGTATCTGAGTTCTGAGCTTTGGCACGCTATTAAGACATAGTGGAAATTGTTTCACAATTAATACCGCACTGAACACCATAGTGTGATGGTGTGTCCGAACATCATAGTTGCACCCTATTAGATATGGTGCGTACCATGATGTCTCTTATCGAATTACCACTATCGTTCATGGGTTAGGCATTAGAGACAACCGCACTCACTTTAATAGGGCACCACGTAATTCCGTTGAGACGACCCTGTTTGAACTATGGTTTGGAGAAACCTAAGTTGTCGTTTCTTAAAAGTTTGGGACTGCGACGCTTATGTGGAAAAGTTTCAGGTTGATAAGCTCGAACCCAAAGCGGACAAAATGCATCTTCATAGGACACCCAAAACAGTTGGGTATACCTCCTAATTCAGATCCGAAAGCAATAGGGATTGTTTCTTGAATCGGGTCCTTTTCGAGGAAAAGTTTGTCTCGAAAAGTTGAGTGGGAGGATGGTGGAGACTTTATGAGGTTATTGAACTGTCACTTCAACAAGTTTGTAGCAGGGCACAGGAAGTTGTTCCTGTGGCGCCTACACCAATTGAAGTAGAAGCTTATGATAGTGATCATGAAGTTTTGCATCAAGTCACTACCATACCTCGTAGGTTGACAAGGATGCGTACTACTTCAGAGTGGTACAGTAATCCTGTCTTAGAGGTCATGTTGCTAGACAACAATGAACCTACGAGCTAATGGAGAAGCAATGGTGGGCCCAAATTCCGACAAATGGTTAGAAGCCATGAAATCCGAGAGAGGATCCATGTATCAGAACAAAGCATGGACTTTGGTGGACTTGCCCGATGATCGGCAAGCCATTGAGATGAATGGATCTTTAAGAAGAAGACGGACGTGGACGGTAATGTCACCGTCTATGAATCTCGACTTGTGGCGAAGAGTTTTTCACAAGTTCAAGGAGTTGACTACGATGAGATTTTCTCATCCGTAGCGATGCTTAAGTCCGTCGGAATCATGTTAGCATAAGCTGTATTTATGAAATCTGGCAGATGGATGTCAAAACAAATTTCCTTACCAGTTTTCGTAAGGAAAGGTTGTATGCGATACAATCAGAAAGTTTTGTCGATCCTAAGGATGATAAAAAGGCATGCTGGCTCCAGCAATCCTTCTAAGGACTGGGGTAAGCATCTCGGAGTTGGAATGTGCGCTTTGATGAGATGATCAAAGATTTTGGGTTTATACAAAGTTAATGAGAAACTTGTATTTCCAAAGAAGTGAGTGGGAGCACTATAGAATTTCTGATGAGTATATGTTGTTGACATATTGTTGATCAGAAATGATGTAGAATTTCTGGAAAGCATACATGGTTATTTTAAAGGTGTTTTTCAATAGAAAACCTGGATTAAGCTACTTGAACATTGAGCATCAAGATCTATAAGGATAGATCAAAAATGCTTAATAATACTTTCAAATGAGCATATACCTTGACATGATCTTGAAGGTGTTCAAGATGGATCGATCAAAGAAGGAGTTCTTGCACGAGTTGTAAGGTATGAAGTTAAGAGTTAAAGCTCGACCACGGCAGAAAAGAGAGAAAGGACGAAGGTCGCCCCTTTGCCTTAGACATAGGCTCTATAGCATGCTATCTTTGTGTACCGCATCGAAGTGTGCCTTGCCATGAGTCACTAAGGGTACAAGAATGATCCAGAATGGGGATCATTGGACAATGATCAAAATTGTCCTTGGAGTAAATAAGGACATGTTTCTCGATTATGGAGGTGATAAAGAGTTCGGCGTAAAGGGTTACGTCGATGCAAGCTTTAACACCTATCCAAGTGACTCCGAGTAGCAAACCGGATACGTATAGTGGAGCAACCATTTGGAATAGATCCAAGTGGAGCGTGGAAGCAACATTTACAATATGACATAGAAATTTGCAAAGCACACAGGATCTGAAAGGTTCAGACCGCTGACTAAAACCTCTCTCACAAGCAAAACATGATCAAACCTCGTAACTCATTGAGTCTTAATCACATGATGATGTGAACTAGTTTACGTACACTAGTAAACTCTTTGGATGTTGGTCACATGGCGATGTGACCTATCGGCTAATCACATGACGATGTGAACTAGATTATTGACTCTAGTGCAAGTGGGAGACTGTTGGAAATATGCCCTAGAGGCAATAATAAATTAGTTATTATTATATTTCCCTGTTCATGATAATCGTTTATTATCCATGCTATAATTGTATTGATAGGAAACTCAGATACATGTGTGGGTACATAGACAACACCATGTCCCTAGTAAGCCTCTAGTTGACTAGCTCGTTGATCAATAGATGGTTACAGCTTTCACGACCATGGACATTGGATGTCGTTGATAACGGGATCACATCATTAACAAAATGATGTGATGGACAAGACCCAATCCTAAGCCTAGCACAAAGATCGTGTAGTTCGTATGCTAAAGCTTTTCTAATGTCAAGTATCTTTTCCTTAGACCATGAGATTGTGCAACTCCGGATACCGTAGGAATGCTTTGGGTGTACCAAACGTCCTACGTAATCGGGTGACTATAAAGGTGCACTACAGGTATCTCCGAAAGTGTCCATTGGGTTGGCACGAATCGAGGCTGGATTTGTCACTCCGTGTAAACAGAGAGGTATCTCTGGGCCCACTCGGTAGGACATCATCATAATGTGCACAATGTGACCAAGGGGTTGATCACGGGATGATGTGTTACGGAACGAGTAAAGAGACTTGCCGTAAACGAGATTGAACAAGGTATCGGGATACCGACGATCGAATCTCGGGCAAGTACAATACCGCTAGACAAAGGGAATTGTATACGGGATCGATTGAGTCCTTGGCATCGTGGTTCATCCGATGAGATCATCGTGGAACATGTAGGAGCCAACATGGGTATCCAGATCCCGCTGTTGGTTATTGACCGGAGAACGTCTCGGTCATGTCTCATGTCTCCCGAACCCGTAGGGTCTACACATAAGGTTCGATGGCGCTAGGGTTATAAAGGAAGTTTGTATGTGGTTACCGAATGTTGTTCGGAGTCCCGGATGAGATCCCGGACGTCACGAGGAGTTCCGGAATGGTCCGGAGGTAAAGATTTATATATGGAAAGTTGTTGTTCGGGTTCGGAAAAAGTTCGGGTTTTTTCGGTATTGTACCGGGAAGCTTCCAGAAGGTTCCGGAGGATTCCGGAGGGGTCCGGAGGTCCGGAAATTGTTCCACCACGTCCAATAAAGTAGCATGGGCTGTAGGGGGGCGCCCTAGCCTTAATGGGCCGTTGTGCTGCTGCTGGATGGAGTCTTCCTCAACCTCTCCCTCTCTCCTTGCTGGATCAAGGCGTGGGAGACGTCACCGGGCTGTACGTGTGTTGAACGCGGAGGTGCCGTCCGTTCGGCACTAGGATCTCCGGTGATTTGGATCACGACGAGTACGACTCCTTCAACCCCGTTCTTATGAATGCTTCGCTTAGCGATCTACAAGGGTATGTAGATGCACTCTCCTTCCCTCGTTGCTAGTTTCTCCATAGATAGATCTTGGTGACACGTAGGAAAATTTTGAATTTCTGCTACGTTCCCCAACACGTGCAAGGTCCCAGAAGGTTTGAAATGGCCCTAGTGGGTTGCGCCCTTGGCTAGCCCAAGCGGTGGTAGCCACATGGGCCGAATTGGCCCCAAGTGTTGCACCCCTAGGCATTGGGGCAAGTTAGTGGCCTGCTTGGGTTGAGAAGGGGATCCTCCAGAAGGATCTCCTCTCCGATGCCTCGACACTAAGGGGGCAGCCTCTCCTCCACGGCTGCGCCACCCAAGGTGAGGATACGACCTAGCAGGCCCAAGTAGCCCATGTCCGCATCGAAAAAAAATTCGGTAGGCCCGACATTACCAGCTCAATTTCTAATGGACCCTAATATCTAGGTGAAGGAAATATGCCCTAGGGGCAATAATAAAGTTATTATTTATTTCCTTATATCATGATAAATGTTTATTATTCATGCTAGAATTGTATTAACCAGAAACATGATACATGTGTGAATACATAGACAAACAGAGTGTCACTAGTATGCCTCTACTTGACTAGCTCGTTGATCGAAGATGGTTATGTTTCCTAGCCATAGACAAAGAGTTGTCATTTGATTAATGGGATCACATCATCAGGAGAATGATGTGATTGACTTGACCCATTCCGTTAGCATAGCAATCGATCGTTTAGTATGTTGCTATTGCTTTATTCATGACTTATACATGTTCCTATGACTATGAGATTATGCAATTCCCGTTTTTACCGGAGGAACACTTTGTGTGCTACCAAACATCACAATGTAATTGGGTGATTATAAAGGTGCTCTACGGGTGTCTCCGAAGGTACTTGTTGGGTTGGCGTATTTCGAGATTAGGATTTGTCACTCCGATTGTCGGAGAGGTATCTCTGGGCCCTCTCGGTAATGCACATCACTTAAGCCTTGCAAGCATTGCAAATAATGAGTTAGTTGCAGATGATGTATTACGTAGCGAGTAAAGAGACTTTGCGATAACGAGATTGAACTAGGTATTGAGACAATCGACGATCGAATCTCGGGCAAGTAACATATCGATGACAAAGGGAACAACGTATGTTGTTATGCGGTCTGACCGATAAAGATCTTCGTAGAATATGTAGGAGCCAATATGGGCATCCAGGTCCCATTATTGGTTATTGACAAGAGAGGTGTCTCGGTCATGTCTACATAGTTCTCGAACCCGTAGGGTCCGCACGCTTAACGTTCGTTGACGATATAGTACTATGAGTTATATATGTTGGTGACCGAATGTTGTTCGGAGTTTTGGATGAGATCACGGATATGACGAGGAATTCCGGAATGGTCCACAAGTAAAGATTGATATGTGGATAGTAGTGTTTGATCTCCAGAAAGGTTCCGGAATCGATCGGAAGGGGTTCCGGATGTTTCCCGAAATGTTTGGGCACAAGAACACTTTATCTGGGCCAAAGGGGAAAGCCCATGAGGTTTCTGGAAAGAGCAAAAGGAAGTTTTGCGGAGTCCAGGGGCCAGACGCCGGGAACCCTGGCGTCTGGCCCTGGAGTCCGAGAAGGACTCTTGCCTTTCGGGTGAAACCGACTTTGTGGAGGCTTTTACTCCAAGTTTTGACCCAAGGCTCAACATATAAATATAGGGGTAGGGCTAGCACCCAAGACACCTCAAGAAATACCAAGCCGTGTGCCGGCAACCCCGTCTCCTCTAGTTTATCCTCCGTCATAGTTTTTGTAGTGCTTAGGCGAAGCCCTACGAAGATTGTTCTTCACCAACACCGTCACCACGCCGTCGTGCTGCGGGAACTCATCTACTACTTCGCCCCTCTTGCTAGATTAAGAAGGAGAGGACGTCACCGAGCCGAACGTGTGCAGAACTCGGAGGTGTCGTGCTTTCGGTGCTTGGATCGGTCGGATCGTGAAGACGTACGACTACATCAACCGCGTTGATATAACGCTTCCGCTTACGGTCTACGAGGGTACGTAAACAACACTCTCCCCTCTTGTTGCTATGCATCACCATGATCTTGCGTGTGCGTAGAATTTTTTTTGAAATTACAACGTTCCCCAACAGTGGCATCCGAGCCAGGTTTTGTGCGTAGATGTCATATGCACGAGTAGAACACAAGTGAGTTGTGGGTAATATAAGTCATACCGCTTACCAGCATGTCATACTTTCGTTCGGTATTGTTGGATGAAGCGGCCCGGACCGACATTACGCGCACGCTTACGCGAGACTGGTTCTACCGACGTGCTTTGCACACAGGTGGCTGGCGGGAGTCAGTTTCTCCAACTTTAGCTGAACTGAGTGTGGCTACGCCCGGTCCTTGCGAAGGTTAAAACAGCACCAACTTGACAAACTATCGTTGTGGTTTTGATGCGTAGGTAAGAACGGTTCTTGCTCAGCCCGTAGCAGCCACGTAAAACTTGCAACAACAAAGTAGAGGACGTATAACTTGTTTTTGCAGGGCATGTTGTGATGTGATATGGTCAAGACATGATGAGATATAAGTTGTTGTATGAGATGATCATGTTTTGTCGAAGTCATCGGCAACTGGCAGAAGTCTTATGGTTGTCTCTTTATTGCATAAGATGCAAGCGCCAAATAATTGCTTTACTTTATCACTATGCGATAGCAGTAGTTGCAAGACCAATAGTTGGCGAGACGATCATGTGACGACACATTGATATTGATCAAGATGATGGAGATCATGGTGTCATGCCGGTGACGATGGAGATCATGACGATGCTTTGGAGATGTAGGTCAAAGGCACAAGATGATGATGGCCATATCATGTCACATATTTTGATTGCATATGATGTTTATCTTTTATGCATCTTATTTTGCTTTGATTGACAGTAGCATTATAAGATGATCTCTCACTAAATTTCAAGATAAAAGTGTTCTCCCTGAGTATGCACCGTTGCCAAAGTTCATCGTGCCCAGACACCACGTGATGATCGGGTGTGATAAGCTCTACGTCCATCTACAACAGGTGCAAGACAGTTTTGCACATGCGGAATACTCAGGTTAAACTTGACGAGCCTAGCATATGCAGATATGGCCTCGGAACACTGAGACCGAAAGGTCAAGCGTGAATCATATAGTAGATATGATCAACATAGTGATGTTCACCATTGAAAACTACTCCATCTCACGTGATGATCGGACATGGTTTAGTAGATTTGGATCACGTGATCACTTAGATGATTAGAGGGATGTCGATCTAAGTGGGAGTTCTTAAGTAATATGATTAATTGAACTTTAATTTATCATGAACTTAGTCCTGGTAGTATTAGCATATCTATGTTGTAGATCAATAGCTCGCATTTAGCTCCCTTGTTTTATTTTTGATATGTTCCTAGAGAAAACTAAGTTGAAAGATGTTAGTAGCAATGATGCGGATTGGATCCGTGATCAAAGGTTTATCCTCATTGCTGCACAGAAGAATTATGTCCTTGATGCACCGCTAGGTGACAGACCTATTGCAGGAGCAGATCCAGATGTTATGAATGTTTGGCTAGCTCAGTATGATGACTACTTGATAGTTTAGTGCACCATGCTTAATGGCTTAGAATCAGGACTTCAAAGACGTTTTGAACGTCATGGACCATATGAGATGTTCCAGGAGTTGAAGTTAATATTTCAAGCAAATACCCGAGTTGAGAGATATGAAGTCTCCAACAAGTTCTATAGCTACAAGATGGAGGAGAATTGCTCAGCTAGTGAGCATGTGCTCAGATTGTCTGAGTACTACAATCGCTTGAATCAAGTGGGAGTTAATCTTCCAGATAAGATAGTGATTGATAGAATTCTCTAGTCACCATCACCAAGTTAGTAGAACTTCGTGATGAACTCTAATATGCAAGGGATAACAGAAACAATTCCCAAGCTCTTCGTGATGCTGAAATCGACGAAGGTAGAAATCAAGAAAAATATTAAGTGTTGATGGTTGACAAGACCACTAGTTTCAAGAAAAGGGCAAAGGGAAGAAGGGGAACTTCAAGAAGAATGGCAAGCAAGTTGCTGCTCAAGTGAAGAATCCCAAGTCTGGTCCTAAGCCTGAGACTAAGTGCCTCTACTGCAAAGGGACTGGTCACTAGAAGCGGAACTGCCCCAAGTATTTGGCGGATAAGAAGGATGGCAAACTGAACAAAGGTATATTTGATATACATGTTATTGATGTGTACTTTACTAGTGTTTATAGCAACCACGCGATATTTGATACTAGTTCAGTTGCTAAGAGTAGTAACTCGAAACGGGAGTTGCAGAATAAACAGAGACTAGTTGAGGGTGACGATGTGTGTTGGAAGTAGTTCCAAGATTGATATGATCATCATCTCACACTCCCTATACTTTCGGGATTAGTGTTGAACCTAAATAAGTGTTATTTGGTGTTTGCGTTGAGCATGAATATGATTTGATCATGTTTATTGCAATACGGTTATTCATTTAAGTTAGATAACAATTGTTGTTCTGTTTACATGAATAAAACCTTCTATGGTCATACACACCAACGAAAATGGTTTGTTGGATCTCGATCGTAGTGATACACATATTCATAATATTGAAGCCAAAATATGCAAAGTTAATAATGATAGTGCAACTTATTTGTGGCACTGCCGTTTAGGTCATATTGGTGTAAAGCGCATGAAGAAACTCCATGCCGATGGGCTTTTGGAATCACTTGATTATGAATCACTTGATGCTTGCAAACCATGCCTCATGGGCAAGATGACTAAGACTCCGTTCTCCGGAACAATGGAGCGAGCAACTGACTTATTGGAAATAATACATACTGATGTATGCGATCCGATGAGTGTTGAGGCTCGCGACAAGTATCATTATTATCTGACCTTCACAGATGATTTGAGCAGATATGGGTATATCTACTTGATGAAACACAAGTCTGAAACATTTGAAAAGGTTCAAAGAATTTCATAGTGAAGTGGAGAATCATCGTAACAAGAAAATAAAAGTTTCTACGATATGATCGTGGAAGAGAATATTTGAGTTACGAGTTTGGTCTTCAATTAAAACAATGTGGAATAGTTTCACAAACTCATGCCACCTGGAACACCACAGCATAATGGTGTGTCCGAACGTCATAACCGTACTTTATTGGATATAGTGCGATCTATGATGTCTCTTACCGATTTACCACTATCATTTTGGGGTTATGCATTAGAGACAACTGCATTCACATTAAATAGGGCACCATCTAAATCCGTTGAGACGACACCTTATGAACTTTGGTTTGGCCAGAAACCAAAAGTTGTCGTTTCTTAAAATTTGGGGTTGCGATGCTTATGTGAAAAAGTTTCATCCGGATAAGCTCAAACCCAAATCGGAGAAGTGTGTCTTCATAGGATACCCAAAGAAGAAAGTTGGGTACACCTTCTATCACAGATCCGAAGGCAAGATATTCGTTGCTTATAATGGATCCTTTCTAGAGAAGGAGTTTCTCGCGAAAGAAGTGAGTGGGAGGAAAGTAAAACTTGATGAGGTAATCATACTGCTCCCTTATTGGAAAGTAGTTCATCACAGAAATTTGTTCCTGTGACTCCTACACCAATTAGTGAGGAAGCTAATGATGATGATCATGTAACTTGAAATCAAGTTACTACCGAACCTCGTAGGTCAACCAGAGTGAGTTCCGCACCAGAGTGGTACGGTAATCCTGTTCTGGAGATCATGTTACTTGACCATGATGAACCTTCGAACTATGAGGAAGCGATGGTGAGCCCAGATTCCATAAAATGGCTTGAGGCCATGAAATGCGAGATGGGATCCATGCATGAGAACAAGGTATGGACTTTGATTGACTTGCCCAATGATCGGCGAGCCATTGAGATTAAATGGATCTTCAAGAGGAAGATAGACGCTGATAGTAGTGTTACTATCTACAAAGCTAGAATTGTCGCAAAAGGTTTTCGACAAGTTCAAGGTGTTGACTACGATGAGAGTTTCTCACTCGTATCTATGCTTAAATCTGTCTGAATCGTGTTAGCAATTGCCGCATTTTATGAAATCTGGCAAATGGATAAACAAAACTACATTCCTTAATGGATTTATTAAAGAAGAGTTGTATATGATGCAACGGAAGGTTACATCAATCCTAAAAGGTGCTAACAAAATTTGCAAGCTCCAAATGATCCATCTATGGACTGGTGCAAGCATCTCGTAGTTGGAATATAAGCTTTGATAAGTTGATCAAAGCATATAGTTTTATACTGAGACTTGCGGTGAAGCCTGTATTTACAAGAAAGTGAGTGGGAGCACTACAACATTTCGATAAGTATATGTGAATGACATATTGTTGATCGAAAATAATGTAGAATTATTCTGCAAAGCATAAAGGAGTGTTTGAAAGGAGTTTTTCAAAGAAAGACCTCGGTGAAGCTGCTTACATATTGAGCATCAAGATCTATAGAGATAGATCAAGACGTTTGATACGTTTTTTTCCAATGAGGACATACCTTGACAAGATTTTGAAGTAGTTCAAAATGGAACAGTCAAAGAAAGAGTTCTTGCCTGTGTTACAAGGTGTAAAGTTTAGTAAGACTCAAAGCCCGACCACGGCAGAAGATAGAAAGAGAATGAAAGTCATTCCCTATGCCTCAACCATAGGTTCTATAAAGTATGCCATGCTGTGTACCAGATCTATTGTATACCCTACACTGTGTTTGGCAAGGGAGTACAATAGTGATCTAGGAGTAGATCACTGGACAGCGGTCAAAATTATCCTTAGTGGAATAAGGATATGTTTCTCGATTATGGAGGTGACAAAAGGTTCGTCATAAAGAGTTACGTCAATGCAAGATTTGACACCAATCTAGATGACTCTAAGTCTCGATCTAGATACATATTGAAAGTGGGAGCTATTAGCTAGAGTAGCTCCGTGCAGATCATTGTAGACATAGAAATTTGTAAAATACTTGCGGATCTGAATGTAACAGACCCGTTGACTAAAAATTATCTCACAAGCAAAACATGATCACACCTTAGTACTCTTTGGGTGTTAATCACATAGCAATGTGAACTAGATTATCGACTCTAGTAAACCCTTTGGGTGTTGGTCACATGTCGATGTGAACTATGGGTGTCAACCACATAAAGATGTGAACTATTGATGTTAAATCACATGGCGATGTGAACTAGATTATTGACTCTAGTGCAAGTGGGAGACTGAAGGAAATATGCCCTAGAGGCAATATTAAAGTTATTATTTATTTCCTTATATCATGATAAATGTTTATTATTCATGCTAGAATTGTATTAACCAGAAACATGATACATGTGTGAATACATAGACAAACAGAGTGTCACTAGTATGCCTCTACTTGACTAGCTCGTTGATCGAAGATGGTTATGTTTCCTAGCCATAGACAAAGAGTTGTCATTTGATTAACCTGATCACATCATCAGGAGAATGATGTGATTGACTTGACCCATTTCGTTAGCTTAGCAATAGATCATTTAGTATGTTGCTATTGCTTTCTTCATGACTTATACATGTTCCTATGACTATGAGATTATGCAACTCCCGATTACCGCAGGAACACTTTGTGTGCTACCAAACGTCCACAACGTGAATCGGGTGATTATAAAGGTGCTCTACAAGTGTCTCCGAAGGTACTTGTTGGGTTGGCGTATTTCGAGATTAGGATTTGTCACTCCGATTGTCGGAGAGGTATCTCTGGGCCCTCTCGGTAATGCACATAACTTAAGCCTTGCAAGCATTGCAACTAATGAGTTAGTTGCAAGATGATGTATTACGGAACGACTAAAGAGACTTGCCGGTAACGAGATTGAACTAGGTATTGAGATACTGACGATCGAATCTCGGGCAAGTAACATACCGATAACAAAGGGAACAACGTATGTTGTTATGCGGTCTGACCGACAAAGATCTTCGTAGAATATGTAGGAGCCAATATGGGCATCCAGGTCCCGCTATTGGTTATTGACAAGAGAGGTGTCTCGGTCATGTCTACATAGTTCTCGAACTCGTAGGGTCCGCACGCTTAACGTTCGTTGATGATATAGTACTATGAGTTATGTATGTTGGTTACCGAATGTTGTTCAGAGTTTTGGATGAGATCACGGATATGGCGAGGAACTCCGGAATGGTCCGAAAGTAAAGATTGATATGTGGATAGTAGTGTTTGATCTCCGGAAAGGTTCCAGAATCCATCGTAAGGGGTTCCGGATGTTTCCCAAAATGTTTGGGCACGAGAACACTTTATCTGGGCCAAAGGGGAAAGCCCACGAGGTTTTTGGAAAGCGCAAAAGGAAGTTTTGCGGAGTCCAGGGGCCGACGCCAGGTCCTCGGCGTTGCAGGTCCATACGCCGAACCCCGCGTCGCCCCGGGGTCCGAGAAGGACTCTTGCCTTTCAGGTGAAACCGACTTTGTGGAGGCTTTACTCCAAGTTTCGACCCGAGGGCTCAACATATAAATAGAGGGATAGGGCTAGCACCCAAGACACATCAAGAAATACCAAGCCGTGTGCCGGCAACCCCGTCTCCTCTAGTTTATCCTCCGTCATAGTTTTCGTAGTGCTTAGGCGAAGCCCTGCGAAGATTGTTCTTCACCAACACCGTCACCACGCCGTCGTGCTGCCGGAACTCATCTACTACTTCGCCTATCTTGCTGGATCGAGAAGGCGATGGCGTCACCGATCCCAACGCAGCGTAACTCGGAGGTGCCGTGCTTTCGGTGCTTGGATCGGTCGGATCGTGAAGACGTACGACTACATCAACCGCGTTGATATAACGCTTCCGCTTACGGTCTACGAGGGTACGTAAACAACACTCTCCCCTCTCATTTCTATGCATCACCATGATCTTGCGTGTGCATAGGAATTTTTTTGAAATTACTATGTTCCCCAATACTAGGGAACCATTGCGAGGGAGCAGATCCCACTGAATGATTTTGTTCGCCATGGGGAGCGGCTCCCAGCATATGTTTCACCCCCCCCCCCTCGATCATTCGCCAGGGGGGATGGCTAGGGCGAACCCCGATTGGCCCAGTGGCCTAACTAACTGTTTTATAAGTGCCATGAACAATAAAAACAAAATTTTCTTATAAAAATAGAGAAACATAAATTTGTCAAAATGCCATGATTATGAAAATATGAAAAATGCCATGCTACTTTACAAAACTGCAGTCCTCTAATTTATAATTTACAATGGTATGATTTAAAAAAATATGCCGTGTTATCTACAAAAATAGATTTATAAATTTGTCGTGTAGTGTTTCACTGTGCAAAAAATGCCATGTTTATGGAGAATATTTATTTATTTTTTCCATGGATCAAGAACAACAATGGCCATGTGTTAGTTTTTTGCTTTATTTAGTCCACTACATAAAAATTCATAAAAAAATTGTGTCAGTGAAATAAACTAATATTGTCACGGGAATAAAAAATGAAACTATCATCCTCTTAATAATTAAATTGTCATCCTCTTGATAATAAAAATGCTATGCAAATAATAATAAAGCTGCCATCTTCTTGGTAAAAAAATGTCATACAAACTATAATAAAAATAACATCCTATTAATAATTAAGCTGCCATTTTATTAATATTAAAAATGTCATGCTCTCAATAATAAAATTGCTATCCTCTTAGTAATAAAATTGCCATGTTATTAAGTATTAAATGGGACATTCAAATTTGTGCCCCTAACTCGAACCCACTACTGAAATTAGCCCTAACTTTTTGATGTGCTCAAATTTACACCTAAAAAGTATTTTAGCTCATGAGAATGCCCTTTCAGCTGGTCAAAGTTGTTCGACCGAAACTTTGAAAATTCATAACAAAGTCATATGAACTTAGAAGAATGCAAACTAAGATATCAAAATGTTCATAAAAACACCATCTATATGCACATGTCATTTACGTTCATGACAAAAGCACTCTTTAAAACTTTTTAGATTTATAACATTAAAAAACTATTTAGGGATAATGCAAATAAATGCATGTGTGGGTGATGAATGTAAATGACATACGCGTATAGGTGTTATTTTTATGAACATTTTGATATCTTATTTGCATTCTTCTGAATTCATATGAATTTGTTACGAATTTTAAAAGTTTCTGTCGAACAACTTTGACCAGCTGGATGGGCATCCTCGTGACCTAAAATACTTTTTAGGGGAAAATTTGAGCACATCAAAAAGTTAGGAATAAATCTAAGAGTGGGTGCAAATTAGGGGCATAAATGTAAATGTCCCTTATTAAAATGTCATGCTCTTAATAATAAAACAGCAATGTGAGAAAGTAAAAAATAATTCCAAAGTTGCAATGAATAAGTGATAAATTTTGCCAAACCTTGCCATGGATCATTACAAAAAGACCTAAAATTGTCATGTTTAGGAACACAAAAAACTCTCATGGATTAAAGATAAAAAGAAATTGTCATGCTACCTATAACTAAAATGCACGGAAAGTTCAGAAAAAAAATCCCCTCTAAAAAGGAATTTTTATTCTTTTAAAAAAGGAAAAAAATCCAGGATGTTCAGATTTTTTAAAAGGAAAATCAAATGTAAGGAAAAAAATTAGCTTTAAAAATACATTTACAGTTTGGTTGCAAGTGCTCACAAAAACCCTCTTAAGCTGAGTGGTAAGCGCCCCCATCCCCTAGCCTAGGAGGTGGCGAGTTTGAACCCCTCGTCGCGCACCTTTGTTTTTAAATTTTTGAAGTAAAAAAGTAGAGAAGGTTCGTTTGGAAACGTGTAACAGCGTACGACTCCAGCTGGTCTACGTGGCATCGGTCTTGCGCCAATGTCCATGCAATGATGGGTAGGGGTTCGCCGGGATGAGCTCCCTCATGTCGTCCGCCAGATATTATTTCGGTTTACAATCGGCCTACAAAGAGACGAGGAAGTTGCATGGTAGTAGGGTTACGGAAAGTAGGACCAGGATTATTTGAGGGATCTACAGAAGGCAAAATTCGGCCTGAAATATTTCTAGATAAATATAGATCACTGTCATTTATACTCGAAAGCAAATGCAAAAGTGGCACGTAAACACTAAAAACAGAACTGAAAAGCGCGAAATCTCTGGACCATTGAATATAATCTGAAGGCACGAAAAAGTGGCCAAACAAATAGAAACATGCAACTTGTCCATCGAACAAGAAGTACTTTTGTCCTCCTATTAGAACATGCACCACACAGTCGGAGAGTTGAGAGGGTTTAGAAGTAATTATGGACAATCATGGCAGTTAGGAATAGCCGACGCAAACAAGTACTACAATCATAGTGGAGTTCGCTAAGCGCATCTTATATACGCCGCATGTAACTAAGACTCCAAGACCAAACTTGCATATTATATGACGATCTCACACGCGAATAATCCCATGGTTAGCGCGCGGCAACCTGCATCTGCTGACCCACTCTTGTTTAATCCGGACAATTATAATATAATTAACTAACTCAGGCGGACCAAAGGCGCCGTGGCCGGCCATAGGTGCTCGATCGATCAGTGACTAACATAATCCTTGGCAGCAATTGTTGACCTTTGGAAAGGTTCCAGCATTATAAGCACCTGCAACTACACAACACAAGCATACATAAACAAAAGAACTACTATAATAAGAGAATCTGATCTCTCTTAGAAAAAAGGTCATATCCATGAGTGAGACGTGCACCAGATGTCAAGGGAAAGTTTGGCAGAACCCTACTTGTTAATTATGGTTAATCAGCCCGTGCACACTTTTCATCAATGGATCGATCGCTAGCCCACAAAGAGAGCCGCTGGTTAGTTTATTAAACAAGTTAACTAGGGTGATATATGTCACTGTGTTTACCTTTGCCTTTTGTCCCGTTATGCTACAAGCTTAACATGCTGATTAGCTAGTTAACGGCAAAAGGGAGTTCTAGCTAGTTTACTTTAAGTGCGTAGCATCATGAGTTGCTTGTTCGATCGCAAATATAATAGCCATATATACATAGGTTTGGTTGTTAACTAAGGTGGGGCCAGTGTTGTGTGAAGCTAGCTATGAATCTCGAATAATACTTTTCAACAGGTCTAGCTAGCTAGCATTATTTTTGTTACAGTGGGGTCGATCCGGTCATATATCCATTTTCGCTTATGTTTAGTGGATCAGAGACAGACAGATTACCGCTGCATTGCGAAGCCAAAATGCTCGCCTTAGTTCATCTCCTGATTTTCTCAACATTTGTGTGACCACATAAGAGTATCTACATTGCGATACTACACTTCTGCTAGGCTTGCACAATGTTAGCGGAAATTAACGCGCTGTCTTCATTACGAGTGATGGACGAGAATGATGGGTATGGCATGCTTTTTTTTTAAAGGAGGATAATCAGGCCTTTGCATCAGGACGGTGCATGCGAGGATATACTATTATTAATAATGCAAAATCCAGCAGCTGAACACCATTGACCCGGAAATAAAGCGGAAAACAAACTTTGAGCCGTATACCTCGCGACAGTACCTTCTCCAAATAATCATTAATCCCTATAATACAAGACAACATAAACGAAAAATACACAACTCCTAGGCTACGCCTTTAAAAAAGAACAGCCGCACGTGCGCCAATGATGGCAAGTCCACCACAAAGGTTGAATTCCGGGTTCTCATCCCCAAAGCCAAGTTTCAATCCATCACCATCAGCAAGGACAAGACACAATCGCTCTATGACATAGTCTGATTAGACATCTTGTGTTTCCATCAGAGTGCATAAACTCGTCGCTAAAGCCGTCTGTATCATCCGCCCTTATCCGTCTACTGACACCTGATAGCCAGATACCTCTGGAGGAGACAATAGAAGACAAAGACGTCCCATACCGTTTGCCTCCCACTACTGTTCTGACAGCAACAAGCTAAACATGACACCTCCGCTAGAGCCACCGTGCACTACCTGCTGTTAGCAGTCATGACTTGACGTCTCCATATAAGACGCCGTGCATATCATCCGCTGGTAGCACATCCACCGGTGGCTTCACCTGCCGGAGACGGGCACCGCCAGACAACTCCGAAAGAGGCACATGTGTGACCAGCCAAGCCGCACCGAACCCGATCTGTTGATGGAAGGGACGTCCCATACCGCCACCAGCCTCAGAAGGCTGTCACCACCTCGAGATCCAGACTCCCAATCGTCCACACGATCCCGGAGTCAGCCGCCGTTGATGAAGAGGGGCCGCCGGTCCGATTCCGGGCACTATAGGGAGCACCCACCATCGCGCCGGCCGCTGCCGTAGCCCAGACACCGGCAACAACCGCCACGATCTTGCATCCAGCCCTGTCCACGCCGGAGGAAGCTCCGCCCACTACGCGCGTCCTACGACGTCCCCAGGAGCGGGATCCCAAGATCCGCCGCCACGCGCGTCCTATGACGTCCCTAGGAGCGGGATCCCAAGATCCGCTGCCACCGGCACCGCCACGAGGACCCACCACCTGGCATGTCATCCCCAGCGGAGGGGACGCCGCCACTGCCATGACCGAAGCCGCTGCTCCGGGGATCAAGCACCGCCACTCGGCTAACTCCCCTCCCGCCCCGCCCCCCTACGAAGCCGCCGGGGCAGCGCCAAACCGCCGGGACGATGAAAATTGAAGGCGCTCTCGCGCCGCCAATCCCTCCAGATCGCGGGGCTGTAGCCCAGATCCCCGCCGTCCCCATTACTGGCGACGCCCGGGCTTAGCCGGTGCACGTCTTCGGGGACGACGAGGTGGAGGAGGGGAAGGGAGGGGCAGCGGCTGGCATGCTAACAAACAAACAAACAAAAAAGCATGCTCACAGGGAGGGGATTTAGGGAACGCAAGTGCAGGTGCACGCGGATTCTGTGCCGTTGATCTGCACCAAGATTCGCATATTTGGGGATGTATAGAAAAATTCTATTTTCTTTTTTATTTGTAATGTGTTCGTATATCATGCAGATATACTTGTTCGTGTGGGATCGTATACCTGTTATGTGGGGTGCTCTAACTGTGAAAACAACATATAGCATACACTTACAGAATAGATAAGGAAAAACGATTCACCATGCCCTAGTTCTGGTGCTTTTTGTTGCATCCTCTTTGTTCTTCTTTCATGTTCATCAAAACGGAATATCCATCGTCAGGCATCATTTGACTACGCGAAAGGACAAAGATCATCTTGTGTCCTCACAGATTGAAGCCTTCAAGATAAGAAGCCGCACAACAGTATATTTGGTGCAAACAGGTACAGATTCGGACGCAAAGCCTCAATTTCTTTTTTAGTCCTTGGTAGCGATCTTGTTTGTTCAAAGCAAACTTTTAATGTGTGGGATAGTTGGTCATTCTGATATTTGATATTTGTCTTTTGTTGATTGTGGCGTTGGCTATTTGTTATCTTCGAACAACTTTTCTGTCTGAAACATTGAGTATTATTAGTTTGAAATTGTATGAACTGCAATGTTATGATGCGTGTGTAAACAGTGGGAGGACATGTATGTGTATAAATCTGTTTACACAAGTTACAAATGCTGAAACTGAACTTTATGGACATTAAAATCCATGTTTCTTCGTATGGAACTTAATTATTACGGAAATTTAACTGAGTCATAGATCATTATTGTAATATCATTGTCAATAAAAATAGTTGTGTTGAGTGATTGAACATACATATCTCTTGGCATCATATTAGATCTAAAGATTCCAATACTTTTGTAACTAGTTTTGCGATATTTTGTGATCTGTGAGAAACACAAGGGTAAGGGTACTGCTAGTGCAGTGTCGGATCAGTTGAATAGGAATCTAGTTTTACAAGTTGTTTGGTACTTGTATCGAACATGCTAATTGTGCTAGGTGCGTACCTATGACTGATAATGAAGATATCCCGGTTTGGATGATTGATTCATCTGTTGTGTATAAGTTTCTGAATATCCTCCTATAATGAAATGTTGTGGTGTTGAGTACTTCTGTTTTCTTTTGCAAGTTCTTTATGTGACAATGAATGATACTAGTTTGAATCGTAGAGTGTGTTAATTTTAGGGATATAGATATAGAACTTATGATTATCATATAATTGTACTTATGAATTTTTATTTCAGTAAGTTGAAGAGGTTTTTTTAATATACATGTACCTAATTCCTGTTTAAATTAGTAAAGAAAGATAAAAAGAACCGGATATGAACATATATATATCATGGCATCACATCAGATCTAAGATTGGACTACTTTTGTAACTAGTTTAGGGATATTTTGTGGTCTATGAGAAACAATACTGCTAGTGAAGTGTTGAATCAGTTGAATTGGAATCTAGTTTTCCAAGTTGTTTGCTACTTGTCTTGAATACACTAACTATGCTCCCTGTGTAGTTTTCAGTGATAATGATTATATCCCTGTTTAGATGATTGATTCATCTGTTGTGTATAGATAGGTTTTTCTATAATATTATCAGTATTAGAGGGCTTAAACATTATATTACACATATAGTATCTTCGAAATAAAATCTCCAGTCAATATTCATGTGTTTTTGTTGCTTATCTATAACCAAAAGTATTTATGAGAGCTTGATTTGCATAAGCAGTGTCATGTCTTCAATAGTACATATCCTTTTGTAGTGATTTGCACATGAGCCATCATTTAATCTTCATTATATTTGAAATACCTGACAATCAAGCTCATGTTATTAAAATGCATATTCCTCTATGCTTTGATGATCTTGCTATTTTTATAGAAAAAGTGAAATAATGTTTTTGTTGTTAATGTGATTACTTCAATTACCTTATTCTGCAACTTACCGTTGATTGGCAATAATTTTGAATTTCAGGAAAATGTGCTGGTACCGGTGGTGTGTCTGTCGGGGATATTACTCGCGGAGGAGAAACGTCTAAGAAAGCCCAAAGCAGAACTGGCCAGGTCCAGAAGGCCTCGGGCCGGGTCATCCAGAGAGTTGCCAGAGCCGGATCTAAGTGGGCTGGAAGGGAACCCGACCCAAGAATATGGAAGCCGGCTCACCTGAATCCACGTTCAATGTGGAGCCATCCATACTTGGAAGGCAGGAAGGGCTTAGCGTAGAACTCCTACTTCGGGTAGAATCCGTACTATCTTGTTACACCGGGGACCCGACTAGTATATAAAGGGAGTCTCTAGGTCGTTATAAGGGACAAGTTAGAAGCTCTTGAGTTTTTGGTAGCGAAATAACACCCTTGTAATAGAGATCATCATCATCAGTAGCAATCTAGCAAGACTAGGCTATTATCTCTATCTAGAGGGGCCAAACCTGGGTAAACTCACGTCTCTCATTTCTGATCAACCCCAACCAAGGCTTCACCCTGCAGTTATGCCTCCGAAATTAGTTCTCCTCTGAGGACACTTGCCGTGACAAAACCATGATAGTTGGCGCACCCTGAGGCCCGTGTGCAAGGGTGTTGTCTTCTTAGCGGGAGCTCTCCCGGGTATCAATAAGCTCACGATCGACCGGATTTGATGAAGAGCCATCGCAGCAAGCTCTACATCGACGATGCCGGCTAGGGTCCCGAGGCCGACTCCGTCGAGTAAGGATTCTAGGTCCCCTTTGGCAAGATCCACGTCTTCATCGGCGGGTCTATGCAAGAGCCGGAGACCGCCGCCGACTCAATCAAGTCAGGAACCTGGTCTCCTTTAGCAAGACCAACACCTTTGTCGGCTTCATCAGCAGAATCACACTAGAGCCGGGATCGCTGCTGATAACCCACAAATATAGGGGATCGCAACAGTTTTCGAGGGTAGAGTATTCAACCCAAATTTATTGATTTGACACAAGGGGAGCCAAGGAATATTCTCAAGTATTAGCAGCTGAGTTGTCAATTCAACCACACCTGAAAGACTTAATATCTACAGCAAATTTTTTAGTAGAAAAGTAGTATGGAAGTAAAGGTAACGGTGGAAAAAGTAACACTAGCAATTTTGTAATGATTGTAACACTAGCAACGGAAAAGTAACTTAGCAAAGATAAATATGTGAAAAGCTCGTAGCCAACCGATCAGTGATGGATAATTATGTCGGATGGCATTCATCATGCTACAATTATAACCTAGGGTGACATAAAACTGGCTCCAATTCATCAATATAGTGTAGGCAAGTATTCCGAATATAGTCATACGTGCTTATCGAAAAGAACTTGCATGACATCTTTTGTCCTATCCTCCCGTGGCAGCGGGGTGCTTGATACGTCTCCAACGTATCTATAATTTTTTATTGTTCCATGCTATTATATTATCTGTTTTGGATGTTTAATGGGCTTTACTAAGCACTTTTATATTATTTTTGTGACTAACCTACTAACCCAAGGCCCAATGCAAATTGCTGTTTTTTTGCCTATTTCAGTGTTTCAAAGAAAAGGAATATCAAACGGAATCCAAACGGAATGAAACCTTCCGGAGAGTTATTTTTGGAACAAACGTGATCCAGGGGACTTGGAGTGGACGTCAAGAAAGAAGCAAGGAGGCCATGAGGCAGGGAGGCGCGCCCCCACCCTCGTGGGCCCCTCGCAGCTCCACCGACCTACTTCTTCCTCCTATATATACCCATATACCCTGAAAACATCCAGGAGCACCACGAAACCCTATTTCCACCGCCGCAACCTTCTGTACCCGTGAGATCCCATCTTGGGGCCTTTTCCGGCGCTCCGCCGGAGGGGGAATCAATCACGGAGGCTTCTACATCAACACCATAGCCTCTCCGATGATGTGTGAGTAGTTTACCACAGACCTTCGGGTCCATAGTTATTAGCTAGATGGCTTCTTATCTCTCTTTGGATCTCAATACAAAGTTCTCCTCGATCTTCTTGGAGATCTATTCGATGTAATTCTTTTTGCGGTGTGTTTGTCGAGAGCCGATGAATTGTGGGTTTATGATCAAGATTATCTATGAATAATATTTGAATCTCCTCTGAATTCTTTTATGTATGATTTGTTATCTTTGCAAGTCTCTTCGAATTATCAGTTTCGTTTGGCCTACTAGATTGATCTTTCTTGCAATGGGAGAAGTGCTTAGCTTTGGGTTCAATCTTGCGGTGTCCTTTCCCAAAGGATGAGGCGATAAAGGCACGTATTGTATTGTTGCCATCAAGGATAAAAAGATGGGGTTTATATCATATTGCTTGAGTTTATCCCTCTACATCATGTCATCTTGCCTAATGCGTTACTCTGTTCTTATGAACTTAATACTCTAGATGCATGTTGGATAGCGGTCGATGTGTGGAGTAATAGTAGTAGATGCAGAATCGTTTTGGTCTACTTGTCGTGGACGTGATGCCTATATACATGATCATGCCTAGATATTCTCATAACTATGCACTTTTCTATCAATTTCTCGACAGTAATTTGTTCACGCACCGTAATACTTATGCTATCTTGAGAGAAGCCACTAGTGAAATCTATGGCCCCTGGGTCTATTTTTTCCATCATATAAGTTTCCAATCTATTTTTACTTTGCAATCTTTACTTTCAATCTATATCATAAAAATACCAAAAATATTTATCTTATTATCTCTATGAGATCTCACTTTTGCAAGTGGCCGTGAAGGGATTGACAACCCGTTCATCACGTTGGTTGCAAGGTTCTTATTTGTTTGTGTAGGTACGAGGCGACTTGTGTGTAGTCTCCTACTGGATTGATACCTTGGTTCTCAAAAACTGAGGGAAATACTTACGCTACTTTTCTACATCACGCTTTCCTCTTCATGGGAAAAACCAACGCAAGATCAAGAGGTAGGAAGAAGGATTTCTGGCACCGTTGCCGGGGAGATCTACGCCAAGTCAAGTCAAGTCAAGACATACCAAGTACCCATCACAACTCTTATCCCTCGCATTACATTATTTGCCATTTGCCTCTCATTTTCCTCTCCCCCACTTCACCTTTGCCGTTTTATTCGCCCTCTTTTTCCGTTCGTCTATTTTCGCTTGCTTCTTGTGTCGTCGTGTGTCGTCATGGCTTTTCCTTCTATCATTATTAGTACTCCCGATCATGAAGTTCTTAATTTTAAACAAAGGGAGGGAGAAAATCTAAAAGATGTTTGGCATAGAATTTGCAATGCTCAGAATAGATCTACTAGGAAGCAATCTACTTCCATTCTTCTTTGCAATTTTTATGTAGGCATCACTCCTTGGAATAGATATATTCTTGATACCATTACCGGAGGGAATTTCTTGGGTTGCCATACTTTTGATTCTTATAATGCTATGATAGATTTGTTTGGCCCACCACCTCTTTTGGTCAATGGAACTAATTTAACTTCGGAGCATGTGATGCAAAGGCTTGAAATTATTGAAAATAAAGTTGCCACTGTAGAGTTGATTGAAAATTTGGACAAAAAGATCCACAACCAAATTACCCAATATGGATCTAAGGTAGGAGTTACTCTGAATTTTTTTTAAAGAAAAGGAACCCATAGTTAACGAAAATATAGATCAAGATTCCACAAGAATTGATAAAATTGAGGATATTACTACCAACTTGGGGTCTGCCTTTTCTTCCTTGAAAAATACTCCAAAACCTCCTAATGCTAAAATTTCCAAATTGATGTATGTTCCTAAAAATAGGGGCGAAACTTCTAGTAAGGGACATGTGGATCTGAAATCCATAAGTGTTCACTCCAACTTTCTTGCTATCATTAAGGAACCCTTTGCTACGAATGATTTTCTAGATTTCTTGCCTAGGAGTTTGATCATTAATAAAAGGAAGGAAACTCCTAAGGGTTATAAGTGTTCAATTGAAGAATTTCCTACCAAAGATGATAATACCTAGATCTATTCTTGCCTTTATGCCTAGCTAGGGGCGTTAAACGACAACGTTTGTTGGGAGGCAACCCGATTTTATTTTTGTTTCTTGCTTTTTGGTTCTGTTTAGTAATAAATAATTCATCTAGCCTCTGTTTAGATGTGGTTTTATGTTTTAAATTAGTGATTGTGCCAAGTAGAACCTTTGGGAAGACTTCGGTGAAGTCTTTATGATCTTGCTGTAAAAAACAGAAACTTTAGCGCTCACGAGATTAGCTGCCATTTTTTACTGGAGAGTGATTTTGGGTTGATTCTTTTTGCAGATGATTAATAGACAAATTACTCACGTCCACCAATTTATTTCGGAATTTTTGGAGTTCCAGAAGTATACGTTTGATCCAGATTACTACAGACTATTCTGTTTTTAACAGATTCTGTTTTCCGTGTGTTGTTTGCCTATTTTGATGAATCTATGGCTAGTATCAGAGGGTATAAACCATAGAGAAGTTGGAATACAGTAGGTTTAACACCAATATAAATAAATAATGAGTTCATTACAGTACCTTAAGGTGGTGGTTTGCTTTCTTATACTAACGGAGCTCATGAGATTTTCTGTTGAGTTTTCTGTTGTGAAGTTTTCAAGTTTTGGGTAAAGATTTGATGGATTATGGAATAAGGAGTGGCAAGAGTGTGACGCCCCCGATTCAATCGTACACTAATCATGCACGCAAATGTGTACGATCAAGATCAGGGACTCACGGGAAGATATCACAACACAACTCTAAAACATAAATAAGTCATACAAGCATCATAATACAAGCCAGGGGCCTCGAGGGCTCGAATGCAAGTGCTCGATCATAGACGAGTCAGCGAAAGCAACAATATCTTAGTACAGACATAAGTTAAACAAGTTACCATAAGATGGCTAGCACAAACTGGGATACAGATCGAAAGAGGCGCAGGCCTCCTGCCTGGGATCCTCCTAACTACTCCTGGTCGTCGTCAGCGGGCTGCACGTAGTAGTAGGCACCTCCGGGGTAGTAGTCGTCGTCGATGGTGGCGTCTGGCTCCTGGGCTCCGACATCTGGTCGCAGCAATCGGGTAGAGATAGGGGGAAAAGGGGGAACAAGGCAACCGTGAGTACTCATCCAAAGTACTCGCAAGCAAGGAGCTACACTACATATGCATGGATATATGTGTAAAGGGCCATATAAGTGGACCGAATCGCGTAATGCCGTAATAAGAGGGGATAGCTAATCCTGTCAAGACTACGCTTGGCAGCCTCCGCCTTTGCAGCATGTAGCGTAGAGTAGATCAAGTCCTCCAAGTAGCATCACATAGCAATAATCCTACCCGGCGATCCCTCCTCGTAACCCCCGAGAGAGAGCGACCACCGGTTGTATCCGCACTTGGAAGGGTGTGTTTTATTAAGTATCCGGTTCTAGTTGTCATAAGGTCAAGGTACAACTCCAAGTCGTCCTGTTACCGAAGATCACGGCTATTCAATAGATTAACTTCCTGCAGGGTGCACCACATAACCCAACACGCTTGATCCCATTTGGCCGGACACACTTTTTCGGGTCATTCCCGCCGCTGGAGATCAACACGCCGCAGCCCCACCTAGGCACAACAGAGGCCAGCACGCCGGTCTAAACCTAAAGCGCCTGAAGTCTGGGCCCATCGCCCATAGCACACCAAGATGTTGCGAGGGCGGCCGGAAGCGTAACTAGCCCCTTTAATACAAGAGCGAACTTACGTTCCAATCCGCGTGCGCCGCCGGGCCACGACGCCACGAAGTGCTTCGGCTGATACCACGATGTCGAGTGCCCATAACTGTTCCCGCGTAGTTGGTTAGTGCGTATAGACCAAATGGCCAGACTCAGATCAAATACAATGATCTCGTTCAGCGTGTTAAGTATCTGCGAACGCTGATCAGGCCGAGGCCCACCTCTCTCCTAGGTTGTCTCAACCTGTCCTGTCGCTCCGCCACAAAGTAACAGTCGGGGGCCGTCGGGAACCCAGGCCCACCTCTACCGGGATGGAGCCACCTGTCCTTTCAGCCCCCATCTCCGAACAGTATCACAGGTAATGTAACAAAGGTAAAGTATATAGTATATGCCCGTGACCACCTCCCGAAGTGATCACAGCCCGAGAGTATAGCATGGCGGACGGACAAGAGTGTAGGGTCACCGATGGAACACTAGCATCCTATACTAAGCAGAGGATAGCAGGTAAAGGTAACAACAAGAGTAGCAAGGACAAAGCTATGCAGCAAAGATAGGAGTAATCAGCAAGAACATGCTACACTACTCTAATGCAAGCAGTATAGAGAAGAGTAGGCGATATCTGGTGATCAAAGGGGGGGCTTGCCTGGTTGGTCTGGCAAGAAGGACGTGTCGTCAACACCGTAGTCGAACTGGGGGGTCGTCGGCAGCCTCGGGGTCTACCGGAAAGAAGTATCGGAGGGGGAACACAATAAATAATAGAGCAATCAAAGCATCACAAAGCATAACGAGGTACGGTGCTAGGTATGCCCTAACGCGGTATTAGGTGATACCGTGAAGGGGAAACATCCGGAAAGTATCCCGAAGTTTCACGTTTTCGGACAGATGAACCGGAGGGGAAAAGTTGCGTGTTCTCTATACTAGGGATGTGTGGCGGACGAACGGGCTGCGTATTCGGATTTGTCTCGTCGTTCTAAGCAACTTTCATGTACAAAGTTTTTCCATCCGAGCTACAGTTTATTTTCTATTAATTTTAAAAGATTTAATCATTTTTAGAATTTATTCAATTATTATAATTCAACATTATCCAGAATAGTGCACGCTGACGTCATCATGATGTCAGCAGTCAACAGAGGTGTTGACTGGTCAACTGACGTGTGGGTCCCGCATGTCATTGACTGATTAGTCTAATTAGGGTTTAATAAAACTAACTACTTAATTAGATTAATTAAACATGATCAATTAACTTAATTAATTCATTAGCTATTTTAATTATTAATTAATTAATTACTTATTTATATATTTATTTTTATTATATATTTTTTTAATTCTCTTTTTTTAAACGTTCTGGGTCGGGCCCCACGTGCCATAGGCACAGGGGCCATAATGCAGCGGCGGCGGCGGCGTCAGCACAAAGCGCATCCGTGTATGGGCGCGGCGCGATCGGCAAGGGCAACCCAAGCTGAGGCGCCCGGCGACCACGGCAGAAAGGCCGAAGAAGAGGAAGGCCGGTGGCACTGGGCGGCTGGGTGGGCGCGGGTCGGCGAGGGGAGCCGCGGCGAGGCGCTTGCACACAGGGGCACGGGGAAAGGCAGCCGAAGCTGCGGTCGGCGCGAGCGCGCGACCATGGGCGCGCGAGCGAGCGGGAGGAGGGGGAGGCGGTGCGGTGGCCGTGGTGCCATTCGGCGATCCAGACGGCGCGACGGGACGGTGACGGGAGGGAGAAGAGGAGGTCGGGGCCTCACCGAGGGAGTGTAGGGGACGGGGCAATGGGCTTGATGAAGGTTAGGGTCGGCGACGACGTTGGGGAGGAGGTCCGGCGAGGCGGCGTTGTCGAGGCAGCGGAGCGGTCCTCGGGTGGCGGCGGTATCCTGCGGCGTCGGGCGGCGGCATGGGCGCCCAGCTCCAGAACGGGGAGGTGGAGGAGTCGAGGTAGAAGCGGCGAGCGACGACGTCGGGGGCGGCTCCGGGGCGACGTGGCGACGACGGCGACGCAGGGGAGGACGACGGCGCTGGCGGACCAGCGAGGTGGCCTCCGGTGACGGGGTCGGGGCGGCCACGGATGGGGCGCGCGCGGAGCTCGGGGGAGACGACGCGGTGCACGAAGGAGAGGGTGGAGGCCGGGAGGTGCGGCGCCGGTGAGGTGGCGTGGTGGCGCGGGGGCGCTGGCGTTCGGCTGTGACGAGCGGTGGGGCGGCGAGGGAATCGGGATCCCGATCCAGAACAACGAGAGGGAGTGGGGGAGAGCGAGTGGGGAAAGTGGGGAACGAGGGGCGTGGGGGGTTTCGGTTCTAGGGTTAGGTCGGGCGGCGGCTGGGCCGACTGGATCGGCCTAGTGGGTCCAGAGGCCAGCTGGGCCGTGGCCCAGTGGGGGGGTTCTTCTATTTCTTTTTTTTGTTCTTTGTTAGTTTTGTTTTCTGTTTTTATATTTTCTTCTCTCTTTTTATTTGTAGTTTCTTTTATTTTTAGTTTTATAAAATTACTACTAGTGCCTAATTTGTATTTACCAATAAACTACTACGAGATTAATTCTTAACCCATAATAAAATAGTGTTAGCATTTTATAAATTCAATAGGCATTTGTTTAATTGTTTTCACTATTGTTTTAATTGTTTTAGGGCCTTTAAACATTTTATCAAAGTTTGGTTTCTCCACCATAATTACCTATGTATTATTTGGTTCACTCCGAACATTTTAATTTTAATATTTGAAAACTTTTATTGTTTGCTCGATTTTGAATTGAATTTAAATCGGTTTCGAACTAACACGAGATTAGCGATAGAAATCGAAGTGACGTGGCATCATTAGCAGAGAATTACTGTAGCTTAATTATCCGGGCGTCACAATTCTCCTCCACTACATGAAATCTCGTCCCGAGATTTAAGAGGTAGAGAAGGGGGGAAAGGTCTTGTTACGAAATTCTAACGGATCTTCACGGCCTTGGTTGCTCTTCCCGAAGAGGTCGATCCCTTACATTGACGTCTTCATTTCTCTGCTTCAGGTCATCATAGTGAAGTCGTCCTTTTTTTCGGGAACTCCAACGTACTTACGAATAGGTAAGGGACAACTCGGCACGAGAATGCTTATGAGGGGAACAATCTGGGGGTTAACCCATGAATGAGCATAAGATTATCTCTCGGGTTGAACATATAAAATACATCGAGAGTAAGGTACGAAGGTACAATAAGAGGTTCCAAGCGGATAGATAGTTGCTCAAGTCCGAACCGGTGAGAAAGGGGTTCAGAAAGCAAGAGTAAGTATTAATGCCCGATACCAGAATAGAGCACTAGGAATGTGGCCCGTGAATTAAATACGAGCCAAGCGCGAGGAATAACTTTGGAAACAGGGGTATAGGAGAGTCAGGTTTCGATCCACGGGACACGTGGGTTATGGGCCCACCATGTGGTTAAAAGTAGGAAGGGCGTTGACATCTTGCACGGTCATGATAGCAAGACATGTCAGAGGGTAGCCTATCAGTTATGTCGGCAACAATGTCGGTACCAAGGGCGAGGGACGAAGAGAACCATTTTCCTGCTCGTTGAAACAAGGCGGACCAGTAGGCAAAGTTCTCGTCCATCGGTGGTTACCGAAATGTCATCAACAAAAGTAACAGGTTCTTGCTGACAGAATTGTACACCGAGGAGTTTACCTAAGCAGGAGAATATTGCTACTTAGATCATATAGATCACAAGAAAGGTTCAAACAACCAATGGAAAGTAAAATATGATTATCATATTAAACAGAACAATGGAAAGGAAAATGTGTTTAAACACATATTTTAGGGATATATCCTGTCCAAGGACAAGCGGAGTATGATATCCATGACAGGATATAATGTAGAAAACTCTTTAGGTAGGGGAGGGAATTTTCATGATATTACCAATACAATGTGTTTGGATAATTGAGCGGTAACATTTAGCATTGGGCTTCAAATGTTCGGTTGAAAATCGGAGCACCATAGACATGCTTCGAGATAGCATTGACATGGTCAACAGGTGAATATCGGACTTAAGAAACAAAAAGGATCCATCAGGAGGAACTTATAAAATAAGTCTTACAATTTCCTCATGGAAGAATGGTTAACCTTGACAAAAAGGAACAACTATAACAATAGGTCCTCCGGACAGGGGTGCTAGGCATGACATCACCTTACCGGGTCAAAGACCAATGATATAACCCTTGGAAATATGTCCAAACCATCACATCTGACCGAGGTTCAGATCCGATGGGCGTCAGGGTACCTCAGACTCAGGATGCCTGAGAAGAAAAGTGCAACACAAATTGTTGAGGTGACATTGTTAGATTCTCGGGAATTAAACCATGGAAGCGAGTTCCGAAACAAGAGTTCATCATTAAATCAAGGAGAGATGAGGAGGTGACCGATTGACTCAGCGACAATCCATTGACATTTCCAAAAAGGATGGATTTCCACAACTATGTGAACAAGGAGATAAAATTAGCCAGATCAAATGACTTAATGATGTATGCTGGAGGAAAACATACACAATTAAACATGGGTTGAAAGGTGCACCTGAAATATGGGCTGGGTTGCACAACAGAGTTCACTCAACACGGGGACCAAGAAAAGAATGGTGATGGTGAGAAGCATCACTGTATCACAAATTATTAAGAGGTGGTGTAATTCTCACAACATTGATGACATAATAGATGGTAATGTTCCGAGTAAGGAAGAACAATTGATGGATGGCAGGGAACTCAAGGTATAACACCAAAAACGAACAAGCTGTGTTGGTGGGAAGGCAATAAAGTGGTCGATGATAATAAAATTCATCGAGGGCAAGGATGGTATTTCTCATCATGAATTCAATTGATATCTAGGAAGGAGTCAAGATGTTGATGATGATCACGACAAATTTTGTCGAGAGGCTCCACGAAGATGTAATCTATCGGCGATGACGTCAAGTTAAAGGAATTATGAAGCAAAAGGTTATTGGAACCATGGGTACGACACGAACTCAAAATCAAGTCTGTTCAAGGAGAAATGATATGACGAGGAAGATCACGGAAGATTAGCTTACCATCTAAATATATGCTCCGGAAAGAGGGGCCAGGTAGCACAGTTAAAAAGTTGCACGATAATGGTATAACCGATCAGGCTAGCAATGACTTGAAGGATTAATAAAGTCATAAGCAATGAAGAATACTTAGAGTTATCGAATCAAAGTGCGGAATTGATTCACTTATCAGTGTTCTCGGTTGACGACAACCCAGAACCCAGGAAAATTGGAATCGGTGAGAAATAACAGTTGATGAAGAACCCATAAGAAGTTATGTAGTTCCATGATATTCTCGCGGTACCGGAGGGTATACTCAAGGGTAGAGCGGGATAGAGGTTGGACAAGTGAAATCATTTGCGTAAGGCAAGCACTTAAACTTGCCCAAGAAATGGGATCAAAGAAGAACAATATGGTCGAAACCACGGCCGCAAAAGACCAAGCATAGATAAGAGAAGAAGTTATAACAAGGGATTATTATTACTACGAGAAGCTTCCATGATAAGTTCCACCTCGGGTCCATGGGCATGAACACAAAGTTCAAGGTCGACTCCCACTTCTCCAAAGCATAACCTTACATTCACTTCTCGTTTCGATAATGGCATTAGTGTTGAAAGTTTTACCTGGTGAAATACCAGATGAGTATGACCCGTGAAAACTTTCGAGTTCACACATATTAAGGAAGCCATAGGTTCAACCCATCAGGGCATCTTAGGAACATATACCACAAACTTCGGGGTAAATAATACAAGATCGAAAGTAGAGCATTGTTCAAAAGCAGATGATACAATTTACCAAAGGCATTACATACCCATGGAAAGGCTCTCATGGTTATTCAATATGAAGGATAAAATCCAACAAAGGAACCGATGGTCCACAAGGGATCTGATGTGAGCATCGGTACTCAACCAGAGGAAGAAGAATGCACGAGCATCGTATTATAGAACATCTGAATAATTCGATGCTTAGATAACAAATGAATTACGATTTCCAAAACAAAGGATCAGAAGTTGTCGCTCTGATCAAGGATGGATAAGTTGGATAGAACAGAGTCACAATTGACGACCAATAGTTTGGTCGAGAACCAGCTCATGTTCAAAAATGATGTCTGAGCTGGAAAGATAATTTAGAAGGGTTGATAGATGATGGCGTGCATTCGCACACATGTTGAATCAATAGGATCAAAATGACGGTGTCAAAAGATACTAGTGAATATTGCCAGATATATGGGAAGCATCCATAATGCAAGTAGACAAGTATTTGCAGAGCAATAAAGATGCTAAGGATTTTCGGAGGATTGGATAGTATTTCAAAGACTTCTGTGAAACATCTGAACAACTGGGGATGAGCGGATACTCGGAAAGTGCGAGAAATTATTCTTAGGGGTATTCAGGTGGCAAAGAACTGCAAGGCAGTAGGCACAAAATATTCTCGGGGTATCTTGTAATAACAAGATCGACGGGGAATAAAAAGTAAGCACGACAGTGTAAGTATTTATCCATAGGGATATTTCGATGGAAGGGAATTGCAAAAAATGCAGGCACAAGGTCTCGAGAGAAAATCGGAGAGTATCTTCGAAATCTTCTGGTGCAGCCGGTGATCATCTGGACTGAAAGGGCTCTCCGGGAGAAAGTATTATCGAGAACCTAGAGCCCGAGTTAGTAAAATCGTATAACCCGAATAGAAGAGATGTCAGAGTCCCAGAGTATAGGTCGAGGAGTAAAAGATCCTACTACCACCCAATAGCGATGTGTGCCCGTAAGACACACAGCCATGTTAGTAAAAGTTTTTGCAACGTCTAGACTCGACTTCGGCCAAGGAGTGTGAAGGGGGATTCCTACAGGCAGTCGGCTCCGATACCAACTTGTGATGCCCCCGATTCAATCGTACACTAATCATGCACGCAAATGTGTATGATCAAGATCAGGGACTCACGGGAAGATATCACAACACAACTCTAAAACATAAATAAGTCATACAAGCATCATAATACAAGCCGAGGGGCCTCGAGGGCTCGAATACAAGTGCTCACGATCATAGACGAAGTCGGCGGAAGCAACAATATCTGAAGTACGTACATAAGTTAAACAAGTTGCCATAAGATGGCTAGCACAAACCGGGATACAGATCGAAAGAGGCGCATGCCTCCCGCACTCGATCCTCCTAACTACTCACAGTCGCCGTCAGTGAGGCTACACGTAGTGGTAGGCACCTCCGGGGTAGTAGTCGTCGTCGATGGTGGCGTCTGGCTCCTGGGCTCCGACATCTGGTCGCAGCAATCGGGTAGAGATAGGGGGAAAAGGGGGAACAAGGCAACCGTGAGTACTCATCCAAAGTACTACTTAAGCAAGGAGCTACACTACATATGCATGGATATATGTGTAAAGGGCCATATCGATGGACTAAACTGCAGAATGCTAGAATAAGAGGGGATAGCTAATCACAGCCGAAGACTACGCTTCCGGCAGCCTCCGCCCTGACATGTAGCGTAGAGTAGACCAAGTCCTCCAAGTAGCATCACATAGCAATAATCCTACCCAGCGATCCCTCCTCGTAACCCCCGAGAGAGAGCGACCACCGGGTTGTATCTGCACTTGGAAGGGTGTGTTTTATTAAGTATCCGGTTCTAGTTGTCATAAGGTCAAGGTACAACTCCAAGTCGTCCTCACATCAAGATCACGACTATTCGAATAGATTAACTTCCCTCCAGGGGTGCACCACATAACCCAACACGCTTGATCCCATTTGGCCGGACACACTTTTCTGGGTCATGCCTGGCCGCGGGAGATCAACACGTCGCAGCCCCACCTAGGCTGTGAGAGAGGCCAAAGACGGCCGGTCTAAACCTAAGCGCCAGGGTCTGGGCCCATCGCCCATAGCACACCCAAGACGTTATGCGGTGGCCGGAAATGTAACTAGCCCCTTAATACAAGAGCAGGCTTACGTTCCAATCCGGCCAAGGCCGCCGACGTCACGAATCGCTTTCACCGATACCACGACGTCGAGTGCCCATAACTATTCCCTGCCAGTAGTTGGTTAGTGCGTATAGACCAAATGGCCAGACTCAGATCAAATACCAAGATCTCGTTAAGCGTGTTAAGTATCCGCGAACGCCGATCAGGCCCAGGCCCACCTCTCTCCTAGGTGGTCTCAACCTGCCCTATCGCTCCGCCACAAAGTAACGGTTGGGGGCCGTCGGGAACCCAGGCCCACCTCTACCGGGATGGAGCCACCTGTCCTTTCAAATTTCAATCTCCTAACAAAGTATCACAGGTAATGTAACGATGTAAAGTATATAGTATATGCCCGTGACCACCTCCGAAGTGATCATAGCCCAGTAGTCTAGCATGGCAGACGTACAAGAGTGTAGGGTCACTGATGGACCACTAGCATCCTATACTAAGCAGTTGGATAGCAGGTAAAGGTAACAACAGTAGTAGCAAGGACAGGCTATGCAGCAGTATAGGATTAACTGAAAGCAGTAACATGCTACACTACTCTAATGCAAGCAGTATAGAGAAGAGTAGGCGATATCTGGTGATCAAAGGGGGGGCTTGCCTGGTTGGTCTGGCAAGAAGGACGTGTCGTCAACACCGTAGTCGAACCAGGGGTCGCTTGACCTCGAGGTCTACCGGAAAGAAGTATTGGAGGGGGAACACAATAAATAACAGAGAAATCAAAGCATCATAAAGCATAACGAGGTAATACGCGGTGCTAGGTATGCCCTAACGCGGTATTAGGTGATACCGGCGAAGGGGGGAAACATCCGGGAAAGTATCCCCGAAGTTTCACGTTTTCGGGCAGATGAACCGGAGGGGAAAAGTTGCGTGTTCTCTATACTAGGGATGTGTGGCGGACGAGCGGGCTGCGTATTCGATTTGTCTCGCTGCTCGAGCAACTTTCATGTACAAAGTTTTTCCATCCGAGCTACGATTTATTTTCTATTAATTTTAAAAGATTTAATCATTTTAGAATTTATTCAATTATTATAATTCAACATTATCGAGAATAGTGCATCTTGGCGTCATCATGACGTCGCCGGTCAATGAAGGTGTTGATTTGGTCAACTGACGTGTGGGTCCCGCATGTCATTGACTGATTAGTCTAATTAGGGTTTAATAAAACTAACTACTTAATTAGATTAATTAAACATGATTAATTAACTTAATCAATTCATTAACTATTTTAATTATTAATTAATTAATTATTAATTAATTACTTATTTATATATTTATTTTTATTATATTTTTTTAATTCTCTTTTTTAAACATTACAGGTGGGGCCCCACGTGCCATAAACACAGGGGCCATAGCGGCAAAGCGGCGGCAAAGGCTGGCAGCGCGTATGAGTGGCCAAGGGCGCGACCGCAAGGCAGCCAATCAGGCGCCGGCGACCACGGCAGAAAGCACCGGAGAAGAGGAAGGCCGGTGGCCTTTGGGCGGCCTGGTGGGCGGCGGCGATGAGGGGACCGCAATGAGGGGCGCGGCACAGGCACGGGAAAGGCAGCGGTCGGCACGAAAGCGCTGCGTGGCCGCGAGCGAGCGGGAGGAGGGGGGAGGCGGTGCGGTGGCCGTGGTGCCGTTCGGCGATCCAGACGGCGCGACGGGACGGTGAAGGGAGGGAGAAGAGGAGGTCGGGGCCTCACCGAGGGAGTGTAGGGGACGGGGCAATTGGCTTGATGAAGGTCGGGGTCGGTGGCGACGTTGGGGAGGAGGTTCAGCGAGGCGGCGTTGTCGAGGCGGCGGAGCGGTCCTCGGGTGGGCGGTGTCTCTTGGCGTCGAAGCGGCGGCATGGGCGCCCAGCTCGAAGCAGGGAGGTGGAGGAGTCGAGGTAGAAGCAGCGGCGGCGGCGTCGAAGCGGCTCCGGGCGGCACGTGGCGGCAGCAGTGTCTGAGGGGGACGGCAATGACTGGCGGACCAGCCGAGGTGGCCTCCGATGTGGTCGGGCGTATCGATGGGGCACGCGCGGAGCTCGGGGGAGACGACGCGGTGCACGAAGGAGAGGGAGGAGGCCGGGAGGTGCGGCGCCGGTGAGGTGGCGTGGTGGCGCGGGGGCGCTGGCGTTCGGCTGCGACAAGTGGTGGGGGGCGAGGGGATCGGGATCCCGATCCAGAACGACGAGAGGGAGTGGGGGAGAGCGAGTGGGGAAAGTGGGGAACGAGGGGCGTGGGGGGTTTCGGTTCTAGGGTTAGGTCGGGCGGCGGTTGGGCCGACTGGATCAGCCTAGTGGGTCCAGAGGCCACCGGGCCGTGGCCCGATGGGGGGTTCTTCTATTTCTTTTTTTGTTCTTTGTTAGTTTTGTTTTCTGTTTATATATTTTCTTGTCTCTTTTTATTTATAGTTTCTTTTATTTTTAGTTTTATAAAATTACCACTAGTGCCTAATTTGTATTTACCAATAAACTACTACGAGATTAATTCTTAACCCATAATAAAATAGTGTTAGCATTTTATAAATTCAATAGGCATTTGTTTAATTGTTTTCACTATTGTTTTAATTGTTTTAGGGCCTTTAAACATTTTATCAAAGTTTGGTTTCTCCACCATAATTACCTATGTATTATTTGGTTCACTCCGAACATTTAAATTTTAACATTTGAAAACTTTTATTGTTTGCTCGATTTTGAATTGAATTTAAATCAGTTTCGAACTAACACGAGATTAGCGATAGAAATCGAAGTGACGTGGCATCATTAGCAGAGAATTACTGTAGCTTAATTATCCGGGCGTCACAAAGAGCCTAAGCTTGGGGATGCCCAAGGCACCGCAAGGTAAAATTCAAGGACAACCAAAAGCCTAAGCTTGGGGATGCCCCGGAAGGCATCCCCTCTTTCGTCTTCGTCTATCGGTAACTTTACTTGAGTCTATATTTTTATTCACCACATGATATGTGTTTTGCTTGGAGTGTCTTGTATGATTTGAGTCTTTGCTTTTTATTTTACCACAATCATCTTTGCTCTACACACCTTTTGGGAGAGACACACATGAATCATAATTTATTAGAATACTCTATGTGCTTCACTTATATCTTTTGAGCTAGATAATTTTGCTCTAATACTTCACTTATATCTCACGGTGGTGGTTTTATTTATTATTGATCTCTCATGCTTCACTTATATTATTTTGTGAGTCTTTTAGAACAGCATGGTAGTTTGCTTTGGCTATAAAATTAGTCCTAATATGATAAACATCTAAGATGGTATAATAAAAACTATCATATAAAGTGCGTTGAATATTATGAGAAGTTTGATACTTGATGATTGTTTTGAGATATGAAGATGGTGATATTAGAGACATGCTAGTTGAGTAGTTGTGAATTTGAGAAATACTTGTTCCAAAGTTTGTGATTTCCGTAGCATGCACGTATGGTGAACCGTTATGTGATGAAGTCGGAGCATGATTTATTTATTGATTGCCTTCCTTATGAGTGGCGGTCGGGGACGAGCGATGGTCTTTTCCTACCAATCTATCCCCCTAGGAGCATGCGCGTAGTACTTTGTTTCGATAACTAATAGATTTTTGCAATAAGTATGTGAGTTCTTTATGACTAATGTTGAGTCCATGGACTATCGCACTCTCACCCTTCCACCATTGCTAGCCTCTCTTATACCGCACCTTTCACGCGGTATCATACACCCACCATATATCTTCCTCAAAACAGCCACCATACCTACCTATTATGGCATTTCCATAGCCATTCCGAGATATATTGCCATGAAACTTACCACCGTTCCGTTTATTATGACACGCTTCATCATTGTCATATTGCTTTGCATGATCATGTAGTGGACATCATATTTGTGGCAAAGCCACCTTTATAATTCTTTCATACATGTCACTCTCGATTCATTGCGTATCCCGGTACACCGTCGGAGGCATTCACATAGAGTCTTATTTTGTTCTAAGTATTGAGTTGTAAGTAAATAAAGTGTGATGATCATCATTATTAGAGCATTTTCCCAAATGAGGAAAGTATGATGGAGACTATGATTCCCCCACAAGTAGGGATGAGACTCCGGACGAAAAAAAAGAGGCCATAAAAAAGGCCCAAAGAAAAAAAATGAGAGAAAAAGAGAGAAGGGACAAAGTTACTATCCTTTTGTCACACTTGTGCTTCAAAGTAGCACCATGATCTTCATGATAGAGAGTCTCTTATGTTGTCACTTTCATATACCAAAGGAATTTTACATTATAGAACTTGGCTTGTATATTCTGATGATGGGCTTCCTCAAAATGCCCTAGGTCTTTGTGAGCAAGCGAGTTGGATGCACACTGTAACATCCCAAAATTCTAAATTTTGGAATGTTATAATAAATAGATAGATTTGATTGATTGTTTGATTGATTGTGTGAAATTGAGTGAAATTCGAAACTTTTTGAAAGTTAAATGAGAGGGAATAAAAGGACTTTCCCAAACTTTTATTTTGCATTCGTGATCTTCGTGAATTCAAATTCTTTTCATCACAAAACCCTGGAGAGAAGATAACATGGCTTCTTCCATTTTAAATAAATGAAAAGGGATTTGAAAAGATTTGAATCTCATTTGGAAACATTTCAAATTCTCAAACTACAAGCAACTCAATGATTTTCATGAGAGAAGATAAATGACTTCTTCAAAACATATGAAATATGAGTTGGGAGTTTCAAAGAATTAAATTCAAAGTTCTTTTGAATTTATTTTTAATTTGGAGTTATTTGGATTTTATTCAAATTATTTTTCTCCAAAAATATAATATATGGAAATTAGGGTAAAATGATTCCCTACATCAGAAAAATGGATAGAAATAAATTTGAATTAATTTTGGTATTTTAAAAATGATCTTTATTAGGTTTTATTGAACCAGTAGCACTCTTTGAATTATCTGAATTTGTGAGGATTTTATTTGGCATTATAAAAATGTTCATCTTGTAGGAAATCTTTTTCTGCAAATTTTGATATATTATATGCCTATATAATATTTTCATTTTTCTTTTGTTTTATTATTTCTTTCTCTGTTTGTTTTAAAAAAAAAATTTCCCTCCGCCGAACTGGGCCGGCCCAGCTCCGTGCACCGCCATCGTCCCGTCGCTGGCCGGACTCGTGGGAGTCCCAGCCGCCGCCTTGCCCCTCCTCCACGCATCCGAGGCCCGCCTCCTATAAATCTGGCCCGCCCGCTCTCTCTCTCGCCTCGCCTCTCCTGCATAGCAGCCGCCGTGGCGAGATCCACCGCCGCCGCCTCGCTCAAAATCCCGTCCCGTCCCTTGGACACCGCTTGCAGCGTCATCCTCCTCGCCTCAGCCGTAGCCCTCCCGACCCTCCGTTGCCCTCCTCGATGATGGAGCTGCTTGCCCCATTTGGACCAGCTACTGCCGTCTCCCTCGTCGCCGGCGACTTCCGCCATGTGGTAACTCCGCTCCTCCCAGCGTCGGATCTGGATCCAATGGACCGGATCGATTCTGTTTTAAACCGTTTTACGCTAAATAGCGAACGTTCATTAGTTAAGCCTCTGTAGTGGGACGAATTTGTGGCTTATGTACATGTGAGCGTTAGATTCGATAGGATTTTTCTTTTTATTTTAGTTTTCGGCCAGGGACCCGTTTGTAAATATTTTATTCACATATTAGCCCCTGGTTTTCAAACGACTACAACTTTTTACTCGTTAGTCCAAATCCAACAAAACCAACGCCCACTTCTTCGTTATGATCCCCTCTATCCAGTAAAACAACTTAAACATGTTTTTGAAAGTTTTAAAAATTGAATTCAAACAGTTTTGTATTTAAACTTTGTTTGATTGTAACTTGAGTTTTATAACTCTGTTTGAGTTGATTCTTTTTGCAAATCGAAGCTCTTGACCTAAACTTTCTGATAAGGCCAACTTCATATAATTTTGGTACTGTTAGAAATTTGTTTTATGTTGCAAGAGTTATTTGCTTGGTTTTGATGTTTTCCGAATCATCTTCTCGTTCTTTCTGATCTTTTGAGTGATTGCTTATGTGTGGTTACTATTGATTGCTTACGATAGATCGAATTTGAGTGTGACGAGTAGACCTATCAAGAGTTTTGAGTGCGAATCATCTTCATCAATAGTACAGGCAAGTTCACACTTTGATCATATCCTTTTCATACCCAGTTTTATGCATTAGTTTCACCCCCAAACATTGCATGAGTAGGATTGATAACATGTGGGTATTGGGAAGTAGTAGTTGAGGTAGAACCTATTGCCCTGTTACTATCAAACCCTTGGGAGTTACTTCTACGCGTTGCTTATATTGCTATGATATGCTCGTAGACGTGGTTGGGTTTGAGTGAATACATGACAGATGTGAGATTGTTAATTAATGGTTCAACTTAAGGTGGCAACTTAAATTAACATCTGGGTGGATTGAGGCACCTGGGGAACCCAAAGGTGTTGTCTGCTTTTTTGGAAATCCCGGGTACCCGTGTGATCTTCTTATGGACCGCCACCCGGGCTCAAAGGGAACTGAGATTATTCATGCTAGAAACTTCCGTGTGCAGCCACAAGCTATTATGGGCTCTAGCATAGTTGAGTAAGTTACGTGAAGCTCTTGAAGAGGTAGATCGCCAAGTAGTGGGTTTTGTAGGTTTGGTACGGTCTACCCCGAGTAGAGAGTTAATGTTTACGAAAGATCGTGTCTCGGTCATCCGTTTCTCAAACACCATGTAGTGCGAGAAATCAACGGAGGCGATCGAGTCTTGTGGGGAAAAGTGCACAAACCTCTGCAGAGTGTACAATCTAATCATGGTTAGCCGTGTCCCCGGTTATGGACAATTCTGAGTATCTAGTACTTGAGTTATCACATGTATCTCATCACTCTTAATTAATATTGCTGGGTTGTTAATCACTCTAATTGGGATTGAGTTGGGGTTATACCTTCTCAATGATGTTTCAACCACCATGATAGTTAAATTAAAAATTATTCCTTTGTTGTAGGGAAAAATTGGCTTTTCGCAAAAACTATACCCAGAGAGCTTTCCACCACCCAACTATGCATGTAGTGATAGTTATTATTCGTCATTATCCTATGGTGTGAATTTGCCAGTACATGCAATGTACTGACCCTTTGTGGCTGCAACGTCTCATGTTGCAGGATCTTACGACGAGTAAGTGATACATTAGGGTTATGATTTCTACACTCAACTTTGCCGTTGGTGTTGATGGGAATCCACAACCTTGTTACTTCCGCTATTTTGGATTGAGGTAATAGTATTTACGTTACTTTATACATGTGATTTACCTCTGTTATAAATCCTCGAGTACTGTGTGTGTCAGCATACCGATCCAGGGATGACACTTAAGCACAGAGACTTGATCCATTCGGGTCAGGTCGCTACACACACCCACTTAGTTTCTTTTTTTGAGCTTTCATACACTTATAGCCCTAGTGCATCTGTTGCATGGCAATCCCTACTCACTCACATTGATATCTATTGACGGGCATCTCCATAGCCCGTTGATATGCCTAGTTGATGTGAGACTATCTTCTCCTTTTTGTCTTCTCCACAACCAACATTCTATTCCACATATAGTGCTATGTCCATGGCTCATGCTCATGTATTGCGTGAAGATTGAAAAAGTTTGAGAACATCAAAAGTATGAAACAATTTCTTGGCTTGTCATCGGGGTTGTGCATGATTAAATACTTTGTGTGATGAAGATAGAGCATAGCCAGACTATAGGGTTTTGTAGGGATAACTTTCTTTGGCCATGTTATTTTGAGAAGACATGATTGCTTTGTTAGTATGCTTGAAGTATTATTATTTTCATGTCAATATTAAACTTTTGTCTTGAATCTTTTGGATCTGAACATTCATGCCACAATAAAGGAAATTACATTGAGAATTATGCTAGGTAGCATTCCACATCAAAAATTCTATTTTTATCATTTACCTACTCGAGGACGAGCGTGAATTAAGCTTGGGTATGCTTGATACGTCTCCAACGTATCTATAATTTTTTATTGTTCCATGCTATTATATTATCTGTTTTGGATGTTTAATGGGATTTACTAAGCACTTTTATATTATTTTGAGACTAACCTATTAACCCTGTGCCCAAAGTGCAAATTGCTGTTTTTGCCTATTTCGGTGTTTCAGAAAAAGGAATATCAAACGGAATGAAACCTTCGGGAGAGTTATTTTTGGAATAAACGTGATCCAGGGGACTTGGAGTGGACGTCAAGAAAGAAGGGAGGAGGCCATGAGGCAGGGAGGCGCGTCTGCCCCCTTGGGCGCGCCCTCCACCCTCGTGGGCCCCTCGCAGCTCCATCGACCTACTTCTTCCTCCTTACCCATATACCCCGAAAACATCCAGGAGCACCACGAAACCCTATTTCCACCGCCGTAACCTTCATGCAGTGAGATCCCATCTTGGGGCCTTTTCCGGCGCTCCGCCGGAGGGGGAATCGATCATGGAGGCTTCAACATCAACACCATAGCCTCTCCGATGATGTGTGAGTAGTTTACCACAGACCTTCGAGTCCATAGTTATTAGCTAGATAGCTTATTCTCTCTCTTTGGATCTCAATACAAAGTTCTCCTCGATCTTCTTGGAGATCTATTCGATGTAATTCTTTTCGCGGTGTGTTTGTCGAGAGCCGATGAATTGTGGGTTTATGATCAAGATTATCTATGAACAATATTTGAATCTCCTCTGAATTCTTTTATGTATGATTTGTTATCTTTGCAAGTCTCTTCGAATTATCAGTTTGGTTTGGCCTAGTAGATTGATCTTTCTTGCAATGGGAGAAGTGCTTAGCTTTGGGTTCAATCTTGCGGTGTCCTTTCCCAGTGAAAGCAGGGGCAGCAAGGCACGTATTGTATTGTTGCCATCGAGGATAAAAATATGGGGTTTATATCATATTGCTTGAGTTTACCCCTCTACATCATGTCATCTTGCCTAATGCGTTACTCTGTTCTTATGAACTTAATACTCTAGATGCATGATGGATAGCGGTCGATGTGTGGAGTAATAGTAGTAGATGCGTAATCGTTTTGGTCTACTTGTCGCGGACGTGATGCCTATATACATGATCATGCCTAGATATTCTCATAACTATGCACTTTTCTATCAATTGCTCGACAGTAATTTGTTCACCCACCGTAATACTTATGCTATCTTGAGAGAAGCCACTAGTCAAACCTATGGCCCCCTGGGTCTATTTTCCATCATATAAGTTTGCAATCTATTTTTACTTTGCAATCTTTACTTTCAATCTATATCATAAAAATACCAAAAATAGTTATCTTATTATCTCTATCAGATCTCACTTTCGCAAGTGGCCGTGAAGGGATTGGCAACCCATTTATCACGTTGGTTGCAAGGTTCCTATTTGTTTGTGTAGGTACGAGGCGACTTGTGTGTAGTCTCCTACTGGATTGATACCTTGGTTCTCAAAAACTGAGGGAAATACTTACGCTACTTTGCCGCATCACCCTTTCCTCTTCAAGGGAAAAACCAACGCAAGCTCAAGAGGTAGCAGGTCCTAATGGAAACTAAGGGATATTAAGGCCTTCTTTTAATAGAGAACTGGACCAAAGCATTAGCACTTAGTTAATACATGAACTCCTCAAACTACGGTAATCACTGGAAAGAATCCCAATTATTGTCACCTTGGGGTATGCGTATCATAATACGTAATAGATGTATACAACTTGCAAGATAGGTTCAGGAACACAAATATATTCATGAAAACATAATAGGTTCAGATCTGAAATCATGGCACTCGAGCCCTAGTGACAAGCATTAAGCATATCAAAGTCGTAGCAACATCAATCTCAGAACATAGTGGATACTTGGGTTCAAACCCTAACAAAACTAACTCGATTACATGATAAATCTCATCCAACCCATCACCGTCCAGCAAGCCTACGATGGAATTACTCACGCACGGCGGTGAGCATCATGAAATTGGTGATGGAGGAAGGCTGGTGATGATGATGGCGATGAACCCCCCTCTCCGGAGCCTCGAATGGACTCCAGATCTGCCCTCCCGATGAAGAACAGGAGGTGGCGGTGGCTCCGTATCGTAAAACGTGATGAATCCTTCTCCTTGATTTTTTCTCCCCGAATAGGGTTATATGGAGTTGGAGTTGAGGTCGAAGGGGCTCCAGGGGCCCACAAGCCTGTAGGGCACGCCCCAAGGTTTGTGGCCTCTAGGTGGCCCCCTCTGGTTGAATCTTTCACCAATATTTTTATTTATCCAAAAATATTCTCCGTAAATTTTCTAGTCAATCCGAGAACTTTTATTTCTGCACAAAAATTACGCCATGGCAATTTTGCTGAAAACTGCATCAGTCCACGTTAGTTCCATTCAAATCATGCAAATTAGAGTCCAAAACAAGAGCAAAAGAGTTTGGAAAAGTAGATACGATGGAGACGTATCAACTCCCCCAAGATTAACCCATTGCTTGTCCTCAAGCAATTCAGTTGACAAACTGAAGTGACAAAGAATAACTTTTACACACTCTGTTTGATCTGGTGGTTGCAAATATGTCTAGCCAATATTCAGGTTTTCAGCAAATATTATGAACTAACCATATTCACAATAACATTTAGGTCTCAAATTTACTCATATCAATGGCATAAGCAACTAGCGAGCAATAATAATAAATCTCGGATGACAACACTTTTTCAAAACAATCATGGTATAATATGACAAAATGGTATCTCGCTAGCCCTTTCTGAGACGACAAAACATAAATGCAGAGCACCTCTGAAGAACAAGGACTGACTAGACATTATAATTCATGGAAAAAGAGATCCAGTCACTCAATAACAATTAATAACAATGCATACAAATGATAATGGTGCTCTCTAGCTGGTGCTTTTTATAAGAAGATGATGAATCAACATAAAAGTAAATAGATAGGCCCTTCGCAGAGGGAAGCAGGGATTTGCAGAGGTGCCAGAGCTCGAGCTTTTAAAACAGAGATGAATATAATTTTGAGTGCTATGCTTTCATTGTCAACATAACAACCAAGAGATCTCACTATCTTCCATGCAAGATACATTATAGGGTTTCCAAACAGAATGGTAAAGTTTTTACTCCCCCTCCACGGCTGATCCGAAACAACTTGTACCGTCCATACCAACAACAATCCTGGGAGAGTTTTGTTTGAAGTTATATTTTGATTTGATTTCGAGCATGGAACTGGGCATCCCGATTACCAGCCACTTTCTCATGAATGACAAGTGAATCAACACTCATCCCGATTACCAGCCACTTTCTCATCAATGACAAGTGAATCAACACTCATCGTGAGAATAACCCCCTAGCATGAAAGATACTGACAGCCCCAGTCACTACATGAGCGATTCGGGCATACGAAACATATTATTATTTGAATGTTTAGAGTTTGGAACATGCAAATTTACTTGGAACGGCACGTAAATACCACATATAGGTAGGTATGGTGGACTTATATGGAACAACTTTGGGTTTAAGGAAGTGGATGCACAAGCAGTATCCCCGTTAGTACAAGTGAAAGGCTAGAAAAAAATTGAGGAGCGACCAACTAGAGAGCGACAACGGTCATAAACATGCATTGAGGTTAATCAACCACTACTGCAGGATCCTGCTAACGCGACACTATGATCAGAGACCCTTCGACGAAACTGTGTGCGATGCAATAATCACAAATGGTGGTGTAAAAAAACCGTCAAAAAAGGTGCAAAACATTTGCGATGTTGGATGCATCATACACGGTTCAGATTTAAGTTGCGTGTGCGAAGCAGGGCATACGGTTGATCCAGACAAACTGTTTGTTATTTGACAGAACAACCGAAACGGGCAGCCATATCAATGTGTGTGCGATATACGGCATACAGTTCACTCTAATGAACTGTTTGCTGTTAGGGAAAGCAACAGAAACGGTCAGCCAGATCAAGGTGTGTGTGATATACGTCATATGGTTCAATCGAATGAACTATTTTTGATTAGGGAAGAGAACATAAACGGTTCAACATAACAAGATGTGTGTGATACGCGGCAAAAAGGCTTGGAGGTTAATTCGAGAACAAGTACACAGAGGTTAATTTGACATACATGACTTATAAGTTTCATAGAAATCATATCACTTTTTTGAAAAACATTTAGTTTCTTTGAATGTATATAGTGCTCCGTCCTATTAGTTGAATTAACCTTAAGGTCCATGTTTTGGAAGCATGTTGTAAAGTAATAGGATAAACCTTCATTCAAGCCAATCAACATGTGTTCAAAAAACAAAAATTATCAAAAAGTAACAAGATAGACCTTCTTCAAGCCAATCAACATGTGTACAAAAAACAAAACATGTCAAAAACTACAAAACAAGGACCTCGAGGTTAATTCAACTAATATGATGGAGCACTATATACATTCAACGCAATTAAATGTTTACAGTGACCAATCACATCAGTTATTTTAACATCGAGGCCACTTCCCATCCGGTCACCCATCTGATGACTACTCAAGCCTTAGCACGGTTAACTTGGGAGTTCTGTTAGATGAGCTATCAGTAGGGAAGCTGGTCCTTGCTGCTGTAGGATCCCTCTTTGCATCCTTTATTGGGCACCCGGATGACCGACTGTTGCCGCCCAATGGTCAATGCGACATCCCCCGCAAATGTGTCCGGCACGACCGATGGTGTACTCGAGGTCGAAGCCAACCACTTGGTACTTGTCCTCGGCAAGGAACTGCTCCATAGTTTGGATGGATCTCTCCACCGAGACCGTATTGTTCGTGTACACCACTGAGAGGGCCTTCCCCTCACGTGGGTGTGCACTACGTGATGCGTGGTGGATTGCCCGCCGTTGTCGTCGTCGGACGCTGGGAGCACCATTGGAGCCACGGGGATCGCCAGTGGAACCGCCGGATGTCCTCTCTATATGTGTCGTCGTGGGTGTGCTTATTGTGTCATGTGACGCGAGAGATGAAGGTAAATGGCCGCAGGAATAAATGGGGGCAGGCGGCTGGATTCTCATGGTCCGCATGTCGGGCTTTTTGCAGCTGGTAATCAGATTATCGCATCGCTACCGCGCCCAAGAACCGCATGCACACGGACGTGCGTGATCGTGCGCCACCCCAAACACTGGCAGCACAAGTTATAAACTGACGGATGGAGTAATAGTTACAGTGATGCATATAATTAAGAAAAGGGATCGCACATGTCTGTATTGACTGGAACGAGAATGCAATAGCACAATAAGAATTAAGGCCACGACGATGCGATCATAGTGGTGGTTATAGGAGGCAAGAAGAAAGATGCATCCATCAACGTACAACCTCCTCCTCCTCAACTCAGTGCGCCGGGCCACCGACAGACGACCAAGGAGCGGCGGCTTTTGTGGCAACTTCAAGGTGCTTCTCAGCAAAGGCATCCAAGGCTTCCAGCCAGTTGAGGAAGGCCAACCTTGTAGCATCCTCACTGGCCTTGTAGATACCTATATACATGATTTTCTCGTACAGTGGATGTGTAGGTCAACGAATTCATGCAGGGCGAGGCGCCTCGCAGCGAGCGTGACCTCCAGGTGGACTTTCTTCATGGCGTCGGCGGGCAGTCGCAGGGCCACCAGTGCTTGAAAGATGTTCTGACTATGGAGGCCGATTAGGGTGATAGGCAATGAGGAGCCCGGGCGCGCGGGCTGGAGGAGTACAGCGATGTCGTCCGCGAGCTTCTTGATGATTGTGAACTTGTTGGTGGTGGCAACGATCATCTGGTCCAATTGAGAGTTGTAGCTGGCGTCGACGGTGGCCATCCACCAGCTGATCGCCAACACCGTCTAGAGATGATCCTCGGTGCCATGCCGCAGGTCAGCGTCATGGACCATCTGGCATAGCCGCTGGCCACTCACGCACATCGCCACCATGGGTCTGGAGTGAGCACTTTTGCGCTTAGTGTTGGTGCTTAGGAAAATTCTTAGGTGCGTACGATGTGGTAGATGCATTGGAATGGAGGGGCGCCTTTATATGAGTTCAAACTGCATGCATTCACATCGTGCTGCCTCTTTTCCCGGTCCTCCTCCCATTACTTCCCTCATGCATTCACGATGCTAATTGAAGGAGGATGCATCATTGGCCGTTCAACATTTCGGGAACCGCTACCCTCTCCCTCGTCTGCATTAAAGTTGTATCAGGAACTGCGTCGCCCGCTGTCAAATCGAATAGTACTACACCACCCACTGCAGGCCCGGCTGAACACGCCTCCTCGCCTCCATCTATGCTTAATTACTAAATTTTAGTTGCAAAAATTAGATACTGCTAGTGATATTTAGCTTCATATTTTTACAAATCGCAGTGTTACAAGGTTGACAAATGGCAATGTTACTAGATCAACAAATGTCAATCTTTCTAGTTTGACAAATGGCAACATACCCAATATGACTGATGCAAATCTTACCAAATTGTTTGTAAGTGGTTGCACATGGGTCATCCAAAAGAACCGTTTGCGTTGAAGAGATGCACACATCCTGCTCTCACTTTCCATACGGGTGTTCTATCTAAAACGTTTGTGATCAAGAGCCATTAAGACCTATAGCCATTAAAACCAAGACACGTGGTGTCATGTGAATGGTTAACAGAACGCACATGGTTAGAATTATACAAATGTTTGAGATATTAAAGTGGCGGCTATTTTTCAAAATGCCTTTGTTGGCTGTTATTCGAGTGCGCCTTCTCTCAAAATGGACACGAAAAATACCACAACATGTCAGGTGCCATTCCATGATAGCATACCAAGTTTCATGAATTTCAGACGAGTTTTCGATTTACTAGAATTTAAAAACAAAGTATCTCAACGTTTTGCCGGCAATCAACGGTGCCCTGGTGTTTGAAATTCATTCCCATTTCTTGCATGGGACCTAAGCATGCACTGTGTGTGGAACGACACCTATGGGATCACAAGAATCCCTACTACGGTTGCCGGGGTGCAGGGTTGCGAGGAGAGCAGAGCTAGTAGACAACACAAGGATCGTTTACCCAGGTTCGGGCCACGAGGATGCGTAAATCCCTGCTTTGGTGGGTGTATTTCTGAGAGTTCTTGAGCTCTCGAACTAGCTGTGGTCAGCGCATGGTTTGAAAGAGCTGAATCCTTCTCCTGGTCGCCTTGGGCCTCCTTTTATAGGAAAAAAGGGGTTGCCACAGTGGCACACAGGAGGTGGAAAGGTGTACAGTGTTGCAAGGTTATCCCTCGTGTTATAGGACAAGATGCATTTAATGCATCGCTTAGGTGTCCCTTTGCTTTATTGGGGACGGGGGCGAGGCCCGTCCCGTCCGTCGCTGCTCCTCCTCGCTTCGACACGCGCCCTGGCCGGTGATGCATGCGGTGCCATGTGGGCAGGCAGGCAGCTTTGGTGCCGCGGTGGTGGAGCCTTCACGAATATCTGCATGCCGCCACGCAGGCGCTCGATGAGTTGGCCTGGGAGCTGCATGTTGCCACGCAGGTGTCCGCCCAGCTGGTCGGGCTGGCAGCTGTATGGGAACAACGGTGGAAGCTTGGTCGTCGCGGGCCTGGTGGTGGTCCCGTCGGCGTCCTTGGCCAGGGCCTTGCCGGGTGGCCCGACAAGGGTCTTGCCATGGCGCGCTGTCGTCCCCGGCAAGGATCTTGCCGGGGGGCTGGTGGCCTTCCTCGGCAAGGGTCTTGCTGAGAATCGTCATCTTCTAATCCTCATCTGATCTTGAATATGTCTTCACAAACATTTGCATGCCACCACAGAGGTGCCTTCCCGAGCCCTGGCCCTACGTTGATGACGGTGTTGGCAGACGTGGGCTCAAGGGTGGCTCGCTCTGTTGGTGTGAAGCGCCTTCCCGGCAAGGGTCTTCTTGCCGGGGCCGAGGCACCGCTGGCAAGGGTCTTCTTGGGGAACCTGCTTCGTCCCTTTGCTCTTTGTGGTCTTGGCCTTGGCGTTGCCTTGATTATCTTGGGCTTCGATCTTACCTTGGCTCACCTCCCCTGCTCTGATTGGTGTGGTCGTGGGCAGCTCTGACTGCCCGTGCACAGGTAAAGGGGTACAAAAAGTGCACCCCTCTTTTTGTACACCGACATGCACCCAAGGACAAAGATTTGATTTTCAACCAATTTATATGCACTGGAGCATGTGCATGTAGTTGAAATTTGAATTATGCACATAAATGCGTTGAAAAGTCAGTTAATGCATAAAAATGTCCAAACGAACCCCAAAAAATCACAAAAATTGACACAACACTCCTGTTGTTCTATGTTGACACGAGAATTTTTTTGAAAGCAATAAGAGGCAATACATATCGTTTTGTCCCCAAAGGTGGGACGTTCCCCATCGAAACCATCATGCTTGTTGTGAGAAGCTCTCGTTTGTGAGAAGCATATACCCAAACCTGCCCCAAATGGGACAAAATATTTACCACGACATGTTGATGCCGCTCCATGATAGCATGCCAAGTTTCATGAATTTCAGACAATTTTTTGATTTACTAGAATTTAAAAACCAGGTATCTGAATGTTTGTGGCCGAGTGACGGTGGCAGGGTGTTTGACATTCATTCCCATTTCTTGCATGGGACCTAAGCACACAACCAAGGACATAGATTTGAATTTTCAACCAATTTATATGCATTAGAGCATGTGCATGTAGTTCAAATTTGAATTATGCACATAAATGCATTGAAAACTCAATTAATGCATAAAAATGTCTAAATGAACCTTGAAAAATCCCAAAAATAGACACAACACTCCTATTGTTCCATGTTGACATGATAAATTTTTTGAAAGCAATAAGAGGCAATGGATATTGTTTCGTCCCCAAAGGTGGGACGTTCCCTACCGAAACCATCAGGCTTGTTGTGAGAAGCTCTGGTTTGTGAGAAGCATATCCCCAAACCTGCCCCAAATGGGACAAAAAAATTACCATGACATGTTGATGCCGCTCGATGATAGCATGCCAAGTTTCATGAATTTCAGATGAGTTTTGGATTTACTAGAATTTAAAAACCAGGTATCTCAATGTTTGCGACCGAGTGACGGTGGCAGGGTGTTTGACATTCATTCCCATTTCTTGCATGGGACCTAAGCATGCAACCAAGGGCACAAATTTGAATTTTCAACCAATTTATATGCATTAGAGCATGTGCGTGTAGTTCAAATTTGAATTATGCACATGAATGCATAGAAAACACAGTTAATGTATAAAAATGTCCAAGCGAACCCCGAAAAATCCCAAAACTAGACACATCACTCCTGTTGTTCTATGTTGGCACTAGGAAAAAATTGAAATCGAGAAGAGGCAATGGATATCGTTTCGTCCAGAACGCTGAAACCTTCCCTACCGAAACTATCAGGCTTGTTGTGAGAAGCTCTAGTTTGTGAGAAGCATATCCCCAAACCTTCCCCAAATGGGACAAAAAATTTACCATGGCGTGTCGATGTCGCTCCATGACAGCATGCCAAGTTTCATGAATTTCAGACGAGCTTTGGATTTACTAGAATTTAAAAACTGGGTATCTCAATGTGTGCACGGTGGCAGGGTGTTTGACATTCATTCCCATTTCTTGCATGGGACCTAAGCATGCAACCAAGGACACCGATTTTAATTTTCAACTAATTTATATGCATCAGAGGATGTGCATGTAGTTCAAATTTGAATTATGCACATGAATGCATAGAAAATTCAGTTAATGTATAAAAATGACCAAGCGAACCCCGAAAAATCCCTAAAATTGACACAACACTCCTGTTGTTCTATATTGACACTAGGAAAAAATTTAAAATCGAGAAGAGGAAACGGATATCATTTTGTCCAGAAAGGTGAAACGTTCTCTACCGAAACCATCACATTTGTTGTGAGAAGCTCTGGTTTATGAGAAGCTTATACCCCAAACCTGCCCCAAATGGGACAAAAAATTTAACACGACATGTTGATGCCGCTCCATGATAGCATGCCAAGTTTCATGAATTTCAGATGACTTTTGGATTTACTAGAATTACAAAAGCAAGTACGTCGATGTTTGCCGGAGAGCCACGGTGCCGTGGTGTTTGAAATTCATGCCCATTTCTTGCATGGGACATAAGCATAAACCCATGGACACATATATGATTTTACAACCATGTTGGTGCACCGGTGCATGTGCATGTAGTTTAATTTTGAATTGTGCACCTAAAATGGCTAGAAAACCATTTTAATGTATAAAATGTCCAAACGAACCCTAAATAATTCCAATTTTTTTACGACACACATATGGTTGCATGTTCGCTGCAGATAAAAGGTCTAGCAATTCAAACACCGTCCATTGCCATTGTGACCCCATTATGTAATTCAAATCAAGACGAAAAATCAAGTAGATCCCACACAGTTTATTATAACCAACCGTGTGAGATGCTGCACAAAATATCTTGGAGCATCGTCGGAGTATAGTAGCATAGGGCTTATGCGAGAAGGTGCAACGACTACAGTCCACAACCCGCTCTGAATAAGGGACCTTGTCTGATGACACTTTGCGCGCCAATTTTTTGCTGAAGCGATTCCAAATTTTCGGCTTCCGTGGAAATATCTACCTCCCCGCCCCCTCCCCCTTACCAAAAGCCACATTTCCCCAGTTTTCGCCTTCCTTTCCAAGTTGAAACCTTCACTCCTTGCTTGTAGCGCCACCTGGCGACCCTCCTTCACGCTGCTCGGCCTCGCCTATCCAGGCAGGTAATCCACACCCGACCCCCATCGTCCTCCTCATTCCACATCCCACATGCCCCGACCGCCGGCGCGACACCTTCCACCCAAATCACTGACCCCTCCACCAAATAAGCGCCGCCCTAAGCCATGTTGCACGCAGTATAGCCAGGATCTCAAGGAGCATTTGGCAGTGGAGAAGCAAATCACGGCCGCACGCGCGGATGAGGTCGCGATGGATGCCATTCGTGCCGACCCCAGATCTTGGAGGAGCAGCTCGCTGTCGAGGCCACTGTCGGCGCCTCGCGCATCGACGTCGCGACGCGGTTGGCTGCTTTGATCGATAGTTCATGGCATTTTCTCGAGGCCACCGTCGGTGCCTTCGAAGAAGACTACGAGGTGTTTTCTCAGCATGCATGTGCTTACCCCATCTCTAGAGCCAGCAGGTTGGTGCCCGGAGCGGCTCAGGCAACTCACCACCTAGACGAGGGCACCCACGATGCGGAGGCCTCGCCCTCTTCCATGTCCAAGGAGCCAATCATCATCGATATCTCCGACAATGAGGAGCAGTGATACGTCTCCAACGTATCTATAATTTATGAAGTATTCATGCTATTATATTATCTGTTTTGGATGTTTATGGGCTTTATTATGCACTTTTATATTATTTTTGGTACTAACCTATTAACCGGAGGCCCAGCCCAAATTGTTGTTTTTTTGCCTATTTCAGTGTTTCGCAGAAAAGGAATTTCAAACGGAGTCCAAACGGAATGGAACCTTCGGGAGAGTTATTTTTGGAACGGAAGCAATCCAGGAGACTTGGATTAGACATCAGGAAAGCTTCGAGGTGGCCACGAGGCAGGGAGGCGCGCCTGCCCCCCTGGGCGCCCCCACCCTCGTGGGCCCCTCATGGCTCCCCTGACCGACTTCTTTCGCCTATATATATCCATATACCCTAAAAACATCGGGGAAAAGAATAGATCGGGAGTTCCGCCGCCGCAAGCCTCTGTAGCCTCCAAAAACCAATCAGGCTCCTGTTCCGGCACCTTGCCGGAGGGGGGATCCCTCATCAGTGGCCATCTTCATCATCCCGGCACTCTCCATGACGAGGAGGGAGTGGTTCACCCTCGGGGCTGAGGGTATGTACCAGTAGCTATGTGTTTGATCTCTCTCTCTCTCTCTCTCTCGTGTTCTTGCGGTGGTACGATCTTGATGTATCGCGAGCTTTGCTATTATAGTTGGATCCTATGATGTTTCTCCCCCTCTACTCTCTTGTAATGGATTGAGTTTTCCCTTTGAAGTTATCTTATCGGATTGAGTCTTTAAGGATTTGAGAACACTTGATGTATGTCTTGCATGTGCTTAACTGTGGTGACAATGGGATATCACGTGATCTACTTGATGTATGTTTTGGTGATCAACTCGCGGGTTTCGTGACTTTGTGAACTTATGCATAGGGGTCGGCACACGTTTTCGTCTTGACTCTCCGGTAGAAACTTTGGGGCACTCTTTGAAGTACTTTGTGTTGGTTGAATAGATGAATTTGAGATTGTGTGATGCATATCGTATAATCATACCCACAGATACTTGAGGTGGCATTGGAGTATCTAGGTGACATTAGGGTTTTGGTTGATTTGTGTCTTAAGGTGTTATTCTAGTACGCACTCTATGATAGATCGATCCGAAAGAATAACTTTGAGGTAGTTTCGTACCCTACAATAATCTCTTCGTTTGTTCTCCTCTATTAGTGACTTTGGAGTGACTCTTTGTTGCATGTTGAGAGATAGTTATATGATCCAATTATGTTATTATTGTTGAGAGAACTTGCACTAGTGAAAGTATGAACCCTAGGCCTTGTTTCCTAGCATTGCAATACCGTTTACGCTCACTTTTATCGCTTGCTACCTTGATGTTTTTATATTTTAAGATTACAAATACTCATATCTATCATCCATATTCCACTTGTATCACCATCTCTTCGCCGAACTAGTGCACCTATACAATTTACCATTGTATTGGGTGTGTTGGGAACACAAGAGACTCTTTATTTGGTTGAAGGGTTGTTTGAGAGAGACCATCTTCATCCTACGCCTCCCACGGATTTATAAACCTTAGGTCATCCACTTGAGGGAAATTTGCTACTGTCCTACAAACCTCTGCACTTGGAGGCCCAACAACGTCTACAATAAGAAGGTTGCGTAGTAGACATCAAGCTCTTTTCTGGCACCGTTGCCGGGGAGGTGAGTGCCTGAAGGTATATCTTTAGATCTTGCAATCAAATCTTTTAGTTTCTTGTTTTATCACTAGTTTAGTTTACAAAACAAAACTACAAAATAATGGAATTGATGGTGCCTCATATGCTTCATCTTTTTAATGTCTTCCGTGAAAATAAGGATTCCGATAATTGTGCTCAATTGCTAGAGGAAGAATGCATTAAAATGTTTGGCACTAAATATTTGAATGATGAGCATGATTGCAATGTTGTTAGTATGAATTACTTGAATATCCATGATGCCAATGATATGCAAAGCCACAAGCTTGGGGAAGCTATGTTTGATGAAGATGATATGTTTAGTCCCCCAAGTTTTGATGAACAAATTTATTATAATGAAAGCATGCCTCCTAATTATGATAATTATTATGATGACACGTATGCTATATAGAATAAAGATAACCATGAAACTTGCCATCATGATTTTAATTTTCAATTGGATTATGCTTCACATGATAGTTATTTTGTTGAGTTTGCTCCCACTACTATTCATGAGAAGAAATTCGCTAATGTGGAGAGTAGTAAATTTTCTATGCTTGTAGATCATGAAAAGAATGCTTTAGGTGCTGGTTACATTTTTGAATTCATTCGTGATGCTACTGAAAATTATTATGAGGGAGGATTATATGCTTGTAGGAATTGCAATAATATCAAGTTTCCTCTCTATGTGTTGAAAATTTTGACGTTATGCTTGTTTTGCCTTCCTATGCTAGTTGATTATTGTTTCCATAAGTTGTTTGCTCACAAAATCCCTATGCATAGGAAGTGGGTTAGACTTAAATGTGCTAGTCATATTCTTCATGATGCTCTCTTTGTGTTTCAATTCTTATCTTGCGAGCATCATTGAAATAATCATGCCTAGCTAGGGGCGTTACACGATAGCGCTTGTTGGGAGGCAACCCAATTTTATTTTAGTTTCTTGCTTTTTGTTTCTGTTTAGGAATAAATAATCTATCTAGCTTCTGTTAATATGTGTTTTGATGTTTTAATTAGTGTTTGTGCCAAGTAGAACATTTGGGAAGACTTGGGTGAAGTCTTTATGATCTTGCTGTAAAAAACAGAAACTTTAGCGCTCACGAGATTAACTAAAACTTTTTACTGGAGAGTGATATTTAGTTGATTCTTTTTTCAGATTATTAATAGATAAACTCCGCAGGTCCACCAATTTATTTTAGTATTTTTGGAGTTACATAAATATACGTTTGATACAGATTACTACAGACTGTTCTGTTTTTGACAGATTCTGTTTCAGTGTGTTGTTTGCTTATTTTGATGAATCTATGAGTAGTATCAGAGGGTATGAACCATAGAGAAGTTGGAATACAGTAGATATTACACCAATATGAATTTAGAGTGAGTTCACAACAGTACCTAAGTGGTTGTTTTATTTTCTTATACTAACGGAGCTTACGAGTTTTCAGTTGAGTTTTGTGTTGTGAAGTTTTCAAGTTTTGGGTAAAGATTCAATGGACTACAGAATAAGGAGTGGCAAGAGCCTAAGCTTGGGGATTCCCAAGGCACCCCAAGGTAATATTCAAGGACGACCAAGAGCCTAAGCTTGGGGATGCCCCGGAAGGCATCCCCTCTTTCGTCTTCGTTCATCGGTAACTTTACTTGGAGCTATATGTTTATTCACCACATGATATGTGTTTTGCTTGGAGCATCATTTTATTTTGTTAGTATTTGCTTGATGTTATTTATAATAATGTTTTACATCTCTATTTTCAATAAAAATGTCAAGGATAGCCTTTACCATGCTTATTTTGCAAGTATACATGTTGTTGTTTCAAAACAGAAAGTTTACCGCTGTTGCAAAAATTCCCTTGAAAAGTCAGAATGTGATAAAATGTTTAAACCTTTTGCATAATAAGCTCTGATAAATTTACTACAGTGGGAATTTTCTTTCATAATTTTTGGAGCTAGGGAAGTTTGGATCTTGCTGCATTCTTTACAGACTTTCCTGTTTAGGTAGATTGCTGTTATATTTGCATATGTTTGCTTCTTTAATGATTCTATTTGAGGATAGGCGTATTAAATATGCAGAGGCATTTAGTATGCAATTTTTATTAATAATTTTAGTGATTTGCTACAGAAGAGTATGATAAGTTTTTTGCATTGGTTTATACTAACTTATCTCACGAGTCCTTGTTGAGTTTTGTGTGGATGAAGCTTTTGAGATTTAGGGAGACCGTAATATGATAGGAATTAAGGAGACACAAAAGCTCAAGCTTGGGGATGCCCAAGGCATACCAAGATAATATTTCAAGAAGTCTCAAGCATCTAAGCTTGGGGATGCCCCGGTTGGCGTCCAACCTTTCTTCTTCAAACAACTTTTTTTTCGAAAAGGGGGGTCTCCCCGGCCTGTGCATCAACATGATGCATAGACCTTTCTTCTTAAAACAACTATCGGTTAGTTTTGGTTGATCCTAAGTTTTTGCTTCATCACATGATGAGTGCTATCCTTGAAATGTCATTTTATTTTGTTTTGCTTGCTGTTTTAATAATATCCCAAGATCTGAAATTCTTAAATGAGAGAGAGTCTTCACAAAGCTACATAATTATTTAACTACTCATTGATCTTCACTTATATCTTTTTGGTGTAGTTTGTCATTTACTCGCGTGCTTCACTTATATCCTATGAGTAGATGGTTGAATGATTTGAATGTCATAAATCTGAAATTATATATGTTTCGTATGCTTATCCCATGGGGAGTAATGACTTCACATATAAGAAGTAGAGGTGGTAAATTTTTTGAAGGTTAGCAAACATTGTATTCGTCACTTGAACAATTCATGAAAGAATATTGAAGGAAGAGAGATTTCATATATAAATATACTATCGTGGACATATTTTGTAATTGTGAGCACTCATTAAAATATGACATGCTAAAAGGTTGACGTTGGACAAGGAAGACAACATAATGGGTTATGTTTTCTTATATCCGAAATAAAGTATATTGTCATGGATCGCCCAACATGTTGAGCTTGCCTTTCCCCCTCATGCTAGCCAAATTATTTGCACCAAGTAGAGATACTACTTGTGCTTCCAAACATCCCTTAAACCAGTATTGCCATGAGAGTCCACCATACCTACCTATGGATTGAGTAAGATCCTTCAAGTAAGTTGTCATTGGTGCATGCAATAAAGTTGCTCTCTAAATATGTATGATCTTTTAGTGTGGAGAATATAAGCTTTATACGATCTTTTGATATGGAAGCAATAAAAGCGACGGACTGCATAATAAAGGTCCCTATCACAAGTGGCAATATAAAGTGACGTTCCCTCGCATTAAGATTTTGTGCATCCAACTATAAAAGCGCATGGCAACCTCTGCTTCCCTCTGCGAAGGGCCTATCTTTTATTTTTGTCTTTTACCTTATGCAAGAGTCATGGTGATCTTCACCTTTCCTTTTTACATTTTATCCTTTGGCAAGCACATTGTGTTGGAAAGATTCTGATATATATATATATCCAATTGGATGTAAGGCATCATGAGCTATTATTGTTGACATTACCCTTGAGGTAAAAGGTTGGGAGGCGAATCTATAAGCCCCTATCTTTCTCTGTGTCTGATTAAAACTTTGAACCCATAAATATCGCGTGAGTGTTAGCAATTGTGAAAGACTAAATGATAGTTGAGTATGTGGAGTTTGCTAAATCAAAGCTCTGACATAGACTCTTCCTGAAAATAAGATGAATTGTAATTGTTTGATGACTAATAACACGGTTTGTTAATTTTTAAGAAAGTTTATGATCTATACTTTAACATGTGAATAGCTTGTTACTTGATCATGAGAAGCTTTATGAGATGAGCTACTGTTATGATATATAATGATGCTAGAAAAGCTGATTGAAATTATCATTGATCAAACTTGTGCACCTGCTAGCATTCACACTTCATAACTTATTTCTTTTATCATTTACCTACTCGAGGACGAGCAGGAATTAAGCTTGGGGATGCCGATACGTCTCCAACGCATCTATAATTTATGAAGTATTCATGCTATTATATTATCTATGTTGGATGTTTATGGGCTTTATTATGCACTTTTATATTATTTTTGGGACTAACCTAATAACCGGAGGCCCAGCCCAAATTCCTGTTTTTTTTTGCCTATTTCAGTGTTTCGCAGAAAAGGAATATCAAACGGAGTCCAAACGGAATGGAACCTTCAGGAGAGTTATTTTTTGAATGGAAGCAATCCAGGAGACTTGGAGTAGATGTCAGGGAAGCTTCAAGGTAGCCACGAGGCAGGGAGGCGCGCCGCCTCGGGCGCCGCCCCACCCTCGTGGGCCCCTCGTGGCTCCCCTGACCAACTTCTTTCGCCTATATATATATATATATATATATATATATATACATATATATATATATCCGTATACCCTAAAAACATCGAGGAAAAGAATAGATTGGGAGTTCCGCCGCCGCAAGCCTTTGTAGCCACCAAAAACCAATCGGGACCCTGTTAGGCACCACGGAGGGGATCCTCACCGTGGCCATCTTCATCATCCCGGTGCTCTCCATGACGAGGAGGGAGTAGTTCACTGAGGGAGTCCTGGACTAGGGGGTGTCCGGATAGCCGAACTATCATCTTTGGCCGGACTCCTGGACTATGAAGATACAAGATTGAATACTTCGTCGTGTGTCCGGATAGGACTTTCCTTGGCGTGGAAGGCAAGCTTGGCGATACGGTTATGTAGATCGCCTACCATTGTAACCGACTCTGTGTAACCCTAACCCTATTTGGTGTCTATATAAACCGAAGGGTTCTAGTCCGTAGGACGAACAACAATCATACCATAGGCTAGCTTCTAGGGTTTAGCCTCTCTGATCTCGTGGTAGATCTACTCTTGTACTACCCATATCATCAATATTAATCAAGCAGGAGTAGGGTATTACCTCCATCGAGAGGGCCCAAGCCTGGGTAAAAACATCGTGTCCCTTGTCTCCTGTTACCATCCGCCTAGACGCACAGTTCGGGACCCCCTACCCGAGATCCGCCGGTTTTGACACCGACATTGGTGCTTTCATTGAGAGTTCCTCTGTGTCGTCGCCGTCAGGAAGGATGCCTCATCCCGTCTTTAAAGACGATACTATCGCCAAAGGAGCCTTGGCCACTAGTCGACTCTTCGTTAGGTGGTTTTCTTATGACCGCCAGCTCGCCATCGCTACCGACGATGACTTCTCGGGTCATCGAAACCAATCTTCACGTTAACTCGGAACTTGCCGAGCAGTTAGATCCTATCGAGCTCTCCTCCGTGAACGAGCTCTTGGATCGCATCGCCGCCCTGGGAGTCGGCACAGACTATGACCAGATCGGGCCTAAAACCGATCTGAGAGAGATCAACTCTCCCCAGGCTACCCATCATGTTACTGTGATAGTGGAGCAATACGGTGATTCTTCTTCTATCTTAAGGACTAGCTACGTCCGGATTCCCGATCCCTCCATGCCGGATTCCCGCAGAGGGACATATGTCGATCAAGCCCTGAACTTAAAGTCAGCGGCGGGTTGGATTCATTGGATAGCATTCAAAATACAAACTTCCAAGTTCGAAACTTCGCCCCTGAGCCTTAAATTGGACGGGGTTCCGGATCTAGTTCCACCCGCCCACCCAAACATTAGCGATCTATCCCGAATTCGGCAAGAGCCCGCTGAAACAGTACATCATTACTGGGCCAGATTCCTCATGGTTATGGACAGTATAAAGGACTGCCGAGAGGAGGACGCAATCTCACTTTTCTGCAATAATTGCACGGACAAGGGAATCCTAAACGCCATAAGACGTCGCGAATTTACACGCTTTGCTGACTTGGTGACCATAGTACAAAAGTACTGTGCGATGGAGAGTGCTTGGAAAACCGAAAGTAAATTTTGGGATAATCCGGCCTCGAATACATCCCTAGTCCGTAATAAAAGGGTGCATCATCACCAAGCACCTGGGATAAACATCAAAAAACAAAAACCCCCTAAAGGGTACGGAACCGTACTGGAGGGTTGGCTAAACGGACCCTGCAAAATTCATAGCACAGAGGGCGCCACTCCAACTCATAGCCTTCGAGCATGTTGGATACTACGGCGGTGGCCAAAAGTGGCGAAGAGCTTCTAGCCTCGTAATCCTGTGCCAAAGCAACACCAAGACGGTATTAACAGTCTTGAGACTTTCACATCAAATAACATGCGGAAACGAACACTCCATAACCTTGCCAAGTCTACCAAGTAGCAACAATAAATTCATGGAGGACACGGCTATTACCTTTAATGCCGTGATTTAACCTAAATTCCGAACAGCCCGAGCACCAGCCGCATAGGTCCTCAGTCCGATAGTGGACGACTTTCGCCTTACTAAGGTACTCATGGATGGCGGCAGCGGACTAAACCTCATCTACGAGGAAACCCTCCGAAAATGGAAATAGACTGGAACCGCATTGAGCGAAGCAGCACAACCTTTAGAGGAATAATCCCTAGCCGGAAGCATGCTGCACAGGAAAAATCACACTGGACGTAGTGTTCGCTCACGGACAATTACAGGTCCGAGGAGGTCACATTTCAAGTGGCCCTGCTCAGCAGCGGATATCACGCTTTATTAGGGCGAGAGGCATTCACAATTTTTCAAGCTATACCCCATTATGGGTACATGAAGCTTAAAATGCCCGGACCTAACGGAATCATCACTCGCTAGTGATCCAAACATAGCACTCCGCCGAAAACAAGACAGCCGCACTAGCCCTCGAGGCACTATCCGAAGCCCTAGCGGCCGAGGAACTCATCGCGATGCGCGCTCCACGGTGAACAGGGACGATGTGATACTTGATAAAAGATCCAAGTCCACCTCTTTTAAACCAGCGGATGAAATAGTCAAATTCCAAGTCCACCCAACGGACCGCAAAGACGGCCTCCATTGTGGCACAATTAAACCTGATGTAGACGCCAGACTACGAGAATTTCTACGAGAAAATCGGGACATTTTTGCTCGCACCCTTCGGACATGCCAGAATCCCACGTCGGCTGGCCGAGCACAGCCTAAATACCCTAAAAGGATTCAAGCCACCAAACAGGCTCTTGGCGCTTTTCCGAACCCAAGACATGGGCCATGGGAGAGGAGCTAGCCAAACTTCGGAAGCCGGATTCATCGGAGATATAAAACATCCGGACTGGCTAGCAAATCTGGTGATGGTACCAAAGAAGGATAAATCTTGGCGCTGTGGTGTTGATTTCAAAGACCTTAATAAGGCTTGCCCAAAGGATCCCTTCCCTCGCCGCATTGATCAAATTATCGACGCTACAGCAGGACACGACTCATTGTGCTTCCTCGACGCTGCATCTCGGCTACCACCAAATCAAGATGGCGGAGCCGCATCAAGCCGCAACACCATTCATCACTCCATACGCCCATTCTCGCTTCAACACAATGCCCTTCGGGCTCAAAAACGCCGGCGCAACATATCAGCGCATGATTCAGACATGTCTGGCAAACCAGATCGGCAAAACAGTGGAAGCATATGTAGATGACGTAGTCGTCAAATCCAAGCATGTCGAAACTCTAGTAGCCGACTTGAGGCTCACATTCGACAATCTCCGAAAATATGAGCTCAATCCGCGAAAATGCGTCTTCGGCGTTCCAGCCGGAAAGCTCCTGGGCTTCATTGTGTCCGGTAGAGGAATTGAAGCAAACCCAGCCAAGATCCGAGCTCTGTCACAATTGGATATTCCAAAAGACCTCAAACAAATACAAAAATTGATCGATGCGTAGCGGTTGTAAGCCGCTTTATTTCCGCTTGGGAGAAAAGGCGTTACCCTTTACCGCCTCCTCCGGGCGCACCGACGAAAGTGGATTTGATGCCACGGCCGGACTCGAAGAAATAAAAGCCATATTGGCAACAAATCCGGTCCTGGCCGCGCCCAACATGGGCGAACCAATGCTATTATATATCGCCGCAACACATCAAGTTGTCAGCGCGGTGCTCGTCGTCAAACGAGAAATGGACGGACACAGATTCCCTCTTCAAAGACCGGTTTACTATGTGTCCACTGTCCTAACTCCATGCAAGTCCCGGTACCCACATTATCAAAAGATAGCATACGCGGTGTTCATGGCATCCCGGAAGCTGCGACACTACTTTCAAGAGTGTTCGATAACGGTAGCCTCCAAGTACCTCTTAACGACATTATAAACAACGCGGCGCGACGGGCCGGATTGCTAAATGGGCCATAGAGCTCCTTCCATTCGAAATAACCTATAAGCCACGACGAGCTATTAAGTCGCAGGGTTTGGCCGACTTCGTGGCCGAATGGACCGAAGCGGAACTCCCTAAAGAGTACGGCGCATACTCCAATTGGATCATGCACTTTGACGGCTCCAAAATGTTGGCCGACCTGGGGGCTGGCGTCGTCCTGACATCCCCAACCGGGGGCACAGTCCAATATGTCCTTCAGATAATGTATACGGACTCCAACAACGCAGCCGAATACGAGGCCCTTCTGCACGACCTCCGGATGGCAATCTCCATGGGCATTAAACGCCTAGAGGTGCGCGGGGATTCGAACCTCGCGATATCTCAAATAAACGGAGACTTTGATGCCAAAGATCCGAAAATGGCAGCGTACCGCAATGCGGTCCTAAAAATGTCAAGACGGTTCAAGGGCTCGAATCTCATCATATAGCCCGGATAACAAGCGGCGGCGGACATATTGGCATGCTTCGGCGCAAAACGCGATGCAGTCCCGCCCAACATCTTTCTGGAACGGCTGTTCAAGCCATCCGTACTATGGGAAGGGTAGTCCGGAAATAACGATCCGGACCCAACCGCATCGCCGACACCGAACACTCGACACAATCGGAGGCTCGCCAACGAGATAACACCCTCCGCCCACGAAATAATGGCGGTTATCGCCCGTGGGACGGAACCATTCCTAGCCTACCTAACTAGGCAGAACTCCCCGAAGACCAAAATGAGGCTCGCTGCATAGTACGGCGATCCAAAGCCTATAAAGTCCATGAGGGAGAGCTCTATAAGAAAAGCACAACAGAGTCCTTCAAAGGTGTATCTTCAAAGAGGAAGGGCGAAACCTCCTGGCTGAAATTCATGCCGGACTGGGTGGGCACCACGCCGCAGCCCGGCCCTTGTAGGCAAGGCCTTCCGTACAGGATTTTATTGGCCGACGGCCCGGGCAGATGCGCAGGATTTAGTCCAACGATGCGTCGGTTGCCAGCTTTTGCTAACCAAAGCCACATGCCACCCACCGCCCTCAAAACTATACCCATCACCTGGCCGTTCGCGGTCTGGGGGCTTGACATGGTTGGACCCCTTAAGGGAGGAACCCACTAGCAAAAATACCTATTGGTCATGGTGGATAAATTCACCAAATGGATAGAGGCCAAGCCTGTTAAAACGGGTGAATCCGGGCCGGTGATAGACTTCATATCAGGGGTAGTGCACCGTTACGGCGTCCCCACAAGATTATCATCGATAACGGCACCAACTTCACGGCCGATGAGGTCAAATTATGGTGCAAAAACATGGGCATCAAGCTCGACCACGCCAGTCTATCACCCTCAAACCAACGGCCAAGTCGAGCGAGCAAACGGTCTAATCATGAGCGGCATTAAACACAGACTAGTGCGGTCCCTCAAGGAATCTAACACGCACTAGGTTGAGGAGCTCGACTCCGTACTCTGGGGGCTGCGGACCACGCCCGAATCGTACTACGGATTCACACCATTTTTTATGGTGTACGGCGCAGAGGCGATTGCCCTGCGACATAATGCATGACTCACCTCGCGTGTGCATGTATGAAGAAAGAGAAGCCGAGCTCGATCGGCAGGACAGTTTGGACGCATTGGAGGAGGAGAGCGATGTGGCAAAAGCTCGTTCCGCATTTTATCAACAGCAGGCTCGAAGATATCAAAGCAGGGAATTACGGGCCAAAGCTTACAACGTTGGCGAACTAGTTCTACGCCTGCCGGACAAGAAAAGGACAAACTCAAGCCCAAATGGGAAGGTCCCTTCATCATCGACCAGGTCCTGACCGGCGGAGCATACCGTCTGCGAAACACATCAGATAACCGACTCGAGCCGAACCCATGGAACGCAGCCCGTCTATGAAGATTCTACGCCTAAGCGCCAGACTCCGAGTTCGTCTCCTTCATCCGTCCATATTTTCTATTTTTGCTGTCTTTTATTTCTCTCCTTCCTCCTCCTTCTTCTTGAAGCCTTTAGAGGCTCGTTTGCGCTTTGTTCGCACATACTCGTCTTCTCATTATACCTGGGGGCTTCTTTAACAGAAGCTTATTCATATGGGCTTCATGCCCAACACATGTGTCAAACTTCCGCATGTACCTTTTACTCACCATTATATGCATCGATATGACTTAAGTTTTGGCCAAGCTGGGTTGCTGGCTCTGTGCTTACCCCTACGTTCCCGATTGTTCGGCTAGGTGGGAAAGGGAGCACCTCTGCGATTGTTACTGCCAGTCATCCGGATGTGTACCTCGATCGGGTGAAGCCGAAGCTAGCATTCTTAAGGGAATATTCGGTCGGTGAACTGAAAGATGATTTTTAACTATTTATCCATCTGCCCCCAGATGATTTTCTGCTTTCTTAGCAGTTTGGACATGCACTTTATGGCATGCCTCCCAGGAAAAGGAACCCTTAAGAACTATTCTCCCTGGAAGATGTTTCTTACTATCGATGTAATATAACATAACCAGTTGGGCACTTGTCTGATACAGCAATATTGACCCCTACGCCTTGTCTCCATGCATGCCCCGGTTCTTACATAACCGCGAGGGTATTCAGACACACTCCGTAGTATTGGGTCCCGAGGTCGAAGAGAAAAGGTCCACTATGACAAACGATCTACAATCCGGCTAGAAGACATTTTTCATGTCATATTCAATTACATAGTCAACTCGAATAATTGTATTCCTCCTCAATGCCACCTAATAGGCTATCTAATTTACAATCTTGCTGGGAATACTTGGTGTCCAATTCTACTTGGCCGTACACTAAGCTTACAGGGATCTCCTTCCCATCAGGCCTCACAGGTCCGACCTCGGCCATGTGGTTTGGGTCAGCCTTCGTGTACCACGTCTTTACCATGGCCCAGGCCTCCCTGGCGCCTTGACGGCACGCCGATATCTTCCATAGTCGGAAGCACCGCCGTGCTCCTTGAAGCCGCTCTGCCAACTCCCCAATGCCTTCGGGCAGGGAGATAGATGGCCACAAGGCCTGGGCGACGCCTTCCATCACCTGCCGAACTTCGTTCGTGCAGGTAGCAGTTCGGGAAGAAGATCACCAAGAATCGGGCATCTCCTCCTCGGGACGACACTGTGAGCAAACCTACATACATGTTTATGTTAGTCGCCTTCCTCGCCGAACTCTTTCAAAGTTCGTTTAAGCACTTACTGAAAATGCCACGATGAAGCCGTCGATTCTCCTTTACGGAGTCAGACAACTGGGCACGAACATCCTTTAGTTCCTCACCCAATTGGGTGTTGGCATCTTGGAGGGTATTTTTCTCCTGCCGCACCCTCGTGAGCACGCTCGCCGCCTTTAGCTGGCGCAGGAGCTGTTGCTTGTCCGGATCCATCCGGCGCTATCTGCAATGTTAATGTCGATTTATGCACACGCGCACTTTGCGAAACTACTTCTACTTTGAAGGGCATATATTACCAGAGGGAGTCTTCATGGCTTCCCCGGTCGCGGCCAGTGCGGCCTCAAGTTGGGCCTTGCACTCTTTAAGCTCCTGGGACAAACGGGTATTCTTTTCGGTAAGAACCTACATTACAAATGATCCTTAAATCAGTGATCCTAACTATTTTAAGTCTCGGGGCTCTTGGCATATATAATCGTCAAAACTCCTTACCCGTATGTCTTTCACATACTGCTCCATGGCTCAGCTAGGCCATCTTGAGCTGCACGGAGGTGCGCTTCTCCCGAACTAAAGGCATCCAACGCCTCTTGGGAGAAACATGCGTCCACGTAGAATAGTCCGTGGCGCCTATGATTCATGACGCTCTCCACCTCCGACTTGGTGGCGGACAGTCTGTCGGCATCCTCCGTTGGAGGAGCCTCCGACGCACGCCTCGTGTTTGTACCCCCTTCCGGACTCGGCTTTTGAGCCTGGTTGACGGAGATCCGATTGGCAACTTCTCCGGACTCAGTCCGGCGAGCGCTCTTTTTCCTGAGAAAACCACGAGCGTCAGTGTGCCTCCCAGGAACCTATCCTTAAAACACGATGGCACATCATACCGTTGCGGCGACGTCTCGAGTCGTTCCGCACTTCTTTTCCGCCTGCTGGGCCGAGCTGCCCCTTGTTGGACGGCCGCGGCAGGCTCGGCTTCCCGTTCTGAAGGCACCCCCTGCGAAACACCAATCAAGTACGTGGTGATTAGAAGTAAAGCACGGGCGGGTCATGGTATCCGGACTTGATCACGGTTACGGGAGGCCGGAAATAATCCGGTAGTCGGCCGTAATGGCAACCAAAGCATTGTCGATGCTAAGTTGGTGGAACACCCGTCAATCAGCTCCACCTTTATATCCGGGTCCTCTTCGGAGGATGATCGAGGGATCGTTCCGGATCCTCGGGTTGTGGGGGCGGGCTGTGTATCTTCTCCACGGCCCGGCGCAGTTCCTGCGTAGAAACCATGAAATGAGATATTTAACCACGGGAACATGGATCGGACATGCCACTAAGGTATTTGCTTACCCAACTTCGAGGATTATTCGAAGAAAACCCGTTTAGTGGACTGACGCGGAGAAAATCCTCCTCTTCCCCTTTGTACATTGCGGACAAGGTCTTCACCAGTTTGGTGACCGATCCCGGCCCTTTGCGGCCATGGCGGGTGGCATCGTCCTCCCCGTTGAAGTCCCACATGGGGTGGCCCCTATATTGGAGCGGCTGCACTCCCCTCATAATGCAGATTGCCATGACTCCAATCATGGTCAATCCGGCATGAGCCAGTAATCTTATTCGGCTCATCAAGTAAAGGACGTCCCGGTCATTTTCCCTCTGGGGGCTCCGCGGGCACCAGCTTAGGCGCTTCTTCAGAGGAGCGTTGCTAAACTCTGGAAGGCCGATCCGAACAGGATCCGGCAGCGGGACGTCCTCCATGTAAAACCATTCCGAAGGCCAGTCCTCGGACGCCTTCTTTGGGGTTCCGGATAAGTATCCAGTCCCGGCGATGCGCCATAGTTCGGCTCCGCCCACTTGACATATTGACCCTTCGTGAGAACGAGGCACAAGGCAGAACAATCTCTTCCACAGAGCGAAATGGGCCTCAACGCCCAGAAACAGCTCGCAAAGGGCCACAAAGCCCGCTATATGCAAGATGGAGGCAGGCATAAGGTTTTGCAGGTGGAGGCCGTAGAACTCCAGAAGCCCCCGGAGAAACGGATGGATTGGAAATCCAAGTCCTCTCATTTGGTAAGAGACGAAGCATACCCGCTCTCCCTTAGAGGGATCGGGGACGCTCTCCGCCTGCTTCCCGCCCTTATAAGTGGCGAGTCTAAAACGCACCGGAACCATGAAGGCCGGGGGAAGGAATCCCTTGGTTTGGAGCACCACCAATTTCTTTGTCAGGGATCGAGCATCTCCCCAATCTCGGGCCGAGGGCTGGGAGCACGAGAGGAGGAGCCAGATCGATCGGCCCATGGTGGAATGGGTTTTTTGTCAAAGGCGCTCTGATGAAGGCTCACGAAGGGAGGATGGTGTGATCCAGATCTGGATCCCCGTCTCTTTTATAGACGGCTCATTTGCACAACAAGGGGGGTAAATGTAAAGATACCCTGACTTTTCACATTCGTTCGACACGTGGAAGATGGCCATTATTGGGCGTGGAAGCCGAGAAGCGTGATATTCACAAGAAAGCCGGACACTATTCAACACAGATTGAGGAGGAACCCGCCTTGCAATGCCGAAGACAATCAACACGCTGGACTTATCATCATTGAAGCCTGGTTCGGGGGTTACTGAGGGAGTCCTGGACTAGGGGGTGTCCGGATAGCCAAACTATCATCTTTGGCCGGACTCCTAAACTATGAAGATACAAGACTGAAGACTTCGTCCCGTGTCCGGATAGGACTTTCCTTGGCGTGGAAGGCAAGCTTGACGATACGGATATGTAGATCTCCTACCATTGTAACCGACTCTGTGTAACCCTAACCCTATTTGGTGTCTATATAAACCGAAGGGTTTTAGTCCATAGGACGAACAACAATCATACCATAGGCTAGCTTCTAGGGTTTAGCCTCTCTGGTCCCGTGGTAGATCAACTCTTGTACTACCCATATCATCAATATTAATCAAGCAGGAGTAGGGTATTACCTCCATCGAGAGGGCCCGAACCTGGGTAAAAACATCGTGTCCCTTGTCTCCTGTTACCATCTGCCTAGACGCACAGTTCGGCACCCCCTACCCGAGATCCGCCGATTTTGACACCGACATTCACCCTCAGGGCAGAGGGTATGTACCAGTAGCTATGTGTTTGATCTCTCTCTCTCTCTCTCTCTCTCTCTCTCTCTCTCTCTCGTGTTCTTGAGGTGGTACGATCTTGACGTATCGCGAGCTTTGCTATTATAGTTGGATCTTATGATGTTTCTCCCCCTCTACTCTCTTGTAATGGATTGACTTTTCCTTTGAAGTTATCTTATTGGATTGAGTCTTTAAGGATTTGAGAACACTTGATGTATGTCTTGCATGTGCTTATCTGTGGTGACAATGGGATATCACGTGATCTACTTGATGTATGTTTTGGTGATCAAAACTTGCGGGTTCCGTGACTGTGAACTTATGCATAGGGTTTGGCACACGTTTTCGTCTTGACTCTTCGGTAGAAACTTTGGGGCACTCTTTGAAGTAATTTGTGTTGGTTGAATAGATGAATATGAGATTGTGTGATGCATATCATATAATCATACCCACGGATACTTGAGGTGACATTGGAGTATCTAGGTGACATTAGGGTTTTGGTTGATTTTTGTCTTAAGGTGTTATTCTAGTACGCACTCTATGATAGATCGATCTGAAAGAATAACTTTGAGGTGGTTTCGTACCCTACAATAATCTCTTCGTTTGTTCTCCGCTATTAGTGACTTTGGAGTGACTTTTTGTTGCATGTTGAGGGATAGTTATATGATCCAATTATGTTATTATTGTTGAGAGAACTTGCACTAGTGAAAGTATGAACCCTAGGCCTTGTTTCCTAGCATTGCAATACCGTTTACGCTCACTTTTATCGCTTGCTACCTTGCTGTTTTTATATTTTAAGATTACAAATACTCATATCTATCATCCATATTCCACTTGTATCACCATCTCTTCGCCGAACTAGTGCACCTATACAATTTACCATTGTATTGGGTGTGTTGGGGACACAAGAGACTCATTGTTATTTGGTTGAAGGGTTGTTTGAGAGAGACCATCTTCATCCTACGCCTCCCACGGATTGATAAACCTTAGGTCATGCACTTGAGGGAAATTTGCTACTGTCCTACAAACCTCTGCACTTGGAGGCCCAACAACGTCTACAAGAAGAAGGTTGTGTAGTAGACATCAAGCAACTTGTCTTATTAACTCACTATAAGGACCCATGTTAAGTTTGCTAGCTACTACCTTTCCTTAACAAATTCTAGTGAATTGTGCTATCTACTTTTACCATGCAATCTTCTGCTCTAGTGTATATGTTCTATATGTCATGCAATGCGGTGTTCAGTTAACTGTTTGGTTCAATTCTGCAAATGTGATGTTCAATTCTTCATGGTGCAATTTTCCAATTTGTTAAGCATGCTTGGTTTGGTTAACTGTCTAATCTTCTATTAGAAGTATGTTATATTGTGCAATGTGGTGCTCAGTTAATATTTGGTTCATTTGTTGTGGTGTTTAGTTAACTGTTTGGTTCAATTCTGCAATGCGATGTTCAATTGTTGTGGGTGCATTCTATTATTTGTCGGGGCAGGCTGATCTGGCCCACAAACACCTATGGGACCGGCGGACCGAGCCCCTTTCGGTTCGGCGGGGAGCGGAGGTCGCACAAAGAGCAGATCGAGGCGAAGCACGCGAGAGGTTTACCCAGCTTCGGAGCTCTCCGGAGAGATAATACTCCTACAGCTGCATGTATGGGTGTATTGTGTTCTTGCTCGGGAGCGCTTGGGTGCTACAGTACACACGAGCTGCTCACGAGACCGGCGTGGGGGAACTGACCGACCCTTTCTACGCTATGCATGGGCCTCCTTTTATATGCTCAAGGGTCTCCGACAGTGGCAACGTAGACAAGGGTACAAATGGAAAAGTAGTGGTTGGTACACCTACTTGTACAAAGGTACAAGTATCATACCTAACCCCGACGGCGGGGACAAAGGCATTAAATGCCCGTCTCACGTCGCCCTAACAAAGGCAAACAGGGATCGTCGGGCGCCACCGCTTACACGATGGCAATCTTGTCACGACGCTTGCCACCTCGACCGCTGGCTGCCTGACCTCTCGCCACGCTGGCGCTGGAAAGGTCCTGTGGCGACACGTTAGTGGATGTCTGTGGAGCGTAGGTACAGAGAGGTGGTCTGCCGCAGCAAGCGCCTTTGTCATGTTGTTGTCTTGTCGCTACCGAAGCTTGTCGCTTACGGGCCTTCCCGGCAAGCTCCTCTTGCCGGGCCTTGTCTCCCTAGGTGCCTTGGGTGGACTTCCCGGCAAGCTCCTCTTGCCGGGCCTTGTCTTCTAGGTGCCTTGGGTGGCCTTCCCGGCAAGCTCCTCTTGCCGGGGCCTTGTCTCCTTGGCTTGAATACTTTGTTCTTGAATGGCTCCAAAGGAATCACGGAGGACCTTGGCGGTCACCCGGTAAGCCCTGCCGCGGAGGGCTCCAACTGCCCGTGCACAAGTTTGGGATACTAGGGTACCCCTACTCTAGTACACCGACAGGAGCCCCCGGGCCTGGGCCACACACGGTGCCGAGCGCTGTTGGGCCAGGCCCAAAACAGGCACGGGCACACGCGCCTGGGTCACACCATAACTCTCCCGGACCCACCACGCCCTCCACAGGCAGCACGCATCGAACGTGGCATCGTGTGAGAGATCGTGGGCAAGATCGTGGGGGTTTCTTTATTCGGAATAACGGAACGTCCGCCCCCTCCCTCTTTATAAGCAGGGGAAACAGGGGCAGGTCGCTCACCTTGCCAGTAGCTGTCCAATCTCGAGAAAACCACTGCTGCTCCCCCCTTCTTTTCAAGGATGAAGAGAGCGGCGCTCCGCCCCCCATCGCCACCAGCATCATCAACGCCGTCGACCTCCTCCACCGCCTCCGCCATGGGCCCGAAAGCCGACAAGGGGAAGGCCGTGAAGTCGGCCGAGGCGCAGCGGCTTCTTGGCGCTGCGGAAGGAGCGGGCCATCTTCCCCCTTCAGCTCGCCGCGAGGGAGCTGAGGGAGAACTACTACCTCTTCTGGTCGACGGAGACGCGAGCGCATCCGTGCACGAAGGTACTCCCCGCCGCCGCTTTAGAACTGGCCCCGACTGGGTATCCCTTCTTCGCGCTCTTCTTCTACTGCGGGCTCTGCCCGCCTTTCTCTGAATTCTTCTGTGTCATCATGAACACCTACGGGTTCCGCCCCCTTGATTTCACCCCCAATGCCGTTCTGACCATGGCAGTTTCGCACATCTCTGTGAAAATTTTGTCGGAGTCCACCCAAATGTAGCCCTTTTCCGCCACTTCTTTTTACCCCAAGTCGAGAGAGGAGAGCCTCTTGCCGGAGGAATCGCTTGGATCTCCAGGGTCGGCAAGAAGGAAGCATATCTGGAGGGAGAGCTCCGTAGCAAATGGGAGGAATGGAGGGCAGATTGGTGCTGGATTGTCGAGGAGAACCCGCAGCCCTTTACCGCCCAAATACCAAACCCCGATGAGGTGCGCGGCAACGATTGGAGCAATCTGGCCCCGGAAGACGCTAGGCTAAAGATCGCAGTCACCCGAATCCTTCGCCTCAGACTTGCGGGACTCACCGTAGGCACTGTTGGCGCAGAATTTCTTCACCGCCAGACGCTTCTTGCGGAGAGGAGGAGACCTGCCTGGGAGTTTCAGAACGCGGCAGATATCATGAGGCTGCGCCCAGGCCTCAACTTCAACTTCACCGTCTTGGAGCTTGACGCGATGCTCTTAGAGTTGTTCAAGCCCGATCCTCGATCATCCGTAGATGTTTAGGTTGCCGAGGGGCGCTGCTTCACTGTGCAACAATTCCGCTTGACCGCATCCGTGCAATGATTTCGTCGTGCGACTCACATGGAATTGTCCCAACTTGGCAAGAGCCGGCAGATGACGTCGTGCGGCAGTTCTTTGACAATTTGGTAGAAATGCCGGTCCGCCCCGACGAACAGAGGGGCCTCACCCGCGACACTACTGATAACGAGATGCAGCGCATCGCCACCAGGATGGAAGAGGCGGCGGCAGCCGCTGCCGCGGGTGAGTTCGGCTTCACCGTGGAGGAGGCAGAGGCAGCAGAGGCGGCAAGCCTTGTCGAGCGAAAGGAGTTTGCCGGCGAGGAAGAGCTTGCCGAGCCCGAAGCCGAGTCGAGCGAGCCCGTCGAGGGCGCATCCTCTCCACCTCCAAGCAGCTTGCCGCGAGCGGAGCCCCCAGCTCCACCAAGAAGGCGTCTTCGCAAGGCCGGAGACGTAGCGGGGCGCCAGACGGCTAACAGCCGCAAGATCAGAACGCGCTTCCATCAAGGCAAGCATTGTTGCCGCTGAGCACCTCACGCCGCGGTAATGGAGCGGGCCCTCGCAGACCACCGGTTCCGCCCCGCCAAGCGCCCAAGGGAGCCTCCTCCGCCTCGTCAGATCGAGGCGGGCCAGAATTTGACCTCTCCGCGCTCAGCTCCGACGAGGAAGAAGAAGAGTAAGATTCCTTGTCGTACTTGTAATTCTTCGATTTGTTGCTTTGTCTTGTATCTGATTTGCTTTATTCTGAACCCATTCCTTTTCAGGACGCTGGCCCAGAGAATGTCGAAGAGAGCCAAGACCCCGGTGATTGTCGTCAAGGACGAACCCACTGCGATAGCAGAAGGCACGTCCGAGACTAACTTGCCGGATGTGGCAACTCTTCTTCAATTCAGCCCCCAGCGCAGCCCCCAGCGTAAGTATATGGTCTACTTCTTGTTGTTCGGCGTGCATGGGTGCTCTTTCTTTGCTGATATCTGACTGTTGATTTGTGTAGGAGCAGAGCAGCCTCCTTCTGCTTCGACTATGCCGCCAAGGGAGCGTTCTCTGGCAAGGGAGATTTCTCCGGCAAGGGGCAGTTCTCCGGCAAGGGACGGCACCAGCGATCCCTTGGCGGCGGAGACCATGACCGCAGACCACAGCACATGTAATCTTCTTGCCTGAATACTTCCCTTGTGTTCTTCTTCTTCTGATTTTGTCCTTGAATATTTGCTTGACTTTCTTCATCCATGCGCCACAGAGCCAATGGAGACCGAGGTCGCCGGCGAGGAGGACGTGCGCGGCAACACTGATGTAGCCGCCGCCATGGAAGAAGAAGCCGGCGCTGACGGGCCTGCCGGCGAAGAGGCCGCCAAAGCTGCCGCCGCAGAAGCCGGGCGAGGGTCTGCGATCGAGCGACGCACTTCGAGGCCGCAGGAGCGCCAGCGCCACGCCGACCGCCGATCCCTCCGCCGCTGCAGCGCTGGGCTCAAGAGCCCCAGCCCGGCGCTTTTCTCAAGGCCGGCGATGGCGTCTTCATCAAGCTCCCATGGGAGTCGAGCTCGTGGCGCCGCCAAGGAGAGACTTTCGATGAAGAGCTGCTCGCCTCCACCGGATCGACGCTGGTCGACGCGCTTGGCAAAGCAGCAGCGGCGAGCCCGAGGAGGAGCAGCTGCCGCGAAGCCGTTGTCGCCTACCGCGCCCGACAAGCCAAGATGGAATCCCGAGAAGCGCTTTGTCGCTAAGGCGGAGCAGACATCGAGAAGCGCGGAGGAGCTCCGGCTGCAACCAGAAGATCTCCGGTCCTTGGCAGAGGAGCGGAGCAACTCGCCGAGGATCGCAAGGCCTTCCTCCTCGAGAAGGTCAAGCCGAGGAGGAACAGCTGCTTGCCGCCGAGAAGCCGCTCGCACAGAAGGCGAAGTTGGCAGCGGAAGGTTAACCTTGACAGCCACGAGGAGGATCTTGCCATGCGCGAGCAAACATTTGGCGGGGCTCTCAAGGAAGCAAAGGATGCCGCTGCACTGCCGAGGCCGCCAAGAAGGAGCTGGAGACGGAAGGTGGCGCAGCTGGAGGCCAGCCTCAAGGAGAGCGGCGAGGAGCTTGCTGCACTCAAGCACGAGCGAGAAGGATGCCTACACTCTTGGCGAAGCTGCAGGGCCGCCTCGCCGAGAGGAGCAAAGAGCTCAGCGCCGCCAAGGACTCCAATGCGCATCTTGAGTTGAAGCTAACTACTTTGACTCAGACGTTGGGACGGTGCCAAGGAGCAGGAGGTGGCCTTGAAGGAGAAGATCAAGGCCGACGAGGCGTCATTGGCGAGTGTTGCCGCCGCCTGTAATGCCTTGAGGGAGAATGTGGAGCACTGGACTGAGGGTCTCGTGGAGACTGCTGCAGCCATCAACAGGGAGCTGATGGAGCTGGGGATGGTGGATCTTGGATATTCCTCCGACGAGCATCTCCAACCCAGCGCCAAGCTCAGCTTGTTCTTCAAGGGCGTGGTGACGGCCCTCCAGCGACTCCGGGAAGAAGTCCCAAAACAGCTGGCCGAGGAGTCGCGCCAGATCTGCGCGGGAGCTCTCCAAAAGGTGTTGATGAAGGTGGCCTTCCGCAATCCAGGCCTCAACCTCACCAACGTCCTCAAGTCCCTGCCGCCGGATGCTGATGTGGAGGCGCTCAAGACCCTTGTCGCACCCATCGTGGGATGTGGTGAGCGGAATCAAGAGGGTTGAGGGCGATCGCGTAGATTAGGCCGCCTGCTTTTCTCTTTCTCTTGCCGCTGGTCATGTCATAAGAACAATCCATTAGAGCTGCGGCAAGCTATCTTGTAATATAGCTCTATTTTGGGTACCAATTGCTATGTTATTTCCTTTACTTGATTCCTTCCTTTGTATGTTTTGCCCTCGCTTTTAGGGAACTTGTCGGCGTGGGCACACAGCCATGAAAGCGCTGAGTGCGGACGTCGGCCTGCAGGCGGTGCCGCTTCCGACAAAGTAACCTTGTCGCAACTAGTCGCAGCTCACTTAAGTTGTTGAGCGGACTCGAAACAAAGTAAGGCGCAACTAGCTACGAGTTGGTTCCTCTGCGCATGTGTTTTGCATACAAAGTACGGTCGTTTGAGGAAGATAACTTAAAATTTTTAAAACTGATTGCTCAAGCTTTAGCAACTTAGCTTTTCTCGTCGTTTGCTTCCCTTAAGGCTAGACTTCCTTGAGCGACGCTTGGTCCACACCATTATCTTCTCCTTTCCCCCCGGCAAACTTGTGTGCGAGGGAACCTTCCTTTTTAGAAAGAGAAAGAAGAGAAAATAAAGATATGGAGCCTTGTGGCTCGTTATTGCTTACCGGGGATAGGTGCTGCACAAAGTGTCAGATAACGCATGCAAAATAGAAGTAAGAAGCATGAAATTGACAAGGTGTGTGAAGCACGCTAGCTTTAGTTATGCACGGGGTCTGCGCCCGGCTTTGTACAAAGGATTACATGCAACAGCGGCAAGACTTGTACAAAAGGTGGTTGCCGGAACAGGTTCCGACAACCGCGCCCTTCGGGTAAAACTTATGAAGATGCTCAATGTTCCAGGAGTTGCTCACCGGAATGCCATCTTCGGTCTCAAGGTGGACAGCGCCAGGCCTAGTGACTCGTTTCACCCGGTAAGGGCCTTCCCACTTCAAGGCCAACTTGTTGGAATTCTTGGCGGATCGAACGCTACCAAGAACAAGGTCGCCTTCCTCGAGACTTCCGCATTAACTGCGGCTATTGTAGCAGCGCAAAGCTTGTCGGTACCGAGCAGCTCGTGACAAGCTGAAGACGATCCTCCTCAAGGAGCGTAGCGTCATCTTGTCGCAGCTGCTCTTGCTCAAGCTCATCATAAGCGAGCACTCGAGGCTGTCCGTGATCTGAGTTCCGTGGGGAGAACTGCCTCTGCTCCATAGACTAGAGCGAAAGGTGTCTGGCCAATGGCTCGATTTGGCGTCGTCCTGATCGACCAAAGAACCACCGGCAGCTCCTCAATCCAGTTTCTTCCGCACTTGTGCAGCCTGTCGAAAGTTCTGGTCTTGAGCCCGTGCAACACTTCAGCATTTGCCCTCTCCGCTTGACCGTTGCTTCTCGGATGAGCAACAGAAGCGAAGCAGACCTTGGCGCCAAGATCTTGGACGTACTGCATGAAGGTGCGGCTCGTGAATTGCGTGCCATTGCCGGTGATGATCCTGTTAGGGATTCCGAAACGGCAAACAATCGACCAAGAACTTGATCGCCGACCGTCTTTGTCACCTTCCTCATCGCTTCCACTTCCGCCACTTTGTGAACTTGTCGATTGCAACGCATAAGTACTCAAAGCCCCGACAACTTCGGGAAAGGGGCCGAGGATGTCGAGCCCCTGCATCAAAATGGCCGTGATAAAGGGATCGTCTGGAGAGCTTGAGCTGGCTGGTGTATCTGCTTGGAATGGAACCGCACGCTTCACACTTGGTTACTTGTGCAGTTGCATCCTCGGAGGCTGTCGGCCAAAAGAAACCTTGCCAAACGCTTTGCCGGCAAGTGCTCTGGCGCCAATGTGGTGACCACATATGCCTCCATGTATCTCTCGCCAACAGCTTTTGTCCGCCTTCCCGGTGAATACACTTCAATTTCACACAGTTGAGTCTTCTTACATGCAGTCGTCGACAAACTGGTACATACTTGACTGCCGGGCTACTCTTTCCGCTTCTTCTTGCTCTTCGAGAAGTTCTCCTGTCTGAAGGAAATGGACAATCTGCTGTGCCCATGCTGGAGCTTGCGGCTCGACAACGAGGACTAAAGGCACATCTGCTGCTGCAGGAACATCCGCTTCTACGGCGAGAACCTGCGGCTCAGCCGCAGCTTGACGTTCCCCTGCAAGCTTGCCGGAGCAAAACTTGTCGGGAGCGTCTGCTTCAATGAAACAAACCCTGGGGCTTGTCGGAGCAGATCGCTTCCTCAAGATCACTGGTGTCGATCTTGGGGACCTTCTTGGCGGCGGCTTCGAAGCTCTGCCGAAAGTAGTCACCAGAGATCAACTTCCTCTTCTTGTTCGGCCCAGTTGATGGCGTTACAGACGGTTGAGTCAGCTTGAGCACAAAAATCCTCGGTTCCATTGTAACTTAAGTGCGGCGCACTTCGACAAAGCCATCAAGAATGTCGCTTCCGAGCTCTTGGAATATATTCCATCCAGAGGCCGTCAAAGTGCTCTTCTAGCTTTCTCACTTCATCAACATAAGCTTCCATCAACGGACTCGAGATAATTCTTGTTCACTTGGCGGATAACAAGCTGTGAGTCACCCCCGACAATGAGCTTCTTGATCCTGTGGTCTCATCATGATCTCGAGACCGGCAAGCAAACCTTCATACTGCAGATTGTTTGTTGCTTGCTCCTTGGGAAAGTGCATCTCGACTACATACTTGAGGTGCTCTCCGGTGGGTGCAAACAAGTAGCACGCCCAAGACCGGGCGCCTTTGCAGCGAAGGCACCATCAATGTACATCAGCCACTCTTTGCTTGCTTCCTTGACGGGAATGCTCAAGTTTACGAATTTCTTCATCTTGTGTTGGCGCCCATTCTGCTATGAACTCCGCCAATGCTCTACTTTGGATAGTTGAAGTGCTTTCAAACTTGAGGCCAAAGCTTGATAGTTCCAAAGGCCCACTCGACAATCCCGCCTGTTGCCTCCGGATTTTGCAAGATCCTCTTCAGCGGGAAACGAGTGACAATCGTGGATCTCATGTGCTCGAAAGTAATGGCGCAGCTTTGTCGAGGACATGAGGAGGCCGAAAAGCAATTTCTGCACACCGTAGTACCTTGACCTAGCCCCTTGCGTATGGGAGTCGACAAAGTAAACTGGGCGCTGCACCATTCTTTTCTGCATCTTTTCATGTGTCTGCACAGATCCATCCTTGTCGGCACCAGAGCTTGCCGGTGAAGCCCCCTGCTTGTCGCCGGATGCATCTGCCATGGTTGCTAGCTCATCATCCGCCTCCCTCTCCGCTACTAACGCAGCACTAACCACTTGATTGGTTGCCGCTATATACATCAGCAACTTCTCTTGTGGCCTAGGTGCGACAAGCGTTGGAGTGGAGGACATGTATCTCTTCAAGTCCTGCAGCGCAGCCTCCGCTTTCGGAGACCATCTCATCGGACCTGCCTTTTTCAAGATTTTGAAAAATGGCGTATGGCGGCAAGCAGACTCTAGAGATAAACCTGCCGAGAGCAGCTACGCGAACCGCAAGTCTTCGTGACATCCTTGACGCGCTTTTGGTGCTTCAATCTGCTCAATGGCCTTGATCTTGTCGGGATTGGCTTCAATTCCCCGCTGAGACACGAAGAACCCGAGAAGCTTGCCGAAAGGGACTCCAAACACACACTTCTCAGGGTTGAGCTTGAGGTTGATCTCGCGCAGATTTGCAAAGGTTTCGTCCAAATCTTGGATCAGAGTCTCTTTGTCCTTGCTTTTGACCACTATGTCATCCATGTAGGCTTCCACATTTACATGCATTTGCGGTTCAAAAGCGCCATGAACTACTCTTGCAAATGTTGAACCAAAGCATTCTTTAACCCGAAGGGCATCCGTACAAAACAGTATGTGCCACATGGGGTGATGAATGCGGTCTTCTCCTCATCCTCTTCTCGCCATGAAGATCTGATGATATCTCGAGTATGCATCGAGAAATGAAAGCAAATCACATCCGCCGTGGAGTCAACAATCTGGTCGATGCGCGGCAAGGGAAATGGGTCTTTGGGACAAGCTTTATTGACATCGGTAAAGTCGATACAAAGCCTCCATTTCCCGTTAGCCTTATGCGATAACTACAGGATACGCCAACCACGTAGGATGGAACACTCCTCTGACAAGGCCTGCTGCTTCCAATTTCTTGATTTCTTCTGCGATGAACTCTTGGCGCTCCACTGCCTGCTTCCTGACTTTCTGCTTGACGGGCCGTGCATGAGGACAAACGACAAGATGGTGCTCAATTAATTTCACTGAACACTGGGATGTCAGACGGTTGCCACGCAAACACGTCGACGTTCGCCCGCAGGAAAGCAACAAGCGCGCCTTCCTATTTAGGATCGAGGGAGGCACTGATGGTGAACGTACCACCAGTGCCGTCCTCCTTGGCGGACACCTTCTTGGTCTCTGGTGGAACTGCCATCGTCTTCTTACACTTGCCGGTGGAGCTCGATGGTGCGTCCTCGACGGTAGCGCAGCACTCCGAGGAGGTGCGCTTGCCGGAGTGGGCATCAGATCTCTTGCCGGACTTGGTCTTCTTCTTTCCCCCGGGAGCTTCAGCGGCAAGTGGCTTCCAATCTGCTACAGCTGCTGCTTCCCGGTAGATCTTGTCGGCGCAGATAAGAGCATCCTTCTTGTCGCCAGGGACAGAGATGACACTTATCGGGCCTGGCATCTTCAAAGATGTTGTAGGCATACCGAGAGGCCGCCATGAATTTGGCGAGTGCCGGACGGCCAAGTATCCCATTGTAAGGCAATGGAAAGTCAAGAACGCCAAAGGTGACCCTCTCAGTCCCGAAGTTCAACTTCACGCCAAATGTCACCGGCAACGTGATCTTTCCCTTCGGCTTGCTCCTTCCCGGATTGATTCCTTGGAAAGTGCCGGTCTCTTCGAGCTCGCCATCAGGGATTTGGAGTTTCTGGAGCACCGCGGAGGAGATCAGATTCAAGCCGGCCCCGCCGTCAACTAACATCTTACTAACCTTGAGGTTGCGGATAGTTGGTGAAACCAACATCGGCAAGCACCCGACCGCAGTTACGCGATCAGGGTGGTCCTCAATATCAAAGATGATAGGCGTGCTGGACCATTTCAGAGGCTTGCGTGACTCGATGGATGGTTCTCGCCGCATTGACTTACCGCATCCACCGCTTGAGTTGGCGGTGTGAAGTATGCAGAGAAGCACCGCCACAACGCAGTGACCTCTGTGGCTTTCTCGAACTCCCGCCATTGGTCTCGTCACCATCCATGTCTTCATCGCCGTCGTCGTCATCCTTGTCGCGCCGCTGGGAGGTCTCAGATCCTTGCCGCTGCTTGGCCTTGCCAAGGCGTCCTCCTCGCCGGACGCTTTCTTGCTAACTCCTCCAAAGACCTTCCCGAAGCTTTCTCCTTGTCGCGTCGCTCAGATTCAGCCTTCGCTGCTCGACAAGCTGCTCGACCTTCTTGCAGCCTGGAGGTCATGGCCCTTGGTGCGGTGGATGTTGCAAGATCGCTTGTTGGAGCCGTCACGCTTGTCGGCGACCGCCACAGATCGGCAGTTGGTGCCGCAACCTCCTTGCCGGAGCTACCAGCCTTGGCTTTCTTGGCGCCACCTCCGCTGGGACTGCTCAACAACTAGCACATCTCCGCCTTTCTTTTTTCCTGTTGCCCCGCCACGGCTCTTCTTTCTTGGGCGGTCTCCTCACTATCGCATCCTCCCGCTTCAAAGATTCTCTCCGGGAGTCTCCTCCTTCCTCAAAGACGCGTGCACACTTGTCGGCCAGGCATATAGCTCATCGATGTCTCCGATCTTGCACATCGCCATCTCCTCCCGTGATCCTGCGGTTCCGCATGTTCGATGGAACGCTACCGATCACCGCGGCAGGTGGACATCTGGGATGTTGTCTTTGTCAGACGCTGAATCTTTGAATGTACTTGCACAGGGCTCTCCTTCCTTCCGGGCGGCAGATGAAGGTCGCTTTCTTGGCCATGGGCTTGTGGTCACCAGAAGGCGCCGACAAACTAATGGCATAGATCTGCCCAAGAGGATATGGAGTTGTCCGGCAAGTGCATGAGCCAGATCCGACATTGGGCTTGAGCACTAGCGGGAAGTAGTTGGCAAGGATCTTGTCGCCTCGCCCCGCAGCTCGCACCGCGATGGTGTAGATGCCGAGGAACTCCGACGGATGCGCCTTGCCGTCGTGCATTTCTCTGGTACATCCGCTTGAAATTTTCTTCTTGGGCCTTTGGACTTGCCGCAGCTCACGAGTGAACGCAGGATAACCTATCACAGACGGCAAGTCGCGCTGGTTCCTCCGGTGCATGCATGTCAACAGAGGGCCCAGTAGCGCTTGTCGGATTGATGCTGCGCTTCTTCGGCGCCGATGCGAAGTTCGAGCGTCTTCTTGTTGTCGTTCGTGAAGAACTTGGCGCCGATCGCGACGAGCTCGTGGATCCGATGGCGTGGTGGAGTCGCTGCCGAGGTGGATCCGGCGAGTCGGCGATCTTGGCCTTCGGGCGGAGAGTGCATGGTGGTTGCACCCCACCGGTCTCTGCTGCCTCCGCTCGTGTTTGGCAGTCCTGCCGCGCAGCAGCGATGCACTCGGTTGTCATGGAGCGCCGCTGGCGAAGCCGATGAGACTGAATGGTGGCCTTCCATTCATCGACCTTGTCGGTATCGGAGGGTAATCCAAGAGCAGCCGAGCTCTCGCCAAAGCTTCACTGGAGTGGTGGGTGGCGATGGCGAATCATGGCGAGGAGCGGATATGCTCGGACTTCTAACTATGTTAGAAGGAGCAGATCCCGCCCAGCGACCATGCTTCGCCGCGCCAAAGATGTTGGCGCAGCATGCTGGTCTTGAGCGTCCCGAGATCCACCAGCTCGATCCCGGTCCAACGAGCGTATGGCATTGTGTATACCATGACGCTGTCGGTCTCGCGCCTCCTGGGACGGGCGCGGTGCATGTACGGACGCCGAGGTCTGCGCAGCCTTGTCCTTGGACTTGGCAGCACCGTGAGCGCCCCCGTCACCGTCCATTCTTCCGCCGGCGTCTACCCCACCACCTGCTTGCTCCGATGGCGGTGGGTTCGACGCGGACGGGGCTTCGCCGCAAGCCTTCTACTTTGGTGGCATGTCGATGAAGATGATGAAGATCTAGCTCGCGTGGACGCCGGATCAGGTTCACACAACCTCGACGCCCCCTACCTGGCGCGCCAAAGATGTCGGGGAGGCTGATCTGACCCATGAACACCTATGGGACCGGCGGACCGAGCCCTTTCGGTTCGGGCAGGAGCGGAGGTCGCACGAAGAGCAGATTGAGGCGAAGCATGCGAGAGGTTTACCCAGCTTCGAGCTCTCCGGAGAGATAATACTCTCATCACAGATGTATGGGTGTATTGTGTTCTTGCTCGGGAGCGCTTGGGTGCTACAGTACACACGAGCTGCTCACAAGACCGAGCGTGGGGGGAACTAACCGACCCTTTCTACGTTGCGCATGGGCCTCCTTTTATATGCTCAAGGGGTCTCCAACAAGTGGCAACGTAGTCAAGGGTACAAATGGAAAAGTTGTGGCTGGTACACCTACTTGTACAGTGTACAGTGTATCATACCTAACCCTGACGGCAGGGGACAAAGGCATTAAATGCCCGCTTCACGCCGCCTCTAACAAAGGCAAACAGGATCATCAGGGCGCCACCGCTTGCACACGATGGCAATCTTGTCACGACGCTTGCCACCAAGATCACCGGGTCAGACAGACCTCTCGCCACGCCGCTACCGGAAAGGTCCTGTATGGCGACACGTTAGTGGATGTGCCGGAGCGAGGTATAGAGAGGGTCCATGCAAGCGCCTTGTCATGTTGTTGTCTTGTCGCGCCCGGAAGATTGTCGCTATTGGCCTTCCTCAAGCTCCTCTTGCCGGGCCTTGTCTCCTAGGTGCCTTGGGTGGCCTTCCCGCAAGCTCCTCTTGCCGGGCCTTGTCTTCTAGGTGCCTTGGGTGGCCTTCCGGCAAGCTCCTCTTGCCGGGCCTTGTCTCCTTGGCTTGAATACTTTGTTCTTGAATGGCTCCAAAGGAATCACGGAGGACCTTGGCGGTCACCCGGTAAGCCCTGCCATGAGGGCTGCAATCGCCTCAGGCACAAGTTCGGGATACTAGGGTACCCCTACTCTAGTACACCGACATTATTGTATACCATGTGAGAAATAAATCGATTTGGTTGTACTAAATACATGAGAAACAAATACAATTGCTATATTTCGAAGTTGTTAAGCATGCTTGGTTTGGTTAACTATCTGATCTTATATTAGGAGTATGTTATATTGTGCAATGTGGTGCTCAGTTAACATTTGGTTCATTTGTTGTGGTGTTTAGTTAAGTGTTCGGTTCAATTCTGCAATGCCATGTTCAATTGTTGTGGCTGCATTCTGTTATTGTATACCATGTGAGGAATAAATCGAATTTGGCTGCACTTAATACATGAGAAACATATACAAGTGCTATATTCCCTAGTTCTTAATCATGCTTGGTTTGGATAAATGGGTTTTCCATGTGGCTGAATTAATCTGATGAATCTACAATCTGCTTATTTTTCACCAACATATTTTACTGATAGCATGCGAACCCTTACATAACCAGATGACTAACTACCTTATATGTGTTGCAAGGAAGCAATGGGAAGCACTGAGGTTTACAATCGAGGTTAGCACGTGCATGGTCTGTTGTCTAATAGCACATTATTGTGCATTTGCAGGAACCATTCTAATATTGAGGTTTTTAACAATTTGGTCTTGCACATGTAGGTCCTGCTGCCAGAGGTTTTGACCCACTGTTTGACCCTTTTTGCATATGGGGAAATGAGTTGTCCATGAATATCAATCAAGTGAAGAAACTCAGAAAGATTGTTAGGATAAAGAAATTAGTGGCAAAAAACAACAACATCTTTATCTGCACAATGAAGAAGACATCAGTTCACTACAAGATGGTACTAACTATTATACCTTGCCTTTTTTTATTCCTTTGCCCCATTTCCAATAAAGAGAAGATATTTATGCACATCCTTGTTTTCAGGCCTTTCCAAAGCAGTTCGCTGATGATTACCTCTCAAACCATCTCTATGGTCAGGAGGCGAGGAAAGTTTTCATACAACACCCACGGTTCAATATTGAAGTGTTCCTGAAGAGGACGAAGGATGGAGGATCAATCATCCACAGTCACTGGCCTAAAGTTGCAAAGACCTTCAACATGAATGAAGTCTCAATATTCGCCTTCCGCTTTAGCAGTTTTCCAGATGAGACGCATTTGTCTATGTACCGTCTATGATGCTAATTTTGAAAGGTTCTAGATGTTGCATGTGAAACTTGGTGCTGGTGTAGTTGTCTAATTGGGTAGCTGAGTGCTGAAGCTATATCATGTTGTACTCGGATGTATTTCAATTATGAAATCCTGCTTCCTTAATATGTAAATTAAGTATATTATGTGCTTAATATGAATGTCAATTAGATTAATATATTATGTGCTTAATAGGGCAATTAGCCTGCTAATTGGGTTTTCCTATTGCAAATGGTTATTGAGAAAACACTGTGGGCGATGACCTCAGGAAACGCACACAATTTCTAGGAATAAACCGTGTTGGATCAATGAACAATCACACACGACATTCTCTTGAAAACTATTTGCGTTACGCCACCTTGCGCAAACGTTTTCCTTGAAGTGACTGTGCGGGATGTATATACGAACGGAAACGTTTAGCGGGGTTTGACTGTGTGGGATGTACTTATGACCGAAAATGATTTTGCCTATATAATTGTATTTTTAAACAGTATTTTACGTATAACCGTATTTGGTCGCTCGCCGGTTGCACACGACCTCATTTTGTCGAGCGTGTGTGTGTGCCAAGAGGGCATATCCCCGACGGATTCTCGGTCGTGTGGAAAGGACCCCCCCTATCGCAGTCACTCACTAGGTGACGGTTCCGAACACCGTCGCGGAAAGGGGTTAAAAACCGTTTGTATAGCACCTCGCTGTACCAGTGAACATTGAATGCAAGCATGAGTAGGATAAATCACCATGAACATAAATATCATGGAGGCTATGTTGATTTTGATTCAAGTACATGCGTGTGTGCCAAGTCAAGCCACTTAAATCTTTCAAAGGAGGATACCGTCCTATCATACTACATCATAGCCATTTTAATTTGCATGTTGGCACTCAAGACAAACCATTATAAAGTCCTAGCTAATTAAGCATGGCATGAGTAACTATAATCTCTAATAGTCATTGCAAACATGTTTCATTCATAATAGGATGAATCAGGAACGATGCACTAATCATATTTACAAAAGCAAAATAGGTCGAGTTCGTACCAGCTTTTCTCCATCTCAATCATTTCATCATATATCGTCATTATTGCCTTTCACTTGCACGATCGAACGGCGTGAATAATAATAAGAGTGCACGTGCATTGGACTAAGCTGGAATATGCAAACATTTATTCAAAGGAGAAGACAAGGTAATATGGGCTCTGTGTTAGATCAACAATAATGCATATGAGAGCCACTCAACATTTTCATCGTGGTCTTCTCCTTATGACCAAAGAAAAGGAAAAGAATTTCAAAGAAACACGCTGAAATATTTTTTGGAGTTTTTGTTTTTCTGAACAAAGTAAAACAAGAACGAGAAAAACTATTTACACGGGAAAGCTCCCAACAAGCAAAAAAAAGAACGAGAAATCTTTTTAGGTTTTCTTTTAATACTACAACTAAAGTAAACTAGAAAGAAAAACTAAAAAGAAGCAAGAACTAATCTTTTTTAATTTTCTGAAAGTTTTTCAAACACACAAGAAGAAAGCGAGAAAAGGAAATAAACTAACATGGATAATACAATGAAAAAGTAAGAACACCGACAATTGAAATGAGTGTGTGAACATGATTGTAATGTCGGTGAGAAATACGTACTCCCCTAAGCTTAGGCTTTTGGCCTAAGTTGGTATAGGGCCACCGCTGGCCTGGATAGTATCCAAAGTCGTAGTTGGGGTTGTACTGAGCTGCCACTGCCACTGCCTGAAGGGCTGCAGCGTGGAGGCGAGCGGCCTCCCCCCTCTCTCATACTCGTCTGCCTCCTCTCTAGTTAGAAAGTGTCTCCATTTTACCTGGAAGTTAAAGAAGGCAGGAGCAGGAAGCGTAATAAAGAAGGCGCGCTCCCTGTCAAAGATTAGCCGGTACAAGAGGGCTTGTTCGTTCCTCTCAAGAATCTAATAGCGTACGATAGCATTATAATCAAGGAAAGCAGGTGGTAACTCAATGTCATTTTCCCTTATGGGTACCCCAAGATAATTAGCTAACCGGGTGGCATAAATCCCACCAAAGAAATCTCCATCTTTAGCATTATTATGTAACCGCCTTGCAACAATGGCCCCCAAATTAAATCGTTTATCACCCATTACCGCACAACTTGAGGACACTAAGGTCTGATGCACAAAGGTGGCTATGATCATGTTTACCATTAATGCATCTACCTATAAAGAGAGCAAAATAGTGTATAGCGGGAAAGTGAATGCTCCCAATAGTAGCTTGTGTTACATTTCTAGTTTCTCCCCTCGTGATGCTAGCAAGGAACACGAAACAATCAATTTTACGAGGCTCGCTATAAATGCCCCATTGTGGAATTTTGCATGCAACACTAAAATCTTCTAGGTCCATGGTATAAGATTTATCATAAAGATCAAATAGAACAGTATGAGTATTGCGCTGGGATGTAAACTTAAATCTTCGCACAAATGAATCACTGAGGTGGTAGTGCTGCCGACTCTTATCTGACACAAAATCTTCAAGGCCAGCATTTTGAACGTATGCATCAAATTCCTCCTTAAAACCGGCATGAACCATGAACTGGTCCGACGGCCATTCACACGGCTGCACTAGAGCTTCCCTCGGTGGTTCAAGGTTTGGCTCACGTATTGCAAGCCTTGGGGCCTTCTTCATCGAGGAACCCCCTTGGTATATCTTCCTAAACATTTTTCTTCCTCTGAAAAATTTCTGAAACTTTTAGTGACTCAAAATAGAAGTGAACAAAACTCAACAAGATTGATAACAACTACTCCCACAAGTGTCTAGAGGCTATATCATGCATCAAAACTACCTTGGACCATATAAATTTGACATGCAAGCTCAAGAACAAGGTCACCGCGACAGCAAAAATTTGCAATATATAAAGCACTAGAACAAAAACTAATTGGACCATTGGAGGATTACATACCGAAGAACAATCCCCCAACATAGTTTCGCGAATGGAGCTTTGAGCAAGGAGATCGAAAATGGCAAGAGAATGAGGTAGAATACGGGTTTGAGCAACGGGATGATTTTTTCTGGAGGAAGACGAAGTGGATGGGTGATGGAATAAGTGAGGGGGACCCACATGGGACCCACAAGCCACCCAGGCGCGCCCAGGGGTGGTGGGCGCGCCCTGGTGTGTTTCAGTGCCAAAAATTCTTAAATATTCTATAAAAAATCACACTAAATTTTTAGGGCATTTGGAGAACTTTTAATTTTGGGACATTTTTTATTTCACGGATAATTCAGAAAACAGAGGGATAATAGTATTTTTGCTTTATTTATTCTAAATAACAGAAAGTAAAAAATGGGTGCAGAAAGTTGTGCTTTCTAAATTCATTCATCTCATGCTCATCGAAAGGAATCCATTAACAAGGTTGATTAAGTCTTATTAACAAACTTCTTCTGAATGACATGAAACCGAAGAATTTTTGAACAACACTAGGTTACCTCAACGGGGATATGCATGTCCCCAACAATAAGAATATCATATTTCTTTTTGACAGTAGGAATAGGGAATTCAAAACCTCCAATAGCAATAGTAGAAATTTTTCCAATAGAATTGATGCTATTAACTTGAGATTGTTTCTTCGGAAAGTGTACCGTATGCTCATCACCATTAACATGAAAACTTGCATTGCCCTTGTGGCAATCAATAACAGCCCCTGCAGTATTCAAAAAGGGTCTACCAAGGATGATGGGCATACTGTCGTCCTCGGGTATATCAAGAATAACAAAGTCCGTCAAAATAGTAACATTTGCAACTATGACATGCACATCCTCACAAATACCGATGGGTGTAGCAGTTGATTTATCATCCATTTGCAAACATATTCAGTAGGTATCAACTTATTCAAATCAAGTCTACGATATAAATAGAAAGGCATAACACTAACACCGGCTCCAAGATCACATAAAGCAGTTTAAACATAGTTTGTTTAATGGAGCATGGTATACTTGGTATTCCTGGATCTCCTAGTTTATTTTGTATCCCACTGAGGGAGTCCTGGATTAGGGGGTGTCCGGATGGCCGGACTATGACCTTTGGCCGGACTCCTGGACTATGAAGATACAAGATTGAAGACTTCGTCCCGTGTCCGGATGGGACTTTCCTTGGCATGGAAGGCAAGCTTGGTGATACGGATATGTAGATCTCCTCCCATTTGTAACCGACTCTATGTAACCCTAACCCTCTCCGTGTCTATATAAACCGGAGGGTTTTAGTTCAGAGGATCTAACAACAATAATACCATAGGCTAGCTTCTAGGGTTTAGCCTCTCCGATCTCGTGGTAGATCTACTCTTGTACTACCCATATCATCAATATTAATCAAGCAGAGTAGGGTTTTACCTCCATCGGGAGGGCCCGAACCTGGGTAAAAACATCGTGTCCCTTGTCTCCTGTTACCATCCGCCTAGACGCACAGTTCGGGACCCCCTATCCGAGATCCGCCGGTTTTGACACCGACACCCACCTTTAAATGTGTAATTAGCAAGCATGGTGGAAATTTCAGCTTCCGTTATCTTTCTTTTATTTGTAACAATATCTTTCATATACTTAGCATAAGGAGACATTTTCAGAATATTAGTCAAACTCATACGCAAAAAGACAAGTCTAAGCATTTCAACTAAGCGCTCAAAATCCTCATCATCCTTTTTCTTGGATGGATTAGGAGGAAAGGCCATGGGTTTGTGAACCCATAGTTCTCTTTCTTTACCATGCTTCCTAGCAATGAAGTCTCTCTTATCATATCTTTTATTCTTAGGTTGTGGTTTATCAAGATCAACAATGTGTTCTATCTCGACATCATTATCATTACTAGGTTGAGCATCAACATGAACATCATCATTAACATTATCACTAGGTTCATGTTCATCACCAGATTGTTTCTCAGCATCAGAAATAGAATAGTCATTTGGATTCTTAGGTGTGTCTACAACAAGTTCACTAGAAGCATGCAGAGTCCTATCAGTTTTCTTTTTATTTTTATTACTAGGACTAGGTGCATCAGTATTAATCCTGTGAGAATGTTGATCAACTCTCTTAGGATGGCCCTTAGGATACAAAGGTTCCTCAGTCATTTTACCACCTCTAGTCATAACTCTAACAACATTATCATTCACCTTATTATTCATCTCATTTAGCAAATCATTTTCTGCCTTGAGAACTTGTTCTACTTGAGTTTTTACCATCGAAGCATGTTTACTAATAAGTTTGAGATCATTAACAGTTCTACATATGTAGTCACCCAAGCAGTCAAGCATATAAGCATTGTGTTTCAATTTTCTACTAACATATGCATTGAAATTTTCTTGTTTAACAATAAAGTTATCAAATTCATCCAAGCATTGACTAGCAGACTTATTATAAGGGATATCACCTTCATCAAACCTATATAGAGAGTTTACCTTTACTACCTGTGTCGGGTTATCTAGACCATTTATTTCTTCAATAGGTGGTAAATTCTTAACATCTTCAGCTTTAATACCTTTTTCTTTCATAGATTTCTTTGCCTCTTGCATATCTTAAGGACTGAGGAATAGAATACCTCTTTTCTTCGTAGTTGGCTTAGGAGGTGGTTCGGGAAGAGTCCAATCATTATCATTACTCAATATATTATTCAATAGCACTTCAGCTTGTTGAACAGTCCATTCCCTGAAAACACAACCAGCACAACTATCTAGGTGGTCCCTAGAAGCATCGGTTAGTCCATTATAAAAGATATCAAGTATTTCATTTTTCTTGAGAGGATGATCAGAAAAGCATTAAGTAATTGAGAAGCCCCCCAATCTTGTGGGAGACTCTCTTGTTCAACTTGCACAAAGTTAAATACTTCCTGTAAAGCAACTTGTTTCTTATGTGCAGAAAAATATTTTTCAGAGAAGTAATATATCATATCCTGGGGACTACGCACACAACTAGGAGCAAGAGAATTAAACCATATCTTGGCATCACCCTTTAATGAGAAAGGAAACAACTTAAGAATATAGTAGTAACGAATTTTTTCCTCATGAGAAAATAGGGTAGCTATATCATTCAATTTAGTAAGGTGTGCCACAACAGTTTTAGATTCATAACCATGGAAAGTATCAGATTCAACCAAAGTAATTAACTCAGGATCGACAGAGAATTCATAATCCTTATCAATAACAAAGATAGGTGAAGTAGCAAACTTAGGATCATATTGCATTCTAGCATTCAAAGATTTTTCTTTCCACTTGCATAGTAATTTCTTAAGATCATCTCTATCCTTACGAGCAAGAAAGTCCCTCGCTACCTCTCCATCCATAACATAACCCTCAGGTATATCAGGCAATTCATATCTAGGAGAGCTAGGTCTAGTAGGTGTTTCAAAGTGTTTAGTTTCAATAATTTCATCAGTTTAAGAAATATCATCAGTTTTAGCATTAACTCTAGCAAGTTGTTCATCGAGAAATTCACCCACTGGCAAAATATTATCAAGCAAAGCAGTAGTATCATTATAAGCATCATCCATAGCAGAAGTAGCATCATCAATTTCTTGCAACATATCAGAATGAATAGCAGGTGGTGGTGTCGCAAGCTTACTCAAAATGTAAGGTGAATCAAGTGCGAGAGCTAGATGGCGCTCCTTACCTCCCTCGTAGTAGAGGAAAAAATCTTGGTTTTGTTATCTTTCAAATTACTCATAGTGATCAACAGATATAAATCCCAAGTGACTCAGTGCTATGCTCCCCGGCAACGGCACCGGAAAAGGTCATGATAACCCACAAGTATAGGGGATCGCAACAATTTTTGAGGGTAGAGTATTCAACCCAAATTTATTGATTCGACACAAGGGGATCCAAAGAATATTCTAAAGTATTAGCAGCTGAGTTGTCAATTCGACAACACCTGAAAGACTTAGTGTCTATAGCAAAGTTTTTAGTTGCTAAGTAGTATGGAAGTAACGGTAACGGTGGCAAAAGTAACACTAGCAGTTTTGTAATGATTATAGCAGTAGCAACGGAAAAGTAACTTAGCAAAGTCAATATGTGAAAAGCTCATAGGCAACAGATCAGTGTTGTATAATTATGTCGGATGGCATTAATCATGCAACAGTTATAACCTAGGGTGACACAGAACTAGCTCCAATTCATCAATATAATGTAGGCATATATTCTGAATATAGTCATACATGCTTATAGAAAAGAACTTGCATGACATCTTTTGTCCTACCCTCCCATGGCAGCGGGGTCCTAATGGAAACTAAAGTATATTAATGCCTCCTTTTAATAGAGAACCGGACCAAAGCATTAACACTTAGTGAATACATGAACTCCTCAAACTACGGTAATCACTAGAAAGAATCCCAATTATTGTCACCTTGGGGTATGAAGATCATAACACCTAATAGGTGTCTACAACTTGCAAGATAGGATCAAGAACACAAATATATTCATGAAAACATAATAGGTTCAGATCTGAAATCATGGCACTCGGGCCCTAGTGACAAGCATTAAGCATAGCAAAGTCGTAGCAACATCAATCTCAGAACATAGTGGATACTAGGGATCAAACCCTAACAAAACTAACTCGATTACATGATAAATCTCATCCAACCCATCATCGTCCAGCAAGCCTACAAAGGAATTTCTCACGCACGGCAGTGAGCATCATGAAATTGGTGATGGAGGAAGGTTGGTGTTGATGATGGCGATGAATCCCCCTCTCCGGAGCCCCGAATGGACTCCAGATCTGCCCTCCCGATGAAGAACATGAGTGGTGGCGGCTCCGTATCGTAAAACACGATGAATCCTTCTCCTTGATTTTTTTCTCCCTGAATAGGGTTATATGGAGTTGGAGTTGAGGTCGGAGGGGCTCCAGGGGGGCCACAAGCATGTAGGCCGTGCCCCAGGGGGGTGGGCGCGCCCCAGGGCTTGTGGCATCTGGGTGGCCCCTCTCTGGTTGATTCTTTCACCAATATTTTTTATATATTCCAAAAATATTTTCCGTAAATTTTCAAGTTAATCCGAGAAATTTTATTTCTGCACAAAAATAACACCATAGCAATTCTGGTGAAAATAGCGTCAGTCCGGGTTAGTTCCATTCAAATCATGCAAATTAGAGTTCAAAACAAGGGCAAAAGAGTTTGGAAAAGTAGATACAATGTAGACGTATCAGCTGCCGACTTTGTGTCAAGAGGCGCTACACTTGGCTATTCGGATGGCGAGTTGTTGGTCGGTGAGAACGACCACGGCGAGACTAGGTCTATCCTCGAGCTTTTTGACGAGAAGTTGGGTGGGTACTCAGATGAGGAAGAGTACCCGGCATCTTAAGCGTCGCGTCGTTATGCAGCTGTCTACATGGCAGGGAACCCAAACCCAGCCTAGCTACGACGCTCAAGGAAACCTGGTCACAACCCCGCCAAATGCATCCTCGAGCCAAAACCCAGTTCTTGGCATGCCGGATCAGTTAACTAACGTCATGGAAGTTGCGACATACATGGTTGTAGGAGCCGGCACATAGATCTCAGGAGCATAGGCGCTGGCAGCAACATCAGCGGCACTCTCCCTGCAAACCCAGTTACTTCGGAGAACTAGGATGCCCGAAAGGCAGAGATCGAGAAGTGTCGTGAACACCTAGCCAAAGTTCAAGAGGGTTTTAATGTAGAAAATGCATGTCTCACGACAGTCCGGAACAACGTCCTTTAGGAGTCCCAACGTTTGGAGAACAATGTAATTCATCTTGGTTTTCACTAGGCAGAGCTGGCCATGGTACAACAAAGAAGGCACCAAAGCCGGTTTCGAGTCGGGTTAGAGCCACCGATGCTTTTCCAGACGCCACAAGACCCTTCTCTCCATACTATACCAGGAGCCGGCACGGGTGCGCCTGATGTGACGACCGGCATGCCCCAACCGGCTCAAGGTGTCGTACCCCTAAACACAAACCATCTCCAGCAGCAGCCGCAACCGGCTCCACGGGAGTACCAGCCGTAGCAGCAAATTCGGCCACCACAACAGCAGCCGACTTTCCAACATGCAATCCTGCAGTAGTTCGTTGATGCGTCTCCATCATGTATACTTTTCCAAACACTTTTGCTCTTGTTTGGGACTCTAATTTTCATGATTTGAATGAAACTAACCCGGACTGACGCTATTTTCAGCAGAACTACCATGGTGTTATTAATAAAAGTTCTCGGAATCGGGTGGAACTTTGTGGAGAATTTTTATTGAATAAACAAAACATACCGGAACGAAGATCTACCGAAGGGCACGCCAGTTGCTCACAAGGCAACATGGCCTGCCTACCCCCTAGGGCACGCATACGATGCCTTGTGGGTCCCAGAAGCGGCAGTCTAACCTAATTCCAAGCCTATAAATTATGTTTCCCTAAGAAAAAAAGGAGAAGAAGTTTCATCGCGTTTTATGATAAGGAGCCCCCGCCACCTCATGTTCTTCATCAGGAGGGCTGTTCTGGATTCTGTTCGGGGCTCTAGAGAGGGGGATTCGTCGCCATCGTCATCACCAAAACCTTCTTCATCGATGCGCACCGCCGAGAGTCTGTAATTCCTTCGTAGGCTTGCTGGACGGTGATGGACTTCGATGAGATTTGTCATGTAATCAAGTAAATTTATAAGGGCTTGATCCCTAGTATCCACTATTTTCTGAGATTGATGTTGCTATGACTTTGCTATGCTTAATCCTTGTCACTAGGGCCCAAGTGCCATTATTTCATATCTGAACCCTCTATGTTTTCATGAATATATTTGAGTTCTTGAGCCTATCTACAAGTTGTATCCACTTGTTATTGTTCTGATCCGTAGACCCCAAAGTGACAATAGTTGGGATACACTCCGGGGATGACTGTAATTCGAGGAGTTCATGTATTCACTATGTGTTAATGCTTTGTTCCGGTTCTCTATTAAAAGGAGCCCTTAATATCCCTTAGTTTCCTTATGGACTCCGCTGCCACGGGAGGGTAGGACAAAAGATGTCATGCAAGTTCTTATTATAAGCACATATGACTATATACGGAATACATGCCTACATTATATTGATGAATTGGAGCTACTTTATATCGCCCTAGGTTGTGACTGTTACATGATGAATGCCATCCAACAAAAATATACATTGTTGATCCAGTGCCCATGCTTTGCTCATATTGATCTTTGCTAACTTACTACTATTGTTGCTGCTGTTACAATCACTACAAAACTACTACTGTTAGTATCACTGTTACTATTGCTACTATTACCGCTGTAATCAAACTATCATACTGTTGTGCTACTAAAAACTTTGTTGTGGATATTTAGTTCTTTAGGTGTGGTTGAATTGACAACAATATAACAATCACATCGAATGCCTTGACCTACATCTCTCATGAATTACTTTCAACTCCTACCGAGGGACTTTACTGGAGATGATATTCACTAGGTTCTTTCTTGTCACAGCAAGGGTGCTAAAGATAATGGGGGTTGCCCTACATTTATTTCACAAAAATGAATGGTTTATTGATCAGTGCCGGTGTCGGGGGAAATAAACATGGGTGTATATTTTCTGCTGACTCGTGCACGGACGATGTAGCCCACAGACACAAGAACAAGATTATAGCACCAAGGTCAGAATGGTGCACAAGGAATCAGCTCTTCGAAGGACCAACATGCAGCACAAAAAGACCAAAACTATCCATAAGAGCAAGATATCGCTAAGGGAAAAGCCTCCATTGCCAGGCAGGCGAGCCTGGAAAGGATGGGGTCACCCCCAGAAGCAAGCCTCCAGGCCATCCCAGCAGGGCCTGCCAAGACTCGCGGAAGCAGCACCACCTCACCACACCACCTCACCATGACGCACGTTGTCGATCGGTGCGGTGTCAAGCTCCAAAGTGACTGAGTGGCTGCTGTTCGCCACATGGCAGCCACTTTCTACAGGAAATACCTACATGTGACACCCGTCCTGCGACGTGTCGAGCGAGCAGATGCGAAGCTGGCAAAATAGCCCGGCAGGGCCTGCCGGGCAAGCTACGATATGACATTGAGCAGCGCATTTAATGCGCTCTGTCAGCCTGCAGAGTTAGGTATGATAGCATTGTTTGCTATTATCTAATCAGTGCATAATGACTGATTTGCCACGGTGGTGACCACTTTGTGTATAAAAGGAGGCCCAAGGCAACCGTAGAAGGGGTTAGCAAATCCACCCCCTCACATATTCATACACGCATAGCCGTTTCGCCCCGAGGCAACCCTGCCGAGCAAGCGTGTTGCGCTCACCTCCATTTGTCCACCATCAATCCACCAAAGCAGGAGTAGGGTTTTGCGCCTCACGGCGGACCGAACCTGGGTAAAGACTACCTGTGTGATCTATGTCGTGTTGTTCGATGCCCCTCTGCTCTTTGTGCAACGTGCCATCCCCCCGCCAAACCAGCGAGGGACTCTTGGTCCCATAGGTGGCTGTGGTTTCCCGCGACATCTTTGGCGCGCCACATAGGGGGTGGCCTTGCACGAACCTGAAGGCGTGAGTGGTGCGTCGTATTCGTTGCAGCCCAGCCGAAGCTTTTTGCTTCAGTGGCGCCCGTGGAGACGTAAAGATAGAGCGGGGGAACGGGGTCCGTCCCCGCACTTGCTTTGTTCGTCATCTCGTCCCACCATGGTCGCAGCTACGGTGAAGATTGGTGCCGGCGGCGATATGCTCCTCCTAGGAGGCCTAGGCGGCGTTACCATCGCTCGGGCTCCGGTCATGGAGAAAGGGCAAGACGCGCGGGAACGAGGTTCCTCTTTTCCATCTCTGTCCTCCCTCGGGAATCGAGCTGCTCTAGCCCTGGCATCTTCAATGTCGATGAGTACAGTGAGATACTCAGTTCAGCATTTACCCTGCTTGGGAAAATCCTGAGTAAAATGCTGGTACGAATCCATTGGTCGATGCCCCGGCAAGTGCGCTCTGCCAAGGCCGTCCGCACTGGCGAGATCCATGCGACAGTTGTTGCCGGGTTGCTCGAAAGGAGTGGGGGAGAGGAAGAGGGACCGAAAGAGCCCGACACCATATCCCACCGCCCGCCAGACACGCATGACATGTATTGGTCCCTGCCGGGACCGGTTAGCAGCACGCCTGCGAGGACGCTGATCCAAGATCGGCTCGGGAGCTTAAGGTCCAGCCGCAAGCCAATCCGCCTCGGGCTGCGCTACCTCACCAACTTCCTCATCCTCTTAAAGCTCTGCTACCGCGCTGGCAAGAGCATCTAGCCCGGAAGTCCCGTTATCGGCAGGATCATCCCTGGCAAGATCTTCCCCGACAGCCTCTTCCGTGGCCTGCGCCTTGCCACCACCATGAGAGGAACTCTCATCCTCAGCTTTCCTTTTCCCCTTCCCGGCCTTTGCGGCCCTTGCCATCTCCGCGATGCGGGCAGCCTTGTCCTCCTCAATCCTCCTCCTGATATACGCTACCTTCACGAATGAGGTGCGTTTGTACATACCAGCCTCAATCCTGGCGACCTTCTCCACCAGGGCACTTGACCACTCTAGTTCTTCGTCAAGAGTAGGCAGCCGCCAACCACCTGCCACTCCATGAGTGTTGCAATCCGGCATACACTTCAGCATCTGATCTCAGGCATAATTGACATTCAGAGGGATGATGGTTGCCGGGAGCTTTAACAGCTCAAGCGGAAAACAATCGACGATAGCCAAAGCGTGGCCATAAATAGACAAGTTATTGGCCAAACCTGGGAGCAATCTCATCCTTTCCCCAGCATCGCCATACAACCAGGTGGGTGTGTCTCTATTCTGCAGTGGCGAGATACGGCGGAGGAGAAAATCTACCCCCACATGCTCTATGGTTAGCTCGGCAGTCTTCAGGTGGGTGATCCTGTTTATTGCCGGGCGAAGCCTATCGTTGGTTGATATGTCACCAACGTATCTATAATTTTTGATTGCTCCATGCTATATTATCTTCTGTTTTGGAAATTATTGGGCTTTATTATTCACTTCTATATTATTTTTGGGACTAACCTATTAACCGGAGGCCCAGCCCAGAATTGTCGTTTTTTGCCTATTTCAGAGTTCCGCAGAAAAAGAATATCAAACGGAGTCCAAACGGAAGGAAACCTTCAGGAGCGTGATTTTTGGAACGGACAAGATCCATGAGACTTGGACCCTACGTAAGAGAAGCTTCCAGGAGGCCACTGTTGGGGAACGTAGTAATTTCTAAAAAATTCCTACGCACACGCAAGATCATGGTGATGCATAGCAACGAGAGGGGAGAGTGTTGTCCACGTACCCTCGTAGACCGAAAGCGGAAGCATTAGCACAATGCGGTTGATGTAATCGTACGCCTTCACGATCCGACCGATCAAGTACCGAACGTACAACACCTCCGAGTTCAGCACACGTTCAGCCCGATGACGTCCCTCGAACTCCGATCCAGCCGAGTGTTGAGGGAGAGTTTCGTCAGCACGACGGCATGGTGACGATGTTGATGTTCTACCGACGCAGGGCTTCGCCTAAGCACCGCTACAGTATTATCGAGGTGGACTATGGTGGAGGGGGGCACCACACACGGCTAAAAGATCAACTTGATCAATTGTTGTGTCTATGGGGTGCCCCCTACCCCTGTATATAAAGGAGCAAGGGGGGTGCGGCCGTCCATAGGAGGAGGCGCGCCGGAGGAGTCCTACTCCCATCGAGAGTAGGACTCCCCCCCCCCCTTTCCTAGTTGGATTAGGACTTGGGAGGGGGAAGGAGTGGAGAAGGAAGGAAGGGGGGCGCCGCCCCCCCTCCTTGTCCTATTTGGACTAGGGGGGAGGGGCGTGCGGCCCAGCCCTTGCCTCCTCTCCTCTCTTCCACCTAGGCCACTAAGGCCCATTAAGTTCCCGGGGGGTTCCGGTAACCTCCCGGTACTCTGGTAAAATCCCGATTTCACCCGGAACACTTCCGATATCCAAACACAGGCTTCCAATATATCAATCTTCATGTCTCGACCATTTCGAGACTCCTCGTCATGTCCGTGATCACATCCGGGACTCCGAACAACCTTCAGTACATCAAAACATATAAAATCATAATATAACTGTCATCGTAACGTTAAGCGTGCGGACCCTACGGGTTCGAGAACTATGTAGACATGACCGAGACTCGTCTCCGGTCAATAAACAATAGCGGAACCTGGATGCTCATATTGGCTCCCACATATTATACGAAGATCTTTATCGGTCAGACCGCATAACAACATACGTTGTCCCCTTTGTCATCGGTATGTTACTTGCCCGAGATTCGATCGTCGGTATCTCAATACCTAGTTCAATCTCGTTACCGGCAAGTTTCTCTACTCGTTCCGTAATACATCATCTTACAACTAACTCATTAGTTGCAATGCTTGCAAGGCTTAAGTGATGTGCATTACCGAGAGGGCCCAGAGATACCTCTCCGACAATCGGAGTGACAAATCCTAATCTCGAAATACGCCAACCCAACATGTACCTTTGGAGACACCTGTAGAGCTCCTTTATAATCACCCAGCTACGTTGTGACGTTTGGTAGCACACAAAGTGTTCCTCCGGTAAACAGGAGTTGCATAATCTCATAGTCATAGGAACATGTTTAAGTCATGAAGAAAGCAATAGCAACATACTAAACAATCGTGTGCTAAGCTAACGGAATGGGTCATGTCAATCACATCATTCTCCTAATGATGTGATCCCGTTAATCAAATGACAACTCATGTCTATGGCTAGGAAACATAACCATCTTTGATCAACAAGCTAGTCAAGTAGAGGCATACTAGTGACACTCTGTTTGTCTATGTATTCACACATGTATTGTGTTTCCGGTTAATACAATTCTAGCATGAATAATAAACATTTATCATGATATAAGGAAATAAATAATAATTTTATTATTGCCTCTAGGGCATATTCCTTCAGTCTCCCACTTGCACTAGAGTCAATAATCTAGATTACACAATAATGATTCTAACACCCATGGAGCCTTGGTGATGATCATGTTTTGCTCGTGGAAGAGGCTTAGTCAATGGGTCTGCAACATTCAGATCCGTATGTATCTTGCAAATCTCTATGTCTCCCACCTGGACTAGATCCCGGATGGAATTGAAGCGTCTCTTGATGTGCTTGGTTCTCTTGTGAAATCTGGATTCCTTCGCCAAGGCTATTGCTCCAGTATTGTCACAAAAGACTTTCTTTGGACCCGATGCACTAGGTATGACACCTAGATCGGATATGAACTCCTTTATCCAGACTCCTTCATTTGCTGCTTCCGAAGCAGCTATGTACTCCGCTTCACACGTAGATCCCGCCACGATGCTTTGTTTAGAATTGCACCAACTGACAGCACCACCGTTCAATGTAAACATGTATCCGGCTTGCGATTTAGAATCGTCCAGATCAGTGTCAAAGCTTGCATCAACGTAAGCATTTACGATGAGCTCTTTGTCACCTCCCTAAACGAGAAACATATCCTTAGTACTTTTCAGGTATTTCAGGATGTTCTTGACCGCTGTCCAGTGATCCACTCCTGGATTACTTTGGTACCTCCCTGCTAGACTTATAGCAAGGCACACATCAGTCCGGTACACAGATTGCATACATGATAGAGCCTATGGCTGAAGGATAGGAACATCTTTCATTTTCTCTCTATCTTCCGCAGTTGGTCGGGCATTGAGTCTTACTCAACTTCACACCTTGTAACACGTGCAAGAACCCTTTCTTTGCTTGATCCATTTTGAACTTCTTCAAAACTTTGTCAAGGTATGTGCTTTGTGAAAGTCCAATTAAGCGTCTTGATCTATCTCTATAGATCTTAATGCCCAATATATAAGCAGCTTCACCGAGGTCTTTCATTGAAAAACTCTTATTCAAGTATCCCTTTATGTTATCCAGAAATTCTATATCATTTCCAATCAGCAATATGTCATCCACATATAATATTAGAAATGCTATAGAGCTCCCACTCACTTTCTTCTAAATACAGGCTTCTCCAAAAGTCTGTACAAAACCAAATGCTTTGATCACGCTATCAAAGCGTTTATTCCAACTCCGAGAGGCTTGCACCAGTCCATAAATGGATCACTGGAGCTTGCACACTTTGTTAGCTCCCTTTGGATCGACAAAACCTTACGGTTGCATCATATACAACTCTTCTTCCAGAAATCCATTCAGGAATGCAGTTTTGACATCCATTTGTCAAATTTCATAATAATAAAATGCGGCAATTGCTAACATGATTTGGACAGACTTAAGAATCGCTACGGGTGAGAAGGTCTCATCGTAGTAAATCCCTTGAACTTTTCGAAAACCTTTCACAACAAGTCGAGCTTTGTAGACAGTAACATTGCCGTCAGTGTCAGTCTTCTTCTTGAAGATCCATTTATTCTCAATTGCTTGCCGATCATCGGGCAAGTCAACCAAAGTCCATACTTTGTTCTCATACATGGATCCCATCTCAGATTTCATGGCCTCAAGCCATTTTGCGGAATCTGGGCTCACCATCGCTTCTTCATAGTTCATAGGTTCATCATGATCTAGTAGCATGACTTCCAGAACAGGATTACCATACCACTCTGGTGTGGATCTTACTCTGGTTGATCTACGAGGCTCAGTAGTAACTTGATCTGAAGTTTCATGAACATCATCATTAACTTGCTCACTAATTGGTGTAGGTGTCACAGAAACCGGTTTCTGTGACGAACTACTTTCCAATAAGGGAGCAGGTACAGTTACCTCATCAAGTTCTACTTTCCTCCCACTCACTTCTTTCGAGAGAAACTCCTTCCCTAGAAAGTTTCCGAATTTAGCAACAAAAGTCTTGCCTTCGGATCTATGATAGAAGGTGTACCCAATAGTCTCCTTTGGGTATCCTATGAAGACACATTTCTCTGATTTGGGTTCGAGCTTATCAGGTTGAAGCTTTTTCACATAAGCATCGCAGCCCCAAACTTTCAGAAACGACAACTTTGGAATCTTGCCAAACCATAGTTCATAAGGTGTCATCTCAACGGATTTTGATGGTGTCCTATTTAACGTGAATGCGGCCATCTCTAAAGCATAACCCCAAAACGATAGCGGTAAATCTGTAAGAGACATCATAGATCGCACCATATCTAGTAAAGTGCGATTTCAACGTTCGGACACACCATTAGGTTGTGGTGTTTCTGGGTGGCGTGAGTTGCGAAACTATTCCGCATTGTTTCAAATGTACATCAAACTCGTAACTCAAATATTCTCCTCCACGATCAGATCGTAGAAACTTTATTTTCTTGTTATGATGATTTTCAACTTCACTCTGAAATTCTTTGAACTTTTCAAATGTTTCAGACTTATGTTTCATTAAGTAGATATACCTATATCTGCTTAAGTCATCTGTGAAGGTGAGAAAATAACGATATCCGCCACAAGCCTCAACATTCATCGGACCACATACATCTGTATGTATGATTTCCAACAAATCTGTTGCTCTCTCCATAGTACCGGAGAATGGCGTTTTAGTCATCTTGCCCATGAGGCACGGTTCATAAGTACCAAGTGATTCATAATCAAGTGGTTCCAAAAGTCCATCAGTATGGAGTTTCTTCATGCGCTTTACAACGATATGACCTAAACGGCAGTGCCACAAATAAGTTGCACTATCATTATCAACTCTGCATCTTTTGGCTTCAACATTATGAATATGTGTGTCACTACTATCGAGATTCAATAAGAATAGACCACTCTGCAAGGGTGCATGACCATAAAAGATATTACTCATATAAATAGAACAACCATTATTCTCTGATTTAAATGAATAACCGTCTCGCATCAAACAAGATCCAGATATAATGTTCATGCTCAACGCGGCACCAAATAACAATTATTTAGGTCTAATACTAATCACGAAGGTAGATGTAGAGGTAGCGTCGACTGCGATCACATTAACTTTGGAACCATTTACCACGCGCATCGTCACCTCGCCCTTAGCCAATCTTCGCTTAATCCAGTAGCCCCGCTTCGAGTTGCAAATATTAGCAATGTAACCAGATCAAATACCCATGTGCTATCATGCGAGCATTAGTAAGGTACACATCAATAGCATGTATATCACATATACCTTTGTTCACCTTGCCATCCTTCTTATCCGCCAAATACTTGGGGCAGTTCCGCTTCCAAAGGACTGTTTGCTTGTAGTAGAAGCACTCAGTTTCAGGCTTAGGTCCAGACTTGGGTTTCTTCTCTTGAGCAGCAACTTGCTTACTGTTCTTCTTGAAGTTCCCCTTCTTCTTCCCCTTTGCCCTTTTTGTGGTCTTGTTAACCATCATGCTCCTTCTTAATTTCTATCTCCGTAGCCTTTAGCATTGCGAAGAGCTCGGGAATTGTCTTATCCATCCCTTGCATGTTATAGTTCATCACGAAGCTCTTGTAGCTTGGTGGCAGTGATTGGAGAATTCTGTCAATGACGCTATCATCCGTAAGATTAAGTCCCAGTTGAATCAAGTGATTATTATACCCAGACATCTTGAGTATATGCTCACCGACATAACTATTCTCCTCCATCTTGCAAACAGTAGAACTTATTGGAGACTTCATATCTCCCAATCCGCATTTGCTTGAAATATTAACTTCAACTCCTGGAACATCTCATATGCTCCATGACGCTCAAAGCGTCGTTGAAGACCCGGTTCTAAGCCGTAAAGCATGGCACATCGAACTATTGAGTAGTCATCGACTTTTGCTCGCCAGACGTCCATAACATCCGGTGTTGCTCCTGCAGACACTGGCACCCAGCGGTGCTTCCAGGCGTAATTCTTCCGTGCAGCAATGAGGATAATCCTCAAGTTACGGACCCGATCCGTAATTGCTACCATCATCTTTCAACTTTGCTTTCTCAAGGAATGCATTAAAATTCAACGGAACAACAACACGGGCCATCTATCTACAATCAACATAGACAAGCAAGATACTATCAGGTACTAAGTTCATGATAAATTTAATCAATTAATCATATTACTTAAGAACTCCCACTTAGATAGACATTCCTCTAATCCTCTAAGTGATCACGTGATCCAAATCAACTAAACCATGTCCGATCATCACGTGAGATGGAGTAGTTTCAATGGTGAACATCACTATGTTGATCATATCTACTATATGATTCACGCCGACCTTTCGGTCTCCGTGTTCCGAGGCCATATCTGTTATATGCTAGGCTCGTCAAGTTTAACCTGAGTATTCATGTGCAACTGTTTTACACCCGTTGTATTTGAACGTAGAGCCTATCACACCCGATCATCACGTGGTGTCTCAAAGACGAAGAACTTTCGCAACGGTGCATACTCGTGGAGAACACTTATACTTTGATAATTTAGTGAGTGATAATCTTATAATGCTACCGTCAATCAAAGCAAGATAAGATGCATAAAAGATAAACATCACATGTAATCAATATAAGTGATATGATATGGCCATCATCATCTTGTGCTTGTGATCTCCATCTCCGAAGCACCTCCATGATCACCATCATCACCAGCGCGACACCTTGATCTCCATCATAGCATCGTTGTCGTCTCGCCAATCTTATGCTTCTACGACTATCGCTACCGCTTAGTGATAAAGTAAAGCATTACAGGGCGATTGCATTGCATACAATAAAGCGACAACCGTATGGCTCCTGCCATTGCCGATAACTTCGCCATACAAAACATGATCATCTCATACAATAAAATTTAGCATCATGTCTTGACCATATCACATCACAACATGCCCTGCAAAAACAAGTTAGACGTCCTCTACTTTGTTGTTGAAAGTTTTACGTGGTTGCCTACGCATCAAAAACCACAACGATAGTTTGTCAAGTTGGTGTTGTTTTAACCTTCGCAAGGACCAGGCATAGCCACACTCGGTTCAACTAAAGTTGGAGAAACTGACACCCGCCAGCCACCTATGTGCAAAGCACGTCGGTAGAACCAGTCTCGCGTAAGCGTACGCGTAATGTCGGTCTGGGACGCTTCATCCAACAATACCGCCGAACCAAAGTATGACATGCTGGTAAGCAGTATGACTTATATCGCCCACAACTCACTTGTGTTCTGCTCGTGCATATGACATCTACGCATAAAACCAGGCTCGGATGCCACTGTTGGGGAACGTAGTAATTTCAAAAACTTCATACGCATTAACGCAAGATCATGGTGATGCATAGCAACGATAGGGGAGAGTGTTGTCCACGTACCCTCGTAGACCGAAAGCGGAAGCGTCAGCACAACGCGGTTGATGTAGTCGTACGTCTTCACGATCCGACCGATCAAGTACCTAACGTACGGCACCTCCGAGTTCAGCACACGTTCAGCACACGTTCAGCCCGATGACGTCCCTCGAACTCCGATCCAGCCGAGTGTTGACGGAGATTTTCGTCAGCACGACGGCGTGGTGACGATGTTGATGTTCTACCGACGCAGGCTTCGCCTAAGCACCGCCACAGATATCGAGGTGGACTATGGTGGAGGGAGGCACCGCACACGGCTAAAAGATCAACATGATCAATTGTTGTGTCTATGGGGGTGCCCCTGCCCTCGTATATAAAGGAGCAAGGGGGGTGCGGCCGGCCATAGGAGGAGGCACGCCGGAGGAGTCCTACTCCCACCGGGAGTAGGACTCCCCTCCCCCCTTTCCTAGTTGGATTAGGACTTGGGAGGGGGAAGGAGTGGAGGAGAAGGAATGAAGGGGGGGGCGCCGCCCCCCTCTCCTTGTCCTATTCGGACTAGTGGGGGAGGGGCGCGCGGCCCAGCCCTTGCCTCTTCTCCTCTCTTCCACCTAGGCCCACTAAGGCCCATTAAGTTCCCGCGGGGTTCCGGTAACCTCCCGGTACTCCGGTAAAATCCCGATTTCACCCGGAACACTTCCGATATCCAAACATAGGCTTCCAATATATCAATCTTCATGTCTCGACCATTTCGAGACTCCTCGTCATGTCCGTGATCACATCCGGGACTCCGAACAACCTTAGTTACATCAAAACATATAAACTCATAATATAACTGTCATCGAAACATTAAGTGTGCGGACCCTACGGGTTTGAGAACTATTTAGACATGACCGAGGCTCGTCTCCGGTCAATAACCAATAGCGGAACCTGGATGCTCATATTGGCTCCCACATATTCTATGAAGATCTTTATCGGTTAGACCGCATAACAACATAAGTTGTTCCCTTTGTCATCGGTATGTTACTTGCCCGAGATTCGATCGTCGGTATGTCAATACCTAGTTCAATCTCGTTACCTGCAAGTCTCTTTACTTGTTCCATAATACATCATCTCACAACTAACTCATTGGTTGCAATGCTTGCAAGGCTTAAGTGATGTGCATTGCTAAGAGGGCCCAGAGATACCTCTCCGACAATCGGAGTGACAAATCATAATCTCGAAATATGCCAACCCAACATGTATCTTTGGAGACACCTGTAGAGATCCTTTATAATCACCCAGTTACGTTGTGATGTTTGGTAGCACACAAAGTGTTCCTTCGGTAAACGGGAGTTGCATAATTTCATAGTCATAGGAACATGTATAAGTCATGAAGAAAGCAATAGCAACATACTAAACGATCGTGTGCTGGGTCATGTCAATCACATCATTCTCCTAATGATGTGATCCCGTTAATCAAATGACAACTCATGTCTATGGCTAGGAAACATAACCATATCAACAAGCTAGTCAAGTAGAGGCATACTAGTGACACTCTGTTTGTCTATGTATTCACACATGTATTATGTTTCCGGTTAATACAATTCTAGCATGAATAATAAACATTTATCATGATATAAGGAAATAAATAATAACTTTATTATTGCCTCTAGGGCATATTTCCTTCAGCCACGAGGTAGGGGGCGCGCCTACCCCCCCAGGGCGCGCCCTCCACCCTCGTGGCCCCCCTGTTGCTCCACCGACGTACTCCTTCCTCCTATATATACCTACGTACCCCCAAACGATCAGAACAGGAGCCAAAAACCTAATTCCACTGCCGCAACCTTCTGTACCCACGAGATCCCATCTTGGGGCCTGTTCCGAGCTCTACCGAGGGGGCATCCATCTCGGAGGGCTTCTACATCAACACCATAGCCTCTCGATGAAGTGTGAGTAGTTTACCTCAGACCTTCGGGTCCATAGTTATTTGCTATATGGCTTCTTCTCTCTTTTGGATCTCAATACAATGTTCTCCCCTCTCTCGTGGAGATCTATTCGATGTAATCTTCTTTTTGCGGTGTGTTTGTTGAGACCGATGAATTGTGGGTTTATGATCAAGAATATCTATGAACAATATTTGAATCTTCTCTGAATTATTTTATGTATGATTGGTTATCTTTGCAAGTCTCTTGAATTATCGGTTTGGTTTGGCCTACTAGATTGATCTTTCTTGCAATGGGAGAAGTGCTTAGCTTTGGGTTCAATCTTGCGGTGTCCTTTCCTAGTGATGAGGGACAACAAGGCACGATTGTATTGTTGCCATCGAGGATAACAAGATGGGGTTTTTATCATATTGCATGAATTTATCCTCCACATCATGTCATCTTGCTTAAGGCGTTACTGCTTTTCATGAACTTAATACTTAGATGCATGCTGGATAGCGGTCGATGATTGGAGTAATAGTAGTAGATGCAGTGTGAGTCGGTCTACTTGTCTCGCACGTGATGCCTATATACATGATCATACCTAGATATTCTCATAACTATGCTCAATTCATCAATTGATCAACAAGAATTGCTCACCCACTGTAAAATACTTATGCTCTTGAGAGAAGCCACTAGTGAAACCTATGGCCCCCGGGTCTATCTTCATCATATTAATCTTCCAACACTTAGTTATTTCCTTTGCTTTTACTTTGCTTTTATTTTACTTTGCATCTTATCATAAAAATACCAAAAATATTATCCTACCATATCTATCAGATCTCACTCTAGTAACTGACCGTGAAGGGATTGACAACCCCTTACCATGTTGGTTGCGAGGATTTATTTGTTTTGTGTAGGTACGAGGGACTCGCGCGTAGCCTCCTACTGGATTGATACCTTGGTTCTCAAAAACTGAGGGAAATACTTACGCTACTTTGCTGCATCACCCTTTCCTCTTCAAGGGAAAACCAACGCAGTGCTCAAGAGGTAGCATTGGTGAAGTCAAATGTGCTCCATTCCTTCCGCACTTGATACACATTGTCCTTGCTTCGTGGAACTCTGGGGCTTCCTCATCCTGGATCCAACACCAGTCTCCTCTCCACTCATCCCACCTCTCATGCTGCTTACCAGGAATATACTCCAATTCTTCCTCATCATCCGAGGCATCCAACTGATGTTCCCGGAGCAGTGAACTTTGCTCTCCGCCCGCAGGACAAAGTAATGCCTGAACAGATCTACATTGGGGGCGACTCCGATGAAATTCTCGCACAAATGAGCAAAAATGGCCATGGTCGCCATTGCATTCGGCGTGAAGTCGAGAAGGTGGAATCCGTAAATCATCATGATCGCCTCAAAGAAATCAGAGAAAGGGGGACAAAGGCCACAGATAAAATAAGCGCAGAAGGATCAGTATGAATTGGGCGGATCTTCTTTCCCCTCCACCAAAACCGTGGGCACTCCATGCCCTTTCGGGACTTCCCTCCCCACAGGTATCCATACCTTGCTTGTAGAACCGGGCCATCCAGATTCGACGGGAAGAAGATGATACGTCTCCATCGTATCTACTTTTCCAAACACTTTTGCCCTTGTTTTGGACTCTAACTTGCATGATTTGAATAGAACTAACCCGGACTGACGCTGTTTTCAGCAGAATTGCCATGGTGTTATTTTTGTGCGGAAATAGAAGTTCTCGGAATGACCTGAAACTTCACGGAGAATATTTTTGGAATATATGAAAAATCATGGCGAAGAATCAAGACCAGGGGCCCACACCGTCCCACGAGGGTGGGGCGCTACCGCCTCGTGGGCCCCCTGGAGCTCCACCGACCTCAACTCCAACTCTATATATTCACGTTCGGGGAGAAAGAAATCAGAGAGAAGGATTCATCGCGTTTTACGATACAGAGCCACCGCCAAGCCCTAATCTCTCTCGGGAGGGCTGATCTAGAGTTCGTTCGGGGCTCCGGAGAGGGGAATCCGTCGCCATCGTCATCATCAACCTTCCTCCATCACCAATTCCATGATGCTCACCGCCGTGCGTGAGAAATTCCATCGTAGGCTTGCTGGACGGTGATGGGTTGGATGAGATTTATCATGTAATCGAGTTAGTTTTGTTAGGGTTTGATCCCCAGTATCCATTATGTTCTGAGATTGATGTTGCTATGACATTGCTATGCTTAATGCTTGTCACTAGGGCCTGAGTGCCATGATTTCAGATTTGAACCTATTATGTTTTCATGAATATATGTGAGTTCTTGACCCTATCTTGCAAGTCAATAGTCACCTACTATGTGTTATGATCCGGTAACCCCGAAGTGACAATAATCGGGACCACTCCGGTGATGACCATAGTTTGAGGAGTTCATGTATTCACTAAGTGTTAATGCTTTGGTCCGGTACTCTATTAAAAGGAGGCCTTAATATCCCTTAGTTTATAATAGGATCCCACTGCCACGGGAGGGTAGTACAAAAGATGTCATGCAAGTTATTTTCCATAAGCATGTATGACTATATTCGGAATACATGCCTACATTACATTGATGAATTGGAGCTAGTTCTGTGTCACCCTATGTGTTAACTGTTGCATGAGGAATCACATCCGACATAATTATCCATCACTGATCCAATGCCTACGAGCTTTTCACATATTGATCTTTGCTTAGTTACTTTACCGTTGCCACTGTTACAATTACTACAAAACTGCTACTGTTACCTTTGCCACCGTTACCGTTACTTCCATACTACTTTGCTACTAAATACTTTGCTGCAGATATTAAGTTTTCCAGGTGTGGTTGAATTGACAACTCAACTGCTAGTACTTGAGAATATTCTTTGGCTCCCCTTGTGTCGAATCAATAAATTTGGGTTGAATACTCTACCCTCAAAAACTTTTATGCACCCCCTATACTTGTGGGTTATCAAGACTATTTTCCGCGCCGCTGTTGGGATCATAGCTTTATTCTTTGAGTCACTTGGGATTTATATCTGTTGATCACTATGAGGAACTTGAAAGACGAAAAAACCAAGATTTATCCCTCAACTACGAGGGGAGGTAAGGAACTGCCATCTAGCTCTGCACTTGATTCACCTTCTGTTTTGAGTAAACTCGCGACACCTAAACCTGCTTCTGCTATTAATTGTGATATGTTGCATGTTATTGATGATGCCACTTCTGCTATGCATGATACTTATGATGAAACTACTTCTATGCTTGATACTACTGTGTCATTGGGTGAATTTCTTGAATAGCTTGCTAGGGCTATAGAGAATGAAGTTATTGAAACTAATAATATTGATGAAAGTGATGATGAAGATTCTCGCCCTAGATATGAATTGCCTGATGTACCTGAGGGTTATGTTATGGATGAAGAAACTGCTAGAGACTTTCTTGCTTGCAATGATAGATATGATCTTAAGAAATTATTAGCTAAGCTGAAACAAAAATCTTTGAATGCTAGAATGAAATATGACCCTACTTTTGCTACTTCACCTATCTGTATTTCTGATAAGGATTATAATTTCTCTGTTGATCCTATAATAATTACTTTGGTTGAATCTGATCCTTTTTATGGCTATGAATCTGGAATTGTTATGGCACATCTTACTAAATTAAATGATATAGCCACCATATTCCCTCATGAGGAAAAAATTCGTTACTACTATATCCTTAAGTTATTTCCGTTCTCATTAAAGGGTGATGCTAAAACATGGTTTAATTCCCTTGATCCTGATTGTGTGCGTAGTCCCCAGGATATGATTTATTACTTCTCTGCTAAATATTTTCCCGCTCATAAGAAACAAGCTGATTTAAGGGAAATATATAATTTTGTGCAAATTGAAGAAGAGAGTCTCCCACAAGCTTGGGGGAGGCTTCTCCGATTACTTAATGCTTTGCCTGATCATCCTCTTAAGAAAAATAAAATGTTAGATATCTTTTATAGTGGACTAACTGATGCTTCCAGAGACCACCTGGATAGTTGTGCTAGTTGTGTTTTCAGGGAAAGAACTGTTGATCAAGCTGAATTGCTATTGAATTATATGTTGAGTACTGAAAATGATTGGACACTTCCTGAACCAACTCCTAAGCCAACTCCGAAGAAAAGGGGTATTCTATTTCTCCGTCCTGAAGATATGCAAGAGGCAAAGAAATCTATGAAAGAAAAGGGTATTAAAGCTGAAGATGTTAAGAATTTACCACCTATTGAAGAAATACATGGTCTTGATAACCCGACACAGGTAGTAAAGGTAAATTCTCTCTATAGATTTGACGAAGGTGACATTCCTCGTTATAACTGTGCTTGCAAATGCTTAGATGAGATTGATAATTTTACTGTTAAACAAGAAAACTTCAATGCTTATGTTGGTAGACAATTGAAACGTAATGCTTATATGATTGAACACTTGAGTGATTATATGACTAGAGTTAAAGGTGAACTTAAACTCATTAGTAAACATGCTTCTATGGTTACCACTCAAGTAGAACAAGTGCTTAAAGCTCAAAAAGATTTGCTCAATGAATTAAATAATAAGAAAAATGATAATGTTGTTAGAGTTATGACTCGAGGGGGTAAAATGACTCAAGAACCTTTGTATCCTGAGGGCCACCCTAAGAGAATTGAGCAAGATTCTTAGAGAACTAATGTTGATGCATCGAGTCCTTCTAAAAAGAAGAAAAAGAAAAATGATAGGACTTTGCATGCTTCTAGTGAACCTGTTATTGACACACCTAAGAATCCGAATGATATTTCTATTTCTGATGCTGAAACACAATCTGGTAATGAACGTGAACCTAGTGATAATATTAATGATGATGTTCATGTTGATGCTCAACCTAGCAATAACAATGATGTAGAGATTCAACCTACTGTTGATCTTGATAACCCACAATCAAAGAATCAACGTTATGATAAGAGAGACTTTGTTGCTAGGAAGCATGGTAAAGAAAGAGAACCATGGGTTCGAGAAACCCATGCCTTTTCCTCCTAAACCATCAAAGAAAAAGGATGATGAGGATTTTGAGCACTTTGCTAAAATGATTAGACCTATCTTTTATGTATGCATTTGATCGATATGCTTAAAATGAATCCTTATGCGAAGTACATGAAAGATATTGTTACAAATAAAAGAAAGATACCGGAAGCTGAAATTTCCTCCATGCTTGCTAATTATACTTTTAAAGGTGGAATACCTAAGAAACTTGGAGATCTAGGAGTACCAACTATACCATTAAAATAAACTATGTTAAAACTGCTTTATGTGATCTTGGAGTTGGTTTAGTGTTATGCCTCTCTCTTTATATCGTAGACTTGATTTGAATAAGTTGACACCTACTGAAATATGTTTGCAAATGGATGATAAATCAACTGCCACACCTGTCGGTATTTGCGAGGATGTGCCTGTTGTGGTTGCAAACTTACTATTTTAACGGACTTTCTTATTCTTGATATTCCCGAGGATGATAGTATGTAGATTATCCTTGGTAGACCCTTTTTGAATACTGCAGGGGCTGTTATTGATTGCAACGAAGGCAATGTCACTTTTCATGTGAATGGTAATGAGCATACGGTACACTTATCGAGGAAACAACCTCAAGTCCACAGTATCAATTCTATTGGAAAATTTCCAACGATTATTATTGGAGGTTTTGAATTTCCTCTTCCTACTGTCAAGAAGAAATATGATATTCTTATTGTTGGGGATGTTCATATCCCTGTTGAGGTAACCTAGTGCTATTCGAAAATTCTCCGGTTTCTTGCGATTCGGAATGAGTTTGTTAACAAGACTTGATCAACCTTGTTAATGGATTCCTTTTGATGAGCATGAGATGGATGAAGTTAGAAAGCACAACTCTCTGCACCCTCCTTTTACTTTCTGTTATTTAGATTAAATAAAGCAAAAATAGTATTTTCTGTCTTTTTCTGAATTATCCTAGCAATAAAAAAATACCCCGAAAATAAAAGTTTTCCAAATGCCCCGAAAATCAAATATGATTTTTTCTAGAATATTTGAGAATTATTGGCACTGAGAACACACCAGGGGGAGCCACCACTTGGCCACGAGGGTCCAGGGTGCACCCACCCCCCTTGGGCGCGCCCCTGCCTTGTGGGCCCCTCGTGGCCCCCTCCACTTATTCCAAAGACCCACACACACTGCCTTCCTCTAGAAAAAATCACCCACCAGCTCAAGCACGAGTTGTAGCTCATCTTGCTGCCATTTTCGACCTCCATGCTCAAAGCTCCACTCACAAAACTGCTTTGGGGGATTGTTCTTCGGTATGTGACTCCTCCAATGGTCCAATTAGTTTTTGTTTTAGTGCTTTATTTATTGCAAATTTTTGCTCCTTAGATGACCCTGTTCTTGATCTTGCATGTCAAATTTATATGGTCCCAAGTAGTTGTAATGCATGATATAGTATCTAGGTGGGAGTAGTTGCTATCAATCTTGTTGAGTTTGGTTCACTTTTACTTTGAGTCCCTAAAAATTTCAGAAATTTTTCAGAGGAAGAAATATGTTTAGGAAAATGTACCAAGGTGGTTCCTCAAAGAAGCAAGGACCCAGGCACGCGATACGTGAGCCGGACTATGAACTGCCAAGAGAAGCTCAAGTGTGGCCTTGTGAATGGCCTCAGAAGGTTTTTTATGGTCCAAGCAGGAATTAAGGAGGAATTTGACGCATATGTGCGTAATGCTGAACTCGAGGGATTCATGTCAGATAAGTGCCCCCAATATTACCACCTAACTGATTCCTTTATGAGAAGGTTTAAATTTACATCCTCGCGCAATTCTCACACTGTCCTATTTGATCTCGATGATAAATCTTATACCATGGACTTAGAGGATTTTAATACTTCTTGTAAACTCCCGCAGTGGGGTAATGCTAGTGAACCTTGCAAATCTGAATTTAAAGATTTTCTTGCTAGTATCACTGTGGGGGAATCTAGAGAAATAACGCAAGCTACCATAGGGAGCATCCATTTTCCTGCCATACATTATTTTGCTCTCTTTATAGGTAGATTCATTAATGGTAAGGATGAGGCTTGTCACATGTGTGTTCCAGATCTTAGTGTCCTCAAGAGTGTCGTGTTAGGAGATAAACAATACAAGTTGGGGGCTATTGTCGCATGAAGGTTGCATCATAATAGTATTAGTGGAGATTTGTTTGGTGGAATTTATGCAACCCGTGTAGCTGATTATCTTGAGATACCCATACATGAAAATGATATGGAATTGCCTCCTGCTTATTTAGATTATAATGCTATGGTTCGCCATCAGTTTTTGAGAGGAATGAACAGTTTCTCCAATACCGACTAATCTTTGACAGACGTCGCACTCTCCATGTTGCTCTCCCTTCTCCTGCTTTCTTTGAGTTTCAGGAAAAAGGGAGATATGTTATAACCAGGGAGGAGGCAAACGAGTATGAGAGGAGAATAGAGGCAGCTCACCTCCAAGTTGCAGCTCGTCAGGCAGTAGCCGCTGCATCTCAGTACAACCCCGGCTACTAATTTGGATATCCGCCAGGCCAGCCGTGGCCATAGACCAACTTAGGCCAAAAGCCTAAGCTTGGGGGAGTACGTGTTTCTCACCGACATTACATTCATGTTCACACACTCATGCCAGTTGTCGGTGCTCATACTTTTTCACTTTACTATCCATGCTAGGTTATTTTCCTTTTTCTCGCTTTCTTCTTGTGTGTTTGAAAAACATTAAGAAAAACAAAAAAAATAGTTGTAGCTTTTAGCTAGTTTACTTTCCATGCCTGTAGTAGTAATATTTAAAAGAAACCCAAAAAGATTTCTCGTTCTTCTTTTGCTTGTTGGGAGCTTTCCCGTGTAAATAGTTTTATTTCTTTTCTTTTCTTTGGGGATCGAGAGGAGAAGACCATAATGAAAATGTTGACGTGGCTCTTATATGCATTATTGTTGATTTAACAAACAGCCCTTGCTACCTTGTCTTCTCCTTTGTATTAAATGCTTGCAGATTCCGGCTTAGTCCAATTGCACATGCACTATTATTATTATCCACACCGTTCGGTCGTGCAAGTGAAAGGCAATAATGACGTTATATGATGGACTGGTTGACACGAGAAAAGCTGGTATGAACTCGTCCTCTCTTGTTTTTGTAAATATTATTAGTTCATCGTTCCTGATTCAGCCTATTATGAATGAAACATGTTTGCAATGACAATTAGAGATTATAGTTGCTCATGCCATGCTTAATTAGCTAGGAGTTTATAATGGTTTACATTGCGTGCCAACATGCTATTAAAATGGTTGTGATGTGGTATGATAGGGTGGTATCCTCCTTTGAATGATTCAAGTAGCTTGACTTGGCACATGTTCACGTGTGTAGTTGAAACAAAATCAACATAGCCTCCACGATATTTATGTTCATGGTGGATTATATCCTACTCATGCTTGCACTCAATGTTTATTAATTCTAATGCATGTTCATGACTGTTGTCGCTCTCTAGTTGGTCGCTTCCCAGTCTCTTTCTAGCCTTCACTTGTACTAAGAGGGAATACTGCTTGTGGACCCACTTCCATAAACCCCAAAGTTATTCCATATGAGTCCACCATACCTTCCTATATGCGGTATCTACCTGCCGTTCCAAGTAAATTTGTATGTGCCAAACTCTAAACCTTCAAATGAAATTTTATTTTGTATGCTCGAATAGCTCATGTATCTACTAGGGATGTCTGTATCTTCCATGCTCGGCGGGTTATTCTCAAGAGGAGTGGACTCCGCTCCTCACTCACGAGAAAATGGCTGGTCACTTGGATGCACAGTCCCATGCTTAAATCAAAATAATTGCAAACAAAACTCCCCCAGGACTGTTGTTAGTTGGAGGCACCCGTTGTTTCGGGCAAGCCATGGATTGATGCTTGTTGGTGGTGGGGGAGTATAAACTTTACCATTCTGCTTGGGAACCGCCTATAATGTGTGTAGCATGGAAGATATCGAGATCTCTCGGTTGTTATGTTGACAATGAAAGTGTGTCGCTCAAAATATTATTTATCTCTATTTCAAAATCGACCTCTGGCACCTCTACAAATCCCTGCTTCCCTCTATGAAGGGCCTATCTATTTACTTTTGTGTTGAGTCATCATCCTCTTATTAAAAAGCACCAGTTGGAGAGCATTGCTGTCATTTGCATGCATTACTATTAGTTTGCATTGAGTATGACTATGACTGGATCTCTTTTACCATGAATTACAATGTTTAGTCAGTCCTTGATCTTCAGAGGTGCTCTGCATTTATGTTTTGCGGTCTCAGAAAGGGCTAGCGAGATACCATCTTGTTATATCATATTATGGTTGTTTTGAGAAAGTGTTGTCATCCAAGATTTATTATTATTGCTCGTTAGATGATCATGCCATTGATATGAGTAAACATGAGACCTAAGTGTTATTGTGAATATGGTTAGTTCATAATCTTTGCTGAAAACTTGAATGCTGGCTTTACATATTTACAACAACAAGAGCAAATAGAGTTTGTAAAAGTTTTTCTTTATCACTTTCAGTTTGTCAACTGAATTGCTTGAGGACAAGCAAAGGTTTAAGCTTGGGGGAGTTGATATGTCTCCATCGCATCTACTTTTCCAGACACTTTTACCCTTATTTTGGACTCTAATTTGCATGATTTGAATGGAACTAACCCGGACTGACGCTGTTTTCAGCAGAATTGCCATGGTGTTATTTTTGTGCAGAAATAAAAGGTCTCGGAATGACCTGAAACTTCACGGAGAATATTTTTGGAATATATAAAAAATACCGGCGAAGGAATCAAGACCAGCGGGCCCACACCCTGTCCACGAGGGTGGGGGTGGGCCCCCCCCTTGGGGCGCGCCCACTGCCTCGTGGCCCCCCTGGAGCTCCACCTACCTCAACTCCAACTCTATATATTCACGTTCAAGGAGAAAAAAATTAGAGAGAAGGATTCATCACGTTTTACGATACGGAGCCGCCGCCAAGCCCTAATCTCTCTTGGGAGGGCTGATCTGGAGTCTGTTCGAGGCACCGGAGAGGGGAATCCATCGCCATCATCATCATCAACTTTCCTCCATCAACCATGATGCTCACCGTCGTGCGTGAGTAATTCCATCATAGGCTTGCTGGACGGTGATGGGTTGGATGAGATTTATCATGTAATCGGGTTAGTTTTGTTAGGGTTTGATCCCTAGTATCCATTATGTTCTGAGATTGATGTTGCTATGACTTTGCTATGCTTAATGCTTGTCACTAGGGCCAGAGTGCCATGATTTCAGGTCTGAACCTATTATGTTTTCATGAATATATGTGAGTTCTTGATCCTATCTTGCAAGTCAATAGTCACCTACTATGTGTTATGATCCGTAACTCAAGTGACAATAATCGGGACCACTCCCGGTGATGACCGTAGTTTGAGGAGTTCATGTATTCACTAAGTGTTAATGCTTTGGTCCTGTACTCTATTAAAAGGAGGCCTTAATATCCCTTAGTTTCCAATAGGACCCCACTGCCACGGGAGGGTAGGACAAAAGATGCCATGCAAGTTATTTTCCATAAGCACGTATGACTATATTCGGAATACATGCCTACATTACATTGATGAATTGGAGCTAGTTCTGTGTCACCCTATGTTATAACTGTTGCATGAGGAATCACATCCGACATAATTATCCATCACTGATCCAATGCCTACGAGCTTTTCACATATTTATCTTTGCCTAGTTACTTTACTGTTGCCCATCATACAATTACTACAAAACTGCTCATTACCTTTTCCCTTTATCAAGTTACTTTCATACTACTTTGCTACTAAATACTTTGCTCCAGATATTAAGTTTTCCGGGTGTGGTTGAATTGACAACTCAACTGCTAATACTTGAGAATATTCTTTGGCTCCCCTTGTGTCGAATCAATAAATTTGGGTTGAATACTCTACCCTCAAAAACTGTTGCGATCCCCTATACTTGTAGGTTATCAGAAGATGACGTATCCTCTCTGTTTCTTGTACAGCTCTGTCGCCCTCTTGCTTCCCTCGGTGACCACCTCCTTCGCCGCGGCCGTTTGCTTCCCTTTTACTACAAATTTCTTCCCCATTTCCACAAATGGCGATGCAAATGGGGGAAAGAATCCAGTGAAGGGGGCGGCGGTGGCAGGAGAGGGGCAGTTGTTTGGCTTGTGGAGGAAGATGATGGGAGGGCAGGACAGGCGGCAAGTGAACCCTGCCGCTCCGTGTTTTCCTATCTTAAGGGGAAAAGGCGTGGAGCGGGTGCGCGACGCTTCAGAAAGTTACCATTTTTACCTTAACTGCTACAGTCCCACGACCCCACGACTCATAGTAATTGCCCGAAGTGGATGTTGGATTGGCTGGTCATCATGGCGAACCTCCATGTGCATCCTTCTACTCCATGTGTTCGTGCACTGTTTGGGGCCTAAACCAACGTGCCGCGCGACACGTACGACTCAGGCCCAGGGGCTTATGTCGGGGGAAATAAACAGGGTTGTATATTTTCCCCTGACTCGTGCACGAACGATGAAGCCCATAGACACGAGAACAAGATTACAGCACCAAGGTCAGAATGGAGCACAAGGAATCAGCTCTTCGAAGGACCAACATGTAGCACAAAAAGACTAAGACTATCCAGAAGAGCAAGATATCACTAAGGGAAAAGCCTCCATTGCCGGCCAGGCGTGCCTAGCAAGGACAGGGTCACCCCCGGAAGCAAGCCTCCAGGCCGTCTCGGCAGGGCCTGCCAGGACTCACGAAAGCAGCACCACCTCACCATGACGCACGTCGTCAATCGGTGTGGTTTCAAGCTCCAAAGTGACTGAGTGGCTGCTGTTCATCACATGGCAGCCATTTTCTACAGGAAATACCTACAGGCGACACCCATCCTGTGACGTGTCGAGCAAGCAGACGCAAAGCTGGCAAAACAGCACGGCAGGGCCTGCCGGGGAAGCTACGATGTGACATTGAGCAGCGCATTTAATGCGCTCTGTCAGCCTGCAGAGTTAGGTATGATAGCACTGTTTGCTATCTAGTCAGTGCATAATGAGTGATTTGCCACTGTGGTGACCCCGTTGTCTATAAAAGGAGGCCCAAGGCAACCGTAGAAAGGGTTAGCGAATCCACCCCCTCACATATTCATACACGCGTAGCCATTTTGCCTCGAGGCAACCCTGCCGGGCAAGCGTGTTGCGCTCACCTCCATTTTTCTACCATCAATCCACCAAAGCAGGAGTAGGGTTTTATGCCTCACGGCGGCCCGAACCTGGGTAAGGACTTCTTGTGTGATCTCTGCCGTGCTGTTCGACGCCCCTCTGCTCTTTGTGCAACATGCCATCCCCCCGATGAACCAGCAATGGACTCTTGGTCCCATAGGTGGTCGTGGTTTCCCGCGACAACCAGCAGCTGCGACAGAATGGAAAAGGCTTTAAAGAAGCCGAATTACATTTTGGAACTTCAGTTTACAGAGTAATCGGAAGGCATTATGTCAAGCCCATACATGAGTTGTGAGCGGTTGATCCCTTTGTAGAAATGATGAGGTTTCGAAACAAGGCTTACAAGTGGTAATATTAGTTTGAACCTCTCTTATGTCCATGTTCAGCTGATCAGAGCGGGCGTCTGCAGCTGCATGAGCTGAATTTCATTTATAATATCAGTTTGAACCTTGTAATCTTCGAATTTGAGCCATATAACTCTAGAATTGGAACCTTGAAATATTTTGGGCTTTTGTGGTATAATCATTGAAATGGCATCGTATGAGACTCATATATTGGTAGTACTATTTTGACCTTAATATGCAATGGACTTAGATTTTATTTACCATTCTCAAATGTATTTTCCCTGTCGATCTCATTGCAAATGATCTGTATAGCAGACTCGACAGCGATCATCGACATTATTGCACATAGTTGGTTTCTTCAAGTGTTCATCATTACCCTTCTATGTAACTTTGACCTCATCACCCACAGGTAAACTTATTGTCGAACGTGTGTGCTGCTGTCCCCTGTCCGGTGAAAAGTGTACATATACATTTTTTAGGACAAATTATGGAGTGGAGTAAAAAATGCATTGGGAAGATGCCAGCCATCATCTCTCTCTTCTTTAATTACCCAACCCCCAATGAGCTAAGTGCATGTAGAAATTAAGGAGACCATGTGTAGAATGCTATTGCTCTAGATTACCGTGTGATTAGAGAAAATCATTTTTCTACTTGAAAGCACATTGAGAATATAGAAGTACACTCTTTTGTGGACAAATTCTAGCCAAATGTACACTTTTCACCGGACGGAGGGAGTAAGTCACAAACTTCACTTTTGCAAAGCTTTTTGCCAATAAACGCCCACAATTTTCCCCTCTTCCAGCCGATGTGTGGCCAAACTAGCCGGGTGGGAAGCTTGCGCGGTTGTGTGCGGTAACCTGCGTGGTTGCGTGGGAACATGCTCACCAATGATATATTTGGCGCTTCTTTGAGGCCGCGCATGGTCGAACGAAACATGTGTGGGGTGCTCAAGCGTGCACTGGAATCCTCCGCTAGGAACGGGTGACAAGACGTGATGATTACAGGCCGGCCGGCCCCCATTTATTACAACGGTCATTTAACCCTTGTGTCTCTTCAGCCTTTCAATCACACCCTAGTATTGCAAGAAGCACACCCACGCCGACAAATTATTACAGGGTATCCTGCGCGGTTCCAATGGCGTTCCGAGCGGCAGTTCACCATGCATGCCGTAGTGGACACCCACAGAAGGTTCATGGAGCTCTCGGTGGTGTATACCAACAACCCATCTAGTTGGAGAACTCTATCCACACCATGGAGTTGTTGCATGATGTGAAGAAGTACAAGGTGGTCGGGTTCGACCTCGAGTACACCCGCGCTTTTTTGAAAACAGTACAAGAATTTTGGAGGAAATGTGAACAAAATTTGGAATTTCAAACAGATTTTGAAAATTTTACGAATATTCAAAAAAACAAGAACAAAATTTGTGAAGGTGATTTGAAAAAGGCGTACTTTTTTCAAAGTGTATATTTTGAAAATGTGTAAGCATTTTCTGAATTTCTGAACACATTTTAGGCAACATGAATATTTTTTTGAATACGTGAACAAATTATTTGAAATTCTAAACAAATTTTGAAACCGCAAACAATTTTTCAAACTTGGAACATGGAATATTTCATGATATTCTGAACAAAAAAATATAACTACGAACATTTATAATTTATGAAAAAAAATTGAAAAATGGAAGTTTTCATCAAATTCCGAACAAAAAAATTGGAACCACGTACATATTTAAAATTTGTGACCAAATTTTGAAACAATGAAAATTTCTCGAATTATGAACAAATTTTAAAAGAACATCAAACTTTTTTTCATTCGTGAACAAAATGTTCAAATTGTGAACAATTTTTGAAAATGAGATTATTTTTTGAAACATGAAAATATTTAGAATTTTTTTAAAATGAGAAAATTTGTTGAAATTCTTAAACATTTTTGGAATACAAACACTTCTTGAAAAATGTGAACAAATTTTGGAAAGGAGAATTTTTTTTTGAAATTCTAGGCGAGGATCACTTTTCTTTCCTAAAAAAACACAAAAAGGAAAGAAAAAACGAAAGGGAAATAAATAGAAACATAATAGGAAAAGGTCTAAAGATAAATATATAGAAAAAGGATAAAGAAAACGGAAAAAATAAATAAATATAAGAAGGTTCCCAGAACTGAAAAAAAAACCGGCGAGAAACCTGGAGTAGGTTGCGGCGATTAGGGTTTTCTGCCGTTTTGTACTGTTTTTTGCTAACCGGCGCTTGCAGCAGCTACTCCCGCATTTTAGTCGGGCCGGCACTTATAACATTTTTGCCTGTTTTCTAAACTCTAGATAAACAGCAAAAAAATCACGCGAGCTAGGATTCGAACCTGCGACATGGTTTTCAGTAATCGGCACATAACCAAGTCGATTTATTTATTTCTCTTTTTATTTTTTCCTTTTTTTCATACATTTATTTATTTATTTCTCTTACACACTTTCATACATTTATTTATTTCTCCTTTTCTTTTTCCTTTTTTCTTTTTTCTCTATCCTTTTCTACTTTCTTTTTCCAAATTCGTAATTGTTTTCTTGAAATAGATGAATTTCTTCTCTAAATCCATGAACTAATTTTTTTGAAACTCATGAACTGTTTTTCAAATTGATGAAACTTTTTCAAAATAGAGGAAATTATTTTTCAATTTGATGAACTTTTTACAATTTTTTGAAGTTTTTCTTTTAATTGATGAACTTCTTTTCAAAATCGATGAATTTTTTTTCTCAAAAGCAATGAACTTATTCAAGAAAAACGATGAACTTTTTTCAAAAATCAATGAAATTTTTTCAATTTAGATGAACTTTTTCCAAATTCGATGAACTTTTTCAAATCGATGAACTTTTTTTCAAATTCGATGAACTGTTTTTGAAAACCGATCAAGTTCTTTTGAATTCTTGAACTATTTTTTTGAATACATGAACTTTCTTGATTTCGTAAACTAATTTTTCTATACGCAAACTTTTTTTGCATGCTCATGAACTCCATCTGTAATATATGAAATATTTTCAAATAATTGGAAAATATAAACGCTACAGTGTGATGCGCAATAAATAGCGCGTCTTAGAGTCCAAAACAAGAGCAAAAGTGTTTGAAAAAGTAGATACGATGAAGATGTATCAGTACATAATTCGTATTAGAAAGTATGAGCATGTCATTAAGTCTACCTAATGGTTTTTTAATTGTAGAATCCGCTAAATGGAAGTTGAGGGAAGATTCATCCATATTAGTGAGATCTAGTACATCGCATAAAGATTTTGATATAGTAGAAACACTAGATCGTAGATCACACAAAGCATTAAATTCATAATCTTTAATTTTAACTTTAGTTGCTGGTTCCCATTCATCATGTAATTTTCCTGGTATAGAGACTTCTAGTTCAAGTTTCTCTTCATGAGATTTAATAAGAGCTTCTACGATGTGTTTAGTAAAAGTTTTGTTTTGTCAATAAGCATTACACTACTGCAGAATGCTGCTAACGCGACACTACGATGAGAGACCATTTGATGAAACTGTGTGCGATGCATTAATCGCAAACGGTGGTGTAAAAAACCATCAGAAAATGTGCAAAACACTTGCGATGGCGGAGCCATCAAATACGGTTCAGATTTTAGTTGCGTTTTCGATGCAGGGCACACGGTTAATCCATTCGAACTGTTTGCGATGAGCAAACAACAGAGATGAGCAGCCATATCAATGTGTGTGTGATATACGGCATACAGTTCGCTCCGATGAACTGTTTGCTATTAGGGAGTGCAACAGAAATGGTTAGTCAGTTCAAGGTGTGTGTGATATACGGCATACGGTTCAGTCGGACAAACTGTTTTCGATTAGGGAACACAACAGAAATGGTTCAACTTAACAAGATGTGTGTGATATGTGGCAAACAGTCGACTCGGATGAACTGTTTGCGATGAGAAATTACAACACAGACGGTTAATACAGTTAGTTCGTGTGTGATTCTGTGTGTATAAAAAACTTTGAAAAATGCAAACTAGTTGCTTGCGATGGATAGGAGTATCGCACACAATGCGTCTGCGAGTACTTGTGTGTGATGATTATTAAGTTACACATACGTTTTCTTATGTTAACATGTGTGTGAATTTGCAATATGGACAGTTAATATACAAATGCCTTCTGGACATCGGCACACGCTTAAACTCAATGAACTGTGTATGATACTAATACCTTCGACGAAAATTTAAGAACTTGGGTAATAGCATTTGAGTAACATATATATAGTGGTTACACTATTCGACAAAAGAAGGATCTTCGTAACACGGTTTTGACGACCATATGATCCATGTCTACATACTTAACATAGTAACAACTATCACATTTTAAGAGGCTAAGAGCCAACAACCATATGGTTCATCTATACATGCTTAACATAGTAACAGCTAGCACAGTTTAAGAGGCTGAGGGCCAACAACCACAATTATCTGCTGGAAGCAGCTTGATCACGGCGACTCAGCATCTCGTCAATGAAAAGGAAGAGCCCTCCTGTGCCTTGGTAGAGCACGAGTAGAACAGCGTCTTCAATTTTCCAATATGGATGCATTGCCATGACAAGAGAGAACTTGTTACCTTGAATGGTTCCATTTCTGCGGGAAATGCAGTACCTTGTAATCACTTTGGCGTTATTAGCAGGCACAAGTGTAATTCGACCACGCCATGAAATCGATCCAGGAACTGCTACATCGGGTAATTTCTGTTGAAATGTAGAATAAAAACTAATTAAAACATATCGTTGAAGATATATATAGTTTATGAGCATCAACATTAAAATAAGACTTTTTATCAGCGTTTTGTGCACACAATTGGTCTTGCTCAATGTGTGCACCATAGGTCTAATTAATCTCATCCAAAATCCAGCATTCATAAGTTGTGCTATCTCTGTCAGATTATCAACAAAGTGTATGACATGCTTCAAGTCCTTCTAGTGAAATTTGGTACGCTTAGTAACATACAGATCGTTCACTATGCATCCAACATATCCTGCGTAAAAGGTGGAAAGGTATTATTTATGCAGGACATGGCAGAAAAAATATAGTGCTTATAAATTGGTAAATAAAATTTGTTACTGCCTAGGAACGGAGTCAGAAAATGAAATCACAATTGATTGCTTAAATAGTGATCAATTAGTCAGAACAAATACCCTGATTTTGCTAAGTAATATGACAGCATGGAGAAAGTTGAAAGGACACTAACCTCGATCAGACTTTGATGGGCTGATGATGTTGGGGAAGTAAACATCCATGTTAATTAGACCAGGTTGTGGTGCACGCACTAGAATTTTATTGTCAGCTTTCAGTTCATAAATCTTAGACATTTTTCTCCAAAGGTCCGCATTAAAATAGGAGTGACCATCTTTATCAAGTTTTACACTAACCGTCATTGTAAATCCATGCTGCGTTGTCAATATGATATCCTGGGAGTCATCAACAAAGTAAAGCCCAAGATTTCCTTCTACTCATGTTCTTGCAAAGTAAGGGATGTACTGCTTGAAATGAAAATTAATATCGTAAATTAGATATATTGAAAGAACAGATCAAGATGAAAATACGGGAGTAACTGATAGAACAAATCAATACATAGATGAAAGCAAAGTACAAAAATATATAATTAAAAATAGATAATGTAACAACGTTTTGATGCAAATATATAGATAATGTATCAACAAACGGTATATGTTCAAAAATTTAGGCCATGCCGACCGTGGTAGGTTGAGATTGAACATACCGAGCGCTCCCTGAAGTCATCCGGAATGGTGAGATAGAACTTCGTTTCCGACTGGCCGCGACCACACTTGTCTGATTTGTGCTCGCACTATCGACACATGAATGAACACCCACGAATCAGCTAGAACAAAAATGATTCCACGGTGATTTCCGCCCGTTGATTAACAATGACGGGCGGACTGCGATAAGAGATGAGTGAATATTTTGCTAAGTTGATTACTTTTTCCATGAGAAAAATCCACGGCCCAGTCCGGCAGAAAACCCCAGTCGACCAGAGTCTAGAATATCGGTGCAGATAGGCGGCGGAAAGCGATAGGGGCGAAATCCCGTGCCGTTTGGAGCGCGACCTCCGCCCGCTGACAACAACTGTCGAGCTTAGGGTGGCCGCCGCGATAGAAGTTGATGAGGTGCAGAGTTGCGGAGGAGTCCACGGCTGAAAGGATCGATATAGTTGACTAGGGGGGGGTGAATAGGCAACTAAATTTTTTTAGCTTTTCTTTACCAATTTAAACTTTGCATGAAAGTAGGTTGTCTAGATATGCAACTAGGTGAGCAACCTATATGATGCAACAACAACGAGCACACAAGCAAGCAAGAGATGCGACACAATATAAGCTTGCACAAGTAAAGGTACGAGATAACCAAGAGTGGAGCCGATGAAGACGAGGATGTGTTACCGAAGTTCCTTCCTTTTGAGGGGAAGTACGTCTCCGTTGGAGTGGTGTGGAGGCACAATGCTCCCCAAGAAGTCACTAGGGCCACCGTATTCTCCTCACACTCTCACACAATGCGAGGTGCCATGATTCCACTATTGGTGCCCTTGGAGGCGGCGACCGGACCTTTACAAACAAGGTTGGGGCTCTCTCCACAACTGAATTGGAGGCTCCCAACGAAAGCACGGACCTTCACCACAATGGAATGTGGCTCCGAGGTGACCTCAACCGTCTAGGGTGCTCAAACACCCAAGAGTAACAAAATCCACACAAGAAAGTATGGGGGAAGCAAATATCCTTTGGTGGAAGTGTAGATCTAGGTCTTCTCCTTCAATCCCTAGCAAATCAACGAGTTTTAGTGGCTAGAGAGAGAGATCGGGCAAGAGAGCTTGAGTGGCATTAATGGTGGAGTGAGAGAGGTAAGAGGTAAATGTGGTAGGTGGAAGAACCACCCTTACATAGCAAACCCTAAAATCCAACCGTTACTGCGAAAACAGCACTGCAGCGGTACAACCGCTCCTCGTCCCGGTACAACTGGGACTCACGGTTTACCTGCAGAACCTTGCCAAGCGGTACAACCGGGCAAGCAGGCGGTAGTACCGGTTGTGGAGAACAATCGGAACAACTGCCCCGCCACTCCTCAACCACCGCTTTAAAACTGTAGGGTGTCACCCCTGTGTGCGGTGATCGAGCGGTATAGCACCGGTGCAACTGTCTGCCCTTGGACACTTGGGTGGCTAAGTCCCAAGCGGTAGAACCGCTTAGGGCACCGGTGTGCGGGGCACAACCGAACCAACTGGGCCACCACCGCCCAAGTACCGCATCAAAATAGAAACCTGACCCGTTGTTGAGCGGTACTTGGCCGGTACAATCGCCAGTGACAGACCGCGGTCAATGTTAAGCTTGGTGGCGGTACCACCGCCCGGGAGTAGCGGTCCAACCGCTCAGTCATGACTCAGCCAGCGGTGCAAGCGGTACAACTGCTGGGAGAACACAGCAAGCAGTTGAAAAATGAAAGGGAGCTCTCTCTCACACAAAACAAGGAAGGCGAGGAGGGTGTGGCAGAAGTGTACGCCAATGATTCCCCCAACACCTTACAATGTGGATTCCCTCTTAATAGTACGGGTTCCCTACGACCAAAGAGATAAACACGTAGAAAAACACCGTCTTCGATCTTTTCCTTCCAGAGAGAATAGCAGACCGATGTAAGCCTAATCACCGAGAACCTGACGCACTTAGCACAAGATTAGACCAACAAACGGTTGTCATTATCATACAAAACACAAAGTAAGGAAATGCCCTTACAATCTCCCCCTTTTTGGTGGATGATGACAACAACACGATTTGCAAGAGAGAGGTGTAGAAAATATAGACAGGACTCCCCCTGGATGTGTGACCTAATTTGATCTTGCTATAGGAATGCAAGTGCACACATTAGGGGCAAGACTCCCGCTAGATTTTATAGACCCACCACTCCTACTAGACATGCGAGGATAAGCAATAAGCACATAAAAAGAGAGTAACTACTATACCGGATAAATAAACAATATTAACAACAATAGAGATAATATAGATGAGAGCATGTCTCACACCATGCAAGTCGAGATAAACAACAAGGTCCACAAGCTAAAGTTCAACACGACGCACGAAAGACCAAAACACAAACCCAAGCAAAGCAAGCAAAACCCATGCAAATCCCGAGACCTAATAGAACTCTCTCCCCCTTTGGCATCAAGACACCAAAAAGGAAAAAGAGCGAAACTAGCGCCCTAGAGCTCAGTTGTCCTCCTCTGACTCCTCGGTTGCATCTGGATCCGCATCATCATCAGACTCCTCATCATCGTTGGAGTCCGCGTCCTCCATGATATCATCATCAGCAAGAAAGGAGGTGGAGGGCTGGCGAGGAGCCTCATCATCAGACCAAGTGTTGTGCGCAGAGTTCCATCACTCCTCCGGTGTGATGCTCTTCTCAGAACCACTCTGAACAGGCATATTGAGGTGCTTCATCATAGCAATATGATGACACATGGCATGCTTCTCATTGACATGGGCCTCATACATCCTCTTCTAAATGTCAGTCTGGAGGCAGAAAGTCTTCTTCACCTTGGCAGTGAGCTTGGTCACTCAAGAGGGCTTGGCCCCTGGCTCCATCTCAAAGTCCTCATCCTCTGAAGTGGCATAGACATCCTCGGGATCATTAGCAGGAAAGCGAGGCTCGGCATGCTTCTTCTTCTTGAGTAGCTTGACCTCATGAATGGTGAGATTATCTGGAGAAGTGAGAAGCTCTCCAGGACAGCTAACAACCCAAACTGAGTTTAGAAAGCACATGACAAATGGAGCATAAATAGGGACCTTTCTGTAGATGACCATGTTGTACATCTCGTGTCACAGCCAGTTGGACACATCAAACGCTGCACCAGATCCCAGCTTGGTCTTCATAGCAACCATCAAGTCAACAAGGTAGCCATGAATTTCTTCTTGATTGCCCACCTGGGGCAAAAGCACATCGTGAAACACTCGATGCATGATGTCATAGACCTTCACAAGATCCTTGGATTCTCCAATAACACCATGGCCCTGAATGTACAGAGGGGCTAGCTTCTCCTTAGGCATGGACTCAGGATGGTCGTGAGGACGAATACCACCATTCCCCTCAAGGTGCAGATGTCGTCATACCCAATAGCATTGCGTAAAGCCCTTCAGTGGTACTTGAAAAGCTCATCACGGCACATGAGCGTGAGTGTGCGAAAGGCCATCTTCTCCAAAATGAACAGTGGCATAGAACTGATGGATAAGCTGAACATCTAAGTCACAGTTTACTGACATGAGCTTGACCAGATCGAACTCCTCACAGAGAGCCAAAGCCTCGCCAAAATACTCCAAGTTGCTCCTCCAATGGTCAAGATCAATGGTCCACTGCTTGGCATACCTATTCTTGTTGTGCTCAAAGAGTTCATGAACAATCCGCACTTGCATCTCATTCCGGAACTGAACGGTGGTCCAACGAGGTGCAATGGGAACCTCGTAAGGATTTTTTGAACGAAAGGTGTAGGACCTTGAAGTATGTCTAGAGGGGGGGGGGTGATTAGACTACTTGACCAACTAAAAACTTAACCTTTTCCCAATTTTAGACTTTGGCAGATTTTAGCTATCTTTGCACAAGTCAAGCAATCTTCACACAATTCAAGCAAGCATGCAAAGAGTATATGAGCAGCGGAATTTAAAGCATGCAACTTGCAAGAATGTAAAGGGAAGGGTTTGGAGGATTCAAACGCAATTGGAGACACGGATGTTTTTGTCGTGGTTCCGATAGGTGGTGCTATCGTACATCCACGTTGATGGAGACTTCAACCCACGAAGGGTAACAGCTATGAGTCCACGGAGGGCTCCACCCACGAAGGGTCCACGAAGAAGCAACCTTGTCTATCCCACCATGGTTGTCGCCCACGAAGGACTTGACTCAGTAGCGGTAGATCTACAGGAAGTAGGCTATCTCCTTTCCCTTACAAACTCCTTGGTTCAACTCCACAATCTTGTCGGAGGCTCCCAAGTGACACCTAGCCAATCTAGGAGACACCACTCTCCAAGAAGTAACAAATGGTGTGTTGATGATGAACTCCTTGCTCTTGTGCTTCAAATGATAGTCTCACATAACAGTCAACTCTCTCTCATAGGATTTGGATCTGGTGGAAAGAAGATTTGAGTGGAAAGCAACTTGGGAAGGCTAGAGATCAATATTCATATGGTAGGAATGGAATATCTTGGCCTCAACACATGAGTAGGTGGTTCTCTCTCAGAACTGGTAAGTTGGAAGAGTAGGTTTGTTCTGATGGCTCTCTCCACGAATGAAGAGGAGGTGGAGGGGTATATATAGCCTCCACACAAAATCTAGCCGTTACACACAATTTACCAAACTAGGTGGGACCGAATCAACAAACTCGGTCGGACCGATTGACTAAACCTAGTGACCGTTAGTGATTTCGGTGGGACCGACATGCAACTCGGTAGGACCGATATGGTTAGGGTTAGGGCATAACGTAATCTCGGTGAGACTGATTACACAAACTTGGTGAGACCGATTTTGGTAATTAGCTAACCAGAGAGTTGGTCAGGTAAACTCGGTGGGACCGATTCGCTCTTTCGGTGAGACCGAAATGTTACGAAAGGGAAACAGAGAGTTTACATTGCAATCTCGGTGGAACTGATCGCTCACTTGATTAGACCGAAACATTATGAAGGGAAACGGAGATTACAATCCCATCTCGGTGAGACCGAGATCCCTATCGGTGAGACCGATTTGCCTAGGGTTTGTGGCGTTAGCTATGACATTTGAACTCGGTGGCGCCGGATAGAAAGAATTGGTAGGACCAATTTTGACTTTAGGTTTAGGTCATATGTGGATGTGAGAAAGTAGTTGAGGGTTTTTGGAGCATATCACTAAGCACTTGAAGCAAGAGGCTCATTAAGCAACACCTCATCCCTCCTTGATAGTATTGGCTTTTCCTATAGACTCAATGTGATCTTGGATCACTAAAATGTAAAATGTAGAGTCTTGAGCTTTTGAGCTTGAGCCAATCCTTTGTCCTTAATATTTTGAGGGATCCACTTTCATCATCCATGCCATGCCATTCATTGAGCTTTTCTGAAATATTTGTCTTGAATAGCATTAGCTCAATGAGCTATATGTTGTTATGAATTACCAAAACCACCTAGCGATAGTTGCACTTTCAATCTCCCCCTTTTTGGTAATTGATGACAACTTATAGATCAAAGCTTCGACAAATGATAATAAGATTGAAAAACATCATCGCTTTGAGAAGTATGTGATAAGCAAGAGCTCCCCCTAAATTTGTGCATAGTTTAAGATTTGCTTTGGACTGCAAATGCACAATGAATTAGGCTCATGGGTTACTCTTCCATGTCACATACATCTTGGTGGAGCGCTCAAAATAATAAAGATTGAATACATGCACTCATCACCAAGCAAAGTGAACGACCATATAAAGATAAGTAAGGTAATATCATCTAACAAGCATAAGTGTAGCTTATGATCAAACACATGATCATCAATGTCTCACAGATAATAGCATAGTATCTCAAGCAATCAAAAGCAAACAAAGTTCAACCAAGAAGACAAGAGAGAACAAAAGCAAACTCTCTCTCTCTCTCGAAGCCTATGATCTATACATTTTTCTCTCCCTTTGGCAACAAGATACCAAAAAGTTCCTAGAAAATGCATAGTACTATATCGTCTCTCAGGCTTGGTCTTCAGTTGGTGGCGTAGAGATGGCTCCTTGATGAAGACTTCAGTTGATGTGGATGGAGCTGAAGGAGTTGGTGCTGGAGCTGGTTGCACTGGAGCTGTAGCTAGTGCAGATGAAGTGACTCTGGTGTGTATGCATTCTGCTTGGCTCTGCGGTGATCTCTCGAGCTCGAGGCACTCTGGCAAATACATCGATAGTTGTCCTGCCCTTCCTCTCCTGCATATCATCCTGTAGCTGCTCCACAACCGATGAATCTCGCCATTTTGACATCTAGATCATAGAATTTTTGTTCCATGATTCTTTCCAGGCTCTCCTGGTTTTGAGTTAGGGTGACCAACCCCTTCTCAATTCTCAGAGTTGATGCTATCAAGTAACCAAGCTGGTCCTGCTTGCTCTTCAAAAAGGTACTCAGATGCCTCCTCTTGAGTTGGCATCTTGGCAACCTTCTCTTTCTTTGATTTCTCCTTCTTCTCTTGAGCTTGTACGGATGATGCTTCATTCTCATTCATCACAACCTGATTGTCCTCAAAGTCTGGATAGAGAACAAAGTGTTCCTTATGCAACAGATACTTTCCTGTGCCCATCTTTGAGTTAATCAACTCCTGAATTTGTGGGGCATATCCACAACTTCTCTTTTGGTCTGCTGCAGTCCTCTTGATAGTCTCAACCATGAGGCTCATGACCTTGAATTTCTGTGGCACATCAAATATGTGTAGCAAATTAATTGCATGCCCTCTGATCATGTTGTGGTCACCGACTTGGGAAAAGAGTGTGCCTTAGGATCCAGCTTGATCGTTGGCAACCTGCATGTAAGAAAATGGACTGACCCAAACTTGAAAGTCTCAAGAGCTTTGTCTGGGATCTCCTTGTACATATGTTACATAGAATTGTGATCCATCTTTTTCTTGGCATAAACGTCCAAGTCATCTTCACTCTCCTTTGGGCATTGATCAGATTGGCCCATTCCTCAATAGTTGATTGGTATCTCGTACCTTCAGACATCCAAACTATCCTGCCATCTGGATAGAAATGTGTTGTGGAGTAGAATTGCATAATGAGCTCATCATTCCGGTTGTGAGCTTCGCCCAACAAAGTCTGCAACTCCACACGCATCAAGCTGTCATACACTCCTGGGTAATGTTCTTCATTCTCCTTTATGTAGGTCCAGTCGACCCACCTCATATCACACACTATAGGCTTCTTGTCCAACAAGATTGTCTCATAGAAATCCTGATGTTCCTTTGTGTGGAACCTGTAATCAACAACAGTCCTTCTCCTGGTGGCATATGGATCTGACTCTCTCCATAGCCTAAAACCCGAGTCTCTCCTGATCTTCATGTTCTCAGCCACTGGATGAGCATCATTGTGGTCTGGAATCTTGGGTTTGAGCTTCCTCAGGACTTGTCCTTCATCATCTTCCTCAGCAGCAACATCAGGCATTGGGGCCTTGTTCTTTTCAACAGCAGATATGTTCCTGGTATTCCTCTTAGGTGCAGTCTTGGGCTTGGAGGCAGCTTTGGGTGCTTCTTTGGGCTTTGATGTTGCAGCCCGTGACTTTATAGCATCACCCATCGCCTTCAGACTTTGGTGTCAAAAAGAACCTCTTCTTCTTCTTCTTCTTCCATCATGGAAGGCTTTCCAATCACTCTGGCCATAGTCTTCTTGACCCTTTCCTTCCTTTTCTTTCCTTCTGCAGCAGGCTCTTTGGGTTGGGATTCCAAAGATGCTTGAGTGGAGGCTTTGGCTTTAGACATGGGTTGTCTTCCTGCTGGCCTTTTGATCTTCAGCCCTGGCTTAACTGCAGCTGAGCTATACTCCTTCTTGAGCACTTTCTTCTTTGAAATAGCGTCATCTTCTACTGCCACATAATCCTCATCCTCAGATTCTGAGGTTCTCTTCTTCCTTGTCCTGGTGGCAGCTTTGGGCAAATTGTCGGGAGTGCTTCGCTTCCCTCATCTCGAGCTGCTAGAGGGACTAGTGCCCTCACTCATCCGAATCTGCTCCTCCGACTTGTTCTCGCTGTCACTTTGGTCCGACATGCCGCAAACACCCATCAAGACCACGTGAATAGTTTTAGATGAGATAGAGTGGATGAGCATCACAAAATGCGTAGATTTTTGCAAAACAATGATTCAAAAACTTAATTTTAGTTTTCCACGTAAAGCATTTTGGATCAACCGATTTTCAAACTCGGTGATACCGGGCGCTTTTGGAACCTAAACTAGTGAACTCGGTCAGACCGAGTCACGCAGTGGCACCGAGACCGTTAGGGTTTCACAAAGTTCTAAAATCGGTCTCACCGATTAGCAATCGGTCAGGCCGAGAGTTACTAGTGGATTGGCGTTAGGCGAATCGGTGGGACCGAGTTTTTCAACTCGGTGGGTCCGAGATGGTTTCGGCGGAAACCTAACCCTAAATTTTCAAATCGCATCTATTCTAAGGATTGTTTTGACTGGATAGAGGTGTTTCAATCGTGGCAAGAATCATAATGAACACAATGTGCTGAGAATCAGACGAGGATAGCACTGTGATCGAGTTCATACCCTAGTTCGGCGATGAACTCGCTACGGCGGCAACAACGGAGATGAAATCCGTTGACGGCGGAGACCAATGACGAGGCGGCTGGTGGACGAAGTCGACGATCACGGAGACCTAGAAGGCAGAGCGAGCTATGTGCGAAGAGGTTTGGAGAAAGTTTTCCAAAATTTTGCCCGTGAATATATAGCCCGACAACCTTTGCCGGTGTGACCGAGTGGAACAACTTCAAGGCACCGATATGCATAATCGTTGACGATTCTGACAACTCGGTGTGACCAAAAAGTTCAAATAGGTTGCACCGAGATTGAAAACATAGATCCACTTAGTGATCTCGGTATGACCAAAATGGAGGAATCGGTCAGACCGAAAAGCACAAAGAAGTTTTGGAAGTTTATGTCTATGACGAATTGGGGACTCCGAGTGCTCCTCACACAGAGTGGTTCGAATCTGACTTGATCAAAATTTGTGATGTAGCATGAATAGAGTTTGAGACGAGAAAAGCATAGATAGCTAGAGAAGGTTCTTAGGCATTCTTTTCCATCCACTTGGCCAAAGAAAAAGAAACCAATCAATCAAAGCAACAAGTGGATGTCCTCGAATGAGTAAAATATGCAACCAACATGCTCACACAATAAAATGACAAATGAAATATGTGACAAAGCATGCACAACCAATTCTAGCATCTATCAAACAATTGGCGATGACTAGGTCATCTATATATGAGTATATTGACTTAGGAGTCAAATGAGAACATTTGATCATAGGTCATACTCATCATTTAAGCTCAAGTGGGGTTACCACTTTTACATAATGCATTAATGTGTTCACATCATTAGAGTTGCTTTGACTCAATTCTTAGAGTTAAGCTCCCCCTAGATGTGAGACCCCCCCTTAGAGGGATGAACTAACCTTGGGTTTTGTCGATGATGACTTCATGTAGGTGTTTAAGATGTGGATGCTCAATGTTGATGTAGATCATTTGGAGCAATCCTTTGGAGTGAGTTGCACTTCCAATACCTACATGGGTTAGTCCCACAAGGAACAAACAACAATATCCATAGACATAGAGTGATGCACACACAAGATGATGTCCATGAAAACATTAGGTTACTTGTCCCTTGCCTTACCAACATGAGGGTTTTGTGACTCCTTGAACTAGTGCAAGATATGGTAGTTGATTGCACTTGTCCTTGCCATAATGATATGAGTGAAGAATGTTGGCGGAGTCACCCTCAAGAACATTCTAGTTATTCTTCTTCGAGATCCACATCATCTTGATGGGAATCCTTGGAGTTGTAGTTATACTTGATGAAGTAGAACTTGACATAGTCTTGGGAACCCACTTGACAAAGGCCTTAGGTGCTTCTTCAAATGCATCAATCTCCTCTTGAAGCTTGTCCTTGCCTTTGTTCTTGTGGTCTTGTGGTGGAAGATCATCTTGTGCTTGTGTTCCCTTGAAGGAAGTAGGATCATACTTCTCTTGTTGAGGAACAAACTTCGTCTTGGGGTATTGATCTTCTTCCCACTCAACTCCATTGGCATTGAACTTCCGTTCGAAACCAACACCTTGATTTTTCCGGTGCCTTCCTTGCTTATGCATAATTTCCTCGAATTGCTTACTCCCAAGAAGGCTCTTGTATACACCTTTCTCTATAATTCCCTTCAATAAGTTGTTTTCTTGCTCAAGTGTAACTTGGCTAAAAGAATCATTAGTGGAATCAAGAGAAATACTAGAAGCAACAATATTGGATTTAGCATTATTATCAAGCACTACTAGAGGAAGAATCTTTCTTGTTCTTGTTACTAGACTTGACTTGAGGCATGTAAGTAGATAAGAGTAAAAGCTTGGCAATGTAAGAAGAACTTTTTTTACGGAGATCATCATTGATTGCCTTTAAGAACTCATGCTCTTGCTCAAGATTGAGCTTTTCAAAGCGTAACTTCTCATGAGCCCTTAAAAGTTCTCGATGATCTTCGAAGGTAGTTTCATGAGCTAACTTAAGAGTGTTTAGTTCTTTAGTTATAAGCTCAATCTTCTCCTTATCATTGTCATTCGTTTTATCTTGATTAGCATGATTAATTGACGTTTCATCATAGTATTCATCACTAGAGTTGTCAATAAGTAAATCATCATCACCTAACAAGTCATCTTCATCACTACTAAAATCAACATACTCGGGGTGTGTTACCTTAGGACCTTTGGCCATGAAGCATCTTCCAATTCGTTCATTTGGTGAATCAAATATGTCATAGGAGTTGGTTGACACAAGTGCTAGACCGGCAACACCTTCATCTTGAGTATATTCGGAGTCGGAGAGATAGCTTCTCTCAGAGTGATTGTTGGAGTCGGAGCCGGATACCCATTCACCAACATGAGCTTGATGTCTTCGTTTCGTGTAGCTCTTTGATGACTTGTCCTTCCTTTCTGAATCCTTGCTTCTCCGTGAGGGTCTTCGTTCATAACGATCATCTCTACTCCTTCTCTCTCTTGGTGGTGATTCTTCTCTTCTACTTCTTCTTTTTGGAGAATCTTCTCTTCTTTTGTAGGGTGCCGTACACTCATTGGAATAGTGTCCGGGTCTTCCACAATTGTAACAATTTCGCTCTCGGCTAGAAGATCTTTTGTCATTGTAGGACCTTGACTTGGAGCTTCTCTCTTTGCTTCTACTCTTGTAGAATTTGTTGAAGTTCTTCACCATTAAGCTCAATTCTTCATTGAAGGTTTGTTTCTCACTTGATGATGTGGGGGCTTCACATGAGGCTTTGTAAGCACCACTTGATTTGTTGTGAAGTTCCTCCTTATCCTTGAGTGACATCTCATGAGCAACAATTCTTCCAATGACTTCCGTTGGCTTGAGATCTTTGTAATTTGGCATCATTTGGATCAATGTGCACACGGTATCATATTTTCCATCCAATGCTCTTAGGATCTTATTGATGATGAATCATCGGTCATCTCTTCACTTCCTAAGCCGGCAATCTCATTTGTGATAAGAGCAAGCCTAGAGTACATTTCAAGCGACACCTTTACCATCCTTCATTTTGAACTTGTGAAGTCGACTTTGGAGCACATCCAACTTGGATTCCTTGACGGAGTCCGTACCTTCATGCATATCAATCAAAGTATCCCAACTTTCCTTTGCATTCTCAAGACGGCTGATTTTGTTGAATTCTTCGGGGCACAAGCCATTGAAGAGGATATCACAAGCTTGAGCGTTGTATTGCAGCACCTTCAATTCAGCCGCACTTGCTTCACGGTTCGGTTCTCTCCCATCAAAGAATTCACATTGCAAGCCAATACACACAATAGCCCAAACGGCGGGGTTATGTCCAAGAATATGCATTTTCATCTTATGCTTCCAACTAGCAAAATTAGTGCCATCAAAGTAAGGACCTCTACGGTGATAATTTCCCTCGCTAGACGCCATACTCTCCTAGGTTGTGAAACCAAGGCTATGACCACCAAAAGCTATGGAAATCAAAGAAAATGGAGACCAAAGCTCTGATACCACTTGTAGGAACTTGAAGTATGTCTAGAGGGGGGGGGGGTGATTAGACTACTTGACCAATTAAAAACTCAACCTTTTCCCAATTTTAGACTTTGGCAGATTTTAGCTATCTTTGCACAAGTCAAGCAATATTCACACAATTCAAGCAAGCATGCAAAGAGTATATGAGTAGCGGAATTTAAAGCATGCAACTTGCAAGAATGTAAAGGGAAGGGTTTGGAGGATTCAAACGCAATTGGAGACACGGATGTTTTTGTCGTGGTTCCGATAGGTGGTGCTATCGTACATCCACGTTGATGGAGACTTCAACCCACGAAGGGTAACGGTTGCGCGAGTCCATGGAGGGCTCCACCCACGAAGGGTCCATGAAGAAGCAACCTTGTCTATCCCACCATGGCCGTCGCCCATGAAGGACTTGCCTCACTAGCGGTAGATCTTCACGAAGTAGGCGATCTCCTTGCCCTTACAAACTCCTTAGTTCAACTCCACAATCTTGTCGGAGGCTCCCAAGTGACACCTAGCCAATCTAGGAGACACCACTCTCAAGAAGTAACAAATGGTGTGTTGATGATGAACTCCTTGCTCTTGTGCTTCAAATGATAGTCTCCCCAACACTCAACTCTCTCTCATAGGATTTAGATCTAGTGGAAAGAAGATTTGAGTGGAAAGCAACTTGGGGAAGGCTAGAGATCAAGATTCATATGGTAGGAATGGAATATCTTGGCCTCAACACATGAGTAGGTGGTTCTCTCTCAGAACTGGTAAGTTGGAAGTGTAGGTTTTTTCTGATGGCTCTCTCCACGAATGAAGAGGAGGTGGAGGGGTATATATAGCCTCCACACAAAATCTAACCTTTACACAAAATTTACCAAACTCGGTGGGACCGAATCAACAAACTCGGTCGGGCCGATTCAGTAAACCTAGTGACCGTTAGTGATTTCGGTGGGACCGACATGCAACTCGGTAGGACCGATATGGTTAGGGTTAGGGCATAACGTAATCTTGGTGAGACCAATTACACAAACTCGGTGAGACCGATTTGGTAATTAGCTAACCAGAGAGTTGGTCAGGTGAACTCGGTGGGACCGATTCGCTCTTTTCGGTGAGACCGAAATGTTACGAAAGGGAAACAGAGAGTTTACATTGCAATCTCGGTGGGACCGATTGCTCACTTCGGTTAGACCGAAACGTTACGAAGGGAAATAGAGAGATTACAATCCCATCTCGGTGAGACCGAGATCCCTATCGGTGAGACCGATTTGCCTAGGGTTTGTGGCAGTGGCTATGACATTTGAACTCGGTGGCGCCGGATAGAAAGAATCGGTAGGACCGATTTTGACTTTAGGTTTAGGTCATATGTGGATGTGAGAAAGTAGTTGAGGGTTTTTGGAGCATATCACTAAGCACTTGAAGCAAGAGGCTCATTAAGCAACACCTTATCCCTCCTTGATAGTATTGGCTTTTCCTATAGACTCAATGTGATCTTGGATCACTAAAATGTAAAATGTAGAGTCTTGAGCTTTTGAGCTTGAGCAAATCCTTTGTCCTTCATATTTTGAGGGATCCACTTTCATAATCCATGCCATGCCATTCATTGAGCTTTCCTGAAATATTTGTCTTGGAATAGCATTAGCTCAATGAGATATATGTTGTTATGAATTACCAAAACCACCTAGGGATAGTTGCACTTTCAAAAGGCTTCCCAATCCTTGGCTTTCCACCAGTGCAAAGGCATAACCACACGTTGATTGGCAGCGACAGACTTCTCACGGCGAGTGGGCTTGGTGGGAATCACAACCTCTTCTTGTTCATCACACTCGACCGGGCGCTGGCATCTCCTAGCCCGCTTCTTGGTCTTGCGAGGAGCAGAGCGAGAACTAGAGCCACCTGCACACACACACACACACACACACACACACACGAGGAGAACACAAGAAACCCAGCAAGGATGAGAGGATTGCACACACGAACAGAGGAATAGGTAGATTGCAAAACATATAAGATAGAACAGAGCTACGTGGTTCAGATACCGCGATTGTACAGTTCTACGACCGGTAGTACCGCTCCGGCAGTTGTACCGCCCAGAGAGGCGGTAGAACTGCTGGGAAAGCAGCACTACCAGTTGGAGAAGGACTGACCACGAGATTTGAATCAACCTAACCATATCTAACTTCTAAGAACTACAAACTAAGCGAGAGGCATAAATAGATCTCTTCCACCCAATAGTTTGAACAATAAACGCGGAATGTCAAGTAATGCCCTAGAAGAAGGGAAAGAACCCTAGAACGAAGAATGAAGGAAATGGGGCATTATCAGCATCCATGGGAGGAGATCGGGAAGGAGGGGGCCTCCACGGAGTGGATCCACGGAGATCCCACGGATCCGGAGCGCGACGAGCACTCCGGGGCAGGGGTAATGGCGACTGGCGGCTAGGGCAAGAGATGGGGAAGGACAGGGGATGAGGTGAAATAAAACCCTTCGGCCCCGACCCTATATATATGCCCGCAAATGCGAAGCGGTTGTACCACTCCAAGGAGCGATTGTACCGCTTCCTAGTATGTGCCAGCGGTTGCGGGCGGTACTTCCGTCGCCTAGAAGGCAGCAGTAGTACCGCCTGTAAACAATCGGTAGTACCGGCCAGAAGCACAACCTGGGGTCGAGCAGTGGAACCGCTCAAGCACCTCTGGGAGTCCTCCTGGGATGGTACAACCCGAGTGTACCAGTGGTTGAACCGCCCGGGCCACCGGTTGTACCGCCCAGTCACCATTACCCAAACCAAGATCAAATGTGTGCAATTGGATTAGATGGTTTTAGGAGAATGAGAAAGGCTTGGGATGGAGCACGACACTGGAATATGGTGTGGTGATCTCCAAGAGGGCACAAAGCAACCAACGAGAGAAACCACAACTTGGAGTCCACCACACCTAGGGCCAAACACAAGACTAAGGCAAGAACCACAAGAACCAAAGGAAGACCAAGGCCAACTCCCTTCAAAAGGGAGGGCGGTGGCCGAGGCCACCTATGTTTGAGTGTAAAGGTATGGCACCGTGAAGATTTTAACCTTGGCCCCATGTCAACTCATCTTTGAAGCACAAGTACCATAAAAAATGGCTAATGTGAAACACTTGATCAATTTATGCATAATGGGGGGAGGGAGAGTTCATTGAGAGAACAACACTCCCCCTATGTCCATGCCTACACCTAGAACTAGATAACGTGATGAGTATGGTGGGGTGTGCTAAGATTCAGGCCACATTGCTTGAACCAATGATATTTAGCTCATGCCTTAACTCGTGAAATCTTGCTTCATCCAAGGGCTTCGTGAAGATATCTGCAAGATTATCATGAGTGTTGACATAGTTGAGCTCGATCTCCCCTCGCCTAATATGATCCCGTATGAAGTGATACCGAATCCCTATATGCTTCGTCTTGAAGTGTTGCACCGGGTTGAGAGAAATATTGATGGCACTTTCATTGTCACACCAAAGAGGCACTTTGTCACAAATGACACCGTAACCCTTTAAAGTTTGCCTCATCCAAAGAAGTTGTGCACAATAACTACTGGCGGCCACATACTCTGCTTCAGTGGACGAGAGAGACACACAACTTTGCTTCTTAGAAGACCAACTTACCAAGGAGCAACCGAGAAATTGGTACCCTCCGGAAGTGGACTTCCTATCCACTTTGTCTCCCACCCAATCAGAGTCCAAATAGGATATAAGATTGAAGTTTGCTCCTCTTGGGTACCATAAGCCAAAATTTGGGGTATGAGCCAAGTATTGAAAGATTCGCTTGACCACCACAAAGTGGCTTTCCTTAGGTGCGGCTTGAAACCGTGCACAAATTCTCACACTCAACATGATATCCGGTCTAGATGCACAAAGGTAAAGCAAGGAGCCAATCATGGAGCGATATACCTTTTGATCCACCACTTTACCATTGGGATCTATGTCAAGTTGGCATTTGACGGGCATTGGAGTGGAAGCCAGCTTGACATCACTTAGCTTGAATATCTTGAGCATGTCTTGAGTGTATTTGGCTTGGTTGATGAAGGTTCCTTCTCTTCTTTGCTTGACTTTGAACCCGAGAAAGAATTTCAACTCTCCCATCATGGACATCTTGAACGTAGTCGATACCCTCGACTTGGGAGTAGCCTTGTGCTACCAAGCAAGCCTTGTTGCGGACAATAATTCCGTGAGAATCTTGCTTGTTCTTGAATATCCACTTGGTTCCAATGACATTATGGTTCCCCGTGGGCCTTGGCACCAATCTCCACACCTTGTTGTGCTCGAAGTTGTTGAGTTCTTCATGCATGGCATTAAGCCAATCCGGATCTTTGAGCGCCTCATAGACCTTTTGGGGTTCAACACAAGAGACAAACGCATGATGTTCACAATAGTTTGCCAATTGTCTACAAGTGCTTGCCCCTTTCGAATGCCTCCAAGCACATTCATCATGATATGACCCTTTGTAGAGAGCTTGGATGCAATCTTGGCAGCATGACGCTCCAATTCCTCCTCAGGAGTGAGTTGAGGAGCGGTTACTTGATCATCTTGAGCGTCGTCTTGAGCTTGTTCTTGATCTTGAGCTTGCTCTTGATCTTGAACTTGCTCGGAGGAGAGAACTTGACTTGGGCATCACTTGGTGGTTCAACACCATCTTGAGGTTGATCTTCCCCTTGGTCTTGTTCATGAGGATGAGGGCCTTCACATTGTTCTTGGGAAGCGTGTGGGCCTTGGGTTGGTGATGGTTCCACTTGAGTGGAACATTGTCCTTCTCCTTCGGCCACAAGGGGTTCCTCAATGGGTAGGATAAAACCAACACCCATTCTTCTTATGGCTTGGGGAGGAATTTCATCACCTACATCACAAGTGCCACTTTGCTCCACTTGGGAGCCGTTATTCTCATCAAACTCCATGTTACACGTCTCTTCAATAAGTCCCGTGGACTTATTAAGGACACGGTAAGCATGAGAGTTTGTAGCATAACCAACAAATATGCCCTCTTGAGCTCTAGCCTTAAATTTAGACAAACGAACACCTTTCTTGAGAATGAAACACTTACACCCGAAAACCCGAAAGTACTTGAGATTGGGCTTGTTACCGGCGAGTATCTCATATGGAGTTTTGTTCTAGCCTTTGCGGAGATAGAGCCGATTGGATGCATTACACGCGGTGTTGATGGCTTCGGCCCAAAAGTTGTATGGAGACTTGAACTCCCCCATCATGGTCCTTGCCGCATCCATCAACGTCCGGTTCTTCCTCTCCGCTACAAAATTTTGTTGAGGGGTGTATGGTTCAGAATATTGATGCTTGATCCCTTCATCACTAAGAAACTCATCCAAGGTGTAGTTCTTGAACTCGGTGCCGTTGTCACTTCCTATCGTCAAGATCTTTGCATTGTGTTGGCATTGAGCTTCATTTGAAAATTCAATGACGGTTTGTTGGGTCTCACTCTTCCTCTTGAAGAATTATACCCAAGTGTATCTTGAATAATCATCCACAATCACCAAGCAATACTTTCTACCCCCAAGACTATCAAAGGATGGAGGCCCAAAGAGATCCAAGTGAAGGAGCTCCAAAGGCCTCTTCGAGTAAATGATAGTTGTGGGAGGGTGAGACTTCTCATGTAACTTTCCTTCGATACAAGCACTGCAAGCATGATCTTTGGCAAAACTAACATTTGTTAGTCCACGGACATGGTCCCCCTTGAGAAGACTTTGCAAAGATCTCGTATTGACATGGGCTAAACGGCGTTGCCAAAGCCATCCCACGTCAACTTTAGCCATTAGGCATGTCGCGGTCTTAGTGGGTCGCTCCGAGAAGTTAATCACATAGAGACCATTCTCGACATGCCCAACAAAGGCTACTTTAAGAGTCTTGCTCCACAAGAGGGCCACGGAACCCAAATAGACCATTCAATGTACTCATAAGGAGAACCAACGAATTTGGCATAGACATGCCCATCACTAGCACAGCACAACACATAAGAAGGGTTAAAGTCGCCGGCTTTGTTGGAAGGAGTGGCATTGCCCTTCTTGACACCACCACCCTTCACATTGTTCTTCTTCTCCTTGGGAGCACCCTATCCCTCCTTCACAAAAGTTTTCTTGAGAGGAGGAGGTCGTTTGGCCTTGTCATTCTTCTTCTTGTTCTTGGACTTGGGTGCGAACCCAATTCCCTCCTTAGCCACAACTTCCTTTTGATTGCTCAAAAGGTCATTGAGGTTCTTCTCACCTTGTATGCATGACACAAGGCCTTTCTCAAGTTGCTTATTCAACTTAGCATTCTCCTCCACAAGATGCGCATGCTCACAACATGGGTTAGTAGCATTTGCATTATCAATTAAAACCATATGAGGAAAAGTGGCCTTTTCCTTAGTTAGCTTCACTTGGAGTTGATCATGAGACTCTTTGAGGCTAGCATAAGCACCCTTCAAGGTTTTGTGAGCCTTGTCAAGTATATCAAACTCCTCCTTGAGTCTAGCAAGATCAACCCCAAGTTTGGCCTTCCCGGAATTGAGCACACAAGATACAACAAGAGCATGATCAAGATATTTCTTTAATTTAGCATGCTCATCGTTGTGTGACTCCTCAAGAGACAAACGATGGTCGCGCTCTTCTTCAAGAGCATTAGAGAGGTCTCATATCTCATTGGCATAGTCACAACTATGTCCCTCCATCTTATAGATGGTGTCTTTGTGAGCCTCGATCATGTCATTGGCTTCACCAAGTTGTTCCAAGAGAGCAACAAAGTGCTTCTTGGATTTACCCTTGAGCTTACTCATAAATGACTCAAATTCATTTTCTTCTTCATTAGACCCCTCACTTTCATCAATGCAATCCATCAAAGAGGGATTAGTAATGATGGTAGTTTTGATGTTGGGGGTTACCTTGTTGGTGGCTTTGGCCATGAGGCACTTGGCAGTGATGTTCTCGTTGGGTGAGTCGAAGAGGGACACTCGTGGAGTTGTTGCAATGGCGACGGAGGCCATGGAAACCGTCTCACTGTCTTCATCATCATCCTCATTGTACTCTTCTTGTGCCACCAACCCCTTGGGAGGAGTCTTCTTGGTGAAGTTGCTCTTGTTGGAAAGGACTTGGCCTTGTCTTTTCGGATGAGCTTGCTACCATTGTCTTCCCTCTTCTCATATGGGCATTCAGCAACGAAGTGGCTCACATTTCCACAATTATAGCAAGTCCTTACACGTTGCTTGCCCTTCGAGCCACTTGAGTTGTTCTTGTTGAAGTTGGGCCTTGTGTTCTTCTTGCTCCAAAATTTCCTTGAAGCGAGGGCCATGTGCTCATGATAAGCATACTTGGTATCTTCGGGGTTGCTCTCCTCTTCTTCCTCTTCGTCCTCTTCTTCCATACTCACCTTGGCCTTCAAAGCAAGATTGGGCGTCTTTGCTCTTTGAGAACGCAACACGGCATTGTCAGCAGTCTTGTCCAAGATACTCATTGCCACAAACTCATCCAATACTTCACTTGAGGACAATGTGTGGAAGTCCAGCCTCTGACGGATGACGAATGACTTGGCCTTATGGTAAGGCATCATGGCTTTGAGAAACTTTCGCTTGATCCAATTGTCATTTGTATCCTTGCTCCCATGATCTCGGAGTGATACCGCGAGAGTGGTTAATCGCCGGTAGAGCTCACGAGGTTCTTCACCTTCATTCATTCCAAATTCATCGGCTTCATCTTGCACCATTTCATAGTTGGAGCGTTGAATGCTTGCGCTTCCCTTGTAAAGGGAAACAACATGGTGCCAAGCTTGCTTTGTCACGGTGAAAGGTTGGAGATGCGCAATATCTTCGGATGGGATTGCATCTTGGATAATGAAGAGAGCATTCTCTTTGAATTGATGATCCGCGGCTTCTTGAGGGGGGAAGTTGCTTGGGTCATGTGGATAGAAAGCTTGCTCAATGATTCTCCAAAGATTAGTATTGACATGATTTAAATGACGTTTAAAACGATAGACCGAGGAGTCAAAATCCTCATTTTTCATAATCTTAGGAGGAGAGCCGGCATGATTTAAATGTGTGGAGGGAACTGGTCCTCCATAAGTAAGAGGTGGTTCAACATGGGCATAGGTGCTGTTTCCACTTTTACCACTAGACAAAGGAACTTTCTCACTAGTAGCTTCCCCCCTTGTCGGAGTTAGCATCCGTCACCTTGTTAGTGGGATCGACCACTTCCAAAGGTGCGATGGATAATTTAAGACCGTCAAGAAAGTTCTTAAGCATGCCTTTGACCTCGGCCGTCATGGAGGTTTTCAATGTGTCCAAAGCCACATTGAACTCCTCACGTGAGACCGAGGTTCCCCCATTGGCCGTAGACGAGGATGGAATCACACCTGGTGCTCCTCCCCGCCATCTACGGTGTCAACCATACTCTTCGGACGACAAAGTCCTTAATAAAGAGACGAGGCTCTGATACCAATTGAAAGGATCGATATAGTTGACTAGAGGGGGGGTGAATAGGCAACTAACAATTTTTAGCTTTTCTTTACCAATTTAAACTTTGCATCAAAGTAGGTTTCTATATATGAAACTAGGTGAGCAACATATATGATGCAACAACAACGAGCACACAAGCAAGCAAGAGATGCGACACAATATAAGCTTGCACAAGTAAAGGTACGAGATAACCAAGAGTGGAGCAGGTGAAGACGAGGATGTGTTACCGAAGTTCCTTCCTTTTGAGGGGAAGTACGTCTCCGTTGGAGCGGTGTGAGGGCACAATGCTCCCCAAGAAGCCACTGGGCCACTGTATTCTCCTCACACCCTCACACAATGTGAGATGCCATGATTCCACTATTGGTGCCCTTGGAGGCGACGACCGGACTTTTACAAACAAGGTTGGGGCTCTCTCCACAACTGAATTGGAGGCTCCCAAAGAAACCACGGAGCTTCACCACAATGGAATGTGGCTCCAAGCTGACCTCAACCGTCTAGGGTGCTCAAACACCCAAGAGTAACAAAATCCACACAAGAAAGTATGGGGGAAGCAAATATACTTTGGTGGAAGTGTAGATCTAGTCTTCTCCTTCAATTCCTAGCAAATCAACGAGTTTTAGTGGCTAGAGAGAGAGATCGGGCAAGAGAGCTTGAGTGGCATTAATGGTGGAGTGAGAGGGGTAAGAGGTAAATGTGGTAGGTGGAAGAACCACCCTTATATAGCAAACCCTAAAATCCAACCGTTACTGCGAAAACAGCACTGCAGCGGTACAACCGCTCCTTGTCCCCGTACAACCGGGACTCACGGTTTACCTGCAGAACCCTACCAAGCGGTACAACAGGGCGAGCAGGCGGTAGTACCGGTTGTGGAGAAAAACCGGAACAACCGCCCAGCCACGCTCAACTACCGCTTTGAAACAGTAGGGTGTCACCCCTGTGTGCAGTGATCGAGCGGAATAGCACCAGTGCAACCGCCTGGCCTTGGAAACTTGGGTGGCTAAGTCCCAAGCGGTAGAACCGCTTAGGGCACCGGTGGTACCAGTGTGCGGGGCACAACCGGGCCACCACCGCCCAAGTATCGCATCAAAACATAAGCCTGACCCGTTGTTGAGCGGTACTCGGCCGGTACAACCGCCAGTGACAGACCATAGTCAATGTTAAGCTTGATGGCGGTACCCCCGCCCGGGAGGAGCGGTACAACCGCTTGGTCATGACTGGGCTATTCAACCCCAGGGTATCACCCCTGGGGTGGTGGTTGGGTAAGTGCCAAGAGCCAGCGGTACAACCGCTCACACGAGCGGTACAACCGCTGGGAGAACACAACAAGCAATTGAAAATGAAGGGGAGCTCTCTCTCACACAAAACAAGGAAGGCAAGGAGGGTGTGGCAGAAGTGTACGTGCAATTATTCCCCCAACACCTTCCAATGTGGATTCCCTCTTAATAGTACAGGTTCCCGACGACCAAAGAGATAAACATGTAGAAAAACACCTTCTTTGATCTTTTCCTTCCAGAGAGAATAGCAAACTGATGTAAGCCTAATCACCGAGAACCTGAAGCACTTAGCACAAGACTAGACCAACAAAGGGTTGTCATCATCATCCAAAACACAAAGTAGGGAAATGCCCTTACAACGGCGAGTGGGTGGGGACGAAGTGGGCGAGGGTTTTCTTTTTTCCTTTTGCATGTGTGAGTGAACACACATGGTTCAAAGAGGCGACGAAGATGAAGGGTGTGTGATAGTAAATCACTGAGATTGAATGGGAATCCAAATTTTCCTTTGTCCTTCATCCATGAGTTTTTTTTCTACGATGAAGATAAACCTTGCTAATCACCGTGTTCAAATTTGGCACTTTTCCAGGTTCATTTACAATATTTAGGGGATTATGTGCATTTTGTAGGCATTAATGCACATAATTCAAATTCAAACAATCGGTACTTGAAAAGGTGCACAAGAACGGTATGGAAAAAACCATACTCGTGGTATTTAGTAAATTCCCAAGCCTTTTACAAGGAATAGGCTGAGATTTCAAGGGAATGTGTTGCAATAGTCAACCACAAACACGTCATTTACTGTATTATCAACTATAGAAAAATGAAATATGTGCTTGAAAAACATGACACCCGTCATGGTGCCTTGGTATGGCCTCACCGTGCCCTGGTTAAAAGCTGAGAAGGTTTGATTTATGTCATCATGCATGGCTTCATAAATCGAACCATCACCGAGGAAGTTCCATGGTTTCGAGAGAGAAATCACCAAGATTGAAGGGGAATCCAAATTTTCGTCCTAGTTTGTCATTTAGTTTTTTCCAATGATCAACATACCGCCTCAAATGCAACGTGTTCAAATTTGACATTTTTCTGGGCTCATTTGCCATATTTAGGGGATTATTTGCATTTTCTAGGCATTAATGCACATAATTCAAATTCGAACAATTGGTGCATGAAAAGGTGCACAAGAATGGTCTGGAAAACCATGCTCGTGCTATTTAGTACATTCTCATGCCTTTTACAAGGAATGGGCAGATATTTCAAGGAAATGTGTTGCAATAGTCAAGCATAAACGCGTCGTTTACTGGGTTAACAACTATACAAAATAAAAAACATGCTTGGAAAACATGACGCCTGGCGTGGTGCCATGGTATGGCCTCTCCGTGCCCTGGTAAAAATTTGAGAATGTTTTCCTTATGTTGTCATGCACGCCTTTCATAAATCGAACCATCACCGAGGAAGTTTCGTGGTTTTGAGGGGAAATCACCAAGATTGAAGGGGGGTCCAAATTTCCTTTGTCCTTTGTCCACGAGTTTTTTTCTATGATGAACATACACCCTGCAAATCACCGTGTTCAAATTTGGCACTTTTCTGGGTTCATTTACCATATTTAGGGGATTATGTGCATTTTCTAGGCATTAACGCACATAATTCAAGTTCAAATAATCGGTGCATGAAAGGGTGCACAAGAACGTCCTGGAAAATATCTCATGCCTTTTACAAGGAATGGACAGATATTTCGATGAAATGTGTGGCAATAGTCAACCACAAACGTTTGTTTCTTGGGTTTTCAACTATAGAAAAAAATGAAGTAAATGCTTCAAAAATATGACGCCTGGCATGGTGCCATGGTATGACCTCACCATGCCCTGGTAAAAATTTGAGAAAGGTTTGCTTATGTCATCATGCATGCCCTTCATAAATCGAACCATCACCGAGGAAGTTCCATGCTTTTGAGAGGGAAATCATCAAGATTGAAGGGGAATCCAAATTTCCGGCCTAGTTTGTCATTCAGTTTTTTTTCCAACGATCAACATACAGCCTCAAATGCAACTTGTTCAAATTTGACATTTTTCCGGGCTCATTTACCATATTTTGGGGATTATTTGCATTTACTAGGCATTAATGCACATAATTCAAATTCGAACAATTGGTGCATGAAAAGGTGCATAAGAATGGTCTGGAAATCCATGCTCGTGCTATTTAGTACATTCTCATGCCTTTTACAAGGAATGTGCAGGTATTTTGAAGAAAATGTGTGGCAATAGTCAACCATAAACGCGTCGTTTACTAGGTAAACAACTATACAAAAATGAAATACATGCTTGGAAAATATGACACCTGGCGTGGTGCCATGGTATGGCCTCTCCGTGCCTTGGTAAAAAATTGAGAATGTTTTCCTTATGTCGTCATGCACGCCTTTCATAAATCGAACCATCACCGAGAAGTTTCATGGTTTCAAGGGGGAAATCACCGAGATTGAAGGGGGATCAAAATTTCCTTTGTCCTTTATCCATGAGTTTTTTCTATGATGAACATACACCCTGCAAATCACCGTGTTAAAATTTGGCACTTTTCCGGGTTTATTTACCATATTTAGGGGATTATGTGCATTTTTTAGGCATTAATGCACATAATTCAAGTTCAAACAATCGGTGCGTGAAAGGGTGCACAAGAATGGCCTGGAAAACCATGCTCGTGCCATTTAGTAAATTCTCATGCCTTTTGCAAGGAATGGACAGATATTTCGATGAAATGTGTGGCAATAGTCAACCACAAACGTTTGTTTATTGGGTTTTCAACTATAGAAAAAATGAAATAAATGCTTGAAAAACATGACGCCTGGCATGGTGCCATGATATGACCTCACCATGCCCTGGTAAAAGTTTGAGAAGGTTTGGCTTATGTCGTCATGCACACCCTTCATAAATCGAACCATCACCGAGGAAGTTCGATGATTTCGAGAGGGAAATCACCAAGATTGAAGGGGAATCCAAATATTCGTCGTTCTTTGCCCTTGAGTTTTTTTCTATGACAAACATACACCATGCAAATCACCCTATTCAAATTTGGCATTTTCCGGGCTCGATTTACCATATTTAGGGGATTATGTGCATTTTCTAGGCATTTAGCGTATAAAAATCCAATCCAGCAACAACTGCACGGGTGTGATGTGAGGGACGTGGATTGCCGTTCGATCGCGGTGCATCCTACGATGCACACGCGCGATCCGCGTGGCTGGGGTTCCGGCCAATCATAACGCAACACACAATAGGCTCAGCGCACACTGTTTCCGAGAGCGACGGAGATGAACCGTGTGCAATAATGAACGTGCAAAATTGTAAGGGAAGCCAAATTTCCTTTGTCGTTTTCATTGAGCTCTTAAATACCACCGCCCTGTACGGCTGTCCGGCTCTTCGTCCCAAAGCTCTCTCCAAGCGTCGTTCATGGCATCGCGGCGCATAGTATTTGGTAAGGAAGCGATGGCATCCCGCCGCGCCGCGTTCCTCGCCGCCCGCGACCGCACACATGGTAAGGAAGCGATGGCATCTTGCCGCGCCGAGTTCATCACCGCCGGCGGCCACACAATTACATGGCCGGACTTTGAGGCTGCCATGGGCGAATGGGCGGTGGATCTAGAAGCGGCCAAAGCCACAAAGAAGGAGCAGAAAAGGCAGAAAGCAGTCAAGAAAAGAGAGTCCCTCCACCGCAAGAACGAAGAGGCCGCACGCCGTGGTGAGGAGAGCTTGGCGGAGATCGAAGCACGGTGGGCTGCCGCCTACAAGGCCGTGAAGGAGAACGCAGGCGTCTGCTAGCATGCCCCGATGGCAGCATGTGAGAAGTAGTTTAAGTTTGTAGTATTAGAGCAAATTACCGGTAGTACTTTAAGTTTGTAGTATTAACATACAATGTCGGTAAGAGCATCCTTTGAGGGCTTTGAGCGTCGATTAGCATGTGTGCCCATATGCATTTTTTGCGTTAATCATTAGATCACAACACACAAAGTTTGTATGACGTACCTGTGTGCTTTTTTTGCATTAATTATCCATAATTCAATTACCTGTGCGATGTTTCCTAATAAACCAGGCGTACCATTGACAAAAAAATCAACTACACGTGTAAATTTTTTTGGAAACAGGATGTGCCAATTTTCTGTTTTCTCGCGCACGAGTATTTAACGCGCTTCGTCTATGTTGTGTGTTTCCCCCGCCCAAGTTTCAAGTTTAGCAGCGAAATTTCATTAGGCGCGCGATTTCAGAATTCATTCCTCCAACCACATCCCCACCCGTCAAATTTCCTCAGTATCTCCCCCACCTCCGACCCCCCGCGCCTTCCCCTACCGGCAACTCAAACCGCCACCACTGCAACCACAGCTTCAACCACATCTACGTTCTGCTCGGATCCAGTCAGGTAACCCACCGATCTCTATCACGGCCCCGACCTGATTGCTTAAATGGTGCATGTGAAACATCCTCATGCCTCCAAATCCCCACTGCCAGGAGCTGATGTCGTTCCATGGTGTGATGGCCGCTGTGCATGTTGACCCGGAGGAACACCTCGCCTCCGCTGCCGCCGACATGGTGTAGGCTCTGGCCCAGATGAAGTGCCCCAGCGACTACCCCCCAGGACTTAACAGGTATGATCTGACCAGCTAAATTTTACCAATACCACTTGCAACGGCTATGTTTTGTACGGTTGATGTTTAAGCATGTTCGTGCCTTGTTTATTTTAGTACTGCACAGTGTGTGATGTTCAAGTATTAATTAACTGTCCAGCTCAATTTCACCAATACCAACAACAAACTTATAATACATGACTCAGGATATCACAAGAGATGCTGCCCATTTGCTTTTTTCGGTGGATGCTAACTGTGTTGTACTTAACATGCCTGTCCATGTACTTATGCAGGGTCATAATGGGCGATGTTGTTGTTTGCCGTCGAGGTTAGCTGCATCCCATGTATTACAGTATTTCACATCATTTGTGCAATTGCAGTTTAACTTCTATCATTTACTAGTTTCCTGTAGGTACACATGTCAGTGGCACTGATCCACGCTTCGACCTGGAGGAACAACTTGCCTCTGCTGCCGCTGACTTTGGGCGAGCTCTAGGCAAGATGAAGTGCCCCAGCAACTACCTCTCAGGACTTAGAAAGTATGTACTCACCAGTTCAATCTTACCAATACCAGTTGCAATTAATAGCTATGTTATGTACGGTCGATGTATTAAGCATGTTCTAGTAAACATGCCTAACATGTTTTAGCTACTTTTCCTACCTTTTTATAGACAACTGGGCCATTCTCTGCTCCGGCAGCACCTGCCTTGTGATGTTTAACTCTGCTAATTGCATTTTTATCAGTACTGGTTTCAATGGCTATTAAGCATGTTGCAATTAATAGTTGAATCATTTTTAAACAATTGTATTTCAATGGCTACAAACTTACAAATATTAAGCCAGTTGCAATTAATTGTTGTATCCATTTTTTATTCTTCCCCTTTGCTACCATGCTACTCTCCGCAATGAATATATACTAGAGATGATGCCCATTTGCTATTTTTGGTGGATGCTAACCCTGTTGTACTTAACATGCCTGTCCATGTACTTACGCAGGGTCATAACGAGCGATGCTATTGTTTGCCGTCGAGGTTAGCTGCATCGCATGTCTTATAGTATTTCACATTAGTTGTGCAAATGCAGCTTAACTTCTACCATTTACTGGTTGCCTGTAGGTACACATGTCAGTGGCACTAATCCATTCTTCGACCCGGAGGAACAGCTCGCCTCCGTTGCCGCTGACTTTGGGCGGGCTCTGGCCAAGATCAAGTGCCCCAACAACTACCTCTCAGGACTTACCAAGTATGTACTCACCAGCTCAATCTTACCAATACCAGTTGCAATTAAGGGCTATGTTTTGTATGCGATTGACGTATTAAGCATGTTCTAGTAAACATGCCTAACATGTTTTAGCTATTTTCCCTACCTCTTTATAGACAACTGGGCCATTATCTACTCTGGCAGCACCTGCCTTGTGATGTTTAACTCTACCAATTGCATTTTTATCAGTATCGGTTTCAATGGCCATTAAGCCTGTTTCAATTAACAATTGTATCCATTTTTAAACATTTGTATTTCCATAGCTACAAACTTACAGAACATGAATTAGGATGTTGTTAAGCCTGTTGCAATTAACAGTTGTATCCATTTTTTAATCCATCGCTTTTTCTACCGTGCTACTCTTTAACATTGAAGATATCACTACAGATGCTGCTGTTTTAATACCATTTGCTATTTTTGGTGGATGTTAACCCTGTTGTAGTTAACATTGGCTTTCCATGTACTTACACAGGGCTACAATGGGTGATGCTGTTGTTTGATGTCGAGGTTAGCTGCATCGCATGTCTTATACCATCTATTCCTAAATATAAGTATATTTCGAGATTCCAATATAGACTACATAAGGAGAAAAATGAGAGAATCTAGATTCTAATCTAAACTATATCTATAATTCTATATACATCCGTATGTAGTTCATATTGAGATCTCTAAAAATACTTCTACTTAGGAACGTAGGTAGTTGTATTTTACATCATGTGTGCAATCTCAGTTTAGCTTCAAACATTTACGGGTTGCTTGTAGGTACATATATGAGCGGTACTAATCCATGCTTCGATTCCTTTTGTGTATGGGGCAATGAGATATTCTTGAACAAGCGTCAAGTGAGGAAACTAAGAAAGATTGTTAGGCAAAAGAAACGGGTGATAGGAATTAAGCTCTTTATTTACACTTTGTCCAAGACAACCGTGAACTTTAGGATGGTAAGTAATGTGTTGCCTTTTCCCCCTGCCCACAACAAGTTACTCTATTAGACCTCAGTATCTGATATTTTTCTCTTTTCAATGGTTTCCGAAGCTATTACATGGCCAGAGTGGAGGCTACTAAGGTTAAAATATATAATTCATGCTACCATGGTAATGCTCTAGAAGTCTTTCTGAAGGCGGTGAAGGATGGGCGGGTGATCGTCACAAGGGGTTGGACAAAAGTTGTTCATGCCTATGGCATGAAGGAAGGCACATTATGGGCATTCCGCTTCTTCAACACCATCGGCAGTCGAAATGATTTACACTTGTCTCTTCACCTTTACCGCCTGTAAATATTGTGGTTCATCATAGTTAATTGTTGTCTAATCCTGTAACTACTGAACATATTGTACTGACAATTTCATTTATGGATTTGTTGTTGAACCATTGTGCTGAGAATTTGAATTGCACGTTTCATATTTCAAAATTGCCAATTTGAATAATAAATTACAGGCAAAAATAAAAATATATAGGAGCGAATAAAATAATGTGCACGCGGTTAGAAAGAAAACATCGTGTGCGATGAAAAAAAGAGAACAGACGGTTCTTTGACATGAAACATTTGCGATGCTTGCCCCATACCTTCATGATGAAGGCTAGGCTGGGGGCTGGACATAGTATCATTTGTCCTCTGGGCTGGGGGCTGGACACAGTATCCCCGGTGGATGAGAGGTTCTTTGTCTCTGTCAAGCCAACAAACAAGGATGGATCAGCAAATTATCAAATGCATAGTACCTCAACAAGAAAGATCAGTTGTTTTCCTTACTTCGGGTCTATGAGCATGTAGCCCAGTGCGTATCCTGCAGGTGGCGGGGTAGCCCTTGCCCTCTTCAGGGTCGGGGGAAGAGAACTCCCCGGTAGCTTTGAGCTCTTTGGTAGAGCCGGGGGCTCCGACGGGGTCGAGCTTCGCGAGGACGCTGGACTTGACTGGGGGCTGGGATCAACCCCCATCACCGCTCGTCGCTTGGTGGGTGGAGTCTTGGCCTGAAAAAGACGGGATGAATGGCGGCGTACTACATCTGGCTTGTCGCTCTTGGAAGCAATCTTCTTCACCCTCTGGATGGCTGGCTGGGGAGCAGGAGTCGTTGTTCCCTAGGTGGCCCGCCTGCGGGGCGCTGGTCCAGATCTGGTTCTTGGGCTTCAAGACCCATTGCGAGCCATTCCTCCTCAGGTTGCTCTACTTCCTTGGCCCCGCCTCCTCCTTGAGCCTCTGCTGCCGTGGCGTGAAGAATTTCAGCCCCGGCAGGATTGATCCCGGCAGCCTCCTCCGCAGCGTGCTCCTCACTCCTTTCATCTGAAGAGCCTTCGCCCTCGGCGTCCTCCTCTTCTCTGGGCCTCGCCTTCCCGGCAGCCCGGAGCGCTTTGTCCTCTTTGATCCGCCTCCTGATAAATTCTGCCTATACCGTTGAGGTACGCTTGAACATATTGCTTTCCACCCTGGAAGCCCTTCCTTCCAAAATGGAGATCCACTCGATGTCTGCATCTAGCTCGGGCAGGTGCCAATTAGCCTCGACCCCGTAAGCATTGTAGTCTGGCATCCACTTAAGAATTTGGTCTCGAGCGGAGTTGATGTGCAACGGGACGACCTTTGCCGGCAAATGAAATGGCCCGAGGCTGCCGAACATCTGTTCACACAGCCAGCCGTGGCCATATATCGATAAATTGCTGGAAAGGCCCGGGTACAGACGCGTTCTGTCGACAGCCTCTCCATACTCCCAAGCAAAACTATCCCTCTTTTGCAATGGTGCGATGCGGCATCGGAGGAAGTCGTCCCCCACCTGCTTGATGGTTAGCCCGTCAGCTTTGAGGCAAGCAATCTTGTTCAGTGCCGGGCGAAGCCTGTCATCGGTAAGGCCTGGCTTGCCCCATTCTCTGCTGCGTACGACGCATTCCGTCTGTTCCCGGCAGTACTCTGGGGCGTCCGCATCCTGAATCCAGCACCAATCCACCCTCCATTCTTCCCACCTGCTACACTGCTGGCCAGGGAGGTAATCCTAATTCTCCTTCTTGCCCCGGGGAATCCAACTTATATTCCCCGAGCGGTGGGATTTGTCTTCAACTTGTGGGATGAAGAAGTGCCTGAACAAATCCACGTTGGGGGAAACTCCAACAAAATTCTCGCACAAATGGGCAAATATTGCCATGCACACCATTGTATTGGGCGTCAAATCCAGAAGGTGGAATCCATACACCACCATCACGGCCTCGAAAATATCAGAGAAGGGGGTGGTGAGACCGCAGAGAAATGCAGCAGAAGAAGCGGTGCAGTTCACGGAACCTCGTTCCCCTCCGGCAGGACCACAGGTGCTCCATGCCCCTTTGGGACTTCCCTCCCCCACATGTACGTGTACTTCGCGATCATAGTGATGTTGTCCAAGCTCGATGGAAAGAATACCACGTCCTCCTGCCGCTTCCTATCCAGCTCCGCTGCTCTCTTCTTCTTCCCCTCTGCTGCAGCATCCTTCATGGTGGCCGCCCGCTTCCCCCTTGCGGCAGCGGCTTTCTTTCCCATCCTTTGGGATCGCCGGAAGAATGGAAGATCGGGAGGAGCGATGGAGGGAAGTGTTGGCGTGGGAGTGGTTGATTTTCTTGAGGAAGAAGATGATGGAAGGAGAAACAACCGTGAATGAGTAGCGCCCCTTTGCGTTGCCTTTTTATTGGGAACGGACACGGGGGCTGGCTCTTTGCTATCTTTTCTCTTGAAGTTACCGTTTTACAGGCGCACTACCCATTAACTACTGGTCCCATGACCCAATGACCTGCGGTAATTACGCGGAGTGGACGTTGGATTGATTGGTCATCATAACAAACCGCTGCATGCGCATCACCTCTTCGATGCGTGTCTGTGCACTGTTTTGGGCCTAACCCAACGTGCCCGGCGACACATATGGCTCAGGCCCGGGGGCTTCTGTCGGGGTACACAAATAGGGGTGTATGTTTCCCCTGACTCGTGCACGGACAGTGGGCCTCCGCCCCGGCAGCCAAAGCTTGGCAAGAAAATAACTACACAACCAATATCAAGCAAGGCCAAGCCAGAGAAGTAGCTCTTTGAGAGATCAAAGAGCGGATAAAGAAGACCAAGACAAACCAAGACAGCAAGATATCACCTTGGGAAAGCCTCCCTTGCTGGGTAGGAGAGACTGGCCGGGTCAAGGCCGCCCAGGGACAGGTCCAAGATTTCCCCGGCAGTCTCGCCGGGTCCGCCAAGGGCAAACCTCCCCGCCAAGGCACCACCGCACCACAACGTAAGCCAGCCATCAATGCGGTGTCGAGCCCTCAAGTGATTAAGTGGATTCCACTAAGCATGTGGCAGCCATTTGGAAGACAGATTATCCTCATGTGACACTCGTCCAGAGACATGTCAAGCCGATAAGCAAAAGGTGATTAAGCGGCACGGCAGGCTTGTCAGGCTGCATCCTCAGCATGACACCTAGCAGTGCATTTAATGCAGTTTGTCCTAACTGCCAGAGTTAGGTATGATAGCACTGTTAGCTATCTAATCAGTGGATAAAGACTGTTTTGCCATTGTGGTCAACCCTTAAGCTATAAAAGGAGGTCCATGGCAACCTAGCAAAGGATTCGGACCCTGGCACATTTGTATGTGCATAGCTGCTCTCCTGAGGCCACCTTGCTGGGCTCGAGCACTGCGTCTTCTTTGTGTTCCTCCACTCAATCCACCAGAGCAGGAGTAGGTTTTTACACCTCACGGCGGCCCGAACCTGGGTAAAAATGACCAGTGTCATAGTTGTCGTGTTGTTCCACGGCCTCCGCTCTTTGTGCAACATGCCCTTCCCCCTTGCCGAACCACAAGGGGCTGATGGCCTCATAGGTGATCGTGTCCACCCACGACGGATTTACAACAAATTGATCTTTCATAATGAGATTTAACAATGCAACTTTTATATCATAAGACTCCGCCCTAGTGGTGGGAGGTGCAATTGGTGTACTAGTAAAATCATTATTAATATTGAGAAATCACACAACTTAGTATTTTCTTGAGTAGACATAATGGCGATTCAAGCAAAGATAACACACAAGGTAATTTTGGTTTCTTTTTATAAGTAGAGGGGGATGAAAAATAGAAGCAAATAAAAGACAAAATTAAAAAACAAAGTATAACAAGAAAATGATAAATGTGTGTGAAGGAACCTATAGGTGTTTGGTGAAACCTCCTAGCAACAGCGCCAGAAATTCTTCCGGTACTTGTGATAGGCGTTCGGATTTCCACGAAGAGGAAGGGTGATGTAGTATAGTAGCAGATAGTATTTCCCTCAGTTAGGAACCAAGGTTTATCAAACCAGTAGGAGACGCCACACAAACACTGTAAACATTACCTGCACAAACACACACACCCACACACACAAAGCAAATACTTGCACCCAACACGGGCAAGAGGGTTATCAATCCCCTTGTACTCGTTAATTGCAAGGATTAAATCTAATAGTGGTAGATAGATAAATAAAATGAAAATTAAATTAATTAATTACAGCAAGTATTTTTATGGGTTTGGTAAATATAAAGTGGATGGACCGGGGGGCATAGCGTTCACTAGAGGCATCTCTTTCATGAGCATAGTACATTAGGTAAACAAATTACTATTGGGCAATTGATAGAATAGTGCATAGTTATGATGATTCTTCATGGCATGGTGAATATATAGGCATTACGTCTGTGACAAGTAGACCATTAATCTTACTAAATCTTCTACTATTACTCCACCCCTTGGCTGCTATCCAGCATGCATCCCAAGGCATTAAGTTCATAACAAACAGTGTAATGCTTGAAGCATGATGACATAATGTAGATAATGCAAGACCAACTAATATGTTCGAGCCCCATTGTTTTACCCTTAGTAGCAACAATACAAATACGTGCCTTGCAACTCCTCCTGCCACAGAGTAAGGACACCGCAAGATTGAACCTACTACCAAGCACTTCTCCCACTAAAGATAAATCAATCTAATTGTCCAAACAAGATGGATAGATCGAAGAGAAATACAACTCTATAAAATCACACACAATAAATCTCAGAAAAGACTATTACTTTCAATGAATAATCTGATCATAAACCCACAATTCATCGGATCCCAACAAACACAACGCAAGAATTACATCGAATAGATCTCGGAAGAGATCATTGTATTGAAGATCAGAGAGAGAGAGAGAGAGAGAGAGAGAGAGAGAGAGAGAGAGATACATCTAGCTACTGCTATGGACCTGTAGGTCCTGTGGGAGCTACTCACATATCATCATGGAGGCAGCAAGGTTAATGCAGATGGCATCCGCGATCGATTCTCCCTCCGGCAGAGTACAAGCGAAGGCCTCCACATGGGATCATGCAAGAACAGAGCCTTACGGTGGCGATAAAATTGTTCCGGTTCTCGCTCTGAGGGTTTCTGGAATTTAGGGAATTTATAGCGCTGGAATTAGGTCAAACAGAGGCATGTGGGTCCCACAAGCTCAAGTGGCGCACCCCCAAGGGTGCTAGCCTTGAGTTTGTGGCCCAGCAGCAGGTATCATAGCCTTCCCCTGAAGTTTCTAGGGTCTCTACTTGTCCAAAAAATCATTGTAAAGTTTCATCATTTTTGGACTTCGATTGGTATGGTTTTTCTGTGAAACAAACAAATAGGCAAAAAAATAGGAACTCACACTGGGCACTGAGTTAATAGGTTACTTCCAAAAAATGATATAAAATGGCATATAAACCATACAAGATTGATAATATAGTAGCATGAAACGATAAAAAATTGTAGATACGTTGGAGACATATCAGCATCCCCAAGCTTAATTCCTGCTTGTCCTCGAGTAGGTAAATGATATTATTTCGGGTCTTGCTCTGGGGGTTTCTGGAATTTAGGGAATTTATAGCACTGGAATTAGGCCAAACAGAGGATCGTGGGTCCTACAAGTCGAGGTGGCGCCACAGGCGTGGCCCTTGAGCTTGTGGCCCACCGCTAGGTCTTCCGCCTTCCCCCAAAGCTTGTAGGGTCTCTTACGGTCCAAAAGTTCACCTTAAAGCTTCATCGTGTCTGGGCTTCATTTGGTATGGTTTTTCTGCAAAACAAAGAAATAGGCAAAAAAACAAGAACTCGCACTGGGAACTGAGTTGATTAGTTGACAAAAATGATATAAAATGGCATATAGAGCATACAAGATTGATACTATAATAACATGAAACAATTAAAAATTATAGATACGTTGAAGACGTATCAGTGCCTGACTCACTTGGTGAAGATGTTTCTTCTTTGGAGATAGCAGCTATATCTTCATCTTCTTCAGATTCACTCTCTTCGGGTTCAACGTCTTGCGGCTGAGCAAAAGTCCCTCTGCATGTCTGGTGCGACATTTGTTTGGACTGGAGGCACTTGATTTCCTTCAACGGTCTTGATAGTTGGTGAGGTTGCCTCGGATTCAGCAAGAAGTTTATGAAGAGAGGGCTGCAACAAATCAGTCGATGGAGCACGAGTAGGAAGAGGTGGTGTGCTTTTCTACTAAAGATCTTCAACCATGAAGGGAACATCAATATAATCATATATCTGATGGATATCAACTGGAGTGAGTTTTTTTATTGGAGGGAAACTTTGTGAGCAACTTCTATAGACGCTTCTTATTTGCATCGACAATCAAACGGTGTAGGCGGGTTCTGTTGTTGAGAGCAGTTAGTTCGGCCACCAAGTGCTCTTTTTAATTTTGGTCATCTACCATATGCTTTAGAAGCAGTTGTTGCATGTGCAGAAGGACTTCCATTTGTATGGGAAGTTGTGGCTTCACATTTCTTTCTCGGCAAGGAACCTGGGGGCCATCACATGTTATTACACTCTTCCGAGGGCTTGCATCAGTTGCTTTGCCTAAAGATATATCTTGCATAACTTGCAAAGTGTCACGAACGGGCAGAATGGATCTTTTGTGGCTCTCCTTTGCCAAGTAAATCTTTCCCATGCAATGATCGATAACTTTCTGGGTCCATGGCGTGAAGACTTCGAAACTCTACGATGCTTGAGCCAAATAAGATAAGACACGAATAAACAATTCTTAGACGTCAAATACATATCCACCAGGAATAGAGTATATAGCAAATGTAAAATTCTCGGGATGCGGAGATCCTAGGTAATCACTAACTTTCTCGAAATCCATGGTAAAGTGAAATTCTTTGGGAGTGACTTCATCGATGTGATGCACACGAATTTCATTTCCATTGGTCTTGAACCGAGGAAAATTGAAGTGGTGCATGAAATCCATGGCTACACATTTTATCCTCTGTCCTTCGGTCATCCACTCCATTATCCAGGTGGTGCTATCCTCTTTACTTCCAGAAATGTACAAAGTAGCATAGAACTGAAGAATTCACTCATGATTCCAAAGATGTTGAAATTCAAACACTTTTGACAGTTGAAAATCATCGAGATCTTGAAGAATATGCTAAAAGTTCAATGTTGCGCATCAAAGGTGCATCACAATATTGTGAGAAAATATCCGACGACTGTTGTATAGCGCGCCAGTGAAGAAGATAGATTGTTCTCAGGTCTGGAAGCAACTCAAAGGAGAAGTGCGAGGTCCATCATATGGACCAGTCTTGAAGAAAGCGAACTTCCCCTGATAAACATTGATATTAAAGAGCGGTCCTCTAGAACCAGTGCCATTCGAGAAAATGGGCAGTGATCTCTAGGGTAAGGATACTGCAATTCTTCTTCAACCTAGAGATATTCCTCTTCATAGACCACAAAGCCAGTGTGTCGATCAGAATGAGGTGGCTGGGACTACGAAGGAGGAACTTGTTGAGAGGGACCACCTTCAACATTTTGTTGGGAAGAAGTGGTGGCAATTCTCATCTGCACATTTTCAGTAGGAGGCACTTCGCCTTTTCATGATTTCCTTTCAGAATCACTACGGCCTGAACATGCATGGCATATAGGCCAATTCTTCTTCATTTGATGTTTTTCTTCACACACATGGGCCTGAGGTTCTTTATCAGCTTGAGTGGATTGCGCAACACCTATTTGGGCTTCTTGCTTCTCGAGAATAATATAAGAAGGAGACACACGGGTCTCAAGCTTGTCAGCAGTAGATTCTTCCGTGACCTAAGGATCTAAAACACTTGATGTTGGAGGTTGTTCTGGCTATTGAGCACTAGGCTCAGACTGATGATTTTTCCCTTCTTCTATTGTTAACTTGGAGGGACGAGAAACATCTTCCTTGTCGGGGGATACGACGGGAACATTATTAGATGACCCGGGTGGAGGACGATCTTCGGGAACCTGAAACCATTCTGGTGTAGGGTTTTCATCGACCTGCTCCTCATGCACAGAAGTTTGGGGAGCCTAATCTTTAGGTTGTTTCTTGACAACAATTTCAACATCTCTTTTCTTCGGAGGAGGCGTTTCAGAGTTCTTTCTTGCCCTCCTCTTGGAATTGTGCAGTTTCTTCTAATTGGCAATGTGCCCTTTCACCATATCATTGTACCTGGATGTCATTGCTTTATGATCAAGACAAATCTTGCAAACCATTGTATGTAATGAAATCTTAGACTTATGTTTCGGAGCATAGAGATAGTCATGTTCAGCTCGCCATAAGTATTCTCAAGTTCTCGTATGACAAACCTTGAGGTGGCAGTTTTCATTCATTCATCAATCTCATTTTTGTCAGCGATGAGCGTATTACTTCAACTGCTGCATCGGGAAGCTCGTTAACCAACATACTAGCTTGATCAACAAATTTAGGGGAAATGGGAAGAGTGGCCACATCTCCATCAAAAGGATCTTCAACAAAACGATCAAATTTCTCAATGATGAGACCATAATTGTGGGGAGCGACATTTTCTTCGACAACATCAATTACAACTTGTGTCTCGATGGACTGGATGAGAGCAGTAGTAGGAAAATATGTGAGCGGCTACAAAATCTGACATATTCTGGAATATTTTTCTTTGAAACATTTGTTTCAGGACATTTTTCTTCAAGGCTCCCTGCAGCTCGCTTGGGTGGCGCTAAAAGCTTTGGCACAGATGGTGTGGGAATCTTCTCATCAGGCTTAGTAGTCCGCACTAGTGCATCCACAACAAGATCTTGCAAATTTCTCACAGAGGGATAGGGGGTTGTATTGACATGCTGCTTCATCATCACAACTGAAGCAGGTGTTTTGCGAAGCTTAATCTTCAACTTGGCATAAGGAGGAGCTTGCTAAGTCAAAATTGGCAAAGTTTTCTCGGACGTGATGTTGACAAACTCATAGATATATGTCGAGACATCTTAGACACACACCGAAGGATTGTCATCATCCGATTAACATTCAGGGCTAACTTCCACAACGAGCTATCTCCTTTTCTTGTGGCTAGACGTTTTCTTCTTCGAAGAGCTAGAGTTATTCTGTTCATGCTTACACTTTGATCGGCCTTCATCAAGACCCAACGCTTCCTGCTTTTCAACATCTTATTGTGTCAGTTCGATGTTCTTCACTTCTTTTGAATTATCTTTCAATTTGTTTTCGTGTCACTTCTCCACATTTCGTATGTGTCGAGCAAATTCCTTAGGGTAATCCATTGGCCACATCAAAGAAGATGGATGAGGATCCGCAGGAGGAGGAGGGGGCTCATTTGGGTCATTGCTCTTCAGAAGCCAAATGGCATAGTAACCACCCAAAGGTGGAGTAAAAGCGAAGTTATTTTCATATCGAGGATGAACCAATTTATATTGAAACCACTTGGTGACCCAATAGCATCGAATCTTTTGCATTCTCTTGCACCTTTGCCTATCATTTTCACCAGCGACCGTGTTGTACCGGTCATGTGACATGAGTTCAGTGGAACTTTCTTGAGGTTTGCGACCTCCCTTCTATTTCTTACAAGGATTTTCGTCAACATATTTCTCGATTAGTTCTTTTGATATCTTCCTCTTATGCTTCGAAGGGCCTACCATTGGGCCATGTTCTTTGGATTCGTCTGATGTATCCATTAGAGTATCTTAACCTCTATCATTCGGACCAGCAGGCTTAGCAGAATCTTTGATAGAGAGGCTTAGCAGGATCTTTGATAGAGTCCATGTCGTTGTGAATATAGAATAGACGCGAGGGAAAATGGGGATAGGGTTATGAGTACACACAGAGAAATTTTACGAAGAAAAATGATTTCCCGAGAAGCTAGACTTAGACTTTGAGTAAAGTTTTGGTTGAAGGAAATAACATAGATTTCATGCTAGTGTATCCGAAACAAATGCACTAAGATGAAAACTATTCCACCAAGACGAAACACGAAACCTTGATCTAAATCGACATGTGAGGAAAAACTACAAACCCCGTCCGATGTTTTATCCTAAAGATTTTGGATCTATAAAATATCGTAAAACCTAAGGAAATTATCACGAACAAACATGAGCGAGAACAGAAGGAGGCTCGGGTTCAATGTTGTATGTAGCCTAGCTTGGTAACACATGGTGACTATGGCGGCGTCCGATGACTCCGATGACCCCTTTCCGGCAGCAAAGTGAGGAAAGTGGTAGGCATTATCGAGCTCGAGGCAGAGAAACAATGCTCAAGGGTTTCGAGGTGAGGTGGAAGAATGGAGGAGACGATAGGATAGGGTGGCGGCTAGTATTTATACACGAGAAAGAATAATCACCCCCTTGTGGATCATATCCAACAGTCCTCATTCATGGAATTTTAGGATTCAATGGGTAATATTATGCAGCAGTTGTACGTGAGCACGTGGAAACCATTCATAAAGGTAGTCCTAAGTTGAGCAGGAAACCCAAATTTCTGATGACTTTTGCCAAAATGATTTTTTTGGAGCGAGATCTTTCTCGTAGCCAAGGATGCTAAATAAAAAAATACTCCTGATGAAATTGCACACTCATAACGGGTCAACATAGATTGGATACGATAGAATAGAAAGGTAGGGTCCAAAACATTTTACTCGGATAAAAAGTAAATCAGCCAAGATAGGACCATGAGTGAAATGCATAGGGGACAAAATCCAATCAGCAAAGAAAAATCTATAGCCTAAAAGTGAAACAAAGTCCAATCGAAAAGAAACATAAACAAGGGAAACAAAATAAAGGGTGGTGGCATAACCCACCATGTAAGAACAATTTGACTTAGGACATCACACAATTTGTCATGGCATTCTGTTAGTCAAGTTCTTCCTTAATGCATTCATTCTCAAAAAGAAAATTTCACTATGTTGAGACTTTCAAAATCTTTGAGTGTTGTGCGCCCATTCCTTCTAGACAACTGACTCTCGATGTAGGTGATGTCTACTATGCAACTTTTATTCTTATCGACTCTGTTGGGCCTGCAAGCGCAGAGTTTTGTAGGATAGCTGTAAATTTCCCTCAAGTGGATGACCTAAGGTTTATTAATCCGTGGGAGGTGTAGGATGAAGATGGTCTTTCTCAAAAAAACCTACAATCAAATACAAGAAATCTGTTGTGTCCCCAACACACCCAATACAATTGTCAATTGTATAGGTGCACTTGTTCGGTGAAGAGATGGTGATACAAGTGTAGTATGGATAGTAGAAATAGAATTTTATAATGTGAATAAATAAAAACAACAAGGTAGCAAGTACCAAAAGTGAGCACAAACAATATTGCAATGCTTAGAAACAAGGCCTAGGGTTCATACTTTCCCTAGTGCAATCTCTCAACATTGCTAACATAACTGAATCATATAAAAATCCCTCAATGCGCAACAAAGAATCACCCCAAAGTCCTTTTCAATAATGGAGAACATAAGATGAAATTGTTGTAGATAGCAAACCGCCTCAAAGTTATCTTTCTGATCAATCTATTGATACAGCCCTATAAGTGCCACAAACAGCCCTAGAGATCGTACAATATTAACACCATATGACATGCATCAATCAACTCTAATGTCACCTAGACACTCCAATGTCACCACAAGTATCCGTGAGTTAATTATACGATATGCATCAAACAATTTCAGATTCACAATATTCAATCCAACGCAAATAACTTCAAACATTACCCCAAAGTTTCTATCAGAGAAAGTTGGATGAGAATGTGTATCAAACTATGTGCCTAGATTACCTCTATGTCACCTCGGGAATCCGCAAGTGGATTACCAAAACATACATCAAGTGACTCAATAGAATACCCCATTGTCACCACGTGTATCCACATGCAAGACATACATCAAGTGATCTCAAATCCAAAATATTCAATCCGATAAAATGAAACCTCAAAGGGCAAGACTCAATTCACCACAACAAAGATAGAGAGGGAAGAACACCATATGATTACTCCATATTAACAAATCTCGTGGTACATCAGGATCGTGCCAAATCAAGAACATGAGAGAGAGAGAGAGAGAGAGATCAAACACATAGCTACTAGTACATACCCTTAGCCCCGAGGGTGAACAACTCCCTCCTCATCATGGAAGCACCAGGAATGATGACGATGACCTCCGGTGATGACTTCCCCCTCTGACAAGGTGCCGAAACGGAGCTCCGGAGGAGATCGCTTCGGAACAGAGGCTTAAGGCGGCGGAAAAACTAATCTAGGTTAACTTTCAGAGGTTTGTGTATTTATAGGATTTTTTCTGTGTTGGATTCACGCCAGGGGGGGTCCAGAGGGTCCCACAAGCTCAAGTGATGCACCCAAGGGGGCGCCACCCAGGCTTGTGCCCCTGGACACCTTCTGGCTCCCTCCCGAAGCTTTTCGGGTCTCTAATTGTCCATAAAAATCATCATAATTTTTGTGGCATTTGGACTTCGTTTGGTATGGATTTTCAGGAAAACCAAAAACATGCAGAAAACAACAACTGGCACTAGGTTAATAGGTTAGCTCATGAAAATCATATAAAAGTGCACCTAAACCATATAAAATTGTTGTAAACATGGCATGAATACTTCATAAATTATAGATACGTTGGAGACGTATTAGCATCCGCAAGCTTAATTCCTGCTTGTCCTCGAGTAGGTAAATGATAAAGAAGTGTGAATGCATAAGTTTGATCAATGATAATTTCAATCACTTCCTGGGCCGTAAACAACAACTCTTTCTTATAAAACTCATCTGGATAAAGTAGCAATTAATTCACATGCTATGGTTCAAATGATGCATTCTCTTGAAACTTAACAACCTATGTTCTTAATCTACAAACAATTACAGTTCATATTATTTTCTAAGTAAGAGCTTCACATACTCAATAGTCATATAGTCTTTTATGATTGCTAGTACTCAAAGCATATTTTTAGAACAAATAGCATCCATCAAACACGAAGTAAGATAGGGGCTTAATGTTTTGCCTCCGAACTTACTTATCATAGAGATAATTGTAAACAATAATAACCCATTATCAAATACATTTCATCGGATATACGTGTCTTGATCTTTCCCCAGCACATGATGCTTGCCAAGTGGAGAATAATTGAGGTTGGAATAAGAAGTTGACCCAACATGAAAAGCAAATAGATAGGCCCTTCACATAGGGAAGCAGAGATTTGCTAATGTGCCATAGCTCATTGCTTAAAACAGATATAATTTCATTTGAGGGGTTTACTTTTCCCGTCTACAGTTTAACAACAAAGTTTTCAATACCTTCCATGCTAAACACATTAATGGCGGTTCCCATAATGAAAAACTACTCTTTGAAGACTCTCTCCTAATAAAATATGTCAAATCTAAGTATTTTATTAAAACAACAAACAAAATAAAAATAAAAGGACACTCCATGCATAGCACACATCATGTGAACAAGTAAAACTTAGGCTCAACCAAAACTAACCGATAATTGTTGATGAAGAAAGGTGGGATGGCTACTGGGGCATCCTCAAGCTTAGATGCTTGAGATTTATTATAATATTGACTTGGGGAGCCTTGGGTATCCCCAAGGTTGAGCTCTTGTGCCTCCTTAATTCCTCTCATATCATGGTTTCCCTAAATCTAAAAAACTTCATCCACACAAAACTCAACAAGAACTCGTGAGATAAGTTAGTATAAATCGATTCAAAACTTTAGCATTCTCTACTATAACAAATTTCTAAAATTATAATTAAACATTGCATACTAATGCCTCTGCATATTTAATACTCCTATCCTCAAATAGAATCATTAAACAAGCAAACATATGCAAACAATGCAAATATAACACTAACCTGTCTAAACAGAATACTCTGTAAAGGATGAAGAAAATTCATACTTATTTTTAACTCAAAAATTCTAAAAAATAACCATGCAACCGAAAATTTGTTATTCCTTACTTTTCCAAAATTTCAAGAATTTATCACATTCTTACTTTTCTGGAAAATTCATAGAATAATAGAAAACCTTCTGTTTTGAAACAACAACTCATAAGTATACAAACTAAGCATGGTAAAGGCTATACTTGATATTTTTATTGAAATAAAAGATACAAAACATGATTATAAATAACATCAAGCAAAGCCAAATAAAATAAAATGACGCTCCGAGCAAAACACATATCATCTGATGAATAAAAAAATATAGTTCCAAGTGAGGTTACCGATAATGTTGAAGACGAAAGAGGTGATGCCTTCCGGGGCATCCCCAAGCTTAGATACTTGATAATTACTTGAATATTACCTTGGGCGCCTTGGGCATCCCAAGCTTAGGGTCTTTCCATTCCTTATTCTCCTTATATCGATGTCTCACCCCAAAACTTGAAAACTTCAATCACACAAAACTTAATGGAACTTCATGAGATAGGTTAGTATGATAAAGAGCAAATCATTCACGTTCGTACTGTCAAGAAAAGATTCATAATTGTTCTCACATAATTCCTACTATACTCTATCATTTCTAAAATTTATATCGACCAATATAAGTCATAGGAACTATAAAACAAGCAAACTATGCATTGAAAACAGAATATGTCAAAAATAAGAACAATATGTAATGATCTATACTAAAATGATACTTCTGTAACTTCAAAAATTCTGAAAAATTAGGAAAACACATGACATTTGTATCATAATATTGTGTAAAAATTTAAGACCAAGATGACGTTCCATTAAAAAAATGGAAGTTCCTACACTTGGCACAAAAGTTTCTGTTTTTGCACAAAATCAATTCAACTATCATCCAAATCATCCCAAAGGCTTTACTTGGCACATTGTTGAAAGAAAAGATACAAAACAGGATTACTACAGTAGCTTAATTATATTGACACACAAAAACAATAGGTATAAATATTGGGTTGTCTCCCAACAATCGCTTTCTTTATAGCCCTTTTAGCTGGGCATGATGATTTTAATGATGCTCACATAGAAGTAAGGAATTGAAACATAAAAGGAGCATCATGAATCATAAAGCAAAAATATTTAAGCCTGACCCACTTCATATGCATAGGATTTTATAAGCAAACAATTTATTGTAGCAAGAATCAACTAGCATAGGAAGGAAAAATAAGCATGACTTCAAAACATTCAACATAAAGAGAGGAAACTTGAGATTATTGAAATATATATAAGAATATCTTCCCCTCTCATAATAATTTTCAGTAGCATCATGAATGAATTTAACAATATAACTATCACATAAAGCATTCTTTTCATAATCCACAAGCATAGAAATTTTATTACTCCCCGTATAAGCAAATTTATTCTAATACATAATATTAGGAGAAAACTCAACAAAATAACTATCATGTGATACTTGATTGGCATAATCCAATAGAAAATTAAAACCATGATGACAAGTTTTATAGTTATCACTATTCTTTACGTCATACATGTCATCACCATACTCATCATAGATAGCAACTTTGTTGTCATAGTCAATTCAAACATCTTCCAAAGTAGTGGATTCATCACTAAATCAAGTCATGACCTCTCCAAACCACTTTTATCATTATTCCAATAAGATTCAACACCCTCCAAAATAGTGAGACCATTGTTTCCTAGAGTTGACACTCCTCCAAACCCACTTTGATCATTGTAATCATCATAAATAGGAGGCACGTATCATCATAAAATTTGCTCATCAAAAGTAGGAGGACTAAAAAGATCATCTTCATCAAACATAGCATCCCAAAGCTTATGGTTTTGCACATCATTAGCATCATGGATATTCATAGAGAGCATACTAACAACATTGCAATCATGCTTATCATTCCAGGATTTTATAACAAACATTTTATTGAATGATTCTTCTAACACCCTGGCACAATTTTCCGATCAATCATTTTCAAGAAATACATTATAAAGATAAGTAATTTGGCGCAACTTCACTTCCATTTTTTTGTAGTTTTCTTTTAACCAAACTAGTGAAAAAAGAAACGAAAATATTCAATTGTAAGATCTAAAGACATACCTTTAAGCACACACCTCCCCAGCAACGGCGCCAGAAATAGCTTGATGTCTATTACACACTTTTATTCTTGTAGAATCTGTTGGGCCTCCAAGCGCAGAGTTTTGTAGGACATCGGCAAATTTCCCTCGACTAGATGACATAAGGTTTATCAATTCGTGGGAGGTGTAGGATGAATATGGTCTCTCTCAAACAACCCTGCAATCAAATACAAGAAATCTCTTGTGTCCCCAACATACCCAATACAATTGTCAACTGTATAGGTGCACTAGCTCGGCAAAGAGATGGTGATACAAGTGTAGTATGGATAGTAGAAATATGTTTTTATAATCTGAATAAATAAAAACAACAAGGTAGCAAGTAACAAAAGTGAGCACAAATGATATTTCAATGCTTAGAAACAAGGTCTAGGGTTCATACTTTCACTAGTTCACGGCGGTGCTAACATAACTGAATCGCATAACAATCCCTCAGTTTACGACAAAGACTGACTCCAAAGTTCTTATCAATAGAGGAGAACATAAGATGAAATTGTTGTAGGTATCAAACCACCTCAAAGTTATCTTTCCGATCAATCTATTGAAAAATCCCTGTAAGTGTCACGAATAGCCCTAGAGATCGCACTACAATATTAACACCATATGATACACATCAATCAACTCTAATGTCACCTAGATACTCCAATGTCACTAGAATTATCCGTGAGTTAATTATTCGACATGCATCAAACAATTTCAGATCCATAATATCCAATCCAACACAAAGAACTTCAAAGATTACCCCAAAGTTTCTATCGGAGAAAGTAGGATATGTGCCTAGATTACCCTAATGTCACCTCAGGAATCCGTGAGTTGATTACCAAAACATACATCAAGTGACTCAATAGAATACCCATTGCCACCACGGGTACCCACATGCAAGACATACATCACGTGATATCAAATCCAAAATATTCAACCCGATAATAATGAAACCTCTAAGGGCAAGACTCAATTCATCACAACAAATATAGAGAGGGAAGAACGCCATATGATTCCTCTATATTTAGAAAGCTCATGGTACATCAAGATCGTGTCAAATCAAGAACACGAGAGAGAGAGAGAGAGAGAGAGATCAAAACATAGCTATCAGTACATACCCTCGGCTCCGAGAGTGAACTACTCCCTCATCACGATGGAAGCAGTGGGGATGATGAAGATGGCCTCCGGTGATGACTCCCTCCCTCCGATAGGGTGTTGGAACGAAGCTCTTGATGAGGTCGCTTCAAAACAGAGGCTTACGGCGGCGGAAAAACTCATCTAGGTTAACTTTCGGAGGTTTCTATATTTATAGGATTTTTCAGCGTTGAATTCACGTCAGGACGGTTCAGTCCCACATGCTCAGGTAGCGCGCCCGAGGGGGTACGCCACCCAAGCTTGTGGCCCCCTGGACACCTTTTGGCTCCCTCTCGAAGCTTCAAGGGTCTCTTATTTTCCATAAAAAATCACCGTAAATTTCCATGGCATTGTGGGTCTCTTACCTTAAGCATCCATCATCGTCTGGCCAGACAAAGGTAACAACATCACGTGGATGCCGGAACTTGTGTATCTCACTATACTGGTCTGCTCATAATTAGAAGCCTATTGTGGTTCTAATCTCCTTCCTCTAATTCTCCAACGTCGATTATCTCTGAATGGCGAAGTGCTGCCGGATCGTGAAGACCTACCACTCGCAACCAAGTAGGGAGGACGTGCTTTCGGTCTTCCGTTCGAGGGAGCATTTGAGAGTGGTTTGTTGGATCGTCATCAACGGCTCGAAGGACTTCAAGTATGATCTACACCAACTCGTCTACTTGCGCTGCACTCCGGAGTCGGTAACGATCGTCGATCCAATCCTTACATGCATCTTCATATTCTACCTGGGTGATCGTAGGGCGAATTCTTTTTGTTTGCTACTACGTTTCCCTATAGTGGCATCATGAGTGGCTCTATGAGAAGATGCAAGTTTCAATCAAGATCACATGTGGATGTGAGGGTTTGATGTTATTGTTATGCTTCCCTCGAGTGTTGCTTCAGTTCAGTTCATTGACATCATGATGTAGCTTTGCACAAAGTTCTAACAATCGATCATCTCTGGTTGTCGATGATCTGCTAACAGTTCTTTGGGCTTCATCATATTCAAGAATAGTGAACCTTTTGTACACAAGCGGGCGATCAAGATGAACAATCTTCTAGGGGGTCATGCGTATTTGGCGAAGTTTAGTGTGGGGCTAGAGATTTTTAATTAAGTCTCTTCCCTCACACACCCCAATAGTTAATCTAGCAACAAGAATTATCACATTGATTGTGTGCGTAGGTATCTAGCATTATCCGAAAACCCTAGAAGCGACATAATTAAAATTTTCCAAACCGATTAGACGACATCGAACTTGGTTTTGCAGGTTTGCATATGATGTGGTATAGCCTTCATCATGATAATGAGTTTATGTATGAGATGCTTACATGTTGTAATGTTAAGTGGCGTGCGCGTCGCGGAATAATGGCTGGAGCCACGGGATTGCCACCTTAATGTAATAGATGTAGAGATAGCCTACAGGTTACACGAGGACCTGAAGCTTCACCGGGCATGGGAGAACAAAATCGGTGCCACAATGACAATTTTCAAAATTGTCGCCACCGCAGCGTTTTTGAAGAAAACTTCATGAAGCCATCGGAGGACCATGGAGACGTTCCCGATTCCCAGGGCTATACCATATCATGCTATTATGAATTGCCTGCGATGTTTATCCCTTTGTTGTTTGCACCCTTTGATTGCACTCTAGTCAATTATTCGGGTGCTCTCTCATAGTAAATATCAAGTTAAAAGGTGCTCTTTCCAGTGTTGCAACTATCTATAACACATAGCAATTCAGAGTGTGTCATGTACACATGAGTACAAATGGATTGTGAGGTGTAAGACAAGTGGATGGTCAGACCATGGATGCAGATAGCACTCGGTTGTCTTGAAGTTCTAGCAGAATTGTTCTGAGCTCGGAGCACGAAGCATCGAAAGACGAACAAGAGTCGTATGGAGATGTGATCAGCAAAAGTTTGCCTACCATCAAAATTCTCATCATCAGTTATATCCACATAAATGGCTGAGAATAACATCAGGATCTTGAATCACTCACTTTCAATTATGAGAGATATTGATTTGAGTGGGAGTACACTTTATATTAAAATTTGTTTAATCACTAGTACAACATATTATGAACGGCGTCTAAAGTGAATCTTGTGTTTGTCATTGTAGATCAATGGCTTGAAACATGTTCAACTTATCCCCTATGTTAGAGAAAGAGAAGTTGGTTGCCAATGGTAGGAACTATGCGGATTGGATCCAGAACCTGAGATTTGTTCTCATGAGTGCTAAGCAGGAGTATGTGCTAGATCAGCCTCTGGGTGATCCACCTAAAAAGCATGCACCCGAAGTTGTAAATACTTTCACTGCTCGTAATGATGATTACGAGTCAGTCTAGTGTCTCATGTTGACTTGCATGGATCTTGAGTTACAGAAACATTTTGAACGATCAAATACTCAATTTATAATTTGGCCACTAGAAACTCTGTACAAGAGGCAGACAAGGACCGAAAGTTTTGAAATAACCAAGGCCTTGATTGAGTGCAAGATGGCAGAAGGTTCCTCGGTTAGTGAGCATATAGTGAAGCTAGTTGGCTATGTTGATAGACTAGCCGCTTTGGAATTCCTCCAACACTCGGTACAGATATTGTGCTTGCTTCACTCCCCCCATCTTACGATGGTTTGATCATGCATTACAACATTAATGGGATGGAAAAAATCGCAAATGAGTTGTTTGCTATGCTCAATACTGCAGAAGCTGGAATGCAGAAGAACAACAAGTGTTGATGGTCAATAATACCGCCAGTTGCAAGAAGAAGGGCAAGTACAAGAAGATATCTTTAGGAGGCGGTAAGACCGTGTCACGGAAGAGGAACAAGGCCGGAGCTACTAAAGAGACTGATGTTTCTACTGCAAGCAGAAGGGACACTAGAAGTGCAACTGCAAGAGGTACTTGACGAATAAGAAGAAAAACGATTCTTCCGGTAAAAATATAAAGGTTATACATAGTTAATGTTATTATCCTTGTTAAATTCTTTAAAATCATGAGTATTTGATACTGGTCAGTTGCCTCATTCGCAAACCAACACAGGGACTGCAGAAAGCTCACAAATTTAGAATAAATGAAGTCATGATACAAGTCGGGAATAGTTATGGGATCACTGATCAAGCTGTCGAAGTAATGCCTTTAGTTTATCTTTAAGGTTCATCCTAGAACCAAATAATAGCTATTTCAATCAGAAGTTATGTAAGACAATATCGTTTGGGTTATGCGATGGATATTCTTATAATTTTTAAACAATTATTGTTCAAGTTATTATAAGAGTATGTTTTTTGATTTACCTCTATTATTGATGGTTTATTCATGGAGCATTTATGTGTGTACCCTTAACTCGAACCCACTATTCAGATTTACCCCTAATTTGGAGTGTGCTCAAATTTGTCCCTCTGTCGTTAGGTGCACTTATAGAAATGACTTTCTGTGTCCTTTCCGTCCGATCAAACTGCTTTGACCATCTGTTAGACATTTTCTAGACATTGTTTCCCCTGCCTCCATCTGTCATTGACATGTCGGACCCATTCAAACAAATAAAAGGAAAAAACTCTCTCTCACCCCACTCTCTCAAGCACTTACATGTGGGGCCCGAGCGAAATAATAAAAGTAAAAAATATTTTTTTCTCTCACACAACCCCCCTCTCTCCCTGGCATGTGGGCCATGGGACCCACTCTCAGGGTCAACAATGATTCACGCATGGCTGGCCATGAGCGGTCAAGGCCAGAGGCAGCTCGCCGTAGGGAGCAGGAAGACCGTGGGAGGAGGGGCGAGACACGCTATGTAGCTGTATGAGGTGCACCAGACACGCTAGGCGCAAAAGGGGTAGGTAGGCGTGCACATGACCTATCCAACCAAGGTCGGTCATGGCGGCCGGCTTGAGTGAAGGGCTCCGCACGAATCGGGTGGGGAAGAAGAGAGAAGGGATAAAGCTTTCCTCTCACGACGGCACGGTGGTCGGGTAGGTCAACAAAGTGGCTCGAGGCGGCCGAATTTAGGAGCGTAAGAGAGGTCGAGGTCCCGGGCATCGCCTATGGGTGTCCCAAACCATATTAATCGCAAGCAGGTTGAGGAGAGGCTTCCTACCCAGCTCCTGGACATGCTCTTACTAATCTATCCGGCCTCTGGTCGCGGTGGCTAGCAACAGCGTCGTCGGCAGAGCTCCAAGGCACTCTCAGCGTGCATTTGAGCAATGTACTACAGGCACGGGGAGGCTTGGTGAGTGGGCAGAATTGACCAGGATCACCTAGACCATGATACGCTCGTCGGAATAATTAAAGAGGCATGGGAGCATCGGCTCCAAAGATAGTCATGGCGGCGGTGTTATGCCGAAACCATGTCTTCCCCGTCCATGGCATTGTCGTATGCCACCATCCGCCTCGACCTCCACTCCCTCCGCCAGAATACCCTGAGTCTGCCCCCGTAGTCCTCACACTCAGGGGTGCCGCCCCTCGCCGACGACAGCCACCGACCGAGCCACCAAATCTCGCCATGACCAGGTGTGGATCAGGGTTGACCCTGACTATAGGTCCCATGGCCCACATGTTACGGAGAGAGAGAGAGGAGTTGTTTGAGAGAAAAAATATATTTTATTTTGTATATCAGTTGGGGTCCACTTGTAAGTGAAGAAAGGGTGAGAGAGAGAGATTTTTTTTCTTTTTAACTCTACACTAGGTCCCATGTGTAAGTCAGAGAGAGAGATCTTTTTTCTTTTTTTACTCTGTGGTAGATCTCACGTGTAACTCACATGTGCATAGAAGGGCAAATATGTCCAGAAAATATCTAGTAAACAGTCAAAGCCCTTCGACTTGACGGAAACGACACATAAGGGAATTTCTATAAGTGCACCTAACGGCATAGGGGCAAATTTGAGCACATTTCGAAATTATGGGTAAATTTGAGTAGTGGGTTCGAGTTAAGGGCGCAAATGTAAAAGTCCCTTTATTCATTACCTTGAAGATTATGTATAACATTAAAGAACTGAAACGTCTTGAGAAGATTTATAATACCACTTAGGTGTGGCACTACAATATTGGTCATATCGGAAAGAAATGTATGAAAGACTTCATTTGGATGGAGTATTAGAGTCTTCTGATTATTGAATCATTTGACACATACAAGAGTTGTTCGATGGATAAAATGACTAATACGTCGCTCAAAAGTTATTTTGATCGAAAGGGTAAATCATTGGAATAATACATAGTGATGTATACGGTTCAATGATCATACCAGGGCACGGTGAAAACTTATACTTCATAAAGTTCACTCATGATTTGAGTAGATGAGATTTACTTGATGAAACATAAGATCTGAAATATTTGAAGGGTTCAAAGGAATTCAGAATGAAGTTAAGGGTCATCATGACAAAAGTTAAAAGGTTATCTAAATCACGAGTTTAGCAAATAAATTATTACAAAACTAAACCATACAAGTTATGGAGTAAACAATCCAGACAATTACTATCCTGTAGATTATCCCTCTCACAAAAGGTTCAGAGACAAAGTGTTTGTCACAAAGTATGGACACTTTCTCCAGAAGGAGTTTTCTTACTAAATAAGTGGGAGGAAAGTACAACTTGATGATATTAGAGAATCTTCGATAGATGAAAACATAATTAATTAAACATAATTTGTTCCATAAATCTTCTGTGCTACTGCACCGGAAAGTTTACTACACAAGCTATAGACACACTAAGTTAAGACTGTAGCTAAAATCACGTAGGTTGGAAAGAGTTCGTCTTAGAGGAAGATAAACCTACGCACTACAGGGAAGCGATGGTGGCGCCCAACTCATAAAGGATGACTTAAAGCTATATAATGTAGAATAATTTCATCAAGTTTAGAACTTGATTGATGCTCAGGAAAAATAGGCGCTGATGGTAATCATACTATCTATAAAGCAAGGATAGTTGCAAGAGAATTTTGCAAATTGTGAGAATTGATTATGAATTTATCTCACCAGGAGAAATAATAAATTCTAAATGGATTATGATAAAAACAAGTACCAAAGAGCTGGAATCAACATTTTTATGAAATAGTTAAATAGTTTAAATTCATTAGAATAATGAGATTTGTGTATTCAAGAAATTTAGTGGGATCAATATGACATTTCTAAAATTAATATGTAGATGACATATTATTGGAAATAACATAAAGTTTCTTATCACAATAAAAGGTTCATCGAAAAGAGTATTTTTATGAAACAATCTGATATAATAGCATAGTGGGCATCAAATTCTATGGAGATAGATCAAGATATCCAATTGTGCTAAAACCAAAGTATGTACATTTGACAAGGTTTCAAAGAAGTTTGTAACGGAGAATGAAAAAAGATTTTCTCCCGATCTTCACATGGTGTTATACTTAGCAAAATCAGTGTCCTAGGGCATTTAATGAGCATGTGTAGATGATTGGAGTTCAAAATACCTCAATAGTTGAAACCATCATGAGAACCATGATATATACAAAGATGAATGTTTATTATGTACTAAGTGGTAGTAATAATGATCCTGAGATGGCTCACTAGGCAGCTAATAAAAGTAATCAGGTACATCAGAATGATAGAAAAGATATGTTTTTGTCTATAGAGGAGATGAAGAGATTGTCGTATGAACAACATCTTCATGACTATTTTAGATGGCTATCTAGCTATACTAGAATAATAGTTTGAATGGTTTCATGCTTGAATAATATTGTGCATTCTATAACGAAAAAAATTACATGTCGAGGCTTAAGACGCTTCAAAGAAGAATGTTTGTATCAAGAAGTGTCTTGGTAGAGATGAGATAAGAATGTATTAATCAAGAAGTGTCTTGATAAAGATAGGATAAGAATATCTAAATCAAGAAGTGTCTTGGTATAGATTTGATGATCCTAATGTTGGAAATATGCCCTAGAGGCAATAATATTGTATTATTATATTTCCACTTTTCATAGTTAAGAGTCTATATTGCATGCTATAACTGCTATGATTCTGGAATATGCGATTTAGTGGAAAACTCATATGCACGTGTGGAATGATAAACGGTAACAATAGGTTCCTGGTCTCGCCTCTAAGACTGGCTCAAGTGTTGCTGGCGAAAATATTTTCCAGATCTTAGGATTTTGTTAAGTGTAATGATAGTCCTAAAACAACATTGAGGGTATCATGTTAGAAGAACGATCATATTGACTCGACCTAATACTTGTTTATTATACTTTGTGATTATATCGTCTAAAATCATCTGTTATAACACAGAGTGTTAGCATATGTTTTAGTTCCTCAAACCATGAGAGTATCTCGACCACTTCCTACCAGATGGTGGGCTTTGGGATTGCTCAAACGTCATCTATAACAAGGTGATCATAACGACAACTTTCAGGTTCACCGGAAAGTTTGACAAGTGACCGGATAGCTCAAGAGTGGGATTTGCTCCTCAAATGATGGAGAGATATTCTTAGGGCCCTCTCGGTGTGACGGCATCTGTCAGATTTAGGGTTCCGCAGACCCTTGAGAGATTCGAACTCCAGGGTGCGTGCGAAGAACTCTCCCTTCCCAGTCTGCCTGCTCAACGATTCCACGGCCTAGCTCGACGAACCCAAGAGACATGAGACACATCAATTTATCCTGGTTCGGGCCACCTTGTGGTGTAATACCCTACTCCAGCTTTGTGGTGGATTGCCTCGAGGGGCTGAGGATGAACTAGTACAATGGTGGAACAGCCTCAGGAGGTGAGGTGTTCTTGAGCTCGATGAGCTGGTGAGATGGTCAAGGTGGTATTAATCCGTCCCCCTCTATGGTGGTGGCTAAATCCTATTTATAGTGGCCTTGGTCCTCTTCCCAAATGTAGGCGGGAAGGGATCACACAACGACCAAATTTTAAGGGAGACAACTAGTACAAGCTATCCTGACAAAATTAGTCTTCCCCTGCAAAAGGCTCTGGTGGTGACGCCACGGTGGGCTCCGCGATGACCTCCACTACAAAAAAAAGACACATCCGTGACATTTTGGGTCGAATCTAATTTTTTTTCATCATACATATGACACTTCTATGACGATAATTGTGACAAAACCGGTATCATCAAATAGATGTGGTGGGCTCCTACTTCTATGACAAAAAATCATGACAGAAAATGGGCTTTTTCGTCTGGCGGCTGGAGACGCAGCTGCATGACATTCTTTGGGCCGTCCATGACGGAAAAAACCGTGGTAGAAGCGAGGGCGAGGAAAATTTTCGGGAGTTCCCGATTACGGTGGGAGGTCGGGGGCCGAGCGATGCGCATTTCTCTCGTACACGTACGCGCGTGTGTGCGAGGCGTTGGCTCTAACTGAACCCGAGCGAGGCGTTGGGCTCTAATCGAACCCGAGCGATTCCACTGCAGTTACGCGTTCTTGAACCATAGCGATCGATCGATGGTCGTTAATCGAACCCGATCGAGCGATTCCTTCGCCATCGCCGCTAATCAAGCCGATCGATCTCGCCTGCAGGATGAACAGTGAGCATTGCGGGGGTGGGGGGGGGGGTTGGATGAACAGTTCCCGGTGGGGGTGGATGAACAGGACCCCGTGGTGTTGCCTCTGGATAAACAGGACCCCGATCGATCGAGCCGGTTGGCTGGATGAACAGGACCCCGTGGAGGGCTGGATGAACAGGACCACCTCGTGGAGGGCAGGATGAACAGTAGATGGTGTAGGGCTGGATGAACAGTAGCCCGTGGAGGGGTGGTTGAACAGGAGCCCGTGGAGAGGGCTGGTTGAACAGTAGCCGGTGGAGTAGCGCGCGGTGGAGGCTGGATGAACAGGAGCCCGTGGATGAACAGTCGTAGGTGGAGGCTGGAGGAGGTCGACGGTGGATGAACAGTAGCTCGTGGAGGCTGGAGGGTATCGACGGTGGAGATGAACAGTATCCCGTGGAGTCCCATTTTGTGGTACACCACACCCCTCCCGATGAACAGGACCCCCGTTTCGACCGTAGCGCTCCAACACAAGTCCGTTTCCTCCGTTTTGCGATACGCCACACCCCTCCCGATCAACAGGACCCCCGTTTCGACTGTAGGAGGTACGTTTCCTCCGTTTTGCGGTACGCCAGACCCCTCCCGATCAACAGGACCCCATACCGAACGTAGGAGGTCTGCTGTTTCCTCCGTTGTGCGATGCGAGCCTCGTTTCCATCGCATGTTCCGTCCAAGCCCTCCCGATGAACACGACCACGCGTTTCGTTCCGACCCAGCCGGTTGGCTCCCACGCATTCCGTTGCCTCCCGATGAACACGACGCATTCCGTTGCCTCCCCAAGAACACGACGCATTCCGTTGCCTCCCCATGAACACGACGATGACGCTGTTTCTCCGTTCCGACCCAGCCATGTCAACGAGCCCTCGCCGTACGTATGCGCGAGTAGGCATTCGAGATCCCACCCGTATGTACACATACGTGGCCGTATTTTCTTTCTTGCACCCTGGCCGCCTCTACTACGACACGTGCACGCATCTACATCCACCAGTATATATGTACATACACGTTCGCGACCAGAATGACAACGCCACGTGCGCTTCGACCGTGTGGGTCCCGACCGGCATGCACTTCCTTGCGTGCGAAGATGTAGCTGGTGGGTCCCAGCAGTCAGGGGGGCGAATCGTTTTGTTTTTTTTTGCCCGGACGCACTTCCTTGCGTGCGAAGGTGTAGCTGGTGGGTCCCAACAGTCAGGGGGGAAACGTTTTTTAACGAAATACGGTGGCCCGTCCGGTGGGTCCCCGCTGTCAGGTGGAGGAATAATTATTTTGCGCGTAATAAGGAGGCACTTCCTTGCTGCGGCCGTGGACCCGGTATCGGCGTCTCCACACACAATACTCTTCGATGGAAGTCGATCGTTGACCACATTGACCACGCCACGCTAAGAGCACCAGGGCGGTGGACGACGGCGAGGCCTAGGAAGGGAACGACACATAGGCATGGAAGACTCAGCAGTTGTTTCCCACACGGAGGGGAGTACGACTGCACGAGGGTTTACTGGTTCGTCTGCCGTCGCCGGAGAATAACAACAGCTGTGGGTGAGTAGAGGGATGGCTAGGCCAACGATGGGAGTACGGTGGGGCGGCGAGGCCTGTGGCAAAGACAGCCGGCCGGGAGGAGGGAGCAGTAGCTACCGGGCGCTTGTTTGAGCGGGCCGAGCAGAAGAGCAGAGATTGAAGAAGACGGCGGCCGTTGGATGGACATCCAACAACAAGCTAAAGGCCAACCTTTTTTTAGGAAAGCCTCAAATCTGTGGAAAACAGCATACAACCCATCTGTCATGATTTCTAATAATTTACAGCCATTTGCTAATTCTTAAGGTTTTTTTGGAGCCCATATTCTTTTTGTTAGCATTACAGCCCATATTGGCGGCTGGAGCAAGAAGATTAGAGATTGAAGAAACACGACGGCCGTTGGATTGACATCCAACGGTTACGTCTGCTAGAATCATTTGTTGACGTATATAATAACTAAAAAATCTTGCATACGCGTCATCTAAACAGGCCCACAAGTCAGACCACTCCCTCTTTTTTTAATAATTTATATATAGCTCATCGCAACTTCTTATGCAATTTATTGCAGTCGTTTTTTTTGGTTGGCCAGGGCCAATGTCGCATATTTCTGTGGGTTCCAAACTATTTTTAATACCGAAAAGTCGAGCCGAATTTAAAGTACTTTGAAGATATATTTAAATTAGGTTAATGCCCAGTGAAATACGAATCTGAAAATGTGAAAAAATACAGAAATTATAAAGTAATTGCCAATTTGTCATCTGTTTTTATATTTTCAACCCATTTCATATTACTTTCAAGATTTGCAGGCATCTTGAAAGAGTTGCATCCCATCAGGGCGTAGAAAAATAAGTAGGCCTGGATTGGGTATTCTTCAGAAAAAATAAACTAGGCTCATTTTCACAAAGAAAAAATAGCTGGGCTGGTCACATGGTGAACATAAAATATAAGCACAGGCTAGCCGGGCCTGACCCGATTCAAACCCTGCTCCGTCTCAACAATACCAAACAAAAAAATACTACTCGAGTAGCTACGTCCCTGTGTCGGCCGATCTTGTGTTGTTCTCTTGTCTATTGACTATATCGCTCACAATGTCGTGGGTCCCGGATGTCGAGAAAACACTAGGAGGAAGCATTTTATTTTTCCATACACCGACATGGTGGGCCCCTCATCATCCTCTCCACGCATTTCCGCCGATTCCTATTGTTTGTTGACCATGTTGACAACGCGAGAGGGCGGCGCGCCACGGCGAAGCGCAAAAGCGCCATGAGGACGTCGGCGTTAACGATTTAGGAGATGGTGGGCGGCGATGCGTCTTGTGCGGCCCGAGGCGCAGTCAGGAGGCGGAAGCGTACGGCCCCGGCGCTGGTTTGGTTTTGGCCGCTGGAGGAAGACAAGACTGAAGAAACACGACAGACTGTAAAATTAGCAGGAGTACTTAACAACCTTAACCGAAACCAGCAGGGGCACTTAACAACCAAAGCTGAAAGCAGTATGAGTACTTTGACAGGTTCAACCGTACAAAGCACGCCTCGAACAGGGCTACTTTGCCTACAGTTAACCAAGGGTGAGGCCGCCAAGCGCCAGGACAAGGCCAGCGCCACCCGCGCATCCACAACCTTCTCAAAGCGGCTTCATCTCGCAACGTGGTCAATAAACAGGATATTCCCTTTAGAGCCATGTAAAAGAATGAACATAAACTTCAGTCCTATTCTCCTAGATGGACGGGCCTACATTAATTGAGACCACACATGAATAAGTATCTTATAACCACCAAGGGGAAATGAGAAGATCGACATAAACATCATGTTGTGACCAAGCGCAAGTCTGGCCCGACCATGGTCGTGCATCTCAGACAGAACAATAGAACTCGGCAGTTCTGTTTCAAGAAGATCACAACTGTAAAACTGTGTATAAGCTATAGTTTATGAACAACATATATAACAGAAAACAACTCATACCATAAGTTTCTCGACACAGTTGGACCTGTTCAACGAGTGCAGCAGTGGCACACATATCCCACGTGGCCTTCCACCATTGAAACGCCCCACAAGGACCTCAAGACGATCAATAAAGTGTAGGAACTTGTGGATGTTGTCCACCAACTTCAAGTGCCATTAGTAACAGCCGAGTTATTACAGAGTAACAAACGAGCAGACTGCTTAACTCTGAAAAAACCTACACGTGCCACCAATTATAAGAAAATATTAGTTAGAAGTAGCATATTCGTGAGAGATTCGCTGCTACTTCTAAAGTTAAATTGTGATTAGTTAGACAGAATAGGTGGATTAAGAAGTAATCGAGGCAACAAGCAAGAACCAGATACAAAACTAACATGGATGAACAATTGGAACGACGTCGGGGTGGAAGATCGCAGTGAAAATGAGACCAGGTTCTGCTATTTCCATCAACATTCGTGGCGCCAACTTTCACCAGAACACTTGATATAGTTTATCCAAGTTCTGCCATAGATAATTCATCGTTCTTCTTTTTTCATGAACCCAACTCATAACTTATTTCCATGGCTTGTCTTCACTGTGACCATTAAACTAGTGTATTCAGTTATGGCAAGGCCGAGCATCTTGAGTACATGTGTTCTGGCAGAGCAAATAATACACCGCAGGAAAAATAATATGAGAACACAACATGTTCAAAAAAACCCCACCCTCCCGGATAGAAAAGAGGATTCTAGGAACATACTGTGCGCATTTCAAAATGATGTGTTAGGATGAGAAGGAACAAGTCTGGCGTCTCGCCGAGGGCGCAGAAACCTGTAGGGTACTCGCACTTTCGGCACTGCAAATGAAACACACAAGATTCAGTAGGAAGAAAAATGCATCAACGGCGGCGGCTGCCATCTTAGGATTACCTGCGACCAAGGGACTTAGATTTATCGGGGATGGATGAAGAATTCATACCTGGTTCTCCATGAGAAAACCCTATGCAATCACCGAGAGGGGGTTTTCTCTGAACAAGCAGACGAGGGAGAAGGGGATTCAGGCCCAGTGAAATATTGCCGCTTCGTCCATCCAGCTTACTGCTTAAGATGGAAAGGAGGGGTTGTGATTTGACGGCTCATTGCATTACTGCGGCGCTACGACCGGGGTGTGTCTACCGTGAAGTTGTGCACTCTAATTTGTGCATATGGCACGTGGACCCCGTTGCCGGTTGCCCCACATATCAGCGAAAGGAAGTAGAAAGACAGGAGTAACTAGTTACACATAAATATATTTTTGTGAGAGATACTCCCTCTGTAAAGAAATATACAAATGTTTTATATCACAGGCTCACCTTGCCGAGAAATATACTCCCTCTGCAATGCACGGGCATTATGGGGGTTCGGCTTTTTTATGGGGGTTCAGCTTTTTCTATGGGGGTTCAGCTGAGAATATAATACTCAGATAGGCTCACGGTTCGACTTTGGGCCACAGGCCGACCCTGCATGTTTGGGGGCCCATGTGTTCTACCTCGGCGCTTTTCATATTGCAAGCGATCGGTCACGACGCTGGTTTTAGATCTTTGTCATAAGGCGAATACACAAAATTGAATAAAGCACGTCACCGTTGGAATGAAATCGAACAGCGGTTCCTAACCAGCAATCGAGTTGCAATTCATCAATGATATACCATGTGATAAATAATACCGTCAGACTACTTATACACACAGGACACTTGTTTCACCATGCCAGATTATTACATCAAAATCTCTCGGAGGATAGATCAGTTCGGCAGTTGCGTGCTGCTAATTTCAAAGTTGATTTGGACCAGCTCTCCTTGCCGAGAAAGTTTGATTTTGACATCATCCCCTACCGCAAGATATGATTTAGATTTGAACCTTGACCATCCTTTAGCATCAATCATCATGCGACCATCCTTTGTACTTACGGTATATTGAGCAGTTTCATTCACACCAAGGCTGCATGGTAAGAGAAACTTGGCATGATGCGCCGGATTGTTGAACGACTCCCTCGTTGCTCTAGGAATTCTCTGTTTGCAAACAAGAAGACATACCCAAACAGTTAGATCAACACAAAGGAATCATGTGAAACAACATGGAAAGAAAAAGAACAAAGCACTTGGGCGGCCAATGCTTACCAAGAAGGTGGACATGTCGGTTTTTGTAAGGACATTGGTATATGAGTGCGAATCGCAGCCCAGTTGCCGTGCAACCGCACGGGCCTGCAGCAGTATGCAAGTGCAAGTGTTGGTGCAGTGAAGCCGCTGCTTTTGCCGGAGATGGTGCTCCTTGTAGAGCCGGTGCCGGTGTCGGAGTAGGTGCCGTGTCGATGCCCGATCCTCCCAGATCAGACCGATTCACCGACGCTGTCGGTGCCCAATCCTCACCGATCGTAATCGAGCTGCCGTCACCGTGAGTGCTAGAGCAATCGCCGCTCGATCTGCGGCGAGACAAAGCGATCGTGGTTCCGGTCTGCTATGATCAGCTTTCTAACTTGACTAGGATCCGTGACCGTGATCCAGTTTTTTCTTCATTTCTTTTAAACGCGAGAAGGACTAATTGTGGCATTTTTGTTAAACCAAACTGCAGTTCATCATAGGGATTCAGCTTGTACTCAGACAACAGACTGATCCAATTTTTCCAGTAATATAAGTGATGGACAGTGCCTTTGTTACATACGGACATAAGAAGTGAAACCTGCAAAAATAGCCATCGTGAGAGCAAACCAAACGGTTTATTCTGTGATGAATGTCACATGGAAAAACCTGCATCGTAAAATTGCAGGAAAAGAAAGAAAACATGACATTAAATCAATAAGATTTAGACAGTAAATCAATAAGATTTAGACAGTAAATCAATAAGATTTACTTGATGTGACACGAGTGAATCCTTACCAGGAAATCACTATGTTGAAGTACTAAATGTAAGATTGATCGTCCAACTATGCGTGGCATGCAGGGCCCCGCCATCGCCACAAGCGTGACAGTCCAAAGGTCGTGACAAATTGTATGGGCCGAACATCCATTGGACTGGAAATCCTGGTGGGTGCGATAAACCCTGCAATGCATACAGATATTGGAGTGTAACCATAATTGATAAACCATCCTCACAAAAAATATGATCTGGATACTTCAAAATATACAGACTGAATTGAGTGAACAGATATTAACATAGACCGTTCTCAGGACTGACCACACACCAAAAGCGGCAATACTAATAAACAATACAGGGTTCACAAACACAAATCAAGTACTGAACAATAGTACTTACTACAGACAAGCAAAGTTGCACTAACTAAGCTCTGCAGACTATTTCTTGCCACCGACCTACGGGATGAACCCCGCATAACTGACTAGGCCATTGACTTCGTGTGAGATGTCTACATGCACCATCACCATCTTGTCAACCTTGGAGAACCTAACAGAGTGGTCTTTCCACTCATAAACATGATGATGAAGACAGGCCGCATCAGATTTTTTGGGAAGCTTTACAAGAACCACACCCTTCGTAATCGAAGGCACATCCAGGAAATTGTTGTGGTCAAGTACAACCTCGAGAACACGCCTGACAAAAATGCTACAGGAAAACACTAGTTCAGGACACGTGGCGACAAGGACACATCACCGGATAGTTCAAAGAAGAGAACTCATCATCAGGTCTTCCAATTCACACGGCATGACTTTGAGAACTTCATCTCCACCGCGGACCTGGTTCTAATTCAAACAGAAACCATATTTTATTACTACCTCCATTCGGAAATATAAGATGATTTTCGATATTATACTCCATATATGACTACATATACGCACATAAATGAGTGAACAAAGACACTAGAACATGTCTTCAAAGGCATGAGAGCAGAGGGATTACATGCAATATCCATAACACAAGTTCTTTGAGGCAAATATACCCTCTTAAAAGGTAGCATTGATGTTCATAAAGTACTCCCTCCATCCCAAAATTCTTGTTTTAGATTTGTCTAGATACGGATGTATCAAGTCACATTTTAGTATTAGATACATCCGTATCTAGACAAATCTAAGACAAGAAATTTGGGACAGAGGGAGTAGTTGAAAGTAATCTATAAGAAATAAGTGTCAACCTCTCGCATGTTTTGGTCAAAAGAGGAATTTAGAACCGTCATTTGGCACACAAAAATCACATGCAAGATCACCCAGAAAGTTGTACTACTAGTACTAGTACTGCGTGTTAGACGAAAAAACACGATCAAGATCGAGAAAAATATTGTCAAGAAGAGATATTACCTGGACTTGCTTAATGAGGGATCCCGGAGAGGGGGGCTTGGACAGGGTGATGGCTTTGAGCTTGTCTGCGGTAGTCTCGGCGGGGTGCTTGCACTTCTTCGTACCATGAGCCTCGACGGTTTTGGCCGGAGCCATAGACATCACTTCGGCCGGTGCTCCAGCGTCCATCAAGAAACTATCAAATAGAAATAAAAGAAAAGAAACCATAATCACAAACCCAAAATAAGAAAAGAGAGGGAGTTATAGGATCAGTCTCGGGGTTGCAAGACCGGGCCTTCGCCAGAATCAACACCATTGATGCGCTCACCTTTCCTTCTTTGGGAGAGAAGAAAAATGGCAGAAGCAGGTCGGGTTTTCTTGAAGAAATGGGGAACAAGATGAGGCAGAAGCGAGGGTTGGGTAGAGAGGAAGCTGAGAGAGAAGAGTGAAATGATGGTTGCTTCGTCCGTCCAACTTACTGCTGGAAAGAGGGGGTTTTGTGATTTGACGGCTCATTGGGCATTACTACGGCGCTTCGATCGGGGTAGTCTACCGTCACTCTACTATGGAGTAATTTAGTGCATGGCTGGTGGACCCCGATGCTGGGTGTCCCACACGTTGGCGAAAGTGAGTAATTTAGTGCATGGCTGGAGGAGGATCCGCACGGTAGAGCGTGTCCACTGTTTTTCAAAAGAAAAAAAATGATTACAGCAAGCGTTTCCACTCTTACGACGGAGGAGTGCGAAACACGGTAGCCACTTGAACATACACAGTGCTCCTACTACTAGGCATGTGCAGTGGTTCATACGTCAGTACTACATAATCTTGTTGCTAGTGTAGTAAGATATGACGATAACAAATGATGTTGTGCGCATGTCAACTACTCCTATATGTAACATAGTACCGCTTTTTCGACTGTCCGGTCGAGAATGAACGGTGAGATCAATGTTAACAGAACTAGGTCCATAGCGCACGAAGAGTACGGTGCTATAGTTGTCCACGAAACATGAACCATATGAAGCACGAATAGTGTTAGGCAGGGTGTATGAAGGGTGCACGGGATGGGAGCAAAAGTTCCCTTCTCGACCCACTTTCGGGTGTTTGGCAGAGTGCATGAAGGGTGCATGAGTCCACACTAGTAGGTTGACAAAAATACACGAAGAGGAAACAACTATATTGAGATGAGAATGCAACCAAACACACCCATACGCTTTGTGCTACAAATGGTGATCTGCACCGTCTGAGTTTGATCCAACGGTCATGTTGCGCCGAGACATGGACATGCCCATGCAGAGGGCGCTTAAACACCACGAAGTCCCTCTGCTTCACGAGGCGCACGACGTTGGTGATGCAGGGTGCAACCGCCCACAGAGCCCGCTCCCGGTCGACGGGAGCCCGCTCGTCAAAGACGGCGTCCAATGGCACGAATGGATTCCGATGACGGGGCCCTGAAAGGATTCACCCGGCAACGGCGACGGCAGCCCGCAACCCCTCCATGTCCAGCTCAGCCCCCACCATCGTGCGGAGACAGCTCAGCTCCTCGGAGATATAGGTGAAGAAGGAGACCAGGTCAGGAAACCGCAGATCGTTGAAGTCGACCGGGTGGTCGAACGGGTTTAGCCCGACGGCCGACATCGTCGCGCTGGCACAACGGTAGGCATCGCGCAGCCGCAACACGTGCATGGCAACTTGGTTCACCAAGTGGCTGAGGCGATCCTGGACCTCGTCACGATCGGCCCGCTCGCGCTCCAGCCGGCTCCCCTGACGGCCTATCGTATCTCCCGCTTTCTGCAGCAACCCCTCCGACGCCTCGAGCATATTTTTGGTGGATGCCTGCCGCTTTTGAAGCTCCGTGAACTCCTGCACATAACGGAGGAGCATGGCACTCCTCTCCTCCTTGAGCTCACGGAGCTCCACGTCCTTGGCCCTGAGCTCCGCATCCTTGGCATGGAGCTCCGCATCCTTGGCATGGAGCTCCTGTGTCAGGCGCCTCACCTCGGACTCCGTGATCTGCTGCGCCGCCATGACACAGGTAGAAGCAATGGGGAGAGGAAGCAAAGGGGGCGAAACGGCTGAAAGGCAATGCAATCTACGGGGAGGCGGAGGGAGCAGGGAATCTTTTTGTTTTCACCACGGTAAAACACCAACGACGACTTCTCACATCGAGGAGCAAAGGTTTTTACAGCGGAGTCATCGTGACTAATTGCTGCCGCTACCGCTCCGTCAATGAAAAAATTAAAAATCCTGCCGCACCCAAACACCGAGCAACGCCGCGGTGGATATTTAAATTTACCGCCGCAAGTAGATAAAAAAAGGGGTGAAAAACAAATGTGGCGGCGGCCTAGCTAATCGGTCGAACTAGCCCAACTAGCTAGCCATCGTGCTTCACTGATGTACTCGGCGGGAAAGGTGGTCTTTTGTGATTTGACGACTCATTTACTTGCTTCGGCGCTACGACCGAGGAGGACCCAGAAAACGCGTGGTAGGGCATCCCACGTCAGGAAGAATATATGTGTGCACCACCCGGGAGGACCCCGAAACCGCGCGGTAGGGTGTGCCACGTCTCGGCACGGAGGAAAAATGTGCGTGTAAAAATATCTTTATCGGCACGTAGTACCTATGGTTCAACCTCGGGACCCAGCCAGTCAGTCGAAAACACCCCACTAGCCACACAGCTTCATCATGCAAACGTGGCACGGAGGATAGATGTGGTTAGCTCCGTCTCGACCAGCCACAACATCTCTTGTTCTAGGCGATTCTTCTATTTTCCAAGCGTTTTTTTAGTTGTAATAACACCACGGCAAGCTAGTGCTTCTCTTCGTGTGTGCTCGTGCAAAGGTTAGACGATGGAGAGAAGAGAGATTGAGATCGCAGACCTGGGACACACCAGTAAGTGAGACAACGGTCATGCACGTGTTGACGAGGCACTCCCTCTACTCTACTCAACGCGAGTACTGTATAAATAAAATCAAGTTATGGGACAAAGCCAACAACCGTTTGTTTTTTCAGGCTATCGACTTACGCTTTGTAGTCCAGGTTGCCGATTCGAATCTCATCTTTCAGATTTGTTAGTTTTAGGTCCAAATTTGATTAATGACAAGTGGGACCCCCGTGTGTTGTTCTGATATTTCAGTGTAGGATGGTTTTTTTGAACAAACACTTTGCGCGGCTAGACAAGTAACGGCACGAGTTACACGTATTTTGCAAGTTTATGAACAAAAATGACAGCGGCACAGAATATCACATCCACCCCGCAGCTTAGATACTATGGTGATACGAGTTTTTACACCGTTGGAAGTGAGATCCAATGGCTTGGGAGTAGTCTTTGTAATTATGCGCAATTTCCAAACTCTCCAAAGGTTTCTTTTGCAAATAAAACATTCAGGCCTCGTGTGTGCCGCTGCATCTTCGAGCCAACGGCTCCCTGGTGCTCATATTAGGTGCTCCCCGTAGCTTAATTACCCGTTATGGTGATATGAGCATCTAGGTCTTATGATCAATGATCAGACGGCACATGCGTAGTACTTGTACTTTCTGCGCATTTCCCAAACTCTATCAGCCGTATACTGCAAAAACCTTCAAACCTCCTATTGTGGGCCATTAGATCTCAGTGAACTCGTATCACCATAAAATCTACGGTGCGGGAGCACCTCATACTCTCCCGTGCGAGAAAACATAAGGTGCTATCGCAGCTTGGATGCTACGGTGATACGAGCTTGGAGGTCGTTTGATCCGAGATCCAATGGCATCTCGAGCGATCTTTGTGCTTGTAAGCAGTGGCCGAACTCTTTTGGGGCTTTTCTGCAAAAAAAAACCATTCGAACCACCGAGGAGGTGTTGGGTCACAAATCCAACGCCTCCGAAGAGCTTGTATCACCAAAGCATCTAAGGTGTGGTACCACATGATATTCTTACATACATGAGAATATAATGTCCTCCTTCATCTTAGATGCTACGGTGATACAAGCTTCGAGGTCATTGGATATGGGATCAAAGGGCATCTAAGTAGTTTTTGTACAAATTGTGTGCAATTCTCAAACTCATCAAGGTTTCCTACAGAAATATTAAGACACATCATGTGAGCTGCTATATCTCAGATCTACAAGCTCCAAGCAACTCGTATCGGCATATAGCATCTAAGGTATGGGGGCACATCATATTCTCCCGGGGAGGAGGGATGGGGGTGCACAACCAATCGGTGCCTGGGAGCGTGGGGACAAATATAATCTAAACAACCCTAAACAGAGCTCCACAATTTTATCTAAGGTCGAGGGGTTGACCCCCGACAATCATAGCTCCGCCTAAACACAACATTTGCATGTACTGTAGTACTAAACTTAATATTCATGTTTCAGTTTCATGTTCATTTTAAATATTGAACTGAGGACCATGGATGTCTTACATTTTACTCCCTTCGTTCCTAAATATTAGTCTTTTAGAGGCTTCAAATGGACTGGCACATACGGATGTATATAGACATATTTTAGAGTCTAGATTCACTCATTTTGCTCCATATGTAGTCACTTGCTGAACTCTCTAAAAGACTAATATTTAGGAATAGAAGGAGTATTTTTGAATTCGTGTCATACATGCATGGTTTGGAAAAATAGAGGCACTATACTTATTGGATTGTTGTTTTGTTCGTGCGTGTGTGTCTCTCTGTGTGTGTTTGTGGTCATATGCTTAATACATACAAACTTTTCTCACCTCCATATTGTTCATCTTTTAAATTTGAATTTGCATTGGAAAACTTACTAGGGATACCATAAAATGTGAAATCCACGTTGAGATCACTATATCACAAACTCACTCTAATTCAACAACTAGTCATAAATCAATTATCACGTTGAGATTAGTATTTGCAAGGAAAAGACGGGTATTGTAATACACATAGATTCGTTCGGCAATTTAAAAGGTTCCTTTCGTATTCTCGAATGGTAGGACCCAACGGCGTACCAGCCAGACCTTGGCTCGTGTTGATCCTAAAAAACCGGGCTCGTGTCCTTCGGTGGCGTGTGTGGTACGTACATTAGGCAAACCCAACCAGTCGAGCCTCAGTGTTTCAAGTCGAAATATCTGGCGGCCAGAATTCCAGCCCTAGGAAATTCCCCTCATGTCCCTAGTCCATAATGACTACCAATGAACAACGGAGGGATGCTTTAGTAACTAGACAACGTTACCTACCGTGCCGAGCACGGCTCAACTCCCTCAGTCGTCGCTCGTCAAGGTCACCCGTCAACTGCATTGCCTAGTACTACTACTACTACACCGGGATGAGCATGCATTGAGCCCGCTTTGTTCGTGCCTAGTACTTGAGTTAATATATCGTGCAATGCACCGGCACGGAGGATTATCCTTTTACTCTGCATATATAACTTGTCCAAGTCTAACTAAGAAAAATGTTTGACCAAATCATTTCTTAAGAAATACAACAGGACAGATGTACGGCTTGAAATTTTATTGCATGATGCAGGTTATGATATTGTTTCGAATCCTGGATCTTAAATTTCAGAAAATCCAAAAGTGAGCATAAATTCTTGAAACTAAGCATGGTCACGTGATATGGCACAAATATTACTTCGTAAGTTTTTTCTTCAATTTGAGACAAGCTGCTTATGACAAGTTGCACAAATGAAGAGCCAAGGTATTTTGGAACAAAGACCTATCATGTTAAGGCGAACGCTTTCACTATTGAAACTGTGGGCGTTTACGTGCCGCCATGAGTCCCCGCTTCTCATCGGCAGGTGCCGTCCGACCAAGCGTGTGAGTCGACGGGAGGCGTGCGAAAGCGAATCACTGCGCCACTGTCGAGGAGGCATGCGAGCAGATCATTGCAGGCTCACCGGGAGGCGAGCCCTTTGACCAGGCTCCGCCGCCCACCGTCGTCCCAACTGCTTCCACTTTTAATGTCGCCGGCGCCGCAGTTTAGAATCAACCCCGCACTACCCGGTATCGCAAAAATCCTCTTTCTTCCTCTCCGATTCTCCCGTCGTCTACCTCCAACTAGCCTGACCTAAACGTACGCCATGCCGCATCATGATGGTCTGCCCTTAGTGTTCCAGTTTCCTGAGGAAGACACCCAACCGGAGTCTCAAGAACATAAGGCACTTTGGGACGAGCTTGAACTGGCCTTGCGGGAAGATGCCACGCCTGTCCCCGCTCCCGTTCTGGCTCCCGTCGCCCGACTGCGCCAGTGCCCATCCCCGTGGCATTGATGGGCTGGGAGCCGCACATTGTCGCTGAGCTTGATCCCACGGGGTTCCATGAGGTCCCTGCCGACTTTCACGCGCCCGTGCACCTACCAGCGTATCGCTGCGCGTCTGGCGCACGCTGCGCCCGTGCGGTGCCGTGCACTGCCAACAGCATGCGCCGCTGGCGTCGACGCGTGCGCGCCGTCGGTGCCCGTGCACACGAATGTCTCCGCCACGCCGTTAGCGGCGCCGTCCCGCGCAGTGCCGGTGCCCCCTCAGCGGCATGGATGGCCGTCGTCGACCGCTTCCTTGCACCAACGCCGGTCGCCTCCTCCCGCCAGTTGACTCGTTCCAAAGTACAGAACATTTTGGCCTTACTTGAAGCTAGGCCAACGTCCAGGAGCACGCCAACAACGGCGCAAGACGCCGCCCTCGCCGTTGGTCAGTGGCCCAACGACAGACAGAGCACGACAGAGGAGCCGCTTCCCACCGCGAGACGCCCCCGCCGCCGCCGCGTAATCTAAATTTGCCATGAAAAACGTTCAGATTGCCATGCTTAAAATCCAAACGTTTATCATTTCCGTTGATTTTATATCGATCGTCGTATAATTTAAAGTCGGAGTCAGACTGAACAAAATGTATGGTTTGATCGATTGAATGTTCTTCTAGAGCCGTATCAAATTAAATATAAAACGTCATCAAGCCACATGTATTCCTTGTCATCCAACGACCTAGACTGCTTCAATGTCGAGTGCTCAACACGTTTAGCGTGGAGTTAATTTCATGCCAAAAATAGTGCTAATCACATGACAACACGCAAATAATATCCTAGTAGTTAATATCCACATGCACTTAATATACTTACAAATTAACGTGCATTGCACGTACACATTGACTAGTGCTGCTAGTACGTGAAACTGGTGCCGTGACTTGTGAACGCGTCCAGATATGGTCAACGGCAACATCGTCCGCGAGTTCTTCCTGTTTGCCTGTGCGTCTAAACGCAGAAGGGGAGGAGAGAGAGAGAGCACACATGGAACCCACCAGTAAGTGAAGGCGAATGGTACTAAAAATAATATTACATGTTATCCATTAATTAGGCTGTGGTAATATAAAAACATTATGGGTACAACAAACATTGCTATTCTACGTATGTTGCCTATTGACGTGCGGCTTGAAGGCCCGGTCGCATGTTAGATCCTCGTCCTTTATTTTTTAATTTGTATATGGGTCCCAATTTGTTTCATGACATGTGGGCCCCTCGGTGTGTAGTTTGTAGCACTTTAATTTGTGGGTCGAAATTGGTTCCATTCCAAGTGGACTATCGGTGTATAGTTTTGTAGCTTATTTATAATAATTAAAGAGAACAACATAGTTTTTCAATAATACCATGGTGCGACGTTGAAGGCAAGAAATGACGTGCAAGAGAGCGATGACCGAGCCAGAGGGAAATCAACTAGGGGAGTTGGGTGGGTTGCAACGGTGTTTGGAGTAGTTATGGGCCGAATGCTACGAAAATATAATCTAAACCGACCTTAATAAATGCCTACACAAATCAATCCAAGGTTGGAGTGCCCCTCGCAATGTAAATAGCTCCGGCTTTGCGAGGAATGGAGAGGTAGTAGCTTCAACGCGTGGAAGATACAGTGTGAGAAAGCGAGGTCAATCGAGAGACATATAGATAGAGAGACAAAGTGAGTGTGGTCCGACATTCATTGAACAAATATATATGCTCTAGAGAGATATTGTCCAATTGAGCTTTTTGGCAAGGGTGAGGGCTGTAAGATAGAGCTTGAGAGATGATCCAGTCACAGACGTGTAGATATATTTTGTGCGTGCGAGGAAGCAAGGTCAACCAATCACACAGGGTCGCCGTGCGATCGAAAGAGTGAGACAGGTTGGAGAGAGTGACCTAGATAGACGATGTGCGTGAGAGAGTATACAATATGAATAGGTCGAATTGGGCTCAAACATTGTGATACATCGTTTTTGTCCGAGAAAGAGCAAGGTCAATCGAAACATCTGGAGAGAGAGAGAGAGAGAGAGAGAGAGATTGAGTGAGCGTGGCCCACCATGAGGTCGAAAGAGTGGCGGCGGCTTGGATGGACTGACCTAGATAGACAACCTGCGTGAGAGAGTATAGAGTGTGTCGATCGAGGCCCGAACAGGGAGATATATCATTTGTGTATGAAAGAAAACGAGGTTAAACGAGACTCAGATAAAGAGAGCGAGATTGAGCGAGTGTGGCCCGCCGTGCCGAAGAAAGAGTGAGACAGTCTCGAGGGAGTGACCTAGATATACAACGTGCGTGCGTGCGCACAAGAGGTTGGGGGGCTAGATAGGCAATGCATGTATTTAGCATGAGAGGATGAGAGGGAGAGGGGAGAGAGATAGAGAGCTTGGCATGGGGTGCAATGGCGGGTGTGTGAGGTAAATACATTTGGTAACAGAGTGGAAAAAGGGGGTTGTGTAGTTGAGAGACTTAGAGATCGAAACATGGAGAGAAAGAATGAACGTGTGTTGGAAACTGATAGATTCCTAAGGTGGTTAGGAGAGGACGATTGACCCGTCTGAGGAAGTATGTAGCGTTTGTGCGGGGAGGGGGTTAAAAACAACATTTAAATGTACATAGTACGAGACTTAATATCGATGTTTCAATTGATTGTACATTGTAAGATTTGAACCGAGGACCGTGCATACGGGTAATTATTTCAATTCGTGCCATACTAAGTTTTGAAAAGTTGACATTGACTCAGTTTGTTGTGCTATTTTGTAGGTCATATGTTTGAATCCATCCAAAAGTTTTCTCACTACCATGGTGTTCATCATATACATATGAATTTGTATTAAAAAAAGTAGCGTGCATACAGTGAAATGCGAAATCCACGTTAGAATTGGAGATCGCTACGTGACACACTCTAATTCAAATAACTAACTACGTGACACACACTCTAATTCAAATAACTAATTATGTGACACACACTCTAATCCACGTTAGCGTGGGTACCGTTTCGATTTTTTTTTCAAATAACTCCTCATTAATTTATTTATAGTACTCCCTCTGTTCAGTTTTATAAGACCTTGAAGACATTTCAGACAATGTGCAAAACAGTTCATTTTAAGTTGTCTGAAACGACTTACAAAAGTGAACGGATGGAGTATCTCGTTTCGAATGACTAATTATTGCAAGGAAAACACGGGCATGGTAATACATAGAGATTCGTTTGCAAATGAAAGAAGATTCATTTGCATTCTCAAATGTAGGTGCACCAGGCGGACCGAGGTTTGTCGGGGTGGGGCCTTCTTGATTGCCTTAAAGGCAACTACCTTTGGAGTCAGCGACATGTGGGCCAGCCACCTGTTGGGCCCACATGTCACGGACACAAAGGCAGGTGCCTTAAGGCACCGAAGCATAGTCCTGTCGGGGTGGTCGCGTGTGTCGGACGGACGCGTAGCACCCAGCCACCCACCCCCCCTTCCCCCCAAAAAAGGACGACGACAATATAAGTCTGCGCTTCCACGTTTCAGATTGAAATATCTGGCGGCCCCAATTCCAGCCCTGCAAAATCTCTCTTCTCCACCATCCCCTTCCGTGCCCAGTGTCGGATTTCGGGTTCCGGCAGACCCTCTAGGTTCAAACACTGGGGTGCGCGCGGAGATCTCGCCCTCTACCTACCTGCACCTCGCCCTCCTCGCTAGGATCTAAAGCTATGAAAGGAACAACACAAGAGACACAGGGCTTATACTAGTTCGGGCCACCATTGTGGTGTAATACCCTACTCTAATTTGTGGTGTGGTGGATTGCCTCTTGGGCTGATGATGAACAATACAAGGAAGAACAGCCTACAAGGGTCCTGTTCTTGGCTGAAGCGATGAACTGCTAGGGGAGTTCACCACTCTCTCTCTTGATCCAAGATGCCGGATCCTCTCTCTCAGATTTCTAGATGCCTCTACCACAGTGGGTGGCTAGTCCTATTTATAGGCGAGGCCACAGGCCTCTTCCCAAATATTGAGCGGGAAGGGCGCCAACAATTGGCCATTTTGAAGGGAACATCTAGTACACTTATCCTGACTAAAGTTGGTCCTCGCCTGTCAAAGGCTCTAGTGGTGACGCCGGCTTGGGCTCCACGATGACTTCCTTCCTGCCGTTGCGATGGTCTTGGTCTTGTTGCACCAAAACGGATGCCTTTGCTTGATACTCTTGCCTGCGCTTGCTCCCTTTGCACCAAAGAGGAAAGGAGGACACTGTGAGGGCTGGCACCCGCCTGGCGCCCTTGGTCGTCATGGCTTGCGTCATGGGCACCTCGCGAGGTACCCCGCCTTGATCTCTCTGCCTCCTCGCGAGCCAGCCTAACGAGGTCGTGCCTGAGGAGGCTTCCTGTCGTTCGCCCCACGAGGCTTGACCCCTCGCGAGGGTCTTGAGCTTGTGCTGACGAAGATGGGCCTTGATGGGCCACCCCTTGAGCCACGCCGCAGGCAGGCAAGTCTGGGTACCCCCGTTCCCAAAACGCCGACAGTAGCCCCCGGGGCCAAGGCGCGCCTGGACTTCGCTGAGCAGAGAAGCGAAGGGGCAAGTCTGGCTGCTTCTGAGCCCCTAACAACTGCTCCACAGGCGCCGCATGGTGGTTGATTGGACGTGGGCGGCCCTGCTCCCCCACGTCGCCTCGGCGACTGCACGAATTGACAAGTCCCTGCATGCAAAGCGGGTCATGATTACCTACGATCATGGAGCCCGGTGGTTGGCCTTCCCCGGCTATAAATACGGGACGGCGCATGCCCTTCTAGTCCATCCCCTTTTGCTTCTTCTTCTTCTTCATGGCTCCGCCAAAGAGGTTCTCAGCCGCGGAGAAGGGAAAGGCTCGCCTGGTGGAGCCTGACTCTCCACCACCCAAGCACGGTCGAGGCCGTCCTCGCAAACACCCTGTGGCTCCCATGGTGGCTCCTCGCGGTCGTGGGGGTGATCTCCCGCGCGGTGACGGGCGGCAGGCCGCTGCTCGGGGGCCCGCTACGGCCGCGCGACCCCTAGGCCACGCTTCCACTAGGCAGAGGTGCTGCCGGAGTTCGTGGTGTGGTCGGCGGAGCCGACCAACACTCGGCTCCAGCTCCCTCGCTTCCTCCTAGGTGAGCTTCCGGCCGGTGCCCCGGGCGGCCTCTGGCTTCAGGCGGATGGTTGCTGTAGCCGGGCCTCCTGGGCTTCGCTGGAGGTCTCTATAGACGGGAGCGTGGCCCTGACCCGCGGCTGGCAAACGTTTGCCCGCGCGCGTGGTCTGAGCCGGCGGTGCACCCTGCACTTCAAGTTTGACGGCGATGCCACCCTCTACGTGAGGGTGTTCGGGGAAGATGGTCGCCGCGCTGGATGCTGCCCTGAGAACGACGACCGCGGACGCGGGCCCAGCCCCAGCGACGATGAAGACGACAACGCGCGTGGGGGCGGCGGCGCTCGGGGCTCGTCAAGCTTTGACGACTCTTCTTCTGGCAGCAGCTCCTCCAGCGGCGGCCGCGACCAGCCTCCGCGCCGCCGCGCCCGCCTGGAGGGAGGTAGCGGGTCCGCCCGCCGTCTCGCCCCGATGAAGCGCGAGAGGGAGTCCGCCTGAGCTCCGGAGGCAGTTCGAGTCTCCCTCGCGAGTTGGTGTCAGGCGAGCCGCTGCTTTTGTTCTTTTTCCTTTTCTGCGCAAAGAGACAGTAGTGTAGGGCCCCGCGTGGGCATGCTTGGACTATTGCTGTTAATTATCGTACTGTTTCCGCTATTTCGGTATTATGCCTTTGTGCCACACGCCTGCGCGTAGAAATTACTTAGCTCGGTGGCGCCTGTCGTGGCCTTTGTTTCCCGAGGCCGAGGCCTCGTCGAACGCTTCATGTCCTGCGAAGGTTAGGCTGGAGAGGTAGCTCCCGGCCTCAGCTGTGGAGGCGACCAACCCAGGTCCTGTGTTCGTGTCACGGTGTCCGTGGGGCACGGACTGGAGGGGTGCTCCTGTAGTGGACCCGAGTAAGGAAGCCTCAAACTATAAGGGCAGAAAAACACTCGCGAGGGTGACCGCGTTGCTCCCTCGCGAGACTTGCGTGAGAGAAATCGAGGCAGGAGAGCGAAAAGGCAAAGAGTCACAAGCCAAAGACGGCAACAACTTTAATAAAACCTCGAATGGGAATGAACAAGCCAACTGCAGAAAGCAAATGAGAAAAGCCGCGTCTGGCACCTAATCTAGTCTTTGACGTCTTCTCACCAGCGCGGAGCTAAGTGCTGCCACTGGGCGTGGGAGGGAGCCCCAGGGCCTGAGGCCGACGCTCCTGAGAATCCGGGGCGTGTACAGCCCCAACTCATTATTACGTGGGAGTGTCACGGGAAGCGAGCTTCACAGGCGTTGGCCTTCTTTCACAGGCTCCGGGCCTTTCTCAGAAAGATACACTTCACAGGCGTTTGCCTTCTTCACGGGCTCTGGGCCTTTTCCAAAACGCAACGCTTCACAGGCGTTCGCCTTCTTCACAGGCTCTAGGCCTTTTCCAAAACGCAACGCTTCACCGGCATTCGCCTTCTTCACAGGCTCTGGGCCTTTTCCAAAACGCAACGCTTCATAGGCGTTCGCCTTCTTCACAGGCTCTGGGCCTTTTCCAAAACGCATCGCTTCACAGGCGTTCGCCTTCTTCACAGGCTCTGGGCCTTTTTAGGGGTAAAACCTCCTTAGGTGCTGGATGTTCCACACGTTCTGGACGGGCACCCCCTCCTGAGTCTCCAATCGCGCGGAGCCGGGCCTGGAAACATGAACAACCTTGAACGGGCCCTCCCACATGGGAGAGAGCTTATGCAATCCCTCCCTGGAGAGAACCCGCCTGAGCACGAGGTCTCCTACCTCGAGGGTCCTGGGGCGGATGTTGCGGCAGTGGTATCGCCGCAGCGCTTGTTGGTACCTTGCCGCTCGTAGCGCGGCTTCCCGACGATGCTCCTCCCCCAGCACGAGGTCTATCCCCTGCATGGCGTCCTGCTACGCCTCGTCGAACGCCAGGACCCGTGTGGAACGACGTCTGGCCTTGTGAGGGAGGACTGCTTCAGCTCCATAGACCAGGAAGAACGGGGTCTCGCCGGTTGGCTTGGTCGCGGTTGTGCGGATGGACCACAACACTGACTGCAGCTCGTCGTACCAACCTCTGCCGCAGGCCTCCAGCTTCTTCTTGAACGTTCTGGTCTTGAGGCCTCTCAAGACCTCCGCGATGGCCCGCTCGGCTTGACCGTTGCTCCGTGGGTGCGCTACCGAGGCGCAGCATATCTGCGTCCCAAGGTTAGCACAATATGTTTTGAAAAGGTTACTGGTGAACTGCGAACCATTGTCGGTGATGATGCGGTTCGGCACCCCGAACCGGCTCACGATGCCCTTGATGAACTTGACCGCAGAGCCTGCGGGTATGGTGCGGACGGCTTCCACTTTGGCCCACTTGGTGAACTTGTCCACGGCGACGTAGAGGTAGCGATAGCCCCCTGGCGCCCGAGAGAACGGGCCCAGGATATCCAGCCCCCAGACTGCGAATGGCCACGAGAGGGGTATAGTTTGCAGACCTCCCGCCGGCTGATGGATCTTCTTGGCATGGAATTGACAGGCCTCGCAAGCCTTCACCAGCTCGACGGCATCATTGAGTGCAGTAGGCCAATAGAAACCGCTGCGGAACGCCTTGCCAACAAGGGTCCGCTGTAGCGACCTGACCCGAATGGATCAAGTCTCTGTGCTTAAGTGTCATCCCTGGATCGGTATCTTTGACACACACAAGATCGAAGGATTTATAACAGAGGTAAATCACATGTATAATGTAACGTAAATACTATTACCTCAATCCAAATATAGCGGAAGCAACAAGGTTGTGGATTCCCATCAACACCAACGGCAAAGTTGAGTGTAGAAATCATAACCCTAACGTATCACTTACTCGTCGTCTCAAAAGTCTGCAACATGAAAAGTTGCAGCCCGAAAACGGGTCAGCAAATGGAATATCTTTGGCAATGTAACACATAGAGAGTAATGAAGGAATAAGCCTATACTACATGCATATATGGCTGGTGGAAAGCTCTATGGTTACAGTTTTTGCGAAAAGCCAATTTTTCCCTACTGCAAAGGAATACATTTATTTAACTATCATGGTGGTTGTTGAACATTGACAATGGTTGACAGCATCCTCAATCCCAATTAAAAGTACTCAATAACAACCCAACAACATTAATTAGAGTAACATGATGAGATCAAAGGGATAATCCAAGTACTAGATACTCAAGATGCCCATAACCGGGGACACGGCTAACCATGATTAGTTTATACACTCTGCAGAGGTTTGCGCACTTTTCCCCACAAGACTCGATCGCCTCCGTTTGGTTTCTCGCACTACATGGTGTTTGAGAAACAGATGACCGAGACATAGTCTTTCGTAAGCACTAGCACCTTACTTGTGGGTAGACCGTACACCTACTTTCCCCTACATCCGCTAGTCTACCCGTAAGAGTTCGCACAACTTAGTCAACTATGCCAGAGCCCATAATGGCTTGTGGCTGCACCACGGAAGTTTCTAGTTTGAATAATCTCATGATCCCTTTGAGCACGGGTGGCGGTCCGAAGAAATACGAGGCAAATCTGATAGAAACCAGGTGCCTCAATCCACCCAGATGTGTGTTTAAGTTGCCACCTTAAATAAACCATTAAATATTAATCTCACATCTGTCATGGAATTCACTCACCCAATCCACGTCTACTAGCATAGCATGGCATAATAAGCAAACGTAGAAGTAACTCCCAAAGGTTTATAATGAAACAGGTAATAGGTACTACCTCAACTACTTCCCAAAACCCACAATTTAATTAGATCCTAATCATGCAAGTATTTGAGGAATAGATCTAATGAATAAAAACTGGGTATGAGAAGAGGTATGATCAAAGTGTTACTTGCCTGCAAAGTTGATGAAGATGACTCGCACTCAAAACTCTTGATAGTTCTACTCGTCACACTCCGGTCAATCTATCGTAAGCAATCAATAGTAACCACACATAAGCAATCACTCAAAAGATCGGAAAGAGCGAAGAAAAGCGATTCGGAAAACATCAAAACCAGGCAAATAACTCTTGCAACATAAAACAATTTCTAACAGTACCAAAATTATGTGAATTTGGCCTTATCAGAAAGTTTATGTCAAGAGCTTTAATTTGCAAAAAGAATTAACTAAATCGGAGTTACGAAACTCAAGTTATGATCAAACGAAGTTTGAATTCAAATCTAATCTAATTCAAATTTTAAACTTTCAAAAACATGTTTGAGTTGGATTACTAGATAGAGGAGATCATAAAGAAGACGTGAGCGTTGGTTTCGTTGAATTTGGACTAACGAGTAAAAAGTTATGAGGGTTTCAAAATTGGGGACTAATCTGTAAAAAAAGAATTCACAGATAGGTCCCTGGCCGGAAAATAACAGAAAAAGAAAAAAAACTACATAGCGAACGGTCGTTTATAAGATCTAAACAGTGGACGTTTGCTTAAAACAAAAAAAACAGATCTATTCTAGGGTTTTTTTAAAACGGAGTTAAAAGAAAACCGGACGGTTTTCGTGGGTTGTACCGGTTCGGGAGAGGGGAAACCGGCGGCGGCGGTAGTTAACTCCATGAAGTCCGGCAAGCGGCGCTGGCTCCCGGCGGCGGCTCGATCGTCGGAGGAGACGGCGAGGCACGGGGAGGGCGGCACAGTGCGCAGTGGTGGCGACGGCCGGTGGGCATAGGCGAGGGTGGCGCTTGAGGCGGTGGCAGGCGGATCTCGCGTGGCGATTTGGCGGGCGGGCGGCGAGCGAGGAGAGAGAGAGATCGGGGCAGGGGCTCCGGCTTATAAGAGAGGGGGAGGAGGTGGGCGTGGGAAGAGGCGGGAGGGTCGACGGGGAGAGGCCGGCGGCGTCTGATGGCAGCGATGCCGTCTGTGTGGCGGGTCTCCTGAGGAGCTTCGAGGGCCAGCAGCTGGCCAGTGGGCAGCAGCACAGCTGGGAGCTTCGGCCCGGCCCAGTTCGGCGGAGGGAGTTTTTCTTTGTTTTTTTAATAAAGACACTAAAAATAAAAATAATACCAAATAAATAAAAATACAACATAGGCATATAATATATCGAAATTTGCAGAAAAATATTTCCTACAAGATGAACATTATTCTAGCTTCAAATAAAATACACACAAATTCAAATAAAGCAAAGAGTGCTTCTGGTCCAATAAAATCCAACAAAAATCATTTTAAAAATACCAAAATGAATTCAAATTTATTTCTCTCCATTTTTCTGGTGTAGGGAATCATGTTCCCTATTTTCCATATATTTTAATTTTGGAGAAAAATAGTTTGAATAAAACTCAAATAACTCCAAATTGAGAATAAATTCAAAGGAACTTTGAATTTAATTCTCTGAAACTCCCAACTCATATTTCATATATTTTAAAGAAGTCATTTTATCTTCGCTCGTGAAAATCATTGAGTTGCATAAAGTTTCAGAATTAGAAATATTCTCAAATGAAATTCAAATATTTTCAACACCCCTTGTCATTTAAATAAATGGAAGAAGTCATGTCATCTTCTCTCCGTGGTTTTGTGATGAAAAGAATTTGAATTCCCGAAGATCATAAAAGCAAAAATGAAAGTTTGGGAAAGTCCTTTTATTCCCTCTCATTTAACTTTCAAAAAGATTTCGAATTCACTCACTTCAGTCAATCAATCAAACAATCAATCAAATCTATCTATTTTATTATAACATTCCAAAATTTAGAATTTTGGGATGTTACATCCGCGATCATGAATGATGCCCATAGTCTCCACCGTGTATATCTACCAGCAGTTCCTTCCCTTGCTCCCTGGAGATGTAGCGCAAGGACACATCATTTGGTCGCTTCCGGTAGAGCTCTCCATCCCTGATGCAGTATGTCGTGGCTTGCCGCGCCACACGCTCCGCTTCCTCCTCCTTCTCTGGCAAGGTCCCTTGCGTCAAGTAGCTCTGGAGCTCTGTGATCCAGCACCCCTCCTGAGGCTCCATCGTCAAGAGCAGGCGCGCTCCTGAGGCCGGGCCACAGACCGGGCTTCCCGAGGCTGGTGGCTGGTGGAGCTCCTCCCGAGGTTGCGCCGCGCTTGACAGTGATGGTGTGGCCGAGGGCTTGAAGAGCCGCTCCTCGAAGACGCCAGGCTCCTGAGGTAGCCGCCTGGATGCTCGTTTGGCGATGTCGTCAGCCTCCTGATTGGTGCCACGGGGCACATGCTGCAACTCGGCCCCAGGCGCTTCTCCATCCTGCGGACCTCCGCGAGCTAGGCTTCCATGTGCTCATCCCTCGGCTCATATACCTTGTTGGAGAAGTTGACGAGGAGTTGAGAATCACCCTTGATGGTAAGGCGCTTCACTCCCAGGGCAGCTGCAGCCTTCAGGCCTGCTATTAGGCCTTCATATTCTGCTGTGTTGTTGGAGACCTTTTCTCCATGCTGGAAACAGAGCTACACGGCGTAGTAGAGCTTGTCCTGAGTAGGAGATATGAGCACTGCTCCGGCCCAGCGCCGTGCACAGAGAATGCCCTGCCTAAGTACATGACCCAACCTTCCGCGCCTCGCTTCCGGGGAGAGGATCGATCCTCATCAGCCTTGAGGCCCGGCGCCTCCGTCCATTCTGCCACGAAATCTGCTAACGCGGCCCCCTTGATGACTCTGGTTGTGCTGAATTCGAGCTGAAACGCTTGCAGTTCAATGTTCCACTCAGCGACTCTTCCAGCTGAGTTAGGGCTCCTGAGCACCCTTTACAAGGGGTAGGCTGAGACAACCTTGATGGGGTGGCCCTGAAAATAATGCCGCAGCTTGCGCGAGGCCATCAATAGCGCGAGCAGGAGTTTCCGAGGCATGGGGTACCGCGCCCTCGCATCCCGCAACACCGTGCTGACGAAGTACACAGGTTTGGAGTGCTGGTGTCGACGGCGCCCTTCGGAGACCGTGGCGCCTCCTGAGGCAGTGGAGCCTCTAGAGGCTGGTCGCCAGGGGGAGGGGTCTCTTCTGTCCCGAGTGCGCTTCCCTGCGGCGGCTGATCCTTCTCGGCTGTGGTAGTGGTTTCTGTGGGTCTTCCTTGATCCTGCTTCGCCTTGACCCGGGCTGCTGCCGCGGCTCTGGTCTGACGCTCCTCCCTAACCGCCACCAGGGCTGCGCTGGTGGAGTAGGGAGTGGCTGCGAGGTAGAGCACCAGGGGCTCTTGAGGGCGCTGAGGCCACCATTACCGGAGGGCTGGTTAGGTACCTCTTGAGATCTTGGACGCATACATCGGCCTCTTCAGTCCATTCAAAGGGCCCCTTTTTCTTCATCGGCTGGAAGAAAGGCAGCGCTCGCTCCCCCAACTTGGAGATGAAGCGTCCTAGTGCGGTCACGCGCCCAGTGAGCTTCTGCATTTCTCTAAGGGTCCTTGGCGGGCTCATGTCCTCGACCGCCTTGACCTTCTCTGGGTTAGCCTCTATGCCTCGGTGGAACACGAGGAAGCCCAAGAGCTTGCCCGAGGGGACCCCAAACACATACTTCTCCGGATTGAGCCATGAGTTCACTGCGTTGAGGCTTCATAAAGGTTTCCTCCGTGTCTTGTATCGAGGGTTTTGGCCTCATGAGACTTCACCACAATTTCATCGATGTAAGCCTCCACATTCTTCCCGAGCTGCGGGCCCAAGGTGATGTGCATCAGCCCGAAAGGTCGCTCTGCGTTGGGCAGCCCGAGCGGCATGCATGTGTAGCGACACTCCACATGGGGTCAAGAAGGCCGTCTTTTCCACGTCTTCTACCGCCATCTTGATCTGGTGATATCCGGAGAAGGCATCCAAGAAACATAACAGTCGCTTTTCGGCGGTGGAATTGACGATCTGATTGATGCGAGGGAGCGGGAATGGATCCTGCGAGCAGGCTTTGTTGAGGTTGGTGAAGTCGACACACATGCGTTCCTTCCCCCCTTTCTTCGGCACAACAACAGGGTTGGCCAGCCAATCTGGGTATCGGACCTCGCGAATGACCCCTGCAGCTTCCAATTTGCGGGTCTCTTGGACGATGAAAGCCTGCTTTTCGATGGATCTGTCTGCTTTACGCTTCACAGGCGTGCGTTGGGGCACACGTTGAGGTGATGCTCGATTACGCCTCTTGGGATCCCCGCCGGTGATCAGGCTCCTGTGCGAACACCTTCTTGTTCGCGCGCAGGAACTTGACCAGGGCCTCCTCCTGCTCGGGTTCGAGGTTGGCGCCTATGGTGAAGGTGGCGTTAGTTGATCCGTCCTCGTCGACAAGTATCTGCTTGGTTTCCGCTTCTTCTTGGCCGGCGCAGCCCCCTTGGGCTCAGGGGCGTCTGGACCGACGGGCTGGGCCGCCGCCGCAGCAGTCTTGAAGACGAGCTTGAGTACTTGCAACGCATCCCCAGTGTCTCCAGACACGGTGAGGACGCCGTTGCTCCCGGGCATCTTCATGAGGTTGTACACTAGGTGAGTCGCGACCATGAACTTGGCCAGAGCCGGGTACCCGAGGATGGCATTGTATGGGAGGCTGATGGGGGCGATGTTGAAGTCGATTAGCTCTGTGCGGAAGTTGTCGTAGGTGCCAAAGGTCACCGGTAGGCGGATCTGCCCCAGGGAGCCGGCCGAACCGCCTCCGACGCCCAAGAAGGGCCCGCTAGGCTGAAGCCGCTCCGGCGGTATGTGCAGGAGGCTGAAGGCTTCAACCGACAAAGACACCGAGGCCCGCCAGCCTTGGTCGATGAGGGTCTGGTGACAGCCACTGGCAAATGGTGGGAGTGCACAGCATTGGGAGCGCGCCCGAGCAGGCTGAGTTGGAGGGGTGGTCCTCCGAGCTGAAGGCCAGATCGGCCTTGGACGCCGGCCGACCTGGGGGAGCCCCCTGCCGCGCGGAGGCAGCGCCGGCTTGGCGGACGAATGGCTTGACGTGGCGGCCTGAAGGTGGCGCCTGCGAGCCGCCCAGGAGAGCCGCGACGACCGGGGGCGCCGGCGCAGCGTGCTGGGCGAGGAAGAGGTTGCGCAGCTCTTCCCAAGAGGCCACGGAAGCCGCTGGCAGGTGGAGTAGCCACATCTTGCGGGCGTCGGTGAGGGCCATGGGAAGCCAGTTAGCCATGACCCTGTCGTTGCCTCCTGCTTCGAGGATGGCCTCCTCGTACGCCAGCAAGAATGCCAGCGGATCAGTTGTGCTGTTGTAGCGCGGCGGCGTCTCCGGCTTGAACTTGTTCGGCCACCGCACCTGTCGCAAGGTTGGGGCCAAGGCTTGGAGCCCCCTGGCCCCCGCTCTGGCGTTGGCGAGGGCGGCGGCCTTGCTCATCGCAGGCGAGTCAGCGCGCCGGGCGGAGAGCGGGTCGGCGGAAGGGGAAGCTCCGGCGCACCCCTACCTGGCGCGCCAAATGTCGGATTTCGGGTTCCGGCAGACCCTCTAGGTTCGAACACTAGGGTGCGTGCGGAGATCTCGCCCTCTACCTACCTGCACCTCGCTGCCTCGCTAGGATCTAGAGCTATGAAAGGAACAACACAAGAGACACCGGGTTTATACTAGTTCGGGCCATCATTGTGGTGTAATACCCTACTCTAGTTTGTGGTGTGGTGGATTGCCTCTTGGGCTGCTGATGAACAATACAAGGAAGAACAGCCTCGCGAGGGTCTGTTCTTGGCTGGTGCGATGAACTGCTAGGGGAGTTCATCGCTCTCTCTCTCTTGATCCAAGATGCGGATCCTCTCTCTCGATTTCTAGATGCCTCTACTCTGTGGGTGGCTAGTCCTATTTATAGGCAGAGGCCACAGGCCTCTTCCCAAATATTGAGCGGAAGGGCGCCAACAATTGGCCATTTTGAAGGGGAACATCTAGTACACTTATCCTGACTAAAGTTGGTCCTCGCCTGTCAAAGGCTCTGGTGGTGACGCCGGCTTGGGCTCCACGATGACTTCCTTCCTACCGTTGCAACGGTCTTGGTCTTGTTGCACCAAAACGGATGCCTTTACTTGATACTCTTGCCTGCGCTTGCTCCCTTTGCACCAAAGAGGAAAGGAGGACACTGTGCGGGCTGGCACCCGCCTGGCGCCTTTGGTCGTCATGGCTTGCGTCATGGCACCTCGCGAGGTACCCCGCCTTGATCTCTCCGCCTCCTCGCGAGCCAGCCTGACGAGGCCGTGCCTGAGGAGGCTTCACATCGTCCGCCCATGGGCTTGGCCCCTCGCGAGGGTCTTGAGCTTGTGCTGACGAAGATGGGCTTTGATGGGCCACCCCTTGAGCCACGCCGCAGGCCGCACGCAGGCAAGTCTGGGCACCCCCGTTCCCAGAACGCCAACACCCAGATTGCTCAAATCCCTAATTCGCGGCTAACCCTCGAATCGCCCCTCGTCTCGTCTCTTTCCCCCACCGTTCCCCCACCTCTCGCGGACGACGGCAGCGAAGACGACGGTCGCGCTTCACCACTGCACCGGAGCTACCTCATCTACGACCTCGTCCACCGCACCGGGTGGTCCACCGACAATGTCGGCCGCCACAACCGACGTGCCTCACAGACACCGAGTTCCACCACATCAGGTGCGCTTCACCGACGCCGTCTCCCAGCTCACCGGGGCTACTTCACCGGTCGCACCTCCGCCCCCCGAGGCCGTTGGGGCTTCACCAACGGTCTCATCCACCACATCGTAGTGCTCCGCTGCCACTCAAGATCTGCATCCGCGGCGTGCCAGCCAACGCCAACAAGATCACCCTCAACGGCTCTGAAGTGACCCGCACTCTAGCTAGGCGAGCATGCCCAAATGCCGGGCCGAACTAGGTATCCACACATCACTCCCTTGTGCACTATTCCGACGATGTTTGGATATCCTTTCACTGCTCTCTTAGCTTACACGCCTATGCAACTCGACTTTAACTCTTATTTCTTCCGGAGATATCATCCAAACAAGCAAATCCACATTTTAGCGAAGCATGATGGCACCTACGGGATCTGGTACACATCCTGCACACCAGTATAACCTTGTAAGTATATGTAAATGCGGTACAACATCAAGGTCGATTCCTCTTATTTGATCAACCATTCGCCGCGTCAAAAAATGCAGAGGGGGATGCAAGGAGCACAAGGCCTGCACATCCAAGCAAGTGGTAACATGGACTTGTACATGGAACATCCCAAGCGCAAGCGTAGCTGCAGTGAGCACAGCCTAACGAGCTAGCGTAAGTCCACGCATTTCATTTAATTAAATCGGCATTCGTTTATGATTTGTGTGCAGTGGCGGATCCACGAATTCAAGTTACCAGGGGCAAACATTTAACTTAAAAAATACGAAGGCACTTGCACTCTGGAAATCAACATAACTTGAGAAATGTGAAGCTACATGCACTTTGAAATCCAGCTAATGATCCAAAGTAGTTCAGATTATAAACACTAAATGATGCAAGCACCAAAAACACAAAATGCAACATGGTGTACAAGGACTACAAACATGGTGCATGCACCTTGAATTATTCGTTCTTTGGCTGAAAATATCGAAGTGTAATTGCATCGTGTATAACCGGTCAGCATAAACTGCGTATCAATATATCTATCATGCACAAGTATGCCAATAGTTTCAAACAACAGACTAGAAAAGTATTTATGCTATGTTGTCATGATACTGGACTTTCTCGTAGATGGCCTCGACGTTTCCTCAAGCTATGAAAATGCACTATAATTTGCTTGTCATCAATGCACCGCAAATCTCTGTCTCTCTCAACATAGTAGATCATCATTAGACACTAAATCCTTCAATGAGCTTGCAAAATGCTTGCATTAGATCCTCATTAGAAACTATATGTTCATCACCGGGAGCATGTAAAATGTTTGCATCAAATCCTTCATTAGCGATGCTGTTCATTAGACACTTCAGGCTCAATAACAACATGAGCTTGTATGTTTGCACGGAAACTTGATTAGATACATCAGATTCAGTCGATTCGATTGTCGATTGGGGAGTTATAAAATAAGTAGAAATTGGTTTCATTTTCTCATAGATTCCCTACATACAAGCAGTTTTACAACACAGCCAGGTTTAACTATTGGCCAGAAATTCAAGAGTTGAATTTGATATAATCAGGGATGTGATGTACCTGCTCGTTGCGCATGCTACTCTTGCAAGCTGCAAATGTCCGTTTGCATAAGCTTCGATGCCATGCTCGTCTTGCCGCCACTTGCCTCCCACGCAGGCTACACCCGAGGTTAGATCTTCATCTTCTTGTCCTTCCGTTAAGCTTGAAGTCCGTGACCGCCCTCCAACAAGGCGCAAGGAAGTGTCGTGTCGGTCTGTCCGTGGCGGCTAGGTTAGGAGCAAACCAGATCGAGGCTGGAGCGAATGAATTGGGATTTTTCCTGCTGTCGATCGATATGGGAGGCGCTCATTTGGGCCGTGAGCCTGCTATAGGGCCTGCCTTGCACTTATGTTATTGGCCCATCCAAATTGAAACATTTTTCTTCATTTTTTACATTGCCTGCTCGTGCGTTGGGACGAACAAAACTAGCGTGGGCCAATCTGGACGACTCAAACTAGGTGCACACTTTCCAGCCACCTGAGGCGGCCGCCCATACTCCAGTGGCGCCCTATGGTGGCGTTGCCCCTTTTTGCGGGTATGATTGGATAGTGAAAAATACTCCAGTGGTGCTTTTGATTTACCCACAGAATGGTTGAATTGCTTGTTTCTATGAACTGAGTTCGCCAATAATGTGAAGGATGCTAGTCTTTTCATCCTATTGTAGATTGCTTAGATCTCGATATGCCAAAAGTAATTGCATAAAATATACATTAAAAGCCAGTGTGATATGTTTGGCTACAACTAGTCTGACTACACGTCCTCATATAACATATCAAGGACGCACCATCTTACCAGATTAACCATTCGACTTACCCATGCAAAGGTGGGAAGAAAGAAGTATTGGGACTGCGTATCCAAGCAATTGATGCCATGGACTCCTTCGTACAACCTTGTAAGCAAAAAGAAGTTGCGGTGTGCACTGTACAAAGAACTAGCATAAGTTCGGTTACACCTTCTCGGAAATTTAGTTATCCACTTATTGCAAAATTGTTCAATTACGTTGCTTGGCTTAATTTAGTTTGCTCGATTACATAATGGCACAACTGTTAATCATATTGTAGACTGTGCCTATCTATGTGTTTGATACTTACTGTTAAGAATTACCTGTTTGCCTTAACTTAAATACCTACTTGTTTGTTTAAGCGCTTTGCTTCTTGCAACATGAGTTACAATGATGTTAATAACTACTTTTCAGCATCCAATTGAAACTCTTTAATTCCTTGTTTGTTTAACCGGTTTGCTGTTATAACTCCCAGTTGAGATGTTTTGCTAACTTCAACTTTTCCGAATCCAATCTGAACTTTAATGGCAAAACAGGTTAGCCCAAGATCAAAGAGCGAGGTCCCCATGGACGTTGCATCATCCCATAGCAGTGGCACCGGCCCAATCATGCATTATGAATTGCCAACTGTTGATGCTCTAGAGGCTAAACTAGTGGTAGAAAGAGATTCTACTTCTGCACTTAGAGATGAAGTTGACATGTTGAGGAAGCAAACAACACAATCACAAGCGTACTCAAGACAACCATTAAATATTTGGTGGATTTCAAAAGCGAAGCGGAGGCCCTGACCCAGATTGTTAAGGTCACGAAGGAAAAGGAAATTAAATTCCTACTTGGTAAATCATAGGTGAAATGTTCTTTCCATAGTTGAATAACCTTTGTGTTGTCTGTTCATGTAATCAATCAAACCATTTGTTTTAGAGATCATGTAATAATTGTTTTTTTGGTTTGTAATTTTATTTGAGCACAAGTCTGTATTAATTGATAAGACTCGGAGACATTTCATTTGGATTGCTGTGCCAGACCTAAAAAATATGCCAATCAGGCTGAATGTGCATTCAGCAATAGTAGTATATATGTACCATAAGTGGCATGCATCGGTAAGGGCCAAGATACTGGCTAAAAAAGGATGCCGTTGTTGCCAAAAAAATGTACAGCGGCATGGATTATTTATGTTATTTTATTTTATTGATCAATATTCTCTATAAGTGTTTATATGTCTGTTAGTTCCGTACATTCTTGGTTGATTGACTCGGTATTTGAATCTTGATACATTGCTTGTGTACATATCTAAATGGGAGTACACATTATGCTGCGTGTGACATTTGAGTTGGACATGAAGTGTTCCAAATATTCGAATTCACCTTAAAGTGATTCTAGTTTCTGAATCTGAGTATCGACATTTGTAAACCATATTCATATATGACAGTGGAATACATCTTTGTCGTCCTTTTGAAGATATATAAAAACACATAGAATGATTTATAAAGATTCATATAGGAATACAAAATGGATTCAATTTAGTTGCCGATTAAACGTGGATGCTTATTGTCCCAAAATTCGAAAGAAACAGCAAAATGTCCACTCCCACGTCGGCTACCCGAAGCCAAGTGTTTGGGAGATGGAAATTATTGTCTACCCATTACACGGACAATCCATCGGCCCGATTTCCACTGCTCTAAATAGGGGTAGGTTAGTAACTTCAATTAGACGTGACACGACAGCCTCTGAGCCCATTCCGACATGGTGGGCATCAAACATGGGTGGCAAAAGTCATTTGATTCAAGCTCGTCCAAAAGACCTCTGTTTCTCCCTCCATTCCCCATTCATACACGGTGGGCGGCAAAACAAACTCTCCTCGTTCGAAATCGATGTAGGCTAATATTTTAAATAGGGGCAGATGTGTAACTTCCATCAGACGTGACACAACCGCCCTACCTGTCAGCCCCGTTCATACAACGTTGGCACCAACCATGGGCGGCAAAACACCCTTTCCTCGCCCGAAATAGTTATCGGCAAATATTTGGGAGATGCGAGATTACCGTCCTATCCCCAACCGACGGGACGTCCAAATTTTAAACGGGGGCTATGTTCGTAACTTTCCCATATTTCAGACAGGCGCGTCCCAAAAACATGGTTCCCCGTACCTCTCCCTCCATTTTCCCATTCATACACCGTCCGCGCTAGAACACCCCATCCCCACACCAGCCTCCGTCCGCCACCCCATCCATCGCCGCCGTCCTCCACCACATCAATCGCCACCGTCCTCCACCATGCCGGAGCGCCTACCAAGACCGCTATTGCTTCATCGCTAGAGATGGACGTTTCTCATCCACGGCGACGGACCAATAGCCTTGCATTGCGTCCTCTCGCTTCATCGGCGTCGTCCTCTTTGCCGGGGCCGCTCACGACCTTCTCTTCCACCGCATAGGGACTTATCCCTGATGCACCCGTCTACTGTCGCAGATCTGCTTCAACGCCACCGACAGCCTTTGCACCCCCGATGCCTACACGGCGCCGCAAGAGAGGTGGTACTTCATATCTCCTCAACTTTTTGATCTCAACCATAAAATATATCTTAACTTGGTACTCTACTTTCTTTTCAGCTCTTAGAATTTAGTTCTTAGTTCGAAGCAAACAATGGATGCTAAATATCATTTCTCTGGTTTGCAGCTTCAAATCTGCCATGGCACAGCCATAATACGATTTAATTGATCATGTTGGTTCCGTGGTGGTTTCTTTAATAGAAATCGGAGGGGAAACCCTCTTTTGCTAAAAAAAAATATGCTTAGAGTTTCCCCCTTTTATGATCACTATACGATCAGAATACGTGCTTCGTGTCATAATAACACTGCTCCACCCATCAAGCTAAAGAAGCTTAGTTGTTCAAATACGAATCTGATATTATTAAAACAAAGTTGTTTAATGGGTCAGCTAAATGTTCCTAAATTAGTTTCGAAAATGCATGTTCGCCGCTCGGGTGTGTATCTCGGTGTGTGGTCTAGTCAGCACGGTTGGGGAGGTGAACTTTGCATATGCAGGGGTTTATAGGGAGACACTCTCCGAGTTGAATCCGCAATGCATTCCGTAGATAATCTGACTACTTTTTATGTTTTCATGAATCTCAGGTTCTGAACAACATCATAATGATTATGAGCTTGCGCGCATGAAAAGAATAAAGCAGAACAATGCCATGGCTGTCAAACTTGGCATTAAGGGACTGAAATCAAGTCTGGATGCAATGCAATGCAATGCAAACGCTCTCCACCTACAGATTCGTGCTCAGAATATGATCCTAACAGTGATTCTGAGCTAGAGGGAGACCTAAGTCAATGTAGCTCCCTAGTGGAGGAGTCAGAGGAAGATGCCCTATCTTATTCACCCATCAAGGTACTTGCTCTAACTTTCCAAGGTTACATTGCTCGCACATATCTTGCAACCGGTGCTTTGCATTGCTTCTACTTTGTTGAACTGCCATTATCTTAGTTTACACATGGTGTATGTGAATATGCCCTGCCTATCCATTTTCAGTACATATTCCATCTGTCATCATACCATATTTATCCATTCAAATGTTGTTCTTGTGTATCAGACGTTCAAAAGGAAGAGGGCGATTGCTGGTCGTGGAGGAGCACAAGCAAAGTATTTGGAAAAGGTAGTGGCACCGATAAATCAAATAGCCCATTAGGTGTAGTTGCAATATCACCGACCCACAAATACCCCAACTCTAGCAGACTCTAGCCCTACTACACTTTGGTCATTTATGATGCCCCAACTCAGCAGAATTCAACCCAAGCTAAAGAAATAGTATGATTATGCCAGTTGACATAGCACCAAATTATGCGACCCAAAACCCTCATTCCAGCAAAGAGTACACCAAATCCAGTTGCCAAATCCCTTTTCAAACCAGAGAGAGCCCCAATTGCAGCAAATAGGACCCCTGTTCCATTTCTTCCCAGTTTAGAAGACGAAGCTTATGTTGTTGTCAGGAACTTTGTGCGCATCTTTCCTTCATGGAAAGATTATACCACGTAACAGAACAATTTCCAGTCTTCCTCCGCAACTTACGTGTAAGTAATGTACTAATGTTATTCACGGTCATTACTGCATATGTTTCTGCTGACAGAAGACACAAGATTTCATTCTTCTAAGTAGGCGAGGAGCAAACTGGATTGTGATGACGACTAAGGGTTGGTTCCGCTTTTCAAACACTCGTTGATGAAGTATCGTTCCTACCTGAGGCAAGCGCACTTCGATGGCAAGCCTCTGAAAGAAATTTCTGTAAAGTCTCCGGTGCTACATTTATCCGACGGTGACTGGAATAATCTTGTTACACATTGGTATCGGCTGCAACGTAAGGTACTGTCTATGATATCACATCACAATTTGAACTACATTTCACGCATTTGCCTTAATGTCTCACTTGTACGAAAATCTGTTAGCGGAAGAACATTCGTTCTCAAGGGACCACAGAATCTCGCAACTATACTGCATAATCGCATTGCTCTTGTGAGTACCTCTTGCCTGTATGACCATACTTACTTTCATAGCTGTTTGATTATGTAGCATCACCGCACATGTTAGCCTCGTAATCGTCCATTTGGTGGACATTATAAGATCCGTATGGACTCTTACATAAATTTAGAATAGAACCCAATGCTTTTGAAGAGGTTTAGCTCTCTGGTCCTATTGTAAGGACTGAGCGTGGTCTATCAACGTACTTACATTAATAGCTACTCCCTCCGTCCCATAATATAAGAACGTTTTGTACAGTACACCAGTGTTCAAAACACTCTTGTATTATGGGAAGAGGGATTGGTTCATTTTGTAGCATTCTGCATCTTATCTCCCTCACCCACCATTTACTAAAAAAGATCAGATATATATTTAATCTTACCAACAAGTAGAATACACAGACAATGCCAGTGCAGAAGTGTAGCCCATTGCTCTTGTCAGTACATTTTGTCCTGTACCGCTTGTACTTCCAGGGATTGGTAGTTGATTATGTAGCATCAATCTGCATCTTATCTTCATTATCCTCTATCCCATCCAGTATTATCATATATATAATTACTCTCTACAAAATGTAGAGTACAGGCAATGCTTATGAAGAAGATTCTGTGCTGATATTCTTGAGTTATCCTTCCCTTGACATGGAGAAGGGCATTATAATGCCGGTGTTAACTGTTAATGTAAGTCAGTCCTTCTAAAGCCTTTATCCTCAACTGCTGTTTAATTTGCTCATACTCCCTATCGCTTTCTTTGTTTAGTTTGTTGTTTCTACCAAAATGCATGTTCGTAAGAACCGTAAGTTCTAAGTTTTACTTGTAAAACCAAATTCCTTATTCATACCATGCACATTACTTAATACTCCCTATATGTATGCTTGTTTTGTGGATCTATAATCTAGTGTGTGGTGAAGCAGCCCACTTTTGCACCTTGTCATCTCCTGTTTTATCTTACTAATGTGGCTGATGATATGAACAACATGCCACATTATCCAAAATTGTTAAAATGATTTTCTTTTCCCTTCATCTATGCTTGTTATGTTGACATGGTAATCCAATAGTGTGGTGAATCTCCCCGCATTATGAACAATGCCAAATTATGCTATTGATATTTTGAACATACTCTTTATTTTCTAATTTGAAATTGGATAGAATTGACAGAACATTTATCATCTTTGTTTATACACGAGCAACACCTATCATCTCTCTCTGCTTTGTTTTGAGGGTGATATGCACGATGGCATGCACAAGTCTGAGAAAGGCTGTGAGACAAACCCAACATATATTGCAGCAAAGAAGGCAAAACATCTTGAAGATAGCGAGACAACCACAAAGTCTTGTCTTGATGCAGTGTTCAAGTTACTTGAGACTAACAGTCAGACAAGCTCACAGAATTCGTTGTCTGAATCAGTTTGATTTCTTCAGTCCCAAGTTCTAGCAGAAAGGCATTCTGCAACTCAACTTCGACTTGAAGTCCTATCTCTAAGAAAGATTGCGGAGAACACCAATGAGAACCTCATCTCTAAACAGCTACACCTAGAAGCTATGACCCGACATGCTAGGCGGTCTCACAGCCTTCTTTCAAGAGCTTGCAGCAGTTCCCCCATAAAGGCTAACCTTTCTTCAACTGTCTTGGAAGTGGTCTCGGTTCAGTATTATTATTTTACGCTGCAATGGTGCCCAGTTTTTGTAATCTGCTTCTTCGTTGCACTTTATGATCACTGGTGGCGAACTTCGATGCCCAGTGGATGTAATATACCTTAAATCCTTTATTGTATAGTGTAGGTTTATTCTTAGTTACTATGTCGTAATTTCTTTATTGTATAGAGTAGGTTTGTTCTTAATTCCTACTAGTTACTCAGCAGCCCGAAATGAACCCCAGCCCATGATTGTGCGAATCAAATCACGGGCTTTTAACAGGCCAAAATTGTCTCAGTCCTTGTTTGGCCCAATCAGATATCGACTGCGAGCAGGCCGGATGCAAACCGGGCCGTAGTTAGGCCCAACTATATGACGGGCTTTCAACAGCTGAAATTAATATAGGGCCGAAATGTTAAATGTGCCCTTAACAGGCCAAACTAATATCGTGCCAAATTAATAAGTGGGCCTTTAGCAAGTGGGCCCAAAAGCATAGTGTCCAGTTAATGGCCGAATCTGATATGGGCCATAATTGAGCCCAAAGCCTCTTAAAGGGCCGGACCTGATCTGGGCCGTAATTTGGCCCAGAACGTGGTAGGCTTTTAACGGGTCGGACCTCATATGGGCCACTATTAGGCCCGGAGCATGGTAGGCCATTAATGGACCAGATCAAATATGGGCCGGCATTTGGGCCAAAACATGGCATCCAGTTAATGGGCCGGCCTACTAGGGTCCTCAAAATATTGTGGGCCTACAGCTGGGCTGGCCCATTAATGTCGGTGTAATCACGTGGGCCTTTAACTGGGCCGGCCCATTATGACCCGCAAGAATCTTGTGGGCCTTTACCTGGGCCGGCCCATTATGGCACACAAAAATCTTGTGGGCCTTTACCTGGGCCGGCCCATTATGGCCCACAAAATCTTGTGGGCCTTTAGCTGGGCCAGCCCATTATGGTCCGCAAAATCTCGTGGGCCTTTAGCTGGGCCGCCCATTATGGTCCGCAAAATCTTGTGGGCCTTCAGTTGGGCCGGCCCATTTAAACTTGATGGGCCTGTCCACGTGTCAACATATCATAGGCGCATCTCGCCCATTGGATGAGTGACACCTGTGCCAACACGGACCTGACACGTGTCTCCTCCAGCCAATGATGATTTTACACGTGGAAAATCCCCATTGGTCGGGGCTGTTAACGGGTTATCGGATCCAAAACCCGACACGATAAGCTTAACGGGCGTTCGCTATTTGGATGCCATGTGTCGGTCACCCTTGACGAAAAGCACTTCTTTGACGCGCGATTTATCATCATGGAAGTGGACACTTCCGTGATGATAATTTTGGTAATGTCATGGAACACTTCTACGACAGCACATGTATGACTATCTTGATTATGTCATAAATTTGTCATGGATGTACATGCATGACAAAAAACGCGACCTACTGTGACAAACACGTATCATCACGGAAGTGTATTTTTTTTGTAGTGCTCCATCCTGCCATCCTGTCGGCCTTGGTCTTGTTGCACCGATATGAAAACCTTTGCTTGATTCCTCGAGACCCCGCACTTGCGCTTGCCTCCTTAGCACCAAAGAGGAAACTGGTACACTACGCCCGCTGGCGCCCGCCTGGCCTTGGTCATCATGGCTCACGTCATATGAACCTTGTGAGGTGCATCTTGCATAGATATCTCCGCTCCTCGGGAGCCAGCCTAGTGAGGCCGCCTCCCAGGGAGGTCTTGGTGTCGTCCGCCTCACGAGCGTCTTGGGTTGTTGTTGCTGAAGCTGGGCCGTACCGGGCCATTGACGGAGCCACGCCGTGGGCCGCAAGCAGGCAAGTCTGGGTACCCCCGTTCCCAGGACGCTGACGGTAGCCCCCGGGCCCAAGGCGCACTCGAACTTGGCTTCGAGGCGAAGCCAAAGGGCAAGGGCGGAGCGTCGCGGGCCCCAACCGCCTGCGGCCTCGGTCGATGCGTGGCGATTGATGGGACGTGGGCGCCTCCGCTTCCCCACGCTGCCTCGGCAACCGTCCTTGCCTGGCCAAAAGGCTGGCGCCCGCTGTAGAGCTTTCATTGCCTTCCCTTTGTCTTGCTCCAGATCCCCTTTCTCCACTTGCTCAGAAAGCCTCCAGATCCGCCAATCTCATCCCAAATCAGCAACTGATGGCCTCCGATAAGGTCGGATCCTCCGCCGCGGCCGGGCGTGAGGCCTCCTGGTTCGAGCCGGCCTTGTGCGCATCCACTCTCACGGAGAAGAACCTCGCTGCCAGGCTCCTGGTGACGGCGGGTAGTAGCAATGAGGGGGGAGAGACAGTGCTCCTGGCCGGCTCCGTCAAGCCAAAAACCTTGGGCGGTACCTTCTATCCCTTCTTCTTGCACAACGTCTTCGCAGGGCTCGTTCCCCCTTTCTCTGGCTTCTTCTATGTCGTCCTTCGCCATTACAATCTCCATGCCCTCCATCTTCATCCCAACTCCGTCCTCCTCCTGTCGATATTTGCCTTTTACTGCAAGGCATTCATGGAGGTGATGCCATTTGTGATGCTGCTCCGCCATTTCTTTCTACCTCCGGGTCAAGGAGGGCCAGTGTTTGGGGTGTGCCAACTTTGTTGCTGCCAACAGCAGCAACGCGATCTCACGAGCCGGGAAGAAGGTGGAGGACTTCAGGAAACTTGGATCTTCATGGACGCCAAGCGCTCCTACCCTCGGCTGGCGCTGCCGACTGGGATGCCAGCGCCTCAGAAGGGATGGTCTGACGAGAAGCTCAATGATCCCCGGGTGGAGCAGTTGATGTTGAAGATGGTGGCCGACCTGAAGTCGGACGACCCGAAGCCGGAGAAGTTGACGGGGGCCATGATTGTCAAGGAGTTCATGACACAACGCCTGCCTCCGCTCCAGGAGCGCTCGCGCCCCTTGTGGAAGCTCATGGACGAGGGAGGCGACCTCCGTCTATGCCCGGATGACTTGCCCGAAGAGGAGCTAAACAAGGTCATGTGCCTCCTGCTCGAGACGGACCAGGGTTACCCGCGAGATACTCATCTTCCGCTATACCACTGCCCGGATGGGGAAGATCGCCGCTGCCATGCCTGTCTTCAACAAGCACGGGCTCGTGCTTGTGGCGCCCTCCGGGCCCCCGGGCTCCCTGGTGACATTGTCCTCCGGCGAGTCCGACCAGGAGGAGAGGTCGGACTCGGAGGCGATCCGTGAGGGGGCGGGGGAGACTTCTCCTCCGTGCCAGACCGATCTCCTCCGCACCCTTCCTGACAATGACGACATCGGCGAGCATCCAGTGAGTGAGTCGTCACGCTCCGCCGGGGTCACCACGAGGTCTAAGGGCACCCCTCCGAAGAAGTCGATGGCAGGGGTCCCGAAGAAGAGCAGATCGGCGCTGATCCCCCGAGGCGATGCCTCCGCTTCGTTGCCGGCCAGCGCCGCCGCAGATCCGGGCGCCGTGCCCTTGTCTGCCCCTGGGGCTCGCACGCTGGTGCCCCAGCCCGTGAAGCATGCGGGCATGGTGCTTCAGAAGAGGGTGAGGGATTACGCCGCCATGGACCAATGCCAGTGGTGAAGAAGAAGAAGGAGACGACCGCGATTCCCAAGACCCAGCAGCTTGCCGTAGTCGCGCCACCTCTGGCACAAAAGGATGGTGACGGCTCTCGTGCTTCTGCAGCCGGGTCATCCCGTGAGACTCGGAGGCCTGGCCTCAGGAGAAGGCGATCTTTCTAGCCAAGCCAGCTCCGGAGGCGCTCGCCCTCAGCTTGCTTGCAGAGGTCCCGAAGGCTCCGGAGCCCCCGGACCCCTCTGGCGCTGGGCCGTGATTCTCCTGCTTCGCCTGGCGCTTTGGAGGAGGCTCTTTCTGCGCTGACCCAACTTCGTGACAATGTTCAAGGCGCCGACCGTCACCTGGCGTCGGGGCGCCTGGAGTTGATCTCAGGATGGCTGCGATCCGACGTGTCCGTTAGGGCGGCATTGAGCCAGGCCATAGCAGCCTCCGAGGAGGGTAAACAGGCCGCCGGCCTAGCCGCGGCCGCCCACGACGTGGCGTTGAAGGATGTTGTGGCTGCCAAGGAGCGCTGCCGGGTGGCGGAGGCCGAGTTGGAGACCCTGCACAACAAGCGTGCCGCCGAGTCTCATCAGCGCGAGGCGCAGGAGGAGAAGCTAAAGGCTCGAGAAGACGCGGTCGCCGGTCGTGACACCGAGCTGGAGCAATCAGCATGGGAGCAGGTTGCGGAGCGCGACCGCCTGGAGAAGCTAAAGAAGGAGGTGGAGGCGGAGAAGGCCCGGCTAGAGGCCAAGGCGAAAATCCTCGCCAACGATCGTGCCTCCTTCATTTCTCTTGAGCAGAGGTCCCGCGAGGCACTACGGGACCTCTATGGGAGGGGCTTGAAGGAGTCTCTCGTGACTATTGAGGAAGGCTCCACCGAGCTGGTCCCCCAGCTGGTCATGGCGCTCAAGGGCATTATCCTTGGGGTCGGCCCCTTGGTGGAAGGAGAGGCCCACACGCCCTCAACCTCGGTTGTGACCCGCGTCTTCAGCCACCTCCATCTTCGCGACCCAAACTTCGACTTTGAAGCCTTTTTTGTGCCTGTGGACCTGGACCGTTGCACTGCCGCTGCCAAAGCCGTGAAGGGCCAGGTGGAGGCCCTGCTCTGGAAGTTCCTCGCCATCGACCCCGCGCCTCCAGTTGATGACGCCGCCGAACCCACAGCCATAGCCGATGGTACGGGTGACGGCGATGTCATCGACTACGGGGCACTCCTTGCAGGCGATGGTAGCGCCCAAGGCTGAAGAAGAGGCTTGCTGGTAGTGCTTCCCTCCATTTTATTTCCTGCAACATGCACCATGCCTCGTGGAGGCATTAAAACTTATGTGTTCCACACCTTTTAAGAGACAACATTTCTTGTAATAATTTGCTAGGATTTTGCGATTTCCTTCCCGTTTGCTTTAATGTTCTGCGTTGGCAGGGCCCGGCCCCACGCATACCTCAGCCGCCTTTGGGTCGTCCGGATCACCAGGACGAGACCAAGGGATGAGGGGCTACGTGACCAGTTAGGCTCCTGAGTTGCGATGGTCAGGAGTCCCCTTTGACACACAAACAACCCTCGGGAAGGAGACGCGAGAGTAGGCCTTAGCGTTCTGTGTCGGCAGGTGAGGGAGTCCCGGATTAGGGGGTGTCCGGATAGCTGAACTATCTTTGGCCGGACTCCTGGACTATGAAGATACAAGATTGAAGACTTCGTCCCGTGTCCAGATGGGACTTTCCTTGGCGTGGAAGGCAAGCTTGGCAATACGGATATGTAGATCTCCTCCCATTGTAACCGACTACGTGTAACCCTAGCCCTCTCCGGTGTCTATATAAACCGGAGGGTTTTAGTCTCAGAGAACAACAATCATTCCATAGGCTAGCTTCTAGGGTTTAGCCTCTCGATCTCGTGGTAGATCTACTCTTGTACTACCCATATCATCAATATTAATCAAGCAGGGTAGGGTTTTACCTCCATCGAGAGGGCCCGAACACAGGTAGAAACATCGTGTCCCTTGTCTCCTGTTACCATCCGCCTAGACGCCTGATTCGGGATCCCCTACCGAGATCCGCCCGGTTTTGACACCGACATTGGTGCTTTCATTGAGAGTTCCTGCCGTCGCCAATGCAGGAAGGATGCCTCATCCCGTCTTTAAAGACGACCTTTGTTGCTAAAGGAGATTTGGCTATCGGCCAAACTCTCCGGCTAAGCGGTTTTCTTATGACCGCTCGTTGACGCCGCGCTACCGACGATGACTTCTCGGGTCATCGAAAGCAATCTTCACGTCAACTCGGAACTCGCTGAACAGTTAGATCCGACGGAGCTCTCTTCCTTAAACGAGCTCCTGGATTGCATCGCCACCCTGGGAGTCGCTACAGACTACGATCAGATTGGGCCTAAACTCGATCTGAGAGAGATTAACTCTCCCCAGGTCACCCATCACGTTGTTGTGGTGGAGGAACAATGCGGCGACCCTTCATCTATCTTAAGGACTAGCTATGTCCGGATTCCCGATCCCTCCAAGCCGGATACCCGCGGAGGGGAGGACGACACTCAAGACCTGAACTTAGAGTCAGGCAACGGGCTAGATTCATTGGACAACATCCAAGAATCCAAGCTTCCGAGTTCGGAAACTCCTTGGCCCTTGAGCATCAGATCAGGTGAGGTTTTGGATCTAATTCCACCCACCCACCCGAACATAGGCGATCTATCCAAAATTAGGCAAGAGCCCGACGAAACGGTACACCATTACTGGGCCAGATTCCTCCTGGTTATGAATAGGATAAAGGACTGCCGCGAGGAAGACGCAATTTCATTCTTCTGCAATAATTGCATGGACAAGGGAATCCTCAATGCCATAGGTCGCCGTGAAATTACACGCTTTGCTGACTTGGCGTCCATAGTACAAAAGTACTGTGCGATGGAAAGTGCCTGGAAAACCGAAGTAAGATTTTGGGATAATCCGGCCCCGAATACAAACCCAGTCCAAAATAAAAGGGTGCATTATCGCCAATCACCCGGGTTAAACACCAAAAAACCAAAAACCCCTACGGGGCATGGAACCGTACTGGAGGGATGGCTCAACGGACCCTGTAAAATTCACAGTATAGAGGGCGCCACACCAACTCATAGCCTTAGAGCATGTTGGATACTCCGGCAGGTGGCCAAAAGTGGCGAAGAGTTTCTAACCCCAGCATCCACAGAGCACCAGCCTAGGGATACCAGTACGGTATTAACAGTCCTCAAGACTTTCGCATCAAACAATATGCGAAAACAAACACTCCGCAGCCTTGCCGAAGTCTACCAAGTAGCAACAATAAATCCATGGAGTGACACGGCTATTACCTTTAATGCCAGTGATGAACCTAAATTCCGAACAGCCCGAGCACCAACAGCATTGGTCCTCAGTTCAATAGTGGATGGCTTTCGCCTTACCAAGGTACTCATGGGCGGTGGCAGCGGATTGAACCTCATTTATGAGGAAACCCTTCGAAAAATGGAAATAGACTGGAGCCGCATTGAGCGAAGCAGCACAACCTTTAGAGGAATAATACCCAGTCGGGAAGCGTCTTTGCTGCAGGAAAAATCTGCTTGGATGTGGTGTTCGCTCACGGATAATTACAGGTCCGAGGAGGTCACGTTCCAAGTGGCCCCGTTCGGCAGCGGATACCACGCTCTATTAGGGCGAGAGGCATTCACATTTTTTCAAGCTATACCCCATTACGGGTACATGAAGCTCAAAATGCCCGGGCCCAACGGAATCATCACTCTTTCTAGTGACCCAGACATAGCACTCCACGAAAACAAGACAGCCGCACTAGCCCTTGAGGCACTATCCGAAGCCCTAGCGGCCGAGGAACTGATCGCGCTTACGCTCCACGGTGAACAGGGACGATGTGATACTCGATAAAAGATCCAAGTCCACCTCCTTTAAACCAGCGGACAAAATAGTCAAATTCCAAGTCCACCCAACGGACCCTACAAAAATGGCCTCCATCGGGGCACAATTAAACCCTGATAAGCCGAACTCCCTAAAGAGTACGGCACATATTCCAACTGGATCATGCACTTCGACGGCTCCAAAATGTTGGCTCCAAAATGTTGACGTCCCCAACAGGAGATACAGTTCAATACGTACTCCAGATAATGTATACGGACTCCAACAACGCGGCGAATCTGAGGCCCTTCTACATGGTCTCCGGATGGCGTATCCATGGGCATTCAACGCCTAGAGGTCTTGCGCGGGGATTCGAACCTCGCGATATCCCAAATAAATGGAGACTTTGATGCCAAGGATCTGAAAATGGCAGCTTATCGCAACGCCGTCCTAAAAATGTCAGCTCGGTTCAAGGGCTCAATTTCATCATATAGCTCGGAAAACAATCAGGCAGCGAGACGTCTTGGCACGCATTGGCGCATAAGCGATGTCATTCCCCAATATCTTCTTAGAGAGGTTGTTCAAGCCATCCGTATTATGGGAAGGGAGTCCGGAAATAACAGCCCGGACCCAACCGCACCGCCTCGACACCGAAAAATTTCGACACAATTGGAGGCTCTCGCCAACAAAGTAACATCTTCAGCCCATCGTAATAATGGCAGTCATTGCACCGTGGGCGGAACCATTCCTAGCTTACCTAACCAGGCAGGAACTTCCCGAGGACCAAAAGCGAGGCACGCTGCATAGTCTGCGGCGATCTAAAAGCCTATAAAGTCCATGAGGGAGAGCTCTATAAGAAAAGCACCACCGGAGTCCTTCGAAGGTGTATCTCCGAAGAGGAAGGGCGGAATCTTCTGGCTGAAATTCATGCCGGACTCGGCGGGCACCACGCCGCAGCCCGGGCCCTCGTAAGCAAGGCCTTCTGTACAGGATTTTATTGGCTGACAGCCCGGGCAGATGCTCAGGACTTAGTCCAACGATGCATCGGTTGCCAGCTCTTTGCTAATCAAAGCCACATGCCACCCACCACCCTCCAAACTATACCCATCACCTGGCCCTTTGCGGTCTGGGGGCTTGACATGGTTGGATCCCTAAATGGATAGAGGCCAAGCCTGTTAAGACGGCCGAATCCGGACCGGTGATAGACTTCATATCAGGGGTCGTACACCGTTACGGCATCCCCCACAGCATCATCACTGATAACGGCACGAACTTCACGGCCGACGAGGTCAAACTCTGGTGCAAAAACATGGGCATCAAGCTCGACTATGCTTCAGTCTATCACCCTCAAACTAACGGTCAAGTCGAGCGAGCAAATGGTCTAATCATGAGCGGCATCAAACCCAGATTAGTGCGGTCCCTCAAGGAATCTAACACGCACTGGGTAGAGGAGCTCGACTCCGTACTCTGGGGGCTGCGGACCACGCCGAATCGCACCACCGGATTCACACCATTCTTTATGGTATACGGCGCAGATGTAGTTCTGCCCTGCGACATAATTCACGACTCACCTCGCGTGCGCATGTACGAAGAAAGAGAAGCCGAGCTCGATCGGCAGGACAGTTTGGATGCCTTGGAGGAGGAGCGTGATGTGGCAAAAGCCCGTTCCGCATTCTATCAACAGCAGGCTCGACGATATCAAAGCAGAGAAGTACGGGCCAAAACTTACAACGTTTGCGAGTTGGTTCTACGCCTACCGGACAAGAAAAAGGACAAACTCAAGCCCAAATGGGAAGGTCCCTTTATTATCGACCAAGTCCTGACAGGTGGAGCGTACCGTCTGCGAGATGCATCGGATAACCGACTAGAGCCGAACCCATGGAACGCAGCCCGTCTCCGAAGATTCTACGCCTAGCGCCGGATTCTGAGTTCGTCTCCTTCCTCTGTCTATTTTTTACACATTAGTTGTCTTATATTTCTCTCCTTCTCCCTCGTTTTGTATTACAGCCTTTAAAGGCCCGTCCGCGCATTGTTCGCACACACTTGACGCGCTATCCACGCTCATTATACCTGGGGGCTTCTTTAACAGAAGCTTATTTGTACGGGCTTCATGCCTAACACATGTGTCACGCTTCCGCATGTACCTTTTATTCACCATTATATGCATCGATATGACTTAAGTTTTGGCCAAGCTGGGTTGCCTGGCTCCTGTGCTTACCCCTACGTTCCCGGTTGTTTGGCTAGGTGGTAAAGGGAGCACCACCGCGATTGTTACTGTCGGGTCAGTCGGATGTGTACCTCAGACTGGGTGAAGCCGAAAGCTAGCGTTCTTAAGGGGATATTCGGTCGGTGAACTAAAGATGATTTCTCACTTATTTATTTATCTGCCCCGGATGCTTTTACGCTTTTTTCGCCAGTCCGGACATGCACTTTAGGGCATGCCTCCCAGGGAAAGGAACCCCTAATGGAACTATTCTCCCTGGAATATGTTTCTTACTAACCATGTAATATAACATAACTAGTTGGGCACTTGTCTATTCAAGCACTAATGACCCCTACGCCTGGTCTCCATGCATGCCCCGGTTCTTACAGTGAGGGTATTCGGACACACTCCGGACTATAGGGTCCCGAGGTTGAAGCGAAAAGGTCCGCCATGACAAACGATCTACAATCCGGCTAGAAGGCATTTTTACATGTCATCTTAAATTACATAGTCAATTTGGTGGGTGTATTCCTCCTCAATACGATCTAATTGGCTGTCTAGTTTACAGTCCTGTTGGTAATACTTTGCGGCCAACTCTACTTGGCCGTACACTAAGCTCACAGGGATCTCCTTCCCATCGGGCCCCACAGGTCCGACCTCGGCCATGTGGTTTGGGTCAGCCTTCGTGTAACGCGTCTTCACCATGGCCCAGGCCTCCCTGGCGCCTTGACGGCAGGCCGATATCTTCCATAATTAGAAGCACCGCCGCGCTCCCTTAAGCCTCACTGCAAGCTCTCCAAGTCCTTCGGGTAGGGAGACAGATGGCCACAAGGCCTGGGCGACGCCTTTCATCACCTGCCAAACTCGTTCGTGCAGTTGTAAGAGCTCGGGAAGAAGGTCACCCGTAGAACCAGGCATTTCCTCTGCAGGACGACCTGTGAGCATACCTACAGACATAACTCTGTTAGTCGACTTCCTCGCCGAACTCTTTTTCAAAGTTCGTTCAAGCACTTACTAAAAATGCCGCGTCGAAGCCGTCGATTCTCCTTCACAGAGTCCGACAGCTGGTCAGGAACATCCTTTAGTTCCCCGCCCAGCTGGGTGTTGGCATCTTGGAGACTATTCTTCTCCTGCCTCACCCTCGTAAGCACGCTCTCGCCGGCCTTTAACCGGCGCAAGAGTTGTTGCTTGTCCGGATCCACTCCGGCGCCATCTGCAATGATATTGTCGATTTACACACACGCCGCACTCCACAACATACTTATCTTTCGGGCGTATATTACCGGAGGGGTCTCCTTGGCCTCCCTGCGGTGACTAGTGCGGCCTCAAGTTGGGCTTTGCACTCTTCCAGCTCCCGGGACAGTTGGGTATTCTTTTTTGTAAGATCCTGCATAACAAATGATCCTTAAATCAGTTATTATAACAGTTTCAAGTCTCGAGGGCTACTGGCATATATAACCATCAAAATTTTCTCACCCGTACGTCTTTCACATACTGCTCCGTGGCTCTGGCTAGACCATTTTGAGCGGCACGGAGGTGCGCATCTCCCGAATTGAAGGCATTCAATGCCTCTTGGGAGAAAACATGCGTCACGAAGAACTATCCAGTGACGCCTGTGATTCATGGCACTCTCTACCTCAGAATTGGTGGCAGACAGTCTGTCGGCATCCTCTATCGGAGGAGTGTCCGACACACGCTTCGTGTTCGCCTGCGCTTCTGGACCTGGCTTTGGAGCCTGGCTGGTGGAGGCTCGATTGGCAACCTCTCCGGATATAGTCCGGCGAGCGCTCTTTTTCCTGAAGAGAGCACAAGTGTTAGTATGCCTTCCGGGAATAAAACCCGAGAATAAATGGCACGCCATACCAATGCGTCGGCGTCTCAATCCGGACCGCACTTCTTTTCAGCCTGTTGGGCCTTGCTGCCCCTTGTTGGCTAGCTACCGCAGGCTTGACCTTCCGCCTCAAGGGCTCCCCCTGCAAAACACCATTGGTATACGGTGATAAAAAATAAGCACGGATGGATCATTTTCAAAGTATCAGGGCTTCGGTCTCAGTTACCTGCGAGGCTGGAAATATTCCAGGGTAATCGGCCGTAATGGCGACCAAGGCATTGTCGATGCTCAGTTGATAAAATACCCCATCAATCAGCTCCACGGATATGTCTGGATCCTCTTGGGAGGCCGGATCAAGGGACCGTTCCGGATCCTCGGGTTGTGGAGGAGGGCTGTTTATATCCTTCACAGCCCGGCGCAATTCCTGCGTCGAAATCACAAGATAAGTTACTTAACTATGGGCGTATGGAACGGATGGGCAAAAAGAAGTGTCCGCTTGCCCAGCTTGGAGGATTGGACATAGAAAATCCATTCTGTGGATTGACGCGGAGGAACTCCTCCTCTTCTCCCTTGTACAATGCGGACAAGGCCTTCGTTAGAGCAGCAACCGATCCTGGCCCCTTGCGGCCGCAACGGGTGGCATCATCCTCCCCGTTGAAATCCCACATGGGGTGGCCTCTATACTGAAGCGGCTGCACCCCCCGCATAATGCATGTGGCCATGACCCCGATCATGGTCAGTCCGGAATGAGCTAACAACCTTATCCGGCTCATCAGGTAAAGGACGTCCTTGTCATTTTCCCTTTGAGGGCTCCGTGGACGCCAGCTTAGGCGCTTCTTCAAGGGAGCATTATTGAACTCGGTGAGGCCGATCCGAACAGGGTCCGGCAGGGGGACGTCTTCTATATAAAACCATTCTGAAGGCCAGTCTTCGGACGCCTTCCTTGGGGTTCCGGATAGATATCCGGTCCCGGCGATGCGCCATAGTTCGGCTCCGCCCACTTGATATATCGACCCCTCCTGAGAACGGGGCACAAGGCAGAACAGCTTCTTCCATAGTGCGAAATGAGCCTCGACGCCCAAGAACAGCTCGCAAAGGGCTACGAAGCCCGCAATATGCAAAATGGAGGCAGGCGTAAGGTTGTGCAACTGGAGGTCGTAGAACTCCAGGAGCCCCCGGAGAAACGGATGAATTGGGAATCAAGCCCTCTTATCAAATAAGGGACAAGGCATACCCGCTCTCCTTTGGAGGGATTGGGGACGCTCTCTGCCTGCTTTCCGCCATTATAGGTGGCGAGTCCGGCTCGAACCGGGACCATGAAGGTTGGGGGAAGGAATCCCTTGGTTTGGAGCGTCACTAGCTCGCTGTGCGGGACGGAACATCTCTCCCAACCTCCAGGTTGAGGACTGGGAAGGCGAGAGGAGGAGCTGCGTCGACTGGCCATGGTGGAATGGATCTTTGTCGGATGCACTCTGATGAATGCTCGCGAAGGGAAGATGGTGTGATTCGGATCTAAATCCTCGTCTCTTTTATAGGGCAGCGTATTTGCGCAGCTAGGGGGGTAAATGTAATAACACCCTGGCTTTTTGCATTCGTTTGACACGTGGAAGACGGCCATTATTGGGCGTGGAAGCCAAGGAGCACAATATTCACGAGAAGCCGGACACTGTTCAACAGGTACACAGAATTTGGAGAAGAACCCACCTTGCAATGCCGAAGACAAATCTGCGCGCCGGACTCATCGTCATTGAAGCCTGGTTCGAGGGCTACTGAGGGAGTCCCGGATTAGGAGGTGTCCGGATAGCCGAACTATCTTTGGCCGGACTCCTGGACTATGAAGATACAGGATTGAAGACTTCGTCCGTGTCCGGATGTGACTTTCCTTGGCATGGAAGGCAAGCTTGGCAATACGGATATGTAGATCTCCTCCCATTGTAACCGACTCTGTGTAACCCTAGCCCTCTCCGGTGTCTATATAAACCGGAGGGTTTTAGTCCGTAGAATAACAATCATACCATAGGCTAGCTTCTAGGGTTTAGCCTCTCTGATCTCGTGGTAGATCTACTCTTGTACTACCCATATCATGAATATTAATCAAGCAGGAGTAGGGTTTTACCTCCATTGAGAGGGCCCGAACCTGGGTAAAAACATCGTGTCCCTTGTCTCCTGTTACCATCCGCCTAGACGCACAGTTCGGGACCCCCTACCCGAGATGCGCCGGTTTTGACACCGACAGCAGGCCCTGGCCCCGCGCATACCTCAGTCGCCGTTGGGTCACCCGAATCACCAAGACGAGACCAAGGGGTGAGGGCTACGTGACCAGTTAGGCTCCTGAGTCGTGATGCTCAGGAGTCCCCCTTGACGTATGAACAGACTGCCATACCTTTCCTCACCGAGGTCCCGCTTGGGAGGGGCGCGCGACGACCAGGTCCGAGGGACCTGGCAGGGTGGCGTACGCTAGGCGTGACCTGAGCGTAGCCCCCGTGCCCAGCCCCCTCGCGCGACTCTCCTGAAGGGAAAGTGTTGCGATGAGGCTGAACACTAAGCCTGGCGGCTTCCTGGGGTTGATGCGGCCATGGGGCCGCCCCCGGTTGTTTATCACCAGCGTGGAGCATGGCGCTTCAGCAGTAGCACGGGCATAGCCGCTCCTTGACCGTGTCGACTGCCAGCGTAGAGCATGGTGCTCCCACTGGTGCGTGGGTGGGGGCTCCCTCTGAGTGGAGCCCCGGGCGTATGTCTGCCCATACGACACGTGGCTTGCAGCGGGGCTAGAGGAGGTGTGTCTGGGCACTCGTGAGCCAGCGCGGGACTCACGAGGCCCTACCTCAAGGCGGGTTGAGCCTGAATTTGATTCTTGACACTTGTGATGGCCCTGCGAGATGGTTAGACAACCTGCACTGAGTGAATCTCCTGAGGTTATCACATGAGAAGGCCAAACACCAACAACCCCAGGAGGTGACGTGAACGGGACCGGCCCGCCAGACAAAGCTCAGTCGTTGGGTTTATCGATGCTGCAGGGATAGACCCGAGCACAGACGCAGTGCCTAGTCTTCTCATGCGAAAATCCTGACAACTGGCGCGTGGCTCCCGTGGTGACGGGGCACCGGGTCATGCGCCATGGCTCGTCCGACCGCGATTAGCTCATGCCAGAACAAGGCACCAAGGGCCATGGGAGGTGACGTACACGGGAGCTGGCCCGCGAGCCAGTGCTCGGCCTCTTAGGTTTAGCGACGCTGCAGGGACGGACCCGAGCACAGGCGCCGTGCCAGTCCTTAATCATGAGGCGATCATGGGTGAGTTTGCGAGGGCGTACGACATTCATGGTATCGAATTACCGGATAGGTAAATCTAGTTCTGATAGATGCAAGAACGATATATGCCATAGGGATGGACCCACGCGGCCCGGGGATGATGCAGCCCGAGCCCCCCCCCCCCCCCCCGCAACAAAGCAAATCAAAGATGTGAAAGGATACATGTCGCAGGGACGGGCCCATGCAACCTGGGGATAATGCAGCCCGAGGGGCGCCCCCAACTGAATGAACTGAAAAATGTCACCTAGCACCGTTGCTAAAGAGATGTTGAAGTAGTTGAAGATGTGTGCTGAAGAGGTTTTTCCTCACAAGCCGCCTGGATCCTGAACCTCGAGAGGCTCTGGAGGCCTGGGGGGCTCGTGGAGAACCATCGCCATCTTCGCCAGGACCGCCTAGTGCCTGGCCTCCTGAGCCGCCAGAATGCTCCGCAGGCGACGCTGGAAGGTAACAGCCGCATTCGGCAGGCCAAAAGGCATGCGAACATAGCTGCAAGGGGGGGCCTCACACTGACCAACGTGCGTTGGCCAGAACCGCTCCTGGGATTCGGCCCTGTTGAGCCCTGGAATGTTGACACAGCCGCGCAGCTCGTCGTCCTCTCCGGGACAAGGAGCCGCGCCAGGTGATGGGCGGCGGTCGCCGCGCATAGCTCTCGCCTCTTGAAGCTCCTCGGTCGCCTTGGTGATGAACTCCTGAGCACCTGGCACCCCGTGCCTTGTGCCCTCGTGAGGGAAGCGTGCAATGAAGCATGCCGCCACGTGGTGCCCGAGCGCCTCCCTCGTGACATTGGCTAACTCAGAGGCCCTCCAGCAGAGAGCCCCTGAGCCCTGCCTGAGGAGGGTGCCAGGCACACCTTCCTATGTGAGAGAGGGAGGCGCCCCATCCGTGGGCGCATGTCCTGAGGTGGTGCCGCTGGAGACACCGCTCTCCTGAGGCTCTTGGCGGAACAGCTGCTTCTTCTTCTTGGGAACGGTCTCAAGAGGGTAGTTGCGCCTTCGTTGTCTGGGTCCTCGACCGCAGTCGCCTGGTAGGCGTGCTCGAGAGAGCACACCGCGTCCTTCTCCTCGCAGGCAATCGCGATGATGTCACAGTTCCCTGGCATCTTGAGGACATTGTAGCCATGATGAGTCACCGCCATGAACTTGGCCAGGGCTGGGTATCCAAGGATGGCATTGAACGGAAGGCGGATGTGAGCGACATCAAAGTCGATGAGCTCGGTGCGGTAGTTGTCGCGTTGACCGAACGTGACAGGGAGGCGGATCTGCCCTATCGGGGTGGTGGAGCCATCGGTCACTCCTGAGAAGGGTTTGGTGGGCTGCAGCTGGTCATATGGCCCTTGGAGGAGGTCTAACATCTCGATGGAAAGAACATTGAGCCCCGCACCGCCATTGATGAGGGTCTTTGTGACAAGGACATTGCTGATGACGGGCGAGCAAAGCATCGGGAGGGCGCCGACAGTTGCCGCGCACTTGAGCTGGCCGGACGAGCTGAAGGTGATGGCGCACTTGGACCACTTGAGTGGACGTGTGGCCTCGAGCCTGGGGAGGGCCGCGTTCACCACACGAGCGAACTGCTTGAAGATGCGCTGAGAGGCTGGGGCTTGAGCGCCGCCCAAGATGCAGGCGATGGCGCGTGGCTCCTGGAAGCCCCCAGCCCCCTCGTTCCGGTGGTGGTCGTCGTTCCTTCTTGGTGGTGGTGGCAGCGGAGGGAGGCCGACGTTGCCCTGAGGACGGTTCTCACGAGACTGATCTCTCCAGGCGCCCTCGCGAGGCTGGCCCGGCCAGCGGTCCTCACGAGGCAGATCTCGCCACTCCTCGCGGGGGCCGCGGTCGTCCCAGCGTCCTTCCACTTCGACCTCCTCCGCGGTCGTAGCCACGATCGTTGCGCTCGGGGCGTCGACCGAGGCGCCCGTCGCGTATGGCCTTGAGCTCCTGATAGTCATTGGAGTTGTGGTTGTGTACATTGTGGAAGACGCAGAACGGATTGCTGCCCTTGGATGACTCTGGGTGGTCGCAGCCGCGCTTCATCTCCGGTTCAGCCGCGAGCATGGCTGCCCCCTTGCACTTCACGTCCTTTGCCTTGGCCTTCTCGTCTTCTGGGTCGGCCGCTGGGAGCTCGAGGAGGGAAAGGCGCCCTTCCTCAGCTCTCGCGCACTTGGTCGCCATGTTGAACATCTCCAGAGCCGTGCACAGGTCATCATGGATGGCATGCTCCTCCTTCATCTTGACATCACGGACGCCATCGGAGAACGCCGAGATGATGGCCTCATCCGAAACCTTGGGGATCTTGAGGCGACTATTGTTGAAGCGCTGGATGTACTTCTGCAGGGTTTCCCCTGGCTGCTGCTTGATGCATCGCAGGTCACACGCGGCAGGTGGGCGGTCGCGAGTGCCCTGGAAGTTGCCGATAAAACGCTCGCACATCTCGCCCCAGGAGGAGATTGATCCCACGGGCAGGTTCAGGAGCCACGGGCGCATGCCGTGCTTGAGAGCCATGAGAAACCAAATCGCCATGACCTTCTCGTTGCTGTTGGCCACCTTGATGCTCAGCTCGTAGAGCTGCAGGAACTCCGCAGGGTCAGGGATGCCATCATAGCGCGGAGGTAGGTCGGGCTTGAACTTGCCTGGCCAGACGAAGCTGCATAGCTCGGGAGTGAAGGCTTGGCAGCCTGCGGTGGTCACGGGAACCCGTCTTGGAGGTGGAGCATGGTCTTGGCGCTCATGCGCCGCCACCGCAGGCGGCGCGCGGTCTTGATGCGATGGTGCAGGGAGCGCTGGAGCACCTTCTTGCGGCCGCTAGACCTCCTGGCAGCTTTCTTCTTCGTGTGCGGGCACCTTGCGCGGCGGGTCGCATCAAGGGGCCGCGTGCCTTGGACCGAGGGCGACGTCCTTACGGGGAGGTGGCGGAGGCGCTCCATGGGCTACGTCGCCCGCGGCAAGCGGCGCGCGAGGTAGCGAGAGGGACGGTGCAGGCGAGCCCCCAGCCGCGCTGACAAGATCAGCGATGCGGTCCAGCCAGTCCTCGTAGAAGTCGTCGACGGGGCGGTAGCACAGGAGCTCGCGCGCCATGAGCAGTGCAGCCTATGCGTCCGCCGGCCCGCAACGAGCATGAAACGACGAGCCAGTCGGAGTCAGCGACGGGGTGGCGGTTTGTCCATCTCGCCGCACGGAGGGGTGCAGCGACAAAGCTTGTTGCTCGTGCCCCGCTGGGCCGGTGGCGGCGTTGGCGGAAGGTGATGGAGAATGACGGGGAGGCCCGCCAACAGGCGCCCGGCGATGCGATCTGGCGGCGAGTGGCTCAACGCCGCACGCAGGCTCGACGAGCATCAGCCATGGAGGCGGTGGAGCGGTGGCGGGTCGACCAACGGAAGAGACGCTTCGACGCACCCCTACCTGGCGCACCAAATGTCGGATTCAGGGTTCCGCAGACCCTTGAGAGGTTCGAACTCTGGGGTGCGTACGAAGAATTCTCCCTTCCCAGTCTGCCTGCTCAACGATTCCACGGCCTAGCTCAACAAACCCAAGGGACAGGAGACACAGCAGTTTATCCTGGTTCGGGCCACCTTGCGGTGTAATACCCTACTCCAGCTTTGTGGTGGATTGCCTCGAGGGGTTGAGGATGAACTAGTACAGTGGTGGAACAGCTTTAGGAGGTGAGGTGTTCTTGAGCTCGATGAGTTGGTGAGATGGTCAGGATGGAATTGATCTGTCCCCCTCTATGGTGGTGGCTAAGTCCTATTTATAGTGGCCTTGGACCTCTTCCCAAATGTAGGCGAGAAGGGATCCCACAACAGCCAAATTTGAAGGGAGACAACTAGTACAAGCTATCCTAACAAAAGTAGTCTTCGCCTGGAAAAGGCTCTGGTGGTGACGCCTGTGGGCTCCATGATGACCTCAAATCCTGCCGTCCTGGCGGTCTTGGTCTTGTTGCACCGATATGGAAACCTTCGCTTGATTCCTCGGGACCCCGCGCCTGCGCTTGCCTCCTCAGCACCAAAGAGGAAACTGGTACACTGCACCCACTGGCGCCCGCCTAGACTTGGTCGTCATGGCTCACGTCATATGAACCTCGTGAGGTGCATCTTGCATAGATATCTCCGCTCCTCGGGAGCCAGCCTAGTGAGGCTGCCCCCAGGGAGGTCTTGGTATCGTCCGCCTCGTGAGGATTGGCCCCTCGCGAGGGTCTTGGGTTGTTTTTACTGAAGCTAGGCCGTACCGGGCTGTTGACGGAGCCATGCCGTGGGTCGTAGGCAGGCAAGTCTGGGTACCCCATGTTCCCAGGAGCTGACAGCATCCATCATTGTATGGCCAGACACAGGTGACTATGTCACAGGGATGCCGGAACACGTCAACGAGAAAGAAGAACAAAACCGGTGAAGGGAGCAATGGTATAATGAGCATGGTGATGACTCAGGTGGATACCGATGCACACCAAATTTTGTAAAGTATCGCGAAGCAAAGGTAACATCACATGATAACCAAATATTCACTCGAATATCATTCGTGTAATCATAGGGACCGATATGGATGTCCACGGTTCCACTATCGGTCATTGAACGAAGGGGTTTCGTTCATGTCTATGATTTACCGGACCTACGGGGTCACAAGCTTAAGGTAATCATGATCTGCTAAGTCCTAGTGGAACGGGAGTGATCAGAATATATTTGTGGGATTGTTTCATTAATATCCGAAATAGTTCCGAGAGGTTACGAAGCGTTCGAGGTCACCGGAAGGGTTTCGGTGTATATCAGGTAATACCGGGTATTACCTATTAATATATATAGGTAGAAAATGTTTCTGGGGATGTTAAATTATATATATAATGCTTTGAAAATGATTAGAACAAATATATATTTAATTTAATATCAGTGGGCCTAATAAGGCGAAGAGGTGGAGAGAGATATGGGCCACAAAGGCCCATATGGAAGTGACGCCCCCTTTCCTATCAAAGGGGGGCGAATCCTATTTGGGGTGGGAGTTGGACTCCCCCCAAAGGCTGACGCACAAAGGGGACTCCTTCCCCTTTGGTGGATCCCTCTCTCCCCTCCAACCTATATATACTAGAGGATTTCTCCCTATTGACAACACAAGTTTTGGAGCCTCCTCTAGTTGATCTAGTTCTAGTTCTAGTTGGTCCTAGTTGACTAATTAGATCTAGACCTAGCCACCTCTAATCCTCATAATTAGAAGCCCCGTGTGGTTCTAATATCCTCCCTCTAATTCTCCGGTGACGATTAGCTCTGGACGGCAAAGCGCTGCCAGATCGTGAAGACCGTACGCTTGCAACCAAGTAGAGAGGTCGTGCTTTCGGTCTTCCATTTGAGGGATCATTCAAGGACAGTTCGCGGGATCATCATCAGTGTGGGAGGGACTTCAAGTATGATCTACACCGACCCGTCTACTTCCGCTGCACTCCGGAGTCGGTAACGACCATTGATCACAACCTGCTATGCATCTTCATATTATTCTTGGGTGCTCGTAGGTGCGAAAGTTTTTGTTTTCTACTACGTTTCCCAAGAGTGGCATCATGAGCAGGTTTATGAGTAGATGCAGGTTGCGATCTAGATCACATCTGATATGTGTGGGTTGATGTTCTTGCTATGCTTCCCATGAGTGTTGCTTCAGTTCAGTTCATTGGCAGAATGATGTAGTTTTGCTACAAGGTTACGATGATAATCGATCGGCTGGCTGTCGACGATCTGCTAATGATTCCTTGGGATACATTATAGCCGGGAATAGTGAATCGTTGAGTACACAAGAGGGTGCCATAGATGGATGATCTTCTAGGGGTCACGCAGCGTATTGACGAAGTATAGTGTGGGGGATGGCACTTTTAATTAAGTCTCTCTTTCACACAACCCAAAATTTAATATAGCATCAACAACATCGCTTTGTTGTGCTTGCGTAGGTAGCTAGTCTTAATTGATAAAAGTGGTTAACCACGTAAATAAAATTTTGCTAAAACTGGTTAGAGGATGTCTAACTTGGTTTTGCAGGGTTTGCATATGATGTGGTATAGCCTTCATCATGATAATGAGTTTATGTATGAGATGGTTATATCTTGTAATGTTAAGTGGCCTACGCATCATGGCATTATGGCTGGAGCCACGAGATTGCCACCTTAATGTAAATATCATAGAGATAGGTTATAGGTGATGATGGCAAGATGTACATAGAGGACCCCGATGAGGAGAAGGTGTACCTGGCGCGGGACGAGGAGCTATAATTTCGTACCACGACAGTATTTCAGATTTTGGTGCCACGGAACATCTGAAATGGTCATCGCGACAAAATTTTCTGAGATTGTCGCCACGACAATGTATTTGAAACAATTGCCTCGGTAACGAAATATTTGGCCATCATGTAGCTTCAACTGGAGATTGAAGACGACCATGGAGGACTCCCGGTGCCTAGGGCTACACCATATAAAGCTATTATGAATTGCCTGAGATGTCTATCCCTTTGTTATTTGCACCCTTTGATTGCGCGGTAGTCAATTATTACGGCGATCTCTCACAAGAAATATCAAGTTATAAGGTGATCTTCCTAGTGTTGCAACCATCTATAACACGTAGCGTTCCGGAGTGCGTCATGTACACATGAGTACAAACGGATCGTGAGGTGTAAGGAGGGGATGGTCAGACCTTGCATGTAGATAGCACTCGGTTGTCTTTTAAGTTCTAGTAGAATAGTTTTGAGCTTAGAGCACAAAGAATCGAAAGATGAACAAGAGTCATATGGAGATATGATCGACAAAAGCTTGCCCACCGGTCAAAATTCTCGTCATCAGTGAAGTACATATCAATGGCTCAGAACTAGGCATGGATCTTGAATCACTCACTATCAATTTTGAGAGATATTGATTTGAGTGGGAGCACAATTATGTATTAATTAAGTTTAATAACTAGTGCAAATTAATTATGAACAATTTCTATGTGTACTTTGCATTATAGTTGTAGAATTATGGCTCACAGTTCCACCTTTGTTGTTGAAATTGATTGACTGTTATTTATCTAGTTGAAACTTTATGTTTGAGAGATTCGTCCTCTCAAAAGTGTCAAAGATTATGTCCTACTGCATGTTTACAATACTCTCTTGCTAATGCTATGGATGACGAGACTTATGTCCTTCGATCCAAAAGCTAGAATTGCATTATGGTCTGCTTGCTTCCAAGAAACCCGAACTTCAAAATGTTTGAGATAGTTATGTGATATTCTTGGAACTGATTTTTTTCAGAAATAAAAAAAGTCTAAAAGATATGCGATATCTAAAGAAGTATTTTGTTTGCAAATTCTAGTGAAATGTTCAACTATATTTAAGACTGAAATGTGTAAGATCCGAAAGAAAGCCAGTCATGTGTTGACGGTGAAAACTTGTCGAGAAAGAATAAAACCAAAGGATGTAATGATACTTACATGCCTAGGGAATTTCAGGGCTCACGCCACTCTTAAAGTTGTTGTTTCTTCTGAGAGTAAGAGAAATATTGAAGTAAAACTATAATAAGTAAAAGGCAGAAAGAAAAGAAGACTTGAATGTCCAGCTCAGGTACGAATGGCATACAAGTTATGACATGCAAAGGTGGTTGGTCAAGTATAGTGTAGTTCTTCGGAAAAAAGGATCAATTTTTTATCACTAATTCTTCGGTATTGTGGTTAAAAGATTAATCACAAGGATATCGACTCGATTGCATATTATTGCAAATCGTTGCAAGAAACTTCGAACGGCCTAAATGACCAACAAATAATGAGGTCAAAATATTTTGATGGATTGTAAATGGTTACGATATTTCTATTAGTGTATTTCCTATGTATTTATTATCATAATTCATTTTAGAGTTTTTGTACACTCTAGCCCACTGCATAGAAGTTGCAAGGAGGTTCTTCATGACAGAACAATAGTTTTTCGATGTTATGAAGGAGGTTGTCCATGACAGAACAATAGTTGTTCGATGTTATGAACAGAAGGGCATACTCTTATTGCGAATAAGATGCATATTACGAATATTGATAATAAATTTGAACATCCATAACACCGACGCTAAATGTCACAAGACTAAAAGAATACCACATGTGTGTGGCACTGCATTTAGTCACATTGGAGAAACTAGCATGGGGAAATTTCATAGTGATGAATTTTTCAGTCATTTGATTGAGAATCATCTGACACTTTCAAGTTTTGTCCAATTAGTGAAGTAAACTAAAATACCGTTCAAGGGCCATAGAGAACGAGCAACAAAATAATTGGCAATATGCATATCGATGTCTGTAGTCCAATAAGTGTTGTTGCAAGCAGTGGATTTATCTATCTTCAAGGATGACTCAAGTAGATGTTTATATTTACTAATTTAGACATAAACCTGGATCTTTTGAAGTGTATCAAAAGGTTTTTAGAATGAGCTAGCAATTATTGTAACAAGAAAATTATGTTTCTACAATTGAATTGCAGAAAAGAATATTTGAGTTGCAAATTTAGCAAATGTCTGATGAGCTATAAAAGAATTTTATAGCTTGCACCTCCTAGAAACACTATTGAGAGTTGATTGTTTTAAGTAGATGTAATCAAACTCTTTATGACATGGTGAGATCCAAGATGACATTAATTATTTCGCCAATATACTTTCAAAGTGATGCTTTAGAGACTGGCTTTGACACTGAAAAAGGAGCGCCATCAAATATATTGAAATAAGTGCTACTTTGTAGGTTATCCCAAATAGTTGGGTTGTAACGCCCCGGATATAAATATGTGCTCTCCCCGTACAAATCTGGGTCCAAACCCTAGCCCCCTCTTCCCTCTCCATGGGACGAAACCCTTGCCGCCGTCCGTGCCAATTGGCGAAGCACCACGTGGCAGCCCACCGCCCGCGTCACCGGCCCTCTGGGCCGCCTCCCTCGAGGCCCGTGCGCCGCCCTTTGCCTCCTCGTGCCGCCGCCACGCCTCCACGCCCGCCTCACGCCGCCGACCATCGCGCCGCTCCGCCGCTTCGCCGCCCGTCGCCCGCCCGCCCACGCTCGTCGCCCAACTGTCGCGCCGGTTGACCTCGCCTCCGGCCAGATCCGGACAGGTCTGGCCCAGGTCCGGCGTCCCCGCTTCCCCGACGACCTCCCCCGCTCTTCCGGCCACTTCCTCGGCGAGCTCCGGCCACCGCAGGCGAGAGATCCCGACGAACCTGGTAAACCGCGCCGGCGAAACCTAGATCTATTTCGGAGAGGTCCATTTTTTCCACCGTCTTTTTCATCTGCTATATTTTCAAGCACTGTTCAACATGCCATAACTCCTCATCTGTAGCTTCGTATGTGTGTGCCATATATCGAAATGTTCGCCTTGATGTGCTCTTCATTTGTTCCATTGTGTCATGCTTGTTTGAGTCCATCTTGATGCCCAAATCGTGGGTGCGTGAGTGCTATAAAATGTTAGTTCCTGTTTCTGAGCAGATTATGAGCATTTTTCATTTTTGCCACATTTATTGTGTTCTGCATAAGGGCATGAGCTCTACATGTGTTTTGGGCTATGCCATGTCATCTTTACAGGGGTGTATGCCATGTATTTTTGTGATCAATGTGGTGACTAGCACATGCATGCAAAGTAGCTCTCGTAATATTGCTGATTTCAGGGACTTGGAATTTCACTGTCATTTCCCTGTTGTTATTTTTATGCCATGTATTCATGTTGCTACAGTGAGATCCATGCTTCTTTTGAGTATGTTCAGTAAGGATGATTTGGACATATGGTTGTGCTCTATCCATCCATGCCCCTGTTTGCATTTATGGAGTGCCCTAGCATGACTCAATCTTGCTCTACTTTTGCTATAAAATGTTCCTTGCAGATTGTTTACGTGTTAATCAATTTTGCCAAGGGTGTTGTAGTTGATCCATGCATGCTATGAGTTTTTTCTTGCTTTGGTTAGCTTCACGAACATGTCTTCTTGCTGGTAGTATGCTTAGCTTGTCATGAAATGCCTTGTGTTGAGTGAATCGAGCTCGCAAACATGCCTTCATAACTCTGTTTATGCCATGTCCAGTTTTCTGCTAAGTCTGAATCTGTTAATGTAACTTCCTATGTTTACATGGGTGCCATCATATCTTCTGATACTTTTTGGCTTATGGTCAGTAAGGAACTTTTGTTCTATGGTCAGTAAGGAACTTTTGTGCTATGTTATGTTCTTGTAGCATGTTGTTAGCTTGCTCTAAACATGTCTTCCTGATGTTAATTCCTGGCATGTTAGTATTTTCACCAAGTCTGTGAAGCTGATATCTTTTGCACTTTTGCCATGCTTGTTTGAACACCTTTCTGGTTTGATTTAGCCGTAGCTTCAAGATTCATGTTTTGTCAAGCATCTTGAGTACATCAACATCATATGCTTTGTTGATATGTTTGAGTGCAGATAGCTTGCGTGCAAAGAAAGCGATTAAACCCACCCTCTCCGCCAGGCGCCACTCCGGCCAGGCGTCCACCGCGCCAGCGCTCACGCCAGGTCACCCCGATCCAAGGCGGCCACCTCCCCCTCCTCCCCACATGCCTCGCGCTCCCGTCGCCATGGCCTCGAGCCCGTGATCTGTGACCTCCACCTTCAGGCCACCTGGTGAGCGACCAGTGGTCTCGGGGTTGGGGATCTCCTCGGAGTCGGAGGGCTCGGAGGTGGAGGTCCGCGGGCCGCGTGCGGTGGCGGAGGCGCCGCCTGCTCCCGTGCCACCTTCGGAGCCCTGGGTGCAGCCGCCCCCCTCAAAGAAGGAGCTTTGGAGGATTCGCCATGCCTCGGGTGAGCAGAGTAAGGATCCGGGCGTCCGGGAAGGCCACGGTATCACCGGAGATGAGAGACAAGTGCTTCCGCTGCTTGGAGAAGGGACACTTCCAGGTCGACTGCACCAACGAGATCGTCTGCTTCCGCTGCGGGCTCCCCGGTCATGGCTCCAGGGACTGCAAGAGGCCCCGGAGCCCGTCTTCGGTGGATGAGCTGAGGCGCGAGGCGGTGGCCAAGGTGGCTCGTCGCGCCAGCCCCGTGCCCCCCGCGATGTCGCGTGGTGCTTCGCCGGCTGCACCACCGCCCCCTCCCCCCCTACCCAGCTGAGCGCGAGTCAGGATGCGCGTCTGGTTTGGCTGCCGCTGGCACCGCCGCGGTTGCAGACTATCGTTGGCGTAGAGGAAGACCCCTCGGAGATCTGCATCATGCGCCGTTCGCAGACGGTGGAGGATCTTGAACGTCGCCTCCAGTTCGCCATGGTGGCGTACGTCGGGGGGGGTGAGGCGGGTGATCCCTGCATCTCGTGTTCTTGAGGCGCTCGCCGGCAAGCTGGATATCCCGTCCAACCTGGTGTCCGTTCATCGTCATCGGCCTGAGGATTTCTTGGTTGTTTTTGCCTCCGCGGAGTTGAGGAACAGGGTTTCTGCGAGTCCGATTGTGGAGTTTGAAGGAGACAGGCTATTTTTCCGGCCGTGGAACCGCTACCACAAGCGGTGCACGCCATGTTCGGGTTCAAGGTCTGGCTCGAGATTGAGGGCATTCCTCGCCATGCTTGGGACAGATCGGTGGTGGAGGAGCTGTTGGGCTCGTCTTGCAAGGTGGACACGGTCGCGCCGGAAACCTGCTCTCCGCGGACTTGTCCTCGTTCAAGCTGTCGGCGTGGACAGCCCACCCTCAGGGAATCCCCACGCTGCGGTGGCTCGCCATGCCGGAGCCTGGAGAGGAGGCGCCTCCTGCGCTGCTACAATACAAGACTCTGATTCACCTCGACGCGGTCAAGGATCTGCGAGATGCGGGGGAGCCATGGTTTCTTGGCGGCTCGTCGGGCAGCGGGCAAAGCGGCATCCCTGACGACGACGACTTTGGTGGCACTGATCACAACACCACCCGCCTGCCGTGGAGATTTGGGGTGCGCGACAACCGCGCCGGTGGCGCTAGCTTCGCCGCAGGTGGCTCTGGTGCCGGTGGTCGTGCCCCCAACGGGCAGGGCGCGCGGGCCGCGGTTGCTGATTGGAGGTTGCCACCGATGGGCCCTGTCGAGCCGGTCACGCAAGGGGCCCCTCGTGTGACGATCCGGGACAGGATAACTAGAAGACCGTCGGCTTTTGACCGCTTGACCACTGCGGCGGGACCCGCGGAAGCATCTCGGGCCGCCCCGAGGCAAGATTCAAATCCCTCGGGCAGCGAGCGGGCGATGCAGTTGGTCCCAGAGGCTGTGGTGCGGCAATCACCATCCACAAGGCAGGAAAACTTGACAATGATTGTTGTGCCGGAGATCGTGCGAGAAGCGACAAACGCGACGAAGGAGGCCCCACCAGTTCCTGCTACTGTCAGAACTGCTACTTTGCAGGCGGGGACGCTTGCAAGGACCGCAGTGGTAGGGACAATTCTTGCCGACCGAGGCGGCTCACGGTGATCGTGCCGCCCACCGCTGGGGGATCAGGAATTGAGCCACCAATCAGCGGCATGGCAGGTGGAGGCCACAGAATCGACACACATGTGGTGGCTGTTGAGGCCGGGGATCGAGGAGCCAATGATTGATCCCCATCGATATGGCGGCCGACAAAGGCGGACTGTGGGTGCATGGGCATCCAGCCACGTGCCGCCACTTGTCCGGAGGTGGCCCCTGGCATCTCGATGGGATCATTGCTGGCACAGAGTGTGGTGGGACCCGGTGGGGTGGTCTGCCCCAATGGGATGGCGTTACATGATGGCACGCATGCACAGATGGGACTAGTGGATGGGAACCATGCAGATCGCGACAAGGAGCCGCACACGTCCCCCCCCCCCTCCACTCGGGGTTACTGTTCCTGAGGCGTAGTCTGCGGTGTCCGCGCAGTTGGAGGTGGAACCATCCAGTCAGGTTGCGTTGGTGGCTATCGAGTTAAGCAGCGAGAGAGGAGGCACAATGGAGAGCTTAACTGGACAAGATGTTGTGGCTCTTGAAAGGCTGAAGACATTCTGCGCTAATATTGTGAAGAAGCTAGCGCCGCCACTACTGAAGGAGGTTCAAGCGTCGACGCTGAGACCCGATGCTGAGCCTTTCACCCGGCGCCGCGACTCATGCAGCTAAGCGCATCGGCACATCTGGTAGTGGCTCGGCCAAGCCTAAATCGGCAGAGAATGTGCTTCTAAAAACGTTGGGTCTGGTCCCTGAGGATATGGTGCCGGACGAGGGGGCAGTTCAGGAGCTCAGGATGATGTTCGACTCCCCGCTCAGAGAGCAGCACGTTCGGGTGATTGCCGTGCTGTTTGGCAAGACCCTGCCGTCGGTCACAGAGTTGGAAGGCAGTGAGGGCAGAGCCATCTCTGCGGTCTAAGCATGGGGTACGTGGTGTTGGTGTTGACCACTCGTTAGATGGATTACAACCCCGAGATTCTTAGCTGGAACGTGCGTGGCCTAAACAACCCGGCCAAAAGAAAGGCGGTGAAGGACTTTGTTGCCATAGTGAAAGTTAACCTAGTGTGCTTTCAGGAGACTAAACTAGATGTAATAGATCACTTTATGGTAATGGAATGCCTAGGCCGGTCTTTTGACGGCTTTGTCTACTTACCGGCGGTGGAAACTCGTGGAGGGATTCTTTTGGCGTGGGACACCACCATCCTTTCGGTGGATAATGTGCAGTTCGACACTAACTCCTTAACGACACTCGTACATGCTAAAGATGGTTCGACTTGGTGGATCACCGCGGTGTATGCCCCTCAAGGTGACGAGTTCAAGACTCAGTTCTTGCAGGAGCTAGCCATTCGGTGATCCCTTTGCCCTGGCCCTTGGCTCATTTTAGGTGATTTTAACATGATCCTGCGCGCGTCTGAGAAGAACAATGCCAACATCAACAGGGCGATGATGCCCAAGTTCAGGAGTTTTGTTGACGATCACGAATTAAAGGAGCTCTATATGCATGGTCGCTTGTACACCTGGTTGAATGAGAGAGACACACCGACGATGACCAGAATTGACAGAATCTTGGTGTCGGTCGAGTGGGGTCTGGGTCATCCGGACAAATTACTCCAAGCGCTTTCTTCGTCTGTCTCAGATCACGCGCCTTTGCACCTAACCACCAGCATGCATTTTTGCCCCAAAAAGAGATTCCGATTTGAACTCTACTAGACCAAGTTAGAGGGATTTGATGAAGCGGTCAAGGATGCTTGGGTGTGCGATGAGTCCATTGTCGATCCTTTCAAGAGGTTGGACGCCCTGTTTCGTAACGCGGCAGTCTACTTACAAGCATGGGGCCAGCGCTGCACTGGGAACATCAAGGTCCTGATGGCTGTTGCAAACTGGGTGATATTCAGACTAGATCAGGTGCAGGAATTCAGGAGATTAACTTTGGCCGAGCTCTGGCTGCGCAGAACGCTCAAACTTGCGCTGCTGGGTTTAGCCTCTCTGGAAAGGACCATCGACAGGCAAAGATCTAGAATCAGGTGGTTGCGGGAAGGCGATGCCAATACCAAACTTTTTCAGCTGGCAGCAAACGGTAGGCGCTCCAAGAACTTCATCACGAGCATCGAGCACGAGTCTGTGATTGAAACGGACCAGCAGAGGAAGGAGCAGATCTTCTTCGACACCTTCCAAAACCTGCTGGGGGTGGCACATCAAAGGGAGCATTCCTTAGATTTGGAAACCCTGGATATGGAAGCGGTTGATCTTTCGGAGCTCGAGGAGATTTTCACTGATGAGGAAGTTTGGGAAGTTATTAAGGAGATCCCCCCGGACCGCGCACCGGGGCCTGATGGATTCATTGGCGCATTCTACCAGAAGGCTTGGGCGGTGATCAAGCCGGATATCATGGCGGTGATGCTTAAGCTATATGTGGGCGATAACAGAGGATTTGGCAAACTTAATAAGGCACACATTGTGCTGATCCCCAAAAAGGCTGATGCTAAAACGGTTGGAGATTTTCGCCCCATCAGTTTGCCTCATAACTTTTCCAAGTTGTTCACTAAAGTGCTGGCCAACAGAGCTAGAGCGAGGATGCCTGAGATTGTTAGTGTTAACCAGTCGGCGTTCATCAAGGGTAGATGCATCCATGACAACTATCTGCTGGTGCGGCAGGTGGCTCGCAAAGTTTTCAACAGCAAGGAGCATGGACTGTTTCTCAAACTCGATATTTCACGTGCTTTTGACTCTCTATCTTGGCCTTTCCTCTTCGAAGTCATGAGGGCAAAAGGTTTTGGTCCGCGTTGGCTACACTGGATTGCCACTATCCTTGCCACTTCCAGCACCAAAATTATTGTCAATGGCGTACCTGGCCGCACCATCCATCATGCTCAGGGGTTGAGACAAGGAGACCCAATCTCCCCGTTACTTTTTGTGGTGGCCATGGATGCACTCTCAAAACTTTTCGCCAAAGCTTCAGAGCTGGGAGTAATCAGCAACCTGCGCGGCATATCTCCTACCCAGAGACTCTCCCTTTACGCAGATGACGTGGTCTTATTCATTCAGCCGTTGGTGCAAGACTTGAACTTTGCGCGAGCTGCCTTCGAGATATTTGGGGAAGCCGCTGGGCTTCGCATCAATTACAACAAGACCACGGCTGTTCTTATCAGAGGATTGGATGAAGATTGCCAACGTGTGATGGATATGCTGCACTGTGAGATGGGACACTTCCCGTGCAAATACCTAGGTATCCAACTGGCGATCCGGAAACTGACAAGGGCTGACTGGCAACCGCTCATCGATCAATCCAAAAAACTGCTGCCAGCATGGCAACGTGGCCTCATGCAGAAACCCGAAAGGCTAGTTTTAGTGAAGTCTGTGCTTGCGGCGCGCCCGATCCACCAGCTTATGGTTCTAATGCGCCGTACTGGGTCTTTGAGGAAATTGACAAGAGTTTGAGATCGTTCTTCTGGGCCGGTAAAGATAAAGCCAACGGTGGTCAGTGTCTAGTTGCTTGGGACACGGTGTGCCGTCCCACGACCTTTGGAGGCCTCGGGATCAAGAACATCAGGAAACAAGCTCTAGCTTTGAGAGTGAGATGGGAGTGGCTGAGGCGAGTCGACCGCGAGAGACCTTGGCAAGGTATTGAGATGATGAAAGACAACGAGGCCAAATATAGCTTTCAACAGTATGATCAGAATTGTGGTGGGCAATGTCGAAAAGGTCTACTTCTGGAAGGACAGGTGGATACATGGATTTACGGTTAGCGAGATTGCTCCGTTGATCAGCGATATGGTTCGGACCCGAGTCAAGAACGCTAGGACCGTGCAACAGGCTATTGTGGACAATGCGTGGATCCACGACGTTCGGCGACCTCTCCTTCATGGCGCACCTGCAGTGACTCCACCTGTCAGCGTTAGCCAACACAATCCCGATCAATGCAATCTGCCCGGATCAGTTCATTTGGCGGCGGACGCTTCCGGCTGCTATCTTTGCCAAATCTACTTACAACGGATTGTGCCTTGGGCTCCTAGCTTCCCCACCGCTAAAGGCATTTGGAAATGTTGGGCCCCCCTTGCTGCAAGATTTTTGCACAGCTCATGGTGCAGATGTCGATTGTGGACTAGTGATAGACGAGCGTCGTGGTCTCCAAGATGAACCTTCTTCCTGCTTTTTCGCCTTTCAGAGATCGATCGTGTGGACCACATTCTTGACCATTGCGATACGCCGTAGAGGTTTGGCATCGATGCTTTGATGCCCTACAAATTAATGTGCAGTGCCAAACACCGAGGAGAAGTTTATCGACCGGGTGGCTGCGGCATAGAAGAAGTTTTTCGAGGAAAGTTCTTCGTGGATTTGACTCCTTCATCTTAGCTACAGCCTGGGCGCTGTGGAAGCAAAGAAACGCGAGAGTCTTTAATAGAATCCAACAGCAGAGAACCCCACCAGAGCTTGTTCAGATTGTGTTGGCTGAGATCAAAGAATGGAAGCTTGCAGGCATTGGAGTTGGAGGATTAGATCCATCCGCGAGAGAGTAGCCTAGCGGATTTACGTGTTGCGTGGGCGCCGACCTACAACGTTCGCATTAGTGGTTGGCTTCTTGTAATTATACTCTCTGCCTTCTATAAAAATATGGTACGCTATTGGCGTACTCTCGAAAAAAAAGTGCAGTAGCTTAGATTCTTGTTGCATACTAAGTGGCATCGTGATGTTAATCGCAGTATTGTGCCATCCTTGTTTTGCTTGTCATTTGCAAACCGTGCATCCGATTCCGGTGATCTTTATATCGACTTCAACCAAAATCATCTCATATTTCCAGTGGAATACTTGGTTTGCCAAGCTGATGCCTTTTTCATCTTTTCCCTTCCGGAGCACGCATATGCATTGCATATCACATCTCGCATATCATGCCATGTATTTCATCATGTGCTTGTGCATTGCCCGTGATTGATTGCTGGTTCTTTGCTTGTGTTCTTGCTTTGGGTAGAGCCGGGATACGATTACGTGAACGAGGAAACTGTTGAGAACACTTACGAGGATCAAGCTTTCGAAAACTCTGAGAACTTTGCAGGCAAGATGACCATACCCTCGAAATCACTTCTATCTTTGCTTGCTAGTTGTTCGCTCTATTGGTATGCCGCGCTACCTACCACTTGCTATATCATGCCTCCAATGTTGCCATGCCAAGCCTCTAATCATCCTTTCCTAGCAAATCGTTGCTTGGCTAAGTTACCGCTTTTGCTCAGCCCCTCTTATAGCGTTGCTAGTTGCAGGTGAAGATGAAGTTGGTTCCATGTTGGAACATGGATTTTTTTTGGGATATCACAATATCTCTTATTTAATTAATGCATCTATATACTTGGTAAAGGGTGGAAGGCTCGGCCTTATGCCTGGTGTTTTGTTCCACTCTTGCCGCCCTAGTTTCCGTCATACCGCTGTTATGTTCCTTGATTTTATGCTCCTTACGGTTGGGTGATTTATGGGACCCCCTTGATGATTCGCTTTGAATAAGACTCGTCCAGCAAGGCCCAACCTTGGTTTTACATTTGCCTCACCTAAGCCTTTCCTTTGGGTTTTCATGAGCCCGAGGGTCATCTTTATTTACCCCCGGTCCAGTATTCCTCTGAGTATTGGTCCGAACTGAGTAGACTGCGGGGCCATGAAACGTCTTCAACGTATCTATAATTTTTTATTGCTCCATGCTACTTTATCTACTGTTTTGGACTATATTGGGCTTTATTTTCCACTTTTATATTATTTTTGGGACTAACCTATTAACCGGAGGCCGAGCCCAGAATTGTTGTTTTTTGCCTATTTCAGTGTTTCGAAGAAACAGAATATCAAACAGAGTCCAAACGGAATGAAACCTTCGGAAACGTGATTTTCTCACCGAACGTAATCCAGGGGACTTGGACCCTACTCCAAGGAACGAAAGAGGCGGTCACGAGGGTGGGGGCGCACCCCCTGCCTCGTGGGCCCCCTGTCGCTCCACCGACGTACTCCTTCCTCCTATATTTACCTACATACCCCCAAACGATCAGAACAGGAGCCAAAAACCTAATTCCACCACCGCAACTTCCTGTATCCACGAGATCCCATCTTGGGGCCTGTTAGGAGCTCACGGAGGGGGCATCCACCATGGAGGGCTTCTACATCAACACCATAGCCCCTCCGATGAAGTGTGAGTAGTTTACTTCAGACCTTCGGGTCCATAGCTAGTAGCTAGATGGCTTATTCTCTCTTTTTGGATCTCAATACAATGTTCTCCCCCTCTCTCATGGAGATCTATTCGATGTGATATTCTTTTTGTGGTGTGTTTGTTGAGACTGATGAATTGTGGGTTTATGATCCAGCTTATCTCTGAATAATATTTGAATCTTCTCTGAATTCTTTTATGTATGATTGGTTATCTTTGCAAGTCTCTTCAATTATCCGCTTGGTTTGGCCAACTAGATTGGTAGTTCTTGCAATGGGAGAAGTGTTTAGCTTTGGGTTCAATCTTGCGGTGTCCTTACCAAAGGATGTAAAGGGTAGCAAGGCACGTATTGTATTGTTGCCATCGAGGATAACAAGATGGGGTATTTATCATATTGCATGAATTTATTCCTCTACATCATGTCATCTTGCTTAAGGCGTTACTCTGTTTTTAACTTAATACTCTAGATGCATCTTTGGATAGCGATCGATGAGTGGAGTAATAGTAGTAGATGCAGAATCGTTTCGGTCTACTTGTCTTGGACGTGATGCCTATATACATGATCATACCTAGATATACTCATAACTATGCTCAATTCTGTCAATTGCTCAACAGTGATTTGTTCACCCACCGTAGAATACCTATGCTCTTGAGAGAAGGCACTAGTGAAACCTATGGCCCCCGGGTCTATTCTCATCATATCAATCTCCATCATTTTAATACTTGCTTTGTTTTTACTTTGCCTTTTACTTTTCACTTTGCATCTCTATATCAAAAATACCAAAAATATTATTTATCATCTCTATCAGATCTCACTCTCGTAAGTGAACGTGAAGGGATTGACAACCCCTAATCGTGCTGGTTGCGAGGAGCTATCGTTTTGTGCAGGTACAAGGGACTTGTGCGTGGCCTCCTACTGGATTGATACCTTGGTTCTCAAAAACTGAGGGAAATACTTACGCTACTTTGCTGCATCATCCTCTCCTCTTCGGGGAAATCCAACTCAGTGCTCAAGAGGTAACAGGCCACCTCGGGGAAACTTGAGGCTTGGTTTTACTTGTAGGATGTCTCATCCGGTGTGCCCTGAGAACGAGATATGTGCAGCTCCTATCGGGATTTGTCGGCACAGTCGGGTGGCTTTGCTAGTCTTGTTTTACCATTGTCAAAACGTCTTGTAACCGGGATTCCGAGTCTGATCGGGTCTTCCCGGGAGAAGGAATATCCTTTCTTGACTGTGAGAGCTTGTGATGGGCTAAGTTGGGACACCCCTGCAGGGTATAAACTTTCGAGAGCCGTGCCCGCGGTTATGTGGCAGATGGGAATTTTTTAATATCTGGTTGTAGAGAACTTGACACTTGACCTATTTAAAATACATCAATCGCATGTGTAGCTGTGATGGTCTCTTTTCGGCGGAGCCCGGGAAGTGAACACGGTTTGGGTTATGTATGAACGTAAGTAGTTTCAGGATCACTTATTGATCACTTCTAGCTTTGCGACCGCTGCGTTGCTCCTCTTCTCGCTCTTATTTGCGTATGTTAGCCACCATAATTGCTTAGTGCTTGCTGCAGCTCCACCTCATTACCCCATCCTTCCTATAAGCTTAAATAGTCTTGATCTCGTGGGTGTGAGATTGCTGAGTCCTCGTGACTCACAGATTCTACCAAAACAGTTGCAGGTGCCGACGATGCCAGTGCAGGTGACGCAACCGAGCTCAAGTGGGAGTTCAACGAGGAATGTGGTCGTTAATATGTTTCTTTCCCTGATGATCAGTAGTGGAGCCCAGTTGGGATGATCGGGGATCTAGCATTTGGGGTTGTCTTCTTTTATTTTGGTTCCGTAGTCGGACCTTGATTGTACTCTGAATGATGTATGTTTAATTTATGTATTGTGTGAACTGGCGATTGTAAGCCAACTCTTTATCCCATTGTTGTTCATGGGATTGTGTGAAGATGACCCTTCTTGCGACAAAACCACCATGCGGTTATGCCTCCAAGTCGTGCCTCGACACATGAGAGATATTGCCGCATCGTGGGCGTTACAAGTTGGTATCAGAGCCAACCTCGACTTAGGAGCCCCTGCTTGATCGAATCGCTGGCGTTGTTGAGTCTAGAAAAAATATGTTTTGAGTCTTAGGATTATATATATCGGAGAGTAGGTTTCTTTTTACTCCTCAGTCCCTTCGTCGCTCTGGTGAGGCCCCCTGACGTAGAAGTTTTGACTCTCCTCTCCTCAAATTTCACTAAAAAAATTTAGGGTCACGCGGGTATCTTGGAATCGTTCGATGGTTTTGTGACGAGAACATTGTTCTTGGTGCCTCCTGACATTTAGGGGTTGTGGCAGTGTCCCGGGGAGTTGAGCTCCGAGGTGTTGTCGTCACAACTTTATCATTGCAGTTCTGGAATACCTGAGTTTCGCCGACACCGAAAATCTCTTTTATGCAGTTGTTGGTGAGATCACCTCAACGGCACCCAGTACTGGGGCGGGAGTTCGGGAGTATTGCCATAGCTCGTATAACATATGCTTTTCGAAGGTTGAGGTAAATGATTTCCGAAGGTTTCTTGGTTATGTGTTGAAGGATGGATACAGCTGGATCTAGGTATTGTTAGTTTGGGTGCGATATATTGCGTCCCCTGTATCCCAACACCGATTGCATAACCGTAAAGTTTCGGAGTTTATAAGTGGTAATTCAAGTAGCTCCTAGGATATCTTTCCGACAGATGCATGATATGAGATTGGGGTTCGACGTCTAGTGGTCCGCCTATCCTCGGTTGGTTTTACAGTGGTCTCATTGTGTCTTAAAGAGTCCTTGGCTATGCTGACTCGGGGACACTTCGTATGTCATGTGCACTGCCTTGTACATGATGGTGCTGTATGATCGAGCCCGTGTGGGCCCCACCATGAAAACTTCGGACGAAATCTCTATCATATGTTTGTTCCGGCTTATTCTGCAAGCCAATCCTTTGTTTTGTTTTGAGTTGTGGTATTCGAGTTGCTTCGAAGTCAAATGCTGATTCCATACCTTTTTCTAAGTGGCTTCTCAACTTATGGAAGTGTGATGATTTACTTTGGAATTCATTTGTTCATTCTTGTTCGAATGTTAAGGCTATATGTTGCAATTTCGATCCTTTGATTCAGCTTGAATATATTCCTTTCAAGATGCTAACGGATGTCACCCTCTTCAGGATGGCCCCGCCAACGCGTCAGAATCCGGAACACAATGATGGGAGTTAGGCGAACCCTCCACCTCCACCTCCGCCTCCGGAGGCATGGCAAGCTATCATGGCAGCCACCAACGCCAATGCCCAGATGCTTTTGCAACTCTTGCAAGAGCGCACCCAAGGCCAAGGCAACCAAGGGAATCAAGGTCAAGGGAAGTTCAACAATCAGCCTCACTTTGCTACCCTCAACCAGTTCCTTGCAAATCAGCCGAAGTCTTTCAGCTACTGTGCCGAGGCCACAGACACCGATGATTGGCTCGTGGACATCAACAAGAATTTTGAATGTAGCAATGTCAGGCCTGAGGACTTTCTCAAGTTTGCTTTGTTTCAACTCAAGGATCAAGCTGCCGAGTGGTATCAACAATACAAATATTCCAGAGGAGGTCGTGTGATTACCTGGGATGATTTCCGCCGAGACTTCAAAGCTCACCACATTCCACAAAGTGTTGTTGAGAGTAAGCGTGAGGAGTTCCGCAATCTCAAGCAAGGCAGCATGTCCGTGTATCAATACAACATCCAGTTTCAGAAACCCGCTCGCTTCGCTAAACAAGACGTCCCTGATGAAAAGAGCATGATTTATCAATTCAGAGGTGGCCTCAGAGAAGATCTGCAATTAGCTCTCGTGCTTTTTGAGCCGACCAAGTATGATGAATTCTACAACATGGCATTGAAGCAAGAAGCTGCCCAAATCAAGTGTGAGGCTTCTAAGAAGAGAGTGAGGGGCGCAGTTCAGTCTTCTTCTTCCTCACTAGTGGCAGCTAAGCAACAGAAGTCCTCCATTCCGTCAGCCTTACCAGCAGAAGAACAAAGGTGGCCATGGATCTTCCCACCCACCCAACCCTGGCTATCAGAACAAGTCTCAGAATCAAGCTCCAAGGTCTAATGCTCCTTATCATCGTCTGCTCTTAGAGGTGACTTGCAACAAATGTCAGCAGAAAGGGCACTATGCAAACAAATGCTTCAACCAAAGGCGCCTTCCGCCTCCTCCTCCAGTGAGATCTTCCAGCAATGCAGTGGTCAAGCATAATCCGAAGCATGCTAAGGTCAACATGATGAACGCAGCTCAGGCAGAGGATTCTTCAGAAGTGATCATGGGTAACCTTCCAGTTAACTCCATTCCTGCAAAAGTCTTATTTGACACTGGTGCATCGCATTCTTTCATGTCATACCCATTTGCATCGGAGCACAGTGTTGACACTGAGATTTTGTCCAAAGGTATGCAAGTTGTTTCTCCGGGAAAGCTTATGACTTCTAGTTTGGTTGCTCCCGATGTCTCTATCAACTTGGGCAACTATAAATTTCTCGCTTCTCCAATTGTCCTTGGTGACTCGGATATTGATCTAATTCTCGGGATGGACTAGCTTTGTAAGCACAAGGCTCAACTTGATTGTGCTGCCAGAGAGATTCAATTGACACAATCTTCTGAGGATGTGATCATCTATGCCGCTCGTGACGAAACCATTCGGTTATTTTCTCTCAATGAGAAGGGCGAGCTAGACGCAATTTCTCAAATCCCAGTCGTTTGTGAGTACCAAGATGTCTTTCCAGAAGAGCTTCCGCGTATGCCTCCTCACCGGCCAGTTGAGTTCGTTATCGATCTTGAGCCTGGTACTGAACCCGTTTGCAAGCGTCCATACAAGCTTGGACCAAAGGAGCTGAAGGAATTGAAGAAACAGCTCGATGAACAAGAGCGTCTGGGTCTGATCAGACCGAGTTCATCTCCATGGGGTTGTGGTGTTCTTTTTGTCCAGAAGAAGGATGGCATGGACCGACTTTGTGTCGACTACCGCCCATTGAACAAGAAGACAATAAAGAACAAGTATCCACTTCCCAACATCAATCAGCTTTTCGAGCAACTTAAAGGTGCTAAAGTATTCTCCAAGCTTGACCTCCGGATGGGTTATCATCAGATTCGCATTCGTGAAGAAGATATTCCCAAGACAGCATTCAGAACAAGATTTGGTTCTTATGTGTATACTGTCATGTCTTTCGGCCTTGCCAATGCTCCTCCAACATTCTCTCGAATGATGAACTTCATCTTCAACCCCTACACCAATGAATTTGTCTTGGTGTATCTCGATGATATATTGGTCTTCTCCAAGATAAGAAGGACCATGCCAAACATTTGCGATTGGTGCTCGACAAGCTCAGAGAGTATCAATTCTATGCGAAGTTTTCCAAATGTGAGTTTTGGCTTGATAAAGTTCTTTACCTTGGTCATATCATCTCTGCCAAGGGCATCGCTGTTAATCCCGAGAAGGTGTCTGCAGTTGTGAATTGGGAACCTCCTCGTAATGTCAAGCGACTTCACGCTTTTCTTGGACTTGCAAGCTATTGCGAAGATTAGTTGAGAATTTCTCTAGGATTGCAAAGCCTCTTTCCAACCTCCTCCGGGAAGCATGTGAAGTATGTCCGACTCACGAGTGTGATGTTGCTTTCAACACTCTCAAAGAGAAACTCGTCACAGCTCTGTCTTAACTCCTCCCCGACGAATCCAAGCCATTCGAAGTTTTCTGTGATGCTTCTCTTCAAGGTCTCGGTGCTGTGTTAATGCAAGAGAAGAAAGTTGTGGCCTATACCTCTCGTCAGTTGAAGCCCAACGAAAAGAACTACCCGACTCATGATCTTGAGTCGGCGGCAGTTGTCCATGCATTAATAACATGGAGACATCTCTTGTTGGGAAGGAAGGTGGACATATTCACCGATCACAAGAGTCTCAAGTATATCTTCACTCAACCCAACCTCAACCTCAGGCAAACTCGATGGGTCGAAATGATTCAAGAGTACAATCCGAGTATTGAATATACTCCAGGCAAGGCCAATGTCAGTGCAGATGCTTTGAGCAGGAAGGCTTATTGCAACAGCTTAATCCTCAAGCCCTTCCGACCGGATCTTTGCGAATCTTTCCGCAAATTGAATCTCCAAGTTGTTCCTCAAGGCTTTCTTGCCAACCTCCTAGTCTCTCCTACTTTGGAAGAGCAAATTCGTGAGGCACAACTCCTGGATACCATGGTGAAGAAGGTGAAACATGGTATTGACAAGGGCATTCCCAAATACAAGTGCTACCGCATTGATGACAGAGACACTTTATTCTTCGAGGACCGGATTGTGGTTCCTAAAGGTGATCTAAGGAAGGTCATAATGAATGAAATGCACAATTCTCTTCTTTCCATTCATCCTGTAAGTACGAAGATGTACCATGACCTCAAGCAGTCGTATTGGTGGACTCGAATGAAGCGAGAAATCGCTCAATTCGTGAATGAATGTGACGTCTGCAGAAGGGTGAAAGGAGAACACCAACGACCAGCTGGTCTCCTCCAACCTCTTGCTATTCCAGAATGGAAGTTTGATCATATCGAAATGGACTTCGTTACTAGATTTCCCAAGTCCAAGCGTGGGAATGATGCTATCTTCGTTGTCATTGACAAGCTTACAAAAGTGGCTCATTTTCTCCCTATCAAATAATCTATCACAGCAGCTCAGCTGGCAGAGTTATACACCTCCAGGATTGTCTCCTTTCACGGTATTCCACAATTGATTTCTTCAGATCGTGGAAGCATCTTCACTTCTAAGTTCTGGGACTCCTTCCAGAAGGCCATGGGCACCAACATTCGCTTCAGCACAACTTTCCATCCTCAAACTAGTGGCCAAGTCGAGCGAGTCAATCAACTCCTTGAAGATATGCTCAGGGCTTGTGTCATCTCTTTCGGTATGAAGTGGGAAGATTGTCTTCCATATGCTGAGTTCTCCTACAACAACAGCTTCCAAGCGAGTTCAGGCAAGGCCCCATTTGAAATTCTCTATGGTAGAAAGTGCCGTACTCCTCTCAATTGGTCAGAGACTGGTGAACGCCAACTACTTGGCAACAACTTGATTGCAGAAGCCGAAGAAATGTGCAAAGTCATTCGTGAGAATCTCAAAGCCGTGCAATCGCGTCAGAAGAGCTATTATGATGACAAGCACCGTGACTTGGCTTTCGAGATCGGAGACCATGTCTACCTTCGCGTCTCTCCAATGAAAGGAACTCGTCGCTTCAGTATCAAAGGGAAGCTTGCCCCTAGATACGTGGGTCCTTTCAAGATCATTGGCAAAAGAGGCGATCTCGCCTATCAACTTGAGCTTCCCTCCAACTTTGCAAACGTGCACGATGTGTTTCACGTGTCACAGCTTCGCAAGTGCTTCAAGACTCCTGAGCGCACCATCAACTTCAAAGAGATTGATCTCCAAGAAGATCTGTCTTATCATGAGCACCCCATTGCTATTCTTGAAGAAACTGAGTGCAGGACTCACAACAAGTCAATCAAATTCCTGAAAGTGAAGTGGTCACACCATTCCGACCGAGAAGCCACCTGGGAGCGCGAGGACCACCTCTGTTCCGAATATCCGGAGTTCTTTCAGTCCTAGATCTCGGGACGAGATCCTTTCGTAGTGGTGGAGTGTTGTAACGCCCCGGATGTAACTTGCCATATTTGTAACTCCAACTCTTGCCATTTTCGGCTATGTGTTATGATATTCCCTCATGGTTGGGTTTTGTCTTCGTTTTGCATTTTTTCCATGTCATGCATTTCATATCATGTCATCATGTGCATTTCATTTGCATACGTGTTCGTCTCATGCATCCGAGCATTTTCCCCGTTGTCCGTTTTGCAGTCCGACACTCCTATGTCCTCTGGTGCCCCTTTTGCATCTTTTCGTGTGCGGGCATTAAACATTCTCGGAATGGACCGAGATTTGCCAAGCGGCCTTGGTACACCACCGGTAGACAGCCTGTCAAGTTTCGTGCCATTTGGAGTCCGTTTGATACTCCAACGGTTAACCCTCCAGGCGCCCTCGCGAGGCTGGCCCTGCCAGCGGTCCTCGCGAGGCAGATCTCGCCACTCCTGGCGGGGGCCGCGGTCGTCCCAGCGTCCTTCCACTTCGACCTCCTCCGCGGCCGTAGCCGCGATCATTGCGCTCGGGGCGTCGACCGAGGCGCCCGTCGCGTATGGCCCTGAGCTCCTGATAGTCATTGGAGTTGTGGCTGTGTACATTGTGGAAGACGCAGAATGGACGGCTGCCCTTGGATGACTCTGGGTGGTCGTAGTAGCGCTTCATCTCCGGTTCAGCCGCGAGCATGGCTTCCCCCTTGTGCTTCACGTCCTTTGCCTTGGCCTTCTCGTCTTCTGGGTCGACCGCTGGGAGCTCGAGTAAGGAAAGGCGCCCTTCCTCAGCTCTCGCGCACTTGGTCGCCATGTTGAACATCTCCAGAGCCGTGCACAGGTCCTCATGGATGGCAAGCTCCTCCTCCTTCATCTTGACATCACGGACGCCATCGGAGAACGCCGAGATGATGGCCTCATCCGAAACCTTGGGGATCTTGAGGCGAACATTGTTGAAGCGCTGGATGTACTTCTGCAGGGTTTCCCCTGGCTGCTGCTTGATACATCGCAGGTCACTCGCGGCAGGTGGGCGGTCGCGAGTGCCCTGGAAGTTGGCGATGAAACGCTCGTGCATCTCGCCCCAGGAGGAGATTGATCCCACGGGCAGGTTCAGGAGCCACGAGCGCATGCCGTCCTTGAGAGCCATGAGAAACCAAATCGCCATGACCTTATCGTTGCTGTTGGCCACCTCGATGCTCAGCTCGTAGAGCTGCAGGAACTCCGCAGGGTCAGGGGTGCCATCATAGCGCGGAGGTAGGTCGGGCTTGAACTTGCCTGGCCAGACGACGCTGCATAGCTCAGGAGTGAAGCCTTGGCAGCTTGCGGTGGTCACGGGAGCCCGTCTTAGAGGTGGAGCGTGGTCTTGGCGCTCATGTGCCGCCACCGCAGGTGGCGCGCGGTCTTGATGCGGTGGTGCAGGGAGCGCTGGAGCACCTTCTTGCGGCCGCTAGACCTCTTGGCAGCTTTCTTCTTCGTGTGCGGGCACCTTGCGTAGCGGGTCGCATCAAGGGGCCGCGCGCCTTGGACCGAGGGCGACGTCCTGACGGGGAGGTAGCGGAGGCGCTCCATGGGCTACGTCGCCCGCAGCAAGCGGCGGGCGAGGTAGCAAGAGGGATGGTGCAGGCGAGCCCCCAGACGCGCTGACAAGATCAGTGATGCGGTCCAGCCAGTCCTCGTAGAAGTCATCGACGGGGCGGTAGCGCAGGAGCTCGTGCGCCATGAGCAGTGCAGCCTACGCGTCCGCCGGCCCGCAACGAGCATGAGACGACGAGCCAGTCGGAGTCAGCGACGGGGTGGCGGTGTGTCCATCTCACCGCACGGAGGGGTGCAGCGACAAAGCTTGTTGCTCGTGCCCCGCCGGGCCGGTGGCGGCGTTGGCGGAAGGTGATGGAGAATGACGGGGAGGCCCGCCAACGGGCGCCATCTGTGCGATGCGAGCGGCGAGAGTGGCTCGACGCTCGGCACGGGCTCGACGAGCATCAGCCATGGAGGCGGTGGAGCGGTGGCGGGTCTTTCAACGGAAGAGAGGCTTCGACGCACCCCTACCTGGAGCACCAAATGTCGGATTCAGGGTTCCGCAGACCCTTGAGAGGTTCGAACTCTGGGGTGCGTGCGAAGAACTCTCCCTTCCCAGTATGCCTGCTCAATGATTCCACGGCCTAGCTCAACGAACCCAAGGGACAAGAGACACAGCAGTTTATCCTGGTTTGGGCCACCTTGCGGTGTAATACCCTACTCCAGCTTTGTGGTGGATTGCCTCGAGGGGCTGAGGATGAACTAGTACAGTGGTGGAACAGCCTTAGGAGGTGAGGTGTTCTTGAGCTCGATGAGTTGGTGAGATGGTCAGGCTGGAATTGATCTGTCCCCCTCTATGGTGGTGGCTAAGTCCTATTTATAGTGGCATTGGTCCTCTTCCCAAATGTAGGCGAGAAGGGATCCCACAACAGCCAAATTTGAAGGGAGACAACTAGTACAAGCTATTCTAAGAAAAGTAGTCTTCGCCTGGAAAAGGCTCTAGTGGTGACGCCACGGTGGGCTCCGGGATGACCTCCGTCCTGGCGGTCTTGGTCTTGTTGCACTGATATGGAAACCTTCGCTTGATTCCTCGGGACCCCGCGCTTGCGCTTGCCTCCTCAGTACCAAAGAGGAAACTGGTACACTGCGCCCACTGGCGCCCGCCTAGCCTTGGTCGTCATGGCTCACGTCATATGAACCTTGTGAGGTGCATCTTGCATAGGTATCTCCGCTCCTCGGGGGCCAGCCTAGTGAGGCTGCCCCCAGGGAGGTCTTGGTGTCGTCCGCCTTGCGAGGCTTGGCCCCTCGCGAGGGTGTTGGGTTGTTGTTATTCTTGTTGGGCCGTCTGGCCGTTGACGGAGCAGTCGTGGGCCATTAGCGAACCCAGCTGTGGGCAGTGGCGAGGCAAGTCTGGGTACCCCCGTTCCCAGGAGCTGATAGCATCCATCATTGTATGGCCAGACACAAGTGACTACGTCACAGGGATGCCGGAACACGTCAACGAGAAAGAAGAACAAAACCGGTAACGGGAGCAATGGTATAGTGAGCATGGTGATGACTCAGGTGGATACCGATGTACACCGGATTTTGTAAAGTATCGTGAAGCAAAGGGAACATCACATGATAACCAAATATTCACTCGAATATCATTCGTGTAATCATAGGGATCGATATGGATGTCCACGGTTCCACTATCGGTCATTGAACGAAGGGGTTTCGTTCATGTCTATGATTTACCAAACCTACGGGGTCACAAGCTTAAGGTAATCATGATCTGCTAAGTCCTAGTGGGACGGGAGTGATCAGAATATATTTGTGGGATTGTTTCATTAATATCCGAAATAGTTCCGAGAGGTTCTGGAAGCGTTTCGAAGTCACCGGAAGGGTTTCGGTGAATATCGGGTAATACCGGGTGTCGGTGTCAAAACCGGCGGATCTCGGGTAGGGGGTCCCGAACTGTGCGTCTAGGCGGATGGTAACAGGAGACAAGGGACATGATGTTTTTACCCAGGTTCGGGCCCTCTGATGGAGGTAATACCCTACTCCTGCTTGATTAATATTGATGATATGGGTAGTACAAGAGTGGATCTACCATGAGATCAAAGAGGCTAAACCCTAGAAGCTAGCCTATGGTATGATTGTTGTTCGTCCCCACGGACTAAAACCCTCCGGTTTATATAGACACCGGATAGGGTTAGGGTTACACGTAGTCGGTTACAATGGTAGGAGATCTACATATCCGTATCGCCAAGCTTGCCTTCCACGCCAAGGAAAGTCCCATCCGGACACGGGACGAAGTCTTCAATCTTGTATCTCCATAGTCCAGAGTCCGCCAAAGGTCATAGTTCGCTATTCGGACACCCCTAATCCAGACTCCTCAAGAGCTCCTGAACCAGGCTTCAATGATGACGAGTCCGGCGCGCATATTGTCTTCGGCATTGCAAGGCGGGTTCCTCTTCCGAATACTTCATAGAAGATTTTGAAAACAAGGATAGTGTCCGGCTCTGCAAAACAAGTTCCACATACCACCATAGAGAGAATAACTTTTGCACGGATCTGCTAACGTATTCCGCGGCGTGACATCACACCACGGCCAGGCCTTTATACGAATCGTTTTTACTGTTCCACCTCAACGCGTTTAGCGAGGCGGTTTCCTCGGCACGTCTTATCAAAGCGGAGATCATGCCCCCTTATTCCGGGATTCTCATCAATACGGACGTGGGTAACCCAACCGCGCCATTGATTACGGCGCTTGGGAGATAAGCGAGTTTTACTAGGCTGGCGGGGGACGCATAACTTTGTCCGTCCATATAAGGGGATAAGGATCCACCTTTTCACCTAAGCTTTCTTCCTCCTTTGCCCATCCATTTCCGCGCACTCGAGCTCCAGCGCCCAAGTCCGCACATCCCACCTCAACCTTCTCCAACTATGTCTAGAGCGGGAGGCAAGTGGATGGCCTCCTCCGTCACGGAGGGGCACATCAAAAAGCTGCGGAAGGCCGGATACTTGTCCAGCGCCATCGCGCATCGGCTACCCGACAAGGGGCAGCTCATTCACACCCCCGGGCACCATGAGAGGGTGGTGTTCCTCACCCACTTCCTCCGCGGACTAGGTTTTCCACTTCACCCATTTGTCCGGGGGCTCATGTTCTACTACGGCCTGGATTTCCACGATCTGGCCCCGAACTTCATCCTCAACATCTCGGCGTTTATCGCCGTGTGCGAGGCCTTCCTCTGCATCCAGCCCCACTTCGGCTTATGGCTGAAGACCTTCAATGTCAAGCCGAAGGTAGTGGGCGGCCGCCAAGCGGAGTGCGGAGGCGCCATGGTTGGCAAGATGGCCAAAGTCCTATGGCTCAAGGGCTCCTTTGTGGAGACCATAAAGGGGTGGCAATCGGGGTGGTTCTACATCACCGAGCCGCGCGACTCTCAATGGGCGGCGGCCCCCGAATTCCGATCTGGCTCCCCACACGGCTCACGCCATGGAAAGAGACGGCCTGACGTGGGTGATTCGAAGAGCTGTCCGGACTCCAAACTGCGTCCCGAACTCGTGGACAAGAATCTCAAGCTTGTCAACAGAATCCAGTGATGCTCGTCGCCGGATTCTCCCATGCCAAAGAACGGGCCTTCAAATTGTGGGAGTTCGATCCGCACAGACAAGACCAGACTCTAAAAGGCTCTTCACACTACGTGCGAAGATGCCCGGAAAGGTGCTGTTCAAGGCGCCGAGGCTCCCACATCCGCCATCAAGATCATGGATTCAGCTCGCAGCGTCAAGCCAGCGAGGTAAGTTATTTTACCCTTTATGGGACTCTTTTTCATAGTTTGACTCTATGTGGGATCTAAAACTCCCTAACCTTTGACAGATCGGTTGAAGACGTCCGGACAGATTAACCGTCCGACCCCTTACCGTAAAAACCCAGACGCCTGATTAGCAGAGGCTGCTGGCTCCGGCACCTCACGTGGTGCCGGAGAAGAAGGCTAAGAAGGAGGCCACGGTAACTCGAAGGAGCTCCGGCGCCAGTCTTTGTCGGACTCATCGTCCGATGACTCGAGGCGGAATCCTCCTCTCAAGACGAGGAGGAGGAAAGAAGCCTCTCCCCGGGGAGAGAAGAAAAGGAAGGCTGCCCCGACTGGGGAGGCCGAAGGGTCCAAGAAAGGAAGGACCCTTCCTCCAGACTTCTCCACCAACGCCGACAACAACGAGGAGGAGTGGCCAACAAGGGCCAAGCCCCTGGCGAGATCGTAAGTGTCCGGACTCCCGAATAGTTCATGACTTTTTATTTGTCGCACAGTGTCTTCTAACACCGAATATGACCATGTAGCCCGCCCAACGACGAGCTCGCCGTTTCGTCGAGCGGCTCCCTGGGTTCGTCGGATGTGAATAGCACTTCACTTTCGACCGCCTCCTCTCCTCGTGTCGCCGACGGTGGAGTCCCAAAAGGGGCCCAGCCAGGAGGAGGTGGTCCTGGAGGCGCCGCAAGGCGACCTCTTGGAGTCTGGGCACAAACGGGGCGAAACCCCAGAGGGCTCTAAGTTCGGCCCTGTGCCGGACTCCATACCAGAACCTTCAGTGGTTCCGAAGTCCGGCAAGCGGCTCCTTCGTAAGAAGGGTAAGACTGCAACGCCGGTGACCTCCGTCCATCCGGAGGCACCGGATAGCTTGCTGGAGGCGCTTAACGGCGCCTCCATCGACGAGGAGCACCGCACTGTTATGAGTGTGGTGATCCAGAAAGTTCAGTCCGCCAAGAGCGGGCTGACTGAAGCATGTACCAGCCTTCTAACAGGCTTTGAGGTAAGTTTTAGAATATGTAAAAATATTACCGCATAGACAGTAGCCCCTGATGCTTAGTTTGGTGTTCGGAAAGAAAAGCCGGACTAAGGATCTAAAAAGATATACGCAGGAGTCTAACATAAGTATGTCAATATGCGAATGCAGGCTCACTGCCGACCTCTACCAGACCGATCATGGAGGTCCATGCATTGAAGCAGAGCCTCGAGCGGTCCGAGAACGAGCTCGGCCTTGCCAAGAAGCAGCTCGAGGACAGGGAAGGTAAGCAATACCTTATTAAAGAAATACCTTATAGAAAGGATTTGGTTGCAAAAAACGACGGGAATAACGTGGGTATTGTAGGGGCCACGAACGAGGTGGCGGCCCTGAAGGAAGCGGTGTCCGCGGCCAAAAGCAAAGCGGCCGCGGAGCGCACCGAGCGAGAGAAGCAGGAGGAGCGGGTGGCGGAGGTGCGGCAAGAGCTCCAGGCTCTCGTGGAAAAACACGGGAGGTTGGAGCGTGACTCGAAGACTCGAGAGTCCGAGCTCGCCTCGGCTCTTGAGAGTGCCAAAGCCGCTAAGGCCGAAGCCCAAAAAGCCCTCCAAGAAATTGAATCATTAAAGAAGATAGCGGCGAGTAAGGCATTATTTATGCAAAGAAAGCATGTGAAAGTGAAATACCTATTACTTACCCGAATCTGGAGCTCTCCAGGAGCATTCACAGATCTGCCCCATAGTGTGTCTGATGCTGCCGCGTTCTACTGCGCCAAAGAGGGGAGCTCGACGGAGAAGGTGTTCGTCTCGATGTCTGAGGCCGAACATCCGTGCCTGACCGACCGACCAAAGCAGCTGGTCGAGCTCCACAAGGTCGCCGAACAGGCCATGAAGGGCCTCATAGCTCGGTCAGGCCATTGGAAGCCATGCACAGGAGCTACTTCGGGCTAGTGCAGCCGGTGGTGGGCCTTTGTCCATGGATTGAAGTCATCAAGCGCTCCGTCTGCATTGAAGGTAACCGTCGGGCCCTTGCCCGTGCTAAAGTGCACTGGGGCAAGCTGGATGCGGAGAAGCTTGTGACGGACAGGCCACCGAAGGGCAAGGAGCATCGCAAGCCCGAAATGTACTATGAGGGCGTCCTGAAGGGTGCCCGCCGTATAGCGTATGAGTGCTCCAAAGATGTAACTTTTGAATAGACTCGCATTTGTTATCCTGTACGCTGAAAACTTGTTCATATGCGCTAAGCAACGCTTGTTAATTTAAAATATTATCTTATGTGCGGCCGTTTATCAAATTTGAGAGATGGCAAGTCGTTGGCTTCAGCCCCATGCCACGAGTCTTTGGAGTGTTCAGGATAAACTTGAGCGCTCTTGTTCCCATTCTTGGGTCCTTCGAGGGAGGCGCTCAACGCAACGAACAAGGCAACCGGACTATAGTGCTTGAACACTCTCACTTGGCCATAGAATTCTATAATTTTAAATTTCGGCGAAGCCCCTGGTATTCGGAAGACCGAGCTCGGGGCGCTATCCATGCCTTGGCCGGACAATGCCGACTCCTCGCTCTAAGCGGCATAAGTCTTTAGGGACCCAAAAAAACCTCTCGAACAGCGACCGGCTCTCGCCCTATCATGACGGTCAGTTTGAGCTTTCTCCACTGAGGTGCTCAACCCAGCTCAACTGGGGCACAATCGAAGTGGTTCTCCCAGCCCTACCTTAGCTGATATAATGGAATGTAAGGTACCAAAACATGGGAGCCGGGCAAACCCAACTATTGACCCAAGACATGATTCGGATCCGATGCATATAATGCTATAAGTTCGGGATGCCGCACTTGTGAAAGTGTTCGAACTTATCACACCATACTTTTGGGGTACTTAAGCCCCCGGTGTATTGGCCGTACCAAAGTGTACGGGTGCAACATGTCATGAAATGAACATATATATAGATAAAGAAAGGGGTGCAATAATAGGCAAATGCTATGTATTGTTTATTCAAAAAGGTACTGCAATGGAAGCGGAACGATACAAATAGTGCGATAAGCAAGGGATGGGACTATTTAACATGTCCCCCTCCAGGTAAGCTATGCATGGTATGTAAAACAGGTATAATGCTCGTAGTAGAGACCACCGGACACTCGGCGTAACTTTACGCTTCCTGGCTGTTGTATCGTGAGTTCGGCAATTCTAGTGCCGACGGGACTTCTGAAAACAGAGTCCCGAAAGTAAGAAAAAGAAGAAGAAAAGAATGACACAATCGGGGCCCCAGTGCGGTTGAGCCGCGTGCAGGCGTGCTGTGGTCGTGCCCTCCCTTATGCCCATGGTATCTCCAGAGCGTAGTTATGTACGCGTAGTAATCGCTTCAGGTTTCGCGAGGGCTGGGGTTGGGGCGGATTGCTACGCCTTTCCGGATCGTGCCGAGCGGTCTTGTTGTAGGTTACTCCGGCGCGGCAGCGGTGGTCGGACGCTTAATAACCGGACTTGAGAATTGCTGTGAGAGGCTGCTTTGCACCTCCGCCGCGAGGGCCGCCGTGTGCTCCTCCGTTCGGAGAGAGCGTTCGGTGTTTCCATTGACCGTGATTACTCCTTGAGGGCCTGGCATCTTGAGCTTAAGGTATGCGTAGTGCGGCACCGCATTGAACTTTGCAAATGCGGTGCGTCCAAGCAGTGCGTGATAGCCGCTGCGGAACGGGACTATGTCGAAGATTAACTCTTCGCTTCGGAAGTTACCCGGGGATCCGAAGACCACTTCGAGTGTAACTGAGCCTGTACAGTTGGCCTCTACACCTGGTATGACGCCTTTAAAGGTTGTATTTGTGGGTTTAATCCTTGAGGGGTCTATGCCCATTTTGCGACCGTATCCCGATAAAGCAGGTTCAGTTGCTACCGCCATCCATCGGGACTACGTGAGGTGAAATCCATCGATGATTGGGTCAAGAACCAATGCGGCGAATCCGCCGTGACGGATGCTAGTGGGGTGGTCCCTTCGATCAAAGGTGATCGGGCAGGAGGACCATGGGTTGAACTTCGGGGTGATTGGCTCCATCACATATACGTCCCTTAGTGCATGCTTCCGCTCCCTTTTGGGTATGTGGGTTGCATATATCAGGTTCACCGTCCGCACTTGTGGGGAGAAGCCCTTCTGTCCTCTATTGTTCGGCGGCCGGGGCTCCTCCTCGTCATCGCTATGCAGCCCCTTGTCATTGAGTTCGGCATTTAACTTGCCTGCCTGTTTAAAGACCCAACAATCCCTGTTGGTGTGGTTGGCTGGTTTTTCGGGGGTGCCATGTATTTGGCACGAGCGATTAGGGGTGTAAAGTGGTAGCGGATAATCCGAAATATCCGATATTCGTATTCGAGAAAATGCCTATTCGTATCCGAAACATCCGCATCCGAACCAAAATGGAAATGGAAATTATCCGTATCCGAATTTGTTAAACAAATAAAAAATAAAATATGGTAGGATATTTTGACACAAATATGGATATGGAAGTGGATATATCCGTATCCGAATAAGATTATAGGAGGTAAATTTCAAAATTCTAGACCCAATATTCCAATTATCCAACATAAAAGCCAAACAAGTAGTCAAATTTTAATCTTTATATGATTAAACTTATAAATTATTATGCATTACAATAGTATTTACTCATAAACCTATTTATCCTTGAATTATTGTTTGTCACAAGTTGATTATTTCAGGTCACATAGCTATCGACTAATTTACTTAAGCAATATGTTGATATTATTCAGATCCGCTCAATCAAGAAAATATCCGATACGTATCCGTATTCGAATAATATCCGAGCCGCATCCGTATCCGATAACATCCGTATTCGTATTCGTATTCGTTTTGAAAATATGAAAATGGAAGTGATAAGAGCACTATCCAGTCCGCATCCGATCTGTTTCCACCCCTACGAGCGATCAAGTATTCGGTCCAGATTGGACGGGCCCTGAATATTTCTTTTGAACGGCTTTTTCCGCTGACCGGGTTTAGAGCCTCTGAATCCGGCATTGACTGTCGTATCTTCAGAATTATCACCGTTAATGCGGCGCTTGTGCTTGTTGCGTGGCGTCGTGACATTGTTGTCCTTGGTATCCGAACTACCAGGGTTTTTGGTCAAGTTGTTGCTACGAGCTAGCCAGCTGTCCTCTCCCGTGCAAAAGCGGGTCATGAGCGTTGTGAGGGCTGCCATGGATTTTGGCTTTTCCTGTCCTAGGTGCCGGGCAAGCCACTCGTCATGGATGTTATGTTTGAAGGCCGCAAGGGCCTCTGCATCCGGACAGTCAACGATTTGATTTTTCTTGGTTAGGAACTGTGTCCGTAATTGTCCGGCCGATTCTTCAGCTGCTGAATTATGTGGCTGAGGTCATCGGCATCTGGTGGTCACTGCGTATGTGCCCTGGAAGTTATCAAGGAATGCGGCTTCGTGTCCTCCCAACAACCAATTGATTCTGGCGGCAAGCTGTTAAGCCAATGCCGAGCTGGTCCTTTGAGCTTGAGTGGGAGGTATTTGATGGCGTGTAGATCATCGCCGCAGGCCATGTGGATATGGAGGAGGTAGTCCTCGATCCAAACCGCAGGATCTGTTGTGACATCGTATGATTCGATGTTTACGGGTTTAAAACCCTCGGGGATTTGATGATCCATTACTTCGTCTGTAAAGCATAGTGGGTGTGCGGCGCCTCTGTATTGAGCTATATCACGATGCAGCTCAAATGAGCTTTGTCTACTGTGTTCGGCCCGGCCGGAATTGCTGTATCCGGCGTGACGGTTATCATCACGCGTCATGGGGCGCCCACGCGATCTGTAGATCGATCTTGTTTGTCTTGTCTTGTCCTCCAATATGTCTTGCAGGTCTGGCGCGTTTCCCCGTGCCTTGGTACTTTTCGAGCGACGCTGGAGTGCGGCTTGAATGGAGGGTCTAGAGGCCTCTGTCAGCGACCGCACGGGTGGCGATCGGCTGCATCATCTTGTTGGTGATGTAGGTTTGGGTGTTGCTTCTCTGATTGGGGTAGCAGCCTGTGTTTGGGGTATCTCTTGGAGGGCCGTTCGAGTTCATACTCTTCGGCTGAAAGGACTTCAGTCCATCTGTCAGCTAGCAGGTCTTGGTCAGCTCTAAGCTGCTGCTGCTTTTTCTTGAGGCTGCTTGCCGTGGCCATAAGCCTGCGTTTGTAACGCTCCTGTTCGGCGGGATCCTCAGGCACGACAAATTTGTCGTCGTCGAGGCTTGCCTCAGCTTCGGAGGGAGGCATATAATTATCGTCGTCCACCTCCACCGCCTCGCCGCTCTATCATGAGGGCTGGCTTCTCCCTCCTCTGTCTTGAATCCTGCTGGAGGGGTTGTCTTCGCACCTTGTCAGGGTGTTATTATCTCCGTGCGGAATCACCGTTTTCTTTGTGGCGGGATTTAGAGCGGCCACGACGTTGGCGCTTGGGCTGTTTCTTGGAGGGTCATCCTCCACTGTTCCATCGCCCTTCTCATCTTTTGGGATGTCCACCATGTATATGTCGTATGGCGAGGTGGCCTTCCGGTGCCTCAGAGGCGCTGGTTCTTGGTCGTCTCCAGCATCGCCGTCGTCCATACCGTCGATGTCTTGGTCGAAGTCGAGCATGTCGGTTAAATCATCGACAATGGCTACAAAGTGGGTGGTGGGTGGGCGTCGAATTTCTTCGTCGTCCGCATCCCAACCTTCCTGGCCGTAGTCCGGCCAGGGCTCTCCTGATAAAGAGAGGGACTTTAGTGAATTCAGGATGTCGCCAAAGGCGAGTCTTTGAAAAGATGTCCGCGATGAACTCCATGACCGGCGCCCAATCGGATTCGATTGGCGGGGCGGAGGGTTCGGGGTCCGTAGAGGAGTCCGGCACCTTGGAGTCACGGTCTTCGCAGCGACAGGGTTGGAGTTCGCTCAACCGTTGTTGAGATCGTAGCCCCGAGGCGGTGCCCAACCACTCGTCCTCGATCGAAGTCGGCTCCGAACTAAGGGTCGGAGCCGGACATCTTGACCTCTAGGGCACCTTTGTTAGGCGGCGAGCTAGATCGTGCCCATCGAGGACGGTCTTGGCGCTGCTTGGCTGCGGCTCGAATCCGTCGAAGATCAAGTCTCCGCGGATGTCGGCCGTGTAGTTCAAACTCCCAAATCTGACTGACGGCTAGAGGCGTAGCTTCGATCTGCTCGGATGGCCAAGTGAATTGGCCCGCGGCAAAGCCGCCCGAATCTGAAGATCTGTCCGGGAGAAAAGTCTCACCTGGATCTGCGTCGTTGTTGATGATCGAAGGAGCCATCGGGCCTAAGGATGACGACATACGGAGGAACTCTCAACGAAAGCACCAATGTCGGTGTCAAAACCGGCGGATCTCGGTAGGGGGTCCCGAATCGTATGCGTCTAGGCGGATGGTAACAGAGACAAGGGACACGATGTTTTACCTGTGTTCGGGCCCTCTCGATGGAGGTAATACCCTACTCTGCTTGATTAATATTGATGATATGGGTAGTACAAGAGTGGATCTACCACAAGATCGTAGAGGCTAAACCCTAGAAGCTAGCCTATGGTATGATTATTGTTAGATCCTCTGGACTAAAACCCTCCGGTTTATATAGACATCGGATAGGGTTAGGGTTACACAGAGTCGGTTACAATGGTAGGAGATCTACATATCCGTATCGCCAAGCTTGCCTTCCACGCCAAGGAAAGTCCCATCCGGACACGGGACGGAGTCTTCAATTTGTATCTTCGTAGTCCAGGAGTCCGGCCAAAGGTCATAGTTCGGCTATCCGGACACCCCCTAATCCAGGACTCCCTCACCGGGTATTACCTATTAATATATATAGGTAGAAAATGTTTCTAGGGATGTTAAATTATATATATAATGCTCTGAAAATGTTTAGAACAAATATATATTTAATTTAATATCAGTGGGCCTAATAAGGCGAAGAGGTGGAGAGAGATATGGGCCACAAAGGCCCATATGGAAGTTACGCCCCCTTTCCTATCAAAGGGGGCCGAATCCTATTTGGGTTGGGAGTTGGACTCCCCCCCCCTCAAGGCTGACACACCAAGGGGACTACTTCCCCTTTGGTGGATCCCCCTCCCTCCCCTCCAACCTATATATACTAGAGGATTTCTCCCTATTGACAACACAAGTTTTGGAGCCTCCTCTAGTTGATCTAGTTCTAGTTCTAGTTGGTCCTAGTTGACTAATTAGATCTAGACCTAGAAACCTCTAATCCTCATAATTAGAAGCCCAGTGTGGTTCTAATATCCTCCCTCTAATTCTCCGGTGACGATTAGCTCTGGACGGCGAAGCGCTGCCGGATCGTGAAGACCGTACGCTTGCAACCAAGTAGAGAGGTCGTGCTTTCGGTCTTCCATTCGAGGGATCATTCGAGGACGGTTAGCGGGATCATCATCAGTGTTCGAGGGACTTCAAGTATGATCTACACCGACCCGTCTACTTCCGCTGCACTCCGGAGTCGATAACGACCATTAATCACAACCCGTTATGCATCTTCATATTGTTCTTGGGTGCTCGTAAGTGCGAAAGTTTTTGTTTTCTACTACATTTCCCAACAGTGGCATCATGAGCAGGTTTATGAGTAGATGCAGGTTGCGATCTAGATCACATCTGATATGTGAGGGTTGATGTTCTTGCTATGCTTCCCATGAGTGTTGCTTGATTCAGTTCATTGGCGTAATGATGTAGTTTTGCTGCAAGGTTCTGACAATCGATCGGCTCTGGCTGTCGACGATCTGCTAACAGTTCCTTGGGATACATTATAACCGGGAATAGTGAATCGTTGAGTACACAAGAGGGTGCCATAGATGGATGATCTTCTAGGGGGTCACGCGTATTGACGAAGTATAGTGTGGGGGATGGCACTTTTAATTAAGTCTCTCTTTCACACAACCCGAAATTTAATATAGCATCAACAACATCGCTTTGTTGTGCTTGCGTAGGTAGCTAGTCTTAATTGATAAAAGTGGTTAACCACGTAAATAAAATTTTGCTAAAACTGGTTAGAGGATGTCTAACTTGGTTTTGCAGGGTTTGCATATGATGTGGTATAGCCTTCATCATGATAATGAGTTTATGTATGAGATGGTTATATGTTGTAATGTTAAGTGGCCTACGCATCATGGCATTATGGTCGAGCCACGAGATTGCCACCTTAATGTAAATATCATAGAGATAGGTTACGGTGATGATGGCAAGATGTACATAGAGGACCCGATGAGGAGAAGGTGTACTGGCGGCGGACGAGGAGCTATAATTTCGCATTCACGACGAGATTTCAGATTTTAGTGCCACGGAACATCCGAAATGGTCATCGCGACAAAATTTTACGAGATTGTTGCCACGACAATGTATTTGAAACAATTGCCTCGGTAACGAAATATTTGGCCATCATGTAGCTTCAACTGGAGATTGAAGACGACCATGGAGGACTCCCGGTGCCTAGGGCTATACCATATAAAGCTATTATGAATTGCCTGAGATGTCTATCCCTTTGTTATTTGCACCCTTTGATTGCGCGGTAGTCAATTATTACGGCGATCTCTCACAGTAAATATCAAGTTATAAGGTGATCTTCCTAGTGTTGCAACCATCTATAACACGTAGCGTTCCGGGGTGCGTCATGTACACATGAGTACAAACGGATCGTGAGGTGTAAGGAGGGGATGGTCAGACCTTGCATGCAGATAGCACTCGGTTGTCTTTTAAGTTCTAGTAGAATAGTTTTGAGCTTAGAGCACAAAGAATCGAAAGATGAACAAGAGTCATATGGAGATATGATCGGCAAAAGCTTGCCCACCGGTCAAAATTCTCGTCATCGGTGAAGTACACATTAATGGCTAAGAACTAGGCTTGGATCTTGAATCACTCACTATCAATTTTGAGAGATACTAATTTGAGTGGGAGCATAGTTATGTATTAATTAAGTTTAATAACTAGTGCAAATTAATTATGAACAATGTCTATGTGTACTTTGCATTATAGTTGTAGAACCTTTGTTGTTGAAATTGATTGGCTATTATTTATCTAGTTGAAACTTTATGTTTGAGAGGTTCGTCCTCTAAAAAGTGCCAAAGATTATGTCCTACTGCATGTTTACAGTACTCTCTTGCTAATGCTATGGATGACGAGACTTATGTCCTTCGATCCAAAAGCTAGAATTGCATTATGGTCTGCTTGCTTCCAAGAAACCCGAACTTCAAAATGTTTGAGATAGTTATGTGATATTCTTGGAACTGATTTTTTTTCAGAAACAAACAAAGTCTAAAAGATATGCGATATCTAAAGAAGTATTTTGTTTGCAAATTCTAGTGAAATGTTCAACTATATTTAAGACTGAAATGTGTAAGATCCGGAAGAAAGTCAGTCATGTGTTGACGGTGAAAACTTGTCGAGAAAGAATAAAACCAAATGATGTAATGATACTTACATGCCTAGGGAATTTCAGGGCTCACGCCACTCTTAGAGTTGTTGTTTCTTCTGAGAGTAAGAGAAATATTGAAGTAAAACTATAATAAGTAAAAGGCAAAAAGAAAAGAAGACTTGAATGTCCAGCTCAGGTACGAATGTCATAAAAGTTATGACATGCAAAGGTGGTTGGTCAAGTATAGTGTAGTTCTTCGGAGAAAAGGATCAAATTTTTTATCACTAATTCTTAGGTATTGTGGTTAAAATATTAATCACAAGGATATCGACTCGATTGCATATTATTGCAAATCGTTGCAAGAAACTTCGAACGGCCTAAATGACCAACAAATAATGAGGTCAAAATATTTTGATGGATTGTAAATGGTTACAGTATTTCTATTAGTGTATTTCCTATGTATTTATTATCATAATTCATTTTAGAGTTTTTGTACACTCTAGCCCACTGCATAGAAGTTGCAAGGAGGTTCTTCATGACAGAACAATAGTTTTTCGATGTTATGAAGGAGGTTGTCCATGACAGAACAATAGTTGTTCGATGTTATGAACAGAAGGGCATACTCTTATTGCGAATAAGATGTATATTATTAATATTGATAATAAATTTGAACATCCATAACACCGACGCTAAATGCCGTAAGACTAAAAGAATACCACATGTGTGTGGCACTGCATTTAGTCACATTGGAGAAACTAGCATGGGGAAATTTCATAGTGATGAATTTTTTAAGTCATTTGATTGAGAATCATCTAACACTTGCAAGTTTTGTCCAATTAGTGAAGTAAACTAAAATACCATTCAAGGGCCATAGAGAACGAGCAACAAAATAATTGGCAATATGCATATCGATGTGTGTAGTCCAATAAGTGTTGTTGCAAGCAATGGATTTATCTATCTTCAAGGATGACTCAAGTAGATGTTTATATTTACTAATTTAGACATAAACCTGGATCTTTTGAAGTGTATCAAAAGGTTTTTAGCAAGAAAATTATGTTTCTACAATTGAATTGCAGAAAAGAATATTTGAGTTGCAAATTTAGCAAATGTCTGATGAGCTATAAAAGAATTTTATAGCTTGCACCTCCTAGAAACACTATTGAGAGTAGATTGTTTTAAGTAGATGCAATCAAACTCTTTATGACATGGTGAGATCCAAGATGACATTAATTATTTCGCCAATATACTTTGAAAGTGATGCTTTAGAGACTGGCTTTTGCACTGAAAAAGGAGCGCCATCAAATATATTGAAATAAGTGCTACTTTGTAGGTTATCCCAAATAGTTGGGTATTCCTCTATCACTACGCCGAAGCAAAGTGTTTCCACAGAGTGCAGAAGTTTTGAAGAAAATGTTTTCTAGAAAAGAATGAGTGGGAGGACAGTGCAACTCGACAAGATTGCAAAGCTTCTACATAAGATATAGAGACTACGGTTGAACTTGCAGTTGAACTATATAGGTTGGGAAAATTCGTGCAGGCCTTTGTGGTATGCGAACAAAATATTGTTGGGTAAACAATGAACCTATCATTCACAAAGAAGCGTTGATGAGCCCTGACTCCGGAAATAGGCTATGTGCCAATATAATCCGAGAAAGTATCCATTCACATAATCCAAGCTTAGAACTTGATAAACCCTTCAAAAGACTTAGAGTCTAAAGAATAGTAATGGATCTATAAACTAACAAAGATAAAAATGTTTTATAATGCTTGAATTGTTACAAATAGTTTCAAGATCAAAGAATTGACTATGACGAGAGTGTCTGTTCATAGCAATACTTAAAGTCAGTTTGGGTTAAACTACCAACTAATAAATATTTCAATTATGAGATAAAATAGATGGATGTCAAGATGATTCCCATGAGATGGAAATAGAACCAAGGTTGTATGTTTGATACGATCCAAGGTAATTTTGTCGATCCAGAGGAGGCTAGTACGATCCTATAATGATATGAAGCAAGCATACTGGAGTTGGAATCTTTGTACTGATGAAATGATCAAATAAATTGATTTCATCAAGTAAAGTGAAGATGCTTGTATTTACAAGAAAGTAAGTGGGAGCATGATAATATTTCTAAACACTATATGTACATAACATATTGTTGATTGGAAGTTATGTAAATTTCTTGACACGGATTAAGACTTTATTGAAACTAGTTTTTAGTAAAATAGTTAGGCAATGAATAGTCTTGGTATTAAACATAATGATCTATGGAGATAGTAGTGTCTAATCGAACTTAGCCAAAATACATATTGACAGAATATTAAAGCAGTTTGTATGTAAAATGTCAAGAAGAGTTCTTATCGATGTCACATGGAAGGAGTCGGTATCCTCAAATACTGATGAGCGAAATATGATTTCAACCACACTTGTATTCCATGGTATGTAAACAAACAGATATTTCCAATACTCCAAGTTTGTAAGTAAAAGTTACTAGCATGGTCAAATTGTTGATCCTAGGACAACAATGCAAATGTCATTAAGGATAAACGACATGTTTATCACGCACGAAGAAAATGAAGAGATTGTTGTAAGGAGTTACATCAATGAAGGCTTTTTGTAAGTAGTATATCGATAAAATCTTCATCTGTGCTCCAAGTGATTTTTCGAGATTTCAACTTAAAAGTGATTTATGGTGGCACAGTAAGTTGAAATTGGTTCAAAAATTACTGTGGTGAATTGTCTAATAGTAGGCTAAGTATATTATTGCTTTAGAAGCAAAAACGAAGGGTGATGAATCAAAAGTTTATTTATGAACTTGGCATGGTTTCTAGATGATTGTATCATTGGAACACTATTCTTAATAGTGGTTGATACGTCTCCAACGTATCTATAATTTTTTATTGTTCCATGCTATTATATTTTCTGTTTTGGATGTTTTATATGCATTAATATGATATTTTATATGATTTTTGGGACTAACCTATTAACCTAGAGCCCAGTGCCAGTTTCTATTTTTCCTTGTTTTAAAGCTTCGCAGAAAAGAAATACCAAACGGAGTCCAAACGGAATAAAACTTTCACCATGATTTTTCTTGGACCAGAAGACACCCAGGAGACTTGGAGTGCAAGTCAGAGGAGCCTCGAGGCGGCCACAAGGGTGGAGGGTGCGCCCAGGGCGGTGCCCCCCCTCCCCCGACCTTGTGGGCTCCTCGTAGCTCCCCTGACCTAATTCTTCCTCCTATATATACTCTTATACCCCAAAAACATCCGGGGGAGCCACGAAACCACTTTTCCACCGCCGCAACCTTTTGTACCCATGAGATCCCATCTTGGGGCCTTTTTCTGGCATCCTGCTGGAAGGGGAATCGATCATGGAGGGATTCTACATCAACACCATTGCCTCTCCGATGAAACGTGAGTAGTTTACTTCAGACCTACGGGTCCATAGCTAGTAGCTAGATGGCTTCTTATCTCTCTTTGATTCTCAATACAAAGTTCTCCTCGATGTTCTTGGAGATCTATTCGATGTAATACTCTTTTGCGGTGTGTTTGTCGAGATCCGTTGAATTGTGGATTTATGATCAGCTTATCTATGAATAGTATTTGAATCTCCTCTGAATTCTTATATGCATGATTTTATATCTTTGCAAGTCTCTTCGAATATCGATTTGGTTTTGCCAACTATATTGGTTTTTCATGCAACGGAAGAAGTGCTTAGCTTTGGGTTCAATCTTGCGATGTCCTTTCCCAGTGACAGCAAGGGTAGCAAGGCACGTATTGTATTGTTGCCATCGAGGATAAAAAGATGGGGTTTTCATCATATTGCTTGAGTTAATCCCGCTACATCATGTCATCTTGCTTAATGCGTTACTCTGCTCTTATGAACTTCATACTCTAGATGTAGGCAGGAGTCGGTCGATGCGTGGAGTAATAGTAGTAGATGCAGAATCGTTTCGGTCTACTTGACACAGACGTGATGCCTATATTCATGATCATTGCCTTAGATATCGTCATAACTTTGCATTTTCCTATCAATTGCTCGGTAGTAATTTGTTCACCCATCGTAATAATTTCTTTCTTGAGAGAAGCCTCTAGCGAAACCTATGGCCCCCGAGTCTATTTTACATCATATTAGTTTCCCATCAAATTGCCAATTTCGGTCGCTGTTCTTTTACTTTACAATCTTTTACTTCCTGTTTCATATACCAAAAATATTACTTTACCGTTTATCATCTCTATCATATCTCACTTTGCGAATAACCATGAAGGGATTGACAACCCCTTTGTTGTGTTGGTTGCAAGTTGGTGTTTGTCTGTGCAGGTATTCGGTGGCTTGTTGTGTAGTCTCCTACTGGATTGATACCTTGGTTCTAAAAACTAAGGAAAATACTTACACTCCTTTGCTGCATCACCCTTTCCTCTTCAAGGGAAAAACCAACGCAAGCTCAAGAGGTAGCAAGAAGGATTTAAAAGCTGTTCTTGGGGAGATCTACGCCAAGCCAAGACGTACCAAGTACCCGTCATAAACTCTCATCCCTCGCATTACACTATTCGCCATTAGCCTCTCGTTTTCCTCTCCCCCACTTCTAAAATGATTTTCGAAAAGATTCGCCTTTTCTTCGCCCCTCTTTCGTTCCTCTTCTTCGTTTTGCCTTTTGTGTGCTTATCTTGCTTCGATGGCTAGTCCTCATATCCTTGTTAGCACTCCCGATAATGAGGTTCTCAACTTTAAACAAAGGAAAGGAGAGAATTTAAAAGATGATTGGTATAGAATTTGCAATGCTCAAAATAGATCTACTCGAAAGCAATCTACTTCCATTCTTCTTTGCAATTTTTACGTAAGTATTACTCCTTGGAATAGATATGTTTTAGATACCATTACTGGGGGGAATTTCTTGGGGAGACACACTTTCGACTCTTACAGTGCCATGATAGATTTGCTAGGTCCGCCACCTCTTCTAGTTAATGGAATTGTTTTAACCTTGGAACATGTAATGCAAAGATTGGATATTATTGAAAATAAAATTGCTACCATGGAATTGATGGAAAAATTGGATAAAAAGATTCATAATCAGATTACTCAATATGGATCTAAGGTAGGAGTTTCCCTAAAGAACCTTAAGGAAAAGGAACCCATAGTTAATGAAAAAATAGATCAATATTCTACTAGAATTGGCAAACTAGAGGATATTATTACCAACTTGGGTTCTGCTTTTTCCTCCGTTAAAACTACTCCAAATCTTCCTCCTAAGATTGCCAATCTTACTTATGTTCCTAAAAATAAGGGCGAATCTTATAGTAAAAATAATGAAGATCTCAAATCAATTAGTGTTCACCCCAATTTTCTCGATATTATTAAGGAACATATTGTCATGTATGAATCTCTTGATTTCTTGCCTGGGAGTTTGATCAGTTATAAAACTAAAGAATCTCCTAAGAACCATGGGTGTGTAATTGAATAATTGAATGCCAAAGACGATTATACTTAGATCTATTCGTGTTTTTATGCCTAGCTAGGGGCGTTAAACAATAGCGCTTGTTGGGAGGCAACCCAATTTTATTTTTGTTCTTGCTTTTTAGGTCCTGTTTTGCTTTGAATAAATCATCTAGCCTCTGGTTAGATGTGGTTTTGTGTTTTAATTAGTGTGTTTGCCAAGTAAGACCTATGGGATAACCTACGGTGTTAGTTAATTTGATCTTCCTGGAAAACAGAAACTTTTGCGCTCTCAGAAACAATTCTTATTTTTAGCAGGAGTGTGATAAAATACGGATTACTTTTATAGAAAATTAATAAACAAATTATCTAGGATTTCCTATTTTCTCAGGATTTTTGGGGTTACATAAGTATTCAAAATATTCAGATTGCTACAGACTGTTCTGTTTTTGACAGATTCTGTTTTTCGCATGTTGTTTGCTTATTTTGATGCATCTATGGCTAGTATCGGGGGGTATGAACAATTAAAAAGTTGGAATACAGTAGATATTACACAAATATAAATAAATAATGAGTTCACAACAGTACCAAAATTGGTGATTTATTTTCTTATACTAACGGAGCTTACGAGATTTTTTGTTGGAGTTTTGCGTTGTGAAGTTTTCAAGTTTTGGGTAAGGATTTGATGGACTATGGAATAAGGAGTGGCAACATCCTAAACTTGGGGATGCCCAAAGCACCCCAAGGTAATATTCAAGGATGTCAAAAAGCCTAAGCTTGGGGATGTGTGACGCCCGGATAATCAAGCTACAATAAACCTCTGCTAAAGATGCCACGTCACCTCTGTTACTGTTGCTAATCTCGCGTTAGTTCGAAACCGGTTTGAGTCCAAATTAAAAAAATCAAACAAACAATAAGAGTTTTCAAATGTCAAAACTAAAATGTTCTAGAAGTGACAAATAAATCATATGTAATATTGGTGAAGAAGCCAAGTCTTTATAAAATGTTTAAATGAACTAAACTAATTAAAATAGTAGCTAAAACCATTATTTAAATGCCTTTCGTATTTTGTAGAATATTAAACTATATTATTTTGGGATGAAACATTTTGTGGTTGTGACATAATTTGTAACAACAATTTAGGTACCACTTTGGTATTTATTGAAACTAAAATAAATTGGAAGTTAAAAGAAAACAGGAAATAAAGAAAAGAAAAGAAAATACATAAAAAAGAGACAGATGCAAGAAGCCTCCCTTCCCCCACTGGGCTTCGGCCTAACTAGCCTCTGGGCCACCAGGCCGGCCCACCCCACTCCCCATGTCCTCCCCTGTCGGCCGAAACCCTAGGGCAACCACTCCCACTCCCCCCACGACGCCACTCCCTCTCCCCTCCCGATCCAATCGGGATCGAGGCGAACTCCCCCCCCCACTCCTCTCCCCCTCTCCCGATCCGATCTGGGGGCGGGATCGAACCCCAGCCGGCCTCTGCCCCAGCCGCTTCGACGGCGCCGCCACCCGGTGCTGCCCAGCGCCGCTTCGCCGTTGCTCGCCGCCAACCCCATCACTGGTGTTGCCCCGGATCTTGTCGTCGTCGCGTCCGCCGTGGCTCCCAGCGAGTCGCGACCAGCACGCCTTGCGCCGAGGGCTGCCCGTCGCCGCCACGCCGTCTCCATCGCCTCGGAGCTAACGACCTCCCGCCTCGTCACCTCCCGACCGGAGCCGCCGCTCGCCGCACCGTCGCTACCTCGCCGGCGCCTCATCCCCGCCGGCCTTCTTCCTCTTCGTCGGCGTCCCCATCAACCCCCACGAGCCCCGCTGCCCCGTCCCTGCTCCTCGATGTGAGCCTCGCCTTCTCCCCTTCTCCCCATCTGTCGTCGGCGACCCGCATCTCGTCCTGCACTCGTCGCGCCCTTGCCTTCCTCTGCCTGTGCCGGCCGCGCCCTTGGACGCGCCTCTGCGCGCGAGGCCGCGCCCCGAACGAACCGTCCGCACCGCATACCCGTGGTCGCGCCCATGTTAAGCTGCTGCCATCCTCGGCGCCACCGTCATTGCCGGCGCGCTTGCCTGACCCGCACCACCGTGGCCTCGCCCGTGACCACGCTTGGTGCCATCCCGCCGGCCGACCGGTGACCCGCCTCGTCGGTGCCACGCGGGACGGCGCCTAAACCGTGGCACCCACACGGCGCCCGTCGGCTCGCTTCAGTCTGCCCGTCGGTGCCGCGCCACACCCAGCGACCTGTGCCCGCTAAGGGCCCTATGGGCCTATGACAGATAGGGCCCACGCCCAGAACATATTAAAAAATAAATAATAATAAATAAAAATAGAAATAATTAATTTAAGAAATAATCAACTTAATTAATTGTGATTAATTAAATTAACCTACTAATTAAACTAATTACACATTAGTTACCTAATTAACTGATACATTAATTAGTTAATTTAGTAGTCAATGACAATGGGGCCCACCCCTAATTCATATTAATTAGGATAACTAAATTGTTTAATTAAAATGTGTCAGCGGCGGTGGGACCCACACTGTCAGGTTGACCGATCAACCCTGTTGACTGTCGACATCGACATGACATCATGCGATGTCATAAATCCATTTTCGAATTAATTTAAATAATTAATTAAAGTCCATATATTAATAAACTCTTTAGAAAATCATATCTTTTAATCCGTAACTCGGATTAAAATATTTTCAACATGAAAGTTGCTCAGAACGACGAGACGATTCCGGATACGCAACCCGTTCGTCCGCCACACACCCCTAACCTATCGAACTCGCAACTTTCCCCCTCCGGCTCCTCTGCCCGAAAACGCGAAACACCGGGAATACTTTCCCGGATGTTTCCCCCCTTAACCGGTACCACCTCATACCACGTTAGGGCACGCCTAGCATCGTTACTTGTCTTGTCATGCATCGATATGCATCTGTTTACATGGTATTCATTGTTTCTTTCCCCCTCTTCTCTCCGGTAGACTACGAGACCGACGCTGCTGCTGCCCAGTTCGACTACGGAGTTGACGACCCCTCTCTCTTGCCAGAGCAACCAGGCAAGACCCCCCCCCTTGATCACCAGATATCGCCTAGTCTACTCTATACTGCTTGCATTAGAGTAGTGTAGCATGTTACTGCTTTCTGTTATACCTATCCTGATGCATAGCCTGTCCTTGTTACTACTGTTGATAACTTTACCTGCAATCCTACATGCTTAGTATAGGATGCTAGTATATTCATCGGTGGCCCTACATTCTTGTCCGTCTGCTGTGCTATACTATCGGGTCGTGATCACTCGGGAGGTGATCACGGGTATATACTATATACTTATACATGATGCATGTGGAGACTAAAGTCGAATTAATTTGGTGGAGCACCCGCGAGTGGATCTTTGTGGCGGAGCGGCAGGCAGGTTGAGACCGCCTAGGAGAGAGGTGGGCCTGGCCTGCTTCGGCGTTAGCGGATACTTAACACGCTTAACGAGATCTTGGTATTTGATCTGAGTTGGCTCTGAGCCTATACACACTAACCATCTACGTGGGAGTAGTTATGGGTATCCGGCGTCGTGGTATCGGCCGAAGCACTTCGTGGCCTTGCCGGTGAGTGGCGCGCGGATTGGAACGTAAGCCTGCTCTTGTATTAAGGGGCTAGTTACGCTTCCGGGCGTCATAACGTGCAGGTGTGCTCAGGCGATGGGCCCAGACCCTGGCGCTTAGGTTTAGACCGGCGTCTGGCCTCTCTGTTGAGCCTAGGTGGGGCTGTGGCGTGTTGATCTTCCGCGGCGGGCATGACCCAGAAAGTGTGTCGGCCAAATGGGATCAAGCGTGTTGGGTAAGTTGGTGCAGCCTGCAGGAAGTTAATCTATTCGAATAGCCGTGATCTTGATAACAGGGCGACTTGGAGTTGTACCTTGACCTTATGACAACTAGAACCGGATACTTGATAAAACACACCCTTCCAAGTGCCAGATACAACCGGTGGTCGCTCTCTCTCAGGGATACGAGGAGGGGATCGCCGGGTAGGATTATTGCTATGTGATGTTACTTGGAGGACTTCAACCTACCCTCTCCTACCTGTTGCAAGACGAAGGTGACCGAGCGTAGTCTTCGATAAGACTAGCTATCCCCTCTTATTCGGCATTCTGCAGCTTCAGTCCTTGATATGGCCCTTTACACATATATCCATGCATATGTAGCGTAGCTCCTTGCTTGCGAGTACTTTGGATGAGTACTCACGGTTGCATTGCTTCCCCTTTTCCCCTATCTCTACTCGAATGCTGCGACCAGACGATGGAGCCCAGGAGCCAGACGCCACCGTCGATGACGACTACTACACCGGAGGTGCCTACTACTATGTGCAGCACTGATGACGACCGAGGAGTAGTTAGGAGGATCCCGAGCAGGAGGCCTGCGCCTCTTTCAATCTGCATCCCGGTTGTGCTAGCCTTCTTAAGGCAAACTTGTTTAACTTATGTCCGTACTCAGATATTGTTGCTTCCGCTGACTCGTCTATGATCGAGCACTTGTATTCGAGCCCTCGAGGCCCTCGGCTTGTATTATGATGCTTGCATGACTTTTTTTGTAGAGTTGTGTTGTGATATCTTCCGTGAGTCCTTGATCTTGATCGTACACATTTGCGTGCATGATTAGTGTACGATTGAATCGAAGTGTCACAAGTTGGTATCGAGTCATTGCTGTAGGAATCCCCTTCCACACTCCTTGGCCGAAGTCGAGTCTAGACATTACAAAAACTTTTACTAACTTGGCGGTGTGCCTTACGGGCCCACGTCGCCATCGGGTGGTACTAGGATCTTTTACTTCTCGACCTTTACTCTGGGACTCTGATCTCTCCTCTATTCGGGTAAATGAATTTTACTAAATCTAACATTAAGATCTCGTTATCACTTTCACCCGGAGAGCCCCTTATTACTGATGATCGTCTGCTGCACTGTAAGACCACGAAGATGCTCTCCGTTGTTAACTCAAGAACTTGTGTTCATCGCGTTTGCAATTCCCCTTCCACCGTAAACCCTTATGGATAACTACTTGCAGTTGTTATTCTTACCTTCATCCCCAGTTGGTCTTGTTATTACAAGATACCCTGAAAAACTCGTCGTTGTTTTGATAATCCTTTGAGCTTACTGCCTTGCTGTTCTTTGTCACCTGAATACCCCTACGGTTAATTCTCGCACTTATCGAGTATCCGCTCATCCCTTGTTGTTCATGTGTTTCACAATGATCTTCGAAATACTATTCAATCCTCCAAAAATCCTTAGTAGCTTATTGCTCTGCAATACTTGTCTGCTTACATTATGGATGCTCCCATATCACTAGCAATATTCATTAGTATCTTTTGACACCGTCATTTTGATCCTATTGATCACATGTGTCTTGACGCACACAATCATCTATCAACCCTTCTAAATTATCTTTCACCTTTCGGGCGTCATTTTGAACATGAGTTGGTTCTCGACCAAACTATTTGTCGTCAATTGTGCCTCTGGTCTATACAACTTATCCATCCTTGATCAGAGCGTCTGCTTCTGATCCTTTGTTTTGGAAATCATAATTCCTTGGTTAATCTAAGCATCGAATTATTCCGATGTTCTGTAATATGATGCTCGTGCATTCTTTCTTCCTCTGATGGAGTACCGATACTCACATTAGCTCCGTTGTGTATCACCCGGTCCATTTTTGGATTGTTATCCGATAGTGTCCTTCATATTCAATCACCTTGTGAGTTCTTCCCCTGATACATAGTGCCTCCGGTAAATTGTATCATCTGCTTGGCCAACCATGCTCTACTTTCGAGCTGGTGGTATTTACTATTGAAGCTTGTGGTATATGTTTCCACGATACCCTGACGGGTTGAACCTATGCCTTCCTTTATATGTGTGAACTCGGAAGTTTCCACGAGTCATACTCATCTGGTATTTCACCAGGTAAAACTTTCAACACTAATGCCTTTATCAAAGCGAGAAGTGAATGGAAGGTTATACATTGAAGAAGTGGGAGTCGACCTTGAAATTTGTGTTCATGCCCATGGACACGATGTAGATCCTATCATGGAAGCTTCTTGTAATAATAACTTTTCCTTGTTATAGTATCATCTAGTATCTGTGAATTGATCTTTTGCAATCGTGGATCCGGCCATGTTCTCCTTTTAAATACCATTTCTTGGACAAGTTGCAGTACTTGTCTTCTGCAGATCATTGCACCTGTCCAACCTTTACTTTGCTCTACCGTTGAGTATTAAACTCTGGTATCTCAAGAATATCATGGGACTGCATAACTTATTATGGGTTCTTCATCAACTATTATTTCTCACTGATTCCAATTTTCTCGGGTTCTGGGTTGTCGTCAACCGGGAACAACGATTCCACATTTTGGTTCGATAACCCTAAGTAATTTTCGTTGCTTACGAGTTTATTAATCCTTTAAGTCTTTCCTAGCCTGATCGGCTAAATTTTAACCGTGCTACCTGGTCCTCCTTTTCGGAGCACAATTTTCGATGATGAGCTAAACTTACGTCGATCTTCCTCGTCATATCAGTTCGCCTTGAACAACAAGCTTGATTTCAAGTTTGTGCCCTACCCATGGTTCCAATAACCTTCCGCTTCATTATTCCTTTGACTTGATGTCGTCACTGTTTGATTACATCTTCATGAAATCTCTCGACAAATGTGTCGTGATCATCATCAACCTTATGAGCTCTTCCAGGATATCAATTGAGTTCATGATGAGAAATACCATCCTTGCCCCTAATGATTTGTGTTACCTTTGACCACTTATTTGCCTTCCGTTCAACACAAACTTGTTCGTGTTTTGAGTTATACCTTGAGATCCCTACTATCCAAAGCATTTGTTCTTCCTTACCTTGGAGTATTACCATCTCTTAATATCAAGGATGTGGTGAGGATTGCTCCACCTCTTAAGAAATTCTTGGTATAGTGATACTTCTCACCATCACCATTCTTTCTTGGTCCTCTGTTGATTCCAACCGGGGTACCAACAAGTGAACTATGCTGTTTGGATTCTGCCCTTCTAGCAACCCTATTGCTTTGAAGTTAATGGTCGGCCATTCATTCTTGGACTATTGATTATTGAATCACCATTCTGACATTGGTCATGCAGCCCAACCCATATTTCGGGCGCACCTTTCAACCAATGTTTAATTGAGTATGTTGTCCTCGAGCATGCTTCATTATGTCATTTGATCTGACAAATGCTATCTCCTTATCCACATAATTGAGGAGATGCATCTTTTTGGATACCTCGTTGAATTATCGCTGAGCCCATCAGCCACCTCCTCATTCTCACCTTGGTTTAATGATGAACTGTTGCTTCAAGAACCCGCTCACATAGTTCATTCCCTGAGAATCTTGAAATGTCATTCGTCTATTTGTGTTGCACCTTTTCTTCTCGGACATCCACGAGTCCGAGGTATCATGACCCCAATCGGTTCTGAATCTCGGTCAGATATGATGGTTGGGACAACTTTCCGAGAGTTATGATGTTGATCCTTTGGTGACCCGGTAACCTGATGTCATGCCTAGCACCCCCCCCCCCTGACTGGAGGACCTAGTGTTATAGTTTTCCTTCCAGCAAGGCTATCCATTCTTCCATGAAGGAACTGTAAGACTTATTCTACAAGTTGTTCCTGATGAATCCTTTGTATACCCAAAGTTTGACCTTTGCTTGAAGAACATGTCAATGCTATCCCGAAGCATGTCTGTGGTACTTTGATTTTCAACATGAACATTTGAAGCCCAATGCTAAATGTTTCTTGCTCAATTATCCAAACACCGCTGTATGGGTAATGTCATGAAATTTCTCTCCCCTACCTGAAAAGATTTCTACATTATATCCTGTCATGGATATCATGCTCTGCTTGTCCTCCGGAAGGATATGCCCTTGAATTATGTGCTTTAACACATTTTTCTTCCATTGTTTTGATTAAATCTGATAACCACTTTTCCTTTCCATTGGTTTGTTAAACCTTCTTGTGATCTATATTATATAAGAGGTAATATTTCCCTGCTTATGTAAACACCTCGTTGTACAATTCTCGGCCAAGAAGACCACTGTTACTATTGTTGATGACATCTCGGTAACCACCGATGGACGAGAACTTTGCCTACTGGTCCGCCTCGTTCAACGAGCAGGAAAATGGTTCTCTTCGTCCCTCGCCCTTGGTACCGATATTGTTGCCAACATAACTGATAGGCTATCCTCCTCGACAGGCCTTGCTTACACGGTGCAAGACATTACGCCCTTCCTACTTAACCCACATGGTGGGCCCATAACCCACAGTTTCACGGGATCGAAACCTGACCCACCTGTACAACCACATTTCTAATGGTTATTCCCCATGCTTGGCTTTGTATTTAATTCACGGGCCACCTTCCGAGTGCTCTATTACAGTATCGGGGCTATACTTGCTCTCGCTACTCAACCCCTTTCTCACTCTGGTTCAGACTTCGAGCATCTATCTATCCGCTTGGAACCTCTTATTGTAACTTCGTACCTTACTCTCGATGTATTTTATATGTTCAACTCGAGAGATAATCTTATGCTCATTCATGGGTTAACCCCAGATTGTTCCCCTCATAAGCATTATGTCGTAGCCGAGTTGTCCCTTACCTATTCGTAAGTACGTTGGAGTTCCCGAAGAAAAGGACGACTTCACCATGATGACCTGAAGCAGAGAAATAAAGACGTCAATGTAAGGGATCGACCTCTTCGGGAAGAGCAACCAAGGATGAGAAGATCCGTTAGAATTTCGTAACTAGACCTTCCCCCCCTTCTCTACCTCTTAAATCTCAGGACGAGATTTCTTGTAGTGGAGGAGAATTGTGACGCCCGGATAATCAAGCTACAATAAACCTCTGCTAAAGATGCCACGTCACCTCTGTTACTGTTGCTAATCTCGCGTTAGTTCGAAACCGGTTTGAGTCCAAATTAAAAAAATCAAACAAACAATAAGAGTTTTCAAATGTCAAAACTAAAATGTTCTAGAAGTGACAAATAAATCATATGTAATATTGGTGAAGAAGCCAAGCCTTTATAAAATGTTTAAATGAACTAAACTAATTAAAAGCAGTAGCTAAAACCATTATTTAAATGCCTTTCGTATTTTGTAGAATATTAAACTATATTATTTTGGGATGAAACATTTTGTGGTTGTGACATAATTTGTAACAACAATTTAGGTGCCACTTTGGTATTTATTGAAACTAAAATAAATTGGAAGTTAAAAGAAAACAGAAATAAATAAAAGAAAAGAAAATACATAAAAGAGACAGATGCAAGAAGCCTCCCTTCCCCAGGCTTCAAATTTAACTAGCCTCCTGGGCCACCAGGCCGGCCCACCCCACTCCCCATGTCCTCCCCTGTCGGCCGAAACCCTAGGGCAACCACTCCCACTCCCCCCACGACGCCACTCCCTCTCCCCTCCCGATCCAATCGGGATCGAGGCGAACTCCCCCCCCCCCACTCCTCTCCCCCTCTCCCGATCCGATCTGGGGGCGGGATCGAACCCCCAGCGCCCGGCCTCTGCCCCAGCCTTGCCCGACGCGCCCCGCCACCAGTCTTTGCCCGGCCGCTCGCCGTTGCTCACCGCCCCCGACCCCATCATTGGTGCCGTCCGGACCGCCGTCGTCGCGTCATGCCGTGGCTCCCAGCGGGAGCCGCGACCCAGCACGCCTTGCGCAAGGGCTGCCGTCGCCGCCACGCCGTCTCCATCGCCTCGGAGCCAACGACCTCCCCGCCTCGTCACCTCCCCGACCCCGGAGGCCGCCGCTCGCCGCCCCACCGTCACTACCTCGCCGGCGCCTCATCCCCGCCGGCCTTCTTCCTCTTCGTCGGCGTCCCCATCAACCCCCCCGAGCCCGCTGCCCGTCCTGCTCCTCGATGTGAGCCTCGCCTTCTCCCCTTCTACCTATCGTTGCCGGCGACCGCATCTCGTCACTGTCGTCGCGCCCTTGCCTTCCTCTGCTGTCTGCGGCGCGCCCTTGGGCCGCGCCTCTGTAGGCCGCGCCCCGAACGAACCGTCTGCACCGCACACCCGTGGTCGTGCCCATGTTAAGTTGCTGCCACTGCCCGGCGCCGCCCCGTCCGCTGCCGGCGCCGCTTGCCACAGCCCCGCACCACCGTGGCCTCGCCCGCTGACCACGCTTGGTGCCATCCCGCTCAGCCGACCGGTGACCCCACCTCGTCGGTGCCACGCTGCCAGCGCCAACGGCACCCCAGCACCCACACGGCGCCCCGTCGGCTCCGCTCGGGTCTGCCCCGTCGGGTGCCCGCGCCCACACCCAGCGACCTGTGCCCGCTAAGGGCCCTATGGGCCTATGACAGATAGGGCCCACGCCCAGAACATATTAAAAAATAAATAATAATAAATAAAAATAGAAATAATTAATTTAGGAAATAATCAAATTAATTAATTGTGATTAATTAAATTAACCTACTAATTAAACTAATTACACATTAGTTACCTAATTAACTTTGATCATTAATTAGTTAATTTAGTAGTCAATGACAGTGGGGCCCACCCCCCTAATTCATATTAATTAGGATAACTAAATTGTTTAATTAAAATGTGTCACTGACAGGTGGGACCCACCTGTCAGGTTGACCAGTCAACCCTGTTGACTGCTGACGTCAGCATGACATCATGCTGATGTCATAAATCCATTTTCGAATTAATTTAAATAATTAATTAAATTCCAGAAATTAATAAACTCTTTAGAAAATCATATCTTTTAATCCGTAACTCGGATTAAAATATTTTCAACATGAAAGTTGCTCAGAACGACGAGACGATTCCGGATACGCAACCCGTTCGTCCGCCACACCCACCTAACCTATCGAACTCGCAACTTTCCCCCTCCGGCTCCTTTGCCCGAGAACGCGAAACACCGGGAATACTTTCCCGGATGTTTCCCCCCTTAACCGGTACCACCTCATACCACGTTAGGGCACGCCTAGCATCGTTACTTGTCTTGTCATGCATCGATATGCATCTGTTTACATGGTATTCATTGTTTCTTTCCCCTCTTCTCTCCGTAGACTACGAGACCGTGACGCTGCTGCCCGATTCGACTACGGAGTTGGCGACCCTCTCTCTTGCCAGAGCAACCAGGCAAGCCCCCCTTGATCACCGGATATCGCCTATTCTACTCTATCTTGCTTGCATTAGAGTAGTGTAGCATGTTCTTGCTTTACATTATACCTATCCCGATGCATAGCACATCCTTGTTACTCTTGTTGATACCTTTACACGCAATCCTATATGCTTAGTATAGGATGCTAGTATATTCATCGATGGCCCTACATTCTTGTCCGTCTGGCTGCTATACTATCGGGCCGTGATCACTCGGGAGGTGATCACGGGTATATACTATATACTTATACATGATGCATGTGGGGACTAAAGTCGGGTCGGTGGTGGAGCACCCATGAGTGGATCTTTGTGGCGGGCGACAGGCAGGTTGAGACCGCCTAGGAGAGAGGTGGGCACTGCCCTGCTCGGGCGTTCGCGGATACTTAACACGCTTAACGAGATCTTGGTATTTGATCTGAGTTGGCTCTGAGCCTATACGCACTAACCATCTACGTGGGAGTAGTTATGGGTATCCGGCGTCGTGGTATCGGCGAAGCACGCCGTGGCGCCCGGCCCGAGTGGCGGCGCCACGGATTGGAACGTAAGCCTGCTCTTGTATTAAGGGGCTAGTTACGCTTCCGGCGTCACATAGCGTGCAGGTGTGCTTTCGAGGCGATGGGCCCGGACCCCTCTGGCGCTTAGGTTTAGACCGGCGTCTTTGGCCTCTCTGTTGAGCCTAGGTGGGGCTGCGGCGTGTTGATATTCATGACGGGCATGATCCAGAAAGTGTGTCGGCCAAATGGGATCAAGCGTGTTGGGTAAGTTGGTGCAGCCCTGCGAAGTTAATCTATTCGAATAGCCGTGATCTTGATAACAGGGCGACTTGGAGTTGTACCTTGACCTTATGACAACTAGAACCGGATACTTGATAAAACACACCTTCCAAGTGCGGATACAACCGGTGGTCGCTCTCTCGGGGATACGAGGAGGGGATCGCCGGGTAGGATTATTGCTATGTGATGTTACTTGGAGGACTTCAACCTACCCTCTTCTACATTGCAAGACGAAGGTGACCAGAAGCATAGTCTTCGATAAGACTAGCTATCCCCCTCTTATTCTGGCATTCTGCAGTTCAGTCCACTGATATGGCCCTTTACACATATATCCATGCATATGTAGAGTAGCTCCTTGCTTGCGAGTACTTTGGATGAGTACTCACGGTTGCATTGTTTCCCCCTTTTCCCCCTATCTCTACTCGATTGCTGCAACTGCACGATGGAGCCTGTGAGCTGACGCCACCGTCGATGGCGACTACTACACCGGAGGTGCCTACTACTACGCAGCCAAACATGACGCACCAGAGCAGCTTGGGAGGATCCCAGGCAGGAGGCCTGCGCCTCTTTCGATCTGTATCCCAGTTTGTGCTAGCCTTCTTAAGGCAAACTTGTTTAACTTATGTCTGTACTCAGATATTGTTGCTTCCGATGACTCGTCTATGATCGAGCACTTGTATTCGAGCCCTCGAGGCCCCTGGCTTGTATTATGATGCTTGCATGACTTGTTTTTTGTAGAGTTGTGTTGTGATATCTTCCCGTGAGTCCTTGATCTTGATCGTACACATTTGCGTGCATGATTAGTGTACGATTGAACCGGGGGCGTCACAGGATGCCCCGGGAAGGCATCCCCTCTTTCGTCTTCATCTATCGGTAACTTTACTTGAGGCTATATTTTTATTCACCACATGATATCTGTTTTGCTTGGAGCGTCTTGTATGATTTGAGTCTTTGCTTTTTAGTTTGCCAAAATCATCCTTGTTGTACACACATTTTGAGAGAGACACACATGAATCATGATTTATTAGAATGCTCTATGTGCTTCACTTATATCTTTTGAGCTAGGCAAAATTTGCTCTAGTGCTTCACTTATATCTTTTTAGAGCACGACGGTGGTTCTATTTTATAGAAATTGATGAACTCTCGTGCTTCACTTATATTATTTTGAGAGTCTCTAAACAGCATGGTAATTTGCTTTGGTTATAAAATTAGTCCTAATATGATTGGCATCCAAGAGGGATATAATAAAAACTTTCATATAAAGTGCATTGAATACTATGAGAAGTTTGATTCCTTATGATTGTTTTGAGATGTGAAGATGGTGATATTAGAGTCAGGCTAGTATGTAGTTGTGGATTTGAAAATAATTGTGTTAAGGTTTGTGAGTCCCATAGCATGCACGTATGGTGAACCGTTAAGTAACGAAGTTGGAGCATCAGATGTTTTTTGATTATCTTCCTTATGAGTGGCGGTCGGGGACGAGCGGTGGTCTTTTCCTACCAATCTATCCCCCTAGGAGCATGCGGGTAGTACTTTGTTTCGATGACTAATAGATTTTTGCAATAAGTATGTGAGTTCTTTATGACTAATGTTGAGTCCATGGATTATACGCAGTCTCACCTTTTCGCCATTGCTAGCCTCTCTAGTACCGCGCAACTTTCACCGGTACCATAAACCCACCACATATCCTTCCTCAAAACAACCACCATACCTACCTATTATGGCATTTCCATAGCCATTCGGAGATATATTGCCATGCAACTTTCCACCGTTCCGTTTATTATGACACACATCATCATTGTCATATTGCTTTGCATGATCATGTAGTTGACATCGTATTTGTGGCAAAGACACCGTTCATCATGTTTTATACATGTCACTCTTGATTCATTGCACATTCTCGTACACCGTCGGAGCATTCACATAGAGTCATATTTTTGTTCTAGTATCGAGTTATAATTTTTGAGTTGTAAGTAAATAGAAGTGTGATGATCTTCATTATTAGAGCATTGTCCCATGTGAGGAAATAAAAAAGGCCAAAAAAGAGAAGGCCCAAAAAAGAGAGAAAAAAAGAGAAAAAAATGAGAGAAAAGAGAGAAGGGATAATGTTACTATCCTTTTTGCCACACTTGTGCTTCAAAGTAGCACCATGATCTTCATGATAGAGAGTCTCCTATGATATCACTTTCATATGCTAGTGGGAATTTTTCATTATAGAACTTGGCTTGTATATTCCAATGATGGGTTTCCTCAAAATGGCCTAGGTCTTCATGAGCAAGCAAGTTGGATGCACACCCACTTAGTTTTCTTTTTGAGCTTTCATAAACTTAGAGCATCTCCAGCCGCGCCCCCAACAGGCCCTCCCCAGGCGTTTTTGTTGCCATGGCCAAAACGCCCGGTCAGCGCCCAGAAGCCCTTTTTGCCGGCTCGGGCGAAACTGGTGCCCGGCGGACCCGAGGCCAAACCAGCGCCTTTGGGGCGCTGAGGGAGCAACAAGCGAAAAGGCGCGTGGAGTCTGCCTGTCACGGTCGATCGAGCGCCTCTTCCCGATGTTTCTTCCTGCTTTTGCCCCACTTCCCTCCCATTCTCTTGCTTCCTCCCGCCAATCTCCCTCCCGCTCGCCTCCCAGCCGGCCTCCATGTCACCGAAGAAGTACGTCGTCCCCCGTGCGGCGGCAACCGCGACCGCCTCTGTCGCCCAGCCGAAGCAGAGGAAGCCGAGGGCGCCGTCATCCAAGCCACCGGGCATTTCAAATGCCAAGTGGAGGGCGGAAGTTCATCGACGGGAGGCTTTCACCGCCGACCGGCAGAACAGGGCCATCGCCAAGAAGGCTCGCAACAACGCGGCGCGCGCGGCTGCGGCTGCCTCATCGGCGGACCAAGCCGAGGCCGAGGCGACTCGCGCGGGGATGATGAATCCACCCGGCAGCCACGCCCGATCGCGCCACAGGGCCAAAGGCGTCGGCTCTCCGCATCCATGGGGATCGGCCTCGCCGGGCTACGCTGACGGGGATGCGTACGGTGGGTTCAACCCAAATGTCACCTTCCCCCATGGACACCCGGCCCAGCACGCCCTCGCCCGCCTTCGCCGGCGTGCAGTGCGCTCCATACAACTACTCGTCGCCCGCCTACGCTTCCTCCCCCATGCACCCACTCCGCCGTGGCCCGCTGCCCTTCTCGCACCTCGGCGGCACCGATGAGACCGAGGCCGACATGGACGACATCATCGCGGCAGGTTCGGCCGCGGCCGCCGCGTCTCCCGGGTTCGTCACCCAGGACGAGACGGTGGATCTCAGCGGCGCATGGACGGCGAACTCGGCTACGTCTAAGGCGAGGACGAGCAGGAGGAGGACAACGACGAGGAGGAGGAGGAGGAGGAGGAGGAGCCGGCGCCTGTTCCGGCAAAGGGGTGCAAGAAGAAGAAGCTGGCGGCCAGGTCAGGCAAGCCGCGCATCAAGTGGGCGTCCAAGGAGGAGGAATGCCTCGCCGGAGCATGGAAAGTCGTCTTCCTCGACCCGACCACCGGCACGAACCAGAGCATCAAGACGTACTAGGACCCATCAAGGCCGAGTTCGACGAGCGCAAGCTCGTCGACCCCTACTTCAAAGGCGTCAACATGCAGCGCGGCTCCAAGGCGATGGCGAACCATTGGGGGCGTATCCAGGGGGCATGCAACAAATGGCATGGGGTCGTCGAGGAGGTCGCGACTCGCTCGGAGAGCTGCGCCAGCGTTGAGGATCAGGTATGCCACGCCGGTCTCCCGCCTCTCTTCGCCGTCCACGCCCGCCAACTGTTTGTTCCTCCGCGCAGTTGTTGCGCATGTTCGCTAGACATGAGCAACAGCGACGCTGAATTCAAGTACCTCCACGTTTACAAGTGCATTGACAAGTGCGAGAAGTGGGCGGAAGTCCGGCGCACCCTCGACAAGGCCAAGGAGACCTACAAGCCGGACGCGCCAACTCCTGGCCCATCGGAAGGGCGGCCGAACGACAACAAAGGTACCAAGAAGGGGAAATACACCAACGAGGCTACCGCTCGAGTGCAGGAGTCCATCCAGCACTGCCTCGCCGACGCGCAGGCCCGGGCCGTCCTTCGAGAAGAGAAGACCGATGCGCGGTGGTCGGCGTTGATGTCGAGCAGTGCCGTCAAGCTCGACCTGCTCCGGACCAACGTCGCCGCGAAGAAGAGAAACACCGACCTGGCTTTCCTGCTGGGCGTGGCGGACATGCTCCAGGGCACCGAGAAGGCGGTCAAGGCGTGGTACTTGGCGAAACGCGGCCTCATCCTGAACCAGCTTCCCTCGACAACACCGCCGCTGCCGACGCCGCCGCCTAGCCCGCGTGATGACGCCTCCACGACGCCCAAAGACCACCGGTTGCCGACACCGCCCAGCGCAGAAGCAGCGCTGACACCGCCAAGCCCGCGCACGCCAACTCTGCCGACGCCTGGGGCAGAACCCGTCGAGTGATGCGTTGCGCACGCGAACTTCTGCCACTCTATTTTTTGTACGCCGAACTGTGACTTGCGATCGCCGGACTTGTGGCGTCTTTTGTGAGCGGGAACGACCAAGTTCGAATTTTCCGCGTCTGAGGCGGCGTCTGGGCGTGTTGGAGCTAGGTCGCCCGAGGGCGAACTAAGCGTCGGTTCGCCCCAGACCGCTCTTTTTTGCATACAGGGGCCGAGCAGTGGAGATGCTCTTATCGCTCTAGTGCATCCGTTGCATGGCAATCCCTACTCACTCACATTGATATCTATTAATGGGCATCTCCATAGCCAATTGATACACCTAGTTGATGTGAGAGTATCTCCCTCTTTTTTGTCTTCTCCACAACCACCGTCTACTCCACCTATAGTGATATGTCCATGGCTCACGCTCATGTATTGAGTGAAAGTTGAAAAGGTTTGAGAACGTCAAAAGTATGAAACAATTGCTTGGCTTGTCATCGGGGTTGTGCATGATTAGAATATTTTGTGTGATGAAGATGGAGCATAGCCAGATTATATGATTTTGTAGTCATAAGCATTCTTTGGCCATGTTATTTTGAGAAGATATAATTATTTTGTTAGTATGCTTGAAGTATTACTGTTTTATGTCAATATTAAACTTTTGTTTTGAATCTTACGGATATGAACATTCATGCCACAATAAAGAGAATTACATGGAAAAATATGACAGGTAGCATTCCACATCAAAAATTCTATTTTTATCATTTACCTACTCGAGGACAAGCGGGAATTAAGCTTGGAGATGCTTGATACGTCTCCAACGTATCTATAATTTTTTATTGTTCCATGCTATTATATTATCTGTTTTGGATGTTTTATATGCATTAATATGCTATTTTATATGATTTTTGGGACTAACCAATTAACCTAGAGCCAGTGCGGTTTACATTTTTCTTTTTTGAGTTTACTTAAAAAGGAATACCAAACGGATTCCAAACAGAATAAAATTGTTGCCATGATTTTTCTTGGACCAGAAGACACCCAGGAGACTTGGAGTGCAAGTCAGAGGAGCCTCGAGGCGGCCACAAGGGTGGAGGGCGCGCCCAGGGGTGGGCGCGCCCCACGACCTTGTGGGCCCCTCCTAGCTCCCCTGACCTAATTCTTCCTCCTATATATACTCTTATACCCCAAAAACATCCGGGGGAGCCATGAAACCACATTTCCACAGCCGCAACCTTCTGTACCCGTGAGATCCCATATTGGGGCCTTTTCTGGCATCCTGCCAGAGGGGAAATTGATCACGGACGGCTTCTACATCAACACCATTGCCTCTCCGATGAAGCGTGCGTAGTTTACTTCAGACCTACAGGTCCATAGCCAGTAGCTAGATGGCTTCTTCTCTCTCTTTGATTCTCAATGCAAAGTTCTCCTCGATGTTCTTGGAGATCTATTTGATGTAATAATCTTTTGCGCTGTGTTTGCCGAGATCCAATGAATTGTGGATTTATGATCAGCTTATCTATGAATATTATTTGAATCTCCTCTGAATTCTTATATGCATGATTTGATATCTTTGCAAGTCTCTTCAAACTATCGATTTGGTTTGGCCAACTAGATTGGTTTTTCTTGCAATGGGTGAAGTGCTTAGCTTTGGGTTCAATCTTGTGGTGTCCTTTCCCAAAGGATGTGAGGGCAGCAAGGCATGTATTGTATTGTTGCCATCGAGGATAAAAAGATGGGGTTTCATCATATTGCTTGAGTTAATCCCGCTACATCATGTCATCTTGCTTAATGCGTTACTCTGTTCTTATGAACTTAATACTCTTGATGTAGGTAGGAGTCGGTCGATGTGTGGAGTAATAGTAGTAGATGCAGAATCATTTTGGTCTACTTGACACGGACGTGATGCCTATATTCATGATCATTGCCTTAGATATCGTCATAACTTTGCGCTTTTCTATCAATTGCTTAGCAGTAATTTGTTCACCCACCATAATAATTTATTTCTTGAGAGAAGCCTCTAGTGAAACCTATGGCCCTCGGGTCTATTTTACATCATATTAGTTTCCCATAAACTTGCCAATTTCTGTCGCCGTTCTTTTACTTTACTATCTTTTACTTCCCGTTCCATATACCAAAAATACCAAAAATATTACTTTACTGTTTATCATCTCTATCAGATCTCACTTTGCGAATAACCGTGAAGGGATTGACAACCCCTTTGTCACGTTGGTTGCAAATTGGTGTTTGTTTGTGCAGGTATTCGGTGGCTTGTTGTGTAGTCTCCTATTGGATTGATATCATGGTTCTCAAAACTGAGGGAAATACTTACACTCCTTTGCTGCATCACCCTTTCCTCTTCAAGGGAAAAACCAACGCAAGCTCAAGAGGTAGCAGTGGTTTCATAACTCGGTCTAAGGAATGAAAGGTTCTATCCGTGATTCAACATATATACAAAGCCGGTTTCACACAAATTATGAATTCTTGTGAAAGCATGATAGACGCATAGAAATGCAAATGATACACGCGGATCTAAAGTTGTCAGATTCCATAGGACGAAGTCTATAACACTAGCAAAGCATGGACTCACACCGGATTGCCATTGGTGTTAAATTTAATGGTGGTAACTAGATTATTGACTCTATTGCAAGTGGGAGATTGTTGGAAATATGCCCTAGAGGCAATAATATTGTATTATTATATTTCCATTTTTCATAGTTAAGAGTTTATATTCCATGCTATAACTGTTATGATCCTGGAATATGTGATTCAATGGAAAACTCATATGCACGTGTGGAATGATAAACGGTAACAATAGGTTCCCGGTCTCGCCTCTAAGACTGGCTCAAGTGTTGCTTGTGATCATGGTTTCCAGATCTTAGGATATCGTTAAGTGTAACAATAGTCCTAAAACAACATTGAGGGTATGACATTAGAAGAACGGTCATATTGAATCGACCCAATACTTGTTTGTTATAATTTGTGATTATATCGTCTAAAATCATCTGTTATAACATGGAGTGTTAGCATGTGTTTTAGTTCGTCAGACCATGAGAGTATCTCGGTCATTTCCTACCAGATGGTGGGCTTTGGGGTTACTCAGACGTCATCTGTAATAAGGTGATCATAACGACAACTTTCAGGTTGACTGGAAAGTTTGACAAGTGACCGGATAGCTCAAGAGTGGGATTTTCTCCTCCGGCAATGGAAAGATATTCTTAGGGCCCTCAAGGTGTGACGGCATCCATCATCATTTGTCCAAACACAAGTGACTACATCATAGGGATGTCGGAACACGTCAACGAGAAAGAATAACAAAACCGGTAACGAGAGCAATGGTATACTGAGCATGGTGATGACTCAGGAGGATACCGATGCACACCAGGTTTTGTAAAGTATCACGAAGCAAAGGGAATATGACATGATAACCAAAGGTTCACTTCAATATCATTCATGCAATCAGAGGGACCGATATGGATGTCCAAGGTTCCGCTATCGATCACTGAACGAAGGGGTTTCATTCATGTCTATGATTTACCGAACCTAAGGGTTTCACAAGCTTAAGGTAATCATGATCTGCTAAGTGCTAGTGGGACGGGAGTGATGAGAATATATTTTTGGAATTGTTTCATTAATATCCGGAATAGTTCCGAGAGGTTTCGGAAGCGTTTTAGGGTCACTGGAAGGGTTTCGATGAATATCAGGTAATATCGGGTATTACTGATTTATATATATATATATATATATATATATATATAGGTGGAATATGTTTCTGGGGATGTTAAATTTGTTGGAAATATGCCCTAGAGGCAATAATAAAGTGGTTATTATTATATTTCCTTGTTCATGATAATCGTTTATTGTCCATGCTATAATTGTATTGACCGGAAACTCAAATACATGTGTGGATACATAGACAACAACATGTCCCTAGTGAGCCTCTACCGGACTAGCTCGTTGATCAAAGATGGCTATGGTTTCCTAGCCATAGACATGAGTTGTCATTTGATAATGGAATCACATCATTAGGAGAATGATGTGATGGACAAGACCCAATCTATAGACATAGCATATGATCGTGTCAAGTTTATTGCTATCGTTTTCTGCATGTCAAGTATATGTTCCTATGACCATGAGATCATGCGACTCACTGACATCGGAGGAGTACCTTGTGTGTACCAAATGTCGCAACGTAACTGGGTGACTATAAAGGTGCTCTACACGTATCTCCGAGGATGTCTGTTGAGTTGGCATGGATCAAGACTGGGATTTGTCACTCCGTATGATGGAGAGGTATCTTAGGACCCACTCGGTAATACAATATCACAATAAGCTTGCAAGCAATGTGACTAAAGAGTTATCCAGGGGATCTTGTATTACGAAACGAGTAAAGAGACTTGCTGGTAACTAGATTGAACTAGCTATGGAGATACTGACTATCGAATCTCGGGCAAGTAACATACCGATAGGCAAAGGGAACTGCATAGGAGATTAGTTGAATCCTTGACATCGAGGTTTGACCGATAAAGATATTCCTAGAATATGTGGGAACCAATATGGAAATCCAGGTCCCCCTATTGGATATTGACCGTAGAGGTGTCTCAGTCATGTCTGCATAGTTCTCGAACACGCGGGGTCTACACACTTAACGTTTGGTGACGATATAAGTATAGTTGAGTCATTATGGTGGTTACCGAAGGTTGTTCGGAGTCCCGGATGAGATACCGGACGTAACGAGGAACTCCGGAATGGTCCATAGGTGAAGATTGATATATGGGATGAAGGGTATCGGAGTCCGGAAGTGTTCCAGGGGCAATGGGTTATGGCCAGGATGACCGAAAGGGGTTTCGGGGGGCCCCGACAAGTGTTGGGGGGGGGGGCTCATGGGCCACGAGGAGGGGGCACACCAGCCCACTAAGGGTCTGTGCGCACCCCCTCACCCCATATCACTTAACGAGAGGAGGTGGGGGCGCCCCCTAGGGCTGCCACCCCCTTTGCGCTGGGGGCCAAGCCTCCTAGGGGCGCCTAAACCCATCTAGGGTTTTCCCCCTTGTGGTCGCCGGCCCCCCTAGGGAAACCCTAGGGTGCCCCCTCCTCCCCTTCCCCCTATATATAGAGAGGTAGAGAGAGGGCAGCCACACCCGTCTATGCCACGGCTGTAACGCCCCGGATGTAACTTCCCATAATTGTAACTCCAACTCTTGCCATTTCCGGCTATGTGTTATGATATTTCCTTCGTGGTTGGGTTTTTGTCTTTTGTTTTGCATTTTGTTCATGTCATGCATCTCATCTCATAGCATCATACGCATTGCATCCGCATGTTTTCACAAAACTTGCATTCCGCTCGTAGTTGTCGCTTCTTCCTTATCTCTGTACAACGGTAAAAGGCAACCCATTAATATAATCCTTAATAAGTGCAAACTTCTCTGATATAGTGTAGTCGGGAGAATTCAAAAAGATAATAGGACTATCATGCGTGGGTGCAATAGCAACAATTTCATGTTTAACATAAGGAACTATAGCAAGTTCATCTCCATAAGCATAATTCATATTGGCATCTTGGCCACAAGCATAGCAAGCATCATCAAAAGGGATATTTCAAAAGAATCAACGGGATCATAACAATCATCATAGCAATCATCCTTCGATGGCGAAGGGGAATTAAATAATGTATGAGTTGGAGGGTTACTCTCATTAGAAGGTGGGCACGGGTAGCTAATCCGCTCTTCCTCCTTTTGTTCTTCGCTCTCCTCATCATCTTTTTCATCCAATGAGCTCACAGTTTCATTAATTTCTTCTTCCATAGTTTCCTGCAAAATATTAATCTCTTCTTGGACAGCGGAGTACTCCTCGATATATTGTTTAACATAGGCATTAGAAGCATAATTCTCATAACAATATTCAAGTATAGCAAAATTTTCAGATTTGTAAAAAGTAGTATCATACTTTTCAATCAAAGAAGCAATTTCAAAAGCACCCTTAAAAGCAACAAATTCTTCAATTTGTTGAACATCATAGTAATTATAAACACCCTTAGCATACGAAGATACGATTCCATTATCACTAAACTCACATTGATAGGGAAGGTGTTTCTTAGGGTTTCGAACAACAAGGAAAATCATATATTTCACATAAATTCCAAGCATAGCATTGCAAGCGTTGAATTTGATCCCATAATAGTTTCCTTTTTCAGATATACGATTATCGCACATAACAAGCATGCTCATCTAAATATTTGCCCTCAACTAAGCTTAGTTGGGGTTTCAAAGACCTGAGCCCAAAGGGATCGAAGATGATCCAAGTAAAAAGCTTCAGTAGTGTGATAGATTTTGAGTGGTTCTTCAACCATTGGAGCAATAGGTACAACTAATTTTTTTGGTATTTTGTGTTTCCTACCCATAACTAAAGATAGAAAACAACTAAGAACAGCAAATAAAAATTACTTAGTGATAAAGCAAACAAGCACACACGAGAATATTCACCCCACGCTATTGCTCCCCAAGCGGGCGCTTTAAAAGGTCTTGATAACCCACAAGTATAGGGGATCGCAACAGTTTTTGATAAGTAAGAGTGTCAAACCCAACGAGGAGCAAAAGGTAGAACAAATATTCCCTAAAGTTCTATCGACCACCGATACAACTCTACGCACGCTTGACGTTTGCTTTACCTAGAACAAGTATGAAACTAGAAGTACTTGGTAGGTGTTTTCGGATAGGCTTGCAAGAAAGTAAAAAGCATGAAAATAAAACTAGGGGCTGTTAAGGTAAGGACACAACTAAACTAAATATAGCGAGTGTGGAAAAGTGATGGTAGGTGTGGCGAAATTGTCCCTTAAGCAATTGACTACTTTACTAGACCGATAGCAAGTATTATGTGGGAGAGGCCACTGCTAGCATGTCATCCCTTACTTGGGATTCTATGCACTTATGATTGGAACTATTAGCAAGCATCCGCAACTACTAACGTTCATTAAGGTAAAACCCAACCATAGCATTAAGATATATTGGTCCCCTTCAATCCCGTATGCATCAATTTCTATGCTAGGTTGAAGCTTACATCACTCTTGCCCTCCAATACATAGTCCTATCAACATACAACTAACCCTATGGTGTGATCCACGCAGCTCATATGATGGGCACCAAAGGACAGCAACATAACCACAAGCAAATTAAATCAATCATAGCAATTCGTCAACCACCAATAGGACAACGAAAATCTACTCGTACATCATAGGATGGCAACACATCATTGGATAATAATATGAAGCATAAAGCACCATGTTCAAGTAGAGGGTACAGAGGGTTGCGGGAGAGTGGACCGCTATAGATAGAGGGGAAGGTGATGGAGATGTTGGTGAAGATGGCGGTGTTGGTGAAGATCAGCGGTGATGATGATGGCCCCGGTGGCGTTCGGCGCCATCGAAGCGAGGGAGAGCCCCCCCTCCTTCTTCTTCCTTGACCTTCTCCCTAGATGGGAGAAGGGTTTCCCCTTTGTTCCTTGGCTCCCATGGCTTGGGAGGGGTGAGAGCCCCTCCGAGATTGGATCTATCTCTCTGTTTCTGCGTTCTGTTCTAGCTCTGTTTCACCGTTTCGCGTATATATGGAGATCCGTAACTCCGATTGGCCTAAAACCTTTTCCATGATTTTTTTCTGAATATTAGCTTTCTTGCGGCAAAAGAAGAGCGTCAACCGCCTTACGATGGGCTCACGAGGGTAGGCGGCGCACCCAGGGGGCGCACCCCCTGCCTCGTGACCACCTCGGGCACCGTCTCGCGTGGATTTTTCTTCTGGAATTTTCCATATTTTCCAAAAATAAGCTCCGTCCGTTTTTATCCCGTTTGGACTCCGTTTGATATGGATATTCTGCGAAACATAAAACATGCAACAAAGAGGAACTGGCACTGGGCACTGGATCAATATGTTAGTCCCAAAAATAATATAAAAGGTTGCCAAAAAGTATATGAAAGTGAATAATATTGGCATGGAACAATCAAAAATTATAGATACGACGGAGACGTATCAGCAGCCCCGAGGGTCATCTTTATTTTAACACCCCCGGGCCAATGCTCCTCTGAGTGTTGGTCCAAACTAGAGCCCTTTGCAGCGCCACCTTGGGGAAACTTGAGGGTTGGTTTTAGTTGTACGGATTGCTCATCCGGTGTGCCCTGAGAACGAGAAATGTGCAGCTCCTATCGGGATTTGTCGGCACATTCGGGTGGTCTTGCTGGTCTTGTTTTACCATTGTCGAAATGTCTTGTAACCGAGATTCCGAGTCTGATCGGGTCTTCCCGGGAGAAGGAATATCCTTCGTTGATCGTGAGAGCTTGTGATGGGCTAAGTTGGGACACCCCTGCAGGGTATAAACTTTCGAAAGTCGTGCCCGCGGTTATGTGGTAGATGGGAATTTGTTAATGTCCGGTTGTAGATAACTTGACACTTGAGTTAATTAAAATGCATCAACCTCGTGTGTAGCCATGATGGTCTCTTTTCGGCGGAGTCTGGGAAGTGAACATGGTTTGTGTTATGGTTATACGTAAGTAGTTTCAGGGTCACTTCTTGATCACTTCTAGCTTTTCGACCGTTGCGTTGCTTCTCTTCTCGCTCTTATTTGCGCATGTTAGCCACCATATATGCTTAGTGCTTGCTGCAGCTCCACCCCATTACCCCTTTCCTACCCATAAGCTTAAATAGTCTTGATCTCGCGGGTTTGAGATTGTTGAGTCCTCGTGACTCACAGATACTACCAAAACAGTTGTAGGTACCGAGGATACCAGTGCAGGTGATGCTAGCGAACTCAAGTGGGAGTTCGATGAGGACCTTGGTCGTTACTATGTTTCGTTTCCTAATGATCAGTAGTGGTGCCCAGTTGGGACGATCGGGGATCTAGCATTTGGGGTTATCTTCTTTTCTTTTGGATTTGTCCATAGTCGGACTATGTGTGTGCTCTGAATGATGTATGTTTAATTACTGTATTGTGTGAAGTGGCGATTGTATGCGAACTCTTTATCCCTTCTTGTTCATTACATGGGATTGTGTGAAGATGACCCTTCTTGCGACAAAACCACCATGCGGTTATGCCTCTAAGGCGTGCCTCGACACGTGGGAGATATAGCCACATCATGGGTGTTACAAGTTGGTATCAGAGCCATCCCCGACTTAGGAGCCCCCTGCTTGATCGAATCACTGACGTTGTTGAGTCTAGAACAAAAATGTTTTGAGTCTTAGGATTATATATCGGAGAGTAGGATTCTTTTTACTCCTCAGTCCCTTCGTCGCTCTGGTGAGGCCTCCTGACGTAGATGTTTTGTCTTTCCTCTCCTCAAATTTCACTAAAAAAATTGTTAGGATCACGCGGGTATCTTGGAATCATTTCGATATTCTTGTGACGAGAACATTGTTCTTGGTGCCTCCTGACATTTAGGGGTTGTGGCAATGTCCCCTGGAGTTGAGCTCCGAGGTGTTGTCGTCACAATTTTATCGTTGCGGTTCTGGAATACTTGAGTTTTGCCGACATTGAAAATCTCTTTTATGCAGTTGTTCGTGAGATAACCTCGACGCCACCCAGTACTGGGGTGGGAGTTCGGGAGTATTGCCATAGCTCGTATAACGGATGCTTTTTGAAGCTTGAGGTACACGATTTCCGGAGTTTTCTTGGCTATGTGTTGACGGATGGATACAGCTGGATGTAGGGATTGTTAGTTTGGGTGAGATATATTGCTTCCCCTGTATCCCCAACACCAGATTGCATAACCAGAAAGTTTCGGGAGTTTATTGGTGGGAATTCAAGTATCTCCTAGGATATCTTTCCAACACACATATGATACGATATGGGGTCTATCATATGTTTGTTTCCGGCTTATTTTGCAATCCAATCCTTTGTTTTGTTTGGAGTTGTGGTATTCGAGTTGCTTCAAAGTCAAATGTGGATTCCATACCTTTTCTAAACGGTGTTCTCATATTTCTATGTGAATACTAATCCTTCTTGATCATCGAGGTTGTCAGATTAATTCTTTTCTAACCAGGGTGCCTCTCTCTAGGCTAATCCTATCTTTTTTTTCCATTCATGAGATCAATTCTAAGTTTTCTCAACGGTATCCATTCCATCTGCCCCAAGTTGCCTCCGTTGTCCCGCCCTCCCACCCTTTACTTCAAGGACTCAGATTTCCTAATCAAGTATCCTTTTATTGATGGGAAGTCTCTCCATTCTTTTCCGTCAATGTTCTTATCCGTTGATTCTCAGGAAGATGCTAACGGAGCTTCAAGTCTATTATTCTTTTCCGGTGGATTCAATTCAAGCTTTCGGTGTTGATCATATCATTTTCATTGGCTCACATGCTTTCCATGTTGGAAGTTCTTATCAAAGACTCTCTTATTTATTCACCTCTCGCTATTGATTTGCTCCGGAGTGCTGAAGATATCTCATAAGATTCGCGTTTCCATTGCTAATTCGTTCAAGCTATTTTGAGGTTGTTATCTCTTTCAAGCCATTTAATTCAACCGGTGCAATCTCTCTTATAAAAATCGTTCAACAGTGTTTCCTTTTGAGTGGGCCCTAACCCACGGGTCTTTTCCCAGGATCTTACCTGACTCTTCTAATTTTTCCCGGAGCTATTCTCAAATTCTTTCAAAGTTGACGTAAGAATGAATTACCATCACTCATATGTCTTTCTCCAAGATCTTTCAAATTCTTTTCATTGTTGGTTCAACCTTTCTATTCCTCATTCTGGAGTGCCTCAACAATTCATGGTGGTGTTTCTCGTTGTCATTCTCAGATTTTGAAGACCGAGGAAGAGATTTCCCTAAAATCTTGGTCGGTTCTCTTGAAGATTCATGGTTCTAGCTTCATGCCATCCTCATAATTGTTCCAATCGTGAGAAATTATTTTCATACCCACCCGCAGCATTCCATGAGTTCTTTCCGTTTTATTCCTACGAAGGCCATCATTTCGGGTCTATTCATTCTCAGCTTTCAGCTCTTGTTCTTGAATTCTTCCGGTGCATCGTTCAAGTATCCTCTAGTCAGCTCTTGATCTATACGTTCTCATGTATCTAAATTCTCTCAAGTATCTTCGTTATTTTTCTAATTCTTCCCGATGTTTCGCTATCTTTTCTTTGTTCGTTTTTTAATTCTTATGGCGGTTTGTTCAAGATTCCTCTTCCTATGTTCTCATATTTATTTATTTGTTGTTTACATCCTATCGGTGGTTCGTTGAAGACCTTCCCAAGTTGAGAAATATCTCTCTTCAATCCTTTTTCAATGAGTATAAGTAGTATGCCAAATCCGTTGTTTGTCATCAACTTAAATTGATGATGGATACACATAATGTAATTCTTATTCTTGTTTCATCCAAGTGTTTAATCCCTTCCTTTGGAGTTTGTTCATGATGAAGTAAATTCTCGGTTTCAATTGTTTCATCTTTATTTTCCGGAGTTCCAAGTTTTTCGCATTATCTCACCGCGAAGCTCCATCTAAATCATCGCAAGGCTTCACCTTGTCTTTTCAACTTCTCTTTCTCTCTATCATCCTTTTATTAACGGAGTTCTTCATGGAGGCTCTACATGGTGGTTCGTCAAGGATTCTTTTCATTCTTCAATTGCTCTTCAAGATTTCTCTCGAAATTATGATCCGCCAAGCTATACTAAAAATTAAACATGGTGCTTAACACATATTTTGTTTTGAGGAGTTCAAGCATCCTTCATCTTGCATTCTGAAGTGCAATTCTTTCTACCATATATTTTGAGGTGGTGTTATGTCATTCTTGAAAATTTCCCTTCGTGATTCAAGTTATCAAGAATGAGATATTTAAACCCATCATTTCTTCATTGGAGTTATCTTGGGTTATATTTCACCTAAAGCCTTCCCTAAGGAATGTTGCTATTGTGGTCCTCATCAATGATCCAAATTTCTCCTTCTCATCTCGGTGAAGAAGTTTTCATCTCTTCATTGATCTCAATCAATCTTTGTTTTCATTGGTGGCAGAATTAGCCTCAATTTATCGAGATGGTTACATAAGCCCACGGGAATCATATCTTTGTTGTTGATTTTCCAACAACTCCGTTCAAGCCTTTCTCCTAAAGATGCTCTTTAAATTTTAGTTGGGAGAGTTGTCATTTTTCTTCTCCATTATTTTCTTTCCAAAGATCTAGCTTCTATTCTTTTATTCCGGAGGAATTGTGTTGTTGCTCTCTTTGAAGTATCATCACATTTTGACTAGTTCATGTTCTATTCCTTCCATGTTCAACCGAAGTGTTGTCCGAATTCTTTCGCTCATACTCTTTGACTATCTTGTTTTAACCGGAGTGGTGCGTCCTCTTTTCAAGTTCTTCCCATTTTGTCAAGTTTTGCTTCTCTTTTCTACCGGAGTGCTTCCTGCATCCTTTCGTTCTCATTCCTTACATACTCAGTTTCAACTGGAGTGGTTACTTGTCCTTCCTTGTCGCTTGAGCTCTTGTTTCATGTCTTTCAACCTACAAGGTTTTCGCAATGTTCCTTGTTCCCCTTTTCTAACGGAGTGTTTGCAATCTCGTTCACCTCCATTGTACTCTTTCTTTCGATTTGTTCAACCTCTCAAGGTTCGTGGTTTCACTTGCTTGTCATAGAAGCAACTTTGTTTTACCTCTTCCTCTTCCGCTTCTCTCCGGTGCCATCCTTAGATCTCGGGACAAGATCCTCTCATAGTGGTGGAGTGTTGTAACGCCCCAGATGTAACTTTCCATAATTGTAACTCCAACTCTTGCCATTTCCGGCTATGTGTTATGATATTTCCTTCGTGGTTGGGTTTTTGTCTTTTGTTTTGCATTTTGTTCATGTCATGCATCTCATCTCATAGCATCATACGCATTGCATCCGCATGTTTTCACAAAACTTGCATTCCGCTCGTAGTTGCCGCTTCTTCCTTGTCTCTGTTGACCTCCTCTCAGATCAACCGGACCGCTCTCTTCTCTCTCTTCTGTAAGCCCATCAAACCCCTTTGTCTCCGTGGCCTTTTGTCAGACCCCTTAGGGCGCATCCGAAAGCTGTTGTCGGGCTACCCTCCTTCCATCTCTTCCCACTCTGTGGACCCCTACAGCCCACCTAGCCCACATACACTATCCTTCATCCTGAACCATCTGATCTCGATCGAACGGTCCAAGCGGCACCTAAAACCCCCTCCACCCCCCTTCCCTATTTAAGCAACTCCTCCTCCCCCATATGTGGAAACCTAGCCACCCTAACCCTATTCCCCTACCAGCCGCCGCCACTCCACCACCTCCTCCTCGAAATCCGGCGCCGACCTCCCCTCCAACGCCACTTGGCGCCGCCCCACTCGCGGCGCCGCCACCTGACCGTCGCTCCCGTCCAACCGGGGCGTGCCGCGTCATCCCTTGTCTCCCCACTTCGCTGCCCGCCCGAGCTGCGCAAGAGCCCACGCGAGCCCATCGGGGCCCGACTGCGTTGCTCCCCGCAGCTGCATCGCCCCGAGCTCCAGATCGGTAGAGGAGCTCCCGATCCAGAGCCCTCGCAACCCTGTTGCCGTTCCTCCGCGCCACCTCGACCTTGTCGGTCACCGGGCGCCACACTGCATCGTGCCAGACCCCTCGCGCCTTCTCCTTCCTTCCCCTTCTTTCTTCTCGACCACTCTCTCTAATCTCTGTTTCACATGAGGTTCTCCCGTCAGCCATGGCGCCTGCAGCCCCAAGATCGTCGTCCATCGCTGTTCTCCGACGGATCCGGCCACTCCTCGCCAGATCTATCCAGCCTCGCACCGATCTGCTCCGTTCCCGGTGGCCTCCACCCTCCTTGCCATCGTCCGCGCCAAGTCCCGCCGCCGCCATGCCCAACCTCTGCCTCGGCCTCGTCCAAGAGACGAGCAAACGCGTCTCGTCCTGTCGTTGACCGAGTCGGTCTGCCTCCAAGCCGCCCTTTGGGCCAGATCCACTGCGGCCTGCCTGCTCTCCTGCGGGCCGCCTCACCATCGACCGGCCTCAAGGCCTGATGTGAGCATCTCCCCCGCGCCCTGGGCCAGATTTCAGTTTCAGCCCGTTGTGTTTTTTTTCCTCTGCTGCGATTTGTCTAATTATCGAGTAATCGCATGTTTACAGATTGCACCCTCATGTGCATGCATTTAATAACTCCACAACCGTGCATCAGATTAAAATGATTTAAATATGTAAAATGCTTAGAATTTTTTCTAGTTTCATAATATGCAACTTTCGTCCATGTTAAAAATGTTTAATTTGTTGTTTGCATTAATTTTCTTAAATGCCATGCTAAAATGCTTTATTTCATAACTAAATAACCGTAGCTCCATTTTAAATAAAATTTATATGTAAATGGGGTAGAATAATGCATAGATTAACATGTTGCACTTTATTTTCCTGTTTAAAAACAATAAAATATGTTTTAGGGCAGAATAGTAGCTAATTCAAAATATGCACATGGGGATTTTCTGGAATTGTTGTTTGTTGTTTCCGGCCTCATTTAAACTTGCCTAAATAGTTAGTTTACTTATGCTTCACCTCTTGACATGTTTAACAACATTTAATATTGTTGGGTACATAAACGAGAGAGAACTAAATAATTGATGTGGTGTTTCGTCAATATGCAACTCGTTGCATATTGAGCTCCACTTAATTTGTAGTGTTGTTTGTTGCACTTCGCCATGCCATGCCTCATTAAACCGGACATGCATCATACTTGGTTGCGCATCATGCCATGTTTATGCTTGTGTGTTTACCATGATGTTTGCTTCTTTCCGGTTGCACTTCTCCTTGATAGTTCCGGTTACGTTGCGTTTGTGAGGATCCATTCGACTACGTTGGTTCGTCTACTCCTTGGACTCGTTCTTCTTCCTTGCGGGATCTCAAGCAAGATGACCATTACCCTCGATATCACTTCTATCTTTGCTTGCTAGTTGTTCTTTCTATCGCTATGCCGCGCTACCTACCACTTGTCTATCATACCTCCCATTTTGCCATGTCAAGCCTCTAACCCACCTTCCTAGCAAATGTTTGGCTAAGTTACCGCTTTTGCTCAGCCCCTCTTATAGCGTTGTTAGTTGCAGGTGAAGTTGAATTTTGCTCCATGTTGGAACATGATGATTTTGGAATATCACAATATCTCTTATTTAATTAATGCATCTATATACTTGGTAAAGGGTGGAAGGCTCGGCCTTATGCCCGGTGTTTTGTTTCACTCTTGCCGCCCCTAGTTTCCGTCATACTAGTGTTATGTTCCTTGATTTTGCGTTCCTTACGTGGTTGGGGTTATGGGACCCCTTTGACAGTTCTCTTTGAATAAAACTCCTCCAGCAAGGCCCAACATTGGTTTTCCATTTGCCTACCACCTATTCCCTTCCCTTGGCGTCTGCAGCCCTGAGGGTCATCTTTATTTTAACCCCCCCCCCCTCGGACCAGTGCTCCTCTAAGTGTTGGTCCAAACTAGAGCTCTTTGCAGCGCCACCTTGGGGAAACTTGAGGGCTGGTTTTATTTGTACGGATTGCTCATCTGGTGTACCCTGAGAACGAGATATGTGCAGCTCCTATCGGGATTTGTCGGCACATTCGGGTGGTCTTGCTAGTCTTGTTTTACCATCATCGAAATGTCTTGTAACCGGGATTCCGAGTCTGATCGGGTCTTCCCGGGAGAAGGAATATCCTTCGTTGATCGTGAGAGCTTGTGATGGGCTAAGTTGGGACACCCCTGCAGGGTATAAACTTTCGAAAGACGTGCCTGCGGTTATGTGGCAGATTGGAATTTGTTAATGTTCCGTTGTAGAGAACTTGACACTTGACTTAATTAAAATGCATCAACCGCGTGTGTAGCCATGATGGCCTCTTTTCGGCGGAGTCCGAGAAGTGAACATGATTTGTGTTATGGTTGTACATAAGTAGTTTCAGGGTCACTTCTTGATCACTTCTAGCTTCTCGACCGTTGCGTTGCTTCGCTTCTCGCTCTTATTTGCGTATGTTAGCCACCATATATGCTTAGTGCTTGCTGCAGCTCCACCCCATTAACCCTTTCCTACCCATAAGCTTAAATAGTCTTGATCTCGCGGGTTTTGAGATTGTTGAGTCCTCGTGACTCACAAATACTACCAAAACAGCAGGTACCGAGGATACCAGTGCAGGTGATGCTACCGAACTCAAGTGGGAGTTCGACGAGGACCTTGGTCGTTACTATGTTTCGTTTCCTGATGATCTGTAACATCCCAAAATTCTAAATTTTGGAATATTATATTAAATAAATAACTATGCTTGTTGTCTGATTGTTGGTTTGATTGAATGAGTGAAACTGAGTGAAATTTGAAAACTTTTGAAAGTTGAATGAGAGGGAATGAAATGACTTTCCCAAAACTTTCTCCTTTGCCTTTTGGATCTCAATGAATTCAAATTCATTCCAACACCAAAGCCTAGAGTGAAGATGACATGACTTCTTCCATTTTGAAATGAATAGGGTTTTGGAAAAGATTTGAATTTCATTTGGGAAGATTTCAAATTCAAAGCTTTATGCAACTCAATGATTTTCATGAGGGAAGATAAAATGACTTCTTCAATTATATGAAATATGAGTTGGAAGTTAAAAAGTATCAAGTTGAAAGTCATTTGAAAGTACTTGAAACCCTCTTTCAAATTTTGAGTTTTGAATTTGAATTCAAACTTTGGCAAGCTGGAATCATTTCAAAAACTATGTAAGATAAAAACATGATCAAAAGTATGATAGGAGTAAAAATTAAACTCCAAAAATATAAGATGAAACAATGACAAAATATTTGGATTCAAATCTGAATTTTATTTGAATTTGAAAAAAATGGATTTTTATAAAGTTTGGATTTTGCCTTTGGTAAAATGTTCAAATGAAAGGGAATATTTCCCTGATCATTTTGGTATATATATACCCTATATAAAATATTTATAGATATTGTTTTATTCCTGTTTTTGTTTTATTTTTAAAAAATAAAATTTTAAAAGAAAACCCCAGGCGCCCGGCTAAGGCCACCCCAGCCCAGCCAGGCCACCACCCACCACCCACTTTGGCCCGGCCCACCTGGCCAGGCCAGCCGAGCCGAGCCGGCCCAGCTCACTCCCCCTCGCCCGAAAGCCCTCCGCTTCGGCCACCCGCTCGCCTCGCCCCTCTCTCTCTCCCTCTGACCCGCGGGGCCCACCCCATCTTCTTCCCCCTCGCCCACGCATCGCGACGCTGAGATCGCCGGATCCAAGGATCCGGGATTCCGATCCGCCCGATCGACTTCCCGGCCGAGCCCCAGCTATAAAAGCCGAAACCCCCGCACCCCATTTCCCGAGACCTCGCGGACCCCTCTCCCTCCCGTTCGTGCTCATGGAGCCCGAGGCTCTCACCGCCGCCAAAGTCGCCACCGACGACGCCTAGCGCTCCCGAGCTCCCCGACCCCACCAAACTCCTCACCGACCTCCCACTTTCCCTTGCAGCGACTCCGGACCTCCCGGCTTTCAAGCCCCGATGCACTCTCGCCGCCCGCCGCCGTCGCCGGACTCGATGCGTCGCGGAAACCACCTCCCGTCCGATCTCAAGCAGACGACCACGATTAGAACCCCGAAGAATATCTTTTATAAAAGAACCGACCGGTTCATCCGGTTTATTAGTTAGGGTTTTTAGCTTTTAGCCGCCCGTTTTAGTTTTAACCCGAGGCCCATTTAGGCTATTTGACGCCTTACAGGAGCGATATAGGCCCATTAGGCCTTTTTCTTTTATTTTGATTTTTCTGTTTTAGCAGAATAGTTTCTGTTTGAAAAATTGATATCTTTTATTCTGTTTATTATTTTTAGATGATTATTTTTTGTTGGATTGCAAATTTTATGTAGTTTCTGTAGAATATATATTTAGCTGTGTTAAAAATAATTAAAAATGCTTTAATTTAGTTTTAGTCAGAATAGTAAATCTGCTATAACTTGAGTTAGAAAAATTATTTTTGCATGATTCTTTTTGTCCCAACTTTATTTTGACATTGCCAAATCATAGAAATTAACTTGGGTATTTTAGGATTAATAAATAATTAGTTTTAAGCAGAATCCTATTAATCCTAATTAATTAGCTAGCTCCTGTTTTCCTATTAAATTAATTAGTAAATTAATTTATTTTTAACTTGTGATTGGTTATTCTAGGTTAGTTTCTGTCACTCTAGTAGATGAACTTTTATTTATAATTAATAAAAGTTTTAATTTATTTTCTTAATAGAAATTGAATTAGGCCTATTAGGAGTTTTATAATAGCTTTTTAATTAATTTCTTTTGCTCCTAGTTGCTTAGTGAAATCTTTTCCGTTAAGTTAACATAAAACCATGATTAGGTTATGTTAGAAAATTTTTATGATATAAAACTATTTTGTTATTTGTTGAAGTAGGAAACTTTGAGTGACCTTTCTTTGAGTTTTTCTTTTGGATTTGGTTTGGTTGTTTTGTTGTGTTATGTTACTTTTGTTATGTTGTGTTATGTGATCCTATTGCTATGTGCTTACTATAGTTATTGTTTGCCTCGGTAGAATTTCCGGAGTGCGAAGATTGCTACTACGAAACCCTAGTTTTTGAAGATCGTCAACCGAGCAAGTTCACTTTGATCATTGCTTTTCTTACCTATGTTTTATTGCATTTAGTGGCATCCTTGCAACCACCCTCAGTAGTGATATTGAAATTCTTGTAGTTGAGTAGTATGCATGAGGTAGGAACCCATCACCCTGTTACCAAGCCCGGGACGATATTTTATTTTAATGCTACGCTATAGTAGGCGGGGTTTGGTATGAGTGTTCGAGAGTGGTGTGAAGAAGGAGGACCCTACGTCAATGACGACAACTCCATGATGGAATCTGCAAGGATCTGCATCTTCAAGACCTCAAGACTTCAAGACTCGAGACAAGAATTCAATACACACTCTTTGGGTGAAGGGCGGTTGTGGGCACCACTGGAGAACCCAGTGGTTGGCGGGATGCATGGAGAAGCGCCATGACATCTTGCGGAAAGCTTCACCCAGACTCAAAGAGACGGAAGAATACTTCATGCCAGAAGCTTACGTGCAACCGCAAGTCATTATGGGCTCGCTTGGTTGACCTTAGTTGTGACTCTGGCTGGGGCGGTGCTAGCAGATGTAGAACTACGGTAGGATTGGATGGGCACCGGACGGTGGTCGAGGAACTCTTCGAAGACCATGTTTGGTCATCTTGTTCTCAAACACCTGAAGTGCGAGAACGTAAAGAGAGGATCGAATCTTGCGGGTAAAGTGTACAAACCTCTGCAGAGGGTTTTAAACCTAATCGATTAGCCATGTCCCGATTCACGGACAATTTGAGCATCTGGACTTGGATCTATCTCGGAACTCTCAACACCGGATTGATAACTTAATTGTGGGCAACATTTGATGAATTTTGGGCTATGAGACATCGGTTGGCGGAACCATGTCATGATAGAAAACTCCATAGTACAGACTTCATTTATTCCTTTGGTGTAGGTAAAATAAAACCAGCTTTTACATAAACAAAATTCAGAATCTGAGCCATAAAGCCATACTGCATATAGTATAGTTTATCATCTGTTTTCTCTTATTGTGATCTTGCGGTACATTCAATGTCTTGACCTACTGCAACTGCAACGTATCATGTTGCGTATATTTTCTTCAAACGAGTAAGGTTACGATACAGGGTTACGGTCTACACTCAACCTGCCGATGGCGTTGATGGGACTCCACACCCGTTTGATTGTTTCAGTGAGTATTATGAGGTATATATCAGTTTTACGTTATTTATGCATGTGATTGCACTTTGATATATACATTGATGTCTTGTGTGTGCCGATATCTTGATCCGAGGATGGCACAAGAATACGAGGCTTGACCGTCTGAGGTCGGGTCGCTACATGATCAGTAGTGGTGCCCAGTTGGAACGATCGGGGATCTAGCATTTGGGGTTACCTTATTTTCTTTTGGATTTGTCCGTAGTCGGACTATGTGTGTGCTCTGAATGATGTATGTTCAATTAATGTATTGTGTGAAGTGGCGATTGTAAGACAACTCTTTATCCCATTCTTGTTCATTACATGGGATTGTGTGAAGATGACCCTTCTTGTGACAAAACCACCATGCGGTTATGCCTCTAAGTCATGCCTCGACACGTGGGAGATATAGCCGCATCGTGGGTGTTACAACGACGCTGCCCTCCCTCTCCCTCGTAGCCCTCTTCCTCTTCGTAGTGCTTAGCGAATCTCTGTTGAGATTCCACCACCGCCGCCGCCCCGCCGTCATGCTGCCGGAGGACTCGAGGTACTACTTCACCATCGCTCATTGGATCAAGGAGGTGAAGGTGTCATCAAGCCGTACGTGTGTTGAACGTGGAGACGCCGTCTGTTCGGCACTTGGATCGAGAGTTCGCGGGATGGATCGTGATTGGATAACAAAGACGTTCGACTACATCAATCGCGTTTCTTAATGCTTCTGCTTAGCGATCTACAAGGGTATGTAGATGCAAACTCTCCTCTCAAAAATGTTCATCTCCTAGATTAATCTTGTTGAGTGTAGGAAAATTTTCGTTTCCCATGCAACATTCCCCAACAGTGGTATCAGAGCTAGGTCTATGCGTAGATAAGATCATGAGTAGAACACAACAGAGTTTGTGGGCATTGATATTCAGATTGCTTCCTTCCTCGGTCTTTTCTTGATTCAGCGGTATTGTGGGATGATGCATCCCGGACCAACTTTACATGTCCATGTACATGAGACCAGTTCCATCGACTGACATGTGACTTTGTTGCATAAAGATGGCTGGCGGGTGTTTGTCTCTCCCACCTTAGTTGAATCAGATTCGACAAAGGCGGTCCTTGTAGAAGGATAAATAGCAACTTGCATATCACCATTGTGGCTTTGCGTAGGTAAGAATCGTTCTTGCTAGATACCCATAGTAGCCACGTAAAGCATGCAACAACAATTAGAGGACGTCTAACTTGTTTATGCAGGATATGTTGTGATATGATATGGCCAAAGACATGATGAAATATATTTGATGTATGAGATGATCATGTTTGTAATTGTTTATATCGACTTGCATGTCGATGCATACGGCAACCGGCAGGAGCCATAGGGTTGTCTTTAATTGTTGTATTTCCTGTGTGTCAATCACTAAGCACTATGTAATGCTTTACTTTATTGCTAAGCGGTAGCAATAGTAGTAGAAGCATGGTTGGCGTGACAACCCCGATGGCGACACGATGATGGAGATCATGGTGTCATGCCGGTGATGATGGAGATCAAGTCGGTGCTTTGGAGATGGAGATCAAAAGCACAAGTTGATGGCCATATCATGTCACTTATTATTTGAATGTGATGTTAATCCTTTTATGCATCTTATTTTGCTTAGGACGAGGGTAGCATTATAAGGTGATCCCTCACTAAAATTTCAAGATAAAATTGTGTTCTCCCCGAGTGTGCACCATTGCGAAAGTTTGTTGTTTCAAAGCATCACGTGATGATCGGGTGTGATAGACTCTATGTTCACATACAACGGGTGTAAGCCAGTTTTGCACATGCGGAACACTTGGGTTAAACTTGACGAGCCTAGCATGTACAGACATGGCCTCGGAACACAAGAGACCGAAAGGTCGAACATGAGTCATATAGTAGATATGATCAACATGGAGATGTTCACCATTGAAACCACCTCATCTCACGTGAAGATCGGACTTGGGTTGGTGAATTTGGATCATGTTACACTCGAACGACCGGAGGGATGTCGATTTGAGTGGGAGCTCTTAGGTAATATGATTAAATGAACTCATTATCATGAAAAATAGTCTAAGTTATCTTTGCATATTTATGTTGTAGATCAATGGCCCGCGCAGTAGCTCCCCTGAATTTCAATGTGTTCCTAGAGAAAGCTAAGCTGAAAGATGATGGAAGCAACTTCGTATACTAGGCCCGTAATCTGAGGATTATCCTCATGGCTGCCCAAAAGTCGTATGTCCTTCATGCACCGCTTGGTGTGCCACCCCCTCCAGGGACTGTGGATGTTGTGGCGCCTAGCGATCGGCGTGTTTATGACTACTCAATAGTTCGATTGCCCCATCTTTGTATGGCTTAGAGCCAGGACTTCAAAGGCGTTTTGAACATCATGGAGCATATGAGATGTTCCAGGAGTTGAAGTTTATCTTTGAGAAGAATGCATGGATCAAGAGGTATAAGACCTCCGGTAAATTCTATGCCTGCAAGATGGAGGAGAACTGGTTTGCCAGTGAGCACATACTCAGAATGTCTGGGTACTACAACCGTCTGGCTGAGTTGGGAGTTGAGCTCCTGCCAGAGGCTATCACTGACAGAGTTATTCAATCGCTACCACCTAGCTACAAGAGCTTTGTGTTGAACTATAACATGCAAGGGATGAACAAGTTAGTCTCCGAGCTGTTCGCGATGCTGAAAGTCGCTGAGTTAGACATCCAGAAGGAGCATCAAGTGTTGATGGTAAATAAAACCACCAGTTTAAAGAAAGGCAAGGGAAAGAAGGGAAACTTCAAGAAAGGTGGCAAAGCAGTTGCTCCTCCCATGAAGAAACCCAAGGCTGGACCCAAGCCGGAGATTGAGTGCTTCTATTGCAAGGGAACTGGCCACTAGAAGCGGAACTGCCCCAAGTATCTGGCCGACAAGAAGGGGGCCAACGTGAACAAAGGCACATATGATATACATGTTATTTATGTGTACCTTACCAACTCTCGTTGTAGTGCCTGGGTATTTGATACCGGTTCAGTTGCTCACATTTGCAACTCAAAGCAGGAACTACAGAATAGATGGAGGCTCGCGAAGGACGAAGTGACGATGCGCGTGGGAAATGGTTCCAAGGTTGATGTGATCGCCGTCGGCACGCTCGCTCTTTGATTACCATCGGGATTAGTGATGAACCTGAATGTTATTTATTGCCTGCATTGAGCATGAACATTATATCAGGATCTTGTTTAATGCGAGACGGTTACTCATTTAAATCAGAGAATAATGGTTGTTCTATTTATATGGGTAATATCTTTTATGGTCGTGCACCCATTGTGAGGGGTTTATTCTTATTGAATCTCGATAGTGATGATACACATGTTCATAATGCCAAAAGATGCAGAGTTGAAAATGATGGTACCACATTCTTGTGGCACTGCCGTTTAGGTCATATTGGTGTAAAGGCATGAAGAAACTCCATGCTGATGAAATTTTGGAGTCACTTGATTTTGGATCACTTGACACATGCGAACCATGCCTCATGGGCAAGATGACTAAGACCCTGTTTTACGGAACAATGGAATGGGCAAGTGACTTGTTGGAAATCATACACACTGATGTGTGCAGTCCGATGAGCGTTCATGCACGCGGTGGATGTCGTTACTTTCTCACCTTCACCGATGAATTGAGTAGATATGGGTATATTTACTTAATGAAGCATAAGTCCGAGACATTTGAAAAGTTCAAGCAATTTCAGAGTGAAGTTGAGAATCATCGTAACAAGAAGATCCAATTCCTACGACCTGATCAAGGGGGAGAGTATCTGAGTTGCGAGTTTGGCAATCACTTAAGACAATGTGGAATTGTTTCACAGTTGACACCACCTGGAACACCACAGCATAATGGTGTGTCCGAACGTCGTAATCGTGCCTTATTGGATATGGTGCGTTCTATGATGTCTCTTGCCGATCTTCCACTATCATTTTGGGGTTATGTGTTAGAAACAACTACATTCACTTTAAATAGGGCACCATCTAAGTCTGTGGAGATGACAGCGTATGAACTGTGGTTTGGAAAGAAACCTAAGTTGTCGTTTCTTAAGGTTTGGGGCTGCGATGCTTATGTCAAAAGGCTTCAGCCAGAAAAGCTCGAACCCAAAGTGGACAAATGCGTCTTCATAGGATACCCAAAAGAGATGGTTGGGTATACCTTCTATCTCAGATCCGAAGGCAAAGTGTTTGCCACTAAGAACGGGTCCTTTCTCGAGAAAGAGTTTCTCTCGAAAGAATTGAGTGGGCGGAAGATATAACTGATATGAGGTTGTTGAACCTTTACTTCAACCAGAGAGTAGTGCAGCACAGAAATATGTTTCTATGGCACCTATGTCAGTGGAAGAGGAAGCTAATGATGATGATCATGAAGCTTCGGATCAAGTTACTATCAAACCTCGTGGAGTCGACAAGAAGTGCGTCTGACTCTGAGTGGTATGGTAACCCTGTCTTAGAGGTCATGTTGTTGAACAACAGTGAACCTACGAGTTATGGCGAAGCGATGGTGGGCCCTAATTCCAACAAATGGTTAGAGGCCATGAAATCTGAGATGGGATCCATGTATGAAAACAAAGTATGGACTTTGGAAGTATTACCTGAAGGGCGCAAGGCTATTCAGAATAAATGGATCTTCAAGAAGAAGACAGACGCGGACGGTAATGTCACCGTCCATAAAGCTCGACTTGTGGCAAAGGGGTTTTCACAAGTTCAAGGAGTTGACTACGATGAGACTTTCTCACCCGTAGCGATGCTTAAGTCCGTCAGAATCATGTTTGTAATAGCTGCATTTTTCGATTATGAAATCTGGCAGATGGATGTTAAAATAGCGTTCCTTAACGGTTTTCTTAAGGAAGAGTTGTATATGATGCAACCGAAAGGTTTTGTCGATCCAGAGAATGATGACAAAGTGTGCAAACTCCAGCGGTACATTTATGGACTGGTGCAAGCATCTCGGAGTTGGAATCTTCGCTTTGATGAGGTGATCAAAGCGTTTGGGTTTATACAAGTTTTTGGAGAATCTTGTATTTACAAGAAAGTGAGTGGGAGATCTATAGCATTTCTAATATTATATGTGGATGACATATTGCTGATTGGAAACAATATAGAACTTTTGGAAAACATGAAGGAATATTTGAACAAGAGTTTTTCAATGAAGGACCTAGGAGAAGCTGCTTTCATATTAGGCATAAGATCTATAGAGATAGATCGAGACGCTTGATAGGGCTTTCACGAAGCACATACCTTGATAAGATTTTGAAGAAGTTCGAAATGGATCAATCCAAGAAGGGATTCTTGCGTGTTTTGCAAGGTGTGAAGTTGACTAAGACTCAATGCCCAACGACTACAGAGGATAGAGAAAAGATGAGTGTCATCCCCTATGCTTCTGCCATAGGCTCTATCATGTATGCGATGTTGTGCACAAGACCAGATGTCAGCCTTGCCATAAGTATGGCCGGAAGGTTTCAAAGTGATCCAGGAGTAGAACAATGGACATCGGTCAAGAATATCCTTAAGTACCTGAAAAGGACTAAGGAAATGTTTCTTGTTTATGGAGGTGATCAAGAGCTTGTCGTGAAGGGTTACATCGATGCAAGCTTTGACATCGATCTGGATGACTCTAAGTCTCAAACCGGATACGTATATATTCTAAATGGGGGAGCAGTAAGCTGGTGCAATTCCAAGCAAAGCGTGGTAGTTTATTCTACATGCAAAGCGGAGTACATAGCTGCCTCGGAGGCAGCGAAGGAAGGTGTCTGGATGAAGCAGTTTATGACAGATCTTGGAGTTGTGCCCAGTGTGCTGAACCCAATGACTCTGTTCTGTGACAACACTGGTGCCATTTCACTAGCCAAGGAACCAAGGTTTCACAAGAGGATCAGACACATAAAGCGATGCTTCAACTCCCTCCGTGATGTAGTCAAGGAGGAGGACATAAACATTTGCAAAGTACATACATATCTGAATGTTGCAGATCCATTGACTAAACCTCTTCCACGGGCAAAACATGATCAACACCAGAACACTATGGGTGTTAGATTCATTATTACCATGTAATACTAGATTATTGACTCTAGTGTAAGTGGGAGACTGTTGGAAATATGCCCTAGAGGCATGGTTATTATTATATTTACTTGTTCATGATAATCGTTTATTATCCATGCTATAATTGTATTGATCGGAAACTCAAATACATGTGTGGATACATAGACAACAACATGTCCCTAGTGAGCCTATACCGGACTAGCTCGTTGATCAAAGATGACTACGGTTTCCTAGCCATAGACATGAGTTGTCATTTGATAACGGAATCACATCATTAGGAGAATGATGTGATGGACAAGACAAACTATAAATGTAGCATATGATCGTGTCAAGTTTATTACTATCGTTTTCTGCATGTCAAGTATATGTTCCTATGACCATGAGATCATGCAACTCACTGACACCGAAGGAGTAACTTGTGTGTACCAAATGTCGCAACATAACGGGGTGACTATAAAGGTGCTCTACAAGTATCTTTGAGGGCATATGTTGAGTTGGCATGGATCAAGACTGGGATTTGTCACTCCGTATGACGGAGAGGTATATCAAGGCCCACTCGGTAATACAACATCATAATAAGCTTGAAATCAATGTGACTAGAGAGTTAGCCATGGGATCTTGTATTATGGAATGAGTAAAGAGACTTGCCGGTAACGAGATTGAACTAGGTATGGAGATACCGACGATCGAATCTTGGGCAAGTAACAGATAGACAAAGGGAACTGCATACAGGATTAGCTGAATCCTTGACATCGAGGTTCAACCGATAAAGATCTTTGTAGAATATGCGGGAACCAATATGGACATCCATGTCCCATTATTTGTTATTGACCGTACATGTGTCTCGGTCATGTCTGCATAATTCTCGAACCCGCAGGGTCTACACACTTAACGTGTGGTGACCGTATAAGTATAGTTGAGTCATTATGGTGGTTACCAAAGGTTGTTCAGAGTCCCGGATGAGATCCGAACGTAACGAGGAACTCGAGAATGGTCCTGAGGTGAAGATCGATATATGGGGCCGAATGGTATTGGAGTCCGAAAGTGTTCGAAGTGCGGGTTATGGCGGAGATGACGAAAGGGGTTTGGGGCCCCAACAAGTGTTGGGGGCTCATGGGCCAAGGGAGGGGCACACCAGCCCGATGGGGTTGTGCACCCCTCATCCCATCTCATGTAACCAGAGGAGGTGGGGGCGCCCCCTAGGGCTGCCACCCCCTTTGCCTAGGGGGACAAGCCTCCTAGGGGCGCCTAAACCCATCTAGAGTTTTCCCCTTGTGGCTGCTGGCACCCCTAGGGTAACCCTAGGGAGCCCCCTCCCCCCCCCCCTTCCCCCTATATATAGAGAGGGAGAGAGGGCAGCCGCACCCATCTATGCCCCGGCGCTGCCCTCCCTCTCCTTCATAGCCCTCTTCCTCTCTGTAGTGCTTAGCAAAGCTCTGTTAAGATTCCACCACCACGCCATCGTGCTGTCGGAGGACTCGTGCTACTACTTCACCATCGCTCGCTGGATTGAGGAGGTGAAGGCGTCATCAATCCGTACGTGTGTTGAACACGGAGGTGCCGTCCGTTCGGCACTTGGATCGGGAGTTCACGGGATGGATCGTGATTGGACCGTGAAGACGTTCGACTACATCAACCGCGTTTCTTAACGCTTCCGCTTAGCGATCTACAAGGGTATGTAGATGCAATCTCTCCTCTCGTAGATGTTCATCTCCTAGATTGATCTTGGTGAACGTTGGAAAATTTGTGTTTCCCCTGCAATGTTCCCCAACAAAATTATATATATATATATAATGCTCTGAGAATGTTTAGAACAAATATATATTTAATTTAATATCAATGGGCCTAATAAGGCCAAGAGGTGGAGAGAGATATGGGCCACAAAGGCCCATATGGAAGTGGCGCCCCCTTTCCTATCAAAGGGGGCCGAGTCCTACTTGTGGTGGGAGTTGGACCCCCCCTCAAGGCTGGCACACCAAGTGGACTCCTTCCCCTTTGGTGGCTGCCCCCTCTCTCCCCTCCAACCTATATATACTAGAGGATTTCTCCGTATTGCCAATACAAGTTTTGGAGCCTCCTCTAGTTGATATAGTTCTAGTTCTAGTTGGTCCTAGTTGACTAATTAGATCTAGTCCTGGCCACCTCTAATCCTCATAATTAGAAGCCCAGTGTGGTTCTAATCCCCTCCCTCTAATTCTCCGGTGAAGATTAGCTCTGGACGGTGAAGCGCTGCCGGATCGTGAAGACCGTACGCTTGCAACTGAGTAGAGAGGTCGTGCTTTCGGTCTTCTGTTCGAGGACGACTCACGGGATCATCATCAATGTTCGAGGGACTTCAAGTACAATCTACACCAACTCATCTACTTCCGCTGCACTCTGGAGTCGGTAACGATCGTTGATCACAACCTGTTATGCATCTTCATATTATTCTTGGGTGCTCGTAGGTGCGATTTTTTTTTGTTTTCTACTACGTTTCCCAGCACCTAAGTGCAATGAAATTGGTGACACTATATTATGAATAATAGGGTCACTATTCAAAGCAAAAGGGAGTTTAAAACCCACATAAAACAGACATAACAAGATGAAGTTTCACAAAGGATCTGAATGTGACAAACCCGTTGACCATGAGACAACACCAGATAGCCATGAGTGTTAAATAAAATATGCAACTAGATTATATATTGACTCTAGTGCAAGTGGGAGTCTGTTGAAAGTATGCCCTAGAGGCAATAATATTATGTTATTATATTTTCATTTTCATGATTAAGAGTTTATATTCTATGTTGTAACTAATATGATACTGGAATATGCAATTCAGTGGAAAATTCATATGCACATGTAGAACGATAAACGGCAAAATAAGATTCCTAGTCTTGCCTCTAAGACTATTTCTAGTGTTGTTCGTGATCACATTTTCCGGATCTTGAGATATCGTTAAGTGTAATGATAGTCTCAAAACAACATTGAGAGTGTGACATTGGAAGAATGATCATATTGAATCGGCCCAAACTTGTTTGTTATACTTTGAGATAATATTGTCATAAGTCAACTACTATAACACAGCGTGTTAACATGTGCTTTAGTTCCTTAGACCATGAGAGTGTCATAGTCAATTCTTACCGTACGATGAGCTTTGGGGTTTCTCAAATGTCATCTATAACACGTCGACCATAACGACAGCTTCAGGTTCATCAGAAAGTTTGACAAGAGACACGATAGCTCGAGAGTAGAATTTGCTCCTCAAACAATGGAGAGATATTCTTAGGGCCCTCTTAGTGTGGCGGCATCCAACATCGTCTGTCCAGACATAGGCGACGATGTCACGGCAATGCTGGAACATGTCAACGAGAAAGAAGAACAAAACCGGTAACAAGGAGACCGGCATAGTGAGCATGTGTATGACTCAAGAGGATACTGATATATCTCACCTCGGGTTTTCCGTGGCATTCTGGGTCTCTTACCTTAAGCATCCATCATCGTCTGGCCAGACGCATGTCACAACGTCACGGGGATACCGGAACATGTCCACGAGAAAGAAGAACAAAACCGGTAAAGAGGTTACTGATATATCTCACCTCGGGTTTTGCAAAGTATCGTGAGGCAAAGGAAACATCACATGATAACTAAAGGTTCACACGAATGTCATTCTTGTAATCACAAGGATTGATATGGACGTCCACGGTTCCGCTATTGGTCATTAAACGAAGGGGTTTCACTCATGCCTATGATTTACCAAACCTAAGGGGTCACAACCTTAAAGTAATCATGATCTGCTGAGTGTTAGTAGGATGAGAGTATCAAGGATTTATTTGTGAAATCGTTTTATTAATATTTAGAATAGTTCCAAGAGGAACCAGAAGCGTTTCGGGGTCAACGAAAGTGTTTGGGAGTTTATCGGGCAATACCGGATATTACCAATAAATAATATATAGGTGGAAAAGGTTTCCGGTGATGTTAAATTAATGATAAAAGGCTATATTAATTGTTAGAAGTCTTCTATTTTTAATTTAACTAGACGATACCCCGCGCGTTGCTGCGGGAGTTCTTAGCCCTTTGCATGTCGTAAAATAAATTGTATAACTTTTCTTCCATAGTAGATATATGACCATAAGTTGAAAAATTGCAGCGGACACAAAACTTGGTCAGCATATGCAAGTTGCAGAACACTTGAGCAATAAAACACAGGGATTAATTTTACTGGTATTCATAACCAAGATCCTTAAGCAGAGGAAGATAAGTAGATGTACGACCCATCAAGGATTTACATAAATAACATGTGCTCCTGATGATACTTCGTGAACAAAGATGAGTGACAACTGCAAAAATAAAATTATGAGAATGGTGAAACTTAAACGTGCTCCTGATGACACTTCGTGAACAAAGATGAGTGGCAACTGCTAAAATAAAATTATGAGAAGGGTGAAACTTAAACTGAGTACATACAATAGATAACATGTGTTCCTGATGATAAGTTCAAATATATCTACCTTCCTCAAGAAAACAGAAAACGATTTATGGCACCCTCATTTTCTTGCACTTCGTTTGAACACCTGAAGAACCACTTTAAATATCTTCTCTGTACCGCACGTCGCAACAAAATCAAGGTGAAATGATACACAATATGAAGTATGTGAATTCCATTGTAGGGATTTATATAAAATATTCATTGGTCCTCTAGAGACAATTTTTCTCATGATTGTAGTGCTGGATTTATCGAATCTTTCCATACAACTTAAACCATACTTCGCTTTTAATATCATCAGTTCCTAGGATGCGAAATATGACAATACATGGTCGGTGATATATTTAATATTCATTGTTCCTTAGGAGCAATCTTGTCATGACCATGGTCCTGGATGTATTGAATCTTTCCATACAACTGAACATAGTCCTGGGTTGTGCAAATATGACAATACAGGGTTAGCAAGGATGCAATTTCATGTTTCACAAAGCAAAGAAACATCTTCATGGAATAAACTAATCATAACAGATCTGTACCTCTTGAAGAAAATCAAGGAAGTGATTATCTCATATAATTTGCAAACCTGTCGAGCGTTTTTCAGGTAGCTAAAACACAGAAGCGGGAAACAATTTGTAGTCACCAGAAATCATGTGGATCCTGGACGGGAGCATCTAACTGCTTGATAAAAAAACAACGGATGACCAACAGCCTCATGAGATTCCAATGATGTATCGGGGGTGTGGCAAAAAATTTGCTTTGTGAGTATTACAAAATGAATCAACATATACAACACTTACCGGAGTCGCTTGAACGGAGATAAAGAACTCGAGAGGGGGAGAGGGGTGCGGCTGCGCTCAGGATCTAGATTGTGCACGGCTGCCGACCACACAACAACTCCAATCCTCCGCAGCAGTAGGTCTTCGGCGTGGCGCGACAGTAGATCGTCAGCTACCACTAACCCACCGGCAAGGTGCATGGGGCGGCAGGAGGAGGTGAGGGTAGAGGCACAGTGCGTTGCGAGGCCGCCGGCGGCCTGAGCAGAGAACAACATACAAGATCAAGATGGATGGATACTAAGAGGCGAAGTGGAGAGAGAAAATAAGGACGCGGCGGTGGATTTTTATGATCTGAGAGACGAGGCTGGAAGAGCGTCGCTTGGGCTATCTAATCAGTTCGGGAAGAAGGAAGCTAATTTACTTTGGCTACACAGTTCGTCCCGGGAAAGAAGGCTGAGCGTCTATGCTAATCTTAAGGAAAAAAGCTGACGTGGCACAACGATGATGTGGATAGGATTCATGTCAAGAGAAATAGGTTAGTGGGGATGAACTATTTAGGTATTATAAATATCAACGGGACTAATAAGGCCAAGTGGTGGAAGGCAACTTGGGCCACAAAGGCCTAAGTGGAGATGGCGCCCCCTTTCGTAAAAGGGGATGCCGAATTGGACAAGGCAGAGGATTCCTCCTCCCCCTCTTGGCCGGCTCCCCAAGGAGGGACTTTCCCTCCTTGGTGGCCACCCCTCCCTCCCCCTCTAACCTATATATACTAGTATATTTGTCCATTGAGATACACAAGTTTTAGAGCCTCCTCTAGTTCATCTAGTTCTAGTTCTAGTTGATCCTAGTTGATCTAATTAGAGCTAGACCTAGTTCCTATAATCCCCATAATTAGAAGCCCAATGTGGTTCTAATCTCCCCCCTCTAATTCTCCATCGTCGATTAGCTCTGGACGGCAAAGCTCTGCCGGATCGTGAAGACCGTGCTCTTGCAACCAAGTAGAGATGTCATGCTTTCGGTCTTTTGTTCGAGGGATCGTTTGAGGGGCGGTTTGCGAGATCGTCATCAACGGTTTGAAGGACTTAAAGTATGATCTACACAGACTCGTCTACCTCCGCTACACTCGAGAGTCGGTAACGATCGTTGATCCAAACCTTATATGCATCTTTATATTGTTCATGGGTGATTCTATGATGATTTTTTTTGTTTTCTACTATGTTCCCCAACAATGTCTACTAGGACCATGTTGTAGATCATGACGAGACCTCAAGCACAAGTACAAAGTTGTGAGTGGAAGTCCTCATACCCATGCCAGTTTCCATGTCACTATTACACTTAAAAGGTTGATCAAAAGGTCCAGGAAGCTGGAACATTTTGTGAGAACAATAACTTGTTTAAATCTCTTTCATAGAGCATATCCTATCATGGTTTCGATACCTAGGCTCATTCTTTGGGAAAATGTAGGGGGACTCTCTACAATCTGAAATTATATCTTAAAAGGTCATCAACCACCTTTTTTGGGGGAGGCGTAACTGTCACTGGTCATTAGATTATAGTTGTTTTAGTTTGTGTTCTTGTCTTTACTTGTTTTTTTAGTTTGTGTTTCAATCAAAAACCCCAAAAGTAATCATGGCTAAGAAACTTGGAGAGTTTGCAACTCCCGATGAGAATTTTATGCGTGCACCAATCACACTACCTAATGTTGTTGCCATAAAGTTTGGAATTAAGCCCCATCTTGTTACTATGGTTCAATAAACCAATTTGGAGAGGCTCCACATCCAAAGATGACATCACGCACTTGCGTACTTTTACTGACTTCACAATATGACACGTATCAAAAATACGATTATTAACCTGGCACTTTGAAGTTGCGTCTATTTCCTTTTTTCTTTAAAAGAAAAGGCAAAGAATTGATTCTAGATTTTCCTCGAGGAATTATAGCTTCATGGAATTTATGTTGCAACATGTTTATGCCTAAGTTTTGTCCCACTATCGTATTTAACTAGATTATGTCACCGTTGAGTAATGGCGATAATGAATGCATCGTGGGGGTCATGGTATCCTAGGACGCAACCCTCTTGTAGAAGGCCCGACTGCTCCTGTCTTCCTGATGACCGAGTGTTGGGTCTTATCCGTCAGGGGGTGTGATCCGATTGTAGGCACTCGGCTCCTTAGCGAGCCCCCCTTGGTATTTGACGCCTTGGGATGTAGTTCCATTGGGCCTGGTGTGTTGTCCCGTTGGCCCATTGTCTTCTGATGGTATCTTTGATTGACCTGGGCCTTTGGTCGGGCTATTTGTATTTTTGGGCCTACCCCTTGGGTATAACTTCATCACTGTTAGAAAATAGAGAATAAGAAAAGGAAAGAAAAGAAAAAACTAGTGGGCTTGGAAAAATGTGAAACTTTCTCTATGGGGTCTTTCATTTACACCTAGCCCCACAGAAGAGGTTTCACCAAGTTTTGAAGAGTTTGAACTCAAAGTTATTTGAATTTAATTCAAATTGGTTTGAACTAGAAGTGTTTGGTAGGAATGTCCAAAATTTGTGAATTTTTGGAGCTTTGAAAAGTGAATATAGAATTATGGGCAAACTTTGGAAGCATAAATATTAGTTGAAATTCAATAGGATTTATGGAAAGGTTTGCATTAAATTTGGAATGGGCAATTAAAAGAATAGCAAGAAGGCTCAATTTTTTATTTTTTGAAAATAGACATATTAATTATTTGAGGTCAAATATTTAATGGCATGATAGCACGGAAATATATTAATTATTTGAGGTGCAATATTTAATGGCATGATGACATGGAAATGCAAAATAGAACTCATTATGCCAAAATATGTGGTATAAGACTAGGTTGTTACACAAGCCAATCGCTAAGAAGCTTCTCGAATGAATCTTCTCTCTTTTCCAGTCTTTTCTTTCCCAATTTTTGAAAGTGAATGCAAATGCTAAGATAGTTTGAATGGAAACGAGCCCATGCCATAACAAAAAAAAGTTGTATATGCCTCTCGTTCATTCACCTTCTCAAAGAATCAAACTTTAGTTTGTTTTATGGAAGTTGGTTTTGGTGGTTGAAGGCTACAATCACTGGAGCGAGCCGAAGGTGTGCCGTCATCATCGCCCCTCTCTCAACGGAGCCGGACAAACCTTGTTAGACAGTCAGGAAGTCTCGTGCTAAGGTCCCAAAGGACCAGCGCATCAGAACAACAACTGTCGTCGATGAAGAGAAGCATAGATTGGAAGGATCTAACCTACAGACAAACACACGGACGCATACGAACGACAATTGGATCCAAGCAGATCCACCAAAGACAAACGCCGACCGAATCCCACAAGATTTGATGAAGACACACCTCCACACGCCCTCCGACGAGGCTAGACGCACCGTTGGGACGGGGGCTAGGCGGGAAGATCATTATTCCATCTTCTACGGGGTCACTTGTGTTAGCTGAATGGCATTTAAAGGCATCAAAGTGAAGCCATTCGTTCCTACTCTGACAAAAATCTTGAAGCTTGACATGATAAATGAACGAATTGGCCAAGCAAAGGTAGAACAATCCTTTCAAGCTCTCAAAACACATTCCATTAGTTTTATAGCATGCAAAGATACATAAACCGTTGGTTTGATCCCATGGGCGGGTGACCAGCCATTATGCTCTTCACCACAGCCAGCCATTGCTATAATCTTCCGAGCTCAAACCTAAGGATCTCCGCATAATACGAAAGTGCATATCTGCTCCCGAGCTCATTTGAGCTCGGTGAACAGTAAAATCGAAAAAAATTCAAAAAAAATTCAAAAAAATCCAAAAAAAATCCCAGAGAAACATTGACAAAAGTTCTAAGTGCTTGCAAAAATTCATCATGAAATCACATTCCTGTAAGGCGTGGCAAAAAAAACAAATTCAGCCTTCAAAATGCTTTTGAAAGTAGCATTTTCAGAGTACCGATTTTGTTTTTTTTTGCCACGCCTTACAGGAATGTGATTTCATGATGAATTTTTGCAAGCACTTAGAACTTTTGTCAATGTTTCTCTGGGATTTTTTTTGGAAATTTTTGAATTTTTTTTAAAAAAATTCGATTTTACTGTTCACCCGAGCTCATATGAGCTCGGGTGCAGAAACTCCACGTCCCGCATAATACGCCTACTTAAGGTAAAACCGCCCAACCGGCTAATGTGAGCACGCCTTGAGGGGAGCAAAAACGGCAACCCCAAAAGTGCGTAACCTCACCACGGCGACGCAGATTTTGTTACTCGGAGGAGACCGCTTAAAAACAGAGCCATCCTCCGCTGACACCCTACACGAAGATAGTAAAAGTGAAGAGACTTGTGCAGTGGTCGCCGGCTGGCTAGAACTGGCTACCGGCGTAGGTCTGGCCAAAGCTCCAACCGGAGGGCGCCACGTTGTTGGACGTGATGGTACGGCCGTCGCTGGTGGTGACCCGGAAGGACAGCGGCTGGCCGTTGAGCATGGCGCCGTTCTGCCAGTTGGCGCCCCAGTTGTGGCTCATGGTCAGCCATCCTGTGCTAGGAGATTTCACGTACACCGCCGTCAGGTCGCCGGCGCCGGCAACGTTGGTGATGAGCACCAGGTTGAAGTAGGAGTGGCCGGTGATGGTGAACCGGATTCCACCCGTCTTGACACACACCACCCTACAAAGTGCAACGAATACTACATGTTAGCTCGAGACGCACTGACAGGGCAACGCGTTAGAGCTTAAGTCACCGGTGCGATGGGTACCTTCTGTACTGGACAGGCACGACGCCGGCACGGGCCTGGGCGATCTTAGTGAACATAGGCTCAGCGAGGTCGAAATGCGACTGCGGCGGGTTGCACCACCCGCCCTCGTTGTTGGGGAGCGCGTAGTTGGCCGGGCAGAGGTTGGTGGCCGTCACGACGGCGGAGCCCGGCAGGCAGCTGCCGCTGCCGGCGCACCGGATCTCGAAGCACGCGCCGCAGCTCTGCCCGTTGTTGAACAGCGCAGTGCTCAGCGCCGCCGTGTTGGTCCCGTACCCCGCGCTGAACATGTTGCCGTACCCACACGCTCCTCCTGCACACACCACACACATATCACAAAGATTAGTTAGCAGGCATGCACCGGCGATGAACAACTCAAACGGCTGGCCTAACTAGACCTCGTTTCTGTGCGCTTACCCATTGTTCCTGACGCGTCGTTGCCGCCATAGAACGTGGCGCGGCCATTGCTCCAGGTTGAGTCATCGCCGGCGACAGCTCCGACCACCGCGGCAATGGCAAGAGCTAGCAAGCCTAGAAACTCCATGTGTATATGGAATCCTTCTGAAAATCAGCAACGAGTGGGCTAGTTAATCGATACAGCCGAAAATCGCAGGAGAGAACAAGTACAAGGCTTGATAGCTCTAGCTAGGGATTTGTCATCTCATCTACTGCTTACCGTATTAAGCAACTAGGCTTTGCTAGCTCAACACTTGAATTTGCAGGTGCGGAGATGTTGGGAGGAGTGCGAGGATCCTAACAGGAAGCTGTTGCCTATATATAGGCATAGGTCGGGATGCTCTGCATCTGAAATTGTGAGAAGTAAAGTCCACGTTTGCCACTGCGAACCGATCTTGAATTTTTTTTTCGGGATTTATAAGTTAATATTATAATAGTGCATGTTTGTTACTATAAATTTCAATGGTTAGTCCCACCTGTCGGTGATACACTGGAGCATTTCAGAGAAGATACGTTTGTATATATTTTTTGGCGGGAGAAAATTGGAAGTAATTAAGTTCTCTAGAACATGGGCAAATGGGCACCTGTACTGTTAGCTCGAATAACAAACTGAGAGAAGACCTTGACTTTCTCATCTATCAAGGAGTTGAGATACTGGGATACATAGTTAATGGCCAATCCACTGCAGAAATTAAAAGAGTTGATACGATTTAGTTTTGTGCACGAGTGCAAATTCAAGATCACTTTGACTTCCAACTCGCTTCAAGTGCAAGGTAGTGTCCCATGTGGTAGTTTTGCTTATCACGAGATCATTAACCATTTTATTAGTGGATAGTTATGTCGGCTGCCGTTAAAATGGTATGTCTGCAGGCTAAACAGATGATAGATTCAGAATGAACACTGGAAAACTGGGAAAGGTAAAAAAATTAAATATGTATAGTTTTCGTTCATTGTCTATAATTTGGAATATACCATAGACTCCAAGCATTAGGCATGCAACTATGACAAAAGGCACACACTCGATGTCAATGAGCTAAGAATTAAGATGGCATAAGTAGCTGAAAGATGCTGAGCTTTGAATTTGGAGTAGGTAATGACCTTTTAAAGGCACACACTCGATGTAAATGAGCTAAGAATTAAGATGCCTATGAGTACGTAATTCACAGTAAGCACATGTTGAATATATTCTATTACTACGTAAGAAGAAAAAAAAGAAAGCTGACTGCTTTCTTGCAGTATATATATACCAAGGAATAGTTGAAAGCAGTCAGTCAGTACTACTGTAGTACCTTAGTGATAGACTGATAGTTGGAATTTTTTCTGTCTAGTATTTCTGTCACGCAGAAATTTCTCCACGTCTTCAAAAGGGCAAAAACCAAATTAAACAACCAGTATCAGTGCAAATTAATAACCAGTATCAGTCCAAGGAAATCAAGCAAGCAACTTGTTATTATAAGGTGCCGAATCAGAGCTCAAGAATCAAGAATGTACTTGTTTAGTGGTTTCAAAATGGAACACTTGTTTAGCTCTACCAGCACGGCCAGCAAGATGCGGATCAGATGCTAGGGCACATGGCCACAGGGTCCTCCTAATTTGACTCTACATAGATTTAACTAAGCCCTCGATTTTGGAAAACAAGTGCTTCATAAAAGTTTGTCAAGTAAACTCTCAACAGCCGATCACATGTTGCCACTCTGCAGACTTCTAGAACCACATGGGATCGTGTAAATTTGTTAAGAAAAAGGGTATTTTTTTTCACTTTCTCTTGCCACTGCATATTCAAAGGTTTTGCCAAATACGGAAAATAATGACTAACTCTTTACATGAGTAGAGGTTTTGACACCAAGGACAAACGAGGTCATTATATGGCTGATATTTTACTGGAACTAAAAACCATCCATTGATCATGCAATAATACAGCTAGGCACTCCTCTTTGAACTAAAACCACGACAAGAATTATGGAACAGAGGGGAGTATTTTCATTTACAAGATATAGTAAGAAAACAGTGGTTTACATGGCATACCAATGCTAGCTACACTATAGAACACTTCCAGATTTGGCTCTTAATCTGCTACAATGATCGCTATGCCGAGATCGCATGCCCAGCAAGCTCCTTGCAAGTGCAGGACACGAAAGTACAGAAAGCACTGGCTAATTATGTTTAACTAGTCAGGAGTCAGGAACATGGACCGTCTCTTTCAACAAGGTGCTCTGTCAGACAGATATGGTTGTATTGTACCTTCAACATGGCCTTTGTATTTTATTTTATTTTTGTACTTCGGATTCCTTTATTGGCCAAGAGCCCTGGGATAAATCAAGTTGCTCTCATGGACTAGTCAAAATATATGGGGTTTGAGAAGCTACTCAATATCGCCTGAAGATCTTTATTTCTGTTGTCTAAAGGACAGTAAACATTTAACCATGAATCCATGACAAACCTTATCCCAAATATCAGGCTTATTCATATTTATATCAGCTGGACAAGATAAAATATATATCCCAATTCATAAATAACACAACTGTTAATAAACAGGAGATGAGAAATTCAGGAATAAGGTCCAACCTTGGTCATCTCTGATTGCAGCTGGAACACAGGTGCACCAGCTTGATTCAATTAGCATGTACTCGTACTTTAAAGTGGTAAGTATATGCACCAGCTTGATTCAATTGGAGTAGTACACTACAGTGAACCTTGAAAAATACCACCCACTTTGCTAAGCCGCGGGGTGTGAAGCAATTAATTTACCAAAACGTGCTCGCTGTAACTTTCAATCACTCCATCCAAGTAAACAGTTTCATATTCAAATCTATTCAATGTTAAGACTTGCGAGAAAATAAAAATGAGAAAAAAACATCACACACTTGTCTCAGTAAGCGATAATGTCGTCTGGTGAGGCTAACTGAGTGCAATCTACTGCTAAGAAAATTGCAAGTTTTCCCTTTTGTGGGAAAGAAAATTATATAAGTATTACTCTCATTTCACACATTTAGATAGTCTTGCAATATATAAAAAAAGATGGTCTTGCTCACTTTCTTTCGGCAATACTCACGTGATTCTGGAAGCTTCATGCCCATTTTCTCCACACTAAAATACATTTGTGAGTGAAGGGAATGTCGTACAGGCTATAATACCATTCTTCAAAATACAAATTGGAACTTCCGAAAGCACAATAGGCCAACAGCTGTAGATCAAAATATTCACCCATGCCAACTTATTTGTTTGTTTCAACAAAAGAATCACTCATTTGGTCCAGTTTTACATACAAACGTAAACCTCAAGGGGAAAAACTCCCTGCCCTCTTCCTCTTGCAAAATCATTCTAATATGTAATACAATCAACAAATCAAACAAATCATGTGCTCCTGCCACACCTCGTGTGTATTTACAGTGTTCCTCTGCTGCTGATTTCATTTCCAGCTGCTTCAACAAACTATGCACAACATCAGATACATATGCACATCTTCTTTACATGAAAAGGTAAGTTGGTAGCGGTAATCCAATATAGTATACACCCTGCACACCAAAATGGAAACTTGGCAGGCAGAAAAACTTTCACAGCGGTGATTCACCCATGAAGATCCAGATCCGCAACTTCCCGGGTTCATGGTACTCATGCAGTCTAAACCTCGCAATGGGAGCACCGGACATGCCAAAACTCACGTTAGTCAATCATTCAGCATGAACAAGGTCATCGGCATTCTTGTAGATACTCCCCATTATACTTCTTTACTGTACCACTTCATGATTATCACAAAATCCTATCACCACTTCTGTTTTGTACAAACAAACCATATACATCACTTTGATTGCTCCGAGGGCAGCCCTCGTGTTCATGTGCACTGCTTGTACCATTAATCCACGTGCCCGGTTCCATCATTTATTCTTCTGTATGATATATATCAGGCACCACAATTAGAAAACAACAGGTATGGTTGTTGCTTTGAAATCAAACAAACAGAAACTAGCCTTGATGGATGAAGAATTAAAGCTATCCAACTAATTTCCATTAAGAAATAAATAAATAAAACTCCAGCCAAACCATTGTAGATCATCATGATAAACTAAAAGTTGAATATGTTAATGCCACTAAGAACTACAATGTTGATTTCCATACTAACATCTGTGCAGACTTTTGCAGATGAAAAATATCTGAACGGTTCTTCGACTTCGTGCCAGCCTCAACTCTACTTTTCCTTTTCTCTAAAAAGCTTTACCCCATAAACTTGATTCCACTTTCAAGTTCAGATTCCCACCCAGGCAAACCATACAGACTCCTTTGAGTCCACGGCTCCACGCAGAATTCTAAGAACTTAACTTGGAGGTTCGAGTTTCTTAAGTTACTTGATTGATACTTCAGTATTAATTTTGCTGAAACTGCCGTAAACAGCGGTTTCTTGAAATTATCAACAGAAGCGACACAAAACATTAGCACTGCAAAGGTGGGCACTTAACATGGCTCCAACTTGAAGTCCTACTGTTACTAGTTAGTAGGATGTGCTTGTGCCAGATGTTCATGCTGACTGTTATTAACTTGCCTTATAGCTTCAAATTCTCAAATACCTATGGCATGCATAACACTGAATAGTTCCATATTCAGATCTTCAAAAAAGAGAATCTCAGATTACACTTGAGTATTAACAAAACACAGTTTAAGTTCATTCAGAAATATCAAAGAAAATGCAAGCCTTTGTCATAACAAGATAAACTAAAATAGAAAACTGCTCTAATCTGACATGTCACTCAATCCAAACCAATATAGAACATTATTAAAAGAAAACATCAGCCAGTATAAGAACCTATATTCAGTTTTCAACAGATAAAACTTAGAAACACTAACAAGAGCAAAAACACCCAGAATATGACAAGAAACCTACCATGGTTGGGTCCGAAAGTATAGCATATGCTTTCCCAATTATTTTGAACAAATAATCAGCGTCTCTGCGGATCGCATTCACAATTTCGCTCCATACTGTATCATCGATATTTTCACTTCTCACGAGAAAATTACCTGCCTGTGCCATAATTAATGTTAGTGAACAGAAGAAATCAAGAAAGATGCCATACTTGTCTACATGAAGATCGAATATAGTACTTTGTCTGGATGATGCCTTAATGCTGCTTTGCGGTATGCTCTTTTTATATCCACAGCAGAGCAGGATGGCTCAATTCCTCTGCATGGAAAAGCAGATCTCAGTCAGACATTCCAGGTGTGTTTCTGGGAAGAGACATTCAGTAACTAAGTTCTTCCCACTTCCGCAGAACAAAACTTTGGAACTATGTTCCAACATGCCCTATCCACATTGCTTTCCAACGGAAGTTCCTTTCCATAGGGAGCAAATGCATGTAATGTAATTCTGAATGCCCAACTCCCCACTTTTTGCAGTAATATGGAAAATAAACTGTGACTACTCACCACTATCAGAAATGATTTTCATAACTACACACATGAAAGAAAGACACATTCATTGCACAAGGTGATGTCATGAATGACATGATAATAGTGTAGCATTTTCATCTAACTGCTGCAGAGCTTATAGGTAAAATGACAATTTCACTTTAGGAATAAGTTGTAAGTCAGAGCGCCCTTCTATCAACTTAATCAATACTACCTGTCTTTCTAAATATAAGACATTTTGGCAGTATAAATTAAACTGCCAAAACGTCTTACATTAGTGAACAGAGGGTGTATTAATTTACAGCATTGTAATTAATGGAGGTTTAGAAGGACAAATTGTACATGTCGAAGGATGCAGCAGCAATAAAATTAGACACAAAGATGCACGGATAGATATTGCATAAGTATAGGTCATTGTAGAAAACATGATTGTGTATGTTCTACTTCAAACTAAATTAGAGGACAGAGGCTTACAATATCAGATACATATTCAGTGATGTCCTTTTTCTGGCATCACGCTCCAAAGCAGAAAGCCTAAGATTGGCTCGGTGTAGATTGTTACGAACATTATCTAATTTTTCTGATGGCATGGACATATTGTCTTGTAGTTGTTCCTCAAGAAGAGAAATTAGTCTTCGAAGATCATTTTCTGCCTGATCGTAGTCCCTTATAAGTTCATACAAACTAGCCCTTCTAGAAATAACCTACAAAACACAAAACATTAGGATTGTTTTTCTTGGTTCTTTCTTATTTTTATACTCTTGTCCCCCATTTTGTGTGCAAAGAAGGCTTTCGGATAACATCTTCTCACAGGTCTACAATTTATCTAAAAGTTACTTGACAATATAATTAGTCAACCAGCTCTATTCAAGACTTGTCCAGTCAAACTTCCAACATCATAAAAACAGTATGTACAGTCGATATAGAAAATATAACTCAATGTGAAAGGTTCAGCCAAAAGAATCCAGTAATAACTCAAGCAACCACATAGATTTTTAACTTGGTTGCTCACACCATTCATATGAAGAAATTTTCCCTACTACAATGATGATGTCAACTTCATCTGATCGAAAGGATGGAGAAAGCAGTAACTTTGCATAAAACATACAAGGTTATAACTGGTAAATGGTAATCCAGAAAGATCTCCAAGCTTCAGGTTTCACTGAATGCAACCCAAGAACACGCATGTCATGCATAGGAAATGAAGAGCAGGACATTACATATTGGAGCATTCCTATGCCCATGTAGCAGTAAGCCAAATCCAAAATCAAAGTATTATTATCTACGTATTTTTGGGCAACTTAGACAAAAAAGTACCAAATCAATACATCGCACATCAGAACGTTTAAGGTGGAGGGAGATGTTCACCAGATGGGTTAGCAAGAATAAATGCATGCCCTGCCAAAATACTTGATGAAATAAAAAAGGACATTTATAGCACACCATATCATACAGACACTTTTGGCCAGAATCTAAACAAAAATAGAGAGCATGGTTAAATTTTAGTTTGATAGAAGATGAGGATCTTTCACCAACCTTACAATAGCTAGTGTCAAGGGCTATAGCTAGCGAACAATCTGCTATGGCATCTAAAATTTGGCCCATTGCTTGGTATGCAGCCGCACGGTTGCCAAAACAGATTGCTGAAAAATGTAATGACTCCGCGTTGCTCAACAAAGCAGCAGTATAATGTTCCACAGCCTCTGAATATTTACCAGCTTGAAAAGCTTCATTCCCAGCAACCTAAAATGAAGAAAATAAGAATATCATGCCTCTAGTTCAAAATCCTTGCAATACTTGTGGAATCAAGGATATTATGTATGCACATGACCGAAAGACAATGCATGGTAGATAGAATTTGGATATAGTGGGACGTCATATGATTAGACCAACACAGCATAGACAACCCGTAAACAAAATGCTGGATAGTTTTTTTTTCTAGAACAAAAATGTTGGATAGTTGGAGTACTGGACATCGTATCTTTAGATAGTGAGGCTGCGATTATGCGATTGATAGCCTGTGACGTGTCATCAACTAAATCATCCATGGAAGTGAAATAATAGAGGCAGAATGGACATACTTTAAGACGCAGTAGTTCAGAGATTGTCTTCGAAAGTAACGAATCTGATTGTTGAGACTGCTTCCCGCACCTAGTCAATATTTTCACAAATTTAGCAAACCATATGAGTAGTAGTGACATATAGAACATAAAACCATATAGCACTGACATAGAAATCTTCACAAAATATTACTTGTATTCCGCAGGTGTTGTTTGCTCGTACTTTTTCAAGAACTGATGAGCCTCTTCAAGCTTTCCTATGAAGAAATATGACTTGGCGATAAGATAATAGCGCCAAGATTTCACAGAAAACCCGTAGCTGTCCAAGTTAATGTTTTCCAGATGCTCATCAAGACACAGAGGCACACTATTTCTTTCTGCCAGTTGCAGAGTTTCTTCACAAAACTGAATTAATTCTTCATATCGCCGCAACTGCCAAGCCCCATGAAAGTAACAGTTAATTAATACACTTACTAGCTACAGTAGCAGTCAAAACTTGGCAATATGGTATGTAGGAAAAACAAGTTTACCGTAAATACAGACCAGTAACAGGGCTTCTGCTTTCATTTTCATCAAGTTATCTGAATGAATGCTTATGGACAAAGCATCTGTGATCATTTGTAAGGCACTTGGTATCTTGTCAAATTCCTTTTTAACAAGATATTCCTTGGATTGAAGCATGAAAGTAGATACTTTCTGTTCGCAAATGACAACAACATACTGATTAGATAATCAAGTTCCATTGCAAAAGTAAATTGGTTCGGGTGGCTTTTGACCCATCATAGTTCATATCAATAATCAAGTTCCACGTAACAAAAAAAATTGATCAAATATTTCCTGGAAAAAATGCTATATATGGTTGCAGAATCATATAAACTTTATTATCTTAGATTCTATGATAAGGCATTCCACTATGAAAAGGACAACAGAAATGCAACAAAATACTTAATTGATTACTGAAAAGAAATAAGAAAACATATAATCAACCATCACACAAAAACAAATTTAATGTAAGGAAAGTAGTTTAGCAAGAAAATAGGTAGGCTATTGTAAGTGCATCTAGTGCCCGCTTTGTGGGTTTTGGATGATTAATGACAAAATAGTTAAGAAACTAATGTGTTTGTAAATATATAGAGGTGAAAGTCCCTGAGGATTTGGTTTAACAGTGGAATATGACTCCTAAAAATGTTGTAAGAACATTAAAGCCTTCAGAATGCCCATTGAAGGATTGAAAGTTATTGTGAAGACTTTTGTTTATTAATTAATTTTTTTTCATTTGAGTCATAGGGCAACGTACTATTAACGGTGGTCTAAGTGAAAGTAAGATTCAAGTCTTCGTGTGTGTGCACAATCTAAGTCTTCAGAGAGTGAAGACTTAGAAATCTCTTTCAAAGTGAGTCATTTAGCCTTGATGCCGAAGTTAAGTCTTTGGGACACTTGGGTTAAATTCATCACTGAGTTAGATGACTTGTTCCACAAGTCAGTCCATGCACGCTTGTGTTTGAAATTCATATCGTTAGCCACGTGCCGCGTGCATGTTAGGAGTGTCTCCAACGGTCATTTCAGCCCCCTTGGGTTGCTCGCTAGCTATAAATAGCCACCCTACCCCAACCATTTGTTGTTGGCTGCTCCAAGTGAATTTGGGACAAGTGTTATCTGAGCAACCCTTCCTCCCAAATATTTGAGAGAAATTCTAAGTGAGGAAAAAACACCCAGAGCCTAAAAGTATCAAGTGATTAAGCATCACCGAAGAACTTGATCAAACCTAACTTTGACTTGTTACTCTTAAGGACTGTGCATCCTCTAGATGGTTAGGAGTCGTTCAAGCGCGTCCAAAGTGTGGAATTGCCGAACAACAAGCTTTTACTGGTCCGGCGATCACCGCAAGATACCCCAACTAATTGGGCGCGTTCCGAGGGCTTAGCTCAAGGAGAACAAGGCGAAGACTTGTGTGTCTTCAGAGTTGTGGCTCAGCCTCTCCAACCCAGGCGTAGAACTGTGCCAGCAGTTTGAACTGGGGTAAACACATCATTGTGTCTTTGTCGAGCAATGGGTTCTAATTCCTCGCTCCTATTTACTTTCTGTAATCTGCCGATTTTTGAAGGATTTCTTCTTCCTTCTTTCTTTGTGATTGTTGCGAAGTTATCTAAGTACTTTCATACCTTTCCGCTGCTTAAGTTTTCGTTGAAGTGGTTTACTTTGTTTTCTCAATGAAGACTTTGTCCGTGCTTAGGCTGTTAGATTTACTCGCATCTATAGCTCGTTTGTCTTCTGCTCCTGTGATAGCAGGTTTACTTTAGTCATGGTTACCTAGTAGGTTTGCCGCTTGCCTCGTAATTTATCTAGTTCTTCTACTAGATTTCCTCTGAACTGTGGTGTTGTTGTCCTGTTATTCTTCTATTTACTTAAGTATTTTGTATTTCAGAAGAATTTGCTAAAATCTACCATTCACCCCCCCCCCCCCCTGGTTGACACATTTGATCCTACAGCGAGGCATTAGAGAGAGTAAGTCATAATCAAAGGGAGGTGTGTTTAAACGGTATTTTCTGCTCATAGTCATCTACTGAACATATCATTGCATCGTAGGGGCAGAAGGCAGGTAAAAAAACCACCAGGCATCTTTTTCATATTTATCATGTATGTAATGGGCTAAATGGAAATAGCTTCGTAAAATTTTATCAGAAACTATTGACAAATACATTTTTTACCAATGGATCTTCTACATAGATTAAGCTATGTGATACATTCCAGTTTATCCGGTGTGTTCAGCAGAACTGCAACAAGTTGGGAGCTGTACGAGTGCTTCATTGTGATGGAGACTTAGAGGAGTTGTGGATGACACATGGAACAAATTGTGAAACTCTAGGAGAAGCAGTACCATTTAACAGCTTACGGGTAGTTGAATGAAAAGTGGAAGCGGTTGATGTAACAGAGACCTCAAATTCTCAACACGAGATACTTTTGAGCATAAATCCATCTATGCTTTGGAAATTTGTTAAAATTCTGCTGTGAATTTGTTTTAATTTCTTGTATAGTTCCCTCAACAATATATACAGTTTTTAGTACTTTCCAGTTGAAGCCGCCAATCTACTAAACTATGGTAATCAACAATTGCACTTAACATAAGCATCCCGGGAATAGTTATTTTGCAATACGGTTCCTCGATAACTCGTAAAATCATATTCGAGAAAAATTAATCTCAAAATCATGTATGCTTCTGGATCGCAGTTCTCTACTCAAAAGTCAAAACTCACTCAAAGTAGCATAAAGGGATACAGTTGATAGAGCAGACTAATTCTACAGATTCCACAGTTCCTCAAGATATGATAACATGAACAACGACAGTATAGCACCAGAGACGAGCCTACCTGAGCTTTTTGTAGACCATCAGAAGCCTCTTCTATGACTTTACGATCCAAGCTTGCCGCATGATTAGACTTCAAACAGATTTCAAAACCCTTTTGTGCTTCTTCGACATCCCCCAGAGCAAGTAGACAACTATACACATTTAGCCGAGCATATTGATTAGATCATATATTCAGCAATATTATACAAGTTATATAACAAGGGCAAGACACTTATGACCAATTACATGCACTACTAACTCCTAACATCAAGTAACCACATTAAGTTATGGAGTTCGAATTAACAAGGCTATTAACACTTTGCAAACCAATGTCAACTGAATGTACACAAACAACAAGGAGTAGAGTTAGGCATGTTCAGGCAGTACTCAGCCTTAGACTTAACTAAAACACATGAAATGTTTCTTTCCTCTGAGATCTGAAATTCCTAAGAAAAAAACAATTGAATTGGATATTTCCTTAAGAACAATATCTAGTTTTTTCTCCTTCACCAAATAAAAAGTTTAAGAATTATGATGCAAATTCCAATTGTTTTAAAAAAAACTGTATATATGTGAAAGTTCGCAAATTGGTGATTTGCCAATGTAACAGCCCTAGGTATTCATCTTACTTGGCAGCTCTGACTTGTGCCTTGAGAAAGCTGGAATCAATTTCAGTAGCTTTCCGACAATCAGAGAGGGCATCTCTCATCCTACCAAGAGATATCCGGGTAGCTGCACGATTGCTGTAGCACAGCATTAATGCTTTCTGAGAAGCTTGATTTTGAGAAACAAAATTAATCCCATGGGTATAGCATTCCTCCGCCTTAGCTAACTGTCCTGCAGCATAAGCTTGGTTCCCCCTGGTGCACAATAAACAATTAAGCTTAAAATGCACCAAATATACAGTTAAAGCAACAAAAAAGAAACTCTAATCCGCTTATTCAAATCAAACCAAAACTCAACATATTTCAGTTTTAACTGTTGATATTTCATAAACTACCACTCGTGGGAATTAATTCTAAGCCAGCAAACTCCAGAATTATCAAACACAGCACATGATCCATAAGCATAAACTTGATTACATAGCATGAGGAGCGGGTGTGAAAAAAAGGCAAAAGGCTAACAGAGGAACAAATAACTGAATTTTGATTGACTGAGATACATCACGTTGGTTCTTGGTTGGAGATAATTTTCTTTCTGTTATGGAAGTTCTAATTTTTCTTCTGTTATGGAAGTTCAAGCACAGTTGCAATCCTTTCAAAGTTTGCTTTCAGATTACTGCAGATATTAAACTGGTGTCCACTGTCCACATATAAATAATCATATTTTGTGCTATTTGCCTATTTCAGAAGATATAGTTGATATAGCTGTGATATTTGCAACTGTGCAGGCACAAGTCATTATACATAGTATGTAAGTTCATAAATACGCCTGTAACAAAATACGAAAGGTTGTGTAGACACCTTATACGCCAAGTTTCACAATCCTCCTGATATCTAAAGTTTCCTGTTTTTGTACATGTTACTACTGTAGGTTCTGCTTTGCTGTATTCAGTCCATTGAGGCGCTAAAACTGTGCCTGGCTGGCTTGCTGAAACTTTTGTGTGTGCAAGACTAATGGCAGATGTAGGAAGGCTTTGAACAAAGTTAGTATGAGTCGTCATTCCTTCAGAACTTCTATTCTGTTGTCTTTGTGAACCCAACTTAATTCGATCGAAAGTAGATGAAGCAAATATTAAGTTAGAGTTACCACAACTTTCCAAGTTTGCTGCAAAAGTAAGCCCAGTTCCATCATGGCTACTTTCTGCTGTTTGCGTAGCATCAGCTACCTCTGGGCCACTGTTACCAGAACCCTCTAACCTGAGGCCAACTTTTCCAGATTGTTCCATACTAAAGTTTGTCTCCGGAGTCACTTTTCCAGAAAAACTGTCAGGTGCAAGGGCATTCCGCAATGAAGAAACCTGACGGGTTGAGGAAAACTTCTTTGGTTTAACTGCCCTTCTATTCATGCTCATAACCTTAATCACTCCCTTGTCTCCAGATGCTAAATTGTGTTCCTGTAGAGAAGCTGATCTCCGATCGAAAGATCGGCATTCACCAAGTCCAGATGCTGCACCTACTTGTGTTTGCATACCATCAGGCAACTTTGTGAAAGAAACCTTCACAATGTCATCTTGAGCTCCAATGCTAAAAGGTGCAGTATTCGAGGCTTTTTCTGTTTCATGGACTTGACAAGGTCTGGAATGTGGAGCACCCCCATTACGTGAACCAGGTGCAAGCTGTGACTTGATACATCTGCCGTCCTCAGTAGCTGAAAGACCAAGTTGTTCAGAACTGCATGTTACCTCCTCTTTATCAGATGAATCCAACTTCTTGAAATTACATTGCTCTGTATTTGCAGTGAACAGACTATGTTGAGCACTAGCACGTCCCCCGAAAACAAACAAATCATGTTTGACATTAACACCAGTTGCAGATAGTTTGCTTCCATCCTTTGTGAAGTAAACTTTATCTACAGAATCTCCTACGGATGAGTTACCACAGTCCATGGGGACTTCCATGGAATCATTCCTGTCAGTACATTTTGTTGCATTGACCGCTTGACCAACTAATGATGAATTTGTTTCCGTACTCTTGCACCCTACCGTCTGAGAGAGCATGCCACGCCCTTCATCGCGCTGCTTGGCAACACCATGAAGAATGCTCGGACGAAAAACCTCATGTGACTTCAAATTGCGTTCCGAGGCACCAAAAGTACCCCGAGAATTTATCTCCAGGACGGAATCATTTCCTCTAGAAACGTGAGCACGGTCATCTCTTTGCTTGCCGGAAGAATCTTGTACGAGCTCATCGGCTGCTGCAGAGAGGCTGCACAACGAGGCAGCACTGGATCCAACCGAGGAGCTTCTCTTCATCTCCGATCTCGCCGAGACGCCACTCCCAAAAACAAAATTAGCGCCACGGGAAGAACCCCATGAGCCCGCCGACGCCGGATCCTCCGCGACGGCGCGGTTAGACGTCGAGGCGTCCGCGCCGAAGACGAAGGCCGAGGGGCGTGATCCGCCTGCGGTGCTCGGTCGCGAGCCAGCGCCCGCAGCGAAGCTCGAGGGATCGCCGCCGAGGCGCCGGCTGGGGGAGCAGGAGGCTCCGGGGTGGTCGGAACGAAAGGGAGCGGCCTGGCGCCGCGGGCGGGCGACCCGGGGCCTGTGGGTGGCGGCGGGGATGGTGGGGAATGGGGCGGAGGCGGCGAGCGGATCGGGCGAGGGATCCATCGGGTGGGCGGCACGGGAGAGGAGAGCGTGTGCGGCGGAGGGCGGCTTTACGTCGGCGGCCGCGCGCGGGCGACGTGGATTTCGTTTTCCGGCCGGGCAGGGGTGTGGGCCATAGACAGATAGAGAGAGACGGGAAATGGATTGGATTGAATTGAACTGATCTGTACATACCCAGCTGCTGCATTAAAATAGGAAAAGAACAGAAAATGATGAACGTGCCGACACGTGCATTACGGGTGTGTTTGGTTGAGGAACCAACTGTCATAAAATGGAATGGTTCCATTCCAGAGGAACGGGTCCGTTACATTCCTGTGTTTGGTAGGAGCAAAAGAGCGGAACGGGTTGGTTCCATTCCACTGTTTGGTTGGAAGCACGGAATGAAAATGGAATGACCTAAAATTCAAAATTTTGGCAGCATTTCATTTGTATTTTCAAGAAAGACAACATAACAATATTGACAATCTTAACATATAAGTGACAACACATATAACACAATTTTCAACAAAGTGCATATAGTTAACACAGTTAACAGCCATACATGTGTAGTTGACATACAAAATTCCCAAAAGCAACCACCAGGGCAATAGAGACATACATGTCAAGTTCACATACTTGACAGCCACATGTCAAGTTCACATACAAAATCTCCAAAAGCAGCTCCCCTAACCATCTTTTTTCTTTTCTTCATCTTCTTGACCATCTACAAGTGATGCATACTATAAAAAATATGGCTACCAATGATGCTTACATCAACATATATATTGCAAAGATACACTGGACATCATGTATTTTGGTACAAATTAGGAAAAGAGACCACTGATTCTAACAACATAAAGCAACAAAAGTGAATCACCAACAACCATGAGTCATCACAATAAGTCTCCATCTCTCTGTATCATTCTCGGTTGGAATATACATGAGCAGCAGCAGCATATACAAGAGGAAGTGATTGATGGTTTTACCTTCAGAGTAAGGTGCTGCGCTGCGCCTCTGCTGCCGCTGTCAGCTCGCCGGAAGCCGCCACCACCCCGCTGCTAATCCTCTGCAAGACGCTGCAATAAGATCCAGACCGAGCTCCCCTTGTTCTGTTGCAGATCACGAGAGGAAAGAAAGGGGTTAGCGGCCGGCGGGGAAGGCAGGAATCGGCCGGCGGGGAAGGGAGGAACCGGCCGGCGCTGCTCAGATCGGTGGAGGAGGAGAGAGAGGAGGGGAGGCGGCGCACCTGGGAGGGCGAGGCGATAGGACTGCGAGAGTGCGAGGGTGAGCGGTTCCGCGTGGTCCGGCCGTTTTCGAGGTCTCACCTCGTTCCGCATATGGGCCGAATATTCGGTCCGAGGGAACGGGTGGGTGCCGTTCCACTTGTCTAACCGAACGCGAAAACGAGGTCTGGTAATGGGTCGGACCCATGCCATTCCGGTCCATGACTCCAACCAAACACACATGGTCAGCGGCTCGCCCTCCATGGCATGGTATTGGTATCCCACCCCATCGCAGCCATCACGGTCAGGGTCTACAACCAACCTGGCAAGGTTAGCAAAGCTTTCACATGTTTTTTTAGCCGGAGAAAAGTGTTTTTGAATTCTCAGTTTTTATGAAATCCAGAATGTTACATCTAGACCTTTTTTGCGAGAATTACATTTAGGACTTGCAGGTGTGTCTTAGACTATCTATCGTGGGGAGTAACGGTTACTAGTCTATGTTACTACCACTATAGTAGCGAGTAACATATGAGTGATGTCATGCAACACTTAATTTATTAGGTTGTAGGCTTAATTTGCCTTATCCCGCAAAAAAAGACTCATTTTGTCTTATTATGTGATACGTTACTCATAGTATGAATAACTAGCTATGTTACTCAATTTGTCTATCTCCTCATTAATTAGCGGCCACATCATTTTTTTTTGGCTTAGTTGTCGTCTACGTTACTCTCTATGTTACTCCCACTGCAAAAATGAGGTCGCACACAACAAGCCGGTCCCCCCAATTGAGAGCTCCCAGTGTTTCTTGAATAGCTACATTGAATCCCTCCTTTATGTCAAGCAACATCCAAAGGGGGACTTGGCAAAGGGCAAAATGGTGGTTGGTTTATCTATGCCGAATCCAAAGCAAATGACAGACCCACAATGGGGAACTGCAAATGATGTACAGTGGGAGAAGCCGTCATCGGGATGGGTGAAGCTCAATGTTGATGGTGCCTTCCAACCAGGAGAAAACACTGGAGGTGCGGGAATGGTGTTAAGGGATGACACAGGAGCTATCATCTTCTCGGTGTGTTGTTTCCTTCACTCATGCACATCCCCATTGGAGGCGGAGCTAGCTACATGCTTGGAAAGAGTGACTTTAGCGCTAGAGAGAACTGACGGACCGCTCATTGTGGAGATGGACTGCATGCAGGGGTGGAGTTCCTCACGGAGCAGAGTGTCAACACGTCCCGAGTGGCCTCTTTTGTATGGGAGACAAAGAGCCTTTTGTATGGGGTAGGAAGCATAAAATTCAGCATGTTTGTAGGTCTTCCAATGCAACGGTTCGCTTCATGGCTCGGATGGGGAGAAGCTCCCAACGTACAGTGGCGTGGCTAGGTTTAGGTCGTGATGAACTTTGTAAGCTTTTGTGTAAAGGAGTGTAACACTATGATTTAATCAATACAAGTTCGTTTCCACCCATAAAAAAATGCAAAGCATTTGCCATGTCTAGAGAACTAGATCCGCAATTATCTGTGATGGTTGTCCTTTTTACTACCTTTTCAGTTTAATTAGCTCCCCATGTTAGCAAAAAAAAATGGCATTGGATACTAGTTCTAGTTTTTTCTCCCTTTATTTCTATGTAAATATGCTATACTATTAAATGAAATTACCGTAGACCAACTGTTCTACGGTTCGAGACTTTAAAAAAGTAAGAAATAGTACACCAAGGACAGTGTCTTCCTAAAGAGCGAGGTTGAATCAATAGTAAGAAGATGTCACGTATGCACATAATCCGGAGAGGTATTCCTTGCACTCGCATGTGTAACTCTTACCTTTTCTATAAATGTGTGATGGCTTGTGAAGAGGATTATGCATTATCAACTAGTTGGACTTAGATTAAGAACATAGCAAAATCCATTGTGAGGGAGTGATATCTTTCTTATCGTGGGGCAACTAATACTTCAAATTTCATAAAAGGTCACTAGTTCGCTTTTGGAAGCTAAAACGGATGTTGTAGAAAGTCGGAAGAAAAAGCAGATCCTCCAGTAAAAAGTTCCATTTGTTTATTGCTTGGACAAATTTGGCACAAACGCTTGAGGTTGTTTTGGTTCCTAACTTTTCTAACTTGGTAACTGGTGAAGCGGAAAATGGATTTTGGCCATGATTTGACAAAAGTATGGATTCCCACCCATGCCAAATACTAATGCTAAATTTAACTTTTGGTTTTGGCACTAGTTCCGCACCTTCTGAACTATCGCCATATCAATGAAACTGTGAACCGAAGTACCCCTTTAATGTTTACTGTACAATTTTTTTGTTGTAAACTTTGTTGGGCCTCCAAACGCAGAGTTTTGTAAGAAAGTAGCAAATTTTCCTCAAGTGGATGACCTAAGCTTTATCAGTCTGCGAGAAGTGTATGATGAAGGTGGTTCTCTCTCAAACAACCCTTACGAACGCACGCCACGTTCCTATGAGCATATCTAAGAGATTGAGCTGACATAAAATTGACGAAGTCACCACAAGCGTCTTCGTAGCCGACGGATACATCTCTTTCACCGAACGATTATCGTCAAAAATGCTGAAATAAATTCAGAAAAATACGAGCATCAGCGACAAGTCTAGGCCTGAACCCTGATAGATTGGTTCCATCACAAAGAATCTAACCACATGAGCTAGGCTCAGTTTGCACTATCCAATTTTTTAGAATGTGTGAAATCAGTGCCAAAGCTGAATAAAACATTTAGCGCCATATTTGGCTTACACTGTCGGTGCCTTAAGGGCAGCTATGATGTGGCCGAATAGTGATTTAAAATCCATTTTCGGCTTTTAGATGGCTCCCACCAATGTGCACCCCGATGTCAGATTAGAGCAACTTTAGCAGACCCTGCAAAACGCCGGCCCGTAAAACGCGTTTGTAGTTACGCAAAACCGCTTTTGGGGCGGCGGCTGGCTGCATGTATGCACCCCCAAACAGATCCGTAATAAAGTATATTCGCGGAATATGTTTTTTTACGGGTTGGCTATGCGGGTTCTGCTCGGGCACCAGCGCAACGACCCGCAAACAAGAAAACAGCAAATCTGGAATTTGACATAGGGTTTCACAAACAAGTTTAAACTCAAATGACATAAACAGTTTGCGCGCAAATAAAAGCGAAGTTCATTACGCAAAAGAGGGCATGCAAAGGTTTGCGCCCATGTCCGGCATCATCTTGGGGGTCGATCTTCACTCCGCGCCATGGAGTCCATCTTGGAGTTCATCAGCGCCACCATAGCCACCTCTGTCGCTTGTTCCAACTCCTGCACCGAAATCATCCACATTGCCACCATATGGAGCAGAGAAAACATCACCGGAACTGAAACATGGACCGACCGAGGCGACCATTCTCCTCTTCAAGATCTCTCTCCTTGCCATATCATGCCATGTTTTGGTGACGTCGTCCATGTCATTGCGGTTCATTGACATGATCTTGTTCTCTTCGGCGAGCAACAATGACATTGATTTGTTTTCAGAGGCGCGTGCTTTTCTCTCTTCAATGGCAGCTTTGCGGAGCCCCTCTTCCTTGAGCATTTGCCATTTTTCTTTCTTCTCTTTTGCCTTCTTCTCGGCCAACTCTTTCTTGATCTCCAACGACTTCAACAATATCAACTCGTTTGATTGCACCATGGCATCAATCTTCTCCCTCAAACTCGATGCTTCTTGCTCTCTCTTCATCTTCTCTTTAGTCTTCTTGTCGGCATCGGGCTTGTGCAAATTTCTTGGGCCATCATCATCCTCATCTTCATCCATGTTTGTAAGTGAGCCTCTCTTTGGTGGGGATTCTTTGCCGATCAACTTACACTTCTCGCACTTTTGGAGCAACTCCCAACAATGCTCTAATTTGAAGAATCTGCCTTCCAAAGCTTCCATGTCCTTGTATCTATGTTGAGCAATCTTGTCCTACACAATGTGAACAAAGTGATGCAATCATTTCTCATGATACATTATGATGATGCACAACTTGAACAAAGGCAAAACAAGCTCACATAGTCGGACTCCACGGTGCCACTTGGAGGTGCATTGCGTACTTGCTCCAAGCAAGCTGCCCAACGGCTGCACATAGGCTTGATATTCTCCCAACGACCTTGAAGCGACCGAAATGTGTGTGGAGTCCTATTGGGGTAGTTTTTCATAATGCGGAAGTATTGATCTTCGATCCTTTGCCAATATCTCTTGGCGGTTTGAGAAGTACCCGTGCATGCATCAAGAGACACCGCACTCCATGCTTTGATCAAAGCTTGATCTTCCAAGATCGTGTAGTTCTTTGATCTTTGGTTTTTCCCAGTTTTTGCTTGTGATTGCTCAAACGCTTCCGCTTCGATCTCCTCCAATTCGTCCGCACAACCATGATCGTCCGTGCTGCCCTCCGTTTCGTTGTAGTCGAATGGCTAGAAAGGGGCTTGATCAATGTCAACCGCGTTCGTGTCCAACAAGTTCACGAACTCGGTTGTTGCATTGTTCGAACCACCGCTATAGTGAACGATAACAAGTCACGAGCTATCGAGAATAATGGCGAGAAATGGAAAGGAATGGCCAAGACCGAAGAGATATACCTTCCGGCCATTTCGTCGAACAACTCACTCGCGGGGGGAGCGGCACCGTTGAACGGCATCGCCGGAGCACTGATACGTCTCCGTCGTATCTACTTTTCCAAACACTTTTGCCCTTTTTTGGACTCTAACTTGCATGATTTGAATGGAACTAACCCGGACTGACGCTGTTTTCAGCAGAATTGCCATGATGTTGTTTTATGTGCAGAAAACAAAAGTTCTCGGGATGACCTGAAACTCCACGGAACATCTAGTTAAAAATAATAAAAAATCCTTGCCAAAGATGAAGACCAGGGGGCCCACGCCACATCCCACGAGGTGGGGCGCCCCCTAGGCGCGCCCCCTACCTCGTGGGCCCCCTGATGCTCCTCCGACGCCAACTCTGACTCTATATATTTGCTTTCGGGGAGAAAAAAAATCAAGGAGGAGAAATCGTCACGTTTTACGATACGGAGCCGCCGCCAAGCTCTAAAACCTCTCGGGAGGGCTGATCTGGAGTCCGTTCGGGGCTCCGGAGAGGGGGATTCGTCGCCGTCGTCATCATCAACCATCCTCCATCACCAATTTCATGATGCTCACCGTTGTGCGTGAGTAATTCTATTGTAGGCTTGCTGGACGGTGATGGGATGGATGAGATCTATCATGTAATCGAGTTAGTTTTGTTACGGTTTGATCCCTAGTATCCACTATGTTCTGAGATTGATGTTGCTATGACTTTGCTATGCTTAATGCTTGTCACGGGGCCCGAAAGTGCCATGATTTCAGATCTGAACCTATTACGTTTTCATGAATATATGTGTGTTCTTGATCCTATCTTGCAAGTCTATAGTCACCTACTATGTGTTATGATCCTATCTTGCAAGTCTATAGTCACCTACTATGTGTTATGATCCAGCAACCCCGAAGTGACAATAATCAGGACCACTCCCGGTGATGACCATAGTTTGAGGAGTTCATGTATTCACTATGTGCTAATGCTTTGTTCCGGTTGTCTATTAAAAGGAGGCCTTAATATCCCTTAGTTTCCATTAGGACCCCGCTGCCACGGGAGGGTAGGACAAAAGATGTCATGCAAGTTCTTTTCCATAAGCATGTATGACTATATTCGGAATACATGCCTACATTACATTGATGAATTGGAGCTAGTTCTGTGTCACCCTAGGTTATGACTGTTACATGATGAACCGCATCCGGCATAATTATCCATCAAGCACCTCCTTGCGGGGGGGGGGTGGAGTGAGAGGTTGAAGAAGGTGGCTTCCTTGAAGCCGGAACCTTCCTCCGCTTTGCGCCCGCGGCCTTGCCGGCCTTCTCCGCCGCCAGCCAGGATCACACTGCGGCGTTGGCGCCCGGAGCGCGGGCCATCGCGGCGGGGGTAGCCGGATTCCTGCCCTGCACGATCACGTTGCCCTGCCGCTTGCGTGCAGGCGCGACGTGTGCTTGGGCGACGGCGACGGGGCCAACATGGCCGGCGACGAGATCCACCCGAGGGGAAGGGGCGTGCGCGACCTCGACGGTGACGGGGGACAGCATGGGGTCGTCCATGGCGGCGAGGGACGGCCGGGGAGGAGCAGCCGGAGCTTGCGGAGGGGGGGCAATGGTGGCGGAGGGTGCGGGAAGCTGGAAAGGGCGCGCGGAAATGTCCCTCCCGCCAAATCTCGCGCCGGATAGGGGTTGAGCTCGGGTCGGCCTCCCAGCCCGTGAAGATAGAGGTTGGGGGAGAAGATTTGCCGCGCCCCGCAAAAAAAATTACGGGCCGGGGCGGGATGCGGGGTCTGCTCGTGCAGATTTTCTGGCCCCGACCCGCAATTTGTCGGTTATTTTGCGGGTCGGGGCGTTTTGCGGGGTCTGCTAGAGTTGCTCTTAGAGAAGTTGGGAACCAGAGCAAAGTAGATGCTCGGGTGTCAAATTTGTCTGAACAAATTGATTTTTTTAGTGGAGTGTGGATTTTTTGATAAAAAGGATGAATTGTATTTGCTTAAAAATGAAGCATCAAGAGGATATACAAATATAATGAGCATACACACCCGCCTTTGCATAGTTAGAATGCACACAGTCAACATGAACACACGCACATAAAAACACGCCAACAAAGCAAAGTCATATAAGAACAAAGTATGCGTGGGCAAAGAAAAAAACACCAAAGTGATCAGAATCACGATCGACAAACTACAACAATGATCATATCTGTACCAACCACCTCATGACACCACATGCACAGCGAGGTTCTACAACAACAACGCCTTTAGGAAAGGAGCGACGCTCAAGCATCATCGTCACCGGATCTAACCACCCAAGGTCAGAATCTAGGTTTTCATCCTGAAAAGCCAGTCTGAGCATATTCGAGCAATGCCTTCACCAAGGTAACGACGTAAAAACATCGCATTGCCCGGTATAGACAACTCGGGGCAGACCTAGGCTTTCACCCCAGAGTTTGAGACCGGGTGCTCGAGTAGCACCACCATCAACGTCACTCGTGTGTTGTCGCCACCTATTTTCCTCGATCCCAGCAGCTACATGTGGTACGTGACCACCGCCGCTGCACAAATATCCCTCTGCATCAAGCCGCCACCTATAGTTTGTGTCTCACTGCCGAAGTCAACCACCGGATCCGAATCAGGAAGGAGGAACCCTCCCACATATCTTTCGGTAGCCACCACAATTCGCCACGAGACTGCCGCCGTAGGCCGGGGATCCGGGAGCCACACATCTAGCCAAGCCACCGCCGACGCAAGTCTTGCGTTCCCGTGCTTAGCTGTCGTGCAACAATCGGGGCATCAGACACCGCCACTGTGACGCTCCCGATTCAATCGTACACTAATCATACACGCAAACGTATACGATCAAGATCAGGGACTCATGGGAAGATATCACAACACGACTCTAAAAATAAAATAAGTCATACAAGCATCATAATAGAAGCCAGGGGCCTCGAGGGCTCGAATACAAGTTACGAGTCAGCGGAAGTAACAATATCTGAGTACAGACATAAGTTAAACAAGTTGCCATAAGATGGCTAGCACAAACTGGGATACAGATCGAAAGAGGCGCAAGCCTCCTGCCTGGGATCCTCCTAAACTACTCTTGGTCGTCATCAGCGGCCTTCACGTAGTAGTAGGCACCTCCGGTGCAGTAGGAGTCGTCATCGACGGTGGCGTCAGCTCTGGCTCCGACATCTGGTTGCGACAACCAGGTAGAAGGGGAAGGGGAAAGAGGGAGAAAAGCAACCGTGAGTACTCATCCAAAGTACTCGCAAGCAAGGATCTACACTACATATGCATGGGTATATGTGTAAAGAGGTAATATCGGTGGACTGAACTGCAAAATGCCAGAATAAGAGGGGGATAGCTAGTCTTGTCGAAGACTACGCTTCTGGCCGCCTCCATCTTGCAGCATGTAGAAGAGAGTAGATGGTAAGTTCACCAAGTATCATCGCATAGCATAATCCTACCCGGCGATCCTCCCTCGTGCCTACAATGTGAGAGCGATCACCGGGTTATATCGGCACTTGGAAGGGTGTGTTGTATTAAGTATCCGGTTCTAGTTGTCATAAGGTCAAGGTACAACTCCGGTCGTCCCCACATCAAGATCACGGCTATTCGAATAGATAAACTTCACTGCAGGGGTGCACCACATAACCCAACACGCTCGATCCCATTTGGCCGGACACACTTTCCTGGGTCATGCCCGGCCTCGTAAGATCAACACGTCGCAGCCCTACCTAGGCACAACAGAGAGGTCAGCACGCCGGTCTAAATCCTATGGCGCAGGGGTCTGGGCCCATCGCCCATTGCACACCTGCACGTAGCAAGGGCGGCCGGAAGCAGACCTAGCCTCCCTAATACAAGAGCAGGCGTTCCAGTCCAATCCGGCGCGCGCCGCTCAGTCGCTGACATCACGAAGGCTTCAGTTGATACCACGACGTCGAGTTGCCATAACTGTTCCCGCGTAGTTGGTTAGTGCGTATAGGCCAGTGGCCAGACTCAGATCAAATACCAAGATCTCGTTAAGCGTGTTATTATGAAGTAACCGCGAACACCGACCAGGCCAGCCCACCTCTCTCCTAGGTGGTCTCAACCTGCCCTGCCGCTCCGCCTACAAAGTAACGATTAGGGGCCGTCGGGAACCCAGGCCCACCTCTACCGGGATGGAGCCACCCGCCTTCAAATTTCATCTCCTAACGGATCATAAGTAATGTAACAGTATAAAGTATATAGCATATGCCCGTGATCACCTCCCGAAGTGATCACGACCCAGTAGTATAGCATGGCAGACGGACAACAGTGTAGGGCCACTGATGGAACACTAGCATCCTATACTAAGCATTAGGATAGCAGGTAAAGGTATCAACAATTGTAGCAACAATGACAGGCTATGCAGCAGAATAGGATTAACCGAAAGCAGTAACATGCTACACTACTCTAATGCAAGAAGTAGAGAGAAGGAATAGGCGATATCTAGTGATCAAGGGGGGGGGGGCTTGCCTGGTTGCTCTGGAAAGGAGGGGTCGTCAACACAGTAGTCGATCGGGGCACCAGCAGCAGCGTCAATCTCGATGTCTAACGAGAGAAGAGGGGGAAGAAACAACAAATATGATGCAAACATAAGCATGACGGTGCATGACAAGACAATGCGCGGTGCTAGGTGTGCCCTAACGCGGTAGGAGGTGATACCGACGAAGGGGGAAACATCCGGGAAAGTATCCCCGGTGTTTCGCGTTTTCGTACAGATGAACCGGAGGGGGAAAGTTGCGTGTTTGTGATACGTCTCCAATGTATCTATAATTTTTTATTGCTCCATGCTATATTATCTACTGTTTTGGACATTATTGGGCTTTATTATTCACTTTTATATTATTTTTGGGACTAACCTATTAACCGGAGGCCCAGCCGTAATTGTTGTTTTTGCCTATTTCGAGTTTTGCAGAAAAGGAATATCAAACGGAGTCCAAACGGAATGAAACCTTCGGGAACGTGATTTTTAGGAAGATTATGATCCGGGAGACTTGGACCCTACGTCAAGAAACAAAAGAGGAAGCCATGATGTAGGGGGTGCTACCTCTTGAGCACTGCGTTGAATTTCCTTGAAGAGGAAAGGGTGACGCAGCAGAGTAGAGTAAGTATTTCCCTCAGTTTTTGAGAACCAAGGTATCAATCCAGTAGGAGGCTACACGCAAGTCCCTCGTACCTACACAAAACAAATAGCTCCACGCAACCAACGCGATTAGGGGTTGTCAATCCCTTCACGGTCACTTACGAGAGTGAGATCCGATAGATAATATTTTTGGTATTTTTGGTATAAAGATGCAAAGTAAAATAAAAGGAAAAGTAAAAAAGCAAAGCAATAATAAAGTGATGGAAGATTGATATGATGAGAATAGACCCGGGGGCCATAGATTTCACTAGTGGCTTCTCTCAAGAGCATAAGTATTCTACGGTGGGTGAACAAATTATTGTTGAGCATTGATGTAATTGAGCATAATTATGAGAATATCTAGGTATGATCATGTATATAGGCATCACGTGCGAGGCAAGTAGACCGACTCACACTGCATCTACTACTATTACTCCACTCATCAACTGCTATCCAGCATGCATCTAGAGTATTAAGTTCAAGAAAACAGAGTAACGCCTTAAGCAAGATGACATGATGTAGAGGGATAAATTTATGCAATATGATAAAAAACCATCTTGTTATCCTCAATGGCAACAATACAATACGTGCCTTGCTGCCCCTACTGTCACTGGGAAAGGATACCACAAGATTGAACCCAAAGCTAAGCACTTCTCCCATTGCAAGAAAAACCAATCTAGTAGGCCAAACCAAACTGACAATTCGAAGAGACTTGCAAAGATAACCAATCATACATAAAAGAATTCAGAGAAGATTCAAATATTGTTCATAGATAGACTTGATCATAAACCCACAATTCATCGGTCTCAACAAACACACCGCAAAAAGAAGATTACATCGAATAGATCTCCACGAGAGGGGAGAACATTGTATTGACATCCAAAAAGAGAGAAGAATCCATCTAGCTACTAACTATGGACCCGAAGGTCTGAGGTAAACTACTCACACTTCATCGGAGGGGCTATGGTGATGATGTAGAAGCCCTCCGTGGTGGATTCCCCTTCCGCCGGAGCTCCGGAACAGGCCCCAAGATGGGATCTCGTGGATACAGAAGGTTGCGGCGGTGGAATTAGGTTTTTGGCTCCGTGTCGATCATTTGAAGTGCGTGGGTATATATAGGAGGAAGGAGTATGTCGGTGGAGCAAAGGGGGCCCACGAGGCGTGCGCGCCTAGGGGCGCCCACCACCCTCGTGGCCACCTCCTTTCTTTCTTGACGGGGGGTCCAAGTCTCCTGGATCATACTCGGTGAGAAAATCACGTTCCCGAAGGTTTCATTCCGTTTGGACTCCGTTTGATATTCCGTTTCTTCGAAACACTGAAATAGGCAAAAACAACAATTACAGGCTGGGCCTCCGGTTAATAGGTTAGTCCCAAAAGTAATATAAAAGTGGAAAATAAAGCCCAATATGGTCCAAAACAGTAGATAATATAGCATGGAGCAATCAAAAATTATAGATACGTTGGAGACGTATCGAGGCATCCCTAAGCTTAATTCCTGCTCATTCCTCGAGTAGGTAAATGATAAAAGAATTTTTGATGTGGAGTGCTACTTGGCATAATGTCAATGTAATTCTTCTTAATTGTGGCATGAATATTTAGATCCGAAAGATTCAAGACAAAAGTTCATATTGACATAAAAATAATAATACTTCAAGCATACTAACTAAGCAATTATGTCTTCTCAAAATAACATGGCCAAAGAAAGTTCATCCCTACAAAATCATATAGTTTAGTCATGCTCCATTTTTGTCACACAAGAATGCTCTCATCATGCACAACCCCGATGACAAGCCAAGCAATTGTTTCAGACTTTAATAATCTCAAACTTTATAAACCTTCACGCAATACATGAGCGTGAGCCATGGATATAGCACTATGGGTGGAATAGAATATGATGATGGGGGTTATGTGGAGAAGACAAAAAAGGAGAAGATCTCACATCAACGAGGCTAATCAATGGGCTATGGAGATTCCCATCGATTGATGTTAATGCAAGGAGTAGGGATTGCCATGCAACGGATGCACTAGAGCTATAAATGTATGAAAGCTCAACAAAAGAAACTAAGTGGGTGTGCATCCAACTTGCTTGCTCACGAAGACCTAGGGCATTTGAGGAAGCCCATCGTTGGAATATACAAGCCAAGTTCTATAATGAAAAACTCCCACTAGTATATGAAAGTTACAAAACAAGAGACTCTCTCTACCATGAAGATTATGGTGCTACTTTGAAGCACAAGTGTGGAAAAAAAGGATAGTAGCATTGCCCTTTTTTTGGGCCTTTTTTTTTCTTTGGCCTTTCTCTTTTTTTATTGGGACAATGCTCTATTAAATGATGATCATCACAGTTCTATTTATTTACAACTCAATGATTACAACTCGATACTAGAACAAAGTATGACTCTATATAAATGCCTCCAGCGGTATACCGGGATATGCAATGAATCAAGAGTGACATGTATGAAAGAATTATGAACGGTGGCTTTGCCACGAATACTATGTCAACCACATGATCATGCTAGCAAAATGACAATGATGAAAGTGTCATGATGAACGGAATGGTGGAAAGTTGCATGGCAATATATCTCGAATGGCTATGGAAATGCCATAATAGGTAGGTATGGTGGCTGTTTTGAGGAAGATATAAGGAGGTTTATGTGTGAAAGAGCGTATCGTATCACGGGGTTTGGATGCACCGGCGAAGTTTGCACCAACTCTCAATGTGAGAAAGGGCAATGCACAGTATCGAAGAGGCTAACAATGATGGAAGGGTGAGAGTGCGTATAATCCATGGACTCAACATTAGTCATAAAGAACTCATATACTTATTGCAAAAATCTACAAGCCATCAAAAACCAAAGTACTACGCCAAGATGCTCCTAGGGGGATAGATTGGTAGGAAAAGACCATCGCTCGTCCCCGACCGCCACTCATAAGGAGGACAGTCAAATAACACCTCATGTTTCAAATTTGTTACATAACGTTTACCATACGTGCATGCTACGGGACCTGCAATCTTCAACACAAGCATTTCTTAAATTCACAACTACTCAACTAGCACGACTTTGATATTATCACCTCCATATCTCAAAACAATTATCAAGCATCAAACTTTTCTTAGTATTCAGCGACTCAAAGAAAGTTTTACAAATCTTGAATACCAAGCATATTAAGATTTTTAAGCAAATTACCATGCTATTTAAGACTCTCAAAATAATCTAAGTGAAGCATGAGAGATCAATAGTTTCTCTAAAACAAATCCACCAGCATGCTCTAAAAGGTATAAGTGAAGCACTAGAGCAAAACTATAAAGCTCAAAAGATATAAGTGAAGCACAAAGAGTATTCTAACAAATTCCAATTCATGTATGGCTCTCTCAAATGATGTGTACAGCAAGGATGATTGTGGTAAACTAAAAAGCAAAGACTCAAATCATACAAGACGCTCCAAGCAAAACACATATCATGTGGTGACTAAAAATATAGCTCCAAGTAAAGTTACCGATGGAAGTAGACGAAAGAGGGGATGCCTTCCGGGGGCATCCCCAAGCTTTGACTTTTTGGTGTCCTTAGATTATCTTGGGGGTGACATGGGCATACCCAAGCTTAGGCTCTTGCCACTCCTTGTTCCATAATCCATCAAAAAAATTCACCCAAAACTTGAAAACTTCACAACACAAAACTCAACAGGAATCTCGTGAGCTCCGTTAGCGAAAGAAAACAAAAGACCACTTTAAGGTACTGTAATGAACTCATTCTTTATTTATAGTGGTGTTAAACCTACTGTATTAAAACTTCTCTATGGTTTATAAACTATTTTACTAGCCATAGACTCATCAAAATAAGCAAACAACACACAAAAAATAGAATCTGTCAAAAACAGAACAGTCTGTAGTAATCTGTAACTAACACAAACTTCTCGAACTCCAAAAAATCAGCCAAAATAGGAAGACCTAGGAGATTTGTTTATTGATAAGCAGCAATTGGAATCACTATTTTATCACGTTCTGGTGATTTTTAACAATTGTTTTCGTGAACCGAAAGTTTCTGGAAATTACAGCAAGATCAAATAACTATCATCCAAGAAGATCCTATAGGTTTAACTTGGCACAAACACTAATTAAAACATAAAACCACATCTAAACAGAAGGTAGATGGATTATTTATTGCTAGACATCAAGGATAAATATTGGGTTGTCTCCCAACAAGCGCTTTTCTTTAAAGCCTTTTTAGCTAGGCATTGAGATTTCAATGATGCTCACAAGAAAGACAAGAATTGAGGCACAAAGAGAGCATCATAAAACATGTGACAAACACACTTAAGTCTAACATACTTCCTATGCATAGGCATATTATAGGCAAACAATTTATCATAGCAAGCAAAAACTAGCATATGCAAGGAAGCGGAAAGGAACAATAGCAATCTCAACATAACGAGAGGTAATTTAGTAACGTGAGAATTTCTATAACCATATTTTCCTCTCTCATAATAATTACATGTAGGATCATAAGAAAATTCAACAATATAGCTATCACATAACATATTATCAACACGATCCACATGCATGCGAAGTTGACACTCTTCCAAAATAGTGGGATTATTATTAACTAAAGTCATGATTTCTCCAAGCCCACTTTTATCAAAAATTTCATAAGATTGAATGTGATCCAAATATGTGGGATCTAAAGTTGACACTCTTCCAAACCCACTTTCAACATTATTTCAAACACTATTATCAATCTTATATTCATCATGGGGATTAAATAAATTTTCAAGATCATAAGAAGAATCACCCCAATCATGATCATTGCAACAAGTAGTAGACATAGCAAAACTAGCATCCCCAAGCTTAGGGTTTTGCATATTATTAGCACAATTAACATCAAGAGAATTTATAGTAAAATCATTAAAATCATGCTTTTCATTGAGGGAGCTATCAAGCATGGGTGCAATAGCAACGATCTCATTTTTAACATAAGGAACTATAGCAAATTCGTCTTCATAAATATTGGTATCATGGCCACAAGAATAGCAAGCATCATGTTCATCAAGGGATATTTCAACCAAATCATCGGAATCATCATTATCTATAGATTCATGCATATCATTATTTTCTTCCAAAGCAACGATCATTCTTTCAATAAATTCTTGGACATAGACATTATGAGCAAGGTTTTCATTGCAATATTTAAGTATGACGGAATTTTCAGATTTGTTGAGAGTAAAATCATACTTTCCAATCAAAGAAGCAACTTCATGAGCACCCTTAAAAACGACAAATTCTTCAATTTGTTCGATATCATAGTAACTATAAACACCCTTTGCATAAGAAGATAAGATTTCATTATCATTGAACTCACATAGGTAGGGAAGGTGTTTTTTAGGGTTCTTAGAGCAACAAGTAAAATTACACATTTCACAAAGATTCCAAGCATAGCATAACAAACTATTTATATGATACCGTAAGAGCTTCCCTTTTTCAGACAAACGATGACGCACAAAATGAGCATGCTCATCTAAAGATTTCCCATCAACTAGGCTAGTTGGGGTTTCAAAGACGAAAGATAAGGATCAAGATGATCCAAGTAGAACACTTTAAGTGGATCCATAACAATAGATTATTAGCAAGCAAAGATGCAAGCAAACAGAAGGCACATGGTAACACAAGCAAACAAGCAAAAGAGGTGAACGAAAAAGAGAGGGCGAATAAAACGGAAGGGGTGAAGTGGGGTAGAGGAAAACGAGAGGCAAATGGCAAATAATGTAATGCGAGAGATAAGGGATTGTGATGGGTACTTGGTATGTTGACTTTTACGTAGACTCCCGACAGCGGCGCCGTAAATCTTCCTGCTACCTCTTGAGCACTGCGTTGGATTTCCTTGAAGAGGAAAGGGTAATGCAGCAGAGTAGAGTAAGTATTTCCCTCAGTTTTTGAGAACCAAGGTATCAATCCAGTAGGAGGCTACACGCAAGTCCCTCGTACCTACGCAAAACAAATAGCTCCACGCAACCAATGCGATTAGATGTTGTCAATCCCTTCACGGTCACTTACGAGAGTGAGATCTGGTAGAGATGATAGATAATATTTTTGGTATTTTTGGTATAAATATGCAAAGTAAAATAAAAGGCAAAGTAAAAAGCAAAGCAATAATAAAGTGATGGAAGATTGATATGATGAGAATAGACCCTGGCCCATAGATTTCACTAGTGGCTTCTCTCAAGAGCATAAGTATTCTACGGTGGGTGAACAAATTACTGTTGAGCAATTGACGAATTGAGCATAATTATGAGAATATCTAGGTATGATCATGTATATAGGCATCACGTCCGAGACAAGTAGACCGACTCACAGTGCATCTACTACTATTACTCCACTCATCGACCGCTATCCAAAGCATGCATCTAGAGTATTAAGTTCAAGAAAAGCAGTGGCGCCTTAAGCAAGATGACATGATGTAGAGGGATAAATTCATGCAATATGATAAAAACCACATCTTGTTATCCTTGATGGCAACAATACAATACGTGCCTTGCTGCCCCTACTGTCACTGGGAAAGGACACCGCAAGATTGAACCCAAAGCTAAGCATTTCTCCCATTGCAAGAAAAACCAGTCTAGTAGGCCAAACCAAACTGATAATTCGAAGAGACTTGCAAAGATAACCAATCATACATAAAAGAATTCAGAGAAGATTCAAATTTTGTTCATAGATAGACTTGATCATAAACCCACAATTCAACAGTCTCAACAAACACACCGCAAAAAGAAGATTACATCGAATAGATCTCCACGAGAGAAGGGGAGAACATTGTATTGAGATCCAAAAAGAGAGAAGAAGCCATCTAGCTACTAACTATGGACCCGAAGGTCTGAGGTAAACTACTCACACTTCATCGAAGGGGCTATGGTGATGATGTAGAAGCCCTCCATGGTGGATTCCCTTCCATGAACTCAAGAGCAGGCCCCAAGATGGGATCTCGTGGATACAGAAGGTCGCATCTGTGGAATTAGGTTTTTGGCTCCGTATCTGATTGTTTGGGGGTACGTAGGTATATATAGGAGGAAGGAGTACGTCGGTGGAGCAAAGGGGGGGCCCACGAGGCAGGGGCGCGCCCTAGGGGGGCACCCACCACCCTCGTGGCCACCTCCTTTCTTTCTTGACGGGGGGTCCAAGTCTCCTGGATCATATTCGGTGAGAAAATCACGTTCCCGAAGGTTTCATTCCGTTTGGACTCCGTTTGATATTTCGTTTCTTCAAAACAACAAACAGCAAAAAAAACAGCAATTACAGGTTGGGCCTCCGGTTAATAGGTTAGTCCCAAAAGTAATATAAAAGTGGAAAATAAAGCCCAATATGGTCCAAAACAGTAGATAATATAGCATGGAGCAATCAAAAATTATAGATATATTGGAGATGTATCAGGGGGGCGCGTCCACCCCCCAGGGCGCGCCCTCCACCCTTGTGGGCCCCCTGTTGCTCCACGACGTACTCCTTCCTCCTATATATACCTACGTACCCCCAAACGATCAGATACGGAGCCAAAAACCTAATTCCACCGCAACCTTCTGTACCCACGAGATCCCATCTTGGGGCCTGCTCCGAACTCACGAGGGGGGCATCCATCACGGAGGGCTTCTACATCAACACCATAGCCTCTCCGATGAAGTGTGAGTAGTTTACCTTAGACCTTCGGGTCCATAGTTAGTAGCTAGATGGCTTCTTCTCTCTTTTTGGATCTCAATACAATGTTCTCCCCCTCTCTCGTGGAGATCTATTTGATGTAATCTTCTTTTTTCATTGTGTTTGTTGAGACCGATGAATTGTGGGTTTATGATCAAGATTATCTATGAACAATATTTGAATCTTCTCTGAATTCTTTTATGTATGATTGGTTATCTTTGCAAGTCTCTTCGAATTATCAGTTTGGTTTGGCCTACTAGATTGGTTTTTCTTGCAATGGGAGAAGTGCTTAGCTTTGGGTTCAATCTTGCGGTGTCCTTTCCCGATGTGATGAGGCAGCAAGGCACGTATTGTATTGTTGCCATCAAGGATAACAAGATGGGGTTTTTATCATATTGCATGAATTTATCCCTCTACATCATGTCATCTTGCTTAAGGCGTTACTGCTTTCATGAACTTAATACTCTAGATGCATCTTTGGATAGCGGTTGATGAGTGGAGTAATAGCGATGATGCAAAGGTGAGTCGGTCTACTTGTCTTGGACGTGATGCCTATATACATGATCATACCTAGATATTCTCATAACTATGCTCAATTCTGTCAATTGCTCAACAGTAATTTGTTCACCCATCATAAAATACTTATGCTCTTGAGAGAAGCCACTAGTGAAACCTATGGCCCCCGGGTCTATCTTCATCATATTAATCTTTCAACACTTAGTTATTTCCTTTACTTTTTACTTTGCTTTTATTTTACTTTGCATCTTTATCACAAAAATACCAAAAATATTGTCCTATCATATCTATCAGATCTCACTCTCGTAAGTGACCATGAAGGGATTGACAACCCCTTATCGCGTTGGTTGCGAGGAGTTACTTGCTTTGTGTAGGTACGAGGGACTCATGGCGTAGCCTCCTCTTTGGATTGATACCTTGGTTCTCAAAAACTGAGGGAAATACTTACACTACTTTGTTGCATCACCCTTTCCTCTTCAAGGAAATCCAATGCAGTGCTCAAGAGGTAGCAGTTTTCTATGCTAGGGATGTGTGGCGGACGAACGGGCTGCGTATCTGGATTCGTCTCGTCGTTCTGAGAACTTTCATGTACAAAGTTTTTCCATCCGAGCTACGGTTTATTTTATATGAATTGTAAAAGATTTAATCATTTTTAGAATTTACTTAATTATTTTAAATAAACGTTATCCAGAATATTGCATGCTGATGACGTCAGCAGTTAACAGGGCGTTGACTGGGTCAAACTGACGTGTGGGTCCCGCATATCATTAACTGTTTAGTTAATTAGCAATAGTTAATTAGCTAATTAGGTTAATTAATTTAGTTAGTTAATTAATTAATTAAATTTATTATTATTATTATTATTATTAATCTCTTTTTTTATATATAATCGCTCGGGGGGCGGTATGCAGGCCCAAAGGGCCAAACGGGTCTTGGGCGCAGACGGCAGGTGCCAGCCAGGCTGCCGGCTTTATTAAACCCGGCGACAACCCAGCGCCCAGTGGGTGGAGCGGGGAGGCGGAGCGGTTGGGGCGGCGTGGCGTCAGGCGGCCAAGTAGTGAGGCAACAGTGGTGGCCAAGGCGTGAGGAGCAGCGGGGTGCGTGTGAGCGGGCATAGGGCAGTGGCGACGGGCGGAGCAGCAGAGGAGGCGGCGAGTGGGGTGCGCGGGCAGCCGCGAGCCTCAGCGACAGAGAGAGGCGAGGGAGTGACCGGAGCAGGAGGAGGGTTACGGGGTGAGGCCGCAGCGAAGGTAGGGCGGAGCGCGGTGGGCGCGAGGTCGGGCCGCGACGACGTGGGCAGGTGGTGAGCAGGGTGCGGGGTGATGACCCACAAGTATAGGGGATCTATTGTAGTCCTTTTGATAAGTAAGAGTGTCGAACCCAACGAGGAGCAGAAGGAAATGATAAGCGGTTTTCAGCAAGGTATTCTCTGCAAATCTTGAAATAAGTGGTAACAGATAATTTTGTGATAAGATAGTTTGTAACGAGCAACAAGTAACAAAAGTAAATAAAGTGCAGCAAGGTGGCCCAATCCTTTTTGTAGCAAAGGACAAGCCTGGACAAACTCTTATATAGAGAAAAGCGCTCCCAAGGACACATGGGAATATCGTCATGCTAGTTTTCATCACGTTCATATGATTCGTGTTTGCTACTTTGATAATTTGATATGTGGGTGGACCGGTGCTTGGGTGCTGTTGTTACTTGAACAAGCATCCCACTTATGATTAACCCCTATTGCAAGCATCCGCAACTACAACAAAATTATTAAGGTAAACCTAACCATAGCATGAAACATGTGGATCCAAATCAGCCCCTTACGAGTAACGCATAAACTAGGGTTTAAGCTTCTGTCACCCTAGCAACCCATCATCTACTTATTACTTCCCAATGCCTTCCTCTAGGCCCAAATAATGGGAAGAGTTATGTAGTCGACGTTCACATAACACCACTAGAGGCTAGAAAACATACATCTCATCAAAATATCAAACAAATACCAAATTCACATGACTACTAATAGCAAGACTTCTCCCATGTCCTCCGGAACAAACGTAACTACTCACAAAGCATATTCATGTTCATAATCAGAGGGGTATTAATATGCATATAGGATCTGAACATATGATCTTCCACCAAATAAACCAACTAGCATCAACTACAAGGAGTAATCAACACTACTAGCAACCTACTAGTACCAATCCAGGACTTGGAGACAAGAATTGGATACAAGAGATGAACTAGGGTTTTGAGAGGAGATGGTGCTGGTGAAGATGTTGATGGAGATTGCCCTCTCCCGATGAGAGGAGCGTTGGTGATGACGATGGCGATGATTTCCCCCTCCTAGAGGGAAGTGTCCCCGGCATAACAGCTCTGCCGGAGCCCTAGATTGGTTCCGCCAAGGTTCCGCCTCGTGGCGGCGGAGTCTCGTCCCGAAAGGTTGCTTCTGATTTTTTTCCTTGAGGAAAGACCTCATATAGCAGAAGATGGCCATCAGAGAGCCAACAGGGGGCCCATGAGGTAGGGGGGCGCGCCCTGGGGGGTAGGGCGCGCCCCCCACCCTCGTGGCCAGGTGGGTCCCCCTCTGCTGCAGAATAGGTCTCTAATATTTGCTCCTTTTCTAGCCCAGAATTCCAGCTGCCGGCATTCTCCCTCCTTATGTAAACCTTGTAAAATAAGAGAGAATAGGCATAAGTATTGTGACATAACACGTTAACAACCCATAATGCAATAAATATCGATATAAAAGCATGATGCAAAATGGACGTATCAACTCCCCCAAGCTTAGACCTCGCTTGTCCTCAAGCGGAAGCCGATAATGATAAATATGTCCACATGTTTATAGGTTGAGGTGTCGATAAAATAAAACACGGACATGAGGGCATCATGATTATTCTCATAACAACAACATATATAGATTTTGTCATATGATTTCTTATGCTCAAGTAATAATCTATTCACAATGCAAAAGTATGAATCAAAATCTTTATTGAGAACCAACAAAATATAATCTCAGTCATTGAAGCAATTGCAATTTATCATAACATCAGAAAGAGTCTATGTCAGAGCTCTCTAGCAAATCCACATACTCAACTATCATTTAGTCTTTCATGATCGCTAACACTCACGCAATACTTGTGGTTCGGGCTTATAGTTTCGCCTCCCAAACTTTTACCTCAAGGGTAATGTCAACAATAATAAATCATGCTCCGCTACATCCAATTAGATATATCTATCAGGATCTTTCCAACACACTGAGCTTGCCAAAGGATAAAATGTAAAAAGGAAAGGTGAAGATCACCATGACTCTTGCATAAGGTAGAAGATGATAGTAACAAATAGGCCCTTCACAGAGGGAAGCAGAGGTTGCCATGCGCTTTTAGGGTTGGATGCACAAAATCTTAATGCGAAAGAACATCACTTTATATTGCCACTTGTGATATGAACCTTTATTATGTAGTCCGTCGCTTTTATTTCTTCCACTTCATAAGATCGTATAAAGCTTATTTCCCCCACACCAATCAATCATACATATCTAGAGAGCAATTTTTATTGCTTGCACCGATGACAACTTACTTGAAGGATCTTACTCAATCCATAGGTAGAAATGGTGGACTCTCATGGCAAAACTGGTTTAAGGGTTTCTGGAAGCACAAGTAGTATCTCTACTTGGTGCTGAGAATTTGGCTAGCATGAGAGGGAAAGGTAAGCTCAACATGTTGGATGATCCATGACGACGTACTTTATCTTAGATATAAGGAAACATAACCCATTACGTTGTATTCCTTGTCCAACATCAACTCCTTAGCATGTCATATTTTAATGAGTGTTCCCAATCATAAAAGATGTCTATGATAGTATATTTATATGTGAACCTCCCTTTCCTTATTACTTCCTATTAATTGCAACGATGACCAAAGCTATGTTTGCCAACTCCCAACAACTTTTAATCATCATACTCTTCCTATGTGAAGTCATTACTCTCAATAAGATCAATATGAACTCTTTGTTTCTTTTATTCTTTTCTCTTTTCTTTTATTCACTCAAGATCATGGCAAAATAATCAAGCCCTTGACTCAACACTAATCTTTATTATATAGCTCATGGACTCGGTTACATAAAGAGATCATAAAGCAAAACTCAAAACTAGATCATACCATAAATATTCCAAAACGGAGAAATATTGCCTTAAAAACTGTTTTGGAGTCGGTTTACTTACCGTGCCACATACCTATTCCTTTTCGGAGTCTGAAATGTTCCACAAAGTGTCCCTTATGTATTCCTCCGGGGTTACGGTTTCAACATTTATAGGATTACCTGAGATATAATGTTTAATTCTTTGACCGTTCACCACCTTCAGATTTGTGCCTTCGAAGTTGTTGATTTTTATGGCACCGGAACGATAGACCTCCTCGATAACGTAGGGGCCTTCCCATTTAGAGAGAAGTTTTCCTGCAAAAAATCTTAAAAGAGAGCTGTATAGCAATACATAATCATCTACATTGAACTCACGCTTTTGTATCCTTTTGTCATGCCATCTTTTAACTTTTTCTTTAAACAACTTGGCATTTTCATAAGCTTGAGTTCTCCATTCATCAAGCGAGCTAATATCAAATAACCTCTTCTCACCTAAGAAGTTTGAAATCATAGTTGAGCTCTTTAATAGCCCAATATGCCTTATGTTCTAGTTCGAGAGGTAAGTGACATGCTTTTCCATAAACCATTTTATACGGAGACATACCCATAGGATTTTTATAAGCAGTTCTATAGGCCCATAATGCATCATCAAGTTTCTTGGACCAATTCTTTCTAGACCTATCGACAGTCTTTTGCAAAATTAATTTGAGCTCTCTATTACTCAATTCTACTTGACCACTAGACTGTGGGTGATAAGGAGATGCAATTCTATGATTAACATCATACTTAGCATGCATTTTACAGAAAGCACCATGAATAAGTGTGAACCACCATCAGTCATTAAATATCTAGGGACTCCAAACCTCGGAAAAATAACTTCTTTAAGCATCTTAATAGAGGTGTTATGATCAGCACTACTAGTTGGAATAGCTTCTACCCACTTAGTAACGTAGTCAACAGCAACTAAAATATGTGTATATCCATTAGAGGCAGGAAAAGGTCCCATATAATCCAAACCCCAAACATCAAATGGTTCGATAACAAGTGAATAGTTCATAGGCATTTCTTGACGTCTACTAATATTACCAATTCTTTGGCATTCATCACAAGATAAGACAAACTTACGGGCATCCTTGAAGAGAGTAGGCCAATAAAAACCAGATTGCAATACCTTATGTGCAGTTCTATCTCCAGCGTGGTGTCCTCCATAAGCTTCGGAGTGACACTTGCGTAGGATCTGCTCCTGTTCATGCTCAGGTACACAACGTCTAATAACACCATCTACTCCTTCTTTATAAAGATGTGAGTCATCCCAAAAGTAATGTCTCAAGTCATAGAAAAACTTTTTCTTTTGTTGGTATGTGAAACTAGGTGGTGTAAATTTGGCAACGATGTAATTAGCATAATCAGCATACCACGGAGCAGTGCGAGAGGTACTTATGACATTTAATTGCTCATCAGGGAAGCTATCATCAATAGGTAGTGGGTCATCAAGAACATTTTCTAACCTAGACAAGTTATGCAAGCAGGGTTCTCAGCTCCCTTTCTATCAACAATATGCAAATCAAATTCTTGTAGCAAGAGAACCCATCTAATAAGTCTAGGTTTAGCATCTTTATTTTCCATGAGATATTTAATAGCAGCATGATCAGTGTGAATAGTTACTTTAGAATCAACAATATAAGGTCTGACCTTATCACAAGCAAATACAACTGCTAAGAATTCCTTTTCAGTAGTAGCATAATTTCTCTGAGCATTGTCTAGAGTTTTACTAGCATAGTGGATAATATTTAATTTCTTATCAACTCTTTGCCCTAGAACAACACCTACATCATAATCACTAGCATCACACATAATTTCAAAGGGTAAATTCCAATCAGGTGGCTGAACAATAGGTGCAGAGATCAATGCTTTCTTAAGTATTTCAAATGCTTCTACACAATCATCATCAAAGACAAATGGTATATCTTTTTGTAATAAATTAGTCAGAGGCCGAGAAATTCTTGAGAAGTCCTTAATGAACCTCCTATAAAAACCGGCGTGACCAAGGAAACTTCTTATACCTTTGATGTCCTTGGGACATGGCATCTTTTCAATAGCATCAACCTTGGCTTTATCAACTTCAATACCTCTTTCAGAGACTTTATGCCCCAAGACAGTGCCTTCATTAACCATAAAGTGGCAATTTTCCCAATTCAAGACAAGGTTAGTATCTTCACATCTCTGCAAAACTCGATCAAGATTGCTCAAGAAATCATCAAAAGAGGATCCATAGACGGAAAAGTCGTCCATGAAAACCTTGCAAATCTTTTCACAAAAGTCAGAGAATATAACCATCATGCATCTTTGAAAGGTAGCAGGTGCATTACATAAACCGAAAGGCATACGTCTATAAGCAAAAGTACCAAAAGGGCAAGTAAAAGTAGTCTTTGATTGATCATTGGCTGACACAGGTATTTGAGAGAAACCAGAATAACCATCTAGAAAGCAATAATGTGTATGTTTACATAGTCTTTCTAGCATTTGATCGATAAAAGGTAAGGGGTAATGATCTTTCTTAGTAGCCTTATTTAATTTGCGGAAATCAATTACCATCCTATAACCTGTAATAATTCTTTGTGGAATCAATTCATATTTATCATTAGGAACGACGGTAATACCTCCCTTCTTAGGGGCACAATGGACATGACTTACCCACTGACTATCAGCAACGGGATAAATTATACCTGCCTCAAGAAGCTTTAGTATTTCTCTTCTTACCACTTCCTTCATCTTAGGATTCAGTCGTCGTTGATGATCACAAACCGGTTTGGCATCTTCTTCCAAATTTATTTTATGTTGACATAGAGTGGGACTAATGCCCTTAAGATCATCAAGAGTATATCCAATAGCAGCACGGTGTTTCTTCGGAGTTTTCAATAATCTCTCTTCTTCATGCTCTGAAAGGTTAGCACTAATAATAACAGAATATATCTTCTTTTCATCAAGATAAGCATATTTAAGATTATCAGGCAACGGTTTAAGCTCAAACACGGGATCACCCTTGGGTGGAGGAGGATCCCCTAGGATTTCAACATGCAAATTGTGTTTCAAAATGGGTTGCTGCTTAAAGAATACTTCATCTATTTCCCTTCTTTCATTCATAAACATATCATTTTCATGGTCTAGCAAATATTGTTCTAAAGGATCACTAGGAGGTACAACAATAGAAGCAAGACCAATTATTTCATCCTTACTAGGCAATTCTTCTTCACGGTGTTGTCTACCGAATTTAGAGAAATTAAACTCATGAATCATATCACCCAAGCCAATAGTAACAACATTCTTTTCGTAGCATTAACGGTGTTCAAGAAGGGTCTACCAAAAATAATGGGACAAAAGCTATCTTGTGGGGAACCAAGAACAAGAAAATCAGCAGGATATTTAGTTTTCCCACACAAGACTTCAACATCTCTAACAATTCCCATTGCTGATATAGTATCTCTATTGGCAAGTTTAATTATAACATCAATACCTTCTAACTCAGCAGGTGCAATTTCATGCTTTATTTCTTCGTATAAAGTATGAGGTATAACACTAGCACTGGCACCCATATCACTTAAGCCATGATAACAGCGATCTCCTATTTTAACAGAAATAACAGGCACGCCTACCATAGGTCTATGTTTATCTTTAGCACAAGGTTTGGCAATTCTAGCAGTTTCACCGCAGAAATGAATAACATGCCCATCAATATATCAGCCAAGAGTTCTTTAACAATAGCAATATTAGGTTCTACTTTAACTTGCTCAGGAGGTGTATAAGTCCTAATATTGCTCTTACTGACTCTGATTGAAGCTTTAGCATGATCCTTTATTCTAACAGGAAAGGTGGTTTCTCAACATAAGAAGTAGGCACAACAGGATATCATAAGTGACAGTCTTTTCTTCAACTTTAGTAGGTGCAGCTACTTTTACTTCTATGGGAGGATGATATTTAAACCACTTCTCCTTGGGGAGATCAACATAAGTAGCAAAAGGTTCGCAAAAAGAAGCTACTATCTCAGAGTCAAGTCCATATTTAGTGCTAAACTTACGGAAAATATCGGTATCCATAAAAGATTTAACACAATCAAACTTAGGTGTCATACCTGACTCCTTACCTTCGTCGAGATCCCAATCTTGAGTTGCATTTAATTCTATCCAATAAATTCCATTTGAATTCAATAGTCTTCATCATAAAAGAGCCTGCACAAGAAGTATCGAGCATGGATTGATTATTATGAGAAAGCCGAGCATAAATTTTTTGAAGAATTATTTCTCTTGAGAGCTCATGATTGGGGCATGAATATAACATTGATTTAAGCCTACCCCAAGCTTGAGCGATGCTTTCTCCTCTGCGAGGCCAAAAATTATATATATAATTGCAATCACGATGAACAAGATGTATAGGATAATACTTCTGATGAAATTCCAATTTCATTCGTTTATAGTTCCATGATCCCGTGTCATCACATAGCCTATACCATGTCGATGCATCTCCCTTCAAAGATAAAGGGAAGACCTTCTTCTTAACAACATCATCGGGTATACCGCAAGCTTAAATAATCCACACACTTCATCCACATATATTATGTGCTCATCAGGATGCTTTGTTCCATCTCCAACAAAAGGATTATCTAGCAATTTTTCTAACATACCCGAAGGAACTTCAAAGGGAACATTTCCATTTTCAGTAGGTTCAGTAGGTTGAGGAGCAATTCTTTGCTCTACTGGTCGGGGTGAAGATACCCCGAACAAGCCCCTCAGAGGATTACTTTCCATAGTTGTAGGACCTTGAAGTATGTCTAGAGGGGGGGGGGGTGAGTAGACTACTTGACCAATTAAAAACTTAACCTTTTCCCAATTTTAGTCTTTGGTAGATTTTAACTATTTTAGCACAAGTCAAGAAATCCTCACACAATTCAAGCAAGCATGCAAAGAGTATATGAGCAGCGGAAAGTAAAGCATGCAACTTGCTAGAAAGTAAAGGGAAGGGTTTGGAGAATTCAAATGCAATTGGAGACACGGATGTTTTTGTCGTGGTTCCGATAGGTGGTGCTATCGTACATCCACGTTGATGGAGACTTCAACCCACAAAGGGTAACAGCTGCGCGAGTCCACGGAGGGCTCCACCCACGAAGGGTCCACGAAGAAGCAACCTTGTCTATCCCACCATGTCCGTCGCCCACGAAGGACTTGCCTCACTAGCGGTAGATCTTCACGAAGTAGGCGATCTCCTTGCCCTTACAAACTCCTTGGTTCAACTCCACAATCTTGTCGGAGGCTCCCAAGTGACACCTAGCCAATCTAGGAGACACCACTCTCCAAGAAGTAACAAATGGTGTGTTGATGATGAACTCCTTGCTCTTGTGCTTCAAATGATAGTCTCCCCAACACTCAACTCTCTCTCACAGGATTTGGATTTGGTGGAAAGAAGATTTGAGTGGAAAGCAACTTGGGGAAGGCTAGGGATCAAGATTCATATGGTAGGAATGGAATATCTTGGCCTCAACACATAGTAGGTGGTTCTCTCTCGTAGGCTGGTAAGTTGGAAGTGTAGGTTTGTTCTGATGGCTCTCTCCACGAATGAAGAGGAGGTGGAGGGGTATATATAGCCTCCACACAAAATCTAACCGTTACACACAATTTACCAAACTCGGTGGGACCGAATCAACAAACTCGGTCTGACCGATTCAGTAAACCTAGTGACTGTTAGTGATTTCGGTGGGACCGACATGCAACTCGGTAGGACCGATATGGTTAGGGTTAGGGCATAATGTAATCTCGGTGAGACCAATTACACAAACTCGGTGAGACCGATTTTGGTAATTAGCTAACCAGAGAGTTGGTCAGGTAAACTCGGTGGGACCGATTCGCTCTTTTCGGTTAGACCGTAATGTCACGAAAAGGAAACAAAGAGTTTACATTGCAATCTCGGTGGGACCGATCGCTCACTTCGGTTAGACCGAAACGTTACAAAGGGAAACAGAGAGATTACAATCCCATCTCGGTGAGACCGAGGTCCCTATCAGTGAGATCGATTTGCCTAGGGTTTGTGGCAGTGGCTATGACATCTGAACTCGGTGGCGCCGGATAGAAAGAATCGGTGGGGCCGAGTTTGACTTTGGGTTTAGGTCATATGTGGATGTGAGAAAGTAGTTGAGGGTTTTTGGAGCATATCACTAAGCATCATGGAGCAAGAAACTCATTAAGCAACACCGAATCCCTCCTTGATAGTATTGGCTTTTCCTATAGACTCAATGTGATCTTGGATCACTAAAATGTAAAATGCAGAGTCTTGAGCTTTTGAGCTTGAGCCAATCCTTTTATCCTTGATATTTTGAGGGATCCACTTTCATCATCCATGCCATACCATTCATTGAGCTTTCCTGAAATATTTGTCTTGGAATAGTATTATCTCAATGAGCTATATGTTGTTATGAATTACCAAAACCACCTAGGGATAGTTGCACTTTCAATCTCCCCCTTTTTGGTAATTGATGACAACATATAGATCAAAGCTTCGACAAATGATAATAAGATTGAAAAACATCGTCGCCTTGAGAAGTATGTGATAAGCAAGAGCTCCCCCTAAATTTGTGCATAGATTTAAGATTTGCTTTGGACTGCAAATGCACAAGGAGTTAGTCTCATGGGTTACTCTTCCATGTCACATACATCTTGGTGGAGCGCTCAAAATAATAAAGATTGAATACATGCACTCATCACCAAGCAAAGTGAATGATCAAATAAAGATAAATAAGATAATATCATCCAACAAGCATAAGTGTAGCTTATGATCAAACACATGATCATCAATGTCTCACAGGCAATAGCATAGTATCTCAAGCAAGCAAAAGAAAATAAAGTTCAACTAAGAAGACAAGAGAGAACAAAAGCAAACTCTCTCTCTCTCTCTCTCTCGAAGCCTATGATCTATACATTTTCTCCCCCTTTGGCAACAAGTTACCAAAAAGTTCATAGAAAATGCATAGTACTATTTCGTCTCTCAGGCTTGGTCTTTAGTTGGTGGCATAGAGATGGCTCCTTGGACGAAGACTTCAGTTGATGTGGATGGAGCTGAAGGAGTTGGTGCTGGAGCTGGTTGCACTGGAGCTATAGCCGATGCAGATGAAGTGACTCTGGTGTCTGTTACTGGCTCTGCAGCTGATCTCTGAGCTCGAGGCACTCTGGCAAATGCATCAGTAGTTGTCCTGCCCTTCCTCTCCTGCATGTCATCCTGTAGCTGCTCCACAACCGACTGAATCTCAGTTACTTTGACATCTAAATCATAGAATTTTTGTTCCATGATTCTTTTCCTGTGCTCTCCTGGTTTTGAGTTAGGTGGCCAACCCCTTCTCAATCCTCAGAGTTGATGCTATAAAGTAACCAAGCTGGTCCTGCTTGCTCTTAAAAAAGTACTCAGATGCCTCCTCTCGAGTTGGCATCTTGGCAGCCTTCTCCTTCTTCTCTTGAGCTTGCACTGAAGATGGTTCATTCTCATTCATCACAACTTGATTGTCCTCAAAGTCTGGATAGAGAACAAAGTGTTCCTTATCCAACAGATATTTGCATGTGCCCATCTTTGAGTTAATCAACTCCTGAATTTGTGGGGCATATCCACAGCTTCTCTTTTGGTCTGCTGCTGTCCTCTTGATAGTCTCAACCATGAGGCTCATGACCTTGAATTTTTGTGGCACACCAAATATGTGTAGCAAATTAATTGCATGCCCTCTGGTCATATTGTGGTCACCTGACTTGGGCAAAAGAGTGTGCCTTAGGATCCAGTTGATCGTTGGCAGCCCTGACAGAAGAAAATGGATCCACCCAAACTTGAAAGTCTCAAGTGCTTTGCCTGGGATCTCCTTGTACATATGTGACATAGAATTGTGATCCATCTTTTTCTTGGCATAAACGTCCAAGTCATCTCCACTCTCCTTTGGGGCATTGATCAGATTGGCCCATTCCTCATAGTTGATTGGTACCTTGTACCTTCAGACATCCAAACTATCCTGCTATCTGGATAGAAGTGTGTTGAGGAGTAGAATTGCATAACGAGCTCATCATTCCAGTTTGTGAGCTTCTGCCCAACAAAGTCTGCAACTCCACACGCACTGAAGCTGTCATACACTCCAGGATAGTGTTCTTCATTCTCCTTTATGTAGGTCCAGTCGAGCCACCTCATATCACACACTATAGGCTTCTTGTCCAACAAGATTGTCTCATAGAAATCCCGCTGTTCCTTAGTGTGGAACCTGTAATCAACAACAGTTCTTCTTTTGGTGGCATATGGATCTGACTCTCTCCATAGCCTCAACCCTGAGTCTCTCCTGATCTTCATGTTCTCAGCCACATGATGAGCATCATTGTGGTCTGGAATCTTGGGCTTCAGCTTCCTCAGGACTTGTCCTTCATCATCTTCCTCAGCAGCAACTTCAGGCACTGGGGCCTTGTTCTTCTCAGTAGCAGATATGTTCCTGGTATTCCTCTTAGGTGCAGTCTTGGGCTTGGAGGCAGCTTTGGGCGCTTCTTTGGGATTTGATAATGCAGCCCCTGACCTTATAGCATCACCCATCATCTTTGTGCCTTGGGTGCTGGTGCAGCAACCTCTTCTTCTTCCTTCTCTTCCATCATGGAAGGTTTTCCAACAACTCTGGCCATGGTCTTCTTGACCCTTTCCTTCCTTTTCTTCCCTTCTGCAACAGCCTCTTTGGGTTGGGATTCCAAAGATGCTTGAGTGGAGGCTCTAGCTTTAGACATGGGTTGTCTTCCTGCTGGCCTTTTGATCTTCACCACAGCTTAACTGCAATTTGAGCTATACTCCTTTTTGAGCACCTTTTTCTTTGAAATGGCCTCATCCTCTCATCGCCACATAATCCTCATCCTCAGATTCTGAGGTTCTCTTCTTCCTTGTCCCGGTGGCAGCTTTGGACAAATTGCTTTGGGAGTGCTTCGCTTCCCTCATCTCAAGTGCTAGAGGGACTAGTGCCCTCACTCATGTGAATCTGCTCTTCTTCCTGTTACGACTATCACTTTGGTCCGACATCTTGCCAAATCTTGATCTTGACCACAGTGAATAGTTATAGATGAGATAGAGTGGATGAGCATCACAAAATGCAGAGATTTTTGCAAAAGAATGATTCAAAAACTTAGTTTTAGTTTTCCACAGAAAGCATTTCGGATCAACCGATTTGTAAACTCGGTGATACCGAAGCAGCTTTTGGAACCTAAACTAGTGATCTCGGTCAGACCGAGTCACAGTTCGGTGGCACCGAGACTGCTAGGGTTTCACTGAGTTCTAAAATCGGTCACACCGATTAGCAATTCTCGGTCAGACCGAGAGTCACTTGTGCAATGGCGTTAGCCGAATCGGTGGGACCGAGTTTTTCAACTCGGATGGTCCGAGATGGTTTCGGCAGAAACCTAACCCTAATTTTTCAAATCGCATCTATTCTAAGGATTGTTTTGACTGGATAGAGGTGTTTCAATCGTGGCAAGAATAATAATGAACACAATGTGCTAGGAATCGGACGGGGATAGCACTGTGATCGAGTCCATACCCTAGTTTGGCGATGAACTCATTACGGCGGCAACGGCGGAGATGAATTCTGTTGACGGCGGCGGAGACCAGCGACAGGAGGTGGCTGGCAACGAAGTCGACGATCCGGAGACCTAGAAGGCAGAGCGAGCTATGCGCGGGCGAAGAGGTTTGGAGAAAGTTTTCCAAATTTTTGCCCGTGTGAATATATAGCCCGACCCTGTCGGTGTGACCGAGTGGAACGACTCGGTGGCACCGAGATGCATAACTGATGACGATTCTGACAACTCGGTGAGACCAAAGTTCAAATCGGTTGCACCGAGATTGAAAACCTAGATCGACTTAGTGATCTCGGTATGACCGAAATGGAAGAATTGGTCGCACCGAAAAGCACAAAGAAGTTTTGGAAGTTTAAGTCCATGACGAATCGGGGACTCAAAGTGCTCCTCACACGTAGTGGTTCGAATCTGACTTGATCAAATTTTGTGATGTAGCATGAATAGAGTTTGAGACGAGAAGAGCATAGATAGCTAGAGAAGGTTCTTAGGCATTCTTGGCCATCCACTTGGCCAAAGAAAAATAAACCAATCAATCAAAACAACAAGTGGATGTCCTCGAATGAGTAAAATATGCAACCAACATGCTCACACAATAAAATGGCAAATGAAATATGTGGCAAAGCATGCACAACCAATTCTAGCATCTATCAAACAATTGGCGATGACTAGATCATCTATATATGAGTATATTGACTTAGGAGTCAGATGATAACATTTGATCATAGGTCATACTCATCGTTTAAGCTCAAGTGGGGTTACCACTTTTACATAAAGCATTGATATGTTCACACCATTAGAGTTGCTTTGACTCAATTCTTAGAGTTAAGCTCCCCCTAGATGTGAGATCCCCCCTTAGCGGGATGAACTAACCTTGGGTTTTGTCGATGATGACTTCATGTAGGTGTTGAAGATGTGGATGCTCAATGTTGATGTAGATCATTTGGAGCAATCCTTTTGGAGTGAGTTGCACTTTCAATACCTACACGGGTTAGTCCCACAATGAACAAACAAGTATATCCATAGACATAGAGTGATGTTCACATAAGATGATGTCCATGAAAGCATTAGGTTACCTTGTCCCTTGCCTTACCAACAAGAGGGTTTGTGACTCCTTGAACTAGTGCAGGATGTGGAAGTTGATTGCAGTTGTCCTTGCCTTAATGATATGAGTGAAGAATGTTGGCGGAGTCACCCTCAAGAACTCTCTAGTTCTTCTTCTTCGGTATCCACATCATCTTGATGGGAATCCTTGGAGTTGTAGTTGTGCTTGGTGAAGTAGAACTTGACGTAGTCTTGGGAACCCACTTGACCAAGGCCTGAGGAGCTTCTTCAAATGCATCTATCTCCTCTTGAAGCTTGTCCTTGCCTTTGTTCTTGTGGTCTTGTGGTGGAAGATCATCTTGAGCTTGTGTTCCCTTGAAGGAAGTAGGATCATACTTCTCTTGTTGAGGAACAAACTTCGTCTTGGGATTTTGATCTTCTTCCCACTCAACTCCATTGGCATTGAACTTTCGTTCAAAACCAACACCTTGATTCTTCCGGTGCCTTCCTTGCTTATGCATAATTTCCTCAAATTGCTTACTCCCGGCAATGCTCTTGTATACACCTTTCTCTATAATTCCCTTCAATAAGCTATTTTCTTGCTCAAGTGTAACTTGGCTAAGAGAATCATTAGTGAAATCAAGAGAACTACTAGAAGCAACAATATTAGATTTAACATGATTATTGTTACTACTAGAGGAAGAATCTTTCTTGTTCTTTTTAATGGACTTGACTTGAGGCATGTAAGTAGATAAGATAAATGCTTGGCAATGTAAGAAGAACTTTTCTTACGGAGATCATCATTGATTCCCTTTAAGAACTCATGCTCTTACTCAAGATTGAGCTTTTCAAAGCGTAACTTCTCATGAGCCCTTAAAAGTTCTCGATGATCTTCGAAGATAGTTTCATGAGCTAACTTAAGAGTGTTTAGTTCTTTAGTTAGAAGCTTAATCTTCTCCTTATCATTGTCATTCGTTTTATCTTGATTAGCATGATTGATTGACGTTTCATCATAGTATTAATCACTAGAGTTGTCAACAAGTAAATCATCATCCCCTAGCAAGTCATCTTCATCACTATTGAAATCAACATACTCGGGGTGTGTTACCTTAGGACCTTTGGCCATGAAGCATCTTCCAATTCCTTCATTTGGTGAATCAAATATGTCGTAGGAGTTGGTTGACACAAGTGCTAGACCGGCAACACCTTCATCTTGAGTATATTCGGAGTCGGAGTGATAGCTTCTCTCGGAGCGATTGTCGGAGTCGGGGTCGGATACCCATTCACCAACATGAGCTTGATGTCTTCGTTTTGTGTAGCTCCTTGATGACTTGTCCTTCCTTTCCGAATCCTTGCTTCTCCGTGAGGGTCTTCGTTCATAACGATCATATCTACTCCTTCTCTCTCTTGGTGGTGATTCTTCTCTTCTACTTATTTTTGGAGAATCTTCTCTTCTTTTGTAGGGTGACGTACACTCATTGGAATAGTGTCCGGGTCTCCCACAATTGTAGCAATTTCACTCTCTACTAGAAGATCTTTTGTCATTGTAGGACCTTGACTTGGAGCTTCTCTCTTTACTTCTACTCTTATAGAATTTGTTGAAGTTCTTCACCATTAAGCTCAATTCTTCATTGAAGGTTTGTTTCTCACTTGATGATGTAGGGGCTTCACATGAGGCTTTGTAAGCACCACTTGACTTGTTGTGAAGTTCCTCCTTATCCTTGAGGGACATCTCATGAGCAACAATTCTTCCAATGACCTCCGTTGGCTTGAGATCTTTGTAATTGGGCATCATTTTGATCAATGTGCACACGGTATCATATTTTCCATCCAATGCTCTTAGGATCTTCTTGATGATGAATCTGTCGGTCATCTCTTCACTTCCTAAGCCGGCAATCTCATTTGTGATAAGAGCAAGCCTAGAGTACATTTCAGAGACACCTTCACCATCCTTCGTCTTGAACTTGTCAAGCTGACTTTGGAGCACATCCAACTTGGATTCCTTGACGGAGTCGGTACCTTCATGCATATCAATCAAAGTATCCCAAATTTCCTTTGCATTCTCAAGACGGCTGATTTTGTTGAATTCTTCGGGGAACAATCCGTTGAAGAGGATATCACAAGCTTGAGCGTTGTATTGCAGCATCTTCAACTCATCCGCACTAGCTTCATGGTTCGGTTCTCTCCCATCAAAGAATTCACCTTGCAAGCCAATACACACAATAGCCCAAACGGCGGGGTTATGTCCGAGAATATGCATTTTCATCTTATGCTTCCAACTAGCAAAATTAGTGCCATCAAGGTAAGGACCCCTACGGTGATAGTTTCCCTCGCTAGACTCCATACTCTCCTAGGTTGTGAAACCAAGGCTATGACCACCAAAAGCTATGGAAATCAAAGCAAATGGAGACCAAAGCTCTGATACCACTTGTAGGACCTTGAAGTATGTCTAGAGGGGGGTGATTAGACTACTTGACCAATTAAAAACTTAACCTTTTCCCAATTTTAGTCTTTGGTAGATTTTAACTATTTTAGCACAAGTCAAGCAATCCTCACACAATTCAAGCAAGCATGCAAAGAGTATATGAGCAGCGAAAAGTAAAGCATGCAACTTGCTAGAAAGTAAAGGGAAGGGTTTGGAGAATTCAAACGCAATTGGAGACACGGATGTTTTTGTCATGGTTCCGATAGGTGGTGCTATCGTACATCCACGTTGATGGAGACTTCAACCCACGAAGGGTAACGACTGCACGAGTCCACGGAGGGCTCCACCTACGAAGGGTCCACGAAGAAGCAACCTTGTCTGTAACATCCCAAAATTCTAAATTTTGGAATGCTATATTAGATAAATAACTATGCTTGTTGTCTGATTGTTTGTTTGATTGATTGAGTGAAATTGAGTGGAATTTGAAACTTTTGAAAGTTGGATGAGAGGGAATAAAAATGACTTTCCCAAAACTATCCCCTTTTGCCTTTTTTGGATCTCAATGAATTCAATTTCATTCCAACACAAAACCCTAGAGTGAAGATGACATGACTTCTTCCATTCGAAATGAAAAGGGTTTTGAAAAGATTTGAATTTCATTTGAAAATATTTCAAATTCAAAGCTTTATGCAACTCAATGATTTTCATGAGGGAAGATAAAATGACTTCTTCAATTATATGAAATATGAGTTGGAAGTTAAAAAGAATCAAATTGAAAGTCATTTGAAAGTGTCTTGAAAACCCCTTTCAAATTTGGGATTTTTTGGATTTTGTTCAAATTATTTTTCTCCTAAAAATAAATAAATGGAAATTAGGGTAAAATGATTCCCTACTATGGAAAACTAGGAGAAAATAAATTTGAAATAATTTTTGTATTTTAAAAATGATTTTGTTGGGTTTTATTGCAACAGCAACACTATTTGAGTTTTGTAAATTTTTGCGTATTTTATTTGAACTTGAAAAATAGTTCAGGGTTGTAGGAAATCTTTTTCGATCATTTTGATATATATATGTCCTATATAAAATATTTATATTTTATATACTTCTCCCTCTTTTATTTCAAAAAATAATAATAATAAACCCGTCTGCCAGGCCAACTGCCCAGCCAAGACTCCACGCTGAACCGAGCCATCGGCAAGAGCCCGCAGCCTGGCCCGGCCTTGAGCCGGCCCACCGACCGAGCCCCCCTCTCGCCTGAAACCCTCCGCACTGGCCGCCCGCCTGACTCTCTCTCTCTCTCACCGACGGGTGGACCCCACCACCTTCTCCTTCCCTCGCCCATAAACCCAAGACCGCTCATGGGAATCCCGTGATCCCGGGATCTCCTCCCGATCCGCCTCGTCCAAGCAAAGGCCCTACCCCTGATATACCCCCCCCCTCGACCCATTCCCCTCGCCTCACCCGACACCCTCCTCCCTCCACTTGCCTTTCATGGGAGACCGAAACGCTGCCGTCGCCGCCATTGCCACCGCCCGCCCATCCTCGACCACCTCGAGCTCGCCCGAGTCCACCCCGAGCTTCCTCACACGCCGCACCGCCGGAGGCCTCCGCCGTCGTCCTTGAGCACCGGAGCCCCCGCACCAACGTCGCCCGAGCCGCCGTCGACCGTCGCCGGTGTCTTCCCCGCGATGAGTCGCCGGAGATCACCCCCCCATCGTTAGATCTAGATCGTAGGGTCTAGATTAGATCCTCGAAGCGTTAGGTTCATTTTTAAAAGAACCGGTTTTAGTTCCGGTTTATTCCGGTTTAGTTAGGACCGGCCCGAAGCGATTTAGACCGTGTGCACGTTTTAGTTATTTAACGCCCGGTGCGCTAGATAGGCCCATTAGCACCGATTTTTCTTTTAACTTTATTTTTTCGTTTTCTGTTTTAACAGAATAGTTTCAGATTTGAAAAATTCATATCTTTTAAATTACTTAATATTTTTAAGTGATTTTTTTTGTTGGTTTGCAAATTTCTTATAGTTTCTGTAGAAAATATAATTAGCCATGTTAAAATTATTTAAAATTGCTTTATTTTAGATTTAGACAGAATAGTAAATCTGCTATAGAATGAGTTAGGAATATTATTTTTGGGTGATTCTTTTTGTCACCACTTTGTTTTGACATTGCCTAACCGTAGGAATTTATTTGGGCATTTTAGGATTAATAAAAAATAGTTTTAACCAGAATCATGTAGTTCTTAATTATTTAACTAGCTACTGTTTTCCTATTGTTTTAATTAGCAAATAATTTTATTTTTCATATGTGATAGTTTATTCTAGGTTAGTTTCTGTAACTTTAGAACATGAACTTTTATTTATAATAAATAAAACTTCTATTTTATTTTTACTTGCTAGGATTGTTTTAGGCATAATAGGAGTTTTATAATAGATTTTAAGGTGATTCTTTTTGCTCCTAGTTGCTTGATGAATTCTTTTCTGTTAGGTAGCATAAACCCATGCTTAGGTTCTGTTAAGAAAAATTTTGTAGTGCAAAACTATTTCTTGATTGTTGTTGGATATGGGAAAACTTTGAGTTGGATTTCTTTGAGTTTTTCTTTGGGTTTTGGTTCAAGTGCTTTGTGTGTTATGTTAGCATGCTATTATGTTAAAGTGGTCATATGTTGTATGCTTATTATGATTGTTGTTTGTCTCGGTAGAATTTCCGAGTCTGAAGCTTGCTACCACGAGTCCCTAGTTTTCAAGATCGCCAAGAAGGCAAGTTCACTTTGACCATGCTTTCATACCTATGTTTTATTGCATTTAGTGGCATCTTTGCAACCACCCCTCAGTAGTGATATTGAATTCTTGTAGTTGAGTAGTATGCATGAGGTAGGAACCCATCACCCTGTTACCAAGCCCGGGACGCTATTTATTTTAATGCTACGCTATAGTAGACGGGATTTGGTATGAGTGTTCGAGAGTGGTGTGAAGAAGGAGGACTCTATGTCAATGACGACAACTCCATGATGGAACCTGCAAGGACTGCATCTTCAAGGCCTCAAGACTTCAAGACTCGAGACAAGAATTCAATACACACTACTAGGTGAAGGATGGTTGACGGGCACCCTGGAGAAACCAGTGGTTGGCCGGGATGCATGGAGAAGCGCCATGACATCTTGTGGAAAGCTTCACCCAGACTCAAAGAGACGGAAGAATACTTCATGCCCGGAAGCTTACCTGTCCAACCGCAAGTCAATATGGGCTCTGGCTTGGTTGACCTTAGTTGTGACTCTGGCTGGGACAGTGCTAGCAGATGTAGAACTACGGTAGGATTGGATGAGCACCGGACGTTGGTCGGGGAACTCTTCTAAGACCATGTTTCGGTCATCTTGTTCTCAAACACCACGAAGCACGAGAACGTAAAGAGAGGGATCGAATCTTGCGGGTAAAGTGTACAAACCTCTGCAGAGGGTTAAAACCTAATCGATTAGCCGTGTCCCGATTACGGACAATTTGAGCATCTGGACTTGGATCTATCTCGGAACTCTCAACACCGGATTGATAACTTAATTGTGGGCAACTTATGATGATTTTGGGCTATGAGACATTGGTTGGCGGAACCATGTCATGATAGAAAATTCCATAATACAGACTTCATTTATTCCTTTGATGTAGGGAAAATAAATCCGCTTTTACATAAAAAAAACTCGCACAGAGCCACAAAGCCATACCGCATATAGTATAGTTTATCATCTGTTTTCTCTTATTGTGATCTTGCCGGTACATTCAATGTCTTGACCTACACGGCTGCAACGTATCATGTTGCGTATATTTCCTCGACGAGTAAGAGTTACGATACAGGGTTACGGTCTACACTCAACCTGCCGATGGCGTTGATGGGACTCCACACCAGTTTGATAGTTTCCGATGAGTATTAAGAGGTATATCTCATTTTAGGTTTTTTATAAATGTGATTTAACTTTTATATATACAGTGATGTCTTGTGTGTGCCAAAGATCTTGATCCGAGGATGGCACAGATACACGTAGGCTTGACCGTCGAGGTCGGGTCGCTCTGAAATGGTATCGAGCACATGTTGACTGTAGGACGTGACCCTAGAAATCGGAAAGCCCCTAGGACAGGATATCTCAAAAACTTTATTTACAAAAAGACTCTTACTTCTCATCTTTTCTGATTTTATCAAATAGACCCTCTCACCTCAAATAGTTAGAATATACACCCTTCCCTTTTGACCACACGGAAGATCAACTGAAGTCGCTCCAAGAATTAAAGATATCGGACAACTGATGGCCATTTAAGAGTAAAGAGGATTTCACCATGCGTTGGAAGAATTGTAGTTGTAACAATTGAAGACTCTGAAGACTTGAAGAATTTGAAGTTCCTGAAGAATTATATGACCTTTAGAGACCAAACCCTGTTATACACCCTCGTTAGATGCGATTTATTTGTGAGCTGTCATTTGTTTGATGTTTTCCGATGACCACAAAGTAAAACTTGTTTCTCCAAAACTATCGTTTGTATTGTGTGTATCCCTCCCCACCTCTCTCATATCTCATCCCAAAACTTTTGGACCCCATAGATGATGAATGAAGTTTGGTGATATTCTCTGGATCAAGACTTCGGTAGGAGGCAGAGCTATGGATTGAGAACATGGAGAATCACTTGGGAGCAATTTGGTTTCAAGGAAGAATGAAGTATCACGCTCTTGATTTTGAAGGAAGTGCTGCAACCTGGTGGGAAATGCATCAAGCCATACAGGATGGAATGGAACAAGAACTTGGGAGGAATTCAAGAAGACCTGTTGAGATCACGTCTCATCCTAAGCACTACGATAACCCGAAGAAGAAACCTTGTGCCTGCAAGATTTGCGGAGAAATAGGACACACACAGGAGGAACACAAGGATGGATGCCCTCATTGTGAGGAGAAACACCCAGCTGAGGAATGCCCAACTAGTCAGGTGACTTGTTTCTTGTGTGAAGGAACCACCCACTACCCGACTCAGTGTCACATTTACCCCATGGTGCAACAAACTATTCAGGAGCAGGAAGAAGGAATGAAAGAAGCCCTCCGAGAAGTTATGAAAGAACCTGTGATGAAGGAATGTGTTGAAGACCCTGATGGAGAAGGCCTCAACAAATTTTACTCCAACGCTTGCTATTCATGTGGAGAAGAAGGACATTTTTCCCAGTATTGTACCAAGGAAAGAGAAGAATATTTCAGAGATTTCCCAACAGCAGAAGTGAAGTTTGACCCTCGGGAAATAGAATCTCGATCATTACGAGAAATCCAGAAGAGAAAAGAAGGCAACCCTTAACAACACAATTTTCGCAGAGAAGGACCTGAGTCATATCACTTGTTACAGGTGCAAGGATTTAGGTCATTACGCTAGTAAATGTCCGTAAAAGAAGCCAAGAATCCAAGGAGCCTACATAATCACAAAGAAGCCCGAGACATGTCGGAAGTCTTTTGTTTTCGCTGCAAGGAAGCAGGACATTATGCTACTAAATGTCACAACAAGATGAAAGCTGGAGTTGAGTAGTTGGAATTTTAATATTGGAAACAAGAGTAGTAGAAAGCAATTTCATTTTCATGAGTTCAATGAGTTGAGTTATGTAATGGGTGCTCAGAGTTTGTAATGGATTCATGAAATCAATAAAGTTAAGGTGACATGTTTTCATATGTTTAATTGTAGGAGTTGTTACTCTGTGAACAAAGATTTTGACCATTTTCGAGGATATGAGAAATATGGTCTATGGATGGATTTGTGAATTTCATTTTAAGGGTGAAAGTACCCTATGAAGAACACTAGACCAATGGAAATGGAAATGTGTCCCACAAGTTGGAGTTTGGAAAAAAATGAGTTGAAGTTTTATCTTTGATATGATGGTATTAAGAAATGAGATGTTATTGGATTTAAAGTGGTGTAATGTTGGAAAATGGAGCAATTGTAACTCCAAGGATGAGTGAAATTGGTACAAGTGTTGAAGTGGGCTCATAACCCACAGGCCCAGGATTTTGAAAAGGAACAGATGTAACCTTGATGAAGGAAGAAAAATTGGAAGAATCAGTGATTCAATCAGCATACGTTTCTTAGGAGGTTACGAAAACCCAAGAGTTGTGAAGAACGATAGATGTTTTGTTTGGCTTGCTGAACCAAAGGATTTACTCGAACTCAGTTCGTCAACAAGAGAAATTCCGCAATGCTTATGAGTATGTCCAAGTGTTAGAATACGTGATTCGATGTCTGCATATATAGTAATGGTTCAAGTACGGGATGGATTGGCCCCCATACCGGAGACTTCTATCATGAACTATCATATGCTGATGGAAAATCTGAGAGCCTCGAAAACCTTAGAAGAGTGTCGACGCGATAAGCCATAAAACCATAGAATGGTAGGACGATGGAACCCTTTACAGGCAACCGTTGCCAATCGTAGGTTATACGGTGAGGTTCAACCTGCACCCGTTTTCTGCAGGAAAAACCATGAATTGTAGACCACCATGAGTATTTCGATAGTTGTCTAGAATGGACACGCACCTATCGACTAAGAAGATCCGGTCTCGGACGAACTTCAACTTTGACGAACCGACCCAAGATTTGGAGGAAAACCCTATCTTGTGATGTAAGAAGCGTTAATGGAGGAGCTATTGTAAGATATGTGAAGAGACATACATTGTCGGCACTCCAGAGGAAGTATCTGAGTTTATCGGAACCGTAACCTTGTTTTAAGTGTGGTAGCACCCCTGACCTTCCGACCAAACATTTGCTAGCAGACCCCCAACCCCTAACCCTTTCTTGCTAGCCTCTTCGAATCTCGAGGACGAGATTCATTTTAAGTGTGGTAGGTTTGTAACATCCCAAAATTCTAAATTTTGGAATGTTATATTAGATAAATAACTATGCTTGTTGTCTGATTGTTTGTTTGATTGATTGAGTGAAATTGAGTGGAATTTGAAACTTTTGAAAGTTGGATGAGAGGGAATAAAATGACTTTCCCAAAACTATCCCCTTTTGCCTTTTTTGGATCTCAATGAATTCAATTTCATTCCAACACAAAACCCTAGAGTGAAGATGACATGACTTCTTCCATTTGAAATGAAAAGGGTTTTGAAAAGATTTGAATTTCATTTGAAAATATTTCAAATTCAAAGCTTTATGCAACTCAATGATTTTCATGAGGGAAGATAAAATGACTTCTTCAATTATATGAAATATGAGTTGGAAGTTAAAAAGAATCAAATTGAAAGTCATTTGAAAGTGTCTTGAAAACCCCTTTCAAATTTGGGATTTTTTGGATTTTGTTCAAATTATTTTTCTCCTAAAAATAAATAAATGGAAATTAGGGTAAAATGATTCCCTACTATGGAAAACTAGGAGAAAATAAATTTGAAATAATTTTTGTATTTTAAAAAATGATTTTGTTGGGTTTTATTGCAACAACAACACTATTTGAGTTTTGTAAATTTTTGAGTATTTTATTTGAACTTGAAAAATAGTTCAGGTTGTAGGAAATATTTTTCTGATCATTTTGATATATATATGTCCTATATAAAATATTTATATTTTATATACTTCTCCCTCTTTTTATTTCAAAAAAAATATATAAAAAAAAACCAGCTTGGCCAGGCCAAATGCCCAGTGCACCAGGCGACCGAAACCCTTGGCGGCGCTGACCCAGCCTGACCCGGCCGGCCAGCCGACCCGGCCGAGCCAAACCCCCCTGAAACCCTCCGCACCGGTCGCCCGCCCGACTCCCCTCTCTCCCTCTCTCACCGACAGGTGGACCCCGCCACCTTCTCCTTCCCCTCGCCCATAAACCCGCGCCGCTTCATGGGAATCCGTGATCCCGGGATCTCCTCCCGATCTTCCCCGATCCGCCTCGTCCAAGCAAAGGCCCTACCCCTATATATACCCCTCGACCCATTCCCCCTCGCCCCTCACCCGACGCCCTCCTCCCTCCGCCGCCTTTCCGGAGACCGAGCACGCCGCCGCCATTGCCACCGCCCGCCCATCCTCGACCACCTCGAGCTCGCCTCGAGTCCACCTCGAAGCTTCCTCGCCACGCCAGCACTCCGGGAGGCCTCCGCCGTCGTCCTCGAGCACCGAGCCCCGCACCAACGCCGCCCGAGCCGTCGCCGACTGTCAGCCGCGTCTTCCCATGTGAGTCGCCGGAGATCACCCCCCCACCGTTAGATCTAGATCGTAGGGTCTAGATTAGATCCCCGAAGCGTTAGGTTTATTTTTAAAAGAACCGGTTTTAGTTCCGGTTTATTCCGGTTTAGTTAGGACCGGCCCGAAGCGATTTAGACCGTGTGCACGTTTTAGTTATTTAACGCCCGGTGCGCTAGATAGGCCCATTAGCGCCGATTTTTCTTTTAACTTTATTTTTTCGTTTTCTGTTTTAACAGAATAGTTTCAGATTTGAAAAATTCATATCTTTTAATCTACTTAATATTTTTAAGTGATTCTTTTTTTGTTGGTTTGCAAATTTCTTATAGTTTCTGTATAAAATATAATTAGCCATGTTAAAATTATTTAAAATTGCTTTATTTTAGATTTAGACAGAATAGTAAATCTGCTATAGAATGAGTTAGGAATATTATTTTTGGGTGATTCTTTTTGTCACCACTTTGTTTTGACATTGCCTAACCGTAGGAATTTATTTGGGCATTTTAGGATTAAAAAAATAGTTTTAACCAGAATCATGTAGTTCTTAATTATTTAACTAGCTACTGTTTTCCTATTGTTTTAATTAGCAAATAATTTTATTTTTCATATGTGATAGTTTATTCTAGGTTAGTTTCTGTAACTTTAGAACATGAACTTTTATTTATAATAAATAAAACTTCTATTTTATTTTTACTTGCTAGGATTGTTTTAGGCATAATAGGAGTTTTATAATAGATTTTAAGGTGATTCTTTTTGCTCCTAGTTGCTTGATGAATTCTTTTCTGTTAGGTAGCATAAACCCATGCTTAGGTTCTGTTAAGAAAAATTTTGTAGTGCAAAACTATTTCTTGATTGTTGTTGGATATGGGAAAACTTTGAGTTGGATTTCTTTGAGTTTTTCTTTGGGTTTTGGTTCAAGTGCTTTGTGTGTTATGTTAGCATGCTATTATGTTAAAGTGGTCATATGTTGTATGCTTATTATGATTGTTGTTTGTCTCGGTAGAATTTCGGTCTGAAGCTTGCTACCACGAGTCCCTAGTTTTCAAGATCGTCGGCAAGGCAAGTTAACTTTGACCATTCTTTCATACCTATGTTTTATTGCATTTAGTGGCATCTTTGCAACCACCCCTCAGTAGTGATATTGAATTCTTGTAGTTGAGTAGTATGCATGAGGTAGGAACCCATCACCCTGTTACCAAGCCCGGGACGCTATTTATTTTAATGCTACGCTATAGTAGACGGGGGTTTGGTATGAGTGTTCGAGAGTGGTGTGAAGAAGGAGGACTCTACGTCAATGACGACAACTCCATGATGGAACCTGCAAGGACTGCATCTTCAAGGCCTCAAGACTTCAAGACTCGAGACAAGAATTCAATACACACTCTTTGGGTGAAGGGACGGTTGTGGGCACCCTGGAGAAACCAGTGGTTGGCGGGATGCATGGAGAAGCGCCATGACATCTTGGAAAGCTTCACCCAGACTCAAAGAGACGGAAGAATACTTCATGCCCGGAAGCTTACCTGCAACCGCAAGTCAATATGGGCTCGCTTGGTTGACCTTAGTTGTGACTCTGGCTGGGACGGTGCTAGCAGATGTAGAACTACGGTAGGATTGGATGAGCACCGACGGTGGTCGTGGGAACTCTTGGAAGACCATGTTTGGTCATCTTGTTCTCAAACACCACGAAGGCGAGAACGTAAAGAGAGGGATCGAATCTTGCGGGTAAAGTGTACAAACCTCTGCAGAGGGTTAAAACCTAATCGATTAGCCGTGTCCCGATTCACGGACAATTTGAGCATCTGGACTTGGATCTATCTCGGAACTCTCACACCGGATTGATAACTTAATTGTGGGCAACTTATGATGATTTTGGGCTATGAGACATCGGTTGGCGGAACCATGTCATGATAGAAAATTCCATAATACAGACTTCATTTATTCCTTTGATGTAGGGAAAATAAATCCGCTTTTACGCAAACAAAACTCGAACCACGAGCCACAAAGCCATACCGCATATAGTGTAGTTTATCATCCTTTTCTCTTATTGTGATCTTGCCGGTACATTCAATGTACTGACCTACACGGCTGCAACGTATCATGTTGCAGATATTTCCTCGACGAGTAAGGGTTATGATACAGGGTTACGGTCTACACTCAACCTGCCGATGGCGTTGATGAGACTCCACACCCGTTTGATTGTTTCCGCTGAGTATTATGAGGTATATATCATTTTACGTTATTTATACATGTGATTGCACTTTGATATATACATTGATGTATGTGTGCCAAAGACATCTTGATCCAGGGATGGCATGATACCGCAGGCTTGACCGTCTGAGGTCGGGTCGCTACATTGTCTATCCCACCATGGCCGTCGCCCACGAAGGACTTGCCTCACTAGCGGTAGATCTTGACGAAGTAGGCGATCTCCTTGCCCTTACAAACTCCTTGGTTCAACTCCGCAATCTTGTCAGAGGCTCCCAAGTGACACCTAGCCAATCTAGGAGACACCACTCTCCAAGAAATAACAAATGGTGTGTTGATGATGAACTCCTTGCTCTTGTGCTTCAAATGATAGTCTCCCCAACACTCAACTCTCTCTCACAGGATTAGGATTTGGTGGAAAGAAGATTTGAGTGGAAAGCAACTTGGGGAAGGCTAGAGATCAAGATTCATATGGTAGGTGAGGGAGTCCCGGACTAGGGGGTGTCCGGATAGCCGGACTATCGTCACGGCCGGACTCCAAGACTATGAAGATACAAGATTGAAGACTTCGTCCCGTGTCCGGATGGGACTTTCCTTGGCGTGGAAGGCAAGCTTGGCGATACGGATATGTAGATCTCCTACCATTGTAACCGACTCTGTGTAACCCTAACCTATCCAGTGTCTATATAAACCGGAGGGTTTTAGTCCATAGGACGAAAAAAACAATCATACCATAGGCTAGCTTCTAGGGTTTAGCCTCCTTGATCTTGTGGTAGATCTACACTTGTACTACCCATATCATCAATATTAATCAAGCATGAGTAGGGTATTACCTCCATCGAGAGGGCCCAAACACTGGTAAAAACATCGTGTCCCTTGTCTCCTGTTACCATCCGCCTAGACGCATACGATTCGGGACCCCCTACCCGAGATCCGCCGGTTTTGACACTGACATTGGTGCTTTCATTGAGAGTTCCTCTGTGTCGTCACCGATAGGCCCGATGGCTCCTTCGATCATCAACAACGACACGGTCCAGGGTGAGACTTTTCTCCCTGGACAGATCTTCGTGTTAGGCGGCTTTGCACTGCGGGCCAATTCGCTTGGCCATTTGGAGCAGATCGAAAGCTACGCCCCTGGCCATCAGGTCAGATTTGGAAGTTTAAACTATGCGGCCGATATCCGCGGAGACTTGATCTTCGATGGATTCGAGCCGCAATAACGCCCGCCTTGTCTCGATGGGCATGATCTAGCTCTGCGGCGAGCGATTGCCACAGGCCGCACCGACATCCGCTCCGACCCTTAATCCGGAGCCGGATTCTAATCGAGGATGAGTGGTTGGACACCGCCTCGGGGCTACAATCTCTCTGGCGATCGGCAGAACTCCATCCATGTCCTTTGCGAAGACCTCGACTCCGGTGCGACTCCTCTCCGGACTCCGAACCCTCCGCGCCCTTGCCAATCGAATCCGATTGGGCGCACATATGGAGTTCACGACGCGAACATCTTTCATTTTCGCCCTTTGGCGACATCCTGAATTCATTAAAGTCTCTCTTTTTATCCGGAGAGCCCTGGCCGGACTATGGTCAGGAAGGTTGGGATGCGGACGATGAAGAAATTCAATGTCCACCCACCACCCACTTCATAGCCACTGTCGAAAGCTTACACGACGTGCTCAATTTCGACTCCGAAGACATCGACGGTATAGACGACGATGTAGGAGACAACAATGAACCAGCACCTATAGGATCTTTGGACAACCTCATCCCATGATGTATACATGGTGGATACACCTAAAGGAATGAAGACGAGGAACAATGGGACGCTTCGAAGGATAAATCCCTCGGCAGTCAAAACGGCAACGTAAACGCCGAACAAAGTCCCGCCTCAACAAAGACCCAGCCATAGAGCAGGGCGAACCGGTGGACAACGAACAAGCTATCAAGCAATCATCCGAACAAGACAACTTGGATAAACAATCTGTCCCCGACGAAGACAACAGTCCGGACGATCTCATGCTGGACAAACCATTGGAGAAAAATGACCTCCAGAAAAGGCTCGTCGCCATCGCTGCTGTAGCCCTGAAAAAAGCGTAAGCGGAAGCTAAAAACAACAGAAGATGCACTCAGATCGGATGGAGCAAAGTATTCAGCACCGCAGATAAATACAGCTGACGCTGAACAAAGAGCTACCCGAAAAGAAAGCTACTGCCCGAATTCAACGAGGAGGCCTTAGAGCCCCCGCAATTAAAAAGCAAGAAGGCCACCCGGTCGGATGGACGACCTCACGGCAAAAAGAGAGCGGCGAATGGTGCCGCACACAAGCCAATATGCGATCCGCTTAAGGATTCACATCAAAAGGATGGCCCAGTTAGGTCCATCTATGGGCCAAGAAAGCATGCTCGTCAAAGCAATGCAATACGCCAAAATTCCGAAGATCACGGCACACCCAAATATAGGGGCACCGCACACCCCCTATGTTTCACCGATGAGGTGCTGGATCATGAATTTCCAGCAGGATTCAAACCCGTAAACATAGAGGCATACGACGAAACAACAGACCCTGGAGTCTGGATTGAGGACTACATCCTCCACATACACATGGCTAGAGGAGATGATCTCCACGCCATAAAATACTTACCCTTAAACTCAAAGGGCCAGCTCGGCATTGGTTTAAGAGCCTCCCCGAAAATACCATTGGAAGCTGGGAAGAGCTCGAGGATGCATTTCGGCAAATTTTCGGGGACTTATGTCCGCCCTCCGGATGCACACGATCTAAGTCACATAACTCAACAGCCCGGAGAGTCAGCCGGAAATTCGGAACATGTTCCTTACTAAAAGAACCAAATAGTCGACCGTCCAGGACGCCAAGCCCTAGCAGCTTTCAAACACAACGTCCGAGACGAATGGCTCGCTGCACACCTCGGCCAAGAAAAGCCAAGAACAATGGCCGCATTAACAAGCCTCATGACCCGCTTTTGTGCGGGAGAGGATAGCTGGCTAGCAAGATGCAGCACCATGACCCAAACACATCCGAAATCAGGGATGGAAATGAAACCACGGCGCAACAAGGACCGGTAGCGGATTAAAAGGAACAGTCCAAAGAGCACGGCAGTCAACGCCGGATTCAAAAGCTCACGGCAGAACAACAAAAAACTGCCCCTTAAGGACAATAGCGATGAGCTATCCAACTTCAACAAAATCTTGGACAAGATATGTCAAATCCACAGTACTCCTGGGAGGCCTGCTAACGATACCACATAAATTGTTGGGTCTTCAAACAGTCCGGAAGACTAAACGCCGAACACGAGGGGCTCGACACACCAAGTGAAGATGACGACGAGCACCACAAGCAGAGCCTCGGAAAACAAAAAACTTTCCCACATGAGGTCAAAACAGTAAACTCACTTCACGTGATCAAAGGGAAAAACAGAGCGGCGCCCACTAAAAGGCGCCGCTGCTTCAGTTGTCAAAACCAATCACCTTCGACCATCGTGACTATTCCGATAATATCCGGAACGCGGGATGGACTGCCTTGATATTGGATCCTATAATCGACGGATTCCAATTTACACATGTCCTCATGGATGGCGGAAGTGACTTAAACCCGATATATCAGGACACAATCCGCAGGATGGGGATAAACCCAACCAAAATTCGCCGTAGCAAGACCTCCTTTAAAGGAGTAATGCCAGGCCCACATGCCCTTTGCACGGGCTCCATACTGCTAGAAGTTGTGTTTGGTTCATCCGACAACTTCCGTCGCGAAAGGTTACTCTTCCATGTCGCCCCGTTTAAAAGTAGCCATCAAGCACTATTGGGACGCGAAGCTTTCGCCCGCTTTAACGAATACTGCATTATGCATTTCTAACACTTAAAATGCCCGGTCCACGCGGCATCATCTCGTTAAAAGGAAGTATTAAGTGTTACTCGAGCACGAAAGAATGGGAGACTGCATTGACAGCCCCACAGCTATCCGGCTCTGCTAGGCAAAGAACCTAAAATTGGTCATTCAAACCCCGGACACGGCTAGACGAGTCCGACGCCCACTAGTGGCATACCCCCATACGAGGGGCTGCATGCATGTATAACAAGAGATAATAGAGCTCAATTTCATTCAATTCTTCGAACCGTACTCTGTTTATTTAATATTAAGTACATCTTTCATACGATCGTTTTCTTTCAAACTAAGTTCCTCTCTTTTACAGATGAACAACGTGCTACACCCGTCCAGGATACGGCACAACGGAGACACATGCGCAGACGTGCAGTAGGGACCCGTTGCAAGGATTCTTTTCAGATTAAGACCCTGCGTAAACCTTTTTTCACTGTCTCTTGTTGATATACATCCCCCGGTTCCTTAATATAACCGAGGAGGAGGCTGGTGTTTTGGCATTGGCCGCACCAGAATTTTTTGGCGTACACGGACACGGGGCTTAGGGCATTATTCTGCCCATTTTCATAAAGACCGAATACCTTAGGGAGTATTCGGCGTCTCGAGATTAGGCCTTATATGCATCAGCTCCGAATCATGTCTTTGGTCAAATGTTGGGTTGCCGGATCTCGTGTTTTGCTGCCTTACGTTCCGTTTTCACGGCTAACGCGGCACCAGGAGAACTATCTGCGATTGTGCCCGGTTCGGTGGCGAGCACCTCAAGAGAGAAAGCCGAAAACCGACCGTCATGATATAGCGAGACCGTCAACCACTCGGACGACTCACAGGAATGTTTAGTATTCCTCCGCATTAACGAAGGACCGGTTTTCGGTCAGGCACATAATCACACCAAATTCGGGAGAGTGCAGTGCCCCCATGGGCTATATAGTAGCCCCACCCTCGAACTCCTATGGCTAAGTGAAAGTGATAAAGCATTATAGTCCGGTTTCTGGTTTGCTACGCTATCACCTCCTTAACAGGACCAAGACGTTGGATTAAGTGTGAAAAAGCGCTTTTTGCAAACACCCCGCACTATGTGCGTGAAATTTGAAGCCAAGGACTGCCATCTTTCGTGTTATATACACATATACATAAACGGCCGCCTGAGGAGTAGTTTACTACTTGAACGCACAAGTATAAAAAGCCCTTATATTATATTGAAACATTGTTTTCACAAATCATACATGTCATTTAAACATAATATCCTTGAAACCTTTGTGTCTCTATTAAACGAAGCCCGGCAGAACTTCTTCAAAGTAGTGCTCGGCGGTACTCGGCTTCATCCGAATCTTGGGATGCGACGTCGGTGGCCTTCATCTCTGCCAAGATGTCTTGACACGGGCAAGAGCCATCGGCGCTCCCTCAATACTCGCGGATCACTTCGTTGCGTCGATGCGCTGCACCGCTCCAAGAATCTGCTGCAGTAAACCAAAATAGCTCTTGAGGTCCGTCCGTCCGCCACAAGTGAATCAAGACATGCTTCATGGCAAATCCGGACAATCGGTTCAGCTCGGCCCATTCGGCCAACCGATCGGTCAGCGGCAGAGGACGCTCCGGACTATGGAATTGCGACCAATGTAGCTCTTCCCCTCTGTGCCCCCTCTGGCCCCGGAAGTGCTCAACCGCGTCCGCAGCGCTCGCCGCCAAGTCCAGATAAGCATCCTCCGAACTCCACAACTTATCCAACTGAGCATACTTCAGATTCAGATATTTCCTCCGCAGTGAAACGGTTTTCCGGCCGCAATTGCCCGGCGACTCAGCTCCTCCTTGGCAGCTCTCAAAGCCGATTGGGCATTCTTGGATTCGGCGACGGCCTTCTTTAGGCCCTCTTGTTCCGCTTTGACGTTCTTTTCAAGAACCTCACAGCGATCGGTAGTATTCCTTAACTTTTTGGCCATATCGGCCATCTCCTCTTTGCTTCGGCAGTGAGCAGCCCGTTCAGCTTCTAGCTCTTCGGTCGCCTTTAAAGCGGCCGCATTACTAATTCTGGCTTGCTCTTTCGCTCGGGCGAGTTCTGCCCGCAGCTCCTCCACGGCAGCGGCACCATCTGCATTAAGCATACGAATAGTAAGACATGGGCGTCAAGCTCCCTTACAAGGTGTCCGCATAGAGGTCGCATACCTTGTGACTCGTCAAACCATTTCTTGACCAGCGCGATGTCCGCATCCGCCTCGTCAAGTTGCCGCTTTAGTTCGGCATATCCATCACTCCGGCTGGCCTCCGGACGCCCCGCAACCTGTTTAGGAGCGGCGATATGTTATAACTAAGAATTTGATCCCCGGCACGTTGTCAATTTTGACAACATACCGAGTCTCAGGGGCTACTATCTATACAGGGCGCATTTTATATGCATAACTGCCGAAGGTACATCATTTTGCGTACCTCAAACCCCGTCGATAAGCTTCGACGGCTTCATGCAATCCGCTCTCCGCGGATGCAATTCTTTCAATCACCATACCCATTAGAGCACGGTGATCTTCTGAAATAGCCGCTCGCCCGAGAAGATCCTTCAGCTCCTCCGATCGCACGCCACTTGGCGCTGGACCTTCCGGCCCCGCCGGACTTGGGGGAACCCTCCACGACGACACCTCCGGGTCGTCCGCTTCACATGAGGGTGCGACAGGTGGAGGCGTTTCGCTCTCCATCATCTCCGGAAGAAGATCCCCCGAAGACGAGCTCTGCTGAGAACGGCCGAGGTCCGAACTACAAGGTACAATTTCGGTTATCTTCATCAATAAATACAGGGATGTTCCTTATCTACAAGACCCCTTCTTTTTACTTACGGCTCGCTGGAGGGCTGATCCCCTCGAGGAAATAATGCGGCTGGGTTACTTCCCAGCGCCGGACTCTCTGTCGAAGATTCCCTTCCCCTCTTTGAGGCCTTGACCTCCGGATCTTCCGGCGGTCCTCTTGTCTCCTCGGAAGGTGGGACTCTTAATCCTCCTTCCTTGATAGCCTCCTTCACGGAGGCGGTTGCTTCCCGCTCCCCCTTCGCCTTCTTCAAAAGGCGCGACCTTCAACATCTTGGTCAGCATGGGACCCGCGTGGTCTCGGGGAGGGGAGCCGGACACCTTATTAACTTTGCCTTGGCTATCCACTCCTGTTCAAGAAACGGCTCCTTTAAAGGGCATATATATAAAATAAATGAATGAAAAGCTTGTCCGGTTATAGGACTGCTTACTTGAGTATCTGGGCGATTGCAGCTTAGTCCTGCGTCCTCGGTCAAGTCCGGACACTTCTCTTGTGATCCGAAGAACAATTTATACATCTCCACGGGCGTCGTGCCCATAAAATTTTGGAGAGCTCGTGGTCCCTCCGGATTGAATTCCCACAGGCGGAGGGGGCGACGTTTGCAGGGCTGAAGGCGCTGGATCACCATAACCTGCGCCACTGCGACCAGATTGATCCCTCTTTCCTGGAGGTCTCGAATACGGCCCTGCAGCGAGGGGACGTCCTTGGACTCCCCCCCAGTCGAGCCCCTTGTTGACCCATGATGCCGGCCCATGGTGGACTGAGCGGAAGGCGGGGGCGCCGCCCATTTGGTGCCCCCAGGAGCGGTGATATAAAACCACTCCCGTTGCCACAAACCAAGCTCCTCTTGAAAAGAGCCCTCGGGCCACGGAGCATCAGCACATTTGCTTATAACCGCCCCTCCGCACTCTGCTTGTTGCCCCTAGATCATCTTTGGCTCCACCTTGAAGGTCTTGAGCCACAATCCAAAGTGGGGGGTAATATGGAGGAATGCCTCACATACGACAATGAATGACGAGATATGGAGGATGGACTCCGGACTCAAGTCATGGAAATCAAGCCCATAATAAAACATGAGCCCCCGCACAAAGGGATCCGTCGGGAAGCCTAAACCCCGAAGGAAGTGGGACACGAACACCACGTTCTCGCCGGGCTCACGAGTGGGAATAACCTGCCCTGGAGCGGGCAGCCTATCACGAGATCTCGCCGGTTAGATACCGGCGTCATGTAGCTTTAGCACATCTTCTTCGTGACGGAGGAAGACATCCATCCGCTGTCTTTGGTCGGATCCGGACATCGCCGAAAGTCCGAAGCGCTGAATCAAGCTTTGGGTGTTGGAACTCGAAGCGCGAGGCGAACTCGATGGAGGGTGTAAAAAGAAGAGGGCCTTGGTCTCACTATAAAGAGGTTGAATACCAAGAGCCCACCCCGTGGTCAATTAGGACTCGCCTCTGATAGAGGAGGCAGACCAACAGGCACGGTTGGGTTACCCACGTCCGTATTGATGAGAATCCCGGAATAAGGGGGCACGATCTATGCTTTGATAAGACATGCTAGGGAAACCGCCTCGCTAAACACGCTGAGGTGGAACAATAAAAAACAATTCATATAAAGGCTTGGCCATGGTGTGATGTCACGCCACGGAATACGTCAGCAGATCTGTGCAAAAATTATTCTCTCTACGGTGTTATGTGGAACTTGTTTTGCGAGCGGACACTATCCTTGTGTTCAAGACCTTCTATGAAGTATTCGAGGAGGAACCCGCCTCGCAATGCCGAAGACAATCAACGCCGGACTCATCGTCATTGAAGCCTGGTTCGAGGGCTCTTGAGGAGTCCCGGACTAGGGGTGTCCGGATAAGCGGACTATCGTCACGGTCGGACTCCAAGACTATGAAGATACAAGATTGAAGACTTCGTCCCGTGTACGGATGGGACTTTCCTTGGCGTGGAAAGCAAGCTTGGCGATACGGATATGTAGATCTCCTACCATTGTAACCGACTCTGTGTAACCCAAACCTATCCGGTGTCTATATAAACCGAAGGGTTTTAGTCCATGGGACGAAAAAAACAATCATACCATAGGCTAGCTTCTAGGGTTTAGCCTCCTTGATCTCGTGCTAGATCTACTCTTGTACTACCCATATCATCAATATTAATCAAGCAGGAGTAGGGTATTACCTCCATCGAGAGGGCCCGAACACAGGTAAAAACATCGTGTCCCTTGTCTGCTGTTACCATCCGCCTAGACGCACAGTTCGGGACCCCCTACCCGAGATCCGCCGGTTTTGACACCGACAGTAGGAATGGAATATCTTGGCCTCAACACATGAGTAGGTGGTTCTCTTTCAGAACTGCTAAGTTGGAAGTGTAGGTTTGTTCTGATGGCTCTCTCCACGAATGAAGAGGAGGTGGAGGGGTATATATAGCCTCCACACAAAATCTAACCGTCACACACAATTTACCAACCTCGGTGGGACCGAATCAACAAACTCGGTATGACCGATTCAGTAAACCTAGTGACCGTTAGTGATTTCGGTGGGACCGACATGCAACTCGGTAGGACCGATATGGTTAGGGTTAGGGCATAACGTAATCTAGGTGAGACCGATTACACAAACTCGGTGAGACAGATTTTGGTAATTAGCTAACCAGAGAGTTGGTCAGGTAAACTCGGTGGGACCGATTCGCTCTTTCCGGTGAGACCGAAATGTTACGAAAAGGAAACAGAGAGTTTACATTGCAATCTCGGTGGGACCGATCGCTCACTTCGGTTAGACCAAAAGCGTTACGAAGGGAAAGCGAGAGATTACAATCCCATCTCGGTGAGACCGAGATCCCTATCGGTGAGACCGATTTGCCTAGGGTTTGTGGCAGTGGCTATGACATCTGAACTCAGTGGCGCCGGATAGAAAGAATCAGTGGGGCCGAGTTTGACTTCGGGTTTAGGTCATATGTGGATGTGAGAAAGTAGTTGAGGGTTTTTGGAGCATATCACTAAGCATCATGGAGCAAGAAACTCATTAAGCAACACCTCATCCCTCCTTGATAGTATTGGCTTTTCCTATAGACTCAATGTGATCTTGGATCACTAAAATGTAAAATGCGTAGTCTTGAGCTTTTGAGCTTGAGCCAATCCTTTTATCCTTGATATTTTGAGGATCCACTTTCATCATCCATGCCATGCCATTCATTGAGCTTTCCTGAAATATTTGTCTTGGAATAGTATTAGCTCAATGAGCTATATGTTGTTATGAATTACCAAAACCACCTAGGGATAGTTGCACTTTCAATAGTAACAAGTGACAGTAAATTTCAGCACACTATATAAATTTCTCCTTACCAAATTCCACCTACCAAAGGCGCTTCACTCCCCGGCAACGGCGCCAGAAAAGAGTCTTGATGACCCACAAGTATGGAGGATATATCGTAGTCCTTTCGATAAGTAAGAGTGTCGAACCCAACGAGGAGCAGAAGGAAATGATAAGCGGTTTTCAGCAAGGTATTCTCTACAAGTACTGAAATAAGTGGTAACAGATAATTTTGTGATAAGATAATTTGTAACGAGCAACAAGTAACAAAACTAAATAAAATGCAGCAAGGTGGCCTAATCCTTTTTGTAGCAAAGGATAAGCCTGGAAAAACTCTTATATAGAGAAAAGCGCTCCTGAGGACACATGGGAATATCATCAAACTAGTTTTCATCACGTTCATATGATTCGCGTTCGGTACTTTGATAATTTGATATGTGGGTGGCCGGTGCTTGGGTGCTGTTCTTACTTGAACAAGCATCCCGCTTATGATTAACCTCTATTGCAAGCATCCGCAACTACAACAAAAGTATTAAGGTAAACCTAACCATAGCATGAAACATGTGGATCCAAATCAACCCCTTACGAAGTAACGCATAAACTAGGGTTTAAGATTCTGTCACCCTAGCAACCCATCATCTACTTATTAATTCCCAATGCCTTCCTCTAGGCCCAAATAATAGTGAAGTGTTATGTAGTCGACGTTCACATAACACCACTAGAGGCTAGACAACATACATCTCATCAAAATATCGAACGAATACCAAATTCACATGACTACTAATAGCAAGACTTCTCCCATCTCCTCAAGAACAAACATAACTACTCACATAGCATATTCATGTTCATAATCAGAGGGGTATTAATATGCATATAGGATCTGAACATATGATCTTCCACCAAATAAACCAACTAGCATCAATTACAAGGAGTAATCAACACTACTAGCAACCTACTAGTACCAATCCCGAACTTGGAGACAAGAATTGGACACAAGAGATGAACTAGGGTTTTGAGAGGAGATGGTGCTGGTGAAGATGTTGATGGAGATTGCCCTCTCCCGATGAGAGGAGCGTTGGTGATGACGATGGCGATGATTTCCCTCCCGAGGGAAGTGTCCCCAGCCGAGCAGCTCTGCCGGAGCCCTAGATTGGTTCCGCAAGGTTCCGCCTCGTGGCGCGTGAGTCTCGTCCCGAAAGGTTGCTTCTGATTTTTCCTTGACGAAGACCTCATATAGCGTAAGATGGCCATCGGAGAGCCAGCAGGGGCCCACGAGGTAGGGGGCGCCAGGGGTAGGGCGCACTCCCCACCCTCGTGGCTGTGTGGGTCCCCTCTGGTGTACTTCTTCTGCTCAATATTTTTTATTATTTCCAAAAATGACTTTCGTGGAGTTTCAGGACTTTTGGAGTTGTGCAGAATAGGTCTCTAATATTTGCTCCTTTTACAGCCCAGAATTCCAGCTGCCGGCATTCTCCTTCCTTATGTAAACCTTGTAAAATAAGAGAAAATAGGCACAAGTATTTGACATAACGCGTAATAAGAGCCCATAATGCAATAAATATCGATATAAAAGCATGATGCAAAATGGACATATCAACTCCCCCAAGCTTAGACCTCACTTTGTCCTCAAGCGTGTTTATAACGATAAATATGTCCACATGTTTAGAGGTAGAGGTGTCGATAAAATAAAATACGGACATGAGGGCATCATGATTATTCTCATAACAACAACATATATAGATTTTGTCATATGATTTCTTATGCTCAAGTAATAATCTATTCACAATGCAAAAGTATGAATCAAAAACTTTATTGAGAACCAACAAACTATAATCTCAGTCATTGAAGCAATTGCAATTTATCATACCATCAGAAAGAGTCTATGTCAGAGCTTTCTAGCAAATCCACATACTCAACTATCATTTAGTCTTTCATAATTGCTAACACTCACGCAATACTTGTGGTTACGGAGTTTTAGTCGGACACAGAGAAATATAGGGGCTTATAGTTTCGCCTCCCAACCTTTTACCTCAAGGGTAATGTCAACAATAATAAAGCATGCTACCCTACATCCAATTAGATATATCTATCAGGATCTTTCCAACACATTGAGCTTGCCAAAGGATAAAATGTAAAAAGGAAAGATGAAGATCACCATGACTCTTGCATAAGGTAGAAGATGATAGTAACAAATAGGCCCTTCGTAGAGGGAAGCAGAGGTTGCCATGCGCTTTTAGGGTTGGATGCACAAAATCTTAATGCGAAAGAACATCACTTTATATTGCCACTTGTGATATGAACCTTTATTATGCCAAAATCGCTTTTATTTCTTCCACATCACAAGATCGTATAAAGCTTATTTCCCCCACAACAATCAATCATAAATATTTAGAGAGCAATTTTTATTGCTCGCAACAATGACAACTTACTTGAAGGATCTTACTCAATCCATAGGTAGATATGGTGGACTCTCATGGCAAAACTGGTTTAAGGGTTTCTGGAAGCACAAGTAGTATCTCTACTTGATGCTGAGAATTTGGCTAGCATGAGAGGGAAAGGCAAGCTCAACATGTTGGATGATCCATGACGACGTACTTTATCTTATATATAAGAAAACATAACCCATTACGTTGTCTTCCTTGTCCAACATCAACTCCTTAGCATGTCATATTTTAATGAGTGTTCCCAATCATAAAAGATGTCTATGATAGTATATTTATATGTGAACCTCCCTTTCCTTATTACTTCCTATTAATTGCAACGATGACCAAAGCTATGTTTGCCAACTCCCAACAACTTTTAATCATCATACTCTTCCTATGTGAAGTCATTACTCTCAATAAGATCAATATGAACTCTTTGTTTCTTTTATTCTTTTTCTCTTTTCTTTTATTCACTCAAGATCATGGCAAAATAATCAAGCCCTTGACTCAACACTAATCTTTATTATATAGCTCACGGACTCGGTTACATAAAGAGATCATAAAGCAAAACTCAAAACTAGATCATACCATAAACTTTATTCTACTAGATCAAGATACTACTGATAGGATCGAACTAAGATAAACGGTAAAGATAGGAGTGTGATGGTGATACGATACCGGGGCACCTCCCCCAAGCTTGGCAGTTGCCAAGGGGAGTGCCCATACCCATGTGATTATGTCTCCTTTGCTGGTGAAGAAGGTGGTGGTGATGATGGATAGTCGCACATCAAACGTAAGAGGTCCTCCAGCTTGCGTATAATGCCCTTGAGTGCGACGATATGCTCCTTCAACAAAATATTTTCACGTGTGAGATACTTGTTCTGTATAGGGGCTAACTCAATCATCTTGAAAGCTTCGATCTCAGTTGGGGTAAAAAGATTGTGATCAAGTTAAGGGCTGTCTTATGCTGCCAGAGTTTGATCCTCCGTTGCCTTCTTGATCCCTTCACCCTTGATGATCTCCATGGGTTCTTCCCTCTTCAGCTCTATCTTCATTAGCCAAGCATCGTTGTCACCATTTTTGGAGGAGGGGGACAACATGATGTCTGGCCTTGACAACCCTGACAGGAAACAGCTCAAAACAAGAACATAGGATATTTGCGTGATACATGAGTCAAAACCTTTGGGAGAATATATAATGAATTTTTACCGACCAAAATACGTATCGTGCAAGAAAACAGAGTCCGGAAGGCACACGGGATGCCCACGAGGTAGGGGGCGCGCCCTGGGGGGTAGGGCGCACCCTCCACCCTCGTGGGGCCCTCGTGTCCTTCCCGGACTGCTACTTATTTTTCTATTTTTCTAAATATTCCAAAACGGAGAAATATTGCCTTACAAACTGTTTTGGAGTCGGTTTACTTACCGTACCACATACCTATTCCTTTTAGGAGTCTGAAACGTTCGTAAAGTGTCCCTTATGTATTCCTCCGGTTACGGTTTCAATAACATTGGTTTCAACATTTATAGGATTACCTGAGATATAATGTTTAATTCTTTGACCGTTCACCACCTTCAGATTTGTGCCTTCGAAGTTGTTGATTTTTATGGCACCGGAACGATAGGCCTCCTCGATAACGTAGGGGCCTTCCCATTTAGAGAGAAGTTTTCCTGCAAAAAATGTTAAACGGGAGTTGTATAGCAATACATAATCACCTACATTGAACTCACGCTTGTGTATCATTTTGTCATGCCATCTTTTAACTTTTTCTTTAAACAACTTGTCATTTTCATAAGCTTGAGTTCTCCATTCAACAAGCGAGCTAATATCAAATAACCTCTTCTCACCGGCAAGTTTGAAATCATAGTTGAGCTCTTTAATATCCCAATATGCCTTATGTTCTACTTCGAGAGGTAAGTGACATGCTTTTCCATAAACCATTTTATACGGAGACATACCCATAGGATTTTTATAAGCAGTTCTATAGGCCCATAATGCATCATCAAGTTTCTTGGACCAATTCTTTCTAGACCTATCGACAGTCTTTTGCAAAATTAATTTGAGCTCTCTATTACTCAATTCTACTTGACCACTAGACTGTGGGTGATAAGGAGATGCAATTCTATGATTAACATCAAACTTAGCAAGCATTTTACTAAAGCACCATGAATAAAGTGAGAACCACCATCAGTCATTAAATATCTAGGGACTCCAAACCTCGGAAAAATAACTTCTTTAAGCATTTTAATAGAGGTGTTATGATCAACACTACTAGTTGGAATAGCTTCTACCCACTTAGTAACGTAGTCAACAGCAACTAAAATATGTGTATGTCCATTAGAGGCAGGAAAAGGTCCCATATAATCAAAACCCCAAACATCAAATGGTACAATAACAAGTGAACAGTTCATAGGCATTTCTTGATGTCTACTAATATTACCAATTCTTTGGCATTCATCACAAGATAAGACAAACTTACGGGCATCCTTGAAGAGAGTAGGCCAATAAAAACCAGATTGCAATACCTTATGTGCAGTTCTATCTCCAGTGGTGTCCTCCATAAGCTTCGAGTGACACTTGCGTAGGATCTGTTCTGTTCATGCTCGGTACACAACGTCTAATAACACCATCTACTCCTTCTTTATAAAGATGTGGGTCATCCCAAAAGTAATGTCTCAAGTCATAGAAAAACTTTTCCTTTTGCTGGTATGTGAAACTAGGTGGTATAAATTTGGCAACAATGTAATTAGCATAATCAGCATACCCCGGAGCAGTGCGAGAGGTACTTATGACATTTAATTGCTCATCAGGGAAGCTATCATCAATAGGTAGTGGGTCATCAAGAACATTTTCTAACCTATACAAGTTGTCTGCAACGGGGTTCTCAGCTCCCTTTCTATCAACAATATGCAAATCAAATTCTTGTAGCAAGAGAACCCATCTAATAAGTCTAGGTTTAGCATCTTTCTTTTCCATGAGATATTTAATAGCAGCATGATCAGTGTGAATAGTTACTTTAGAATCAACAATATAAGGTCTGACCTTATCACAAGCAAATACAACTGCTAAGAATTCCTTTTCAGTAGTAGCATAATTTCTCTGAGCATTGTCTAGAGTTTTACTAGCATAATGGATAATATTTAATTTCTTATCAACTCTTTGCCCTAGAACAGCACCTATAGCATAATCACTAGCATCACACATAATTTCAAAGGGTAAATTCCAATCAGGTGGCTGAACAATAGGTGCAGAGATCAATGCTTTCTTAAGTATTTCAGATGCTTCTACACAATCATCATCAAAGACAAATGGTATATCTTTTGTAATAAATTAGTCGAGGTCGAGAAATTCTTGAGAAGTCCTTAATGAACCTCCTATAAAAACCGGCGTGACCAAGGAAACTTCTTATACCTTTGATGTCCTTGGGACATGGCATCTTTTCAATAGCATCAACCTTGGCTTTATCAACTTCAATACCTCTTTCAGAGACTTTATGCCCCAAGACAATGCCTTCATTAACCATGAAGTGGCACTTTTACCAATTCAAGACAAGGTTAGTTTCTTCACATCTCTGCAAAACTCGATCAAGATTGCTCAAGCAATCATCAAAAGAGGATCCACAGACGGAAAAGTCGTCCATGAAAACCTCACAAATCTTTTCATAAAAGTCAGAGAATATAGCCATCATGCATCTTTGAAAGGTAGCAGGTGCATTACATAAACCGAAAGGCATACGTCTATAAGCAAAAGTACCAAAAGGGCAAGTAAAAGTAGTCTTTGATTGATCATTGGCTGACACATGTATTTGAGAGAAACCAGAATAACCATCTAGAAAGCAATAATGTGTATGTTTACATAGTCTTTCTAGCATTTTATCAATAAAAGGTAAGGGGTAATGATCTTTCTTAGTAGCCTTATTTAATTTGCGGAAATCAATTACCATCCTATAACCTGTAATAATTCTTTGTGGAATCAATTCATCTTTATCATTAGGAACGACAGTAATACCTCCCTTCTTAGGGGCACAATGGACAGGACTTACCCACTGGCTATCAGCAACGGGATAAATTATACCTGCCTCAAGGAGCTTTATTATTTCTTTTCTTACCACTTTCTTCATCTTAGGATTCAGTTGTCGTTGATGATCACCAACCGGTTTGGCATCTTCTTCCAAATTTATTTTATGTTGACATAGAGTGGGACTAATGCCCTTAAGATCATCAAGAGTATATCCAATAGCAGCACGGTGTTTCTTCGGAGTTTTCAATAATCTCTCTTCTTCATGCTCTAAAAGGTTAGCACTAATAAATAACAGGATATATCTTCTTTTCATCAAGATAAGCATATTTAAGATTATCACGCAACGGTTTAAGCTCAAACACGGGATCACCCTTGGGTGTAGGAGGATCCCCTAGGATTTCAACAGGCAAATTGTGTTTCAGAATGGGTTCCTGCTTAAAGAATACTTCATCTATTTCCCTTCTTTCATTCATAAACATATCATTTTCATGGTCTAGAAAATATTGTTCTAAAGGATCACTAGGAGGTACAACAATAGAAGCAAGACCAATTATTTCATCCTTACTAGGCAATTCTTCTTCACGGTGTTGTCTACTGAATCTAGAGAAATTAAACTCATGAATCATATCACCCAAGCCAATAGTAACAACATTCCTTTCGCAGTCTATCTTAGCATTAACGGTGTTCAAGAAGGTTCTACCAAAAATAATGGGACAAAAGCTATCTTGTGGGGAACCAAGAACAAGAAAATCAGCAGGATATTTAGTTTTCCCACACAAGACTTCAACATCTCTAACAATTCCCATTGCTGATATAGTATCTCTATTGGCAAGTTTAATTGTAACATCAATACCTTCTAACTCAGCAGGTGCAATTTCATGCTTAATTTCTTCGTATAAAGTATGAGGTATAACACTAGCACTGGCACCCATATCACATAAGCCATGATAACAGTGATCTCCTATTTAACAGAAATAACAGGCACGCCTACCATAGGTCTATGTTTATCTTTAGCACAAGGTTTGGCAATTCTAGCAGTTTCACCATAGAAATGAATAACATGCCCATCAATATTATCAGCCAAGAGTTCTTTAACAATAGCAATATTAGGTTCTACTTTAACTTGCTCAGGAGGTGTATAAGTCCTAATATTGCTCTTACGAACCACAGTTGAAGCTTTAGCATGATCCTTTATTCTAACAGGGAAAGGTGGTTTCTCAACATAAGAAGTAGGCACAACAGGATCATCATGAGTGACCGTCTTTTCCTCAACTTTAGTAGGTGCAGCTACTTTTACTTCTATGGGAGAATGATATTTAAACCACTTCTCCTTGGGGAGATCAACATAAGTAGCAAAAGATTCGCAGAAAGAAGCTACTATCTCAGAGTCAAGTCCATATTTAGTTCTAAACTTACGGAAAATATCGGTATCCATAAAAGATTTAACACAATCAAACTTAGGTGTCATACCTGACTCCTTACCTTCACGAGATCCCAATCTTCGTGAGTTGCGTTTAATTCTATCCAATAAATTCCATTTGAATTCAATAGTCTTCATCATAAAAGAGCCAACACAAGAAGTATCGAGCATGGATTGATTATTATGAGAAAGCCGAGCATAAAATTTTTGAAGAATTATTTCTCTTGAAATCTCATGATTGGGACATGAATATAACATTGATTTAAGCCTCCCCCAAGCTTGAGCGATGCTTTCTCCTTCGCGAGGCCAAAAATTATATATATAATCGCGATCACGATGAATAAGATGCATAGGATAATACTTCTGATGAAATTCCAATTTCATTCATTTATAGTTCCATGATCCCGTGTCATCACATAGCCTATACCATGTCGATGCATCTCCCTTCAAACATAAAGGGAATACCTTCTTCTTAACAACATCATCGGGTATACCTGCAAGCTTAAATAATCCACAAACTTCATCCACATGTATTAGGTGCTCATCAGGATGCTTTGTTCCATCTCCTACAAAAGGATTATTTAGCAGTTTTTCTAACATACCAGAAGGAACTTCAAAGGGAACAATTTCATTTTCAGTAGGTTGAGGAGCAATTCTTTGCTCTACTAGTCAGGGTGAAGATACCCCGAACAAGCCCCTTAGAGGATTCCTTTCCATAGTAACAAGTGACAGTAAATTTCAGCACACTATATAAATTTCTCCTTACCAAATTCCGCCTACCAAAGGCGCTTCACTCCCAACGGGCGCTTTAAAAGAGTCTTGATGACCCAACAAGTATAGGGATCTATCGTAGTCCTTTCGATAAGTAAGAGTGTCGAACCCAACGAGGAGCGTATGAAATGATAAGCGGTTTTCAGCAAGGTATTCTCTGCAGTAATCTTGAAATAAGTGGTAACAGATAATTTTGTGATAAGATAATTTGTAACGAGCAACAAGTAACAAAAGTAAATAAAGTGCAGCAAGGTGGCCTAATCCTTTTTGTAGCAAAGGACAAGCCTGGAAAAACTCTTATATAGAGAAAAGCGCTCCCGAGCACACATGGGAATATCGTCAAGCTAGTTTTCATCACGTTCATATGATTCGCGTTCGGTACTTTGATAATTTGATATGTGGGTGGACCAGTGCTTGGGTGCTGTTCTTACTTGAACAAGCATCCCACTTATGATTAACCTCTATTGCAAGCATCCGCAACTACAACAAAAGTATTAAGGTAAACCTAACCATAGCATGAAACATGTGGATCCAAATCAGCCCCTTACGAAGTAATGCATAAACTAGGGTTTAAGCTTCTGTCACCCTAGCAACCCATCATCTGCTTATTACTTCCCAATGCCTTCCTCTAGGCCCAAATAATGGTAAAGTTTTATGTAGTCGATGTTCACATAACACCACTAGAGGCTAGACAACATACATCTCATCAAAATATCGAACGAATACCAAATTCACATGACTACTAATAGCAAGACTTCTCCCATGTCCTCAGGAACAAACATAACTACTCACAAAGCATATTCATGTTCATAATCGAGGGGTATTAATATGCATAGAGGATCTGAACATATGATCTTCCACCAAATAAACCAACTAGCATCAACTACAAGGAGTAATCAACACTACTAGCAACCTACTAGTACCAATCTCGGACTTGGAGACAAGAATTGGATACAAGAGATGAACTAGGGTTTTGAGAGGAGATGGTGCTGGTGAAGATGTTGATGGAGATTGCCCTCTCCCGATGAGAGGAGCGTTGGTGATGGCGATGGTGATGATTTCCCCCTCCCGGAGGGAAGTGTCCCCGGCAGAAACGCTCTGCCGGAGCCCTAGATTGGTTCCGCCAAGGTTCCGCCTCGTGGCGGCGGAGTCTCGTCCCGAAAGGTTGCTTCTGATTTTTTCCTTGACGAAAGACCTCATATAGCAGAAGATGGCCATCGGAGAGCCAACAGGGGGCCCACGAGGCAGGGGGCGCGCCCCCACCCTCGTGGCCAGGTGGGTCCCCCTCTGGTGTACTTCTTCCGCTCAATATTTTTTTTTATTTCTAAAAATGACTTTCATGGAGTTTCAGGACTTTTGGAGTTGTGCGTAATAGGTCTCTAATATTTGCTCCTTTTCCAAATTTCTGTAATTCCAAAGCATTCTCCCTCCTTATGTAAACCATGTAAAATAAGAGAGAATAGGCATAAGTATTGTGGCATAACGCGTAATAACAGCCCATGATGCAATAAATATCGATATAAAAGCATGATGCAAAATGGACGTATCACAGGGCCGACGCGGCGATGGCCACGAGTGGCCGAAAGGTGCATGAAGCGAAGCCTGGGCGATGGCGGGGATCAAGCGTTACACGAAAGGCCAAGCAAAGCGCCGCAGAGCGGACGAAGGCGTTCATACGCTGGCATGCTGCGTGGGGGAGCGAAGGAGAGAGGAGGGGCGCTCACGAGGGGAAAGTAGGGCACGGGGCAGCGGGGCTCGGAGAGGTTGACGGGGACGGCCGACGCAGGGAGGAGGCGACAACGTAGAGGACACCGGGGAGGCAGTCCGGGTGGCGACGGCGTCAAGCTCTGAGGCGCGGGCGCACGAGCCCCGATCCGATCTGGATCGGGGGAGAGGAGGGGAACGACGTGGGGGAGAGTGGTGGGTTCGGTGGGTTAGGGTTTCGGGGGAGGGGGTTAAGGGAGTGTTGTGTGAGGCGGTTGGGCCGGCCTGGTGGGGTGGCCGACTGGGCCGGCTAGGTCGAGGCCCAGTGGGGGGGGTTAGGGGGTTTTCTCCCAAGTTTTATTTATCTTTGTTTGTTTTGTTTTCTAGTTTTATATTTCTTTTCTTTGTTTTCCTTTTTTTGTTTTTCAAAAATGTTTAGCACCTAATTGATTTTTATAAAATATGGGAGCTAGCTCATAAATTGCAGTGCATTAGATCCTTGCACCAAAAACTAGTTTGGGTGAAATACTATTTCATATTAGATTTAGATTAATTAAAAGGTTATTAAATAATGTATTCAACCACTGTTTGAGGTTGTTTAAATGACTTATCATATTTCAATAATGTTGTGTACAATTTTATCCTAGCCTCTGATTTATCTACTATTAATTGAACATTTTAGTTTTAAGTTTGAAAACTTTTGTTGTTTGCCTTTAATTAAATTTTGAATTTGAATCGGTTTTTTTAACTAACCCGAGATTAACTACGATGTGAGAGGTGACGTGGCATCATTAGCAGGGAATTACTGTAGTCTAGTTATCCGGGCGTCACAATTCTCCTCCACTACAAGAAATCTCGTCCCGAGATTTAAGAGGGGATTAAGGGGGAATGTTCTGGTTACGATATTCTAACGGATCTTCTCGAAGAAGTTAATCCCTTTCGTCGATGTCTTCAATTCTTTATTCCAATGCATCATGATAAAGTTGTCGTCCTTTCTTCGGGGACTCCGTCGTACTTACGAAAGGATAAGGGGAAGCTCAGCTACGACAAAATGCTTTTGAGGGAAACAATCTGGGGTTAACCCATGAATGAGCATAAGATTATCTCTCGAGTTGAACATATAAAATACATCGAGAGTAAGGTACGAAGGTACAATAAGAGGTTCCAATTGGCTAGATAGTTGCTCGAAGTCTGAAACAGAGTGAGAAAGGGGTTCAGAGTAGCGAGAGTAAGTATTGCGTCTGATACCAGAATAGAGCACTAGGAAGGTGGCCCATGAATTAAATACGAAGCCAAGCGTGGGGAATAACCATTAGAAACAGGGTTGTACAGGAGAGTCAGGTTTCGATCCTGTGGAACTGTGGGTTATGGGCCCATCATGTGGGTTAAGGGCGGAGACGTCTTGCGTGATCATGCAAGCAAGGCATGTCAGAGGGTAGCCTGTCGATTATGTCGGCAACAACGTCGATGCCAAGGGCGAGGGATGAAGAGAACCATTTTCCTGCTCGTTGAACGAGGCGGACCAATAGGCAAAGTTCCCGTCCATCGGTGGCTACCGGAATGTCATCAACAGTAGAAACACGGTCTCACTGACAGAGTTGTACACCAAGGTGTTTACATAAGCAGTGAATTATTACTGCTTAGATCATACAATTCACGAGAAAGGTTAAACAAAACAATGGAAAGGAAAAGGTGATCATCAGATTAAACAGAACAATGGAAAGGAAAATGTGTTTAAACACATATTTCAGGGATATATCCTTCCCAAGGACAAGCAGAGCATGCTATCCGTGGCAGGGTATAATGTAGAAAAATCTTTAGGTATGGGAGAGAACTTTCATGAAATTATCCATACAGCGGTGTTTGGATAATTGAGCAGGAAACATTTAGCATCGGGCTTCAAATGTTCCTGTTGAAAATGGGAGTACCATAGACATGCTTCAAGATAGCATTGACATGGTCAACAGGTGAAGATCAGACTTTGGAAACAAAAGGATCCATCAGGAACAACTTATAGAATAAGTCTTACAATTTCCTCACGGAAGAATGACTAACCTTGCCAAAAAGGAAACTATAACAATAGGTCCTCCGGCTAGGTGTGCTAGGCATGACATCCCCTTACTGGGCCATATAAAGACCAACGTTATAACTCTTGGAATTATGTTCCAACCATCAAAGCTGACTGAGATTCAGATCTGATTGGTGACAGGATACCTCAGACTCAGGATGCCTGAGAAGAAAAGGTGCAACACAATTGACGAGGTGACATCATAAAATTCTTAGAAAATGAACTATGGAAGCAAGTTCCGAATCATGAGTTCATCATTTAACCAAGGAGAGGATGAGGAGATGGCTGATGGACTCAGCGACAATTCATCGAGAATTCCCAAAAGATGGATTTCCACAATTATGTGAACAAGGAGATAACATTTGAAAAATAAAATGATATAATGAGGTATGCTCAAGGAAAACATACACAATTAAACATTGGTTGAAAGGTGTACCCAAAATATGGGCTGGGTTGCACGACCAACATCGAAATGGCGATTGAGCAATGAACACAATAAATTGGAATTATTGTCCATTAAGTCTGAAGAAATAGTGTAGCTAGAGATAATAAATTCGCACAACAGAGTTCACTCAACACGGGGACTAAGAAAAGAATGGTGATGGCGAGAAGCATCACTGTACCAAGAATTTTTAAGAGGTGGTGAAATTCTCACCACATTCCTGACATAAAGGATGGTAATACTCCAATGTAATTAAGAACAAATGCTGGATAGCAAGGAACTCAAGGTATAACACAGAACACGAACAAGTTTGTGTTGGAGGGGAGGCATTAAAGTGGCCGATGACAACACAAATCATCGAGGGCAAGGATGGTATTTCTCATCATGAATTCAATTGATATCATGGAAGAGCTCCGAATGTTGATGATGATCACGACACATTTGTCGAGAGACTTCATGAAGATGTAATCGATCGGCGATGACATCAAGTTAAAGGAATGATGAAACAAAAGGTTATTGGAACCATGGGTATGACACAAACTCTAAATCAAGCTTGTTGTTCAAGGACAAATGATATGACGAGGAAGATCGACGTAAGATTAGCTCACCGTCGGAAATTTTTTTTGCTCCGGGAAGAAAGACCAGGTAGCATAGTTAAAATCGGCACGACAAGGTGAAAGTGCGTTATATCGACTAGAGGGGGGGTGAATAGGCGATTTTTATGAATTCTTCACTGAGGAATTTGCCGGTGAGGAAATTCCTTAGCGAAGAACTACTTGCAGCGGAATAAGTACTCAGAAGTAAGCATAAGAGAATGCGGGCATGGTCATCATGATGAAATGAAGACAAACAAAGAGTACGTAAAGCGTAAACACAGGATAGCACAAGATGAAGACAAACAGATCAAGAAATTGAACTGAGGAAATTGAGAAAATCTTCACCAAAGTCTTCAAACACAGATATGAATGAACACTCAACACAAAGAATGAGGAAATGAAAGAGTTGAGGAGATAGAACCAGTTAGGTTGGTGAAGACAATGATTTGGTAGACTGGGCCCAACTGATGTCTCAGCTTGTAATGCAGTTGGAGCGGCTGAGTATTTAAACTCGAGGACACACAGTCCGGACACCCAGTCGGCCGAAAGCACGCAGCTCGGGACACCAAGTCCTCACCGTATTCTCCTTGAACTAAGGTCACACAGACCTCGTCCAATCACTCGTGGTAAGTCTTGAGCGACTTCCAAACCTTCACAGACTTGGTCACTCGGCGATCCACAATTCCTCTTGGATGCTCTAGACCATGACGCCTAACCGCTTGGAAGAAGCACGATCTTCAAAGGTAACAAGCGTCGGATCCACGCAGGATCAATCTCTTGATGATGCTCAATCACTTTAGGTTTGTAGGGGTTTGGTTTTTGGGTTTTTCCTCACTCGATGATTTTCGCTCAAAGTCCTCGGAGGATGGGTTGCTCTCAAATGACAAATGTCAAGTTCTCTCGGAGCAGCCAACCAGCTAGTGGTTGTAGGGGGCGGCTATTTATAGCCTAGGGAGCAGCCCGACATGATAAGACATAAATGCCCTTCAATGATATGACCATTAGGTGGATAAGATATTTTGGGACAGTGGCCAAGAAGACAAGAACGGTCGGAAATTTGACTCTCAAATTCCTCGGGGCTATCATGTTCCTCATTGTGTAGGCAATCCAAGACCGGCGAATTCCTAACTCCTCGGTCAGAACAAATTCCTCAATGACCGTAAGAACTTCCTCTCATCCTTTGAAGAAATTGACTGAACTATATGAGATTTCCAAAGGCTTCACTCGAAGGGATTGGTAGGTGTAGGATTTTGAGTTGAGCATCACATGGAAATTATTCCTTAGTATTTCCTCGACCCCTTTAACAAAGACGGTGTTTCCTATGACTCAAGAAAGAGAAACGAAACTACGAAAACAAAAGTCTTCACGCTTCAAGTTCCTCAAATTAATACCAAGTCTTCAAGGTCACACCAATTTCTTCACTTTCAAAGTCTTCATAATATCAAAGTCTTCAGTCGAAGAACTTCATTTTTAGGGGTCGACTTTCACTGTAAATATCAAACTCCTCATAGACTTATAGACCTGTGTACACTCATAAACACATTCGTCCCTTGACCTATAAGTCTTCAATACACCAAAATCACCGAGGGGCACTTGATGCACTTACAATCTCCCCCTTTTTGGTGATTGATGACAATATAGGTTAAGTGTTCAACGGGGATAAACATATGAAGTGTAAATACTGATGTTGAGGAATTTGATTGCAAGATATAGAAGAACTCCCCTAATATGTGCATAGTGAGGAATTTGCTTTTGAGGCAGTGCACATTTGAAGAGTTGAATCATGGAGATCTCCCCCTATATCTTGTAATTCATACACGCATTTGACATATAATATGAAGAATTTGAAATGCATGATGAAATATGGTGCTTGATGAAATTCAGCATGCGTACGATAACATTAATGAGGAACAAGCATGCAAAATAACGCATCAAGAGTATCAGAGCACAGTGCATCAAAAGTATCAAAACACCATCGGGTTTAAGATTACAACTCGATCCAATAAAAGTTTCAGAAGAACGAGAGTTGTAACTTAACAAAAAAAAATGCCCATATAATAGACCCGCTTGAAGACTAACTCAAATTTCTCCCCCTTTGTCATCGAATGATCAAAAAGGATCGAAACTGAGGACTAACGCCCCTGAAGAATTTCAAGTTGATGAAGGAGCGCCAGCGTTGTTGGGGTCGGTTGTTGTAATGGGGCCTGCCGCAGTGTCGTCCAAGTCTTCATTTTCATCAGTGTCTCATGATGAAGAATACGAGCTGGCCACCAAGGACGGAACTTTGACCTTCTTGTATTTCTTCGGAGGAGGTGCAGACCAGTCAAATTCTTCCTTGAGACCCATTGTCGTCAGTTCTTCCGTGCTGTAGACATTTGAAAGAACAGCCCAGGTGCGTTTGAAGGTTTCATGGAGGTAGTAGTGGTTTTTCTTCACTGCATTGTGTGTAGAGGTCATGTTGTGAAGAATTGAACAAAACTGACGCTTGACCCATTTATGATTGCGATCAACCTTCTGATGAAGACTGAGGAGTAACTCACGATCAGTCATCACCCTGGGTGTTGTGGCTTGAGGACTTTGCTTGGCTGTGGTATTTGCGTCAGAGTCATGTGTGGCAGAGTCATCATTAGTGGAGTAGGATGCAGCTTTGCGAAACTGTCCATCCAATGGACGAGTGCCTTCATCGATCACAGCAGTTGCCTTGCCCTTGTCATCAGCTGAGGTAAATGTCCGTTTGAGGACTTCAATTGGGGGCAAGTAGCTGCAGTGGTTAAGAGTATCAGCCTTGTAATTGAGTGAAGACCTTGTCCTGATGAACCTCATAATCCATGGTGCATAAGGCTTCAGCTCAAAAGGTGACATAGCAATATTTGCCAGAGTCCTCATGAAGAAATCATGGAAGTTGACGGAACGCCATGAATGATATTGAAAAGCATATTCTTCATGATGCCAAGGACTTCTTCATCATTTGAGTCGTGGCCTTTGATAGGACTCATTGTCTTCGCTGTAATCCGATAGACAGTCCGAGGCACATACAATAATTCCTTGACGAGGAATTTGGTTCTTGGGCCTGCCTCAGCTTCAAAGGCTTCATCAGCACTTGCATATAGTGATTTGAAAGCTCATGTTCGTTGTAGATACAACGAGCACCATCATGGGGAGGACTGAGTGGTAGAGCACGAAGCAATTCAGTTGTTGGTGCCTTGTAGTGAGTATTTTCAGACATCCAGTCTAACACTCATGAGTTCACGTCTTCAGCGTCTCCGGTGATCTGCAGCGTTGCATAGAATTGAAGAATGAGTTCTTCATTCCAATCACATATGTCAGTGCAGAAATTCAGAAATCCTGCGTCGTGAAGAACACTGAGGACTGGCTCGAAGCCTGGCAGAGACTCCATGTCCACATGAGGAATATGTGCATGATCGAAGACTTTGTCTTTGTTGAAGAGCACTTAGGAATAGAAATTGGCTTGACTGGCAGTCCAGAAACGCCTCTTCCTTATGCGAGCAGAATCATATGGATTGTAATCAGTGAAGAATACGTGCTTCGCCAAGAAATCTTCACCTTGAATTTTGCTTTGTTGAGAAGGGATTCTTTGGCTTTGGCAAAGGAGTGTCGATGAGTTGCATCACGACCTCTGGAATCGCAATCTCAGGTTCTTCAGCCGAGGAATTTCTTGTTCCTCTACAGTGCGATCGAGGATCGCAACAAAGAGTTCATCGGCGCTAGTGGCTGGAATTTCTTCATGGACAGATGAAGTGGGATGAGTTTCTTGAGCCCATTAGAACTGTTGGAGCAGGGACCGAGGAATCTGTTGAATTGGGGTGAAGAGTGGAGAATTTGGATGTCGACTTTCCCAAAAGTCATCGTTCATCACCGGGCGTTGTGCTTCCAATATCCACATCTTCTTCAATTTCTTCAACACCGCCTCTTCACCGTGAACCGAGGCATAGGCGAGGAAATGATTGGGGTTGAAGGGATTGCTTCCACTTCAATTTCTTCATCAATCTGCTCGACGGCGCGTAATGATCTTCTTCATCGAGATCCGCTTGGGATCTCATATTCTTCACCAAAAGGAACAAGGTCCTTTGATGGAATTGAGGAAATTGGAACAACATCAATAGGATTTTCAAAGGAGCTGGTCATTGGCTTCATTTTCTTCGCAGCCGAAGAATTTGACGCAGCTGATGCTTTCCGTTTCTTCACAGCAGCTCGTTCTGCAGCCTTGGTCTTCTTCACATCAGAGGTAGATGGAAGAATTGGAGTTGGTGTTGGCGCAGGAGGAGCTGAGGAATCTGGTTGATTTTCCTCAGGCGCAACTGATGCAGTTGCCCTGACTTGTTCAGTTTGTTCAGGCGCACCACTAGTGGATGCCCTGGCAATTTCTTCAGCGGCTGGAATGGGATCATCAGCCTCGAACTAGCATTGTCTTCGCAGCCTGAACTTCATCGATTGGTGCTGGCATGTTCTTCGGTCTGAAATGAGGCTCCAGCCTGAGGAATTTCATGTCGCGTTGGGGCAGCAACATTGGTGAACTTCTTCGTCGGGTTGACGAATCTGACTTTGACTACTTGCCAATCAGCATAATAGGAGTTAAATTTGTCGCTGAGGTCTTTGATGTCAACCTGCATCTTGATAAGTTCTTCAGTTGTCATCTTGACAACGTTTTTCTTCAATGATTTCTCCTTCTCATCTTTGTGATTTCTTGATCTCTCCGGGCTGTATCAAATTTCCATTTCTCCTCTTGGATGAAATGAGTCAAGATGTGACTTTGGCCAGTGTCAACTTGAAGTCGAGCATAGGAGTGTTTGGGTCCTTGTGCCGTAGATCAATGTAGTCTAGGATCGCTCTTGGATCCAACAAAGAAGGGCATTGTGTGTGCCTTTGGCTCTAGCGGCCCTTTCTTGGCGGTCTCGATGATTTTTGCAAGTTCATCATCATCGCCTCATCATCTTCGTGTGGCTCTTGGAAGGCGACTGTTTCTTCTTGGGACTTGGCCGAGGACCTCGTCCACCGTGGCCTTAGTCTTCAGCAGAAGTCGGGCCAGATGAAGAATTTGGTGCGCCGAGGAACTTGCTTTGAAACACCAGAGGCAATGGAGATGCCTGCAGTCCTTTGGCACGTGGCCAAATGCACAGGTACTGAGGACTTTGTCGGAACTGCTGAGGACTTTGTAGGAGCAGCTGAGGACTTGGGAGGAGCAGGAGCAGCATGAGGAATTGGCCGTGAGGGCACAGCTGAGGAACTTGTCCATGAGGGCACTGTTGGTGAAGCACTTGGCTTGTGTGCGGGCTTCTTTGCCATAGATTTTCTTGGCTTGACAGAGGCCTCAGTGGCAGCAGCAGATGTGAGTCCTCATTAAATTTCCTCACAGCCTCATTGGCTTGTCTTGCCAATTTGGCGTGGAGCTTGTCCCATTCTTCAGGAAAGTCCTCTCCACGCTTGATGCTGGTGGGGTCAACTTCTTGACCAGGTGCCAATGGAGCTCTTGGGCATGGAGGATTGAGAGCGATTTTCTTCATGTACTTTGGAGTTACATATCTGTACTCCCTCCATTCTCTTGCCCATCTCCGTTCAATCCTTTGAATGCGCACCTTGCGCTGATTTTTGTTTTCTTTGCCGAACTCGGCTTCATCAGGTGTGCAATAATCAGCATATATTTCCTTAGGGATCTCAAACGCAGTCATGACCTCGTGCCTCTTTCCTCCTTTACGTGGCTTCTTTCCTTCTTCCATATTCTTGGTGAGGAATTTGAACAAACGAATTCTCTGAAGAAGTATGCAACTTTTCTTCGAGGAACGCTGCAAATGAGTTAAGTTGATGAGAACCTAGTGATTCAAAGAACGGACATGAGTACCGTGAATGAGCAGTATAGTTGCGAGGAATTTGGAGAGGTCATATGCGTTCTCAGAAGGTTTTTCAAAAAGAACTAGTTCGAGGAATTTGACCAGATGAGCCTTGAAGAATTTCACTAAGCGATCTTTGTCTTAGGTTCCAGAGTTGTATAGACCGAGGATCCACACAATTGAGGAATCTTGAAGAAAATCATTGCTTAGAGAAACGAATCAAGAGCATATTTTGTTTGAGGTGTTCATATGTGTGAAGATTTGAAGAATAAACACCTTTGAAGATTTTCAGGAAGGTTTGGGAATCAAAGCGAGTAATAAAAGTAACTTTTAATTACCCGAAGTGAAGAACACGACGAACTGAGAAGAACAGATGGGAAGTTCATCAGGTTAGATCTTCCACGCCCTAACTTGGCGGAGGAAGACATCTACGGCGGGCGGAGTGAAGATTTCCTTGATCGGCGCGAAAGTACGTCGGCGACGAGGTCGAGGCATGAAGCTTTTCCTCACCGGGCATTTATTGAGTAGCGGCGGCGCGCTTAGGGTTTGAGAAGCTCGAGCGAGAGAGAGAGCGGTCGAGCGGAGTAAAGGAAGTGAGGAAGGGAGAGGGGGTATATATAGCCACGGTGAAAAACTGTTCGCTCAAGATTTGGGATTTAACGTGCCTGACCCTTCTCATTCGCTGATATGTGTCACCCACGCATCGACAAGTGGAGATTGTGTTAGATCGTGGGTGAATAGATAAATCATCGTGGAATGCGGAACGGTTTGAGCGGCAAAAATGAAAGTTTGGATAAGATCAGTTTTAAAGTTCCGTTCGCAATTTCTTCAGCTGACAAGGACACAGTGAAGATTTTGAACGAGTTTCAAATAGAACACAGGAAGAATTTGTGAATAGATTGGGTTGAATATAGCATAGAGGGGAAGGGTCCGATCACATTCACTTAGCGTAAAAAGCAACTTGAAGAAATAGCCATAAGTGAATGTTGTAGAGGACATAAACCCATATATATATATATATATATATATATATATATATATATATATATATATATATATATATATATATATATAGCCAATGAAGAAAAACGACGGAAACAATGAAGATTTTGCAAAGTTGAAGAATTTGAAAAACTGAAGAATTTCAAAAACTGAGGAAAAACTCAAATTGAAGATTTTCAATTTTGGTGGTGGCGTGACCCATCGTATAAGAATGATGATTTCAGACACCGCAAACAATTGTCGTAGGGTTCCGAGAATCAAATTCTTCATTAATTTCTTCACACTTAGAGTGTTATTCTTCATTGATTGAAGAAAAACGTTTCTTCATGTGTTGCACATCTAAGTCATCAATTTTGCATAAGTGTCGGATGTGTGTCCTTTTCAAAGAACATTCAAGATTCTAAGATATTTAGCTCACACCGCAACTTGCTAAATCTCTTCTCATCCAAGGGCTTTGTGAAGATATCGGCTAGTTGTTCTTCGCCTTCACATGCTCGATGGAGATGTCGCCCTTCAACACATGATCACGAAGAAAATGATGACGAATTTGAATGTGCTTTGTCTTCGAAAGTGCTGAATCGGGTTGTGAGCAATCTTGATGGCACTCTCATTGTCACAAGAGAGAGGCACATTCTTCACGTTGATGCTGTAGTCCTTGAGAGTTTGCTTCATCCACAGAATTGAGCACAACAAGAGCCAAGAAGAATGTATTCAGCTTCTGCAGAGACGGTGATACGCAGTTCTATTTCTTCGAGGACCAATGGACCAAAGATCGTCCGAGGAAATGACAAGTACCATATGTTGACTTATGTCCACACGATCACCAAAGATAGTCGAGTCGAATATCCAATGAGATCAAAAGTAGAGCCCTTGGGGTACCATAATCCTAGTGTTGGTGTGTGAGCTAGATATCGAAGAATATGCTTCACAGCCTTATGGTGTGATTCCTTCGGTGTAGCTTGAAAACGGGCACACATGCAAACACTAAGCATTATATCTGGCCTAGATGCACATAAGTACAATAGAGAACCAATCATGGAGCGGTATACCTTGTGATCAAAGTCAATACCATTTTCATCGATTGCATAGATGGCCATTTGTGGGCATAGGAATTTTGACACCTTTGCAATCTTGCATGCCGAATTTCTTCAGACATCTTTGAGGTATTTCTCTGAGATATGAATATGCCATTGTGTTGTTGACGAATTTGAAGACCTAAGAAGAATTTCAACTCTCCCATCATAGACATTTGATATTCTTCACTCATCATATAGGCAAATTCATCACTATAACGTTGGTCAAGACAACCAAAGATAATATCATCAACATATATTTGGCACACAAACAGTTCACCATCATATGATTTAGTAAAGAGAGTAGGGTCGAGTGAACTGGTGTGAAGCCATTCTTCACGAAGAATTCCTTCAATGTATCATACCACGCCTGGGGGGCCCTGTTTGAGACCATAGAGGGCCTTGTTGAGTCTGAAGACTTTGTCAGGATTCTTTGGATCTTCAAAACCTGGGGGTTGAGCAACATATACTTCTTGCTCAAGCTTACCATTGACGAATGCACTTTTTACATCCATTTGATATAAAGTGATATTATGATGGTTAGCATAAGCAAGTAATATGCGAATAGCCTCAAGTCTAGCAACAGGTGCAAAAGTTTCTTCGAAATCAATTCCTTCAACTCGTGTGTAGCCTTTGAGCTACAAGTCGTGCCTTATTCCTCACCACAAGGCCATTTTCATCTTGCTTGTTGCGGTAGATCCACTTTGTGCCAATGATATTATGCTTGCGAGGATCTCGACGTTTGACCAGTTCCTTACATTGTTGAGCTCGAACTGATGTAATTCTTCTTGCATGGCCTGAATCCACTCAGGCTCCAGAAATGCTTCATCTACCTTAGTGGTCTCTGTGATAGAGACAAAAGCATAGTGCCCACAAAAGTTGGATAAATGTGAAGCTTTTGAGCATGTGAGAGGACCTGGCGCTTCAATGTCATCGATGATCTTGTCAACTTGCACTTCTTTTGCAACGCGAGGATGAGCTGGTTGTCATCGAGGAATTTGATCATTTTCCTCAAAGACCATGTCTTCAAAGATTATCTTCAGTGCATCACTCGACGTTCTTCACAGACAGAATGAATTCTTCAGCAGATTCTTCAAGAGGGAATGACATCCTCGGTTGCCTTGAACTTGATAGATTCCCAGAGCTGATTCATCTAACATGAAGGTAGGTGCTCTCTTTGCGAGCCATTAGTTTCATCGAACCGCACATCTACAAGATCAACAATCTTGTGAAGAGCGATGTTGAAGACTCAGAGGTGTGCGAGTCCTTTCCGTAACCAAGCATAAAACATTCATGTGCTTTCGATGCTAATTTAGAACTGTGATGAGGATCTCTAATCCAGCATTTAGCAATCAAGACTTTGAAATAACTCACATTGGGTTTCTTGTCGTTGAGGAGTTCATAGGCGCCTTCTTGAAGATTTTGTGAAGATACACTCTGTAGATGATGTGGCACGCGGTATCAATTGCATCAATCCAAAAACGACTAGGCGTTTTGTATTCATCAAGCATAGTGCGAGCCATCTCAACAAGAGTTCTGTTCTTGCGCTCCACAACGCCATTTTGCTGAGGAGTATAGGGAGCAGATAACTCATGAGTAATACCAAGTTCATCAAGATAGGCATCAAGACCGGAATTCTTGAACTCAGTTCCATTGTCACTCCTGATGTGTCCGATCTTCACACCAAAGTTAGTTGAAGCACTCGAGGAAAATCGTTTGAAGAATTCCTGCACTTCATTTTTGTAAGTAACAATGTGTACCCTTGTGTAACGAGAGTAATCATCAACAATAACAAAGCCATATAGAGATGCATCATTAGTGATCATTGAGTAATGATTAGGACCAAAGAGGTCCATGTGAAGCAATTCAAGGGACGAGTAGTGGTCATGATAGTCTTCACTGGATGCTTGGCCTTGGTCATTTTTCCAGCTTCACGGCTCCACACAAGTGATCCTTGAGGAATTTGACATTCTCAATGCCAATGACATGCTTCTTCTTTGCAAGCGTGTGCAAATTCCTCATGCCTGCGTGACCAAGTCGCCGATGCCATAGCCAGCCTTCTCAAGCTTTTGCAAGTAGACACACGGCTGGTTGTGGTCCCAGAGAGAAATCAACAATATACAAGTCTCCTCTCCTAAAGCCTTCAAGACTTTGGAATTGTCAGCCTTCCATAATCACAACACAACGATACTTGCCAAAGATAACAACCATATCAAGATCACAAAGCATTGAGATCGACATGAGGTTGTATCCTAAGGACTCAACAAGCATGACTTTGTCCATGTGTATGTCCTTAGAGATCGCAACCTTACCAAGACCCAATACCGACTTTTGCCTTTGTCAACAAAGATGATATGCTTCAGATGTGACGGTGATAAGGGAGTATCCATCAATAGATTCTTGTCACCAAATCATGTGATTTTTACATCCACTATCGAGGACCCACTCATTGGCTTTGGGTTGATCATCCTGCAGATGAATTAGTGCAACTTACGATCTCATATACTTCATCAAGAAGAATATGATATCAAGTCCATCGATGAATTTCATCAGCAAAGATAATGTATAAGTAGTATGAGGACGTGTGAAATGAAAGTTCATTTCTTCATGATTAGCCTGCGTCCTTTCGTGCATTTTTGTCGTGCCCCAAAGAAATTCTTCGTGACGCTTAAAGCACGCCCGAGACCTGACCCTGAGAAGAGGTTAGTTCTTTTTCTTCACCACCCACATCTGAAGGGGTGGCAAAGAGTTCATCACTTTGCGAGCACCATATGAGAATGGTGGCATAGAGGCCAATCCATTTCGTTTCACATAAGAGGGGTTAGGGTAAGCATATGAATAAGCAGAGAAATTCTTCGAGGACTTATGAACATATTGGTTTGAAGAATAATGCACATATTCATAGCCCTTAGCTCTACCTCATGAGACAGAGTTGTTAGCACGATGATAATCATATGAGGACTTTGATCCTTTTGAGGAATTTGATCCATGTGAGAAATTTGGTCCGTATGAGGACTTGGATCCATATGAAGAATTTGGTCCATATGAAGAGTTTGATCTGGGGTTCCTATTCTTCACGGTGGTGTCATGAGGACATTCACTGAAGACTTTCAAGGCACTTCTTGGGAACCCAGATTTTCTTCATAGGGGAACCGTTCTCAGTTAGTGCCAACATATCTCGCAAATACTTCACCATTCTGATTTTTGAAAAGTTTATAGTTGGAGTCAAATGACTCATCAGAAGAATGAGGAGATTCGCATGTAAACCCAGATAAGTTAGATGGATCAACTAGAGGTCCCTTTGCAGCAACCCATGAGGTTTTGGGGTACTGCTCAGGCTTCCAATATGTTCCATCAGCATTGAGTGTCCTCTCAAAGGCAATACCCTCTTTCCTAGGGTTCCTGTTGAGGATCTGCTTTTTAAGCACATCACAAAGAGTCTGATGCCCTTTGAGGCTTTTGTACATGCCTGTCATGTACAATTCCTTCAGCCCTGCATCGTCAGTGATACTAGCAATGTCCTCAGATGAGGACTTAGTGATAGCAGAGGCAGGTGAAGAATTTGTAACAGTTGAAGCATTTGAACATTCAGGTGAAGAATTAGCAGATTCACGTTCAATGCACTTTAAGCATGGAGGAACAAATTCTTCTTGAGAAGCTTGATTTGTTGAGCAAGTAATGAATCGCGCTCCTTCGAAGATCTTCATAACTCACTCTTAGCTTCTCAAGATCTTGCTTTCTTTGAAGAGATTCATAAGAAAGTTTCTCATGATCGCATAAGAGAGTGTTATGATGACCTTGAAGGTCACAAACCTAGACCTAAGTCTCTCAAGATTTTCGATCGGGGCTTTAGTGCGATCCATTTCTTCACCTAACATATCATCACTTTTATCTAGCATGTTTTGAACCTTTTCAAAAGCCCTTTGTTGTTTTACAGCAATCTTAGCAAGTTTTGAGTAGTTGGGCTTTAGATCTTCATCAGATTCATTTTCACTAGATTCAGAGGAGGTATATTTGAGTACCACGGCACCCTTTGCCATGAAGCAATAGGTGGGAGCGTAGTCATCACTATCTTCATCGCCTTTGTTGGTGAGGTCATTTTCTTCAGAGTTGAAGATGGACTTGTCGACGAAAACAAGAGCGAGAGCTAGACTCGCCACACCGCACTAAGATTCTTCCGATGCCTCCTCTTCCTCATGTTCCTCGATTCAGCTTCAGAGTCCATTTCCTTGCCAATGAATGCCCGAGCCTTTTTGGAGCTGCTCTTCTTGTGAGAAGAAGGCTTTGAGGATTTTGATGATGAAGATTTCGACGATTTCTTCTTCTTCTTAGCGTCATCAGAACTGTAGTCCTTGTATTTCTTCTTCTTTAATTCCTTTTCCCACTAAGGACAGTCTTGGATGTAGTGACCGGGTTTCTTGCATTTGTGGCAAAGTCTTCTCTTATAGTCACTGGATGAGGAATCACTGCTCCTTGAGGATTTTCCAAAGCGACCACGTCTTGAGAACTTCTGGAATTTCTTCACGAGCAAGTGCTAGCTCTGGCTCAATTCTTCAGATCTCCAAGGCTACTACCAGAGTCTTCACACTCAGATTCGCATACAGCCTTGGCCTTCGTGGCACATGTTTTTCCATAGCTAGAACCGTAGAGATCTCTCTTTCAAAGAAGCTAGAACTCATGAGTATTTAGCCTCTCGAGGATATCAGCTGGATCAAGTGACTTGTAGTCAAGACGCTCTTGTATCATCGGTGCGGAGTATCAAATGAGGAATCAAGCGATCTCAACAATTTCTTCACCACCTCATGGTCGGTGATGTCGGGCACCAAGCGCTTGAAGCTCATTTGAGATGTCAGTGAGGCGATCGAAGGTTTGTTGAACATTTTCGTTGTCGAGTCTTTTGAAACGGTTGAAGAGATTGAGAAGAACATCAACTCGAGAGTCACGCTGAGTTGAGACTCCTTCATTTACTTTGGACAACCTGTCCCAGATGAGCTTGGCAGTTTCCAAAGCACTCACTCTTCCATATTGTCCTTTGCTTAGATGGCCACATATGATATTCTTCGCTTGAGAATCGAGTTGCTTGAATCTCTTCACATCGGCAGCATTCAGAGAAGGTGTGACTGAGGGAACACCATTTTCCACAACATACCAGAGATCGTTGTCAATTGCCTCAAGATGCATTCGCATCTTGTTCTTCCAAAGAGGGTAGTCCGTCCCATCAAAGGTAGGACACCCTGCTGAGACCTTGATCATACCTGCGGTCGACATAACTGAAACTCCAGGTGGTTAAACCAAAATCACGCAGAACAAGGGAGTACCTTGCTCTGATACCAATTGAAAGTGTGTTATATCGACTAGAGGGGGGTGAATAGGCGATTTTTACGAATTCTTCACTGAGGAATTTGCCGGTGAGGAAATCCCTTAGCGAAGAACTACTTGCAGCGGAATAAGTACTCAGAAGTAAGCATAAGAGAATGCGGGCATGGTCATCATGATGAAATGAAGACAAACAAAGAGTACAGAAAGCGTAAACACATGATAGCACGAGATGAAGACAAACAGACTGAAGAAATTGAACTGAGGAAATTGAGAAAGTCTTCAGTCAAAGTCTTCAAACACAGATATGAATGAACACTCAACACAGTAATGAGGAAATGAAAGAGTTGAGGAGATAGAACCAGTTAGGTTGGTGAAGACAATGATTTGGTAGACCAGTTCCAACTGCTGTCTCAGTTGTACGTCTGGTTGGAGCGGCTGAGTATTTAAACTCGAGGACACACAGTCCCGGACACCCAGCCGAAAGCACGCAGCTCAGACACCAAGTCCTCACCGTATTCTCCTTGAACTAAGGCCACAGACCTCGTCCAATCACTCGTGGTAAGTCTTGGTGACTTCCAAACCTTCACAGACTTGGTCACTCGGCGATCCACAATTCCTCTTGGATGCTCTAGACCATGACGCCTAACCGTCTGGAAGAAGCACAGTCTTCAAAGGTAACAAGCGTCGGATCCACGCAGGATAAATCTCTTCAGTGATGCTCAATCACTTTGGGTTTGTAGGGGTTTGGTTTTGGGTTTTTCCTCACTCGATGATTTTCGCTCAAAGTCCTCGGAGGATGGGTTGCTCTCAAATGACAAATGTCAAGTTCTCTCGGAGCAGCCAACCAGCTAGTGGTTGTAGGGGGAGGCTATTTATAGCCTAGGGAGCAGCCCGACATGATAAGACATAAATGCCCTTCAATGATATGACCGTTAGGTGGATAAGATATTTTGGGACAGCTGGCGCGAAGACAAAGAACGGTCGGAAAATTGACACTCAAATTCCTCGGGGCTATCATGTTCCTCATGTAGGCAATCCGCATGGCGAATTCCTAACTCCTCGGTCGAACAAATTCCTCAACGACTGTAAGAACTTCCTCTCTCACATCAAGAAATTGATCGAACTGTATGAGATTTCCAAAGGCTTCACTCGAAGGGATTGGTAGGTGTAGGATTTTGAGTTGAGCATCACATGGAAATTTTTCCTTAGTATTTCCTCGACCCCTTTAACAAGACGGTGTTTCCTATGACTCAAGAAAGAGAAAACGAAACTACGAAAACAAAAGTCTTCATGCTTCATGTTCCTCAAATGAATACCAAGTCTTCAAGGTCACACCAATTTCTTCACTTTCAAAGTCTTCGTAAAGTGTTCGTAATATCAAAGTCTTGACCAAAGAACTTTATTTTTAGGGGTCGACTTTCACTGTAAATATCAAACTCCTCATAGACTTATAGACCTGTGTACACTCATAAACACATTAGTCCCTTAACCTATAAGTCTTCAATACACCAAAATCACTGAGGGGCACTAGATGCACTTACACAAGGATATAGCCAAGTAGGCTAGGAATGATGTGATTGAGTTCAAACTCGTAAGTAATGAAGGTTACCAAGAGTTGCTTAATCGTGATGTGGACTCGAGTCAGTTATCGGTGTCTTTGAGTGTTTAATAACTCAGAGCCCGTGAAAAATTGGAATCAATGAGAATGTAGCACTTGATGAAGAACTCATAAGAAGTTATGCAGTTCCGTGATAATCTTGAGATACCAGGGGGTAATACTCGATGACAAATCAAAGTAGAGGTTGGACTGGGGTATTACTCTGCAGAAGACAAGTGCTTAAACTTGCACGAGAAATGGTATTTAAAGGAGAACATGGTCGGAAACCATGATCATAAATGATCGAACCACGGATACAAGATGAACTTATAACAAGGGGGTAATTATTTTTACGAGCAGCTTCCATGATAAGTTATACATCGTGTCCATGGGCATGAACGCAAGGTTCAAGGTCGACTCCCACTTCTTCAATGTATAACCTTCCATTCACTTCTCGCTTTGATAAAGGCATCAGTGTTGAAAGTTTTACCTGGTGAAATCCCAGATGAGTATGACTCGTTAAAACTTCCGAGTTCACACATATTAAGGAAGGCATAGGTTCAACCCATCAGGGTATCGTGGAAACATATACCACAAGCTTCAATAGTAAATACCACCAGCTCGAAAACAGAGCATGGTTGAGAAAACAGAGGATACAATTTACCCAAGGCTTTATATATCCGTGGAAAGACTCACAAGGTTATTTGAATATGAAGGACACTGTCGGATAATAATCCAACAAGAGGTCCGGTGGTCTACAACGGAGCTGATGTGAGTATCGGTACTCTATCAAAGGAAGAAGGAATGCAAGTGCATCGGATTATAGAAACAACTGACTAACTCAAAGTTTAAATGCAAAGGAATTATGAATTTAAGATGTGGGATCGAAGCAATGCTCGATTAGGGATGGATAAGTTGAATAGACTTAGGGATACAACCGATCAAGGCATTGATTGGTCAAGAACCAGCTCATATCCAAATGACGTCTGAGCCGGAAGGATGAATTCTAGGATCTGATTGAGGATTGTGAGCATTCGCAACAAATTGAATCAACGGACTCAAAATTATAATGACAAGGGATACCAATAAGATTACGAGACTTATGGGATTAAACATAATGCAAGCAAGCAAGAATTTCAAGAGCAATAGACTGCTTAGGATTTTCGAAAGATCGAATAGTATCTCGAAGACTTTGGTGAAACACATGAACAACTGGGGAGAAACAAATCCTTAGTGTGTGTGTGTGTGTGTGTGTGTGTGTGTGTGTGTGTGTGTGTGAGGATTAACTTGTAGGTGTATTCAGGTGACAAGGAACTGCAAGTCAGTAAGCTCAAAGGATTCTCGGAACAATAGAGAGAATTTCGGGGTACCTTGTAATAACAAGATCCACTGGGAATAAAAGTAAGAACAACAGGTGTAAGTATTTACCCATAGGGATATTTCAGTGGTAGGGAATTGCAAAAGCAACGGACACAAAGTCTCGCAAGAATATCGGAGAGTATCTCCGGAATCTTCTGGGGCAGTAGGCGATCATCTGTAATAAGGGGCTCTCTGGGTGGATGTGATCACGAGATCCTAATGTTAGAGTTAGCAAAAACTTTAACCCGAAGAGAAGAGAGATCAGAATCCTAGAGTAAGGACAAGGAATAAAAGATCCTAATACCACCCAATGGCAACGTGGGCCCGTAAGCCGCACAGCCATGTTAGTAAAAACTTTTTTGATGACTAGACTCAACTTCGGCCAAGGAGTTGGAAGGGGGATTCCTACAGGCAGTCGGCTCTGATACCAACTTCTGACGCCTCCGATTCAATCGTACACTAATCACACACGCAAACGTGTACGATCAAGATCAGGGACTCACGAGAAGATATCACAACACAACTCTAAAAATAAAATAAGTCATACAAGCATCATAATACAAGCCAGGGGCCTCGAGGGTTCGAATACAAGTGCTCGATCATACACGAGTCAGCGGAAGCAAAAATATCTGAGTACAGACATAAGTTAAACAAGTTGCCATAAGATGGTTAGCACAAACTGGGATACAGATCGAAAGAGGCGCAGGCCTCCTGCCTGGGATCCTCCTAAACTACTCTTGGTCGTCGTCGGTGACACCTGCGTAGTAGTAGGCACCTCCGGTCTTGAGGAGTCGTCGTCGGACGGTGGCGTCTGCTCTGGGCTCCGAGATCTGGTTGCGACAACCAGGTAGAAGGAAAAGGGGGAAAAGAGGGAGAAAAGCAACCGTGAGTACTCATCCGAAGTACTCGCAAGAAAGGATCTACACTACATATGCATGAGTATATGTGTAAAGAGGTAATGTCGGTGGACTGAACTGCAGAATGCCAGAATAAGAGGGGGATAGCTAGTCCTGTCGAAGACTACACTTCTGGCCGCCTCCATCTTGCAACATGTAGAAGAGAGTAGATGGTAAGTTCACCAAGTATCATCGCATAGCATAATCCTACCCGGCGATCCTCCCCTAAATGCCTGCCTGTGAGAGCGAACGCCGGGTTATATCCGCACTTGGAAGGGTGTGTTTTATTAAGTATCCGGTTCTAGTTGTCATAAGGTCAAGGTACAACTCCGGTCGTCTGCTATCAAGATCACGGCTATTCGAATAGATAAACTTCACTGCAGGGGTGCACCACATTACTCAACACGCTCGATCCCATTTGGCCGGACACACTTTCCTGGGTCATGCCCGGCCTCGTAAGATCAACACATCGCAGCCCTACCTAGGCACAACAGAGAGGTCAGCACGCTGGTCTAAATCCTATGGCGCAGGGGTCTGGGCCCATCGCCCATTGCATACCTGCACGTAGCGAGGGCGGCCGGAAGCAGACCTACCCTCCCTAATACAAGAGCAGGCGTTCCAGTCCAATCCGGCGCACGCCGCTCAGTCGCTGACGTCACGAAGGCTTCGGCCGATACCACGACATCGAGTGCCCATAACTGTTCCCGCATAGTTGGTTAGTGCGTATAGGCCAAGGGGCCGACTCGCATCAAATACCAAGATCTCGTTAAGCGTGTTATTATGAAGTAATCATGAACGCCGACCAGGCTGCACCCACCTCTCACCTAGGTGGTCTCAACCTGCCCCGCCTCCGCCACAAAGTAACAGTTGGGGGCCGTCAGAACCTGTGCCCACATCTCTTTGGGATGGAGCCACCTGCCCCTTCAGCCCCCATCTCCGAATAGTATCATAAGTAATGTAACAGTATAAAGTATATAGCATATGCCCGTGATCACCTCCCGAAGTGATCACGGCCCAGTAGTATAGCATGGCAGACGGACAAGAGTGTAGGGCCACTGATGGAACACTAGCATCCTATACTAAGCATTAGGATAGCAGGTAAAGGTATCAACATTGTAGCAACAATGACAGGCTATGCAGCAGAATAGGATTAACAGAAAGCAGTAACATGGTACACTACTCTAATGCAAGCAGTAGAGAGAAGGAATAGGCGATATCTGGTGATCAATGGGGGCTTCCCTGGTTGCTCTGGCAAGGAGGGGTCGTCAACACAGTAGTCGATCGGGGCACAAAGCGGCGTCAGTCTCGGTGTCTAACGAGAGAAGAGGGGGAAGAAACAATAAATATAATGCAAACATAAGCATGACGGTGCATGGCAAGACAATGCACGGTGCTAGGTGTGCCATAACGCAGTAGGAGGTGATACCGGCGAAGGGGGAAACATCCGGGAAAGTATCCCCGGTGTTTCGTGTTTTCGGATAGATGAACCGGAGGGGGAAAGTTGCGTGTTTGTGATACGTCTCCAACGTATCTATAATTTTTGATTGCTCCATGCTATATTATCTACTGTTTTGGACATTATTGGGCTTTATTATTCACTTCTATATTATTTTTGGGACTAACCTATTAACCGGAGGCCCAGCCCTGTAATTGCTGTTTTTGCCTATTTCGAGTTTCGCAGAAAAGGAATATCAAACGAGTCCAAACGGAATGAAACCTTCGGGAACGTGATTTTTAGGAAGATTATGATCCAGAGACTTGGACCCTCGTCAAGAAACAAAAGAGGAAGCCACGAGGTGGGGGCGCCTGTAGCCGCCTCCACCCTTGTGGGCCCCCTGCTGCTCCAGCGACGCATTCTTCCTCCTATATATACCTCACGCACTCTGCATCGATCATATACGGAGCCAAAAACCTAATTCCACCGCCGTAACCTTCTGTACCCACGAGATCCCATCTTGGGGCCTGTTCCGTAGCTCCGCCGGTGGGGGCATCCATCACGGAGGGCTTCTACATCAACACCATAGCCTCTCCGATGAAGTGTGAGTAGTTTATCTCAGACCTTGGGGTCCATAGTTAGCAGCTAGATGGCTTATTCTCTCTTTTTGGATCTCAATACAATGTTCTCCCCCTCTCTTGTGGGGATCTATTCAATGTAATCTTCTTTTTGCGGTGTGTTTGTTGAGACCGATGAATTGTGGGTTTATGATCAAGATTATCTATGAACAATATTTGAATCTTCTCTGAATTCTTTTATGTATGATTGGTTATCTTTGCAAGTCTCTTCAAATTTACTAGATTGATCTTTCTTGCAATGGGGGAAGTGCTTAGCTTTGGGTTCAATCTTGCGGTGTCCTTTCCCAGTGACAGTAGGGGCAGCAAGGCACGTATTGTATTGTTGCCATCGAGGATAACAAGATGGGGTTTATATCATATTGCATGAGTTTATCCCTCTACATCATGTCATCTTGCTTAAAGCGTTACTCTATTTTCATGAACTTAATACTCTAGATGCATGCTGGATAGCGGTCAATGAGTGGAGTAATAGCAGTAGATGGAGGCAGGAGTCGGTCTACTTGTCTCGGACGTGATGCCTATATACATGATCATACCTAGATATTCTCATAATTATGCTCAATTCCGTCAATTGCTCAACAGTAATTTGTTCACCCACCGTAAAATACTTATGCTTTTGAGAGAGGCCACTAGTGAAACCTATGGCCCCCGGGTCTATCTTCATCATATTAATCTTTCAACACTTAGTTATTTCCTTTGCTTTTTACTTTGCTTTTTATTTTACTTTGCATCTTTATCACAAAAATAGCAAAAATATTATCCTATAATATCTATGAGATCTCACTCTCGTAAGTGACCGTGAAGGGATTGACAATCCCTTATCGCGTTGGTTGCGAGGAGTTATTTGTTTTGTGTAGGTACGAGGGACTCACGTAGCCTCCTCTTTGGATTGATACCTTGGTTCTCAAAAACTGAGGGAAATACTTACACTACTTTGCTGCATCACCATTTCCTCTTCAAGGAAATCCAACGCAGTGCTCAAGAGGTAGCAGTTTGCTATGCTAGGGATGTGTGGCAGACAAACGGGCTGCTTATCCGGATTCGTCTCGTCGTTCTGAGCAACTTTCATGTACAAAGTTTTTCCATCCGAGCTACTGTTTATTTTATATGAATTTTAAAAGATTTAATCATTTTTAGAATTTACTTAATTATTTTAAATAAACGTTATCCAGAATATTGCACGCTGACGACGTCAGCAGTCAACAGGGCGTTGACTGGGTCAAACTGACGTGTGGGTCCCGCATGTCATTGACTGTTTAGTTAATTAGCAATAGTTAATTAGCTAATTAGGTTAATTAAATAGGATTAATTAAGTTAATTAATTTAGTTAATTAATTTAGTTAATTGATTAATTAATTAAATTTATTATTATTATTATTAATCTCTTTTTTATATATAATCGTTCTGGTGGGGCCGGTATGCAGGCCCAAAGGGCCAACGGTGCGCGCAGACGGGCAGACGGCAGTGCCAGCCCACTAGGGCGCTGCAGACAACATGGCCGAAAGTGGCGAAGCGGCAACCCAGCCTTGAGGTTGGAGCGAGGCGGAGCGCTTGGGGGCGGCGGCAGCGGGCGCCGGGCGGCCATGGAGTGAGGGCAGCGGCGGTGAGCACCGGCGGTGGTGACGGAGGAGCAGCGGGGCACTGCGTGTGGTGGAGCGGCATAGGGCCGGTGGCCAGGGACGGGGCGGAGCAGTAGAGGAGGCGGCGAGTAGGGTGCGTGGGCAGCCGCGAGCCTCAGCGGCAGAGAGAGGCGGGGCAGTGACCGGAGCAGGAGGGGGGTTACGGGGTGAGGCCGCAGCGAAGGTAGGGCGGAGCGCGGCGGGCGCGAGGTCGGGCCGCAGCGACGTGGGCAGGTGGTGAGCAGGGGGCGGGGCCGGCGCGGCGATGGCCACGAGTGGCTGAGCGGGCGTGAAGCGAGGGAGGCGGCGATGGCGAGGGACAGCTGGCGCGATGCCGAAGGCTGGAGCGAAAGCGCCGCAGAGCGGACGAGTTCAGAGTGTGGCAAGCGGAGCGAAGGGAGGAGAGGAGGGGCGCTCATGAGGGGAAAGTAGGACACGGGGTAGCGGGGCTCGGGGAGGTTGACGTGGACGGCCGGCGCAGGAGAGGAGGCGACTACGTAGAGGACGGCGAGGAGGCATTCCGGGCGGCGATGGCGTTGAGCTCCGAATGCGGGCGCGTGAGCCCCGATCCGATCTGGATCTGGGGAGAGGAGGGGAATGACGTAGGGGAGAGTGGTGGGTTCGGTGGGTTAGGGTTTCGGGGAGGGGTTAAGGGAGTGGGGTGTGGGCGGTTGGGCGGCTGGTGGGGTGTGGCCCGAAGGCTGGGTCGAGGCCCAGTGGGGGGGTTGGGGTTTTCTCCTAAGTTTTATTTATCTTTGTCTGTTTTGTTTTCTGTTTTTATATTTGTTTTCTTTGTTTTCCTTTTTCTGTTTTTCAAAAATATTTAGCACCTAGTTGATTTTTATAAAATATGGGAGGTAGCTCATAAATTGCAGTGCATTAGATTGTGACTCCCCCGATTCAATCGTACACTAATCATACACACAAACATGTACGATCAAGATCAGGGACTCACTGGAAGATATCACAACACAACTCTAAAAATAAAATAAGTCATACAAGCATCATAATACAAGCCAGGGGCCTCGAGGGCTCGAATACAAGTGCTCGATCATAGACGAGTCGTGGAAGCAACAATATCTGAGTACGAGACATAAGTTAAACAAGTTTGCCTTAAGAAGGCTAGCACAAACCAGGATACAAATCGAAAGAGGCGCAAGCCTCCTGCCTCGATTCTCCTAACTACTCACAGTAAATCGTCGTGGGCTGCACGTAGTAGTAGGCACCTCCGTGTAGTAGGAGTAAAGTAAATCCAGCAGTGGCGTCGGCTCACAGGCTCCGACATCTGGTTGCGACAACCAGGTAGAAGGAAAAGGGGGAAAAGAGGGAGAAAAGCAACCGTGAGTACTCATCCAAAGTACTCGCAAGCAAGGATCTACACTACATATGCATGAGTATATGTGTAAAGAGGCGCAGTCCTGTCGAAGACTACACTTCTGGCCGCCTCCATCTTGCAACATGTAGAAGAGAGTAGATGGTAAGTTCACCAAAGTATCATCGCATAGCATAATCCTACCCGGCGATCCCCTCCTCGTCACCCTGTTAGAGAGCGATCACCGGGTTATATTTGGCACTTGGAAGGGTGTGTTTTATTAAGTATCCGGTTCTAGTTGTCATAAGGTCAAGGTACAACTCCAAGTCGTCCTGTTACCGAAGATCTTGGCTATTCAAATAGATAAACTTCCCTGCAGGGGTGCACCATATTACCCGACACGCTCGATTCGTCTGGCCGGGCACACTTTCCTGGGTCATGTCCGGCCTCGGGAGATCAACACGTCGCAGCCCCACCTAGGCTCAACAGAGAGGTCAGCACGCCGGTCTAAATCCTATGCGCGCAGGGGTCTGGGCCCATCGCCCATTGCACACCTGCATGTTGCGTACGCTGCTGGAATCAGACCTAGCCTAGCAGGCGTTCCAGTCCAATCCGGCTCGCGCCGCTCAGTCGCTGACGTCAAAAAGAGCTTCGGCTGATACCACGACGCCGGTTGCCCATATCTTGTCCCACGTGGCGGTTAGTGCGTATAAGGTCAACGACCCAACTCAGATCAAATACCAAGATCTCGTTAAGCGTGTTATTAAAGTAACCGTGAACGCCGGCCAGGGCCGAGCCCACCTCTCACCTAGGCGGTCTCAACCTGCCCTGTCGCTCCGCCACAAAGATCCACCGAGAGGGCCGTCGGGACAAAGGTCCTTTCAGCTCCCAATCCGTGAATCACTCGCGGGTATTCCTCGAGCCGACCCGACTTTAGTCACCACATGTATCATGTATAAAGTATATAGTATATAATCGTGATCACATCCCGAGTGATCACGGCCCGATAGTATAGCAAGGCAGACGGACAAGAATGTAGGGCCACAGATGAAATACTCGCATCCTATACTAAGCATGTAGGATTGCAGGTAAAGGTAACAACAATAGTAGCAAGGACAGGCTATGCAGCAGAATAGGATTAACGGAAATCAGTAACATGCTACACTACACTAATGCAAGCAGTATAGAGAAGAATAGGCGATATCTGGTGATCAAGGGGGGGAGGGGAGCTTGCCTGGTTGCTCTGGCAAGAAGGGGTCGTCATCGATGTAGCCGATCACAAGGGTATCGGCAACAGTCTCGGAGCCTACCGGAAAGAAGTAACGAAGGAAGAACACAATAAATAACAGAGCAATCAAATGTAACACAAAGTAAGACGCGGCAATACGTTGTGCTAGGGGTGACGTAACGCAGGGATATGTGATACCGGCGAAGGGGGGAAACATCTGGGAAAGTATCCCCGGTGTTTCGCGTTTTTGGGCAGATGAACCGGAGGGAAAAAGTTGCGTGTTCGCTATGCTAGTGACGTGTGCTGGACGAACGGACTGCGTATTTGGATTCGTCTCGTTGTTCTGAGCAACTTTCATGTACAAAGTATTTTCATCCGAGCTACGGTTTATTTTCTATAAATTTTTAAAATTTATTCAATTTTCTGAAATTTCTGCATTTATTTAATCGAATTGACCAAGTCAATTTGACTGGTCAAAAGGAGAGATGGTAGCCCACATGTCATAAGCTATACCTAAACAAATAACTAAAACTAGCTTAAATAAATGCGGGTCCACATGTAATAGGCTTAAACTAATTAATTAACCAACTAATCTAAACTAAATTAGTTTAGACCTATTTATACTAGGCCGGCCACACACGGCTGTGGCACAGCCCACGCGCACACAGCGCACACACACAATGCTAGGGAGTAACTCTATTCCTTTTAACACAAGATAGCATTTTATAATTTTTGTAGAATTTAATCCATGCATTATTTGAAGCAGGTTCAATGGAACAAAATAAGCCTTGTTACGTCTACTTTCTGTTTATATAATTTTTTACCCATGTTAAGACTTGTCTTATCGCTGTTTAGTGGCAGTTTAGAAGGCTAGTCATTATAGAAATACAAAAGCTAGCTACCCACTACAGTACTTGCAGCAGTATACAAAAGGTAGCAGCGGTGGCTAGAAGCAGACAAGCAGCAGTAGAGCAGCGACGGGTGAAGCCGCCCCGGCCATGGCCAAGCCGGCCACTTGCATTGGGCACACATGCACTGGAGTCCACATGAGCACGCACACACTGGAGTCCAGCAAATCAGCAGCAGCGGCAACAGAGCAGCGGCGGACGGGCTGCGGGCAGCAGCAGCAGAGTTGCAGCGGCAGCAGCGCATCTAGCAGTGGCACTGCTAGCAGCAAGCAGCAATAGAGCAGTGGTGGCAAGCAGTAGCAGCGCAGCGGCGAGCGCCGGTGTCCAGCGGCGGCTAGCGAACACAGGCGCGCGAGGAAACAGGGGCGCGGCGGCAACGTCGGGCGGCCAAGGAGCGGGGCGGGCGAGGCCAGCGCACGCGCGGCAGGCGCGGGGCGCGCGTGGGAGGCTGGGCACGACGGACATGGCCGTGGGGGTGGGCGCGTCGACAGGGATGACGTCTGACGGCGGCGACGGCGAGTGCGCTCGAACGAGAGGCTACGGGGAGGAACGGCCGAGGTCAGGAGGAGGTGCAGGAGTGGTGCGAGCTTACAGCGAAGCTCGTGGGTGTCTCGTGGGAGCCGGAGGCGGTCGGAGTCGCGCGGATCGACGGTGAGGGGGGCGGCCGATGTTGATATTAACCTTGTATCTGCACTTGATTTTTTTGCTTTATTTCCTTGATTCACATAGATATGCACGATGGATGTTTGCATGCTGATCGTCTCTCACCAGAAACGTGCTGAGTTCACGTTGCGGTGGTTAGTTTTTTTTTGGTTCCTAGTTGATAGGCTTAGCTGGTAGCTTATGACTCGGCACGATTCAGGCTCGTGGGATGGCATGCGCGATTGTTGGATCGTGGCGAGCTTTTAGTTTTCTGTTAGCAACTGAATAAAAGGAAAGACAGAAAATGACGCAAGTTTTTACGCGTCGCAAAAGCTCTTTCTCTGTGGCTGCGTTCCTGCTCTCTGTTGTCATTCAGAGAGAAAAGATTCAGAGAGAGCGACTAAATCACAGCCTAAAAACCAACAATTGGTATACAGAGCTTTAGGTTTAGGACCTTGGGTGTTTGGCGGCGGTGATCGAAGGAGGTTTGGTGGCGGCGATGGGGGATACATCTCCTAAGAAAAGCGACGGAAGAAGCGGCGTCGTGATGGCGGAAAGTACATGCCGCCCGGCTGACAGGAGGTCGACCACAGCGACGGTGATGGTGCGTGGTCTTGGCTGCTCCGTCGAGAGCCACCAATGTGCCCGTCAGCATACCCTATGCTGACGGACACGAACTACTCTCTGTGGGCCATCAAGATGAAAGTGCTGATGAAGGCGCTCCGCGTCTGGTCGGCGATTGACGGCTCCGGCGAGTACGACCAAGCAGCGGACGAGGGGGCCTTCGCGGCGCACTCCCAATCCATCATGGATCATGTTATGCTGCAGGTTGCCGACTGCGACACCGCGCAAGAGGCGTGGGAGATGATCCGATCTGCACGCGTCGGGGAGGATCGCGTCAAGAAGGCGCGCGCGCGGCAACCGAAGAGGCAGTTCGATCGCCTCAACATGGCGGACGGGGAAACTATCCCGGAATTTGCCAGGAAACTCACCACGCTGGTGGCGAGATCCGCCTCCTCGGCGTCATCCTTGGGGAAGAGGCCGTGGTGGAACGTCTGCTCAGCCGCGTCGGATTGCTTCACGGACATCGTCAACACCATCGGCGGTGGGGCGACGTCACCCACGATGACGGTGCAGACGTCGTCGGACGCCTCACGGCTTCGAGGAGAACCAGCAGCGCCGCCAGAGCCGTGGCGACAATGAAAGCGATTGATGCTCGTGACCCGTCTGCCGAAACCCTTATGAAGGGGAAGAAGTTCGTCGACAACAACGGGCCTCCAGCTACGGTGCAAAGAAAGGAGGCGGCCAGAAAGCGGTGGCCAAAGGCGGCGGGCGGGACAAAGGCCGTGGTGATCGCGGTCGAGAACAATGGAAAGGCCAAGCGGAAAAAGCATCGTAAGTTTGACATCTCAAAAGTAAAATGTTTTAAGCGTGATGTGAATGGACACTTTGCCTCGGACTGTCCGGAGCCGAAGCGTGAGCGTGCAAACCTAGCGCAGAAGCAAACTGATGAAGATCCAGCCTTGCTCATGACCGAGGTGTGTGAGCTTGTTGAGAACACCGAAATCACAGGAGACAAGGACATGTTGCACGAAGAAAAAGTTATGCCGAAACTGACAGGGTCATCAGACAAGTCTTGGTATCTTGACACTGGAGCAAGCAACCACATGACAGGTTGTCTAGACAAGTTCGCCGAGCTGGACCGAAAGATCACCGGTTCAGTTCGATTTGGAGACGGATCAGTTGTGGGCATTGAGGGACGCGGCTCAGTTCTCTTTGTTGCACACAACGGCGAGCACCGGCTGTTAATCAAGTTTATTTCATCCCGAAGCTGAAAAGTAATATAATCAGTCTAGGGCAGCTGGATGAATTTGGTTGCAAGTACTCTGTCGATGAAGGTTTGATGATTGTGCTGGATAAAGAGAGAAAGGTCCTTGCAAAGTTAGAAGAACACCAAACAGGCTGTACATATTGAATATTGAGCAGCTGACCCAGTTTTCTATTGTCCAAGACTTGAGAGGTTCCTGGTTGTGGCATGCACGCTATGGGCATATAAGCTTTCATGCTTTGAGACTGCTAGCAAAGGAGGCCATGGTGCGTGGCTTACCAATGATTGATCAGATTGATCGTTTGTGTGAGAGTTGCTTGGTTGGCAAACAAAGAAGAGCTCCATTCCCTGCTAAAGCTTCATACCGAGCAGATCGAGCACTTCAATTGCTGCACGGGGACCTTTGTGGTCCTATCTCCCCTCCAACCTTTGCCGGGAAGAATTATTTTCTGCTGCTAGTTGATGACCACACAAGGTACATGTGGGTTGTCTTGATCGAAGCAAAGATGAAGCACTTGAGGCGATTAAGAAGATAAGAGCAGCGATGAGGTTGAACTTAATCTGAAGGTGATGGCACTCGAGCAGATCGTGGAGGGAGAATTCATGTCAAAGAATTTTGCTCAATTCTGTGAAGGCATTGGGATCAAGCACTATTTGGCGGCGCCATACTCTCCACAATGTAGCAGGCGTTGTTGAGAGAAGAAATCAGACTGTTGTTGGAATGGCTCAAGCCTTACGAAAGACAAGGGAATGCTGGACAATTTTGGGGTGAGGCAATAGCTACAACAGTCTATCTCTTGAATCGTGCACCAACAAAAGCGTGCACGGGATGACACCTTATGAGGCCCTGTACAAACGAAAGCCTAATGTCGAGCACCTTCGTACTTTTGGGTGTATAGGGCATGTGAAGAAAGTTGGACGGCACCTCCCGAAGTTGGCCGACCGGAGTGCTGAAAGTGTGTTGATTGGGTATGAACCAAATAGTAAAGCATACAGACTGTTCGACCCACACATGAAGAAGTTGTGTGTGTCTCGAGATGTTGTGTTCGAGGAGGACAGACGTTGGGAATGGACCACCGACGATGCTGAGGAGATCTCGGAGACTTTCTCAAGACAAAGATAATGTACACCTTGATGATGCTTGTCATGTAGCCCAGCCAAAAGCATACTGTTCACCACCCGACAAGAACAAGTCCGAAGGAGAACAAGGTGACAGATGAAGAAATAGCAGCAGGGGCTCGGACTGGAGGACTTTGTTACCCCAGCTAGAAATGAAGCACCTACTGGACCTCGGTTTGTGTCACCTCCGACCGGTGCCTCGACGCCGACGAGCACTGAGGGACCATGCAGGTATCGCCTCATGGAAGAAGTCATCGAAGAAGCACCATTTGCAGCTGTGCCGGACACATGCCTTCTGTTGTAAATATGCCCTAGAGGCAATAATAAATTAGTTATTATTATATTTCCTTGTTCATGATAATAGTTTATTATCCATGCTATAATTGTATTGAAAGGAAACTCAGATACATGTGTGTGTACATAGACAACACCATGTCCCTAGTAAGCCTCTAGTTGACTAGCTCGTTGATCAATAGATGGTTACGGTTTCCTGACCACGGACATTGGATGTCTTGATAACGGGATCACATCATTAGGAGAATGATGTGATGGACAAGACCCAATCCTAAGCCTAGCAGAAAGATCGTAGTTCGTATGCTAAAGCTTTTCTAAATGTCAAGTATCATTTCCTTAGACCAGGAGATTGTGCAACTCCGGATACCGTAGGAATGCTTTGGGTGTACCAAAGCGTCACAACGTAATCGGGTGGCTATAAAGGTGCACTACAGGTATCTCCGAAAGTGTCTGTTGGGTTGGCACGAATCGAGACTCGATTTGTCACTCCGTGTGTGACGGAGAGGTATCTCTGGGCCCACTCGGTAGGACATCATCATAATGTGCACAATGTGACCAAGGGGTTGATCACGGGATGATGTGTTACAGAACGAGTAAAGAGACTTGCCGATAACGAGATTGAACAAGGTATCGGGATATCGACGATCGAATCTCGGGCAAGTACAATACCGCTAGACAAAGGGAATTGAATACGGGATTGATTGAATCCTCGACATCATGGTTCATCCGATGAGATCATCATGGAACATGTGGGAGCCAACATGGGTATCCGATCCCGTTGTTGGTTATTGACGGAGAACATCTCGGTCATGTACGCATGGTTCCCGAACCCGTAGGGTCTACACACTTAAGGTTCGGTGACGCTAGAGTTGTTATGGGAAATAGTATGTGGTTACCGAGGGTTGTTCGGAGTCCCGGATGTGATCTCGGACATCACGAGGAGTTCCGGAATGGTCCGGCGGTGAAGATCGATATATTGGACGAAGGATATTGGAGTCCGGAAGTGTTCCGGGGGTACCAGGCTATGGCCAGCATGACCGAAAGGTGTTTCGGGAGCCCCGGCAAGTGTTGGAGGGCCTCATGGGCCAAAGGGAAGGGCAAACCAGCCCACTAAGGGGTGGTGCGCCTCCCAGCCCTCTCTCACGTAACCGGAGAGGTGGGGCGCCTCCCCTAGGGCAGCGCCCCTCCCTGCTTGGGGGGCAAGTTTCCTAGGGGTGGGGGCGCCCAAACCCATCTAGGGTTTCCCCTGTGGCCGCCGCCCTCCCCTAGGGAACCCTAGGGTGCCTCCTCCACCCCCCCTTCCCCCTATATATAGTGAGGGAGAGAGAGGGCAGCCGCACCCCTTCCCTGGCGCAGCCCCTCCTCCTCCAACACTTCCTCCTCCGTAGTGCTTAGCGAAGCTCTTGGGAGAACCACGAGCTCCATCACCACCACGCCGTCTTTGTCGGAGTTTTCCTCAACTTCTCCTCTCCCTTGCTGGATCAAGAAGGAGGAGACGTCCCCGGCTGTACGTGTGTTGAACAGCGGAGGTGCCGTCCGTTCGGCGCTAGGATCATCGGTGATTTGGATCACGGCAGATGCGACTCCATCAACCCCGTTCTCTTGAACGCTTCCGCTTAGTGATCTACAAGGGTATGTAGATGCACTCTCCTTCCCCTCGTTGCTGGTTTCTCCATAGATAGATCTTGGTGACACGTAGGAAAATTTTGAATTTCTGCTACGTTCTCCAACAGTGGCATCATGAGCTAGGTCTATTGCGTAGATTCTTTGCACGAGTAGAACACAAAGTAGTTGTGGGCGTTGATTTTGTTCAATATGCTTACCGCTACTAGTCCAATATTGTTTTGACGGTATTGTGGGATGAAGCGGCCCGGACCGACCTTACACGTACACTTACGTGAGACAGGTTCCACCGACTGACATGCACTTGGTGCATAAGGTGGCTAAGCGGGTTCGATCTCTCCCACTTTAGTCGGAACGAATTCGATGAAAAGGGTCCTTATGAAGGGTAAATAGCAATTGGCATATCACGTTGTGGTTTTAAGTAGGTAAGAAAGCGTTCTTGCTAGAAACCCATAGCAGCCACGTAAAACATGCAAACAACAATTAGAGGACGTCTAACTTGTTTTTGCGAGGGTATGCTATGTGATGTGATATGGCCAAGAAGAATGTGATGTATGAGATTGATCATGTTCTTGTAATAGTAATCACGACTTGCATGTCGATTTAGTATGACAACGGCGAGAGCCATAGGAGTTGTCTTTATTTATTGTATGACCTGCGTGTCATTGAACAATGCCATGTAATTACTTCACTTTATTGCTAACCGGTAGCCATAGTAGTAGAAGTAATAAGTTGGCGAGACAACTTCACGGAGACACGATGATGGAGATCATGGTGTCATGCCGGTGACGATGATGATCATGGAGCCCCGAAGATGGAGATCAAAAGGAGCAAATGATATTGGCCGTATCATGTCACTTTTTGATTGCATGTGATGTTTATCATGTTTATACATCTTGTTTGCTTAGAACGACGGTAGTAAATAAGATGATCCCTCATTAAAATTTCAAGAAAGTGTTCCCCCTAACTGTGCACCGTTGCGAAAGTTCATCGTTTCGAAGCACCACGTGATGATCGGGTGTGATAGATCCTTACGTTCACATACAACGGGTGTAAGCCAGATTTACACAAGCGAAACACTTAGGTTGACTTGACGAGCCTAGCATGTACAGACATGGCCTCGGAACACAAGAGACCGAAAGGTCGAGCATGAGTTGTATAGTAGATACGATCAACATGAAGATGTTCACCGATGATGACTAGTCCGTCTCACGTGATGATCGGACACGGCCTAGTTGACTCGGATCATGTAATCACTTAGATGACTGGAGGGATGTCTATCTGAGTGGGAGTTCATTAGATGAACTTAATTATCCTGAACATAGTCGAAAGCCCTTTTGCAAATTATGTCATAGCTCACGCTTTAGTTCTATTGTTTAGATATGTTCCTAGAGAAAATATAGTTGAAAGTTGACAGTAGCAATTATGCGGTCAGTAGAAAGCTTATGTCCTTAATGCACCGCTCGGTGTGCTGGACCTCGAACATGGTATGTGGATGTTGCGAACATCTGACACACACGTTTTGATGACTACGTGATAGTTCGGTAATGTTAAACGGCTTAGAATTGAGGCACCAAAGATATTTTGAAACATCGCGGAACATATGAGATGTTCTGAGGGCTGAAATTGGGATTTCAGGCTCGTGCCCACGTCAAGAGGTATGAGACCTCCAATGAGTTTTCTAGCCTACAAACTAAGGGAGAAGATCTCAATCGTTGAGCTTGTACTCAGATTTTCTGGGTACAACAATCACTTGAATTGAGTCGGAGTTAATCTTCCAGATGAGATAGTGATGTTTCTCCAAAGACATTGCCACCAAGCTACTAGAGCTTCGTGATGAACTATAACATATCAGGGATAGATATGATGACCCTTGAAGTGTTCGCGATGTTTGACACCGCGAAAGTAGAAGTCAGTAGGAGCATCAATTGTTGATGGTTGGTAAAACCACTAGTTTCAAGAAGGGCAAGGGCAACAAGGGATACTTCATGAAACGGCAAAACAGTTGCTGCTCTAGTGAAGAAACCCAAGGTTGAACCCAAACCCGAGACTAAGTGCTTACGTAATGAGAGGAACGGACATCAAGCGGAACCACCCTAGATACTTGGTAGATGAGAAGGCTGGCAAGGTCGATAGAAGTATATTGGATATACATTATGTTAATGTGTACTTTACTAGTACTCCTAGTAGCACCAGGGTATTAGATACCGGTTCGGTTGCTAAGTGTTAGTAACTCGAAATAAAAGCTACGGAATAAACGGAGACTAGCTAAGGGTGAGCCGATGATATGTGTTGGAAGTATTTCCAAGGTTGATGTGATCAAGCATCGCACGCTCCCTCTGCCATCGAGATTGGTGTTAAACCTAAATAATTTTTATTTGGTGTTTGCGTTGAGCATAGACATGATTGGATTATGTCTATCGCAATATGGTTATTCATTTAAGGAGAATAATGGTTACTCTGTTTATTTGAATAGTACCTTCAATGGTATTGCACCTAAAAGGAATGGTTTATTGAATCTCGATTGTAGTGATACACATTTTCATGCCAAAAGATATAAGATAGTAATGATAGTACCACTTACTTGTGGCACTGCCATGTAAGTCATATTGGTGTAAAACGCATGAAGAAGCTCCATGTTGATGGATCTTTGGACTCACTTTCGTTTTGAAAAGTTTGAGACATGCGAACCATGTCTATTGTTGTATCTTGCATGAAGAAACTCCATGCAGATGGATCGTTTGGACTCACTTGATTTTGAATCACTTGAGATATGCAAATCATACCACATGGGCAAGATGATTGAAAAGCCTCGTTTTCAGTAAGATGGAACAAGATAGCAACTTGTTGGAAGTAACACATTTTGATGTGTGCAGTCCAATGAGTGCTGAGGCATGCAGTGAATATCGTTATGTTCTTACTTCAAAGATGATTTGAGTAGATGTTGAGTATATTTACTTGATGAAACACAAGTCTGAATTATTGAAAGGTTCAAGTAATTTCAGAGTGAAGTTGAAGATCTTCGTGACAAGAGGATAAAATGTCTGTGATGTGATCATAGAGATGGATATCTGAGTTGCGAGTTTGGTACAAAATTGAGACATTGTGGAAATTGTTTCACAACTAACGCCGCCTGGAACACCATAGTGTGATGGTGTGTCCGAACATCATAGATGCACCCTATTGGATATGGGGCATACCATGATGTCTCTTATCGAATTACCACTATCGTTCATGGGTTAGGCATTAGAGACAACCACACTCATTTTAATAGGGCACCACGTAATTCTGTTGAGACGACACCGTTTGAACTATGGTTTGGAGAAACCTAAGTTGTCGTTTCTTAAAAGTTTGGGGCTGCGACGCTTATGTGAAAAGGTTTCATCGTGATAAGCTCGAACCCAAAACGGATAAATACATCTTCATAGGATACCCAAAATGGTTGGGTATACCTCCTATCTCGAATCCGGAAGCAAAAGTAATTGTTTCTAGAAAGCGGGTCCTTTCTCGAGGAAAAGTTTCTCTCGGCAAATTGAGTGGGAGGATGGTGGAGACTTGATGAGGTTATTGAACCATCACTTCAACAAGTGTGTAGCGAGGGCACGGGAAGTTGTTCTGTGGGCGCCTACACCAATTGAAGTAGAAGCTTATGATAGTGATCATGAAGTTTTGGATCAAGTCACTACCGGACCTCGTAAGGGGACAAGGATGCGTACTACTTCAGAGTGATACAGTAATCCTGTCTCGAAGTTCATGTGCTAGACAATAATGAACCTACGAGCTATGGGGAAGCGATGGTGGGCTCATATTCCGACAAATGGTTAGAAGCCATGAAATCCGAGATAGGATCCATGTATCAGAACAAAGCATGGACTTTGGTGGACTTGCCCGATGATCGGTAAGCCATTGAGATAAATGGATCTTTAAGAAGAAGACAGACGTGGACGGTAATGTCACCGTCTATGAAGCTCGACTTGTGGCGAAGAGTTTTTCACAAGTTCAAGGAGTTGACTACGATGAGATTTTCTCATCCGTAGCGATGCTTAAGTCCGTCGGAATCATGTTAGCATTAGCTGCATTTATGAAATCTGGCAGATGGATGTCAAAACGAGTTTCCTTACCAGTCTTCGTAAGGAAAGGTTGTATGTGATACAAATCAGAAAGTTTTTGTCGATCCTAAGGATGCTAAAAGGTATGCTGGCTCCAGCGATCCTTCTAAGGACTGGAGTAAGCATCTCGGAGTGGGAATGTGCGCTTTGATGAGATGATCAAAGATTTTGGGTCTATACCAAGTTTATGAGAAACTTGTATTTCCAAAGAAGTGAGTGGGAGCACTATAGAATTTCTGATGAGTATATGTTGTTGACATATTGTTGATCAGAAATGATGTAGAATTTCTAGAAAGCATATAGGGTTGTTTGAAAAGTGTTTTTCAATAAAAAAAACCTGGATTAGGCTACTTGAACAATAAGCATCAAGATCTATAAGATAGATAAAAAATGTTTAATAATACTTTCAAATGAGCACATACCTTGACATAATCTTGAAGGTGTTCAAGATGGATCGGTCAACGAAGGAATTCTTGCCTGAGTTGTAAGGTATGAAGTTAAGAGTTAAAGCTCGACCACGGCAGAATAGAGAGAAAGGACGAAGGTCGTCCCCTATGCTTAGACATAGGCTCCATAGTATGCTATGTTATGTATCGCACCTGATGTGTGCCTTGCCACATGTCTGGCAAGAGGGTACAAAGGTGATCAAGGAGTGGAGCACCAGATAGCGGTCAAAATTATCCTTAGAGGAACAAGGATATGTTTCTCGGTTATGGCGGTGATAAAGAGTTCGACGTAAAGAGTTGCGTTGATGCAAGCTTAACACCTATCCGGATAGCTCTGAGTAGAGATACCGGATCGTATAATGGAGCAACAATTTGGAATAGCTCCAAGTGGAACGTGGTAGCGACATCTATGATATGACATAAAGTTTTGCAAAATACATAGGGATCTGAATATTGCAGACCGTTGACTACAACCTCTCTGTAAGCATAAACATGATCAAAGCCGGAACTCATTGAGTGTTAATCACATAGTGATGTGAACTAGATTATTGATTCTAGTAAACTCTTTGGATGTTGGTCACATGGCGATGTGACACGTGAGTGTTAATCACATGGCGATGTGAACTAGATTATTGACTCTAGTGCAAGTGGGAGACTGTTGGAAATATGCCCTAGAGGCAATAATAAATTAGTTATTATTATATTTCCTTGTTCATGATAATAGTTTATTATCCATGCTATAATTGTATTGAAAGGAAACTTCGGATACATGTGTGTGTACATAGACAACACCATGTCCCTAGTAAGCCTCTAGTTGACTAGCTCGTTGATCAATAGATGGTTACGGTTTCACGACCATGGACATTGGATGTCGTTGATAACGGGATCACATCATTAGGAGAATGATGTGATGGACAAGACAATCCTAAGCCTAGCACAAAGATGCGTAGTTCGTATGCTAAAGCTTTTCTAAATGTCAAGTATCTTTTCCTTAGACCATGAGATTGTGCAACTCCTGGATACCGTAGGAATGCTTTTGGTGTACCAAACGTCACAACGTAACTGGGTGGCTATAAAGGTGCACTACGGTATCTCCGAAAGTGTCTGTTGGGTTGGCACGAATCGAGACTGGGATTTGTCACTCCGTGTGACGGAGAGGTATCTCTGGGCCCACTCGGTAGGACATCATCATAATGTGCACAATGTGACCAAGGGGTTGATCACGGGATGATGTGTTACGGAACGAGTAAAGAGACTTGCCGATAACGAGATTGAACAAGGTATCGGGATACCGACGATCGAATCTCGGGCAAGTACAATACCGCTAGACAAAGGGAATTGAATACGAGATTGATTGAATCCTCGACATCGTGGTTCATCCGATGAGATCATCATGGAACATGTGGGAGCCAACATGGGTATCCAGATCCCGCTATTGGTTATTGACCGGAGAACATCTCGGTCATATACATGGTTCCCGAACCCGTAGGGTCTACACATAAGGTTCGGTGACGCTAGAGTTGTTATGGGAAATAGTATGTGGTTACCGAGGGTTGTTGAGTCCCGGATGTGATCCCGGACATCACGAGGAGTTCCGGAATGGTCCGTGGTGAAGATCGATATATTGGACGAAGGGTATTGGAGTCCGGAAGTGTTCCGGGGTACTGTGCTATGGCGGCATGACCGAAAGGTGTTTGAGGAGCCCGGCAAGTGTTGGAGGGCCCCATGGGCCAAAGGGAAGGGCAAACCAGCCCACTACGGGGTGGTGCGCCCCTCCCAGCCCCTCTCACGTAACCAGGAGAGGTGGGGGCGCCTCCCCTAGGGCAGCCCCCCTTCCCGGCTTGGGGGGGCAAGTTTCCTAGGGGGTGGGGGCGCCCAAACCCATCTAGGGTTTCCCCTGTGGCCGCCGCCCCTCCCCTAGGGAACCCTAGGGCGCCTCTTCCACCCCCCTTACCCCTATATATAGTGAGGGAGAGAGAGGGCAGCCGCAACCCTTCCCCTGGCGCAGCCCCTCCCTCCTCCAACACTTCCTCCTCCGTAGTGCTTAGCGAAGCTCTGCCGGAGAACCACGAGCTCCATCACCACCACGCCCGTCGTCTTGTCGGAGTTTTCCTCAACTTCTCCTCTCCCTTGCTGGATCAAGAAGGAGGAGGCGTCCCCGGCTGTACGTGTGTTGAGCAGCGGAGGTGCCGTCCGTTCGGCGCTAGGATCATCGGTGATTTGGATCACGGCAGTGCGACTCGATCAACCCCGTTCTTTTGAACACTTCCGCTTAGCGATCTACAAGGGTATGTAGATGCACTCTCCTTCCCCTCGTTGCTGGTTTCTCCATAGATAGATCTTGGTGACACGTAGGAAAATTTTGAATTTCTGCTACGTTCTCCAACACCTTCTTGGTATAGAAGAACCTGAATCTGTATTAGAGGGAAGAAAGGAAGAGGCATGGAGAGAAGCCATGGACTCAGAACTCAGGTCAATCGAGAGCAATGAAACCTGGGAACTCACTGACTTGCCAAAGGGACATAAAGCAATTGGTTTGAAATGGGTTTACAAACTAAAGAAAGATCCCGATGGCAAGGTCATCAAACATAAAGCAAGACTGGTTGCAAAGGGCTATGTTCAGCGTCACGGGGTAGATTGTGAGGAGGTGTTCGCCTGTTGCGACTCGAGTCAATCCGGCTTCTCATCGCGATTCTTGACAATGAAATGGGAAATCCATCATATGGATGTTAAGACCCGCGTTCTGAATGGTGAACTGAAAGAGGAGGTGTACGTCGCTCAACCCCCGGATTTGAGATCAAAGGGCAAGAGCAAAAGGTTTTGAAGCTGCACAAAGCCCTCTATGGCTTAAAGCAAGCGCCTAGAGCATGGAATGAGAAGCTGGGACAGAACTTTGATTGATTTGGGATTTGAGAAATGTCCACTTGAGCATGCAATGTCTGAGAAGAAAAACTTGTTGTTGGAGTATATCTGGATGATCTTATAATCACAGGACCAAGCTCAACTGGAATAGAAAAATTTAAGGAGCAAATGAAGAACATGTTCAGTATGAGTGACTTGGGGCTCCAGAGTTATTATCTTGGCATAGAAGTGAAGCAACTGCCAAATGGAATTTTTCTGAATCAATCCAGTTATGCGGGCAAGATCTTAGAGAAAAGTGGGATGATTGGTATTACTCTGCTCAAACCCCCATGGAAGCCACTTTGCACTTGAGCAAGTCCAAGACTGCAAGCCGATTGATCCAACAATGTATCGCAGATATTGGGAGCACTGAGGTACGACACATACTGTCACGATATAACTTATGCGGTGGGCATAGTTAGCGTGTATATGGAGAAGCTTCTGCAGATCATTTGGCTGCTGTTAAGCACATCCTACATACATAAAAGGTACTTTGAACCTTGGTTGTTTCTATAGAAGAGAAGAGGGAATGACCATGCAGCTGTGTGGATACAAGTGATAGTGATCATGGTGGTGATGTGGACGATCGAAAGAGCACCTCACGAGTATTATTCTACCTCAACTCGAGCCACATGAGTTGGACATCACGAAGCGAAAGTAGTTGCGATATCTTCTTGTGAAGCGAGTATGTTGCTCTTTGCTTGAGCGCTGTCGAGCGGTGTGGCTGAGCAGATTGCTTGCAAGTCGGCGGAGATGAGGCGGTCGGTGACCTTTGAATGTGGACAACCCGATGGCTATTGCATTAAGCAAAAACCCGGTGCACCACGAAAGGAGCAAACATATTGATATTAAGTACCATTATGTTCGTGAATGCGTCGAGAATGGAACCATAGCAGTTGAATATGTGCGCACAGTTGATTAGCTAGCTGATGTGTTGACGAAGCCACTTGGAAAGCTGAAGTTTCTGGAGCTCAGAGACGGAATTGGGATGCGCACACTTGAGCAGATACTACAAGGTTAACGAGGTGATTGTTGATATTAACCTCAGTGTATCTGCACTTGATTTTTTGCTTTATTTCCTTGATTCACATAGATATGCACGATGGATGTTTGCATGATGATCGTCTCTCACCAGAAACGTGCTGAGTTCACGTTGCGGTGGTTAGTTTTTTTTGGTTCCTAGTTGATAGGCTTAGCTGGTAGCTTATGACTCGGCACGATTCAGGCTCGTGGGATGGCACGCACGATTGTTGGATTGTGGTGAGCTTTCGATTTCTGTTAGCGGCGAATAAAGGAAGGAAAGATGAAAATGACGCAAGTTTTTACGCGTCGCAAAAGCTCTTTCTCTGTGGCTGCGTTCCTGCTCTCTGTTCCCTTCCACCTCGTGTGCGTGTGTTGTGTCATTCAGAGAGAGCGACTAAATCACAGCCTAAAAACCAACAGCCGAGGCGGAGGGGATCGTTGGTGGTGCCGACCTGGAGCCTTCCCGGTCTGGTTTCCTTCGACGGAGATGCTCAACGCGTCATGGCGGGGCTCCCGGACAAGTGGAGGCAACGAGGGGCGGTCATTGGACACGGGAACGACGGCGGCGCATCGGGCGCGGTGGCCAGATCGATCCAGAGTGTGTGAGAGAGATAGAGCGGCGGGAGGGGGGAAAGTGGTGGAAGCTAGGGTTGGGTACGGGTCAAGGGAGGTCGCGGGGTCGACCTAGTAGGGCGCCAGGGGGCCTGGATGGCCGCCCCGTGGCCATTGGTGTCGTGGACGATCGCTCTGTGTCCACGGGGGTTGAGGTGAACAGAGGAAGGGGATGACAGGAGGTTAGGTGGGTTGGGCCTGCCATTAAGCTATATGGGCCAAAGTGGCCAGTAGATTAGGTCCCTTCTACTTTTACTATTTTCTGTTTTCTATTTTCTCTATGGTTTTCTATTTATTTTAGCTATCAAACGAACTTTGTCAAATGTGCCACTTAGCACAAATTTACTAGGCAACATTTTAAAGCAGCACACAAAGCTACAACTTATTTTGAAAAGGTTGGATATTTATCTAAATTGAAACGGTAAATTTAATTGTTGCTAACTCTGTTTTAAACATGTGAGGATCATTTTATTAATTCATAAAATGTTGGATAATTTATGATAAATAGTTAGGGAATATTCTCAACCCAGCCTACGTTTTTATTTTATTATTTGAAAATTTAATAATTTGACTTGCATTTGAATTTGAATTCGAGTTCGGTTTGGATCAAGGTGAGGTTTAGAAAATTAATCGCGATGACATGGCACCATTAGTGTGTGGTTACTGTAGCTTAACTACCCGGGCGTTACATAGATCCTAGCACGAAAAACTAGTTTGGGTGAAATACAATTTCATATTAGATTTAGATTAATTAAAAGGTTATTAAATAATGTATTCAACCACTGTTTGAGGTTGTTTAAATGACTTATCATATTTCAATAATTTTGTTTAGAATTTTATCCTAGCCTCTGATTTATCTACTATTTATTGAACATTTTAGTTTTAAGTTTGAAAACTTTTGTTATTTGCCTTTAATTAAAATTTTGAATTTGAATCTTTTTTTTGAACCAACCCAAGATTAACTACACTGACAGAGATGACGTGGCATCATTAACAGGAAATTACTATAGTCTAATTATCCGGGCGTCACAGCCACGAGGTCAACAACCACGAGCGTGGACCTCGCCGCGTGACATCCCAATTTTCATGGCAGCGCCGCTAGCAGATCTGGGTCCCGAGGTCAGTGGAGCATGGATAGTTGGAGTAAAATTGTGATGGGAGAGGTGAGATAATTTATCTTTCTTTTATCAGTGATGTGTCCCATCCAGTTGACATTTAGCATTGACTACATCGAAGGAAAAATGACAATTTAGCACTAATGCTAATGTTATGTAGTTGGCAAATTTGATATCGTAAGACATTGTGAGTGGAAGCCCTAAGAGCGCCTCCAACAAGTGCCCCATTGGCTTAGAGCAAAGTTTTGCAACACCAAAATGTTCATCTCCAACAGATACTTTAAAATTGATCCCCTAAAATACATCACGGTTGTTTTTTTTATGGGTGCATGCAATACTTGATGTTCTACTTCCTCCCTTGGTCCCACAACATAAGACTTTCTTGTAAGCTAAGGCATTGTTCGGAAGCTCTTTGGCTTCCCAACCAGGCCAGCTTCTTAGCCAGCCAGCTCGCCAGCTTCGCACGGGAGCATGAAGCCAGCTTCTTAGCCAGCCAGCTCGCCAGCTTCGCACGGGAGCATGAAGCGTTCGGTAGCAGCGGCAACTTCCGCTCCTTCAAGTTAAGTATGGGTTGGTCTGGTTGTGGGGTCACGAGGCCGCTGGCTTGCTCGGTATGTTTTCTCCAGATCAAAAAGTAATGCAGGCCACTTCGAAAGGGCATTCTTTCATAAATTCAACTAACTTCACCTTCTTCATTTGAAGGGGCTAAGCTTCCGTGCCTCCACAAAATTACAGTGCGGGAGGGCTAAGCTCATAGAAGCTGGCTCTACTGAGCTGGGCTGTTCGGCACCGCTCCAGTGTAGAGATGGAGAGGATCCGAACATGCCTTAAATATTGGACCTGATAAATTAATGCATACGTGTGGCGTGAGCAGCATGCATTTCTCGAGCGTTTTTTATGTGAGTTTAATGGCCTTGAGGATGACAACTTTAGTTGTCAAGCATAACAACTTTCTTTTCAAATAACAAGTTTCAGTTTTTTTGTTTGTTTTTTGTTTTGGATGGCAACTTTATTAATTGTAAAAGACAAGTACTTCGTGCCACACATGTGATACCTATCATTCGCTAAGTATTTTGCATCTGTCCTATCCTTGGAATAAATGTCCATACATATATAAGACCCGTTTTTGCCCGTGATGCAAAAAGCGGTTGTGCTCTAATGATGTTGCTCAGAGGGTCGGATCGCAGAGCGTAAAGCTTGGTGTCATCTTACACAAGTAAAACAACATCCAAACACTACAGTGGAGCTCGGCGATTTATCATTTCCATGTGGAGTGCGAATATGACTTAGTTTTTGCCCTATATTTCAGTTAAGCTTCCAGACGTGAATAAGTTTTAACCCTATAAAAAGGTATACATGTCTACCACACAGAGAAACAGAGACTTGAAAGAGAAACCACTTGAATCACAGCTCAAGGAACCAGATCCACACCGACCCAACCCTAGAAACAAGAGCATTACTGAGCCATGAAATCAAAACGGCAATTCCGTACCAGAATTCCCCGGCCTAAAATCTTCTGTGCTGCATTCGCCTATCCAAAAATCTTACAAAAATATGCCTACGTGTAACGCCCCATCGTCAAATTAACTCCTTTTTGACTTCCGACACGAGGCCGGCGTCTGTTTGGCTCTTCACATTGTGCAGCACCTGTAAAATCGCAATGGCGTTACTACGATGAGTTGCTATTAAAACAGGTTCCTTTTGCTCGCAATGGGACTCGCAAGAGCGTACCTTGTCGATGATACCGTAATCCACTGCCTCGCTTGGGCTGAAGTATTTAGGCCGCCTAATGTCTCGAGCAATCTCTTCCATTGGTTTGCCTATGTGTCTTGATAGCAGCTTAACCTGAACAGCATAAAGAGTCAGGCAACTCATTATATCAAACAATGGCCTCGAATAATTGAATCTCCCTTCAGCTCTTTCTTCGTGGACAATTAGTGTGACTTATGAATCGTGGATGAAAACAGGGCAAACAAACATCTTTTAAGTCACAAGGTCTTGTCGTCATTTCAGTACAAAATAGTAAGACCATATGAGGTCAAGCACCATACTTCATGCAAAGCAAGTAGATTTTTGCCAACATCAGGTCAAAGAAGCAATTAATTATCCATAGGAAATTTTGCTTCCCAGTAAATTTGCATGTAACCATGTTTTTTTTTACATGGATCGCTCTTGGAATGACAAAATATCGAGATGTCATCTTCATTTCCCAGGACAGGAAGCAAATATATAACCATAAGCTATGACACTTCTACATCCCTGTATGGGCAATGTGCTTAATTTTCCTTTATTCCTAAAAAATGCTTAATTTTTCAGGATCCAGGGCCCTCTAGACAAACAGGGATCCCCTATGACAGCAACCATTGTCCTCTCCCCAAAGTCATGAGCCTATATTTCCATAGCATGTGGACACCCTAGAGATTTTTCTAAAATATGCAGGTTGTACTGCTAATGAAAGATTATCAAATATTTAATTATGTTTCCCTGAGAGCTCATTCAAGCCAGGAACTATGAACGAGATTGATATAAGGAATGCTACACAGGGAACTAGTGTATACTTCATGTGCTGTGACTGTGGCAACGTTGCACTATTATTTCTAAATAATAGAGCGGATGTTGTGAAACAAAATCCTTACTGCCGCTGCTATTGATTATCAAAGACCAAAGAATTGAAGAAAATAGGAGTCTAGAATTGCACAAGTTGGTATGAGTCCGTGGTAACTAGAATAATATGAACATGTTAACAGTAAATAATGCTGAATTAGTTTGACTTCAAAACTGAGGTTATCAGCTCTTTCTTTGCGGAAGGAGTGAAAAGTACCATTTCTATCTTCACATTTCGTATTTCCTTTCTTGCTATGTCAACATCTGTCGCCTGACCTTGAAATCGACCAATTGGCTGCACATTGCAGGTCAGAAGAGTAAGACAATCTGGCCTCATATTTATAAATAAGAATAAAGATCTTGTACACAGCTAAGTGTGTTAACAAAAGAAGTATCCGCATGTTTTTTGGTGCCCAAGTAAACTAACCCAACATTTTAGCTATCAAATTTGTTTAGAAGGGCTATCGAAAAATTTGGTCGGACATGCTTTGGCCAACATTGGCAAGAAAATGCATTGGAATCCGATGAAGGGGCATGTGCACTCCAACACGGCAGAGAATGGCAATATCCATACCCTGTGTGCATGGACGTACCACAATCTAAGAAGAAGGATATAATACGATATTCTGCCATCATCATCTAACTACTCGTGTGCAGTATAACCATCCAAGATACAAATTAATATGTTATCTCTATCAACAAAAGGAACAGAAATAACCTGCTTCATCATTATAAATCGATGATGGAAGTGCGGCACGGTTACCTTTAGCACCAGCAGCCAAGAGTAAAGCAGCTTCTCCCCATGCATTGCCAATACAGAGTGTGAAAATTGGAATTTTGACATACCTGCATTTAGTGAATACATATAAGATGGCATTGCAGAAGTATTGCTGGAATTGCTAGGATACATGCATATCTTTAGACACGATTAAGAACTGAGAATATCTTTCTGGATGAGGGAACAAGGCATTGACAATGGCTCTTAAAATAATGGAAGTCTTGAAAAACAGTTAACAATAGCATAGTGCAGCTAGCAAAACCTTGCACGCAAAAGACCTTTTTGATCCAAAGAATTTTCATAGAAAATTTAGAGAATCCTAATCCTTAAGAAATTTTCCTATGCTCGTTTGATTTGTAGGATTGTAATCCATATGGATTTCTCGATGGGCTTTCTCCACTCTATTTCATAGGAAAATTTCTGTTGACTCATACATCTTGGAAAAAATCTTATGACAAATAGGCAAGATGCCCGGTCAAAAACAAAAACTTAAGCAAGATGCATTCAATTGCAATCATATGGTTTTCCTACTCCTGCGTCTATGGAATTCTACAGATTAAAAAGTCCCTACCAATTGATGGATAAAACACTAATTGGACTATTCTACTATGTAACCTTAGAGAGCATGCAGTCAAACTTTCCTAACTTGGGGCAACCCGGTGCACGTAGCTCCCGGTTGCGCAGGGTCCGGGGAAGGGTCCGACCACTTTGGGTCTTTTGTATGCAGCCTTTCCCTACATTTCTACAAAGGCTGTTTTCAGGACTCGAACCCGTGACCTCATGGTCACAAGGCAACAGCTTCACCGATGCACCAACACAACTTTCCTAACTTTGAAGAACAAAATATGTAAATTATTGAGATTGTCGATATGAAAATAGTAACAGTATATTCACCATATTGAATCTCCCACACAAAAAATAACCATATTAAATGTGCCTGTGATAATATTCTTATAGCCTTTTAGAAACATTTCCATATAAATCAGTCGCCAAGGATGCGTCTTGGAGGTCGTCGTGTGTCCAAATCATTATATATTTGTGAAGCAGGGGAGTGCTGGTAACTTGCATAGCTTTGGCATGCACAGAGCCACAGATCATAACAATGGCTGAATATGTATGCACAGTTTGTCCCAAACAATTACCCTACATTAATAATCACGCAGAATGGGAGAAGTGAGCTAGTATTTGGTCCAAGAAAGATAGTGTTGGTCCATAACACAGTTCAAGTTGATCAGAGGGGAATTGGGTGCAATTGATGAGTTAGAAACAAGGAGTTGGGGGTTGTGACTCGATTAAGGTCTTAAGGGAGAGATAGTGTGATCATGCGCTAGTTAGGAGGGAGCATCAAGTGCCGTCTTATCCTCTTTTCTATGTCAACTCTAGGCTCTTGCACACTAGGGGTCAAGGTTAGATTATTTGGGGCTTGTTCCACCAGACACCAGTGACAACCAGTCCTCCACATCGAACAACCCTGCAGAGAACATGGGCAGAAATATGGAAGTGACGAAGATGAGGGTAAACTATGTGGGAAATAATCATAACGCTCTTCTACACTATGTTTTAACACTCCTATAAAATGTTCTTCATGAATAGTAAAGGACATTTGTGAGTAAGCCGAGCCAGACGCAGTTGTCGTTCCCCCACTGGCTCGAAAAAAGGGGACAAGTTGGAGAAATATTATTGTTGTTTGATGAAGGTTTGAATACAACAAATCTGCATGTGTTCACATCTGATATCATTTATTGCACGACACAGCGTAGAAAAAGTCCACCTGACTAATGGTTATAAAGGCAATGGCAAAATTGCTCTAGACTTCGTCTACAGTAACAGTAAGCTCATATTTGTGACTATCAATAATTCTATATGTAACCTAAAGGGCGATGGTTCCAAATTTTACCAATAAAATGCAATTAATGAGGTCCTGCAGTATTCATACCTTTAGCTTGTCAAAAACAACATTTGCACATTTCATATCAAGAAAAAACTAGCAGCTAGTATAGAAGTCATGATCGGTTAAAAAAGCACACAAAGCAACAACAAGAGGGATGCAATCTAGAGGAATTAGTTACAGAAAAAGGTACTCTCTCCGATCCAAAATAAGTGCCTTTGTTTTAGTTCAAACGAAAACCACGACACGTATTTTGGAACAAAGGGAGTACATGCGTAAAAAGAGGTGAGCATGGTGAAGAACGTAGGCAGGAATTGACCTCATAGCATCATATACAGCAAAAGCTTCTGTCTCGTAACCCAATTTCTCGCCATTCTAAATAAGGAGATAAATGTATTAGTGCAATCTGAAGACCTAAAATAGAACAAAATTCTGGTAGTACATTGGAGATTATCGAGTTGTTACAGATAATGTGCTGCAAGAAAAAAGAGAGCTTAACAAACTGTAGGTGAAAGATATAAGCAATTTTTCATTTTCTAGATCATTATAACTTCCGAAGTCTGACCTCTCTATGATCAATTTCAACAAAATATGCATAACTGCATGCTATCTGAATCATCCAACGACTAGTAAAAGAAGTTGAACGGGCTAACATATTATGCTAATCGGGTATTAAAGATCCACATACTCCACAGGCTACCCTCAATTGAGGTGCATTTCATACCTAATCAATAGCTGTCAAGGCTAGAAGGAGGTTTTGGAGACACGCTCATTTCTGTAGCAACAACCATATGTAGCAATAGGTGGAGCAGAAGCACCGACCTTGGTAGTGCCGGTGGAGTTGATGTACATGTAGATGGGCTTCTCCGCGTCCTCGTACTGAAGGTAGAGGAACTCGGCGAGCATGAGCTCCGTCACCGACGGCACGAGGCACATCCCCAGGTACACGATCCTGTTCTTGTAAAGGAACGAGGCCAAATCCGGCGGCGGCTGCTCAAACGCTGTTCCCCTCAGGAACGGGATAACCTGCCAAGCAAGAAGACGGTAATCAGTTTACCCAGCTGGATGAGACATGGTGCAGATTCAGCCAGGAAGCAGCGATCAAGTGCAGCTCCTCGTACCATCGCGACGACATCCCTGGTGCCGCGGCCACCGGCGGGTCCGGGTGGGGGTCAGGAAGCGCTGCTTGGGGTGGCGGCGACGAAGGCGGGGAGGCGGCGAGCGCGCGCGGACGGGCGGCGAGGCGGAGGCGGGAGGAGGGGAGGAGGGAGGGCGGTGGGAGGGGAGAAGAGGGCGCGGGCGTCGAGGGCGGCGACCGCCTCCATGGCGTGGCAGTTCGGGGGAGCGAGCTGAGCTGAGCTGAGGAGGAGCGGATAAGCCCCGGCAGTCGGGGGTTTGGTTCGGGCCGACGGCTACACTGGGCATGGAGAAAATCGGCTATTTGCCAGTTGCCACTATGAACATGCGGGTTCACAAAAATGTCATTCTTTTTTTTAAATACATCAATGACGTATCATATTTTTATAAAAAATAAAATATATATATAAAAGTTTGTCCTAATGCGAACAAAAGGCCAAACGCGAACATACGCCGACACCTAGGAGCCTATAAGCTAACTTTTCACAAAAACGGTGTATCGTATCATTTCTGTTGACACTCTTAATATGGGCTTTGCGAGTAGAGTACCATGCCATTTCCTCCCTTTTATTCGATTTTCTTTTATTTTTTTCATTTACACGCACATGAAAGGACTAGACTACCCCTGGCTTGTCCAACTTTATCTATTTTCGTTGCTTGGTGTGGTAGAAATGCTTCAACGCGAAGGCTACTCCAGTGACCCGGTTTTCCCCCTACGCTCACGCCTAGGGTTTTCATCCTCGCGGGCGATCTAATCGCCCCCGAGTCCCCACCACCATACCACGATCTGATCGACGATCTCTCCGGCCATTGCACCCGACTGCGCCGGATGGCTTCCCCTGACGCCAACTCATGACGAAGCGGCGGCGCCTCGGCCGCCAACCCCGTCTGGAGGATTTTTTCGACCAGTTAGATCTAAACGACGAGGAGTTTAATGATGTGGAGATTGATAAGGAGGATCCAGGCATCAAGGAAAGCATGAGGTGGCTGGCCCTGGCTAGGTTTCATACCGACAAAACTTTCTCTCCGGCGGCCTTCTACAAGGATATGAGGGCGGCCTGGAATCCGGCGCAACCAGTACGGTTTCGTCTGGTTGGCCCCAATAGATTCGTTGTCCAGGCCTCGTGCCTTGGGGATTGGGAGCGGATGATGAAGCAAGGGCCCTGGCTCTTTCGCAACATGGCGGTCCTTATGTGCTCATATGATGGTTTTACCAAAGCAGATGATGTAGTCTTTGATCACATGCCTATTTGGCTCTAGATACACAAGCTACCGGATCCCTACTGTAAACAGGGGGATCGCGGAGAGGCTCCTCAAGGGGTCTGGCGAAATCTTGGAGATGAGATTGAGCGGCACTACCCGTGGGGATTATGTTAGGGTTAGGGTTAACCATGAAATCAAACAGCCGCTTACAAAATTGGTGAGCTTTGTAAGAGCTCAAGAGAGACAAATTTACCTGCTCTGATATGAGAAGCTGGCTCGTTTTTGCAAATTATGTGGTCTAATTGGACATGATCATAAGGAGTGTGGTTTTGGTGTTCACGATCAGAAGAAACTTAAGTTTGGAGATTGGTTGTACGCGGATGGGCCTAGCCGCCCGCGTCCTGAGCAAAACCCTACCAGGGCTAGCGAGCCACGACATACGAAGAACAACGGTAGCCCAAGTGCTCCGTTGGTTCCTGGCGGTACGGGAGTTGATCCTGAGACCCTGGACACGGCCACGAGCCCTGTGAAGAACCTGGGGGTGAGCATGGAGGTTGATAGAGAAGCTAGGAAGAGACTTAATATGGACAACTCTGGTGATGTTGTTCTGAATACTACCAGTACCCCAAAGGCGATCTTGGCAATCACCGATGGCACTGATCAGGACCTAGGGGATAATGCCTCCCCTTCCAGCAGCACCTCTAGCAGTAAACGTGTTAAACTCAGTTTGATCCACGACACAAATGAGATATCGGCGGCTTCCCGTGAGGAAGACCGCCGGACACAATGAATACCATGTTCTGGAACTGCCGGGGGGGGGGGGGACCGCCGGACAGTTCGTGAGGTTTTGGCCCTCTCAAAAGCCAACAACCCCAAGCTAGTTTTCCTTTGTGAAACTAGGCAAGCATCAGTTAAGGTGGAGAAGTTGCGTTGGAGACTCGGTCTGAAAGGTTTCCATGGCATGGATAGTGATGGTAGAAGTGGTGGCTTGGCACTATTCTGGGATGAGTCTTTGTCTGTTACGGTTCTTGATTCTTGCAGTCGCTTTATTGATGTTAATGTGGTTGATGCTGGTTCAGGCACGTCATGGCGTGCCACATTTGTCTATGGAGAGCCTCGGGTAGAAAATCGATACCATATGTGGGAGCACCTGTGAAGGCTCAGGGTGAGTTCACGTTTGCCATGGATGGTGTGTGGTGATTTTAATGAGGCTTTATGGCAGCATGAGCACCTCTCGAGGACCATGCGCTCAGAGTCTCAGATGGTGGCATTTAGGGACTGCCTGGAGGTCTGCGAGCTGGAGGATCTTGGCTTCTCAGGCATCCCGTACACATACAATAATGGTCAGGACTCATTCCGCAATGTATAGGTTTGGTTGGATCGTGCATGTGCGGATGAAGCATGGAAAGATATGTTCCCGTTTGCAAAAGTGGTACACTTGGCCACTTCATGCTCTGATCACTGCCCTGTGGTGATTAGGATGGAGGGGATGCAAGACCAGCGGCGTCGGGCGTCATGCCCACGCTATGAAATTATGTGGGAGCGAGATCAAACCCTACCGGATGTGATCGCCGGGGCCTGGACCAAAAGGAAGCCCATGGGAGGCCTGGGTTCGGTGGCCCGGTCACTGAAGGAAACATTGAAGGATTTGAAGGTTTGGCGCAAGGAAAAATTTGGAAATGTGTTGAAGGAGATTGAAAGACTACGTTCGTAGTTGGAGGAGCTACAAAATTTGGGCGCGGACCGAGCTGAAATCCGGTCCAAGATGAACCAACTCGACGAGCTGTTGTATAGGGAGGAAATGTTTTGGCTCCAAAGATCATGAATCACTTGGTTGAAGGAGGGCGAACGCAATACCAAATACTTGCATCGTAGAGCGGTATGGCGAGCCCGCAGGAACCTTATTCAACGCTTACAGAAGCAGGACGGGACTTGGTGCAATGCTCCAACGGAGATGGAGAGGATGGCTGAATCCTACTTCAAGGAGATTTTCACTAAGGATTCAACACTTTCCCCGGATGAGGTTCTTGATTGTATAGTACCGAGGGTCACTTATGAGATGAATGATACGTTATGCAAGTCGTACTCTGATGAGGAAATTTCTAACGCCCTGTTCCAGATCGGCCCACTCAAAGCCTCGGGCTGTGACGGTTTGCCGGCCAGGTTTTTTCAGCGTAACTGGGCACTGTTGAAGGTGGAAATTGTTGATGCAGTCCGTGAGTTTTTTGTGACTGGTGTTATGCCTGAAGGAGTTAATGACACAACTATTGTGCTAATTCCGAAGGTCCCTCACCCTAAGGACCTGAAAGATTTTCGGCCAATAAGCTTGTGTAATGTCATCTACAAGATTGTATCGAAGTGTATGGTGAATATATTGCGGCCTATTTTGACAGAGCTTATTTCAAAAAACCAAAGCGCCTTCATTCCTGGGAGGCTTATTACTGACAATTCCATAATTGCTTTTGAGTATCTCCATCACATTCAGACTGCGAGAAACAATGCGCCAAGTCTATGTGCATACAAACTTGATTTATCTAAAGCCTATGACCGGGTGGATTGGTCTTTTTTGTAGAAAGCCCTGGCTAGATGGGGCTTTTCAGAGCTATGGATTTCTCGTGTTATGGCATGTGTGTCCTCGGTCAAGTATTCGGTGAAATTTAATGGCAAGTTATTGGAGTCCTTCTCCCCCTCTAGGGGACTCCGCCAAGGTGATCCCTTGTCCCCTTTCCTCTTCTTATTTGTTGCTGATGCCCTGTCTTTGTTGATGGAGAAGGCTGCAAGAGAGGACGGGCTCAAAGGTGTTACGATCTGTAGAGGTGCTCCGGAGATCACACATCTATTATTTGCCGATGAATCACTCTTGTTCTTCCATGCTACGCAACAACACACATTGTTGGTGAAAGGAGTGTTGAACATGTTTGCGGCGGCGACTGGACAATTGATAAACCCGTCGAAGTGTTCCATTCTATTCTCAGGCCATTGCCCATCTAATGTGGTACAAGAGATAAAGCTTACGTTGGAAATCTCACAGGAGGCCTTTGAACCCAAGTACTTGGGCCTGCCTGTGCCCGAGGGGAGAATGCATAAGGGGAACTTTGAGTCCACCCAGGAGCGTTTGAGGAAAATACTCGTTGACTGGAGCGAGCAATATATGTCCACGGGGAATAAAGAGATCCTTATCAAATCGGTTGCACAGGCCATCCCTGCATATGCTATGAGCGTATTTAAACTCCCCGCCTCGGTTTGTGATGATATCACACGTATGATACGCCAGTATCGGTGGGGAGTTGAGAACAGAAAGAAGAAGATGTCTTGGCTGAGTTGGGAAAAATTAAGATTACCTAAATCCATGGGAGGATTGGGTTTTAGAGACATGGGGGCGTTCAACCAGGCTTTACTCGCTAAACAAGCCTGGAGATTACTGGACAGACCCGATAGTTTATGTGCGCGTTTAATCAAGGCGAGATACTACCCCTCAAGCCAGCTTTTAGACATAGTGTTCTCGGGCACTGGCTCAGAAGTTTGGAAAGGAATCTTGCATGGTCTTGAGCTAATTAAAAAGGGTGTCATTTGGCGTGTCGGCAATGGTACGAAGATCCGCACTTGGCGTGACCCATGGCTCCCCCGACCTTACTCCTTCCAGCGAATCACCCCCAAGGGAAATTACCGCTTCAATAGAGTTTCGGATTTCCTGGACGGCAACTGTGCATGGCGGCAGGATCGCCTCAGCGAGTTCTTCTGGCCTATGGATGTTGACCAGATCCTGAAGATACGTGCATCGCCTCGCCAGAGGGATGACTTTTTGTCCTGGTATCCTGAGAAGAGTGGTTGCTTTACTGTGAGAAGTGCTTACAAACTAGCCACGCATGATCAGAATGTGGCAGCGGCCAATGGTGCGTCCAGCAGCGCCCTGGAGGGGAATCGTTCAGCCTGGAACCTCGTCTGGAAGGCTGCGGTTCCTCAAAAAATGAAGATACACGCATGGAGATGCATTACGGGGACGCTGGCGACTCAAAGATGCAAGGTTTATAGACATATTTCGACAAGCTCACCTGTCAGCTCTGTGGGATTGAGGAGGAAGACTCATTTCATGCCTTGGTCGTTTGTACTCATGCGAGAATTCTATGGACTAACATGAGGCATCGTTGGCCGATTCCGGGTGATGATCTTCTTTTATTTGATGGGAAGGAATGGTTTGCCTCCCTCTTGGCAAAATGCACGGTCTAGGTCCGGGATATGCTCATCATGTTGATCTGGAGGATCTGGCACCTACGCAATGAGCTGACACATGGGAAGGAAGTTCCACCAGTGTCGGCCACGGTCGAATATCTGGACAGCTACTACAAGTCAATCTCGATCGCTGGGAGCTGCTCAACGGAGGAAATCATCAAGGGCAAGATGCCACTTTCGGCTATTCATGTTCCTTGTCGGACTGACAAGCCACCCGACCCCTGGCCGGCGCCGTGCCAGGGAAGACTGGCGCTATCCGCCGACGGCTCGTTCATCAAGGACGACGGCTCAGCTGCAATCGGCATGGTACTCAGGAATGAGAAGGGAGAGGTCCTCATGGCGGCCTAGCTATCGTTTCATCTTCTATTGCAACGACCCGCTTGAGGCTGAACTACATGCGATAATGCAGGGCTTGGCCCTTGCAATCCAGCATTCTCATCTCCCGGTGGTGGTGCAAACGGACTCCTCGGAAGCGCTATCATGTCTGACTAATGGCGCACTTCTTCGCTCGGCCTACGGACAGATTGTCTTGGAGATCAAGGACCTGTTAGGTAGTAGGGAGTTTTTTCCACAAAAGATTTCTAGATTTAAGAATAGATTTGCTGATCAATTGGCTAAGTATAGCCACACCGAGTGTGCCACTGCTGTTTGGCTAGGCTCGTTCCACCTTGTATCGAGGACTTGTGGCCTCTTGACTGTAACTCTTTACCCATGCAATAAACTCCCTTTACCCTCGCAAAAAAAATGCTTCAACGCGGGCTCTCGCTACCGTAGCTCATCCACGCCTTCGCGCGCCTTCGAAGCTCGCCATTGCTTGCTCGCTCACGCTTGCGTCCGGCCAAAGCTCTCCTTTGCCTGTCCACCACAGTAATGTGTTGTCGCAGCACAGCCACACCTGCACCTGTGGTCGCAGCTCACCCACGCCTAAGCTCACTGTTGTAGCTCTCAAGCTACATGCTGGAGGAGTGGCGGAGGCGGCGACCAACAGCAACACCAGTGTCCAGTGGCACGACGGGCGGCGGCAGCTGGACCCTTTTGGAGGTTCTTGGAGGAAGGAGGAGAAGACGTTTAGATGTGTGCTAGTGCTGAAGATGGATTGCAATTCACACTTGTTCACGGATTGTAATTTTGGCAATTACATCAAGAATAGCAGTCATGTTTAATTTCACATCCAGTATAAGTTTGCTGGATTCGCGGTAGCTTATTCCAACACCAAGGAAATGGAGTTAGCTGGAAGTGGCAAAAACCATTATTATCACACCTCCAAAATAAATTACTAGAGCAAACAGGAATGAAGAGTAAACGTTCATTGACTCATTTTCATATGGAATATGCAGGGGAATGAAGGAATACTTTGTCACTATTTCAGATCTTCCAACCCGGTCACTTCATGTTGCATAAACAATGGATATTGTCTTAGTACAATTAAGTAGCAGCTCATAATTATTTTCCAGTTTTCTAAGATTCCTTGCACCATACCAAGCTCGCATGTAGAGTTGAAAGGATTGATACGGTCGACTAAGGGGGGGGGTGAATAGGAGACTACAAATTTTATTTTTTCTTGTCAATTTTAAGGTTTAGCGGATAAATAAGGTTCACTAAATGTGCAACTAGGTGATCACAACCTATATGACAAGCAAGCTTAAAGCTAAATATGCTAGGAAACAAACTAATTAGCAAGCCAACAAGCAAACAAAGCAAAGTAAAGTGCCGGAAATGATTAACCACAAGTGAGACGAGGACGTGAATTTTATCCCAAAGTTCACTCTTCCTTGGGGAAGAGCTACTCTTTATTTAGAGCGGTGCCAGAGCCAAAGCTTGTGGAACGCCACCAAAGGCTCACCGTAATATCTAGTCACCCCCAACGGATGAGCCTTGAATCACTCGGGATTGGTCTTGAAGGCGGCCACCACACATATACAAACTTCTCTGGAGCACACCACAAGTAAGGAAGCTTCCGGAGGAACCTCTAATAGCCTACGAGCATAACCTCCAAGAGTAACAGGTCAATGGTGGAAGAATATTGCGGGGAACACGATTTGGTTTGGTCAAAGTGTAGACTGTGTCTTGCTCTCCAAATTCCCAAAGTTTCAACAAGTTTGGGTGGGGGGTTGAGAGTATTGAGCAAAATGGAGTGCAGCAATGGTGGAGTTCGACAAGACATTAGGGTTAGGGATGAAGGAGGAAGAAGGGGGCTTTTATTGTGTTCTTGGCTGGGTGGGGGTTTCTGCCCGTTGGACCCGGGCGCACGGGCTAAGTCAGCCCCGTGCGCACAGGGCACTCAGGGAGTTACGCAACACCCCATACGCACGGGGATTAAAAGACCCCGTGTGCACGGGGTACCCAGAAAGTTACGCAGTACCCCATGCGCACGGGGGTCAAAAGACCCCATGCGCACGGGGTATCCAGAACATTTCTGTTGCAACTTTCTGGATACCACAACCAGCACACTAATGGATATATGGTGGTAGGAGTAGAAAGGCTGGTGTATATGGTTTTAAAGATGGCATTCCCACACGACATAAATCCACAACGACCCCTCTTAGTAGTACGTTTTTTCCTACGACTCAAATCGAACCAAGCCAAAACATTCGAGTCGCCAGTAAACCACGCCTTTGATCTTTTGAATTGGGGGGGGGGGGTCGCATACCTCCATCAAGGAAACTTGGAACCACTATCCCGAGATAAACTTTAGCAACTGATATTAGTTTTACTGACCATATTGTCATCACACCAAATTATAATTTAAGTGACACTTGCACTTTCAATCTCCCCCTTTTTGGTGCATTGATGACAACATGGTTAGGACATGGCATCAAAGATAATTCTTGAGCAAATAGCCATGCGATAATGGTTGATTGCAGGAGTTCCCCCTATATGTGTGCAAGGAAAAAATATATGCTTGAGTATGCATCAAACACACACATATGAGGCTCCCCCTAGATCAATATTGTCAAGGCATGTGATCCACAAAATAAACCTAAATGGTGCCTAGATCACATGCAGAAGTGTGGTGAGCAAGTAGAGTGAGACAACATAATAATAGCGTGATCATATAACACAAGATAGACCAAGCATAAGCATAGATATGATCCATAAGATAAATAATCTCACGAACTAATAAAAAGTAGCTCACAACCACACCACTGAAAGCAAATAAGAGTATCTTGATACGTCTCCAGCGTATCTACTTTTCCTAACGCATTTCCTCTTGTTTTGGACTCTAATTTGCATGATTTGAATGAAACTAACCTCGGACTGACGCTGTTTTCAGCAGAACTACCATGGTATTGTTTTTGTGCAGAAATAAAAGTTCTCGGAATGGAACAAAACTTTGCGAGGTTTTGTTATATCAATAATAAGAATTTCTGGAGCCAACACCTGCCGGAGAGGGGCACCTGGGTGGGCACAACCCACCAGGGCGTGCTCCCCTCTCCTGGCGTGCCCAGGTGGGTTGTCCCCACCTGGTGGGCCCGCAGACCCTGATTCCAACGCTATAAAATCCTATTTTTGGAGAAAAAAATCAAGGAGAAAGAATTATCGCGATCCACGAGACGGAGCCGCCGCCAAGCCTTGTTCTTCCTTGGGAGGGTAGATCTAGAGTCCGTTTGGGGCTCCGGAGAGGGGGATCTTCGTTCTTCGTCATCACCAACCCTTCTCCATCGCCAATTCCATGATGCTCCCCACCGGGAGTGAGTAATTCCTTCATAGGCTCGTTGGTTGATGAGGAGTTGGATGAGATTCATCATGTGATCGAGTTAGTTTTGTTAGTGCTTGATCCCTAGTATCCACTATGTTCTTAGGATGTTGCTATGACTTTGCTATGCTTAATGCTTGTCACTTTGGGCCCGGGTGCCATGAAGTCAGATATGAACCGTTTATGTTATCATCATTATATCCATGTTTGAGATCCGATCTTGCAAGTTATAGTCACCTACTATGTGTTATGATCCGGCAACCCCGGAGTGACAACAACCGGGCCCACTCCCGGTGATGACCGTAGTTTGAGGAGTTCATGTATTCACTATGTGTTAATGCTTTGTTCCGGTTCTATATTAAAAGGAGGCCTTAATATCCCTTAGTTTCCAGTATGGACCTCGCTGCCACGGGAGGGTAGGACAAAGATGTCATGCAAGTTCTTTTAATAAAGCACGTATGACTATTTACGGAATACATGCCTACATTATATCGATGAACTGGAGCTAGTGTCGTATCGCGCTAGGTTATAACTTTCTCATGATGAATATCATCCAACAAGTCACTGATCCAATGCCTATGAATTTATCCTATATTGTATTCGCTAAGTTACTATTGCTACTGTCACTATTACACTTGCTACAAAATTACTGCTATCACTGTTACCGTTACAGTTACTACTGTCACTACTATCAAAACTATCATATTACTTTGCTACTGATTACTTGTTGCAGATAATTAATCTCTAGGCGTGGTTGAATTGACAACTTAGCTGCTAATACCTTCAAATATTCTCTGGCTCCCCTTGTGTTGAATCTATAAATTTGGGTTGAATACTCTACCCTCGAAAACTATTGCGATCCCCTATACTTGTGGGTTATCAAGACCTTTTTCTAGCGCCGTTGCCGGGGAGCATATATATATTTGTTGATTCACTTGGTATTATTATCATATTATCACTATGAAGAATCTGAAGGATGCTAATACTAAGATACTTCCCTCAAGGATGAGGGGAGGTAAGGAACTGTCATCCAGTTCTGCTTTAGATTCACCTTCTGTTATGAGTAAACTTGCAACACCACCACATGCTATTAATTCTGATATGTCACAAGTTATTGTTGATGCTACTTCTGCTATGGATAATGCTTATGATGATGCTAGTACCTTGCTTGATAATGATGATGTGCCACTTGGTGATTTTCTTGATGCACAGATTGCCAGAGTAATACAACTGATGTTGTTGAATCTGATGATGAGCTTGAAACTGAATCTCCTGAAACACCTGCTAGAACTAGCCTTCCTAGATATGAAATTCCTAAGGTACTGGAAGGTTATGTTATGAATGAAGAGACAACTAGAGATATACTTGCTTGTAAGGATAACGATGATCTAGAGAAATTATTATGCAAGCATAAAGAAAAATCTTCGAATGCTAGAATGAAATGTGATCCTAAGTTTGCTACTTCACCTATCTTTATTGATGATAAGGATTATGAATTCTCTGTCGACCCAGAGTTAATTACTTTGGTTGAATCTGATCCTTTCCATGGCTATGAAACTGGAACTGTTGTGGCACATCTTACTAAGTTGAATGATATAGCCACCCTTTTTACTCATGATGAGAAAACTTGCTATTACTTTATTCTCAAATTATCTCCGTTCTCATTAAAGGGTGATGCTAAAGCTTGGTACAATACTCTTGTTCCTGGTTGTGTGCGTAGTCCCCAGGATATGATTTATTACTTCTCTGAAAAATATTTTCCTGCTCATAAGAAACAAGCTGCCTTACAGGAAATATTTAACTTTGTGGAAACTAAAGAAGAGAGTCTCCCACAAGCTTGGGGGAGGCTTTGCCAGTTACTTAATGATTTGCCTGATCATCCTCTTAAGAAAAATGAAATACTTGATATCTTCTATAATGGACTAACCGATGCTTCTAGGGATTTCCTAGATTATTGTGCGGGTTGTGTTTTCAGGGAAAGCACTGTTGGACAAGCTGAAGAATTATTGAATAACATATTGAAAAATTATGATGATTGGACTCTTCCTGAACCACCGGCTAAACGCACTTCGAAGAAGAGGGGTATATTATATCTCAGTCCTGAAGATATGCAAGAGGCGAAGAAATCTATGAAGGAAAAAGGTATTAAAGTTGAAGATGTTAAAAATTTACCTCCTATTGAAGAAATACATGGGCTTAATACACCACCACTGCCTAAGGTGGTAGAGGTAAATTCTCTTATGAAGTTCAATGATAATGACAATCCTCACAATATGCATCCTAGTCAATGCCTTTATGAGTCTGAAAACTATATTGGAAAACAAGATCACTTCAATGCAAATGTTATGAAACAATTGAAATATAATTCTGATATGAATGCTCGCTTGAGTGACTTGTTATTTAGAATATCAAATGATGTTAGAGGTGTTGGAAAACATGCTTCTATGGTTCAAACCCAGTTAGAACAAGTTGCTAAATCACAAAGAGAATTGCTTGATGAAACGAATCATAATATGCATGACTTTCTTTGTTAGAGTTGCAACTAGAGGAGGTAAAATGACTCAGGAACCACTTTATCCTGAGGGACACCCAAAAAGAATTGAACAAGACTCACAAAGAAATAACACTAGTGCACCTAGTCCTTCTAAAAAGAAAAAGAAGAAAAATGATAGGACTTTGCATACTTCTAATGAACCTGAAATAGAAAAACCTCCTGATAATGAAAATGAAACTTCTATCTCAGATGTTGAAACTCAATCTGGTAATGAACACTCACCTAGTGATAATGAAAAGGATAATGATGAGGTTCATGAAGACACTCAACCAAACAATGAAAAAGAACCAGATAATGATGTTGAGATAGAACCTCATGTTGATCTTGATAACCCACAACTTAAGAATAAAAGATATGATAAAAGAAACTTTGTTGCTAGAAAACACAGTAAAGAAAGAGAGCCGTGGGTTCAAAAACCTATGCCTTTTCCACCCAAGTCAATTAAAAAGAAAGATGATGAAGAATTTGAACGCTTTGCTGAAATGCCGAGGCCAGTCTTTTTGCATATTCGGTTGACTGATATCCTTAAAATGCCTCTTTATGCAAAGTATATGAAAGGCATCATCACTAAGAAGAGAAAAATACCGGAAGCTGAAATCTCCACTATGCTTGCTAATTATACTTTTAAAGATGGAGTACCTAAAAAACTTGGAGATCCGGGAATACCAACTATACCTTTCTCTATCAAAAAGAATTATGTGAAAACTGCTTTGTGTGATCTAGGAGCTGGTGTTAGTGTTATGCCTTTCTCTTTATATAAAAGACTTGACTGAATAAACTCACACCTACTGAAATATCTTTGCAAATGGCTGACAAATCAACTGCCATACCTATCGGTATCTGTGAGGATGTGCCCGTTGTTGTTGCTAATGTTACTATCTTGATTGACTTTGTTATACTTGAGATGCCCGAGGATGACAACATGTCGATTATCCTTGGTAGACCCTTCTTGAATACTGCAGGGGCTGTTATTGATTGCAATAAAAGCAAGGTCACTTTTCATATCAATGGTAATGAGCATACGGTGCACTTTCCGAAGAAACAATTCCAAGTGAATGGTATTAATGTTATCAAAAAATCTCCGACAATCACTATTGGAAGTTCTCAAATACCTCTACCTACTATCAAAAAGAAATATGAAATGCTTATTATTGGGGAAATGCATATCCCCATTGAGGTAACTTAGTGATTTACGAAAGTTCTCCGGTTTCATGCTAATCGAAAGTGGTTGTTAATAAGACCTAATAACCTTATTAATGGATCATTTTTGAACGGTATGAAGTTGATGAATTTAGTAAGCACTACCTTCTGTCCCTACCTTTTGTTTTATGTTTTTATTAGTTAAATAAAATAAAATGCCATGTTTTGTCTGTTTTCTGAATTTCCCGTGCAATAAAAAATGACCCAAAAATAAACATTCTCAGAATGCCCTGAAAATTTTATACGATTTTTTCTGAACATTTCTGAATTTCTGGTGCAAATAATATCAGAGGGAGGTGCACCAGGTGGGCACAACCCACCACCCAGGCACGCCCCGGTGGGTTGTGGTCCCCATGTGGGCCCCCTCACTTACCTCTTCATCCCACATCATCACTTACCTCCAGAAAAAAATCTCCATTGCTCTCTCTCCCGTGTTTTTACTCTCAAACCCGCAGATTTCAATCTCTTTACTCGAAGCTCCGTTTCCGAAACGGTTTCAGGGGATTGTTGCTTGGTATGTGACTCCACCGTTTGTCCAATTAGTTTTTGTTTTAGTGGTTTATATTTTGAATAATTAGTCACTCTTGGTGATGTTGTAGATGAGATTGCATGTTGAATTCTTAGTGTTCTAAGTAGTTTGAATGCTTGCTATGGCCTCTATGTATCCCTATGAGTAGTTGCTATCAATTTTATAAAGTTTTTTTGATAAATTTTTGTCACCCCCAAATTTTTTTATTTTCAAAAAATTGTACGCAGACATGAATATCTTTAGGAAGTTTGGCTCTAAGAAGAACTCCAAGGGTGTTATTGGGGAGTCTTCTGACAGTGATCTCCACCCTCGGAGGTTGGCAGAGGTACGGCCGTGCGAATGGCCGCACACCCCGTTCCTGGAAGAGGCTGGAATTCTTTTGGAGTTCACACAGTATGTTACTAATGCCGGCCTCACCGACTTCATCACAGATGAGTGTGACCAGCACCAAATCCTCACAAACATCTTTGTTTAGAGTTTTACTTTCCTGCCTAGAAATAATCCTCCTAAAGTGAGCTTTGATTTATATGCTGAAAACCATCAGATACCACTTACTGAATTTTGCGACATATGTCTGATCCCTTCTGATGGGAGCTTGGCCGAGCCTAGACCGGCTGGGTTTGAGGACTTTTATCGCATTTTGGCAGTGGGAGATGAGAGAGGGGTGTCATCCACTATGGCTGCTAGCATACACTTTCCTGTCGTACATTATTTTGCTTTATTTGTTGCTAAGTGCTTGCTTGCCAGAAAGAAAGTAGGTGCGCTCAGCACACCAGACTTTGTTGTTTTACGCCGAGCACTAGAGGGCGACAACACTCATAGCTTGGGAGCTATTGTGGCTCGTCGCCTCCATCTTAATAAATACCAGGGTGAAATACATGGTGGGATTTTTGCTACTCATTTGGCGGCTCACTTTAATGTTGAAATACGCCATCATGATTACCCTCTGACCAAGGTTTACCTAGACCGGGCAGCCATGGAACACCATCATTTTCTTGCACGAGATTATCCTAACATCCCCATTCCTTATAACCTGGTCTTTAGTGTTAAAACTCGTGATATTATTCCCCTGCCTGCACCTGTTTTGTTTGGTTCTATTGCCAGGGGCGGATATAGGATTATGCCTGTAGACATCATCGCCTACCGGAACGCTCAGGCTGTTGCGAAGGCAGCACAGGAGGAGCCTCAGCAGTGGGACGAGTGGATGCCCGCTCCTTCACATCCCTACTACCCTCCAAGCTACTGATCGACTACCAAGTTAGGCCAAAAGCCTTAGCTTGGGGGAGTACATGTTCTCACCGACGTTATATTAATGTTCCCACATATCATTCCATTTGTCGGTGTTCACACTTTTTCATTGTATCATCCATGCTTAGATTTATTTTCTTGCTTTCTTCTTGTGTGTTTGAAAAACTTTAGAAAAAACAAAAAAATAGTTGTAGTAATTTACTTTCTATGCATGCTTAGTAGTAGTATTAAAAAGAAAACCCAAAAAGATTTCCTTGTTCTTCTTTTGCTTGTTGGGAGCTTTCCCATGTAAATAGTTTTTCTCGTTTTTGCTTTTCCCTTTTATTTGCTTGATGAAGAAAACCAAAAACTCCAAAAATATTTCAGTGTGTTTCTCTGAATTTCTTTTCTTTTTATTCGAGTTGTACCGAGGAGAAGACCACGATGAAAATGTTGAGTGGCTCTCATATGAATAATTGTTGAACTAATAAAGAGCACATTTTACCTTGTCTTCTCCTGTTGAATAAAATGTTTGCCGATTCCAGCTTAGTCCATGGCACTCTTACACTATTATCATTTTCACATCGTTCAGTCGTGCAAGTGAAAGGCAATAATGATGATATTCGATGAACTGGCCGTGGCAGAGAGAAACTGGTATGAACTCGACTTGTTCTGTTTGTGTAAATAAGTTTAACCTAGTATGCATGATTCAACCCATTATGATTAAACATGTTTGCAATGACAATTAGAGATTATAGTTTATCATGCCATGCATAAGTAGCTGGGAGTTAATAATGATTTATCTTGGATATCAACATAGCGTTAAAACGATTGTGATGTAGTATGATGATATGGTATCCTCCTATGAATGTTCGAGTGGCTTGACTTGGCACATGTTCATGCATATAGTTGAATCAAAACCAACATAGCCTCTATGATATTTATGTTCATGGTGTTCATATCCTACTTATGCTAGTGTCCAATGTTACTTATGCATAATGCATGGTTATGATCGTTGTTGCTCTCTAGTTGGCCGCTTCTCAATCTAATTGCTAGCCTTCGCCTGTACTATGTGGGAATTCTGCTTGTACATCAAAAACCTTGAACCCAAAGTTATTCCAGATGAGTCCACCATACCTACCTATATACGGTATTACCCTGCCGCCCTAAGTAAATTTGCATGTGCCACCTCTAGAAACTTCTAAAAATTATCCTTTTCGTGTGCCTGGATCATTCATGGAACGACAAGAGGTGGTCGGTATCTTCCATGCTAAGCGGTTTATTCTCAGGTCGAGTGTTTATTCACTCGCCATCGCACGAGAAAAGGGCGATAATAGGGATGCCCAGTCCCAAACTTCAAACATTAAAAAGAGTTAATCTCTTAAATAATCAAACAAAAACTCCCAATGGAGTCAAAACCTTTACTTTTATCGCTTGGGAACCGCCACTAGCATGCTTAGCATGGAAGATATTGATAACTGATGGTCGTGAAGTAAATGAAAAGGGTGCATGTCTCAAAATATCATTTACCTCTGTTTTAAAACTTGAGCTCTCGCACCTCTGCAAATCACTGCTTCCCTCTGCGAAGGGACTATCTATTTACTTCTATGTTGTGTCATCACCTTCTAAAACAAGCACTAGAACCTGAGAGCACAGCTGTCATGATTTATGCATTGTGTGTAGCTAATGTTGGGTGCATCATGACTAGATATTTTCTACCCTGAATTACAATGTTTAGTCGCTGCTTGAACTTTGGAGGTGCTCTGCATTTATGTTTTACGGTCTCAGAAAGGTCTAGCGAGATACCACTATTGTCATATTATATCTTGGTTTTTTTGACAACGTGTTGCTATCTGAGATATCTTATTATTGCTCGCTAGCTGATTATGTCAATGATATGAGTCATTATAACCTTTAAGAGTTATTGTCGACATGGTTAGTTATAATGTTGGCTGAAAACCTGGGTGTTGTTTAAGCTTATTTATGCAAACAAGAGCAAAAGAGTTCGTAAAAGTTTTTCTTTTTCACTCTCGGTTTATCAACTGAATTGCTTGAGGACAGTAAAAGATTTAAGCTTGGGGGAGTTGATACGTCTCCAATGTATCTACTTTTCCTAACGCTTTTCCTCTTGTTTTGGACTCTAATTTGCATTATTTGAATGAAATTAACCCCACACTGACGTTGTTTTCAGCAAAACTACCATGGTGTTGTTTTTGTGTAGAAATAAAAGTTCTCAGAATAGAACGAAACTTTGCGAGGATTTTTTATATCAATAATAAGAATTTCTGGAGCCAAGACCTGTCGGAGAGGGGCGCTTGGGTGGGCACAACCCACCAGAGCGCCCCCCCCTCTCCTGGCGCGCCCAGGTGGGTTGTCCCCAACTGGTGGCCCCGCAGACCCTGATTCCAACGCTATAAAATCCTATTTTTGGAGAAAAAAATCAAGGAGAAAGAATTATCGCGATCCACGAGACAGAGCCGCCGCCAAGCCCTGTTCTTCCTCGGGAGGGCAGATCTGGAGTCCGTTTAGGGCTCGGGAGAGGGGGGTCTTCGTTCTTCGTCATCACCAACCCTTCTGCATCGCCAATTCCATGATGCTCCCCATGGGGAGTGAGTAATTCCTTCGTAGGCTCACTAGTCGGTGAGGAGTTGGATGAGATTCATCATGTGATCGAGTTAGTTTTGTTAGGGCTTGATCCCTAGTGTCCACTATGTTCTTAGATCGATGTTGCTATGACTTTGCTATACTTAATTCTTGTCACTTTGGGCCTGGGTGCCATGAACTCAGATCTGAACCATTTATATTATCATCATTATATCCATGTTTGAGATCCGATCTTGCAAGTTATAGTCACCTACTACGTGTTATGATCCGGCAACCCCGGAGTGACAATAACCAGGCCCACTCTCAGTGATGACCGTAGTTTGAGGAGTTCATGTATTCACTATGTGTTAATGCTTTGTTCCGGTTATCTATTAAAAGGAGGCCTTAATATCCCTTAGTTTCCAGTATGGACCCCGCTGCCACGGGAGGATAGGACAAAAGATGTCATGCAAGTTCTTTTAATAAAGCACGTATGATTATTTACAGATCACATGCCTACATTATATCGATGAACTAGAGCTAGTGTCGTATCGCCCTAGGTTATAACTCTCTCATGATGAATATCATCCAACAAGTCGCTAATCCAATACCTACGAATTTATCCTATATTATTTTCGCTAAGTTACTACTGCTACTGTCATTGTTACACTTGCTACAAAATTACTGCTATCACTGTTACCGTTACTGTTAGTACTATCACTACTATGAAAGCTATCACATTACTTTGCTACTGATTACTAGCTGCAGATAATTAATCTCTAGGTGTGGTTGAATTGACAACTCAGCTTCTAATACCTTCAAATATTCTTTGGCTCCCCTTGTGTCGAATCTATAAATTTGGGTTGAATACTCTACCCTCGAAAACTGTTGTGATGCCCTATACTTGTGGGTTATCATATCTCAAGCCAATTAAACACACCCAACAAAGCAATAACCACGAGCCTTGATCTCAACACAGAAACTCTAAAAACACCACTAGACAAGAGGAGGCTGATACGTCTCCAACGTGTCCATAATTTTTTATTGTTCTATTCTTTTATATTATCATTCTTGGATGTTTTACAATCATTTTATAACAACTTTATATCATTTTTGGGACTAACCTATTGACATAGTGCCCAGTCAGTTGCTACTTTTTGCTTGTTTTTTACTTCACAAAATATCCCTATCAAACGGAGTCCAAACACAACGAAACTTTTTGGAGATTTCTTTTGGACCAGAAGACAACTTGGGAGCCAAGGAAGCACCTGGGGAGGCCCGTGGGGCCCACAAGACACCAGGGTGCGCCAGAGGCCCCTGGCATGCCATGATGGGTTCTGGGGCCCACAGGGGTCTCCTCCACCGCCTCTCAGCTCTATGAATACCCAAATATTCCAAAAACCCTAGGGGAGTCGACGAAACACAATTCCAGCCGCCGCAGGTTTCAGAACCACAAGATCCAATCTAGAGCCCTATTCCAGCACCTTGCCGGAGGGGAACACAATCACGAAGGGGTTCATCATCCTGATTGGTGCTCCTTCGATGATGCGTGAGTAGTTCACCATAGACCTATGGAGCCGTAGGCAGTAGCTAAATGGCATCTTCTCTTTTTTTGATTCTCAATACAATGGTCTCTTGGAGATCTATTTGATGTAATGACTTTTTGCGGTGTGTTTGTTGGGATCCGATGAAGTTCGAGTTTATGATCAGATTTTTATCCATGAATATTATTTAAGTCTTCTTTGATCTCTTATATGCATGATTATTTATAGCCTGGTATTTCTTCTCCGAATCTTTGGTTTAGTTAGGCCAACTAGGTTGATTTTTCTTGTAATGGGAAGAGGTGCTTTGCGATGGTTTCGATCTTGCGGTGTCCTCACTCAGTGATAGAAGGGGTAGTGAGGCACGCATGTATCGTTGCTATTAAGGATAAAAAGATGGGATCTATTCCTACATGAATATATCTTGTCTACATCATGTCATCGTTCTTATTGCATTACTCCGTTTCTCCATGAACTTAATATACTAGATGCATGTTGGATAGCGGTCGATGTGTGGAGTAATAGTAGTAGATGCAGGTAGGAGTCGGTCCACTAATCTTGGACGCGATGCCTATATTCATGATCATTGCCTTGGATATCGTCATACTTATTTGTTTTTCTATCAATTGCCCAATAGTAATTTGTTTACCCACTGTGTGTTATTTTCTCGAGAGCAGCCACTAGTGAAATCTACGGCCCCGGGGTCTATCTTTTATCATATTTGCTTTCCGATCTATCTTTTGCCGTCTTTGTTTTCAGATCTATTATTCCAAAAACCCAAAAATACCTAGCTGCACTTTTTCTTTACTTACTTTTTTGTGTTTTATTCGGATCTATTTATCCAAACTCAAACAAATTTATCTATCTTTTTATGGAGGAGGGATTGACAACCCCTCTTACGCATAGGGTTGCAAGTATTTGTTCTTTGTGTGCAGGTACTATTTACATAGTGTTGCTTGGTTCTCCTACTAGATTGATACCTTGGTTTCACAATTGAGGGAAATACTTACCGTAGTTGTGCTGCATCATCCCTTCCTCTTTGGAGAAATACCGACGCAGTCTCTAGCCACGTTAGGGGCGCGCTTGAGGCATCATCATCATCAAAGTGCCACCTTGCCATCGGAAAAGAACGAGTTGTGGCCACACTGTCATTGTCCTCGGACCCTGGGCCAACCTCCTCTCCAGCTGCAGCATGCTCGGCCTTCTTTTGACACCTCTCAAGCTTACCCCTGTTGGTCTCCTTGATCTGACGGCGCTGAATGGACTGACACATCTTAAACAAATTGCTCATGGTCTTGAACAGAGACTTCTTCTCCCCTCTGGTGAAACTAGCCTAAGACACCACTTTCTTGCCCTTACCACGAGGAACCGGGCAGTGGTGGACATGCCAATAGTGTACGTGGCCCGCTCTTCGGTCCTAGGATTGCGCCCCTACTTAGGAGGCACATACGGAGCAGGAGCGTCAAGGGTCCAGTTTACTGAGGGATGTACTTAGCTAGGCAGACAGACTCAATCAAAGCCTGGATGAATGGCGCATAGAACAAGGACTTGTTTTCTTGCACACAATGACAAAACTCGTAGAACAAGAAATCCAGAACATCCACCTTCTTCTTCTCATGCAAATACACAAACACATCCAACATGGAACTCCTCAAGTTATGTGAGTCACATGCCTTATGTGTGAGAGTCTACCTCAGGATATGTCGCATAGTATCATAGACATGCAAAAGATCCTTGATCGAACCGGTGATAAAGGACTTCTCTTGCTTATAAGCAAATGCAATCTCATCTTTGTGGCGCTGCCCACTTTCATTAACATGGCCAAACTCATCATTCTCTGCCTCTCCTTCAAAGAACCGATATGGAGTAATCTTAGAGAACTTGGCCATAGTGGCAGAGCACCGATGCATCCCAGACATCCAGGTGAGGGTGCGAGCAGAGTCATTAGAGAAGAACGTAGTAGCAAAGAACTTCATCACTGACACGTCTTCAACGTATCTATAATTTATGAAGTATTCGTGCTAATATATTATCATTCTTGGACGTTTTACAATCATTTTATAGTAACTTTATATCATTTTTTGGGACTAGCCTATTCAACCCAAAGGCTCAAAGGTTGCTTGTTGTTTTTGCTTGTTTTTTACATCGCAGAAATCAATATCAAAGGGAGTCCAAACACCGTGAAACTTTTGGAGATTTTTATGGACCGTAACACCTGTGATGAGCGGAGAAGCACACAGGGGTGCCCGAAGGGGCATAACCCACCAGGGCACGCCTGGGGGCCCAAGCGCTCCCAGATGGGTTGTGCCCACCTCGGTGGGCTCCCGCACCCCCTCTTTACCTTATAAATTCACAAATATTCCAAAAACCCTCGGGGTTAACCTAGATCAAGTTCACGCCGCAAGGCCTCAGAGCCACCAAAACTAATCTAGACCCTGCTCCCAAGACTCGTCGGAGGGGGGAATCATCTCCGGTGGCCATCTTCATCATCCCAGCGGCCACCATGATGAGGAGGGAGTAGTCCACCCTCGGGGCTGAGGGTTTGTACAAGTAGCTATGTTTTTAATCTCTCTCTCTCTCGTGTTCTTGAGATGTCACGATCTTGATGTATCGCGGGCTTTGTTAATAACTTAATATAGTCGGATCATATGGTGTTTTCCCCTCTCTATCTTGTTGTGATGAATTGAGTTTTTCCCTTTGAGATTTCTTTGTTATTGGATTGAATACTTTTATGGATTTGAGAACACTTGATATATGTCTTGCAATTGAATACTCGTGGTGACAATGGGGTATCGTATTGATTCACTTGATATATGTTTTGGCACTCAACTCGCGGATTCTTGAGGTGACATTGGGGTAATCTATGCATAGGGGTCGATGCACGTTCTTGTCTTTATTTCTCCGGTAGAAATCTTGGGGCACACTTTGAAGTTCTTTATGTTGGATTGAGTATTATGAATATCAATTTGCTTTGGTGTTATTTTAGTACGAACTCTAGGATAGATCGAACGGAAAGAATAGCTTTGTGTTATTTTAGTACGAACTCTTGAATAGATCGAATTGAAAGAATAGCTTTGAGGTGGTTTCATACCCTACAAACAATTTATTCTTATGCTCTCCGCTAGATAGGAACTTTGGAGTGATTCTTCGTTGCACTTTGAGGGGTGGTTATATGATCCAATTATATTAGCATTGTTGAGAGGTTGGACTAGTGAAAGTACGGACCCCAGGCCTCATTTTCAAGCATTGCAATACTTTTTTTATGCCCGTTTACTATTTGCTACCTTGCTATTTTTATTTATTTAGATTATAAATATATATTTCTACCATCAATATTACACTTTCATCACCATCTCTTCGCCGAACTTGTGCACCTATACAATTTGCCATTGTATTGGGTGTGTTGGGGACACAAGAGATTTCTTGTATTTGGTTGCAGGGTCGTTTGAGAGAGACCATCTTCATCCTACACCTCTCACGTATTGATAAACCTTAGGTCATCCACTTGAGGGAAAATTGCTACTGTCCTACAAAACTCTGCGCTTGGAGGCCCAACACGTGTCTACAAGAATAAAGTTGCGTAGTAGAGATCAAGCTCTTTTCTGGCGCTGTTGCCGGGGAGGTGAGTGCATGAAGGTATATCTTTAGATCTTGCAATTGAATCTTTTAGTTTCTTGTTTCATCACTAGTTTGGTTTATAAAATAAAACTACATAAAAATGGAATTGAGGTTGCATCATATTATTGATCATCTTTATCATATCTTTCTTGAAAATGATGGTTCGGAAAATTGTGCTCAATTGATATAAGAAGTCAATAAAATGTTTGGCACAAAATATTTGAATGATGAGCATGATTGCAATGTTGTTAGTATGAATTCTTTGAATATCCATGATGCTAATTGAAGGAAATATGCCCTAGAGGCAATAATAAAGTTATTATTTATTTCCTTATTTTCATGATAAATTTTTATTATTCATTCTAGAATTGTATTAACCGGAAACATGATACATGTGTGAATACATAGACAAACAGAGTGTCACTAGTATGCCTCTACTAGACTAGCTCGTTGATCAAAGATGGTTATGTTTCCTAGCCATGGACAAAGAGTTTTCATTTGATTAACGGGATCACATCATTAGGAGAATGATGTGATTGACTTGACCCATTCCGTTAGCTTAGCACTTGATCGTTTAGTATGTTGCTATTGCTTTCTTCATGACTTATACATGTTCCTATGACTATGAGATTATGCAACTCCCGTTTACCGGAGGAACACTTTGTGTGCTACCAAACGTCAGAACGTAACTGGGTGACTATAAAGGTGCTCTACATGTGTCTCCGAAGGTACTTGTTGGGTTGGCGTATTTCGAGATTAGGATTTGTCACTCCGGTTGGAGAGGTATCTATGGGCCCACTCGGTAATGCACATCACTATAAGCCTTGCAAGCATTGTAACTAATGAGTTAGTTGCGGGATGATGTATTACGGAACGAGTAAAGAGACATGCCGGTAACGAGATTGAACTAGGTATTGAGATACCGACGATCGAATCTCGGGCAAGTAACATACCGATGACAAAGGGAACAACGCATGTTGTTATGCGGTTTGACCGATAAAGATCTTCGTAGAATATGTGGGAGCCAATATGAGCATCCAGGTTCCGCTATTGGTTATTGACCGGAGACGTGTCTCGGTCATGTCTACATTGTTCTCGAACCCGTAGGGTCCGCATGCTTAAAGTTCGATGACGGTTATATTATGAGTTTATGTGTTTTGATGTACTGAAGGCAGTTCGGAGTCCCTGATGAGATCGGGGACATGACGAGGAGTCTCAAAATGGTCGAGACATAAAGATTGATATATTGGACGACTATATTCGGACATCAGAAAGGTTCCGAGCGATTCGGGTATTTTTCGGAGTACCGGAGAGTTACGGGAATTCGCCGGGGAGTATATGGGCCTTATTGGGCTTTAGGGGAAAGAGAGAGGAGAGGCTGGGCGCACCCCAAGGCCTAGTCCGAATTGGACTAGGGGAGGTTGCGCCTCCTTCCTTCTCTTCTCTCTCCCCTTTCCTTGACTCCTACTCCTACTACTTGGAAGGGGGGGGGGAATCCTACTCCCGGTGGGAGTAGGACTCCTCCTAGGGCGCGCCATAGAGAGGGCCGGCCCTCCCTGTCCTCCACTCCTTTATATACGGGGAGAGGGGCACCCCTTGGAGACACAACAATTGATCTCTTGATCTCTTAGCCGTGTGCGGTGCCCCCCTCCACCATAATCCACCTCGATCATATCGTAGCGGTGCTTAGGCAAAGCCCTGCGTCGGTAGAACATCATCATCGTCACCACGCCGTCGTGCTGAGGAACTCTCTCTCAAAGCTCGGCTGGATCGGAGTTCGAGGGATGTCATCGAGTTGAACATGTGCTGAACTCGGAGGTGCCGTGCGTTCGGTACTTGATCGGTCGGATCGTGAAGACGTATGACTACATCAACCGCGTTGTGCTAATGCTTCCGCTTTCGGTCTACGAGGGTACGTGGACACACCCTCCCCTCTCGTTGCTATGCATCACCATCATCTTGCGTGTGCGTAGGAAATTTTTGAAATTACTACGTTCCCCAACACTAATGATATGCAAAGCCATAAGCTTGGGGATGCTATATTTGATGAATATGATATTTTTAGTCCCCAAGTTTTGATGACAAAAATTATCATGATGATTGTATGCTTCCTATTTATGATGATTATATTGATGAAAGTGGATTTGCAAAGGTCATGACTTTATTTAATGATGAATCCACTATTTTGGAGGAGGTTGCAATTGATTATGACAACAAAGTCCCTATATATGATGATTATGGTGATGACATGTATGCTATATTGAATAATTAAACATGAAACTTGTCATCATGATTTTAATTTCCAATCACATGAGAGTTATTTTGTTGAGTTTGCTCCCACAATTATTAATGAGAATAAATTTGCTTATGTGGAGAGTAAATTTTCTATGCTTTTGTGTCATGAAAAGAATGATTTATGTGATGGTTATATTGTTGAATTTCTTCATGATGCTACTGAAAATTATTATGAGGGAGGAGCTTATGCTTGTAGGAATTGCAACAATATCAAGTTTCCTCTCTATGTGTTGAAAATCTTGAAGTTGTGCTTGTTTTGCCTTCCTATGCTAGTTGATTCTTGTTCCCATAAGTTGTTTGCTCACAAAATACCTATGCATTGGAATTGAGTTAGACTTAAATGTGCTAGTCATATGCTTCAAGATGCTCTCTTTGTGTTTCAATTATTATCTTTTATGTGAGCATCATTGAAATCATCATGCCTAGCTTAAAAGGCATTAAAGAAAAGCGCTTGTTGGGAGACAACCTAACACTTTTACCTACTGTTTTTGTGTGTTCACATGATTAGGCTTCTGTAGTAATCATGTTTTATATCTTTTGTTCCAATAAAGTGCCAAGTAAAGCCTTTAGGATCTTCTTGGGTGATAGTTGCTTGATCTTGCTGAAAAACAGAAACTTTTGCACTCACGAAAATAATTTTTATAAATCACAGAAACGTGCTTTTTCTCTATTTCTTTTTGCAGAATATTCATATACAAATTTCTCAGGTTGTTCTAATTTTTCAGAATTTTTGAGTAGTAGAAGTATGGTTGGAGTACAGATTACTACAGACTGTTCTGTTTCTGACAGATTCTTTTTTCCAATGCATAGTTTTCTTGTTTTCTAGTTTCTATGGCCTATATTACTCAATATAAATTGTGGAAATGATATGCTACAATAGTCATTGTGTGGAAACAACTATGAATCTTGTCTTTGACAGTACCAAAGTGAATGGTTTGCTCTTTATCATACTAACCTATCTCACGAAGTTCCGTTAAGTTTTGTGCGATTGAAGTTTTCAAGTTTTGGTGAGATATTGATATGAGGAGAATAAGGAGTGACAAGACCCTAAGCTTATGGATTCCCAAGGCACCCCAAGTTAATATCCAAGGAAGATCCAAGCAACTAAGCTTGGGGATGCCCCGGAAGGCATCCCCTCTTTCGTCTCCAACATTATTGGTAACCTCACTTGGAGCTATATTTTTATTCATCACATGATATGTGTTTTGCTTGGAGAGTCAATTTATTTTGTTAGGATTTTCTTGATGTTATTTAGAATAACGTTTTGCATTTTTTATTTCAATAAAAGTGGCATTGATAGCCTTTACTATGCTTATTTTACAAGTCTACATGTTGCTGTTTGAAAACAGAAAGTTTACCGCTGTTGCAACAATTCCCTAGAAAAGTCAGAATGTGATAAAATGTTGAAACTTTTTGCATAATAAGATCTGATAAATTTTCTACAGTGTGGTAAAAATTTCATAATTTTTGGAGTTAGGGAAGTATGATGAATCTTGCATTCTTTACAGACTACTGTTTTGGAAGATTGCTGTTATGTTTGCATATGTTTGCTAGTTTAATGATTCTATTTGAGGATAGGAGTATATGCAGAGGCATTTAGTATGCAATTTTGAATAATAATTTTAGTATTTGCTGCATTAGAGAATGATAAGGTTTTTGCATTGGTTTATACTAACTTATCTCACGAGTTCCTGTTGAGTTCTGTGTGGATGAAGCTTTTGAGATTTAGGAAAACCGTGATATGAGAAGAATTAAGGAGACACAAAAGCTTAAGCTTGGGGATGCCCAAGGCACCCCAAGATAATAATTCAAGAAGTCTCAAGCATCTAAGCTTGGGGATACCCCGATAGGCATCCCACCTTTCTTCTTCAACAATTATCGGTTAGTATCGTTGAGCCTAAGTTTTTGCTTCTTCACATGATGTGTGATATTCTTGGAATTGCATTTTGTTTTGTTTTTGCTTGTTGTTTTAATAATATACTTAGATTTGAAAGTTTTTAAATAAAATAGAGTCCTCAAATAGTTGCGAGGGAGGCTAAGTAAGCGACATTCACATCCCGTCAACGAAGCTCTTTTCTTTGTCATTTACTCTTGTGCTTCACTTATATCCTATGAGTAAATTGTTGAATGAATTGAATATCATGAAGTTGAAATTATATCATGCCTAGTGGTAGCTTCACATTGGGTTTAGAATGTGAAATCTTTTGAGGCTTGACAATCACAATATTGGTCATACAAGCAATTCATGAAAGATTTGTAGAAGGAAGAGAACTTTCACATGCAAATACACTATCTTGGGAATCTTTTGTGATTGTGAGCCCCCATCAAAATATTATATGCCAAAATTGTTGATGTTGGACAAGGAAGACAAGTAATGATTTATGTTTGTTCATGTTCACATAGAATTTATATTGTCGTAGATCCTTCAACATGATGTGCTTTCCCCCCATCTTTGCTAGCCAAAAATTCCGCTCCAAGTAGAGATACTACTTGTGCATCCAAAAACCCTTAAACCCAAATCTTATTTTCAAGAGTCCACAATACCTAGATAAGGATTGAATAAGACCCTTCAAGTAAGTTGTCATCGGTGCAATAAGGCATTAAAAATTGCTTCTAAAAGAGTTAGATCATTTAGTGTAAGAGAAAATTGAGCGTTGTACGAACTTGTGATGGAAATAATAAAAGCGACAGACTGCATAATAAAGGTTGCTATCATAAGGGGCAATACAGCGTGACGTTCTTTTGCACTAAGGGGTTGAGCATACAAACAAATAAGCGCATGGCAACCTCTGCTTCCCTCTGCGAAGGGCCTATCTTTTACTTTTATGTATTTACTTTTATGCAAAGAGTCAAAGTTTTCTCTCTATTCCTTTTTATTTTTCTCTTTTGGCAAGCACCATGTGGTGAGGAAATATCTAGGCATATATGTCCAATTAAATATGGGTAGCATGAGTTATTATTGTTGAGATCACCCTTGAGGTGAATACGATGGGAGGCGAAACTATGAGCCCCTATCTTTCTATGTGTCCGGTTGAAACGTTTTGCTCATGTGTATGCAGTGAGTGTTAGAAATCATAGAAGACTATATGATGGTTGAGTATGTGGAGCTCTTACTTAAACTCTGTTGAATAAGTTGAATTACAATTGCTTGATGGCTAAGAACATGGGTTGTTGAGTTTCAGAGAATTCATTGTTTGAACCTTAACATGTGAGTTGGTTGGTATTTTAACATGAGAAGTTTTATAAGAAAGAATTGCTATTATGATGCTAGGAAAAGTGATTGAAATTATCATTGATCAAACTTATGCATTTTGCTAGCATTCACACTTCATAAATTATTTCTTTTATCATTTACCTACTCGAGGACGAGTAGGAATTAAGCTTGGGGATGCTGATACATCTCCAACGTATCTATAATTTATGAAGTATTCATGCTAATATATTATCATTCTTGGATGTTTTATAATCATTTTATAGCAACTTTATATAATTTTTTGGGGCTAACCTATTAACATAGTGCCCAGTGCCAGTTGCTATTTTTTGCTTGTTTTTTACTTCGCAGAAAATCAATACCAAACGGAGTCCAAACGCAGCGGAACTTTTTGGAGATTTTTTTGGACCAGAAGACATCCAGTGGGCCAAAGAAGTACTTGGGGGAGCCCCGAGGGGGGAACAACCCACCAGGGCATGCCCAAATGGGTTGTGCCCACCTTGGTGGCCTCCCGCACTGCCTCTTCGCCCTATAAATAGCCAAATATTCCAGAAACCCTAGGGGAGTCGACAAAACACAATTCCAAATTACCGCAAGTTCCAGAACCACGAGATCCAATCTAGACACCATCACAGAGGGGTTCATCATCCTCATTGGTGCCTCTCTGATGATGCGTGAATAGTTCTCATAGACCTACGGGTCCGTATTCAGTAGCTAGATGGCTTCATCTCTCTCTTTTGATTCTCAATGCAATGGTCTCTTGGAGATCTATTTGATGTAACTCTTTTTGCGGTGTGCTTGTTGGGATCCAATGAACTTTTAGTTTATGATCAGATCTATATCCATGAATATTATTTGAGTCTGCTTTTGATCTCTTATATGCATGATTACTTATTGCCTCGTATTTCTTCTTCAAATCTCTGGTTTAGTTAGGTCGATTAGATCGATTTTTCTTGCCATGGGAAGAGATGGGGGCTATCTTGTGATGGGTTCGATCGTGCAGTGTTCTTTCCCAGTGACAGCAGGGGCAGCAAGACCCGCATGTATCATTGCTATTAAGGATAACAAGATGGGGGCTATTAATTCCTACATGAATAGATCTTGTCTAAATCATGCCATTGTTCTTATTGCATTACTCCGTTTCTCCATGAACTTAATACACTAGATGCATGCTGGGTAGCAGTCGATGTGTGGAGTAATAGTAGTAGATGCATGCAGGAGTCGGTCTACTAATCTTGGACGTGATGCCTATATATTGATCATTGCCTTGGATATCGTCATAACTATTCAATTTTCTATCAATTGCCCAACAATAATTTGTTTACCCACCGTGTGCTATTTCTTAAGAGAAGTCGATCACTAGTGAAATCTACGGCTCCCGGGTCTATTCTTTATCATATTTGCTTTGAGATCTATTTTCATTCGCTTTTGTTTTCAGATCTATTATTCCAAAAACCCAAAAATACCTTACTGCATTCTTCATTATTTATTTTATTTTGCGTTTTATTGAGATCTATTTATCCAATCTATCACAATTTTATCCCGTCAACTTGACAATTTCTGGCACCGTTACCCGAAGAGGAATTGACAACCCCTCATAAGCATCGGGTTGCAAGTATTTGTTCTTTGTGTGCAGGTACCATTTAGATAGTGTTGCTTGGTTCTCCTATTGGATTGATACCTTGGTTTCACAACTGAGGGAAATACCTACCGTAGTTGTACTGCATCATCCCTTCCTCTTTGGGGAAATACCAACGCGGTTTCAAGCGACATCAAAAGGAATTTCTCACACTGTTGCTGGGGAGACATCATCAACATCTATCAGGTTCCTAATCACAAATTGCATGTCCTTGCAATTTACATTATTTGCCATTTTCCTCTCATTTTCGTCTCCCCCACTTCACAAAAATTTGTCGTTTTATTCGCCCTCTTTTTCATTCGCTGCTTTCTCTTCAGATATCTTATTTGTTTGAATTTGTCACTATGAGTGATTTTGGTATGGCAGAAACAGATGATGGCCTAACTCCTAAAATTGAACGATTTGGTAATCTGGATGCTAAAACTTTTGTTTTGGGTCAAGGGAACATTATGGGAAAAGAACATATCCAAGAATTTTTCGATTGTGTTGGAACTTCGACTCTTGATGATGCCCCTATACTTAAAAGAACTAAATCTTATGCGGAAGCTATATCAGTGCTAGTTCTTAAACTTGAAAATAGATTTATCCGTACCCATCCTACTTTTCAAAGATTGTTTTATGAGCTACCCATTGTAAAGGATCCTAAAGCTAAAAAGTTAGCTACCCTTGTTCTCATGAATGAATTTGATTACATAGTGCGGGAAGCTAGGGAAATTTTTGATTTTTATGGTATGATCCGTGAAAAACCGGTGATAGATGAGATCCTCTATAATAGTTATTATATGTTGAGACATTTTCTTGGAAATAACCAATTTTTTATGAGAACCTTAAAAAGGAATCCCCGTTTTAGATATAAGCCAACACGTTTTCAATGATGTTAATCAACACTATTCTTGGATTGAAACCAAAGGGGATACGTAGATGGGCAACTTGATAATGCTAAAATTTCTATGGATAGTGTGTTTCAAGTTATTTATGCAAAACCTCCTGACAAGAACACATCTATGAAAAATAAGAAGAAAGATGACAATACTTGAATCTATGCATTATGCCTAGCTAGGGGCATAAAACGACAACACTTGTTGGGAGGCAACCTAATGAATAAATTTTACTTTTTCCTTTTTATTTCAGTTCTTGGGTGTTTACACAATTATGCTATTGTTATGATTGTGTTTTTCATGTTTTAATTAGTGTTTGTGCCTAGTAAAGCCTTTGGGATCATGTTGGGTGATAGTTGATTTGATCTTGTTGAAAAATAGAAACTTTTGCGCCCGGTAGCAGATTTGTTTAAAATCACGGAAGCGTGATAAAATTCTGAATTTTCTAACAAGATTGATATACAAATTTCCTACGTCTTCCTAATCTTTCAGAATTTTTGGAGTTACAAAAGTATAGGAAGTTTTCAGATTACTACAAACTGTTCTGTTTTTATCAGATTCTGTTTTCTTTGTGTTATGTGCTTATTTTGATGAATCTATGGATTGTATTGGGGGGTATAAGCCATGGTAAAGTTGGAATACAGTAGATATAATGCAAAAATAAAATATGAATGGGTTTGCAACAATACTTAGAGTGGTGATTTGCTTTGTTATACTAACGGATCTCACGAATGTAGCGACCAGACCTCAAACAGTCTGATCTCTGTGCATCAGTGTCATCCCTGGATCGGTAATGCTGACACACACAATACTTGAGGATTTATAACAGAGTAGCAATCACACACTTATTACATTGAATGTCTCAAAAGAGAACTTGTTACAATAAATATGGCTTAAGGCCATCTAAAACGATAACAGCGGAAGGCTTGGAAGATAAAGTGAGTCCATCAACTCCAACGGCATCACTGAGTGAAAGACAACGACCTATGGCTCCTTACTGTCGTTCGAAAAGTCTGCAACATGATACGTTGCAGCCCGAAACGGGTCAGCACATGGAATATGCTGGCAATGTAACACAAGAGAGTAATGAACAGAATAATTGCTATCACTACATGCATATATGGCTAGTGGAGGCTGTATGGTTAATATGTTCTGTGAAAAGCCAATTTTTCCCTACAACAAATGAATAAATTTTATTTAACTATCATGGTAGTTGTTAAACATTGAGGAGGTTCCTCCAACTCAATCCCAATTAAGTATCATCATTATACCCAATCAAATTATATCAAGAGTGATGAGACCCACATGATAATCCAAGAACTAGATACTCAAGATGTCCATAACCGGGGACACGGCTAACCATGATTAGTTTGTACACTCTGCAGAGGTTTGCACACTTTTCCCCACAAGACTCAAATACATCCATGGTCGGAGATTCGAGACACGGTCTTTCTGAAGCATTAACTCTCTACTCTGGATAGACAGTACCACCTACAACCCACTACATCTGCTAGTCTACCTCTTCGAGAGCTTCACGCAACTTACTCAACTATGCCAGAGCCCATAATGGCTTGTGTCTGCACACGGAAGTGTCTAGCATGAATAATCTTATGATCCCTTTGAGCCTGGGTGGCGGGCCGTAGGATGATCACACGGGTCCTCCGGGATATCCTAGGACAACACTGGATTCTCCAGGTGCCCACAAGCAATCCACCCAGATGTGTATTGATAACCCACAAGTATAGGGGATCGCAACAGTTTTCGAGGTAGAGTATTCAACCCAAATTTATTGATTCGACACAAGGGGAGCCAAAGAATATTCTCAAGTATTAGCAGTTGTGTTGTCAATTCAACCACACCTGGATAACTTAGTACATGTAGCAAATATTTAGTAGCAAAGTAATATGGAAGTAACGGTAACGGTAGCAAAAGTAATATTTTTGGGTTTTGTAGTGATTGTAACAGTAGCAACGAAAAAGTAAATAAGCGAAGAACAATATTTGAAAAGCTCGTAGGCATTGGATCGGTGATGGAGAATTATGTCGGATGCGGTTCATCATGTAACAATCATAACATAGGGTGACACAGAACTAGCTCCAATTCATCAATGTAACGTAGGCATGTATTCCGAATATAGTCATACGTGCTTATGGAAAAGAACTTGCATGACATCTTTTGTCCTACCCTCCCGTGGCAGCGGGGTCCTAATGGAAACTAAGGGATATTAAGTCCTCCTATTAATAGAGTATCGAACCAAAGCATTAACACATAGTGAATACATGAACTCCTCAAACTATGGTCATCACCGGGAGTGGTCCCGATTATTGTCACTTCGGGTTGCGGATCATAACACATAGTAGGTGACTATAGACTTGCAAGATAGGATCAAGAACTCACATATATTCATGTAAACATAATAGGTTCAGATCTGAAATCATGGCACTCGGGCCCTAGTGACAAGCATTAAGCATAGCAAATTCATAGCAACATCAATCTCAGAACATAGTCGATACTAGGGATCAAACCCTAACAAAACTAACTCGAGTACATGATAAATCTCATCAAACCCATCACCGTCCAGCCATCCTTCGATGGAATTACTCATGCACGGCGGTGAGCATCATGAAATTGGTGATGGAGGATGGTTGATGATGACGACGGCGACAGATTCCCCTCTCTGGAGCCCCGAACGGACTCCAGATCAGCCCTCCCGAGAGGTTTTAGGGCTTGGCGGCGGCTCCGTATCGTAAAACGCGATGAATCCTTCTCTCTGATTTTTTTCTCCCCGAACACGAATATATGGAGTTGGAGTTTAGGTCGGTGGAGCAACAGGGGGCCCACGAGGCAGGTGGGCGCGCCCCCACCCTCGTGGACAGGTGGAGGCCCCCCTGACGTGGATTCTTTTTCCAGTAATTTTTAATATTTTCCAAAAATAAGTTCCGTGGAGTTTCATGTCATTCCGAGAACTTTTGTTTCTGCACATAAATAACACCATGGCAATTCTGCTGAAAACAGCGTCAGTCCGGGTTAGTTCCATTCAAATCATGCAAGTTAGAGTCCAAAACAAGGGCAAAAGTTTTTGGAAAAGTAGATACGACGGAGACGTATCAACTCCCCCAAGCTTAAACCTTTTCTTGTCCTCAAGCAATTTAGTTGATAAACTGAAAGTGATAAAGAAAAAATTTTACAAACTCTGTTTGCTCTTGTTGTTGTAAATATGTAAAGCCGACATTCAAGTTTTCAAAGAAAGATTATAACTAACCATATTAACAATAACATTTAGGTCTCATGTTTACTCATGTCAATGGCATAATCAACTATCGAGCCATAATAATAAATCTCGGATGACAACACTTTCTCAAAACAATCATGATATGATATAACAAGATGGTATCTCGCTAGCCCTTTCTCGAGACCGCAAGAAACATAAATGCAGAGCACCTTTAAAGATCAAGGACTGACTAGACATTGTAATTCATGGTAAAAGAGATCCAGTCATAGTCATACCCGATATAAATTAATAGTAATGGATGCAAATGACAACAGTGCTCTCCAGCTGGTGCTTTTTAATGAGAGGGTGATGACTCAACATGAAAGTAAATAGATAGGCCCTTCGCAGAGGGAAGCAGGGATTTGTAGAGGTGCCAGAGCTCGATTTTTAAAGCAGATAAATAATATTTTGAGCGGCATACTTTCATTGTCAACATAACAACCAAGAGATGGTGATATCTTCCATGCTACACACATTATAGGTGGTTCCCAAACAGAATGGTAAAGTTTATACTCCCCCTCCACCACAAGCATCAATCCATGGCTTGCTCGAAACAACGAAAAGGCCCAACTAACAACAAATTCTGTGGGGAGTTTTGTTTGCAATTATTTTGATTTGATTTGCATAAAGCATGGGGCTGGGCATCCCGGTGACCAGCCATTTTCTCGTGAGTGAGGAGTGGAGTCCACTCCTCTTGAGAATAACCCGCCTAACATGGAAGATACGGACAACCCTAGTTGATACATGAGCTATTCGAGCATACAAAAAAGAATTTCATTTGAAGGTTTAGAGTTTGGCACATACAAATTTACTTGGAACGGCAGGTAGATACCGCATATAGGAAGGTATTGGTGGACTCATATGTAATAACTTTGGGGTTTAAGGAATTGGATGCACAAGCAGTATTCCTGCTTAGTACAAGTGAAGGCTAGAAAAAGACTGGTAAGCGACCAACTAGAGAGCGACAACAGTCATGAACATGCATTAAAATTAATAAACATTAAGTGCAAGCATGAGTAGGATATAATCCACCATGAACATAAATATCATGAAGGCTATGTTGATTTGTTTCAACTACATGTGTGAACATGTGCCAAGTCAAGTCACTTGAATCATTCAAAGGAGGATACCACCCCATCATACCACATCACAACCATTTTAATAGCATGTTGGCACGCAAGGTAAACCATTATAACTCATAGCTAATCAAGCATGGCACGAGCAACTATGATCTCTAGTTGTCATTGCAAACATGTTTATTCATAATAGGCTGAATCAGGAACGATGAACTAATCATATTTACAAAAACAAGAGAGGTCGAGTTCATACCAGCTTCTCTCATCTCCATCACCCATCATATATCGTCATAATTGCCTTTCACTTGCACGACCAAATGATGTGAATAATAATAATAGTGCACGTGCATTGGACTAATTTGGAATCTGCGGGCATTCAATAAACAGAGAAGACAAGTCAATATGGGCTCTTGGTTAAATCAACAATAATGCATATAAGAGCCACTTCAACATTTTCATCATGGTCTTCTCCTATCGACCCCCAAAGAAAAGAAAAGAAATAAAACTATTTACACGGGAAAGCTCCCAACAAGCAAAAGAAGAATAGGAAATATTTTTGGGTTTTGTTTTTAATTATTACTACTACAGCAAGAAAAGTAAACTAGCTAAAGCTACAACTAAATTTTTTTGGTTTTCCTTGAGGTTTATCAAACACACAAGAAGAGAGTATATAAAAGGAAAATAAACTAGCATGGATATTACAGTGAAAAAGTATGAGCACCGACATCTAGCAATGAGTGTGTAAACATAAATGTAATGTCGGTGAGAAATACGTACTCCCCCAAGCTTAGGCTTTTTGCCTAAGTTGGTTTATTGCCACGGATGGCCTGGCGGATATCCATAGTTGTAGTTGGGGTCGTACTGAGATGCAGCGGCTATTGCGTCGTGGGCTGCAGCTTGGAGGCGAGCTGCCCTCGTCCTCCTTTCATACTCATTTGCCTCCTCTCTGGTTATGAAATGTCTCCCTTTTGCCTGAAAGTCAAAGAGAGCAGGAGCAGGGAGGACAATATTGACAGCGTGGCGCATGTCAAAGATTAGTCGGTACTGGAGAGGTGGTTCATTCCTCTTGACAAACTGATGGTGAACCATAGCATTAAAGTCTAGATAGGTAGGAGGCAATTCAATATCATCATCACGTATGGTTACACCAAGAAAATCAGCTAAGCGGGTTGCATAAATTCCACCAAAGAAATCTCCATTAAATCTATTGTGATGCAACCTACGCGCAACAATGGCTCCCAAATGATAAGATTTGTCTCCTAACACATCACTCCTAAGAATACTAAGGTCAGGGACACACATATGACATGCTTCATCTTTACCATTTATGCACCTACCTATAAAGAGAGCAAAATAATGTATAGCAGGAAAATGAATGCTCCCTATGGTAGCTTGTGCTATATCTCTAGATTCCCCCACAGTTATACTAGCAAGAAAATATCTAAATTTAGATTTGCGAGGTTCACTAGTACTACCGCATTGTGGAAGTTTGCAAGCAGTGGTAAAATCCTCTAAGTCCATCATATAAGATTTTTCATAAAGATCAAACATGACAGTTTGAGAATTGCGTCAAGATGAAAATTCAAACCTCCTCACAAAGGAACTAGTGAGATAGTGGTATTGGCGGCACTTTTCCTCCTCAAAGCTCACAAGATCAGCGTTACGCAAATATGCGTTAAATTCTTCCCTGATTCCCGCTCGATCCATAAAGTCCTCTGAAGGCCATTCACAAGGCCGCACTGGAGCGTTCCTTGGTGGCTCATCATCAGCATCACGCATTGCAAGCCTGGGTCCTTGCTTCCTTGAAGAACCACCTTGGTAAATTTTCCTAAACATATTTCTTCCTCTGCAACATTTCTGAAATTTTTAGTAACTTCAAATAAAAGTGAACCAAGCTCAACAAAATTGATAGCAACTACTCCTACAAGTGCATAGAGACTATATCATGCATTAGAACTACTTGGAACCATATAAATTTGACATGCAAGCTCAAGAACATGGTCACCTAGGCAGCAAAAATTTGCAATGAATAAAGCACTAGAACAAAAACTAATTGGACCAATGGAGGAGTCACATACCAAGGAACAATCCCCAAAGTAGTTTTGTGAGAGGTGCTTTGAGCAAGGAGATCAAAAATCGCAGCAAAATGAGCTAGAACTCGTGCTTGAGCTGGATGGTGATTTTTTTGGGAGGAAGAAGAAGTGTGTGGGTGCAGGAATAAGTGGAGGGGAGCCACCATGGGCCCACGAGGCAGAGGGGCGCGTCTTGTAGGGGTGGGCGCGCCCTGGACCCTCGTGTCTAGGTGCTTGCTCCCCTGCTGTGTTCTCAGTGCCAGATATTCTCAAATATTCCAGAAAAAATCATATTAAATTGGCAGGGCATTTGGAGAACTTTTATTTTCGGGGTATTTTTATATTGCACGGATAATTCGAAAAAATGCAGGAAAATACTATTTTTGCTTTATTTCAACTAAATAACAGAAGGTAAAAGGAGGGTACAAAAGGTTGTGCCTTCTAGTTTCATCCATCTCACGCTCATCAAAAGGAATCCACCAACAAGGTTGATCAAGTCTTGTTAACAAACTCATTCCGAATAACATGGAACCGGAGAAATTTCGAATAACACTATGTTACCTCTACGGGGATATGCACATCCCCAATAATAAGAATATCATATTTCTTCTTGACAGTAGGAAGAGGAAATTCAAAACCTCCAAAAATAATAAATGGAATTTTTCCAATAGAATTGATACTGTGGACTTGAGGTTGTTTCCTCGGAAAGTGTACCGTATGCTCATTACCATTAACATGAAAAGTGACATTGCCTTTGTTGCAATCAATAACAGCCCCTGCAGTATTCAAAAAAGGTCTTCCAAGAATAATAGACATACTATCGCCCTCGGGAATATCAAGAATAACAAAGTCCGTTAAAATAGTAACGCTTTGCAACCACAACAGGCACATCCTCACAAATACCAACAGGTATAGCAGTTGATTTATCAGCCATTTGCAAAGATATTTCAAGAGGGTGTCAACTTATTCAAATCAAGTCTACGATATAAAGAGAGAGGCATAACACTAACACCAGCTCCAAGATCACATAAAGCAGTTTTAACATAGTTTCTTTTAATGGTGCATGGTATAGTTGGTACTCCTGGATCTCCTAGTTTCTTAGGTATTCCACCCTTGAAAGTATAATTAGCAAGCATGGTGGAAATTTCAGCTTCCGACATCTTTCTTTTATTAGTGACAATTTCTTTCATATACTTAGCATAAGGATTCATTTTGAGCATATCAGTTAATTGCATACGCAAGAAGATAGGTCTAATCATTTCAGCAAAGCGCTCAAAATCCTCATCATCCTTTTTCTTGGATGGTTTAGGAGGAAAAGGCATGGGTTTCTGAACCCATGGTTCTCTTTCTTTACCGTGTTTCCTAGCAACAAAATATCTCTTATCATAATGTTGATTCTTTGATTGTGGGTTATGAAGATCAACAACAGGTTCAATTTATATATCATTATCATTACTAGGTTGAGTATCAACATGAACATCATCATTAACATTATCACTAGGTTCATGTTCATTACCAGATTGTGTTTCAACATTAGAAATAGAAATATCATTTGGATTATCAGGTGTTTCAGCAATAGGTTCACTAGAAGCATGCAAAGTCCTATCATTTTTCTTTTTCTTCTTTTTAGAAGGACTTGGTGCATCAATTTTATTTCTCTGAGAATCCTGCTCAATTCTCTTAGGATGGCCTTCAGGATACAAAGGTTCCTGAGTCATTTTACCAGTTCTAGTAGCCACTCTAACAGCATAATCATTGTTCTTATTGTTCATTTCATTGAGCAAATCATTCTGAGCTTTAAGTACTTGTTCTACTTGAGTGGTAACCATAGAAGCATGTTTACTAATGAGTTTAAGTTCACCTTTAACTCTAGACATATAATCACCCAAGTGTTCAATCATATAAACATTTTGTTTTAATTGTCTACCAAAATAAGCATTAAAATCTTCTTGCTTAACCATAAAGTTATCAAACTCATCCAAACATTGGCTAGCAAACTTAGTAGGAGGGATTTCAGCTTTATCATATCTATAGAGAGAATTTACCTTTACTACCTGTGTCGGGTTATCAAGACCATGTGTTTCTTCAGTAGGTGATGAATTAAGTCCATATATTTCTTCAACAGGCGGTAAGTTAAGACCATGTATTTCTTCAATAGGAGGTCAATTCTTAACATCTTCAGCTTTAATACCCTTTTCTTTCATAGATTTCTTTGCCTCTTGCATATCTTTAGGACTGAGAAATAGAACACCTCTTTTCTTCGGAGTTGGCTTAGGAGTTGGTTCAGGAATTGGCTCAAGAAGTGTCCAATTATTTTCATTAGTCAACATATTATTCAATAGAATTTCAGCTTCATCCGGTGTTCTTTACCAGAAAACAGAACCAGCACAACTATCCAGGTGGTCTATGGAAGCATCGGTTAGTCCGTTATAAAAGATATCAAGTATTTCATTTTTCTTAAGAGGATGATCAGGCAAAACATTAAGTAATTGGAGAAGCCTCCCCCAAGCTTGTGGGAGTCTCTCTTCTTCAATTTGCACAAAATTATATATATCCCTTAAAGCAGCTTGTTTCTTATGAGCAGGGAAATATTTAGCAGAGAAGTAATAAATCATATCCTGGGGACTACGCACACAACCAGGATCAAGAGAATTAAACCATATCTTAGCATCACCCTTTAATGAGAACGAAAATATTTTAAGGATATAAAAGTAGCGAGTTCTCTCATCATTAGTGAACAGGGTGGCTATATCATTTAATTTAGTAAGATGTGCCACAACAGTTTCAGATTCATAGCCATAAAAAGGATCAGATTCAACCAAAGTAATTATATCAGGATCAACAGAGAATTCATAATCCATATCAGTAACACAGATAGGTCAAGTAGCAAAAGTAGGGTCAGGTTTCATTCTAGCATTAAGACATTGCTGCTTCCATTTAGCTAATAACTTCTTAAGATCATATCTATCATTGCAAGCTAAAATAGCTCTAGCAGCTTCTTCATCCATAACATAACCCTCAGGAACAACAAGTAATTCATATTTATTAGGGGAGAGTCTTCATCATCACTATCATCAATATTATCAGTTTCAATAATTTCATTCTCTCTAGCCCTAGCAAGTTGTTCATCAAGAAATTCACCAAGTGGCACAATAGTATCAAGCATAGAAGTTGATTCATCATAAGTATCATGCATAGCAAAAGTGGCATCATCAATAACGTGCGACATATTAGAATTAATAGCAGAAGCAGGTTTAGGTGTCACAAGCTTACTCAAAACAGAAGGTGAATCAAGTGCAGAGCTAGATGGCAGTTCCTTACCTCCCATCGTAGTTGAGGGATAAATTTTTGTTTCCTCGTCTTTCAAGTTCTTCATAGTGACCAGCAGATATAAATCCCATGTGACTCAAAGAATAGAGCTATGCTCCCCGGCAACGGCACCAGAAAATGGTCTTGATAACCCACAATTATAGGGGATCGCAACAGTTTTCGAGGGTAGAGTATTCAACCCAAATTTATTGATTCGACACAAGGGGAGCCAAAGAATATTCTCAAGTATTAGCAGTTGAGTTGTCAATTCAACCACACCTGGATAACTTAGTATCTGCAGCAAAGTATTTAGTAGCAAAGTAATATGGAAGTAATGGTAACGGTAGCAAAAGTAATATTTTTGGGTTTTGTAGTGATTGTAACAGTAGCAACGGAAAAGTAAATAAGCGAAGAACAATATGTGAAAAGCTCGTAGGCATTGGACCGGTGATGGAGAATTATGCCAGATGCGGTTCATCATGTAACAATCATAACATAGGGTGACACAGAACTAGCTCCAATTCATCAATGTAATGTAGGCATGTATTCCGAATATAGTCATACGTGCTTATGGAAAAGAACTTGCATGACATCTTTTGTCCTACCCTCCCGTGGCAGCGAGGTCCTAATGGAAACTAAGGGATATTAAGTCCTCCTTTTAATAGAGTACCGGACCAAAGCATTAACACATAGTGAATACATGAACTCCTCAAACTACGGTCATCACTGGGAGTGGTCCCGATTATTTTCACTTGAGTTGCCGGATCATAACACATAGTAGGTGACTATAGACTTGCAAGATAGGATCAAGAACTCACATATATTCATGTAAACATAATAGGTTCAGATCTGAAATCATGGCACTCGGGCCCTAGTGACAAGCATTAAGCATAGCAAAGTCATAGCAACATCAATCTCGTAACATAGTGGATACTAGGGATCAAACCCTAACAAAACTAACTCGATTACATGATAAATCCCATCCAACCCATCACCATCCAGCAAGCCTATGATGGAATTACTCACGCACGGCGGTGAGCATCATGAAATTGGTGATGGAGGATGGTTGATGATGACGACGGCAACGGATTCCCCTCTCCGGAGCCTCGAACGGACTCCAGACCAGCCCTCCCGAGAGGTTTTCGGGCTTGGCGGCGGCTCCGTATCGTAAAACGCGATGAATCCTTCTCTCTGATTTTTTTCTCCCCGAACACGAATATATGGAGTTGGAGTTGAGGTCGTTGGAGCAACAGGGGGCCCACGAGGCAGGGGCACGCCCAGGGGGCAGGCGCGCCCCCCACCCTCGTGGACAGGTGGAGGCCCCCCTGAGGATTCTTCTTCCAGTTTTTTTAATATTTCCCAAAAATAAGTTCCGTGGAGTTTCAGGTCATTCCTAGAACTTTTGTATCTGCACATAAATAACACCATGGCAACTCTGCTGAAAACAAGCGCCATCCAAGTTAGTTCCATTCAAATCATGCAAGTTAGAGTCCAAAACAAGGGCAAAAGTGTTTGGAAAAGTAGATACGACGGAGACGTATCATGTATTTAAGTAGCCACCTTAAGTTGAACCATTAATTAACAACCTCACATCCGTCATGAATACACTCAAACCCAAACCACGTCTACGAGCATAGCATAACAATATAAGCAACGTAGAAGTAACTCCCAAAGGTTTGATAATAAACAGGTGAATAGGTACTACCTCATCTACTTCCCAAAACCCACAATTTAATCAGATCCTAACCATGCAAATATTTGAGGATTGATCTAATGCAATAAAACTGGGTAGTAAAGAGGTATGATCAAAGTGTTACTTGCCTTGCTGATGATCCGCGGAACCTAGAGACTCGTAGTAGCACGCTTCGCACTCCGGGTACTCTATCGCAAACAAACAAGCATACAATAAGCACAAGAAACACGGGTAAAACTCAAATAAGAGACCTAACCAGAAAGTTCAACTTAAGAACTCCGGTTTGCAAAAAGAATCAAATCAAACGAAGCAACAAAACTCAAACTGCGAAAGAAACAAGATCCATTTACTAATCTGGACTAAAGTCAAATTTTACAGTAGCAAAATCTTGCTCAAGTTGGTTAAACAGAAAGAGGGCTTCGAGACGAAGATCTAGGCGCTTGAATCGCCTGATTCCAATAAACAAGCGAAAAGATAAACTAAAACGAAAATCGGATCAGAAATCGCGATCGAAAATAATCACGAAAAATCCGAGAAAAAGAAAAACTAACGAACAGACTAATGAATGAACGTTCGCTGTCTGCGGTTAACGAACGAAAACCGTTCGTTAAAACGAACGTACGAACGGGCTTTGCTAAATAACTAAACCCAAAAAACCGATCTAAAATAAAGAAACGGAATCTAGGGTTTTGAAAAAAGACGATCGGTTTTCTCGTGAAAACCTACGTCGGCGGCGACTACCTCCGGCGGTCGGCGGGACGGCAGCGGCGGCGAGCGGCTCCGGCGAGATGGCGGAGAGATGGCGGCGAGGCAGTGGGCTTCAGCAGCGAGGCGGCGGGTTCCGGCGGCGTGGCGGCGCGAGGCGGTGATGCAATGGCGGCTCGGGGCGGCAGCAATGGCCCTTGTGATTCGGCGGCTGAGTTTTGGGCAGCGCTAGGGTTTCGGGCAGGGTAGCGCTGGCTCGGGCCTCCGCGACTTTAAAGGGCCGTCTAGTGTCCAGGTCGGACACGGCCCGGTTGGGTCGGTTCGCTTTTTTTTAATAATTCTGCTCAGAAAAACGAAGAAAAGAAATACTATACGGACTCCAAAAATCTTGAAATAAACTTTCCCCGTCCTCTAAAAATCTACCGGACAAGGTGAACATTTATTTGGGCCTCTAATGCAATTTTGAAAAACACATATTTTTCCTAATTCAAATAAATTAGCGATAAAAACTCTGAATAAAATCTTATTTTATTTTAATATTAAATCTCTAATGTTTCTTTATTTTGGGGAAGTCACTTTATCCCCTCTCTTTTATTTTCATAAAAAGAAATATTCGAATAGAAAATAATTAAAACCAAACGATCCTCTTTTCAAAATTTGAGGAAACACAAATATGAAAATAATGAAATTCCCAACTCTCTCCGTGGGTCCTTGAGTTGCGTAGAATTTCTAGGATCAAGCCAAAATGCAATAAAAATATGATATGCAATGATGATCTAATGCATAACATTCCAAATTGAAAATTTGGGATGTTACAAACCTACCCCCCTTAAGATGAATCTCGCCCTCGAGATTCGGGTTGGCTAGAAAATAGGTGAGGGTGATCCTTCCATATGTCTTCCTCTCATTCCTAGGTGGCTTCATCCTCGGTATGGTGGCTCCACTGAACTTTGCAGGACTTGATAACCTTGCTGCGTGTGACTCGGCTGGCAAACTCAAGAATCTTGACTGGTTTCTCCTCGTAGATCAAGTTGGTATCCAACTGAATCGCTTCCAGTGGCACTGTATCTCTCAGAGGAATATCAGCCATCTCTGCGCGGCACTTCTTCAACTGAGAAACGTGGAACACATCGTGAACTCCTGACAATCCTTCGGGCAATTCCAACTTGTAAGCAACTTCTCCCATACGTTCCAAAACACGGTATGGTCCTACAAACCTCGGGGCTAACTTTCCCTTAACTCCAAAACACTTCACTCCTCAGAGTGGTGATACACGAAGATACACTCTGTCTCCGACTTCGTAAACTATCTCCTTGCATTTAGAACCGCATAGCTCTTCTGCCTTGACTGGGCTACGTTGAGTCTATCGCATATCAACTTAACCTTCTCTTCAGACTCTTTAATCAAATATGGTCCAAACAACTGACGGTCTCCAACTTCATCCCACAACAACGATGTCCTGCACCTCCTTCCGTACAATGCTTCGAAAGGGGCCATCTTCAAACTGGCTTGATAGCTGTTGTTGTAAGAGAACTCTGCATAAGGCAAATTGTCGTCCCAACTAGATCCATAGTCTAGCGCACAATCTCTCAACATGTCCTCCAGAATCTGATTGACTCTCTCAGTCTGTCCATCCGTCTGCGGGTGAAAAGCTGTACTGAACTCTAGCCTGTTTCCCAAAGTCTCATGCAACTGATTCCAAAACTTTGAGGTAAACTGGGTTCCTCTATCCGATACAATGGTCCTCGGAACTCCGTGGACATACGATCCTGGTCATGTATATCTTTGCCAACTTAGCACTGGTGTAAGTGGTCTTGACTGGGATGAAATGAGCTACCTTCGTCGAACGATCGACTACAACCCATATCGAGTCATAGCCTGAACGAGTCCTGGGCAATCCCGTGATAAAGTCCATGCCTAGTTTATCCCACTTCCATTCGGGTATCGACAATGGCTGTAACAATCCCGGCGGCTTCGATGTTACGCCTTCACTCTCGACATACATCACAAACTGCTACATACTCCGCAATATCCTTCTTCATTTCGGTCCACCAGAAACTATCTTTTAAATCGAGATACATCTTGGTATTTCCTGGGTGAATTGAATATGGCGAATCATGGGCCTCTTACAGAATCAACTTCCTGATCCCCGGATCATTTGGCACATAAACGCGGTCCTCAAACCATAGGGTATCATGCTCATCCTCACGAAATCCTTTAGCTTTTCCTTTGCTCAATCTTTCCTTTATCTCAGCAATCTCCTTGTCCATCTTCTGAGCTTATCGTATCTTATCCATCAAAGTGGACTGAATCTCCAATGCTGCTACATAACCTCTCGGAACTATTTCCAAACATAGTTCACCAAGATCCTCTGCTAACTCCTTGGGTAACTCTCCGGTCATGAGTGTATTGACATGACTCTTGCGACTCAACGCATCGGCTACTACGTTAGTCTTTCCGGGATGATAATGCAAATTCATATCATAATCCTTGATGAGCTCCAACCATCTCCTCTGCCTGAGATTCAACTCCTTCTGCGTGAAAATATACTTCAAACTCTTGTGATCCGTGTACACCTCACAATGGTTTCCGATGAGAAAATGTCTCCATGTCTTCAACGCATGCACTACGGCTGCTAACTCCAAATCATGTGTAGCATAATTCAACTCATGGGGTTTAAGCTGTCGTGAGGCATATGAAACAACTCTTCCCTCCTGCAAAAGCACTGCTCCAAGTCCTCGACGAGAGGCGTCGCAATACACTTGGTAATTCTTGCGTTGATCTAGAAGAATCAACACTGGAGCTGTAACCAAGCGTTTCTTCAACTCCTGAAAACTGGCCTCACATTCCTCAGTCCATTTGTACTTGGTGTCCTTCTTCAACAACTCCGTCATGGGCTTTGCAATCTTCGAGAAATTCTCAATGAACCTCTGGTAGTATCCTGCGAGTCCAAGAAAACTCCGGATCTCTCCAACTGACGTGGGTGCTTCCCAATTTGTCACGGTGACAACCTTGGTAGGGTCTACTGCTATTCCTTCTATGAATATAACATGTCCAAGGAATCCAACTTCCTTCAACAAAAACTCACACTTGCTGAACTTGGCATATAAATGATATTCTCTAAGCTTCCCAAGTACCAAATGCAAATGCTCCTTATGTTCCTCTTCATTCTTCGAGTAGACCAGAATATCATCAATGAACACCACGACGAACTTATCCAAAAACTCCATAAACACCTTGTTCATCATGTTCATAAAATAGGCAGGTGCGTTAGTCAGACCAAATGACATAACGGTATACTCATATAGCCGATACCTTGTGGTAAAAGCCGTCTTAGGTATATCCTGCTCTCTAATCTTCAACTGGTGGTACCCTGATCGCAGATCGATCTTGGAAAACACCTTAGCTCCTTGCAGCTGGTCAAACAAATCATTTATCATAGGCAGTGGGTACTTGTTCTTGATCGTCACCTCACTCAATCCTCGATAATCAACAACCATCCTCAACGATCCATCCTTCTTCTCCACTAGAAGCACTGGGGATCCCCAAGGTGACGAGCTTGGGCGAATATAACCTTTATCCAGTAACTCCTTAATCTGCTTCTTAATTTCCTCTAAATCCTTTGCGGGCATCCTGTACGGTCTCTTCGATATTGGTCCTGTGCCTGGCAAAATCTCGATCAAAAACTCAATGTCTCTATCCGGTGGCATGCCTGGCAACTCTTCTGGAAATACATCCGGGAAATCCTTCACCACTGGTACTTCCTCCTGTACAACTCCTGATAAGGAATTCACTTGAGTCCTATTCGGCACATGCCGGGATACATACTTGATCCTTCTTCCTTCTGGGGTGGTAAGCAAAATCGACTTACTGGCGCAGTCAATGTCCCCTCCATATTTTGATAACCAATCCATGCCTAATATCACATCCAGTCCTTGTGACTCCAATACTATTAGGTCTGAGGGAAACAAGTAGTTACCAATCCTTAATGGTAACCGATCACACCATATACTAGCCATATACTCTGCTCCTGGCGAGGTTACTAACATGGGTGACCTAAGGTCTTGGGTCGGCAGTTTAAATTTATCCACAAATCCCCTTGATATGTATGAATGCGATGCACCAGTATCGAAAAGAACGATTGCAGTAAATGACTTAACCAAAAACTTACCTATTATTGCATCAGGTTGCGCTTCAACCTCCTCCACGCTAACGTGGTTCACTTGTCCCCTGTTGAAAGGGTTGGGCTTCTTCCCAGAGCTTCCATTGCCATTTCCATTCTTTGCTTCAGAATACTCCATGGCATAGTGTCCATTCTTCCCGCACTTGAAACAAGTAATGTGACTTAGATCCTTCTTGGCGGGTGTTGCTGGGTTGGAACGGTTCTGTCCGTTGCTTCCTCCATTACCATTCCCATTTTTGGAGCCACTATGGTTGTGCGAAATCCCTCCATTGTGATTGTGGCCTCCATGGTTATGGACAAGTCCTCCCGAGTTCGGGGTAAAACGGGGTCTCTGCTGCGCTCCAGAATTGTACTTCCCTTGTCCATACTTCCACTTGCGGTTGTCAATTTGCTGTTGCTTCCCTTCAATCATGAGAGCTCTATCTACCAACTCCTGGTAGTTATTGAAATTTGCCACCATCAACTGCATGCTCAGCTCATCATTCAACCCTTCCAGAAACTTCTCCTGCTTAGCTGCATCCGTAGCAACGTCATATGGGGCATAACGTGCTAGCTTACTAAAGTCATCCACATACTGGCCAACGGTGCGCCCTCCTTGGTGGAAGTTGCGAAACTCGCGCTTCTTCATGGCCATAGCTCCTGTTGATACATGGGCAGTGCGAAAAGCCTCTTTAAACCGGGTCCCATGTAACGGTGTCGATGGGGTAAGTGGTCGTGAAATTCTCCCACCATGATGCTGCGGGTCCATCAAGCTGATGTGCGGCAAAACACACTCTCTCCGCATCTGTGCATCCTGCAGTGGTCAACTCCCTTTCAATCTTGCGGAGCCAATCATCCACAACTATTGTCTCGATGCTACTGGAGAACACCGGCGGATTCAGCCTTAGAAAACGGGCTAAGTGATCAACAGGTGGTGGTGGTGGGTTGTTGTTGTTCCCATGATTCTGATTCTGTACTAGTATCTACATCAATGCATTCTGTTGCTGGATCAACTGAGTGAGCTCCGGTGGGAAAGCAAATCCATTGTCGCGTCTCGGAGGCATCTGCTGGGTTTAGGAAAAGGTGAGAAAACAGAGTAGAATGAGGTCTAGGGGGGGGGGGCGCTACCCATATGCACATGAGACAAACACAATCATATCACTTTAATCAATTCAAACATGGCCATACAATCGGTCTAACTATCGTTACAAAAGTGCTCCAACTATACTATATACTTGGGGGAATACTACTACTGAACATGGTGGTCGACTAGAAAAATTGATCGGTGGAAGACTCCATAATATCTACTCCAGCTTCATCAACAAAGTCATCATTGCTATCGTCGGGGTCCGAGTCGGTGTCGTCAATGATGATGTAGTTCTCCGGGCAAGTGGAATCATCATCTGCTCCTCCTGGCGCGTGATCTCCCATGAATACTCCGAGTTTCCTTGTCAGGTCGTCATTCTTCTCCACTAGTACGACGATGTCTTCCTCATAATCTTCGCGAGTAGCCTTGAGTTCTTCCTCCAGCTCCGTGATCCTTGTCATTGCCTTCTTCAGATCTATCATGCTTGCGCACAACTTGTTCTCTTGGCGACGAATGTGCTGGTTTAACTCCTGGATGAGAACTGCAATAGATCTATCCTTCCTGGTGCTGATCATCTCCCATTGCTCATCTCGGTGCCCACAAATCTGGAAAATAGTATCCTTGAGATCCTTGTGGTAAACTTCTCCAATGCGTCCCATGGTGTGGGCTGCCATGCTCTTGCCTAGACTCCAGGTGGGTGCGTCAAAGGAAAACTCTATGGGCTCAGTGACTGGCATGATGGTCCTTCTTGGAACTTGAACTTGGATCATCCAGCGCTCCTCTTCTGGTAAAGTGGCGTTGTAGGTCCCGGTGAAGCTTGGTATTCCGATCTTCAAGTACCTAGTGACTTCCTTCAAGTGTCGTCCAAAAGGTGTGTCTTCGTCTGGTTGTGCAAACATGTTCCTTGCATCCGCCATCCTAAAGAGTAGAAAATGGAGAGGGGTCAGAAATGAGAAGAGAGTAGTGATCTAGGGCTTTAGCTTAGTGGTCGTGTCCTACAATCAGTGTGTGCTCTGATACCATCTTGTAGCGACCAGACCTCAAATAGTCTGATCTTTGTGCATTAGTGTCATCCCTGGATCGGTAATGCTGACATGCACAGTACTTGAGGATTTATAACAGAGTAGCAATCACACACTTATTACATCGAATGTCTCAAAAGAGAACTTATTACAATAAATATGGCTTAAGGACATCTAAAACGATAACATCGGAAGGCTTGGAAGATAAAGTGAGTCCATCAACTCCAACGGCATCACTGAGTGAAAGACAACGACCTATGGCTCCTTACTAAATGCTTTGAAAAGTCTGCAACATGATACGTTGCAGCCCAAAATGGGCCAGCACATGGAATATGCTGGCAATGTAACACAAGAGAGTAATGAACAGAATAATTGCTATCACTACATGCATATATGGCTGGTGGAAGCTGTATGGTTAATATGTTTTGCGAAAAGCCAATTTTTCCCTACAACAAAGGAATAAATTTTATTTAACTATCATGGTAGTTGTTAAACATTGAGGAGGTTCCTCCAACTCAATCCCAATTAAGTATCATCATTAAACCCAATCAAATTATATTAAGAGTGATGAGATCCACATGATAATCCAAGAACTAGATACTCAAGATGTCCATAACCGGGGACACGGCTAACCATGATTAGTTTGTACACTCTGCAGAGGTTTGTGCACTTTTCCCCACAAGACTCGAATACATCCATGGTCGGAGATTCGAGACACAGTCTTTCTGAAGCATTAACTCTCTACTCTTGATAGACAGTACCACCTACAACCCACTACATCTGCTAGTCTACCTCTTCGAGAGCTTCACGCAACTTACTCAACTATGCCAGAGCCCATAATGGCTTGTGGCTGCACACGGAAGTTTCTAGCATGAATAATCTTATGATCCCTTTGAGCCTGGGTGGCGGGCCGTAGGATGATCACACGGGTCCTCCGGGATATCCTAGGACAACACTGGATTCTCCAGGTGCCCACAAGCAATCCACCCAGATGTGTATTTAAGTAGCCATCTTAAGTTGAACCATTAATTAACAACCTCACATCTGTCATGAATACACTCAAACCCAAACCAGTCTACGAGCATAGCATAGCAATATAAGCAACGTAGAAGTAACTCCCAAAGGTTTGATAATAAACAGGTGAATAGGTACTACCTCATCTACTTCCCAAAACCCACAATTTAATCAGATCCTAACCATGCAAATGTTTGAGGATTGATCTAATGCAATAAAACTGGGTAGTAAAGAGGTATGATCAAAGTGTTACTTGCCTTGCTGATGATCCATGAAACCTAGAGACTTCCTAGCACGCTTCGCACTCCGGGTACTCTATCGCAAACAAACAAGCATACAATAAGCACACAACTAGAAACACGGGTAAAACTCAAATAAGAGACCTAACCAGAAAGTTCAACTTAAGAACTCCGGCTTGCAAAAAGAATCAAATCAAACGAAGCAGCAAAACTCAAACTACGAAAGAAACAAGATCCGTTTACTAATCTGGACTAAAGTCAAATTTTACAGTAGCAAAATCTTGTTCAAGTTGGTTAAACGGAAAGTGGGCTTCGAGACGAAGATCTAGCCGCTTGAATCGCCTGATTCCGATAAACGAGCGAAAAGATAAACTAAAATGAAAATCGGATCAGAAATCACGATCGAAAATAATCGTGAAAAATCTGAGAAAAAGAAAAACTGACGAACAGACTAACGAACGAACGTTCGCTGTCTGCGGTTAACGAACGAAAACCGTTCGTTGAAACGAGCGTACGAACGGACGTTCGCTAAATAACTAAACCGAAAAAACCAATCTAAAATAAAAAAATGGAATCTAGGGTTTCGAAAAAAAACTGATCAGTTTTCTCACGAAAACCAACGGCGGCGGCGACTACCTCCGGTGGCCGGTGGGACGGGCAGCGAGTTTTGTGGCGGCGGGCTGCGAGGAGGCGCAGACAGGCGCGGCGGGTTTCCTGGTGCTAGGCTTTCGGCGAGGTGGCTGGCTCGGCCTCCATGATTTAAAGGGCCGGCCGGGCTAGTGTCCAGGTCGGACACGACCCGGTTAGGTCGGTTCATTTTTTAAAATAATTCCGCTTAGAAAAACGAAGAAAAGAAATACTAAACGGACTGCAAAAATCCTGAAATAAAATTTCCCCATCCTCTAAAAATCTACCGGACAAGGTGAACATTTATTTGTGCCTCTAATGCAATTTGGAAAACGCATATTTTTCCTAATTCAAATAAAATAGCGATAAAAACTAAAAATAAAATCTTATTTGATTTTAATATTAAATCTCCAATATTTCTTTATTTTGTGGAAGTCATTTATCCCTCTCTTTTATTTTCATAAAAAGAAATACTCGAGAGAAAATAATTAAAATCGAACGATCCTCATTTCAAAATTTGAGGAAACTGAAATATGAAAATAACGAAATTCCCAACTCTCTCCGTGGGTCCTTGAGTTGCATAGAATTTCTAGGATCAAGCCAAAATGCAATAAAAATATGACATGCAATGATGATCTAATGCATAACATTCCAAATTGAAAATTTGGGATGTTACAACGAAGGTTTTCTTAATTTTGTGTGATTGAAGTTTTCAAGTTTTGGGTGAGATCACGATGGATGAAGGAATAAGGAGTGAAAATAGCTTAAGCTTGGGGATGCCCCATGGCACGCCAAGTTATTATTCAAGGAGAACCAAGCAACTATGCTTAGGGATGCCCAGAAGGCATCCCCTCTTTCTTCTAACTACCATCGGTATTTTACTTGGAGCTATATTTTTATTCGTCACATATCATGAGTTTTGCTTGGAGTGTCTTGTATGATATGAGTCTTTGCTTGTTTTTCTTTTTAGTTGTGTCAAATATCCTTCCTAGACACACTTATTTGAAAGAGCCAAAATTATGCTATGATTTGTTAGAATTGCTGTTTATGCTTCACTTAAATTTTTTGAGCTATGGAATTGCTCTAGTGCTTCACTTATATCTTTTTAGCACGGTGGGCTTTAATATGTTTGAAGAAATTCTCTCATGGTTCACTTATATTATTTTGAGAGACAAAAATTTTATGCTCATGTTCTCCACTTAAATTTATTTGAGCTTATCAAAAGCAACATATGAAATTAGTCCCCAAATGATAGATATTCAAGAGGGATATAATAAAAACTTTCATGAAGATCATTGGAAAAAATAAACATGATTCTTTGTAATAGTATTGAGATATGATGGTAGTGATATGTGAGTCATGTCGGTGAGTAATTATGCTTTAGTAAGAATATTGGTGTTAAGGTTTGTGATTCCCTATGCAAGCACGGAATTCAATAGTTATGCAATGAAATTACATACTACTTATGGTGCATTATTTGTTGTTTTGTTATGCTTAATGCTCGCTTATGTGATTTTTTGTTTCTTTGGTTGCTTCTCAATCTATTTGCTAGCCTCCACTTGTACTAAGTAGAAATACTACTTGTGCCCATGGATAAGGCTAGCCATGGATTGTAAAAGAATGGTGGAAAGAGGAATAATTCCTTGGAAAGTGTTGGTATGGAAGGCACCCATGGATAAGGCTAGCCATGGATTGTGAAAGAATGGTGGAAAGAGGAATAAACTTTATTTTCTGTTTGGGAACCTCTTATGATGTATCTAGCATGGAAAGTGTTGGGAATTACTCCGTCATTTTCGTTGACGGGAAAAGTATGCGTCTCAAAAAATGTTATCGCTCAATTTTCGCTTTGAGCTCTGGCACTTCTACAAATCTCTACTTCCCTCTGCGAAGGGCCTTTCTATTTACTTTATGCAATTTTTATTTTTACTTGAGTCTCCATCTTTTCTTATAAAGCACCAACTAGGGAGCACTATGATCATACTTGAGCATTGGATGTAGCTAATATGCGAGTTTTTTATGAATGGATCAATGATTGAGCATGATGGGCTATGGATAACTTGCTTTAGTGTTGATATTTTGAAAGTCATGGTCGCTTGTTGATATGCTTGAGTATTGAAATCTTCATCTCAAAACTAGACTATTACTTTGAACCATATAAAAGTCCAAATGTCCATGCTACAAAGAAAAGAATATGTGATGAACATGTTAGGCAACATTCCACATCAAAAATTCTGTTTTTATCATTTACCTACTCGAGGGCGAGCAGGAATTAAGCTTGGGGATGCTGATACGTCCCCAACGTATCTATAATTTTTGATTGTTCCATGCTGTTATAGTATCATTCTTGGATGTTTTACAATCATTTTATAGCAAATTTATATCATTTTTTGGCACTAACGTATTGACATAGTGCCGAGTGCCAGTTGCTATTTTTTGCTTGTTTTTTACTTCACAGAAAATCAATAAGAAACGGAGTCCAAACGCAGCGAAACTTTTTGGAGATTTTTTTGGACCAGAAGACATCCAGTGGGCCAAAGAAGTACCAAAGGGGAGCCCCGAGGGGGGCACAACCCACCAGGGCGCGCCTGGAGGCCCAGGCACGCCCAGATGGGTTGTGCCCACCTCGGTGGCCTCCCGCACCACCTCTTCGCCCTATAAATACCCAAATATTCCAGAAACCCTAGGGGAGTCGACAAAACACAATTCTAGCCGCCGCAAGTTCCAGAACCACAAGATCCAATCTAGGCACCATCACGGAGGGGTTCATCATCCTCATTGGTGCCTCTCCGATGATGCGTGAGTAGTTCATTATAGACCTACGGGTCCGTAATCAATAGTTAGATGGCTTCCTCTCTTTCTTTTGATTCTCAATACAATGGTATCTTGGAGATATATCTGATGTAACTTTTTTTATGGTGTGTTTGCTGGGATCCAATGAACTTTGAGTTTATGATCAGATCTATACCCATGAATATTATTTGGGTCTTATTTTGATCTCTTATAGGCATGATTTTTTATAGCCTCGTATTTCTTCTTTGAATCTTTGGTGTAGTTAGGCTGACTGGATCGATTTTTCTTGCCATGGAAAGAGGTGCTTTGTGATGGGTCGATCGTGCGGTGTTCTTTTCTAGTGATAGAACGGGCAGCAAGACCCGCATGTATCGTTGCTATCAAGGATAAAAAGTTGGGGGCTATTCCTACATGAATAGATCTCATCTACATCATGAAATCGTTCTTATTTCATTACTCCGTTTCTCCATGAACTTAATACACCAGATGCATGCTGGATAGCGGTCGATGTGTGGAGTAATAGTAGTAGATGCAAGCAGGAGTCGGTCTACTAATGTTGGACGTGATGCCTATATATTGATCATTGCCTTGGATATCGTCATAACTATTTGATTTTTTAATCGATCGCCCAATAGTAATTTGTTTACCCACCGTGTGCTATTTCTCGAGAGAAGCCACTAGTGAAATTTATGCCCCCCGAGTCTCTATTCTTTATCATATTTTCTTTGAGATTATTTTATTCGCTTTTGTTTTCAGATCTATTATTCCAAAAACCCAAAAATACCTTGCTGCACTTTTTTATTATTTATTTTATTTCGCTAAAAAAAAGAATAAATAAGACGAGATTCGACCTCCCCCTACATATTTAATTTCTTCTCCTATACAAAAACTAGCAAGACCCACTCCATTGGTAATTCCATCAATAACACCCTTATCAAAAAACACCGAAGATGACGCCGGCTCCATACTGGGTATGGGGAGTATGATCCCAGGATCGGATCTCCCTCATGAGTATGGACGGAAATACATTATGCACCTGTCCACGCCATTTTATCGAGATCTATTTATCCAATCTATCACAATTTTATCCCATCAACTTGACAATTTCTGGCGCCATTACCCGAAGAGGGATTGACAACCCCTCATACGCGTCGGGTCGCAAGTATTTGTTCTTTGTGTGCTCGTACCGTTTACATAGTGTTGCTTGGTTCTCCTACTAGATTGATACCTTGGTTTGGCAACTGAGGGAAATACCTACCGTTGCTGTACTGCATCATCCCTTCCTCTATGGGAAAATACCGATGCAGTTTCAAGCGACATCACTAGGGAACCCACTCAAATGTGTAAAACTGCTGAGGCACTATTCCATGGAAAGTTGCCTAATCTAGTAGAAGGAGAAACCCTAGCTAAATGCATCAAATACATGGAGAGGAGAAGAAGAAAGGGGGGCATACTAGAGGAGGACCACATCATGAGAGTTCTCCATGAAGCGGAAGGGCTCCCCAGCACAAGGAGGTACCGGTGAGGATGGAGGCGACGTCAATGACCTGGAGGCGTCCTAGGGCATGGAGGGGTGAATGGGTGGGAATGAACCCTAGCCCCCCACGTCCCGCCTCTTCAGGACCAGCTGTGCGCATGGGCTAAAGTGCTCCATGGACACGAGGGTCCGTGCGCATGGTACATGATACGTCTCCAACGTATCTATAATTTTTTATTGTTCCATGCTATTATAGTATCAATCTTGGATGTTTTATATGCAATTATATCATTTTTTGGGACTAGCATATTAACCTAGTGCCCAGTGCCACTTCTAGTTTTTTTGCTTGTTATTGGCTTTTCAGAAAATCAGTACCAAACGGAGTCCAAATGCTATGAAACATTTTGACGGTTGTTTCTGGACCAGAAGGGACCCTAGAAGATTTGGGAGAAGAACTAGGGAGTCACAAGGAAGCCACAAGCCCGGGGGGCACGCCCTAAAGTTTTGTGGGCCCCTCGTGGCACCTCTTGACCGAATTTCACCTCTATAAATTCCCAAATATTCCCAATACATCAGGGAGCCACCCAAAATGCTTTTTTCGCCGCCTCAAGTTTCCGTTCTTCCGAGATCCCATCTGGAGGCCTTTTCCGGTACTTGCCGGAGGGGGAATCGATCACGGAGGGCCTCTACCTCTGTTGGAAATATGCCCTAGAGGCAATAATAAATTGGTTATTATCGTATTTCCTGTTCATGATAAATGTTTATTATTCATGCTAGGATTGTACTGACCGGAAACTTAAATACATGTGTGCATACATAAACAACACCGTGTCCCTAATGCCTCTACTAGACTAGCTCATTGATCAAAGATGGTTAAGGTTTCCTAACTATAGACATGAGTTGTCATTTTATAACAGGATCACACCATTAGGAGAATGATGTGATGGACAAACCCAACCGTAAGCTTAGCATCAGATCATTTAGTTATCTGCTACAACTTTCTTCATATCAAGTATCAGTTCCTTAGACCATGAGATCACGCCACTCCCGGATATCGTAGGAATGCCTTGTGTGCTATCAAATGTCACTTCATAATTGGGTGATCATAAAGGTGCTCTACAGGTATCTCCGAAGGTGTCTGTTGGGTTGCATGGATCGATACTAGGATTTGTCGCTCCATGTGACGGAGAGACATCTCTGGGCCCTCTCAGTAATACAACTCACAAGAAGCTTGCAAGCATGTGACTAATGAGCTTAGTCACGAGATCTTGTATTATGGAACGAGTAAAGAGACTTGCCGGTAACGAGATTGAACTAGGTATGGAGATTCAGACGATCGAATCTCGGGCAAGTAACATATCGCTAGACAAAGGGAATTGCATATCGGATTAACTGAATCCTTGACATCGTGGTTCAACCGACAAATTTTTGTGTGGAATATGTAGGAATCAATATGGGCATCTAGGTCCTGCTATTGGTTATTAACCGGAGAGATGTCTCAGTCATGTCTACATGATTCTCGAACCCGTAGGGTCTGCACGCTTAACGTTCGATGATGCAAGACATGCTCCTTCTTATATAACCTCTCTCTAATAAATTTGGGCTTATTTATGTCACGCCCAAGATGCGACCCTATCCTAAAGGAACTCAAAGGTCCCACCAAGGATAGAAGCGCATCTTGAAGACGCTTTTGCAAGGTGGATATCATTACATCAACATTACATAATAGATGGGGACACATACAAGAGGCATACAATGCCACATGAATACAACATCACATTACATAAGACCAACATCCGACTACGGATGAAACACAAACAGAAACTCAAATGACATCCACCACCTTTAGCCCAGGCTGCCGACCGAACCTATCCCACGATCGAAGAAGCGTAAGAAGAACTCAACGCAAGCAAGCATCGCTCTCGCGTCATGAGCATCGCATAACCTGTACCTGCAACTGTTGTTGTAGTAAACTGTGAGCCACGAGGACTCAGCAATCCCATTACCATGAGTATCAAGACTAGCAAAGCTTAATGGGAAAGGAAGGGGGTAAGGTGGTGAGGTTGCAGCAGCGGCTAAGCATATATGGTGGCTAACATACGCAAATGAGAGCGACAAGAGAAACAAAGGAACGGTCGTCAACTAGTAATGATCAAGAAGTGATCCTGAACTCCTACTTACATCAGACATAACCCAGAAACCGTGTTCTCCTCTCGATCAACCCGAAAAGAGACACTCACGCAGTTACGCATTACGGTTGGTGTATTTTAGAAGAGTTTACTTTAAGTTTACTACAACCGGATATTAACAAATTCCCATCTGCCACATAACCGCAGCACGGCTTTCGAAAGTTCAAACCCTACAGGGGTGTCCCAACTTAGCCCATGATAAGCTCTCGCGATCAACGAAGGATATTCCTTCTCCCCGGGAAGACCCGATCAGTCTCGGAATCCCGGCTACAAGACATTTCGACAGTGGTAAAACAAGACCAGCATTACCACCCGGATGTGCCGACAAATCCCGATAGGAGCTGCACATATCTCGTTCTCAGGGCACACCGGATGATCCAGACGTCGGGTTGGCATAGACCCTGATTGCCCAGGGGGCGCCGGACATTGCTCGGTTTGGGCCAGCACTTGGGGAAGCACTGGCCCGGGGGGGCTAAAATAAAGATGACCCTCGGGTTGGCCGACCCAAGGGAAAGGGTATAGGTGGTGGTGAGGCAAATGGTAAAACCAAGGTTGGACCTTGCTGGAGGAGTTTTATTCAAAGCGAACTGTCAAGGCGGTCCCATAAATCACCCAACCGCGTTAGGGACGCAAAATCCGGGAACATAATACCGATATGACGGAAACTAGGCGGCAAGAGTGGAACAAAACACCGGGCATAAGGCCGAGCCTTCCACCCTTTACCAAGTATATAGATGCATTAATAAATATAAGAGATATTGTGATATCCCAACATAAACATAATCCAACATGGAGCAATCTTCATCTTCACCTGCAACTAGCAACGCTATAAGAGGGGCTGAGCAAAGCGGTAACATAGCCAAACAACGGTTTGCTAGGAAGGGTAACAAAGGTTAGAGGTTAATGCAATTTGGGAGGCTTGAGCAGCAAGTGGTAGGTAACGCAGCATAGCGATAGAACGAAGCAACTAGCATAGCAATGATAGTAATGAGATCCAAGGTGACGGTCATCTTGCCTGAAATCCCGCTAGGAAGAAGAACGAGTCCATGAAGAAGACGAACGGGAGTAGTCGAACAAACTCCTCACAATCGCAACATTGCCGGTACTAAGAAGCCACACCGGAAAGAAACAAACAACATGGTAAATGCACAAGCATAAACATGGCACGATGCACAATCAAGTATGATGCATGTCCGGTTTAAATAGGCATGGCATGGCAAAGTGCAACAAACGATGCTACAAGTTAAGTGGAGCTCAATATGCAATGAGTTGCATATTGACAAAACACCACATTGACATATTTAGTTTAATCTCGTTTAAGCTACCAAACAATATTAAATGTTGTTAAACATGGCAAGAGGTGGAGCATAAGTAAACTAACTATTTAGGCAAGTTTAAATGAGGCCGGAACAACAAACAACAATTCCGGAAAATCCTCATATGCAATTTATTAATTTGCTACTGTTCTGCCCTAAAACATATTATATTGTTGTTAAACAGGAAAATAAAGTGCAACATGTTAATCTATGCATTTTTCCACCCCGTTTACATATAAAGAACATTTAATTCCGAGTTACGGTTATTTAGTTATGAAATAAATCATTTTAACATGGCATTTGAGCAAATTTAAACAAACAACATTTTAAGCATTTTAAACATGAATGAAAGTGGCATATTGTGAAACTAGACAGAATTCTAAGCATTTTACATGTTTAAATCATTTTATTATGATGCACGGTTAATGAGTTTTTATATGCATGAAGAGCAAGGGGTTTTACGCAATTAGAAAATCACAGGATAAATGCTAAAATCATGAATCTGAAAAAATAGATCGGGCCGAAATCTGCTTTGGCTGGGCGCCACCATGGGCTTCAGCCCGTCGGTGAGGAGGTGGAGGCAGGTCATGGCGCAGGCCGGGCCTTGGGAGGCGCTGGCTGCCGGGTCATTGCCTGCATTTAACAGGACGCTGTCAACGGGCTCGAACGCCGAATTTATCGATGCAGGCACGCAGCTTCGGTCGCAGCGAGCAGGGGAAGCAGAGGATGCAGCGGCGCGGCTTGGACTCCGGCGACGACTAGGTAGAGAGGACGGGTCCGGAGCGAAGGTCGTCGCGAACGGGCGCGGGGATCCACCGGATCTGACGAAGGGAGATGGTTCCTGATGGAGGGAGTCGAACAGGACGGCAGCGGCTCAACTCCTGTGAAGAAATTCAGAGAGACGAGTGAATTCAGAGAAGAGATTCAGGGAGAAGAAACGGGAAGAAAAAGGAGGGAACCACGGGCGCGGGTGGCTAGATGTGCTCACCGGCGAGATGCAGAAGGGCCGGGCTTGGAGCATTGGTGCTCGAGGCAGGGACGCAGGAGGCGGGGCTTGGTGCAGCGACTTCAGAGGAAGCAGGGAGCGGGACTTGGCGCTCGAGACGGACAGGAGGCTAGCGGACGACGGGGACGGCTGGATCCGGCGAGGTTGGGACTCCGGCGAGCCGAGGCGAGGCCGGGAACGAATCAAGGCCCTGGATCCACGGCGGAGGACGCGCGGGCTTTTCTCGTTCCTGTCCCTGACGAAGAGAGACAGAGAGAGGTGAGACATGGAGAGGGAAAGGAAGAGAGGGCGCGAGGGAGGCCCGGCGGCGTGACCTGGAGGAGCTGGTGATCGTCGGCGGTGAGACGAGGCGGCGAGGGTCGCGAAGAAGACGACGGAGGGAGCTCCGGTGGATTTGGATCGGGGCAAGGTGGAGGCTGCCGGTTGGGGTGGTGCTGAAAACAAAGGAGAAATGGTGGCTGGATCGGGAGGGATCCCGAGGATGGGGGGAGGCTGTCGGTTGGCTTGGCTGGTCGGGGAGGATCCCGAGGAAGGAGGAGACTGGGTGGCGGCGGAAGGAATCGATGGGACAAGAAGCATAGGTTTTAGGGTTGCTGGTTTATATATAGCGAGCGGGTTAGGTTAGGGCTAATCTGGTCCGTCCAATCGTAAACGGGCGGTCGAGAATAGATAGGTTAGGGAGTCAAATAAGAAAACGGAGATGTTTTATAGATGTTTGGGGATGATCCGGATCCATCGGTAACGACAGACCGGTTCGGGTCTGGGAGAAGTTTTGGACGCGCGCGAGGTGTCAAGAGAGGTCAACAAGGACAAGGGTCTGACAAAATGAGAACGGATGCAAAGAGAGAAAAGGGCAACTGCAAACGGCTACGAGGTTTTATGAAAACATGCAGATGCAATGCACATGATGCGATGGATGAAATGCAAGACATGAACAAAATGCAAAACAAAAGACAAAAACCCAACCACGGAGGAAATAACATATTGCATCTCCGGAAAAGGCAAGAGTTGGAGTTACGAATATGGAAAGTTGTATCCGGGGCGTTACAACACTCCACCACTACGAGAGGATCTCGTCCCGAGATCTAGGATGGCACCGGAGGAAAAAGGAAGAGGAGAGGTAAAACAAAGTTGCTTCTACGACAAACGAGTGAAACCACGAACCTTGAGAGGTTAAACAATTTAAAAGAAAGAGTACAACAGAGATGAACGAGATTGCAAACAATCCTTAGAAAAGTGGAACAAGGAACATTACGAGAACTTGAAGGTTGCAAAGACATGAATCAAGAGTTTAATGGACAAGATAGAATTTGAAACCACTCCGTTTAAAACAAGATGAGAGAGGAAGAATTCGGGCAGTACTCCGGTTGAACACGGAAGGAATAGAACATGAACTTGACAAGATGAGAGGATACTTGATGAGATCAACAACACACTGCCTCCGGAACTATTGAAAGAATGGCACAAGGGGTAAGAAAGATTTCAGACAGCTCTCCGGTTGAGGAAGGAGGCAAAACTTGATAAGATGAAAAGAACTTAAAGAGATGACACAACACCCCGGTTAAATGGATAAGTAAGAAAATAACATGATCTTGACAAAACGAGGTGATGGGTGAAGAGAGCAACATCGCAATGCCTCTGGAAGAAAGAAAGAATGGAATGAAATGAACGGAGAGAAACAGGATCTTGAGAGAGCACGCTTACAACAAATGCTAGAATGGAGTTGTTGGATTATCAACAACGAAAGGATAAGCTTGATGTGGGCTTATGAAAGACAACTCAAAATTATGAGGTGACAAACGACCACTAAAGGAAGCCATTGGTTTGAGTGAGAGCACCAAGGCGATGAAAAACCTCTTTCACCAAGAGAATAGGAGAAAACTTGGATCATTGATAAGCACCATAATATCAACATTCCTTAGGGAAGGCTTTAGGTGAAATATGACCCAAGATGACTCCAACAAAGGGATTGATGGATTTAAAATACCTCATTCTTGACAACATGTGAATCATGAAACACGAACTCAAATTGTCAAGAATGACATAACACCACCTCAAATGATAAGCTAGAACGAATTGCACTTTGGAATGCAAGATGAAGAATGCTTGAACTCCTCAAAACAAAACATGTGTTGAACACCATGTTTATTTTAGAGTATAGCTTGGCGGATCATAACTTCGAGAGAAATCTTGGAGAACAATTGAAGAATGAAAAGAATCCTTGATGAACCACCATGTAGAGCCTCCAGTAAGCAAAAGGATGAAAAGAATAGGATCCAAGCCTTGAAATGATTTAGAAGGAGCTTCGCGATGAGATAATGCCGAAAACTTGGAACTCCAGAAAAGAAAGATGAACAATTGAAATCAAGAATTTTGATGAACCTCCGGAATAAGGAATTGAACTTACTCGATGAAACGAGAATAAGAATTACACTATGTTGATCCTTCACCAATTAAGTTGATGGCAAGCAATGGATTTGGCATACTACTTATTCTCGTGGAGAGTATTAAGATAGATATGGCGCAAACTTGGGAAGGTCTTCAATGAACCACCGGTAGGATTGGAAAGAACGAATGAATCTATATGATAACGAAGGGAGTGAAATCTTGAACGAACCACCGGGAAGAATGGGAAAACGAATGAAGAAACTTGAGAGGATTTAGATACATGAGAATGAAGAGATCATGAACTGATTAGAGGGTATTTGAATGATTCACCGGTAAGATTTGGAGAATGATAGCTACGCGCTGAGAATGAAGAATTATGACATGATGGCCTTCGGAGGAAAGAAATGGAAACAACTCATGAAATGCTCCGGATGGGTGAAAATAATTCCCACAATCGAAAACAATTATGAGAGGATGGCATCAAGCTAGAACCATGAGGCTTGAAGAGAATGGAGCAAGATTTAAGAGAAACTCTTCTTCGGTCTTCAAATGTTGAGAATGACGAGGAGAAACACCACCAAATTGTTGAGAAACTCCGGAAGGATTAAAAGAGGAATGGTTGAGCTAGAGATGAAAAGAATTTGAAAGTGGCCTAGGAGAAGGCATGTGACTGATGAAAATTCATTCTTACGTCAAACTTTGAAATGAATTTGAGAATGGTTCCGGGAAAATTAGAAGAGTCAGGTAAGATCCTGGAAAAAGACCTGTGGGTTAGGGCCCACTCGAAAGAAACATCGTTGAAGGATTTTAAGAGAGGTTGCACCAGTTGAATTAAATGACTTGAATGAGATAATAATCTCCAAATAGCTTGAACAGATATTGGAAGAAAAGACGAGCCTTCTGAGATATCTTCAGCACTCCAGGACAAATGTATAGCGAGAAGTGAATGATTAAGAGGTGCATCGGCATGAGAAATCATTAGAAACGAGGAAAAGAATATGATGAATATTGAAAGCTTGAATTGGATCCACCGGAGAAGAAACAACAACGAAGGATGATGAACTTGAAACTGTTGAGCATCTTCATGGGAAATCACCGGATAAGAACATTGAAAGAAAAGAATGAAGAGACTTCACATGAATAAATGGATATTTGATTAAAATATATAAGTCCTTGAAGAAAAAAGGGGTGGGAGGGCGGGAAAACAAAGGCAACTCGGGGACGGATGAAACGGATACCGTTGAGAAAAACTTAGAATTGATCTTGCGGATGTTGAAATGATCGGATCCACTTAAAGAGAAGCACGCCGGCTGGGAAAAGAATTGACATGACAATATCGATAAACAAGAAGGATTAGCACTCTCATAGAAATATGAGAACACCGCTTGAAGGTTTGGAATCAACACTTGACATTGAAGCAACTCGAATACCACAACTCAAAACAAAACAAAGGATTTGGCTTGCGAATAAGCGGAACAAATACATATGATAGAGATTTACCCAATCCCATATCGTGCATCTATCGGAAAGATATTCTAGGAGCTACTTGAATTCCCACCTATAAACACCGAAACTTTACGGTTATGCAATCTGGTGTTGGGGATACAGGGACACAAAATATATCACCCAAACTAACAATACCTAGATCTAGTCATATCCATCCTTCAACACATAACCAAGAAAGCTCCTAAATCGTGTACCTCAACCTTGAAAAGCATCCGTTATACGAGTTATGGCAATACTCGAACTCCCAATCTTGGGTGGCGTCGAGGTTATCTCACCAACAAGCGCATAAAAGAGATTTTCGATGTCGGCAAAACTCGATTATTCCAGAATCGCAACGACAAAATTGTGACGACAACACCTCGGAGCTCAACTCCCCGGGACACTGCCACAACCCCTAAATGTCAGGAGGCACCAAGAACAATGTTCTCGTCACAAAACCATCGGAACGATTCCAAGATACCAGCGTGATCCTAAATTTTTTTTCGTGAAATTTGAGGAGAGGACAGACAAAACATCTACGTCGGGAGGTCTCACCAAAGCGACGAAGGGACTGAGGAGTAAAAAGAATCCTACTCTCCAATATATATAATCCTAAGACTCAAAAAAGTTTTCTTCTAGACTCAACAACGACCAACAAACAAGGGGGCTCCTAAGGTCGGTTGAGGCTCTGATACCAACTTGTCACGCCCAAGATGCGACCCTATCCTAAAAGAACTCAAAGGTCCCACCAAGGATAGAAGCGCATCTAGAAGACGCTTTTGCAAGGTGGATATCATTACATCAACATTACATAATAGATGGGGATACATACAAGAGGCATACAATGCCACATGAATACAACATCACATTACATAAGACCAACATCCGACTACGGATGAAACACAAACAAACTCAAACGACATCCACCACCTTTAGCCCAGTGGCCGACCTGGAACCTATCCCCTGATCGAAGAAGCAGAAGAAGAACTCAACGCAAGCAAGCATCGCTCTCGCGTCATGAGCATCGCATAACCTGTACCTGCAACTGTTGTTGTAGTAAACTGTGAGCCACGAGGACTCAGCAATCCCATTACCATGGGTATCAAGACTAGCAAAGCTTAATGGGAAAGGAAGGGGGTAAAGTGGTGAGGTTGCAGCGGCTAAGCATATATCTTTGGCTAACATACGCAAATGAGAGCGAGAAGAGAAACAAAGGAACGGTCGTCAACTAGTAATGATCAAGAAGTGATCCTGAACTCCTACTTACGTCGAGACATAACCCGAAACCGTGTTCTCCTCTCGATCAACCCCGAAAAGAGACACTCACGATTACGCTTTACGGTTGGTGTATTTTAGAAGAGTTTACTTTAAGTTTACTACAACCGGATATTAACAAATTCCCATCGCAACATAACCGCGGGCACGACTTTCGAAAGTTCAAACCCTGCAGGGGTGTCCCAACTTAGCCCATGATAAGCTCTCGCGATCAACGAAGGATATTCCTTCTCCCCGGGAAGACCCGATCAGTCTCGGAATCCCGGCTACAAGACATTTCGAAAGTGGTAAAACAAGACCAGCAAGACCACCCGAATGTGCCGACAAATCCCGATAGGAGCTGCACATATCTCGTTCTCAGGGCACACCGGATGAGCCAGACGTCGGGTTGGCATAGACCACGATTGCCAGTAGCGCCGGACATCGCTCGGTTTGGGCCAGCACTTGGAGAAGCACTGGCCCGGGGGGCTACAATAAAGATGACCCTCGGGTTGGCCGACCCAAGGGAAAGGGTATAGGTGGTGGTGAGGCAAATGGTAAAACCAAGGTTGGGCCTTGCTGGAGGAGTTTTATTCAAAGCAAACTGTCAAGGCGGTCCCATAAATCACCCAACCGCGTTAGGGACGCAAAATCCGGGAACATAATACCAATATGACGGAAACTAGGGCGGCAAGAGTGGAACAAAACACCAGGCATAAGGCCGAGCCTTCCACCCTTTACCAAGTATATAGATGCATTAATAAATATAAGAGATATTGTGATATCCCAACATAAACATAATCCAACATGGAGCAATCTTCATCTTCACCGCAACTAGCAACGCTTATAAGAGGGCTGAGCAAAGCGGTAACATAGCCAAACAACGGTTTGCTAGGAAGGGTAACAAAGGTTAGAGGTTCATGCAATTTGGGAGGCTTGAGCAGCAAGTGGTAGGTAACGCAGCATAGTGATAGAACGAAGCAACTAGCATAGCAATTATAGTAATGAGATCCAAGGTGACGGTCATCTTGCCTGAAATCCCGCTAGGAAGAAGAACGAGTCCATGAAGAAGACAAACGGGAGTAGTCGAACGAATTCCTCACAATCGCAACATTGCCGGAACTAAGAAGCCACACCGGAAAGAAATAAACAACATGGTAAATGCACAAGCATAAACATGGCACGATGCACAATCAAGTATGATGCATGTCCGGTTTAAATAGGCATGGCATGGCAAAGTGCAACAAACGATGCTACAAGTTAAGTGGAGCTCAATATGCAACGAGTTGCATATTGACAAAACACCACATTGACATATTTAGTTTAATCTCGTTCAAGCTACCAAACAATATTAAATTTTATTAAACATGGCAAGAGGTGGAGCATAAGTAAACTAACTATTTAGGCAATTTAAATGAGGCCGGAACAACAAACAACAATGCCGGAAAATCCTCATATGCAATTTATGAATTTGCTACTGTTCTGCCCTAAAACATATTATATTGTTGTTAAACAGGAAAATAAAGTGCAACATGTTAATCTATGCATTTTTCCACCCCGTTTACATATAAACAACATTTAATTCCGAGTTACGGTTATTTAGTTATGAAATAAATCATTTTAACATGGCATTTGAGCAAATTTAAACAAACAACATTTTAAGCATTTTAAACATGAATGAAAGTGGCATATTGTGAAACTAGACAGAATTCTAAGCATTTTACATGTTTAAATCATTTTATTATGATGCACAGTTAATGAGTTTTTATATGCATGAAGAGCAAGGGGTTTTCTGCAATTCTGAAAATCCTGGGATAAATGCTAAAATCGCAGATCTGAAAAAAAATAGATCGGGCCGAAATCTGCTGGGCGCTGGGGCGCTCACCATGGGCTTCAGCCCGTCGGTGAGGAGGTGGAGGCAGGCCGCGGGGCGCAGGCTGGGCCACTGAGGCGCTGGCAGTCATGCTGGCGTTCGAACAAACGAGGACGCGGTCAATGGGCTCGGCACGCCGACCCCATCGATGCAGCACGCAGCCTTCAGCAGCGAAAGGGAAGCAGAGGATGCAGAAGGCGGCTTGGACTCCAGCGACTAAGGCAGAGAGGACGGTCCGAGCGAAGGTCGTCTTGAGCAGGCGCGAGGATCCACCGGATCTGACGAGGGGAGATGGTTCCTGATGGAGGGAGTCGAACAGGACGACAGTGGCTCAACTCCTGTGAAGAAATTCAGAGAGACGAGTGAATTCAGATAAGAGATTCAGGGAGAAGAAACGGGAATAAAAAGGAGGGAACCACGGGCGCGGGTGGCTAGATGTGCTCACCGGCGAGCTGCAGAAGGGCCGGGCTTGGAGCACTGGTGCTTGAGGCAGGGACGCAGGAGGTGGGGCTTGGTGCGGCGACTTCTGAGGAAGCAGGGAGCGGGACTTGGTGCTCGAGACGGACAGGAGGCTAGCGGACGACGGGGACGGCTGGATCCGGCGAGGTTGGGACTCCGGCGAGCCGAGGCGAGGCCGGGAACAAATCAAGGCCCTGGATCCACGGCGGAGGACGCGCGGGCTTGCCTCGTTCCTGTCCCTGACGAAGAGAGACAGAGAGAGGCGAGACAGGGAGAGGGAAAGGAAGAGAGGGCGCGAGGGAGGCCCGGCGGCGTGACCTAGAGGAGCTGGTGATCGTCGGCGGTGAGACGAGGCGGCGAGGGTTGCGAAGAAGACGGCGGAGGGAGCTCCAGTGGATTTTGATCGGGGCAAGGTGGAGGCTGCCGGTTGGGGTGGTGCTGAAAACGAAGGAGAAATGGTGGCTGGATCGGGAGGGATCCCGAGGATGGGGGGAGGCTGTCGGTTGGCTCGGCTGGTCGGGGAGGATCCCGAGGAAGGAGGAGACTGGGTGGCGGCGGAAGGAATCGATGGGACAAGAAGCCTAGGTTTTAGGGTTGCTGGTTTATATATAGCAATCGGGTTAGGTTACGGCTAATCTGGTCCGTCCAATCGTAAACGAGCGGTCGAGAATAGATAGGTTAGGGAGTCAAATAAGAAAACGGAGATGTTTTATAGATGTTTGGGGATGATCCGGATCCATCGGTAACGACAGACCTGTTCGGGTCCGGGAGAAGTTTTGGACGCGCGCTAGGTGTCAAGAGAGGTCAACGAGGACAAGGGTCTGACAAAATGACAACGGAGGCAAAGAGAGAAAAGGGCAACTGCAAACGGCTACGAGGTTTTAGGAAAACATGCAGATGCAATGCACATGATGCGATGAGATGAAATGCAAGACATGAACAAAATGCAAAACAAAAGACAAAAACCCAACCACGGAGGAAATAACATATTGCATCTCCGGAAAAGGCAAGAGTTGGAGTTATGAATATGGAAAGTTGTATCCGGGGCGTTACAATTTAATCTTGTCAATAATTCTCTAGAATTTTCCTTAGTTGTTGTCCAGAGAGGACCACTGTTAAGGAAGTACCGTTTTGGTATGCCCAAATGGTATGAAATTTTACAGTGCCTACATATGCCTAAATGATCATCCTGCCCCAAATTTCAGCTAAATAAAATCATCTATGTGAGTGCCACATCAACTTTCACATTTCAGTCCAGTGGGGCACATTGCAAAGCAAGTGCTAGCTAGACCCATCCTTTTGAGCTGCAAATTTCCATAGGAAGTCACCTTAGTGATTGATTATCCTCAGCCAAAAATCAGGCCCATTGGGCATGTTCATTTCCCCCATCATTGATCAGACACCTTGTTGTTGATTTAGGTTTGAGCTTGATTCAGTCACCTCTTGAGCCATTGTGGCTGTCTTCTTCCTAGCATCTTCTGAGGGAGTGCCCAACACACCAGACATGCCTGGGCCACCCAGAATGCGTGGCAATGCCATGGCCATGCGGTGATGTTACGTCTCCATCGTATCTAATTTTCCAAACTCTTTTGCCCTTGTTTTGGACTCTAATTTGCATGATTTGAATGGAACTAACCCGGACTGACGCTGTTTTCAGCAGAATTGCCTTGGTGTTATTTTTGTGCAGAAATAAAAGTTCTCGGAATGACCAGAATGGAGAATATTTTTGGAATAAATAAAAAAATATTGGTGAAAGAATCAACCGGAGGGGACCCACCTGCTGTCCACAAGGGTGGAGGGCGCGCCCACCCCCCTAGGATGCACCCCCTGCCTAGGGTGCGCCCCCTCCACCGACCTCAACTCCAACTCCATATATTCATGTTGGGGAGAAAAAAAATCAGAGAGAAGGATTCATCGCGTTTTACGATATGGAGCCGCCGCCACCTCCTGTTCTTCATCGGGAGGGCAGATCTGGAGTTCGTTCGGGGCTCCGGAGAGGGGAAATCGTTGCCATCACCATCAACCTTCTTCTGTCACCAATTTCATGATGCTCACCGCCGTGCGTGAGTAATTCCATCGTAGGCTTGTGATACGTCTCCGTCGTATCTTTAATTTTTGATTGTTTCATGCCAATATTAGACAACTTTTACATACTTTTGGCAACATTTTTATATGATTTATTGGACTAATCTATTGATCTAGTGTCCAGTGCCAGTTCCTATTTGTTGCATGTTTTTTGGTATCGCAGAAAATCCATATCAAACGAAGTCCAAATGTAATAAAAATTTATGGAGAATTATTTTGGAATATATGTGATTTTTGGGACTTGGAATCAACGCAAACGGAGGTCCACACAGCCCACAAGACACTGTATGCCGCGCCCAGTGTGCCAAAGCGCATGGTGGTTGGTTGTGCTCACCTCGTACGTCAGTTGGAGCTCTACTTCGGGCGCAAGGAAGCTTATATCCGTAAAAAAATTGTGTTAAAATCTCAGCGCAATTGGAGTTATGGATCTCCCGGAATATAAGAAATGGTTTTCGGCCAGATCTGGAAAATGAGAAACAGAAGAGAACAGAGAGGGAGATGTAATCTCGGAGGGGCTCCCGCCCCTCCGCCGCCATGGAGGCCATGGACCAGAGGGGGAACTCTCCTCCAATCTAGGGGGGGGGGGGCGAGGAAGAAGAAGAAGGAGGGGAGCTCTCTCCCCCTCTCTCCCGGTGGCGCCGGAGTGCCGCCGGGGCTAGGACCGTGACGACGATCTACATCAACAATCTTGTTACCATTAACACCAACTTTCTCCCCCTCTATGCAGCGGTGTAACACCCGTTCTCTCCGTTGTAATTTCTATTTAAACATGGTGCTCAACTCCATATATTATTTCCCAATGATATTTGGCTATCCTATGATGTTTGAGTAGATACGTTTTGTCCTGTGGGTTAATCGTGATCTTGGTTGGTTTGATTGTATATTTTATTTATGGTGCGGTCCTACGGTGCCCTCCATCTCACGCAAACGTGAGGGATCCCCACTGTAGGGTGTTGCAATATGTTCACGGTTTGCTTATTGTCGGTGTTGCGGGGGCGACAGTAGCCTAAATGCGGATAAGTGGGTTATGGCGTATGTGAGTAAATAGGACTTGATACTTAATGCTATGGTTGGGTTTCACGACCTTAATGATCTTTAGTAGTTGCAAATGCTTGCTAGGGGTCCAATCATAAGTGCATATGATCCAAGTTGAGAAAGTATGTTAGCTCATGCCTCTCCCTCATATAAAATTGCAAGAATGATTACCGGTACTTGTTATTGATTGCCTAGGGATAGTTGACTTTCTCATTGACAAAAGCTATCCACTTTTATTACCTTGCAATTTATTCATAGTTTTATTCTCACAAAGTACTTGTAGTTTTATTCTTGCAGAATAGTTTCATACTTGTTTTAGGTAAAGCAAACGTCAAGTGTGCGTAGAGTTGTATCGGTGGTCGATAGAACTTGAGGGAATATTTGTTCTACCTTTATCTCCTCATTGGGTTCGACACTCTTATTTATCAAAGAAGGCTACAAACGATCCCCTATACTTGTGGGTTATCTAGACCTTTTTCTGGCGCCGTTGCCGGGGAGCAATATCGTGGGGTGAATATTCTCGTGTGTGCTTGTTTGCTTTATCACTAAGTAGTTTTTATTTCCTGTTCTAAGTTGTTCTCTATCTTTAGTTATGGATATGGAACATGAAACACCAAAAAATTAGTGGTACTTGCTACTCATGGAGATGGGGAACCTTCTGAAACCCTCGATGCTTGTTATGTGAAAGATATTATGCACTACTTTGATAATCTTGAGAAAACCCCATTCAACTATATAATGGGAGTAACGTTGGATCAACGTGAATACTTTAGGGATTATCGCTTGACTCATAAAGGGAAATTGTTATGGGATCAAATTCATATGTTGCATTGGTATGCTCGGGAGCTATGCTTGAGATATGATATACTTGTTGCTCTAGGATGAATGCTCCACATCTTCTCTTTGCATGCAAATTTAATGATAATGAAACCTTGGCTTCTTATGCTAATGGTATATATGATTACTATAATGTGGAACAATAGAAGAATTTTTTGCTTTTAAGGGGGCTTATGAAATTGAATCTTTGTTTGATAAGTTTGAAGATTTTGATGATTCAGTTTATAGACCTGAAAATTTTGCTATCCTTAAATATTGCCATAATAATTATAAATGCAATTACGATATTGATGTATTTATGGAGAGAATGTCTGCTGCCTTGGAAGAGACTAATATTTTGCAGGAGTCTATGGAAGAAGTAATTGATGAAACTGTGAGCTCATTAGATGAAAAAGACGATGAGGAGAGCGAAGAACAAAAGGAGGAAGAGCGGATTAGCTACCCGTGCCCACCTTCTAATGAGAGTAACTCTTCAACTCATACATTGTTTAACTTCCCTTCATTCTTACCGAAGGATGAATAATATGATAATTGCTATGATCCCGTTGATTCATTTGAAATATCCCTTTTTGACGAACTTGATGCTTGCTATGTTTGTGGCCATGATGCCAATATGAATTATGTTTATGGAGATGAACTCTCTATAGTTCCTTATGTTGAACATGAAATTGTTGCTATTGCACCCACACATGATAGTCCTATTATCTTTTTGAATTCTCCAAACTACACTATATCGGAGAGGTTTGTTCTTATTAAGGATTATATTGATGGGTTGCACTCTACCATTACACATGATGATTTTGATGAATATAATATGCATGTGCTTGCTGCTCCTACTTGCAATTATTATGAGAGAGGAACTACATCTCCGCCTTTCTATGTTTCCAACACGATAAAATTGCAAGAAATTGCTTATACTATGCAATCGGCCTTTACTTGATGTGCATGAATTGTTCTTGTATGATATGTCGATGCATAGGAAGAGAGTTAGACTTCGTCATTGCATGATATATGTTGCTTTGTGCTCACTACTAAATGCCAAATCATTGTTAATTAAAATTGTCTTTGATATACCTTGGGATCCGGGTGGATCCATTACTTGAGCACTTTATGCCTAGCTTAATGGCTTTAAAGAAAGTGCTGCCAGGGAGACAACCCGGAAGTTTTAGAGAGTCATTTTATTCTGTTGAGTACTTTTATAAAATTTAGAAACAAAAAAATATAGAGGGAACTTAAAACTTCACAAAAAGAAAAGCGAAAGTGAGAGAGACGAGCATTGTGAAAGTGGGAGCATGCCTTGAACTTTGTTCATGCCCATGGAAACTTTGTGAATCTTGAATTACAGAAACTTTTACAAAAATAATTATCCCTTGTACAAATCCTTTGTATTATAAAAATAATGTGCCAAGGTTTGCCTTTAGGATGATTAGATTGCTTGTTGGTATGTGCGGTGCGTAAATGTAAACTTTGGTCATGTAGCGCGTGAATTTTCATTTTTTTTACTAGAACGTCAAACGTTTCTGAAACTTTTTGCACAATCTTGCTATACAAATTGTTTACGTTGTCCTAATTTTTCAAAAAAATTGGAGTACCAGAAGTATGGTAGATGTTCAGATTGCTACATCGTCTCTGTTTAAGACAAATTCTGTTTTTGATGCATTGTTTTGCTTGTTTTGATGAAACTATTGATTCTATCGGTGGTATAAGCCATGGAAAAGTTATATTACAGTAGCTAATGCAAAAAAAAATATGAATTGCTTTGCAACAATACTTAGAGTAGTGATTTGCTTTATTATACTAACGGATCTTACTGAGCTTTCTTTTGAGTTTTGTGTGGATGAATGATGACCCACAAGTATAGGGGATCTATCGTAGTCCTTTCGATAAGTAAGAGTGTCGAACCCAACGAGGAGCAAAAGGAAATGACAAGCGGTTTTCAGTAAGGTATTCTCTGCAAGCACTGAAATTATAGGTAACAGATAGTTTTGTGATAAGGTAATTTGTAACGAGTTGTCGGTGTTCTGGGAACGAGGGTCCCCAGACTTGCCTGCCTGCGGCGTGGCTCAAGTGGGGGCCCAGCACGGTGCGGCTTCATCAGCTCTAGCTCAAGACCCTCGCGAGGGGCCAAGAGGCGGACGACAGGAACCTTCCTCAGGAGCGGCCTCGTCAGGCAGGCTCACGAGGAGGCGGAGAGATCAAGGCAGGGTACCTCATGAGGGTGCCCCGTGACGCAAGCCATGACGATCAAGATCGGTGAGGCGCCGACTCATGATGTCCTCGTTTCCCCTTTGGTGCAAAGGAGGCAAGCACAGGCCAAGGCATCAGGCAAAGGTTACCGCTTCGGTGCAATAAGACCAAGACCAGCAGAGCGGCAGGACGGAGGTCATTGTGGAGCCCAGGACGGCGTCACCGTCAGAGCCTTTGGCAGCCGAAGACCAACTTTAGTCAGGATAAGTGTACTAGATGTTCTCCTTCAAACTGGCCAATTGTTGGCGCCCTTCCCGCTCATTATTTGGGAAGAGGCCCAGGGCCTCCCTCTATAAATAGGACTAGCCACCACCGAGGTAGGGGATCGATCAAGGAGACACAGGTCGAACCTACCAGAGAGAGAGAGAGAAGCGGCTGGACTCACCCAAGCAGTCCATCGCACCAGCTCAAGAACAGCCCCTCGCGAGGTTGTTCTTCGCTTGTACTATTCTTCATCAGCCCCAGAGGCAATCCACCACACCACTCACTGGAGTAGGGTATTACACCACAACGGTGGCCCGAACCAGTATAAACCTCGCGTCTCTTGTGCTGTTCATCGTTCCTAGTTTAGATCCCTCGCAAACCATTAACGCGTGAGCTGGTAGGGGAAAGATCTCCACGCGCACCCCAGAGTTCGAACCTCAAGGGTCTGCCGGAACCCGAAATCCGACACGAGTAACAAGTAACAAGTGTAAATAAAGTGCAGCAAGGTGGCCCAATACTTTTTGTAGCAAAGGACAAGCCCAGACAATTTCTTATATGAAGGAAAACGCTCCCGAGTACACATGGGAATGATCGTCAAGCTAGTTTTCATCACGCTCATATGATTCGCGTTCTGTACTTTGATAATTTGATATGTGGGTGGACTGATGCTTGGGTGCTGTCCTTACTTGGACAAGCATCCCACTTATGATTAAATCCTATTGCAAGCATCCACAACTACAAAACAAGTATTAAGGTAAACCTAACCACATCATGAGACATATGGATCCAAATCAGCCCCTTACGAAGCAACGCATAAACTAGGGTTTAAGCTTCTATCACTCTAGCAACCCATCATATACTTATTACTTCCCAATGCCTTCCTCTAGGCCCAAACAATGATGAAGTGTCATGTAGTCTACGTTCACATAACACCACTAGAGGAGAGACAACATACATCTCATCAAAATATCGAACGAATACCAAATTCACATGACTACTTATAGCAAGACTTCTTCCATGTCCTCAGGAACAAACGTAACTACTCACAAAGCATATTCATGTTCATAATCAGAGGGGTATTAATATGCATAATGAATTTGAACATATGATCTTCCACCAAATAAACCAACTTAGCATCAACTACAAGGAGTAATCAACACTACTAGCAACTCACAAGTACCAATCTGAGGTTTTGAGATAAAGATTGGATACAAGAGATGAACTAGGGTTTTAGAGGAGATGGTGCTGGTGAAGATGTTGATGGAGATTGACCCCCTCCCGATGAGAGGATCATTTCCCCCTCCCGGAGGGAAGTTTCCCCGGCAGAACAACTCCGCCGGAGCCCTAGATTGGTTCCGCCAAGGTTCCGCCTCGTGGCGGCGGAGTTTCTTCCCGAAAGCTTTCTTATGATTTTTTTCCAGGGTAAAAGACCTCATATAGCAGAAGATGGGCACTGGAGGCCTGACAGGGGGCCCACGAGGCAGGGGGCGCGCCCAGGGGGGTAGGGCGCGCCCCCACCCTCGTGGCCAGGGTGTGGGCCCCCTCTGGTATTTTGTTTGCTCAGTATTTTTTATTTTACTAATAAAATAAATAGGTATTCTTAGTCCGTCATACTATTTTATAGAAAACCCTCTGATGTTTCTTATATTAAACCCACAGTACATATTAAATGTTTTTTAAAATACTCGTATCTTCTAAACCGTAACTCCAAATTTAACATGTTATATATGGAATTTGATTAGAAAAATATATGGAGTCTGAATATGATGTTATTTTACCTGTTAAACATTTACAAAAATACTATCCAGGGTGCAATCTTAATAAACAGTGCATTATTCGTCTTTCTTTCATACCGGTATTGATCCGGATTGTGGATGAACATCTCAGCAAAATCGGGATTGGAGACGAAATTGAAGATCACTTGCCCGTTTCTTTGTACGTATTAAATCTACAAAGACATGTGGAATATTGAACTTGCCCTTTTGTAGGCAAAGACCATCTTTGTTTGGGTCGTAGCTACGAATACTCAGATTATAGACCTTTTTTTTTCTAAATTAAGAGCTTGTGGTATTCTTTTCTCCCGTTGCAACACACGGGCCCTTTTGCTAGTTAATTCCAAAAAAGACTTCCGTGGAGTTTCAGGACTTTTGGAGTTGTGCAGAATAGGTCTCTAATATTTGCTCCTTTTCGAGCCCAGAATTCCAGCTGCCGGCATTCTCCCTCTTTATGTAAACCTTGTAAAATAAGAGAGAATAGGCATAAGTATTGTGACATAATGTGTAATAATAGCCCATAATGCAATAAATATCAATATAAAAGCATGATGCAAAATGGACGTATCAATGAAGTGATCAAAGATCGAGGAGGTCTCGATATGAGGAGGAGGAGGAGATGCAAGAGCTCAAGCTTGGGGATGCCCAAGGCACCCCAAGTAAATATTCAAGGAGACTCAAGCGTCTAAGCTTGGGGATGCCCTGGAAGGCATCCCATCTTTCTTCAACAAGTATCGGTATGTTTTCGTTTCATTAATGTGATATGTCCAATCCTGGAGCGTCTTTTGCATTTAGTTTTCACTTTTATTTCATGCACCATGCTGGTACGAGATAGTCCATGTGTAAGTGCATCTAGTGCCCCTTAGTGATTTTGGTGTATTGAAGACTTATAGGTTAAGGGACTAATGCGTTTGTGAGCGTACACAGGTCTATAAGTCTATGAGGAGTTTGATATTTACAGAGAAAGTCGACCCCTAAAATGAAGTTCTTCGACTGAAGACTTTGGATTTCTGAAGACTTTCTGAAGACTTTGAAAGTGAAGAAATTGGTGTGACCTTGAAGACTTGGTATTCATTCGAGGAACATGAAGCGTAAAGACTTTTGTTTTCATAGTTTCATTTTCTCTTTCTTGAGTCATAGGAAACACCGTACTATTAAAGGGGGTCGAGGAAATACTAAGGAAAAATTTCCATGTGATGCTCAACTCAAAATCCTACACCTACCAATCCCTTCGAGTGAAGCCATTGGAAATCTCATACAGTTCAGTCAATTATCAAAGGATGTAGACGAAGTTCTTCTGGTCTCCGAGGAATTTTTTCTCGACCGAGGAGTTAGGAATTCGCCAAAGGCGGATTGCCTACACAGTGAGGAACATGATAGCCCTGAGGAATTTGATACTCAAATTTCTGACCGTTGCTGTGCTATGCGCCAGCTGTCCCAAAATATCTACCGACCTAATGGTCATATCATTTTTTTGACCAGAAACAGTAGGAGTACCTCCTACTGTACTATATATTAATATAAGTTAGTGGCTCTGTACATTGTAATTACAATCCATCCCCCTTTGGGGGTGGGATGCAGGTGCTAATTTACAAGGATGCAAGGATTATTGAGGCTACCGCTTGGCACTACTCGGCCCTCTGTCAAAGAGCTTATGCCCCTTGTTTGCTCACTCGAGCGACGTTTATCTGCCACCCTCAACATGGTCTCTTATGGCGGCAAACTATCGCTTCTCAATTCGGTCATTACATAGCTCATTATCTTTGCCATCTGTACTTTGAGACTGCCAACAAAGATCATTGAGTTACTGGACAAAATAAGAAGGAAATGCTTGTGGATAAAAAACGGACCATGGCGACAAAATTAACTCCCTTGCTTCCTGGGACATGGTGTGCTGGCCCAAGGCCAGTGTTGGCTTGGGAGTATGCGTGTCCAAGGTGATGCCCTATTGCTAAAATATCTCCACAAGTTCTAGAATAAATGGGACACACCATGGGTGCAATTGGTCTGGGACACTTACTACATAGACCAAATCCCACATGCTTCCGATCCATGCGGGTCCATTTGGTGGAGAGATGTGATCAAGATAATGCCAACTTACCGGGGTATTTCAAAGGTGAGCGTGGGGAATGGTGAAAATGTACTCTTTTGGAAAGATATGTGGAGAGAGAGGAGATACTCGCTGAATCATATCCTCGAGCTCTCTCATACGCCAAAAATGAGGATCTGTCGGTCAAACAACTCTTGGGCATCACCACTTTACAAGAGGCATTTTATCTACCACTCTCCCCACAAGCACATGCAGAATTGAGACAGTTACAATCTGAAGTTTTGGAGGTTCAGCTCTCCAATGAGATTGACAAGTGGACATATGTTTGGGACACCAACCTCTTCTCTGCAAAACAATACTATACATTCTACTTCAGAGAAATTCAAGCACATGAAGCTTTCGGACGGATTTGGAAATCTAAGTCAACCATGAAAATAAAAGTCTTCGGGTGGCTACTACTTTCTGACTGCCTCAACACCAGGAATATGCTTAAACGACGACATTACAATATTGGAGATGTTCATGACTGCATTCTTTGTGGATTACCAATTGAGGAGACGTTGGAGCATCTCTTCTTCGAGTGCCACTTTAGCTCTGACTGCTGGTCCCACCTTGGCCTCTCATGGCCCCAGGGCAACACAAGATTACACAACATCTCCAAAGCAAAATAAGACTGTAATAGGCCACTCTTTATGGAGCTATTTTTGCTGGCTGCCTGGAGTATATGGAAGGAGCGCAATAACAAACACTTTAGAAAGATCATACCCTCCAAAACCTCCTGGTTCGATAGACTTAAGGCTGACTTTTCCCTGCTCACCCATAGGGTTAGAGAAGAACGGTCATATCATTGAAGGGCATTTATGTCTTATCATGTCGGGCTACTCCCTAGGCTATAAATAGCCGCCCCCTACAACCACTAGCTGGTCGGCTGCTCCGAGAGAAACTGACACTTGTCATTTGAGAGCATCCCATCCTCCGAGGACTTTGAGCGAAAATCATCGAGTGAGGAAAACCCAAACCCAAACACCTACAAACCCAAAGTGATTGAGCATCACTGAAGAGATTGATCCTGCGTGGATCTGACGCTTGTTACTTTTGAAGACTGTGCTTCTTCCAGACGGTTAGGCATCATGGTCTAGAGCATCCAAGAGGAATTGTGGATCGCCGAGTGACCGAGTTTGGGAAGGTTCGGAAGTCACCTGAAGACTTACCACGAGTGATTGGACAAGGTCTGTGTGACCTTAGTTCAAGGAGAATACGGTGAGGACTGTGTATTCGGGACTGTGTGTCCTCAGGTTTAAATACCTAGCCGCTCCAACCAGATGTACAACTGAGACAGCAGTTGGAACTGGTCTACCAAATCATTGTCTTCACCAAGCCAACTGGTTCTATTTCCTCAACTCTTTCATTTCCTCATTACAGTTGTTGTGTGCTTGTTCATATCTGTTTGAAAACTTTGATGATAGACTTTCTCAATTTCCTCAGTTCAATTTCTTCAGTCTGTTTGTCTTCAACCCGTGTTATCCTGTGATTACGCTTTCTGTACTCTGTGCTTGTCTTCATTTCATCATGATGACCATGCTTGTGCTCTGTTATGTTTACTTCTGAGTACTTATTCCGCTGCAAGTAGTTCTTCGCTCAGGAATTTCCTCACCTGCAAATTCCTTAGTGAGGAATTCATAAAAGTCGCCTATTTACCCCCCCTCTAGTCGATATAACGCACTTTCAATTGGTATCTGAGCAAGGTACTCTCTTTTTCTGTGTGATTTTGGTTTAACCGCCTGGAGTTTTAGTTATGTCGGCAACGGGAATGGAGACTGTGTCATGCCCCATCTTTGACGGTCACGAGTATCCCAAGTGGAAGGTCATGATGAAAAAGCGCTTCATGGCGATGAACAGCGAAATGGACCGTCATCGAGATTGGTCTCGACCGATCTATGCAAGATGGCGGAAGCTGATGACATTCGCAAGTACACTCGTCTCAATTTCACGGCGAAGGACGCCATCTCGCCTCCCGCTCTCAAAATCAGTTCAGGAACATCATGCATCTCGATCATGCAAAGCTTATCTGGGACCGTCTCTCTGAGGTCTATGGAGGTCATCGAACCCGTCATGATCCTTGGTTTGAGGACTTCAAAGAATCTCTCAAAGCGATGACATTCAAACCAGAATCATCATCCTCTTCATCATGCCTTATGGAAAAAAGTGTTGAGGTAACTGAATGCTACCTATCCGAGTCTAGTGATGATGAATCTGGTGATGAATTTGGACCCAGGTATGTCAAACTTTCTTCCCTTGCCACTAAACAACAAAGAGCTTTGGAGAAAGTTCAATACATGCTAAATAGGAGCGATGATATGTTGGGTGAAGAAATGGATCAGTCAAAGGCTTTGGCTGAAAGTCTTCAGATACTTCATACTAAGTATGACACCCTTCAAGATCATCATAACACTCTCTTATCTGATGATGATAAGCTTTCTTATGAATTTCTTCAGAGAAAGCAAGACCTTGAGAAGCTAAGAGTGAGTGATGAAGATCTTCGTATGAGCGCCGATTCATTACTTGCTCAACAAATCGGTATTTGCTCAGGATGAATTTGTTCCTCCATGTTTGAAGTGCATTGAACGTGAATCTGCTAATTCTTAACCTGAATGTTCAAATGCTTCTAATGTTACAAATTCTTCACCTGCCTCTACTATCACTAATTCCTCACCTGAGGACATTGCTAGTATCACTGATGATGCAGGGTTGAAGGAATTGTACATGACAGGCATGTAAAAAAGCCTCAAAGGGCATCAGACTCTTTGTGATGTGCTTAAAAAGCAGATCCTCAACAGGAACCCTAGGAAAGAGGGTATTGCCTTTGAGAGGAAACTCAATGCTGATGGTACATATTGGAAACCGAAAGCAAGACCCCAAAACCTCATGGGTTGCTGCAAAGGGACCTCCAGTTGGTCCATCTAATCTATCTGGCTTTACATGTGAATCTTCTCATTCTTCTGATGAGTCATTTGATTCCAACTATAAACTGTTCAAAAATTAGAATGGTGAAGTATTTGCTAGATATGTTGGTACTAACTGCAGGAATGGTTCCTCTATGAAGAAAATCTGGGTTCCCAAAAGGTGCCTTGAAAGTCCTTAGGTGAATGTCCTCATGACACCACCTGTGAAGAATATGAACCCCAAACCAAATTCTTCATATGGACCAAATTCTTCATATGGATCCAAGTCCTCATACGGACCAAATTCCTCACATGGATCATATTCCTCAAAAGGATCAAAGTCCTCATATGATTATCATCGCGCTAATACCTCTGTTTCGCAGGGAAGAGCTAAGGGCTATGAATATGAGCATTATTCTTCTAATCATTATGTTCATAAGTCCTCAAAGAATTTCTCTGCTTATTCATATGCTTATCCTAACTCCTCTTATGTGAAAGAAATGGTCTGGCTTCTATGCCACCTTTTTCATATGGAGCCCGCAGAGTGATGAACTCTTTGCCACCCCTTCAGATGTGGGTGGTGAAGAAAAAGAAATAATCTCTTCTGCAAGGTCAGGTCTCCAGACGTGCTTAAACGTCTGAAGAATTTGCTGGAGACCTGAGATTGCCTGAAAGGACGCATGCTAATCATGAAGAAATGAACTTTCATTTCTCACATGCTCCTACTGCTTTATCTGTTCTATTACTTGATGAAATTGATCTGATGAATTGATGTCATATTCTTCACTGACGAAGTATATGAGTTCGTAAGCTGCACTAATTCATCTGCAGGATGATCAACCCAAAGCCACTGAGTGGGTCCTCGATAGTGGATGTACAAATCACATGACTGGTGACAAGAATCTATTGATGGATGCTCCCTTATCACCATCGCATCTGAAGCATATCACCTTCGCTGAAAAGTCAAAAGTCAGGTATTGGGTCTAGGTAAGGTTGCGATCACGAAGGATTGACACATGGACAAAGTCATGCTTGTCGAGTCCTTAGGATACAACCTCATGTCCGTCTCAATGCTTTGTGATCTTGATATGGTTGTTATCTTTGGCAAGTATCGTTGTGTTGTGGTTACTGGTCGACAATTCCAAAGTCTTGAAGGCTTTAGGAGAGGAGACTTGTATATTGTTGATTTCTCTACAGGACCACAACCAGCCGTGTGCCTACTTGCAAAAGCTTCAGAAGGCTGGCTATGGCATCAACGACTTGGTCATGCAGGCATGAGGAATTTGCACACGCTTGCAAAGAAGAAGCATGTAATTGGCATTGAGAATGTCAAATTCCTCAAGGATCACTTATGCGGAGCTTGTGAAGTCGAAAGATGACCAAGTCTAAGCATCCAAATAAGACTATCATGACCAACGCTTGACCATTTGAATTGCTTCACATGGATCTCTTCGGTCCTAACCATTATTCTGCAGCTTCAAATGATGCATCTCAATATGGCTTTGTTATTGTTGATGATTACTCTCGATACACATGGGTACACATTGTTACTTACAAACATGAAGTGCAGGAAGTCTTCAAACGATTTTCCTTGAGGGCTTCAACCAACTTTGGTGTGAAGATCAAGCACATCACAAGTGACAATGTAACTGAGTTCAAGAATTCTGGTCTTGATGACTATCTTGATGAACTTGGTATTACTCATGAGTTATCTGCTCCTTATACTCCTCAGCAGAATGGCGTTGTGGAGCGCAAGAACATGACTCTTGCTGAGATGGCTTGCACTATGCTTGATGAATACAAAACGCCTCGACATTTCTGGATTGATGCAATTGATACTGCGTGCCACATCATCAATAGAGTATATCTTCACAAATTCTTCAAGAAGACTGCCTATGAACTCCTCACTAACAAGAAACCCAATGTGAGTTATTTCAAAGTCTTCGGTGCTAAATGCTGGATTAGAGATCCTCATCACAACTCTAAATTTGCACCGAAAGCACATGAAGGTTTCATGCTTGGTTACGGAAAGGACTCACGCACCTACAGAGTCTTCAACAACACTCTTCACAAGGTTGTTGAAACTGTAGATGTGCAGTTCGATGAAACTAATGGCTCGCAAAGAGAGCACCTACCTTCTGTGATAGATGAACCAGCACCTGAGGAATCTATCAAGTTCAAGGCTACTGAGGATGTCATTCCTACCAAAGAATCTGTTGAAGAATTCATTCTAGAACGTGAAGAACGTCGAGCTAATGCACCTGAAGAAAATGCTGAAGAAAATGGTGCTGAAGAAAATGCTGATCAAATTCCTCGACGACAACCAACTCATCCTCGCGTTGCAAAAGAAGTGCAAGTTGAAAAGATCATCAATGACATTGAAGCACTAGGTCCTCTCACACGCTCAAAAGCTTCACATTTATCTAACTTTTGTGGGCACTATGCTTTTGTCTCTATTACAGAACCCACTAAGGTAGATGAAGAATTTCTGGAGCCTGAGTGGATTCAGGCCATGCAAGAAGAATTACATCAGTTCGAGCTCAACAACGTCTGGGAACTGGTCAAACGTCCAGATCCTCGCAAGCACAATATCATTGGCACAAAGTGGATCTACCGCAACAAGCAAGATGAAAATGGCCTTGTGGTGAGGAATAAGGCACGACTTGTAGCTCAAGGCTACACACAGGTTGAAGGAATTGATTTCGATGAAACCTTTGCACCTGTTGCTAGACTTGAGGCTATCCGCATATTACTTGCTTATGCTAACCATCATGATATCACTTTATATCAAATGGATGTGATGCATTCCTCAATGGTAAGCTTGAGTAAGAAGTATATGTTGCTCATCCCCCAGGTTTTGAAGATCCAAAGCATCCTGACAAAGTCTTCAGACTCAATAAGGCCCTCTATGGCCTCAAGCAGGCCCCTCGGGCGTTGTCGTGGAATTAACACGTCAGATGTCCTTAGTGTCAGGACTTAGTCGCGAGGCCAACGGATCTATGTGGTAGCTTGAGAGGGGTTGAGCGGAATCGAGAGACGCAACACAAGACAGGGATTTAGACAGCTTCGGGCCCCGGGAAACATCATCCGGTAAAAACCCTACATGCTGTTTGAGGCTAGGTCTCATTATCATCACGAGGGAGTCGTAGAACCGGCTCTCCTCTTTGTGTCTAGCCCTAAGATTGTTTCTTCTTGCTTGTAGTCCGTCCCTCTTTGGGAGCCCTGCCCCTCCTTATATATGTTGAAGGGCGGGTTACATGTGGAGTCCTATTAGGATTAGGACTAGTCTATCTCTAATACAAACCGGATACAAGTCCAGGTCTTAACTCCTTGTAAGACAAATATTCCTTATGCCTTTCCTCTTAAACCGGCCCACAATAGTTGAACCGGCCTTCATGAACCGCCAGACGGGTCACCGGGTCTTGTCGCTCCTCTGACCCGTCCGCCGGGTCACCAAATGAGTTACAACGTCTGGCGGGTTCTTTGGTAAATTGCCAGGTCTGGGCGGGTCACCAGATGAATATCGCCAAGTGCCAGCAGGACCTCAAATAAACCGCCAAGTCCGGCCGGTTTACACCGCGGGGTATATCCCCGACATTAGCCCCCAAGTTTAGCTTGGATTTATCCATGGTAAACTTATGCTGCAAAATAAACACCAGAACAAAATTTGGCAAGTTGTGCTCCGGGTTAAGAATTCTTGTAGACTGGCACCTGATCGTCCTTAAGTCCTTTGTCATTTCCTCCTTCTAGAAAATCCGGGTCAATAACCGGCTTCATACTCAAATTGCTGATGTTGGCTTTTTATAGAAAAAATATTGTGAAGAATAATCCACTTGAGTCGGCTTCCAGAGCACAGGCTTAAGAAATATTGGTCTTGAAATACTCATCTGATATGTAACCGGTTTGAAGATGCAGAACTTGCCGATTTTATCATTGCCAAAGACTGTCGGGTTATAAAAACTTGATAATTTCGAGTCATGATTGTTACAGACACCGGTTCATGATTGTTGCCAACGCCGGTTCATGATTATTAATGACGCCGGGTTGCAGCCACAGGGTCATAATGATTGGTGACGCCGGTCAACCTAGTTTGCTCAATCGTAGAATTTGAAAATATTTCTTCGATAATAATATAATACCTGTAGCCCCCAAGTCTTTGAGCGTAACAAAGTGGTGGCTTAAGACTTTGCTTCAATATAAATACTGCCACTTTCAAAGAAATCCATGTTGTTCATCCCAAAGGACTAGTAAAAACTGAATACTCCATACTATGTAGCCCCCAAGTGTCGGGTTGTCATGCTTGCGCAAAGAACTCGGGACTTGTAATTGTCTTATACTCATAAAAACTTCAACCAGTGTAGCCCCCCAAGTGTCGGGTCATTATGCAATAATGAGCAGGGACTTTGCAGGTATAATCATGTAGATTTGAGCAATGATGTGTAGCCCCCAAGGGTCGGCTCAGTAAGATAATATTGAGCCGGGACTTAATATATACTTCAATGAAAATAACATCATATGATGTAACCCCCATCATGGGACTTGAATCCACGTCCACAAGGTTAAGAGCCTTGTGCTTTACCAACTGAGCAGTGGACCCTTCAATATAATGAATAAAAAGCTTTGTACCTTCAACTGTTGACAGGAGCAATCGGTAGCCCCCAAGGGCCGACTCATTATAATGTGATGAGTCGGGTCTTCAATAATATGAGCAAAAAATTACTTTGCATTAGCCCCCAAGTGTCATGGTGCATGCTTGCAGCGACATGAGACTTGCATATTTGATGTAATCTCAACTTAAATAATGTAGCCCCCAAGTGCCGGGTTGTAAGCCTGCATCAACTCGGAACTATTCTTTCAATTGTAGAAAAAATCATATCTATTGATAATATGATAGCCATTGCGCTAAAGCGACTTTGAAAACCTCAATAATACCGGTTATTAATAACCATAATAAAATCCAGCCATGCTGGCTATTCAAGATAATATAATCCGGTATGAAAACCTTATTCATTCAGTATCATAATGAAAATTCAGCCAAGTTTGGCTATTTGAATAATATAACCCAATGATTTATAAGCGCATGATTCCAATGACGCAATCCAAATATATACTGGTGACTTATAGTCCCAAGCCAGGCCGGTTTAATAAACACCGGATAATTTCTCATCATATACTGGCGACTTATCGTCTTAAAGCCAGGCCGGTTTAATAAACACCGGATAATTTCTCATCATATACTGGCGACTTATCGTCTTAAAGCCAGGCCGGTTTAATAAATGCCGGTGATTTATAATCATGCTTTATTCAACCTGTTTCTGCATACAACAAGTTTAAAGTGTCCGGCGGTTTATCACGGACGGGTCATAATGCCCAACATATAACCCGGGTTTATAACCAAGGCTGCACTTAAGAATAATCAAATATGAAATATATCATACCTGTGACATTGAATCACATTGTTGGTTTTACCAACTTTTTGTAGTAAGGGTGATAACCCCAATCTTGAGTAATGATAACTCCTTCCATACCGTGTCGGTTTATGATGAAACCGTACCGGGTTGTGATAAACACCGGTTTAACCATATATAATACTGGCGACTCGTAGTCAAACCAGACCGGGCGGATAGTCTCCGGATTATGATTTGATCATGTACTGACAATTTGTAATTGAAAGTCAAGCTGGGTTAATGAACACCGGTTTACTCCATAATAAGATGGTAATGTAAAATCAAACCGGGCAGGATAGTCTCCGGATTAGGATTTGACCGTGTTCCGCCAATTTGTAATTGACAGTTTGAAACGGATTAACAATGTCGGTTTAAAAACGCAACAAAAATCAAATAACAGTTATGAAAAAATATGGAAGCAAAGGCAATGATAAGATCGTTTGCAAAAGAGGCTTTCTTGAGCCGATCGATGGTGTTACCATGGTCGGACACGACCAAGCTCCCAATAAGGTGTAGCTATGGTTCAAGTCAGCCAGTCCCCAATCGAAACCGTGGCATTATGCCGATCAAGTGGCGTGGCAATGGTTCGGGTTCGACCAAGCCCCAAGTGACTCTATGGCCTTAGGCCGATCAAGAGGCGTGATCGGTTCAGACTTGACCATGTCCCCAAGTGATCTGGTGGCTTTCGCCTATCAAAAGGCGTTGCATTGGTTCGGACACGACCAAGCCCCCAAGTGATGTTGTGGCACTAGGCCGATCAAGAGGCGTGACTATGGTTCAGACGTGACCACAAGTCCCCAAGTGATGCTTTGGCATTACGCCGATCAAGAGGTGTAGCTATGGTTTGGATACGACCAAAGCCCCCAAGTGATCAATGATATGATAAGCCAATAAGGCATGATACCCATGTTTGAACCGCGCATCATGGCAGGAGGTCCTCTTTGGCACCCTTTAACTTGAGCCGGATGTTTGAACCGGATTTGAGAGCTTCAAAACTTATGGAGAGAGATATCTCTTGAACCGGATTTTAAAACCGGAATCTTCACTTTCAGCCGGAAATTTTCTGACGGCCTTTAAATTTGCACCAATATGGCAGTTTAGGGTCCTGCATTTAGATAACTTTGCAAGCCGGAATAATTGCTCTTTTAAAGAAATCAATATATAATATAAAAATATACTGGATGAATTTCACCTGACATGCTAGTCCAGTCAATATCCACCACGGGGTTGGTGGTCACCATGGTGAAGCTGAAATCGATGATGGCCGAGTCAGCCAAGGCAAAGAAGGCGTATGAACCGGCCGCGGCAACTTAAACCGGTGCGGATGAGTAAGTTAACTACATCGTTTTGATGTAGTGAACAATTGTCCTGCATCAACAATATTGCAGACCGAGACAAAGATAAATTGCTCTTTGACAAAAAATAATATGTACCAATAAAATATATTTTAGATGGGTATCACCTGATGTGCTAGACCGGAAATAATCCGCCATGAAATTGATGATCGCTAGGTGAAGTTGAAGTCGCTCACGGGTGAACCGGCTGCGGCATGGTAAACCGGTACGGACGGGTGAGTCGGCCGCGACGTTTGTAAGCCGGCGCGGACAGCGAGTCGGCCACGACATTATAAGCTGGCGCGGACACGTGAACCGGCTGGCACGTTGACGTAGACTGGACCGCAAGGGCGGCCTCTTGTGCACGTCCATCCATTGGGTAATATGTCTCGGATCATTCTCCGGGCAGAACATTATCAGCCCGTGCTCCATACCCGTGGTATAAACCACATTTGTAGTCAATAATTATCCTGATTCATCTGGATAATCTGTACGTGGACTTTGTGCACGTAGTAATAGTAATGCTCCATACTTTTGTCCAGATGTCAATTAATAGTAGCTTTTTAGCTCCACGTAATGTGTATGTAGCTCCAAAACATGTCAGCACTTTCCTTTGACAACATTTTGAAACGTAACCCTTTCCTTCTTTGAATCTCACGGTTCCTCTCTTCTTTTTGCATGAATAACCACGTCATCCAAGATTTGATTCAGTCCGGTGTCTCTTTGTGATCTAACAGACTTGTGCATGTTGACCCCGATGTTGGAGGGTGTTGACTTGAAGCCCAAGTTTGGCACCAATGACATACGTGAAACCGACACATCGGCGTGGTAATCTGGCGGAAACAGAGCGCTTGAGGCGCAGCAGTCCGAGATGGAGTGAACACGTCTTGGCGGGTTGAAAGCGAGCAGACGGCGGTTCGTCCGCAACACCGGAGGTGATTTAAGCGAACATAGGGCCACTCAGAGGCACCGGAGGAAGGCCCACACAACAACAGGGGGCTGGACGGCTCAGCGGCCAAGGCGAAGGGGAGTCAAAGAAATCTGGCGAGATGGCCGGGCCATACGCGGGACGAGTTGGAGAAGACCAAAACGAGGCGACGCTGGTGCGGCGGCACGAACCAGGGCGGGACACAGCCGCGGTAGTATGAGGGTAGCGCGACCGGGTCATGGGCGCCTCTGGTGTAGCGGAGGCGAAGGACGGCCCATAGCGATCTGTCCTGGCGGCTCCAGACGGAGCGCGGCGCAGGCGACTTGAAGATAACCAGCCACAGCAGAGGCAGGCCAGCGGAGGCGGACCGCAGCAGCGATGCAAGCCGGTGGAGGCGGAATCGGAGTTCAATCCATATCCGGTTTATTTTTCGAAATTATGCTCAGTTTGTTTAAGTATAAGTCCGGGTCATGGTCACTGCAAAAACCTCGAGCGCTGGGGTCTTGTACTGATTGCCGTCCTCCATTTGTTTTTAGCGCAGATCGATGAGCAGCACTTGTGGACCTCTGTTTTGCAGGTTTTTGAGGGATGTGCATCTGCCAACGTTGTAGGTATTGAACACTGTAGCTTGATGTGTCCAAGATTAGTTGGAGACTTGAAGCAGTAGTATTTGGGCTGTTGTGCTACGCTCGAAAAATTATTGCTGCCTTAGGAAACATATGTGGACAGCGGCGGCCATCCGACCTTTGTATCCATCTCGGATTCGATGACTTGGATATATGCCTCGGCCTCTGTCCCAAATACGAATAGCAGCTTTTTGGATCCAATCTGTAATAAAAACTTTATCTTGGTGAGTTCTTGCGGCGCATGCACGCATAACCCAAACTCTTGCCTTAACATTGCTCGCGCTGCATAAACCGACTTTCTTTACGCGGAAATTTGTAAACTTCTCGAACCCTAGAAAAGATCCCTTCAAGAACATAATACCACCGTGCTCCAGCCCCATGGTGGGCGCCAACTGTCGTGGAATTAACACGTCAGATGTCCTTAGTGTCAGGACTTAGTCGCGAGGCCAACGGATCTATGTGGTAGCTTGAGAGGGGTTGAGCGGAATCAAGAGACGCAACACAAGACAGGATTTAGACAGCTTGGCCCCGGAAACATCATCCGTAAAAACCCTACATGCTGTTTGAGGCTAGGTCTCATTATCATCACGAGGGAGTCGCCAGAATCAGCTCCTCCTTTGTGTCTAGCCCTAAGATTGTTTCTTCTTGCTTGTAGTCTGTCCCTCTTTGGGGAGCCCTGCCCCTCCTTATATATGTTGAAGGGGCGGGTTACATGTGGAGTCCTATTAGGATTAGGACTAGTCTATCTCTAATACAAACCGGATACAAGTCCAGGTCTTAACTCCTTGTAAGACAAATATTCCTTATGCCTTTCCTCTTAAACCGCCCACAATAGTTGAACCGGCCTTCATGAACCGCCAGACGGGTCACCGGTCTTGTCGCCTCCTCGACCCATCCGCCGGGTCACCAAAGTGAGTTACAACGTCTGGCGGGTTGTCGGTAAATTGCCGTGTCCGGGCGGGTCACCAGATGAATATCGCCAAGTGCCAGCGGGACCTCAAATAAACTGCCAAGTCCGGCCGGGTTAACTTCCGGCCGGTTTACACCGCGGGGTATATCCCCGACAGGCGTGGTATGAAACTTTGAACGAATTCCTCATGAAGAAAGGCTTCAAACCCGGTTCACTCGACCCTACTCTTTTCACTAAATCTTATGATGGTGAACTATTTGTGTGCCAAATATATGTTGATGATATTATCTTTGGCTGTACTGACCAACGTTGTAGTGATGAATTTTCCTATATGATGAGTGAAGAATATCAAATGTCTATGATGGGAGAATTGAAATTCTTCTTAGGTCTTCAAATTCGTCAACAACGCAATGGCATTTCATATCTCAGGAGAAATACCTCAAGGATGTACTGAGGAAATTCGGCATGCAAGATTGCAAAGGCGTCAAAATTCCTATGCCCACAAACGGCCATCTGTTCACTGATGAAAATGGTATTGACTTTGATCATAAGATATATCGCTCCATGATTGGTTCTTTGTTGTACTTATCTGCATCTAGGCCAGATATAATGCTTAGTGTTTGCATCTGTGCCCGATTTCAAGCTACACCGAAGGAATCACATCATAAGGCTGTGAAGCATATTCTTCGATATCTAGCTCACACACCAACACTTGGATTATGGTACCCCAAGGGCTCGGCTTTTGATCTCATTGGATATTCTGACTCTGACTATGCTGGTGATCGTGTAGACCGCAAGTCAACATCTGGTACATGTCATTTCCTCGAACGATCCTTGATCTGTTGGTCCTCAAAGAAATAGAACTGCGTATCATTGTCTCATCTTTGAAGCTGAGTACATTGTCACCGGGTTCTTGCTGTGCTCAATTGCTGTGGATGAAGCAAACTCTCAAGGACTACGACGTCAACTTGAAGAATGTGCCTCTCTTCCGTGACAATGAGAGTGCCATCAAGATTGCTCACAACCCAGTTCAGCACTCGAAGACAAAGCACATTCAGATTTGTCATCATTTTCTTCATGATCATGTGTTGAAGGGCGACATTTCTATTGAGCATGTGAAGACTGAAGAACAGCTAGCCTGTTTCTTCACAAAGCCCTTGGATGAGAAGAGATTTAGCAAGTTGCGGTGTGAGTTAAATATCTTAGAATCTTTGAATATTCTTTGAAAAGGACACTCATCCTAACACTTATGCAATATTGATGACTTAGATGTGCAACACATGAAGAAACGTTTTTCTTCAATCAATGAAGAATAACACTCTAAGTGTGAAGAAATTAACGAAGAATTTGATTCTCAGAACCCTACGACAATTGTAAGCGGTGTCTGAAATCATCGTTCTTATGCGGTGGGTCTCGCCACCACCAAAAGTTGAAAATCTTCAATTTGAGTTTTTCCTCAGTGTTGAAATTCCTCAGTTGTTCATGTTCTTCAACTTTGCATTGTCTTCACTGTTTTCGTCGTTTTTCTTCATTGGCTATATATATATATATATATATATATATATATATATATATATATATATATATATATATATATATGAGTTTATGTCCTCTACAACATTCACTTATTGGTATTTATTCAAGTTGTTTTTCCTGCTAAGTGAATGTGATCGGACCCTTCCCCCTCTATGCTAAACTCAACCCATTCTATTCACAAATTCATCATGTGCGTTCAATTTGAAAATCGTTCAAAATCTTCACTGTGTCCTTGTCAGCTGAAGAAATTGCGAACGGAACGTTAAAACTGATCTTATCCAAAATTTTCGGTTTTGCCGCTCAAACCGTTCTGCATCCCACGAAATACTTATCTATTCACCCACGATCTCACACGATCTCCACTTCTCATTACGTGGGTGACACATGTCAAGCGAATGAGAAGGGTCAGGGGCACGTTCGTCCAAATTCTTCGGGCGAACAGTTTTTCACCATGGCTATAAATGCCCCCTCCCCTTCCTCACTTCTTTTACTCCGCTCGACCTCACGCCAGCTCGAGCTTCTCGAACCCTAGCGCCTCCGCTACTTCATCGTCGCCGGTGAGGAAGAGCTTCACTGCCTCGACCTCATCGCCGTCGTACTCGCGCCGGCCGCGGATTTCTTCACTCCGCCGCTGCCGTAGCTGTCTTGCTCCGCCAAGTTAGGGCGTGGAAGATCTGCACTGACGAACTTCACATCTCCACTTCCCAGTTCGTCGTGTTCTTCGTTCAGGGTAATTAAAAGTTACTTTTACTGCCCTCTTTGATTCAAATGTTTTCTATAAAATCTTCAAAGGTGTTTATTCTTCAAATTCTTCACACACTAAACACCTCACATGTCATCTGATCTTGATTCATTTCTCTAAGATAAAATTTCTCTTCAAGATTCCTCAATTGTGCGGATTTCTGATCTGTACAACTCTGGAACCTAAGACTAAGAACGCTTAGTGAAATTCTTCAAGACTCGTATACTTTTGATGAAAGAAAGGCCAGTTGCTGCCGACAAGTCGACTAAACTTTCACAACTGTCACCTATCTTTAAGCACCTTCTAGGCCGCTTCCCAACCTAATGCATTCAAGTCCTGGTCAAATTCCTCAAACTTGTTCTTTTTACAAAACCTTCCGAGAACGCATATGACCTCTCCAAATTCCTCGCAACTATACTCTGTTCACAGGTACTCATGTCTGCTGTTGAATCACTAGGTTCTCATCAACTTAACTCATTTGCAGCGTTCCTCGAAGAAAAGTTGCATACATCTTCAAAGAATTCAATTGTTCAAATTCCTTAACTGAAGAAAATGGCTGACGGTAAGAAGCCATAGAAAGGAGGAAAGAGGCCTGAAATCAATACTGCCTTTGAGATCCCTAATGACATATACAAATACTATTGCACTCCTGATGAGGCCAAGTTTGGTAAGGAGGACAAGAATCAACGCAAGGTGCGCATACAGAGGATAGAGAGGAGATGGGCAAGAGAGTGGAGGGAGTACAGATATGTTACTCCCAAATACATGAAGAAATTCGCACTCAATCCTCCATGCCCAAGACCTCCATTGGCACCTGGCCAAATAGTTGATCCCACCAGCCTCAAGTGCGGTAAGGATTATCCTGATGAATGGGCCAAGCGCCAGGCCAAGTTGGCTAGCCAAGCCAGAGAAGCAGTGAGGAAAATCAACAAAGACTCTGCTGCTACTGCTGCTGCCGCTGAGGCCTCTGTAAAACCGAAGAAGGCCATGTCAAAGAAGCCTGCTCTCAAGCCAAGTGCTTCTTCTTCAGTGCCCTCACGGCCAAGTACCTCAGCAATGCCCTCACGGCCAGATTCCTCAAAGCCCTCACGACCAATTCCTCACGCTGCTCCTGCTCCTCCAAAATCCTCAGCTCCTCCACCAAAGTCCTCAGCTGCTCCGACCAAATCCTCTGCACCTGTGCATCTTGCAACGTGCCAAAGGACGGCATGCATCTCTATTGCCTCAGGAGCTTCTTCTAGTTCCTCAGCTGCACCAAATTCTTCAACGGGACCCTCTCTGCTGAAGACAAAGGCCATCATTGACGAGGTTCTCGCCAAGTCCTCACAAGAAGCGTGTCGCCTTCCGAAAAGCCGTCTCGATGAAGACGGCGATGATGAGGAACTTGCCGAAATCATCAGAGATAGGCAAGTCAGGGCCGCTAGAGCCAAGGACACAAATGTGCCACTGCTTTTGGATCCAAAGTTGATCCTTGACTACATTGACCTCTGGCACAAGGACCCAAACACTCCTTTGCCTGATTTCAAGTTGACTCCTGGCCAAAGTCATATGTTGACTGCCTTCATACAAGAAGAAAAATGGAAATTTGAACAGGCCAGGCAGATCAAGAAAGCGCAATACAAGAAGGAGCGTTTTTTGAAGAAACACGTTGTCTCTATGACAACTGAAGAACTTGTCAATATTCAATCTGTGATCAAGAAACTCAGTGATGAATTTGATGTATACCACGCTGACTGGCTTGGAGCCTAAGTCCGTTTTGTGAAGCTAACAGAAAAGTTCACTCGAAATGTTGCTGCTCCATCGCAACAAGAAATTCCTCAGGCTGAAGCATCTGCTCAGCCGACTGAAGAACATGTCAGCACTGCTGATGACATTCAAGCTGCTGAAGAAAATGTGGGTTCCAGGGCTGATGACTGCATTCCAGCCGCTGATGAAATTGCTAGGGCATCCACTAGTGGTGCGCCTGAAGAAAATGAAGAGGTCAGGGCAATTGCATCAGTTGTACCTGAAGAAACTCAACCACATTCCTCTGCTCCTCCTGCGCCTACCCCAACTCCGATCCTTCCATCTGCTTCAGACGTGAAGAAGACTAAGGCTGCAGAGCGTGCATCAGTGAAGAAAAGGAAGGCATCAGCTTCATCAGATTCTTTAGCTCCTAAGAAGATGAAGTCTCTGACCAGCTCATTTGCAGATCCCATTGATGTTGTTCCTATCTCAACCTTGCCACCAAAGGACATTGTTCCTTATGATGACGATTATGTGATTCCTAGCGAATCCGATGAAGAAAATCCCTCTGCTGCTTCGTCAGAGCAGATGGATGAAGAAATTGAAGTGGATGAAATCCCTTCAACACCAGTTGTCTCCTTGCCTATGCCTCAGTGTACTGCTGAAGAGGCCGACGTTAAAGAAATGGAAGATGAAGATGTGGACATTGGCTGTACCACACCTGTGCTAAATGATGACTTTTGGTTAAGTCAGCACCCCAACTCTCCACTCTTCACACCCTTGCAACAAATTCCTCAGTCCCCAGTAAATACAGTTCAAATGGGATCTGATGAACCACATGCCACACCATCTATCCATGAAGAAATTCCAGCCACTAGTGCTGAAGAAAATTTAAATGAAGAATTGAAGACCCAGGCTATCACTAGAGTAGAAGCTGAAATTCCTCAGCCTGAAGAACCTGAGATTGCGATTCCTGAGGTGATAATGCAATTGACTGACACTCCTCAGCCCAAGCCAAAGGATCCATTCTCAAAGAAGCAAAAATTCAAGGCTGATGATTTCTTCGGCGAGCACGTGGTCTTCAATCGACTACAATCCCTATGATTCTCGCTTTCGTCTTAGAAGGAAGCGCTTACGACCGCCAGCCAGGCCAACTTCTATTCTTCACCGCTCCTCAACAAGGACAAAGTCTTCACCATGAGCATATTCCTCATGTGGACATGGAATCACCGCCATGCTTCACACCTGTCCTCGCAGTGCTTCATGACACAGCCTCCTTAACTTTTGCACATACATAGTTGATTGGAATGAAGAACTCATTCTTCAATTCTACATAACGTTGCACATAACAGAGATCTTGTGATGTGAACTCCTGGGTTTTGGACTGGATGACCGAAAACACTCACTACAAAGCACCAGCCTCTGAATTACTTCACGCCCGCCCATCAATCCTCCACCTGAAGGAGCTCGTTGCATGTACCAAGAGCCTGAGCTTACAGATCACTATATGCAAGTGCTGATGAAGCCATTGAAACCTGGTCAAGCCTCAAGGACAATATTCCTCGTGAAGGAATTGCAGTATGTACCAAGGACAATCTATCGCATTCTGACGAAGACTATGAGTCCAATCAAAGGCCACGACTCATCTGATGAGGAAATTGTTGGCATCATGAAGAATCTGGTATTCAACATCATTCATGGCATTCCTGTCAATTATCATGATTTCTTCATGAGGACTCGCAAATGTTGCACTTTCTCCGCTTGAGTCAAGCCTTATGCACCTTGGATTATGAGATTCCTCGTGACAAGGTCTTCACTCAACTACAAGGCTAATTTTCGTAATCACCTCGCCATTTGCCCCAATTGAAGTCCTCAAGCGGACCTATTCCTCAACTCGACGAAAAGGGCAAGGCACCAAATGTTATTGATGAAGGCATTCGCCCATTGGATGGTCGGGCCAAAGCTGCATCTTATTCCACCAATGATGACTCTGCCACTCATGATTCTGTTGCCCATGCCTCCAAGCCAAATCCTCAAGCCACTGCTCCTCATGTGATGACTGACCGTGAGCTTCTACTAAGTCTTCACCAGAAGGTGGATCAAAACCACAAATGGGTTAAGCGTCAGGTTGGTTCAATTCTTCACAACATGATGCTACACATAATGCGTTGAAGAAAAACCATTACTACCTCCATGAAGTCTTCGATCGCACTTGGGATATTCTCGCCACATGTATATGGTGAAGAAGATCTGAAGAACATGGGTCTCAAGGAAGAGTTTGACTGGTCCGCTCCTCCAATCAAGAAATACAAGAAGGTCAAGGTTCCTTCCTTGGTGGCCAGCTCATATTCTTCATCGCGCGACATCGATGAGCATGAAGACTTGGACGACACTACGGCAGGCCCTACTATGACAAACGACCCCAACAACGCTGGCGCTCCTTCATCAACTTGATATTCTTCAGGGGCGTTAGTCCTCATTTTCGATCCTTTTGGTCATTCGATGACAAAGGGGGAGAAATTTGAGTTCGTCTTCAAGCGTGTCTATCTTATATGGCCTTTTTTTCTTAAGTTACAACTCTCGTTCTTCTGATGACTTTGCTGGATCGAGTTGTAAACTTAAACTCTATGGTGACCTGATACTTTTGTTGAAGCTCTTCTGCTTGCTTATTCCTCATATCTGTTAATGCACGCATGCTGAATTACATCAGTCACCATATTTCGTCATGCATTTCAAATTCTTCATATTATATGTCAAATGCGTGTATGAATTACAAGATATAGGGGGAGATCTCCATGATTCAATTCTTCAAGTGTGGAGTCTGTCACTTGGTCAATCTGAGGCAAGGCAAACGGATCTTTGGGACAAGCTTTGGTGAGGTTGGCATAATCAATACACATGCCCCACTTGTTGTTCTTCTTCAGTACAAGGATTGGGTTGGAAAGGCACTCTGGAAAGAACACTTCCATAATGAAGACGTCTGCTAGAAGTCGGGCTATCTCTTCACTAACAATTCTTCTCTTCTCCTCTGACAGGCGGTGGAGGGGTTGCTTGACTGGTTTTGTATCTGCTCTGACATGTAGCTTGTGCTTGGAAAATCCATCGGAAGACCCGTCATGTCTTTGGGAGACCACGCGAAGATGTCCCGATTCTCACGGAGGAAATCGATGAGCTCGCTTTCCTATTTGCTGTCGAGGTGAGCACCTATGACAACAAACTTCTTCGGGTGGTTCGGGTCCAAGGGGATCTTCTTGGTTTCTTTGGCCGGCTGGAAGGAGCCCTGGGTCTCCGACTCCTTGGGATCTGGAGATAGATTCGGCTGCTTGCCGGTCATGGCCACAACTCGGTCAAGGAGTTTCCTCTCGGCTGCAATCACAAGGGACTCGGCCAGCCGGCTGTGGTAGTGGCACAAGCGGCCGACTTCTTGTAATCTCCAGACATGGTGATAATGCCCTTGGTTCCCGACATCTTCATCTTGAGGTAGGCGTAGTGTGGTACTGCCATGAACTTGGTCAGAGCAGGTCGGCCTAGCAGTGCATGGTAAGGGCTCTCCAGATCAACCACCTCAAACCAAATTGCCTCTCAGCGGAAGTGATCTCTGTCTCCGAAGAGGACGTCTATCTTGATCTTGCCGATTGGTGAGCAGGAAAGGCTAGGCACAATGCTGTGAAAGACAGTCCGACTTGGCTGGAGTTGCTTCTCTTTGATGCACAATTTCTCCATAGTGTCGCGGTAAAGGATGTTGATGTTGCTACTGCCATCTATCAGTATTCGGGAGAAACGAGCAGCTCGCCTCTCTCTTGCAAAGGTGGCGTCCAACACCAGGGCATAGGAACCCGGAGAAGGCATCACCTCCGGGTGGTCAGCTCGGCTCCAACTGATGGGCTTCTCGGACCAGTGCATGAACTCTGGGGCTTCTGAAGTGACAACATTCACCTCTCGGTGTTGTTGATGTCGGCTATGCTTGTCGTCGGCCACACAGGTGAAGATGACGTAGGCTCCATGTTCTTCAGGGAATTTGTCCTGGATGGCGCCGACTGCTGGACGGGCCACCGGCTGCTAAGGAGGCGGAGCCAGCTGGCCAGAAGGTGGGGGAGGCAGTGGTCCTTCACCCTTGGAGATTCGAGTGAGCCACTGACACTTCCGGGTTGGTGTTGTTGGACGGCTTCGCGCCGCTGTGAACTTGCAGGGAGCATCGAGGGTTTGCTCATAGGAGAAGGCGGGCAACCAAGCAGGCTTGCCACCCTTCTGACGCTTGGGGCCGGGTTGTCCCTCCGGCTGCTGATCCTCAACTGTCGCCACCTGCCGGCTGGTGGAAGCCGACTGCTGGGCCTTGCGCTTGTCACCAACCGGCGTCTGAGGAGCCGGAGGGAGCACCTTCCCAGACGCGTCCACCTGGAGCTCCGACTTCATGGAGGAGTCGGCGGCGGCGTATTTGTCTGCTATGATCAGTAGTTCGTCGAGTGTGGCCGGCTCGTCGCAGAGGAGTCGGTGCTTGAGTAGGTGCCCTCTCTGCACCCGGTGGTGAAGTACTCTATGGCTTGCACCTCTTGCACCCCTTCGCAGGAGTTGCGGAGTTTGGCCCACCATGTCAGGTAGTCACGGGTGGACTCGGTGGGGCCTTGGACGCACATAGAAAGCTGGCGTGGCTTGGGAGGCCGCTTGTAGGTGTTGATGAAGTTGCGGACGAAGACTTAGGTGAAGTCCAGCCAACTGTTGATGTTGTAGGGCTTGAGGCTATTCAGCCATGTCTGGGTCGTGCTCTGAAGCATGAGGGGGACGTACTTCACGGCAACACTCTTGTTGCCGTTTGCTATGTTGACCGCGGTGGATTAATCCACCAGCTTCACGGAGCCGTTGTACTTGGGCGTGTCTCGAGGGAGCGAGAACCCTTTGGGGAAGGGCTCGTCGCGAATGCGGGGGCCAAAACAAGGCGGACCAATTGCATCTTCTTATTCTACCGCCAGGGATCGAGCTAGGCGGTCAATCCGGTGGCGGGCATCATTTTCTACGACTCCTTCTCGGCGGCCTAGCCGGTCTCCGAGAGTCGGGTGCTCAACAGGCGGCGGGGAGACGCGCCTGTCCCTGCGCGGGGAGGTTGACAGTCGACCCGTCGTTCCATTGCTCGTGGGTGGCCATCTTGGTCGCGCTCGATGGTGATACGCGTCCGGCGGCGGCTGGCAGCTGGCTCTCGATCTCTTTGGTCGCGGGCGCCGCTTGTCAGCGTCCGAGAGGTCGCACCTTGGTCTCGGCGGGGGGGGGGGATTCTCAGCGTGCGCGCTAGGTTCCACCACGCGGCGGCCGGCTTCTTGCTGCGCGGTAGCCATGTCGATGAGCTGCTGAACGCACTCTGTCATGCAGCAATGCTCGTCACCCTCCAGGTGGTCTAGCTCGTCTGCTGCTGCCTGGGCAGCACATATGTTCTCCATGGGCATGGCGTAGACTAGGCGGCCTACCCTGAATATGCTGGAGACGGCGGCGCCGCGTTGTCGGACCGTGCCCATGCGGCTGGGCTCGCCAGCAGCTGGCGTGACGCCGACGGCATGGTCGATCTCGCGCTGGTAGGCCTTGGAGAGGCGTCTCTTGGTGGTCAACTTCTTGGCGCTCTCAACGAGGGAGACGCGGCAGGCTTCTAATGTCTCGGCGTTGGCATCAGCCGCTATTGATGCAGACAGGTCCCGCAACGCTGCTTGCAGCGGATCCTGGTCGGCTCCGCCAGAGGCTTCGTCGTGGCTGATGACGAGCACCTCCGTGACGGTGCTGGCGCCGCTGTCCGCATGAGGGAGCGGGTTGTCGATGACCACCACGTTGGTGGGGAAGGCGTCGAGGGATGCCGTGTCGGAGTCGACAAGCATCAGGTCAGTGGAACCAATCGACTCTAGGTCGAAGGGGGGCTCATTGGCGATGTGGAGCTTGCCAAGGAGGTCGATGAGGCATCTCTCAGAGCTAGCTGCTCTCGCGTCGGGTGCGGGCTCGTCAGAGAGGCGGATATCACCAATGAAATCGGCGTGGCCGCTCGCTGCACAGGCGGCTTCTGCGCCATGCAGCGCGTCGGTGCAAATGCCATCGGGCGTGCCGGGCTGGCTGTGCTCGCCAGGAAGGAAAATGGTTCCCGTCCAGAACAGGTCTCCGGACGACGGTGCACCTAGCCCCATGGTGGGCGCCAAATGTCGGGGGTTTCGTGTGACATATGCCAAAGGATGGCTTATCATGGTGGGGGAGAGTAATACGTCGCCGGTGCCTGGAAATGGATAAGGCGCAAAGACGTACGCGGACGCATCTTACCCAGGTTTGGGGCTCTCCTAGGATATAACACCCCTAGTCCTGCTCTGCGGGGTCTCCGCATGATCACTATCTCAACAAGTAGCTACAAGCTTGCTCCTTGAGTTGTTTGGCTAGAGGAGAAAGAAGGGCAAGGCTAGCTCTGCTCCTCTCTCTATGGGTGTGTGTGTTATCTAAGGGGCTGAACCCTTTGCATGGGTGCCCTGGGGAGTTTATATAGGCCTACCCCCCAGGGGTACATGTTGGGTAACGTAGTAATTTCAAAAATTCCCTACGCACGCAAGATCATGGTGATGCATAACAACGAGAGGGAGAGTGTTGTCCACGCACTTTGTAAACCGTGAAGCGGAAGCGTTATATCAACGCGGTTGATGTAGTCGTACGTCTTCATGATCCGACCGATCCAAGCACCGAAAGCACGGCACCTCCGAGTTCTTCACACGTTCGGCTCGGTGACGTCCTCGCCTTCTCGATCCAGCAAGAGGGGCGAAGTAGTAGATGAGTTCCGGCAGCACGACGGCGTGGTGACGATGTTGGTGAAGAACAATCTTCGCAGGGCTTCGTCTAAGCACTACGAAAACTATGACGGAGGATAAACTAGAGGAGATGAGGTTGCCGGCACACGGCTTGGTGTTTCTTGATATGTCTTGGGTGCTAGCCCTACCCCTCTATTTATATGTTGAGCACTGGGGTCGAAACTTGGAGTAAAAACCTCCTCAAAGTCGGTTTCACCCGAAAGGCAAGAGTCCTTCTCGGACTCCAGGGCTAGACGCCAGGTGTCGGTGTACTAGAGTAGGGGTACCCTAGTATCCCGAACTTCGTGCAGCAGGCGATTCTGACACCCAGCAGGCTTGCCCGGTCACCGCCAAGATCCTCCGTGGTTCCTTTGGAGCCATTCAAGAACAATGTATTTGACTAAGAAGACAAGGCCCGGCAAGAGGAGCTTGCCGAAGGCCACTCAAGGCACGCAGAAGACAAGACCCGGCAAGAGGAGCTTGCCGGGAAGGCTCGGAGCGCGACAAGCCTCCGGACGGGACAAGGATTCAGCCGCGGCAAGGCACTTGCCGCGGCAGGCAACCTCTCTTCATCTCCGCCCCAGCTCATTCATCAACGTGTCGCCATGGGACCATTCCATGCGCGCGAGTCAAGAGGCTGTGCAGCCAGCGGAGAGCAGCGATAAGCGGCACTGACAAGCTTGCCATCGTGGCGGCGGTGGCGCGCATATGACGGTCCTGTTGCCTTTGTTTAGCGGCTGAGACGGGCATTTATTGCTTTTGTCCCTTGCCGTCAGAGTTAGGTATATTGCACTGTACACTGTTCAAGTAGGTGTACCAACTACTATTTTTCCATTTGTACCCTCCTCTACGTTGCCACTGCCGGAGACCCTTGAGCATATAAAAGGAGGCCCATGCTAACGTAGAGGGGGTTCGGTCCAGTTCGACACATTTGAGACCAGAGACACTCACGCTAGGTTTTGTAGCTCTCATCGCTCCCTAGCAAGAACACAATACAATCAGACAAGCAGCAGTAGGAGTGTTATCTCTTCTGAGAGCTCCGAAGCTGGGTAAACTGCTCGTGTGCCTCGCCTCGATCCGCTCTTTGTGCGATCTCCGCCCCCCTCCGAACCACAAGGGGCCTGGTCCGCCGGCCCCATAGGTGTTCGTGGGTCCGATCAGCCTCCCCGACATCTTTGGCGTGCCAGGTCGGGGGCGTCGAGGCTGTGTGAACCTGATCCGGCGTTCGCACGAGCAACATCTTCATCAACATGCCACCGAAGAAGAAGGCTTCGGCGGCAGCGGAGCCGTCCGCGTCGTATCCACCATCACCGGAGTAAACGGGTGGTGGAGCAGACGCTGGCGAAGAACGGGCGCCGGCGAAGGAGTTCGTGACGCTGCCAAGTCCAAGGACAAGGCCGCGCAAACCTCGGCGTCCGCACATGCCCCGCGCCCATCTCAGGAGACGCGGTACCTACAACGTCATGGCATTCACAATGCCATACGCTCGTTGGATCGAGACCCTCAAGACGAGCGTGCACGCCAATGTGCTGGCACAAGCGAGATACGATCGCCTGGACGGGATGCTGCTCCATCTAACATAGTTAGAAGTCCGAGCATATCCCGCTCCTCGCGCCGTTCGCCACTGCCACCCACTACTCCAGCAGAAGCTCTGGCGAGAGCTCAACTGCTCCTCGACTATCCTCCAACGGCCGACAAGGTCGACGAGTGGAGGGCCACTATACAAAGTCTCATCGGCCGGCTTAACGGCGACGCTCCGCTGACAACCGAGTGCTTACCGCCAGCGGCAGAACGCTTAAACGCGAGCCGGTGGCGGCAGAGACCGTGGGGTGCAACCACCATGCACTCTCCGCCCGAAGGCCAAGATCGCCGACTCACGGATCCACCTCGACAGCGACTCCACCGCGTCGCCGGATCCACGAGCTCGCCGCGATCAGCGCCAAGTTCTTCATGAACGACAACAAGAGGACGCCGAACTCGCGCCAGCGCCGGAGAGAAGCGCGACGTCGGTCCGACAAGCGCGCCAGCCCTCTGTTGACATGCGCGCGCGAGAGGAACCAGCGACTTGTCAGACGCGGTAGGTTGCCCTGCGTTCACTCGTGAGCTGCGGCAAGTCCAGTGGCCCAGCCAGAAAAACTTCAAACCAGACGTGCCGGAGAAGTACGATGGCAGGACGCATCCGTCGGAGTTCCTCAGCATCTACACCATCACGGTGCAAGACGCGGGGGGACGGGATGACAAGATCCTCGCCAACTACTTCCCGCTCGTGCTCAAGCCCAACGCCAGGTCTTGGCTCATGCACTTGCCAGACAGTTCCATATCCTCTTGGGCAGATCTATGCCATCAGTTTGTTGGCGCCTTCATAGGCGGCCACAAGCCTCATGGCCAAGAAAGTGACCTTCATCTGCTCGCCCAGAAGGAGGGAGAGTCCCTGCGCAAGTTCATTCAGAGATTCAGCCGTGTGCACTACAACATCCCAGATGTCCACCCTGCCGTGGTGATCGGTAGCGTTTCATCGTAACATGCGGAACCGCAGGATGAGGAGGAGATGGCTATGTGCAAAGTCAAGGACGTCGATGAGCTGTATGCCTTGGCCGACAAGTGCACGCGTCTTTGAGGAGGAGACTCCCAGGAGATAATGCAGAAGCCGGATCTGACAGTGAGGAGACCGCCCCGGCAAAGAAGTGCCGGCGGCGAGGCAACAGAAGAAAGAAAGGCAGAGAAGTGCTAGCTGTTGACCAATCCGGCAACGGAGGTGGCGACAAGAACGCCAAGGCTGGTGGCTCCGGCAAGGAGGTTGCCGCTGACGCCAACCACCAGCCTGTGGCGGCCGCCGACAAGCAGGACGGCTCCGGCAAGCAGTACTGCAAGATCCACCGCACCAAGGGCCATGACCTCCAGAGCTGCAAGAAGGTCAAGCAGCTTGTTGAACAACAGAAGACTGAGTATGAGCGGCGCGACAAGGAGAAGGCCCAAGAAGGTGCTGGAGGAGCCAGCAAGAAACGTCCCGGCCGGGGAGGACGCCGCGGCAAGGCCAAGCAGCGGCAAGGAGACAGGCCTCCCCGCGGCCGCGACAAGGATGAAGATGACGACGACGACGAAGATATGGAAGGCAGCGAGGCCGATGAGCAGGAGTTTCAGATAGCTACTGAGGTCCTCTGCTTTGACGGAGGTGCTTCCCTGCATACTTCCCACCGCCAACTCAAGCAGTGGATGCGGGAAGTTAATGCAGCGGAACCATCCGTAGAGTCACGCAGGCCTCAAGTGGTCTAGCACGCCTATCATCTTTGATATTGAGGACCACCCCGATCGCATAATCATGCGGTCGGGTGCTTGCCGATGTTGGTCTCACCAACCATCCGCAACCTCAAGGTCACCAAGATGCTAGTTGACGGCGGGGCCGGCTTAAACTTGATCTCCTCCGCGGTCCTCCAGAAGCTTCAGATCCCTGACAGCGAGCTCGAAGAAACTGGCACGTTCCAAGGAATCAATCCGGGAAGGAGCAAGCCGAAAGGGAAGATCACGTTGCCGGTAACATTTGGCAGCGAGCTGAACTTTAGGACTGAGAGGGTCACATTCGACGTTGCTGATTTCCCATTGCCTTACAATGGGATACTTGGCCGTCCAAAGACTCGCCAAGTTCATGGCAGCCTCTCACTACGCCTACAACTTACTCAAGATGCCAGGTCCGATAAGCATCATCTCTGTCCATGGCGACAAGAAGGATGCTCTTATCTGTGCCGACAAGATCTACTGGGATGCAGCAACCGCGACAGATTACCAGACACTTGCCGCTGAAGCTCCCGGGGGGAAGAAGACCAAGACCAAGTCCAAGTCCGGCAAGAGCTCTGATGCCCACTCCGGCAAGCGCACCTCTTCGGAGTGCTGCGCTACCATCGAGGACGCACCATCGAGCTCCACCGGCAAGTGCAAGAAGAAGATGGCAGCCCCGCCAAAGACCAAGAAGGTGTCCGCCAAGGAGGACGGCACTGGTGGTACCTTCACCATCAGTGCCTCTCTCGACCCTAAATAGGAAGGCGCGCTCGTTTCTTTCCTGCGGGCGAACGCAGACGTGTTTGCATGGCAACCGTCTGACATCCCCGGTGTTCCCAGGAAAGTGGTTGAGCACCGCCTGGCCGTTTGTCCTCATGCGCGGCCCGTCAAGCGAAAGTCGAAGCAAGCGGTGGAGCGCCAAGAATTCATAGCGAAGAGATCAAGAAATTGGAAGCAGCGGGCCTTGTCGAGGAGTGCTCCATCCTTCGTGGTTGGCCAATCCTGTAGTTGTGCGCAAGGCAAATGGGAAATGGAGACTTTGTATTGACTTCACGGATGTTAATAAAGCTTGTCCCAAAGATCCATTTCCCTTGCCGCGCATCGACCAGATTGTTGACTCCACGGCTGGATGTGATTTGCTTTCATTTCTTGATGCATACTCAGGATATCATCAGATCTTCATGGCTGAAGAGGATGAGGAAAAACCGAATTCATTACTCCATGTGGCACATCTTTGTTTCATACGGATGCCTTTCGGTTTGAAGAATGCTGGTTCAACGTTTGCAAGAGTAGTCCATGGCGCTTTTGAGCCGCAAATGCACGTAAAATGTAGAAGCCTACATGGATGACATAGTGGTCAAGAGCAAGGACAAAGCAACTCTGGTTCAAGATTTGGATGAGACCTTCACAAATCTGCAAGATCAACCTCAAGCTCAACCCCGAAGTGCGTGTTTGGAGTCCCTTCCGCAAGCTTCTCGGGTTCTTCGTGTCTCGGCGGGGATTGAGGCCAATCCCGACAAGATCAAGGCCATTGAGCAGATTGAAGCACCAAAAGCGCGTCAAGGATGTACGAAGACTTGCGGTTGCGTGGTCGCTCTCGGCAGGTTTATCTCTAGGTTCTGCTGAACGCATACCGCCATTTTTCAAGATTTTGAAAAAGGCAGGTCCAATAAAATGGACTCGAAGCGGAGGCTGCGCCGCAGACTTGAAGAGATACCTGTCCTCCACTCCAACACTTGTCGCACCTAGGCCACAAGAGAAGTTGCTGCTATATATAGCGGCAACCAATCAAGTGGTTAGTGTTGCGTTAGTAGCGGAGAGGAGGCGGATGACGAGCTAGCAACCACGGCGGACACATCCGGTGACAAGCGGGGGCTTCGCCGACAAGCTCTGGTCCCGACAAGGACGGATCTGTGCGAGACGCATGAGCGAGATGCGAAAAAGGATGGTGCAGCGCCCGGTTTACTTTGTCGGTTCCCTTCTGCAGGGGCTAGATCAAGGTACTACGGTGTGCGTAAATTGCTTTTCGGCCTTCTCATGGCCTCGAGAAAGCTGCGCCATTACTTTCAAGCACATGAGATCACAGCTTGTCACTCGCTTTCCGCTGAAGAGGATACCGCAGAATCCGGAGGCGACGGCGGGATTGTCGAGTGGGCCTTTGGAGCTGTCAAGCTTTGGCCTCAAGTTTGAAACCACTTCAACTATCCAAAAGCGAGCATTGGCGAATTCATAGCAGAATGGGCGCCAACGCCAGATGAAGAAATTCGAGAGACGAGCATTCCCGTCAAGGAAGCAAGCAAAGAGTGGCTGATGTACTTTGATGGTGCCTTCTCGCTGCAAAGGCACCGGTGCGGCGTCTTTGCTTGTCGCACCCACGGAGAGCACCTCAAGTACGCAGTCCAGATGCACTTTCCCAAGGAGCAAGCAACAAACAATACTGCAGAGTATGAAGGTTTGCTTGCCGGTCTCAGGATCGCAGTGGCCCTTGGGATCAAGAAGCTTATTGTCAGGAGTGACTCGCAGCTTGTCGTCCGCCAAGTGAACAAAGATTACCAGAGTCCATTGATGGAAGCCTACGTTGATGAAGTGAGGAAGCTAGAAGAGCACTTTGACGGCCTACAAATGGAACATGTTCCAAGAGCTCGGAATGATATTGCTGATGGCCTGTCAAAGTGCGCTGCACTTAAGTTGCCTGTGGAACCAGGGATTTTTGTGCTCAAGCTAACTCAACCAACCGTAACACCATCAACTGGACAGAACAAGAAGAGGAAGTTGATTTCTGGTGACTATTTTTCGGCAGAGCTTCCCGAAGCCGCCGCCATGAAGGTCCCCAAGATCGACACCAACAGAGCTGAGGAGCAGTCTGCTCCGACAAGCCCCAGGGTTTGTTTCGTTGAAGCAGACGCTCCCGACGAGTTTTGCTCCGGCAAGCTTGCCGGGGAACGTCAAGCTCCGGCTGAGCCGCAGGTTCTCGCCATGGAAGCTGATGTTCCCGCAGCAGCAGATGTGCCTTTAGTCCTTGTTGTCGAGCCGCAAGCTCCAGCATGGGCGCAGCAGATTGTCCATTTCCTTCAGACAGGAGAACTTCCTGAAGAGCAAGAAGAAGCGGAAAGAGTAGCCCGGCGGTCAAGTATGTACCGGTTTGTCGACAACACACCGCATGTAAGAAGACTCAACGGTGTGAAATTGAAGTGTATTTGCGGGAAGATGGACAAAAGCTGTTGGCGAGATAAATGGAGGCATATGTGGTCACCACATTGGCGCAAGAGCACACTTGCCGCAAAGCTTTCCGGCAAGGTTTCTTCTGCCGACAGCCCTCCGTGATGCAACCGCACAAGTAACCAAGTGTGAAGCGTGCGGTTCCATTCCAAACAGATACACCAGCCAGCTCAAGCTCTCCAGACGATCCCTTTATCCTGGCGATTTTTGATGCAGGGCTCGACATCCTCGGCCCCTTCCCCAAGCTGTCGGGGCTTTGAGTACTTATGCGTTGCCATCGACAAGTTCACAAAGTGGCCGGAAGTGGAAGCGGTGAGGAAGGTGACAACGGTCGGCGATCAAGTTCTTCAGTCGATTGTTTGCCGTTTGGAATCCCTAACAGGATCATCACCGACAACGGCACACAATTCTGATCGCACCTTCATGCGGTACATCCAAGATCTTGGCGCCAAGGTGCGCTTTATACATTGCTCATCCGAGAAGCAACGGTCAAGCGAGAGGGCAAATCTTTGAAGTCTTGCGGACTCAAGACCAGAACTTTCGACAGGCTGCACAAGTGCGGAAGAAACTGGATTGAGGAGCTGCCGGTGGTTCTTTGGTCGATCAGGACGACGCCAAATCGAGCCACTGGCCAGACACCTTTTTCTCTAGTCTATGGAGCAGAGGCAGTTCTCCCCACGGAACTCGTAACGGATCACCTCGAGTGCTCGCTTATGATGTGCTTGAGCAAGAGCAGCTGCGACAAGATGACACGCTGCTCCTTGAGGAGGATCATCTTCGTGTCAACAGACGAGCTGCTCGTTACCCGGCAAGCTTTGCATCGCTACCATAGCCGCAAAGATAGTGCCAGAAGCCTCGACGAAGGCAACCTTGTTCTTCGGCGCGTTCAGTCCGCCAAGAATTCAAACAAGATGACGAAGAAGTTGGAAGACCCTTATCGGGTGAAAGCGAGTCACTAGGCTCAAGCGCTGTCCGCCTTTGAGACCGAAGATGGCATTCTCGTGAGCAACTCACGGAACATTGAGCATCTTCGTAAGTTTTACCCATAGGCGCGGTTGCGGAACCTGTTCCGACAACCACCTTTTGTACATGTCGTGCCGCGGTTGCATGTACTCCTGTGTACAGAGGCGGGGGCGGACCCGTGCATCGATAAAGCTCATGTGTTGCGCATAACTTGTCAAATTCATGCTTTCATCATTTTATTGCATGTTTTGGCTAACACTTTGTGCAGCACCCACACCCGGTAAGCAATATCGAGCCGCTGGGATCCATAACTTTATTTTCTCTTCTTTCTCTTTTGTCAAAGAAAGGAAGGTTCCCTCGCGCACAAGTTAACCAGGGGGGAAGGAGAAGATAATACTATGGACCAAGCGTTGCTCGAGGAAGTTTCGCCTTATCGGGAAGCAAGCGACGTAAAAGCTAAGTTGCCAAAGTTTGAGCAATCAGTTTTTAAATTTTTAAGTTATCTTCCTCGAGCGATAGTAATTTGTATGGAAAACACGTGCGCAGAGGAACCAACTCATGACTAGTCGCGCCCTTACTTTGTTTCGAGTCCGCTCAGCAACTTAAGTGAGCTGCAGCTAGTCGCGACAAGGTTGCTTGTCTGAGGCGGCACCGCCAAAGAAGGCCGACGTCCCACACTCGGCCTTCATGACAAAGGTGCCTGCACCGACGAGTTCCCTAAATGCGTAGGGCAGAAACATACAAAGGAAGGAATCAAGTAGAGGAAATAACATTGCAATCATCGCCTAAGATAGAGTTATATTACAAAATAAGCTTGTCGCAGATCTAATAAATTGTTCTAAACATGGTCAGCAGCGACAAGGGAAAGATAAAATTGGCGGCCTAGTCTACGCGGTCGCCATCAATCCGCTTGATCTTGTTCACCTTGTCCACAATGGGTGCGACAAGGGCTTTGAGCGCCCACGTTAGCATCTGGCGGCAAGGATCTGAGGACGCCGTTGAGATTGAGGCCTGGATTGCGGAAGGCCACCTTCATCAACACCTTCTCGAGGGCTCCTGCACAGATCTGGCGTGATTCCTCGGCCAGCTGCTTTGGGACCTCTTCCCGGAGTCGCTGGAGGCCCGTCAACACGCCCTTGAAGAATAAGCTAAGCTTGGCGCTGGGTTGGAGATGCTCGTCGGAGGAGTATGCAAGATCCACCATCCCAGCTCCATCACTCGTTGTGGATGTCGGCAGCAGTATCCACAAGACCTTCAGTCCAATGCTCCACACTCTCCCTCAAGGCGTGGCAACAACATCCGCCAGCAGCTCCTCTTTGGCCTTGATCGTCTCCAACAGGCCCACCTCCCGCTCCTTGGCGCCGTCCAGCGTCTGCGTCAGAGTGGTCAGCTTCAGCTGAAGATCTGCCTTGGAATCCTTGGCGGCGTCGAGCTCCTTGCCCCTATCGTGAGGCAGCCTGCAGCTCGCCAAGAGTGTAGGCGTCCTTCTCGGCGCTTCGTGCTTGAGCGCGGCAAGCTCCTCGCCGCTCTTCCGAGGCGGCCTCCGGCTGCGCCACCTTCGTCTTCAACTCTTCCTTGGCGGCCTCGGCGGCTGCAGCATCGCCCGCTTCCTTAAGCGCCCCGCCAAGTGACTCCTCGCGCGCGACAAGCTCTTCTTCATGGCTGTCCAGGTTGACCTTCCGCTGCGCCAGCTCGCTTTCCTACGCGGATAGCTTTTCGGTGGCAAGCCGCTGCTCCTCCTCAGCTGCGGCCTTCTCAAGGATGAAGGCCGTGCGCTCTTCAGCGAGTAGCGCCCGCTCTTCCGCTACGTTCTGAAGAGCTTCTTGGTTGGCGCTCCGGAGCTCTTCTGCGCGCTTCTCCATATCTGCTCCCGCCCTCGCGACAAGTGCTTCCCGGGACTCCAACTTGGCTTGCCGGGCGCGGTAGAGCGACAAGAGTTTCTTCGGGTTGCTCCTCCTCGGACTTCGCCGCCGCTGCTTTGGCCGCGTCCACCAGCGTCGGCCAATGGAGGCGAGTAGCTCTCCGTCGAAGGTCTCTCCTTCGACCGGGCGCCTGAGCTCGACTCCCATGGGAGCTTGATGAAGACGCCGTCGCCGCCTTCAAGTAGGCGCCGGCTGGGGCTCTTCGAACTGGCAGCTGCAGCGGCGGGGGAGTCGGCGGTCGGTGTAGCGCCTGGCGCTCCTGCGGCCTCAGGGCCGTCAGTGCGATCGCCAGACCCCTCGCCAGCTTCTGCGGCGGCAGCCTCGGTGGCCTCCTCGCCGGCAGGCTCGTCAGCACCGGCCTCCTCTTCCATGACGACGGCTTCATCAGTGTTGCCGCGCGCGTCCTCCTCGCCGGCGACCTCGATCTCCATCGGCCCCGTGTCAGACAAAGAAAGAACAGTCAAGCAAATGTTCAAAAAGAAAAACAGAAGAAAACAAGCCCAAGGGAAATTTTCGCGCAAGAGGATTACCTGCAATGGGATCTGCAGCCATGGTCTCGACCACTGGAGGGTCACTGGTGCTGTCCCTTGCCGGAGTAGCCTCCCTTGTCGGAGGACGCTCCCTTGCCGGGGAGTCCTCCCTTGGCGGCGTAGTCGAAGCAGACAGAATTTCGGGGGCGGCTTCCGAGCCCTCCTGATGAGGCTGCTCTGCTCCTACACAAACCAACAGTCAGATATCAATGAAGAAGGAGCACCCACGCACACCTAACAGTAAGGAGAAAACAACATACTTACTCTGGGGGCTGTCTTTGGGGGCTGCTCTGAGAAGGGTTGCCGGGTCCGCAAGGGGGTGTCGACGCGCCTCCTGTTGCTGGTGGATCGTCCTCAACGGCAACCACCGGGTCTTGGCTCTCTTCGACGCTCTGGGCAGCGTCACGAAAAGGAAAGAGTTCGTAGCAAGCAAATCAGATTCAAGATGAAGCAACAAAATTGAAGAAATACAAGCACAATATTGAAGCTTACTCTTCTGTTTCCTCCTCGGAGCTGAGCGCGGAGAAATCAAACTCCGGCTCGCCTCCAGTGCGACGAGGCGGAGGAGTGGGCTCTCTTGGCCGCTTGGCGGAGGCGTCGGCCGTGGCCTGGGAGGATTCAGCCCGGTTAGTCGCATGAAGCGTGGGGTGCTCAGCGGCAACATCGCTTGCAGCGGTAGAGCGTGGCGCGCGCGCTATGTGGTCCCGTCTGCCGCCCCGTCTCGTCTCCGGCCTTGCGGAGACGCCTCTTTGGTGGAGCCGGGGGCTCCGTTTGCGGCAAGCCGCTGGGTGGTGGGGAAGAAGCGCCCTCGGCTGGTCTGCTCGACTCGGCCTCGGGCTTGGCAAGCTCTTCCTCACCGGCGAGCTCCCTTCGCTCGGCAAGGCTTGCCGCCTTTGCTGCGTCTGCCTCCTCCACAGTGTACCCGAAGACGCCCGGTAGCGCGGCATTCTGCCGCCTCTTCCAACCTTGTGGCGATCGCGCCATCTCTTCGTCGGTGGTGTCGCGGGTGAGCCTCTTCGCTTTCGTCGGGCGGATCGGCACTTCTTCCGGGCTGTCGAAGAACTGCCGCGATGTCGTCGGAAGGCTCTTGCCAGTTGGAACGATCCCATGGGAATCGCTAACGGCATCATGGCGCGGATGCGGTCGAGCGCAGAGTTGTTGCACAATGGGGCGACCCCCTCGGCAACCTAAACCACTCGGGGTGATCGGGTCATTCTTGAACAGCTCTAGCAGCATCGCATCCAGCTCCAAGACGGTGAAATTCCGATTAAGGCCGGACGCAGCCTCATGATGTCCGCTGCGTTTTGGAACTCCCAAGCAGGCCTCCTCCTCTCACCTGCAAGGGAAGCGTCTGCGGCGAAGGAAATCTGCGCCAACTGCGCCTACGGTTAGTCCGGCAAGCCTGAGGCGCAAAATCCGGGTCACAGCTATCTTCAACCTAGCATCCTCCGGCGCCAAGCTGCTCCAATCGTTGCCGCGCACTATTGGGGTTTGGCGCACGGCAGTGAAGGGCTGCGGGTTCTCCTCTACGATCCAACACCAATTGGCTCTCCACTCCTCCCACTTGCTGCGGAACTCTCCTTCCAGATAGGCCTCCTTCTTGCCGACCACAGAGACCCAAGCAATCCCTCCCGACAGCGGCTCCCTCTCTCTCGCTGGGCATGAAGAAATGGCGGAAGAGGGCTACGTTGGGGTGGAGTTCACAAAGTTTTCGCAAAGGTGTCGAAAACTGCCATGGTCGAGAATGGCGTTGGGGGTGAAATCAAGGAGGCGGAACCCGTATGTGTTCATAATATCGCAAAAGAACTCAGAGACGGGCGGGCAGAGCCCGCAATAGAAGAAACGGGCAAAGAACGGATACCCAGTTGGGGCTAATTCCGACGCGGTGGCGGGGAGTACCTTCGTGCGCGGATGCGCACGCGTCTCCATCGACCAGAAGAGGTAGAAGCCCTCCCTCAGCTCCTTTGCGTCGAGCTGGGGGGAGAAGATGGCCCGCTCCTTTCGCAGCGCCGCGAGCCGCTGCGCCTCGGCCGATTTCACGCCCCTCCCCTTGTCGGCTTTCGGAGCCATGGCGGAGGCGGTGGAGGAGGTCGACGGCGTTGAATGTGCTTATGGCGAAAGGGGGCGGAGCGCTGCTCTCTTCGCACTGGAGAAGAAGGGGAGAGCGGCGGTGGTTTTTGGGACAAGACAGCAATGGCGAGGTGGGCGACCTGCCCCTGTTTCCCCGTTTATAAGGAGGGAGAGGCGGACGTTCGCTTTTCCTAATAAAGAAACCCCACGACCTCGCCCACGATCTCTCACACGACGCCATGTTCGTGCGTGCTGCTAGTGGGGGACGTGGTGGGTCCGGGGTGTTACGGCGTGATCAAGGCGCGTGTGACCGTCTGCTGTTTTTGGGCCTGGCCCGACAGCGCCGGCACTGCTTGACCCAGGCCGGGGGCTCTGCCGGTGTACTAGAGTAGGGGTACCCTAGTATCCCGAACTCGTGCACGGCAGCGATTCACAGCACCAGCGGCAGGGCTTGCCTGGTCACAGCCAAGATCCTCCGTGGTTCCTTTGGAGCCATTCAAGAACAAAGTATTTGACTAAGAAGACAAGGCCCCGGCAAGAGGAGCTTGCCGGGAAGGCCAGTCAAGGCACGCAGAAGACAAGACCCCGGCAACAGGAGCTTGCGGGAAGGCTCGAGCGCCGACAAGCCTCCGGACGCGACAAGGATTCAGCCGCAGAAGGCACTTGCCGCGAGCAACCTCTCTTCATCTCCGCTCCAGCTCATTCATCAACGTGTCGCCATGGGACCATTCCATGCGCTGCGTGTCAAGAGGTGCAGCCAGCGGAGAGCAGGGATAAGCGGCGCTGACAAGCTTGTCATCGTGGCGAGCGGTGGCGCACCTGACGGTCCCTGTTGCACTGTTTAAGCGACAGGGACGGGCATTTATTGCTTTTGTCCCTTTCCGTCAGAGTTAGGTATATTGCAATCGCATAATCGCTCAAGTAGGTGTACCAACTGCTGTTTTTCCATTTGTACCCTCCTCTACGTTGCCACCTGCCGGAGACCCTTGAGCATATAAAAGGAGGCCCATGCAACGTAGAGGGGTTCGGTCCAGTTCGACGATTTGAGACCAGAGACACTCATGCTAGGTTTTGTAGCTCTCATCGCTCCCTAGCAAGAACACAATACAATCGAGACAAGCAGCGGTGAGTGTTATCTCTCACGAGAGCTCCGTTGGGTAAACTGCTGTGTGCCTCGCCTCGATCTGCTCTTCGTGCGATCTCCGCCCCCCTCCGAACCACAAGGGGCCTGGTCCGCCGGCCCCATAGGTGTTCGTGGGTCCGATCAGCCTCCCCGACACCAGGGTTCCCGGCGTCTACCCCCTAGACGCCAGGGTTCCTGGCGTCTAGTCTCTGGTCTCCACAAAACTTCCTTTTGCACTTTCCAAAAGCCTCGTGGGCTTTCCCCTTTGGCCCAGATAAAGTGTTCTCGTGCCCAAACATTTCGTCAAACATCGAGAACCCCTTCTGATGAATCCCGGAACCTTTCTGGTGATCAAACACTACTATCCACATATCAATCTTTACTTCTGGACCATTCTGGAGTTCCTCCTCATATCCGTGATCTCATCCAAAACTCCGAACAACATTCGGTCACCAACATACATAACTCATAGTACTATATCGTCAACAAACGTTAAGCGTGCGGACCCTACGGGTTTGAGAACTATGTAGACATGACCGAGACACCTCTCTTGTCAATAACCAATAGCAGGACCTGGATGCCCATTATGGCTCCTACATATTCTATGAAGATCTTTATCGGTCAGACCGCATAACAACATACGTTGTTCCCTTTGTCATCGGTATGTTACTTGCCCGAGATTCGATCGAAGGTATCTCAATACCTAGTTCAATATCGTTACCGGCAAGTCTCTTTACTCATTCCGTAATACATCATCTCACAACAAACTCATTAGTTGCAATGCTTGCAAGGCTTAAGTGATGTGCATTACCGAGAGGGCCCCAGAGATACCTCTCCGACAATCGGAGTGACAAATCCTAATCTTGAAATACGCCAACCAACAAGTACCTTCGGAGACACCTGTAGAGCACCTTTATAATCACCCATTTACGTTGTGACGTTTGGTAGCACACAAAGTGTTCCTCCGTAAACGGAGTTGCATAATCTCATAGTCATAGGAACATGTATAAGTCATGAAGAAAGCAATAGCAACATACTAAACAATCGAGTGCTAAGCTAACGGAATGGGTCAAGTCAATCATATCATTCTCCTAATGATGTGATCCCATTAATCAAATGACAACTCTTTGTCCATGGCTAGGAAACATAACCATCTTTGATCAACGAGCTAGTCAAGTAGAGGCATACTAGTGACACTCTGTTTGTCTATGTATTCACACATGTATTATGTTTCCGGTTAATACAATTCTAGCATGAATAATAAACATTTATGATGAAATAAGGAAATGAATAATAACTTTATCGTTGCCTCTAGGGCATATTTCCTTCAGTCTCCCACTTGCACTAGAGTCAATAATCTAGTTCACATCGTCATGTGATTTAACACCAATAGTTCACATCTTTATGTGATCAGTTCACATCGCTATGTGACTAACACCCAAAGGGTTTACTAGAGTCAATAATCTACTCCCTCCGTCTGGAAATACTTGTCGGAGAAATGGTTGTATCTAGACGTATTCTAATTCTAGATACATTCATTTTTATCCATTTCTGTGACAAGTATTTTCGGACGGAGGGTGTAGTTCACATCGCTATGTGATTAACACCCAAAGAGTACTAAGGTGTGATCATGTTTTGCTTATGAGAGAAGTTTAGTCAACGGGTCTGCCACATTCGGATCTGTATGTATTTTGCAAATTTGTATGTCTACAATGCTCTGCACGGAGCTACTTTAGCTAATTGCTCCCACTTTCAATATGTATCCAGATTAAGACTTGGAGTCAGCAGGATCAGTGTCAAAGCTTGCATCGACGTAACACTTTACGATGAACCTTTTGTCACCTCCATAATCGAGAAACATATCCTTAACACACTAAGGATAATTTTGACCGTTGTCCAGTGATCTACTCCTAGATCACTATTGTACTTCCTTGCTAAACACAGTGTAGGATATACAATAGATCTGGCACACAACATGGCATACTTTATAGAACCTATGGGTGAGGCATAGGGAATGACTTCCATTCTCTTTCTATCTTCTACCGTGGCCGGGTTTTGAGTCTTACTCAATCTCACACCTTGTAACACAGGCAAGAACTCTTTCTTTGACTGTTCTATTTTGAACTACTTCAAAATCTTGTCAAGGTATGTACTCATTGAAAAAACTTATCAAGCGTCTTGATCTATCTCTATAGATCTTTATGCTCAATATGTAAGCAGCTTCACTGAGGTGTTTCTTTGAAAAACTCCTTTCAAACACTCCTTTATGCTTTGCAGAATAGTTCTACATTATTTCCGATCAACAATATGTCATTCACATATACTTATCAGAAATGCTGTAGTGATCCCACTCACTTTCTTGTAAATACAGGCTTCACCGTAAGTCTGTATAAAACTATATGCTTTGATCAACTCATCAAAGCGTATATTCCAACTCCGAGATGCTTGCACCAGTCCATAGATGGATCGATGGAGCTTGCATATTTTGTTAGCACCTTTAGGATTGACAAAACCTTCTGGTTGCATCATATACAACTCTTCTTTAATAAATCCATTAAGGAATGTAGTTTTGTTTATCCATTTGCCAGATTTCATAAAAATGCGGCAATTGCCAACATGATTCGGACAGACTTAAGCATAGATACGAGTGAGAAACTCTCATCGTAGTCAACACCTTGAACTTGTCGAAAACCATTTGCGACAATTCTAGCTTGGTAAATAGTAACACTACTATCAACGTTCGTCTTCCTCTTGAAGATCCATTTAAACTCAATGACTCACCTATCATCGGGCAAGTCAATCAAAGTCCATACTTTGTTCTTATACATGGATCCCATCTCAGATTTCATGGCCTTAAACCATTTTTCGGAATCTGGGCTCATCATCGCTTCCTCATAGTTCGTAGGGTCGTCATGGTCAAGTAACATGACCTCCAGAACAGGATTACCGTACCACTCTGGTGCGGATCTTACTCTGGTTTACCTATGAGGTTTGGTAGTAACTTGATCTGAAGTTACATGATCATCATCATTAGCTTCCTCACTAATTGGTGTAGGAGTCACAGGAACAGATTTCTGTGATAAACTACTTTCCAATAAGGGAGCAGGTACAGTTACCTCATCAAGTTCTACTTTCCTCCCACTCACTTCTTTCGAGAGAAACTCCTTCTCTAGAAAGGATCCATTCTTAGCAACGAATGTCTTGCCTTCGGATCTGTGACAGAAGGTGTACCCAACTGTCTCCTTTGGGTATCCTATGAAGACACAATTCTCCGATTTGTGTTCGAGCTTATCAAGTTGAAACGTTTTCACATAAGCATCGTAACCCCAAACTTTAAGAAACGACAGCTTAGGTTTCTTGCTAAACCATAGTTCATACGGTGTCGTCTCAACGGATTAGATGGTGCCTTATTAACGTGAATGCAGCTGTCTCTAATGCATAACCCCAAAACGATAGTGGTAAATCGGTAAGAGACATCATAGATTGCACTATATCCAATAAAGTAAGGTTATGACGTTTGGACACACCATTATGTTGTGGTGTTCCAGGTGGCATGAGTTTGTGAAACTATTCCACATTGTTTTAATTGAAGACCAAACTCGTAACTCAAATATTCTCCTCCATGATCATATCGTAGAAACTTTTATTTTCTTGTTACGATGATTCTCCACTTCACTCTGAAATTCTTTGAACTTTTTCAAATGTTTCAGACTTGTGTTTCATCAAGTAGATATACCCATATCTGCTCAAATCATCTGTGAAGGTCAGAAAATAATGATACTTGCCGCGAGCCTCAACACTCATCGGACCGCATACATCAGTATGTATTATTTCCAATAAGTCAGTTGCTCGCTCCATTGTTCCGGAGAACGAAGTTTTAGTCATCTTGCCCATGAGGCATGGTTTGCAAGCATCAAGTGATTCATAATCAGGTGATTCCAGAAGTCCATCATCATGGAGTTTTTTCATGCGCTTTACACCAATATGACCTAAACAGTAGTGCCACAAATAAGTTGCACTATCATTATTAACTTTGCATCTTTTGGCTTCAATATTATGAATATGTGTATCACTATGATCGAGATCCAACAAACTATTTTCATTGGGTGTATGACCATTGAAGGTTTTATTCATGTAAACAGAACAACAATTATTCTCTGATTTTAAATGAATAAATGCTTTGCAATAAACATGATCAAATCATATTCATGCTCAACACAAACACCAAATAACATTTATTTAGGTTCAACACTAATCCCGAAAGTACAGGGAGTGTGCGATGATGATCATATCAATATTGGGACCACTTCCAACACACATCATCACTTCACCCTTAACTAGTCTATGTTCATTCTGCAACTCCCGTTTCGAGTTATTACTCTTAGCAACTGAACCAGTATCAAATACCGAGGGGTTGCTATATACACTAGTAAAGTACACATCAATAACATGTATATCAAATATAGCTTTGTTCACTTTGCCATCCTTCTTATCCACCAAATACTTGGGGCAGTTCTGCTTCCAGTGACCAGTCCCTTTGCAGTAGAAGCACTCAGTTTCAGGCTTAGGTCCAGACTTGGGTTTATTCACTTGAGCAACAACTTGCTTGCCATTCTTCTTGAAGTTCCCCTTCTCCCCTTTGCCCTTTTTCTTGAAACTAGTGGTCTTGTTAACTATCAACACTTGATGTTTTTCTTGATTTCTACCCTTGCCGATTTTAGCATCGCGAAGAGCTTGGAAATTGTTTTCGTCATCCCTTGCATATTATAGTTCATCACGAAGTTCTAGGAACATGGTGATAGTGACTAGAGAACTTTGTAAATTACTATTTTATCTGGAAGATTAACTCCCACTTGATTCAAGCAATTGTAGTACCCAGACAATCTGAGCACATGCTCACTGGTTGAGCAATTCTCCTCCATCTTGCAGGCAAAGTGCTTGTCAAAGGTCTCATACCTTTTGACATGGGCATTTGCTTGAAATATTAACTTCAACTCTTGGAACATATCATATGCTCCATGACTTTCAAAACGTCGTTGAAGTCTCGGTTCTATGCCGTAAAGCATGGCACTGAACTATCGAGTAGTCATTAGCTTTGCTCTGCCAGACATTCATAACATCTGGTGTTGCTCCTGCAGCAGGTTTGGCACCTAGCGGTGCTTCCAGGACGTAATTCTTCTATGCAGCAATGAGGATAATCCTCAAGTTACGGACCCAGTTCATGTAATTGCTACCATCATCTTTCAACTTTGCTTTCTCAAGGAACACATTAAAATTCAACGGAACAACAGCATGGGCCATCTATCTACAATCAACATAGAGAAGCAAGATACTATCAGGTACTAAGTTCATGATAAATTTAAGTTCAATTAATAATATTACTTAAGAACTCCCACTTAGAAAGACATCCCTCTAATCTTCTAAGTGATCACGTGATCCAAATCAACTAAACCATAACCGATCATCACGTGAAACGGAGTAGTTTTCAATGGTGAACATCACTATGTTGATCATATCTACTATATGATTCATGCCCGACCTTTCGGTCTTAGTGTTCCGAGGCCATATCTGCATATGGTAGGCTCGTCAAGTTTAACCCGAGTATTCTGCGTGTGCAAAACTGGCTTGCACCCGTTGTAGATGGACGTAGAGCTTATCACACCCGATCATCACGTGGTGTCTGGGCACGACAAACTTTGGCAACGGTGCATACTCAGGGAGAACACTATCTCAACAAGTAGCTACAAGCTTGCTCCTTGAGTTGTTTGGCTAGAGGAGGAAGAAGGGCAAGGCTAGCTCTGCTCCTCTCTCTATGGGTGTGTGTGTTATCTAAGGGGTTGAACCCTTTGCATGGGTGCTCTAGGGAGTTTATATAGGCCTACCCCCCAGGGGTACATGTTGGGTAACGTAGTAATTTCAAAAAAATTCCTACGCACAGGCAAGATCATGGTGATGCATAGCAACGAGAGGGGAGAGTGTTGTCCACGTACCCTTGTAGACTGTAAGCGGAAGCGTTATATCAACGCGGTTGATGTAGTCGTACGTCTTCATGATCCGACCGATCCAAGCACCGAAAGCACGGCACCTCCGAGTTCTGCACACGTTCGGCTTGGTGACGTCCTCGCCTTCTCGATCCAGCAAGAGGGGTGAAGTAGTAGATGAGTTCCGCTGACGACGGGCGTGGTGACGGTGTTGGTGAAGAACAATCTTCGCGAGGCTTCGCCTAAGCACTACGAAAACTATGACGGAGGATAAACTAGAGGAGACGGGGTTGCTGGCACACGGCTTGGTGTTTCTTGATATGTCTTGGGTGCTAGCCCTACCCTTCTATTTATATGTTGAGCCCTGGGGTCGAAACTTGGAGTAAAAACCTCCTCAAAGTCGGTTTCACCCGAAAGGCAAGAGTCCTTCTCGGACTCCAGGGCTAGACGCCAGGGTTCTGGGCGTCTACCCCCTAGACGCCAGGGTTCCTGGCGTCTAGACTCTGGTCTCCACAAAACTTCCTTTTGCACTTTCCAAAAGCCTCGTGGGCTTTCCCCTTTGGCCCAGATAAAGTGTTCTCGTGCCCAAACATTTCGGGAAACATCCGGAACCCCTTCTGATGAATTCCGAAACCTTTCCGGTGATCAAACACTACTATCCACATATCAATTTTTTACTTCTGGACCATTCTGGAGTTCCTCGTCATATCCGTGATCTCATCCAAAACTCCAAACAACATTCGGTCACCAACATACATAACTCATAGTACTATATCGTCAATGAACGTTAAGCGTGCGGACCCTACGGGTTCGAGAACTATGTAGACATGGCCGAGACACCTCTATTGTCAATAACCAATAGCGGGACCTGGATGCCCATATTGGCTCTTACATATTCTATGAAGATCTTTATCGGTCAGACCGCATAACAACATACGTTGTTCCCTTTGTCATCGGTATGTTACTTGCCCGAGATTCGATCGTCGGTATCTCAATACCTAGTTCAATCTAGTTACCGGCAAGTCTCTTTACTCGTTCTGTAATACATCATCTCGCAACTAACTCATTAGTTGCAATGCTTGCAAGGCTTAAGTGATGTGCATTACCGAGAGGGCCCCAGAGATACCGCTCCGACAATCGGAGTGACAAATCCTAATCTTGAAATACGCCAACCCAACAAGTACCTTCGGAGACACCTGTAGAGCACCTTTATAATCACCTATTTACGTTGTGACGTTTGGTAGCACACAAAGTGTTCCTCCGGTAAACGGGAGTTGCATAATCTCATAGTCATAGGAACATGTATAAGTCATGAAGAAAGCAATAGCAACATACTAAACAATCGAGTGCTAAGCTAACGAAATGGGTCAAGTCAATCGCATCTTTCTGCTAATGATGTGATCCCATTAATCAAATGACAACTCTTTGTCCATGGCTAGGAAACATAACCATCTTTGATCAACGAGCTAGTCAAGTAGAGGCATACTAGTGACACTCTGTTTGTCTATGTATTCACACATGTATTATGTTTCCGGTTAATACAATTCTAGCATGAATAATAAACATTTATCATGAAATAAGGAAAAAAATAATAACTTTATTATTGCCTCTAGGGCATATTTCCTTCAGTACAACGGTAGTCTGGCCTGGTGTAGGACCCGGCTGTCAGTGTCTCTGGTGGCCGGCTTCTCCGCCGGCTGCTGGGGCCCGCCGCCTGGTGGGTCCCGCCGGCTGTCTTGTACTTGACCGACATGCCACGTCCACCGCTGGCGGGTCTTGCTGGCTGCTTAGTACTGTGTCTGTGCCACTGATGATGTGTGTTTTGTCGGGTAGAGCATGGCTACAGTCCTGCCGCCCGGCGGGAGTTCACTGTAGCCATTCCCCATCTCTTCTGGTTAATGGCGCACGTACTCTAAGGGAGGGGAGGGCCGCCTGCCAGGAGTTGGCATCCCCATGCGCCGACTGGTCAAGGCTCGCCGCCTTCTGGCTTGTCACGGACAGGTAGGCCCCGCCGCCTGCGGGCCGTACCGACAGCCCGTCGTGGGAGCATGGCTCCCTCTGCCATGGGTGATGTCACGAGCAGCATGGCAACAGTGTCGCGCCGGGCGTGGAGTGTCTGCCTGGTACGCTGCACTGTGGCCACATTGGGTGGCAGGCTGCACTGTAGCCACGCCCTGTCTTGTCATGTTTATATGGGTGCAAACTTTGAGGGCACGAGGGGTCGCCTGCTAGGCGCCGACCTCCCTGGAGGCCGCCTGCTAGGAGTCGGCCCACTTCCTGGCCGCGTGCAGGATTCTGCCGCGTTCTAGCAACCGACCGCTTGGACCAGCCGGCCCCAAGAAGGCGGCCCTTTGTCTTCGGTGCTTGAGGGGCGCATCTGGCCCCGATGTCTTGAAGTAGCATGGGCGGCTGATGAGGCTACTCGTGGTCATTTACTCCGACACTAGATCATTGCACGTCCTGGTACATTGCCAGAGGCATTCATATAGAGTCATACTTTGTCATAGGTATCGAGTTGTAATTTTTATTTCTTTTGAGTTATAAGTAAATAGAAGTTTGATGATCATCATTATTCATTTTTAGAGCATTGCCCCAGTGAGGAAAGGATGATGGAGACTATGATTCCCCCACAAGTCGGGATGAGACTCCGGACAATGAGAGAAAAAAATATAAAAAAGAAAAAAAGAAACAAAAGAAAGAAAAGAAAAAAAAAGAAAAAAAGAGAGAAGGGGCTTGCTAGTTCCACACTTGTGCTTCAAAGTAGCACCATGTTTTTCATACGGAGAGTCTCCTATGTTGTCACTTTCAAATACTAGTGGGAATTTTTCATTATAGGATTAGATGCACACCCACTTAGCTTTCATATTGAGCTTTCATACACTTATAGCTCTTAGTGCATCCGTTGCATGGAAATCCCTACACCTCACGTTGATATCAATTGATGGGCATCTCCATAGCCCGTTGGTTAGCCGCGTCGATGTGAGACTTTCTTACTTTTTTGTCTTCTATATATTTACCCCTATCATCATACTCTATTCCACCCGTAGTGCTATATCCATGTCCTGCGCTCATGTATTGCGTGAGGGTTGAAAAAGCTAAAGCGCGTTAAAAAGTATGAACCAATTGCTCGACTTGTCATCGGGGTTGTGCATGATAAATACTTTGTGTTAAGAAGATAGAGCATGACAAGACTATATGATTTTGTAGGGATAACTTTCTTTAGCATTGATATTTTTTGAAAAACATGATTGTTTGTTGGGATGCCTGAGTATTGATGTCTTTATGTAAAATTATAGATTGTTGCTTTGAATCACTTATGTCTTAATATTCATTCCATGATTAGATATATGATCAAGTTTATGCTAGGTAACATTCCACATCAAACATTATCTTTTTTATCATTTACCTACTCGAGGACGAGCAAGAATTAAGCTTGGGGATACTGATACGTCTCCGTCGTATCTATAATTTTTTATTGTTTCATGCCAATATTATACAACTTTCACATACTTTTGGCAACATTTTTATATGATTTATTGGACTAACCTATTAATCCAGTGTGCAGTGCCAGTTCCTGTTTGTTGCATGTTTTTTGTATTCCAGAAAATCCATATCAAATGAAGTCCAAATGCAATAAAATTTTACGGAGAATTATTTTGGAATATATGTGATTTTTGGGACTTGGATCAACACAAACGGAGGCCCACACAGCCCACAAGACACCAGGGCGCACCCCAGGTGCCAGGCGCGTGGTGGTGGGTTGCGCTCACCTCGTACGTCAGTTGGAGCTCTACTTTGGGTGCAAGGAAGCTTATATCCGGAAAAAATCGTTTTAAAATCTCAACGCAATCGGAGTTACGGATCTCCCGGAATATAAGAAACTGTTTTCGGCCAGATCTGGAAAACGAGAAATAGAAGAGAACAGAGAGGGAGATGCAATCTCGGATGGGCTCCCACCCATCCACAGCCATGGAGGCCATGGACCAGAGGGGGAACTCTCCTCCCATCTAGGGGGGAGGCCAAGGAAGAAGAAGAAGGAGGGGAGCTCTCTCCCCCTCTCTCCCGGTGGCGCCGAAGTGCCACCGGGGCTAGGATCGTGATGACAATCTACATCAACAATCTTGCTACCGTCAACACCAACTTTCTCCCCTCTATGCAGCTGTGTAACACCCCTTCTCTCCGCTGTAATCTCTACTTAAACATGGTGCTCAACTCCATATATTATTTCCCAATGATATTTGGCTATCCTATGATGTTTTAGTAGATCTATTTTTTTCTGTGGGTTAATCGTGATCTTGGTTGGTACGATTGTATATTTTATTTATGTGCTGTCCTACGGTGCCCTCCGTCTCGCGTAAACGTGAGGGATCCCTGCTGTAGGGTGTTGCAATATGTTCATGGTTTTCTTATTATCGGTGTTGCGGGGGTGACAGCAGCCTAAACGCGGATAAGTGGGTTATGGCGTATGGGAGTAAAGAGGACTTGATACTTAATGCTATGGTTGGGTTTCACGACCTTAATGATCTTTTGTAGTTGCGGATGCTTGCTAGGGGTCCAATTATAAATGCATATGATCCAAGTAGAGAAAGTATGTTAGCTCATGCCTCTCCCTCATATAAAATTGCAAGAATGATTACCGGTACTTGTTATCGATTGCTCAGGGACAAATGGCTTTCGACAAAAGCTATCCACTATTATTACCTTGCAATTTATTCATAGTTTTAATCCCACAAAGTACTCGTAGTTTTATTCTTGCAAAATAGTTTCATACTTGTTTAGGTAAAGCAAACGTCAAGTGTGCGTAGAGTCGTATCGGTGGTCGATAGAACTTGAGGGAATATTTGTTTTACCTTTAGCTCCTCGTTGGGTTCGATACTCTTATTTATCAAAGAAGGCTACAAAATATCCCCTAAACTTGTGGGTTATCAGCTTGCTGGACGGTGATGGGTTGGATGAGATTTATCATGTAATCGAGTTAGTTTTGTTAGGGTTTGATCCCTAGTATCCACTGTGTTCACAGATTGACTTTGCTATGCTTAATGCTTGTCACTAGGGCCCGAGTGCCACGATTTCAGATCTGAACCTATTGTGTTTTCATGAATATATTTGTGTTCTTGATCCTATCTTGCAAGTTGTAGACACCTATTACGAGTTATGATCCGCATACCCCTTGGGATTCTTTCCGGTGATTACCGTAGTTTGAGGAGTTCATGTATTAATTAAGTGCTAATGCTTTAGTTCGGTTCTCTATTTAAAGGAGGCCTTAATATCCCTTAGGACCCTGCTTCCACGGGAGTGTAGGACAAAAGATGTCATGCAAGTTCTTTTCCATAAGCACGTATGACTATATTCGGAATACATGCCTACATTATATTGATGAATTGGAGCTAGTTATGTGTAACCCTAGGTTATAGCTGTTGCATGATGAATGCCATGCGACATAATTATCCATCATTGATCCATTGCACACGAGCTTTTCACATATTGATCTTTGCTACGTTACTTTGTCGTTGTCGTTGTTACAATTTCTACAAAACTGCTACTGTTACTTTTGCCACCGTTACTGTTACTTCCATATTACTTTGCTACTAAATACTTTGCTGCAGATTTTAAGTCTCTCAGGTGTGGTTGAATTGACAACTCAGCTGCTAATACTTGAGAATATTCTTTGGCTCCCCTTGTGTCGAATTAATAAATTTGGGTTGAATACTCTACCTCAAAGACTGTTGTGATCCCCTATACTTGTGGGTTATCAATACCTTTTTCTGGCGCCGTTGCCGGGGAGCATAGCTCTGTTCTCTGAGTCACTTGGGATTTATATCTGTTGATCACTATGAGGAATTCGATTGATCAAAAAACCAAGATTTATCCCTCTACTGCGAGGGGAGGTAAGGAACTGTCATCTAGCTCTGCACTTGATCCACCTTCTGTTTTGAGTAAGCTTGCGACACCTACACCTGCTATTGATTCTGATATGTCGCATGTTATTGATGATGCTACTTCTACTATGAATGATGCTACTACTTTGCTTGATAAAACTATGCCACTGGGTGAATTACTTGATGAACATCTTGCTAGAGTTAGAACTATTGATTATGGTGAAGATTATGATATTTCTGAAACTGATGAAATTATTGAAACTGAAAACTTTGAAACACCTATCAGATCTAGGTCTCCTAGATATGAACTTCCTGTTATGCCTGAGGGTTATGTTATGGATGGAGAGGTAGCTAGGGACTTTCTTGCTTGTAAGGATAGAGATGATCTTAAGAAATTATTATGCAAGTGGAAAGAAAAATCTTTGAATGCTAGAATGCAATATAACCCTAGGTTTGCTACTTCACCTATCTTTGTTACTGATAAGGATTATGAATTCTCTGTCGATCATGAGTTAATTACTTTGGTTGAATCTGATCCTTTCCATGGTTATGAATCTGAAACTGTTGTGGCACATCTTACTAAATTGAATGATATAACCACCCTATTTACTCATGAGGATAAAATTCACTATTACTATATCCTTAAGTTGTTCCCTTTCTCGTTAAAGGGTGATGTTAAGACATGGTTTAATTCTCTTGCTCCTGGTTGTGTGCGTAGTCCCCAGGATATGATTTACTACTTTTCTGAAAAATATTTCCCTGCTCATAAGGAACATGTTGCTTTAAAGGAAATATTTAACTTTGTGCAGATTGAAGAAGAGAGTCTCCCACAAGTCTGGGGGAGGCTTCTCCAATTATTTAATGCTTTGCCTGATCATCTTCTAAAAAATGAAATACTTGATATCTTTTATAATGGACTAACCGATGCTTCTAGGAACCACCTTGATAGTTGTGTTGGTTGTGTTTTCAGGGAACGAACTGTTGAGCAAGCTGAATTGCTATTGAATAATATATTGAGTAATGATAATGATTGGACACGTCCTGAACCAATTCCTAACCCAACTCCGAAGAAAAGAGGTATTCTATTTCTCAGTCCTGAAGATACGCAAGAGGCAAAGAAATCTATGAAAGAAAAAGGTATTAAAGCTAAAGATGCTAAGAATTTATCGCCTATTGAAGAAATACATGGTCTTGATAACCCGAAACAGGTAGTAGAGGTAAATTCTCTCTATAGATTTGATGAAGGTGATATTCCTCATAATAAGTCTGCTAGTCAATGCTTGGATGAGTTTAACAATTTTAATTTTATTATTAAACAAGAGAATTTCAATGCTTACGTTAGTAGACAATTGAAACGTAATTTTTACATGCTTGACTGCTTGGGTAATTACATGAGTAGAACTGTTAGTGATCTTAAGATTATTAGTAAGCATGATTCCATGGTTAAAACTCAAGTAGAACAAGTACTTAAGGCACAGGGTGATTTGCTCAATGAGTTCAATAGTAAGAACAATGATAATGTTGTTAGGGTTATGACTAGAGGTGGTAAAATGACCCAGGAACCGTTGTATCCGGAGGGCCATTGAGGGAGTCCTGGATTAGGGGGTATCCGGACAGCCGGACTATATCCTTTGGCCAGACTGTTGCACTATGAAGATACAAGATTGAAGACTTCATCTCGTGTCCAGATGGGACTCTCCTTGGCGTGGAAGGCAAGCTTGGCGATACGGATATGTAGATCTCCTCCCATTATAACCGACTCTGTGTAGCCCTAGCCCCCTCCGGTGTCTATATAAACCGGAGGGCTTAGTCCGTAGAACAACAATCATACCATAGGCTAGCTTCTAGGGTTTAGCCTCTACGATCTCGTGGTAGATCAACTCTTATACTACTCATATCATCAAGATCAATCAAGCAGGAAGTAGGGTATTACCTCCATAGAGAGGGCCCGAACCTGGGTAAACATCGTGTCCCTTGCCTCCTGTTACCATCCGCCTTAGACGCATAGTTCGGAACCCCCTACCCGAGATCCGCCGGTTTTGACACCGACATTGGTGCTTTCATTGAGAGTTCCACTGTGCCGTCACCGTAAGGAAGGATGCCTCGTCTCGTTGTCAAGGACAACGTCACCTCTGGGGGAACCCTGGCTGTCGGCCAAATTCTCCGGCTATGCGGTTTCGTCATGGCCGCCCGTTCGGCTGCTGCACCGATGATGACTTCTCGGGTCATTGAAAACAGCCTCCGCGTCAGCTCGGAACTTGCCGAGTAGATGGATCCAATAGAGCTCTCCTCCCTAAACGAGCTCTTGGATCGCATCGATGCTTTAGGAGTCACTACGGACTATGATCGGATTGGGCTTCAAAGGGAGATTAACTCTCCGCCGGTCACCCATCAGGTAGCGTTGGTGGAGGAACGATGCGGCAATTCTTCCTCTATCTTGAGGACAAACTATGTCCGGATTCCGGAGCTCTCCGAGCCGGATACTCGTCTACGGAAGGACACCGCCCAAGCCTCGAGCCTAGAATCAGAAAGTGGGCCAGACCTATTGGGCGACATCCCGGAGCCCGAACTTCCAAGATCGGAAACTCCCATGCCCCTGGGTCTCAGATCGGGTCAGGGTCCGGACTTAAATCCACCCACCCACCCAGATACAAGCGATCTCTCCCACATTAGACAGGATCCCCAGGAAATAGTACATTACTATTTGGCCAGATTCCTCCTTGTAATGAACAAGGTCAAGGACTGTCGCGAGGAAGACGCAATCTCATTCTTCTGCAATAATTGCACGGACAAGGGAATCCTTAACGCCATAAGCCGCCGCAACATAGCACACTTCGCTGACTTGGCGGCCATAGTACGGAAGTACTGTGCGATGGAAAGTGCTGGAAAACCGAAACGAAATTTTGGGATAATCCGGCTCTGACTAAACACCCAGTCCGAATTAAAAGGGTGCATCCTCGTAAGTCACCCAATTCAATTGCAAAAAAGCAAAAGCCCACCACAGGGCATGGAACCGTATTGGAGGGATGGCTTAATGGACCCTGCAAAATTCACAGTACGGTGGATACCATACCAACGCACATCCTTAGAGCGTGTTGGGTACTCCAGCAGGTCGCCAAAAGCGGTGAGGATCTCCTCATCCAAAATACCGCAGAGCAACATCCCGCAGACTACAATACAATTTTTACAGTCTTCGAGACATTCGCCTCAAATAATAGGCGCAAGCGAGCACTCCGCAGCCTTGCCGAGATCTGCCAGGTGGCAACAACAAATCCATGGAGTGGCACGGCTATCACTTGCAATTGCAGTGACGAACCTAAATTCTGGACAACCCGGGCACCAGCCGCATTGGTCCTCAGTCCAATTGTGGACAGCTTTCGGCTTACTAAAGTGCTCATGGACGGCGGCAGCGGATAAACCTCATTTATGAAGGAACGCTTCAAAAACTGGAAATCGACTGGAACCGCATTGAGCAAAGCAGCACAACCTTTAGAGGAATCATCCCCAGCCGGGAAGCACGTTGCGCTGGGAAAATCACACTAGATGTGGTATTCGGCAAACCGGAAAATTACAGGTCCGAAGAAATCACATTCCAAGTGGCCCCGTTCAGTAGCGGATACTACGCCCTTTTAGGGCTTGAGGCATTCACGATCTTCCAAGCCATACCCCATTATGGGTACATGAATCTCAAAATGCCTGGGCCCAACGGAATTATCACTCTAGCTAGTGATCCGGACATAGCGCTCCGTGCCGAAAACAAAACAACCGCACTGGCCCTCGAGGGACTATCTGAAGCCCTCGCGGCAGAGGAGTTAACTGCGCTACGCTCGACTGTGGACATGGATGACGTGATACTCGACAACAGATCCAAGTCCACCTCTTTCAAACTAGCGGATGAAATAGTCAAATTCTAGGTCCACCCAACGGACCCTACAAAAACAGCCTCCATCGGGGCATAGTTAAACCCCGCCGTGGACGCCGCACTACGGGAGTTCCTACGCGAGAACTGGGATATATTTCCCTGGCACCCATTAGATATGCCAGGAATCCCACGCAGGCTGGCCGAACACAGCCTTAACATTCTAAAAGGATTCAAGCCGGTCAAGTAGACTCTTCGGCGTTTCTCTGAACCTAAGCGACAAGCTATGGGAGAGGAGCTAGACAAGTTATTGGAGGCAGGATTCATCAGAGAAATAAAACACCCGGACTGGCTAGCAAACCTGGTGATGGTACCAAAGAAGGACAAATCCTGGCGTCTATGCGTCGATTTCAAGGACCTCAACAAGGCCTGCCCAAAGGATCCCTCCCCCTCCCCCACATCGATCAAATTATCGATGCTACCGCAGGACACGACTCATTGTGCTTCCTCGACGCATACTCCGGCTACCACCAAATTAAGATGGCGGAGTCCGACCAAGCCGCAACGACATTTATCACACCATACGGCCCCTTCTGTTTTAACACAATGCCTTTTGGGCTTAAAAACGCTGGTGCAACGTATCAACGCATGATTCAGACATGCCTGGAAAAGCAGATCGGCAAAACAGTGGAGGCATATGTAGACGATGTGGTCGTTAAAACCAAAAACGTCGACTCTTTAATAGACGACTTAAGGCTCACGTTTGACAATCTCCGAACATACGACATCAAGCTCAACCCGAAAAAATGCGTCTTCGGCGTACCCACCGGAAAGCTCCTGGGTTTTATCGTCTCCAGTAGAGGAATTGATGCAAATACGGCTAAAATCCGAGCCCTTTCACAGTTGTCCATCCCAACTGACCTCAAGCAAATCCAGAAATTAACTGGATGTGTGGCGGCCCTAAGCAGCTTTATCTCCCGCTTAGGAGAGAAGGCGTTACCGCTTTATCGCCTCCTTCGGTGCACCGAACACTTTGAGTGGACGGACACGGCCACGGCCGGACTGGAAGAAATAAAGGCCATTCTGGCCACCAACCCAATCCTGGCCGCGCCAAGCATCGGCGAACCAATGCTGCTATACATAGCAGCAACTCATCAAGTTGTAAGCGCAGTGCTCGTCGTCGAACGAGAAATGGATGGACACAAGTTCCCCCTTCAAAAGCCGGTATATTATGTATCCACTGTCCTCACTCCGTGCAAATCACGGTACCCGCATTATCAGAAGATAGCATATGCGGTATTTATGGCATCCCGGAAGCTATGACACTACTTTCAAGAGTGTTCAATCACAGTGGCCTCGGAAGTGCCACTGAATGACATAATAAACAACCATGACGCTACGGGCCGGATTGCCAAATGGGCCATTGAGCTCCTCCCGTTCGACATAACATATAAACCTCGGCGAGCCATTAAGTCGCAGGTATTGGCCGATTTTGTCGCCGAATGGACAGAGGCCGAACTCCCTAAAGAGTACGGCGCATACTCCAATTGGATTATGCACTTCGACGGCTCTAAAATGCTGGCTGGTCTGGGGGCTGGCGTCGTCCTGACGTCTCCTACCGGAGATACAATCCAATATGTACTCCAAATACTGTACACAGAATCCAACAATGCAGCCGAATACAAGGCCCTGCTACATGGTCTCCGGATGGCAGTCTCCATGGGCATTCGACGCCTGGAGGTGCATGGGGACTCCAACCTTGCAATATCCCAAATAGATGGAGACTTCGACACTAAAGATCTAAAAATGGCGGCTTATCGCAATACCGTCCTCAAGATGTCAGCTCGGTTCGAGGGGCTCGAATTCCACCATGTGGCTCGGGAAAACAATCAGGCGACGGATATCCTCACCCGTATCGGCGTTAAGTGCGATACGGTCCCACCCAACATCTTCTTGGAAAGGCTGTTTAAGCCATCCGTGGTATGGGAAGGGAACACCGGCAACAACAGTCCGGACCCGGCTACAACGCCAGATACCGACACTCTGACATAATCGGTGGCTCCGCCACCGAAATAACACCTTCAGCCACGTAATAATGGCCATCATCCCCCCATGGACTGAACCATTCCTGGCCTACCTAACCAGGCAGGAACTTCTCGAGGACCAAAATGAGGCACGCTGCATTGTGCGGCGATCTAAAGCCTACAAAGTCCACGAGGGAGAGCTTTATAAGAAAAGTACCACCGGAGTCCTTCAAAGGTGCATCTCCGAAGAGGAAGGGCAGAAGCTTCTGGCAGAAATCCGTGCCGGACTCGGTGGCCACCACGCCGCAGCCCGGGCCCTCGTAAGTAAGGCCTTCCATACATGATTCTATTGGCCGACGGCCCGGGCGGATGCTCAGGACTTGGTCCAACGTTGCGTCGGTTGCCAGCTTTTTGCAAACCAAAGCCATATGCCGCCCATTGCCCTACAAACAATCCCCATCACCTGGCCTTTCGCGGTCTGGGGGCTGGACATGGTCGGACCCCTTAAAGGGGGAACCCATAAGAAAAAAAACTTACTGGTCATGGTGGATAAATTCACCAAATGGATAGAAGCCAAACCTGTTAATATGGCCGAATCCGGACCGGTGATAGACTTCATATCCGGGGTTGTACACCGTTATGGCCTCCCCCACAACATCATCACTGACAACGGCACGAACTTCACTGCCGACGAAGTAAAACTATGGTGCAGCAACATGGGCATCAAGCTCGATTATGCTTCGGTATATTACCCACAAACTAACGGTCAAGTCGAGCTAGCAAATGGTCTTATCTTGAGTGGCATTAAACCCAGATTGGTGCGGTCCTTAAAGGAATCAAACACGCACTGGGTAGAGGAGATCGACTCCGTACTCTGGGGGCTGCGGACCACGCCGAATCGCACTACCGGATACACACCGTTCTTCATGGTGTACGGTGCAGAGGCGGTTCTGCCCTGCGACATAATTCATGACTCACCTCGAGTGCGCATGTATGAAGAAAGAGAGGCCGAGCTCGATTGGCGGGACAGTTTGTACGCCCTCGAGGAGGAGCGTGATGTGGCAAAAGCGCGTTCCGCATTCTATCAGCAACAGGCTCGAAGATACCAAAACAGAGAAGTACGGGCCAAAACTTATAACGTTGGCGATTTAGTTCTACGACTGCCGGAGAAGAAAAAGGACAAGCTCTAGCCCAAATGGGAGGGTCCCTTCATTATCGACCAAGTCCTGACCGGTGGGGCGTACCGTCTGCGGGATGCATCGGATAATCGACTCGAGCCGAACCCATGGAACGCAGCCAGACTCCGAAGATTCTATGCCTAGTGTCGGACTCTATGTTCGTCTCCTTACTCCTGTCCATTTTTTGCATATACATTATCTGTCTTCTCTCTCTTTTTCTCTCTTCTTTTTCCTTCTCCTCAAGGCCTTTAAGGGCCAGCTTGTGTCTTGCTTACACACGGATGAACGCGCTAGCAGCGCTCATTATACTTGGGGGCTTCTTTCACAGAAGCTTAATTATTTTATGGGCTTCATGCCCCACACATGTGTTATTCTTCCGCATGTACCTTTTTTCGCCATTATATGCATCGATATGACTTAAGTTTTGGCCAAGCTGGGTTGCCTGGCTCTTGTATTTATGCCCCACGTTCCGTTAATCTGCTAGGGCATAAGGGGAGCACCTCTGCGATTGTTACGGGTCAGCCGGATGTGTACCTCAGACTGGGTGAAGCCGAAAGCTAGCGTTCTTAAGGGAATATTCGGTCGGTGAATAAAAGATGACTTTTTATTTTTTTCCACTTGCCCCCAGATGTTTCTTGCCTGCGTCTCTTCTCACGGTTCGGACATGCACATTAGGGCATGCGTACCCAGGGAAAGGAACCCTTAACGGAACTATTCTCCCTGGAAGATGTTTCTTACTACCCAAGTAATATAACATAACTAGTTGGGTACTTGTCTATTCAAGCACTTATGACCCCTATGCCTGGTCTCCACGCATACCCCGGTTTTTACATAACTCAGCGGGTATTCGGATACACTCCGGACTATCGGGTCTGGAGGTCGAAGCGAAAAGGTCCGCCATGACAAATGATTTATAATCCGGCTAGAGACATTCTACATTTCATTTAAATTACATAGTCACTTCGACTGACTAAATTCCTCTTCTATACCATCCAACATGCTTTCTAGCCTACAATCCTGTTGGGAATATTTGGCGGCTAATTCTACTTGGTGATACACCAAACTGACGGGGATCTCTTTCCCATCAGGCCCCACAGGTCCGACCTCGGCCATGTGGTTTGGGTCAGCCTTGGTATACCGCGTCTTCACCATGGCCCTGTGCTTCCTGGCACCTTGACGGCAGGCCGATATCTTCCATAATCGGAGCGCCGCGCTCCCTTGAGCTTCTCCGCAAGCTCTCCAATGCCTTCGGGCAGGGAGACGGATGGCCACAAGGCCTGGGCAATACCTTGCATCACCTGCCGAACTTGTTCGTGCAGTTGTGAGAGCTCCGGTAGAAGATCACCCGCAGACCCGGGCATCTCCTCCGCGGGACGACCCGTCAGCATGCCTGCAGACATAACTCTGTTAGCCGGCTTCTTCGCCGAACTCTTTTTAAAGTTCGTTCAAGCACTTACTGAAAATGCCGCGTCGAAGCCGCTTATTCTCCTTAACGGAGTCCGACAGCTGGGCGTGAATATCCTTTAGTTCCACACTCAGCTGGGTATTGGCATCTTGGAGATTGTTTTTCTCCTTAATGACACGCATATGTACGCGCTCGCTAGCCTTTCGCTGTCGTATGGCATGTTGCTCATCCGGATTCATTCCGGCGTCATCTGCAATTTCATCGTCAGATTTGCAGGCATGCCGCACTCTATATGGTACCTATCATTCTTTGAAACAAGTGTTACCAGAGGAGGCCTTCTCGGACTCCTTCAATGCAGCAACTGCGGCACGTAGCTGGGCCTGGCACTCTTCAAGCTCATGAGACAATTGGTTATTCTTCTCTGAAAGAACCTGCACAGGTAATGATCCTTAAATCAGTTGTGCCAACTGTTTCAAGTCTCAGGGGCTACTGCTATACATAATGATCAATTTTTCTTACCCGTATATCCTTTACATACTGATCCGTGGCTCTGGCAAGTCCATTTTGAGCAGCACGGATGTACGCGTCTCCTGAGTTGAAGGCATCAAAAGCCTCTTGGGAGAAGCACGCATCGCGGAGTACGGCCCGGCGACGCCTGTGATTCATGGCGCTCTCCACTTCGTAATTTGTGGCGGATATTGTATCCGCATCCTCTGTCGGAGGAGCATCTGCTGGGTGCCCCATGTTAGCTTCTGCCTCTATGTCCGGCCTTGGAGCCCGGCTAGTAGAGGCGTGATCGGCGATCTCTCCGGTTATAGTCCGGCGAGCGCTTTTCCTTCATCAAAACATGGGCATTACTGCGTTTTAAGATATGATGGTCACAGAGTGAGGTTTTGTAAAGTACCTCTGTGCCGGCATCTCTGTCCGGACCGCCTTCCATTTTAGCCTGCCCGGCTTCGGCGCCCCTCGTTGGCGATTCACCATGGGCTCAGCATGGTGTCCCGAGGACCTTCCCTATAGAACACCGTACAGATATGGTAGGTGAAGTGCATGAAAAGGGATACTTCTCAAAGGTTGGGACTCTGGTCTCACTTACCTGCGAGGCAGGGAGTAGCCCCGGATAGTCGGCTATAATAGCCACCATGGCCTCGTCGCAACTTAATTGATAAAATATCCTGTCAATCAGCTCCACGAATATGTCCGGATCCTCTTGGAGGTCGGGGTCGAGGGACCGTTCAGGATCCTCTGGTTGTGGAGGCGGGCTGTTGATCTCCCTTACTGCCTTACGCAGCTCCTGCGATGAAGGGGCAAAGTAAGATATTTGTTGCAAAAATGCGGGAAGGAAGGGTATAAAAAGTGGCGGTTTACCCAGCTCGGAGGGTTGTACATGGAGAATCCGTCCCGCGGCTTGATGCGGAGAAACTCCTCTTCTTCTCCCTTGTACAAGCCGGACAATATTTTTGCTAGAGCGGCAATGGAGTTCGGCCCCTTACGACCACAACGGGTGGCATCATCTTCCCCATTGAAATCCCACATGGGGTGGCCTTGATATTGAAGTGGCTGTACCCCTCGCATAATGCATATTGACATAACCTCGGTTATGGTCAGTCCTGATTGAGCCAACACCTTTATCCGGTCCATCTGGTAAAAAACGTCTCTATCATCTTCCTCCTGAGGGCTCCCCGGTCGCTAGCTTAGGCGCTTCTTTAAAGGGGCATTGTCAAACTCAAGAAGGCCGATCCAAATAGGATCCGGGAGGGGGACGTCCTCCATATAAAACCACTCTGAAGGCCAGTCTCCGGACGTCTTCTTCGGGGTACCGGATAGGTATCCGGTCTCGGCGATGCGCCATATTTCGGCCCCGCCCACTTGATATATTGATCCCCCTGGGTACGGGGCACGAGGCAGAATAGCTTCTTCCACAACGCGAAGTGCGCTTCGCAGCCCAGAAATAGCTCGCAAAGGGCTACATAACCAGCGATGTGTAATATGGAGGCAGGGGTGAGATTATGCAACTGGAGGCCATAAAACTCCAGGAGCCCTCGGAGGAACGGATGGATGGGAAATCCGACCCCCCTTAATAAATAAGGAACGAGGCATACCCGCTCCCCCTTGGAGGGGTTAGGAAAGCTCTCACCGCTCCTCGCCATTATAGGTGGCAAGCCCGGCTCGAACAGGGACCATGTATGCTGGAGGGAGAAATCCCTGGGTCTGTAGCTCCACTAGTTGACTGTGCGGGATGGAACACTTCTTCCAATCTCCGAGCTTAGGGCTACGTGTCGGATTTTGGGTTCCGGCAGACCCTTAAGGTTCGAACTCTGGGGTGCGCGCGACGATATTTCCCCTACGGACTCACTTTTCGATGGCTTGCAAGGAATCTAGGCCAAAAATAATAACACACAAGGGACACGAGATTTATAATGGTTCGGGCCACCGTTGTGGTGTAATACCCTACTCCAGTGTGTGGTGTGGTGGATTGCCTCTTGGGCTGATGGTGGACAGCACAAGGGAAGAACAGCCTCGCGAGAGGTGTTCTTGAGCTGGTGCGGTGTGTTCCGCTTGGAAAGGATCTCCTCTCCTCTACTGTGGTGGCTAGTCCTATTTATAGAGGGAGGCCCTGGGCCTCTTCCCAAATAATGAGCGGGAAGGGCGCCAACAATTGGCCATTTTGAAGGGGAACATCTAGTACAAATTATCCTGACTAAAGGTGGTCTTCGGCTGCCAAAAGCACTGGCGATGACGCCGTCCTGGGCTCCACGGTGACCTCCGTCCTGCCGCTCTGCTGGTCTTGGTCTCGTTGCACCGGAATGGTAACCTCTGTCGGATGCCTTGGCTCAGGCTTGCCCCTTTGCACCAAAGGGGAAACAAGGACACTGCACAGGCCGGCGCCCGCCTGGTCTCGATCGTCATGGCTTGCCTCACTGGCTCCTCGCGAGGTGCCCTTGCCTTGATCTCTCCGCCTCCTCGCGAGCCTGCCTGATGAGGCTGATCCTGAGGAAGCTTCCTGTCGTCCGCCCCACGAGGCTCGGCCCCTCGCGCGGGTCTTGAGCTTGAGCTGATGAAGCTGGGCTGCATTGGGCCCCCACTTGAGCCACGCCGCAGGCCGCAGGCAGGCAAGTCTGGGGACCCCCGTTCCCAAAATGCCGATAGTAGCCCCCGGGCCCAAGGCGCACCCGGGCCTGGCTTAGCAGAGAAGCGCAGGGGCAAGTGCGAAGCGCAGCGGGCCCTAATAGCCTGTGGCCTTGGGCGCCGCGTGGCGATTGATTGGACGTGGGCGTCTTCGCTTCCCCACGACGCCTCGGCAACCTCACGACTTGACAAGTCCCTGCATGCAAAAAGTTGGTCATGATTACCTGCGATCGTGGTGGCCGGCGGTTGGCCTTCTCCGGCTATAAATACGGACCGGCGCGAGCCTTTCCAGTCCATCCCTTCCCGCTACTCCTTTTCTTCTTCCTCCTCGCCCTTGCTCCTCCTTACGCCAATGGCACCAATCCGCCGGTTTTCTGCAGAAGAGAAGGGAAAGTCCCCCCGAGAGGGTCCTGACCCGCTTCCGCCGAAGAAACGGCTAGTCCTCTGCCGTCGAGATGAGGGTGCTTGGCAGGAGGCATCGAGGCCCTGGTACGGGCGGCCGCTGCCCCGACTGGGCCGCCAACGAATCGAGCCGCTATGGAGGATCTTGAGCACGGACTTCGCTCGTGGCCGAGCGCCTGGAGCTGGCTTCTGGCTGGGCCTGTTCTGCCGCCTCCGTCCGAGCGGTGCTGAGCCAGGCCGTGTCGGCCTCCGATGGGGAGAAGCAGGCCGCCTGTCAGGCCAAGGCCGCTCGCGATGCTGCCCTGGGCGACGCTGCGGTTGCCCAGGGCCCCTGCAAGGCACTGGAGGTCAAGCTGCACGGCCTGCATGACGAGCTCGCCAAGGAGGTCCGCGGCCGCCAAGAGAAGGAGAAGGAGATGGAGGCTCAGGAGGCTGCCATCAGGGACCGGGACGCCGAGCTTGATGACTGTCGTGGCCGGTTGGAGGTGCTGGAGCGGTCGCTGAAGGCGAAGAGGACCGAGCTAGACGGCAAGGCGAAAGTCCTGGCCGAGGATCGGGCGGCCTTCACGCAGCTCGAGGAGAAAGCTCGCGCCGCGCTGAAGACGCTTTATGAGGGCGGCTTAGAGGAGCCGTTGACTTGGAATTTGACTATTTCATCCGCTGGTTTAAGAGAGGTGGACTTGGATCTCTTGTCGAGTATCACGTCGTCCCTATCCACAGTGGAGCGTAGCGCAGTTAATTCCTCTGCCGCGAGGGCTTCGGATAATGCCTCGAGGGCCAGTGCGGCTGTTTTGTTTTCGGCGCGGAGCGCTATGTCCGGATCACTAGCTAGAGTGATGATTCCATTGGGCCCGGGCATTTTGAGCTTCATGTACCCGTAATGGGGTATGGCTTGGAAGATCGTGAATGCCTCCCGCCCTAAAAGGGCGTGGTATCCGCTACTGAACGGGGCCACTTGGAATGTAATTTCTTCGGACCTATAATTCTCCTGAGTGCCGAATACCACATCTAGTGTGATTTTCCCAGCGCAGCGTGCCTCCCGACTAGGGATGATTCCTCTGAAGGTCGTGCTGCTTTGCTCAATGCAGTTTCTGTCTATTTCCATTTTTTGAAGAGTTTCCTCATAAATGAGGTTTAATCCGCTACCGCCATCCATGAGCACTTTAGTGAGCCGAAAGCCGTCCACAATTGGGCTAAGGACCAATGCGGCTGGTGCTCGGGCTGTTCGGAATTTAGGTTCGTCACTGGTATTGAAGGTGATAGCCGTGTCGCTCCATGGATTTATTGCTGCCACGTGGCAGATTTTGGCAAGGCTACGGAGTGCTCGCTTGCACCTATTATTTGAGTGTCTCGAAGACTGTCAATACTGTATTATTACCCACGGGATGGTGCTCTGCGGTGTTTGGAATGAGGAGATCCTCACCGCTTTTGGATACCTGCCGGAGTACCCAACATGCTCTAAGGCTGTGTGTTGGTATGGTATCCGTTGTACTATGAATTTTTCAGGGCCCGTTAAGCCATCCCTCCAATACGGTTCCACGCCCTGTAGTGGGCTTTTGCTTCTTTGTAATTGAGTCAGGCGTCTTATGAGAGTGCACCCTTTTAATTCGGACTGGGTGTTTAGTCAGAGCCGGATTATCCCAGAATGTTGTTTCGGTTTTCCAGGCACTTTCCATCGCACAGTACTTCTGTACTATGGCCGCCAAGTCAGTAAAGCGTGCTATGTCGCAGCGACTTATGGTGTTAAGGATTCCCTTGTCCGTGCAATTATTGCAGAAAAATGAGATCGCGTCTTCCTCGTGACAGTCCTTGACCTTGTTCATTACAAGGAGGAATCTGGCCCGATAATGATGTACTGTTTCCTGGGGCTCTTGCCTAATGTGGGAAAGATCGTTTATATCTAGGTGGGTGGGTGGATTCACTACAAAAAAAAGACACATCCGTGACATTTTGGGCCGAACGAATTTTTTTCCTGTCATACATATGACACTTCTATGACGATAATTGTGACAAAACCCGGTATCATCATAGATGTGGTGGGCTCCTACTTCTATGACAAAAAATCATGACCGAAAATGGGCTTTTCGTCCTTGGCGGGCCAGAGATGTAGCTGCATGACATTCTTTGGGCCGTCCATGATGGAAAAAACCGTGGTAGAAGCGAGGGCGAGGAAAATTTCGGGGAGTTCCCGGTTACGGTGGGAGGTCGGGGGCCGAGCGATGCATCGCTTTCTCTCTCGTGACACGACGCTGCTGCGTGTGCGAGGTATTGGCTCTAATCGAACCCAAGCGACGCGTTGGGCTCTAATCGAACCCGGCGATTGCACCGCAGTTACGCGTTCTCGAACCCGAGCAATCGATCGATGGCTGTTAATTGAACCCGATCGACCGATTCTTCGCCATCGCCGCTAACTGAAGCCGATCGATGCTGCCTCTGGGATGAACAGTGAGTGTTGCGGGGGGGGGGGGGTGGATGAACAGTGAGTGGTGGCGTTGCCTCTGGATGAACAGGACCCCGTGGTGGGGTGGAGGGCTGGATGAACAATAGACGGTGGAGGGGGTGCCCGTGGAGGGGTGGATGAACAGGACCCCGTGTTGTGTAGGGCTGGATGAACAATAGACGGTGAAGGGGTGCTCGTGGAGGGGTGGTTGAACAGGACCCCGTGGTGTGGAGGGCTGGATGAACAGTAGATGGTGGAGGGGTGGTTGAACAGTAGCCGGTGGAGTAGCGCGCGGTGGAGGCTGGATGAACAGGAGCCCGTGGAGGCTGGAGGAGGTCGATGGTAGCCCGTGGAGGCTGGAGGAGGTCGACGGTGGAGACGAATAGTATCCCGTGGAGTCCCGTCCTGCGGTACGCCACACCCCTCCCGATGAACAGGACCCCTGTTTCGACCGTAGGAGGTCCGTTTCGTCCGTTTGCGGTACGCCACACCCCTCCCGATCAACAGGACCCCCGTTTCGACCGTAGGAGGTCCGTTTCGTCTGTTTTGCAGTACGCTAGACTCCTCCCGATGAACAGGATCCCGTTTCGAACGTGGCCGGTTGAACACAAGGCCGTTTCCTCTGTTCTGAGGTACGCCAGGCCTCGTTTCCATCGCCTGTTCCATCCAAGCCCTCCCGACGAACACGACCACGCATTCCGTTCCGACCCAGCCGGTTGGCTCCCACGCGTTCCGTTGCCTCCCGATGAACACGACGCATTCCGTTGCCTCCCCATGAACACGATGCATTCCGTTGCCTTCCCATGAACACGACGATGATGCTGTTTCTCCGTTCCGACCCAGCCGTGTCGACGAGCCCTCGCCGTACGTATGCGCGAGTAGGCGTTCGAGACCCCGCCCGTATGTACACATATGTGGCCGTATTTTCTTTCTTGCACCCTAGCCGCTGTACGTACGTGTACATGCTACGTGCGCGCCTCTACTACGACATGTGCGCGCCTCCACTATGACACGTGCGCGCCTCTACATCGACCAGTATGTGCGTACACGTTCGCGACCAGAATGACAACGCTACGTACGCTTCGACCAGGTGGGTCCCGACTGTCAGGCACTTCCTTGCCTGCGAAGATGTAGCTGGTGGGTCCCAGCAGTCAGGGGGCGAATCGTTTTTTTTTGCCCGGACACACTTCCTTGCGTGGGAAGATGTAGACGATGGGTCCCAGCAGTCAGGGGGGCGAATCGTTTTTTTTGCCCGGACGCACAACCTTGCGTGCGAAGGTGTAGTAGTGGGTCCCAGCGAGGGGCGAATCGTTTTTGCGGACGCACTTCCTTGCGTGCGAAGATGAAGCTGGTGGGTCCTAGCAATCGGAAACATTTTTCCACGAAATCGATGGCCCGTCCGGTGGGTCCCAAATGTCGGTGGAGGAATCATTATTTTCCGCGTAATAAGGATGCACTTCCTTGTCGCAACTGTGGACCCAAGGTCACCTCTCCACGTCTGATCCATGTCCGATGGAAGTCGTTCCTTGACCACGTTGACCAGGTCAGCGCAGAGAGCACCACGGGCGGTGGACGGCAATGAGGCCTAGGAAGGGGACGACGCGGAGCCAGGGAAGACGCGGCAGTGGAAGCCCGCGCGGAGAGGAGTACGAGGGTTCACTGGTTCGGCTGCGGTGTGAGGCTGCTGTCGCTGCAGGGCCTGGCCAGCGGTGGGAATGGTAGGGGCGGTGAGGCCTCCGCGGTAGCACAACCGGCCACGGGAGGCAGGAGCATGCGGCAAGACCGGCGCTGCTTTGGGCGGCTGGAGCAAGAAGACCAGAGGTTGAAGAAGCACTATGGCCGTTGGATGGACATCGTACGGTCACTGGAGCTAGAATCGTTCATATTGACTAAGTTGACAAAGCCCTCCGTCCCCGTCAACTTAGTTGTCCCACAAGTCATCCTCCCACTATGGTGGGTCCCAAATAGCAGGGGTATTCATTTTTGTGCGTAATAAGGAGGCACTTCCTTGCGTGCAAAGATATAGCTAGTGGGCCCGACATGTCACCGGGGAACTTTTTTCGTGAAATCTGAGAGGCCCTTCCGGTGGGTCCTAGCTGTCAGTGGAGGAATCATCATTTTGCACGATAGTCTCATCGCCGATGGATGTCGTTCGTTGACCACGTTGACCGACCAGGCCGTCGAGAGCACCATGGCGGTGGACGACGGCGAGGCCTAGGAAGGAACGACACGGAGCCGGGAAGACTTCGGCAATGGTTGCCCATGCGGTGGGAGTACGAGGGTTTATCGTCCGGCTGCCATCGCCGGAAAATAACAGGAGGTGTGGGTGAGTAGAGGAATGGCACGGCCAAAGAATGAAGTAGGGTGGGGCGGTGTGGCAGTCTGGCGGCAAGACAAATACGGAGGCGGAGCAGCAGTCCCACCGAGCTGGTTTCGGCGGTGGAGCAAGAAGATCGAGATATTGAAGAAGAAGACGGCCGTTGGATTAACATCCAACGGTCCATCGCTACTAGAATCGCTTGTGGACTAAGTTGACAAAGCCAAAGTACACGTCAACCTAGTAGACCCACAAGTCAGCCTCCAAATCATTCCCAAACAAAGATACAGTCCGAAATTTCTAGACAGATTCAAATTAATTTTAAATCTAAATATACCTTAATTTAAATTCAATGAATTTTACCCGCACAAAAACAATGAAATTTAAAATATCAAAATCCGAAAGAGAACAGTATTTTGGGACTAATTGCCTGTTTGCTGTATTTTTTCATTTTACAGCCCATTTATTATTACTTATAGCCCATTTCTTATTACTTATAGCCCATTTTCTGGGCAAAATGCATCCCTCCTCGTCTTGAAAGATTTCCGGCCCACTAGGGCGTAGAAAAGCAAGTAGGCCTACGTTGGTTATTCTGCAAAAAACAAAATAGCTGGCTAGCCATTTTCAGAAAGGAAAAAAACAAACTGTGCTGGTCATGTGCTAAACATATGAAATAAAACCCTGGGCTAGACGGGCCACGGGTCCCGCACAACCCAGTTGATACCCTTCTCCGTCCCGAATTTTTTTTTACTGCGCGCACTGCTAGGTCCCTAATGTCATCCTCAACATGTACAGTCATGTCCTTATTCCTCTCGGTTGTTGACCATGTTGACAACACCGGAGGGCGGCGCCGCGGCGAGCAAACCAAGGCGGAGGACGATGGTGAGGCCTCGGACGGGAATGAACAGGAGCCGTGGAAGATCACAGCCAGTCGTGGGAGGCGGGAGCAGGCGGTCCTGCCGGCGCCGGTTTGGCTTTGGCGGCTCGAGGAAGAAGAGACTGAAGAAACACGACAGACGTTGAATGTCAATCCAACGGTCAAGGTTGGCACAATCGTTTGTTGACTAAGCGGACACCAAGTAGCATACTTTTTTATATATAGGAAGAAAACTGCGAGGAAAATGTGTTCGTCTCGCGTCCTCCTCCACGAGGAACGTTCGCCACATAAGTGACTAGCACCCTTGGTTTTCAATCGAGAGGTATTGGGTTCAATCCAGAACTCTCAATTTTGTCCTCCTTCCTTCCTCGCAAAAAAAGGGAAAGAAAATCAAAGACTTGGGAAGGCGTCTGGAACAAGCTAGTGTACCAAAGAAAGAGACGTTGCGAGTTTTAGAAAAAAGAAAGACGTTCTCGTGTAGCTGGTTCGAATCCAAACCTAGACTATGACTATATATGGTGCTATGCTACTCTGCAAGTAATGAAACTGACATATCCAACGTTTGCTTCTCCTCTTCTCTACTTACTCTGCCTAGCATCAGAAGCTCTGGCCGCAGAAACCATGTCCGCTGGCTGCTCGTCCACCTGCTCTTCAGCAGGCAACAACCAGATATGCGCCAAGTCGCCACCCATACCATCGCCTGTGGGTCTCATCACACCCCCGTCGGCACGCGCACCGCAACCGATTGCTCATAGCAACCCGCTGTCGTTGGTGTGGTGCCACTGCTGCAAATCACGCAGAGTCATCCGTCACATCTCAACCACAATCCGCAACCCTGGCCGAGTCTTCTACAAATGCCCGAATCATGGGGTAGTAATATGTTTAAGTGTTGTTCTGCTGCTTTCAGTTGCTGATTTTTTTAATAGTTTGGTTGATGATCTACCAATTTGATTCGTGCGTAAAAGGGAAGATTCGTGTGATTTGTATTTACGGGAAGTTGCCGATGTGGGGAATGCTACTACGCTGTTTATTTGGTTAGCCGAGGAATCCCAATACCAGCAGGTTGGGGTGTTGGACAAGTAACTGAAGGAACGGCAGAAGAGGAAGATGCAGAGCAGAAGGTTAAAGATGCAGTTCCTTTGATCATGGCCAAGCAATAGCTGCTAAACGGCCTTGACAACAATGAGGGGATGAAAGAGCTTATGAAGATAATGGGCAAAATCGATGTGCTCTGTAGGATGATTGTCTCTTTATTTGCAGTGTATGTAGCACTCGTGATGTATTCAATTAGCTACGACATGAGCACTTTGCTGAAATTAGTAATGATTGAAACATGTGTAGCAGGCTGGGCGTAGTGTTGTGAACATCTAATGATTTCTATTAACGGAAATCAGGGCGTAAACCCTTTTGCTCATATAAATAAATAAATAGCAGAGCCCCTGTCGGGTCAGCTTTGTTCTCATTCGAAGACGTCGAGCAAATTGTAGTCCACCAGCAAACTATGTCATCAATTTCAAGTTTCACAGCCAAATATGAGTACAACTAAACAACAATGTCATCATGTTTTAGTTGTCATACAATCACCAAACACAAATCAGCATACATAACAAGTGATGTTCTCACAAAATACTAAACAACATGTTCATCAGTTTCAGCTTGTCATAGCAAACACAATTTCACATAGTAGATAAAAAACATCTTCTGACAGGCAAATACGACAAAAGCAATGTAATCATCATCTGCAGCAGCAGCGTCAACATCTTCGCCATGTGTATCAGTCTAAATCGTAATTCCCCACGGTGTCATCTTCATCTTCGTCCTCAACGTCCTCGAACGTTGGCTTCTTCTTGATCAACTCTTGTATGTCCACAACACGACAGGCAATCTTTTCGCTGGCGTCATTGACGTGATGGTTCTCAAAGATATTGGGAACATCCATGTTATCTTGTACATCAGGAGCAGTGTAAGCATCATCTTGTCGTGCAACTTCATTAAACGAATTCCTCTGCTCAAACCTTTACAATACTCTCCAGTCATCGCTACGTGCAAATGTGTCTTCCAAGAAAAATATATGTGTTGCTTGATTTGCCAAAATAAAAGGCTCGTTGGTCTGGTACGCCGCCTTGACATTGATGGATTTGAAATAATCATCACCTCTGGGTTTTGTGATCCTGGAAAATAGGTTATACCAACGACAGCTCAACAGAACCACACACCGATGATCCTCGAAACTGGAGATATACTGCAACTGAACAATGTCTGTTATGTTAGCATACATTTCAGTTGTCACTTTGTCATACGTATCCGTGCTCATGATGGCACTATTTTGTGTCTTCCTGCCTTCGTCTCGTGCAAGGGTGTTGTAGAGCACATCTCCAACAACGCAAGATTCATAATGTCTTACCCGAGTATCAGGACCCATTGCTAGTGAGTAAAGGGCATCATCAACTGCCTGCCCATCCTCCCGCATCTTCTTAACCTATGGTTAGAAAATAGACAAGCCGATCATCTTATGTACTCAATATATTAAAAAAAAGCGGCGGTGCACTACAAAAGCTTACATGGTTCTTGAACCATTTCGCAAATCCTGCCATAACCAGTTTGTCAATGTTTCTTGGATTTTGCGGCAGTAACTCTTCTTTATAGATGTTGCACAACATAGTGATTGCGTCAAACATCTAAATATATAAGAATGTGCTGCAAGTTTAGTAGATTACGATGTATAAGCTGCAATACTGCACTTACTTGATATAAGGTAGTATCTCGGGACGGTTATTCAACACATACCAAACCATTTTGTCCAAATATTTAGGTTTGTCCTCTTGTCGACTCTTCCTGTAACTCGAGCAGAATAATCGAAAACATTGAGCCCGGAATTGTCTTCACCCACCTCTTTGCTAAGCCGATCAATTTGTTTCAATGTATTTTGAGCAGAATGTCAACACTTCTGTAGCAATGTAGGCCTCTGCAATGGAACCCTCGGGTCTAGCTCTGTTTCTAACATAGCCCTTGAAAGTGCCTAGCCGCCTTTCAATAGGGTACATCCAGCCATACTGTACTGGACCTCTAAGTAGTGCCTCATCAGGTAGATGAACAGCCAAATGCACCATCACATCAAAGAAGGTTGGAGGATATATCTTCCCAAGGTCGCATAGGATAGTTGGTATCTTGTCTCTAAGACGCTCCAAACCATCTATCCTGATATTCCTACTGCAGAGTTCCCTGAAGAATTGTCCCAACTCTTGCTGCTCTTGTATAAGTCGTATGCCCAATCCTCTAAGGATAATAGGTAAAACCCTTTGAAGTAGGACGTGGCAGTCATGAGTTTTCAACCCTTGTACCTTATTTCAATATGCACTGACTCCCCTTTGAGGGTTGGAAGCAAATCCCTGTGGGAATCTCACACGTGACAGGACCTCGCAGAATTCTTTTCTTTTTACCTTGTCCAAGACGTACACAGCTGGTGCCATATCCTGTGGTTTACCTTTATCTTGCACCTGCAAATCCTTTCTGATACCCAGGTGTGTCAAATCAATCCTAGATTTTAAGGTATCTTTCGTCTTGCCTTCAATATTAAGAAGTGTGCCGATAATACTGTCACATATATTTTTCTCGATGTGCATCACATCAAGATTATGCCGCAGATCCAAATCTTTCCAATACTCCAAGTCCCACAAAGTGGACCTGCGGGTAAACAATAATCTCTCTTCTACCCTGCCACACTTCCTTTTCCCGCTACCATTACCAGGATGGTTTCCTGGTGTAATAAGCCTGACCTTCTCTAATTCCACTTGCAACTCATCGGCGGTGAGCTCTTTGGCGCATCACGGTTTTCATGCTTTGCATTGAACACATGTCTTCGGTATTTTCTAGGATGCGGCTTGTCCTTGGCAAGGAAATGGCGGTGTCCAATATAACAGATCTTGCTAAGTATTGCATATGACAGCGGATTCCTGTCATAGCGAACACATGCATTGTAACCATGTGTCGTTCGCCCTGACATAGTGCCCAAAGCCGGATAATCATGGATGCACCAAATTATAACAGAACGCAGAAAGAAATCAGCTGGTGGGCTGCTATATAGGTCTCGAGTGAGAACACCCTTCCATAGCTGTTGAAGTTCCTCCACAAGAGGCTCCATGAACAAATCAAAATCCTTTCCAGGACTTTTTGGACCTAGGATGAGCAAGGCCATCATGTAGATTGATTCTTTGGTGCAGACATTTGGAGGCATGTTGTAAGGGATAACAAGCACTGGCCACATGCTATATGTGGTGCTCTGGTGGCCAAGTGGGTTAAATCCATCTGAAGCTAAGCCAAGTCTAATGTTTCTCGTGTCAGCAACAAACTCTTTGTGTTTATCATTGAAGCTTTTCCACTCACTACCATGAGATGGATGGCTCATTACATTCTGATCTCTGTACTCCTGGTTCCTAGAATGCCACGGTACATCCTCTCTTGTTTCAGCATCATGAAACAACCTCTGCAATCTTGGTGTAATTGGAAAATGTCTCAAAACATTATGAGGAATCCTCTTCAACCCCCCCCCCGGCGGCTCTCGCGTCTCCCCTCACGGGCGACCCGAGAGCGACCTAACCCTAGCCTCACCGTCCCCTCCCTCCCCCTTCCCCGCCCCGCCGCCACCTGAGGCGCTCGCCGGCGCGGTTGCCGATGAAGGTGGCGGCAAGGCTCTGCTGCTCTGCGCTGCAGGGGGCGTTGGATCTCAGGGTGGCGGCCCTGATTGGCGAGGGCGGCGTCAATCTCGTCCGATGGATGGCGCCGCCGGTGCTGGCCGTCCCCATTGGCCGTGTGGGCGGCGGTGGGGCGGTGGAGGCTCGTCGCTGCTGCGGGATGCGCCGCTGGCCTCAACGGGCTGCTTCCCGGTCTCCTCTCCTCTGTTGTGGTCCTCCCTCGACCAATCTGGGCGCTGCTCCTCCGGGCTGCCAGATCTGGCACATGAGGGTGGGTGGTGGCCATCCTAGAACGGGGGAAACCCCTGGTCGACCACCCGTCGACCCCGACGATGGCGGCGCTCCGGTGTCGATCTCCCTCCTGAGGGCGTGTCGGGCTTCTTCGTCACCTCCTTCCTCCTCTCCCACGATCCCGGGCGAAAGCCTTGGCCTTGCTGGCCGAACAGCGGTGGCGCTGTGGCGTCTCGGTCCTCCTTGGAGGCGTCGTTCAAGGGAGGGCGAGGTTGTGGTCTCGCGGCAAGTTGCTTGGTGGCGGCGGCGTTACTCTGCTCTCGGGGATGGCGGCTATGGTGGTGACGAGGTGGCCCCCCCTGCAATCCTTCAGCGGCTCTTCATCTTGTTCGGCTCTGGGCAACCGCCCGGTGGATGGCGTCTGCGTGTTGTGGCACGGTTCAGACGTAGGGGCGATTGGATCTCCCCTCCGGCAAGGCTCGGGGCAGCCAGATCTGGAGCCATGCTTTTCTCCATGCAGCCCGGGTCCTCTCGGCCGCCACTTGTGTAGTTTATCGATTGCGGTTGCTCATTGTTCTAGCTTGCGTAGAGTTCTTCGGCAGCTTGATCTTGTTTTCGCTGTGGTGGTGCCCTGCTCGCCATTGCTCTGCTTAGCTCTGTAATGTGCGTGCACACCGCCTTTTATCTTTCAGTTTTTCTTCAAGCTTTCGCCTTTGTATCAGCACTGTTGTATCCTAGCCGGTTGATGGCTTCATTAATCTGAAGTCGGGCCTTGCGCCTTTTCTCTAAAAAGGAATCCTCTTCACATGATCGCCATCTTTCCATCTTGATGATTTGCATTTCGGGCATTCACTCAAGTTGGCATAATCCTTCCGGAACAGAACACAATTATTCTTACAAACATGGATCATATCATATCCAATTCCAACTGCAGGAAGGAAATTCTTCATTTCTTTGTAGGTGTGTGGCAGCTCGACGCATCTCGGGAAAGATTTGCGGAAAGCAGCCAACATCGCATCGAATGATTTGTTGGTCATCTGCTCGGATGTCTTCACCAAGAGAGGTGACCATAGCTGAGAATCTTGACAGCTTATTTCCTAGGGTGACAAAGAACGTTGCATTGTTCCAACATGCGGGCCCACTGTTTTTCTTCTGCAGGTGAAAGTTCACGGAATGCACGAGCATTTCGTAGCATTGTTTCAATGTTGGTCAAACTCACTGGCTCCGCCACCACCACCTCCTCCTCCTCTTCCACATGAGCATCAGGCAGATCAAGATGGTGACCTGCTGCTTCCACGTAGTCAATAACATTGACGTTCACAGCTTCACCATGATGAACCCACCTAGTATATGTGACCGACATCCCATACAAGTGTAGATGATTTTGCACACTTGACTGGGGTCTTGTAACTGAATTCATACAACTGATACATGGGCAGAGCACATGTGATTTCGGACCATCGTACTCAGCTCTGATAAAGTTCATGAAGTTTTCAACCCCCTCGACATATGTAGTGGAGAATCTTCGAGTAGAAGTTATCCAAGTCCTGTCCATCTGTTAGACATACAAATTAGTTCTTCTACTAGATATTACAGGAAAAACATATATGCTTTTTTATGAATTCCAGAAAAAATACCTAGGTCGATGTCTAAAGCTATGGCGGGATATTTGGACGAGATCTAAATAAGTAACGAAATATATGTAAAGCTAATTCAGCAAAGCGGATTTGAGTGCCAAATTATGGCGAGGCTGTTTCAAAGAATCAATGAGGCCGAGCACACAACCATCAAACTATCGAAGGCCATCGCAGCAACAAAGATCGAGTATAAAAGCGGTGTAGAGCTATTTCACCTAACAGATTGGCTACTAGACCATGGCAATCTACGTCACAATAAATATATGGCAGGATATTTTAGCAACTAATCGGCCTTGACATGCCATCTCAGCTAAGCGAATTGAGTGCGAGCAGGCAAGGAAGCTTCTTAAGCGAGCATATTGACGATAAACTACTTCGCAAGCGGTGAGATTAATAAAGCGTCTATCAGCTAACATTCAGCGCTACACCCACATGAACGGGGCCTCAGTCTAGAATGCGCGTACCGTGGGAGAAGCTGACCGCCGTGCATCTCCACACGAACGTCGCCAGCAGTGGTGGCGCTGACCGCCGTGCGCCTCCACAAGAACGTAGCCTGAGGTGGCGGCACGGCTAGAGGACGACAGTCTACGAGAGCGTACTGTGGGAGCGAAAGAGTCACGAACCGCAGCGTCGGCGTATCGGCGCCAAGCGGGGAGGCGGCTTTGGCGTAGCGAATGGAGTGGAGGGACAGGGGAGGGGGTTTGGGGAATATTATTGGCTAGTTGGCCGAAGGGCGGTTGAATCGGATTTGGGGGGAATTTTTGGGTGTGGGGGGGGGGAGGATTTTCGCGCGGTGGGCGGGGGGAGTTTGGTGCATGGTCGGTTTCTCCAAGTGCAGTCCCACGTGTCAGTGAAGAGGCAAGCCGAAGCGCGTTCCGTTTGCGTGAGCCATGTGCAGGACCGAACGTGTGTGTGGTGCAATGCGACCGTGACAGGAGTGCTGTGAGTGTACCGCCTTTTTTCCTTTTAAACTAGGTGCTTCGCCCCCTCAAAAAAGAAATTGTTGCTTCACGCGATCCATCGATACTACTAGTAATCCGGTAATCCCGACTAAAACGGCGCGGCCGGGTCTTTTCCCGCGTGATATGCTGGGAGATTGGCTTAGTTGGGTTTTTTAGGACGAGTAATGCTACACCTACGTAATCCCGATTCACGTAATTAACGTAATGTGAAACGTGTGAGCTATTGATTGTAGATTGGGGGAGGAGGGGCCCACCATCATGAAAATCAGGGGAGGGGAGAGAGAGGCAATTTACGTTAACCCTTTCGTAGGTTCCCGTAGATGTAGAAAGATGTGAAATGCGTGAATGTGTAGTGGACGTACTATTGGAGTGCCTAAGGTAATTTGTGTATGTATAGACCCTATGTGTTTATTTTACTTCGCATGTTAGATTTGTCTCGGTTTCAATAAAAAAAGCAGAGTTGGTGATGATGGTGTGCCTGTCATCCTGCAATATAGGCCGTCCGATATATATCTAACGGATAGGAAGGAAACTATGAAAATTTACCCGCACTCCTCTCCACATTTGCAGATAAGGCTTTCCCTCGTTCATCCTTTTCTCCCACAAGATCTTGATCTTCCGTACAGCATACGGGCATCTTGCTAGTACTCCTACAATATGTATATTATTGTGAAAGCTCATATACACCGTCCGAGATTAATGCAAACACGACAGATTTTCATTACATTTCCAACTTTTATAGGACAGAAAAATAAAAGAAACCCGACCGTAAACCTATTCTACGGCAGCGACCGACGTCCTCCATTTGTGATCTCTATGTATGGGGGCGGGGTTCAAGACCCGTGAAGTGAAGGTGCGGTCTCCGGCGAGGAAGAGTAGAACACGGGATACGGACCGGCCAGTTGGCACACCATGCCCTGCCGCCTCCCATGCCCTACTTATCCTCGGAGGAGTCCCCGACTTCAGCGGTGCCGGACGTTGGACGGCGGCAAGTAGGACGCGTGGCTGACGGTGCTCCCGTCGTCTGCCGCCAGCGTGGCCACCGCTTGTGCGGTCACGTCCGCTTCCGGCTACGCCGCTATTGTGTCGCGAGAGGCGACTTGAGCGAGGGCGGCGACCTCGAGATTCATCCCCGAAGACAAGCTCTCCCGCAGAGCATTCACACTTGCGGTCATGGCGGATGTGGTGCCAGGTAGGAGGACGATGCATTATGGTGTGGAGGTTAGCTGGGCGTTGCCGCTTTAAGTAGCGCATTCCGGTGAGGCCAAGCCTCCGGGTGCATCATTAAGTCGCCGGAGTTGGTTCCTCGGGCACCAAGCCTCTTAACGACGAAATACGAACGGACGGCATGGATGCGGGCAGCTGGCGCCGGCTGGGAACGCACATGTGACGGCGCGCGAGGGACGAGGGTTTGGTGTGCCGGGGTAGTCACCGCGGTCATGGAAAGCGTTGGAGATGCCCTTTGCTCACATGCGATCCCCGCATGTCATTGAAAAGCAAGACGACCCGACATGGTCTCAGGTCCAGAGGATGCAGTTGGCGCGCTTACACCACCTCGCGGACGCGCGTCGCGGTGCCCGTGCATCCTCGGCAGGCCGGGTGTTGGGGTGTGTTTGGATTGTGGCCAAAGTGCGCCTTACCAAAATTTTGGTCATGACCCAAAGATTGGTCTTTGTTTGGATGGTTGCCATTTTCTTGGCATGCCAATGACCTCTAGCCAACTCTAGTTCATTTTTCTTGCTAATGTCGGCCAAATCATGGGCAACCAATACCTCAACCAAAATTTTGGTCATGACCCAAAGATTGGTCTTTGTTTGGATGGTTGCCATTTCTTTGGCATGCCAATGAACTCTAGCCAACTCTAGTTCATTTTTCTTGCCAATGTCGGCCAAATCATGGGCAACCAATACCTCAACCGAAATTTTGGCTACTCAATGCTTTGATAGGGAAACCTTGGGCACAAACCAAACATACCGTTGGTCGTGCCACAACACTAACGCCACCCTCGGCACACTAAAACCGACCGTGTCTAGCGACGATATGAGCGTGTCGCTCACCGCAGACGCCGTGTCCAGAGGCGGTGCTGGAGCTGCGCCCCGTTGTTGGCCCCAACGACCCACATGAACGTTTGTCGGTGGCGAGGAGGTCGTGGGCCAGCTCCTCCATTGGACTAGTCTGCGCTACGTCGTCCCGATGGGTGTGCCCCACATGTCGGTTTCCCTGTTTTCCCGGCCATATTCGAGCGTCAGTGCTCCGCGTTGCGCGTGGGCCTTTCACTATGTAGGCCAAGCGAGACAACTTATTGTTTATTTGAGCTGTTCAAGTATAATCATGTGGCGTTTGCTTATTTCTCATTCCTCTCCAACCCTCTTCTCCATCGATCATGTCGCCCTCCAGTTGAGTCCATCCTCCCGCATGCCTCATTTGAACATTCCACCGAGTATCATTCGCATGTACCCACCCTAGTCCTCTTTCAATAGATCTCCGGACCTCGAGATGAAATCGAGAGGGAACGAGTGAAACACGTGATACCTAAGGCGGATTCAAAATTTTGAACCGGTGATCATAGCATCCGCAAATCATATATAAAGTGTATTCAATGTTCGTTTCGTTTTTGAATGTACAATATACTCCCTCCTATCCTTTCTAGTTTACATATAAGTTTTATGTGTAGTCAAAGTATCTCTACTTCGATAAAAAAGGAATCAACATTCAACAACGCCCAATCAATATTGTTAGATTCGTACGTACTCCTAGATTTGTACTCGAGATGGTTTCCAATTTGATTATTGACAAGATTAATAGTACATGAGATGTATAATGTGAAAATTATATCATTGGAAACTCCTTTCACATACGAATTTTACCGTATGCTTCGTGTAAGTTGCATGTCATATATTATTACTCAAACATTTGGTTAAAGTTAGCCTCGAATAACGCATTAGACCCTGTATGCTTTGTGTAAGTTGCATGTAATATATTATTACTCTTAACATTTGTGTAAGTTGCATGTCATATATTATTACTCTAACATTTGGTCAAAGTAGTATAGTGGAAGTGGATCCTATGACGTAGGTATCCCTGCCTTACCCTCCCTTTCGGTCACTTACTGGCGGACCCCATGCTTGATAGGCCCCGCATGTCAGTTACTCAATGGGTTCGGCCATGTCAGGGGCTCCTCATCCCTAGTATACTCCCTCTGTTTTTATTTACTCCGCATAAAACAGAGGGAGTGGTGGTATAATAAATGACGCGGGCGGGGGAGGGGAGGGACGTCGGTTTGCTCTCAACTGCGGTCCCACTAGCGAGCGAAAACGCAAGACGAAGCGCGTTCCATTCGGTGAGCAACATGGAGGGTCCAGCGTGCCGGGCTGCAACGCGAACGCGACAAGACCGATGTACAGTCAAAAACGATTGACCGGTCGTCACCGGAACCACTATTCACACCAGAACCTTCACCTTTGCTCGCCTCGCCAACCACCGCCCTAAAACCACACCAAATCTCAGCCCATTCCCCCACCTTTCGATCCCCTAGCCCGCATCAAGCGTCCCCTAGTTCGCCGGAAAGCCATGGTGCGCCGCAAGATCACTTACTACAAGATGCTGACGCCGGAGCGCCGCGCAGAAATCGCGGCGGCGGTCGGCGCCACAGACCTCCGTTCCCAAGCCCGCTTTGTGGCGGGCCCATCCCCGAGTTCTCTGGAGCCAAGCTACGAGGAGGAGGAAGCCGATCCAATGTTCATGGCGGAGGTCGCGGCGCAGAAGGCCCCCGATGGGTATGAGACGATGGACGTCGACTTCGTGCCGGCGGCCGAGTCCCCCCATGGTGCAAAGCGGACCAGCGGTTCAACATGGCGATACTAAAGGAGGACCGGGAGGCAGGGGCTCAACTTCGGCAGCGAGCGCGCGCATGCCGCTGCCATCGAGGCTCTCCTGCAGCGGAACCGGTTGTCGTGGATGTGTACCGGGCGGCGGAGGCTCACCTTGAGGCGGAGCGCGCGGAGGCCGCTGCCATCGAGGCCCTCCTGCAGGCGGAACCGGACGTCCTGGACTTGAACCGGGCGGCAGAGGCTCGACTCGACATAGAGCGCGCGGATGCCGCTCGCATAGACGCCCTCCTGAAGGCGGAACCGGACGTCCTAGACTTGAACCGGGCGGTGGAGGCTCGACTCGGCCAGCGGGCGTCTTGCCATCAAGGCCTCTCCCGCAGCGGAACCGGATGTCCTCGACTTGAACTGGCTGTGCTCTCGTCCGTCTGCAGAAGCGCCTGCGCTCCGCTTGAACGAGTAGCCGGAGGCCGAGGACAACCACGTGCGGAGACACACGTCGGCAACGACAATTTGGTTCAAGGCCGGCAGCCAAAGACGACGAGGCCGTCTCTTTCGGCGAGTAGTGATAGTTTTTCTTTATGTTGTTGTTTTTATGGATCTTTTGCTGTGTAAAAACATATATTTGTTGTGCAAGTCGCCTGACTTGGGTCAGTCTACCATTTCAGGCGGTTGGATGAATATCCTACGTCTCCTAATCCTTCTTTCCTTCTTCCTCACCTCTTCTTCTTCCCCAACAGACCACCGCACGGCCGTCGCGGATACTCCCCAACATGCGGTTGGATAAACATACTCTATGAACGAATATTATGTGTCAGCGATAGGATGGCTGAGTTTGGTTTGTTCACATGCGACAACACGTGTCGGTGAGGGTGCGTTCCTTGGTTGGGTTTGCGGCGTGAGCGACGGCTGTGTGAGGGTGCGGTAGCGACATGCGCAGCGTCTTGAGGAGCGACCGTGTGAGGTGCGGTGCGACCCCGCGGCCACCGTCGCAAGTGTACCTCCTTCTCATTTTGAAAACTTTAGGCAAGCTTGGCAAAAATGTGTGGTGAAGTTTGGCAATGCAAGGCCTAGACCCAAACAGGATAAGTACGTACGTGCTAGGAGTACTAGTGTTAAAAAAGAAAGGCGGGGTTTTCCTTCGCGGGATTTAATCGATACAAATCCTCGTTTCATGTGTCATTTAATGCGTTTTTTTTTCTCCAAAGACCAAAGAGCTAACCATCCCACTCCTCATCGCTTGATTAATGCAGCGCATGCAAACCAACCTTCTCACTTCCGCATGCATGCAGGGGATATTAATGTCCTTGGTTGCTAACCCATAAATTTTGCCTCGATTAGTGTTAGTGGCCCTTTGCAAATTTTAATTTTGATATACTGGCCTTGTGTACAAAAAAATGGAGGTAGTAACTATATTTGACTTCCTTCCCCATTGCGGTGACATCGACGATATCTTTTTTGTTGGTGGTTTGGCGAAGTGCGTTCGACGGAGAACACCATTGAGGGAGACCACGGTAAGTCGTTCGCAAGTGCCACTTGCAAGCCGAAACAACCGCCTTATTTGCATCCAGGAACTCCTTTACTAGTACTACTAGGAGTACTAGTGGGGTGAGATGGCTTCTCGAAGAAGACGATGGAGAAGCGGAGTCAGCGAAGAGTGAAATGATGGTTGCTTCGTCCGTGCTTTTGTGATTTGACACCTCACTGCTTTGTGATTTGTGATAGAAGGGACAGGGGAGTAGACTCTGTGCTCTATCTTTGTACTACATGCATCCAAGCATGGGAGAAAGAGGAGAGACGTTGCATTTTTCTATTCCTTCAATCAACCAATGAGGGAGCTTCGGTTCCATCTTTTTGGCTTTGGCAACACCGTCCACAATGGTTCCCATGATGCCAAAAGCTATTTTCACATTTGGCTACACATTGTGGATGCTCTTAACCGTACCACTTGGTTTTTGCTCCTGTGTGCTATCTATACAAATCTCAATTATATTGATCTAAAAAATTATAGAATCAAGATTAGTAAAAAGGAGGTGATTTTGCCGCGCGGATGGCGGGGGAGGTTTCTTATTTGAGCAATGCTACATCCACGTAATGGTTTACGTAAACTTACGAACTAATGTGATGTGGGACTATTTGATTGGATTAAAGGAGAGGATTAGGCCCACCCCACCTGAAAATCAGGGGGGCATATATAGATTAGATGGAAAGTATATGTAGCAGCTACGTAGCCCTTTGTAAGTCTAGGATTAGGCTTCTTATTTTCGGAGGATGTTGTCCTGGCGGTTTGCTAACATGCGGTCCCACGTGTCAGTGCTTTACCAAGCCGATCCGCGTCCCACATGAGGCAGAACAACGCAGAAGCAACACGTGGTTAAGTTGAAGAAGATGAGGGAGAAGCGGATTCAAAGAACGAGTGAAATGATGGTTGCTTTGTCGCTCCAACTTAACTACGGGAAAGGTGCAGCTTTGTGATTTGATGCCTCATTGCTCATTACTACGCCGGCGTCATGACTGGGGTGCTTCACCCTGGCTGCTCTGCACTGTATTCCGGTATGGAACGTGGACCCGGTAGCTTGATGTCCCACATGTCGGCAGAATGGACTAGAAGATTTATGAAAGCGAGCGCTCCACTCTTACGACGGAGGAGTAGACGACCTGACGCCCGATGAATCGTCACTTGTACTGTATAGTACTATAGTTTTGTTGTTTCGCATGGTCCATCGATACAAACCCGATTAAACAGGAAAGGGCGGTATTTTTCCCGTGCGGTAGATGATACTGGCCATACATTCCAAAGGCAATTTTAATGTATGCAAACTGAATAATTATAAGTAACAATATGATATCTAGTAAAACTAAAAACACATATGATTTATTGTGTTAGAGTGTAGTAGTAGTGCTGTATTGCATAGTTGTTAGATGTAACATGCGAGAACGTGTAGAGATGTAGTTTTGGAGGACCTACAGAGAGAAAAGCATAATACAGTCATCGAACTTCAAAATAAGCTGATTACGGTCACTATATACGTTTTGTGGTGATTATACGGTCACTTGCTCACAGTTCAGCATCGGATTGCACTTTGTTGACCGGCCAAATAATCTGCGTGACGCCATGTTGACTAGTTAAATTGACCACGTTCCTTGTGGGTCCCACCTGTCAGTTCGCATAGGCAAAAGGTCAGATAAACACAAATTTACGCATGCGCGACGAGGCTCCAACCCGTGCGTGGGAATCACCTGGTTGTGTATGTATGCTGTCGGGGCCTGATGTGTGCGCATGCACGTGTAGGTTGAGCACTTGAGCGTGAGAGTGTGTGTTGGTCATGTGGTGTACTAGTGTGTGCATGCATGCGTGCGTGTGTCGTGTGAGTGTTGCGTGCGTGCGTGTGAGTGTTGCGTGTGTGCATGGTTGCGTGTGTACGTGCGAGTGTTGCGTGCGTGCATGGGTGCATGTGTTTGTGTGAGTGTTGTGTGGATGCAGTTCGTGTGCATGCGTGCGTGTGTGTATAATCACCACACCAGCTCCTGTGTGTTAAAACAGACGGCTCAGCATACCAATACAAGGCCACCTTGTCCGCTGTGCCCGCGGTCATGACTTCGAACCACCGTCCACATATTTTTTTGACATTTGTTTTCATTCTTACTAGCAAGATGCACGTGCGTTGCACGTAACATCAAGATGCATTTGTATGACTTGTTTATCTTGTGAGAGAAAAGGATGAACGAGGGAAGGCCTAATTTGCAAATGTGGAGAGGTGTGTAGGTACCTTTTTGCAAAATTGCCATAGTTTCTTTCCTATCCGTTAGATATAAATCGGACGACCTATATTGCAGGATGGCAGGCACACCATCATCACCAACTCTGTTTTTTATAAGAGTGTATTTTATGTTTTTGTAAGAGTGTAGATGTAGAGTAGATACAAGTCGACAGGTGGGCACGATGGTAGTGAGATAATGTGATGCAACACTAGAGGTGCCACGTGGAGGCGTTTAATCGGTCAACTAGTCATGTCATGAGCAAATCTGAGTTGTACGGTGAGCCCGTGATCAGATAATAACCACTAAACATAAATGGAGACTGTAATGAGTGGATTCTGAAGTCCAATGAACGTATCGTGCTTTCGCTTCAAATACAATGACCGTCATTGCAAATATCTCGAGAGAAAGATGAAACATGTGTGAATTTTCTGGGGGCTTACTTTTAGAGGACATGGAGATAGTTTTGTTTGCATACGTGAAAGGGGCGTACATGAGGGGTATGCGATGGAGAGAGAGATGCTCTTCGTTTGTCTTTATTATGACTAACTTTGTATATAGTATAAAAACATACAAATTCACAGTGCGGAATAAATATCATTGTGGGCACCATGCAATGCAAATTAGCGTTTGTACTCCTTCATATAACTTTGTAATGTTGTATATATGTAGAAACTCTAAAATAATTTTTTGGCCACACATTATTCAAAAGGAATGTTGTATGCGAAATAAACATGAGAGGGCTTTTTAGATCAATGGGGTACGTGATGTAACATGTGTGAATGTGTAGTTGATGCATTTGGCGGGGCCTAGAGAGGTATGTGTGTGTATTATGTATTCGAGAGAGGCATGGATAGAGGGACCGATGGGGGGGCGTGGGAGAGATAGCACGAGAAATGAGAGTGGTCTAGAGAGAGAGAGAGAGACGAATATGACGTCACGACAAGAGATTCCATTCCCTTGAGTGTGTATATGCAAGGGGGAGGGAATAGAGGCACCAGGAGAAATTTTCTGTGTGTGTGGTGTTTGTGTTGGTATGTGTGGGTGTGAGAAGATAATGAGGCGTGGGGGCAGAGGGTGTGTCACAGCGTGAGGCCCGATGGGTCGAGGTGAGGCCCTTCGTTCGATTCCGTCTCTGCGCCACATTGGTCGGCCCGTGACACATTTAGGAAGACCCATGGATGACTAGTTGTACAAGACAAAGATAACGAGAATTGTGAAGGACTCATGTCCACCGACAAAGCCGGCTAGGATTTGTAACCCTAGGTCCTCAGACTAAGGTAACCCCTTTATCTCTGATATTACTATTCATCCAACCTAACTTTAAGGGGCATCCTACAGAATGCTCTGCTAGAATCATACTCGTCGATTAGGAAGAGATGTGTGAGACAATGCGTGAGAGACATGCATAAAGATAATGTGCGTACATGAGACACGTAGGCAGGTCCATGTATATAGAAAGGGTCGATGAGGATTGTACATGTGTATGTTTGCGAGAGGAAGAGTGCTTGTGATAAAGGTTAGTGAAAACAGTTGTAAATGGTTTCGAGAGGGAGGAAGGGTTATATCTAGAGCATGTGTGCGAGAAAGACACCTCGGGAGAGAGTGTGTGAGCATGTGTGAGAGACCACCGATGGAGAGTGAAACTACACGTAAAAGACTGCTCTACACATTGATTAAAGATATAAATTGTATCCAAATATTAGGATGGGATCATGATATTTGCAATTCGCGTAAGGAGCGGTCATTGATCCATCAGACATCTAGATTCTATCGAAATTGAGCATGTCTATGTTATTATTCGACAAAATTGATCCACATAGTTAGTATTTTGAACTCCAGACAATGCATCGCTTTAGCAATCGAATATAAACGTGAGTATAGTTCATGTTCTGTGTGTAAAGCACATTATACATACAAAAGTTACACAATGGACAATACAAATAGCTACCTATGAACTAGCATACATTTGAATTCAACTTAAGGTGGTTTAAAAAAATTGAATTCAACATGAAGTCCATTCAATTATTTGAGTTTGATATCATGGCATTTGTAAACCATACCTAAATTATGGGGGCACCAATCTTTGCTCTGATTTTGTACATAATAGCATATGTAGTCGTGTACAAAATAGATTCAAATTTAGCTCCTCCATTCCAAAATAATCGTAGTTATAGGATTTTCAAGTGTGAAAATTTCAAAAAGAAGTGGATAATTTAATGAGGTTTTCAAACATACAATGTCAAATATAACGTTGTCTATTTAGGTCAATCCTCATAGTTCAAGAGTACACTAAAGGTGAATGCTTGTGTTTCAAAATTTCGAACGAAGCGCCAAAAGAGCCTCTACTACTTGAAACCGCGTGAGACCAATGTTTGGTAGTACAAGGAAATTACTTTTCTAATAACTCCGACCTGTGAAACCTACCGCCCGACGTCCAAAGGTCTAAACCGGGTAGGTTTGTATCTTCGCCTGCACGCCACGCAACCGCATCCGAAAAACATTCATACACAATGGCTGCCTAAGCACACATGCTTGTGCCGAAATTGCTCCATCACTATTTGGGACACAGGATTACCATCCTACCCCGACCAGCATGAGGGTCCGAAATTTAAGAGGGGGGCAAAGTTTGTACTTTCCCCAAATTTCAAACAAGTCGTCCCATCTTCTGTTTAAAAAAGCCAAAAACAAGCGCATCCCAGACCGAAACATGGTTCCCCCCTCCCCCCGCCCACCCGTCCTATTCCCCATTCATACTCCGTGGGCGCCAAAACTACCTCTCCACCAGCCGCAAAACCCCGGCGTCCTCCATCCGCCACCCAGTCCCACCCATCAACCGCCACCCTCCTCCATCACACCGGAGCCGATACCCCGACGTCGTCGTCCACCGCAACCTCAACCGCAATGCCCTCCACGGCTAGTAGTTGAAGCCGAGGCCGAGCCGTCCTGCATCTCGGAGCCAGCTTCAACCACGCCGTCAGGCGCCTCACCGCTGCCGCTCCAACTTCGCCACCCTCCACCACACGGAGTTGTTCTGCCTCGCCGCCCTTCGCCGCCTCGGATCTGCTTCCCCTCCGCCGACATACGGCCACGGCAACACATTCAACAATTTGTCCATGGGTTCGTCCAAGCCTGCACCCTCCAGAACATCGGTTTCCCCGGTAAAAAGAAGAAAATCGGCGCGACATGTCGAGAGAACATCGGTTTCCCCAGTAAAAAGAAGAAAATCGGGGCGACATGTGGAGGTGACCACACAGGCAACCAAAAAAGGTACTCCTCTTCCCTTATTCGTGCAAATCTTACGTCTCTGCTTGCACGGTATTCATCCCACAGAAGACACTAGTTGACCGCTTCTTCTTGATACTAGATGTTCCTAGTAACTCGCGATGCACAAGGTTTCTCCTCATATACTATTTCACCTTAGCTAGAGGTCCGTCACCCCCCTGAATTTCAATTTCTGGCCAGTTGATTCCCAATTAACAGAAGCATTCCCTGACGTAACAGGCGCTAGTACTCCTATTACGCCGGGGAAGCAGCACCTTGGTGTTTATCTTAGGGCGAAAGTCCTAGAAACTCTGGCGCCCGATCCGAGGTCGGTCGGCCGGGATTAAAGGATGGCACTGGGCGCTGCCAAGCACGGCGGTGGTGTGAGGTCGATGGGAGGGCGGGCGGCGAAGGCAGTGGGTCTGGGCCGTGGTCGCTTGGCGGTTCGAGAAAGATTGTCAACTTGATGTTGGCGGGAGGTAGACGAAGGCCATCTGCTTTCGTTCCTTATAGATCGGACGGTTCATTAAAAAAATCGGTGACCTATTTATTTTCGATCATTGTTATCTTAGATATGACCACATGTGGTGGTGTGCTGGAGGAGTGCCTGCATTTCCTGTGCTCATATATTACAAAATCATGCGGAGTAGAATCTAATTTTGTTTGCCATGCAATGTTGTAGAGCTATCATATGCTCCTGTCATTTATTTTTTAGCCACCTGCTATATGCTACTTTTACAGTGCACTAGTTCTGCACACACTTCACCCTTACTCTCACTATTGTGTTCTTATGCAAGGGTATTTCAGACTCTGCTGCCATGAGAGAAGCCAAAAAGAAAAGAGAGAAGTCGCTCCAGCTTCGTGTGTGGGTAGGCAAGACATGTTACAACGCTATAAAGGGTGCAGTGTCGTGAGATGGAGACGATAGCGTAGCTCTGGAGTTGATGACCTCGCTCGCAATGAACCACCATCCCAGGTGCTTGCTTTAACTTCGCGGGGTCATATGTGGTTGCATGTTCCATATGGTGTCTAGATTGTATTCGAAAGGCCGAAGTCGGTGAGAAGAGGAAAGATGTTTTTTTATATGAACCACCATCCCGTGAGCACCAGAAGACAAATAGCTAGTGAGGGCACTGGCCGAGCCAGTGACAAGCCCAGCAAAGATAGGCATCACCTGGAAGCCAACTAAAAAGCTGCGATGGTGGCGAAGCAGCCCGCCTCGATGATCATGCTCACCACTCCAGCCGGATGTCTAGCTTGTATTGCTTCCAATTTGGTTAAATTGCATCTGCTTAGCTTACACATTATACCTTTGAATATGACATGCCTTTCTGTTTTTGGTACATACTAGTACATACATGTATTAACCATGTTCTTACATCAAACTAATGTTCTTGTGTATCCCTCATCAATCACTTATGACGAGGCAGGCAGGCAAGGGGACTACTCCTCATTTAAAGAATGCAACGTCAGCCTCCCGACATGATTCTCAAGAAATAGAAATGCTAGATGAAGATAGTGAGCGTAGCTCTGTAGTTGATTACATCATTTCCCTACACTAGCATCGCAGTGCTTGCTCTAACTTGGCAGCGTGATATATGGTTGCATGTTGCATATGGTGTCTAGATTGCAATTCTTCCAATCTGGTTAAACTACATGTGCTAGTCTGCTTAGCTTATACATTATACACATTAATGTGACATGCCTTCCTGTATTTAGTACATAGTACATCTGTCTATTAAGCATGTCCTTACATAAAACTATTGTTTTTTGTATCCCGCATCAATCGACATGACGAGACACCTTTAGTATATGCGGTCGATATTAGTTGCATCTTTCATATGATTTATAGCATGCGCTGCTTCTAATTTGTTGAAATTACATTTTATGATGGGACGCTTTTAACTTGGCGAGTCATATTGGTTGCATCTTTCATGTGGTGTCTAGCTTGCATTGCTTCTTATTTGCTGGAATAGTTTCCTTAGTTTACACAAACAATTGTGAACATGCCATGTCACTGTTTTTCATACATATTCCATCCTGGTATCATGTGTTTGCCTTACATCAAAGTAGTGATTGTCAGTATCATGCATGAATGAGTTCTGAAGAGAGAATTTTATTGCATTTTCTTGTCGGTTTTACTTGACAATTCAAAATCAATAAAGCGGAAGGAAGTTAGCAAGGCAGCGGATAAAGGCGCTCGTTCCGAACGGAGGGCCTCTACAGTTTCTACTCCTCCGCACCCCAAGATGATTTCCAAGACAACACATGCATAGACACTCAACAAAACTGTGTTTATGATGAGCATGTCTCCCCTAGTGCAGCATCACCGGTGCTCCCTCTAACTTAACCTTTATTATATGTGGTTGCATGTTGTGTGTGATGTCTAGCTTGTATTGCTTCTAAGTTTGTTGAATTCCATCTCGCTTACTTTACACATTATACTTGAATAAGACACGTGTTCTGTTTCTAGAACATACAATATCTGTCTATCACACCATGTTCTTACATCAAATTACTACTGTTGTGTAACCTGCAACAATCACTTATCATAAGACACGTTTGACTTTGGAGTGTGATATAGGTTACATCTCACATTCTTTTCTAGCCTGTACTACTAATTTGTTGAAATGGCACTTATGAAGAGACAATTTTAACTTGGTAGAGTGATATTCGTTGCATCTTTCATATGGTGTCTAGCTTTCATTGCTTCTAATTTGTTGAAATGCCTTCTCCTTAGTTTACACATCATAAGCTGTGAATATGCAATGGCACTAATGACAAGAGACCTCTAACATGGTAATGTGACGTTGTTTGCATCTTGCATATATGATTTATTTCTTGTACTGCTTCACATTTGTTTAAACGCCATTTATGATGAGACACTGTTAACTTGGCAGAGCGATATTTGTAGCATCTTTCATATGGTGCCTACCTTCCATTGCATTGCTTCTAATTTGGTGAAATGTCTTCTTCTTAGTTTACACATCATAGTTACGGTTATCTCTTCCGTCTGCTTTTCATACATATTACATCCTCCTATCATGTGGTTGTCTAACATCAAAGTTCGGTTAAATGCGCATCACGCATCAATTTGTTCTGAAGAACTAAATTGTTATTCGTTTTTCTTGTTGGCTTGACTTAACATGGCATAGAGAAATAGGAAGAAACACAGAATGGCAGGGAATGAGAAGTGGATGAATCATGCAGATTCTGCTGGTACTGATGGTGCAATAGAAGGTCAAGTCCAGCGGAAGATTCTACAAACACGGCATCCCATGCTACACGAGTTGCAAAAAAAGCCAAACAGAAACAAATAGCTGCCACCAAACAAGCAGAGACAACCCTAGTTCTTGCAACACCTACCACAGTACTACCCGGTTGCACGACTTACTCGTATCAACCAGCTAGCAAGACGTTCCCAAGCTCCCTTGCCACTCCGACACTACTTCCCAAGCACTCTTGAAACAAGACAAGTTGGCAATATCAGATGAACCTTGTGAGCTTCAACAGCAAGAAGGTAGTTGCTTTGGAGTCAAGTTCTGATTGCATGCTTCTTTATATGTAGTCTCACAGTTTGATGTACACTAACACTTCCTATGTTCGTTGTTGGACTAGCACCTAGGCGCAAGAGGAAACAAACATTAGGGATAATGCTCGATAGGTTACCTAAATCTAGAGGAGGAAGAATGGAGATCCGTTTTGAGGCAGGTTTAAAAAGGCCACGTGATGCTACAAAGTCAGCCAAGTTAGTCTCAGAGGCATCAGTTGCCGTTAGGTGTCATGTATGTATCCTCCCAACATGGATTCAGTACAGGAATGACAAACACGAAACCCAGTTCAACACCTTCCTTGACCATTTATCTGTAAGTATGGTTATGTATGGAAACTAGTAATATCGTCTTGCTCTGTTCCATACTCTCTAGGTTGTTGATAATGAGACTCCCATAATTTTCAACATATGAGGTTCAAGTTGGATAGCCAAGATGATGCAACCAGACAAGCTTGCACCCATATTTTCAAGTCTGCTTTGCGACAGTATGGGTATAACTTGAGGAAAAATCACTTGGAAGGCAAGGCTAACAGTGAACTTTCCCAAACATCACTAGTGGAAAATATATCGGATGAAGACTGGAGGGGCCTTGTTAAACACTGGTCTGATCCGAAGTATCAGGTACATTATATATATGTGATCAGATCACATATTGAAGTCCTATTTACACATGTGCCACACAAATCTATCTTCTTGTAGGTGAACTGTTCAAAGAACAAGGCCAACTGCGAATGTGAAATTCCAATGCATTTACGTGATCTCGTAGCTATATTGCACCTTTGCGAGGCTCTTGTAATTAGCTGTTGTTTCACTCTTTTCCTGTACCATATTATCATATCTATATTGACTTGTTGAAATGCGAGAGGAAAGCCCGCATGACCAAAAAGTACCTGAACCAAATGCTGTGGAAATCTTCAAGGACTGTCACACCAAAGCAATAAGAAGGGCATGACTACACGGTCAAAGCCGCTGTTGTAAGTCATTAATCCTCATGCCTTTTAACTACTACTTACTCTGACTTGTGCCTTGAACTGCATGGTTTGCAGCCAATTTCTATTACTCTTTTCAATTTTATACACAATTGTCTTAGCGTATCATTGCACCTTACAAGGTTTAAAAGAGAGGAGTGATGTTCCTTTGATCTTGACCCGTAATCTAGTTCCGTGCTGGACTTGCCCACACAACGTTACAATTTCCTGTTTGTCTGTTCTCAGTTGTTTTGTGATATGAATGATGTCATACTATGCTTACAAAGATTATAAACTTCGCCTCTTTATCCTTAGCCCTCAATACAATGTGAAGAAATAGACAATACATTAGCGATGGTACATGGTCATATGTTTGGAACCTGGTTTTATTATGTACTTTGCAATAAAATACAACTATTATTTTACATGGGTTCACCACAATAAGTTACGTATATAGACCAAAGCTATTTTGTTTGGTTTTGCTGCCTCCTTAATATCTTACGTTACGGTACTACTAATGTAAAACCTCAACTTTTCAAATGAAGCTATGGAAAAAATGGTGGAACCACCACCTTACGAAGGTGGCGAGGCAACTATAACCACAATGTCAACTCTTGCTGCGGTGGGTCAGATTACACATCCACTAACGATTGCCAAAAGCACGTTCTGCGTAATCTTTGGGTTGGTTGTTAAGGCAATATCGTCCAAACTGCCTCATGATCAAGATATGCAAGCTCAAAGCAATGTTGTATCTGGCGCTCGGACACAAGTCCATTCCCTAATAGAGACCCTTTTCGAAACAAGGAAAAACATTGCTCAATGTCGTCCAAGATATGCATGGTTTTGAAACCGGACTAACAGACATTTGCTATATTGTTCAGAGCCTAGGGAAATGAAGGCGAGGTTATGGTGCTCCATCGGACAATACAACATGAAAAGCGTAATATCGGTCAAATGAATCGAGCTTAAACTTCGGTGGTGCATTTATACGCTAGATCATAAGTTTTATGCCAACCTTCCTTTTGTTATATAGTTGTAATTTGTTTTGGTGCGATACAAAATTTATTCTTAACGTGCAGCCACCGACTGAAGAAAACAGCAAGCCATTTTTGTATAGTGTAGGGTGTTCCCTATATTTGCACTGGTGGCGATCTTTGATGCCGAGTGGATGTAATCTGTGCAATCGCCTTAATTGCCTAGCATCGCTTTTACTTATTTATTTCCTGTTCTTCTTTTTCCCTGGTTTGCTAGTGGACGCAACTACCATGGGCCATATACGGGCCGTAGGATCCATGGGTCTCCTACGGGCCGTCGATAAATGGGCCTGTAATCGGTGGGCCTCGGGCCGTCGGATAAATGGGTCTACATGGGCCATAATCGGGCGTAATTGGTATCGGCCCAGCACGGTAACAAGCCGTTAATAGGCCATAGGATAGCAAAGGCTTAATTCTGTCACATGCATAACGAGTCGTTAATGGGCCAGAATATAGGACGGGCTGGAAACGGCGCAATGGGTTAACAGGCCAGAAACGGGCCAACTCTTGCCATGGGCCAAATTTGCCCATTAGGGTAACAGGCCAGTAACGGGCCGACCCTTGCCATGGGCCGAATTTGGCCCATTAGGGGAACATGCCAGTAACGGGCAGACTCTTGCCATGGGCCCAATTTGGCCCATTAGGGGAACAGGCCAGTAACGGGCCGGAAGTAATCGAGGGCCAAAAAGGAGCCCAAGAACGTATGGGCCTCAATAGGCCGAAAGCTAACATGGGCTGGAAAACGGCCCATGTAAATCACGGGCCGTTAACAGGTATTGTTGGGGATATAACTATTTGTGTAAGCCGCCCAGGAGGGGCCGGGTTCCACAAAGAAGACTCGCCAGATCCAAGCCTGTAATCAATCATGAAGATGGCGGTTCAATAAAAGGGCTTAAGGCCCACAGGCGACTTAAGGCCCGTTGTAGCAAACCGCCACAATGGCATGACTTGTATCATAAGGTAGATTTAACTAGTCAGGAGCGGACCTTTGTTTATAAGCCGGCGGGACTTCAGAAGCTGCAGGGCGTCAACCCGTGTATATAAGGGGACGACCTGCTGGCGGCTTAGGGACAAGAAACAACTGATCGAGAGCCGGGCATAGCGTATCTCGCTCCCTGGTCATTGAAACATCAAGCAATACCAACCCAACTAGACGTAGGCTTTCCTTCACCGCAAGGGGCCGAACTAGTATAAAACCTCTCGTGTCCTTTGTCCCGATTAACCCCTTTAAGCTTCCTAGTTGCGATGGCTCCACGACGAAGTCCTTGCAAGAGGACATCTGCCGTGACAATTCCACGACAGTTGGCGCCCACCGTGGGGCGGCGCCGCAGTGGATTTGAGTTCTTGAAGGGCAGCCGAAGGGCTCAAAGGATACTGTGATGGGCGGATGACCAAGAGTCGTCGCGGCAAGATCTACATCGACAATGAAGGCTGGGGCCCCGACGCCGACTCAATTGAGTATGGGTACCGGGTCCCCTTTGGCGGAATCCACATCTTCATCGGCCGGATTGGTGAGACGGGCCCTGAGCCGGACAACTAGACCGACCTTGTCGAGACGGCTCAGCGTGCGAGACCTGCCCGAGCTCAACCTGTCGTGAAGCGTGCCTTCGTGGGCTACGTCCATGGAGAAGAACTTCCTGAAGGATCTAAATATGGTGGTGAGACGGTCATCCCCTCGGATGATGATTCGTCCGCCGGTTCCATAGATTCTTTATATCAAGTCCAAGAGGGCATGCTTGGGGGCTGTTCTGACGGCTCTAGCACGCCGGACTTCTATGAGCCGCCGATCTGGGCAGGAGTCTTCATGGCTAGTACTCAACCGGGTCAAAACTCAAGGGCTGCAACAGCAATAACGTCCGGGGGAGGGGCAGCCGGGGCAGGAGGCCCTGTGCGCCCGCCGGCTCAGGTGCTGATGGATCTTATGGATAAGCTGATGGCCCTGTTAACCGCCACGGTTATTCCTGCAAATCAAGATGAGCATAACGCAGAAGTGGCGAAGGTGCATGAGGAGATAGCCCGGGCCAAGGAGGCCTTGGTAGCTGAGGACACCAGGTTAGCTACAGAGCGGGCGGCTTTGGACGCGCGGGCACAGCAACTCCCGTCAGAGGCTTTCCAACTTAATATGAGCCTGAACGCATCCAATGAGGTGATGAGGAGGAGACATCAGAATACCCAGTCCCGGTTTATGACCCTCGGAATCTTTTCGCTACACCCGGTGCCGGCCCTAGCAACCCGCCCGGAGGAAATCAGTTCACACCAGGCGGTGCGGGGGGGGGGGGGGGGGCGCAGCTTCAAGAGATGGCACCTCCGCATAGGAGTATGGCCCCGCCCCGTTATGTACCAATACCACCGGGTCACTTCTCCAACCCCATGGAGAACTTGATAGCAGCATCAGCGCGTTTGGCGACTCTCCCAGTGGACGGTGATGATCCGACAGCGGTGGAGACCCGGAGGGTCAGAGATCTTATTTAGACGGCCCTGGCACAACAAGAGACCTATTCATACAGCCGGGACATGATTCACTCAACTCCTCCGCCTTGGCTAGCACCGCCTCGTCAAAACCGGAGTCCGAAAGTTCTGATGGGCACATGGAGTCGAAGCTTTGTCAAGCAATGCCCAAAGATCGTAACGGCCGGGTGGCTATAACCCGGTGCAAGACCCGAATCGCCCGGAGGAGGATGAACGGGCGGCTCAGCTAAGCGGCTCGTGAGGCGGCATATCAAGATCTCCCAGTATCCAAGCGACTTACATTGGGCGGGAGTGGCTACCAGAACCGGCAGTGTTCCTTGTTTGGTGCCGGCTCTGCGGGATGTACATTACCCAAGGACTTCAAGGGACCTCGAAAGGTGCTGAATTACACGGCCGACTTACAGCCTGGAGCATGGATCGAAAGTTACGAGATGGCCATGGAGCTATTGGAGGTCAGCGACGCATCAATGGCTAAGTACTTCACCATGATGTTAGACGGGGCAGCCCAGTCTTGGTTAAAGGGTTTGCCACCCAATTCCATTAGCTCATGGGCAGAGCTAAAGGCCCGCTTTATCCAGAACTTCAAGGACACTTGCAAGCAATCTATGTCAATTATGGACTTGACCAATTGTAAGCAGGAGGAGGGTGAATCCACAACTCATTGGGTGCGTCGGGTCAAGGAAATAATACATTCGTCTGATAAGATGGATGCCGCTCTGCAGTCCTCATGTTGGAGAAGAATTGCCATTTTGAGGCGAGGCGAACTGGGCGCTTAAGCGAGATTGCAACGATATGGGTACGCTGATGGCGGCTCTAGTCAAGTACGCCAATTCTGATAGTACCAAGGATCCCGCGTCTGATGGGGAACAGATAGGGAAGGGAAAGAAGAACGACAATGGAAAGGGTCAGCAACATAACCCGGCAAATCAAGGAGGCAACAAGCGTAAGGCGGAAGGTAACCCGGAGTTTGTGGCCAATGCCAATGCAGAGGGTAACAATCAGAGACGTAAGGGAAAACCGCCTCGATCTGGCGGGTCAGGTCCATCTCTTGAGCAGCTTCTCAATGAGCCTTGTCCGAGACACGGTACTCGGGAACGACCCGCCACCCACTTATGGAAAGATTGCGCAATCATGAAGGCTTTCAAGAATTCAACATGTTTGATGGCAATCATGGATCGGACGGCGGTTCAGGGGCCGGCGGTTTTCATGGCCCGGGCGGCGGTTCAGGTTCCAGTTTTCAAGGAAGTCAAGGCGGCTACAATCAACAAAGAAATGGTCAAGGGGACAATAGCAGCGATAAAGGTTATCAAAGCCACCCAAAGCAGGTGAATGGTGGGCGATACCATGTGTTTACCACTAATTTGTGCAAACGTGACCAGAAGGTTCATAAGAGGGCCGTGAATTCTGTTGAGCCGGCGGTTCCCCGTTATTTGAGGTGGTCAGAGCAGCCCATTATATGGAGCAGGGAAGATCACGCCCTCCGGGTTGATAATCCGGGTCAGTTGGCCCTGGTGGTAGCACCTCAGGTTGGTGGATATAAATTCACTAAGATACTCATGGACGGAGGAAGCAGCATCAATATTCTCTATTATGAGACCTTTCGCCGCATGGGGTTGGTGATAAAGACTTGAGGGCGTCCAACAACATCTTTCATGGAGTGGTGCACAGTAAGTCGGCGTACCCAGTTAGCAAGATTGAGCTGGAAGTGGCCTTTGGAGATGAATATGATTCCAGAGTCGAGAAATTGACGTTTGAGGTAGTCAAAATCAGGAGCCCGTATCATGCTCTGTTTGGACGGCCGGCTTATGCCAATTTCATGGCGCGACCGTGTTATGTTTATCTGCAGCTCAAGATGCCGGGTCACAAGGGCACCATCACTGTGCATAGGAGTCGAAAGGTAGCCTTGGAATGTGAGGAAGGTGATGCGGCTTATGCTGAGTCTGTTTGTGCAGCGAAGGAGCTGAAGTTTTATCAGAATAATGTTGACCCGACAGATATGACCTCTTTAAAGAAGCCGACTACAGAGCATGACCCGACATTGAAGTTTAAATAGGCTGCTGAAACAAAGCTTGTTGACTTCACCCCAGGCGACTCTTCCAAGAAGTTCAACATCACTGCCAACTTGGATCCCAAATAGGAAAGCGCGCTCATCGAGTTCATCCGTGAGAACCGGGACATCTTTGCATGGAAACCTTCTGACATGCCGGGCGTTCTGAGGGAACTTGCTGATCACACTCTTAATATTGATCCAAAGTATAAGCCGGTCAGGCAATTTCTTCGACGGTTCAATGAGGAAAGACGGAAAGCTATTGGGGAAGAGGTCGCTCGGCTCTTAGCGGCTGGGTTCATTGTGGAAGTCTTTCACCCGGAGTGGTTGGCTAACCCGTCTTTGGTACTCAAGAAGAATGGCACTTGGCGGATGTGTGTGGACTACACGGACTTAAATAAGGCTTGTCCGGCTGATCCCTTTGCCCTCCCCCGTATTGATCAAATCATCGATGCTACGGCGGGTTGCGAGTGTTTGAGCTTTTTGGATGCTTACTCTAGCTATCATCAGATCAAAATGGCAGTTAAGGACCAGGAGAAGACGGCTTTCATCACTCCGTTTGGAGCCTTCTGTTATGTATCTATGCCATTTGGGCTCAAGAGTGCCCAGGCGACTTATCAGAGATGTGTACAAAATTGTCTCCACAGTCAAATTGGGCGCAATGTTCATGCTTATGTGGATGACATCATGGTGAAGTCCAGGGAGAAGGAAACCTTGATATCTGATTTAAAGGAGACCTTTGATAATCTCCGGGTTTATAAGATGATGCTTAACCCGGACAAGTGTGTGTTTGGTGTACCTGCAGGCAAGCTTCTGGGTTTCCTGGTCTCAAACAGAGGCATTGAGGCTAACCCGGAGAAGATCAAGGCACCTCCTTAGCCAAACCGGCGTGTATCAACGATGTTCAACGACTGGCGGGTCGTGTTGCCGCTCTAAGCCGGTTCATAAGCCGGTTAGGCGAGAAGGCCATGCCGCTATATCAGATGATGAAGAAAACAGATGCTTTAAATGCGGGTGGCCTTCTTGACGCTGCCTTTGAGGATTTAAAGAGACAGTTGTCTGAGCCACCGGTCCTTGCGGCTCCTATTGATAGAGAGCCGTTGCTATTATATGTGGCTGCTAACGGCCGAGCCGTTAGTGTGGCCATCGTGGTGGAGCGCAAGGAGGCTGGCAAGGAGCATCCGGTTCAACGGCCGGTTTACTACATCAGTGAGGTACTCATTGAGTCCAAGCAAAGGTATCCACATTGGCAGAAACTTGTTTATGGAGTGTTTATGGCAAGCCGGAAGCTGAAGTAGTACTTCCAAGGTCATCCTATAACTGTGGTATGTTCTTCCCCCTTGGGAGACATCATCCAGAACAGGGAAGCCACAGGGCGAGTCGCCAAGTGGTCCATTGAGCTTGGGCCTCATGGTTTGAAGTACATGCAGCGTCTGACTATTAAGTCTCAAGCCTTGGTGGACTTTATCAATGATTGGACAGAGTTACGTGCACACGAGGAGAAGCGGATAACACATATTGGACTATTCACTTTGATGGGTCCAGCGGTTGGAAGGCTCGAGGCTGGAGTCGTTTAACTTCCCTCGAGGTGACAAATTTTGTTATGTGCTCGGCTTATGTTTCCTGTACTAACAATGCAGCTGAGTCTGAGGCTTTACTCCATGGTCTCCGGATGGCAAAAGAGATGAATTTGAGCCGGTAAGGTGCTTGGGCGACTCGGACCTTGTCGCTCAGGTGTCAGGCACGTGGGACTCCAAGGATCCCCTGATGGCGGCTTATCATCGTGAAGTTGATGCGGTGGCTGGACACTTCAAAGGTTATCAAGTGGAGCACGTTGATCGGAGGAAGAATGAGGCGGCTGACGCCTTAAGCCGGTTGGGGTCTTAGCGTAAGCCGGTGCCGCCTAACATCTTTCTTGATGTTTTGCATAACCCTTTTGTCGAAGTGCCTACAGAGGAAGAACTAGCAGTGCCAGACCCGGAGGCACATCTGGTGGCAGCTCTCCATGCTATCCCGGATTGGATAGTCCCATATTTGGCCTATATGACCCGGGGAGAGTTGCCTGAGGATGAGACCTTGGCAAGACAAATCGTCAGGCGGTCTAAATCTATGACAATTGTTCATGGCGAATTACATCACCACAGTGTTACTGGGGCGTTTCAATGTTGTGTGTCGCCTGCGGAGGGTCAGGAGATACTTCGTGAGATCCATGAGGGATATTGTGGTCATCATGCTGGCTCAAAATCTCTGGTGGCCAAGGCTTTTCGTCATGGTTTTTATTGGCTGACGGCTCATCGCGATCACGGAGGATCTGGTCGTGAGATGTGACGGATGTCAAAAATTCTCACGACGAGCTCATGTGCCGCTCAAGAATTGAGGATGATTCCAATTACTTGGCCGTTTGCGATGCTGGGGCTTGACATGGTTGGACCTTTTAAAAGGTCTAAAGATAAGAAAGCACACCTTTTGGTGGCAGTGGATAAATTCACCAAGTGGCTTGAGGCAGAGCCGGTCAGCAAGTGTGATGCAGCCACAGCGGTTCAGTTCATGAAAAAGGTGATTTTTTGTTTTGGCTTTCCACACAGCATCATAACTGATAATGGTACTAATCTCTCCAAGGGTGCCATGGAAGAGTTCTGTCAACAAGAACATGTCCGGCTTGATGTTTCGGCTGTTGCTCATCCTCAATCTAATGGTCAAGCAGAGAGAGCTAATCAAGAGATCTTGAATGGTATAAAACCACGGCTCTTGGTCCCCTTACAGCGAACTCCGGGTTGTTGGGTGGAGGAGCTACCCTCTGTGCTATGGAGTATCAACACAACGCCTAACAGATCTACAGGTTATACACCTTTCTTCATGGTGTACGGAGCAGAGACAGTTCTGCCATGTGACATCCGGCACGACTCACCCCGAGTGGCGGCTTACATTGAGGCTGATAATGAAAAGGCTTGACAAGATGCACTTGACTTGTTGGATGAGGAGCGAGACTTGGCAATATCCCGCTCGGTGATTTACCAGCAAGACCTGCGCCGCTATCACAGCCGCCGGGTTAGAAGCAGAGCCTTTTAGGAAGGCGACTTAGTACTCCGGCTCATCCACGATCAGTATGCTATGCACAAGCTATCCCCTCCTTGGGAAGGACCTTTTGTGGTCAGCAAAAATCTGAACAACGGGTCATACTACCTTATCGATGTTCGGGAGCACAAAGACTCACGTAAGTCGGAGGAAGAGACCCGCCGGTCGTGGAACATAGCTCATCTTCGGCCTTACTATACTTGAGCCACCGGCTCTCAGGATCTATATATGTTTTTTCTTTTTTAGCAATGTATATATTATATAAAGCAATAAAGCAGGACCTCTTTTTTGCCACCTTCAAAGGTTTATATTTTTTTTACTAGGTGGTGGAAACAAACAACAGGGAGCGGATCATATCTGAATCCAGCTTTCCTTTGGTCCGGCTTATGATCATATCTGAATCTAGCCATGGTCACTTGGGGGCTTCCTGTTCAAACATAGGTCGTATTCGAACCAAAGAGAACATAGCTGTCGATACCCAATTGATCGGCATACAGCCAAACCCACTTGGGGGCTTCTTGATCATATTTTAATAATATCTTAACCCTTTGGGTCCGGCGTGGATCGTATTCGAATCAGCGTCATTAAACAACTCTCATGGTCACTTGGGGGCTTCCTGTTCAAACATAGGTCGTATTCGAACCAAAGAGAACATAGCTGTCGATACCCACTTGATCGGCATCGCCAAAGCCACTGGGGGCTATATGATCGTATTCGAATCTTAGCTTAACCCCTTTGGAACGGTCCACTGATCGTATTCGAATCAGAGGCCCTTTGGAAATTAAGTTTACTGTTCATTATACTTTGTAAGTATAAATGTTATTAAGGGCCAGGTAAACATTATATGTGCCAACTGTCAGGAGTTAAATTAACTCTCTGATTTGGGTCACATAAGCCGGCGAGTGTATACCAAATAAGACCGCAGGTATGTGTAGGACCTTCAAGTATGTCTAGAGGGGGGGTGATTAGACTACTTGACCAACAAAAACTTAACCTTTTCCCAATTTTATAGTTTGGCAGATTTTAGCTATTTTAGGACAAGTCAAGCAATCATCACACAATTCAAGCAAGCATGCAAAGAGTATATTGGCAGCGGAAATTAAAGCATGCAACTTGCAAGAAAGTAAGGGAAGGGTTTAGAGGATTCAAACGCAATTGGAGACACAGATGTTTACGGCGTGGTTCCGATAGGTGGTGCTATCGTACCTCCACGTTGATGGAGACTTCAACCCACGAAGGAGTAGCAGTTCTTGTGAGTCCTCGGAGGGCTCCACCCACGAAGGGTCCACGAAGTAGCAACCTTGTCTATCCCACCATGGCCGTCGCCCACGAAGGACTTGCCTCACTAGCGGTAGATCTTCACGAAGTAGGCGATCTCCTTGCCCTTGCAAACTCCTTGGTTCAACTCCACAATCTTGTCGGAGGCTCCCAAGTGACACCTAGCCAATCTAGGAGACACCACTCTCCAAGAAGTAACAAATAGTGTGTTGATGATGAACTCCTTGCTCTTGTGCTTCAAATGATAGTCTCCCCAACACTCAACTCTCTCTCATAGGATTTGGATCTGGTGGAAAGAGGGTTTGAGTGGAAAGCAACTTGGGGATGGCTAGAGATCAAGATTCATATGGTAGGAATGGAATATCTTGGCCTCAACACATGAGTAGGTGGTTCTCTCTCAGAAATGGTAAGTTGGAAGTGTAGGTTCAGTCTGATGGCTCTCTCCATGAATGAAGAGGAGGTGGAGGGGTATATAGAGCCTCCACACAAATTCTAACCGTTACACACAATTTACCAAACTCGGTGGGACGGAATCATCAAACTCGGTCAGACCGATTTAGTAAACCTAGTGACCGTTAGTGATTTTGATTGGGGATCGACATGCATCTCGGTGAGACCGATATGGTTAGGGTTAAGGCATAACGTAATCTCAGTGAGACCGATTACACAAACTCGGTGAGACCAATTTTGGTAATTAGCTAACCAGAGAGTTGGTCAGGTAAACTCGGTGGGACCGATTTGCTCTTTTCGGTGAGACCGAAATGTTACAAAAAGGAAACAAAGAGTTTACATTGCAATCTCTGTGGGACCGATCGCTCACTTTGGTTGGACCGAAACGTTACGAAGGGAAACAGAGAGATTGCAACCCCATCTCGGTGAGGCCAAGATCCCTATCGGTAAGACCGATTTGCTTAGGGTTTGTGGCAGTGGCTATGACTTTTGGAATCGGTGGTGGCGGATAGAAAGAATCGGTGTGACTGATTTTGGCTTTAGGTTTAGGTCATTTGTGGATGTGGGAAAGTAGTTGAGGGTTTTGGAGCATATCACTAAGCACATGAAGCAAAAGGCTCATTAAGCAACACCTCATCCCTTCTTGATAGTATTGGCTTTTCCTATAGACTCAATGTGATCTTGGATCACTAAAATGTAAAATGAAGAGTCTTGAGCTTTTGAGCTTGAGCCAATCCTTTGTCCTTAGTATTTTGAGGGATCCACTTTCATCATCCATGCCATGCCATTCATTGAGCTTTCCTGAAATAATAGTCTTGGAATAGCATTAGCTCAATGAGCTATATGTTGTTATGAATTACCAAAACCACCTAGGGATAGTTGCACTTTCAATCTCCCCCTTTTTGGTAATTGATGACAACATATAGATCAAAGCTTCGACAAATGATAATAAGATTTAAATAACATCATCGCTTTGAGAAGTATGTAAGCAAGAGCTCCCCCTAAATTTGTGCATAGTTTTAGATTTGCTTTGGACTGCAAATGCACAATGAATTAGGCTCATGGGTTACTCTTCCATGTCACATACATCTTGGTGGAGCGCTCAAAATAATAAACAATGAATACATGCACTCATCACCAAGCAAAGTGAGTGATCACATAAGATAGATAGGATAATATCAAGCATGCATAAGTGTAGCTTATGATCAAACACATGATCATCAATGTCTCACAAACATAGTATCTCAACCAAAAGCAAACAATTAAAGCAAGAGAGACCAAAAGCAACACACTCTCTCTCTCGAAGCCTATGATCTATACATTTTTCTCCCCCTTTGGCAACAAGTTACCAAAAAGTTCATAGAAAATGCATTGTGCTAGATCGACTCTCAGGCTTGATCTTCTGGTGGTGGTGTAGAGATGGCTCCTTGGACGAAGACTTCAGTTGATGTAGATGGAGCTGAAGCTGATGAAGGTCTTTGGAGCTGGTGGCAGAAATTTGTAGCTGGTGCAGACGAAGTTGTTCTTGTGTCGTAAACTAGCTGGCCCGATGACCTTCGGGCTCTAGGCACTCTGGCAAACACATTGGTTTTTGTCTTGCCCTTCCTCTCCTGCATGTCATCTTGTAGTTCCTCCACTGCAGTCTGAATCTCAGTTACTTTCACATCTATGTTATAGAACTTTTGTTTTATGATTCTCTCCAGGCTCTCCTGGTTTTGAGTTAGGGTGGCCAATCCCCTCTCAATCCTCAGAGTTGATGCTATTAAGTAGCCAAGCTGCTCCTGCTTGTTCTTCAAGAAATACTCAGATGCCTCCTCTTGAGTTGGCATCTTGGCAGCCTTCTCCCTCTTTGCCTTCTCCTTCTTCTCCTGAGCTTGAACTGATTGTGGATCATCTTCATTCATGACAACCTCATTGTCCTCAAAGTCTGGATAAAGTGGAAAGTGTTCCTTATCCAACTGATATTTTCCTGTGCCCATCTTTGAGTTTATAGTTCTTGAATCTGAGGTGCATATCCACAGCTCCTCTTCTGATCTACTGCAGTCCTCTTGATAGTTTCAATGATCAGGCTCATGACTTTAAACTTCTGTGGCACATCAAACACATGCAACATGTTGATGGCATGCCCTCTGATCATGTTATGGTCACCAGACTTGGGCAACAAAGTGTGCCTCAGAATCCAATTTATGGTTGGCAACCCTAACAGCAGAAAGTGAACTGATCCAAACTTGTGAGTTGCTAATGCCTTGTTTGGAATTTCCTTGTACATGTGAGCCATTTAATTGTGATCCTTTTTCTTCGTGGCATAAATGTCTAGGTCATCCTCATTCTCCTCTAGGGCATTTATCAGCTTTGCCCACTCCTCAACTGTTGACTGGTACCTTGTACCTTCAGACATCCAAACAATTCTCCCCTCTTTGGGTAAAAATGTCTTTGTGGAGTAAAAGCGCATGATAAGCTCATCATTCCAATTTGTGAGCTTTTGCCCGACAAAATCTGCAACTCCACAAGCAATAAAGTTGTCCTGCACTCCAGGGTAGTGCTCTTCATTCTCCTTCATGTAGGTCCAGTCGACCCACCTCATATCACACACAATGGGCTTCTTGTCCAACAAGATTGTCTCATAGAAGTCCTGTTGTTCCTTTGTATGGAACCTGTAATCAACAACAGTTCTTCTCCTTGTGGCATATGGATCTGCCATCCTCCATTTCCTCAGCCCTGAATCCTTCCTGATTCTCATGTCCTCGACCATGTGGATGGGCATCATTGTGGTCTGGTATCTTTGGCTTGAGCTTCCTCGGAACTTGTCCTTCTTCATCTTCCTCATCAACCTCAGCCACTGGGGCCTTGTTCTTCTCAGCAGCTGGAACACTCCTAATATTCCTCTTTGGTGCAGACTTGGCCTTGGGGGCAGCTTTCGGTGCTTCCTTGGGCTTAGATGTGGCAGCCCCTGATCTAATAGCATCACCCATAAGCTTTGGTGCCTTTGGTGCTGGTGCAGCAGGCTCTTCCTCTTCCATCATGGAAGCTTGCCCAACAACTCTGGCCATGGTCTTCTTGACCCTTTCCTTTGTTTTCTTCCCTTCTGCTGCAGCTGGCTCTTCGGGTTGGGTTTCAAAAGAAGCTTGTGTAGACACTCAGGCTTTGGACATTGGTTGTCTGCCTGCAGGCCTTTTGATCTTCATGCCTGGCTTTGCATTCTTTGCTGAGCTATATTCCTTCTTGAGCACCACTTTCTTGGAAGTAGCCTCATCTTCCTCAGCTTTGTAATCTTCATCCTCTGAATCTGAAGTTCTTTTCCTCCTTTGCCTAGTAGCAGCCTTGGGAAAATTGCTAGGAGTACTTCTGCTCCCTTCATCTGAAGTTGAGGGACTAGTGCCCTCACTCAAGTCTATCTGCTCTTCTAACCTGTTCTGGCTGTCACTTTGATCAGACATACTGCAAAAGCTGACTACTGACCCTGTGAAGAGTTTATAGATGATATAGAAAAGATGAGCATCACAAAATGCAGAGGTTTTTGCAAAAGAATGACTCAAAAGTTCAGTTTTAGTTTTCCACAGAAAGCATTTCGGATCCACCGATTTTCAAACTCGGTGATACCAAGCAGTTTTGGAACCTAAGCGAGATGATCTCGGTTGGACCGAGTTTCAGTTCGTGGTACCGAGACTGCTAGGGTTTCACAGAATCCTCAAATCGGTTGCACCGATTAGTAATCCTCGGTCAGACCGAGAGTCACTAGTGCAATGGCATAAGCCAAATCGGTGAGACCGAGTTTTTCAACTCGGTGGGTCCGAGATGGTTTCAACAGAAACCTAAACCTAAAAATTTGAATCTCATCTAATCTATGAACTACTTTGGCTGGATAGAAGAGTTGCAATCGTGGCAAGATTCAATATGAAAACAATGTGCTAGGAATCGACGTGGATAGCACAAAGATCAAGTCCATACCCTAACTTGGCGGTGGACTTGCTACGGCTGGCAACGGCGGGGACGAAATCTGTTGGCGGCGAAGACTAGCGATGGAGGCTCTGGCGATGAGGAGACGATCCGGAGACCACGATGGCGGAAGCGAGCTGTTGCGCGGGCGAAGGGTTTCGGAGAAATTTCCAAAATTTTGCCCGTGGCTATATATAGCTCGACCCTGTCGGTGTGACCGAGTGGAACAACTCGGTGGCACTGATATGCATAACTGTTAACAGTTACAGCACTCGGTGAGACCGAAAAGTTCAATCGGTTGCACTGAGATTGAAAACTCAGATCAACTTGATGATCTCGGTAGGACCGAAATGGAAGAATCGGTCAGATAGAGAATCACTAAGAGGTTTTGGAAGTTAAGTCTATGACGAATCGGGGACTCCGAGTGCTCCTCACGCAGTGGTTCAAATCGACTTGATCAAATTTTGTGATGTAGCATGAATAGAGTTTGAGACGAGAAAAGCATAGATAGCTAAAGAAGGTTCTTAGGCATTCTTGTCCATCCACTTGGCACAAAGAAAAGAATCCAAACAAACAAAACAACAAGTGGATGTCCTTGAATTAGTAAAATATGCACCAACATGCTCACACAATAAGATGGCAATTGAAATATGTGGCAAAGCATGCACAACCAATTTAGCATCTATCAAACAATTGGCGATGACTAGGTCATCTATATATGAGTATATTGACTTAGGAGTCAAATGAGAACACTTGATCATAGGTCATACTCATCGTTTAAGCTCAAGTGGGGTTACCACTTTTACATACTGCATTAATGTGTTCACACCATTAGAGTTGCTTTGACTCAATTCTTAGAGTTAAGCTCCCCCTAGATGTGAGGTCCCCCCTTAGAGGGATGAACTAACCTTGGGTTTTGTCGATGGTGACTTCATGTAGGTGTTGAAGATGTAGATGCTCAATGTTGATGTAGATCATTTGGAGCAATCCTTTGGAGTGAGTTGCACTTTCAACTTGCCTACATGGGTTAGTCCCACAAGGAACAAACAAGAATATCCATAGACATAGAGTGATGCACACACAAGATGACGTCCATGAAAACATTTGGTTACCTTGTCCCTTGCCTTACCAACATGAGGGTTTGTGACTCCTTGAACTAGTGCAATATGTGAAAGTTGATTGCACTTGTTATTGCCAAAATGATATGAGTGATGAATGTTGGCGGAGTCACCTCAAGAACTCTTTAGTTCTTATTCTTCGGGATCCACATCATCTTGATGGGAATCCTTGGAGTTTTAGTTGTACTTGATGAAGTAGAACTTGACGTAGTCTTGGGGACCCACTCGAACGAGGCTTTAGGTGCTTCTTCAAATGCATCAATCTCTTCTTGAAGCTTGTCCTTGCCTTTGTTCTTATGGTCTTGTGGTGGAAGATCATCTTGAGCTTGTGTCCCCTTGAAGGAAGTAGGATCATACTTCTCTTGTTGAGGAACAAACTTTGTCTTGGGGTATTGATCTTCTTCCCACTCAACTCCATTGGCGTTGAACTTTCGTTCAAAACCAACACCTTGATTCTTCCGGTGCCTTCCTTGCTTGCGTACAATTTCCTCAAATTGCTTACTCCCGGCAAGGCTCTTGTAAACACCTTTCTCTATAATTCCCTTCAATAAACTATTTTCGTGCTCAAGTGTAACTTGGCTAAGAGTCATTAGTGGAATCAAGAGAACTACTAGAAGCAACAACATTGGATTTGACATTATTATTGTTACTACTAGAGGAAGTATCTTTCTTGTACTTGTTACTAGACTTGACTTGAGGCATGTAAGTAGATAAGAGTAAACGCTTGGCAATGTAAGAAGAACTTTTCTTGCGGAGATCATCGTTGATTGCCTTTAAGAACTCATGCTCTTGCTCAAGATTGAGCTTTTCAAAGCGTAACTTCTCATGAGCCCTTAAAAGTTCTCGATGATCTTCGAAGATAGTTTCATGAGCCAACTTAAGAGTGTTTAGTTCTTTAGTTAGAAGCTCAATTTTCTCCTTATCATTGTCATTCGTTTTGATTAGCATGATTAATTGACGTTTCATCATAGTATTCATCACTAGAGTTGTCAACAAGTAAATCATCATCACCTAGCAAGTCATCTTCATCACTATTAAAATCAACATACTCGGGATGTGTTACCTTTGGACCTTTGGCCATGAAGCATCTTCCAATTCCTTCATTTGGTGAATCAAATATGTCGTAGGAGTTGGTTGACACAAGTGCTAGACCGGCAACACCCTCATCTTGAGTATATTCGGAGTCGGAGTGATAGCTTCTCTCGGAGTGATTGTCGGAGTCGGAGTCGGAAACCCATTCACCAACATGAGCTTGATGTCTTCGTTTTGTGTAGCTCCTTGATGACTTGTCCTTCCTTTCCGAATCCTTGCTTCTCCGTGAGAGTCTTCGTTCATAACGATCATTTCTACTCCTCCTCTCTCTTGGCGGTGATTCTTCTCTTTTGCTCCTTCTTCTTGGAGAATCTTCTCTTCTTTTGTAGGGTGCCGTACACTCATTGGAGTAGTGTCCGGGTCTTCCACAATTATAGCAATTTCGCTCTCGACTAGAAGATCTCTTGTCATTGTAAGACCTTGACTTGGAGCTTCTTTCTTTGCTTCTACTTTTGTAGAATTTGTTGAAGTTCTTCACCATTAAGCTCAATTCTTCATTGAAGGTTGGTTTCTCACTTGATGATATGGGGACTTCACTTGAGGCTTTGTAAGCACCACTTGACTTGTTGTGAAGTTCCTCCTTATCCTTGAGTGACATCTCATGAGCAACAATCCTTCCAATGACTTCCGTTGGCTTGAGATCTTTGTAGTTTGGCATCATTTGGATCAATGTGCACATGGTATCATACTTTCCATCCAACGCTCTTAGGATCTTCTTGATGATGAATTTGTCGGTCATCTCTTCACTCCCTAAGCCGGCAATCTCATTTGTGATAAGAGCAAGCCTAGAGTACATTTCAGCGACACCTTCACCATCCTTCATTTTGAACTTGTCAAGCTGACTTTGGAGCACATCCAACTTGGATTCCTTGACGGACTCGGTACCTTCATTCATATGAATCAAAGTATCCCAAATTTCCTTTGCATTCTCAAGACGGCTGATTTTGTTGAATTCTTCGGGGCACAATCCGTTGAAGATGATGTCACATGCTTGAGCATTGTATTGTAGCATCTTCAATTCTTCCGCATTAGCTTCACGGTTCGGTTCTCTCCCATCAAAGAATTCACCTTGCAAGCCAATACAAATAGTTGCCCAAACGGCGGGGTTATGTCCAAGAATATGCATTTTCATCTTATGCTTCCAACTAGCAAAATTAGTACCATCAAAGTAAGGACCTCTCTGGTAATAATTTCCCTCGCTAGACGCCATACTCTCCTAGGTTTTGAAACCAAGGCTATGACCACCAAAAGCTATGGAAATCAAAGCAAATGGAGACCAAAGCTCTGATACCAATTGTAGGACCTTGAAGTATGTCTAGAGGGGGGTGATTAGACTACTTGACCAATAAAAACTTAACCTTTTCCCAATTTTATAGTTTGGCAGATTTTAGCTATTTTAGGACAAGTCAAGCAATCATCACACAATTCAAGCAAGCATGCAAAGAGTATATTGGCAGCGGAAATTAAAGCATGCAACTTGCAAGAAAGTAAGGGGAAGGGTTTAGAGGATTCAAACGCAATTGGAGACATGGATGTTTTTGGCGTGGTTCCGATAGGTGGTGCTATCGTACCTCCACGTTGATGGAGACTTCAACCCACGAAGGGTAACGGTTGCGCGAGTCCACGGAGGGCTCCACCCACGAAGGGTCCACGAAGTAGCAACCTTGTCTATCCCACCATGGCCGTCGCCCATGAAGGACTTGCCTCACTAGCGGTAGATCTTCACGAAGTAGGCGATCTCCTTGCCCTTACAAACTCCTTGGTTCAACTCCACAATCTTGTCGGAGGCTCCCAAGTGACACCTAGCCAATCTAGGAGACACCACTCTCAAGAAGTAACAAATGGTGTGTTGATGATGAACTCCTTTCTCTTGTGCTTCAAATGATAGTCTCCCCAACACTCAACTCTCTCTCATAGGATTTGGATCTGGTGGAAAGAGGGTTTGAGTGGAAAGCAACTTGGGGAAGGCTAGAGATCAAGATTCATATGGTAGGAATGGAATATCTTGGCCTCAACACATGAGTAGGTGGTTCTCTCTCAGAAATGGTAAGTTGGAAGTGTAGGTCCAGTCTGATGGCTCTCTCCACGAATGAAGAGGAGGTGGAGGGGTATATATAGCCTCCACACAAAATCTAACCGTTACACACAATTTACCAAACTCGGTGGGACTGAATCATCAAACTCGGTCAGACCGATTTAGTAAACCTAGTGGCCGTTAGTGATTTTCGGTGGGACTGACATGCATCTCAGTGAGACCGATATGTTTAGGGTTAGGGCATAACGTAATCTCGGTGAGACCGATTACACAAACTCGGTGAGACCGATTTTGGTAATTAGCTAACCAGAGAGTTGGTCAGGTAAACTCAGTGGGACCGATTTGCTCTTTTCGGTGAGACCGAAATGTTACAAAAAGGAAACAGAGAGTTTACATTGCAATCTCGGTGGGACCGATCGCTCACTTCGGTTGGACCGAAACATTACGAAGGGAAACAGAGAGATTGCAACCCCATCTCGGCGAGACCGAGATCCCTATCGGTAAGACTGATTTGCTTAGGGTTTGTGGCAGTGGTTATGACTTTTGGAATCGGTGGCGCCGGATAGAAAGAATCGGTGTGACCGATTTTGGCTTTATGTTTAGGTCATTTGTGGATGTGGGAAAGTAGTTGAGGGTTTTGGAGCATATCACTAAGCACATGAAGCAAAAGGGTCATTAAGCAACACCTCATCCCTTCTTGATAGTATTGGCTTTTCCTATAGACTCAATGTGATCTTGGATCACTAAAATGTAAAATGAAGAGTCTTGAGCTTTTGAGCTTGAGCCAATCCTTTGTCCTTAGTATTTTGAGGGATCCACTTTCATCATCCATGCCATGCCATTCATTGAGCTTTCCTGAAATAATAGTCTTGGAATAGCATTAGCTCAATGAGCTATATGTTGTTATGAATTATCAAAACCACCTTGGAATAGCATTAGTTCAACTTCCGGGTCAGTCGTCTTGACCGGGCTAGGAGCTTCCGGTTTGTCGGAACTGTTGTGAGTATCTTCGGCAGGCGGGTCAGAGGTTGGCATCGGAATGTCAGAAGCCGGTTCAGGCGGCTGAAGGGTGGAGCTGTTTAGAGCAGACATATCAGGCGCTGGTTCAGTTACAATCGGGTCTTGGGACGGCTTATTCTTCTTTGCCCTCTTGCTAGGCTTCACTTGCATGCTATTAACCAAGGTAGAAGGATGAATACTAAAGCATGAGTAAGGTCAAAGCCTAGAGTAACTAAAGTTACAGTACCCGGGAGCAGTTTTGAAAGCCGGCATGTTTGATTGCATAGACTCGCCGGAGGAAGGTGAGGTATCCTGATAATTGGAGTCAGATGAATTGAGAGGTTGGCGGATTAAACCCGCCAAAGGGAAAACAGAATGTAAATCGGAGATAACCTCAGCCCGACGCTTCCTAGTTACGTCAAGTAAGCCGGAGGAGAGTACTGCATCCTTGTTGGTCCGGGTATGCCTCCGACTTTCAAGCTGTTGTTGCTTCAAAAGAAATTGAGGATCTTGATAAGCTAGAGGATGTGAAAATCTTACTTTCCGGGTTACCATTCGGATTTTTTGCTTGGGCGCCGGCTCTGAGTCGGAGGAAATTATAGTTACCTCTTCACCAACCGCTTGGGGTTGTGCCCCGTATCCTTCTGAAAGGATGAAATGTCAGTAAAATAATGACAAAGTAGTGAAGAGAATTCGGGATTACCTCTTCGTCATCCGAAGAAGTGTCGTCCAATTTGAGTAAATCGGAGGCGCTGGGTTTCTTCTTCTTTGAAGTTCCTATTTTGGCGGCTTTCCTTTCTGTCTTCTTGGCTGTCCTGGCTTGTTTAGCAGCCTCATGGTCATACAAGACCTTCCAAAAGTTGTCATCGGCCTGTGAAAAAAGATAAGAAATTATGAGTACAAGTAAGGTGTGACAAGGCTAGAAATATTTATTAAGGTTGATGACTCACTGCAGGGGCCGGGTTCTTCTTGCGTAAAGTGTTTAAGCCGAATCGTTACTAAGTTATCGTGCCCTCCTTCAGCAGCGACTGGGTCGTAGCTTCCACCACATCATCTGGTAAGTCCTCAGAGCTATGACGCAGCGGATCATCCTTTTCGCCTGAATAAGTACACATTAAGCTGGGGCGGCGGCTTAACGGAAGTACTCGCCAAGCGATCCAAACTCGGATCAGATCAATGCCGTTTAGGCCATTTCCCAAAAGAGCTTTGATCTTTTTGATGGTGGGATTGAGAGGCAGACGCTCAATAGCAGTTAGCTTGTCCGCTAGCGGATGGTTGGACTCAAGGCGCAGAGCGCGGAAGCCGGGCAGAGGGCTCTCATTAGCTGGGGAAGTGTCCTGGCAATAGAACCACGTCTGATTCCAATCTTTCAGATGACTCGGTAGTTCAGCATAAGGGAAAAGGCAGTCTCTCCGCCGCTGAATTGAGATATCGCCAAGTTCAAGACTGGGACCGTTGGCACGTTCATTCTGCCGGTTCAAGTAGAAAAGCTCTGTGAACAAAAGCAGATTCGGCTCCTCTCCCAGGTACACCTCGCAGAAGACATGGAAATTGCAGATATTTGACACGGAATTGGGTCCAATGTCTTGAGGTCTAAGGTCAAAGAAGTTCAAAACCCCTCTGAAGAATTTTGAGCCAGGAGGAGCAAATCCCCGGCTCATGTGATCCGTAAAAACTACCACCTCCCCTTCTTTGGGTTGAGGCCTTTCTTCAGACGGGTCAGGGGCACAATAAGACATGACCTCCTTTTTCGGCAGATGGCCAGACTTCACAAATTCAGACAGTTTACTCCTCGTGACTGTGGATGGGACCCAATTACATGTCACAGGAGCCTTGGCCGCTTTAGGTGCCATGACAAAAATTAAGGCATGTGACAAAATAAGAGGTTCCGGTTCAAATTTGACCCGGAGGAAAATATTTAAAACTAGTCAAGATGGTGGCTTAAGAAGGGGCCTAATGGTATACGGATGACTATGCGATGAATATTAAGCTGCTACATGTATCAATGAGCAGTTAAGCATATTCGACAAAGGCAGTTTATCACTTCCGGGTGGAACAAACAAGTTTCACAAGTTGCTATTATCATTTCGGATCAAACAACTGTTCTAAAAAGAAAATTTTCTAGACCTAGAACTGGCACAGTTGAAGCTCAAGGGCTTGAATGGGGCTTTTGTGTGACATAAAGGGACCTACTTGCATTCAAAATGGGTGCGGAATATCTACCGCATCAGTTTTTACCATCTTCAAGATCAGAAGAGCAGAGGTGATGAAATCTATGTAAGGATCCTGATGAACAGCGAAGAACGCAAAGAACTCGAAGGTCCTGGTGTGGATCTACGAAGCAGGGAAGAGGAGACTTACAGATACAGGATTGCAGCGGAGGGTCGTTGCGTGTTTTCTGGTCAAACCAAGTTGATGCAGCGGCCGGAGTCGGTGAAGACGAAGAGATCTGCGACGGCGTCGGCGGCGGAGCTCGAGCGACAAAGAAGCAGCAAGAGGAAGAGGATGACTGGAAGGAAGAGAATGGGAAGACCTAGGTCGCGCCTATTTATAAGGAAAGGATAGCTGAGACGGCGCGAGAAACTAGGAGATAAAAGTTATTATCCAGCGGCCCCGACGCCTCGGTTTTCGGACAGACAGTAAAGGCAAAGATCCGTTGGAGGATACGGTGAAATAAAGAATGAATTTAAGTAAGGATGACGTCACGGCGGGTTAACACGAATCCAAAAGAGGACGTCATGGCGGGTTAAAGAAAACCCTTGCACAGCCGAAAGAGTGAAGATTTACTTCTTAAGGTATTTTAAGATTGACATGAACAGCTTCAAATCAATCTGGGGCCTAATGTTGGGGATATAACTATTTGTGTAAGCCGCCCAGGAGGGGCCGGGTTCCACAAAGAAGACTCGCCAGATCCTAGCCTGTAATCAATCATGAATATTGTGGTTCAATAAAAGGGCTTAAGGCCCACAGGCGACTTAAGGCACATTGTAGCAAACCGCCACAATGGCATGACTTGTATCATAAGGTAGATTTAACTAGTCACCGAGCCGGACACTATTTATAAGTCGGCCGGGACTCTGTAAGCCGCAGGGCGTCAACCCGTGTATATAAGGGGACGACCTGCTGGCGGCTTAGGGACAAGAAAAAACTGATCGAGAGCCGGGCATAGCATATCTCGCTCCCTGGTCATCGAAACAGCAAGCAATACCAACCCAACTAGACGTAGGCTTTCCTTCACCGCAAGGGGCCGAACTAGTATAAAAACTCTCGTGTCCTTTGTCCCAATTAACCCCTTTAAGCTTCCAAGTTGCAATGGCTCCACGACTAAGTCCTTGCAAGAGGACATCTGCCGTGACAATTCCACGACAGGTATAAAGAAAATTACAGTTCATTATGGGCTCGAGTCACCGTGGGCCTGTAAAGGGCCGAAAGATACGAAGGCCTCATATGGGCCGAAAGACGTCCTGGGCCATACATGGGCGGAAAGTGAAATGGGCTGGTGTTATATTCGACGGCCCACATGACGTTGTTGGGCCGATTTCCTTTAGGGCCTAACGGGCCGTGAGTTAACGGGCTGTAAAATGGGATATTTGCAAAGAGACCATTAACAGGCTTTTCATGGGCCAGCCCGTTAACTTTTGACCAAGTCAAACGGGCTGGCTTTGTAAGCTAAATGGGCCAGTGGTGGGCCGTGGCACGTGTCGACATATCATAGGCGCCTATCTGACCCACTGACGAGCTGACACGTGTTTCGTCCGGCCAATAAGAATTTTACACGTGGAAATTTCCCATTAGTCGGGGCTGTTAATGGGTTATCAAATCCAAAACCCGACCCGATAGCTTAACGGCGTTCCGTTACGGTGGATGCCACGTGCTGGTCACCCTTGACGAAAGTACTTCTGTGACGCGCGATTTATCGTCATGGAAGTGGACACTTCCGTGATGATAATTTTGGTAATGTCATGGAACACTTCTATGGAAGCACATGTATGACTATCTTGATTCTGTCATAAATTTGTCATGGATGTACATGCATGACAAAAAACGCGACCTACTGTGACAAACACGTATCATCACGGAAGTGTATTTTTTTTGTAGTGTGTTGTGCCGCTCTCGCCAGTTGCTACCCCCAAGGCAGATGTTGCTGTCGCCGCGTGAGAAGCAACAGCGGCCGTTTGGGCTGCCTTTGCCGCCCGGACACAGATTGTGGTCGCCCTCATGAAGCTTGTTAGCACGCGCCTGGCGGCTGCGGCCGCACTCTCGCCGGAGTGGGCCGCCGAAGTGGCCCTCATGACGCGGGTCCACATCCCCATCTTTCGCCGGCGTTGATTCAACAGTGAAATGATATTTGGGGAGCGAGCTAGTGTGCTTGACACTCCGGCTGTGGACTGTAGCCGTCGCACCTTCTCGCGTAAGCCGTATGCATACTATATTCTGATGGTGCTCCAACATATTTTGTGCTGCATCTCACACAGTTGATGATAATAAATTGTGTGCGATCTACTGGATTTTTTGTCTTCATTTGAATTACATAATGGGTTCATAGCTGCAAAGGATGGTGTTTGAATTGCTAGAACTTTTATCTGCAGTGAACATGCAACTATAGGTGTGTCATAAAAAATGGTATTATTCAGGGTTCGTTTGCACGTTTTTATACATTAACTTGGTTTTGTGGGCATTTCAGGTGCATAATTCGAAGTTGAACTACACGCACATGCTCCAGTGCATATAAACAGATTGAAAAATCAAATCTGTGTCCTTGGTTGCATGCTTAGGTCCCATGCAAGAAATGGGATTGAATGTCAAACACCCTGCCACCGTCACTCGGCCGCAAACATTGAGATACCAGGTTTTTAAATTCTAGTAAATCCAAAACTCGTCTGAAATTCATGAAACTTTACATGCTATCATGGAGTGGCATCAACATGTCGTGGTAATTTTTTTGTCCCATTTGGGGCAGGTTTGGGTATAAGCTTCTCACAAACCAGAGCTTCTCACAACGAGCGTGATGTTTTCGGTAGGGAACATGCCACCTTTTGGGATGAAACGACGAAACGATATCCGTTGCCTCTTATTGCTTTCAAAAAAATTCTAGTGTCAACATAGAACAACATGAGTGTTGTGTTAAATTTGGGAATTTTTCGGGGTTCGTTTGGACATTTGTATACATTAACTGGGTTTTCTAGGCATTTTATGTGCATAATTTAAATTTGAGCTACATGCACATGCTCTAGTGCATATAAATTGGTTGAAAAAACAAATCGGTGTCCTTGGTTGCATGCTTAGGTCCCATGCTAGAAATGAGAATGAATGTCAAACACCCTGCAACCGTCACTAGGCCGCAAACATTGAGATACCTGGTTTTTAAATTCTAGTAAATCCAAAACTCGTCTTAAATTCATGAAACTTAGCATGCTATCATGCAGCAGTATCAACATGCCGTGGTAAAATTTTTGTCTCATTTGGGGCAGATTTGGGTATAAGCTTCTCACAAACCAGAGCTTCTCACAACAACCGTGATGGTTTTTGTAGGGAACGTGCCACCTTTGGGGGACGAAACGATATCCATTGCCTCTTATTGCTTTCAAAAATTTTCTAGTGTCAACATAGAACAATAGGAGTGGTCTTAAATTTTGGAATTTTTCGGGGTTCGTTTGGACATTTTTATACATTAACTGGGTTTTTTAGGCATTTTATGGGCATAATTCAAATTTGAACTACATGCACATGCTCCGGTGCATATAAATTGCTTGAAAAAATAAGTATGTGTCCTTGGTTGCATGCTTAGGTCCCATGCAAGAAATGTGAATGAATGTTAAACACCCTGCCACCGTCACTCGGCCGCAAAAATTGAGATACCTTGTTTTTAAATACTATTAAATCCAAAACTCGTCTTAAATTCATGAAACCTGGCATGCTATCATGGAGCGGCATCAACATGCTATGGTAAAAAAATGGTCCCATTTGGGGCAGGTTTGGGTATAAGCTTCTCACAAACCAGAGGTTCTCACAACAAGCGTGATGGTTTCGGTAGGGAACGTGCCACCTTTGGGGACGAAACGATATCCGTTGCCTCTTTTTCCTTTCAAAAAATTTCTAGTGTCAACATAGAACAACAGGAGTGTTGTGTTAAACTTTGGAATTTTTCGGGGTTCGTTTGGACATTTTTATACATTAATTGGGTTTTCTAGGCATTTTATGTGCATAATTCAAATTTGAACTATGTGCATATGCTCCAGTGCATATAAATTGGTTGAAAAATCAAATATGTGTCCTTGGGTGCATGCTTAGGTCCCATGCAAGAAATGGGAATGAATTTCAAACACTAGGGCACTGTTGATTGCCGGCAAAACATTGAGGTACTTTGTTTTTAAATTCTAGTAAATCCAAAACTCGTCTGAAATTCATGAAACTTGGCATGCTATCATGGAATGGCACTCGACATGCTTTGGTATTTCTTGTGTCCATTTTGAGAGAAGGCGCACTCGAATAACAACCAACAAAGGCATTTTGAAACAAATAGCTGCCACTATAACATCTGAAATGTTTTGTATAATTTAAATTGTGTGTGTTCTGTTAACCATTCACGTGACGCCTCACTCTTTTAATGGCTAGGAGGTGCCCTGCGGACAGCTGCTTGAGTGCTTGACTAAACGGGAGTGTCGGGGAGGCTGATCGTACCCACGGACACCTATGGGGCCGGCGGACCGGGCCCCTTGTGGTTCGGAGGGGGGCGGAGATCGCACGAAGAGCGGATCGAGGCGAGGCACACGAGCAGTTTACCCAGCTTCGGAGCTCTCCGGAGAGATAAAACTCCTCACTGCTGCTTGTTTGATCTATTGTGTTCTTGCTAGGGAGCAACGAGAGCTACAAAACCTAGCGTGAGTCTATCTGGTCTCGAGTGGATCGAATGAACCGAACCAGCCGAACCTGGCCAACCGAACCTGCGGCCTGAAAATGAACCCTTTCTACGTTGCACCCGGGCCTCCTTTTATATGCTCAAGGGGTCTCCGACAGGTGGCAACATAGGCGAGGGTACAAATGTAAAAACAGGAGTTGGTACACCTACTTGAACAGTGTACAGTGCAAAATACCTAACTCTGACGGCAAGGGACAAAAGCAATAAATGACCGTCATTGTCGCCCAAACAGTGCAACAGAGGCTGTCAGGTGCGCCTCCGCTCGCCACGATGGCGAGCTTGTCAGCGCCGCTTATCGCTGCTCTCCGCTGGCTGCACAGCCGCTCGACACGCGCCCATGGAACGGTCCCATGGCGACACGTCACTGGGTGAGCTGGAGCGGGGACGGAGAGAGGTTGCATGCCGCAGCAAGCGCCTTGCCGCGGCCGAATCCTTGTCGCTCGGAGACTTGTCGTGCTCGAGCCTTCCCGGCAAGCTCCTCTCTTGCCGGGCCTTGTCTTCTGCGTGCCTGGAGCGGCCTTCCCGACAAGCTCTTCTTGTCGGGGCCTTGTCTTCTCAATCAAATACTTTGTTCTTGAATGGCTCCAAAAGGACTCACGAAGGATCTTGGCGGTGACGAGGCAAACCCTGCCGCGGGGTGTTGCAACCGTCTGCAGACGTGCACGGGTACTAGGGTACCCCTACTCTAGTACACCGGCAGAGCCCCGGCCCTGGGCCGTACACGGTGCCAAGCGCTTGTCGGGCCAGGCCCAAACTGCAGACGGACACGCCGGCCTCGACCGCGTCGCCTTCGCCCGGACCCACCACGATCCCCACTAACGGCACGCACTGGGCGTGGCGTCGTCACGAGATCGTGGGTGCGGTCGTGGGGATTCTTTATTGATATAAGCGAACGTCTGCCCCTCCTCCCTTTATAAGCGGAGGAAGCAGAGGCGCACCGACCACCCCGCCATTGTTGTCTTGTCAAGAAACCACCGCCGCTCTCCTCTTCTTCTCCGGCGCGAAGAGAGCAGCGTCCCGCCCCCTTTCGCCGCAAGCACACTCACCGCCGTCGACCTCCTCCGCCCTCCTCGCCATGGCTCCGAAAGCCGATAAGGAGAAGGGTGTCAAGTCGGCCGAGGCGCAGCGGCTCGCGGCGCTGCGCAAGGAGCGAGCCATCTTCCCCCCGCAGCTCGGCGCACGGGAGCTGCGGGACGTCTTCTACCTTTTCTGGTCGACGGAGACCCGTGCGCATCCGCGCACGAGGGTGCTCCCCTCCTCCGCCGCTAATTTGGCCCCAACAGGGTTCCCTTTCTTCGCCATTTTCTTCTATTGCGGGCTCTGCCCGCCCTTTTCGAGTTCTTTTGCGACATTATGAACACCTTTAGCCTCCGCCTCCTTGATTTCACCCCCAACGCCGTCTTGACCATGGCGGTTTTCGCACATTTGTGCGAAAACTTTGTCGGAGTCTACCCGATCGTGGCACTCTTCCGCCATTTCTTTGTTCCCCGCGTCGAGAGAGGAGAGCCACTTGCCGGAGGAATAGCCTGGGTCTCTAGGATCGGCAAGAAGGAGGCCTACCTAGAGGGGGAATTCCGGAACAAGTGGGAGGAGTGGAGAGCCAACTGGTGCTGGGTCGTGGAGGAGAACCCACAGCCCTTCACCGCCGTGCGCCAAACCCCAATTGCGCGCGGCAAGGATTGGAGTCACTTGGCGCCGGAGGATGCGGTGAAGATAGTCTGTGACCAATTCTGCGCCTCGGGCTTGCCGGGTTGACAGGAGCAGTTGGCGCAGACTTCATTCGCCGCCAGATCGCTTCCCTTGCGTGAAAGGAGGAGGCCTGCTTGGGAGTTCGAATCTGGCGGACATCATGAGGCTGCGCCTGGCCTGAATTTGAACTTCACCGTCATGGAGCTGGATTCAGTGCTGCTCGAGCTGTTCAAGAACGACCCCGAACATCCCGAGTGGTTAAGGTTGCCGCGGGGGGTCGTCCCATTGTGCAACAACTCGGCGCTCGACCGCATCCGCGCCATGATGCCACTGTGCGACTCCCACGGGATCGTCCCGACCTGGCAGGAGCCCCCCGACGAGGTCGTGCAGCAATTCTTCGACGACTTGCAAGAGGTGCCGATCCACTCCGACGAAAGCGTAAGAGGCTCACCCGAGACACCACCGAGCGGTGAGATGGCGCGGATTGCCACCAGGGTGGAGGAGGCGGCAGCAGCCGCCATTGAGCCTTCGGGTTCACCGTGGAGGAGGCGGACGCGGCGAAGGCGGCAAGCTCTGCCGAGCGAGGGGAGGTCACCGGCGAGGAGGACGAGCTTGTCGAGCTCGAGGCCAGGTCGAGTGGACCCGCCGAGGGTGTTTCTTATCCACCACCAAGCGACTTGCCGCCAGCGGAGCCCCCGGCTCCGCCGAGGAGGCGTCTCCGCAGAGTTGGAGACGAGCCGGGGCGATAGACCGGCCCACAAGAATAGCAGCGCCGACGCTGGGCCTCCACCGCTGACAAGCGAGGTTGCCGCTGGAGCGCCTCATCAAGCGACAACCGGGCGGAATCTTCTCAGCTACTCGACGCCTCCGCCAAGCGGCCAAGAGAGCCCACTCCCCGCCTCATCGCACCGAGGCGGTCCGAGTTTGACTTCTCCGCGCTCAGCTCGAGGAGGAGGGCGAAGAGTAAGCCCTTGAGACTTGTGCTCAGATTTCTTCAATTTTTATTGCTTCATCTTGAATCTGATTTGCTTCGTTCTGGACTCTTCCCTTTTCGTGACGCCTGGCCCAGAGCTGCGAAGAGGGCCAAGATCCCGACGATCGTCGTTGAGGACGACTCCCCGTGGCGGCGGGGACGCCGTCCGAGGCCGCATTGCCGGACCCGACGACCCTTCCTTCGAAAGCAGCTCCCCAGACAGCCCCAGAGTAAGTGTGCGGTTTTTCTCCTTACTACTAGGTGCGCGGGGTGCCCTTTCTTCGTTGATTTCATTTGTTTGTTTGTGTAGTAGCGGAGCAGCCTCATCAGGAGGGCTCGGAAGCCGCCGCCGAGATCCTGCCCGCTGTCACTACGCCGTCAGGGGAGAACTCCCCGGCAAGGGAGCTCCCTCCGACAAGGGAGGCCACCCCGACAAGGGAGGCCACCCCGGCAAGGGAGGCTACCCCGGCAAGGGACGGTGCCAGCGACCCTCCAGTGGTCGAGGTCATAGCTGCGGATCCCGTTGCAGGTAACTCCCTTACACGAGATTTTCCCTTGGGCTTGCTTTCTTTTGTTTCTCTTTTTCTGAATATCTGCTTGATCGCTCTTTCTTCGCCTCGACGCAGACCCGATGGAGGTCGAGGCCGCTGCGAGGAGGAAACGCAGCAACAACACCGACGAGGCCGCCGTCGAAGAAGAAGAGGTCGTCGTCGTGGAGGAAGAGGCCGTCACGACGAGCCTGTCGGCGAGGAGGCCACCGAGGCTGCCGACGCAGAGGCCGGGCGAGGGTCGGGCGATCGTCTGACGGCCTGAGGCCGCAGGAGCTGCAAGCGCTACACCGACAAACCGACTCCCCATTGCTGCCATGTGTCAGCTCGAGGAGTCCCAGCCCGGTGCCTACCTGAAGGCCGGCGAAGGCGTCCTCATCAAGCTCCCCTGGGAACCGAGTTCCAGGGCGTCGGTCGAGGGCGAGACCTTCGACGGCGAGCTACTCGCGTCCGCTGGTGGCAGCTGGTGGATGCGCCAAGCAGCAGCAAGCGAAGTCTGAGGAGGAGCATTCTTGAAGAAGCTGTTGTCGCTGACGCCGGCAGCCAAGTTGGAGACCCGGGAGGCCCTTGTCGCGAGGGCGGAGCGGACATGGAGAAACGCCGAGGAGCTCCGGAGCACCAACAAAGAAGCCCTCCGCGACGTGGCGGAAGCGCTGAGCAACTTCGCAGGAAGAGTGCACGGCCTTCATCCTTGAGAAGGCCGCACTTGAGGAGCAGCGGCTGGCTGCCGAGAAGCTTCGCCAGCCAGGAAAGCGAGTTGGCGCAGCGGAAGGTCAACCTAGACAGCCACGAGGAGGACCTTGCCGCAGCGTGAAGAGTCGCTTACGGGCGCTTCAGAAGCGAAGGACGCCGCCGCAGCCGAGGCCGCCAAGGAAGAGCTGAAGGCGAAGGTGGCATAGCCGAGGCCACCCTCAAGAAGAGCGGCGAAGAGCTTGCCGTGCTCAAGCGTGAGCGCGAGAAGGACGCCTACACGTTGGGCGAGCTGCAGAGCCGTCTCACTAACAGGGCCAAGGAGCTCGACGCCGCCAAGGACTCCAAGGCGGATCTGGAGCTGAAACTGACCACTCTGATGCAGACGTTGGATGGTGCCAGAGAGCGGGAGGTGGGCTTGTTGGAGGCGATCAAGGCCAAGGAGGAGCTGCTGGCGAATGCTGCCTCCGCCCGTAACACCTTGAGGAGAGGCGTGGAGCACTGGACCGAAGGTCTTGTGGACACCGCTGCCGACATCCACAACGACCTGATGGAGCTGGGGATGGCGGACCTTGCGTACTCCTCCGACGAGCATCTCCAACCCAGCGTCAAGCTTAGCCTATTCTTCAAAGGCGTGGTGACGGGCCTCCGGCGACTCCGGGAGGAGGTCCCGAAGCAGCTTGCCGAGGAATCTCGCCAGGTTTGTGCATGGGCCCTCGAGAAGGTGTTGATGAAGGTGGCCTTCCGCAACCCGGGCCTCAACCTTAACGGTGTCCTCAGATCCTTTCCGTCCGACGCCAACGTGGAGGAGCTCAAAGCCCTTGTCGCACCCATTGTGGACAAGGTGAACAAGATCAAGCGGATCGAAGGCGACCGTGTAGACTAGGCCGCCAACCTTATCTTTCCCTTGTCGCTGCTGATCATGTTTAGAAAACTTTGTTAGATCAGTGACAAGTTATTCTGTAATATACTCTATCTTAGGTGAATCGATCAATGCAACATTATTTCCTCTACTTGATTCTTGGCTTTGTATGTTATTGCCCTACGCTTTTCAGGGAAACTTGCCGGTGCAGGCACCCTTGCCTTGGCCGCCGAAAAGTGCGGAACTTCAGAGCTTTGGCGGGGTCGCCACCGACAAGCAACCTTGTCGCGGACTAGCCGCAGCTCACTTAAGTTGTTGAGCGGACTCGAAACAAAGTAAGGGCGCGACCAGTCACGATTTGGTTCCTCCGCGCACAGGTTTTCCATACAAAGTACTATCGTTCGAGGAAGATAACTTAAAAATTTTAAAAATTGATTGCTCAAACTTTGGCAACTTAGCTTTTTTGTCTCTTGCTTCCCGATGAGGTGAAACTTCCTCGAGCGGTGTCTGGCCCATAGTATTATCTCCTCCTCCCCCCCTGGTTAACTTGGGCGTGAGGGGGCCTTCCTTTCTTTGAGAGAGGAAAAAGAAAAGGAAATAACATTATGGAGCCTAGCGGCTCGATTCTGCTTACCGTGTGTGGTTGCTGCACAAAGTGTTAGCCAAAGCATGCAATAAATTGATGAAAGCATGAATTTGACAAGCTGTGCGCAACACATGAGCTTTTACTGATGCACGGGGTCTGCGCCCGGCTTTGTACAAAGGATTACATGCAACAGCAGCAAGACTTGTACAAAAGGTGGTTGCCGGATCAGGTCCCGGCATCCGCGCCCTATTGGTAAAACTTACGAAGATGCTCAATGTTCCAGGAGTTGCTCACCGGAATGCCATCTTCGGTCTCAAAGCATGACAGCGCCAGGCCTAGTGACTCGTTTCACCCGATAAGGGCCTTCCCACTTCGGCATCAACTTGTTTGAATTCTTGGCGGACTGAACGCGCCGAAGAACAAGGTCGCCTTCCTCGAGACTTCTGGCACTAGCCCTGTGGCTATGGTAGCGACGCAGAGCTTGCTGGTAGCGAGCGGCTCGCACAGCAGCCGGAAGACGATCCTCCTCGAGGAGTAGCGCGTCATCTTGTCGCAGCTGCTCTTGCTCAAGCTCATCATAAGCGAGTACTCGAGGCGATCCGTATACGAGTTCCGTGGGGAGAACTGCCTATGCTCCATAGACTAGAGCAAAGGGTGCCTGACCAGTGGCTCGATTTGGCGTCGTCCTGATCGACCAAAGAACCACCGGCAGCTCCTCGATCCAGTTTCTTCCGCACTTGTGAAGCCTGTCGAAAGTTCTGGTCTTGAGCCCGCGCAGAACTTCAGCATTTGCCCTCTCTGCTTGACCGTTGCTTCTCGGGTGAGCAACAGAAGCAAATCAGACCTTGGCGCCAAGGTCTTGGACGTCTTGCATGAAGGTGCGACTCAGAATTGTGTGCCGTTGTCGGTGATGATCCTGTTAGGGATTCCAAGCGGCAAACAATCGACCAAGAACTTGACTGCTTGTTGTCTTGTCACCTTCCTCACTGCTTCCACTTCCGCCACTTTGTGAACTTGTCGATGGCGACGTACAAGTACTCAAAGCCCCGACGGCTTCGGGGAAGGGGCCGAGATGTCGAGCCCCGCACCGAAAATGGCCGGGATAAAGGGTTCGTATGGAGAGCTTGAGCTGGCTGGTGTATCTGTTTGGAATGGAACTGGCACGCTTCACACTTGGTTACTTGTGCAGTTGCATCCTGGAGGGCTGTCGGCCAGAAGAAACCTTGCCGGAAAGCTTTGTCGGCAAGTGCTCTTGTGCCAATGTGGTGACCACATATGCCTCCATGTATCTCTGCCAACAGCTTCTATCCATCTTCCCTGGCAATACACTTCAATTTCACACCGTTGAGTCTTCTTACATGCATGTATCTTTGTCGACAAACCGGTACATACTTGACTGCCGGGCTACTCTTTCCGCTTCTTCTTGCTCTTCGAAGTTCTCCGTCTGAAGGAAGTGGACAATCTGCTGCGCCCATGCCGGAGCTTGCGGCTCGACAACAAGGACTAAAGGCACATCTGTTCATGCGGGAGCATCAGCTTCCACGGCAAGAACCTGCGGCCCTGCCGGAGCTTGATGCTCCCCGACAAGCTTGCCGGAGCAAGACTTGTCGGGAGCGTCTGCTTCAACGAAACAAACCCTGGGGTCTGTCGGAGCAGACTGCTCCTCAACACTGTTGGTGTTGATCTTGGGGACCTTTACAGCAGCGGCTTCGGGAAGCTCTGTTGAAAGTAGTCACCAGAGGCCAACATCCTCTTCTTGCTCTGTCCAGCTTGGCGGTGTTACGGTAGGCAGAGTCAGCTTGAGCACTAAAATCCCTGGTTCCACAGGTAAATTAATCGCAACGCACTTTGACATGCCGTCAGCAATATCATTCTGAGCTCTTGGAACAATTTCCATTTGCAGGCCGTCAAAGTGCTCTTCTAGCTTCCTCACTACATCAACATAGGCTTCCATCAACGGACTCGTAATCTTTGTTGACTTGGCGGACGACGAGTTGCGAGTCACCCCGACAATAAGCTTCTTGATCCCAAGGTCCACGGCGATCCCGAGACCGGCAAGAAAACCTTCATACTCTGCGGTATTGTTTGTCGCTTGCTCCTTGGGAAAGTGCATCCGGACGACGTACTTGAGGTGCTCTCCGGTGGGTGCGATAAGCGACGCCAAGACCGGGCGCCTTTGCGGCGAGAAGGCACCATCAAAGTACATCAGCCACTCTTTGTTGGCTTCTTTGGCCGGAATGCTCGTCTCCTAATCTCTTCATCTGGCGTTGGCGTCCATTCTGCTATGAATTCTGCCAATGCTCGCTTTGGATAGTTGATGTGCTTTCAAACTTAAGACCAAAGCTTGACAGCTCCGAGGCCCACTCGACAATCCCTGCCTGCCGCTTCGGATTCTCGCAGATCCTCTTCAGGGAAAGTGAGTGACAACTGTGATCTCATGTGCTTGGAAGTAATGGCGCAGCTTTCTCGAGGCCATGAGGAGGCCGAAAAGCAATTTACGCACACGTAATACCTTGACCTAGCCCCTTGCGGGAGGGAGTCGACAAAATAGACTGGGCGCTGCACCATCCTTTTCTCAGATCTGTTCATGTGATCGCTGGATTCATCCTTGTCGGGACCAGAGCTAGTCGGCGAAGCCCCCCTTGTCGCTGGATGTGCTTGCCGCGTCTTTGGCTCGTCATCCGCCTCCTCTCCGCCACTAACGCAGCACTAACCACTTGATTGGTTGCCGCTATATATAGCAGCAACTTCTCTTGTGGCCTAGGTGCGACAAGTGTTGGAGTGGAGGACAGGTATCTCTTTAAGTCTGCGCAAGCAGCCTCCGCTCGGAGTCCATTTCTTTGGACCTGCCTTTTTCAAAATCTTAAAAATGGCGGTATGCGCTCAGCAGAACCTAGAAATAAACTCTTGAGAGCAGCCACGCAACCGGCAAGTCTTCGTACATCCTTGACGCGCTTTGGTGCTTCAACCTGCTCAATGGCCTTGATCTTGTCGGGATTAGCTTCAATCCCCCGCTGAGACACGAAGAACCCGAGAAGCTTGCCGGAAGGGACTCCAAACACGCACTTCTCGGGGTTGAGCTTGAGGTTGATCTTGCGCAGATTTGCAAAGGTCTCGTCCAAATATTGAACCAAAGTTGCTTTGTCCTTGCTTTTCACCACTATGTCATCCATGTAGGCTTCTACATTTACGTGCATTTGCGGCTCAAAAGCGTCATGGACTACCCTTGCAAATGTTGAACCAGCATTCTTCAAACCGAAAGGCATTCGTATGAAACAAGATGTGCCACATGGTGTGATGAATGCGGTCTTCTCCTCATCTTCTTCAGCCATGAAGATCTGATGGTATCCTGAGTAGGCATCAAGAAAGCGAAAGCAAATCACATCCAGCCGTGGAGTCAACAATCTGGTCAATGCGCCGCAAGGGAAATGGATCTTTGGGACAAGCTTTATTAACATCCGTGAAGTCAATACAAAGCCTCCATTTCCCATTTGCCTTGCGCGCGACTACGAGATTGGCCAACCACGTGGGATGGAGCACTCCTCGACAAGGCCTGCCGCTTCCGGTTCTTGATCTCTTCGGCTATGAATTCTTGGCGCTCCACCGCTAGCTTCCTCGACTTTTTGCTTGGACGGGCCGCGCATGAGGACAAACGGCGGCGGTGCTCAATCACTTTCACAGGAACACGGGGATATCGGCGGTTGCCATGCAAACACGCCGACATTCGCCCAGAGGAAAGCAAGCGCGCCTTCCTATTTGGGGTCGAGAGAGGCACCGATGGTGAACGTACCACCAGCGCCGTCCTCCTTGGCGGGCACCTTCTTGGTCTTCGGTAGAGCCACCATCTTCTTGCACTTGCCGGTGGAGCTCGATGGTGCGTCCTCGACGGTAGCGCAGCACTCCAAGAGGTGCGCTTGCGAGTGGGCATCGAGCCCTTGCCGGACTTGGACTTGGTCTTCTTTCCCCGGGAGCTTCAGCGGCAAGTGCTTGGCAATCTGTCGCGGCTGCTGCATCCGGAAGATCTTGTCAAGACAGATAAGGGCATCCTTCTTGTCGCCATGGACAGAGATGACGCTTATCGGGCCTGGCATCTTGAGTAGGTTGTAGGCGTAGTGAGAGGCTGCCATGAACTTGGCGAGTCTTTGGGCGGCCAAGTATCCCATTGTAAGGCAATGGGAAATCGGGCGACGTCAAACGTAACCCTCTCGATCCTGAAGTTCAGCTCGCCGCCAAATGTGACCGCAACGTAATCTTCCCCTTTGGCTTGCTCCTTCCGGATTGATTCCTTGGAAGGTTCCGGTCTCTTCGAGCTCATTGTCGAGGATTTGAAGCTTCGGAGCACCGCGGAGGAGATCAGATTCAAGCCGGCCCTGCCGTCAACTAACATTTTGTGACCTTGAGGTTGCGGATGGTTGGAGAGACCAACATCGGCAAGCACCCGACCGCAGCTTATGCGATCGTGGTGGTCCTCAATATCAAAAATGATAGGCGTCTTGGACCACTTGAGAGGCTTGCGTGACTCCACGGATGGTTCCGCTGCATTGACCTCCCGCATCCATTGCTTGAGTTGGCGGTGGGAGGTATGCAGGGAAGCACCTCCGTCAACGCAGAGAACCTCTGTGGCTTTCTGAAACTCCTGCTCATCGGCGGCGTCGTCTTCCATATCTTCGTCGTCGTCATCATCTTCATCCTTGTCGCGGCCGCGGGGAGGTCGATCTCCTTACCTGCTTGGCCTTGCCGTGGCGTCCTCCCGCCGGGACGTTTCTTGCTTGCTCCCCGGCACCTTCTGGGCCTTCTCCTTGTCTCGCCAGCTCGTACTCAGCTCTCTGCTGTTGACGAGCTGCTCGACCTTCTTGCAGCTCTGGAGATCGTGGCCCTTGGTGCGGTGGATCTTCAAGATCTTGCTTGCCGGAGCCGTCTGCTTGTCGGCGGCCGCCACCGACCGGTGGTTGGCGTCGTGCAACCTCCTTGACGGAGCCACCAGCCTTGGCGTTCTTGTCGCCGCCTCCGTTGCGGACTGCTCGACAGCTAGAACTTCTACGCTTTTCTTCTTCCTGTTGCCTCGCCGGCCCTTCTTTGCCGGGCGGTGTCATCACCTTATAGACCTCGTCAGCATTCTCTCCAGGAGTCTCCTCCCTTCCTCGGTAGCGTGCACACTTGTCGGCCGTATGCGTACAGCTCATCGACGTCCTTGACTTTGCACATCGCCATCTCCTCCCTCATCCTGCGGTTCCGCACATTACGATGAAATGCGCCGATCACCGCGGCGGGGTGGGCGTCACGGGATGTTGCGGTGCACGCGCTGAACCTCTGAATGAACTTGCGCAGTACTCTCCTTCCTTCTGGCGAGCAAGTGAAGGTCACTCTCTTGGCGAGGTTTGTGGCCACTGTGAAGGCGCCAACAAACCGATGGCACAGTCTGCCCAAGAGGATATGGAGCTGTCCGGCAAGTGCATGAGCCAAGATCCGGCGTTGGGCTTGAGCACGAGCGGGAAGTAGTTGGCGAGGATCTTGTCGTCTCGTCCCCCCGCAGCCTGCACCGCGATGGTGTAGATGCTGAGGAACTCCGACGGATGCGTCCGGCCATCATACTTCTCCGGCACGTCTGGTTTGAAGTTTTTCTGGCTGGGCCACTGGACTTGCCGCAGCTCACGAGTGAACGCAGGGCAACCTACCGCGTACGACAAGTCGCCTGGCCCCTCCGGCGCGTGCATGTCAACAGAAGGCCCAGTAGCGGCAGCCGGATCGACGTCGCGCTTCTCTTCGGGCTCGATGCGAGTTCGAGCGTCCTCTTGTTGTCGCTCATGAAGAACTTGGTGCTGATCGCGGGCGAGCTCGCGGATCCGGCGACGCAGCGGAGTCGCTGTCGAGGTGGATCCGGTGAGTCGGCGATCTTAGCCTTCTTGGCGGAGAGTGCACGGTGGTTGCACCTCCGACAGTCTGCCGCCACCGGCTCGTGCCTTGTCGTCTCGCCGCGGCAATGATGGCGTTGGTTGCCGCGAGCGTCGCCGTTAGCAAAGCCGATGAGGCTCGATAGTGGCCCTCCACTCGTCGACCTTGTCGGCCGTTGGAGGGTAGTCCAGAGCGATTGAGCTCTCGCCAGAGCTTCGCTGGAGTAGTGGGTGGCATTGGAGAACGGTGCGAGGCGGGACACGCCGGACTTCTAACTACGTTAGAAGGAGCAGCGCCCGTCCGGCGACCGTATCTCACTCGTGCCGGCATGTTGGCGCGCATGCTGGTCTTGAGGGTCTCGATCCAGCGAGCGTATGGCGTTGCGAACGCCACTCGTTGTTGGTCTCGCGTCTCTGAGATGGACGCGGGGATGCGCGACGCCGAGGTTTGCGGTGCCTTGTCCTTGGACTTGGCAACGCGTCGCGAACACCTTCGTCGGCGCCCGTTCCTCCGCCGGCCGTCGCCCCACCACCCGCTTGCTGCGGTGAGGGTGGAGTGCAGCAGCGACGGCTCACGCTGCCGCTGAAGCCTTCTTCTTCGGTGGCATGTTGAGGAAGATGTTGATGACGCTGCTCGTGTGAACGCCGGATCAGATTCACACGGCCTCGACGCTTCTACCTGGCGCGCCATTGATGTCGGGGAGGCTGATCGTACCCACAGACACCTATGGGGCCGGCGGACCGGGCCCCTTGTGGTTCATAGGGGGGCGGAGATCGCACGAAGAGCGGATCGAGGTGAGGCACACGAGCAGTTTACCCAGCTTCGGAGCTCTCCGGAGAGATAAAACTCCTACTGCTGCTTGTTTGATCTATTGTGTTCTTGCTAGGGAGCAACGAGAGCTACAAAACCTAGCGTGAGTCTATCTGGTCTCGAGTGGATCGAATGAACCGAAACAGCCGAACCTGGCCAACCGAACCTGCGGCCTAAAAACGAACCCTTTCTACGTTGCACCCGGGCCTCCTTTTATATGCTCAAGGGGTCTCCGACAGGTGGCAACATAGGCGAGGGTACAAATGTAAAAACAGGAGTTGGTACACCTACTTGAACAAATTATGCAGTGCAAAATACCTAACTCGGCGACAAGGGACAAAAGCAATAAATGCACGCCGTTGTCGCCAAACAAAGGCAACAGAGGCCGTCAGTGCGCCTCCGCCGCCACGATGGCGAGCCTGTCGGCGCCGCTTATCGCTGCTCTCCGCTGGCTGCACATCCGCCGACACGCCCATGGAACGGTCCCAGGGCGACACGTCACTGGGTGAGCTGGAGCGGAGACGGAAAGAAGTTGCATGCCGCGGCAAGCGCCTTGCCGCGGCCGAATCCTTGTCGCGCTCGGAGACTTGTCGCGCTCCGAGCCTTCCCGGCAAGCTCCTCTTGCCGGGGTCGTGCTTGGAGCGGCCTTCCCGACAAGCTCTTCTTGTCGGGGCCTTCTCTTCTCAATCAAATACTTTGTTCTTGAATGGCTCCAAAAGGAGCCACGAAGGATCTTGGCGGTGACGAGGCAAACCCGGCCGCTGGTGTCAGCAATCGTCTGCAGACGAGTATCGGGTACTAGGGTACCCCTACTCTAGTACACCGACAGGGAGGCGTCCGAGCTGTACTCCAATGCAGAGGCTCACCGGGAAGCATGCGAGTTGTATGCCACGCAGGCTCACCGGGAAGCGAGCCCTTTGATTTCCATGGTCGCGCGCCTTGCTCACATCCTCTCTACCAATGGCGCCCAAGCTGTAGTTTAATACGGTTTTTAAATATAAAACACTCATCACAAACGTTTTAGTTGGAGCACCCATATGCAAACCGATAACTTCCCCAGGAAGCCAAGGGAAAACGTGCCGAGCAGGATTTGTGCAACTCTTGATCGCAAACGTTTTAGTTAGAGCACTCGTATGCAAACCGATAGCTTCCTCAGGAAGCCAAGAGAAAATGTGCCGAGCAGGATTTCTGCAGCTCTTGATCGCAAATGTTTTAGATAGAACACCCGTATGGAAAGTAAGAGCTATGGTCTTCCCCATTAAGTCGAGGGAAAATTTGCAGCTCAGGATTTGTGCATCCCTTCAACACAAATGGTTGTTTTGGATGGCCCGTGTCCAACCACATACAAACAATTTGGTAAGATTTGCATCTGTCATATTGGGTATGTTGCCATTAGTCAAACTAGAAAGATTGACATTTGTTGATCTAGTAACATTGCCATTTGTCAATCCTTGTAACACTGCGATTTGTCAAAATATGCAGCTAAAAATCACTAGCACTATCTAATTTTTGCAACTAAAATTCAGTAATTAAGCATAGGTTTCATTCATAGATTAAGCAGTCATTCTTAATTTATACTGTAAGTGCATCTAGTGCCCCTTAGTGATTTTGGTGTATTGAAGACTTATAGCTTAAGGGCCTAATGTGTTTATGAGTGTACACAGGTCTATAAGTCTATGAGGAGTTTGATATTTACAGAGAAATTCGACCCCTAAAAATGAAGTTCTTCAACTGAAGACTTTGGATTTCTGAAGACTTTCTGAAGACTTTGAAAGTGAAGAAATTGGTGTGACCATGAAGACTTGATGCGTGAAGACTTTTGTGTTGGTTGTTTCATTTTCTATTTCTTGAGTCATAGGAAACACCGTACTATTAAAGGGGGTCGAGGAAATACAAAGGAAAAATTTCCATGTGATGCTTAACTCAAAATCCTACACCTACCAATCCCTTCGAGTGAAGCCATTGGAAATCTCATACAGTTCAGTCATATTCTTCAGTGATAGAGACAAAGTTCTTCTGGTCTCTGAGGAATTTGTTCTGACTGAGGAGTTAGGAATTCGCCAGTGCGGATTGCCTACACAGTGAGGAACATGACAGCCCTGAGGAATTTGATACTCAAATATCCGACCGTTGTTGTGCCTTGTGCCAACTGTCCCAAAATATCTACCCACCTAACGGTCATATCATTGAAGGACATCTATGTCTTATCATGTTGGGCTGCTTCCTAGGCTATAAATAGCCGCCCCCTACAAGCTGGTTGGCTGCTCCAAGAGAAAACTGAAACTAGTCATTTGAGAGCATCCCATCCTCCGAGGACTTTGAGCAAAAATCATCGAGTGAGGAAAACCCAAACCCAAAAACCTACAAACCCTAAGTGATTGAGTATCACTGAAGAGATTGATCCCGCGTGGATCCGACGCTTGTTACCTTTGAAGATTGTGCTTCTTCCAGACGGTTAGGCGTCATGGTCTAGAGCATCCAAGAGGAATTGTGGATCGCCGAGTGACCGAGTTTGTGAAGGTTTGGAAGTCACTTGAAGACTTACCACGAGTGATTGGGCGAGGTCTGTGTGACCTTAGCTCAAGGAGAATACAGTGAGGACTGTGTGTCCGGGACTGTGTGTCCTCAATTTTAAATACCTAGTCGCTCCAACCAGATGTACAATTGACACATCAGTTGGAACTGGTCTACCAAATCATTTTCTTCACCAAGCTTACTGGTTCTATTTCCTCAACTCTTTCATTTCCTCATTACTGTGTTGTGTGCCTGTTCATATCTGTGTTTGAAGACTTTGACTGAAGACTTTCTCAATTTCCTTAGTTCAATTTCTTCAGTCTGTTTGTCTTCATCCTGTGTTATCCTGTGTTTACGCTTTCTGTACTCTGTGCTTGGTTTCATTTCATCATGATGACCATGCTTGTGTTCGGTTATATTTACTTTTGAGTACTTATTCCGCTGCAAGTAGTTCTTCGCTAAGGAATTTCCTCACCCGCAAATTCCTCAGTGAAGAATTCATAAAAATCGCCTATTCACCCCCCTCTAGTCGATATAATGCACTTTCAATTGGTATCAGAGCAAGGTACTCCCTTGTTCTGTTTGATTTTAGTTTAACCACCTGGAGTTTTAGTTATGTTGAGCGCAGGTATGATCAAGGTCTCTGCTGGGTGTCCTACCTTCGATGGGACGGACTACCCCTACTGGAAGAATAAGATGCGAATGCATCTTGAGGCAATTGATAACGATATCTAGTATTTTGTGGAAAAGGGTGTTCCCTCAGTCACACCTTCTCTGAATGCAGCTAATGTGAAGAGATTCAAGCAACTCGATTCTCAAGCGAAGAATATCATATGTGGCCATCTGAGCAAAGGACAGTATGGAAGAGTGAGTGCTTTGGAAACTTCAAAGCTTATCTGGGATAGGCTGTCCAAAGTCAATGAAGGAGTCTCAACACAGCGTGACTCTCGAGTTGATGTTCTTCGCAATCTCTTCAACCGCTTCAAAAGACTCGACAATGAAAATGTTCAAAAACCTTCGATCGCCTCACTGACATCTCAAATGAGCTTCAAGCACTTGGTGCCACTGACATCACCGACCATGAGGTGGTGAAGAAATTGCTGAGATCGTTTGATTCCTCATTTGATACTATGGCACTGATGATACAAGAGCATCCTGACTACAAGTCACTTGATCCCGCTGATTTCCTCGAGAGGATAAATACTCATGAGTTCCAGCTTGCTGAAAATAGAGATCTCTATGGTTCGAGCTATGGCAGATCACGTGCCCTGAAGGCCAAGGCAGTGTCTGAATCTGAAGATGAAGATTCTGGCAGCAGACTTGGTGATCCTAAAGAATTGAGCCATGAAGTAGCACTGCACGTGAAAAAATTTCATAAGTTCTCAATATGTGGTCGCTTTTAAAAACCTTCAAGGAGCAATTATTCCTTATCCAGTGACTACAAGAAGAGGCTATGCCACAAATGCAAGAAGCCTGGTCACTACATTCAAGAACCCAAAATATCTTATCCACCTAACGGTCATATCATTGAAGGGCATTTATGTCTTATCATGTCGGGCTGCTCCCTAGGCTATAAATAGCCGCCCCCTATAACCACTAGCTGGTTGGCTGCTCCGAGAGAAACTGACACTTGTCATTTGAGAGCATCCCATCCTCCGAGGACTTTGAGCAAAAATCATCGAGTGAGGAAAATCCAAACCCAAACACCTACAAACCGAAAGTGATTGAGCATCACTAAAGAGATTGATCCTGCGTGGATCCGACGCTTGTTACCTTTGAAGATTGTGCTTCTTCCAGACGGTTAGGCGTCATGGTCTAGAGCATACAAGAGGAATTGTGGATCACCGAGTGACCGAGTTTGTGAAGGTTCGGAAGTCACCTGAAGACTTACCACGAGTGATTGGACGATGTCTGTGTGACCTTAGTTCAAGGATAACACGGTGAGGACTATGTGTCCGGGACTGTGTGTCCTCAGGTTTAAATACCTAGCCGCTCCAACCAGATGTACAACTGAGACAACAGTTGGAACTGGTCTACCAAATCATTGTCTTCACCAAGCCAACTGGTTCTATTTCCTCAACTCTTTCATTTCCTCAGTATTGTGTTGTGTGCTTGGCATATCTGTGTTTGAAGACTTTGACTGAAGACTTTCTCAATTTCCTCAGTTCAATTTCTTCAGTCTGTTTGTCTTCATCCTGTGTTATCCTGTGATTACGCTTTCTATACTCTGTGCTTGTCTTCATCTCATCATGATGACTTTGCTTGTCTTCTGTTATGTTTACTTCGAGTACTTATTCCGCTGCAAGTAGTTCTTCGCTAATGAATTTCCTCACTAGAAAATTCCTCAGTGAAGAATTCATAAAAATCGCCTATTCACCCCCCTCTAGTCGATATAACGCACTTCAATTGGTATCAGAGCAAGGTACTCCCGTGTGCTGTGTGATTTTGGTTTAACCGCCTGGAGTTTTAGTTATGTCGACCGCAGGTATGATCAAGGTCTCTGCTGGGTGTCCTACCTTCGATGGGACGGACTACCCCTACTGGAAGAATAAGATGCGAATGCATCTTGAGGCAATCGATAATGATCTCTGGTATGTTGTGGAAAATGGTGTTCCTTCTGTCTCACCCTCACTGAACGCTACCGACGTGAAGAGATTCAAGCAACTCGACTCTCAAGTGAAGAATATCATATGTGGCCATCTGAGCAAAGGACAGTATGGAAGAGTGAGTGCTTTGGAAACTGCTAAGCTTATCTGGGATAGGCTGTCCAAAGTGAATGAAGGAGTCTCAACACAGCATGACTCTCGAGTTGATGTTCTTTGCAATCTCTTCAATCGCTTGGTGCCACTGACATCACCGATCGTGAGGTGGTGAAGAAATTGTTGAAATTGCTTGGTTCCTCATTTGATACTCTGGCATTGATGATACAAGAATGTGCTGATTACAAGTCACTTGATCCCGCTGATATCCTCGAGAGGCTAAATACTCATGAGTTCCAACTATTGAAAAGAGAGATCTCTATGGTTCGAGCTATGGCAGATCACGTGCCTTTGAAGGCCAAGGCGATCTCGAGTCCAAGATGAAGACTGGTAGCAGCCTTGGTGACCCTGAAGAACTGAGCCATGAGCTAGCACTGCTCGTGAAGAAATTCCAGAAGTTCTCAAGACGTGGTCGCTTTGGAAGACCCTCAAGGAGCAATGATTCCTCATCCAGTGACTACACGAAGAGGCTTTGTCACAATTGCAAGAAACTTGGACACTACATTCAAGATTGTCCTCAGTGGGAAAAGGAATCAAAGAAGAAGAAATACAAGGATTACAGTTCTGATGATACGAAGAAAAAGAAGAAATCCTCAAAATCTTCATCATCAAAATCCTCAAAGTCTTCATCTCACAAGAAGAGCAGCTCCAAGAAGGCTCGGACATTCATTGGCAAGGAAATGGACTCTGAGGCTGAATCAAGAAAATGAGGAAGAGGAGGCATCCGAGGAGTCCGAGTCCGTGTGGCGAGCCTAGCCCTCGCCATCGCTTTCGTCGACAAGTCTATCTTCAACTCTGAAGAAAATGACCTCACCAACAAGGCTGATGAAGACAATAATGACTACACTCCCACCTATTGCTTCATGGCAAAGGGTGCCAAGGTACTCAAATATACCTCCTCTGAATCAAGTGAGAATGAATTAGATGAAAACCTCAAGCCCAGCTACTCTAAACTTGCTAAGATTGTTGTGAAACGACAAAAGGCTTTTGAAAAGGTTCAAAACATGCTATACAAAAGTGATGATATGTTGGGTGAAGAAATGGATCGCACTAAAACCTTGACTGAAAATCTTCAGAGACTTCAGACTAGGTTTGACAACCTTCTAGGTCATCATAACACTCTCTTATCTGATCATGAGAAGCTTTCTTATGAATTTCTTCAGAGAAATCAAGATCTTGAGAAGCTAAGAGTGAGTTATGAAGATCTTCAGAAGGAGCGTGATTCATTGCTAGCTCAACAAATCAGCGATGCTCAGGAAGAATTTGTTCCTCCATGTTTGAAATGCATTGAACGTGAATCTGCTAATTCATCACCTGAATGCTCAAATGCTTCTAGTGCTATAAATTCTTTAACTGTCTATGCTATCACTAATTCCTCATCTGAGGACATTGCTAGTATCACCGATGATGCAGGGCTGAAGGAATTGTACATGACAAGCATGTACAAAAGCCTCAAAGGGCATCAGACTCTTTGGGATGTGCTTAAAAATCAGATCCTCAACAGGAACCCTAGGAAAGAGGGTATTGCCTTTGAGAGGAAACTCAATGCTGATGGTACATATTGGAAGCCCGAGCAGTACCCCAAAACCTCATGGGTTGCTGCAATGGGACCTCCAGTTGATCCATCTAATCTATCTGGCTTTACATGTGAATCTCCTCATTCTTCTGAAGAGTCATTTGACTCCAACTATAAACTATTCAAAAATAAGAATGTTAAAGTATTTGCTAGATATGTTGGCACTAACTGCAGGAACGGTTCCCCTATGAAGAAAATCTGGGTTCCCAAAAGATGCCTTGAAAGTCTTCAGGTGAATGTCCTCATGACACCACGTGTGAAGAATAGGAACCCCAGATCAAATTCTTCATATGGACAATATTCTTCATATGGATCCAAGTCCTCATACAGACCAAATTCTTCACGTGGATCATTTTCCTCAAAAGGATCAAAGTCCTCATATGATTATCTTCGTGCTAACACCTCCGTTTCGCAACGAAGAGCTAAGGGCTATGAATATGAGCATTACTCTTCTAACCATTATGTTCATAAGTCATTGAAGAATTTCTCTGCTTATTCATATGCTTACCCTAACCCCTCTTATTTGAAACGAAATGGATTGGCTTCTATGCCGCCTTTCTCGTATGGAGCTCGTAGAGTGATGAACTCTTTGCCACCCCTACAGATGTGGCTGGTGAAGAAAAAGAACTAATCTCTTATGCAGGGTCAGGTCTCCAGACGAGCATAAATGTCTGAAGAATTTGCTGGAGACCTGAAAATTGCCTGAAAGGACGCAGGCTAATCATGAAGAAATGAACTTTCATTTATCACGTCCTCATACTGCTTTATCTATTCTGTTGCTTGATGAAATTGATCTGATGAATTGATGTCATATTCTTCACTGATGAAGTATATGAGTTCGTAAGCTGCACTAATTCATCTACAAGATGATCAACCCAAAGCCACTGAGTGGGTCCTCGATAGTGGATGTACAAATCACATGACTGGTGACAAGAATCTATTCATGGATGCTCCCTTATCTCCATCGCATCTGAAGCATATCATCTTCGCTGATAAAGGCAAAAGTCAGGTATTGGGTCTAGGTAAGGTTGCGATTTCAAAGGATCGACACATGGACAAAGTCATGCTTGTCGAGTCCTTAGGATACAACCTCATGTCTGTCTCAATGCTTTGTGATCTTGATATGGTTGTTGTCTTTGACAAGTATCGTTGTGTTGTGATCATAGAAGCTGACAATTCCAAAGTCTTCGAAGGCTTTAGGAGAGGAGACTTGTATCTTGTTGATTTCTCTACAGGACCACAACCAGCCGTGTTCCTACTTGCAAAAGCTTCAGAAGGCTGGCTATGGCATCGACGACTTGGTCATGCAGGCATGAGGAATTTGCACACTCTTGCAAAGAAGAAGCATGTCATTGGCATTGAGAATGTCAAATTCCTCAAGGATCACTTATGCGGAGCCTGTGAAGCTGGAAAGATGACCAAAGCTAAGCATCCAGCGAAGACAATCATGGCTACCACTCGACCATTTGAATTGCTTCATATGGATCTTTTTGGTCCTAATCATTATTCTACTATTTCAAATGATGCATCTCAATATGGCTTTGTTATTGTTGATCATTACTCTCGTTACACATGGGTACACATTGTTACTTACAAACATGAAGTGCAGGAAGTCTTCAAACGATTTTTCTCGAGGGCTTCAACCAACTTTGGTGTGAAGATCAAGCACATCAGAAGTGACAATGGAACTGAGTTCAAGAATTCTGGTCTTGATGACTATCTTGATGAACTTGGTATTACTCATGAGTTATCTGCTCCTTATACTCCTCAGCAGAATGGCGTCGTGGAGCGCAAGAACAGGACTCTTGCTGAGATGGCTCGCACTATGATTGATGAATACAAAACGCGTCGTCATTTCTGGATTGATGCAATTGATACTGCGTGCCACATCATCAACAGAGTATATCTTCACAAATTCTTCAAAAAGACCTCATATGAACTCCTCACTGACAAGAAACCCAATGTGAGTTATTTCAAAGTCTTCAGTGCTAAATGTTGGATTAGAGATCCTCATCACAATTGTAAATTTGCACCGAAAGAACATGAAGGTTTTATGCTTGGTTACGGAAAGGACTCGCACACCTGCACAATTTTCAACACCTTTCACCACAAGGTTGTTTAAACTGTAGATGTGCGGTTCGATGAAACTAATGGCTCGCAAAGAGAGCGCCTACCTCCTGTGCTAGATGAAATATCACCTGAGGAATCCGTCAAGTTCAAGGCCACTGAGGATGTCATTCCTACCGAAGACTCTACTGAAGAAGTCATTCCAGAACATGAAGAACATCATGACGGTGCACCTGAAGAAAATGTTGAGGCCAATCAATGTCGTCAACCTGCTCATCCTCGCGTTGCAAATGAAGTGCAGATCATGAAAATCATCGACGACATCAACACACAAGGTCCCCTCACATGCTCAAGGGCTTCACATTTGTCTAACTTTTGTGGGCACTTTGCTTTTGTCTCTATCACAGAGCCCACAAAAGTTGATGAGGCATTTCTGGAGCCTGAGTGGATTCAAGCGATGCAAGAAGAATTACATCAATTCGAGCTCAACAATGTCTGGGAACTGGTGATAGGTCTCCAACGTATCTATAATTTATGAAGTACTCATGCTATTATATTATCATTCTTGGATATTTTACAATCATTTTATAGAAACTTTATATCATTTTTTGGGACTAACTTATTGACCTAGTGCCCAGTGCCAGTTGCTGTTTTTTGCTTCTTTTTTACATCGCAGGAAATCAATAGTAAACGGAGTCCAAACATCGCGAAACTTTTTGTGGATTTTTATGGACTAGAAGACATCCAAAGGGCCAGAGCAGCACCTGGGGGGTGCCCCGAGGGGGCACAACCCACCAGGGCGCGCTTGGGGGCCCAGGCGCGCCAAGGTGGGTTGTGCCCACCTCGGTGGCCTCCGGCACCCCTTCTTCGCTCTATAAATTCCTAAATACCCAAAAACCCTTGGGGTAACCCTAGATCAGAAGTTCCGCCGCCGCAAGGCTCTGTAGCCATCAGAAACCAATCTAGACCCTGTTCCGGCACTCCACCGGAGGGGGAGATCATCACCGGTGGCCATCTTGATCATCCCGGCGGCCACCACGATGAGGAGGGAGTAGTCCACCCTCGGGGCTGAGGGTTTGTACCAGTAGCTATGTGTTTAATCTCTCTATCTCTCTCTCTCTCTCTCTCTCGTGTTCTTGAGATGGCACGATCTTGATGTATCGCGGGCTTTGTTAATGTAGTTAGATCATATGATGTTTTCCCCTCTCTATCTTGTTGTGATGAATTGAGTTTTTCCCTTTGAGATTTCGTTGTTATCGGATTGAATACTTTTTATGGATTTGAGAACACTTGATATATGTCTTGCATATGAATACTCATGGTGACAATGGGGTGTCATATTGATTCACTTGATATGTGTTTTGGCATTCAACTCGTGGATTCCCGCTGTGACATTGGGGTAATCTATGCATAGGGGTTGATGCACGTTCTCGTATTTTGTTTGTCCGGAAGTAATCTTGGGGGCACTCTTTGAGGTTCTTTGTATTGGATTGAGTATTATGAATCTGAAATTATTTGGTGTTATTTTAGTACGAACTCTTGGATAGATCGATCGGAAAGAATAGCTTCGAGGTTGTTTCGTACCCTACAAACAATTTCTTCTTATTTTCCCCGCTAGATAGGAACTTTGGAGTGATTCTTCGTTGCATGTTGAGGGATGGTTATATGATCCAATTATATTAGCATTGTAGAGAGATTGCACTAGTGAAAGTACGGACCCTAGGCCTTGTTTCTAAGCATTGCAATACCGTTTTTGTGCCCATTTACTATTTGTTACCTTGCTATTTTTATTTATTCAGATTATAAAAATATATTTCTACCATCCATATTACAGTTTTATCACCATCTCTTCGCCGAACTAGTGCACCTATACAATTTTCCATTGTATTGGGTGTGTTGGGGACACAAGAGACTTTTATTATTTGGTTGCAGGGTTGTTTGAGAGAAACCATCTTCATCCTACGCCTCCCACGGATTGATAAACCTTAGGTCATCCACTTGAGGGAAAATTGCTACTGTCCTACAAAACTCTGCGCTTGGAGGCCCAACACGAGTCTACAAGAATAAAGTTGCGTAGTAGACATCAAGCTCTTTTCTGGCGCCGTTGCCGAGGAGGCTAGGTAAGCGACACTCACATCCCGTCAAAGAAGCTCTTTTATGGTGTCATTGCCGGGGAGGTGAGTGCTTGAAGGTATATCTTTAGATCTTGCAATTGAATCTTTTAGTTTCTTGTTTTACCACTAGTTTGGTTTATAAAAGAAAACTACATAAAAAATGGAATTGAGGTTGCATCATATTATTGATCACCTTTATAATATCTTTCTTGAAAATGATGGCTCGGAAAATTGTGCTCAATTGTTAGAAGAAGTCAATAAAATGTTTGGCACAAAATATTTGAATGATGAGCATGATTGAAATGTTGTTAGTATGAATTCTTTGAATATCCAAAATGCTAATGATGATTGCACAAGTCATGACAAAAAATGTTTCTTATAAGCATGTCAATTTTTGTGGAGTGCAAAAAGTTTGTGAAGACGTGCCTTATAGGGAAGATAGATTTTGTAAGAAGCATAAACATGATAGAACCAATTCTTTTCTCAAAGTGATAGATGAATTTGCTACAAAATTATGTTGTCTTTGTCCTATTACTTGTGAACTTTGCAATAAAGTTGGTCACCTTAATTTCCAATGCATGCTTTTTCATAATCGAGTCGTGTCCAAATATTGCAATAACTTGATCACCCTTGAACTTTATAATGAGCTTTACCTATTTTTGGGGAGTGAAGAATTGACACATAAAATAGTTGGTTTGAAGTACTCATTCTCATAGACAACATTGAAACTAAGCTAAAGAATATCTATATGTTTTGCATGGTAAATTGCAATGAGAATGCTTATATTGCCAACTATAGAAAGATGGGAAAGCCAATAGAATATAAAAGTAATACTAATTAAAGGGTAAAGATTTCCACTTTCCCTCCTATTGTCTCTCATGATGAAATAGGTGACGAGGAGGAGCTCCCTATTCAACCAATCTCATCAATAAGAAGCTTGAAAAAATTAATTAAATCCACACATGATGTGGTGAAGAAGAAAAAAGAAGAAAGAATAGAGGTAAAAAGGTATCTCTCCCAAATAATGTTGCTCCTATTATTGTTGTGCCTCGTGAAAATGAATCAAAAATAATTGTGGAAGATGATGCACTTGATGATGATATTGCTTCTATGTCTTATGGCACAATGTCCGAGAGCACTATTAGTGATGATTTTGTTATGCCTATTGCTTGTTGTGACGATTATAATTGGGAATATAATGTTACTTCTTATAATCTTGGAAATATTTTTGGCACCAACTTGGGAAATCATGATGATAGCAGTTGTTATACCGTGGGTGCTATTCATACTATTAATGATGAGAGTGATTATGTTTATGATATGCCAAGCCACAAGCTTGGGGATGCTATGTTTGAGAATTTATTTGCTGCAATTAAGGTTTGTCCCAAGTTTGGGTATGATATGCTTAATGAAGATGATCTTTTTAGTCCCCCTACTTTGAATGATCAAATTTGCTATGATGATTGCATACCTCCTATCTATGATGAGAACAAAGTTGCTACTTATGATGATTATTGTGATGATACTTATGTTATAAAAAGTAGTGATAATTATTGTCATAATTTTGAATATCCCTTTACTGAACATTACTCTCTTAATGTGGAAACAATTTTTAGTATTCAAGTTTCATATGATACTGCCAGTATTGTGAATGAGAATAAAATTGCTTATGTGGAGAATAATAAAAATACTATGCTTGTGGATCATGAAAGGGATGCTTTGTGTGATAGTTATATTGATGAATCTATTCATGATGCCACTGAAAATTATTATGAGAGAGGAACTTATGATTCATGATGCTCTCCTTATGTTTCAATTCTTATATTTTATGCGAGCATCATTGAAATCATCATGCCTAGCTAAAAGGCACTAAAGAAAAACGCTTGTTCGGAGACAACCCAACACTTTTACCTACTGTTTTTGTGTGTTCACATGATTATGCTACTGTAGTAATCATGTTTTATTGCTTTTGTTTCAATAAAGTGCAAGTAAATCCTTTGGGATACTGTGGAATAGTTGACTTGAATCTATGCAAAAACAGAAACTTTTGCGCTCATTCAAGAAACTTTCAAAATTCACTAGAACGTGATTTTGATCTGAAGTTTTTATAGGTGATAGATATACAAATTCCCGACGTTGTCCTAATTTTTTAGAATTTTTTGAGTAGAAAAAGTATGGTTGGAGTACAGATTACTACACACTGTTCTGTTTTTCACATATTCTGTTTTCAATGCATAGTTTGCTTGTTTCCTAGTTTCTATGGCTTATATTTCTCAATATAAATTGTGGAAATGATATGCTACAATAGGCATTGTGTAGAAACAATTATGAATCTTGTCTTTGACAGTACCAAAGTGAAATGGTTTGCTCTTTATCATACTAACCTATCTCACGAAGTTTCGTTAAGTTTTGTGTGATTTAAGTTTTCAAGTTTTGGATGAGATGTCAATATGAGGAGAATAAGGAGTGACAAGATCCTAAGCTTGGGGATGCCCAAGGCAACCCAAGTTAATATCCAAGGAAGATCCAAGCAACTAAGCTTGGGGATGCCCCGGAAGGCATCCCCTCTGTCGGCGTTCCGGGAACGGGGGTCCCCAGACATGCGTGCCTGCGGCCCACAGCGTGGCTAAGCAGCAGGCCGTACGGCCCATCTTCATCAACAAGGCATCCAAGACCCTCGCGAGGGTCCAAGCCTCGTGAGGGGGACGACGCAAGACCTCCACTGGAGTGGCCTAGCCAGGCAGGCTCACGAGGAGAGGAGAACACCTCAACCTCAGGAGGATGTTCTTCCCTTGTACTGTTCATCATCAGCCCGAGAGGCAATCCACCACCACCACACTGGAGTAGGGTATTACACCACATTGGTGGCCCAAACCAGTATAAACCCCGTGTCTTTCTGTGTTGTGAGTTCGTCGTGTTCGTCCGCAAGATCTTAGCGAGCTAGAGCGTAGATCTGTAGGAGAGAAAGACTTCGCACGCACCCCAGTGTTTGAAGCTTAAGGCTTTGCCGGAACCCCACATCCGACATTTGGGGCGCCAGGTAGGGGTGCGCCGTAGTTTCCCCTTCCGTCAGTTCGTTGCTCCATCGCTCCGTCGCTTCCATGGAGGACGCTCGCCGTGCTCAAGCTGAGCGTCGGGCTGCCCTCTCCGCCCGCGTCGCTCAGACGGCTCCCGTAGGCGGGTCACCTCGTCCCTCTCCGTCTCCCGCCGCCAACGCTGCCACCCGCCCGGCGGGGAACGAGTAGCAGGCGTCCTCGCTGCATCCTTCGGTGCGGCAGGACGGCCGCACCGCTACTCCATCACTCACCCCTGCTGGTTCTTCGTCTGACGCGCACCGCGCTCCCATGGAGGCACGGGCCGCTCATCGTGGCGAAACGAGCTCTGCGTTACTGCCCTGTCGACGACCTCTATGAGGAGTGGCTCGACCACGTCGCCGAGCTCGTCCGCGCCGTAGGGGGCTCTCCGGCGCCGTCCCAGTCTCTGCCTCCCCCTCAACCAGCCACGGGCGACGGGGCCCATGGCATGCCTCCACCGCCTCAACCCCAAGATGGTTCCTTGGCACCAAGGCGCGCGCCTCCGCGGCGTGATCTGCCGCGCCCGGCGCCCGTGCGTGAAGAAAGAAGCTGCCAAGAAATCCCGCGGCCACGAGAAGCTGCACCGGCGCTCCCTGCACAACCTCGTCAAGACCGCGTGCCGCCTGCGGTGGCGCAGCATGGACCTCGCCAAGATCAAGCTCCGCCTCAGAAGCGGGCCCCGGCGACCACGGCCGGCTGCCGCGCCTTCACCCCCAAACTGTGTAGCGTCGCCTGGCCAGGCAAGTTCAAGCCAGACCCGCCTCCTCGCTACGATGGCACTGCCGACCCCGCGTAGTTCCTACAGCTCTATGAGCTGAGCATCGAAGCGGCCAACGGTGACGAAAAAGTCATGGCAAACTGGTTTCCCATGGCTCTCAAGGATGGGCCCCGCTCCTGGCTCCTGAACCTGCAGCATGGCTCGATCTCCTCTTGGGACGAGATGCGCGACCGCTTTGTCGCCAACTTCCAGGGCACTCGCGACCGCCCACCGGCCGCGGGCGATCTACCCCGCATCAAGCAACAGCCAGGAGAAACCCTCCAGAAGTACATCTAGCGCTTCAACAACACCCGCCTCAAGATCCCAAAGGTCACGGACGAAGCCATCATCTCCGCGTTCTCAGACGGTGTCCGTGACGTCAAGATGAAGGAAGAGTTGGCTATCCACGAGGAGCTTTGCACATCTCAGGAGCTGTTCAACCTGGCGACCAAGTGCCCAAGAGCTGAGGGGCACCTCTCTCTCCTTGAGCTACCAGCTGCATGAGTGGAGGAGAAGAAGGCCAAGGCCAAGGACGTGAAGTGCAAAGAGGCAGTAGTGCTCGCAGCGGAGTCCGACACCAAGTGAGGCAGAGATCAACCTGAGTCGTCCAAGAACGGCCGACCGTTCTGCGCCTTCCACAACCTGAACACCCACAACACCAGCGACTGCCAAGAGCTCAGAGCCATACGGGAAGGAAGATATGGTCGACGCCCTGAGCGCAATGACCGGGGCTACGGCCGTGGAGGAGGACGCGGAGGCGGACGCTGGGACGACCGTGGCCCACGCCAGGAGTGTCGCGACCAGCCTCGTGAGGACCGTTGGTAGGACCAACCTCGCGAGGGCGCCTGGAGGAACCTGCCTCGTGAGGATCGCCACCAGGGCAATGCCGGTCTTCCCCCGTTGCCGCCACCAAGAAGGAACGACGACCACCACTAGGACGAGGGGGCTGGGGGCTTCCAGGAGCCGCGTGCGATCGCTTGCATCTTGGGCGGCGCTCAGGCCCCAGCCTCTCATCCCATCTTCAAATAGTTCGCTCGCGAGGTGAACGCGGTTGAGGGAGTCCTGGATTAGGGGGTGTCCGGATGGCCGGACTATAGCCTTTGGTCGGACTCCTGGTCTATGAAGATACAAGATTGAAGACTTCGTCCCGTGTCTGGATGGGACTTTCTTGGCATGGAAGGTAAGCTTGGCGATACGGATATGTAGATCTCCTCCCATTTGTAACTGACTCTATGTAACCCTAACCCTCTCCGGTGTCTATATAAACCGGAGGGTTTTAGTCCGTAGGACGAACAACAATCATACCATAGGCTAGCTTCTAGGGTTTAGCCTCTCGATCTCGTGGTAGATCTACTCTTGTACTACCCATATCATCAATATTAATCAAGCAGGAGTAGGGTTTTACCTCCATCGAGAGGGCCCGAACCTGGGTAAAAACATCGTGTCCCTTGTCTCCTGTTACCATCCGGCTAGTCGCACAGTTCGGGACCTCCTACCCGAGATCCGCCGGTTTTGACACCGACATTGGTGCTTTCATTGAGAGTTTCTCTGTGTCGTCATCTTTAGGCCCGATGGCTCCTCCGATCATCAACAACGATGCGGTCCGTGGTGAGACTTTTCTCCCCGGACAGATCTTCGTATTCGGCGGCTTTGCTTTGAGGGCCAATTAAGCAGCCATCCGGAGCAGATCGAAGCTACGCCCCGCCATCGTGTCAGATTTGGAAGTTTGAACTACATGGCCGACGTCGCGGAGACTTGATCTTCGACGGATTCGAGCCACAGCAAGCGCCAGCCTTGTCACAATGGGCATGATCTAGCTCTTGCCGCCCGAGCGATTGCCACGAGGCCGCACCAGTGTCCGCTCCGACCCTCAGCTCGGAGCCGACTGCGCCAATCGAGGACGGGTGGCTGGACACCGCCTCGGGGGCTGCAATCTCTACGGTGATCGAGCCGAACACCAGCCTTGTCCTTTGCGAAGCTTGTGACTCCAAGGTGCCGGACTCCCCTCCGGACTCCGAACCTTCCGCGCCCCTGCCAATCGAATCCGATTGGGCGCCGATCATGGAGTTCACCGCCGCGGACATCTTTTCAAAGACTTCGCCTTGCGCGACATTCTGAATTCACTAAAGTCTCTCTCTTTATCAGGAGAGCCCTGGCCGGACTATGGTCAGCAAGGTTGGGATGCGGACGACGAAGAAATTCAAACCCCACCCACCACCCACTTCGTAGCCACTGTCGATGATTTAACCGACATGCTCGACTTCGACTCCGAAGACATCGACGGTATGGACGACGATGCAGAGGCGACCAAGAACCAGCGCCTACAGGCACCGGAAGGCCACCTAAAGATGACATATACATGGTGGACACCCCAAAAGAAGGGAGCGGCGATAGAACAACGGAGGTTGACCCCTCCAAGAAGCGGCCTAAGCGCCGGCGTCAGCGGCGCCGCTCTAAATCCTGCCAAATCAAAAATGGTGATTCTGGCACGGGAGACAATAACACCGGACAAAGGTCAAGACAACCCCTCCAGCAGGATTCAGCGCGGGAGAATGGAGAAACCAGCCCTCATGAGAGAGCGGCAGATAGAGAGGTAGAGGGCGATAATTACATGCCTCCCTCCGAAGGCGAGGCAAGCCTCGGCGGCAGCAATTTGTCGTGCCTGAGGATCCCGTCGAACAATAGCGTTTTAAACGCAGGCTTATGGCCACGGCGAGCAGTCTCAAGAAAAAACAGCAACAACTTAGAGCTGACCAAGACTTGCGAGCCGACAGATGGACTGAAGTCCTTGCGGCCGAAGAGTACGAACTCGAACGCCCCTCCAAGAGCTACCCAAAGCGCAGGCTGCTACCCCGATTAGAGGAGGAAGCACGTAGACCTACATCACCAGCGCATGACGCGGCCGACCGGCCACCTCGTGGCCGCGACAGAGAGGCCTCTCGGCCCTCCACTCAAGCCGCACCCCGGCGTCGCTCAAAGAATACCAAGGCACGGGGAAATGCGCCAGACCTGCAAGATATATTGGAGGACAAGGCAAGGCAAACAAGATCGATCTATGGATCGTGTGGGCGCCCCACGACACGTGGCATTTACAACCGTCATGCCGGATATGGTAAATCCGGCCGGGCCGAACACAGTAGACAAAGCTCGTTTGAGCTACGTCGTGATATAGCCCAATACAGAGGCGCCGCACACCCACTATGCTTCACAGATGAAGTAATGGATCATCAAATCCCCGAGGGTTTCAAACCCGTAAACATCGAATCATACGATGGCACAACATATCATGCGGTATGGATCGAGGATTATCTCCTTCATATCCACATGGCCCGCGGTGATGATCTACACGCCATCAAATACCTCCCACTCAAGCTTAAAGGACCAGCTTGGCATTGGCTTAACAGCTTGCCAGCATAATCAATTGGTTGTTGGGAGGACACGGAAGCCGCATTCCTCGACAATTTCGTGGCACCTATGTGCGACCACCGACGCCGATGACCTAAGCCACATAATTCAGCAGCGGAGGAATCGGCCGGACAATTCTCGACACGATTCCTAACCAAGAAAAATCAAATAGTCGATTGTCCTGGACGCAGAGGCCCTTGCAGCCTTCAAACATAACATCCATGATGAGTGGCTTGCCCGGCACCTATGACAGAAAAGCGAAATCCATGGCAGCCCTCACAACACTCATGACCCGCTTTTGCGCAGGAGAAGACAGCTGGCTAGCTCGTAGTAATAACATGACCAAGATCCCTGGTAATTCGGATACCAAGGACATCAATGGCAGGTCGCGTCGCAGCAAGCACAAGCGCCGCATTAACGGTGACAATGCTGAGGATATGATAGTTAATGCCGGATTCAGAGGCTCTAAACCCGGTCAGCGGAAAAATCCATTTAAAAGAAATACTCCGGGCCCGTCCAGTTTGGACCGAATACTCGATCGCTCGTGCCAGATACATGGCACCCCCGAAAAACCAGCCAATCACACCAACATGGATTGTTGGGTGTTCAAGCAGGCAGGAAAGTTAAATGCCGAAAACAGAGACAAGGGGCTACATAGCGATGACGAAGAGGAGCCCCGGCCGCCGAACAATAGGGGACAGAAGGGCTTCCCCCCACAAGTGCGGATGGTGAACATGATATACGCAACCCACATACCCAAAAGGGAGCGGAAGCATGCACTCAGGGACGTATATGCGTTGGAGCCAGTCGCCCCAAAGTTCAACCCATGGTCCTCCGCCCGATAACTTTTGATCGAAGGACCACCCACTAGCATCCGCCATGGCGGATTCACCGCATTGGTTCTAGACCCAATCATTGTGGATTTCACCTCACTAGAGTCCTTATGGATGGCGGCAACAGAACCTGCTTTACCGGGATACAGTCGAAAAATGGGCATAGATCCCTCAAGGATTAAACCCACAAAGACGACCTTTAAAGGCGTCATACCAGGTGTAGAGGCCAACTGTACAGTCTCAGTTACACTTGAGGTGGTCTTCGGATCCCCGGATAATTTCCGAAGCGAGGAGTTAATCTTCGACATAGTCCCGTTCCGTAGTGGCTATCACGCACTGCTCAAACGAACCGCATTTGCGAAGTTCAATGCGGTGCCGCACTATGCATACCTCAAGCTCAAGATGCCACGCCCTCGAGGAGTCATTACGGTCAATGGAAACACCGAACGCTCTCTCCGAACGGAGGAGCATACGGCGGCCCTCGCGGTGGAAGTACAAAGTAGCCTCTCAAGGCAATTCTCCAGTCCGGCTATTAAACGTCCAGACACCGTCAAGCGTGCCCGAAGTAGAGGCAGTTCCGAGCAAGCGTAGCAATGCGGCCCCAACCCCAGCCCTCACGAAATCGCGAAACCAGTACTATGCGTACATAACTACGCTCTGGAAATACCATGGGCATGGGGAGAGGGGCACGACCATGGCATGCCCAAAATGCGGCTCAACCGCACTAGGGGCTCCCGATTTTGTCATTCTTTTTCTTACTTTCAGGACTCCACTCTACGGAAGGCCTGTCCGGCAAGATAATCGCCAACACACGATGCAACAGGGGCAGAAAGCTACGTCGAGTGTCCAGGTGGTCTCTATAACGAGCAGTATACTTGTTTCACATATCATCCCGCAGCTTGCCCCTGGAGGGGGACATGTCAAATAGTCCCATCTCTTGCTTATCGCACTATTTGTATCATCCTGCTTTTACCGCAGCCTTTTCGAATAAACAATACATAGCTTTTGTCTATTATTGCATTCCCTCTTTTATCTATAGATGTTCATTAATGACATGTTGCACCCGTACACTTTGGTACGGCCAAATACACTAGGGGCTTAAGTACCCCAACATACGGTGTGATAAGTCCGAACACTTTCACAAGTGCGGCACCCCGAACTTATAGCATTATATGCATCGGCTCCGAATCATGTCTTGGGTCAATAGTTGGGTTTGCCCGGCTCCCATGTTTTGGTACCTTATGTTCCGTTATATCGGCTAAGGTAGCTCTGGGAGAACCACTACGATTGTGCCCGGTTGAGCTGGGCTAAGCACCTCAAAGGAGAAAGCTAAAACTGACCGTCATGATAGGGGCGAGAGCTGGTCGCTGTTCGAGAGGTTTTCGAGTCCCTAAAGACTTATGCCGCTTAGAGCGAGGAGTCGGCTTTGTCTGGCCTAGGCGTGAATAGCGCCCCGAACTCGGTCTTCCGAATACTAGGGGCTTCGCCAAAATTTGAAATTATAGAATTCTATGGCTAACTGAGTGTGTTCAAGCATTATAGTCCGATTGCCTTGTTCGTTGTGTTGAGCGCCTCCCTCGAAGGACCCAAGAATGGGAAAAAGAGCGCTCAAGTTTATCCCGAACACTCCAAAGACTTTCATGACATGGGGGCAGAAGCCGACGACTCGCCATCTCTCAATTTTAATAAACGGCCGCACAGAAGGTAATATTTTAAATTCAAAAGCGTTGCTTAGCGCATATGAACAAGTTTTCAGCGTACAGGATCACAAATGCGAGTTTACTAAAAAATTACATCTTTGGAGCACTCATCCGCTATAAGGCGGGCACCCTTCAGGACGCCCTCATAATACATCTTGGGCTTGCGATGCTCCTTCCCCGGCGGTGGTCCGTCCGTAACAAGCTTATCAGCGTCCATCTTGCCCCAGTGCACTTTAGCACGGGCAAGGGCACGGGCACCTTCGATGCATACGGAGCGCTTGATGACTTCAAGCCATGGACAGGCATCCACCAGCCCGAAGTAGCTCCCAGGCATGGCTTCCTCAGGCCACAACCGGACTACGAGACCCTTCATGGCCTGTTCGGCCACCTTATGGAGCTCGACCAGCTGCTTCAGCTGGTCGCTCAAGGGCACCGGGTGTCCGACCTCGGATATCTTGAGACCAGAACACCTTCTCCGTCGAGCTCCCCTCTTTGGCTCGGTAGAATGCGGCAGCGTCGGACACACTCCGGCGAAGATCTGCGAATGCTCCTTGAGAGCTCTGGACTCGGGTAAGTAACAAGTAATTCACTTTCACGTGCTTGCTTTGCATAAAGAATGCCTTACCCGCTGCTATCTTCTTCATCACCTCAATTTCCTGGCGGGCTTTTTGGGCTTCGGCCTTGGCAGATTTGGCGCTCTCAAGGGCCGAGGAGAGCTCGGACTCTCGAGTCTTTGAGTCAAGCTTCAAACTCTCGTGTCTTCCACGAGAGCCTGGAGCTCTTACCGCACCTCCACCACCCGCGCCTCCTGCTTCTCTCGCTTAGTGCGCTCCACGGCCACCTTGTCTTCGGCCTTGGACAACGCTTCCTTCAGGGTTGCCACCTCGATTGTGGCCCCTGTAATACTCACGTTGGTCCTGTCATTTTTTGCAACCACATCTTTTTTATATACTTACATAAGGTATTACTTACCTTCCTTGTCTTCGAGCTACTTCTTGGCAAGGCCGAGCTTGTTCTCGGACCGCTCGAGGCTCTGCTTCAATGCATCGACCTCTGCGATCGGTCTTGGCAGAGGTCGCCAGCAACCTACATTCCCATATTGACATACTTATGTTAGACTCCTGCGTATATCTTTTTGATCCTCAGTTCGGCTTTTCTTTCCGAACACCAAACTGAGCATCAGGGGCTACTGTCTATGCGGTAATATTTTTACATATCTTAAATACATACCACAAAGCCTGTTAGAAGGCTGGCACATGCTTCAATCAGCCCGCTCTTGGCGGACTGAACCTTCTGGATCACCACACTCATAATAGTGTGGTGCTCCTCGTCGATGGAGGCGCCGTTAAGCACCTCCAGCAGATTATCCGGTGCCTCCGGATGGACAGAGGTCACCGGCGCCGTAGGCTTGCCCTTCTTACTAGGGGGCCGCCTGCCGGATTCCGGAACCGTTGAAGGTTCCGGTGCGGTGTCCGGCCTAGGGCCGGACTTGGAGCCCTTGGGGTTTTTGTCCCCTTTGCGCCTGGAGTGTGGGAGGTCGCCTTGCGGCGCCTCCAGGACCACCACCACCAGGCTTTGACCCTTTGGGACGCCACCTCGGCATCATCCGCAGCTGGCGAGGAGAGGCGGCGGAAGTGAAGTGCTATTCACATCCGACGAACCCAGGGAACCGCTCGACGAAGCATCGAGCCCGGCCTTGGGCGGACTGCATGATTATATTCAGCGTCAGAAGATACTGTGCAACAAACGAACGCCATGAGTTATTCTGGTATCCGGATACTTACGATTTTGCCAGGGGCTTGGCCCTGGATGGCCACTCCTCTTCGCCGTTGTCGGCGTTGGTGGAGTAGTCCGGAGGAAGGGTCCTTCCCTTCTTGGAACCTCCGCCCCCCGCCCCCGGTTGGGGCGGCCTTCCTTTTCGTTCCTCCCCCCGCTGGAGGAGGAGAGGCCTCTTCTTCCTCCTCCTCGTCTTCGGGGGAGGAGTGCGCCTCGGAGTCATCATACGATGAATCCGACACCACCGGGCGCCACGTAAGGTGCCGGAACCAGTAGCCCCGTCAAGCGGGCGTCCGCTGGATCTTCGGGCAAAGGAGCCGAACAGTCGATCTGTCCGGTCTTCTTCTGCCATTCCTGTCAAAGGAACGGGAGCTTAGATCCCGCATAGAGTCAAACTATGAAAAAGAAGTATCCAGTAAAGGGTAAAATAAGCTTACTACGCTGGCTTGGCGCTTCACGTGGAATCCGCGATCCTCGATGATGGGAGGGGGAACCTCGGCGCCCTTGAATGGCACCTTCCAGGCATCCTTGTGCGTTGTGTCAAAGAGCACAGTCGAGTTTGCGTGCTTTGGCCCGGGTTGAACTCCCATAAGTTAAAAGCCTGTCGTTGACACGGGAGGATCCGGCGGATGAGCATGACCTGGACTACGTTGACGAGTTTAACCTTTTGTCCACCAGGTCTTGGACGCAGGTTTGGAGTCCGGTCCGCTCTTCCGAATTACCCCATGACAGGCCCTTCTCTTTCCAGGAGGTGAGCCGTGTGGGGATGCCAGATCGAATTGGAGGCCGCTGCCCATTCGTGGTCCACGCGGCTCGGTGACATGGAACCACCCTGAATGCCACCCCTTTATGGTCTCCACGAAGGAGCCCTCAAGCCATGTAACGTTGGACATCTTGCCCACCATGGCGCCTCCGCACTCCGCTTGCTGGTCGCCCACTACCTTCGGCTTGACATTGAAGGTCTTCAGCCATAAGCCAAAGTGGGGCTTGATGCGGAGGAAGGCCTCGCACCTGACGATAAACGCCGAGATGTTGAGGATGAAGTTCGGGCCAGATCGTGGAAATCCAGGCCGTAGTAGAACATGAGTCCCCGGACAAATGGGTGAAGTGGGAAACCTAGTCCGCGGAGGAAATGGGTGAGGAACACCACCCTCTCATGGGGCCTGGGGGTGGTGATGAGCTGCCCCTTGTCTGGGAGCCGGTGCGCGATGTCGTTAGACAAGTATTCGGCCTCCCTCAGCTTCTTGATGTGTACCTCCGCGACGGAGGAGGCCATCCACTTGCCTCCCGCTCCGGACATGGCTGAAGAAGGTTGAGGTGGGATGTGCGGACTTGGGCGCTGGAGCTCGAGTCTTGTGAAAATGGATAAGCAAAGGAGGAAGAAGGCGTAGATGAGAAAGGTGGATCCTTATCCCCTTATATGGTCGGACGAAACTATGTGCCCCCACCAGCCTGGTAAAACTCGCTTATCTCCCAAGCGCCGTAAATTAATGGCGCAGTTGGGTTACCCACGCCCGTATTGATGAGAATCCCGGAATAAGGGGACACGATCTCTGCTTCGACAAGACGTGCCAAGGAAACCGCCTCACTAAGTGCGCTGAGGTGGGACAGTAAAAACGAATAAAGGCTTGGTCGTGGTGTGATGTCACACTGCAGAATACGTGAGCAGATTGGATTTGTGTAAATATTATTCTCTCTACGGTGGTATGTGGAACTTATTTTGCAGAGCCGGACACTATCCTTGTGTTCAAAATCTTCTATGAAGTATTCGGAGGAGGAACCCGCCTTGCAATGCCGAAGACAATCTGCGCGCCGGACTCGTCGTCATTGAAGCCTGGTTCAGGGGCTACTGAGGGAGTAATAGATTAGGGGGTGTCCGGATGGCCGGACTATAGACTTTGGCCGGACTCCTGGACTATGAAGATACAAGATTGAGGACTTCGTCCCGTGTCCGGATGGCACTTTCCTTGGCGTGGAAGGCAAGCTTGGCAATACGGATATGTAGATGTCCTCCCATTTGTAACCGACTCTATGTAACCCTAACCCTCTCTGCTGTCTCTATAAACTGGAGGGTTTTAGTCTGTAGGAAGAACAACAATCATACCATAGGCTAGCTTCTAGGGTTTAGCCTCTCTGATCTCGTGGTAGATCTACTCTTGTACTACCCATATCATCAATATTAATCAAGCAGGAGTAGGGTTTTACCTCCATCGAGAGGGCCCGAACCTGGGTAAAAACATTGTGTCCCTTGTCTCCTGTTACCATCCGCCTAGACGCACAGTTCGGGACCCCCTACCCGAGATCCGCCGGTTTTGACACCGACAGCGGTGCTCCCCAAGCTCGAGGCCACACACTCGCTCAGGTGGTCCCAATGTGCCATCACCTTCAACTCGGCAGACCAGCTCAAGTGCGCAGCCACTGCTGGTGCACTCCCTATGTTGTGCTCCCGAGTCATCAGCAATGTGCAAGTCACCAAGACTCTCATCGACGGCGGCGCAGGGCTCAACATCCTATCCGTCGACACGTTCGACAACCTCCAAGTGCCCTATGAGCAGCTCCAGCCAACCAAGCCTTTCTCAGGAGTGACTGACGGTTCCACCACACCGATAGGGCAAGTCCGCCTGCCTGTCACCTTCGGGGAGCGCAAGAACTACCACACCGAGCTCATCGACTTTGACGTCGCGCACATCCGCCTGCCGTACAATGCCATCCTCAAGTATCCAGCCCTGGCCAAGTTCAGGGCAGCCACTCACCACGGCTACAACGTTCTCAAGATGCCAGGAAGCGGGGGAATTATCACGGTCCCATGTGAAGAGAGGGATGTGGTGTGCTCCCTTGAGCACGCCTTTCAAGCCGCAGCAATCGACAACCCTGACAACAGAAGTGAAGGCCCTCCAGAGACCATCCCCAAGAAGAAGCTGTCGCGCCGCGCGGGACCCCAAGAATATGGCGTCGCGTCAGGAGCCTTGTCAGGATCAGCGCCCGCTCCAGGGGCGCCTCCCTCCACCGCATAGGAAAGCGCGCCCGGCACCCTCCTCAGGCAGGACTCGGGGGCTCTCTCCTGGAGAGCCTCAGACCTTGCCAACCTCACAAGGGAGGCGGTTGGGCACCACTTGAAAGCATGCTTCACGACACACTTTCCTCAGGAGAGCACAGGGCAAGGAGTGCCCAACACCCAGGAGTTCATCACCAAGACCACCCAGGAACTGCAAGAAGCAAGAGCCATGCGCGGCCACAACCGCTCACAAGGCGCAGCTCCCCATCCAGGCGAGGATGCCGGGCTGCGTGTCTGCATCGACGTCCCATGGCTCAATAGGGTCGCATCTCAGGAGCGCTTCTGGCCATCACGTGTGGGCCGCTGTGAGGGCCCACCACACAGCTACGTTTGCATGCCCTTCGGCTTGCCGAGCATGGCATCGGCCTATCGGCGCAACATGCGGCAAGTCCTGGCAGCTCAGGAGGCCAGGTTCCACGCCGTTCTGGAGGAGATGGAGACGGTTTTCAGGGAACCTCCTGAGCCCCCAGAGCCTCCCGAGGCTCAGGGTCCCGGTGGCTCATGAGGATCCATTCCTTCAACGCATGGTTTCAGCTGCACCAACTCTACTTCGTCTACAGAACCAGGTGACATCTTCCAAGTTCGTTTAAGCTGGGAGCGCCCCTCGGGCTGCATTATTCCTAGGCCACATGGGTCCGTCCGTGTGGCATGTATCCCTTTTGCTTAAGTCTTTAGCTTACCTTGCTGGGGGCTCCCCTTGGGCTGCATCATCCCTAAGCCGCTCGGGCCAGACCCAATGGCATGTATCTTCCTGCATTTATCTAAGTCGATCTGCTCCTTATGCTTAACCTGCTGACGGCTATCGCCTGCTTGGTTGCCGCCCGCCATGGGCCTGTTTATCCCATGCAACCCGCTTGGACGTTAAAGGGGGGGCTCCTGAGCATCACGACTCAGGAGCTCTTACTGGCTCTCCAGCCCTCACCCCCTGGCCTTGACCAGGCATCGCGACCTGGCATACCAGCGGCGGCTGAGCTCGCTCGAGGGCTGGGACCTGAGGACGTAGAGTGCTTGCATCTAACCGCCTTGCAGGAACATACAGTCACCAAGACTCAAGACCATGCGCAACCCGGCTTGAGGTAGGGCCTCGTGAGTCCCGCGCTGGCTCACGAGTGCCCAGATACACCTCGCAGCCCTGCCGTGCAAGCCACGTGTCAGGGCGGGGTTGTACACGACCCGGGGGCTCCTCCCGGAGGGGGGGGGCATCCCACGCCCAAGTGGAAGCACCATGCTCCACACTGCCTGACGACACTACCGAGGAGCGGCTATGACCGTGCACAAGCGGAAGCACTATGCTCCGCGCTGGTGATAAACAACTGAGGGCGACCCCACGGTCGTGCCAACCTCAGGGAGCCTAGAGCTCAGTGCCCAGCCTTACCGCAACGCCTCCCCTCGGGAAAGCTGTGCATGGGGGCTGGGCACGGGGCCACGCTGGTCACGCCTAAGCCAAGACGCCACCTTACCAGTCCCCGGACACTGGCATCACAAGGCCCCTCCCGAGGCCGCGGCGAGGGCAGGGATGGAACTTGGTTGCTCGTCAGGGGGGACTCCTGAGCATCGCGACTCAGGAGCCTAACTGGTCACGTAGCCCCTCACTCCTTGGTCCGTCCTAGTCTCCGGTCGGCCCAATGGCGGTTGAGGTCTGCGCGGGGCTGGGCTCTGCCGATGTAGAACATTAATCTACCCCCACAAACTCTCCCTATATGTTGTTTGCGCGTCAAGGGGGACTCCTGAGCATCGCGACTCAGGAGCCTAATTGGTCATGTAGCCCCTCACTCCTTGGTCCATTCTGGTCTCCGGCCGGCCCAATGGCGGTTGAGGTATCTTGTGAGGCCGGGCTCACGCCAAACCTGAGCATAAAGCAAATAGGAAGGAAATCACAAAATCTCGAATCAAATATTACAAGCACATTGTTTTCACAATACCAAATGAAAAGTCTAAACACCTCCACGAGGCCTGATACATGTTGCAGAAATGAAGCGGGAAGCGTCGCCATCGCCTGCGGAAGGCGCTCCCTCGTGAGCGGTTTTGTCTTCACCACCAGCCACAAGATCGACGACGCCGGACAGAGGAGCGGAGACGAAGCCGCGGAACCTCCTCAGCAAGGCCCTCACTTGATCCCGCACAGCCGCGACAGCTGCCTCGTATTGATCTTCAGCCACAGGCTCTAGAAGCTCATCAAGGCGAGCATTGGGGTCACAGAGGTGCAGATGGCTTAAGACGCGAGTCAGTGCAGCTGAAGACAAGACGCGAGCTTCTGCCTCTGCCATGGGACCGAGGCCGTCAATGACCTCCTCAAGCGCCTTCACCATGAGAGGAAGCAGCTGGGCGGGGCCGTCCTCGTCGGTGTTCAGCGGCTTCTCCAGGCCGTGCTCGTAGAGTGTCTTCAGCGCCTAGCGTGACCTCTTCTCAAGATCAGCGAAGGCCACGCGGTCTTCGGCCAAGACTCGCGCCTTGGCATCAAGGTCGGCCTCCCTCGTCCCCATCTTCCACTCCAACTCTTCCAACCGGTTCCGCTCGGCTGCCTGCTTCTTCCCCAGCTCCGCCAGCTCAGCATCACGGTTCTTGACGGCTTCCTCCCGGGCTTTCATCTCTGAAAGTGCGTTATATCGACTAGAGGGGGGTGAATAGGCGATTTTTATGAATTCTTCACTGAGGAATTTGCTAGTGAGGAAATTCCTTAGCAAAGAACTACTTGCAGCGGAATAAGTACTCAGAAGTAAACATAACAGAAGACAAGCAAAGTCATCATGATGAAATGAAGACAAGCACAGAGTACAGAAAGTGTAATCACAGGATAACACAGGATGAAGACAAACAGACTGAAGAAATTGAACTGAGGAAATTGAGAAAGTCTTCAATCAAAGTCTTCAAACACAGATATGCCAAGCACACAACACAATACTGAGGAAATGAAAGAGTTGAGGAAATAGAACTAGTTGGCTTGGTGAAGACAATGATTTGGTAGACCAGTTCCAACTGTTGTCTCAGTTGTACATCTGGTTGGAGCCGCTAGGTATTTAAACCTGAGGACACACAGTCCCAGACACACAGTCCTCATCGTATTCTCCTTGAACTAAGGTCACACAGACATCGTCCAATCACTCGTGGTAAGTCTTCAGGTGACTTCCGAACCTTCACAAACTCGGTCACCCGGCGGTCCACAATTCCTCTTGTATGCTCTAGACCATGACGCCTAACCGTCTGGAAGAAGCACAGTCTTCAAAGATAACAAGCGTCGGATCCACGCCAGATCAATCTCTTCAGTGATGCTCAATCACTTTCGGTTTGTAGGTGTTTGGGTTAGGGTTTTCCTCACTCGATGATTTTCGCTCAAAGTCCTCGGAGGATGGGATGCTCTCAAATGACAAGTGTCAGTTTCTCTCGGAGCAGCCAACCAGCTAGTGGTTGTAGGGGGAGGCTATTTATAGCCTAGGGAGCAGCCCAACATGATAAGACATAAATGCCCTTCAATGATATGACTGTTAGGTGGATAAGATATTTTGGACAGCTGGCGCGTAGCACAACAACGGTCGGAAATTTGAGGTACAAATTCCTCAGGGTTATCATGTTCCTCACAGTGTAGGCAATCCGCACTGGCGAATTCCTAACTCCTCAGTCAGAACAAATTCCTCAATGACCAGAAGAACTTCGTCTCTGTCACTAAAGAAATTGACTGAACTGTATGAGATTTCCAATGGCTTCACTTGAAGGGATTGGTAGGTGTAGGATTTTGAGTTGAGCATCGCATGGAAATTTTTCCCTAGTATTTCCTCGACCCCATTTAACAGTACGGTGTTTCCTATGACTCAAGAAAGAGAAAATGAAACTACGAAAACAAAAGTCGTCACGCTTCATGTTCCTCGAATGAATACCAAGTCTTCAAGGTTACACCAATTTCTTCACTTTCAAAGTCTTCAGAATACCAAAGTCTTCAGTCGAAGAACTTCATTTTTAGGGGTCGACTTTCTCTGTAAATATCAAAATCCTCATAGACTTATAGACATGTGTACACTCATAAACGCATTAGTCCCTTAACCTATAAGTCTTCAATACACCAAAATCACTAAGGGGCACTAGATGCACTTACAATCTCCCCATTTTTGGTGATTGATGACAATATAGGTTAAGTTTTCAACGGGGATAAACATATGAAGTGTAAATACTGATATTGAGGAATTTGATTGCAAGGTATAGAAGAACTCCCCCTGAAGATGTGCATAGTGAGGAATTTGCTTTTGAAGCAATGCACACTTGAAGAGTTGAATCATGGAGATCCCCCCCTATATCTTGTAATTCATACACGCATTTGACATATAATATGAAGAATTTGAAATGCATGATGAAATATGGTGACTGATGAATTTCAGCATGTGTGCAATAATATTAACGAGGAATAAGCATGGAGAATGACGCATCAAAAGTATTAGAGCACCATCGGGTTTAAGTTTACAACTTGATCCAATAAAGTTTCAGAAGAACGAGAGTTGTAACTTAGCAAAAAACGCCCATATAATAGACCCGCTTGAAGACTAACTCAAATTTCTCCCCTTTGTCATCGAATGACCAAAAGGATCGAAAATGAGGACTAACGCCCCTGAAGAATATCAAGTCGATGAAGGAGCGCCAGCATTGTCGGGGTCGTTTGTCGTAGTAGGGCCTGCCGCAATGTCGTCCAAGTCTTCATGTTCATCAGTGTCACGTGATGAAGAATAGGAGCTGGCCACCAAGGAAGGAACCCTGACCTTCTTGTATTTCTTCGGTGGAGGTGCAGACCAGTCAAATTCTTCCTTGAGACCCATTTTCTTCAGATCTTCTTCACTGTAGACATGAGACAAAATAGCCCAGGTATGGTTGAAGGTTTCATGGAGGTAGTACTGTTTTTTCTTCACCGCATTATGGGTTGAGGTCATGTTGTGAAGAATTGAACCAAACTGACGCTTGACCCATTTATGATTGCGATCAACCTTCTGATGAAGACTGAGGAGAAGCTCACGATCAGTCATCACCCTGGGTGCTGTGGCTTGAGGATTTTGCTTGGTAGTATTGGCGGCAGAGTCATGTGTGGCAGAGTCGTCATTAGTTGAGTAGGATGCAGCCTTGCGAAATTGACCATCCAATGGACGAATGCCTTCATCTATAACAGCAGCGGCCTTGCCTTTGTCATCAGCTGAGGAAAATGTCCGTTTGAGGACTTCAATTGGAGGCAAGTAGCTGCAGTGGTTCAGAGTGTCAGCTTTGTAGTTGAGTGAAGACCTTGTTCTGATGAATCTCATAATCCAAGGTGCATAAGGCTTCAGCTCAAAAGGTGACATAGAGACATTGGCCAGAGTCCTCATGAAGAAATCATGGAACTTGACAGGAACGCCATGAGTGATGTTGAAAAGCAGATTCTTCATGATGCCAATGACCTCTTCTTCATTTGAGTCGTGGCCCTTGATTGGACTCAATGTCTTCATCAAAATGGGATAGACAGTCCGAGGCACATACAGTAGCTCCTTGACGAGGAATTTGGTTCGTGGGACCTGCCCTGGCTTCAAAGGCTTCATCAGAACTTGCATGTAGTGATTTGTGAGCTCAGGTTCACTGTAGACGCAACGAGCACCTTCAAGGGGAGGACTGAGTGGTAGGGCAAGAAGCAATTCAGTAGCTGGTGCCTTGTAGTGAGTGTTTTCTGACATCCAGTCCAGCACCCATGAGTTCACATCTTCAGAATCTCCTGTGCTGTGCATCCTCGCATAGAATTGCAGAATGAGTTCTTCATTTTAATCACATATGTCAGTGCAGAAATTTAACAGCCCAGCATCATGTAGAACACTGAGGACTGGCTCGAAGCACGGCAGAGATTCCATGTCCACGTGAGGAATGTGTGCATGATCGAAGACTTTGTCTTTGTTGAACAGCACTGAGGAATAGAAATTGGCCTGGCTGGCCGTCCAGAAACGCCATTTCCTTATGCGAGCAGAGTCATAGGGGTTGTAGTCAGTGAAGAATACATGCTCGCCGAAGAAATCTCCAGCCTTGAACTTTTGCTTGCGTGAGATGGATCCTTTGGCTTGGGTAGAGGAGTGTCAGTGAGTTGCATCACAACCTCAGGAATCGCAATCTCAGGATCTTCAGGCTGAGGAATTTTTGGTTCCTCTTCAAAGGGCGATCTGCGTGTTCAGTGATCAAGAATAAAGAGCTTTCTTCAAAGACTAGCGGCTGGAATTTCTTCACGTACATATGGGGTGGGGTGAGTTTCTTCATAGCCCATTTGAACGGTTGGTGCAGGGGACTGGGGTATTTGTTGTAGCGATGTGAAGAGTGGATAATTGGGGTGCTGACTTTCCCAAAAGTCATCATTCATCACTGGCGTAGTACTCCCAATATCCACGTCTTCATCTTCCATTTCTTCAACAACAGCCTCTTCAGCTGTGAACTGAGGCATTGGCGAGGAAACAACTGGTGTTGAAGGGATCTCATCCACTTCAATTTCTTTATCAATCTGCTCTGACGAAGTAGCAGAATGATTTTCTTCATCAGATCCGCTAGGGATCACATATTCTTCATAAAAAGGTACAATTTCCTTTGATGGCATGGTTGATATTGGAACAACATCAATGTGATTAGCAAATTAATTTGTCATAGGCTTCATTTTATTCGGAGCTGAAGAATCTGAAGCAGCTGATGCTTTCCTTTTCTTCACAGCTGCTCGCTCTGCAGCCTTGGTCTTCTTCAATCTGATGCATATGGAAGGATTGGAGTTGGTGTAGGCGCAGGAGGAGCAGAGGAATCTGGTTGATTTTCTTCAGGCGCAATAGATGCAGTTGCCCTGACTTCTTCATTTTCTTCAGGCGCACCACTAGTGGATGCCCTGGCAGTTTCTTCAGCGGCTGGAATGGAGTCATCAGCCCTGGAACTAACATTTTCTTGATGGTCTGAAAGTCATCGGTAGTCTTGGCATGTTCTTCGGGCTTTTGAGCGAGAGGCTTCAACTGAGGAATTTCCTGTTGCGTTGGGGCTGCAACATTGGAGGTGAACTTCTCAGTCAGTTTAACAAACCTGACTTTGGCTCCTTGCCAATCAGCATAGTAGGCATTGAAGTTAGCGCTGAGGGATTTGATTTCAGACTGGATTTTTATAAGTTCATTAGTTGTCATAGAGACAATGTTGGTCTTCAGAAACTTCTCCTTCTTGTACTGTGCCTTCTTGATCTACCTGGCCTTCTCATATTTCCATTTCTCTTCTTGGATGAAATGAGTCAGCATGTGATTTTGACCAGGAGTGAGCTTGAAATCAGGCATAGGAGTGTTTGGGTCCTTGTGCCAGAGATCAATATAATCGAGGATCAACTTAGGATCCAAAAGCAGTGGCACATTTGTGCCTTTGGCTCTTGCGGCCCTGACTTGCCTGCCTCTGATGATCTCAGCAAGTTCTTCATCATCAGCTTCATCTTCTTCAGACGACACTTGGAAGGCAACCTGCTTCTTTTGAGGACTAGGGTGAGGACCTCGTCCAGCAGTGGCCTTTGTCTTCAGCAGAGAAGGACCCGTTGAGGAATTGGGTGCAGCTGAGGAACTAGCTGAGACACCTGAGGCAATGGAGATGCCTTCCGTCCTTTGGCACATGGCCAGATGCACAGGTGCTGAGGACTTTGTCAGAATAGCTGAGGACTTTGGAGAAGCTGAGGATTTTAGAGGAGCAGGAGCAGCATGAGGAATTGGCCTTGAGGACTTTGAAGATTCTGGCCGTGAGGGCATAGCTGAGGAACTTGTCCTTGAGGGCACTGTTGGTGAAGCACTTGGCTTGCGCGCAGGCTTCTTTGCCATTGATTTCTTAGGCTTGACATGGGCCTCAGTGGCAGCAGCAGCAGCAGTAGCAGAGTCTTCATTGAATTTCCTCACTTCTTATTTGGCTTGTCTAGCCAACTTGGCTTGGCGCTTGGCCCATTCTTCTGGATAGTCTTCACCGCGCTTGAGGCTGGTGGGGTCTACTTCTTGGCCAGGTGCCAATGGTGGTCTTGGGCATGGAGGATTGAGTTCAAATTTCTTCATGTACTTTGGAGTTACATACCTGTACTCCCTCCATTCTCTTGCCCATCTCCTTTCAATCCTCTGTATGCACACTTTGTGCTGATTTTTGTTTTCTTTACCAAACTTGGCCTCATCAGGTGTGCAATAGTCTTTGTAAATGTCATCAGGGATTTCAAAGGCAGTCATGACCTCAGGCTTCTTTCCTCCTTTCTGAGGCTTCTTACCGTCTGCCATATTCTTCAGTTGAGGAATTTGAACAATCGAATTCTCTAAAGAAGTATGCAACTTTTCTTCGAGGAACGCTGCAAACGAGTTAAGTTGGTGAGAACCTAGTGATTCAGCAGTGGACATGAGTACCTGTGAACAGAGTATAGTTGCGAGGAATTTGGAGAGGTCATATGCATTCTCAGAAGGTTTTTCAAAAAGAACAAGTTTGAGGAATTTGACCAGAAGAGCCTTGAAGAATTTCACTAAGCGTTCTTTGTCTTAGGTTCCAGAGTTGTATAGATCGAAGATCCACACAATTGAGGAATCTAAAAAATGCTTAGAGAAACGAATCAAGAACAGATGACTTGTGAGGTGTTTAGTGTGTGAGGATTTGAATAATAAAACACCTTTGAAGATTTTGTAGAAAACATTTGAATCAAAGAGGGCAGTAAAAGTAACTTTTAATTACCCTGAATGAAGAACACGACAAACTGTGAGATGGAGAGGTGAAGTTCGTCAGTGCAGATCTTCCACGCCCTAACTCGGCGGAGGAAGACGGCTACGGCGGGCAGCGGAGTGATGATTTCCATGACGGGCGCTGAAATACGGCGGCGAGGTCGAGGCGGTGAAGCTCTTCCTCACCGGGCGATTTATGGAGTAGCGGCGGCGCTAGGGTTTGAGAAGCTCGAGCGGGAGAGAGAGATCGAGCGGAGTAAAGGAAGTGAGGAAGGGGAGAGGGGTTATTTTATAGCCACGGTGAAAAACTGTTCGCCCGAAGATTTTGGACGAACGTGCCCCTGACTCTTCACATTTGTATGACATGTGTCACCCACGTACTGAAAAGTGGAGATCGTTTTAGATCGTGGGTGAGTAGATAAATCTATCGTGGAATGCGGAACAGTTTGAGCAGCAAAGCCGGAAATTTGGATAAGATTAGTTCTAAAGTTCCGTTCGCAATTTCTTCAGCTGACAAGGACACATTGAAGATTTTGAACGGGTTTGAAATAGAACGCACATGAAGAATTTGTGAATAGATTGGGTTGAGTATAGCATAGCGGGGGTAGGGTCCGATCACATTCACTTAGCAGAAAATGCAACTTGAAGAAATAGCCATAAGTGAATGCTGTAGAGGACATAAACTCATATAGCCATAAGTGAATTCTTCAACTTTTCAAAATCTTCACTGGATCCGTTGTTTTTCTTCATTGGCTATATATCAACTTTTCAAAATCTTCACTGGATCCGTTGTTTTTCTTCATTGGCTATATATATATATATAGCCAATGAAGAAAAACAACGGATCCAGTGAAGATTTTGAAAAGTTGAAGAATTTGAACAACTGAGGAATTTCAAACCTGAGGAAAAAGTCAAATTGAAGATTTTCAACTTTTTGTGGTGGCGTGACCCACCGTATAAGAATGATGATTTCAAACACCGCGTGCAATTGTCGTAGGGTTCTCAGAATCAAATTCTTCATTAACTTCTTCACACTTAGAGTGTTTCTTCATTGATAGAAGAAAAACGTTTCTTCGTGTGTTGCACATCTAAGTCATCAATTTTGCATAAGTGTTAGGATGAGTGTCCTTTTCAAAGAACATTCGAAGACTCTAAGATATTTAGCTCACACCGCAAGTTGCTAAATCTCTTCTCATCCAAGGGCTTTGTGAAGATATCCGCAAGCTGTTCTTCAGTCTTCACATGCTCAATAGAAATGTCCCCTTCAACACATGATCACGAAGAAAATGATGACGAATCTGAATGTGCTTTGTCTTCGAGTGCTGAACTAGGTTGTGAGCAATCTTGATGGCACTCCCATTGTCATAGAGGAGAGGAACATTCTTCACGTTGACGCCATAGTCCTTGAGAGTTTGCTTCATTCATAGCAATTGAGCACAGCAAGAACCAGCAGAAATGTACTCAGCTTCAGCAATAGACAGTGATACGCAGTTCTGTTTCTTCGAGGACCAACAGACCAAGGATCGTCCGAGGAAATGAAATGTACCAGATGTTGACTTGCGATCCACACGATCACCAAAGATAGTCAGAATATCCAATGAGATCAAAAGCCGAGCCCTTGGGGTACCATAATCCAAGTGTTGGTGTGTGAGCTAGATATCGAAGAATATGTTTCACAGCCTTATGGTGTGATTCCTTCGGTGTAGCTTGAAATCGGGCACACATGCAAACACTAAGCATTATATCTGGCCTAGATGCACATAAGTACAATAAAGAACCAATCATGGAGCGGTATACCTTGCGATCGAAGTCAATACCATTTTCATCAATGCATAGATGGCCATCTGTGGGCATAGGAAATTTGACGCCTTTACAATCTTGCATGCCGAATTTCCTCAGTACATCCTTGAGGTATTTTTCCTGAGATATGAATATGTCATTTCGCTGTTGACGAATTTGAAGACCTAAGAAGAATTTCAACTCTCCCATCGTAGACATTTGATATTCTTCACTCATCATATAGGAAAATTCATCGCTATAACGTTGGTCAGTACAGCCAAAGATAATATCATCAACATATATTTGGCACACAAACAGTTCACCATCATAAGATTTAGTAAATAGAGTAGGGTCGAGTGAACCGGGTGTGAAGCCATTCTTCATGAGGAATTCCTTCAAAGTATCATACCACACCCGAGGGGCCTGCTTGAGGCCATAGAGGGACTTGTTGAGTCTGAAGACTTTGTCAGGATTCTTTGGATCTTCAAAACCTGGGGGTTGAGCAACATATACTTCTTCCTCAAGCTTACCATTGAGGAATGCACTTTTCACATCCATTTGATATAAAGTGATATCATGATGGTTAGCATAAGCAAGTAGTATGCGAATAGCCTCAAGTCTAGCAACAGGTTCAAAAGTTTCATCGAAATCAATTCCTTCAACCTGTGTGTAGCCTTGAGCTACAAGTCGTGCCTTATTCCTCACCACAAGGACATTTTCATCTTGCTTGATGCGGTAGATCCACTTTGTGCCAATGATATTGTGCTTGCGAGGATCTGGACGTTTGACCAGTTCCCAGACGTTGTTGAGCTCGAATTGATGTAATTCTTCTTGCATGGCCTGAATCCACTCAGGCTCCAGAAATGCTTCATCTACCTTAGTGGGCTCAGTGATAGAGACAAAAGCATAGTGCCCACAAAAGTTAGATAAATGTGAAGCTTTTGAGCGTGTGAGAGGACCTGGTGCTCTAATGTCATTGATGATCTTCTCCACTTGCACTTCTTTTGCAACGCGAGGATGAGCTGGTTGTCGCTGAGGAATTTGATCAGCATTTTCTTCAGCATTTTCTTCAAGTGCATCAGCTCGACGTTCTTCACGATCTGGAATGAATTCTTCAGCAGATTCTTCAAGATGGGAATGACATCCTCGAGAGCCTTGAACTTGATAGAATCCTCAGGTGCTGGTTCATCTATCACAGAATGTAGGTGCTCTCTTTGCGAGCCATTAGTTTCATCAAACCGCACATCTACAGTTTCAACAACCTTGTGAAGAACATTGTTGAAGACTCTGTAGGTGTGCGAGTCCTTTCCATAACCAAGCATAAAACCTTCATGTGCTTTCGGTGCAAATTTAGAGTTGTGATGAGGATCTCTAATCCAGCATTTAGCAATCAAGACTTTGAAATAACTCACATTTGGTTTCTTGTCAGTGAGGAGTTCATAGGCAGTCTTCTTGAAGAATTTGTGAAGATATACTCTCTTGATGATGTGGCACGTAGTATCAATTGCATCAATCCATAAGCGACGAGGCGTTTTGTATTCATCGAGCATAGTGCGATCCATCTCAGCAAGTGTCCTGTTCTTGCGCTCCACGACGCCATTCTGTTGAGGAGTATAAGGAGCAGATAACTCATGAGTAATAACAAGTTCATCAAGATAGTCATCGAGACCCGAATTCTTGAACTCAGTTCCATTGTCACTTCTGATGTGCTTGATCTTCACACCAAAGTTGGTTGAAGCCCTCGAGGAAAATTGTTTGACGACTTCCTGCACTTCATGTTTGTAAGTAACAAGGTGTAACCATGTGTAACGAGAGTAATCATCAACAGTAACAAAGCCATATTGAGATGCTTCATTTGAAACAGTAGAATAATGATTAGGACCAAAGAGATCCATGTGAAGCTATTCAAATGGTCGAGTAATGGTCATGATAGTCTTCGCTGGATGCTTGGCATTGGTCATCTTTCCAGCTTCACAGGCTCCGCATAAGTGATCCTTGAGGAATTTGACATTCTCAATGCCAATGACATGCTTCTTCTTTGCAAGCGTGTGCAAATTCCTCATGCTTGCGTGACCAAGTCGTCAATGCCATAGCCAGCCTTCTGAAGCTTTTGCAAGTAGGCACACGGCTGGTTGCGGTCCTATGGAGAAATCAACAATATACAAGTCTCCTCTCCTAAAGCCTTCGAAGACTTTGGAATTGTCAGCTTCCATAACCACAACACAACGATACTTGCCAAAGACAACAACCATATCAAGATCACAAAGCATTGATGCGGACATAAGGTTGTATCCTAAGGACTCAACAAGCATGACTTTGTCCATGTGTCGATCCTTTGTGATCGCAACCTTACCTAGACCCAATACCTAACTTTTGCCTTTGTCAGCGAAGATGATATGCTTCAGATGCGATGGTGATAAGGGAGCATCCATCAATAGATTCTTTTCACCAGTCATGTGATTTGTACATCCACTATCGAGGACCCACTCAGTGGCTTTGGGTTGATCATCCTGTAGATGAATTAGTGCAGCTTATGAACTTCATATACTTCATCAGTGAAGAATATGACATCACAATTCATCAGATCATTTTCATCAAGCAGTAAGACAAATAAAGCAGTATGAGGACGTGAGAAATGAAAGTTCATTTCTTCATGATTAGCATGCGTCCTTTCAGGCAGTTTGTCAGGTCCCCAAGAAATTCTTCAGACGTTAAAGCGCGTCTGGAGACCTGACCCTGCAGAAGAAATTAGTTATTTTTCATCACCACCCACATCTGAAGGGGTGGCAAAGAGTTCATCACTCTGCGAGCTCCATATGAGAATGGTGGTATAGAGGCCAAACCATTTCGTTTCTCATAAGAGGGGTTAGGGTAAGCATATGAATAAGCAGAGAAATTCTTCGAGGACTTATGAACATACTGATTAAAAGAATAATGCTCATATTCATAGCCCTTGGCTCTTCCCCTTAAACAGTAGTTTTTTAGCACGATGATATTCATGTGAGGACTTTGATCCTTTTGAGGAATTTGATCCACGTGAGGAATTTGGTCCGTATGAGGACTTGGATCTATATGAAGAATTTGGTCCATATGAAGAATTTGATCTGGGGTTCCTATTCTTCACAGGTGGTGTCATGAGGACATTCACCAAGACTTTCAAGGCACCTTTTGGGAACCCAGATTTTCTTCATAGGGAACCATTCCTGCAGTTAGTGCCAACATATCTAGCAAATACTTCACCATTCTGATTTTTGAACAGTTTATAGTTGGAGTCAAATGACTCATCAGAAGAATGAGAAGATTTACATGTAAAGCCAGATAAATTAGATGGATCAACTGGACGTCCCTTTGCAGCAACCCATGAGGTTTTGGGGTACTGCTTAGGCTTCTAATATGTACCATCAACATTGAGTTTCCTCTCAAAGGCAATACCCTCTTTCCTAGGGTTCCTGTTGAAGATCTGCTTTTTAAGCACATCACAAAGAGTCTGATGCCCTTTGAGGCTTTTGTACATGCCTGTCATGTACAATTCCTTCAACCCTGCATCATCAGTGATACTAGCAATGTCCTCAGGTGAGGAATTAGTGATAGTAGAGGCAGGTGAAGAATTTGTAACATTAGAAGCATTCGAACATTCAGGTGAAGAATTAGCAGATTCAGTTCAATGCATTTCAAACATGGAGGAACAAATTCTTCCTGAGCAGCGCTGATTTGTTGAGCAAGTAATGAATCGCGCTCCTTCTGAAGATCTTCATAACTCACTCTTAGCTTCTCAAGATCTTGCTTTCTTTGAAGAAATTCATAAGAAAGTTTCTCATGATCGAGATAAGAGAGTGTTATGATGACCTTGAAGGTTGTCAAACCTGGTCCGAAGTCTCTGAAGATTTTCACCAAGGTTTTAGTGCGATCCATTTCTTCACCCAACATATCATCACTTTTGTCTAGCATGTTTTGAACCTTTTCAAAAGCCCTTTGTTGTTTTACAGCAATCTTAACAAGTTTAGAGTAGCTGGGCTTGAGGTTTTCATCAGATTCATTCTCACTAGAGTCAGAGGAGGTATATTTTAGTACCTTGGCACCCTTTGCCATGAAGCAATAGGTGGGAGTGTAGTCATTATTGTCTTCATCAGCCTTGTTGGTGAGGTCATTTTCTTCAGAGTTGAAGATAGACTTGCTGACGAAAGCAGTAGCGAGGGCTAGGCTCGCCACACCAGACTCGGACTCCTCAGATGCCTCCTCCTCCTCATTTTCTTCAGATTCAGCCTCAGAGTCCATTTCCTTGCCAATGAATGTCCGAGCCTTCTTGGAGCTGCTCTTCTTGTGAGATGAAGACTTTAAGGATTTTGATGATGAAGATTTTGAGGATTTCTTCTTTTTCTTCGTATCATCAGAACTGTAATCCTTGTATTTCTTCTTCTTTGATTCCTTTTCCCAGTGAGGACAATCTTGAATGTAGTGTCCAAGTTTCTTGCAATTGTGACAAAGCCTCTTCGTGTAGTCACTGGATGAGGAATCATTGCTCCTTGAGGGTCTTCCAAAGCGACCACGTCTTGAGAACTTCTGGAATTTCTTCACGAGCAGTGCTAGCTCATGGCTCGATTCTTGAGGTCACCAAGGCTGCTACCAGAGTCTTCATCTTCGGACTCAGATACTGCCTTGGCCTTTAGTGCACGTGATCTGCCATAGCTCGAACCATAGAGATCTCTCTTTTCAGCAAGCTGGAACTCATGAGTATTTAGCCTCTGGAGGATATCAGCGGGATCAAGTGACTTGTAATCAACACATTCTTGTATCATCAATGCCAGAGTACCAAATGAGGAATCAAGCGATTTCAACAATTTCTTCACCACCTCACGATCGGTGATGTCAGTGGCACCAAGCTCTTGAAGCTCATTTGAGATGTTAGTGAGGCAATCGAAGGTTTGTTGAACATTTTCATTGTCAAGTCTTTTGAGGCGGTTGAAGAGATTGCGAAGAACATCAACTCGAGAGTCACGCTGTGTTGAGACTCCTTCATTCACTTTGGACAGCCTATCCTAGATAAGCTTAGCAGTTTCCAAAGCACTCACTCTTCCATACTGTCCTTTGCTCAGATGGCCACATATGATATTCTTCACTTGAGAGTCGAGTTGCTTGAATCTCTTCACGTCGGTAGCGTTCAGTGAGGGTGAGACAGAAGGAACACCATTTTCCACAACATATCAGAGATCGTTATCGATTGCCTCAAGATGCATTCACATCATATTCTTCCAGTAGGGGTAGTCCGTCCCATCGAAGGTAGGACACCCAGCAGAGAACTTGATCATACCTGCGGTCGACATAACTAAAACTCCAAAGTGTTAAACTAAATCACACGTAACAAGGGAGTACCTTGCTCGATACCAATTGAAAGTGCGTTATATCGACTAGAGGGGGGTGAATAGGCGATTTTTATGAATTCTTCACTGAGGAATTTGCTAGTGAGGAAATTCCTTAGCGAAGAACTACTTGCAGCGGAATAAGTACTCGGAAGTAAACATAACAAAAGACAAGCAAAGTCATCATGATGAAATGAAGACAAGCACAGAGTATAGAAAGCGTAATCACTGGATAACACAGGATGAAGACAAACAGACTGAAGAAATTGAACTGAGGAAATTGAGAAAGTCTTCAGTCAAATTCTTCAAACACAAATATGCCAAGCACACAACACAATACTGAGGAATTGAAAGAGTTGAGGAAATAGAACCAGTTGGCTTGGTGAAGACAATGATTTGGTAGACCAGTTCAATCTTTGTCTCGATTGTACATCTGGTTGGAGCGACTAGGTATTTAAACACGAGGACACGATCCCGGACACATAGTCCTCACCGTATTCTCCTTGAACTAAGGTCACACGAGACATCGTCCAATCACTCGTGGTAAGTCTTGGTGACTTCCGAACCTTCACAAACTCGGTCACTCGGCGATCCACAATTCCTCTTGTATGCTCTAGACCATGACGCCTAACCGTCTGGAAGAAGCACAGTCTTCAAAGGTAACAAGCGTCGGATCCACGCAGGATCAATCTCTTCAGTGATGCTCAATCACTTTCGGTTTGTAGGTGTTTGGGTTTGGATTTTCCTCACTCGATGATTTTTGCTCAAAGTTCTCGGAGGATGGGATGCTCTCAAATGACAAGTGTCAGTTTCTCTCGGAGCAGCCAACCACCTAGTGGTTGTAGGGGGCGGCTATTTATAGCCTAGGGAGCAGCCCGACATGATAAGACATAAATGCCCTTCAATGCTATGACCGTTAGGTGGATAAGATATTTTGGGACAGCTGGCACGTAGCACAGCAACGGTCGGAAATTTGAGGTACAAATTCCTCAGGTCTATCATGTTCCTCACAGTGTAAGCAATCCGCACAAGCGAATTCCTAACTCCTCAGTCAGAACAAATTCCTCAGCGACCAGAAGAACTTCGTCTTTGTCACTGAAGAAATTGACTGAACTGTATGAGATTTCCAATGGCTTCACTCGAAGTGATTGGTAGGTGTAGGATTTTGAGTTGAGCATCACATGGAAATTCCTTAGTATTTCCTCGAGCCCCTTTAACAATACGATGTTTCCTATGACTCAAGAAAGATAAAATGAAACTACGAAAACAAAAGTCTTCACGCTTCATGTTCCTCGAATGAATACCAAGTCTTCAAGGTTACACAAATTTCTTCACTTTCAAAGTCTTCAGAAAGTCTGCAGAATACCAAAGTCTTCAGTCGAAGAACTTCATTTTTAGGGGTCGACTTTCTCTGTAAATGTCAAACTCCTCATAGACTTATAGACCTGTGTACACTCATAAACGCATTAGTCCCTTAACCTACAAGTCTTCAATACACCAAAATCACTAAGGGGCACTAGATGCACTTACAATCTCCACCTCATTCGCTTGGCGACATCGTACCTCTTCGGCGTGCTTGTCGCGCAGGCTCTGCAACTCGCCCTCTAGCTCTTGGCAGCGGTCATGGGCGGCCTTAGCATCTTACAACGTCGCCTCACGATCAGCTGCAGCGCTGGCGGCGCCTTGCTTCTCCTTCTCGGAAGCCGCAACAGCCTGGCCCAGCGCCGCGCGAACTGCCACATCAGAGTGAAGCCAACTAGAGGCCAGCTCCAGGCGCCCGGCCACCAGGCGCGTATCCGCTCTCAGAACATCCGCCTGCAGCTGGGTCATCTCTGAAAGGGCACGCTCCAAGACGGCAGCAGGAGCAGGAGGACCGGGAAGTGGAGATGCAGCAGTAGGAGGAAGCGACATCATCACCAGGGCTTGGGAGACTGCGGGTTCCGGAGTAGCTGGGACCTCGTCAGCCACGCCAAGTACCGGCACCTCCGGAGCCAGCAGGGCCATGGGGTCTGAGTCCACGCGGCGATGCTCCTCTTGGCCCCGCGAGGACGACCGGGCTGGGGAGATGCGGGCACTACTGCCTCCTTTCCCTGCAGAGGGAGGCACAGCCGCCGTATCCTCCTTCCTCTTCTTCGCCGAAAATGTTGGCCTGATCAACCAGGAGCGAGCATCAGGAAACAACGAGTGCAAACAAGGGCAAGGTGAAGCTTAAGACACTAACCGATCCACTGCGACGTATTCCACCGACCGCTTGGGAAGCTTGAAGCCTGACAGCGTCGGGACCTGAGGAGTGGGCGTTCGGGCTCCAGCGGCGCCAGGCGGAGTAGATACAGAACCGGAGCCTGCCCTAGGAGGCGCCAGGATGGGGGTGGCATCGTGGGCCACCAGCGACGACCTACCCTTCATCGGGATGCGGGGTTGCTCTCTCTCCCCTTGGAAGGTGACGGCCTCGGCATCACCAGGAAGGGCGCGGAGAATCTCGGCCTTGCTCAGGGGGGGAAGTCTCCACCACCTCTTCCAGAGTCTTCTCCGAGTCCTCCTCCTCTTCTCCCTCGCTGCGGGACTCACCAGAAGACACCTCCACCGGCTTTTGAGCCGAAGGATCCCCGGGAAGCGTTGGCGGCACCAACCCGCACGCATCAAAAGTTGGCCTGGAGGCGATGAATTCCTCCAGATCCCTGCGTTGGAACAAGGGAACGAAAGCACTAGGCAGATACTCCTGGTTGTCCCCGACTATGAGGCACAGGACGGCGTCCAATTCATTGCCAGGCAGGTCCCCTGACCTCAGGCGGGTCTTGTTCCCCTCTTCTTCGAGCTCCTAGAGGGGGTGCGTGCGCGCCTGGAGTGGCGCAACCCGCAGCGTCAAGAACTCCCTTAGGAGCATCGCCCCCGTTATCTTGGCCGCCCTCGCGTTGCCCGGCCTCAGGTCGGTCATCATCTGCCCCAACACCAAGGATGCCCGCTCATCGACAAGCTCTGCCTTGGGCCACCCCCCGTTGGGAGGAGGCGCCGCTATGGGCAACGCCAGACGCGGGTCGGCGCGCTGGGCATCCATCATGACCCATTTGGATCGGATGTTGTCGACCCTCTTCCTGGTGCTCGAGATTGAGTTGGCCTTGCCACAGGCGACGAAATTAGCGCATCCGGTGATATGCTCGCCGCTGACACGGAGGAAGAAGAAATGGCGCAAGAGCGCCACGGACGGCATGACGCCCAGGTATGCCTCACAGTAGTAGGCAAAGATGGACAGGAGGAGGACAGAATTGGGATGGAGATGCAATGCCTGCAGACCATAGTGGTCGAGGACTTCATAAAAGAAATCAGAAAAAGGAGGGACCAACCCAACGGCGACACTGCTCGAGAAGAAGGGGAAGAAGGTGCTCCCATCAGGCTCCGGCTTGTTGGAGGCAAGCCAGAGCTCCGTCCTCCCCCACTCATTGCTCTCGCCCGCTGTTAGCAGGCGCACGGAGGCAAGGCTCTTCACCGTAACAGTGGGAGCTTCGAGGGCCGGCTCATACCAAGCCAGTGCCGAAGAAGACTTGACCTTGCGTGGCGCCATGGGTGGCAGAAGCAGAGCAAGGGTGGAGCAGATCTGGAGATAGCAGCGGCGAAGAGCGAGAAAGGGGATCTGGAGTGAGGCAAGGAAGAAGCAATGAAGGAAAGAACTTCCCGCGCCAGCCTTTGTCAGGGCGTGTATTTGCCGAGGCAGCAGAGACGCCCACGTCCAATCAACCGCCACGCGTCGATCGAGGCCGCAGGCTTTTGGGGCCCGCGGTGCTTCGAACTTGACCTTGGCTTCGCCGCGAAGCCAAGCCCGAGCGCACCTTGGGCCCGGGGGCTACTGTCGGCGTTCCGGGAACGGGGGTCCCCAGACTTTCCTGCCTGCGGCCCACGGCGTGGCTAAGCAGTGTTAGATGAATTTGCTACAAAATTATGTTGTCTTTGTCCTATTACTTGTGAACTTTGCAATAAAGTTGGTCACCTTAATTTCCAATGCATGCTTTTTCATAATCGAGTCGTGTCCAAATATTGCAATAACTTGATCACCATTGAACTTTATAATGAGCTTTGTCTATTTTTGGGGAGTGAAGAATTGACACATAAAAATAGTTGGTTTGAAGTACTCATTCTCATAGACAACATTGAAACTAAGCAAAAGAATATCTATATGTTTTGCATGGTAAATTTCAATGAGAATGCTTATATTGCCAACTATAGAAAGATGGGAAAACCAATATAATATAAAAGTAATACTAATGAAAGGGTAAATATTTCCACTTTCCCTCCTATTGTCTCTCATGATGAAATAGGTGACGGGGAGGAGCTCCCTATTCAACCAATCTCATCAATAAGAAGCTTGAAAAAATTAATTAAATCCACACATGATGTGGTGAAGAAGAAGAAAATAAGAAAGAATAGAGGTAAAAAGGTATCTCTCCCAAATAATGTTGCTCCTATTATTGTTGTGCCTCGTGAAAATGAATCAAAAATAATTGTGGAAGATGATGCACTTGATGATGATATTACTTCTATGTCTTATGGCACAATGTCCGAGAGCACTATTGGTGATGATTTTGTTATGCCTATTGCTTGTTGTGATGATTATAATTGGGAAGATAATGTTACTTCTTATAATCTTGGAAATATTTTTGGCACCAACTTGGGAAATCATGATGATAGCAGTTGTTATACCGTTGGTGCTATTCATACTATTAATGATGAGAGTGATTATGTTTATGATATGCCAAGCCACAAGCTTGGGGATGCTATGTTTGAGAATTTATTTGCTGCAATTAAGGTTTGTCCCAAGTTTGGGTATGATATGCTTAATGAAGATGATCTTTTTAGTCCCCTACTTTGAATGATCAAATTTGCTATGATGATTGCATACCTCCTATCTATGATGAGAACAAAGTTGCTACTTATGATGATTATCGTGATGATACTTATGTTATAAAAAGTAGTGATAATTATTGTCATAATTTTGAATATCCCTTACTGCCACTATTGTGAATGAGAATAAAATAGCTTATGTGGAGAATAATAAAAATACTATGCTTGTGGATCATGAAAGGGATGCTTTGTGTGATAGTTATATTGATGAATCTATTCATGATGCCACTGAAAATTATATGAGAGAGGAACTTATGATTCATGATGCTCTCCTTATGTTTCAATTCTTATCTTTTATGCGAGCATCATTGAAATCATCATGCCTAGCTAAAAGGCACTAAAGAAAAACGCTTGTTCGGAGACAACCCAACACTTTTACCTACTGTATTTTGTGTGTTCACATGATTATGCTACTGTAGTAATCATGTTTTATTGCTTTTGTTTCAATAAAGTGCAAGTAAAGCCTTTGGGATAGTGTGGATGATAGTTTACTTGAATCTGTGCAAAAACAAAAACTTTTGCGCTCATTCAAGGAATTTTAAAAATTCACTGGAACGTGATTTTGATCTGAATTTTTTACAGGTTATAGATATACAAATTCCCGATGTTGTCCTAATTTTTTAGAATTTTTGGAGTAGCAAAAGTATGGTTGGAGTACAGATTACTACACACTGTTCTGTTTTTGACAGATTCTGTTTTCAATGCATAGTTTGCTTGTTTCCTAGTTTCTATGGCTTATATTTCTCAATATAAGTTGTGGAAATGATATGCTACAATAGGCATTGTGTAGAAACAATTACGAATCTTGTCTTTGACAGTACCAAAGTGAAATGGTTTGCTCTTTATCATACTAACCTATCTCACGAAGTTTCGTTAAGTTTTGTGTGATTGAAGTTTTCAAGTTTTGGGTGAGATGTCAATATGAGGAGAATAAGGAGCGAAAATATCCTAAGCTTGGGGATTCCCAAGGCAACCCAAGTTAATATCCAAGGAAGATCCAAGCAACTAAGCTTGGGGATGCCCCGGAAGGCATCCCCTCTGTCGGCGTTCCAGGAACGGGGGTCCCCAGACTTGCACTCGCTCAAGGCCTACAGCGTGGCTAAGCAGCGTCAGCATTTTACCATCTTAATCAACACGGCATCCAAGACCCTCGCGAGGGTCCAAACCTCGCGAGGCGGACGATGCAAGACCTCCTCTAGAGTGGCCTAGCCAGGCAGGCTCACGAGGAGCGGAGATATCAAGGCAGGGCAAACCTCACGAGGCTCTCTTGACGTGAGCCATGACGAACGGTGCCAGGCGGGTGCCAGTGCGCACAGCGTCCCCATTTCCTCTTTGTGCTAAGAAGGCCAGCGCAGGAGAAGAGTACCGAGGCATCAGGCAAAGGTTGCCATATTGGTGCAACGAGACCAAGACCAGGAGGATGGCAAGGTGGAGGTCATCGTGGAGCCCAAGTCGGCGTCACCCCAGAGCTTTTCGCAGGCGAAGACCGCTTTTGTCAGGATAGCTTGTATGAGTTGTCCCCCTTCAAATTTGCCCGCCATTGTTGGCTCCCTTCCTGCTCGATATTTGGGAAGAGGACCAGTGCCTCTATAAATAGGACTAGCCACCACAGGGGAAAAGAGAGATCAGATCCACACGCCACAAGTTCATATGCACAAGAACACCTCAACCTCAGGAGGCTGTTCTTCCCTTGTACTGTTCATCATCAGCCCGAGAGGCAATCCACCACCACCACACTGGAGTAGGGTATTACACCACATCGGTGGCCCGAACCAGTATAAACCCCGTGTCTTTCTGTGTTGCGAGTTCATCGAGTTCGTCCGCAAGATCTTAGCGAGCTAGAGCGTAGATCGGTAGGAGGGAAAGACTTCGCGCGCACCCCAGTGTTCGAACCTTAAGGGTTTGCCGGAACCCCACATCCGACACCCTCTTTCGTCTCCAACATTATCGGTAACCTCATTTAGAGCTATATTTTCATTCGTCACATGATATGAGTTTTGCTTGGAGCGTCATTTTCTTTTGTTTTGATTTTCTTTCTGTTATTTAGAATAATGTTTTGCATCTTTTATTTCAATAAAGTGGCAAGGATAGCCTTTACCATGCTATTTTGCAAGTATACATGTTGCTGTTCTAAAATAGAAAGTTTATCATTGTTGCAAAAATTCCCTAGAAAACCCAGAATGTGATGAAATGTTGAAACTTTTTTACATAATAAGCTCTGATAAATTTTCTACAGTGTGGTAAATTTTCAGAGTTTTTGGAGTTAGGTAAGTATGATGAATCTTGCATTCTTTACAGACTGTACTGTTTTGGCAGATTGCTGTTATGTTTGCATTGTTTGCATATGTTTGCTTGTTTAATGATTCTATTCGAGGATAGGAGTATTAAATATGCAGAGGCATTTAGTATGCAATGTTGAATAATAATTTTAGTGATTTGCTACAGTAGAGAATGATAAGGTTTTTGCATTGATTTATACTAACTTACCTCACGAGTTCTTGCTGAGTTTTGTGTGGATGAAGTTTTTGAGATTTAGAAAAATCGTGATATGAGAGGAATGAAGAAGACACAAGAGCTCAAGCTTGGGGATGCCCAAGGCATCCCAACTTAATATTCCAATAAGTCTCAAGCATCTAAGCTTGGGGATGCCCCGGTAGGCATCCCACCTTTCTTCTTCAACGACTATCGGTTAGTATCGATTGAGCCTAAGTTTTTGATTCTTCACATGATGTGTGCTATTCTTGGAATGTCATTTTGTTTTTTTTGCTTGCTGTTTTAATAAAATACTTGGATCTGAATTTTTTAAATAAGATAGAGTCCTCAAATAGCTACCCATTTACTTAACTACTCGCTTGATCTTCACTTATAATTTTTTGGAGTAGCTTGTCATTTACTCTTGTGCTTCACTTATATCCTATGAGTAAATTGTTAAATGAATTGAATATCATGAAGTTTAAATTATATGTCCATATCATGCCTAGTGGTAGCATCACATTGGGTTTAGAAAGTGAAATCTTTTGAAGCTTGACAATCACAATATTGGTCATACAAGCAATTCATGAATGATAAGTAGAAGGAAGAGAACTTTCACATGCAAATACACTATCTTGGAAATCTTTTGTGATTGTGAGCCCCCATCAAAATATTATATGCCAAAATTGTTGACGTTGGACAAGGAAGACAGCATAATGGTTTATGTTTGTTCATATTCACATAGAAGTTATATCGTCATAGATCCTTCAACATGTGGTGCTTGCCCCCCATCTTTGCTAGCCAAAAATTCGGCACCAAGTAGAGATACTACTTGTGCATCCGAAAACCCTTAAACCAAAATGTTATTTTCAAGAGTCCACCATACCTACCTAAGGATTGAGCAAGATCCTTCAAGTAAGTTGTAATCGGTGCAATAAGGCAATAAAAATTGCTTCTAAAAGTGTTAGATCATTTAGAGTAAGAGAAAATTGAGCATTGTACGAACTTGTGATGGCAAAAAATAAAAGCGACAGACTGCATAATAAAGGTTCCTATCATAAGGGGCAATATAATGTGATGTTCTTTTGCACTAAGGGGTTGAGCATACAAACTAAAAGTGCATGGCAAACTCTGCTTCCCTCTGTGAAGGGCCTATCTTTTACTTTAATGTATTTACTTTCATGCAAGAGTCAAAGTTTTTCTCCTTATTCATTTTTATTTTTCTCTTTTAGCAAGCATCATGTGGCGAGGAAAGATCTAGGCACATATATCCAGCTGGATATGGGTAGCATGAGTTATTATTGTTGACATCACCCTTGAGGTGAATACGTTGGGAGGCGAAATTATAAGCCCCTATCTTTCTATGTGTCCGGTTGAAACATTTTGCTCATGTGTATGCGAAGAATGTTAGCAATCATAGAAGACTATACGATGGTTGAGTATGTGGAGCTCTTACTTAAACTCTGTTAAATAAGTTGAATTGCAATTGCTTGGTGACTAAGAACATAGGTTGTTGCGTTTCAAGAGAGTTCATTGCTTGTTTTTTACATCCCAGGAAACCAATATCAAACGGAGTCCAAACACCGTGAAACTTTTTGTGGATTTTTTATATGATCCAATTATATTAGCATTGTTGAGAGATTTCACTAATGAAAGTACGGGCCCTAGGCCTTGTTGCTAAGCATTGCAATACCGTTTTTGTGCCCGTTTACTATTTGCTACCTTGCTGTTTTGATTTATTCATATTATAAAAATATATTTCTACCATCCATATTACACTTTTATCACCATCTCTTTGCCGAACTAGTGCACCTATACAATTTGCCATTGTATTGGGTGTGTTGGGGACACAAGAGACTTTTTATTATTTGGTTGCAGGGTTGTTTGAGCATCTTCATCCTACGCCTCCCACGGATTGATAAACCTTATGCCATCCACTTGAGGGGAAATTGCTACTGTCCTACAAAACTCTGCGCTTGGAGGCCCAACATGAGTCTACAAAAATAAAGTTGCGTAGTAGACATCAACTGGTCAAGTGACAAGGACCCACGCAAGCACAATATCATTGGTACCAAATGGATCTACCGCAACAAGCAAGATGAAAATGGCCTTGTGGTGAGGAATAAGGCTCGTCTTGTAGCTCAAGGCTACACACAGGTTGAAGGAATTGATTTCGATGAAAATTTTGCACATGTTGCTAGACTTGAGGCTATTCACATATTGCTTGCTTATGCTAACCATCATAATATCATCTTATATCAAATGGATGTGAAAAGTGCATTTCTCAATGGTAGGCTTGAGGAAGAAGTATATGTTGCTCAACCCCCAGGTTTTGAAGATCCTAAGCATCCTGACAAAGTCTTCAGACTCAATAAGGCCCTCTATGGCCTCAAGCAGGCCCCTCGGGCGTGGTATGATACTTTGAAGGAACATGAAGAAAGGCTTCAAACCCAGTTCACTTGACCAAACTCTTTTCACCAAAACCTATGATGATGAATTATTCGTGTGCCAAATATATGTTGATGATATTATCTTTGGCTGTACTAACCAACGTTACAGTGACGAATTTGCCTATATGATGAGTGAGGAATATCAAATGTCTATGATGGGAGAATTGAAATTCTTCTTAGGTCTTCAAATTCGTCAATAGCGCAACGGCATCTTCATATCTCAAGAGAAATACCTCAAGGATGTGTTGAGGAAATTCGGCATGCAAGATTGTAAAGGCGTCAAAATCCCTATGCCCACAAATGGCCATCTATGCACTAATGAAAATGGTATATACTTGATCAAAAGGTATACCGCTCCATGATTGGCTCTTTATTGTATCTGTGTGCATCTAGGCCAAATATTATGCTTAGTGTTTGCATGTGTGCCCGTTTTCAAGCTACACCGAAGGAATCACACCATAAGGTTGTGAAACATATTCTTCGATATCTAGCTCACACTCCAACACTTGGATTATGGTATCCCAAGGGCTCGGCTTTTGATCTCATTGGATATTCTGACTCTGACCATGCTAGTGATGGTGTGGATCGCAAGTCAACATCCGGCACATGCCATTTCCTCGGACGATCCTTAGTATGTTGCTCCTTGAAGAAGCAGAACTGTGTGTTACTCGCTGAGTACATTGCTGCTGGTTTGTGTTGTGCTCAATTGCTATGGATGAAGCAAACCCTCAAGGACTTCTGTGACAATGAGACTGCCATCAAGATTGCTCATAACCCAGTTCAGTACTCGAAGACAAAGCACATCCAGATTCGTCATCATTTTCTTCGAGATCATATGTTGAAGGGTGACATCTCTATCGAGCACGTGAAGACTGAAGAACAGCTAGCGGATATCATCACAAAGCCCTTGGATGAGAAGAGATTTAGCAAGTTGCGTGTGATCTAAATATCTTAGAATCTTCGAATGTTCTTTGAAAAGGACACACATCCAAACACTTATGCAAAATTGATGACTTAGATGTGCTACACACGAAGTAACGTTTTTCTTCAACAATGAAGACTAACCCTCTAAGTGTTAATAAATTAGTGAAGAATTTGATTCTCAAAGCCCTACGGCAATTGTACGCGGCATCTGAAATCATCATTCTTATAAGGTGGGTCACGCCACCAACCAAAGTTGAAATTCTTAAATTTGAGTTTTTTATTTTTTTTTGCAAATTCCTCAATTTTCAAATTCTTCAACTTTGCAAAGTCTTCACTCTTGCCATCTGTGTTCTTCATTGGCTATATATATATATATATATATATATATATATATATATATATATATATATATATATGTATATATATATATTTGAGTTTTTCTAGTCCTCGATAGCATTCACTTATTGCTAATTCTTCATGTTGACTTTTTCCGACTAAGTGAATGTGATCGGACCCTATTCCCCCTCTATTCTAAACTCAACCCAGTCTGTTCACAAATTCTTCATGTGTGTTCTATTTGAAACCCGTTCAAAATCTTCACTGTGTCCTTGTCAGCTGAAGAATTTGCGAACAAAACATTAAAATTTTCATATCTGAATTTTCGGCTTTTGCCGCTCAAACCGTTTCGCATCCCACGACAGGATTAATCTATTCACCCAGGATCTAACATGATCTCCACTTCTTAGTACGCGGGTGACACATGTCGCTAGGATGGGAAGGGTCAGGGGTACGTTCGTCCATTTTCCTCGGACGAGCGGTTTTTCACCTCGGCTATAAACACCCCTCGCCCTCCTTAGACCTCATTTACTCCGCTCGATCTCACTTCCCTCGCTCGAGCTCTCTGACCTAGCGCCGCCGCTACCTTCCATCATTGCCGGTGAGGAAGAGCTTCACTGCCTTGACCTCGTCGCCGTCGTACTCGCGCCGGCCGCGGAAATCTTCACTCCGCCGCCGCCAGAGCTGTCTACCACTGCCAAGTTAGGGCGTGGAAGATCTAAACGGACGAGCTTCTCCACTACTCTCTCAGTTCATCGTGTTCTTCGTCAAGGGTAAATAAAATCTATTATTACTGCCCTTGTTGATTTTGATGTTTTCCACAAAATCTTCAAAAGGTGTTTATTCTTCAACTTCCATGTCCTTAAACACCAACTTGCATCTGTTCTTGATTTGTTTCTCTAAGAAACGTTTCTCCTCAAGATTCCTCAGTTGTGTGGATTTTAAATCTATACAACTCCGGAACCTAAGTCAAGCACGCTTAGTGAAATTCCTCAACACACTCCTGGTCAAATTCCTCAAACTTGATTCTTTTGAAAAACTTCTGAGAACGCATATGACCTCTCCAAATTCTTCGCACCTATATTATGTTCACAGGTACACATGTCCGCTGTTGAATCTCTACGTTCTCATCAACTTAACTCGTTTGCAGCGTTCCTCGAAGACAAATTGCATACCTCATCAGAAATTTTGATTGTTCAAAATCCTCAAGTAAAGAGAATGGCTGACGGTAAAATACCTCAGAAGGGAGGAAAGAGACTAGAACTGAATACTGCTTTTGAAATCCCTAAAGATATCTTTGCAGGGTACTGTACTCCTGATGAAGCCACTCATGTCAAAGAGACCAAGAATGAGAGCAAAGTGCGCATTCAGAAGATTGAGAGGAGATGGGTGTTGGTGTCAAAACCGGCGGATCTCGGGTAGGGGGTCCCAAACTGTGCGTCGAAGGTCAATGGTAACAGGAGACAGGGGACACGATGTTTACCCAGGTTCGGTCCCTCTCTATGGAGGTAATACCCTACTTCCTGCTTGATTGATCTTGATGAATATGAGTGTTACAAGAGTTGATCTACCACGAGATCGTAATGGCTACACCCTAGAAGCCTAGTCAGTATGACTATGGTAATGAGTATATCCTATCCGGACAACACCCTCTAGTTTATATAGACACCGGAGGGATCTAGGGTTACATAGAGTCTGTTACATAGGAAGGAATCTTCATAGTTGATCACCAAGCTTGCCTTCCATGCCAAGAAGAGTCCTATCCGGACACAGGTACAGTCTTTGGCCTTCATGTGTACATAGCCCATCAGTCCGGCCCATGGATATCAGGCCGGACGTCCGAGGACCCCTTAGTCCAGGACTCCCTCAGTAGCCCCTGAACCTGGCTTCAATGACGAGGAGTCCTGCGCGCAGATTGTCTTCGGCATTGCAAGGCGGGTTCCCTTTTCCCGAACTCCAAGATAGTCTTCAAATGTAATAATTGTATCCGGACCTGTATACACAACTGCAGAGGATATATAATATTTCACAAGTCCAATCCGCTGAAAACTTTTTGGTAACATGACATCACGCCTGCTCGCCCATTATTTTCGAACCGTTAGCTAGCCCGGCATCCCACGCCTCGAGACGCGGTTTTATTGGCATGTCTTATCCCAACGGAGATCGTGTCTCTCCCTTTTTTAAGGGATTCTTATCAACCCAGACGTGGGTAACCCAACCGTCACTTGGGTACAACCCCTAGGGAATAGGCAAGCTTTGATGCCTAGGAGGAGACGTTCGATATTCGCGGCCTTTATATAGGGGTACAGACCCGTCTTTTTCTTTCACGCTTGCTTCTTCCTCAAGCCCCGCTACCCCGAGTTCCAACACCCGGTGAGGGAGTCCTGGATTAGGGGGTATCCGGACAGCCGGACTATATCCTTTGGCCGGACTATTGGACTATGAAGATACAAGATTGAAGACTTCGTCCCGTGTCCGGATGGGACTCTCCTTGGCGTGGAAGGCAAGCTTAGCAATACGGATATGTAGATCTCCTTCCTTGTAACCAACTCTGTGTAACCCTAGCCCCCTCCAGTGTCTATATAAACCGGAGGGTTTAGTCCGTAGGACAACAACAATCATACCATAGGCTAGCTTCTAGGGTTTAGCCTCTATGATCTCGTGGTAGATCAACTCTTGTAATACTCATATCATCAAGATCAATCAAGCGGAAGTAGGGTATTACCTCCATTGAGAGGGCCCGAACACAGGTAAACATCGTGACCCCCGCCTCCTGTTACCATCCACCTTAGACGCACAGTTCGGGACCCCCTACCCGAGATCCGCCGGTTTTGACACCGACATTGGTGCTTTCATTGAGAGTTCCACTGTGTCGTCACCGTAAGGAAGGATGCCTCGTCTCGTTGTCAAGGCAACGTCACCTCTGGGGGAGCCCTGGCTGTCGACCAAACTCTCCGGCTAGGCGGCTTCGTCATGACCGCCCGTTCGGCTGCTGCATCGATGATGACTTCTCGGGTCATCGAAAACAGCCTCCACATTGGCTTGGAACTTGCCGAGCAGATGAATCCAATGGAGCTCTCTTCGCTAAACGAGCTCTTGGATTGCATCGCCGCTTTGGGAGTCTCTACGGACTATGATCAGATTGGGCTTAAACCCGACCAAAGGGAGATTAACTCTCCGCCGGTCACCCATAAGATAGCGGTGGTGGAGGAACAATGCGGCGATTCTTCCTCTATCTTGAGGACAAACTATGTCCAGATTCCCGAGCTCTCCGAGCCGGATACTGTTCTGGAAGGACATTGCCCAAGCCACGAACCTAGAATCGAGCGTGGGCGGACTTATTGGGCAACATCCCGGAGCCCGAACTTCCAAGGTCGGAAACTCCTCTGCCCCTGGGTCTCAGATCGGGTCAGGTTTTGGACTCAAATCACTATAAAAAAATACACTTCCGTGATGATACGTGTTTGCCACATTAGGTCGCGTTTTCTGTCATGCATGTGCATCCATGACAAATCTATGACAGAATCAAGATAATCATACCTGTGCTGTCATAGAAGTGTTCCGTGACATTGCCAAAATTATCATCACGGAAGTGTCCACTTCCATGACGATAAATCGTAGCGTCCACGAAGTGCTTTTGTCAAGGGTGACCGACACGTGGCATCCACCGTAACGGAACGCTGTTAAGCTATCGGGTCGGGTTTTGGATCCGATAACCCATTAACAGCCCCGACCAATGGGAAATTTCAACGTGTAAAATTCTTATTGGCCGGACGAAACACGTGTCAGCTCGTACAAAGCCGGCCCGTTTGACTTGGTCAAAAGTTAATGGGCTGGCCCATGAAAAGCCTGTTAACGGTCTCTTCGCAAATAGCCCATTTTACGGCTCGTTAACTCACGGCCCATTAGGCCCTAAAGGAAATCTGCCCAACAATCTCATGTGGGCCGTTGAATATAACACCAGCCCATTTCACTTTCGGCCCATGTATGGCCCACGACGTCTTTCGGCCCATATGAGGCCTTCAGATCTTCGGCCCTTCTGTGCCCACGGTGACTCTAGCCCATAATGAACAGTAATTTTCTTTATACCCATTAACGGCCGTGATTTACATGGGCCGTTTCCGGCCCGTATTAGCTTTGACCTATTGATGGCCCATACGTTCTTGGGCTCCTTTTGACCCTCGATTACTTCCGGCCCGTTACTCGCCTGTTCCCTAATGTGCCAAATTCGGCCCATGGCAAGAGTCGACCCGTTCTTTGGGTTGTTCCCTAATGGGCCAAATTCGCCCATGGCAAGAGTCGACCCATTCTTGGCTGTTACCCTAATGGGCCAAATTCGCCCGTGGCAAGAGTCGGCCGTTTACGGCACTGTTAACCCGTTCTTGCCGTTTCGGCCCGTCCTATATTACGGCCCATTAACGACCCGTTATGCACTGTGATGTAATTAAGCCTTTCTTGTCTCTGACACGTTAACGGCATGTTACCATGCTGGGCCGATACCAATTACGCCCGATTACGGCCCATGTAGACCAATCTATCCGACGCACGAGGACCACCGATTACAGGCCCATTTATAGACGACCCGTAGGAGACCCATGGATCCTACGGCCCGTATATGGCCCATGGTAGTTGTGGCCACTAGCAAACCAGGGAAAAAGAAGACTAGGAAATAAATAAGGCCAAAACTAACGCTAGGCTATTAAGGCGATTGCACAGATTACATCCACTCGTCATCAAAGATTGCCACAAGTGCAAATATAGAGAACACCCTACACTATACAAAAATGGCTTGCTGTTTTCTTCAGCCGGTGGCTGCACGTTAAGAATATATTTTGTATCGCACCAAAACAAATTACAACTATATAACAAAAGGAAGGTTGGCATAAAACTTAATCTAGCGAGATAAATGCACCACCAGAAGTTCGTAAGCTCGATTCATTTGACCGATTACGTTTTCATGCTGTATTGTCCGATGGAGCACCATAACCCTCGCCTTCATTTCCCCTAGGCTCCTGAACAACATAGCAAATGTCTAATAGTCTGGTTTCAAAACCATGCATATCTTGACGACATTGAGCAATGTTTCTCCTTGTTTCACAAAGGGTCTCTGTTAGGGAATGGACTTGTGTCTGGAGCGCAGATACAACCTTGCTTTGAGCTTGCATATCTTGATCATGAGGCAGTTTGGACGATATTGCCTTAACAACCAACCGAGTATTACGTAGGAACGTGCTTTCGGCACTGTTAGTGGACAGGTACTGACCCACTGCAGCAAGAGCTGACATTGCGGTTATAGTTGCCTCGCCACCTTCAGAAGGTGGCGGTTCCACCATTTTTTCCATAGCTTGCTGAAAAATTGAGGTTTTACATTAGTAGTACCAGAACAAAAGATATTAAGGAGGCAGCAAAACCAAACAAAATAGCTTTGTTCTATATACAGAACTTATTTTGGTGAACCCATGTAAAATAATAGTTGTATTTTATTGCAAAGTACATAATAAAACCAGGTTCCAAACATATGACCATGTACCATCGCTAACGTATTGTCTATTTCTTCACATTGTATTGAGGGCTAAGGATAAAGAGACGAAGTTTATAATACGGTAAGCATAGTATGACATCATTCATATCACAAAACAACCGAGGAAATGCATAAACGAGGCAATTGTAACGTTGTGTGGGCAAGTCCATCACGGAACTAGATTACAGGTCAAGATCAAAGGAACATCACTCCTCTCTTTTAAACCTTATAAGGTGCAATGATACGCTAACACAATTGTGTATAAAATTGAAAAGAGTAATAGACATTGGCTGCAAACCATGCAGTTCAAGGCACAAGTCAGAGTAAGTAGTAGTTAAAAGGCATGAGGATTAAGGACTTACAACAACGGCTTTGATTGGTGTAGTCATGCCCTTCTTCTTGCTGGTGTGACAGCCCTTGAAGGTGTCCACATCATTAGGTTCAGGTACTTTTTGGTCCTTGTGGGCTTTCCTCTGCATTTGGAACAAGTCAATATAGATCTGATAATATGGTATAGCGAAAAGAGTGAAACAGCAGCTAATTACAAGAGCCTCGTAGTGTGCAATATAGCTACGAGATCCTGTCGTCTGTTGGAATTTCACTTTCATACGGTTGGCCTTGTTATTTGAACAGTTCACCTACAAGAAGATAGATTTGTGTGGCACATGTGTAAATATGACTTCAACATGTAATCTGATGACATATATATAATGTACCTGATACTTCGGATCGGACCAGTGTTTAACGTGGCCTCTCCAGTCTTCATCAGATATATTTTCCACTACATATGTTTGGGCAAGATCACTGTTAGCCTTGCCTTCAAAGTGAGTTTTCCTCAAGTTATACCGATACTATCGCAGACCAAACTTGAAAACATGGGTGCAAGCTTGTCTGGTTGCATCATCTTGGCTATCCAACTTGAACCTCATCTGTTGAAAATTATGGGAGTCTCATTATCAGCAACCTAGAAAGTATTGGACAGAGCAAGATGATATTACTAGTTTCCATACATAACCATACTTACAGATAAATGGTCGAGGAAGGTGTTGAACTGGGTTTCGTCTTTGTCATTCTTGTACTGAATCCGTGTTGGGAGGATACGTACATGACACCTAACAACAACCGCTACCTCTGATACTAACTTGGCGACTACAGTAGCATCACGTGGCCTTTTAAACCTGCCTCAAAAGCGGATCTCCATTCTTCCTCCTCTAGATTTAGTTAACCTATCGAGCATTATCCCTTATGTTTGTTTGCTCTTGCGCCTAGGTGCTAGTCCAACAACAAACATAGGAAGTGTTAGTGTACATCAAACTGTGAGACTACATATAAAGAAGCATGCAACTGTAACTTGACTCCAAAGAACTACCTTCTTGCTGTTGAAGCTCAAAAGGTTCATCTGATATTGCCAACTCGTCTTGTGTCAAAAGTGCTTGGGAAGTAGTGTCGGTGGCAAGGGAGCTTGGGAACGTCTTTGCTAGCTCGATTGGCGACGAGTAAGTCGTGCAGCTGGTAGTATTCTGGTAGGTGTTGCAAGAACTAGGGTTGTCTCTGCTTGTTTGGTGGCAGCTATTTGTTTCTGTTTGGCTTTTTTTGCAACTCGTGTAGCATGGGATGTTGTGTTTGTAGAATTTTCTGCTGGACTTTTACCTTCTATTGCACCATCGCATTCAGCAGAATCTGCAGGATTCATCCGCTTCTCATTCCCTGCCATTCTGTGTTTCTTCCTCTTTCTCTGTGCCATGTTAAGTCAAGCCGACAAGAAAAACGAATAAAAATTTAGTTCTTCAGAACAAATTGATGCATGATGCAAACGAACTAAACTTTGATGTTAGACAACCACGTGATAGGAGGATCTAATATGTACGAAAAAACAGGACGGAAGAGATAACCAGAACTATGATGTGTAAACTAAGAAGAAGACATTTCACCAAATTAGAAGCAATGCAATGGACGGTAGACACCATATGAAAGATGCTACAAATATCGCTCTGCCAAGTTAATAACGTGTCTCATCATAAATGGCGCTTAAACAAATGTGAAGCAAGACAAGAAATAAATCATATGCAAGATGCAAACAACATCACACTACCATGTTAGAGGTCTCTCGTCATTAGTGCCATTGCATATTCACAGCATTGCATATTCACAGCTTATGATGTGTAGACTAAGGAGAAGGCATTTCAACAAATTAGAAGCAATGAAAGCTAGACACCATATGAAAGATGCAACGAATATCACTCTACCAAGTTAAAACTGTCTCGTCATAAGTGCCATTTCAACAAATTAGTAGTACAAGCTAGAAAAGAATGTGAGATGTAACCTATATCACACTCCAAGTCAAACGTGTCTTATGATAAGTGATTGTTGCAGGTTACACAATAGTAGTAATTTGATGTAAGAATATGGTGTGATAGACAGATATTGTATGTTCTAGAAACAGGAACACGTGTCTTATTCAAGTATTATGTGTAAAGTAAGCAGATGGAATTCAACAAAATTAGAAGCAATACAAGCTAGACATCACACATAACATGCAACCACATATAACAGTGCCAAGTTAGAGGGAGCACCGGTGATGCTGCACTAGGGGAGACGTGCTCATCATAAACACAACTTTGTTGCGTGTCTATGCATGTGTTGTCTTGGAAATCATCTTGGGGTGTGGAGGAGTAGAAACTGTAGAGGCCCTCCATTCGGAAGGAGCACCTTTATCCGCTGCCTTGCTAACTTCCTTCCGCTTTATTGATTTTGAATTGTCAAGTAAAACCTACAAGGAAAAGCAATAAAATTCTCTCTTCAGAACTCATTCATGCATGATACTGACAATCACTACTTTGATGTAAGGCAAACACATTATACTAGGATGGAATATGTACGAAAAACAGGACGGCATGGCATGTTCACAACTGTTTGTCTAAACTAAGCAGAAACCATTCCAGCAAATAAGAAGCAATGCAAGCTAGACACCACATGAAAGATGCAACCAATATGACTCTGCCAAGTTAAAAGCGTCCCATCATAAATGAATTTCAACAAATTAGAAGCAACAAGATGCTATAAATCATATGAAAGATGCAACTAATATCGCAAGCATATACTAAAGGTGTCTCGCCATGTTGATTGATGCGGAAAAACAATAGTTTTATGTAAGGACATGCTTAATAGACAGATGTACTATGTACTAAATACAGGAAGGCATGTCACATTAATAGGTATAATGTATAAGCTAAGCAGACTAGCACATGCAGTTTAACCAGATTGGAAGAATTACAATCTAGACACCATATGCAACATGCAACCACATATCACGCTGCCATGTTAGAGCAAGCACCTGTGATGCTAGTGTAGGGGAAATGTTGTAATCAACTACAGAGCTATGTTCACTATCTTCATCTAGCATTTCCGTTTCTTGAGAATCATGTCGGGAGGCTGACACTGCATTCTTTAAATGAGGAGTAGTCCCCTTGCCTGGCTGCCTTGTCATAAGTGATTGATGAGGGATACACAAGAACATTAGTTTGATGTAAGAACATGGTTAATACACAGATGCACTAGTATGTACCAAAAACACAAAGGCATGTCATATTCAAAGGTATAATGTGTAAGCTAAGCAGATGCAATTTAACCAAATTGGAAGCAATACAAGCTAGGCATCTGGCTGGAGTGGTGAGCATGATCATCTAGGACCTGAGAGCCTGGTGGGAGGCGGGCTGCTTCGCCACCATCGCAGCTTTTTAGTTGGCTTCTAGGTGATGCCTATCTTTGCTGGGCTTGTCACTGGCTCGGCCAGTGCCCTGACTAGCTATTTGTCTTCCGTGCTCACAGGATGGTGGTTCATGTAAAAAATATCTTTCCTTATCTTACCGACTTGACCTTTCGAATACAAGCTAGACACCATATGGAACATGCAAACACATATGACACCGCTGTAAAAGCAAGCACACAGGATGGTGGTTCATTGCGGCGAGGTCATCAACTCGAGCTACGTTTACCGTCTCCATCTGTGACACATGCACCCTTTATAAGCGTTGTAACATGTCTTGCCTACCGGCATACTGAAGTGGAGCGACTTCTCTCTTTTCCTTTTGGCTTCTCTCATGGCAGCAGAGTCTGAAATACCCTTGCATAAAAACACAATAGTGAGAGTAAGGGTGAAGTGTGTGCAGAACTAGTGCACTGTAAAAATAGCAGATAGCAGGTGGCTGAAAAATAAATGACAGGATACATATGATAGCTCTACAACATTGCATGGCAAACAAAATTAGATTCTACTCTATATGATTTTGTAATATATGAGCACAGGAAATGTAGGTACTCCTCCAGCACACCACCACATGTGGTCATATCTAAGATAACAGTCGACTGAAAATAAATAGGTCAGTCAATTTTTTTAATGAACCGTCCGATCTATAAGGAACTGGCAGATGGCCTTCGTCTACCTCCCGCCAGTCACTGTTGACGATCTTTCTCGAACCGCCATCGACCACCGGCCCAGACCCCTGCCTCCGCCGCCCCGTCCTCCCACCGACCTCACACCACCGCCATGCTTGGCAGCGCCCCGAGGCCATCCCTTTAATCTCGGCCGACCTCCAGATCGGACGCAAGTAGCTCTAGGCCGCACACGCCCCTAAGATAAACACCAAGGCGCTGCTTCCCGGTGTAATAGGCATACTACTAGCGCTGTTACGCTGGGAATGCTTCCGTTAATTGGGAATCAAGCGGCTAGAAATTGAAATTCGTGGCGGACCTCTAGCTAAGGTGAAATAGTATATGAGGAGAAACCTTGTGCATCGTGAGTTACTAGGAACATCTAGTATCAAGAAGAAGCGGTCAACTAGTGTCTTCTGTGGGATGAATACCGTGCAAGCAGAGACGTAAGATTTGCACGAATAAGGGAAGAGGAGTACCTTTTTCGGTTGCCGGTGTGGTCACCTCCACTTGTCGCGCCAATCTTCTTGTTTTTACCGGGGAAACCGATGTTCTGGTGGGTGCAGGCTTGGACGAACCCATGGCCAAATTGTTGATTGTGTTGCCGTGGCCGTATGTCGGCGGAGAGGAAGCAGATCCGAGGCGGCGGCGAAGGGCGGCGTGTGAACAGCTCGGTGCGGTGGAGGGTGGCGAAGTTGGAGCGACAGCGGTGAGGTGCGAGGCGGCATGGTTGAACTGGCTCGAATGCAGACGGCTCGGCCTCGGCTTCAACTACTAGCCATGGAGGGCGTTGCGGTTGAGGTTATGTGACGACGGCGTCGGGGTATCGGCTCCGGCATGATGGAGGGCGGCGGTTGATGGGTGGGATGGGGTGGCGGACGGAAGGGCGCGGGGTTTCATGGGTGGTGGAGAGGTAGTTTTGGCGCCACGGAGTACTTAATGGGGAATCGTGCGGGTGGCGGGAACCATGTTTGATGCAGGGACGCGCTTGTTTTTGACTTTTTGAACAGAAGATGGGGCCGCTTGTTTGAAATTTGGGGAAAGTACAAACTTTGCCCCCTCTTAAATTTTGGACCCATCATGGGTCGGGGGTAGGATGGTAATCCCAGGTGTCCCAAATAGTGGGCGGGAGCGATTTCGGCCGCGCGCATGTGTTCTTAGGTGGCCATTGTGTATGAATGTTTTTCGGATGCGGTTGCATGGCGTCTAGATGAAGCTACAAACCTACCCCGGTTTAGACCTCTGGATGTCGGGCCGGTAGGTTTCACGGGTCGGAGTTATTCGAAAAGTAAATTCCTTGTACTATCAAACATTGGTCTCACGCGGTTTCGGGCGAGTAGAGGCTCTTTTGGCGCTTCGTTTGAAATTTTGATACACAAGCATTCACGTTTAGAGTACGCTTGAACTATGAGGATTGACCTAAATAGACAACGTTATATTTGACCTTGTATGTTTGAAAACCTCATTAAATTATCCGCTTCTTTTTGAAATTTTGACACTTGAAAATCCTATAACTACGATTATTTTGGAATGGAGGAGCTAAATTTGAATCTATTTTGTACACGACTACATATGCTATTATGTACAAAATCAGAGCAAAGGTTGGTGCCCCCATAATTTAGGTATGGTTTACAAATGCCATGATATCAATTTCAAATAATTGAATGGACTTCATGTTGAATTCGATTTTTTTAAACCACCTTAAGTTGAATTCAAATGTATGCTAGTTCGTAGGTAGCTATTTATAATGTCCATTGTGTAACTTTCGTATGTATAATGTGCTTTACACACACAACATGAACTATACTCACGCTTATATTCGATTGCTAAAGCGATGCATTGTCTGGATTTCAAAATACTAACTATGTGGATCAATTGTGTCGAATAATAACATAGACATGCTCAAATTCGATAGAATCTAGATGTCTGATGGATCAATGACCGCTCCTTACGTGAATTGCAAATATCATGATCCCATCCTAATATTTGGATACAATTTATATCTTTAATCAATGTGTAGAACAGTCTTTTATGTGTAGTTTCACTCTCCATCGCTGGTATCTCACACATGCTCACACACACTCTCCTGAGGTGTCTTTCTCGCACACATGCTCTAGATATAACCCTCCCTCCCTCTCGTAACCATTTACAATTGTTTTCACTAACCTTTATCACAAGCACTCTCCCTCTCCCAAACATACACACGCACAATCCTCATCGTCCCTTTCTATATACATGGACCTGCCTACGTGTCTCATGTACGCACATTATCTTTACGCCTGTCTCTCACACATTGTCTCATACCTCTCTTCCTAATCGACAAGTATGATTCTAGCAGAGCATTCTGTAGGATGCCCCTTAAAGTTAGGTTGGATGAATAGTAATATCAAAGATAAAGGGGTTACCTTAGTCTGAGAACCTAGGGTTAAAAATCCTAGCCGGCTTTGTCAGTGGACACAGAGTCCTTCACAATTCTGCTATCTTTGTCTTGTACGACTAGTCATCCATGGGTCTTCCTAAATGCGTCACGGGCCGACCAATGTGGCGCAGGACGGAACCGAACGAAGGGCCTCACCTCGACCCACTGGACCTCACGCGGTGACACACCCTCTGCCCCCATGTCTCATTATCTTCTCACACCCACACATACCAACACACACACCACACACACAGAAAATTTCTCCTGGTGCCTCAATTCCCTCCCCCTTGCATATACACACTCAAGGAAATGGAATCTCTTGTCGTGACGTCATATTCGTCTCTCTCTATCCAGACCACTCTCATTTCTCGTGCTATCTCTCCCACGCCCCCGTCGGCCCCTCTATCCATGCCTCTCTCGAATACGTAATACACACACATACCTCTCTAGGCCCCGCCAAATGCATCAACTACACATTCACACATGTTACATCAGGTACCCCATTGATCTAAAAAGCCATCTCTTCACGTTTATTTCGCATACAAAATTCCTTTTGAATAAAGTGTGGCCAAAAAATTATTTTAGAGTTTCTAAATATATACAACATTACAAAGTTATATGGAGGAGTACGAACGCTAATTTGCATTGCATGGTGCCCACAATGATATTTATTCCAAGACTTTGTGAATTTGTATATTTTTATACTATATACAAAGTTAGTCATAATAAAGAGAAACGAAGAGCATCTCTCTCTCTCCATCGCATACCCCCCTGCACGCCCCTTTCACGTATGCACACAAAACTATCTCCAGGTCCTCTAAAAGTAAGCCCCCAGTAAATTCACGCATGTTTCATCTTTCTCTCGCGATATATGCAATGACGATCATTGTATTTGAAGCGAAAGCACAATATGTACATTGGACTTCAGAATCCACTCATTATGGTCACCAATTACGTTTAGTGGTTATTATACAGTCACGAGCTCACCGTACAACTCTGTATTTGCTCATGACATGACTAGTAGACCAGTTAAACGCTCCACATGGCACCTCTAGTGTTGCTTCACATTATCTCACTACCATCGTGCCCACCTATGGACTTGTATCTACTCTACATCTACACTCTTATAAAATACATAAAATACACTCTTATAAAAACAGAGTTGGTGATGATGGTGTGCCTGCCATCCTGCAATATAGGTCGTCCGATTTATATCTGACGGATAGGAAAGAAACTATGGCAATTTTGCAAAAAGGTACCCACACACCTGTCCACATTTGCAAATAAGGCCTTCCCTCGTTCATCCTTTTCTCTCACAAGATAAACAAGTCATACAAATGCATCTTGATGTTATGTGCAACGCACGGGCATCTTGCTAGTAAGAATGAAAACAAACGACAAAAAGAAAATATTTGGACGGTGGTTCAAAGTCATGACCGCGGGCACAGCGGACAAGGTGACCTTGTATTGGTATGTTGAGCCGTCTGTTTTAACACACAAGAGCTGGTGTGGTGATTATACACACACGCACGCATGCACACGAACTGCATCCACACAACACTCACACAAACACATGCACCCACGCACGCACGCAACACTCAGACGTACACACGCAGCCACGCACGCACGCACGCAACACTCACACGCACACACGCACGCATGCATGCACACACCAGTACACCACACGACCAACACACAATCTCACGCTCAAGTGCTCAACCTACACGTGCATGCGCACACATCAGGCCCTGACAGACACATACACAACCTGGTGATTCCCGTGCACGGGTTGGAGCGTTTTTGCGCCTGCATAAATTTGTGTTTATCTGACCTTTTGCCTATGCAAACTGATATGTGGGACCCACATGGAACATGGTCAATTTAACTAGTCAACATGGCGCCACGCATACTATTTGGCCGGTCAACAGAGTGCAATCCGATGATGAACTATGAGAAAGTGACCATATAATCACCGCAAAACGTATATAGTGACCGTAATCAGCTTATTCTGAAGTTCGGTGATCGTATTACACTTTTCTCTCTGTAGGCCCTCCAAAACTACATCTCTACACGTTCTCGCATGTTACATCTAACAACTATGCAATACAACACTACTACTACACTCTAACACAATAAATCATATGTGTTTTTAGTTTTACTAGATATCATATTGTTACTTATAATTATTCAGGTTTGCATACATTAAAATTGCCTTTGAAATGTATGGCGGTATCATCTACAGCGGGAAAAATCCCGCCCTTTCCTGTTTAATCGGGTTTGTATCGATGGATCGTATGAAATAGCAAAACTATAGTACTATACAGTACAAGTGACAGTTCAACTTTGGGCGTTGTCGTCTACTCCTCCGTCGTAAGAGTGGAGCGCTCGCTTTCATAAATCTTCTAGTCCCTTTCGCCGACATGTGGGACATCAAGCTACCGGGTCCACGTGCCATACCAGAATACAGTGTAGAGCAGCCGGGGTGAAGCACCCCAGTCATGGTGCCGGCGTAGTAATGAGCAATCACTACAAAAAAATACACTTCTGTGATGATACATGTTTGTCACAGTAGGTCGCATTTTTTGTCATGCATGTACATCCATGACAAATTTATGACAGAATCAAGATAGTCATACTTGTGCTGTCGTAGAAGTGTTACATGACATTACCAAAATTATCATCACAGAAGTGTCCACTTCCATGACGATAAATTGCGTCCACGAAGTGCTTTTCGTCAAGGGAGACCGACACGTGGCATCCACCGTAAGGGAACGCCATTAAGCTATCGGGTCGGGTTTTGGATCCGATAACCCGTTAACAACCCCGACCAATGGGAAATTTCCATGTGTAAAATTCTTATTGGCCGGACGAAACACGTGTCAGATCGTCAGTGGGTCAGATAGGTGCCTATGATACGTCGACACGTGGCACGGCCCAACAGAGGCCCATTCATGTGAAAAGGCCGGCCCGTTTGACTTGGTCAAAAGGTGGCGGGCCGGCCCATGGAAAGCCTGTTAACGGCATGTTCGCATATAGCCCATTTACAGCCCACTAACCCAAGGTCTGTTACGCCCTATTTGAATTGGGCCCAGTAGCGTCGTCTGGGCCATCCAATATGATTCCAGCCCGTTTTCACTTCTGGCCCATGTATGGCCCATGACGTCTTTCGGCCCATATATGGCCCTATGTAACTCTTGGCCTATTAACGGCCCGTGGTGAAACTGGCCCGTAATGAATAGTGTATCACTTTACACCCATTAACGGCCCGTGGTGAAACTGGCCCGTAAAGAACAGTGTATCACTTTATACCCATTAACCGCCCGTATTTCCGTTGGGTTGTTTCCAGCCCATGTTATCTTTCGGCCTTCTCAGTACCGATTTATTCTTGGGCTCATTTCCAGCATTCGTTTACTTATGGCCCGTTATTGTCATTTTCTGCTTGTGGGCCAAATTCAGCCCGTGTTACAGTCGGCCCGTTTGTGGTCCGTTAATACGTTGGGCCGTTTTCATAGCGTCATCAAATACGACCTATTAACGATGGCCCGTTATGGTCAGCCCATGAACGGACGATTCCAACTCTAGCCCGTTTACGGCCATAATGCGGTCTGTTTGGCCCATGTTTGGCCAATCGATAATACTGCCCGTATAACGCCCATTGATGATACGGCCCGCAGAAGGCCCATTGTTTCTACGGCCGTAGAAGGCCCATTGTTTCTACGGCCCGTAGAAGGCCCACTGATTCTATGGCCAGTAGGAGGCTCGGTGTCACTACAGTAAATATTAGCCCATGGTTATTGTGGCCTAGTTTTAAAAAATAGGTTATTGCAGCCACTAGCTAAATGCAGAAAAAGAATTGCAATGACTACAAGCAAACAAATAAACAAGACAACAAGGAAATAAATAAGCAAGCAACTAACGCTAGGCTATCACGGCTATTACACATATTACATCCACTGGGCATCAAAGTTCGCCACCAGTGCAAATATAGGGAACAAAGCAGCATATCATATACACTGACCGTCAAAATTGGCCACCAGTGCAAATAAACTGTCAGGTGGTAGGTGCGACATATGCCAACGGGTGGCTAATCATAGTGGGAGCCAATAAGATGTCGCCGGTGCCTGGAAACGGGATGAGGCGAAGACATGCACGCCGGCGAATCTTACCCAGCTTCGGGGCTCTCCGTGGAGATAACACCCCTACTGGTGCTCTGCGGGGTCTCCGCATGATCACTAGATGAACAAGTTGCTACAAGAGGCTCCTTGAGCTATTCGGTGAGAGGAAGAAGAAGGGCACGGCTAGCTCTCTTCTTCCCTCTATGTGGTGTCTAAAACTCTAAGAGATCAACCTTTTGCATGGGTGCCCTGGGGGGTTTATATAGGCCTACCCCCCAGGGGTACAATGGTAATCCGTCTAGGCGTGGGCCCTAGCCGTCAGTGTCTTCGTCCGCCGGCTTCTCCGCCGGCCACTGGGGCCCGCCGGCTAGTGGGTCCCGCCGGCTGCCGGCTTCCTAGTCGACAAGCTGGCCCCATCGCTGAGGGCCTTGTCGGGGGCTGGTTACTGTTGCCTCAATCCTGATGACGAGGGCTTTGTCGGGGTAAGCATGGCTATAGTGCCGCCGCCTTGGCGGCGATCACTGTAGCTTCACTTCGTCTTGTCTCCTTAATGAGGCGCTTCCTTCGAGGGAAGGAACAAGCCGGCTATGGGGAGCCGGCCATATCTCAGGCCGACTGGGGGAGACCGAGCCGCCGGGCATCTCTCTCGACGGAGGGGCCCGCACGCTAGTAATCTTGACAACTGTCATGGGTGACGTCACGGTCAACATGGCAACAGTGCCGCGCCGGACGGGTGATGGCTGCCCCGTACGGCGCACTGTAGCCACGCGCGCCCGGGATGCGGGGGTGGCAGGCTTCACTGTAGCCATGCCCCATCTATTCACCGTTATGTGGGTGCAGATTCTAAGGGTGCGTCCTTGGCCGCCTGCGGGGTGGCTGGCTTCTTGGAGTCGGCCTTCTCGTGGTCGGCTACGCGGAGTCGGCCCTCTCGTGGCCTTCTTTTGTGGATCTTGGGGCCAGGCCGCCTCTTGACAGCCGGCCTGAATGACAGCCGGCCGAGGGAAGGCGTCCCAGCGTCTTGGATGTTGGATGGCTTGTTTGGCTTGATTGGCTAGTAATTTTTTCAGAAGCCCCAGGGGGAGCCGGCTAGGCTACCCGTGGTCATTTACTCCGACAGTAGTCCCCGAAGCTGATTGGGCTTCGAGGTCGAAAGGAGGACGAGAAGCTCGATCAGCTTCCTATCTTGAGGAGCCGGCAGCTAGGAGCCGGCCTTGAATGGGCGTGCCGTCTTCGGTAAGCTCCGTAGCCAAAAGGAGGGAACGTGAGCCGGCTTGCGCGTTGACCGTGCGTTACCTTCCGCGCCACGTGGCCAGAAAGGCCTGCCAGCCCACGCACGCGACGGGACGTCGCTGCAGGCTCGGGCCTACCAAACCTACGCCTCGGCCCACATGCGGATCCTCTGCGGCCCAAGTGGACTGCTCGTCTTCCCGCGGCGGTTTCAGCACGCCTTTAGGGCGCCATAATCGCGGGACGTGGGGGGAGTGGGCGAAGTTAATCCCACGTTCCCCCACGCCTCGCCTCCTCGGCTCTGCCGCCCGAGCCTATAAGTAGGGGGAGGAGGGGGAGCGGCAGAGGCTCGCACGCTCGCCCTCGCTCCTTTCCTTCCTCCACTTCCTTCTTTACTCTTCCGCTGCCGCGAGCTATCTTGGCTCGCTGTGGTTCCTTTGTTGCGTGGCCGTGCTCTCCGCCGCCGTGGCTCTTTTCTTCCACTCGCTCTCATGGAGCTGTCGAGCTCGTGGGACGGGTCCAACGTCCATGAAGATCACATCGATTGGCTCCGCCGGACGCGGTGGTTGCCGGGCGAGGACCTCGTGAAGACCCGCCTCGTGCCGGAGGCGGAGATTTCGCCGGCGCCGGAGGAGGGCGAGCGGGTCATATTCCGCCAGATCGCACTGCGCTGACCTTGGCTCGCCAAATGGCCGGGTTTTTCCGCTCCTTCCTCGACTTCTACAATCTCCACCGCATCACCTCACCCCCAACACGGTGATGCTGCTATCTTCCTTCACACCCCTGCGAGGGTTTTCTCGAGTCCTCCCCACTGCGGAGCTCTTTGGGGAGTTCTTCCGGTGCAAGCTTCAGCCTTTGTCTCCATGGCGTGCCCGCCCCCTGCGGCGCCTTCATCGGCAAGAGGAGGACGGCCAACAACAACCCTTTTCCACCTATCCCGCTGATCCAGTCGGTGAAGCTTTGGCAGCAGTCGTACTTCTACGTGAAGAACGTTGCCGCGCAAGGCGACTACCTTAATCTGCCGGCTTACGTAGCCGGCCCGCCGCCTGGGAGGCCGGCGTCTTGGTCCTTCCGAGCCCGATCGCTCACCTTGGCCGGGAACGCCGCCGTCACCCGGCTCCGGGTGATGGTCCAATCGGAGGGCTTGGTGGGGGCCGACTTGGTGGCCGCCTTCGTGGAGCGCCGGGTGCTTCCGCTCCAAAGGCGGCCGCACATGATCTGCCAAATGAGCGGCCGCTTCGACCCGTGCCGGCTAAGCACCAGAGAGATGCCTCGTGACGAGGTATCTTATATGGTGAATTACATCTCCAACTGCAAACTCACGGAAGAGTGGCTGTATGGCAAGACGCCGTACTCTTGGGCTGATCCTCCGCCTGTGGTGAGTTTTCCCTTATTTTCTTCTTCTTTTGTTGCCGGGTTCGTGATAGCCGACTCTTGACTAATCGGCTTTGTCTTTGAGCAGAGCCCTCTTCTTCGACCAGTGCCCGAGGCCGCAGGGCCGGAGCGCCAGTTTACGACCGACCGCACCGTGGACGACCCGGATCCGGGGGCGGCCGCCATGGACGATGCCATAGTCACAACCGGCGGAGGATGATGAAGCCGAGGCCATCCCATGCCGCCAGCCGGCGGCCGATCGCCAAGGCGCGGGACCTTCTGCCGCGCCAACTGCTCGAGGTGGCGCGCAAAAGCGTCGGGCCGCGCCGGGTCTCTTCTGCAGCCGGCCGAAGAAACCCAAGAGCTCCGCGGCGGCGACCAAGCGAGACGAGGCGGCCGCGAAAGCGGCCCGCTTCCGCAAGGTGGTGAAGCAGCAACAAGCGGTCTCGGCGTAAGTGTTGGGTGTCTTGTACTTTTTTTGTCTTCTTTGGTTGAGGCTCATCTAAGCCGTCTTCTTGGTTCTTTGAACAGGGCGCCGCTTTCCCTTGAGCGGGTTGACGCCGCCTCCATAGTCGGACCGACGAGAGGGTCTTCGAGTTCCCGCCGAGTGGACCCCCGCGCCGACCTCATGGAGGCAACGAAGCGGAACGCGCGGGAGGCTCGGGAGGAGCGGGAGGCGGCGGAGCGGAGGGCCATCCAGGAGGCGGCGGAGAAGTCGGCCGAGGCGCAAGCCGACGCGGCGGCCAAGGCCCAGGCGGAAGCCGCGGCCGCGGAGAGGGAGGCAGAGGCTTTGCGCAACCAGCCTCCACAGCTCGTCATTCCCCTTCGCGCCGTGGCTCCCGATATCCCCGTGCCTCCGTCGGAGGAAGCCGACCGCGACCAGCCGGTCATGGAGAGGAGGGAGGACGACGTGACGATCCTGGGAGGCGCCACGCCGGCGCCGACCGAACTGCCAAGGCGGCCGACACCTTTCTGGCGCCGACCGAGCCGCCAAGGCGGCGGGGGCGGATCTCGTGGTGCAGTCAGCACCTCGCCGGCGTGTGGGAGAGGCGTCCTAGGCGCCGGAGCCGCAAGGAGCTGCGGGCGCCAGCTCGACGGCACAAGACCTAGAGGCGGCCAGCGCCAGCACGTCCGAGTGGACGCCCAGCGGCGGGACGGCCGAGCTAAACATGGCGGCACAGGAGGTCCGACGCCGGCTTCAGGCTCAAGCCGGATTGCTGCAACGGTACAGCCAGGAGTTCCTTGCTACGCGCGCGGTCGTCCGGGTGAGTCTTCTGGCCTTGATCGATATCTTTTTTGATTTCTTCCGTAGAGTGCGTCAAGCGCACCTGGTGCAACCCGAGTTCGAAGTCGGTCACGAAAGCAAAGCGGCTTGAAACTTCTTAGCAGGCCTTGATAGCAATCTTGTTCTTATACGCACTCCATCTGATTTTCAGGAGTATCACAATCTTCGCGCGGCCGCCTTCAACTCCCAGGCCCAGGAGCTGAGCCAGAAGGCCGCCGACCTGACGAATAGCCGGAGTGAGAACTTGGTTTCTTCTATCTCAAGTGGGGGCGCGTCAGCGCACCCACTGGGTGTAGTCCCCGAGATTCGGGCCGGCTGCTGAGCAGCCGGGTCGGATCTTCCCTGACGAATTTTCCCTTACTGCTTTTTTCCTTTTTCTCCATGGTTGCAGGAGCTAATGCCGACTTGAGGGGGCACCTAGGCGAGGCCCGGACTGCCCTTCGCGCCAAGGAGGCCGAGATCGTCGCCTTGGCCCAGGAACGCGATCGCCTGGCCAAGAGGCTGGCCGACCAGGAGGAGAGCCACAAGGCGGCCCTGAAGAAGGCGCAGGACAACGAGGCCGCCCTTAAGGCCGAGTTCGAGACCGAGGCGGCGGGCTGGGCTGAAGCAAGGCAAGCGCTGAGCGAGGGCTATGGGCGAGTGGAGGATCTGATTGATGGTAGGCCGCCTTCCTCTTTTCACTCCTTTGCTTGCTCCTTGCCCTCTTGTTCATCTTCTGATTTTTGTGCCGTTTCCTTGTTCCTCACGCAGATTACTTCCCCGGCTACTCCGTCGCCGCCAGCCAAGCCATCGAGGCCCACCGTGAGACGCGCCGGCAAGCAGGGGTTGCGATCGCGCCAGACGCCAGCCGGACACTCGAGGAGCAGCTTTTGGCGATCCAGGCTCGGTTGCAGCCGGCTCACCGCATGCTCCGCCGGCTTCAGCGTGCCGGTGCGCAAGTGTTGGCCGCTCTCTGGCCTGGCGAGGTGACCCCCCGCACCCCCAGCCGGACTGCCGACTGGCTGGAGGTTGCGGTTGGCCGCTTCGAGGCCTGGAAGGCTTCCGCTGCTTGGTCCGGCGCCGGGCGGGCGCTGGAGTTCGTCCGGGCCTGGTATCCTGGGCTAAGCCTGCGTCAGCTGAGCACTTGGAGGCAGGAGGCTGACGAGGGGATGGTGGCGGTGCGGCCGACTATCATCCAGCGCGCCTCGGCTATCGCTGAGTACACCGACACCAGTGTTTTTGCTCCTGAAGTGAATGATAGCGGAGTCGACCAGCCGGAGGAATGGTTCGGGCTGAACCCGGCGGAAGGCGAGGACTCGGCGGAGGAGATTGCTTCCAGCGATGAAGCCAAAGACGAAGAGGAGGAGGGCGGTGAAGAAGCCGCGCCTGAAGGCGAAGCGACCAGCCAGCTTCAGCCTGATCGTGCCTCCAGCAACGAGTCGCGCGCGAGCGCGCCGCCTGCCAAGGGTGATGATCAGGCCGAGGCTCGCCAGCCGGCCACTCCTCCAGCCAGCACTGCCGCCTCCGCCGACCTGCCCAATTCACATGTTGCTCTGTTGGCTTGATCTGCCGCTCTCGCTTTTCTGTTGTTGCTCTTTGAACAAATTTTATTAACTTTGCGCAGTTCCACCCACTGGGGGTGTATTCAGACTATGTTGAATGCCGGCCTTTCGAAGGCTTTTGTGTAAATATAATTATGCATGTGTTTGGCTTCCATTTGAATTTGCTTTTTATCCTTAGGCTGTTTCCTTTACCGCCTTCCCTTGATTGCCGCCTTCCCAGCCGAACAGTTGCTCTGGGGAGGAACTTGGCTATTTGTGGGAAGGCAAGTACTTGAGCTTTGTTGGATTGTGGCGGGGTGGAATGGTAACCCGGCCGGCCGGCTACTCTGGTAGCCGGTCGGCAATGGGAGGAAGCCGGCTTTTGTTATATAAGTTTGTTAGTCCTTAGCCGTTTTTCGTGTGGGCATGCTTTCCTACCTTTGACTCTTGCCAACCGAACAGTCGGTTCTTCGAGCTGCGGCTTTTGACAAGAGAGGGCTTGGGTGCCGACACACTACTTGTCTGACTGCAGGTGGAACTTTAAATATAACTCAAGGCGGCCAGTCCCCGGGCCGACTAGTCGAACCCGGTGCCGGACGAGGAAGAAAGGTGTAATGACGAAATCATAAGCATGATACTCGTCATTCATATATAAAAGGTGGAAGTCCCCGAGTGCTCCTCGGGGGGCCCATTATCTCATACTTAGTACAAAAGGTAGCGTGAGACATACTGCATTTTAACTCTAAAATCTTCGGAGGAGGTTGGCGTTCCATGGTCGTTCCGACTCCTTGCCGGAATCATCTCTCTTTCGTGCCTTTGGCTTCGTAAGGTCGATTAGGTAGTAGGAGTCGCTTTCCCAATGCTCGCTAATGACGAAGGACCTTCCCAAGGGGCCGAGCATGTCTTTGGCGGCTGTTATTTGGATCGATCAGCCGGAGCACAAGGTTGCCCTCTTGGAAGGATCTTGGCTTGACCTTCCGGCTATGGTAGCGGCGCGAGCCCTGGCTGGTAGATGGCGGACCGGGCCGAGGGCTAACAGCGGCTTTCTTCCAAAGAGGCCGACGCCGTCTTCTCGTGCTTCTTTGGCCTCTGCTTCCGTGTACATCGTCACCCGAGGCGAGTCGAACTCGATGTCGGTAGGGATGACATCCTCGGCGCCATATACAAGGAAGAAAGGGGTGAAGCCGATTGACTTGTTCGGGGTAGTGCGCAGACTCCAGAGGACGGCCGGCAGCTCGTCGAGCCAACAGCCGGCCGAGCGCTCCAGCGGCACGACCAGCCGGGGCTTGATGCTGGAAAGGATGAGGCCGTTGGCTCGCTCAACTTGGTCGTTCGACTGCGGGTGGGCAACGGACGCTAGGTCCAGCTGGATACCCTGCGTCGCGCAGAAACATGCCAATGCGCCCTTGGCAAAATTCGTGCCGTTGTCGGTGATGATACTGTGTGGCACGCCGTACCGAGTTGTAATGTCTGCGATGAATGTCACAGCAGTCGGCCCGTTCAGCTTCTTAATCGGCTTTGGTTCGATCCACTTGGTAAATTTATCCACGGCGACAAGCAAGTGTGTCATGCCGCCGCGCGCCGTCATGAATGGGCCCACCATGTCCAGTCCCTAGACGGTAAAAGGCCAGGTGAGGGGAATGGTCTTGAGTTCTGAAGCCGGCAGGTGTTGCTTGGAGCTGAAAACTTGGCAGCCTTTGCAGTGTTTGACCAACTCCTTGGCATCGTCCAAAGCGATCGCCAAAAGAATCCATGGCGGAAAGCTTTGGCAACGAGGATCTTGAGGCTGCGTGGTGGCGCGATTCGCCTTGGTGAATGTCTTTGAGGATTACTATGCCCTTCTCGGCTCGGCCTTAGCGCTGGAAGACTCCAGTGACACTGCGCCTGACGAGCTCCCTGTTGGCAATTGTATATGCGTCGGCTCGGCGTTGGACTTGTCTTGCCGCGATCTCGTCAGCCGGCAGCTCTCTGTATACCAGGAAGTTGAGGATGGGCTGAGCCCATGATGGAGCTGTGACTTCTTCTATAGCCAACACGGCTACTGCAACCAGGCCGGGTGGGCTGGGTGGTGAAGAGCTGGAGCTGGCCACCTGTGGCGTCAAGCGATCCCGGGCCGACTACCGTAGTCCCCGGGCCGGGTTCTGAAGTCCCCAGGCCGGGTGCGACTATGGCAGTCCCCGAGCCGCCTATCGAAGTCCCCGGGCCGCCTGCTTGGCTCCCCAAGCCGGATCCAACTGCGTCGGGGTTAGGCGGCACGAAGATGGAGTCGGACTCTGGAGAAGGCTTGATAGACGACTTGAGGAGGCGTTGGAGGGAAACGCCGGTTGGTATAGCTTGCCGGGTTGAGCCTATCCGTGCCAGGGCATCTGCTTGCTCGTTGTCGGCCCGTGGCACGTGGAGGAACTCGCATCCTTCGAAGTACCCGCTGATTTGCTGAACGAGGAAGCGGTAGCTCGCCATGCTTGCATCCTTGGCATCCCAGTCGCCAGATGACTGTTGGACCACCAAATCCGAGTCGCCATAGCACAGGATCCGGCGGATGCTGAGCTCTTTGGCTAGCCGGAGTCCGTGTATGAGCGCCTCATACTCAGCCACGTTGTTGGAGGTGGCAAAGTGAATCTACAGCGTGTATCTGAGTTTGTCGCCTTTGGGAGAGGTGAGGATGATGCCGGCTCCCAAGCCGGTGCGCATCTTGGATCAGTCGAAGTGCATACACCAATGAGTGGATTCGGGAGCCAGCGGTAGGTACTGGGTCTCGGCCCTGTCGACGAGGAAGTCGGCCAATGCTTGGGACTTGATGGCGGTGCGAGGCTAGTAGAAGATCGTGTAAGGAGCCAGCTCAATGGCACATTTTGCCACCCGGCCGGATGCGTCCCGACTGCCTATGATCTCGGCGAGCGGGCCAGTGCATACGACCGTGATGGAGTGCTCTTGAAAGTAGGGCTTCAGCTTCTTGGCGGCGAAGTACACGCCATAGCACATCTTCTGGTAATGCGGGTAGTTCTGCTTCGAGGTGGACAGTACTTCGCTTAAATAGTAGACCGGCCTCTGGACTGGCTGAGCTCGGCCTTCTTCTGGGTGCTAGACCATGATGACAGCACTGACCACCCGGCTGGTGGCGGCAATATAAAGGAGCATGGGCTCTTTTTCAGTCGGCGCCGCCAAGACAGGCGGCGTGGCAAGCATCTTCTTCAGCTCGTGAAAGGCTTGGTCGGCTTGGTCGTTCCACTCAAAGTGAGTGGTTTTCTTCATGAGTCGGTAGAGGGGGAGATCCTTTTCTCATAGCTGGCTGATGAAGCGGTTCAGGGAGGCCAGGCACCCGGTAAACTTCTGGACGTCTCGCAGCTTGGTGGGAATCTCCATTCTCTCAATGGCTTTGATCTTTACTGGGTTGCATTCAATGCCGCGTTCGGAGACCAGGAAGCCTAGGAGCTGGCCGGCTGGTACTCCGAACACCCATTTCTCGGGGTTGAGCTTGATTTGAAACCGGCGCAGGTTCTCAAATGTTTCCTTGAGGTCTTCTAGCAAAGTGTTGCGCTTCTCCGTCTTCACCACGATATCGTCTACATAGACGTGGGCATTTCTGCCGAGTTGCTTGAGGAGGCATTTCTGCATGCCACACTGAAAAGTGGCACCGGCATTTCTCAAGCCGAATGTCATAGTCGTGCAATGTAAAGCTCCGAATGGCGTGATGAAGGCGGTCTTCAGGCGGTCGGCCAGGTCCAACTTTATCTGGTGGTAGCCTGAGTAGGCATCCAGGAAACTCAGCAGCTCGCATCCGGCTGTGGAGTCTATCACTTGATCAATCCTGGGCAAGGCGAAGGGATCTTTGGGGCATGCTTTTTTGAGGCTTGTGTAATCTATACACATGCGCCACTTGTTATTCTTCTTCAGCACGAAGCCAGGCCGCCTCCTGACAGCCGGCCTGAATGACAGCCGGCCGGGGGAAGGCAGCCCAGCGTCTTGGATGTTGGATGTCTTGTTTGGCTTGATTGGCTTGTAATTTTTTCAGAAGCCCCAGGGGGAGCCAGCTAGGCTACTCGTGGTCATTTACTCCGACATAAACGCGGCAGCAAAACAAGAGCATAACTGAAACAACTTCAGAAGAGCTCAAGAAACGTTATCCTGGGTATCCACCATGCTGGCAATAAGCTTAGCAAGCTGATTAGCTTTGTCATGTTTGGCGCTAAAATCCTCCAACGCTTGCTGTTGCACCAGAAAGTATGCATCTGCATGCTCCAGGACTTCCATGATCCTTCCGCTTCTTGTCGCATGACAACTGATCGATGTCTTTCAGCTTGTAGTTGAGACTCAAGAAACCGAACTGATTCAGACAGTGAGTTTGAATAGCTTGTGCAAGCGGTAGTGGCCAGTAACTCGAACACTAAACCAAGACAGGATGTGTCACTATCCTGAACCTTATCTGCATTACTTCCTTTACCATTGCTTAATAAGGCACTCTTCCCCAATATTACATCGAGATTCTAAAAGAAGAAACAAGCAAACACATAACAAGTTTAGCATGTACTAGTATATGAAACTCATTTCGGTGAACCAGTTCATTAGTAAGGTGGACATGATTAAACTACCAAGTCTTCTATTGCCAAGTACTAGTACATAATAAAAGCATCAAACAAACATATATCTATGTCCTATGGTAGCGATGGAATCTTAAATTAGAACAGTTGTTCTTCAGGTTTAGGCACTTGTTCTACATGAACAGAGTACAGTAAGATGCAAGAATATAATACTTAAAAATAGAAAATGAGCTCATAGACCTTACCACATTCTTGGTTCGGGACCAGTACAGAACAAGGCGTTCCCAGTCATCGTCCAGTAAATGTGTCTTAGGAGAACGTAAGGGAATTTGATGAGTTTCTTTGCCGGTGAAGTACGTTTTCTTCAGGTAATTCCGATACTGCCACCAAGCATTCTTGAAGATAGTAGAGGTATTAACACAGGTTACCTCATCCTGAGTTTCCAAATCGGTCCTTCTCTATAGAGAAAAATGGGAAAATTTGTTGTATTATAACCATCATGGAGGTAGGATGTATGGGGCCGAAGCAAAGTAATTGCCATGAATAACATTACTTACACATAACTCCCGGACAAACACCTGCAATCGGCATTTTCCTTCATCTTCAATTATAATATTTCCAAGATGGGAAGATACGCTTTATACGATTTAACAACATCAAATGCGATAGATGCTAAACTACGACTAGCTGGTTGTGCTTCCTCCACAGGAATAGGCGTACTAACTGGTGGAGTTGGGGTTCGCCGTGATCGTACTGGCCCTTTGGGCACTGGAGCTGCCTTACTAACTGCTCTTGTTTGGGAGCTCTGTGGTGGAGATGGTGTTGTGTCAATAGGAACTGGGTTACTATTGGCTAGGTTTGGGGTTAGATTGGGTGAAGCTGGTTCTCTGTCCATCGCAGTAGGGGTAAAATCTGCGAGAGTTTGGGTTATGTGTGGTAGGGCTGGTTCTTGTGCATGTACAACCGGGGTGCTATCTCCACCAAGAGGTAGCACTGTTTTATTTCAAGACCGTGTTTTTAGTCCGCTAGATACTGGCATCACCCGCTCCAATTCAAATGGTTGATAAACAGGAAACATAGTTGAATGTACAGATATTGTATGAGAAATAGATGCAATAGATAGTGTGGAAAAAAGAGGGCATGAAATAGTTGACATGTATATTGTTTAACTAAAACGGATAGCATGACATAATTTCACATATATGATGTCTATCTAAACTAGATAGCATAGCATAACATAATTCAAAGATAAGATGAATAACTAAACAGGATCGCATGACATTATTCACCTACATGTTATCTAAGTAATCAGGATCGCGTCATTTAATTCACATATGTGATTTATATGCTAAACAGAGGGCATTCGATATTATGTCCGAACTAAGAACATGGTGTTGAATATTGTGTATATGATGTCTAAACTATGCAATGCAAGACACCGTATGCATGATATGAGCAGTATAACCGTGCCAAGTTAGATCATACACCTCAGTGGGGGAATAGGACTGGTCATCTGTCTCTGAATCCATCTCTGAGGAGCTATCGGGACCCAACAAGAGATCTGCTTCGACAGGTAGCACTGTCTACTCTGAAGGCCTTGTTTTTACTCCAGATTTTTCCATCTCCCACCCAATGGCTGATTCACAGGAAGAGTACTTTAATGTACAAACATTGTTGACAAATGGAAATGTAATGAAGAAAAGGATGGGCAAGATATCATTCAAACATTGTCGACAAATGGAAATGTAATGAAGAAAAGACATGAGACTGCATAATTCCCATATATGATATAGAAACTAAACAGGTGGCATTACAGAACATGTCTAAACTAAGCAGATGACATATATGATGTCAAAAGTAGAAACTGCAAGGCAACATATGCATGATATGACTAACATCATCATGCCAAGGTAGAGCAAACACCTTGGGGGGTAAATAGGAGTGGTCAGCGGCGTGTAAATCCGCCTCAGAGCAGATATCTTCCTCTAGATTACAATCTGGACAGGGGTGGGGAGGGTTTTCCATTGAACCCACCATGGAGCGATGTCTGCATGACATTGTATTGCCACACAAAACTCTTCTCTTTTTCTCTACATGTTCAGCATGACTGTGTACAATATCTGACATGCATACGAAAAAAATATGGTGAGATTATGTAAGGAGAGCATGCAGAAATTTAGAGTGATGGTAACAACAGGTGGATCGACGTTTTTCCGTTGAACCAAAATAGCCCTAATGGATCGACGTGAATGTATAGTAATAAGTGATGCAACAAGTGTACAACCTCTTTGCCGTAGCCGTGTCGACCTCAGTATCATTGGGTTGGTCATTTGAAGCGATTGAGGCAGAGGTGGCTGTCGGAGGTGTGGAGGAAGATCTCGAGGAATGCAGAGACCGCGTCCGAGCCTTTGCTCTGTTGTGATGGATCGTTCTGTCGTTGGAGCAGCTCAGGTGAGCCGTAAGACGTCAAGGCTGAAGCAGCACAAGACAGACATCTTCAATCTCAAGTGGGATTCTAATAGAATCTCCAATAGATGATGTAAAATGGATGTAAAATTAACATCACCAAAAACCACCTGACTACAACAGATGCGGTAAAAACTGTTGACTCTGAACTTCACTGTCGAAACTGAAATTTACTGTGGAATCTGAATGCTACTGTCGAAACTGAACGTAATGGTAGCAGAGAGGCACTTGACATGTAGTTTAGGGAGGGTGTGCAGTTCGTCTTCAACCTGCACCCCCCTGAGCCGCCAGCCACCACCGGCCGAAACGCCGCCTCGCCGCCCCAAAACAACTCGCCACCGCCGCCCCGGCCAGCCCTCTAGGCCCCCTGCCCCCACCCTGAACCCTAAGATAGATAATGGGGTACCTCTCCGGCGAGACCCCGTCCCTGCTGCGGGTGGTTCTTCCTTAACTCCGGCGAGCCCCCAACCCCTGAAAATCGACTAACCCAAAAGTCGATTCAGTCGACTGAAGTGTGGCTTAAGCGGAGCAGAGCAGCAGCACGAGCGAGGGGGAGCAGCAGAAGAATCGGGCGAAAGGAAAGTGATCGAGCGAGAGCTGGAGCGATAGAAGCCGAAGCGAAGCGAAAGCGAGAGCCAGAGCAGCAGCAGCAGATCCGACTGGTATGGTCGCCGCCACCGAAGGGGCCTCACACTGGGGGAGAGCCGCCGTGGAGATGTTGCCCACGGCGCCGGCTTCAAGGTAGCCGCTCCATGGGGGTGCGGGATGGAGCACCGTCGGTGCCGGGAGGTCGAGTTAAGGAGAAGGTGCGATGCGATGAGTGTACAACCTCTTTGGTGGCGCCAGTAGGCCTCGGCTTCGTCCGAGGAGTCGGTGAGGATGTTGCGGTTCCGGTGGAGTAGGTTAAGGAGACACTGCGGGGATGGAGCAGCCGCGATAGACGAGGCGATCGTCGGAGCAGCTCCTTGGAGGTGGAGGACGGGGCGGCTGAACCGGCGGGACGGTGAGATGGACGACGGATCCTCATCCGGGGAGGTGGACAAGGGACGTCGAGCTGTTGCGGTGGACGACGTCGTCGGGGAAGAGGCTCCGGCTGGGCAGCGGTGACGTGGCGGACAGAGGAGGGTGGGGGTTCGCCTGGTGCTGAGAGGTTATGGCGGCCTGGGATTTCGAATGGCGAAAAGGGGGCGATGGGAGGGGGTGAAGAATGACTTAGGAACGCGCTTGTCCAAAATGTAGGGTGTGTTACAAAAGTACCCCCCACCGTTTTGAACTAGCGGCCCTTTCGGCTCAGGGTTAGAAGGGGGATTTCGCATGTCGGGATTTGACAGCTGGAGGGAGTTTTCGCGCGCGTTCTAATTTCGGGATAGCAAGGCGCGGGTTGTGAAGGCGCCAGTTTTGGGAGCACGATATCTGAATTTTCGGGATATAACAAGACGCGGGTTGAATTTTAGGGACAAGCCTAACGTGTAGTAATATTGTACTTGTACATACCAAATCAATTCGCACTTCTCTCAACCAAAAAGAAAACAAAAAAAAACTATTCACACCACACAAAGAGAGAGTCTTGCCCCGTTTTACTATACAAATGCTATTCAAACCTACTCCCTCCTTCCATCTATATAGGGCCTAATGCGTTTTTCGATGCTAACTTTGACCAAATATTAGAGCAATGATATATGACATGCAACTTACACAAAGCACACCGTTAAATTTTTCTGTGAAAGGTTCTTTCAATGATATAATTTTCACATTGTGCGTGTCATGTACTATTAATCTTGTCAATAGTCAAAGGCGGTCTTAAAAATCTCATTACGCCCTATATAGATGGAAGGAGGGAGTATGAATCCATGTTATGTCCGATTAAATTTTTTAAACTTCTTTGTATAATGCATGTAACCTACTCATACCAACATTTTAGTGCATTCCAAATGTCTATACTACCGCTGCAATTCGAACTAAATTTGAATTCGTTTCTCTATTTCAATAAGAATCTACAATCATGATTGTTGCCAACTTCAACCATCATAGTTTCCTTGCTATCCATGAGATATAAATCAGACGGCCTATAATGCAGGATGGTAGGCACACCATCATCAACAACTCCGTTTTTTATAAGAGTAGAGATAAAATATATTGAATGTAGTATAACATGTTCATAACCACACCATGTGTATCACCGTTATATATATTCACACATGCGTCGGTTTAAAACACTATGGTAAGTTCTTCAAATATCCGAATTTGCTTTTTATAATGAAGTATATATGATCTCTATTCGTCTTTTACACCCACACAAGCCTCTTATCTTTGTAGGTAGCGCTAACTTTCTCTTGTGCATACACACGCCCGCATCCCTCTCACCCTCCCTCAGCATTCTCTAGCTCCATCGTGCAAATTCGTCTTTTCACTTTAGGTCGTTCACCCACGGTGTGTGTAGCCCCCCAGCTCCTTCTTTACGGCACACATCGATCGATATGCCTCTCTAGCCAGGTGTGCCTAGCACAAACACAAGCTTCCCCTCTTCTTTTGTCACCGTCCATGCCTCACTCCCACCACTCTTTTCATCATTCTCAGTATGCCTCTCGTACCACCTCCTACATGCATCCCTCTCTCTCTATCCTTCTCCTCGTGCCTCATTTGCTTCTAACACACACATGCATGTATACGATCGATCTCCCAACATATACCTAGATCGACTTTAACTACCCCCCATCGATCGACGTACCTCACAAGTTATGTCTCTCCTTTATCTTACAAAGGGCGATTGATCTTCCTATGTAGTTACATCTGCTTACCACAGCCACATCGTCCCCCCTCATCATTCGTGCATGCCTCCTGACCCGTCTCTCACACGCACGTGCACAGACAACAAGCAGCCATCTCCTCTCTTATTGATATTGCGGGCGTGCCCTCCGTTTGTCTAGCAAGCCTATCCCACCATTTGTTAGAAGCAACTCCACTACCACCCCTCCAACACTCTAGCTCTGTCTCTCTCCCAACCTTATTCCTCTCTCGCACATATGCATGGATGCCGATCGATCTCCCTTAATACATGAGGCGGATCGATCTCCTTAATACATGAGGTAGGCCTCTCTCCTCCTCCACACATATACCAGCCATTGTACCTCTATAGTTAATTGGGCCTCCCTCTTCCCCACCACACACCAATAGTCGGCCCAGCAGGTATGTATCCATGCCACGAGACAAACTGCACATGTCCCATCTCACGTTCGATGGGCCAGCCACTCTATATCTTTGATGTGGGCACACATAAATTCGATGGCACTCTTTATCGATCACAGCACAAGACACACACACATCATCCCTCTCTTCGATTCTATGGACACCTCAAGCCGATGATACCTCCACTCTCTTCTCGTGGATCGCCCCCTCTATATATATGTTATATCCAGGACTCTATTTCACACATTGCATATGTTACATTTTTTGATTGACCCTCCCCCCCCCCAAAAAAACTCTCAAGAACCCACACACTATATCTCTCTAGGTTTGTATCTCTCTCACACAACCCCACGTAGGTGGTGTACGTATGCAAGAAGAGAATAGGTGCACTGCAGACGTACTCACGCCGTGCCCAGCCACACTCGGCTGGTACACGGTTGAGCTCTTTTATTTATGAAATGGCAGCCCACGTGCTAATTTGAACGCCTTTATCGGTTGTTTACCTAGGGAGGTCGTGTACCACGCGTGCACGAAACAAAGTTCGACTTGACGCGTTGCGCGTTATTTTTAAATAAAGTTATAGCGCTCAATGGCACGCATTACGTAATATAAAACGATTTTTATGGAGAAAAGTAGTCCGCTCACTATATACAATGGAGACTTCCTGCCTGGTTTGTCGCTCTTCAGAGTATCTCACACAAGGCTGTGGTGGCCTCTCTCTCTCACCGTTGGTCACTGATCCGGCCGCATCCCGTCCGCCGGGGGAAAGGGAGTGCGGTGGCCTCTCTCTCTCTCTCACCGTTGGTCACTGATCCGGCCGCATCCCGTCCGCCGGGGGAAAGGGAGGAAGTGCATCATTTATCTGTTCGACGGTGCCGAGGCAGCACGTCCCAATCTGCGGTACACGCCGTTCTCTCTGACCAAGCTCCGACACGGCAGGGCCTACGCCACCTGCTCGCAGATTCCGCCCGCCGCCGCTCACCTAGTTACATCCCGACAACCTCCTGTATCCTCCGCCTTGCTCCACTGCCCGTCTTCCCACGTCGCTGCATTTGGATCTTCCATAGTTCTTTGCCCAAAACGTAGCTCGTCCCGCGTACTTTCCATATTGCATTCTCGTCCTCACACTGTTTTAGACAAACACAACCGTGTTGTTATCTTCCCTTAGGACAAGGAATATGCTTCTTTTTGTCGTCGCATGTGTCATCAATCGTTATTGGTCAAGAATTGTTTCCTTTCTACCTCTTTTTTGCAAACAGGGCTATCCATTTCACCTCGTTGCTATTAAGACCTTTTGGTGAACTGCACAAATCACTTTTTTCTTAAGAGTGTTTTGTGCAGTTGTACTAAAATGTCACACGGGCAACGCCTCTACATTTCAGTCTGTTGCACAAAGGGAGATTGGTTTTTCTCTATCCTCCTCATCCAACTCCGAGCCTAATCTTCTCCAACTAGTTAGTCTTAAGAGAGACTGCAAAGGTGACCGGCTTCTATTTGTGTGTTTATTGTTTCATCAACAGTCCTCTATTATCATAATCACACTTAATATCTTTGGAACAGGGACGCTCAGCTCTATTTTAGTGGAACTGCACAAAATGATCGGAATGTTGCATGCTCCAGACAGCTACTTTTTTTTCCAACATGCCCTGTTGATTTAAACAGAGCTGGGGGGACGTTGCTGCCAATGAAAGCATGGATCAATTTTAATTTAACACCTTCTCACAACTCTGTCTTCAGTTGTGATGTAATTATTAGCTCTGATACGCTAATAATTGACATGCATTAGCAAGGAAGTTAGTTTTTTATTGTTTCCGAAAGAGCACCGATGGCAAGACACGTGAAACAAAAGCTGAAAGCTCACACCATTGTACAATTTGTATAGTACGTCAATTATGTAAACAAATGATGGAAGCTTGATAGCATTGCCAGAAGCCTCTTCATCATCCGGGTCCATGTGCCATGCATAAAATTATACTCCTTCGTTCCTAAATATTTGTCTTTTTACATATTTCAAACGGGCATATTTTAGAGTGTAGATTCACTCATTTTGCTTCGTATGTGTACTCCCTCCGTACCTAAATATTCTATTAGTCTTTCTAGAGATTTCAACAAGTGACTACATACAGAGCAAAATGAGTGAATCTACACTCTAAAATATGTCTATATACATCCGTATGTGCCAGTCCATTTGAAATCTCTAAAAAGACAAATATTTGAGTAGTCACTCGTTGAAATCTCTAGAAAGACGAATACTCCGGAGTATATTTAAGAACCGAGGGGGTAGTGCACAACCGCATGGGAGACTCAGCCCGGTCGTTGCGCCGCATTAATAGTGAGTAATGAGCAGTCAAATCATAAGCCCCACCTTTCCCACTGTAAGTTTCTCTGAAGAAGCAACCATCAATACGCTCTTCTTTGAATCCGCTCATACTACTCCATCCGTCACTGTTTATACATCACGCTTCAGAAAAAAGAAAAAATCTGTGGGACCAAGGCGACTAGCGATCGGCCTGAAAAATAGCATTGGTAGTTATAGCACGGCGTCTATTACTAGAGGGAATAATGTGTACACACATGCATGCAGTGCTTCCACCCTGGGTACACACATGCATGCACTTACTCCAGTCCTTAGTAGTACAGTACATGGAGAGAAAATCGTGGACTTGATTGCGGTTACCACGCCCTAATTAATTGAGCATTAAACCAAACGCGTCTAAAGTCTCTCTGGTGGTGGAAATGCATTGAGAGAAATGCATCATAATGAAGCGTGCCACTCAGAACTGTGACGGAGGGAGGAGTAGTATGAAGGTGCAAAACCAAGTACGCGTATGTCCAGTCGGTCAACGCACCTCCTCTTGGCATATCACTGACATGTGGGACAGGAGTGTGAGCAAACCGATCTCAATTGACGGCAAAGAGCCAACCAGCTGTTCCTTGAGAGAGACGAGGAGCGAGAACACACAGATGGGCTCGCAGAGAGGCCAAGATATATTCGAGCATGGTTGGTTGATCGATATCATTCATTACATGTTGGGCTGTTGTTTTCCGCCCTTCTCCTGAATAAACGTGTACTTTATCAGAGATAAAAAAATAAGAGTACAGACGCTCCACCATGCGGTTCTAGTAGTAGTACTACTCGTACTACTGCGCTTGGCTCTTCGCCTCTTCGTGAAGTCGAACAATGATGGTACTCTGCATGTTGGGTACTACAGTGTATGCCTCTGACAATCTGACACCGAATGGACCGATGCATATCCACCGAGGGTAGGTTTCATTAGTCAAAAGGCGTAAGCAAGCTTCACCTTGTCCTGCAAGCTTCTCCTTGTTCTGCGAGTTGACGGGACACACCAAAAAGTAGTGCTAGTCCATACTCCCTCCTTTCCGGTTAATATGGCTTAATATTTTTTGCGGGTAAATGAGAGAGCTTTATTCATATATAAGCATTCTTAGGACGATCAGCCAAGACACTGGTCACTAGGAAGCGAGGTACCCTGCAAAAAAAAGAAGTAGGAAGCGAAGTGTTTCATCAAGCCAGCTCTCGGCCACATTCAAAGTGCAGCAGGCACGGTTCGCACGAAGATGCGCCGCAAGGTTTGCTGACCTGTTTACATGCTGAAGAACAAAAAAAGAGGAAATATTACCGAGCGCTACTATTTGTAACAGGATATGAGACAGAATTAAGCGAGAATTGTGGCGAGTGTTCATGCAATCAACTTCCATTATCACATGCGAGAACCCTCGAAGAGAACCAAATGTGTTGAAGATTGCTTTATCACATTTTATAATTATAATAAGAGTGCAGACGCTCCTCCATCCGGTTCCTAGTACTAGTATAGTACGTACCTTTATAGACTATAGTAGTAGTACTAGTAAACTTTGCGCTTGGCTGTTCGCCTATTCGGGAAGTCGAACAATAATAGCACTAGTAGTATAGTGTATGCTTCTGGAAATCTGACACCGAATTAAGCATTGCACGCCCACCGCCTCGAGCGAGGGAGAGCTTGCATTAGTCAAAAGTTTCTCCTTGTCATGCGAGCCACCGCGCGCAAGCTTCTCCCGTCCTGCAACCTTCTCCTCGTTCGGCAAATTGACGGGACACAACAAAGTAATGCTAGTCCATACTGCCTCCTCTTCGGTTAATATGGCTTAATTTCAAACGAGATAAATACACTGTCTGACACTGCATATTTGTAAAAATACGGTCAGTGGACTTCATAATACGCTCATTGCGCTCAATATATATATTTTCCGGTGTTCATACGATCACTAGCTCACCCTGACTGAGTATGTGTGTGCATGCACGTGTAGGTTGAGCACTTGAGCGTGACCGTGTGTGTTCCGTCGTGTGCTCGGACATGCATGCATTAGGGCGTCGCGCGCGTTTTTGCGTCCATGTGTACGTGTGACTGTTGCATACACGTAGGGGGAGTACATATAGGGGCCATGATATGTCCATTTTGCATCATGCTTTTATATCGATATTTATCGCATTATGGGCTGTTATTTCACGTTATGTCACAATACTTATGGCTATTCTCTCTTATTTTACAAGGTTTACATGAAGAGGGAGAATGCCGGCAGCTGGAATTCCGGGCTGGAAAAGGAGCAAATATTGGAGACCTATTCTGTGCAACTCCAAAAGTCCTGAAACTCCACGGAATATCTTAAAAGAAATAAAGAAAAATCATCGCCAAAGATGAAGGCCAGGGGGCCCAAACCCTGCTCACGAGGGTGGGGGGCGCGCCCCCCAACCTCGTGGGCCCCCTGGTGGCTCTCCGATACCCATCTTCTCCCATATGAAGTATCTCGATAAGAAAAAAATCATAAGCAACCTTTCGGGACGAGACTCCGCCGCAACGAGGCGGAACCTTGGCGGAACCAATCTAGGGCTCCGGTGGAGCTATTCTGCCGGGGACACTTCCCTCCGAGAGGGGGAAATCATCGTCATCATCATCACCAACGCTCCTCTCATCGGGAGAGGGCAATCTCCATCAACATATTCACGAGCACCATCTCAACTCCAAACCCTAGTTCATCTCTTGTATCCAATTCTTGTCTCCAAGTCCGGGATTGGTGCTAGTAGGTTGCTAGTAGTGTTGATTACTCCTTGTAGTTGATGCTAGTTGGTTTACTTGGTGGAAGATCATATGTTCAGATCCTTTATGCATATTATTGACCCTCTGATAATGAACATGAATATGCTTTGTTAGTAGTTACGTTTGTTCCTGAGGACACGGGAGAAGTCTTGCTATTAGTAGTCATGTGAATTTGGTATTCGTTCGATATTTTGATGAGATGTATGTTGTCTAGCCTCTAGTGGTGTTATGTGAACGTCGACTACATAACACTTCACCATTATTTGGGCCTAGAGGAAGGCATTGGGAAGTAATAAGTAGATGATGGGTTGCTAGAGTGACGAAGCTTAAACCCTAGTTTATGCGTTGCTTCGTAAGGGGCTGATTTGGATCCACTTGTTTCATGCTATGGTTAGGTTTACCTTAATACTTTTGTTGTAGTTGCGGATGCTTGCAATAGAGGTTAATCATAAGTGGGATGCCTGTTCAAGTAAGAACAGCACCCCAGCACCGGTCCTCCCACATATCAAATTATCAAAGTACCGAACGCGAATCATATGAACGTGATGAAAACTAGCTTGACGATATTCCCATGTGTCCTCAGGAGCGCTTTTCCTCTTATAAGAGTTTGTTCCGGCTTGTCCTTTGCTACAAAAAGGATTGGGCCACCTTGCTGCACTTTATTTACTCTTGTTACTTGTTGCTCGTTACAATTTATCTTATCACAAAACAATATGTTACCACTTATTTCAGTACTTGCAGAGAATACCTTGCTGAAAACCGCTTATCATTTCCTTCTGCTCCTCGTTGGGTTCGACACTCTTACTTATCGAAAGGACTACGATAGATCCCCTATACTTGTGGGTCATCAAGACTCTTTTTAAAGCGCCCGTTGCCGGGGAGTGCAGCGCCTTTGGTAAGTGGAATTTGGTAAGGAAAAAATTTATATATTGTGCTGAAATTTTCTGTCACTTGTTACTATGTAAAGTAATTCTCTTAGGGGCTTGTTCAGGGTATATTCACCCCGTCCAGTAGAGCAAAGAGTTGCTCCTCAACCTACTAAACCTATTGAAAATGAAATTCCTTTTGAAGTTCCTTCAGGTATGATGGAAAAACTGCTGGCTAATACTTTTACAGGAGATGGAACAAAGCATCCTGATGAACATCTACTCTATGTGGATGAAGTTTGTGGATTATTCAAGCTTGCAGGTATACCCGATGATGTTGTTAAGAAGAAGGTCTTCCCTTTATCTTTGAAGGAAGACGGATTGACATGGTATAGGCTATGTGATGATACGAGATCATGGAACTGTAAAAGATTGAAATTGGAATTTGATCAAAAGTATTACCCTATGCATCTTGTTCATCGTGATCGCAATTATATATATAATTTTTGGCCTCATGAAGGAGAAAGCATCGCTCAAGCTTGGGGAGGCTTAAATCAATGTTATATTCATGCCCCAATCATGAGCTCTCAAAAGTGACAATTCTTGAATTTTTATGCTCGGCTTTTCGATAACAATCGCACCATGCTCGATACTTCTTGTCTTTGGCTCTTTTATGATGAAGACTATTGAATTTAAAAGGAATTTGTTGGATAGAATTAAACGCAACTCTGAAGATTGGGACCTCGACGAAGGTAAGGAGTCAGGTATGACGCCTAAGTTTGATTGTGTTAAATCTTTTATGGATACCGATATTTTTCGTAAGTTTAGCACTAAATATGGACTTGACTCTGAGATAGTAGCTTCTTTCTGTGAATCTTTTGCTAATTATGTTGATCTCCCTAAGGAGAAGTGGTTTAAATATCATCCTCCCATAGAAGTAAAAGTAGCTGCACCTATTAAAGTTGAAGAAAAGACTGTCACTTATAATGATCCTATTGTTCCTACCTCTTATGTTGAGAAACCACCTTTCCCTGTTAGAGTAAAGGATCATGCTAAAGCTTCAACTGTTGTTCGTAAAAGCAATATTGGAACTTATATACCTCCTGAGCAAGTCAAAGTAGAACCTAATATTGCTATTGTTAAAGATCTCTTGTCTGATAATATTGATGGGCATGTTATTCAATTCTGTGGTGAAACTGCTAGAATTGCTAAACCTTGTGCTAAAGATAAACATAGACCTGTGGTAGGCGTGCCTGTTATTTCTGTTAAAATAGGAGATCATTGTTATCATGGCTTATGTGATATGGGTGCTAGTGCTAGTGTTATACCCATTGACTTATATAAAGAAATTATGCATGATATCGCACTTTTCTTGAGTTAGAAGATATTGATGTTACAATTAAACTTGCCAATAGAGATACTATATCTGCAATGGGAATTGTTAGAGATGTTGAAGTCTTGTGTGGAAAAACCAAATATCCCGCTGATTTCCTTGTTCTTGGTTCTCCACAAGATAGCTTTTGTCCCATTATATTTGGTAGACCCTTCTTGAATATTGTTAATGCTAGGATAGATTGCAAAAAGAATGTTGTTACTATTGGCCTGGATGATATGGTTCATGAGTTTAATTTCTCTAAATTTAGTAAACAACATCGTGAAGAAGAATTGCCTAGTAAGGATGAAATTATTGGTCTTTCTTCTATTGCCGTACCTCCTAGTGATCCTTTAGAACACTATTTGCTAGACCATGAAAATGATATATTCATGAATGAAAGAAGGGAAATAGATGAAGTATTCTTTAAGCAGGAACCTATTCTGAAACACAATTTTCCTGTTGAAATCCTAGGGGATCCTCCTCCACCCAAGGGTGATCCCGTGTTTGAGCTTATACCGTTAACCGGTAATCTTAAATATGCTTATCTTGATGAAAAGAAAATATATCCTCTTATTATTAGTGCTAACCTTTGAGCATGAAGAAGAAAGATTACCGAAAACTCGAAGAAGCACCGTACGCTATTGGATATACTCTTGATGATCTTAAGGGCATTAGTCCCACCCTATGTCAACATAAAATAAATTTGGAAGCGGATGCCAAACCAGTTCGTGATCCTCAACGACGTTTGAACCCTAAAATGAAAGAAGTGGTAAGAAAAGAAATACTCAAGCTTCTGGAGGCAGGTATAATTTATCCAGTTGCTGATAGTCAGTGGGTAAGTCCTGTTGTCGGTGGGAACGACACCTATGGGATCACAAGAATCCCTACTACGGTCGCGGGGCGCGGGGTCGTGAGAAGAGCGGATCAAACAGATAGCACACGGTTTCCTTATCCAGGTTCGTGCCGCGAGGATGCGTAAAACCCTACTCCTGCTTTGGTGGTTTGTTTATATGTGTTCTTGAACTAGCAATGGGGCGTGAGGAGCTCCAAAAAGCCGAATCCTCCTCCTGGTCACCTTGGGCCTCCTTTTATAGGGAAAAGGGTTGCCACAGTGGCACACAGGAGGTGGAAAGGGTACAGTGATGCGAGTTTATCCCTCGAATTACATGACAAGGCGCTTTTAATGCGGCTTGCTTAGGTGTCCTTGCTTTATCGGGGACGGGGGAGAGCCCTGTCTCGTCCGTCGCCACTCCCTTTTGTGTCGAACCGCGCCCTGGCCAGCGGTGCCCAGATGCCATGTAGGCGGGCAGCAGCTGAGGTGGCGTGGTGGTGGGTCTCCACTAAGATCCGCTTGCAGCCACGCAGGTGCCTGCCCAACAGGTTGGGTCTGCAGCAGCAGGCGAACGGTGGAGGAGCTTTGATTGGCGTGGGCCTGATGGTGGCCCTACGGGTGTTCTTGGCAAGGGCCTCGCCGTAGCCCCGGCAAGGGTCTTGCCGGGGCCCCGGCAAGGGTCTTGCCGTGGCGCCTTATGGTCCTCCTTAGCTAGGATCCCGCCAAGGGTCGTCATCTTCTATAGTGTGTATCTTATCTTGAATGTCTTCACAAAGATCTGCATGCCACCATGGGGATGTCTCCCGAATCCTTGCCTCATGGGGGCAGTGGACTCAAGGGTGACTCGCTCCATAGGTGCGGGGCGAGCTGCCACGGCAAGGGTCTTGCCGGGTTTGCTAAAACCGCCTCCCGGCACGGATCTTGCCGAGGGAGTCCACTTCGTCCCCTTTGCTCTTTGTGGTCTTGGTCTTGGCGTCGTTCTGCTCCTTTCGAGCTTTGGCCTTACCTTGGCTCACCTCCCTTGCCTTGCTTTCGGTCTTGGTGGTGCCCTTGCTCGGCTGCCCGTGCAGTTATAGGGGTACAAAAGTGTACCCCTCTTTTTGTACACCGACAGGAGCCCGGGCATGGGCCACACGTAGCGCAATCGCGTCGTTAGGCTAGGCCCAAAAGCAGTCTTGTGGGCAGGCGGGGTGGTTTTTACCGCGGTAAGTCTCTTCACGCACTGCGCTTCCCATGCCTCCCGCCCGTGGCTCGGCGTGGGGAGGCGTGCGTGATGTAGGTGGCATGCGTGGGGCTGAGCTCTGCACGCATGCGTCACGTAGCAGTTAATGTGAAAGGAGGCGGCCCGTGTTTTCCCCCATAAGAAGGAATAACCGTGGGCCCGCTGCTCACTTTCTCCTCTTCTCTCGTACCTTTTCCAATCTCAGAGCCGCCGTTTCCTCTCTTCCTTCCTTCCTAAGCTTTCGCCGTCACCCGCCGTCGCTGCTTCACCACCCCTCTTCCTCAATCCTCTAGACCTCTCGGCCGTCATGGCGCCCAAATCCGCCAAGGGCAAGGGGGTGGCTAAGGGCTCTGGGACCCTGGAGCCACCGGAGAGCGCACTGTCGGGGGACCGGACGAAGTCCGCCTTCTTCTTCCCCTCATCGGTTGGTGTTCATGAGCTCCGGGCCTCCTTCAAGCCCTTATGGGGAGTGAAGACGGGGAGAGAATTGGTGCACCCGACGGCCAGCGTCATTCCCTGCCGCTGCGCCGATCCTGCTCCAAATCGGTATCCCTTTTGTCGATTACCTTTCTTGCGGTTATGCCCCTTTTCCGATTTCTTCTGCGACATCATGCACACCTTGACTTTCGCCTCTTGGATTTCCTCCGAATGCGGTGGCGTGCACAGCTCTCTTCACGCATCTTTGCGAAGGCTTTGCCGTAGTGCAGCCCAACACGGCACTCTTTCGCCATTATTTCTCCCTCGAATCCAGCCCGGAGGCGCCGTCTCAGAATCGTCGCGCCTGGATCCCAAGATCCAAGGGGCGTGCGGACGGTGCCATGAAGGAGAGGTGGGAGGAATGGCGTGGCCGGTGGTGCTGGATTGAAGACGAAGACCCGCCGGAATTCTGCAAGGTCCGCCGGTCCACGGCAGCGATTGGAGTGATGTCGATGCTGCCGACGGGAGGCTTACTGTCGCCACCACCAGGATCCTCCGGCTGACCCGGGCTGGGCTCACCCTGGAGACGATCGGGGCGGACTTCATTCGCCGCCGGATCGCCCCGTTGCATAATAAGGGGAGGCCAGCCTGGCTTTTTACGAACCCGGCTGACATTATGCGGCTCCACCCTGGCCTCGACCACACCTTCACGGTGATGGCGGATGCCCACTTCTGCCAGCGGCTTTTCCAGCTGGATGTGGGTCGCGACGGCGAGGTCGAACGGACCGGCAAGGCCGCGAGGGCTGCCGCAAAGGTCGGCAAGGCCGTCAAGGGGCCGTTCTTCATGTTGCCAGCGGGGGTGGTCCCGTTGTGCAATAACTCACGTCGGTCCGAGATCATTGCTATGATGCCGGACTGCAACGCGCACGGCCCTGTCCCGAGCTGGAAGGAGCCGACGGAGGCAGATGTGCAGCAATTCTTCGATTCCTTGATCGAGGTATACGTCAATGCTGACGTCGAGCGGTGGCTTGTCATGGACATCACCCAGGCAGAGCTGGACTACATCGCCACCAAGGCGAGGGAGGCACAGCTTGCCATGGAGGCCGACAGCACCGGGGGCGTGGAGGACAAGGCCGCGACGGCTGCGGAGGAGGAGCAGTTCACCCTGTGGGCGGCGGCCACCGAGGAGGTCAGCAGCGTCGACGCTGGAGCTCCACTTGTCGAGGACGCGGCCGACGAGTCGTCGAAGGAGGAGGACGTGGCGGCGGGCTCAACACCAACCAGGGGAAGAGGGCGAGTCATGCGGCGGTCTGGCTCCGGCGAGCCGGTCCAGCTCGGCAGGGCTACGCTGCCTCAATTGACCCTGGAGGGGTCCGGGCGCCACACGAGGGCCACAGCAGCGAAGGGGCTGACGAAGGCTGCTGAGAAGAAGAAGGCGACAGCCCCTTCCTCATCCGGGCACGCACAAAACCTGCCGCCTTCTTTGCCTCCTCCGGCAGGCGTCGACTCGGATGATGATGTGGAGCTCCCTTTTGATCTCGGGCCTCTCAGCCCGAGAGGAAAAAGGAAACTGAGTGGAAGAGGAGGAGACGGATGACGCAGTAAGTACTCCGTTCCTTCTTTGTCATTTCCATTTCCCGAATCGGGTCGCTTGTCTTGATCCATTTTGCTTTCGCAGGGAGGCGCAGACATTGGCCCAGAGGGTGAAGAGGGCGAGGACCTCGTGACAGTCGATCCCATTTGGGGCTTCAAAGACACCACTGTGGTGTCGAGCAGCCCGGACAGCAGCCCCAGAACCCCCCAGTAAGTTCGTCACCCTCTTCTTACTCGACATGTGGCGGCGCTCGATGCTATGATGCTGACCTTGCGGGTTTGCGGAGGGAGGCGGCAGCGGAGGAGCCACAAGGGCTACTCCTAACACACCACCCCCATCGACCACGCCGCCACAGGCGTCCCCGGCAAGGGCATCAGGCACGGAGCCCACACCCATGGAGGAAGAGGGAAACTTGGGCGCTGGTGACTCTGCCACGGCGCCAAATGCTGGCGGAGAGGGGACTTCTGCTTCACAGCCTGGCACTGGTGAGTCGCCTGTCCTTCGTCTCTGTTTTTCCCTTATTCTTTTCTTGGCTTCATTGCTCCCATTGCTGCCCAGGCCCTCCTTCAACAGACATGGAGGACGTGGACACTGTTGTTGGAGACATTGCTGAGGAGGCCGCGGCGGAGGCCAGCAGGATAGCCGTCGAGGAGGCCGCCAAAGATGATGATGAGGCCGCCGCTGACGAAGCCTCCAAGGGTGCTGCCGAGGACGCCGCTGCGGGGGCCGCCAAGGCGATCATGAGGCTTCTGCCGAGGGCGCCAGCGGTGGACCTGCCGGTGAGGCCGGCAAGGCCTCCGCCGAGGAAGAGGTGGCGGGTGACCAGCCTCCCTCCTCCTCAAGCTCGGGCCCCAGTAGATATCTGAAGATGGGCGACGATCTTTTCGTCCATCTTCCAGGGGCGTCAAGCCGAGCGCCCGCCGAAGGGGAAGCCTTTGACGACGAGGTGCTTGCCACCACCGGGCTTGAGGTGGTTGATGAGCCGGGCGTTGGCGGCGACGGTTCTCCAGAAGAGCAGCTTTTCCGCGCCATGGGGCTGATTTCCGGAAGCTCCAAGTGCTCTACCGTGCCCGCCTGGACAAGGTCAAGTCCAGGATGGCAACGGCGGACAACGCGGAGGCGGACTTCAAGCGTAGCGTCGCTCGACGCAGAACCTGGTTCCACCAGACTCGCGAGGAGCAGAGGGCCTTTCAGGAGGAATTGGCCAAGCACAATGTGGAGCTCACCATGAAAATGGCCGACATCGAGAAGGCCCAGGAAAAGGCGGCGAACTTGGCTGCCGTGGCCGAAGCTGCCCGGAACCAGCATCAAGCAGCCTTGGATTCCCAGGAAGAGGACCTCTCCGTGCGTGAAGCGAAGCTTATCGCAACACTCCGCGGCAAGGATGAGGAGCTCGAGGCCCTTGTCGCGCGACGGACTCGCGAGCTGGAGCAGAGGCACAAAGAGGCACTCGATGCCCAAGCTCTGGCCCATGCCGGCAAGGTGAGGAGCTGGAAGCAGAGCGGGACGAGCTGAAGGAGCAGGCCCTCAAGCTGTCCGGCGAGAAGAGCACGCTCAACCACACCTTGGTAGAGGCGCAAGGAGCAGCCATCGCCGGGATCGGGAGCTCTCCGACGCAGAACTCCATCGAGACCTCAAGCTGAAAGCTGGAGGATCTCGAGAAGATGTTGTCGGAGAGCGGGGCTCGGGAGGAGACCTTGACCAGGAGCCTCGAGGAGGAGAAGCAGCTGCGGGCAAAGAGGCCGCCTCCCACCAGGAATATGTGGTGGGTGAGAACTGGTTGATCAGCCATCTGGAGATCGTTGCCGGCAGGGTCACCTCGCAATTGGCCACCATGGGGATGCCAAACGTGAGGTACGCCCCCGAGCGCAGCGGGACCGTCAACGCCAAGCTGACCCAGTTCTTCGAGGGCGTCCTCGGAGCCTTGGCCTATCTTCACTCCAACAGGGCGGCCACGCTGGCCGAGGAGGCCCGGCGACTTTGCCGGAGGGTCGTGACCAAGGTCCTCACCAAGATGGCGACCGAATCCCGACCTTGACTTCAAGCGGCGCGATGAAGAGCTTGCGGATGGTGTTGACCTCACACGGTGCTCAAGGAGCGCATCAAGCCCATCACCGACAAAGATCGACGAAATCAAGAGGGTGGAAGGCCAGCGCCGGATTAGGCATCCCGTTCTTCTTCGCCATGCGGGTTCCCGACCAAGACAAATTTTATCTTTAGTTAGAACTGCAGTTATGACGTGATGTAATATAACTTTGAAGTACTCTTAATTTTCATGCATGTTATTTCCCCGTTCAATTCCTCTTTGTATGCGTGCCCCACGTCAATCTGGTAGGCTTGCCGGCGCGGAAGCCCCTAGCGGCGTTTTGGGCAAGGATCCCCATGGCCTGCTGGGTAAGCATGCTGCCGGACGAGCCACCTTTCCGTTCCGAACGCGGCCGCACGAACTGTCGAGCTTGACTCGAGTCAGAATCGAGGGCGTTGTTGATCGCGGAAGGTTACTCTGCCATTCTCGACGCAGCCGCTTGAGCTGTTGAGCGGACTCAAAACAGGGCAAGGGCATTGCCGATTGTGGGAGAGCCCCCTGGCGTGCAGGTTCCTCATACAAAGGCGTGACATCTCCGGGGGGAATAACCTCAAATAAGAAGGGTAGCACAAATAAGGGTTCAGTGCAACTTAGCTTCTGTTCGTGATCGCTCGAGTGTCGATCTTCTGGCCTCCTTTCTTCTTCGAGGGTCACGAAGATGAAGGAGTGCCGGGCTAACTGCTAAAGCCGATTCTCACAATCGCGCTTCTACCGCGCACTAATGATGTCGGTGGGAACGACACCTATGGGATCACAAGAATCCCTACTACGGTCGTGGGGCGCGGGGTCGTGAGAAGAGCGGATCAAACAGATAGCACACGGTTTCCTTATCCAGGTTCGGGCCGCGAGGATGCGTAAAACCCTACTCCTGCTTTGGTGTTTTGTTTATCTGTGTTCTTGAACTAGCAATGGGGCGTGAGGAGCTCCAAAAAACCGAATCCTCCTCCTGGTCGCCTTGGGCCTCCTTTTATAGGGAAAAGGGGTTGCCACAGTGGCACACAAGAGGTGTAAAGGGCTCTGATGATGCGAAGTTTATCCCTCGCATTACATGACAAGGCGCTTTAATGCGTCTTGCTTAGGTGTCCTTGCTTTATCGTGGACGGGAGAGCCCTGTCTCGTCCATCGCCGCTGAATTTCGTGGTCGACACGCCACAGCCAGCGGTGCCAGCGGTGCCATGTAGGCGCAGTGCAGCTGAGGTGGCGCAGTTGGTGGGTCTCCACGAAGATCCGCTTGCCGCCACGCAGTGCCCGCCCAACTGGTTGGGTCGGCAGCTGCATGCGAACGGAGGTGGAGGTTTGATTGGCGTGGGCTTGATGGTGGCCCTACGGGTGTTCTTGGCAAGGGCCTCGCCGTAGCCCCGGCAAGGGTCTTGCCGTGGCGCCTGCTGTCATCCCCGGCAAGGCTCTTGCCGGGGGCCTTGTGTTCCTCCTTGGCTGGGATCCCGCCAAGGGTCATCATCTTCTATAGTGTGTATCCGATCTTGAATGTCTTCACAAAGATCTGCATGCCACATGGGGATGTCTCCCGAATCCTTGCCCCATGGGGGCAGTGGACTCAAGGGTGACTCGCTCCGTAGGTGGGGCGAGCTGCCACGGCAAGGGTCTTGCCGGGTTTGCTAAAACCGCCTCCCGGCAAGGATCTTGCCGGGGAGTCCGCTTCCCCTTTGCTCTTTGTGGTCTTGGTCTTGGCGTCGTTCTGCTCCTTTCGAGCTTCGGCCTTACCTTGGCTCACCTCCCTTGCCTTGCTCAGTGCGGTGGTGCCCGCGGCTCAAACTGCCCGTGCACAGTTATAGGGTAAAAAAAGTGTACCCCTCTTTTTGTACACCGACACCTGTCCATTGTGTCCCTAAGAAGGGAGGCATTACTGTTGTCCCTAATGATAAAGATGAATTGATTCCACAAAGAATTATCACAGCTTATAGGATGGTAATTGATTTCCGCAAATTAAATAAAGCTACTAAGAAAGATCATTACCCGTTACCTTTTATTGATCAAATGCTAGAAAGATTATGCAAACATACACATTATTGCTTTCTAGATGGTTATTCTGGTTTCTCTCAAATACCTGTGTCGGCTAAAGATCAATCAAAGACTACTTATACATGCCCTTTTGGTAGTTTTGCTTATAGACGTATGCCTTTTGGTTTATGTAATGCACCTGCTACCTTTCAAAGATGCATGATGGCTATATTCTCTGATTTTTGTGAAAAGATTTGTGAGGTTTTCATGGACGACTTTTTCGTCTATGGTTCCTCTTTTGACGATTGCTTGAGCAATCTTGATCGAGTTTTGCAGAGATGTGAAGAAACTAATCTTGTCTTGAATTGGGAAAAGTGCCACTTTATGGTTAATGAAGGTATTGTCTTGGGGCACAAAGTTTCTAAAAGAGGTATTGAAGTTGATAAAGCTAAGGTTGATGCTATTGAAAAGATGCCATGTCCCAAGGAAATCAAAGGTATAAGAAGTTTCCTCGGTCATGCCGGATTTTATAGGAGGTTCATTAAGGACTTCTCAAAAATTTCTCGGCCTCTGACTAATTTATTACAAAAAGATGTACCATTTGTCTTTGATGATGATTGTGTAGAAGCATTTGAAATACTTAAGAAAGCATTAGTCTCTGCACCTGTTGTTCAGCCACCTGATTGGAATTTACCCTTTGAAACTATGTGTGATGCCAGTGATTATGCTATAGGTGCTGTTCTAGGGCAATGAGTTGATAAGAAATTAAATGTTATCCATTATGCTAGTAAGACTCTAGACAATGCTCAGAGAAATTATGCTACAACCGAAAAGGAACTTTTAGCAGTTGTATTTGCTTGTGATAAATTCAGACCCTATATTGTTGATTCTAAAGTAACCGTTCACACTGATCATGCTGCTATTAAATATCTTATGGAAAAGAAAGGTGCTAAACCTAGACTTATTAGATGGGTTCTCTTGCTGCAAGAATTTGATTTGCATATTGTTGATAGAAAAGGAGCTGAGAACCCGTTGCGTATAACTTGTCTAGGTTAGAGAATGTTCTTGATGACCCACTACCTATTGATGATAGCTTTCCTGATGAACAATTAAATGTCATAAGAACTTCTCGTAGCACTCCATGGTATGCTGATTATGCTAATTATATTGTTGCTAAATTTATACCACATAGCTTCACATACCAACAAAAGAAAAAGTTCTTTTAGGATTTGCGACATTACTTTTGGGATGACCCGCACCTTTATAAAGAAGGAGTAGATGGTGTTATTAGACATGGTGTGCCTGAGCATGAACAGGAACAGATCCTACGCAAGTGTCACTCTGAAGCTTATGGAGGACACCACGCTGGAGATAGAACTGCACATAAGGTATTGCAATCCGGTTTTTATTGGCCTACTCTCTTCAAGGATGCCCGTAAGTTTGTCTTATCTAGAGATGAATGTCAAAGAATTGGTAATATTAGTAGACGTCAAGAAATGCCTATGAATTATTCACTTGTTATTGGACCATTTGATGTTTGGGGCTTTGATTATATGGGACCTTTTCCTGCCTCTAATAGATATACACATATTATAGTTGTTGTTGATTATGTTACTAAGTGTGTAGAAGCTATTCCAACTAGTAGTGCTGATCATAACACTTCTATTAAAATGCTTAAGGAAGTTATTTTTCCGAGGTTTGGAGTCCCTAGATATTTAATGACTGATGCATGGTGGTTCACATTTTATTCATGGTGCTTTCCGTAAAATGCTTGCTAAATATGACGTTAATCATAGAATTGCATCTCCATATCACCCACAGTCTAGTGGTCAAGTAGAATTGAGTAATAGAGAGCTCAAATTAATTTTGTAAAAGACTGTCAATAGGTCTAGAAAGAATTGGTCCAAGAAACTTGATGATGCATTATGGGCATATGGAACTGCATATAAGAATCCTATGGGTATGTCTCCGTATAAAATGGTTTATGGAAAAGCATGTCACTTACCTCTCGAACTAGAACATAAGGCATATTGGGCTATTAAAGAGCTCAACTATGATTTCAAACTTTCCGGTGAGTAGAGGTTATTTGATATTAGCTCACTTGATGAATGGAGAACCCAAGCTTATGAAAATGCCAAGTTGTTTAAAGAAAAAGTTAAAAGATGGCATGACAAAAGGATACAAAAGCGTGAGTTTAATGTAGGTGATTAGGTATTGCTATACAACTCTCGTTTAAGATTTTTTGCAGGAAAACTTCTCTCTAAATGGGAAGGTCCCTACGTTATCGAGGAGGTCTATCGTTCCGGTGCCATAAAAATCAACAACTTCGAGGGCACAAATCCGAAGGTGGTAAACGGTCAAAGAATCAAACATTACATCTCAGGTAATCCCATAAATGTTGAAACCAATATTATTGAAACCGTAACCCCGGAGGAATACATAAGGGACACTTTCCAGACCGTTTCAGACTCCGAAAAGCAATAGGTATGTGGTACGACAAGTAAACCGACTCCAAAACAATTTTTAAGGCAATATTTCTCATTTTTGGAATATTTAGAAAAATAGAAAAATAAGTGGCAGTCCGGGAAGGACACGAGGCCTTCACGAGGGTGGAGGGCGCGCCCCCCTACCTCGTGAGCACCTCGTGTGCCCTCCGGACTCCGTTTTCTTGCACGATACGTATTTTGGTCGGTAAAAATTCATTATATATTCTCCCGAAGGTTTTGACTCCCGTATCACGCAAATATCTCCTGTTCTTGTTTCGAGCTGTTTTTCAGACAGATCTAGATCATCATGACGTACCCAAGTGCTTCCAAGGACAAGTTCTTCGAGAAGGTGATCAACCCTTACCTTGCGGAGGTGCTGCGGCACCCTCAAACCATTGAGATGTGTGATGGGTTGCTGCACATCCGCGATGTTGAGGGACCAAAGGGAACCGGAAGCGTGGAGGCGAGGCTCGAAGCAATGGAGCAACAGGTTTTCAAGTGTCAGGGGATGGTGGAGCGTGGAATTAACGCTAGCCATAAGATGCTCGCGGAGTTCACCAATAACTATGAGTCGGTTGCCAAGAACACCGAGGAGGCCATCCTCAAGCTACATGAGAAGATCGAGCACCTCCAAGCCTTCTATGATCTACAAAATCAGAATTGTGAGTATGAATATAGATTCAAAAGGATGAGTTTGGCTGCAGATTTGAGGATTCCGGAGACTCGATCATCCTTCTATGATGGTGAGCCTATGCCGTGGAAGATGGACGACAAGCTTGCATCATCAACAACACTTCTACCTTCTACACCAACAACAAAGAAGGATACATAATCACATGGGTATGGGCACTCCCCTTGGCAACTGCCAAGCTTGGGGGAGGTGCCCCGGTATCATATCACCATCACAACTCCTATCTTTACCGTTTTTCTTAGTTCAATCCTATTAGTAGTATCTTGATTTAGTAGAATAAAGTTTATGGCATGATCTAGTTTTGAGTTTTGCTTTATGATCCCTCTATGTAATCGAGTCCGTGAGCTATATATAATAAAGATTAGTGTTGAGTAAAGGGCATGATTGTCTTGCCCTGATCTTGGGTGGATAAAAGAAAAGGAATAAAAAGAAACAAAGTGTTCATATTGATCTTATTGAAAGTAATGACTTCACATAGAAAGAGTATGATGATTAAAAGTTGTTGGGAGTTGGCAAATATGGCTTTGGTCATCGTTGCAATTAATAGGAAGTAATAAGGAGAGAGAGGTTTCACATATAAATATATTATCATTGACATCTTTTATGATTGGGAGCACTCATTAAAATATAACATGCTAAAGAGTTGATGTTGGACAAGGAAGACAACGTGATGAGTTACGTTTTCTTATATCTGAGATAAAGTATGTTGTCATGGATCCTCTAACATGTTGAGCTTGCCTTTCCCCCTCATGCTAGCCAAATTCTCAGCACCAAGTAGAGATACTACTTGTGCTTCCAAATACCCTTTAACCAGTTAACCATGAGAGTCCACCATATCTACCTATGGATTGAGTAAGATCCTTCAAGTAAGTTCTCATCGGTGCAAGCAATAAAAATTGCTCTCGAAATATGCATGACTTATTAGTGCAGAGAAATAAGCTTTGTATGAACTTGTTGTGGAAGTAATAAAAGCGACGGACTGCATAATAAAGTTCCACATACAAGGGGCAATATAAAGTGACGTTATTTTGCATTAAGATTTTGTGCATCCAACCATAAAAGCGCATGGCAACCTCTCGCTTCCCTCTGCGAAGGGCCTATCCTTTATTATTATCTTCTACCTTATGCAAGAGTCACGGTGATCTTCACCTTTCCTTTTTCATTTTATCCGTTGGCAAGCCCAGCATGTTGGAAAGAACATGATATATATATATATATCTCTAATTGGATGTAGGGGAGCATGAATTGTTATTGTTGACATTACCCTTGAGGTAAAAGGTTGTGGGGCAAAATTATAAGCCCCTATCTTTCTCTGTGTCCGATTAAAACTCCATAACCACAAGTATTGCGTGAGTGCTAGCAATTATGAAGGACTAAATGATAGTTGAGTATGTGGACTTGCTTTTAAGCTCTAACATAGACTCCTTCCGATGTTATGATAAATTGCAATTGCTTCAATGACTAAGGTTATAATTTGCTGGTGCCCAATAAGGTTTCTGATTCATACTTTTGCATTGTGAAAAGATCATCACTTGAACATAAGTAATCATATGAAAAAATCTATTTATGTTGCTGTTATGAGAATAATCATGATGCCTCCATGTCCGTATTTTATTTTTATCGACGCCTCTACCTCTAAACATGAGGACATATTTATTGTTATCGGCTTTTCGCTTGAGGACAAGCGAGGTCTAAGGTTGGGGGAGTTGATAAGTCCATTTTGCATCATGCTTTTATATCAATATTTATCGCATTATGGGCTGTTATTTCACGTTATGTCACAATACTTATGGCTATTCTCTCTTATTTTACAAGGTTTACATGAAGAGGGAGAATGCCGCATTTGGAATTCTGGGTGGAAAAGGAGCAAATATTGGAGACCTATTCATGCAACTCCAAAAGTCCCGAAACTCCACGGAATATCTTAAAAGCAATAAACAAAAATCACCGCCAACGTTGATGGCCCGGGGGCCCACACCCGGCTCACGCGGGTGGAGGGCGCCCCGGGCGCGCCTGCCACCTCAGGCCCCCGATTGCTCTCCGATGCCCATCTTCTCCCATATGAAGTCTTTCAATGAGAAAAAATCATAAGCAACCTTTCGACGAGACTCCGCCGCCACGAGGCGGAACCTTGGCGGAACCAATCTAGGGCTCCGGCGGAGCTGTTCTGCCGGGGACACTTCCCTCCAGGAGGGGGAAATCATCATCATCATCATCACCAACGCTCCTCTCATCGGGAGAGGGAAATCTCCATCAACATCTTCACCAGCACCATCTCATCTCCAAACCCTAGTTCATCTCTTGTATCCAATTCTTGTCTCCAAGTCCGGGATTGGTGCTAGTAGGTTGCTAGTAGTGTTGATTACTCCTTGTAGTTGATGCTAGTTGGTTTACTTGGTGGAAGATCATATGTTCAGATCCTTTATGCATATTATTACCCCTCTGATTATGAACATGAATATGCTTTGTAAGTAGTTACGTTTGTTCCTGAGGACACGGGAGAAGTCTTTCTATTAGTAGTCATGTGAATTTGGTATTCGTTCGATATTTTGATGAGATGTATGTTGTCTAGCCTCTAGTGGTGTTATGTGAACGTCGACTACATAACACTTCACCATTATTTGGGCCTAGAGGAAGGCATTGGGAAGTAATTAAGTAGATGATGGGTTGCTAGAGTGACAGAAGCTTAAACCCTAGTTTATGCGTTGCTTCGTAAGGGGCTGATTTGGATCCACTTGTTTCAGCTATGGTTAGGTTTACCTTAATACTTTGGTTGTAGTTGCGGATGCTTGCAATAGAGGTTAATCATAAGTGGGATGCTTGTTCAAGTAAGAACAGCACCCAAGCATCGGTCCTCCCACATATCAAATTATCAAAGTACCGAACGTGAATCATATGAACGTGATGAAAACTAGCTTGACGATATTCCCATGTGTCCTCGGGAGCGCTTTTCCTGTTATAAGAGTTTGTTCCGGCTTGTCCTTTGCTACAAAAAGGATTGGGCCACCTTGCTGCACTTTATTTACTCTTGTTACTTGTTGCTCGTTACAATTTATCTTATCGCAAAACTATCTGTTACCACTTATTCCAGTACTTGTAGAGAATACCTTGCTGAAAACCGCTTATCATTTCCTTCTGCTCCTCGTTGGGTTCGACACTCTTACTTATCGAAAAGACTACGATAGATCCCCTATACTTGTGGGTCATCAGGCCACTAAGGAGTAGTCAAATCACACAGTAAGTTAGTCGGAAGAAGCAACCATCATTTCACTCTTGAATGACACGTACGCAATATAAAATGGTTGATATGGAGAGAAAAAGAAAACCACTATATATACACTAGCATGAGCCTAAGCTACAAGTCTGCTTTCTTAGGTTGCTCTCTTCACAAGCATAGAACGACGGGCCTGATCCCGCAGCTGGGGGAAGGGAACAATGTTCTGCGTAGACGCGGTCGACGTCGGCGAGGGAGAAAACCCACAGTCGGTGCGTCCCAATCGGGGGTCACCACGGTATGGGCCGATGCCGCATCCCAACCGCCCTTCTAGCTACAGCCCGACGTCCCGTGTAGTCCATCTTCCTTTGGAGCCGGCTTGCTCCACCGTCAGAGATCCATCTCCATGTCGATCTTTCTCTACTTCTACCGGCTTCTACTTGTGATGAGTTTATGTCTCATGAACTAGTGCCGATTATTATTCTAATCACACTTCTTCAATATCTTTGCCATCGTGGATGCTCAGTCGATTTTAGTGGAACTGCACAAAAGCATCGTATGATCCGAGGGTGCCAGCCGTCTTTCCTTCGACAGAGTTCTACCTGGCCAGGAAATTAAATCATGTTTAGGGTTTAGGGTTTAAGTCGTAGTGACCCCATCAGTAGTTTTTCTTTCGTACACGCTCTCACAATTTTTTTCTTTAGTTCTGAAGTAAATATTGGCTATGATATATGAATCATTGAGATGCATCAGCATGCGTGTTAGTTTTCCTTTGTATTTGATGGAATGTTGTAACGGGGCAACCTTGGAATAGGAATGAAAATGGAGTGGAAAAGTTACCGTTTTTCCGAAGAAAAAATGGAAACAGAGAGAAACCAACTTTTCGTTTCGTTGGATCGCGCCATCGAGCAAAACCAACGTTTAAATCACGTCTGTCGTGTTCGTGTCTCACCCTCCTCCATGGCTCGACCCCACACGGTCACTCGGCATACCACTCACCGCAAACCGAGTATACGATAACTTTCCCGCCTGCTTGTCGATGGATCGCGCCATGGAGTACTAGCACTACTGGAAGAGATTGACGAGTTGGGGGAGGACAGCTAGCTGTAGCATGGAGTCCCAAGAACTTTTTACATGCATGTTGTAGCCGGCTATTGCGACCTTTGAATGCGGAGCAGCCGCGTGCACCCGGAAGCGGCGCGGGCGACGCTCTCTTGGGCCGGCGCGCCGCTTCAATGCCGGCGCCAGTAAGAGGTCGCGTCCGCTCTGGCCGGGCATGAATGCGGCACTAACCATTTCCTGCGGGAAGCACACGCTGGTGATGAAGAGGGTTCGGGTTGTTCTGGACCGGCCGTGGCAGCAGTCCGGACGTGCGCAAACAAGAGATGATGTACGTTAATATTGTTGCGTATATAATTAACAACGTAAATAATGTGCCAGTTGGACAAATATGATTGGACATGGAGATGGAAATGGAATTTTACGTAAACACGGATATGCATGTCTATGTCTATGTGTGTGTGCGCGACTCTCGCGACACAGGCGGGGCGTGTTTTTGATCGAAGTTTTCTTTCTTGATACGTTAGAAAATCAGTTTGTCTAATTCACATCTAGATGTTATTTAAGGATATCACATCTAAGCTCCCACAAGTATATAATGTAGCAAAAGAAACAAAAAAACTAGGAAAAAATAGACCACAAACAGAGTGGACATCAACTTAGATGTGACATAACTATGTCACATCTAGATGTGTCCTAGATGCACCCTTAAAAATTGTCCGCCGTTTTCGCTTTTTTTTCCGGGAACGCGCGTATTCTATTTAAAACCACTGCTATGGAGAGATTATTTTACTCCATTATAGCCTCTTGTTTGATAGAGTTTCTCACGTCTTGCTCTCTCACCCTCTATAACGCCCTCGATGCGGCTATATCTCCCACATGTCGAAGCACGACTTAGAGGCATAACCGCATTGAAAGAAATGTCGCAAGTGAGGTAATCTTCACACAACCCATGTAATACATAAGGGAAAGAGATACATAGTTGGCTTACAATCGCCACTTCACACAATACATGAGTAAAACATTACATCATACAGATACAATCAAGGTCCGACTACGGAACCAAAATAAAAGAAGACTACCCCAAATGCTACACAGATCCCCGATCGTCCCAACTGGGCTCCACTCTTGATCAACTGAAACAAAACAACACAGTGAACAAGATCTTCGCCGAGCTCCTCCTTGAGCTCAAAAGGCCACCTGCACGGTTTCATCGGCAAGACCTGCAAACTGGTTTTGGAAGTATCTGTGAGTCACGGGGACTCAGCAATCTCACACCCGCGAGATCAAGACTATTTAAGCTTATGGGTAGGAGAAGGTAGTGAGATGGAGCTGCAGCAAGCGACTAGCATATCTGGTGGCTACATTCCCAAAAGAGAGCAAGAAGATAAGCAAGGCACGGTCGAACAACTATGATCAAGAAGTGATCCTGAAACTACTTACGTCAAACATAACTCCAACATCGTGTTCACTTCCCGGACTCCGCCGAGAAGAGACCATCACGGTTACACACGCGGTTGGTGTATTTTAATTAAGATCAACTTCGGGTTTTCTACAACCGGACATTAACAAATTCTCATCTGCCTCATAACCGCGGGCACGACTTTGAAGATAATACCCTGCAGGGTGTCCCAACTTAGCCCATTATAAGCTCTCACGGTCAACGAAGGATATTCCTTCTACCGGGAAGACCCGATCAGACTCGGAATCCCGGTTTACAAGACATTTCGACGATGGTAAAACAAGACTAGCAAAGCCGCCCGAATGTGCCGACAAATCCCGATAGGAGCTGCACATACCTCGTTCTCAGGGCACACCGGATGGGCCAGACGTCGGGTTGGCATAGACCCTGGATTGCCCAGGAGCGCCGGACATCGCCCGAGTTGGGCCAAGACTCGAAGGAGCACTAGTCCGGGGTTAAAATAAAGATGACCCTTGAGTCTTCGTAACCCAAGGGAAAAAGGCTTAGGTGGCAAATGGTAAAACCAAGGTTGGGCCTTGCTGGAGGAGTCTTATTCAAAGCAAACTGTCAAGGGGGTCCCATAAATCACCCAACCGTGTAAGGAACGCAAAATCAAGGAACATAACACTGGTATGACGGAAACTAGGGCAGCAAGAGTGGAACAAAACACCAGGCATAAGGCCGAGCCTTCCACCCTTTACCAAGTATATAGATGCATTAATTAAATAAGATATATTGTGATATCCCAACAAGTAAACATGTTCCAACAAGGAACAACATCTCCATGTTCCGACAAGGAACAAACTTCATCTTCACCTGCAACTAACAACGCTATAAGAGGGGCTGAGCAAACCGGTAACATAGCCAAACAACGGTTTGCTAGGAAAGGATGGTTAGGGGCTTGACATGGCAATATGGGAGGCATGATAAGCAAGTGATAGGCCTCGTAGCATAGGCATAGCAAAAGAGCGAGCAACTAGCAAGCAAAGATAGAAGTGATTTCGAGGGTATGGTCATCTTGCCTGAGATCCCGCAAGGAAGAAGAACGAGTCCATGAAGAAGACAAACGGACAAAGTCGAACGAATCCTCACAACTCCGGAACGAAACCGAAGCTAACGAGAGAAGCAACCCGAAAAGAAACAAACAACATGGTAAACACACAAGCATAAACATGTCATGATGCACAAACAAGTATGATGCATGTCCGGTTTAATGAGGCATGGCATGGCAATATGCACAAACAACACTACAAGTTAAGTGGAGCTCAATATGCAACGAAGTTGCATATTGACGAAACACCACATCAATTATTTAGTTCTCTCTCGCTTAGGAACACAACAATATTACATGTTGTTATAAACATGGCAAGAGGTGAGACATAAGTAAACTAACTAGTTAGGCAAGTTTAAATGAGGCCGGAAGCAACAAATGACAATTCTGGAAAATCCCCATGTCATTTAGCAATTTTAAAGCAAACACAGTTTTAACCATTTAAATGTTGTTAACATGATGCGGATGGCATAATCAAGGTTTATGCAATTTTTATGAAAATGTTGACATGAGCATGTTATGAAGCATTTGGTCACCATGGCGGAACGAAAGGGGTGCCACGGCAACGACAACGGAAATGGTGCCACGGCAACATTCCGATGATCCGACAACTCGTCGAGATGTCGGTGCAAAAGAAAGTGTGGACGTGCGGAACATGCAAAAGATGGTGGGGTGATCCCGGTTACCGGGTTTCCACGGGTTAGTGGCATGGCAAACGAGGAGGAACGTGCATGAAGCAAACGGGCACGGTGCAAACACGAGCATCTCATACAACATGCATTCTCGGAAGGTCGTCTCGGCGGTTATACCTTTGAAGCGTGCGTTTTAGGAGCGGTTCGGGTTCGAGACGATGTAGAGGAAGTAGTCGTTCACGGGTCGTCGCGGGAAGTAGTTGTTCATGGTCTTGGCGGGTCGTCGTGTAGCCGTACATGTAGTCGAACTTGGCGCATCCGAAAGGTACTTGGTGAATCCCCGTAGTCGTTCTTGGCGGTCTGTATGGTTGTCGATGTTGTGGTACTTGGCGACGTGCACGGGGTGGTAGCACACACGGAGGTTATAGCCTCGAGCGACAGCTCGAGAAGCAGCTTGGAGGCAAAGGAACTTTGGCCGAAGCAGGAGGCGGGGCACCCGGCTGAGGGTGGTCTAGGCAGCGGCAAACCACGGCCAAGGTCTGCGGGGAGATCTTGGTCTGCTGCGGGCAAAGCGGAGGCGTCGTCTCGGGCAGGAGATGCCCGTGGCTGGAGCAGAGGAGGCGGCCGACGTCGTGCATGAGGCAAGGTCGAAGACGGCCGAGGCAGGGGGCGAGCCGCGCGGTTGGCTGATGGTAGCCGCGGCCATGGTGGTGGTCACCACGAAGCAGAGGAGGCCGGGACTGCTACCGCTGACGAAGAGGCATGGCGAACGAGGAGGACGGGGATGTAGATGGCGGCGGCGAACGACAGAGGACAAAGTAGGCGGCAGGAGAGGTCTCCGTGGGCAGGAGATCAGCGAACGCTGGCTCTGGTGGAGCTTTGCCGGGCGACGGCGGTCACCGGTACGGCGCGGCGAGGTGCGAGCGGCCGGCGTGAGGAGGTGGAGAGGCACGGGACGGTGGTGCGATGGAGAGGCGACGCGAGGAGAGGAGTGGAGTCGCGGAATCGAGGGGAGGAAGAGAGATGGGAATCGAGCGAGCGGGGCTCTCGCTCCTCTCTGTGTGTGTGCGTGGCGGCGGAAGGAGGATGGAGGGGATCGAGGAGGAGTGGCCGCGGGAGCGAGGGTAGGTGACGGCGCTGAGGGGAAACCAGAGGGAGAGATTGAGATCGATGGGAGTGAGGTGGAGGTCGGGCTAGGGTTAGGATTAGATACGGCGCTGGTGGGCACGTGGAACGGGCCGGTCTGGTTGGTCGTGCCCAAGAGGCCGGGTGGGCTGGCTCCTCTCTCCTCTCTTCTCTTAAAACAGAGAAAAAGAAAGGAAAGGGAAGAAAAGAAAAGGTTAGAGAAAGAGTTTGGGCATGGGGATTATTTTCCTGGACTCACAAAAATATGCTTGTTCCGAGAAAATAGAAAACCAGGATTGAAAGATGTAAATTCAAACTCATTTGAATTTAGTTCAAATGGGTTTGAACTAGGACTTGGTTTTGAAGTGTCCAAAATGTTGAGATTTTTGGTGGAGCTCAAAAATGATGAAAGAAATTATGGACAAAGTTGGAGACCAAGAATTGAGATAACAAAGGCATTGGGATTTATTTGCAAGTGTGTTATGATCAATTCCAAATAAATGGAATAATTTTATTATAGCTCCCTAATAATAGTAGGAGACTTTGAATATGTTTTAAAGAGAAATCACCATGTGAATATCCCTCGATTTAAATAGATCAACGATCTATGCAATTTATTTAGGTGAGTTTTCAAAAGGGGTTGCATGATGACATGATGCAATACACATGATGCAAGGATGAATGCAACGAACAAAACAAATCACACGATGAATCTCGGAATACAAGGAAGGCAACTGGAGCGTCAGTCTCGGGGTGTTACACCCTCTCCATATCAAAACAAGATGACAGTGTCCACTCTATCTCTCTCCTCACCGGTGGTCACAGATCCAACCGAATCCCGTCTGTTGCGGGAGGTGAGGAGGTGCAGCGTTGACGTTGTCGCCGTAGGCGACGGAGGAATCCGATGTGCATTGTCCTCTCGGAGCCGGCGCTGGCGCGGACGAAGATCCTCCGCGCCCTTGTTCGCTGTCGTCGTGTGGGCAGATCCCGCCTGCCCGCCTAAACGACATCTCGCCCACCTGAGGTACTGGTCCAGCTCCCCAGGTTGCTGCGTATGGTTTTCTTCTATGCGACTACTCCCCAGCTCCCCATGCATAGTAGCTAGGGTTCGTCGGCTGGTCCAACATCACCTTTGAAAAGTTGTCCTGATTTATGCCTCGGTGGAGGTATACATGTTGTTTCGACAAAAAGTACATGGTGGTTGTGCGGTCATTGTCCATATGGTGGTAGTACTATCACTGGTTAAATGAAGAAATGCTTTTTTTTCTCGGGTATCCTGGTTTAGTTCCCATCAAGATAATTATGATGCTTCTGTTTGTTGTTGTACTTTTCATTAATTCTTATTGACAATTGAGATTTCGTTGCTAACCCTTTTTATATTTTTGGAAACAGCGATGCGTGTCTCCATACCCGGGCATGTCTTCCTCAATTTTAGTGGAACTGCACAAAATTGGATGGCCATTGTTGTTCCGCCTCACATCCTCGCCACGTGGTTTTTCCTTCCTCAAGCTTGATTATCGAGAAGAAACAGACCACCGTGAGGATTTGTCGAACTTCATAGGTGCCTCACCCAAACTTGATGCCAAATGGATGATGCATCACCACGATGACCTATCGATGCTCATGGTTGCGCCTCATGGTTGCGTCGGCTGGTGAAGCTGATCGATTTTCGACGAAAAACAAGCTGTCTTCCATCAGTGCTCTTTGCTTGTTACACACAAAGATGATATCCTTTGTCAGTTCACCTTGGTTGCGTTGGAGATGCAGTCGTCTTTCACGTTGGTGCAATTTTATCACACAATTGGCTATGAACCAAATGTTTCCTCGAAGAAGGATCGACGTTGGTACTAAGAGCATAAGTTTTGTATTGATTTCTAAGCCTTCTCACAACTTTGTCTCCAGCCCCGCTGTAATTTTATTTGTCCAGCTATTAACTTTGATTTAAAAAATAGTGTGGACTAAAAACCCGGATGGACGTAGTAGCCCTCCATTTTTATTTACTCCGCATATTAGATTTGACTGAAGTCAAACTTTGTAATACTCTCAAACATTTCCGATAATTGAAATTAAATTTCTTTATTTGTACACACTCTCACATGTTTCCGATAATTTGGTGCATGTGTGGTTGTTCACTTAAGGGAGGGTAGTGTACCACACGTGAAGGACTGAAGTGCGACCGGGGCTGCGTGGGCGTTGATCGTTAGTTCATCGGAAGTAGTACTAGTTTTCTTCACTGTACATTAAATAAAGAGTTCCGTTTCATACTTACACAATTTAAAATGATTGTTATGGAGAGAATAAGAAAACCACTCCACTATATATTAGTCGTATAAACTAGAGTACTATATGGACGCAGCTTCATTGACTTAGTGCACCTGCCTTTGGATTTATGACAGGTGGGCCCAAAATGTGGCTGGCTCACCTGTCATACAGCCAAAAGCAGGTGTAGTGAAGGCACCGGAGCTCAGTCCGTACTACAGTAGTATATATATAAGCGGGAGCCTCAGCGCTTGTTCGCTAGGGTTTGCACTCTCCACACGCTCGCCACACTACATATATGTTACACGCTGGAGGCTCAGCGTTCATTTGCTAGGGTTTGCTATATTCACAATCTCTCGCCCTCTCTTCACCAGATCTAAACAAGACTGCGTTGGCCTCTTGTCTCTCTCTCCCCCTCATAGCCGGTGAAGGAGGCGCCCGTATCTCGTCGCACCGGGAAGGGGAGGAGGTGCAGCGTTCACTCTATCGCCTTCGGCAAGGGAGGCAATCCACCGCTGCTCGCTGTTCTCTTTCACCCAGCGCTTTGTCTTGGGAGGGCCACCGACCCCTTCTTCCTTGCTGCCGTGCGTAGTGTGGGCAGATCCGCCTCCATCAAGACGCCTTGCCACATCACGACGACCCTAAGGTATAAGATTCTTTGAAACCGTCGTTGCTCTAGCTGCATGTGGATCTTTTTCGATCTGTAGTCGAATCTAGGTCTTGGTTCAAAGAGGAAAGAAGGGTGCGGTGGGCTGGAGCAAGAATCTAGGACGTGGTACAATGAGGAAATGAGGGGCGGAAAGTAGTATAGACTGGCTATGCAGCCGCTTTGTAGGTTCAAAAGGGAAAAGGGGGTAACCCAGTACACACATATCTGTAAGGAACCGTTCTCTTTGTTGAAAAGGGAAAGAAACTGGGGAGTCGGGTAGTTTGTGCAGGACTAGATTTGCTGCCCTCACATAGGAAGAAGGTTCAAAGAGAACAAATATGGGACCAGCACATATATGCTGCTTGGCTACATACACTGCATCACCCATTTATACGTGTAGACGCACATGGTGCTGGCATGTCCCATACAACTATTTTGCTGTTGTTAATCTAAGAATGCCGCCGGAAAATGGAAGCAATGCCACTGTTAAAAGTAAATTACATTTTTTAACGAATGTTGTTTCAAGAGAATGTCTCTGTTAATATGAATCAATGCAGCCGTTTTAGAAATGCTAATGTCCTACTTTGTTTTCCATCCAAGATAAGTTAGATGCTTCTTTCTGTCACCGTTTGTTTCATCCTCCTTTATCGGCAAGTAATTGTTTCCCTTTTTGCCTCTGTTAAAACAGGGGTATCGATTCAACTTGTTGCTATTATACATTTTGCTTCGCTACTCGAAGCACTTATGTTTTAAGAGTGTTTTGTGCAGTTCAACTTGAATGTCACACCAGTGACTTTGCTTAATTTTGGTGGAACTGCACAAAAGGAGATTGAGATTTGTTTCCAATCTTCGTGGCAAGTTGTTTCAAATCTTGGTCTCAACCACATGATGTGTAGTGTGCTTTGAGATGTTGTGCTACTTGTTTTGGTAATGTTTTAAATAAATGTTGAATTGAAGCTATTGTATTGCTGTCTTTTCCCATTAAGTAGTAAACAAAAATGGGACCAACCCAGACATGATGCTTGTTCCTTTGTTACAACAAATTCAGCATCACCCCTTTATAAGCCCGAATTGATGCCACTCACGTAATTAACTACCTAATCTTATTTCAAAACTGCAACACTTGTTAGGGATTGGCGGGATCACCATTTTTGTGGCCGCATGTTTCATCCTCCTTTATTAGCCAGTAATTGATTCCTTTTTGCCTCTGTTTAAACAGGGATATCTATTCAACTTGTTGCTATTGCAACATTTTGCTTTCTGCCACGAAACACTTTTCTTGATTTCAGTGCAACTGCACAAAATGAGATTGGATTTCCTATTCGTGTTGGCAGATTCGTATTTTATCTTGTCCGTCTCATGAAAGGTCAGTACAGGCCTTCATCCACATGATTGTGTAGTGTGCTTTGAGATGTTGTGCTACTTGTATTGGTACTGTTTTAAATAAATGTTGAATTGAAGCTATTGTATTGCTACCTTTTCCCATTAAGTAGTGAACAAAAATGGGACCAACCCAGACATGATGCTTGTTGCTTTGTTACAACAAACTCTGCATCACCCCCTTTATAAGTAGATGGAAGCACATACTGTTGTTGCGCCCACTCTCCCTGGAACTGTTTATGCTTTTCGTTAATCTAATGTCACTGGTAAAATTAAGCAATGCCACTCTCAGAATTAATTAACTACTGAATCTTAGTTCAAAACTGCAACACTTGTTAGGAATGGTACTATCCTGCTTTGTAGTTCTTTCTACATGTTTAACCAAGGTATTGTTAAGATAATGTCTCTGTTAAAATGAATTAGTTGCATTGTTTTAGGAATGGTACTTTTCTGCTTTGTTGTTCTTTATACATGTTGAAACAAGGCATTGTTATGATAATGTCTCAGTCAATATGAATGAATCACACTAATGGATAATTGCTACTCTCCTGCTTTGTTTCCCATTAAGATAAAGTAGATATGTAGATGCTTTTATTCTAGGAGTACAAGTCATCAACCGTTATTTCTCAGTAATTGTTTCCTTTATACCTATTGTTGCTTACAGGGATATCAAAATTAAAGCTCGGTTTTATTCTGACTTCGATTTTAGTTGAACTACACAAAAGGAGCCAATGTGTCCAAGGCAAACGGCTGCATTACTGGGTCCAGTTGGTCGTTCCACTTTTCAAAAAGAAGCGATCCTTATGCTTACATTACGTAGGAATGACCGAGAAGCTTTATAGAGTATTAGGCCTTCCACTATGTAGGCCAAAAGAGGTGCCAATTTCACCTTTTCTTGGTTTGGCACCGAATCCCTCCATTGCTTCAGCCGGTGCCATAAATATTAGACACCGGTGACATGACTAGTCTGCAGAGACCATTGGCAATTTAACAACACGTGGAGTGCCCTGGGCAAAAAGTGCCCAAACAAGTACAAGAAGCGACAGGACTCCGCGATCGTAGGCATTACATATTTTGAATGGGAAAAGCTTGTCAAATTTAATCATTGATGTTAGCAAGAAGACGTTAGTTTAATATATTGGAATTGGAAAACCTTGTCAAAGTTTGCTCATTGATGTTAGCCAGAAGCCATGCATTTGATATTTTTGAGTGGGACGCCCTTGCCGTGAGCAGCATCGAGTGTTTTTCCTATTCCTGTGTTCCTTTTAGAAGTAAATAGTTACTCTGCTGAGATATTCCTGTGTTAAGAGTTTGTTTTGAATATTGTCTATGTAATGCCAGGCCTTGTGTTTGATTGCAAAGTTGAGCTTGGAATGTTGTGGCATGCGGCATCACGAGCTGTTCACTGTGCCTCCTGAGAATAATGCTTCGTATTGTTTTGCATGTCGATCTAATGCCGTTGATTTGCTTGTTAAGAAGATCATCCTCTTCTGTTGTTTCCATGCTTAAGAAGTTCATCGTCTGATGTTTCATTCATAGCCTATACGACAAGTCGGGTAGGTTAGACGTGAAACCATATGATCTTCCGACCAACTCATGATATTAGGCCGTGATTGGATCATCGTTTTCCAACCAAAACCGCTTGTAAAACTGACGCTTGTAAATTAAAGCAAATGGTCTCGGACGAAGGCGCTTGGTTGGTCGATTTCGACTAGTAAAATATCAGAAATACTTCACACACGATAAAAACGCTGAACGACACTCGGACGATTGTTAATCCATCCGTTAGCTGCTGTTTCAGCCTTGCCCATGGATGGCATGATACGCACGTCGTGCATGTATCGTCTGGTAATGTCGTCCATATAGCAATGCTCGTGAAATATGCACTGGTCTCTCAAATTACACGCGTAACCCGCCGGTTTTACTTACAGACCTCGGGCCCTCGGTTTCGTTATGTCTGTATTTTACGCGTTGTTTCCGATGACAAGTAAATTACACTTGTATGTTAATACAGGTTTGAAATAAACTAGAGCTCTCAAGCGCGGCCTTACCGTTTCATGCCGTCTCAGTTTCTTGAAGGTGCTCATAGGTGTCCGATGATCCTGGCTTCCTGAATGAGTAGCGGGTGATGTATCAGACCATCCGCAGGGCCCGCGAGGCCCTCTCCGTTGTCCTTCGAGTTGTTGCGCTCGCCGTGGCGCCGAGCATTGTTAACATCGTCAACGAACATGAGGATTCGTGGAGATGACCGTATTTTGACCGGATGACACTAGGGACCCACTAGGGCCATAGCCGCACGTCACGCAAGTGCCTCCTTATTATGTACAACTATATTTTTTTGCTTTCTCCTGGTTTCCTCGATATCACGGTCCCACACCATTGTCAACCTATGTAGTCAATATAAATGAGAGAATTGCACAAGGTGCGGCCGATACCGGGACCAAGCAGCTCGAGCAGTATTTTTGTTTCGAGGCGTGAGCAATCAGTAGAGTTTTTCTTGGCGATGATTTTGTTGTTGTTCGTAGGAGAGCAGGTATTAATCGGCGGGCTATGGCCCGTCTAGCCCAAAGGCCGATATCCAAAGACAGATACTAATTTTTTCAAGATGAAAATGGCTAGCCCAGCTATACGTCTTTTGAGGAATACCCGTGCAAGGTCAACTTGTTATTCTCCGCTTCATTGGCTGCAAATCTTTCCTAGGAGGGATGCATTAGGCTTAACGGGAAAATGGGCTTTAAAAAATAATAAATGGGATGTAATTATAAAAACTGGGCAGTAACTACAAAAAAATGCACCAAACACGAAATTAGATAATAAAATATTATTTATGGATTTTGAAAATCTTAAATTTTCATTGTTGCGCGCGCAATGTTTCGTTGGATTTTCACGTAATACAAATTTATATTTAATCTGACTAGAAATTTCGGGATAAAAATATTTCGGAGCCCATCAAAATGTGGGAAATTTTATTGAATTCTGTCTTCAACGGTTGGTTGAAATTATTAATCATTGTCCTAGCTAGAAAATGGGTTGTACTTTTAACAAACTGTAAATGGGCTGTTGTTAATTCCATTAGAATTCAAGAATGGGTTGTACATTCTTACAAAACGCAAATGGGCTATAAGTTCTCTGCCACACACTTGTGGGCCTACTAAGTGACGCGTCCCCTAAAAAAATAAGTTGACGCGTATGCAAGGCTTTGCCAACTTATTATAGTCAACACACGGTTCTAGCAGCATTGGCCGTTGGATGTCTATCCAACGGATGTCGTGCTTCTTCTTCAATCTCGAATATTCTTAGCTTCGGCCGCCCAAAAAATGATACCTCCCCCTGACATCTGGGGCGCACCGTTTCGGAGGCTGACCTGTGGACCTACTAAGTTGGAGCGTACCAAGGGCTTTGTCCACTTAGTCAATATATAAACGATTCTAGCTTCAGTGACCGTACGATGTCCATCCAACGACCGTAGTGCTTCTTCAACCTCTGGTCTTCTTGGTCCAGCCGCCCAAAGCAGCGCCGGTCGTGTCGCCTGCTCCTGCCTCCCGTGGCCGGCTGTGCTACCGCGGAGGCCTCACCGCCCCCATACTACTCCCACCGCTAGCAAGGCCATCCCTCCACTCACCCACACCCCATGTTATTTTGCGGCGACGGCAGCCTCACACCGCAGCCGAACCAGTGAACCCTCATACTCCTCTCCGCGCGGGCTTCCACTGCTGCGTCTTCCCCGGCTCTCTATCGTCCCCTTCCTAGGCCTCGCCATCGTCCAAACCACCGCCCTGGTGCTCTCGGCGCGGCGTGGTCAACGTGGTCAACGACCGACTTCCATCGGAAGAGTACTGTACGTGGAGAGGCTGACCGCTGGGTCCAGGTGGACGCAAGGAAGTCCCTCCTTATTATGCGCAAAATAATTATTCCTCCACCTGACAGCAGGGACCCACCGGACGGGCCACCTTATTTCGCGAAAAAAATGTTTCCCCCCTGACTGCTGGGACCCACCGGACGGGCCAGCGTATTTCGCGAAAAAACGTTCCCCCGCTGTCAGCTCGGACCCACCGGAAGTGCCTCCTTATTACGCACAAAAAATGAATACTCCCCCTGCTAGCTGGGACCCACCATGGTGGGAGGCTGACTTGTGGGCCTACTAAGTTGACTGGGACGGGGGCCTTTGTCAACTTTAGTCAATATGAACGATTCTAGCTCTAGTGATCGTACGATGTCCATCCAACGGCCGTAGTGCTTCTTCAACCTCTGGTCTTCTTGCTCCAGCCGCCCAAAGCAGCGCCGGTCGTGCCGCATGCTCCTGCCTCCCGTGGTCGGCTGTGCTGCCGCGGAGGCCTCACCACCCCCTACTATTCCCACCGCTGGCCAGGCCCTGCGGCGACGGCAGCCTCACACCGCAGCCGAACCAGTGAACCCTCGTACTCCTCTCCGCGCGGGCTTCCACTGCCGCGTCTTCCCCGGCTCCCAGTCGTCCCCTTCCTAGGCCTCGCCGTTGTCCACCGCCCTGGTACTCTCGGCGCGGCATGGTCAACGTGGTCAAGGAACGACTTCCATCGGACTTGGATCAGACGTGGAGAGGCCGATACCGGGTCCACAGCCGCAGCAAGGATGTGCCTCCTTATTACGTGTAAAATAATTATTCCTCCACCTGACAGCCGGGACCCGCCGGACGGGCCACCGTATTTCGCAAAAAAATGTTTGCCCCTGACTGCTGGGACCCACCAGCTACATCTTCGCATGCAAGGAAGTGCGTTCGGGCAAAAAAAAATGATTCGCCCTCTTGACTGCTGGGACCCACCAGCTACATCTTCGCAGGCAAGGAAGTGCCTGGCAGTCGGGACCCACCTGGTCGAAGCGTACGTAGCATTGTCATTCTGGTCGCGAACGTGCACGTACATATATACTGGTGGATGTAGAGGCGCGCACGTGTCGTAGTAGAGGCGCACACGTAGCATGTACACGTACGTACAGCGGCCAGGGTGCAAGAAAGAAAACACGGCCACGTATGTGTACATACGGGCAGGGTCTCGAACGCCTACTCGCGCATACGTACGGCGAGGGCTCGTTTACATGGCTGGGTCGTAATGGAGAAACAACGTCGTCATCGTGTTCATGGGGAGGCAACGGAATGCGTCGTGTTCATGGGGAGGCAACGGAATGCGTCGTGTTCATCGGGAGGATATGGAACGCGTGGGAGCCAACCGGCTGGGTCGGAACGGAATGCGTGGTCGTGTTCATCCGGAGGGCTTGGACGGAACATGCGATGGAAAGGAGGCCTGGTGTACCGCAGAACGGAGGAAACGGCCTTGTGTTCGACTGGCCACGTTCGAAACGGGATCCTGTTCATCGGGAGGGGTCTGGCGTATCGCAAAACGGACGAAACAAACCTCCTATGGTTGAAACGGGGGTCCTGTTGATCGGGAGGGGTGTGGCGTACCGCAAAACGGACGAAATGGACCTCCTACGGTCGAAACGGGGGTCCTGTTCATCGGGAGGGGTGTGGCGTGCGCAAAGCAGGCATTTAAATGGACCTCCCTACGGTGAAACGGGTTCCTGTTCATCGAGGGGAGGCGTGCATCGCAAAACGGGACTCCACGGGATACTGTTCATCTCCACCGTCGACCTCCTCTAGCCTCCACGGGCTGCCGTCGACCTCTTCCAGCCTCCACGGGCTCCTGTACATCCATCCTCCACCGCTAGCTACTCCACCGGCTACTGTTCAACCACCCGTCCACCGTCTACTGTTCATCCAGCCATCCACACCACGGGGTACTGTTCAACCACCCCTCCATGGGCACCCCTCAACCGTCTACTGTTCATCCAGCCCTCCACACCACGGGGTCCTGTTCATCCACCCCTCCACGGGCACCCCTCCACCATCTACTGTTCCTCCAGCCCTCCACCACACCACGGGGTCCTGTTCATCTAGAGGCAACGCCACCGCTCCATCGCTCATCCAACCCCGCAACACTCACTGCTCATCCAATCGATCAGCTTCGCTAGCAGCAAGAGCGGCGAATCGCCGATCGGGTTCGATTAACAGCCATCGATCGGTCGCTCGGGTTCGATAACGCTGTAGCCTGTAGTGCAATCGCCGGGTTCGATTAGAGCCCAACGCCTCGCTTCGGTTCAGTTAGCTAACGCCTACGCACACGCAGCGTCGTGTATGAGAGAAAGCAGCATCGCCGCCACCGACCTCCCACCGTAACCAGGAACTCCCCGAAATTTCCCTCCCCCTTGTTTCTACCATGGTTTTTTCCGTCATGGACGGCCCAAAGAATGTCACGCGCGTCTGTTTTGCGGTACGCCACACCCCTCCCGATCAACAGTGCCGGGCTCCATGATACCGGGTTTTGTCAGAAAAAATTTTTGTTCAACCCAAAATGTCACGTATGTGTCTTTTTTTTGTAGTGAATGAGGCGTCAAATCACAAAGCTGCACCTTTCCCGTGGATAAGTTGGAGGGACGAAGAAACCATCATTTCACTCGTTGCTGAATCCGCTTCTCCCTCATCTTCTTCAACTTAACCACGTGTTGCTTCTGCTGTTGTTCTGCTTCATGTGGGACGCGAATCAGCTTGGTAAAGCACTGACACGTGGGACCGCATGTTAGCAAACCGCCAGGACAACATCCTCCAAAAATAAGAAGCCTAATCCTAGACTTACAAAGGGCTACATAGCTGCTACGTATACTGTCGGATTTCGGGTTCCGGCAGACCCTTGAGGTTGATTGAACCTTTGGGGTGCTTGGCGGAGATCCAACCTTCCACCGTCTCGCACCTCGCCGAATCGCAGGGACCTAAACTACTAACGGAACAGCACAAGAGACACAAGATTTATATGGATCAGGCCACCATTGTGGTGTAATACCCTACTCCAAAGGTGTGGTGTGGTGGATTGCCTCTTGGGCTGATGAGGAACAATACAAGGAAGAACAGCCTCGCGAGGGTCTGTTCTTGGCGGGTGCGATGAACTGCTAAGTGGTGTTCAGTCGCTCTAGCTACTGGTTTCTTGATGAGGATTCCAGATCTCTCTCCCAGATGCCCTTCTTCCAGATGCCTCTTCATATCTCTCCCTAGATGCCTCTACCATGGTGGCTAGCTCTACTTATATAGGCTAAGGCCCTGGGCCTCTTCCCAAATATTTGAGCGGGAAGGGCGCCAACAATTGGCCATTTTGAAGGGGAACAGCGGGTACACTTATCCTGACTAAAATTGGTCCTCGCATGCCGAAGGCTCTGGTGATGACGCTCGCTTGGGCTCCACGATGACTCCTTCCAGCCGTTGGGGCTGGTCTTGGTCTTGTTGCACGAAACGGATGCCTTTGCTTGATGCTCTCGCTGCGCTTGCTCCTTTGCACCAAAGAGGAAAGGAGGACATCGCACGGGCTGGCGCCACCGGGCGCCCTTGGTGCGTCATGGTTATGCGTCATGGGCACCTCGCGAGGTACCCTGCCTTGAACTCTCCGCCTCCTCATGAGCCAGCCTGACGAGGCCGTGCTCGAGGAAGCTCCTTGTCGTCCGCCCATGAGGCTTGGCCCCGCGCGAGGTCTTGAGCTTGCGTTGATGAAGATGGGCTGTCCTGGGCCTCCTTTGAGCCACGCCGCAGGCCGCAGGCAGGCAAGTCTGGGGACCCCCGTTCCCAGAACGCCGACAGTAGCCCCCGGGCCCATGGCGCGCCCGAACTTGGCCGAGCAGAGAGGCGAAAGGGCAAGTGCGAAGCGTCGCGGGCCCTAACAGCCTGCGGCCTTGGGCGCCGCGTGGTGGTTGATTGGACGTGTGCGCCTCTGCAACCGCGTGGGTTGATAGCAGAGCGGCATCTTCCTTGCCTCCTTTACTTTCTCCAGTTGCTGCTCAGATCCCCTTTCTTGCGCCTCTCCTCTCTGCTTCCAAGATCTTCATATCAACTCCGCCTGCGTGCCCTAGCCAGTCATGGCTCCTCGCCAAGCCCCGGCCGGAGCTTGGTACTCTCCTGCCTTGGACCCGCCAAATGTGTCAGGGGCGAGCCTCGCCCTGGTGCGCCGGATGGCGGAGGCGCAGGACGTCAACAGAACGGAGGCGTTCAAGGCCGGTTCTTCCGCCCCTGAGGGTCGGGGGAGTACCTTCTACCCGTTCTTCATGAGCGCCATCATTTCTGGTCTGGTGCCTCCCTTTTCTGAGTTCTTCTTCTCCGTCCTCCGTTACTACAACATTCAAGCTCTGCACCTCCATCCCAACTCCGTTCTTCTTCTGGCAATCTTCGCCTACTATTGTGAGGCCCATGTTGGGGTGAAGCCCTCGGTGGCCTTGCTACACCATTATTTCTCCCTTCGAACCTCCCGTGGTTCCGCCTCCAGCGTCTTGTGAAGCTTCGTCGCATCTGGAGCCATCGCCATTTCAAACCACAGGAAGCGGATTGAGGGCTTGAGGAGTAAGTGGGTCTTGGTGGATCTTTGGGCGCATCCACCCACGGCTGATCTCGCCCACGGAGCACCCCGAGAGCTCCGACGATCGTCCCGAGCGGAGCTTCTGGATCCCAGCGCGTCTTGCCGGAGAAGATGGACGCAGATCTGAAGCCGCCAACGCGGGCGGCGGCGGTTGACCGGGTGCATCGCTGCCGAGGGAGTTCCTGAGCATCAATCGCTCCGCTTCGTCGATACTCGCTTCGATGTGGAGGCCTCACTCGAGCCTCCCGTGGCCCCCGGCCGAGGATCTGGCAACGGTCCTCCAGTCCTTGCTTGGGGGCGACGTGGCGAGACTGGAGGGCACCCCCGCGCCCTTGTTCCTTCGCGAGGATTGGGAGCAGGTAGTGGGGCTCATGCCTGTCTTCAATGGGGACGGGCCCGTGCCCGTGGAGGCTCCGGAGGACCTGGTGGACGTGTCCTCTTCCGACTCCAGCGAAGAGGTGGAGGAAAGAGAGCCGGGAGAGGGGGTTGATTCGGGGGCGGAGTTAAGGGCTCCCCCCCCCTTCGGCACAGGTCCCGCACTCTCCGCTTCCCCCAGAGTGACGACGACGAGGATGAGGATGGGCAGGAGGCGTGGCAGCCCCGATCCCAAGAAGGACTGACCGGGCTGGTCCCTCAGCAGGGTGCCCGGCCCCGGGGCAATCCGCAGACGCGCCTCTTGCCCCCGGGCCCCTTGAAGCTGATCCCTGCAGCCGGCTCTCGGGCTTCAAGTATGGCCGGAGGTTGCTCGAGCTCGCGAGCGATGACCAGTAAGTGCTTGATTCTTGTTTTATTCCTTGCTTTGTTGCTGAGGCTTGATATCTGTATCTCTTGGCTAGGATGGCGCCTGCGGCGAAGAAGCTGAAGGGAGCTCCTGAGGCTTCATCTGGGGCAGCGCCTCTACCCGAGAAAGAAGGCGATCGTGACGCACAGGCCTCTCCTGCCCGGGCGTCCTTGCGAGGCCTGGCTGAGCCCGCTGGGGTGAGCTAAGCCCCCTTGACCCAGGCGACTCCCGAGGTGCCCTTGCTTGGCGCTGCCTCCACTGTTGCCGTGGCGCCGCTGGTTCCGCCTTAGGGCGCGGTGGTCACACAGCCGTCTTCTCCTCCCACTCCACCGACCGCTGCTCCTCTGAATGCTATTCTGGATCGCGTTGTTGCCGGACTGGACCACCTACGGCAGGATCTTCTGGGCGCCGACTCTCGTCTGATGGCTGGGCGTTTGGAGCTGGCTTCTGGCTGGATTCGCTCCGATGCCTCGATTCGGGCGGCGCTGGTCCAGGCCTCGACGGCTTGCGACGAGGAGAAGCAGGCTATCCGTGAGGCGAAGATTGCCCGCGATGCTGCCCTGGGGGAGGCGGCTAGCATCCAAGGTCGATGTGAGACGCTAGAGAGCGAGCCAAGGGCTCAATGGAACCAGTTTGCCGAGGGAGGCCCGCCTCGCCAGAGTGCAGGAGGAAAGCATGAAGGCTCGCGAGGCGGCCGTCAAGGACCGGGAGGCCAGGCTCAAGAAGCGCCGCGACCGCCTAGGCGCGTTGGAGCAGGAGCTGGAGGCGAGGAAGGTCGAGCTGGACGACAAGGCGCGGGTCCTTGCAGAAGATCGCGTGGCCTTCATGGATATAGAGGTGAAGGCTCGCTCTTTGCTAAGGACACTTTACGACAGCGGCCTGGAGAGTCCGCTGGCCGGCACCGAGGATGGTCCCGCCAAGTTGCTTCCATTCCTGGTTCGCGCTCTTGAAGACGTCACCCTTGGCCTTGGCCCTACGCCCGAGGCCGAGGCGCGTGTCTTGTCTTCTGCGGCACTGATGCGGGTCCTCACCCACGTCTACCTTCGCGATCCCAGCGTCGACCTGGACAGCCCGGCTGAGCCAAAGAAGCGGCGAGCATGCATTGTCGGTGTTCGGGAACGGGGTCCCCAGACTTGCTCGTCAAGGCTGCCCGCGGGCGTGGCTTCCGGAGGAGGCCCAGACGCCCATCTTCATCAACGCAAGCTCAAGACCCTCGCGAGGGGCCAAGCCTCGTGGGGCGGACGACAAGGAGCTTCCTCAGGCACGGCCTCGTCAGGCAGGCTCATGAGGAGGCGGAGAGTTCAAGGCAGGGTACCTCGCGAGGTGCCCGTGACGCAAGCCATGACGACCAAGGGCGCCAGTCGGGTGCCAGCCCGCCCAGTGTCCTCCTTTACTATTTGGTGCAAAGGGAGCAAGCGCAGGCGAGAGCATCAAGCAAAGGCATCTGTTTTGGTGCAACAAGACCAAGGCCAGCCCAACGGCAGGAAGGGAGTCATCGTGGAGCCCAAGCAGGCGTCATCACCAGAGCCTTTGGAAGGCGAGGACCAACTTTAGTCAGGATAAGTGTACCGTTGTTCCCTTCAAATGGCCAATTGTTGGTGTCCTTCCCGCTCAATATTTGGGAAGAGGCCGGGGCCTTCGCCTATAAATAGGAGGAGCCACCCCCCAGGCGAGGGATCGGGAATCCTCATCCAGAACCCCGGAGCTAGAGCGACTGAACACCCCCTAGCAGTTCATCACACCCGCCAAGAACAAACCCTCGCGAGGTTGTTCTTCCTTGTATTGGTCCTCATCAGCCCAAGAGGCAATCCACCACACCACACCTTTGGAGTAGGGTATTACACCACAATGGTGGCCTGAACCGATATAAATCTCGTGTCTCTTGTGCTGTTCGTTTAGTAGTTTAGGTCCCAGCGATTCGGGCGAGGTGCGAGACGGTGGAAGGTTGGATCTCCGGCGCACCCAAAGGTTCGAACCTCAAGGGTCTGTCGGAACCCGAAATCCGACATTTGGCATGCCGTAGGTGCGCGGAATCTGCCTTTCGTCGCCTCGTTCTTCCCCGACCACCGCATAACCATGTCTGGCGCTTGGGCTCGCCACGGCGCCGAGCCACCGCCTTCCATGTCGCCCGGACGGCATCGACAGTGGCGCCCTCGTCGTTCCTCACCACCGCTGTGAACACCGCCACCGCCCGGCGGGAACGGGCAGCAAGCATCGTCCCTGCACTCCTCGGCGACCCTGTGGAGGAGCCGCCAGCTTCTCGTCACCCACCCCGTCGCGCCCGGTTCTTCGGTCGTCATGGCCCTCTTAAGCGGTTTCGCAGGCGCCGCCTTCCAGCCGCCATGTCAAGGCATTCGTCCGTCGGGTCAGCGCCGCCTCCACGCGGCAGGGGGCTCCCTCGGGCCGGATGGAGCCACCGGCCGGGCTGACCTTCGACTCTCGGGACCACCCCACCAACTCGGCAGGCTCGGGTGCGCTCCCCATGCTCTGCACACCCACCATATGCCAGGTTGCGGTCACCAGGACCCTCATCGACGGCGGCGCCGGCCTCAACGTACTCTCAGTCGAGGCCTTCAACCTCCTCTGCATACCCAGGGAGCGGCTGCAGCCCAACCGGCCTTTTTCGGGCGTAGGAGGAGGGTCATCCAGCTCCTTGGGGCAAATCCGGCTTCCAGTGACCTTCGCACCTACGACAACTTCCGCGCAGCTGGTCGACTTCGACATCGCCCCCATCGGCCTCCCCTACAATGCCATCCTTGGCTATCCAGCATTGGCCAAATTCATGGCCGCAACCCACCCGGGGTACAACCTCATGAAGATGCCTGGGAGCAGCGGCGTCCTCACCGTACCTGGAGATACCGAAGGTGCGCTGCGAGCGCTCAGGCTCGCCCTCAAGACGGCGGCCACGGCGCAGCCCGCCGATGCGGAAGCCCTCCAGCCCAAGGGGGATGCGCCGACCAAGAAGAAGCAGTTGTTCACCCAAGACAAGGTGGAGACCAAGCAGATACCTGTCGACGAGGACGGGTCCACAAACGCCACCTTCACCATATGCGCCAACCTCGAGCCCGAACAGGAGGAAGCCCTGGTCAAGTTCCTGCGTGCGAACAAGAAGGTGTTCGCCTGGGAGCCCGATCAGCTGGTGGGAATCCCACGGGGCGTAATTGAGCACCACCTCAACGTGTGCCCCAACGTGTGTCCTCAGAAAGCGTATAGGCGAGAAGGCGCCCACCAAAAGCAGGCCTTCATCGTCCAAGAGACCCGCAAGCTAGAAGCTGCGGGGGTTATTCATGAGGTCCGATACTCCAAATTGGCTGGCCAACCCGTGGTGGTGCCAAAGAAGGGAGGAAAGGAGCGCATGTGTGTCGACTTCACCAACCTCAACAAAGCATGCCCGCAGGATCCGCTCCTGCTCCCTCGATCGACCAGATCGTCGATTCCACCGCCGAGTGTGACTGTTATGAGGCTTCTTGGACGCCTTTTCCGGTATCACCAGATCAAGATGGCGGTGGAAGACATGGAAAAGACGGCCTTCTTAACCCCGTGTGGAGTGTAATCGCTATACATGCATGCCATTCTGGCTACGCAACGCTGGGGCAACCTTCCAATGCTCATGCACATCACCTTGGGCCCACAGCTCGGGAAGAATGTGGAGGCTTACGCCGACGACATCGTGGTGAAGTCTCGCGAGGCCAAGACCTTGATACAAGACCTGGAAGAAACCTTCGCGAGCCTCAACGCAGTGAGCCTGCGGCTCAACCCGGAGAAGTGTGTGTTTGGAGTTCCCTCGGGCAAGCTCCTGGGTTTCCTCGTGTCCCACCGAGGCATCGAGGCCAACCCAGAAAAGGTCAAGGCAGTTGAGGACATGAGCCCACCAAAGACCCTCAGGGAAATGCAGAAGCTCACGGGCGCCAGAACGGCGCTGGGTCGTTTCATCTCCCGATTGGGGAGCGGGCGCTGCCTTTCTTCCACCGATGAAGAAAAAGGCCCTTCAATGGATCAAGAGGCCGACAAAGCTGCTCCAAGACCTCAAGAGGTACCCGACCAGCCCTCCGGTGATGGTGGCCCCGCCCCTCGGGGAGCCCTTGGTACTCTACCTCGCCACCACTCCCTACTCCGCTAGCGCAGCCCTGGTGGCGGTTAGGGAAGAGCGTCAGGCCAAGACCACGGCGGCCACCCGAGCTAAGGCAAGGCTGAATCAGAAGGTACTCGCAGAAGCCAGCACTACAACGGAAGAAGATCAGCCGTCGCAGTAGAGCACACCAAGGGCGGGAGAGGCCCTCCATCCAGGCACCCAGCCTCTGGAGGCGCCGCCACCTCGGGAGGCACCACAGCTTCCGGAAGACGCCACCGGCACCAACACCCCTAGCCTCGTCAAGCACCCGGTGTACTTCGTCAGCACAGTGTTACGGGATGCGAGGGCACGGTACCCCATGCTGCAGAAGCTCCTCCTCGCGCCGTTGGTGGCTTCGCGCAAGCTGCGGCACTACTTCCAGGGTCATCCAATCAAGGTTGTCTTGGCATACCCCCTGGAGAGGGTGCTCAGGAGCCCCAACTCGGCCGGAAGGGTCGCCGAGTGGAACATTGAGCTGCAAGCATTCCAGCTCGAGTTCAAGACAACCAGAGTCATCAAGGGGGCCACCGCAGATTTCGTGGCCGAATGGATGTAAGCACCGGGCCTCAGGGCCGGCGAGGATCGATCCCTCTCCCCAGGAAGCGAAGCGCCAGAAGGTTGGGTCATGTACTTCGATGGAGCGTTCTCTAGACAGGGCACTGGGGCTGGGGCAGTGCTCATATCTCCCGCTTAGGACAAGCTCTACTATGCCGTGCAGCTCTGTTTCCAGCATGGCGAGAAGGTCTCCAACAATATAGCAGAATACGAGGAGCTGATAGTGGAGTGCAGGCTGCCGCTGCCACAGGGGTGAAGCACCTTACCATCAAGGGCGATTCGCAGCTCCTCTTCAGTTTCTCCAACAAGGTGTACGAGCCAAGAGATGAACACATGGAGGCCTACCTTGCGGAGGTCCGCAGGATGGAGAAACAGTTCTGGGGGTTAGAGCTGCAGCATGTGCCCCGCAGCACCAATCAAGAGGCCGACGACATCGCCAAGCGAGCCTCCAGGAGATTACCCCAGGAGCCGGGCGTCTTTGAGGAACGGCTCTTCAAGCCCTCAGCCCTGCCGCCGTTATCAAGCACAGCACAGCCTCGGGAGGAGCTCCTCACCCACCTGCCTCGGGAGCCCAGCACTGTGGCCCGGCCTCGAAGCACGCCTGCTCCTCACGATGGAACCTCAAGAGGGGTGCCGGATCACGGAGCTCAAGAGTTACTTAACGTGGAACTTTTCCAGAGAAGGAGGAGGAGGCAGAGCGTGTGGCGGCAAGCCACGGCATACAAAGATCATGGATGGAGAGCTCTCTACCGGAAACGACCGAACGACGTATCCCTGCGCTGCATCACCAGGGAACAGGGGAAGGAACTGCTGGCAGATATACATGGTGGAGATTGTGGGCACCATTCGTCGTCACGGGCCCTCGTCGGCAAGGCGTTCCGCAGCGGTTTCTATTGGCCCACCGTGCACTCAATGACGCTGTTGAACTTCGTGAAGGGTTGCGAGGCCTGCCAATTCCATGCCAAGCAGATCCACCAGCCGGCAGGAGGTCTGCAAACCATCCCCCTCACTTGGCCATTCGCGGTCTGGGGGCTGGACATCCTGGGCCCTTTTCCTCGGGCGCCAGGGGGCTATCGCTACCTCTACGTCGCCGCGGACAAATTCACCAAGTGGGCCGAAGTCGAGGCCGTCCGCACCATCCCCGCTGGTTCTGCGGTCAAGTTCATCAAGGGCATCGTGATCCGGTTCAGAGTGCCGAACCGCATCATCACCGACAACGGTTCGCAGTTCACCAGTAACCTTTTTAAAACGTACCGCGCTAACCTTGGGACGCAGATATGCTACGCTTCGGTGGCGCACCCCCGCAGCAACGGGCAGGCCGAGCGGGCCAACGCAGAGGTCCTGAGAGGCCTCAAGACCAGGACGTTCAAGAAAAAACTGGAGGCCTGCGGCAGAGGCTGGTATGACGAGCTTCCATCCGTGTTGTGGTCCACCCGCACAACCGCAACCAAGCCAACTGGGGAGACCCCCTTCTTCCTGGTCTACGGAGCCGAAGCGGTCCTCCCTCACGAGGTCAAGCATCAATCCGCGCGGGTCCTGGCGTTCGATGAAACGCTGCAGGACGCCATGCGGGGACGACCCTCGTCCGAGGGAGGAGCGCCGACGAGAAGTCATGCTGCGGCGGCAAGGTACCACCGGCACTCTGGCGATACCACTGCCACAACATCCGCCCCAGAACTCTCGAGGTAGGGGACCTCGTGCTCCGATGGGTCCTCTCCAGGGAGGGACTGCATAAGCTCTCTCCCATGTGGGAGGGCCCGTTCAAGGTTGTTCATGTTTCCAGGCCCGGCTCCATGCGCTTGGAGACTCGAGAGGGAGTACCTATACAGAACGCGTGGAACATCCAACACCTCCGGAGGTTTTACCCCTAAAAGGCCCAAGGTTCGTGAAGAAGGCGTAATGCCCGTGAAGCTCATTCTTTTGTAAAGGCCCAAAGTGCTCGTGAAGAAGGAGAATGCCTGTGAAGCTCATTCTTTTTGCAAAAGGCCCAAGGTTCTGTGAAGAAGGCGAATGCTGTGAAGCTCATTCTTTTGGAAAAGGCCCGATTGCTCGTGAAGAAGGCGAATGCCTGTGAATCTCATCTTTTTGAGAAAGGCCCGAGCACATGAAGAAGGCGAACGCCTGTGAAGCTGTCGCGCTCAGGAAAGGGCCCGGAGCCCGTGAAGAGGGCCAACGCCCGTGAAGCTTGCTTCCCAGAAGAAAGGGCCCGGAGCCCGTGAAGAGGGCCAACGCCCGTGAAGCTTGCTTCCCAGAAGAAAGGCCCGGAGCCTGTGAAGAAGGCCAACGCCTGTGAAGCTCGCCGCCCGTGACACTCTCACGTAATAACGAGTTGGGGCTGTACACGCCCCGGAGTCTCAAGAGTGCCGGCCCTCGGGCCACAGGGCTCCCTCCCACGCCAGTGGCAACACTTAGCTCCCTTATTTGGTGAGAAGACGTCGAAGACTAGACTAGGTGTCGGACGCGGCTTTTTCATTTGCTTTCTGCAGTTGACTAGTTATTCCCATTTGGAATTTTTATCGAAACTATCGCCCCTTTTTGGTCCGTGGTTCTTCGATATTTTTCGCTCTCCTGCCTCGATTTCTCTTGCGTGGGGACTCGTGAGGCAGAAGCCTCGGGAGCCCCGCGAAGCGTTCCTCGCCCTATCGCTCAAGTTTTCACGGCCCCGTCCACAGCCGAGCACCCCTCCGACCATGCCTCACGGGCGGCACAACGCCTTGAACACGGGCCTGGATCGGTCGCCCAGCTGCCACGGCTGGGGTTCACTTGCGAATGGGCGTCGTATGTAAGGGAACGATGTCGGGATAACAAAAGCAGTACAATAATTAACGGCGTTAACCTAAACGCGCCCCCACGGGGCCACACATTGTTGCCTCTTTGTGCAGGAGAAAAGGAAGGAAAAGGACAAAAGCAGGTGAAGCACGCCCCGTGTCGGCTCTCTTGGAAGGCTCGAGCCGCCTCCGGAGCTCAGGCGGACTCCCTCTCGCGCTTCACCGGGGCGCGGCGGCAAGCGGACCCGCTGCCACCCCCAAGCAGGCGCGGCGGCGTGGGGGCTGTCCGCGGCCGCTGCTGGAAGAATCACCACCCGAAGAAGAGCTGGTGAAGCGTGAGGAGTCACGGGCATCACCAGCCGCCCGCGCGCTGCCCTCTCCATCCACGCCGGCTGGAGTCCTCGGCCGGTCGTCGTCTTCGTGGCAGCACCCCATGCGGCGACCGTCTTCCCGAACACCCTCACGTAGAGGGTGGCGTCGCCACGTACTTGAAGTGCAGGAGCACCGGGCGGGCGAAGACCACGCGGCATGAGCGAACGTCCGCCACCATGAAGTCGTGAACAGGTTCCCTGCAGCAGAGACCTCCAGAGAAGCCCACGAAGCCCGTCTGCAGCAGCCATCTGCCTGGAGCTAGAGGCCACCCAGGGCGCCATCTGGGAGCTCACCCAGGAAGAAGCGCGAGAGCTGAAGCCGGACGCCGGACGGCTCCTCCGCCCTCACCATGAACTCCGGCAGTGCTTCAGCAGCATGGAGGCGCGGCCTCGGGGGACGCGCGGCCGGGGCACGCCATCCGACCATGGCCGGCCGCTCGTCGCCACGCTGAGAGCCTCCCCCATGAACGCGGGGTACCGCCGTGGAGGCCACGGGATGCTTGCGAGGGCGACCTCGACCACGCTTAGGCGGAGGAGAGGAAGACCCGACCTGACGGCCGTTCCCCTTCTCTGCGGCCGAGAACTTCCTTGGTGGAGCCATGGAGAAGAAGGAGAGACAAGAAAGGATAGACTGGTAGGGCGCGCGCCGTTCCGTACTTATAGCCGGCGAAGGCCAACCGTCGGCCTCCACGGTCACCGGTAATCTTGACCGTCTCTGCATGCAGGGACTTGTCGAATCCGGGTGGTTACCGAGGCATCGTGGGGAAGCGATGCGCCGCCGTCAATCAAAGCGCCACGCGTCGCCCAAGGCCGCAGGCTGTTAGGGCCCGCGACGCTCAGACTTGCCCTTTCGCCTCTGCTCGGCCAAGTTCGGGCGCGCCATGGGCCCGGGGCTACTGTCGGGCGTTAAGGGAACGGGCGTCCCCTGCACTTGCTCGCCTGCGCCTGCGGGCGTGGTTTCGGAGGAGGCCCGACACGGCCCATCTTCATCAACGCAGCTCAAGACCTCGCGAGGGGCCAAGCGTCCACGGGCGGATGACAAGGAGCTTCCTCGTGCACGGCCTCGTCGAGCAGGCTCATGAGGAGGCGGAGAGTTCAAGGCAGGGTACCTCGCGAGGTGCCCGTGATGCAAGCCATGACGACCAAGAGGCGCCAGCGATCGGGCGCCGATCCGTCTGATGTCCTCCTTTCCTCTTTGGTGCAAAGGGAGCAAGCGCAGCGAGAGCATCAAGCAATGGCATCCGTTTCGGTGCAACAAGACCAAGGCCAGCCCAACGGCAGGAAGGGAGTCATCGTGGAGCCCAAGCAGGCGTCATCACCAGAGCCTTTGGCAGGCGAGGAACAACTTTAGTCAGGATAAGTGTACCCGTTGTTCCCCTTCAAATAGGCCAATTGGTGGCGCCCTTCCCGCTCAATATTTGGGAAGAGGCCCAGGGCCTTTGCCTATAAATAGGAGTTGCCACCCCCAAGGCGAGGGATCGGGAATCCTCATCAAGAAACCAGTAGCTAGAGCGACTGAACAGCACCTAGCAGTTCATCACACCCGCCAAGAACAGACCCTCGCGAGGCTGTTCTTCCTTGTATTGTTCCTCATCAGCCCAAGAGGCAATCCACCACACCACACACCGGAGTAGGGTATTACACCACAATGGTGGCTCGAACCAAAGATAAATCACGTGTCTCTTGTGCTGTTCCGTTTAGTAGTTTAGGTCCCAGCGATTCGGCGAGGTGCGAGACGGTGGAAGGTTGGATCTCCGCGCGCACCCCAGTGTTCGAACCTCAAGGGTCTGCCGGAACCCGAAATCCGACAGCCGCTGCCGTTGCCGAGGCTGCGAAGGGTCGCGCGGAGGCTCTGTTGGGGAAGTTCCGGGCCTTGAGCACCAAGCCGAAGCGAGGCGCTGCCGGCCCTGCTGCTCCACGAGGCGAACCCACTCCGCGCTGCTCCACCGCCGACAAGTGACTCCGTTGCGGCTCCTATCCTGCCTTTAATTCCTGCGCATGTATCATGCCTCGGGGAGGCGTTTAAACTTGCATTCGGTATTGCGATAACAGTGTGGACTGTAATATTTGCTTTTGAATTCCTTGAAATTTGCGCTTCCTACTTGCTTATGTTCTCGCCGGCAAAGCCCGGCTCACAGATACCTCAGCCGCTGCTGGCCCCGACCGGAAACCAGGACGGGACCAAGGAGTTAGGGCTACGTGACAAGTTAGGCTCTGAGTCGCGATGCTCGAGAGTCCCCTTATGCATCTAACAGCAAGTAGGGAGGTGAGACGCGGGCGGATCCACCGTTTCACGTCTGCAGAGCCCGGCCTCACAGATACCTCAACCGCCGTTAGCCTTTCGGAACTAAGGGGTGAGGGGCTACGTGACCAGTTAGGCTCCTGAGTCGCGATGCTTAGGAGTCCCCCTTGACTCTCAAACGGCATTCGTACCTTGGCTCCCCTCGGGGAGTGACGTGCGACGACCCAGGCCCAGGGGGCCTGGCTGGGTGGTGTGCGTCTGGGCGTGACCTAGGTGCAGCCCCCGTGTCCAGCCCCCTCGCGCGGCGCTCCCGAGGGGAGGCGTTGCGATGAGGCCGGACACTGAGCTCTGGGCTCCCTGAGGTTGATGCGACCCGGAGGCCACCTCGATTGTTTATCACCAGCGGAGCATAAGCGCTTCCGCATGCATACGGGCATAGCCGCTCCTCGGCGGTGTCGTCAACCACCGCGAGCATGGTGCTTCCATCGCGCGTGGGAGGGGCTCCTCCGGGAGGAGCCCCAGGCGTATACTGACCTGCAGCACGTGGTTGGCCTGATGAAATTTGGGCGAGGTGTATCTGGGCACCCGTGAGCCAGCGGGACTCACGGGGCCCTACCTCAAGGCGGGTTGTGCCTGGCTCTTGGCCTTATCTTCGAGTGTGTTCCTGCAAATTTGGCCAGATGTCGGTGCTCTACGTCTTCGGGTCCCGGCTCTCGGGATGGTCTCAGCCGTCGCTGGCAAGCCAGGTCGCGATGCCGTGAACAAGACCAGAGGGTGAGGGCCGGAGAGCCGGTAGGAGCCCTGAGTCGCGATGCTCAGGCACCCCCCCTTTAACGCGCAAGCTGGGTTAGGTGACGAAACTCTACGTCCTCGGGTCCCGGCTCTCGGACTGGTCTCAGCCGTCAGCCGGGCGAGCTGTGTCGATGCCATGGACAAGACAAGAGGGTGAGGGCGGAGAGCCGGTAGGAGCCCTGAGTCGCGATGCTCGTGCACCCCCCTTTAACGCATGTTGGGTCGGATGCAGAACTCTCGTCCTCGGGTCCCGGCTCTCGAGCTGGTCTCACCGTCGGGCAAGCCAGTCGCGATGCCATGGACAAGACCAGAGGGTGAGGGCCGGAGAGCCGGTAGGAGCCCTGAGTCAGGATGCTCAGGCACCCCCCCTTTAACGCGCAAGCGGGGTTAGATGCGGAAACTCTGGGTCCTCGGGTCCCGGCTCTCGGGCTGGTCTCAGCCATCGCTGGCAAGCCAGGTCGCGATGCCATGAACAAGACCAGAGGGTGAGGGCCGGAGAGCCGGTAGGAGCCCTGAGTCGCGATGCTCAGGCACCCCCCCTTTAACATGCAAGATTCCGTCACCCAGAAAAAGGCATGAAATAACAAGCATGGTGAAGTGAGAGCATAATCCTAAGGAAAACGTAAGAAGGATACATACCGCTGGGACAGACCCGAGCGGCTTGGGGATGATGCAGCCCGAGGGGCGCCCCCAACAGGATAGGCTAATGACATGAAATAAAAGGATACATGCCGCAGGACGGACTCCACGCGGCACAGGAATAATGCGGACTGAAGGCGCTCCCAGCCGGGAATAAACCTTAAAGATGTCACCTGGTGATGTTGAGGACGAAGGGGTGTTGGTGTAGCAGACTCGGTGGGCTGCGGGAGCCGATCCTCACGAGCCCCCAGGCCCGGGGGCCTCGGGAGGCTCCGGAGGCGCTGGCGGCTCCTCGGGGGCCATCTCCATCTCTGCCAGGGCTGTGGCGTGCCTGACCTCTCGAGCCTCCAGGATGGCCCTCATGAGATGTTGGTGTGCAGCAGCCACGTTTGGCAGGCCGTGAGGCATGCGCACGTAGCTGTGGGGCGGGCCCTCGCAACGTCCCACTCGCGAAGGCCAGAGTTGCTCTTGAGACGCGGCTCAGTTGAGCCCTGGTATGTCGATGCAGACGCGCATCCCACCATCCTCGCCTGGATGGGGGGCCACAGCGGGTAGGCGGCGGCTGCCCCTCATGACCCTTGACTCCTGTAGCTCCTGAATGGCCTTGCTGACGAACTCCTGAGGGTTCAGCCCTCCTTGCCTTGCTCCTGCTTGCAGGAAACACGCTTCGAAGCACGCCTCCATGTGGTGCCCAAGCGCCTCCCTCGTGACCTTGGCGAGGTCGGCGACCCTCCAGCCCCCGAGCCCGGCCTGAGGAGGGTGCCAGGCGCGCTTTCCTATGCAATGTAAGGAGGCTCCCCTGGCCCGGCGCGGGCCCTGAGGGGCCTGCCTCTTGAGGAGCCGGGCCGGTTGATGTCTTCTTCTTCTTGGGTGCGGCCTCGTGAGGCCTCCTGCTGCTGTGGTCTGGGTCTTCTAGCGATGCGGCCTGAAAGGCTTGCTCCAGGGAGCACACTGCGTCTCTCTCTTCACAGGGCACCGTGATGACCCCGCTGCTTCCTGGCATCTTGAGGACATTGTAGCCATGGTGGGTTACGGCCATGAATTTGGCCAGCGCCGGGTACCCGAGGATGGCGTTGTACGGCAGGCGAATGTGGGCGACGTCGAAGTCGATGAGCTCGGTGCGGTAGTTGTCGCGAGCCCCGAAGGTGACAGGAAGGCGGACCTGCCCGATCAGGACCGTGGAGCCGTCGGTGACTCCGGAGAAAGGCTTGGTTGGTCAAGCCGACTGTAAGGCACTTGAAGATTGTTGAATGTTTCCGCAGACGGGGACGTTGAGTCCCCTGCCCGCCGTCGATGAGGGTCTTGGTGACCAAAGCACATTGGCGATGATTGGGGAACAAAGCATCGGGAGAACTCCGGCTGTGGCCGCGCACTTGAGCTGATCCGCCGAGCTGAACGTGATGGCGCACGCCGACCACCTGAGAGGGCGCGCGGCCTCGAGCTTGGGGAGGACTGCATTCACTTCGCGGGCGAACTGCTTGAAGATGCGCTGAGAGGTCGGGCTTGAGCTCCGCCCAGATGCAAAGCGATCGCCGCAGCCCCGGAAGCCCCAGCCCCTCGTCGATGACGGTCCTCATTTCTCCTTGGCGGGCGGCGGCCGAGGGAGGCTGCGTTCCCCTGCGGGCGATCCTCACGAGGCTGATCCCTCCAGCCTCCCTCGCGAGGCGGTCTTGCCAACGGTCCTCGCGAGGTTGGTCGCGCCACCCTTGGTGCGGGCCGCGGTCTTCCCAGCGTCCTGCATTCCTTCCTCCTCCTCGGCCGTAGCCCCGGTCGATGCGCTCGGGGCGTCTGCCGACCCTTCCTTCACAGACGTCTGGAGCTCTTGGCATTCATTGGTGTTGTGGGTGTGGAGGTCATGGTACACGCAGTACCGACTGCCCTTAGAGGACTCGGGCAGATCTCTGCCTCGCTTGGTGTCTGGTTCGGCCGCGAGTACGACAGCCCCCTTGCGCTTCACGTCCTTGGCCTTGGACTTCTTTTCTTCGGGATCCACGGCAGGCAGCTCGAGGAGGGAGAGGCGCCCCTCCTCAGCCCTGGCGCACTTGGTCGCCAAGTTGAACAACTCCAAGGAGGTGCACAGATCTTCATGCATGCCAGCTCCTCCTTCATCTTGACGTCGCGCACGCCGTCGGAGAAGGCAGAGACGATGGCCTCCTCCGTTACCCTGGGGATCTTGAGGCGTGCGTTGTTGAAGCGCTGGATGTACTTTTGCAGGATTTCGCTGCCGCTTGATTCGGGCATGTCGCTCACGGCGGGTGGCCGGTCGCGAGTACCTGGAAGTTGGCGATGAAGCGGGTACGCATCTCTCGCCCAGAAGAGATCGTGCTGGGGCCAGATTCAGAGCCAAGTGCGAGGCTCATCGTCGCCCAAGCGCCATGGGAAACCAGTTCGCCATGACCTTTTCATCCCCTGGCTATAGCCTCGATGCCCAGCTCAGAGAGCTGGAGGAACTCCGAGGGTCAGCCGCGTGCTGCCGTAGCGAGGAGGCAGGTCCGGCTTGAACTTGGCAGGCCACGCGACGCAAGCGCAGCTCTGGAGGTGAAGCGCGGCAGCCCGCCATGGCATGAGGGGCCCTTGACGACAGAGAGCTTGGTCTTGCGGGCCTCCCTGCGCGCGGCCGGTGGCAGGCAGGGTCTTGACGTGGCTGGAGCAGGGAGCGCCGGGCAGCTTCTTGTGGGCGAGAACTTCTTGACAGCTCTGCTCTTGCTGCCGGCGCTGGCGAAACGGGTTCCGCCTAGGCCGCACGCCATTTGGGGCCAGCGCCTTCTTGAGGAGGAGGCGGCCGAGGCGCCCAGAGCTTCATCGCCAGCAGGCGGTGCGGTGCAGCGAGAGCGGGCGGTCTTGGGCGCACGCACGCAGACGAAGCTCGGCGACTCGGTCGAGCCATTCTTCGTAGACGCTCGTCGGCAAGCGGTAGCGCAGAGCTCGCTTGTTGCCGCGATGAGTGCAGCTCGGGCCTCCATGGTTGTGGGCGCCGCGTGGACGAAGAACCAGCGGGGTGAGCGAAGGGGTGGCGGTGCGGCCGTCCCGCCTCATGGGACGGTGCTGGGGACGATGCTTGTTGCTCGTTCCCCGCCCGGGCAGTGGCGGCGTTAACGGTAGGTGACGGGAACGACGAAGCGCCCGCCCGACGGGAGCTGTCTGGGCGACATGGGAGGCGAGGGCGGCTCGGCGCTCGGCGCGGGCCCGACGGGCGTCAGACATGGTTGCGGTGGTCGGGGAAGAACGAGGCAACGGAAGGCAGATTCCGGCGCACCCCAACCTGGCGCGCCAAATGTCGGATTTCGGGTTCCGGCAGACCCTTGAGGTTCGAACACTGGGGTGCGCGCGGAGATCCAACCTTCCACCGTCTCGCACCTCGCCGAATCACAGGGACCTAAACTACTAACGGAACAGCACAAGAGACACAAGATTTATACTGGTTCAGGCCACCATTGTGGTGTAATACCCTACCCAAAGGTGTGGTGTGGTGGATTGCCTCTTGGGCTGATGAGGAACAATACAAGGAAGAACAGCCTCGCGAGGGTCTGTTCTTGGCGGGTGCGATGAACTGCTAAGTGGTGTTCAGTCGCTCTAGCTACTGGTTTCTTGATGAGGATTCCGGATCTCTCTCCCAGATGCCCTTCTTCCAGATGCCTCTTCTTCTGTGTCATGGGCACCTCGCGAGGTACCCTGCCTTGAACTCTCCGCCTCCTCATGAGCCAGCCTGACGAGGCCGTGCCTGAGGAAGCTCCTTGTCGTCCGCCCCGCGAGGCTTGGCCCCTCGCGAGGGTCTTGAGCTTGCGTTGATGAAGATGGGCTGTCCTGGGCCTCCTTTGAGCCACGCCGCAGGCACGCAAGTCTGGGGACCCCCGTTCCCAGAACGCCGACATCTACTTTCCATCTAATCTATATATGCCCCCTCTGATTTTCAGGTGGGGTGGTCCTAATCCTCTCCTTTAATCCAATCAAATAGTCCCACATCACATCAGTTCATAACTTTACGTAAACCATTACGTGGTTGTAGCATTGCTCAAATAAGAAACCTCCCCGCCATCCGCCAAGGCAAACTCACCTCCTTTTTACTAATCTCGATTCTATAACTTTTTAGATCAATATAATTGAGATTTGTATAGATAGCACACAGGAGCAAAACCAAGTGGTACGGTTAAGGGCATCCACAATGTGTAGCCAAATGTGAAAATAGCTTTTGGCATCGTGGGAACCATTGTGGGACGGTGTTGCCAAAGCCAAAAAGATGGAACCGAAGCTCTCGATTGATTGATTGATTGATTGAAGGAATAGAAAATGCAACGCCTCTCCTCTTTCTCCCATGCTTGGACGCATGTAGTACAGTATAGAGCATGAGTCTACCCCCGCCCTTCTATCACAAATCACAAATCGGAGGCGTCAAATCACAAAAGCACGGACGAAGCAACCATCATTTCACTCTTTCACGACTCCGCTTCTCCATCGTCTTCTTCGAGAAACCATCTCACTGCACTAGTACTCCTAGTAGTACTAGTAAAGGACTTCCTGGATGCAAATAAGGCGGTTGTCTCGGCTTGCAGGCGGCACTTGCGAACGACTTACCGTGGTCTCCCTCAATGGTGTTATCTGTCGAACGCACTTCGCCAAACCACCAAAAAAAAGATATCATCGACGTCACCGAAATGAGGAAGAAGTCAAATATAGTTACTACCTCCATTTTTTGTACACAAGGCCAGTATATCAAAATTACAATTTGCAATTGGCCACTAACACTAATCGAGGCAAAATTGATGGGGTTAGCAACCAAGGACATTAATATCCCCTGCATGCATGTCAAAGTGAGAAGGTTGGTTTGCATGGCGCTGCATTAATCAAGCGATGAGGAGTGAGATGGTTAGCTCTTTGGTCTTTGGAGAAAAAAATACGCATTAATTGACACATGAAATGAGGATTTGTATCGATTAAATCCCGCGAAGGAAAACCCTGCCTTTCTTTTTTAACACTAGTACTCCTAGTTACGTACTTATCCTGTTTGGGTCTAGGCCTTGCATTGCCAAACTTCGCCACACATTTTTGCCAAGCTTGCCGAAAGTTTTCAAAATGATAAGGAGGTACACTTACAAGACGGTCATGGGTCGCACCGCACCCTCACACAGTCGCTCCTGCACGCCGCAAACCCAACCAAGGGAACGCACCCTCAATGACACGTGCTGTCGCATGTGAACAAACCAAACTCAGCCATCCTATCGCTGACACATAATTTTCGTTCATAGAGTATCTTTATCCAACCGCATGTTGGGGAGTATCCGTACGGCCCGTGCGGTGGTCTGTTAGGGAAGAAGAAGAGGTGAGGAAGAAGGAAAGAACGGTTAGGAGACGTAGGATATTCATCCAACCGCCTGAAATGGTAGACTGACCCAAGTCAGGCGACTTGCATAACAAATATATGTTTTTACACAGCAAAAGATCCATAAAAACAACAACATAAAGAAAAACTATCACTGCTCGCGGAAAGAGATGGCCTCGTCGTCTTTGGCTGCCGGCGTGAACCAGCCGTCGCTGCCGACGTGTGTCTCCGCACCGTGGTTGTCCTCGGCCTCCAGCTACTCATTCAAGCGGAGCGTGCGGGCGCTCTGCACGGACGATAGAACAACCGGGTTCAAGTCGAGGACGCCCGGTTCCGCCTGCAGGAGGGCCTCGATGGCAACGGCATCCGCTACGCTCAAGGCCGAGTCGAGCCTCCACCGCCGGTTCAAGTCCAGACGTCCGTTCCGCTGCAGAGGGCGCTGGCGAGAGCAGCATCCGTGCGCTCTTCATCATGTCGAGCCTCTGCCGCCCGGTTCAAGTCGAGGACGTCCGGTTCCGCCTGCAGGAGGGCATCGATGGAAGCGGCATCCGCGCGCTCCGCCTCAAGTTGAGCCTCCGCCGCCCGGTTCACATCCACGACATCCGGTTCCGCCTGCACGAGAGCCTCGATGGCAGCGGCATGTGCGCGCTCCGTGTCGAGTTGAGCCTCTACCTCCCAGTCCTCCTTTAGTATCGCCATGTTGAACCGCTGGTCCGGCTACACCATGGGGGACTCGGACGCCGGCACGAAGTCGACGTCCATCGTTTCATACCCATCGGAGGCCTTCTGCGCCGCGACCTCCGCCATGAACATTGGATCGGCTTCCTCCTCCACGTAGCTTGGCTCTAGAGAACTCGGGGATTGGCCAGCCGCAAAGCGAGCTTGGGAACGGAGGTGTGTGGTGCCGACCGCCGCCGCGATTTCTGCGCGGCGCTCCGGCGTCAGCATCTTGTAGTAAGTGATCTTGCGGGGCACCATGGCTTTACGGCGAACTAGTGGAAGCTTGATGCGGGCTAGGGGATCGAAAGGTGGGGAATGGGCTGGAGATTTGGTGTGGTTTTAGGGCGTTGGCGTGAGGCCGAGCAGCGAAGGTTCCGTGTGAGTAGTGGTTCCGTGATGACCGGTCAATCGGTTTTGATCAGACATCGCTCTTGTCGCGTTCAAGCGTTGCAGCCCGGCATGCTGGACCCTCCACGCCGCTCACCGAATGGAACACGCCGTCTTATGCTTTCACTCACTTGTGGGACCGCAGCTTGAGAGCAAACCGACGCCCCTCCTCCCCGCCCGCGTCATTTATTATACCACCACTCCCTTCGTTTTATGCGGAGTAAATAAAAACTGAGGGAGTATACTACGGATGAGGATCCCCTGACGTGGCCGAACCCATTGAGTAACTGACATGCGGGGCCTAGCAAGCATGGGGTCCGCCAGTAAGTGACCGAAAGGGAGGGTAAGGCAGGGATACCTACGTCAGAGGATCCACTTCCACTATACTACTTTGACCAAATGTTAGAGTAATAATATCTGACATGCAACTTACACAAATGTTAGAGTAATAATATATGACATGCAACTTACACAAAGCATATGTGGTCTAATGCGTTTTTCGAGGCTAACTTTGACCAAATGTTAGACTAATAATATATGACATGCAACTTACACAAAGCATACGGTCAAATTAGATGTGAAAGGAGTTTCCAATGATATAATTTTCACATTATACATCTCATGTACTATTAATATTGTCAATAGTCCAATTGGAAACCATCTCGAGTACAAATCTAGGAGTACGCATTTAATCTAACAATATTGATTGGGCGTTGTTGAATGTTGATACCTTTTTGATCAAAGTAGAGATACTTTGACTACACATAAAACTTATATGTAAACAGGAAAGGATAGGAGGGAGTATATTGTACGTTCAAAAACGAAACAAACATTGAATACCCTTTATATATGATTTGCGGGTGCTATGATTACCGGTTCAAAATTTTGAATCCGCCTTAGGTATCACGTGTCCCACTGCTCCCTCTCGATTTCATCTCGGGTCTGGAGATCTATTGAAAGAGGACTAGGGTGGGTACATGCGAATGATACTCGGTGGAATGTTCAAATGAGGCATGCGGGAGGATGGACTCGATCGAGGGCGACATGATCGATGGAGAAGAGGGTTGGAGAGGAATGAGAAATAAGCAAACGCCACATGATTATACTTGAACGGCTCAAATAAACAATAAGTTGTCTCACTTGGCCTACATAGTGAAAGGCCCAATGCGCAAAGCGGAGCACTGACGCTCGAATATGGACGGGAAAACAGGGAAACCGACATGTGGGGCACACCCATCGGGACGACGTAGCGCAGACTAGTCCAATGGAGGAGCTGGCCCACGACCTCCTCGCCACCGACAACCGTTCATGTGGGTCGTTGGGGCCAATAACGGGGTGCGGCTCCAGCACCGCCTCTGGACACGGCGACCGCGGTGAGCGACACGCTCATATCGTCGCAAGACACGGTCGGTTTCAGTGTGCCGAGGGTGGCGTTAGTGTTGTGGCACGACCAACGGTATGTTTGGTTTGTGCCCAAGGTTGCCCCATCAAAGCATTGGGTAGCCAAAATTTTGGTTGAGGTATTGGTTGCCCATGATTTGGCCGACATTGGCAAGAAAAATGAACTAGAGAAATGGCAACCATCCAAACAAAGACAATCTTTGGGTCATGACCAAAATTTTGGTTGAGGTATTGGTTGCCCATGATTTGGCCGGCATTGGCAAGAAAAATGAACTAGAGTTGGCTAGAGTTCATTGCCATGCCAAAAAAATGGCAACCATCCAAACAAAGACCAATCTTTGGGTCATGACCAAAATTTTGGTAAGGTGCACTTTGGCCACAATCCAAACACACCCCAACACCCGGCTCGTCGAGGATGCACGGGGCACCGCGACGCGTCCGCGGAGTGGTGTAGCGCGGCCAACTGCATCCTCTGGACCTGAGACCATGCCGGGTCATCTTGCTTTTCAATGACATGCGGGGATCGCATGTGAGCAAAGGGCATCTCCAACGCTACACGACCGCAGCCGACTACCCCGGCACACCAAAACCTCGTCCCTCGCGCTGTCAAGTGCGCGCGTTCAAATGGCGCCAGCTGCCCGCATTCATGCTGTCAGTTTGTATGTCGTCGTTAAGAGGCTCGGTGCCCGAGGAACCAACTCCGGTGACTTAATGACCCACCCGGACGCTTGGCCTCACCGGAATGCACTACTTAAAGCGGCAACGCCCAGCTAACCTCCACACCATAGCGCATCGTCCTCCTACCTGGCACCACATCCGCCATGACCGCAAGTGCGAACGCTCGCGGGAGAGCTTGTCTTCGGGATGAAGCTCGAGGTCGCCGCCCTCGCCCTAAGTCGCCTCGCGACGCAATAGCAGCGTAGTCGGACGCTGGACGCCGATCAAGACAAGCGGTGGCCACGCTGGCGGCCGGCGACGGAGCACCGCTGCCCATGTGTCCTACTTGCCGCCGTCCAACATCCGGCACCGCTGAGGTCGGGGACTCCTCCGAGGATGAGTAGGGCATGGGATGCGGCAGGGCATGGTGTGCCAACTGGACGGTCCGTATCCCGTGTTCTACTCTTCCTTGCCGGTGACCGCACCTTCACTTCACGGGTCTTGAACCCCGCCTGCATATAGAGATCGCAGATGGAGGACGTCGGTCACCGCCGTAGAATAGGTTTAGGGTCGGGTTTCTTTTATTTTTCTGTCCTATAAAAGTTCGAAATGTAATGAAAATCTGCCGTGTTTGCATTAATCTTGGCCGGTGCATATGAACTTTCACAATAATATACATATTGTAGGAGTACTAGCAAGATGCCCGTATGCTGCACGGAAGATCAAGATCTTGTGGGAGAAAAGGATGAACGAGGGAAAGCCTTATCTACAAATGTGGAGAGGAGTGCGGGTAAATTGTCATAGTTTCCTTCCTATCCGTTAGATATAGATCGGACGGCCTATATTGCGGTGATGACAGTACACCATCATCACCAACTCGCTTTTTATTGAACCGAGACAAATCTAACAGCCAAGTAAAATAAACACATAGGGTCTATACATACACAAATTATCTTAGGCACTCCAATAGTACGCCCACTACACATTCACGCATTTCACATCTTTCTACATCTACGGAACCTACGAAAGGGTTAACGAATTGCCTCTCTCTCTCCTCCCCGATTTTCATGGTGGTGGGCCCCTCCTCCCCCAATCTACAATCAACAGCTCACACGCTTCACATTACGTTAATTACGTGAATCGGGATTACGTGGGTGTAGCATTACTCATTCTAAAAACCCAACTAAGTCAACCTCCCAGCATATCGTGCGGGAAAAGACCCGGCCGCGCCGTTTTAGTCGGGATTACCGGATTACTAGTAGTAGTATCGATGGATCGCGCAAAGCAACAATTTTTTTTGAGGGGGCGAAGCACCTAGTTTAAAAGGAAAAAAGGCGGTACACTCACAAGACTTATCGCGTCGTGATTGCACCCCACACACGTTTGGTCCTGCACACGGCTCACGCAAATGGAACGCGCTTAAGCTTGCCTCTTCACTGACATGTGGGACTGCACTTGGAGAAACCGACCATGCGCCAAACTCCCCGCCCACCGCGAAAATCCTCCCCACACCCAAAAATTCCCCAAATCTGATTCAACCGCCTTCGCCAACTAGCCAATAATATTCCCCAAACCCTCCCCCTGTCCCCTCCACTCCATTCGCTCCGCCAGCCGCCTCCCCGCTGCACCGCATGTTCGGTGATCCTCTCGCCTCCCACAAGACGCTCTCGTGATCGTCGTCTTCAGCCGCTACCGCCACCTCGCTACGTTCTTGTGGGCGACGGCGGTCAGCGCCGCCACCCGGGCGACGTTAGGTGGAGATGCATGGCGGTCAGCTTCTCCCACGGCACGCGCATTCTAGACCGAGGCCCTGCTCATGTCGGTGTAGCGCTGAATGTTAGCCGATAGACGCCGTTAATCTCACTGTTTGTCAAGTAGTTTATCGTCAATATGCTCGCTTAAGAAGCTTCCTTGCCCTGTTCTGCACTCAATCTGCTTAGCTGAGATGGCATGCCAAGGCCGATTAGTTGCTAAAATATCCTGCCATATATTTATTGTGACGTAGGTCTAGTAGCCAATCTGTTAGGTGAAATAGCTCTACACCGTTTTATACTCGATCTTTGTTGCTGCGATGGCCTTCGATAGTTCGATGGTTGTGTGCTCGGCCTCATTGACTGCTGAAACAGCCTGCCATAATTTGGCACTCAAATCTGTTTGCTGAATTAGCTTTACATATATTTCGTTACTTAGATCTGCTCGTTCAAATATCCTGCCATAGCTTTAGACATCTAATTTCCAGGTATTTTTTTTTTCTGGACTTCATAAAAAAGCATATATGTTTTTCCTGTAATATCTAGTAGAAGAACTAATTTGTATGTTCAATGAGATGGACAAGACTTGGATAACTTCTGCTCAAGATTCTCCGCTGCATATGTCGAGGGGGTTGAAAACTTCATGAACTTTATCGAGCTGAGTACGGTGGTCCAAAATCAGATGTGCTCTGCCTGTAGCAGTTGTATGAATTCAGTTACAAGACCCCAAAGAACTGTGCAAAATCATCTACACTTGTATGGGATGTCGGTCACATATACTAGGTGGGTTCATCATGGTGAAGCTGTGAACATCAATGTTATGGACTACGTGGAAGCAGCAGATCACCATCTTGATCCGCCTGATGCTCAGGTGGAAGAGGAGGAGGAGGTGGTGGTGGCGGGGCCAGTGAGTTTGACCAACATTGAAACAATGCTACGAGCTCGTGCATTCCGTGAACTTTCACCTGCAGAAGAAAAACGCTGGGCCCGCATGTTGGAACAATGCAACGTTGCTGTCACCCTAGGAAATAAGTCACAAGATTCTCAGCTATGGTCACCGTCTTCGTGTGAAGACATCTGAGCGGATGACCAAAAATCATTCGATGCGATGTTGGCTGCTTTCCGCAAATCTTTCCTGTGACAAGGCCTCGAGCTGCCACACACCTACAAAGAAATGAAGAATTTCCTTCGTGCAGTAGGACTTGTATATCATATGATCCATGTTTGTAAGAATAATTGTGTTCTGTTCCGGAAGGATTATGCTAACTTAAATGAATTCCCGAAATGCAAATCATCAAGATGGAAAGATGGCGATGCTGTGAAGAGGATTCCTCATAATGTTCTGAGACATTTTCCAATTACACCAAGATTGCAGAGGTTGTTTCATGATGCTGAAACAAGAGAGGATGTATTGTTGCATTCTAGGAACCAGGAGTACAGAGATCATAATTTAATGAGCCATCCATCTCATGGTAGTGAGTGGAAAAGATTCAATGATAAACACAAAGAGTTTGCTGCTGACCCAAGAAACATTAGACTTGGCTTAGCTTCAGATGGATTTAACCCATTTGGCTGACCAGGCGCCACATATAGCATGTGGCCAGTGCTTTTTATCCCTTACAACATGCCTCCAAATGTCTGCACCAAAGCATCAAACTACATGATGGCCTTGCTCATCCCAGGTCCAAAAAGTCCAGGAAAGGATTTTGATTTGTTCATGGAGCCTCTTGTGGAGGAACTTCAACAGCTAAGGAAGGGTGTTCTCACTCAAGACCTATATAGCAGCCCACCAGCTGATTTCTTTCTCAAGGTCTTTGTTATAATTTGGTGCATCCATGATTATCCGCTTTGGGCACTATGTCGTATGCTTAACGACACATGGCTACAATGCATGTGTTCGTTGTGACAGGAATCCGCTGTCATACACAATACTTAGCAAGATCTGTTACATTGGACACCATCGTTTCCTTGCCAAGACCGAAGACATGTGTTCAATGCAAAGCATGAAAACTGTGATGCGCAAAAGAGGCTCACCGCCGATGAGTTGCAAGTGGAATTAGAGAAGGTCAGGCATATTACACCAGGAAACCATCCTGGTAATGGTAGCGGGAAAAGGAAGCGTGGCAGGGTAGAAGAGAGATTATTGTTTATCCGCAGGTCCACTTTGTGGGACTTGGAGTATTGGAAAGATTTGGATCTGCGACATAATCTTGATGTGGTGCACATCGAGAAAAATATATGTGATAGCATTATCGGCACACTTCTTAATACTGAAGGCAAGACGAAAGATACCTTAAAATCTAGGATTGATTTGACACACCTGGGTATCAGAAAGGATTTGCAAGTGCAAGATGAAGGTAAACCACGGGATATGGCACCACCGTACGCCTTGGACAAGGTAAAAAGAAAAGAATTTCATGAGGTCCCGTCACATGTGAGATTCCCACATGGATTTGCTTCCAACCCCGAAAGGAGAGTCGGCCTCAGATGGAAACAAGGTACAAGGGTTGAAAACTCATGACTGCCACGTCCTACTTCAAAGGGTTTTACCTGTTATCCTTAGAGGATTGGGCCGCCTTGACTTATACAGAGCAGTTGCAGAGTTGGGACAATTCTTCAGGGAACTCTGCAGTAGAAATATCAGGATAGATGCTTTGGAGCGTCTTAGAGACAAGATACCAACTATCCTATGCGACCTTGAGAAGATATATCCTCCAGCCTTCTTTGATGTGATGGTGCATTTGGCTGTTTATCTACCTGATGAGCCACTACTTAGACGTCCAAAGACAAGATAGTCGATGTACCCTATTGAAAGGCGGCTAGGCACTTTCAAGGGCTATGTTAGGATCAGAGCTAGACCCGAGGGTTCCATTACAGAGGCCTACATTGCTACATAAGCATTGACATTCTGCTCAAAATACATTGAAACAGCTGATCAACTTAGCAAAGAGGTGGGTGAAGACAATCCCGGGCTCAATGTCTTCGATTATTCTGTTCAAGTTACAGGGAAGAGTCGACAAGAGGACAAACCTAAAGAATTGGACAAAATGGTTTGGTATGTGTTGAATAACTGTCCTGAGATACTACCTTATATCAAGTAAGTGCAGTAATGCAGCTTATACATCGTAATCTACTAAACTGGCAACACATTCTTATATATTTAGATGTTTGACGCGATCACTATGTTGTGCAGCATCTACAAAGAGGAGTTACTGCCGCAAAATCCAAGAAACATTGACAAACTGGTTATGGCAGGATTTGCGAAATGGTTCAAGAACCATGTAAGCTTTTGAAGTGCACTGTCAGTTTTTTAATATATTGAGTACATAAGATGATCAGCTTGTCTATTTTCTAACCATAGGTTAAGAAGATGCCGGAGGATGGGCATGCAATTGATGATGCCCTTTACTCACTAGCAATGGGTCCTGATACTCGGGTAAGACATTATGAATCTTATGTTGTTGGAGATGTGCGCCACAACACCCTTGCACGAGACGAAGGCAGGAAGACACAAAACAAAGGCCATCATGAGCACGGATACGTATGACAAAGAGATAACTGAAATGTATGCTAACATAATGTATATTATTCAGTTGCGTGATATCTCTACTTTCGAGGATCATCGGTGTGTGGTTCATTGTCTGCCGTTGGTATAACCTGTTTTCCGTGATCGCAGAACCCGTAGCTGATGATTATTTCAAATCCATCAATGTTAACGCGGCGCACTGCACCAACGAGCCTTTTATTTTGGCAAATCAAGCAACAGGTATTTTTCTTGGAAGACACATTTGCACGTAGCGATGACCGGAGAGTATTGCAAAGGTTTGAGCAGAGGAATTCGCTTAATGAAATTTCACAACAAGATGATGCTTACATCGCCCCGATGTACAAGATAACACAGATGTTCCTAATATCTTTGAGAACCATTACGTCAATGACGCCTTGGCGAAAAAGATTGTCCGTCGTGGCCGTGGACATACAAGAGTTGATCAAGAAGAAGCCAACGCTCGAGGACGTTGAGGACGAAGAAGAAGATGACACCGTGGGGAATTACGATTCAGACCGATACACATGGCGAAGATGTTGATGTCTTTGCTGCGGATGATGATTACATTGCTTTTGTCGTATTTGCCTGTCAGAAGACGTTCTTTTATCTACTATGTGAAATTGTGTTTGCTATGACAATTGAAACCTGATGAACATGTTGTTTAGTATTTTGCTGTGAGAACATCACTTGTTATGTATGCTGATTTGTGTTTGGTGATTGTATGACAACTAAAATATGATGAGATTGTTGTTTAGTTGTACCCATATTTGGCTGTGAAACTTGAATTTGATGGCATAGTTTGATGTTGGACTGCAATTTGCTTGACGTCTTCGACTGAGAACAAAGCTAACCCGAGAGGCCTCTGCTATTTTTTTATTTATATGAGCAAAAGGGGATACCCCCTGATTTCCGTTAATAGAAATCATTAGATGTTCACAACACTACGCCCAGCCTGCTACACAGGTTCATTCATTACTAGTTTCAGCAAAGTGCTCATGTCGTAGCCACTGAATACATCACGAGTGCTACATACACTGCAAATAAAGAGACAATCATCCTACAGAGCACATCAATTTTTTCCATTATCTTCACAAGCTCTTTCATCTCCTCATTGTTGTCAAGGCCGTTCAGCAACTGTTGCTTGGCCATGATCAGAGGAACTGCATCTTTAACCTTCTGCTCTGCATCTTCCTCTTATGCCGTTCCTTCAATTACTTGTCCAACACCCCAACCTGCTGGTATTGGGATTCCTCGGCTAACCAAATAATCAGCCAGAAGTTGCATTCCCCCACATCAGCAACTTCCCAGAAATACAAATCACATGAATCTTCCCTTTTATGCAAGAATCAAATTGGAAGATCATCAACCAAACTATTAAAAAAATCAGCAACTGAAAGCAGCAGAACAACACTTAACCATATTATTACCCCATGATTCGGGCATTTGTAGAAGACTCGGCCAGGGTTGCGGATTGTGGTAGAGACACGACGGATGACTCTGCGTGATTTGCAGCAGTGGCATCACACCAACGGCAGTGGGTTGCGATGAGAAATCAGCTGCGGTGCGCATGCCGGCGAGGGTGTGATGAGACCCACAGGCGATGGTACGGGTGGCGACTTGGCACATATCTGGTTGTTGCCTGCTGAAGAGCAGGTGGACGAGCAGCCAGCGGACATGGTTGCTCTACGGCGAGCTTCCGTGCTAAGGCGAGTAAGTATAGAAGAGGAGAAGTGAACGTTGGATATGTCAGCTTTCATTACTTGCGAGTAGCATAGCACCATATATAGTCATAGTCTAGGTTTGGATTCAACCAACTACAGAGCACGCCTTTTATTTTTTCTAAAACTTCGGCAACGCCTCTTTATCGGGTACACTAGCTTGTTCTCAGACGCCTTCCCAAGTCTTTGATTTTCTTTCCCTTTTTATGCGAGGAAGGAACGAGGACAAAATTGAGAGTTCCTGGGACTCGAACCCAAGACCTCTCGGTTGAAAACCAAGGGTGCTAGTCACTTATGTGGCAAACGTTCCCTGTGAGGAGGACGGCAGACGAACACATTTTCCTCGTAGTTTTCTTCCTATATATAAAAAGTATGCTACTTGGTGTCCGCTTAATCAACAAACGACAGCTAACCTTGACCGTTGGATTGACATTCAACGTCTGTCGCGCTTTCTTCGCCTCTTCTTCCTCGAGCCGCGTTAAACCAGCGCCGGCGGGACCGCCTCGCCCCGCCTCCCACGGCCGGGTCAGGATCTTCCCTGCTCATGTTCGCTCTCCGTCCGAGGCCTCACCATCGCCCTCCGCCTTGGTTCGCTCTCCAAGCGCCGCTCTCCGTGTTGTCAACATGGTCAACAACCGAGAGGAATAAGGAGATGACTGTACATGGTGAGGATGACAAGAGGGACCCAAAGAACAGCTGCAGTAATTTTGTTTTTTCGGGACAGAAGGGTATCAACTGGGTTGTGCGGGACCCATGGCCCGCCTAGCCTGTGCTTTTATTTCATATGTTTAGCACATGACCAGCCCAATTTGTTTTTTCCTTTCTGAAAATGGCTAGCCAGCTATTTTGTTTTTTGTAGAATAACCAATGTAGGCTACTTGCTTTTCTACGCCCTGCTGGGCCGGAAATCTTTCAAGACGAGGAGGGATGCATTTTGCCCAGAAAATGGGCTATAACTAATAAAAAATGGGCTATAAGTAATAATAAATGGGCTGTAAAATGAAAAAATACAGCAAATAGGCAATTAGTTCCAAAATACTGTTTTCTTTCGGATTTTGATATTTTAAATTTCATTGTTTTTGTGCGGGTAAAATTTTATTGAATTTAAATTAAGGTATATTTAGATTTAAAATTAATTTGAATCTGGCTAGAAATTTCGGGCTATATGATGTTTGGGACAGATTTGGAGGCTGACTTGTGGGTCTATTAGGTTGACGTGTACTTTGGCTTTGTCAACTTAGTCCACAAACAATTCTAGCAGCAGTGACCGTTGGATGTTAATCCAACAGCCGTGCTGCTTCTTCAATATCTGATCTTCTTGCTCCAGCCGCCCAAACCATCTCCGGTGGGACTGCCTGCTCCTGCCTCCCGTGGCCGGCTGTGCTGCCGCACAGGCCGCACCGCCCCACCATACTTCATTGCTCGCCAGGCCATTCCTCTACTCACCCACACCTCCTGTTATTTTCCGGCGACGACAGCCGGACCAGTAAACCCTCGTAATCCCCATCGCGTGGGCAACCATTGCCGAGTCTTCCCCGGCTTCGTGTCGTTCCCTTCCTAGGCCTCGTTGTCGTCCACTGCCATGGTGCTCTCGGCACGGCCTGGTCAACATGGTCAACGGACGACATCCATCGGCCATGGACTGTACACGCAAAATAATGATTCCTCCACCTGACAGCTGGGACCCACCGGAAGGGCCTCTATATTTCGCGAAAAAAACGTTCCCCCGCTGACATGTTGGACCCACCAACTATATCTTCGCATGCAAGGAAGTGCCTCCTTATTACGCACAAAAAAATGAATACCCCCTGCTAGCTGGGACCCACCATAGTGGGAGGATGACTTAGGCCAACTAAGTTGGCCGGGACGGAGGGCTTTGTCAACTTAGTCAATATGAACGATTCTAGCTCCAAAGGACCGTGACGATGTCCATCCAACAGCCGTAGTGCTTCTTCAATCTCTGGTCTTCTTGCTCCAGCCCGCCCAAAGCAGCGCCGGTCGTGCCGCATGCTCCCTGCCTCCCGTGGCCGGGTCAGGCCGCCATGAGGCCTCACCGCCTCATCGTTCCCCATCACTGGCCAGGCCCTGCGGCGACGGCAGCCTCACACCACAGCCGAACCAGTGAACCCTCGTACTTCTCTCTGCGTGGGCTTCCACTGCCGCGTCTTCCCCGGCTCCGCATCGTCCCCCTTCCTAGGCCTCACTGTCATCCACCGCCGTGGTGCTCTCAGCGCGGCCTGGTCAACGTGGTCAAGGAATGACTTCCATCGGACGTGGACTACACGTGGAGAGGCTAATAGCTGGGTCCACGGCCGTAGCAAGGAAGTGCCTCCTTATTACACGGAAAATAATGATTCCTCCACCTGACAGCTGGGACCCACCGTACGGGCCACTGTATTTCACGGAAAAAACGTTTCCCCCTAACTGCTGGGACCCACCAGCTTCATCTTCGCACGCAAGGAAGTGCGTCCCGCAAAAACGATTCGCCCCGACCGCTGGGACCCACCGGCTACATCTTCGCACGCAAGGAAGTGCGTCCGGGCAAAAATGATTCGCCTCGACTGCTGGGACCCACCAGCTACATCTTCGCAGCAAGGAAGTGCACGGCGGTCGGACCCACCGGTCGAAGCGCACGTGGCGTTGTCATCTTGGTCGATGTAGAGGCGCCGCACTTGTCGTAGTAGAGGCGCACGTGTCGTAGTAGAGGCGCCGCACGTAGCATGTACACGCACGCATAGCCGCCGTGGTGCAAGAAAGAAAATACGGCCACGTATGTGTACATACGGGCGGGGTCTCGAACGCCTACTCGCGCATACATACGGCCAGGGCTCGTGTACATGGCAGGGTCGGAACGGAGAAACAACGTCGTCATCGTGTTCATGGGGAGGCAACGGAATGCATCGTGTTCATGGGGAGGCAACGGAATGAGTCGTGTTCATCGGGAGGCAACGGAACGCGTGGGAGCCAACCGGCTGGGTCGGAACGGAATGCGTGGTCGTGTTCACCGGGAGGGCTTGGACGGAACAGGCGATGGAAACGAGGCCTGGCGCATCTGCAGTAACGAGAGAAACGGCCTTGTGTTCGACCGCCATGTTCAAACGGGATCATGTTCATTGGGAGGGGTCCGCGCATCGCAAACGGACAAAACAGACCTCCTACAATAAACGGGGTCCTGTTGATCGGGAGGGTGTGGCGCATCGCAAAACGGACGAAGCGCACCTCCCACGGTCAAACGGGGTCCTGTTGATCGGGAGGATGTGGCGTGACGCAAGCGGACAAAACGGACCTCCAACGGTCGAAACGGGGTCCTGTTCATCGGAGGGGTGTGGCGCACCGCAAAACGGACTCCACGGATACTCGTTCATCTCCACCGTCGACCTCCTACAGCCTCCACGGGCCACGCCGACCTCCTCCAGCCTCCACGGGCTCCTGCTCATCCAGCCTCCACCGCGCTCTACTCCACCGCCATCGCTCAACCACCCCTCCACTATCTACTGTTCATCCAGCCCTCCACACCACGGGGTCCTGTTCAACAACCCCTCCACGGGCACCCCTCCACCATCTACTGTTCATCCAGCCCTCCACCACACCACGGGGTCCTATTCATCCAGAGGCAACGCCACCTCTCACCGCTCATCCAACCCCCCCCGCACGCAACGCTTCAATCGCTCATCCTGTGAGGCAACATCGATCGGCTTCATTAGCAGCAATAGCAAAGGAATCGCCGGTTGGGTTCAGTTAACGACCATCGATCGATCGCTCCGGGTTCAAGAACGCGTAGTCTGTAGTGCAATCGCCGGGTTCGATTAGAGCCCAACGCCTCGCTCGGGTTCGATTAGAGCCAACGCCTCGCACACACGCGCATACATGTACAAGAGAAACGCGCATCGCTCGGCCCCCGACCTCCCACCGTAACTGGGAACTCCCTCGAAATTTTCCTTGCCCTCGCTTCTACCACGGTTTTTTTCGTCATGGACGGCCCAAAGAATGTCATGCAGCTGCGTCTCCGACCCGCCCAGGATGAAAAGCCCATTTTCTGTCATGATTTTTTTTCATAGAAGTAGGAGCCCACCACATCTATGATGATACCGGGTTTTGTCACAATTATCGTCATAGAAGTGTCATATGTATGACAGAAAAAAAAATTGTTCGGCCCAAAATGTCACGGATGTGTCTTTTTTTTTGTAGTGACAGTTGTCCATTTCGCAGCAGTGGCCTTAGCTCTGATGGAGGCTGCCCACGACCATGTCGAGGCCGCCCACACCTTGCTCGTGGCGGTCACCGCACAAATCAAATGAAGCTTCTCCGACAACGGTCGGCAACCCACGGCCAAAGAGTTGGCAATCGCCGAGAGCGTTCGAGCAGCCATCCGTTCCAGCGCGGCATACCTTGCCACGACGGAGCCTGCCAAAGCCTAGATCGCGGCCGCCCACGCCCAGCTCGTGGCGGCCTATTCTAAAGAGATGGCGGATGCGGATGGCGAGATGCTTGCCGAGTATGGTGCAATGGATGCCATGAAGCCCCTTCCCTAGGAGACCGTCGGGCGTGAGCTGGACATGAAGGTGGCAGCAGAGATCGACGAGCACCAGCCGTAGTAGTACTCTTTGTTTTGTTCAATTAAGAGCATCGGTCTTTAATTTGTTAGAGTAATGTTTAGGCCAGCTAGCTCTATTTAATTGTTGAACTTGCTCGATTAAGAAGTGTGGGTGTGCTGTAGTCTCCTTTGTGTACCCAAATTATGCAATGACATGGATGACCACTATAACCAGGGAAATTCGAACCAAAATTTTTGACGTTCAAACTCATCACACATGGGCTAAGCTATCTGAATCGTTTGTGATGTTCACATATTGTACACAGTTCTGAATAAGGGACCGTGTGTGATGACACTTTGGGCGCCAGTTTTTTCGCCAAAGCGATTCCAAATTTTCGGCTTCCGCGGAAATATCTACCTCCCCGCCTCTCCCCCTTACCAAAACCCAAATTTCCTCTGTTTCCGCCTTCCTTTCCAAGTTGAAACATTCACTCTTTGCTTGCAGCGCCGCCTCCTCGCCGGCAACCCACCTTCACGCATCTCGGCCTCGTCTATCTAGGCAGGTAATCCACACCAGACCCCCATCCTCCTCCTCCTACCACATCCCACATGCCCCGACCGCCGGCGCGACACCTTCCGCCCAAATCACCGACCCCTCCACCAAATAAGCGCTGCCCTAAGCCATGGTGCATGCATTATAGCCAGGATCTCAAGGAGCATTTGGTAGCGGAGAAGCAAATCGCGGTTGCACGCGCGGATGATGTCGCGATGGCTACCATTCATGCCGACCCCCAGATCTTGGAGGCGCACCTCACCGTCGAGGCCACCGTCGACGCCTCGCGTGCCCATGACGCGACGCGGTTGGCTGCTTTAAACGACAATTCATGGCGTTTTCTCGAGCCCACCCTTTTAACTGTTTGGTTAATTAGTTGTCGTGTTCAGTTAACTGTTTGGTTCAATTCTGCGACTATGATGTTCAATTCTTGAGGGTGCAATTTTGTATTCCCTTCCATGTGAGAAATAAATTGATTTTTTTTTTACAAAATACATGAGAAACAAATACAATTGCTATATTTCCAAGTTGTCAAGCATGCTTGGTTTGGTTAATCATTCGATCTTCTAGTATGTTATACATTGTGCAATGTGGTGCTCAGTTAATGTTTGGTTCATTTGTTGTGGTGTTTAGTTTACTGTTTGGTTCAATTCTGCAATGCGATGTTCAATCGTTGTGGGTGCATTCTGTTATTGTATACCATATGAGAAATAAATCGAATTTGGTTGTACTAAATACATGAGAAACAAATACAATTGCTATATTTCCAAGTTGTTAAGCATGCTTGGTTTGGTGAACTATCTTATCTTCTATTAGGAGTATGTTATATTGTGCAATGTGGTGCTCAGTTAATGTTTGGTTCATTTGTTGTGGTGTTTAGTTAAATGTTTGGTTCATTTATGCAATGCGATTTTCAATTGATGTGGGTGCATTCTGTTATTGTATACCATGTGAGGAATAAATTGATTTTGGATGTACTAAATACATGAGAAACAAATACAATTGCTATGTTTCCAAGTTGTTAAGCATGCTTGGTTTTGTTAACTGTCTGATCTTCTATTAGGAGTATATTATATTGTGCAGTGTGGTGCTCAGTTAATGTTTGGTTCATTTGTTGTGGGGTTTAGTTAACTGCTTGGTTCAATTCTGCAATGCGATGAACAATTGTCCTGGGTAGAATTTTGTTTTGTTGTGCATGTGAGGAATAAATCGAATTTCGATGCACTTAATACATGGGAAACATATACAAGTGTTATATTTCCTAGTTCTTGATCATGCTTGGTTTGGATAAATGGGTTTTCCATGTAGCTTGAATTAATCTGATGAATCTGCAATGTGCTTATTTTTCATCAACATATTTTACTGTTAGCATGCGAACCCTCACTTAACCTGATGACTAACTACCATATATGTGTTGCAGGGAAACAATGGGAAGCACTGAGGTTTACAATCGAGGTTTGCACATGCATGGTACTCTGTCTAATAGCACAATATTGTGCAATTGTAGGAACCATTCTCATATTTAGGTTTTTAACAATTTGGTCTTGCACATGTAGGTCCTGCTATCAGAGGTTTTGACCCATTGTTCGACCCTTTTTGCATATGGGGAAATGAGTTGTCCATGAATATCAGTCAACTCAAGAAACTCGGAAAGATTGTTATGATAAAGAAATTAGCGACAAAAAACATCCAAGATCTTTGTCTGCACAATGAAGAAGACATCAATTCACTACAGGATGGTACTAACTATTATACCTTGCCTTTTTTATTCCTTTTCCCCATTTCCAATATATAGAACATATTTATGCACATCCTTGTTTTCAGGCCTTTCCAAAGCAGTTCACTGATGATTACCTCTCAAACCACATGTATGGTCAGGAGGCGAGGAAGGTATTCGTACAACACCCACGGTTCAATATTGAAGTGTTCCTAAAGAGGACGAAGGATGGACGGTCAATCATCCACAGGCATTGCCCTAAAGTTGCAAAGACCTTCAACATCAATGAAGGCTCAATATTCGCTTTCTGCTTCACCAGTTTTCCAAATGAGATACATCTGTCTATGTACCGTCTATGATGCAAATTTTGAAAGGTTATAGATGTTGCATGTGAAACTTGGTGCTGGAGCAGTTGTGTAATGGGGTAGCTGAGTGCTGAAGATATATGATGTTGTACTCTCATGTATTTCAATTATGAAAATGAAATATATTGTGTGCTTAATATGAAATGTCAATTAGCTTAATAAATGGATTATTAATAATTGGATAAATAGCCTGCTAATTGGGTTTTTCTATTGCAAACGGTTATTGAGAAAACACCGTGGGCGATGACCTCAGGAAACGCACACAGTTTCTAGGAATAAACCGTGTTAGATTAACGAACAATCACACACGACATCCTCTTGAAAACTGTTTGCGTTAGGCCACCTGGCGCAAACGTTTACCACAGAAAAACTGTGTGTGATGGACAGCCTTTGCCACACAGTTTCTTCAATGCACCGTGTGTGATGCATTCAATAACGCAAACGATAAAATTGTTAATACCGTGTGCAATGGAAACACTATCACAAACGATTTAACAGGGAAAATTGTGTGTGATGTACCTGCGAACAGAAACATTTTCCTTGGAGCGACTGTGTGGGATGTATATACGAATGGAAACGTTTACCTGGGACTGACTGTGTGGGATGAACTTACGACCAGAAACGATTTCGCCTGTATAATTGAATTTTTTTAGCATTACTATACGTATAACCGTATTTGGTCGCTCACCGGTCGCACACGACCTCATTTTGCCAAGAGTGGGTGCCAGGAGGGCATATCCCCAACAGTTTCTGGGTCGTGTGGGAAGGACCCCCCCTATCGCAGTCACTCACTAGGCGATAGTTCCAATGCCGTCACGGAAAGGGGTTAAAAACCGTTTGTATAGCAACGACGCATACTAGTGCAATAATAGGAGCAACATCATTTGGGAGGGATACCTTTTTACCTTTGCTTCTCCGTCTTTTCTTTTTGTTCTCCACATCATGTGTGGGTTTAATCAATTTTTTGGAGCTCCTTATTGATGATATTGGTTGCATAGGAAGCTCATTCTCGTAACCTGTTTCATCACGAGAGGCAATAGGAGGGAAAGTGGATAGCTTTACCCTTTCATTAGTATTTATTTTATATTTTAATGGTTTTCCCATCTTTCTATAGTTGGCAATATAACATTGCAATTTACCACGCAAAACATATAGATTTCTTTAAGAGCAGTTTCAGCATGGTCTGCGAATATGAACGCTTCAAACCAACTATTTTTATGTGACAATTCTTCACACCCCAAAAATAAATAGAGTTCATTATAAAGTTCAAGGGTGATCAAGTTATTGCAATATTTGGTCATGATTCGATCATGAAAAAGTACGCATTGAAAATTAAGATGACCGACTCTATTGCAAAGTTCACAAGTAATGGGATGAAGAGAGCATAATTTTGTAGCAAATTTATCTATCACCTTAAGCCACTGATTGGTTTCATCATGTTTATGCTTCTTACAATATCTATCATCCCTATAAGGCATGTCTTCACAAACTCTATTCACTCCACAAAAATTGACATGCTTATAAGAAACTTCTTTATCATGACTAGTGCAATCATCATTAGTATCATGAATATTCAGAGAAAGCACACTAACAACATTGCAATCATGTTTATCATTCAACGATTTAGAGCCAAACATTTTATGAACTTCTTCTAACACTTGAGCACAATTTTCCTTTCCATAAATTTTCACGAAAGACATTAAAAAGATGAAGCATATGAGGCAACCTCAATTCCATTTTTGTAGTTTTCTTTTATAGACTAAACTAGTGATAAAACACAAAACTAAAAGATTCAATTTCAAGATCTAAAGATATACCTTCAAGCACTCACCTCCCTGGCAACGGCGCCATAAAAGAGCTTGATGTCTACTACGCAACCTTCTTCTTGTAGACTCGTGTTGGGCCTCCAAGCGCAGAGTTTTATAGGACAGTAGCAAATTTCCCTCAAGTGGATGACCTAAAGTTTATCAATCCGTGGGAGGCTTAGGATGAAGATGGCCTCTCTCAAACAACCCTGCAACCAAATAACAAAGAGTCTCTTGTGTCCCCAACACACCCAATACAATGGTAAATTGTATAGGTGCACTAGTTCGGCGAAGAGATGGTGATATATGTGTAATATGGATGGTAGATATAGGTTTTTGTAATCCGAAAATATAAAAACAGCAAGGTAGCAAGTAACAAAAGTGAGCAAAAACGGCATCGCAATGCTTCAAAACTAGGTCTAGGGTTCATACTTTCACTAGTGCAAGTTCTCTCAAGAATGATAACATAATTAAATCATATGGCAATCCCTCAACGTGCGACAAAGAGTCACTCCAAAGTTCATATCGCGGAGAACATAAGATGAAATTGCTTGTAGGGTACGAAACCACCTCAAAGTTATACTTTCCGATCAATCCAATGAGCTATTCCTATAAGTGTCACTAACAGCCCTAGAGTTCGTAGTAAAATAACACCATATGACACACATCAATCAACCCTAATGTCACCTAGATACTCCAGTGTCACCACAAGTATCCGTGGGTCAATTATACGATATGCATCAAACAACTTAAGATTCATAATATTCAATCCAACACAAAGAAACTCAAAGGGTGCCCCAAGATTCCTATAGGAGAAACAAGGACGAAAACATGCATCAACCCCTATGCAAAGATTACCCAAATGTCACCTCGGGAATCCGCGAGTTGAATGCCAAAACATACATCAAGTGAATCAATAGAACACCCCATTGTCACCACGGGTATCGTCGCACGCAAGACATACATCAAGTGTTCTCAAATCCATAATAGTATTCAATCCGATAATAGTGAAACCTCAAAGGTGAAACTCAATTCATCACAACAAGGCAGATGGGGAGAAACACAATATGATTCAACTAATGTAACAAAGCTCATCGTACATCAAGATTGTGTCATATCCAGAACACGAGAGAGAGAGAGAGAGAGAGATCAAACACATAGCTACTTGTACATACCCTCAGCCCCCAAGGGTGAACTACTCCCTCTTCATCATGGAGACCGCAGGGATGATGAAGATGGCCATCGGTGATGGTTTCCCCCTCCGTCAGGGTGCTGGAATGGGCTCCCGACTGGTTTTTTGTGGCTATAGAGGCTTTCGATGGTGGAACTCCCAATCTAGGTTTCTTTCTGGGGGTTTCGGGATTTATAAGAATTTTTGGCGTCGGTTTCACGTCAGAGGGGTCCATGAGGCAGTGGCAAGACAGGGGGGCGCGCCCTAGGGGGCGCACGACCTCCACCCTTGTCGTCACCTCGGGACTCTTCTGGCCCAACCCCGATGCTCTATTGTGACACCCGGAAATTTAAGCTATAGTGAACCTCTGCTAATGATGCCACGTCACCCCGATTACTGTTGCTAATCTCGCGTTAGTTCGAAACCGGTTGGATTGAAATTCAAAATCAAGCAGACAATAAAAGTTTTCAAATATTAAAACTAAAATGTTCGGAGTGAGCCAAATAATGCATATGTAATTATGGCAGAGAAACACACTTTTATAAAATGTTTAAATGCTCAAATGGGAATGAAGCAACAGCATAACCAATTTAATAAATGCCTTTTATTAATTATAAAATGTTAAAATATTTTATTTAGGGGTTTAAACTTTGGTAGCCGAGGTATAATTAGTAATACTGATTTTGGTACAACTATTATGTTTTTATAAAACTTAAATAAAATGAGACTTAAAATAAAACAGTAAAAGGTAAAATAAACAGAAAAGAAATTCAAAAATAAAAAGAAAAACGAGCAAACAGAAAATAGAACCCCCTCGCTTCTCCCCATGGGCCAAGTGGCTCACTGGCCTCACTACCGAATGGGCCGGCCCACCCCCACTACTTAACCCCGACCCCCCCGAACCCAAACCAGCCCAGTCCCCCACTTCCCCCGATACCCACTCCTTCCCCGGGCTCCCTCGCCTTCGATCTAGAGTCGCCGCCACCGCCCAAGAACCTCGCACGCCTGACGCCGTCGCGGACGCTCGTCCTCGGGCCTCCTCCCCACCGCCCGTCTCCGGCTCGCCTCCACTCTCGCTCCACTTCCCCAACCCGATCTGGATCGAGAAGGGCAACGAGCCCGACGCCCCCCTTCACCGACATCGTCGTCGTGCGCCACCACCGCTGCCGGTAGACCTCGTCGTCGCCGGACCTCGCGTCGCCTCCTTGGCTCCCTCCCCAACTCGCGTCCTCAAGCCACGTCGACCCCCTTCTCGGCAACGTTGTGAGCCCCCCTCGTTTCCCTCCTCTTTCCCCTGCGTTCACCGCGCCGCCCATCGTGCCCTCGCCGCACGCACGTGCACCACCGCGCCAGCCCCTGCTCCGCGCCCTCCCTGCCTTGACCTTGTTAAACGCCGCCCGTGATCCTCGTCCACCTGCCTTCGTCCCCACACTCGCCGGTCCCCATGCTCCCTGCGCCCTCGTTGAGGCGCGTCGGCCTCCCCATCCCCTTTGCTGTTGCCGCTCTCGCCACCGCTCTGTTATTGCGCTCTTCTTCTTATTTGGCCTGCCGCCCGCTCCACTCCACCGAGGCTAGCGGTGGCCTCCCCGGTTGCTCGCGATTAACTACCGGCCTAAACAGCCTAAACCCCCTCGCTAATGAACCCCCACTGACCCACTGACACCAGGACCCACAACACCCTAATTAACCGGTTAATAAATTAAAACTCTTAAATTAACATTAGTATATGACATGTGGGTCCCATGTTAATTAAACTGTTTTAATTAAAATCTTTTAACTTTGAGTCTATGACATATGGGCCCCACTGGACATTTGACCAGTCAATGGTCCAGTCAAATGCTGAGTGGACAGTTGACCAGGCACCCACCAGTCAGCCTCTGTGTTGTTCTGCTGGGTACCTTTTTGTTTACACCTAGCATTTTGCATTTACAATAACTGTTTTAAAATGAATTAGAATAATTTCAGGAAATGATTAAAACTTTGATAAATAATATATAATAAATCGTTTATCAGATGAAAATACTTTGTAAATGAAAGTTACCCAGAATGACGAGATGAATCCGATTATGCAGTCCGTTCGTCCGCCACACGTCCCTAACATAGCGAACATGCAACAATCCCCCTATGGTTCGTCTGTCCAAAAATGCCAAACACCGGGGATACTTTCCCGGATGTTTCCCCCCTTCGCCTGTATTGCCTAGTACCGCGTTAGGGCACACCTAACACCACTACTTGTCATGTCATGCATCATCATGCTTCTGTTTGCATTGTATTTATTGTTTCCCCCCCCCCCTCTTCTCTCTGGTAGACTACGAGACCAACGCTACTGCTGCCCCGATCGACTACGGTGTAGACGATCCCTCCTTCGCGACTGAGCTTCCAGGCAAGCAAACCCCCTTTGATCAACCAGATATCGACCACTCTCTTCTCTCTTATTCCTGCATTAGGTTTGCTACTGTTGTTGATTCGATAGCTCCTATTCTGTTGCATAGCCTGTCATTGTTGCTACAATTTTTTATACCTTTACATGCTATCCTACTGCTTAGCATAGGTTGCTAGTATTACATCTGTAGCCCTACACTCTTGCCCGTCTGCCATGATATATTACTGGGCCGTGATCACTCAGGAGGTCATCACGGGTATATACTATACTATTACATACTCATGTTGATGTTTCAGAGATGGGGGCTGAAGGGGCAGGTGGTTCCACCCAGGTAGTGGTGGGCCTGGGTTCCCGGCAGCCCCCTGATTGTTACTTTGTAGCAGAGCAACAGGGCAGGTTGTAACCACCTACGAGATAGGTGGGCCTGGTCCCTGGTCAGCGTCCGCGGTTATTTCAAAACAAGACGATTAACGAGATCTGGATATTTGATTTGAGTCTGGCCACTGACCTATACGCACTAACCAACTACGCGGGTACAGTTATGGGCACTCGACGTCATGGTATCAACCGAAGCATTCTTGACGTCAGCGGTTGAGCGGCACGCGCCAGATTGGACTGGAACGCCTACTCTTGTATTAGGGAGGCTAGGTCTGCTTCCGGCCGCCCACGTAACACGCAGGAGTGCAATGGGAGATGTGCCCAGAGCCCTACGCGCTTAGGATTTAGACCGGCGTGCTGACCTCTCTGTTGGGCATAGGTAGGGCTACGACGTGTTGATTTTCCGAGGCCGGGCATGACCCAGGAAAGTGTGTCCGGCCGGAGGGATCGAGCGTGTTGGGTTATGTGGTGCACCCCTGCAGGGAAGTTTATCTATTTGAATAGTCGTGTCCCTCGGTAAAGGGACAACCCAGAGTCGTATTCTGACCTTATGTAACACCCCCAGTGTCATGTTACAGTAACCCTCTATGATTAAGCTAATCATTTTACTGAACAGTGCTTGATCACATTGGAATCATATCTCATTTCAAATTCCAACTCAAACTGAAATTCAACTATGAGGTGAAATATAAGTTGTCCAAATCCAGGAACTAAAAAGTTCATAATTTTGTAAATAATCCATTGTGAATTATGTTCAGGGTGGCAACATCATCTAAAGTTGTAACATCCCAAATTTTCAATTTGGCATGTTATACATAGGTCATCCATGCATATCATATTTTATTGCATATTCATTTGCTATCCTCGAAATCCTAAGCAACTCAAGGACCCTCGGAGAGAGTTGGGGATTTTTCGAGTTTCATATTTGAATTTTATCAAATAATGAAAGACGAGGATATTGGATTTTATTATTTTTCTCTCTGGAAAAATATTTCAAGTTTAAAATAAACGAGAGGAGATAATATGACTTCTCCAAAACTAATTGAAATACCGGAGGAAAAATGTTAAAATAATTTTGGGGATTTTATTTTACTTATTTGGAATTTTATTTGCCCTAGAAAAATTTGCATATGTTTAAAAATTTGCATTTTAGGGGCCAAGAAAAGTTCCTCTAGTTCTAAATATTTTATTTAGACGGAGAAAACTTGTTTTGGAATTTTTAGATTTTTATTTATTTTTCTATGATTTTATTAAGTTCGGCGGAATGTTTTTTTTAAATGGACCCAACCGATCGGGCTAAAGGCCCACCGAGCCAGCCGGGCCCGTCTCTGGCCGCCTTTTCCCAGGCGCCGTGTTTGGCACGGATGCCGAGGGCGAGTCCGACCCGGACTCCACCCCCGGCGCCCCTTCCCAAGCCGCCCGCCTCCTATATATATACCGCCCGCCACCGCCACACCACCACCCCGCCACCACCCAAGCCGCCCCGGAGCCCGAGCCCGACCGGAGTCCCGATCCGCCGCGCCGCCTTTTGGTCGTCACCGCCTCACGCCGTCGCCGTCGGCCCCTCGCCGAGCCGCCCGCCCCGCCTCCCGCCCCACCGGAACCTCGAACGCCCGCCCAGCCGGACGCGCCTGGCCGAGGTACCGACCCGCCGCGGGTTTTTAGAAAACCTTCGGTTTTTTATAAAACCCTAGATCGCTTTTTTTATATATAGATCGGTTTATTTCGTCGGTTTATTTACTTAGCGAACGTCTGCTCGTCTGCTCATTCGACGTAACGCGCATAATCAACCTTTAGTTTACATTGTGACGTTAACGCTCGCTCGCTTAGCGCTTCGCCGCTTTTCTTTTATCGATTTATTCCGCGATTATTCGATCGTGATTTCTGATCCGATTTTCAAACCTGTTTATCTTTTATTCGCCGTTTATCGGAATCAGCGATTCAAGCGCCTGTCATCTCGAAACCCTCTTTCCGAATAATCAACTCAAACAAGTTTTTATCTTTGTAAAATTTGACTCTAGTTCAGATTAGTAAACGGACCATGTTTTTCTCGCCGCTTGAGTTTCGCTTGTTCCGCTTTGGTTGGATTCTTTTTGCAAACCGGAGTTCTTAAGTTGAACTCTCCGGTCAATCTCTTTCAAGTTGAAGTTTCGTTGTGCATCTTTGTTGTTGCTTATGTATGTATTGTTTGCTTGCGATAGAATTCCCGAGTGCTAAGCGTGTTACTACGAAGTCTCTAGGATTCACGGATCGTCAAGAAGGCAAGTAACATTTGATCATATCTTCTCATACCCAGTTTTATGCATTAGCTCAACCTCCAACATTGCATGATTAGGATGGCATTAATTTGTGGGTTGGGAAGTAGATGATGAGGTAGGAACCTATTGCCTGTTACTTTCAAACCCTTGGGAGTTACTTCTACGTTATGCTTATATTGTCATGCTATGCTCAGAGACGTGGTTTGGGTTTGAGAGATATTCACGACAGATGTGAGATCGTTAATTAATGGTTTACTTTAAGGTGGCAACTTAAATACACATCTGGGTGGATTGAGGCACCGGGGAACCCAAAGGTTGTCTGTTTTATTTTGGAAATCCAGGAACCTGTGTGATCTTCCTATGGACCGCCACCTGTGCTCAAAGGAACTGAGATTATTCATGCTAGAAACTTCCGTGTGCAACCACAAGCTATTATGGATCTAGCATAGTTGAGTAAGTTACGTGAAGCTCTCGAAGAGGTAGGTCAGCAGGTAGTGGGTTTTATAGGTTTGGTATGATCTATCCGAGTAGAGAGTTAACGCTTCCGAAACATCAGTGTCTCGGTCATCCGCTTTCTCAAACACCATGCAAAGGCGAGAAATCAACGGAGGCGATCGAGTCTTGTGGGGAAAAGTGCAAACCTCCGCAGAGTGTACAATCTAATCATGGTTAGGTCTGTGTCCCCGGTTAGGGACAATTACGAGTATCTAGTACCGAGTATTCACATGTATCTCATCACTCTAAAATTAATATTGTTGGGATGTTAATCACTTTAATTGGGATTGAGTTGAGGGTTATACCTTCTCAATGATGTTTCAACCACCATGATAGTTAAAGTAAAATTTATTCCTTTGATGTAGGCAAAATTGGCTTTTCGCAAAACAAGAAACATAGAGCTTTCCACCAGCCATATATGCATGTAGAATAGCTTATTCTGCTCATTACTCTCTATGTGTTACATTGCCAAAGATATTCCATGTGCTGACCCGTTCTCGGGCTGCAACGTATTATGTTGCGACTTTTCGCACGAGGAGTAAGGATTGTAGGTCGCTGCCGTGCATCTCGCTTATGCCGCTGGAGTTGATGGACTCACTTTGTCTTCCAAGGCTTCCATTGTTATCGCATTAGATGGCCTTCACCATATTATTGTAATAAGTTCTCTTTTGAGACATTCGATGTAATAAGTGTGTGATTGCTACTCTGTTATAAATCCTTCGAGTAATCGTGTGTCTCAAAGATTACCGATCCAGTGGATGACATGTAAGCACGAGAGACTTGACCATCTGAGGTCGGGTCGCTACAAGATGGTATCGAGCACACGCCGAGTGTAGGACACGACCACTCAGATACACCCTAGGTCACTCCTCTCTACTCATCTCTGACTCCTCTCCATTTTTCCACTCTTTAGGATGACGGAGATGAAGTACAAGTTTGCCCAACCGATGAAGACACACCTTCTGGACGCCACTTGAAGGAAGTCACTAGGTACCGAATATTGGAATACCAAGCTTCACCGGACGCATAACGCCACCTTACCGTAAGAAGAATGCTGGAAGATTCAAGCCTTAGTTCCCGGAAGGACGTTTGCACCAAGCACGGAGCCCATAGTATGTGTTTTCAATGCACCAACATGGAGTTTGGGAAAGAGTATGGCAGCTCACATTACCATGAGATGCATTGGAGAAGTCTACAACAAGGAGCTTAAAGACACCATATACCAAATATGTGGGCGCCGAGACGAAAGCAATCGGGAAGTAATTAGTACCAAGAAGGATAGATCCATTGCAGCTTACATCCAGGAGCTAAACCAGCACATTCGACGTCATGAGAACCAGATGTGCGCAGACATGCTGGATTTGAAGAAGGCGAAAACTAAGATCATCGAATTGGAGGAAGAACTCAAGTCTACACGCGATGGATATGAGGAAGAAATCAAGATACTACTGGAGAAGAACGACGAGCTAGTCAAGAAGATTGGAGTCTTCATGGGAGGACCAGCACCCAAGGAAGAGGAGCAAGAAGAGGAAGAAGACCCCGCTTGTCCAGACAACTACATCATCATTGACGACACTTATTCAGATCCAAGTGATGATGACTATGAAGACGAAGCTGGAGCAGACATCATGGAGTCTTCCACCGATCAGAATTGCTAGATGACCACCATATTATAGTAGTATTTTCCCCATGTAACTAGTAGTAGTTGAGCACTTATGCGATAGTCCTAGACCGTTTTGTATGCCCTTGCTTGCTTGATTGAATGAATGTGTGTTTGCCTCATGTGCATATTGGTAGTGTTGTCTCACTAGACCTCTTTCTATTTCTAATCTCTCCCTCTAAACCCTCGGATGCCTCCGAGACGTGACTCCCGGTTTTGTTTTCCCACCGAGCTCACTCCGCTGATCCAACAAGAGAATGCCTTGATGCAATTGCTGAGTTCGTAACTGTGGCAATGCCAACAACACCAACAACAACAACAACCCGCCACCAGTGGACAATTTAGCCCGTTTTTTGAGGTTACAACCGCCGGTGTTTTCCAGTAGCACCGAGCCAATAGTTGCAGATGACTGGTTACGCCGTATGCGTAAGGGAGTTAACCACCGCAGGATGCACGGATGCTGAAAGAGTGCGTTTTGCCGCACATCAATTGGATGGACCAGCAGCCGCATGGTGGGAGAATTACACGGCTACTTTTCCTATAGCCAATGTCACTTGGGACCAGTTCCAACAAGCTTTCCGCGACGCCCATGTTTCAACTGGAGCCATGCAGATAAAGAAGCGTGAGTTCCGCAACTTGCGCCAGGGGAATCATACTGTGGCTCAGTACGTGGATGAGTTTAGCAAGTTATCACGCTATGCTCCTAATGATGTGGCCACGGATGCCGCGAAGCAAGAGAAGTTTATGGAAGGACTGAATGATGAGATGAGTATGCAGCTAATGGTGGCAACTTTCAACAACTACCAGGAGTTGGTAGATAAGGCCCTAATGATTGAAGGAAAGCAGCAAGAAATTGAGAGTCGTAAGAGGAAGTATGGACAAGGGAAGTATAACTCAGAGCTCACCAAACCTCGCTTAACCCCGAACTCGGGAGGACTAGTTCATAACCATGGAGGACATAACCATATCGAGGAGGATCGCATAATGGTGCGAACAATGGGAATGGAAATGCAGCCAACAATAATCGAATCGCTCTAACCCAGCTACACCCGCTAAGAGAGACTTGAGCCAAGTTATTTGCTTTAAGTGCGAAAAGACAGGCACTATGCCAACGATCGCCTCAAGGAAGGAATGGAAACGGAAATGGGAGCGCTGGGAAGAAGCCCAATCAATTCAACAAAGGACAAGTGAACTACGTTAACGTGGAGGAAGTTGAAGAGCAGCCGGACGCGGTAATAGGTAAGTTTTTGGTTCAATCATTTACCGCTATTGTTCTTTTCGATACTGGTGCATCGCATTCATACATATCAAGGGGATTTGTGGATAAGTTTGAGTTACCAACCTGCACTTAGGACCCCTCTTTAGTAAGCTCGTTCGAGCAGAAAGTACATGCCTAGCGAGATGGTGCACCCAGATACCCCTAACCATTGGCACGCATGTTTTTCCGTCTGACCTAATTATCTTGGAGTCGCAAGGATTGGATGTGATATTAGGTATGGATTGGATGTCGAAGTTTGAGGAAGTATCGATCGTGCTAGCAAGTCAATTTATCTTACCACCCCTGCAGGGAAAAAGGATTAAGTATGTATCTAGGCATGTGCCTAGGAGGAGCTAAGTGAATACCCTCACGGAGTTGTACAAGAAGAAGTACCAGAGTGAAGGATTATCCAGATGTTTTTCCTAAGAGTTACTGTGCATGCCACCGGATCAAGACATCGAAGTTTCTGATAGAACTAATACCGTGCACAGGCCAATCTCAAAGAGACCCTATCGGATGCCCGCAAATGATCCGAGGAAATTAAGAAACAGATCAAGGAGCTATTGGAGAAAGGTTACATTCAGAGAAGTTCATCACCTTGGGGAGCTCCAGATTTTTGGTGGAGAAGAAGGATAAATCCCTAAGGATGGTTGTTGATTACCGAGCTACGAATGAAGAACGATAAAGAACAAGTATCCTTACCGATGATTAAGGATCTGTTTGATCGCTTGCAAGGAGCTAAGGTGTTTTCTAAAATTGATCTACGATCGATACCATCAATTGAAGATCCGAGAGAAGGATATACCAAAGACAGCATTCACCACACGATATGGATTATATGAGTATACGGTCATGTCGCTTGGACCGACTAACGCCTCGCCTATTTCATGAGTATGATGAATAAAGTGTTCATGGAGTATTTGGACAAGTTTGTTGTGGTGTTTATCGATGATATTATGGTTTACTCGAAGAACGAAGAGGAGCACGCAGTAACACCTACGCTTGGTTCTTGAGAAACTCGGGGAACACCGCTATACGCCAAATTCAGCAAGTGCGAGTTTTGGTTGAAGGAAGTTGGATTTCTTGGGCATGTTATATCGTGAGAGGGTATAGCAAGAGATCCCAAGAAAATTCAAGTCAACATCGAATGGTTGGCACCACTTCAACAATGAGATTCGCAGTTTCCTTGGACTAGCAGGTATTATCGGAGATTCATTGAGAATTTTTCCAAGATTGCTAAACCAATGACAGAATTGCTAAAGAAGGATACCAAGTTCAAATGGACAGAGGATTGTGAGACAAGTTTCCAAGAGTTGAAGAACGGTTGACTACAGCCCCAAAGGTCGACATTGCAGATATACATAAGGAGTTTCAAGTGTATTGTGATGCCTCTCGCTTGGGACTTGGATGCGTTCTTATGCAGGAAGGAAAAGTTGTTTCGTATGCCTCACGACAACCGGGCCACATGAGTTGAACTACGCCACGCATGATTTGGAGTTAGCAACCGTAGTACATGCGTTAAAGACCGGAGACATTATCTCGTGGGAAACCGTTGTGATGTGTACACGGATCATAAGAGTTTAAAGTACATTTTCACACGTATGAGTTAAACCTCGACAGAGGAGATGGCTGGAACTTATAAAGGATTACGACATGAAGCTACACTATCATCCAGAAAAGCCAACGTCAGAAAGTGCACGCTTTGAGTCGGAAGAGTTATGCCAATATCCTTAAAAGTAGAGGACTGCCAAAGGAGTTAGCAGAGGATGTTATGGAACTTTAGTTGGACATTGTTCCAAGAGGTTTTCTTGCAACAATGGAGGTTCAGTCGACCTTGTTAGACAAGATTCGAGACGCTCAAAAGGAGGATAAGGAGATTGCTGAGATAAAGGAAAAGATGGGCAAAGGAAAAGCCAAAGGTTTTCGCGAGGATGAGCACGATACCTTGTGGTTTGAGGACCGGATTTATGTGCCCCACAATTCGGAGATCAGGAAGTTAATACTTCAAGAGGCCCATGACTCACCATACTCTATTCACCCCGGAAACACCAAGATGTATTTGGACTTGAAGGAACGTTTCTGGTGGACTGGTATGAAGAAGGATATTGCCGAGTATGTAGCCGTATGTGATGTATGTCAGAGAGTGAAGGCAGAGCATCAAAAGCCAGCAGGACTGTTGCAGCCTATGCCAATACCCGAATGGAAGTGGGACAAACTTGGCATGGATTTTATCACCGGATTACCCAGAACCAAGGCAGGATATGATTCAATATGGGTAGTAGTGGATCGGTTGACCAAAGTAGCTCACTTTATCCCAAAGGAAAACAACTTTTACAAGTGCAAAGTTGGCCAAGATATATATGACCAGGATTGTATGTTTGCATGGAGTTCCGAGGAGTATCAGACGATAGAGGAACACAGCTTACTTCAAAGTTTTGGCATCAACTACACCAGACTTTGGGTACCAGTTGGAGTTTAGTATCGCGCTCCACCCACGTGCATCGGATGGATAGACAGAGAGAGTCAATCAGATTTTGGAGGACATGTTGAGAGCCCGTGCGCTAGATTATGGATCTAGTTGGGATGATAATTTGTCAGACGCAGAAGTTCTCATACAACAACAGCTACCATGCCAGTTTGAAGATGGCACCGCTCAAGCTCAGATGGACGCAGAATGTAGAACACCATTGATGTGGGATGAGGTTGGAGACCGTCAGTTGTTTGGACCAGACTTGATCAAGGAATCAGAGGAGAAGGTTAAACTAATCGAGATGATTAAAGATTGCTCACCCGCATGTAAGAGTTACGCGGATTCAAAACGCAAGGAAATAACCTATGAAGTAGGAGACAGAGCCTATCTGCGAGTATCACCCCTGAGGGGAGTAAAACGTTTTGGAGTAAAGGGAAAGTTAGCCCCAATATTTGTAGGACCGTATCGTGTTTTGGAACGAATGGGAGAAGTTGCCTACAAACTGGAGTTACCCAAGGATTGTCGAGTTCACGATGTGTTTCACGTGTCACAACCGAAGAAGTGCCACGCTGAGATGGCCGACATACCATTAAAGGATACAAAGGTTCTCGGAGGCGATACAATTGGATAATAATTTGACTTATGAGGAGAAACCAGTAAAGATTTTGGAGTTTGATAGCCGAGTCACTCGCAACAAGGTGATCAAGTTTTGTAAAGTTCAAAGTGGAGCCACCATACCGAGGAGGAAGCCACTGGGAGCGAGAAGATGATATTCGCAAGGACCATCCGCACCTATTTTCTAGCCAACCCGAATCTCGAGGGCTTAGATTCATCTTAAGGGGTAGGTTTGTAACATCCCAAATTTTCAATTTGGCATGTTATACATAGGTCATCCATGCATATCATATTTTATTGCATATTCATTTGCTATCCTCGAAATCCTAAGCAACTCAAGGACCCTCGGAGAGAGTTGGGGATTTTTCGATTTTCATATTTGAATTTTATCAAATAATGAAAGACGAGGATATTGATTTTATTATTTTTCTCTCCGGAAAAATATTTCAAGTTTAAAATAAACGAGAGGAGATAATATGACTTCTCCAAAACTAATTGAAATACCGGAGGAAAAATGTTAAAATCATTTTTGGGGATTTTATTTTACTTATTTGGAATTTTATTTGCCCTAGAAAAATTTGCATATGTTTAAAAATTTGCATTTTAGGGGCCAAGAAAAGTTCCTCTAGTTCTAAATATTTTATTTAGACGGAGAAAACTTGTTTTGGAATTTTTAGATTTTTATTTATTTTTCTATGATTTTATTAAGTTCGGCGGAATGTTTTATTTTAAATGGACTACTCGATCGGGCCAAAGGCCCACGAGCAAGGTCCGGCCACCGCTGCCGCGCCTTCCCCTCATGCCGTGCAGCTTGGCACGGACGCCGAGGGCGAGTCCGACCCGACTCCACCCCTGGGCGCCCCCTTCCCCAAGCCGCCCGCCCCCGCCCTCCTATATATACCGCCGCCCCGCCGCCACACCACCACCCCGCCACCACACAAGCCGCCGGAGCCTGGAGCCCGAGCCGCCCCGGAGCCCCGATCCGCCGCCGCCGCCTTGGTCGCCGCCGCCGCCTCCCGCCTCGCCGTCGCCCCCGAGCCGCCCGCCCACCGCCCTCCCGCCCCACCGGAACTCACGGAGCCGCCTCGCCCGCGGACGCGCCTCACGGAGGTACCTGATCCACCGGTTTTTAGAAAACCCTTCGGTTTTTTTATAAAACCCTAGATCGCTTTTTATATATAGATCGGTTTATTTCGCCGGTTTATTTACTTAGAGAACGCCTGTTCGTCCATTCATTCTAACGAACGCAGCATAATCGTTTAGTTTCGTTAACGAACGCTTGTTCGCTTAGCAGTTCGTCGCTTTTCTTTTATCAGATTTATTCCGCGATTATTCTCGATCGCGATTTCGATCCGATTTTCAAACTTGTTTATCTTTTCATTGCTTATCGGAATCAGGCGATTCAGCGCTGGAGTTTCATCTCGAAACCCTCTTTCCGAATAATCAACTCAAATAAGTTTTTATCTTTGTAAAATTTGACTCTAGTTCAGATTAGTAAACGGACCATGTTTTTCTCGCCGCTTGAGTTTCGTTGTTCCGCTTTGGTTGATTCTTTTTGCAAACCGGAGTTCTTAAGTTGAACTCTCCGTCAATCTCTTTCAAGTTGAAGTTTCGTTGTGCATCTTTGTTGTTGCTTATGTATGTATTGTTTGCTTGCGATAGAATTCCCGGAGTGCGAAGCGTGTTACTACGAGTCTCTAGGATTCACGGATCGTCAACAAGGCAAGTAACATTTGATCATATCTTCTCATACCCAGTTTTATGCATTAGCTCAACCCTCCAACATTGCATGATTAGGATGGCATTAATTTGTGGGTTGGGAAGTAGATGATGAGGTAGGAACCTATTGCCCTGTTACTTTCAAACCCTTGGGAGTTACTTCTACATTATGCTTATATTGTCATGCTATGCTCGTAGACGTGGTTTGGGTTTGAGAGATATTCACGACAGATGTGAGATCGTTAATTAATGGTTTACTTTAAGGTGGCAACTTAAATACACATCTGGGTGGATTGAGGCACCTGGGAACCCAAAGTGTTGTCTGCTTTATTTTGGAAATCCTGGGAACCCGTGGTGATCTTCCTATGGACAGCCACCCAGGCTCATAGGTATCTGAGATTATTCATGCTAGAAACTTCCGTGTGCAGCCACAAGCTATTATGGGCTCTAGCATAGTTGAGTAAGTTACGTGAAGCTCTCGAAGAGGTAGGTCAGCAGGTAGTGGGTTTTATAGGTTTGGTATGATCTATCCGAGTAGAGAGTTAATGTTTCCGAAAGACTGTGTCTCGGTCATCCGTTTCTCAAACACCATGCAGTGCGAGAAATCAACGGAGGCGATCGAGTCTTGTGGGGAAATGTGCGCAAACCTCTGCAGAGTGTACAATCTAATGATGGTTAGCCGTGTCCCCGGTTAGGGACAATTCTGAGTATCTAGTACCTGAGTATTCACATGTATCTCATCACTCTAAAATTAATATTGTTGGGATGTTAATCACTTTAATTGGGATTGAGTTGGGGTTATACCTTCTCAATGATGTTTCAACCACCATGATAGTTAAAGTAAAATTTATTCCTTTGATGTAGGGAAAAATTGGCTTTTCAAGAAAAATCAGAAACATAGAGCTTTCCACCAGCCATATATGCATGTAGAATAGCTTATTCTGCTCATTACTCTCTATGTGTTACATTGCCAGCATATTCCATGTGCTGACCCATTCTCGGGCTGCAACGTATTATGTTGCGTACTTTTCAGACGAGGAGTAAGGATTGTAGGTCGTCAGCCAGTGCAGCTCGCTTATGCTGCTGGAGTTGATGGACTCACTTTGTCTTCCAAGCCTTCCGCTTTTATCGCATTAGATGGCCTTCAGCCATATTATTGTAATAAGTTCTCTTTTGAGACATTCGATGTAATAAGTGTGTGATTGCTACTCTGTTATAAATCCTTCGAGTACTGTGTGTGTCAAGACATTACCGATCCGAGGATGACATGTATACGTAGACTTGACCATCTGAGGTCGGGTCGCTACAAAAGTACCTGGATGACTCTATCATATTGAAAACGGAGCCAACATCACCTTCTCGACTCTTCCAGTGCAAAGCAAAAATCCAAATGGAATTATATTGCTTCCAAACTTGTTGTATAAAGGCAAAGATATTGCATCATAATTATTTGGCCAGATTGGACATTTTTCCAAAAAATGTTTTGGTGGCCAAACAATTTGCAATCAGGAAGAAAATGGCAAAGGTAAAAAGAAAAAGAAAAGCTGCAAAAAAGGGAAAAGAAGAAGGGGTGGAAGAGCCCTGGCCTCCCTTTGGCCTCGGCCCGCCTCGGCCAAACCGGACGGCCCATAGCCCCTGCCCCCCTTGGACCCCAACCAGCCTAGCCGCCCAACCTCCCCGGTCGCTCCCCCCTCCCCCTGTTCAACCGACCGAGGGAGCGCGCTGGTCACATCAACCACCTCGCCGTCGACGAGGAAGATAAGGTCGACCCCTCCCCTCGACGCCTCGACCTCCTCCCCACCTACCTCCAGCCACGCCCAGAATCCCCTCGCCCTCTCCGCCTCTCCCTCTCCCTCTCCTTCGTTCTGGAGAGGAGGCCGACGCGGTCGCCGCCAGACCTCGCCTGTCCTCGCGCCACCGGGACCTGTCGCCTCGCCGACCTGTCCAGCAGCTCCACCGTCGTCGACTTCCTCGTCCCCGTCCACGAGCGCAAGCCGAGGAGCACCGCAGGCAGCGGATCGAGCCGCCCTCCTTCCGCCTCTGCTCCGGCGATCCCCTACGACTCCGGCGACGCCTGTTGCTGCTACTAACCTTCCAGGGGCTTTACGTAGCCGCCCGGTGAGCCTCGCCTCTCTCCCCTTCGTCTTTCCTCATTGTTGTCGCACCCGTGAGGTGCCGTTTCCCCACGTGTCCGGAAGCTTCGCCTCGCTGAAGCTCGCCGCCGCCACGCTCCGGTGATCAACGCCCGCAAGCTTGTCCATCATGCTCGCCTGCACGCGTAGACGCCGTAGGTGCTCCGCACCGCTTGTATTGCTCGCCATTGTGCCGTTTGCAAGCTCACCGTGCCTCGGGTCTCCGCCGTCCATGTCGACGGTGACGGCTCCGGCCACTCCCCGCCCGGGCCAGCACCGCAGGACGACGCGGCTTCATCCGCTCGATCGATTGAGCTAGGACACAAGCCCGGAGACGCCCTGTAGCCGAATCCCGACCACCTCCCGAGCCCCCCCGCCGCTATCTTGGTCACCGTGGCGAAACCCCGACCAAACCGGGACGTGGGACAGTTCGGGGCCACCCTGACGACGCTAAGTGGGCCCCGCCGCCCTCATCGACTAGTTTGACCAAATCAACGCTACCGACGTGGCCGCCTGTGTCGGCCGACATGCGGGCCCACCATCAGCGATTAGTTAACTAAACCGTTTAGTAAATGAAAACTAATTAGTTAACTAAATGAGACACTGACATGGGGGGCCCACCCTCTAGTTAACCCCCCTGTTAGTCTAAATTAACACTGTTAAAGTCACAGAGGCTGACATGTGGGTCCCACTGGACCCACATGTCAGGTTTGACCTGTACAGCCGCTGTTGACTTGCTGATGTCAGCATGGCGTCATGCTGACGTCATATTCCTTTTTATTAATTTAATAATTCCAGAAAATATTTTAATCTTTAGAAATTCATAGAAATTAAACCGTAACTCCGATGAAAATGTTTTCTATATGAAAGTTGCTCAGAAAAATCCAACGAATCCGAATATGCGGTCCGTTCATCTGTCACATGCCTCTAGCATGCTGAACATGGAACTTTCCCTCCGGTCATCATCCGTCTGGACATTAGTCCGAACCGGAATTCATTCCTGCTGATTTTCCCCTTCACCTTTTATCGTGTAGCCATATCGTTAGGTCACTCCCGCATGACATATTGCCATGTTCTCGCCTTGTGATGCTATGTTTGCTTTATATTTCTTGCTTTCTTCCCCTCTTCTCTTGGTAGACCCCGAGACCGATGTCATTCGTGATCGACTACGCCGACGACGACCCCTCCTTGCCGTGAGCAACCAGCAAGCCCCCCTTTGATCATCCCGATATCACCCATTCCATTCTCTCATGCCTCGCATTAGATTTTGCTACTATTATTTTTGCTCCTAACTGATGCATAGCCCGCTTTTGTAACCCGCTTATTGTTACCTTACCGCTTATCCTAAACTGCTTAGTATAGGTTGGTTAGAGATCCATCGCTGACCCCCGCTTTGTCCCGACCGCCTACCGGATTATCGTAAGACCCGATCAAAGGGATCAAGACCAGCCCCCAAGACCGTACATCACTTTACCCTTAGTTGCTCGACTCTCATCGGATTACTATCGAAAGTGTCGAGGGTGAGACCTCTACAAAGACTTCGTAGGTTAACCTCAGAGTGTAGTTATTCGGTCATGGTCATCGAGGGTGATTTCCTCTTTAACCACTTCGACACGACTACATTGTGCAACCCTCAAGTGTGGACCTCGAGGGTGGATCCTCTTACGCTCACCTTGATGATTACATCGAGTGGAATTCACCGGGTGATTCCTCGGGTTTTCCCTTGATGTTTAGACACACAGCTACTATGGTTACTATGACTTTTGTTACATCGAACCATGTTACTAAAGACGGTCGAATCCCCGAGGGGTACCCGCCAGATTAATTGCGAGTGATGTGGAGTCGGGTTGACCTAGAGGGTGCCCAGCGAGATAATTACGAGGCATGGTAGGGCATTCCTAGCCCTGCCGCAAGTCCTCGAGATGGGGCAACGGGTCACACCTTCGTGAGTCTCCGCTTGTTACCGCGCATTCCTAATCCACTACGATTTGGATATTTGATCCGAGGGGCCTCGCCCGATAGCACTAACCATCACGTGGGCATAGTATGGGCGTTCAAGGTCAGATGCATCACCAAGCTTAATAGATGTCGACCGAGTGGCGCTAGGCCGGGTTGGATCGCGTAAGCGCTACCGCCTTGTTGAAGGAGGTAGCTAGGTCTGCTCACCGGCCGCGTACGCAACGTGCAGGAGTTCCCGGGGAGATGGCCCATGACCCCTGGGGGCATAGGTTTAGTCCGGCGTGCTGGCCTCTCTATTCCGTGATTATTCTGATCGCGATTTCTGATCCGATTTTCAAACCTGTTTATCTTTTCGCTCGTTTATCGGAATCAGGCGATTCAAGCGCCTGGAGTTTCATCTCGAAACCCTCTATCCGAATAATCAACTCAAACAAGTTTTTATCTTTGTAAAATTTGACTCTAGTTCAGATTAGTAAACAGACCATGTTTTTCTCGCCGTTTGAGTTTCGTTGTTCCGTTTGGTTGGATTCTTTTTGCAAACCGGAGTTCTTAAGTTGAACTCTCCGTCAATCTCTTTCAAGTTGAAGTTTCAAGTGCATCTTTGTTGTTGCTTATGTATGTATTGTTTGCTTGCGATAGAATTCCCGGAGTGCTAAGCGTGTTACTACGAAGTCTCTAGGATTCACGGATCGTCAAGAAGGCAAGTAACATTTGATCATATCTTCTCATACCCAGTTTTATGCATTAGCTCAACCTCCAACATTGCATGATTAGGATGGCATTAATTTGTGGGTTGGGAAGTAGATGATGAGGTAGGAACCTATTGCCTGTTACTTTCAAACCCTTGGGAGTTACTTCTACATTATGCTTATATTGTCATGCTATGCTCAGAGACGTGGTTTGGGTTTGAGAGATATTCACGATGTATGTGAGATCGTTAATTAATGGTTTACTTTAAGGTGGCAACTTAAATACACATCCTGGGTGGATTGAGGCACCTGGGGAACCCAAAGTGTTGTCTGTTTTATTTTGGAAATCCCGGGAACCCGTGTGATCTTCCTATGGACCGCCACCAGTGCTCAAAGGGAATCGAGATTATTCATGCTAGAAACTTCCCTGTGCAGCCACAAGCTATTATGGGCTCTAGCATAGTTGAGTGTTACGTGAAGCTCTCAAGAGGAAGGTCAGCAGTAGTGGGTTTTATAGGTTTGGTATGATCTATCCGAGTAGAGAGTTAATGTTTCCGAAAGATCAGTGTCTCGGTCATCCGCTTTCTCAAACACCATGCAAAGGTCACGAGAAATCAACGGAGGCGATCGAGTCTTGTGGGGAAATGTGCTAAACCTCCGCAGAGTGTACAATCTAATGATGGTTAGCCGTGTCCCCGGTTAGGGACAATTCGAGTATCTAGTACCTGAGTATTCACATGTATCTCATCACTCTAAAATTAATATTGTTGGGATGTTAATCACTTTAATTGGGATTGAGTTGGGGTTATACCTTCTCAATGATGTTTCAACCACCATGATAGTTAAAGTAAAATTTATTCCTTTGATGTAGGGAAAAATTGGCTTTTCAAGAAATCAGAAACATAGAGCTTTCCACCAGCCATATATGCATGTAGAATAGCTTATTCGCTCATTACTCTCTATGTGTTACATTGCCAGATATTCCATGTGCTGACCTGTTCTCCGGCCGCAACGTATTATGTTGCGCATTTTCGCACGAGGAGTAAGGATTGTAGGTCGCTGCCAAGCAGCTCGCTTATGCCGTTGGAGTTGATGGACTCACTTTGTCTTCCAAGCCTTCCGCTTTTATCGCATTAGATGGCCTTCAGCCATATTATTGTAATAAGTTCTCTTTTGAGACATTCGATGTAATAAGTGTGTGATTGCTACTCTGTTATAAATCCTTCGAGTACTGTGTGTCAAAGATTACCGATCCAGGATGACACGTATACGTAGACTTGACCATCTCGAGGTCGGGTCGCTACAAAAGTACTGGATGACTCTATCATATTGAAAACGGAGCCAACATCACCTTCTCGACTCTTCCAAAGGCAAAGCAAAAATCCAAATGGAATTATATTGCTTCCAAACTTGTTGTATAAAGGCAAGATATTGCATCATAATTATTTGTCCAGATTGGACATTTTCCAAAAAAATGTTTTGGTGGCCAAACAATTTGCAATCAGGAAGAAAATGGCAAAGCAGAAAAAGAAAAAAGAAAAGCTGCAAAAAAAGGGAAAAGAAGAAGGGGTGGGAGAGCCCTGGCCTCCCCTTGGGCCTCGGCCCGCCTCGGCCAGCCGGACGGCCCATAGCCCCCCGCCTCTTGACCCCAAACCAGCCCACTGCCCAACCTCCCGGTCGCTCCCCTCCCCTGCTCAATCGACCGAGGAGCGCCAAGGTCACACCGAACCACCTGGCCGTCGGCCGAGGAAGATAAGGTCGACCTCCCTCGACGCCTCGACCTCCTCCCCACCTACCTCCACCCACGCCTGTAACCCCTCGCCCTCTCCGCCTCTCCCTCTCCTCTCCTTCGTTGTGGAGAGGAGGCCGGCGTGGTCGCCGCCAGTACCTCGCCCGATCCTCGTGACCACGGGACCCGTTCGCCTCGCCGACCTGCCCGGCAGCTCCACCAGAGTAAATCGACTTCCTCGTCCCCAGCCCACGAGCGCAAGCTGGGAGCACTGCAGCAGCGGATCGAGCCGCCCTCCTTCCACCTCTACTCCGCGATCCCCTACGACTCCGGGCGACGCCTCTTCTTTGCTACTAACCTTCCAGGGCTTTACGAGCCGCCTCGGTGAGCCTCGCCTCTCCCCTTCGCCTTCCCACTGTTGTCGCGCCAGAGGTGCTGCTTCCCCACGTGTCCGAAGCTCGCCTCCGCTGAGCTCGTCCGCCGCCACGTTCGGTGACGATCAACGCCTGCGCCAAGCTTGTCCATCATGCTCGCTTTTGCAGCGTGAACGCCCGTGAGGGTGCTTTCGACACGCTTGTATTGCTTTCGCCGTTCGCGCCGTTATGAAGCTCACAGTGCCTCGGGTCTCCGCTGGCCCATGTCGCCGGGCGACGGCTCGACCACTCCCGCCGGGCCACCATCATAGACGACGCGGCTTCATCCGCTGTCCGATTGAGCTAGGACACAAGCCCGAGACGCCTCAGAGTCAATCCCGACCACCTCCCGAGCCCCCGCCGTTGTCTTGGTCACCAATTGCGAAACCCCCGACTCACCGACGTGGACAGGCCTGGGCCACCCCGATATTGCTGCCGGTGGGCCCCCGCCGCCCCATCGACTAGTTTCGACCAATCAACGCCACGACGCGTGGCCGCCTCGTGTCGCTGACATGCGGGCCCCACCGCCCAGTTAGTTAACTAAACCGTTTAGTAAATGAAAACTAATTAGTTAACTAAATGAGACACTGACATGGGGGGGCACCCTCTAGTTAACCCCCTGTTAGTCTAAATTAACACTGTTAAAGTCACAGAGGCTGACATGTGGGTCCCATCGACCCACATGTCAGTTTGACCTGTACAGCCGCTGTTGACTTGTCGATGTCGACATGGCGCCCCTGACGCCATATTCCTTTTATTAATTTAATAATTCCGGAAAATATTTTAATCTTTAGAAATTCATAGAAATTAAACCAGTAACTCTGATGAAAATGTTTTCTATATGAAAGTTGCTCGAAAAATCCAACGAATCCGAATATGCGGTCCGCTCATCCGTCACATGCCTCTAGCATGCTGAACATGGAACTTTCCCCCTCGTCATCTCTATTCGACATTAGTCCGTAACCGGAATTCATTCTGCTGATTTTCCCCTTCACCTTTATCGTGTAGCCATAAGTTAGGTCACTCCCGCACAACATATTGCCACGTTACGCCTTGTGATGCTATGTTTGCTTTATATTTACTGTTTCTTCCCCTCTTCTCTTCTAGAGACCCCGAGACCGATGTCACTTCGTGGATCGACTACGCTAACGACGCACCCTCCTTGCCAGAGCAACCGTGCAAGCCCCCTTCGATCATCCCGATATCACCCATTCCATTCTCTCATGCCTGCATTAGATTTTCCTACCAAGTTATTTTTTGCTCCTAATCTGATGCATAGCCTGCTTTTGTAACCGCTTATTGTTACCTTACCGCTATCCTAAACTGCTTAGTATAGGTTGGTTAGAGATCCATCAGTGACCCCCGCCTTGTCCCGACTGCCCTGTTGGATTATCAGAAGACCCGATCAACGGGATCGAAGACCAGGCCCCGGCACCGCACATCACTCTACCCTTAGTTTCTCGACTCTACTGGGTTACTATCGAGTGCCGAGGGTGAGACCTCTACAGCACTTCAGAGGTTAACCTCAGAGTGTAGTTATTCGTCATGGTCATCAAGGGTGATTTCCTCTTTAACCACTTCCGATACGACTGCAGTGCAACCCCTCAAGTGTGGACCTCGAGGGTGAATCCTCTTACGTTCACCTTGATGATTACATCGAGTGGAATTCACCGGGGTGATTCCTCGGGTTTTCCCCTTGATGTTTAGACACACAGTTACTATGGTTACTATGTCTTTACACTGAACCAGGTTACTGAAGACGGGTCGACCCTGAGGGGTACCCGCGTGAGCTTAATTGTGAGTTAAGTGGAGTCGGGTTGACCTAGAGGGTGCCCGCGAGATAATTACGAGGCGTGGCCGGGCATTCCTAGCCCTTGCCGCAAGTCCTCGAGACGGGGCAACGGGTCACATCTTCGTGAGTCTCTGCTTGTTACCGCGCTGCCCTAATCCACTACGATTTGGATATTTGATCCGAGGGCCTCTCGCCCGATAGCACCAACCATCACGTGGGCATAGTATGGGCGTTACGTGTCGTATGCATCACCAAGCTTAATAGACGCTGGCCGACCGAGTGGCGCGCTGCCGGGTTGGACTGCGTGGCGCTGCCTTGTTGAAGGAGGTAGCTAGGTTCCGCTCACCGCCACGACGCATAGCGTGCGTGAGTTCCCGGGGAGATGGCCCATGACCCCTGGGGGCATAGGTTTAGTCCAGCGTGCTGGCCTCTCTATTAAGCCTAGGTAGGGTTGCGGCGTATTGTTTGGCCGAGGCCGGGCATGACCCTAGAAAGTGTGTCCGGCCGGAGTTAAGCGAGCGTGGTGGGTAAGTTGGTGCACCCCTGCAGGGAAGAAAACATCTATCGATAGCCCGTCCTCACGGTGAACGGACACTTGGAGTTGTATCCCGATCGATACAACTAGAATCTGGATACTTGTGATGAGAACTGGATGGTGATGAGGATTTGATTGTGATGATAACCGGATAGTATGGTTTCTCGGGATGCCTTTTCTCGCAGGGAGTCGAGAAAGGATCTCCTACGAGGTTGATAACACTTCTACTACTTACTTTATGCTACTCTACTCCCTCCTGGTTCTTTGCAAGATGGTGGTTACCAGAAGATGCTAGTCTTTGATAGGACTAGGCCTTCTCTCTATTCTGGCATTTCAGCAGCCCAGTCCACATATACATCCTCCCTTTGATAATGTTGCATATGTAGTGTAGATCCTTGCTTGCGAGTACTTTGGATGAGTACTCACGGTTGCTTTGCTTCCCTGTTTCCCCCTTTCTTCTTCTTTCCGGTTGATGCAACCAGATGTCGGAGCCCAGGAGCCAGATGCCACCGTCGATGCCTACTACTACGTGAAGACCGCCGACGACTGTGAGTAGTTAGGAGGCTCCCAGCGTGAGGCCTTGCCTTTTCGATCGATGTTGCTTTTGTGCTAGCCTTCTTAAGGCAAACTTGTCTAACTCATGTCTCAGACTCGAGATATTGTCGCTCACTGACTCTTGTGTATTCAAGCTTATGTATTCGAGCCCTCGAGGCCCCGGCTTGTAATATAAAGCTTGTATTATTTTAGTTTGTGTCTAGAGTTGTGTTGTGATATCTTCCCGTGAGTCCTTGATCTTGATCGTACACATTTGCGTGCATGATTAGTGTACGATTGAATCGAGGGCGTCACACCTTATGACAACTAGAACTGGATACTTAATAAAATACACCTCTTACAAGTTCCAGAGACAACCGGGTGATCACTTTCCCACAGGGTGACAAGGGGAGGATCGCCGGGTAGGATTATGCTATGCGATGTTACTTGATGTTGCACTTGCTACTCTCTTCTACATGCTTCAAGATGGAGGCTGCCAGAAGCGTAGTCTTCAATAGGCCTAGCTATCACCCTCTTATTATGGCATTCTGCAGTTCAGCCCATAGATATTACCCCTTTTTTATAGATACCAATGCATATGTAGTGTAGATCCTTGCTTGCGAGTACTTTGGATGAGTACTCACGGTTGATTTGCTCCCTCTTTTCCCCCTTTCCTTTTCTTCTCGGCTGTCGCAACCTGTCGGTGTACTAGAGTAGGGGTACCCTAGTATCCCGAACTTGTGCACGGGCAGTTGCAGCCCTCCGCGGCAAGGCTTACCGGGTGACCGCCAAGGTCCTCCGTGGTTCCTTTGGAGCCATTCAAGAACAAAGTATTTAAGCCAAGGAGACAAGGCCCGGCAAGAGGAGCTTGCCGGGAAGGCCACCCAAGGCACATAGGAGACAAGGCCCCGGCAGAGGAGCTTGCCGGGAAGGCCTGGTGAGCGACAAGCTTCCGGCGCGATAAGACAACAATCATGACAAGGCGCTTGTCATGCAAACCACCACTCGGTACCTACGCTCCAGCACATCCACTAACGTGTCGCCCTGGGATCTTTCCAGGCGCGCGTGGCGGGAGGCTGTGCAGCTAGCGGTGCGAGGTGGCAAGCGGCGCTGACAAGTTGGCCATCGTGGCAAGCGGTGGCGCCCCTGACGGTCCCTGTTTGCACTGTTAGGGCGACGTAGACGGGCATTTAATGCCTTTGTCCCCTGCCGTCAGGGTTAGGTATGATACACTGTACACCGCATGCAAGTAGGTGTACCAACCACTACTTTTCCATTTGTACCCTTCTCTACGTTGCCACACTGCCGGAGACCCCTTCAAGATATAAAAGGAGGCCCATGCATAGCGTGAGGGGTCGGTCGGATTCCCCATGCTCGGTCTCGTTAGCGGCTCGTGTGTCTTTGTAGCACTTTCAGCGCTCTGAGCAAGAACGCAATACACCTAGACATGCAGCAGTAGGAGTGTTATCTCCGGAGAGCTCCGGTTGGGTAAACCTCTCGTGTGCTTCGCCTCGATCTGCTCTTCGTGCGACCTCTGCTCCCCGCCGAACCGAAAGGGGCTCGGTTCCCCGGTCCCATAGGTGTTCGTGGGCCAGATCAGCTTGCCCCGACATCTTTGGCGCGCCAGGTAGGGGGCGTCGAGGTTGTGTGAACCTGATCCGGCGTCCACGTGAGCTAGATCTTCATCATCTTCATCAACATGCCACCGAAGAAGAAGGCTTCGGCGGCAGAAGCCCCGTCCGCGTCAAACCCACCGCCACCGGAGCAAACGGGTGGTGGGGTAGACGCCGGCGGAAGAATGGACGGCGACGGGGGAGCTCACGGTGCTGCCAAGTCCAAGGACAAGGCTGCGCAGACCTCGGCGTCCGTACATGCACCGGGCCCGTCTCAGGAAGCGCGGGACCGACAGCGTCATGGTATTCACAATGCCATACGCTCGTTGGACCAATATCGAGCTGGTGGATCTCGGGATGCTCAAGACCAGCATGCACGTCGACATGCTGGCGCGAGCGAGGCACGGTCGCCTGGACGGGATACTGCTCCTTCTAACATAGTTAGAAGTCCGAGCATATCTCGCTCCTCGTGTCATTCGCCACTGCCACCCACCACTCCAGCAGAAGCTTTGGCGAGAGCTCAGCTGCTCCTAGATTACCCTCCAACGGCCGACAAGGTCGATGAGTGGAGGGCCACCATTCAGAGTCTCATCGGCTTCGCCAACGGCGACGCTCCGCGGCAACCGAGTGCATCGCTGCCGCGGCAAGACTGCCAAACACGAGCCGGTGGCGACGAGACCGCTGGGGGTGCAACCACCATGCACTCTCCGACCAAGGCCAAGATCGCCCGACTCGCCAGATCCACCTCGATAGCGACTCCACCGTCGCCGGATCCACGAGCTCGTCGCGATCAGCGCCAAGTTCTTCACGAACGACAGCAAGAGGACGCCGAACTTGCATCGGCGCCAAGAGAAGCGCCAAGCGTCAATCCGACAAAGCGCGTTGGGCCCTCTGTTGACATGCATGCGCCCGAGAACCAGGCGACTTGCCGTGTGCAGTAGGTTGCCCTGTGTTCACTCGTGGAGCTGCGGCAAAGTCCAGGGCCCAACAAGAAAAACTTCAAGCCGACGTACGAGAGAAATGCACGACGGCAAGACGCATCCGTCGGAGTTCCTCAAAGCATCTACACCATCGCGGTGCAAGCTGCGGGGCGACGACAAGATCCTTGCCAACTACTTCACCGGTGCTCAAGCCCAATGTCGATCTGGCTCATGCACTTGCCGGACAACTCCATATCCTCTTGGGCAGATCTATGCCATCGGTTTGTCGGCGCCTTTACAGCGACCACAAGCCCCATGGCCAAGAAAGCGACCTTCATCCGCTGCGCCCGGAAGGAAGGAGAGCCCCTCGCAAGTACATTCAAAGATTCAGCCGTACAAGACAACATCCCAGATATGTCCACCCCTGCCCTTGTAATCAGCCGCGTTCCATCGACGTGCGAAACCGCAGGATGCGGGAGGAGATGGCGATGTGCAAGACCAGAGACGTCAGTGAGCTATACGCCCTGGCCGACAAGTGTGCACGTGCTGAGGAAGGGAGGAGACTCCCCGGAGAGAATACCGAAGCAGGAGGATCTGATGGTGAGGAGACCGCCCTGCAAAGAAGAGCCAAGGCGGCAACAGGAAAAGAAAGGCAGATGTGCTAGTTGTTGAGCAGTCCGCAACGGAGGTGGCGACAAGAAAGCCAAGGCTGGTAGCTCCGGCAAGGAGGTTGCCGGGCACCAACTGCCCGGTCTGTGGCGGTCGCCGACAAAGCGGACGGCTCCGACAAGCGATCTTGCAAGATCCACCGCACCAAGGGTCATGACCTCCGTGAGCTGCAAGAAGGTCGAAAGCAGCTTGTCGAAAGCGCCGAAGGCTGAATACGAGCGATGCGACAAGGAGAAGGCCTGTGAGGGTGCTGGAGGAGCTAGCAAGAAGCGCCCGGCCGGGAGGATGCCGCTGCAAGGCCAAGCGGCGGCAAGGAGATGACCTCCCGTGGCTGCGATAAGGATGACGCATTTACGACGACGATGATGACATGGATGATGACAAGACCGATGAGCAGGAGTTCCAGAAAGCCACAGAGGTCCTGTGCGTTGACGGTGGTGCTTCTCTGCATACTTCACACCGCCAACTCAAGCAGTGGATGCGGGAAGTCAATGCAGCAGAACCATCCATCAAGTCACGCAAGCCTCTGAAGTGGTCCAGCACGCCTATCATCTTTGATATTGAGGACCACCCTGATCGCGTGACTGCGGTTGGGTGCTTGACGATCTTGGTTTCACCAACTATCCGCAACCTCAAGGTCACCAAGATGCTAGTTGACGGCGGGGCCGGCTTGAATCTGATCTCCTCGGTGCTCACGAAACTCCAGATCCCCGATGGCGAGCTCAAGAGACCGCACTTTTCAAGGAATCAATCCGGGAAGGAGCAAGCCAAGGGAAAGATCACGCTGCGGTGACGTTTGGCAGCAAGTTGAACTTCAGGACTGAGAGGGTCACCTTTGATGTTGCTGACTTTCCATTGCCTTACAATAGAATACTTGGCCATCCAGCACTCGCCAAATTCATGGCGGCCTCTCACTATGCCTACAACATGCTGAAGATGCCAGGACCGATAAGTGTCATCTCTGTCCTTGGCGACAAGAAGGATGCTCTTATCTGCGCCGACAAGATTTACCGGGAAGCAGCAGCTGCAATGGATTGCAAGCCACTTGCTGCTGAAGCTCCCGGGGGGAAGAAGAACACCAAGTCCGGCAAGAGCTCTGATGCCCACTCCGGCAAGCGCACCTCTTCGGAGTGCTGCGCTACCGTCGAGGACGCACCATCGAGCTCCACCGGCAAGTGTAAGAAGACGATGGCAGCTCCACCAGAGACCAAGAGGGTGTCCGCCAAGGAGGACGGCACCGTGGTACCTTCACCATCGCTGCCTCTCGACCCTAAATAGGAAGGCGCTACCGTTGCTTTCCCATGCGGCGTAACGCCGACGTGTTTGCGTGGAAACCGTCGACATCCCCGGTGTTCCTGTGAAAGTAATTCAGCACCATCTTGCCGCTTTGTCCTCATGCGCGGCCCGTCAAGCGTAAAGTCGAAGCAAAGCGGTGGGCGCCAAGAGTTCATCGCAGAAGAAATCAAGAAACCGAAGCGGCAGGCCTTGTCGAGGAGTGCTCCATCCCACGTGGTTGGCTAATCACAGTTATGCAGCGAGCTAACGGGAAATGGAGGCTTTGTATCGACTTTACCGATGTCAATAAAGCTTGTCCCAAAGACCCATTTCCCTTGCCGCGCATCGACCAGATTGTTGACTCCACGGCCGGATGTGATTTGCTTTCATTTCTGGACGCATATTCGGGATATCATCAGATCTTCATGGCAGAAGAGGATGAGGAGAAGACCGCATTCATCACCCCATGTGGCCATACTGTTTTGTACGGATGCCCTTCGGGTTAAAGAATGCCGGTTCAACATTTGCAAGAGTAGTCCATGACGCTTTTGAGCCGCAAATGCACAGAAATGTGGAAGCATACATGGATGACATGGTGGTCAAAAGCAAGGACAAAGAGACCCTGATTCAAAATTTAGAGCGAAACCTTTGCAAATCTGCGCAAGATCAACCTCAAGCTCAACCCCGAGAAGTGTGTGTTTGAGTCCCTTCCGGAAGCTTCTCGGGTTCTTCGTGTCTCGGTGAGAATTGAAGCCAATCCCGACAAGATCAAGGCCATTGAGCAGATTGAAGCACCAAAGCGCGTCAAGGATGTACGAAGGCTTGCCGGTTATGTAGCTGCTCTCGGCAGGTTTATCTCTAGATCTGTTGATGCATACCGCCATTCTTCAAAATTCTGAAGAAGGCAGGTCCGATGCAATGGACTCCAGAAGCGGAGGCTGCGCTGCAGGACTTGAAGAGATACCTGTCCTCCACTCCAACACTTGTCGCACCTAAGCCACAAGAAAAGTTGCTGCTATATATAGCGGCAACCAATCAAGTGGTTACTGTTGCGTTAGTAGCGGAGAGGGAGGCGGATGATGAGCTAGCAACCATGGCAGGTGCATCTAGCGACAAGCAGGGGGCTTCACCGGCAAGCTCTGGTCCCGACAAGGGCGGATCTGCGCGGATGCATGAGAAGATGCAGAAAAGAATGGTGCAGCGCCCAGTTTACTTTGTCAGTTCCCTTCTCAGGGGGCTAGGTCAAGGTACTCTGGTGTGCAGAAATTGCTTTTCGGCCTCCTCATGGCCTCGAGAAAGCTGTGCCATTACTTCCAGGCACATGAGATCACAGTTGTCACTCATTTTCCACTGAAGAGGATACTGCAAAATCTAGAGGCAACAGGCAGGATTGTCGAGTGGGCACTGGAACTGTCAAGCTTTGGCCTCAAGTTTGAAAGCACTTCAACTATCCAAAGTAGAGCATTGGCGGAGTTCATAGCAGAATGGACGCCAACACAAGATGAAGAAATTCCAGAAACGAGCATTCCCGTCAAGGAAGCAAGCAAAGAGTGGCTGATGTACTTTGATGGTGCCTTCTCGCTGCAAGGCGCCGGTGCCGGCGTGCTACTTGTCGCACCCACCGGAGAGCACCTCAAGTACGTAGTCCAGATGCACTTTCCCAAGGAGCAAGCAACAAACAATACTGCAGAGTATGAAGGTTTGCTTGCCGGTCTCAGGATCGCAGTAGACCTTGGGATCAAGAAGCTCATTGTCTGGGGTGACTCACGACTTGTCATCCGCCAAGTGAACAAGAGTTATCGAGTCCATTGATGGAAGCTTATGTTGATGAAGTGAGGAAGCTAGAAGAGCACTTTGACGGCCTACAGATGGAATATATTCCAAGAGCTCAGAACGACATTGCTGATGGCCTGTCAAAGTGCGCCGCTCTTAAGTTACCTGTGGAGCCAGGGATATTTGTGCTCAAGCTGACTCAACCGACAGTAACACCATCAACAGGACAGAGCAAGAAGAGGAAGATGATCTCTGGTGACTATTTTCTCGCAGAGCTTCCCCAAGCCGCCACCAAGAAGGTCCCCAAGATCGACACCAATGGCAGAGGAGCAATGCTCCGACAAGCCCTGTGGTTTGTTTCGTTGAAGCGCACGCTCCCGACAAGTTTTGCTCCGGCAAGCTTGCTTGGAACGCCAAGCTCGGCTGAGCCGCAGGTTCCCGCCGTGGAAGCTGATGTTCCGCAGCAGCAGAATGTGCCTTTAGTCCTTGTTGTCGAGCCGCAAGCTCCAAAGATGGGCGCAATAGATTGTCCATTTCCTTCAGACAGGAGAGCTTCCCGAAGAGCAAGAAGAAGCGGAAAGAGTAGCCCGCAGTCAAGTATGTACCAGTTTGTCGACAAAGACACACTGTACAGAAGAAGACTCAACGGTGTGAAATTGAAGTGTATTCACCGGGAAGACGGACAAAAGCTGTTGGCAGAGATACATGGAGGCATATGTGGTCACCACATTGGCGCCAGGGCACTTGCCGGCAAAGCGTTATGGAAAGGTTTCTTTTGGCCGACAGCCCTCCAGGATGCAACCGCACAAGTAACCAAGTGTGAAGCGTGCGGCCCATTCCAAGCAGATACACCAGCCGACTCAAGCTCTCCAGACGATCCCTTTATCCTGGCCATTTTGGTCTGGGGCTCGACATCCTCGGCCCCTTTCCCCGAAGTTGTCGGGCTTTGAGTACTTGTACGCTGCAATCGACAAGTTCACAAAGTGGCCGGAAGTGGAAGCAGTGAGGAAGGTGACAGCGAATCGGTCGGTCAAGTTCTTCAGTCGATTGTTTCCTGCTTAGGAATCCCTAACAGGATCATCACCGACAACGGCACGCAATTCACGAGCCGCACCTTCATGCAATACGCCCAAGATCTTGGCGCCAAGGTCTGCTTCGCTTCTGTTGCTCATCCGAGAAGCAACGGTCAAGCGGAGAGGGCAAATGCTGAAGTGCTGCGCGGGCTCAAGACCAGAACTTTCGACAAAGCTGCACAAGTGCGTAAGAAATCTGGATTGAGGAGCTGCCGGTGGTTCTTTGGTCGATCAGACGACGCCAAATCGAGCCAATCGCCGTACACCTTTCGCTTCTAGTCTATGGAGCAGAGGCAGTTCTCCCCACGGAACTCAGATACGGATCGCCTCGAGTGCTCGCTTATGATGAGCTTGAGCAAGAGCAGGCTGCGACAAGATGACGCTACCGCTTCCTTGAGGGAAGATCGCCTTCAAGTCAGTCAGACGAGCTGCTCGGTACCAGCAAGCTTTGCGCCGCTACCATAGCCGCTAAGTCAATGCCAGAAGTCTCGAGGGAGGCGACCTTGTTCTTCGGTGCGTTCAGTCCGCCAAGAATTCCAACAAGTTGACGCCGAAGTGGGAAGGCCCTTATCGGGTGAAACGAGTCACTAGGCTCGGGCGCTGTTCGCCTTTGAGACCGAAGATGGCATTCCGTGAGCAACTCCTGGAACATTGAGCATCTTCGTAAGTTTTACTCAGAGACGCAGTTGCGGAACTCGTTCCGCAACCACCTTTTGTACAATCTTGCCGCTGTTGCATGTAATCCTTTTGTACAAAGCTTGCGCAAGAGACTCCCGTGCATAAGTAAAGCTAGCATACTTCGCACACCTTGTCAATTTCATGCTTTTTACTCCTATTTTGCATGCGCTATCTGACACTTTGTGCAGCACCTACCCCTGGTAAGTGATAACGAGCCACAAGGCTCCATATCTTTATTTTCTCTTCTTTCTCTTTCTCAAAGAAAGGAAGGTTCCTCGCACACAAGTTTGCCGGGGAAAGGAGAAGATAATGGTGTGGACCAAGCGTCGCTCAAGGAAGTCTAGCCTTACCGAAAGCAAATGACGTAAAAGCTAAGTTGCCAAAGTTTGAGCAATCAGTTTTAAAATTTTTAAGTTATCTTCCTTGAACGACCGAACTTTGTATAGAAAACTCCAGGCACAGAGGAACCAACTCAGAGCTAGTTGCGCCTTACTTTGTTTCGAGTCCGCTCAACAACTTAAGTGAGCTGCGACTAGTTGCGACAAGGTTGCTTAATAGGAGCGGCACCGCCACAGAAGCATTGACGTCGTCCACTTTTCGGCCTTTCATGACTTTCGGGTGCCCCACGACAAGTTCCCTAAAAGCGAGGGCAAAACATACAAAGGAAGGGATCAAGTAAAGGAAATAACATAGCAATTGATACCCAAAATAGAGTTATATTACAAGATAGCTTGCCGCAGCTCTAATGGATTGTTCTTATGACATGACTAGCAGCTGCAAGAGAAAGAGAAAACGGGCGGCCCTAATCTCCACGCCGGGATCGCCCTCAACCCTCTTGATTCCGCTCACCCGCCCACAATGGAGTGCGACAAGGGTCTTGAGCGCCCACATCAAGATCCGGCGGCGTGGACTTGAGGACGCTGGTGAGGTTGAGGCCTGGATTGCGGAAGGCCACCTTCATCAAGACCTTTCCGAGAGCTCCCGCTGCAGATCTCGAGCGACTCCTCGGCCAGCTGCTTTGGGACTTCTTCCTGAGTCAGCTGGAGGGCCTTCACCACGCCCTTGAAGAACAAGCTAAGCTTGGCGCTGGGTTGGAGGTGCTCGTCGAGGAATATCCAAGATCCACCATCCCCAGCTCCATCAGCCTCCCGTGGATGGCTGCAGCAGATCCACGAGACCCTCGGTCCGCTCCACGTTCTCCCTCAAGGCACTCTAGGCGGCAACAAGACTCGCCAAAGAGCCTCGTTGGCCTTGATCTTCTCCTTCAAGGCCACCTCCGCTCCCTCGGCGCCCGTCCCAAATACCGAGTCAAAGTAGTTAGCTTCAACTCAAGATCTGCATTGGAGTCTCAAGCGCGCTGAAGCTCCTTGCTCCTCTCAAGAGACGGCCCTGCAGCTCGCCAAGAGTGTAGGCGTCCTTCTCGCTGTTCTTGAGTGCAGCAAGCTCCTCGCCGCCTTCCTTGAGATCGGCCTCCAATCGCGCCACCTTCGCTCTCCAGCTCCTTCTTGGCGGCCTCTCGGCTTGTGGCAAGATCCTTTGCTTCCTTGAGAGCCCCTGAATGTTTGCTCGCGCATGGCAAGATCCTCGTCGTGGCTGTCAAGGTTAACCTTCCACGCGCTAACTCGCCTTCCTGCGCGGACATAGCTTCTCGGGCGGTAAGCTGCTGTTCCTCCTCGCCAGCCTTCTCGAGGATGAAGGCCTTGCGCCTCGGTGAGTTGCTCCCGCTCCTCCGCCAAGGACCGGAGAGCTTCCTCGTTGCGCCCCGGAGCTCCTCAGCGGCGCTTCGATGTTCTGCTCCCGCTTTTGCGACAAGCGCCCCGGGATTCCAAGCTTGGCTTGTCGGGCGGTAGAACGACAAGAATTTCCGCAGCAGCTGCTCCTCCTCAGGCTCGCTTGCCGCCGCTTGTGCGTCGACCAGCGTCCCGATCCAGCGAGGCGGCAGCTCTTCATCGAAGGTTTCTCCTTCGAAGGCGCCTGGAGCTCAACTCCCATGGGAGCTTGATGAAGACGCCATCATCGGCCTTCAAGTAAGCGCCGGGCTGGGGCTCTTCGAACTGGCAGCTGCAAAGAAGCGGCGGAGGGATCGGTGGTCGGCGTAAGCGCTGGCGCTCCTGCGGCCTCGTGGTCGGTCACGATCGCTGCACCCTCGCCCGGCTCTGCGGCGGCAGCCAGCGCCTCTTCGGCGAGGCTCATCGATCGGCTTCTTCTTCCACGGCGGCGCTTCATCAAGGTGTTGCCAAGACGTCCTCCTCGCCGGCGACCTCGGTCTCCATTGGCTCTATGGCGATTTAATGAAGAAAGTTAGGCAAATATTCAAAGACAAAATCGAAGAAGAAAACACAAGGGAAGTTTTCAGGCAAGAAGATTACCTGTGCAGGGGTCTGCGGTCATGGTCTCCGCCGCCAAGGGATCGCTGGTGACGTCCCTTGCCGGAGAGCTGCCCTTTGCCGGAGAAGTCTCCCTTCCCGGAGAACGCTCCCTTGCCGGGGAATCCACCCTTGGCGGCGTAGTCGAGCGTATGAGGCTGCTCGCTTCCTACACAAATCAACATCCAGATATCAGACAGGAAAAAGCACCCATGCACGCCGAATGCCAAGGAATAGACCATATACTTACGCTGGGGGCTGCGGCTGGGGCTACTTTTGAAGAAGAGTTGCCGCATCCGGCAAGATGGTCTCGACGCGCCTCCTCTGTCGCAGCAGGTTCGCCCTTGACGACAATCACCGGGTCTTGGCTCTCTTCGACATTCTTCCGGGCCATTCCGAAAAGGAATGGGTTCAGAGTTAAGCAAATCAGATACAAGACAAAGCAACAAATTGAAGAATTAAAAGTACAACAAGGAATCTTACTCTTCTTCTTCCTCGCCGGAGCCGAGCGCGAGAGGTCAATTGCCCGCCTCCGACGACGAGGCGAGAGTGGGTTCCCTTGGGACGCTTGGCGGAGCGGAACCGGTGGTCTCGCGAGGGCCCCGCTCCGGCTTGCCGCAGCGGGCGTGAGGTGCTCCTGCTGCAACAAGTGCTTGCCGCGTGGAGCGCGTGGGCGCGCGCCGCGGCTGTTGTCCCGCTCTGCCGCCCGCCACGTCTCCGGCCTTGCGAAGACGCCATCTTGGTGGAGCTGGAGGCTCCGCCGCGGCAAGCTGCTTGGAGGTGGGGAGGATGCGCCCGTGGCTCGCTCGACTTCGGCTTCAGGCTCGGCAAGCTCTTCCTCGCCGCAAACTCCTTTCGCTCGACAAGGCTTGCCGCCTCGGCTGCCTCTGCCTCCTCCACAGTGAAGCCAAACTTCGCCCACGGCGGCCTTCTTCGCCGCCTCTTCCAGCTGAGTGGCGTCGCGCTGCATCTCATCGCCGTGAGTGTCAGCGGGTGAGGCCCCTTCGCTCGTCGGGCGGACCGGCATTTCCACCAGATTGTCAAAGAACTACCGCGACGACGTCATCTCGCCGGCTCTTGCCAAGTTGGGACAATTCCATGTGAGTCGCACGACGGCATCATTGCACGGATGCGGTCAAGCGCGGAATTGTTGCACATCGAACGACGCCTCGGCAACCTAAACATCTCTCGATGATCGGGATCGGGCTTGAACAGCTCTAAGAGCATCGCGTCAAGCTCCAAGACAAGGAAGTAGAAGTTGAGGCCCGGCGCAGCCTCATGATATCTGCTATGCTCGAATTCCTGTGTGTCTCCTTCTCTCCCGCAAGGAAGCGGCGGCGAAGAAAGTCCGCGCCAATAGTGCTCACGGTGAGTCCGCAAGTCCGAGGCGGAGGATTCGGTGATCGCGATCTTCAAATTTAGCGTCTTCCGGGGCCAGATTGCTCCAATCGTTGCCGCGCACTACTGGGGTTTGGCGCTGGGCGGTAAATGGCTGCGGGTTCTCCTCAACAATCCAACACCAATCCGCCCTCCACTCCTCCCATTTGCTACGGAGCTCTCCCTCCAGATAAGCTTCCTTCTTGCCGACCCTGGAGATCCAAGCGATTCCTCCCAAGAAGGGCTCTCTCTCTCAACACGGGGTAAAAGAAGTGACGGAAAAGGGCTACATTTGGGTGGACTCCGACAAAGTTTTCGCAGAGATGTGCGAAACTGCCATGGTCGAAACGGCGTTGGGGGTGAAATCAAGGAGGCGGAACCCAGAGGTGTTCATGATGTCGCAAAAGAATTAGAGAAAGTGCGGGCGAGCCCGCAGAGAAGAAGAGCACGAAGAAGGGATACCCGGTCGGGGCCAGTTCCGCAGCAGTGGGAGTACCTTCAGGCGCTGGATGCGCCTGCGTCTCCGTCGACCCGAGAAGAGGTAGAAGTTCTCCCTCGGCTCCCTCACAAGGAAATGAGGGGGGAAGATGGCCCGCTCCTTCCGCGCCAAGAAGTCAGCCGCCTCGGCCGACTTCACAGCCTTCCCATGGCGGAGGAGGTGGAGGAGGTCGACGTTGATGATGCTGGTGGCGATGGGGGCGGAGCGCCTCTCTTTCAGCCTTGAAGAGAAGGGGGAGCAGTGGTTTTTCGATGGGACAAGAATCGGCGAGATGGGCGGCCTGCCTCGCTTTCTGCTTATAAAGAGGGAGGGGCGGACGCCCGTTATTACGAATAAAGAAACCCCCACGATCTCTCACACGACCGCCGCGCGATCGGCTGCTCGTGGAGGGCGTGGTGGGTCCGGGTGAGTTCTGGCGTGACCCGAACGCGTGTGCCCGTGCCTGTTTTGGGCTGCCCAACAGCGCCGGCACCGTGTGTGGCCCAGGCCCGGGGCTCTGCCGGTGTACTACAAGAGGGGGTACCCTAGTATCCCGAACTTGTGCACGGGCAGTTGCAGCCCTCCGCGGCAAGGCTTACCGGGTGACAGCCAAGGTCCTCCGTGGCTCCTTTGGAGCCATTCAAGAACAAAGTATTTAAGCCAGGGAGACGAGGCCCCGGCAAGAGAAGCTTGCCGGAAGGCCACCCAAGGCACATAGGAGACAAGGCCCCGGCAAGAGGAGCTTGCCGGAAGGCTTGGTGAGCGACAAGCTTCCGGGCGCGACAAGACAACAACATGGCAAAGGCGCTTGTCCGCTGCAAACCACCACTCGGTACCTACGCTCCAGACATCCACTAACGTGTCGCCTCGATCTTTCCAGCGCTGCTGCGTGGCGAGGTGCAGCTAGCGGTGCGAGGTGGCAAGCGGCACGACAAGTTGGCCATCGTGGCAGCGGTGGCGCCGACGGTCCCTGTTTGCACCGTTAGGGCGACGAGACGGGCATTGAATGCCTTTGTCCCCGCCGTCGTGGTTAGGTATGATACACCTTTGTATCGCAAGTAGGTGTACCAACCACTACTTTTCCATTTGTACCCTTCTCACGTTGCCACCGTCGGAGACCCCTTCAAAGATATAAAAGGAGGCCCATGCGCAACGTGAGAGGGGTCGGTCGATTCCCCATGCTCGGCCTCGTTAGCAGCTCGTGTGTATCAGAGCACCGGCCTCTGAGCAAGAACGCAATACACCTAGACATGCAGCAAGAGGAGTGTTATCTCCGGAGAGCTCCAAGCCGGGTAAACCTCTCGTGTGCTTCGCCTCGATCTGCTCTTCGTGCGACCTCCGCTCCCCGCCGAACCGAAAGGGGCTCGGTCCGCCGGTCCCATAGGTGTTCGTGGGCCAGATCAGCCTGCCCCGACACAACCAGATGTTGGATCCTAGGAGCCAGATGCCACCGTCGACGATGACCCCTTCTACACCGAGGGTGCCTACTACTACAATTAGGCCACCGACGACCAGGAGTAGTTAGGAGGATCCCAGGCAGGAGGCTTGCGCCTCTTTCGATTTGTATCCTAGTTTGTGCTAGCCTTCTTATGGCAACTTGTTTAACTTATGTTTGTACTCAGATATTGTTGCTTCCGCTAACAATTGTGCTTTCGAGGTTCTGTATTCGAGCCCTCGAGGCCCCTAGCTTGTAATATGAAGCTTGTATGATTTTAATTTGTGTCTAGAATTGTGCTCTGATATCTTCCCGTGAGTCCCTGATCTTGGTCGTACACATTTGCGTGCATGATTACCGTCACGGTAAAAATCAGGGCGCTATAAGGTGGTATCGTGAGCCGATCGCCTCAGAGGAATTCCCCTTCCAAACTCCTTGGCCTAAGTCGAGTCTAGTCATTGCAAAACTTTTACTAACATGGTTGTGCGGCTTACGGGCCCACGTCGCCATTGGGTGGTATTAGGATCTTTTCTTTCTCGTCTATACTCTGGGACTCTGATCTCTCTTCTACTTGGGTTAAATGATTTTGCTAACTCTAACTCTAGGTTCTCGTAACCACTTCCTCCCGAAGAGTCCCCTCACTCCAGATGATTGCTTGGTGCACCAGAAGATTCCGAAGACACTCCGGTGTTCCCTCGAGACTTTGTGCCCATCACTTTTGCAATTCCCTACCACCGAAATATCCCTATGGATAAATACTTACACCTGTCGTTCTTACTTTTATTACCTATTGATCTTTTTATTACAAGATACCCCAAAATTCTCTCTATTGTTCCGAGAATACTTTGTGCCTACTGCCTTGCAGTTCTTGCCCCATGATTACCCCCTACGGATAATTCCTTTCACTTACCGAGTATGCGTTCTTCCCCCATTGTTCATATGATTCACAAGATACATTGAAATACTATCTGGTCTTCCAGTAATCCTCTGCTCGCTATTGCTCGGCAAATACTTGTCTACTCGCATTATGGATGCGTTCCATATGACTAGCAATATTCATTAGTATCCTTTGTCATTATCATTTTGAGTCCCTTGATTTGTGAGCTGGTTCAGACATCGTTTTAAACATGGGTTCCATGCTCGCAATCCTCAATCAGATCCTAGAATTCATCCTTCCGGCTCAGATGTTGTTTTAAACATGAGCTTGTTCTCAACCAATCAAATTGTCGTCAATTGTACCCGTAAGTCTATTCAACTTATCCATCCTTGATCAGAGCGTTTGCTCCTGATCCCTTGATTTGACAATCATAATTCCTTTGTTAGTTAATAATTGAATTATTCAGATGTTCGATAAACTGATGCATTTGCATTCTTTCTTCCTCTGATTGGGTAACAATACTCACATCAGCTCCGTTGTGGATCGCCATATTCGCTGTTGGATTATTATCTGACAGTGTCCTTAATAATTAATAACCTTGTGAGTTCTTTCTCTGATATAGAATGCCTTTGGTAAATTGTATCCTCTCCTTTTCTCAACCATGCTCTGCTTTCGAGCTGGTATAATTTACACCTGAAGTTTGTGTTATACATTCCTAAGATGCCCCGATGGGTTGGACCAATGCCTTCCCTAATATGTGCAAACCCGAAAGATTTCACGGGTCATACTTATCTGGTATTGCACCAGGTAAAACCTTCAACAACTAATGTCATTTCGAAAAGAAACGAGAAGTGAATGGAAGGTTATACATTGAAGAAGTAGGAGTCAACCTTGAACTTTTTGTTCATGCCCATGGACACGATGCAGATCTTATCATGGAAGCTTCTTGTAAAATAGTTACCCCCTTGTTATAAGTTCTTCTTGTATCTGTGGTTTGATCATTTGCAAATGTGGTTCTGACCATATTGTTCCCCATTGATTCAATTTCTCAAACAAGTTAAACCACTTGTCCTCTGCAGATCAATGCACCCGTACAACCTCTATTATGATCTACCTTTGAGTATTACCCCATGGTATCTTGATAATACCACAGTACCATATTACTTCTTATGAGTTCTTCTTCAAGTATTATTTCTCATCGATTCCAATTTTCCCCGGATTATTAGTTGTTAGACACTCAAGGACACCGATAAGTGAATCAATTACGCACTCCGATTCAATAAATCTAAGTAATCTTCGTTGCTTATGAGTTTATTAATCCTTAAAGTCATTCCTAGCCTGATCGGCTATATCATTATCGTGCAAATTTTTTAACTGTGCTACCTAGTCATTATTCCCATAGCACAACTTTCGACTATAAGCTAAGCTTATGTTGATCTTTCTTGTCTTATCGTTCACCTCGAACAGCAAGCTTGGTTTCAAGTTGATGTCGAATCCGTGGTTCCAATAATCTTCCGCTACATTAGTCCTTTTGCTTGACGCGGTTGCTGTTCGATTGCTTCTTCGTGGAGCCTCTCAACAAAATTGTCGTGATCTTCATCAACATTTCGACTCCTTCCAGGATATCAATGAATTCTTGATGATAAGTGCCATCCTCGTCCCTTGGTAATTCGAGTTACCATCAACAACATCCTTACCTACCTTTCATCACAAACTTGGTCATGTTATGGATGCAACTTGCTATCCAGCTTGTATTATGTTCTACCTTAGAGTATTACCCTCTTTTAGGTCAAGGATGTCGTGAGAATTACTCCACCTCTTAATAAAAATCTTGATACAGTGATGCTTCTGGCCATCACCATACTTTTCTTGGTCCCCGTATTGGGGAACTCTATTGTGAGAATTCAATATCTTTAGCAACCCTAATGCGTCAAAGTTAAGGGAAAATGATTCCAATTTAGTGTGTTGGTTGCTAGATCGCCATTCCAACATTGGTCGTGCAACCCTGCCCATATTTTGAGTGCACCGTTCAACCAATGTTTAACTGTGGATCTTTTCCTTGAACATACATCATTATATTGTACCATTTTATCTGACAAATGTTATCTCCTTGTTCACATAATTGTGGAAATCCATCTTGTTGGAATTCTCGAGAAATTGTCGCTGAGTCCATCATCCACATCCTCTTCTTCTTGGTTAATGATGAACTCTTGTTTCCGAACTTGCTTCCATAGTTCATTTCCCGAGAATCTTGCAATGTCATCTCGTCAATTTTAGTTGCACCTTTTTCTTCTTAGTCATCCTGAGTCTGAGATATCATGAGACCAATTGGATCGGAAGCACGGTCAAGTATGATGGTTGGAACATATTTCCAAGAGTTATAAGTTGGTGTTTATATAACCCAGTAGGGTGATGTCATGCCTAACACACCTGGCCGGAGGACCTATTGTTGTATCTTCCTTTTTAGCAAGGTTATACATTCTTCCATGAGGAAATAGTAAGACTTATTCTACATGTTGTTCCTGATGAATCCTTCATGAATCCAAAGTCTGACCTTTGCTTGAAGGCCATGTCAATGCTATCTCGAAGCATGTTTGTAGTACTCCGATTTTGAATAAGAACATTTGAAGCACAATGCTAAATTTTCTTGATCATTTATCCTAACACCGTTGTATGGGTAATATCATGAGATTCATCCCCCCTTACCTCAATGGTTTTCTACTTTCTATCCTGTCATGGATATCATGCTCCGCTTGTCCTTGGGAAGGATATACCCCTAAAATCTATGTGTATACACATTTTCCTTTCCATTGTTCTGCTTAAACCTGGTAATCACTTTTCCTTTCCATTGGTTTGTTTAACCCTTCTTGTGATCTATATTATATAAGCAGTAATATTTCCCTGCTTATGTAAACACCTCGCTGTACCACTCTATCATTAAGACCCTGTTACTTTTGTTGATGACATTCCGGTATCCACCGATGGACGAGAACTTTGCCTATTGGTCCGCCTTGTACAACAAGCAGAAAAATGGTTCTCTTCGTCCCTCGCCCTTGGTACCGATGTTGTTGCTGACATATGTCGGCGTTCTGGGAACGGGGGTCCCCAGACTTGCCTGCCTGCGGCCCACGGCATGGCTCCACCAGTGGGCCCGTACGGCCCATCTTCACTAGCAAGCACTCAAGACCCTCGCGAGGGGCCAAGCCTCGCGATGGGGACGACGCAAGACCTCCTCAGGAGCGGCCTCACCAGGCTGGCTCGCGAGGAGCGGAGAGATCAAGGCAAGGCAAACGTCGCGAGGTTCCAATAACGTAAGCAATGACGACTGCAACCAGGCGGGCGCCAGGCGGGCGCCCGCGTGCGCAGTGTCCTTGTTCCCTCTTTGGTGCTAAAGGGGCAAGCGTAGGCGCGGAGTCCCTAGGGATCAGGCAAAGGTTTCCATATCGGTGCAACGAGACCAAGACCAGCAGGACGGTAGGATGGAGGTCACTGTGGAGCCTAAGACGGCATCACCACCAGAGCCTTTGGCAGGCGGAGACCGCTTTTGTCAGGATAAGTTGTACTAGTTGTTCCCCTTCAAAACTGGTTGTTGCGAGATCCCTTCCCGCTCAATATTTGGGAAGAGGACCGGGGCCTCTATAAATAGGACTAGCCACCACTGAGGGAGGATGATTTAACCCTTCTCCAAATTTCACCAAAGACAAGAACACCTCGCCTCAGAGGCTGGTCTTCCCTTGTACTGTTCATCCTCAAATTTCAAGAGGCAATCCACCACACCACATTGGAGTAGGGTATTACACCACATCGGTGGCCCGAACCAGATAAATCTTGCATCTCTGTGTTCTTTGGGTCCGGCGAGTTAGTCCGCTAGATCACGGAGTGCGAGAGCTTGGGAGAGGAGAGATCTTCGTGCGCACCCCAGTGTTCGAACCTTGAGGGTTTTGCCGGAACCCATGATCCGACATTTGGCACGCCAGGTAGGGGTGCGCCAGAGCTTCCCTCCCTCGACGGCTTCGCATCCCCGACCGGCTCTCATGGACGGCGCCGCTTCTCCGGCTGGATCGATGGGCGCCCCAAGCAGCCTCGTGGGGCTCCAGGCCCCCACCCCCGCCTTGAGGCGGGTGCAGTGGCCGACAAAGTTCAGGCCAGAGATGCCGCCCCACTACGACGGTGCGGTAGATCCGGTGGCCTTCCTGCTGGCGTACGAGGAGGCCGTTCTGAAGGCCGGCGGCGACGACAAGGTCATGGCCAACTGGATCCCCATGGCCCTCACCGGCATGCCGCGCGCTTCGCTCCTTCATCTGTCGGGATCTTCTGTGGCCTCCTGGGAGGAGCTGCACGACCTCTTTATCGCGCGCTTCGGGGGACCAGCACCCCCGGTCATCGCGGCCCTCCTCGGCGGCTCGCAAGCGTCGCCCTCGGATCGTCACGCCAAGCCGTTCTTTCGCCAAATCGGCGCCACCTCCACGCGGTAGGGGGCTCCCCCGGGTTGGGCAGCACCCAAGGCCAACCTGATCTTCGACTCAAGGGATCACCCTGCCACCACCATCGGCTCGGGCGTACTCCTGATGTTTTGCACCCCCACCATCTGCAGCGTGGTCGTCACCAAGACCCTCATCAACAGCGGTGTCGGCCTCAACATGCTCTCTGTGGAGGCTTTTAGCCTCCTCAACATACCGCTCGAGCGGCTCCGCCCCAGCAAGCCCTTCTCCAGGGTCGGCGGCGGCTCCACCCACCCCCTGGGGCAGATCCATCTTCCAGTAACCTTTGGCACACGTGACAACTACCGCACCTTGGCGGCCCTCAAACTCACTTTCAAGACCACTCCATCAGCTTGCCCGGCCGGCAAGGTCGAACCCGGAGTCAAGGGGGCTGCGCCAACCAAGAAGAAACAATTGTTCACTCAAGGCCAAGCCAAGACAAAGCAAATACCGGTCGACGAGGACGGGGCCTCCGGTGCCTCCTTTACCATAGGCGACGACCTTGCCCCAGATCAACAAAAGGCGCTGCTGGACTTCCTGAGGGCAAACAAGGAAGTGTTCACCTGGGAGCCCAAGCAGCTAGTTGGGGTCCCGAGAGGAGTAATTGAGCACCATCTGAAGGTGTGACCCAAAGTGCGCCCTGTAAAGCAGAGAGCATGGAGGCAGTCCACGGAGAAGCAGGCCTTCATCGTCCAGGAAACCCGCAAGCTGGAGGCAGCGGGAGTCATTCGTGAGGTTCGGTACCTGGAATGGCTGGCGAACCCTGTCGTCGTGCTAAAGAAAAGAGGCAAGGAGCATATGTGCGTCGACTTCACCAACCTCAACAAGGCCTGTCCTCAAGACCCGTTGAAAGTGCAAATATCCCTGGGTGGTTTTGGTAATTCCTAACAACATATAGCTCATTGAGCTAATGCTATTCCAAGATAAATATTTCAGGAAAGCTCAATGTTTGGCATGGCATGGATTGGAAAGTGGACATTCAAAATGCTAAGGACAAAAGATTGGCTCAAGCTCAAAGCACAAGACTCTACATTTTTTATTTTAGGGATCCGAGATCACATTGAGCCTATAGGAAAAGCCAATACTATTAAGAAGGGATGCGGTGTTGCTTAATGAGATCTTGCTCAAAATGCTTAGTGATATGCTCCAAAACCCTCCACTACTTTCTCATATCCACATATGTCCTAAACCAAAAGGTCCAACTCGGCCCATCGATTCTTTCCATCCGGAGCCACCGAGTTCAGTTGACATAGCCACTGCCAGAAACCCTAATCAATTCGGTCTCACCGATAGGGATATAGGTCTCACCGAGATGGGATTGCAAACTCTTTGTTTCCCTTCATAACATTTTGGTCAAACCGAGATGAGCAATCGGTCCCACCGAGATTGCAATGCAAACTCTCTGTTTCCTTTTCGTAACGTTTCGGTCCAACCGAGATGAGCGAATCGGTCCCACAGAGTTTGCCTGACCAACTCACTGTTTGGCTATTACCAAAATCGGTCTCACCGAGTTTGTGTAATCGGTCTCACCAAGATTACGTTATGCCCTAACCTTAATGACGTCGGTCCCACCGAGTTGACATGTCAGTCCCACCGAGAATCCTAACGTTCACATTTTGAACTAAATTGGTCCGACCGAGTTTAATGATTCGGTCCCACCGAATTTGGTGATTTGTGTGTAACGGTTAGAATTTGTGTGGAGGCTATATATACCCCTCCACCCACTCTTCGTTCATGGAGAGAGCCATCAGAACATGCCTACACTTCCAATACATATTTTCTGAGAGAGAACCACCTACACTTGTGTTGAGGTCAAGATATTCCATTCCAACCACATAAATCTTGATCTCTATCCTTCCCCAAGTTGCTTTCCACTCAAATCTTCTTTCTACCAAATCCAATCCTATGAGAGAGAGTTGAGTGTTGGGGAGATTATCATTTGAAGCACAAGATCAAGGAGTTCATCATCAACACACCATTTGTTACTTCTTGGAGAGTGGTGTCTCCTAGATTGGCTAGGTGTCACTTGGGAGCCTCCGACAAGATTGTGGAGTTGAACCAAGGAGTTTGTAAGGGCAAGGAGATCGCCTACTTCGTGAAGATCTACCCTAGTGAGGCAAGTCCTTCGTGGGCGACGGCCATGGTGGGATAGACAAGGTTGCTTCTTAGTGGACCCTTCATGGGTGGAGCCCTCCGTGGACTCGCGCAACTATTACCCTTCATGGTTTGAAGTCTCCATCAACGTGGATGTACGATAGCACCACCTATCGGAACCATGGATAAAAAATCTCCGTGTCAACATTGCGTTTGCTCCCTCAAACTCATTCCTTTACCTTCATATGCAATTGTTTTACATTCTGCCGCTATACTCTTAGAATTGCATGTGTAGGTTGATTGCTTGACTTGTGCTAAGTTGCTAAAATTTGCCAAGAACTAAAATTGGGAAAAGGCTAGATTTTTATTTGGTCAAGTAGTCTAATCACCCCCCTCTAGACATACTTCCGATCCTACAAGTGGTATCAGAGCTTTGATCTCCATTTGCTTTGATTTCCATAGCTTTTGGTGGTCATAGCCTTGGTTTCACAACCTAGGAGAGTATGGCGTCTAGCGAGGGAAATTACCACCATAGAGTTCCTTACTTTGATGGCACTAATTTTGCTAGTTGGAAGCATAAGATGAAAATGCATATTCTTGGACATAACCCCACCGTTTGGGCTATTATGCAGTATTGGCTTGCAAGGTGAATTCTTTGATGGGAGAGAACCAAACCGTGAAGCTACCGCGAAAGAGTTGAAGATGCTACAATACAATGCTCAAGCTTGTGATATTCTCTTCAACGGATTGTGACCTGAAGAATTCAACAAAATCAGCCGTCTTGAGAATGCAAAGGAAATTTGGGATACTTTGATTGATATGCATGAAGGTACCGACTCCGTCAAGGAATCCAAATTGGATGTGCTTCAAAGTCAACTTGACAAGTTCAAAATGAAGGATGGTGAAGGTGTCTCTGAAATGTACTCTAGGCTTGCTCTCATCACAAATGAGATTACCGGCTTGGGAAGTGAAGAGATGACCGACAAATTCATCATAAAAAAGATCCTAAGAGCCTTGGATGGAAAGTATGATACCATGTGCACATTGATCCAAATGATGCTCAATTACAAAGATCTCAAGCCAACGGAAGTCATTGGAAGAATTGTTGCTCATGAGATGTCACTCAAGGATAAGGAAGAGCTTCACAACAAGTCAAGTGGTGCTTACAAAGCCTCATGTGATACTCCCACATCTACAAGTGAGAAACAAACCTTCAATGAAGAATTGAGCTTAATGGTGAAGAACTTAAACAAGTTCTACCAAAGTAGAAGCAAAGAAAGAAGTTCCAAGTCAAGGTCCTACAATGACAAAAGATCTTCTAGTCGTGAGCGTAATTGCTACAATTGTGGAAGACCCGGACACTACTCCAATGAGTGTACGGCCCCCTACAAAATGAAAGAAGATTCTCCCAAAAGAAGAAGTAGAAGAGAAGAATCACCACCAAGAGAAAGGAGGAGTAGAGATGATCGTTATGAACGAAGACCCTCTCGAAGAAGCAAGGATTTGGAAAGAAAGGAAAAGTCATCAAGGATCTACACAAAAAGAAGACATCAAGCTCATGTTGGTGAATGGGTATCCGGCTCCGACTCCGACAATCACTCCGAAAGAAGTTATCACTCCGACTCCGAATATACTCAAGATGAAGGTGTTGCCGGTCTAGCACTTGTGTCAACCAACTCCTATGACATATTTGACTCACCAAATGAAGGAATTGGAAGATGCTTCATGGCCAAAGGTCCAAAGGTAACACATCCCGAGTATGTTGATTTCAATACTGATGAAGATGATTTGCAAGGTGATGATGATTTACTTGTTGACAACTCTAGTGATGAAAACTATGATGAAACGTCAATTAAACATGCTAATCAAGATAAAACGAATGACGATGATAAGTAGGAGATTGAGCATCTAACCAAAGAACTAAACACTCTTAAGTTAGCTAATGAAACTACTTTGGAAAATCATCGAGAACTTTTAAAGACTCATGATAAGCTACGCTTTGAAAAGCTCAACCTTGAGCAAGAGCATGAGTTTTCAAAGGAAATCAATGATGATCTTTGCAAGAAAAGTTATTCTTACATTGCCAAGCGTTTACTCTTGTGTACATACATGCCACAAGTTAAATCTAGCAACAAGAACAAGAAAGATTCCTCATCTAGTAGTGACAACAATCATGCTAAATCCAATGTTGATGCTTCTAGTAGCTCTCTTGATTCCACTAATGATTCTCTTAGCCAAGTTACACTTGAGCAAGAAAATAGCTTATTGAAGGGAATCATAGAGAAAGGTGTTTACAAGAGTCTTGCCGGAAGTAAGCAATTTGAGGAAATTGTGCGCAAGCAAGGAAGACACCAGAAGAATCAAGGTGTTGGTTTTGAACGGAAGTTCGATGCCAATGGAGTTGAGTGGGAAGAAGATCAATACCCCAAGACGAAGTTTGTTCCTCAATAAGAGAAGTATGATCCTACTTCTTTCAAAGGAACACAAGCTCAAGATGATCTTCCACCACAAGATGACAAGCAAAAAGGCAAGGATAAGCTTCAAGAGGAAATTGATGCATTTGAAGAAGCACCTAAGGCCTTGGTCAAGTGGGTTCCCAAGACTACATCAAGTTCCACTTCATCAAGTACAACTACGACTCCAAGGGTTCCCATCAAGATGGTGTGGATCCAGAATAAGAAGAACTAGAGAGTTCTTGAGGGTGACTCCGCCAACATACTTCACTCCTATCATTTTGGCGAGGACAAGTGCAAACAACTTCCATATCTTGCACTAGTTCAAGGAGTCAAAAACCCTCTTGTTGGTAAGACAAGGGACAAGGTAACCTAATGACTTCATGGACATCATCTTGTGTATGTGTCACTCTATGTCTATGGATATCCTTGTTTGTTCCTTGTGGAACTAACCCGTGTAGGTATTGAAAGTGCAACTCACTCCACATGATTGCTTCAAATGATCTACATCAACATTGAGCATCTACATCTTCAACACCTACATGAAGTCATCATCGACAAAACCCAAGGATAGTTCATTCCCTTTAGGGGGGATATCACATCTAGGGGGAGCTTTACTCAAATCAATGAGCTAAAGCAACTCTAGTGGTGTGAACACAACAATGATTTATGTAAAAGTGGTAACCCCAGTCGTGCTTAAACGATGAGTATGACTTATGATCAAATGTTCTCATTTGACTCCTAAGTCAATATACTCATATATAGATGACCTAGTCATCGCCAAATTGCTTGATATATGATAGAGTGTTTGTGCATGCTTTGTCACATATTTCATTTGCCATTTTAATTGTGTGAGCATGTTGGATGCATATTTTACTCATTCGAGGACATCCATTTGTTGCTATGATTGTTTGGCTCTTTCCTTTGCCAAATGGATGGACAAGAATGCCTAAGAACACCCTCTAGCTATCTATGCTTTTCTCGTCTCAAACTCTATTCATGCTACATCACAAAGTTTGATCAAGTCAGATTTGAACCACTCTGTGTGAGGAGCACTCGGAGATCCCAATTCGTCATAGACTTAAACCACCAAAACCTCTTTGTGCATCTCGGTCTGACCGATTCATCCTTTTCGGTCCTACCGAGTCACCAAGTTGATCTAGGGTTTTCAATCTCAGTGCAACTGATTAGAACTTTTTGGTCACACCGAGTTGTAGTAACTGCTTGCAGTTTTGCATCTCCGTGCCACCGAGTCATTCCACTCGGTCACACCGACAGGGTCAGGTTATATATACTGCTGGGTCAAAATTTGGAAATTTCTCTGAACCCCTTCGCCCGCGCGTAACCTACTCTGCCTCCTCTGGTCTCCGGATCGTCCTCACGTCGCCAGCAACCTCCCACCGCTGGTCTCCGCCGCCGTCAACAGAAATCTTCTCCGCCGTTGCCGCCGTAGCAACTTCGTCGCCGCACTAGGGTACTGACTTGATCATTGTGATAATCTTTAACTCCGATTCTTACCACATTGCTTTGCCATGTTTCTTGCCATAATTGAAATCATCCTGTCCAGCGAAAACGTCTCGTAGATTAGTTTTGATTTGAAAATTTAGGGTTAGGTCTCCGCCGAATTCATCTCGGACCGACCGAGTTGTAGAAATTGGTCTCACCGATTTTGGCTTAGGCCAGAGCACACACATTTTCGGTCCGATCGAAAATTGCAAATCGGCGTGACCGAGTTCGATTCTCTGTGAAACCCTAGCAGTCTCGGTACCACTAAACTGTGACTCGGTCTGACCGAGTTCACTAGTTCAGGTTCCAAAAGCTGCTTCGGTATCACCGAGTTTACAAATCGGTAGATCCGAAATGCTTTCTGTGAAGAACTAAAACTAAATTTTTAAGTCATCTATTTTGCAAAAACTCCTGTACTTTGTGATGCTCATCTACTCTACCTCATTTATAACCTATTCACAGGGTCTTCTGACACTGTACTTGCCAGATGTCTGACCAAAGTGACAGCCAGAACAAGTCAGAGGAATAGGTTCAGTTAAGTGAGGGCACTAGTTCCTCTAGCAGCTATGATGAAGGCAGCAGGAGCACTCCAAGCAATCTGCCAAAGGTTGCTACCAGAACAAGGAAGAAGAGGACTTCTGACTCTGAAGATGAAGATTATGTGGCTGTTGAAGATGAAGCCACTTCAGAGAAGAAAGTGTCAAGAAAGAGTATGGCTCACCGCCGCAACTAAGCCGTGTCCGAAAACTAAGATGCCAGCAAGAAGACAGCCCATGTCTAAGCCAAGGAAAGTTGCCACGGGAGAAACAATGGAGTTCACTCTTGAACCCAAGGAAACTGGAGATGGTAAGAAGAGGAAAGAAAGGGTCAAGAAGACCGTTGCCAGAGTTATTGGTAAACCTTCAATGATGAGAGATTATGAAGAAGAGGAAGAGGAAGAGGAAGAGGATGCAGCACCAGCACCCAAAGCTCAAAAGCTTATGGGAGATGCACTAAAAGGTGGGCTGCTCCATCTAAGCCCAAAACTACTCCTAAGACTGCTGCTCCAGCTCCAAATCAAAAACCCAAGAGGAGCACCAGGAACATCCCTGCTGAGGAAAAGAACAAGGCCCCAGTGCCTCAAGCTGCTGAAGAAGAAGAGGAAGATGATTCTGTTGTTTTGAGGAAGCTGAAGCCCAAGATCCCTGATCACAATGATGCACACCCAGTTGCAGAGAATATGAAAATCAGGAAGGATTTATGATTGAGGCTATGGAGAGAGTCCGATCCATATGCCACCAGGAGAAGGACTGCTGTGGACTACAGATTCCACACTAAGGAACAGCAGGACTTCTATGAGAATGTTTTACTTGACAAGAAGCCCATAGTGTGTGACATGAGATGGGTTGATTGGAAATTCATTAAGGAAAATGAGGATCACTTCCCTGGTGTATATGACAGCTTCAAGGCATGTGGAATTTATGAGTTTGTGGCTCAGAAGTTCACCAAGTGGAATGATGAGCTCATTATGCAATTTTACTCCACTGCACACTTCTATCCAGATGGAAGGATTGTGTGGATGTCTGAAGGTACTAGGTACCAGTCTACAGTTGAAGAATGGGGAAAACTCATAAATGCTCGTGAGGAACATGAGGATGACTTGGAAGTCTATGCCAAGAAGAAGAAAGACCACAACTCTATGGCCAATATGTACAAAGAGATCCCTGATGCTGCTTTGGACACACATAAGTTTGGATCTGTACACTATTTGTTGTCTGGTCTACCAACAATCAATTGGATTCTGAGGCACACACTTCTACCCAAGTCAGGTGATGACAAGATGATCAGAGACATGCTATCAACTTGCTGCACATATTTGATGTCCCACAAAAGTTCAAGGTTATGAGCCTGATTGTGGAAACAATCAAGAGGATCTGAATCGATCAAGAGAAGTTGTGGATATGCCCCACACATCCAGGAGCTCATCAACTCAAAGATGGGCAAAGGCAAGTACATCTTGGACAAGGAGCATCTACCCATCTATCCTGAATTTGAGGACAACACAATTGTCATGACTGAGAATGAACCATCATCTGTGCAAGCACAAGAGAAGAAAGCCAAAGCTAAAGCTGAGAAGGCTGCAAAAATGCCAACTGTGGAAGAGGCATCTCAGGTCTTATTGAAGAGCAAGCAAGACCAGCTTGGATATCTGATCCAATCCACTCTGAGGATTGAGCAGCCACCCTAACCAAGAACCATGAGAGCTTGGAAAGGATTGTTGAGACAAAATTCTATGACCTTGATGTCAAGATCACAGAGATCCAAACTGCAGTTGAGCAACTTCAGGAGGAAGCAGAGGAGAAGAAGGGCAAGTCTACCACAGATGCATTTGCTAGAGTGCCCAGAGGATAGAGATCTGCTGCAGTGCCAGTGACAGACACTAGAGCTACAGCATCAACACCAGCAGCTATAGCTCTAGTTCCAACTCCAGCACCTACTCCACCAGCTCCAGCCACTTCATCAGAAGCTTTCGTCCTTGGCGTTCTCTCAACACCACCTCCCGAAGATCAAGCCTGAGAGTCGTTTAGCACTATGCATTTTCATACTTTTTAGTAACTTGCTTCCAAAGGGGGAGAAAAATGTATAGATCATAGGCTTCGAGAGAGAGAGAGAGAGAGAGAGAGAGAGAGAGAGAGTTGGTTTTTATCTCTCTTTGCACTCTTTTTGGTTGGTTTGAAACTTTACAGTGTGCTTGTGTGATACTACTTTGTGTCCTTGTGAGATACTTATTTGGTCAAGTGTTTGATCATTTGCTACCCTTAATGCTTGTTGGATAATGCTATCTTTCATATCCTATTATGATCATTCACTTTGCTTGGTGATGAGTGCATGCTTTTAATCTCTATCATTTTGAGCTCTCCACCAAGATGTATGTGACATGGAAGAGTAACCCATGATCCTAATCGATTGTGCATTTGCATTAAAAAGCAAATCTTAAATAATGCACAAATTTAGGGGGAGCTCTTGCTTATCACATACTTCTCAAGCGATGATGTTTTTCAATCTTATTTATCATTTGTCGAAGCTTTGATCTATATGTTGTCATCAATTACCAAAAAGGGGGAGATTGAAAGTGCAACTATCCTTGGGTGGTTTTGGTAATTCCTAACAACATATAGCTCATTGAGCTAATGCTATTCCAAGATAAATATTTCAGGAAAGCTCAATGTTTGGCATGGCATGGATTAGAAAGTGGACCCTTCAAAATGCTAAGGACAAAAGATTGGCTCAAGCTCAAAGCACAAGAATCTACATTTTTTTATTTTAGTGATCCAAGATCACATTGAGTCTATAGGAAAAGCCAATACTACTAAGAAGGGATGAGGTGTTGCTTAATGAGGATCTTGCTCAAAATGCTTAGTGATATGATCCAAAACCCTCCACTACTTTCCCATATCCACATATGTCCTAAAGCAAAAAGTCCAACTCGGCCCCACCGATTCTTTCCATCCGGAGCCACCGAGTTCGGGCTTGACATAGCCAACGCCGTAAACCCTAATCAATTCGGTCTCATCGAGATGGGATTGCAAACTCTGCTTCCCTTCAGAACGCTTTTGGTCAAACCGAGATGAGTGATCGGTCCCACCGAGATTGCAATGCAAACTCTCTCGCTTCCTTTTCGTAATGTTTCGTCCAACCGAGATGAGCGAATCGGTCCCATCGAGTTTGCCTGACCAACTCTCTGTTTGGCTATTACCAAAATCGGTCTCACCGAATTTGTGTAATCGGTCTCACCGAGATTACGTCATGCCCTAAACCTAATGACATCGGTCCCACCGAGTTGACATGTCGGTCCCACCGAGAATCCTAACGTTCACATTTTGAACTAAATCGGTCCGACCGAGTTTAATGATTCGGTCCCACCGAGTTTGATGATTTGTGTGTAACGGTTAGAATTTGTGTGGAGGCTATATATACCCCTCCACCCACTCTTCATTCATGGAGAGAGCCATCAGAACATGCCTACACTTCCAATACATATTTTATGAGAGAGAACCACCTACACTTGTGTTGAGGTCAAGATATTCCATTCCAACCACATAAATCTTGATCTCTAGCCTTCCCCAAGTTGCTTTCCACTCAAATCTTCTTTCTACCAAATCCAATCCTATGAGAGAGAGTTGAGTGTTGGGGAGACTATCATTTGAAGCACAAGATCAAGGAGTTCATCATCAACACACCATTTGTTACTTCTTGGAGAGTGGTGTCTCCTAGATTGGCTAGGTGTCACTTGGGAGCCTCCGACAAGATTGTGGAGTTGAACCAAGGAGTTTGTAAGAGCAAGGAGATCACCTACTTCGTGAAGATCTACTCTAGTGAGGCAAGTCCTTCGTGGGCGACGGCCATGGTGGGATAGACAAGGTTGCTTCTTCGTGGACCCTTCATGGGTGGAGCCCTCCGTGGACTCGCGCAAGCGTTACCCTCCGTGGTTTGAAGTCTCCATCAACGTGGATGCACGGTAGCACCATCTATCAGAACCACGGATAAAAAATCTCCATGTCAACATTGCGTTTGCTCCATCAAACTCATTCCTTTACCTTCATATGCAATTGTTTTACATTCCGCTGCTATACTCTTATAATTGCATGTGTAGGTTGATTTCTTGACTTATGCTAAGTTGCTAAAATCTGCCAAGAACTAAAATTGGGAAAAGGCTAGATTTTTATTTGGTCAAGTAGTCTAATCACCCCCCTCTAGACATACTTCCGATCCTACACATGTTCCCGCTGCCGTGCATTGACCAGATTGTTGACTCCACTGCGGAGTGCGACCTGCTTTGCTTCCTGGATGCGTTCTCAGGGTATCACCAGATCAAGATGGCAGTAGAAGATGTGGAGAAGACGGCCTTCCTGACCCCGTGTGGGGTGTACTGCTACACTTGTATGCCGTTTGGACTGCGCAATGCAGGAGCAACCTTCCAGCGGCTGATGCACATCGCCTTGGGGAGGCAGCTCGGGAGAAACACTGAGGCTTATGTCGATGACATCGTGGTGAAGTCTCGGGAGGCGAGAACTTTGATTCAGGACCTGGAGGAAACCTTCGCAAGCCTGCGCCAGGTGGACTTACGGCTCAACCCAGAGAAGTGTGTGTTTGGTGTGCCCTCAGGCAAGATGCTGGGTTTCCTCGTGTCACACCGAGGGATCGAGGCCAACCCAGAGAAGATCAAGGCGATTCAAGACATGAGCCCACCACAAACTCTGAGGGAGATGCAGAAGCTAGCCGGCTGCATGACCTCGCTGGGGAGCTTCATCTCCAAGTTGGGAGAGCGCGCCCTGCTATTCATCAAGTTGATGAAGAAGAAAGGCCCGTTCGAATGGACCCCTGAGGCCGACCTGGCATTTCAAAACCTCAAGAGATACTTGACCAGCCCGCCGGTGATGGTAGCACCTCGCCCTCTCGAGCCTTTGGTGATCTACCTGTCTGCCACACCCCACTCTGCCAGCGCAGCGTTGGTGGCCATCAGAGAGGAGAGTCAAGTCAAGGGCCCTCCAAGTGGAGCCACCAAGCCAAGTAAAGCCGTGCAACACCAAGGCGACGCTCCTGAGGCAGTGGTTGCTCCGGCAGATTGTCAAGCTCCTGAAGCTGGAGATCTGCGAGAAACACCTCAGTCTCCCGAGGCCGAAGACTCCACCAACTCCCCCGCCCTCGTTGAGCACCCGGTATACTTTGCCAGCACCGTGCTATGCTACCTCTTGAGCACTGCGTTGGTTTTCCCTTGAAGAGGAAAGGGTGATGCAGCTAAGTAGCGTAAGTATTTCCCTCAGTTTTTGAGAACCAAGGTATCAATCCAGTAGGAGGCTATGCGCGAGTCCCTCGCACCTACACAAACAAATAAATCATCGCAACCAACGCGATAAGGGGTTGTCAATCCCTACACGGTCACTTACGAGAGTGAGATCTGATAGATATGATAAGATAATATTTTTGGTATTTTTGTGATAAAGATGCAAAGTAAAGTAAACAAAATAAAAGGCAACGGAAATAGCTAAGTGTTGGAAGATTAATATGATGGAAGATAGACCCGGGGGCCATAGGTCTCACTAGTGGCTTCTCTCAGAGCATAAATATTTTACGATGGTTGAACAAATTACGATTGAGCAATTGACAGAATTGAGCATAGTTATGAGAATATCTAGGTATGATCATGTATATAGGCATCACGTCCGAGACAAGCGCATGCATTCTCGCCGCATCTACTACTATTACTCCACGCATCGACCGCTATCCAACATGCATCTAGAGTATTAAGTTCATAAGAACAGAGTAACGCTTTAAGCAAGATGACATGATGTAGAGGGATAAATTCATGCAATATGATAAAGAAACATCTTATTATCCTCGATGGCAACAATACAATACGTGCCTTGCTGCCCCCTCACATCCGGGAAGGACACCGCAAGATTGAACCCAAAGCTAAGCACTTCTCCCATTGCAAGAAAGATCAATCTAGTAGGCCAAACCAAACTGATAATTCGAAGAGACTTGCAAAGATAACCAATCGTACATAAAAGAATTCAGAAGATTCAAATATTGTTCATAGATAAACTTGATCATAAACCCACAATTCATTCGTCTCAACAAACACACCGCAAAATAAGATTACATCGAATAGATCTCCACGAGAGAGGGGGAGAATATTGTATTGAGATCCAAAAAGAGAGAAGAAGCCATCTAGCTAATAACTATGGACCCGAAGGTCTGAGGTAAACTACACACACTTCATCGGAGAGGCTATGGTGTTGATGTAGAAGCCCTCCGTGACCGATGCCCCCTCCGGCGGAGCTCCAGAACAGGCCCCAAGATGGGATCTCGTGGGTACAGAAGGTTGCGGCGGTGGAATTAGGTTTTTTTTCTCCGTATCTGATCGTATGAGGATACGTAGGTATATATAGGCGGAAGGAGTACGTCGGTGGAGCAACATGGGGCCCACGAGGGTGGAGGGCGCGCCTAGGGGGTAGGCGCACCCCCTACCTCGTGGCTTCCTGCTTGATTTCTTGACGTAGGGTCCAAGTCCTCTGGATCATGTTCATTCTGAAAATCATGTTCCCGAAGGTTTCTTTCCGTTTGGACTCCGTTTAATATTCTTTTTCTGTGAAACTCTGAAATAGGCAAAAAAAACAGCAATTCTGGGTTGGGCCTCTGGTTAATAGGTTAGTCCCAAAAATAATATAAAAGTGAATAATAAAGCCCAATAATGTCCAAAACAGAAGATAATATAGCATTGAACAATCAAAAATTATAGATACGTTGGAGACGTATCAAGCATCCCCAAGCTTAATTCACCTTTCGTCATTCCTCGAGTAGGTAAATGATAAAAACAGAATTTTTGATGCGGAATGCTACTTGGCATAATTTCAATGTAATTCTTCTTAATTGTGGTATGAATATTCAGATCCGAAGATTCAAGACAAAAGTTCAATATTGATATAAAAATAATAATACTTCAAGCATACTAACTAAGCAATTATGTCTTCTCAAAATAACATGGCCAAAGAAAGTTATCCCTAAAAAATCATATAGTCTGGCTATGCTCTATCTTCACCACACAAAATATTTAAATCATGCACAACCCCGATGACAAGCCAAGCAATTGTTTCATACTTTTGACGTTTCTCAAACTTTTTCAATCTTCATGCAATACATGAGCGTGAGCCATGGACATAGCACTATATGTGGAATAGAATGGTGGTTGTGGAGAAGACAAAAAGAAGAAGATAGTCTCACATCAACTAGGCATATCAACGGGCTATGGAGATGCCCATCAATAGATATCAATGTGAGTGAGTAGGGATTGCCATGCAACGGATGCACTAGAGCTATAAGTATATGAAAGCTCAACAAAAGAAACTAAGTGGGTGTGCATCCAACTCGCTTGTTCATGAAGACCTAGGGCATTTTGAGGAAGCCAATCATTGGAATATACAAGCCAAGTTCTATAATGAAAAATTCCCACTAGTATATGAAAGTGATATCATAGGAGACTCTCTATCATGAAGATCATGGTGCTATTTTGAAGCACAATTGTGGTAAAAGGATAGTAACATTGTCCCTTCTCTCTTCTTCTCTCATTTTTTTGTTTGGGCCTTTTTTTCTCCTTTTTTATGGCCTCTTTTGTTTTCTTTTTTTTCTTTTTCCGTCCGGAGTCTCTTCCCGACTTGTGGGGGAATCATAGTCTCCATTATCCTTTCATCACTTGGGACAATGCTCTAAAAATTATGATCATCACACTTTTATTTTCTTACAACTCAAAAATTACAACTCGATACTTAGAACAAAATATGACTCTATATGAATGCCTTCAAGGGTGTAATCGATATGCAATGAATCAAGAGTGACATGTATGAAAGAATTATGAACGGTGGCTTTGCCACAAATACAATGTCAACTACATGATCATGCAAAGCAATATGACAATGATGAAGCGTGTCATAGTAAACGGAACGGTGGTAAGTTGCATGGCAATATATCTCAGAATGGCTACGGAAATGCCATGATAGGTAGGTATGGTGGCTGTTTTGAGGAAGGTATATGGTGGGTGTATGATACCGGCGAAAAGTGTGCAGTATTAGAGAGGCTAGCAATGGTGGAAGGAGGAAAAGTGCGTATAATCCATGGACTCAACATTAGTCATAAAGAACTCATATACTTATTGCAAAAATCTACAAGTTACCAAAGCAAAGTATTACGCGCATGCTCCTAGGGGTATAGATTGGTAGGAAAAGACCATCGCTCGTCCCCGACCGCCACTCATAAGGAAGACAATCAATAAATAAATCATGCTCCGACTTCATCATATAACGGTTCACCATACGTGCATGCTACGGGAATCAGAAACTTTAACACAAGTATTTCTCAAATTCACAACTACACAACTAGCATGACTCTAATATCACCATCTTCATATCTCAAAACAATTATCAAGCATCAAACTTCTCATAGTATTCAACACACTGTAGCGACCCGACCTCAGACGGTCAAGCCTCTGTGTATCTGTGCCATCCTCGGATCAAGATATGCCACACACAAGACATCAATGTATATATCAAAGTGCAATCACATGCATAAATAACGTAAAACTGATATATACCTCATAATACTCAGCGGAAACAATCAAACGGGTGTGGAGTCCGATCAACGCCATCGGCAAGTTGAGTGTAGACCGTAACCCTGCACTGCACTCTTACTCGTCGAGGAAAATATCTGCAACATGATACGTTGCAGCCGTGTAGGTCAAGACATTGAATGTACCCCAAGATCACAATATGAATAAACAGATGGTAAAACTATACTATATGCAATTTGGCTTTATGGCTCTGTATCTGAATTTTGTTTGCGTAAATGCTGATTTTATTTTACCTACATCAAAGGAATAGAATGAAGTCTGTATTAAGGAGTTTTCTATCATGACATGGTTCCGCCAACCGATGTCTCATAGCCCAAAATTCATCATATGTTGCCCACAATTAAGTTATCAGTCCGGTGTTGAGAGTTCCGAGATAGATCCAAGTCCAGATGCTCAAATTGTCCGTAGAATCGGGACACGGCTAATCGATTAGGTTTAAAACCCTCTGCAGAGGTTTGTACACTTTACCCGCAAGATTCGATCCCTCTCTTTACGTTCTCGCACTTCAGAGTGTTTGAGAACAAGATGACCGAAACATGGTCTTCCAAAGAGTTCCTCTGACCACTATCCGGTACCCATCCAATCCTACCGTAGTTCTACATCTGCTAGCACCGTCCCAGCCAGAGTCACAACTAAGGTCAACCAAGCCAGAGCCCATAATGACTTGCGGTTGCACAGGTAAGCTTCCAGGCATGAAGTATTCTTCCGTCTCTTTGAGTCCTGGGTGAAGCTTTCCGCAAGATGTCATGGCGCTTCTCCATGCATCCCGGCCAACCACTGGGTTCTCCAGGTGCCCACAACCGTCCTTCACCCAAAGAGTGTGTATTGAATTCCTGTCTCGAGTCTTGAAGTCTTGAGGTCTTGAAGATGCAGTCCTTGCAGATGCCATCATGGAGTTGTCGTCATTGACGTAGAGTCCTCCTTTCTCACACCACTCCCGAACACTCATACCAAACCCCGTCTACTATAGCGTAGCATTTAAATAAAACGTCTCGGGCTTGGTAACAGGGTGATGGGTTCCTACCTCATGCATACTACTCAACTACAAGGATTCAATAACACTACTTGAGGTGTGGTTGCAAGGATGCCACTAAATGCAATAAAAACATAGGTATGAAAGCAATGGTCAAAGTGAACTTGCACGGTTGACGATCTTGAAAACTAGGGTTTCAGTAGTAGCAATCTTCGCACTCGGAAAATTCTACCGAGACAAACAAATAATCACAATAAGCACATAGCATAGGATCACATAACACAATAGCATAGCAATAGCAACATAACACATCAAAATCAAACGAATCAAAACCAAATCCAAAGGAAAACTCAAAGAAAACAAATTCAAAGTTTTTCCTACTTCAAGCAACAACTAAAATAGTTTTATATAACAAAATTTTCTCAACATAACCTAATCATGGTTTTAGGTTAACTAAACAGAAAGGATTTCATTAATCAACTAGGAGCAAAAAGAATTAATTTAAAATCTAATATGAAACTCCTATTAGGCCTAATTCAATTTCTATTAAGGAAAATAAAATAAAACTTTTATTTATTATAAATAAAAGTTCATCCTATAAAGTGACAGAAACTATCCTAGAATAATCAATCACATGTTAAAAATAAATTTATTTACTAACTAAATTAATAGGAAAAGCAGTAGCTAGCTAATTAATTAGGATTAATAAGATTCTGCTTAAACTAATTTATTTATTAATCCTAAAATACCCAAGTTAATTTTTATGGTTTGGCAATGTCAAAATAAAGTTGGGACAAAAAGAATCATGCAAAAATAATTTTTCTAACTCAAGTTATAGCAGATTTACTATTCTGACTAAAACTAAATTAAAGCAGTTTTAATTAATTTTAACATATCTAAATATGTATTCTACAGAAACTACATAAAATTTGCAATCCAACAAAAAGAATCACTCAAAAATATTGAACAGAATAAAAGATATGAATTTTTGAAAACAGAAACTATTCTCGCTAAAACAGAAAATCAAATTAAAAAGAAAAAGGCCTAATGGGCCTATCTTTGTGCCTCAGGCGTTAAATAGTCTAAACGGGCCCTAGGGTTAACTAAAACGAACCGGTCCTAAAAATAAAAAACCTAACTAATACTAAACCGGAAAGAACCGCCGGTTTTCTAATAAAACTTATTCTTCGGGGTTCTAATCCTAGCCGCTTATTTAGGATCGGACGGGGAGTTTTCCGGCTATCGAGTCCGGCGACGGCGGCGGGCGGCGAGAGTGCGTCGGGGCTTCTAAGCGTCAGGAGGTCCGTGAGTCGTCGGGAGGATGCGGGGAGCACGGGAGTGGTTTGGTGGGGTCGGGGTGGTCGGGAGGGTGGGGCGTCGGCACGCGACTTTGGCGGCAGTGTGAGCTCGGGTCTCCGGCGTGCTCGGGAGAGAGAGGGAGAGGGCTCCGCGAGGCTAGGGGGAATGGGGTGCGGGGCTCCGGCTTTTATAGCCGGGGTCGTCCTCGCTTGGGGATCGAGGCGATCGGGGATCCGGATCCTTCGGGATCCGCGATCTCAATGAAAGCTGCGTTGCGTGGGCGAGGGGAAGAAGATGGGCGGGGCCCACGGGTCAGAGAGAGAGAGAGAGAGGCGAGGCGAGCGGGTGGCCGAGGCCAAGGGATTCGGGCGAGCGGCGAGGGGTGAGCCGGGCTCGGGCTCGGCTGGCCAGCTGGGCTGGCCTGGCCGGGCCAAAGGGGGGGTGCGGTGCGCTGGCCGGGCTGGGTGGGTTCGCCTGGCGCCTGGGGGTTTTTCTTTATTTTTTAAATAAAGCTAAAACAGAAATAAAACAATATCTATAAATATTTTATATAGGGTATATATATACCAAAATGATCAGAATATTCCCTTTCATTTGAACATTTTTCCAAAGGCAAAAATCCAAACTTTATAAAAATCCATTTTTTTTTCAAATTCAAATAAAATTCAGATTTGAGTTCCAAAACTTTTGGCATTGTTTCCTCTGATATTTTTGGAGTGTCATGTTTGCTCCTCTCATACTTTTGATCAAGTATTTATCGTGCTTAGTTTTTTTGAAATGTTTCCCACATGCCAAAGTTTGAATTCAAATTTAAAATTCAAAATTTGAAAGAGGGTTTCAAGCACTTTCAAATGACTTTCAACTTGATACTTTTTAACTTCCAACTCATATTTCATATGATTGAAGAAGTCATTTTATCTTCCCTCATGAAAATCATTGAGTTGCTTAAAGCTTTGAATTTGAAATCTTCCCTAATGAAATTCAAATCTTTTCCAAAACCCTATTCATTTCAAAATGGAAGAAGTCATGTCATCTTCACTCTAGGCTTTGGTGTTGGAATGAACTCAGACGGTCAAGCCTTTGTGTATCTGTGCCATCCCTGGATCAGTATGCTGGCACACACAGTACATCAATGTATATATCAAAGTGCAATCACATGCATAAATAACGTAAAACTGATATATACCTCATAATACTCAGCGGAAACAATCAAACGGGTGTGGAGTCCCATCAACGCCATCGGCAGGTTGAGTGTAGACCGTAACCTGCACTGCATTTTACTCGTCGAGGAAAATATCTGCAACATGATACGTTGCAGCCGTGTAGGTCAGTACATTGAATGTACCGCAAGATCACAATATGAATAAACAGATGGTAAAACTATACTATATGCAATTTGGCTTTATGGCTCAGATTCTGAATTTTGTTTGCGTAAATGCTGATTTTATTTTACCTACATCAAAGGAATAGAATGAAGTCTGTACTAAGGAGTTTTCTATCATGACATGGTTCCGCCAACCGATGTCTCATAGCCCAAAATTCATCATATGTTGCCCACAATTAAGTTATCAGTCCGGTGTTGAGAGTTCCGAGATAGATCCAAGTCCAGATGCTCAAATTGTCCGTAACCGGGGACACGGCTAATCGATTAGGTTTAAAACCCTCTGCAGAGGTTTGTACACTTAACCCGCAAGATTCGATCCCTCTCTTTACGTTCTCGCACTTCAGTGTGTTTGAGAACAAGATGACCAAACATGGTCTTCCAAAGAGTTCCTCGACCACCGTCCGTACTCCATCCAATCCTACCGTAGTTCTACATCTGCTAGCACCGCCCCAGCCAGAGTCACAACTAAGGTCAACCAAGCCAGAGCCCATAATGACTTGCGGTTGCACAGGTAAGCTTCTGTGCATGAAGTATTCTTCCGTCTCTTTGAGTCTGGGTGAAGCTTTCCGCAAGATGTCATGGCGCTTCTCCATGCATCCCGCCAACCACTGGGTTCTCTGTGGTGCCCACAACCGCCCTTCACCCAAGAGTGTGTATTGAATTCTGTCTCGAGTCTTGAAGTCTTGAGGTCTTGAAGATGCAGTCCTTGCAGATGCCATCATGGAGTTGTCGTCATTGACGAGAGTCCTCCTTTCTCACACCACTCCCGAACACTCATACCAAACCCCGCCTACTATAGCGTAGCATTTAAATAAAACGTCCGGGCTTGGTAACAGGGTGATGGGTTCCTACCTCATGCATACTACTCAACTACAAGGATTCAATAACACTACTGAGGTGTGGTTGCAAGGATGCCACTAAATGCAATAAAAACATAGGTATGAAAGCAATGGTCAAAGTGAACTTGCACGGTTGACGATCTTCAAAACTAGGGTTTCAGAGTAGCAATCTTCGCACTCCGGAAAATTCTACCGAGACAAACAGATAATCACAATAAGCACATAGCATAGGATCACATAACACAATAGCATAGCAATAGCAACATAACACATCAAAATCAAACGAATCAAAACCAAATCCAAAGGAAAACTCAAAGAAAACCAATTCAAAGTTTTTCCTACTTCAAGCAACAACTAAAATAGTTTTATATAACAAAATTTTCTCAACATAACCTAATCATGGTTTTAGGTTAACTAAACAGAAAGGATTTCATTAATCAACTAGGAGCAAAAAGAATTAATTTAAAATCTAATATGAAACTCCTATTAGGCCTAATTCAATTTCTATTAAGGAAAATAAAATAAAACTTTTATTTATTATAAATAAAAGTTCATCCTATAAAGTGACAGAAACTATCCTAGAATAATCAATCACATGTTAAAAATAAATTTATTTACTAACTAAATTAATAGGAAAACAGTAGCTAGCTAATTAATTAGGATTAATAAGATTCTGCTTAAACTAATTTATTTATTAATCCTAAAATACCCAAGTTAATTTTTATGGTTTGGCAATGTCAAAATAAAGTTGGGACAAAAAGAATCATGCAAAAATAATTTTTCTAACTCAAGTTATAGCAGATTTACTATTCTGACTAAAACTAAATTAAAGCAGTTTTAATTAATTTTAACATAGCTAAATATGTATTCTACAGAAACTACATAAAATTTTCAATCCAACAAAAAAAGAATCACTCAAAAATATTGAACAGAATAAAAGATATGAATTTTTGAAAACAGAAACTATTCTGCTAAAACAGAAAATCAAATTAAAAAGAAAAGGCCTAATGGGCCTATACTGCCCTGGCGTTAAATAGTCTAAACGGGCCCTAGGGTTAACTAAAACGAACCGGCCTAAAAATAAAAAACCTAACTAATACTAAACCGGAAAGAACCGGCGGTTTTCTAATAAAACTTACCCCTTGGGGTTCTAATCCTAGCCGCTTATTTAGGATCGGACGGGGAGTTTTCCGTGGCCATCGAGTCCCATGACGGCGCGGCGGGCGGCGAGAGTGCGTTGGGGCTTCTAGCGTCGGGGAGGTCCCATGAGTCGTCGGGAGGATGCGGGGAGCACAGGAGTGGTTTGGTGGGGTCGGGGTGGTCGGGAGGGGTGGGGCGTCGGCGGGCGACTTTGGCGGTGTGAGCTCGGGTCTCCGGCGTGCTCGGAGAGAGAGGAGAGGGGCTCGGCGAGGCTAGGGGGAATGGGGTGCGGGGCTCCGGCTTTTATAGCCAGTCGTCCTCGCTTGGGATCGAAGCGATCGGGGATCCCGGATCGCCGGGATCCGCGATCTCCCATGAGCTGCGCTATGGGCGAGGGGAAGAAGATGGGGTGGGGCCCACGGGTCGAGAGAGAGAGGGAGGCGAGGCGGGTGGCCGAGGCCAAGGGATTCGGCGAGCGGCGAGGTGAGTGAGCCGGCTGCCTCGGCTGGCTGGCCAGCTGTGGGCACTGGCCGGGCGGGGCGGGTGGCACTGGGCTGGTGGTGGGCGGGGGGGTTTCTTTATTTTTTAAATAAAGCTAAAACAGAAATAAAACAATATCTATAAATATTTTATATAGGGATATATATACCAAAATGATCGGGAATATTCCCTTTCATTTGAACATTTTTCCAAAGGCAAAATCCAAACTTTATAAAAATCCATTTTTTCAAATTCAAATAAAATTCAGATTTGAGTTCCAAAACTTTTGGCATTGTTTCCTCTGATATTTTGGAGTGTCATGTTTGCTCCTCTCATACTTTTGATCAAGTATTTATCGGGCTTAGTTTTTTTGAAATGTTTCCCACATGCCAAAGTTTGAATTCAAATTTAAAATTCAAAATTTGAAAGAGGGTTTCAAGCACTTTCAAATGACTTTCAACTTGATACTTTTTAACTTCCAACTCATATTTCATATGATTGAAGAAGTCATTTTATCTTCCCTCATGAAAATCATTGAGTTGCTTAAAGCTTTGAATTTGAAATCTTCCCTAATGAAATTCAAATCTTTTCCAAAACCCTATTCATTTCAAAATGGAAGAAGTCATGTCATCTTCACTCTAGGCTTTGGTGTTGGAATGAATTTGAATTCATTGAGATCCAAAAAGGCAAAGGAGAAATTTTTGGGAAAGTCATTTCATTCCCTCTCATTCAACTTTCAAAAGTTTTCAAATTTCACTCAGTTTCACTCATTCAATCAAACCAACAATCAGACAACAAGCATAGTTATTTATTTAATATAACATTCCAAAATTTAGAATTTTGGGATGTTACACACACTCATAAGAATTTTTCTTTTACTAATCTTGTATGCCTATTATTGTTAAAGCGAACTACCATGCTGTTTTGTAGGACTCTCAAAATAATATAAGTGAAACATGAGAGAACAATAGTTTCTATAAAACAAATCCACCACCGTGCTCTAAAAGATATAAGTGAAGCATTAGAGCAAAAACTATATAACTCAAAAGATATAAGTGAAGCACATAGAGTAATCTAATAATTTCCGAATCATGTGTGTCTCTCTCAAAAGGTGTGTACAGCAAAGATGATTGTGGTGAACTAAAAAGCAAAGACTCAAATCATACAAGACGCTCCAAGCAAAACGCTTATCATGTGGTGAATAAAAATATAGCTCCAAGTAAAGTTACCTATGGAATTAGACGAAAGAGGGGATGCCTTCTGGGGCATCCCCAAGCTTTAGCTTCTTGGTGTCCTTAGATTATCTTGGGGGTGCCATGGGCATCCCCAAGATTAGGCTCTTGCCACTCCTTATTCCATAATCCATCAAATCTTTCTCCAAAACTTGAAAACTTCACAACACAAAACTCAGCAAAAAATCTCGTGAGCTCCGTTAGCGAAAGAAAACAAAAGACCACTTCAAGGTATTGTAATGAACTCATTCTTTATTTATATTGGTGTTAAACCTAATGTATTCCAACTTCTCTATGGTTTATAAACTCTTTTACTATCCATAGATTCATCAAAATAAGCAAACAACACACGAAAAACAGAATCTGTCAAAAACAGAACAGTCTGTAGTAACCTGTAACTAACGCAAACTTCTGGAACTCCAAAAAATCAGCCCAAATAGGATGACCTAGAGAATTTGTTTATTTATCATCAGCAATTGGAATCAATATTTTATGACGTTCTGGTGATTTTTAACAATTATTTTCGTGAACAGAAAGTTTCTGCAATTTTCAGCAAGATCAAATAACTATCATCCAAGAAGATCCTATAGGTTAAACTTGGCACAAACACTAATTAAAACATAAAAACAAATCTAACCATAGGCTAGATCAAATATTTATTCCTAAACATAAGCAAAAAAGCAAAAACTAAAAATAAAATTGGGTTGCCTCCCAACAAGCGCTATCGTTTAACGCCCCTAGCTAGACATTGATAATTTTAATGATGCTCGCATAAAAGACAAGAATTGAAGAGATCATCATGAAACACATGACAAACACATCTAAGTATAAAATACTTCCTATGCATAGGAATCTTATAGAGAAACAAATTATCATAGCAAGCAAAAACTAGCATATGCAAGGGAGCGGAAAGAAACAATAGCAATCTCAACATAACGAGAGGTAATTTAGCAACATGAAATTTTCTACAACCATATTTTCCTATCTCATAATAATTACATGTAGGATCATAAGAAAATTCAACAATATAGCTATAACATAGCATATTCTCAACACGATCCACATGCATGCAAAGTTGACACTCTTCCAAGATAGTGGGATTAATATTAACTAAAGTCATGACCTCTCCAAACCCACTTTTATCAAAAAAATCATAAGATTGAACATTTTCCAAATATGTGGTATCTAAAGTTGACACTCTTCCAAACCCACTTTCAATATTATTGCAAACATTATTATCAATCTCATATTCATCATGGGGGGTAGGTAAATTTTCAAGATCGTAAGAAGAATCACCCCAATAATGATCATTGCAACAAGTAGGGGACATAGTAAAACTAGCATCCCCAAGCTTAGATTTTTGCATATTATTGCAATCATGCTTTTTATTCAAAGATCTATCGTGAATCGCTTCATAAGGTGCTTCATCACAATTTTTAGATTCACGAATTTCAAGCAAAACCTCATAAAGATAATCTAGTGCACTCAACTCACTAGCAATAGGTTCATCATAATTGGATATCTTAAAGAGATTAGCAAGTGGATGAGGATCCATAAACTCTTACCAAGCGAAGATGCAAGCAAAAAGATGGCACATGGTAACACAAGATTGAACGGAGGAAGGGCGAATAAAACGGCAAGGGTGAAGTGGGGGACAGGAAAACGAGAGGCAAATGGCAAATAATGTAATGCGGGAGATAAGGGTTTGTGATGGGTACTTGGTATGTTGACTTTTGCATAGACTCCCGGGCAACGGCGCCAGAAATGGCTCGTTGTCGGGAGTCCAAATCTTGACTTGACCTTGCGTAAGCCTCCCCGACAACGGCGCCAGAAATCCTTCTTGCTACCACTTGAGCACTGCGTTGGTTTTTCCTTGAAGACGAAAGGGTGATGCAGCAAAGTAGCGTAAGTATTTCCCTCAGTTTTTGAGAACCAAGGTATCAATCCAGTAGGAGGCTACGTGCGAGTCCCTCGCACCTACACAAACAAATAAATCCTTGCAACCAACGTGATAAGGGGTTGTCAATCCCTACACGGTCACTTACGAGAGTGAGATCTGATAGATATAATAAGATAATATTTTTGGTATTTTTGTGATAAAGATGCAAAGTAAAGTAAACAAAATAAAAGGCAACGGAAATAGCTAGGTGTTGGAAGATCAATATGATGGAAGATAGACCCGGGGGCCATAGGTTTCACTAGTGGCTTCTCTCAAGAGCATAAATATTTTACGGTGGGTGAACAAATTACTGTTGAGCAATTGTGAATCGAGCATAGTTATGAGAACATCTAGGTATGATCATGTATATAGGCATCACGTCCGAGACAAGTAGACCGACTCACCTGCATCTACTACTATTACTCCACACATCGACCACTATCCGGATGCATCTAGAGTATTAAGTTCATAAGAACAGAGTAACGCTTAAGCAAGATGACATGATGTAGAGGGATAAATTCATGCAATATGATAAAAACCCCATCTTGTTATCCTGGATGGCAACAATACTATACGTGCCTTGCTGCCCCTCATCACACCGGGAAAGGACACCACAAGATTGAACCCAAAGCTAAGCACTACTCCCATTGCAAGAAAGATCAATCTAGTAGGCCAAACCAAACTGATAGTTCGAAGAGACTTGCAAAGATAACCAATCATACATAAAAGAATTCAGAAGATTCAAATATGGTTCATAGATAAACTTGATCATAAACCCACAATTCATCGGTCTCAACAAACACACCGCAAAAGAAGATTACATCGAATAGATCTCCACAAGAGAGGGTGAGAACATTGTATTGAGATCCAAAAAGAGAGAAGAAGCCATCTAGCTAATAACTATGGACCCAAAGGTCTGAGTTAAACTACTCACACTTCATCAGAGAGGCTATGGTGTTGATGTAGAAGCCCTCCATGATCGATGCCCCCTCCGGCGGAGCTCTGGAACAGGCCCCAAGATGGGATCTCGTGGGTACAGAAGGTTGCAGCGGTGGAATTAGGTTTTTGGCTCCGTATATGATCGTTTGAGGGTACGTAGGTATACATAGGAGGAAGGAGTACGTCGGTGGAGCAACATGGGGCCCACGAGGGTGGAGGGCGCGCCCAGGGGGTAGGCGCGCCCAGGGGGTAGGCGCGCCCCCTACCTCGTGGCTTCCTGCTTGATTTCTTGACGTAGGGTCCAAGTCCTCTGGATCATGTTTGTTCCAAAAATCATGTTCCCGAAGGTTTCATTCTGTTTGGACTCCATCTGCTATTCTTTTTTCTGTGAAACTCTAAAATAGGCAAAAAACATCAATTCTAGGCTGGGCCTCCAGTTAATAGGTTAGTCCCAAAATAATATAAAAGTGAATAATAAAGCCCAATAATGTCCAAAACAGAAGATAATATAGCATGGAGCAATCAAAAATTATAGATACGTTGGAGACGTATCATGCTACGAGATGCGAGAGCATGATACCCGATGCCTCAGAAGCTCTTGCTCGCGCTCCTGGTGGCCTCGCGCAAGCTGCGCCACTACTTCCAGGGTCACCCCATCAAAGTCGTCTCGGCTTTCCCGCTGGAGAGGGTGCTCAGGAGTCCCAACGCTGCTGGACGGGTTGCTGAATGGAACATCGAGCTGCAAGCATTCTACTTGGAGTTCAGCACGACCAGGGTCATCAAGGGGGCCGCGCTCGCAGATTTTGTGGCAGAATGGACCGACGCCCCGGAGACCAACGCAGGCGAGAGCCAATCCCTCTCACTAGGGACTCTCAGCTCCTCGTCAACTTCTCCAACAAGGTTTAGGAGCCAAGGGACGAGCATATGTACGCGTCCCTCACGGAGGTACGCAAAATGGAGAAGCAGTTCCTGGGTCTATAGTTGCAGCATGTGCCCCACGGCACAAACAAGGAGGCCAACGAGATCGCCAAGAGGGCATCAAAGCGTCAGCCCCAGGAGCCAGGAGTCTTCGAGGAGCGTCTCTTCAAGCCCTCAGCAGCCCCACCAACTGCTAAACCTGCACCACCTCGGGAGAAGCTTCCCTCGCCACCAACCTCGGGAGCCCCCGCCTGCGGCCCGACCTCGGGAGCACGTCTGCTCCTGGCGCTTGAGCCTCAGGAGGGGTGCTGGACCAGGGAATTCAAGGAATACCTAACGCAAGGGACGCTGCCAGAGGAGGAGGAGGAGGACGCGGAGCGTGTGGCCCGGCAGGCCACGGCATACTGCATCCAGGACGGTGAGTGTCACAGCCCCAGATCAGCCTTGCTTGACTTTGCCTGCTCATCATGTCATCATGTTTAAATTCCTAAGAAATTTGAAATGGGGATTGTTGAAACCCTAGCACCAAATGAAATTCAACTAGGTTCAATAAAAATATTTTCAATGACCCGTAATGCCTTTTTGAAATGTTCATGATTTACATTAAAGGTGAAAACCTCTTCCAAAAATGATGAATATATTTATAGGCCATTCTGGATTTTTGAATTAAATCTTATTGTATTTGACTTTGGGCATTTAAATACTATAAATAATTTAAATGTTCAAGGAACTATTTTTTGGGCCACTGAAATAATCCAGCAAGTGTCCATGAATATTTTCAGGATTTTAGGAAATGCCTTGATATTTTTCCTAAGCTCAAAACAGAGGCAAATAATTAGAAAACAAAAACAAAATAGGAAGCAGTTTGAAAGAGAGAGAAGGATTACCTGGCGCTCACCTGGCAGCCCATCTGGCCGGCCCAGCCCACCAAAGGTGGAGGTCTTCTTCCTCCTGCCCGGTCGGATGCAGTAGCGTGCCCGACGCATGCACGGCCACCGCACGCCACCTCCTGCTTGCCGCTTTCCCCTCGTCGCCCTGGACCTCCCTCACGACGCCACGCAGACCCCTCGACCGCTCCCCTCTCTCCCCGCCTCGCCTCTCTCGCTCCCTCTCCCGAAGCCGAGCGAGCCCGTCGCCGCCGCTTGCTGCCACCACGGCCACAGCTACCCCCTTGCCCCTCTCATTGCCCACGAGCTCCGCATAGTCTTCCTCGTCATCTCCACCGAGCCAAGCCAGCCAGACGCTCCATAGCATCGCTATCGCCACCATCTTCAACCTCGGAGCCGGTCACCGCCGACGTCGATTCGCCGTCGCCAAGCCGTCCCCGAGCAAGCCGAGCCCCTCTTCGTGATCGCTGTGAGCTCCGCCACCGTTTCCCCCTCTTCCCCGCTTCGTTTGATCGCCGTAGTCGTCGCCCCCTTTATGACCAAAACGCGCCGCCGCCTGAGCTCAACGTCGGCGTAGCTCCGGTGACCATTTGGTCACCCTGGCGTGCCTAACTTGCTCCCCGCATCGCGTAGCGCTCCGCTAGCCCTTCACCTTGCTCATTTGCACACTGTAGCACTAACTCGCACCAACCCCGAACTCCGGCAGCCACCACGGGCTCCACCCCGGCGAACTCCGGCCACCCCCGCACCTCCCGTTGGTCTCCCTAGATGCGCACGGGCATGGGCTACCTCCTGGTGCTCTTCGCGCGTTCAATCGCAGTCCATAGCGCCACTCCGGCGAGCCACCGCCGCCCTGGGTCATCGCCATCGTCTAACCGCCGGCGTGCTGACGTGGCACACTTAATTAGTGCTAATGACCCTCTAATCAACCCCTTAAGCCACTGCCACGTGAGCCCATGCGCCTGTCTAGGTTAGATTAATTTTCTTGTTTAGTTTAGATTAACCCAGTGGGACCCACGCATCAGCTTGACCGCGCTGACATGGCGGTTGACTGGCCCCACATGTCATGTTGACTTTGCTGACGTGGGCGTTGACCGGACCCACCTGTCTTTGACACTAACATTGACCAGCCACTGCTGGACCCCACTGGTCAGGTTTGACCTGGACCCGCCTGTTGACCTGCTGAGATCAGCATGACCTAATGCTGACGCAGTAAGTATTTTCTACAATTAAAACAAATTAGAAAAGGTTTATAAATTTCAGAAAATGCTCTAAACTTTTAAAAATCATAGAACTTAATCCGTAGCTCCAAATCAAACAAATTATATATGAAAAATTATCAAAAAAATTCAAGGAATCCATCTGTATCATTTTCATGCATGTTTGAACAATGATTGTCCTCTATTTTGGACAAAACAAATAAAGGGCATTTAAATAATCATATATGGAGTTGGAATTTGAATCATGTATTCAAACCAACTTCATTTAAATCATAGCTAGATGCATTAGCTCAAATCACAACATATTGCCATGTCATGATCATGCATCATATTGTGGCATTGCGTTGATTGTGTCCTTTCTCAGTTGCCGATGTTTGCCCCCTCCCGGTAGACGTGGTTCCGACGATGAGTTCGATGACACCGATGAAGAGCTATATATCTGCAGGAGTGCCAGGCAAGCAAAACCCCCTTGTTCATTCCGATACAATCCCACTCTCTCGCTCCTGCTCTCTTTTACTTCGTTAGGACAACAACGATTAAATACATTACTTGCCATGTAGCTGAACCCCTTTATCCTCTGCATGACCTGTCATTCCACAGTAAATAGATGAAACCCACTAGCATGAGTAGGAGTTGTTTGAGCCCTGTTGTGCCTACTCATTCATGCTTGTTTGCCATGCCCGCTACTTCTTAGAATTGAGTCAGGTCTGATTCATCGAGGATGAATCAGAGGTGTGTGAACATGTCCTACTGTGTGTGAGCTAAGTGTGTGAACACGATTTGGTAAAGGTAGCGGTGAGAGGCCATGTAGGAGTACATGGTGGGTTCTCTCATTGCAGCCGTCCTCAGGAACTGAGTTCTGTGTTTGTGATCCATTGAACAGTTACTACCACGCATTGGGCCCGAAACAATGGACCCTCTCGGCTTCTTAACCACCCTTGTTCTCTGTCCAGGAGTTGCAACTAGTTTCTGGTGTTTGTAGGATATGTGTTGGAGGCCGTGCGTAGCGCTGACCCTAGGGGTGGGCTATGATGCGGTAGATACACCGTGGCACGGTGTACCGAATGCCCGTTTGGTATCTCGGGAACCCTGCACACATCGTTCGGGGCCGTATGTGGAAACCTCGGCCGGACTCCCTGCGGATGGAACCTGAATAGGCGATAAACCTGGACTAGAGACTTGAGTGTTTAGGTAGGCTGTGGACTCCCCGCTTGAAGGTTGCCGAGTACATGTCGTGTAAACGGCGGTAAGTGGTGAGAGCGTGTGTGAAGAAGTACACCCCTGCAGAGTTAACATCATCTATTCGATAGCCGTGTCCGCGGTAAAGGACTTCTGGGTTGCCTATAACAGTTCATAGACAAGTGAAAGTGGATACTCTAAAATACGCAAGATAAGCGTGAGTGCTATGGATGGCGTTCTCGTAGGAAGGCGGGATCGAATCCATAGTGGTGTATTGATATGGTGAATATGTGGACTCGTGTGCGCCACCTCAAAAGAGTTACTTGCAGTCGTAGTTTAGGATAGCCACCGAGTCAAAGCTGGCTTGCGGTCAAACTCCACCAACCCCTTTGTTGATAATGATGCATATGTAGTTAGTTACGATGTAAGTCTTGCTGAGTACATTTGTACTCACGTTTGCTTATTTATTGCAGAGAGACGTCAGTCTCGCTAATAGTACCGCGTGGACTTCGACGTTTAGCTTGTTACCTCAGCTACGATCTTGTGCCCTCGGCAGGATCTGGTAGATAGTCAGGCTTCTCAGCCTTTTTCATTTGTAGATGTCCGTACTCAGACATGTTAAACTTCCGCTTGTGTTTTGACTTGTATGCTCACGAGTGTTGGGTCATGAGACCCATGTTTGTAATATCTCGCTCCTGGAGCCTAATGAATAAATACTTTGAGTCGTAGAGTTATGTTGTGATGCCATGTTGTATTTACACATATTGAGCATATTGTGTGTATGTTTGAAATGCTTGGTATGTGTGGGATCCGACAATCTAGTTGTTTATCTTTGGCAGCCTCTCTTATGGGGAAATGTAGTCTAGTGCTTCCTTGAGCCATAGTAGACCGCTTCAGACCGGTTCACCGGAGTCTTGCTAGCCCAGCACTACTGCTCAGGACACTTGACTAGCCGGCATGTGTGTCACTTCGTTCTCGTGTCTGCATCCCTTGAAATGTCACGCGGTGACATCCGAGTCCTGCCTAGCCTGCTATAGCCCGGGTTCCCGAGTCCTGTTAGCCCAGTGCTACAGCCCGGATTCACACGTCTTGACCGACATGCTCGATGTGGTTCATGTATGCCTGTCCCCATGGGTTAGTGCCACTTTGGGTTCACGACTAGCCATGTCGGCCCGGGTTCTCTGTCATATGGATGCTAGCGACACTATCATATACGTGAGCTAAAAGGCGCAAACGGTCCCGGGCCATGGTAAGGCGACACCGTGGGAATACTGTGCGTGAGGCCGCAAAGTGATATGAGGTGTTACCGGCTAGATCGATGTGACTTGGAATAGGGGTCTGACAGCGTTGGTATCGAGCTTTGTTGCTGTAGGATTACCAAGCCAAACCGGTCGAAGTTGTGTCTAGAAATGCTTTAGTTATGTAAGGGAATTGATTGGGGAAGGGAACATAAGGCTCTTTTTACTCCTTATACCTCATGGCCTTCTGATCTGAGTCATCCTCTTCTCATCTACGGGGATTAAGAACTAGGCTTCTCATCTATCTATTAGGATGACGTGTTACTAATCCATAGACTTTTAAGATTGTTGGTTTTTCGCCCCACTTCAGTTTCTACTACTTCCGTATGTTCATAGTTGGTCTCGGAACCTTGATATTGTGCTTCCGAGTGGTTATGCCACCATCTTTGCAGGATGTCTCAAATCATTTTGAGCATTTACAGCCGTTATGTTGTCCGAGTCATCCCAGGTTTCTAATACAATCTGAAGCATTTGCAAAATCCCTTCCTCCCATTTTGATGTCCCTTTGGGCCAGATTAATCACACAAATTAGTGTGTTCAGGTACTCCGCTGCCTCGGCATATATGTTGGAGCTAATATTATGAACCTAGGTGTTTTAGGGAGTCATCTAGTAATCCAGCCATGTTTTGTGTTTCCGGTGTGATAATTCTGGCCATCAATCTCGAAAGCATCCCGTGATGCAATTTAGTTAGTAGGTATACTATTCATGGGTTCTTGAACCCGAGATTCACCCTATTTACCTCATGTTGATAGTGTTTGCTAGTTCCTTTAGGATATTAGTAACCTTGCAATAGTCCTCGAGGTCCGTGGTATTTCCTTCTTCCGAATACCATGAACTGCTTATGGCAGAAGTTCTTTTGAGCCAAAAGATCACAACCAGGGTGCTCTTGAGGAGTACTCCATTCTATATTGTGACTCTGCTAGTTCTACCCTTTCCGCATGGGTTATCCGGAAGAAATGTTGAGCTTCGCTCGACATACTAATCTATGCATCCACAACTCAGAAAGTTATATGTTCCTTGAGTTGACCCTCCTCAGCTATATTCTGACCCTAGTCTATCAATTGATAGTCAGGAATAGTTGTGCATTCGTGTTCATCAATGCCTATTATTCTTGTGGTCCATCAAGCCATTCTACTCCAGAATGACTAGGAGAAACAAACTCCAGTACCTCATCCATATCTAGAATTGGGTCAAAGTAGTTGTAATTCGCAGATCAAAATGCCAATCCAGCTTTTGATTCTGTTCTACCCTAAAGTATTACCGTCTTATGTCAAGAATGTCATGAGAATTGCACAACCTCTTATGAATTCTTGATACAGTGGTACTCTCGACATCATTTTTCATTCCTCGGTCTCGTGTTGTTGTAACCGGAATGCCGACAAGTGAACTGTGAGGTGTGAAATCGATACTCCTAGCAATCCCGTTGCTTGGTAGTAAATGGACAATATTCTCATTCTTAAGCGTGTTGGTTCTTTGAATCATCACCCTAAGGTTGATCGTGCCACCTAGTCCATTTTCCTGGTGCACACTTCGATTGATGAGTTAGGATCTTGTCAAGGCCTCGCTCATTTGATCATATCGTCTTGCCCTGAAAAGCAAGATTGCTCTCGATCTTAGTAACATACCGGTGGTTCGTGATATTCTGAATATCTCCTCGGAAGTATCACCAGGCCGTCACCTGACCGCTATGTTGAGTTCGTGACCAAGTTGGTTTCCTTGTAAACCACCCATTCTCCAAGAATCTGTGTTGGATACCCCGAGCCGCTTGGTTGAGCTAAACAACAACTTGGAGAGTTGGAAGATAAAAGCTTGCCGACTTAGTTCATCACCAAGGGATATCCTTGAGGGTGCGTGTGTGTTGAAGAAAGATGATATCTCCATCGGTTGGTCCTCGTGATCAGTTGTTGGATCTATTGCCTTGTCAAAACTTTGACTTGAGTATGGGCTATTGTCAAGTCAAATCAGAACCAACAATGTTCATAATGTTGTCTTACTCGTGGTTGATCCCTCGAGCATACACCATTACATCTTTTGGTCTGACCAATGCTATCACCGTGTTCACATGATGGTGGAAGTTCAGTGATATGGAAATTCCGATGAGCTGTTGTTGAGCCCATCAGTAGCATTTTGTCTCCCCCATGATTCATGTTGAACATCAACCTAGCGTTGGAAACTTCGTAAGCAATGTCTTCGTGTGCCGTTCATGAAGCCTATGCTTGGATGGAAGAAGTGACTTCCTCGAATTCATGTGCTTTAGGTGTAAGTTGCCGCCATGAATTTGAGAAAGGTTTGTTCTGTTTCCTTTGGAATCATCCCAAATCAGTCATGCATACGTGCGAAGTATTCTGTAGTCTGGAGACTTGCAACCTTCATCCTATATGTATCCCTAGCACACCAAGCCACTGATTGACTTGCTCAAGGAAAAGAAGTCTATGCTTGGGATCTAATCCATGGACTTGCGTAAAGACTTCGATATCCTCGTTGATGGAGCCCCACCTGAACTCGGTAGTATTTTATGATAAGACTACTATGTGGTCATTCTTGTCTTGGACAACATGTTCACATGTGTGTAGCAGAACCAGCTCATGTTTTGGAGCTTGCTATCGTAGTTCATATCCCGAGAATGTCGCAACGTTATCTCATCGATTTGTGTTGCAACTTTTCTTCTCAGACATGTGAATCTAAAGTATCCTGTTTCTAACCAGATCCGAATCTCAGGCAGATATGATGGTTGGAACATTCCCAACATTTGCATTTTGTTCCCAGCTTGCATTCCATCGTGCCAGTTTCCCATGGGCTGCCCTTCTCGCTTGTCTTGTCTAGGATCATCTTCAAAGCGGTCCTACCATGGGTCCCATCCATTTCGATGATAGGCAAAATCATCCATTGTGTTGTCTTCAACAAGGTAGTCCACATCATCCATTCTAGTCTGAGTATGTCATTCTTTCGAACTCCTTCAAATGATCGATTGTGATTGCCTTAGGCTGGTATAAAGAGTCTCAATGATCTATGGATCAAAAGTAATTCTTTTTTCCACTTAAGGGAACAGTCCAACGAGTCACTTTTCTCGAGGTGCCCCATTACGGGATCATGGGAAATATTTCCTCACCACCATGGCACCGTCCACCATCTTTCTAAGCGTGGAATTGTTGCCCACCAATCAAACCCCGTCGTTTGTTCTTCCATCCCTCTCGATGTGTTTTGTGTCTCAACTCGAGATGTTTCAACATCTCATTCCACGAGTTGATCTTGAGTGCTCGATCTTCGAGGAGATCGTTTCCTATAGAGTATTCTTTTTGTCGCCATCGTGCTGGATGAAGATATCGAAAGCAAGGACGTCAAGTTCAATTGGAGCAATGAACCAACATCTTTGGGAAGGGCAATTGGATCGACAAGTTCGTGTTAGCTAGTGTCCCCTCTATCTTCTTACCTCACGTCTTGAATCTCGGGACGAGATTCTTGTTTAGTGGGTGAGCTGTCACAGCCCCAGATCAGCCTTGCTTGACTTTGCTGCTCATCATGTCATCATGTTTAAATTCCTAAGAAATTTGAAATGGGGATTTTTGAAACCCTAGCACCAAATGAAATTCAACTAGGTTCAATAAAAATATTTTCAATGACCCATAATGCCTTTTGGAAATGTTCATGATTTCTGTTAAAGGTGAAAACCTCTTGCAAAAATGATGAATATATTTATAGGCCATTCTGGATTTTTGAATTAAATCTTATTGTATTTTACTTTGGGCATTTAAATACTATAAATAATTTAAATGTTCAAATAATGTTGGAACTATTTTTGGGCCCTTTGAAATAATCCGACAAGTGCCCATGAATATTTTCAGGATTTTAGGAAATGCCTTGGTATTTTTCCTAAGCTCAAAACAGAGGCAAATAATTAGAAAATAAAAACAAAATAGGAAGCAGTTTGAAAGAGAGAGAAGGATTACCTGGCGCTCACCTGGCAGCCCATCTGCCGGCCCAGCCCACCGAGGCGGGGAGGTCTTCTTCCTCCCTTGATCGAATGCACAGCGTGTGCCGCAGCAGACGGCCACCGCACGCCACCTCCTGCTTGCCGCTTTCCCCTCGTCGCCCTGGACCTCCCTCGCGACGCCACGCAGACCCCTCGACCGCTCCCCTCTCTCCCTGCCTCGCCTCTCTCGCTCCCTCTCTCGAAGCCGAGCGAGCCCGTCGCCGCCGCTTGCTGCCACCACAGCCACAGCTACCCCCTCGCCCCTCTGTTGTGCCCACGAACTCCGCGTAGTCTTCCTCGTCATCACCTCGGGAGACGGTCACCGCCGACGTCGATTCGTCATCGCCAAGCCATCCCCGAGCAAGCCGAGCCCCTCTTCGTGATCGCTATGAGCTCCGCCACCGTTTCCCCCTCTTCCCCGCTTCGTTTGATCGCCGTAGCCGTCGCCCCCTTTATGACCGAACGCCGCCGCCTGAGCTCAACGTCGGCGTAGCTCCGGTGACCATTTGGTCACCCTGGCGTGCCTAACTTGCTCCCCGCATCGCGTAGCACTCCGCTAGCCCTTCACCTCGCTCGTTTGCACACCATAGCACTAACTCGCACCAACCCCGAACTCCGGCAGCCGCCACGGGCTCCACCCCGGCGAACTCCGGCCACCCCCGCACCTCCCGTTGGTCTCCTTAGATGTGCACGGGCATGGGCTACCTACTGGTGCTCTTCGCGCATTCAACCGCAGCCCATAGTGCCACTCCGGCGAGCCGCCACCGCCCTGGGTCGCCGCCGTCGTCTAACCGCCGGCGTGCTGACGAGGCACACTTAGTTAGTGCTAATGACCCTCTAATCAACCCCTTAAGCCACTGCCATGTGGGCCCATGCGCCTGTCTAGGTTAGATTAATTTTCCTGTTTAGTCTAGATTAACCAAGTGGGACCCACGCGTCAGCTTGACCGCACTGACATGGCGGTTGACTGGCCCCACATGTCATGTTGACTTTGCTGACGTGGGCGTTGACCGGACACACCTGTCTTTGACACTAACCAACCCCAGCCACTGACTAGTGGACCCCCTTAGATCGAGTTTGACTGGACCCGCCTATTGACTGCGAGGTCGGCATGACCTAATCTTGACGCGATGAAAGTATTTTCTGGAATTAAAATAAATCAGAAAAGGTTTATAAATTTCAGAAAATGCTCTAAACTTCTAAAAATCATAGAACTTAATCCGTAGCTCCAAATCAAACAAATTATATATCAAAAATTATCAGAAAAATTCAAGGAATCCATCTTTATCATCTTCATGCATGGTTGAACAATGATTGTCCTCTGTTTTGGACAAAACAAATAAAGGGCATTTAAATAATCATATATGGAGTTGGAATTTGAATCATGTATTCAAACCAACTTCATTTAAATCATAGCTAGATGCATTAGCTCAAATCACAGCATATTGCCATGTCATGATCATGCATCATATTGTGGCATTGCATTGATTGTGTCGTTTCTCACTTGCTGGTGTTTACCGCCTCCCGATAGACGTGGTTCTGACGATGAGTTCGATGACACCGATAAAGAGCTATATATCTTCAGGAGTGCCAGGCAAGCAAAACCCCCTTGTTCATTCCGATACAATCCCACTCTCTCGCTCCTGCTCTCTTTTACTGCATTAGGACAACAATGATTCGTCTGTTACTTGCTGCGGTAGCTGAACACCTTTATCCTCTGCATGACCTGTCAGTCCACAGTAAATAGATGAAACCCACTAGCATGAGTAGGAGTTGTTTGAGCCCTGTTGTGCCTACTCATTCATGCTTGTTTGCCATGCACGCTTTCGCTTAGAGTTGAGTCGTGTCCGATTCATCGAGGATGAATCGAGGTGTGTGAACATGTCCTACTGTGTGTGAGCTAAGTGTGTGAACACGATTTGGTAAAGGTAGCGGTGAGAGGCCATGTAGGAGTACATGGTGGGTTGTCTCATTGCAGCCGTCCTCGAGGAACCGAAGTTACGTGTTTGTGATCCATGAAACAGTTACTACCACGCATTGGGCCCGAAACCAATGGACCCTCTCGGCTTCTTAACCACCCTTGTTCTCTGTCCGGGAGTTGCAACTAGTTTCTGGTGTTTGTAGGATATGTGTTGGAGGCCGTGTGTAGCGTTGACCCAAGGGGTGGACTATGATGCGGTAGATACACCGTGGCACGGTGTACTGAATGCCCGTTTGGTATCTGGGGAACCCTGCACACATCGTTCGGGGCCGTATGTGGAAACCTCGGCCGGACTCCCTGCGGATGGAACCTGAATAGGCGATAAACCTGGACTAGAGACTTGAGTGTTTAGGTAGGCCGTGGACTCCCCGCTTGAAGGTTGCCGAGTACATGTCGTGTAAACAGCGGTAAGTGGTGAGAGCATGTGTGAAGAAGTACACCCCTGCAGAGTTAACATCATCTATTCGATAGCCGTGTCCGCGGTAAAGGACTTCTGGGTTGCCTATAACAGTTCATAGACAAGTGAAAGTGGATACTCTAAAATACGCAAGATAAGCGTGAGTGCTACGGATGGCGTTCTCGTAGGAAGGCGGGATCGAATCCATAGTGGTGTATTGATATGGTGAATATGTGGACTCGTGTGCGCCACCTCAAAAGAGTTACTTGCAGTCGTAGTTTAGGATAGCTACCGAGTCAAAGCTGGCTTGCTGCAGTCAAACTCCACCAACCCCTTTGTTGATAATGATGCATATGTAGTTAGTTCTGATGTAAGTCTTGCTGAGTACATTTGTACTCACGTTTGCTTATTTATTGCAGAGAGACGTCAGTCTCGCTAATAGTACCGCGTGGACTTCGACGTTTAGCTTGTTACCTCAGCTACGATCTTGTGCCCTCGGCAGGATCTGGTAGATAGTCAGGCTTCTCAGCCTTTTTCATTTGTAGATGTCTGTACTCAGACATGTTAAGCTTCCGCTTGTGCTTTGACTTGTATGCTCTGAGTGTTGGGTCATGAGACCCATGTTTGTAATATCTCGCTCCCCGGAGCCTAATGAATAAATACTTTGAGTCGTAGAGTTATGTTGTGATGCCATGTTGTATTTACACATATTGAGCATATTGTGTGTATGTTTGAAATGCTTGGTATGTGTGGGATCCGACAATCTAGTTGTTTATCTTTGGCAGCCTCTCTTATGGGGAAATGTAGTCTAGTGCTTCCTTGAGCCATAGTAGTCTGCTACAGCCCGGTTCACCGGAGTCCTGCTAGCCCAGTACTACTGCTCAGGACACTTGACTGGCCAGCATGTGTTTCACTGTTCACTCGTGGTTCCCTTCGGGAAATGTCACGCGGTGACATCCGAGTCCTGCCTAGCTCTACAGCCCGGGTTCCCGGAGTCCTGTTAGCCCAGTGCTACAGCCCGGATTCACACGCTACTGACCGACATGCTCGATGTGATTCATGTATGCCTGTCCCCATGGGTTAGTGCCGCTTTGGGTTCACGACTAGCCATGTCGGCCCGGGTTCTCTGTCATATGGATGCTAGCGACACTATCATATACGTGAGCCAAAAGGCGCAAACGGTCCCGAGCCATGGTAAGGCGACACCCGTGGGAATACCGTGCGTGAGGCCGCAAAGTGATATGAGGTATTACAGGCTAGATAGATGTGACTTGGAACAGTGAGTTATACAGGAGACGCCCGAATGACGTTTCCTTGCGTTGCATCTCCAGGGAGCAGGGGAAAGAGCTGCTTGCCGACATACACGGCGGGGACTGCGGGCACCACTCGTCATCCTCGTCGGGAAGGCGTTTCGCAGCGGATTCTACTGGCCCACGACACTCAACGACGCGGCCGAGCTGGTGAAGTCCTGCGAGGCCAATCAATTCCATGCCAAGCAGATCCATCAGCCAGCTCAGGGCCTCCAGACTATCCCGCCCTCGTGGGCATTTGCGGTCTGGGGGCTTGATATCTTAGGCCCGTTCCCTCGAGCACCAGGGGGCTACCGCTACCTCTACGTCGCCATCGACAAATTCACCAAATGGACAGAAGTGGAAGCAGTCCGCACCATCCCAGCTGGGTCAGCGGTCAAGTTCATCAAGGGCCTTGTAAGCCGCTTTGGAGTCCCCAACCGCATCATCACCGACAACGGCTCACAATTCACTAGCAATCTCTTCAAAACATATTGTGCTAACCTTGGAACGCATATCTGCTATGCTTCCGTGGCACACCCCTGATAAGTCCATTTTGCATCAAGCTTTGATATCAATATTTATTGCATTATGGGTTGTTATTAGACATTATATCTCAATACTTATGGATATTCTCTCTTATTTTACAAGGTTTACCATGAAGAGGGGGAATGCCGGCAACTGGAATTCTGGCTGGAAAAGGAGCAAACGTTGGAAACTTATTCTGCACAACTCCAAAAGTCCTGAAACTCCACGAAACAATTTTTTGGATTTTATAAGAATTTATGAGCAAAAGAAATAGGCCAGGGGCCCACACCTGTCCAGTGATGAGGGCGCCTGTAGGGCGCGGCCCCTATCTCTGGGCCCCTGGTGGGCCTCGGCGTCCATCTTCTGCTATATTATCACTTTTACCTGGAAAAAATCGTGGGCAAGCTTACGGATGAAACTCCGCCACCACGAGGCGGAACCTTGGCGGAATCAATCTAGGGCTCTGGAGCTGTTCTGCCGGGGACACTTCCCTCCGGGAGGGGGAAATCATCACCAACGTCATCACCAACGATCCTCTCATCGAGAGGGGGTCATCTCCATCAACATATTCACTAGCACCATCTCCTCTCAAAACCCTAGTTCATCTCTTGTATCCAATCTTGTATCAAAACCACAAATTGGTACCTGTGGGTTGCTAGTAGTGTTGATTACTCCTTGTAGTTGATGCTAGTTGGTTTACTTGGTGGAAGATCATATGTTCAGATCCTTTATGCATATTATTACTCCTCTGATTATGAACATGAATATGCTTTGTGAGTAGTTACGTTTGTTCCTGAGGACATGGGTGAAGTCTTGCTATTAGTAGTCATGTGGTATTCGTTCAATATTTTGATGAGATGTATGTTGTCTTTCCTCTAGTGGTGTTATGTGAACGTCGACTACATGACACTTCACCATTATTTGGGCCTAGAGGAAGGCATAGGGAAGTAATGAGTAGATGATGGGTTGCTAGAGTGATGAAGCTTAAACCCTAGTTTATGCGTTGCTTCGTTAGGGGCTGATATGGACCCATATGTTTAATGATGTGGTTAGGTTTACCTTAATACTCCTTTTTGTAGTTGCGGATGCTTGCAATAGGGGTTAATCATAAGTGGGATGCTTGTCCAAGTTAGGACAGTACCCAAGTACCGTCCACCCACATATCAAATTATCAAAGTACCAAACGAATCTTATGAGCGTGATGAAAACTAGCTTGACGATAATTCCCAATGTGTCCTCGGAGCTCCTTCTTCATTATTAGAATTTTTCCAGGCTTATCCTTTGCTACATAAAGGATTGGGCCACCTTGCTGCACTTTATTTACTTTTTGCTCGTTATTATTTATCTTATCACAAAACTATCTATCACCTACTATTTCAGTGCTTGCGGAGAAAACCTTACTGAAAATCGCTTATCATTTCCTTCTGCTCCTCGTTGGGTTCGACACTCTTACTTATCGAAAGGACTACGTTAGATCCCCTATACTTGTGGGTCATCAAGACTCTTTTCTGGCGCCATTGCCGGGGAGTGTAGCGCTTTTGGTGAGTGGAACCTGGTAAGGAAACATTTATATAGTGTGTTGAAATTTTCTGTCACTTGTCAATATGGAAACTAATCCTTTGAGGGGCCTGTTTGGGGTATCTTCGCCCCAACCATAAGAGAAAAGAGATGCTCCTCAACCTACTGAAATTTATGAAAATATTCACTTTGAGATTCCTTCGGGTATGATAGAAAAATTGCTAGCTAATCCTTTTGCAGGAGATGGAACATTGCATCCCGACTTACACGTTATCTTTGTGGATGAAGTTTGTGGATTATTTTAGCTTGCAGGTATTCCCAATGATGTTGTTAAAAGGAAGGTCTTCCCTTTATCTTTGAAGGGAGATGCATTGACATGGTATAGTCTATGTGATGATTCGGGATCTTAGAATTATAAGCGATTAAAGTTGGAATTTCACCAGAAGTTCTACCCTATGCATCTTGTTCATCGTGATCGTAATTACATATATAATTTCTGGCCTCGCGAAGGAGAAAGCATCGCTCAAGCTTGGGGGAGGCTTAATTCAATGTTATATTCATGCCCCAATCATGAGCTCTCTCGGGAAATAATTATTCAAAAAATTATGCTCGGTTTTCTCTTGATAATCGCAACCTCCTCGATACTTCATGTGCTGGTTCTTATATGCTGAAGACTATTGATTTCAAATGGGACTTATTGGAAAGAATTAAACGCAACTCTGAAGATTGGGGTTCCGACGATGGTAAGGAGTCGATATGACACCTAAGTTCGATTGTGTTAAATCTTTTATGGATACCGATGCTTTTCGTGGATTTAGCGCTAAGTATGGACTTGACTCTGAGATAGTAGCCACTTTTTGTGAATATTTTGCTACTCACGTTGATCTCCGTAAAGAGCAGTGGTTTAAATATAATCCTCCTGTTGAAGTGAAAGTAGTTGCACCTATTACAGTCGAAGAAAAGACTATTACCTATAGTGATCCTATTGTTCCTACTGCTTATGTTGAAATACCTCCTTTTCCTGTTAGGATAAAAGATCATGCTAAAGCTTCGACTGTTGTTTGTAAGAGTAATACTAGGACTTATACACCTCCTGAGCAAATTAATGTTGAACCTAGTATTTCTATGGTTAAAGATCTCTTGGATGAGGACTTAGATGGGCATGTTATTTCTTTCTTGGGTGAGACTGCTAATATTGCTAGACCCGATACTAAGACACGTAGACCTGTCGTAGGCATGCATGTTATTTCTGTTAAAATAGGGGGTCATTGTTATCATGGCTTATGTGATATGGGTGCTAGTGCTAGTGCAATACCTTATGATCTTTATAAAAAAATTATGCACAATACTGCACCTGTTGAATTAGAAGACATTGATGTTACTATTAAGCTTGCTAATAGGGACACCATTAAACCTATTGGGATTGTTAGAGATGTTGAAGTCTTGTGTGGGAAGATTAAATACCCTGCTGATTTTCTTGTTCTTGCTTCCCCACAAGATGATTTTTGTCCCATTATTTTTGGTAGACCTTTCTTGAATACTGCTAGTGCTAAGATTAATTGTAAAAGGAAGGTAGTCACTGTTGGCATAGATGGTATGTCTCATGAGTTCAATTTTGCTAAGTCTAGTAGACAACCTCATGAAAGGGAACCACCTAGTAAGGATGAGATTATTGGTCTTGCTTCCATTGCTGTTCCTCCAACTGATCCATTAGAACAATATTTGCTAGACCATGAAAACGATATGTTTATGAAGGAAAGGGAAGAAATAGATGAAGTGTTCCTTAAACAAGAACCTATCTTTGAAACATAACCTTCCGTTGAATTTCTTGGGGATCCCCTCCACCTAAGGGTGATCCGTGTTTGAACTCAAACCTTTACCTGATAATCTTAAGTATGCTTATCTTGATGAAAAAGAAATATATCCTGTTATTATTAGTGCTAACCTTTCAGAGAAAGAAGAAGAAAGATTATTGAAAACTCCGAAGAAGCACCGAGCTGCTCTTGGATATACTCTGGCGATCTTAAGGGCATTAGTCCCACATTATGTCAACACAAAATTTCAAAGGAGAAAGATGCCAAACCAGTTAGAGATCCTCAAAGACGATTAAATCCCAAAATGAAGGAAGTGGTAAGAAAGGAGATTCTAAAGCTCCTTGAGGCAGGTATTATTTATCCGTTGCTGATAGTGAATGGGTAAGCCCTGTCCATTGTGTCCCTAAAAAGGGAGGTATTACCGTTGTTCCTAATGATAAAGATGAATTGATCCCGCAAAGAATTATTACAGGTTATAGGATGGTAATTGATTTTCGTAAGTTAAATAAAGCTACTAAGAAAGATCATTACCCTTTACCTTTTATTGATCAAATGCTAGAAAGGCTATCCAAACACACACATTTTTGCTTTCTAGATGGTTATTTTGGCTTCTCTCAAATACTTTTGTCAGCAAAGGATCAATCTAAAACTACTTTTACTTGCCCTTTTGGTACTTTTGCTTATAGACGTATGCCTTTTAGTTTATGTAATGCACCTGCTACCTTTCAAAGATGCATGATGGCTATATTCTCTGATTTTTGTGAAAAGATTTGTGAGGTATTCATGGATGACTTCTCCGTCTATGGATCCTCTTTTGATGATTGTTTGAGCAACCTTGATCGAGTTTTGCAGAGATGCGAAGACACTAGTCTCGTCTTGAATTGGGAAAAGTGTCACTTTATGGTTAATGAAGGCATTGTCTTGGGGCACAAGATCACCGAGAGAGGTATTGAAATTGATAAGGCCAAAGTTGATGCTATTGAAAAGATGCCATGTCCCAAGGACATAAAAGGTATAAGAAGTTTCCTTGGTCATGCCGGCTTTTATAGGAGGTTCATTAAGGACTTCTCTAAAATCTCTAGGCCTCTGACTAATTTATTGCAAAAACATATTCCTTTTGTCTTTGATGATGATTGTTTGGAAGCATTTGAAACACTTAAGAAAGGCTTGATCACTGCACCTATTGTTCAGCCACCTGATTGGAATTTACCTTTTGAAATTATGTGCGATGCTAGTGATTATGCTGTAGGTGTTGTTTTAGGGTAAAGAGTCAATAAGAAATTGAATGTTATCCAGTATGCTAGTAAGACTCTTGATACTTCCCAGAGAAATTATGCTACTAGTGAAAAAGAGTTCTTAGCAGTTGTGTTTGCATGTGATAAGTTTAGACCTTATATTGTTGATTCCAAAGTTACTATTCACAGTGAGCATGCTGCTATTAAATATCTTATGGAAAATAAAGATGCTAAGCCTAGACTCATTAGATGGGTCCTCTTGCTCCAAGAATTTGATTTGCATATTATTGAAAGAAAGGGAGCTGAGAACCCCGTTGTAGACAACTTGTCTAGGTTAGAGAATGTTCTTGATGACCCACTGCCTATTAACGATAGTTTTCCTGATGAACAATTAGCGGTTGTCAATGCTTCTCGTGTTGCTCCTTGGTATGCTGATTATGCTAATTACATTGTTGCTAAATATTTACCGCCTAGTTTCACATACCGGCAAAAGAAAAAGTTCTTTTATGATTTAAGACATTACTTCGGGATGATCCACACCTTTATAAAGAAGGAGTAGATGGTATTATTAGGCGTCGTGCCTGAGCATGAACAGGAACAAATCCTACGAATCGTCACTTTGAATCCTATGGAGGACACCACGCTGGAGATAGAACTGCACACAAGGTACTACAATCTGGTTTTTATTGGCCTACTCTTTTCAAGGATGCTCGTAAGTTTGTCTTATCTTGTGATGAATGTCAAAGAATAGGTAACATTAGTAGACGCCAAGAAATGCCTATGAATTATTCCCTTGTTATTGAATCGTTCGATGTTTGGGGCTTTGATTATATGGGACCTTTTCCTGCCTCCAATGGTTATACACATATTCTAGTTGTTGTTGATTACGTTACTAAGTGGGTAGAAGCTATTCCAACTAGTAGTGCTGATCATAACACTTCTATTAAAATGCTTAAAGAAGTTATTTTTCCGAGGTTTGGAGTCCCTAGATATCTTATGACTGATGGTGGTTCACACTGTATTCATGGTGCTTTTACGTAAGATGCTTGCTAAGTATGTCAATCATAGAATCGCATCTCCTTATCACCCGCAGTCTAGTGGTCAAGTAGAGTTGAGCAATAGAGAGCTCAAATTAATTTTGCAAAAGACTGTGAATAGATCTAGAAAGAATTGGTCCAGAAAACTTGATGATGCATTATGGGCCTATAGAACTGCATACAAAAATCCTATGGGTATGTCTCCATATAAGATGGTTTATGGAAAAGCATGTCATTTACCTCTTGAACTTGAACATAAAGCATATTGGGCTATTAAAGAGCTCAATTATGACTTCAAACTTGCCGGTGAGAAGAGGTTGTTTGATATTAGCTCACTTGATGAATGGAGAACCCAAGCCTATGAGAATGCCAAGCTTTTCAAAGAAAAAGTCAAACGCTGGCATGACAAGAGGATACAAAAGCGTGAGTTTAACGTAGGAGATTATGTGTTATTATTCAACTATCGTTTAAGATTTTTTGCAGGAAAACTTCTCTCAAAATGGGAAGGTCCCTACGTTATCAAAGAGGTCTACCGTTCTAGCGCTATAAAAATCAACAACTTCGAAGGCACAAATCTGAGGGTGGTAAATGGTCAAAGAATTAAACATTATATTTCAGGTAATCCTATCAATGTTGAAACTAATATTATTGAAACCATAACCCCTGAGGAGTACATAAGAGACACTTTCTGGAACGTTCCGGACTCCGAAAAGGTATAGATGCATTAATGCGATGCATAAACCGACTCCAAAACAACTCTAATGGCAATTTTTATCAGTTTTGGATTATTTAAGAATTTTAGGAAGAAAGAAGTAGTCCGAAAGGGACACGAGGCTCCCACGAGAGAGGAGGGCGCGCCCCCTGTCTCGTGGGCACCTCGTGTGCCTCCTGGACTCCGTTTTCTTGTATGTTACGTATTTTGGTTGGTAAAAATTCATTATATATACTCCCGAAGGTTTTGACCACCGTATCACACAAATATCCTCTGTTTTCGTTTCGAGTTGTTGCTGTTGCAGATTTGTAACAAGATGTCGTCCCAAGATTCTGAGGGAGAGAGCTACATGGCTGATTATATTGCAAACCCAAAAGTATATGGGGATGTGGAACATTGGCTGGACCAAAGAGGAAGAAGAAGACTATGATCCAAAGAGGAAGGAGGAGACAAGCTCCGATGAAGAGGATGATCCACTACCTCAACCTGGTGATATGCATGTGGAGTTCAAGAAGTCAAGCCTCCCTAAGGTCCAATCTATCCCACCACGTTTTTTGCAGGACAGCAAGGCAGCACTATGATAATGAAACTTGAGCTCGAGAATGAGGATCTGAGGGAGGAAAACTTTAGCCTCGGGGCCTTAAGCTAGAGAAGAAAAATGCAACAACTTCTACTTCACCACCTCCGAAGAAATAATCACATGGGTATGGGTACTCCCCTTGGCAACTGCCAAGCTTGGGGGAGGTGCCCCGGTATCGTATCACCATCACACTCCTATTTTTACTGCTTTATTTAGTTCGATCCTTTTAGTAGTATCTTGATCTAGTAGATTGAAGTTTTGATATCAAGTAGTTTTGCGTTTTGCATTGTGAGCTCTTTATGTAAGCGAGTCCATGTGCTATCTACAATAAAGATTAGTGTTGAGTTAAGGGCTTTGCTATGTTGTTATGATCTTGAGAAGGTAGAAAGAACAAAAGAGTTCATATTGATCTTATGGATAGTGATAACTTCACACATAGAAAGTATGAGGTATAAAAATTGTTGAGAGTTGATGAACGTAGCCTTGGTCATCGTTGCAATTAATAGGAAGTGATAAGGAAAGAGGGGTTCACGATAAATATATTATCTTGGACATCTTTTATGATTGTGAAGCACTCACTAAGTATGACATGCTAAAAGAGTTGACGTTGGACAAGGAAGACAACGTAATGGTTTACGTATATTGTCATTGACCTTCCAAACATGTTGAGCTTGCCTTCCCCCTCATGCTAGCCAAATTCCTTGCACCAAGTAGAGATACTACTTGTGCTTCCAAATATCCTTAAACCCAGTTTTGCCATGAGAGTCCACCATACCTACCTATGGATTGAATAAGATCCTTCAAGTAAGTTGTCATCGGTGCAAGCAATAAAAAATGCTCTCTAAATATGTATGACTTACTAGTGTAGAGAAAATAAACTTTGTACGAACTTGTTGTGGAAGTAATAAAAGCGACGGACTGCATAATAAAGGTCCACATACAAGGGGCAATATAAAGTGGCGTTCTTTTGCATTAAGACTTTATGCATCAACCCTAAACGCACATGACAACCTCTGCTTCCCTCTGCGAAGGGCCTATCTTTTACTTTATGTTTTACTTTATGCTTGAGTCAAGGTGATGCTCACCTTTCACTTTTTATTTTTATCCTTTGGCAAGCTCCTCGTGTTTGAAAGATCATGATACATATATCCAATTGGATGTAGGTTGGCATAGGCTATTATTGTTGACATCACCTAAAGGTGAATACGTTGGGAGGCAACAGAATAAGCCCCTATCTTTCTCAGTGTCCGGCTGAAACTCTATAACCACGAGTATTGCATGAGTGTTAATAATTATAGGGGACTACGAGATAGTTGAGTATGTGAGCTTGCTGAAAAGCTCTATTATTGACTCTTTCCGATGTTACGATAAATTGCAATTGCTTCAATGACTAAGATTATAGTTTGTTAGTTCCCAATGGAGTTTTTGAACCATACTTGACATTGTGAATTGCTTATTACTTGAGCATAGGAAATCATATGACAAAATCCATATATGTTCTGTTATTAGAATGATCATGATGCACTCATGTCCGTATTTTATTTTTATCGACACCTCTATCTCTAAACATGTGGACATATTTTTCGATTTCGGCTTCCGCTTGAGGACAAGCGACGTCTAAGCTTGGGGGAGTTGATACGTCCATTTTGCATCATGCTTTTATATCAATATTTATTGCATTATGGGCTGTTATTACACATTATATCTCAATACTTATGGCTATTCTCTCTTATTTTACAAGGTTTACCATGAAGAGGGAATCTTTGGCAGCCGGAATTCGGGCCGAAAAGGAGCAAACGTTGAAACCTATTCGCACAACTCCAAAAGTCCTGAAACTCCACGAAACAACTTTTGGATTTTATAAGAATTTATGAGCAAAAGAAATAGGCCAGGGGCCCACACCTGTCCAGAGATCGAGGCGCGCCCCGTAGGGCGCCCCTATCTCCTGGGCCCCCTGTATTGAGCCTCCGCGTCCATCTTCTGCTATATCATCACTTTTACCTGGAAAAATCGTGGGCAAGCTTATGGGACGAAACTCCGCCGCCACGAGGCGGAACCTTGGCGGAACCAATCTAGGGCTCTGGCGGAGCTGTTCTCCGGGGACACTTTCCTCCGGGAGGGGGAAATCATCACCAACGTCATCACCAACGATCCTCTCATCGAGGGGGTCAATCTCCATCAACATCTTCACCAGCACCATCTCCTCTCAAAACCCTAGTTCATCTCTTGTATCCAATCTTGTATAAAAACCACAAATTGGTATCCGTGGGTTGCTAGTACTGTTGATTACTCCTTGTAGTTGATGCTAGTTGGTTTACTTGGTGGAAGATCATATGTTCAGATCCTTTATGCATATTATTACTCCTCTGATTATGAACATGAATATGCCTTGTGAGTAGTTACGTTTGTTCCTGAGGACATGGGTGAAGTCTTGCTATTAGTAGTCATGTGAATTTGGTATTCGTTCGATATTTCGATGAGATGTATGTTGTCTTTCCTCAAGTGGTGTTATGTGAATGTCGACTACATGACACTTCACCATTATTTGGGCCTAGAGGAAGGCATAGGGAAGTAATGAGTAGATGATGGGTTGCTAGAGTGATAGAGGCTTAAACCCTAGTTTATGCGTTGCTTCGTTAGGGGCTGATATGGACCCATATGTTTAATGTTGTGGTTAGGTTTACCTTAATACTCCTTTTTGTAGTTGCGGATGCTTGCAATAGGGGTTAATCATAAGTGGGATGCTTGTCCAAGTTAGGACAGTACCCAAGTACCGGTCCACCCACATATCAAATTATCAAAGTACCGAACTTGAATCTTATGAACGTGATGAAAACTAGCTTGACGATAATTCCCAATGTGTCCTCGGGAGCTCCTTCTTCATTATTAGAATTTTCCCAGGCTTATCCTTTGCTACATAAAGGATTGGGCCACCTTGCTGCACTTTATTTACTTTATTTACTTTTTGCTCGTTACTATTTTCTTATCACAAAACTATCTATCACCTACTATTTCAGTGCTTGCAGAGAAAACCTTACTGAAAACCGCTTATCATTTCCTTCTGCTCCTCGTTGGGTTCGACACTCTTACTTATCGAAAGGACTACGATAGATCCCCTATACTTGTGGGTCATCAACCCCAGGAGCAATGCCCAAGCCGAGCGCGCCAACGCGGAAGTCTTGAGGGGCCTCAAGACTAGGACTTTCAAGAAGAAGCTCGAGGCATGTGGCAGGGGCTGGCATGACGAGCTCCAGTCCGTGTTGTGGTCCATCCGCACCACCGCCACCAAGCCTACAGGCGAGACACGGTTCTTCCTCGTCTACGGAGCAGAAGCGGTTCTCCCACACGAGGTTAGGCATCCCTCCGCGCGGGTCCTGGCGTTCGATGAAACACAGCAGGACGCCATGCGGGGGATGGATCTCGTGCTGGGGGAGGAACGCCGCCGTGAAGCCTCGCTCCGAGCTGCGAGGTACCAGCAGGCGCTGCGGCGGTACCATTGCTGCAGCGTCCGCTCCAGGACGCTCGAGGTGGGTGATCTTGTCCTGAGGCGGGTGCTCTCCAGGGAAGGGCTACACAAGCTCTCACCCATGTGGGAGGGCCTTTGTCGGGTCGCCCATGTCTCCAGGCCTGGCGCCGCGCGCCTGGAGACGCAGGACGGGATCCCCATCCAGAACGCCTGGAACATCCAGCACCTCCAGAAGTTTTACCCATGAAGAATGGCGCGGCGCCTGTGAAGGTCTCCGCTCGTGACACTCTCACGTAATAATGAGTAGGGCTGTACACGCCCCGGAGTCTCAGGAGAGTCGATCTCGGGCCTCTGTCGCTCCCTTCCATGTCCTAGTGGCAGCACTTACCTCCGCGCTGGTGAGAAGATAAGAAGGCTAGACTAGGTGCCGGATGCGGCTTTTCATTTGCTTTCCGTAGTTGGCTTGGTCTTCTTTAATCGAAATTTGCCTTCCGATGTTGCTTGCCGATCTGATTCTTTTGCCCCGAGCCTCCTTTTTTTGTCCTCGCTTCCTTGTTTTGGCCCGTACTCTCCCTCGAATGCCTCGCGAGGGGGCTGGACGGGCGCCCTCGTGAGCGTTTTTCCTGTTCTTCACGAGGCACCCTCACTCGAGCTCGCAAACTGGCGCACCTCCCTCAAGTATGTACCCCTTGGGTACCACGATGCAGATCGATGGGTCGTGGCCAGCTGCGCCTACAACCAGGGCTCGGCGAATAAGAATTTCCTAACGAATTTTTGCAGTCCCCAGACGCCTCCCGAGCCACGGAAACCTCATGAGGCGTGCAACTACTACTTCAAGCGCGTTAAGCTAAGTTATTCCTACATGCCTATATAAAATATTGATATTGCGACACAACTCAGGAACAATAAGCATAGCATAACAACTGGAAATCATAGTCTGTTGCACACCCCCACGGGGCTCCATACTTGTCTCTCTCTCAATGCAGGAAGGAAAGGAAGGACGAAACAAAAGCGACGCTTGCACCTGTAGCAGCTCGCGAGGACGGGCCCGTGGCGCTTTGCCGGGCTCATCTAGACCCCTCCTCGCGCTTCACTGGGGCGCGGCGACGAGACGACCCGCTACCGCCCTCGAGGCGGGCACGCCGGCGAGGAGGCTGGTCGTAGCCGCCGCTACTAGAGCCGTCGCCGGAGGAAGAGCCGCCGTAGCTGGACGAACTGCGACGGGCACCAAGGGCGAGCTCGCCCTCACCTTCATCACGATCGTTGCCAAGGCCGAGCACCTCATCGCTGTCGTTGTCCTCGGGGCAGCACCCGGCACGACGACCATCTTCCCCAAACACCCTCACGAAGAGGGTTGTGTCGCCGTCATACTTGAAGTGGAGGGTGCACCGCCTGCCCAGGCCTCGCGCGCGGGCAAACGTCTGCCAGCCGCGAGCCAGGGCTATGTTGCCCGCGACGGAGACCTCAACCGCGACCCAGGAAGCCCTGCTGCAGCAGCCGTCCGCCTGCAGCCAGAGCCCGCCTGGACTGACGGCCGGCAGCTCGTTGGCGAAGAAGTGCGGGAGCTGAAGCCAGTTGCCGGCCAGGTTATCCGACCACACGACGAACTCCGGCAGCACCTCCGCCGAGTGGAAGCGCGGCCTGGGAGGCCGCGCGACCACGACTGCGACCCACCACGCGAAGCGGCACCGCCGCGGCCGCGGGGAGCCACGGCGGGGATTGCGGTGTGCTTACGAGGACGGTCGCGTCCACGCTTGGGCATCGGAGAGCCGGGCTCCTCTCGGCGAGCCTTCCCCTTCTCCGCGGTCGAGAACCTCTTCGCAGGCGCCATGAATGTCGCTACTGACAATGGAGCAAGGAAGAAGAAGCGAGCAGAGCAGGAAGGGATGAGCGACGGGGGCTCTGCCCCCCTCCTCATTTATAGCAAGGGAAGGCCAATCGACGACCCCCATGATCACAGGTAATGATGATTTTTCTGTGCATGCTGCAGGGACTCGTCAAGTCGGGGAATTGCCGAGGCAGCATGGGGAAGCGGAGATGCCCACGTCCAATCAATCGCCACACGTCGACCAAGGCCACTGGCTGTTGGGGCCCGCGGCGCTCCGCACTTGCCCTTTGGCTTCGCCTTGAGGCCAAGCCCGAGCGCGCCTTGGGCCCGGGGCTCTTGTCGGGCGTTAAGGGAACGGGGTCCCCAGACTTGTCCGCACAGTAGCCCACGGCATGGCTCCACTAGCGGGCCCGTACGGCCCATCTTCACTAGCAAGCACTCAAGACCCTCGCGAGGGGCCAAGCCTCGCGAGGGGGACGACGCAAGACCTCCTCAAAAGAGGCCTCACCAGGCTGGCTCGCAAGGAGCGGAGAGATCAAGGCAAGGTGAACCTCGCGAGGTTCCAATGACGTAAGCAATGACGACCGCAACCAGGCGGGCGCTAGGCGAGCGCCCGTGCGTGCAGTGTCCTTGTTCCCTCTTTGGTGCTAAAGGGGCAAGCGCAGGCGCGGAATCCCGAGGCATCAGGCAAAGGTTTCCATATCGGTGCAATGAGACCAAGACCAGCAGGATGGAGATCACTATGGAGCCCAAGACAGCGTCACCACCAGAGCCTTTGGCAGGCGAAGACCGCTTTTGTCAGGATAAGCTGTACTAGTTGTTCCCCTTCAAAATTGGTCGTTGTAGGATCCCTTCCCGCTCAATATTTGGGAAGAGGACCGGGGCCTCTATAAATAGGACTAGCTAAGGAGGATGAACCTTTCTCCAACTCACCAGCACAAGAACACCTCGCCTCAGGAGGCTGTTCTCCCCCTTGTACTGTTCATCCCCAGCCCAAGAGGCAATCCACCACACCACACTAGAGTAGGTTATTACACCACATCGGTGGTCCAAACCAGTATAAATCTTACGTCTCTGTGTTCGTTGGGTCCGGCGAGTTAGTCCGCTAGATCGTGGAGTGCGAGAGCTTGGGAGAGGAGAGATCTTCGTGCGCACCCCAGTGTTTGAACCTTGAGGGTTTTGCCGGAACCCGTGATCCGACAACATAACTGACAGGCTATCCTCTAACATGCCTTGCTTACATTATCGTGCAAGACGTCATCGCCCTTCCTACTTTTAACCCACATGGTGGGCCCATAACCCACAGTTCCACAGGATCGAAACCTGACTCTCCTGTACACCCCCTGTTCCCAAGATTGTTTCTCGCACGTGGCCTCGTATGTAATTCATGATCCACCTTCAAATCTGATATCAGACACAATACTTATTCACGTTGCTTTGAACCCCTTTCACGCCCTGTAATAGGCATCGAACGATTGACTGCCTGCTCGAAACTTCCCAGGATACCTCCTTACTTTGCTCTAGATATTTTCTTAAGTTTCAATTTGAGAGTTACTTTCCGCCACCTTCCTCGATGTTGTTCACCAGATAGTCAACCTTGCAGAGGTCCGTTCTCCCAAAATACCCACCCTTTTTTCTCTCGTAAGTACGATGGAGTTCTCGAAGAAAGGATGCCGACTTCATCATGAGGACCTGAAGCAGAGAAATGAAGACAACAACATAATGGATCGACCTCTTCGAGAAGAGCAACTAAGACCGAGAACACTCGCTAGAATTTCGTAACAAGAACTTCCCCACCTTACGCCTCTTAAAGCTCGGGACGAGATTTCTTGTAGTGGAGGAGAATTGTGACGCCCAGAAATTTTAGCTACAGTGAACCTCTGCTAATGATGCCACGTCACTCCGATTACTGTTGCTAATCACGCATTAGTTCGAAACTGGTTCGGATTCAAATTCAAAATCAAGCAAACAATAAAAGTTTTCAAATATTAAAACTAAAATGTTCGGAGTGAGCCAAATAATGCATATGTAATTATGGCGGATAAACCACCTACTGCGTTGGATTTCCTTGAAGAGGAAAGGATGATGCAGCAAAGTAGCGTAAGTATTTCCCTCAGTTATTGAGAACCAAGGTATCAATCCAGTAGGAGGCTACGCGCGAGTCCCTCGTACCTACACAAAGCAAATAATTCCTCGCAACCAACGCGAATAGGGGTTGTCAATCCCTTCACGGTCACTTACGAGAGTGAGATCTGATAGAGATGATAGATAATATTTTTGGTATTTTTGTGATAAAGATGCAACGTAAAAATAAAAGCAAAGGCAATAATAAAGTGATGGAAGATTAATACGATGAAGATAGACCCGGGGGCCATAGATTTCACTAGTGGCTTCTCTCAAGAGCATAAGTATTTTACGGTGGGTGAACAAATTACTGTTGAGCAATTGATGTAATTGAGCATAGTTATGAGAATATCTAGGTATGATCATGTATATAGGCATCACGTCCGAGACAAGTAGATCGACTCACCTGCATCTACTACTATTACTCCACTCATCGACCGCTATCCAGCATGCATCTAGAGTATTAAATTCAAGAAAACAGAGTAATGCCTTAAGCAAGATGACATGATGTAGAGGGATAAATTCATGCAATATGATAAAAACCCCATCTTGTTATCCTCGATGGCAACAATACAATGCGTGCCTCGCTGCCCCTACTGTCACTGGGAAAGGACACCGCAAGATTGAACCCAAAGCTAAGAACTTCTCCCATTTCTAGAAAAACCAATCTAGTAGGCCAAACCAAACTGATAATTCGAAGAGACTTGCAAAGATAACCAATCATACATAAAAGAATTCAGAGAAGATTCAAATATTGTTCATAGATAATCTTGATCATATACCCACAATTCATCGGTCTCAACAAACACACCGCAAAAAGAAGATTACGTCGAATAGATCTCCACGAGAGAGGGGGAGAACATTGTATTGAGATCCAAAAGAGAGAAGAAGCCATCTAGCTACTAACTATGGACCCGAAGGTCCGAGGTAAACTACTCACACTTCATCGGAGAGGCTATGGTGATGATGTAGAAGCCCTCCGTCTTTGGATGCCCCCCTCCGTGAGCTCGAATGTGCCCCTAGATGGGATCTCGTGGGTATAAAAGGTTGCGGCGGTGGAATTAGGTTTTTGGCTCCGTATCTGATCGTTTGGGGGTACGTAGGTATATATAGGAGGAAGAAGTACGTCGGTGGAGCAAGGTGGGGCCCACGAGGGTGGAGGGCGCGCCTGGGGGGAGGGCGCGCCCCCCTACCTCGTGCCCACCTCCTTTCTTTCTTGACATAGGGTCCAAGTCTCCTGGATCATATTCGGTGAGAAAATCACGTTCCCGAAGGTTTCATTCCGTTTGGACTCCGTTTGATATTCCGTTTCTTCGAAACTCTAAAATAGGCAAAAAACAGCAATTCTGGGCTGGGCCTCCGGTTAATAGGTTAGTCCCAAAAATAATATAAAATTGGAAAATAAAGCCCAATATTGTCCAAAACAGTAGATAATATAGCATGGAGCAATCAAAAATTATTGATACGTTGGAGACGTATCAGGCATCCCTAGTAGGTAAATGATAAAAACAGAATTTTTGATGCGGAGTGCTACTTGGCATAATTTCCATGTAATTCTTCTTAATTGTGGTATGAATATTCAGATCCAAAAGATTTAAGACAAAAGTTTAATATTGACATAAAAATAATAATACTTCAAGCATACTAACAAAGCAATCATGTCTTCTCAAAATAACATGGCCAAAGAAAGTTATCCCTACAAAATCATATAGTCTGGCTATGCTCTATCTTCAAAACACAAAGTATTTAAATCATGCACAACCCCGATGACAAGCCAAGCAATTTTTTCATACTTTTGACATTCTCAAAACTTTTTCAATCTTCACGCAATACATGAGCGTGAGCCATGGATATAGCACTATATGTGGAATAGAATGGTGGTTGTGGAGAAGACAAAAAGAGGGAAGATAGTCTCACATAAACTAGGCGTATCAACGGGCTATGGAGATGCCCATCAATAGATATCAATGTGAGTGAGTAGGGATTGCCATGCAACGGATGCACTAGAGCTATAAGTATGTGAAAGCTCAACAAAAGAAACTAAGTGGGTGTGCACCCAACTCGCTTGCTCATGAAGACCTAGGGCATTTTGAGGAAGCCCATCATTGGAATATACAAGCCAAGTTCTATAATGAAAAATTCCCACTAGTATATGAAAGTGACAAAATGAGAGACTCCATGTCATGAAGATCATGGTGCTACTTTGAAGCACAAGTGTGGTAAAAGGATAGTAACATTGTCCCTTCTCTCTTTTTCTCTTTTTTTTGTTTTGGCCTTTTCTCTTTTTTATGGCCTCTTTTTTTTGTCCGGAGCCTCATCCCGACTTGTGGGGGAATCATAGTCTCCATCATCCTTTTCCTCACTTGGGACAATGCTCTAAAAATGATGGTCATCACACTTTTATTTTCTTACAACTCAACAATTACAACTCGATACTTAGAACAAAATATGACTCTATATGAATGCCTCCGGTGGTGTACCGGGATGTGCAATGAATCAAGAGTGACATGTATGAAAGAATTATGAATGGTGGCTTTGCCCCAAATACGATGTCAACTACATGATCATGCTAAGCAATATGACAATGGTGGAGTGTGTCATAATAAACGGAACGGTGGAAAGTTGCATGGCAATATATCTCGGAATGGCTATGGAAATGCCATGATAGGTAGGTATGGTGGCTGTTTTGAGGAAGGTATATGGTGGGTGAATGATATCGGCGAAAAGTGCGCGGTATTAGAGAGGCTAGCAATGGTGGAAGGAAGAAAAGTGCGTATAATCCATGGACTCAACATTAGTCATGAAGAACTCATATACTTATTGCAAAAATCTACAAGTTATCAAAGCAAAGTATTACGCGCATGCTCCTAGGGGGATAGATTGGTAGGAAAAGACCATCGCTCGTCCCCGACCGCCACTCATAAGGAAGACAATCAATAAATAAATCATGCTCCGACTTCATCACATAACGGTTCACCATACGTGCATGCTACGGGAATCACAAACTTTAACACAAGTATTTCTCAAATTCACAACTACTCAACTGACTCTAATATCACCATCTTCATATCTCAAAACAATTATCAAGCATCAAACTTCTCATAGTATTCAACGCACACAAAAGGAAGTTTTACAAATCTTGAATACCAAGCATATTGAGATTATTAAGCAAATTACCATGCTATTTAAGACTCTCAAAATAATCTAAGTGAAGCATGATAGATCAATAGTTTCTATAAAACAAATCTACCACCATGCTCTAAAAGATATAAGTGAAGCACTAGGGCAAAACTATATAGCTCAAAAGATATAAGTGAAGCACATAGAGTATTCTAACAAATTCCAATTCATGTATGGCTCTATCAAAAGGTGTGTACAGCAAGGATGATTGTGGTAAACTAAAAAGCAAAGACTCAAATCATACAAGACTCTCCAAGCAAAACACATATCATGTGGTGAATAAAAATATAGCTCCAAGTAAAGTTACCGATGGAAGTAGATTTAAAGAGGGATGCCTTCCGGCATCCCCAAGCTTTGACTTTTTGGTGTCCTTGGATTATCTTGGGGGTGACATGGGCATCCCCAAGCTTAGGCTCTTGCCACTCCTTGTTCCATAATCCATCAAAAGATTTCACCCAAAACTTGAAAACTTCACAACACAAAACTCAACAGAAATCTCGTGAGCTCCGTTAGCGAAAGAAAACAAAAGACCACTTCAACGTACTGTAACGAACTCATTCTTTATTTATATTGGTGTTAAACTACTGTATTCCAACTTCTCTATGGTTTATAAACTATTTTACTAGCCATAGATTCATCAAAATAAGCAAACAACACACGAAAAACAGAATCTGTCAAAAACAGAATAGTCTGTAGTAATCTGTAACTAACGCAAACTTCTGGAACTCCAAAAATTCAGCCAAAATAGGAAGACCTAGGAAATTTGTTTATTGATCATCATCAATTGGAATCACTATTTTATCACGTTCTTGTGATTTTCAACAATTATTTTCATGAACAGAAAGTTTCTGGAAATTACAGCAAGATCAAATAACTATCATCCAAGAAGATCCTATAGGTTAACTTGGCACAAACACTAATTAAAACATAAAAACACATCTAACAAGAGGCTAGATCTAAGATTTATTTCTAAACAGAAGCAAAAGCAAAAAGACTAAAAATAAAATTGGGTTGCCTCCCAACAAGCGCTATCGTTTAACGCCCCTAGCTAGGCATAAAAGCAAGGATAGATCTAGGTATTGCCATCTTTGGTAGGCAATCCATTAGTGGCTCTCATGATAGATTCATTAGTGTCTTTCTTTAATGGAGATTGGAATCTAATATTCCCTTCTTTCATATCAATAATTGCACCAATCGTTCTAAGGAAAGGTCTACAAAGAATAATAGGACATGAAGGATTGCAATCTATATCAAGAACGATAAAATCTACGGTCACATAATTCCTATTTGCAACAATAAGAACATCATTAATTCTTCCCATAGGTTTCTTAATAGTGCAATACGCAAGGTGCAAGTTTAGAGAGCAATCATCAAACTCACGGAAATCTAGCAAATCGCACAAAGTTTTAGGGATAGTGGAAACACTAGCACCCAAATCACATAAAGCATAAAATTCATGATCCTTGATCTTAATTTTAATAGTTGGTTCCCACTCATCATAAAGTTTTCTAGGGATAGAAACCTCCAACTCAAGTTTTTCTTCATAAGATTGCATCAAGGCATCAACAATATGTTTAGTAAACGCTTTATTTTGACTATAAGCATGAGGAGAATTTAGCACGGATTGCAACAAGGAAATACAATCAATTAAAGAGCAACTTTCATAATTAAATTCCTTGAAATCCAAAATAGTAGGTTTAGCAACATCTAGGGTTTTGATTTCTTCAATCCCACTTTTATCAATTTTAGCATCAAGATCTAAAAACTCCGAATTTTTGGAACGCCTTCTAGGTAAAGGTGGATCATATTCAGTCCCATCATTATCAAGATTCATATTGCAAAACAAAGATTTAATAGGGGACACATCAATAACTTTTAGATCTTCATCTTTATTTTCATGGAAATTGGAAGAACACGCTTTAATAAAGGCATCTTTCAGAGCACGCATCCTAGCGGTTCTTTCCTTGCACTCATCAATGGAAATTCTCATGGCTTTGAGAGACTCATTGATATCATGCTTAGGAGGAATATATCTAAGCTTTAAAGAATCAACATCAAGAGAAATTCTATCGACGTTCCTAGCCAATTCATCAACTTTAAGCAATTTCTCTTCAAGCAAAGCATTAAAATTCTTTTGCGAATTCATAAAATCTTTAAAACTAGTCTCAAATTCAGAGGGCATCTTATTAAAATTTCCATAAGAGTTGTTGTAGGAATTTCCATAATTATTAGAGGAATTACTAGGATAAGGCCTAGGATTAAAGTTTCCTCTATACGGCGTTGTTACCAAAATTATTCCTACCAACAAAATTCACATCCATAGATTCATTATTATTCTCAATCAAAGTAGACAAAGGCATATCATTAGGATCAGAAGAAACACTCTTAGTAGCAAATAATTTCATAAGTTCATCCATCTTTCCACTCAAAACATTAATTTCTTCTATCGCATGCACTCTTTTATTAGTAGATCTTTCAGTGTGCCATTGAGAATAATTAACCATAATATTATCTAGGAGTTTAGTAGCATCTCCTAAAGTGATTTCCATAAAAGTGCCTCCCGCGGCCGAATCTAAAGGATTTCTAGAAGCAAAATTCAATCCGGCATAATTTTTTTGTATAATCATCCACAAATTCAAACCATGAGTAGGGCAATTACGTATCATTAATTTCATCCTCTCCCAAGCTTGTGCAACATGTTCATGATCAAGTTGCTTAAAATTCATAATATCGTTTCTAAGGAGATGATCTTAGCGGGAGGAAAATACTTAGAGATAAAAGCATCTTTGCACTTGTTCCAAGAATCAATACTATTTTTAGGCAAAGACGAAAACGAAGCTTTAGCACGATCTCTAAGCGAAAAAGGAAATAGCTTCAATTTAACAATATCATTATCAACATGTTTCTTCTTTTGCATATCACACAAATCAACGAAGCTATTTAGATGAGTAGCGGCATCTTCACTAGGAAGGCCGTGAATTGATCTTTCATGACAAGATTCAACAAAGCAATATTAATTTCACAAGATTCAGTGTTGGTAAGAGGAGCAATCGGAGTGCTATGGAAATCATTATTGTTGGTATTGGTAAAGTCACACAATTTGGTATTATCTTGAGCCATCGTGACAGACAAGCAATCCAACACACGAGCAAACAAAAAGCGGCGAGAAAAAGGCAAACGGAAAAGAGAGGAGGAATAAAGCGGCAAGGGTGAAGTGGGGGAGAGGAAAACGAGAGGCAAATGGCAAATAATGTAATGCGAGAGATAAGGGATTGTGATGGGTACTTGGTATGTTGACTTTTGCGTAGACTCCCCGGCAACGGTGTCGGTGTCAAAACCGGCGGATCTCGGGTAGGGGGTCCCGATCTGTGCGTCTTAGGCTGATGGTAACAGGAAGCAAGGGACACAATGTTTACCCAGGTTCGGGCCCTCTCGATGGAGGTAAAATCCTACTTCCTGCTTGATTAATATTGAAGATATAGGTAGTACAAGAGTAGATCTACCACGAGATCGTAGAGGCTAAACCCTAGAAGCTAGCCTATGATGGTATGATTGTAATTGTGATCGCCCTTCTGAGGACCAACCTCTCCGGTTTATATAGACACCGGAGAGGGCTAGGGTTTACATGGAGTCGGTTACAAGGAAGGAAATACAATATCCGGATCGCCAAGCTTGCCTTCCACGCCAAGGAGAGTTCCATCCGGACACGGGACGAAGTCTTGAGTCTTGTATCTTCACGCTTCAATAGTCCGGATGATGTATATAGTTCGGCTGTCCGGATACCCCCTAATCCAGGACTCCCTCAGTAGCCCCTGAACCAGGCTTCAATGACGATGAGTCCGGCGCGCAGTCTTGTCTTCGGCATTGCAGGGCGGGTTCCATCTCCGAATACTCCAAAGTACTTGTTATGATGAATAGTGTCCGAAACTCCATCAATGTTGTATTCCTTGGCTTCAGTGCCTCAATAATGACCATCTCCACGTGTCGAGCGAATGCGAGGAGCCGAGGTATTTTTCGCATTTGCCACCCTCAATCCTTTGGGCTGGCCGCCTATTTGAAGAGACGGGGATTCTCAGATCTGGACCTCACTCTTCCCCCTCGAGCAAGCATCCAACAGAACGCTCCGGAAAAACCATTCCAACATGGGCGGTCGTCGTAGCTCCTCTACTCGCTCTCCTCGTTCCAAGCCGGGGGACTGGGAAGAGTGTTCAGTTCCCCATAGCCGTTTGATTGAGTTACAAACCTAAGGGTTTCTCCCACCAGCATTCATGGTCCCTTTCCGAGCCGGAATAGCCACCTATAATGGCGGGGAGCAAGCGGAGAGATCTCCCAATCCATCTCCAGAGGAGCGAATATGCCTCATCCCGCATCTGCTAAGGGGCGTCGGGTTTCCTATCCACCCGTTCCTTCACGGGCTCCTGGAGTTCTACGGCCTCCAGTTACACAACTTTACCCCTGCCTCTATACTACATATAGCAGGGTACGTTTCCTTGCGAGCTATTTTTAGGCTGCGAGCCTCACTTGAGTTATGGAAGAAGTTGTTACGCCTTGTCCGCCGCAACCAGGGAGAATCCCTATGTCAGGTGGGCGGGGCCGAAGTATGGCGCATTGCCGAGACCGGATACCTATCCGGCACTCCCAAGAAGGCACCAGAGAACTGGCCTTCAGAGTGGTTCTACATTGACGACGTTCCCCTTCCAGATCCAGTCCGGACAGGTCTCCCCCAGTTCAGTAACGCCCCGCCGAGGGCACGTCTAAGCTGGCGCCCCCGAGACCCCCAAGAGGAGGATACCAGGGAAACATATTACCTGATGAGCAGGATAAAGTTACTGGCCAAATCCGGACTGACGATAGTCGAGGTTATGGCAATATGCATAATACGGGGGGTGCAACCGCTTCAATATCAGGGGAAGCCCATGTGGCACTTCAACGAGGAAGATGATGCCACCCGCTGTGGCCGTAAGGGTCCGGACTCCGCCACTGCTCTGGCAAGGATATTGTCCGATTTATACAAAGGGGAAGAGGAGGAATTCCTTCGCATGAAACCGTGAGATGGATTCTCCATGTACAACCCCCAAACTGGGTAAGTTGCCATTCCTTTCCTCGCGTCACTTATTGTGGCGTTCTTTGCTAAGATCATCTGCCTCGATATTCCCGAGAAGGAACTGAGGAGGGCCGTAGAAGGAATCTCCAGCCCCTCCCCGCAGCCAGAGGACCCCGGAAGGGCCCTAGATCCAGGTCTCGAAGAAGATCCGGATATTACCACGGAGCTTGTCAATGGGATATTTTATCAAGTGAGCTGCGATGGCGCCTCAGTGGCCATTACTGCCGACTATCCCAGACCGCTTCCCACGTCGCGCGTAAGCCAAGTCGAAAAACCCTATCCTCCGAAGAGGACTCCCTTCAGATGTCATGCCTTACCCTTGAAGTGTCTTGTTTTTGCAGAGACGACGGTCGGAGCGTGAGGCGGAGCCCCTAGGGACTCGTCGGCCAAGGGCGTCCAGATCGGGCAGGCTCAAGAGGAAGGTGGTAAGGGTTGACTCACCGCTACAGAGGTAAGGCAAAAACTTGTGCTGTGATTATGGTATTTTTGAAGTATGACAGCACCCTTTGTGTCCTGGCAGGAAGAGGAGCAGCCGGACTATATCCGGGATCTCACAACCACGCCTCCACCAAATGGATTCCAAAACCGGCTTCGAGAGCGGAGGCGGATGCCGCATAGTTATCCAACAGAGAATGCGGATATGCTCTCGGCCACGAATTCCAAAGTAGAGAGCGCCATGAATCACCGGCGCCGACGGGCCATACTTCGGAACAACATCTTTTCCGAAGAGGCATTTAACGCCTTCAATTCGGGAGACGCATACATGCGAGCTGCTCAAGGCGGGGTTGCCCGAGCGACGGACCAGTATACCAAAGATATACGGGTAAGAAAATTTGATAAGCATGTGTAGCAGTAGCCCCTGAGACTTGAAACGGTTGGAACAACTATTTTAAGGATCAATTTATGCATAGGTCCTTGTAGATAAGAATGAGCAATTGTCTCGGGAGCTGGAGGAGTGCAAGGCCGAGCTGAGGGCCGCAGTTGCCAAGTTAGAGGAATCCCAAAAGCCCTCATCTGGTAATAGTTGTCACAATTGTATGAAGATGCACCAGTTAGTAAATGGCTGATATGACAAGTCTAACAGAAAATTCTGCAGACAATCCCGGGGTGAATCCGGAGGGCGTAAGAGAGGACGAATCGCATCTCAAAAGGCAGCTGGAGGCTGGCGAGCGCATTCTTACGTGAGTTAGGCAGGAGAAGAACAATCTTCAAGATGCCAAAGTCCAGCTGGACGGGGAGTTAAAAGATCTCCGCGCTCAGCTGGTGGACTCTGTGAAGGAGAACAAAAGGCTTCGACGCGGCATTTACGGTAAGTGCCTAGACGAACTGTAGTATAGTTCAGCGCGGAAGTATATTGAAAGGATTGTGCTTGTAGGAATGTTAATGGGTCGCCCTAAGGAGGAGATGCCCTCATCTGCAGGCGATTTACTACAAGACCTCTCACAACTGCACGAGCGAGCTCGACAGGTGATGTAGGGCGTTGCTCAGGCCTTGTGGCCATCAAGCCTCCTGCCGAATGGCATGGGGGAGCTTGTGGATATGCTTCAAGGAGCACGGCGGCGCTTACGATTGTGGAAGATGTCAGCCTGCCGGCAAGGTGCAAGAGAAGCCTGGGCTATGGTGAAGACGCGCTACACCAAGCTGGACCCGAACCATATGGCCGAAGTCGGACCGGCTGGGCCAGATGGGCAAGAAATTCCCGTGAGTCTGGTATATGACCAGGTAGCGTTAGCCGCAAAGTATTCTCAACAGGATTGTAAGCTAGATAGCCTGTTGGATGGTATAGAGGAGGAATATAGTCAGTCCAAGTGACTGTGTAATTCAATGGACATAAGTAGTCCCTAGCGGATTAAGATCATTTGTCATGGTGGACCTTTTTCGCTTCAGCCCCGGATCCTATAGTCCGGTGTGTCCGAATACCCACTCAGTTATACATAACCGGGTATGCGTGGACACCAAAGCGTAGGGGTCATAAGTGCTTGAATGCATAAGTACCCAACTAGTTGTTATATTACATGGATAGTAAGAAACATCTTCCAGGGAGAATAGTTTCGTTAGGGTTCCTTTCCCTGGGTAAGCATGCGACAATGCACATGTCCGGACTGCGAACGATTGCGCAGGATACAAAACTTCTGGGGATTTGCGTTATAATAAACGAATACATCTTTTGTTCACCGACCGAATATTCTCTTAAGGAAGCTAGCTTTCGGCTTCACCCAGTCTGAGGTACACATCCAGCTGAACCGGCAAGAATAATCGCAGAGGTGCTCCCCTTATGCCCTAGCCGAGTTAACGGAACGTAGGGCATAAACACAAGAGCCGAGCAACCCAGCTTGGCCACATATTAAGTCATATCGGTGCATATAATGGTGAAGAAAAGGCACATATGGAAAAAGAAACGCATATGTGATGGGCAAAAAGCCATTAGAGTAATTATTTTTAGTTTACGTATAGGAAGCCCCCAGGTATTACTTACACACATAGTGCGGCCGGAAGGATCCGGGAGTCCGTACTGTATTAAATACTTTGTGTGAAGAGGAAAAAGGTCGAGAAAGGAAAAGGGATGGAGCATAATTAAAAAGGAGGGTTAGGAGATGAACACTGAGTTCGGCGCTAGGCGTAGAATCTCCGGAGTCTGGCAGCGTTCCATGGGTTCGGCTTGAGTCTGTTATCGGATGCATTACGTAAGCGGTACGCTCCTCCGGTGAGAACTTTGTCAACGATGAAGGGACCCTCCCACTTGGGTTTGAGCTTGTCCTTCTTCTCCTCCGATAGGCGTAGAACAAGCTCGCCAATATTGTAAGTTTTGCCCCGCACTTCTCTGCTTTGATATCGTCGAGCCTGCTGCTGATAGAATGCGGAGCGGGCTTTTGCGACGTCACGCTCCTCCTCCAGGGCATCCAAGTTATCCTGCCGATATAACTCAGCTTCCTTCTCTTCGTACATGCGTACGCGTGGCGAATCATGTATTATGTCGCAGGGTAATACTGCTTCCGTGCCGTACACCATAAAAAATGGTGTATATCCAGTAGTGCGATTCGGCGTGGTCCGCAGCCCCCAAAGTACGGAGTCGAGCTCCTCGACCCAGTGCGTATCCGATTCTGTCAAATCGCACTAGTCTGGGTTTGAAGCCGCTCATGATGAGACCATTTGCTCGCTCTACCTGGCCGTTTGTTTGGGGGTGGTAGACGGAAGCGTAATCAAGCTTAATGCCCATTTTTGCGCACCAAGTTTTCACTTTGTCGGCTGTGAAATTTGAGCCATTATCAGTGATGATGCCGTGGGGGACACTGTATCAGTGTACAACCCCGGATATGAAGTCTATTACTGGTCCGGATTCAGCCGTTTTGACTGGTTTGGCTTCTATCCATTTGGTGAATTTGTCCACCATGACCAATAAGTATTTTCTCTTGTGGCTTCCCCCTTTAAGAGGTCCGACCATATCCAGCCCCCAGACTGCGAAGGGCCAAGTTATGGGGATTGTTTGGAGAGCGGTAGGGGGCATACGACTCTGATTGGCAAAGAGCTGGCAACCAATGCAATGTTGGACAAGGTCCTGTGCGTCTGCTCGGGCCGTCGACCTGTAGAAACCTGTACAGAAGGCCTTGCTGACTAATGCTCGAGCCGCGGCGTGGTGCCCGCCCAGTCCGGCATGGATTTCAGCCAAGATCTGCCGCCCTTGCTCTTTGGAGATGCACCTTTGGAGCACTCCAGTAGCACTTTTCTTGTAGAGTTCCGCTTCGTAGACTTTGTAAGCTTTAGAGCGCCGGACGATGCAGCGTGCTTCATTTTGGTCTTCGGGGAGCTCCTGCCTATTTAGGTAGGCCAAGAAAGGCTCGATCCACGGGGCGATTACAGCCATGATTTCGTGGGCCGAGGACGTTATTTCGGCGGTAGAACCTCCGATTATGTCTGATAGTTCGGAATCTGGGGGTGTATTCAGATCCGGGCTAGTATTGCCGGACTCCCCTTCCCATACTACGGATGGCTTGAACAACCGTTCCAAGAATATGTTAGGTGGGACAGGGTCGCGTTTAGCGCCGATGTGAGTGAGGACGTCCGCCGCTTGATTGTTTTCTCGAGCCACATGGTGGAATTCGAGCCCCTCGAACCGAGCTGACATCTTGAGGACGACATTACGGTAGGCCGCCATTTTCGGGTCCTTGGCATCAAAATCTCCGTTTATTTGTGATATTGCGAGGTTTGAATCCCCGCGCACTTCTAGGCGTTGAATGCCCATAGAGACTGCCATCCGTAGACCGTGCAACAGAGCCTCATATTCGGCTGCATTGTTGGAGTCTGTGTATAATATTTGGAGGACATACTGGACCGTGTCTCCGGTGGGAGACGTCAGGACTACACCTGCTCCCAATCCGGCCTGCATTTTAGAGCCGTCGAAGGGCATGATCCAGTTTGAGTATGCGCCGTACTCTTTAGGGAGTTAAACCTTCATCCATTCGGCGATGAAGTCAGCCAATACTTGCGACTTGATGGCCCGCCGTGGTTTGTATGTTATGTCGAACGGAAGGAGCTCAATGGCCCATTTGGCAATCCGGCCCATAGCATCGCGGTTATTTATTATGTCATCGAGTGGTACTTCGGAGGCCACTGTAATCGAGCACTCTTGAAAGTAGTGTCGTAGCTTCCGGGATGCCATGAACACCGCGTATGCTATTTTTTGATAGTGTGGGTATCGGGATTTGCATGGGGTTAGGACCGTGTATACATAGTAAACCGGCTTCTGGAGTGGGAATTTGTATCCGTCAGCCTCTCGTTCAATGACGAGCACTGCGCTTACTACTTGATGCGTTGCAGCTATGTACAGCAGCATAGGTTCGTCAATATTTGGTGTTGTTAGTACTGGATTACTGGCCAATAAGGTCTTTATTTCATCCAGTCCGGCCGCGGCTGCATCCGTCCACATGAAGTGTTCGGTGCGCCGAAGAAGGCGGTAAGGAGGTAATGCCTTTTCTCCTAACCTGGAGATAAAGCGGCATAGAGCAGTCACGCATCCGGCTAGATTCTGGATGTGCTTGAGGTCTGTTGGTATAGCCAACTGTGACAGAGCTCGGATTTTTGCCGGATTCGCTTCAAATTCCTCTATTGGAAACGATGAAGCCGAGTAGTTTCCCCGAGGGGACACCAAAAACGCATTTTTCTGGGTTCAGCTTGATGTCGTATATCCGGAGATTGTCGAATGTAAGCCTCAAGTCATCTATTAGGGTTTCGATGTGTCTTGTTTTTATGACCATGTCATCCACTTATGCCTCCACTGTTTTGCCGATTTGCTTTTTCAGGCATGTTTGAATCATGCGTTGGTAGGTTGCGCCGGCGTTCTTAAGCCCGAAAGGCATAGTGTTGAAGCAGAAAGGGCCATATGGCGTTATGAAAGCTGTTGCAGCTTGGTCGACTCTGCCATCTTTATTTGATGGTATCCAGAGTATCGTCGAGGAAACACATGAAGTCGTGTTCTGCTGTGGCATCGATGATTTGATCGATGCGAGGGAGGGGAAAGGGATCCTTGGGGCAAGCCTTGTTGAGGTCTTTAAAGTCGACACATAGGCGCCAGGATTTGTCCTTCTTTGGTACCATTACCAGGTTTGCCAGCCAATCCTAATGCTTGATATCTCTGATGAATCCGGCCTCGAGTAGTTTGGCTAGCTCTTCCCCCATGGCCTGCCGTTTGGGCTCTGAAAACCGCCTTAGAGTCTGCTTGACCGGTTTGTATCCTTTTAGTATATTGAGGCTGTGTTCGGCCAATCTGCGTGGGATGCCCGGCATGTCCGATGGGCGCCAGGCGAGTCCCAATTCTCACGTAAGAAGTCTCATAGTGCGGCGTCCATCGCAGGGCTCAGCTATGTCCCGACGGAAGCTGTCTTCGTGGGGTCCGTTGGATGGACTTGGAATTTGACTATCTCGTCTGCGGGTTTAAACGAGGTGGACTTGGGTCGCTTGTCGAGTATCACGTCGTCCCTGTCCACGGTGGCCTTGATGTTGTTAGTTCTTCGGCCGCTAGGGCCTCGGATAATGCCTCCAGGGCTAGTGCTGCGGTTTTGTTTTCGGCGCGAAGTGCGACGTCCGGATCACTGGCTAGAGTGATGATTCCATTGGGTCCGGGCATTTTAAGCTTCATGTACCCGTAATGGGGTATAGCTTGAAAGCTTGTAAACGCGTCCCGCCCTAGAAGGGCGTGGTATCCGCTGCTAAAAGGGGCCACTTGGAATGTGATTTCTTCGGACCTATAATTCTCCGGGGTGCCGAATACCACGTCGAGTGTGATTTTTCCTGCACACCACGCTTCCCGACTAGGGATAATTCCCCTGAAGGTTGTTCCGCTTTGTTCAATGCGGCCTTTGTCAATTTCCATCTTGCTGAGTGTCTCTTCATAGATCGAGTTTAATCCGCTTCCGCCATCCATGAGCACTTTAGTGAGCCGAAAGCCGTCCACGATTGGGCTAAGAACCAGAGCGGTGGTGCGGACGATCTGGAATCGAGGTTAAATCCGCATTGGAAGTTATAGCAGTGTCGTTCCAGGGGTTTATTTTGGCCATATGGCAAATTTCTGCGGAGCTTCGATGAGCTCGCTTGCGCCTACTGTTTGAGGCAAAACTCTGAAAGACTGTTAGTACCGTATTGTGCTCGTTGGCGGGATGTTATTTTGTAAAGAGATCCTCGCCACCTTTTGCAACCTGCCGGAGTATCCAACATGCCCTAAAGCTATGAGTTGGTGTTGTGTCCGGAGTGCTGTGGAGTTTACATGTCCCATTGAGCCTTTTTTCCAATACGGTTCCTCGCCCTGGGGTGGGCTTTGGTTTCTTGGGGATTGGATGTAACATCCCAAAATTCTAAATTTTGGAATGTTATATTAAATAAAAAATTCTGATTGTTTGTTTGATTGTTGAGTGATTGCTTGTGTGAAATTGAGTGAAATTTGAATCTTTCTGAAAGTTGAATGAGAGGGAATGAAATGATTTTCCCAAAACTTCCACCTTACATTTATGATCTCCATGAATTCAAATTCATTTCATCACAAAACCCTAGAGTGAAGATGATATGACTCTTCCATTTAAATAAATGAAAAGGGTTTTGAAAAGAATTGAATTCCATCCTGAAAATATTTCAAATTTTAGAAACTTCATGCAACTCAATGATTTTCATGAGAGAAGATAAAATGACTTCTTAAATTATATGAAATATGAGTTGGAGGTTAAAAATAATCAAATTGAAAGTCATTTGAAAGTATTTTGAAACTCCCTTTTTAAATTTGGAATTGTTTGAGTTTTATTCAAAATATTTTCTCCAAAAACAAAATATACGGAAAATAGGGTAACATGATTCCCTACATCAGAAAATTGGAGAGAAGTTAATTTGAAGTCATTTTGGTATTTTAAAAATGATTTTTATTGGATTTTATTAGAGCAGAAACACTCTTTGTTTTATTTGAATTTTTGTGTATTTTATTTGAAGCTGGAATAAAGTTCATCGTGTAGGAAATGTTTCTCCTAAAATTTTGATATATATATGTCCTATATAAAAAAATATATATATTATATATATATATTTCCCCTCTCCCTAATTCAAAAAAAAAGAAAGAGGACCCCCACCCATCGCTGGCCAGCTAACTGCCCAAATGACAATTTCACCGGGCTAGCCCACTCGAGTCGCCCACGCCCGAGCCGACGCCCAAACCCTCTCCTCTCGTCACCACCCTCTCTCTCACGACGCTACTGCCCCCCACCTCTCTTTCTCGCCCACGCCCCACGCCGAAACCATCACACACAAGACCACGGAGACCCTGTGATCCTCCCCGATTTGCCCCCTCCTCCAAGCCGACCCCTATAAATACCCCCTCCCTCGCCCCGTTCCGCCCCCTCGCCGCGCCCTAAACCCTCTCCCCTCGCCGCGATTCCTCGCCGGAATCCGACGCCTCCGCCGCGCCATTGCCGCCCCGCCGAGCTCCACAGACCCCCCCGAGCTCCACCGACTCCACCCCCGAACCCCCCTCGAGCCGCCGCACCCGCCGGACGCCTCCGCCGTCTTCCCCGACCACCGGAGCCACCGCACCGTCGTCGCCCGAGCCGCCGTCGACCGCCGCCGTCGTCGCCACCGCGGTGAGTCGCCGGAACTCCCCTCCGTCGTCCGATCTAAAACCAACGCGCCAGAGTAGAGTACCCGAAGGGGTACGGTGTTTCTTAAAAAGACCGGTTTAGTTACGGTTTAGTTAGCGGTTAGTTAGACCGGCCCGAATCGGTTTTTCCTCGGTAGCGTTTTAGTTATTTGTCGCCTGAAGCGTTAGATAGGCCCGTTAAGCGCCAGTTTTTTTTCTTTTTAGTTTTATTTTTCGTTTCTGTTTTTAACAGAATAGTTTCAGTTTTGTAAAACCCATATCTTTTAGGTTACTTAATATTTTTAGTTGATTCTTTTTTTGTTAGTTTGCAAATTTGTTGTAGTTTCTGGAGAAAATATGTTTGGCCATGTTTAAATTATTAGAAATTGTTTTATCTTAGTTTTAGAAAGATTAGTAATTCTGCTATAAAATGAGTTAGGATTATTTTATTTTGGTGATTCTTTTTGTCACTACTTTGTTTTGACCTTGCCTAACCGTAGGGATTTATTTGGGTATTTTAGATTTAATAAAAAAATAGTTTTAATCAAAATGATGTGTTTCTTATTTATTTAACTAGCTACTGTTTTCCTATTGTTTTATTTAATAAATAATTTTATTTTACCTATGTCATAGTTTATTTTAGATTAGTTTCTGTAGTTTAAGAACATGAACTTTTATTTACAATAAATAAAATTTTTATTTTATTTTTTCTTGCTAGAATTGTTAGAGGAATAATAGGAGTTCTATAATAGCTTATGATGTGATACTTTTTGCTCCAAGATTGCATGATGTATTCACTTCTGTTAGTTAGCAAAACCCATGCTTAGGTTCTGTTAAGAAAAGTTTTAGTTGTGTAAAACTATTTCTTAGTTGATGCTTGATGTGGTGAAAACCTTGAATTGTTTTCTCCGAGTTTTTCTTTGGTAGTTTTGTTGTGTAGTTTTCCTTTATTTTTATTTGGTGTCCCTTGATTTGCATTTTTATTTGTTGATTTTATTATGAGTGTTAGAATTGTTTGCTAGGATGTTTGCTTATATGTATGCTATGACTATATAGATTTTCAACGGAGTGACGAATAGTTCTACCAAGTCATTATTCGAGAGTGTTGTTATCTTCATCAACTTACCAGGCAAGTTTACTTTGACCATGCTTTCATACCTATGTTTTTATTGCATTTAGTGGCATCTTTGCAACAACCCTACAGTAGTGATATTGAATTCTTGTAGCTGAGTAGTATGCATGAGGTAGGAACCCATCACCCTGTTACCAAGCCCGGACGATATTTTATTTTAATGCTACGCTATAGTAGACGGGGTTTGGTATGAGTGCACGAGAGTGGTGTGAGAATGGAGGATCTACGCCAATGACGACAACTCCATGATGGAATCTGCAAGGATCTGCATCTTCAAGGCCTCAAGACTTCAAGACTCGAGACAAGAATTCAATACACACTCACTGGGTGAAGGATGGTTGACGGGCACCTGGAGAAACTAGTGGTTGGCGGGATGCATGGAGAAGCGCCATGACATCTTGCGGAAAGCTTCACCCAGACTCAAAGAGACGGAAGAATACTTCATGCCCGAAGCTTACCCGTGCAACCGCAAGTCAATATGGGCTCGCTTGGTTGACCTTAGTTGTGACTCTGGCTGGGACGGTGCTAGCAGATGTAGAACTACGGTAGGATTGGATGAGCACCGGACGGTGGTCGAGGAACTCTTCGGAAGACCATGTTTGATCGGCCATTGTTCTCAAACACCACGAAGTGCGAGAACGTAAAAGAGGGATCGAATCTTGCAGGTAAAGTGTACAAACCTCTGCAGAGGGTTAAAACCTAATCGATTAGCCGTGTCCCGATTACGGACAATTTGAGCATCTGGACTTGGATCTATCTCAAACTCTCAACACCGGATGATAACTTAATTGTGGTCAACTTATGATGATTTTGGGCTATGAGACATCGGTTGGCGGAACCATGTCATGATAGAAAACTCCATAGTACAGACTCCGCTTATTCCTTTGATATAGGGAAAATAAATCAGCTTTTACGCAAACAAAACTCGCATACGAGCCACAAAGCCATATTGCATATAGTATAGTTTTATCATCTGCTTTTCTCATGTTGTGATCTTGACGGTACATTCAATGTAATCGATTTACCTACGGCTGCAACATATCATGTTGCGTATACTTTCTTCAGAGTAAGAGTACGCAGTGCGAGGTTACGGTCTACACTCAACTTTGGCGATGGCGTTGATGGGACTCCACACCCGACTATTTGTTTCATTGTGACTTATGAGGTATATATCAGTTTTACGTTAATTATACCTGTGATTGCACTTTGATATATACATTGATGTACCGTGTGTGCCAAAGATACTGATCCGAGGATGGCACATCAACACGTAGGCTTGACCGTCTGAGGTCGGGTCGCTTCTGAATATGGTATCGAGCACATGTTGATTGTGGGGACGTGACCCTAGGAAATGACTTAGTAATATGAAGACCCCAACGGAACGACCTTTGTTTTTGTTACTACTCGTAACACCTGATTCCTTTTACTAAACCTTCCTTATTTCAAACTATAGATGGAGAGCTACATTCTGAAAAAGAGAACACTACGAGAAGGTTCTTGGAGGCCCCTTCCTTGTGGAGCTAGTCAGTGCTTGAAGTTACCGATACACGAGATCAAGGCAACTAAGAGGACGTCTAGATCATGGGGAGTCAAGACCCAAGTTTTTGGCCGTAAAGAAGACCCCAAGACTGCAGACATCAGCTTCGCACCATAAATGGTGATCGTGATATGGGCATCAACACTGCCGTCCATGATGCTATTGCACGCTTATGCTATCGTCATCATGCTTTGCACTAAACCCACACTTCTTTGGAAGGATTGGATGGCAGAAGTTTGATGGAGCAACTATTGCCTTGACGGAAGTGCAAAAGATGAAGTTCTCCCCACTGTTAGTATACAATCAGGATCTAGAACAATACATCAAGAATCTTCAGATGGACCTCCTAGAAGCCCTATTTGACAATGAAGCACTACGAGAAGAAGTTGAGACTCAGAGACTGAAGGTAAACAACCTGGAGGAGGAGAACCTCGAGATCCCGAGAATGCGTCAGGAACTGAAAAACAGCAGGACCATGTCTCATGCCAAGGACGTTGAGATCCAGAAGCTCAAGGAACAACTTCAGGACATATAGGGTCGTCACAAGAAACTCCGCATCGATAGGGAAAATCTAGCAGAAAAATTGGAGGAGATCAAGACCACACGTAAGAAGCCCCAATGGGGACAATGATCAAGTTCGGTAAATTAGCTTAGTAGTAGCCCACCATGAGAGAAATAAAGATGAACGCTTTCTCGATTTAAGTATCGACCATACCGAACCATGTGGGTGGCGATACTAAAGAATTGATTGAATAAATGAATGCTTGGTTGCTATTATTTTCTGTGTTTATTAAATGGTTGGATAGATGCGATATTCGTAGGCTTGTTATGTCAACCTTGAGAGACGTAAGTAACGGAAGAATGGTAGACGACCTTCATATGGGAAAAGCATCAGGAATTGCAAACTCCCGAGCATTGAAGACCTGAAGAAATGAGGACTTAGAAACGAAATCATAGTAGAACGGCCCATTACAAACGGTACTTTTGAGCTAGGATTCTTTTGTTGATGGGTGGGTATTTGCTTTCTCTTTCTATCTCAACCGCACCCGAAATCTTGAACCCATGGACAATCGAACACCAAACTTTTCCGGAGACAATTGCAATTTCCCCATGGAGATACATTCTTTATTCCGAGTACCCTCTTATCCTACACATGCAGATGACAACCCTTTATGAGTCTTTCCTTAAGGGCCTCAAACGATCATGACCTCGACAAGTGATCATGATTACCAAGATCCTGAAGGACATGATGAAGCATATTCACCTTGAAGGAGATGCAGTTTACAAAGGCTACCCATTCATGCAAAAGGGAGTGGAACTTTGGTATGTGGAGGTACACCTCCACCGTTTGAAAGGAGTTTGCCCAAAGATGATGGGGCAGTACTTTTTCATCTCACGTGTACCACAAGCAACTTTCTTCGACGCTGTTCGTGAAGCAGCCATGGAAGCCATACGCCAGATCGGAGAAATACTTGAAGCAAGACTCCGTTATACTCAGGAATACCTCAGAGAAGTGCATGCAGAGATGGTGGAGGTGAATCTCAAGGCCACCACGATGAAACAGAAGATTGAAGATTTCAAGGCGCTTGTCGCACAATTCCAGTTCGACTGAAGAATCCTCAAGGAGGAAAAATGAATAAAGTTGGAAGTAATGTCTGACCATACCGAACCAGGTGGGTGGCAGCATTTGTAATAAACTTTTGGAATTTGGATTTCTGAAAAATGGTTAAGGATGTAATAAAAGATTTGATATGAAAAATAATATGATTTATGGATAAACTAGTGCACTTCATTTTAAGTGTGGTAGTACTCTGTAAAGCCACAAGATCAATGAAGAAAGAAACGTGTTATTCATGACGGTCCATAGAAGGGAGCTGGACCAAATAAGTTGGAGTTTTGTATGAACGTCACCACAAGAGTATGAAGAAACAGAGTACTACTGGATTTAAAGGAGGTGTAATATGGAACAAGGGAGTTACTCCAAGGATGAGTTAAAGCTGCATTAGTGTTGAAGTGGGCCATAACCCACAGGCCCAGGATTTTGAAAAGGAACAGATGTAACCTTGATGAAGGAAGAAAAATTGGAAGAATCAAGATTCAATCAAGATAATTCCTTAGGAGGTTACGAAAACCCAAGAGTTGTGAAGAACGATAGATGTTTTGTTTGGCTTGCTGAACCAAAGGATTTACTCGAACTCGGTTCGTCAACAAGAGAAATTCGCAATGCTTGTGAGTATGCCCAAGTGTTAGAATACGTGATTCGATGTCTCGCATATGTAGTAATGGTTCAAGTGCAGGATGGATCGGCCCCCATACCGAGACTTCTATCATGAACTATCATATGTTGATGGAAAATCGAAGAGCCTTGAAAACCTTAGAAGAGTGTCGACACGTCAAGCCGTAAAACCATAGAATGGTAGGCGATGGAACCCTTACAGCAATCGATGCCAATCGTAGAATATACGGTGAGATCCAACCCCAACCATATTCCTGCAGGAGAAACCATGAATTGTCGACCACCATGAGATTTTCGATAGTTGTTTAGTATTGGCGACAGACCCGTCGGAGATGAAGACCCAGTCTCGGAAGAACCTCACCAGGATGAAAGGACACGTGTTGAGAAAAAGGTTATACCCTACCGAAAGAGCCTCAGTGAAACCCGGAGCGACACTGTCAACCCAAAGGGATGGAGTATCTGAGTTCCGTCGGAACCATAACCCTGCTTTTAAGTGTGGTAGCACACTAGGCCATTCCGGTCGACAGAATTGCTGGAAGACCCCCAAACCCTAACCTTTTCTTGCTAGCCTCTTGAATCTCGTGGACGAGATTCATTTTAAGTGTGGTAGATTTGTAACATCCCAAAATTCTAAATTTTGGAATGTTATATTAAATAAAAAATTCTGATTGTTTGTTTGATTGTTGAGTGATTGCTTGCGTGAAATTGAGTGAAATTTGAATCTTTCTGAAAGTTGAATGAGAGGGAATGAAATGATTTTCCCAAAACTTCCACCTTACATTTATGATCTCCATGAATTCAAATTCATTTCATCACAAAACCCTAGAGTGAAGATGATATGACTCTTCCATTTAAATAAATGAAAAGGGTTTTGAAAAGAATTGAATTCCATCTGAAAATATTTCAAATTTTAGAAACTTCATGCAACTCAATGATTTTCATGAGAGAAGATAAAATGACTTCTTAAATTATATGAAATATGAGTTGGAGGTTAAAAGAATCAAATTGAAAGTCATTTGAAAGTATTTTGAAACTCCCTTTTAAATTTGGAATTATTTGAGTTTTATTCAAAATATTTTCTCCAAAAACAAAATATACGGAAAATAGGGTAACATGATTCCCTACATCGTAAAATTGGAGAGAAGTTAATTTGAAGTCATTTTGGTATTTTAAAAATGATTTTTATTGGATTTTATTAGAGCAGAAACACTCTTTGTTTTATTTGAATTTTTGTGTATTTTATTTGAAGCTGGAATAAAGTTCCTCGTGTAGGAAATGTTTTTCTGAAAATTTTGATATATATATATGTCCTATATAAAAATATATATTATATATATATATTTCCCCTCTCCCTAATTCAAAAAAGAAAGAGGACCCCCTCAGCGCCAGCCAGCTAACTGCCCGACAGCCACCGGGCCAGCCCAGCCGAGCCGCCCACGCCCGAGCCGACGCGCCGAAACCCTCTCCCTCGGCCGCTCGCTCACCCCCTCTCTCTCCGGACGCCGCCCCACCCTCTCTTTCCTCGCCACGCCTGCCCCACGCCGGAAACCATGCCACAAGACCATTGAGACCCCGGGATCCTCCCCGATTCGCCTCCTCCAAGCCGACCCCTATAAATACCCCTCCTCGCCCGCTCAGCCCCTCGCGCCATAAACCCTCTCCCCTCGCGATTCCTCGCTGAATCCGACGCCTCCACGCCATTGCCGCCTGCCGAGCTCCACAGACCCCTCCCCGAGCTCCACCGACTCCACCCCGAACCCCTCGAGCCGCCACCGCACCGGGACGCCTCCGCCGTCTTCCCGACCACCGAGCCACCGCATCGTCGCCCGAGCCGCCGTCGACCGCCGCCGTCGTCGCCACCATGATGAGTCGCTGAACTCCCTCCGTCGTCCGATCTGAAACCAACGCCAGATTAGATCACCCAGAAGAATACAGTTTTCTTAAAAGACCGGTTTAGTTACGGTTTAGTTAGCGGTTAGTTAGACCGCCCGAATCGGTTTATTCCCTCGGTAGCGCGTTTTAGTTATTTGTCGCCGAAGCGTTAGATAGGCCCGTTAAGCGCCAGTTTTTTCTTTTTAGTTTTATTTTTCGTTTCTGTTTTTAATAGAATAGTTTCAGTTTTGTAAAACCCATATCTTTTAGGTTACTTAATATTTTTAGTTGATTCTTTTTTTGTTAGTTTGAAAATTTGTTGTAGTTTCTGTAGAAAATATGTTTGGCCATGTTTAAATTATTAGAAATTGTTTTATCTTAGTTTTAGACAGATTAGTAATTCTGCTACAAAATGAGTTAGGATTATTTTATTTTGGTGATTCTTTTTGTCACTACTTTGTTTTGACCTTGCCTAACCGTAGGGATTTATTTGGGTATTTTAGATTTAATAAAAAATAGTTTTAATCAAAATCATGTGTTTCTTATTTATTTAACTAGCTACTGTTTTCCTATTGTTTTATTTAGTAAATAATTTTATTTTACCTATGTCATAGTTTATTTTAGATTAGTTTCTGTAGTTTAAGAACATAAACTTTTATTTACAATAAATAAAAAATTTATTTTATTTTTTCTTGCTAGAATTGTTATAGGCATAATAGGAGTTCTATAATAGCTTTTGATGTGATTCTTTTTGCTCCTAGTTTGCATGATGTTTTCCCTTCTATTAGTTAGCAAAACCCATGCTTAGGTTCTGTTAAGAAAAGTTTTAGTTGTGTAAAACTATTTCTTAGTTGATGCTTGATGTGGTGAAAACCTTGAATTGTTTTCTCCGAGTTTTTCTTTGGTAGTTTTGTTGTGTAGTTTTCCTTTATTTTTATTTGGTGTCCCTTGATTTGCATTTTTATTTGTTGATTTTATTATGAGTGTTAGAATTGTTTGCTAGGATGTTTGCTTATATGTATGCTATGACTATATAGATTTTCAACGGAGTGACGAATAGTTCTACCAAGTCATTATTCGAGAGTGTTGTTATCTTCATCAACTTACCAGGCAAGTTCACTTTGACCATGCTTTCATACCTATGTTTTTATTGCATTTAGTGGCATCTTTGCAACAACCCTACATTAGTGATATTGAATTCTTGTAGTTGAGTAGTATGCATGAGGTAGGAACCCATCACCCCTGTTACCAAGCCCGGGGCGATATTTTATTTTAATGCTACGCTATAGTAGACGGGTTTGGTATGAGTGCACGAGAGTGGTGTGAGAATGGAGGATCTCGTCAATGACGACAACTCCATGATGGAATCTGCAAGGACTGCATCTTCAAGGCCTCAAGACTTCAAGACTCGAGACAAGAATTCAATACACACTCTTGGGTGAAGGATGGTTGACGGGCACCTGGAGAAACCAGTGGTTGGCGGGATGCATGGAGAAGCGCCATGACATCTGCGGAAAGCTTCACCCAGACTCAAAGAGACGGAAGAATACTTCATGCCCGGAAGCTTACCTGCAACCGCAAGTCAATATGGGCTCTGGCTTGGTTGACCTTAGTTGTGACTCTGGCTGGGACGGTGCTAGCAGATGTAGAACTACGGTAGGATTGGATGAGCACCGGACGGTGGTCGAGGAACTCTTCTAAGACCATGTTTGGTCATCTTGTTCTCAAACACCACGAAGTGCGAGAACGTAAAGAGGGATCGGATCTTGCGGGTAAAGTGTACAAACCTCTGCAGAGGGTTAAAACCTAATCGATTAGCCGTGTCCCCGGTTACGGACAATTTGAGCATCTGGACTTGGATCTATCTCGAAACTCTCAACACCGGACTGATAACTTAATTGTGGTCAACTTATGATGATTTTGGGCTATGAGACATCGGTTGGCGGAACCATGTCATGATAGAAAACTCCATAGTACAGACTCGATTATTCCTTTGATATAGGGAAAATAAATCAGCTTTTACGCATAAACAAAACTCGCATACGAGCCACAAAGCCATATTGCATATAGTATAGTTTTATCATCTATTTTCTCATGTTGTGATCTTGCCGGTACATTCAATGTCTTGACCTACACGGCTGCAACGTATCATGTTGCGTATACTTTCTTCCGACGGTAAGAGTACGATACAAGGTTACGGTCTACACTCAACCTGCCAATGGCGTTGATGGGACTCCACACCCGACTATTTGTTTCATTGTGACTTATGAGGTATATATCAGTTTTACGTTAATTATACATGTGATTGCACTTTGATATATACATTGATGTACTGTGTGTGCCAGCATACTGATCCAGGGATGGCACATCAACATAGAGGCTTGACCGTGTGAGGTCGGGTCGCTACATTGGATCGGCCGACTTACGAGAGTTCGCCCGTTTAGTTCGGACAAAGGTTTTGGTGAGAGCCGGACTGTCGCAAAATTCAGCTTGGGTTTTCCAGACTGTAGGATCTTGAGAAGAGGTGTCTAGAGGGGGGGGGTGATTAGACACTAAGTACCAAAGTTTAAGTGGAGTTTAGGCACAAGTTTAACCTTTTTCAATACATAACAAGCAAGCATGCAAAGAGTATATGAGCAGCGGAAAGTAAAGCATGCAACTTGCAAGAAAGTAAAGGGAAGTGTTTGGAGAAATCAAACGCAATTGGAGAAACGGATGTTTTTGTCGTGGTTCCAATAGGTGGTGCTATCGTACTTCCACGTTGGTGGAGACTTCAACCCACGAAGGGTAACAGTTGTGCGAGTCCACGGAGGGCTCCACCCACGAAGGGTCCACGAAGTAGCAACCTTGTCTATCCCACCATGGCCGTCACCCACGAAGGACTTGCCTCACTAGCGGTAGATCTTCACGAAGTAGGCGATCTCCTAGCCCTTACAAACTCCTTGGTTCAACTCCACAATCTTGTCGGAGGCTCCCAAGTGACACCTAGCCAATCTAGGAGACACCACTCTCCAAGAAGTAACAAATGGTGTGTTGATGATGAAATCCTTGCTCTTGTGCTTCAAATGATAGTCTCCCCAACACTCAACTCTCTCTCATAGGATTTGGATCTGGTGGAAAGAAGATTTGAGTGTAAAGCAACTTGGGGAAGGCTAGAGATCAAGATTCATATGGTAGGAATGGAATATCTTGGTCTCAACACATGAGTAGGTAGTTCTCTCTCGTAAATAGGATCTTTGGAAGTGTAGGTTTAGTCTGATGGCTCTCTCCACGAATGAAGAGGAGGTGGAGGGGTATATATAGCCTCCACACAAAATCTAACCGTTACACACAATTTACCAATCTCGGTGGGACCGAATCAACAAACTCGGTCAGACCGATTTTAGTAAACCTAGTGACTGTTAGGGTTTTCGGTGGGACTGACTTGCATCTCGGTAGGACCGATATGGTTAGGGTTAGGGCATAACGTAATCTCGGTGAGACCGATTACACAAACTCGGTGAGACCGATTTTGGTAATTAGCTAACCAGAGAGTGGGTGAGGCAAACTCGGTGAGACCGATTACTCAAACTCGATGGGACCGATTTTGGTAATGAGTCAACCAGAAAGTTTGCATTGTAATCTCGGTAGTACCGATTCTCAAACTCGGTGAGACCGATTTTGATAATGGACATACACAGAGAGATTACAATCCCATCTCGGTAAGATCGAGATCCCTATCGGTAGAACCGATTTGCCTAGGGTTTGTGGCAGTGGCTAAGACATAAAAACTCGATGGAGCCGGATAGAAAGAATCAGTGGGGCCGAGTTTGACTTTTAGGTTTGGGACATTTGTGTGGAAGTGGGAAAGTAGTTGAGGGTTTTGGAGCATATCACTAAGCACATGAAGCAAGAGGCTCATTAAGCAACACCTCGTCCCTCCTTGATAGTATTGGCTTTTCCTATAGACTCAATGTGATCTTAGATCACTAAATTGTAAAATGAAGAGTCTTGAGCTTGAAGCTTGAGCCAATCCTTTGTCCTTAGCATCTTGAAGGAGTTCCCACATCCTTTAGTCCATGCCACTCCATTGTTGAACTTATCTGAAACATACTAGATAAAAGTGTTAGTCCAACAAGAGATATGTTGACATTAATTACAAAAACCACCTAGGGATCACTTGTGCTTTCAATCTCCCCCTTTTTGGTAATTGATGACAACATACATCAAAGCTTTAGATAAAGATATAAAGAATAGCAAGTAAAGCTTTGGAAAGACATGTAACAGACATAGGCTGCCCCTACATGTATGCAATCATGTGAATATGGAATATAGAAGCATGTGATAGCATAACCATGATAGAGCAGGCAATGTGTTACATGTATCTTGGCCATATGCATCGAGCAAAAGAATATTAAAGAAAATACTTTCATGCCCATGAGTCCTTCTTGCAAACAGTATGTACATCAACAAGAATTCCTCATACACATGATTGTGATGCATATACTTACCTTGTAGTCTTGAGTTGGCTTAGGATGGAATGAACCTGCGTAAACAAGGTTAGATAACACAGATGCGTCTACTAGCCGAGCAAATGTAAGAAACCACAAGAATACCAAGACTGGGATGACATGTAGAGAGTGAGTACTAAGTACTACATTGGATTAGACATGTCCCCAAGAGTAAAGATATGCAATGAATTTAGATTATTTCTTTCCCTTAGATGTCTTGCTCCCCTGAATCTAGCATGGGATCTTTGGGAGAAGATAGCGAACAGAAAATCAGAGCTGAAAGATATAAATGAACAGAGCTAATGCAAGCTAATGCAAATAAGCACAAATGAACATGTCTTTCCCCTCAAGAAGACATGTGGCATCTCTCTTCTTGAACACCAAGCATCTGGGATCCTTGAGAAATACTCTCTACTAGTATTCTCTCCCTCTGGAGATCTCTCTCTCTCTCTCCCTGAAGGATCTCTCTCTCTCCCTCTGAGATGTGATCTCTTTCTCTAAATGATAAGCTTTGATGTGATCTCTCTCTCCCCCTTTGACATCAATTTCCAAGAAGGGCTTGATAAAAAAATGTGAGCTCTCTCTCCCGCTGGAATTTGTCATTAATGGGTTTGATCCTTGAGTCACAACATAAAGCAATGATAAAAATGTGATGCTTGTAGAGGACAAGATTCATTGAGTGGAGCTGGATCAAAAGAAGCACAGAATAAGTGGCAAACTGATTTTCCTGTTGTGAAATCGGTGGCACCGAGTGGTATGCTTGATTAGTCTTGAAAGTTTTCGGTTGGACCGAAAATAACAACTTGGTGTAACGAGTTCATCGCAGAGAAAACACTTGTCACCTCAGCTCACTTGACTAATAAGATCTCACAAAGATTTGCAAGGAATTTACTGAATGATATGCAATGAATTGGAATGCAGAAAATGCAGAGCAAACAGAAAGAAATCTAGATGAAGTTTTTTTTGAAAGGGGAAACACATATGCATGAGACAAATGCAAAAACTCGGAAAAGAACATAAGAGACCTTCATCTAGAGATGGTCGGCGACAAAGTCACCTATGTTAGAGTATATTGACTTAGGAGTCAAGTGAGATCACTTGATCATAGGTCATACCCATCGTTTAAGCTCAAAATGGGGTTGCCATTTTTCGTTTAAGCATCTTGATGTATTCACATCTTGTCGAGTTGCTTTAACTCATGACTTGGAGTAAAGCTTCTCTAAGATGGAATAACATACCTTGGTTGGTGGTGTCGTCCATGTAGTTGAACTTGTGTGGGTTGCTCAAGGTTGATGCAGCTCATCAAGAATTTGGAGCACCACTTGGAATTTGAGTCCATCTACCTACATGGGTTAGTTCGTGCAAGGAAGAGAACTTGTGTATCCAACAGTGACAATCATGAAGCTCAATCATAGAATTTGTCAAAAGGATATGTTTAAATGGTTTTGTGCTTCCTTGGCTTTAACCACCTTGTGTAGAGACTTGGTGATGTAGAGATTGCTCAAGATATGAGTAGGTCACAACCTCATGGAATTTGATTCAACCAAGTACCTACATGGGTTAGATAACATGCAAGATACAAATATATCCAAGACATAAGATTTCCATCATAAGAGAGATATCAAGGATTAGGCGTAAGCTCATGTCTTGCATGTACCCAATGGAGTTTCTACTCCAAGTTTGAAGCATCAATGATGTTCAATTCTCCTCTTAACCTGCAAAACACTTTCTCATCAAGAGGTTTAGTGAATATATCCGCTAATTGCTTTTCGGTGCGAACATGCTTAAGATCAATGTCACCCTTAGCAACATGATCTCGAATGAAATGATGACGAACTTCAATATGCTTAGTTCGAGAATGTTGCACAGGATTATGACCAATTTTGATAGCACTTTCATTGTCACAAAGCAATGGAACATGTCTCACATATATTCCATATTCTTTAAGAGTTTGGGTCATCCAAAGTAATTGAGCACAACATGAACCAGCGGCAATGTATTCCGCTTCGGCAGTGGATAAGGATACTGAGTTTTGTTTCTTGGAGGACCAAGACACAAGAGATCTACCAAGAAATTGACAAGTACCCGAAGTGGACTTTCTATCAACCTTGTCACCGGCATAGTCCGAGTCGGAATAGCCAACAAGATCGAAGGAGGCCCTCTTAGGATACCAAATGCCAAAATTTGGTGTATGGATTAAGTATCTCACTATCCTTTTCACGACCTTAAGATGACATTCTTTAGGAGCAGCTTGATATCGTGCACACATGCACACGCTTAGCATAATATCGGGACGTGAAGCACATAGATATAACAATGAACCAATCATAGAGCGATAAACCTTTTGATCAACCGGTTCATCATCTTTGGTTAAGTCAAGATGTCCACTAGTAGGCATGGGTGTGGTCATACCTTTGCATTCTTGCATATTGAACTTCTTGAATAAGTCCTTGGTGTACTTTGTTTGAGAAACAGAAGTACCTTCCTTAGTTTGCTTGATTTGCAACCCAAGAAAGAATTTGAGTTCACTCATCATAGACATCTCAAACTTCTCCGACATTAGCTTTCCAAACTTTTCACTAAAATGAGGGTTATTTGAACCAAATATAATATCATCAACATAGATTTGGCACACAAATAGTTCACCATTAACCCTTTTAGTAAAAAGTGTGGAATCAATTTTCCCAATTTCAAAGCCTTTTTCAATAAGGAACTTGGTCAAGCATTTATACCATGCTCTAGGAGTTTGTTTAAGTCCATAAAGAGCTTTGTGAAGTTTGTAAACATGATTGGGTTTCTTAGGATTAACAAAGACGGGAGGTTGTTTGACATAAACTTCCTCCTCTATTTCACCATTTAGAAAAGCACTTTTAATGTCCATTTGATACAAGGTGATATCATGATGATTAGCATAGGCAAGTAAGATGCGAATGGACTCAAGTCTAGCAACGGGAGCATAAGTCTCACCATAGTCCATACCTTCGACTTGTGTGTAGCCTTGGGAGACGAGACGTGCTTTGTTGCGAACTACTTGTCCATCTTCATCTTGCTTGTTGCGAAACACCCATTTGGTACCGATGATGTTGTGGTTGTTGTCGGGCTTCTCAACCAATGTCCAAACTTGGTTTCTCTCAAAGTTGCGTAGCTCTTCATGCATAGCATTTATCCAATCCGGATCTTCCAATGCTTCTTCAACCTTCATAGGTTCAACGCTAGATATGAAATAATAGTTTTCACAAAAGTTAGCTAAACGAGTTTTAGAGCGAGTGATTCTCCGGTTTGAATATCATTGTAGATTTGCTCGACGGGATGGTCTTTAGCAATTCTTGCTCGAACTCGTGAAAGCTTTTGCTTGGGTCTTCGTTGAACATCTTCTTCATCTTGTTCTTCTTCTTGGCCTTCTTCATTGTTGGCGTTGTCGTTCTCTTGTCGTGGTGGAGAAGTAGGTTGTTGACGTTCGTGATGTTCTTCCTCGTTTCCTTCATCTTGGTGTGTCCCACTTGTGGATGCTTCCATATCAACTCTTAGTTCACCTTGTCGTGAAGTAGAAGCTTCCACTTGGATGGACGAGGTACTCTCCTTCACCTCCGTTGGACGGACCTTGCCAATAGATAAGTCTTGGATTGCTTCCGAAGGGTCTTTGTCTCCTACATCAATTGGCAATTGCTCTACTTGTGAGCCGTTAGATTCATCAAACTTCACATCTACCGTCTCTTCAACCTTTCGGGTGAAATTGTTGTAGACATGGTAAGTTTGAGAGTTTGAGCCATAACCTAGTAGGAAACCTTCATGAGACTTAGGAGCAAATTTAGAACGACGATGCTTATCAAGAATGTAGCACTTTGAGCCGAATACTCGAAAGTATCCAACTTGGGGTTTGTTACCGGTGAGGAGCTCGTATGCCGTCTTGCCGAGTAGCTTGTGAAGATAGAAGCGATTTGTTGCATGACAGGCTGTCTCAACCGCTTCTGCCCAAAAGTGCTTCGGCGTCTTGTACTCATCAAGCATCGTTCTCTCCATTTCGATGAGCGTCCGGTTCTTCCTCTCAACAACTCCATTTTGTTGAGGTGTGTACGTAGTCGAGAACTCGTGAAATCCCTTCACAAGAAAGGTGTCCACATTTGCATTCTTGAACTCCGTTTCGTTGTCACTGCGAACCTTCTTGATCTTCACTTCAAATTGGTTTTGGGCCTTCCTAGCGAAGTTTTTGAAGATCTTTTGGACCTGCGATTTATCATCGAGAAAGAACACCCACGTAAATCTTGAAAAATCATCAACTATAACTAGACCAAAAGAATTTCCACCGAGACTCTTGTAAGAGTTGGGACCAAAGAGATCCATGTGAAGCAGCTCGAGTGGCCTCTTTGTGGTCATAATGTTCTTCACGGGATGCCTTCCTCCAACCTGTTTACACCTTGACAAGCACCTTTGCACGATCTATCCTTATCAAATATGACATCGTTAACTCCAAGGATATGATTTCCTTTAATAAGCTTGTCAAGGTTTCTCATGCCAACGTGACCTAATCGTCTATGCCATAACCAACCTTTTGAGGATTTAGCAATGAAGCAAGTTTTAGGTTGAGCCTTTTTAGTGAAATCAACAATGTATAGATCATCTCACGATACCGGTAAAGACCATTTTATGATTGTCTCGATGAAACACTTGGCAGTCTACTTGATAAATAAGACATTGAAACCGAAATCAGCAAGTCTAGATCTCGAAAGTAAGTTGTACCCAAGAGACTCAATGAGCATGACATTTTGAATGGAGCTATCATGTGAGATGGCCACCTTACCGAGGCCAACCACCTTACCCTTTGAGTTGTCACCGAAAGTGACAAACTTTCAAGGACCATCATTTTCAGCAAGCTCACGAAACATGTCTTTATCTCCGGTCATGTGATCGGTACATCCACTGTCAAGAACCCATTCATTTCCTCCTGACACATATCCCCGAAGATTTGCCATAAGACCAAAATGTCTCATTGCATCATCAAGATTGAAATCACTATCATCATCCTCATCATAGTATCCATGTTCAACATCGTCATGTGGTGGATCAAATCCTAGAGAGGGTAATTCATTAGAGTGAGTTTGACAATGATCTTGCTTATGAATTCTAATAGCTTCAGAAATAATATCACTAATAATTCTAACATCTCCTTTGGCACGCATAAGGTCGGTAAGTTCAAATAGACGATCACCAAACATAGGATCACTAGTATTCATCTTACTTAAAGCAATAGACTTATAGAGAATTTCATCTAGATTTTTCAAGGAATAATTTGGAAAGCGTTCCTCAAGAAATTTCCATATAGTGTAGTCACACTCAAGAGTAGGCAGGATTCTAGTCAAGTTTCTAGGCAAGCCTCTAGTGATAAGATTAACAGTTCTAAGATTTCTAGTCATGTCAATAGCTTCATCAAGGGTAGGATTCATAGGATCAACATGAGGAGCACAAGGGCTAGCAATGTACTTGTTCAAATGATATTGATTGAAAATTACAAGCATCTCATTTTTCCACTCATGAAAATACTCTCCATCAAGAATAGGCACTCTATGTCTAAGACTCCCCAAAGTAGACTCATCCATCTTCCTCCAATGGCGATTAAACCAAGGCAATGGAGACCAATGCTCTGATACCACTTGTAGGATCTAGAGAAGAGGCGTCTAGAGGGGGGGGTGATTAGACACTAAGTACCAAAGTTGCAGTTTTTAACCTTATTAAAGTTTAAGTGGAGTTTAGGCACAAGTTTAACCTTTTTCAATACATAACAAGCAAGCATGCAAAGAGTATATGAGTAGCGGAAAGTAAAGCATGCAACTTGCAAGAAAGTAAAAGGAAGGGTTTGGAGAAATCAAACGCAATTGGAGACACGGATGTTTTTGTCGTGGTTCCGATAGGTGGTGCTATCGTACTTCCACGTTGGTGGAGACTTCAACCCACGAAGGGTAGCAGTTCTTGTGAGTCCATGGAGGGCTCCACCCACGAAGGGTCCACGAAGTAGAAACCTTGTCTATCCCACCATGGCCGTCTCCCACGAAGGACTTGCCTCATTAGCGGTAGATCTTCACGAAGTAGGCGATCTCCTAGCCCTTACAAACTCCTTGGTTCAACTCCACAATCTTGTCGGAGGCTCCCAAGTGACACCTAGCCAATCTAGGAGACACCACTCTCCAAGAAGTAACAAATGGTGAGTTGAAGATGAACTCCTTGCTCTTGTGCTTCAAATGATAGTCTCCCCAACACTCAACTTCTCTCATAGGATTTGGATCTGGTGGAAAGAAGATTTGAGTGGAAAGCAACTTGGGGAAGGCTAGAGATCAAGATTCATATGGTAGGAATGGAATATCTTGGTCTCAACACATGAGTAGGTAGTTCTCTCTCAGAAATAGGATGCTGGAAGTGTAGGTTTAGTCTGATGGATCTCTCCACGAATGAAGAGGAGGTGGAGGGGTATATATAGCGTCCACACAAAATCTAACCGTTACACACAATTTACCAATCTCGGTGGGACCGAATCAACAAACTCGGTCAAACCGATTTTAGTAAACCTAGTGACCGTTAGGGTTTTCGGTGGGACTGACTTGCATCTCGGTAGGACCGATATGGTTAGGGTTAGGGCATAACGTAATCTTGGTGAGACCGATTACACAAAATCGGTGAGACCGATTTTGGTAATTAGCTAACCAGAGAGTTGGTCAGGCAAACTCGGTGAGACCGATTACTCAAACCCGGTGGGACCGATTTTGGTAATGAGTCAACCAGAAAGTTGCATTGTAATCTCGGTAGTACCAATTCTCAAACTCGGTGAGACCGATTTTGATAATGGACATACACAGAGAGATTACAATCCCATCTCGGTAAGACCGAGATCCCTATCGGTAGAACCGATTTGCCTAGGGTTTGTTTGTGGCTAAGACATAAAAACTCGGTGGCGCCGGATAGAAAGAATCAGTGGGGCCGAGTTTGACTTTTAGGTTTGGGACATTTGTGTGGAAGTGGGAAAGTAGTTGAGGGTTTTGGAGCATATCAGTAAGCACATGAAGCAAGAGGCTCATTAAGCAACACCTCATCCCTCCTTGATAGTATTGGCTTTTCCTATAGACTCAATGTGATCTTGGATCACTAAATTGTAAAATGAAGAGTCTTGAGCTTGAAGCTAGAGCCAATCCTTTGTCCTTAGCATCTTGAAGGAGTTCCCACATCCTTTAGTACATGCCACTCCATTGTTGAACTTATCTGAAACATACTAGATAAAAGTGTTAGTCCAACAAGAGATATGTTGACATTAATTACCAAAACCACCTAGGGAGCACTTGTGCTTTCACAGACGCTTTCCATCGCACAATACTTCTGTACTATGGTTGCTAAGTCCGCAAAGCGTACTATGTCGCGACGACTTATAGCATTAAGGATTCCTTTGTCCGTGCAGTTTTTGCAGAAGAGTGAGACTACGTCCTCCTCGTGGCAGTCCTTGACCTTGTTTAGCGCAAGAGGAATCTGGCCCAGTAATGATGCACTGTCTCCTGGGGCTCTTTCCTGATATGGGAGAGATGATTAAAGTCTGTGTGGGTGTTTATAGCTGAATCCGGATTCTGATCCGATCTAGCACCCCAGGGCATGGGAGCTTCCGAGTTCGACAGCTCCAGATCCGGGACGCTGCCCAATTTTTCCGGCCCAGTGCCCGATTCTAAGTCCGGGACCCGGGTCATATCCTCCCTTGGGCGGGTGTCCGGCTCCGGGAGCTCGGCGATCCGGACATAATTCGTCCTCAAAATAGATGGATACTCCTGTGGTTCCTTCTGCTACCGCTTATCTCATGGGTGACCGGCGGGGATTTAATGTCCCTTTGGTCGGGTTTAAGCCCGATCTGGTCATAGTCCGTTGCGACTCCCAAAGCGGCGATGCGATCCAAGAGCTCATTAAGAGAAGAGAGCTCTATCAGTTCCATCTATTCGGCGAGTTCCGAATTGATGCCAAGTTTATGCGTGATGACCCGAGAGGCCATCGTCGGCGCGACAACCGATGGGGCGGCCATGACGAAGCTGCCTACTCGGAGAGTTTGGCCTATAGCTAGAGCTCCCCCCGCGGTAATGTTGTCCCTGACAACGAGACGAGCCCTCGAGCCTTGCTGCGACTACACAGAGGAACTCTCAATGAAAGCACCAATGTCGGTGTCAAAATCGGCGGATCTCGGGTAGGGGGTCCCGATCTGTGCGTCTTAGGCTGATGGTAACAGGAAGCAAGGGACACAATGTTTAGCCAGGTTCGGGCCCTCTCGATGGAGGTAAAACCCTACTTCCTGCCTGATTAATATTGAAGATATAGGTAGTGCAAGAGTAGATCTACCACGAGATCGTAGAGGCTAAACCCTAGAAGCTAGCCTATGATGGTATGGTAAAAAAAATTGATTGTAATTGTGATCGCCCTTCTGAAGACCAACCTCTCCGGTTTATATAGACATCGGAGAGGAGTAGGGTTTACATGGAGTCGGTTATAAGGAAGGAAATACAATATCCGGATCGCCAAGCTTGCCTTCCACGCCAAGGAGAGTTCCATCCGGACACGGGACGAAGTCTTGAGTCTTGTATCTTCACGCTTCAATAGTCCGGACGATGTATATAGTCCGGCTGTCCGGATACCCCCTAATCCAGGACTCCCTCAAATGGCGCCAGAAATTCTTCTTGCTACCTCTTGAGCACTGCGTTGGATTTCCTTGAAGAGGAAAGGATGATGCAGCAAAGTAGCATAAGTATTTCCCTCAGTTTTTGAGAACCAAGGTATCAATCCAAAGAGGAGGCTACGCCACAGTCCCTCGTACCTACACAAAGCAAATAACTCCTCGCAACCCTCTGCGAATAGGGGTTGTCAATCCCTTCACGGTCACTTACGAGAGTGAGATCTGATAGAGATGATAGATAATATTTTTGGTATTTTTGTGATAAAGATGCAAGGTAAAAATAAAAGCAAAGTAAAAAAGTAAAGGCAATAATAAAGTGATGGAAGATTAATATGATGAAGATAGACCCGGAGGCCATAGATTTCACTAGTGGCTTCTCTCAAGAGCATAAGTATTTTACGGTCGGTGAACAAATTACTGTTGAGCAATTGACAGAATTGAGCATAGTTATGAGAATATCTAGGTATGATCATGTATATAGGCATCACGTCCGAGACAAGTAGACCGACTCCTGCCTGCATCTACTACTATTACTCCACTCATCGACCGCTATCCAGCATGCATCTAGAGTATTAAGTTCAAGAAAACAGAGTAATGCCTTAAGCAAGATGATATGATGTAGAGGGATAAATTCATGCAATATGATAAAAACCCCATCTTGTTATCCTCGATGGCAACAATACAATACGTGCCTTGCTGCCCCATCACATCGGGAAAGGACACCGCAAGATTGAACCCAAAGCTAAGCACTTCTCCCATTGCAAGAAAAATCAATCTAGTAGGCCAAACCAAACTGATAATTCGAAGAGACTTGCAAAGATAACCAATCGTGCATAAAAGAATTTAGAGAAGATTCAAATATTGTTCATAGATAATCTTGATCATAAACCCACAATTCATCGGTCTCAACAAACACACCGCAAAAAAGAAGATTACATCGCATAGATCTCCACGAGAGAGGGGGAGAACATTGTGTTGAGATCCAAAAAGAGAGAAGAAGCCATCTAGCTACTAACTATGGACCCGAAGGTCTGAGGTAAACTAGTCACACTTCATCGGAGAGGCTATGGTGATGATGTAGAAGCCCTCCTTGGTGGATGCCCTCCGTGAGCTCCTAACAGGCCCCAAGATGGGATCTCGTGGGCATGAAGGTTGCGGCGGTGGAATTAGGTTTTTGGCTCCGTGTCGATCGTTTGGGGGAATGCGTAGGTATATATAGGAGGAAGAAATGCGTCGGTGGAGCAAGGTGGGGCCCACGAGGGTGGAGGGCGCGCTTTGGGGAGGGCGCGCCTCACCTCGTGCCCACCTCCTTTCCTTCTTGACGAGGGTCCAAGTCTCCTGGATCATATTCGTGAGAAAATCATGTTCTGAAGGTTTCATTCCGTTTGGACTCCGTTTGATATTTCGTTTCTTGAAACTACAAATAGGCAAAAAACAGCAATTCTGGGCTGGGCCTCCGGTTAATAGGTTAGTCCCAAAAATAATATAAAAGTGGAAAATAAAGCCCAATATTGTCCAAAATAGTAGATAATATAGCATGGAGCAATAAAAAATTATAGATACGTTGGAGACGTATCAGTGACGTCCCACGAACTCTCGATCCAGCTGAGTGTCGAGGGAGAGCTTCGTCATCACGACGGTGTGAGACGGTGATGATGAAGCTACCGGCACAGGGCTTCGCCTAAGCACTGCAACAATATGACCGAGGTGGATTATGGTGGAGGGGGCACCGCACACAACTAAGGCAATGTCTGTTGTTGTGTTCTAGGGTGCCCCCTGCCCCCGTATATAAAGGAGCAAGGGGGGAGGCCGGCCGGCCATAGGGCGCACCAAGGAGGGGAGGAATCCTCCTCCTAGTAGGAGTAGGATTCCTACTAGGAGGAGGATTCCTCCTTTCCTAGTCCAACTAGGAGGAGAAGGGGAAAGAGGGAAAGGAGAGGAAGAGGAGAAGGAAAGGGGGGCGGGCCCCCCTCCCTAGTCCAATTCGGACTCCCTATAGGGAGGGGGCGTGGCTGCCCCTTGTGGGCTGCCTCCCCTCTTACCTATGGCCCATGTAGGCCCAATCTTTCCCCGGGGGGGTTCCGGTAACCCTCTGGAACTCCCGTTTTCTTCGAAATCACCCGGGCACTTCCGGTGTCCGAATATAGCCGTCCAATATATCAATCTTTATGTCTCGGCCATTTCGAGACTCCTCATCATGTCCGTGACAATACCCAGGACTCCGAACTATATTCGGTACATCAAAAACACATAAACACATAATACCGATCGTCACAGAACGTTAAGCGTGCGGACCCTACGGGTTCGAGAACAATGTAGACATGACCGAGACTCATCTCCGGTAAATAACCAATAGCGGAACCTAGATGCTGTAGGATCGAAAGCATGTCTAGAGGGGGATGAATAGACTACTTGACCAAATAAAAATCTAGCCTTTTCTCAATTTTAAGTCTTGGAAGATTTTAGCAACTTAGCACAAATCAAGTAATCAACTTACACATGCAATTCTGAGAGTATAGCAGCGGAATGTAAAACAATTGCATATGAAGATAAAGGGAGGAGTTTGGAGGGAGCAAATGCAATGTATACACGGATATTTTTTATTCGTGGTTCCGATAGGTGGTGCTATCGTACATCCACGTTGATGGAGACTTCAACCCACAAAGGGTAACGGTTGCGCGAGTCCACAGAGGGCTCCACCCACGAAGGGTCCACGAAGAAGCAACCTTGTCTATCCCACCATGGCCAATGCCCACGAAGGACTTGCCTCACTAGGGTAGATCTTCACGAAGTAGGTGATCTCCTTGCCCGTACAAACTCCTTGGTTCAACTCCACAATCTTGACAGAGGCTCCCAAGTGACACCTAGCCAATCTAGGAGACACCACTCTCCAAAAGGTAATAGATGGTGTGTTGATGATGAACTACTTGCTCTTGTGCTTCAAATGGTAGTCTCCCCAACACTCAACTCTCTCTCATAGGATTGGATTTGGTAGAAAGATGATTTGAGTGGAAAGCAACTTGGGGAAGGCTAGAGATCAAGATTTATGTGGTTGGAATGGAATATCTTGACCTCAACACAAGTGTAGGTGGTTCTCTCTCAGAAAATGTATGTTGTAAGTGTAGGCATGTTCTGATGGCTCTCTCCACGAATGAAGAGTGGGTGGAGGGGTATATATAGCCTCCACACAAAATCTAACCGTTACACACAAATCACCAAATTCAATGGGACCGAATTATAAAACTCGGTTAGACCGATTTAGTTCAAGATGTGAACGTTAGGATTTTCGGTGGGACCGACATGTCAACTCGGTGGGACCGATGTCATTAGGGTTAGGGCATAACGTAATCTTGGTGAGACCGATTACACAAACTCGGTGGGATCGATTTTGGTAATAGAAAAACAGAGAGTTGGTCAGGCAAACTCGGTGGGACCGATTCACCCATCTCGGTTAGACCGAAATGTTACGAAGGGGAAACAGAGAGTTTGCATTGGAATCTCAGTGGGACCGATCGCTCATCTCGGTTGGACCGAAAAGTTACGAAGGGAAACAGAGAGGTTGCAATCCCATCTCGGTGAGACCGAGATCCCTATCGGTGAGACCGAAGTGACTAGGGTTTGTGGCAGTGGCTATGTCAATTCAACTCGGTGGCGCCGGATAGAAGATTTCGGTGGGGCCGAGTTTTACTTTTGGTTTGGGACATATGTGGATATGAGGAAGTAGTTGAGGGTTTTTGGAGCATATCACTAAGCATTTTGAGAAAGTAACTCATTAAGCAACACCTCACCCCCTTTTAATAGTATTGGCTTTTCCTATGGACTCAATGTGATCTTGGATCACTAAAAGTAAAATGTAGAGTCTTGTGCTTTGAGCTTGAGCCAATCATTTGTCCTTAGCATTTTGAGGGGTCCACTTTCTAATCCATGCCATGGCAATCATTGAGCTTTCCTGAAATATTTATCTTCAAATAGCATTAGCTCAATGAGCTATATGTTGTTATGAATTACCAAAACCACCCAGGGATAGTTGCACTTTCAATCTCCCCCTTTTTGGTAATTGATGACAACATATAGATCAAAGCTTCGACAAATGATCATAAGATTGAAAAACATCGTCGCTTTGAGAAGTATGTGATAAGCAAGAGCTCCCCCTAAAATTTTGCATTATTTAAAATTTGCTTTTGAATGCAAATGCACAATCGATTAGGATCATGGGTTACTCTTCCATGTCACATACATCTTGGTGGAGCACTCAAAATGATAGAAATTAAAAGCATGCACTCATCACCAAGCAAGTGAATGATCATATATGAGATATAAAAGATAGTATCATCCAAACAAGCATTAAGGTAGCAAATGATCAACCACATGATCATACAAGTATCTCACACAATAAAAAGTTCAACCAAAGGAAGAAGCAAAACACTCTCTCGAAGCCTATGATCTATACATATTTCTCCCCCTTTGGCAACAAGTTACCAAAAAGTTCAAATATGCATAGTGCTATGCGTCTCTCAGGCTTGGTCTTCGGGAGGTGGTGTAGATAGAAATCCAAGGACGAAGGCATCCGTTGATGTAGTTGGAGCTGGTGGAGTGGCTGCTGGAGGTGGCACCGAGTCAGAGCTGCTGGTGCCGTCTTTGTAGCTCTAGAATCTCTCACTGGCACTACAGCAGACCTCTGTCCTCTAGGCACTCGCTCAAATGCATCAGTAGTTGCCTTGCCTCTCTTCTCTTCTGCTTCCTCCTCAAGCTGCTCAACTGTTGTTTGAATCTCAGTTACCTTCAGATCAAGATCATAAATTTTGGTTTCTATGATCCTCTCCAAGTTCTCCTGGTTTTGAGTCAGGGTGGCCAAGCCCTTCTCACTCCTCAGTGTCGACTGGATCAGATATGCAAGTTGATCTTGCTTGCTCTTCAGGAAAACTTGAGATGCCTCTTCAACACTTGGCATCTTGGCAGCTTTCTCAGCCTTTGCTTTGGCTCTCTTCTCCTGTGCTTGAACAGATGTGGGGTCTTCCTCATTCATCACAACAGTGTTGTCTTCAAAATCAGGATGCAAATGAAGGTGCTCCTTGTCCAACAGATATGTTCCTGTGCCCATCTTGGAGTTGATGAGCTCCTGACTGTGTGGAGCATACCCACGGTCTCTTATGGTCAGCAGCTGTCCTTTTGATTGTCTCTACAATCAAACTCATAACCTTGAACTTCTGAGGGACATCAAAAAGCTAGAGCAGGTTGATAGAATGCCCTCTGATCATCTTGTGATCTCCTCACTTGGGTAGCAGAGTGTGCCTAAGGATTGTGTTGAATGTAGGCAGACCAGACAACAAGAAGTGTACAGATCCAAGCTTGTGAGTCTCCAAAGCCTTATCTAGGATCTCCTTGTACATGTTTGCCATTGTGTTGTGGTCCTTCTTCTTGGTGGCATACACATCCAAGTCATCTTCATGTTCTTCAGGGGCATTTCTCAGCTTGGCCCACTCCTCAACTGTGGATTGGTACCTTGTACCCTCAGATATCCATACTATCCTTCCATCTGGATAGAAGTGGGCAGTGGAGTAAAACTGCATAATCAGCTCATCATTCCATTTGGTGAGCTTCTGCCCAACAAATTTGTCAACTCCACATGCCTTGAAGCTGTCATAAACAACTAGATAGTGATCTTCTTCTTCCTTGATGTACTCCCAATCCACCCATTTCATGTCACATACAATGGGCTTCTTGTCAAGAAAAATAGTCTCATAGAAGTCTTGTTGTTCCTTTGTGTGAAACCTGTAATCAACTTTTGTCCTTCTCCTTACAGCATAAGGATCAGACTGTCTCCACAATCTCAGTCCAGCATCCTTTCTGATACGCATGTCTTCAGCTACTGGATGAGCATCATTATGGTCAGGAATCTTGGGCTTCAACTTCCTCAAAACAAGTGAATCATCTTCTTCTTCTTCAGCATCAGGCACTGGGGCCTTGTTCTTCTCCTCAGCAGGTATACTTCTGGTGTTCCTCTTGGGTTTTGGGGGCTTCTGAGCTGGATCTTTGTGACGGTGTCCTGGACTAGGGGGTACTCACCACGTCACCTCCCGATCTATTAGATTGGGCCGAGGACCCCCATGGCTGTATACTCATGGGCCAGTCCGGACAGTTGCCGCATACAAGGAAGATTCCACAAGACTTGGCGATCAAGACAAGGACTCCTCCCAACCGGCGTATTCGGCTAGGACTCTTGTTATCCTAGGCCTCTGGTGCATTATATAAACCGAGGCCAGGCTAGTCTATAGATATACAATAACAATCATACCATAGGCTAGCTTCTAGGGTTTGGCCTCTACGATCTCGTGGTAGATCAACTCTTGTAATACTCATATCATCAAGATCAATCAAGCAGGAAGTAGGGTATTACCTCCATAGAGAGGGCCTGAACCTGGGTAAACATCGTGTCCCTGTCTCCTGTTACCATCATCCTTAGGCGCACGCCTTCGGGACCCCCTACCCGAGATCCGCCGGTTTTGACACCGACATTGGTGCTTTCATTGAGAGTTCCACTGTGTCGTCACGATAAGGCTTGATGGCTCCTTCAATCATCCACAACGATGCGATCCAGGGTGAGATTCCCCCCCCCCCTGCCGGACAGATCTTCGTATTCGTCGGCTCCGCACTGCGGGCCAATTAGCTTGGCCATCTGGAGCAGATCGACAGCTACGCCCCTGGCCACCAGGTCAGGTTCGGAAACTTGAACTACATGGCCGACATCCGCGGAGACTTGATCTTCGACGGATTCGAGCCCATGACAGGTGCGCCGCACTGTCCCAATAAGCATGACTTAGATCCGCCGTCTGAAGGTGTTCTGGAGAACGCACCTGCAGCTGCCCTGGCTTTAGATCCTGAGCAGATCGCGTCATCCGAGGACGGGTGGATAGACCCCGCCACGGAGGCCGCACACTCATCGGCAATAGAGTCGAACACAGACTTCGCCTCCAATAAAGTCTGTGCCATCGGACCCTCGGACTCGTCTCCGGCTATAGGCTCCGAACCGCGCGCATCCGTGCCTATTGAATCTGATTGGGCACTGATTATGGAGTTCACCTCCGCGGATATCTTTCAGCACTCGCCCTTGGGCGATGTGCTAAGTTTATTGAAGTCTCTATCCCTGTCCGGAGACTCCCGGCCGAACTATGCCCGGCATTGACCACGTCACGACCTGCATCGGTGGGGCCGCACTGTTGCTTCTTCAAGCCGGTGTCCATCACGCCGACCTACTTCGACATCTCGGCTGGACCGGGGGCTTCGCCATCTCTTCATCAACCTACCCCGGAGACTTCGGCGTCACTAGCCGACCGGCTTCGTCACGTTAGCTGGACCAGAGGCTTTGCCTCGGCGAGCCAACCTTTACCAGCATTGCCATGCCGTCGCTTCATTGCCCATCAGGCAATGGGTGTGCCTATCGAGTCCCAATTTTGGGAATCACCTTTCTTCGGATTGCTACAACAAATAAACTAGGTGCTATTAATCCTAGTATTTTTTTTCTTGTTCGGGTTCATTTTTCCCCAAGGAATTATTACTCCGGTTTGTCCATCATATATACACAGGTCTGTCAAATGGTGGCCACATTAACCACGGTCGCATGGTGGTTCGGTCAGTTTCCGTACATAGTCCGGTGAACGCCGCATCCGGAACTCGGACCGACCTGAGAATTCAGACTTTGCCACGCCTTCACCGCGTCACGCCGTCGCCCTGCATCGACATTGACTTTGGCGCCAGGCCATATTTCTTTTATTACTCACTTTGCATAAATTATTTATTATGCATCAATTTTTATTTTTTAATTTATCATTATTACTATTATCTCCGGTTTGCACTATTTTTTGTGCACAGGAAAATGATCCAGCCTGACTATATCCTTTGGCGTCACCTCGGGACCGGCTTGGGGGATGGAACCTTGTCCCGCATCAAGCTCGGACCGCGTCATCAATACCGAACACATTAAACAGCTAAGTTGCCTTCATGCTCAAAGTTTTAAATTTTTAACTTGTGTCCAGTTCGATCAAGCATTATACTTTTTTTGGAAAAAAGTTGCTTGTAAAAAATTTCCTTGTCCAAACTTTGTTTGTGACGGATAAATTCAAATACCCCGTTTACTTGGGGGCTCCCTTGCTGGAGCTTTTCCTCTTGCATATGATTATACTTGTACGGCTTCGTTCCTTGTTCATGTATTACGCCACAATATGCACCATATTGACCTAAGTGATTTGCAAGCTGGGTTGCCTTGCTCCTGTGTTTACCCCTACGTTCCCGATTGTTCGGCTAGGGAGTAAAGGGAGCACCTCTGCGATTGTCACGATAGGGTCACCGGAGCCGGGCCTCAGACTGGGTGAAGCCGAAAGCTAGCGATCTTACTGTTTTCAATTATGGTCGGCACACAACGGAACTCATGAGTACAAAAAATCTATTGCACAAGTCTCATATTAACAATGAGCACCGAAGAAAAGTACCGGTGGGGGTACTATTTTCTTCGAAGATGCTTCTTACACTTTGTTAGTAATATAGCATAAGTTCCCTGAGTGCGCTTTATGTCATTATGTACCTTATGGCCTGATTGCCTGGTTATCGGAAACACTGTTGATATTCTTGACAGGTGGAGTACATAACACTTTTCGGTCCTTGACCGAAGAGGGAGAAGCCGACGGTTGGTTAAGACGCGTTTAAAGTTCGGGTGAACAAAGATATGATATTAGTACTTCGGTACATACAATCATTATACATAAAATTCTTTTACCCAAGTCACCTGGGGGCTCTTAAATTAGTATGAGCTGTTTTTCTTCTTGGTGGTTGCAAAGTCTTTTTTCTATCACTCCTTTCTCGATGCAAGTGTGTGGTCAATAGCCGGATAGCATTGCTTCTCTCTAAATCCGCTCGAGTGCAGTTTGCTAAACTAGCCTCGGAGAAGCACGCCGCCTTCAGGATAAGGAGGTTGAGGCCATAGGTTGACCCGCTTGGAGTCTTGAGACAGGATGTGTCATGTTAAAGCACGACAGAAGCACCTTTTTTTTACAGTACAATTTTCCGATTGGCACCGAACACTTGATCTAGTTCGGACATTAAACTTTTGAATAAGTTTTTTGGCTTTTCGAGCCTATGGCACTTTTAAACTATTTGTGCGTTTCCAGCATTAGTCTCGCGAAGGCAACGCCGGACACCTTTAGGGATTCGGCAAAACATTCTCGGATATCGCCATATATGCATCGGTTTCAATTGTGTCTTGGTCAATAGTTGGGTTGCCCGGCTCCTGTTCTTGCCTCCTACGTTCCGCTTTGTTCGGCTAGGTGTGCAAAGGGAGAACCACTGCGATTGTGCTTCCAGCTCGCATGGTTAAGCACCTCAGAGGAGAAAGCCGAAAACTGACTGTCACAATAGGCGTAAACTGGTCAATGATCTGATGACTATGTTAAATAACGGGCCGTTCATAACATTGGCCGAAGTGTTTACGGCTTGACCTTGCATGTAGCCGAACAGTAACCGGGGCTCATAGCTAGCTTCCCCAGTTTAAAGCTCTTATGACTAAGTGAAAGTTATAAAGCCCGCATATCTGCTTGCTTCATTTCTGCTAACACAACCGCCTCCGGGCACCGAGACGTCGGCTAAGGGTTGTTCTGTTAGTGCGGAAAGACCCTGTGTAGTATCTACCAAGGGGTAGAAGCCGACGATGGGCCCTTTGTCAAATGATAAACGGTCGCAATGGAGTCAAAATAATGATGTAAAGTACTTGGATACATAGAATCATTACACATAATCTGTGATTTTACTCTGGATATCGATCCTTAATCCGGCCACCCGTGCCCACATTAAGGCTCGGGGGCTACTGGGCTTTGTGCTCATTATTCACAAATATTAAAGGGGCACATCGATCCCCTGATCTGGTGTTGCCACCCGACCAGTGTCTCGGGGGCTACTGCATTGCCTATTCAATGCAGAAAATTCAAAGGGCTCAGTGTTCGGCTTGATCGAACTATGGGAAAGCGCATCTTCGGACAACAATAAGTACCATCTGGACCTATCTGGCATCAAGCTATATATCACGGCGACTTCTCACGACCGTCTCTCAGGGGCCCGTTCGCCAATCACTATTATCTCTTACACTGCGTTTTTATTCCTATGTATGTTGCCGAGCTAGGAGTTGATCCTCAGGCCAATTTCGCGCATCGAACTGAGTCTCAGGGGCTACTAGGAACAGCGGTTTTATGCTTTCCTTCAGGTGCATCTCGGGTTTTAGACTGATACACACCTTGAGGGCTACTGGATATACATTGGCAGAGAATAAACTGCAACAGTTAAAAATATTCACAAAAATCAGCCATGGTCGGGTGGTGCACCACCTTGGAAGCAGTCCGGCATAAAGCTCGGGCGCTAGCGGCTAGCTCCGTAGAGGGCATTTCTGGCATTAAGCTCGGCTAAACTCCTTCAACTTTTTTGGACCAAGATGATCTATGACTTCTTGGATATAGTCCATCGTTGGAGCTTGGACACAGTCCGGCGTTGGAGCTCGGATACATTTCGGCGTTGGAGCTCGGAAGCAGTCCGGCATTGGTGCTCGGCTGCAAAAGATACCTCGAATGCAGTCCAGCGGTAGAGCTCGGACGCAAGAGGACACTGCCTCCCGGGAACAACTTCAAACCCGGGGTGTGGCATAAAAATAACAAGCATTGATAAAGGCCGGAAACTTAAAGGGGCTCCTCAGATGCCCAACATGTAAACTCTTCGGATGCACTTCGGCGATCGTCAAGATCGAAGATGAGAAGATTTGTTGAACCAGTTTTCAAGACCGACGACCGAAGATGAAGAACAGTTCGGAAGAATCGGGGAGCGTCCCCAACTTGAAGACCGGTTCAAGGGGCTACTGATGGTGTCCTGGACTAGGGGGTACTCACCACGTCACCTCCCGATCTATGAGATTGGGCCGAAGACCCCCATGGCCGTATACTCATGGGCCAGTCCGGACAGTTGCCGCATACAAGGAAGATTCCACAAGACTTGGCGATCAAGACAAGGACTCCTCCCCACCGGCGTATTCGGCTAGGACTCTTGTTATCCTAGGCCTCTGGTGCATTATATAAACCGAGGCCAGGCTAGTCGATAGATATACAACAGCAATCATTCCATAGGCTAGCTTCTAGGGTTTAGCCTCTACGATCTCGTGGTAGATCAACTCTTGTAATACTCATATCATCAAGATCAATCAAGCAGGAAGTAGGGTATTACCTCCATAGAGAGGGCCCGAACCTGGGTAAACATCGTGTCCCCTGTCTCCTGTTACCATCATCCTTAGACGCACAGTTCAGAACCCCCTACCCGAGATCCGCCGGTTTTGACACCGACACTTTGGGAGCAGACTTGGGCTTAGATGGAGCAGCCCCTGCCTTTATAGCATCTCCCATAAGCTTTTGAGCTTTGGGTGCTGGTGCAGCATCCTCTTCTTCTTCATCTTCTTCTTCAGATGGATCTCTCATCATGGAGGGCTTGCCCATGACTCTGGCAATGGTCTTCTTGACCCTTTCCTTCCTATTCTTGCCTTCATCACCTTTTTTGGGTTCAAGAGTGAACTCCATTATCTCTTGAGTAGAGGCTCTAGCCTTAGACATAGGAATTCTTCTTGCTGGTGCCTTCTTATTCAGCCCTCGCTTACTTGCAGCAGCTGTGCCATACTCCTTTTTCAGTACCTTCTTTTTGGAGCTTACTTCCTCCTCTGTGGCAACATAATCCTCATCCTCAGATTCTGAGGTTCTCTTCTTCCTAGACCTGGTGGCTGCCTTTGGCAAGTTGCTTGGAATGCTCCTGCTTCCATCATCAGAAGTGCTTGAGGGATCTGAACCCTCACTCATCTGCACCTGTTCCTCTGACCTGTTCTGACTGTCACTTTGATCAGACATCTCTGCAAACTTACTGACAGCAGACCCTGTGAATAGATATAGATGAGGTAGAGTGGATGAGCATCACAAAGTGCAGAGTTTTTGCAAAACAGATGACTTAAAAACTTAGTTTTAGTTCTTCACAGAAAGCATTTTGGATCTGCCGATTTGTAAACTCGGTGATACGGAAGCAGCTTTTGGAACCTAAACTAGTGAACTCGGTCAGACCGAGTCACAGCTTGGTGGCACCGAGACTGCTAGGGTTTCACAGAGAATCAAACTCGGTCACACCAATTTGCAGTTTTTGGTCAGACCGAAAGTGCAAGTGCAATGGCCTAAGCCAAATCGGTAAGACCGATTTCTACAACTCGGTCGGTCCGAGATGAGTTCTGCGGAGACCTAACCCTAAATTTTCAAATCAAACCTGACCTAAGGGATGTTTTCAGTGGATAGAGTGTTTGCATACATGGTGATGATGATGGCAGAACAATGTGCTATGAATCAGAGGTAAAAGAATAGCACAAAGGATCAAACTCATACCCTAGTTCGATGGAGTTCGCTACGGCGGCAACGGAGGGGCAGAATTCTGTTGACGGTGATGGAGTCTCACCCGTGGGTTTATATATCCCGACCTTGTCGGTGTGACCGAGATGCAGAATCGCAAGCGGTTACTCCAACTCGGTGTGACCGAAAAGTTCAAATCGGTTGCACCGAGATTGAAAGCCTAGATCAACTTAGTGGTCTCGGTGTGACCGAAATGGATGACTCGGTCATACCGAAATGCACAAAGAGGTTTTGGAAGTTTAAGTCTATGACAAATCGGGGACTCCGAGTGCTCCTCACACAGAGTGGTTCGAATCTGACTTGATCAAACTTTGTGATGTAGCATGAATAGAGTTTGAGACGAGAAAAGCATAGATAGCTAGAGGGAGTTCTTAGGCATTCTTATCCATCCATTTGGCAAAAGAGAAAAAGCCAAAAAATCAAAGCAACAAATGGATGTCCTCGAATGAGTAAAATATGCATCCAACATGCTCACACAATAAAATGACAAATGAAATATGTGACAAAGCATGCACAAATACTCTAGCATCTATCAAGCAATTTGGCGATGACTAGGTCATCTATATATGAGTATATTGACTTAGGAGTCAAATGAGAACATTTGATCATAGGTCATACTCATTGTTTAAGCACAAGTGGGGTTTCCACTTTTACATAAAGCATTGTTGTGCTCACATCATTAGAGTTGCTTTAGCTCAATTGATTTGAGTGAAGCTCCCCCTAGATGTGATATCCCCCCTAAGAGGGATGAACTAACCTTGGGTTTTGTCAATGATGACTTCATGTAGGTGTTGAAGATGTAGATGCTCAATGTTGATCTAAATCATTCGAAGCAATCCTTTGGAGTGAGTTGCACTTTCAATACCTACACGGGTTAGTCCCACAAGGAACAAACAAGGATATCCATAGACATAGAGTGATGTTCACATAGGATGATGTCCATGAAAGCATTAGGTTACCTTGTCCCTTGTCTTACCAACAAGAGGGTTTGTGACTCCTTGAACTAGTGCAAGATATGGAAGTTGTTTGCACTTGTCCTTGCCAAGATGATAAGAGTGAAGTATGTTGGCGGAGTCACCCTCAAGAACTCTCTAGTTCTTCTTCTTCGGGATCCACACCATCTTGATGGGAATCCTTGGAGTTGTAGTCGTACTTGATGAAGTGGAACTTGATGTAGTCTTGGAAACCCACTTGACCAAGGCCTTAGGTGCTTCTTCAAATGCATCAGTCTCCTCTTGAAGCTTGTCCTTGCCTTTTAGCTTGTGGTCTTGTGGTGGAAGATCATCTTGAGCTTGTGTTCCTTGGAAAGAAGTAGGATCATACTTCTCTTGTTGAGGAACAAACTTCGTCGTGGGGTATTGATCTTCTTCCCACTCAACTCCACTGGCATTTAACTTTCGTTCAAAACCAACACCTTGATTCTTCCGGTGTCTTCCTTGCTTGCATACAATTTCCTCAAATTGCTTACTTCCGGCAAGACTCTTGTAAACACCTTTCTCTATAATTCCCTTCAATAAGCTATTTTCTTGCTCAAGTGTAACTTGGCTAGGAGAATCATTAGTGGAATCAAGAGAACTACTAGAAGCAACAACATTGGATTTACCATGATTGTTGTTACTACTAGAGGAAGAATCTTTCTTGTTCTTGTTGCTAGATTTAACTTGTGGCATGTAAGTAGACAAGAGTAAACACTTGGCAATGTAAGAAGAACTTTTCTTGCGAAGATCATCATTGATTGCTTTTAAGAACTCATGCTCTTGCTCAAGGTTGAGCTTTTCAAAGCGTAGCTTCTCATGAGTCTTTAAAAGTTCTCGATGATCTTCCAAGGTAGTTTCATGAGCTAACTTAAGAGTGTTTAGTTCTTTAGTTAGACGCTCAATCTCCTTCTTCTAATCGTCATTCGTTTTATCTTGATTATCATGATTAATAGCAAGTTCATCATAGTTTTCCTAACTAGAGTTGTCAACAAGTAAATCATCATCTCCTAGCAAATCATCTTCATCACTATTAAAATCAACATACTCGGGGTGTGTTACCTTTGGACCTTTATCCATGAAGCATCTTACAATTCCTTGATTTGGTGAGTCAAATATGTCGTAGGAGTTGGTTGACACAAGTGCTAGACCAGCAACACCTTCGTCTTGAGTATATTCGGAGTCAGAGTGATAACTTCTTTCGGAGTGATGGTCGGAGTCGGAGCGGGATATCCATTCACCAACATGAGCTTGATGTCTTCTTTTTGTGTAGCTCTTTGATGATTTGTCCTTCTTCTCCGAATCCTTGCTTCTCCGAGAGGGTCTTCGTTCATAACGATCATCTCTACTCCTTCTCTCTCTTGGCGGTTGTCGGTGTCAAAACCGGCGGATCTCGGGTAGGGGGTCCCGAACTGTGCGTCTAGGCGGATGGTAACAGGAGACAAGGGACACGATGTTTTTACCCAGGTTCGGGCCCTCTTGATGGAGGTAAAACCCTACTCCTGCTTGATTGATCTTGATGATATGAGTATTACAAGAGTTGATCTACCACGACATCGGAGAGGCTAAACCCTAGAAGCTGGACTAAACCCTACGGTTTATATAGACACTGGAGGGGGCTAGGGTTACACAGAGTCGGTTACAAGGAAGGAGATCAACATATCTGTATTGCCAAGCTTGCCTTCCACGCCAAGGAGAGTCCCATCCGGACACGGGACGAAGTCTTCAATCTTGTATCTTCATAGTCCAACAGTCCGGCTGTCCGGATACCCCCTAATCCAGGACTCCCTCAGTAGCCCCCGAACCAGGCTTCAATGGCGATGAGTCCGACGCGCGGATTGTCTTCGGCATTGCAAGACGGGTTCTTCTTCAAACTCCGAGTACCTGTTAAATAGTGTCTGGCTTCTCGTAAATATTGCGCTTCTCGGCTTCCGCATCCAATAATGGCCATCTTCCACCTGTCAAGCGAATGTGAAGAGCCAGGGCATTTTTACATTTACCACCCTAGCTATGTAAATGAACTGTTTATTTAAAGAGACGAGGATTCTCAGATCCAAACCACACCATCCTCCCTCAGCGAGCATTCATCGGAGCGCGCCCGCAAAAAATCCATTCCAGCATGGCCGGCCAGCGCAGCTCCTCCTCTCGCTCCCGCAGCCCCAAGCCCGGAGATTGGGAGAGGTGTTCCGTCCCGCACAGCCAATTAGTGAAGCTACAGACCCAGGGATTTCTCCCCCCAGCGTATATGGTCCCGGTTCGAGCCGGGCTCGCCACCTATAATGGCGGGGAGCAAGCGGAGAGCTTTCCCAACCCCTCTAAGGGAGAGCGGGTATGCCTTGTCCCTTATTTACTAAGGGACTCGGATTTCCAATCCATCCGTTTCTCCGAGGGCTCCTGGAGTTCTACGGCCTCCAGTTGCACAACCTCACCCCTGCCTCCATACTGCACATAGCCGGTTACGTAGCGCTTTGCAAACTGTTTCTGGGCTGCGAAGCTCATTTCACGCTGTGGAAGAAGTTGTTCTGCCTTGTGCCCCGTACACAGAGGGGATCAATATATCAAGTGGGCGGAGCCGAAGTATGGCGCATCGCAGGGACCGGATACCTATCCGGTACCCCGAAGAAGGCGTCCAAAGACTAGACTTCAGAGTGGTTTTATATGGAGGACGTCCCCCTTCCGGATCCTGTTCGGATCGGCCTTCCCGAGTTTGATAATGCTCCTTTGGAGAAGGGCCTGAGCTGGCGACCACGGAGCCCTCAGGAGAAAGACGATAGAGACGTTCTCTACCTGATGGGCCGGATAAAGATATTGGCCCAATCAGGACTGACCATAACCGAGGTTATGTCAATATGCATTATGCGGGTGGTGCAACTGCTCCAATATCGAGGCCACCCTATGTGGGATTTCAACGGGGAAGATGATGCCACCCGCTGCGGCCGTAAGGGGCCGGACTCTATTGATGCCCTAGCAAAAATCTTGTCCGGTTTGTACAAGGGAGAGGAAGAAGAGTTCCTCCGCATCAAGCCACGGGATGGATTCTCCATGTACAACCCTCCGAGCAGGGTAAGCTGCCAATTTTTATATCCACTCCTTCCGCATTTTTGCCGCAAATATTTTATCTTTGTCATTTCATTGCAGGAACTGCGTAAGGCTGTAAGGGAGATCAACAACCCACCTCCACAACCCGAGGATCCTGAACGGTCCCTCGACCCTGGCCTTAAAGAGGATCCGGACATATTCGTGGAGCTGGTTGACAGGGTATTCTACCAGTTGAGCTGTGATGACGCCATGGTGGCCATTATAGCCTACTACCCCAGGCTACTCCCATCTTCGCAGGTAAATGAGACCAAAGTCCCAACCTTTGAAAAGGATTTCCTTTTATGCACTTCACCTACCATATACAAACGGTGTTTTATAGGGAAGGCCCTCGGGACGCCATGCCGAGCCCGCGGCACCTTGCCAACAAGGGGCTCCGAGGCCTGATAGGCTAAAAAGGAAAGTGGTTCAGACAGAGACGCCGGTGCAGAGGTATGATGCAACACCTCAATTCCAAGGTTGTCGTCTTAAAAACATAATAACACCCGTGTTTCCTAGAAGGAAAAACGCTCGACGGACTATATCCGGAGAGGTTGCCGATCACGCTTCTACCAACCGGGCTCCAGGGCCGGACACAGAGGCAGAAGCTAACACGAGGTGCACGCCAGATGCTCCTCCTACAGAGGATGCGGATAAAATATCCGCTACAAATTCCGAAGTGGAGAGCGCCATGAACCACAGGCGTCGCCGAGCCATACTCCGTGACGCTTGTTTCTCCCAAGAGGCGTTTGATGCCTTCAACTCGGGAGATGCGTATATCCGTGCAGCTCAAAATGGTCTAACCAGAGCCACGGACCAGTATGTAAAGGATATACGGCTAAGAAAATGTGATGATTATATATAGCAGTAGCCCCTGAGACTTGAAACAGTTAGAATAACTGCTTTAAGGATCACTGATTGTGCAGGTTCTTACGGAGAAGAATACCGGATTGTCTCGTGAGCTTGAAGAGTGCAAGGCCCAGCTACGGGCCGCAGTTGCCGCAGTGAAGGAGTCCGAGAAGGCCTCCTCTGGTAACACTTGTTTCAAAGATTGATAGGTACCATATAGAGTGCGGTATGCCTGCAAATATGACAATAAATATTGCAGATGACGCTGGAGTGAATCCGGATGAGCAACATGTCGTACGCCGGCTAAAGGCTGGCGAGCGCGTGCTTACAAAAGTTAGGCAGGAGAAAAATAATCTCCAAGATGCCAATACCCAGCTGAGCGTGGAACTAAAGGATGTTCGTGCCCAGCTATCAGACTCCGTGAAGGAGAATAAGCGGCTTCGATGCGGCATTTTCAGTAAGTGCTTGAGCGAACCTGTTAAAAAGAGTTCGGTGAATAAGCCAACTAACAAAGTTATGTCTGTAGGTATGCTGACGGGTCGTCCCGCTGATGAGATGCCCGGGTCTGCGGGTGATCTTCTACCAGAGCTCTCACAACTGCACGAACAAGTTCGGCAGGTGATGCAAGGCATTGCCCAGGCCTTGTGGCCATCCGTCTCCCTGCCCGAAGGCCTTGGAGAGCTTGCGGAGAAGCTCAAGGGAGCGCGGCGGCGCTTCTGATTATGGAAGATATCGGCCTGCCGTCAAGGTGCCAGGGAAGCCTGGTCCATGGGGAAGAGGCGGTATACCAAGGCTGACCCAAACCACATGGTCGAGGTCGGACCTGTGGGGCCTGATGGGAAAGAGATCCCCGTTAGCTTAGTATATGGGCAAGTAGAATTAGCCGCAAAGTATTCCCAACAGGATTGTAGGCTAGACATCATGTTGGATGGTATAGAAGAGGAATCAGTCAGTCTAAGTGACTATGTAATTAAAGTGACATGTATAATGCCTTCTAGCCGGATTGTAAATCATTTGTCATGGCGGACCTTTTCGCTTCAACCTCGGGACCCGATAGTCCGGAGTGTATCCAAATACCCGCTCGGTTATATAAGAACTGGGGCATGCGTGGAAACCAGGCGTAGGGGTCATTAGTGCTTGAACAGACAAGTACCCAACTAGTTATGTTATATTACATGGGTAGTAAGAAACATCTTCCAGGGAGAATAGTTCCGTTAAGGGTTCCTTTCTGGGTACGCATGCCCTAAAGTGCATGTCCGGACCATGAAAGCGAGAGCCTTGAGGAAAAAACATCCGGGGCACATATGGAAAATATATAAAAATCATCTTTTGTTAACCGAATCGAATATTCCCTTAAGAACGCTTAGCTTTCGGCTTCACCAGTCTGAGGTACACATCCGGTGACTGGCGAGAATAATCGCAGAGGTGCTCCCCTTATGCCCTAGCCGAATTAACGGGAACGTAGGGCATAAATACAAGAGCCAGGCAACCCAGCTTGGCCAAAACTTAAGTCATATCGATGCATATAATGGCGAAGAAAAGGTAAATGCAGAAGACTGACACATGTGCGGGGCATGAAGCCCAGATAAAGAATTAAGCTTCTGTGTAAGAAGCCCCAGTATAATGAGCGCGGTTAAGCGCGTCAATAGTGTCTTGATGAGGCACAAGTTGGCCCGTGAAGGCTTTGAGAAAGAAGAAAGAAGAAAGAGAGAAAGAAAAGACAGATAATGTATATGCAAAAAATGGACAGAGGAAGGAGACGAACATAGAGTCCGGCGCTAGGCGTAGAATCTTCGGAGCCTGGCTGCGTTCCATGGGTTCGGCTCAAGTCGGTTATCCGATGCATCCCGCAGACGGTATGCTCCACCGGTCAGAGCTTGGTCAATAATGAAGGGACCCTCCCATTTGGGCTCTAGCTTGGTCTTTTTCTTCTCCAGCAGGCATAGAACTAGCTCGCCAACGTTATAAGTTTTGGCCAGTACTTCTCTGCTTTGGTATCTTTGAGCCTGTTGCTGATAGAATGCGGAACGGGCTTTTGCCACGTCGCGCTCCTCCTCTAGGGTGTCCAGCCTGTCCTGCCGATCAAGCTCAGCCTCTCTTTCTTCGTACATGCGCACTCGAGGTGAGTCATGAATTATGTCGCAGGGTAGAACCGCCTCTGCGCCGTACACCATAAAGAAGGGTGTGTATCCGGTAGTACGATTCGGTGTGGTCCGCAGCCCCCAGAGTACGGAGTCGAGCTCCTCTACCCAGTGCGTGTTAGATTCCTTGAAGGACCGCACTAATCTGGGTTTGATGCCGCTCATGATAAGACCATTTTCTTGCTCGACTTGACCGTTAGTTTGGGGGTGATAGACAGAAGCATAATCGATCTTGATGCCCATGTTGCTGCACCAGAGTTTTACCTCATCGGTCGTGAAGTTCGTGCCGTTGTCAGTGATGATGCTGTGGGGGACGCCATAACGGTGTACAACCCGAGATATGAAGTCTATCACCGGTCCGGATTCGGCCGTTTTAACAGGTTTGGCTTCTATCCATTTAGTGAATTTATCCACCATGACCAGTAAGTATTTTTTTCTTATGGGTTCCCCCTTTAAGGGGTCCAACCATGTCAAGCCCCCAGACCGCAAAGGGCCAGGTAATGGGGATTGTTTGGAGGGCGGTAGATGGCATATGGCTTTGGTTTGCAAAGAGCTGGCAACCGACGCATCGTTGGACCAAGTCCTGTGCATCTGCCCGGGCCGTCGGCCAATAAAAACCTGTATGGAAGGCCTTGCTTACAAGAGCCCGGGCTACGGTGTGGTGGCCCCGAGTCCGGCGTGAATTTCTGCCAAAAGCTTCCGCCCTTCTTCTTCGGAGATGCACCTTTGAAGGACTCCGGTAGTGCTTTTCTTATACAGCTCTCCCTCGTGGACCTTGTAGGCTTTAGACCGCCGCACTATGCAGCGTGCCTCGTTTTGGTCCTTGGGAAGTTCCTGCCTAGTTAGGTAAGCCAGGAATGGTTCTGTCCACGTGGCGATGACGGCCATTATTACGTGGGCTGAAGGTGTTTTTTCGGTGGCAGAGCCTCCGATTATGTCAGAGTGTTCGGTATCGGGCATTGTGGCCGGGTCTGGACTATTGTTACCGGTGTCCCCTTCCCATACCACGGATGGCTTAAACAACTTCTCCAAGAAGATGTTGGGTGGGACCGCATCGCATTTTGCACCAATGCGGGCGCAGATATCCGCCGCCTGGTTGTTTTCCCGAGCCACATGGTGGAAATCGAGCCCCTCGAACCGAGCTAACATCTTGAGGACGGCGTTGCGATAAGCCGCCATTTTCGGATCCTTGGCATCAAAGTCTCCATTTATTTGGGATATTGCGAGGTTCGAATCCTCACGCACCTCTAGGCGTCGAATGCCCATGGAAACTGCCATCCGAAGACCATGCAACAGGACCTCGTATTCGGCTGCGTTGTTGGAGTCTGTATACAGTATCTGGAGTACGTATTGAATTGTATCTCCAGTTGGGGACGTCAGGACGACGCCAACCCCCAGACCAGCCAACATTTTGGAGCTGTTGAAGTGCATGATCCAATTGGAGTATGCGCCGTACTCTTTAGGGAGTTCGGCCTCCGTCCATTCGGCGACAAAGCTGGCCAATACTTGCGACTTAATGGCTCGCCGGGGTTTGTATGTTATGTCGAACGGGAGGAGCTCAATGGCCCATTTGGCAATCCGGCCCGTGGCATCGCGGTTGTTTATAATATCATTAAGTGGCACTTCCGAGGCTACTGTAATTGAACACTCTTGAAAGTAGTGTCGCAGCTTCCGGGATGCCATGAATACCGCATAGGCTATCTTTTGATAATGTGGGTACCGTGATTTGCATGGAGTAAGGACAGTGGATACATAATATACCGGCTTTTGAAGGGGAAATTTATGTCCGTCCGTTTCTCGTTCGTTGACGAGCACTGCGCTTACAACCTGATGAGTTGCCGCAATGTACAACAACATTGGTTCGCTGATGTTTGGCACGCCAGGATTGGGTTGGTTGCCAGTATGGCTTTTACTTCTTCCAATCCAGCTGTGGCAGCATCCGTCCACTCGAAGTGTTCGGTGCACCGAAGAAGGCGATAAAGAGGTAATGCCTTTTCTCCTAAGCGGGAGATAAAGCGGCTTAGAGCCGCGACACATCCGGTTAATTTCTGGATTTGTTTGAGGTTCGTTGGGATGGCCAACTGTGACAGAGCTTGAATTTTGGCCGTATTTGCTTCGATTCCTCTACTGGAGACGATGAAGCCCAGGAGCTTTCTAGTCGGTACACCGAAAACGCATTTTTCAGGATTGAGCTTGATGTTGTATGTTCGGAGGTTGTTGAATGTGAGCCTCAAGTCGTCTATTAGAGAGTCGACGTGTTTGGTTTTGACGACCACATCATCTACGTATGCCTCCACTGTTTTGCCGATCTGCTTCTCCAGAAAGGTCTGAATCATGCGCTGATATGTTGCGCCGGCATTTTTGAGCCCAAAAGGCATTGTGTTGAAACAGAAGGGGTCGTATGGTGTGATAAATGCCGTTGCGGCTTGGTCGGATTCCGCCATCTTGATTTGGTGGTAGCCGGAGTATGTGTCGAGGAAACACAATGAATCGTGTCCTGCAGTAGCATCGATAATTTGATCGATGCGGGGGAGGGGGAAGGGATCCTTTGGGCAAGCCTTGTTGAGGTCCTTGAAATTGACACATAGGCGCCAGGATTTGTCCTTCTTTGGTACCATCACCAGGTTTGCTACCCAGTCCGGGTGTTTTATTTCTCTAATGAATCCGACCTCCAATAGCTTGGCTAGTTCCTCTCCCATAGCTTGTCTCTTAGGTTCAGAGAAACGCCGAAGAGTCTGCTTGACCGGGTTGAATCCTTTTAGGATATTAAGGCTGTGCTCGGCTAGCCTGCGTGGGATTCCTGGCATATCCGAGGGATGCCAGGCGAATATGTCCCAATTCTCACGCAGGAACTCTCGTAGTGCAGCGTCCACGGCGGGGTTTAACTGTGCCCCGATGGAGGCTGTTTTTGTAGGGTCCGTTGGGTGGACTTGGAATTTGACTATTTCATCCGCTGGTTTAAAAGAGGTGGACTTGGATCTCTTATCAAGTATCACTTCGTCCCTGTCCATTGTGGAGCGCAGCGCAGTTAATTCCTCGGCCGCAAAGGCTTCGGATAATGCCTCGAGGGCCAATGCGGCTGTTTTGTTTTCAGCGCGGAGTGCTGTGTCCGGATCGCTAGCGAGAGTGATGATTTTGTTGGGCCCGGGCATCTTGAGCTTCATGTACCCGTAATGGGGTATGCCTTGGAAGATCGTGAATGCCTCCCGCCCTACAAGGGCGTGGTATCCGCTACTGAATGGGGCCACTTGGAATGTAATTTCTTCGGACTTATAGTTCTCCGGCGTGCCGAATACCACATCTAGTGTGATTTTCCCAGCACAGCGTGCTTCCCGACTAGGGATGATTCCCCTGAAGGTTGTGCTGCTTTTCTCAATGCGGTTCCAGTCTATTTCCATTTTCTGAAGAGTTTCGTCATAGATGAGGTTTAATCCGCTGCCGCCATCCATGAGTACTTTGGTGAGTCGAAAAACGTCCACAATTGGGCTGAGGACCAGTGCAGCTGGTGCCCGGGCTACTAGGAATTTAGGTTCGTCACTGGCATTGAAGGTAATAGCCGTGTTACTCCATGGATTTACTGCTGCCACATGGCAGATTTCGGCAAGGCTCCGGAGTGTTCGCTTGCGCCTATTATTTGATGCGAAGGTCTCAAAGACTGTTAATATCGTATTGTTATCCCCGGGATGGTGCTCTGTGGCATCTGGGATGAGAAGATCCTCACCACTTTTGGCCACCTGCCGGAGTATCCAACATGCTCTAAGGCTATGTGTTGGTATGGCATCGGCTGTACTATGAATTTTGCAGGGTCCGTTGAGCCATCCCTCCAATACGGTTCCATGCCCAGTAGAGGGTTTTTGCATTTTTGGGATTAACTCAGGTGTCTTATGATAGTGCACCCTTTTACTTCAGACTGGGTGTGTATTCGGAGCCGGATTATCCCAAAATTTCGATTCGGTTTTCCAAGCGATTTTCATCGCACAGTACTTTTGTACTATGGACGCCAAGTCAGCGAAGCGTGATATATCACGGCGACTTATGGCGTTAAGGATTCCCTTGTCCGTGCAATTATTGCAGAAAAATAAGATTGCGTCTTCCTCACGGCAGTCCTTAACCTTATTCATTACAAGGAGGAATCTGGCCCAATAATGATGTACTGTTTCCTGGGGCTCTTGCCTGATATGGGAAAGATCGCTTAAATTTGGGTGGGTGGGTGGAATTGAGTCCGAACCCTTACCCGGTCTGAGACCCAGGGGCTGAGGAGTTTCCAATCTTGGAAGTTCGGGTTCCGGGATGTTGCCCGATAGGTCTGGCCCATTGCCTGACTCTAGGTTCAGGGCTTGGGTGCTGTCCTCCCGTAAAGGGTGTCCGGCTCGGAGAGCTCAGGAATCCGGACATAGTTAGTCCTCAAGATAGAGGAAGAATTGCCGCATTGTTCCTCCACTACCGCAATGTGATGGGTGACCGGTGGAGAGTGAATCTCCCTATGATCGGGTTTAAGCCCAATCCGATCATAGTCCGTAGCGACTCCCAAGGCGGCGATACGATCCAAGAGCTCGTTTAGGGAAGAGCGCTCCATTGGATCCATCTGCTCGGCGAGTTCCGAGCTGACGTGGAGGTTGTTTTCGATGACCCGAGAAGTCATCATCGATGCAGCAGCCGAACAGGCGGTCATGATGAAACCGCCTAGACGGAGGGTTTGTGTAACGCCCCGAGACCGACGCTCCAGAAGACTTCCAGCTATTCCGGGTTTCGCCGTGTGTTTCATTTGTGCCGCCCTTTTATTTTTGCATTGCATCATGTCATCATGCCATCATCTCATAAATCTTTTGCAACTCAACTAAATAAATGGCATGGATCTTTGATCCATTTAAATCGAGGGAATTCACATGGTGATTCTCTTTAAAACATATCCTCTCGATATTTAGAGAGCTATAGTAAATATTCCAATTATTTGGATTTACCGCAAACACACTTACAAAATATCCTATTGCCTTTGTTGTCTTAATTCTTGGTCTCCAACCTTGCCCATAAATTCTTTCATCATTTTCCCGAGCTCCACCAAATTTCTCAACATTTTTGGACATACCGAATACCCACTTCTTTCAAATGAGGTGGAATTCAACTCCACGCCCACGCTCACTTTCTATTTTCTTGGATTAAGCTTATTTTTGTGAGTCCAGGGAAATTAACCCCTTGCGCATATTCTTTCCCTAACCTTTTCTTTCTTTTCTTCTCTCTAATTCTTTTCTGTTAAGGAAAATATGAGAGAGAGGGAGAAGAGAGCCCAGCAACCCAGCAGGCCATCTAAGCCCACCTAACCCTCCTAAACCCTAGCCCGAACCCCCTGCTCGATCCCCTCAGCATCTCTCCCTCGGTCCTTCCTCCTCATTCCCTCGCGCCGCCACCACGCATCGCACACATCGCTAGGGAGAGCAGCTCCCCGCGCTGCAATGCCCGAGCGCCTCATCCCCATCCTCCTTCACCCCGTGCCCGATCCCGCTCGTCCCTGCGCCCTCCGGCGAGCTCGGTCGCCCGCGCCTTCTGCCCTGCTCCATCCTCCTGCGCCGCTCACACACGCCCCGCGCTTCACCTCCCATGGCGCCCGCAACCATGCCTCCAATGCAACCCTCCATCGCCAGCGCCCTGCCTCCTCCACGCCTCCCCATCAGCATATCCGGTGCCCCTGCCTCCCGTCGGCCCCTGCTGATGCCATGGCCGCCTCGGCAGCAAGCTCGCCTTCGCCTCTCCTGCTGCATCGCCGACCTGCCTCGCCTCGGTTTCCCGCGACCCCGCTCCGCGCCATCCTTCCCCCCTGCACCAAGTCCGTCCACCGTGCCGCCATGCTCCAGATCGCCCTCGCCTCGTCGGCTTCTACTCCAACCAGATGCGCCCGAGGAGCTCCCCGAGCGAGCTCGCCCGCGGCCCCTGCGTTCCTCGCGCTCGAGCACCTTCCATGGCCTCCGCCACCCGCATCTGCTCGCGGACGCCACTGCCAGCGCCTTGGCGGCCACTAGCTCCTTCGCGCCACTGCTCCGCCTCCTCCGGGGCTACGCACTGCCTCCACAACCACCGAACCAGGAACGCCAAGGCTATCTTCAAGATTTTCGCCAAGTACTAGGAGGTCGATGGATGGTTCATCTACGTGCGTGTGTGACCATCTTCGGCAAGGACCCGTGTACGACTACACAACGAACCGTGAAGTTCCACAAGATAACGTGTACCACTACCGTCGCCCTGAAGTCGTTGGATTCGTCAAGTACCTCTCCGAAACGAACGTGTACAACTACTTCCACTACCGTCGCGAAAACGACTACTTCCACTATGGCCCGTGTACCACTACTTCCTTTGGGAACTCGATCCGCCCCGAAAATGCATGCTTCGAAGGTATAACCCCGAGACGACCGCTGTGGACCGAATGCATGTGTTGTATGAGATGCTTGTGTTTGCACTGTGTCCGAATTGTCACTCGTTTCCATGCCACTAACCCGTGGGAACCCGGTAGTCGGGAGCACCCCACCATCTCTAGCATGTTTCGCACATCGTCCACACTTTCTTTTGCACCGACATCTCGATGAGCTGTCGGAACCGATATGTTGCCGTGGCATCATTTTCGGATTCGTTGCCGTGGCACCCCTTTCGTTCCACCATGGTGACCAAATGCTTCATAACATGCTCATGTCGACATTTTCATAAAATTGCTTAAAACTTGCATATGTCATCCGCATCATGATAACAACATTTAAATGTTTATATTTGTTGTTTCCATTAATTTGCTAAATGCATATGGGGATTTACGGATTTGTTGTTTGTTATATCCGCCCCATTTAAATTGTTTAGATGGTATAGTTTTGTTATGCTTCACCTCTTGCCATGTTTAACAACATTTAATATTGTTGTGTTCCTAAACGAGAGAGAACTAAATAATTGATGTGGTGTTTCGTCAATATGCAACCCATTGCATATTGAGCTCCACTTAACTTGTAGTTTTGTTTGTGCATATTGCCATGCCATGCTATTTAAACCGGACATGCATCATACTTGGTTGTGCATCATGCCATGTTTGTGCTTGTTGGTTTACCATGTTGTTTGTTTGTTTCCGGGTTTCTTCTCTCGTTAGCTTCGGTTTCCTTCCGGAGTTGTGAGGATTTGTTCGACTACGTCCGTTTGTCTTCTTCATGGACTCGTTCTTCTTCCTTCCGGGATTTCAGGCAAGATGACCATACCCTCGAAATCACTTCTATCTTTGCTTGCTAGATGCTCGCTCTTTTGCTATGCCTATGCTACGATGCCTACCACTTGCTATATCATGCCTCCCATGTTGCCATGTCAAGCCTCTAACCATCCTTTCCTAGCAAACCGTTGTTTGGCTATGTTACCGCTTTGCTCAGCCCCTCTTATAGCGTTGTTAGTTGCAGGTGAAGATGAAGTTTGTTCCTTGTTGGAACATGGAGATGTTGTTCCTTGTTGGAACATTTTTACTTGTTGGGATATCACAATATATCTTATTTAATTAATGCATCTATATACTTGGTAAAGGGTGGAAGGCTCGGCCTTATGCAGTGTTTTGTTCCACTCTTGCCGCCCTAGTTTCCGTCATATCGGTATTATGTTCCCGGATTTTGCGTCCCTAACGCGGTTGGGTGATTTATGGGACCCCCTTGACAGTTCGCTTTGAATAAGACTCCTCCGGCAAAGGCCCAACCTTGGTTTTACCATTTGCCACCTAAGCCTTTTTCCCTTGGGTTCTGCAGACTCAAGGGTCATCTTTATTTTAAACCCCCGGGCCAGTTCTCCTTCGATTGCTGGTCCAAACCGAGCAATGTCCGGTGCCCCCTGGGCAATCAGGGTCTATGCCAACCCGACGTCTTGCTCATCCAGTGTGCCCTGAGAACGAGATATGTGCAGCTCCTATCGGGATTTGTCGGCACATCCGGGCGGCTTTGCTGGTCTTGTTTTATTACTGCCGAAATGTCTTGTAGCCGGGATTCCGAGACTGATCGGGTCTTCGGGAGAAGGAATATCGCTTCGTTGATCGCGAGAGCTTATCATGGGCTAAGTTGGGACACCCCTGCGGGGTATTATCTTTCGAAAGTCGTGCCCGCGGTTATGAGGCAGATGGGAATTTGTTAATGTACGGTTGTAGAAAACCGAAGTTGATCTTAATACAAATACATCAACCGCGTGTGTAACGTGATGGTCTCTTCTCGTGAGTCCGGGAAGTGAACACGATGTTGGAGTTATGCTTGACGTAGGTTGTTCTAGGATCACTTCTTGATCATAGTTGTTCGACCATGCTTTTGCCTCCTCTTCTCGCTCTCTTTTGCATATGGTAGCCACCATATATGCTAGTCGCTTGCTGCAGCTCCACCTCATACCTTTACCCTTCCCATAAGCTTAAATAGTCTTGATCTCGCGGGTGTGAGATTGCTGAGTCCCCGTGACTCACAGATACTTCCAAAACCAGTTTGCAGGTGCCGATGAAACCGTGCAGGTGACGCATCCGAGCTCATGAGGAGCTCGATGAAGATCTTGTTCATTGTGTTGTTTCATTTCAGTTGATCGATCTTTGGAGCCCAGTTGGGGACGATCGGGGATGCTGTGTAGCATTTGGGGTAGTCTTCTTTTATTTTGGTTCCGTAGTCGGACCTTGATTGTATTTGTATGATGTAATGTTTTACTCATGTATTGTGTGAAGTGGCGATTGTAAGCCAACTATGTATCTCTTTCCCTTATGTATTACATGGGTTGTGTGAAGATTACCTCACTTGCGACATTGCTTTCAATGCGGTTATGCCTCTAAGTCGTGCTTCGACACGTGGGAGATATAGCCGCATCGAGGGCGTTACAAGTTGGTATCAGAGCCATCCCCGACTTAGGAGCCCCCTGCTTGATTGTTTGCTGGCGTTGTTGAGTCTAGAACAAAATGTTTTGAGTCTTAGGATTATATATCGGAGAGTAGGATTCTTTTACTCCTCAGTCCCTTCGTCGCTCTGGTGAGGTCTCCTGACGTAGAAGTTTTGACTCTTCTCTCCTCAAATTTCACTAAAAAATTTAGGATCACGCGAGTATCTTGGAATCGTTCCGATGGTTTTGTGGCGAGAACATTGTTCTTGGTGCCTCGACATTTAGGGGCTGTGGCGGTGTCCCGGGAGTTGAGCTCCGAGGTGTTGTCGTCACAATTTTATCGTTGCAGTTCTGGAATACCTGAGCTTTGCCGACATTGAAAATCTCTTTTATGCAGTTGTTGGTGAGATAACCTCGATAAACCAGTACTGGGGCGAGCTCGAGAGTATTGCCATGACTCGTATAACGGATGCTTTTCGAAGTTCGAGGTAAACGATTTCCGAAGGTTTCTTGGTTATGTGTTGAAGGATGGATACAGCTGGATCTAGGTATTGTTAGTTTGGGTGATATATTTTGTGTCCCCTGTATCCCCAACACCTGATTGCATAACCAGAAAGTTTTGGGAGTTTATAAGTGGGAATTCAAGTATTTCGTAGGATATCTTTCCAATGACACATGATACGATATGGGATCTATCGTATGTTTGTTTCCGGCTTATTCGCAAGCCAAATCCTTTGTTTTTGTTTCGTTTTGTGGTATTCAAGTTGCTTCAATGCCAAGTGTTGATTCCATACCTTATTCTAAATGGTGTTCTCATATTTCTATGTGAATACTAATCCTTCTTGATCATCGAGTTTGTCATCTCAATTTCTTCTCACCGGTGCGCTTCTCTTCAAGATGATCCCATCATTCTCCCCATTTGCGAGATCAATTTTAAGCTTTCTCAACGGTGTCTGTTTCATTCCATCCCCAAGTTGCCTTTGTTTTTCCCACCCTCCCACCCTTTTCTTCAAGGACTCAGATTTCTTAACCAAGTATCCATTTTATTCATGTGAAGTCCCTTCATTCTTTTCAATCAATGTTCTTACCCGGTGGTTCTCATGAAGATGTTCTTCAAGTTTATTATTCTTCGTTCTCTTTTCTTCTCCGGTGGATTCAATTCAAGCTTTGTCGATCATATCCTTTTCCCCGTTTCAAATGTTTTCCCATACCGGTGCACCTCATAATCTTTCAGTTCTTGTTATTCAATTGTTCCGGAGTGTTGAAGATATCTCAGAAGATTCGCATTTCCATTCCCAATACATTCAAGCTATCTGGAGATAATTATCTCATTCAAGCCATTTAATTCAACCGGTGAAGTCTCTCTTTAAATCGTTCAACGGTGTTTCTTTTGAGTGGGCCCTAACCCATAGGTCTTTTCCCAGGATCTTACCTGACTCTTCTAATTTTCCCGGAGCTTCTAAAATTCTTTTCAAAGTGTGACGTAAGAATGAATTTTCATCAGTCACATGCCTTCTCCAAGGTCACTTTCAATTTTTTTCTCATCTTTGGCTCAACCTTTCCTCTTTTAATCCTTCCGGAGTTTCTCAACAATTCGTGGTGATGTTTCTCATCGTCATTCTCAACATGTGAAGACCGAAGAAGAGTTCCTCCTAATCCTTAACCGTTCTTCCAAAGATGCGTAGTTCAAGTTTGATGCCGTCCTCTCATAATTGTTTTGATTGTGAGAATTCTTTTCACCCACCCGAAGCATTTCATGAGTTCTTTCCATTTTATTCCTACGAAGGCCATCATTTCGGCTTTATTCGTTCTCAGCTTTCAGCTCTCGTTCTCCAAATCTTACCGGTGCATCATTCAAGTATTCACTAATCATTTCATTCGTCCTTTCCAATCCTCTCGGTGATTTGTCGAAGACTTCTTCAAGTTGGCGCTATATCTCTCTTCAATCCTTGCAAAGGAATAAGTAGTGTGCCAAATCCGTTGCTTGTCATCAATTTAATTGGTGAAGGATACGCATAACATAATTCTTGTTCTTGTTTCATCCAAGTGATTGATTCATTCTTCTGGAGTTCGTAATGGTATCAATTTCTCAGTTCTAAGTTGTTCATCTCTTCTTTCCGGAGTTTGTTCATCATATCACATTCTCGGTCCGAGATGCTTCATCTTTTCTTTCCGGAGTTCCAAGTTTTCTTGGTTATATCATTTCAAAGCTTCATCTTATCACTGCAAGGCTTCACCTTGTGTTTTCAACTTCTCTTTCTTTCTATCACCCTTTTGTTTACTGGAGTTCTTCATGGAGGCTCTACATGATGGTTCGTCAAGGATTCTTTTCATTCTTCAATTGTTCTTCAAGATTTTTCTCTCGGAGTTAATATCCGTCAAGCCATACTTCAAAATAAACATGGTGCTCAACACATGTTTTGTTTTGAGGAGTTCAAGCATTCTTCATCCTGCATTCCGAGGTGCAATTCTTTCTATCTTATCTTTTGAGGTGGTGTTATGTCATTCTTGACAATTTCCCTTCATGCTTCATGATTCACATGTTGTCAAGAATGAGGTATTTTAAATCCATCAATCTCTTCATTGGAGTTATCTTGGGCTATATTTCACCTAAAGCTTTCCGAAGGAATGTTGCCAATTGTGGTGCTTATCAATGATCCAAGTTTTCTCCTATTCTCTCGGCGAATCAAGTTTTCATCTCCGTGTTGCTCTCAAGCAATCAATTGTTTTTCGTAGTGGCATGTATTCACCTCTAAGTTTTGAGTTGTTTCCATAAGCCCACTACACGTTTATTCTTTTCATTGTTGATTTTTCAACAACTCCGTTCTAGCCTTCCTCGTAAGGATGTTTCTTTCAAATTCTTTTGTGGCAGAAGTTGACATTTTCTTCTCCATTCCCCTATTTCAATTATCTATCTTCTATTCTTTTGTTCCGGAGGCATTGTCATGTTGCGCTTTTCAACCCATCATCTCGTTTTTGTCAAAGACCATGTTCTTTTCGTGCTTATCCATTTAACCTGAGTGTTGTGCCCTTTTGCTCAAGTTTTTTTTCCGCCTTATCAAGCCTTGCATCGCTTTTCAACCGGAGTGCTGTCTGAGATCTTTCTTACCCCTTGTGCCATTTTTCAATAGCTTCGGAGGCAGTGTGTTGTTTATTTCATCAAGTATCATCCCATCTTCTCAAGTTCATGATTCTAATTCCTTCCATTTTCAGTCGGAGTGCTGCCAAAATTATATCAATCTTATTCCTTCTCTATCTAGTTTTAACCGGAGTGGTTTCAATATCTATGTTATCACTAAACCTCTTGGTTCTCGTTGTATCCCATGTTCCTCTTTTCTAACAGTGTTTTCAACCTTGTTCATCTTCGTTGTTTTCTTTCTTTCATTTTGTTCAACCTCTCAAGGTTCTTTGGTTTCACTTTCGTTTATCAAAGAAGCAACTTTGTTTTACCTCTTTCTCTTCCGCTTTTCTCCGGTGCCATCCTAGATCTCGGACGAGATCCTCTAAATAGTGGTGGAGTGTTGTAACGCCTTAGACCGACACTCCGAAGACTTCCAGCTATTCCGGTTTCGCCGTGTGTTTCATTTGTGCCTGCCCTTTTTATTTTTGCATTGCATCATGTCATCATGCCATCATCTCATAAATCTTTTGCAACTCAACTAAATAAATGGCATGGATCTTTGATCCATTTAAATCGAGGGAATTCACATGGTGATTCTCTTTAAAACATATCCTCTCGATATTTAGAGAGCTATAGTAAATATTCCAATTATTTGGATTTACATAAACACACTTACAAAATATCCTAATGCCTTTGTTGTCTTAATTCTTGGTCTCCAACCTTGCCCATAAATTCTTTCATCATTTTCCCGAGCTCCACCAAATTTCTCAACATTTTTGGACATACCGAATACCCACTTCTTTCAAATGAGGTGGAATTCAACTCCACGCCCACGCTCACTTTCTATTTTCTTGGATTAAGCTTATTTTTGTGAGTCTAGGGAAATTAACCCCTTGCGCATATTCTTTCCCTAACCTTTTCTTTCTTTTCTTCTCTCTAATTCTTTTCTGTTAAGGAAAATATGAGAGAGAGGGAGAAGAGAGTCCAGCAGGCCATCTAGGCCCACCTAACCCTCCTAAACCCTAGCCCGAACCCCCTGCTCGATCCCCTCAGCATCTCTCCCTCGATCCTTCCTCCTCATTCCCTCGCGCCGCCACCACGCATCGCACACATCGCTAGGGAGAGGAGCTCCCCGCGCTGCAAGGCCCGAGCGCCTCATCCCCATCCTCCTTCACCCCGTGCCCGATCCCGCTCGTCCCTGCGCCCTCCGGCGAGCTCGGTCGCCCGCGCCTTCTCCCCTGCTCCATCCTCCTGCGCCGCTCACACACGCCCCGCGCCTCACCTCCCATGGCGCCCGCAACCATGCCTCCGATGCAACCCTCCATCGCCAGCGCCCTGCCTCCTCCACGCCTCCCCATCAGCATATCCGGCGCCCGCTGCCTCCCGTCGGCCCCTGCTGATGCCATGGCCGCCTCGGCAGCAAGCTCGCCTTCGCCTCTCCTGCTGCATCACCGACCTGCCTCGCCTCGGTTTCCCGTGACCCCGCTCCGCGCCATCCTTCCCCCTGCGCCAAGTCCGTCTGCCGTGCCGCCATGCTCCAGGTCACCCTCGCCTCGTCAGCTTCTACTCCGACCAGATGCGCCCGAGGAGCTCCCGAGCGAAGCTTCGCCATGACCCCTGCGTTCCTCGTGCTCGGCGCCTTCCATGGCCTCCGCCACCCGCATCTGCTTTCGCGGGCGCCCTTGCCAGCGCCTTGGCGGCCACTAGCTCCTTCAGCGCCCTTTGCTTCGCCTCGCCGGGGCTCCGCTTGCCTCCACAACCACCGAACCAGGAACGCCAAGGCCATCTTCGAGATTTTCGCCAAGTACCAGGAGGTCGATGGATGGTTCATCTACGTGCGTGTGTGACCATCTTCGGCAAGGACCCGTGTACGACTACACAACGAACCGTGAAGTTCCACTAGATAACGTATACCACTACCGTCGCCCTGAAGTCGTTGGATTCGTCAAGTACCTCTCCGAAACGAACGTGTACAACTACTTCCACTACCGTCGTGAAAACGACTACTTCCACTACGGCCCGTGTACCACTACTTCCTTTGGCGAACTCGATCCGCCCCGAAAATGCATGCTTCGAAGGTATAACCCCGAGACGACCGTTGTGAACCGAATGCATGTGTTGTATGAGATGCTTGTGTTTGCACCGTGTCCGAATTGTCACTCGTTTCCATGCCACTAACCCGTGGGAACCCGGTAGTCGGGAGCACCCCACCATCTCTAGCATGTTTCGCACATCGTCCACATTTTCTTTTGCACCGACATCTCGATGAGCTGTCGGAACCGATATGTTGCCGTGGCATCATTTTCGGATTCGTTGCCGTGGCACCCCTTTCGTTCCACCATGGTGACCAAATGCTTCATAACATGCTCATGTCGACATTTTCATAAAATTGCTTAAAACTTGCATATGTCATCTGCATCATGATAACAACATTTAAATGTTTATATTTGTTGTTTCCATTAATTTGCTAAATGCATATGGGGATTTACCGGATTTGTTGTTTGTTATATCCGGCCCCATTTAAATTGTTTAGATGGTATAGTTTTGTTATGCTTCACCTCTTGCCATGTTTAACAACATTTAATATTGTTGTGTTCCTAAACGAGAGAGAACTAAATAATTGATGTGGTGTTTCGTCAATATGCAACCCATTGCATATTGAGCTCCACTTAACTTGTAGTTTTGTTTGTGCATATTGCCATGCCATTCTATTTAAACCGGACATGCATCATACTTGGTTGTGCATCATGCCATGTTTGTGCTTGTTGGTTTACCATGTTGTTTGTTTGTTTCCGGGTTGCTTCTCTCGTTAGCTTCGGTTTCCTTCCGGAGTTGTGAGGGTTCGTTCGACTACGTCCGTTTGTCTTCTTCATGGACTCGTTCTTCTTCCTTGCGGGATTTCAGGCAAGATGACCATACCCTCGAAATCACTTCTATCTTTGCTTGCTAGATGCTCACTCTTTTGCTATGCCTATGCTACGATGCCTACCACTTGCTATATCATGCCTCCCACGTTGCCATGTCAAGCCTCTAACCATCCTTTCCTAGCAAACCGTTGTTTGGCTATGTTACCGCTTTGCTCAGCCCCTCTTATAGCGTTGTTAGTTGCGGTGAAGATGAAGTTTGTTCCTTGTTGGAACATGGAGATGTTGTTCCTTGTTGGAACATGTTTACTTGTTGGGATATCACAATATATCTTATTTAATTAATGCATCTATATACTTGGTAAAGGGTGGAAGGCTCGGCCTTATGCCCAGTGTTTTGTTCCACTCTTGCCGCCCTAGTTTCCGTCATATCGGTATTATGTTCCCGGATTTTGCGTCCCTAACGCGGTTGGGTGATTTATGGGACCCCTTGACATTTCGCTTTGAATAAGACTCCTCCAAAGAAGGCCCAACCTTGGTTTTACCATTTGCCACCTAAGCCTTTTTCCCTTGGGTTCTGCAGACTCAAGGGTCATCTTTATTTTAAACCCCCGGGCCAGTTCTCCTTCGATTGCTGGTCCAAACCGAGCAATGTCCGGCGCCCCACAGGCAATCGTGGTCTATGCCAACCCGGCGTCTTGCTCATCCGGTGTGCCACGAGAGCGAGATATGTGCAGCTCCTATCGGGATTTGTCGGCACATCCGGCGGCTTTGCTGGTCTTGTTTTATTACTGCCGAAATGTCTTGTAGCCGGATTCCGAGACTGATCGGGTCTTCCGGGGAGAAGGAATATCCTTCGTTGATCGCGAGAGCTTATCATGGGCTAAGTTGGGACACCCCTGCAGGGTATTATCTTTCGAAAGCCGTGCCCGCGGTTATGAGGCAGATGGGAATTTGTTAATATCCGGTTGTAGAAAACCCGAAGTTGATCTTAATTAAAATACATCAACCGCGTGTGTAACCGTGATGGTCTCTTCTCGGCGGAGTCCGGGAAGTGAACACGGTGTTAGAGTTATGCTTGACGTAGGTTGTTCTAGGATCACTTCTTGATCATAGTTGTTCGACCGTGCTTTTGCCTCCTCTTCTCGCTCTCTTTTGCGTATGGTAGCCACCATATATGCTAGTCGCTTGCTGCAGCTCCACCTCATACCTTTACCCTTCCCATAAGCTTAAATAGTCTTGATCTCGGGTGTGAGATTGCAGAGTCCCCGTGACTCACAGATACTTCAAAACCAGTTTGCGGTGCCGATGAAACCGTGCGGTGGCGCATCCGAGCTCAAGGAGGAGCTCGATGAAGATCTTGTTCATTGTGTTGTTTCATTTCAGTTGATCAAGAGTGGAGCCAGTTGGGACGATCGGGGATCTGTGTAGCATTTGGAGTAGTCTTCTTTTATTTTGGTTCCGTAGTCGGACCTTGATTGTATCTGTATGATGTAATGTTTTACTCATGTATTGTGTGAAGTGGCGATCGTAAGCCAACTATGTATCTCTTTCCCTTATGTATTACATGGGTTGTGTGAAGATTACCTCACTTGCGACATTGCTTTCAATGCGGTTATGCCTCTAAGTCGTACTTCGACACGTGGGAGATATAGCCGCATCGAGGGCGTTACAGTTTGGCCGACATCCAAGGCTCCCCTGGCGGTAATTTCGTCTTTAAAGACTAGACGAGACATCCTTCCCTGTGGTGACGGCACAGTGGAACTCTCAATGAAAGCACCAATGTCAGTGTCAAAACCGGCGGATCTCGGGTAGGGGGTCCCGAACTGTGCGTCTAGGCGGATGGTAATAGGAAAAGGGACACAATGTTTTTACCCAGGTTCGGGCCCTCTCGATGGAGGTAAAACTCTACTCCTGCTTGATTGATCTTGATGATATGAGTATTACAAGAGTTGGTCTACCACGAGATCGTAGAGGCTAAACCCTAGAAGCTAGCCTATGGTATGATTGTTGTTGTTACGGACTAAACCCTCCGGTTTATATAGACACCGGAGGAGGCTAGGGTTATACAGAGTCGGTTACAAGGAAGGAGATCTACATATCCGTATTGCCAAGCTTGCCTTCCACGCCAAGGAGAGTCCCATCCGAACACGGGACGAAGTCTTCAATCTTGTATCTTCATAGTTCAACAGTCCGGCCAAAGGATATAGTCCGGCTGTCCGGATACCCCCTAATCCAGGACTCCCTCAGCGGTGATTCTTCTCTTCTACTTCTTCTTTTGGGAGAATCTTCTCTTCTTTTGTAGGGAGCCGTACACTCATTGGAGTAGTGTCCGGGTCTTCCACAATTGTTGCAATTTCGTTCACGACTTGAAGATCTCTTGTTATTGTAGGACCTTGACTTGGAGCTTCTTTCCTTGCTTCTACTCTTGTAGAATTTGTTGAAGTTCTTCACCATTAGGCTTAATTCTTCATTGAAGGTTTGTTTCTCACTTGATGATGTGGGAGCTACACATGAGGCTTTGTAAGCACCACTTGACTTGTTGTGGAGCTCTTCCTTATCCTTAAGTGACATCTCATGAGCAACAATTCTTCCAATGACTGCCGTTGGCTTGAGATCTTTGTAATTGGGCATCATTTGGATCAATGTGCACACGGTATCATATTTTCCATCCAAGGCTCTCAGGATCTTCTTGATGATGAATCTATCGGTCATCTCTTCACTTCCTAAGACGGCAATCTCATTTGTGATGAGAGCAAGCCTAGAGTACATTTGAGCGACACCTTCACCATCCTTCATTTTGAACTTTTCAAGTTGACTTTGAAGCACATCCAATTTGGAATCCTTGACGGAGTCGGTACCTTCGTGCATATCAATCAAAGTATCCCAAATTTCCTTTGCATTCTCAAGACGACTGATTTTGTTGAACTCTTCAGGGCACAATCCGTTGAAGAGAATATCACAAGATTGAGCATTGTATTGCAGCATCTTCAACTCTTCCACGGTAGCTTCACGGTTCGGTTCTCTCCCATCAAAGAATTCACCTTGCAAGCCAATACACACAATAGCCCAAGCAGTGCGGGGTTATGTCCAAGAATATGCATTTTCATCTTATACTTCCAACTAGCAAAATTAGTACCATCAAAGTAAGGACCTCTACGGTGGTAATTTCCCTCGCTAGACGCCATACTCTCCTTGGTTGTGAAACCAAGGCTATGATCACCAAAAGCTATGGAAATCAAAGAAAATGGAGACCAAAGCTCAGATACCACTTGTAGGATCGAAAGTATGTCTAGAGGGGGGGTGATTAGACTACTTGACCAAATAAAAATCTAGCCTTTTCCCAATTTTAAGTCATGGCAGATTTTAGCAACTTAGCACAAATCAAGTAATCAACCTACACATGCAATTCTAAGAGTATAGCAGCAGAATGTAAAACAACTGCATATGAAGGTAAAGGGAGGAGTTTGGAGGGAGCAAATGCAATGTAGACATGGAGATTTTTTATCCATGGTTCCGATAGGTGGTGCTATCGTACATCCACGTTGATGGAGACTTCAAACCACGAAGGGTAATGGTTGCGCGAGTCCACAGAGGGCTCCACCCACGAAAGGTCCACGAAGAATCAACCTTGTCTATCCCACCATGGCCAACGCCCATGAAGGACTTGCCTCACTAGGGTAGATCTTCACGAAGTAGGCGATCTCCTTGCCCGTACAAACTCCTTGGTTCAACTCCACAATCTTGACAGAGGCTCCCAAGTGACACCTAGCCAATCTAGGAGACACCATTCTCCAAAAGGTAATAGATGGTGTGTTGATGATGAACTCCTTGCTCTTGTGCTTAAAATGATAGTCTCCCCAACACTCAACTCTCTCTCATAGGATTATATTTGGTAGAAAGATGATTTGAGTGGAAAGCAACTTGGGGAAGGCTAGAGATCAAGATTTATGTGGTTGGAATGGAATATCTTGACCCCAACACAAGTGTAGGTGGTTCTCTCTTGGAAAATGTATGTTCGAAGTGTAGGCATGTTCTGATGGCTCTCTCCATGAATGAAGAGTGGGTGGAGGGGTATATATAGCCTCACACAAAATCTAACCGTTACACACAAATCACCAAACTCGATGCGACCGAACTATAAAACTCGGTCAGACAGATTTAGTTCAAGATGTGAACATTAGGATTTTCGGTGGGACCGACATGTCAACTCGGTGGGACCGATGTCGTTAGGGTTAGGGCATAATGTAATCTTGGTGAGACCGATTACACAAACTCGGTAGGACCGATTTTGGTAATAGACAAATAGAGAGTTGGTCAGGCAAACTCGGTGGGACCGATTCGCTCATCTCGGTTTACCGAAATGTTACGAAGGGGAAATAGAGAGTTTGCATTGCAATCTCGGTGGGACTGATCGCTCATCTCGGTTGGACCGAAACGTTATGAAGGGAAACAGAGAGGTTGCAATCCCATCTCGGTGAGACCGAGATCCCTATCGGTGGGACCGAAGTGACTAGGGTTTGTGGCAGTGGCTATGTCAAGTGAACTCGGTGGCGCCGGATAGAAGATATATGAGAAAGTAGTTGAGGGTTTTTGGAGCATATCACTAAGCATTTTGAGCAAGTAAGTCATTAAGCAACACCTCACCCCTTTTTAATAGTATTGGCTTTTCCTATGGACTCAATGTGATCTTGGATCACTCAAAGTAAAATGTAGAGTCTTGTGCTTTGAGCTTGAGCCAATCTTTTGTCCTTATCATTTTGAGGTGTCCACTTTCTAATCCATGCCATGCCAATCATTGAGCTTTCCTGGAATATTCATCTTAAAATAGCATTAGCTCAATGAGCTATATGTTGTTAGGAATTACCAAAACCAGCGAGGGATAGTTGCACTTCCAGATGCTCATATTGGTTCCTACATATTCTACGAAGATCTTTATCGGTCAAACCGCATAACAACATATGTTGTTCCCTTTGTCATTGGTATGTTACTTGCCTGAGATTCGATCATCGATGTCTCAATACCTAGTTCAATCTCGTTACCGGCAAGTCTCTTTACTCGTTCCGTAATGCATCATCCTGCAACTAACTCATTAGTCACATTGCTTGCAAGGCTTATAGTGATGTGCATTACCGAGAGGGCCCAGAGATACCTCTCCGACAATTGGAGTGAAAAATCCTAATCTTGATCTATGCCAACTCAACAAAAACCATCGGAGACACCTGTAGAGCACCTTTATAATCACCCAGTTACGTTGTGACGTTTGGTAGAACACTAAGTGTTCCTCCGGTATTCGGGAGTTGCATAATCTCATAGTCATAGGAACATGTATAAGTCATGAAGAAAGCAATAGCAACATACTAAATGATCAAGTGCTAAGCTAAAGAAATGGGTCAAGTCAATCACATCATTCTCTAGTGATGTGATCCTGTTAATCAAATGACAACTCATGTCTATGGCTAGGAAACTTAACCATCTTTGATTCAACGAGCTAGTCAAGCAGAGGCATACTAGTGACACTCTGTTTGTCTATGTATTCACACATGTACTAAGTTTCTGGATGACACAATTCTAGCATGAATAATAAACATTTATCATGATATAAGGAAATATAAATAACAAATTTATTATTGCTTCTAGGGCATATTTCCTTAAGTCTCCCACTTGCACTAGAGTCAATAATCTAGATTACACAGTAATGATTCTAACACCCATCGAGTCTTGGTGCTGATCATGTTTTGCTCGTGAGAGAGGCTTAGTCAGCAGATTACGCAACATTCAGATCCGTATGTATCTTGCAAATTTCTATGTCTCCCTCCTTGACTTGATCGCGGATGGAATTGAAGCATCTCTTGATGTGCTTGGTTCTCTTGTGAAATCTGGATTCCTTTGCCAAGGCAATTGCACTAGTATTGTCACAACAAATTTTCATTGGACCCGATGTACTCGGTATGACACCTAGATCAGATATGAACTCCTTCATCCAGACTCCTTCATTTGCTGCTTCCGAAGCAGCTATGTACTCCGCTTCACACGTAGATCCCGCCACGACGCTTTGCTTAGAACTGCACCAACTGACAGCTCCACCGTTCAATATAAATACGTATCCGGTTTGTGACTTAGAGTCATCTGGATCAGTGTCAAAGCTTGCATCGACGTAACCATTTACGACGAGCTCTTTGTCACCTCCATAAATGAGAAACATATCCTTAGTCCTTTTCAGGTATTTCAGGATGTTCTTGACCGCTGTCCAGTGATCCACTCCTGGATTACTTTGGTACCTCCCTGCTAAACTAATAGCAAGGCACACATCAGGTCTGGTATACAACATTGCATACATGATAGAACCTATGGCTGGAGCATAGGGAATGACTTTCATTTTCTCTCTATCTTCTGTAGTGGTCGGGCATTGAGTTTGACTCAACTTCACACCTTGTAACACAGGCAAGAACCCTTTCTTTGCTTGATCCGTTTTGAACTCCTTCAAAACTTTATCAAGATATGTGCTTTGTGAAAGTCCAATTAAGCGTCTTGACCTATCTCTATAGATCTTGATGCCCAATATATAAGAAGCTTCACCGAGGTCTTTCATTGAAAAACTCTTGTTCAAGTATCCTTTTATGCTATCCAGAAATTCTATATCATTCCCAATCAACAATATGTCATCCACATATAATATTAGAAATGCTACAGAGCTCCCACTAACTTTCTTGTAAATACAGGCTTCTCCGAAAGTCTGTACAAAACCTTATGCTTTGATCACACTATCAAAACATTTATTCCAACTTCGAGATGCTTGCACCAGTCCATAAATGGATCGCTAGAGCTTGCACACTTTGTTAGCATCCTTTGGATTGATAAAACCTTCAGGTTGCATCATATACAATTTTTCTTCCAGAAATCCATTCAGGAATGCAGTCTTTACATCCATTTGCCAAATTTCATAGTCATAAAATGCAGTAATTGCTAACATGATTCGGACGGACTTAAGCATCGCTACGGGTGAGAAAGTGTCATCGTAGTCAACTCCTTGAACTTGTCGAAAACCTTTCGCAACAAGTCGAGCTTTGTAGACAGTAACATTACCGTCAGCGTCAGTCTTCTTCTTGAAGATACATTTATTCTCGATGGCTTGCCGATCATCGGGCAAGTCAACCAAAATCCACACTTTGTTCTCATACATGGATCCCATCTCAGATTTCATGGCCTCAAGCCATTTCACGGAATCTAGGCTCATCATCACTTCCTAATAGTTCGTAGGTTCATCATGGTCAAGTAACATGACCTCCAGAACATGACTACCGTACCACTTTGGTGTGGATCTTACTCTTGTTGACCTACGAGGTTCGGTAGTAACTTGATCTTAAGTTACATGATCATCATCATTAGCTTCCTCACTAATTGGTGTAGGAGTTACAGGAACAGATTTCTGTGATGAAATACTTTCCAATAAGGGAGCTGGTACAGTTACCTCACCAGGTTCTACTTTCCTCCCACTCACTACTTTTGAGAGAAACTCCTTCTCTAGAAAGGATCCATTCTTAGATACGAATGTCTTGCCTTCGGATCTGTGATAGAAGGTGTGCCCAACAGTCTCCTTTGGGTATCCTATGAAGACACATTTCTCCGATTTGGGTTCGAGCTTATCAGGTTGAAGCTTTTTCACATAAGCATCGCAGCCCTAAACTTTAAGAAACGACAACCTGGGTTTCTTGCCAAACCACAGTTCATAAGGTGTCGTCTCAACGGATTTACATGGTGCCCTATTGAATGCAGCCGTCTCTAAAGCATAACCCCAAAACAATAGCGGTAAATCAGTAAGAGACGTCATAGATCGCACCATATCTAGTAAAGTACGATTACGACATTCGGACACACCATTACGATGTGGTGTTCCGGGTGGCGTGAGTTGCGAAACTATTCCGCATTGTTTTAAATGAAGACCAAACTCGTAACTCAAATATTCTCCTCCACGATCAGATCATAGAAACTTTATTTTCTTGTTACGATGATTTTCCACTTCACTCTGAAATTATTTTAACTTTTCAAATGTTTCAGACTTATGTTTCATTAAGTAGATATACCCATATCTGCTCAAATCATCTGTGAAGGTGAGAAAATGACGATACCCGCCGTGAGCCTAAATATTCATCGGACCACATACATCAGTATGTATGATTTCCAACAAATCTGTTGCTCGCTACATTGTTACGGAGAATGGACTTTTAGTCATCTTGCCCATGAGGCATGGTTCGCAAGTACCAAGTAATTCATAATCAAGTGATTCCAAAAGTCCATCAGAATGGAGTTTCTTCATGCGCTTTACACCAATATGACCTAAACGGCGATTGCCATAAATAAGTTGCACTATCATTATCAACTCTGCATCTTTTGGCTTCAATATTATGAATATGTGTGTCACTACTATCGAGATTCAACAAAAATAGACCACTCTTCAAGGGTGCATGACCATAAAAGATATTACTCATAGAAATAGAACAGCCATTATTCTCTGATTTAAATGAATAACCGTCTCGCATCAAACAAGATCCAGATATAATGTTCATGCTTAACGCTGGCACCAAATAACAATTGTTCAGGTCTAAAACTAATCCGGAAGGTAGATGTAGAGGTAGCGTGCCGACGGCGATCACATCGACTTTGGAACCATTTCCTACGTGCATCGTCACCTCGTCCTTAGCCAATCTTCGCAATCAGTAGTCCCTGTTTCGAGTTGCAAATATTAGCAACAGAACCAGTATCAAATACCTAGGTCCTACTGCGAGCATTAGTAAAGTACACATCAATAACATGTATATCACATATACCTTTGTTCACCTTGCCATCCTTCTTATCCGCCAAATACTTGGGGCAATTCCGCTTCCAGTGACCAGTCCCTTTGAAGTAGAAGCACTCAGTCTCAGGCTTAGGTCCAGACTTGGGCTTCTTCCCTTGAGTAGCAACTTGCTTGCCATTCTTCTTAAAGTTCCTCTTCTTCCCTTTACCCCTTTTCTTGAAACTAGTGGTCTTGTTGACCATCAATACTTGATGCTCTTTCTTGATTTCTACCTCCACAGCCTTTAGCATTGCGAAGAGCTCGGGAATTGTCTTATCCATCCCTTGCATATTATAGTTCATCACGAAGCTCTTGTAGCTTGGTGGTAGTGATTGAAGAATTCTGTCAATGACACAATCATCAGGAAGATTAACTCCCAGTTGAATCAAGTGATTGTTATACCCAGACATTTTGAGTATATGCTCCTTGTAACTATTCTCCTCCATTTTGCAGCTGTAGAACTTATTGGAGACTTCATATCTCTCAATCCGGGCATTTGCTTGAAATATTAACTTCAACTCCTGGAACATCTCATATGCCCCATGACGTTCAAAACATCGTTGAAGTCCCGATTCTAAGCTGTAAAGCATGGCACACTGAACCATCGAGTAGTCATCAGCTTTGCTCTGCCAGACGTTCGTAACATCTGGCGTTGCTCCTGCAGCAGGTTTGGCACCTAGAGGTGCTTCTAGGACGTAATTCTTCTATGCAGCAATGAGGATAATCCTCAAGTTATGGGCCCAGTCCGTGTAGTTTCTACCATCATCTTTCAACTTATCTTTCTCTAGGAACACATTAAAATTCAACGGAACAACAGCACGGGCAATCTATTTGAAACAACATAGACATGCAAAATACTATCAGGTACTAAGTTCATGATAAATTAAAGTTCAATTAATCAAATTACTTAAGAACTCCCACTTAGATAGACATCCCTCTAATCATCTAAGTGATCACGTGATCCAAATCAACTAAACCATGTCCGATCATCACATGAGATGGAGTAGTTTTCAATGGTGAACATCACTATGTTGATCATATCCACAATATGATCCATGCTCGACTTTTCGGTCTCAGTGTTCCGAGGCCATATCTGCATATGCTAGGCTCGTCAAGTTTAACCCGAGTATTCTGCCTGTGCAAAACTGGCTTGCACCCGTTGTATGTGAATGTAGAGCTTATCACACCCGATCATCATGTGGTGTCTTGGCACGACGAACTTTCGCAATGGTGCATACTTAGAGAGAACACTTGTACCTTGAAATTTAGTGAGAGATCATCTTATAATGCTACCACAGAACTAAGCAAAATAAGATGCATAAATGATAAACATCACATGCAATCAATATAAGTGATATGATATGGCCATCATCATCTTGTGCCTTTGATCTACATCTCCAAAGCACTGTCATGATCACCATCGTCACCGCTTGACACCTTGATCTCCATCGAAGCATCTCTCGCCAACTATTGCTTCTACGACTATCGCTACTGCTTAGTGATAAAGTAAAGCAATTACATGGCAATTGCATTTCAAACAATAAAGCGACAACCATATGGCTCCTGCCAGTTGCCAATAATTGTGTTACAAAACATACAATAAAATTTAGCATCATGTCTTGACCATATCACATCACAACATGCCCTGCAAAAACAAGTTAGACGTCCTCTACTTTGTTGTTGCAAGTTTTACGTGGCTGCTACCGGCTGAGCAAGAACCGTTCTTACCTACGCATGAAAACCACAACGATTTTTCGTCAAGTGTGCTGTTTTAACCTTCAACAAGGACTGGGCATAGCCACACTCGATTCAACTAAAGTCGGAGAAACTGACACCCGCCAGCCACCTGTGTGCGAAGCACGTCAGTAGAACCAGTCTCGCATAAGCGTATGCGTAATGTCAGTCTGGGCCGCTTCATCCAACAATACCGCCGAATCAAAGTATGACATGTTGGTAAGAAGTATGACTATTATCGCCCACAACTCTTTGTGTTCTACTCGTGCATATAACATCTACGCATAGACCTGGCTCGGATGCCACTGTTGGGGAAGGCAGAAATTTCAAAAAAATTCCTACGCACGCGCAAGATCTATCATGGTGATACATAGCAACGAGAGGGGAGAGTGTTGTCTACGTACCCTTGTAGACCGAAAGCGGAAGCGTTATGACAACGCGGTTGATGTAGTCGTACGTCTTCACGATCCGACCGATCCTAGTACCGAAAGTACAGCACCTCCGTGATCAGCACACATTCAGCTTGGTGACGTCCCACGAACTATCGATCCAGCTGAGTGTCGAGGGAGAGCTTCTTCAGCACGACAGCGTGATGACGGTGATGATGAAGCTACCGGCACAGGGCGTCACCTAAGCACTGCAACGATATGACCGAGGTGGATTATGGTGGAGGGGGCATCGCACACGGCTAAGACAATGTCTGTTGTTGTGTTCTAGGGTGCCCCCTGGCCCCGTATATAAAGGAGCAAGGGGGAGGCCGGCCGGCCCTAGGGCGCGCTAAGGAGGGGAGGATTCCTCCTCCTAGTAGGTGTAGGATTCCTCCTTTCCTAGTCCAACTAGGAGGAGAAGGAGAAAGAGGGAAAGTAGAGGAAGAGGAGAAGGAAAGGGGGGGCGCGCCCCCTCCCTAGTCCAATTCGGACTCCCTATAGGGAGGGGGTGCGGCTGCCCCTAGTGGGCTGCCTATGGCCCATGTAGGCCCAATCTTTCCTGGGGGGGGGGGGGTCCGGTAACCCTCCGGCACTCCGGTTTTCTCCGAAATCACCCTGAACACTTCCGGTGTCCGAATATAGCCGTCCAATATATCAATCTTTATGTCTCGACCATTTCGAGACTCCTCGTCATGTCTGTGATCATATCCGGGACTCTAAACTATCTTCGGTACTTCAAAAACACATAAACTCATAATATCGATCGTCACAGAACGTTAAGCGAGTGGAACCTCCGGGTTCGAGAACTATGTAGACATGACCGAGACTCATCTCTGGTCAATAACCAATTGCGGAACCTAGATGCTCATATTGGTTCGTACATATTCTACGAAGATATTTATCGGTCAAACTGCATAACAACATATGATGTTCCCTTTGTCACCGGTATGTTACTTGCCCGAGATTCGATCGTCGGTATCTCAATACCTAGTTCAATCTCGTTACCGGCAAGTCCCTTTACTCATTCCGTAATGCATCATCCCGCAACTAACTCATTAGTCACATTGCTTGCAAGGCTTATAGTGATGTGCATTACCGAGAGGGCCCAGAGATACCTCTCCAACAATCGGAGTGACAAATCCTAATCTTGATCTATGCCAACTCAACAAACACCATCGGAGACACCTGTAGAGCACCTTTATAATCACCCAGTTACGTTGTGATGTTTGGTAGCACACTAAGTGTTCCTCCGGTATTCGGGAGTTGCATAATCTCATAGTCATAGGAACATGTATAAGTCATGAAGAAAGCAATAGAAACACACTAAATGATCAAGTGCTAAGCTAACGAAATGGGTCAAGTCAATCACATCATTCTCTAATGATGTGATCCCGTTAATCAAATGACAACTCATGTCTATGGCTAGGAAACTTAACCATCTTTTATTCAACGAGCTAGTCAAGTAGAGGCATACTAGTGACACTCTGTTTGTCTATGTATTCACACATTTACTAAGTTTCCGGTTAATAAAATTCTATCATGAATAATAAACATTTATCATGATATAAGGAAATATAAATGTCGGTGTACAGAAAGAAGGGTACACCTTTTAACTGTGCACGGGCAGTCTGAGCCGCGGGCGTCGCCACGCTAAAGCAAGGCAAGGAAGGTGAGCCAAGGTAAGGCCGAAGCTCGAAAGAAGCGTAATCGACGCCAAGACCACGACCACAACGAGCAAAGGGGACGAAGCAGACTCCCCCGGCAAGATCCTTGCCGGGGGCGGTTTTAGCAGACCCGGCAAGGCCCTTGCCGGGGCGGCTCGCCCCACGCCCATGAAGCGGGTCACCTTTGAGTCCACTGCCCCCCCCCCCCATGGGGCAAAAGGATTCGGGAGACATCCCCGTGGTGGCATGCAGACCTTTGTGAAGACATTCAAAGATCAGATACATACTATAGAAGATGACGACCCTTGGCGGGATCCCGCCAAGGGGACCACAAGGCCCCCGGCAAGAGCCTTGCCAGGGATGGCAGCAGACGCCGCGGCAAGACCCTTGCCGGGGCTGTGGCAAGGCCCCTGCCAAGGACACCCGTAGGGCCACCATCAGGCCCACGCCAATCGAGCGTCCACCATGCGGTTGCCGACCCAACCAGTTGGGCACGCACCTGCGTGGCGGCAAGCGAACCTTCGAGGAGACCCACCACTGCGCCACCTCAGCTGCCTGCCTGCCTACGTGGCACCACAGGCATCGCTGGCCAGGGCGAGTGTCAACGCGAAAGGGAGCGGCGGCGGACGATACTGGGCTCTCCCCCGTCCCCGATAAAGCAAGGACACCTAAGAAAGACGCATTAATGGCGCCTTGTCATGTAATGCAAGGGTAAACTCAGATGATCAGAGCCCTTTCCACCTCCAGATGCCACTGTGGCAGCCCTTCCCCTATAAAAGGAGGCCCAAGGCGACCAGGAGGAGGATTCGGCTTTTTGGAGCTCCTCACGCCCCATAGCTAGCTCAAGAACGCAGATAAACTAACCACCAAAGCAGGAGTAGGGTTTTACGCATCTCGAGGCCCAAACCTGTATAAAGAACCCGTGTGCTATCTGTTTGATCTGCTCTTATCGCGACCCCGCGCCCCGCAGCCGTAGTAGGGATTCTTGTGATCCCATAGGTGTCGTCCCCGCACCGACATCTTTGGCGCGCCAGGTAGGGGGCGCAGTTGTGAGAATCAGTTCTAGCAGTTAGCCTGGCACTCCTTCATCTTCGTGACCTTGGAAGAAGAAAGGAGGCCAGAAGATCGATGCTCGAGCGATTGCCAACAGAAGCTAAGTTGCACTGACTTCTTATTTGTGCTACCCTTCTTATTTGAGGTTATCCCCCCCCCCCCCCGGAGATGTCACGCCTTTGTATGAGAACCCCGCATGCCAGGGGGCTCTCCCATGATCGGCAACGCCTTTGCCCTGTTTTGAGTCTACTCAACAGCTCAAGCGGCTGCGTCGAGAATGGCAGTGCAACCTTCGACGATCGACAACGCCCTCGATTCTGACTCGAGTCAAGCTCGACAGTTCGGGCGGCCGCGTTTGGAACGGACAGGTGGCTTGTCCAAGAAGACGCTGCACCCAGCAGGCCACAGGGATCCGTCCCCAAAGCGCCGCTAGGGGCTTTCGCACCGGCAAGCCTACCCGATCGACGAGGGGCACACATACAAAGAGGAATTGAACGGGGAGATAACATGCAAGAAAATTAAGAGTAATTTAAAGTTATATTACATCACATCATAGCTGCGGTTCTAACTAAAGATAAAATTTGTCTTGATCGGGAACCTGCAGCGGCGAAGAAGAACATGATGCTCAATCCCGGCGGTGGCCTTCCACCCTCTTGATTTCGTCGATGCCATTGGTGATGGGCTTGAAGCGCTCCTTGAGCACCGTGAGGTCAACACCATCCGGCAAGCTCTTCATCGAGGCCTCGAAGTCAAGATTGGGATTCCAGTGCGCCACCTTGGTGAGGACCTTGGTCACAACCCTCCGACAAAGTCGCCGGGCCTCATCGGCCGGCGTGGCCGTCCTGTTGGAGTGGAGATAGGCCAGGGCTCCGAGGACGCCTTCGAAGAACTGGGTCAGCTTGGCGTTGATGGTCCCGCTGCGCTCGGGGGCATACCTCACATTTGGCAACCCCATGGTGGCCAACTGCGAGGTGACCCTGCCGGCGATGACCTCCAGATGGCTGATCCACTTGTTCTCACCCACCACATATTCCTGGTGGGAGGCGGCCTCGTTTGCCCGCAGCTGCTTCTCCTCCTCGATGCTCCTGGTAAAGGTCTCCTCCCGAGCCATGCTCTCCGACAGCATCTTCTCGAGACCCTCCAGGTTCAACTTGAGGTCTCTGATGGAGTTTTGCGCGTCGGAGAGCTCCCCAGTCCTGCTGATGACTGCTCCTTGCGCCTCTGTCAAGGCGCGGTTGAGCGTGTTCTTCTCATCGGACAGCTTGAGGGCCTGCTACTTTAGCTCGTCCCGCTTGCTTCCAGCTCCTTCGCCTTGCCGGCATGGGCCAGAGCCTGGGCATTGAGTGCCTCCTTGTGCCTCTGCTCCAGCTCGCGGGTCTGTCGCGCGACAAGGGCCTCGAGCTCCTCATCCTTGCCGTAGAGCGTTGCGTTAAGCTTCGCTTCACGCGCGGAGAGGTCCTATTCCTGGGAATCCAAGGCGGCTTGATGCTGGTTCCGGGCAGCTTGGCCATGGCGTAAGTTCGCCGCCTCTTCCTGAGCCTTCTCGATGTCGGCCATTCTCATGGTGAGCTCCACATCGCGCTTGGCCAACTCCTCCTAAAAGGCTCTCTGCTCCTCGCGAGTCTGGTGGAACTAGGTCTGCGTCTCAGCGACGCGCGCCTTCAAATCCACCTCTGCGTTGTCCACCGCTGCCATCCTGGCCTTGATCTTGTCCAGGCGGGCACGGTAGAGCACTTGGAGCTTCCGGAAGTCGGCCCCTATGGCGCGGAAAAGCTGCTCTTCTGGAGAACCGTCGCCACCAACGCCCGGCTCATCAACCACCTCAAGCCCGGTGGCGGCAAGCACCTCGCCGTCCAAGGTTTCTCCTTCGGCGCTCGGCAGCGTCCCGGGAGATGGACGAAGAGATCGTCGCCCACCTTGAGATATCTGCTAGGGCCGAGGTTGAGGAAGAAGGAGGCTGGTCACCGCCGCCTCTTCCTCGGCGGAGGCCTTGCCCGGCTGCCGGCAGGCCGGCCCAGCACCCTCGGCGAAAGCTTCACTGGACGCCTTGGCGGCCTCCGCAGCGGTGTCCTCGGCAGCACCCTTGGCGGCTTCATCAGCGGCAGCCTCGTCAGCATCCTCGGCGCCTCCTCGGCAGCAATCCTGCTGGCCTCCGCCGCGGCCTCCTCAGCAATGTCTCCCACAACCGTGTTCACGTCCTCCATGTCTGTTGAAGGAGGGCCTGGGCAGTAATGGGGGCGATGAAGACAAGAAAGAAATAAGGGGAAAACAGAGACGAAGGACAGGCGACTCACCAGTGCCAGGCTGTGAAGCAGAAGTCCCCTCCCCGCCCGCATTTGGCGCCGCGGCAGAGTCACCAGCACCCAAGTTCCCTTCTTCCTCCATGGGTATAGGCTCCGTGCCTGGTGCCCTTGTCGGGGACGCCCCCCGCGGCGGCGTAGTCGATGGGGGTGGTGTGTTCAGAACAGCCCTCTGTGGCTCCTCCTGCTGCCGCTCCCCTCCTGCAAAACCCGGCGAGGTTAGCATCGTGGCATCGAGCGCCTACCACATGTCGAGTAGGAAGAAGGTGATGAACTTACGCTGGGGGCTGCGCCGGGGGCTGCTGTCCGGGCTGCTCAGCACCACCAGTGGTGTCTCCGAAGCCTCAGCCGGGGGCTGATCGCTCGCCAAGGTCCTCGCCCTCTTCGCCCTCTGGGCCAATGTCTCCGTCTCCCTGCAAAAGCAAAGATGGATCAAGACAAGCGACCCGATTCGGGGAAGAGAAAATAACAGCAAGGAATGGAGTACTCACTCGTCGTTCGTCTCCTCCTCTTCCACCAGCTTCCTCTTCCTCTCCGGGCTGAGAGACCCGAGATCAAAAGGGAGCTCCACATCATCATCCGAATCGACACCTGCCGGAGGAGGCGAAGAGGGCGGCGGGGTTTGTGCGCGCCTGGATGAGGAAGGGGCTGTCGCCTTCTTCTCAGCGGCCCTCGCCAGCCCCTTCGCCGACATGGCCCTCGTGTGGCGCCCGGACCCCTCCAGGGTCAATTGAGGCCGCATGGCCCTGCCAGGCCGGATCGGCTCGCTGGAGCCAGCTCGCCGCAGGACTCGCCCTCTTCCCCTGGTCGGCGTCGAGCTCGCCGCCACGTTCTCCTCCTCCGACGACGACTCGTCGGCCGCGTCCTCGACAAGCGGAGCTCCAGCGTCGGCGCTGCTGACCTCCCTGGTGGCCGCCGCCCACAAGGTGAACTGCTCCTCCTCCGCAGCCGTCGCGGCTTTGTCTTCCACACCCCCGGCGCTGCCGGCCTCCATGGCAAGTTGTGCCTCCCTCGCCCTAGTGGCGATGTAGTCCAGCTCCGCCTGGGTGGTGTCCATGACAAGCCACCGCTCGACGTCAGCATTGACGTACATCTCGACCAAGGAGTCGAAGAACTGCTGCACGTCTGCTTCCGTCGGCTCCCGCCAGCTCGGGACAGGGCCGTGCGTGTTGCAGTCCGGCATGATAGCAATGATCTCGGACCGGCGTGAGTTATTGCACAATGGGACCACCCCCGCTGGCAACTTGAAGAACGACCCCTTGAGGGCCTTGCCGACCTTTGCGGCAGCCCTCGCGGCCTTGCCGGTCTGTTCAATCTTGCCGTCGCGACCCACGTCGAGCTGGAAAAGCCGCTGGTAGAAGTGGGCATGCCCCATCACCATGAAGTTGTGGTCGAGGCCAGGGCGGAGCCGCATAATGTCAGCTGGGTTCGTGAAAAGCCAGGCTGGCCTCCCCTTGTTATGCAGCAGGCGATTCGGCGGCGAATGAAGTCCGCCCGATCATCTCGAGGTGAGCCCGCTTTGGGTCAGCCGGAGGATCCTGGTGGTGTCGACGGTGAGCCTCCCGTCGGCAGCACCGACGTCACCCCAGTCGCTACCACGGACCGGCGGCGTTCGACGGACCTTGCAGAATTCCGGCGGGTCGTCGTCCTTGATCCAGCACCACCGGCCACGCCATTCATCCCACTTCTCCTTCATGGCACCTTCCGGGTACGCCCCCTTGGATCTTGAGATCCAGGCGACACATCCGGAGACGGCGCCTCCGGGCTGGATTCGAGGGGAGAAATAATGGCGAAAGACTGCCGTGTTGGGCTGCACTCCGGCAAAGCCTTCGCAAAGATGCGAAAAGAGAGCCAAGCAGGCCACCGCATTCGGAGTGAAATCCAAAAGGCGAAAGCCGAAGGTGTGCATGATGTTGCAGAAGAAATCGGAAAAAGGGGGGCATAACCCGCAAGAAAGGTAATCGACGAAAAAGGGATACCGGTTTGGGGAAGGATCGGCCCAGGCGGCAGGAATAATGCGCGTCGCCGGGTGCCCCGAATTCTCTCCCCCCGTCTTCACTCCCCATAAGGGCTTTAAGGAGGCCAGGAGATCATGAACACCAATCGACGAGGGGATGAAGAAGGCAAACTTCGTCCGGTCCCCCGATAGCGCGCTCTCCGGCGGCTCCACGGTCCCAGAGCTCTTAGCCACCCCCTTGCCCTTGGCGGATTTGGGCGCCATGGCGGCCAAGAGGTCTAGAGGAGCAAGGGAGGAGGGTGGCAAAGTAGAGATGGCGGGCGACGGCGAAAGCTCAGGAGGTAAGGAAGAGAGGAAACGGCGGCTCTGAGATTGGAAAAGGTACGAGAGAAGAGGTGAAAGTGAGCGGCGCGCCCGCGATTATTCCTTCTTATGGGGGAAAACGCGGGCCGCCTCCTTTCACATTAGCTACGACGGGACGCATGCGTGCAGAGCTTAGCCCCATGCATGCCGCCCACGTCACGCACACCTCCCCACGCCAAGCCACGCGCGAGAGGCGTGGGAAGCGCAGCGCACGAAAAGACTTACCGCGGTAAAAATCACCCTGCCTGCCCCACGCACCGTTTTTGGGCCTAGCCCAACGACGCGATTGCGCTTACGTGTGGCCCAGGCCTGGGGGCTCCTGTCGGTGTACAGAAAGAAGGGTACACCTTTTAACTGTGCACGGGCAGTCTAAGCCGCGGGCGTCGCCACGCTAAAGCAAGGCAAGGAAGGTGAGCCAAGGTAAGGCCGAAGCTCGAAAGAAGCAGAACGACGCCAAGACCAAGACCACAAAGAGCAAAGGGGGCGAAGCAGACTCCCCCGGCAAGATCCTTGCCGGGGGGCGGTTTTAGCAGAACCCGGCAAGGCCCTTGCAGGCGGCTCGCCACGCCCACGACGCGGGTCACCTTTGAGTCCACTGCCCCCCCCCCCCCATGGGGCAAAAGGATTCGGGAGACATCCCCGTGGTGGCATGCAGATCTTTGTGAAGACATTCAAAGATCAGATACATACTATAGAAGATGACGACCCTTGGCGGGATCCCGGCCAAGGGGGACCACAAGGCCCCCGGCAAGAGCCTTGCCGGGGATGGCAGCAGACGCCGCGGCAAGACCCTTGCCGGGGCCCCCGGCAAGACCCTTGTCGGGGCTGCGGCAAACCCTCGCCAAGGACACCGTGAGGGCCACCATCGAGCCCAGCGCCAATCGAGCCTCCACCATGCGGTTGCCGACCCAACCAGCGGTTAGGCGAGGCACCAGCGTGGCGGCAAGCGAACCTTCGAGGAGACCCACCACTGCGCCACCTCAGCTGCCTGCCTGCCTACGTGGCACCACAGGCACCGCTGGCCAGGGCGCGTGTCAACGCGAAAGGGAGCGGCGGCGGACTAGACTGGGCTCTCCCCCATCCTCGATAAAGCAAGGACACCTAAGCAAGACGCATTAATGGCGCCTTGTCATGTAATGCAAGGATAAACTCGTATGACTGTACCCTTTCCACCTCATGTATGCCACGGTGGCAGCCCCTTCCCCTATAAAAGGATGCCCAAGGCGACCAGGAGGAGGATTCGACTTTTTGGAGCTCCTCACGCCCCATAGCTAGCTCAAGAACGCAGATAAACTAACCACCAAAGCAGGAGTAGGGTTTTACGCATCTCGCGGCCCGAACCTGGATAAAGAACCCGTGTGCTATCTGTTTGATCTGCTCTTCTCGCGACCCCGCGCCCCGCAACCGTAGTAGGGATTCTTGTGATCCCATAGGTGTCGTCCCCGCACCGACAATAAATAACAACTTTATTATTGCCTCTAGGGCACATTTCCTTCACCACCCGTCTCCGGCTCGCCTCTACTCTCGCTCCACTTCCCAACCCGATCTGGATCAGGAAGGGACAACAATCCCGACGCCCCCCTTCACCGACGTCATTGCCAGGCGCCACCACCGCCGCCCGCAGACCTCACCGTCACCGGACCTCGTGTCGCCTCCTTGTCTTACTCCCCGACTACTGTCCTCAATCCACGCCGACCCCCTTCTCGGCAATGCTATGAGCCTCCCGTTTCCCTCCTCTTTCCCCTGCGTTCACCGCGCCGCCCGTCATGCCCTCGCCGCGTGCACGCGCACAACCGCGCCAGCCCCCGCTCCGCGCCCTCCCCTGCACACCCGCATGCGCGACCCTATCCGCACCCGCACCATGATCCTCTCGTCCGCCCCGCCTTCGTCCCGCGCTCGTCGTGGTCCCCATGATCCCCTGCGCCCTTGTTCGGGCGCACTGGCTGATACGTCTCCATTGTATCTATAACTTTTGATTGTTCCATGCCAATATTCTACAACTTTTACATACTTTTGGTAACTTTTTATATTATTTTTGGGACTAACATATTGATCCAGTGCCTAGTGCCAGTTCCTGTTTGTTGCATTTTTTTGTTTCGCGGAAAATCCATATCAAACGGAGTCCAAAAGGGATAAAAACTTATGGAGATTGTTTTTGAAATATCTATGATTTTTGGGAAAAAGAATCAACATGAGACGATGCCCGAGGGGCCCACAAGGGTGAGGGGCGCGCCCTAGGGGGTAGGGCGTGCCCTGGACCCTTGTGGCCACTTTTAAGGCAGTTGGTGCCCTTCTTTCGCTGCAAGAAACCTAATATCCGGATAAAAATCGTGTTAAAATTTCAGCCCAAACGGAGTTACGGATCTCAGGGAATTTAAGAAATGGTGAAATGCCAGAATCTGGGAACACCGAAACAGAAGGAAACAAAGAGAGAGAGAGAGAGAGAGATCCAATCTCGGAGGGGCTCCCGCCCCTCCACCGCCATGGAAGCCAAGGACCAGAGGGGAAACCCTCCTCCCATCTAGGGGGAAGGTCAAGGAAGAAGAAGAAGAAGAAGAAGAAGAAGAAGAAGAAGAAGAAGAAGAAGAAGAAGAAGAAGAAGAAGAAGAAGAAGAAGAAGAAGAAGAAGAAGAAGAAGAAGAAGGGGGCTCTCTCCCCCTCTATGCAACGGTGTAACACCCCTTCTCCCCGGTATAATCTCTACTTGAACATGGTGCTCAATGCTATATTTTATTTCCCAATGATGTATGGCTATCCTATGATGTTTGAGTATATCCGTTTTGTCCTATGGTTTGATTGATGATCGTGATTGGTTTGAGTTGCATGTTTTATATTTGGTGTTGTCCTATGGTGCTCTCTGTGTCACGCATGCGTGAGGGATCCTTGTTGTAGGGTTTGCAATATGCTCATGATTTGCTTATGGTTGGTGGCGTGAGTGACAGAAGCACAGACCCAAGTAAGTAGGTTGTTTGCGTACGGGAATAAAGAGGACTTAATACTTTAATGCTATGGTTGGGTTTTACCTTAATGATCTTTAGTAGTTGCGGATGCTTGCTAGAGTTCCGATCATAAGTGCATATGATCCAAGAATAGAAAGTATGTTAGCTTATGCATCTCGCTCATATAAAATTGCAATAATGATTACCGGTCTAGTTATCGATTACCTAGGGACAAATAACTTTCTCGTGACAAAAAGCTCTGTACTAAACCTAATTTAGTTGTGTCTTTATCTAAACAACCCCTAGTTTTTATTTACGCGCTCTTTATTATCTTGCAAACCTATCCTACAACACCTACAAAGTAGTTCTAGTTTCATACTTGTTCTAAGTAAAGCGAACGTTAAGTGTGCTAGAGTTGTATCGGCCTTCGATAGAACTTGAGGGAATATTTGTTCTACCTTTAGCTTCTCGTTGGGTTCGGCACTCTTACTTATCGAAAGAGGCTACAACTGATCCCCTATACTTGTGGGTTATCACCAGCCGCCCCTGTCCCGCTGCTCGCTGTCGTGCCTCACCCGCGCTCCTCGCCACCGCTCTGTTGCTGCGCTGCGGCCGCTGCCGATGCCCGCTGCTCCACCAGCGCGGAGGCTAGCGGTGGCCTCCCCCGCTGCTCGCGATTAACCGCTGGCCTAAACGGCCTAAACCCCCTCGCTAATGAACCCCCACTGACCCACTGACACCGGGACCTACATCCCCCTAATTAACCGGTTAATAAATTAAAACTCTTAAATTAACATTAGTGTATGACATGTGGGTCCCCTGTTAATTAAACTGTTTTAGTTAAAATCTATTAACTTCGAGTCTATGACATATGGGCCCCACTGGACATTTTACCATTCAATGGTCCAGTCAAATGCTGCCTGGACAGTTGACCAGGGACCCACCAGTCAGCCTCTGTGTTGTTCTGCTGGGTACCTTTCTATGTACACCTAGCATTTTGCATTTACAACAATTGTTTAAAATGAATTAGATAATTTTAGGAAATGATTAAAACTTTGATAACTAATATAAAATAAACCATTTATCAGATGAAAATACTTTGTACATGGAAGTTGCTCAGGACGACGAGACGAATCCAATTACGCAGTCCCTTCGTTAGCCACACGTCCCTAACATAGCGAACATGCAGCAATCCCCCTCTGGTTCATCTGTCCAAAAATGCCAAACATCAGGGATACTTTCCGGGATGTTTCCCCCCTTCGCCAGTATTGCCTAGTACCGTGTTAGGGCACACCTGGCACCGCTACTTGTCATGTCATGCATCATCATTGCTTCCCCCTCTTCTCTCCGGTAGACTACGAGACCGACGCTGCTGCTGCCCTGATCGACAACGGTGTTGACGATCCCTCCTTCGCGACTGAGCTTCCAGGCAAGCAAACCACCTTTGATCAACCAGATATCGCCCACTCTCTTCTCTCTTATTCTTGCATTAGGTTTGCTACTGTTGTTGATTCGATAGCTCCTATTCTGTTGCATAGCCTGTCATTGTTGCTAGAATTGTTGATACCTTTACATGCTATACTGATGCTTAGAATAGGTTGCTAGTATTACATTGTGGCCCAACACTCTTGTCCGTCTGCCATGCTATATTACTAGGCCGTGATCACTCGGGAGGTGATCACGGGTATATATTATACTATTACATACTCATGTTGATGTTTCGAAGATGGAGGCTGAAGGGGCAGGTGGTTCCACCCACGTAGTGGTGGGCCTGGGTTCGCAGCAGCCCCCTGATTCTTACATTGTGGCGGAGCGACATGGCAGGTTGTGACCACCTAGGAGACAGGTGGGTCTGGTCCCTGGTCGGCGTCCATGGTTACTTCAAAATAACACGCTTAACGAGATCTGGATATTTGATCTGAGTCTGGCCACTGGCCTATACGACTAAGCAAATACGCGGGAACAGTTATGGGCACTCGACGTCGTGGTATCAGCCGAAGCCTTCTTGACGTCAACGGTTGAGCGGCGCACGGTGGATTGGACTGGAACACCTGCTCTTGTATTAGGGAGGCTAGGTCTGCTTCCGGCCGCCCACGTAATGTGCAGGAGTGCAATGGGTGATGGGCCCAGAGCCCTGTGGACTTAGGATTTAGACCGGCGTGCTGACCTCTCTGGTGTGCCTAGGTAGGGTTGTGACGTGTTGACCTTCCGAGGCCGGGCATGACCCAGGAAACTGTGTCCGGCTAGAGGGATCGAGCGTGTTGGGTTATGCGGTGCACCCCTGCAGGGAAGTTTATCTATTCGAATAGTCGTGTCCTTATGACAACTAGAGTTGTATTCTGACCTTATGACAACTAGAACTGGATACTTAATAAAACACACCTCTTACAAGTTTCAGAGACAACCCGGTGATCACTTTCCCACAGGGCGACGAGGGGAGAATCGCCGGGTAGGATTATGCTATGCGATGTTACTTGATGCTGCACTTGCTACTCTCTTCTACATGCTTCATGATGGAGGCTACCAGAAGCGTAGTCTTCGATAGGCCTAGCTATCCCCCTCTTATTCTGGCATTCTGCAGTTCAGCCCACAGATATTACCCCCTTTTTTACAGATACCAATGCATATGTAGTATAGATCCTTGCTTGCGAGTACTTTGGATGAGTACTCACGGTTGCTTGGCTCCCTCTTTTCCCCCTTTCCTTTTCTTCTCGGCTGTCGCGACCTGATGTTGGAGCCCAGGAGCCAGACGCCACCGTCCACGACGGCCCCTTCTACACTGAGGGTGCCACCTACTATGATCAGGCCGCTGATGACCAGGATTAGTTAGGAGGATCCTAGGCAGGAGGCCCGCGCCTCTTTCGATCTATATCCCAGTTAGTGCTAGCCATCTTATGGCAACTTGTTTAACTTATGTCTGTACTCAGATATTGTTGCTTCCGCTGACTATTGTGCTTTCGAGCTTCTGTATTCGAGCCCCCGAGCCCCCTGGCTTGTAATATGAAGCTTGTATGATTTTAATTTGTGTCTAGAGTTGTGCTGTGATATCTTCCCGTGAGTCCCTGATCTTGATCGTACACATTTGCGTGCATGATTAGTGTACGGTCAAATCAGGGGCGTCACATCCGTGGGCTTCTTCTGGTCAATAAAAAATCACCGTAAATTTTCAGCTCGTTTAGACTCTGTTTGATATTCCTTTTCTGTAAAACTCAAAAACAAGGAAAAAACAAAAACTGGCATTGGGCTCTAGGTTAATAGGTTAGTCCCAAAAAATAATATAAATTAACATATAAATGCATTTAAAACATCCAAAACAGATAATATAATAGCATGGAACAATAAAAAAATTATAGATACGTTGGAGATGTATCAAGCATCCCCAAGCTTAATTCCTGCTCGTCCTCAAGTAGGTAAATGATAAAAACAAAATTTTTGATGTGGAATACTACCTAACATATTTATCCATGTAATTTTCTTTATTGTGGCATGAATGTTCAGATCCATAAGATTCGAAACAAAAGTATAACATTGACATAAAAACAATAATACTTCAAGCATACTAATAAAGCAATCACGTCTTCTCAAAATAACATGGCCAAAGAAAGTTATCCCTACAAAATCATATACTCTGGCTATGATCCATCTTCATCACACAAAATATTTCACCATGCACAACCCCAATGACAAGCCAAGCAATTGTTTCATACTTTTGATGTTCTAAAACTTTTTCAACTTTCATGCAATACATGAGCGTGAGCCATGGATATAACACTATAGGTGGAATAGAATATGGTGGTTGGGGGAAGACAAAAAGAAGGAGATAGTCTCACATCAACTAGGCGTATTAACGGGCTATGGAGATGCCCATCAATAGATATCAATGTGAGTGAGTAGGAATTGCCTCGCAACGGATGCACTCGAGCTATGAGTGTATGAAAGCTCAACAATAAACTAAGTTGGTGTGCATCCAACTCGCTTGCTCACGAAGACCTAGGGCAATTTGAGGAAGCCCGTCATTGGAATGTACAAGCCAAGTTCTATAATGAAAAATTCCCACTAGTATATGAAAGTGACAACATAGGAGACTCTCTATCATGAAGAACATGGTGCTACTTTGAAGCACAAGTGTGGAAAAAGGATAGTAGCATTGCCCCTTCTCTCTTTTCTCTCATTTTTTTATTTTTTTATTTTTTATTTGGGCTTCTTTGGCCTCTTTTTTTCTTTTTTTCTTTTTTTTATTCTTCGTCCAAAGTCTCATCCCGACTTGTGGGGGAATCATAGTCTCCATCATCCTTTCCTCACATGGCACAATGCTCTAATAATGATGATCATCACACTTTTATTTACTTACAAATCAAGAATTACAACTCGATACTTAGAACAAAATATGACTCTATATGAATGCCTCCGGCGGTGTACCGGGATGTGCAATGACACAAGAATGACATGTATAAAAAATATGAAAGGTGGCTTTGCCACAAATACGATGTCAACTACGTGATCATGCAAAGCAATATGAAAATGATGAAGCGTGTCATAATAAACGGAACGGTGGAAAGTTGCATGGCAATATATCTTGGAATGGCTATGGAAATGCCATAATAGGTAGGTATGGTGGCTGTTTTGAGGAAGGTATATGGTGGGTGTAATGCACTGGAGAAAGTTGCATGGTACTAGAGAGGCTAGCAATGGTGGAAGGGTGAGAGTGCGTACAATCCATGGACTCAACATTAGTCATAAAGAACTCACATACTTATTGCAAAAGTTTATTAGCTATCGAAAAAAAGTGCTACATGCATGCTCCTAGGGGGATAGATTGGTAGGAAAATAACATCGCTGGTCCCCGACCGCCACTCATAAGGAAGACAATCAATAAATAAATCATGCTCCGACTTCATCACATAACGGTTCACCATACGTGAAAGCTACGGGAATCACAAACTTTAACATAAGTATTTTTACCAATCCAAAATTATGCACTAGCATGACTCTAATATTACCATCTCTATATCTCAAAACAATCAGAAGGAATCAAACTTCACATAGTATTCAATGCACTTAATATGAAAGTTTTCAGTATATCCCTCTTGGATGCCCATCATATTAGGACTAAATTCATAACCTAAGCAAATTACCATGCTGTTTAGAGACTCTCAAGAAATATAAGTGAAGCATGAGAGTTCATCAATTTCTTCAAAATAAAATCACCACCGTGCTCTAAAAAGATATAAGTGAAGCACTAGAGCAACTACCCAGCTGAAAAGATATAAATGAAGCACGAGAGCATTCTAATAAATTCATAATTAATGTGTGTCCCTATCAAAAGGTGTGTACAGCAAGGATGATTGTGGCAAACTAAAAAGCAAAGACTCATATCATACAAGACGCTCCAAGCAAAACACATATCATGTGGTGAATAAAAATATAGCCTCAAGTAAATTTACGGATGGGTTGAAGACGAAAGAGGGGATGCCATCCGGGGAATATCAAGAATAACAAAGTCCATTAATATAGTAACGTTTGCAACCACAACAGGCACATCCTCACAAATACCGATGGCTATAGCAGTTGATTTATCAGCCATTTGCAAAGAGATTTCAGTAGGTGTCAACTTATTCAAATCAAGTCTATGATATCAAGAGAAAGGAATAACACTAACACCGACTCCAAGATCACATAAAGCAGTTTTACATAGTTTCTTTTAATGGATCATGGTATAGTAGGTATTCCTGGATCTCCTAGTTTCTTTGGTATTCCACCCTTAAAAGTATAATTAGCAAGCATGGTGGAAATTTCAGCTTCCGGTATCTTTCTTTTATTTGTCACAATTTCCTTCTTATACTTACGATAAGGAGACATTTTCAGAATATCAGTCAAACGCATACGCAAAAAGACAGGTCTAAGCATTTCAACAAAGCGCTCAAAATCCTCATAATCCTTTTTCTTGGATGGTTTAGGAGGAAAGGGCATGGGTTTTTGAACCCATGGTTGTCGTGGACTTAACACGACAGATGTCCTAGCAGAAGGACTTAGTCGTGGAGCTATCACAACTAGGTTAGCTTAAAGGAGTTAAACGGGACAATGGACACGAAGAGTTTATACTGGTTCAGCCCCTCGCGGTGGAGGTAAAGGCCTACTCCGGTTTGGGATTCTATTGCTTGGGTTTCGATTACTAGGGAGCGAATATGCATGACCTAGTTCTCGATCTTTTGCTTCTTGTCCTTAACCCGCCGTCGGGTCGTCCCTTTATATACATATATAGGTTAACGCCTGGCGGCTTACAGTGTCCCGGCCGGCTCATACACAACGTGTCCGGCTCGGTGACTAACTAATCTTGCCTTATGATACGTCTCCGTCGTATCTATAATTTTTGATTGTTCCATGCCAATATTATTCACTTTCATATACTTTTTGGCAACTTTCTATATTATTTTTGGGACTAACATATTGATCCGATTGCCCGGTGCGGTTCATGTACATTGCATGTTTTATGTTTCGCAGAATATCCATATCAAACGGAGTCCAAAAGGGATAAAATGGGCGGAGCTTATTTTTTGGAAAATATGGAAAATTCCGGAAGAAAAATCCATGCGAGACGGTGCCGAGGTGGTCACGAGGCGGGGGCACCCACAAGCGCCGCCTACCCTCGTGAGCCCACCGTAAGGCGGTTGATGCTCTTCTTTTGCCACAAGAAAGATAATATTTGGAAAAAATCACGGAAAAGGTTTCAGGCCAATCGGAGTTCTGGATCTCCATATATACGCCAAACGGTGAAACAGAGCCGTAAGAGAACGCAGAAACAGAGAGATAGATCCAATCTCGGAGGGCTCTCGCCTCCCAAGCCATGGGAGCCAAGTAACAAAGGGAAACCCTTCTCCCATCTAGGGAGAAGGTCAAGGAAGAAGAAGAAGGAAGGGGCTCTCTCCCCTCGCTTCGGTGGCGCGGAGCACGCCATGGGGCCATCATCATCACCATGATCTACACCAACACCTCCGCCATCTTCACCAACATCTCCATCACCTTCCCCCCTCTATCTACAGCGGTCCACTCTCCCGCAACCCGCTGTACCTCTACTTGAACATGGTGCTTTATGCTTCATATTATTATCCAATGATGTGTTGCCATCCTATGATGTCTGAGTAGATTTTCGTTGTCCTATTGGTGGTTGATGAATTGCTATGATTGATTTAATTTGCTTGTGGTTATGTTTCTTTCCTTTGGTGCCCATCATATGAGCTGCCTGCGTGGATCACACCATAGGGTTAGTTGTATGTTGATAGGACTATGTATTGGAGGGCAAGAGTGATGTAAGCTTCAACCTAGCATAGAAATTGATGCATACGGGATTGAAGGGGACCAATATATCTTAATGCTATGGTCGGGTTTTACCTTAATGAATGTTAGTAGTTGCGATGACTTGCTAATAGTTCCAATCATAAGTGCATAAAATTCCAAGTAAGGGATGACATGCTAGCAGTGGCCTCTCCACATAATACTTGCTATCGGTCTAGTAAAGTAGTCAATTGCTTAAGGGACAATTTCGCCACACCTACCATCACTTTTCCCACTCGCTATATTTACTTTAGTTGTGTCTTTACCTTAGCAGCACCTAGTTTTATTTTCGTGCTCTTTACTTTCTTGCAAGCTTACCCGAAAACACCTACAAAGTACTTCTAGTTTTATACTTGTTCTACGTAAAGCGAACGTTAAGCGTGCGTAGAGTTGTATCGGTGGTCGGTAGAACTTTAGGGGATATTTGTTCTATCTTTAGCTCCTCGTTGGGTTCGACACTCTTACTTATCAAAAACTGTTGCAATCCCCTATACTTGTGGGTTATCAAGACCTTTTTCTGGCGCCGTTCTTGAGTCATAAGCGTGGGGTGAATATTCTCGTGTGCTTGTTTGCTTTATCACTAAGTAATTTTTATTTGCTGTTCTTAGTTGTTCTCTATCTTTAGTTATGGATATGGAACACGAAATACCAAAAAAATTAGGTGTACTTGCTACTCATGAGGATGGGGTAACTCCTAAAACCCCCGATTCTCATTATGTGAGAAATATTATGTACTACTTTGATAATCCTGAAAACCCCATTCAACTTTATAATGGGAGACACGTTGGATCAACGTGAATACTTTAAGGATTATCGCTCGACACAAAAAGGGAAACTATTATGGGATCAATTTATTATGTTGCAGTGGTATGCTAGACAACTATGCTTGGAGTATGATTATACTTGTTGCTCTAGGATGAGTGCTCCACACCTCCCCTTTTCATGCAAATTTAATGATAATGAAACCTTAGCTTCTTATGCTAATGGTATATATGATTACTATGATGTGGAACAAATAGAACAATTTGTTGCTTTGATGGGTGCTTATGAAATTGAATCCATGTTTAAAGAGTTTGAGGATTTTGATGATGCTTGTTATAGATTTGAAAATTTAGCAATCCTTAAATATTGTTATGAGAATTATGAATATAATGCCTATATTAATGCACTTATTAAGAAAGTCTCCGCTGTCCAAGAAGAGACTAGTATTTTGCAGGAAGCTATGGAAGAAGAAATTGATGAAACTATGAGCTCATTGGATGAAAAAAGATGATGAGAAGAGCGAAGAACAAAAGGAGGAAGAGCGGATTAGCTACCCGTGCCCACCTTCTAATGAGAGTAACCATTCAACTCATACATTGTTTAATTCCCCTTCGTGCTTACCAAAGGATGATTGCTATGATGATTGCTATGATCCCGCTGATTCTTTTGAAATATCCCTTTTTGTTGATGCTTGCTATGCTGTGGCCAAGATGCCAATATGAATTATGCTTATGGAGATGAACTTGCTATAGTTCCTATGTTAAAAATGAAATTGTTGCTATTGCACCCACACATGATAGTCCTATTATCTTTTTGAATTCTCCCGATTATACTATATCGGAGAAGTTTGCCCTTATTAAGGATTATATTGATGGGTTGCCTTTTACCATTGCACATGATGATTTTGATAGATATAATATGCATGTGCTTGCTGCTCCTACTTGCAATTATTATGAGATAGGTACTATATCTCCACCTCTCTATGTTTCCCATACGATAAAATTGCAAGAAACTGTTTATACTATGCATTGGCCTTTACTATGTGTGCATGAATTGTTCTTTTATGACATGCCGATGCATAGGAAGAGAGTTAGACTTAGTCATTACATGATATATGTTACTTTGTTCTCACTACTAAATTACAAATCATTGTTAATTAAAATTGGCTTTGATATACCTTGGGAACCGGGTGGATTCACTACTTGAGCACCATATGCCTAGCTTAATGGCTTTAAAGAAAGCGCTGCCAGGGAGACAACCCGGAAGTTTTAGAGAGTCATTTATTTCTGTTGAGTGCTTTCATACAGTTTAAAAACAACAAAAATAAAGAGGGGAACCCAAAACTTTTTCAAAAAGAAAAGTGAAAGTGAGAGAGACGAGCATTGTGAAAGTGGGGGACGTCCTTAAACTTGTTCAGGCCCATGGGAACTTTGTGAATCTTAATTACAGAAACTTTTCAATAAAAATAATTATCCCCTTGTACAATTCCATTTTATTATAAAAATAATGTGCCAAGGTTTGCCTTTAGGATGTTTACAATGCTTGTTGGTTTGTGCGGTGCAGGACAGAAACTTTGGATGTAGTGCGCGAATTTATTTTTTTACTGGAACGTCAAATGGTTCTGATTCTTCTTGCACTGTCTTTCTGTACAAATTGTTTATTTTTCCTAATTTTGGCAGAATTTTTCAAGTATCAGATGTATGGTGAATGTTCAGATTGCTACAGACTGTTACATTTTAGACAGATTCTGTTTTTGATGCATAGTTTGCTTGTTTTGATGAAACTATCGATTCATATCGATTGGATTAAGCCATGAAAAAGTTATATTACCGTAGACACAATGCAAAACAAAATATGAATTGGTTTGCAACAGTACTTAAAGTGGTGATTTGCTTTATTATACTAACGGATCTTACCGAAGTTTTACATTGGAGTTTTGTGTGGATGAAGTGTTCGATGATCGAGAAGGTTTTGATGTGAGAAGAAGGAAGAGAGGCAAGAGCTCAAGCTTGGGGATGACCGAGGCACACCAAGTAAATATTCAAGGAGACTCAATCGTCTAAACTTGGGGATACTGGGAAGGCATCCCCTCTTTCTTCAACAAGTATCGGTATGTTTTCGGATTCATTTCGTTCATGCGATATGTGCAATCTTGGAGCGTCTTTTGCTTTTAGTTTTCATTTTTCTTTTATGCACCATGCTGGTATGAGATGGTCCTTGGTTGATTTAAAGAATGCTCATTGCACTTCACTTATATCTTTTGAGTATGGCTTTATAGAATGCTTCATGTGCTTCACTTATATGATTTGAAGTTTGGATTGCATGTTTCTCTTTTCATAGACAACCGCCATTGGTAGAATGCTCTTTTGCTTCACTTATATTTGTTAGAGTTTGGGCATATCTTTTGTAGAAAGAATTAAACTCTCTTGCTTCACTTATATCTATTTAGAGAGATGACAGGAACTGGTCATTCACATGGTTAGTCATAAAATCCTACATAAACTTGTAGATCGCTGAATATGATATGTTTGATTCCTTGCAATAGTTTTGCGATATAAAGATGGTGATATTAGAGTTATGCTAGTGGGTGGTTGTGGATTGTAGAGACACTTGTGTTGAGGTTTGCAAGTCCCTAGCATGCACGTATGGTAACCGTTGTGTGACAAATTTGAAGCATGGGGTGTTTCTTTGATTGTCTTCCTTATGAGTGGCGGTCGGGGAAGAGCGATGGTCTTTTCCTACCAATCTATCCCCCTAGGGGCATGCGTAGTAGTACTTTGCTTCAAGGGCTAATAAACTTTTGCAATAAGTATATGAGTTCTTTATGACTAATGTGAGTCCATGGATTATACGCACTCTTACCTTTCCATCATTGCTAGCCTCTTGATGCCGTGCATTGCCCTTTCTCACCTCAAGAGTTGGTGCAAACTTGGCGGTGCATCCAAACCCCATGATACGATACGCTCTGTCACACATAAGCCTCATTATATCTTCCTCAAAACAGCCACCATACCTACCTATTATGGCATTTCCATAGCCATTATGCAGTATATTGCCATGCAACTTCCATCATCATCATATACATGACTTGAGCATTTATTGTCATATTGCTTTGCATGATCGTAAGATAGCTAGCATGATGTTTTCATGGCTTGTCCGTTTTTGATGTCATTGCTATGCTAGATCATTGCACATCCGGTACATTGGGAGGCATTAATATAGAGTCATATCTTTGTTCTAGATATCGAGTTGTAAGTAAATAAAAGTGTGATGATCATCATTATTAGAGCATTGCCCCAGTGAGGAAAGGATGATGGAGACTATGATTCCACCACAAGTCAGGATGAGACTTCGGACGAAAAAAAAAGAGAAAGGCCAAAAAAAAAGAGAAGGCCCAAAAAAAGAGAAAATAAAAAAATGAAAGAAAAAGAGAGAAGGGGCAATGTTACTATCCTTTTATCACACTTGTGCTTCAAAGTAGCACCATGTTCTTCATATAGAGAGTCTCTTGAGTTATCACTTTCATATACTAGTGGGAATTTTCATTATAGAACTTGGCTTGTATATTCCAACGATGGGATTCCTCAAATGCCCTAGGTCTTCATGAGCAAGCAAGTTGGATGCACACCCACTTAGTTTCTTTTGTTGAGCTTTCATACACTTATAGCTCTTAGCGCATCCGTTGCATGGCAATCCCTACTCCTCGCATTGACATCAATTGATGGGCATCTCCATAGCCCGTTGATTAGCCGCGTCGATGTGAGACTTTCTCCTTTTTTGTCTTCTCCACCTAACCTCCATCATTATATTCTATTCCACCTATAGTGCTATATCCATGGCTTGCGCTCATGTATTGCGTGAGGGTTGAAAAAGCCGAGGCGCGTTAAAAAGTATAAACCAATTGCTCGGCTTGTCATTGGGGTTGTGCATGATGGGGGCATTTTGTGTGACGAAAATGAAGCATGGCCAAACTGTATGATTTTGTAGGGATAAGCTTGCTTTGGCCTTGTTGTTTTGAAAAGACATGATTGCTTTATTGGTACGCTCGAAGTATTATTGTTTTATGTCAAATGATAGACTATTGCTTTGAATCACTCGTGTCTTAATATTCATGCCATGATTAGCCATATGATCAAGATTATGCTAGGTAGCATTCCACATCGAAAATTATTATTTTTTATCATTTACCTACTCGAGGACGAGCAGGAATAAAGCTTGGGGATGCTGATACGTCTCCGTCGTATCTATAATTTTTGATTGTTCCATGCCAACATTATTCACTTTCATATACTTTTTGGCAACTTTTTATATTATTTTTGGGACTAACATATTGATCCGATGACGATGCGGTTCACATGCATTGCATGTTTTATGTTTCGCAGAATATCCATATCAAACGGAGCCCAAAGCGGGATAAAAAGCGGATGGAGCTTATTTTTGGAAAATATGGAAAATTCGGAAGAAAAATCCACGCGAGGCGGTGCGAGGTGGTCACGAGGCGGCGCGCCCCCTCCCGTGGTAGCGCCGCCTACCCTCGTGAGCCCAAGTAAGGCGGTTGATGCTCCTCTTTTGCCGCAAGAAAGATAATATTCGGAAAAAAATCACGGAAAAGGTTTCAGGCCAATCGGAGTTACGGATCTCCATATATACGCGAAACGGTGAAACAGAGCCAGAAGAGAACGCAGAAATAGAGAGATAGATCCAATCTCGGAGGGGCTCTCGCCCCTACCAAGCCATGGGAGCCAAGAAACAGAGGGGAAACCCTTCTCCCATCTAGGGAGAAGGTCAAGGAAGAAGAGGAAGGAGGGGGGCTCTCTCCCCCTCGCTTCCGGTGGCGCCGGAACGCCGCCGGGGGCCATCATCATCACCGTGATCTACACCAACACCTCCGCCATCTTCACAAACATCTCCATCACCTTCCCCCCTCTATCTACAGCGGTCCACTCTCCTGCAACCCGCTGCACCCTCTACTTGAACATGGTGCTTTATGCTTCATATTATTATCCAATGATGTGTTGCCATCCTATGATGTCTGAGTAGATTTTCGTTGTCCTATTGGTGGTTGATGAATTGCTATGATTGATTTAATTTGCTTGTGGTTATGTTGCTGTCCTTTGGTGCCCATCATATGAGCGCGCGCGTGGATCACACCATAGGGTTAGTTGTATGTTGATAGGACTATGTATTGGAGGGCAAGAGTGACAGAAGCTTCAACCTAGCATAGATATTGATGCATACGGGATTGAAGGGGGATCAATATATCTTAATTCTATGGCTGGGTTTTACCTTAGTGAACGTTAGTAGTTGCGGACGCTTGCTAATAGTTCCAATCATAAGTGCATAGAATTCCAAGTAAGGGATGACATGCTAGCAGTGGCCTCTCCCACATAATACTTGCTATCGGTCTAGTAAAGTAGTCAATTGCTTAAGGGACAATTTTGCCACACCTACCATCACTTTTCCACTCGCTATATTTACTTTAGTTGTGTCTTTACCTTAGCAGCCCCTAGTTTTATTTTTCGTGCTCTTTAATTTCTTGCAAGCTTGCGAAAACACCTACAAAGTACTTCTAGTTTTATACTTGTTCTAGGTAAAGCGAACGTTAAGCATGCGTAGAGTTGTATCGGTGGTCGATAGAACTTTAGGGAATATTTGTTCTACCTTTAGCTCCTCGTTGGGTTCGGCACTCTTACTTATCGAAAACTATTGCGATCCCCTATACTTGTGGGTTATCACATTACAATACAAGTTGTACATGTGGCGGTTCATCCCCTTGAGCCTCAAGTCACCTCTGGGTCTTGGGCCGTCAATGGGCTTGCTACGACCCGCCATCTTCACTGTGAGTCGCCAATGATATGACCCGGCCCCTCCTGGGCGGTTCATACCCAATAGTTATATCCCCAACATTAGGCCCTAGGTTGATCTGAACTTGTTCATATCAATCTTCAATACCTGACTTGTCAAAATATTGCATTGTTCGTTTGATAAACTTCGCCGTAACCCGCCATGACATCATTTCGCATTAATTTCACACGGGGCCCAGAACATCTTAACTGATCCTTATCTTAATGAACATCCCAAAAATCGAGGCGTCCATATAGCCACATGATGATTTTGGCCTCCTTGATTCCCGTGCATGCCTTGTATCCATCCTCTTATAAATAGGGAGGGGGTCTTTTCCATTTTCCCCCTCGCTTCCTCATCTTCGTCTTCCTCCTTCGCAAAGCCGCGCCTGCACTCAAGCTCCGCCGCCGCCGTCCTCTGTCCGCTGTACCAACCCAGGCCGCTGCATCAACCTGACGGGTCCAGAGAACGCCGACGCTCCATCACAGTCCATCTGCAACCGTAAGTGTTCATCTCCTTCAACCTCATATCTGCATTAAGGTTAGCCTTGTTCATTGGTGTTCTTCACCGTTCTTCGTCTTCTCCTTTATTTCGAGCAGCCTTTGATCTGATCATGATATGAAACTTATGTGGTAGTAGTTTAGCATTCGTTTTTAACATCAAAATACTTCCTTTTCATAGAAAATCCCATCAGAGCACACGAACTTTTCTATTGCCGCCACCTTAGGTTTAGAATTTACTGTCTTTTTTGAATTGCTGTAGATCCAAAATCATAGCTCCAGTCTGTGAAATCTATTTGTCCATCACTTAGCAAAACTTTCACCGATAGATTTGAAGTACCATAACTGCCATGGCGGCTTATATCGTAAACCGTGATCCACCATATAACACTAGGCCCTGTTTAAACCGCCATCATATGCTTCATAGCTTGCATAACCCGGCAATACTTCTCTGTTTTAACCATGCTTGCTTATTCATCCTCATAATTTGGTTCTGCCCAATACACTTGACTTTTAAACTCTGTCCGGTTTAACAGCAGAAGCCTTAACCCGATAGGTACCATTAGTCCCCTTTTAAGCCGCCAATATGAATATCCGCGTACTTCAATGTTCATCGTCCAGCTTAACCTGTTATCCTTTTATAGCACCTTACCTTTGAATCCATGGTCCGGTCTAACAGTATAGTTTTAAACCGGTAATGTTTCTTTCTTTTAGGCTTTGAATCTCCAAATGGGCAAAACTATCACTGCCTGCATCTGGGTCGTTTCCCGGGTCACCGAGGAAGATCTGAATGAATATGTTCAGATAGGCGTCCTGGCCAAAAGGGATGTCATCCATTGGAGGGTCCCAGGCACTAAAACTCCTCCTGAACCCAAGGATGGTGAAGTAGTTGTCTTTACTGATCATATGTTTCAGGGCTTCAGCCCTCCCGGCTCAAAATTCTTTCGCGATGTCTTTGCATTACTTCAAGCTCCATCCACAAGATATCGGCCCAAACTCTGTTTCAAACATCTGCAACTTCCAAGTATTTTGCGAGGTGTACCTTCAACAGGAGCCCACCATAGAACTAGAACTATTCGGGGAATTTTATTATTTAAACTGGCAGAATGAATTCACAGATGGGCCCAGCCTAGAGCTAGGCGGCATTTCCATACCGCGACGGAAAGAAGCCACTTTCCCAGCCGCCACCTTGCCTAGTCATCCCAAAGACTGGAACCAAACTTGGTTTTATTGCAAGGACACTTCTCCCGAAGGGGAAAACCCTCTGCCGGGTTATCGCGCCAGCCGAGTTAGCAACATGCATCCCCTTCCAGATCGCATCAGTACAACAGAGCGAAAGAAGTACATGCCAGTTTTTTCAAAGATCCGGGCCTTGATGGCCAACGGCTTGACTGGAATTGATCTGGTTTGATGCCGGATCGCCTGGAGAGTCTTGCCTCTAAGCCGCCGTCCCGGTTTAATGCATGAATATACCGGCGAGTTATCAGATTCTCAACGCCACTGTCAAATTAAATTGACTAATGAAGACATCAGTGACATGACCAAGTCTCTGCTAAATGAGAGCTTGGAGGACTGCGGTAAAGTCGGGTTGAATCCTTTCTACGTTCTTAACAAACCGCCAGCTGTAAGTTATTCACCAACTTTTGCATTGAAGTATACCTTCACTCAGATTGATTTTTCATACCCATTTAACATTTTGCAGGCCGATTCCCCTTTTTGGACTAAGAAGCTGCAAGATAAGCCGGCCAGGAAAACTTGGACAAAAAGAAAAGCTATCAAAAAGCCTGCTAAGAAAAAGACCAATCCCGCCGAGTTGTTCAACTTGGATAACAATGATGATGATGAGTCGGAGGTAGAATTTGATTCCCTTGGCTCATTCTTTGTACATCTTATTGACAATGACCATTATCAGGATGATGTGGAGGCCAGCCATGCAGAAAATGAAGAGGTAATTACCCTTTCCTCCGGCTCAGAACCTTTGGCAACACAGAAAACTCGACAAGCAAGTTGGAAAGTAAGATTTTCTCACCCTTTAGCTCACTTGTATCCCAAATTTATTTTGAAGAAACAGCAGCATGAAGTTCGCCGCACGACCCGGAACAGCGGCGGTGGAGTTTTATCCTCCAGTTACCCAACACACCGGTCCCTCGCAAGCGTCGTACCGAGGTTTCACAAATTTTTGACTTAGATTATCCCAAGGCAGGTATTTTTCGTCAACCTCTTAATCCATCTGATTCAAACTATCAGGGAACATCTCACTCCTCATCCGGCGAGTCAACTGGAACTCAGATTTCGGCCTTCAAACTTGCTCCTAGGTAAGATATATTCAATCATTTGAAACCTCATGCCTGATCGATATGCTGACATCTTTGTATTTCTTATTTTTAGTGGTGTGGCCAAGCCCAGCAAGAAAGAGAAACTGAACAAACCGGCTAAAGATTCCAACCCTTTTGAGCCGGAAAAGCAATTCCCAGAGGCTTCTCATCAAACCGCTGAAGCTACCCATGGTGACCCGCCGCCTGAAAAGCACGACGTCACCATAGATCATGTAGATGTTGAACCGGTCATCGCAAAGTCGCCAAGTCCCATCAAGCTTGCTGAAGAAAAGGCTGATGATGTCATGATTACCAGACTTGGTTATACAGCATCGGGTAACCCTACTACTTTATCCAAGCACAGCGCCAAGGAAGAATTTACTGCTGCTGATAAAGGCAAGTGGAATGTAGACTTGGAAAGCTATGCCCAGTTCAGCGCCCAAGAGATTCACTCCGGTTATTTAAACCGTCTGTATACCAGCCGTGATTTTGAAGCCGGCTTGGTCAACTTGATGAAAGAGCGCTTTGAGGTAATCCAACAAAATCATCCTCATAAATATATCTCTATTAGTCGCCAAATCTATAGAATATGATAGCATCGAATGTACTATAGAATTTTAGAGAACCATAAATATATGAAGATCAAACTAGTAGCCCCCAAGGGCCAGCTTAAACTATCAAGTTAAGCCGGGACTTCAATTAGTAATGATCAATTTTGCGCTTGTAGCCCCGAAGGGCCGGTTTAATCAGCATGAATAAGCCGGGACTTATCACCATAACTGAAAAATTCAAGTATGTAGCATAAACCGGATCATATCAGTTTGCCCGGGTCATTATATAAACTTATCTTAAAAAGAGCGATCGGCATTAGCCCCCAAGTGCCAAGGAAAATACTTGTATTGTGCTTGGGACTTCAAAAATAATCATGATCATAATACCTTCCATGTTGTTCATGTCGCAGGCTGAACTAAATGAAAAGGAATCCCAAGTCCAAGATCTGAGGGCCAATATTCAAACTTAGCAATCTGAGACTTCAAAAGCTAAATCAGAGCTGAAGACTGCATTGGAAAACATTGAGCAGTTGAAACAAAACTTCAGCACTGATAGAACCGGCTGGGAGACCGAGAAGGCAGCTCTATTAAAGAGAGTGGAAGATGCCGAAGCAGCCCTTAAACCGGTAACTGACGAATTGTCTGGTTTAAAGCATCAGATCAACAGCATGATGTCGGCCATCTTCGGTAAGTAGCAAAATTGACTTTTCTTTGCACGAACAGGCATAGCATAATCATCTGCCGATTTATCAATAATTTTACTGATGCGGGCTCCCAAAGCGTCAAGTTGGGCTCAGATATGCGCACCAAGCTTAAGGTTGTCTATACTCTTGTAGAACAGCTATACACTGGTGCTCAACAGACAATTGTTGCTGCTATTCATAAGAAACATCCTCCCACCCTCATGAAGGAAACCTTGGAGGAGTTATCGGTCATGCCCCAAAGGATTGACGAGCTAAAGCGAGCATCTGCTAGGGCTGGCGCCATGACTGCCTTAAGCAGGGCAAAGGCGTGGCAAGCAGACCTTGATCCAGAAGACTTAGCCAATGGTTGCCCTAGTGTAAAAGAAGACGGGTCTCCTTTCAGCGCTGATGATTTTGCACAAATAGCAAGGGAAATGCGTCCAGTAGCAAGCAAGCTAGCCAAAGAGACAAATCTATCCCTATACCAGGCAGCTTATGATGTTGAGAACAAGAAGGTGAAGGCGTCGGTTCATCAAGAGGTAGATCTCATCCCTCTGACGTGTAACCTTCGCTCCTGACATTGATCCATCAAATCTTATTGATGACAAGGATGTGTTTAGAGCTTTGACTGGTATCAACTGGGCTACCCTGACTTCCAGCCAATGGATAATCAAGGAGCTGAAGAAGAAGAAGAAGAAGCGTAGGATGATCCGGAGGCCTCAACCCGCCAAGAGTAGAAGTCTTAATTCATGAGACGGTGTAACAGCCATAGCATATGGATGTTATGTCTTGAAAAACGCTTATCCTTTGGGCCGTCAGATGCCTTGTAATAGGCTAATCAAAAACAATGTTCTGTTGTGCCATCGTGCACATTTATTTGCATAGCACTGCGATCCGTTATCTGAAGATCTGCCACTTAGGCTTATAATATCATCAATTATGCAGACCATGCTTATAATTTTTCCTGCAGACAACAGGTACCCTGGCGGTTTATCCTAGGGCGGGTCACAATACCCCATATAGAAACAACTGATGATTAAACAGTCGATAACCAGGGCTGGTTTATCAAAACCTCATATAATCATAACAGGATAAATATCATACCTGTGATATTTATTCACACTGTCGGCTTATCATGCATCATGTAGTAAGGGTCACAGCCCAAACATTGAGAGCACAACGCTCTGTGCAATTTATTCATACTGTCGGCTTATAACGCCATAGGCAGCAAGGGGTAACATCCCAAAGCCTAAAGCCAGACTCCAAGCACATAATCTCATATTCTAGCGACTTAATTAAAGTACAAAACCAGGCCGGGTTAACAAAACTCCGGATAGATTCACATATAAACCATAAGGCGACATGGCCCTAATCAGTTGTCAACCATACATCAATATGGCAACAAAAAATTAATCTCAAAAAACATTCAAAGCAAATTTGAAACAGAAAACAAGGCATTCATAGGTTGCCAAGCCTCAATGTCAAGTGTTATTCAAGGGTTGCACAGCCGCTGAGTTAAACCTTAATTCACACCCGTAAGCCGGACCTCGCATGACCAATCACCGTTTTAACTTTGACAAATTCAGTGTCAAGAGTATGGTGAGTCATTCCAGGATTACGTGGTCGAAGTGACAGCCAAACAAAGGCAGGATAACCCGGATTTTTGGTGAATACACCTGGCGTCCAAGCCTATTACAAGGGTCAACAAAGCTCTGTTCATTAACAAGGAGCCCCCAAGTAATATTTCATTCCAGGCATATAAGTCGGATCAGTAGGGTAGTAATAGCTATGCGCAATGAGCAGGAAGCCCCCAAGTATTTTGTAATCATGGCGTACAAGCCGGATCAAGAGGGTAGTCATAGCTATGCTCAATAAGCAGGAAGCCCCCAAGTGATCATATGAAGTAATAATAAAGACTCATATTCTCATAAATGAAACGATAGAGGCCCTGAATTATCAGGGATGCCAGCTTTATTATATTCATCATAATATATACATTGACAGAAATATGTACATCACAAGAGCCAGTGGCTCGAGTGTAATAAGGCCGAAGATGAGCAATATTCCATGGCTGACGGGTCTCCTCCTCCGACGTGCGTGAGTCCTTGTGGTCTTGAACATGGATAAGGTAGTATGACCCGTTGTTCAGATTTTTGCTGACCACAAAGGGCCCTTCCCAAGGTGGGATAACTTGTGCATGTCAGTTTGATCCTAGATGAGCCAGAGCACCAAATCTCCCGCTTGAAGGATTCTGGTTTTAACCCAGCGGCTGTGATAATGACGCAGATCTTGCTGGTAAATCGCCTAACGAGTCGCCGCACGGTCATGCTCCTCATCCAACAGGTCAAGGGCATCCTGACGTGCTTTTTCATTATCAGCTTCAACATAAGCCACCACACGGGGCGAGTCGGGACGGATGTCACTAGGGAGAACCGCCTCTGCTCCGTAAACCATGAAGAAAGGCGTGTAGCCCGTAGATCTGTTGGGGGTAGTATTGATACTCCATAACACTGAGGGCAATTCCTCCACCCAACAACCCGGTGTGCTCTACAAAGGGACCATAAGCCGGGGCCTGATGCCTCTCAAAATTTCTTGATTGGCTCTTTCAGCTTGGCCATTGGACTGGGAGTGAGCCACTAATGATACATCAAGACGAATATGCTCTCGTTGACAGAACTCTTTCATAGCACCCTTGGACAGATTAGTGTCATTATCAGTTATAATGCTGTGAGGATAGCCAAACTGGAAAATCACCTTTTTGATGAATTGAACCGTTGTTACCGCGTCACACTTACTGACCGGCTCTGCTTCGAACCACTTTGTAAATTTGTCAACCACCACCAAAAGGTGGGTCTTTTTAACTTTGAATCTTTTGAAAGGTCCAACCATACCCAGCCCCCAGACTGCAAATGGCCAAGTTATTGGAATCATCCTCAATTCTTGATCCGGTACATGAGCTCATCTTGAGAATTTCTGACAACCATCAGATTTACTGACCAAATCCTCTGCATCAGCATGAAGCGTTAGCCAATAAAATCCATGACAAAAAGCTTTGGCTACAAGAGACTTAGAGCCGGGATGATGACCACAATCTCCTTCATGAATCTCTTGTAGAATCTCATAGCCTTCGTCGGGAGAAACACAACATTGAAACACCCTTGTGACACTGCAGCGGTGCAACTCTCCATTGACAATAGTCATTGACTTAGACCGCCGGGTTATCTGCCTGGCCAAAGTTTCATCCTCAGGTAATTCGCCTCGGGTCATATATGCCAAATATGGAACTGTCCAATCATGAATAGCACGAAGAGTCGCCACCAACTTCGCCTCCGGGTCAAGAATAGCAAGATCTTCCCCCGTAGGTAATTTTAATGAAGGATTATGCAGAATATCAAGGAAAACAATAGGTGGTACCGGCTTACATTGGGATCCTAGCCGGCTCAAAGCATCAGCTGCCTCATTTTTTCTGCGGTCAACATGTTCCACTTGATAACCTTTGAAATGACCAGCAATAGCATGGACCTCTCGGCGGTATGCCGCCATGAGCGGATCCTTAGAATACCAAGTGCCTGAAACCTGCTGAGCCACCAAATCTGAGTCACCAAAGCACCTCACCCGGCTTAGATTCATCTCTTTAGCCATCCGAAGACCGTGGAGCAAGGCCTCATACTTGATGTCGCTTGAAGCTACGTCTGTATTTCCCCAAAGAGGAAGGGATGATGTAGAACAGCGGCGGTAGGTATTTCCCTCAGATGTGAAACCAAGGTTATCGAACTAGTAGAAGAACCAAGCAACACAACGTAAATAGCCCCTGCACACAAATAACAACCACTCTGTCAACGTTCTGGGAACGGGAGTCCCCAGACTTGCCTGCCTACGGCCCACGGCGTGGCTCCACCAGTGGCCTGGTACGGCCCATCTTCACCAGCAAACACTCAAGACCCTCGCGAGGGGCCGAGCCTCGCGAGGCGGGCGACACAAGACCTCCTCAGGGGCAGCCTCACTAGGTTGGCCCGCGAGGAGCGGAGAGATCAAGGCGAGGGGCACCTCGTGAGGTTCCCGTGACGTGAGCCATGACGACCAAGGCCAGGCGGGCGCCAGCCGGCACAGAGTACCCATTGCCTCTTTGGTGTTAAAGGGGCAAGCGCAGGCGAGGAGTGCTGAGGCATCAGGCAAAGGTTTCCATATCGGTGCAACAAGACCAACACCAGCAGGACGGCATGACGGAGGTCATCGCGGAGCCCACGACGGCGTCACCACCAGAGCCTTTGGCAGGCGAAGACCACCTTTTTTTAGGATATCTTGTACTAGCTGTCCCCCTTCAAATTGGCCGTTGTGGGATCCCTTCCTGCCTAATATTTGGGGAGAGGGCCCAGGCCTCTATAAATAGGACTAGCCACCACCGTAGTAGGCAACTGAACTAGACGGATCATTCAGATCACCAGCCACCACACTAGCTCACCGAGCACAAGAACACCTCTCCTCGGGAGGCTATTCTTCCCTTGTACTTGTTCATCCTCAGCCTACAAGACAATCCACCACACCACACTGGAGTAGGGTATTACACCACATCGGTGGCCCAAACGAGTATAAACCCTTGTGTCCCTTGTTATTCGGGTTCGATGTGCTGAGCTCTGAGATTGCGGTGAGCGTGCGAGCTAGGGGAGAGATATTCGTGCGCACCCCAGTATTTGAACCTCAAGGGTTTTGCCGGAACCCGAAATCCGACATTTGGCGCGCTAGGTAGGGGTGCCCCGAAGCTTTCCTTCCATGGATCCATGCTCCGCCGCGTCCATGGCAGACGTACGCCGAGCCCGCGCCGAGCGTCAGGCCCGCATCGCTCAAACGGCCCCTGTAGGCGGGCCTTCCCGTCGTTCTCCGTCACCCGCCGCCAACGCCGCCACCGGCCCGACGGGGAACGAGCAGCAAACGTCCTCGCTGCACCCCTCTGTGCGGTGGGACGGCCGCACCGCCACTCCATCACTGACCCCGGCCGGCTCATCGTCTCACGCTCGCAGCGCGCCCACGGACGCGCAGGCCGCGCTGCTCATGGCACGCGAGCTCCTGCGCTACCGCCCGGTCGACGACCTCTACGAGGACTGGTTGGACCGCATCACCGAGCTCGTCAGCACCGCTGGGGGCTCTCCCGCACCGTCCCTCTCGCTGCCTCGCCCCCCTCCAGCTGCAGGCGATGTGGCCCATGGAGCGCCTCCACCACCTCCGCACCAAGACGGCGCCTTGGCGCCACGACGCACAACCCCCCGGCACAACCCGTCGCGCCGGGGCCCCGCGCATGAGGAAAGAAGCTGCCAGGAGATTCCTAGACCCAGAGAAGATGCTCCCGTGCTCCCGGCGCCACCACGTCAAGACCGCGTGCCGCCTGCAGCAGTAGTACACGGGCGCCAAGACCAAGCTCCCCCTCCACGGCGGGCCCCGGTGGCTACTGCATGTTGCCGAGCCTTCACCCCGGAGCTGCGTAGTGTCGTCTGGCCAGGCAAATTCAAGCCAGACATGCCTCCACGCTAAGATGGCACCCCCGACCCTGCAGAGATCTTGCAGCTCTACGAGCTAAGCATCGAGGCGGCCAACGGCGACGAGAAAGTCATGGCGATCCCCATGGCTCTCAAGGATGGTGCTCACTCCTGCCGCCAGGTTCAATCTCCTCCTGGGGTGATATGCGCGACCGCTTCGTCGCCAACTTCCAGGGTACTCGCGACCGCCCGCTGGCCACAGGCGACCTACACCGCATCAAGCAGCAGCCAGGGGAGACCCTGATGAAGTACATCCAGCGCTTCAACAACGTTCGCCTCAAGATCCCCAAGGTGACGGACGAGGCCATCATCTCAGCGTTCTCTGATGGCGTCTGCGATGTCAAGATGAAGGAGGAGCTCGCCATCCACGAGGAGCTATGCACGGCTCTGGAGATGTTCATTATGGCGACCAAGTGCGCGAGAGCTAAGGAAGGACGCATCTCCCTCCTTGAGCTCCCGGCTGCTGACCCAGAAGATAAGAAAGCCAAGGCCAAGGACGTGAAGCGGAAGAGGGTGGCCGTGCTTGCGGCGGAGCCAGACACAAAGCGCGGCCGGGACCACCCCGAGTCGTCCAAGAGCAGTCGTCCATTCTGCGCCTTCCACAACATACACATCCACAACACCAATGACTGCCAAGAGCTCAGGGCCATTCGGGATGGACACTTCGGTTGACGCCCCGAGCACAACGACCGGGGCTACGACCGAGGAGGAGGACGAAGTGGAGGCGCTGGGACGACCACGGCCCCCGCCAGGAGTGGCGCGACTAGCCCCGCGAGGACCGCTGGCAGGACCCGCCTCGCGAGGGCGCCTGGAGGGACCAGCCTCGTGAGGACCGTCCTCAGGGCAATGCTGGCCTCCCTCCGCTATCGCTGCCGCCAAGGAGGAACTACGACCACCATCAGGACGAGGGGGCTGGGGGCTTCCAGGAGCCGCGCGCAATCGCTTGCATCTTGGGTGGCGCTCAGGCCCTAGCTTCCCAGTGCATCTTCAAGCAGTTTTCTCACGAGGTGAACGTAGCCCTTCCCAGTCTTGAGGCCACGCGCCCACTCAGGTGGTCCAAGTGCGCCATCACCTTCAGTGACGCGGATCAGCTCAAGTGCGCAGCCACTGCTAGCGCCCTCCCAATGCTCTGCTCGCCCGTCATCAGCAACGTCCAAGTCACCAAGACCCTCATCGACGATGGCGCGGGCCTCAACGTGCTGCCCGTCGAGACATTCGATAGCCTCCAAGTGCCATACAATCAGCTACAGCCTACCAAGCCCTTCTCTGGAGTGACCGACGGCTCCACCACCCCGATAGGGCAGGTCCGCCTTCCCGTCACCTTTGGCCAGCGTGACAACTACCGCACCGAGCTCATTAACTTTGACGTCGCCCACATCCGCCTGCCGTACAACGCCATCCTCGGGTATACAGTGTTGGCCAAATTCATGGCGGTGACCCACCACGGCTACAACGTCCTCAAGATGCTGGGGAGTGGCGGCATCATCACGGTTCCGTGTGAGGAAAGAGACGCGGTGTGCTCTCTTGAGCGCGCCTTCCAAGCCACAGCAATCAACGACCCCGGCGACCGAGGCACCCTGTACCCTCCTGATGCCATCCCCAAGAAGAAGAAGTAGCTACTCCACCACCACCAGGCGCCACAGGGAAGCGGTGCCTCCAGTGGCACCACTTCAGGATCTACGCCCACAACCGGGGCGCCTCCCTCCCTCGCATAGGAAGGCGCGCCCTCCTCAGGCTGGGCTGGGGGGCTCTCTTTTGGAGGGCCTCTGACCTGTCCAATGTCACGAGGGAGGCGCTCGGGCACCATGTGGAGGCGTGCTTCGCTGCATGTTTCCCTCAAGAGGGCACTAGGCGGGGAGCGTCCGGTGCTCAGGAGTTCATCGTCAAGGCAACCCAGGAACTTCAAGAGGCAAGGACCATACGCGGCGACCGCCGCCCACCATCGGGCGCAGCTCCCCATCCTGGCAAGGATGGCGGGCTGCGCGTCTGCATTAACATCCCAGGGCTCAACAGGGCCGCAACTCAGGAGCGCTTTTGGCTCTCGCGCGTTGGGCAGTGAGAAGGCCCACCTCACAGCTATGTCTGCATGCCATTCGGCCTGCCGAACGTGGCAGCCACCTTCCAGCGCAACCTGTGGAGCATCCTGGCAGCTCAGGAGGCCAGGCATCACACAGTCCTAGCAGAGATGGCAACGGTCCTCAAGGAACCACCCGAGCCCCCAGAGCCTCCTGAGGCTCAGGGTCCTGGTGGCTCATGTGGAGCGACTCCATCACGCGCCTTCGGCTACCCCAACACTCCTTCGACAACGGAACCAGGTGACATTTTTCCAAGTTTATTCAGCTGGGAGCGCCCCTCGGGCTTCACGATTGCCAGGTCACACAAGCTTACTCTGTTGGGGGCGCCCCTCGGGCTGCATCATCCCCAGGCCGCTCGGGTCCGTCCCAGTGGCATGTATCGTTCTGGCATTTATCTCAGCTAGCTTGTCTCCTTGCATGAGTTATCTATGGTTATCACCTTCCTGATTATCACCCACCGTCGCCACCCGCGTTGCCGATCGGCCCCTTACTCATCCTGCAACGGGGGCTACTCCCGCTGGCACGGCGCTTGTGCTCGGGTCCGTCCCTGCAACGCTGACAAATCTGAGCGGCCGAGCTCTGGCTCGCGGCACGCCCCGCGCACGTCACCTCGCAAGGCCCTCAGTGCCTTCATCTTCTCGCGGAATGACCAGTGCAAGTCCGGCAAGCGCGGTTGCAATTTGTGTCCCTTCTCGCACTAACCTGCAGGAACCTCCCGAGGGCGAAAGTGGGCGGTACTACGGGCTCCCTCTTTCCCCATGCAACTCGCTTGCGCGTTAAAGGGGGGGCTCCTGAGCATCGCGACTCAGGTGCTCTTAATGGCTCTCCAGCCCTCACCCCCTGGCCTTGACCATGGCATCGCAACCTGGCATACCAGTGGCGGCTGAGCTCGCTCGAGGGCCGGGACCCGAGGACGTAGAGCACACAGAGGAGCATGAGAAAGAGGGGGGGCTCACATGGGCCTAAACTGGCAGTACTATGGCCGTCGTCGATGCTCGAGTCTGGCGCTGCACGAGGAATCGACTCCGGACTACTAAGATAAGTTTTGCACTTGGGTCGGCCAAGCGCCACGGCATAGGATTCCCATCTCTTGCAGCCTTGTTACGGCGACGCCGCCTCCCTTTCCTGCCTTTGAGTAGCTACTTTCGCACTAAAGGGAACCTCTTGAGCATCGCGCTTCAGGAGCTCTTACTGGACCTCGGGCCGCTCACCTCCTGGCCTTGACCACGGCATTGCGGCCTGGCATACCAGCGACGGCCACAGCCTGCCTGGGGACCGAGACCTGTGGCGTAGAGCACCAAGCTTCTGCGAGGTTGGAAAGGGGAGACCGAGCCGGAGCAGGACATGCATTCGTAAATCTTCATAATAAAGATTATATTAACAAAAGGCATTACAGATCTTTTTACACGCCCCCATGGGGTCTCGATTCCTCGCAGGGAACCAAAGAAGAAGGTTTCTAGGATCCCTATCTACGAGCGTCGACGCCGCCGACGCCATCATCAACAGTGGGCCACGGGGGGACGATGCTAGCCCCATCCAGATCAGCGGCGGCGGCGGGCGGGCGATTCTACTGCGCTCTGGTCACGGCGAGAGCTCGGGGGCACGTAGTTGTCATCGCTGTCTCCGGAGTCTCGTAGAGCTCAGGAGAGCCGCTGGACTCCCAAGCACCACCGCTGCTGCTGGAGGAACCGCTGGTGAGGCCAGCGGCAGGCCCGGCTCCGGCCACTGCATCATCCTGGTGATCCCCTCCAGAGCAGCACTCCTGGCGGCGGCCTTCCCCGTCGAAGATCTAGAAGAACATCATGGAGGCGCCGTCGTATTCAAAGTGGATGGCGAGGGCGCCCTCCGCACAGCAAACCCGGGCGACCTCGCCCCATCCACGGGTCATGAAGATCTTGCTCGAGGAGACGACCTCAACCTCCGCCCTCGTCGCTGGGGCATCGCACTCAGCGTGCTGCAGCCACAGCTCGAGGGGACCTCTCGGCGGCATCTCGGCGGACAAGAACTGCGGAAAGCGAATCCAGTAGCGCGGGGGCATTGCCTCCCACACCACTAGCTCGCACGAGGAGCCCTCAACATGGGTTCCTGGGGCGGCGGTGTGCGCCACTGCGGCGCGTCCACCACGACGGCGACGCGGTCGACGCTGATGGCTGCCTCCTCCTCCGGAGCCCTCTGCCTGGGCGTACAAAGGCAGCTGATACCCAGGGGGAGGTCACTCGTGCCAAGGCCTCATCACCTCCGGCCTCATGACGACGTCGCGGCAATAGGCCAGCCTCTTTTTTTCGGTGGGAGAAGCCCCAACTCGTCGCGGGGGGCTTTTCCTTTCTCCGCGACCAAGGACCTCCGTATAGGCGCCATTGGAGTCGTGGCTAGATGATGAAACAAAGAAGAAGAAGCAAGCGGAATGAGAAGAGATGGGCGATGGGGCTCCGCCCCCATTTATGGCAGGAGAAGGCCAGCCAACGACCCCCATGATCACACGCAGTGATGGTTTTTCTTCTGCATGCAGCAAGGTCTCGTCAAATCGAGGGCAGTTACCAAGGTTGCATGGGGAAGCGGAGATGCCCACGTCCCGTCAGTCGCCACGCGTCAATCAAGGCCGCAAGCGGTTAGGGCCCGCGGCGCTCCACACTTGCCCCTTGGCTTTGCCCCGAAGCCAAGTCTGAGCGCGCCTTGGGCCCGGGGGCACCTGTCGGCGTTCTGGGAATGGGGGTCCTCAGACTTCCCTTCCTGCGGCCCACGGCTTGGCTCCACCAGTGGCCTGGTACGACCCATCTTCACCAGCAAACACTCAAGACCCTCGCGAGGGGCCAAGCCTCGTGAGGCAGACGACACAAGACCTCCTCAAGGGCGGCCTCACTAGGCCGGCTCGCGAGGAGCGGAGAGATCAAGGCGAGGGGCACCTCATGAGGTTCCTGTGACGTGAGCCGGGACGACCAAGGCCAGGCAGGCGCCAGGCGGGTGCTAGTCGGCACAGAGTACCCGTTGCCTCTTTGGTGCTAAAGGGGCAAGCGCAGGCAAGGAGTCCCGAGGCATCATGCAAATGTTTCCATATCGGTGCAACGAGACCAAGACCAGAAGGATAGCAGGACGGAGGTCATCGTGGAGCCCACGACGGTGTCACCACCAGAGCCTTTGGCAGGTGAAGACCACCTGTTGTCAGGATAGCTTGTACTAGTTGTCCCCCTTCAAATTGGTCGTTGTGGGATCCCTTCCCGCCTAATATTTGGGGAGAGGACCCGAGCCTCTATAAATAGGACTAGCCACCACCGTTGTAGGCAACTGAACTGGACGGATCATTTAGATCACCAGCCACCACACTAGCTCACAGAGCACAAGAACACCTCTCCTCAGGAAGTTGTTCTTCCCTTGTACTTGTTCATCCTCAGCCTACAAGGCAATCCACCACACCACACTAGAGTACGGTATTACACCACATCGGTGGCCCAAACCAGTATAAACCCTTGTGTCCCTTGTTCTTCGGGTTCGACGTTCTGAGCTCTGAGATTGCGGTGAGCGTGCGAGCTAGGGGAGAGAGATCTTCATGCGCACCCCAGTGTTCGAACCTCAAGGGTTTTGCCGGAACCCGAAATCCGACAAACTCGCGACCTGACGTGTTAAAGGGGTTGTCGATCCCTTTCGGGTAACGGCGCCAGAAATTGGTGTGTGGACGGGAGAAAATTGTAATAGATTGAAATAATAGATCACAAATAAAATAAAGTGCAGCAAAGTATTTTTGTACTTTTGGTTTAATAGATCAGAAAATAAATGCAAGGAAACAGTAGATCGCAAAGGCAAATATATGAGAAAAAGACCCTGGGGCCATAGGTTTCACTAGTGGCTTCTCTCGAGAAAAATAGCAAACGTTGGGTGAACAAATTACAATTGGGCAATTGATAGAACTTCAAATACTCATGACGATATCCAGGCAATGATCATTATATAGGCATCACATCCAAGATTACTAGACCGACTCCTGACTGCATCTACTACTATTACTCCACACATCGACCGCTATCCAAAGATGCATCTAGTGTATTAAGTTCATGGAAAAACGGAGTAATGCAATAAGAATGATGACATGATGTAGACAAGATCTATCTATGTAGAGATAGACCCCATTGTTTTATCCTTAGTAGCAATGACACATACGTGTCGTTTCCCTTTCTATCACTAGGATCAAGCACCGTAAGATCGAACCCACTACAAAGCACCTCTTCCCATTGCAAGATAAATAGATCAAGTTGGCCAAAAAAACCAAATATCGGAGAAGAAATACGAGGCTATAAGAGATCATGCATAAAGGAGATCAAAGAAACTCAAATACTGTCATGGATATAAAAAGATAGATCTGATCATAAACTCAAAGTTCATCGATCCCAACGAACACACCGCAAAAGAGTTAGATCATATGGATCTCCAAGAGACCATTGTATTGAGAATTCAGAGAGAGAGAGAGAGATGAAGCCATCTAGCTACTAACGACGGACCCAAAGTTCTACAAACAACTACTCACGCATCATCGGAGAGGCACCAATGGAGGTGGTGAACCCCATCCGAGATGGTGTCTAGATTGGATCTGGTGGTTACGGACTCTGCGGGCTGGATGAATATTTCGTCGACTCCCCTAGGGTTTATGGAATATTGGGGTATTTATAGAGCAAAGAGGCGGTCCTGGGCACCCAAGGTGGGCACAACCCACCGAGGCGCGCTGGGCCTCTGGCACGCATACAGTGGGTTGTGCCCCTCGAGCACCCCAGTAGCGCCAGTGGCCCATTACGTTTCCTTTGGTCCAAAAAAATCGCGTGGAGTTTCGTTGCGTTTGGACTCCGTCTGATATTGATTTCCTGCGATGTAAAAAACATGCACAAAACAGCAACTGTCACTTGGCACTATGTCAATAGGTTAGTACCAAAAAATGATATAAAGTGACTATAAAATGATTATAAAACATCCAAGATTGATAATATAACAGCATGGAACAATAAAAAATTATAGATACATTGGAGACGTATCAGCATCCCCAAGCTTAACTCCTACTCGTCCTCGAGTAGGTAAGTGCTAAAAGCAGAATTTTTGATGTGGAATGCTGCCTAACATGTCATATCATACTTCTTTTCTCTTTATAGCATGGACATTTGGACTTTTATGTGATTCAAAGCAATAGTCTAGTTTTGACATGATAATTTAAATACTCGAGCATATCAACAAGCAACCATGTCTTTCAAAATATCAATGCTAAAATAAGTTATCCCTAGCCCATCATGCTCAACAATTGATCCATTCATGAAACACACTCGAATATTAGCTACACCCAATACTTAAGTACGATCATATTGCCTCCTAGTTGGTGCTTTTATAAGAGAAGATGGAGACTCAAATTTAAAATAAAAATTGCATAGAGTAAAAGAAAGGCCCTTCACAGAGTGAAGTAGGGATTTGTAGAGGTGCCAGAGCTCAAAGCGAAAAACTTAGAGATGAAAACATTTTGGGAGTTGTATCCATCCCACCAACGAAAATGACTTAAGAGTTCCCAACACATTCCATGCTAGATATATCATAGACAGTGCCCAAACAGAAAATAAAGTTTATTCCTTTTTCCACCATACTTTCACTTTCCATGGCTAGCCGTATCCACGGTTGCCCTCCATACCAACACTTTCCAAGGAATTTATTATTTGACAACATAAAGTAAATTAATTTTTTTCATTTCGGGACTGGGTATCCCTAAAACCTTTGCCTTACTCTCATGCAATGGCAAGTGAATAAACACTCATCGTGAGAATAACACATCTAGCATGGAAAATATTAGCCACCCCTCACCGCTCCGCGAGCGAAACGAACACAAAAAAGAGAAGTTTATTTTGAAAATTAGAGATGGCACATGCAAATTTTCTTAGAAAGGCAAAAGAATACCGCATATACACACAATCTTAGATTCATCTATTCAACCAACACATAGAACCTCAAAGATTGCCCCAAAGTTTATACCGGAGAGTCAAGACGAAAACGTGTGCCAACTCCTATGCATAGGTTCATGGGCGGAACCCGCAAGTTGGTCACCAAAACATACATCAAGTGAATCAATAGAATAACCCATTGTCACCACGGTTAAGCACATGCAAGACATACATCAAGTGTTCTCAAATTCTTATAGATTCAATCCGATAAGATAACTTCAAAGGGAAAACTCAATCCATTACAAGAGAGTAGAGGGGGAGAAACATCACAAGATCCAACTATAATAGCAAAGCTCGCGATACATCAAGATCGTATCACCTCAAGAACATGAGAGAGAGAGAGATCAAACACATAGCTACTGGTACATACCCTCAGCCCCGAGGGTGAACTATTCCCTCCTCGTCATGGAGAGCACCGAGATAATGAAGATGGCCACCGGTGAGGGTTCCCCCTCGGGAGGGTGCTTAACAGGTCCCGATTGGTTTTTGGTGGCTACAGAGGCTTGCGGCGGCGGAACTCCCGATCTATTCTGTTCCCCGATGGTTTTAGCGTATATTGGTATATATAGGAGGAAGAAATACATCAGGGGAGCCACGAGGGGCCCACGAGGGTGGAGGGTGCGCCCAGGGGGTGGGCGCGCCCCCCTGCCTCGTGCCTTCCTTGTTTATTCCCTGACGTGCACTCGAAGTCCCCTGGATTGCTTCCGTTCCAAAAATCACGTTCCCGCAGGTTTCGTTCCGTTTGGACTCCGTTTGATATTCCTTTTCTACGAAACATTGAAACAAGGGAAAAAAAGAAACTGGCACTGGGCTCTGGGTCAATAGGTTAGTCCCAAAAGTAATATAAAAGTGCATAGTAAAGCCCAGAAAACATCCAAGATGGATAAATAGTGGACTCATGTGGCAAAACTGGCTTAAGGGATTTTGGATGCACAAGTAGAGATCATACTTAGTGCAAAATGAAGGCTAGCAAAAGATTGAGAAGCGACCAACCAAGAAACGGATAATCTCATAAGCATGCATTAAGCATAAATAACACCGAATAATGCACCACAAGTATGATATAATTTCATTGCATGACTATTGACTTCCATACTTGCATAGGAAATCACAAACCTTAACACCAATATTCTTACTAAAGCATAATTACTCATCAACATAACTCACATATCACATCATCATATCTCAAAACTATTACTAAGAACCAAGTTTATTTTGTCCAATGATCTTCATGAAAGTTTTTATTATATCCTTCTTGGATATATATCACTTTGGGACTAATTTTCATGTGTTGCTTTTCATAAGCTCAAACAAATATAAGTGAAGATCATGAGCATAATTTTTCTTTCTTTCTTTCAAAATAATTTAAGTGAAGCAAGAGAGAATTTCTTGAAAATTTTACTAACTCTCAAATAAATCTAAGTTAAGCAAGGGAGCATTTCTTCAAAAAATACTAAAGCACACCGTGCTCAAAAAGATATAAGTGAAGCACTAGAGCAAGTCCATAGCTCATAAAATTTAAGTGAAGCATAGAGAGCAATTCTAACAAGTCATGACATAATTTTGGCTCTCCCAAATAGGTGTGTCCAGCAAGGGATCAAGACTTAAAACACAAAATAAAACAAGCAAATACTCATGTCATACAAGACGCACCAAGCAAAACACATATCATGTGACAAATAAAAATATTGTTTCGAGTAAAATACCGATGGTCGTTTAGAAGAAAGAGGGGATGCCACTCGGGGGAATCCCCAAGATTAGTTGGTTGCTCATTTTTGGATAATAGCTTAGGATGTTGGGGCATCCCCAAGCTTAGGCTCTTCTATCCTTTATTCCTTCATCCATCGTAAGATAACCCAAAACATGAAAACTTCAATCACACAAAACTCAACAAAACCTTCGTGAGATCCGTTAGTAAAAGAAAGCAAATCACTACTATAAGTATTGTACCAAACTGTATTCCAACTTTTCTATGACAAAAACTCATCAAAGAAAACCATAGAGCCATCAAAATAAGCACACAACGCAAAGAAAACAGAATCTGTCAAAACAGAACAATCTGTAGAAATCTGACTATTTCAAAAACTTCTGGAACTCCAAAACTTTTGAAAATAATAGGACGACCTGGGTAATTTGTATATTAATCTTCTGAAAAAAGAATCAGGACAAAAGAACTTTCTGGTAAAAAAATTAGAATTATTTTTGTGAGTGCAAAAGTTTCTGTTTTTCAGCAAGATCAAACAACTATCACCCAAAAAGATCCTATAGGCTTTACTTGGCACAAACGCTAATTAAAACACAAAAAACACAATCATAACAGTAGCATAATTGTGCTAACACTCAAGAACATAAAGCAAAAGGCAAAAAATAAAATTTATTCATTGTGTTGCCTCCCAACAAGCGCTATAGTTTTACGCCCTTAGCTAGGCACAAAGCAAGGATCTAAGTTTTGTCATCTTTGGTTCGAGATCCATAAGATGCCCTCATGATTGATTCATAAGGTGGCCTAATTCTTGTTCTAGGAAAGTGTTCCATACCCTTCCTCAAAGGAAATTGGAACTTAATATTGCCTTCTTTCATATCAATCATGGCATCGATAGTGCGTAAAAAGAGTCTACCAAGAATAATTGGACAATATGGATTGCAATAAATATCAAGAACAATAAAATCTACGGGCACATAATTCCTATTTGCAAGAATAAGAACATCATTAATTCTTCCCATAGGATTTTTAATAGTAGAATCCGTCAAGTGCAAATTTAAAGAACGTTCTTCAAGATCGGTAAGACCAAGCATATCACATAAAGATTTCGGAATTGTAGAAACACTAGCACCCAAGTCACACAAAGAAAAACATTCATAATTTTTAATCTTGACTTTGATAGTAGATTCCCACTCATCATGCAATTTTCTAGCAATTGATACTTCTAATTCCAATTTTACTCCAAAAGCTTTCATCATAGCATCAACAATATGTTTAGTAAAAGCTTTATTTTGTTCATAAGCATGGGGTGAATTTATCATGGATTGCAACAAAGAAATACAATCAATTAAAGAGAAATTATCATAATTAAAGTCTTTGTAATCCAAATGAGTGGGCACATCACTAGCTAAAGTTTTGACCTCTCCAAACCCATTCATCAATTTTTTCAACAAGATTTTCACCCTCTGAAATATTGGGACGCCTTATACCTAAAGTTGACTCTTGTCCAGTCCCTTTTTCATCAATCTTAACTTTACTAAACAAGGAATCAATAGAAGAAACACCAATCATTTTAAGATCTGCATCACTTTTATCCTCTAACGAGATTGTTCTAGCGGCCATTTGATTAACTAAGGTAGCTTGTGCATCGGATATTTTTCCTAACAAACTTTCGTCAAAAGCGTACTTAGATTGGAGATTGCAAACTTCTCTACTAATATCATCGAGTTGTTTTGTAATAGCATCCAGCACAACGGAGTGCTCCTTAAGTTCTTCAGTAAAATACTTATTATGCTCAAATTGTGTAGTCATATATTCCTTAGTACTTTTCTCAATTTCATGCAAAATATTTGGGTAAGGAACATCATAATATTTTCTTTAGTGCATCATGACTAAACAAACAAGCATGCACACAAAGACAGATCCGGCAAGAAAACGGCGAACGGAAAAGAGAGGCGAATAAAACGGCAATTTTTTGTGAAGTGGGGGAGAGGAAAATGAGAGGCAAATGGAAAATAATGTAAATTGCAAGGAGATGAGATTTGTGATTAGGAACATGGTATATGTTGAAGATCCTCCCCAGCAACGGTGCTAGAAATTCCTTTTGATGTCGCTTGAAGCTACATTGGTATTTCCCAAAAGAGGAAGGGATGATGCAGCATAGCGGCGGTAGGTATTTCCCTCAGATGTGAGACCAAGGTTATCGAACCAGTAGGATAACCAAGCAACACAACTTAAATAGTGTTGGGGAACGCAGTAATTTCAAAAAAAATCCTACCCACACGCAAGATCCATCTAGGTGATGCATAGCAATGAGCGGGAGAGTGTGTCCACGTACCCTCATAGACATGAAGTGGAAGCGTTATGACAACGCGGTTGATGTAGTCGTACGTCTTCACGATCCGACCGATCCTAGCACCGAACGTACGGCACCTCTGTGTTCAGCACACGTTCAGCTCGATGAAGTCCCTCGTACTCTTGATCTAGTTGAGGCCGAGGGAGAGTTCCGTCAGCACGACGGCGTGGCGACGGTGATGATGATGTTACCGACACAGGGCTTCGCCTAAGCACTACGACGATATGACTGAGGTGTGTAACTATGGAGGGGGGCACCGCACACGGCTAAGACAAATCTTGAAAGCATTTGGGGTGCCCCCTGGCCACATATATAAAGGAGGGGAGGGAAGAGGTGGCTGGCCCAAGGGGGTGCGCCAGGTGTGGGGAATCCTACTAGGACTCCCTAGTCCAAGTAGGATTCCCCTCCTCTTTCCTATTCGAAGTAGGAGAGAAGGAAAGAGAGGGAGGGGGAGAAGGAAAGGGGGCGCGCCCCACCCCTTGTCCAATTCGGTTTGGGCGGGGGGCGCGCCACCTCTTGGCCCTTCTCCCCTCTCTCCACTAAAGCCCAATAAGGCCCATTACTTCTCCCGGCGAATTCCCGTAACTCTCCGGTACTCCGAAAAATACCCGAATCATTCGGAACATTTCCGATGTCCAAATATAGCCTTCCAATATATCGATCTTTACATCTCGACCATTTCGGGACTCCTCTTCATGTTTGTAATCTCATCCGGGACTTTGAACAATCTTCGGTACATCAAATCACATAACTTTATTTTAATTCAAATCGTCATCGAACATTAAGCGTGCGGACCCTATGGGTTCGAGAACTATGTAGACATGACCGAGACACATCTCTGGTCAATAACCAATAGCGGAACCTGGATGCTCATATTGGCTCCTACATATTCTACGAAGATCTTTATCGGTCAAACCGCATAACAACATACATTGTTCCCTTTGTCATCGGTATGTTACTTGCCCGAGATTCGATCGTTGGTATCCTCATACCTAGTTCAATCTCGTTACCGGCAGGTCTCTTTACTCGTTCCGTAATGCATCATCCAGCAACTAACTCATTAGTCACAATGCTCGCAAGGCTTATAGTGATGTGCATTACCGAAAGGGCCCAGAGATACCTCTCCGATACACGGAGTGAAAAATCCTAATCTCGATATATGCCAACTCAACAAACACCTTCGGAGACACCTGTAGAGCATATTTATAATCACCCAGTTACATTTTGACATTTGATAGCACATAAACTGTTCCTCCGGTATTCAGGAGTTGCATAATCTCATAGTCAGAGGAACATGTATAAGTCATGAAGAAAGCAGTAGCAATGAAACTGAAACGATCATAATGCTAAGCTAACGAATGGGTCTTGTCCATCACATCATTCTTTAATGATGTGATCCCGTTCATCAAATGACAACACATGTCTATGGCTAGGAAACTTAACCATCTTTGATTAACGAGCTAGTCAAGTAGAGGCATACTAGGGACACTCTGTTTGTCTATGTATTCACACATGTACTAAGTTTCCAGTTAATAGAATTCTAGCATGAATAATATACATTTCTCATGAAATAAGGAAATAAATAATAACTTTATTATTGCCTCTAGGGCATATTTCCTTCAGTCACCCACTTGCACTAGAGTCAATAATCTAGTTCACATTGCTATGTGATTTAACACCAATAGTTCACATCACCATGTGATTAACACCCATAGTTCACATCGCCATGTGACCAACACTCCAAGTGTTTACTAGATTCAGTAATCTAGTTCACATCACCAGGTGATTAACACCGAAAGAGTACTAAGGTGTGATCATGTTTTTCTTGTGAGAGAAGTTTAGTCAACGGGTCTGCCAAATTCAGATCCGTATGTATTTTGCAAATTTCTATGTCTACAATGCTCTCCCCGGAGCTACTTTAGCTAATTGCTTCCGCTTTCAATATGTATCCGGATTGTGACTTAGAGTCATCCAGATAGGTGTCAAAGCTTGCATCGACGTAACTCTTTACGATGAACTCTTTATCACCTCCATAACTGAGAACTATTTCCTTAGTCCTCTAAGGATAATTTTGACCGTTATCCAGTGATCTACTCCTAGATCAAAATTGTACTCCCATGCCAAACTTAGGCAGGGTTTACAATAGGTCTAGTACACAGCATGGCATACTTTATAGAACCTATGGTTGAGGCATAGGGAATGACTTTAATTCTCTCTCTATCTTCTGTCGTGGTCGGGCTTTGAGTCTTACTCAATCTTCACACCTTGCAACACAGGCAAGAACTCTTTCTTTGACTGTTCCATTTTGAACTACTTCAAAAACTTGTCAAGGTATGTACTCATTGAAAAAACTTATCAAGCGTCTTGATCTATCTCTATAGATCTTGATGCTCAATATGTAAGCAGCTTCACCGAGGTCTTTCTTTGAAAAACTCCTTTCAAACACTCCTTTATGCTTTCCAAAAAATTCTACATCATTTCTGATCGACAATATGTCATTCACATATACTTATCAGAAAGGTTGTAGTGCTCCCACTCACTTTATTACAAATACAGGCTTCACCGCAAGTGTGTATAAAACTATATGCTTTGATCAACTTATCAAAGCATATATTCCAACTCTGAGATGCTTGCACCAGTCCATAGATGGATCGCTGGAGCTTGCATATTTTGTTAGCACCTTTAGGATTGACAAAACCTTCTGGTTGCATCATATACAATTCTTCTTTAATAAATCCATTAAGTAATGTAGTTTTGTTTATCCATTTGCCAGATTTCATAAAATGCGACAATAGCTAACATGATTCGGACAGACTTAAGCATTGCTACGATTGAGAAAAACTCATCGTAGTCAACACCTTGAACTTGTCGAAAACCTTTCGCGACAAGTCGAGCTTTGTGGATAGTAACATTACCATTAGCGTCCGTCTTCCTCTTGAAGATCAATTTATTCTCAATGGCTTGCCGATCATCGGGCAATTCCACCAAAGTGCATACTTTGTTTTCATACATGGATCCTATCTCAGATTTCATGGCCTTAAACCATTTTGCGGAATCTGGGCTCATCATCGCTTCCTCATAGTTCGTAGGTTCGTCATGGTCTAGTAACATGACTTCCAGAACCGGATTACCGTACCACTCTGGTGCGGAACGTACTCTGGTTGACCTACGAAGTTCGGTAGTAAATTGATCTGAAATTTCATGATCATCATCATTAACCTCCTCACTAATTTGTGTAGGCATCACCCGAACTGTTTTCTGTGATGAACTACTTTCCAATTCGGGAGAAGGTACAATTACCTCATCAAGTTCTACTTTCCTCCCACTCACTTCTTTCGAGAGAAACTTCTTCTCTAGAAAGGATCCATTCTTAGCAACAAAGATCTTGCCTTCGGATCTGTGATAGAAGGTGTACCCAACATTTTATTTTGGGTATCCTATGAAGACACACTTCTCCGATTTGAGTTCGAGCTTATCTGGTTGAAACTTTTTCACATAAGCATCACAACCCCAAACTTTAAGAAATGACAGCTTAGGCTTCTAGCCAAACCATAGTTCATACGGTGTCGTCTCAACGGATTAGACAGTGCCCTATTTAACGTGAATGTAGATGTCTCTAATGCATAACCCCAAAATGATAGTATCTCGGTAAGAGACATCATAGATTGCACTATATCCAATAAAGTACGGTTATGATGTTCGGACACTCCATTATGTTGTGGCGTTCCATGTGGCATGAGTTTGTGAAACTATTCCATATTGTTTTAATTGAAGACCAAACTGTAAGTGCATGTAGTGCCACCCCTAGTTGGTTTTGGAGTATTGACAACAAACCTGGTTGAGGGACTAATGTGTTTGTGAGAATTGTAGGATAACACAGGTAGTAGTCCCTCATTGATTCGGTTTACCTACCGGTGATGACCACTAAAAATATGTGAAGACATTGAAGACAATGGTGGTCTGTGAAGATATTCACAATGAAGACTATGACATGAGAAGACATCGCATGAAGACTATGGAGTGCAAAGACATAGTTGTTTTGTAGCTTCCTTTTCTTCTTTGTTGAGTCATAGGAACCACCGTACTGTTAAGTGGGGCCAAATGAACAAAGTCAGAGTGACTGAAGTGATGCTCAACCAAATCCTATGTCTTCGAGCGAAGACAATCAGAGCAAATCTTTTCCAGAGATGGATGAGTCAGCTTTACTTGTAGCCCAGGTCAAGCTGCCGCGTGTGTTTGAAATCTGACCGTTGGACACGTGTCAGTTCCTTAGTGACCCAGGGTCGTTTCGGACAAATCAGGTCAGGTTGCCTCCTGGCTATAAATAACCAACCCCCTACACCATAAATTGGTGGCTACTCAGAATTAGTGCACGACTTTTGTCGTTTGAGAGCAACCCACCTCCGAAGCATTTGAGAGAGAGATCCTTGCGAGGACAAAGCCCAAAACACCCAGAGCCAAAGAGTGTTAGGCATCAATCAAGTCTTTACGTCATGCGTGATCTGAAGACTTATTACACTTGAGGAGTGTGAATCCTCCAGCCGGTTAGGCGTCATGTTCTGAGCATCCAAGAGTCATTGTGGATTGCCGGTGAATGAAGTCCGTGAAGGTTTGGAAGTCTACCTTGAAGACTTACCAGAGTGATTGGGCAAGGACTAAGTGTCCTTAGCTCAAGGGGAATAAGGTGAATACGCGGTCTTCCGAGTTGAATCTCAGCCTCCCTAACCAGACGTACAGTTGTCACAGCAACTAGAACTGGTCCAACAAATCCATGTCCTCTCCAAGCTACTGGTTCTATCTTCTCCCTCTCTTTACTTACAGTTTGTGTTCGTGAATTCATTGCCTGCTTGCTTGATCTGATTGACTTCACTGTGTGACGACTATTGTTGTTTGGCTTCATACTATCTTCCATCCTGATCTATACTACCTAGCTGCTAACAGTCTTTGTACTTTCACTTCATTACTTACTTGACTATGGCTTGTCTAGTGTAGTCTACCTTCCGCTGCATATCAATAGGTTCATTTCTATCGTTTGTCTTCAAAGCCCCCGTGTTTTGAAGACTTCCATAAAAATCGCCTATTCACCCCCCCCCCTCTAGTCGATAACTAGCACTTTCACAAACTCGTAACTCAAATATTCGTCTTCGCGGTCGGATCATAGAAACTTTATTTTCTTGTTATGATGATTTTCCACTTCACTCTGAAATTCTTTGAACTTTTCAAATGTTTCAGACATATGTTTCATCAAGTAGATATACCAATATCTGCTCAAATCATCTGTGAAGGTCAGAAAATAACGATACCTGCCGCGAGCCTCAACACTCATCGGACCGCATACATCAGTATGTATTATTTCCAATAAGTTAGTTGCTCACTCCATTGTTCCGGAGAACGGAGTCTTAGTCATCTTGCCCATGAGGCATGGTTCACAAGCATCAAGTGATTCCAAAAGTCCATCAGCATGGAGTTTCTTCATGCGCTTTACACCAATATGACCTAAACAGCAGTGCCACAAATAAGGTTCACTATCATTATTAACTTTGCATCTTTTGGCTTCAATATTATGTATATGTGTATCACTACGATCAAGATTCAATAAACCATTTACATTGAGTGTATGACCATAGAAGGTTTTATTCATGTAAATAGAACAAGAATTATTCTTTGACTTAAATGAATAACTGTATTGCAATTAACATAATCCAATCATATTCATGCTCAACGCAAACACCAAATAACATTTATTTTAGGTTCAGCACTTAATCCCAAAGGTAAAGGGAGTGTGCGATGGTGATCTTATCAACCTTGGAATCACTTCCAACACACATCATCACCTCGCCCTTAACTAGTCTCTGTTTATTTTGCAACTCATGTTTCGAGTTACTACTCTTAGCAACTGAACCAGTATCAAATACCGAGGGGTTGCTATAAACACTAGTACAGTACACATCAATAACATGTATATCCAATATACCTTTGTTCACTGTGCCATCCTTCTTATCCGCCAAGTATCTAGGGTAGTTCCACTTCCAGTGACCATTTCCTTTGCAGTAGAAGCACTCAGTTTCAGGCCTGGGTCTAGCTTTGGGCTTATTCATGGGAGTGGCAACTTGCTTGCCATTCTTCTTGAAGTTCCCTTTCTATCCCTTTGTCCTTTACTTGAAACTAGTGGTCTTGTTAACCATCAACACTTGATGCTATTTCTTGATTTCTACCTTCACTAATTTAAGCATCGCGAAGAGCTCGGGAATTACTTTTGTCATCCCTTGCATATTATAGTTCATCATGAAGTTATAGTAACTCAGTGATAATGACTAGAGAACTTTGTCAATTACTATCTTATGTGGAAGATTAACTCCCACTTGATTCAAGCAACTGTAGTACTGAAAGTGCAACTATCCCTAGGTGGTTTTGGTAATTCATAACAACATATAGCTCATTGAGCTAATGCTATTCCAAGACAAATATTTCAGGAAAGCTCAATGAATGGCATGGCATGGATCATGAAAGTGGATCCCTCAAAATATTAAGGACAAAGGATTGGCTCAAGCTCAAAAGCTCAAGACTCTACATTTTACATTTTAGTGATCCAAGATCACATTGAGTCTATAGGAAAAGCCAATACTATCAAGGAGGGATGAGGTGTTGCTTAATGAGCCTCTTGCTTCAAGCGCTTAGTGATATGCTCCAAAAACCCTCAACTACTTTCTCACATCCACATATGACCTAAACCTAAAGTCAAAATCGGTCCTACCGATTCTTTCTATCCGGCGCCACCGAGTTCAAATGTCATAGCCACTGCCACAAACCCTAGGCAAATCGGTCTCACCGATAGGGATCTCGGTCTCACCGAGATGGGATTGTAATCTCTCTGTTTCCCATCGTAACGTTTCGGTCTAACCGAAGTGAGCGATCGGTCCCACCGAGATTGCAATGTAAACTCTCTGTTTCCCTTTCGTAACATTTTGGTCTCACCAAAAAATGCGAATCGGTCCAACCGAGTTTACCCGACCAACTCTCTGGTTAGCTAATTACCAAAATCGGTCTCACCGAGTTTGTATGTCGGTCTCACCGAGATTACGTTATGCCCTAACCCTAACCATATCGGTCCTACCGATTTGCATGTCGATCCACCAAATCACTAACGGTCACTAGGTTTCTTGAATCGGTCCGACCGAAGTTTGTTGATTCGGTCCCACCGAATTTGGTAAATTGTGTGTAACGGTTAGATTTTGTGTGGAGGCTATATATACCCCTCCACCTCCTCTTCATTCGTGGAGAGAGCCATCGAACAAACCTACACTTCCAACTTACCAGTTACGAGAGAACCACCTACTCATGTGTTGAGGCCAAGATATTCCATTCCTACCATATGAATCTTGATCTCTAACCTTCCCCAAGTTGCTTTCCACTCAAATCTTCTTTCCACAGATCCAAATCCTATGAGAGAGAGTTGAGTGTTGGGGAGACTATCATTTGAAGCACAAGAGCAAGGAGTTCATCATCAACACACCATTTGTTACTTCTTGGAGAGTGGTGTCTCCTAGATTGGCTAGGTGTCACTTGGGAGCCTCCGACAAGATTGTGAGTTGAACCAAGGAGTTTGTAAGGGAAAGGAGATCGCCTACTTCGTGAAGATCCACCGCTAGTGAGGCAAGTCCTTTGTGGGCGATGGCCATGGTGGGATAGACATGGTTGCTTCTTCGTGGACCCTTCGTGGATGGAGCCCTCCGTGGCCTCGCGCAACCGTTACCCTTCGTGGGTTGAAGTCTCCATCAACGTGGATGTATGATAGCACCACCTATCGGAACCATGACAAAAACATCCGTGTCTCCAATTGCATTTGAATCCTCCAAACCCTTCCCTTTACATTCTTGCAAGTTGCATGCTTTAAATTCCGCTACTCATATACTCTTTGCATGCTTGCTTGAATTGTGTGAAGATTGCTTGACTTGTGCAAAGATAGCTAAAATCTGCCAAAGTCTAAAATTGGGAAAAGGTTAAGTATTTAATTGGTCAAGTAGTCTAATCACCCCCCCTCTAGACATACTTCAAGGTCCTACAAGTACCCAGACAATCTGAGCACATGCTCACTGCTTGAGCTATTCTCCTCCATCTTGTAGGCAAAGTACTGTCAGAGGTCTCATACCTCTTGACACGGGCATGAGTGTGAAATACCATCTTATATGGTCCGTGGCGTTCAAAACACTTTTGAAGTCTCGGTTCTAAGCCGTAAAGCATGGTGCACTAAACTATCAAGTAGTCATCATACCGAGCTTGCCAAACGTTCATAACGTCTGCATCTGCTCCTGCAATAGGTCCATCACCTAGCGGTGCATCAAGGACATAATTCTTCTGTGCAGCAATGAGGATAATCCTCAGATCACGGACCTAGTCCGCATGATTTCTACTATCAACTTTCAACTTAGTTTTCTCTAGGAACATATCATAAATAAAACGGAGAAGCTATACGTGAGCTATTGATCTACAACATAGATATGCAAATATTATCAGGACTAAGTTCATGATAAATTGAAGTTCAATTAATCATATAACTTAAGAACTCCCACTTAGATAGACATCCATCTAGTCATCTAAATGATCACATGATCCATGTCAACTAAACCATGTCCAATCATCACGTGAGATGGAGTAGCTTTCAATGGTGAACATCACTATGTTGATCATATCTACTATATGATTCATGTTCGACCTTTCGGTCTCGGTGTTCCGAGGCCATATCTGCATATGCTAGGCTCGTCAAGTTTAGCCCGAGTATTCTGCGTGTGCAAAACTGGCTTGCACCCTTTGTATGTGAACGTAGAGCTTATCACACCCGATCATCACGTGGTGTCTCAGCACGACGAACTGTCGCAATGGTGCATACTCAGGGAGAACGCTTATACCTTGAAATTTTAGTGAGAGATCATCTTATAATGCTACCGCTGAACTAAGCAAAATAAGATGCATAAAGGATAAACATCACATGCAATCAATATAAGTGATATGATATGGCCATCATCATCTTGTGCCTTTGATCTCCATCTCCAAAGCACCGTCATGATCACCATCGTCACCGGCTTGACACCTTGATCTCCATCGAAGCATCATTGTTGTCTTGCCAACTATTTCTATCACAACTATAGCTACCGCTTAGTGATAAAGTAAAGCAATTACATGGCGATTGCATTTCATACAATAAAGCGACAACCATAAGGCTCCTACCAGTTGCCTATAACTGTTACAAAACATGATCATCTCATACAAAAATTTATATATCATCATGCCTTGACCATATCACATCACAACATACCCTGCAAAAACAAGTTAGACGTCCTCTACTTGTTGTTGCAAATTTTACGTGGCTGCTACGGGTTTAGCAAGAACCGTTCTTACCTACGCATCAAAAACCACAATGATTTTTCGTCAAGTGTGCTATTTTAACCTTCAACAAGGACCGGGCGTGGTCAGACTCGATTCAACTAAAGTTGGAGAAATAGACACCCACTAGCCACACTGTGCGAAGCGGCAGCAGTGAAACCGATCTCATGAACGCGGTCATGTAATGTCGGTCTGGGCGCTTCATCCAACAATACGGCCGAATCAAAGTATGACATCTTTGGTAAGCAGTATGACTATTGTCGCCCACAACTCTTTGTGTTCTACTCGTGCATATAACATCTACGCATAGACCTGGCTCGGATGCCACTGTTGGGGAACGCAGTAATTTCAAAAAATAATCCTACGCACACGCAAGATCCATCTAGGTGATGCATAGCAATGAGCGGGAGAGTGTGTCCACGTACCCTCGTAGACCAAAAGCGGAAACGTTATGACAACGCGGTTGATGTAGTCATATGTCTTCACGATCCGACCGATCCTAGCACCGAGCGTCACGGCACCTCTCGTATTCAGACACGTTCAGCTCGATGAAGTCCCTCGTACTCTTGATCCAGCTTGAGGCCGAGGAGAGTTCACGTCGACCGACAGCGTGGCAACGGTGATGATGAAGTTACTGGCGCAGGGCTTCGCCTAAGCACTACGACGATATGACCGAGGTGGGTAACTGTGGAGGGGGGCACCGCACACGGCCAAGACAAATCTTGAGTGCCTTTGGAGTGCCCCCTGGCCACGTATATAAAGGAGGGGAGGGAAGAGGTGGCCGGCCCAAGGGGGCATGCCAGGTGTGGGGAATCCTACTAGGACTCCCTAGTCCAAGTAGGATTCCCCTCCTCTTTCCTATTCGAAGTAGGAGAGAAGGAAAGAGAGGGAGAGGGAGAAGGAAAGGGGGGCCGCGCCCCCACCCCTTGTCCAATTCGGTTTGGGCAGGGGGGCGTGCGCGCCACCTCTTGGCCCTTCTCCCCTCTCTCCACTAAAGCCCAATAAGGCCCATTACTTCTCCCGGCAAATTTCCGTAACTCTCCGGTGCTCCGAAAAATACCCGAATCATTCGGAACCTTTCCGATGTCCGAATATAGCCTTCCAATATATCAATCTTTACGTCTCGACCATTTTGAGACTCCTCGTCATGTCCGTGATCTCATCCGGGACTCCGAACAACATTCGGTACATCAAATCACATAACTCATAATACAAATCGTCATTGAACGTTAAGCGTGCAAACCCTACGGGTTCGATAACTATGTAGACATGACCAAGACACATCTCCGATCAATAACCAATAGCGGAACCTGGATGCTCATATTGGCTCCTATATATTCTACGAAGATCTTTATCTGTCAAACCGCATAACAACATACGTTAACGTTGTTCCCTTTGTCATCGGTATGTTACTTGCCCGAGATTCGATCGTCGGTATCCTCATACCTAGTTCAATCTCATTACCGGCAAGTCTCTTTACTCGTCCCGTAATGCATCATCCCGCAACTAACTCATTAGTCACAATGCTTGCAAGGCTTATAGTGACGTGCATTACCGAGAGGGCCCAGAGATACCTCTCCAATACACGGAGTGACAAATCGTAATCTCGACATATGCCAACTCAAAAAACACCTTTGAAGACAATTCCTGTAGAGCATCTTTATAATCACCCAGTTACGTTGTGATGTTTGATAGCGCACAAAGTGTTCCACCGGTATTCGGGAGTTGCATAATCTCATAGTCAGAGGAACATGTATAAGTCATGAAGAAAGCAGTAGCAATGAAACTGAAACGATCATAATGCTAAGCTAACGAATGGGTCTTGTCCATCACATCATTCTCTAATGATGTGATCACATTCATCAAATGACAACACATGTCTATGGCTAGGAAACTTAACCATCTTTGATTAACGAGCTAGTCAAGTAGAGGCATACTAGGGACACTCTATTTGTTTATGTATTCACACATGTACTAAGTTTCCGGTTAATAGAATTCTAGCATGACTAATAAACATTTATCATGAAATAGGGAAATAAATAATAACTTTATTATAGCCTCTAGGGCATATTTCCTTCAAACAGCCCTGCACACAAATAACAACCACTCGCAACCCGACGTGTTAAACGGGTTTTCAATCCCTTTCGGGTAAAAGCGCCAGAAATTGGTGTGTGGACGGGAGAAAATTGTAATAGATTGAAATAATAAATCACAAATAAAATAAAGTGCAGCAAAGTATTTTTGTATTTTTTGTTTAATAGATCTAAAAATAAATGCAAGGAAAAACTAGATCGCAAAGGCAAATATATGAGAAAGAGACCCGGGGGCCGTAGGTTTCACTAGTGGCTTCTCTCGGGAAAAATAGCAAACGGTGGGTGAACAAATTACTGTTGGGCAATTGATAGAACTTCAAATACTCATGACAATATCCAGGCAATGATCGTTATATAGGCATCATGTCCAAGATTAGTAAACCGACTCCTCCCTGCATCTACTACTATTACTCCACACATCGACCGCTATCCAGCATGCATCTAGTGTATTAAGTTCATGGAAAACGGAGTAATGCAATAAGAACGATGACATGATGTAGACAAGATCTATCAATGTAGAGATAGACCCCATCATTTTATCCTTAGTAGCAATGATACATACGTGTCGTTTCCCTTTCTGTCACTGGGATCAAGCACCGTAAGATCGAACCCACTACAAAGCACCTCTTCCCGTTGCAAGATAAATAGATCAAGTTGGCCAAACAAAACCAAAATATCGGAGAAGAAATACGAGGCTATAAGAGATCATGCATAAAAGAGATCAAAGAAACTCAAATACTTTCATGGATATAAAAAGATAGATATGATCATAAACTCAAAGTTCATCGATCCCAACAAACAAACCGCAAAAGAGTTACATCATATGGATCTCCAAGAGACCATTGTATTGAGAATTCAAAGAGAGAGAGAGAGAGAGAGAGAGAGAGAGAGAGAGAGAGAGATCAAGCCATCTAGCTACTAACTACGGACCCGAAGGTATACAAAGAACTACTCACGCATCATCGGAGAGGCACCAATGGAGGTGGTGAACCCCATCTGAGATGGTGTCTAGATTGGATCTGGTGGTTCTGGACTTTGCGGTGGCTGGATGAATATTTCGTCGACTCCCCTAGGGTTTCTGGAATATTGGGGTGTTTATAGAGCAAAGAGGCGGTCCGTGGGGCACCAGAGGTGGGCACAACCCACCAGGGCGCACCTTGGTGGGTTGTGCCCCCCTCAGGGTTACCCCCAGGCGCAGCTAGGTCCCATTACGTTCCTTCTGGTCCAAAAAAAATTCGTGGAGTTTCGTTGCGTTTGGACTCCGTCTGATATTGATTTCCTGCGATGTAAAAAACATGCAGAAAACAGCAACTGGCACTTAGCACTATGTCAATAGGTTAGTACCAAAAAATGATATAAAATGACTATAAAATGATTATAAAACAACCAAGATTGATAATATAACAGCATGGAACAATCAAAATTATAGATACGTTGGAGACGTATCAATACTCAGCTGTATTGTTAGTGCAAGGGAACATCAACCTTAAAATATAACAGAATTTATCACCTCGTGGGGAAGTCAAAATAACTCCAGCCCCGAGCCTTCCAACTGCATGGATCCATCAAAGTGAATAGTCCAATAAATGCTATCCGGCTTCTCCTCAGGCATCTGCAACTTGGTCCAATCATTGATGAAATCCACAAGTGCTTGAGACTTGATGGTTATGCGAGGCATATATTTCAAACCATGGGGTCCAAGTTAAATGGCCCACTTGGCTACCCGACCTGTGGCTTCTCTGTTTTGAATAATATCTCGTAAAGGAGCAGAACTAACCACAGTGATGGGATGACCAAAGAAATACCGCTTCAGCTTACGACTAGCCATGAACACTCCATATACCAGTTTCTTTCAATGTGAATACATCTGCTTGGATTCAATGAGGACCTCACTGATATAATAAACCAGCCGCTGAACCGGATACTCCTTGCCTGATTCCTTCCTTGCCACAACAATCGCCACGCTGACAGCTCGGCTGTTGGCAGCCACATACAGCAACAAGGGCTCCTTATTAATAGGAGCAGCAAGGATCGGCGGTTCAGCTAACTATTTGTTCAAGGCTTCAAACGCCTGATCAGCAGCATCACTCCAGACAAAGTGATCTGTTTTCTTCATCATCTGGTATAGGGGGATAGCTTTTTCACCCAACCGACTTAAAACCGCAATACGACCCGCCAGACGCTGAACATCATTAATACACGCCGGTTTAGCCAGGGAAGTGATAGCCTTGATTTTCTCCGGGTTATCTTCAATGCCCCATTCAGAAACCAAAAAAACCCAAGAGCTTGCCTGCTCGCACACCCAAAACACACTTGGTCGGTTAAGCATCATCTTGTAGACCCGTAGATTGTCAAAGGTCTCTTTCAAATCATCTACCAGGGTTTCCTTCTTCCTGGATTCCACAACAATATCGTCCACATCAGCATGAACATTGCGTCCAATCTGACCATGAAGGAAATTTTGAACACACCGCTGGTAAGTCGCCTGGGCACTCTTGAGCCCAAAAGGCATAGACACATAACAGAAGGCTCCAAAAGGAATGATGAAGGTTGTCTTCTCCTGGTCCTTAACTGCCATCTTGATCTGATGATACCCAGAGTAAGCATCCAAAAAACTCAAACGATCACAACCCGCCGTAGCATCAATAATCTGATCAATACGAGGGAGCAAAAGGATCAGCTGGGCAGGCCTTATTAAGGTCTATGTAATCCACACACATGCGCCAAGTACCATTTTTCTTAAGCACCAGGAACGGGTTAGCCAACTATTCAAGATGAAAAACTTGAACAATTAACCCAACAGCCAAGAGCCGGGCCACTTCTTCACCAATGGCCTTACTTCTCTCTTCATTAAAGCGACGAAGGAACTGCTTGACCGGTTAAACTTTGGATCAATATTGAGAGTGTGCTCAGCGAGTTCCCTCGGTACACCTGCCATGTCTGAAGGCTTCCATGCAAAGATGTCCCAGTTCTCACGGATGAACTCGATGAGCGCACTTCCCTATTTCGGATCCAGATTAACACTGATACTGAACTGCTTAGATGAATCACCAGGAACAAAATCAACCAACTTAGTGTCATCTGCCGACTTAAACTTCAACAGAGGGTCATGCTCTGTGGTTGGCTCCTTCAAAGGTGTCATATCCACCGGGTCAACATTATCTTTGTAAAACTTCAACTCTGCTATTGCACAAACAGACTCAGCATAAGCAGCATCGCCCGCCCTCTTCACATTCCAAGGCTATCCTCCGGTTCCCATGCACTGTGATGATACCCTTGTAACCCGGCATCTTAAGCTGCAGATAAACATAACAAGGTCTTGCCATGAACTTAGCATAAGCCGGCCGCCCAAACAAAGCGTGATAAGGGCTCTTAATTTTGACCACCTCAAAGGTCAATGTCTCAACTCTGGAATCATGATCATCACCAAAAGACACTTCCAGAGCTATCTTACCCACTGGATATGTCGACTTACTAGGCACGACACCATGAAAAACAATGTTAGACGGCTTAAGATCCTTGTCAGACAAACTCATACGACGGAAAGTTTCACAGTAAAGGATATTGATGCTGCTGCCTCCATCCATGAGCACCTTAGTGAACTTGTAACCTCCAACCTGAGGCGCCACCACTAAAGCCAAGTGACCCGGATTGTCAACCCGGGGCGGGTGATCCTCATGACTCCAAAGAATAGGATGTTCAGACCATCGTAAGTAACGGGGAATCGCCGGCTCAACTGCGTTCACCGCCCTTTTATGAATCTTCTGGCCTCATTTACATAAACTCGTGGTGAACACATGATACTGTGGATTACTCTGATAACCAGATTGATGCTGCTGATTCCCTTGACCAGACTGCTGATTAAAACCACCTTGATTGCCTTGGCCCTGGAAACCCGAGTTTGAACCGCCACCACCAAAGCCAGGCCCGTGAGAGCCGGATCCTGAACCGCCATTTGGGCCATGATTGTTCTAGAAAAAATTGGAATTCCTATACTCCCTCATGATGAAGCAATCCTTCCACAGATGATTGGCCGGCTTCTCGTGCGTACCATGCTTTGGACAAGGCTGATTCATCATCTCCTCAAGGTTAAATTTTGGCCCTCCAAGCCGGGGCGGCTTTCCCTTGCGACGCTGATTATTATTTTGCGTATTGGTGTTAGCCACAAAGTCTAAATTGCCATCATCCTTGCACTTACCGTTGCCGCTTTGACCTGTCGTGCTATGATGCTGCCCCTTCGTATTGCCGCTCTTCTTCCCCTTACCAGCTTTCTCTTCATCAGACTCAGGGTCTTTAGTACTGTTAGAGCCGGCATACTTGACGAGAGCTGCCATGAGCTCCCCCATGTCATTGCAGTGGAGTTTAGGCCGTCCCAGTTTCTGCTTAAGGGGGAGGAAATGGAAATTCTTCTCCAACATCAGGACCGCTGAACCGGCATTGATACTATTCGATGAGTGTATAACAGCTAAGATCCGGCGCACCCAATTGGTTGTTGACTCGCCTCACCTTGGACACAAGAATCCAAATCCAGGATCGACATAGGCTGCTTGCACGTGTCTTTAAAATTTTGGATAAAACGAGCTTTGAAATCTGCCCATGATCTAATGGAGTTAGCGGGCAACCCTTTTAACCAAGTACGAGCCGGCCCATCCAACATCATGGTAAAATACTTAGCACATGCAGCATCTCCATGGCCATCTCATAACTATCAATCCAAGCCTCAGGGGGCTGATCCACCGTGTAATTAGGCACCTTACGAGGACACTTGAAATCCTTAGGCAAACGCTTGTTACGCAGAGCCGGCACTAAACATGGCACACCCAAGGTTCTAGAAGTCACTCCTACTTCCACTGATGCTGATGGATAAACCGGAGATTATCGTTGAGCCGCCAGCTTAGCCTCCCGACGCGCTCTGCCCTGATCCACCAAGGTCTGAGCATCGACACCACCGCGCGCCGGGTCATGCCCACGAGGTTGGTTACGGTGCTGCTCACTGCTTGAAACTGCTAGCGAGTCAATGTGCCTGCTATAACTCCGGCTTGGTCGAGGGTTTGAGTGAATCCTTTCATGACTGTACGAATAAGCCGCCTGTTGATCCAGCGCTGTCTGGAGAAGTTCTCTGGCCCTCCGTGTCTCTATCACAGCCGGAGACTCGCCTTCAACTAGGAGAGCCGCCAATCGTGTCGCTGCAGCAATCATATTATCCAAAGGGTTAGAATAATGACCCGGTGGTGTCGGAATGTGCTGAGGCGGAGTATTGTTCAAATGAGGCGGATCCATCGTACGCGGCTGAACCGACACTCCAGTCACGGGTGCCCTCAACCTCCCGGTTCACCACCAGCGGGTCACTAGTCCATGCTCCAGGCGTGTTGAAGAGGTTTCTCGCATCATAAACTGGGGGTAAATGACTCTGGTGCCTCCTTCTCATGATTTCATTTGAAGCGTTTTGATCCAGAGTGAGCCGGAAAGAGTCTGCCTGGATCTGTTGTGCCTGAGCGTCCAACGCAGCTTTCTCCATGGCCATCCTAGCATTCTCAGCTGCCAGTTCCTCCTTAGCTTGAGCTATCTCATCCCGTAGATTTGTAACACCCACCTTATGTTGTTCTTGAGTATCCGGGGTTATCTCCATCCCCATCAAAGTCGCCAAAGCCTCCAACAACTCTGTCAAAACCTGAGACAGCGGGCGCGCAGAGCCGCTAGCACCAGCCGCCGCTGCAGCCGTTGAGCTAGAGGTCATAGCCGCGGCGGTCGTTGAACAAAGTGTCGGCTGTGTGCTGGCCATGAAAGTTGCAACCCTGTTCGGCGGCTCATAGGGGTCCGGAATACTGTGGCCATCGGAACAGCCCCCAAGCCGGCCGTCTTGCACCTGATACATTGAATTAGTCTCACCTGTGGACGATTCACCATCAGAATAGATGGCCATCTCACCACCAGACATAGCTTCTTCCTCAAATTCTGCCCCATGGATGAAACCAACAAAGGCATGCTTCACAGCGGGTTGAACCTGGGCGGGTCGTGCACTTTGAGCCGTCTCGATGACGTCGGTGCAGGTGTCTGGCTCAGGGCCCAGTTCGCCGATCTTGCCGATGAAGACGTGGATTCCACCGAAGGGGACCCGGTACCCGTACTCAATTGAGCCGGCCTCGGGGCCCCAGCCTGAATCGTCGATGTAGAGCTTGTCGCGACGACTCTAGGTCATCCGGCCCACAGCGTATCCGTTGATCCCTTTGAAGCTGCCCTTCAAGAACTTGAAACCACCATGCGCTGGCCCCATGGTGGGCGCCAACTGTCGTGGACTTAACACGGCATATGTCCTAGCGTAAGGACTTAGTCATGGAGCCATTGCAACTAGATTAGCTTAAAGGGGTTAAACGGGACAAAGGAAATGGAGAGTTTATACTGGTTCAGCCCCTCGCGGTGGAGGTAAAGGCCTACTCCAGGTTGGGATTGTATTGCTTGGGTTTCGATTACTAGGGAGAGAATACGCTTGACCTAGTTCTCGATCTCTTGTTTCTTGTCCTTAACCCGCTGCTGGGTCGTCCCTTTATATACATAGGTTGACGCCCGACAGCTTACAGTGTCCCGGCCGGCTCATACACAACGTGTCCGGCTCAGTGACTAACTAATCTTGCCTTACAATACAAGTTATACATGTGGCGGTTCATCCCCTTGAGCCTCAAGTCACCTCTGGGTCTTGGGCCGTCAATGGGCTTGCTATGACCCGCCATCTTCATTGTGAGTCACCAATGATATGACCCGTCCCCTCCTGGGCGGTTCATACCCAATAGTTATATCCCCAATAATGGTTCTCTTTCTTTACCATGTTTCCTAGCAATGAAGTCTCTCTTATCATAACATTTATTCTTAGGTTGTGGGTTATCAAGATCGACAACGGGTTCAATCTCCACATCATTATCATTACTAGGTTGAGCATCAACATGAACATCATCATTAACATTAGCACTAGGTTCATGTTCATCACCAGATTCTGTTTCAGCATCAGAAATAGAAATATAATTTGGATTCTCAGGTGTGTCTATAACAGGTTCATTAGAAGCATACAAAGTCCTGTCAGCTTTCTTTTTCCTCCTTGAAGGACTAGGTGCATCAATATTAATTCTTTGAGAGTCTTGCTCAATTCTCTTAGGATGGCTCTCGGGATACAAAGGTTCCTGAGTCATTTTACCACCTCTAGTCATAACCCTAATAGCATGATCATTGTTCTTACTATTTAACTCATTTAACAAATCATTCTGAGCTTTGAGAACTTGTTTTACTTGAGTTTTTACCATGGAAGCATGCTTACTAATAATCGTAAGACCATTAACAGTTCTACTCATATAATCACCCAAGCAGTCAAGCATATAAGCATTACGTTTCAATTGTCTACTAACATAAGCATTGAAATTTGCTTGTTCAACAATAAAGTTATCAAACTCATCCAAGCATTGACTAGCAGACTTATTATGAGGAATATCTCCTTCATCAAATCTATAGAGAGAGTTTACCTCTACTAACTGTGTCGGATTATCAAGACCATGTATTTCTTCAATAGGTGGTAAATTCTTAACATCTTCAGCTTTAATACATTTTTCTTTCATAGATTTCTTTGCCTCTTGCATACTTCACGACTGAGAAATAGAATACTTCTTTTCTTTGGAGTTGGCTTAGGAGTTGGTTCAGGAAGAGTCCAATCATTATCATTACTCAATATATTAGTCAATAGCAATTCAGCTTACTCAACAGTTCATTCCTTGAAAACACAACCAGCACAACTATCTAGGTGGTCCCTAAAAGCATCGATTAGTCCATTATAAAAGATATCAAGTATTTCATTTTTCTTGATAGGATGATCAGGTAAAGCATTAAGTAATTGGAGAAGCCTCCCCCAAGCTTGTGGTAGACTATCTTCTTCAATTTGCACAAAGTTAAATATTTCCTGTAAAGCAGCTTGTTTCTTATGAGCAGGAAAATATTTTTCACAGAAGTAGTAAATCATATCCTGGGAACTATGCACACAACCAGGAGCAAGAGAATTAAACCATAACTTAGCATCACCCTTTAATGAGAAAGGAAACAACTTAAGAATATAGTAATAGCGAATTTTTTTCCCGTGAGCAAATAGGATGGCTATATCATTCAGCTTAGTAAGATGTGCCACAACAGTTTCAGATTCATAACCATGGAGGATCTGATTCAACCAAAGTAATTAACTCAGGATCGACAAAGAATTCATAATCCTTATCAGTAACAAAGATAGGTTAAGTAGCAAACTTAGTATCATATTGCATTCTAGCATTCAAAGTTTTTTCTTTCCACTTGCATAATAATTTCTTAAGATCATCTCTATCCTTACAAGCAAGAAAGTCCCTAGCTACCTCTCCATCCATAACATAACCCTCAGGCATAACAGGCAATTCATATCTAGGAGAGCTAGGTTTAAAAGGTGTTTCAAAGTGTTCAGTTTCAATAATTTCATCAGTTTCAGAAATATCATCATCTTCAGCATACTCAAAAGTTCTAGCTCTAGCAAGATGTTCATCAACAAATTCACCCAGTGGCACAGTTTTATCAAGCAAAGTAGTCACATCATAAGCATCATTCATAGTAGAAGTAGCATCATCAATAACATGCGACATATTGAAATCAATAGCAGGTGTAGGTGTCGCAAGCTTACTCAAAATAGAAGGTGAATCAAGTGCAGAGCTAGATGGCAGTTCCTTACCTTCCCTCGTAGTAGAGGGAAAAATCTTGGTTCTTGTATCTTTCAGATTCCTCATAGTGATCAACAGATATAAATCCCAAGTGACTCAGAGAATAGAGCTATGCTCCCCGGCAATGGCGCTAGAAAAAGGTCTTGATAACCCACAAGTATACGAGATTGCAACAGTTTTCGAGGGTAGAGTATTCAACCCAAATTTATTGATTCGACACAAGGCGTGCCAAAAAAATTTCTCAAGTATTAGCAGCCGAGTTGTCAATTCAACCACACCTGGGAGACTTAATATCTGCAGCAAAGTATTTAGTAGCAAAGTAATATGGAAGTAACGGTAACGGTGGCAAAAGTAACAGTAACAGTTTTATAGTGATTGTAACAGCAGCAGCAATGAAAGTAACTTAGCAAAGATCAATATGTGAAAAGCTCATAGGCAATGGATCGATAATGATAGTTATGTCGGATGATATTCATCATGTAGCAGTCATAACCTAGGGTGACACAGAACTAGCTCCAATTCATCAATATAATGTAGGCATGTATTCCTTATATAGTCATACGTGCTTATGGAAAAGAACTTGCATGACATCTTTTGTCCTACCCTCCCGTGGCAGCGGGGTCCTAATGGAAACTAAGGGATATTAAGGCCTCCTTCTAATAGAGAACCGGACCAAAGCATTAGCACTTAGTGAATACATGAACTCCTCAAACTATGGTAATCACCGGAAAGAATCCCAATTATTGTCACCTTGGGGTATGCAGATCATAACTCATAATAGGTGTCCACAACTTGCAAGATAGGATCAAGAACACAAGTATATTCATGAAAACATAATAGGTTATCTGAAATCATGGCACTCGGGGCCTAGTGACAAGCATTAAGCATAGCAAAGTCATAGCAACATCAATCTCAGAACATAGTGGAAATTAGGGAACAAACCCTAACAAAACTAACTCGATTACACGACAAATCTCATCCAACCCATCACCGTCCAGCAAGCCTACGATGGAATTACTCACGCACGGCGGTGAACATCATGAAATTGGTGATGGAGGAAGGTTGGTGATGATGATGGCGACCAATCCCCCTCTCAGGAGCCCCGAACGGACTCCAGATCAGCCCTCCTGATAAAGAACGGGAGGCGGCGGCGGCTCCATATCGTAAAATGCAATGAATCCTTCTCTCTGATTTTTTTTCTCTAGATGTGAATATATAGCATTGGAATTAGGGTCGGAGGAGGTCCAGGGGGCCACAAGCCACCTAGGTGCGCCCCAGGTGGGCGCCCCCAGGCTTGTAGCCAATGGTGGACCCCCTCTGGTTGATTCTTTCGCCAATATTTTTTACATATTCCAAAAATATTATCCGTAAATTTTCAGGTCATTCCGAGAACTTTTATTTCTGCACAAAAATAACACCAAGGCAATTTTGCTGAAAACAGCGTTAGATCGGGTTAGTTCCATTCAAATCATGCAAATTAGAGTCCAAACCCAGGGCAAAAGAGTTCGGAAAAGTAGGTACGTTGGAGATGTATCAATCAGCAGATTGGAGATGATGTCGTGATTGATTTCTTGTCAAGGATCCGGAGTTGGCGCGCTAGGATGTGTCCCAGCCAGAGTCCCTTCGGAGTGGATTTAATCACCGTTGTCGTTGTTCCACTGCTATAAGTCATTGCGCTGTGACGATTTGTTCCGCTGCTAGCATAGAACTACCTGAGCAAGTGTAGTGTCACCGTGCGGACGAGCCTTTGTGATATCAAAACCCTTGTACCTTGAGTATTTGTAATAAAGTGTTGATTTGTTCTATGCCAAGCGATTAAGACATGTAAGACTTGATCTCTGGGCTGGAATACGGGGTGTTCCGGTCTCTCTGAGCCGGGGTGCCACATGTTGATTGACATGGCACCCTACGTTGGGCCAGGAATCAATGTCTTCAACTCCTCTGATGTCGCCTTCTTCACCACAACGTCTGACTCTTTCTGCATGTCTGCCATGCCGCTGAAGTTCGAGCAGACTTCCATGGTGTTCTCGAACTTGGGTGGGGTCACTGAGCGAGCACCCGAGAAATAAAGCCCTCCATCCAATGCCCCAAGGGAAGGGATTGGAGATGAGGTTGGAGTTGCTGCTAGAGTTCATGGCGATGGATAGGAGCAAGAGTGAGAGTCAGAGAGATAACTGAGTGAAATGGTGGGTAAGTAGTGACCATGAGGATGGGTAAATAAATGGGTTATGGATGATAGGTTTTAATCGCGATCGACCTAGGAATTGTGTGCTCTTCATAATGTGTGCTCTTCGTAATACAAATCGACACAGAGAACAAGGGCAAGGAGGTGGTGCCACCCATGGAGAAAGGAAAGGAGGTGGTGCCACCCATAGAGGTTGTGCCAACCACGCCTGAGGAGGTGGCCACGGATGACGACGTGGTGTCGGAGGAGCCCCCTAGCGGGGAGCACCAGAACTAAGGGCACTACCATGAGGAGGGTGGTCCAACCCACTTCTGCAATGTGATCCTTGCTCCTCAGCTTGAGTGCATCCTGATGCCCTAGACTTCAGCAAGCACTTTCCTTCTGTGCGGCGAGAGGTGAAACTGAGGACGAACATCGGCTGCTCATGAAGGGTCACAGTCCGGCTGATGGACGACAGGGTGACCCTCGATTAGGGTTGGGCCCCCTTTGCCGCCGTCCATCAGATCAAGCTCGGCTACATGGTGACGTTCAAGATGCTGAGACCCGCCACGCTCAAGGTCATCATCTTCGACGACGACGTCATTGAAGTGGTGATAAGCACGGGAAGCATGACCACGACGATGAAGTGGTGACCAAGTGTGGGAAGCACGATGACGCCTTCGCCGTAAACGTCTAGGACAACCCTTCCTATGCTCCAGCTGGTTTAGTTCCGTATCGTACTACTTTGCTTTTGAACTGATATGTTTAAGTGTGGCATTGTATTTAAAATTTCAGCTTGCTATGGTTTACGACTATCTTATGTTGCGTGTCTATGGATTATTCTTCACGCCGATGTGTGCTGGTAAACTCACCACCTCGCCAAAGAGATTACCAGACAACATGTGTTGCATGGAACCAAGCACCATGCCTTGCGTTTGCGCCTAAACAAGCAAGCTACATTTCGTTACACCCCATGCAGGCTAGATGGTATGCATGCAACTAAGGGCGTGTTAGGTTACATGCATCAATTTTGGGCACTTTGCATACTTGTCCCAACTAGGCATGGCTGAGCATATGCAGGCAAAAAACCAACATTTGCATGTTGATTGGTTGCCTGCATTGCATCAAGGCCCAGATGGCTGCAAATTGTTTGGTGGCCTGTGTTTGTGCTTTAGGTGTGAGCAGATGCAAAGCACGGCTGCTTGGTGATACGTCTCCAATGTATCTATAATTTATGAAGTATTCATGCTATTATATTATCTGTTTTGGATGTTTATGGGCTTTACTAAACACTTTTATATTATTTTTGGGACTAACCTATTAACCGTAGGCCCAGCCCATATTGTTGTTTTCTTGCCTATTTCAGTGTTTGGAAGAAAAGGAATATCAAACGGAGTCCAAACTGAATGAAACCTTCGGGAGAGTTATTTTGGAATGTAAGCAATCTAGGAGACTTGGAGTAGACGTCAGGGAAGCTTCGAGGAAGCCACGAGGCAGGGAGGCGCGCCCTACCCCCCTGGGCGCCCCCCACCCCACCCTCGTGGGCCCCTCGTGGCTCCCCTGACCGACTTCTTTCGCCTATACATATCCATATACCCTAAAAACATCGACGAACACAATAGATCGGGAGTTCTGCCGCCGCAAGCCTCTGTAGCCACCAAAAACCAATTGGGACCCTGTTTTGGCACCCTGCCGGAGGTGGGATCCCTCACCGATGGCCATCTTCATCATCCCGGTGCTCTCCATGACGAGGAGGGAGTAGTTCACCCTCGGGGCTGAGGGTATGTACCAGTAGCTATGTGTTTGATCTCTCTCACTCGTGTTCTTGATGTGGCACAATCTTGATGTATCGCGAGCTTCGCTATTATAGTTGGATGTTATGATGTTTCTCCACCTCTACTCTCTTGTAATGGATTGAGTTTTCCCTTTGAAGTTATCTTATCGGATTGAGTCTTTAAGGATTTGAGAACACTTGATGTATGTCCTGCACGTGCTTATCTATGGTGACAACGGGATATTCACGTGATCTACTTGATGTATGTTTTGGTGATCAACTTGCGGGTTCTGTAACATTGTGAACTTATGCATAGGGGTTGGCACACGTTTTCGTCTTGACTCTCCGATAGAAACTTTGGGGAACTCTTTGAAGTTCTTTGTGTTGGTTGAATAGATGAATCTGAGATTGTGTGATGCATATCGTATAATCATACCCATGGATACTTGAGGTGACATTGGAGTATCTAGGCGACATTAGGGTTTTAGTTGATATGTGTCTTAAGGTGTTATTCTAGTACGAACTCTTGAATAGATCGATTCGAAAGAATAACTTTGAGGTGGTTTCGTACCCTTCAATAATCTCTTCATTTCTTCTCTGCTATTAGTGAGTTTGGAGTGACTCTTTGTTGCATGTCGAGGGATAGTTATATGATCCAACTATGTTATTATTGTTGAGAGAACTTGCACTAGTGAAAGTATGAACCCTAGGCCTTGTTTCCTAGCATTGCAATACCGTTTGTGCTCACTTTTATCATTAGTTACCTTGCTGTTTTTATATTTTCAGATTACAAAAACCTATATCTACCATCCATATTGCACTTGTATCACCATCTCTTCGCCGAACTAGTGCACCTATACAATTTACCATTGTATTGGGTGTGTTGGGGACACAAGAGACTCTATGTTATTTGGTTGCAGGGTTTTGAGGGAGACCTTCTTCATCCTACACCTCCCACGGATTGATAAACCTTAGGTCATCCACTTGAGGGAAATTTGCTACTGTCCTACAAACCTCTGCACATGGAGGCCCAACAACGTCTACAAGAAGAAGGTTGCGTAGTAGACATCAAGCTCTTTTCCTCGGCGCCGCTTGCGGGAGGTGAGTGCTTGAAGGTATATCTTTAGATCTTGCAATCGAATCTTTTGTTTCTTGTTTTATCACTAGTTTAGTCTATAAAAGAAAACTAAAAAAATGGAATTAAGGTTGACTCATATGCTTCATCTTTTTAATGTCTTTCGTGAAAATTATGGGAAGGAAAATTGTGCTCAATTGCTAGAATAAGAATGCATTAGAATGTTTGGCACTAAATCTCTAAATGATGAGCATGATTGCAATGTTGTTAGTATGAACTCTTTGAATATCCATAGTACTAATGATGATTGCACTAGTCGTGATGAAAATATCTCTTATAAGCATGTCGATTTTTGTGGAGTGCATAGAGTTTCCAAGTACACACCAAATAGGGAAGATAGATTTTGCAAGAGGCATAAGTATTTAGAAACTAAATGGTTGCAAGAAAGGCTAGATGTTTGTGTTGAAAAATTAAACTTTCTTAGCTGCACTTGTGAACTTTGCAATGAACCTGGTCATTTAAGTCCCCAATGCAAATTGTTTCATGATCGAATCGTGTCCAAGAATTGTGATGACTTGATTTCCCTTGCATATCATAATGAACTTGGTTTGCTTTTGGGTTATGAAGAAATGAAACGTATAACTAAGGATCTTCCAGAATTTGTCCTTGATAAAGATCTTGATTTTGATCTAGAAGAAATTTTTATGTATTGTGCGGTGAATTGCATTGAAAATCCTTATATTTCCAATTACATAAAGACAATAAAACAAATACAAGATGAAGAGAATACTAATGAAAGGGAAAAGACTTCCCAATATCCTCCTATTATTTATTATGATGAATCAGGGAACGAGGAGGAGCTTTCTATTCAACCAATCTCATTAATAAGCAGCTCAAAAGAGAGGGTTAAACCCACACATGATGCGAAGAAGAAAAATAAAAGATGGAGAAGTAAAGGTAGAAAGGTATCCCTCCCGAATGATGTTGCTCCTATTACTCATTGCGATAATGATAATTGCTATACTATTGGTGCTATCCATACTATTAATGATGAGAGTGATTATGCTTATGATATGAAAAGGCCCAAGCTTGGGGATGCTATGTTTGATGAGAATGACATGTTTGAGAATATATTTGCTGCAATTAATGTTTTTCCCAAGCTTGGGGATGCTATGTTTAATGAAGATGATATTTTTAGCCTCCCAAGTTTTGATGAGCAAATTTATTATGATGATAGCATGCCTCCTATTTATGATGATTATTGTGATGACACTTATGCTATAAAGAGTAGTGATGATTATATTTATAAAACGTGTCATGATTATGATTACCCTTGTTCTGAACATTACTCTTTTAATATGGAAACATTTTATAGTATTCGAGTTTCTTATGATACTCCCACTATTCCGAATGAGAAGAATTTTGCTTATGTGGAGAGTAATAAAAATTCTATGCAAGTAGATCATGAAAAGAATGCTTTATGTGCTGGTTATATGGTTGAATTCATTCATGATGCTACTGAAAATTATTATGAGAGAGGATCATATGCTTCTACATATTGCAATAATATCAAGTTTCCTCTCTATGTGCTTAAAGTTTTAAAGTTATGCTTGTTTTACCTTCCTATGCTAGTTGATTATTGTTATCATAAGTTGTTTGCTCACAAAATCCATATGCATAGGAAGTGGTTTAGAATTAAATGTGCTAGTCATATTCTTCATGATGCTCTCTTTATGTTTCAATTCTAATCTTTTATGTGAGCATCATTGAAATCATCATGCCTAGCTAAAGGCGTTAAACGTTAGCGCTTGTTGGGAGGCAGCCCAACTTTATATTTGTTCCTTGCTTTTTGTTTCTGTTTAGTAATAAATAAACCATCTAGCCTCTAGTTAGATGTGGTTTTATGTTTTAATTAGTGTTTGTGACAAGTAAGACCTATAGGATCTTCTTGGATGATAATTATTTGATCTTGCTGAAAAAGACATAAACTTTCTGCTCACGAAAACAATTGTTAAAAATCACCAGAAAGTGATAAAATATTGATTCCAATTGCAGTATATCAATAATTAAATTATCTAGATCTTAATATTTTGGAAGAATTTTTGGAGTCCTAGTAGTATACGTTTGATACAGATTACTACAGACTGTTCTGTTTTTTACAGATTCTGTTTTCTATGTGTTGTTTGCTTATTTTGATGAATCTATGAGTAGTATCGGAGGGTATGAACCATAGAGAAGTTGGAATACAGTATATATTACACCAATATGAATTTAGAATGAGTTCGCAACAGTACCTAAGTGGTGATTTATTTTCTTATACTAACGGAGCTTACGAGTTTTCTGTTGAGTTTTGTGTTGTGAAGTTTTCAAGTTTTGGGTAAGATTCAATGGACTATGGAATAAGGAGTGGCAAGAGCCTAAGCTTGGGGATGCCCAAGGCACCCCAAGGTAATATTCAAGGACAACCAAGAGCCTAAGCTTGGGGATGCCCCGGATGGCATCCCCTCTTTCGTCTTCGTTCATCGGTAACTTTACTTGGAGCTATATTTTTATTCACCACATGATATGTGTTTTGCTTGGAGCGTCATTTTATTTTGTTAGTATTTGCTTGCTATTATTTATAATAATGTTTTGCATCTCTAGTTTCAATAAAAATGTCAAGGATAGCTTTTACCATGCTTATTTTGCAAGTATACATGTTGCTGTTTCAAAACAGAAAGTTTACCGCTGTTGCAAAAATTCCCTAGAAAAGTCAGAATGTGATAAAATGTTGAAACTTTTTGCATAATAAGCTCTGATAAAGTTTCTACAGTTTGGTAGAATTTCATAATGTTTGGAGTTAGGGAAGTATGATGAATCTTGCATTCTTTACAGACTGTACTGTTTTGGCAGATTACTGTTATGTTTGCATTGTTTGCATATGTTTGCTTGTTTAATGATTCTATTCGAGGATAGGAGTGTTAAATATGCAGAGGCATTTAGTATGCAATGTTGAATAATAATTTCTAGTGATTTGTTACAGTAGAAAATGATAAGGTTTTTGCATTGGTTTATACTAACTTATCTCACGAGTTCTTGTTGAGTTTGGTGTGGTGAAGCTTTCGAGATTTAGGAAACCGTGATATGAGAGGAATTAAGGAGACACAAAAACTCAAGCTTGGCGATGCCCAAGGCACCCCAAGATAATATTTCAAGAAGTCTCAAGCATCTAAGCTTGGGGATGCCCGATAGGCATCCCACCTTTCTTCTTCAACAATTATCGGTTAGTATCGGTTGAGCCTAAGTTTTTGCTTCTTCACATGATGAGTGCTATCCTTGAAATGTCGTTTTATTTTGTTTTGCTTGTTGTTTGAATAATATCCCAAGATCTGAAATTCTTAAATGAGAGAGAGTCTTCACATAGCTACATAATTATTTAACTACTCATTGATCTTCACTTATATCTTTTTGGAGTAGTTTGTCATTTACTCGTATGCTTCACTTATATCCTATGAGTAAATGGTTGAATGATTTGAATATCATAAATCTGAAATTATATATGTTGCATATGCCTTTCCCATGGGGAGTAATGACTTCACATATAAGAAGTAGAGGTGGTAAATTTATTGAAGGTTAGCAAACATTATATTGGTCACTTGAACAATTCATGAAAGAATATTGAAGGAAGAGAGATTTCACATATAAATATACTATCTTGGACATCTTCTATGATTGTGAGCCCCATTAATTATTTTCAAACCTGAGCAAATTAGTTGAATTTGGACAAGGAAGACAACATAATGAGTTGTGCTTGGGTATATTTGTATATAAGTTATATTGTTATGGATCCTCTAACATGTGATGCTTGCTATTTAGAATCCTTTACTAGCCAAAATATCTGTACAAAGCGGGAATACTGCTTGTGCATCCAAATTCCTTGAACCAAGTTTCTTCCATGAGTGTCCACCATATCTACCTATATGCGGTTTTTACCTGCCGTTCCAAGTAAATTTGCATGTGCCAAACTCTAAACCATCAAATAATAATCTATTTTGTATGCCCGAATCGCTCATGTAGCGACTATGGGCTGTCAGTATCTTCCATGCTAGGTGGGTTATTCTCATGATGAGTGGACTCCGCTCATCATTCACGAGAAAATGGCTGGTAACTGGGATGCCCAGTCCTATGATCAAAAGATCAAAAATAAATTCGCAAATAATTTAAACAAAAACCCCTAGGATTGTTGAAAGTTGGACGATACCCGTTGTTTCGGACAAGCCGTTGTAACGCCCGAATAATTATGCAACAGTAATCATGCTAATGGTGACATGTCATCTATTTTTACTGTTGTTAAGCTCGCGTTGATTCAAAGTCGATTCCAGATTCAAATTTTAAATAAGTAAAAAAAAGGGGAAAGGGAAAAGTAAATAAAAGCAAAGGAGAAGCCAAAAAAGGGGGAGAGGCCCCCGTCCCTCACTAGGCCTCGGCCGAGTAACCCCAGTCGACCAGACGGCCCCTCACTTCGCTGACCACCAAACATTGATCGTCAACTAGGACCCCAGCCCACCGTTAGTCATCATGTACACCTTTGTCTTTGGGTGCATCTAGCGTTTTAATATTTATTTTCGAATTAATAATAGTTTCAGAATATTGCTTAAGTCTTTGAAAAATCGTAGAAATTAAATCGTAGCTCGGATCGAAAAACTTTCTACATGAAAGTTGCTCAGGAAGACGAGACGAATCCAAACACGCGGTTCGTTCATCTATCACACTCCCGTATCATAGCGAATATGGAACTTCCCCCCTCCGTTCCGACTGTCCAAAAATGCCTAACTTCGGGAAAACTTTCCCGGATGTCCCCCCCCCCCTTCATCGGTACCGTATAGCACCGTGTTAGAACACGTTTAGCTCTTATATAAACTTCGCACCCGAGTGGGTTGGGCTAGCCCTTGCCGTATTTCCACGAGACGGGGTAACGGGGTCACATTATCGTGAGTCTCTGCTCGTCTCTGCAAGCTAATAATACACTATGGTTTGGGTATCTGTTCTGAGTTGGCCTTTGGCCTTTACGCACTAACCACCACGCGAGAATAGTTATGGGCCTCGACGACGTAGTATCAGCATAAGCTTTGTCAGACGTCCAGTTCAGCATTGCGGCACGGCTGCGCCGGCACCATCCATGTAGAGGTGGAGCCTGGACCCACCCTGCTCGCAACGACCCGAAGTGCAACGGGCGATGGGCCCAGTCCCCGAAGTGCTTAGGATGTAGACCGGCGGGGACCTCTCTTCTGAGCCTAGGTAGGGCTACGACGTGTTGCTCTTCCGAGGCCAGAGTGATCGAGCATGTTGGAAAACGTGGTGCACCCCTGCAGGGAAGATATATATTCGAATACAGTATCCACGGTAATGGATGTTCAGACTTGTATCCGGATCTTATATAACTAGAAATGGATACTTGAGATATGTGATGGATATGTGGCTCCGAGATTGCTTTCTCGTAGGGAATCGAGGAAGGATCTCTGGGCGTTAATGCTACAACATGTTTGTTAAATATAAACTGCTATTCTTTACTCTTCTACGTCTTTGCCAAGATGCTTGGAGCTGCTTGAAGATGCTAGTCTTCGATAGGCTAGGCCTTCCCCTATTCGGCATTACGAAGTTCAGTCCACAGATACAACCCTTCCATTTGATACCAATGCATACTTAGTATAGATCTGATGCTTGCGAGTACTTTGGATGAGTACTCACGGTTGCTTTGCTACCCCTTTCCCCTTTCTTCCGTCTTTCCGGTTGTTGCAACCAGATGGTGGATCCCTGGAGCCATATGCCACCGCCGAGGGATACTACTACATGGAGACCGCCGACGACTAGGAGTAGTTAGGAGATCCCAGGCAGGAGGCCTTGCCTCTCCGATCGTTGCTTCTTTTATGCTTGCCTTCTTAAGGAAGTACTGTCTAACTTATGTCTATACTCAGATATTGTTGCTTCCGCTGACTCTTGTGTATCGAGCCCTCGAGGCCCCTGGCTTGTAATATGAAGCTTGTATTATTTTAATTTGTGTCTAGAATTGTGTTGTGATATCTTCCCGTGAGTCCCTGATCTTGATCGTACACGTTTGCGTGTATGATTAGTGTACGGTCGAATCGAGGGTGTCACAAGTTGGTATCAGAGCCGACTGCCTGTAGGAACCCCCCTTTCCAACTCCTTGGCTGAAGTTGAGTCTAGTCTTTGAAAAATTGATTTACTAACATGGTTGTGTGGCTTACGGGCCCACGTCGCCAATGGGTGGTATTAGGATCTTTTTATTCCTCGTCTATACTCTAGGATTCTGATCTCTCTTCTATTCGGGTTAAATGATTTTGCTAACTCTACCCTAGGTTCTCGTGATCACATCCATCCGGAGATTTGTATTATGTCTTTCTTGAATTGTGAGCCAGGATCTGCTTCACTTTGTTCATGAGCCGCAGGATCCTCTTATCGAGGGCACCCTGCGTTGCCACTTACAAATTCCTCGCTCCATAGTTTTTCCCTGACATTGATGTAGCCTTTGCTGTGTCCCGTTGTTGAATCCCTCCATCGCGTGCATACGTGCCGCCTAGTGTGTCTGTGATGTTTCTCTTGTCCGAACTCTTATGAACGGCGTGTAATTGGCTTTATATATGTATTGGTATGTCTCTAATGACTACTGTTCTGTACATACTACACCTTTGCTCACTGTTCTGATTACACCATGAGTGACTCCATACACTTGCACCAACCCTTGCTGAACTACCCCCTGTTTCCTTTAAGCAAGATGGTTAGACCCGCTGGCCGTGGCCGTGGTGGCGACAATCCACCACCGCCCGAATACATGGCCAGAATGATACAGTAGTTTGATGCTAAATCGCAGTCCATGGAAGGAGTCATGGCTCAGTTTCCGCGTCCCAATATGAATCAACAACCAGCCCAGTGACACTGCAAGACTTTGCACGTCTCAACCCTATCATCTACCGCAGCTCAACTCAGTCTGTTAGTGCTGATGACTGGCTCTGTAACATCACTTTCGAGTTGGACTCTGCTATTGTAGCCCCTGCCAACTACGTCACCTTCGCGACTTATTACCTGAAGGTGTCGTTGCTCAATGATGGGACAGCCACATGCTTTCTTACCTGTTGGAACCACCATCGCTTGGCCAGAATTCCAAGCTGCATTCCGCGGGCCAATGTCGAACCACCATGGTTAGTCACGACGTCCCCATTGTACTTGAAGGGTTGGAATTCCATTTTCCCCCATTGTTTTGAAGTCTTCCAATATTGACCTCATTCTGGGTATGTAATGGTTGAAAACACATACCGTTTCTATCATTTGCACCACAAAAACCGTCCATCTATGTCAGGACCCCGATTCCAAGTCACATCAATCTAGCTGGTAACACCTCATATCACTTTGCGGCCTCACGCACAATATTCCCACGGGTGTCGCCTTACCATGGCCCGGGACCGTTTGCGCCTTTTGGCTCACGTATACGATAGTGTCACTAGCATCCATATGACAGAGAACCCGGGCCAACATGGCTAGTCGTGAACCCAAAGCGGCACTAACCCATGGGGACAGGCATACATGAATCAACTTCGAGCATGTCGGATTGACGTGTGAATCCGGGCTGTAACCTTTGGGCTAACAGGACTTCGGGAACCCGGGCTGTAGTAGGCTAGGCAGATCATGGATGTCACCGTGACATTTCCCGAAGGGACGGAACCACGAACGAAGTGAAACACATGTCGGCCAATCAAGTGTCCAGAGCAGTAGTCTTTGGGCTAGCGTGACTCCGGTGAACCGGGCATGGCGGACTACTATCGCCAGAAGCACTAGACTACATTTCCCCATATGAGAGGCTGCCAAGGATAAACAACTAGATTGTCGGATCCCACACATACCAAGCATTTCAAACATACACACAATATGCTCAATATGTGTAAATACAACATGGCATCACAACATACCTCTACGACTCAAATATTTATTCATTAGGCTCCGAGGAGCGAGATATTACAAACATGGGTCTCACGACCCAACATTCAAAGCATACAAGTCAAAGCACAAACGGAAGCTTAACATGTCTGAGTACAGACATCTACAAATGAAAAAGGCTGAGAAGCGACTATCTACGAGATCTGCCGAGGGCACAAGATCGTAGCCGAGGTATCAAGCTAAACATCAAGTCCACGCGGAACTACTAAGCGAGACCAAGTCTCTCTGCAAAAACATAAAATAGGCAAACGTGAGTACAATTGTACTCAGCAAGACTTACATCGTAACTAGCTACACATGCATCATTATCAACAAAGGGGTGGTGGAGTTTAAGCTGCAGCAAGCCAGCTTTGACTCGGTGGCTATCCTGAACTACATGCAAGTAGCTCTTTTGAGGTGGCGCACGAGTCCACATATTCACCATATCAATACACCACTATGGATCCGCTCCGTCTCCCTCTGAGAACGCCATCCATAGCACTCACGCTTATCTTGCACATTTTAGAGTATCCACTTTCACTTGTCTATGAACTGTTATAGGCAACCCGTAAGTCCTTTACATGGACACGGCTATTCGAATAGATGATATTAACCTGCAGGGGTGTACTTCTTCACACGCTCTCACCACTTACCGTCGTTTACCACGACATGTACTCGGCAACCTTCAAGCGAAGCCCAATGTGGGTGTCGGCCACAGCCTACCTAAACACTCAAGTCTCTAGTCCGGGTTTATCGCCTATTCAGGTTCCATCCACAGGAGTCCGCCGAGGTTTCCACATACGGCCCCGAACGATGTGTGCAGGTTCCCGAGATACCAAACGGGCATTGGTACACCGGGCCACGGTGTATCTACCGCATCATAGCTCACCCCTAGGGTCAGCCACGCATCGACCTCCAACACATATCCTACAAACACCAGAAACTAGTTGCAACTCCTGGACAGAGAACAAGGGTGGTTAAGAAGCCGAGAGGGTCCATTGGTTTCGGGCCCAATGCGTGGTAGTAACTGTTTCATGGATCACAAACACAGAACTCAGTTCTTGAGGACGGTTTCAATGAGACAACCCACCATGTACTCCTACATGGCCTCTCACCGCTACCTTTACCAAATCGTGTTTCACACTTAGCTCTCAACAGTAGGACATGTTCACACACCATTCCAATTCATCCCCGATGAACCAGACTTGACTCAACTCTAAACAGTAGCAGGCATGACAAACAAGCATGAATGAGTAGGCACATCAGGGCTCAAACAACTCCTACTCATGCTAGTGGGTTTCATCTATTTACTGTGGAATGACAGTCATCTGAGAGGATAAAGGGGTTCAACTACCGCAGCAAGTAACAAATGAATCGTTCTTGTCCTAATGCAGTAAAAGAGAGCAGGAGCGAGAGAGTGGAATTGTATCGAAATGAACAAGGGGGTTTTGCTTGCCTGGCACTCCTGAAGATATTATAGCTCTTCATCGGTGTCATCGAACTCATCGTCGGAACCACGTCTATCGAGAGGGGGCAAACACCGACAACTAAGAAAGAACACAATCAATGCAATGCCACAATATGATGCATGATCATGACATGGCAATATGCTGTGATTTGAGCTAATGCATCTAGCTATGATTTAAATGAAGTTGGTTTGAATACATGATTCAAATTCCAACTCCATATATGATTATTTAAATGCCCTTTATTTGTTTTGTCCAAAACAGAGGACAAACATTGTTCAAACATGCATGAAAACGGTACAGATGGATTCCTTGAATTTTTCTGATAATTTTTCATATATAACTTATTTAATTTGGAGTTACGGTTGAATTTCTATGAATTTTAGAAGTTTTAGACATTTTCTGGAATTACTGAGTTATTTTTAATCCAGAAAATGGTTTAATGCGTCAGCCTGACGTCAGTGTGACGTTAGCAGGTCAACAAGTCGGGTCCAGGTCAAACCTGGCGCGTGGGTCCCGCGTGTCAGTTTCATTAGTTTAACTAACTAAATTAACATTAGATTAACTCCTAATCTAAGGTTGACCAGGGGCGGGGCCCACATGATCAAATGGGTCAAACCCACCGGCGACATGACGCCTTGGCCCGAGGCCAGGCAGCGATGCGGTTCGGAAACGCAGCACAGGCGACGAAACAAGCGGCGGTTTGGCTTGGCGAGAAGCTGGTGCTCGTCCGCATCCAACGGAGCCATTAGCTCGCGCTGAAGTGGACCGTAACGACGGCGGCGATGGCAAGCGCGGCGGCCGGAGCTCGGACGTCGAGCGAATCGGCATTTCAGGGAGCGGCAGGAGCCACAAGTGGTCGCAGTTGACTCCTGGGAACGTGCTGAGCACGGTGGCGCGCTCGGTTGTGGCTCTAGGTGACGGTGGCCACGGCGGCGACATGGCTGGGCGGCGTGAGCTTCGGGCACGGCAGCGCTAGCGCTAAAGGCGAGATTAGGCTGCGTGGAGAGAGGGGAAGCGCGAGAGCTCACAAGGGTCGGGAGAGAAGCTCGGCGGGCTCGGGAAGCTTCTGCGACAGCGCGTTGACAGCGATCTCCCGGCGAGGCGGCGAAGATGGCGGGCAGAGGGTGATGCAGGTGTCCGCGTCAGGCGGCTCAAAGGAGGAGGAGGAGGGACTAGGCGGAGCTCGTGGGCAGCTCAGTGGCGAGGAAGAGGCGGTGGCAGGGTGGTGCGAACGGCAGCGGCGGTGGCGTTGATCGCACTTTCGGGAAGGAGCTAGAGAGCGAGGAGAAAACAGAGTGAAGGGAGAGACAGAGGGGCTGCAGGCGTCTCCAGACGCGTCGAGGCGCCTCGGTGGCAAGGTGAGGTGGTTGTGGTGGCCACAGGACAATGAAATGCTGCTCCCACCAAGGAGGAAGACGACGCAGGTGGGGTGGTGGGCTGGGCTCTCTTCGATCTTTGAGCCACAGTGGGCCGACTAGGTGGGCGGCACAATGAGGCCAGGTAAGTTTCTGCTTCTCTCTTTTATTTATGTTTTCTAATTCTTCTGCAACTTTAGGGCTTTTATTAAAATACTAAAACTAACTCAAAAATCATGAAACTGCTCAAGGCTACTGTTTGGAATATTTCCAACAGTAAAGATTTTAGTTCATGATTATTTGAGCATTTAAAATATTTTATAGCATTTAAGTGCCCAAATGCAAATAACTAATGATTTAATCCAGTGACCCTCTGTTGTCCTAGAAAAGTGTGCACCATTTTTGTCAGAGGTTCTAGACCAAGGCAAAGATGATGAACATTTTAGAAGGGCATTTCAGGTTCATTGAAAATGTTTTTATGTTGAACCTATTGATTTGATCTGGTGCTAGGGTTTGATCAATCCCCATTTCAAGTTTCAAAATAATTTGAACATGATGACATGGATGAAGATGCAACTAATTACAAACAAAGATCTAGGGCTGTGACAATCTACTACATTCTTCAAGTGAGATAGTAAGCTATCATGCTCATCTTGTTCGGAATGCCGAAGCACAGATTTATCCCTTGGACGCTTAAACGCTTCTCCTCTTGTGCGAATTGAAAACGCTTCAGTCGTTTGTGGGTTCCAAGGTGTCTTTCCAGAAAGACTACCCAACCACCTTCAACTTGCGCAGCTAAATTTGCACTAAAGTTGTGACGTCATTATCTTCGCGGTAATCGTTGCGAGATCTTCACCGATCATCAAAGTCTGAAGTATCTATTTACTCAGCTAGATTTGGATCTCAGTCAACATCGATGTATGGAAACAATCATAGCCTATGACTACGATATTTCTTATACCCCTGACAAGGCTAACGTCATGGTCGATGCCCTGTGTCGCAAGTCCTTTTGCAACAACCAGATGGCTTATAAAGCTCAACCCCTGCAAGATGATCTCACTTAAAGAGAGCATCCGATCCGCGTTCTTGTTCAAGCTGAACGTCGCACCTGTCAGAGGGCTTTCAAAATTCTAAAAAGTTCAGTGGTCAAATCCTACTGAAGATGAAGCCACTTGGGAACGCGAGGATCGCCTGCGTGATGAATACCCTGAACTGTTTCCTTCTACCTCCTAAATCTCGGGACAAGATTTCTTGTGAGGAGAATTGTAACGCCCAGATAATTATGCAACAGTAATCATGCTAATGGTGGCATGTCATCTATTTTTACTGTTGTTAAGCTCGCATTGATTCAAAGTCAGTTCTAGATTCAAATTTTAAATAAGTAAGAAAAAGGGGAAACGACAAAGTAAATAAAAGAAAAGGAGAAGCCAAAAAAGGGGGAGAGGCCCCCGTCCCTCACTAGGCCTCGGCCCAGGTAACCCCCAGGCCGACCCAGACGGCCCCCTCACCCCCTGTTGACCAGTCAAACATTGACTGGTCAACTAGGACCCCCTGGCCCACACATTGTTCCTTGTGTACACTTTGTGTACACTTTGTCTTTGAATGCATCTAGCGTTTTAATATTTATTTTTGAAATAATAATAGTTTTAGACTATTGTTTAAGTCTTTGAAAAATCATAGAAATTAAATCGTAGCTCGGATAGAAAAACTTTCTACATGAAAGAAGCTCAGGAAGACGAGACGAATCCAAACACACAGTCTGTTCATCTGTCACAAGCCCGTATCATAGCGAACATGGAACTTTCCCCCTCCGTTTCGACTGTCCAAAAATGCCTAACTTCGGGAAACTTTCGCGGATGTTTCCCCCCTTCATCGGTATCGCATAGCACCGCGTTAGAACACGTCTAGCTCTGCCTGTTGTCCTATTATGCTTTTGCTTGCTATGTATTTACTGTTTCTTTCCCCTCTTATCTCCAGTAGACCCCGAGACCGATGTTGATGTCCCTATGATCGACTACGTCACCGACGACCCCTTCTCCCCTTTCAGCAGAGCTTCCAGGCAAGCCCCCCTTTGATCATCCCGATATCGCCCATTCCATTCTCTCATGCTTGCTTTAGATTTGCTACTGTTATTGTTTGCTCCTATTCTGATGCATAGTCTGCTTTTGTAACCTGCTTATTATTACCTACCTGCTTATCCTAAACTGTTTAGTATAGGTTGATTAGTGATTCATCAGTGACCCCCACCTTGTCCTTGTTGCCCCTGCTTCATCATCGACGACTCGATCAACATGATCAACGACCAGAGCCCGACACCTCACATCATATCACGCCCCTTTTGTTGCTCGACTCTGCAGAGCTACTATCGAGTGCCGAGGGCGAACCGCTATTCGGTCGTCGTCATTGAGGGTGATTTCCTATATCACCATTCCCGATATGGCTCTGTCGTGCAACATCTCAAGTGTGAACCTCGAGGGTGGTCCCTCTTATGTTCACCTTGATGATTACATTGAGTGGAATCCACCGGGGATGATTCCTCGGGTTTTCCCCTTGATGTCTGGACACACGGTTACCTTGACTTTACTTGAGACCCTTGGGAAAGTCGGGCGGGCCCTGAGAGCACCGGCAAGATGGTTACGAGGCACGGCCGGGCCGGCAGGCCGCCCCCGAGTGGGTTGGGCTAGCCCTTGCCATATTTCCTTGAGACGGGGCGACGGGGTCACATTATCGTGAGTCTCTGCTCGTCTCCGCAAGCTAATAATACACTATGGTTTGGGTATTTGTTCTAAGTTGGCCTTTGGCCTTTACGCACTAACCACCACGCGAGAATAGTTATGTGCCTCGATGACGTAGTATCAGCCGAAGCTTTGTCAGACGTTCAGTTCAGCATTGCAGCACGGCTGGGCCGGCACCATCCATGTAGAGGTGGAGCCTGGACCCGCCCTGCTCGCAATGACTCGGAGTCTGTGAGGCGATGGGCCCGCACCGAAGTGCTTAGGATGTAGACCGGCGGGGACCTCTCTTCCGAGCCTAGGTAGGGCTACGACGTGTTGATCTTCCGAGGCGGGCATTGACCCCGAAGGTGTGTCCACCAGGCAGTGATCGGCGTGTTGGAAAACGTGGTGCACCCCTGCAGGGAAGATATATATTCGAATACCGTGTCCACGGTAATGGACGTTCGGACTTGTATCCGGATCTTATATAACTAGAAATGGATACTTGAGATATGTGATGGATATGTGGCTCCGAGATTGCTTTCTCGTAGGGAATTGAGGAAGGATCTCTGGGCGTTAATGCTACAACATGTTTGTTAAATATAAACTGCTATTCTTTACTCTTCTACGTGATGCAAGATGCTTGGAGCTGCTTGAAGATGCTAGTCTTCGATTGGCTAGGCCTTCCCCCCTATTCTGGCATTCTGCAGTTCAGTCCACAGATACAACCCTTCCATTTGATACCAATGCATACTTAGTATAGATCTGATGCTTGCGAGCACTTTGGATGAGTACTCACGGTTGCTTTGCTACCCCCTTTTCCCCTTTCTTCCTTCTTTCTGGTTGTTGCAACCAGATGGTGGATCCCTGGAGCCAGATGCCACCGTCGATGGATACTACTACATGGAGACCGCCGATGACTAGGAGTAGTTAGGAGGTCCCAGGCAGGAGGCCTTGCCTCTTCGATCATTGCTTCTTTTGTGCTTGCCTTCTTAAGGCAGTCTTGTCTAACTTATGTCTATACTCAGATATTGTTGCGTCCGCTGACTCTTGTGTATCGAGTTTGTATTCGAGCCCTCGAGGCCCCTGGCTTGTATTATGAAGCTTGTATTGTTTTAATTTGTGTCTAGAGTTGTGTTGTGATATCTTCCCGTGAGTCCCTGATCTTGACCGTACACGTTTGCGTGTATGATTAGTGTACGGTCGAATCAGGTGTGTCACAGCCGTGGAGTGTGATTGTTGGTGGAGGGGGAGTAAAATCTTTACCTTTCTGTTTGGGAACCGCCTATAATTTATGTAGTATGGAAGATATTGGGAACTCTTGGTCGTTATGTTGACAATGAAAGCATACCTCTCAAAATTATTTTCATCTCTGTTTTAGCTTCGAGCTCGAGCACCTCTGCAATCCCTGCTTCCCTCTGTGAAGGGCCTATTTTTTATTTTTATGCAAGAGTCAGTAGTATTCCTTCTCATTCCAACCTACTTTTTAGTTGGCAAGCATCATGTGATGGAGAAAGATCTAAACATATATGGCCATTCAAATATATTTGATCATGAATTATTACTGTTGACAATTATCTATATGATAAATAAGTTGGGAGGCGAAACATTAAGCCCCTATCTTTCTCTGTGTTCGATGGATGCTATTTGTTCTCAAAATATGCTTTGAGTGGTAGCAATCATGGAAGACTATATGATAGTTGAGTATGTGGGATTTGCTAAATCAAAGCTCTTACATAGACCCTTCACGAAAATAAGATGAATTGCAATTGTTTGATGACTGAGAACTGTTTGTTAGTTTTCAAGAAAGTTTATGATCTATACTTTAACATGCGAATAGCTTGTTACTTGATCATGAAAAGTTTTATGAGTTGAGCTACTATTATGACATATAATGATGCTAGAAAAAGTGATTGGAACTATCATTGATCAAACTTATGCACTTGCTAACATTCACACTTCATAAATTATTTCTTTTATCATTTACCTACTCGAGGACGAGCAGTAATTAAGCTTGGGGATGCTGATACTTCTCCAATGTTGGAAATATGCCCTAGAGGCAATAATAAAAGTATTATTATTATATTTCCTTGTTCGCGATAATTGTCTTTTATTCATGCTATAATTGTATTATCCGGAAATCGTAATACACGTGTGAATACATAGACCACAACATGTCCCTAGTGAGCCTCTAGTTGACTAGCTCGTTGATCAATAGAATAGTCAAGGTTTCTTGACTATGGACATTGGTTGTCATTGATAACGGGATCACATCATTAGGAGAATGATGTGATGGACAAGACCCAATCCTAAGCATAGCACAAGATCGTGTAGTTCGTTTTGCTAGAGCTTTTCCAATGTCAAGTATCTTTTCCTTAGACCATGAGATCGTGTAACTCCGGATACCGTAGGAGTGCTTTGGGTGTACCAAAAATCACAACGTAACTGGGTGACTATAAAGGTGCACTACAGGTATCTCCGAAAGTGTCTATTGGGTTGACACGGATCAAGACTGGGATTTGGCACTCCGTATTACGGAGAGGTATCACTGGGCCCACTCGGTAGTGCATCATCATAATGAGCTCAAAGTGACCAAGTGTCTGGTCACGGGATCATGCATTACGGTACGAGTAAAGTGACTTGCGAGTAACGAGATTGAACGAGGTATTGGGATACCGACGATCGAATCTCGGGCAAGTAACATACCGTCTGACAAAGGGAATAGTATACGGGGTTGCTTGAATACTCGACATCGTGGTTCATCCGATGAGATCATCAAGGAGTATGTGGGAGCCAACATGGGTATCCAGATCCCGCTGTTGGTTATTGACCGGAGAGCCGTCTCGGTCATGTCTGCATGTCTCCCGAACCCGTAGGGTCTACACACTTAAGGTTCGGTGGCGCTAGGGTTGTATGAATATGGGTATGCAGCAAACCGAAAGTTGTTCGAGTCCGGATGAGATACTGGACGTCACGAGGAGTTCCGGAATGGTCCGGAGGTAAAGAATTATATATAGGAAGTGCTGTTTCGGCCATTGGGAAAGTTTCGGGGTCACCCGGTATTGTACCAGGACCACCGGAAGGGTCCCGGGGGTCCACCGGGTGGGGCTACATATCCCGGAGGGCCCCATGGGCTGAAGTGGGATGGGAACCAGCCCCTGGTGGGCCGGTGCGCCCCCTGGGCCCCCTCTGCGCCTAGGGTTGGGAACCCTAGGGGAGGGGGGCGCCCCACTTGCCTTGGGGGGCACTTCACCCCCCTTGGCCGCCGCCCCCCTAGTAGATCCCATCTCATAGGGCAGCGCCACTGGTACCCTATATATAGAGGGGAGGAGGGCAGCCGCACCCTTGCACTTGGCGCCTCCCTCCCTGCTACACCTCTTCCTCCTCCCAGTTGCTTGGCGAAGCCTGCTGGGAATCTTGTTGCATCCACCACCACGTCGTCGTCTTCTTTGGATCTTCATCAACCTCTCCTTCCCCTTGCTGGATCAAGACGGAGGAGGCGTCACGCTGACCGTGACGTGTGTTGAACAGCGGAGGTGCCGTCCGTTCGGCGCTAGGATCTCCGGTGATTTGGATCACGCATTTAGAATGACTCCCTCAACCCCGTTCTCTTGAACGCTTCCGCATGCGATCTACAAAGGGTATGTAGATGCATCTCTCTCACTCGTTGCTAGATGAACTCATAGATGGATCTTGGTGAATGTAGGAAAATTTTTATTTTTAGGCAACGTTCTCCAACGGTGGCATCATGAGCCAGGTTTATGCTAGTTCTCTATTGCACGAGTAGAACACAATTTGTTGTGGGTGTAGATGTTGTCAACTTTCTTGCCGTTACTAGTCTTATTTTGCTTCAGCGGTATTGTGGGATGAAGCGGCCCGGACCGACCTTACACGTACGCTTACGTGAGACAGGTTCCACCGACTGACATGCACTAGTTGCATAAGGTGGCTAGCGGGTGTCTGTCTCTCCCACTTTAGTTGGAGCGGATTCGCGAAAAGGGTCCTTATGAAGGGTAAATATAAGTTGACAAATCACGTTGTGGCTTTCACGTAGGTAAGAAAATGTTCTTGCTAGAACCCTATTGCAGCCACGTAAAAACTTGCAACAACAATTAGAGGACGTCTAACTTGTTTTTGCAGCAAGTGTTTTGTGATGTGATATGGCCAAAGTTGTGATGAATGATGAATGATATATATGTGATGTATGAGATCATGTTCTTGTAATAGGAATCACGACTTGCATGTCGATGAGTATGACAACCGGCAGGATCCATAGGAGTTGTCTTTATTTTTTGTATGACCTGCGTGTCATTGAGAAACGCCATGTAAATTACTTTACTTTATTGCTAAACGTGTTAGCCATAGTAGTACAAGTAATAGTTGGCGAAACAACTTCATGGAGACACGATGATGGAGATCATGATGATGGAGATCATGGTGTCATGCGGTGACAAGATGATCATGGAGCCCGAAGATGAAGATCAAAGGAGCTATATGATATTGGCCATATCATGTCACTACTATATAATTGCATGTGATGTTTATTATGTTTATGCATCTTGTTTACTTAGAACGACGGTAGTAAATAAGATGATCCCTTATAATAATTTCAAGAAAGTGTTCTCCCTAACTGTGCACCATTGCTAAAGTTAAATGCTTCAAAGCACCACGTGATGATCGGGTGTGATAGATTCTTACGTTCACATACAGCGGGTGTAAGACAGTTTTACACATGCAAAACACTTAGGTTAACTTGACGAGCCTAGCATGTACAGACATGGCCTCGGAACACAAGAGACCGAAAGGTCGAACATGAGTCGTATGGAAGATACGATCAACATGGAGATGTTCACCGACGATGACTAGTCCGTCTCACGATATGATCGGACACAGCCTAGTCGACTCGGATCATGTAACACTTAGATGACTAGAGGGATGTCAAATCTGATTGGGAGTTCATTATATAATTTGATTAGATGAACTTAATTATCATGAACATTAGTCTAAAATCTTTGCAAAATGTCTTGTAGATCAAATGGCCAACGCGTTCCTAGAGAAAACCAAGCTGAAAGACGATGGCAGTAACTATTCGGACTGGGTCCGGAACCTGAGGATCATCCTCATAGCAGCCAAGAAACAATATGTCCTAGAAGCACCGCTAGGTGAAGCACCCATCCCAAATGAACCAAGACATTATGAGCGCTTGGCGGTCTCGTCTTTGATGATTACTCCCTCGTTCGGATCGACATGCTTTCTGACTTAGAACCGGGGCTCCAAAAGCGTTTTGAGCAACATCGAGCATATGAGATGTTCGAGGAGCTGAAAATGGTTTTCCAAGCTCATGCCCGGTCGAGAGATATGAAGTCTCCGACAAGTTCTATAGTTATAAGATGGAGGAAAATAGTTACATCGGTGAGCACATACTCAAAATGTCCGGGTTGCACAACCGCTTGTCCATTGGACATTAACCTCCCGACGAGGCGGTCATTGACAGAATCCTTGATCGCTCCCACCGAGCTACAAGAGCTTTGTGATGAACTACAATATCTGGGATGGTGAAAACTATTCACGAAGTATTTTCAATGCTAAAGTCGTGAGAGGTAGAAATCAAGAAAGAACATCAAGTGTTGATGGTCAATAAAACCACTAAGTTCAAGAAGGGCAAGGGTAAGAAGAACTTCAAGAAGGACGGCAAGGATGTTGCAGCGCCCGATAAGCCGATTCTTGGGAAGAAGTCAAAGAATAGACCCAAGACTGAGGCCAGTGCTTTTATTGCAAAGGGAAGGGTCATCCTTTGAAGCGGAACTGCCCCAAATACTTAGCAGACAAGAAGGCCGGTAACACTAAAGGTATATTTGATATACATGTGTACCTTACCAGTACTCGTAGTAACTCCTGGGTATTTGATACCGGTGCCGTTGCTCATATATGTAACTCACAGCAGGAGCTGCGGAATAAGCGGAGACTGGCGAAGGACGAGGTGACGATGCGCGTCGGGAATGGTTCCAAGGTCGATGTGATCGCCGTCGGCATGCTACCTCTACATTTACCTTCGGGATTAGTTTTAAACCTCAATAATTGTTTTTATTGCCAAGTTTGAGCATGAACATTGTATCAGGATCTCGTTTAATGCGAGATGGCTACTCATTTAAATCCGAGAATAATGGTTGTTCTATTTATATGAGAGATATGTTTTATGGTCATGCTCCGATGGTCAATGGTTTATTCTTAATGAATCTCGAACATAATATTACACATATTCATAGTGTGAATACCAAAAGATGTAAAGTTGATAACGATAGTCCCACATACTTGTGGCACTGCCGCCTTGGTCACATTGGTGTCAAACGCATGAAGAAGCTCCATGCTAATGGACTTTTAGAGTCTCTCGATTATGAATCGTTTGACACATGCGAACCATGCCTTATGGGCAAAATGACCAAGACTCCGTTCTCCGGAACAATGGAGCGAGCAACCAACTTATTGGAAATCATACATACCGATGTATGCGGTCCAATGAGCGTTGAGGCTCATGGAGGATATCGTTATGTTCTCACTCTCACTTTGATGACTTGAGTAGATATGGGTATGTCTACTTGATGAAACACAAGTCTGAGACCTTTGAAAAGTTCAAGGAATTTCAGAATGAGGTAGAGAATCAACGTGACCGAAAAATAAAGTTCTTCTGATCGGATCATGGAGGAGAATATTTAAGTCACGAATTTGGTACACACTTAAGGAAATGTGGAATCATTTCACAACTCACGCCGCTTGGAACACCTCGGTAATAACGGTGTGTCCGAACATCGTAACCGCACTCTATTGGATATGGTGTGATCTATGATGTCTCTTACAGATTTGCCGCTATCATTTTGGGGATACGCTCTAGAGACAGCTACATTCACTTTAAATAGGGCACCGTCTAAATCCATTGATACGACACCGTATGAATTATGGTTTGGGAAGAAACCTAAGCTGTCGTTTCTAAAAGTTTGGGGATGCGATGCTTATGTCAAGAAACTTCAACCTGAAAAGCTCGAACCCAAGTCGGAAAAATGCGTCTTCATAGGATACCCTAAGGAAACCATTGGGTATACCTTCTACCTTAGATCCGAAGGCAAGATCTTTGCTGCCAAGAACGGATCCTTTCTAGAAAAAGAGTTTCTCTCGAAAGGAGTAAGTGGGAGGAAAGTAGAACTTCGATGAAGTACTACCTCTTGAACCGGAAAGTAGTGCAGCTCAGAAAATGTTCTTGTGGTGCCTACACACCCATTGGAGAGGAAATTAATGATGATGATACTTGAGATCAAGTTGCTCTTGAACTTCGTGGGTCCACAAGGACACGTTCCACACCCAGTGGTGTGGCAACCTTGTCCTGGAAATCATGTTGTTAGACAACGGTGAACCTTCGAACTATGAAGAAGCAATGGCGGGCCTAGATTCCAACAAATGGCTTGAAGCCATGCAATCCGAGATAGGATCCATGTATGAAAACAAAGTATGGACTTTGTGAGACTTGCCCGATGATCGTGAGCGATAGAAAACAAATGGATCTTTAAGAATAAGACGGACGCGGATGGTAATGTTACCATCTATAAAGCTCGACTTGTCGCTAAAGGTTATCGGCAAGTTCAAGGGGTTGACTACGATGAGACTTTCTCTCCGTAGCGAAAGTCTGAAGTCCGTCCGAATCATGTTAGCAATTGCGGATACTATGATTATGAGATATGGCAAATGGACGTCAAAAGCGACATTCCTTAATGGCTATCTTAAGGAAGAACTATATATGATGCAGCGGAAGGTTTTGTCGACCCTAAGAATGCTAACAAGGTATGCAAGCTCCATGATCCATTTATGGGCTGGTGCAAGAATCTCGAGTTGGAACATTAAGCTTTGATGAGATGATCAAAGCGTTTGGGTTTATCTTGAGACTTATGGAGAAGCCTGCGTTTACAAGAAAGTGAGTGGGAGCTCTGTAGCATTTCTCATATTATATGTAGATGACATACTTTTCATGGGAAATGATATAGAACTTTTGGACAGCATAAAGGCCTACTTGAATAAGAGTTTTTCAATGAAGAACCTTGGAGAAGCTGCTTATATATTAGGCATCAAGATCTATAGAGATAGATCGAGACGCCTCATAGGTCTTTCACAAAGCACATACCTTGAAAAGATATTGAAGAAGTTCAAAATGGATCAGTCCAAGAAAGGGTTCTTGCATGTATTACAAGGTGTGAAATTGAGCTCGGCTCAATGTCCGACCATGGCGTAAGATATAGAAGAGATGAGTGTCATCCCCTATGCATCAGCCATAGGTTCTATTATGTATGCCATCTTTGTGTACCAGACCGATGTAAACCTTGCTTTGTAAGTTTGGTAGGAAGGTACCAAAGTAATCCGACAAGGAACACCGGACAGCGGTCAAGAATATCCTGAAGTACGAAAAGGACTAAGGACATGTTTCTCGTTTATGGAGGTGACAAAGAGCTCGTCAGTAAAGGGTTACGTCGACGCTAGCTTCGACACGGTCTGGATGACTCTAAGTCACAAACCGGATACGTGTATATGTTGAATGGTGGAAGCGATGGTAGTGCGGTGCAAGCGAAGCGTCGTGGCGGGATCTACGTGTGAAGCGGAGTACATGGCAGCCTCGGAGGCAGCGCATGAAGCAATTTGGGTGAAGGAGTTCATCACCGACCTAGAGTCATACCCAATGCGTCGGGGCCGATCAAACTCTTACAGTGACAACACTGGAGCTATTGCACTTGCCAAGGAGCCCAGGTTTCACAAGAAGACCAGGCACATCAAGCGTCGTTTCAACTCCATTCGTGAAAATGTTCAAGATGGAGACATAGAAATTTACAAAGTACATACGGATCTGAATGTCGCAGATCCGTTGACTAAACCTCTTCCGCGTGCAAAACATGATCAACACCAGAACTCTATGGGTGTTCGATTCATCACAATGTAACTAGATTATTGACTCTAGTGCAAGTGGGAGACTGTTGGAAATATGCCCTAGAGGCAATAATAAAAGGATTATTATTATATTTCCTTGTTCGTGATAATTGTCTTTCATTCATGCTATAATTGTATTATCCGGAAATCGTAATACACGTGTGAATACATAGACCACAACATGTCCCTAGTGAGCCTCTAGTTGACTAGCTTGTTGATCAATAGAATAGTCAAGGTTTCCTGACTATGGACATTGGATGTCATTGATAATGGGATCGCATCATTAGGAGAATGATGTGATGGACAAGACCCAATCCTAAGCATAGCACAAGATCGTGTAGTTCGTTTTGCTAGAGCTTTTCCAATGTCAAGTATCTTTTCCTTAGACCATGAGATCGTGTAACTCCGGATACCGTAGGAGTGCTTTGGGTGTACCAAAGCGTCACAATGGCGGGTGACTATAAAGGTGCACTACAGGTATCTCCGAAAGTGTCTGCATTGGGTTGACACGGATCAAGACTAGGATTTGTCACTCCGTATTACGGAGAGGTATCACTTGGGCCCACTTTCGGTAGTGCATCATCATAATGAGCTCAAAGTGACCAAGTGTCTCGTCACGGGATCATGCATTACGGTCTGCAGTAAAGTGACTTGCCGTAACGAGATTGAGCGAGGTATTGGGCTACCAAGCGATCGAATCTCGGGCAAGTAACATACCGTCGACAAAGGGAATAGTATCACGGGGTTGCTTGAATCCTCGACATCATGGTTCATCCGATGAGAACATCGAGGAGTATGTAGAGCCAACATGGGTATCCAGATCCCATTTGTTGGTTATTGACCGGAGAGCCGTCTCGGTCATGTCGCATGTCTCCGAACCCGTAGGGTCTACACACTTAAGGTTCGGTGGCCTTAGGGTTGTATGAATATGAGTATGCAGCAAACCGAAAGTTGTTCAGAGTCCCGGATGAGATCCCGGACGTCATGAGGAGTTCCGGAATGGTCCGGAGGTAAAGAATTATATATAGGAAGTGCTGTTTCGGCCATTGGGAAAGTTTCGGGGTCACCCGGTATTGTACCAGGACCACCGGAAGGGTCCCGGGGGTCCACCGGGTGGGGCCACCTATCCCGGAGGGCCCCATGGGCTGAAGTGGGAGGGGAACCAGCCCCTGGTGGGCTGGTGCGCCCCCCCCCCCCCCGGGCCCCCCTCTGCGCCTAGGGTTGGGAACCCTAGGGGAGGCGCCCACTGCCTTGGGGACACTTCACCCCCTTGGCGGCGCTCCCTAGGAGATCCCATCTCCTAGGGCCGGGCGCCTGGGACCCTATATATAGAGGGAGGGAGGGCAGCCGCACCCTTGCACTTGGCGCCTCCCTCCCCTGCTACACCTCTTCCTCCTCCCGGTTGCTTGGTGAAGCCTGCCGAATCTTCTTGCATCCACCACCACGCCGTTGTCTTCTTTGGATCTTCATCAACCTCTCCTTCCCCTTGCTGGATCAAGATGGAGGAGACGTCACGTTGGACCGTCACGTGTGTTGAACGCGGAGGTGCCGTCCGTTCGGCGCTAGGATCTCACAGTGATTTGGATCACGACGAACGACTCCCTCAACCCCGTTCTCTTGAACGCTTCCGCACACGATCTACAAAGGGTATGTAGATGCATCTCTCTCACTCGTTGCTAGATGAACTCATAGATGGATCTTGGTGAACGTAGGAAATTTTTTATTTTTATGCAACATTCTCCAACATCCAACGTATGTATAATTTATGAAGTATTCATGCTATTATATTATCTGTTTTGGATGTTTATGGGCTTTACTAAACACTTTTATATTATTTTTGGGACTAACCTATTAACCAGAGGCCCAACCCATATTGATGTTTTTTTGCCTATTTCAGTGTTTCGAAGAAAAGGAATATCAAACGGAGTCCAAAGGGAATGAAACCTTCAGGAGAGTTATTTTTGGAATGGAAGCAATACAGGAGACTTGGAGTAGACATCGTGGAAGCTTGAGGAAGCCATAAGGCGGGAGGCACGCCCTACCCCTGGCGCGCCCCCACCCTCGTGGGCCTCGTGGCTCCCGACCGACTTCTTTCGCCTATATATATCCATATACCCTAAAAACATCGAGGAACACAATAGATCGGGAGTTCACTGCCCAAGCCTCTATAGCCACCAAAAACAATCGGAACCTGTTTGGCACCTGGAGGGGGGATCCTCACCGTGGCCATCTTCATCATCTGGCGCTCTCCATGACAAGGAGGGAGTAGTTCACCCTCGGGGCTGAGGGTATGTACCAAGAGCTATGTGTTTGATCTCTCTCTCTCTCTCATGTTCTTGATGTGGCACGATCTTGATGTATCGCGAGCTTTGCTATTATAGTTGGATCTTATGATGTTTCTCCACCTCTACTCTCTTGTAATGGATTGAGTTTTGTCGGCGTTCTGGGAACGGGGGTCCCCAGACTTGCCTGCCTGTGGCCTGTGGTGTGGCTCAAGTGGGGGCCCAGCACGGCCCACCTTCATCAGCTCAAGCTCAAGACCCTCGCGAGGGGCCAAGCCTCGCGGGGCGGACGACAGGAACCACCCTCAGGAACAGCCTCATCAGGCAGGCTCGCAAGGAGGTGGAGAGATCAAGGCAGGGTACCTCCCGAGGGTGCCCCGTGACGCAAGCCATGACGATCAAGGCCGAGGCGCCCGACCACAGAAGGTCCTCATTTCCCCTTTGGTGCAAAGGAGGCAAGCACTGAGCCAAGGCATCGTGCAAAGGTTACCGCTTGATTGCAACAAGACCAAGACCAGTGAGCAGCGGGATGGAGGTCATCGTGGAGCCCAAGACGGCGTCGCCGCCTTGAGCCTTTGGCAGAAGACCAACTTTAGTCGGGATAAGTGTACTAGATGTTCCCCTTCAAAATGACCAATTGTTGGCGCCCTTCCATCATTATTTGGGAAGAGGCCCAGGGCCTCCCTCTATAAATAGAGCTAGCCACCACAGAGTAGAGGCATCTGGAAGAAACTCGCAGACCGAGCCCTAGAGAGAGAGAGAGGCGATCGAACTCACCCAAGCAGTTCATCGCACCCGCTCAAGAACAGCCCCTCGCGAAGCTGTTCTCCCTTTGTACTGTTCATCATCAGCCCTTGAGGCAATCCACCACACCACACACTGGAGTAGGGTATTACACCACACCGGTGGCCCGAACCAGTATAAACCTCGTGTCTCTGTGTTGTTCATCGTTCGTAGTTTAGATCCATCGCAATCCATGCATGCATGAGCTGGTAGGGGAAAGATCTCCGCGCGCACCCCAGTGTTTGAACCTCTAGGGTCTGCCGGAACCCAAATCTGACATTTGGCGTGCCAGGTAGGGGTGCGCCAAAATCTTTCTTCCGCTGGTCGTGTTTGATCTTCCATCGTGTCCATGGTCAGCCTTGGCCTTCGCCGCTGCCGGCGTCGGGCTCTTCAGCCGCTTCGAAGTCGCCAGGCGGCTCCCGTCGGTGGACACCCGCGTCATTCCTCGTCGCCTGCCGCCAACGCCGCCACCGGCCCGGCGGGGAACGAGCAGCAGGCTTCGTCCCTGCATCCATCGGTGAGGCGAGAAGGCCGCACCGCCACTCCTTCGCCGCCCTGCTGGTTCTTCATCCAGCGCGCACCGCTACCATGGAGGCTCGAGCCAGCTCATCGCGGCAAACAAACGAGCTCCTGCGCTACCGCCCATCAACGACGCTCACGAGGAGTGGCTCGACTGCGTCGCCGAGCTTCGTCCCGCGCCAGGGGCTCCCCGCGCCGTCCCTCGCTGTCTCGCCCGCACCACACGCGGGAGGCCGAGCCGAGGTTCCCCGCCACCTCCTTCCCAAGAAAGCGCCACAGCTCCAAGGCGCGTGGCCCCGAGCCGAGACCCTCCGCGCCCAGCGCCTTGCGGTCCCGGCGCCCATGGCTCGCCCGAGGAGGCATCGCGAGCAGCCTTGGCCTGCCGAGCGGCTTGCTTCTCCCCATCGGAGGCCGACGCGGCTTGGCTCAGCACCGCTCGGACGAAGGCGGCAGAGCGGGCCCAGCCAGAAGCCAGTTCCAGGCGCCCGGCCACCAGACGAGGATCAGCATTCCGAAGAATTTCCCGCAGTCGGCTCAGTTCGCTAGCAGCCTGGTCCAAGATGGCCGAGGAATCAGAGGAGACTGGAGCCGGCGGGCAGTGTAGAAAGGCAGCGTGATCACGGCTTGGGAAGAAGGAGCCCCTGGGCCTTGGGCGCCCGGCAACAATGTCAAGCCCAAGCACCTCCGGTCAGCGGGACCATGGGGTGACTCATCTCAGAGTGCCCTCTTTGGGCTCATGAGGATGACCCAGCGGGAGGCGCGAGCCTTGCTGCCTCCTTTCCCCGCAGGTGGAGCCGCAGCCCCGGCAGACAAACCTACCTCAAGCAGGGCTGCGGAAGCCCCCTTCGGCCTCTTTGTTGCAGGTGCCGACCTGGCCAAGAGAACACAGACGTCAGGCCCCAGCGGCAGAAGCAAATCAAAGCACGGATCAAACACCTACTGGTCGTCGTCCCCGGACCCAAGCAGCCTCTGACCGAACTTGAAGCCTGAAAGCCTGCGGCTAGGATTAGCCTCGGGAGGACCGAAGCGATGGCGCTGGGAAGGCCGGAGCTGGACTCAGACCGCCCCGGAGTCAGAGCGGGCCCTGGGGGAACCATCCCCGACCTGCCCTTCCTCGGAACCAGGGGAGAATCCTCCCCTCCTCGCCTAGCATCGCCCTCGCCGTCGTCCGGCATGGAGCGAAGGGCGCGGGACCTGCGCCGAGGGGAGGAGTCCCCCGACTCCTCGCCAGGCGCCTCGAAGTCAGAACCTCCTCCTTCCACCTCCTCTTCTTCCTCCTCACTCCCGCTGGAGTTGCTAGAGGAAACGTTCACCGTCGCCAACATCGCCAGATCCTTGGGAGCCCCCGCAGGCACCAGCCCCTCACCATTGAAGGTGGGCATGTTGTTCACCACTTGCTCCCAGTCGCCACGAAGGAACAGGGGGACGGGAGCGCCCTCCGGCATTGCCACACCCCCCCCCCCCCCGACCAAGGAATGGAGATCTGTGGCTAGATCTTCGTCAGTGAGGGCCTCGGAGGTCAGGTGAAGGTCATCGCCTGCCTCCCCAGCCTCCTAGCAGGCGAATGTTCCCAGGCGGAGCCACCCGATGTTCCAGAACTCCCTCGGGGCGTGGCCTGGTCGACCGCCCGCCCCAAGTTGGCTGGCCACGGGTCCGCGTCTATCCTCTTCAGCAACATCTTCATGCGAGAATCGACGAGCTCCACGCGGGACCATGCATCAACGGCCTCGGGCTGCCCCAACGGCAGTGCCAGTCGGGGATGGATGCGCCCGACGTCAACCATGACCCACTTGCTCCTGAAGCCTTCAATCCTCTTCCCGGGCTTGGAGATGGAGTTGGAGCTGGAGTATGCGACGAAGCTCGCGCATGCAGTAATAGAGCCCCAGGAGACCCGGAGGGAAAAGTAATGGCGCAGCAAGGCCACCGAGGGTTTTATCCCAACATGAGCCTCGCAATAGTAGGCGAAGATCGCCAGGAGGAGAACAGAGCTGGGGTGGAGATCACGAGCTTGCAGGTTGTATTGGCGGAGAACTATGAAGAAGAAGTCGTAAAAAGGAGGGACCAGACCGGCGATAATGGCGCTCACGAAGAACGGGTAGAAGGTGCTTCCCTGACCTTCAGGCTGATCTGAGCCGGCCTTGAGCACAGTCGCTCCCTTGTTGCCCTGCGCCACCGTCCTCCGGCGCACAAGGGCGAGATTCTTCGCCGACACAGTCGGAGGATCCAGAGCCGGGAGGTACCAGGCCTCAGTCGGGGTCTTGCGAGGTGCCATGGCTGCAGGATGGGAAGGATTGAAGCAGATCTGGAGGATTTCAGAAGCGAGGAGGAGAAGGGCGAGAAAGGGGTCCGAGCAAGACGAGCGAGAACAAGCACCAAGTCTGGCCCGGGCCTCCTTTTTGTCGAAGGCGATTCCGAGGCGTCGTGGGAGGCGGAGGCGCCCACGACCAATCAATTGCCACGGCCCAAGGCCGCCCAGGCTGTTGGGGCCCATGGCGCTCGCACTTGCCCCTTCGCTTCTCTGCTAAGCCAAGTCCGGCACGCCTTGGGCCCGGGGCTCTGTCGGTGTTCGGGAACGGGGTCCCAGACTTGCACTGCGTCTGCGGTGTGGCTCAAGTGGGGCCCAGACGGCCCAGCTTCATCGGCTCAAGCTCAAGACCCTCGCGAGGGGCCAAGCCTCGTGGGGGCGGATGGCGAGAACCACCCTCGGGAATAGCCTCGTCAGGCGGGGCTCGCGAGGCGGAGAGATCAAGGCGAGGTACCTCCGAGGGTGCCCGTGGCGCAAGCCATGACGATCAAGGCTGGAGGCGCCAGCCCGTGCAGGTCCTCATTTCCCCTTTGGTGCAAAGGAGGCAAGCACTGAGCCAAGGCATCGAGCAAAGGTTACCGCTTGATTGCAACAAGACCAAGACCAGCAGAACGGCAGGATGGAGGTCATCGTGGAGCCCAGGCGGTGTCACCGCCAGAGTCTTTGGCGGTAGAAGACCAACTTTAGTCGGGATAAGTGTACTAGATGTTCCCCTTCAAAATGGCCAATTGTTGGCGCCCTTCCCGCTCATTATTTGGGAAGAGGCCCAGGGCCTCCCTCTATAAATAGAGCTAGCCACCACAGAGTAGAGGCATCTGGAAGAAACTCGCAGACAGAGCCCTAGAGAGAGAGAGAGAGGCGATCGAACTCACCCAAGCAGTTCATCGCACCCGCTCAAGAACAGCCCCTCGCGAAGCTGTTCTCCCTTTGTACTGTTCATCATCAGCCCTTGAGGCAATCCACCACACCACACACTGGAGTAGGGTATTACACCACACCGGTGGCCCGAACCAGTATAAACCTCGTGTCTCTGTGTTGTTCATCGTTCATAGTTTAGATCCCTCGCAATCCATGCACGCATGAGCTGGTAGGGGAAAGATCTCCGCGCGCACCCCAGTGTTCGAACCTCTAGGTTCTGCCGGAACCCGAAATCTGACAAGTTTTCCCTTTGAAGTTATTTTATCGGATTGAGTCTTTAAGGATTTGAGAACACCTGATGTATGTCCTACATGTGCTTATCTGTGGTGACAATGGGATATTCACGTGATCTACTTGATGTATGTTTTGGTGATCAACTTGCGGGTTTCGTAACATTGTGAACTTATGCATAGGGGTTGGCACACATTTTCGTCTTGACTCTCCGGTAGAAACTTTGGGGCACTCTTTGAAGTTCTTTGTGTTGGTTGAATAGATGAATCTGAGATTGTGTGATGCATATAGTATAATCATACCCATGGATACTTGAGGTGACATTGGAGTATCTAGGCGACATTAGGGTTTTGGTTGATATGTGTCTTAAGGTGTTATTCTAGTACGAACTCTTGAATAGATCGATTTGAAAGAATAACTTTGAGGTGGTTTCGTACCCTACAATAATCTCTTTGTTTCTTCTCCGCTATTAGTGACTTTGGAGTGACTCTTTGTTGCATGTTAAGGGATAGTTATATGATCCAACTATGTTATTATTGTTGAGAGAACTTGCACTAGTGAAAGTATGAACCCTAGGCCTTATTTCCTAGCATTCCAATACCGTTTGTGCTCACTTTTATCATTAGTTACCTTACTGTTTTTATATTTTCAGATTACAAAAACCTATATGTACCATCCATATTGCACTTGTATCACCATCTCTTCAAGAACTAGTGCACCTATACAATTTACCATTGTATTGGGTGTGTTGGGGACACAAGAGACTCTATGTTATTTGGTTGCGGGGTTTTGAGGGAGACCTTCTTCATCCTACACCTCCCACGGATTGATAAACCTTAGGTCATCCACTTGAGGGAAATTTGCTCTTGTCCTACAAACCTCTGCACATGGAGGCCCAACAACGTCTACAAGAAGAAGGTTGCGTAGTAGACATCAAGCTCTTTTCTGGCGCCGTTGCCGGGGAGGTGAGTGCTTGAAGGTAAATCTTTAGATCTTGCAATCGAATCTTTTTGTTTCTTGTTTTATCACTAGTTTAGTCTATAAAAGAAAACTAAAAATGGAATTAAGGTTTCCTCATATGCTTCATCTTTTTAATGTCTTTCGTGAAAATGATGGGAAGGAAAATTGTGCTCAATTGCTAGAAGAAGAATGCATTAGAATGTTTGGCACTAAATTCTGAATGATGAGCATAATTGCAATGTTGTTAGTATGCACTCTTTGAATATCCATAGTACTAATGATGATTGCACTAGTCATGATGAAAATATCTCTTATAAGCATGTCGATTTTTGTGGAGTGCATAGAGTTTGCAAGTACACACCAAATAGGGAAGATAGATTTTGCAAGAGGCATAAGTATTTCCAAGAAGCTACTAGGCATAAGGTTAAAACAGTAGGCATCCCATGCCCCTGCTGTCCCCCAGGGTGCTACTCTCAGGGAAAAATATGGACATGTTGACAGCAAAAGAGACGATCGAGCTTCAGTTCAAACTTACACTATTTAAGTTCAGACTACTACGCATGGTTCACAGTACTACGCATGGTTCATACTAGACAGACGAACTAGAGGGCCCGAGTGATGTCGCCGACGCAGCTGTGCCTCGTGCACCGGACGGTGCACATGTTGGAGCTGTTGGCGTTGTAGATCTGCACCTTGAGCCCCAGGCCGGAGAGCTTGAAGACGATAAGGTTGCCGGGGACGATCATGTGCCGGCCGCAGAAGTACTCCCAGCCACGCCCCAACACTATGTGCCCCTTGAACATCTGCAGCTGGACCCAAAACTCACACCACTTGTTGGCAGAGAGGCTGGCGGCATGAGGCCGCTAACCAGCCATTGCTTCATCACCGACCTGAACCGCCGCGGGATGATGATCATGGCGATGTCCTCCTGGTTAGCGATCTGCACGTAGAACCTCATAGGTTCCCATGCACCCTCTTCATGCCCCGTCCTCATTGAAAGGATCGATATAGTTGACTAGAGGGGGGTGAATAGGCAACTAACAATTTTTAGCTTTTCTTTACCGATTTAAACTTTGCATCAAAGTAGGTTGTCTAGATATGCAACTAGATCAGCAACCAATATGATGCAAAAACAACAAGCACACAAGCAAGCAAGAGATGCAACTCAATATAAGCTTGCACAAGTAAAGGAACAAGATAACCAAGAGTGGAGCCGGTGAAGACGAGGATGTGTTACTGAAGTTCCTTCCTTTTGAAGGGAAGTACGTCTCCGTTGGAGTGGTGTGGAGGCACAATGCTCCCCAAGAAGCCACTAGAGCCACCATATTCTCCTCACGCCCTCACACAATGCGAGATGCCGTGAATCCACTATTGGTGCCCTTGGAGGCGGCGACCGGACCTTTACAAACAAGGTTGGGGCTCTCTCCACAACTGAATTGGAGGCTCCCAACGAAACCACGGACCTTCACCACAATGGAATGTGGCTCCAAGGTTACCTCAACCGTATAGGGTGCTCAAACACCCAAGAGTAACAAAATCTACACAAGAAAGTATGGGGGAAGCAAATATCCTTTGGTGGAAGTGTAGATCTAGGTCTCCTCCTTCAATCCCTAGCAAATCAACAAGTTTGAGTGGCTAGAGAGAGAGATCGGGCAAGAAAGCTTGAGTGGCATTAATGGTGGAGTGAGAGAGGCAAGAGGTAAATGTGGTAGGTGGAAGAACCACCCTTATATAGAAAACCCTAAAATCCAACCGTTACTGCAAAAACAGCACTGCAGCGGTACAACCGCTCCTTGTCCCGGTACAACCGGGACTCACGGTTTACCTGCAGAACCCTACCAAGCGGTACAACCAAGCGGACTGGCGGCAGTACCGGTTGTGGAGAACAACCGGAACAACCGCCCAGCTACCGCTCAACCACTGCTTTGAAACAGTAGGGTGTCACCCCTGTGTGCGGTGATCGAGCGGTATAGCACCGGTGCAACCGCCTGTCCCTGGACACTTGGGTGGCTAAGTCCCAAGAGGTAGAACCGCTTAGGGCACCGGTAGTACCAGTGTACGGGGCACAACCGGACAAACCGGGCCACCACCGCCCAAGTACTGCATCAAAACATAAACCGGACTGGTTGTTGAGCGGTACTTGGCCGGTACAACCGCCAGAGACACACCACAGTCAATTTCAAGCATGGTGGCGGTACAACTGCCCGGGAGCAGCGGTACAACCACTTGGTAATGACTGGGCTGTTCAACCCCAGGGTATCACCCCTGGGGTGGTGGTTGGGTAAGTGCCAAGAGACAATGTACAACCGCTTCGCCTGGCCAGTACAACCGCTGGGAGAACACAACAAGCAGTTGAAAATGAAAGGGAGCTCTCTCTCACAGAAAACAAGGAAGGCAAAGGAGGGTGTGGCAGAAGTGTACGTGCAAATATTCCCCCAACTCCTTCCAATGTGAATTCCCTCTTAATAGTACGGGTTCCCTACGACCAAGGAGATAAACACGTAGAAAAACACCGTCTTCGTTCTTTTCCTTCCAGAGAGAATAGCAAACTGATGTAATCCTAATCACCGAGAACCTGAAGCACTTAGCACAAGATTAGACCGACAAAGGATTGTCATCATCATCCAAAACACAAAGTAGGGAAATGCCCTTACACTCGGCCTCCTCTAGCACCCAACAGTATCCGCATGAACTCCACCCTGCCAGGGAGCACCATCCTCTGCAGCCACCGGTTCATGGGGATGAGGTCCTCTGCCCCACTACTGCAGGATGCTGCTAACGCGACACTACGATCAGAGACCCTTCGACGAAACTGTGTGCGATGCAATAATCACAAATGATGGTGTAAAAACCCCATCAAAAAAGGTGCAAAACATTTGTGATGACGGATGCATCAAACACGGTTCAGATTTTAGTTGTTTGTGCGATGCAGGGCATACGTTCAGTTCAAATAACTGTCTGCGATGAGGAGGAACGACAGAAACGGGCGGCCTGATGAAGGTGTGTGCGATATACATCATACGGTTCACTCGGATGAACTATTTGTGATTAGGCAACACAAACGAAACGGTCAGCCAGATCAAGGTGTGTGCGATATACGTCATGCGGTTCACTCGGATGAACTGTTCGCGTTGAGACAAAAGAACAGAAACGGTTCAATATAACAAGATGTGTGTGATACGCGGCAAACAGGTCTGGAATCCAGAAATGTGTGCGAAGACCGATAATAACACATACGATTGCTGCTAATAAGACGTGTGTGTTGTGCGATGGGATTGCATACAGAACAACGACATACACACACACACACACTTATAAGGACATGGTTGCATAACCAAATTAAACATCCAATTACATAGGTGGCTACTACAACCATGGGATTTACACACACCAAAGTAAACTATTACATGCATAATTACATAGGTGGCTACTACACATGACATTTCCACACACCAAAGTAAACTATATATTGCATGCATGATTAACAAGGATAGACGATCATCTAATCATCATCTACTTCTTGTAACGCTTGCTCTGTTTGTGGCTCGATCCTGCCTCGTCGATTTGGTAATGAGGCACTTCCTCATGTCAACGATCCGCCTGTGCATCTCGTAGCATGTGTACACGCTCTTGGCTGCGAACCTGAGGTGAGGTTCATCCGATTACGCATCCGGGCGTGTGCCGGAATCTGAGCGTGTTCTTGGCATCCTGCTTCATCTTTTCGTAGTATGGGTCGATGATGGCCGAGGCGAGTTCAACCAGGGAGTCCTTCTTCGTGTTGCCACAGACATTGTACTGCTCATGGATTTCGACAAGGTTCTTGCAGGCCAAGCCCGTAACCCTGAGCGCTTTTACATCGTCGGTGGTTTCCACCGTAGCAAACTTGTAGTCATTGTTGTTGACAAACCTGGCGAAATGGTTGGAAGGCTCTGTGGCCATGCAGTAGTGGTAGATGAGGACATGATGGCGCACACACAACTGGGCGACGACAACCTTCTGATCTATGTTGGGACGACCGATGGTGTACTGGAGGTTGATGCCGACCACCTTGTACTCGTCTCGAGCAAGCAACTGCTCAATAGTGTTGATGTAGTCATCCACCACGGCCGGGTCGATGGTGTACACCACCGAGAGATACGTCTCCCTCACGTGGGTATCCACTTTATGCTCGCCGAACTCCATTGGAGCGCCGCTAGACACCCCCTCTCCTATGTGTCGTCGTGGGTGTGCTTGTTGTGTTGTGGGGTGCGATCGAAAGGTTAGGATACTAAGGTTATAATGGCCACGGGAATTAATGGGGGAGCCGGATGGCCTGGAATATCGGCACGCCCTGATGGAAGTTCTAATTTGTAGTGCGTAACTCCATCGTGCCGCACCTAACTACATCGTGTGGCGACGCGCGTGGTGCAACCGCATGCATATGGGGCCCCCGACATGATCGTGCGCAGGCCCAACCGCAGGCAGAGCACGCGTGGAGGGACGCGAGCAGAGCGCTCCGCGATCCCCTCAACGGCGAGCAACCATATATATGTTGGGTAACGTAGTAATTTCAAAAGTTTCCCTATGCACACGCAAGATCATGGTGATGCATAGCAACGAGAGGGGAGAGTGTGTCCACGTACCCTCGTAGACCGAAAATAGAAGCGTTAGCACAACGCGGTTGATGTAGTCGTACGTCTTCACGATCCGACTGATCAAGTACCGAACGCACGGCACCTCCGAGTTCAGCACACGTTCAGCCCGATGACGTCCCTCGAACTCCGATCTAGCCGAGTGTTGAGGGAGAGTTTCGTCAGCACGACAGCGTGGTGACGGTGATGATGTTCTACCGACGCAGGGCTTCGCCTAAGCACCGCTACAGTATTATCGAGGTGGACTATGGTGGAGGGGAGCACCGCACACGGCTAAAAGCTCAAACGATCAATTGTTGTGTCTCCAAGGGGTGCACCCCTCCCCGTATATAAAGGAGTGGAGGAGGGGGAGGGCCGGCCCTCTCTATGGCGTGCCCTAGGAGGAGTCCTACTCCCACCGGGAGTAGGATTACCCCCCTTCCAAGTAGTAGGAGTAGGAGTCAAGGACAGGGGAGAGAGAAGAGAAGGAAGGAGGGTCCGCAGCCCCTCCCCCTAGTCCAATTCGGATTAGGCCTTGTGGGGCGCAGCCTCTCCTCTCTCTTTCCCCTAAAGCCCAATAAGGCCCACATACTCCCCGGCGAATTCCCGTAACTCTCCGGTACTCGAAAAATACCCGAATCACTGGAACCTTTCCGATGTCCGAATATAGTCGTCAATTTATCGATCTTTACGTCTCGACCATTTCGAGACTCCTCGTCATGTCCCCGATCACATCCGGGACTCCGAACTACCTTCGGTACATCAAAACACATAAACTCATAATATAACTGTCATCGAACTTTAAGCGTGCGGACCCTATGGGTTCGAGAACAATGTAGACATGACCGAGACACGTCTCCGGTCAATAACCAATAGCGGAGCCTGGATGCTCATATTGGATCCCACATATTCTATGAAGATCTATATCGGTCTGACCGCATAACAACATACGTTGTTCCCTTTGTCATCGGCATGTTACTTGCCCGAGATTCGATCGTCGGTATCTCAATACCTAGTTCAATCTCGTTACCGGCAAGTCTCTTTACTCGTTCCGTAATACATCATCCCGCAACTAACTCATTAGTTACAATGCTTGCAAGGCTTATAGTGATGTGCATTACCGAATGGGCCCAGAGATACCTCTCCGATAATCAGAGTGACAAATCCTAATCTCGAAATACGCCAACCCAACAAGTACCTTTGGAGACACCTATAGAGCACGTTTATAATCACCCAGTTATGTTGTGATGTTTGGTAGCACACAAAGTGTTCCTCCGGTAAACGGGAGTTGCATAATCTCATAGTCATAGGAACATGTATAAGTCATGAAGAAAGCAATAGCAGAATACTAAACAATCAAGTGCTAAGCTAACGGAATGGGTCAAGTCAATCACATCATTTTCCTAATGATGTGATCCCGTTAATCAAATGACAACTCATGTCAATGGCTAGGAAACATAACCATCTTTGATCAACAAGCTAGTCAAGTAGAGGCATACTAGTGACACTCTGTTTGTCTATGTATTCACACAAATATTATGTTTCCGGTTTAATACAATTCTAGCATGAATAATAAACATTTATCATGATATAAGGAAATAAATAATAACTTTATTATTGCCTCTAGGGCATATTTCCTTCAGTCTCCCACTTGCACTAGAGTCAATAATCTAGTTCACATCACCATGTGATTTAATACCAATAGTTCACATCACCATCTGATTAACACTCATAGTTCACATCGTCATGTGACCAACACCCAAAGGGTTTACTAGAGTCAATAATCTAGTTCACATCGCTATGTGATTAACACCCAAAGAGTACTAAGGTGTGATCATGTTTTGCTTGTGAGAGAAGTTTAGTCAACGGGTCCGCCACATTCGGATCCGTATGTATTTTGCAAATTTCTATGTCAACAATGCTCTGCGGAGCTACTCTAGCTAATTGCTCCCACTTTCAATATGTATCCAGATTGAGACTTACAGTCATCTGGATCGATGTCAAAATTTGCATCGGCGTAACCCTTTACGGCGAACCTTTTGTCACCTCCATAATCAAGAAACATATCCTCATTCCACTAAGGATAATTTTGACCGCTGTCGATTGATCTACTCCTAGATCACTATTGTACTCCCTTGCCAAAATCAGTGTAGGGTATACAATAGATCTGGTACACAGCATGGCATACTTTATAGAACCTATGGCCAGGGCATAGGGAATGACTTTCATTCTCTTTCTATCCTCTGCCATGGTCAGGCTTTGAGTCTGACTCAATTTCACACCTTGTAATACAGGCAAGAACTCTTTCTTTGACTGTTCCATTTTGAACTACTTCAAAATCTTGTCAAGGTATGTACTCATTGAAAAAATTATCAAGCGTCTTGATCTATCTCTATAGATCTTGATGCTAAATATGTAAGCAGCTTCACCGAGGTCTTTCTTTGAAAAACTTCTTTCAAACACTCCTTCATGCTTTGCAGAATAATTCTACATTATTTACGATCAACAATATGTCATTCACATATACTTATCGTAATCTTTGTAGTGCTCCGCTCACTTTCTTGTAAATACAGGCTTCACCGTAAGTCTGTATAAAACTATATGCTTTGATCAACTCATCAAAGCGTATATTCCAACTCCGAGATGCTTGCACCAGTCCATAGATGGATCTTTGGAGCTTGCATATTTTGTTAGCACCTTTAGGATTGACAAAACCTTCTGGTTGCATTATATACAACTCTTCTTAAATAAATCCATTAAGGAACGTAGTTTTGTTTATCCATTTGCCAGATTTCATAAAATGCGGCAATTGCCAACATGATTCGGATAGACTTAAGCATAGATACGAGTGACAAACTCTCATCATAGTCAACACCTTGAACTTTTCCGACAAGTCTCTCTTTGTAGATAGTAACACTACTATCAGCGTTCGTCTTCCTCTTGAAGATCCATTTAATCTCAATGGCTCGCCGATCATTGGGCAAGTCAATCAAAGTCCATACTTTGTTCTCATACATGGATCCCATCTCAGATTTCATGGCCTCGAGCCATTTCGCGGAATCTGGGCTCATCATCGCTTCCTCATAGTTCGTAGGTTCGTCATGGTCAAGTAACATGACCTCCAGAACAGGATTACAGTACCACTCTGGTGCGGATCTTACTCTGGTTGACCTACGAGGTTCGATAGTAACTTGATATGAATTTTCATGATCATCATCATTAGCTTCCTCACTAATTGGTGTGATGAACTACTTTCCAATAAGGGAGCAGGTACAGTTACCTCATCAAGTTCTACTTTCCTCCCACTCACTTCTTTCGAGAGAAGCTCCTTCTCTAGAAAGGATCTATTCTCAGCAACAATTTTGCCTTCGGATCTGTGATAGAAGGTGTACCCAACAATTTCGTTTGGGTATCCTATGAAGATGCACTTCTCCGATTTGGGTTCGAGCTTATCATTTTGAAACTTTTTCACATAAGCATCGCCGCCCCAAACTTTAAGAAACGACAGCTTAGGTTTCTTGCTAAACCACAGTTCATACGATGTCGTCTCAACGGATTTATATGGTTCCCTACTTAACGTGAATGCAGCTGTCTCTAATGCATAACCCCAAAACGATAGTGGTAAATCGGTAAGAGACATCATAGATTGCACTATATCCAAAAAAGTACGGTTATGACGTCGGACACACCATTATGCTGTGGTGTTCCAGGTGGCACGAATTTGTGAAACTTATCCACATTGTTTTAATTGAAGACCAAACTCGTAACTCAAATATTCGTCTCCGCGATCAGATCGTAGAAACCTTATTTTCTTGTCACGATGATTTTCCACTTCACTCTGAAATTCTTTGAATTGTTCAAATGTTTCAGACTTATGTTTCATCAAGTAGATATACCCATATCTACTCAAATCATCTGTGAAGGTCAAAAAATAACGATACCCGCCGCGAGCCTCAACACTCATCAGATCGCATACATCAGTATGTATTATTTCCAATAAGACAGCTCCATTGTTCCAGAGAACGGAGTTGTAGTCATCTTGCCCATAAGGCATGGTTCGCAAGCATCAAGTGATTCATAATCAAGTGATTCCAAAATCCCATCAGCATGGAGTTTCTTCATGTGCTTTACACCAATATGACCTAAACGACAGTGCCACAAACAAGTTGCACTATCATTATTAACTTTGCATCTTTTGGCTTCAATATTATGAATATGTGTATCACTACGATCGAGATCCAACAAACCATTTTCGTTGGTGTGTATGACCATAGAAGGCTTTATTCATGTAAACAGAACAACAATTGTTCTCTAACTTAAATGAATAATCGTATTGCAATAAACATGATCAAATCATATTCATGCTCAACGCATAAACACCAAATAACACTTATTTAGGTTCAACACTAATCCCGAAGTATAGGGAGTCTGCGATGATGATCATATCAATCTTGGAACCACTTCCAACACACATCATCACTTCACCCTTAACTAGTCTCTCATTTATTCTGCAACTCCCGTTTTGAGTTATTAATCATAGCAACTGAACTAGTATCAAATACTTAGGGGTTGCTATAAACACTAGTAAAGTACACATCAATAACATGTATATCAAATATACCTTTGTTCACTTTGCCATCCTTCTTATCCGCCAAATACTTGGGGTAGTTCCGCTTCTAGTGACCAGTTCCTTTGCAGTAGAAGCACTCGAAGATCGAGATTAGGTCCGGACTTGGGCTTCTTCACTTGAGCAAAGCAACTCGCTTGTCGTTCTTCTTGAAGTTCCCCTTCTTCCCTTTGCCCTTTTCTTGAAACTAGTGGTCTTGTCAACCATCAACACTTGATGTTTTTCTTGATTTCTACCTTCGTTGATTTCAGCATAACGAAGAGCTTGGGAATTGTTTATGTTATCCCTTGCATATTATAGTTCATCACGAAGTTCTACTAACTTGGTGATGGTGACTAGATAATTCTGTCAATCACTATCTTATCTGGAAGATTAACTCCCACTTGATTCAAGCGATTGTAGTACCCGGACAATCTAAGCACATGCTCACTGCTTGAGCTATTCTCCTCCATCTTTTAGCTGTAGAACTTGTTGGAGACTTCATATCTCTCAACTCGGGTATTTGCTTGAAATATTAACTTCAACTCCTGGAACATCTCATATGGTCCATGACGTCCAAAACATTTTTGAAGTCCCGGTTCTAAGCCGTAAAGCATGGTGCACTAAACTATCAAGTAGTTATCATACAGAGCTTTTGTCAAACGTTCATAACGTCTGCATCTGCTCCTGCAATAGGTCTGTCACCTAGTGGTGCATCAAGGACATAATTCTTCTGTGCAGCAATGAGGAAAATCCTCAGATCACGGATCCAATCCGCATCATTGCTACCAACATCTTTCAACTCAGTTTTCTCTAGGAACATATCAAAATAAAACAGGGGAGCTAAACGCGAGCTATTGATCTACAACATAGATATGCTAATACTACCAGGACTAAGTTCATGATAAATTAAAGTTCAGTTAATCATATTACTTAAGAACTCCCACTTAGATAGACATCCCTCTAATCCTCTAAGTGATCACGTGATCCATATCAACTAAACCATGTCCGATCATCACGTGAGATGGATTAGTTTCAACGGTGAACATCACTATGTTGATCATATCTACTATATGATTCACACTCGACCTTTCGGTCTCCGTGTTCCGAGGCCATATCTGTTATATGCTAGGCTCGGCAAGTTTAACCTGAGTATTCCGCGTGTGCAAATGTTTTGCACCCATTGTATTTGAATGTAGAGCCTATCACACCCGATCATCACGTGGTGTCTCAGCACGAAGAACTTTCGCAACGGTGCATACTCACAGAGAACACTTATACTTTGATAATTTAGTGAGAGATCATCTTATAATGCTACCGTCAATCAATGCAAGATAAGATGCATAAAAGATAAACATCACATGCAATCAAAATATGTGACATGATATGGCCATCATCATCTTGTGCCTTTGATCACCATCTCCAAAGCATCGTCATGACTTCCATCGTCACCGGCATGACACCATGATCTTCATCATCTTGATCAATATCAATGTGTCGTCACATGGTCGTCTCACCAACTATTGCTCTTGCAACTATTGCTATCGCATAGCGATAAAGTAAAGCAATTATTTGGCGCTTGCAACTTATGCAATAAAGAGACAACCATAAGGCTTCTGCCAGTTGTCGATAACTTCAACAAAACATGATCATCTTATACAACAACTTATATCTCATCACATCTTGACCATATCACATCACAACATGCCCTGCAAAAACAAGTAAGACGTCCTCTACTTTGTTGTCGCAAGTTTTACGTGGCTGCTACGGGCTTAGCAAGAACTGTTCTTACCTACGCATCAAAACCACAACGATAGTTTGTCAAGTTGGTGCTGTTTTAACCTTCGCAAGGACCGGGCGTAGCCACACCCGTTCAACTAAAGTTGGAGAAACCGACACCCGCCACCGTGTGCAAAGCACGCGTCGGTAGAACCGGTCTCGCGTAAGCGTCTGGCGTAATGTCGGTCCGGGCCGCTTCATCCAACAATACCGCCTAACCAAAGTATGACATGCTGGTAAGCAGTATGACTTATATCGCCCACAACTCACTTGTGTTCTACTCGTGCATATGACATCTATGCATAAAAACAGGCTCGGATGCCATTGTTGGGTAACGTAGTAATTTTAGAAATTTCCCTACGCACACGCAAAATCATGGTGATGCATAGCAACAAGAGGGAAGAGTGTGTCCACGCATCTCGTGAGACCGGAAGCGGAAGCGTTAACTGCTTAGCGGTTGATGTAGTCGTCGTCTTCACGATCCGACCGATCAAGTACCGAGCGCACGGCACCTCCGAAGTTCAGCACACGTTCAGCCCGATGACGCGTCTCGAACTCCGATCCAGCCGAGTGTTGAGGGAGAGTTTCGTAAGCACGACGTGGTGGTGACGATGATGATGTTCTACCAACGCAGGCTTCGCCTAAGCACCGCCACAAGATATCGAGGTGGACTATGGTGGAGGGGGCACCACACATGGCTAAAAGATCAAACGATCAATTGTTGTGTCTCCAAGGGGTGCCCCCCTCCCCGTATATAAAGGAGTGGAGGAGGGGGAGGGCCGGCCCTCTCTATGGCGCGCCCTAGGAGGAGTCCTACTCCCACCGGGAGTAGGATTCCCCCCTTCCAAGTAGTAGGAGTAGGAGTCAAGGAAAGGGGAGAGAGAGAGAAGGAAGGAGGCAGCCTCCCCCTAGTCCAATTCGGACTAGGCCTTGGGGGCGCGCAGCCTCTCCTCTCTCTTTCCCCTAAAGCCCAATAAGGCCCATATACTCCCCGGCGAATTCCCGTAACTCTCCGGTACTCCGAAAAATACACGAATCACTCGGAACCTTTACGATGTTCATCCAATATATCGATCTTTACGTCTCGACCATTTCGAGACTCCTCGTCATGTCCCCGATCTCATCTGGGACTCGGAACTACCTTCGGTACATCAAAACACATAAACTCATAATATAACTGTCATCGAACTTTAAGCGTGCGGACCCTACGGGTTCGAGAACAATGTAGACATGACCGAGACACGTTTCCGGTCAATAACCAATAGCGGAACCTGGATACTCATATTGGCTTCCACATATTCTATGAAGATCTTTATCGGTCTGACCGCATAACAACATACGTTGTTCCCTTTGTCATCGGTATGTTACTTGCCCGAGATTCGATCGTCGGTATCTCAATACCTAGTTCAATCTCGTTACCGGCAAGTCTCTTTACTTGTTCCGTAATACATCATCCCTCAACTAACTCATTAGTTGCAATGCTTGCAAGGCTTAAGTGATGTGCATTACCGAGAGGGCCCAGAGACACCTCTCCGACAATCGGAGTGACAAATCCTAATCTCGAAATACGCCAACACAACATGTACCTTTGGAGACACCTGTAGAGCTCCTTTATAATCACCCAGTTACGTTGTGACATTTGGTAGCACACAAAGTGTTCCTCCGGTAAACGGGAGTTGCATAATCTCATAGTCATAGGAACATGTATAAGTCATGAAGAAAGCAATAGCAACATACTAAACAATCGGGTGCTAAGCTAACGGAATGGGTCATGTCAATCACATCATTCTCCTAATGATGTGATCCCGTTAATCAAATGACAACTCATGTCTACGGTCAGGAAACATAACCATCTTTGATTAACGAGCTAGTCAAGTAGAGGCATACTAGTGACACTTTGTTTGTCTATGTATTCACACATGTATTATGTTTCCGGTTAATACAATTCTAGCATGAATAATAAACATTTATCATGATATAAGGAAATAAATAATAACTTTATTATTGCCTCTAGGGCATATTTCCTTCAATATATGCATATAGCAGTTGAGCACGCAAGAAAAAGTTGTCCACAAGCCGAGCGCGTCGACGGACGCGAGCAGAGCGCGCCGCAGCGCCTTACGGCGAGCAGAGCTCGCCGAGGGATGCGAGCAGAGGCCGGCACAGTGATACGTGGCAAATAAGACGAACTGTGTGAGCGATATCAGAGACATCAAGCATGAATCAGATTAGAGTTGAGTGTGCGATACGTGGCATATAGTTGATCCATCCGAGCTGTTTGTGATGGAATAAGTCGTGTGTGTTGTGGGCAAACGCTTGCTGGTATATAACCTTAAATTTAACCAACAAAATGTTAATGCATGTTACAAAAATTATATAACTGAAAACTATGTTCAAATACGAATCCAACGATATAATCTTTGGCAACATGCATTCATAATTTATTAGTTAAATCCAACTTATAAACCGGGACGGGGGTATAGTAGGTAACTAAATCGCAAATGTTTTTTTATTAATCGTACGTGTACTTGTCCTTTCGTCCTCTTCTCGCACGTCTTGTCACCCCGCTACCGCAGACGGATTCGAGCGCAAGCTTGAGCAGCGCGTGATACGTCCATTTTGCATCATGCTTTTATATCGATATTTATTGCAGTATGGGCTGTTATCACACGTTATGTCACAATACTTATGCCTATTCTCTCTTATTTTACAAGGTTTACATAAGGAGGGAGAATGCCGATACCGGAATTCTGGAAAAGGAGCAAATATTAAAGACCTATTTTGCACAACTCCAAAAGTCCCAAACTCCACGAAAGTCATTTTGGAAATAATAAAAATATTGAGCGGAAGAAGCACACCAGAGGGGACCCACAGCCCACGAGGGTGGGGCGCGCCTACCCCTGTATGCACCCCCGCCTCGTGGCCCCTGATGGCTCTCCGATGGCCATCTTCTGCTATATGAGGTCTTTCACAAAGAAAAATCGAAGCAACCTTTCGAATGAGACTCACGTCACGAGGCGGAACCATGGCGGAACCAATCTAGGGCTCCTGCAGAGCTTTTCTGCCGGGGACACTTCCCTCGTGGAGGGGGAATCATCGCCATCGTCATCACCAACGCTCCTCTCATCGGGAGAGGGCAATCTCCATCAACATCTTCACCAGCACCATCTCCTCTCAAAACCCTAGTTCATCTCTTGTATCCAATTCTTGTCTCCAAGTCCGGGATTGGTACTAGTAGCTAGGTTGCTAGTAGTGTTGATTACTCCTTGTAGTTGATGCTAGTTGGTTTATTTGGTGGAAGATCATATGTTCAGATCCTTTATGCATATTAATACCCCTCTGATTATGAACACGAATATGCTTTGTGAGTAGTTACGTTTGTTCCTGAGGACATGGGAGAAGTCTTGCTATTACTAGTCATGTGAATTTGGTATTCGTTTGATATTTTGATGAGATGTATGTTGTCTAGCCTCTAGTGGTGTTATGTGAACGTCGACTACATAACACTTCACCATTATTTGGGCCTAGAGGAAGGCATTGGGAAGCAATAAGTAGATGATGGGTTGCTAGGGTGACAGAAGCTTAAACCCTAGTTTATGCGTTACTTCATAAGGGGCTGATTTGGATCCACATGTTTCATGCTATGGTTAGGTTTACCTTAATACTTTTGTTGTAGTTGCGGATGCTTGCAATATAGGTTAATCATAAGTGGGATGCTTGTTCAAGTAAGAACAGCACCCAAGCACCGGTCCACCCACATATCAAATTATCAAAGTACTGAAGGCGAATCATATGAACGTGATGAAAACTAGCTTGACGATATTCCCATGTGTCCTCGGGGGCGCTTTTCCTTATATAAGAGTTTGTTCAGGCTTGTCCTTTGCTACAAAAAGGATTGGGCCACCTTGCTGCACTTTATTTACTTTTGTTACTTGTTGCTCGATACAAATTATCTTATCACCAAACTATCTGTTACCACTTATTTCAGTACTTGCAGAGAATACCTTGATGAAAACCGCTTATCATTTCCTTCTGCTCCTCGTTGGGTTCGACACTCTTACTTATCGAAAAGACTACGATAGATCCTCTATACTTGTGGGTCATCAAGACTCTTTTCCGCGCCGTTCTTTGGGAGTGAAGCGCCTTTGGTAGGTGGAATTTGGTAAGGAAAAATTTATATAGTGTGCTGAAATTCACCGTCACTTGTTACTATGGAAAGTAATCCTCTGAGGGGCTTGTTCGGGGTATCTTCACCTGACCAAGAGAGCAAAGAATTTCTCCTCAACCCATCGAACCTACTGAAAATGAAAATGTTCCTTTGAAGTTCCTTCGGTATGTTAGAAAAACTGCTAGATAATCCTTTTGTAGGAGATGGAACAAAGCATCCCGATGAGCACCTAATATATGTGGATGAAGTTTGTGGATTATTTAAGCTTGCGGTGTATACCCGATGATGTTGTTAAGAAGAAGGTCTTCCCTTTATCTTTGAAGGGAGATGCATCGACATGGTATAGGCTATGTGATGACACGGGATCATGGAACTATAAACGAATGAAATTGGAATTTCATCAGAAGTGTTATCCTATGCATCTTGTTCATCGTGGTCACAATTATATATAATTTTTGGCCTCGCGAAGGAGAAATCGTCGCTCAAGCTTGGGGGAGGCTTAAATCAATGTTATATTCATGGCCCAATCATGAGCTCTCAAAAGAAATAATTCTTCAAAAAAATTATGCTCGGCTTTCTAAAAACAATCGCACCATGCTCGATACTTCTTGTGTTGGCTATTTTATGATGAAGACTATTGAATTCAGATGGAATTTATTGGATAGAATTAAACGCAACTATGAAGATTGGGATCTCGACGAAGGTAAGGAGTCAGGTATGACACCTAAGTTTGATTGTGTTAAGTCTTTTAAGGATACCGATGTTTTCCGTAAATTTAGCACTAAATATGGACTTGACTCTGAGATAGTAGCTTCTTTTTGTGAATCTTTTGCTACTTATGTTGATCTCCCCAAGGATAAGTGGTTTAAATATCATCCTCCCATAGAAGTAAAAGTAGCTGCACCTGCTAAACTTGAAGAAAAGACTATTACTTATAATGATCATGTTGTTCCTACTTCTTATGTTGAGAAACCACCTTTCCCTGTTAGAATAAAGGATCATGCTAAAGCTTCAACTGTGGTTCGTAAAAGCAATATCAGAACTTATACACCTCCTGAGCAAATTAAAGTTGGACCTAATATTGCTATTGTTAAAGATCTCTTGGATGCTAATATTGATGGGCATGTTATTCAATTCTGCGGTGAAACTGCTAGAATTGCCAAACCTTGTGATAAAGATAAACATAGACCTGTGGTAGGCGTGCCTGTTATTTCTGTTAAAATAGGAGATCATTGTTATCATGGCTTATGTGATATGGGTGCTAGTGCTAGTGTTATACCTATTGCCTTATACAACGAAATTAAGCATGATATTGCACTCTTTGAGTTAGAAGATATTGATGTTACAATTAAACTTGCCAATAGAGATACTATATCAGCAATGGAAATTGTTAGAGATGTTGAAGTCTTGTGTGGGAAAACTAAATATCCTGCTGATTTTCTTGTTCTTGGTTCCCCACAAGATAGCTTTTGTCCCATTATTTTTGGTAGACCCTTCTTGAACACCGCTAATGCTAATATAGACTGCGAAAAGAATGTTGTTACTATTGGCTTGGGTGATATGACTCATGAGTTTAATTTCTCTAAATTTAGCAGACAACACCGTGAAGAAGAGTTGCCTAGTAAAGATGAAATTATTGGTCTTGCTTCTATTGCTGTACCTCCTAGTGATCCTTTAGAACAATATTTGCTAGACCATGAAAATGATATGTTTATGAATGAAAGAAGGGAAATAGATGAAGTATTCTTTAAACAGAACCTATTCTCAAACACAATTTGCCTGTTGAAATCCTAGGATCCTCCTCCACCCAAGGGTGATCCCGTGTTTGAGCTTAAACCGTTGCCTGGTACTCTTAAATATGCTTATCTTGATGAAAAGAAGATATATCCTGTTATTATTAGTGCTAACCTTTCAGAGCATGAAGAAGAGAGATTATTGAAAATTCTGCAGAAGCACCGTGCTTCTATTGGGTATACTCTTGATGATCTCAAGGGCATTAGTCCCACTCTATGTCAACATAAAATAAATCTGGAAGAAGATGCCAAACTAGTCCGTGATCATCGACGACGGCTGAATCCTAAGATGAAAGAAGTGGTATGAAAAGAAATATTAAAGCTTCTGGAGGCAGGTATAATTTATCCCGTTGCTGATAGTCAGTGGGTAAGTCCTGTCCATTGTGTCCCTAAGAAGGGAGGTATTACTGTTATTCCTAATGATAAAGATGAATTGATTCCGCAAAGAATTATTACAGCTTATAGGATGGTAATTGATTTCCGCAAATTAAATAAGGCTACTAAGAAAGATCATTACCCCTTACCTTTTATCGATCAAATGCTAGAAAGATTATGCAAACATACACATTATTGCTTTCTAGATGGTTATTCTGGTTTCTCTCAAATACCCGTGTCCCAATGATCAATCAAAGACTACTTTTACATGCCCTTTTGGTACTTTTGCTTATAGACGTATGCCTTTTGGTTTATGTAATGCACCTGCTACCTTTCAAAGATGCATGATGGCTATATTCTTTGACTTTTGTGAAAAGATTTGTGAGGTTTTCATGGACGACTTTTCTGTCTATGGATTCTCTTTATATGATTGCTTGAGCAATCTTGATCGAGTTTTGCAGAGATGTGAAGAAACTAATCTTGTCTTGAATTGGGAAAAGTGCCACTTTATGGTTAATGAAGGTATTGTCTTGGGGCATAAAGTTTCTGAAAGATGTATTGAAGTTGATAAGGCCAAGGTTGATGCTATTGAAAAGATGCCATGTCCCAAGGACATCAAAGGTATAAGAAGTTTCCTTGGTCACGCCGGATTTTATAGGAGGTTCATTAAGGACTTCTCAAAAATCTCTCGGCCTCTCGACTAATTTATTACAAAAGATATACCATTTGTATTTGATGATTATTGTGTAGAAGCATTTGAAATACTTAAGAAAGCATTGATCTCTGCACCTATTGTTCAGCCACCTGATTGGAATTTACCCTTTGAAATTATGTGTGATGCTAGTGACTATGTTGTAGGTGCTGTTCTAGGGCAAAGAGTTGATAAGAAACTAAATGTTATCCATTATGCTAGTAAGACTCTAGACAATGCTCAAAGAAATTATGCTACTACTGAAAAGGAATTCTTAGCAGTTGTATTTGCTTGTGATAAGTTCAAACCTTATATCATTGATTCTAAAGTAACTATTCACATAGATCATGCTACTATTAAATATCTTATGGAAAAGAAAGATGCTAAACCTAGACTTATTAGATGGGTTCTCTTGCTACAAGAATTTGATTTGCATATTGTTGATAGAAAGGGATCTGAGAACCTCGTTGCAGACAACTTGTCTAGGTTAGAAAATGTTCTTGATGACCCACTACCTATTGATGATAGCTTCCCTGATGAGCAATTAAATGTTATAAGTAATTCTTGTAGTACTCCATGGTATGCTGATTATGCTAATTACATCATTGCTAAATTTATACCACCTAATTTCACATACCAGCAAAAGAAAAAGTTTTTCTATGATTTGAGACATTACTTTTGGGATGACCCACATCTTTATAAAGAAGGAGTAGATGGTGTTATTAGGCGTTGTGTACCGAGCATGAACAGGAACATATCCTACGCAAGTGTCACTCCGAAGCTTATGGAGGACACCACGCTGGAGATAGAACTGCACATAAGGTATTGCAATCTGGTTTTTATTGGCCTACTCTCTTCAAGGATGCCCGTAAGTTTGTCTTATCTTGTGATGAATGTCAAAGAATTGGTAATATTAGTATACGTCAATAAATGCCTATGAACTATTCACTTGTTATTGAACCATTTGATGTTTGGGGCTTTGATTATATGGGACCTTTTCCTGCCTCTAATGGATATACACAAATTTTAGTTGCTGTTGATTACGTTACTAAGTGGGTGGAAGCTATTCCAACTAGTAGTGCTGATCATAACACTTCTATTAAAATGCTTAAAGAAGTTATTTTTCCGAGGTTTGGAGTCCCTAGATATTTAATGACTGATGGTGGTTCACACTTTATTCATGGTGCTTTCCAAAAAATGCTTGCTAAATATGATGTTAATCATAGAATTGCATCTCCTTATCACCCGCAGTCTAGTGGTCAAGTAGAATTGAGCAATAGAGAGCTCAAATTAATTTTGCAAAAGACTGTCAATAGGTCTAGAAAGAATTGGTCCAAGAAACTTGATGATGCATTATGGGCCTATAGAACTGCATATAAAAATCCTATGGGTATGTCTCCGTATAAAATGGTTTATGGAAAAGCATGTCACTTACCTCTCGAACTAGAACATAAGGCATACGGGCTATTAAAGAGCTCAACTATGATTTCAAACTTGCGGTGAGAAGTGGTTATTTGATATTAGCTCACTTGATGAATGGAGAACCCAAGCTTATGAAAATGCCAAGTTGTTTAAAGAAAAAGTTAAAAGATGGCATGATAAAAGGATACAAAAGCGTGAGTTTAATGTAGGTGATTATGTATTGCTATACAACTCTCGTTTAAGATTTTTTGCTGGAAAACTTCTCTCTAAATGGGAAGGCCCCTACGTTATCGAGGAGGTCTATCATTCCGGTGCCATAAAAATCAACAACTTCGAAGGCACATATCCGAAGGTGGTAAACGGTCAAAGAATCAAACATTATATCTCAGGTAATCCTATAAATGCTGAAACCAATGTTATTGAAACCGTAACCCCGGAGGAATACATAAGGACACTTTCCGAGCGTTTAGGACTCGAAGGGAATAGGTATGTCGTACGGTAAGTAAACCGACTCCAAAACAATTTTTAAGGCAATATTTCTCCGTTTTGGAATATTTAGAAAAATAGAAAAATAAGAAGCAGTCCGGGAAGGACACGAGGGCTCCACGAGGGTGGAGGGCGCGCCCTACCCTCCAGGGCACGCCCTACTCCCCAGGGCGCGCCCCCCTACTTCGTGGGCACCTCGTGTGCCTTCCGGACTCTGTTTTCTTACACGATACGGTCGGTAAAAATTCATTATATAATCTCCCGAAGGTTTTGACTCCTGTATCATGCAAATATTCTCTGTTCTTGTTTCGAGCTATTGCTGCTGCAGATTAGAGCAAGATGCCTTCTCAAGAGTCGGTTGGGGAGAGCCGGGTGTCTCATCCGGCATCGGAACCAAGGACAAACAGCGATGCTGACCACTTTGGGCCAGCAACGGAGGAAGAGATGGAGGCTGATTTGATGAGGATAGATGCCATGGAGGATCAAGAAGTCACTTCTCGCTTCCGAGTTGGGTTCACGATGGGAGAACTACAGAGCTCAGCCATTCCAAACTCGGTTATCCCTTCCAATGTTAAATTTCTTTCTTATGAAAATATGAAGAAGAGTGTCACTTGTTCTCCCGCAGCTATGCAACACCCTTGCGTGAAAGGAGCTTTAGCCGTTACAGGAAAGCTTCATAAGGAAATAATGGACCTCAAGCAGCAATTCAATAAGCTCGAGGAGGAGAATCGTATCGTGATAGGCATCATCGCCAAGAATATTACACCATCACCAAAGAAGGAAACATAATCACGTGGGTATGGGCACTCCCCTCGGCAACTGCCAAGCTTGGGGGAGGTTCCCCGGTATCGTATCACAACCACATCTCCTATCTTTACCATTTTTCTTAGTTCGATCCTATTAGTAGTATCTTGATCTAGTAGAATAAAGTTATGGCATGATTTAGTTTTTAGTTTTTGCTTTATGATCCCTCTGTGTAATCGAGTCCGTGAGCTATATAATAAAGATTAGTGTTGAGTCAATGGCTTGATTATCTTGCTATGATCTTGAGTGAATAAAAGAAAAGAGAAAAAGAATAAAAGAAATAAAAATATCATATTGATCTTATTGAGAGTAATGACTTCACATAGAAAGAGTATGATGATTAAGAGTTGTTTGGAGTTGGCAAACATAGCTTTGGTCATCGTTGCAATTAATAGGAAGTGATAAGGAAAGAGGGGTTCACATATAAATATATTATCATTGACATCTTTTATGATTGGGAGCACTCATTAAAATATGACATGCTAAAGAGTTGATGTTGGACAAGGAAGACAACGTAATGGGTTATGTTTTCTTATATTTGAGATAAAGTATATTGTCATGGATCATCCAACATGTTGAGCTTGCCTTTCCCCTCATGCTAGCCAAATTCTTAGCACCACGTAGAGATACTACTTGTGCTTCCAAAAACCCTTAAACCAGTTTTGCCATGAGAGTCCACCATACCTACCTATGGATTGAGTAAGATCCTTCAAGTAAGTTGTCATCGGTGCAAGCAATAAAAATTGCTCTCTAAATATGTATGACTTATTAGTGTGGGAGAAAATAAGCTTTATACGATCTTGTGATGTGGAAGAAATAAAAGCGACGGACTGCATAATAAAGGTTCATATCACAAGGGGCAATATAAAGTGATGTTCTTTCGCATTAAGATTTTGTGCATCCAACCATAAAAGCGCATGGCAACCTCTGCTTCCCTCTGCGAAGGGCCTATCTTTTATTATTATCTTCTACCTTATGCAAGAGTCATGGTGATCTTCATCTTTCCTTTTTTACATTTTATCCTTTGGCAAGCACAGTGTGTTGGAAAGATCCTGAAGGATATATCTAATTGGATGTAGGGGAGCATGTGTTATTATTGTTGACATTACCCTTGAGGTAAAAGGTTGGGAGGTGAAACTATAAGCCCCAATCTTTCTCTGTGTCCGATTAAAACTCCGTAACCAGAAGTATCGCATGAGTGTTAGCAATTATGAAAGACTAAATGATAGTTGAGTATGTGGACTTGCTATAAAGCTCTCACATAGGCTCTTTCTGATGTTATGATAAATTGCAATTGCTTCAATGACTGAGATTATAGTTTGTTAGTTCTCAATAAAGTTTCAGATTCATACTTTTGCTTTGTGAATGGATTATTACTTGAGCATAAGTAATCATATGATAATATTCATCCATGTTGCTGTTATGAGAATAATCATGATGCCTTCATGTCCGTATTTTATTTTTTTCGACACCTCTACCTCTAAACATGTGGACATATTTATCGTTATCGGCTTCCGCTTGAGGACAAGCGAGGTCTAAGCTTGGAGGAGTTTATACGTCCATTTTGCATCATGCTTTTATATCGATATTTATTGCATTATGGGCTGTTATCACACGTTATGTCACAATACTTATGCCTATTCTCTCTTATTTTACAAGGTTTACATAAGGAGGGAGAATCTTGCGGCGGAATTACAGTGGAAAAGGAGCAAATATTAGAGACCTATTACGCACAACTCCAAAAGTCCACGAAACTCCACGAAAGTCATTTTGGAAATAATAAAAAATATTGAGCGGAAGAAGCACACGGAGGGGACCCACCTGGCCATGAGGGTGGGCGCGCCCCTACCCCAGTACGCCCCACGCCTTGTGGGCCCCCTGTTGGCTCTCCGATGGCCATCTTCTGCTATATGAGGTCTTTCGTCAAGGAAAAAATCAGAAGCAACTTTTTGGGACGAGACTCCGCCGCCACGAGGCGGAACCTTGGCGGAACCAATCTAGGGCTCCGACACAACTTTTCTGCCGGGGACACTTCCCTCAGGGAGGGGAAATCATCGCCATCGTCATCACCAACACTCCTCTCAACCGGAGAGGGCAATCTCCATCAACATCTTCACCAGCACCATCTCCTCTCAAAACCCTAGTTCATCTCTTGTATCCAATTCTTGTCACCAAGTCCGCGATTGGTACTAATAGGTTGCTAGTAGTGTTGATTACTCCTTGTAGTTGATGCTAGTTGGTTTATTTGGTGGAAGATCATATGTTCAGATCCTTTATGCATATTAATACCCCTCTGATTATGAACATGAATATGCTTTGTGAGTAGTTACGTTTGTTCTTGAGGACATGGGAGAAGTCTTGCTATTAGTAGTCATGTGAATTTGGTATTAGATTCGATATTTTGATGAGATGTATGTTGTCTAGCCTCTAGTGGTGTTATGTGAACGTCGACTACATAACACTTCACCATTATTTGGGCCTAGAGGAACGCATTGGGAAGCAATAAGTAGATGATGGGTTGCTAGGGTGACATAAGCTTAAACCCTAGTTTATGCGTTACTTCGTAAGGGGCTGATTTGGATCCACATGTTTCATGCTATGGTTAGGTTTACCTTAATACTTTTGTTGTAGTTGGGGATGCTTGCAATAGAGGTTAATCATAAGTGGGATGCTTGTTCAAGTAAGAACAACACCCAAGCACCGGTCCACCCACATATCAAATTATCAAAGTACCGAATGTGAATCATATGAACGTGATGAAAACTAGCTTGACGATATTCACATGTGTCCTCAGGAGCGCTTTTCCTTATATAAGAGTTTGTTCAGGCTTGTCCTTTGCTACAAAAAGGATTGGGCCACCTTGCTGCACTTTATTTACTTTTGTTACTTGTTGCTCGTTACAAATTATCTTATCACAAAACTATCTGTTACCACTTATTTCAGTACTTGTAGAGAATACCTTGCTGAAAACCGCTTATCATTTCCTTCTTCTCCTCGTTGGGTTCGATACTCTTACTTATCGAAAGGACTACGATAGATCCCCTATACTTGTGGGTCATCAGCGCGCGGGGGCGTTCTTTTGGCCAAACGGTGGTGAGCCCGTTCCCACGCAGGTTCCGACGCAAGCTTCCAGCCCAACTCGATGAAATCCCCCAAAATCCCAATGCTTACCAGCCTACTATATAAACCCTCATGGCCGGCAAGTCATGCATCGCATTTTCCCCTCCCTCCTTGTAGCTTATCTCGTCTGCTTCTCCCACAATCGCTAATGGCACCAGTCCGTCGTCGTCGCTCAACCACTCCGCCGTCATCAGAGGACAGCTCCAGTTGGGAGGCTACACCGCGGCGGCGGCGCAGTCCCAGGCGTAGTGTAGTGTGCGTGGCGTCCTGTTGGGTGTCTGCGAACACCCACCACACGCTCCGCCACTGCTGCTCGCCGACAGCTGTTGCCGGCCGCCGTTGCCTCCACACCACCATCGAAAGCCAGGGCCATCTCCCGCTCCGCTGCCGCGGCCCGAAGGCGGGAGGTGGCCGTCGTGGCCGCCACCCCACTGCCGGCCACTGTGGCCATCACCCGCTCCGCCACCGCGGCCCGAAGGCGGGAGGTGGTGGTCGTGGCCGCCACCCCATCGTCGGCCGCTGTGGACGCCCACCGTCGACTGCCAGGATCATCACCCGCTCCGCCACCGCCACCCGAAGGAGGGAGGCGGAGGTGGAGGCCCGCACATGCATCAGCGACCTTGCGCTACGCCGAGTTCTGCGGGAGGAGGAGGCGCCTCGTCGAGCACACAAAGAGTCTTACGGCGGCCGTGGCTGCAGACACGCCGATCTGCAGGCGAGAATCGAGAGATCTCTGAGCAGTCCGCTGCTTGAGAGGGGTCGTATGGAGCGGCAGAGGGCGTTCGAGGTGGCGTCGTTGAAGGTGCAGCGGCGAGCACCGTATTGCGATTGTCCGGCTTCGTCGGTAGGCTCCTCTTCCTCTTCTTGAAACACGCTCGGCGGAAGCAGCTCTTGGAAGTAGTACAAAGCCCCTCCATAGTAGTAGTATTTAGGGGCTATTTTGTTCAGTTCATCTGACTATAGATGTGATGGAACTGTAGAACATACTTAAAATTAGCTAGTATATATAGTTGAACTAGCTATTTCAGTACGTGGTTGGCAACAATTGGGGAAAAGTTTGGTTGGTTCAGCTGTCAAGTTGAACTGTTTGTATAACTTAAGAATGATTGCTCAATCTATGAATGAAATCTATGCTTAATAACTGAATTTTAGTTGCAAAAATTAGATAGTGCTAGTGATTTTTAGCTGCATATTTTGACAAATTGCAGTGTTACAAGGATTGACAAATGGCAATGTTACTAGATCAACAAATGTCAATCTTTCGGTTTGACAAATGGTAATATACCCAATATGATGATGCAAATCTTACCAAATTGTCTGTACGTGGTTGCACACGGGTCATCCGAAAAAACCGTTTGCGTTGAAGGGAGGTACAAATCCTGCTTGCCAAATTTTCTCTTGGCTTAGCGCCGAAGTCTCGCTTTGCATACCTTATTCAATCTGAACCGTTTGCGTAGAAGAGATGCACAAATCCTGCGCGGCGAATTTTCCCTTGGCTTACTGCGGAAGACCATACCTCTCACTTTTGCATACAGTGTTCTATCTAAAACGTTTGCGATGAAGAGCTGCACAAATCCTGCTCGGCACATTTTCCCTTGGCTTACTGGGGAAGCTGTCCGTTTACATACGGGTGTTCTAGCTAAAATGTTTGCAATGTTACATTGGTAGCTATTTGTTTCAAAATGCCTTTGTTGGCTGTTATTCGAGTGCGCCTTCTCTCAAAATGGACACCATAAATACCACAGCATGTCGGGTGCCATTCCATGATAGCATGCCAAGTTTTATGAATTTCAGACGAGTTTTGGATTTACTAGAATTAAAAAACAAAGCATCTCAACGTTTTGCCGGCAATCAACAGTGCCCCGGTGTTTGAAATTAATTCCCATTTCTTGCATGGGACCTAAGCATGCACCCAAGGACACATATTTGATTTTTCAACCAATTTATATGCACTGGAGCATGTGTATGTAGTCAAATTTGAATTATGCATATAAAATGCCTAGAAAACATAGTTAATGTATAAAAATATCCAAACGAACCCTGAAAAATTCCAAAATTTAACACAATAATCCTATTGTTCTATGTTGACACTAGAAATTTTTTGAAAGCAATAAGAGGCAACGGATATCATTTCGTCCCCAAAGGTGGCACCTTCCCTACCCAAACCATCACGCTTGTTGTGAGAAGCTTTGGTTTGTGAGAAGCTTATACCCAAACCTATCTGAAATGGGACAAAAAATTTACCATGACATGTTGATGCCGCTCCATGATAGCATGCCAAGTTTCATGAATTTCAGACGAGTTTTGGATTTACTAGAATTTAAAAACTAGGTATCTCAATGTTTGCGGCCGAGTGACGGTGGTAGGGTGTTTGACATTCATTCACGTTTCTTGCATGGGACCTAAACATGCAACCAAGGACACAAATATGAATTTTCAACCAATCTATATGCATCAGAGCCTGCGCCTATAGTTCAAATTTTAATTATGCACATAAATGCAGTGAAAACTCAATTAATGTATAAAAATGTCCAAACGAACCCCCAAAAATTCCAAAATTTAACACAACACTCCTGTTGTTTTGTTGACATTAGAGAAAAAATTGAAATCGAGAAGAGGCAACGGATATTGTTTCGTCTAGAAAGGTGAAACGTTCCCTATCGTAACCATGAGGCTTGTTGCGAGAAGCTCTAGTTTGTGAGAAGCTTATACCCCAACCTGCCCCAAATGGAACAATATTTTGACCACTGCATGTTGATGTTGTTCCATGCTAGCATGTCAAGTTTCATGAATTTCAGACGAGTTTTCAATTTACTAGAATTTTAAAACCATGTATCTCAATGTTAGTGGGCGAGCGACGGTGGCAAAGGTGTTTGACATTCATTTCCATTTCTTGCGTGGGACCTAAGGTTGCAACCAAGGACACACATTTGATTTTTCAACCCGTTTATATGCACTGGAGCATGTGCATGTAGTTCAAATTTGAATTGTGCATGAAAGTGCGTTATATCGACTAGAGGGGGGGGGGTGAATAGGCGATTTTTATGAATTCTTCACTGAGGAATTTGCTAGTGAGGAAATTCCTTAGCGAAGAACTACTTGCAGCGGAATAAGTACTCAAAAGTAAACATAACAGAAGATAAGCAAAGTCATCATGATGAAATGAAGACAAGCACAGAGTACAGAAAGCGTAATCACAGGATAACACAGGATGAAGACAAAGCGGTGAAGAAATTGAACTGAGGAAATTGAGAAAGTCTTCAGTCAAAGTCTTCAAACACAGATATGACAAGCACACAACACAATACTAAGGAAATGAAAGAGTTGAGGAAATAGAACCAGTTGGCTTGGTGAAGACAATGATTTGGTAGACCAGTTCCAACTGATGTCTCAGTTGTACATCTGGTTGGAGCGGCTAGGTATTTAAACCTGAGGACACACAGTCCTCACCGTATTCTCCTTGAACTAAGGTCACACAGACCTCGTCCAATCACTCGTGGTAAGTCTTTAGGTGACTTCCGAACCTTCACAAACTCGGTCACTCGGCGATCCACAATTCCTCTTGGATGCTCTAGACCATGACGCCTAACCGTCTGGAAGAAGCCACAGATCTTCAAAGGTAACAAGCGTCGGATCCATGCAGGATCAATCTCTTCAGTGATGCTCAATCACTTTGGGTTTGTAGGTGTTTGGGTTTGGATTTTCCTCACTCGATGATTTTCGCTCAAAGTCCTCGGAGGATGGGATGCTCTCAAATGACAAGTGTCGGTTTCTCTCGGGCAGCCAACCAGCTAGTGGTTGAAGGGGGCGGCTATTTATAGCCTAGGGAGCAGCCCGACATGATAAGACATAAATGCCCTTCAATGATATGACCGTTAGGTGGATAAGATATTTTGGGACAGCTGGCGCATAGCACAGCAACGGTCGGAAATTTGAGGTACAAATTCCTCAGGGCTATCATGTTCCTCACAGTGTAGGCAATCCGCACTGGCGAATTCCCAGCTCCTCAGTCAGAATAAATTCCTCAGCGACCAGAAGAACTTCGTCTACATCCTTTGAAGAAATTGATCGAATCTGTATGAGATTTCCAATGGCTTCACTCGAAGGGATTGGTAGGTGTAGGATTTTGAGTTGAGCATCACATGGAAATTTTTCCTTAGTATTTCCTCGACCCCCTTTAACAGTACGGTGTTTCCTATGACTCAAGAAAGAGAAAATGAAACTACGAAAACAAAAGTCTTCACGCTTCATGTTCCTCGAATGACTATCAAGTCTTCAAGGTTACACCAATTTCTTCACTTTCAAAGTCTTCAAAAAGTCTTCAGAATACCAAAGTCTTCAGTCGAAGAACTTCATTTTTAGGGGTCGACTTTCTCTGTAAATATCAAACTCCTCATAGACTTATAGACCTGTGTACACTCATAAACACATTAGTCCCTTAACCTATAAGTCTTCAATACACCAAAATCACTAAGGGGCACTAGATGCACTTACAATGCACATGAATGCATAGAAAACTCAGTTAATGTATAAAAATGTCCAAGCGAACCCCAAAAAATTCCAAAAATTGACACAACACTCGTGTTGTTCTATGTTGACATGAGAAAATTTTGAAAGTAAGAAGAGGCAACATATATCGTTTTGTCCCCCGAGGTGGCACGTTCCCTACCGAAACCATCAGGCTTGTTGTGAGAGAAGCTCTGGTTTGCGAGAAGCTTATACCCAAACTTGCCCCAAATGGGACAATATTTTTACCACGGCATGTCGATGCCGTTCCATGATATCATGTCAAGTTTCATGAATTTCAAACGACTTTTCGGTTTTACCAGAATTTTAAAACCATGTATCTCAATGTTAGCGGCCGAGCGACAATGTCAAGGTGTTTGACATTCATTCTCATTTCTTGCATGTGACCTAAGCTTGCAACCAAGGACAAACATTTGATTTTGCAACCCGTTTTTATGGACTGGAGCATGTGCATGTAGTTCAATTTTGTATTATGCACATAAATGCCTACAAAACTCGGTTAACGTATAAAATGTCCAAACGATCCCTGAAAAAATCCAAAATTTAACACGACACTCCTGTTGTTCTATGTTGACATGAGGAAAAAAATTGAAAGGAAGAAGAGGCGACGAATGTAGTTTTGTCCACAACGGTGACACGTTTCCCTAATGGAACCATGAGGCTTCTTGTGAGAAGTTCTAGTTTGTGAGAAGCTTATACCATAACTTGCCCCAAATGGGACAATATTTTTTACCCCAGCATGTTGATGCCATTCCATGATAGCATGCCAAGGTTCACGAAATTCAGACGGGTTTTGGATTTACTAGAATTACAAAAGCAAGTACCTCAACGTTTGCCGGAGAGCCACGATGTCGCGGTGTTCGAAATTCATCCCCATTTCTTACATGGGACATAATCATGAACCCATGGACACATATATGATTTTACAACCCATGTTGGTGCACCGGAGCATGTGCATGTAGTTAAATTTTGAATTGTGCACCTGAAATGGCTAGAAAACCAATTTAATGTATAAAATGTCCAAACGAACCCTGAATAATTTCAATTTTTTTACGTCACACATATAGTTGCATGTTCACTGCAGATAAAAGTTCTAGCAATTCAAACACCGTCCATTGCCGCTGTGACCCCATTATGTAATTAAAATCAAGTAGATCCCACACAGTTTTATTATCACCAACCGTGTGAGATGCACTATAAAATATCCTCGAGCACTATCGGTGTATAGTACGCCTATGGCTTACGCGAGAAGGTGCGTCGGCTACAGTCCACAGCCGGTGTGTCAAGCACACTAGCTCGCTCCCCAAATATCATTCCACTGTTCAATCGTCGCTGATGAAAGATGGGGACGTGGACCCGCGTCGTGAGGGCAACTTCAGCGGCCCACCCCGGCAAGAGCGCGGCCGCAGCCGCCATGCGCATGCTAACAAGGTGCATGAGTGTGGCCGCAATCAGCGAACGGGCGACCAAGGCAGCCCAAACGGCCACTGTTGCTTCTTAGGTGGCGGCAGCAACATCTGCCTCGGGGATAGCAATCGGCGAGAGCGGCTGCGGTTGTTCGTTCGCGGCGGCGACCTTAGCCTCGATGGAGCCCGCCACGCCCGGCTTCGTGGCGGTCACCGCTTTCATCGAATGAAGCTTCTTCGACAATGGTCGGCAACCCACGGCCGAAGAGTTGGCAATCGCCAAGAGCGTTCGAGCAGCCGTTCGTTCCTCCGCTGCATACGTTGCCACGACGTAGCCCGTCCAAGCCCAGATCACGGCCGCCCACGCCCAACTCATGGTGGCCTTTTCCAAAGAGACGAATGCCATGGAGCCCCTTCCCCATGAGACCGTCGGGCGTGAGCTGGACATGAAGGAGGTGGCAGAGATCGACGAGCACCAGCCGTAGTACTCTTTGTTTTTTTTAATTAAGAGCGCTGGTCTTTAATTTGTTAGAGTAATGTTTAGGTCATTAGCTCATTTAATTGTTGAACTTGCTCGATTAAGAAGTGTGGGTGTCTTTGTAGTCTCCTTTGTGTACCCAAATTATGCAATGACGTGGATGACCACTTGTAACGGGGAAATTGAACCGAAATTTTGAGTTCAAACTCATCACACACGGGTTAAGCTTATCTGAATCGTTTGTGATGTTCACATATCGTATACGATTCTGAATAAGGGATCGTGTTTGATGACACTTTCTTGGCCCGATTTTTTATTTGAACCGATTCAAATTTTTTTGGCTTCATGAAATATCTACCTCCCCGCTCCCCCTTACCAAAAGCCACATTTCCCCTGTTTCCGGCTTCCTTTTCAAGTTGAAACCTTCACTCCTTGCTTGCAGCGCCGCCTCCTTGCCGGCGACCCTCCTTCATGCTGCTTGGCCTCGTCTATCTAGGCATGTAATCCACACCTGGCCCCCATCCTCCTCCCCCTTCCACATCCCACATGCCCCGACCATCGGCGCGACACCTTCCACCCAAATCACCGACCCCTCCACCAAAAAAGCGCCACCCAAAGCCATGGTGCACGCAGATAGCCGAGGAGCTCAAGGAGCATTTAGCGGCGGAGAAGCAAATCGCGGGGCCTTGGCGTGGATGAGGTCGCGATGGCTGCCATTCATGCTGACCCCCAGATCTTGGAGGAGCACCTCGCCGTTGAGGCCACCGTCGACGCCTCGCACGCCGACGCCGTGATGCGGTTGGCTGCTTTAAACGACAGCTCGTGGCGTTTTCTCGAGGCCACCCTCGGTGCCATCGACGAAGACTAGGAGGTGTTTTCTTAGCGTGCACGTGCTTACCTCAACTCGAGAGCCAGCAGGTTTGTGCCCGGAGTGGCTCAGGCAACTCACCACTATGATGAGGGCACCCACGATGCGGAGGCCTCGCCCTCTTCCATGTCCAAGGAGCCAATCGTCATTGATATCTCCGACAATGAGGAGTAGCTTGTCTTATTAGCTCACTATAAGGACCCATGTTCAGTTTTCTAGCTACTGCCTTTCCTTAACAAATTCTAGTGAATTGTGCTATCTACTTTTACCATGCAATCTGTTGCTCTAGTGTATAGTTCTATATGTCATGCAATGTGGTGCTCACTTATTAACATTTTGGTTAATTAGTTGTCATGTTCAGTTAATTGTTTGGTTCAATTCTGCAAATGTGATGTTCAATTCTTCAGGGTGCAATTTTGTATTGTCTTCCATGTGAGAAATAAATCGAATTTTTCTTTACAAAATACATGAGAAACAAATACATTGCTATATTTCCAAGTTGTCAAGCATGCTTGGTTTGGTTAACTGTCTGGTCTTCTAGTATGTTATACATTGTGCAATGTGGTGCTTAGTTAACGTTTGGTTCATTTGTTATGGTGTTTAGTTAACTGTTTGGTTCAATTCTGCAATGCGATATTCAATTGTTGTGAGTGCATTATGTTACCATGTGAGAAATAAATCGAATTTGGCTGTACTAAATACATGAGAAACAAATACAATTGCTATATTTCCAAGTTCTTAAACATGCTTTGTCTGGTTAACTGTCTGGTCTTCTATTAGGAGTATGTTATATTGTCCAATGTGGTGCTCAGTTAATGTTTGGTTCATTTGTTGTGGTGTTTAATTAACTGCTTGGTTCAGTTCTGCAATGCGATGTCCAATTGTCGTGGGTAGAATTTTGTATTGTTTTGCATGTAAGGAATAAATCAAATTTGGCTGCACTTAATACATGAGAAATATATACAATTGCTATATCTCCTAGTTCTTAATCATGCTTGGTTTGGATAAATGGGTTTTCTATGTGGCTTGAATTAATCTGATGAATCTGCAATGTGCTTATTTTTCATCAACATATTTTACGAATAGCAATGCAAACCCTTACTTAACCTGATCACTAACTACCTTATATGTGTTGCAGGGAAACAATGGGAAGCACTGAGGTTTACAATCGAGGTTTGCACAGGCATGGTCCTTTGTCTAATAGCACATTTGTGCAATTGCAAGAACCATTCTAATATTTAGTTTATTAACAATTTGGTCTTGCACATGTAGGTCCTGCTGTCAGAGGTTCTGACCCACTGTTCGATCCTTTTTGCATATGGGGAAATGAGTTGTCCATGAATATCAGCCAAGTCAAGAAATTCAGAAAGATTTCTAGGATAAAGAAATTAGCGACAAAAAACAACAAGATCTTTCTCTGCACAATGAAGAAGACATCAATTCACTATAGGATGGTACTAACTATTATACCTTGCCTTTTTTTTCCTTTGCCCCATTTCCAATATAGAGAAGATATTTATGCACATCATTGTTTTCAGGCCTTTCCAAAGCAGTTCACTGATGATTACCTCTCAAACCACCTGTATGGTCAGGAGGCGAAGAAGGTATTCATACAATACCCACGGTTCAATATTGAAGTGTTCCTGAAGAGGACGAAGGATGAACAGTCAATCATCCACGAACCTTGGCCTAAAGTTGCAAAGACCTTCAACATCAATGAAGGCTCAATATTCGCCTTCTATTTCAGCAGTTTTCCAGATGAGATACATCTGTCTATGTACCGTCTATGATGCTAATATCGAAAGGTTATAAATGTTGCATGTGAAAGTTGATACTGGTGCAGTTGTGTAATGGGGTAGTTGAGTGCTGAAGCTATATGATGTTGTACTTTGATGTATTTCAATTATGAAGGCCAATTAGATTAATAAATGGATTATTAATAATAGGACAATTAGCCTGCTAATTGGGGTTTTCTATTGCAAACAGTTATTGAGAAAACGCCGTGGGCGATGACCTCGGTTTACTATAGGGTGGTACTAACTATTATACCTTGCCTTTTTTATTCCTTTGCCCCATTTCCAATATAGAGAAGATATTTATGCACATCCTTGTTTTCAGGCCTTTCCAAAGCAGTTCACTGATGATTACCTCTCAAACCACCTGTATGGTCAGGAGGCGAAGAAGGTATTCATACAACACCCACGGTTCAATATTGAAGTGTTCCTGAAGAGGACGAAGGATGAACGGTCAATCATCCACATGCACTGGCCTAAAGTTGCAAAGACCTTCAACATCAATGAAGGCTCAATATTCGCCTTCCGTTTCAGCAGTTTTCCAGATGAGATACATCTGTCTATGTACCGTCTATGATGCTAATATCGAAAGGTTATAGATGTTGCATGTGAAACTTGATGCTGGTGCAGTTGTGTAATAGGGTAGCTGAGTGCTGAAGCTATATGATGTTGTACTCTCATGTATTTCAATTATGAATGCCAATTAGATTAATAAATGGATTATTAATAATAGGAAAATTAGCCTGCTAATTGGGGTTTTCTATTGCAAACAGTTATTGGAAAAATACCGTGGGCGATGACCTCAGGCAACACACACAGTTTCTAGGAATAAATCGTGTTGGATTAGTGAACAATCACACACGACATCCTCTTGAAAACTGTTTGCTCAGGCCACCTGGTGCAAACGTTTACCACATAAAAATTGTGTGTGATGGACAACCTTTGCCACACAGTTTCTTCTACGCACCGTGTGTGATGCATTCAATAACGCAAACGATAAAATTATTAATATCGTGTGCAATGGAAACGCTATCACAAATGATTTAACGGGGAAAATTGTGTGTGATGTACCTGCGAACAGAAATATTTTCCTTGAAGCGACTGTGTGGGATGTATATACGAACGAAAATGTTTACCAGGGACTGACTATGTGGGATAAACTTACGACCAGAAACGATTTCGCCTGTATAATTGAATTTTTAGCACTCATGCGTATAAGCAGATTTGATCGCTACGCCGTTGCACGACCACATTTTGCCGAGCATGTGTGCCAGGAGGGCATATCCCCGACGGTTTCTGGGTCGCGTGGGAAGGACCCCCCTACCGCAGTCACTCACTAGGCGACGGTTCCAAATGCCGTCGTGAAAAGGGGTTAAAAATCGTTTGTATAGCACCTCGCTGTACTAGTGCCCCCTCTGCGCCAGCGACGACCTGTGCACCACTGTCGGCTCTGTCCCACTCCGTCTTCATTATCTTGTCAGCAAGATGGCCATCAGTTAGCAACCCATATGACACATGATCAAAGCTAACAAGTAGAACATGATGTATGCTCACTAAGCACAACTTACAATGATCACTACTAAGTACTAACACATTATCAGTGCTACTCTAATCAGTGGTTACAGTTATCAGTGCTAACACTGATCAGATGAAGCCACCGCTCACATGTCCTACTTGCACCTACTATTTTTGGCATTCAGGTATGTCCTACTTGCATGCCACATGCACTCACGTACCCTAGCAACAAGAGCAACATAACAACAACAACAATAAGAGTAGCATCAACAACAACAACAAAAGAGTAGCATGAACAACATCAGTAAGAACTAACAAAAGTAGCATATACACTAGTAGTAGCATCAAGAACACACAATGTGGCACTACAAGCTAACAATTTGGCAGTAGAAAGTAACAATGTGGCACTAAAACGATGCAAGCTACCACTACATTATGTACAATCTAGGAATATGGGATGAACAAAGTAAGCATGCACTCTTGTTCATCCCCCAAACAGTGGATTATCACCGAATCCGGTCGAATCTAGTAGAATCCAGTCGAATCAGATCGAATGTACGGGCCACAATCTAATCTAGCACAGTATGAACTACCCTAAGAACCCTAACTAAGAAGCAGAGAGGGATTTGAGAGCTTACAGTGGGGGTTGGCGGTGTAAGCGTCATGGCCGTGGTGAAAACTCCAATTTGGAAGAGGTGTCTTGCCTTGCCGATGAAGAGGACCCGACCATTCCAGGGCCGCGACCGTGCACCTCGGCCTGCGCCGGCTCAAAGATGATGCCGACGTCCTCGAGATCCCCACCCCTTGCACCGGACGCAGATGAGAAAACCTCTCTTATGGGGGTAAAAATTCCCCCATAAGAGGGGCCTGCAAAGGACGACGCCGGCGGGTATTGTATCCCCGAGATGTTCGAGCCGATGGAGAGGACCACCGGCTTCGATGGTGGAGCCGGGCGACCAGCGCCGTGTTGCATTGGCCCGGCGGCATGGTGCGAGCGAGGGGAGGAGCTCGCATGATCGCCACGGATCTACTCGATCAGCGGAGGCCGGCAACCCACCTCTCTTAGATGGGATTGCTGCCGGTGCTGACCAGAGTGGGTGGGGCGTGGCGAGATGGCGACGTGGCCATCGAAGAAACCGAACGGGCGGTGAGGTGAAAGAGAGGAGTGGGTGTGAACTGGCAAGGAAGGTGAGGGGAGAGGGCTTGGGGAGTTATGAGCAGTCGCGTCATCTCCCGCACGTCCCAAGGCGTGCACGCGCTCGCCACGCATGGCTCGAGCGAGCCTGGCTTGCAAAAAAGGGCCTATTCGGCCGTTCCTCCAGAGCCAAGCTGAGACATGCTTTGAAGTTCGTGCGGGCCAGGTTTTTATGCAGCCCAAGCAACCAAACAAGACAGATTCTTTTCGCGCGGGTCTGGCCCGACCTAATGCGACCAACCAAACGCGTCCTAATTAGATGAGATGTTGGTTTTCGAGAGCAACTAGTTAACGAGCGCTTCTTCGGGAGCCTCGCAACGATCAGCGCCACTTGGCGCACTCTCAGCCATTTGCCACGTGTCGCGCTCTGGACGCTTCCTGTGACGCCCTCGATTCAATCGTACACTAATCATGCACGTAAATGTGTATGATCAAGATCAAGGACTCACGGGAAGATATCACAACACAACTCTAGACACAAATTAAAATAATACAAGCTTTATATTACAAGCCAGGGGCCTCGAGGGCTCGAATACATAAGCTCGAAAACACAAGAGTCAGCGGAAGCAACAATAACTGAGCACAGACATAAGTTAGACAAGTTTGCCTTAAGAAGCAAACATCGATCGAAAAGGCAAGGCCTCCTGCCTGGGAGCCTCCTAACTACTCCTGGTCGTCGGTGGCCTCCACGTAGTAGTAAGCATCGGCGGTGGCATCGGCTCACAGGCTCCGACATCTGGTTGCATCAACCGGAAAGAAGAAGAAAGGGGGAAAAGGGGAGCAAAGCAACCGTGAGTACTCATCCAAAGTACTCGCAAGCAAGGATCTACACTACATATGCAACATTATCAAAGGAAGGCTGTATATGTGGACTGGGCTGCAGAAATGCCAGAATAGAGAGAAGGCCTAGTCCTATCGAAGACTAGCATCTTCAGGAAACCACCATCTTGCAGCAACCGGAGGAAGTAGAGTAGCATAAAGTAAAATAGTAGAAGTGTTATCAACCTCGACCGGAGATCCTTTCTCGACTCCCTGCGAGAAAGCAATCCCAGAGCCATACTATCCAGTTATCATCACAATCCATTACTCATCACCATCCAGTTCTCATCTCAAGTATTCAGTTCTAGTTGTATCGATCGGGATACAACTCCAAGTGTCCGTTACCATAGGACAGGCTATCGATAGATGTTTTCTTCCTGCGAGGTGCACCAACTTACCCACCACGCCGCTTAACTCGGCGGACACACTTTCCTAGGTCATGCCCGGCCTCGGCCAAACAATACGCCGCAACCCGACCTAGGCTTAATAGAGAGGCCGACGCGGACTAAACCTATGCCCCGGTCATGGGCCATCTCCCCAGGAACTCACGCAGTTGCGAGCAGCGGCGGTGAGCGAACCTAGCTACCTTCCTAAAAAGGCGGAGCTTACCGGTCCAACCCGTAGCGCCGCTTCGATTCGGCCCGACGTCTATTAAGCTTTAGGTCGATGCATCTGACGCAGTAACGCCCATACTATGCCCACGTGATGGTAAGTGCTATCGGGCGAGGCCCTCGGATCAAATATCCAAATCATAGTGGATTAGGAGCGGCGGTAACAAGCGTAGACTCACGAAAGATGTGATCCCGTTTCCCGTCTCGAGGACTTGCGGCAAGGGCTAGGAATGCCGGCCACGCCTCGTAATTATCTCGCGGGCACCCTCCGTGTCAACCCGTCTCCACATCACTCGCAATTAAGCTCGCGGGTACCCCTCGGGGCCAACCCGTCTTTAATGTAGAGGTCCAGTGCAAAGTCATAGTAACCATAGTAACTGTGTGTCTAAACATCAAGGGGAAAGCCCGAGGAATCACCCCCGGCAAATTCCACTCGATGTAGTCATCAAGGTGAACGTAAGAGGATTCACCCTCGAGGTCCACACTTGAGGGGTTGCACGACAGAGTCATATCAGAAGTGGTTAAAGAGGAAATCACCCTCGATGACCACGACCGAATAACTACACTACTGAGGTTAACATCGGAAGTCTTGATGAGGTCTCACCCTCGGTACTCGATAGTAACCCGAGTGTCGAGCAACTAAGGGAAGTGATGTGCGGTGTCGGGCTTGGTCTTCAATCCCGTTGATCGGGTCTTCGATTATCCGGTAGGCGGTCGGGACAAAGTGGGGTCACCGATGGATCTCTAAGCAACCTATACTAAGCGATTTAGGATAAGCGGTAAGGTACAATAGTAGATACAAAAGCGGGCTATGCATCGTAATAGGAGTAAACAATAACAAGAGCAAAATCTTATGCAAGCATGAGAGAATGGAATGGGCGATATCGGGATGATCAAAGGGGGCTTGCACGGTTGCTCACGGCAAGGAGGGGTCGTCGTCGACGGCGTAGTCGATCACCGGGGCATCGGTGACCTCGGGGTCTCACCGGGAGAAGAGGGGGAAGAAACAGTAAATACATAGCAAATAGAGGTAACACTAAGCATGACATGACGATACGTAGCGCTAAGCGTGCTCTAACGCGGTACTACACGTTGCAGACGAAGGGGGGAAACATCCGAAGGTGAATTCCCGACGTTAGGTGGATTCCGGACAAAGGAAAAGAGGGGGAAAGTTTCATGTTCAGCATGCTAGGGGCATGTGACAGATGAACGGACCACATATTCGGATTCGTTGGATTTTTCTGAGCAACTTTCATATAGAAAACATTTTCATCCGAGTTACGGTTTAATTTCTATGATTATTCAAAGATTAGAGCATTTTCAGAAACTATTTAAAAATTACAGAAAAGGAATATTGCATCAGCATGACGTCATAGTGACGTCAACAGCCAACAGGATGGCTGACCGGTCAAAACTGACACGGGGGACCCACCTATCAGCCTCTGTTACTTAACAGAGCTTATTTTAAACTAAACTGAGGTTAATTAGCTGATGGGCCCCACAGGTTAGTGGCTAATTAGCTAAACTAATTACTTTTAATTATTAAAATGTATTAATTAGATGATTAAGCGGTGGGACCCGCACGCCGCTGGTCGGGCCCGCCTAACACGGTCGACCAGGTCAATCGGTCGACAGGGGCGAGGCCCCACCGGCAATGACCTGTGGCGGCCCTGTGTGTCGGCTAGTGGCCGAACGCCATGAGCACGAAACGCTGGCGGAGGGCACCCGACCTCGCCGGATTCGCTTGCTGTGGGGTCTTCTGGGTTAAGCGCCGAATGGGAGTGCCCGCCGTCGTGTGGTGAAGTCGGTTGGGCTGGGCTCGCGGAATCGCGCCGACGCAGTGGAGGCGGCGGCGGATTCGGGACCTCGCCGGGATCGCGCTACGGGGTCCTCGAGGTGGGCAAGCCGGGCGGCTCGGCGGGCGCACCGAGCACGCCCCTGCTCAAAGCGAGGAAGGCAACGACGGCGGCTACTCGCCGCGGAGCCGAGCTCGACCATGGCGGCGCGGTGGCTACGACGGTTGCGGCGAGCGAGCTAGAGAGGGAGGCGGCCTACGTGAGAGAAGGGAGAGGGGGAGGAGCTCACCGGGTGGGCGCACGAAGGCCCGACGAGTAATGAGCGCAGCTGGCGGTGGCCGAGTCGAAGCGGCGCGACGCGGTCCAGAGGAAGACGGATCCGGCGGTGGCTCCCGCTTGAGGTTGTTAGCGCAGACGGGCAGCAGACGATCAAGGCTTGTGGACACATCGAGGCGGCGAGGGGTGGCGCAGCAACGAGGCGGCGACAATGCGTCGGGGCGAGGTGGATCTGGAGAAGGGGGGAAGGGGAAAGGGGGAGTGGATTAGGGTTCCATGGGGGAGAGGGGGGGGGCGCTGCGGTTGGCCTTATCCCAACGGCGAGGCCGGCGAGGTGGTCGGGGTCGACCTCGCCTCAGAGCTTACACCTGAGGCAGGAACAGGAAGGGAGGGAGCGACCGGCAGTGAGTGGGCTGGATGGGCTGCTCGGCCGCCTAAGGCCCAGCGTGAGGTGGATCTCTCTCTCTCTCACCTCTTCTTTTACACATTTTTTTAATACTTTTCTGTTTTCTTTTATTTTCAGAAAGCAAAATAGTTTTATAAAAACTAATCTTGCACCTAAAATACCAATTTAACTTAGGCCAGGGCTATAATTAACTTGGCACCAAAATAAAGTAGTTTAGTATTTTTACCAATTGGAAAGGCAATTAAATTAACGACTAGGACATTGTTTTATTTAGATTAGGGCAGTGAAACACTTTATAAAAATGTTGGTTCACCACCAATAGTAACAAATGATTATTTGCCACATGATGAACATTTTAAAATTCATGTTTGTGAAATTTTGAATTTCACTTAGTAATTGAATTTGAATTCAAGTGGAATTTGAAAAGAGATAGGATCAAGGAGGATCATGCATTGTTTAGCAAAAATATTAGATTAAACCCATGGGTTACTGTAGCATGACCCTGGGGGTGTTACACTTCCTCCGGATTTTTTTTCGCACGCGCTTTTGGCTTTTTAAATGGTTGTTTTACCGGGGTTTTTCGACGTTTTGGTTTTCCCCCGGTCTTCCTTAGCTTTTCGATAAAAAAATCGATTTTTCACGAAAAAACGCGTTTTTTTTCTTTCGCGAAAGTCACGGTTTTTCTTCCGCGAGAGGCACGGGTGTGCTTTAGCGAGAGTCACGGCCGTGCCTTTCGGAAGCAAAAAAAAACGCGTTTTCTGTTTTTTTTTGCGAGAGTCACGGTTTTGCTTCCGCGAGAGGCACGGTTGTGCTTTCGCGAGAGTCACGTCCGTGCCTTTCGGAAAGGGAAAAACAAAACGCGTTTTCTGTTTTTTTTCTTTCGCGAGAGTCACGATTTTGCTTCCGCGAGAGACACGGTTGTGTTTTCGCGAGAGTCACGGCCGTGCCTTTCGGAAAGGGGAAAAATACGCGTTTTTTCTTTTTTTTTCTTTTGCGAGTCACGGTTTTGATTTCGCGAGAGTCACGGCCGTGCCTCTCGGAAACGAAAAAAACGTGTTTTCTGTTTTTTTCCTTCCACGAGAGTCACGGTGCCTCTTTCGGAAAGAAAAAACCGTGCTCCAGGTTCGGTTTTTTCACCCGGTTTTTTCATCGGTTTTTTCATGAAAAAAAGTTCGTCAAAACCTATTAACATGTGATCTAGTTTTGAAAATCTCGACGCGAGGAATCCAATGGTGAAAATGGTTCGAGATTTGAACGCACGGTTTAAGAAATAAAATATTTTAAATAAACGGATCTACGAAAAAAGGGAAAACTCCCAAGTTGCGACAAGTGACACGCTATACCTAGAAAAGTGAAGTGTTTTTGCAACAAGTACTCCTTAATTAATGGTTTTCTCCCTGTTTTAGCTCACCTAGGCTCGACGGGCCAGGCTTGCTCGCGGAGGCTACCAATCAAGATGCTCCAAACACAACCTGGGCTTGCTGCCTTGCGCGGCAGCCTCTAACCGCAGCCGTCTGATCAGACAAATCACGCATCCTAGCCGCACACTCCAAGGTCCTGAGTTATTTCTCTCGTCTCCTTCCCCCACCTCGGCCGCACGCCCGCACCCTCGGCGCCTCGACTACTATACATCCTACAGATTCCCCCGTCAAAGGCAGGCGAGATGGCTTCCCCCGACGCGGCGGCGGCGCCGCCAACGGAGCCCGAAAGGTGGAGAGACCTGGACATGCTCCTCTCCCGCCCCGGCAACCTCGTCCACTCCACCTTCGATCCCAGCCCCGGGGTGAGCCGCCGCCGCCGCCACCCCTCCAACCCCTGTCCGGCGTTTTCGATCCTTCTCGCGATTTCACAATGAATCGGCTACTTGCGCCGTGCTTGCAGCTGCGGGACCTTATTGGGAGCTACGTCGAGGTGCTGGTGGTGGGGGCGGGCGGGCTGGGCTGCGAGCTCCTCAAGGACCTCGCCCTCTCCGGGTTCAAGAACCTGCACGTCATCGACATGGACACCATCGACGTCTCCAACCTCAACCGCCAGTTCCTCTTCAGGTCCTTTTCGACACCCAGTCCTTCTGATTATACACAAGAATAGGGTTTATGCAGTATAGTGGTATTAAACTTTGCTGCCTTGTTCACGTGCTAAGCGCTAGATTTAAGGTTGTTTGCTCCACGGGATAATATTTCTGGCTTGCATAGATAGTGAGCAATGTACGGATTGGAGAATAGATAAATAGAAGGACGTTCTACTGTTAGGTCCTGTAAAATGAAACTGGGTTCAATTATTTGGAAGTTCTGAGTGACCGGAAGTGAGGAACAGTAGAGAGGATTTCAGGTTAACATATATTTTTGTCCTATGTGATGTGATGTGATGTCAACAGTAGAGAGCATTTGGAAAATATTATGTGGGCATGGTACATTAGAAATTAGATAACTATAAGAACGCATTATCCATGGTATATCAGATAACTACATGGTATATTAGATAAATATTATGCGAGTTTCTGAAGCAATAACAAATATATATTGGTAAAAAAGGAATCCTCATTCTCCATAAAATTTGGTCAGCATAGTAAACGGTGGATTATGATAATCTTGTGTCATTGAATCCCTTCTAAGATATTAGATACTGTATGTTTTGCTACCTGTTCTTAATCAAGTTGCAAGCCGCCAAACAATTATTGTGGTCATAAACATGCGAGATCATTGAAGGCCAATCATTGAATACGACACTTTGTCTAGCTTCAGTATGATTGCCAAACCAGTGATAGATTCTCACACACACAATAAATAAGTGAATTGACAGCAGCTGTAAACATAAGCACTGCACAGGACAACAACTGCAAACCAAGCCTTACTCATCGAGTAAGGCCAAAACCTCACTTTATTGCGGCATCAACTGTATATCTGTTTGGATTTTGCATGTTCTACTTACGTTTCTCTGTAATGTTACCATCTCAATGAGCATTGCATGTGATTTTATACAGGATTCAAGATGTTGGGAAGCCCAAGGCTGAAGTAGCTGCGAAGAGGGTTATGGAGCGAGTTAGTGGAGTGAACATTGTACCCCATTTTTGTAGGATTGAAGATAAAGAGCTAGAGTTCTATAATCAGTTCCAAATAATTGTTCTTGGTCTGGACTCAATTGAAGCTCGAAGCTACATCAATTCTGTGGCTTGTGGTTTCTTAGGTATATATTTCAATGCCATTTTTATGGATCTCTAGTCTTTTACTTGGAAAGAAGGCTTCAACTAGTAAATATCTTTGGTCTGCAATGTGTCCATATGTCCTTTCCTTGTATAAATTCCAATTTAAATTTGCAAGTGACTATAGCGTGCACATTCATAGCAACTATAGATTGAGACTGAATAAAGTTTTGCAAAAAAAGTGCTAGAGATGAATGTGAATCAATACTGTTCTGTGTTAATATTTCCATCCCAAGTAAAACGGTATGTTGGGCTTAACATAAAATGATAAAATCATGGTTCTCTAATTTAATACAGGTAGTATTTGCCCGTTTATGACTCAAATGATGAGAAACTTGTAAATTTACACAATGAAACTCATAATATCCTTCATTTATGTCCTGATGCCGGTATGTCTTTGGAATTGCAGAGTATGACTCAGACGACAGACCAGTCCAGGAGACAGTTAAACCTATGGTAGATGGTGGGACAGAAGGTTTCAAAGGTCACGCTAGAGTCATTATACCAGGGACGACGCCTTGCTTTGAATGCAACATATGGCTTTTTCCTCCCCAGGTCAAGTTTCCCTTATGTACCCTTGCTGAGACTCCAAGAACTGCAGCTCATTGCATTGAGTATGCTCATTTGATCAAATGGGACGAGGTATAATTCTTGCATCTGTAATTTGCTCTTTAATTTATTTTCATTTGTAACAACTATATTTTGTCTTGTAGGTTCACAGTGGAAAACCTTTTGATGCTGATGATACAGAACATATGCAGTGGATTTATTCAGAGGTTTGCTCTAGTGTGATGACATACAAAATTATATAGTGTCCTATCTTTATCTGTCTAATCTTTTGTCATGTATACTTGACAGGCTTTAAAGAGAGCAGAACTTTTTGGTATTTCCGAGTTACGTATTCTTTGACTCAGGTGTGTCATCTTCTCCGTTTATTTATTCTCCAGGCCTAAGATGTAACTTAATCCCTATCTATCCCAGAATGTTCAATGTTCGACTCCTCTATTCTTAACTGTGCTTGTGCCCTCGTTAATAATGCATTCTATCGTAAAACTAATAATAATCAAAATTCTTGCCAGAATCATAGTATTTTGTTATTTATACCTTTATATAGCATAACAAACCCAACCTTATTACATTAAATTCATGTTCAAAGGGGGGCCAATATTGTGCTGGTAAGGTGAAAATTCCAGTGCTGGGTTGGTCAGAAGTTTTTTGAGTGAGTGTGGAATGTGGATGCAACTCAAATTCAATATCTGCCATATACTCCAAATTATTGCCCTGTTAAGATTATCTCGTTTTTCTAGTAGTCTGCTGTGCTCCAATAGTAGGTGATTTTGCTACTAGTATTTGCTGTTATAATCATTGTGTAGTTGGATTAGGCTGTGTGCAAGTTTGCATTATGGGCAAGCTGGCACTGGTAGTAGTAGCTCATTATCCACTTCAATAGTGGACAGTTTGATATTTAAGAAGTTGAAGATAAGAATGGTCTTAGTTTATAACTTGTGTAAGTTTTGTTTAATCATAGCGATGTTTAAAGTTAACTAGCCTTGTAATCCACCTACATATGATTTTTCTGACTAAATATCTATTCACACAATAATCTCTGTCTCTTTTCTGCATGCTGCTCTTTTGCTTTGTGCAAAAAATATATTTATTCACACACGGTTTAGCTGTCACCTATGCAGCTTCAGCATGCTTGTCAATGTTTAATTTCCACAGTATTGCGTTATGTCCAATTTTTTCTTCTGACAGAAGTTTTTGTGCCATTTAGTTAGTTTATTTATCAGCAACTAGTTCTCTGTATGCCAAGGATGCTTCTTTGGTCTGTTACATCCGCCTACTTAATGCCAATCAAATATAAAATAAAATTGCCACTGCTTAATGGGAATCCCACAACTTAGAATGTATCTTAGCGTCCTTCAGATAGTAGGCATTTCAGAGAGAACCTTTTCATATTTGGTAGTATGTGGAGGCATTTTTGCTATTGTTGCGCCAGTGATCTAATCTGCAAATTTTCTTATCCCTCTATATTCCTTCAGGCCAATTAATTTGGATGACCAAGTATAATTTTATTACTTTTTCTGTTGTATAAATCTTGGAATCAGGAAGCACAAAGTTGTTAATTTTAAGAGGACATTGACATTTGTATTCCTGATTACAGGGTGTTGTCAAGAATATCATCCCAGCTATTGCTTCAACGAATGCAATTATTTCTGCTGCGTGTGCACTTGAAGCTTTGAAGCTCGTCTCTGGCTGCAGCAAAAGCGTGTCAAATTATCTCACGTGAGTTGCATTACTCCCATTCTTACTCTGTTACTCAAATAGTCGGTATCCCCAAAGAGTAAGACCGAAGTTTTTTATTTTGTTACTTGTAAATACTTTTATTCTTATCTTTTAGTCAAAACTATTACTGTTTGAATGCAAAACATACACGCCAAAACTCCTGCAGCAAAGTGGACCATGCATTGGTTAGTCAGGAAGGCACTTGTAATGGTTCATTTCACTCACCTGAGTTTATTTCAGTGTATGAACTAGGTAAAACTGCAGGTGCACGTCTGACAACCTACGCAACAGATTCCAAACAGACTAATATTTTAGATAATACTCCCTCCGTTCCAAAATAGATGACCGAACATTGTACTAACTTTACTACTCCAAAATAGATGACCGAACATTGTACTAACTTTGTAGTAAAGTTAGTACAAAGTTGAGTCATCTATTTTGGAACGGAGGGAGTAAATCATAAATGAACCATACACACCAACTTCCAATCGATGACAAAAGGAAAACAAATAATCTTCATATTATTCACGTCCGTTCGCACAAGGCAATATCTCGCATGCAAAGCTTTTTTTTGAAAAATAAAACATGCAAACTTTCTGAGTACGAGACAAATACAGCTTGTTGAAAGAAACTCTGGTTATTTGAGCGCACACATTCAGAAGTAAAGCTGCATTAGCAATGTGGCGCATTATGAATCTAATTTGCTTGAATTGCTCCTAAAGATTTGGGTGTTTGGCTAGCTATTATTTTCTCTTAATCATGTGGCAAATAAATATTATTTTTTATTCCAAACTACTCACTCCGTCCCATAATATAGGATCGTTTTTTACACTAGTGTAATGTCAAAAACGCTCTTATATTATGGGACGGAGGGAGTAGCTATTATTTGCTGGAGGTTCTTTTTTTGTCTTGTGATGGCATTCTATTCTATCCTTGATTGGTTGAAATCATTTGGTTAAAATTGGTTATTGACTTATGGCATCATATGTCGCCATATTCCCTCAAAATATTATTTACATACGCCCACATGGTATTGTTGCTGGTAACTTGTTTGACAACCATATCTGAAGGAGATGCATTCGGTTACAAAAACATGACGCATTGCCAATTTGAAGAGCCTAACAGTTATTTTATGTTCTCATGCAGGTACAATGGTCTTGTAGGAACTCATATTAAAGTCACAGAGTTTGTTAGAGATACAGATTGCCTTGTATGTGGACCTGGTACCCTTATTGAGCTGGATACGTCATCGACACTTTCGGATGTCAGTAACACTCAAATCATAAAAACTTGCATACCTTGTGCACATCTGTTCGTATAGTGAAGGTATATATCGACTTGAAAGGCGATGAGATGAATCATGAACTACATTTGTACACAAAATATGGAAGGTGCTAAGATGTGTTAACTTTCAAATACATAAACATGAAGTTTTATTTAGCTCACATGTCCACATACATTAATGCATTCATCATGTAAAAAAATACATCATTTGGCTCAAAAGAAATGTATATTTTGCTGCATTGCCTGCAAACTTCATAACATGTGCCGTATTTTCAGCAAAATGCTAAATAGTGGGTTTTACTATAGTCTGAACAACGAGAAAGCTGAAAAGAAAACACTTCCTCACTGACACAAAGGCTAGGCAGTTTAATACCTAGGTTTATGTTCCTAGTTGCATCACACATATAATTCTAAAATGGCACTGAATAGAGAATGTACTGTTGTGTATACGGAGCCTGTGTGCCTGTAGATTTCTGAATCCTTTTCCACTTATCATGGACAGTTCATCAAGATGCTTGAGGAGCACCCCAAACTGCTGATGTCAAAAGCTAGCGTAACGCACGGAGGCAACAATCTGTACATGCAGTCGCCAGAAGTTCTTGAGCAGATGACACGGCCAAACCTGAGCATCCCCATGTTTGAGCTCCTTAAAGGAACCCCATTTGCTACTGTGCATGTTAGTGGTATGGCGGAGAGCAATGGGAAGAAAGTGTCATCACTGAGGAAGCTGCGTGTAGCCTTCAAGGGCGTTGAGGAAGCTTCAAAGATGGATACAACTGAGAGCTCGTGATATCATCGTTTAGATAATATTAACCCCCCATTTAGTTGAGAGAGTAGTGTATTTCGAAGCAGATGAAACAGAAGCTGAAATTTACACTTGCACAATCTCTTCGGGGTCAACTTAAATATATTTGGCAAAACTTAGTAGTTTCTGCAGTAGTTTGGCTTGTATCTCAGTGGTGGACTGCTATTTCACCGGATCTGGTTTAAGACGCATCAGTTTTGCCGAGAAGATGGTTCCTGCCATGATCTCATAAAATGACAGTAGCCTAGAGAAATCCTTGCATCTCAGACAAGCCCTTTCCTTCTGTAACTGTTTCAGGGTCTCTTTAAACACCGGGGAGAAAAAAACATAATGCTATACGTAGAATTTTGGTTGGGATAATCAATTTTATGCCCCACTCGGCTGTTTGCCCCTAGTTTTCAAAAACTCTCAGTCCTGCCCAAGCCACTATCACTTTGAAAACTTAATAAAAAATTCATATTGACTTGAAAAAATACGAATAAGATATCCAAATGTTCAGAAAAAAAATCACTTATATGTGTATGTCATAAGATGAGCGAAGTGCCTTGGGCAAGGCTGATGATTTTTGATTTTTGAAAATTAGTGGCAAAACTGGGACACAACTAGGGGCGCAGAAATAATTATCCCATTTTGGTCTGTTTGATTGATTGTATCATAGGAAAACAAATATTTTTTCCAAAAATATTTTAGTGGATGCTAAAATTCCTTTGGAATGTAGTACAAGGAGGGCTCCTTTGATTCAAAGGAATTTTATAAGATTTCTGGATGATTAAAATTCTTAGGATTTTTTCCTATGTTAGTCCTTTGATTCATAGGATTGAATCCCACGGGATTTTTTCCTATGGAATCTTTTGTACTACATTTCATAGAAAATCTAACATTCACTCCAACCTTTTTTTATAATTCCTCTGTTTTTCCTGTACCATCAAACATTCATTGCTAATTCTATAGGATTCAAGTGGGCATGCCACACCAACCCTATACTTTTCCCATTTCTACGTTTTTAAAATCCTACGAATCAAAGAGGCCCTGAATCCCTTTCTTATATAGGATTTATAATCCTATAAATCAAACAACCAACACAGAAAAAAATTCACAGGGATTCCAATCTTTCAAAATTCCAATGAAAATCCTTTGAATCAAAGGAGGGCTTAATTTTGTTTCTGGGTAATGACAGGACCGTGGCAACAAGGAAGCGCGAGAGCATTTCCAGATTACTTAAACTTAGCTACCGAGCTCATATGTGAACAGTAAAATCAGAAAAAGTAATAGAAATTAAAAAAAACTGATTTTTTTCTAGAAGATGTTTTGAGTGTATGATGTCCGTACCAGTTTTCAACACGTCCGGACATCTAAATAGCTCCCAACAAAAAGAAAGGGTATGTGAAATAGTTTATCAGACCGATTTCTTTTGTTTTGCTGACAGATACTCAGATGTTTGAACGCGCTAAAAATTGACACGAACCTCACGCACTCAAACATTTTTCATGCAAAAAAAAAAACTCAGGATTTTTTGAAAATTTTCAGTATTATTTTATTTTACTGTTCACCAAGATCATATGCAGGGCCGGCTCTATGTTGCGGACGGCCCTTGGGCGAACTCCACGACAATAATACTAAAATTGGGATGAACAAATCATGTACGTATTTTTGAAAGACAGAGAGAACGATGATCGATGAACTTGCGCCGTAGCACCGTCGCAGCCTCGCGGACAGCTGGACGGCAAGAGCAAGACGGGCCAACGGCAGCACACCACACGGCGGCGAGAGCCGTCTTCAACAGCCTGTTACAGCGGCGGCGGCAAGAATAGGGAGCGGCAGTTCAGAGATGAAGAAGCGATCACGATGGGATGTTTCTTACGAGAACGCGATCGTGATGGATCGATGCATGCGAGATGCTTCGTGCGAGTGATTTCCTAGCGCTAGCGATCAATTGGGCCAGCCCATCACGTTGTTCCTTTCTTTCCTTTTCTCTATTTTTTTCTGAGCTATACTCTATATCTGTACTACTATTAATCTGTACTACTATTAAACAAGCAAACATGTCCCCAGACGGACGAAAACTCTGCCTCGCAAATATCTCCTCCGAAACTTACGCGCCTTGCCCGGCTCCCGGAAACCCCTTGGCAACTATCTTCTCCATCCACCGCCGCCGCCGCCGCTCCCGTAATCCCCTTCTCCACCGGCGCCGCCGCTCCCGTAATCCCCTTCTTCACCGGCGCCGCCGCTGCACCCCACTCTCCACGCCGCACCGATTCCCTTCCCTCATCTATACTACTATTAAACAAGCAAACATGTCCCCAGGCGGACGAAAACTCTGCCTCGCAAATATCTCCTCCGAAACTCACGCGCCTTGCCCGGCTCCCGGAAACCCCTTGGCAACTATCTTCTCCATCCGCCGCCGCCGCCGCTCCCGTAATCCCCTTCTCCACCGGCGCCGCCGCTGCACCCCACTCTCCACGCCGCACCGATTCCCTCCCCTCACTCCCTCCCTAACTCCTCCGACGAGGCTTCATTATCGGAACTGCTTGGCCCTGGTACGTTGCAGCCGCGCCGCAGTAGATTTCGTGGTGGAAGAATCTTCGAATAGTTGATGCGCTCGCGTTTCTTCTTTTGCTCCGCTCGCGTTGGAGCCTAGCGGGTTGGGACGCGACACCGCTTGAAGCTGCTTCCCGTTGCCCACTGTGGTGGTCCGCCGGGGCTTCTTATCGGAGCTGCTTGGACCTGCACCCTACCGGCGCACCCAGCCGAGCGCCCCATCCACCATCCAATGAGCGACGCCACGGCTGAGGCCCAGTCCATTAGGCGAGTAGTGCAGGAGTAGTTATACATCGATACATGTGTGATTGCGTTCGCGTCTTCCTCTGCTGGCTGGCAAAGGGTCCTCTTCGTGCCTTCCCTGGACCCCTTGACAGCTCTTCACAGCAGGCAGGTCACCACACACAAGATCTCTCCAAGTCGCCGGATTAGAGGAGAGGAAAAATTGGTATGTTGTCTCGGTAAGTGCAGGATATTTTTTTAGGGAGTAAGCGCAGCATGCTGGTGATGAGTTCGACATTGATTTTGGCTTCTGTTGATCTTCTCTTTGTTCAGAGTAAATTTCTCACTGATTTTCTTATTGCAACTCATTTCCAGGAACCTGAGCCTGAAGATGACCCATATAAGGATATATCTGAGAGGTATATGTACAGGTCTACGAATTCATCTCCAAGTTATATTTGAGGTATCCTTTTTCCTTACTTGCGTTCAGTAAAGATTAATTTGTCCATGTTTTTCTAGAACAATTTATCCATGTTGTATACACATTATTGGCATAAATTGATTCTCAGCCTTATGTCTGACTTCCTCCAATAGAATGATCCAAAATCTGGAAGTGACATATCAATCCCGTGCAACACAATCTTGGATAGATTAGTTTGTTTCTGGTCCATATATGATTTTTTTTAAGTGCAGAAAGAAAATAGACATGGTAGTGCAACTGCATGATGAAGTATATGAAGCAATTGCATCCGAAGATGATTTCTTAGTGTGAGAATTACAGTATTCTGTTCTCAAGATCGATACCCCGAACTACAATTATGTACTCCCTCCGTCCGAAAATACTTGTCATTGAAATGGATGTATCTAGATGTATTTTAGTTCTAGACACATCTATTTTGATGACAAGTAATTTCGGACGGAGGGAGTACACTCGAGCTTCTGCATCATTCCATCAAAATTTGTTCCATGGAAACATTATCAAATTATGCCTAAATTTTCTCTAGATTGTGCCGAGAAAACATTTCCAGGATCAATCCTGGAACCACCTCCTGTCAGCTATGCGGCAGCCGAGCTCACCTCAAGGGAGTGCACTGTGCCTGGCGCAGTCAACTTAGTGGAGGGCATGGCGATGCCTGAAGTTCTACTACTTCTGGTTTTGTTTTTCTACTGAACCACATTTGAGATTTTTGTTGTCGATTTTGGGAGAGGAAGTGTTTGCTTTAGACATGCAAAATTTGTTCCAAAAACCAAAGGAAATCATGTAGTCATCTGGTGAAACAATATCTTGAAGGACTAGGATAAACTGGTTGTATGTCATGAACCTTTCCCTGAAAGGCTTCAGAACCACATCCAAAATCCAAAGGAAATGTTGCAAGGCATCGAGTATTGTATTTTTTCTATTGAGGGATATCATCCAAAAAAAAATCATGACACTGACATTACACTAACCTTTTGTTCTGTTATAATCATGTCTGTATTACAATGTGTCATCAGGCATTTATTATTAAGTTATTGAGCAACGTGGCATTGTCTATATGCGTGCACTAGGTAAACTATCACTGGATGCACAGTTTTTTTTTGGGTCAAGAAGTAGAATGCATGAGAAGAATAAAAGCTATTTCATGTATTGTTGTTTATATCTAGGCAAATTGTTATTGGTTGTGCTAGCATGACATGCAAAATATGGTGTGTGAGAGGCTATAAAGTTGTGATTTAGGATGTCAAAGAAGATGGCTTCTAAGGTCTTCAACCATCTTGGAAAGGCGAGCTCCAAGAATTGGTGCTTCAGCTTGGTTATTATGCTTCCGAAAAGATTTTTCTTACCATTTTTGCTTTTTTAGGAACTCTGGACAGTGGGGAAAGAACCCCCCCACTGTCTTTCAATAAAAACCAGAACATCAGTACAGAGGGTAGCATTTTTGCTTTTTGTATATTGGATTATTTAATGAGCTGATATTCTTTTTCAGTGATGAAAGTTAAGTACAACATAGTCTATAATTGATGGTCCAGTGAGAAAGCGATTTAAGTCAGCGCTGCTGCCAATGGGTGGCACTGCTAGCTGCAGTGCCCCTGCTCCTGGATCATCACTCAACCATATTTCGATGTTGGCGATGTTGAAGGAAGTTTTACGACTACCAAGGTACTTTTTTTTACAACCTCTGATTATCAACTTTCTTCAAAGATGCATGACTGTTGTATCCTCTCCTACAATATAAAAGCTTTTGTCATGATATTTCTGGTTGCAGTTTCGTAAACTGAACAATCATCAAAATGCACAAGTCTTTTCATATTGAAACTGTACTTTCATTGAACCTTCGGCCTCCAGCCATATATCATAGGGAGAGTAAGCTTGGTTGGGGAATACAACAGACATTCAGTTAGAAGTTAAAAAGCACAGAAAACATGGCACACGAAGGTGCCGGAATAAAAGAAATTAGAGAATTGGATGTCTGTCTCCTAACAAAATCTCTTTTGTTCCTGTCATATTTTATATCTACGGTCACACGGAGGTGCTTTTAGGTGTATGTAATTTTGGTATCCTTGCCTTTCTTCATGGTTTCATATTGAGATTTATATGCAACTTTTTCATATACCAGTATGAACATTTTTTCAAATTCGGTGACCATTCACGAAAAAAAACGATCGCCAATTGCATTGTCTTCTACAATATTTTTTTGTGGCAACATGACCACCATGATTTTCACTTTTGACTAAAAATATATCCGAAGCGATATCACAAACATTGCGTATCCATTTAAATTATATATGTTTTCATAAAGTATTTTTTTAGACGTGCGTTGCACGTGCAAGCTTACTAGTATAGATAGATACCAGATAGGGGTGCAGAGCGGCGTCCCGCAAAGTCCCACAAAAGTACCCAGCTAGTACAAAATACTCTAACGCACTCTGATCCAGCTAAAACAGAATTTTCTTGTTTTGAACTGGAAGCGGGGCGGATCAGGCGCCGCCTTGCATCCCTAATACCAGATCATGAGCCCCCTTCAGGCTGGGCCCGAGGCCATCGCCCCTCTAATACACACGAGGGCCATTCCGGATCAGATGAGCCTGAGCTTAGAATTGGATATTCGTAAACTTACTTGATATCCGTAAAACCCCAACTCAATAGCAATATCTGTTGGAAATATCTCTAAAAGCAATAATATTTGAGTATTATTTATTTTCAAGTTTATAATTAATGTTTATATTCTATGCTATAACTGCTATGGTTCTCGAAATGTGATTCAGCAATAAACTCATAAGCACGTGTAGAGTTACAACGGTAAAACAAGATTCCTAGTCCGGCCTCTAGGACTAGCTCAAGTATTGCATGATGGTTCTGTTTTCTTGATCATTGGCATGGTTAAGTGTGTTGGGAAAGGTAGTAGAAAACAAATTTTCATCCTACGATCACGATTAATGAACGCTAAGAAGATGCATTAGAGGAGGTTTAGATCGGATCGTTAGAATTTTCGATCATGAACTCGGACACCCCTCCCCTCTTTCTCGCGGCGTCAGCAATGACGGCCGGCAGCTGCGTCCTCCTCCAGCCCTCCTCCTCCCTTCCTTGGCCGTCGCCCATGGCCTTGGCCCGAGGATCTTTGGTGGCGGCCTCCTTGCCCTTCCCTCGGTCGCTCTCGGCCTTGGTATGGCTGGGAGGTGCACTCGGCTGACGATGCAGCATGGCGGCGGGTTAAGTGGCGTCTTGACGGCATTTGTGTGGCGGATCTGGCATCGTTCGCTCGGCGATTTGGGCCTTCAGCCCCAGGTTAAGCGGCGTGGCTGGTCTCGGCTTAAGGGCGGGGAGATGCGACGGCGGTCTTTGGCGGTCAAGCGGTATTTCTTGCATCTGGTGGCCGGGGCTTAGACCCTGGAACTGGCTGGGCGAGGTGGCGGCATGCCCATTGCCGTGTCCGGACGGCTCTGCATGACGGTCGGGAGGCAGACCTCCGCACGATGGCGGTGGAGGTGGTTCCCTCCGCTCGGCGTGAGTGTTCTTTGCTCCGTCGTGGTGCGCTTCTCTCGACCCTCTTGGCCTCGTGGTGGTGTTCGTAGTGAGGCGGCGTGGGTGGCGGTGCTACCATGTTGGCGCATGGTGGTGGGCGACGGTTTGGCGGGTCAGTTCCGTCCGGTTGGGCGGTTGGGTTTGGAATGCGGGAGAAATCCCTGTCAGCTCCGGCCCCGACGCGGTGACACCTGCGGATGCCACCTTTCCTTCCTGGAGGGTGTCGGTGGTATTCAACCCCACCTCCCTCCGCGTGCCGGGGAAAACCCTAGTCCGGGCAGCAGTGTCGTTGGGGTCGCATTCCTTCTTGGAGGTCTTTGCTTGATGTGGCGGTTGAACCTCGGTATGTGGTGGTTTGTATCCTGGTGGGCATGATGGCGGGTCATCCGCGCTTTGCCGAGCTACCATGGTTGGCATTTGTTTCTTTTTCTTCTTTTTTCTTTTGGTGTGTTGTGCTGCTCGCCACAACGATCTCTGTACTCGTATGGGTTGCTTTGGAATACAAAGCGGGGGGAAACCCTTTTTCGGTATTGGATCATTACCAACTTCGAGTTGCAGCGGAAGAAGAGTTGGTGTAGATCGTTGATGAAGTCCCTCGAACCGTTCATGAATGATCCCTCGAATCGAAGCCTCTCTACGGATTGCAGTCGTATAGGCTTCAAGATCCTGCAACACTTCGCCATCCACAACTAATCGTCGCCAAAGAATTAGAGGGATAAGAAGAGAACCGCACAGGGCTTCTCTGTTATGAGGATTAGAGATATCTAGGTCAAGCTCTAATTATAACAACTCTATATTAGAACTAGAACTAGAGGGCTAGAGGAGGCTCCAAAACGTGTGTCTCGAGGGGCGTATTCCTCTAGTATATGTAGGTGTAGGGGAGGGAGGCACACAAGGGAGAGTGAAATGTCTCCAACATATCTATAATTTTGATTGTTCCATGCTATTATATTATCTATTTTGGATATTTTATATGCATTAATATGCTATTTTATATGATTTTTGGGACTAACCTATTAACCTAGAGCCCAGTGTAAGTTTACATTTTTCCTTGTTTTAGAGTTTCAGAGAAAAGGAATACCAAAGCGGAGTCCAAAGCGGAATGGAACTTTCGCAATGATTTTTCTTAGACCGTAAGACATCCAGAGGGCTTGGAGTGCACGTCGGGAAAGCCAGGCCACAAGGTGGGAGGCGCCGAGGGGTAGGGCGCACCCCCACCCTTGTGGGCCCCTCGTGAATCCAACGACCTATTTCTTCCGTCTATATATTCTCAAATATCCCAAAACCTTCGAGGGGAGCCAAGAAACCACTTTTCCACCCCCGCAACCTTGTATACCCATGAGATCTCATCCATGGGCCTTTTCCGGCGTCCTGCCGGAGGGGGATTCGATCACGGAGGGCTTCTACATCAACACCATTGCCTCTCCGATGAAGCGTGAGTAGTTTACCACAGACCTACGGGTCCATAGCTAGTAGCTAGATGGCTTCTTCTCTCTCTTTGATTCTCAATACCATGTTCTCGTCGATGTTCTTGGAGATCTATTCGATGTAATACTCTTTTGCGGTGTGTTTGCCGAGATCTGATGAATTGTGGATTTATGATCAGCTTATCTATGAGTATTATTTGAATCTTCTCTGAATTCTTATATGCATGATTTGATATCTTTGCAAGTCTCTCCGAACTATCGATTTGGTTCGGCCAACTAGATTGGTTTTCCTTGCAATGGGAGAAGTGCTTAGCTTTGGGTTCAATCTTGCGATGCTCAATCCTAGTGACAGAAGGGGAACCGACACGTATTGTATTGTTGCCATCGAGGATAAAAAGATGGGGTTTTCATCATATTGCTTGAGTTCATTCCTCTACATCATGTCATCTTTCTTAATGCGTTACTCCGTTCTTTATGAACTTAATACTCTAGATGCATGCTGGATAGCGGTCGATGTGTGGAGTAATAGTAGTAGATGCAGGCAGGAGTCGGTCTACTTGACACAGACGTGATGCCTATTGATACGTCCAACGTATCTATAATTTTTGATTGTTCCATGCTATGATATTATCTATCTTGGATGTTTTATATGCATTTATATGCTATTTTATATGATTTTTGGGATTAACCTATTAACCTAGAGCCTAGTGCCAGTTTCTGTTTTTTCCTTGTTTTTGAGTTTTGCGGAAAAGAAATATCAAACGGAGTCCAATTGACCTGAAAATTTACGGTGATTTTTTATGGACCAGAAGAAGCCCTAGAAGGAAAAGAGTTGGGCCAGAAGAGCCACGAGGACTCCACAAGGGTGGAGGGCGTGCCCACCCCCCTAGGGCGCGCCCTCCGACCTTGTGGTTGACTCGTGGACCCCCCTGACTTGTTCTCGACGTCAAAAATTCCTATAAATATAGAAACCCCGAGAAATAAACCTAGATGAGGAGTTTCGTCGCCGCAAGCCTCTGTAGCCACCAAAAACCAATCGGGACCCTGTTCCGGCACCCCACCGGAGGGGGAAATCATCACCGGTGGCCATCTTCATCATCCCGACGCTCTCCATGACGAGGAGGGAGTAGTTCACCCTGGTTGAGGGTATGTACCGATAGCTATGTGTTTGATCTCTCTCTCTCTAGTGTTCTTGATTTGGCACGATCTTGATGTACCGCGAACTTTGCTATTATAGTTGGATCTTATGATGTTTCTCCCCCTCTACCTTCTTGTAATGGATTGAGTTTTCCCTTTGAAGTTATCTTATCGGATTGAGTTTTTAAGGATTTGAGAACACTTGATGTATGTCTTTCATGTGCTTATCTGTGGTGACAATGGGATATTCACGTGATCCACTTGATGTATGTTTTGGTGATCAACTTGCGGGTTCTGTGACCTTGTGAACTTAGGTATAGGGGCTGGCACACGTTTTCGTCTTGACACTCCGGTAGAAACTTTGGAGCACTCTTTGAAATTCTTTGTGTTGGTTTGAATAGATGAATCTGAGATTGTGTGATGCATATCGTATAATCAAACCCGCAGATACTTGAGGTGACATTGGAGTATCTAGGTGACATTAGGGTTTTGGTTGATGTGTGTCTTAAGATGCATTTTAGTACGAACTCTAGGGTTGTTTGTGACACTTATAGGAATAGCCCAATAGATCGATCACAAAGAATAACTTCGAGGTGTTTTCTCAAGGAAATATGCCCTAGAGGCAATAATAAAGTTGTTATTATTCATGCTAGAATTGTATTAACCGGAAACTTAGTACATGTGTGAATACATAGACAAACAGAGTGTCCCTAATATGCATCTACTTGACTAGCTCGTTAATCAAAGATGGTTAAGTTTCCTGACCATAGACATGTGTTGTCATTTGATGAACGGGATCACATCATTAGAGAATGATGTTATGGACAAGACCCATCCGTTAGCTTAGCATAATGATTGTTAAGTTTTATTGCTATTGCTTTCTTCATGACTTATACATGTTCCTCTGACTATGAGATTATGCAACTCCCGAATACCAGAGGAACACCTTGTGTGCTATCAAACTCACAACGTAACTGGGTGATTATAAAGATGCTCTAGAGGTGTCTCCAAAGGTGTTTGTTGGGTTGGCATAGATCGAGATTAGGATTTGTCACTCCGATTTTCGGAGAGGTATCTCTGGGCCCTCTCGGTAATGATCATCACTATAAGTCTTGCAAGCAATGTGACTAATGAGTTAGTTACGGGATGATGCATTACGGAACGAGTAAAGAGACTTTCCGGTAACGAGATTGAACTAGGTATTATGATACCGACGATCGAATCTCGGGCAAGTAACATACCGATGAAAAAGGGAACAACGTATGTTTTTATGCGGTTTGACCGATAGAGATCTTTGTAGAATATGTAGGAGCCAATATGAGCATCCGAGGTTACATTGGTTGGTTATTGACCGGAGATGTGTCTCGGTCATGTCTTCATAGTTCTCGAACCCGTAGGGTCCGCACGCTTAACGTTCGATGACGATTTGTATTATGAGTTATGTGATTTGATGACCGAAGTTTGTTTGGAGTCCCGGATGAGATCACGGACATGACGAGGAGTCTCGAAATGGTCGAAAGGTAAAGATTCTTATATTGGAAGGTTGCATTCAGACATCGGAATGTTTCTGAGTGATTCGGACATTTTTCCGGAGTACTGGGAGGTTACCGGAACCCCCCGGGGAAAGATATGGGCCTTATGGGCCATATGAGGGAGGCTTACCAGCCCACAAGGGGCTGGTGCACCCCCCACAAGGGAGGAGGCTGAATTGGACTTGGGAAGGGGGCGCCACCCCCCTTTCGTTCTCCTACTCCCTCTCCTGCCCCTTTTCCCCCTCCGGTAGAAGGAAAAAAGGGCGGGGCCGAATCCTACTAGGACTGGAGTCCTAGTAGGACTCCCCTCTCCCTGGCGCGCCCCTTGTTGGCCGGCCTCCTCCTCCCCTCCTTTATATACAGGGGCAGGGGGCACCCAAAAGACACAACATACAATTGTCTTAGCCGTGTGCGGTGCCCCCCTCCACAGTTACACACCTCAGTCATATCGTCGTAGTGCTTAGGCGAAGCCCTGCGCCGGTAACTTCATCATCATCGTCACCACGCCATCATGCTGACGGAACTCTCCCTCGGCCTCAGCTGGATCTAGAGTTCGAGGGACGTCACCGAGCTGAACGTTTGCAGAACGCGGAGGTGCCGTGCGTTCGGTACTTGATCTGTTGGATCGCGAAGACGTTCGACTACATCGACTGCGTTACTAAACGCTTCCGCTTTCAGTCTACGAGGCTACGTGGACACACTCTCCCCGCTCGTTGCTATGCTTCTCCTAGATAGATCTTGCGTGATCCTAGGATTTTTTTTGAAATACTACGTTCCCCAACAGTTTCGTACCCTACAATAATCTCTTCCTTTGTTCTTCGCTATTAGTGACTTTGGAGTGACTCTTTATTGCATGTTGACGGATTGTTATATGATCTAACACCCGCAAGCCACCTATGTGCAAAGCACGTCGGTAGAACCAGTCTCGCGTAAGCGTACATGTAATGTCGATCCGGGCCGCTTCATCCAACAATACCGCCGAACCAAAGTATGACATGCTGGTAAGCAGTACGACTTATATCGCCCACAACTCACTTGTGTTCTACTCATGCATATGACATCTACGCATAAAACCAGGCTCGGATGCCCTTTGTTGGGGAACGTAGAAATTTCAAAAATTCCTACGCATTAACGCAAGATCATGGTGATGCATAGCAGCGAGAGGAGAGTGTTGTCTATGTACCCTCGTGAGACCGAAAGCGAAGCGTTAGCACAACGCGGTTGATGTAGTCGTCGTCTTCACGATCCGACCGTTCAAGTACCGAGCGCGGCACCTCCGAGTTTAGCATACGTTCAGCCCGATGGCGTCCCTCGAACTCCGATCCAGCCGAGTGTTGAGGAGAGTTTTCACACGGCAGGCGTGGTGGCGATGTTGATGTTCTACCGGCGCAGGCTTCGCCTAAGCACTTTTCTGATTATCGAGGTGGACTATGGTGGAGGGGTGCATCGCACACGGCTAAAAGATCAATGATCAATTGTTGTCTCTGGGGTGCCCCCTGCCCCCGTATATAAAGGAGCAAGGGGGGGGGGGTGCGGCCGGCCTAGGGAGGAGGCGCGTCGGGAGTAGGACTCCCCCCCTTTCCTAGTTGGATTAGGACTTGGGAGGGGGAAGGAGTGGAGGAGAAGGAAGGAAGGGGGGCGCCGTCCCCCTCTCCTTGTCCTATTCGGACTAGGGGGGGAGGGGCGCGCGGCCCAGCCCTTGCCTCCTCTCCTCTCTTCCACCTAGGCCCACTAAGGCCCATTAAGTTCCCGGGGGTTCGGTAACCTCCGGTACTCGAGAAATCCCGATTTCACCGGAACACTTCCGATATCCAAACATAGGCTTCCAATATATCAATCTTCCTGTCTCGACCATTTCGAGACTCCTCGTCATGTCCATGATCACATCCGGGACTCCGAACAACCTTCGGTACATAAAAACATATAAACTCATAATATAACTGTCATCGAAACGTTAAGCGTGCGGACCCTATGGGTTCGAGAACTATGTAGACATGAGCGAGGCACGTGTCCAGTCAATAACCAATAGCGGAACTTGTATGCTCATATTGGCTCCCACATATTCTACGAAGATCTTTATCGGTCAGACCGCATAACAACATATGTTGTTCCCTTTGTCATCGGTATGTTACTTGCCCGAGATTCGATCATCGGTATCTCAATACCTAGTTCAATCTAGATTCTGCAAGTCTCTTTACTCGTTCCGTTATACATCATCCCGCAACTAACTCATTAGTTGCAATGCTTGCAAGGCTTAAGTGATGTGCATTACCGAGAGGGCCCGGAGATACCTCTCCGACAATCGGAGTGACAAATCCTAATCTCAAAATACGCCAACCCAACATGTACCTTTGGAGACACCTGGAGAGCTCCTTTATAATCACCCGATTACGTTGTGACGTTTGGTAGCACACAAAGTGTTCCTCCGATGTGGGAGTTGCATAATCTCATAGTCATAGGAACATATATAAGTCATGAAGAAAGCAATAGCAACATACTAAACGATCGGGTGCTAAGCTAACGGAATGGGTCATGTCAATCACATCATTCTCCTAATGATGTGATCCCGTTAATCAAATGACAACTCATGTCTATGGTCGTGAAACATAACCATCTTTGATTAACGAGCTAGTCAAGTAGAGGCATACTAGTGACACTTTGATTGTCTATGTATTCACACATGTATTATGTTTCCGGTTAATACAATTCTAGCATGAATAATAAACATTTATCATGATATAAGGAAACAAATAATAACTTTATTATTGCCTCTAGGGCATATTTCCTTCGCCTCCCACTTGCACTAGAGTCAATAATCTAGATTACACAAGAATGATTCTAACACCCATGGAGCCTTGGTGCTGATCATGTTTTGCTCGTGGAAGAGGCTTAGTCAATCTGGTTACGCAACATTCGGATCCGTATGTATCTTGCAAATCTCTATGTCTCCCACTTGGACTAGATCCCGGATGGAATTGAAGGCGTCTCTTGATGTGCTTGGTTCTCTTGTGAAATCTGGATTCCTTCGCCAAGGCAATTGCACCGATATTGTCACAAAAGATTTTCATTGGACCCGATGCACTAGGTATGACACCTAGATCGGATATGAACTCCTTCATCCAGACTCCTTCATTTGCTGCTTCCGAAGCAGCTATGTACTCCACTTCACACGTAGATCCCGCCACGACGCTTTGTTTAGAACTGCACCAACTGACAGCTCCACCGTTCAATGTAAACACGTATCCGGTTTGCGATTTAGAATCGTCCGGATCAGTCAAAGCTTGCATCAACGTAACCATTTACGATGAGCTCTGTGTCTCCTCCATAAACGAGAAACATTTCCTTAGTCCTTTTCAGGTATTTCAGGATGTTCTTGACCGCTGTCCAAAGGATCCACTCTGGATTACTTTGGTACCTCACCGCTAGACTTATAGCAAGGCACACATCAGGTCCGGTACACAACATTGCATACATGATAGATCCTATGGCTGAAGCATAGGGAACATCTTTCATTTTCTCTATCTTCTTCTGGTGGTCGGGCATTGAGTCTTACTCAACTTCACACCTTGTAACACAGGCAAGAACCCTTTCTTTGCTTGATCCATTTTGAACTTCTTCAAAACTTTGTCAAGGTATGTGCTTTGTGAAAGTCCAATTAAGCGTCTTGATCTATCTTTATAGATCTTAATGCCCAATATGTAAGCAGCTTCACCGAGGTCTTTCATTGAAAAACTCTTATTCAAGTATCCCTTTATGCTATCCAGAAATTCTATATCATTTCCAATCAGCAATATGTCATCCACATAAAATATTAGAAATGCTACAGAGCACCCGCTCACTTTCTTGTAAATACAGGCTTCTCCAAAAGTCTGTACAAAACCAAATGCTTTTATCACACTATCAAAGCGTTTATTCCAACTCCGAGAAGCTTGCACCAGTCCATAAATGGATCGCTGGAGCTTGCACACTTTGTTAGCTCCCTTTGGATTGACAAAACCTTCCGGTTGCATCATATACAATTCTTCTTCCAGAAATCCATTCAGGAATGCAGTTTTGACATCCATATGCCATATTTCATAATCATAAAATGGGGCAATCGCTAACATGATTCGGACTGACTTAAGCATCGCTATGGGTGAGAAGGTCTCATCGTAGTCAATCCCTTGAACTTGTCGAAAACCTTTCGCAACAAGTCGAGCTTTGTAAACGATAACATTACCGTCAGCGTCAGTCTTCTTCTTGAAGATCCATTTATTCTCAATTGCTTGCCGATCATCGGGCAAGTCAACCAAAGTCTACACTTTGTTCTCATACATGGATCGCATCTCAGATTTCATGGCTTCTAGCCATTTTGCGGAATCTGGGCTCACCATCGCTTCTTCATAGTTCATAGGTTCATCATGATCTAGGAGCATGACTTCCAGAACAGGATTACCGTACCACTCTGGTGCGGATCTCACTCTGGTTGATCTACGAGGTTCAGTAACAACTTGATCTGAAGTTTCATGATCATCATCATTAACTTCCTCACTAATTGGTGTAGGTGTCCCAGGAACCGATTTCTGTGATGAGCTACTTTCCAATAAGGGAGCAGGTACAGTTACCTCATCAAGTTCTACTTTCCTCCCACTCACTTCTTTCGAGAGAAACTCCTTCTCTAGAAAGTTTCCGAATTTAGCAACAAAAGTCTTGCCTTCGGATCTGTGATAGAAGGTGTACCCAACAGTTTCCTTTGGGTATCCTATGAAGACACATTTCTTTGATTTGGGTTCGAGCTTATCAGGTTGAAGCTTTTTCACATAAGCATCGCAGCCCCAAATTTAAGAAACGGCAACTTTGGTTTCTTGCCAAACCATAGTTCATAAGGCGTCGTCTCAACGGATTTCGATGGTGCCCTATTTAAAGTGAATGCAGCCGTCTCTAAAGCATAACCCCAAAACGATAGCGGTAAATCTGTAAGAGACATCATAGATCGCACCATATCTAGTAAAGTACGATTACGATGTTCGGACACACCATTACGCTATGGTGTTCCGGGTGGCGTGAGTTGCGAAACTATTCCACATTGCTTCAAATGTACATCAAACTCGTAACTCAAATATTCTCCTCCACGATCAGATCGTAGAAACTTTATTTTCTTGTTACGATGATTTTCAGCTTCACTCTGAAATTCTTTGAACTTTTCAAATGTTTCAGACTTATGTTTCATTAAGTAGATATACCCATATCTGCTTAAGTCATGTGTGAAGGTGAGAAAATAACGATATCCGCCACGAGCCTCAACATTCATCGGACCACATACATTCGTATGTATGATTTCCAATAAATCTGTTGCTCTCTCCATAGTTCCGGAGAACGGCGTTTTAGTCATCTTGCCCATGAGGCACGGTTACTTAAGTACCAAGTGATTCATAATCAAGTGGTTCCAAAAGTCCATCGGTATGGAGTTTTTCATGCGCTTTATCTTGATATGACCTAAACGGCAGCGGTGCCACAAATAAGTTGCACTATCATTATCAACTCTGCATCTTTTGGCTTCAACATTATGAATATGTGTGTCACTACTATCGAGATTCAATAAGAATAGACCACTCTTCAAGGGTGCATGACCATAAAAGATATTACTCATATAAATAGAACAACCATTATTCTCGATTTAAATGTATAACCGTCTCGCATTAAACAAGATCCAGATATAATGTTCATGCTCAACGCGGCACCAAATAACAATTATTTAGGTCTAATACTAATCCACGAAGGTAGATGTAGAGGTAGCGTCTTTGACGCGATCACATCAACTTTGGAACCATTTCCACGCGCATCGTCACCTCGTCCTTAGCCAATCTTCGCAATCCTTAGCCCTGTTTGAGTTGCAAATGTTAGCAATGTAACCGATTATCAAATACCCAGGTGCTACTGCGAGCATTAGTAAGGTACACATCAATAACATGTATATCACATATACTTTTGTTCAACTTGCCATCCTTCTTATCCGCCAAATACTTGGGGCAGTTCCGCTTCCAGTGACCAGTTTGCTTGCAGTAGAAACACTCAGTTTCAGGCTTAGGTCCAGACTTGGGTTTCTTCTCCTGAGCAGCAACTTTCTTGCTGTTCTTCTTGAAGTTCCCCTTCTTCTTCCCTTTGCCCTTTTTCTTGAAACTAGTGGTCTTGTTGACCATAAACACTTGATGCTCCTTCTTGATTTCTACCTCCGCAACTTTTAGCATCGCGAAGAGCTCGGGAATTGTCTTCTCCATCCCTTGCATATTATAGTTCATCACGAAGCTCTTGTAGCTTGGTGGAAGTGATTGGACAATTCTGTCAATGACGCTATCATCCTGAAGATTAACTCCCAGTTGAATTAAGTGATTATTATACCCAAACATCTTGAGTATATGCTCACTGACAGAACTATTCTCCTCCATCTTGCAGCTATAGAACTTATTGGAGACTTCATATCTCTCAATCAGGGCATTTGCTTGAAATATTAACTTCAACTCCTGGAACATCTCATATGCCCCATGACGTTCAAAACGTCATTGAAGACCCGGTTCTAAGCCGTAAAGCATGGCACACTGAATTATTGAGTAGTCATCAGCTTTGCTCTGCCAGACGTTCATAACATCTGGTGTTGCTCTGCAGCAGGCACGGAACCCAGCCGGTGCTTCCAGGACGTAATTCTTCTGTGCAACAATGAGGATAATCCTCAAGTTACGGACCCAGTCCGTGTAATTGCTACCATCATCTTTCAACTTTGCTTTCTCAAGGAACGCATTAAAATTCAACGGAACAACAATACGAGCCATCTATCTACAATCAACATAGACAAGCAAGATACTATCAGGTACTAAGTTCATGATAAATTTAAGTTCAATTAATCATATTACTTAAGAATATCCAAATCAACCAGACCATGTCTGATCATCACGTGAGATGGAGTAGTTTCAATGGTGAACATCACTATGTTGATCATATCTACTATATGATTCACGCTCGACCTTTCGGTCTCCGTGTTCCAAGGCCATATCTGTTATATGCTAGGCTCGTCAAGTTTAACATGAGTATTCCGCGTGTGCAACTATTTTGCACCCGTTGTATTTGAACGTAGAGCCTATCACACCCGATCATCACGTGGTGTCTCAGCACGAAGAACTTTCACAGGGAGAACACTTATACTTTGATAATTTAGTGAGGGATCATCTTATAATGCTACCGTCAATCAAAGCAAGATAAGATGCATAAAAGATAAACATCACATGCAATCAATATAAGTGATATGATATGGCCATCATCATCTTGTGCTTGTGATCTCCATCTCCGAAGCACCGTCATGATCACCATCGTCACCGGTAGCGACACCTTGATCTCCATCGTAGCATCGTTGTCGTCTCGCCAATCTTATGCTTCTACAACTATCACTACCGCTTAGTGATAAAGTAAAGCATTACAGTATGATTGCATTGCATACAATAAAGCGACAACCATATGGCTCTGCCCATTGCCGATAACTCGGTTACAAAACATGATCATCTCATACAACAAAATTTAGCATCATGTCTTGACCATATCACATCACAACATGTCCTGCAAAAACAAGTTAGACGTCCTCTACTTTGTTGTTGCAAGTTTTTACGTGGCTGCTACGGGCTTAGCAAGAACAGTTCTTACCTACGCATCCAAACCACAATGATAGTTTGTCAAGTTGGTGCTGTTTTCACCTTCGCAAGGACCGGGCGAAGCCAAACTTGGTTCAAATAAAGTTTGAGAAAATGACACCCGCCAGCAAACAATGTGCAAAGAACGACGTTAGAACCAGTCTCGTGTAAGCGTACGCGTAATGTCGGTCCAGGCCGCTTCATCCAACAATACCGCCGAACCAAAGTATGACATGCTGGTAAGCAGTATGAATTATATCGCCCACAACTCACTTGTGTTCTACTCGTGCATATGACATCTACGCATAAAACCAGGCTCAGATGCCATGTTGGGTAACGTAGTAATTTCAAAAAAATTCCTACGCACACGCAAGATCATGGTGATGCATATCAACGAGAGGGGAGAGTGTTGTCTATGTACCCTCGTAGACCGAAAGCGGAAGCGTTAGCACAACGCGGTTGATGTAGTCGTACACCTTCACGATCGGACCGATCAAGTACCGAACGCACGGCACCTCCGTGTGCAGCACACGTTCAGCCCGATGACGTCCCTCGAACTCTGATCCAGCCGAGTGTTGAGGGAGAGTTTCGTCAGCATGACGGCGTGGTGACGATGTTGATGTTCTACCGACGCAGGGCTTCGCCTAAGCACCGCCACTGATGTATCGAGGTGGACTATGGTGGAGGGGGGCACCACACACGGCTAAAAGATCAATGATCAATTGTTGTCTCTGGGGTGCCCCCCTGCCCCCGTATATAAAGGAGCAAGGGGGGCGGGGGGTGCGACCGGCCTAGGGAGGAGGCGCGTCGGAGGAGTCCTACTCCCACCGGGAGTAGGACCCCCCCCTTTTCCTAGTTGGATTAGGACTTGGGAGGGGGAAGGAGTGGAGGAGAAGGAAGGAAGGGGGGGGGGGGCGCTGTCCCCCTCTCCTTGTCCTATTCGGACTAGTGGGGGAGGGGCACGCGGCCCAGCCCTTGCCTCCTCTCCTCTATTCCACCTAGGCCCACTAAGGCCCATTAAGTTCCCGGGGGGTTCCGGTAACCTCCACAGTACTCGGTAAAATCGATTTCACCGGAACACTTCCGATATCCAAACATAGGCTTCCAATATATCAATCTTCATGCCTCGACCATTTCGAGACTCCTCGTCATGTCTGTGATCACATCCGGGACTCGAACAACCTTCGTACATCAAAACATATAAACTCATAATATAAGCATCGCCGTAACATTAAGCGTGCGGACCCTACGGGTTCGAGAACTATGTAGACATGACCGAGACACGTCTCCGGTCAATAACCAATAGCGGAACCTGGATGCTCATATTGGCTCCCACATATTCTACGAAGATCTTTATCGGTCAGACCGCATAACAACATACGTTGTTCCCTTTGTCATCGGTATGTTACTTGCCCGAGATTCGATCGTCGGTATACCTAGTTCAATCTCGTTACCGGCAAGTCTCTTTACTCGTTCCGTAATACATCATCCCGCAACTAACTCATTAGTTGCAATGCTTGCAAGGCTTAAGTGATGTGCATTACCGAGAGGGCCAGAGATACCTCTCCGAGCAATCGGAGTGACAAATCCTAATCTCGAAATACGCCAACCCAACATGTACCTTTGGAGACACCTATAGAGCTCCTTTATAATCACCCAGTTACGTTGTGACGTTTGGTAGCACACAAAGTGTTCCTCCGGTAAACGGGAGTTGCATAATCTCATAGTCATAGGTGTTGGGGAACGTAGTAATTTCAAAATTTTCCTACGCACACGCAAGATCATGGTGATGCATAGCAACGAGAGGGGAGAGTGTTGTCTACGTACCCTCGTGAACCCGAAGCGGAAGCGATCACAACGTAGAGGAAGTAGTCGTCGTTCTCCTCGCGATCCAACCGATCCCAGCGCCGTTACTCCGGCGCCTCCGAGTTCTTGGCACCACGTTCAGCTCGGTGGCGCTCCTCGAGCTCCGATCCAGCAAAGCTCGGGGAGAGAGTTCCAAAATCGACGGCAGGCGTGGTGACGATCTTGATGTTCTACCGACGCAGGCTTCGTCTAAGCACCGCTTCTGATATGACCGAGGTGGAATATGGTGGAGGGGCACCGCACACGGCTGAGGAACGATCTCAAGGATCAACTTGTGTGTTCTAGGGTGCCCCCTGCCCCGTATATAAAGGAGCAAGGGGAGGGCGGCCGGCCCTAGGAGGCGCGCCAAGGGAGGAGTCCTCCTCCTAGTGGGAGTAGGACTCCCCTTTCCTAGTCCAGCGAGGAAGGAGGACGGGGGAAGGACAGAGAGGGAGAGGGAGAGGGAACGGGGGGCCGCCCCCCTCCTTGTCCAATGCGGACTGCCCATGGGGGGGGCGCCACCTCCTGGCGCGGCCCTCTCTCTCCCCTTGTGGCCCAATAGGCCCATTACTTCCCCGGGGGGTTCCGGTAACCCCTCCGGCACTCCGGAAACTTCCGGAACCTTTCCGGTGTCCGAATATAGCCGTCCAATATATCAATCTTTATGTCTCGATCATTTCGAGACTCCTCGTCATGTCCGTGATCACATCCGGGACTCCGAACTCCTTCGGTACATCAAAATACACAAACTCATAATATAACCGTCCTTGAAACCTTAAGCGTGCGGACCCTACGGTTCGAGAATAATGTAGACATGACCGAGACACGTCTCGGTCAATAACCAATAGCGGGACCTGGATGCCCATATTGGCTCCTACATATTCTCTGAAGATCTTTATCGGTCGAGACCGCATAACAACATACGTTGTTCCCTTTGTCATCGGTATGTTACTTGCCCGAGATTCGATCGTCGGTATCCAATACCTAGTTCAATCTCGTTATTGGCAAGTCTCTTTACTCGTTCCGTAATACATCATCTCACAGCTAACTCATTAGTTGTAATGCTTGCAAGGCTTAGTGACGTGCATTACCGAGAGGGCCCAGAGATACCTCTCCGACAATCGGAGTGACAAATCCTAATCTCGAAATACGCCAACCCAACATACGCCTTTGGAGACACCTGTAGTACTCCTTTATAATCACCCGATTACGTTGTGACGTTTGGTAGTACCCAAAGTGTTCCTCTGGTAAATGGGAGTTGCATAATCTCATAGTTATAGGAACATGTATAAGTCATGGATAAAAGCAATAGCAACATACTAAACGATCGGGTGCTAAGCTAATGGAATGGGTCATGTCAATCAGATCATTCAACCAATGATGTGACCTTGTTAATCAAATGACAACTCCTTTGTCTATGGTTAGGAAACTTAACCATCTTTGATTAACAAGCTAGTCTAATAGAGGCATACTAGTGACACTCTGTTTGTCTATGTATTCACACATGTATTATGTTTCCGGTTAATACAATTCTAGCATGAACAATAAACATTTATCATGAAATAAGAAATAAATAATAACTTTATTATTGCCTCTAGGGCATATTTCCTTCAGTCTCCCACTTGCACTAGAGTCAATAATCTAGATTACATAGTAATGATTCTAACACCCATGGAGTCTTGGTGCTGATCATGTTTTGCTCGTGGAAGAGGCTTAGTCAACGGGTCTGCTACATTCGGATCCGTATGTATCTTGCAAATCTCTATGTCTCCCACCGGACTAAGTCCCGGATGGAAATGAAGCGTCTCTTGATGTGTTTGGTTCTCTTGTGAAATCTGGATTCCTTTGCTAAAGCAATTGCTCCGATATTGTCACAAAAGATTTTCATTGGACCCGATGCACTAGGTATGACACCTAGATCGGATATGAACTCCTTCATCCGCACTCCTTCATTAGCTGCTTCCGAAGCTGCTATGTATTCCGCTTCACATGTAGATCCCGCTTCTGACGCTTTGTTTAGAACTGCACCAACCCAGCGGCTCCTCCGTTTAGTGTAAATACGTATCCGGTTTGCGATTTAGAATCGTCAGGATCGATGTCAAAGCTTGCATCAACGTAACCGTTTACGATGAGCTCTTTGTCACCTCCATGTACAAGAAACATATCCTTAGTCCTTTTCGTGTATTTCAGGATGTTCTTGACCGCTGTCCGATGATCCACTCTGGATTACTTTGGTACCTCCTGCTAAGCTTATAGCAAGGCACACATCAGTGCAGTACACGACATTGCATACATGATAGAGCCTATAGTCGAGGCATAGGGAACATCTTTCATTTTCTCTCTATCTTCTGCGGTGGTCGGGCATTGAGTCTTACTCAACTTCACACCTTGTAACACAGGCAAGAACCCTTTCTTTGCTTGATCCATTTTGAACTTCTTCAAAATTTTGTCAAGGTATGTGCTTTGTGAAAGTCCAATTAAGCGTCTTGATCTATCTCTATAGATTTTGATGCCCAATATGTAAACAGCTTCACCGAGGTCCTTCATCGAAAAACTCTTATTCAAGTATCCCTTTATGCTATCCGGAAATTCTATATCATTTCCGATTAGTAATATGTCATCTACATATAATATCGTAAATGCTACTGAGCTCCCACTCACTTTCTTGTAAATACAGGCTTCTCCAAAAGTCTCATATAAACCCAAATGCTTTGATCACATTATCAAAGCGTTTATTCCAACTCCGAGATGCTTGCACCAGTCCATAAATGGATCATTTGGAGCTTGCACACTTTGTTAACTCCCTTTGGATCGATAAAACCTTCTGGTTGCATCATATACAACTCTTCTTCCGTAAATCCATTCAGAATGCGCTTTACATCCATTTGCTAAATTTCATAATCATAAAATGCGGCAATTGCTAACATGATTCGGACGGACTTAAGCATCGCCACGGGTGAGAAGGTCTCATCGTAGTCAATCCCTTGAACTTGTCGAAAACCCTTTGCGACAAGTCGAGCTTTGTAGACGATAATATTACCGTCGTCGGTCTTCTTCTTCAAGATCCACTTGTTTTCTATTGCTTGCCGACCCTCGGGCAAGTCAACCAAAGTCCACACTTTGTTTTCATACATGGATCCCATCTCAGATTTCATGGCCTCAAGCCATTTTGCGGAATCTGGGCTCACCATCGCTTCTTCGTAGTTCGTAGGTTCATCATGATCTAGTAGCATGACTTCCAGAACAGGATTACCGTACCACTACAGTGCGGATCTTACTCTGGTTGATCTACGAGGTTACGTAGTAATTTGATCTGAAGTTTCATGATCAACATCATCAACTTCCTCACTATTTGGTGTAGATGTCGCGAAACCGGTTTACGTGATAAACTACTTTCAAATAAGGGAGAAGGTACAGTTACCTCATCAAGTTCTACTTTCCTCCCACTCACTTCTTTCGAGAGAAACTCCTTCTCTAGAAAGGATCCATTCTTAGCAACAAATGTCTTGCCTTCGGATCTGTGATAGAAGGTGTACCCAACTGTCTCCTTTGGGTATCCTATGAAGACACATTTCTCCGATTTAGGTTCGAGCTTATCGGGTTGAAGCTTTTTCATAAGCATCGCATCCCCAAACTTTAAGAAAGCGACAACTTTGGTTTCTTGCTAAACCATAGTTCATAAGGTGTCGTCTTAACGGATTTTGACGGTGTTCTATTCAGCGTGAATGCGGCCGTCTCAAGAGCACAACCCCAAAGCGATAGCGGTAAATCATAAGAGACATCATAGATCGCACCATATCTAGCAAAGTGCGATTCTGACGTTCGGACACACCATTCTGCGCTGTGGTGTTCGGTGGCGTGAGTTGCGTAAACTATTCCGCATTGTTTCAAATGTAGACCAAACTCGTAACTCAAATATTCGCCTCCACGATCAGATCGTAGAAACTTTATTTTCTTATTACGATGATTTTCAACTTCACTCTGAAATTCTTTGAACTTTTCAAATGTTTCAGACTTATGTTTCATTAAGTAGATATACCCATATCTCGCTTAAATCATCTGTGAAGGTGAGAAAATAACGATATCCGCCACGAGCCTCAACATTCATTGGACCACATACATCTGTATGTATGATTTCCAACAAATCTGTTGCTCTCTCCATAGTACCGAGAACGGGTTTTAGTCATCTTGCCCATGAGGCACGGTTCATAAGTGCCAAGTGATTCATAATCAAGTGACTCCAAAAGTCCATCAAGATGGAGTTTCTTCATGCGCTTTATACCGATATGACCTAAACGGCGATTACCACAAATAAATCGCACTATCATTATCAACTCTGCATCTTTTGGTTTCAACATTATGAATATGTGTATCACTACTATCGAGATTCATTAAAAATAGACCACTCTTCAAGGGTGCATGACCATAAAAGATATTATTCATATAAATAGAACAACCATTATTCTCTGATTTAAATGAATAACCGTCTCGCATCAAACAAGATCCAGATATAATGTTCATGCTCAACGCAGGCACCAAATAACAAATATTTAGGTCTAAAACAAATCCCGAAGGTAGATGTAGAGGTATCGTGCCGACCGCGATCAAATCGACTTTTGAACCAATTACCACGCGCAACGTCACCTCGTCCTTTGCCAGTGTTAAGCTAATCCGTAGTCCCTGTTTGAGTTGCAAATATTAGCAGAACCCGATTATCAAATACCCAGTGCTCTGCGAGCTCTAGTAAGGTACACATCAATAACATGTATATCACATATACCTTTGTTCACCTTGCCATCCTTCTTATCCGCCAAATACTTGGGGCAGTTCCGCTTCCAAAGGACGATGCTTGCGGTAGAAGCACTCGATTTCAGGTTTAGGTCCGGACTTGGGTTTCTTCTCCTGAGCGACAACTTGTTTGCTGTTCTTCTTGAAGTTCCCCTTCTTCTTCCCTTTGCCTTTCTTCTTGAAACTAGTGGTCTTATTGACCATCAACACTTGATGCTCCTTCTTGATTTCTACCTCCATGACCTTTGGCATTCTGAAGAGCTCGAGCATAGTCTTTACTAACCCTTGCATATTATAGTTCATCACGAAGCCTTTGTAGCTTGGTGGCGTTGATTGAAGAATTACATCAATGACACAATCATCCGGAAGATCAACTCCCGGTTGAGTCAAGTGATTGTAATACCCGGACATTACGAGTATGTGCTCACCGACGGACCCATTCTCTTCCATCTTGCAGCTATAGAACTTATTGGAGACTTCATATCTCTCAATCCGGGCATTCTGTTGAAATATCAACTTCAACTCTGGAACATCTCATATGCTCCATGACGTTCAAAAGCGTCGTTGAAGACCCGGTTCTAAGCCGTAAAGCATGGCACCTGAACTATAGAGTAGTCATCAGCTTTGCTCGCCAGACGTTCTTAACGCCGTCGGTTACATCGGCGGGCACGGCACCTAGCGGTGCATCCAGGCGTAACTCTTCCAATGCAGCAATGAGGATAATCCTCGATTACGGACCCGATCCGTGTAATTGCTACCATCATCTTTCAACTTTGCTTTCTCAAGGAACGCATTAAAATTCAACGGAACAACAATACGAGCCATCTATCTACAATCAACATAGACAAGCAAGATACTATCAGGTACTAAGTTCATGATAAATTTAAGTTCAATTAATCATATTACTTAAGAACTCCCACTTAGACAGACATCTCTCTAGTCAACTAAGTGATCACGTGATCCAAATCAACTAAACCATAACCGATCATCACGTGAGATCGAGTAGTTTTCAATGGTGAACATCTTAGGTTGAACATATCAACGATATGATTCACGCTCGACCTTTCGGTCTCCGTGTTCCGAGGCCATATACGCATATGCTAGGCTCGTCAAGTATAACTGAGTATTCTGCGTGTGCAAAACTGGCTTGCACCCGTTGTAGATGGACGTAGAGCTTATCACACCCGATCATCACGTGGTGTCTCGACACGACGAACTTTGGCAACGGTGCATACTCGTGGAGAACACTACTTGATAATTTTAGTGAGAGATCATCTTAAAATGCTGCCGTCAATCAAAGCAAAATAAGATGCATAAAGGATAAACATCACATGCAATCAATATAAGTGATATGATATGGCCATCATCATCTTGTGCTTATGATCTCCATCTCCGAAGCACCGTCGTGATCACCATCGTCACCGGTAGCGACACCTTGATCTCCATCGTAGCATCGTTGTCGTTTACGCCATCTATTGCTTCTCGACTATCGCTACCGCTTAGTGATAAAGTAAAGCAATTACAGGCGTTGCATTTCATACAATAAGCGACAACCATATGGCTCCGACCGATTGCCGATAACTTCGGTTACAAAACATGATCATCTCATACAATAAAATATAGCATCACGTCTTGACCATATCACATCACAACATGCCCTGCAAAAACAAGTTAGACGTCCTCTACTTTGTTGTTGCAAATTTTACGTGGCTGCTATGGGCTTAAGTAAGAACCAATCTCACCTACGCATCAAGACCACAACGATACTTCGTCAATTAGACTCCGTTTAACCTTCTCAAGGACGGGCGTATGCACTCAGTTCAACTAAAGTGAGAGAGACAGACACCCGCCAGCCACCTTTAAGCACGAGTGCTCGTAGCAGTGAAACCAGTCTCGCGTAAGCGTCTGCGTAATGTCGGTCCGGGCGCTTCATCTCACAATACCGCTGAACCAAAGTATGACATGCTTTGGTAGGCAAGATGACTTGTATCGCCCACAACTCACTTGTGTTCTACTCGTGCAAAACATCAAACCATAAAAACCTAGGCTCGGATGCCACTGTTGGGGAACGTAGTAATTTCAAAATTTTCCTACGCACACGCAAGATCATGGTGATGCATAGCAACAAGAGGGGAGAGTGTTGTCTACGTACCCTCGTAGACCGAAGCGGAAGCGATCACAACATAGAGGAAGTAGTCGTACGTTCTCCTCGCGATCCAACCGATCCAGTAGCGTTACTCCGGCGCCTCCGAGTTCTTGGCACACGTTCAGCTCGGTGGCGCTCCTCAGCTCGATCCAGCAAAGCTCCGGGAGAGAGAGTTCCTCGGCCGCAGACGGCGTGGTGGACGATCTTGATGTTCTACCGACGCGGGGCTTCGTCTAAGCACCGCCACGATATGACCGAGGTGGAATATGGTGGAGGGGGCACCGCACACGGCTAAGGAACGATCTCAAGGATCAACTTGTGTGTTCTAGGGTGCCCCCTGCCCCGTATATAAAGGAGCAAGGGGAGGGCCGGCCGCCCTAGGAGGCGCGCCAAGGGAGGGGAGTCCTCCTCCTAGTGGGAGTAGGACTCCCTTTCCTAGTCCAACTAGGAAGGAGGAAGGGGAAGGAAAGAGAGGAGAGGGAGAGGGAAGGGGGCCGCCCCTCCTTGTCCAATTCGGACTCCCCATGGGGGCGCGCCACCTCCTGGTGCGGCCTCTCTCTCCCCTTTGGCCCAATAAGGCCCATTACTTCCCAGGGGTTCCGTAACCCTCCGGCACTCCGATTTTCTCCGGAAACTTCCGAACCTTTCCGTGTCCGAATATAGCCGTCAATATATCAATCTTTATGTCTCGATCATTTCGAGACTCCTCGTCATGTCCGTGATCACATCCGGGACTCCGAACTCCTTGGTACATCAAAATACACAAACTCATAATATAACCGCCATCGAAACCTTAAGCGTGCGGACCCTACGGTTCGAGAATAATGTAGACATGACCGAGACACGTCTCCGGTCAATAACCAATAAGCGGGACCTGGATGCCCATATTGGCTCCTACATATTCTACGAAGATCTTTATCGGTCGGACCGCATAACAACATACGTTGTTCCCTTTGTCATCGGTATGTTACTTGCCCGAGATTCGATCGTCGGTATCCAATACCTAGTTCAATCTCGTTCTTGGCAAGTCTCTTTACTCGTTCCGTAATACATCATCTCACAGCTAACTCATTAGTTGTAATGCTTGCAAGGCTTAGTGATGTGCATTACCGAGAGGGCCCAGAGATACCTCTCCGACAATCGGAGTGACAAATCCTAATCTCGAAATCGCCAACCCAACATCCGCCTTTGGAGACACCTGTAGTACTCCTTTATAATCACCCAGATTACGTTGTGACGTTTGGTAGTACCCAAAGTGTTCCTCTGGTAAATGGGAGTTGCATAATCTCATAGTTATAGGAACATGTATAAGTCATGGATAAAAGCAATAGCAACATACTAAACGATCGGGTGCTAAGCTAATGGAATGGGTCATGTCAATCATATCATTCAACCAATGATGTGACCTTGTTAATCAAATGACAACTCCTTTGTCTATGGTTAGGAAACTTAACCATCTTTGATTAACAAGCTAGTCTAGTAGAGGCATACTAGTGACACTCTGTTTGTCTATGTATTCACACATGTATTATGTTTCCGGTTAATACAATTCTAGCATGAACAATAAACATTTATCATGAAATAAGAAATAAATAATAACTTTATTATTGCCTCTAGGGCATATTTCCTTCAATAGGAACATGTATAAGTCATGAAGAAAGCAATAGCAACATACTAAACGATCGGGTGCTAAGCTAACGGAATGGGTCATGTCAATCACATCATTCTCCTAATGATGTGATCCCGTTAATCAAATGACAACTCATGTCTATGGTCAGGAAACATAACCATCTTTGATTAACGAGCTAGTCAAGTAGTGGCATACTAGTGACACTTTGTTTGTCTATGTATTCACACATGAATTATGTTTCGGTTAATACAATTCTAGCATGAATAATGAACATTTATCATGATATAAGGAAATAAATAATAACTTTATTATTGCCTCTAGGGCATATTTCCTTCAGATGCTTCTGAAGTGCTTGTTATTTCTCTCCTTCCAGATACTCCATACTGCTTGTAGAAACATTTCCATGAACATGGGCTTGCTCCAATTGGTGGCTGCGCAGCTTATCCATTGAAGTCTGGATCCAGTGTCTCCCCACGTGATCCCTAGGTTGGACCAGCAGTGCTTACTGAATGAGCATTGGAAGATCATGTGTTCCACGCCCTCTTCTATTTGTTGATCACATAGTAGGCAGTTGAAATCATCCCCAATGTTATAGTGTCTCCTCTTGAGCATGTTGCGTGTGTTTAGGCGGTCAGAGAGAAGGAGCCACCCAAACACTTTGATTTTCAATGTCACCTTCGATTTCCAGAGCCGTTGATATGATTGGTGGGCCTGCACATCTCTAAAATAGAATTTGTAGTATCTGTTGGCCTTGTATTCCTTTGATCTCCAACAGTACGACCAGGTGTCATGGGTGTTTTGGTCTGCAGTGTTGCCTACATGGGCCACTTTTTGTTGCAGCTCTCTAACTTCTTCGTGTGCTTGGATTGAGAGGAGAAGATGAAATGTTTCATGCAGTGACGTTGATCCCAAGAAAGCTTTGACTGATATATCCTCATTTATTGCGTAGGAGAAGGCTCTCGGGTACATTTCATCCAGTGTGTTGTCCAACCAAAGATCCTTCCACATAAGCACCGTGTCACCAGCGTGTACATTTGCTTTGGATATACCGCTGTATATTGGGGTGAGTTTCAACACATCCCTCCACCAGAACGATCCGCATGGCTCTGTCGCGTGAGGGATCTTGTTAGTGTAGTATGATGACCAGATGAGCTCCACCTATGGCAGATCATGTCGGTTGTAAAATTTATGCAGGTACTTTAGCAGCAGGGCCTCACTTTGGATACGAAGATTGATTACTAAAAGCACAAGTGCTCCCTGGGTGATTTTGGTAATTAATGTCAACATATCTCTTGTTGGACTAATGTTTTTATCTAGTATATTTCATACAAGTTCAACAGATGGAGTGGCATGGACAAGAGGATGTGGAACCCCTTCAAGATGCTAAGGACAAAGGATTGGCTCAAGCTCTAAAGCTCAAGACTCTACATTTTAATTTTAGTGATCCAAGATCACATTGAGTCCATAGGAAAAGCCAATACTATTAAAAGGGGATGGGGTGTTGCTTAATGGCTTGCTTGCTCAATGTGCTTAGTGATATGCTCCAAAACCCTCAACCACTTTCTCATATCCACATATGTCCCAAACCAAAAGTCAAACTCAGCCCTACCGAAACTTTCTATCCGGCGCCACCGAGTTCATTTGCCATAGCCACTGCCACAAAACCCTAGTCAATTCGGTCTCACCGATGGGATCCCGGTCTCACCGAGATGGGCTTGCAAACTCTATGGTTCCTGTTGCAATAAATTCGGTCTTTCCGAATTTTGCAATCGGTCCCACCGAGTTTGCCTGATCAACTCTCTGGTTAGCTTATTACCAAAATCGGTCCCACCGAGTTTGTGTAATCGGTCAAACCGAGATGAGGTTTTACCCTAACCCTAACACATCGGTCCCACCGAGTTGATCATATCGGTCCCACTGAAATGCCTAATGGTCACATTACGAACTAAATCGGTCCGGCCGAGTTTTCTGATTCGATCCCATCGAGTTTGGTGATTTGTGTGTAACGGTTAGATTTTGTGTGGAGGCTATATAACCCTCCACCCACTCTTGATTCGTGAGGAGAGCCATCAGAACATGCCTACACTTCCATCATACATTTTCTGAGAGAGAACCACCTACTCATGTGTTGAGGTCAAGATATTCCATTCCAACCACATAAATCTTGATCTCTAGCCTTCTCCAACTTGCTTTCCACTCAAATCATCTTTCCACCAAATCCAAATCTGTGTGAGAGAGTTGAGTGTTGGGAGACTATCATTTGAAGCACAAGAGCAAGGAGTTCATCATCAACACACCATCTATTACCTTTTGGAGAGTGGTGTCTCCTAGATTGGTTAGGTGTCACTTGGGAGCCTCCGTCAAGATTGTGGAGTCGAACCAAGGAGTTTGTATGGGCAAGGAGATCGCCTACTTTGTGAGTATCTACCCTACTGAGGCAAGTCCTTCGTGGGCGATGGCCATTGTGGGATAGACAAGGTTGCTTCTTCGTGGACCCTTCGCGGGTGGAGCCCTCCGTGGACTCAGCATAGAATCGTTACCCTTCGTGGGTTGAAGTCTCCATCAACGTGGATGTACGATAGCACCACATATCGGAACCACGCCAAAAATCTCCGTGTCTCCAATTGTGTTTGCACACTCCAATCCCATCCCTTTACATTCTTGCAAATTGCATGCTTTACTTTCCGCTGCTCATATACTCTTGTCATGCTTGCTTGATATGTATTGTGAATGTTTAAACTTGTGCTAAAACTCCACCTGAACTTGAAGAAATTAAAAACTGCAACCTTTTCTTGCTAAGAGTCTATTCACCCCCCCTCTAGACACCTCTTCTCGATCCTTTCAATTATTCCAAGTCCACTACTTTGTTTTGGTTGACATACCATGCCCCAGGATGCCAGCGAGTTACATTTTTCCCCTTGCTTTTTCTTTTTTGTCCAAAGGCATTTCCTTCTTATTTTGTCCAGCATCTCCAGTATCTTTGGTGGCATTTTGGGAGTGCAGAGAGCAAAGATGGTGAGGGACGTGATCATTGTATTGAGGAGAGAAAGTTTGGCACCATAAGACATCAGGGCTAGTGTGCTGGTCATTCTTCTTTCCATCATGCAAACAAGAGTCATGAGGTCTTGAACTGTAGGCTTGGTTGTCCCGAGGGGCAGACCTAAGTAAGTAAAGGGCATGGCTCCAACTTTACAGCCAAATATAGTTGAGATCTCCTTGTAGCAACTGACATCACAATTGATTGGGATTAGTGTGGACTTGTGGAAGTTTATCTTTAACCCAATGGAGACTGCGTAGTCAGACAGAATGTCCTTGATAGTTCGAGCTTGGTCAGGACAGGCCGGGAGTATAATGATCGTATCATCCTGAATCACCGGGTAATCATGCTAGTTCTGTCTTTGGAACGGTAGCTGGATTCTACCTTGCCTAAAAGCATCATTGGTGGCAGCTTGGAGGAGGTCAACTGCGAGCACAAAGATAAGGGGGGGGGGATGGATCACCTTGGCGAACCCCACATTTGCAGATGAATTGCCTACCCGGAACACCATTTAAGAGCACCGCGGATTTGTCCGAGGAGAAGATGCATTTAATCCAGTCAAGCCACTTAGCATTAAAACCCATGTTCTCCATAATTGTAATCATTGCATCATGTTCAATCGTGTCAAACGCTTTGGCAAAATCCAGTTTTAAAAGGATGATCTTTTGGTTTGAGGCTTGACATTGATGGATGTACTCGAATGCCCAGGCCAGACAATCTTGTATCGATCGACCTTTGAGGAAGCCATATTGATTATGATGTACAATTTTAAGTATGATTTTTTGGAGTCTGTTTGCAAGCAACTTGGTGAGTACCTTGAGGCAGCAGTTGAGCAATGTGATGGTCCTAAAATCAGATACTGTTTCTGGGGAGCGAACCTTGGGAATGAGTGTGATAAATCCGCATTAATGCTCTCAAGATTAAGTTCACCCTCAAAGAACTGATTGCAGAGCTCATAAAAGTCTTCTTTAATGATGTGCCAGCATTTTTTGAAGAAGACACCAGAGAGTCCATCCAGACCAGGTGCACGATCAGCTGACATTTCATTGATGACAGCATCAATCTCCTCCTTGGTGAAAGGGACAGTTAATTGATCCAGTCCCTCCACCTTTTTGATGATGTTTTGCAGGTTAAATTTCATTTGGAACTCCCCTGACTTTCCAAGTCTCTCTTTAAAAGCATGGTATATGACTACCTCTTTACTAGCATGGTCTTCTACCACTGTATCATCAGATAGTTTGAGAGTTGGGATTGTGTTACGCCTGTATCTCTCTGAGGCCAAAGCTTTTAGAAATTTAGGATCTTCATCACCAAATTTTACCCATCGAATAGTGCATCTATTTTGCCAGTATTGTCTTTGGTAGGTCAAAAGGCGGAGTATGTGTTTTTTCAGAATTTTCCTGAAATTGTGCTCTGGAATGGTGAGGGTTCTGAGGATTTCAAGAGCATCTAGGTTGGCCAACGCAAGGTTAGAGTTTTCAATTGCCGCTGACAGCTTAGAAATGTGCTTGCTCCACCGTTTTAATTCATATCTGAGGGCCTTGAACTTTTTGCAGAGCAATGTGGCTGCATTTGCATTTTTATGCTTAATTGGCCTTGACCAAACCGATTGTACCAATTCCAGAAATCCCGGATGTTCTGTCCAATATGATTCAAACCTAAAGATTTTGCTACGAGGAATGGACGTTTCAATTTTGGCAACACATGGGATATGATCTGATACTAGTTTCCCTAGTGGCATAACTATAGTGTTGGGGTAAGTAGCGGTCCAGTTGTTGGAAGTGAGGAACCAATCTAATTGCTCAAGGAGTGGGTCAGTCTGCATGTTGCTCCATGTGTAGGCACAACCTTTGATGGGCAGTTCAATTAACTATTGAGAGCGTATGATGTCATTAAAAGCAATCATATGATTGGGATTACCCCCAGGTTTGTTTCTGTTGTCAGGGCTGCGAATGTAATTAAAGTCCCCAAGTAAAAGCCAATCTTCATTAGGAGGAATATTAAGATTGTGAAGCCAGTTGGTGTAGGTCACTCTCGAATCTCTCTGACACGGGCCATATATGTTTACCAGGGTCCACTCTTGAGCCGATTGCATGGAACGGAATTTGATGACCAAGGCAAATTCTTCCTCCATGAGAATGGTTCCAGTGAAAATGTCACTATTCCAAATTGTGGCAATGCCTCCCGATGCACCCCGAGAAGGGATGTACGCAAATTTATCAAATCTTCTCGAGCAGCAAGATTTTATGAACATGTTATCAATAACATTTTTTTGTTTCTTGCAGACAGATGACTGCACAGCCGCTGGAAGAGATAGCATTAGAAAGTGCCAAAATCTTAGGTTCAGAATTTGAGCCGCGTACATTCCAGGACAAAATATTCCAGTTCGATAAAAATGACATGATAAACTAGAGCAAATTATGAAAGCAATGGATAAAGAACCAACGGGTAGCTCAAGCGTTGGAGGGGCCGTCCTCTGCCTCAGCCATCAGAGCTTCAGAAGTAAGTTCTTCAGGCGGAATGGCCCATTTGGTGACTCCAATGTGTTGCCGCGCTTGAACGGGAGTGGGTGGAGGAATGTTGTCCTCATTCTGGGTGACAGAATCAACTTGATCAACTTGAACAACAACATGTGGAACAATTCTAGGCTTAACTTTGGATGGTTTAGACTTGCTATCCGAGACAGAAGGTAACTTGAAGCCATCATACTTATTTGAGCAATTGCTTCGACGAACCTCAACCACAGAGGCAGGAGCTTTAGCTTTCCCCCTCCTAGTCACGGTTTTGCCCGAGCTCATAGTATCAGCAACAGAGCCAGTAGGGTCGCACGCAGTAGAACCAGAGGAGGGAACAATAGTGTTCAGAGGAAGCACTGCATCGTCCGGAGTTGGCAGATCCATGTCTTCAGACCCAGAGGAGGGAACAATAGTGTTTTGAGGAAGCACTGCATCATCCGAAGCTGGCAGATCCATGTCTTCAGACCCAGAGGAGGGAGCAATAGTGTTCGGAGGAATGACTGCATCATCCGGAGCTGGCATATCCATGTCTTCCAAAATTTCTGTAATGACCACACTAGAATTAGGAGGCCTTGAAATGCTGGCATTATCAGAATGTGTCATAAATGAGTCCTTCCTAGGAGACAGGGCCCAAGAACTACTGCCTGGGATCAGATCAGTGCAAGAAACTGAATCTGCAGTATGTTGGACAGTTCTGGTAGCTGACATAACAGAAAACTGCCCATCTCTTTCCACAATGCTGACATTAAACTGTACTGAGCTGTCATGAAACCCAAACCCCGAGCTCCAGGGGCCATAAGCTGCAATAATGGGCCTAATAGTAGCTATGAGGTAAGTATTCAGCCTCAACATGGGCACACATTCATTCGTGCGAGAGAGGCATATGTGTCCTCATTAGAGAGCATGTAAAGTTGCAGGCTAGTGTTGGATATAGTCAAAGAAATTTCCATGGAATTTACCTCCTGAATGGCAGCATTGTGGTTGTGTATAGTAGCATTGGATCGAGGGGCATCCATACTCATAACATCAATGGTAGAACCACTGGGATAGCAGCTGGTTGAAGATGTTCAGAGGAACCAGAGCATAGCCATCAGACAGAGTAGCACTAGAGTCAGAACTGCTGAAAAAGGAGATTGAGTCATTCCATGCTGCAGCCGGGCTTTCCTATAGATTATTAGTGGGTGGAACGCCATGGTAAACCTGCAAACCTTCTCCAGCAAGCCAAGCTTGAAAGTTAAACACCGCAGGCAGAGAGTGTGGTGGGGAAGGAGGCCAAGCCCCCCATTGTGGCTGAAACTGAACCTCTGCAGCACCATCCTGCTCAACATTCTCATTTGCTGCATGCACATTCACATTAGGAGCGACGTTTTGTGCAATCCAGTTATGGAGCTGCATTTGATAAATCTCCTCTGCAGTTAGGTTGTCACCATGTAGGGGATGAGGGATACCATCCTCCTGCGGCGGATCCTCGCCGGCCGGTGGAACATCCGGAATGTGTGCATTCCAGTCGCTGCTCCGCAGAATAGTTACATAAACAGTCCAACTATGCCTTGCACCTCCAAGCTAACGCATAACTAGGCTCTTAGGTACAAACTTGAGATGGATCACTCTAACCTTGAGCAGAACAAATCTACAATCGCCTCTAGGATTATACCACTCACCAATTGCCCAAACTTATCAATAGATTTATGCATGTAATGGTGTGTCTGGTAATCATATGGGAAGCCAATGTAAAGCAACCAGATCTCAGGCCCGAAGGAAGTAACACGCATATTCAGAGCAGCATCATGCGGAACGAAAGAAATCACAACATGTTCATCAAATTCATCCTCATCAAACTCAAACGTGGTTCCAACTACTGTATCTCTAGTGACCGTGTTTGTAAATCCAAAAATACCAACTCCAAGGGGGTGGTCACCAACTTCTGTCGGGAAAACTCAGATCCATGGAGCAAACCTTCAATGATGTGGCAGAGCTCGGCCTTGCGGTGGAAGGGGATGGCCCTGTTTGCTTCAGCGATGGCGATGAAGTCATGTCGCAGCGGAGGAACCGGACCAATCACCATATCGTCACGCACCCCGCGGTCAGGCGGCCCAAGCTCTACGGTCATGCCCGATGGGAGGTAGGGAATGACATTGATGGGAAAGTTAGCCATTGTTGGGGCTCTCTGCAGCAGAGCAGGGGACGGTGTTGAGGTCGAGGCGGAATGCGGAGCGGCGACCTTTGGGAGTGACTTGGGGACCCAACGCCACCTCTGTCTCCACCGTCGGGTACAACAAGATGAAGCCACGTGTCCCCCAAGCCCACAGTTGTTACATCAAAAGGCTCCGGTCGTCAGCTGCGTTCCCAAGCCAAAGTTGGTAGGTGTGGTAATTGGCAGGGTTAAATTGGAATGATGATTCTGTGGCCCTGTATAAAATTTGCTTGGGATTTTTTCTTACCCATTGTGTCAACCGTGACCGGTGTAGATTTTTGATAGGGTAGAGGAGGATCATTTGTTCCCATAGTTGCAGAAAATTCCTTAGTAAAGGTCGACAGGGGGGTACCAAATTAGTATCACGATTGCTTTCCAAAGGAACTTGTGAAACTGCAGGATATTTGCCCAAATTTTTTCCCAGACCAGGAGAGGCACGGATCGTAGGGACCTGATTCAATTTGGGCCTCCAATAGTAACATTGTACGCTGTCATCAGAGCATTACCTAGTAGCATGGCCCAATAAGGTGCAGGAGCGACACTGAAAAGCCCCAGGGCAGCCAAATGTGTAGTGGTCCTTGGATCCACAAATATAGCATAGTGGGCTCAGAGGCAGGCCCCCAGACTTAGTGCACACCGAGTTGGAAATTTCAGTAGTAGCCACATCCACGCACGTACATGGTCTATCCCCGCATGCTGTGCAATACGTACCAGGGAAAGAGTCGGCTAGATGTCCCGTGGCGTTGCATGAGGCACATAAGTTTAGCCGCATGCAAATATATTCCTTTGGGGGGCACTGCTTAAATTCCAAACGGTGGCAATGTCTTGATCCGAGTAACCAACGCGTCGAAAGTCCATAATATGCAGCAAAATGAAATTCGGGATAGATTGCCAAGTTTCCCTCCTAAACTGGCAGCCTTCAAATTTTGCATTATGTGCCACTACTCTGTCATAATGAATTGATGGAGACTACCAAAAGTAATATCTGTCACTAATGCTAGGGAACCCTGTTCCGTGGATGGCGCCTTACCATGAGACTTTGAATTAGCAAAAAATGCAGAAAAGTCCTTTGGCCCCCGGGTCTACTAATGCTCGGCAGTAATTGTCCACCCACCGTAATATTTTCTATCTTGGGAGAAGCCTCTAGTGAAACCTATGGCCCACGGGTCTACTTTCCATCATATAAGTTTTCGGTCTACAATTTTAGTTTCCTATTTACTTTCTTTGCAATCTTTTACTTTCTGTTCCATAAACCAAAAATACCACAAATATTACTTTACCATTTATCCATCTCTATCACATCTCACTTTGCAAATAACCGTGAAGGGATTGACAACCCCTTTATCACGTTTGGTGCAAGTTGGTGTTTGTTTGTGCAGGTACAGTGGCTTGTGGGTTTTCTCCTACTGGATTGATACCTTGGTTCTCAATACTGAGGGAAATACTTACTCTACTTTGCTGCATCACCCTTTCCTCTTCAAGGAAAAAACCAACGCAAGCTCAGGAGGTAGCAGGAAGAATTTCTGGCGCCGCTGCCGGGGAGATCTACACCAAGTCGAGACATACCAAGTACCCATCATAAACTCTCATCCCTCGCATTACATTATTTGCAATTCGCCTCTCATTTTCCTCTCCCGCACTTCTAAAATGATTTTTCAAAAGATTTGCCTTTTCTTCGCCCCTCTTCCGTTCGCTTTCTTTGCTTGCTTTTTGTGTGCTCGTGTGTTGCTTGCTTTGTCACTATGACTCAAGAGAATACCAAATTGTGTGACTTTTCCAACACCAATAATAATTATTGTATTAGTACTTCGATTCCTCCCGCTACTAATGCGGAATCTTGTGAAATCAACACTGCTTTGCTGAATCTTGTTATGAAAGATCAATTTTCCGGCCTTCCCAATGAAGACGCCGCATCCCATCTTAATAATTTCGTTGATTTGTGTGATATTGAAAATAAAAAAGATGTGGATAATGATATTGTTAAATTGAATCTATTTCCGTTCTCACTTCGAGTTCGAGCTAAAACTTGGTTTTCATCTTTGCCTAAAAATAGTATTGATTCATGGAATAAGTGTAAAGATGCTTTTATTTCCAAGTATTTTCCTCCAGCTAAGATCATCTCCCTTAGGAAGGATATTATGAATTTTAAGCAACTTGATCATGAACATGTTGCACAATCTTGGGAGAGGATGAAATTGGTGATACAAAATTGCCCTACTCATGGTTTGAATTTGTGGATGATTATACAAAAAAATTATGCTGGATTGAATTTTGCTTCTAGAAATATTTTAGATTCGGCTGCAGGAGGCACTTTTATGGAAATTACTTTAGGAGAGGCTACTAAACTCCTAGATAATATTATGGTTAATTATTCTCAATGGCATACTGAAAGATCTTCCACTAGTAAAAAAGTGCATGTGATTGAAGAGATTAATGTTTTGAGTGGAAAGATGGACGCGCTTATGAAATTATTTGCTAGCAAAAGTGCTCCTATTGATCATAATGATATGCGTTTGTCTACTTTGATTGAGAACAATAATGAATCTATGGATGTAAATTTTGTTGGGTGATGTCTACTATGCAACTTTATTCTTGTAGACACGTGTTGGGCCTCCAAGCGCAGATTTTTGTAGGACAGCAATTTTCCCTCAAGTGGATGACCTAAGGTTTATCAATCCATGAGAAGTGTAGGATGAATATGGTCTCTCTCAAACGACCCTGCAACCAAATACAAGAAATCTCTTGTGTCCCCAACACACCCAATACAATGGCAAATTGTATAGGTGCACTAGTTCGGCGAAGAGATAGTGATAAAAGTGTAATATGGACGGTAGAAATATATTTTTATAATCTGAATAAATAAAAACAGCAAGGTAGAAAATAGTAAATGAGCACAAAAACGGTATTACAATGCTTGAAAACAAGGCCTAGGGTCCGTACTTTCGCTAGTGCAATCTCTCAACAGTGCTAACATAGTTGGATCATATGATTATCCCTCAAAGTGCAATGAAGAATCACTCCCTAGTTCCTATTAGCGGAGAACAAAAGATAGAAATTGTTTGTAGGGTACGAAACCACCTCAAAGCTATTCTTTCCGATCGATCTATCCTAGAGTTCGTACTAAAATAACGCAAGCTATTCTTTCTGATTGATCTAATCAACATTTCGTACTAAAATAACACCAAAGCAAATTCATATTCATAATACTCAATCCACACAAAGAACTACAGAGAGAACCCAAAGTTACTATCAGAGAAAAGATAAACAAAACGTGCATCAACCACTATGCATAGATTACCAAATGTCACCTCTGGAATCCGCGAGTTGAGTGCCAAAACATATATCAAGTGAATCAATACGATACCCCATTGTCACCTCAAGTATTCATACCGCAAGACATACATCATGTGTTCTCATATCTAAATATTCAATCCGACAAGACAAAACTTCAAAGGGTAAAGATTCAATTCATCACAACAAGAGTATAGAGGGGAGAAACATCATATGATCCATCTATATTAACAAAGCCCATGATATAGATCACGAGAGAGAGAGATTAAACACATAGATACTGGTACAAACCCTCAGCCCCGAGGGTGGATTACTTCCTCCTCATCATGGTGGTTGCCGGGATGATGAAGATGGCCACCGGAGATGATTCCCCCCTCCGGCAGGGTGCTGGAAAGGGTCTAGATTGGTTTTCGGTGGCTACAGAGCCTTGCGGCGACGGAACTTCTGACCTAGGTTAACCAATTTTTGTGAATATATAGGGAAAATAGGGGTGCGTGAGGCCACCGAGGTGCCCCTCGGGGCACCCCCAGGTGCTTCTTTGGCCCACTATTGGTCTTCTGGTCCATAAAAAATCTCCGCTAAGTTTCGTTGCATTTGGACCCCGTTTGGTATTGATTTCATGCGATGTAAAAAAACAAGCAAAAAACAACAACTAGCACTGGGCACTGGGTCAATAGGTTAGTCCCAAAAAATGATATAAAGTTGCTATAAAATGATTGTAAAACATCCAAGAATGATAAAATAATAGCATGAATACTTCATAAATTATAGATACGTTGGAGACGTATCAGCATCCCCAAGCTTAATTCCTACTCGTCCTCGAGTTGGTAAATGATAAAAGAAATAATTTATGAAGTGTGAATGCTAGCAAAGTGCACAAGTTTGATCAATGACAATTTCAATCACTTTTCCTAGCATCATAACAGCAATTCTTTCTTATAAAAGTTCTCATGTTATAGTAGCAACCAATTCACATGTTAAGGTTCAAACAATGAACTCTCTTGAAACTCAACAACCTATGTTCTTAGTCACCAAGCAATTGCAATTCAACTTATTCAACAGAGTTTAAGTAAGAGCTCCACATACTCAACCATCATATAGTCTTCTATGATTGCTAACACTCATCGCATACACATGAGCAAAACGTTTCAACCGGACACATAGAAAGATAGGGACTTATTGTTTTGCCTCCCAACGTATTCACCTCAAGGGTGATGTCAACAATAATAACTCATGCTACCCATATTCAACTAGACATATGTGCCTAGATCTTTCCTCACCACATGATGGTTGCCAAAGGAGAAAAATAAAAAGGAATAGAGAGAAAAACTTTGACTCTTTGCATAAAAGTAAATACCGAAAAATAAAAGATAGGCCCTTCACAGAGGGAAGTAGAGGTTGCCATGCACTTATTTGTTTGTATGCTCAACCCCTTAGTGCAAAAGAACGTCACATTATATTGCCCCTTATGATAGCAACCTTTATTATGCAGTCTATCGCTTTTACTGCTTTGCCATCACAAGTTCGTACAACGCTCAATTTTCTCTTACACTAAATGATCTAACACTTTTAGAAGAAATTTTTATTGCCTTATTGCACCGATGACAACTTACTTGAAGGATCTTGCTCAATCCGTAGGTAGGTATGGTGGACTCTTGAAAATAAGATTTGGGTTTAAGGGTTTTTGGATGCACAAGTAGTATCTCTACTTGGTGCGGAATTTTGGCTAGCAAAGATGGGGTGCAAGCACCATATGTTGACGGATCTATGACAATATAACTTCTATGTGAATATGAACAAACATAAATCATTACGTTGTCTTCCTTGCCCAACGTCAACAATTTTGGCATATAATATTTTGATGGGGGATCACAATCATAAAAGATTTACAGGATAGTGTATTTGCATGTGAAAGTTCTCTTCCTTATACTAATTATTCGTGAATTGCTTGTATGACCAAAATTGTGATAGTCAAGCCTCAAAATATTTCACTTTCTAAACGCAATGTGAAGCTACCACTAGGCATGATATGATATCAACTCCATGACATTCAATTTATTCAACAATTTACTCATTGGATAAAAGTGAAGCACAAGGGCAATTCCAAAAAAAAGAGCTTCGTTGACGGGATGTGAATGCCACTTATTTAGCCTCCTTGGCAACTATTTGAGGATTCTATTTTATTTAAAAACTTTCAGACCTAAGTATTTTATTAAAACAACAAGTAAAACAAAAATAAAATGACATTCTAAGACTAGCACAACTCATGTGAAGATGCAAAAACTTAGGCTCAATTGATACTAGCCGATAATTGTTCAAGAAGAAAGGTGGGATGCCTATCGGGGCATCCCCAAGCTTAGATGCTTGAGACTTCTTGAATATTATCTTGGGATGCCTTGGGGAAGGCATCCCCAAGCTTGAGCTTTGGTGTCTCCTTAATTCTCTTCATATCACGGTTTTCCTGAATCTCAAAAGCTTCATCCACACAAAACTCAACAAGAACTCGTGAGATAAGTTAGCAAAAGCCTTATCATTCTCTACTGTAGCAAATCACTAAAATTATTATTCAACATTGCATACTAAATGCCTCTGCATATTTAATACTCCTATCCGCAAATAGAATCATTAACCAAGCAAACATATGCAAACATAACAGCAATATGCCAAAACAGTACAGTCCGTAAAGAATGCAAGAGTATCAATACTTATTCAACTCAGTCCTCGACATCCAATGTCCTCCACCATCGAACCCCAACCGTCAGCACCCCCTTCCTCTCCACCGATGCTGCCGCCGACGACTAGTCCGCCTCAGATCCATCCACTCAGTGGCTGGCTGCTGCCGCATCTGCTCGGCGGAGATCGGCGACAGGAGGTCGAGGAAGGGGAGGAGATGGCTACAACAGGAGGGCGCCGGTCTGCTCATGGTGGTGTGATACGTCTCCAACATATCTATAATTTTTGATTGCTCCATGCTATATTATCTACTGTTTTGGGCAATATTGGGCTTTGTTTTCCATTTTTATATTATTTTTGGGACTAACCTATTAACCGGAGGCCCAGCCCGGATTTGCTATTTGTTGCCTATTTCAGTGTTTCGAAGAAAAGGAATATCAAACGGAGTCGAAAGGAACGAAATCAACTGGAGAAGTTATTTTTGGAAGGAAAGCTACCGGATGGACTTGGACCCCACGTTAGGAGATAAGGGAGGTGCTCACGAGGGTGGGGACACGCCCACCCCCCTAGGGCGCGCCCCCTGCCTCGTGGGGCCCCCGAAGCTCCACCGACGTACTTCCTGCACCCATATATACCTACGTATCCTAAAACTTCCAGAACGGAGATTAGATCGGGAGTTCCGCCGCTGCAAGCCTCTGTAGCCACCAAAAACCTCTCGGGACCTTGTTCTAGCACCTTGCCGGAGGGGGGAACCCTCACCGGTGGCCATCTTCATCATCCCGGCGCTCTCCATGACGAGGAGGGAGTAGTTCACCCTCGGGGATGAGGGTATGTACCAGTAGCTATGTGTTTGATCTCTCTCTCTCTCTCGTGTTCTTGATTTGGCACGATCTTGATGTATCACGAGCTTTGCTATTATAGTTGGATCTTATGTTTCTTCTCCCCCTCTTCTCTCTTGTAATGGATTGAGTTTTCCCTTTGAAGTAATCTTATCGGATTGAGTCTTTAAAGATTTGAGAACACTTGATGTATGTCTTGCCGTGCGTATCTATGGTGACAATGGGATATCACGTGATTCACTTGATGTATGTTTTTGTGATCAACTTGCGGGTTCCGCCCATGAACCTATGCATAGGGGTTGGCACACGTTTTCGTCGTGATTCTCGAGTAGAAACTTTGGGGCACTCTTTGAGGTTCTGTGTGTTGGTTGAATAGATGAATCTGAGATTGTGTGATGCATATCTTATAATCATACCCACGGATACTTGAGGAGACATTGGAGTATCTAAGTGACATTAGGGTTTTGGTTGATTTGTGTCTTAAGGTGTTATTCTAGTACGAACTCTAGGGCTGTTTGTGACACTTATAGGAACAGCCCAACGGATTGATTGGAAAGAATAACTTTGAGGTGGTTTCATACCCTACCATAATCTCTTCGTTTGTTCTCCGCTATTAGTGACTTTGGAGTGACTCTTTGTTGCATGTTGAGGGATAGTTATATGATCCAATTATGTTATTATTGTTGAGAGAACTTGCACTAGTGAAAGTATGAACCCTAGGCCTTGTTTCCTATCATTGCAATACCGTTTCGCTCACTTTTACCTCTTGCTACCTTGCTGTTTTTATAATTTCAGTTTACAAAAACCTATATCTACCATCCATATTGCACTTGTATCACCATCTCTTCGCCGAACTAGTGCACCTATACAATTTACCATTGCATTGGGTGTGTTGGGGACACAAGAGACTCTTTGTTATTTGGTTGCAGGGTTGTTTGAGAGAGACCATCTTCATCCCTCGCCTCCCACGGATTGATAAACCTTAGGTCATCCACTTGAGGAAATTTGCTACTGTCCTACAAACCTCTCTGCACTTGGAGGCCCAACAACGTCTACAAGAAGAAGGTTGCGTAGTAGACATCAAGCTCTTTTTAAAGCGCCGTTGCCGGGGATGTGAGTGCTTGAAGGTATATCTTTAGATCTTGCAATCGAATCTTTTTGTTTCTTGTTTTAGTACTAGTTAGTTTATAAAAGAAAATTAAAAAATGGAATTGAGTTTGCCTCATACGCTTCATCTTTTTAATATCTTTCGTGAGTATGATGGAAAGGAAAATTGTGCCAAAGTGTTGGAAGAAGAATGCATTAAAATGTTTGGCACTAAATCTTTGAATGATGAGCATGATTGCAATATTGTTAATATGAACTCCTTGAATATCCATAGTACTAATGATGATTGCACTAGTTATGATGAAAATGCCTCCTATAAACATGTCAATTTTTGTGGAGTGCATTGGGTTTGCAAGTACACACCAAATAGGGAAGATAGATACTGCAAGAGGCATAAATACTTAGAAACTAAATTGTTGCAAGAAAGGCTAGATGTTTGTGCTGAAGATTTAAATTATCTTGGACGTACTTGTGGACTTTGCAATGAAAGTGGTCATTTAGCTATCCGATGCGAATTGTTTCACGATCTAATCGTGTCCAAAAATTGTGATGAGTTGATTTCCCTTGCAAATTATCATGAACTTAGCTTGCTTATGGGTTATGAAAAAATGAAACGTTTAACTAATGATCTTCCAGAATTTGCCCGTTACAAACTTCTTGGCTTTGATCTAGAAGAAATGTATATGTATTGCCCGTTTAACTAATGAGCTTTCTATTCAACCAAACTCATTAATAAGGAGCTCCAAAAAGAGGATTGAACCCACACATGATGTGGTGAAGAAGAAGAAAAGAAAAAGGAAGAGAGGTAAAAAGGTATCTCTCCCAAATAAAGTTGCTCCTATTATTGCTATGCCTCATGAAAATGAAGATGATACACTTGATGATGATCTCGTTATGCCTATTGCTTGTTGTGATGATTATGATTGGGAAGATAATAATACTTCTTATGATCTTGAAAATCTTTTTGGCACTTGCTTGGAAGAATATGATAATGTTTGCTATACTATTGGTGCTATCCATACTATTAATGATGAGGGTGATTATGCTTATGATATGAAAAGGCCCAAGCTTGGGGAAGCTATGTTTGATGAGGATGACATATTTGAGAATATATTTGCTGCAATTAATGTTTGTCCCAAGCTTGGGGATGCTATGTTTAATGAAGATGATATTTTTAGCCTCTCAAGTTTTGATATGCAAAGTTGTTATGATGATAGCATGCCTTCTACTTATGATGATTATATTTACGAAAGTGGGTTTGGAAGAGTGTCAACTTTAGGAAGTAATGATCCCACTATTTTGGAATATGTTGAATCTTATAATATTTATGAAAGTGGATTTGGGTAGGCATGACTTTATTTAGTGATGTATCCACTATTTCGGAAGAGGTTTCAATCGATTATGATGAGAACAAAGTTGCTACTTATGATGATTATTGTGATAGAACTTATGCTATGAAAAGTAGTGATGATTATATTTATAAAACTTGTCATGATTATGATTACCCTTTTCCTGAACATTACTCCTTTAATGTGGAAACAATTTATAGTATTCAAGTCTCTTACGATACTCCCACTATTCCGAATGAGAAGAATTTTGCTTATGTGGAGAGTAATAAAATTTCTATGCCAGTAGATCATGAAAAGAATGATTTAGGTGCTGGTTATATTGTTGAATTCATTCATGATGCTACTGAAAGTTATTACGAGGGAGGAATATATGCTTGTAGGAATTACAATAATATCAAGTTTCCTCTCTATGTGCTTAAAATCTTGAAGTTATGTTTGTTTTACCTTCCTATGCAAGTTGATTCTTGTTCCCATAAGTTGTTTGCTCACAAAATCCCTATGCATAGGAAGTGGGTTAGACTTAAATGTGCTAGTAATATTCTTCATGATGCTCTATTTATGTTTCAATTCTTATCTTTATGTGAGCATCATTGATATCATCATGCCTAGCTAGGGGCGTTAAACGATAGCGCTTGTTGGGAGGCAACCCAGTTTTATTTTAGTTTATTGCTTTTTGGTTCTGTTTAGGAATAAATAATCCATCTAGCTTCTGGTTAGATGTGTTTTCATGCTTCAATTAGTGTTTGTGCCAAGTAGAACCTTTGGGAAGACTTGGGTGAAGTCATTATGATCATGCTGTAAAAAACAGAAACTTTAGCGCTCACAAGATTTGCTTCAACTTTTTACTGGAGAGTTCTATTTAGTTGATTATTTTTGCAGATGATTACTAGACAAATTACTCAGGTCCACCAATTTATTTTAGAATTTTTGGAGTTCCAGAAGTTTGCGTTAGTTACAGATTTCTACAGACTGTTCTGTTTTTGACAGATTCTGTTTTTCGTGTGTTGTTTGCTTACTTTGATGACTCTATGGCTAGTAAAAGAGTTTATAAACCATAGAGAAGTTGGAATACAGTAGGTTTAACACCAATATAAATAAAGAATGAGTTCATTACAGTACCATTAAGTGGTGTTTTGTTTTCTTTCGCTAACGGAGCTCACGAGTTTTTTGTTAAGTTTTGTGTTGTGAACTTTTCAAGTTTTGGGTAAAGATTCGATGGACTACGGAATAAGGAGTGGAAAGAGCCTAAGCTTTGGGATGCCCAAGGCAACTCAAGGTAATATTCAAGGATAACCAAGAGCCTAAGCTTGGGGATGCCCCGGAAGGCATCCCCTCTTTCGTCTACTTCCATCGGTAACTTTACTTGGAGCTATATTTTTATTCACCACATGATATGTGTTTTGCTTGGAGCATCATTTTATTTTCTTTAGCTTTGCTTGCTGTTTGAATAAAGTACCAAGATCTGAAATCCTTAAATGTTAGAGAGTCTTCACATAGTTGCATAATTATTCGACTACTCATTGATCTTCACTTATATCCTTCGGAGTAGTTTGTTATTTGCTCTAGTGCTTCACTTATATCTTTTAGAGCATGGTGGTAGTTTTATTTTGAAGAAATAGATGAACTCTCATGCTTCACTTATATTAATTTGAGAGTCTTAAATAGCATGGTAATGTGCTTAATCTCAATATTCTAGGTATACAAAAATAGTAAAAGATTTCTTATGAGTGTGTTGAATACTAAGAGAAGTTTGATGCTTGATGATTGTTTTGAGATATGGAGGTAGTGATATTAAAGTTGTGCTAGTTGAGTAGTTGTGAATTTGAGGAATACTTGTGTTGAAGTTTGCAAGTCCCGTAGCATGCACGTATGGTAAACGTTATGTAACAAATTTGAAACATGAGGTGTTCTTTGAGTGTCTTCCTTATGAGTGGCGGTCGGGGACGAGTGATGATCTTTTCCTACCAATCTATCCCCCTAGGAGAATGCGCGTAGTGCTTTTGTTTTTGATGGCTTGTAGATTTTTGCAATAAGTATATGAGTTCTTTATGACTAATGTTGAGTCCATGGATTATACACACTCGCACCCTTCCATCATTGCTAGCCTCTTGATGCAGTGCATTGCCCTTTCTCACATTGAGAGTTGGTGCAAACTTCACGGTGCATCCAAACCCCGTGATATGATACGCTCTTTCACACATAGACCTCCTTATATCTTCCTCAAAACAGCCACCGTACCTACCTATTATGGCATTTCCATAGCCATTCCGAGATATATTGCCATGCAACTTTCCACCATTCCGTTCATCATGACATATCCATCATTGTCATATTGGTTAGCATGATCATGTAGTTGACATAGTATTTGTGGCAAAGCCACCATTCATAATTCTTTCATACATGTCACTCTTGATTCATTGCATATCCCGGTACACCGTCGGAAGTATTCATATAGAGTCATACTTTGTTCTAGTATCGAGCTGTAATCATTGAGTTGTAAATAAATATAAGTGTGATGATCATCATTTTCTAGAGCATTGTCCCAAGTGAGGTAAAAAAAGGCCATAAAAAAGAGAAGGCCCAAAAAAAGAAAGGCCATAAAAAAGAGAAGGACCAAAAAATGAGAGAAAAAGAGAGAAGGGTCAATGCTACTATCCTTTTACCACACTTGTGCTTCAAAGTAGCACCATAATCTTCATGCTAGAGAGTCTCTTGTTTTGCCACTTTCATATACTAGTGGGAATTTTTCATTATAGAACTTGGCTTGTATATTCCAACAATGGGCTTCCTCAAATGCCCTAGGTCTTCGTGAGCAAGCAAGTTGGATGCACACCCACTAGTTTATTTTGTTGAGCTTTCGTACATTTATAGCTCTAGTGCATCCGTTGCATGGGAATCCCTACTCCTTGCATTAACATCAATCGATGGGCATCTCCATAGCCCATTGATTAGCCTCGTTGATGTGAGATCTTCTCCTTTTTTTTGTCTTCTCCACATAACCCCCATCATCATATTCTATTCCACCCATAGTGCTATGTCCATGGCTCGCGCTCATGTATTGCGTGAGAGTTTATAAGTTTGAGATTACTAGAGTATGAAACAATTTCTTGGCTTGTCATCGGGGTTGTGCATGATGAGAGCATTCTTGTGTGGCAAAAATGGAGCATGACTATGAAGGAAATATGCCCTAGAGGCAATAATAAAGTTATTATTTATTTCCTTATATCATGATGAATGTTTATTATTCATGCTAGAATTGTATTAACCGGAAACATAATACATGTGTGAATACATAGACAAACAGAGTGTCACTAGTATGCCTCTACTTGACTAGCTCGTTAATCAAAGATGGTTATGTTTCCTAACCATAGACATGAGTTGTCATTTGATTAACGGGATCACATCATTAGGAGAATGATCTGATTGACATGACCCATTCCGTTAGCCTAGCACTTGATCGATTAGTATGTTGCTATTGCTTTCTTCATGACTTATACATGTTCCTGTAACTATGAGATTATGCAACTCCCGTTTACGGAGGAACACTTTGGGTGCTACCAAACGTCCACAACGTAATCGGGTGATTATAAAGGAGTACTACAGGTGTCTCCAAAGGTACATGTTGGGTTGGCGTATTTCGAGATTAGGTTTTGTCACTCCGATTGTCGGAGAGGTATCTCTGGGCCCTCTCGGTAATGCACATCACTATAAGCCTTGCAAGCAATGTAGCTAATGAGTTAGTTACGGAATGATGCATTACGTAACGAGTAAAGAGACTTGCGATAGCGAGATTGAACTAGGTATTGGATACCGACGATCAAATCTCGGGCAAGTAACATACCGATGACAAAGGGAACAACGTATGTTGTTATGCGATCTGACCGATAAAGATCTTCGTAGAATATGTAGGAGCCAATATGGGCATCCAGGTCCCTCTATTGGTTATTGACCGGAGGCGATGTCTCGGTCATGTCTACATTATTCTCGAACCGTAGGGTCCGCACGCTTAAGGTTTCGATGGCGGTTATATTATGAGTTTGTGTATTTTGATGTACCGAAGGAGTTCGGAGTCCCGGATGTGATCACGGACATGACGAGGAGTCTCAAAATGATCGAGACATAAAGATTGATATATTGGACGGCTATATTCGGACACCGGAAAGGTTCCGGAAGTTTCCGGAGAAAGACGGAGTGCCGGAGGGGTTACCGGAACCCCCCGGGAAGTAATGGGCCTTATTGGGCCAAGAGGGAGAGAGAGGGCCGCACCAGGAGGTGGCGCGCCCCCCATGGGGAGTCCGAATTGGACAAGGAGGCGCGGCCCCTTTCCCTCTTCCTCTCCTCTCTTTCCTTCCCCTTCCTTCTTCCTAGTAGGACTAGGAAGGGAGTCCTACTCCCACTAGGAGGAGGACTCCCCCTCCTGGCGCGCCTCCTAGGGCCGGCCGGCCCTCCCCTTGCTCCTTTATATACGGGGCAGGGGCACCCTAGAACACACAAGTTGATCCTTGAGATCGTTCCTTAGCCGTGTCGGTGCCCCCTCCACCATATTCCACCTCGGTCATATCGTGGCGGTGCTTAGGCGAAGCCTGCGTCGATAGAACATCAAGATCGTCCTGCCCCGTCGTCTTGTGGAACTCTCTCTCCCGGAGCTTTGCTGGATCGGAGCCGAGGAGCGTCACCGAGCTGAGCGTGTGCCAAGAACTTCGGAGGCGCCGGAGTAACGCGCTGGGATCGGTTGGATCGCGAGGAGAACGTCTGACTACTTCCTCTACGTTGTGATCGCTTCCGCTTGGTCTCTGAGGGTACGTAGACAACACTCTCCCCTCTCGTTGCTATGCATCACCATGATCTTGCGTGTGCGTAGGAAATTTTTGAAATTACTACGTTCCCCAACAGTGGCATCCGAGCCTAGGTTTTTATGGTTTGATGTTTTGCACGAGTAGAACACAAGTGAGTTGTGGGCGATACAAGTCATACTGCCTACTAGCATGTCATACTTTGGTTCAGCGGTATTGTGAGATGAAGCGGCCCGGACCGACATTACGCGTACGCTTACGCGAGACTGGTTTCACCGTTCTGAGCACTCGTGCTTAAAGGTGGCTGGCGGGTGTCTGTCTCTCTCACTTTAGTTGAACTGAGTGTGGCTCGCCGGTCCTTGAGAAGGTTAAAAGCGAGTCTAATTGACGAAATATCGTTGTGGTCTTGATGCGTAGGTGAGATTGGTTCTTACTTAAGCCCATAGCAGCCACGTAAAATTTGCAACAACAAAGTAGAGGACGTCTAACTTGTTTTTGCGGGGCATGTTGTGATGTGATATGGTCAAGACGTGATGCTATATTTTATTGTATGAGATGATCATGTTTTGTAACCGAAGTTATCGGCAATCGGCTGGAGCCATATGGTTGTCGCTTTATTGTATGAAATGCAACGCCTGTAATTGCTTTACTTTATCACTAAGCGGTAGCGATAGTCGTAGAAGCAATAGATGGCGTAAACGACAACGATGCTACGATAGAGATCAAGGTGTCGCGCCGGTGACGATGGTGATCACGACGGTGCTTCGGAGATGGAGATCACAAGCACAAGATGATGATGGCCATATCATATCACTTATATTGATTGCATGTGATGTTTATCCTTTATGCATCTTATTTTGCTTTGATTGACGGTAGCATTTTAAGATGATCTCTCACTAAAATTATCAAGTAGTGTTCTCCCTGAGTATGCACCGTTGCCAAAGTTCGTCGTGACGAGACACCACGTGATGATCTGGTTTGATAACCTCTACGACCATCTACAACGGGTGCAAGCCAGTTTTGCACACGCAGAATACTCGAGTTATACTTGACGAGCCTAGCATATGCAGATATGGCCTCGGAACACGGAGACCGAAAGGTCGGCGTGAATCATATAGTAGATATGATCAACATAAGATGTTCACCATTGAAAACTACTCCATCTCACGTGATGATCGGTTATGGTTTAGTTGATTTGGATCACGTGATCACTTAGATGACTAGAGAGATGTCTGTCTAAGTGGGAGTTCTTAAGTAATATGATTAATTGAACTTAAATTTATCATGAACTTAGTCCTGGTAGTATTTTGCAAATTATGTTGTAGATCAATAGCTCGCGTTGTTGCTTCCCTATGTTTTTATATGTGTTCCTAGAGAAAATTGTATTGAAAATGTTAGTAGCAATGATGCGGATTGGATCCGTGATCTCGTGTTTATCCTCATTGCTGCACGTAAGAATTATGTCCTTAATGCACCGCTAGGTGACAGACCTATTGCAGGAGCAAATGTAGGCGTTATGAGCGTTTGGCTAGCTCAATATGATGACTACTTGATAGTTTAGTGCACCATACTTAACAGCTTAGAATCGGGACTTCAAAGGCGTTTTGAGCGTCATGGACCATATGAGATGTTCCAGGAATTGAAGTTAATATTTCAAGCAAATACCCGAGTTGAGAGATATGAAATCTCCAACAAGTTCTATAGCTAAAAGATGGAAGAGAATCGCTCAACTAGTGAGCATGTTCTCGCATTGTGCAGGTACTTCAATCGCTTGAATCAAGTGGGAGTTAATCTTCCGGATAAGATAGTTATTTACAGAATTCTCTAGTCACCAACACTAAGTTACTAGAACTTCGTGATGAACTATAGTATGCAAGGGATGACGAAAATGATTCCCGAGCTCTTCGTGATGTTGAAATCGACGAAGGTACAAATCAAGAAAGAGCATCAAGTGTTGATGATTGACAAGACCACTAGTCTCAAGGAAAAGGGCAAAGGGAAGAAGGGAACTTCAAGAAGAACGGCAAGCAAGTTCTTTGCTCGAGTGAAGAAACCCAAGTCTGGACCTAAGCACGAGACTAAGTGCTTTTTTGCAATGGAACTGGTCACTAGAAGCGGAACTACCCCAAGTATTGGGCGGATCAGAAGGATGGCAAAGTGCACAAAGGTATATTTGAGATACAGATTATTGATGTGTATTTTACTAGTGTTCGTAGCAACCCCTCGGTATTTGATCTTTGGTTCGGTTGCTAAGAGTAGTAACTTGAAAGCAGGAGTTGCGTAATGAATGTAAACTAGTTGAAGGGAAGTGTTGGGGACACAACTGCGAGTGTGAACATACAGAGGGCGGTTTACCCTAAATCCATGATCCAGGCCCACGAAGGAGGCCCGGAGCCCAGGCGACTTAAGGTCCATTTATGTAAACCGCCTTAGTATTGTAACTTGTGTTGTAAGACAAGAAAGGAGAGATCAAGCCGGACTCTTGTATGAGCCGGATTGGGACTCTGTAAACCAGCCGGGCGTCCATCCGTGTATATAAGGGGACGACCCGGCGGCGAGTTAGGGACAGAGATTTCGAGGCTAAGGCAAAGCTACTGCTCCCTAGTCGCCGAAACCATATCAATCACATCACAACTGGACGTAGGTTTTACCTTCATTGAAGGGCCGAACCAGTATAATTCTCGTGTCTTGTGTCCGCTTTAACCTCTCTAGGTAAACCCGCACGATGGCCCTACGACTAAGTCCTTTCATGAGGACATCTGCCGTGACAAGTCCACGACGGTTGGCGCCCACCGTGGGGCTATCGCACGATGGTTTGATGATCTTAGAGGGCAAGTTCGAAGGACTCGAAGGCTATCGCGGTGGGCGGATGACTAAGAGTCGTCGCGGCAAGCTCTACATCGACGATGCGGACTAGGGCCCGAGGCCGGCTCGGTTGAGTACGGTACCGGGTCCCCTTTGGCGGCATACACGTGTTTATCGGCAAGATCGGCGAGCCGAGCTGGGCCGGACGTCTGCGACCGACTCGTCGAGACGGCTCAGCGAGCGAAGAAGAGTCCTGCCCTGGCTAAACCGGCGGTCAAGCATGTTTTCGTGGGAGTCGTCCACGGAGACTACGAGGACGGATCGGCATCTGGTGACGAAACCGTTGTCTACTCTGGCGACGAATCGTCGGCCGGAGAAACTGAGTCTCTATACCAGCTACCAGATGGCCAGATCGGGGGTTGTTCCGACGGAGAGAGTATTCCGGACCCTTTTGATCTACCCCACCGGGTTGGGATCTTCATGGCCGATGCAGCGGCGCTTCACTCCTCGACATGGCGCCCGGTCGCTGGTTCAACAGCGATGATGGCAGCCAGGAAGGAGGCCTGTCGCGCCCGCCGCTCAAGTTTTGTCGAGCTCTTGACGCGTTAGCTGTGCTCTTGGCGGAAGCTAATCCGCCGGATCAGGACCTGCACAACGCGGAGATTGCAAAGGTGAAGGAACAGATCACTAATGCTAAAGCGGACCTGGCAGCCGCGGACGAAAGGATGGCGGCGGAACGGGCCGCTTTGGATGCGCAGGCTTATAGGCTCAGGCTGGACCAGAGCGCGTCACAGGAAGTCATGAAAAGGAAGTACAGGTCCCGTTTACCTTCCGTTTTCGAGGAAGGAGCTTTTCAACACCCTGAGGCAGGGACCGAATCCGCCGCCATTGGTAAGCCGGCGGAAGCACTTGGGACGGCCGCACCGGTCCAGCCCGTATGATAGATCTATCTCGCCATCATACCGGTGCGCCCGCATCGTCTGAACACCTCCGAAGCACTTCCGGATCACTACTCCAACCCGATGGATAACCTCGTGGCGGCTGCGGCACGGTTGGAGGCGATTCCCATTGAAGGCGATTCACCGCAGCGGTGGAGACACGCCGGGTTAAAGAGCTCCTCAGACGGCCTTGGCTCGGAAGAAGCGTACATCAGACAATCGAGATCGGATCCACTCCACCCCCGCCCGAGCCGGAGCTACAACCGACGCGTCGATGAACCGGCCGTGTCGAGCAATGCGCGGCGTGGTCCGCCAGCGGCAACAATCCGGCAGCGGCTTCAAGATGCTCAAGTGGTAGTGGACCGCGCCAGGCACGCGTGGGGAGGCCGAGTTAGTAGCACAAGCGGAGGATCATCCGCGCGCGGTTCGACCAACCACCTTCAACCAGGGGTCACGTCCGGTTCTTTAGGGGTGCCTTGCCTTGTCCCGCTTTGCGCAACGTCACGATTGCCCAAGGACTTCAAGGGCCACGCAAGGTGCCGAATTATCTTGCCGACTTGGCTCCAGAGGCGTGGATAGAAAGCTACGAGATGGCCATGGAGATGCTGGGCGTGGATGAAGCCGCATGTGCGAAGTACTTCACAATGATGCTTTGGAAGGTACAGCCGGACTTGGTTAAAAACTTGCCGCCTAACTCCATCAGCTCGTGGACCCGATTGCGGGCCGGTTCATCCAAAATTTCGAAGACACCTGTAAGCAGCCCATGTCGGTGGTGGATCGGCAGCTTGTGTCCAGCGGAGGGAGAGTCAACAACCCATTGGGTGCGCCTGCGTTTGGAAGTTTTACATTCTTGAGACGGATCAACCCCGATTCCGCGATCTTGACCTTGGAAGCCAATTGCGGTTCGAGCCATTGAAATTGAAGCTGGAGTCGCATGAAGCGGTTTTGCCATGACATGGGCACTCTAATGGGCGTGTTGGTAAAGTATGCTGATTACGATAGTACCAAGGATCCCGAATCGATAATGATGAAATGGGGAAAGGAAAAAAAGCGAGCGGCAGCTCGTGGTCCAGCGGCACCATTCGGCAGCAATGGAGGAACAAGCGCAGTTTAACGGCAACACGGGTTTCGTAGCCAACACCAATGCGCAGGACAAGGGTCGTGGCGCAGGGCAGTGCAAATAAACCGGGCGGTCACAATCCGGATCGTTTGAACTTCATATTAAATCAACCTTGTCCGAAGCACGGGACGAAGGAGGTACCGCGAACCACCTTTGGAAGGATTGTTATATTATGCAGGAGTTTAAAAACTCCAACTCTTTCCGGTATGATCAAGGGACGGCGGCGGTTCCGGATCCGCTCCGGTTACGATGGAGGAAATTCCGGCCGGGATTCGGTAGTAATCCGGGCGGGCAAGGCAATCGAGAATAATCAAGGTAATCGAGCAGTCGAGAACCAAGGGGGCTACAATCAACAAAGCAGCAATCGGGTTATCGAGCAGCCCAAAGCGGTTGAACGAAGCGATACCACGTCTTTACCACCAGTTTGGACCGACGGGACCGAAAACTTCAGAGGCGGGCGGTCAGTGTTGTTGAACCGGCTGCGCCGCTTACCTACGCTGGTCCGAGCAGCCGATTGTGTGGAGCAGAGAGGATCATCCTCCCCGGGTTTACAATCCGGGTCGATTAGCCTTGGTGGTGGCACCCTGTAGGAGGGTACAAGTTCACCAAGGTTCTTATGGATGGAGGAAGCAAGATCAACATCCCGTACTACGAGACTTTCCGGCGTATGGGGTTAACAGATAGGCATCTTAGGCCGTCCAAAGACGGTGTTCCACGGAGTGGTGCACAGTAAGTCAGCGTGCCGGTCGGTAAGATAGTTCGGAGGTGACCTTTGGGGACGAACATGACTCCAGAACAGAAGCGTTGACGTTTGAGGTGGTAAAAATTCAAAGCCCTTACCACGCCCTCTTTGGGCGGCCGGCTTATGCTAAATTTATGGCACGGCCCTGTTATGTTTACTTACAGCTGAAAATGTCGGGTCACAAAGGAACGATAACGGTTCATGGGAGCCGCCGGATCGCTCTAGAGTGCGAGGAAGGTGATGCGGCTTCTGTGAGTCGGTTTGTGCCACGGAAGAGTTAAAGTATTATAAAGATAATGTTGACCGGCGGATATGACCCCTTTGAAGAAGCCAACTATAGAGCATGATCCGGACTTGAAGTTCAAATCGGCTGAGACGAAGCTTGTTGATTTTGTGCCCGGCGATTCATCCAAACAGTTCACCATCGGTGCCAACCTGGATCCGAAATAGGAAAGCGCGCTCATCGAGTTCGTCCGTGAGAATCGGGACATTTTGCATGGAAGCCGTCGACATGCCAGTGTAATCGAGGGAGCTCACGAGCACACTCTTAATGTTGACCCGAAATACAGACCCGGTAAAACAGTTTCTTCACGGTTTAATGAGGAAAGGCACAAGGCCATCGGAGAAGAAGTTGCTAGGCTGTTGGCAGCAGGGTTTATCATTGAAGTCTTTCATCCAGAGTGGCTCGCCAACCCGGTTCTGGTCATTAAAAAGAATGTCACTTGGCGCATGTGCGTAGATTACACAGATCTTAACAAAGCTTGTCCAAATAGATCCTTTCGCCCTCCCGCATTGATCAGATTATTGATGCGACGGCGGGTTGTGAGCGCTTGAGTTTTCCGGATGCGTATTCCGGTTATCATCGATTAAGATGGCGGTTCAGGACCAGGAGAAAAGCGGCGTTTATCACCCCTTTGGAGCCTTCGCTATGTGTCCATGCCTTTTGGGCTCAAGAGCGCTGAGCAACTTATCGGCGCTATGCATGTAATTGTTTGCATAAACAGATCGGCCGTAATGTGCACGCTTATGTGGATGATATCGTGGTGAAATCAAGGCGAAGGAAACCTTGATTGAGGATTTAAGGAAACCTTCGACAACTTGCGGGTGTACAAGATGATGCTCAACCCCGCCAAGTGCGTCTTTGGTGTTCCAAAGCAAATTGTTGGGTTTCCTTGTGTCTAACCGGGGATTGAGGCTAATCCGGAGAAAATTACAGCTATCACCTCTTTAGCCAAGCCAAAGTGCATCAACGATGTCCAACGCTTGGCAGGCCGGATTGCTGCGCTTAAGCCGGGTTTATCGATCGCCTAGGAGAGAAGGCCATCCCTTTGTACCGAGATCTTTGAAGAAGACGGATCAATTCGTGCAGAGTTCAAATGGCGATGAGGCATTGGAGGACTTAAAGCGGCGGTGACCAACCCGCTTTGTTCTTGCTGCCCCTATTGACGAGGAGCCGCTCTGTTATATGTTGTCGCTAATGCTAGGGCGTTGAGTGTGGCCATTGTGGTGGAGCGCAAGGAGGCGGGGAAGGAGTATCCGTTCAATGACCGGTTTACTACATCGATGAGGTCCTCATTGAATCTAAACAAAGATATCCACATTGGCGTAAGCTGGTATATGGGGTTTTTATGGCAAGCTTTAAGTCAAGCAAGATTTCCAAGGGCACCCCATCACGATGGTCGATTCGGCTCCTTTAGGCGATATCATCTTGAACCGGGAAGCAATCGGCCGGATTGCTAAGTGGGCTATAGAGCTTGGGCCGCATACGGTTTAAAATATGTGCCACGGACGGCTATAAAGTCTCGTGCACTTGTGGATTTCATTAATGATTGGACGGAGTTGCAAGCACCGTAAGAGAAGCCGGATCACACCTATTGGACCATCCATTTTGATGGATCCTGGCAATTGGAAGGCTCGGGGGCTGGAGTCGTATTAACTTCCCCACGAGGTGATAAGTTCTGTTATGTTCTCCGCCTAATGTTCCCTTGTACTAACAATGCAGCTGAGTATGAGGCTTTGCTCCATGGCCTCCGGATGGCCAGAGAAATGAACCTCACCGGGTTAAATGCTTTGGTGATTCGGACTTAGTGGCCCAGCAGGTATCCGTCACTTGGGACTCCAAAGATCCACTCATGGCTGCATATCGTCGGGAAGTGGATGTTGTTGCAGGACATTTTAAGGGGTACCAGGTGGACCATGTGGATCGTCGGAAGAACGAGGCGGTGATGCTTTGAGCCGGTGGGGTCCCAACAGAACCGGTCCCGCCTAACGCTTTTCCTTGACGTCTTTGCATAAGCCGCCGCTAAGCTACTGATGAAATTGATTTGGCTATCCCTGATCCAGAGGCTCAATTGGTGGCGGCCTTGCACATCATTCCGGATTGGACGGTCCCTTATTTGGCATACATGAATCGGGGCGAGTTACCGGAGGATGAGACGTTGGCCCGGCAGATAGTTCGGCGGTCTAGGTCTATGGCCATTGTTAACGGCGAGTTGCACCGTCGCAGCGTGTCGTATGCGTTTCAGCGTTGTGTGTCCCCGAAGAGGGCCGTGAGATATTACGAGATTCATGAAGGGATTGTGGTCACCACGCCGGTTCAAAATCCTGTGGCCAAAGCGTTCCGCCATGGCTTCTATTGGTTGATCGCCCATGCCGATGCGGAGGATCCGTCGACGGTGTGATGGTTGCCAAAAGTTCTCCAGCGTGCTCATGTGCCAGCCCAAGAATTGAGGATGATTCCAATTACTTGGCCGTTTGCGACTTGGGGGCTGGATATGGTTGGACCTTTCAAACGATCCAAGGACAAAAAGACCCACATGTTGGTAGCAGTTGATAAATATACAAAGTGGGTCGAGGCAGAGCATGTTATCAAGTTTGATGCGGACACGGCCGTTCAGTTCATCAAAAGGGTGATTTTACGGTATGGTTTTCAGCACAGTATCATCACGCATAATGGCACCAATTTGTCCAAAGGAGCTATGAAGGAATTTTGTGAACGGGAGCACATCCGGCTTGATGTTTCTTCCGTAGCCCACCCGCAATCCAATGGTCAAGCGGAACGAGCTAATCAGGAAATTTTGAAAGGTATCAAACCCCGCTTATGGTCCCTTTAGAAAGGACGCCGGGGTGTTGGGTGGAAGAGCTACCATCAGTGATATGGAGTATAAATACTACCCCCAACCGATCCACCGGATACACGCCGTTCTTTATGGTCTATGGAGCGGAGGCGGTCCTTCCCAGTGATATCCGTCACGACTCGCCCCGAGTAGCAGCTTATGTTGAGGCAGATAGCGAGGCAGCACGGCAAGATGATTTGGATCGACCGACGAAGAGCGCGATATGGCAGCAGCTCGCTTCGGCGCTCTACCAGCCGGGACCTTCGTCGGTATCCACCGGCGGGTTAAAACCGTAACCTTTCAGAAGGAGACTTGGTGCTGCGGCTCATTCAAGATCGTAAAGATATGCACAAGTTATCCCCACCTTGGGAAGGGCCTTTTGTGGTCGATGAAGGCTCTATACAACGGGTCCTACTATCGATTGATGTTCGAGAGCGAAAAAGACTCACGCACGTCGGAGGAGGAGACCAACGAGCCATGGAACATAGCTCATCTTCGCCTTATTATACTTGAGCCATTGGCTCCACTTATGTACATATCAAGACGATGTATATATTATGAATAAAAGCAATAAACCGGATCCTCGGCTAAAGCGGGGTATCATTACGCATAAAGGACCGGTTTGGGTACATGGAGATGATGTCGTAAAAGCGGCCTCCGGTTTAACCCTTGGCCTTGTTGTTAGAAATTTTTGTCATTTGGGGGCTTGGTGTCCGAACCAATGCAACACCTCTTGGCGGTAAAGCCACCGGATCATTTGGGGGCATGGTCACGTCTGAACCAACACACCTCTTGGTCGGCCTAAGGCCATAGAATCACTTGGGGCTTTGGTCGAACCCGAACCATCGCAATGCCATTTGATCGGCGTCATGCCACGAAGTTCGATTGGGGACTGGCTGACTTGAACCACCGCTACACCGTATAGGGGGCTTGGTCATGTCCGACCATGGTAGCGCCATCTGATCCGGCTCAGTGCAGCCTTTCCTTGCAAAGTGATTTTCCTCATTGATTTTGCTTCCATGGGGTCTTTAGGCCTGTCATTTGGTTTTTGTTGGCCTTCTTAAACCGACAAAATTCTTTAAACCGGGTTTATGTTCCGCATTCAATACCTTTTTTAAAGTTGGCGATTTTTTGTTCCGGTTTGATTTTGCTGTTAACATCCCATTATGGAGTAACAGGGGGCTTATCATGTCCGACACGATTTACACGGTAAATCGGTTTTATACGCAGAAGGTTTTCACTTCGCGTTTGATTAAAGCCAACCGTGTGCCTAATATCGCGGTATGTTCGTATCACATAGCTTTGATCATATACCTCGGTATTATCTCATATCAATATATCGGTATCAGTTTGGCTAAGCGGCGTCAACCGCCAAGGCGGTTTAAGAACTTGTGATTGCAGGCAAAATATGTTGCAGGATTTACTACGGAAGCCAACGGGTCCCGTCTTGTCATGCAAAAGTTTACAGATCGCGATTATACCGCATTGTTCAAAGAAAGACACCTGCTATCCTATTACAAAGCCTTTTGAGGCCCGGCGTTTCACGCCGGGTTATGCCTTGAAAATGTGAATATGTCGCCCGGCTTGGCGGATTACGCCGCTTCCCGGGTTGGCGCGAGGTGGAGGGCACGGCTACCGCGCCGGTTCAGCTACCTCTTCTTCTTCACCCAAAGCCCGGAAGTCATTGGTAGACCAGTCAATCCGGTTAAGGCCCGAAGACAGCTTCTTCACTTATCACTCAGCCGGATCAACGTCGAGGCGTAAGTGTGCTTACGGATTGGAGGAATCAGCTCAGACTTCCGGGATGACAAAATCCACCCGCTTGTTGTTTGCGCCATAAAAGATCGGTGAACTTCCAGATTGGCTTGACGGCCGTTGACTCGCCAATGACGCATTTCCTTTGTAATCCGTTTGAGCATCGTTATCGAAGGCTTCACGTTCTCTTGAGCGCTGGAAAACCTTTAGCTATGTCACCGGATCAAGATCCGCTATCCATGCCTTGGCACGAGTCGAGCCAAGAGGCGCCCACGGGCTGCGGATTGCTTCATCTCTTCAAGCTGTCCCGAATCATGGACAGCCGTCCAGATCTCTCGATCGGGGCGGCGCTGTGTTGTCGTATGAAGTGGCGCATATGGCCCGGCCGGGCGCCCGGTATAAAGCTGTTCAATCGTGGTGTACGAAGCCTTGAGCTTTTTTCGCACGTCGAGAACCGGATGAGCAATACGCTTGCTCGCACTGCATTTAGACAGCCCAAGTTAAACCGGGCGGAAGCGTTAGCACAAGCATATTCAAGATAAATTTACTTACCAAAGACGGCAGAGGTCATGGCATGCACTTGGCGTTTGAGTCCGTAAGCTCTTCAGCCACCGGTTTAAGGGCTGCCTCCGCTTCCTCCGCCCGCTTTATTAAACCGCTTTTTCGGTGTCCCAATTGACCGCTTCGGATTTGTACCACTCCTTCAAATTGTTCCATGGTGGTCGGCGGTCTTTAGCTCATCCTTGGTTTTGGTGGCTTACGCTATTTGGGTTTCAGATTGGTTTGGAGGTCCTTGAGTTGCACAACTTTGATGTATTTCATTCGATGACAAATAAAGCATATTAGTGGTTTCATTATACAAGTCCCAAGCTTAATACAAGTATTCAACTTGGCACTTGGGGGCTAATGGCTAGTTGATCTAAATTTGCTAAGGAGATGCAACTTAAGTCCCGGTTTAACTTTGCAAAATTAAACCGACCCTTGGGGGCTACTATGCAGTGAAAAGATGAGAAAGGTCAAATTATTACCTCATAGCGGTCCTTCATGCGATTTACTAGACCGGCTTCAAGGTCACGGCTTGTGTAAAGCAGTTCGTAAAGCGGAATGAAGTTCTTAGGCGGAGAAATTGTCGTAAGCAGACATGTCGATCTTCCCTTGTCTTTCTTGATAGTAGTGGAACTTTCTTTGATGCTATGCTTGGCTAAAGCGACCGGTTGGCTAGGAGCGGTGTAGCCAAGACCTGCCACAAGAACATCGTCATTTTCAGCGGTCTTGTTTGGGCTCGATGTCGCCTTGCTTTGGCTCGGCGGTTCAATGGTCACGATCCGCTCGGTGGGCCGGGTTTGGTGGAGCAGGCTGTGAGGTTTCCACTTGGACCTCCGGTTCAACTTCCGGCGGGTCGGCATATCATCCTTGTACAACTCGCGAGCTTTCCTTGGCGGCTTCAGGATTTTCATGTGGCTGTTCGGGGTTTTTCGGATCACCATCCGAATAGGATCAAGAGTTTTCGCTTTCTTGCTCAAACGAGCCTTGGTGCTGCAATATTCAGAGCGGGATCAAGACAAATTGACCAAATTAATAGGGAATCGAATTGACAGACGGTAATTACGCACCTGCGACGATGTTCAGCGGAGGCAATGTGGTGGATGAACCGCCAGACGAGTTGGAAGAGGCCTGATAATTCGAGTCGAACGGATTGAGAGAACATCGGAAGAAACCTTTTAAGGGATAACGCTTTTCGGAGAACAAGTCACCTCGACGACGCTTCCGGATTGGGGTGTCCGTAAACCGGCCGAGGTAACCTGTTGACCATCGTGCCGGGTTGTACGGCGCTCTTCAGTCTGCTGTGTCTTCAAGAAAAGATTTGGATTCAAATAAGCACAGGAATGGTATTTTTTAACTTTCCGGACGGCGCGACGAATTCTCTTAACAGGCGCAAGCTCAGATTCGGAAGAAAGAAGGATTACCTCAACAGGATTGGCATGGTGGCTTCAGATCATCCCGGGAAGAAAAGTGTCGGTAAAAAGAAGGTAAAGAGGCCAAGCATATGCAAGAAGAAATACAAAGCGGAAGGCCGGTTTATGGCGGCTCCCTCGTAAATGTCAAAATTTTACCTCGGCTTCGATTCTTCGTCCTCCGTGATTCGAGAGGACTCGGTGGTTTTTCTTGCCGCCTCTTAGTGGCCTTGGATTTTGCACGTGGCGCCCGGACCGGTCCGGTGCGTTTCGTATGAGCTTTCAGCCCGGAAGCAGCAAGCATTAGCATATGTCAACGATATTGCGAGCCCGAAAGACAAGAAGAAGAGCTTACCGCGGCGGTTTGTTGGCGGCACAAAATGGAGCCAACCCGGTGAGGTCTGCAGACGGAGATTGGCTCATCGAGCATCTTCTTGACGATCTCGGTGGTCTCCTGTTCGGTTATGGGTAGCTCGTGGCGCCTTTGAGGATCTTTGAGGCTGCCGGTGTACTCGTGCATCAATCCGGGCGGCGGCTCGGTGCAACACGCCCCAAGAGACCCAAAGAACGCACAAGATCCACGCCGGTTAAGCCATTGGCCATTAGAGCCCGGAGCTTGATTATTTGTGGCGCGAAGTTTTTCCGTTCATGGCGGTTAAGCGTGAAGGCGATGGATGATGGTTCTTTGAGCGGTGAGGACGGTAACCCGGCAAGGGGTTTTCATTGGCGGTAGCGGTGTTACGGCGGTAGAACCAAGTTTGGTTCCAATCCTTTGGATGGCTGTGGTGCTTGGCGTGAGGGAAATCGGCTTCCTTCCTCTTCTGAATTGAAACGCCGCCCAGCTCCGTGTTGGGACCATCGAGAAAATTCTGTGCGACGGTTCAAATGGAAAAAATCCGGAACAATTCCACGTGACGGTTCTTCTTGAAGATAGACTTCACGAAGACTTGAAAGTTGCATATGTTTGAAACGGAATTGACCGATATCCTGCGGATGGAGTTGCAAACCGGCAAGGACGTCCGGAAAAACTTTGAACCAAAGGCGTAACCCCGGTCTAGGTGCTGCATAAACACAATTACTTCCCCGCCGCGGCTCGGGAGAAACTTCGCCCTCGGAACACGCCAATGGAGGACGTCTTTTGGAGCCAAACCGCCCGGTGGTGACGTAGCCGTTGAGCTGCGTCTCAGTGATTTTGGACCGGACCCAGTTGCAAGCAGCAAATTGAGGAGCCATTCCGGACGACTAAGCTGCGAAAGAAAGCAAGAGACGGTTTACCATTAAACGGTTCAGGCATATCATACATTGTTAAACCGGTGATTCAGCATCCGGCTTCCCGTTCCGGTTTGACTGAGGACTAATGGAGTGACGGATTAGCTGTCGAAAGTTAAACGCCCGAAAAAAGGCAGAGTTGGAAAGTCTACTAAGTATGGATGTAAACAGTTTTCACATATGAATGGAGGTAATCGGGATCTACCAAGCTCTAGTAAGAAAAACTTTACGACCTATGCAAACCTTCATAAAGAGCAGGAGGGTTCAGATATTCTAAACTTGAGGATCCGAACAAAAGGAAGGGTGCATAAAGAGTTCAATAAACGGCGGAGCGATCACTTATACAAGATGCACGGTATGGCTGAGGCGTGACGGCCATGGCGGAGCAAGTGAGAGGAAACTGATATGAATCAAGCGATTTAACATGATCTACGGATGGGATCTAGGGCTTGAGAGGAACCTTACTCGACGGCGGAAACCGCGGAGGAGCGCCAAAACTCGATACGGTCGAGGTTGATGCAGGCCCAATGACGAAGCGTCGTTCGAAGGTCGGGCGACGATGGAGCTTCAGGGCTAGAGCGTCGCGAGGAAGAAGAAGAGCGGAAGAAGAAGAGAAAGGCGACGGTCTATTTATAAGGGACCGGAGCAATCAACGGGCGCGAGAATCAAGGAGTCAAAAGCGGTGGGCGGTGCAATGCCGCCTCGATTTCCGGGATAGCATTAAATGAAGGGAATCTTCTTGTTTGGATTTCTTTATTAAAGATGAAGTCAAGGTGCTCGACATGGAAATCGGAGGATGACGTCCACGGCGGTTCAAGCGGATGGCGGTTTACAAAATATGAAAGGAGATCAAAGAGGTTCCTCAAGGTGTTGAAGATTGACTTGAACCGTTCAGTCGATGCCTGGGGCCTAATGTTGGGGACACAACTATCGAGTGTGAACTGCCTCGAGGGGCCGGTTTACCTCGCCCATGATCCAGCCCACGAAGGAGGCCCGGAGCCCAGAGGCGACTTAAGGTCCATTTATGTAAACCGCCTTAGTATTGTAACTTGTGTTGTAAGACAAGAAAGGAGAGATCAAGCGGACTCTTGTATGAGCCGGATTGGGACTCTGTAAACCAGCCAAGGCCCATCCGTGTATATAAGGGGACGACCGGCGGCGAAGTTAGGGACAGAGATTTCGAGGCTAAGGCAAAGCTATCGCTCCCTAGTCGCCAAACCATATCAATCACATCACAACCGGACGTAGGTTTTTACCTTCATTGAAGGGGCGAACCAAGATAATTCTCGTGTCTTGTGTCCGCTTTAACCTCTCTAGGTAAACCCGCACGATGGCCCTACGACTAAGTCCTTTCATGAGGACATCTGCCGTGACAAGTCCACGACAGAAGTGAAGATGAGTGTTGGAAGTAGTTCCAAGATTGATATGATCATCATCGCACACTCCCTATACTTTCGGGATTAGTATGGAACCTAAATAAGTGTTATTTGGTGTTGAGCATAAGTATGATTTGATCATGTTTATTGCAATACGGTTATTCATTTAAGTAAGAGAATAAATTATTGTTCTGTTTACATGAATAAAACCTTATATGGTTACACACCCAATGAAAATGATTCATTGGATCTCGATCATAGTGATACACATATTCATAATATTGAAACCAAAAGATGCAAAGTTAATAATGATAGTGCAACTTATTTGTGGCACCGCCGCTTAGGTCATATTGGTGTAAAGCGCATGAAGAAAACTCCATGCCGATGGACTTTTGGAATCACTTGATTATGAATCATTTGATGCTTGCGAACCGTGCCGCTTTGGGCAAGATGACTAAAACTCCGCTTCTCCTAACAATGGAACAAGCTACTGACTTATTGGAAATAATACATACCGATGTATGCGATCCAATGAGTGTTGATGCTCGTGGCAAGTATCGTTATTTTCGACTTTCACAAGATGATTTGAGCAGATATGGGTATATCTACTTGATGAAACATAAGTCCGAAATAGTTGAAAGGTTCAAAGAATTTCAGATTGAAGTGGAAAAATCATCGTAACAAGAAAATAAAGTTTCTGCGATCTAATCGCAAAGACGAATAATTGAGTTACGAGTTTGGTCTTCAATTAAAATAATGTGGAATAGTTTCACAGCTCATGCCACCGAACACCACAATGTTATGGTGTGTCCGAACGTCAGAATCGCACTTTATTTGATATGGTGCGATCTATGATGTCTCTTATTGGTTTACCACTATCATTTTGGGGTTATGCATTAGAGACAATTGCATTCACGCTTAATAGGGCACCATCTAAATCCGTTGAGACGACACCAAATGGACTATGGTTTAACAAAGAACCTAAGTCATGCTTTCTTAAAAGTTTGGAGTTGTGATGCTTATGTGAAAAAGTTTTCACCGATAAGCTCAAACCCAAATCGGAGAAGTGCGTCTTCATAGAATACCCAAAGGTAACTATTGGGTACACCTTCTATCACAGATCCGAAGGCAAGTTTTTCGTTGTTAAGATGGATCCTTTCTAGAGAAGAAGTTTCTCTCGAAAGAAATGAGTGGGAGGAAAGTAGAACTTGATGAGGTAATTATACCTTCTCCCTTATTGGAAAGTAGTTCATCACGTAAATCAGCCCAAAGTGATTCCTACACCAATTAGTGAGGAAGTTAATGATGATGATCATGAAACTTCACATCAAGTTGCTACCAAACCTCGTAGGTCTTCCAGAGTAAGATCCGCACTGTAGTAGTACGGTAATCATGTTCGTGAAGTCATGTTACTAGACCATGATGAACCTACGAACTATGAGGAAGCGATGATGAGCCCAGATTCCGCGAAATGGCTTGAGGCCATAAAATCGAGATATGATCCATGTATGAGAACAAAAGTATGGACTTTGATTGACTTGCTCGATGATCAGCAAGCCATGTTAAATAAATGGATCTTCAAGAGGAAGACGGACACTGATAGTAGTGTTACTATCTACAAAGCTTGACTTGTCACAAAAAGGTTTTCGACAAGTTCAAGGTGTTGACTACAATGAGATTTTCTCAATCAGAAGCGATGCTTATGTCTGTCTCAATCATGTTAGCAATTGCCACATTTTATGAAATCTGCAAATGGATGTCAAAACTACATTCTTTAATGGATTTATTAAAGAAGAGTTGTATATGATGCAACCGTAAGGTTTTGTCAATCCTAAAGGAGCTAACAAAATGTGCAAGCTCCAATGATCCATCAATGGACCTGCAAGCATCTCGGAGTTGGAATATACGCTTTGATGTGTTGATCAAAGCATATGATTTTATATGCACTTTTGGAAAGGCCTGTATTTACAAGAAAGTGAGTGGGAGCACTACAGCCTTTCTGATAAAGTATATGTGAATGACATATTGTTGATCGAAAATAATGTAGAATTATTCTGCAAAGCATAAAGGAGTGTTTGAAAGGAGTTTTTTCAAAGAAAGACCTCGGTGAAGCTGCTTACATATGGAGCATCAAGATCTATAGAGATAGATCAAGACGCTTGATAAGTTTTTTCAATGAATACATACCTTGACAAGATTTTGAAGTAGTTCAAAATGGAACAGTCAAAGAAAGAGTTCTTACCGTGTTACAAGGTGTGAGATTGAGTAAGACTCAAAACCCGACCACGGCAGAAGATAGAAAGAGAATGAAAGTCATTCCCTATGCATCAGCCATAGGTTCTATAAAGTATGTCATATCAGGTACCAGATCTATTGCATACCCTACCACTAAGCTTGGCAAGGAGTGCAATAGTGATCTAGGAGTAGATCAATGGACAAGCGGTCAAAATTATCCTTAGTAGAATAAGGATGTGTTTCTCGATTATGGAAGTGAAAAAGGTTCTGCCGTAAAGGGTTACGCCGATGCAAGTTTTAAACACTAATCTAGATGACTCGAGTCTCAATCTGGATACATATTGAAAGTGGAAGCAATTAGCTAGAGTAGCTCCGCAAGTGCGAGCATTGTAGACATAGAAATTTGCAAAATACATACGGATCTGAATGTGGCGTAACCCGTTGACTAAACTTCTCTCACAAACAAAACATGATCACACCTTAGTACTCTTTGGGTGTTAATCACATAGCGATGTGAGCTAGATTATCGACTCTAGTAAACCCTTTGGGTGTTGGTCACATGTCGATGTGAACTATGGGTGTTAACCACATATAGATGTGAACTATTGATGTTAAATCACATGGCGATGTGAACTAGATTATTGACTCTAGTGCAAGTGGGAGATCAAGGAAATATGCCCTAGAGGCAATAATAAAGTTATTATTTATTTCCTTATATCATGATGAATGTTTATTATTCATGCTAGAATTGTATTAACCGGAAACATAATACATGTGTGAATACATAGACAAACAAAGTGTCACTAGTATGCCTCTACTTGACTAGCTCGTTAATCAAAGATGGTTATGTTTCCTAACCATAGACATGAGTTGTCATTTGATTAACGGGATCACATCATTAGGAGAATGATCTGATTGACATGACCCATTCCGCTAGCCTAGCACTTGATCGTTTAGTATGTTGCTATTGCTTTCTTCATGACTTATACATGTTCCTGTAACTATGAGATTATGCAACTCCGTTTACCGGAGGAACACTTTGGTGCTACCAAACGTCACAACGTGAATCGGGTGATTATAAAGGAGTACTACAGGTGTCTCCAAAGGTACATGTTGGGTTGGCGTATTTCGAGATTAGGTTTTGTCACTCCGATTGTCGGAGAGGTATCTCTGGGCCCTCTCGGTAATGCACATCACTATAAGCCTTGCAAGCAATGTAGCTAATGAGTTAGTTACGGAATGATGCATTATGTAACGAGTAAAGAGACTTGCCGGTAACGAGATTGAACTAGGTATTGGATACCGACGATCAAATCTCTCAAGTAACATACCGATGACAAAGGGAACAACGTATGTTGTTATGCGGTCTCGACCGATTAAGATCTTCGTAGAATATGTAGGAGCCAATATGGGCATCCAGGTCCCGCTTATTGGTTATTGACCGGAGACGTGTCTCGGTCATGTCTACATTATTCTCGAACCGTAGGGTCCGCACGCTTAAGGTTTCAAGGACGGTTATATTATGAGTTTGTGTATTTTGATGTACCGAAGGAGTTCGAGTCCCGGATGTGATCACGGACATGACGAGGAGTCTCAAAATGATCGAGACATAAAGATTGATATATTGGACGGCTATATTCGACACCGGAAAGGTTCCGGAAGTTTCCGGAGAAAACCGGAGTGCCGGAGGGTTACTGAACCCCCCGGGAAGTAATGGGCCTTATTGGGCCAAGAGGGGAGAGAGAGGGCCGCACTGTGAGGTGGCGCGCCCCCCATGGGGAGTCCGAATTGGACAAGGAGGGGGCGCGCCCCTTCCCTCTTCCTCTCCTCTCTTTCCTTCCCCTTCCTTCTTCCTAGTAGGACTAGGAAAGGGAGTCCTACTCCCACTAGGAGGACTCCCCCCTCCCTTGTGCGCCTCCCTAGGGCCGGCCGGCCCTCCCCCTTGCTCCTTTATATACGGGGCAGGGGGCACCCTAGAACACACAAGTTGATCCTTGAGATCGCTCTCAGCAGTGTGCGGTGCCCCTCCACCATATTCCACCTCGGTCATATCGTAGCGGTGCTTAGGCGAAGCCCTGCGTCGGTAGAACATCAAGATCGCTACCACGCCGTCAGGCCGATTTTAACTCTCTCTCCCGGAGCTTTGCTGGATCGAGCCTGAGGAGCGCCACCGAGCTGAACGTGTGCCAAGAACTCGGAGGCGCCGGAGTAACGGCAACCTGATCGGTTGGATCGCGAGGAGAACGTCTGACTACTTCCTCTACGTTGTGATCGCTTCCGCTCGGGTCTCACGAGGCAATGAGACAACACTCTCCCCTCTCGTTGCTATGCATCACCATGATCTTGCGTGTGCTAGGAAATTTTTGAAATTACTACGTTCCCCAACAGACTAAACTATATGATTTTGTAGGGATGAATTTCTTTGGCCATGTTATTTTGAGAAGACATAATTGCTTAGTTAGTATGCTTGAAGTATTATTATTTTTATGTCAATATGAACTTTTGTCTTGAATCTTTCGGATCTGAATATTCATATCACAATTAATAAGAATTTCAATGAAACTATGCCAACTAGCATTCCACATCAAAAATTATCTTTTTTATCATTTACCTACTCGAGGACGAGCAGGAATTAAGCTTGGGGATGCTTGATACGTCTCCAATGTATCTATAATTTTTGATTGCTCCATGCTATATTATCTACTGTTTTGGGCAATATTGGGCTTTATTTTCCACTTTTATATTATTTTTTGGACTAACCTATTAACCGGAGGCCCAGCCCAGATTTGCTGTTTTTGCCTATTTCAGTGTTTCGAAGAAAAGGAATATCAAACGGAGTCGAAATGGAACGAAATCAACTGGAGAAGTTATTTTTGGAAGGAAAGCTACCGGATGGACTTGGACCCCACGTCAGGAGATAAGGGAGGTGCTCACGAGGGTGGGGGGCGCGCCCACCCCCCTAGGGCGCGCCCCTTCCTCGTGGGGCCCCCGAAGCTCCACCGACGTACTTCCTGCACCCATATATACCTAAGTATCCTAAAACTTCCACAACGGAGATTAGATCGGGAGTTCCGCCGCCGCAAGCCTCTGTAGCCATCAAAAACCTCTCGAGACCCTGTTCCGGCACCCTGCCGAAGGGGGGAACCCTCACCCCTGGCAATCTTCATCATCCCGGTGCTCTCCATGACGAGGAGGGAGTAGTTCACCCTCGGGGCTGAGGGTATGTACCAGTAGCTATGTGTTTGATCTCTCTCTCTCTCTCTCTCTCTCTCTCTCTCGTGTTCTTGATTTGGCACGATCTTGATGTATCGCGAGCTTTGCTATTATAGTTGGATCTTATGTTTCTTCTCCCCCTCTTCTCTCTTGTAATGGATTGAGTTTTCCTTTGAAGTAATCTTATCGGATTGAGTCTTTAAAGATTTGAGAACATTTGATGTATGTCTTGCCGCGTGTCTCTGTGGTGACAATGGGATATCACGTGATTCATTTGATGTATGTTTTGGTGATCAACTTGCGGGTTCCGCCCATGAACCTATGCATAGGGGTTGGCTCACGTTTTCGTCGTGATTCTCCGATAGAAACTTTGGGGCACTCTTTGAGGTTCTATGTGTTGGTTGAATAGATGAATCTGAGATTGTGTGATGCATATCGTATAATCATACCCACGGATACTTGAGGTGACATTGGAGTATCTAGGTGACATTAGGGTTTTGGTTGATTTGTGTCTTAATGTGTTATTCTAGTACGAACTCTAGGGCTGTTTGTGACACTTATAGGAATAGCCCAACGGATTGATTGGAAAGAATAACTTTGAGGTGGTTTCAGACCCTACCATAATCTCTTCGCTTGTTCTCCGCTATTAGTGACTTTGGAGTGACTCTTTGTTGCATGTTGAGGGATAGTTATATGATCCAATTATGTTATTATTGTTGAGAGAACTTGCACTAGTGAAAGTATGAATCCTAGGCCTTGTTTCCTAGCATTGCAATACCGTTTACGCTCACTTTTATCACTTGCTACCTTGCTGTTTTTATGTTTTCAGTTTAGAAAAACCTATATCTACCATCCATATTGCACTTGTATCACCATCTCTTCGCCGAACTAGTGCACCTATACAATTTACCATTGTATTGGGTGTGTTGGGGACACAAGAGACTCTTTGTTATTTGGTTGCAGGGTTGTTTGAGAGAGACCATCTTCATCCTACGCCTCACACGGATTGATAAACCTTAGGTCATCCACTTAAGTAAAATTTGCTACTGTCCTACAAACCTCTGCACTTGGAGGCCCAACAATGTCTACAAAAAGAAGGTTGCGTAGTAGACATCATGGTGGTGCTCCTCGCTGTCGGCCTCCAGCCCCTGCTAGTGGTGGTGCTACAACCAGCTGCGGACCCTCGTCCCTGGCATTGCAGACCACCAGATCGAAGTGGTGTGGCCCGAGCAGCCAGTTCATCTCATAGCGTTGCGGCACGGTGCAGCGAGCACCCCTGTGACGGCCAGATGCGGGTGTCTGCGGCAGGGCACCATGGCTTGCTCTCCTCGGCAGCATCACAGTGAGATCCCGCTCAACGAAAACCGGCAAGCTAGCTCTTGGCAGTTGGCGGAGCCACAACAATCGAGACGTTAGCGTGCACCAAATGCTGGCCCACATGAAACAATGCGGTAACAACCTCCACCGGGAACCTGAAAACTACGGAGTAAATGTCAACGCATCTTCGATGATCGCTCGGGCTCGACTTCAGCAGTCCTCAGGAACAATCGAGGAGAAGCCATGGCTGGTTCCACGTTCTTATTTTGATCCCATTCTTGATGCGGCGTGGGCGGAAGTAGTAGCTCTTCTCAATGGCCTGAAGTTTACTGAATCTCTGGGCTGCAAGCGACTGTTTGTGGACAAATATCTAGAGCCATGCGTATGAGGAATTCCTAGAAAAAAGTACGTGGGAGACCATTGCTGATTGTTCGTTCCAGAAATCCCGGTTCAGTCAGCCAAGAAAAAGAACATCAAGTAGCAGAACGCATCCCTCTATTTGAAATTGAATGTTCAGAGTTCTGCTTTTTCTCAAAAAGATCTTTTAAAGGATTGTAAAATCACGTCCATTGTTGCTTCGTACACACATGCTAAATCACATCAATTTAGTTCTAGAAATTTTGAAGGATTGTAAAGTTTATCCTTGTAGATTGTACGCTATGATCATGCCTTTTCAGCCAAAGAAATATGTATGATGGAAACATCCTTTTTTGGTAGAATACTGTTGTACTAAGTTGGTTATGATAGTAGTATAAGTTGGATATGACTATTGGGAAGTTGCACAGCACAATGATACTAAGTTGGCAAGATGGTATTTATGCTTAAGTTAATCTGTTTTTGCTAGTCAATTTCTTTGTTGACATCCGCAGGAGATATGTGTAGAAGTGCATGCTCTAGCCAATGCAACCAAAAAACCGATCTGATGGAAGAGACTAGGCAGCACATTATACGTCAACACTCCCCTCACGTGTGGCTTCCTCGTGCCTAAACATGGTCCGATAGTGCGCTGCAATTTAATTGCGCCTGCCGTGTCTTGAACTCACGACCTATTGGCTCTGATAACATGTAGAAGTGCATGCTCTAGCCAATGCAACCAAAATACCGATCTGATGGAAGAGACTAGGCAACACATTATACATCAACAATATGGTTGCACATATAGTAGTCCTCAGTTGGATATGACCATACATGATGATACTAAATTGGTTATATGACGACTCACACCTATGTTGCTTACTTAAAGTTAGCTAAAGGCTCGACGTTGTAAGCTCGATCAATTGCTACTGCGAGTTGGAAGCATGACGATGCTACAAGTAGACCGCATGATATACATTGGGGTAAGAGGAAAGTTGCACATCGACCGCTAGTCAATTGGCGGGGCGGCATATGAGAAGTTGCACATCGGTTGATAGGGAGTTGGCCATAGCAGCAGACAAAGTTGCAGACGGCTGAGTAGGTAGTTGGCCGGGCAGCTGATGAAGTTGCAAATCTCATTAGTAAGGGTAGTTGAGGTGGTGAAACACTCTCGTCGGCATAGTAGCTCATGCACGACAGCAAGAGTTGAACACGCACGACGGCATAGTCACCCACAGTGGATCACAGATTTACACACTCTCATCGGTGTACACTATTGTCCACATAGTCGCACATGTACGGTCATGGAGTTCCACACTCTTGTCGGCATAGTCGCACACGCACGGTCACAGAGTTGCACACATAGTAGTCCTAGTTGACACATGCATGGCCACAGAGTTGCACACATAGTAGTCCTAGTTGGCACATGCATGGCCACAGAGCGGCTATATCTCCCACGTGTCGAGGCACGACTTAGAGGCATAACCGCATTGAAAGCAATGTCGCAAGTGAGGTAATCTTCACACAACCCATGTAATACATAAGGGAAAGAGATACATAGTTGGCTTACAAATGCCACTTCACACAAAGACATAATTAAACATCCATCATTCAGAGTACACTCAAGGTCCGACTACGGAACCAAAAATAAAAGAAGATACCCCATATGCTGCTACAGATCCTCGATCGTCCCAACCGGGCACCACTACCGATCATCTGGAAAAGACACATAGTAACGACCACGTTCCTCGTCGAACTCCCACTTGAGCTCGGTTGAGTCACCGCACCGCATCGCCGGCACTGCAACTGCTTTTGGTAGCATCTGTGAGTCACGGGACTCAGCAATCTCACACCATGAGATCAAGACTATTTAAGCTTATAGGAAGGACAGAGTAGTAAGGTGGAGCTGCTGCAAGCGACTAGCATATATGGTGGCTACATCGCACAAGAGCGAGAAGAGGAGCAAAGCACGGTCGTGAAGCTAGTAGCGATCAAGAAGTGATCCTGAACTACTTACGCCGACATAACTCCAACACCGTGTTCACTTCCCGGACTCCGAGAAGAGACCATCACGGTTACACACGCGTTGATGTGTATTTTATTTGAGGTCAACTTCGGGTTTTCTACAACCGACATTAACAAATTCCCATCTGCCTCATAACCGCGGCACGGCTTTCAAAGATATTACCCTGCAGGGTGTCCCAACTTAGCCCATAATAAGCTCTCACGGTCAACGAAGGATATTCCTTCTACCGAAGACCCGATCAATCTCGGAATCCCGGACTACAAGACATTTCGACAAAGAATAAAACAAGACCAAAGAAAGCCGCCCGAATGTGCCGACAAATCCCGATAGGAGCTGCACATATCTCGTTCTCGTGGCACACCGGATGAGCAGTCCGTACAACTAAAACCAGACCTCAAGTTTCCTTGAGGGGCGCCGCAGCACTCTAGTTTGGGCCAAGCACTCGAAGGAGCACTGGTCCGGGGTTAAAATAAAGATGACCCTCGGGCTCGCGAAACCCGAGGGAAAAAACTTAGGTGGCAAATGGTAAAACCAATGTTGGGCCTTGCTTTGGGACGAAGTCTTATTCAAAGCGAACTGTCAAGGGGGTCCCATAAATCACCCAACCGTGTAAGGAACGCGAAATCAAGGAACATAACACCGGTATGACGGAAACTAGGGTGGCAAGAGGAACAAAACACTGCATAAGGCCGAGCCTTCCACCCTTTACCAAGTATATAGATGTATTAATTATAGCAGATATATATTGTGATATCCCCAACAAGTAAACATGTTCCAATAAGGAACAACATCTCCATGTTCCAACAAGGAACAAACTTCAGCTTCACCCGCAACTAACAACGCTATAAGAGGGCCGAGCAAAGCGGTAACATAGCCAATCAACGGTTTGCTAGGAACGGTTTGCTAGGAAAGGATGGTTAGGGCTGACATGGCAATATGGGTGGCATGATATAGTAAGTGGTAGGCATCGCAGCATAGGCATAGCAAAAGAGCGAGCATCTAGCATAGCAAAGATAGAAGTGATTTCGGGTATGGTCATCTTACCGCAATGTTCTCAGAGTTGTCGAAAGCTTGATCCTCGTAAGCGTTCTCAACAGGTTCCTCGTTCACGAACTCGTCTCCCGGCTCTACCCAAATCAACAACACAAACAAAGGAACCACAATAAATCACGGTGCAATGCACAATCAACATGATGCAAAACATGACATGATATGCGGGATGTGATATGCAATGCGATAAAGGCCCGAAGGAAAATGATGAACCAGGCATCAACTTGGCAAACCAAGTATGCCACTGGAAAGATGAGATGATTTCGTTGAAATCGATATAAAGATCACCGGAATCGGATGCACGGTTTGGAAATGACAAGCAAAACAAGAATGGCACAAATCTGCCATTAACAGCATGATGCCACTTAGCAAGCAACAAGAAATTAAACTACTGCACCCAAACGTACCAACAAAGTATATGGCAGTGATCTACACAAGATGCTTAACAAAAGATGAGCACTGAGCTACGGCTAGTTCACATCATAACAGGTTCAAACAAGCATGGAAAAAGTGCACAAAATATCAGGCTGGACATGGCAAAAACAGCATCAGGTTGCAATGTTCAGAGCAACAAAACTATATGCTACAGGAACTTAAAATAGCAAAGCAAGGCATGGCATGAATCTACTCAAAGCATAGAACAAAAGTCCCTTACTGACCATAAGCCAAAAAGGATCCGAAAATATAGTAACACCCATGTCAATATCGAAAGTTTCGTTAACAGATTCAGCAACATGGCATGTCAAAAACTGATAACAAGTAGGCATGTTTAAGAGCTCGATGCACTCACTACAGAGACTTAAATGATAAACTAAGCATACATACATCAAGAAGACATGGCATATAAGACATACATGTCAAGAACAATAACATAGCATACATGGATCAACCACAACAACCTTGGCAAAATTGAATAACATGTAAACAATCTGGCAGGAAACATTTTATAGCAAAAGTAGAGCTCGATTGACTCAAACTATGGTACTCCATAATTTCAAACAAGGACATGGATGGATAGAGCAAGACATGTTTAACAAAACATCCTCACTGAAGTATCTCAAAATATGCATGGATCTCTCGGTAGCATCAAGTTAATATGACAACAAAATATCAGCAAAACAGAGCTGAAATCAGCAACATCAGGACACCTACTTTGCATGCTTGTTCTAGTCACCACATAGATCACAAAAATACATGGCATACACCACTGGAACGATGGCATGGCATATTACAAAACACATGTAGGACTCCAATTCATAGGGTGCACACAATAATCATGGAAAAAATAACAAAAGTGCAAGTTCTGTTAAGAAACAGAAACTAACATCACATAGCCCTCTTCTAACAGCTTTTCGGGCATCAAGATGAGCTCAAATGAAAATGATGCAATGAGATGAAATGATCTACACTTCGAGACCAACATTTTGATATATTATACGCGCAAAATGGATCTACAGACGCAAAGATATACCACGTTGAAAATGCAACAAAATTCATTGAGATGAAAAACTTCGAGAAATAAAAGGAGGGGGAGAAGTCAACGGGCGCGCGACCCGAGGTCGGATCTGGCCGGATGGATCGGTGACGGCGGCGGTGGCCGGGTCCTCCGGTGGCCGGACCGGCGAGGGGAGGCGCGGGGCCGGGGCGGCGACTGACGGCGGCGGCCGGGTCCTCCGGTGGCCGGACCGGGCGAGAGGCGCGGGGCGCCGGCTGGGACGGGCGCGGCTGTGGCGGAGACGGCCGGCGTTCGGGAGGCGCAGCTGGCGGCGGCGGTCGCCATGGAGACGGCGGAGGGCGAGGCAGAGGAGGACGGCGGCGAAGCGAGGTCGCTGGCGGGCGAAGCGGCGGCACGGGCGCCGGGCGGCCGCTGCTGGTTCGGGCTGCTACTGGTTTCGGCGGTCAAGGGCGGCGGGAGGGGCCGAGGTTACGTGGCAGCCCCCGTTGGGCGCGGGCGGCGGCGGAGATGCGTCCGTGGCGGCGGACGGTCCCGCGAAAGCGCTGTACGAATTTTAGGGTTACGGGGAATTGACCGCGATTTTGAGGAGAAGATGTATTTATAGGTAGAGGGAGGTAGGAGAGTCCAAATGAGGTGTAGTTTTACCACACGATCGTGATCGAACGACGGAGAGCATGGAAGTGACTTAGATGGGTTATTGGGCTGTTTTGAAGGGGTGTTGGGCTGCAACTCAAAAGAGGCCTCATGAGAGTGCGGTTAACTGCTGAGTACCAAAGGAGCTCCAAATGACCCGAAACTTGACCGGTGGTCTACGGGTGGTATACCAAGGCCACTTGACAAACCTCGGTCCATTCCGAGAAGGTTTAGTACCCGCACACGGAAAAACGTGAAAGGGGCCGCCGGGGGAGATAGGAGTGTCGGATGGCAAAACGGACAACGGGAAAAATGCTCTAATCATGAGACTAACACGTATGCAAATGCTATGAAAAATAAGACATGATATAAAATGCAAAACATTGACAAAAAGCAAAATGAAGAAAAAACCCAACCACGGAGGGAATATCATATCACAATGCCGAAAATGGCAAGAGTTGGAGTTACAAATATGGAAAGTTACATCCGGGTGTTACAACACTCCACCACTACAAGAGGATCTCGCCCCGAGATCTAGGACCAAAGAACTCCGGATATTCGAACGGAGGTGATCCTCGCGCCCTGTGTAGCTTCGGTCGGAATGGTGTGACCACTTCACTTTTAGGAATTTGATTGACTTGTTAAGTAGTCTTGCGCTCGGTTTCTTCAAGAATAGCAACGGGTGCTCATGATAAGAGAGATCTTCTTGAAGGTCAATCTCTTCAAGTTGATAGTGCTCAGAGTCTTGAAGCACTTGCGGCCGTGACACGTGAAACACATCGTGCACGCTTGCAAAGTTGGATGGAAGCTCAAGTTGATAGGCGAGATCGCCTCTTTTTCCAATGATCTTGAAAGGACCCACGATCTAGGGGCAAGCTTCCCTTTGATACCGGGGACGAGTGCCTTTCATTGGAGAGACGCGAGGTAGACATGGTCTCCGATTTCAAAAGCCACATCACGGTGCTTATCATCATAATAGCTCTTCCGCGCGATTATGCGGCTTTGAGATTCTCACGAATGACTTGGCACATTTCTTCCGCTTCGTGATCAAGTCATTGCCAAGAAGTTGGCGTTCACCTGTCTCGCACCAATTGAGAGGAGTACGGCACTTTCGCCATAGAGAATTTCGAATGGGGCCTTGCCCGAACTCGCTTGGAAGCTGTTGTTGTAGGAGAACTCGGCATATGGAAGACAATCTTCCCACTTCATACCGAAAGAAATGACACAAGCCCCGAGCATATCTTCAAGGATTTGATTGACCCGCCGACTTGGCCACTTGTTTGAGGGTGGAAAGTCGTGCTGAAACGAATGTTGGTGCCCATGGCCTTCTCAAAAGAATCCCAAAACTTGGAGGTAAAGATGCTGCCACGGTCCGAAGAGATCAATTGTGGAATGCCGTGCAAGGAGACAATCCTCGAGGTGTATAGCTCGCCAACCGAGCTGCTGTGATGGATTCTTTGATAGGAAGAAAATGAGCCACTTTAGTAAGCTTGTCAATGACAACGAAGATAGCATCATTTCCACGCTTGGACTTTGGAAATCCAAATAATAAGTCCATCTCGATATGATCAAACTTCCATTCTGAATAGCAAGAGGTTGAAGGAGACCAGCTGGTCTTTGGTGTTCTCGCTTTCACTCTTCTCGCAGACATCACACTCATTCACGAATTGAGCAATTTCTCGCTTCATTCGAGTCCACCAATATGTCTCGCTTGAGATCATGGTACATCTTCGTACTTCCGGGATGAATGGATAGAAGCGAATTGTGAGCCTCGTTCATAATGACTTTTCTCGATCACCCTTAGGAACCACAATCCGTCCTCAAAGAAAAGAGTGTCTTTGTCATCGACGTGGAAGCACTTGTACTTGGAAATGCCCTTGTCGATACCACGCTTTCACCTTCTTCACCATGGTATCCAAGTTGAGCCTCACGAATCTGATCTTCCAAAGTAGGAGAGACTATGAGGTTGGCAAGAAGGCCTTGAGGAACAACTTGAAGATTCAAATTATGGAAAGATTCACAGAGATCCGCCGAAAGGGCTTGAGGATTAGACTGCTGCAAAGAAGCCTTCCCGCTCAAAGCATCTGCAATGACATTGGCCTTTCCGGAGTATATTCAATACTTGGGTTGTACTCTTGAATCATTTCGACCCATCGAGTCTGCCTCGAGGTTGAGGTTGGGTTGAGTGAAAATGTACTTGAGACTCTTGTGATCGGTGAAAATGTCCACTTTCCTTCCCAACAAGAGATGTCTCCACGTTATCAAAGCATGGACAATCGCCGCCAACTCAAGATCGTGAGTGGGGTAGTTCTTTTCATTGGGCTTCAATCAAGTAGAGGTATAAGCCACAACTCTCTTCTCTTGCATTAGCACAGACCGAGACCTTGAAGAGAAGCATCACGTAAAACTTCAAATGGCTTGGATTCATCAGAGGAGTCAAGACAGAGCTGTGACGAGTTTCTCTTTGAGAGTATTGAAAGCAACATCACAGTAAGACCGTATATACTTCACATGCTTCGAGGAGGTTGGAAAGAGGCTTTGCAATCTTGGAGAAGTTCTCAACGAATCTTCGCAATAGCTTGCAAGACCAAGAAAATCATGGAGTCGCTTGACGATTCTCGAGGAGGTTCCCAATTCACAATTGCGGACACCTTCTCGGGATTAATAAATGATGCCCTTGGCGGAGATGATATGACCAAGATAAAGCACTTCATCAAGCCAAAATTCACATTTGGAGAACTTCGCATAGAATTGATACTCTCCGAGCTTGTCTAGCACCAATCGCAAATGTTTGGCATGATCCTTCTTATTCTTGGAGAAGACCAAAATATCATCAAGATAGACCAAGACGAATTCATTGGTGTAGGGGTTGAAAATGAAGTTCATCATCCGAGAGAATGTTGGAGGAGCATTGACGAGGCCGAAAGACATGACAAGATATTCATAAGAACCAAAGCTTGTTCTCAATGTCGCCTTTGGGAATATCTTGTCCATGAATGCGAACTGATGATAACCCATACGAAGGTCAAGCTTGAGAACATCAGAAGCACCTTTGAGTTGCTCGAAAAGCTCATTGATGTTGGGAAGTGGATACTTGTTCTTGATTGTCTTCTTATTCAATGGACGGTAATCGACGCAAAGTCGGTCCGCGCCATCCTTCTTCCGGACAAAAAGAACACCACAACCCCAAGGAGATGAACTCGGTCCGATCAAACCAGAACGCTCTTGTTCATCGAGCTGCTTCTTCAATTCCCTCAAATTTCATTAGGGTCCTAGCTTGTATGGACGCTTGCAACGGGTTCAAGGCCGTGCTCAAGATCGATAACGAACTCAATCGGCCGATGAGGAGGCATACCCTAAGCTCTTCTCGAAAGACATCTTGGTACTCACAAACGATCGAATCGAGAGATAGCATTCAGTTCGCCCTTCTCATTGAGAGAAAACAACCGAATGGTTTCATCACGAGCGGCATAGATGATCACATCATTAGAAGAGTGAGTCAATTGAATTTCCCCGGCAGCACAATCAAGTCGAGCTTTGTGCCGAGAAAGCCATCCATCCCGAGAATAAGATCAATATCCGAGTCACCAAGAACAATTGGTTTAGCCAGAATCTATAATCGCCCATCTTGATAGAAACATCTCGGGACATAATTATTAGCTGTCATTTGCTTACCCGGGGACACAATTGATAAGGAACTAGGCAATTCTTGATAACCCAACTCATGCTTAGATGCAAATGGTCTTGAGATGAAACAATGCGATGCACCAAGATCAAATAAGACTTTTGCAGAATATCATTAATCGAGAGATTACCCATTATCACATCGTAAGATTCCTCTGCTTGAGCTGCATTCATCATATTCACCTTGGCATGCTTTGGATTATGCTTGACCACTGCATTGCTTGAAGATTTCACAGGAGGAGGAGGTGGAAGGCGCCTTTGGTTGAAGCATTTGTTCACATAGTGACCTTTCTGCTGACATTTGTTGCAAGTCACCTCAGAGAGCGGACGGTGGAAAGGAGCACTTGACCTTGGAGCTTGAGAATTAGACTTGTTCGATAGCTTGGGTTGGGTGGGTGGGAAGATCCACGGCCACCGACTTCTTCTCGCCGATAAGGCCGACGGAACGGAGGAGGAGGAAGGTAAAACTTCACGCTTAGCTGCCACTTGAGAGGAAGAAGAAGACCGAATCGCATCCCCGATTCTCTTCTTAGAAGCCTCACATTTGAGCTGGGCAGCTTCTTGCTTCAAAGGCCATGTTGTAGAAATCATCATACTTATCTCGCTCAAAAAGCACAAGAGCTAATTGCGCTTCTTCTCTCGCACCACCTCCGAATTGATAGATCATACTCTTTTCATCGTGCACGCCTTGCTTAGCAAAACGAAGCGAGCTTCGAACTGGATATTGTATTGATAGATGCATATGTTGCCCTGCTTGAGATTGCGGAACTCCTCACGCTTGCTCTCAACAACACTTTTCGAATGTGGTGAGCTCAAATCACGGCGAACTCATCCCGTGTAGTGACACGACCTCCTCTCGAATCTTTTGTATTGTTGGTACCACTCAAAGCAGCTTGATCCTTGAGTTGAAACGATGCAAACTTGACAAAATCCTCGTGTCCGACATTGCTACAATCAAAATGCTTGCAGATGTCCGAAGCCAATCGTCACGTCTGTGGCCTCGGCTACGTAAACCGAAAAGACTTCGGCCGATTAGCGAGGAACCGACCGAGAGTAGCAAAATGCGGCTGATTGTTGCCTTGACCTTGATTGCCTTGATTGCCTTGCCCTTGAGTACGCTCTTGCAAGAGCTGCAAAATCATCTCGAGCATTGGCATTGGTGGCTGCCATGATAGCTTGCCGTGCCTCCGGAGGCGGAGGTGGAGGTGGAGGTTCGATCGATCCCCATCATTACGATCCGGATTCAGACGCCAGAGGCGGAGCCATCTGAAGAGGGTGACATCCGTTAGTCCTTTGATAGACAAAAGATAAGTAGAATCAACGGATAGAAATTGCAACATATAGTCTTCACAATAACATTCGAACAAGAATGAACGAATGAATTCCAAAGTTAATCATCACACGTCCATTAAGGTGAGAAGCCACTTAGATAAAGATATGGAAACAACATCCGCCTTAGAAACAAATCGAATATCACAACCGAAAACAAAAGATTGGCTTCTAGAATGAGCCGAACAAACACATGATAGAGATTTCGCCCAAAGTGTTCGTGGTGGGGCCCACACGGCACGACGATAGCGGACGTCACGAATGACAAACAAGACGCCCCCGAATCAGCATAGCCAAGGATTCTTTAAGACGCCTCGCGACCAATCAGAATCGACCGTGAATGGGCGGACCACTAAACTTTGAACCCCAATCTCAAATCATACATCCGTCGGAAAGATATCCCGTAAGCTACTAGAATTCCCACCTATAAACTCCCTGAAACTTTCTCGTTATGCAATCTGGTGTTGGGGATACAGGGACACAAAATATATCACCCAAACTAACAATACCTAGATCCACCAGATCCATCCGTCAACACATAACCAAGAAATCCTCGGAAATCGTGGTACCTCGACCTTCAAAAACATCCGTTATACAAGTCATGGCAATACTCCACTTTTCGCCTCAAGATCGGCTATCGGGGTTATCTCACCAACAAGCGCACAAAAGAGATTTCGATGTCGGCAAAACTCGTGTATTCCGTAATCGCAACGATAAAATTGTGATGACAACACCTCGGAGCTCAACTCCCCGGACACCGCCACAACCCCTAAATGTCGAGGCACCAAGAACAATGTTCTCGCCACAAAACCATCGAACGATTCCAAGATACCCACGTGATCCTAAAATTTTTTAGTGAAATTTGAGGAGAGAAGAGTCAAAACACTACGCCAGATACCTCACAGAGCTTTAAGGGACCGGGAAGTAAAAAGAATCCTACTCTCCGATATATATAATCCTAAGACTCAAAACATTTTTCCATTCTAGACTCAACAACGCCAAAGAAACAATCAAGTAGGGGGCTCCTAAGTCGGGAAGGCTCGATTACCAACTTGTAACGCCTCGATGCGGCTATATCTCCCACGTGTCGAGGCATGACTTAGAGGCATAACCGCATTGAAAGCAATGTCGCAAGTGAGGTAATCTTCACACAACCCATGTAATACATAAGGGAAAGAGATACATAGTTGGCTTACAAATGCCACTTCACACAAGACATAATTAAACATCCATCATTCGTAGTACACTCAAGGTCCGACCACGGAACCAAAAATAAAAGAAGATACCCCATATGCTACATGATCCCCGATCGTCCCAACCGGGCACCACTCTGATCATCCGAAAAGACACATAGTAACGACCACGTTCCTCGTCGAACTCCCACTTGAGCTCGGTTGAGTCACCTGCACCGCATCGCTTGCACTGCAATCGCTTTTGGTAGCATCTGTGAGTCACGGGACTCAGCAATCTCACACCATGTAGATCAAGACTATTTAAGCTTATAGGAAGGACAGAGTAGTAAGGTGGAGCTGCTGCAAGCGACTAGCATATATGGTGGCTACATCGCACAAGAGAGCGAGAAGAGGAGCAAAGCACGGTCGTGAAGCTAGTAGCGATCAAGAAGTGATCCTGAACTACTTACGCCGACATAACTCCAACATCAGTGTTCACTTCCCGGACTCGCCGAGAAGAGACCATCACGGTTACACACGCCGTTGATGTGTATTTTATTTGAGGTCAACTTCGGGTTTTCTACAACCGACATTAACAAATTCCCATCTGCCTCATAACCGCAGCACGGCTTTGAAAGATATTACCCTGCAGGGTGTCCCAACTTAGCCCATAATAAGCTCTCACGGTCAACGAAGGATATTCCTTCTACCGAAGACCCGATCAATCTCGAATCCCGGACTACAAGACATTTCGACAAAGAATAAAACAAGACCAGCAAAGCCGCCGAATGTGCCGACAAATCCCGATAGGAGCTGCACATATCTCGCTCTCGTGGCACACCGGATGAGCAGTCCGCATAACTAAAACCAGACCTCAAGTTTCCTTGAGGGGCGCCGCAGCACTCTAGTTTGGGCCAGCACTCGAAGGAGCAATCGTCCGGGGGTTAAAATAAAGATGACCCTCGGGCTCGCGAAACCCGAGGGAAAAAGGCTTAGGTGGCAAATGGTAAAACCAATGTTGGGCCTTCTTTGGGACGAAGTCTTATTCAAAGCGAACTGTCAAGGGGGTCCCATAAATCACCCAACCGTAAGGAACGCGAAATCAAGGAACATAACACCGGTATGACGGAAACTAGGGTGGCAAGAGTGGAACAAAACACTGTGCATAAGGCCGAGCCTTCCACCCTTTACCAAGTATATAGATGTATTAATTATAGCAGATATATATTGTGATATCCCCAACAAGTAAACATGTTCCAATAAGGAACAACATCTCCATGTTCCAACAAGGAACAAACTTCAGCTTCACCTGCAACTAACAACGCTATAAGAGGGGCTGAGCAAAGCGGTAACATAGCCAATCAACGGTTTGCTAGGAACGGTTTGCTAGGAAAGGATGGTTAGGGGCTGACATGGCAATATGGGTGGCATGATATAGTAAGTGGTAGGCATCGCAGCATAGGCATAGCAAAAGAGCGAGCATCTAGCATAGCAAAGATAGAAGTGATTTGAGGGTATGGTCATCTTGCTCGCAATGTTCTCAGAGTTGTCGAAAGCTTGATCCTCGTAAGCGTTCTCAACAGGTTCCTCGCTCACGCATTTCGCCTCCGGCTCTACCCAAAGCAACAACACAAACAAAGGAACCACAATAAATCACGGTGCAATGCACAATCAACATGATGCAAAACATGACATGATATGCGGGATGTGATATGCAATGCGTATAAAGGCCCGGAAGGAAAATGATGAACCAGGCATCAACTTGGCAAACCAAGTATGCCACTGGAAAGATGAGATGATTTCGTTGAAATCGATATAAAGATCACCGAATCGGATGCACGGTTTGGAAATGACAAGCAAAACAAGAATGGCACAAATCTGCCATTAACAGCATGATGCCACTTAGCAAGCAACAAGAAATTAAACTACTGCACCCAAACGTACCAACAAAGTATATGGCAGTGATCTACACAAGATGCTTAACAAAAGATGAGCACTGAGCTACGGCTAGTTCACATCATAACAGGTTCAAACAAGCATGGAAAAAGTGCACAAAATATCAGGCTGGACATGGCAAAAACAGCATCAGGTTGCAATGTTCAGAGCAACAAAACTATATGCTACAGGAACTTAAAATAGCAAAGCAAGGCATGGCATGAATCTACTCAAAGCATAGAACAAAAGTCCCTTACTGACCATAAGCCAAAAAGGATCCGAAAATATAGTAACACCCATGTCAATATCGAAAGTTTCGTTAACAGATTCAGCAACATGGCATGTCAAAAACTGATAACAAGTAGGCATGTTTAAGAGCTCGATGCACTCACTACAGAGACTTAAATGATAAACTAAGCATACATACATCAAGAAGACATGGCATAGAAGACATACGTGTCAAGAACAATAACATAGCATACATGGATCAACCACAACAACCTTGGCAAAATTGAATAACATGTAAACAATCTGGCAGGAAACATTTTATAGCAAAAGTAGAGCTCGATTGACTCAAACTATGGTACTCCATAATTTCAAACAAGGACATGGATGGATAGAGCAAGACATGTTTAACAAAACATCCTCACTGAAGTATCTCAAAATATGCATGGATCTCTCGGTAGCATCAAGTTAACATGACAACAAAATATCAGCAAAACAGAGCTGAAATCAGCAACATCAGGACACCTACTTTGCATGCTTGTGCTAGTCACCACATAGATCACAAAAATACATGGCATACACCACTGGAACGATGGCATGCCATATTACAAAACACATGTAGGACTCCAATTCATAGGGTGCACACAATAATCATGGCAAAAATAACAAAAGTGCAAGTTCTGTTAAGAAACAGAAACTAACATCACATAGCCCTCTTCTAACAGCTTTTCGGGCATCAAGATGAGCTCAAATGAAAATGATGCAATGAGACGAAATGATCTACACTTCGAGACCAACATTTCGATATATTATACGCGCAAAATGGATCTACAGACGCAAAGATATACCACGTTGAAAATGCAACAAAATTCATTGAGATGAAAAACTTAGAGAAATAAAAGGAGGGGGAGAAGTCACCCGCGCGACCCGAGGCCTGATCTGCCGGATGGATCGGGTGACGGCGGCGGTGGCCGGGTCTCTCCGTGGCCGGACCGGCGAGGCGCGGGCCGGGCGGCGATCGACGGCGGCGGCCGGGTCTCTTCCGGTGGTCGGACCGGCGAGTGAGGCGCGCGGCGAGGACGGCGCGCTGCTGGCGGAGACGGCCGCGCGTTCGGGAGGCGCAAGCTGGCGGCGGCGGTCGCCGGGCGGAGACGGGCGGAGGGCGAGGCGTAGGAGGACGGCGGCGAGCGGAGGTCACGGCTGGCGGGCGAAGCGCGGCGTAAGACGGGCGCCGGGCGGCCGCTGGTTCGGGCGGGCTGCCACTCGGCGGCGGCGGCGGGAGGCCGGAGGTTACGTGGCAGCCCCCGGTTGGGCGCGGGCGGCGGAGATGCGTCCGTGGCGGCGGACGGTTCCATGAAAGCGCATTTAATTTTAGGGTTACGGGGAATTGGACCGCGATTTCGAGTAGAAGACGATTTATAGGTAGAGGGAGCTAGGAGAGTCCAAATGAGGTGTAGTTTTCGCCACACGATCGTGATCGAACGACGGAGAGCATGGAAGTGACTTAGATGGGTTATTGGGCTGTTTTGAAGGGGTGTTGGGTTGCAACTCAAAAGAGGCCTTCTTGAGAGTCAGTTAACCGTTGGAGTACCAAACGAGCTCCAAATGACCCGAAACTTGACCGGTGGTCTACGGGTGGTATACCAAGGCCACTAGACAAACCTCGGTCCATTCCGAGAAGGTTTAGTACCCGCACGGAAAAACGTAAAAGGGACCGGCCGTAGGAGATAGGAGTGTCGGATTGCAAAACGGACAACGGGAAAAATGCTCGGAATCATGAGACGAACACGTATGCAAATGCGATGCACATGATGACATGATATAAAAAGCATGACATGGACAAAAACAAAAAATAAGAAAAACCCAACCACGGAGGGAATATCATATCACAATGCCGAAAATGGCAAGAGTTGGAGTTACAAATATGGAAAGTTTCATCCGGGGTGTTACATGCACAATCTCGTCCGCATAGTCACACATAAATTGTCGTGGGAGGTGCTCAAGCATGGCCACGGAGTTGCACACTCTTGTCAGCACAGTCGCGCATACATGGCCATGGAGTTGCACAACCTCGTTCGCATAGTAGCACATGAGTTTTTGTGGGAGGTGCTCATGCCCGGCCACGGAGTTGTACACTCTCGTCAGCATAGTCGCACATGCATGGCCACACAGTTGCACAATCTCATCTGCATAATCGCACATGAATTGCTGTGTGAGGTGCCCACGTCCGATCACGGAGTTGCACACTCTTGTGTGCATAGTCGCACATGCGTGGCCATGAAGTTGGGACATTCTTATAGGATAGTCCCTCAAATGCGGTTGTGGGGGCTGCACACGCGCAGCGACTACCAGGCAGTTGGCCACGGCACCGGGACAGCAGATGAAATTGCACATTTCACTGTTAGAGAGTAGTATGGGGTGGTGTCATTAGTGAAAACTGCATGACCTGGGCAATAAACGAAGTTGCACATATCACTGGAAGGAGGCAGTTTGTGGGTGGAGGTACCATAGAGGAAAACTGCATGTCTACGGTGTATGAGAAAAGTTGCACATACCTATCAGGTAGTTGCACATCGATGGCTAGTCAGTTGCACAAAACAGGGACAAAATTACACAAAAAAAATTCGTCGAAACATACCCATGTGGGATCTAGTTTCGAAGATCTCGTCGCAAAGAATCCAACGGTGAAGACGGATTTGAATTTTGATGCGCGGTTTGAAAGATATGGTCTTTAAAAAATTCGGAAAGTCTAAACTAAGAGCATACACAATACTAGATGCAGATGCACAAACCCGCCCGTCTAGTCCACAGAGATGATTAAATAACAACGCGCTATTAGTTTCCAAATCGAGACAGAGGGGACAGAAAGTTTCCAAAAACGTAGGCCGCCCAGGAGCGCTAGCGGGCACACAGCCGCTCGCTAGACGCGTCCATAATATTATATCTGAGTAGTATGGCGCTTATGACATTATTGGTGGTAAATCAATGGTTAGAGCGAATTTTATCATTATGAGAAAGATGCCATTTTCTTATCAACTATGCTCATTGTTGGCTAAGAGGGGTTTTGATTATGTAAGCTGACATATGAGCAATGCCATTTTTATCAACTCAGGTGTAAATGATGTGTCATATTGTGATTATTAAAACAACAATGAACCAAACATTTTCATTAGGAAATGGTGTGGCAACATGTGTTTTTGTGCATGGGTAACTAGACCAACATGACATATGGCCACCTTATTCAAATTTAACTTTAAAATTATGCTTCTACTTTTCTGAAAATTCCAACCATTTTATTGAAACAATGGACGGGCGCGGCAACGCGCGCCTTCAATGATCTAGCAAGAAAATATTATTGTAAAGGTTTCGATAATAGAAGAATAGTTTTGAGAGAAATCAGAAGCGTTTCTGGGTTAGCGGAAGAGTTTCGAACAATACCTGGTAATACTATATAGGCAGAAATAGTTTCAGAGACCTAATATAGATAATAGAGGTCTCATATATTTACCGGGAGGTCCATAATATTTATTTAGGAGCTATGAGCTAATATAATGACTAAAGGCCTCATAGAGGAAAAGTTGATGGACCTATTGGGCCTGATAAGGGGTGGCGCCCTTGGCGCACTAAGGGAGGATTCATCCCTCCCCAAGTCGGCTGCCCCTCTCCTTACCTGTCATCATACGTGTGGCACGAAGTAACACTGCCCTGACATTTTTCTAACTAAAATTATCATCCGAAAAAAAAATCCTAAAAAAACTGAAACATGCCATCCAGATAGAAAGTTGCCATGACAAGAAAGACACCGGTGATACCCTCACCAACAACAGGCAGTTTTGAAAAAAAAGACCGGTGCTCCCGCGATAGGGCGGTGACGGAGAAGCAGAGTAGGTGATACGGCGGCGAATCCAGCGGGTCCGCTGGCGGGGAAGGACGCCTGCACGGGGGTGGGCATGATCGAGGGGCCAATCAGTGCCCAGGGATGGAGCGAAATTAAAGCCAGATCGAGGGAAATCTGCAGACGTTCTAGGAATCGGAGGAAACTGTGGCAGATGATGGAAAGGCGGCGGGGGATCTGATCAGCAGGATTTCAGGTGAGATCCAATCCAATCCAAAGGGAGAGGGGATGGTCTACATCAATTCGGGCAATAAATTGCCGTTGGTTGTGAATTTTGGGGAAGGGAATAGGGGGGAGTTTTCATCTGTTAAGGGAGGGGGTGCGTTTCCAAGTATGAACCTCTCTGTTTTGGAACAAGATCCCTAGGATGGAGAAAAGGGAGGAGATGATCTCGTGATTGCGATTAATGGAGGAAAAAAGAATCAGGGGGAGAAGGGATTCGCTATAGGTAGGACAAGAGGATTAATCAACGAGAATTACAATTGGAAACTGCCAATTAAAGACCATTTAATTTTTGTTTATTATGCTTTTTTCTTCCCGTTTCTTGCCCTGGGTGGGATTAGAGGGAGATATATCAGGACGAGGAGGTCAAGCCTCTGTTCGTCAGATAGTTCCGTAGGGGTGAAGCCTTTTTCTCATAGTATGGTTCATACAATTGGGTGGGCTTCTCATGGAGAGCATGAAAGAGGCGGAGAGGAACGAGGTAGGGGTCTAGAGGAGAGAGGGGCCTCGGGGGGAACGGTGGCCAAGGCAGCGAGGCTGCAGTCGCCTTCGACAACCAAAGGGGGGTTGGCCACTGCTCCAGCCACTACCCCAGATAGCAAGGGGAAATCGACACCGAGGCGCCCCCAAAGCGATGGCTCGTCTCTTGTCATTGACATGGAGGAACTGTCACCATCCAAGAGGTGGCCAGCGGAGACGGGAGGTTCGTCCTCAACTTCTCCACCGAGGAAGACCAGTGTTTCATTTTGAAGGCCCAGCCGTGCCACCATAAACACGATGGAATCATCTTCGCCGAGTTTTACGGCAAGGGAGACCCGGAGGAGGTCGACCTTGGCGTTATGACAATCTGGGTACAGGTTTGTGACCTCCCTTCAAGCTCACAACTAAGAGCATGGGCTTGTCTTTTGGGGAACAACTTGGGGATATGATTGCCATGTCTCATAGAAACCATATGATTGTAGAGAAATATTTACGGTTAAGAGTGAAAATCCCTTTGCATGGGCCTCTTAAGACAACGGTAGAATTCACTCCGTTGGGTAGCTCGAGAGAATCCGGTATGATGTGCGGTATGAGAAACTCCCCTTGTACTGTGTGTGTGTTGCGCTATTGTATACCAAAAGATAAGAGAGTAGTTTCTTTTCCAAAGAACCTCAGTGTAGAATCATATTGGAAAGGAATAGGTACTATGTCAACGCCTCGACAGAGCGGCCCGCCACCGTCAACAATCACAACCGCCGCTTCCGCACGCCCAGGCCGTAATGCCCAACCCAAATGTCATCGGGCCGGCACGCTAATCGAGGCCCAAAGAAGATCACTTCTTAAGGCGGAGGAGAGATCGCACGGAGCATCCAAGGATCGTGCAACGGCGGCTCGGCTCTTTTCCCTTTCCCTTCCCGTCGCTGACGAACCCTAACTACCGCATTCTTGTATCCTCCGTAATCGCCACCTAAACTTGTATCCGCGAGAGATTGTTGCCACTTATCTTGAGATCCATAGTGTGCCCCTAACATCCGTATCGAGACCATCCATCCACCTGCTTCCATCCTGGCGCAAATCATCGAGACCGGAGGTCTTCGCCAAGCCCGTACTCATCTAAATGCGCCATGGATCCGGTGATCGAGGCCTTCCTCGAGCGGCTCGACAACACCCTCAAGGCCTAGAACAAGGCGATCGCGGAGATCCAGGTTTCTACGGCCAAGATCGACGATCTGGTCAACTGGCGTCCAGATCTGAAGAAGAGAGTCGCTGATCTCGGCGACGCAGTGGCGGCGCTTCAGATGGCGCAGCCACCTTCTTCCCGGAGGGACGAGGATCCCCAAGCAACGCTCCTCAAGGCGAGCCCTTCTGCGACGACCGGCACCTCCCGGGGCGGTGGCGGCGCGCATCGACCTACAAGGGCCCGATGTACACGGCGTTTTCAATCTGCCACGGGGACCATGGCGGTGTTACAGACGCCGCCGCCACCCGCATCGTGTCCGTCCTCATCTCGACAAAGATCTCCAAGTTCGCTATCGCCGTTTGCTCATGCTAGTCAATCATCGACCGGTCTGGGCAACAGACCCATCCATCGCGTTTCCATAGCTTTTGAGCGATAACCCGAATTTGTGGAAAACGATGTGTGAACAATACTTCCAAATGTTCGGTATCTCGCCTCATTTTGGGTACCCATGGCGGCCCTGAACTTCTCGGGTCACCATCTGCTTCAATCCATACAAAAAAGGCTTGCAGATTTTGATTGGGAAGCTTTTACGGCTTTACTATGCACCCGTTTTGGTCGCGATCGGCATCAGACGCTGCTTAGGCAGTTCTATTCTGTCCGACAGACTTCTTCTGTAGCACACTACATAGAGCAATTCAATTGATCATCAATCATTTGTCCTCGTATTCGACACGATTCACCCTTTCTATTTCTTGACTCGTTTTGTCGAGGGGTCATGGAGGATATTCGAGCGGTGGTGCTCGCATAAAAGCCGCCGACCTGGACACAAGGTGTGCTCGCGCCGCTTCAGAAGAGGTGGTCAAGCGCTGTTCGCGCCTCCGCGACCACCAGATGCGCAAGCGCGAGGAGGCACACCCCTACCACTCCCACCACCTCCGGCGTGCTCGGTTCCTGCAGCTCCAACGGCAGATCGTCGCGGTACAGATGCAGCCCGCGCGGACACATCCAAGCTCAAGACCCTCCGTGACTATAGACGAGCTCGGGGGCTGTGTTTTAAGTGCGGCGAGCGGTGGGGGCATGATCATGTGTGCCCCACCACAGTCCAGTTGCATGTGGTTGAAGAACTGTTGGATATCTTCGGCCTTGACAGTTTCGTCGACACTCAAGTGAGTATAGAGGATGGAGTTCAAGATACAGCCATGGCCATATCGATTTATAACAGGAGGGTGTCGGCCCGTAGCTTTTCAGCCGAGCATGGCTTCAGTACATGAAGTACTCATGCCGGGTCGATTCCGCAGCTCCAATTCCTTCATCAACGAGCATTTGGCACACAAACTGTCAGGGGTGCGATCTCTACCTCAACCTAGCCGAGTGCGTGTTGCGGATGGGGGAGAGTTGCTCTGTACGGAGGTTGCCTCGCAATGCGCCTGGTATGCCCAGGGGCATGAGTTCTACACGGATCTGAAGGTACTGGCTCTGGGCACGTATGACGTTATCCTTGGCATGGATTGGCTCGAAGAACACAGCCCGATGCAGGTTGACTGGCGCGCTCGTTTCATTGAGATACCCACTCCAGCAGGTCCGATGTGTCTCATGGGGTACGATGCCGCTTCCACCAGTTGCCAAACCATCAACAGTTTACAGCTGCAGAACCTGTGCAGCAACGGGTCGATCACTCATGTTATACATCTATGTGCAGTTGCCCCTCAACAGGAAGAGTTTGAGCCGACACCAGCGTGCATTCAAGAAATTGTGGATCAATTTCCAGATGTATTCGAGGAACCAGTCGGACTCCCACCCAGGAGGGCGTGCGACCACCGCATTCCCCTAATCCCAGGAGCGAGACCAGTCAATGCCAGACAATATCGTTACAAACCAGAGCGTAAGAAGGAGATAGAGGCTCGTGTCGAGGCACTTCAAATCTGGAGTCATTCAATGAAGCAACGGTCCATTCTCGTCCCGGTCATCCTGGTTAAGAAAAAGACGGGACTGGTGCCTTTGTATAGATTACAGTAACCGAATGCCATTACGATCGTCGGCAAGTTTCCAGTTCCAGTCATTGAAGAGCTTTTGGACGAGCTACATGGAGCAGCGTGGTTCTCGAAGCTGGATTTGCGCGCGGGCTATCATCAAATCAGGCTCGCGCCGGGGGAGGAGTACAAGACACCATTCTCCACGCATAAGGGCCACTTTGAATTCAAGGTTTTGTCCTTTGGGTTGGCTGGAGCACCACCCACGTTCATAGAGGGGCTGACTACAACACTCAAACCGTGTCTGGCGTGTGCGTACTCGTTTCTTCGATGACATCTTGATCTTCGCGCCACACTAGAGGAGCACAAGTGCCACGTGAGGCAGGTTTTGGAATTGCTCATAAAGACCAAAGGAAGGTGAAGCTTCGACAAGTGTGCTTTTGGGCAAAGCCGTATCCTACCAGGCCATGTCATCGCGTTCATGAGTAGCCACAGACCCGACCAAGATAGCAACGGTGATCAACTGGACACCACCGCAAGATGTCAAGGGAGTCCGAAGCTTTTTGGGTCTCGCAGGGTACTACCGCCGCTTCGTGCGCAACTTTGGAGTGATAACACGACCATCGCTCAATTTGTTGAAGAAAGGTGTGCCATTTCAAGGACTTCGATCACCGAGACGGCTTTCCAGGTCTTGAAGCAGCAACTAACCTCAGCGCCGGTGCTAGCACTGCCGAACTTTGAGCAGCCTTTCACAGTGGAGACAGATGCATGCGACACAGGCATAGGAGCAATTCTGCAACAGCAAGGGCACCCCATAGCATTCATGAGCAAAGCACTGAGCCCAAGGTATCAGGGGCTGTCAACATACGAAAAAGAATATCTGGCGATCATTGTGGCAGTCGAGCAATGGCGCCCGTACTTGCAACACACAGAATTTGTCATCTTTACGCACCAAAGAGCCTCACGCATTTGGAGGAACAAATACCGAACACGCCATGGCAATGTAAGGCTTTACCAAACTGTTGGGACTTCAAGACGCATCGTGATACAGTGAAAGGGACCGATAACAAAGGCGCGGATGCCTTGTCACGAGCTAATCCCTCGGAGGTGCTAAACATGGTCACATCGTGTCAACCTAGCTGGTTGGAGGATGTTCTCAACAGTTATAACAACAACCCGCAGGCGCAGAACCTTCGAGCAGCCGTCAGGCGCGATGATCCCAAAGGCGAGTTCACGCTGCAGCAGGGCATCATCCGTTCGTAAACAGGATTTGGCCGAGGGGCACACAAATTCAGCAACGGATAATCCAAGCGTTTCATGACAGCCCAGTGGGGGGTCACTCAGGATTCCCAGTCACGTACAAGCGCATCCGACGCCTCTTTGCTTGGCCCAAAATGAAGGTACAAATCAAGCAATATGTGCAGTGTTGTGTTGTATGCCAACAAGCGAAGCCCGATCGAGCAGCCTCTCCGGGGCTCTTGCTGCCACTACCAATCCCTAACAAACCCTGGGACATGATATCCATGGATTTTGTGGACGGCCTCCCACAGTCCAGCCGATTCAACTGTCTCCTGGTAATCGTGGACAAAAGAACCAAGTTCAGCTATTTCCTGCCTCTGGCGCACCCGTATACAGCAGCATCAGTAGCTCAGCTTTTCATCCAGCAAGTTTACAAGATCCATGGTCTCCCTAGCGCAATAGTTTCAGATCGTGACCCTGTGTTCACAAGCCATTTTTGGCAGGAGCTATTCAAGGCCGCAGGCACTCAACTTCGACTCAGCACAACCAACCACCCACAAACAGATGGTCAGACGGAAAGGGTTAATCAATGTGTGGAAACATTCTTGCGATGTTTCACTCAAGCGTGTCCGAGGCGGTGGAGTTTTTGGATCCCACTAGCCCAGTTCTGGTACAACAACTCCCACCACTCAGCTATAGGGATGACACCCTTTAAAGCCATGTTTGGGTATGAACCGAGGCACTGGGGGATTACAGCAGAGAACTCTTGCTCGGTGCCGGCTCTGCAGTCATGGATTGAAGAGACACCATCCAAGAGCTTTTACAGCAGCATTTAAACAGGGCAAGGCAATTGATGAAGAACCAGGCAGATAAAAAGAGGTCATTCCGCACATACCAGGTTGGTGATCAGGTGTTTCTGAAGCTGCAACCTTACATTCAATCCTCGGTAGCCCCAAGAGCGAACCACAAGCTGGCGTACAAGTATTATGGACCTTTTCCGATCATCGCCAAGATCAACGAAGTGGCTTATAAACTCCAACTGCCCGCTCAAGCGACGATTCATCCGGTGTTTCACGTTTCCCTGCTTCGCCGCGTCCTGAACTCGGGTACACCGGTCGAACCTCTCCTTCCGCATTGTTCTGATGAACTAGCTGTGCCTCTGGAAATTATACAGACTCGATGGAGGCAATCGAAGGGCAGGATGCGCGAGCAAGTTCGCATTCGCTGGTCCAACTCCGAGGTGCTGGGAGACACTTGGGAGGACAAGGCTAGCCTTCAGCAGCGTTTCCCGCTCGCGGAGGCTTGGGGTCAAGCCTCGTCTCAAGGAGGGGGGGATGTCAACGCCCCTGACAGGAGCGGCCCGCCAGTCAGCGTCAACAACCGCGTCGCCTCTGCTCCGCGCACGTCCAGGGCCAGAAAGCCCAACCCAAATGTCATCGGGCCGGCCTGGGCTAACTGAGGCCCAGCAGCATCACTTCTTAAGGCAGGAGGAGAGACTGCACGGATCATCCAGTGGATCAGGCAACGGCGGCTCGGCTCTTTTCCCTTTCCCCTTCCCGTCCGCGACGAACCCTAGCTACCGCATTCTTGTATCCTCCTGTAATCGCCACCTAAACTTGTATCCGCGAGAGATTGTTGCCACTTATCTTGAGATCCATAGTGTGCCCCTAACATACTAGTAAGAGAGCTCTCTTGTTCGTTGGATCGAGCAACAACAATACCTCCAGTGTCGCTGAGGGGAATGTAGTCAATGTGACCAAAGCTGTGAGTGAGCTCACTGTGACGGCCAAGGATGCTACTGCTACAACTACAACATCCGTTGTGGTAATCCGGGAGCAAAGGAAGGCCAGGAGGGCCGGGTAATCTTGTCTTCCTTGCTGGCCCCTCCAGGTGTTGGCTCCGGTCAGGTGGATCGGCCAGTGCCTACGGCGACCCCGGACGACCTTGGCCAAGAGGGCCAAGGGATGGTGGGCGCGGGCTGCAGCCTCCAAGGAGCTTTGCGAGGCCAGGAGGGCCATGAGTGGTAGCTCCTGGGAGCGCCCAATCCGGCTCCTGCTGCTGGCCAGGAGAGCCATACAAATCTGTACCAGGGGGCGCCATTTCCTACCCAGGTAATATCTGTTGCTGCTGGTCAGGAGGGCCAAAAGCAGATGATTTTGGGAGCGCCCAAGATAGATGCAGTACAGGCGCCACATGCTCCTAGACTCGAGAAGTGTCTTCCTGACCAGGAGGGTCAGGGGAACCCCTCGTTGTTTGCTGCTACTAATACTGATGCTATGCCTCTGCATAGCCAACTTCTGTTTAAGCCAGGTGTGCTTAAGGCACTATCAGGTGCTTTAGTTGCTAGGCTGGCTCCTTCGGCTAAGGCAAATGATACTGTTACTTTTACTTTTACTGCTGGGAAAAATCACATGCAGGGCCAATCTAAGAAAAAGGAGAGAAAAGACATAAAGAAGAGAGGGAATGAAAAAAATCTGAGAATGCTCGTAAGGAAATTATAGGGAAAAAGAGGTGCAATCCTTTTGGCGCCCCACCAACAGGGAGTGACGTAAACTTTTCTTCTGAGAGAGATGGATAGTTATGAAAACATGATGTATGGTGAGATGAGTGTTTCTTCTAAGAGAATCTGTATGGGTAGGGTAGAAACTATGAAAGATGTGGATGGGGTAGTCACACATGTAACAAAGGAAACAGAGGAGGAGGAGGCCTATATGCAACAGAGGAGGGAGTCGGTTGGAGATGATGGTGCATCGGCGGCCTCCGAGGAGGAGGTCCGCCGGGCCAAATGAGGATCTTAGGATGGAACTGTCATGGTATGTATGCTCTCCCCCACGACAGTTCGCGAGCTCTTAGAGATCCAAGGGTGTATCAAGGCGGGTTTAATTTTTTTCTCTGAGTCTCACTTGAGTAAATGTAAAGCCGATGAGTTGTGTCATGTTTTATCTTTCCATTCGATGATTGTAGTGGAGAGTAATGGTAGCGTCGGTGGCCTAGTCTTGTTGTGCAATAAGTTGAATAAAGTTGTGTTGAACTATGTGTCGCCTCATTTTATTGACATTCTGTTTATGAATGAAGATATAGTAAATTGGCGTTTTACACGTTTTTATGGTCACCCAGTGTGGAATGAGCGTAGCATGTCTTGGGAGAAAATCAGAAACTTACATGACAAGAGAGATCACCCCTGGGTGGTCTTAGGAGACTTTAATGAATTTTTTTCCTTTAGAAAAGGAAGGTGGTAATGTGAGACCAAATGCGATGATGAGAGATTTTCGAAACTGTTTAGGATAATGTGGTCTCGAAGATATGGGATGCATAGGTGATCCTTCCATGTGGGGAAGAGGGGACACGAGGGAGAGACTTGATCGTGGAGTTTGCAACATGGAATGGGCGAACAAATTCCCATGAGCGGTGATCATAAATGAGGAACACGTTCATTCTGATCATCGCCCCATCGTCCTAGACACTGAATATTTTGATGGAAATATTTCTAATTGTCTGATGTCTATTACACAACTTGTTCTTGTAGACTCATGTTGGGCCTCCAAGCACAGAGATTTGTAGGACAGTAGCAAATTTCCTTCAAGTGGATGACCTAAGGTTTATCAATCCATGAGAGGTGTAGGATGAAGATTGTCTCCCTCAAACGACCCTGCAACTAAATAATAAAAAGTCTCTTGTGCCCCCAACACATCAAATACAATGGTAAATTATATAGATGCACTAGTTCGGCGAAGAGATGATGATACAAGTGTAGTAATAATAGTATATAATGATTTTTGTAATAGAACAATAAAAAACAACAAGGTAGCAACTAACAAAAGTGAGCACAAACGGTATTTCAATGCTTGAAAACAATGCCTAGGGTCCGTACTTTTGCTAGTGCAATATCTCAACAATGCTAATCAAATTGGATCATATAACCATCCCTCAACGTGCGATGAAAAATTACTCCAAAGTTCCTATCTAGTGAAGAACATAAGAAGAATTTTTGTAGGGTACAAAACCACCTCAAAACTATTCTTTATGATCAATCTATCCTGGAGTTTGTACTAAAATAACACCAAGCTATTCTTTCCGATCGATCTAACCAAGAGTTCATACTAAAATAACACCATATGATACACATTAACCAACTCTAATGTCACCTAGATACTCCAATGTCACTCCGATTATCCGTGAGTTGATTATACGATAAGCATCAAACAATTTCAGATTCATAATACTCAATCCGATACAAAGAACCTCAAAGAGTGCCCCAAAATGTCTACCGGAGAAATAAAGACGAGAACATGCATCAACCCCTATGCATAGATTACCCCAATGTCACCTCGGGAATCTGTGAGTTGAGTGCCAAAACACATCTCAAGTGAATCAATATGATACCCCATTTTCACCATGTGTATTCATAGCAAGACATACATCAAGTGCTCTCAAATTCATAAAAGTATTCAATCTGATAAAACGAAATCTCAAAGGGAAAACTCAATTCATCACAACAAGATAGAGAGGGGAAAACACCATATAATCCAACTATATTAACAAAGCCCGTGATACATCAAGATCGTAACATCTCAAGAACACGAGAGAGAGAGAGAGAGAGAGAGAGACTAAACACATAGCTACTCGTACAAACACTCAGCCCTAAGGTTGGACTGCTCCCTCCTTGTCATGGTGGCCGCCAGGATGATGAAGATGGCCATCGGTGATGATTTCCCCCCTCCGGCAGGGTGCCAGAACGGGGCCTAGATTGGGTTTTCGTGGCTACAGAAGCTTGCGGCTACGGAACTTCTGATCTATCGACTCCCCTAGGGTTTTTGGAATATTTGGTAATTTATAGGGCGAAGAGGCGGTGCGGGAGGCCACCGAGGTGGGCACAGCCCACCAGGGCGCGCCTGGGGCCCCAGGAGCGCCCAGGTGGGTTTTGCCCCCCTCAGGGCACCCCTCTGGTACTTCTTTGGCCCAAGTTGTGTCTTCTGGTCCATAAAAATTATCCAAGATGTTTTGCTGCATTTGGACTCCGTTTGGTATTGATTTTCTGTGATGTAAAAAACAAGCAAAAAACAGCAACTGGCGCTGGCACTGTGTCAATAGGTTAGTCCCGAAAAATGATATAAAGTTGCTATAAAATGATTGTAAAACATCCAAGAATGATAATATAACAACATGAATACTTCATAAAGAGACGTATCAGCATCCCCAAGCTTAATTCCTACTCGTCCTTGAGTAGGTAAATGATCAGAGAAATAATTTATGAAGAGTGAATGCTAGCATAGTGCATAAGTTTGAACAATGATAATTTAAATCACTTTTCCTAGCATCATAACAACAATTCTTGCTCATAAAACTTCTCATGTTGAAGTAGCAACCAATTCACATGTTAAGGTTCAAACAATGAATTCTCTTGAAACTCAACAACCTATATTCTTAGTCACCAAACAATTGCAATTCAACTTATTCAACAGAGTCTAAGTAAGAGCTCCACATACTCAATCATGATGTAGTCTTCTATGATTGCTAATACTCAAAGCATATTTTTAGAACAAATGGCATCCATCGAACACAGAGAAAGATAGGGGCTTAATGTTTCGCCTCCCAACTCATTTATCATAGAGATAATTGTCAACAATAATAATTCACGATCAATATATTTGGCTGGTCATATGTGCCTAGATCTTTCCGCACCACATGATGCTTGCCAACTAGAGAATAATTGAGGTTGAAATGAGAATGCATACTATTGGCTCTTGCATAAAAGTAAATACTGAAAAGTAAAAGATAGGCCCTTCGCAGAGGGAAGCAGAGGTTGTCATGCGCTTTTTATTTGTATGTCCAAGCTCTTCACGCAAAGGAATGTCACATTATATTGCCCCTTATGATAGCATTCTTTATTATGCAGTCCGTCACTTTTATTACTTTGCCATCACAAGTTCGTACAATGCTCAATTTTCCCTTACAATAAAATATCAAACATAATTAGGAGCAATTTTTATTTCTTTATGCACCGATGACAACTTACTTGAAGGATCTTATTCAATCCATAGGTAGGTATGGTGGGCACTCATGGCAAGAAAATAGGTTTAAGGGTTTTTGGATGCACAAGTAGTATCTATACGTAGTATGAATTTTTGGCTAGCAAAAGATCCTAAGCAAACACCACATGTTGGAGGATCCATAACAATATAACTTCTATGCAAATATACCCAAACATAACTCATTACGTTGTCTTCCTTGTCCAACTTCAACTAATTTGCTCAAGTTTGAAAATAATTAATGGGTATTCACAATCATAGAAGATGTCCAAGATAATATATTTGTATGTGAAAGTTCTTTTCCTTATACTAATCATTCATGAATTTCTTGGATGACCAATATTGTGATTGTCAAGCTTCAAAAGATTTCACTTTCTAAATCCAATGTGAAGCTACTACTAGGAATGATATGAACATATAATTTCAACTTCATGATATTCAATTCATTCAACAATTTACTCATAGGATATATGTGAAGCACAAGAGTAAATGACAAACTACTCCAAAAAGATATAAGTGTAGATCAAGCGAGTAGTTAAGTAAAGGGGTAGCTAATTGAGGACTCTCTCTTATTTAAAAACATTCAGATCTAAGTATCTTATTATAATTGAAAGAATAACAAAATAAAATGACATTCCAAGAATAGCATACATCATGTGAAGAAGCAAAAACTTAGGCTCGACCGAGGCTAACCGATAATTGTTGATGAAGAAAGGCGGGATGCCTACCGGGGCATCCCCAATACGGGGCACCCCCAATCTTAGATGCTTGAGACTTCTCAGAATATTATCTTGGGATGCATTGGGCATCCCCAAGCTTGAGCTTTTTGTCTCCTTAATTCCTTTATATCACAGTTTCCCTAAATCTTAAAAACTCCACCCACACAAAACTCAACATGAACTCGTGAGATAAGTTAGTATAAATCGATGCAAAACCTTATCATTCTCTACTGTAGCAAATCACTAAAATTATTATTTGACATTGCATACTAAATGACTCTGTATATTTAATACTCTTATCCTTAAATAGAATCATTAAACAAGCAAACATATGCAAACAATGCAAACATAACAGCAATCTGCCAAAACAAGACAGTCTGTAAAGCATGCAAGAATATTCATACTTCTGTAACTCCAAAAATTCTGAAACATTACCACATTGTAGAAAATTTATCATAGCATAATGTGTAAAAATTTCAAGATTTTGTCACGTTGTTACTTTCCAGAAGAATTTGGACAATGATAGAAAACTTTCGGTTTTCAAACAACAACATGTAGAATTGCAAAATAAGCATGGTAAAGGCTATCCTTGACATTTTTATTGAAACGAAAGATGCAAAAACATTATTATAAATAGAAGAAAACAAATACAAATATAAAAAAATGATTCTCCAAGCAAAACTCATATCATGTGACGAATAAAAATATAGTCCAAGTGAGGTTACCGATAATGTTGAAGACGAAAGAGGGGATGCCTTCCGGGGCATCCCCAAGCTTGTATGCTTGGGTATTCCTTGAATATTACCTTGGAGTGCCTTAGGCATACCCAAGCTTAGGGTCTTGTCACTCTTTATTCTCCTCATTTCGATATCTCACCAAAAACTTGAAAACTTCAATCACATAAAACTTAACGGAACTTCGTGAGATAGGTTAGTATGATAAAGAAAAATCATACACTTTGGTACTGTCAAAGACAAGATTCATAATTGTTCTCACACAATTCCTAATGTATCTTATCATTTCCATAATTTATATTGAGCAATATAAGCCATAGAAACTAGGAAGCAAGCAAACTATGTATTGAAAACAGAATCTATCAAAAACAGAACAATCTGTAATGATCTGGACAACGACCATACTTCTGCTAATCCAAAAATTCTGAAAAATTAGGACAACGTAGGTAATTTGTATATCAATCATCTGTAAAAAAATCAAGAATTTATCATGTTCCAGAAGAGCAGATCAATTATGTTACTGGGTGCAAAAGTTTCTGTTTTTGCACAGAATCAAGTCAACTATCATCCACACTATCCCAAAGGCTTTACTTGGTACATTATTGAAATGAAGGCTATAAAACATAATTCATAAATTAGCCTAATCATGTGAGCACACAAAAACAATAGGTAAAAGTTTTGGGTTGTCTCCCAACAAGCGCTTTTCTTTAAAGCCTTTTAGCTAGGCATGATGATTCCAATGATGCTTACAAAAAAGATAAGAATTGAAACATACAGAGAGCATCATGAATCACATGTTACTCTCTCATAATAATTTTCAGTAGCATCATGAATGGATTCATCAATATAACTATCACACAAAGTATTCCTTTCATGATCCACAAGCATAGTATTTTTATTACTCTCCACACAAGCAATTTCATTCTCATTCATAATAGTGGGAGTATCATATGAAACTCGAAGACTATACATTGTTTCCACATTAAAAGAGTAATGTTCAGTAAAAGGATATTCAAAATTATGACAATAATTTTCACTACTTTTTATAACATAAGTATCATCACAATAATCATCATAAGTAGCAACTTTGTTCTCATCATAGTCAATTGAAACCTCTTCCAAAATAGTGGAATCATTACTAAATAAAGTCATGACCTCTCCAAATCCACTTTTATCATTATAATAAGATTAAACACCCTCCAAAATAGTGGGATAAATATTATCTAAAGTTGACACTCTTCCAAACCTGTCGGGGGAACGACACCTATGGGATCACAGGGAATCCCTACTACGGTTGGCAGGGCGCGGGGCTGTGGAAAGAGAGGGTTTAGGAGATCAACACGGGGATACTTTATCCAAGTTCGGGCCGCAAGTGATGCGTAATACCCTAATCCTGCTTTGGTGTGTTTATCTGGTGTTCTTGGACTAGCTACAAGGCGTGCAGGGTCCAAAAAGTCTGAATCCTTCTCCAGTATGCCCCGGGCCTCCTTTTATAGTCAAAGGGGTCGCCACAGTGGCACACAGGAGGTGGAAAGTATGTACTGTACACAATTCTATCGCCTGGCACCGCAGGACAAACGCATTTAATGCGCTGCCGATGTGCCCTCTTACTTTTTCGGGGATGGCAAGGAAGCTCGTCCCGTCCGTCGCCGCCTCGCCTCGCTCTGACGCGCGTCCATGCTGACGAGGCGTGCAGCGCCACGCTGGCTGGCTGCTGAGCTGGTGCGGTGGCAGAGTCTTCACGAAGATCTGCATGCCACCACGCAGGTGTTTGTTGAGTTGGCCTGGAAGCCGCACGCCGCCACGCAGATGCCTGCTTAGTTGGCGGGCTGACTGCTATGTTGGAACGGCGATGGAGCCTCGGTCGGTGTGGGCCTCGCTGTGGCCTTGCAAATGTCCCCGACAAGGATCTTGCCGGGGTCCCCGCAAGGGTCTTGCCGGGGTCCCGACAAGGGTCTTGCCGGGATCTCGTGGTCGTCCCCGGCAAGGATCTTGCTGGGGGCCTTCATCTTCTGGTTCTCACCTAGTCCTGCAGGCCTCTGGTCTTCACAAAGATCTGCATGCCACCACGCAGACGGCTCCCAGGCCCTTGTTCCAATGTTGTCGATGGTGTCGAAACTCTTGGGCTCAAGGGTGGCGGCCTCGCTGGTGTTGGGCAAGCTGCTCCGGCAAGGCTCTTGCCGGGGGAAGCCCGTCTTCTCCCTTCGTTCTTCGCGCCTCTAACTTGAGCGTTGCTCTGGTGGTCTTGTATCTTCGCTCCCTTCCCTGTCCTGCCAAGCGCGGCCGCAAGTGTGGCTGCGACTACCCGTGCACAAGTAAAGGGGTACAGAAGGCCCCTACTTTTGTACACCGACATGAGCCCCCGGGCCTGGGTCACATATAAGCATGGAGCGTTATTGGGCGGGCTCGAGCAATCTTGTGAGCACGCTGGCGAGAAGTTTTACGCATAACTCCCTTGCCAGTTGCGCTTCCCCATGACCCGTGTTGAATGTGTGACGTGGGGATTGTGCATGACGTGGGGGTCATGCGTGGGGCGGCCGCAACGTGCTTGCATCACGTCGCAGTGAATAGTAAAGAGGCGTCCCGCGCCTTCCCCATAGAAAAATAGGAAACCGTAGGGGCACTGCTCATTTACCCTCTGCGCCCTTTCCAATCTTAGAACCGCTGTCCCCCCTCTTCTTCCTCAAGCTCTTGACTCTGCTCGCCACCGCCGCGCCCCCATTGCCCTTGACTCTTCATCCCCTCCCAGGGGCCATGGCACCTAAATCAGGCAAGGGCAAGGGAACGGCCAAAGATGACGGAGGGAAGGAGGCGCCGGAGAGTGAGTTGGCGGCGCTGCGAACGCAGTGCGCCCTCTTCCCCTCGACGGTCGATGCGGTCACCCTCAGTGAGGGAGTCCTGGATTAGGGGATGTCCGGATGGCCGGACTATAACCTTTGGCCGGCCTCCTGTACTATGAAGATACAAGATTGAAGACTTCGTCCCGTGTCCGGATGGGACTTTCCTTGGTGTGGAAGGCAAGCTTGGCGATACGGATATGTAGACCCTAGCCCTCTCCAGTGTCTATATAAACCGGAGGGTTTTAGTCCGTAGGACGAACAACAATCATACCATAGGCTAGCTTCTAGGGTTTAGCCTCTCTGATCTCGTGGTAGATCTACTCTTGTACTACCCATATCATCAATATTAATCAAGAGGAGTAGGGTTTTACCTCCATCGAGAGGGCCCGAACCTGGGTAAAAACATCGTGTCCCTTGTCTCCTGTTACCATCCGCCTAGACGCATAGTTCGGGACGCCCTACCCAAGATCCGCCGGTTTTGACACCGACATTGGTGCTTTCATTGAGAGTTCCGTTGTGCCGTCGCCATCAGGAAGGATGCCTCATCCCGTCTTTAAAGACGACACTGTTGCTAAAGGAGCTTTGGCTATCGGCCAAACTCTCCGGCTAGGCGGTTTTCTTATGACCACCTGTTCGGCCGCCGCGCCGACGATGACTTCTCGGGTCATCGAAAGCAATCTTCACGTCAACTCGGAACTAGCCGAGCAGTTAGATCCAATGGAGCTCTCTTTCTTAAACGAGCTCTTGGATCGCATCGCCGCCCTGGGAGTCGCTACAGACTACGATCAGATTGGGCCTAAACCCGATCCGAGAGAGATTAACTCTCCTGTGTCACCCATCACGTTGCGATGGTGGAGGAACAATGCAGCAAGCCTTCATCTATCTTATGGACTAGTTATGTCCGGATTCCCGATCCTCCAAGCCGGATACCCGGAGGGAGGAGGACGTCCTCAAGCCACGAACCTAAAGTCGAGGCGTGGGCTAGATTCATTGGACAACATCCAAGAACCCAAGCTTCCGAGTTCGTAAACTCCTTGGCCCCTGAGTCTCAGATTAGGCGAGGTTCGGATTTAATTCCACCCACCCACCCAAACATAAGCGATCTATCCCAAATTCGCAAGAGCCCGCAGATGAAGCGACACCATTAGTGGGCGATTCCTCCACGGTCATGAACAGGATAAAGGACTGCCGCGAGGAGGATGCAATTTCATTCTTCTGCAATAATTGCACGGACAACGGAATCCTCAACGCCATAAGTCACCATGAAATTACATGCTTCGCTGACTTGGCGTCCATAGTACGAAAGTACTGTGCGATGGAAAGCGCCTGGAAAACCGAAATAAAATTTTGGGACAATCCGGCGCTGAATACAACCTCAAATCCGAAATAAAAGGGTGCATTATCGCCAGCACAGGTTAAACACCAAAATAAAAAACCCCTACAGGGCATGGAACCGTCTTTGGAGGGATGGCTCAATGGACCTGTAAAATTCATAGTACGTAGGGCGCCACACCAACTCATAGCCTTAGAGCATGTTGGATACTCCGGCAGTGGCCGAAGTGGCGAAGGGCTTCTAACTTCGTAATCCACGAGCACCAGCCGGGGATACCAAGACGGTATTAACAGTCTTGAGACTTTTGCATCAAATAATATGCGAAACGAACACTCCGCAGCCTTGCCGAAGTCTACCAAGTAGCAACAATAAACCATGGGGTGACACGACTATTACCTTTAATGCCAGTGATGAACCTAAATTCCGAACAGCCCGAGCACCAGCCGCATTGGTCCTCAGTCCAATAGTGGACGGCTTTCGCCTTACCAAGGTACTCATGGACGGTGGCAGCGGATTGAACCTCATTTACGAGGAAACCCTCCAAAAAATGGAAATAGACTGGAGCCGCATTGAGCGAAGCAGCACAACTTTAGAGGAATAATCCCCAGTCGGGAAGCACGCTGTACAGGAAAAATCACACTGGATGTGGTGTTCAGCACGCTGGATAATTACAGGTCCGAGGAGGTCACGTTCCAAGTGGCCCCGTTCAGCAGCGGATACCACGCTCTATTAGGGCGAGAGGCATTTACAATTTTTCAAGCTATACCCCATTACGGGTACATGAAGCTCAAAATGCCCGGGCCCAACGGAATCATCACTCTTACTAGTGACCCGGACATAGCACTCCGCGCCGAAAATAAGACAGCCGCACTGGCCCTTGAGGCACTATCTGAAGCCCTAGCGGCTGAGGAACTGACTGTGTTGCGCTCCACGGTGAACAGGGACGACGTGATACTCGATAAAAGATCCAAGTCCACCTCCTTTAAACCGGCGGACGAAATAGTCAAATTCCAAGTCCATCCAACGGACCCTACAAAAACAGCCTCCATCGGGGCGCAATTAAACCCTGATGTAGACGCCGCACTACGAGAATTCCTACGCGAAAATTGGGACATTTTTTCCTGGCACCCTTCAGACATGCCAGGAATCCCACGCCAGCTGGCCGAGCACAGCCTAAACATCCTAAAAGGATTCAAGCTAGTCAAGCAGGCTCTTCGGCGTTTCTCCGAACCTAAGAGACAAGCCGGCACCCTTCAGACATGCCAGGAATCCCACGCCAGCTGGCCGAGCACAGCCTAAACATCCTAAAAGGATTCAAGCCAGTCAAGCAGGCTCTTCGGCGTTTCTCCGAACCTAAGAGACAAGCCATGGGAGAGGAGCTAGCCAAACTACTGGAGTACGGATTCATTAGAGATATAAAACATCCGGACTGGCTAGCAAACCTGGTGATGGTACCAAAGAAGGACAAATCATGGCGCCTCTGCGTCGATTTCAAGGACCTCAACAAGGCTTCCCCACCCCCGCATCGATCAAATTATCGACGCTACCACATGACACGATTCATTGTGTTTCCTTGACGCATACTCCGGCTACCATCAAATTAAGATGGCAGAGCCAGACCAAGCCGCAACGGCATTCATCACCCCATACGGCCCATTCTGCTTCAACACAATGACCTTCGGGCTCAAAAATGCCGGCGCAACATATCAGCGCATGATTCAGACATGCCTGGCAAACCAGATCGACAAAACAATGGAGGCATATGTAGATGACGTGGTCGTCAAAACCAAGCATGTCGAAACTCTAGTAGACGACTTGAGGCTCACATTCGATAACCTCCGAACATATGACATCAAGCTTAACCCGGAAAAATGCGTTTTCACGTACCAGCCGGAAAGCTCTTGGGCTTCATTGTATCCGGTAGAGGAATTGAAGCAAACCCAGCCAAGATCCGAGCTCTGTCACAATTGGATATCCCAAAGGACCTCAAACAAATACAAAAATTGACTGGATGCGTGGCGGCTCTAAGCCGCTTTATCTCCCGCTTGGGAGAAAAGGCATTACCCCTTTATCGCCTCCTCCGGCGCACCGAACACTTCGAGTGGACGGATGCCGCCACGGCCGGACTCAAAGAAATAAAAGCCATATTGGCAACAAACCCGGTCCTGGCCGCGCCTAACATCGGCGAACCAATGCTATTATACATTGCGGCAACTTATCAAGTTGTAAGCGCAGTGCTCGTCGTCGAACGAGAAACGGACGGACACAAATTCCCCCTTCAAAAGCCAGTTTACTACGTGTCCAATGTCCTCACTCCATGCAAGTCACGGTACCCGCATTATTAAAAGATAGCATACGCGGTGTTTATGGCATCCCGGAAGCTACGACACTACTTTCTAGAGTGTTCGATGACAGTAGCCTCTGAATTACCTCTTAACGATATTATAAACAACCGCGACGCGACGGGCCGGATTGCCAAATGGGCCATTGAGCTCCTCCCGTTCGACATAACCTATAAGCCACGGCGAGCTATTAAGTCGCAAGTTTTGGCCGACTTAAATGGCCGAATGGATCAAGCGAACTCCCTAAAGAGTACGACACATATTCCAACTGGATCATGCACTTCGACGGCTCCAAAATGTTGGCTGGTCTGGGGGTTGGCGTCGTTCTGACGTCCCCAACAGGAGATACAGTTCAATACATACTCCAGATAATGTATACGGACTCCAACAACGCAGTCGAATACGAGGCCCTTCTACATGGTCTCCGGATGGCAGTCTCCATGGGCATCCAACGCCTAGAGGTGCGCGGGGATTCGAACCTCGCGATATCCCAAATAAATGGAGACTTTGATGCCAAGGATCCAAAAATGGCAGCTTATCGCAACGCCTTCCTAAAAATGTCAGCTCGGTTCGAGGGGCTCGAATTTCACCATATAGCTCGGGAAAACAATCAGCAATGACGTCACAGCGCGCATTGGCGCATAAGCGCGATGCCGTCCCCAACATCTTCTTGGAGAGGCTGTTCAAGCCATCTGTATTATGGGAAGGGAATCCGGAAATAACAGCCAGACCCAACCGCATCGCCTCGACAATCAACATTCTAACACAACGGGAGGCTCTGCCAACGAAGTAACATCTTCAGCCCACGTAATAATGGCAGTCATTGCCCCGTGGATGGAACCATTCCTAGCCTACCTAACCAGGCAGGAACTTCCCGAGGACCAAAACGAGGCACGCTGCATAGTGCGGCGATCTAAAGCCTATAAAGTCCATGAGGGAGAGCTTTATAAGAAAAGCACCACCGGAGTCCTTCAAAGGTGTATCTACGAAGAGGAAGGGCGGAATCTTCTGGCTGAAATTCATGCCGGACTCGGTGGGCACCACGTCGCAGCCCAGGCCCTTGTAAGCAAGGCCTTCCGTATAGGATTTTATTGGCCGACGGCCCGGGCAGATGCTCAGGACTTAGTCCAACGATGCGTCGGTTGCCAGCTCTTTGCTAATCAAAGCCATATGCCACCCACCGCCCTCCAAACTATACCCATCACCTGGCCCTTCGCAGGTCTGGGGCTTGACATGGTTGGACCCCTTAAAGGAGGAACCCACAAGCAAAAATACCCTCTGGTCATGGTGGATAAATTCACCAAATGGATAGAGGCCAAGCTCGTTAAGACGGCCGAATCCGGACCGGTGATAGACTTCATATCGTGGGTCGTACACCGTTACGGCGTCCCCACAAAGCATCATCACCGATAACGACCACGAACTTTACGGCCGACGAGGTCAAACTCGTGCAAAAACATGGGCATCAAGCTCGACTATGCTTGATCTATCACCCACAAACTAACGGTCAAGTCGAGTGAGCAAATGGTCTAATCATGAGCGGCATCAAACCCAGATTAGTGCGGTCCCTCAAGGAATCTAACACGCCTTTGGGTAGAGGAGCTCAACCGTGCTACTCTGGGGCTGCGGACCACGCCGAATCGCACCACCGGATACACACCATTCTTTATGGTATACGACGCAGAGGCGGTTCTCGCCTGCGACATAATTCATGACTCACCTCGCGTGCGCATGTACGAAGAAAGAGAAGCCGAACTCGATCGGCAGGACAGTTTGGATGCCTTGGAGGAGGAGCGTGGCGTGGCAAAAGCCCGTTCCGCATTCTATCAACAGCAGGCTCGAAGATACCAACGCAGAGAAGTACGGGCCAAAACTTACAATGTTGGCGAGTTAGTTCTACTCCTGTCGGACAAGAAAAAGGACAAACTCAAGCCCAAATGGGAAGGTCCCTTTATTATTGACCAAGTCCTGACCGGTGGAGCGTACCGTCTGCGAGATGCATCGGATAACCGACTCGAGCCGAACCCATGGAACGCAGCCCGTCTCCGAAGATTCTACGCCTAGCGCCGGACTCTGTGTTCGTCTCCTTCCTCTATCTATTTTTTACACATTAGCTGTCTTATATTTCTCTCCTTCTCCCTCCCTTTCTCTTACAGCCTTTAAGGGCCTGCTCGCCTTGTTCGCATTACAACTTATGCGCTATCCGCTCATTATACTGAGGGCTTCTTTAATGAAGCTTATTTATCTGAGCTTCATGCCCAACACATGTGTCACACTTCCGCATGTACCTTTTATTCACCATTATATGCATCGATATGACTTAAGTTTTGGCCAAGCTGGGTTGCTGGCTCTGTGCTTACCCCTACGTTCCCGATTGTTCGGCTAGGCGGTAAAGGGAGCACCTTTGCGATTGTTACTGCCGGGTCAGCCGGATGTGTACCTCGGACTGGGTGAAGCCGAAAGCTAGCGTTCTTAAGGGAATATTCGGTCGGTGAACTAAAGATGATTTCTCACTCGTTTATTTATCCGCCCCAGATGCTTTTCTGCTTTTTTCGCAGTCCGGACATGCACTTTAGGGCATGCCTCCCAGGGAAAGGAACCCCTAACGGAACTATTCTCCCTGGAAGATGTTTCTTACTAACCATGTAATATAACATAACTAGTTGGGCACTTGTCTGTTCAAGCACTAATGACCCCTACGCCTGGTCTCCACGCATGCCCCGGTTCTTACATAACCGAGAGGGTATTCGGACACACTCCGAACTATCGGGTCCCGAGGTTGAAGCGAAAAGGTCTGCCATGACAAGCGATCTACAATCCGGCTAGAAGGCATTTTACATGTCATCTTAAATTACATAGTCAATTTGACTGGGTATATTCCTCTTCATTGCTGTCTAGTTTACAGTCCTGTTGGGAATATTTGGCGGCCAACTCTATCTGGCCGTACACTAAGCTCACAGGGATCTCCTTCCCATCGGACCCCACTGGTCCGACCTCGGCCATCTGGTTTGGGTCAGCCTTCGTGTACCGCGTCTTCACCATGGCCCAGGCCTCCCTGGCGCCTTGACGGCAGGCCGATATCTTCCATAATCGGACGCGCCGCCGCGCTCCCTTAAGCCTCTCTATAAGCTCTCCAAGGCCTTCGGGCATGGAGATAGATGGCCAAAAGGCCTGGGCGACGCCTTTCACCACCTGCCGAACTCGTTCGTGCAGTTGGAAGAGCTCGGGAAGAAGGCCACCCGTAGAACCGGGCATTTCCTCTGCAGGACGACCTATGAGCATACCTACAGACATAACTCGGTTAGTCGACTTCCTCGCCGAACTCTTTTTCAAAGTTCGTTCAAGCACTTACTAAACATGCCGCGTCGAAGCCGTCGATTCTCCTTAACGGAGTCCGACAGTTGGGCACGAACATCCTTTAGTTCCACGCCCAGCTGGGTGTTGGCATCTTGGAGATCATTCTTCTCCCGCCTCACCTTTGTAAGCACGCTCTCACCAGCCTTTAGCTGGCGTAGGAGTTGCTGCTTCTTCGGATCTAATCTGGCGCCATCTGCAAATTTTATTGTCAGACTTGCCTACACGCCGCACTCTACATAATACTTATCAATTGAGGCATATAATACCAGACGGGGTCTTCTTGGGCTCCCCTCGTGGCTAGTGCGGCTGAAGTTGGGCTTTGCACTCTTCCAGCTCTGAGACAAGAGGGTATTCTTTTCTGTAAGAACTCACGATAATAAATGATCCTTAAATCAGTTATTCTAACTGTTTCAAGTCTCGGGGGCTACTTATGTATATATATAATCATCAAATTTTCTCACCCGTATGTCTTTTACATACTGCTCTGTGGCCCTGGCTAGACCATTTTGAGCGGCACGGAGGTACGCAGCTCCCGAGTTGAAGGCATCCAATGCCTCTTGGGAGAAACAAGTGTTGCAAAGAACTGTCCGTGGCGCTTTGTGATTCATGGCACTCTCCACCTCGGGAATTGGTGGCGGATACCGTCTGTCCGCATCCTCTATCGGAGGAGCGTCCGACGCACGCCTCGTGTTCGCCTCTGCTTCTGGACCGGGCTTTGGAGCCTGGCTGGTGCAGGCGCGATTGGCAACCTCTGCGGATATTGTCCGGCGAGCCCTCTTTTTCCTGAAGCGGCTGCACCCCCCGCATAATGCATGTGGCCATGACCTCAATCATGGTCAGTCCAGAATGAGCTAACAACCTTATCCGGCTCATCAGGTAAAGGACGTCCTTGTCATTTTCCTTCTGAGGGCTCGTGGACGCCAGCTTAGGCGCTTCTTCAAAGGAGCATTATCAAACTCAGGGAGGCCGATCCGAATAGGGTAGGGGGACATCTTCTATATAAAACCATTCTGAAGGCCAGTTTTCGGACGCCTTCTTTGGGGTTCCGGATAGATATCCGGTCCCGGCGATGCGCCATAGTTCGGCTCCGCCCACTTGATATATCGACCCCTCCCGAGAACGGGGCACGAGGCAGAACAGCTTCTTCCATAGCGCGAAATGAGCCTCACAGCCCAAAAATAGCTCGCAAAGGGTTACGAAGCCCGCGATATGCAATATGGAGGCTGGCGTAAGGTTGTGCAGCTGGAGGCCATAGAACTCAAAGAGCCCGAGAAACGGATGAATTGGAAATCCGAGCCCTCTTATCAAATAAGGGATAAGGCATACCCGCTCTCCTTTTGAGGGATTAGGGACGCCCTCCGCTTGCTCTCCGCCATTATAGGTGGCAAGTCCGGCTCGAATCGGGACCATGTAGGCTGGGGGAAGGAATCCCTTGGCTTGGAGCGCCACTAGCTCGCTGTGCGGGGTGGAACATCTCTTCCAATCTCGGGTTGAGGACCGGAGGCGAGAGGAGTAGCTTCTGACGACCGGCCATGATGGAATGGATCTCTGTCGGGTGTGCTCTGATGAAAGATCGCGAAGGGAAGGTGGTGTGATTTGGATCTAAATCCTTGTCTCTTTAATAGACAGCTCATTTGTGCAGCTAGGGGGGTAAAGGTAAAACACCCTGGCTTTTCGCATTCGTTTGACGCGTGGAAGATGGCCATTATTGGGCGCGGAAGCCAAGGAGCGCAATATTCACAAGCAGCCGGACACTATTCAACAGGTACACTGAATTTGGAGAAGAACCCGCCTTGCAATGCCGAAGACAATCTGCACGCCAGACTCGCTGTCATTGAAGCCTGGTTCGGGGGCTACTGAGGGAGTCCTGGATTAGGGGGTGTCCGGATGGCCGGACTCTTAGACTATGAAGATACAAGATTGAAGACTTCGTCCCGTGTCCGGATGGGACTTTCCTTGGCGTGGAAGGCAAGCTTGGCGATACGGATATGTAGATCTCCTCCCATTGTAACCGACTCTGTGTAACCCTAGCCCTCTCTGGTGTCTATATAAACCGGAGGGTTTTAGTCCGTAGGACGAACAACAATCATACCATAGGCTAGCTTCTAGGGTTTAGCCTCTCTGATCTCGTGGTAGATCTACTCTTGTACTACCCATATCATCAATATTAATCAAGAAAGAGTAGGGTTTTACCTCCATCGAGAGGGCCCGAACCTAGGTAAAAACATCATGTCCCTTGTCTCCTGTTACCATCCGCCTAGACGCACAGTTCGGGACCCCCTAACCGAGATCCGCCGGTTTTGGCACCGACACTCAGGGACTACTTCAGGCCCCTGTGGGGGAGGGAGACGTCGGGGCACCCTGCCACGCGTATCATCCCTGCCGACTTTTCCGAGGCCGGTCCAAATCAGTATCCCTTCTTCGTCGATTACTTCCCCTGCGGGCTCTGCCCCCCTTTCTCTGATTTCTTCAACGACGTCGTGCGCACCTATGGCTTCTACCTTCTGGACCTTACGTCGAATGTCGTGGCGTGCATGGCCTTCCTCACCCATCTCTGTGAGGGCTTCACCGGAGTGCTCCCCAGCACGGCGCTCTTTCGCCACTACTTTTACCCCCGCATCCAGCCTGGGGGCGCCATCTCTGGGTGCATCACCTGGATCCCGAGGACCCAGGGCAAGGGCACGTACCCGGAGGGCGCCCAGAAGGAAAGGTGGGACGAGTGGCGGGGCCGATGGTGCTGGATCGAGGAGGCAGACCCGCAGGAGTTCTTCCTGGTCCGTCGGAGGCCGCCGTTCCGCCGCAAGGACTGGAGCGATCTCGACTCCAACGACAAGAAGCTCACGGTCGCCACCACCAGGATCCATCACCTCACTTCGGTCGGGCTCACCCTTGAGATGATTGGGGCCGATTTCATCCACCGCCGGATCACCCCGTTGCACAACAAGGGGAGGCCGGCTTGGGACTATAGGAACGTGGCCGACATCATGAGGCTCCGCCCTGGCCTGAAGCACAACTTCACGGTGATGGGGCATGCTCATTTTTGCTAGAGGCTCTTTTAGCTCAAGGTGGATGAAGCCGGCAAGGCCGAGAGGACCGGCAAGGCCAAGAAGGCCGGCAATGCCGCCAAGGCCGGCGGGCCTCTGTTTGGGTTGCCAGCGGGAGTGGTCCCATTGAGCAACAACTCTTGCCTGACTGCCATCATCGCCATGATCCCGGACTTCAACGCGCACGGCCTCGATCCAGGCTGGGCCGAGCCAGAAGCGGAGCGGGTGCAGGCCTTCTTTGACAACTTGTCGGAGAGGTATGTCCGTGACGAGCCGCTGCTCATTCGCGACACCACCAAGGAGGAGCTGGAATACATTACCGCGAGGGCGTAGGAGGCGGCACTCGCCAGGGAGGATGGCAGCGTTGGCACCATGGAGGATGAAGCCGACACGGCCGCAGAAGAGAAGGAGCTCGCCGAGTGGGCGGGGTCTGCCGGGGAAACCAGCGGCGCCAGGGACAGGGCTCCCCTTGTCGAAGACTTGGTCGAGGAGTCGGCCGAAGGGGAGATCGAGGCAGACGACTCCTCAGCCCCCGAGAGGAGGCGCGTCCTGCAGCGGGCTAGCTCCGGCGAGCCGGTCCGGCCCGGCAGGACCACACGGCGGCAACAAGCCCAGGCGCAGCCCGTGCGCAAGACGAGGGCCGCGGCAGCGAAGAAAGTCGCAGCCGCTGCCTCTTCCTCGTCCAAGCGTTCCGCCTCTTCTTCGTCCAAGCAGCGCAGGACACCACCCCCTTCTCCCCATCCTTCGGATGACGCCCTGGAGGCCGAGTTCGATCTTGGGTCCTTCAGCCCAAAAAAGAAGAGGAAGCCCGCGGAGGAGGAGGTGGAGGACAAGTAAGTGCCTTGCCCCTCATCATCCCTTGACCCCCCGCTTGTACTTATCTTTCCTTAACTTGGTCTTGTCTTCCCAGGGACACGGAGACACTGGCCCAGAGGGCGGCGAAGAGGGCCAAGGTTTCAACGGGCGACAAGCCCCCGACAAGCACTCCGCGCACGCCGGAGGTGGCGGAGATCAGCCCGGACAACAGCGCCCTTGACGGAGCCCCCGCTTCAGCCCCCAACGTGAGTTCATTACTCACTCCTCGTCGATGGGCGTTAGGGCACGACTTCTTGGTGTTGACCTTGCCGTGTTTGCAGGAGGAGTCGTTGAGGGCCAAACCAAACACGCCGCCCCCATCGACCACGCCACCCAGAGGGGCGTCCCCGGCAAGGGCACCTACTACCGAGCCCACGCGCACGGAAGAGGAGGCGAACTTGGGTGGCGGTGGCTCCATCCCGGCAACGAATGTTGGCGGGGAGGGAAACACATCTTCCCAGCTCGGCACGGTAAGTGGTGCGCCTCCTGTTCCTGTCTTTTTTGATGAGACCCGACCAGACGACGAGTTGTTCGTAGGTCCAATCTTTCACGGTACACAAAATTCAGCAACGAACAATTTGTCGTGATAATAGAAATAGACAGAGAGGCAATAGGAAACTCTTCGGATCAAGCGATTCGCGAGAAGACCAAAGATCAAAATCTGCGCAAGACTAAGATCAAATCACACCCCGCGTAGCAGCTCCTGAAACCCTCAAGGATCAGCAAACAAATCACAGCTATTTTGGCGCATCCAACATGATGCCTTTTGTGTATATTTTCCAACTAAAAAATTCTCCCCTTACACGATCAACCTATCGGTCCTTTTATAGTGCACGCAGGCACTGGACTCTGACTCCTAATTGGACTCGTACGAATCAAAACAAACCTGCCCAAAAGCTGGCAACCGACCTTTAATCTTTTCCTATTTTAAAGCTCACATACAGACTTCAAAAACGTCTTTAGTACTAGGACTCTCTAATTAGGACAAGGAAGCTAATTAAATATTCCGGTCACATTGATCACATAGCATCTAATCAAATAAAGATAAATGATATATTCCTTGCACGCTCTAGATTACCATTTTGGAGGAGTCCTGAAGTTTGGCGTCACCGTATTTTTCTTTGGCTCGGCTGGTGGCACCTCCATGCAAATAGAACCGATGTAAAACACAAATGTAGTTTGTATAGTTGCATGCACAGAAGCCTTGACGTTACATACATCTTTATCCTCTTAATTAATGTGTGGCGGAGCTTCTATAACACATGCGATATCCTTTACTTTGCTATTGATGGTCACATCATCTCCTCCTCCTTTAAGAAAAACCATCTTCGGTTTTAATTTTGTTTTCTCAGCCTTCTTCTGTAATGAAACAACGACATCCACCTTGATTGCACTATCAAACATCGGTCGCAACACATGTCGCTTCCCAGCATTCCAGAACGAGTATGTGTTGGTTCGACCTTCATGTGTTGTGTTATGGTCGTATTGCCATGGCCTTCCCAATAACAAGTGGCATGCATCCATGGGTATAACATCGTAGATGACCATATCAGTATAATCTCTAATAGAGAAATTAACACGCACCTCGTGAGTAACCTTCAGCTTCCCAGTATGATACATCCAATCGACACGATGGGGCTGTGGGTACTTCCATGCAGGCAACCCTAAAGCATCAACTAACCCTTTGCTGACTGCATTGGTGTAGCTTCCACCATCTATTATCACCTTGCAATTGGTCTTGTTGATCTTACACTCAGACTGAAAAATATTCCATCGCTGCCCCTTATCCTCAATACGATCTTCTTGCACCCATTGCACCATTAATGATGGGTATGCTTCTGCAGCTTCAAAACTTGCAGTCACTTTTTCATCATCTTCAGATTTTTCACTAGACATGTCAGTATTTTTCTCTCCATCACTTGCGGACATGTATCCTTCTTCTGTGAGGAGAACCCTCCTCTCATTAGGACACTCAAACTTCTTATGCCCCCTGCCACTACACCTGAAGCACACAATATCACTGGTACGGGTGTTAGAAGCACGAGACGATTCAACCTTGGATTGAGATACTTCCTTGGTAGCCGACTTAGAATCTGACTTGAAACCGTTATTACCTCCACCCTCTCTCTGAAAATTACGCTGCACCGAGTTTGATAAATTATCATGACCGACACGAGGCTTCACTTGCTGCTTCGCTCGAATGGTATGGTGTAATAATCCCTGTAATCCATTATATTCTAGCATATCGACATGGTCTCGTACCTCTGATTTCAGACCATGCATGAACTGTGCCATTGTAGCTTCTTCAGGCTCCTCTACCCTGTACGAATCAGTATTATTTCCATCTCCTTATAATACTCCTCAACACTAGAGTTACCTTGTCGAAGCTGTTGCAAGCGTGTGTACAAGGTCCTAGTGAAGTGCTCTGAAACAAAGCGTCTCTTCATGATACTATTCATCTGATTCCAAGACTCCAGACGTCCTCCCGCGCGACATAGTTGGTTCCACCATATTAAAGCATAGCCTGTGAACTCAATATATGCAGCACAAACCTTTTTCTCCTTGGTGTACCACTGTCCATAAAAAATATGATCCACGCGCATCTCCCACTCCAAATAATCTTCTGGGTTGTCTTTGCCGCTAAACGACAGTATGGAAATATTTATTCTTCCAATACCATCATCTTCGTAGGCGCGCCGCGGACGTTCATGTCCTCCCACATGGTGCAGACCACCTCCATGATGGTTATAAGCACGCTTCACAGGCTCATAATAGCTACCAGCCCCCTCAAACTGCTGATCTTCAAGCTCACCATTGTTGCGAACTTGTTCGCCCCACTGTCCAGATAATTGCAATGACGACGCGGTGCAGAAGACCCATCACTAGGTGGTGAACATGGTCTCAATCGATGAACGGCCTCGGTCAAATCAGCAAATTTTTTTCCTAGACTTTCCTTAACCTTGTCAATGCGCCTCCCCACTAGATTCAACACATAGTCACAAGTTACCTCCAATCCTAGCACGATAGCCAGCGCAACACTCGGATCATAGGTGGGCAAGGGCAGCTCGTCTTCCGCATATCCTTCATGTGCACCATGCACACTTGAATTTGATTTATGTGAATTCACCATTGTAGCAACTCAAGTAGATCAACTGAAGAACCAAAGAGAGAAAATTATACCATGATCAACTTTGCTCTGAATACCACTTGATGAGACCCGACCAGATGACGAGTCGTTCGTAGGTCCAATCTTTCACGGTACACAAAATTCAGCAACGAACAATTGTCGTGATAACAGAAATAGACAAAGAAGCAATAGGCAGCTCTTCGGATCAAGCGATTCGTGAGAAGACCAAAGATCAAAATCTGCGCAAGAGTAAGATCAAATCACACCTCACGTAGCAGCTCCTAAAACCCTCAAGGATCAGCAAACAAATCACAGCTATTTTGGCGCATCCAACATGATGCCTTTTGTGTATATTTTCCAACTAAAAAATTATCTCCTTACACGATCAACCTATCGGTCCTTTTATAGTGCACGCAGGCACGGGACTCTGACTCCTAATTGGACTCATACGAATCAAAACAAACCTGCCCAAAAGCTGGCAACCGACCTTTAATCTTTTCCTATTTTAAAGCTCACGTACAGACTTCAAAAACGTCTTTAGTACTAGGACTCTCTAATTAGTACAAGGGAACTAATTAAATATTCCGTCCACGTTAATCACATAGCATCTAATCAAACAAAGATAAATGATATATTCCTTGCACGCTCTAGATTACCATCTTCGAGGAGTCCTGAAGTTTGGCGTCACCGTATTTTTCTTTGGCTCGGCTGGTGGCACCACCATGCAAATAGAACCGATGTAAAACACAAATGGAGTTTGTATAGTTGCATGCATAGAAGCCTTGACGTTACATACATCTTTCTCCTCTTGATTAATGTGTGGCAGAGCTTCTATAACACATGCGATATCCTTTACTTTGCTATTGATGGTCACATCGTCTCCTCCTCCTTTAAGAAAAACCGGCTTCGGTTTTAATTTTGTTTTCTCAGCCTTCTTCTGTAATGAAACAACGACATCCACCTTGATTGCACTATCAAACATCGGCCGCAACACATGTCGCTTCCCAGCAAGGCCCAGGAGGTGGCGAAGGCGCAGGCCGCCCAGGATGAGGCTGCCCGGCAATAGCAGAAGGCCCTGCTGGACTTCCAGGAGGAGGACCTCGCCGCTCATGAGGAGGCGCTTGCCGCCACACTCCGCGGCAAGGACGGGGAGATCGAAAAGCTCGTCGCACAGCAGACCCAGGAGCTGGATCAGAAGTATAAGGACGCACTCGATGCTCTGGCCTGGGTTCACCCTGGCGAGGTGGAGAAGCTAGAGCTGGAGCAGGAGGAGCTGAAGAAGAAAGCCTTGGGGCTGGCGGAGGAGAGGGACACGGCCAACCGCGCCTTGGTGGATGCGCAGGCCGCAGTCTCCGACAAGGCCAAGCTGCTTTCTGAGGCCAGCGACTCCATCAATGATTTGAATCTGAAGCTGGAGGGCCTGGAGGGGGAGCTTTCGGAGGCCAGGGCCCGTGAGGAGACCCTGAACATGGCCCTGGAGGACGAGAAGCAGCTGCGGAGCAACGACGCCACCAACCACGGGGATTACGTAAAGAGCGTAAACCTCTGGACCAGTCGCCTCGTCGACGTTGCAGAGAGGCTCACCACGCAGCTGGCCGCCATGGGCATGCCGAACTTTAGGTACTCCCCAGAGGCGAACGTGAGCCCCAACGCCAGGCTGGCCCTGTTCTTCGAGGGCGTCCTCGAAGCCCTGGAGCAGCTCCATTCTAATCGAGCGTCCCATCTGGCCAATGAGGCCCGGAAGCTCTGCTGGGGCGCCCTGACCAAGGTCCTCACCAAGGTGGCGTTCTGGAACCCCAGCATCGACTTCGCCAACGCGCTGGAGAGCTTGCCGGAGGATGTGGACCTTGCGGCGCTCGAAGAGCGTATCAAGCCCTTCATCAGCCGCGTCGACGGAGTCAAGAGGGTGGAGGGCCAGCGCCAGGACTAGGCACCCCGTTTCTCATCGCCGTTGCGAGTTCAAGACCAAAACAATCTTATCTTAAGTTAGAACCGCAGCAAAAATTGATGAAATATAACTCTGCAGTACTTTAAAGTGAAGCATGCTATCTTCCTGTCCGATCTGTCTTTGTATGTACACACCCTACGCTTAGTTAGATAGGTTTGCCGGTGCGTAAACCCATGTTATGGTGCTTTGAGGACGGATCCTTAGCAGCCTGCCGGGGGGCGCTTGCTGCTGGGCAAGCCAGCTTGCCGCTCCCAGCGTGGCCGCTCGAACTGATGAGCGGACTCGAAACAGAACAAAGGCGTTGCCGATAGCGGGCAAGCCACCTTGCCATTCTCAGCGCGACCGCTCGAACTGTTGAATGGACTCGAAATAGAACAAGGGCGTTGCCAATAACGAAAAGGTTCCATTGCATGCAGGTTTTCTATACAAAGAGCAAGATCTTTCGAGGAGAATAACTTTATATCAAAAAGAATTGCTCAAAGTCTTGCGTGACTTAGCTTTTTCGTTGCCACGCGGGTGATTGTTGCAGCTGCGGACAGCACCAAAGTGTGGCTGATCGACATCGCCTTCTTCTTTCGGGCCATCCCGACGAGGAGAAACGCTGAGTGGACTCCAAAATCAGATTTTCACAGCTTGCGCCCCCCTACCTGGCGTGCCAAAGATGTCGGGGAAACAACACCTATGGGATCATAGGGAATCCCTACTACGGTTGGCAGGGCGCGAGGCTGTGGAAAGAGCGGGTTTAGGAGATCAACACGGGGGAATTTTATCCAGGTTCGGGCCGCAAGTGATGCGTAATACCCTAATCATGCTTTGGTGTGTTTATCTGGTGTTCTTGGACTAGCTACAAGGCGTGCAGGGTCCAAAAGGTCCGAATCCTTCTCCAGTATGCCTCGGGCCTCCTTTTATAGTCAAAGGGGTCGCCACAGTGGCACACAGGAGGTGGAAAGTATGTACTGTACACAAGTCTATCGCCTGGCACCGCAGGACAAACGCATTTAATGCGCTGCCGACGTGCCCTCTTACTTTATCGGGGACAACAAGGAAGCCCGTCCCGTCCGTCGCTGCCTCGCCTCGCTCCGATGTGCGTCCATGCTGATGAGGCGTGTAGCGCCATGCTGGCTGGCTGACTGCTGAGCTGGTGCGGTGGCAGAGTCTTCACGAAGATCTGCATGCCACCACGCAGGTGTTTGCTGAGTTGGCCTGGAAGCCGCACACCGCCACGCAGGTGCCTTCTTAGTTGGCGGGCTGACTGCTGTGTTGGAATGGCGGTGGAGCCTCGGTCGGTGTGGGCCTGGCTGTGGCCCTGCAAATGTCCCTGGCAAGACCGGTCGTCCCCGGCAATGATCTTGCTGGGGGCCTTCGTCTTCTGGTTCTCACCTAGTCCTGTAGGCCTCTGGTCTTCACAAAGATCTGCATGCCACCACCCAGGCGCCTCCCGAGCCCATGTTCCAATGTTGTCGATGGTGTCGGAACTCTTGGGCTCAAGGGTGGCGGTCTCGCTGGTGTTGGGCAAGCTGCCCCGGCAAGGCTCTTGTCGGGGCTATGCAGGCTGCCCCGGCAAGGCTCTTGCCGGGGGAAGCCCGTCTTGTCCCTTCGTTCTTCGCGCCTCTGACTTGGGCGTTGCTCTGGTGGTCTTGTATCTTTGCTCCCTTCCCTGTCCCGCCAAGCGCGGCCGCAAGTGTGGCTGGGACTGCCTGTGCACAAGTAAAGGGGTACATAAGGCCCCTACTTTTGTACACCAACAAAACCCACTTCATAAATATAGCAATCATCATAAATAGGAGGCATGCAATGATCATAGCAAATTTGATCATTCAAAGTAGGGGGACTAAAAAGATCATCTTCATTAAGCATAGCATCCCCAAGCTTGGGACAAACATTAATTGCAGCAAATAAATTCTCAAACATGTCATTCTCATCAAACATAGCATCCCCAAGCTTGTGTCTTGGCATATCATAAGCATAATCACTCTCATCATTAATAGTATGAATAGCACCAATGGTATAATGATGTCTACTACACAACCTTCTTCTTGTAGACGTTGTTGGGCCTCCAAGTGCAGAGGTTTGTACGACAGTAGCAAATTTCCCTCAAGTGGATGACCTAAGGTTTATCAATCCGTGGGAGGCGTAGGATGAAGATGGTCTCTCTCAAGCAACCCTGCAACAGAATAACAAAGAGTCTCTTGTGTCCCCAACACACCCAATACAATGGTAAATTGAATAGGTGCACTAGTTCGTGAAGAGATGGTGATACAAGTGCAATATGGATGGTAGATATAGGTTTTTGTAATCTGAAAATATAAAAACAGCAAGGTAACAAGTGGTAAAAGTGAGCGTAAACGGTATTGCAATGATAGGAAACAAGGCCTAGGGTTCATAATTTCACTAGTGCAAGTTCTCTCAACAATAATAACATAATTGGATCATATAGCTATCCCTCAACATGCAACAAAGAGTCACTCCAAAGTCACTAATAGCGGAGAACAAACGAAGAGATTGTGGTAGGGTCCGAAACCACCTCAAAGTTATTCTTTCCAATCAATCCGTTGGGCTATTCCTATAAGTGTCACAAACAGCCCTAGAGTTCGTACTAGAATAACACCTTAAGACACAAATCAACCAAAACCCTAATGTCACCTAGATACTCCAATGTCACCTCAAGTATCTGTGGGTATGATTATACGATATGCATCACACAATCTCAATTCATCTATTCAAACCAACACATAGAACCTCAAAGAGTGCCCAAAAGTTTCTACCAGAGAATCACGATTTAAAACGTGCCAACCCCTATGCATAGGTTCATGGCGGAACCCATAAGTTGATCACCAAAACATACATCAAGTGAATCATGTGATATCCCATTGTCACCAGAATCATACGGCAAGACATACATCAAGTGTTCTCAAATATTTAAAGACTCAATCCGATAAGATTACTTCAAGGGGAAAACTCAATTCATTACAAGAGAGTAGAGGGGGAGAAGAAACATAAGATCCAGCTATAATAGCAAAGCTCACGATACATCAAGATCGTGCCAAATCAAGAACATGAGAGAGAGAGAGAGATCAAACACATAGCTCTTTGGTACATACCCTCAGCCCCGAGGGTGAACTACTCCCTCCTCGTCATGGAGATCGCCGGGATGATGAAGATGGCCACCGGTGATGGGTTACCCTTCGGCGGTGCTTGAGCGGACTCGAGAGGTTTTTGGTGGCTACAGAGGCTTGCGGCGGCGCAACTCCCGATCTATCTTCTGTTCTGGAAGTTTTACGATACGTAGGCATATATGGGTGCATGGGGTACGTCGGTGGACCGAAGGGGGGGCCACGACGTGAGCACCTCCCTTCTTTCCTGACGTGCACTCCAAGTCCATCGGGTGGCTTTCCTTCCAAAAATAACTTCTCCAGTTGATTTCGTTCCGTTTCGACTTCGTTTGATATTCCTTTTCTTCGAAACACTGAAATAGGCATAAAACAACAAATCTGGGCTGGGCCTCCGGTTAATAGGTTAGTCCCAAAAATAATATAAAAGTGGATAATAAAGCCCAATATTGCCCAAAACAGTAGATAATATAGCATGGAGCAATCAAAAATTATAGATACGTTGGAGACGTATCATATAACAATTGCTATGATCATAATTTCCCAAGTTGGTGCCAAAATGATTTCCAAGATTATAAGAAGTATCATTATCTTCCCAATCATAATTATCACAACAAGCAATAGGCATAACAAAATCATCATCAATAGTGCTCTCGGACATTGTGCCATAAGACAAAGAAGCAATATAATTATTTTTGATTCATTTTCATGAGGCACAACAATAATAGGAGCAACATTATTTGGGAGAGATACCTTTTTACCTCTATTCTTTCTTCTTTTCTTCTTCACCACATCATATGTGGGTTTAATTATTTTTTCCGAACTTCTTATTGATGAGATTGGTTGAATAAGGAGCTCCTCCTCTTCACCTATTTCATCATGAGAGACAATAGGAGGGAAAGTGGAAATCTTTACCCTTTCATTAGTATTCCTTTTATATTCTACTAGCAAAAAAGCCCGTGCATTGCAACGGGAGGAAAAAAAATACCACATGGCCCTAACACAATAACCACGACTCAAGACCCCAATAGGTGCATCCTTTATTTATTTCAACATGGCATCTTACCAGTCTTGCCATTTATCCTTCTTCCCACTCTCGCCGATGGACATGCATGGTTATAGATGGTTTCTTTCGTCTCCAATTTGTTTCTGTTAAGGTGTTCATTTTCAATTTGAATCGATGCCGGTACAAAATAGACAGATCATACACTACTGATTAATGTTCCATCCTAAACAACATTTAAAAAACTATTGACATGTGAAACAACATCATATTCAGATTCTACATATATTTTCCTAAACAATTTTCATATATAACATATTAAAATTAGAGTTAGGGTTTAAAAGATATGGATATTTTTACAGCATTTGAATATGTCCCTAAACAACATTAAAAATGGTTAACGGGTAAAAATAACATCATATTCATATTGTACACATTTTTCAAATCAATTTTCATATATAACATTCTAAAATTGGAGTTATGGTTTAAAAGATATGAATATTTGAAAGAAAATGTTTGAATATGTAAAAAAAGGTTATTTTCTAGATGGACGGTGGCTTAATTAACTGAAATCTCAAGGGGTTTTCTGAATAAATCAAAGAGTTGTCTATTCCCACTTAAAATAGGACTGTGGGTTCATTAACCAAAACCTCAGGGGGTTTTATGCAAAATACGAAACGTTTTTTTGCTCACACTTAAGTTGGGACCGTGGGTTGATTTCACGAAAGTGCAGGGACTTTATTAGGGGTAGATTGGTTTCCCCATCTTTCTATAGTTGGCAATATAAGCATTCTCATTGCAATTTACCATGCAAAACATATAGATATTTTTAGATTAGTTTCAATGTCATCCGTGAGAATGAATAATTCAAACCAAATATTTTTATGTGTCAATTCTTCACTCCCCAAAAATAGACAAAACTCGTTATAAAGTTCAAGGGTGATCAAATCATTACAATATTTGGCCCTGATCCGATCATGAAAAAGTTTTCATTGGAAATTAAGATGACCAACCTTATTGCAAAGTTCACAAGTAATAGGACAAAGAGAACATAATTTTACAGCAAATTCATCTATCACTTTGAGCAAAAAATTGGTTCTATCATGTTTATGTTTCTTACAAAATCTATCTTCCCTATATGGCACGTCTTCACAAACTTTATGCACTCCAAAAAAAATTGACATGCTTATAAGAAACATTTTATCATGACTAGTGCCATCATCATTAGTATTTGGATACTCATAGAATTCATACTAACAACATTGCAATCATGCTCTGTAGCGACCCGACCTCAGACGGTCAAGCCTCTGTGTATCTGTGCCATCCCTGGATCAGTATGCTGGCACACACAGTACATCAATGTATATATCAAAGTGCAATCACATGTATAAATAACGTAAAATGATATATACCTCATAATACTCAGCGGAAACAATCAAGCGGGTGTGGAGTCCCATCAACGCCATCGGCGGGTTGAGTGTAGACCGTAACCACCTGTATCGTAACTCTTACTGTCGAGGAAATATCTGCAACATGATACGTTGCGGCCGTGTAGGTCGATTACATTGAATGTACCGCAAGATCACAACATGAGAAAACAGATGGTAAAACTATACTATATGCAATTTGGCTTTGTGGCTCAGATTCGAGTTTTGTTTGCATAAAAGCTGATTTTATTTTACCTACATCAAAAGAATAGAATGAAGTCTGTACTATGGAGTTTCTGTCATGACATGGTTCCGCCAACCGATGTCTCATAGCCCAAAATCATCATAAGTTGCCCACAATTAAGTTATCAATCCGGTGTTGAGAGTTCGAGATAGATCCAAGTCCGAGGCTCAAATTGTCCGTAACCGGGGACACGGCTAATCGATTAGGTTATAACCCTCTGCAGAGGTTTGTACACTTTACCATAAGATTCGATCCCTCTATTTACGTTCTCGCACTTGAGGTGTTTGAGAACAAGATGACCGAAACATGGTCTTCCGAAGAGTTCCTCTGACCGATGTCCGGTACTCATCCCATCCTACCGTAGTTCTACATCTGCTAGTACCGTCCCAGCCAGAGTCACAACTAAGGTCAACCAAGCGAGCCCATATTGACTTGCGGTTGCACAGTAAGCTTCGGTCATGAAGTATTCTTCCGTCTCTTTGAGTGCAGGTGAAGCTTTCCGCAAGATGTCATGGCGCTTCTCCATGCATCCCGGCCAACCACTGGGTTCTCCAGGTGCCCGTCAACCGTCCTTCACCCAAAGAGTGTGTATTGAATTCTTGTCTCGAGTCTTGAAGTCTTGAGGCCTTGAAGATGCAGTCCTTGCAGGTTCCATCATGGAGTTGTCGTCATTGGCGTAGAGTCCTCCTTCTTCACACCACTTTCGAACACTCATACCAAACCCCGTCTACTATAGCGTAGCATAAAAATAAAATATCGTCCGGGCTTGGTAACAGGGTGATGGGTTCCTACCTCATTCATACTACTCAACTACAAGGATTCAATAACACTACTGAGGGGTGGTTGCAAATATGCCACTAAATGCAATAAACAGAGGTATGAAAGCATGGTCAAAGTGAACTTGCCTGTTGATGTTGACGAAGAAGAATTATCGTTCTCAAGAAATAACTTGATAGACTACTCGTCACTCTACGATGAAATCTATATAACAAACATATCATTCACATAAGCACTCACACTAACAATCAAAACAAAAGAGAGAGCGAATAAGAATCGAAGGAACTTCAAATAAAACTAGGGAGTCTTCTTCTACAACATTCACAAAAATAGTTTTGTCTAACGGAAAATAAAACACTAAAATAACAGAGAATAAAATATAAATTTAGTTAAGACAAAAAATAAAGTATTTTTTCATAAAGCTATTTTGAAAGTATTTTCAATTGGGAGTTAAAACAGTAGAAATCCATTGCAAGTTATTAGCGAACTTGAATTGATTTCACGATAACAAAATAAAAATAAATATAAAAACTTGTTGAACACCTACTGTTTAACTAATAGAAACCAAACATAAACTTTCTGAAATATAAAATAAAATAATTTAAAAACAACTATAGAAAAAGAAGTAGTTATTATTCGAATAGAACTAAAACAGAATTTGTTTTACATGAAACAATAAGCTAAAATACTCAAACAATTTTGAACTTTTTACCACTGGTAAATATGATCACTAGTGATCAGTAGAAAAAGAATCAAATAAAAATCTATTTTTAAACTCCCGGAATAAGCAAAACAAGCTTTAATTCAAATCTGATCTAACTCAATTTTTATAAATCCAAATATAGACAAATTATATATTTTTGGAAACTACAAGAAAATTGTGATCTAACGCAAAAAGAATCAGCATCATTGGACTTCTAGATCAAAAGTTATAAGCTAAACAAGAACGTGACTAAATCTGTTACGGAAATAAATCTGAAAACGAAAAAAAACAACAAGGGAGTTACCTGCAGGCAGAGATGGCAGGAAGGAGGCAGCGATGTGGAGGGCTGCTCCGGCCGAGGCGAGGTCGCCCGGCGAGGTGGGGTGGCGGAGGAGGGGTCGGCGCTTGGGAAGGTGGCGCTGGGCGATGGGGAGGTTCGGGAGAGCTCCTGGTGGCGTTCTAGGCAGGAAAAGGAGGACGGTGGCGAGGAGGCTACGGGCAGGGAGGCGTGGTGATGGGAAAAATGGAGCGAGGAGAGGGAGGGTTTTATAGGCGGTCTCGGGAGCCGCTGGGATGGAAAGAGCGAGGGAGATCGGGAAGGTGGAGTTTCCTGTCTCCATGGATATGGAAAGCTTCTGTAACGTGAGAGGAAACAGAGGAAGGAGATGATCTCTTGTTGGGCTAGAATAGGAAAGTGCTTAATGGGCCAGCAGGTTTTTCCTAATAAAAACGATTCCATTCCTATTTTTAAAATTAGGAAACTAAAACAATAAAAAGGAAATCAAATCAATTCGGAATAAAGAGTTTTTATATACTAAAATTATCAGAAAAATAAAATGTAGATGATGAGCATTATTCCACGGCCAAAATAAAAACTTAAAAAATGTTTTTCAGAAAATCCCTAAAGGCTTTATTTCTTTTGCAAATAATTTTTAAATAAAAACTTTGGTTTTCTTGGCTCAAATATTTTCAAAAATGCCCCTGATTTTGGAGGGTCATTTTCCTCCGCTCTTTCTTGCTTGCAAGAATTTATTTTCGGGGTATTTCTCGGGAAGAAAAATAGAGAAGCAAGTGCAAATATTTGAAAGAATTAAATTGCAAAACTCCGTTCAAATTCTTTATAGTTGAAGAAGTCATGTCATCTTCTCTCATTGATTTTAATAGGATGAATTTGAATTTACGGAGAAGGGAAAGTCATTTTATTCCCTCTCATTCAAAAGTTTTTGAAAAGGTTCAAATTTCACTCAAGTTTAATTCACTCAAGCAAACAAACAAACAATTCAATTAATTATATTAACATTCCAAAATTTAGAATTTTGGGATGTTACATGCTCATCATTTATGCCAAACATTTTATTGAATTCTTCTTCTATCAACTGAGCACAATTTTCCTTTCCATCATTTTCAAGGAAGACATTATAAAGACGAATAATATGATGCCACCTCAATTCCATTTCGTAGTTTTCTTTTATAAACCAAACTAGTGATAAAACAAGAAACTAAAATATTCAATTGCAAGATCTAAAGATATACCTTCAAGCACTCACCTCCCCGGCAACGGCGCCAGAAAAGAGCTTGATGTCTACTACACAACTTGTTCTTATAGACTCGTGTTGGGCCTCCAAGCGCAGAGTTTTGTAGGACAGTAGCAAATTTCCCTCAAGTGGATTACCTAACGTTTATCAATCCGTGGGAGTTGTGGGATGAAGGTGGTCTCTCTCAAACAACCCTGCAACCAAATAATAAAAAGTATCTTGTGTCCCCAACACACAAAATACAATGGTAAATTGTATAGATGCACTAGTTCAGTGAAGAGATGATGATACAAGTGTAGTAATGACAGTAGATATTGATTTTTGTAATAGGAAAAATAAAAACAACAAGGTAACAAGTAACAAAAGTGAGCACAAACGGTATTGCAATGCTTGAAAACAAGGCCTAGGGTCCGTACTTTCGCTAGTGCAATCTCTCAACAATGCTAATCTAATTGGATCATTAACCATCCCTCAATGTGCGATGAAGAATCACTCCAAAGTTCCTATCTAGCAGAGAACATAAGAAGAAATTGTTTGTAGGGTATGAAACCACCTCAAAGCTATTCTTTCCGATCAATATATCCTAGAGTTCGTACTAAAATAACACCAAGCTATTCTTTCCGATCGATCTAACCAAGAGTTCATACTAAAATAACACCATATGATACACATCAACCAACTCTAATGTCACCTAGATACTCCAATGTGAGCGCGAGTATCCGTGAGTTGATTATATGAAAAGCATCAAACAATTTCGGATTCATAATACTCATCCAACACAAAAAACCTCAAAGAGTGCCGCAAGATTTCTACCGGAGAAACAAAGATGAGAACGTGCATCAAAACCCCTATGTATAGATTACCCCAATGTCACCTCGGGAATCCGCGAGTTGAGTGCCAAAACACATATCAAGTGAATCAATATGATACCCCATTGTCACCACGGGTATTCATAGCAAGACATACATCAAGTGCTCTCAAATCCATAAAAGTATTCAATCTGATAAAACAAAATCTCAAAGGGAAAACTTAATTCATCACAACAAGATACATCAAGATTGTGACATCTCAAGAACACGAGAGAGAGAGAGAGAGAGAGAGATTAAAAACATAGCTACTGGTACAAACCCTCAGCCCCGAGGGTGGACTACTCCCTCCTCATCATGGTGGCTGCCGGGATGATGAAGATGGCCACCAGTGATGATTTCCCCCCCCTAGCAGGGTGCCGGAACAGGGTCTAGATTGGTTTTTCGTGGCTACAGAGGCTTGCGGCTGCGGAACTTCTGATCTATCGACTCCCCTAGGGTTTTTGGAATATTTGGGAATTTATAGGGCGAAGAGGCGATGTGGGAGGCCACCGAGGTGGGCACAACCCACGAGGGCGCGCCTGGGCCCCCAGGCGCTCCCAGGTGGGTTGTACCCCCCTTGGGGCACCCCTGGTACTTCTTTGGCCCAAGTTGTGTCTTCTGGTCCATAAAAAATTCTCCAAAAAGTTTCGCTACGTTTGGACTCCGTTTGGTATTGATTTTCTGCGATGTAAAAAACATGCAAAAACAACAAATGGCACTGGGCACTATGTCAATAGGTTAGTTCCAAAAAATGATATAAAGTTTCTATAAAATGATTGTAAAACATCCAAGAATGATAATATAAAATCATGAATACTTCATAAATTATAGATACGTTAGAGACGTATCATTGCCCAATGGGGAGAATAAAACAATTTCAAGCCCGATGGCTCAAGGAGGAGACAGTCGTGTAAATTGTACGTACAGCGTGAGAGAAAGCAAAGAATTTGGGTATTGGGCCTTCCTTCGCTGATCGTACACGAGCAGTACAGGCGGATCTGCATAAATGAGATCATCATACTCTGAAGGGACCAAAAAGAAGAATTAATAAACTAAAAAAAGAATCGGAAAGGTTGCGTAAGGGACCTATGAATGTGGATTCCCAAAGCACGACAAAGGGAGATTAGTGTCCTCATTGAAAATCTATTGGAACAAGAGGAGATTTACCGGATATAGCGTGGACGTGCAAACTGGCTATTACACGGGGATCATAACACCTCTTTTTTCCATAAGGCGGCAATAGCGAGGAAAAGAAGAAACCAAAATAAAAAATTGCTTGGAGATAACGGGGTGTGGGTTCAGGACACAGAGATGAAGGACTACTTTAGAAGGTATTTTTCAAACCTCTTTACGCCAGAAGTCGCAAAACCGAACTCAGAAGTTCTATCTCTGATTAAAAGAAAAGTGACTGATGAAACGAATAACGCCCTTATGGCTCCATATATGGCAGACAAAGTTCGAAAGGCCTTATCCGATATCGATGATTTAAAAGAGCCGGGTCCAGACGATCTGCATGCTACTTTTTATAAGAGATTCTGGTCTATGTTGAGAGAAGATTTAACAAAAGAGGTTCTCCAGGCGGTAAATAATTGTTCTACACCGGCGGGGTGGAATGATACTGCAATTGTTATGACCCCAAAGGTTAAATCGCCGGAGAAGGTAACTCAATTTAGACCAATTAGTCTGTGCAATGTGGTCTATAAGCCTATCTCAAAAATGATTGCTGCGCATTTAAAGATTATTTTATCATAGATTATTAGCCCAACTCAAAGTGCATTTGTTCCTGGGAAAATGATCACAGATAATATTTTAGTGGCATATGAGTGTTTCCACACTATAAAAAGGAAAAGGACAGGTAAAGAAGATTTATGTGCCATCAAACTGGACATGCACAAAGCATATGACTGAGTGGAATGGGCTTTTTAAAAAGAAACTTTGCTAAAGCTAGAGTTCAAAGAGAATTGGGTAACTTAATTATGCAATGTGTATCCTCCGTGGAATATAGAGTTCGTTTTAATAACGAGGAGACTGATAGTTTCAAACCTACTAGAGGTCTCAGACAAGGGGACCATTTCTCTCCCTATTTATTCTTATTATGTACAGAGGGCCTAACTGCTCTTTTAGCAAACATGGAGGAGGCGGGTAATATTTTCGGCGTAAAGGTCAGCAGAGAAGCCCCTTCGGTTTCCAATCTTCTATTTGCGGATGATTCGTTGATCCTCATGCGAGCTAACGTAAAGAACACAGAGGCTTTGAAAACTGCCCTGGATTCTTATTGTGCCGCCTCGGGGAAAATGGTGAGTGTTGAAAAATCCAGCATATTTTTTAGACCCAATACAAAAGTGGAAGATAAGTTGCAAGTATGTACTATTTTGAATATTATGACTGAGGCACTAAATGACAACTATTTGGGGGTACCTGCCAATGCGGGGATGGATAAAAGTGAGTGTTTTCAGTTCCTAATTGAACGAATCATTATGAAAATTACTGGATGGAAAGAAAAATTGCTATCTGATACGTCTCCAACATATCTATAATTTTTGATTGCTCCATGCTATATTATCTTCTGTTTTGGACATTATTGGGCTTTATTATTCACTTTTATATTATTTTTGGGACTAACCTATTAACCGGAGGCCCAGCCCCGAAATTGCTGTTTTTTGCCTATTTGAGTCAGCGTAAAGAATATCAAGCGAGTCCACACAGAATGAAACCTTCGAGCGTGATTTTTGGAACGAATATGATCCGAGAGACTTGGACCTGCGTCGAGGAAGCTTCGAGGAGGCCATGAGGTAGAGGCGCGCCCTCCACCCTTGTGGGCCCCATGTTGCTCCACCGACGCGTACTCCTTCCTCCTATATATACCTCATTCCCCCAAGCGATCGGATGCGGAGCCAAAACCTAATTCCACGCCGCAACCTTACATACCCACGAGATCCCATCTTGGGGCCTGTTAGGAGCTCCGTCGGAGGGGCATCGATCACGGAGGGCTTCTACAGCAACACCATAGCCTCTCCGATGAAGTGTGAGTAGTTTACCTCAGACCTTCGGGTCCATAGTTATTAGCTAGATGGCTTCTTCTCTCTTTTTGGATCTCAATACAATGTTCTCCCCCTCTCTCGTGGTGATCTATTCGATGTAATCTTCTTTTGCGGTGTGTTTGTTGAGACCGATGAATTGTGGGTTTATGATCAAGTTTATCTATGAACAATATTTGAATCTTCTCTGACTTCTTTTATGTATGATTGGTTATCTTTGCAAGTCTCTTGAATTATCGGTTTGGTGGCCTACTAGATTGATCTTTCTTGCAATGGGAGAAGTGCTTAGCTTTGGGTTCAATCTTGCGGTGTCCTTTCCCGATGTGATGAGGGGCAGCAAGGAACATATAGTATTGTTGCAATCGAGGATAACAAGATGGGGTTTTTATCATATTGCATGAATTTATCCCTCTACATCATGTCATCTTGCTTAAGGCATTACTCTATTCTTATGAACTTAATACTCTAGATGCATGCTAGATAGCGGTCGATGTGTGGAGTAATAGTAGTAGATGCAGGCAGGAGTCGTTCTAGTTGTCTCGGACGTGATGCCTATATACATGATCATACCTAGATATTCTCATAACTATGCTCAATTACATCAATTGCTCAACAGTAATTTGTTCACCCACCGTAAAATACTTATGCTCTTGAGAGAAGCCACTAGTGAAACCTAGGGCCCCCGGGTCTATCTTCCATCATATTAATCTTCTAACACTTAGCTATTTCTTTTGCCGTTTTTATTTTGTTTACTTTACTTTGCATCTTTATCACAAAAATACCAAAAATATTATCCTGTCATATCTATCAGATCTCACTCTCGTAAGTGACCGTGTAGGGATTGACAACCCCTTATCGCGTTGGTTGTGAGGATTTATTTGTTTGTGTAGGTCTGCGAGGGACTTCATGTAGCCTCCTCTTGGATTGATACCTTGGATCTCAAAAACTGAGGGAAATACTTACGCTACTTTGCTGCATCACCCTTTCCTCTTCAAGGGAAAACCAACGCAGTGCTCAAGAGGTAGCAAGAAGGATTTCTGGCGCCGTTGCCGGGGAGGTCAATGCAAAAGTCAACATACCAAGTACCCATCACAAACCCTTATCTCCCGCATTACATTATTTGTCATTTGCCTCTCGTTTTCCTCTCCCCCACTTCACCCTTGTCGTTTTATTCGCCCTCTCTTTTCCGTCGCCTCTTTTTCGCTTGCTTCTTGTTTGCTCGTGTGTTGGATTGCTTGCTTGTCACGATGGCTCTACCTAGATTTGGTGATCTTCACCTTAAAAGGTTAGAAGAGATCGAAGGCAACATTAGGAGTTTTATGGTTTTGCAATTTGAGCATAATAATTTCTTCAGAAACGAGCTTAAGGAACAAAAAAGCTTTATGAGTTATATGAATAAAGAGCTCGATGATATGTCTAAAGAATTTGATGGTTTCAGATCCCAAATTACTCGTCTTGAGAAGTTGATAGCTGAAATATCGGATAAGCAGGCTACCTTAGTCAATAAGATGGCCGCTAAACCGGATTTCTATGAAAATAAAGATGAAGATCTAAAAGTTATTGATGTGTCCCCTATTAAATCTTTGTTTTGCAATATGAATCTTGATAATGATGGGACTGAATATGATCCACCTTTACCTAGAAGGTGTTCCAAAAATTCAGAGTTTTTAGATCTTGATGCTAAAATTGATAAAAGAGGGATTGAAGAAATCAAAACATTAGATGTTAATAAACCCACTATTTTGGATTTCAAGGAATTTAATTATGATAATTGCTCTTTGATAGATTGTATTTCCTTGTTGCAATCCGTGCTAAATTCTCCTCATGCTTATAGTCAAAATAAAGCTTTTACCAAACATATCGTTGATGCTTTGATGCAATCTTATGAAGAAAAACTTGAGTTGGAAGTTTCTATCCCTAGAAAACTTTATGATGAGTGGGAACCTACTATTAAAATTAAAATTAAAGATCATGAATGCTATGCTTTGTGTGATTTGGGTGCTAGTGTTTCCACAATTCCAAAAACTTTGTGTGATTTGCTAGGTTTCCGTGATTTTGATGATTGCTCTTTAAACTTGCACCTTGCGTATTCCACTATTAAGAAACCTATGGGAAGAATTAATGATGTTCTTATTGTTGCAAATAGGAACTATGTTCCCGTAGATTTTATCGTTCTTGACATAGATTGCAATCCTTCATGTCCTATTATTCTTGGTAGACCTTTCCTTAGAACGATTGGTGCAATTATTGATATGAAGGAAGGGAATATTAGATTCCAATTTCCATTAAAAAAAGGCATGGAACACTTCCCTAGGAAGAAAATAAAATTACCATATGAATCTATTATGAGAGCCACCTATGGATTGCCTACCAAAGATGGCAATACCTAGATCTATCTTTGCTTTTATGCCTAGCTAGAGGCGTTAAACGATAGCGCTTGTTGGGAGGCAACCCAATTTTATTTTTAGTTTTTTTGCTTTTTGCTTCTGTTTAGGAATAAATTTTTGTTCTAGCCTCTGGATAGGTGTTTTTATATATTTTAATTAGTGTTTGTGCCAAGTTAAACCTATAGGATCTTCTTGGATGATAGTTATTTGATCTTGCTGTAATTTCCAGAAACTTTCTGTTCACGAAAATAATTTTCAAAAAATAACCAGAACGTTATAAAATATTGATTCCAATTGCTTCTGATCAATAAACAAATTATCTAGGTCGTCCTATTTTTGCTGATTTTTTGGAGTTCCGGAAATTTGCGTTAGTTACAGATTACTACAGACTGTTCTGTTTTTGACAGATTCTGTTTTTCGTGTGTTGTTTGCTTATTTTGATGAATCTATGGCTAGTAAAAGACTTTATAAACCATAGAGAAGTTGGAATACAGTAGGTTTAACACCAATATAAATAAAGAATGAGTTCATTACAGTACCTTGAAGTGGTCTTTTGTTTTCTTTTCGCTAGCAGACTCACGAGATTTTCTGCTGAGTTTTGTGTTGTGAAGTTTTCAAGTTTTTGCGTGAAAGATTTGATGGATTATGGAACAAGGAGTGGCAAGAGCCTAAGCTTGGGGATGCCCATGTCACCCCCAAGATAATCTAAGGACACCAAAAAGCCAAAGCTTGGGGATGCCCCGGAAGGCATCCCCTCTTTCATCTACTTTCATCGGTAACTTTACTTGGAGCTATATTTTTATTCACCACATGATATGTGTTTTGCTTGGAGCGTCTTGTATGATCTGAGTCTTTGCTTTTTAGTTTACCACAATCATCCTTGCTGTACACACCTTTTTAGAGAGACACACATGATTCGGAAATTATTAGAATACCCTATGTGCTTCACTTATATCTTTTGAGTTATATAGTTTTTGCTCTAGTGCTTCACTTATATCTTTTAGAGCACGGTGGTGGATTTGTTTTATAGAAACTATTGTTCTCTCATGCTTCACTTAGATTATTTTGAGAGTCCTACAAAACAGCATGGTAGTTTGCTTTAACAATAATAGGCATACAAGATTAGTGAAAGAAAAATTCTTATGAGTGTGTTGAATAGTATGAGAAGTTCGATGCTTGATAATTGTTATGAGATATGAAGATGGTGATATTAGAGTCATGCTAGTTGAGTAGTTGTGAATTTGAGAAATACTTGTGTTAAAGTTTGTGATTCCCGTAGCATGCATGTATGGTGAACCGTTATGTGATGAAGTCGGAGCATGATTTATTTATTGATTGTCTTCCTTATGAGTGGCGGTCGGGGACCAGCGATGGTCTTTTCCTACCAATCTATCCCCCTAGGAGCATATGCGCGTAATACTTTGCTTTGATAACTTGTAGATTTTTGCAATAAGTACATGAGTTCTTTATGACTAATGTTGAGTCCATGGATTATATGCACCCTTCTTCCTTCCACCATTGCTAGCCTCTGTAATACCGCGCACTTTTCGCCGGTATCATACACCCACCATATACCTTCCTCAAAACAGCCACCGTACCTACCTATCATGGCATTTCCATAGCCATTCCGAGATATATTGCCATCCGACTTACCACCATTCCGTTTACTATGAGACGGTCCATCATTGTCATATTGCTTCGCATGATCATGTAGTTGACATTGTATTTGTGGCAAAGCCACCGTTCATAATTCTTTCATACATGTCACTCTTGATTCATTGCATATCCCTACATCACGGAGGCATTCACATAGAGTCATATTTTTTTCTAAGTATTGAGTTGTAAGAAAACAAAAGTGTGATGATCATCATTTTTAGAGCATTGTCCCAAGTGAGGAAAGGATGATGGAGACTATGATTCCCCCACAAGTCGGGATGAGACTCCGGACGAAAAAAAAGAGGCCATAAAAAAGAAAAAAAGGCCCAAATAAAAAAATGAGAGAAAAAGAGAGAAGGGACAATGTTACTATCCTTTTACCACACTTGTGCTTCAAAGTAGCACCATGATCTTCATGATAGAAAGTCTCCTATGATATCACTTTCATATACTAAGTGGGATTTTTTCATTATAGAACTTGGCTTTGTATAGTCCAATGATGGGCTTCCTCAAAATGCCCTAGGTCTTCGTGAGCAAGCGAGTTGGATGCACACCCACTTAGTTTCTTTTGTTGAGCTTTCATATACTTATAGCTCTAGTGCATCCGTTGCATGGCAATCCCTACTCACTCACATTGATATCTATTGATGGGCATCTCCATAGCCCGTTGATACGCCTAGTTGATGTGAGACTATCTTCTCCCTCCTTTTGTCTTCTCCACAACCACCATTCTATTCCACATATAGTGCTATGTCCATGGCTCACGCTCATGTATTGCGTGAAGATTGAAAAAGTTTGAGAATGTCAAAAGTATGAAACCATTGCTTGGCTTGTCATCGGGGTTGTGCATGATTTAAATATTTTGTGTGGTGAAGATAGAGCATAGCCAGACTATATGATTTTGTAGGGATAACTTTCTTTGGCCATGTTATTTTGGGAAGACATAATTGCTTAGTTAGTATGCTTGAAGTATTATTATTTTTATGTCAATATTGAACTTTTGTCTTGAATCTTTTGGATCTAAATATTCATACCACAATTAAGAAGAATTACATTGAAATTATGCCAAGTAGCACTCCGCATCAAAAATTCTGTTTTTATCATTTACCTACTCGAGGACGAGCAAAAATTAAGCTTGGGGATGCTTGATACGTCTCCAATGTATCTATAATTTTTGATTGCTCCATGCTATATTATCTTCTTTTTTGGACATTATTGGGCTTTATTATTCACTTTTATATTATTTTTGGGACTAACCTATTAACCGGAGGCCCGGCCCAGAATTGTTGTGTTTGCCTATTTCAGAGTTTCGCAGAAAAAGAATATCAAACGGAGTCCAAATGGAATGAAACCTTCGGGAACGTGATTTTCGGAACGAACATGATCCAGGAGACTTGGACACTACGTCAAGGAAGCTTCCAGGAGGCCACGAGGTAGGGGGGCGCCCTCCACCCTCGTGGGCCCCATGTTGCTCCACCGACGTACTCCTTCCTCCTATATATACCTACGTACCCCAAACAATCAGAACATGAGCCAAAAACCTAATTCCACCGCCGCAACTTCCTGTATCCACGAGATCCCATCTTGGGGCCTGTTAGGAGCTCACGGAGGGGGCATCCACCACGGAGGGCTTCTACATCAACACCGTAGCCCCTCCGATGAAGTGTGAGTAGTTTACTTCAGACCTTCGGGTCCATATCTAGTAGCTAGATGGCTTCTTCTCTCTTTTTGGATCTCAATACAATGTTCTCCCCCTCTCTCGTGGAGATCTATTCGATGTAATCTTCTTTTTGCGGTGTGTTTGTTGAGATCGATGAATTGTGCATTTATGATCCAGCTTATCTATGAATAATATTTGAATCTTCTCTGAATTCTTTTATGTATGATTGGTTATCTTTGCAAGTCTCTTCGAATTATCCGTTTGGTTTGGCCAACTAGATTGGTAGTTCTTGCAATGGGAGAAGTGCATAGCTTTGGGTTCAATCTTGCGGTGTCCTTACCCAGTGATAGAAAGGGTTGCAAGGCACGTATTGTATTGTTGCCATCGAGGATAACAAGATGGGGTATTTATCATATTGCATTAATTTATTCCTCTACATCATGTCATCTTGCCTAAGGCGTTACTACATTTTTAACTTAATACTCTAGATGCATCTTTGGATAGCGGTCGATGAGTGGAGTAATAGTAGTAGATGCAGAAACGTTTCGGTCTACTTGTCTCGGACGTGATGCCTATATACATGATCATACCTAGATATACTCATAACTATGCTCAATTCTGTCAATTGCTCAATAGTAATTTGTTCACCCACCGTAGAATACATATGCTCTTGAGAGAAGCCACTAGTGAAACCTATGGCCCCCGGGTCTATTTTCATCATATCAATCTCCATTACTTTAATACTTGCTTTGTTTTTACTTTGCCTTTTACTTTTCACTTTGCATCTCTATACCAAAAATACCAAAAATATTATCTATCATCTCTATCAGATCTCACTCTTGTAAGTGACCGTGAAGGGATTGGCAACCCCTAATCGCGTTGGTTGCGAGTAGTTATCGTTTTGTGCAGGTACAAGGGACTTGTGCGTGGCCTCCTACTGGATTGATACCTTGGTTCTCAAAAACTGAGGGAAATACTTACGCTACTTTGCTGCATCATCCTCTCCTCTTCGGGGAAATCCAACGCAGTGCTCAAGAGGTAGCACTCACCTCATCACATTTATAGCTTCAACTCATCCTGGAGTTACAATTGCTCCATATTACAAACATTATACCTCCTTTATATCCAATAGTACTTCATCCCTTCATATTCTTGGGGTAACCCAAATATCGAGATAAAACTCGTACTTACTTTGTCCGAAGTACACTCCGTGGAATGTCATTATCTTTTCCAGGGGTCAAGTGTCCTCACAGGGTACAACCACCCTTGAAATGCACAAATTCTTCCATAGACCATATTTCTCATATCCTCGAAAATGGTCAAAATCTTTCTTCATAGACTAACAACTCGTAAAATGCAACGTATGAAATCATGACACATGAACTTTATTGATTTCATGAATTTATTACAATCTCTTGCATTTCCATTACATGCCTCAACTAAACACCTCAATATAAAAGAATTGTTCCCACTACTACTACCCTATTTCCTTTTCGACACAACTATTTAGCACAAGTCTCCTTCTCGGTGGGACAATCTACGGCAAAGTGCCCCGCTTCATTACAGCAGAAACATATTACTTCGACAAGTCTCGAGGTTCCCTTGTAATTACATAGCCTCCTTGGGTCCTCGGCTTCCTTTTTGGGCAACCGTGAAGTAGTGCCACTGAATCTTTGCACACAAACATGTGATATGACTCAGGTCCTTTTTGTAGAAATTGGGTTGTTTCGAATCCAATCTATTTCTCTTCTGGACTTTTCCATGCCAATCAGGGCTTCTATTTCCTATGGGTCATACTCTACTTCCACTGTCGAAAATGCTACTAGATTCCCCTTCAGACAATTCTGGGAGATGTGTCCTTCTTCTCCACATGAATAGCATGACTTGGTGCGAGGGTTTAATTGGGCCTTCTTTGGGTGTGTCCTCCACCTCTTCCTTCATCAGGGGTTCTTCTAAAATTTCCATGAGGGCTCCTTTCATTTCTTCTTTCTTCTCCTGGATGGTTCTTTGTACCATGGGTAAATGTGACACTGAGCAGGGTAGTGGGTAGTCCCTTCACACAAGAAACAAGTAATCTACCTACGTACCCCAAACGATCAGATACGGAGCCAAAAACATAATTCCACCGCCGCAACCTTCTGTACCCGTGAGATCCCATCTTGGGCCCTGTTCCGGAGCTCCGCCGGAGGGGGCATCGATCACGGAAGGCTTCTACATCAACACCATGGCCTCTCCGATGAAGTGTGAGTAGTTTACCTCGGACCTTTGGATCCATAGTTATTAGCTAGATGGCTTCTTCTCTCTTTTTGGATCTCAATACAATGTTCTCCCCCTCTCTCGTGGAGATCTATTCGATGTAATCTTCTTTTGCGGTGTGTTTGTTGAGACCGATGAATTGTGGGTTTATGATCAAGTTTATCTATGAACAATATTTGAATCTTCTCTGAATTATTTTATGTATGATTGGTTATCTTTGCAAGTCTCTTCGAATTATCAGTTTGGTTTGGCCTACTAGATTGATCTTTCTTGCAATGGGAGAAGTGCTTAGCTTTTGGTTCAATCTTGCGGCGTCCTTTCCCAGTGACAGTAGGGGCAGCAAGGCATGTATAGTATTGTTGCCATCGAGGATAACAAGATGGGTTTTTTTTATCATATTGCATGAATTTATCCCTCTACATCATGTCATCTTGCTTAAGGCGTTACTCTGTTCTTATGAACTTAATACTCTAGATGCATGCTGGATAGCAGTCGATGTGTGGAGTAATAGTAGTAGATGCAGGCAGGAGCCGGTCTACTTGTCTCGGACGTGATGCCTATATACATGATCATACCTAGACATTTTCATAACTATGCTCAATTATGTCAATTGCTCAACAGTAATTTGTTCACCTACCGTAAAATACTTATGCTCTTGAGAGAAGCCACTAGTGAAACCTATGGCCCCCGGGTCTATCTTCCATCATATTAATCTTCCAACACTTAGCTATTTCTTTTGCCGTTTTTATTTTGTTTACTTTACTTTGCATCTTTATCAAAAAATACCAAAAATATTATCCTATCATATCTATCGGATCTCACTCTAAGTAAGTGACCGTAGGGATTGACAACCCCTTATCGCGTTGGTTGCGAGGATTTATTTGTTTTGTGTAGGTGCGAGGGACTCGCCCGTAGCCTCCTACTGGATTGATACCTTGGATCTCAAAAACTGAGGGAAATACTTACGCTACTTTGCTGCATCACCATTTCCTCTTCAAGGGAAAACCAACGCAGTTCTGAAGAGGTAGCACTATTGGCCGGAGGAAAGGAAATTTTACTCAAATCTGTTGTTCAAGCTATCCCAACTTATGCCATGTCTGTTTTTAAAATTCCTAATTTTTTTGCAAAGGAATCATTGACGCGATGTCGCAATTTTGGTGGGGTGACGAGGGCAATCAGAAAAGAATGCACTGGATGGCGTGGTGGAAGATGTGTGTCCCAAAAAGCCAAGGAGGAATGGGCCTCTGAGATACACACTGTTTTAATCTCGCACTGTTAGCTAAACAAGTGTAGCGTCTACTGTATAATCCTGATTCATTATGTGCCACAATCTTAAGAGCCAATTATTTTCCAGATGGCGATATGATGAACGCACGTTTAAAAAAGGGCTCCTCATTTACTTGGCAAAGCACTATGGTGGGAGTAGACTCGTTAAGAAATGGCTATATAAGGAGAGTTGGAAATGGAGAAAATACTGATATATGAAGACATGCATGGATCCCGAATTATGTGAATAGGAGAATTATTACTCCTAGACAAGGGAATCTTCTAACAAAAGTGGGCGATCTTATTGACCCAGACACGAATATTTGGGATGAAGATTTGGTGAGACAAACACTGTGGCCAATTGATGCTCATCGTGTCCTCGCGATCCCTCTTCCTATGCATAAAAATGCCGGATTTCATTGCTTAGAGCTATAATAAGAATGGCTTATTTACAGTTTGATCAACTTATTTGGAAGAATGGAATAAATAACATGGGAGAAAATTAGAATACACAAATGGTATGGGTAGAAGTAAGTTCAATCCTATTTGGGGTACGATTTGGAAATTAGCTTGTCCTGCGAACGTAAAAATCTTTATATGGCGTACACTTCATGGGACCCTACCATGCCGCATTACCTTAACAAATAGACACATGAAAATTTCTCCCATTTGCCCACCTTATTCGAATGGGTCAGAGGATACAAAACACGTGTTGTTTCTATGCCAGCAGGCAAAAGAAATGTGGGGTAAATTGGGGATGTATTGAGCGGTTAAGAAGGCGTGTGTCGTTGATCGTGCAGGGGAGGCAGTCCTCAAATTATTACTCCTTATGCCAGAGCGAGAACTAGCAATGCTGGGTATCCAAAAACCACGGGAACTGATTGCTATAACATGGTATTCATGGTGGAATAGAAGGAAGTTGGTTCATGAGGGAAAGTCTCAGGAGGCGACCAAACCGCAACAGGGTTCGGGCTATAACAGCAAACTTTGTAAATGCCCGCTCACCTAATACAAATAGGAAAAATGGAGGGTGGAGCAGACCTCCTATGTGTTGTGGAACGTAGTAATTCAAACAATTTCCTACGATCACGCAAGATCTATCTAGGAGATGCATAGAAACGAGAGGGAAGAGTGTGTCCACGTACCCTCGTAGACCGAAAGCGGGATCATTTAGTTAACGCGGTTGATGTAGTTGAACTTCTTCATGATCCAACCGATCCAAGTACCGAACATACAACACTTCCGTGTTCAGCACACATTCAGCTTGATGATGTCCCTCGAGCTCTTGATCCAGTAGAGGGTCGAGGGAGAGTTCCATCAGCACGATGGCGCGGCGACGGTGTTGGTGATGTGATCCGCGCAGGGCTCCGCCTAAGCACTACGACAATATGACCGAGGTGGTAAACTATGGAGGGGGGCACCGCACACGGCTAAGAAACAATTGTGTCTTTGGGGTGCCCCCCGCCCCCGTATATAAAGGAGGAGAGGGAGGAGGCCGACGGCCATGAGGGGGCGCGCCAAGGGGGAGTCCAACTAGGATTCCCAATCCTAGTTGGACTCCCTTTCCTATTCCAAGAGGTGAAAGGAGGGAAGGAGAGGGAGAGGGAGAGGAAAGAGGGGGCCACGCCCCTCCCCCTAATCCAATTCGGACTCCCTTGGGGTGCGCGCGCCACCCTGTGGCCTGCCCTCTTCTACTCCCTTATGGCCCATTAAGGCCCATAACTTCCCCGGGGGGTTCCGGTAACCCCTTGGTTCCCCAAAAAATATCCGAAACATCCCGAAACCTTTCCGGTGTCCGAATACCTTCGTCCAATATATCAATCTTTATCTCTCGACCATTTCGAGACTCCTCATCATGTCCGTGATCTCATCCGGGACTCCAAAAAAACTTCGGTCACCAAAACACATAACTCATAATACAAATCATCATCGAACGTTAAGCGTGCGGACCCTACGGGTTCGAGAACTATGTAGACATGACCGAGATACATCTCCGGTCAATAACCAATAGCGGAACCTGGATGCTCATATTTGCTCCTACATATTCTACGAAGATCTTTATCGGTGAAAACACATAACAACATACGTTATTCCCTTTGTTATCGATATGTTACTTGCCCGAGATTCGATCGTCGGTATCATCATACCTAGTTCAATCTTGTTACCGGCAAGTCTCTTTACTCGTTCCGTAATGCATCATCCCGCAACTAACTCATTAGTCACATTGCTTGCAAGGCTTATAGTGATGTGCATTACCGAGAGGGCCCAGAGATACCTCTTCGATGCTCGGAGTGACAAATCCTAATCTCGATCTATGCCAACTCAACAAACACCATCGGAGACACCAGAGAGCATCTTTATGATCACCCGATTCGTTGTGATGTTTGATAGCACACAAGGTGTTCCTCCGTATTCGGGAGTTGCATAATCTCATAGTCAGAGGAATATGTATAAGTCATGAAGAAAGCAATAGAAATAAAACTAAACGATCATTATGCTAAGCTAACGGATGGGTCTTGTCCATCTCACATCATTCTCTAATGATGTGACCCCATTCATCAAATGACAACACATGTTTATGGTTAGGAAACTTAACCATCTTTGATTAATGAGCTAGTCAAGTAGAGGCATACTAGGGACACTCTGTTTGTCTATGTATTCACACATGTACTAAGTCTCCGGTTAATACAATTCTAGCATGAACAATAAACATTTATCATGATATAAGGAAATATAAATAACAACTTTATTATTGCCTCTAGGGCATATTTCCTTTAGTCTCCCACTTGCACTAGAGTCAATAATCTAGTGCACATCGCCATGTGATTAACACCCAAAGAGTACTAAGCTGTGATCATGTTTTGCTTGTGCGAGAAGTTTAGTCAACGGGTCTGCCACATTCAGATCCGTATGTATTTTGCAAATTTCTATGTCTACAATGCTTTGCATGGAGCTACTCTAGCTAATTGCTCGCACTTTCAATATGTATCCAGATTGAGGCTCAGAGTCATCCAGATCGGTGTTAAAGCTCGCATCGACGTAACTCTTTACGATGAACTCTTTATCACCTCCATAACTGAGAAATATTTCCTTAGTACTCTAAGGATAATTTTGACCGTTGTCCAGTGATCTACTCTTGGATCACTATTGTACCCCTTTGCCAAACTCATGGCAAGGTACACAATAGATCCGGTATACAACATGGCATACTTTATAGAACCTATGGCTGAGGCATAGGGAATGACTTTCATTCTCTCTCTATCTTCTGTCGTGGTTGGGTTTTGAGTCTTACTCAACTTCATACCTTACAACTCAGGCAAGAACTCCTTCTTTGACTGATCCATTTTGAACTCCTTCAAAATCTTATCAAGGTATGTACTCATCAAAAGTCTTATCAAGTGTCTTGATCTATCTTTATAGATCTTGATGCCTCATATGTAAGTAGCTTCACAGAGGTCTTTCATTGAAAAATTCTTATTCAAGTATCCTTTTATGCTATCGAGAAATTTTGTATCATTTCCAATCAACAATATGTCATCCACATATAATATTAGAAATGCTACAGAGCTCCCACTCACTTTCTTGTAAATACAAGCTTCTCCAAAAGTCTGTATAAAACCATATGCTTTGATCACACTATCAAAGCGTATATTCAAACTCCGAGAGGCTTGCACCAGTCCATAAATGGATCGCTGGAGCTTGCACACTTTGTTAGCACCTTTAGGATCAACAAAACCTTGTGGTTGCATCAGATACAACTCTTCTTTAAGATATCCATTAAGGCACACAGTTTTGACATCCATATGCCAAATTTCATAATCATAAAATGCGGCATTTGCTAATATGATTCAGACAGACTTAAGCATCGCTACGGGTGAGAAGGTCTCATCGTAGTCAACTCCTTGAACTTGTCGAAAACCTTTCGCAACAAGTCAAGCTTTGTAGACAGTAACATTACCGCCAGCGCCAGTCTTCTTCTTGAAGATCCATTTATTCTCAATGGCTTGTCGATCATCGGGCAAGTCAACCAAAGTCCATACTTTGTTCTCATACATGGATCCCATCTCAGATTTCATGGCCTCAAGCCATTTCGTGGAATCTGGGCTCATCATCGCTTCCTCATAGTTCGTAGGTTCGTCATGGTCAAGTAACATGACCTCCAGAACAGGATTACCGTACCACTCTGGTGTGGACCGCACTCTAGTTGACCTACGAGGTTCGGTAGTAACTTGATCTGAAGTTTCATGATCATCATCATTAGCTTCCTCACTAATTGGTGGAAGCATCACTGGAACTGATCTATGTGATGGACTACTTTCCAATTCAAGAGAAGGTACAACTACCTCATCAAGTTCTACTTTCCTCCCACTCACTTCTTTCGGGAGAAACTCCTTCTCTAGAAAGGATCCATTCTTAGCAACAAAGATCTTGCCTTCAGATCTGTGATAGAAGGTGTGCCCAACAGTTTCTTTTGGGTATCCTTTGAAGACACACTTCTCCGATTTGGGTTCGAGCTTATCAGGCTGAAGCTTTTTCACATAAGCATCGCAACCCCAAACTTTAAAAAACAACACCTTAGGTTTCTTGCCAAACCATGGTTCATATGGTGTCGTCTCAACAGATTTAAATGGTGCCCTATTTGCAGCTGTCTCTAATGCATAACCCCAAAACGATAGTGGTAAATCCATAAGAGACATCATAGATCATACCATATCTAATAAAGTACGGTTACAACGCTCGGACACACCATTACGCTGTGCTGTTCCAGGTGGCGTAAGTTGTGAAACTATTCCACATTGTTCTAAATGAAGGCCAAACTCATAAATCAAATATTCGCCTCTACTATCATATCGTAGAAACTTTATTTTCTTCTTACAATGATTCTCCACTTCACTATGAAATTCTTTGAACTTTTCAAACGTTTCAGACATGTGTTTCATTAAGTAGATATACTCATATCTGCTCAAATCATCTGCGAAGGTCAGAAAATATTGATACCAGCCGCGAGCCTCAACACTCATTGGACCGCATACATCGGTATGTATTATTTCCAATAAGTCATTGGCTCGCTCCATTGTTCCGGAGAACGGAGTCTTAGTCATCTTGCCCATAAGGCATGGTTCGCAAGCATCAAGTGATTCATAACCAAGTAATTCCAAAAGTCCATCAGCATGGAGTTTCTTCATGCGCTTTACACCAATATGACCTAAACGGCAGTGCCACAAACATGTTGCACTATCATTATCAACTTTGCATCTTTTGGCATCAATATTATCAATATGTGTATCACTGTGATCGAGATTCAGTAAACCATTTACATTAGATGTAAGACCATAGAAGGTTTTATTCATGTAAACAAAACAACAATTATTCTCTGACTTAAATGAATAACCGTGTCGTAATAAACATGATCCAATCATATTCATGCTCAACGCAAACACCAAATAACATTTATTTAGGTCCAATACTAATCCCAAAGGTAGAGGGAGTATGCGACGGTGATCTTATCAACCTTGGAATCACTTCCAACACACATCATCACCTCGCCCTTAACTAGTCTCTGTTCATTTTGCTACTCCTGTTTTGAGTTACTAATCATAGCAACTGAACTGGTATCAAATACCCTGGGGTTACTATGAACATTAGTAAAGTACACATCAATAATATGTATATAAAATATACCTTTGTCACTTTGCCATCCTTCTTATCCGCCAAGTATTTGGGGTAGTTCCGCTTCCAGTGACCATTCCCTTTGCAGTAGAAGCACTCAGTTTCAGGCTTAGGTCTAGCTTTGGGTTTCTGCACAGGAGTGGCAACTTGCTTGCCATTCTTTCTTGAAGTTCCCTTTCTTTTCCTTTGCCCCTTTTCTTGAAAATAGTGGTCTTGTTAACCATCAACACTTAATGCTCTTTCTTGATTTCTACCTTCGCTGATTTTAGCATCGTGAAGAGCTCGGGAATCGTTTTCGTCATCCCTTGCATATTATAGTTCATCACGAAGTTCCGGTAACTTGGTGATAGTGACTAGAGAACTCTGTCAATCACTATCTTATCTGGAAGATTGACTCCCACTTGATTCAAGCGATTGTAGTACTCAGACATTCTGAGCACATGATCACTAGTTGAGTTATTCTCCTCCATCTTGTAGGCAAAGTACTTGTCAGAGGTCTCATACCTCTCGACACGGGCATGAGTCTGAAATACCAATTTCAACTCTTGGAACATATCATATGCTCTGTGGCGTTCAAAACATTTTTGAAGTCCCGGTTCTAAGTCGTAAAGCATGGCACACTAAACTATCAAGTAGTCATCATACCGAGCTTGCCAAACATTCCTAACGTCTGCATCTGCTCCTGCAATAGGTACGTCACCTAACGGTGCATCAAGGACATAATTCTTCTGTGCAGCAATGAGGATAATCCTCAGATCACGGACCCATTCCACATCATTGCTACTATCATCTTTCAACTTATTTTTCTCTAGGAACATATCAAAAATAAATGGGGAGCTACATCGCAAGCTATTGATCTACAACATAGATATGCAAATACTATCAGGACTAAGTTCATGATAAATAAAATTTCAATTAATCATATTACTAAAGAACTCCCACTTAGATAGACATCCCTCTAGTCATCAAAATGATAACGTGATCCATATCAACTAAACCATGTCCGATCATCACGTGAGATGGAGTAGTTTTCAATGGTGAACATCTCTATGTTGATCATATCTACTATATGATTCACGTTCGACCTTTCGATCTCAGTGTTTCGAGGCCATATCTGCATATGCTAGGATCGTCAAGTTTAACCCGAGTATTCTTCACGTGCAAAACTGGCTTGCACCCGTTGTATGTGAGCGTGAGAGCTTATCACACCCGATCATCACGTGGTGTCTCGACGCAATGACTGTAGCAACGGTGCATACTCAGGGAGAACATTTATACCTTGAAATTTAGTGAGGGATCATCTTATAATGCTACCGTTGTACTAAGCAAAATAAGATGCATAAAGGATAAACATCACATGCAATCAAAGTATGTGACATGATATGACCATCACCATCTTGTGCCTTTGATCTCAATCTCCAAAGCACCGTCATGATCTCCATCATCACCGGCTTGACACCTTGATCTCCATCGTAGCATCGTTGTCGTCTCGCCAACTATAGCTTCTACGACTATCGCTACACTTAGTGATAAAGTAAAGCAATTACATGGCGATTGCATTTCATACAATAAAGCGACAACCATAAGGCTCCTGCCAGTTGCCGATAACTTATACAAAACATGATCATCTCATACAACACTTTATATCTCATCACGTCTTGACCATATCACATCACAACATGCCTTGCAAAAACAAGTTAGACGTCCTCTACTTTGTTGTTGCAAGTTTTACATGGCTGCTACGGGCTTCTAGCAAGAACCGTTCTTACCTACACATCAAAACCACAACGATTTTTCATCAAGTGTGTTGTTTTAACCTTCAACAAGGACCGACCGTAGTCAAACTCGATTCAACTAAAGTTGGAGAAATAGACATCCGCTAGCCACCTGTGTGTGAAGCACATCGGTAGAACCAGTCTCATGAATGCGGTCATGTAATGTCGGTCCGGGCCGCTTCATCCAACAATACCGCCGAATCAAAGTAAGACGTTCATAGTAAGCAGTATGACTATTATCGCCCACAACTCATTGTGTTCTACTCGTGCATATCATCTACGCATAGACCTGGCTCAGATGCCACTGTTGTGGAACGTGGTAATTCAAAAAAATTCCTACGATCATGCAAGATCTATCTAGGAGATGCATAGCAACAAGAGGGAAGAGTGTGTCCACGTACCCTCGTAGACCGAAAGCGGAAGCGTTTAGTTAACGCGGTTGATGTAGTCGAACTTCTTCACGATCCAACCGATCCAAGTACCGAACGTACGGCACATCCGTGTTCAGCACACGTTCAGCTCTATGACGTCCGTCGAGCTCTTGATCTAGTAGAGGGTCGAGGGAGAGTTTCGTCAGCATGACGGCGTGGCGATGGTGTTGGTGATGTGATCCGCGCAGGGCTTCGCCTAAGCACTACGACAATATGACCGAGGTGGTAAACTGTGGAGGGAGGCACCGCACACGACTAAGAAACAACTGTTGTGTCTTTGGGGTGCCCCCCGCCCCCGTATATAAAGGAGGAGAGGGAGGAGGCCGGCGGCCATGAGGGGGCGCGCCAAGGGGGAGTCCAACTAGGATTGGGAATCCTAGTTGGACTCCCTTTCCTATTCCAAGAGGGGAAAGGAGGGAGGAGAGGGAGAGGGAGAGGAAAAAGGGGGCCGCGCCCCCTCCCCCTAGTCCAATTAGGACTCCCTTGGGGGCGCGCGCCACCCTGTGGCCTGCCCTCTCCTACTCCTTTATGGCCCATTAAGGCCCATAACTTCCCCGGGGGGGGGGGGTCCGGTAACCCCTCGCTTCCCCAATAACTATCCAAAACGTCCCGAAACCTTTCCGGTGTCCGAATACCTTCGTCCAATATATCAATCTTTACCTCTCAACCATTTCGAGACTCCTCGCCATGTCCGTGATCTCATCCGGGACTCCGAACAAACTTCGGTCACCAAAACACATAACTCATAATACAAATCATCGTCGAACGTTAAGCGTGCGGACCCTACTGGTTCGAGAACTATGTAGACATGACCGAGATACATCTCCGGTCAATAACCAATAGCGGAACCTGGATGCTCATGTTTTCTCCTACATATTCTACGAAGATCTTTATCGGTCAAACCGCATAACAACATACCTTATTCCCTTTGTCATCGGTATGTTACTCGCCCGAGATCCGATCATCGGTATCATCATACCTAGTTCAATCTTGTTACCGGCAAGTCTCTTTACTCATTCCGTAATGCATCATCCCGCAACTAACTCATTAGTCACATTGCTTGCAAGGCTTATAGTGATGTGCATTACCGAGAGGGCCCAGAGATACCTCTCCGATACTCAGAGTGACAAATCCTAATCTCGATCTATGCCAACTCAACAAACACCATCGGAGACACCTGTAGAGCATCTTTATAATCACCCATTTACGTTGTGACGTTTGATAGCACACAAGGTGTTCCTCCGGTATTCGGGAGTTGCATAATCTCATAATCAGAGGAATATGTATAAGTCATGAAGAAAGCAATAGCAATAAAACTAAACAATCATTATGCTAAGCTAATGGATGGGTCTTGTCCATCACATCATTCTCTAATGATGTGATCCCGTTCATCAAATGACAACACATGTCCATGGTTAGGAAACTTAACAATCTTTGATTAACGAGCTAGTCAAATAGAGGCATACTAGGGACACTCTGTTTGTCTATGTATTCACACATGTACTAAGTTTCCGGTTAATATAATTCTAGCATGAATAATAAACATTTATCATGATATAAGGAAGTATAAATAACAACTTTATTATTGCCTCTAGGGCATATTTCCTTCACTATGGGGTTTACAAAGCTGAATGTGGATGCTTATTTTGATCATGATATCTTAAGGGGCACAACTGGTGCAGTTCTCAGGGATGATAAAGAAAATTTTATTGTTGGCGAAAATTGGAAGATTGAGTGATGTGCTGATGTTTTGACAGCGGAAGCACTAGCAGTTAGGTATGGTTTGCTGTTGGTACAAAAGGCGGGCTGCAATCGTCTCGTTATTAATTCTTACAATATGAAGGTCATTGACACAATGAAGAACGGAGGGCAATCATCAGGAGCAGCAGCGGCAGTTTTTGATGATTGTTATTTTATGGCTTGTTATTTTCCTCTTAGTAGTTTTGAATTTTGTAACAAAAAAGCGAATAAAGTAACACATGAGCTTGTTAGACTAGTAAAATATTCCATGGCAAGGGATTGGATCGAGGAGCCTCTGGAAAATATTGTATCCCTTCTTACAGACGATGTAACAATTATTTTTAAATAATAAAGTTGATGTTTTTCAAAAAAAAGTTGCTATCCTCATGTAACTAAAGTTGTCCAAAAAAATATTAGGACGGAATTGCTTTCTGCCATACGTATGATACTTATCAGGGTCTTTTTTAAAGGCACACGGAGGGAGTACCTTTTTTTTAAGAAAAAACGGAGGGACTACATAAATTAGAAACAACTAGACCTCCATCTGGGCTTCGTCCTAGAAAAGGCCTCCAACTGGGCTACCTTCCCAGCCGAGCCGAAACCCTAGGCAAGCACGCAGCCGCCGCGTATCCCCGACCCCCATAGCCGCGGCTCTACGTTTCAGCCGAAATCCAGCAATCCCCGTCCCAGAACACCACAACCCGCGGCGACTGCTGGATCGAAGAGGCGGAGAAGATGACGCAGAAGCAGACCATGTTCAAGGGGCAGACCAAGAAGAAGTCCATCCCTCCCAGCCGCCATGGCAAGGCGCCCCACATCCGCAAAGGTTTGTGCCCCTGCCGACTGCTTTTGCTTTTCTGCGTCGTTGATGGTGCCGTATGCTTGCTCGCTTGTTTGTTTGATTGGCTGGTTGATGGATTCCTGTAGGGAAGAGGGCCGTGAAGCCGACCAAGTGCACCAAGGACATGGACGCCGACAAGGTATGTTACAGCTTGTAAATTTATCGCCCTATCGGTCAGGAGTCAGGATGCGCCGTCTTCCGTTAGGAAAATCAACATTGGTTGGTGTAATTAGGTTGCAGCAGAGGCGATTGTGCAGAGAGGCCGCCACGAATGCCAATCTGAACTGACTTTTTCTGAATTTGTTTGCCAACACCTGTAATATACTACGTATCTTACATCTTACTAGCTGTTGTGTTTTAGTTGATGGTTCAGGATGCGAGTCGGCACCTCCTGAACCCAGGGGCATATGCACCCACTTTTTGAAAAATGCATTTTAAGCACGTTTTAAAATGTTGAAAATTTTAAAAGAAAAGTCCACGCATACATGTTCACAAATGTGTGTGCGCGGCACAAAGTTTTGTGAAAAAATGTTTTTTCGTTTTGTCTCCGTAAAAAGGACAAATTTCAATGCTTCTAAATAGCGTTTTACAACACAATTTTTTGTCTTTTTTGCACAGGCCACAAAAGAAAGTTATTTTTCCATGAAACTTTATGCACGCACATAAAACATGAAGACATACCCGTGTAACCTGTTTCAGATTTGTTTAGCATTTAGAAACGTATTTTTCAAAGTGGGTTCATATGTACCCGGGTTCATCGATGCACTTTCCTTCAGGATGCCTCCAAATTAATGTATTACCTATCTCCTGTAACACCTGATGTGGAATTTGAGAACTGTGTTGCTTGTCGCCATTCTACATATCTGCCTAGCTCTGGTTTAATCCATAAATTCATACTACTTGCCATTTTAGCTTCATTGGGTTTCCCAATTTCCATTTATCACAACAAGACTGGTATTTCATTGACCATGTAAAGTTTGTAGTGTCATACTGTTACGAATCTTGATCCACGATGAGATAAGTTGGGTAGGGTAAAGGTCTGTAGACCGCGATATTGCACTCGCCCCCAACAATCCAGCGACAGGGCTTGTCCCTGGCCAGTGTCTGAGGCTCAGAGAACTTTTGTTTATTTGTTTATTTCTTTGCTTGTTTAAACTTGTTACTACTCCCTCCGTCCCATAATGTAAGACGTTTTTTGACACTAGTGTAGTGTCAAGAAACGTCTTACATTATGGGACAGAGGGAGTACATGATAGTCCTTTATATAGGACGAAACTTGATTCAAAAGTACGATCCAGATTCATACTCGCAATAATCCAGCATGAAAACTGGATGATAATTGACCTGTGTGTGTAGATTGTAGAAGACAATATTTTGAACTACCGATACTTAGGTTGAAATTTATTTAGCATGATTCTGTATGCTTTCTTTGTGTTGTGAGCTCCAAAAAATCAGTGTAATATCAGTAACCCCTTTCATGTATAGAGTTTACCCATTCTACAGTGATCATCATTGTTGTATCTATTGTCGAAGACACCCATATACCGAAAAAGGCTTTCGCCCCGCTTTATAAATAAAGCAACCACCAAGCACAGAGTAACAAGGTAACAACGGAACACGGAACACACCCACACAACGCCACCACAGGCAGGGTCCAACACACACACACACAAACACACACAGACCCAAGTTCCGCTGTGGGCACAGCACAACAAGCCCAACACAGACGCACTAAGAAACGCCCCAAGACGGCGGCGGCGGAGGCATGAATCATTGTTTATATCAAGACGGTGGCGAAGACACCCATATACACGCAGACATAAATCTTAGGATCCGTTTATACATTTCGCGATTGTTGTTTTGGTGGGGGTTTTCATTGTAGCCATAAAGGTAGTTTGTCTCTTTATTTCTGTACAGTCTATCTGTGTTCTTTATCACAGAGTGTGCACACCATGGTAACATCATTTTTTCTCTCCTTTCCTTTGTAAGCCGCACTACAATACTTCCCATCCAATAAGGCCAATAGCGCAATCCTTTGACATTTGAGTTTAACAGTATGCTGTGAATCAACTAGTGGGCAATAACATACTATGAACCAACTAGTTTGCAATCAAGAAAAACAGATCAGGCCTTTGAATTTATCGTAACTTCTGATTTAAAACATTGTATTTGTTTAATGATCTTGTAATGTGGTTCATATATCGATTTTGTTTTTGCTAACAGTCAATACAATTTATGATTTTTCAGGACCTCACAAAGTTCATCAACCACGCGAACGAAATAAAAGCTGCAAATAAGGCTAGCAAAGAAGGTGGCGACCTCAGCATAGTTAAGTCCGACGTGGATACTTCCAACTCAAAGCAGTAGGCTGGAGGCTTATGTTGCTTACTGCGATGCACAATACAAGACCAGTGTGTGAAATGATCATGTTTTCATGAAGAGAGTATGTTTAGTTCACTCTACATGTTGTAATCTGTAACCAGTTTTGTGAAATCCAAGTTTTGTCCTGTGAATCTCTTTTCGGGATTTTAAAAGGCTAGATTATCTGTAGCCTCCCAAAAGCCTTCTCCGATGTCACTTTTGCGAGTTACCACAACTCTCTAGCCCGTCTCTCAAAACTGTATAACTTCCAAATCTTTGCATGGGATCTTGGTGGGAGTAAACTTCCTTTCATAAACTGCCGCCAAAGACCAAAGACATCTGCATCCCTGCTCGCTCACTGCCTCGGCTCCTTCCGTCAAGAGATTGTGGTCGTATCGGTACTCTCCCTGCAGCCAATGCGCCTGTGTTGTCCGGTCATTGCCTTTTCTGCACCGTGAGCTCTCCGCCTACAGAGTCTCGGCCTTTTCTGCACTGTATTCTATCTGCCTACATCCAGTAAGCTTTCCGCCACCTTCCTCCTGCAATGGCGCCCTCAGACAGCGATGCACGTAAGGTGTCCGGCGCAATGTCTGGGAGAGAGCAGCCACAATTTGACTATGAAGATATGGACATGAGGCTAAATTTTGTGTTTTGACCCTTTTGGGATACAAATTCAGGATCTGACTCCGGTTTGCAAAATATTCAGGATTTGACCCTTTCGCTACCGCCAGGGGCTTTGGTCCGGACTTAGCAAATCCTTCTTCTTCGGATTCCTCTTCGGCAGCTGAGGTGGTTGAGATGATTGAGTTGGTGGAGGTCCATAATCTTCATTGTACTCTTCCTCCCCGTTGCTCTCATCCTCCTCATCCTCCCCTTCTTCATGTGTGGCCTCCTCCTCCTCCTCCTCCTCAACCAACCTAGACGACGAGGGAACATAGCTCGATGAGCCGATGTGACCCTGTATGGCTATAGGCCGATAAGCTTCAACCGACCCAGCTCCAGCACACCCAAGCAGCCCTACTAGCTTGCGGCAACGCTTCACGAACTTCTGCACTCACAATGAAACAAGGGCATAATAAGTATCAGGTTTACGATTGCAAGTGAACAAGATGCATCTGTTCCGAGAAGGCTGAAAGTGTACCTTCATCGTCCCCCTCATTTTGCTCTCAGATTGTACGCTCCCGGGGGCATCACCTAGTGCATCTGAGGCCCTGGCGGTAGGGTGTGGCTGGGTTTTGCCTCGCAAACCTTCTGTAACGAAATATGAAAGGGCGCTCGCGGCAGGTTCACCCTACCGCCAGGGGGGCTGGCGGTAGGCTGTTTAACCCTACCGCCAGGGTCCGTGGCGGTAGGGTCCTGTGTTTTGTTGTTTCAAGTTCAATTGTTTGCTTCTTTTCAAAATCAATATAACAACAATATCACAGATCTTAAATAATTAAACTTGGGCATCACATACACATTAACAAAACTTGAAGATAATATAGTTCCACAAATAGCAAACGGAGTTCCACAAATAGTTCCACAAATAGCAAATGGAGTTCAACTAATTAGAAAACGGAGTTCCACATAGCCACACAAGTAGCAAACACACCGTTCCACAAATAAGTTACAAACGGAGTTCCAACACACAAGTAGCAAACACACCGTTCCACAAACGGAGTTCCAACTACAAGAGCCAACTATCGAAGAGCAGAATCAGTTGCTCCTTCCCCTCTTGGAGGTACGGTCCTCGTTACTCTTTGAACGAGTCTCTTGATCTTCTTCTTGGGCCGTCGAGTAACCTCTGGAAAGGGTCCGGACTCGAGAAATTCTTCTTCTTCGGATTCCTCTTGGCAGCTGAGGTGGTTGAGATGATTGAGTTGGTGGAGGTCCATAATCTTCATTGTACTCTTCCTCCCCGTTGCTCTCATCCTCCTCATCCTCCCCTTCTTCATGTGTGGCCTCCTCCTCCTCCTCATCCTCTTCCTCCTCCTCCTCCTCAACCAACCTAGACGACGAGGGAACATAGCTCGATGAGCCGATGTGACCCTGTATGGCTATAGGCCGATAAGCTTCAACCGACCCAGCTCCAGCACACCCAAGCAGCCCTACTAGCTTGCGACAATGCTTCACGAACTTCTGCACTCACAATGAAACAAGGGCATAATAAGTATCAGGTTTACGATTGCAAGTGAACAAGATGCATCTGTTCCGAGAAGGCCGAAAGTGTACCTTCATCGTCCCCCTCATTTTGCTCTCAGATTGTACGCTCCCGGGGGCATCACCTAGTGCATCTAAGGCTCCAAAGATGCATCTGTTCAGATCACCAGACTGCAACGGCATAAGTCAGTCACGATGACGAATACAATAATTTAAATACAACCGTCGGTTCAAACTTACCACTCTGTTGATGAGGGGTGTAAACTCCCTAAATCTACTGTGCATGTCTCTAATGCCGGTCGGTAGGCCTCTTCCTCAGGGTCATCCCTATCCAGCTCTGCATGTCTTCCTTCGTCCACCTAGGCCTGAGACGAAGACGGTGCTTCTGGCCATCATCGTAGCACCTCATGTGTCGGTCCAGGTAAGCATCCCAGTCAGTCACTTTCCTCTCCACGTCTTTCCGGTACCTCAGTCGGTTCCACTCTGTCACATGAGTTTTATTCTCCTCTCCCCAGTCTGTGATCGACTGATTCTTCTGCCGGCTCATCCTGCAAAGCATAGGCCACAAGAAACATCACTTTCCTCTCCACGTCTTTCCGGTACCTCAGTCGGTTCCACTCTGTCACATGAGTTTTATTCTCCTCTCCCCAGTCTGTGATCGACTGATTCTTCTGCCGGCTCATCCTGCAAAGCATAGGCCACAAGAAACATCATAATAAAGTCGCCACACAATGAAATCATGGGTACGGAGAACAAAGCGCTCACAGGTGGAGCGCGTGGCCGCCGGTATCGGTGGGCGGGCCCGGTGGGGTATGCTGATATACCCCAAACTGCATGGCCATGCGGTGTGGCAAGTGCCACTCGATGGCGTACACACAGATCATGGGCACGATGCACCGCCAGAGACCACGGTCCTCATCGCACATCACGTTCAGATCAAAGTCCCACTCTCGGTCATGATACTGCCACCAGTTTACCTATTACATATACGTTGGTGAGTTCCCACTCTCGGTCAAAAGTGGAATCAAAGAGAAAGGTGTTGAGCGAGTTCATATACCTGCTTATGCGTCAAAGCGTCCAACTCGTTAGTGTAGATCTTGTACGAAGTCTTGTTTAGGCTTGTGTAGAGTTTGACAACGTCCCACTCGTAAGCTACGGTGGGGTGTCGAGTCTCATCGCCGTCTTCGCTATAGGCACCCCATGGGCGTCTTGTCATCTTCTCAGGACGCCCCACCGGCAGCCGCTCCCACATCCAAATGGAGAAGGCCCAGACAAAGCCACCCATATTGGACTTGTCTCCCATCCTCTGCGTTAAGGTCGTCAAGCTGCAAAACATCAAATGAGGATCAGATATAACAAAATGTCATGGACATACTTTCGTAGGTAGGCAATTAGATACTCTCTTACCGAACGGTATAGGTAGGCGAGAGATGCGGTCCCCCAACTGTACCCTGCATCCCAATCCGCTAGGAAGAACAAATACGACCAATTGGCAGAGTTCCCGGAGCTGTCTGGAAACACGACCTCCGTGAGAAGATACCACAGGTAGGCCCTCACGTACCACTCCACAGTCATCTCATTGGCATCTTGGGGGCATGTCTTCCGGTGCTCCGAAAGCCACGACAACGACACACCGGATGTACGGTTACCCTTAGCACCGGGGCAGTTACCGATGAGGGTGGTAACCCTCTCCTGCCAGTTGGTCCTCTCCACTCGCCCGGTGAGTGCATGACCCTCGATTGGCATGGCAGTAATCATCGACCAATCCTTGAGGGTCACCGTCATCTCCCTGCATGGGAGATGGAAAGAATGGGTCTCTGGTCGCCACCGGTCAATCAAAGCTGTCAGAGCTGCGTGGACAAGCGTCGGCGGCTGACGCTTGAACTGCAACACGAAACCCAACAAATGGGCTTTCTTGAAGAACGGTAGCGTAAGCGCCGTCAGAGTCCATATGCCCATGAACCCCGTGCCCCCTCATGCGCAGTGGCTGGAGCATCTGTCAAAAAGTGAACACCAAAAGTTAGGAAATTATTTTCATCAATCCGAAAAATTTTATCAATATTTCATTCATATTACTTACCTCTCCGTTGTCTATGAAACGGGCACGATGACCCTTGTCGAATGCGTAGTCAAGCATGGAGTACCGTGGGCCGATATTGTCCGCAAGAGGTGCCCGCCTTAATAAAATTTCATAAACAAAAGCATCATAAGCATAAGCATACATAAAAAAATGAAATCAAATCATATCAGAAACATATCAACATGCATCATATCAAAATAAAATCTTAAGCATATTCCTCCAACAACATCTAGTACACATGATGGATCAAATCATATCAACATGCATCATATCAAAAAAGAATCCTCCAACATGCATCATATCATCATATTTTTAAACAAAATTTTCAAAACAACATCTTCATATCATCATATCAACATGCATCATAAAACTACAATCAAGTCCTCCCACATGCATTACATCATAATTTTTTTAACAAAAAAATTATGAACTAGGGTTCATCTTCACACTAACATATGAACTATTGATTAGAGTTCATATTCAATACCACTAGTTACTAAAGAACTAAGAACTAGAACTACAATCAAGCTAAAACAATCTTAGGTGAAAAAAATCCAATCTAAGTTCAAAAATACGAGGGATTTCAAGCAAATAATGCGTCGAATCGGAAGCAAGTTTGCAAAAACTAATTGGAGGGATTGGAGGAGCTTACGTTTCTCTCTTCGGGGGCATCTCGATTCGCAAAAATGATGAAGATCCAAGGGAGAGAGTGGAGAAGATGAGAGAGGGAGAGAGGGGCGAGTTGGAGAAGAAAATGAGGAACTGCCGAACGGTCGGGAGGGGTGGGGAGATTGTTGGGGAACATAGTAATTTCAAAAATTTCCTACGCACACGCAGGATCATGGTGATGCATAGCAATGAGAGGGGAGAGTGTTGTCCATGTATCCTCGTAGACCGAAAGCGGAAGCGTTAGAACAACGCGGTTGATGTAGTCGTACGTCTTCACGATCCGACCGATCCAAGTACCGAACGCACGGCACCTCCGAGTTCAGCACACGTTCAGCTTGATGACGTCCCGCGAACTCCGATCCAGCAGAGCTTCACGGGAGAGTTCCACAAGACGCATTTACGTGATGATGGTGATGATATTGCTACCGACGCAGGGCTTCGCCTAAGCACCGCTACGATATGACTGAGATGGAATATGGTGGAGGGGGGCACCACACACGGCTGGAATAGATCAACAGATCAACTTGTGTGTCTAGAGGTGCCCCCTGCCCCCGTATATAAAGGATTGAGGAGGGGAGGCCGGCCAGCCCCTAGAGCGCGCCAGAAGTGTGGAGTCCTACTAGGACTCCCTAGTCTTAGTAGGATTCCTCCTCCCACATGGAATAGGAAAAAGGGAAGGGAAAAGGAGAAGGAAGGAAGGGGGCGCCCCCCCCCCCTCCCTAGTCCAATTCGGACCAGACCATGGGGAGGGGTGCGGCCACCTTTTGAGGCCTTTCTCTCCTTTCCTGTATGGCCCATTAGGGCCCAATACGAATTCCCGTAACTCTCCGGTACTCCGAAAAATACCCGAATGACTCGGAACCTTTCCGATGTCCGAATATAGTCGTCCAATATATCGATCTTTACGTCTCGACCATTTAGAGACTCCTCGTCATGTCCCCGATCTCATCCAGGACTCCGAACTACCTTCGGTACATCAAATCACATAACTCATAATACAAATCATCACCGAACGTTAAGCATGCGGACCCTACGGGTTCGAGAACTAGGTAGACATGACCAAGACACATCTCCGGTCAATAACCAATAGCGGAACCTGGATGCTCATATTGGCTCCTACATATTCTACGAAGATCTTTATCGGTCAAACCGCATAACAACATACGTTGTTCCCTTTGTCATCGGTATGTTACTTGCCCGAGATTCGATCATCGGTATCTCAATACCGAGTTCAATCTCGTTACCGGCAAGTCTCTTTACTCGTTTGGTAATACATCATCCCGTAACTAACTCATTAGTTACAATGCTTGCAAGGCTTATTGTGATGTGCATTACCGAGTGGGCCCAGAGATACCTCTCCGACAATCGGAGTGACAAATCCTAATCTCGAAATGCGCCAACCCAACAAGTACCTTCGGAGACACCTGTAGAGCACCTTTATAATCACCCAGTTACGTTGTGACGTTTGGTAGCACACAAAGTGTTCCTCCGGTAAACGGGAGTTGCATAATCTCATAGTCATAGGAACATGTATAAGTCATGAAGAAAGCAATAGCAACATACTAAATGATCAAGTGCTAAGCTAACGGAATGGGTCAAGTCAATCGCATCATTCTCCTAATGATGTGATCCCGTTAATAAAATGACAACTCATGTCTATGGTTAGGAAACATAACCATCTTTGATCAACGAGCTAGTCAAGTAGAGGCATACTAGTGACACTCTGTTTGTCTATGTATTCACACATGTACCATGTTTCCGGTTAATACAATTCTAGAATGAATAATAAACATTTATCATGATATAAGAAAATAAATAATAACTTTATTATTGCCTCTAGGGCATATTTCCTTCAGTCTCCCACTTGCACTAGAGTCAATAATCTAGTTCACATCGCCATGTGATTTAACACCAATAGTTCATATCACCATGTGATTAACACCCATAGTTCACATCACCATGTGACCAACACTAAAAGGGTTTACTAGAGTCAGTAATCTAGTTCACATCACTATGTGATTAACACCCAAAGATTACTAAGGTGTGATCATATTTTGCTTGTGAGAGAAGTTTAGTCAACGAGTCTGCCAAAATTTAGATCCGTATGTATTTTGCAAATTTCTATGTCTATAATGCTCTGCAACAGAGCTACTTTAGCTAATTGCTCCCACTTTCAATATGTATCCAGATTGAGACTTAGAGTCATCTGGATCAGTGTCAAAGCTTGCATCGATGTAACTCTTTTACGACGAACCTTATGTCACCTCCATAATCGAGAAACATATCCTTATTCCACTAAGGATAATTTTGACCGCTGTCCAGTGATCTAATCCTAGATCACTATTGTACTCCCTTGCCAAACTTCGATTGTAGGGTATACAATAGATCTGGTACACAGCATGGCATACTTTATAGAACCTATGGCTGAGGCATAGGGAATGACTTTCATTCTCTTTCTATCTTCTGCCGTGGTCGGGCTTTGAGTCTTACTCAACTTCACACCTTGCAACACAGGCAAGAACTCTTTCTTTGACTGTTCCATTTTGAACTAATTCAAAATCTTGTCAAGGTACATACTCATTGAAAATCTTATCAAGCGTCTTGATCTATCTCTATAGATCTTGATGCTCAATATGTAAGCAGTTTCACCGAGGTCTTTTTTTGAAGAACTCCTTTCAAATAATCCTTTATGCTTTCTAGAAAATTCTACATCATTTCTGATCAACAATATGTCATTTACATATACTTATCAGAAAGGTTGTAGTGCTCCCACTCACTTTCTTGTAAATAGAGGCTTCACCGCAAGTCTGTATAAAATTATATGCTTTAATCAACTCATCAAAGCCCAACTCCGAGATGCTTGCACCAGTCCACAGATGGATCGCTGGAGCTTGCATATTTTGTTAGCACCTTTAGGATTGACAAAACCTTCTGGTTGCATCATATACAACTCTTCTTTAATAAATCCATTAAGGATTGCAGTTTTGTTATCCATTTGCCAGATTTCATAAAATGCGGCAATTGCTAACATGATTCGGACAGACTTTAAGCATCGATACGAGTGAGAAAATCTCGTCGTAGTCAACACTTTGAACTTTGTCAAAACCTTTTTTGACAAGTCTAGCTTTGTAGATAGTAACACTACTATCAGCGTCCGTCTTCCTCTTGAAGATCCATTTATTTTCTATGGCTTGCCGATCATCGTGCAAGTCAACCAAAGTCCATACTTTGTTCTCATACATGGATCCTATCTCAGATTTCATGGCCGCAAACCATTTTGCGGAATCTGGGCTCATTATCGCTTCCTCATAGCTCGCAGGTTCGTCATGGTCTAGTAACATGACTTCCAGAACAGGATTACCCTACCACTCTGGTGCGAATCTTACTCTGGTTGACCTACGAGGTTTGGTAGAAACTTGATCTGAAGTTTCATGATCATCATCATTAACTTCCTCACTAATTCGTGTAGGCATCACTGGAACTGATTTCAGTGATGAACTACTTTTCAATTCGAGAGAAGGTACAATTACCTCATCAAGTTCTACTTTCCTCCCACTCACTTCTTTCGAGAGAAACTCCTTCTCTAGAAAGGATCCAAATTTAGCAACAAAAGTCTTGCCTTCGGATCTGTGATAGAAGGTGTACCCAATATTTTCTTTTTGGGTATCATATGAAGACGCACTTCTCCGATTTGGGTTCGAGCTTATCAGGTTGAAACTTTTTCACATAAGCATCGCAACCCCAAACTTTAAGAAACGACAATTTGGGTTTTTTGCCAAACCACAGTTCATATGGTGTCATCTCAACGGATTTAGATGGTACCCTATTAATCGTGAATGCAGCTGTCTCTAATGCATAACCCCAAAACGATAGTGGTAAATCGGTAAGAGACATCATAGATTGCACCATATCTAATAAAGTACGGTTACGATGTTCGTACACACCATTACGCTGTGGTGTTTCGGGTGGCGTGAGTTGCAAAACTATTCCGCATTGTTTCAAATGAAGACCAAACTCGTAACTCAAATATTCTTCTCCACGATCAGATCGAAGAAACTTTATTTTCTTGTTACGATGATTTTCCACTTCACTCTGAAATTCTTTGAACTTTTCAAATGTTTCAGACTTATGTTTCATCAAGTAGATATACCCATATCTGCTCAAATTATCTGCGAAGGTCAGAAAATAACGTTACTTGCCGCGAGCCTCAACACTCATCGGACCGCATACATTAGTATGTATTATTTACAATAAGTCAGTTGCTCGCTCCATTGTTTCGGAGAACGGAGTCTTAGTCATCTTGCCCATGAGGCATGGTTCGCAAGCATCAAATGGTTCATAATCAAGTGATTCCAAAAAGCCCATCAGCATGGAGTTTCTTCATGCACTTTACACCAATATGACCTAAGCAGCGATTGCCACAAATAAGTTGCACTATCATTATTAACTTTGCATCTTTTGGTTTCAATATTATTAATATGTGTATCACTACAATCGAGATCCAACAAACTATTTTCATTGGGTGTATGACCATAGAAGGTTTTATTCATGTAAACAGAACAACAATTATTCTCTAACTTAAATGAATAACCGTATTGCAATAAACATGATCAAATCATATTCATGCTCAACGCAAACACTAAATAACACTTATTTAGGTTCAACACTAATCCCAAAAGTATAGGGAGTGTGCGATGATGATCATATCAATCCTGGAACTACTTCCAACACACATCGTCTCCTCGCCCTTAACTAGTTTCTGTTCATTCTGCAACTCCCGTTTCAAGTTACTAATCTTAGCAACTGAACTAGTATCAAATACTGAGGGGTTGCTATAAACACTAGTAAGGTACACATCAACAACATGTATATCAAATATACCTTTGTTCACTTTGCCATCCTTCTTATCCGCCAAATACTTGGGGCAGTTCTGCTTCCAGTGATCAGTTCCTTTGCAGTAAAAGCACTTAGTCTCAGGCTTAGGTCCAAACTTGGGCTTCTTCACTTGAGCAGCAACTTGCTTTCCATTCTTCTTGAAGTTCCCCTTCTTCCCTTTGCCCTTTTTCTTGAAACTAGTGGTCTTGTCAACCATCAACACTTGATGCTCTTTCTTCATTTCTACCTTCATCGATTTCATCATCATAAAAAGCTTGGGAAGCGTTTTCGTCATCCCTTGCATACTATAGTTCATCATGAAGTTCTACTAACTTGGTGATGGTGACTAGAGAATTCTGTCAATCACTATTTTATCTGGAAGATTAACTCCCACTTGATTCAAGCGATTGTAGTATCCAGACAATCTGAGCACATGCTCACTGCTTGAGCTATTCTCCTCCATCTTTTAGCTGTAGAACTTGTTGGAGGCTTCATATCTCTCAACTCGGGTATTTGCTTGAGATATTAACTTCAACTCCTGGAACATCTCTTATGGTCCATGACGTTCAAAACGTCTTTGAAGTCCCGATTCTAAGCCGTTAAGCATGGTGCACTAAACTATCAAGTAGTCATCATATTGAGCTAGCCAAACATTCATAATGTCTGCATCTGTTCCTGCAATAGGTCTGTCACCTAGCGGTGCATCAAGGACATAATTCTTCTGTGCAGCAATGAGGATAAACCTCAGATCATGGACCAAGTCTGCATCATTGCTACTAACATCTTTCAACATAGTTTTTCTCTAGGAACATATCAAAATTAAAACAGGGGAGCTAAATGCGAGCTATTGATCTACAACATAGATATGCTAATACTAACAGGACTAAGTTCATGATAAATTAAAGTTTAGTTAATCATATTACTTAAGAACTCCCACTTAGATAGACATCCCTCTAATCATCTAAGTGATCATGTGATCCAAATTAAGTAAACCATGTCCGATCATCACGTGAGATGGAGTAGTTTTCAATGGTGAACATCACTATGTTGATCATATCTACTATATGATTCATGCTCGACCTTTCGGTTTCAGTGTTCCGAGGCCATATCTGCATATGCTAGGCTCGTCAAGTTTAACTTTGAGTATTCCGCGTGTGCAACTGTTTTGCACCCGTTGTATTTGAACGTAGAGCCTATCACACCCGATCATCACGTGGTGTCTCAGCACGAAGAACTTTCGAAATGGTGCATACTCAGGGAGAACACTTATACCTTGAAATTTAGTGAGAGATCGTCTTATAGTGCTACCGTCAATCAAAGCAAGATAAGATGCATAAAAGATAAACATCACATCCAATCAATATAAGTGATATGATATGGCCATCATCATCTTGTGCTTGTGATCTCCATCTCCGAAGCACCGTCATGATCACGATCGTTCTGCGTAGCGACACCTTGATCTCCATCGTAGCATCGTTGTCGTCTCGCCAACTTATGCTTCTACGACTATCGCTACCGCTTAGTGATAAAGTAAAGCATCACAAGGCGATTGCATTGCATACAATAAAGCGACAACCATATGGCTCCTGCTAGTTGCCGATAACTCGGTTACAAAACATGATCATCTCATACAATAATTTTTAGCATCATGCCTTGACCATATCACATCGCAACATGCCCTGCAAAAACAAGTTAGACGTCCTCTACTTTGTTGTTGCAAGTTTTACATGGCTGCTACGGGCTGAGCAAGAACCGTTCTTACCTACGCATCAAAACCACGACGATAGTTCGTCAAGCTAGTGCTGTTTTAACCTTCTCAAGGACCGGGCGTAGTCACACTCGGTTCAACTAAAGTTGGAGAAACTGACACCCGCCAGCCACCTGTGTGCAAAGCACGTCGGTAGAACCAGTCTTGCGTAAGCGTACGCGTAGTGTCGGTCCGGGCCGCTTCATCCAACAATACCGCTGAAAGAAAGTATGACATGCTAGTAAGCAGTATGAATTGTATCACCCACAACTCACTTGTGTTCTACTCGTGCATATAACATCTATGCATAAAAACTGGCTCGGATGCCACTGTTGGGAAACGTAGTAATTTCAAAATTTTCCTACGCACACGCAGGATCATGGTGATGCATACCAATGAGAGGGGAGAGTGTTATCCATGTACCCTCATAGACCGAAAGCGGAAGTGTTAGAACAACGCGGTTGATGTAGTCGTACGTCTTCACGATCCGACCGATCCAAGTATCGAACGCAAGGCACCTCCGAGTTCAGCATACGTTCAGCTCGATGACGTCCCACAAACTCCGATCCAGCAGAGCTTCTCAGGAGAGTTCGGTCAGCATGACGGCATGATGACAGTGATGATGTTGCTACCGACGCAGGGCTTCGCCTAAGCACCACTACGATATGACCGAGGTGGAATATGGTGGAGGGGCACCGCACACGGCTAGAATAGATCAACAGATCAACTTGTGTGTCTAGAGGTGTCCCCCTGCCCCCGTATATAAAGGATTGAGGAGGTAAGGCCGGCCAGCCCCTAGGGCGCGCCAGAAGTATGGAGTCCTACTAGGACTCCCTAGTCCTAGTAGGATTCCTCCTCCCACATGGAATAGGAAAAAGGGAAGGGAAAAGAAGAAGGAAGGAAGTGGGCGCCCCCCCTCCCTAGTCCAATTCGGACCAGACCATGGGGAGGGGTGCAGCCACCTTTTGAGGCCTTTCTCTCCTTTCCCGTATGACCCGTTAAGGCCCAATACGAATTCCCGTAAATCTTCGGTACTCCGAAAAACACCCGAATCACTCGGAACCTTTCCGATATCCGAATATAGTCGTCCAATATATTGATCTTTACGTCTCCACCATTTCGAGACTCCTCGTCATGTCCCCGATCTCATCCGGGACTCCGAACTACCTTTGGTACATCAAATCACATAACTCATAATACAAATCGTCACTGAACGTTAAGCGTGCGGACCCTACGGGTTCGAGAACTATGTAGACATGACTGAGACACATCTCCGGTCAATAACCAATAGCGGAACCTGGATGCTCATATTGGCTCCTACATATTCTACGAAGATTGAGGGAGTCCTAGATTAGGGGGTGTCCGGATAGCCGAACTATCACCGTTGGCCGGACTCCTGGACTATAAAGATACAAGATTGAAGACTTCGTCCCGTGTCCGGATGGGACTTTCCTTGGCGTGGAAGGCAAGGTTGGCGTCTGGATATGTAGATCTCCTACCATTGTAACCGACTCTGTGTAACCCTAACCCTATCCGGTGTCTATATAAACCGGAGGGTTTTAGTCTGTAGGACGAACAACAATCATACCATAGGCTAGCTTCTAGGGTTTAGCCTCTCTGATCTCGTGGTAGATCCACTCTTGTACTACCCATATAATCAATATTAATCAAACAGGAGTAGGGTTTTACCTCCATCGAGAGGGCCCGAACGTGGGTAAAAACATCGTGTCCCTTGTCTCCTGTTACCATCCGCCTAGACGCACAGTTCGGGACCCCCTACCCAAGATCCGCCGGTTTTGACACTGACATTGGTGCTTTCATTGAGAGTTCCTCTGTGTCGTCACCCTTAGGCCCGATGGCTCCTTCCGTCATCAACAACGACGCGGTCCAGGGTGAGACTTTTCTTCCCGGACAGATCTTCGTATTCGGCGGCTTTGCACTGCGGGCCAATTCACTTGGCCATCTGGAAGCGGTCGAAGCTTCGCCCCAGCCATCGAGTTAGATTTGGGAGTTTGAACTACATGGCCGACATCCGCAGAGAGTTGATCTTCGACGGATTCGAGCCACAGCCAAGCACGCCACACTGTCTCGATGGGCACGATCTAGCTCTACCGCCGAAGAGTGCCCTGGAGGCCACACCGGCGTCCGCTCGGACCCTTAGCTCGGAGCCGACTCCGCCGATCGAGGACGAGTGGTTGGACACCGCCTCGGGGGCTACGATCTCTACGGTGATTGAGCCGAACTCCATCCCTATCCTTTGCGAAGACCGTGACTCCAAGGTGCCGGACTCCTCTCTGGACTCTGAACCCTCCGCGCCCCTGCCAATCGAATCCAATTGGGCGCGGTTATGGAGTTCACTGCCGCGGACATCTTTCAGCACTCGCCCTTTGGCGACATCCTGAATTCACTAAAGTCTCTCTCTTTATCAAGAGAGCCCTGGCGGACTACGGTCGGGAAGGTTGGGATGCGACGACGAAGAAATTCAACGCCCACCCACCGCCCACTTTGTAGCCACTGTCGAAAGCTTAAACGACGTGCTTGATTTCGACTCCGAAGACATCGACGGTATGGACGATGATGTAGGAGACAACCATGAACCAGCACCTGTAGGATACTGGACAACCACCTCATCCCACGATGTATGCATGGTGGGTACACCTAAAGGAAGTGACGAGGAGGAACAACGGGACACTACGAAGGATAAATCCCTCGAAAAGCAGTCAAAACGGCAACGTAAACGCCGCACCAAGTCCCGCCTCGACAAAGACGGCAGCCACACAGACCCAGCCATAGAGCAGGGCAAATCGGTGGACGACGGACATGCTATCGAGCAACCGTCCGAACAGGACAACTTGGATAAACAACCCGTCCCCGGCGAAGATAACAGTCCGGGCGATCTCACGCCGGACAAATTGTTGGAGCAGAAGAACCTCCACAAAAGGCTCGTCGCCACTGCGCGTAGCCTGAAAAAGTAGAAGCGGAAGCTCAAAACAGCGGAAGATGCACTCAGAATCAGATGGAGCAAAGTACTCAACACCGCAGAGAAATACAGCGACGGCCGCCAAACAAAGAGCTACCCAAGCGCAAATTACTGCCCGAATTCGATGAGGAGGCCGTGAAACCCCGCAATCAAAGAACAAAGAGGCCGCCGGTCGGATAGAAGCGACCACATGGCAAACATGGAGCAGCAAGCGGCGCCCGCACACAAGCCGACGCGATCCGCATAAGGATTCACATCAAAAGGATGGCCCAGTTAGGTCCATCTATGGGCCGAGAAAGCAAGCTCTTCCAAGCAATGCAACACGCCAAATATCCGAACATCACGACACACCCAAGTATAGGGGTGCCGCACACCCCCTGTGTTTCACCGATGAGGTGCTGGATCACGAATTCCCAGCGGGATTCAAACCCGTAAACATAGAGGCATCTGACGGAACAACAGACCACAGAGTGCGGATTGAGGATTACATCCTCCACATACACATGGCTAGAGGAGATGATCTCCATGCCATAAAATACTTACCCCTCAAGCTCAAAGGGCCAGCCCGGCATTGGCTCAAAAGCCTCCCTGAAAATACCATTGGAAGTTGGGAAGAGCTCGAGGATGCTTTTCGGGCAAATTTTCAAGGGACTTATGTCCGTCCTCCGGATGCAGATGATTTAAGTCACATAACTCAACAACCCGGAGAGTCGGCCCGCAAATTCTAGAACAGGTTCCTCATCAAAAAGAACCAAATAGTCGACTGTCCGGACGCCGAAGCCTTAGCAGCTTTCAAACACAACGTCCGAGTCGAATGGCTCACCAGACACCTCGGCCAGGAGAAGCCGAGAACAATGGCTGCATTAAGCCTCATGACCCGCTTTTGCGCGGGAGAGGATAGTTGGCTGGCAAGATGCGATCAATGACCAAGTACATCCAAGTCGGGGATGGAAATGGAAAACCACGACGCAGCAAGGACCAGCGCGGACAAAGGGAAACAACCGAAGAGCACGACAGTCAACGCCGGATTCGTAAGCTCCGGCAGAATCATAAAAAACTGCCCTCAAGGACAACAGTGTGAGCTATCCAACCTAAACAAAATCTTGGACAAAATATGCCAAATCCACAGTACTCCGGAAAGCACGCAAACCATACCCACAGAGATTGTTGGGTCTTCAAGCATTCCGGCAAACTCAATGCGAACACAAGGGGCTCGACACACCAAGCGAGGACGATGACGAACCCCACAAGCGAGCACCGGAAAACAAAAGAATTTCCCACAAAAAGTCAAAGCGGTGAACTCACTTCAAGTGACAAAAGGGAAAAAGCAGGCGGTGCCCATAGAAACACGCGCCGCACGGTCTATCAATGAGAGTCCCAACGATGGTTGTCAAAACCAATCACCTTCGATCATCAGGACTATTCCGGAAGTACCCGGAATGTAGGATGGACTGCCTTGATATTAGATCCTATAATCGACGGACTCCAATTTACACAAGTCCTAATGGACAGAGGTAGCGATCTAAACCTGCTATATCAGGACACAATCCGCAAAATGGGGATAGACCCAACCAAAATTCGCCATAGCAACACCTCCTTCAAAGGGGTAATGCAGGACCTATATGCCCATTATGCGGGCTCCCTACTGCTAGAAGTTGTGTTCGGGTCATCCGACAACTTCCGCCATGAAAATTTAACCTTCCACATCGCCCTATTCGAAAGTAGCTATCAAGCACTCTTTGGGGCCAAGCTTTCGCCCGCTTTAACGCAATACCGCATTATGCATCTCTTACACTTAAAATGCCGGTCCACGCGGCATCATCTCATTAAAAGGGAGTATCAAGTGTTACTCGAGCACGGAAGAACGTGAGACTGCCTTGACAGCCCCACACTAATCCGGCTCTGCTAATCAAAGCACCTGAATAGGTCATTCGAACCCCGGACATGGCTAGACGAGTCCGGCGTAAACATATAAACGCCTACTAGCGGCATACCCCGTACAAGGGCTGCACGATATACAACAAGAGACAATAAAGCTCAATTTTATTCACTTTTCGAACCGTACTCTGTTTATTTAATATAAAGTACATTTTTATACGATCTTTTTTTCTTTTCAACTAAGTTCTTCTCTTTTCAGATGAACACCGTGCTACACCCGTCGAGGATACTGCGGCTGCGGAGACACAGTGACGGCGTGCGATGGGGACCCGTTGCAAGGATTCTTTTCCGATTAAGACCCTGCGTAAACCTTTTTTTACTGTCTCTTGTTGATACACATCCCCTGGTTTCTTACTATACCCAAGGAGGAGGCTGGCGTTTTGGCATCGGCCGCACCCGAATTTTTGCGCGTACCTGGACACCAGGGGCTTAGGGCATTATTCTGCCCGTTTTCATAAAGACCGAATACCTTAGGGAGTGTTCGGCGTCTCGAGTTAGGCCTTACATGCATCAGCTCCGAATCATATCTTTGGTCAAATGTTGGGTTTGCCCGGCTCCTGTGTTTTGCTGCCTTACGTTCCGTTCTATCGGCTAACGCGGCACCAAGAGAACTACTGCGATTGTGCCCGGTTCGGCGGTGAGCACCTTAGTAGAGAAAGCCGAAAACTGATCATCATGATATAGCGTGAGACTGGTCAACCACTCGATGACCCACCGGAATGTTTAGAATTCCCCGCGCATTAACGAAGGACCGTTTCGGTCAGCACATACGCACCCGAATTGGAGAGCGCGGTGCCCTAGGGGCTATATAGTAGCCCCACCATCGAACTCCTATGGCTAAGTGAAAGTGATAAAGCATTATAGTCCGGTTGCCTAGTTTGCTACGCTATCACCTCCTTTACAGGACCAAGACGTTGGATTAAGTGTGAAAATGCGCCTTTTGCAAACACCCCGCACTATGTGCGTGGGGGCTAAAGCCAAGACTGCCATCTTTCGGGTTATATACACATATACATCAACGGCCGCAGACAGAGGTGTTTTAATACTTGAACGCACAAGTATAAAAAGCTATTATATTATATTGAAACATTGTTTCCACAAATCATACATGTCATTAAAACATAATATCCTTCGAGCATCGCGTCTCTATTAAGCAAGCGCCTGTAGGACTTCCTCAAAATAGTGCTCGGCGGTACTCGGCTTCGTCCGAATCTTGGGATGCAACGTCGGTGTCCTTCATCTCCGCCCGGTATGTCTTGACACGGGCAAGAGCCATCCGCGCACCCTCTATGCATGCTGACCGCTTCATTGCATCGATATGCGGCACTGCACCAAGGAACTGTTGCACCAAGCCAAAATAACTCTTGGCTCGGGCCTTTTCGGCCACAAATGAGTCACGACAGCCTTCATGGCAAGTCCGGACAACCTATTCAGCTCAACCCATTCGGCCAAATGATCGGTTAATGAAAGTGGACGCCGGACTATGGAACTGCGACCAAAAAGCTCTTCCATTCCGTGATCCTTTTGACCTCGGAAGTGTTCGGCGTCTGCGGCTTTTCGCCGCCAAGTCCGGATAAGCATCCTCCGCACCCCACAACCGGTCCAATTGAGCGTACCTAGGATCCGTGAATTTCCTCCATAGCGAAAGGGCTTTCCGGCCGCAATATCTCGGCTTGGCGTAGCTCCTCCTTCATAGCTCTCGGTCGCAGAGCGAGTATCCTTAGCCTCGGTGGCAGCCTTTTTCGAGTCCTCTTGTTTCGCTCGATCTTCTTTTTCAAGAAGCTCGCAACGGTCGATAGCATTCTTCAATTTCACGGCCATCTCGGCCATTTCTTTCTTGCTTCGACAAAGGAGCAGCCTGTTCGCTTTTAGCTCTGCGGCCGCCTTTAAAGCAGCGCATCACTTTTCTCGCTTGCTCCTTGGCTCGGGCGAGCTCACTTTGAAAGGCTCTCCATAGCAGCGGCACCATCTGCATTAAGCATACATGTTGTAAGGCATGGGCGTCAAGCTCCCTTACCGGTGTCCGCGGAGAAGTTGCATACCTTGTGACTCGTCAAGCCGCTTATTAACAAGCGTGATGTCCGCATCCGCCACGTCAAGTTGCCGCTTGATTCGGCAAATTCATCAACCCGACTAGCCACCGGACGCTTCGCCACCTACATAGGAAGAGCGCATATTATACAGGGTTATGATCCTCGGCGCCGTCATTTTGACACCGCACCAAGTCTCGAGGCTACTATCTATACAGTAGCGCATTTTATATGCAAAAGCTGTCAGAAGGTACATCATTTTGCGTACCTCAAAACCCGTCAGTAAACTTACGACGGCTTCATGCAATCTGTTCTCAGCGGATGAAATCCTTTCAATCACCGTACCCATTAACGTACGGTGATCTTCCGAGATAGAGCTCGCCCGAGCAGATCCTTCAGCTCCTCCGACCGCACACCCGTTGGTGCCGGACTCGTCCGATGGCCTTTTCGAAGGCGGACACGGAGGGCTTTGAGGGGACATCTGGCTGCCTTCGGCCCGCCGATTCGGAGGAGCCCTCCGTGGCGACACCTCGTGGTCGCCCACCTCGCCATAACGGTATGGCAGGCGGAGGTGTTTCGCTCTCCATCATCTCGGACCAAGATCCCTCAAGACGAGCTCTGCTGTGAAGGGCTGAGATCCGAACTACAAGGTAAACTTTCGGTTACCTTCTAAATAAAAGCAGGGATGTCTCTCTTTTAAAACGCCCCCCTTTACTTACGGCTCATTGGAGGGCTGATCTCCTTGGGGAAATAGTGCGGCCGGGCATCTCCCGCCGCAGGACCCTCTGGTGAAGATTTCTTCCCCCGCTTCGAGGCTTTGGTCTCCGGATCTTCAGAAGCGGTCCTATTCTCCCCTTGGAAGGAGGGATTCTCGATCCCCCCTTTCTTGATAGCCTCCTTCACGGAGGTAGTAGTTCCCTTGTTCCCCCCTTCGCCTTCTTCAAAAGGCACATCCTCTAGCATCTTGGTTAATACAGGATCCGGCGTGGTCTCTGGGAGGGGGCCTACACCGATCAGTTTTGCTTTTGCTATCCACTCTGTTTAAAGGATAGCCCTTTTAAGGAAAGTGTATGATAAATATGCGGATAGCATGTCCGGCACAGGACTACTTACTTGAGTATCTCAGGCGATTGCAGCTCAGACCTACGTCCTTGGTTAAGTCCGGACACATTGCTTGTGATCCGAAGAACAGTTGGTACATCTCCACGGGCGTTACGCCCATAAAATGTTGGAGAGCTTGTGGTCCCTCCGGATTAAACTCCCACAGGCGGAGGGGGCGAATTTTGCAGGGAAAGGTATGACGAATCAACATGACCTGCGCTACTACAACCAGATTGATCTCTCTCTCTCTCTCTCTCTCTCTCGGAGGTCTCGAATACGGCCCTGCAACAGAGGTACATCCTTGGACGGTCCCCAGTCGAGCCCTTTATTGACCCATGACGCCCGCCGCAGTGGAGGACCCGAGCGGAAGGCAGGTGGCGCCGCCCATTTGGTGCCCCCGAGGCGGTGATATAAAACCACTCCTGTTGCCATAAATTGAGCTCCTCTTGAAAAGAGCCCTCGGGCCATGGAGCGTCTGCATTCTTGCTTATAACAGCCCCTCCGTACTCTGCCTGATGCCCATTGATCATCTTCGGCTCCACTTTGAAGGTCTTGAGCCACAATCCGAAGTGAGGGGTAATGCGGAGGAAGGCTTCACATACAACAATGAACGACGAGATGTGGAGGATGGACTCCGGATCCAAGTCATGGAATTCCAGCCCATAATAAAACATGAGCCCCTCACAAAGGGGTCCGTCGGGAAGCCTAAACCCGAAGGAAGTGAGACACGAATACCACGCTCTCACCAGGCTCGGAGTGGGAATAACTTGCCCTTGGGCAGGCAGCCTATGCGAAATTTCGCAGGTTAGATACTCCGCGTCTCTCACTTTTAGCACATCTTCTTCCGTGACGGAGGAAGACATCCACAAAGCCGCAGGTGTCGGAGCCGGACATTTTTGAAGGTCCGAAGCGCCTAAATCTGGAGCTTTGGGTGTTGGAACTCGAGGCGAGGGGCGGATTCGATTGAGATTGAAAGAAAGGAGCGGGCCTTGGTCTCGTTATAAAGAGGTTGAATACCAAGAGCCCTCTCCGTGACCGTTCGGGACTCGCCTTCGATGGAGGAGGTGTGCCAACGGGCACGATTGGGTTACCCACGCCCGTATTGATGAGGATCCCAGAATAAGGGGGGCACGATCTCCGCTCTGATAAAACGTGCCGAAGAAACCGCCTCGCTAAACGCACTGAGGTGGGACAGTAAAAACGATTCATATAAAGGCCTGGCCGTGGTGTGATGTCACGCCGAGGGATACGTCAGCAGATCTGTGCAAAGGTTATTATCTCTACGGTGGTATGTGGAACTTGTTTTGCAGAGCCGGACACTATCCTTGTGTTCAAAATCTTCTATGAAGTATTCGGAGGAGGAACCCGCCTTGCAATGCCGAAGACAATATGCGCGCCGGATTCGTCGTCATTGAAGCCTGGTTCAGGGGCTACTGAGGGAGTCCTGGATTAGGGGGTGTCCGGATAGCCGAACTATCACCGTTGGCCAGACTCCTGGACTATGAAGATACAAGATTGAAGACTTCGTCCCGTGTCCGGATGGGACTTTCCTTGGCGTGGAAGGCAAGCTTCGCGATACGGATATGTAGATCTCCTACCATTGTAACCGACTGTAACCCTAACCCTATCCAAAGTGTCTATATAAACCGGAGGGTTTTAGTCCGTGGATCTAACAACAATCATACCATAGGCTAGCTTCTAGGGTTTAGCCTCTCTGATCTCGTGGTAGATCCACTCTTGTACTACCCATATCATCAATATTAATCAAGCAAGAGTAGGGTTTTACCTCCATCGAGAGGGCCCGAACCTGGGTAAAAACATCGTGTCCCTTGTCTCTTGTTACCATCCGCCTAGACGCACAGTTCAGGACCCCCTACCCGAGATCCGCCGGTTTTGACACCGACAAAGATCTATATCGGTCAAACCGCATAACAACATACGTTGTTCCTTTTGTCATCGGTATGTTACTTGCCTGAGATTCGATCGTCGGTATCTCAATACCTAGTTCAATCTAGATTATCGGCAAGTCTCTTTACTCGTTTCGTAATACATCATCCCATAACTAACTCATTAGTTACAATGCTTGCAAGGCTTATAGTGATGTGCATTACCGAGTGGGCCCATAGATACCTCTCCGACAATAGGAGTGACAAATCCTAATCTCGAAATACGCCAACCCAACAAGTACCTTCAGAGACACCTGTAGAGCACCTTTATAATCACCCAGTTACGTTGTGACATTTGGTAGCAAACATAGTGTTCCTCCTGTAAACGGGAGTTGCATAATCTCATAGTCATAGGAACATGTATAAGTCATGAATAAAGCAATAGCAACATACTAAACGATCAAGTGCTAAGCTAATGGAATGGGTCAAGTCAATCACATCATTCTCCTAATGATGTGATCCCGTTAATCAAATGACAACTGATGTCTATGGTTAGGAAACATAACCATCTTTGATCAACGAGCTAGTCAAGTAGAGGCATACTAGTGACACTGCTTGTCTATGTATTCACACATGTACCATGTTTCCGGTTAATACAATTCTAGCATGAATAATAAACATTTATCATGATATAAGGAAATAAATAATAACTTTATTATTGCTTCTAGGGCTTATTTCCTTCAGAGATGGGCAGGGGCGCGGGGTTTCGGGCAAAATAACTGCCCGAACCCTACCGCCAGGGGCTCTGGCGGTAAGATTAAACAGGCTAACGCCAGGTGCCCTGGCGGTAGGGTGCGATGGAGGGGGACGGCAGGCGTCTCCGCGTGCTAACGTGGATTAGTACCCTACCGCCAGGGCCCCTGGCGGTAGCCTGTCTAACCCTACCGCCAGAGCCCCTGGCGGTAAGAAAAAGGGTCAAATCCCGATTTTTTCCCAACCGGGGTCGGATCCTGAATTTGTATTGCAAAAGGTTCAAAACACGAAATTTTGCCTAGACATGCCCAATGACGCCGATGGAGAGACAGAGGACGATGGTGACATGGACAAAGCCATCGAATCTACCACCGAGGAGGTTGAGGACGATGATGATGACATGGATAAGGCCATTGGTGATGCAAGTTGTGAATATAAAGGATGATGATGATACGGGCATGGCCACCAATGTTGCCACCGAGGAGGTTGTGGACGACCACGAAGATATGGACATGGCCATCGACCATGTCGCTACGGAAATAGATGACGACGACATGGGCAAGGCCACTATGGAGACCATCGACCATGTTGCTGGAGAAATAGATGACGACGACATGGGTAAGGCCACTATGGAGACACAAGACAATGAAGATGCCGCTGAGTCTTCGGCTTCAGTTGCGCACTTCCCGGCTCCTATAGAGGCAAGTGGCCAATGATGGATTTCTAGATATAGGGTTTGTTTGAATGTCTGGCCAAATGCATACTTTCGTTATGCTTGCCCTGTAAAGATGGATCTATAGTTCGGTTGCTCTGAATGTTTGCTCCGTCTCGGTTTTGCGCAGGGGCACCAAATTATTTGAAAAGAAAGACTTTTGTGGGGCGATCAGCTACCACCCTGAGGCGACCAAAAGAGGTGGCTCAACTCGTTCAAGGAGTATAGGAAACTTGATGAGACATCCCTATCAATTTTACACTCACACGCCTTGCCGCTAGCCCGCTACATGTTCAAGTTCAAAAAAATGGATCGCTTACCAGAGTTACCCGAGGCTTGGCTACGGACTAGATTTACAGATGTATGTGTCTTTTATTTGCAAAAAAAGATGTATGTGTCTTTATCCCCACAAACCCTCTCTGATTTTCACTATTGCTCCCCCTGGTTTCCACCGTGACCAACTACCTTGTTTCATAAATTCAATCCGTAAGAATTTTTACTTGAATATAGCGTTGCTCGGGAGAGAGATTTTCTTTATAATTACAGTACAAAGTGAAAAATAGCAATTTTGATCTCTCTACTAACTCGGATTTAATGAGCCTATATAGTGGTGAGAGAAGTAAACAGTTTTTTTTGCGGATAAGAGAGAAGAAAAAGGTAGGTACATTAGGGAATTCACAATAACCATCACCTAAATATACCATACAAGGAACCGGTTTATTTGATAGTGGCATGTAAGTAAACTTTCATGGTTAAAATGCATGCGTGGTCTGAGGGTGAGTTACAGATCACCATGGGTCACACATTTATTATTTGCGTATGATAGCTTGATTTTCATCAATGCAAGTAATCCAAGTGCTCTCATACTCAATGAGATTCTCAGGATTTATGGAGAGGCTTCGGGCCAAAGTGTTAATCATGATAAAAGTTCAATATACTCCAGTACTAACACTCCTGATTCGTTGAAGCAGGTTCTGCAAGCAACATTAAATATTCATGTGCAAGCATTCAGTGAGAAATACATGGGGCTCCCTACTGCTGTGGGTCAGATTACCAGCGGCACATTTGATCATATCAGCGAAAGAGGTCACGGGAAAATACAAGGCTGGTTGGAAAAATTATTGGCGTGTGCAGGTCGAGAAACTCTTCTCAATTCTGTCGTTCAATCAATTCCTACATATCCAATGAGCACATTCCTACTGACCAAGAAAGTTTGTAAGAGTCTTACTTCACCAATGGCCAAATATTTTTGGAGTAGCTCTCTTGACAAGAAATCATTGCATTGGGTGTCCTGGAAGGAGCTAGCTACACCCAAGTGCAAGGGCGGGATGGGGTTCAGAGACCCGCATCTTTTCAATCTTGTTATGCTGGGCAAACACGGATGGCAATTCCTCACCAATCCGAATTCCCTTTGTGCAAGAGTTTTGAAGGGTCGTTACTTCCCCGCCACTGACTTCATGAATGCTACTATACCTAAGTCAGTGTCGGCCACTTGGAGGGCGATCATGGCGGGGAGGGAAGCCCTCCGATCCGGACTGATCTTTCGAGTGGGCGATGGCTCCTCCATATCAGCCTGGAACGATAAGTGGATCCCAGGTACAATATCTATGTCTCCTATGTTTCGGCCTCAGCATACAACTATTGAGCGTGTGTCTGAGCTTATTGATCCATCTAACTGGTCGTGGAGACAAGAGCTTGTTCGGTATAATTTCATTGCTCCTGATGCTGAAGCAATATTGAACATCCCTATTCGGCAAGGAGGTGGAGATGATTTTCTTGCATGGGCATTTGAAAGATCGGGGAACTACACTGTGAAATCAGCGTCATCGCGTTCTCGTGACTCGGAAAGAGCGTGTTGCTCTAGAGGAAGGGACGGCTACCGGGACCTCAGAGGATGATACACAGATGTGGAAATCCCTATGGAAATTGAATGTCATTCCGAAGGTGAGAGTGTTCTCATGGAGGGTTCTTCGTGGAATTCTTCCAGATGAAGCCACTCTTAACTATCGACATATTGCAGAGATTCGTCGATGCAAAGTTTGTTTGGCTATGGATGAAAATTTGGAGCATGCACTCATACACTGTTCACATGCAAAATGCTTCTGGGAGGAAGCGGCTGCATGGTTTGGCCTCAGATTGCCTCGTCTTCATCCAGACTCATGGGCGCGGGATATCACATGTGATCCTCGGTTTACAGACGATGACCGCGCCAAGATCACCACGATAATGTGGTCTATATGGCACTCCTAGAACCGGATCAAACACGACGAAGAGGGAAGGAATCCTACGGCTACGATCAGGGCCACTAAGGAGGCGATCGCCCTTCTTCATCTACCACGACGAGATGTGATGATATTGCCTGGTTTTGGTTGGAGACCACCTGATGAAGGTGTTATCAAGATCACCATGGATGGAGCCTTAAATTTTGCTGATGGCAGGGGTGGTGCGGGAGGGGTGGCTCGATCCTCTTCGGCGCTCCTGGGAGCATGGTGCAAACCATATTTGGGTATCTCTGATCCCTTGATTATGGAGGGTTTGTCACTGCGAGACGGAGTTCGGTTCGCTTTTCTTCGAGATTTTTCGCATGTGATAATGGAAACTGATTGCTTGGAGATGGTGACGCACTGGACCACTCGAATTGTGTCTCCTTTATTAGTAAAGATAGGAGAGCTATGTAATTATTTTACTTTGTTTGATATTCAGCATGTAAACAGGTTAACTAACGTCCCAGCACATGTTTGTGCAAAGCGTGTGATGTAGGGTGAAACCCTATGGGGAGATCTTTCACGAATTGGAGGGGGAATCCCCAAGAACAAGATGAACACAAGAGGGAAAACAAGAGGAACACTCAAGAACAAGTCCAATCACACATCCACTAGACAATCAAACACACAAGATCCACAAGGTACATGAACAACAAAGGGAAATAAGATACATGGTAGAGTTCATCCCAAATCCTATGAAGGAGATGAGGGCTTGATGTATCCACTAGGGATCTTCTCCAATGGAGGCCTTGAACTCCAATGGAGTGTCTCTCTCTCAAGAGGAATCCCACAAGGGGAGATACATGAGCTAAGCTCTATGATTTAGATCTATTCTTAGCTTAGTCTAAATGGAGGAGATGAAGGAGTATATATAGTCCTAGGCAAAGAGAGGGATAAGTGGGGGTGTCGGTGTCAAAACTGGCGGATCTCGGGTAGGGGGTCCCGAACTGTGCGTCTAGGAGGATGGTAACAAGAGACAAGGGACACAATGTTTTTACCCAGGTTCGGGCCCTCTCGATGGAGGTAAAACCCTACTCCTGCTTGATTAATATTGATGATATGGGTAGTACAAGAGTAGATCTACCACGAGATCAGAGGCTAAACCCTAGAAGCTAGCCTATGGTATGATTGTTGTTGTTCGCCCTAGGGACTAGAACCCTCCGGTTTATATAGACACCGAATAGGGTTAGGGTTACACAGTCGGTTACAATGGTAGGAGATCTACATATCCGTGTCGCCAAGCTTGCCTTCCACGCCAAGGAAAGTCCCATCCGGACATGGGACGAAGTCTTCAATCTTGTATCTTCATAGTCCAGAGTCCGCCAAAGGTTATAGTCCGCCAGCCGGACACCCCTAATCTAGGACTCCTCAAGAGCCTCGAACCAGGCTTCAATGACGACGAGTCCGGCGCGCATATTGTCTTCGGCATTGCAAGGCGGGTTCCTCCTCCGAATACTTCATAGAAGATTTTGAACACACGGATAGTGTCCGCTCTGCAAAATAAGTTCCACATACCACCGTAGAGAGAATAACATTTACACAAGTTCAATCTGCTGACGTATTCCGCGGCGTGACATCACACCACGACCAGGCCTTTATTCAAATCGTTTTCCTTGTCCCACCTCGGTAGCGTTTAGCGAGGCGGTTTCCTTGGCACGTCTTGTCAAAGCAGAGATCGTGTCCCCTTATTCCGGGATTCTCATCAATACGGGCGTGGGTAACCCAACCGCGCCATTGATTACGGTGCTTGGGAGATAAGCGAGTTTTATCAGGCCGGTGGGGACGCATAGCTTTGTCTGTCCATATAAGGGGATAAGGATCCACTTTTTCACACACGCCTTCTTCCTCCTTTGCTTATCCATTTCACAAGACTTTTCGATCTCCAGCGCCCAAGTCCGCACATCTCACCTCAACCTTCTCCAACTATGTCCGGAGCGGGAGGCAAGTGGATGGCCTCCTCCGTCATGGAGGGGCACATCAAAAAGCTGCAGAAGGCCGGATACTTGTCCGGCGACATCGCGCATAGGCTCCCCAAGGGCAGCTCATCCCCACCCCCAGGCCCCATGAGAGGGTGGTATTCCTTCCCCACTTCCTCCTCGGACTAGGGTTTCCACTTCACCCATTCGTCCGGGGGCTCATGTTCTACTACGGCCTAGATTTCCATGATCCGCCCCAATTTCATCCTCAACATCTCGACATTTATCGTCAGGTGCGAGGCCTTCCTTCTGCATCCAGCCCCACTTGACTTATGGCTGAAGACCTTCAATGTCAAGCCGAAGGTAGTGGGCGGCCGCCAAGCGGAGTGCGGAGGTGCCATGGTGGGCAGGATGGCCAACGTCCTATGTCTCGAGGGCTCCTTTGTGGAGACCATAAAGGGGTGGCAATCGGGATGGTTCTACATCACCGAGCCGTGCGACTCTCAATGGGCGGCGGCTCCCGAATTCCGATCTGGCTTCCCTACACGGCTCACCTCATGGAAAGAGACGGGCCTGACGTGGGGTAATTCGGAAGAGCTGGCCGGACTCCAAACATGCGTCCGAAACCTGGTGGACAAGAATCTCAAGCTTTTCAACGTAATCCAGGTGATGCTCATCCGCCAGATTCTCCCATGCCAGCAACGGGCCTTCAACTTGTGGGAGTTTGATCCGGCACAACACCGAACCTTGAGCCGACTCTTCGACACTACGTACGAAGATGCCTGGAAGGTGCTGTTCAAGGGCGCCGAAGCTCCCGCATCCGCTACCGAAGATCGCGGATTCAGCTCGCAGCATCAAGACAGCGAGGTAAGTTATTTTACCCTTTACGGGACTCTTTTTTCATAGTTTGACTCTTTGTGGGATCTAAAACTCCCTCACCTTTTACAGGACTGGCTGAAGACATCCGGACAGATTGACTGTCTGGCTCCCTTGCCAGAAGACCCATCGGACGCCCGATTGACGTGGCTGCTGGTTCCGGCACCTCACGTGGTGCCGGAGAAGAAGGCCAAGAAGAAGTCCACGGGAACTCGAAGGAGTTCCCAGCGCCAGGTGCTGTCGGACTCATCGTCCGATGACGCCGAGGCGGACTCCCCCCGCGAAGACGAGGAGGAGGAAAAAGAGGCCTCTCCCCCAGCGGGGGGAGAGAAGAAAAGGAAGGCCGCCCCAACTGGGAGGCCGAAGGGTCCAAGAAGGGAAGGACCCTTCCTCCGGACTACACCGCCAATGCCGATGACGGCGAAGAGGGGTGGGCACCAAGGACCAAGACCCTGGCGAAATCGTAAGTGTCCAGACACCAGAATAACTCATGGCGTTCCATTTGTCACACAACATCTTCTAATGCCAAGTATAACCGTGCAGCCCGCCCAAGGACGGGCTCAAAAATTCGTCGAGCGGCTCCCTGGATTCGTCGGAGGTGAATAGCACCTCACTTCCGACCGCCTCGTCTCCTCCCGCCGCGGATGACGCCGGGGTGGAGTTCCAAAAGGGGCCCAACCAGGAGGAGGTGGCCCTGGAGGCGCCGCAAGGCGACCTCCCGGACTCAGAGCAAAGGGGATAAAACCCGAAGGGCTTCAAGTCCGCCCTGTGCGGACTCCATACCGAACCTTCAAAGGTTCCGAGTCCGACAGGTGACCCCTTCGTAAGAAGGGCAAGACTGCGACGCCGGTTACCTCCGTCCAACCGGAGGCACCGGATGATTTGATGGAGGCGCTTAACGACGTTTCCATCAACGAGGAGCACCGCACTGTTATGAGTGGGGTGATCCAGAAAGTTCAGTCCGCCAAGAGCGGGCTGACTGCTTCGTGCCGACCTTCTAACGTGCTTTGAGATATGTATTTAAGATATGTAAAAATATTACCGCATAGACAGTAGCCCCTGATGCTCAGTTTGGTGTTCGGAAAGAAATAGCCGAACTAAGGATCTAAAAAGATATACGCAGGAGTCTAACATAAGTATGTCAATATGGGAATGCAGGCTGCTGACCTCTGCCGCAGACCGATCATGGAGGTTGATGCATTAGCAGAGCCTCGAGCGGTCCGAGAACGAGCTCGGACTTGCCAAAAAGCAGCTCGAGGACAAGGAAGGTAAGTAATACCTTATGGGAGTATTTAAAAGATGTGTTTGCAAAAATGACAGGAATAATGTGAATATTGCAGGGCCACAACGAGGTGGCGACCTCAAGGAAGCAAAGGTTCCAAGGCCGAAGCAATGCGACATGAGCGCACCCAGCGAGAGAAGCAGGAGGCGCGGGTGGCGGAGGTGCAGCAAGAGCTCCGGGCTCTCGTGGAAAAACACGAGAGTTTGGAGCGTGACTCAAAGACTCGAGAGTCCGAGGCTCGCCTCGGCCCTTGAGACCGCCAAGGCCGCTAAGGTCAAGCCCAAAAATCCCTCCGTGAGATTGAGGCGATTAAGAAGATAGCGGCGGGTAAGGCATTCTATATGCAAAGCAAGCATGTGAAAGTGAATTATCTGTTACTTACCCGAATCCGGAGCTCTTCAGGAGCATTCGCAGATCTGCCACGCAGTGTGGCTGATGCTGCCACATTCTAACGAGCCGAGGAGGGAAGCTCGACGGAGAAGGTGTTCTGGTCTCAGTATGCTGAGGCCGGACACCCGGTGCCCTTTAGCGACCAGTGGAAGCAGCTGGTCGAGCTCCATAAGGTGGCCGAACAGGCCATGAAAGGCCTCATAGTTCGGCTGTGGCCTAAAGAAGCCATGCCTGGGAGCTACTTCAGGCTGGTGAGGCGGCTGGTGGACGCCTGTCCATGGGTTGAATTCATCAAGCACTCCGTCTGCATCGAAGGTGCCCGTAGGGCCCTTGCCCTTGCTAAGGTGCACTGGGGCAAGATGGACGCTAAGAAGCTTGTGACGGACGGACCACCACCGAAGAAGGAGCATCGCAAGCCCGAAATATATTATGAGGGCGTCCTGAAGGGTGCCTGCCTTATAGCGGATGAATGCTCTAAAGATATAATTTTTTAGTAGACTCGCATTTGTTATCCTGTACGCTGAAAACTTGTTCATATGCGCTAAGCAACACTTTTGAATTTAAAATATTACCTTCTGTGCGGCCGTTTATCAAATTTGAGAGATGGCGAGTCGTCGGCTTCAGCCCCCATGCCACGAGTGTTGGGGTGTTCGGGATAAACTTGAGCGCTCTTGTTCCCATTCTTGGGTCCTTCGAGGGAGGTGCTCAACACAACGAACGAGGCAACCGGACTATAATGCTTGAACACTCTCACTTAGCCATAGAATTCTATAATTTTAAATTTTGGCGAAGCCCCTAGTATTCGGAAGACCGAGTTCGGGGCGCTATCCACGCCTTAGGCCGGACAATGCCGACTCCTCGCTCTAAGCGGCATAAGTCTTTAGGGACTTGAAAACCTCTCGAACAGCGACCGGCTCTCGCCCTATCATGACGGTCAGTTTTAGCTTTCTCCAGAGGTGCTTAACCCAGCTCAACCGGGCACAATCGCAGTGGTTCTCCCAGCGCTACCTTAGCCGATATAATGGAACGTAAGGTACCAAAACATGGGAGCCGGGCAAACCCAACTATTGACCCAAGACATGATTCGGAGCCGGTGCATATAATGCTATAAGTTCGGGGTGCCACACTTGTGAAAGTGTTCGGACTTATCACACCATGTTATGGGGTACTTAAGCCCCTGGTGTATTGCCCGTACCAAAGTGTACGGTTGCACAATGTCATAAATGAACATATATATATATAGAGAAAAAAAGGGAATTCAATAATAGGCAGAAGCTTTATATTGTTTATTCAAAAAGGGTTGCAGTAAGAGCAGAACAATACAAATAGTGCCATAAGCAAGGGACGGGACTTTTTAACGTGTCTCCCTCCAGGGGTAAGCCGTGGGATGGTGTGTAAAACAGATACATTGCTCGTAATAGAGACCACCTGGACACTCGACGTAGCTTTATGCTTCCCTGGCTGTTGCATCGTGTGTTCGGCGATTCTAATGCCAGACAGGCCTTCGTGAGAACGGAGTCCTGAAAGTAAAAAGAAAGAAAAAAAGAATGACACAATCGGGAGCCCCTGGTGCGGTTGAGCCGCATTCTGGGCATGCCGTGGTCGTGCCCCTTCCCCTATGCCCATGGTATTTCCAGAGCGTAATTATGTACGCGTAGTACTGGTTTCGCAATTTCGTGAGGGCTGGGGCTTGGGCCGCATTGCTATGCGTGCTCGGAACGTGCCAGGCGGTCTTGTTGTAGGTTACTCCGGGCGCGCTTGACGGTGTCCGGACGTTTAATAGCCGGACTCGAGAATTGCCTTAAGAGGCTGCTTTGTACTTCCGCCCATGAGGGTCGCCAGATGCTCCTCCGTCCGGAGAGAGCGTTCGGTGTTTCCATTGACCGTAATGAGTCCTCGAGGACCTGGCATCTTGAGCTTGAGATATGCGTGATGCGGCACCGCATTGAACTTTGCAAATGCGGTTCGTCCGAGCAAAGGCATGATAGCCGCCAGGAACGGGACTATGTCAAGATTAACTCCTCGCTCCGGAAGTTATCCAGGATCCGAAGACCACTTCAAGTGTAATCGAGCTCGCATAGTTGGCCTCTACACCTGGTATGACGATTTAAAGGTCCTCTTCGTGGGTTTAATCCTTGATGGGTCTATGCCCATTTTATGCGCATTGTGTCCTCGATAAAGCGGTGTTCAGTTGCTGCCGCCGTCCATTAGGACTCTAGTGAGATGAAATCCGTTAATGATTGGGTCTAGAACCAATGCGGCGAATCCTCCGTGGCAGATGCTAGTGGGGTGGTCCCTTCGATCAAAAGTGATCGGGCAGGAAGACCAGGGGTTGAACTTTGGGGCGACTAGCTCCATCGCATATACGTCCCTTAGTGCATGCTTCCGCTCCCTTTTGGGTATGTGGATTGCGTATATCATGTTCACCGTCCGCACTTGCGGGGGGAAGCCCTTCTGTCCTCTATTGTTCGGCGGCCGGGGCTCCTCCTCGTCATCGCTATGCAGCCCCTTGTCATTGTTTTCGGCATTTAACTTGCCTGCTTGCTTGAACACCCAACAATCCCTGTTGGTGTGATTGGCTGGCTTTTCGGGGGTGCCATGTATCTGGCACGAGCGATCGAGTATTCGGTCCAAATTGGACGGGTCCGGAGTATTTTTGTTGAATGGCTTTTTCCGCTAACCGGGTTTAGAGCCTCTGAATCCGGCATTGACTGTCGTATCCTCAGCATTATCACCGTTAATGCGGCGCTTGTGCTTGTTGCGGCGCGACCTGCCACTGCTGTCCTTGGTATCCGAATTACCAGGGCTCTTGGTCATGTTGTTACTATGAGCTAGCCAGCTGTCCTCTCCCGCGCAAAAGCGGGTCATGAGTGTTGTGAGGGCTGCCATGGATTTCGGCTTTTCTTGTCCTAGGTGCCGGGCAAGCCACTTGTTGCGGATGTTATGTTTGAAGGCTGCAAGGGCCTCGGCATCCGGACAATCGACGATTTGATTTTTCTTGGTTAGGAACCGTGTCCAGAATTGTCTGGCTGATTCCTCTGGCTGCTGAATTATGTGGCTTAGGTCATCAGCGTCTGGTGGTCGCACATATGTGCCCTGGAAATTGTCGAGGAATGCGGCTTCCAGGTCTTCCCAACAACCAATTGACTCTGCTGGCACGCTGTTAAGCCAATGCCGGGCTGGTCCTTTAAGCTTGAGTGGGAGGTATTTGATGGTGTGTAGATCATCACCGTGGGCCATGTGGATGTGAAGGAGATAGTCTTCGATCCAAACCGCAGGATCTGTTGTGCCATCGTATGATTTAATGTTTACGGGTTTGAAACCCTCAGGGATTTGATGATCCATTACTTCCTCTGTGAAGCATAGTGGGTGTGCGGTGCCTCTGTATTGGACTATATCACGACGCAGCTCAAATGAGCTTTGTCTATTGTGTTTGGCCCGGCCGGAATTGCCATATCCGGCGTGACGGTGATCGTCGCGTGTCGTGGGGCGCCCACGCGATCCATAGATCAATCTTGTCTGCCTTGCCTTGTCCTACAATATATCTCGCAGGTCTGGCGCATTTCCCAGCGCCTTTGTATTTTTTGAGCGGCGCCGGGGTGCGGCTTGAGTTGAGGGCTGAGAGGTCTTCTTCGTCATGCCACGAGGTGGCCGGTCAGCCATATCATGCACTGGTGATGTAGGTCTGGGTGCTTCCTCCTCTAATCGTGGTAGCAGCCTGCGTCTTGGGTAGCTCTTGGAGGGGCGCTCGAGTTCATACTCTTCGATCGCAAGGACTTCAGTCCATCTGTCAGCTAGCAAACCTTGGTCAGCTCTATGTTGTTGCTGCTTTTTCTTGAGGCTGCTTGCCGTGGCCATGAGCCTGCGTTTGAAACGCTCTTGTTCGAAGGGATCCTCGGGCACGACGAATTCATCGTCGTCGAGGCTTCCCTCATCTTTGGAGGGAGGCATGTAATTATCGTCCTCTACCTCTCTTTTTGCCGCTCTCTCATGAGGGCTGGCTTCTCCGTCCTCCTGCGCTGAATCATGCTTTGAGGGTTATCTTCGGCCTTTGTCCGGTGTTATTGTCTCCCGTCTTTGGAATCACCGTTTTCTTTGTGGCGGGATTTAGAGCGGCGCCACCGACGCCGGGCGCTTAGGCTATTTCTTGGAGGGTCATCCTCCGCTGTTCCATCGCCATTCCCATCTTTTGGGATGTCCACCATGTATATGTCGTATGACGAGGTGGCCTTCCCGCCCTGTGGGCGCTGGTTCTTGGTCGTCTCTGCATCGTCGTCCATACCGTCGATGTCTTGGTCGAAGTCGAGCATGTCGGTTAAATTATTGACAAGTGGCTACGAAGTGGGTGGTGGGTGGGCTTTGATTTTCTTCATCGTCTGCATCCCAACCTTCCCGACCATAATCCGCCAGGCTCTCTGATAAAGAGAGAGACTTTAGTGAATTCAGAATGTCGCCAAAGGGCGAGTGCTGAAAGATGTCCGCGGCAGCGAATTCCATGATCGGCGCCCAATCGGATTCGACTGGGAGGGGGACGGAAGGCTCGGAGTTCGGAGAGGAGTCCGGCACCTTGGAGTTATGAGCTTCGCAAAGGACGGGGTAGGTGTACGGCCCAATCACTGTAGAGACCGCAGCCCCCGAGGCGGTGTCCAGCCACCCGTCCTCGATCGGCACGGTCGGCTCCGAGCTAAAGGTCGGAGCGAACTCTGGTGCGGCCTCCAGGACACTGTTCGACGGCAGAGCTAGATCATGCCCTCGTGATGCGGCGGGCGGCTTGGCGTGGCTCGAACCCGTCGAAGATCAAGTCTCCGCGGATGTCACCGTGTAGTTCAAACTTCCAAATCTGACTCGATGGCGGGCGTAGCTTTCAATCTGCTTCCAGATGGCTGCTTAATTGCCCCGCAGCAAAGCCGCCGAATACGAAGATCTGTCCGGGAGAAAGGTCTCACCACGAGCGCATCGTTGTTGATGATCGGAGGAGCCATCGGGCCTAAAGATGACGACATACGCAGGAACTCTCAATGAAAGCACCAATGTCGGTGTCAAAACCGGCGGATCTCGGGTAGGGGTCCCGAACCGTGCGTCTAGGCGGATGGTAACAGGAGACAAGGGACACGATGTTTTTACCTGTGTTCGGGCCCTCTCGATGGAGGTAAAACTCTACTCCTGCTTGATTAATATTGATGATATGGGTAGTACAAGAGTAGATCTACCACGAGATCAGAGAGGCTAAACCCTAGAAGCTAGCCTATGGTATGATTGTTGTTCGTCCTATGGACTAGAACCCTCCGGCTTATATAGACACCGAATAGGGTTAGGGTTACACAGAGTCGGTTACAATGGTAGGAGATCTACATATCTGTATCGCCAAGCTTGCCTTCCATGCCAAGGAAAGTCCCATCCGGACACGGGACGAAGTCTTCAATCTTGTATCTTCATAGTCCAGGAGTCCGGCCAAAGGTTATAGTCCGGCCAGCCGGACACCCCCTAATCTAGGACTCCCTCAGGGGGCGAAATGGTAAAACAAGGGCAAAGCCCGCAACATCACAGAGGGGGCCCCGTGCACACGTGGTAAGTGGAGCCCGTGCGCACGGGGTATCCAGAGACCTGGCGCGTCCGTGAGGCCCGTGGGCACGGTACACGCCCGTGCTCATGGGGTCTTTAGGACCGCCAGCCTGGGAGGCCCGTGGACACGGGGTCGAAGGGGCCCGTGCGCACGGGGTCGCCTGGGAGCTGTTGCCTTCTTCTTGGCGCTTCCTTCTCCGCTTCCAGGCTTCCCTCTTGGATGGTGTAGATGTTCTCTTCCGCATGAACTCGTCCTCGCTATGTTTGAAGCTCCGACAATACCTATGAATGCACACGGAAGGAATGTCAAGTAGTATACCATCCTCAAAGGGGTCAAGTGAACACGTGTAAAGGAAAAGATTCACCTTTATGTATGTGAAGTAGATGTCGCACGTGTCACTTGCCAAATGGACTCTTGACTTGGTGATGTCCATAGGATGCTCCGCATCATCGTGCTTGCACTCTGAATGTGACCGATAGCTGGCTTGAGGAGACTCCTAGCTTCTTGGTGACCAGCCTCTTGGCTGATTGTCCTAAGAATGCCTTCATATGAATAAAAAGCTCTCTGATTTCCCCGCAAAAAAATGCATGCGTGGTCCTAATTTTTTTTATCAAAGTGTCGATTGGGTCCTAATTCTTTCAAAATGCACGTCTGGGTCCTAAATCTTTTTAAGTTGTTCATTCGAGGTCCTAATTTCTTCTGACCACCGTTGACCTGCCTGCGTGGTGCTTTGACCCTGGCCACGTAGACAGGAGGTCCAACGACGGTTGGATATTTATGCAAAGTGGCCATGTAATATTTCTCCTCCTCAATCCTCGCCTCCTAGGTCTTCTCCCCCACTTTCTTCTCTCTGCCAGCACAAGCTCGTCTGTGATCATGGGCCACAAGAAGAAGTCGTTCGGTGCATCCCTGACCTTGGCAACGTTGGGTCCACTGCCAGTAGTAGCTCCTCTTGCGTCATCGCTACCATCGAGGACGCTGACGTTGGTGCCATGCCCTCGACCCTGCGCGCCTCCCAATGCGACCAACCCGAGCCGGAGCTCGCATCCACCGGCCGTCAGCAGCAGCTGCTGCGCCCTAGCACCGCCCAGCTCCCCCTTCCTCCCGTTCCTTCCTTCACCTCATCCTCACTCCCGGTCTCTCATATCCCTATCTCTCCCGGCACAGGAACCACCATGGAAAAACGCCCGAGCTTCCCAGTCGTCGTTGTGGATGCCGTCCACTAGAACCCTTGCGTCGTCGACCAGATCCGGTGCCCCGCAGCCGGATCTGCCCATCCCCACCGCCGCAACTCTTCTCCTCCTCGGCTCTGGCGAGTCCCTTCAACCCTCCTCGCCTGTCCCCAGCGGGTGCGCGAGCGTCCCGTGGGCCACCAGCGCCTTCGTTGCCCAAGCTTGCTCCCGCGTCGCGCGCAATGCATGCGCACGCGCAGCGTTGACATGATAGATGATGGATTATTCCTAGCGGCGTTGGCGCCATCCTAGCGGCCGATGCTGCTGGACAACCACCGCTCATGACCTCCGCTTCTCACTAGAGCAGCGTTGCCACTGTCGCTCGCCTTCGGTTTCGCCAAAGAGGGGTGGGGAAGAGGAAAGGGACCGCGACTATGAACAAATTAGTGTTCGAGGGCTTTTTTGCAAATATGCACGGCTGGTCGTTACTCCTCTTGGGCCCTTTTGTCCATGTGGCCATAGTCAAAGCGCCACACAGGCAGGTCAGCTTTGGTCAGATAGATTTAGGACCACAGAGGAACAACTTAAAAAGATTTAGGACCCAGACGTGCATTTTGAAAGAATTAGGACCGAGTCGACACTTTGGCGAAAAAATTAGGACCCTCCATGCATTTAACTCAAGTTTCATTTGCCTAGGAGCATCTACAGTCGAACTTGGCAAATCCGCCCCCTATACGCCCGCGGGTGCATTCGCGGACAGCGCCGGACAACCCCTCATTTGGGCTACCGCACATCCACACATCTCAAATACGGAAATCCATGCAATTCATGCACATCGATCATATGATACAAATCATCCCAATTCAACAGTTCGAAACAAATAGGACAAAGCAAAACAAACCATACTTCAACAATCCGGACATGCCAAAATGAAATCAATGTCCGACCATGTCAGATCACTCGTCGGGTGCCATCCATGCCGCCTGCTCCTCCGCTATTCTTGCGTCCTGCCCCTCCTCTATTCTTGCATCCTGCCCTCCTGCTCTGCCCTGTTGCCTTTGCCGTCTTTTGTTTCTTTTCTTGCTTGGATTGAGATTTGATGTTGTCCCAACTTCAAATGAAGGGCAAGTTGGATCCCCCAATTCTTAGTCCATTTGGGTTGGATCTTGATTATCATTGATCATGTCTGACATGATCAACTCCTAAATGATCATTGTTTGAAAGTGTTCATCATGTCCGAAATGAACTAGAGGTCTATTGAAAACATTGAACATGGCATATGCAAAGTTGATCGGATAGGAGCAACTAGAACATACCGAGTTTTGTTGTGTCATTTCATCGAACAAGTCATGGGCAGCCCGGGCACCGCCGGTGCCCGTACTTCTCCGCGCCCGAACGAGATGCGGCGAGTGACAGACGTCCACTGGCGGCATCTGTGTGGGCGTAAAGCTCCAGTAGCGCTCCAACCGGCCGTTAGATCCTCTTTATGTCCCAACCTAATTCGACGACGCAACCCTTGTCAACGGTGGGATGGATGGGGTGCGGGGTTTCGGGCACAGGGGGAGGACAGTTGCTCGTCCATGTACACATCTGCTCCCTGCGCCGCCACCGCTTCCCTTTCTCGCTGCCCCTGCCGCCGGTTCCTTCGGGAGATGTCCTCCGGCTTGCATGATAAAGCCAAGGACGGAACGCCGAAGGATGATACTCTCCAACGTATCTATAATATTTCGATTGTTCCATGCTATTATATTATCAATCTTGGATGCTTTTATATGCATTTATATGCTAGTTTATATCATTTTTGGGACTAACCTATTAACCTAGTGTCCAGTGCCAGTTGTTGTTGTTTTTCCTTATTTTTGGCTTTTCAAAAAATCAATATCAAACGAAGTCCAAACGAAAAAAATCTTTGGATTAATTTTTCTGGACCAGAAGGGACCCTCGAAGCTTCGGGAGGAGACCATACGAGATACGAGAGAGCCACAAGCTCAAGGGGCGCACCCCACGAGCTTGTGGGCCCCACGCGGCTTCGTTTGACCTAATTTCACTTTTATAAATTCCCAAATATTCCCAAACCAACATAAAAGCCACCCGAAACACTTTTTCCGCCGCCGCAAGCTTCTGTTCTTGCGTGAACCCATCTGGAGGCCTTTTCTGGTACTCTGCCGGAAGGGGAATCGATCATGGAGGGCTTCTACATCATCCTTGTTGCCTTTCGATGATGCGTGAATAGTTCAGCACAGACCTACGGGTCCATAGCTAGTAGCTAGATGGTTTCTTCTCTCTCTTTGATATTCAATACCATGTTCTCCTCGATGTTCTTGGAGTTCTATCCGATGTAATCTTCTTTCGCGATGTGTTTATTGGGATCCGATGAATTGCGGGTTTATGATCTGAATATTCATGCGAAGTAATTGAGTATTTTCTTAACTTTATTATGCATGATTGTTATAACTTTGTATTTCTCTCCGATCTATTCGTTTGGTTTGGCTAACTAGATTGATTTATTTTCAGTGGGAGAGGTGCTTTCTGATGGGTTCAATTTGGCGGTGCTATATATCCAATGATAGAAGGGGATAAGACGCATATTTGTATTGTTGCCATTAAGGGTAAAACAATGGGGTTTATTCATATTGATTGGGTTTACTTTGTGTACATCATGTCATCTTATTTAAGGCGTTACTCCTTTTTTATGAACTTAATACCACAGATGCATGCTGGATAGCGGTCGATTGGTGGAGTAATAGTAGTAGATGTAGGCAGGAGTCGGTCTACTTGTCTCGGACGTGATGCCTATATACATGATCATTGCCTTGGATATCGTCATAACTATGCTTTTTTTATCAATTGTCCAACAGTAATTTGTTGACCCACCGTAAGATATGTGTTCGAGAGAGAAGCCTCTAGTGAAAACTATGGCCCCCGGGTCAACCTTAATCAATTATAAAAACTAAATTCCTTTGCTGCAATTTTTTTATTTTATTTTGCAATTTATTCATCTACATATACAAGATTTGATGCTTGCAAGTAACGAGTTCAAAGGGATTGACAACCCTCTTGCCCGCATTGGGTACAAGTATTTACTTTTGTGTGCACAGCTGCTGTTCACGAGGCTTTGCGTAATTCTCCTATTGGTTCGATAAACCTTGGTTCTCACTGAGGGAAATAATTATCTCTACTGTACTGCATCTCCCTTCTTTTTGGGGAAAATCCCAACGCGGCTCACAAGTAGCAAAGGTTGAGGTGGACGCAACCTCTGTCGCGACAGTCATGGACGGGCTGGAGGACATTTAGGGCGGTGGGTCGGGACCGACGGTGAGGATGGGGAGCAAGGGTGGCGGACGATGAGGGCTCGGACATGGGAAAGGTTGGATGGAGGCAGGAGGAGGCGGAAGAGTTTGATGGATTTGATGCAATTTATGATAGGGTAGACCTGTCGGGTCCGACGTGGCGGACGTGCCCGGGCGCGCCCGGGCATTCTCTTACCTGCCCTATGTTTAGGCTGAATATGAGTGGTTCCGGCCAGCCTAACGTTTGAGGCTCGTTCGAGATGCCCGTTGTATTGTTTTTTTACCGGTCAATGACCAACCCGTCCGTCTGGATGTTTGAGTTGCCGGCTGTAGATGTCCGCTACTTTGAGTGCAAAATATGCTAGTAGTACTAACTTTTTTGAAAGACTTGTTTAGAGATGTTTTCCATAGCAAAAAGAAGTGCACCTTTGTAATAAATCAGCGATAATTAACATAAATACTAAAAGAAAATTTATAATAAATCAACGATAATTAATATGAATTAGAGGGAGAGTAATGAAAATCGATCCATTTGCTTGCGTAAATTCTGATGAGCAGTAGCATGCCTTCCGATGAACGAGACAAGCAACGGGCCCACGTAGAGCAATATTCCCCTCGTCGATCGCTGTAGAAGGTACATGCGGGCCCACATCTGCAGTTGGGGTCAAGTCAACCCGCCGCACGGAGAGCGCACATACACAGTTGACGCAGCCCACAGACGACGTTTTCCCCTTCTCCACCCGCGCACACGTTCCTCCTCGCCACCGACCTCATGGCCCCACCTTCGACAGACACGGTGGGTCCACCTGACAGTGGGGTTTGACATGACATCCTGAACACCCCCGCTTCTCTCTGGGCGGGGCATCAATTACGGCGATGCCATTTGTTCCTTGTTAATTTGTTATTCCCGAGAATGGCTACCTCGCTTCCCTCGCAAGTCCCGACCGAGCACTTTCTCTCTTTTCCATCCTTCTCCGCTTCTCCCTCCCGTCCCCGATCGATCCCAAAAGGCAAAACCCCTACCCACTGATTCCAAACCCACCGAGCGGGCGAGAGAAAGAATCTCCAGAGAGCGATGCACGCGCCCGCGAGGAAGGCCGCGGGCGGAGGGGGCCGCGGCCCGGTTGCGTCGGCGCTGCTGCTGCTGGCGGTCGGGGTGTTCGCCTTCCTGATCTCGTACAGCGTGCTCGCCATGGTGCTCCGAGGCGGCGGCGGCGGCGGCAACGGAGGAGGAGGAACTGCGGGACTTGGGACGGGAGCGAGGGACCCGGTGGTGCGGATGCCGGGATGGATGCGGGCGGCGGGCGGTGCGAGGGGCCAGAGGCGGCCCTTCCACGTGGCGCTCACGGCCACGGATGCCCCGTACAGCAGGTGGCAGTGCCGGGTCATGTACTTCTGGTACAAGCGGATGCAGGCGCGGCCGGAGGGCGCCGACATGGGCGGCTTCACCCGCGTGCTGCACTCGGGGAAGCCCGACGGCCTCATGGACGAGATCCCCACATTCGTCGTCAACCCCCTCCCCGCCGGCAAGGACCGTGTAAGTACGCCACGACTGACTGTTTTTTTGGCCTCCTCCTCGCTCTCTGTTTCGGTTTGTTTGTTTGTTTGTCTGTCTGTTTGTTGTGCAACGTGGGGCGTTGTGGGGACTACGTGTGCATACGGGCAATGTCTTTGGGATTTTAAGACGAGATAAAACGAAAATCGGTGCTTCGCTTCCAACTTGCAGCTGCAAAATCAAGTGATTATTATTTCTTTAACTAGTCTCTGTTAGGTTGCTGCTAAAGGTCATGAATTTCGCATGTCGAATTTTGTCTGCACTTGTGAATACCTTTATGCCGTAACTCGCCACCCGCTCTCTGACCAAGTCCTGCTTTCTTGCCTTCCCTTGAGCACTGTATCTGTCCTGTCAGTTTGAGCTTTATTTCCTTCGTTCATGTACACCCAGTTACATTTACTGGGGAAGCAACATCAGTTTTGAAATGCTCCGTAGGTTTGATTGTGATACTGTCTGCACTGCAGGGCTATATCGTCCTAAACAGGCCATGGGCATTTGTACAATGGCTGCAGCAGGCAAAGATTGAAGAAGAGTAAGTAAAGACTGATATGCCCTTTTGTTTCGATACTTTCAGTATGGTTTTAACTAATAATCTTCCGCAAGGTACTCTATGGTTTGACATCCAGACATCCATGATTAACCAAAAATAAGCGAAACAAGAAAAGTTGTTGCTGGTGTTTGGATGTAAGATGGGACAGATATTTAGGCACATTCATGCCTACTCCCTCTGTAAAGAAATATAAGAGCGTTTAGATCACTAAAGTAGTACTACATAACATGGATTTCTCTCTCTCTCTCTCTCTCTCTCTCTCTCTCCATGTGTTTATAACTGTTTTGTTCTGCTTGAATGTCACAGGTACATACTGATGGCAGAACCAGATCATATATTTGTGAAACCTTTACCAAATTTAGCTTTTGACAATGATCCAGCAGCATTCCCCTTCTTTTACATAACACCGTCCGAACATGAAAAAATTATCAGGAAATACTATCCCGAAGAAAGGGGTCCAATCACAAATGTTGACCCTATCGGGAATTCCCCTGTAATAATTAAGAAGGTAATTCACTGTTGTTAACTTGGCGCTCTATAGACTGCAGTCTCATGGATGAATGAAGCTCCATTCCATTTATTTGGTTTTGCATGATTTGTGTTTCAGTTACCGTTTTGGTTAGTCATTTTACTGAATTTAACTTAATCTCTTGTTACATGAGGAAAGAATAGACACTGCTTGAGAAGATTGCTCCCACATGGATGAATGTATCACTACAAATGAAAGAGGATCAAGAGACTGATAAGACTTTTGGATGGGTTTTGGAAATGTCAGAATTATCTTTTCTTGTGTGTGAATTTGATAAATGCATTTTCTCATTGTTACTTTGTTATAAATCCAGTTTTTTGTTATTTTTCTTTGGCTTCTAGGTATGCATATGCTGTTGCCAGTGCATTGCATGGGGTTCAACATATCCTTCGTAAAGATTTCATGATCCAGGTGCTGAAGCTGTTTCTGATTTTCTGACGACAATATACTTGCGCACTAAAAGCGACGTGCTTGATTGACATGATTAGAGCTATTACTGACACCCCTTAAAAATGTAGCCACCATTTGATAAGAAGCTCGACAATACATTTATTATCCACTTCACCTATGGATGTGACTATACACTCAAGGTATTTATTGGGGCCTACTATTCATAAGTCTGATTCTTTTTTATAGATCTCATATTCATATGAAATGAATATGACTGAGGGTTGAAAGTAAAGGCCCGTTATTTTCTCTCTATTATGTTACTAAACATAAGGCTATTCGGTCGGTCTTCTGGCCATACCACAAGGTATTTGACAATATCCTGGCAAACAATTTCAGGGCGTACTGACATATGGAAAAATTGGTGAGTGGAGATTCGACAAGAGATCATACCAAGATAGGCCACCGCCAAGAAATCTTACATTGCCCCCTCCAGGAGTGCCAGAAAGCGTGGTACGTTTAGCAGCGAATAAATTGGAAAATTACGCAACAAGTTTATTATGATTTTTTAGATACGGACTTATTGTTTATGTGTTCAACGTTTACAAAAAATAAGTAGAGTTTCATATTATTGCATTCATCTTCTATTTGATTTGAATAAGTTTAGGTAACAGATTAATACAGTGAAGGAATTTTATTTACTGCTACTGTTTTACTATATGCTGTGATGATTATTAGCTTAATGCGAGTTGGTAACTGTGTGTTAGCCATATAATTTTTTCCTATATCAAGCCGAAAATGTTTCTAAGACTGGGATTTCGAACTTTTAAAAGTGACCACTGAAACTGGCATAATTTGATTAATTGAGATGAATATGATTGCTAGCATGGTAAGTCTTGGCATACATCAGCTGTGCTTGGGATCGGAAGCTGGAATGCTCTGCGATGTTTTCTATTTAAGCGCTTCTTTCAAGAACAGCGAACCCTTGCGTTGATGTCCCTGACACTTTGAATGAAAGTTTCTTACATAACCACTGTTACCTATGGACTGAAAAAGTGTGTGCATTTTCATCCAGTGGTCAATGGATGGTTTTGAAATCATTGCTTCTTGATAATGCTGGTTCTCAATAAAAGTCATTAATCATGTTCAATTTAACAAGGACCGTTATTCCTTTTTAATATCAGGGTAGTATTTGTATCTACAAAATTTGACCACTATCCTTCTGTGATTGCCTGATCTATTCTCCTTGCAGGTTACACTGGTAAAAAGGGTGAATGAAGCTACTGCAAACCTTCCTAGGTGGGATGATGGATTATAGTCTATGTGGACGTCAAATATCCGGGCCCCTTAGGGATATACATCAGAAATACAGAAGTAGATAATTTTTCTTTCATACTTAGGGCCCTGCTAGGAACACGGGAATTTTCCTGATTCCTGCAGGAACTAACTCTTTCCAGTGAATTATCTGAGATCCAAACAGAACCTTTACAGAAAAAAAGAACATAGCAGCCCAGTTTGTTTTCCATTTAAGGTTATCTTGTAAAATTTTCTGACTGGTAAGATTGAAATAGTCATATGCGAGCACAGTTGTGCTCGCACCCCTTTGGCAATGCGGTATGGAGTATGTGCACTTTGCCAGTTTGATTATATATTTGTTTGATTAGAATAAACAACCGTTCGGTTCAACGATACCATCTCATTGACATAAACAGTTTCACCTACGGAACAGAATCCATGGCGATGTATTGGTGTTTGAAATTTAGTGCTGTTGGCATATCACAGTGACTTTCCTTCTCTATGTTAGAGGATCCGGTTCCATGTGGAAGGAACACAAAAGGCGTGTCATGTTCAGCTTGTGCGTTTCAATGCCGGTCTGTCAACACAAGGAATCTGAGCGAAGTCATACCAAGCACATGAACCTCGTGCTACCAGAGAGACACATTGGACAACCTACACAAACAGTATCAACAACTGGAGGCAAAGCATCTACCGCTGTACTTCAAATGATCCAGCAGGACCAACAGTCCAACACCACCTACGCCTACCAGTGTCCCAACGCAGAGCAGAGGTCTATGGCGGTGACATGTAGTGCTGTTGTGTTTAGGGGTGCAAGCGGCGTCCCGTGTATCCCCGAAACTAGCAAATTAGCTCTCTCTGGCCTTCACCCTCCCTCGCTTCCATTTTCCTCTTCCCCAACCTCGTAAGCTTCACCCTTCTCCCACCCCTCTGCCACCCGCGTCCGACTTTGCCGCCTCTCGACCTACAGCGTGGCACTGTGCCTGACTCTGTCCACCGCATTCGGCGTAGCATCACTACTGGAATTTCTGAGTTTGCCGAGTATTGTAAAAACTCGTCGAAAGATGTTTTACACTTGGCATACTGTTTGCCGAGTATAGTTCTTGGCTAAGGGCAAAGACTTCTTCGAGCACTAAACATGGGACTCGGCAAAAAATAAGAGCAACTCCAACGGGCCGACTTAAACGGACGGCGCATTTGTCCGTTTTTTATCCATTTGGGTCGGCCGCCCATCCGGCGTCCGCCCTGTTTTGCATTTGGGTCAGCCGCCCGCTCAACGAGCCGACCATTTTCATGTCCGCACTCAACTTTTAAAAAAGGCACGCGACCATAGATCATGCCAGCGGCCATGTGTCATGCCGGCACCATGCCAGCGCCGGCATACATTGCCGACTTAAAAAAAATATCACCACACAGTTCACGCTGGCGCACTCGTCAACGGCCGACACACATGCCAGCACACAAAAAAGGGTAGGACTTGAGTTCGACCACACCATCGCGGCCCCGTGGTCATGCCAACACACAAGCCGGCATACAAAAAAGGAAGGCGCTCGGGCCCACGAGATCACTCATCGGTGAACTTGAGCATGTCGGCCTGCATCTTCTCGAACCACGACCTCTTCCTTGGCAACACGGTGTTGAGATCCACCTTCATGATCTTCACCCGGTCATCATGCTCGCGAGAGCTACTTCTTTCGCCTTGGTCTTGGCGTTGGTGGCCTCGATCTCTGGCATATTGACTTGCTTCTCCGCCTCTAGCTCAAGCATCTTGGCTTGCTTCTCCGCGTCCATCTGAAGCCTCCTCCTTTGGATCTTCATGAAGGCGTCCATTTGCTCTTTTTTGAAACGCCGACGCTCCTTCTCCCTTGAGTCCTTCTTGTTCATCAAGCCCTCCACGCTTGCGATCAAGGCATTCGATGTCGCATCCCGCTTGTCCTCCTTCTTGGAGTTGGTCTTCCCTCACGGCCGTGGCGGCTTGCCATCCCCAACATCCTCCACGGCTTGCTTCCCTCCACGCAACTTGAGGCGGCATATTGCGCCTTGAACTTCTCCTCATATTTGATGACCCTAAAGCAATGGGAGAGGTTGAAGCACTTGCCATTGTGCTGGACCTTGAATGCCTCCAAAGCTTGAAATGCCTATAAATGTTTTCATGCAAGCATATTGGCAAATGGTATGCAAATGAACACGCAAGCATAAACTTGATGACACAAAAGAGGGCGGCTTGCTAGCATACCATGTCTTGCATGCCGATGCCGCTCGCGGGGCGGGCCTTGACACTCTCAAGAGTGGCACATAACTTGTTACACTCTTGTTGGATCACCCTCCATCGCTTCGAAATGGACACCCACTCGCGCGTGCTCACAATTTGGTAAGGTGGAAACTTCTTGCGCTCATGAAACTCCCGGTGGACACAAATCCAAAAAGTTGAATGCTTTTGTTCGGCGCCCGTCTTGGGATCTTGTCCAATGTCTCGCCAACACTCGCAAAGAAGCTTGTCCTCAGCCGTCGTGTATGCCTTCGTGCGCTTGCTCTTGCGCTTCGGCTTCGGACCGGCGGCTTGGTTGGCGAGCTCGTCCTCGAACAAAGGCTCCACTTCGATGTCGCACTCGTCCTCTTCTTCTTGCCCGTAGTTGTCCCGAAACTCGTGGTCAAGTGGGAAGCCGTCCAGGTCCATGCCGACCTGATCACGCATGAAGGCCGCCTGATCGGGATCATAGCCAGCGGCCTACGTGAACGCCCCGCGGCCGTCCTGGCTTTGTGTCTCGTCGGGATCGTAGCCAGCGGCCGGCGCACCACCCTCGCCGCCACCGGCTTGCATTCCCTCGAACAGGTTGCGGGCGTCCGGGATCACACCGGCCGGCATCTGCCGCGCGCGTTTCCTCGCGCCTCTGGATGACGAGCCACCGGCCACCGGTGTGGCGTTGAGGTCGATGGGTGCGGGCGCGGGCGTGGAAGGCGCCACCACGCTCACGTCGGGCGAGCACTCCCCGGAGAGGCGGGAGGCCTGCTGGTACACGTGGAAGCCGGGCATCGGGGTGCAAGCCGAAGCGTGACGACCCACAAGTATAGGGGATCTATCGTAGTCCTTTCGATAAGTAAGAATGTCAAACCCAACGAGGAGCAGAAGGAAATGATAAGCGGTTTTCAGTAAGGTATTCTTTGCAAGCACTGAAAATATCGGTAACAGATAGTTTTGTGATAAGGTAATTTGTAACGGGTAACAAGTAATAAAAGTAAATAAGGTGCAACAAGATGGCCCAATCCTTTTTGTAGGAAAGGACAAGCCTGGACAAACTCTTATATAGAGAAAAGTGCTCCCGAGGACACATGGGAATTATCGTCAAGCTAGTTTTCATCACGCTCATATGATTCGCGTTCGTTACTTTGATAATTTGGTATGTGGGTGGACCGATGCTTGGGTACTGCCCTTTCTTGGACAAGCATCCCACTTATGATTAACCCCTATTGCAAGCATCCGCAACTACAAAAGAAGTATTAAGGTAAACATAACCATAGCATGAAACATATGGATCCAAATCAGCCCCTTACGAACTCATAAACTAGGGCTTAAGCTTCTGTCACTCTAGCAACCCATCATCTACTTATTACTTCCCAATGCCTTCCTCTAGGCCCAAACAATGGTGAAGTGTCATGTAGTCGACGTTCACATAACACCACTAGAGGAGAGACAACATACATCTCATCAAAATATCGAATCTAATACCAAATTCACATGACTACTTATAGCAAGACTTCTCCCATGTCCTCGTGGAACAAACGTAACTACTCACAAATCATTTTCATGTTCATAATTAGAGGGGTATTAATATGCATAAAGGATCTGAACATATGATCTTCCACCAAATAAACCAACTAGCATCAACTACAAGGAGTAATCAACACTACTAGCAACCCACAGGTACCAATCGAGGTTTTGAGACAAAGATTGGATACAAGAGATGAACTAGGGTTTTAGAGGAGATGGTGCTGGGTGAAGATGTTGATGGAGATTGACCCCTCGATGAGAGGATCGTTGGTGATGACGATGGCGATGATTTCCCCCCTCCCGAAGGATGTTTCCCCGGCGAACAGCTCACGGAGCCCTAGATTAGTTCCGCCATGAGTTCCGCCTCGTGGCGGCGGTGTTTCTTCCCGAAAGCTTGCTTATGATTGTTTCCAGGGTAAAAGACTTCATATAGCAGAAGATGGGCACCGGAGGCCTGCCAGGGGGCCCACGAGGCAGGGGCGCGCCCCCACCCTCGTGGCCAGGGTGTGGGCCCCCTCTGGTTGATTCTTTCTCCAGTATTTTTTATATATTCCAAAACGTGCCTCCGTGAAGTTTCAGGACTTTTTGAGTTGTGGAGAATTTGTCTATAATATTTGCTCCTTTTCCAAATTTAATTCCAAATTTCTGCATTCTCCCTCTTCATGTAAACCTTGTAAAATAAGAGAGAAAAGGCAGAACGGCATAAGTATTGTGACATAACGTGTAATAACAGCCCATAATGCAATAAATATCGATATAAAAGCATGATGCAAAATGGACGTATCAACTCCCCCAAGCTTAGACCTCGCTTGTCCTCAAGCGGAAGCCGATATCAGAAAAATATGTCCACATGTTTAGAGATAGAGGTGTTGATAAAATACAATACGGACATGAGGGCATCACGATCATTCTTATAACATCAACATATATATTGTCATATGATTTCTTATGCTCAAGTAATAATCCATTCACAATGTAAAGTATAAATCAGAAACTTCATTGAGAACCAACAAACTATAATCTCAGTCATTGAAGCAATTGCAATTTATCATAACATCGGAAAGAGTCAATATAAGAGCTTTTCAGCAAGTCCACATACTGAACTATCATTTAGTATTTCACAATTGCTAACACTCACACAATACTTTATGGGTATGGAGTTTTAATCGGACACAGAGAAAGATAGGGGCTTATAGTGTTGCCTCCCAACCTTTTACCTCAAGGGTAATGTCAACAATAATAATTCATGCTAACTTACATCCAATTGGATATATATATCAGGATCTTCCCAACACAATGTGCTTGCCAAAGGATAAAATATAAAAAGGAAAGGTGAAGATCACCATGACTCTTGTATAAGGTATGAGAAAAGAATAAAAGATAGGCCCTTCGCAGAGGGAAGCAGAGGTTGTCATGTGCTTTTGTGGTTGGATGCACGAAATCTTAATTCAAAAGAACGTCACTTTATATTGCCACTTGTGATATGGACCTTTATTATGCAGTCCGTCGCTTTTATTGCTTCCATATCACAAGATCGTATAAATCTTATTTTATCCACACTAATAAATCATACATATCTAGAAAGCAATTTTTATTGCATACAACAATGACAACTTACTTGAAGGATCTTACTCAATCCATAGGTAGGTATGGTGGACTCTCATGGCAAAACCGGGTTTAAGGATATTCGGAAGCACAAGTAGTATCTCTACTTGGTGCAAAGAATTTGGCTAGCATGAGGGGGAAAGGCAAGCTCAACATGTTGGATGATCCATGACAATATACTTTATTTTGGATATAAGAAAACATAACCCATTAAGTTGTCTTCCTTGTCCAACATTAACTCTTTAGCATGTCATATTTTAATGAGTGCTCACAATCATAAAAGATGTCCAAGATAGTATATTTATATGTGAAAACCTCTCTTTCTTTATTACTTCCTATTAATTGCAACGATGAACAAAACTATGTTTGTCAGCTCTCAACAACTTTTATTCATCATAGTCTTTATATGTGAAGTCATTACTCTCCATAAGATCAATATGATCTCTTTATTTCTTTTTGTTCTTTCTTTTTCTTTACTTCCCTCACGATCATAGCAAGATAATCAAGCCCTCGACTCAACACTAATCTTTATTATATATAGCTCACGAACTCGATTACATAGAAGGATCATAAGGCAAAACTCAAAACTAAATCATACTAAAACTTTATTCTACTAGATCAAGATATTACTAAAAGCATCAAACTAAGAAATACGGTAAAGATAGGAGTGTGATGGTGATACGATACCGGTGCATCTCCCCCAAGCTTGGCAGTTGCCGAGGGGAGTGCCCATACCCATGTGATTATTGCTCTTTCTTTAGAGGTGGTGATGTGATATTCTTGGCGATGATACCCCTTAGGATACGATTCTCTTCCTCGAGCTTATTGACTTGTTGCTTGAGGTCAATTATTTCCTTACGGAGCTTACCCATGACGGTTAAAGCTCCTTTCACCCATGGATGTTGCATAGCTGCGGGAGAACAAGTAACACTCTTTTTCATATTTTCATAAGAGAGAAATTTGACATTGGAAGGGATGACCGAGTTTGGGATAGCTGAGCTCTGTAGTTCCCCCATCGTGAATCCGGCTCAGAAACGAGAAGTAACTTCTTGATCCTCCTCCATGGCATCTATCCTTTTCAAGTCGGCCTCCATCTCTTCCTCTGTTGATGGCCCAAAGTGGTCAGCATCACTGTTTGCTCTTGGTCCCGGTGTCGGATTAGACACCCGACTGACTCTTGAGAAGACATCTTGCTCTAATCTGCGGCAGAAACAACTCGAAACAAAAACATAGGATATTTGCGTCGTACGGTGGTCAAAACCTTCAGGAGACTATATAATGAATTTTACCGACCAAAAGAAGTATCATGCAAGAAAACGAAGTCCGGAGAGCACACGAGGTGCCCACGAGGCAAGGGGGCGCGCCCTCCACCCTCGTGGATGCCTCGTGTCCTTCCCGGACTACTTCTTATTTTCCTATTTTCTTAAATATTCCAAAACAGAGAAAAATTACCATTAGAACTGTTTTGGAGTCGGTTTACTTACCGTACTACATACCTATTCCTTTTCGGAGTCTGAAACGTTCTAGAAAGTGTCCCTTATGTATTCCTTCGGGGTTAGGTTTCAATAACATTAGTTTCAACATTTATAGGATTAGCTAAGATATAATGTTTGATTCTTTGACCGTTCACCACCTTTGGATTTGTGCCTTCGAAGTTGTTGATTTTTATGGCACCGGAACGATAGACCTCCTAGATAACGTAAGGACCTTCCCATTTAGAGAGAAGTTTTCCTACAAAAAATCTTAAACGAGAGTTGAATAGCAACACATAATCACCTACATTAAACTCACGCTTTTGTATCCTTTTGTCATGCCATCTTTTAACTTTTTCTTTAAACAGTTTGGCATTCTCATAGGCCTAGGTTCTCCATTCATCAAGTGAGCTAATGTCAAATAGTCTCTTCTCACTGAAAAGTTTGAAATCATAATTGAGCTCTTTAATGACCCAATATGCCTTATGTTCTAGTTCGAGAGGCAAGTGACATGCTTTTCCATATACCATTTTATACGGAGACATACCCATAGGATTTTTATATGCAGTTGTATAGGCCCATAATGCATCGTATAGTTTCTTGGACCAATTCTTTCTAGATCTATTAACAGTCTTTTTCAAAATTAATTTGATTTCTCTATTACTCAATTCTACTTGACCACTAGACTGCGGGTGACATGGAGATGCAATTATATGATTAACATCATACTTAGCAAGCATTTTACGAAAAGCACCATGAATAAAATGTGAACCACCGTCAGTCATTAAGTATCTAGGGACTCCAAACCTCAGAAAAATAGCTTCTTTAAGCATCTTAATAGAGGTGTTATGATCGGCGCTACTAGTTGGAATAGCTTCTACCCACTTAGTAACGTAATCAACAGCAACTAAAATATGTGTATACCCATTAGAGGAAGGAAACGGTCCCATATAATCAAAGCCCGAAACATCAAAGGGTTCAATAACAAGTGAATAGTTCATAGGCATTTCTTGACGTCTACTAATATTACGAATTCTTTGACATTCATCACAAGACAAGACAAACTTACGTGCATCTTTGAAGAGAGTAGGCCAATAAAAACCGGATTGCAATACCTTATGTGCAGTTCTATCTCCAGCGTGGTGTCCTCCATAAGCCTCGGAGTGACACTTGCGTAGGATCTATTCGTATTCATGCTCAGGTACACAACGTATAATGACACCATCTATTCCTTCTTTATAAAGGTGTGGGTCATCCCAGAAGTAATGTCTTAAATCATAGAAAAACTTTTTCTTTTGCTGGTATGTGAAACTAGGTGGTATAAATTTAGCAACAATGTAATTAGCATAATCAGCATACCATGGAGCAGTACGAGAAGCATCTATGACAGCTAATTGTTCATCAGGGAAGCTATCATCAATAAGTAGTGGGTCATCAAGAACATTCTCTAACCTAGACAAGTTATGCGCAGCACGGGTTCTCAGCTCCCTTTCTATCAATAATATGCAAATTAAATTCTTGTAGCAAGAGAACCCATCTAATAAGTCTAGGTTTAGTATCTTTCTTTTCCATAAGGTATTTAATAGCAGCATGGTCTGTGTGAACAGTTACTTTAGAATCAACAATATAAGGTCTGAACTTATCACAAGCAAATACAACTGCTAAAAATTCTTTTTCAGTGGTAGCATAATTTCTCTGGGCACTGTCTAGAGTTTTACTAGCATATTGGATAACATTTAATTTCTTATCAACTCTTTGTCCTAGAACAGCACCTACAACATAATCACTAGCATCACACATAATTTCAAAGGGTAAATTCCAATCAGGTGGCTGAACAATAGGTGCAAAAATCAAAGCTTTCTTAAGTATTTCAAATGCTTCTACACAATCATCATCAAAGACAAAAGGAATATCTTTTTGTAAGAGATTAGTCAAAGGCCTAGAAATTTTTGAGAAGTCTTTAATGAACCTCCTATAAAAACTGGCATGACCAAGGAAACTTCTTATACCTTTAATGTCCTTAGGACACGACATCTTTTCAATAGCGTCAACTTTAGCTTTATCAACTTCAATACCTCTTTAAGAAATTTTATGCCCCAAGACAGTACCTTCATTAACCGTAAAGTGGCAATTTTCCCAATTCAAGATAATATTAGTTTCTTCATATCTCTGCAAAACTCGATCAAGGTTGCTCAAGCAATCATCAAAAGAAGTTCCGTAAACTGAGAATCATCCATGAAAACCTCAACAATCTTTTCACAAAAATCAGAGAATATAGCCATCATGCATCTTTGAAAGGTAGCAGGTGCATTACATAAACCAAAAGGCATATGTCTATAAGCAAAGGTACCGAAAGAGCAAGTAAAGGTGGTCTTTTCTTGATCCTCTTTTGACACAGGTATTTGAGAGAAACAAGAATAACCATCTAGAAAGCAAAAATGTGTATGTTTGGATAATCTTTCTAGAATTTGAGGTAAAGGGTAATGATCTTTCTTAGTAGCTTTATTTAATTTGCGGAAATCAACTACCATTCTATAACCTGTAATAATTCTTTGTGGGATCAATTCATCTTTATCATTAGGAACAACAGTAATACCTCCCTTTTAGGGACACAATGGACAGGACTTACCCACTGACTATCAGCAACGGGATAGATTATACCTGCCTCCAAAAGCTTTAGGATTTAACCGTCGTTGGTGATCAACAACTGGTTTAGCATATTTCTCCATTTTTATTTTGTGTTGGCATAGAGTGAGACTAATGCCATTAAGATCATCCAGAGTATATCCAATAGCAGCATGGTGCTTCTTCAGAGTTTTCAATAATTTCTCTTCTTCATTCTCTGAAAGGTTAGCACTAATAATAACAGGATATATCTTTTTCTCATCAAGATAAGCATATTTAAGAGTATCAGGTAATGGTTTAAGGTCAAACATTGGATCACCCTTGGGTGGAGGAGGATCCCCTAGGATTTCAACAGGCAACTTGTGTTTCAAAATAGGTCCCTGTTTAAAGAATACTTCATCTATTTCCCTTCTTTCATTCATAAACATATCATTTTCATGGTCGAGCAAACATTGTTCTAAAGGATCATTAGGAGGCACGACAATAGAGGCAAGACCAATAATTTCATCTTTACTAGGTAATTCTTTATCATGGGGTTGTCTATGAAATTTAGCAAAATTAAACTCATGAGACATATCCCCCAAACCAATAGTAACAACATCCTTTTTGCAGTCTATCCTAGCATTACCAGTATTCAAGAAGGGTCTACCAAATATGATGGGACAAAATCTGTCTTGTGGGGAACCAAGAACAAGAAAATCAACAGGATATTTAACTTTCCCACACAAGACTTCAACATCTCTAATGATCCCAACTGGTGAAATAGTATCTCTATTGGCAAGCTTAATTGTAACATCAATTTCCTCTATCTCAGCAGGTGCAATATCATGCATAATTTCTTTGGACAAGGAATGAGGTATTGCACTTGCACTAGCACCCATATCACATAAGCCATGATAGCAATGATCTCCTATTTTAACAGAAATAACAGGCATGCCTACAATAGGTCTATGCTTATTTTTAGTATCAGGTCTAGCAATTCTAGCAGCTTCATCATAGAAGTAAATAACATGCCCATCAATATTATCAACCAAGAGATCTTTAACCATAGCAATACTAGGTTCAACTTTAATTTGCTCAGGGGGTGTAGGTGTTCTAGTGTTACTCTTATGAACCACAGTTGAAGCTTTAGTATGATCCTTTATTCTAACAGGGAAAGGTGGTTTCTCAATATAAGCAGTAGGAACAATATGATCAACATTATAAGTGATAGTCTTTTCTTCAGCTTTAGTAGGTGCAACTACTTTTACTTCAATGGGAGGATTATATTTAAACCACTTCTCCTTAGGAAGGTCAACATGAGTAGCAAAGGATTCACAGAAAGAAGCTACTATCTCAGAGTCAAGTCCATATTTAGTGCTAAATTCACGGAAAACATCGGTATCCATAAAAGATTTAACACAATCAAACTTAGGTGTTATACCTGACTCCTTACCTTCGTCGAGATCCCAATCTTCAGAGTAGCTTTTAATTCTTTCCAATAAATCCCATTTGAATTCAATAGTATTCATCATAAAAGAGCCAGTACAAGAAGTATCGAGCATGGAGCGATTATTGAGAGAAAGCCGAGCATAAATTTTTTGAATAATAATTTCTCTTGAGAGCTCATGATTGGGGCATGAATATAACATTGACTTAAGCCTCCCCCAAGCTTGAGCGATGCTTTCTCCTTCGCGAGGCCAAAAATTATATATACAATTACGATCACGATGAACAAGATGCATATGATAAAACTTCTGATGAAATTCCAATTTCAATCGGTTGTAGTTCCATGATCCCATATCATCACATAGCCTAAACCATGTCAATACCCTTCCCTTCAAGGATAAAGGGAAGACCTTCTTCTTGATAACATCCTCGGGCATACATGCAAGCTTAAATAATCAACAAACTTCATCCACATAGATTAGGTGTAAATCGGGATGTAATGTTCCATCTCCTGTAAAAGGATTAGCTAGCAGTTTCTCTATCATACCCGAAGGAATTTCAAAGTAAACATTTTCAGTAGGTTCAGTAGGTTGAGGAGCAACTATTTTCTCTAATGGTCGGGGTGAAGATACCCCGAACAAGCCCTTCAAAGGATTATATTCCATAGTAATAAGTTCTGATGAAATTTCAGCACACTATATAAATTTTTCCTTACCAAATTCCACCTACCAAAGGCGCTTCACTCCCGGCAACGGCGCCAGAAAAAGAGTCTTGATGACCCACAAGTATAGGGTATCTATCGTAGTCCTTTCGGTAAGTAAGAGTGTCGAACCCAACGAGGAGCGAAGGAAATGATAAGCGGTTTTCAAGAAGGTATTCTCTGCAAGCACTGAAATTATCGGTAATGGATAGTTTTGTGATAAGGTAATTTGTAACGGGTAACAAGTAATGAAAGTAAATAAGGTGCAGCAAGATGGCCCAATCCTTTTTTGTAGCAAAGGACAAGCCTGGACAAACTCTTATATAGAGAAAAGCGCTCCCAAGGACACATGGGAATTATCGTGAAGCTAGTTTTCATCACGCTCATATGATTCGCGTTCGTTACTTTGATAATTTGGTATGTGGGTGGACCGGTGCTTGGGTACTGCCCTTTCTTGGACAAGCATCCCACTTATGATTAACCCCTATTGCAAGCATCCGCAACTACAAAAGAAGTATTAAGGTAAACCTAACCATAGCATGAAACATATGGATCCAAATCAGCCCGTCTGAAGCAACTCATAAACTAGGGCTTAAGCTTACATCACTCTAGCAACCCATCATCTACTTATTACTTCCCAATGCCCTCCTCTAGGCCCAAACAATGGTGAAGTGTCATGTAGTCGACGTTCACATAACACCACTAGAGGAGAGACAACATACTGTAACACCCCCAATGTCATGCTACAGTAACCCACTGTGATTAAAGCTGATCGTTTTGCTAAATAGTGCTTGACAAACTGTGACGCCCGGATAATTAGGCTACAGTAATCCCGCGTTAACGATGCCACGTCACCTCGGTTACTGTTGCTAACCTCGTGTTAGTTCGAAACCGATTCAAATTCAAATTCAAAATCAATCAAACAATAAAAGTTTTCAAAATATTAAACTAAAATGTTCGGAGTGTGCGATTAAATGCCTAGGTGATTATAGTGCAACAAACACCATTTTGAAAATGTCTAATATATTAAAATGAAATAAAAGCGAAAGTGAAATAAACAAAAGGAAGAGACAAATCTAACTAAAAATAAAAGAGGACCCCATTTGGGCCACGCCCAGATGGCCCCGGGGCCAACTAAGGCAAAGGCCCGGTGGCCCAGCCCAACCCCTCACTCCCTTATCCCACAGGCGACCAAACCCTAGGCACCGACGCCCCCACTCCCTCGATCCCTTCTCCTCCCCACCGATCTGGATCGGGATCGGCCCCGATCCCGTCGGCCCGACGCTTGGCGCCCACCGCCACCGCCGCCTCCTCCTCCCTCCTCCCGACCGGCCACCCAGACGCCAGGCGCCCCCCTCGCCCGCCGCCCGCCCCCGTGCGCCTCGGATCCGTCCCGACCACCTCGCCTCGCCGCCGCCGAACTCATGCCAGCGCCGCCTCCTCGCCCTCCTCCCGCGGTCTTCCCGGCCGCCCCAACCAGCTGCCCCGAACCCCTCTGAAAGCCCCGTGAGCTCCCCTTCGCTCCCCTCTCCCCTAGGGCCACCAGCGTCGCCCTCCCCGCCGGCGACGGCGCTCACGGCGCCACCGCCCGCCCGCGCCATGCCGCGCCAGGCCGTTCCACCCGGCCCCTCCCGTTTCCCCGTCGGCTCCCTGCCCGTGGCCGCAGCCTCCCTCCCCCCCTGGTCGCCTCGGCCATGAGCTCCCGCCTCACCGGCGCTGCTCTGGCCTCGCCGGCGCCCACGCTCACCGCGGCTCCCGTGCGCCGTCCTCTGCTCCCGTCGCCGGATCCGACCGTGCCCGCCATCCGCGCCGAGGCCACAGTGCCGTCCCCGATGACCACACCGCCTCATGTTGCCGCCTGCCACGCACCACGCTCACGGTCGCGGCCTCCGCGCGGCCCAGGCCGATGCCCGTTCGCTCCCCACTGCGTCTCGGTCGACCACGGTGCTTTCGCCGTGGGTGTGCTCCGTGAAACCACCGCCCGCACCCCGCAGTCGGGTGCACCCTCGAGGCAGCGCCTGCTCGGGCTCCCATTCGCCCAAACCCACTAACCCCCACAGGGGCCAATGACATGGGGTCCCACCCAGGCGTTTAAAAAATAAATAAAAAAATAAAAAAATAAAAAAATAAAAATGCTAATTAATTAATTAATTAACTAAGTTAATTAACTTAATTAATCATGTTTAATTAACCTAATTAATACATTAATTAAACTAAACTAGGTTAATTAGTTAGCCGTCAATGACTAACCGACCCCACATGTCAGGTTGACCAAGTCAACTCATTGATCTTGACGTCGACATGACATCATCTTGACGTCATAAATCCATTTTTCAATTAATTAATTAATTAATTAAATTCCAGAAATTAATAAAATCTTTAGAAAATCATATCTTTTAATCAGCAACTCGGATTAAAATATTTTCAACATGAAAGTTACTCGAGCAGCAGAGGCGAACCCGGATCTGCGATCCGTTAAATCGCCACACCCCTAACCTATCAAACTCGCAACTTTCCCCTCCGGCTCCTCTTTGAAAACATGAAACACCGGGATATTTTCCGGATGTTTCCCCTTAAGCATCACCACATACCACGTTAGGGCACGCCTAGCATCGTTACTTGTCATGTCATGCATCGATATGCATCTGTTTACATGGTATTCATTGTTTCTTCCCCTCTTCTCTCCGGTAGACTACGAGACCGTAGCTGCTTTGCTGCCCGGTTCGACTACGGTGTTGTGACCCTCTCTCTTGCGAGCAACCCGGCAAGCCCCCCCTTGATCACCAGATATCGCCTATTCTACTCTATCTTGCTTGCATTAGAGTAGTGTAGCATGTTCTTGCTTTCCATTATACCTATCACGATGCATAGCCTGTCCTTGTTACTCTTGTTGTTACATTTACCGCAATCCTATATGCTTAGTATAGGATGCTAGTATTTCCATCTGTGGCCCTACATTCTTGTCCGTCTGCATGCTATACTATCGGGCCGTGATCACTCGGGAGGTGATCACGGTATATACTTATACTTATACATGAGACCTGTGGTGACTAACGGCGGGTCGGCTTGTGGAGCACCCGCGAGTGGATCTTTGAGGCGGAGCGTCAGCGGAGGTTGAGTCCGCCTAGGAGTGAGGTGGGCCTGGCCTGCTCGGGCGTTCATGATACTTAACACACTTAACGAGATCTTGGTATTTGATCTGAGTTGGCTACGAGCTTATACGCACTAACCAACTATGTGGGAAAGATATGGGCACTCGGCGTCGTGGTATCAGCCGAAGCACTTCAGACGTCAGCGACGGAGCGGCGCGCGCCGAATTGGACTGGAACGCCACTAGGCTAGGTCTTCTTTCGGCCGCCCTCATAGCGTCTTGGTGTGCTTTCGAGGCGATGGGCCCAGACTGCTGGCGCTTAGGTTTAGACCCGGCGTCTTTGGCCTCTCTGTTGTGCCTAGGTGGGGCTGCGGCGTGTTGATCTTCAGCGGCGGGCATGACCCAGAAAGTGTGTCCAGCCAAATGGGATCAAACGTGTTGGGTAAGATGGTGCACCCTGCAGTGAAGTTAATCTATTGAATAGCCGTGATCTTCTTGATAGCAGGCGACTTGGAGTTGTACCTTGAGCTTATGACAACTAGAACCGGATACTTGATAAAACACACCCTTCCAAGTGCCGATACAACGGTGGTCGCTCTCTCTCGGGGATATGAGGAGGGATCGTGGGTAGGATTATTGCTATGTGATGTTACTTGGAGGACTTCAACCTACCCTCTTCTACATTTGCAAGGCGGTGAGCGAAGCGTAGTCTTCGATAAGACTAGCTATCCCCCTCTTATTACGGCATTCTGCGATTCAGGTCCTTGATATGGCCCTTTACACATATATCCATGCATATGTAGTGTAGTTCCTTGCTTGCAGTACTTTGGATGAGTACTCACGGTTGCATTGTTTCCCCTTTTCCCCTATCTATACTCGATTGCTGCAGCAGACGATGGAGCCGGGGCGGGCATACCGTCGATGGCGACTACTACACGGAGGTGCCTACTACTACGTGCAGCCCGGCGGCGGCGACCGGGGAGTAGTTTAGGAGGATCGAGCGGGAGGCCTGCGCCTCTTCGATCTGTATCCGATTTGTGCTAGCCTTCTTAAGGCAAACTTGTTTAACTTATGTCCGTACTCAGATATTGTTGCTTCCACGACTTCGTCTATGATCAAGCACTTGTATTCGAGCCCTCGAGGCCCCTGGCTTGTATTATGATGCTTGTATGACTTATTTATGTTTTAGAGTTGTGTTGTGATATCTTCCCGTGAGTCCTTGATCTTGATCGTACACATTTGCGTGCATGATTAGTGTACGATTGAATCGAGGGCGTCACACAAACTTTGATTCAAATATCATTTGAAATTCCACTTTCAAATCAAATTGAATTTGCAAGTGAAATTTGGAGTTGCACAAAATTTGCTGTAAAATAGTTCATCTTTTACCCAAAGTTCCATAACATTTATTTGTTAAGGAAAACAAGATCACCTCCAAGCCAAGATGGACTATAGCAATTTAAAACAGTGTCAAATCAGCAAATTAATTGCTTTTCCATTTATGCAAAATTCAAACAGCTTCAATTAGATTCCAAACTTTTTGTGGCAGTGCACAATATTTCGTTGAATTTGGTTTGGTCAGTGGCATATTTTTGCAAAGTCATTTGTGGCAAAAAAATGAAAAAAACTACTGGAAGAAAAATTAAAAAGGAAAAGACAAAAGGCTAAGTGCATACTTTGCACTTGAGCCCACTGACCATAGTGCGGCCCAGCCCAACCTGGGCCTTCTCCCACCTCGCTGCAGGAGGCAGAAAGATCCGTGGCGCACATCCCGGCTAATTTTTTTAAAATAATACATTTTTTTTATTAATTTGCACAAATATTACGCGCAAAAAAATATTTTCAAAAATAATACACCATCGGCCCTTGGTGGCCGGTAGCTCTAGTCGGCCCATGACAAGCCGAGTGGCTGATCGGCCACTAGCAAGCCGGCAGTTGGCCCAGCGTGGCACGTGTCGGCCTCGGATTGGGCAGGCCACGTCGCGAGGAGAGAGGGAGCTGTCGGCGTGGGCGCACCCCTGTCGACCTGCCGCGGGCCGATCGACCCATCTGGCTGGCCCGGCAGTGCGTCCCCACCTCGCTGCTGGCTCGGCTCCGTCTTCGCGCCTTCGCCCTTATCCTCGGCTGCTGCTGCTCTTCTTCTGTTCTTCTTCTTTCTTACTTTCTCCTCTCTAAAAAAGGCACCAATTTCTACACCTAAATGAGCCAGTATTTTGCGGTTTTGGCACCGTGAATGGATTCAACTTAGTTAGGGCCGCCAAAGAGGTGTCGATCTCTTGATGGGGTAGCTCGTGGTGGTTGTGGTGAGCATTTTGGTGGAGGTGGTGGTGGTGAAGTTGGGGCTGTGTGGTGGAGGTGAAGCTCGTCGTTAAATGGTTAAATGCGTTGGAGGCGGAGCACCGGCAGTTTGTTGGCCGCCGTTCGTCGTTCTTCATTCGCACGCTTCAAGGGTATATTTCAGCAAACATTTTATTTTTTGTAGGTGCTCCAATATGTTTCGATGTGAAATAAATTAGGTGTGCGGTTATTGTTATTTGCCCCGTAGTATACTTAAATATATTTAGATGTCAACTAATTATTTGTGTAAAAATGTGTAGTTGCTCCGGTGATATTCCGTACTATATGTGGATGTGAAGTATTTAGAATTTGTCGGTATTTGGAGTAGCTCAGGTAAAATCTGTATTTATTAGTGTCGATTATTTGGAGTAGCTCCGGTAAAATCCGTAATATATTTGGAGTAGCTCGGTAAAATCCGTAATATAGTTGTAGTTGTAGGCAGTCAAATATTAAAATCTGTAAATATTTGTAGTTGCTCCGGCAAATATTTGTAATATACTTATAGGTGTGTGAATTGTATTAGTTGCTCCGTAAATATTCTGTAATATATATATATACATGTCTAATATTTGTTAGTGAATTGTATTTCGTTGTTGAAAAAATAGGTGAGCCGAGATGTCCGATGTAGTGAAGTTCAGATTTTACTACGGTCCTGGTACTGTCCAAACAAGCTGAGATGGGAGCAGATCTGAGTGAATTTACTCACATAGAGGTGCCAATGAGCGCACCTCAAACATGGTTAGTCAGTCAGTTGAAAGAATGGATTGCGGCAAGTTTAGGTCTTGATATTGAAACACAGACCATCGGTGTTCATGCATTATGGACACAATCAAGTACAATAATTTACTTTTATTTGAGGCCGATAGAGCAAGACTCCGATTGGGTGCGGTGGTTACAAGGTTGTGAACAAAGGGGATGCAATCCTATTGCTTTAGTGCTTCCCGTTGTGAAGGAGGTCGGTGCACATGAAGGCGAGGGTGGCTACGATCCTGGTCATAGCGGTGTAGGGAGGCAGTTATCTATGTCAAATCTTTGGAGATGATGGTTACGAACAAGGACATAGCGATCGGGTTGAAGGAGGAAATGTTTATGGTTACGAACAAGGACGGAAGCGGTCGGTAGAAGGAGGAAATGCCGATGGTGATTACAATGGCGAGGTGGATGCTTGTGAGGTAGATGGGCACATGCAGGACATGATGGAAGAAGAAGACACCCGATGTTGAAAGGGGTCATGCCGATGATTCCGACGAGTCGGATGAAGAAGAAAATGCAGTGGAGGTCCCGAATCCTGCATCGTGGAATCATGACTTCTCATACGCAATGACCGTGAATGATGGACATGATTCAGCCTGGCAATATCACCGAGAACAATATTGCGACGGGTGCTATGTATCCGACCAAGCAAGCCACGAAGGATGCAATAATTAATTGGGCAATGTCCACACAAAGGGTTTTCACAGCTCGGTGTCCAAAGAAGAAATTCCCGACAATGGTATGCAAGAACGCAGATTGTCCCGCCTGGGTGCACGACTTTCTCCCTATGTTTGGCACAAGTTGGGTGATAAGTGGATTTGTTAATCACAGTTGTCTTATTCCCTGATTGCCTCAAGATCATGCCAACCTTTCTTCCAGGCTTATTGCTCGGTTGTTTTACGATGAGATAGTGCAGGCAAAGCTATGGAAGTGAAGGCAGTCCAGACAAAAGTCTTCGCCAGGTTCAAGTACAGAATTTCTTATGGCAAGGCTTGGAGGGCTAAGCATGCGGCGCTTGAGAGGAGATTTGGTTCTTATTTTGATGCATATGACACTGTTGTCCAGCTCCTCCACACCCTGTAGCAGCGGAATCCAGGCACCTATATCGATATCCAAGACATGTTCATGCCAGAGTTCCCAACTGTGAGGGTGCTGCATCGTCTCTTCTTCTCTTTCGGTGTATGCATCGAAGCTTTCAGGCATTGCCGACCGGTGATATGTGTTGACGGTACTTTTCTCACAGGCAAGTACAAAGGCCAGATCCTGACAGCCATAGGTCAAGATGGCCAAAATCAAGTCGTCCCACTCGCATTTGCTTTTGTGGAGAGTGAGAACATTGAAAGTTGGACATGGTTCTTCAGGCAGTTGAAAATATCTTGTGTGAAGGAGAAGCCCAATGTGTGCATCCTTCATGATAGGCATGCAGGTATACTAAGTGCGATAAGGACACTGACAAACCCAGGCCCTGAGGAACAAGTTCCATGGCAGGACTTGCAGAGCCGTTGGTGCATGCGCCATCTGGGGGCTAATTTCTTCTTGCAGTTTAGAAATAAGAACCTGATGAATCTGTTCAAAAACTCTGCAAGCGAGAATCAGTTATGGAAGTACAATTTGATACATAGCAGACTTAATGTGTGCCTTGAGAGACACGTGAGGGATGTGAAAGCTGCAAGAGATGCAGCGGTGAGGGCACATGTTGAAGCGATGGCTGCAGGTTGGCAACAGGAACAATGACCGTGGAGGAGGAGCTGTTGGGCTATGTGACCTGCCAGGCTTTGACACACCTGGTACTAGGAGAAGGCTCGGGAGGTCGATTAAAACCTTCCAGCAATGGATAGAGCATGAGCCTCTGGAGAGGTGGTCTTTGCTACATGACACACATGGAGCAAGGTACGGTGTGATGACAACGAACCTCGCGGAAACATACAACTTTGTCCTAAGAGGAAACCGGGCATTGCCACTTACAACCATTGTTGAGGGTATTTTCTATGGCACCGTCAAGTATTTCAGAGATAGACGTCAAAAAGCAGAGCAGCATATCTTCAACAACCCAAATACACGGTCTTGTGAAAGAGTCACGAAGTATATGGACAACAAGATGCAAAAGCTAGGTCACACACTGTAGTCGCCATCGGTAATCAAGAAAGAAGGTTTGAGGTCCGCTTAGCCAACAACAAATTCGGATGTGCAAAGCGAGTTGAGGACGCATGAGGTGAAAATTGGCAATGAAGCCTGGCCAACGTGTGAGTGCACATGCAACAAACCCAAATTGCTTCACCTACCTTGCTCACATGTACTTGCTGCTATGGGCAGCTTGGAATGGACGCAATATCGTTTGTGTCTCCATTTTTTGAAAGAGTCTTCTCAATACATGGACATGTGAGCTGATGGGTTTTCGATCAATGGGTAATTTCAACGGCGTCAACCCGCTTGAAAGGCGTTACATTCCAAACCCGTGAGCATATGCGTACAAGTAGAGGCAGACGGCAGTGTCGGTAGCGTCCGGAATGATATGGACGAATCTGAGCGGGGTCCGACTAGGCAATGCATTCTATGCAATGAATTTGTCCATAGGGACACTAATTGTCCCACTTTAAATCCTTTGGTCGTGGGACGAGGCAACCGGGAAGAAGAGGAGGTAGAGGCGATAGAGGAGTAAGGGTGAGAGGAAGAAGCTAAGCTAGCGATGGTATGTTCTGAATTTGTATTAAGTGTGGTGTGGCACTATGTTCTGAATTTGTATTAAGTGTGGCACTATGTTCTGAATTTGTATTAAGTGTGGCACTATATTCTGAATTTGTATTAAGTGTGGCACTATGTTCTGAATTTTATGAAGTGTGGCACTATGTTCTGAATTTTTATTAAGTGTGGCACTATGTTCTGAATTTTTATTAAGTGTAGCACTATGTTCTGAATTTTTATTAAATGTGGCACTATGTTCTGAATTTTTTATTAAGTGTGGCACTACGTTCTGAATTTTATGTGCAGGAATGTCGGGAATGTGGTTGCTGGATGGGGACATTGATAGGGGTCATCGTCTTTGCGATATGGTATGAGCGCAAGCTTGAGCCTCTGGTCACTCGCACTCCTAAGGAAAACTGGATGATACACCGGGATGGCTTCAATGATGCGTGCTTTGTTAATTTGCACACCGACATGCATATTAATGGGAGACACTAACCGAAATGTTCTCGATGAAGGTTGAAATGGGCGGTCTTTTACCTTTCGCGCGTCTGGTTGAGTCTATCCCGGGTGAGAAACGTCTCGCCATCGACGGGTCCTTGCTGAGCTGCTTAGTGGACCGTTGGAGGCCAGAGACCCACACGTTTCACTTCCGATGGGGAGAGATGGCTCCTACTCTGGAGGATGTGTCACTTTTGCTCGGACTACCGTTGGCAGGTCATGCCATAGGACCGTTGGATGCACCGGCTGGTTGGGAGCAAGCTCTTACACAACGTTTTCATGGTGTTTTTCCGGATGCTCCGGATCCGGTATGGGAGCATCACGGACCTAAGCATGAGTGGTTCCTCAATTTTCGGGTAATTTCCCCTACCTCTTATCTTCAAGTTATCGTTCATACGGTTAGTAATTGCGGCTTACTAAAACTTTCACTTTACCTAATGCAGATCAAGAACTTCCGGTAGCCGTTGAATGCGAGCAGATCACTCGGAGTCTCGAGGCCTACTTAATGTGGCTTTTCGGCAAGCTGATGTTCACGGAGAACCATGTCACCACTATTAGCGCCAAGACTACATCCCTATGGCACTCGAGATAGCGGCGCTCAAGCAGCGGATCAGATCGAGACGGAGGAGTTGGGGTTCGGCGGTCTTAGCGGCTACATACCGAGGTATGTGCAACGGTTGCCGACTTACATCGAGAAAGCCAGCCCTTCTTGGATGCCCTCTATTCCTACAGCTGTGGTCGTGGGAGAGGTTCTCTATAGGGCGACCAGATGTCCGTGTTCGTGAGCCTATAGGCGCCATGTTTGATGTTGACGGCATCGACATGCCTACTTTCGATGCATGTTGGACACGTCGCGAGGTATGCATCGTGTTATAGTTTAATGCAACTTTTTTCGCACAAGAGATAGTTCGATGCTAGCGGCTACTAACTTTTGTTTTTCTGCAGAGACGCTTTGCTAGTAATCAGACCAGGAAAGCATGCACAACATTGAACGAGCGGTTTGATTCATACACGGGGTCATCTGGCAGCCCTACGGAAGCAGCCATACAAGCGAGATACCACGGTGGTATGTCATGCTATGCACAAGGGACCGAGATTCTTGGATGACAAAATCAAAGATCATCTTCGATGTCTTCGTCGAGGAGATGGCTGTGAGAGGGTTATGAGGCAATTTGGTCTTCGAAGTTGGAGGTGCCTCCCCTATAGAGAACCCGCTGCCAAAGACACATCCATAGGTATTAACAAGTTTTTCAATGTTGCATTATCTTTCATAGTACTCCATTCGAAACTTTAGGTAATTGTTGAACACACACCACGATTTTAGGACGACAAGGAAGGGCATGACCAGGAAAACTGCTGGTAGCTAGTTAGACTAGAGTCGTATGTTATAGAATGGGAGACAGCAAACACGCATCTATGGCACGCGAATGAAAATTTTGATCTCAATGCATTCAATCTCTATTTGCGGCGCTACATGACCGGAACACGGTTACGCATCGTTGAGCACTCCCACCCAGAGGAGATACCGGATCCTACTCCGTGGGATATGTACCCGAGCTATGACACTCCGGGCTCTAGGCAGTACGCGGTAAGATATATTTTCTTTAAGTAATGTTGTCATATACTTTGACGTGCAAGAGATGTACATTATTCATTGTCATGGAAATTTGCAGGCTACCTTGAGACACGATCTCTACAACGACGTGACCACCTTTGGACGATCACCGTCATCTGGACCTCTCCTTCAAGACCGTCCGATTTTACGACCCTTCTTGGAACGAATTGAGAACAAGATACGGACTGTATGCGAGGCTATCACGTGCACCGGAGAACCGACGTTGTTCATCATCAGCAGCAGCAGCAGCGTCACTCCACGCACCGACATCAACCACGTGCACGTCTAGCACCGACATCAACCAAAGCCACCCGTCACGACCAACTGGCGATTCAACGTGGCAGCAACCACAACAAGATGGTCCCACGTCGAGCTTCGTGTTTGCTCCACGACCCACGCAAGCACGGTCCCTCGTCGAGCTTCATGTTTTCTCCACAGCCACAAAGCAGACGGTCCCTCGTCCAGCTCGTGTTTGAGTCGAGCAGCCGTCACAGCTAAGCGGTATGCGTCTTCATATTTATTGTTTTCTATATTAATTGACGCGACCTCATTCTTCACGATGAAACATTTCATCGCGCAGAGCCTACGGATATCGGCGTCTATGTCGGCATCACATGATACGTGGGGAGTGATCAACATCCCGAGGAGAACATACAGCTCGGATGTCGCGGCACACCCGGTGGATGAACATATTTTCGACTCCTCCACCAGCCCCACACAGATACACAAGATGACCGGGGAAGAGTCTGAGATTCCTCCTCGTCACATTAGGGCACCCGACAGGTGGGGATGGTCGCCGCTTCGAGATCCGCCTCCCCCGGGCCATACGTCGTCATCGACGCTTCCATCTATCAAGAGAGACATTACCATCTATTTGTGTGTGAGACTTATGTCTATTCTATGTATGAGACAAATGACTATGTACTTATGTGTGAGACATATGCCTACTCTATTTTAGTACTACATTATCCAAACTACAAGATCATATTTGGATAGAACATAATGCTCATACAACAAGACATTACAAACAACTAGATAGAACTAAATCTAAATTAAACGGTACGTACGATTGAACTCACAAAATACAGCATAAAAATTACATGAAGTCATCATCGTCATCCTCGATCGATGCGTAACTCTTGCCCTTCGACGATGAAGCACTCTTGCCCTTCAACGATGAAGAACTCTTGCCCTTCGACGATGCAGAAACCTTGCCCTTCGACGATGCGTAAACCTTGCCCTTCGATGATGAAGAACTCTTGCCCTTCGAGTATGCGTAACCCGAAAGCGGCGGCATGAAGATATCATCTTCGTCCTCGCTCTCCTCGGTCCATAAACATGGATTATTTGCTGCAATCCTTCCGAAAGTTTCACTCTTGGCACTACTACCTTCTCCCACCTTTCATGCAACCTAAGAAGTTCTTTCATTACCTCCTCATAGGTCCTTTCAGGCCACCCAGGACCTACGTAATTGGTGAGCCAACTCATTCATTATGGTGTCACTACGGTGAGTTAGGTCCCATGGAACTACCCTATTGTCCATCCCGAAATCGGTAGCTAGGCTCGGAAGAGTCGGCTCATCCCGAGTGAAAACTACGATCGAAAGGATAATGGGACATCTCAACTAAACTAGACTGAATGCTTATCCACCTCCGTCAAGGGGGTTTTATAGGTAGAGAGGAGAAAATGGCGGGAAAGAACGACAGCATATGGCGGGAAACGAGTGGCGGGAAACGAGTGGCGGGAAAGAGTTGGCGGGAACATATGGCGGGAAACGAGTGGCGGGAAAGAGTTGGCGGGAACATATGGCGGGAAACGGGTGGATGAGAACGGGTGGCGGGAAAATATGCCATAGTTTTGAAACAAAAAATCATACGGGGCAAAAAAAGTAATGTGATATGCATGCACCAGTCGGCCTCTGACAGGCCAATTAGTCCCTGTCGGCCCACAGTTGGCCAATTAGTCCCTCGGCCCACAGGCCGACGGAGCTTGTCGGTCGGCGATTGGCCGGGCTTCATATGGTGGCCGACAGCCCAATCGGCTGCAGCTAGCCGATAGGAACCCGGTCGGCCTGCTGTGGGCCGACTAGGACGATCGACTGCTATGGGCCGACGGTGTATTATTTTTGAAAATAATTTTTTACGCGTAATATTTGTGCAAATTAATAAAAAAATGTATTATTTTAAAAAAATTAGCCACATCCCGTGCGCCATGGCCGTGGATGCCCTCCACGTCGCTCCCCCAAGCCTATAAACACTTCTCTGAGAAACCCTAGATCACCCTCGCCCTTTCCCCCCTCGATCCCCCTTCGCCCCTCCTCTCTGGTCTAATTCGAGCCTGCGAGCTCGCGCAATCACCGCTGCCCCGCCCTCGTTGACGCGTCCACTGCCCCCCTCGGTGTGCGGGGGCGCGTCCTGGAGGTTCGTCATGTTCGTCCGCGTCCGTTCAGTTCATCGGAGCAAGGCGGGAAGCTGCGGGGACGGCGTCGTCGACTTCTTCTTCCTCCACCCGTCGTCCGCCTCGTCATCGCCGACCAAGCACTCGAGCTGGGATGGCCCGCAGCGCTGCATCGCCTTCGTCCACCTTGGTCATCGCCGACCACCGTCGTCCCAGCCTCCCCTGCAGCTACTAAGCCCCTCGCCGGCCTCCTTGAGCCGCTCGGTGAGCTCCACTCGCCCCTTCTCTCGCCATCGCGCACACCCGCTAGGTAGTTTCCCGCCATGGCCGGCGCGACGCCGCTTCGAGCCCGTCGACGTCCAGCGCTCGGTGACCCTCGGGTCACGTGCGTGCCTCCGCCGATCGGCTGCTACTTCTGTGCCGCTGCTCCTACCGGCCGCTAGCTGCGCCAGCGTATTCTGCATCAAGCCGATGTCGCTGTTGGCGCTCTTGAAGTTGATCTTTGCTGCGTACTTGTTCCAGCCGCCCGCGTAGCACCCCCGCCTTGCATCCCGCTCGCCCCGCTCGCCGCCCGCCCTGCGTGCCGTCACCACTGTTGCCGCGCCCATGGCCATGCCCGATGCCGCCCGCGCGCCCGCGCTTCCGCTCTTTGGCACAACCGCGGCTTACTGCCGCCGACGCATCTTTTGCAACCACCGCGACCGCCGGCGCTTCCCCATGCGCCGCCTGCCGCCTAGCCCCGCCTCACCCTCGCACCCACGCGTCCCCCGCACCAGCCTCATCCGCTCCCGCGCTTGCCGTCACCGCTGGTCGCCGCGCCTTCGCCCGTCGCGACCTCACTCCTTGCCCTTCGCCGCCACTGTTGCGCCGCACCCTAACGCCTCCACCGTGCCGTCTGAGCGCGCCGCTTGCCCCGTGACGCAGCTGGCCGCCGTCGGTGCCGACCCCCCCGTCCTGGCCGCCAGCCTCACTGTCTTGCAAACGCAGTAAAACCCACGATCGGTATTGTGTGTGTTGTGTGTGTGTATGTGTGTGGGGTCGGCCCCATTTTAGTCTATATTAGGTTAATTTAACTAGTTAGTTAGTCCGATGTGCTACTGACATGTGGCCCTTGTTGGTAATTAAAATGTTAACTTTAAAATTAAAAATAGCTAAGCCAATGACAGGATGGGCCCACTATTACTGTTCACTTTGACCAGTCAAAGCTGACTGGCAGTTGACCAAGTAAACCGGCCCCACCTGCCATATGCTGGCTGGGTACACTTCTGGGTGTACCTAGCCTTTTGTTATTTAATTTTTTTAATAACTATAAATCCAGGAAATTGGAAAATCATTTAAAACTTTGAAAATTAATATAAAATAATCCATAGCTCGGACGAAAATGTTTTCTACATGAAAGTTGCTCAGAACGACGAGACGAATCCTAATACGCGCTCCGTTCGTTCGCCACACATCCCTAGCATAGCGAACATGCAACCTTTCCCCTCCGTTTCATTTGTCCGAAAATGCCAAACTTCGGGAAAGCATTCCCGCATGTTTCCCCCCTTCACATATATCATGTAGCCATACGTTAGGTCACACCCAGCACAACATATTGCCACGTTATGCTTTGTGATGCTATGTTTGCTTTATATTTACTGTTTCTTCCCCCTCTTCTCTCCGGTAGACCCCGAGACCGATGCTGCCCCTGTGATCGACTACGTCGACGACGACCCCTCCTTGCCAGAGCAACCAGGCAAGCCCCCCTTTTATCATCCCGATATCACCCATTCCATTCTATCTTGCTTGCATTAGGTTTTGCTACTGTTATTGTTTGCTCCTATTCTGATGCATAGCCTGCTTTTGTAACCTGCTCATTGTACCTTACCTGCTGTTGGGGAACGTAGTAATTTCAAAAAAAATCCTACGCACATGCAAGATCATGGTGATGCATAGCAACGAGAGGGGAGAGTGTTGTGCACGTACCCTCGTAGACCGAAAGCGGAAGCGTTAACTGTAGCGGTTGATGTAGTCGTACGTCTTCATGATCCGACCGATCAAGTACCGGACGCACGACACCTCCGAGTTCAGCACACGTTCATCCCGATGACGTCCCTCAAACTCTGATCCAGCCGAGTGTTGAGGGAGAGTTTCGTCAGCACGACGGCATGGTGACGATGATGATGTTCTACCGACGCAGGGCTTCGCCTAAGCACCGCTATGATATTATCGAGGTGGATTATGGTGGAGGGGGGGGGGGGGCGCCGCACACGGCTAAAAGATCAATGATCAATTGTTGTATCTCTAGGGTGCCTCCTGCCCCCGTATATAGAGGAGCAAGGGGGAGAGGCGGCCGACCAGGAGGGGCGCGCCAGGAGGAGGCCTGGAGTAGGACTCCTCCCTTTTCCTTGTTGGATTAGGAGAGGAGAGGGAAGGAGAGAGAAGGGGAAACGAAACGGGGGGCGCCGCCCCCCCCTCCTTGTCCAATTCAGACTTGGGGGGGAGGGGCGCGCGGCTGCCCCTTGGCCACCTCTCCTCTTCCACCAATTGGGCCCATGAGGCCCAATAACCTCCGGGGGGTTCCGGTAACCCCCCGGTACTCCGGTATATATCCGATAACCCCTGGAACCATTCTGGTGTCCGAGTATAGTCGTCCAATATATCAATCTTCATGTCTAGACCATTTCGAGACTCCTCGTCATGTCCGTGATCACATCCGGGACTCCGAACTACCTTCGGTACATCAAAACATATAAACTCATAATATAACTGTCATCGAAATATTAAGCGTGCGGACCCTATGGGTTCGAGAACTATGTAGACATGACCGAGACACGTCTCCGGCCAATAACCAATAGCAGAACCTGGATGCTCATATTGGCTCCCAAATATTCTACGAAGATCTTTATCGGTCGAACCGCATAACAACATACGTTGTTCCCTTTGTCATCGGTATGTTACTTGCCCGAGATTCGATCGTCGGTATCTCAATACCTAGTTCAATCTCGTTACGGCAAGTCTCTTTACTCGCTCATAATACATCATCCCGCAACTAAATCATTAGTTGCAATGCTTACAAGGCTTAAGTGATGTGCATTACCGAGTGGGCCCAGAGATACCTCTCCGACAATCGAGTGACAAATCCTAATCTCGAAATACGCCAACCCAACAAGTACCTTTGGAGACACACTGTAGAGCACCTTTATAATCACCCGATTCGTTGTGACGTTTGGTAGCACACAAAGTGTTCCTCCGCTAAGCAGGAGTTGCATAATCTCATAGTCATAGGAACATGTATAAGTGATGAAGAAAGCAATAGCGTAATACTAAACGATCGTGTGCTAAGCTAACGGAATGGGTCAATTCAATCACATCATTGTCCTAACGATGTGATCCCGTTAATCAAATGACAACTCATGTCTATGGCTAGGAAACATAACCATCTTTGATCAACGAGCTAGTATAGTAGAGCCATACTAGTGACACTCTGTTTGTCTATGTATTCACACAAGTATTATGTTTCCGGTTAATACGATTCTAGCATGAATAATAAACATTTATCATGATATAAGGAAATAAATAATAACTTTATTATTGCCTCTAGGGCATATTTCCTTCACCTGCTTATCCTAAACTGCTTAATATAGGTTGGTTAGTGATCCATCAGTGACCCCCACCTTGTCCCGGTTGCCCCTGATTCATCATCGAAGACCCGATCAACGGGATCGAAGACCAGGCCCGACCTTTGGACATCACTTTCCCTTAGTTGCTCGACACTCTTTGGGTTATTGTCGAGTGCCGAGGATGAGACCTCTCTGACTTCCGATGTTAACCAGTAGCATAGCTATTCGATTAAGTGGTCATCGGGGTGATTCCGCCTTAACCACTTCCGATACAACTATGTCGTGCAACCCCTCAAGTGTGGACCTCGGGGGTGGTTCCTCTTACGTTCTCCTTGATGATTACATCGAGTGGAATTCACCGGGGGTGATTCCTCATGTTTTCCCCTTGGTGTTAGACACACGGTTACTATGGTTACTATGACTTTACACTGAACCATGTTACTAAAGACGGGTTGGCCCTGAGGGGTACCCGCGCGAGCTTAATTGCGAGTGATGTGGAGTCGGGTTGACGTGGAGGGTGCCCGCGAGAAAATTACGAGGCGTGGCCGGGCATTCTTAGCCCTTGCCGCAAGTCCTCGAGACGGGGCGATCAGGTCACATCTTTCGTGAGTCTTTGCTTGTTACCGCACGTTCCTAATCCACTACGATTTGGATATTTGATCCGAGGGACCTCTGGCCTGATAGCACTAACCATCACATGGGCATAGTATTGGCGTTCACGTCGTATGCATCATCCGAAGCTTAATAGACGTGAGCGACTGAGTGGCGCGCGCCGGGTTGGACTGCGTAAGCACCTACCTTTTTGAAGGAGGTAGCTAGGTCTGTTCACCGGCCAGACGTCATAACGCTCAGGAGTTCCCGGGGAGATGGCCCATGACCCCTGGGGGCATAGGTTTAGTCCGGCGTGTTGACCTCTCTATTAAGCCTAGGTCGGGTTGCGGCGTATTGTTTGGCCGAGGCCGGGCATGACCCAGGAAAGTGTGTCCGAACGGAGTTAATCGAGCATGGTGGGTAAGTTGGTGCACCCCTGCAGGGAAGAAAACATCTATCGATAGCCTATCCTACGGTAACAGACACCTGGAGTTGTATCCCGGTCGATACAACTAGAACAGGATACTTCAGATGAGACTTGGATATGAGGTGATGAATGGATAGTATGGCTGCTGGGATTGCTTTCTCACGGAGTCAAGAAAGGATCTCTGGCGAGGTTGATAACACTACTACTACTACTTTACTTTATGCTACTCTACTCCCTCCTGTTCTTTGCAAGATGGTGGTTTCCGGAAGGTGCTAGTCTTTGATAGGACTAGGTTCTCCCTCTATTCATCATTTATGCAGCCCAGTCCACATATCTGACCTTCCTTTGATAATGTTGCATATGTAGTGTAGATCCTTTCTTGAGTATTTTGGATGAGTACTCACGGTTGCTTTGCTCCCCTTTTCCCCTTTCTTCTTCTTTCCGGTTGATGCAACCGGATGCCGAACCTAGGAGCGGATGCCACCGCCGATGCACCTGCTACTACGTGGAGACCGGCCGACGACTGTGGAGTAGTTAGGAGGCTCCCAGGCAGGAGGCCTTGCCTTTTCGATCGTTGTTGCTTTTGTGCTAGCCTTCTTAAGGTAAACTTGTCTAACTCATGTTTGTGCTCATATATTGTTGCTTCCGCTGACTCTTGTGTTTTCGAGGGGGTTCCGGTAACCCTCCGGTACTCCGATATATATCCGATAACCCCCGGAACAATTCCGGTGTCCGAATATAGTCGTCCAATATATCAATCTTCATGTCTCGACCATTTTGAGGCTCCTCGTCATGTCTGTGATCACATCCGGGACTCCAAACTACCTTCGGTACATCAAAACATATAAACTCATAATATAACTGTCATCGAAACTTTAAGCGTGCGGACCGTACGGGTTTGAGAACTATGTAGATATGACCGAGACACGTCTCCAGCCAATAACCAATAGCGGAACCTGGATGCTCATATTGGCTCCCACATATTCTACGAAGATCTTTATCGGTCAAACCGCATAACAACATACGTTGTCCCCTTTGTCATCGGTATGTTACTTGCCCGAGATTCGATCGTCGGTATCTCAATACCTAGTTCAATCTCGTTACCGGCAAGTCTCTTTACTGCTCATAATACATCATCCCACAACTAACTCATTAGCTGTAGTGCTTGCAAGGCTTAAGTGATGTGCATTACCGAGTGGGCCCGGAGATACCTCTCCGACAATCGGAGTGACAAATCCTAATCTCAAAATCGCCAACCCAACAAGTACCTTTGGAGACACTTGTAGAGCACCTTTATAATCACTTTCCGATTACGTTGTGACGTTTGGTAGCACACAAAGTGTTCCTCCGGTAAACGGAGTTGCATAATCTCATAGTCATAGGAACATGTATAAGTCATGAAGAAAGCAATAGCAGAATACTAAGCGATCGTGTGCTAAGCTAACGGAATGGGTCAAGTCAATCACATCATTCTCCTAATGATGTGATCCCGTTAATCAAATGACAACTCATGTCTATGGCTAGGAAACATAACCATCTTTGATCAACGAGCTAGTCAAGTAGAGGCATAGTAGTGACACTCTGTTTGTCTATGTATTCACACAAGTATTATGTTTCCGGTTAATACAATTCTAGCTTGAATAATTAACATTTATCATGATATAAGGAAATAAATAATAACTTTATTATTGCCTCTAGGGCATATTTCCTTCAGTCTCCCACTTGCACTAGAGTTAATAATCTATATTACACAGTAATGATTCTAACACCCATGGAGCCTTGGTGCTGATCATGTTTTGCTCGTGGAAGAGGCTTAGTCAGCAGTCTGCAACATTCAGATCCGTATGTATCTTGCAAATTTCTATGTCTCTCACCTGGACTAAATCCCGGATGGAATTGAAGCATCTCTTGATGTGCTTGGTTCTCTTGTGAAATCTGGATTCCTTCACCAAGGCAATTGCACCAGTATTGTCACAAAAGATTTTCATTGGACCCGATGCACTAGGTATGACACCTAGATCGGATATGAACTCCTTCATCCAGACTCCTTCATTGCTGCTTTCGAAGCAGCTATGTACTCCGCTTCACATGTAGATCCCGCCACGACGCTTTGTTTGGAACTGCACCAACTGACAGCTCCACCGTTCAATGTAAACACGTATCCGGTTTGCGATTTAGAATCGTCCGGATCAGTGTCAAATCTTGCATCAATGTAACCATTTACGATGAGCTCTTTGTCACCTCCATAAACGAGAAACATATCCTTAGTCCTTTTCAGGTATTTCAGGATGTTCTTGACCGCTGTCCACTGATCCACTCCTGGATTATTTTGGTACCTCCCTGCTAGACTTATAGCAAGGCACACATCAGGTATGGTACACAACATTGCATACATGATAGAGCCTATGGTTGAAGCATAGGGAACATCTTTCATCTTCTCTCTATCTTCTGCAGTGGTCGGGCATTGAGTCTTACTCAACTTCACACCTTGTAACACAGACAAGAACCCTTTCTTTGCTTGATCCATTTTGAACTTCTTCAAAACTTTGTCAAGGTATGTGCTTTGTGAAAGTCCAATTAAGCGTCTTGATCTATCTCTATAGATCTTGATGCTCAATATATAAGAAGCTTCACCGAGGTCTTTCATTGAAAAACTCTTGTTCAAGTATCCCTTTATGCTATCCAGAAATTCTATATCATTTCCAATCAGCAATATGTCATCCACATATAATATCAGAAATGCTACATAGCTCCCACTCACTTTCTTGTAAATACAGGTTTCTCCAAAAGTCAGTATAAAACCAAATGCTTTGATCACACTATCAAAGCGTTTATTCCAACTCCGAGAGGCTTGCACCAGTCCATAAATGGATCGCTGGAGCTTGCACACTTTGTTAGCTCCCTTTGGATCGACAAAACCTTCCGGTTGCATCATATACAACTCTTCTTCCAGAAATCTATTTAGGAATGCAGTTTTTACATCCATTTGCCAAATTTCATAATCATAAAATGCGACAATTGCAAACATGATTCGGACAGACTTAAGCATCGCTAAGGGTGAGAAGGTCTCATCGTAGTCAATCCCTTGAACTTGTCGAAAACCTTTCGCAACAAGTCGAGCTTTCTAGACAGTAACATTACCGTCAGCGTCAGTCTTCTTCTTGAAGATCCATTTATTCTCAATGGCTTGCCGATCATCGGGCAAGTCAACCAAAGTCCATACTTTGTTCTCATACATGGATCCCATCTCAGATTTCATGGCCTCAGGCCATTTTGCGGAATCTGGGCTCACCATCGCTTCTTCATAGTTCATAGGTTCGTCATGGTCTAGTAACATAACTTTCAGAACAGGATAACCGACTCTGGTGCGGATCTTACTCTGGTTGACCTACGAGGTTCAGTAACAACTTGATCTGAAGTTTCATGATCATCATCATTAACTTCCTCACTAATTGGTGTAGGTGTCGCAGAAACCGGTTTCTGTGATGAACTACTTTCCAATAAGGGAGCAGGTACAGTTACCTCATCAAGTTCTACTTTCCTCCCACTCACTTCTTTCGAGAGAAACTCCTTCTCTAGAAAGATTCCAAATTTAGCAACAGAAGTCTTGCCTTCGGATCTGTGATTGAAGGTGTACCCAACTGTCTCTTTTGAGTATCCTATGAAGACACATTTTTCCGATTTGGGTTCGAGCTTATCAGGTTGAAGCTTTTTCACATAAGCATCGCAGATCCAAACTTTAAGAAAGAACAACTTTGGTTTCTTGCCAAACCACTGTTCATAAGGCGTCGTCTCGACGAATTTCGATGGTGTCCTATTTAACGTGAATGCAACCGTCTCTAAAGCATAACCCCAAAACGATAGCGGTAAATCAGTAAGAGACATCATAGATCGCACCATATCAAGTAAAGTACGTTTACGACGTTCGGACACACCATTACGCTGTGGTGTTCCGGGTGGCGTGAGTTGCAAAACTATTCCACATTGTTTGAAATGAAGACAAAAATTGTAAGTCAAATATTCTCCTCCACGATCAGATCGTAGAAACTTTATTTTCTTGTTACGATGATTTTCAACTTCACTCTGAAATTCTTTGAACTTTTCAAATGTTTCAGACTTATGTTTCATTAAGTAGATATACCCATATCTGCTCGAATCATCTTTGAAGGTGAGAAAATAACAATATCCGCCACTGTAAGTGCATCTAGTGCCCCTTAGTGATTTTGGTGTATTGAAGACTTATAGGTTAAGGGACTAATGTGTTTATGAGTGTACACAGGTCTATAACGTCCTTTCTTTGCTAGATATGTTGGCACTAACTGCAGGAACGGTTCTCCTATGAAGAAAATCTGGGTTCCCAAGAAGTGCCTTGAAAGTCTTCAGGTGAATGTCCTCATGACACCACCTATGAAGAATAGGAACCCCAGATTAAACCCTTCATATGGACCAAATTCTTCATATGGATCCAAGTCCTCATCTGCACCAAATTCCTCACATGGATCAAATTCCTCAAAAGGATCAAAGACCTCATATGATTATCATCGTGCTAACAACTCTGTTTGCAGGATAGAGCTAAGGGCTATGAATATGTGCATTATTCTTCAAACCATTATGTTCATAAGTCCTCGAAGAATTTCTCTGCTTATTCGTATGCTTACCCTAACCCCTCTTATGTGAAACGAAATGGATTGGCTTCTATGCCACCATTCTCATATGGAGCTCGTAGAGTGATGAACTCTTTGCCACCCCTTCAGATGTGGGTGGTGAAGAAAAAGAACTAATCTCCTCTGCAGGGTCAGGTCTCCAGACATGCTTTAACGTCTGAAGAATTTGCTGGGGGCCTGACAAAATTGCCTGAAAGGATGCAGGCTAATCATGAAGAAATGAACTTTCATTTCACACGTCCTCATACTGCTATATCTGTTTTCTTTGCTTGATGAAATTCATCTGATGAAATTGATATCATATTCTTCACTGATGAAGTATATGAGATCGTAAGTTGCACTAATTCATCTGCAGGATGATCAACCCGAAGCCAATGAGTGGGTCCTCGATAGTGGATGTACAAATCACATGACTGGTGACAAGAACCTATTGATGGATGCTCCCTTATCACCGTCACATCTGAAGCATATCATCTTTCTTTGAAAAAGGCAAAAGTCAGGTATTGGGTCTAGGTAAGGTTGCGATCTCTAAGGACATACACATGGACAAAGTCATGCTTGTTGAGTCCTTAGGATACAACCTCATGTCAGTCTCAATGCATGGTGGTCTTGATATGGTTGTTGTCTTTGGCAAGTATCGTTGTGTTGTGATTATGGAAGCTGACAATTCCAAAGTCTTCGAAGGCTTTAGGAGAGGAGACTTGTATATTGTTGATTTCTCTACAGGACCACAACCAGCCGTGTGCCTACTTGCAAAAGCTTCAAAAGGCTGGCTATGGCATTGACGACTTGGTCACGCATGAGCATGAGGAATTTGCACACGCTTGCGAAGAAGAAGCATGTCATTGGCATCGAGAATGTCAAATTCCTCAAGGATCACTTGTGTGGAGCACGTGAAGCTGGAAAAATGACCAAGGCCAAGCATCCAAATGAAGACTATCATGACCACAACTCGTCCATTCAATTGCTTCACATGGACCTCTTTGGTCCTAATCATTACTCAATGATCACTAATGATGCATCTCTATATGGCTTTTTTATTGTTGATGATTACTCTCGTTACACATGGGTACACATTGTCACTTACAAACATGAAGTGTAGGAAGTCTTCAAACGATTTTCCTCGAGGGCTTCAACCAACTTTGGTGTGAAGATCAAGCACATCAGGAGTGACAATGGAACTGTGAAATTGCGTTATATCGACTAGAGGGGGGGTGAATAGGCGATTTTTATGAATTCTTCACTGAGGAATTTGCCGGTGAGGACATTCCTTAGCGAAGAACTACTTGCAGCGGAATAAGTACTCAGAAGTAAGCATAACAGAATGCGGGCATGGTCATCATGATGAAATAAAGACAAACAAAGAGTATAGAAAAGCGTAAACATAGGATAGCTCAGGATGAAGACAAACAGACTGAAGAAATTGAACTGAGGAAACTGAGCAAGTCTTCAGTCAAAGTCTTCAAACACAGATATGAATAAACAATCAACACAGTAATGAGGAAATGAAAGGGTCGAGGAGATAGAACCAGTAAGGTTGGTGAAGACAATGATTTGGTAGACCAGTTCAAGCTATTTGTCTCGGTTATGCGTCTGGTTGGAAGCGGTGAGTATTTAAACTCGAGGACACCAGTCCGGACACCCGATCGGCTGAGCATGCAGCTCGGGACACCAAGTCCTCACCGTATTCTCCTTGAACTAAGGTCACAGACCTCATCCAAACACTCGTGGTAAGTCTTGAGCGACTTCCAAACCTTCACGAGACTTGGTCACTCGGCGATCCACAATTCCTCTTGGATGCTCTAGACCATGACGCCTAACCGTCTGGAAGAAGCACAGTCTTCAAAGGTAACAAGCGTCGGATCCACGCATGATCAATCTCTTCGGTGATGCTCAATCACTTTGGGTTTGTAGGGGTTTGGTTTTGGGTTTTTCCTCACTCGATGATTTTCGCTCAAAGTCCTCGGAGGATGGGTTGCTCTCAAATGACAAGTGTCAAGTTTCTCTCGGAGCAGCCAACCAGCTAGTGGTTGTAGGGGACGGCTATTTATAGCCTAGGGAGCAGCCCGACATGATAAGACATAAATGCCCTTCAATGATATGACCGTTAGGTGGATAAGATATTTTGGGACAACTGGCCTTGAAGACAGAATCGGTCGGAAATTTGAATCTCAAATTCCTCGGGCTATCATGTTCCTCATTGTGTAGGCAATCCGCCTTTGGCGAATTCCTAACTCCTCGGTCAGAACAAATTCCTCAACGACCCGGAAGAGATTCGTCTACATCCTTTGAAGAAATTGACTGAACTGTATGAGATTTCCAAAGGCTTCACTCGAAGGGATTGGTAGGTGTAGGATTTTGAGTTGAGCATCACATGGAAATTTTTCCTTAGTATTTCCTCGACCCCCTTTAACAGTATGGTGTATCCTATGACTCAAGAAAGAGAAAATGAAACAACGAAAACGAAAGTCTTCTCGCTTCATGTTCCTCAAATGAATACCAAGTCTTCAAGGTCACACCAATTTCTTCACTTTCAAAGTCTTCAGAAAGTCTTCAGAATAACAAAGTCTTCAGACGAAGAACTTCATTTTTAGGGGTCGACTTTCTCTGTAAACATCAAACTCCTCATAGACTTATAGACCTGTGTACACTCACAAGCACATTAGATCCTTAACCTATAAGTCTTCAATACACCAAAATCACTAAGGGGCACTAGATGCACTTACAATCTCCCCCTTTTTGGTGATTGATGACAATATAGGTTAATTTTTCAACGGGGATAAACATATGAAGTGTTAATACTGATAGTGAGGAATTTGATTGCAAGATATAGAAGAAATCCCCCTGAAGATGTGCATAGTGAGGAATTTGCTTTTGAGGCAATGCACATTTGAAGAGTTGAATCATGGAGATCTCCCCCTATATCTTGTAATTCATACACGCATTTGACATATAACATGAAGAATTTTAAATGCATGATGAGATATGGTGCTTGGCGTAATTCAGCATGCGTCGCGATAACATTAATGAGGAACAAGCATGCAAAATAACGCATCAAGAGTATCGAGCTCAAGAAGCTCAAGAGAATCGAGCATAGTGCAAGAGCACGATTGCATCAAAAGTATCAAAGCACCATCGGGTTTAAGGTTACAACTCGATCCAATAAAAGTTTCAGAAGAATGAGAGTTGTAACTTAACAAAAAAAATTGCCCATATAATAGACCCGCTTGAAGACTAACTCAAATTTCTCCCCCTTTGTCATCGAATGACCAAAAGGATCGAAACTGAGGACTAACGCCCCTGAAGAATTTCAAGTTGAAGAAGGAGCGCCCGGCGTTGTTAGAATCGGTTGTTGTAGTAGGGCCTGCCGCGGTGTCGTCCAAGTCTTCATTTTCATCGATTATGTCACGAGGAAGAATAGGAGCTGGCCACCAAGGAAGGAACTTTGACCTTCTTGTATTTCTTCGGAGGAGGTGCAGACCAGTCAAATTCTTCCTTGAGTCCCATTGTCGTCAGTTCTTCCGCACTGTAGACATTTGAAAGAACAGCCTAGGTGCGTTTGAAGGTTTCATGGAGGTAGTAGTGGTTTTTCTTCACTGCATTGTGTGTTGAGGTCATGTTGTGAAGAATTGAACCAAAGCGGCGCTTGACCCATTTATGATTGCGATCAACCTTCCGATGAAGGCGAGGAGCAACTCACGATCGATCATCACCACAGGTGCGATGGCTTGAGGACTTTGCTTGGCGAGGTATTTCTTGGCAGAGTCATGTGTGGCAGAGTCATCATTGGTGGAGTAGGATGCAGCTTTGCGAAACTGTCCATCCAATGGACGAATGCCTTCATCGATCACAGCAGTGGCCTTGCCCTTGTCATCAGCTGAGGTAAATGTCCGTTTGAGGACTTCAATCGGGGGCAAGTAACTGCAGTGGTTCAGAGTATCAGCCTTGTAATTGAGTGAAGACCTTGTCCTGATGAATCTCATTATCCAAGGCGCATAAGGCTTCAGCTCAAATGGTGACATAGCAATGTTTGCCAGAGTCCTCATGAAGAAATCATGGAAGTTGGCCAGGAACGCCATGGATGATGTTGAAAAGCATATTCTTCATGATGCCAACGACTTCTTCATCATTCGAGTCGTGGCCTTTGATAGGACTCATTGTCTTCGTCGAGAATCCGATAGACGGTCAAGGCACATACAATAATTCCTTGATGAGGAATTTGGTTCTTGGGGCCTGCCTTGGCTTCAAAGGCTTCATCAAGCACTTGCATACCGTGATTTGAAAGTTACGGTTCGTTGTAGATACAACGAGCACCGTCAAGTGGAGGACTGAGTGGTAGAGCACGAAGCAATTCGATTCTTTGGTGCCTTTTAGTGAGTGTTTTCGGACATCCAGTCTAGCACCCATGAGTTCACGTCTTGACGTCTCCGGTGATGTGCAGCGTTGCATAGAATTGAAGAATGAGTTCTTCATTCCGATCCACAGATATCAGTGCAGAAATTTAGAAGTCCTGCGTCGTGAAGAACACTGAGGACTGGCTCAAAGCCTGGCAGAGACTCCATGTCCACATGAGGAATATGAGCATGATCGAAGACTTTGCCTTTATTGAAAAGCACTGAGGAATAGAAATTGGCTTGGCTGGCAGTCGAAACGCCTCTTCCTTATCTGCGCGAGAATCATATGGATTGTAATCGATGAAGAATACATGCTTGTCAAGAAGTCTTCACCTTGAACTTTTGCTTTGTTGAGAAGGGATCCTTGGGCTTTGGCGGTGGAGTGTCGGTGAGTTGCATCACGACCTCGGAATCGCAATCTCGGAGTTCTTGGTGAGGAATTTCTTGTTCCTCAATAGGTGCGATCGAGGATCAACGACAACAGGTTCATCGGTAGCTAGTGGCTGGAATTTCTTGAGGAGACGAGATGAAGTGGGATGAGTTTCTTCAGAGCCCATTTGAACAGTAGGAGCAGGGGACTGAGGTATCTGTTGGATTGGGGTGAAGAGTGGAGAATTTGGATGCCAACTTTCCCAAAAGTCATCATTCATTACTGGCTTGTGCTTCCAATATCCACATCTTCTTCAAGTTCCTCAACACCGGCCTCTTCAGCTATGAACTGAGGCATAGGTGAGGAAATGGCCCAGGGTTGAAGGATTGCTTCCACTTCAATTTCTTCATCTATCTGCTCTGACGAAGCAAAGCGAATGATTTTCTTCATTAGATCCGCTTGGGATCACATAATCTTCATCAAAAGGAACAAGGTCCTTTGATGGAATTGAGGAAAGTGGAACAACATCAATTGGATTTTCAAAGGAGCTCGTCATTGGCTTCATTTTCTTCGCAGTAGAAGAATTTGATGCATTGATGCTTTCCGTTTCTTCACAGCAGCTCGCTTCTGAGCCTTGGTCTTCTTCACATCGAGGCGGATGGAAGAATTGGAGTGGGTGTTGGCGCGAGGAGGGTGAGGAATCTGGATGATTTTCCTCGGTATGGCCCGATGCAGTTGCCTGACTTGTTCGATTTCTTGAGCGCACCACTAGTGGATGCCACAGCAATTTCTTCGGTACTGGAATGGGATCATCAGCCACAGGCGGCATTTTCTTGACGGCTGAACTTCATCAGTGGTCTTTGGCATGTTCTTCAGTTGGCTGAGTTGAGGCTCCGGCTGAGGAATTTCATGTTGCGTTGGGGCAGCAACATTTGTGAACTTCTTCGTTAGGTTGTGAATCGACCTTGGCTCCTTGCCAATCGGCATAATAAGCATCGAAGTTTTCTTTGAGGGCTTGGATTTCATTCTGGACCTTGAGAAGTTCCTCGGTGTCATTTTGACAACATTTTTCTTGAAACTTCTCCTTTACGTATTGAGCTTTCTTGATCTCTCTTGCCTTTTCAAACTTCCATTTCTCTTGATGATGAAATGGGTCACATATGACTTTGTCCAGAGTCGATGAAAGTCGAGCATAGGGCGTTTGGATCCTTGTGCGGACTTCAATATAATCGAGGATTTTCCTCGGATCCAATAGCGAGAGGCACGGATGTGCCTTTGTCTCTATGACCCTTTCTTGGCGGTCTCGATGATTTCCGCAAGTTCATCATCATCAGCCTCATCATCTTGGTGTAGCTCTTAGAAAGCAACCTGTTTCTTCTAGGGACTTGGCGAGGACCTCGTCCGATTGTGGCCTTAGTCTTGACATAGTCGGGCAGATGAAGACTTTGGTGCGGTGAGGAACTTCTTTGAGACACGGAGGCAATGGAGAAGACTGCAGTCCTTTGGCACGTGGCGGATGCACAGTCTTGAGGACTTTGTCGGAACTGAGGATTTGGGAGGAGCTGCTGAGGACTTTGAAGGAGCTGAGGATGTTGGAGGAGCAGGAGCAGCATGAGGAATTGGCCGTGAGGGCAATGCTGAAGAACTTGGTCGTGAGGGCACTGTTTGTGAAGCACTTGGCTTGTGAGCGGGCTTCTTTGGCATAGATTTTCTTGGCTTAACAGAGGCCTGAGGGGCAGCAGCAGTAGTAGAGTCCTCATTGAATTTCCTCACTGCCTCATTGGCTTGTCTTGCCAACTTGGCTTGGCGCTTGGCCCATTCTTGGGAAAGTCCTCACCACGCTTGATCTTTGGTGGGGTCGACTTCTTGGCCAGTGCCATGAGGCTCTTGGGCATGGAGGATTGAGTGCGAATTTCATCATGTACTTTGGAGTTACATATCTGTACTCCCTCCATTCCCTTGCCCATCTCCGTTCAGTCCTTTGGATCTGCACCTTGCGCTGATTTTTGTTCTCTTTGCCGAACTCGGCTTCATCAGGTGTGCAATAATCAGCATAAATTTCCTCAGGGATTTCAAACGCGGTCATGACCTCAGGCCTCTTTCCTCCTTTACGTGGCTTCTTTCTTTCTGCCATATTCTTCAGCTGAGGAATTTGAACAAATGAATTCTCTGAAGAAGTATGCAACTTTTCTTCGAGGAACGCTACAAATGAGTTAAGTTGATGAGAACCTAGTGATTCAGCAGCGGACATGAGTACCCGTGAGCAGAGTATAGTTGCGAGGACTTTGGAGAGGTCATATGCGTTCTCGAAGGTTTTCAAAAGAACAAGTTACGAGGATTTTGACCGAGATGAGCCTTGAAGAATTTCACTAAGCGTTCTTTGTCTTAGGTTCGAGTTGTACGGATCGAGGATCCACACAATTGAGGAATCTTGAAGAAAATGATTGCTTAGAGAAAGCGAATCAAGAGCATATAACTTGTGAGGTGTTTGTGTGTGAGGATTTGAAGAATAAAACATCTTTGAAGATTTTGTAGTGCAAGATTTGGATCAACGAGGGTAGTAAAAGTAACTTTTATTTACCTAAATGAAGAACCTGACGAACTGGGTGTTGTAGATGTGAAGCTAAATGCATTCGGATCTTCCACGCCCTAACTTGGCGGAGGAAGACAGCTACTGACAATGGCGGAGTGAGGATTTCCATGATCGTCGTGAGTCGTCGGCTGACGAGGTCGAGGCGATGAAGCTCTTCCTCACCGGCGACGATGGAGTAGCGGCGGCGCTAGGGTTTGAGGAGCTCGAGCAGGAGGCAGAGGTCGGCGGAGTAAAAGAAGTGAGGATGGAGAGGGGTATTTATAGAGGCAGTGAAAAACTGTTCGTCCGAAGATTTAGGACGAACGTGCCCCTGACCATTCTCCTTCTCATGACATGTGTCACCCACGTACTGTGTAGTGGAGATCGTGTTAGATCATGGGTGAGTAAAATAGTGCATCGTGGGATGCGGAACGGCTTGAGCGGCAAAACCGAAAGTTTGGATAAGATCAGTTTTAAAGTTCCGTTCGCAATTTCTTCAGCTGACAAGGACACAGTGAAGATTTTGAACGAGTTTCAAATAGAGCACATGAAGAATTTGTGAATAGATTAGGTTGAGTATAGCGTAGAGGGGAAGGGTCCGATCACATTCACTTAGCGAAAGCGACTTGAAGAAATAGCCATAAGTGAATGCTGTAGAGGACATAAACCCATATATATATGTATTGCCAATGAAGAAAAGCAGCGGAAAGCAGTGAAGATTTTGCAAAGTTGAAGAATTTGAAAAAGCGAAGAATTTCAAAAGCGAGGAAAAACTCAAATTGAAGATTTTCAACTTTGGTGGTGGCGTGACCCATTATAAGAATGATGATTTGAGACACAGCGTACAATTGTCGTAGGGTTACGAGAATCAAATTCTTCATTAATTTCTTCACACTTAGAGTGTTATTCTTCATTGATTGAAGAAAAACGCTTCTTCATGTGTTGCACATCTAAGTCATCAATTTTGCATAACTGTGAGGATGTGTGTTCTTTTCAAAGAACGTCCGAAGATTCTAAGATATTTAGCTCACACCGCAACTTGCTAAATCTCTTCTCATCCAAGGGCTTAGTGAAGATATCGGCTAGCTGTTCTTCAGTCTTCACATGCTCGATGGAGATGTCGCCCTTTAACACATGATCACGAAGAAAATGATGACGAATTTGAATGTGCTTTGTCTTCGAGTGCTGAACTGGGTTGTGAGCAATCTTGATGGCACTCTCATTGTCACAGTAGAGAGGCACATTCTTCATGTTGATGCCGTAGTCCTTGAGAGTCTGCTTCAGCCACAGCAATTGAGCCACAACACGAGCCAGCAGCAATGTATTCAGCTTCCAGAGTAGACAGCGATATGCAGTTCTGTTTCTTCGAGGACCAACAGACCAAAGATCGTCCGTGGAAATGACAAGTACCAGATGTTGACTTGCGGTCCACACGATCACCAGCATAGTCAGAGTCAGAATATTCAATGAGATCAAAAGTAGAGCCCTTGGGGTACCATAATCCTAGTGTTGGTGTGTGAGCTAGATATCGAAGAATATGCTTCACGACCTTATGGTGTGATTCCTTGATTGTAGCTTGAAATCGGGCACACATGCAAACACTAAGCATTATATCTGGCCTAGATGCACATAACTACAATAAAGAACCAATCAAGGAGCGGTATACCTTGTGATCGAAGTCAATACCATTTTCATCGATTGCATAGATGGCCATTTGTGGGCATAGGAATTTTGACACCTTTGCAATCTTGCATGCGAATTTCTTGAGGACATCTTTGAGGTATTTATCCAGAGATATGAATATGCCATTGTGTTGTTGACGAATTTGAAGACCTAAGAAGAATTTCAACTCTCCCATCATAGACATTTGATATTCTTCACTCATCATATAGGCAAATTCATCACTATAACGTTGGTCGATGACAAAAAGATAATATCATCAACATATATTTGGCACACAAACAGTTCACCATCATATGATTTAGTAAAGAGAGTAGGGTCGAGTGAACTGGTGTGAAGCCATTCTTCACGAAGAATTCCTTCAATGTATCATACCACGCTCGTGGGGCTTGTTTGAGACCATAGAGGGCCTTTTGAGTCTGAAGACTTTGTCGGGATTCTTTGGATCTTCAAAACACAGGGGTTGAGCAACATATACTTCTTCCTCAAGCTTACCATTGAGGAATGCACATTTCACATCCATTTGATATAAAGTGATATTGTGATGGTTAGCATAGGCGAGTAATATGCGAATAGACTCAAGTCTAGCAACAGGTGCAAAAGTTTTATCGAAATCAATTCCTTCAACTTTGGGTGTAGCCTTGAGCTACTAGTCGTGCCTTATTCCTCACCACAAGGCCATTTTCATCTTGCTTGTTGCGGTAGATCCACTTTGTGCCAATGATATTATGCTTGCGAGGATGCGGACGTTTGACCAGTTCGAGACATTGTTGAGCTCGAACTGATGTAATTCTTCTTGCATGGCCTGAATCCACTCGGGTTCGAAATGCTTCATCTACCTTAGTGGGCTCTGTGATAGAGACAAAAGCATAGTGCCCACAAAAGTTAGATAAATGTGAAGCTTTTGAGCGTGTGAGAGGACTGGCGCTTCAATGTCATCGATGATCTTGTCAACTTGCACTTCTTTTTGCAACGCGAGGATGAGCTGGTTGTCATCGAGGAATTTGATCATTTTCCTCAGCACCATTGTCTTGACATTATCTTGGTGCATCAGCTCGGCGTTCTTCGGCGTCTGAGGAATGAATTCTTCAGCAGATTCTTGATGGGAATGACATCCTCGGATGCCTTGAACTTGATAGATTCCTCGGTGCTTTGGTTCATCTAACACGGAAGGTAGGTGCTCTCTTTGCGAGCCATTAGTTTCATCGAACCGCACATCTACTGATGTCAACAATCTTGTGAAGAGCGATGTTGAAGACTCTGTAGGTGTGCGAGTCCTTTCCGTAACCAAGCATAAAACCTTCATGTGCTTTCGGTGCAAATTTAGAATTGTGATGAGGATCTCTAATCCAGCATTTAGCACGAAGACTTTGAAATAACTTACATTGGGTTTCTTGTCGTTGAGGAGTTCATAGGCGGTCTTCTTGAAGAATTTGTGAAGATATACTCTATTGATGATGTGACACGCGGTATCAATTGCATCAATCCAAAAAGCGATTAGGCGTTTTGTATTCATCAAGCATAGTGCGAGCCATCTCAACAAGAGTTACGTTCTTGCGCTCCACGACGCCATTCTCTGAGGAGTATAGGGAGCAGATAACTCATGAGTAATACCAAGTTCATCAAGATAGGCATCAAGACCGGAATTCTTGAACTCAGTTCCATTGTCACTCCTGATGTGTTTGATCTTCACACCAAAGTTAGTTGAAGCCCACGAGGAAAATTGTTTGAAGATTTCCTGCACTTCATTTTTGTAAGTAACAATGTGTACCCATGTGTAACGAGAGTAATCATCAACAATAACAAAGCCATATAGAGATGCATCATTAACGGCAATTTGAGTAATGATTAGGACCAAAAGGTCCATGTGAAGCAATTCGAAGGGACGAGTAGTGGTCATGATAGTCTTATTTGGATGCTTGGCCTTGGTCATTTTTCCAGCTTCACAGGCTCCGCACAAGTGATCCTTGAGGAATTTGACATTCTCAATGCGAATGGCATGCTTCTTCTTTGCAAGCGTGTTCAAATTTCTCATGCCTGCGTGACCAAGTCGCCGATGCCATAGCCAGATATACGAAGCTTTTGCAAGTAGACACACGGCTGGTTGTGGTCCTGTAGAGAAATCGACAATATACAAGTCTCCACTCCTAAAGCCTTGAAGACTTTGGAATTGTCGACTTCCATAATCACAACACAACGATACTTGCCAAAGATAACAACCATATCAAGATCACAAAGCATTGAGATCGACATGAGGTTGTATCCTAAGGACTCAACAAGCATGACTTTGTCCATGTGTATGTCCTTAGAGATCGCAACCTTACCAAGACCCAATACCTGACTTTTTCCTTTGTCGGCCAAAGATGATATGCTTCGGATGTGACGGTGATAAGGAGCATCCATCAATAGATTCTTGTCACCGGTCATGTGATTTGTACATCCACTATCGAGAACCCACTCGGTGGCTTTGGGTTGATCATCCTTGGCACCCTTTGCCATGAAGCAATAGGTGGGGCGTAGTCATCACTATCTTCATCAACTTTGTTGGTGAGGTCATTTTCTTGAGTTGAAGATGGACTTGCTGATGAAAGCGATGGCGAGCTAGACTCGCCACACCAGACTCAGATTCTTCTGATGCCTCCTCTTCCTCATGTTCCTCAGATTCAGCTTTAGAGTCCATTTCCTTGCCAATGAATGCCCGAGCCTTTTTGGAGCTGCTCTTCTTGTGAGAAGAAGGCTTTGAGGATTTTGATGATGAAGATTTCGATGATTTCTTCTTCTTCTTCTTCGCGTCATCAGAACTGTAATCCTTGTGTTTCTTCTTCTTTAGTTCCTTTTCCCACCGAGGACAATCTTGGATGTAGTGACCAGGTTTCTTGCATTTGTGACAAAGTCTTCTCTTATAGTCCTTTGGATGAGGAATCACTGCTTCTTGAGGATTTTCCAAAGCGACCACGTCTTGAGAACTTCGAATTTCTTCACGGCGGTGCTAGCTCTGGCCTAATTCTTGAGGATCTCCAAGGCTACTACGAGTCTTCACACTCAGATTCGCATACAGCCTTGGCCTTCAGGGCACGTGTTTTTCCATAGCTAGAACCATAGAGATCTCTCTTTTCAGCAAGCTCGAACTCATGAGTATTTAGCCTCTCGAGGATATCAGCTGGATCAAGTGACTTGTAGTCAGCACGCTCTTGTATCATCAGTGCCAGAGTATCAAATGAGGAATCAAGCGATCTTAACAATTTCTACACCACCTCATGGTCGGTGATGTCAGTGGCGCCAAGTGCTTGAAGCTCATTTGAGATGTCAGTGAGGCGATCGAAGGTTTGTTGAACATTTTCGTTGTCGAGTCTTTTGAAGCGGTTGAAGAGATTTGAAGAACATCAACTCAGAGTCACGCTGAGTTGAGACTCCTTCATTACTTTGTACAAATGTCCCTGTATGAGCTTGGCGGTTTCCAAAGCACTCACTCTTCCATATTGACCTTTGCTCGAGATGGCCACATATGATATTCTTCGCTTGAGAATCAAGTTGCTTGAATCTCTTCACATCAGCAGCATTCGGAGAAGGTGTGGTGAGGGAACACCATTCTCCACAACATACCGTAGATCGTTGTCAATTGCTTCAAGATGCATTCGCATCTTGTTCTTCCGATAAGGGTAGTCCGTCCCATCAAAGGTAGGACACCTGCTGAGACCTTGATCATACTGCGGTCGACATAACTAAAACTCCGGTGGTTAAACCAAAATCACACGTAACAAAGGAGTACCTTGCTCGATACCAATTGAAAGTGCGTTATATCGACTAGAGGGGGTTGAATAGGCGATTTTATGAATTCTTCATCGAGGAATTTGCGGTGAGGAAATTCCTTAGCGAAGAACTACTTGCAATGAATAAGTACTCGAGTAAGCATAACGGAATGCGGGCATGGTCATCATGATGAAATGAAGACAAACAAAGAGTATAGAAAAGCGTAAACACAGGATAGCTCGGGATGAAGACAAGCAGGTGAAGAAATTGAAGCGAGGAAATTGAGAAAGTCTTCAGTCAAAGTCTTCAAACACAGATATGAATAAACACTCAACATAGTAATGAGGAAATGAAAGGGTTGAGGAGATAGAACCAGTAAGGTTGGTGAAGACAATGATTTGGTAGACCAGTTCGACCTGCTGTCTCAGTTGTACGTCTGGTTGGAGCGGCTGAGTATTTAAACTTGAGGACACACGATCCGGACACCCGATCGGCGAAAGCACGCAGCTCAGGACACCAAGTCCTCACCGTATTCTCCTTGAACTAAGGTCACACAGACCTCGTCCAAACACTCGTGGTAAGTCTTCAGGCGACTTCCAAACCTTCACAGACTTGGTCACTCGGCGATCCACAATTCCTCTTGGATGCTCTAGACCATGACGCCTAAACGTCTGGAAGAAGCACAGTCTTCAAAGGTAACAAGCGTCGGATCCACGCATGATCAATCTCTTCAATGATGCTCAATCACTTTGGGTTTGTAGGGGTTTGGTTTTTGGGTTTTTCCTCACTCGATGATTTTCGCTCAAAGTCCTCCGAGGATGGGTTGCTCTCAAATGACAAGTGTCAAGTTTCTCTCGGAGCAGCCAACCAGCTAGTGGTTGTAGGCGGCTATTTATAGCCTAGGGAGCAGCCCGACATGATAAGACATAAATGCCCTTCAATGATATGACCGTTAGGTGGATAAGATATTTTGGGACAGGTGGCGCCTTTAACAACAACGGTCGGAAATTTGAATCTCAAATTCCTCGGGGCTATCATGTTCCTCCTTTGTGTAGGCAATCCGCCTGGCGAATTCCTAACTCCTCGGTCGAACAAATTCCTCGTGATCGAAGAGCTTCGTCTCATCCTTTGAAGAAATTGGTGAATCGTATGAGTTTTCCAAAGGCTTCACTCGAAGGGATTGGTAGGTGTTGGATTTTGAGTTGAGCATCACATGGAAATTTTTCCTTAGTATTTCCTCGACCCCCTTTAACAGTACGGTGTTTCCTATGACTAAAGAAAGAGAAAATGAAACAACGAAAGCGAAAGTTTTCACGCTTCATGTTCCTAAAATGAATACCAAGTCTTCAAGGTCACACCAATTTCTTCACTTTCAAAGTCTTCAGAAAGTCTTCAGTCGAAGAACTATATTTTTAGGGGCCGACTTTCTCTGTAAACATCAAACTCCTCATAGACTTATAGACCTGTGTACACTCACAAGCACATTAGATCCTTAACCTATAAGTCTTCAATACACAAAAATCACTAAGGGGCACTAGATGCACTTACAAACTGAGTTCAAGAATTCCAGTCTTGATGACTATCTTGTTGAACTTGGTATTAGTCATGAGTTATCTGCTCCTTATACTCCTCAGCAAAATGGCGTTGTGGAGCGCAAGAACAGAACTCTTGTTGAGATGGCTCGCACTATGCTTGATGAATACAAAACGCCTCGTCGTTTTTGGATTGATGCAATTGATACCGCGTGCCACATCATCAACAGAGTATATCTTCACAAATTCTTCAAGAAGACTGCCTATGAACTCCTCAATGACAAGAAACCCAATGTGAGTTACTTCAAAGCCTTCGTTGCTAAATGTTTGATTAGAGATCCTCATCACAATGCTAAATTTGCACCTAAAGCACATGAAGGTTTTATGCTTGTTTATGGAAAGGACTACGCACACCTCTGAGTCTTCAACAACGCTCTTCACAAGGTTGTTGAAACTGTAGATGTCTTGATTCGATGAAACTAATGGCTCGCAAAGAGAGCACCTACCTTCTGTGATAGATGAACCCTTTTGAGGAATCTATCAAGTTCAAGGCAACCGAGGATGTCGTTCCTCTTTGAAGAATCTGCCGAAGAATTCATTCGAACGCGAAGAACGTCGAGTGATGCACGAAGATAATCTTTGAACACAATGTCGATCAAATTCCTCGGCGACAACCAGCTCATCCTCGCGTTGCAAAAGAAGTGCAAGTTGAAAAGATCATTGATGACATTAAAGCACCGGGTTCTCTCTGCGCTCAAAAGCTTCACATTTATCTAACTTTTTGTGGGCACTATGCTTTTGTCTCTATCACAGAGCCCACTAAGGTAGATGAAGCATTTCTGAGCCCGAGTGGATTCAGCCATGCAAGAAGAATTACATCGATTCGAGCTCAACAATGTGGGAACTGGTCAAACGTCCAGATCCTCGCAAGCACAATATCATTGGCACAAAGTGGATCTACCGCAACAAGCAAGATGAAAATGGCCTTGTGGTGAGGAATAAGGCACGGCTTGTAGCTCAAGGCTACACACAGGTTGAAGGAATTGATTTTGATGAAACTTTTGCACTTGTTGCTAGACTTGAGGCTATTCGCATATTACTTGGTTATGCTAACCATCATAATATCACTTTATATCAAATGGGTGTGAAAAGTGCATTCCTCAATGGTAAGCTTGAGGAAGAAGTATATTTTGCTCAACCCCCAGGTTTTGAAGATCCAAAGAATCCCGACAAAGTCTTCAGACTCAACAAGGCCCTCTATGGCCTCAAGCAGGCCCCTCGGGCGTGTGATGAATTTGCCTATATGATGAGTGAAGAATATCAAATGTCTATGATGGGAGAGTTGAAATTCTTCTTAGGTCTTCAAATTAAATCAACAGCGCAATGGCATATTCATATCTCAGAGAAATATCTCAAGGATGTTACGAGGAAATTCGGCATGCAAGATTGCAAAGGCGTCAAAATTCCTATGCCCACAAATGGCCATCTATGCCTTGATGAAAATGGTATTGACTTGATCACAAGGTATCTGCTCCATGATTGGTTCTTTATTGTACTTATGTGCATCTAGGCGGATATAATGCTTAGTGTTTGCATGTGTGCCCGATTTCAAGCTACACCAAGGAATCACACCATAAGGTTGTGAAGCATATTCTTTGATATCTAGCTCACACACCAACACTAGGATTATGGTACCCCAAGGGCTCTACTTTTGATCTCATTGGATATTACGACTCGACTATCTTTGGTGATCGTGTGGACCGCAAGTCAACATCTGGTACTTGTCATTTCCTCGAGACGATCTTTGGTCCATTGGTCCTCGAAGAAATGAATCGCTAGTATCCTTTGTCTACTACGGAAGCTGAGTACATTGCTGCTGGTTCTTGTTGTGCTCAATTGCTGTGGATGAAGCAAACTCTCAAGGACTGCGGCATCAACATGAAGAATGTGCCTCTCTACTGTGACAATGAGAGTGCCATCAAGATTGCTCACAACCCAGTTCAGCACTCGAAGACAAAGCACATTCAGATTCGTCATCATTTTCTTCGCGATCATGTGTTGAAGGGCGACATCTTTATTGATCACGTGAAGACTGCAGAAGAACTAACCGATATCTTCACAAAGCCCTTGGATGAGAAGAGATTTAGCAAGTTGCGGTGTGAGCTAAATATCTTAGAATCTTCGAATGTTCTTTGAAAAGGACACACATCCTAACACTTATGCAAAATTGATGACTTAGATGTGCAACACATGAAGAAACGTTTTTTCTTCAATCAATGAAGAATAAAACTCTAAGTGTGAAGAAATTAATGAAGAATTTGATTCTCAGAACCCTACGCAATTGTACGCGGTGTCTGAAATCATCATTCTTATACGGTGGGACACGCCACCACCAAAGTTGAAAATCTTCAATTTGAATTTTTCCTCAGTTTTGAAATTTTTCAGTTTTTCAAATTCTTCAACTTTGCAAAATCTTCATTGTTTCCGTTGTCTTTCTTCATTGGCTATATATATATATGGGTTTATGTCCTCTACAACATTCACTTATGGCTATTTCTTCAAGTTGCATTTTCTGCTAAGTGAATGTGATCGGACCCTTCCCCCTCTCTGCTATACTCAACCCAATCTATTCACAAATTCTTCATGTGCGTTCTATTTGAAACTCGTTCAAAATCTTCACTGTGTCCTTGTCAGCTGAAGAAATTGCGAACGGAACTTTAAAACTAATCTTATCCAAATTTTCGATTTTGCCGCTCAAAACGTTCCGCTTCCTACGATAGACTTATCTATTCACCCACGATCTAACACGATCTCCACTTTTAAGTACGTGGGTGACACATGTCAAGCAAATGAGAAGGGTCGAGGAACGTTAGCCTAAATCTTGAGCGAACAGTTTTTCAACTGCGACTATAAATACCCCTCTCCCCTTCCTCACTTCCTTTACTCCGCTCGACCGCTCTCTCTCTGCCGAGCTTCTCAAACCCTAAGCGTCGGCCTTCTCCATAAATCGCCCGGTGAGGAAGAGCTTCACTGCCTCGACCTCATCACCGTCATTACTCGCGCCGACCCTTGAAATCTTCACTCCGCCGCCGTAGCTGTATTCCTCCGCCGAGTTAGGGCGTGGAAGATCTGAACCAGCGAGCTTCAAATATACACTTCTCGATTCGTTGTGTTCTTCATCCGAGGTAATTAAAAGTTACTTTTACTGCCCTCTTTGATTCAAAATTTCTCTACAAAATCTTCAAAGGTGTTTTATTCTTCAAATCCTCACACACAAAACACCTCACTAGTCATCTGCTCTTGATTCGTTTCTCTAAGCATCATTTTTCTTCAAGATTCCTCAATTGTGTGGATCCTCGATCTATACAACTCTGGAACCTAAGACTAAGAACGCTTAGTGAAATTCTTCAAGGCTCATCTGGTCAAATTCCTCAAACTTGTTCTTTTTGAAGCACCTTCTGAGAACGCATATGACCTCTCCAAATTCCTCGCAACTATACTCTATTCACGGTACTCATGTCCATTTCTTTGAATTACTAGGTTCTCATCAACTTAACTCATTTGCAGCGTTCCTCGAAGAAAAGTTGCATACTTCTTGAGAGAATTTGATTGTTCAAATTCCTCAATGAAGAATATGGCGCAGATGAAGAAGCCACGTAAAGGAGGAAAGAGGCACGAGGTCATGGCTGCGTTTGAAATACCTAAGGACATCTATGCTTTGAGTATTGCACACTGATGAGGCCAAGTTCGGAAAGGAGAACAAAAATCAGCGCAAGGTGCGCATACAGAGGATTGAAAGGAGATGGGCAAGAGAATGGAGGGAGTACAGGTATGTTACTCCAAAATATATGAAGAAATTCACACTTAATCCTCCATGCCCAAGAGCTCCATTGGCATCTGGCCAAGAAGCTGACCCCACCAGCATCAAGCGTGGTGAGGATTTTCCTGAAGAATGGGCCAAACTCCATTGGCATCTGGCCAAGAAGCAGTGAGGAAATTCAATGAAGACTCTGCTACTGCTGCTGCCACTGAGGCCTCTGTCAAGCCTAGAAAATCAATGGCAAAGAAGCCCGCACACAAGCCAAGTGCTTCACCAACAGTGCCATCACGGCCAAGTTCCTCAGCAATGCCCTCACGGCCAGAATCTTCAAAGTCCTCACGGCCGGTTCCTCATGCTGCTCCTGCTCCTCCCAAATCTTCAGCTCCTCCTCAAAAGTCCTCAGCAGCTCCGGCCAAAGTCCTCGGCACTGTGCATCGCCACGTGCCAAAGGACTGCAGGCATCTCTATTGCCTCTGGTATCTCAGCGAGTTCCTCAGCTGCACCAAATTCTTCATCAGGCCCCACACTGCTGAAGACAAAGGCAACGGCTGGTCGAGGTCCTCGTCCAAGTCCGAAGAAGAAACAGGTTGCCTTCCCTATGCCATCTGACGATGAAGCTGATGATGATGAACTTGCAGAAATCATCAGAGACAGACAAGAAAGGGCCGCTAGAGCCAAAGGCACACCTGTGCCACTGCTTTTGGATCCAAGGGCAATCCTCGATTACATTGATCTTTGGCACAAGGATCCAGACACCCCTATGCTTGATTTTCATTTGACTCCTGGTCAAAGTCACATGCTGACCCATTTCATCACTGAAGAGAAATGGAAATTTGAGAAGGCTAAGCGGATCAAGAAGGCTCGATTCAGAAAGAGAAGTTCACGAGGAAAAAGCGTTGTCAAAATGACAACCGATGATCTCCTCAAGATCGATCTGAAATCAAAGCCCTCGTGATGACTTCGATGCTTATTATGCTGATTGGCAAGGAGCCAAAGTCAGATTTGTCAACCTTTCTAAGAAGTTCACCAATGTTGCAGCTGCAACGCAACAAGAAGTTCCTCATGCTAGAGCCTCTGCTCAGCCTACTGAAGAACATGCCAGCACCGCTGATGATTTTTAGCCTGCTGAAGAAAATGCTAGTTCCAGGGCTGATGACTCCATTCCGGTATTTGGAGAAATTGCCAGGCATCCACTAGTGGTGCGCTCAGAGAAACCGAAGAAGTCGAGGCAACCGTGCATCGATTCGCGTGAGGAAATTCAAACAGATTCCTCGGCTCCTCCGGGCCTACACCAACTCCTATCCTTCCATCTCGCATCGGATGTGAAGAAGACCAAGGCTGCAGAGCGAAGCTGCGGTGAAGAAAAGGAAAGCATCGGTAGCCCTTCAATCTTCACTCCAAAGAAGATGAAGCCTATGTCCTCGTTTGAAAATCCGATTGATGCTGTTCCGATTTCCACCATGCCATCAAAGGACCTTGTTCCTTTTGGTGAAGAATATGTGATCCCTAGCGGATCTGATGAAGAAAATCATTCTGCTGCTTCGTCAGAACAGATTGATGAAGAAATTGAAGTGGATGCGATCCATTCAACACCAATCATTTCCTCGCCAATGCCTCAGTTCACAGCTGAAGAGGCTGGCATTGAAGAAATTGAAGATGAAGATGTGGATATTGGATGCACTATGCCTGTGATGAATGATGACTTTTGGGAAAGTCAGCATCCCATTTCTCCACTCTTCACCCCAATACAACAAATACCTCAGTCCCCTGCACCAACCGTTCAACTGGGCTCTGAAGAAACTCATCCCACCTCGTGCATGCATGAAGAAATTCCAGCCACTAGTCTTTGAAGAACCTGCTGCTGCTGATCCTTTGAACACGCAGACTGCAAATGAAGAGGAACCAGAAAATCCTCAGCCTGAAGAACCTGAGATTGCGATTCCTGAGGTAGTAATGCAACTCACGGACACTCCTCTGCCAAAAAGGATCCATTCTCGCGCAGGCAAGAGTTCAAGGATGAAGACTTCTTTGGCGAGCATGTTTTCTTCACTGATTACAACCCTTATGATTCTTCTCGCATAAGGAAGAGGCGTTTCTGGACTGCTAGTCAAGCCAATTTTTATTCCTCTGTGCTATTCGACAAAGACAAAGTCTTCGATCATGCACACATTCCTCACGTGGACATGGAATCTCTGCCAGGCTTCAAGCCAGTCCTCAGCGTTCTTCATGATGCTGGATTGCTGAATTTCTGCACTGACATCTTTGATTGGAATGAAAAACTCATTCTTCAATTCTATGCGACGCTGCACATCACAGGAAATTCTGAAGATGTGAACTCATGGGTGCTGGACCGGATGTCAGAAAATACTCACTACAAGGCACCAGCAACTGAATTGCTTCGTGCCCTCCCACTCAGTACTCCCCTTGATGGTGCTTGTTGCATCTACAATGAACCTGAGCTTACAAATCATTACATGCAAGTGCTGATGAAGCCTTTGAAGGCAGGGCAGGCCCCTCGAACCAAATTCCTCGTCAAGGAATTACTGTATGTGCCTCGGACTGTCTATCGCATTCTGACAAAGACAATGAGTCCTATCAAAGGCCACGACTCAAATGATGAAGAAGTCATTGGCATCATGAAGAATATGATTTTCAATATCATTCATGGCGTTCCCGTCAACTTCCATGATTTCCTCATGAGGACTCTGGCGAATATTGCTATGTCACCATTTGAGCTGAAGCCTTATGCACCATGGATTATGAGGTTCATCAGGACAAGGTCTTCACTCAATTACAAAGCTGATACTCTGAACCACTGCAGCTATTTGCCTCCAATTGAAGTCCTCAAACGGACATTTTCCTCGGTGATGACAAAGGCAAGGCAAGCTGCTGTGATAGATGAAGGCATTCATCCATTGGATGGTCAATTTAGCAAGGCTGCATCCTACCCCACCAATGATGACTCTTACACATGACTCTGCCGCCAACAACTCGCCAAGCAAAATCCTCAAGCCACAACACCTGTGGTGATGACCGATCGTGAGTTATTCCTCGGTCTTCATCGGAAAGTTGATCGCAATCATAAATGGGTCAAGCGTCGGTTTGGTTCAATTCTTCACAACATGACCTCAACACACAATGCGGTGAAGAAAAACCAATACTACCTTCATGAAACCTTCAACCGTGCACAGGCTGTTCTATCTCATGTCTACAGCGCAGAAGATCTGAAGAAAATGGGACTCAAGGAAGAATTTGACTGGTCTGCACCTCCACCGAAGAAATTCAAGAAGGTCAAGGTTCCTTCCTTAGTGGCCAACTCATATTCTTCATCGCGCGACAGTGATGAAAATGAAGACTTGAATGACACTGCGGCAGGCCCTACTACGACAACCGACCCCGACAACGCTGGCGCTCCTCCATCAACTTGATATTCTTGAGCGTTAGTCCTCGGTTCGATCCTTTTGGTCATTCAATGACAAAGGGGAGAAATTTGAGTTAGTCTTCAAGCGGGTCTATCATATGGGCGTTTTTACGCTAAGTTACAACTCTCGCTCTTACGAAACTTTTATTGGATCGAGTTGTAATCTTAAACCCGATGGTGCTCTGATACTTTTGATGTGTTCCTCTGCATGCTTATTCTTTGTTATATGTTAATACACGCGTGCCGAATTACATCAGTCACCATATTTCATCATGCATTTCAAATTCTTCATATTATATGTCAAATGCGTGTATGAATTGCAAGATATAGGGGGATATCTCCATGATTCAACTCTTCAAATGTGCATTGCCTCAAAAGCAAATTCCTCACTATGCACATCTTCAGGGGGAGTTCTCTATATCTTGCAATTAAATTCCTCAATACCAGTATTTACACTTCATATGTTTATCCCCGTTGAAAACTTAACCTATATTGTCATCAATCACCAAAAAGGGGGAGATTGTAAGTGCATCTAGTGCCCCTTAGTGATTTTGGTGTATTGAAGACTTATAGGTTAAGGACTAATGTGTTTAGGAGTGTACACAGGTCTATAAGTCTATGAGGATTTTGATATTCTGAGAGAAAAGTCGACCCTAAAAATGAAGTTCTTATTTGAAGACTTTGGTATTACGAAGACTTTACGAAGACTTTGAAAGTGAAGAAATTGGTGTGACCTTGAAGACTTGGTATTCATTTGAGGAACATGAAGCGTGAAGACTTTTGTTTTCGTAGTTTCGCTTTTTCTTTCTTGAGTCATAGGAAACACCGTCTTGTTAAAGGGGTCGAGGAAATACTAAGGAAAATTTTCCATGTGATGCTCAACTCAAAATCCTACACCTACCAATCCCTTGAGTCAAGCCATTGGAAATCTCATACAGTTTAGTCAATTTCTTCAAAGGATGAGGACGAAGTTCTTACAGTCGTTGAGGAATTTGTTCTGGCCCGAGGAGTTCGGAATTCGCCAAAGGCGGATTGCCTACAGATGAGGAACATGACAGCCCCGAGGAATTTGAGAGTCAAATTTCCGACCGTTCTTTGTCTTCTTGGCACTGTCCCAAAATATCTTATCTACCTAACGGTCATATCAGTGAAGGGCATTTATGTCTTATCATGTCGGGCTGCTCCCTAGGCTATAAATAGCCTCCCCCTACAACCACTAGCTGGTTGGCTGCTCCGAGAGAACTTGACACTTGTCATTTGAGAGCAACCCATCCTCCGAGGACTTTGAGCGAAAATCATCGAGTGAGGAAAAACCCAAACCCAAACACCTACAAACCCAAAGTGATTGAGCATCACTGAAGAGATTGATCATGCGTGGATCCGACGCTTGTTACCTTTTAAGACTGTGCTTCTTCCAGACGGTTAGGCGTCATGGTCTAGAGCATCCAAGAGGAATTGTGGATCGCCGAGTGACCGAAGTGCATGAAGGTTTGGAAGTCGCACGAAGACTTACCACGAGTGATTGGGCCAGGTGCATGTGACCTTAGTTCAAGGAGATTACGGTGAGGACTTGGTGTCCTGAGCTGCGTGCTTTCGCCGATCGGGTGTCCGGACTGTGTGTCCTCGAGTTTAAATACTCGGCCGCTCCAACCATACGTACAAGCCCAGGGCAGTTGGGAACTGGTCTACCAAATCATTGTCTTCACCAACCTTACTGGTTCTATTTCCTCAACTCTTTCATTTCCTCATTCTTGTGTTGAGTGATTGTTCATATCTGTGTTTGAAGACTTTGACCGAGACTTTCTCAATTTCCTCGGTTCAATTTCTTGATCTGTTTGTCTTCATCTTGTGTTATCATGTGATTACGCTTTACGTACTGTGATTGTCTTCATTTCATCATGATGACCATGCCTGTATTCTGTTATGCTTACTTCTGAGTACTTATTCCGCTGCAAGTAGTTCTTCGCTAAGGAATTTCCTCACCGGCAAATTCCTCGGTGAAGAATTCATAAAAATTGCCTATTCACCCCCCCCTCTAGTCGATATAACGCACTTTCAGCCACGAGCCTCAATATTCATCGGACCACATACATCTGTATGTATGATTTCCAACAAATCTGTTGCTCGCTCCATAGTACCGGAGAACGGTGTTTTAGTCATCTTGCCCATGAGGCACGGTTCGCAAGTACCAAGTGATTCATAATCAAGTGGTTCCAAAAGTCCATCAGTATGGAGTTTCTTCATGCGCTTTACACCGATATGACCTAAACAATGATTGCCACAAATAAGTTGCACTATCATTATCAACTCTGCATCTTTTGGCTTCAATATTATGAATATGTGTATCACTACTATCGAGATTCAACAAAATAGACCACTCTTCAAGGGCGCATGACCATAAAAGATATTACTCATATAAATAGAACAACCATTATTCTCTGATTTAAATGAATAACTGTCTCGCATCAAACAACATCCAGATATAATGTTCATGCTCAACGGTGGCACCAAATAACAATTATTCAGGTCTAAAACTAATCCCGATGGTAGATGTAGAGGTAGCGTGCCGACCGCGATCACATCGACTTTGGAACCATTTCAGCGCGCCGTCACCTCGTCCTTAGCCAATCTTCGCTTAATCCGTAGTCCCTGTTTGAGTTGCAAATATTAGCAATGTAACCAGTATCAAATACCAGTGCTCTGCAAGCATTAGTAAGGTACACATCAATAACATGTATATCACATATACCTTTGTTCACCTTGCCATCCTTCTTATCCGCCAAATACTTGGGGCAGTTCCGCTTCCGGTGACCGATGCTTGCGATGAAGCACTCATTCTCGTGCTTAGGTCCAGACTTGAGTTTCTTCTTCTGAGCAGCAACTTGCTTGCTGTTCTTCTTGAAGTTCCCCTTCTTCTTCCCTTTGCCCTTCTTCTTGAAACTGGTGGTCTTATTGACCATCAACACTTGATGCTCCTTCTTGATTTCTACCTCCGCAACCTTTAGCATTGCGGAGAGCTCGGGAATCGTCTTATCCATCCCTTGCATGTTATAGTTCATCACGAAGCTCTTGTAGCTTGGTGGCAGTGATTGAAGAATTCTATCAATGACGCTATCATCCGGAAGATTAAATCCCAGTTGAATCAAGTGATTGTTATACCCAGACTATTCTCCTCCATCTTGCAGCTGTAGAACTTATTGGAGACTTCATATCTCTCAATCCGGTTGCTTGAAATATTAAATTCAACTCCTGGAACATCTCATATGCTCCATGACGTTCAAAACGTCGTTGAAGACCCGGTTCTAAGCCGTAAAGCATGGCTGCTTGAACTATCGAGTAGTCATCGACTTTGCTCGCAGACGTTCATAACATCTGGTGTTGCTCCTGCGATAGAGTGCGGCACCGGCGGTGCTTCCAGGACGTAATTCTTCAGTGCAGCAATGAGGATAATCCTCAAGTTATGGACCCAGTCAGTGTAATTGCTACCATTATCTTTCAACTTTGCTTTCTCAAGGAACGCATTAAATTCAACGGAACAACAACATGGGCCATCTATCTACAATCAACATAGACAAGCAAAATACTATCAGGTACTAAGTTCATGATAAATTTAAGTTCTATTAATCATATTATTAAAGAACTCCCACTTAGATAGACATCCCTCTAATCCTCTAAGTGATGACGTGATCCAAATCAACTAAACCATGTCCGATTATCACGTGAGATGGAGTAGTTTCAATGGTGAGCATCACTATGTTGATCATATCTACTATATGATTCACGCTCGACCTTTCAGTCTCCGTGTTCCGAGGCCATATCTGTTATATGCTAGGCTCGCCAAGTTTAACTTGAGTATTCGCGTGTGCAACTTTTTGCACCGTTGTATTTGAACGTAGAGCCTATCACACCCGATCATCACGTGGTGTCTCAAAGACGAAGAACTTTCATAGCGGTGCATACTCGGGAGAACACTTATACTTTGATAATTTAGTGAGGGATCATCTTACAATGCTACCGTCAATCAAAGCAAGATAAGATGCATAAAAGATAAACATCACATGCAATCAATATAAGTCATATGATATGGCCATCATCATCTTGTGCTTGTGATCTCCATCTCCGAAGCACCGTCATGGTCACCATCGTCACCGGCGTGACACCTTGATCTCCATCGTAGAATCGTTGTCGTCTCGCCAATCTTATGCTTCTACGACTATATATCGCTACCGCTTAGTGATAAAGTAAAGCATTATAGGGCGATTGCATTGCATACAATAAAGCGACAACCATATGGCTCCTGCAAGTTGCCGATAACTCGGTTACAAAACATGATCATCTCATACAATAAAATTTAGTATCATGTCTTGACCATATCACATCACAACATGCCCTGCAAAAACAAGTTAGGCGTCCTCTACTTTGTTGTTGCAAATTTTACGTGGCTGCTACGGGCTTAGCAAGAACCGTTCTTACCTACGCATCAAAACTACAATGATAGTTTGTCAAGTTGGTGCTGTTTTAACCTTCGCAAGGACCGGGCGTAGCCACACTCGGTTCAACTAAAGTTGGAGAAACTGACACCCGCCAGCCACCAGTGTGCAAAGCACGTCGATAGAACCAGTATCGGTAAGTGTACGTGTAATGTCGGTCCAGGCCGCTTCATCCAAGAATACCGCCGAACCAAAGTATGACATGCTGGTAAGCAGTATGACTTATATCGCCCACCACTCACATGTGTTCTACTCGTGCATATGACATCTACGCATAAAACCAGGCTCGGATGCCACTGTTGGGGAACGTGGTAATTTCAAAAAAAATCCTACGCACACGCAAGATCATGGTGATGCATAGCAATGAGAGGGGAGAGTGTTGTCCACGTACCCTCGTAGACCAAAAGCGGAAGCGTTAACTGTATGATTGATGATGTAGTCGTACGTCTTCATGATCCGACCGATCATGTAAACGCACGGCACCTTCGAGTTCAGCACACGTTCAGCCCGATGACGTCCCTCGAACTCTGATCCAGCCGAGCGTTGAGGGAGAGTTTCGTCAGCACAACAGTGTGGTGACGATGATGATGTTCTACCGACGCAGGGCTTCGCCTAAGCACCGCTATGATATTATCGAGGTGGATTATGGTGGTGGGAAGCACCGCACATGGCTAAAAGATCAATGATCAATTGTTGTGTCTCTAGGGTGCCCCTGCCCCCGTATATAAAGGAGCAAGGGGGGGGAGAGGCGGACGGCCAGGAGGGGCGCGCCAGGAGGAGTCCTACTCCCACCGGGAGTAGGACTCCCTCCCTTTTCCTTGTTGGATTAGGAGAGGACAGGGAAGGAGAGAGAGGGGGAAGAAAAGGGGGTGGGGCGCCGCCCCCCTCCTTGTCCAATTCGGACTTGGGGGGGAGGGGCGCACGACTGCCCCTTGGCCACCTCTCCTCTTCCACCAATTGGGCCCATGAGGCCCAATAACCTCCGGGGGGTTCCGGTAACCCTCCGGTACTCCAGTATATATCCGATAACCCCCGGAACCATTCCAGTGTCCGAGTATAGTCGTCCGATATATCAATCTTCATGTCTCGACCATTTCGAGACTCCTCGTCATGTCCGTGATCACATCCGGGACTCCGAACTACCTTCGGTACATCAAAACATATAAACTCATAATATAACTGTCATCGAAATATTAAGCGTGCGGACCCTATGGGTTCGAGAACTATGTAGACATGACCGAGACACGTCTCCGGCCAATAACCAATAGCAGAACCTGGATGCTCATATTGGCTCCCAAATATTCTACGAAGATCTTTATCGGTCAAACCGCATAACAACATACGTTGTTCCCTTTGTCATCGGTATGTTACTTGCCCGAGATTCGATCGTCGGTATCTCAATACCTAGTTCAATCTAGTTACCGGCAAGTCTCTTTACTCGCTCAGTAATACATCATCCCGCAACTAAATCATTAGTTGCAATGCTTACAAGGCTTAAGTGATGTGCATTACCGAAAGTGGGCCCGATACCTCTCCGACAATCGAGTGACAAATCCTAATCTCGAAATCGCCAACCCAACAAGTACCTTTGGAGACACCTCAGAGAGCACCTTTATAATCACCCGATTCACGTTGTGACGTTTGGTAGCACACAAAGTGTTCCTCCGCTAAACGGGAGTTGCATAATCTCATAGTCATAGGAACATGTATAAGTGATGAAGAAAGCAATAGCAGAATACTAAACGATCGTGTGCTAAGCTAACGGAATGGGTCAATTCAATCACATCATTGTCCTAACGATGTGATCCCGTTAATCAAATGACAACTCATGTCTATGGCTAGGAAACATAACCATCTTTGATCAACGAGCTAGTATAGTAGAGCCATACTAGTGACACTCTGTTTGTCTATGTATTCACACAAGTATTATGTTTCCGGTTAATACGATTCTAGCATGAATAATAAACATTTATCATGATATAAGGAAATAAATAATAACTTTATTATTGCCTCTAGGGCATATTTCCTTCACCTGCTTATCCTAAACTGCTTAATATAGGTTGGTTAGTGATCCATCAGTGACCCCCACCTTGTCCCGGTTGCCCCTGATTCATCATCGAAGACCCGATCAACGGGATCGAAGACCAGGCCCCGGCACTGGACATCACTTTCCCCTTAGTTGCTCGACACTACTGGGTTATTGTCGAGTGCCGAGGATGAGACCTCTACAGCACTTCTGATGTTAACCCTGTAGCATAGCTATTCGGTCGTGGTCATCAGGGGTGATTCCGCCTTAACCACTTCCGATACAACTCTGTCGTGCAACCCCTCAAGTGTGGACCTCGGGGGTGGTTCCTCTTACGTTCTCCTTGATGATTACATCGAGTGGAATTCACCGGGGGTGATTCCTCATGTTTTCCCCTTGGTGTTAGACACACGGTTACTATGGTTACTATGACTTTACACTCGAACCATGTTACTAAAGGCGGGTTGGCCCCGAGGGGTACCCAGCGAGCTTAATTGCGGTGATGTGGAGTCGGGTTGGCGTGGAGGGTGCCATGAGAAAATTACGAGGCGTGGCCGGGCATTCTTAGCCCTTGCCGCAAGTCCTCGAGACGGGGCGATCAGGTCACATCTTTCGTGAGTCTTTGCTTGTTACCGCACGTTCCTAATCCACTACGATTTGGATATTTGATCCGAGGGACCTCTGGCCTGATAGCACTAACCATCACATGGGCATAGTATTGGCGTTCTGCGTCGTATGCATCATCCGAAGCTTAATAGACGTGAGCGACTGAGTGGCGCGCGCCGGGTTGGACTGCGTAAGCACCTACCTTTTTGAAGGAGGTAGCTAGGTCTGTTCACCGGCCGCGTACGCAACGTTCAGGAGTTCCCGGGGAGATGGCCCATGACCCCTGGGGCATAGGTTTAGTCCGGCGTGCTGACCTCTCTATTAAGCCTAGGTCGGGTTGCGGCGTATTGTTTGGCCGAGGCCGGGCATGACCCAGGAAAGTGTGTCCGGCCGGAGTTAATCGAGCATGGTGGGTAAGTTGGTGCACCCCTGCAGGGAAGAAAACATCTATCGATAGCCTATCCTACGGTAACAGACACCTGGAGTTGTATCCCGGTCGATACAACTAGAACAGGATACTTCAGATGAGACTTGGATATGAGGTGATGAATGGATAGTATGGCTCTGGGATTGCTTTCTCACAGGGAGTCAAGAAAGGATCTCTGGCCGAGGTTGATAACACTACTACTACTACTTTACTTTATGCTACTCTACTCCCTCCTGTTGCTGCAAGATGGTGGTTTCCAGAAGGTGCTAGTCTTTGATAGGACTAGGTTCTCCCCTCTATTCTGTCATTTATGCAGCCCAGTCCACATATACAGCCTTCCTTTGATAATGTTGCATATGTAGTGTAGATCCTTTCTTGCGAGTATTTTGGATGAGTACTCACGGTTGCTTTGCTCCCCCTTTTCCCCCTTTCTTCTTCTTTCCGGTTGATGCAACCGGATGTCGAGCCTAGGAGCCGGATGCCACCGCCGATGCCTGCTACTACGTGGAGACCGGCGGCGACCAGGAGTAGTTAGGAGGCTCCCGAGCGGAGGCCTTGCCTTTTCGATCGTTGTTGCTTTTGTGCTAGCCTTCTTAAGGTAAACTTGTCTAACTCATGTTTGTGCTCATATATTGTTGCTTCCGCTGACTCTTGTGTTTTCGAGCTTATGTATTCGAGCCCTCGAGGCCCCTGGCTTGTAATATAAAGCTTGTGTTATTTTAATTTATGTCTAGAGTTGTGTTGTGATATCTTCCCGTGAGTCCTTGATCTTGATCGTACCCATTTGCGTGTATGATTATTGTATGATTGAATCGAGGGCGTCACACATACATCTCATCAAAATCTCGAACGAATACCAAATTCACATGACTACTTATTGCAAGACTTCTCCCATGTCCTCAGGAATAAACATAACTACTCACAAATCATATTCATGTTCATAATCAGAGGGGTATTAATATGCATAAAGGATCTGAACATATGATCTTCCACCAAATAAACCAACTAGCATCAACTACAAGGAGTAATCAACACTACTAGCAACCCATAGGTACCAATCTGAGGTTTTGAGACAAAGATTGGATACAAGAGATGAATAGGGTTTTAGAGGAGATGGTGCTGGTGAAGATGTTGATGGAGATTGACCCCCTCCCGATGAGAGGATCGTTGGTGATGACGATGGCGATGATTTCCCCCTCCCGAAGGGATGTTTCCCCGGCAGAACAGCTTCGCCGGAGCCCTAGATTGGTTCCGCCTCGTGGCGGCGGTGTTTCTTCCCGAAAGCTTGCTTATGATTGTTTCCAGGGTAAAAGACTTCATATAGCAGAAGATGGGCACCAGAGGCCTGCCAGGGGGCCCACGAGGCAGGTGGGCGTGCCCCCCACCCTCGTGGCCAGGGTTGAAGGGGAACGTAGCAGAAATAAAAAAATTCTATGCATCACCAAGATCAATCTATGGAGTTATCTAGCAACGAGGGGAAAAGGAGTGCATCTACATACCCTTGTAGATCGCGAGCGGAAGTGTTCAAGAGAACAGGGTTGATGGAGTCGTACTTGTCGTCATCCAAATCACCGATGACCGAGCGCCGAACGGACGACACCTCCGCGTTCAACACACGTACGGTTGGGAAGACGTATCCTCCTTCTTGATCCAGCATGGGGGAAGGAGAGGTTGATGGAGATCTAGCAGCACGACGGCGTGGTGGTGGAATCATCGGCGATCTCGGCAGGGCTTCTCCAAGCACTACGAGAGGGAGAGGTGTCACGGAAGGGAGAGGGAGGCGCCAGGGGTTCGGGTGCGGCTGCCCTCCCTCTCCCCCACTATATATAGGGGCCAAGGGGGGGGCACCGGCCCCTCTAGATCCCATCTAGATGGGGGGGGCGGCGGCCAAGGGGGTGGCTTGCCCCCCAAGCCAAGGGGGCGCCCCCACCCCTAGGGTTTCCTACCGTAGGCGCAGGGGGAGGCCCAAGGGGGGCGCACCAGCCCACCAGGGGCTGGTTCCCCTCCCCAATTCAGACCATGGGGCCCTCCGGGATAGGTGGCCCCACCCGATGGACCCCCGGGACCCTTCCGGTGGTCCTGGTAGAATACCAATTACTCCCGAAACTTTCCCGACGGCCGAAACTTGACTTCCTATATATAAATCTTTACCTCCGGACCATTCCGGAACTCCTCGTGACATCCGGGATCTCATCCGGGACTCCGAACAACTTTCGGGTTACCGCATACTAATATCTCTACAACCCTAGCGTCACCGAACCTTAAGTGTGTAGACCCTACGGGTTCGGAGACATGCGTAACATGACCGAGACGACTCTCGGTCAATAACCAACAGCAGGATCTGGATACCCATGTTGTCTCCCACATGCTCCTCGATGATCTCATCGGATGAACCACGATGTCGAGGATTCAATCAATCCGTATACAATTCCCTTTGTCAATCGGTACGTTACTTGCCCGAGACTCGATCGTCGGTATCCCAATACCTCGTTCAATCTCGTTACCGGCAAGTCACTTTACTCGTACCGTAATGCATGATCCCGTGATCAACCACTTGATCACATTGAGCTCATTATGATGATGCATTACTGAGTGGGCCCAGAGATACCTCTCCGTCATACAGAGTGACAAATCCCAGTCTCGATTCGTGCCAACCCAACAGACACTTTCAGAGATACCCGTAGTGCACCTTTATAGCCACCCAGTTACGTTGTGACATTTGGCACACCCAAAGAACTCCTACGGTATCCGGGAGTTGCACAATCTCATGGTCTAAGGATATGATACTTGACATTCGGAAAAGCTCTAGCAAACGAACTACACGATCTTGTGCTATGCTTAGGATTGGGTCTTGTCCATCACATCATTCTCCTAATGATGTGATCCCATTATCAATGACATCCAATGTCCATAGTCAAGAAACCATGACTATCTGTTGATCAACGAGCTAGTCAACTAGAGGCTCACTAGGGACATGTTCTGGTCTATGTATTCACACGTGTATTACGATTTCCGGATAACACAATTATAGCATGAACAATAGACAATTACCATGAACAAAGAAATATAATAATAACCATTTTATTATTGCCCCTAGGGCATATTTCCAACAGTCTCCCACTTGCACTAGAGTCACTAATCTAGTTACATTGTGATGAATCGAACACCCATAGAGTTCTGGTGTTGATCATGTTTTGCTCTAGGGAGAGGTTTAGTCAACGGATCTGCTACATTCAGGTCCGTATTTACTTCTAAATATCTATGTCTCCATCTTGAACATTTTCACGAATGGAGTTGAAGCGGCAGCTTGATGTGCTTGGTCTTCTTGTGAAACACAGGCTCCTTGGCAAGGGCAATAGCTCCGGTGTTGTCACGGAAGAGAGTGACCGCCCCGACGCATTGGGTATGACTCCTAGGTCGGTGATGAACTCCTTCACCCAGATTGCTTCATGCGCTGCCTCCGAGGCTGCCATGTACTCCGCTTCACATGTAGATCCCGCCATGACGTTTTGCTTGCAACTGCACCAGCTTACTGCCCCACCATTTAAAATAAACACGTATCCGGTTTGTGACTTAGAGTCATCCAGATCTGTGTCGAAGCTAGCGTCGATGTAACCCTTTACAACGAGCTCTTCGTCACCTCCATACACGAGAAACATGTCCTTAGTCCTTTTCAGGTACTTCAGGATATTCTTGACCGCTGTCCAGTGTTCCATGCCGGGATTACTTTGGTACCTTCCTACCAAACTTACGGCAAGGTTAACATCAGGTCTGGTGCACAGCATGGCATACAAATAGACCCAATGGCCGAGGCATAGGGGACGGCACTCATCTTTTCTCTATCTTCTGCCATGGTCGGGCATTGAGCCGTGCTCAATCGCACACCTTGCAATATAGGCAAGAACCCCTTCTTGGACTGCTCCATATTGAACTTCTTCAATATCTTGTCAAAGTACGTGCTACGAAAGACCAATGAGGCGTCTCGATCTATCTCTATAGATCTTGATGCCTAATATATAAGCAGCTTCTCCAAGGTCCTTCATTGAAAACACTTGTTCAAGTAGGCATTTATGCTTTCCAAGAATTCTATATCATTTCCCATCAACAGTATGTCATCCACATATAATATGAGAAATGCTACGGAGCTCCCACTCACTTTCTTGTAAACGCAAGCTTCTCCATAAGTCTGTGTAAACCCAAACGCTTTGATAATCTCATCAAATCGAATGTTCCAACTCCGATATGCTTGCACCAACCCATAGATTGAGCGTTGGAGCTTGCACACCTTGTTAGCATTCTCAGGATCGACAAAACCTTCCGGCTGCATCATATACAATTCTTCCTTAAGAAAGCCATTAAGGAATGTCGTTTTGACGTCCATTTGCCATATCTCATAATCATAGAATGCGGCAATTGCTAACATGATTCGGATTGACTTCAGCTTTGCTATGGGTGAGAAAGTATCATCGTAGTCAACCCCTTGAACTTGTCGATAACCCTTAGCGACAAGTCGAGCCTTATAGATGGTCACATTACCATCCGCGTATGTCTGCTTCTTAAAGATCCATTTATTTTCTATGGCTCGCCGATCATCGGGCAAGTCGATTCAAAGTCCATACTTCGTTTTCATACATGGATCCTATCTCGGATTTCATGGCTTCTAGCCATTTGTCGAAATCTGGGCCCGCCATCGCTTCTTCATAGTTCGAAGGTTCACCGTTTTCTAACAACATGATTTCCAAGACAGGGTTGCCGTACCACTCTGGTGCGGAACGTGTCCTTGTGGACCTACGAAGTTCAGTAGGAGCTTGATCCGAAGTACCTTGATCATCATCATTAACCTCCTCTCTAGTCGGTGCAGGCACCACAGGAACATCTTCCTGAGCTGCGCTACTTTCCGTTTCAAGAGGTAGTACTTCATCAAGCTCTACTTTCCTCCCACTTACTTCTTTCGAGAGAAACTCTTTCTCCAGAAAGGACCCGTTCTTGGAAACAAAGATCTTGCCTTCAGATCTGAGGTAGAAGGTATACCCAATGGTTTCCTTAGGGTATCCTATGAATACGCGTTTTTCCGACTTGGGTTCGAGCTTTTCAGGTTGAAGTTTATTGACATAAGCATCGCATCCCCAACCTTTTAGAAACGACAGCTTAGGTTTCTTCCCAAACCATAATTCATACAGTGTCGTCTCAACGGATTTCGACGGAGCCCTATTTAAAGTGAATCTGGCGGTCTCTAAAGCATAGCCCCAAAATGAGAGCGGTAGATCGGTAAGAGACATCATAGGTCGCACCATATCTAATAGAGTGCGATTACGATGTTCGGACACACCATTTCGCTGAGGTGTTCCAGGCGGCGTGAGTTGTGAAACGATTCCACATTTCCTTAAGTGTGTGCAAAATTCGTGACTCAAATATTCCCCTCCACGATCTGATTGTAAGAACTTTATTTTCCTGTCACATTGATTCTCAACCTCACTCTGAAATTCCTTGAACTTTTCAAAGGTCCCAGACTTGTGTTCCATTAAGTAGACATACCCATATCTACTCAAGTCATCAGTGAGAGTGAGAACATAACGATAGCCACCGCGAGCCTCAACACTCATTGGACCGCACACATCAGTATGTATCATTTCCAATAAGTTGGTTGCTCGCTCCATTGTTCCGGAGAACGGAGTCTTAGTCATTTTACCCATGAGGCATGGTTACATACGTGTCAAATGGTTCATAATCAAGAGACTCCAAAGTCCATCTGCATGGAGCTTCTTCATGCGTTTGACACCTATGTGACCAAGGCAGCGATTGCCACAAGTATGTGGGACTATCATTATCAACCTTACATCTTTTGGTATTCACACTATGAATATGTGTAACATTACGCTCGAGATTCATAAAGAATAAACCATTCACCAGCGGAGCATGACCATAAAACATATCTCTCATATAAATAGAACAACCATTATTCTCGGATTTAAATGAGTAGCCATCTTGAATTAAACGAGATCCTGATACAATGTTCATGCTCAAAGCTGGCACTAAATAAGAATTATTGAGGTTTAAAACTAATCCCGTAGGTAAATGTAGAGGTAGCGTGCCGACGGCGATCACATCGACCTTGGAACCATTCCCGACGCGCATCGTCACCTCCTCCTTCGCCAGTCTCCGCTTATTCGGCAGCTCCTGTTTTGAGTTACAAATATGAGTAATGGCACCGGTCTCAAATACCCAGGAGCTACTACAGTAATCTTGGTAAGGTACACATCAATTACATGTATATCACATATACCTTTGGTGTTGCCGGCCTTCTTGTCCGCTAAGTATTTGGGGCAGTTCCGCTTCCGATGACCACTTCCCTTGCAATAAAAGCACTTAGTCTCGTGCTTGGGTCCATTCTTTGGCCCCTTCCGACTCTTGGCTTACGGTAGCGGCAACTCCCTTGCCGTCCTTCTTGAAGTTCTTCTTACCCTTGCCTTTCTTAAACTTAGTGGTTTTATTCACCATCAACACTTGATGTTCCTTTTGATCTCCACCTCCGCTGATTTCAGCATTGAATATACCTCATGAATGGTCTTTTCCATCCCCACGCATATTGAAGTTCATCACAAAGCTCTTGTAGCTCGGTGGAAGCGATTGAAGGATCTGTCAATGACGCGTCATCCGGGAGATTAACTCCCGGTGAGTCGGCGGTTGTGCAACCCGGACATTTTGAGTATGTGCTCCTTGTAACTATTTTCCTCCATCTTACAATCAAGAACTTGTCGGAGACTTCATATCTCTCGACCCGGGCATGAGCTTGGAAAACCATTTTCAGCTCTTTGAACATCTCATATGCTCCGTGTTGCTCAAAAGCGCTTTTGGAGCCCTGGTTCTAAGTCGTAAAGCATGCCACACTGAGCGAGGGAGTAATCATCAAGACGAGACTGCCAAGCGTTCATAACGTCTTGGTTCTGCAGGATGGGTGCTTCACCTAAGCGGTGCTTCTAGTACATAATCTTTCTTGGCAGCTATGAGGATGATCCTCGTGTTAGGACCCAGTCCTTATAGTTGCTGCCATCATCTTTCAAATTTTGGTTTTCTCTAGGAGCAGCGTTGAAGTTGAGGGCAACATTAGCGTGGGCCGTTTTATCTACAAGACATATTGTAAAGATTTTAGACTAAGTTAATGATAATTAAGTTCATCTAATCAAATTATTCAATGAACTCCCACTCAGATAGACATCCCTCTAGTCATCTAAGTGAAACAAGATCCGAGTTAACTAGGCCGTGTCCGATCATCATGTGAGACGGACTAGCCAACGTCGGTGAACATCATCATGTTGATCGTATCTTCTATACGACTCATGCTCGACCTTTCGGTCTTCCGTGTTCCGAGGCCATGTCTATACATGCTAGGCTCGTCGAGTCAACCTAAGTGTATTGCGTGTGTAAATCTGGCTTACACCCGTTGTATTGAGCGTTAGAATCTATCACACCCGATCATCACGTGGTGCTTTGAAACAACGAACCTTCGCAACGGTGCACAGTTAGGGGGAACACATTCTTGAAATTATTATAAGGGATCATCTTATTTACTACCATCGTACTAAGAAAATAAGAAGCAAAACATGATAAACATCACATGCAATCAAACAGTGACATGATATGACCAATATCATATTGCTCCTTCGATCTCCATCTTCGGGGCGCCATGACCATCTTCGTCACCGGCATGACACCATGATCTCCATCATCATGATCTCCATCATCGTGTTCGATCTCCATCTTCGGGGCGCCATGATCATCTTCGTCACCGGCATGACACCATGATCTCCATCATCATGATCTCCATCATCGTGTCTTCATGAAGTTGTCACGCCAACGATTACTTCTACTTCTATGGCTAACACGTTTAACAATAAAGTAAAGTAATTTACATGGCGTTATTCAATGACACGCGGGTCATACAAAAAATAAAGACAATTCCTATGGCTCCTGCCGGTTGTCATACTCATCGACATGCAAGTCGTGATTCCTATTACAAGAACATGATCAATCTCATACATCACATATATCATTCATCACATCTTTTGGCCATATCACATCACAAGGCATATGCTGCAAAAACAAGTTAGACGTCCTCTAATTGTTGTTGCATGTTTTTTACGTGGCTTCTATAGGTTTCTAGCAAGACTGTTTCTTACCTACGTAAAACCACAACGTGATATGCCAATTTCTATTTACCCTTCATAAGGACCCTTTTCATTGAATCCGCTCCAACTAAAGTGGGAGAGACAGATACCCGCTAGCCACCTTATGCAACTAGTGCATGTCAGTCGGTGGAACCTGTCTCACGTAAGCGTACATGTAAGGTCGGTCCAGGCCGCTTCATCCCACGATGCCGCCGAAGCAAGATAAGACTAAAAACGGCAAGTAAATTGACAATATCGACGCCCACAACTGCTTTGTGTTCTACTCATGCATAGTAACTACGCATAGACCTAGCTCATGATGCCACTGAAGGGGAACGTAGCAGAAATCAAAAAAAATTCTACGCATCACCAAGATCAATCTATGGAGTTATCTAGCAACGAGGGGAAAAGGAGTGCATCTACATACCCTTGTAGACCGCGAGCGGAAGCGTTCAAGAGAACGGGGTTGATGGAGTCATACTAAATGCGTGATCAAAATCACCCGATGACCGGCGCCGAGCGGATGGCACCTCCGCGTTCAACACACGTGACGGTTGGGAAGAAGTCTCCTACTTCTTGATCCAGCAAGGGGAAGGAGAGGTTGATGGAGATCCAGCTGACGGCGTGGTGGTGGAATCGTGGCGATCTCAGCGAGGCTTCGCCAAGCACTACGAGAGGGAGAGGTGTCACGGGAGGGAGAGGGAGGCGCCAGGGGTTAGGGTGCGACTGCCCTCCCTCCCCACCACTATATATAGGGGCCAAGGGGGGGCGCCGGCCCCTCTATATCCCATCTAGATGGGGGGCGGCGGCCAAGGGGGTAGCTTGCCCCCCAAGCCAAGGGGGTGCCCCCCACCCCTAGGGTTTCCTGCCCTAGGCGCAGGGGGAGGCCCAAGGGGGGCGCACCAGCCCACCAGGGGCTGGTTCCCCTCCCCACTTCAGCCCATGGGGCCCTCCGGGATAGGTGGCCCCACCCGGTGGACCCCCGGGACCCTTCCGGTGGTCCCGGTACAATACCAATTACCCCCGAAACTTTCCCGACGGCCAAAACTTGACTTCCTATATATAAATATTTACCTACGGACCATTCCGGAACTCCTCGTGACGTCCGGGATCTCATACGGGACTTCGAACAACTTTCGGGTTATCGCATACTAATATCTCTACAACCCGTCACCGAACCTTAAGTGTGTAGACCCTACGGGTTCGGGAGACATGCAGACATGACCGAGACGACTCTCCAGTCAATAACCAACAACGGGATCTGGATACCCATGTTGGCTCGCACATGCTCCTCGATGATCTCATCGGATGAACCACGACGTCGAGGATTCAATCAATCCCGTATACAATTCCCTTTGTCAATCGGTACGTTACTTGCCCGAGACTCGATCGTCGGTATCCCAATACCTCATTCAATCTCGTTACGGCAAGTCACTTTACTCGTCTTGTAATGCATGATCCCGTGATCAACCACTTGGTCACATTGAGCTCATTATGATGATGCATTACCGAGTGGGCCCGAAGATACCTCTCAGTCCCTCTTGGTGACAAATCCGATCTCGATTCGTGCCAACCCAACGAGACACTTTCGGAGATACCCGTAGTGCACCTTTATAGCCACCCGATTACGTTGTGACGTTTGGCACACCAAAGCACTCATACGGTATCCATAAGTTGCAGAATCTGATGGTCTTAGGAAATGATTCTTGAGATTTTGAAAAGCTCTAGCAAACGAACTACACGATCTTTTGCTGTGCTTAGGTTTGTGTATTGTCCTTAACATCATTCTCATAATGATGTGATCCCGTTATCAATGACATCCAATGTCCATAGTCAGGAAACCATGACTATCTGTTGATCAATGAGCTAGTCAACTAGAGGCTCACTAGGGACATATTGTGGTCTATGTATCCACACATGTATTACGATTTCCGGATAACACAATTATAGCATGAACAATAGACAATTACCATGAACAAATAAATATAATAATAAAAATTTTATTATTGCCTCTAGGACATATTTCCAACAAGGGTGTGGGCCCCCTCTGGTTGATTCTTTCTCCAGTATTTTTCATATATTCCAAAACGTGCCTCCGTAAATTTTCAGGACTTTTGGAGTTGTGCAGAATAGGTCTCTAATATTTGCTCATTTTCCAGCCCATAATTCCAGCTACCGGCATTCTCCCTCTTCATGTAAACCTTGTAAAATAAGAGAGAAAAGGCATAAGTATTGTGACATAACGTGTAATAGCAGCCGATAATGCAATAAATATCTATATAAAAGCATGATGCAAAATGGACGTATGAAAGCGCGGGGCAAGTCGGGCAGCACCATCAGAGGGAACGCCGATGAGCCGGTGTTGGCCGTGGCGATGGCGGCGTTGACAAGGCCGTGCTGGCTAGGGTTTAACCCTAGCATATAGAGCGCCTCCCTCGTTGTTGCCGCGATGCGGGCGTTGGTGACCTCCTGCTGCACGGCGGCAGCGACGGCGGTAGCTTCATCCCTCGCGTCCGTGGCGTGCCTCCGACCCTTACTCTTGGCCGACTCCCTTGCCCGCTGTTCGGGTGTCAGCGCCTTCTTTGGCTTGGGCGCGGCGGCGGTCTTGCACGAGGCACGAGGCTTGCCTTTGCCCGGGGGGGGGGGGGTCGTCATGCTGGACGAGGCGAGGGAGGCGAGGCCGGCGGCGGCGTCGAGGTTGAGGTCGTCGTCCATGGTGGGTGTGGGGTGGGAGCGCGCACGCGTGCAAGATGGTTTTGGAGAAAATGGGGGAAGTGGTGGTGGCTGCCACCGACCGGTGGGCCTGGGGAGAGTAGTAGGCGCGCGCGCGTCCGTCTTGTGTCCGCGCCTACGCAAATCTGGCTAAAAAATGGGCCGGGAATGGGTCGCCATGCGGACGCCAAGCGGACGCGCGTCCGTTTGGGTCGGCGCATTGGGCTGCCTTTTGTGTCCGCGCGGACCCTAACGGACGCCAGCGGACGAAATGGGTCGCCCCGTTGGAATTTGCTCTAAGGGACTTGATGGACCGTACGGAGACGGCGGCTGCCACATGGCAGACGACTTTGTCGAGTACTGTGTTGGAGTTGTGTCGAATATAGTGTACAAGGTAGGTTACAGTTGGACTTGTAGTTGTATTGTGTTTAGATAGGATATGGAGTCGTGTTCAAGTAGGACACTTGTATCCTAGGCCTCTCATATGTAGTGGGGGTAGACACACGATGTAACCTATGCCAACATAATAGCACAGGCGCGCAAGGGGAGCCGGCGGCGTGTGCCGGCGCCCAGGTGGCCGGTGTGCGTATTGTGACGGTGTCATGAAGGGTGCGCCCATAGTCAGGCCCCGGGGATGTAGCCATATTGATGAACCTCGTTAACAAATCTCGGTGTCATGTCTCGTGTGATTGCTTGGTCCTCGGATGATCGACGGAGTGCCTCGGATTTATTTTAACAAGTGGTATCATGAGCTAGGTTTTGAGGCAGATTCGTTGGTCTGGAGGATGAATCTAAGCGTCGCGTTGGACCTGGTCGTGATTATCAGCTTGGCACCCGACATAGAGCTGGCAAAAGCAGTTGGGGAGTCAAGAGATAGGAAGCGGCGATGTCACGGGATTAAAGTCGGCGGCGGATTGTTCCAGCTATGAGCAGGCAGCGATCCAGACTGATCTCGGCGAGTTCGGCAAAAGTCTCGGAAGCGTGTGGCGGATACAAATGCGTACAACCTCGGTGAGGGCGCGGCTCGGCGTGAGACGCGTGCGAGGTAGCAATCGAGGCAACGAGCGGCGAATTCTCGATCGAATGTGACGGCCGGTGGGCCGTATCGTCCGAAGGCCTAGGCCCATGTACGTCATGGGTTGTGGTTGCTAGGCGTGAATAGGCTGGAAGTGCTGGTGTGCCAAACGGCCATGCATAAGGGAAGTGCACACGTGGTGTTAAGACAGGTGAAGCTCTGGAGTATAGATCGCGAGATTTGCTTTGGACAAAAAAAGGGGCCAAGTCCGAGCGGTAGTCGTGCAACATCAAGGCACCAACGGAAGCAAGTAAAATCCATGAGGAGGACAAAGCAAGCTAGCATCCGGATTGAGCCAGGAGCTACACCACGTGAAATTGCTACTAGTACTGGGAAGCGAGCACGTAGGTTTGCTTTGTGTACTTTGGCATCGTGGGAAGAAGCTTGGTTATTTTTTACAGGTCAATCATACAAAGAATCTGGCACTAAGGGTTATCAGGTTTGAGGTGGAGAAGTTCGACAGAACAGAAAACCTTGGGTTATGATAGACAAGGTGAAAGATTTGTTGGCACAACAATGATGCTTGAAGGCGTTGCGGGATGTCAACCAGTTAAGATGGATGACGAGCGCTGTGAGGAGTTGCAGATGGTTGCAGTCAGAAAAGTCGGTTTGGGTCAGACTTGCCAGTCTGACGGATCGACGTAAGTCGGTTGATACAGAAGACGGTGGTGGAATCAGCGATGACGACATAGGAGCGTTATGCTGATGGTGACCGACTTCTGGGCGTGGAAACACGTGGTGCAGGTCTGAGGGCTTGTGTGGCTTCGACAAAGACTATGGTGCGGGGTTGATTCAAGGTGATGTACACACGGAGCTTGAAGTCGACGAGGCGCGAGGGTGGACTAATCATCTACCATGGAGTCATGTTGAAGGTGGAGTTGGATTGAGGGGCTACGGTGTAAGGATCCAGAGAATTGAAGCCTATTCAGCAAGGGGGAAAAGCGAGTGACATGCAGTTCGGACTGGAGCCCAGTGGTCTGATGGAAGCGTGAAACTCGTCATCGGTCGGTGATGATCGGTGGTACTCTGCAGTGGGGTTGAGTGGTGTGGGTTCGCGACCCTTGAGACTCAACCGGGACAGCGGAGGCTCGGCGCGGTAATAGCAGCGAGGCGTGCGGTATGCACGGGACATGGAGACGGGTCAGGGCTCTGGTGGTCATACATGTGATGAGACAACTGTGAATTTGACTCAGGATGACTACAAGCAACGGTGAAATTCCTTCATGTTTCAGATAGACGGTCAAGAAAAGAGCGGTGATATTGAGTTCAGGTAACTCTCATGTGTGACATCCAATATGTGAGTTGTTCACATTCACGCAGGTCAGTGACCAGTGCATGATGGCGTTGGACTGATACTCTGGAAGTTGGGAGCACAAACTAGAGTAACAAGGAACTTAATTTTTGCTCTAGTGTTGACTGTGGTCAAGAAAAGAAGGGACTACAGGTTGCAGGTGGAGTCAAATGGAGTCTTTGGAGTAGCAGCAGTACTCATGGGATAAACTCAAGCCCAATGTACATGGAAGTTTGACGCATTGACAAATTCAAGGTGGTGGAGAATATTCGCCAAGGTGGAGTTTGTTGGAGTTGTGTCGTATATAGTGTACAAGGTAGGTTACACTTGGACTTGTAGTTGTATTGTGTTTAGATAGGATATGGAGTCGTGTCCAAGTAGGGCACTTGTATCCTAGGCCTCTCATATATAGTGGAAGTAGACACATGATGTAACCTATGCCAACATAATAGCACAGACGCGCAAGGGGGGGCCAGCGGCGTGTGCCGGCGCCCGGGTGGCCGGTGTGCGGTATTGTGACGGTGTCATGGGAAGGAGCGCCCATAGTCAGGCCCCGGAGATGTAGCCATATCAGTGAACCTCGTTAACAAATCTCGGTGTCGTGTCTCGTGTGATTGCTTGGTCCTCGGATGATCGACGGAGTGCCTCGGATTTATCTAACATACTACACGCATGTACTCGACGAATCTGAAAGCCTAGGAGCGAGGCACGTCACCTGAAGTATTTGCCGAGTTTGCCCGACAAATCTCGGCAAACCCTATCTTTGCCGAGTATTGTTTGCCGAGTGGGCCACTCAGTGATACTGTGCTCAAGCAAGCCCCAACTGCCATGTTTGCCAAGATTCATGTCCTTACACTCAGGAAAGTTCGTGTCATGCTACCAGAGAAGGACATGTGGCTTCTTCGCCGAGTTTTGTTCTCGGCAATTACGTTTTACCGAGTGGTGTACTCGGCAAAGATGAAGTCATATGTTTTGTTTTATTTGTTTCTGCATCAGCCCTGCAACAAAAGACATACAAACAACAAAAATTTGTCTGCAGACAGTACACATATAGGCAATGCACAAGAACCATAACAAGTTCAATGTTCTTCATCAAATTAACTAAAGTGCCATAACAAGTCCCAAGTGTTCATCAAACTAATTAAAGCATCACAATGAGTCCAAAGTTCTACATCAAACTAACTAAAGCATCATTACAAGTCTCAAATAGTCACAAAAACCTCAATGTGACCCATTTGTATTACATGGAACACACAAGCATCAAACTAAGAAAGATCGCAAGTAGGACAAAGAGGTTATTCATCCACCTCCACCTAATCTGATTTCTCCCTACTTGAAGCAAATACGTGGAGTAAGCATGCTCTGCCTTCTCTATAGTATCATATCCTTTGTAGCAATTGTCTTTGTAATGGTTGACTTGTTCATGGCATGTTTTCCCTGAATCATATACTCATGGATGTCCACCTAAGTACACCACATACCACCTCATCTACAGAAGGGAGAATAACAAAATTTCAACACATAACAAAGTGTTAGAAAAACGCATGCATGGAGTATAAGGCTTCATGATTCATATACCAAAAGCAATAGAAGTTGTCATCCGAGTCCACGTCATCATTTACATAAGTACATGATTGTGAATTTCATTAAGAAACACTTCAGATCGTATTTGATCCGCAGGTCCATACACCACCATGAAAAACCACCTAAGGCCGTTGCTCATGTGTGTCACCTGGGCCCCCACAGAAAATTCGCCCTTCTCAAACTGTAACAGTTCCAAAGCAAGATTGTTGACACCTAGTAATACACCCTTGTGTGTACATGGGTTGGCACCCACTCGCATTTAAATTTTGCGTTCCCTCCCAACGCTTCAAGTTTCCTGTTAGAAAATGATCCTCTAATCATTTCTTGTAATGCCATGAAGTCAAGTTTTTCCTCATGCATAAATTCCCGCAACTGATTTCTATGATCGAGCTGCCCAACCCCTCTAATGTTCCATATATTCCCTTTCTTTGATCAGGGAATCTGGGTCCCAGCCCCATTTTCATCTGATTTCCGGCCACCTCTCTCACGAACACGGCCACGCGACACACCTTGGCATGCACGGCCGGACGCAGGAATGTTGCCGACCTCCTCTCTAACCTGACTTGCTTCCGTCAATCTGATCATTTCTCTGGCTTTCAACTTCGTGGCTCGCGTCCGGACCAACACCCGATTGGCCTCGCTAGCCGCCACCACGTCTTGCATCCAATTCATGTGCATAGAAACTTTCGACTTCCTCCAAGGGATCACCCTACCTTGTCAAAGCTTAACTCCAAAGGCCTCATGCAATCATCAACATCAAACAGAATCACTACATTTTTACTCGCATACCATGGGCTCAGCCTCTTTGAGAAGTGAATTCAACAACGAACGTGTTATCGCCCAATTAATCCATGCAGGACGAAGGGCAGATCGTTTCGATGTGGAAGGTATGGCGATGAAGTACTTTTTCAGCCAACATCCACTTCTCATGTGCTTCCTCTTCGCGATCATTAAGAACTAGCGGTGTGGCCTCCTCCTAAGATATCTTCGGTTTTCCTAAAGCCTTCGCTAATTTTGCCTTAGCCGCCCTAGGCGACAAAGGCCCGTGCTCCGTGCCTCGACCAGAGGATGTCGCCATCCACCAGTCAGTCTCCCTGTTGCCCCACCGATGAGATCGACATGCGCCACAACAAAGTCTGGCCTCAAAACCCTAGTTGCCTCACTTGGGGTCTCCTTGTTTTTCGGAGGAAAAATTATTGAGTTCCATCCACTTGCAGCATGACCTGCCGTGGGCCACCCACTATATCTGGCCATGGGATACCCGGCCCGGCCGGCCCAAAAAAGCCCGACCCAACCCAGCCCGGCCTTGGGCTTGTAATATTTGTGATTTACGGAAGGGGCCCGGTGGGCTATTTTATTGTTGGGCCGGGCCTGGGCCTAATATCTAGGCCCGACTGCCAGGCCGGGTCAAGGCGTGGGTTTTCTGCTACGGGCTTTGTTAGGCCCGGCCCGAAGCCTGACATATGGCCAGGTATGCCACCCAGTCGTAGCGTAGGAGTCCTACGCGTCTACAGGAGACACAGTATACATACGGAAAAACGTACACGTTCCCCGACCCGAGGAGAAAAGATTCAAACGATAGCCAACCGAACCGTTGGAACATACTCCCCGTCTTCAAATCAAATCAAGAGCGCGCGCGGCTCCATCAAAGGTAATGAGCGGAAACTAAACCGCCTCGTCACCTTCACATCCCACGTCCCCCCTCCTTCATTAAGCACGTCCGAGGCACGCCCGCCCACCTCCCCCACGAAGCAGCGAGCGGAATTCAAAGCGTGGTCAAACCTCCATCGAAGGGAAGTTACCCGGCCTCCCTTGGCCTTCCCCTATAAAACCACACGCCTGCAGCGCGCGCCGGCGCTTCACATACACAGCCATTGCATTCCAGGCCGGAGCAACGAGAGAGAGAGAGAGAGCAGCCTACGGCCGCGGGCGTGCCTTCCGCCTTCCTCGGCGTCCTGCTGCACCGCCGGGCCGCTGAATCCGAGGTTACGAGCGGGCCATGGCGGCGCTGATGATCGGTTCCTCCTCCAAGCCTGTGCTCCTCCTCCCCGTGCTGGCCTTCGTCCTTGCATTCGTCGCCATCCCTGCGCTCACGACGCCAGCGCAGGGGCTCGTGTTCCACGTCGGTGGCCCGCGCGGGTGGCGCGTCCCGGACGCCAACACCAGCTATGGCTGGTGGGCCATGAACAACCGCTTCCACGTCGCCGACGAGCTCTGTGAGTCATCCACCCATCTCATCCTTTCTTCCATTTCCCTTACCATGTCACCAACAGCGTGCGTACTTGTGTTGTGTGTGATCCATCGCGAGATCGTGTGTCCTGCAACTTAGATCTTGTTTTGATTCCAGACTTCAAGTACGAGAACGACTCGGTGCTCCTCGTCTCCCGCGAGGAGTTCGACGCCTGCAACGCCACGGACCCCCTCTCCAGGTTCGCCGACGGCAGCACCATGGTGCGTCTCGATAGGCCGGGCTTCTTCTGCTTCATCAGCGGTGAGCCGGGGCACTGCGAGGAGGGCCAGAGGCTCATCGTGCGCGTCATGGTGCACCCGGCCGAGCCTGCGCCCGCGCCTGGTCCGGCCGCCTATGCGCCAGGCCAAGGCGGAGACGGCTCTGGGTCTGGCGGAGGGCACGGTGGGTCTTCACCGGGCACGTCGTCTGGTGCCGCTGCGGTTGCTGCCGGCGGCGGCGTCGCTCTCGCCGCAGCGATGGCCGCTCTTTGTGTCGGTCTCGTCTTGCTGCTTCAGTGATCAGTTTGCTCTTCTAGTAGATAGTCAGGTTTTATTATTGAGGTTTAATCAATTCCTTCTCTATTAGAGTTCATCCGGTGGTACTAGTGATTCGTGATATGGTACTATTATCATAATTAGTTTGGTTATCCTGTGTAATGACAATATTTTTTGGCTTTCTTCGATCCCTATGACTGTATTTGGATTATATCTACTACTACTAGTATTCCTTGAATCTTATGCTAGTGCGATACTGTGATCCGTGGTAAACTTTTCGAGTTTACATCAATGGTTAATACAAGTTCTTTGGTGAACATAACTGAAAAGACTAAAAAATTGATATGAATTTACATTTTTCGTGATTGATTTTGACTGCACAAGTCGAGAAAGATGCAAACTGCCATATCAAACATGTGAGAACGGCACCAGAATTTAGTCCCATTTTATAAATGCTTGAAAACGTCCAGCGTACAATTATATGTACAAGTTGTTGCACGTCCATGTGTTAGTGAAATATATACACTGATCGGTCAAGAGTGTCTACCATGGCTCAGAATTTTTGGTCCAGTAACTTGCGGCAGGTCTGTGGCTGTCCCAGCCATCCTCTGCTAAAATTAGGTTTACTCGTGCCGTCAGAGTGTTCACTGCGTCGTCCTCCAACATCTCCAGTGGATTGGTCCGGGGCTGTCCAACCTGTAAGGAATAGATGTGGAGTGGCATTTAGAGGCGGTGTAGTATTTACAATGGCTGAATGCAAGATTTGAAGATGAAATACCATGGCATTTTGGTACGACGTTAAGTACTCCAGGCAATCTTTGTAATAGCCACAGTGGTACAGAAGGGCAGCATAGTCCCTAAGCTCACAGGGATTGTAATTCAGTAGGATCAGTCTCTCGCATGCTGCCATCAAGATGCATGGTATGAATGAACCTGATCAGTGACCGCTAGAAAATGCAGATTTGGAGAAAACGGGACTTAGGGTAAATACAGTGGAAAGAAAGGCAATGGCCTATCTGTTTCCAAAATTCTTGATGGGGAACAAGGAATGTACAGGTGTGGACAGTTTGGATATGTCGTGAATAAGAAACAGAAGAATCAAAGGCACTATTGTGAATTATCAATGAGGTGACTTGTTCTAATCATTTATTTGGAAGATCCATGAGTTCCACCACGCCGTCCTTGTATACACCTCCAAATTAATAAGATACTAAACGGAAAGGTGTTCTACCTGCCAAAGCACGACGCATATCACCAAAGCGCACATTAGTCCATACTCCACGCATCAACCTATGTTGAGCAGATTTAGCAGCAGCCATCTCTATGGCACTGTAAAAATAAAATCACGTCACTCCAGTGTCATAATTAAGTATCATGTATGATGACAATAGCAATTGTATGCTGACCAGGTTATACACAAAACAAACCTTATATTGCCACGTGACCTTGCTTGACTGCCGCCTACATTACCAGGGCCATGGTGATTTGCAGCAACAGCATTCAAAAATAAGCTACTTGACTGATTAGACTGGAACGGCCAAAACATACCCTTCAGAGTTTGTAAAATCTGGAAAACGGATTAACCAAAGTAAGCCCAAATGTCATTGCATTCAACAGATGTCAACTTTTGGAGCCTTACAAAATCACCATTAAAAGAAGAAAACCAAAGCATGATAGCTAACATTAGGAGAAGAAGCAAACTATCTTTAGAGATAAGCAACCATGTAACGCCCAGAGCAAGCTATTCAGGGTTGGGATACAGTTCCAGATCAAAGTCCAGTTAAGATATTATTCAGAAAAATACCCAATTAAGAGTTGACACCTAAATTTCTGGTTCTGAGTATATGAATCGGGTGTAACATCCAGAATCATCAGGTGAAAACCATGTAATGTTACCTGGTTTGGGGGATAAGTAATAACTTTGCAAGTGTAACTGAACTGTTGGGTCTCAAACATGAGCGGGTGAAACAAAAGACCCTAAGGAAAATAAATTGCATACAGTTGTATTTTATAATGTGTATGAAGCTAAGAAAGCAATAAGTGGTGAAAACTGAAAAGGCCTGCCAAACTCTAGTTTATTTTCTGAACAGAAGATTTGTATATGGACAAGTACGGAACAGAACCCAATAATAAGTTTAGGCTAGTCCGGAATGTCGTGAGAATGAATTGTCTAAAGTTACAAAACACCTTTGACAGTATTTGCATATAAAAGTTGCCAAGAAGGGATTGAACTCAAGTCTCATCCTGAAACCTGAAACCAATATGGTAGCAATTTTGCTGCTAGTGAAGAAGCTGATGAAAATATCTCCATTCAGCAAACCAGAGTGAGTTAAGATTTCTCAATTGCAGGATACTTCCCCAAAAACATTAAATGAGTATTTAGAAAATGCTCAAAGATATTCTTGCCTGATACTTCCACAGCTATTTAACAGACTAATGACGTTTGAAAATGAAACATCTGGAATGAAGATCAAAATAAGCTCACCTCAACCAAAAGTGACTTTGCTGTCATAATATTTGGTTCATCACAAAACCTGCTTCTTCGTTTGTCATAGCCCCTAGGGAGGCCATTGAGATCATGTGGAAAGGAGATCTCCTCATCGAAGTCTAGTAAGCCATATAACCGTAGTGTCTTTAGCATCTCCGAATATATCAACGAAAGCATTAGAGCCGATCCTGATCGGCATGTCAAGGTCTGCCAATTGTAGACAACAAAAACAACATTAGAATGGATAGACCACGCACATGGCAATCACGGAGCTCACATAAAAAGCAGAGAAGCTAGGGTCAATCATACCGAGTGAAGATACATAGCCCGAGCATCTGATGCTACGTTTGTTCTTCGAAGCCCTGAATGAAAAATTGCAACGTGGTAACATGCTAGCACATCAATTGATGGTACAAGTGATAGATGGAACACACGATTCCGCATAATTCAGTGAAGGGCTTGAAATTGCATATTCAGAGTCTCATATCGATACCAAAATGTGACCGTGGCATTTATGCCGATTTATCCCAAAATGTGACATGATCGCATCAATTTGACTGTCAAATTACCTTGTGGACGTAGAGGTAGCGGTCGAGGTGGTCGAAGAAGACCTCGGGCGGCGCTCCGGAGGGCGGGAGGAATCCCGCGGCGAGGAACCCGGTGGAAAGGTCGTCAAGGCGAGCAATGAAGGCGTCGACGGGCAGCGGCACGGAAGAGTGGGAGACGAGCGAGTCGTCCTCGGCAGCGATACAGAGCGCGGCCCGCGCGAGATCGGCGCCGCGGCTGATGGCGATGCTGGTCTCCGCGTTGAGCCTCGTGAGCCTCCCTGATCTGCGCCGCGAACCCTCCCTCGCCGCCCTAGCGTGATCAGTGACGACCCCGCGGTATCGAGGAGTCGTGCAGCACCATACGAGGTAGGAGCCCTCCGCCGCTGTCATCCGCGTCGCCGGAGTTGGCACAGGCCCGGATAGTGTATAAAGCTCTCCCCCGTCGCCTGCATACAGTCGAGGGGGAGGAGGGGAAGCCGTGGTGGCGGCCGAGACCGGAGGGGGGAGCACACAACGCCGCGCAACTCATGGCGCACGGGGCGGCGAGCTACGGGAGCTACTCGGGGGCAGCGTGAGGCGACGACTACGGGAAAGAAATATCTCGGCCTTTCACCTGCTTCCTCCGGCCGGCTAATCCACCACAATTTGCAATTTCAGAATCCAATTTTACGGAGAAAAGGCCAAATTTGGATGTGAAAAACTCGAACTTAAACAAAATGGTTTAGAGCAGCTGTAGCAGAGTCGCTATATGACAGCCTCCCTAAAACGCAGCAACATATATAATATGAAAGGCTTGTGAGGCAAAGTGCAAACACAAAATTGCTATAAGGCCAACTCCAATGCACACGACGGCAAATGATATGGATTTTGTTCGGTTTTTGTCCGTCTGCGTCGGTAAAACAAACACGGCCGTCCGTTTACAGTTACTCATCCGTCGATGCGCTCAACCGACAGCCGCATTTCACATGTTTGTCCATATTATGAACTTAAATTTAAACAAAAAAGACATTACAAATAATAAAACAATACATATTACATTAACTTAAAAAGTCCACAAAAATCATGGTCGACCATTCAAATTAAACTTGAAATTAACAAAAATGTAAAAACTAGAAACCCTAGATCGGGCCATCGCCGCCATGCTGGTCGTCTTCAGTCGCCGATGTCCTCGTCATCATCATCCATGGTGAGGTCGATGTCTGGCGGTGGGCTGCCAAAGGTGTTTGGCGACCTCGCTGGTGGCTACCAATGAAGGGCAGGCAGCGCCTCGGGTGGTTGCCAAAGAGGGGCGGGCGGCGCCTGCCGTGGTTGTGGGGGGCTGGTGACCATAGCTCTGTGCCCACCCACGAGGCCGGCGGTGAAGGTGGGTTGCATGGCATCGTGGATGTCCACATCCCTCCGGGTTCCAGGGTGCAGCGGGTGGCTCCAAAACTGGCTCCTCTTTGACCTCCAGCTCGGGTATGGCCACATTGTCGGCACTCGAAAGTGCCATCATCATGTCGAGGCAGTCCTGCTGGGCGCACTCGTACTCCCTCTCGTAGTCCTCGAGCACCCTCCTCACCAGCTCTTCTCCTCTTCGGCGGTCATGGTGGGAGCTGGCGGTGGCAAGGACGACGAGGGGGAGGGTGATAGAGGCAAAAGTGTCCCGTCTTTCGATGAGATGATGGATATCGCTTTGGTGGAAGTCGACTTTGACGATCCGATTACGAACGTGCGAGGACGTCGCGCCTTAGCAATCGCTAAACCAACTCCGAGAGGTTATTGACCACGTCGAAGCATGTTCAACCTGACCACGAAGGTCTATTTCCTGCAAGCAAACGAAGAACAAGCAAGAAAATAAGATTGCAATCTCGATATTGCAAATATAAGATGAAAGCTTTATTGATCAATGTGGGGTTCTGTGACGTCTTGGTCTGGTCGTTGAACACAAACGAAGTACGCGAAGTTGCAGCCATGGCGAACTTTTAATCTAAACAAAACCCAAAGTCTAAACGACACCCTAAAGGCTGTATATATGGAGGAAGCGGGGGAATTTCGTGGCCCTTGGGGGAGGGGTACGAAACCAACCCTATCTCTTGTTTCCCCACACATACGGACTCTAAAAACAGTCTATACTTATGTATTTCGAAATTACATGGGCCTGGCCCAATAATAAGGTGACGCAACACCTATAAAAGCCTCTGGACGAAATTTGCGAAGTGGCATCTTGGATATTTCGTCCAAGACTTCATGCACTAATTATGGTGGCTTCAAAGTCCTGAAATCATCACTTGAAACTCCGTTCTTGTTTTCCTTGCGCATGCCATCATCTCCATGCTTGTTCTTGCTCCGATGTTCATCCTTCTCCAAGCTAGGCCCTTCATTTGTAAGCAAAACAAATGTATCCAATTTAGGCAGCATCATATTCTCATGAACATTAGAATCATTACCAAGAAAAGGAAGTACCTGGTAATTTAATTGGCGTGCACGAGCTCTAGTAATTGGTCCAGTATGTATAGTAGCAGGGGTTGTGGGTGTAACAATGGTATTGATGTCCTCATCATCCTCCCCTTCTTGAAATAGGGTCGTCCTCGACGGAAGCTCATCTTCCTCACCCAAATAAGGCTTAAAATCTGCAATTTAAAAGCGGGACTAACCCCAAAATCTGCAGGCAGCTCAAGTTTATATGCATTATCATTTATTTTCTCTAACACCATAAAAGGACCATCAGCACGTGGCATCAGCTTTGATTTGCGCAAATCAGGAAATCTATCCTTACGCAAATGTAACCAAACAAGTGTTGGAAATATGCCCTAGAGGCAATAATAAAAGGATTATTATTATATTTCCTTGTTCATGATAATTGTCTTTTATTCATGCTATAATTGTATTATCCGGAAATCGTAATACACGTGTGAATACATAGACTACAACATGTCCCTAGTGAGCCTCTAGTTGACTAGCTCGTTGATCAATAGATAGTCATGGTTTCCTGACTATGGACATTGGATGTCATTGATAACGGGATCACATCATTAGGAGAATGATGTGATGGACAAGACCCAATCGTAAGCATAGCACAAGATCGTGTAGTTCGTTTTGCTAGAGCTTTTCCAATGTCAAGTGTCTTTTCCTTAGACCATGAGATCGTGTAACTCCCGGATACCGTAGGAGTGCTTTGGGTGTACCAAAGCGTCACAACGTGAATCGGGTGACTATAAAGGTGCACTACATGTTGGGGAACGTTGCGAAAATTAAAATTTTCCTACGGTTTCACCAAGATCCATCTATGAGTTCATCTAAGCAACGAGTCAAGGGAGTGAGTTTGCATCTACATACCACTTGTAGATCGAGTGCGGAAGCGTTCAAGGGGATGGTGATGATGGAGTCGTACTCGGATCACCGATGATCAAAGCGCTGAACGGACAGCACCTCCGCGTTCAACACACGTACGGTACGGACGACGTCTCCTCCGTCTTGATCCAGCAAGGAGGAAGGAGAGGTTGAAGAAGACAGCTCCAACGGCAGCACGACGGCGTGGTGTAGTTGGTGTAGAAGTACTCCGACAGGGCTTCGCCAAGCACGTACGGAAGAGGAGAGGTGTTGGGGAGGGGAGGGGCTGCGCCTTGGCTTGGGTGTGCAGCCCTCCCCTCACCCCTCTATTTATAGGGAAGGGAGGGCGGCCCCTCTAGATGGCATCTAGAGGGGGGGCGGCCAAGGAGGAGGGGCTTGCCCCCAAGCAAGGCGCCCTTCTGGGTTCCCTCAACCCCTAGGCGCAAGGGCCCAAGGGAGGGTGGTGCGCCCAGCCCACAGGCTGGCCCCTTCCCACGCAGCCAAGTGGCCCCCCGGGAGGGTGGCCCCTCCCGATGGACCTTGGAACCCTTCAGTGGCCCCAGGTACAATACCGGTATGCCCCGAAACTTTCCGGTGTCCGTTTGACAACTTCCCATATATAAATCTTTACCTCCGGACCATTCCGAACTCCTCGTGACGTCCGGGATCTCATCCGGACTCCGAACAACATTCGGTAATCACATACAAGTCTTCCTAATAACCCTAAGCGTCCACCGAACCTTAAGTGTGTAGACCCTACGGGTTCGGGAGACATGCTGAACATGACCGAGGCGCTCTTAGGTCAATAACCAACAGCGGGATATGGATACCCATGTTGGCTCCCACATGCTCCTCGATGATGTCATCGGATGAACCCACGATGTCGAGGATTCAATCAACCCGTACACTATTCCCTTTGTCAATCAAGACGTTACATGCTCGAGACTCGATCGTCGGTATCCCAATACCTCGTTCGGTCTAATTACCGGCAAGTCACTTTACTCGTACCGTAATGCATGATCCTATGACCAAACACTTGGTCACTTTGAGCTCATTATGATGATGCATTATCGAGTGGGCCCAGAGATACCTCTCCGTCATACGGAGTGACAAATCCCAGTCTCGATCCGTGTCAACCCAACAGACACTTTCGGAGATACCTGTAGTGCACCTTTATAGTCACCCAGATACGATGTGACTTTTGGTACACACAAAGCACTACTACGGTATCCGGCTGTTACACGATCTCATGGTCTAAGGAAGAGATACTTGACATTGAAAAAGCTCTAGCAAAACGAACTACACGATCTTGTGCTATGCTTAGGATTGGGTCTTGTCCATCACGTCATTCTCCTAATGACGTGATCCCGTTGTCAACGACATCTGATGTCCATAGTCAGGAAACCATGACTATCTGTTGACCAACGAGCTAGTCAACTAGAGGCTCACTAGGGACGTATTGTGGTCTATGTATTCACACATGTATTACGATTTCCGGATAATACAATTATAGCATGAATAAAAGACAATTATCACGAACAAGGAAATATAATAATAATGCTTTTATTATTGCCTCTAGGGCATATTTCCAACACTACAGGTATCTCCGAAAGTGTCTGTTGGGTTGTCACGGATCGAGACTAGGATTTGTCACTCCGTATTACGGAGAGGTATCACTGGGCCCACTCGGTAATGCATCATCATAATGAGCTCAAAGTGACCAAGTGTTTGGTCACGGGATCATGCATTACGGTACGAGTAAAGTGACTTGCCGGTAACGAGATTGAACGAGGTATTGGGATACCGACGATCGAATCTCGGGCAAGTAACATAGCGATTGAGAAAGGGAATCGTATACGGGGTTGCCTGAATCCTCAACATCGTGGTTCATCCGATGAGATCATCGAGGGGCATGTGGGAGCCAACATGGGTATCTAGATCCCGCTGTTGGTTATTGACCGGAGAGCCGTCTCAGTCATGTCTACGTGTCTCCCGAACCCGTAGGGTCTACACACTTAAGGTACGGTGACGCTAGGGTTGTAGAGATATGAGTATGCAACAAACCAAAAGTTGTTCGGAGTCCCGGATGAGATCCCGGACGTCACGAGGAGTTCCGAAATGGTCCGGAGGTAAAGAATTATATATAGGAAGTGCAGTTTGACCATCGGGAGAGTTTCGGGGTCACCGGTATTGTCTGGGACCACCGGAAAGGTCCCGAGGTCCACCGGGTGGGGCCACCTATCCCGGAGGGCCCCGTGGGCTGAAGTGGGAGGGACCAGCCTGGTGGGCTGGTGCGCCTTGGGGCCCCCTGTGCCTAGGGTTGGATCCCTAGGGTGGGGGGCGCCTCCACTTGCCTTGGGGGGCACTCCACCCCCCTTGGCCGCCGCCCCCCTTGGGAGATCTCATCTCCAGGGCCGGTGCCCCCCAGGGGGCCTATATAAAGGGGGGGAGGGAGGGCAGCCGCACCCAAAAAGCCTTGGCGCCTCCCTCTCCCCTGCTACACCTCTCCCTCTCGCAGGCTCGTGAAGCTCTGCCGGAACCTGTTGCATCCACCACCACGCCGTCGTCTTCTTTGGATCGTCTTCAACCTCTCCCTCCTCCTTGCTGGATCAAGGCGCGGAGGCGCCATCCGCCTCCACGTGTGTTGAACGCGGAGGTGCTGTCCGTTCGGCACTTGGTCATCGCTGATTTGGATCACGACGAGTACGACTCCCTCAACCCCGTTCACTTGAACGCTTCTGCTCGCGATCTACAAAGGTATGTAGATGCACTCCTATCACTCGTTGCTAAATGAACTCATAGATGGATCTTGGTGAAACCGTAGGAAAATTTTTATTTTCTGCAACGTTCCCCAACAACAAGATCTCCAGGTGCAAACACAACATGTTTTCTACCCTTATCTCCAGCAAGTTTATATTTAGCATTCGTACGCTCAATGTTTTCCTTAGTTAACTCATGCATTTTTAAAATCAATTCAGCACGTTGTTTAGCATCAAAATTAACCTTCTCCGAAGATGGAAGAGGCAACAAATCAATAGGTGCACGAGGTAGGAAACCATACACAATTTCAAAAGGGCGCATCTTAGTAGTAGAATGCAATGAACGAGTATAAACAAATTCAATATGAGGCAAGCATTCTTCCCACATTTTCTTACTATTCTTCATAGCAGCCCTAAGCATAGTAGACAATATTCTATTGACTACTTCAGTTTGTCCATCAGTTTGGGGGTGACAAGTAGTACTAGAAAGCAGTTTAGTCCCCAACTTAGCCCATAAACATCTCCAGAAGTGGCTAAGAAATTTAGTTTCATGATCTGAAACAATAGTATTTGGCACACCATGCAAGCGAATAATTTTACGAAAGAACAGATCAGCAACATTAGCAGCAGCATCGCTTTTATGACATGGTATGAAGTGTGCCATTTTCGAAAATCTATACACGACAACAAATATGCTATCCCTCCCCTTCTTTGTTTGAGGTAATCCTAAAACAAAATCCATAGATATATCCTCCCAAGGAACACTAGGTACAGGCAAAGGCATGTATAAACCATGAGAATTGAGTCGTGACTTAACTTTTTGACAGGTAGTGCAGCGAGCAACAAAACGCTCAACATCCCATCTCATCTTTGGCCAAAAAAAATGTGTAGCAAGTATATCCTCCATCTTCTTCATGCCAAAGTGTCCCATTAATCCTCCTCCATGCGCCTCCTGCAACAACAAAAGACAAACGGAGCTAGCTGGAATGCATAGCTTGTTAGCACGAAAAACAAATCCATCGTTAACGACGAGCTTGTTCCATGTTCTCCCTTCTTTACAATTCTGCAATACATCTTTAAATTCAGCATCATGCAAATATTGATCTTTGATGGTCCCCAAACCAAATATTTTTAAGTCAAGTTGTGAAATCATAGTATAGCGACAAGATAATGCATCAGCAATAACATTTTCTTTACCCTTCTTGTGTTTAATGACATAAGGGAAAGTCTCAATGAATTAAACCCATTTAGCATGTCTACGATTCAGTTTGGCTTGACTTTTAATATGTTTCAAAGATTCATGATCACAATGTATAACAAATTCTTTGGGCCATAAATAATGTTGCCATGTTTCTAAAGTCCGAACAAGAGTATATAATTATTTATCATAAGTAGAATAGTTCAGACTAGGTCCACTCAATTTTTCAAAAAAGTATGCAACAGGTTTGCCATCTTGTAATAACACACCTCCTAATCCAATTCCACTAGCATCACATTAAAGCTCAAAAGTCTTATTAAAATCAAGAAGTTGGAGTAAAGGAGCATGTGTCAACTTATCTTTCAATACCGTGAAGGCTTCTTCCTGTGCGGTACCCCAAACAAAAGGCACATCCTTCTTTGTAAGCTCATTGAGAGGTGCATCAATGGTGCTAAAATCTCTCACAAAACCCCTATAAAAACCACCGAGTCTAAGAAAACTCCTCACTTGTGTGACCGTTTTGGGCTACGACCAACTCTCAATAGCTTCAATCTTGGCTTTATCAACTTCAATTCCCTGTGGAGTAACAACATAGCCAAGAAAAGATACTCGGTCGGTGCAAAAGGTGCACTTCCCAAGGTTACCAAACAAACGTCCATCACGTAGAGCAATAAAAACAACACATAAATGTTCCAAATGTTCCTCCAAAGATCTTTTATAAATCAGTATATCATCAAAATAGACTACCACAAATCGTCCAATGAAAGCACGTAAAACTTCGTTCATTAATCTCATGAAAGTACTAGGTGCATTAGTTAACCCAAAAGGCATGACTAACCACTCATATAATCCAAACTTGGTTTTAAATGTTGTTTTCCATTCATCCCCCAATTTCATACGAATTTGATGGTATCCACTATGCAAATCAACTTTGGAGAATATTGTAGAGCCACTCAATTCATCAAGCATATCATCTAGCCTAGGAATAGGATGATGATAATGAATAGTAATATTATTAATGCCTCTACAATCAACACACATACGCGATGTACCATCCTTTTTTGGCACTAGAATAATAGGAATAGCACAGGGACTAAGGGATTCGCGTATATAACCTTTGCCGAGTAGCTCCTGTTCGTCTCCTCTGGATTGGTACGGTAAGGTGCACGGTTGGGTAGCGATGCACCGGGAATTAAGTCAATTTCATGCTCAATCCCGCGAATAGGTGGTAATCCCGGTGGCACATCTTTTGGAAAGACGTCAGCGAACTCCTGCAAAATGTTAGTGACAGCAGGAGGCAAAAAGGAAGGCACGTCCTCGAATGAAAATAATGCCTCTTTGCACACAAAAGCATAGCAAACAGATTTGCTAAAATCTAGCTCATCAATATCAGATTTTGTGGCAAGTAAACATGCACTTTTCAATTTAATTTCAGAAGCAACACTAGATGGTTTATTATTAGGTTTCATTTGTTGCTCAAATTCTTTTGCCACAATTTGATTTTCACTCTTATTTTTCTCCTGTTTTGCTTTATTAGCTCTATTAATATCATCTTTCAAAATGGAATCAGGAGACATAGGAAGCAAAGTAATTTTTTTATCCTTATGAACAAGAGTATACTTATTGTTTCTAGCATGGTGTATAGAATTTTTATCAAATTGCCATGGTCTACCAAGTAATAAGGAACATGCTTGCATAGGTACCACATCACAATCAACATAATCAGCATATGTAGAGATACTAAAATGCACATGAACAATACATATTACCTTAACCTTGCCGCTGTTGTTGAACCATTGGATGTAGTAATGATGTGGATGTGGTCTTGTGGTGAGAGATAGCTTCTCCACCATCTCCATGCTAGCCAAGTTGTTGCAGCTCCCTCCATCTATGATGACGCTTGTGAGCGTTCCTTCACAACTCCCTTTGTATGGAACAAATTATGCCTCTGATTTTACTCAGCTTGTGTAACCTGCACACTCAAAACACGTTGAGCAACTAAACATTCATACATGTCAGCATCTTCAGCAGCCATGTATTCCGTCTCATGATCAGAATCATCTCCACAGTGCTCTTCACTTGTAATAAGAGCCAAATTCTCCTCATCATAGTCATTAGCGGACTCATACCCACCATCCTCGGTAACAATCATCACATGCTTATATGGGCATTCTCTCGCATAATGACCTCCACCCTTGCAACGACGATAAATAATATCATGTGTTTACCCTGTTGATGCCATGGATGAAGAAGAGCTCTATGCAGGTCCAGAAGGTGTGCTCTTGGCAGATAGTGGTGGTTGTACCTGCTTTCTTGTATCATGGTTGGAGGTGGCAGCTGACGGAGGTGTTGGTGCAGCAGAACGTGTGGAAGTAGAGGATGCACGCGGTGTCCATGATGAAGATCGGCCTACAGAAAAGTTAGTTCGCGTCAATGCATGCCGATCCTGCACTTCACGTTCAGCTTTGCAAGCAAGATGGAATAAACGAGTAATATTATTATATTCCTTATACTCTAGAATGGTTTGAATCTCTTCATTTAATCCACCCATAAAACGTGCAAGCATAGCTTCATTATCCTCAACAATACCACATCTAATCATGCCAGTTTGTAATTCCTGGTAATATTCTTGTACAGAATTTTTCCTTGTCTTAAAGCTGTAGTTTTTGAAGTAATTCACGTTGATAATATGGTGAAACCCAACGAGTACGCATAGCAGTTTTCAAAGCAGCCCAAGTAGCTGGAACAGGGTATAATCTACAATGTTCAGACCACCAAACACATGCAAAACTAGTGAAAGCACAAACAGCAGGGGGAACACGTCTCTCCTCAGGATATTGTAAACATGTAAAATGTTGTTCAGTTTCTAACTCCCAAGTAAGATATATATCAGGAACATATCTACCCTCAAATGGTGGAACATTCAATTTTAGTTTAGGAAGATGGTCATGATCTCGTACCTCAGGTGGTGGTGCAGCCCTACCGTTGCGATGATATGCATGAGGGCGACCTTGTGGTGGTGGTACTGGTGGTTGCACATAGTTCTAATTTTGATCAACCTCATCCTCGTAATGATCCTCCACTTCAGCAGTAGCAGCAGGAGCTACAGAAGCATCAACAATAGGTACAACGGCACCAGAAGTTTGACCAGGCTCAAGGGGAACGCGTTGTGCTCGTCCCACTTGATTTGGAAGGCGATGTTGTTGTTGTTGTTGTAGAGGTGTGACAGGTGCAGCCGGCAGTGGTTGTGGAAGGCGCGCGAGCAATTCATTAAACTTGTTATCGAGCTTTGTTTCGAATGCCATCTATCTCCTCCATGGCCTCTTCAAATCTGTTTAGCAGATCTTCCACATGTCCACTCATCATTTGCTGAAACTTATCATGTAACTCTTTGTTCGTCATGTTCTCCCAGTCTGTCTCGTCGGCTTGTGATCCTGCCATGGTTAGCAGCAATAGAAACACACAAGAATATGATCCTACAAACTACTAGAAAGTGGCGGTGGTGGGGTGTCACAAATCCGTCAAACAAATCTCAAATTCTTAATAGTTCTTACCCAGCAGCAGGTGGTGATCGGCAACCTTTGTAGTCAAAACTCTCAAAGCTTGGATAGAGCGATTACCAGGGAGAGTCAAACGCACGACGTAGATGTATGTGGAGCTGGGATGGCTTATAATATGGTACCAAAAAGATCAGCAATAATCAATTCAGAGATGCAAAGGTGAATAAACGCTCAACGACGGTACGGTGCTGGTCCTAGGCTAGACCGTACTAGAAACGCGAGCCTAGAACACTAACAAAATCACGGCGCGGCACAGAAACAAGGGAAAAGCCCACTCTGGAAAAAGAAATTTCCTCTTTTTTTTCGCGCACCTTTTTTTTTCGAAAAATCACTAGAATGGCGGGAGTCTCAAAACTCTTCCCAAGTCAAGATAACCGGATAGGCACGCAATTTTTTGACTATTTTTTTCCAGAAATCAGGGTAGCGACGACGAAAAAGTGCGACAAAAAATCACTATGATGGCGAGTGTCTCAAAACTCTCCTTGGGACCTAAAAACATGATAGGGAAAAATATTTTCGGTCGCCGACATTTTGGCCTAAAAACTGCCCGGGGGTCTCCAGACTTCTTTTTTTCAAAATCTACTCAGGCAAAGAAACACAAAACAAAAACTAGATGGATCTCAAAAACAAACCTAATATGCAAAGAACTCGGATTGGTGATGGATAGGTGGTGGTATATGTGGACTCGGATTGGTGATGGACATGTGGTGGTATATGTGGACTCGGATTGGTGATGGACAAGCGATGGTATATGTGGACTCGGATTGGTGGCGTGGTATATATGGACTCGGATTTGTGGCGGATATATGGTGGTATTTGGCGGCGGCGATGTGTCTGGTGTGGTGGTGGTATATGGCAGCGGATGACGAATCTGGTGTGGTGGTAGTATAAGGCAGCGGATGATGATGGTGCGGCTGAAGGAAATATGCCCTAGAGGCAATAATAAAGTTATTATTTATTTCCTTATTTCATGATAAATGTTTATTGTTCATGCTAGAATTGTATTAACCGGAAACATAATACATGTGTGAATACATAGACAAACAGAGTGTCACTAGTATGCCTCTACTAGACTAGCTTGTTAATCAAAGATGGTTAAGTTTCCTAACCATAGACAAAGGAGTTGTCATTTGATTAACAAGGTCACATCATTGGTTGAATGATCTGATTGACATGACCCATTCCATTAGCTTAGCACCCGATCGTTTAGTATGTTGCTATTGCTTTTATCCATGACTTATACATGTTCCTATAACTATGAGATTATGCAACTCCCATTTACCAGAGGAACACTTTGGGTACTACCAAACGTCACAACGTAACTGGGTGATTATAAAGGAGTACTACAGGTGTCTCCAAAGGCGGATGTTGGGTTGGCGTATTACGAGATTAGGATTTGTCACTCCGATTGTCGGAGAGGTATCTCTGGGCCCTCTCGGTAATGCACATCACTAAGCCTTGCAAGCATTACAACTAATGAGTTAGCTGTGAGATGATGTATTATGGAGCGAGTAAAGAGACTTGCCAAGAACGAGATTGAACTAGGTATTGGATCGACGGTCGAATCTCGGGCAAGTAACATACCGATGACAAAGGGAACAACGTATGTTGTTATGCGGTCAGACCGATAAAGATCTTAGTAGAATATGTAGGAGCCAATATGGGCATCCAGGTCCCGGTATTGGTTATTGACCGTAGACGTGTCTGGGTCATGTCTAGATTATTCTCGAACCATAGGGTCCGCACGCTTAAGGTTTCGATGACGGTTATATTATGAGTTTGTGTATTTTGATGTACCGAAGGAGTTCGAGTCCCGGATGTGATCACGGACATGACGAGGAGTCTCGAAATGATCGAGACATAAAGATTGATATATTGGACGGCTATATTCGGACACGGAAAGGTTCGGAAGTTTCGGAGAAAACGGAGTGCCGGAGGGGTTACCGAACCCCGGGGAAGTAATGGGCCTTATTGGGCCAAAGGGGAGAGAGAGGGCCGCACCGGGGAGGTGGCGCGCGCCCCATGGGGAGTCCGACTGGACAAGGAGGGGGGGAGGGCGCCCCTTCCTCTCCCTCTCCCTCTCTTTCCTTCCCCTTCCTCCTTCCTAGTTGGACTAGGAAAGGGAGTCCTACTCCCACTAGGAGGAGGACTCCCCCTCCTGCGCGCCTCCTAGGGCCGGCCGGCCCTCCCCTTGCTCCTTTATATACGGGGCAGGGGGCACCCTAGAACACACAAGTTGATCCTTGAGATCGTTCCTTAGCCGTGTCTGCGGTGCCCCTCCACCATATTCCACCTCGGTCATATCGTGGCGGTGCTTGGACGAAGCCTGCGTCGGTAGAACATCAAGATCGTCACCACGCCGTCGTCTTGTGAACTCTCTCTCCCGGAGCTTTGCTGGATCGAGCTGAGGAGGCGTCACCGAGCTGAGCGTGTGCCAAGAACTTCGAGGCGCTGGAGTAACGGCGCTGGGATCGGTTGGATCGCGAGGAGAACGTCTGACTACTTCCTCTACGCCAGATCGCTTCCGCTTCGGTCTCACGAGGGTACGTAGACAACACTCTCCCTCTCGTTGCTATGCATCACCATGATCTTGCGTGTGCGTAGGAAAATTTTGAAATTACTACGTTCCTCAACAAAGTGGCATCCGAGCCTAGGTTTTTATGGTTTGATGTTTTGCACGAGTAGAACACAAGTGAGTTGTGGGCGATACAAGTCATACCGCCTACCAGATGTCATACTTTGGTTCAGCGGTATTGTGAGATGAAGCGGCCGGACCGACATTACGCCAGACGCTTACGCGAGACCTGGTTTCACCGTTCTGAGCACTCGTGCTTAAAGGTGGCTGGCGGGTGTCTGTCTCTCTCACTTTAGTTGAACTGAGTGTGGCTACGCCCTGTCCTTGAGAAGGTTAAACGGAGTCTAATTGACGAAGTATCGTTGTGGTCTTGATGCGTAGGTGAGATTGGTTCTTACTTAAGCCCATAGCAGCCACGTAAAATTTGCAACAACAAAGTAGAGGACGTCTAACTTGTTTTTGCAGGGCATGTTGTGATGTGATATGGTCAAAGACATGATGCTATATTTTATTGTATGAGATGATCATGTTTTGTAACCAAAGTTATCGGCAACTGGCTGGAGCCATATGGTTGTCGCTTTATTGTATGAAATGCAACGCATACATAATTGCTTTACTTTATCACTAAGCGGTAGCGATAGTCGTAGAAGCAATAGATGGCGTACGACAACGATGCTACGATGGAGATCAAGGTGTCGCGCCCGGTGACGATGGTGATCACGACGGTGCTTGAGATGGAGATCATAAGCACAAGATGATGATGGCCATATCATATCACTTATATTGATTGCATGTGATGTTTATCCTTTATGCATCTTATTTTGCTTTGATTGACGGTAGCATTTTAAGATGATCTCTCACTAAAATTATCAAGTAGTGTTCTCCCGAGTATGCACCGTTTCCAAAGTTAAATCGTGCCGAGACACCACGTGATGATCGGTGTGATAAGCTCTACGTCCATCTACAACGGGTGCAAGCCAGCTTTTGCACGCAGAATACTCAGGTTATACTTGACGAGCCTAGCATATGCAGATATGGCCTCGGAACACGGAGACCGAAAGGTCGAGCGTGAATCATATAGTAGATATGATCAACATAAGATGTTCACCATTGAAAACTACTCCATCTCACGTGATGATCGGTTATGGTTTAGTTGATTTGGATCACGTGATCACTTAGATGACTAGAGAGATGTCTGCCTAAGTGGGAGTTCTTAAGTAATATGATTAATTGGACTTAAATTTATCATGAACTTAGTACTGATAGTATCTTGCTTGTCTATGTTTGTTTATAGATAGATGGCTCGTCTTTGTTGTTCCGTTGAATTTTAATGCGTTCCTTGAGAAAGCAAAGTTGAAAGATGATGGTAGCAATTACACGGATCGGGTCCGTAACTCGAGGATTATCCTCATTGCTGCATAGAAGAGTTACGTCTGGATGCACCGCTAGGTGCCAGTGCTCTTCGCCGATGCAACCGACGGCGTTAAGAACGTCTAGCGAGCAAAGCTGATGACTACTCTATAGTTCGGTGTGCCATGCTTTACGGCTTAGAACCGGGTCTTCAACGACGTTTTGAACGTCATGGAGCATATGAGATGTTCCAGGAGTTGAAGTTGATATTTCAACAGAATGCCCGGATTGAGAGATATGAAGTCTCCAATAAGTTCTATAGCTGCAAGATGGAAGAGAATGGGTCTGTCAGTGAGCACATACTCGTAATGTCCGGTATTACAATCACTTGACTCAACCGGGAGTTGATCTTCCGGATGGTTGTGTCATTGATGAAATTCTTCAATCAACGCCACCAAGCTACAAAGGCTTCGTGATGAACTATAATATGCAAGGGTTAGTAAAGACTATGCACGAGCTCTTCGCAATGCTGAAGGCTGCGGAGGTAGAAATCAAGAAGGAGCATCAAGTGTTGATGGTCAATAAGACCACTATTTTCAAGAAGAAAGGCAAAGGGAAGAAGAAGGGGAACTTCAAGAAGAACAGCAAACAAGTTGCTACTCGGGAGAAGAAACCCAAGTCTGGACCTAAACACTGAATCGAGTGCTTCTCTTGCAAGCGGTCATCCTTTGAAGCGAACTGCCCCAAGTATTTGGCGGATAAGAAGGATGGCAAGGTGAACAAAGGTATATGTGATATACATGTTATTGATGTGTACCTTACTAGAGCTCGCAGTAGCACACTGGTATTTGATCTTGATTACATTGCTAATATTTACAACTCGAAACAGGGACTACGGATTAAGCGAACACTAGCAAAGGACGAGGTGACGATGCGCGTGGGAAATGGTTCCCAAGTCGATGTGATCGTGGTCGGCACGCTACCTCTACATCTACCTTCGGGATTAGTATTAGACCTAAATAATTGTTATTTGGTGCCGCGTTGAGCATGAACATTATATCTGGATCTTGTTTGATGCGAGACGGTTATTCATTTAAATCAGAGAATAATGGTTGTTCTATTTATATGAATAATATCTTTTATGGTCATGCACCCTTGAAGAGTGGTCTATTTTTAATGAATCTCGATAGTAGTGATACACATATTCATAATGTTGAAACCAAAAGATGCAGAGTTGATAATGATAGTGCGACTTATTTGTGGCACCGCCGTTTAGGTCATATCGGTATAAAGCGCATGAAGAAACTCCATCTTGATGGACTTTTGGAGTCACTTGATTATGAATCACTTGGCACTTCATGAACCGTGCCTCATGGGCAAGATGACTAAAACCCCGTTCTCTGGTACTATGGAGAGAGCAACAGATTTGTTGGAAATCATACATACGTATGTATGTGGTCCAATGAATGTTGAGGCTCGTATGGCGGATATCGTTATTTTCTCACCTTCACAGATGATTTAAGCGGATATGGGTATATCTACTTAATGAAACATAAGTCTGAAACATTTGAAAAGTTCAAAGAATTTCAGAGTGAAGTTGAAAATCATCGTAATAAGAAAATAAAGTTTCTACGATCTGATTGTGGAGGCGAATATTTGAGTTACGAAGTTTGGTCTACATTTGAAACAATGCGGAATAGTTTCGCAACTCACGCCACCCGAACACCACAGCGCAATGGTGTGTCCGAACGTCGTAATCGCACTTTGCTAGATATGGTGCGATCTATGATGTCTCTTACAGATTTACCGCTATCGCTTTGGGGTTATGCTCTTGAGACGGCCGCATTCACGCTGAATAGAACACCGTCAAAATCCGTTAAGACGACACCTTATGAACTATGGTTTAGCAAGAAACCAAAGTTGTCGTTCTTAAAGTTTGGGGATGCGATGCTTATGTGAAAAGCTTCAACCTGATAAGCTCGAACCTAAATCGGAGAAATGTGTCTTCATAGGATACCCAAAGGAGACAGTTGGGTACACCTTCTATCACAGATCCGAAGGCAAGACATTTGTTGCTAAGAATGGATCCTTTCTAGAGAAGGAGTTTCTCTCGAAAGAAGTGAGTGGGAGGAAAGTAGAACTTGATGAGGTAACGGTACCTTCTCCCTTATTTGAAAGTAGTTTATCACAGAAACCGGTTTCTGCGACATCTACACCAAATAGTGAGGAAGTTGATGATGTTGATCATGAAACTTCAGATCAAGTTACTACTGAACCTCGTAGATCAACCAGAGTAAGATCCGCACTGTAGTGGTACGGTAATCCTGTTACGGAAGTCATGCTACTAGATCATGATGAACCAACGAACTATGAAGAAGCGATGGTGAGCCCAGATTCCGCAAAATGGCTTGAGGCCATGAAATCTGAGATGGGATCCATGTATGAAAACAAAGTGTGGACTTTGGTTGACTTGCCTGAGGGTCGGCAAGCAATAGAAAACAAGTGGATCTTCAAGAAGAAGACCGACGACGACGGTAATATTATCGTCTACAAAGCTCGACTTGTCGCAAAGGGTTTTCGACAAGTTCAAGGGATTGACTACGATGAGACCTTCTCACCCGTGGCGATGCTTAAGTCTGTCCGAATCATGTTAGCAATTGCCGCATTTTATGATTATGAAATTTGGCAAATGGATGTAAAGACCGCATTCCTGAATGGATTTACGGAAGAAGAGTTGTATATGATGCAACGTAAGGTTTTATCGATCCAAAGGGAGCTAACAAAGTGTGCAAGCTCCAAATGATCCATTTATGGACTGGTGCAAGCATCTCGGAGTTGGAATAAACGCTTTGATAATGTGATCAAAGCATTTGGGTTTATCTGAGACTTTTGGAGAAGCCTGTATTTACAAGAAAGTGAGTGGAGCTCAGAAGCATTTACGATATTATATGTAGATGACATATTACTAATCGGAAATGATATAGAATTTCTGGATAGCATAAAGGGATACTTGAATAAGAGTTTTTCGATGAAGGACCTCGGTGAAGCTGCTTACATATTGGGCATCAAAATCTATAGAGATAGATCAAGACGCTTAATTGGACTTTCACAAAGCACATACCTTGACAAAATTTTGAAGAAGTTCAAAATGGATCAAGCAAAGAAAGGGTTCTTGCCTATGTTACAAGGTGTGAAGTTGAGTAAGACTCAATGCCCGACCACCGCAGAAGATAGAGAGAAAATGAAAGATGTTCCCTATGCCTCAGCCATAGGCTCTATCATGTATGCAATGTCGTGTACCAGACCTGATGTGTGCCTTGCTATAAGCTTAGCAGGGAGGTACCAAAGTAATCCAGAGTGGATCATCGGACAGCGGTCAAGAACATCCCAAATACACGAAAAGGACTAAGGATATGTTTCTCGTATATGGAGGTGACAAAGAGCTCATAAATGGCAGTTACGTTGATGCAAGCTTTGACACCGATCCGAACGATTCTAAATCGCAAACCGGATACGTATTTACACTAAACGAAGGAGCCGTCGGTTGGTGCAGTTCTAAACAAAGCGTCAGAAGGGATCTACATGTGAAGCGGAATACATAGCAGCTTCGGAAGCAGCTAATGAAGGAGTCCGGATGAAGGAGTTCATATCCGATCTAGGTGTCATACCTAGTGCATCGGGTCCAATGAAAATCTTTTGTGACAATATCGAGCAATTGCTTTAGCAAAGGAATCCAGATTTCACAAGAGAACCAAACACATCAAGAGACGCTTCAATTCCATCCGGACTTAGTCCGTGGGAGACATAGAGATTTGCAATATACATACGGATCTGAATGTAGCAGACCATTTGTCTAAGCCTCTTCCACGAGCAAAACATGATCAGCACCAAGTCTCCATGGGTGTTAGAATCATTACTATGTAATCTAGATTATTGACTCTAGTGCAAGTGGGAGATCAAGGAAATATGCCCTAGAGGCAATAATAAAGTTATTATTTATTTCCTTATTTCATGATAAATGTTTATTGTTCATGCTAGAATTGTATTAACCGGAAACATAATACATGTGTGAATACATAGACAAACAGAGTGTCACTAGTATGCCTCTACTAGACTAGCTTGTTAATCAAAGATGGTTAAGTTTCCTAACCATAGACAAAGGAGTTGTCATTTGATTAACAAGGTCACATCATTGGTTGAATGATCCGATTGACATGACCCATTCCATTAGCTTAGCACCCGATCGCTTAGTATGTTGCTATTGCTTGTATCCATGACTTATACATGTTCCTATAACTATGAGATTATGCAACTCCCATTTACCGGAGGAACACTTTGGGTACTACCAAACGTCACAACGTGAATCGGGTGATTATAAAGGAGTACTACAGGTGTCTCCAAAGGCGTATGTTGGGTTGGCGATTTCGAGATTAGGATTTGTCACTCCGATTGTCGGAGAGGTATCTCTGGGCCCTCTCGGTAATGCACATCACTAAGCCTTGCAAGCATTACAACTAATGAGTTAGCTGTGAGATGATGTATTACGGAACGAGTAAAGAGACTTGCCAAGATGTGAGATTGAACTAGGTATTGGATACCGACGATCGAATCTCGGCAAGTAACATACCGATGACAAAGGGAACAACGTATGTTGTTATGCCGTCGACCGATAAAGATCTTCGTAGAATATGTAGGAGCCAATATGGGCATCCAGGTCCCGCTATTGGTTATTGACGGAGACGTGTCTCGGTCATGTCTACATTATTCTCGAACCGTAGGGTCCGCACGCTTAAGGTTTCGATGACGGTTATATTATGAGTTTGTGTATTTTGATGTACCGAAGGAGTTCGGAGTCCCGGATGTGATCACGGACATGACGAGGAGTCTCGAAATGATCGAGACATAAAGATTGATATATTGGACGGCTATATTCGACACCGAAAGGTTCCGGAAGTTTCCGGAGAAAACCGGAGTGCCGGAGGGGTTACCGGAACCCCCCGGGGAAGTAATGGGCCTTATTGGGCCAAGAGGGGAGAGAGAGGGCCGCACCAGGAGGTGGCGCGCGCCCCCCCCCCATGGGGAGTCCGAATTGGACAAGGAGGGGGGGGGGCGGCCCCCCTTTCCCTCTCCCTCTCCCTCTCTTTCCTTCCCCCTTCCTCCTTCCTAGTTGGACTAGGAAAGGGGAGTCCTACTCCCACTAGGAGGAGGACTCCCCCTCCTTGGCGCGCCTCCTAGGGCGGCCGGCCCTCCCCTTGCTCCTTTATATACGGGGCAGGGGGGCACCCTAGAACACACAAGTTGATCCTTGAGATCGCTCTCAGCCGTGTGCGGTGCCCCTCCACCATATTCCACCTCGGTCATATCGTGGCGGTGCTTAGGCGAAGCCTGCGTCGGTAGAACATCAAGATCGTCACCACGCCGTCGTCTTGTGGAACTCTCTCTCCCGGAGCTTTGCCGGATCGGAGCTGAGGAGCGTCACCGAGCTGAACGTGTGCCAAGAACTTCGAGGCGCCGAGTAACGGCGCTGGGATCGGTTGGATCGCGAGGAGAACGTCTGACTACTTCCTCTACGTTGTGATCGCTTCCGCCCGGTCTCACGAGGGTACGTAGACAACACTCTCCCCTCTCGTTGGTATGCATCACCATGATCTTGCGTGTGCGTAGGAAAATTTTGAAATTACTACGTTCCCCAACAGCGGCGGCGGCATGAATACCCGTGAACAGAACTCCAAACTCTAAAAGACTAGACGTTATGATCAGCAACTGTACACGATGATGCAACCGCAAATTCAACAAAGCAAATACAGAAAAGATTATGCAAATGCTCAGATTGGTTCGGATATGATGAACTAACCCTAATTTTTTGTGGCTTTTTCGTGGACTGTAGGTATGAAGAACAAACTCGATCTAAACTACAAAAAATTATAAAATCTAACCGGGCAACCTAGAAATCTGATACCACTTGATAGAGGCAAAGGTGTCCCGTCTTTCGATGAGATGATGGATATCGCTTTGGTGGAAGTCGACTTTGACGATCCAACTACGAACATGCAAGGACGTCTCGCCTTAGCAATCGCTAAACCAACTCCGAGAGGTTATTGACCACGCCGGAGCACGTTCAACCTGACCACGAAGGTCTATTTCCTGCAAGCAAACAAAGAAAAGCAAGAAACTAAGATTGCAATCTGGATATTGCGAATATAAGATGAAAGCTTTATTGATCAAGGTGGGGTTCTGTGAGTTCTTGGTATGGTCGTTGAACACAAACAAAGTACACGAAGTTGCAGCTATGGCGAACTTTTAATCTAAACAAAACCCAAAGTCTAAACGACACCCTAAGGGTTGTATCTATGGAGGAAGAGGGGGGAATTTCGTGGCCCTTGGGGGAGGGGTACGAAACCAACCCTATCTCTTGTTTCCCCACACATACGGACTCTAAAAATAACCTATACTTATGTATTTCAAAATTACATGGGCCTAGCCCAATAATAAGGTGACACAGCACCTATAAAAGCCTCTGGACGAAATTTGTGAAGTGGCAACTTGGATATTTCGTCCAAGACTTCATGCACTTATTACTGTGGCTTCAAAGTCCTGAAATCATCACTCGAAACTCCGTTCTTGTTTCCCTTGCGCATGCCGTTATCTCCATGCTTGTTCTTACTCCGATGTTCATCCTTCTCCAAGCTAGGCCCTTCATTTGTAAGCAAAACAAATGTATCCAATTTAGGCAGCATCATATTCTCATGAACATTAGAGTCATTACCAAGAAACAAAAGTACCTGGTAATTTAATTGGCGTGCACGAGCTCTAGTAATTGGTCCGGTATGTATAGTAGCAGGGGTTGTGGGTGTAACAATGGTATTGATGTCCTCATCAGAGGGTGTGGGACTGCGCACACACTAGCGCACGACCGCCTGACCTAGGCGGGCTGAGAGCACGCACACGGCTAGCAGAGCGCGCCCATGGCGGGCTTGGATCACGACTGACAGAAAACGTCTGCCAGCGCAGGTCGTGATCATCCCGGTACCAGGTGTCCCACATGGCAGAATCGACGGTGTACCACTGGTTGTTCAGGAGGTCCGGTGGCAGGCGGGCGCGCCGGTAGTCGATCTCCAGCAGATGGCGCGGCCGCTCCTCAGGATAGGGGGCACGGGCACCCGATCTGGGCTGAGATGCCAGCCGTTGGGGACATGGGCGTCATGCTACTTGTGAGCTGCGTGGATTTTCCTCGAAGAAGAGAGGAGATGCAGTACAGTAGAGATAAGTATTTCCCTCAATGAGAACCTAGGTTTATCGAATCAATAGGAGAATCACACAAAGCCTCGTGAACAACACATGCACACACAAAAACAAATAATTGCACCCAACGCGGACAAGAGGGTTGTCAAGCCCCTTGGACTCGTTACTTGCAAAGATCAAATCTTGTATAGGTAGATGAATATATTGCAAAACAAAATAAAAGAAATAAAATTGCAGCAAAGGAATTTAGGTTTTAGTAATATGATTAAATTAGACCCTGAGCGCCATAGTTTTCATTAGAGGCTTCTCCTCAAACACATAGCATACAGTGGGTGAACAAATTATTGTTGGGCAATTGATAGAAAAGCGCATAGTTATGACAATATCCAGGGCAATGATCATGTATATAGGCATCACGTCTGGGACAAATAGACCGACTCCTGTCTGCATCTACTACTATTACTCCATCAATTGACCACTATTCAGCATGCATCTATGGTATAAGTTCATGAAAAACAAAGTAACGCATTAAGCAAGAAGACATGATATAAACAAAGTAAACCCAATCAATACTAATAGAATGCATGTGCGTTGCCACGGGTCTTTTAACCTTTTCTAATTGCATACGCCCGCGCGCGCGCGCACACTTGGGAAACGATTCAAATCAGCCAGCTGAAAACCAGGCTCGCTTCGACCGCTTGCTCCTCTCACCATGGACATGGGTCCCACATGTGTCTCCATTTCTTCACGCCTCCCAGCCTTATCTTCTCACCTTCTCTTGTCTCGTCTTCGCTACAGCCACAACACCGTAGGTCCGATAACTGACCAGCTGCTGGTGAGATCCTCTACCGTCGGACCTCCTCTCTCCCTCGCGCGCCATGGCTGGCTTATTCTCTGCCTGCTCAGCAACCCGAACACCACCTTCTTGCCTCTCTGCCTCTCTCCACCCTCCAAGCTCCGCCTCACAGTGCGCCGACTGGTTCCGCTTGCGCCTGCTCACTTCTTTTCACCAGGGCCACGACAGCCTCCTGTTGCACACTCCAGAATCCGCGAGATCCGCCACACCTACGCTGGAGAGCCATCAACCTCACTGCATCTTGTCACAACATCGGCGCTAGTAGCAGCTAAAACATCGCGTCGAACGTCCACGCTCGGCCCTACGTCACTGTTCGCAATATCACCTCCGAGACAAGTTTCTGCAACAACGCCGTTGTTGCGGAACAACGGCAATGAAAGATGATTGTGCTAGTGCACAACACGGTTGAAGATGTTGTTGCAGTTTTTACACCAAGAGTCTTGTTGTAGAAAATTATAAAAGATGAGGTTCTGGGATAGGGGTTTTGTTGCTGATAATTTGAGAAGAGGAGGTTCCGCAACAAGGATCTTGTTGTAGAAATTAGAGAAGTGGAGGTTCTGCAACAAGGATTTTGTTGAAGAAAATAGAGAAAAGAAGATTCTGCAGGAAATTAGGAAGACGAACGTACGACTCGCGCATACACAATCAAACGGCCATCCGGTGGACGCGTAGCACACCCCTATACTTGTATTGTTGTATAAAACTCAATAAATTTTTGGCCCGTTCCAACGACACCGTTTTGGGACCCTTGACGATGAATTATTTTGCGTAGACATAATTCATCTACATCTCTCTCATAATCTGCAAAAATAATAATATATAGAAATACACCTCTTATATTATCATATGCAACATAGAAATAAAGAAGAACAACTATTTATATGCATCTCTTTTAATGTTTGAAAACTCGGTTAGTTTTCAATCCAATCGATCATAGTTAGGTCGGTGACTTCGTCAATCCACATTTTCAGCGAGAAACTACTAAATTTGTACCTTGATACTATAAGATGTTTTTGCGGTTCAAAGGTACAAAGGCTAGTACATCACAACCCAGTTTTCAATCACAAGCATCGATAATCCAATATATTCAAGGCAAAGTATTCTGCCCAAGCAAACCACAATGCAAGCAACTTGGAGGCTTCCTTTGGCATATCACCTCGCTACGGGAAAGTGGTGCTTTTTGTGTCTCTCCACAAGGCAAATTTAACAAACACGACCTCTGTTTTTCTATGAAGCTGCTAAAGTCCTTGATCCCTTGGACCTTATTTTGAGAGACTCCTTATGTCCTCTAGCTCACCTCCTGCAAAAACTCCAGAGCCGGTAAAATTGGCACCCCTTAATCTATCTTCCATAACCCATCCCATCAGTTATAGCATATATATGTTCCAAGGTATTTTCTGAGCTCCTTCAGCTTATCCATTGCCATTGTACAGCCTTCAACGTTGGTGACGCCGAGTTTGAGAATCTCCATGTCCACAAGGTGCAGGTTGGGGTGCCTATATGTTGATGACTTTGGTTGACCCTGGTCCTTTTGGTATCTGAAAAATTCAGCAGGCAATATATCGCTAGCATCCCTAGTCCAACATTTCATTACATGTTTGAGAGGGATTTTTCCAACTCCCAGATGCATCACGACCCAAGAGCAACATCGACGCCACTGTTTTTATTTTTTCTAAAGGAAAACGAAAGCATTGAGGAGAAGGGAAAAAAACTCATAACTGCATACAATTATTTTCATGTCTCATGCTTAACTGAACAAGTAACATAAGCACAACGTAGCATTAGTAATACCTTCAGCGTGTGGCTGTGCAACAAACCAGAGTGATCAAAATTACCGCACTCACAAATGAACTCATCTTTTTCAACACTAACCTCTCCACACGGTATTCAACTCTTCACCACAAGATTGTTGACAATGGGTTCTTAGTTTCCAGTACACAAAAACTTAGCTCTTGATTTCCGAGAGTAAATTTTTTATCCTCAAAAGGCACTTTGATATAATGATGTGAAGAAAATTGGGACTTAATGCAGCTTGTTATTTTTAACCAGCTAGAACCACATGATTACATTTCATTTTATGGAGTAAGCAACCGATCACCACAAATTGTTCAAAAATAATTAACCCAAAATGGATTTATCAGCATAAGCAGAAAAATAGCACTTACTAAACTGTATTTATGCTTGAAGAATAAGCACAACGTCACCAGATTTGCTAATAAACTCTATTTTACATAGAAATGATCAAACTTGTATTTCATCAAAGGATTCACTACTGGAGGGCTGGGAAAACAATGGCATATTATTTTTAATAAGAAAACTAACAACAATTACGATCCAACAAACATATGCAATGATTAGTAAGGTGCTGGATCAGACATGAAAAGGTCAACCCCAAAGTTTTCAAAAAGAGAAATGCACAGAGCAATGTTGAAGAAGCGGAATTTTGCACAGCAACAAAGAGCGAAATCACACACCTAATAATTTACAGAGAAAAATGATCAAAGAAAGGAAATGAGCAGAAACATAAATCAATTTCTACCACCGCATGGACGTCTTTCATCCACCGATGGTATGGTTGAGTGTTGTCCTTTGCTTAGTGACATATCACCGATTGTCATCTGTCCTTGGTAATCTATTCATTGCAGTGAAGCCACACCAAATGGACCTGCTGTTCCCCACAAGCGGCTTCCCCTATGAAAAAAGTATCCGAAAAAATTTAGTAAGGAACTAATTATATGTTCATACTAAATGTGTAGAAATTAGTAGGAACTTGCCGTGCAACAACAAACAACTTTTGAGTAACCCTTTTTTAGAAATCACGTGAGAGGATCTCCAACACTACTTGTTTTCTTTTTCAATGCTCAAACGTGTAAACACAAGATATGAGAAAATTTAGCAGCAAATAACAAGCTTAAGGTTTGGTTACCTTAAAGAAAAATAAATAAAGAACTATTATGTATGAAATCATTGCCAATTAGACATACTAAGTGACGTAATAACATGACGTTCACAGTCATGTGTGTATTCTTCTCATTCAATGGTCATCTAATTATAGATCATGCACACAATCCCACCGCAAGCATGGCTTGCCGTTTGTCATTGGCAACCTTGAATACATGGACTTGGTCTATTTTGCACCATGACATCTTTTCCATCACATCCTTTGCTGAAATCCTGCTACGGCTCTGGTGCACAATATCTCACATCATTGATGCACCAGGATATGTGTTGCTTGCTGACGGCCAAAGCTTCTCGGCAATACCATGTAATATAATAGGGATTAATAGTGTGTAACCATTCGTTTTTTTTACAGGAACTCTGAGAATTCCATTAAGACTCGGCACTATCGCTGGCCACCAAACGAAGTACATCAGAAGGTACATCGGACAGCCAGAGCACTTGGCTGCCATAGGCGCCGGTAGCACCCAAGCTAGCTAGCTCATGAGCCGGCTTGTTACAGTTACAAGTACAATGCATTACGGCATGGGATAGAGAATTGAGCTGGAGAAGACACCGGACATCACGGAACAGGACCCCCACTACGTCATCATCGAACACATTGCTAGTAATGGCATGTTGGAGATTCAGGCAATCTATTTCAAAGATAATATTGCCCATGCCCATCAGTTTCAAAGGTAAAATGTCTTAACACCTCAAGCAATAACAGATTTACGTCTGCTTATTTCGGGTTCTGCTACCGTAGCTGATTGTATCTATGCATCATGCTAGGTCAAGCAAATATGTTTAGGAGATGATGTTACTGTAGCAGCTAGCAACGCTTCAATGCTTTTCCTGGGTACAATTGGTTTGGCCTGTCAAGAAAAGTTTGCGGTATGTCCTCTGTCAACAGTTAACCAAGTTACTAAAATGTATTTACTCATGAATGACAAATACTACCACAAAAACAATCATGTCTTCATTTCTTAAATTCACAATAGCCCAAATGAATTTTGCTCCCCAAATATAGCAGCAACTCAAACGAAATACCAAGCAGGCAAACATCAAACAGATACAGAAAATACGTAGACTGCAAAGATCCACAATAAATTGCGAATTCAAGTACGCATTCATCCATCGACAAAATCAAGAAATTGCAGACCATGAGAAGATATAGAAAAGCATATACTCAAGCAGCACGGTAGCTCGGAAACGATTGTATCACGCTAACTCTAGTTAGCAGTGAGACAAAACTCTCGTTGGCCCCTAAAATGATTGATATGTATCACAAATCCAAATCAATCCCCACCTAAATTCTCTACTCCATCCACACAATCAATATGAAGCCATACGAATCTGAAAAATCCTTTACCTCTCATCCCGTTCCTGGAAGAACTCGACGCCAGCGAAGCGGCCGATGGAGCCGAAGACGACCTCCAGGTCGGTCGCGAACATACCCTCGCCAGCCTGCACACGAATAGACTTTGTGCTCCCCTTGTACAGATCCTCGAAAGAGCAGGGCAGCTTCCCTCTTGATGGGCGCGGCCTTGACCACCTCGCCCCCGCTGCCACCGAACATCCCGGGGTACCCCTCGCCGCCGCTTCAAAACATCTGGGTGAAGGCATACTCGCTGAAAAAAATGGACGGCGAGAACCTGATGCCGCCGGACCGCATGCACTGCCCCCATTCCCAATGTCTCCCACGCTGCTGCTCATCCCGCCGAAGGGGATGGACGAGCCAAAGAACTCGACGAACATGTCCTCGGCATTCCACGGGTTGAACCAGAACGCAGCGGCACGTCCGCGCCCGTGGAGAACCGGCGCCGCCCGCGCCCGACGGCGGCACTTGGCCCTTGAGCCCCTCCTGGCCGGTCGTACACCGCGTGCTTCTGCGGGTCGCATGGACTATAGGGTTTGTGAGCAAATAGAGAGGGGCGGTTGTGGATCGTAGGAAGGGAATCGAGAAGGTCAGCGAGGGGTGGAGTGCAGGGTGGCGATCAGGGGCGGAGCTAGGATTTGAACACGAGGGGGGCGAGAAACCAATGCTTAGAATGAAAGAAATATCATGACATGTTAAGTCTCGTAATAACGTTAAGGACAAAGCATAAGAAATATTCATAGACCTATAAAATGAAGTTACATATCTATTAGCTTAAACTCAGCTCTACGACCACCAGTGTCGAACAAATTGATTATCTCATCAGATGTGATCTTTGCAGCTATTTCCTTCCCAATATAGACGACCATGTAATGCCGAAGAAAGTCATCTCCCATTCTGTTTCGAAGACGTGTCTTGACTAGTTTCATAGCTGAAAAAGCTCGCTCGGTTGTCGCGGTTGACACCGGAAGAGTTATGACCAACCGTAGTAATCTATCAACCATTGAGTACGTAGCAGCTTTACCTGTATTTAATAATCAAGAAGTCAAATAAGCAAAAGTTATGAACAACTGCAGTAGTCTATCAATCATTCAACCATTGAGTATGTAGCAACTTTAACTGTTTTAAATAATCCAATAGTCAAATTAGCAAGTGAAGGCGAACTCTTTAGCTCCGGATGGTTGCAAACATCAAGCTGTAAATGGGGAAGTTGAGACTCCAAATGAGCTCGTTCTTGACTAGAAAAGTCAGCAGGATAAAAATTTTCCACTAATGTGCATATATTAGACATGTCAAATGAGTCATGCCGTGGATCCAAAGATGCACAAAGTGTCAAAAGCTTTGTGTTTTGAACACCGAGTTTATCATTTAGCTCAACCAATTGCTGATCTATGGCAACATTGAACACATCTGCTTTGTAGTGATGTAATGTAGTAGTGTTATCATGTTTGTTGCGAGACTTTGTTACATCTACATACTTACAAATCACATCATATATTAATAAATATGATAAATAATATTCTATATTATATGAACAAGAAAATATATGTTACCTGCTATTCAGATCAGGGATGTCAATCTCATGCTTCAAACAAAAAGATTGAACCTCCTGAAGAAGGGGATCCCAACCATCTTCTCTCAGCTTACCAAGTAGCACCTTTGTGGTTGAGACCAAATATAATGCATTCAGAATATCTAGTGACTTCTTTTGGAGTGTATGACATAAAACATCAGTGATTTTCATGATTTTCTCCATTAGATGTAAAATGAACACAAAATCAAATGACATAATTATTTTTAGGGCTCCTACGGCATCTCCTCTAGAATATTTCGAGGCTGCACGGTCATTTGCTATACTCCTTAGGACCTCAACTGTGGCGCCAAACATCTTACGTAGAACTCTGAATTGACTTGAAGTGGAACTCCATCTAGTGTCACCAGGTCTTTGTAAAGTTCCTATCTGATTTTGCCCTTTTCCTGTATCGAGTTCTCCCAATTCAATTTCGCGTGCAATCTCCGCAGCTTTATTTGCTAACAACTCATCATTACGTTTAGTCGATGCGCTAACAACATTTATAATGAAATTTGCATTTTGAAAAAAGTTATGCACATCATGTACCTCCCTTGACGCGGCAACAAGCGCTAATCAGAATCGATGAGCCATGCAATGCACATAATATGCATAAGGGCAGTCATTCAGAATTAGAGCCTTCAATCCATTCCATTCACCTCTCATATTACTTGCCCGTCATAGCCTTGTCCTCTAATGTCTTGGACATTCAAATTATTATCGAAAGGACTTTGCAAATTGCCTTCTTGAGAGTCAAAGCAGTAGTGTCGGTGACATGAATTACATCAAGAAAACGCCTCTGTATGAACCCCTCGGTGCTCGGGAATCGAAGAACCAATGCCATTTGCTCTTTCTTTGATTCATCTCGTGCTTCGTCTACCATTATGCAGAACTTGCTAGTACCAATTTCATCTCTAATTTTTTCCTTAACTCTACTAGAAAGTAATGTGAGGATTTCTAGTTGCACTGTATGGGAGGTGTACTTTGCATTCCTTGGAGCATTTTCCAAAACAACCGCATTCACCTCTTTGCTATAAGAAGCCAAGAACCTCACCAGATGAAGAAAATTACCCTGATTACTTGATCCCGGAGATTCGTCATGGCCTCTATAAGCACAAGCTTGGAATGTTAACCATCTGATGAAATCAACAAGAAAAAAGGTCATAACTTGCTTTAATGTACATTATAAAATATTTGAATTCTCAAAACAGAAAAGTTTGCTTACTTGATGCAATAAATTGTAACTTTAAGCCTTAGCCTTGCATCTGCGACCTTTTTTGCACACACTTTCACCATTGACTTGTCAATGTGAGTCAAACTATTTTTCAGATTATCATGACACCGCTGAGAAAAGTTATGAGCGGAGTTGGAATCTTTGCCCATGTGAGTTAAGAAAGCACATTCGTTTGCATCATTCACCTTCTTCCAATTATTAAATCCGTTGACTGTGAATGCATCAGAGCCACACCTTCCACTTGGCTTTTTTGTGAAGAGAAAACAAGGTAGGCGACGCATGCGATGTGTTTCCATCGAATACTCAAGCCAAGGAAAAGAATTGAAATAACTATATTGAAATCGACGATGATTTTTTCCTGGTTTATTATATGGATATCCTCTCATGTATGGTTGATAAGCTCCCTTCAAAATATAGAAGTGGCGTGCTTCTTCTTGCTCATCATGAGGGAGTTCCCAAATTTGTTGGCGCATACCGGGGCCCCTTACATATTTTGTGCTTTCAATTGTACCTTCTCCTGCTGCAACTTTTTCCGGTGCCACAACCTGTTGCTCATCAGTTTGCATATCAACAGGAATATCATTTGTTTGGTTATCTGCAACAGGTTGCTCCTCAGATGGAATCACATTTTCGGCACCAGAGTGTTGGAGCTTGAAGTTGACCCAACCGGGCGTGAAAAAGAAATTTATCCCCTAGTTGTTGGTACTTTTCGCTTCCTCATTGACTACTATATAAAGGAAAACCATGATTAATAGATTAATTCACTATTCATCAGACAACACTAACACACCAGATTAGGATAGTAGGATTTTAATTCATAATAACCGATAGCTACAAGTACGTAGTGGTACCTTCCTCTATCGATCTTCCTTTCTCCTTTGCAAAACTCGATGTAATGAAGCCTCCTTCTCCTCCAAGATTCTCCTTAGTCCTTACACACCGGACACACAATGACAAAGACGACAGATCAGCGCAGCCGATAGGGTAGGGGCGGCGGCGTGGCAGGACTGGTGAGCGCCTTACCTGAGCGGGAGCGGCAGCCGGGCAGCCGGTGGCTGGGCGGCAGCGGCAAACAATGCCCTAGTGCAGGACACGATCAATGGATGGATTGACAATGAGTCAATGAGTCAATGACATGGGCTATTGGGCTTTCGGTCTAGAATAGTTATTATATTAGTACTCATATGGGCTAATTTCTCTAAAATAATCTTATATGGGCTTAGCGCATATACAGTATACTACGTATACTACTACCTACTAGAAATCGTTGGGGGGGGGCGAGCGATTGGCAGGGGTCTAGCCCCTGCTCGACCCTGTCTCCGCCCCTGGTGGCGATGCGGATGCCGGGGAGGACGACGAAGTGGAGAGGAGGTGCTGGGGTGCCGAGGATGTGAAAGGTTGGGGATAGAGGCGAACCGAAGAGGAGGGAGGTTAGGAGTAGAGATTAGTCAATTGGATTTTTCATTAAAATTTGTTATTTGTTTCCTTAAAATTTGTTATTTGTTTCCTAAAGCAAATTGCATTGATGAGATGGATCGCTTGATTTGGATAAATTAGGAAAGTTAGGATCTGTGTCTTTTTGTACAATAGGAATGAAGGAAATATGCCCTAGAGGCAATAATAAAATTGTTATTTATATTTCCTTATATCATGGTAAATGTTTATTATTCATGCTAGAATTGTACTAACCGTAAACTTAGTACATGTGTGAATACATAGACAAAACAGAGTATCCCTAGTATGGCCCTACTTGACTAGCTCGTTAATCAAAGATGGTTAAGTTTCCTAACCATAGACATATGTTGTCATTTGATGAACAAGATCACATCATTAAAGAATGATGTGATGGACAAGACCCATCCGTTAGCTTAACATTATGATCGTTTAGTTTTATTGCTATTGCTTTCTTCATGACTTATACATATTCCTCTGACTATGAGATTATGCAACTCCCGAATACCGAGGAACACCTTGTGTGCTATCAAACGTCACAACATAATTGGGTGATTATAAAGATGCTCTATAGGTGTCTCCGAAGGTGTTTGTTGGGTTGGCATAGATCAAGATTAGGATTTGTCACTCCGTGTATCGGAGAGGTATCTCTGGGCCCTCTCGGTAATGCACATCACTATAAGCCTTGCAAGCAATGTGAATAATGAGTTAGCTGCGGGATGATGCATTACGGAATGTGTAAAGAGACTTGCCGATAACGAGATTGAACTAGGTATGATGATACCGACGATCGAATCTCGGGCAAGTAACATGCCGATGACAAAGGGAATGATGTATGTTGTTATGCACTTTGACCGATAAAGATCTTCGTAGAATATGTAGGAACCAATATAAGCATCCAATTTCCGCTATTGTTTATTGACTGGAGATGTGTCTCAATCATGTCTACATAGTTCTCGAACCCGTAGGGTCCGCACGCTTAACGTTCGATGACGGTTTGTATTATGAGTTATGTGTTTTGGTGACTGAAGTTTGTTCGGAGTCCCGGATGAGATCACAGACATGACGAGGAGTCTCAAAATGGTCAAGAAGTAAAGATTCATATATTGGAAGGTAGTATTCGGACATCGGAATGGTTCCGAGTGATTTGGGTATTTTACCGGAGTACCGAGGGGTTACCGGAACCCCCCGGGGGTAATATTGGGCCTTAGTGGGCCTTGGTGGAGAGAGAGGAGGGCCGCAAGGGGTGCCTCCTCATGGCAGTCCGAATTGAACTAGGAGGAGGGGCGGCGCCCCCCTTTCCCTCTCCCTCTCCCTCTCCTCCCTTTTCCCTCCGGTGGAGAAAGGAAAAGGGGGGGGGGGGGCGAATCCTACTTAGACTAGGAGTCCTAGTAGGACTCCCACCCATGGCGCACCCCTCCTGGCCGCCGGCCTCCTCCTCCCCTCCTTTATATACGGGGGTAGGGGGGCACCCCAAAGAACAATCAATTGTTCTCTTAGCCGTGTGTGGTGCCTCCTCCACAGTTTACTCCTCCTATCATAGCGTCGTAGTGCTTAGGCGAAGCCCTGCGCGGATTACAACCATCACCGTCACCACGCCGTCGTGCTGATGGAACTCTCCCTCGACCCTCTGCTGGATCAAGAGTTCGAGGGACGTCATCGAGCTGAACGTGGTGCTGAACTCGGAGGTGCGTACGTTCGGTACTTGGATCGGTTGGATCATGAAGACGTTCGACTACATCAACCGCGTTAACCTAATGCTTCCGCTTTCGGTCTACAAGGGTACGTGGACACACTCTCCCCCTCACATTGCTATGCATCTCCTAGATAGATCTTGCGTGATCATAGAATTTTTTTTGAAATTGCATGCTACGTTCCCTAACAGTGGCATCCGAGCCAGGTCTATGCGTAGATGATGCACGAGTAGAACACAAAGAGTTGTGGGCGATAATAGTCGTATTGCTTACCACCAACATCTTATTTTGATTCGGCGGTATTGTTGGATGAAGCGTCCCGGACCAACATTACATGACCATGTTCATGAGACCGGTTCTACCGACATGCTTTGCACACAGGTGGCTGGCGGGTGTCTGTTTCTCCAACTTTAGTTGAATCGAATTTGACTACGGCCGGTCCTTGTTGAAGGTTAAAACAGCACACTTGACGAAAAATCATTGTGGTTTTGATGCGTAGGTAAGGATGGTTCTTGCTAGAAGCCCGTAGAAGCCATGTAAAACTTGCAACAACAAAGTAGAGAACGTCTAACTTGTTTTTCCAGGGCATGTTGTGATGTGATAAGGTCAAGACGTGATGAGATATAGATTGTTGTATGAGACGATCATGTTTTGTAAAAGTTATCGGCAACTGACAGGAGCCTTATAGTTGTCGCTTTATTGTATGAAATGTAATCGCCATGTAATTGCTTTACTTTATCACTAAGTGGTAGCGATAGTCGTAGAAGCAATAGTTGGCGAGACAACAACGATGCTACGGTAGAGATCAAGGTGTCAAGCCAGTGACGATGGAGATCATGACGGTGCTTTGGAGATGGAGATCAAAGGCACAAGATGATGATGGCCATATCATGTCACATATTTTGATTGCATGTGATGTTTATCGTTTATGCATCTTATTTTGCTTAGTACGGTGGTAGCATTATAAGATGATCCCTCACTAAATTTCAAGGTATAAGAGCATGTCTAACAGAGCCCTCAAACTGGTCAAACCCTCAAAATAACTGCCAGTTTAAGGGTTGAGCAAAAAAAGGCGCAGGTCAGCACCCTCAAATCCCTAAACCCTCAAAAAAAAAATCCAGGCCGAACCCTCAACTTCGAGTCCAACCTGCACTAGTGAGGGTTTGGGCCAATTTTCCAGGCCGAACCCTCACTCGGTCAACCACGCTGGAGGGAAATTTCCCAACTTCTCTCCCCGCCCGCGCCTTCCGCCGCCGCCGCCGTGCTCGTCCCGCCGCCCGGCCATGGAGCCCGGCCAGGCCCCGGCGACCCCTCCATCGTCCCGTGCCCGCACCCGCCCGGCCCCGCGGCGCCCGTGCCGCCAGCGCCCCGTCCCCACCCGCGCCTCGCGCCACCGCCACTCGACCGACGCCGCCATGGCGGAGATGGTGGTGGCCACCCACGTCGGGCAAAAAACGGAGGCGGGCGGGCACCCACCTCGTGCCGAGCAAGCCGCCCGTTCGCCCCACGGCGAAGCCGGCAAAACCGACGTGGAAGGCGGCGAAACCGGCGAAGCCCGGCAAGCCGGCAACCTCCACCGCGGCTGCTACCAAGCGCAAGGAGAAGCAGCTCGCAAGCCGCAAGAGGGGAGCAGAGCAAGCGGTACTGCCACCGCCACCCGCCACCGCCACCGACGTGTTCGATGAAATGTCCGCACCAACCGTGTCATATAGGGCATTGCTCAACGACGCGGAGGTGAACATCACATCTCCTCCACTTGCTTCCTTCGACTTCCATGTTGAGGAGCCGGCGGTTGAGGAGGGGGAGGCCGGTGAGGAGGAGGAGGCGGGTGAGGAGGACGAAGAAGATGAAGATGTCACCGAGATCGGAGAGGAAATGTTTGAAGCGGGAGGTGGTGATCGAAGGCCAATTTGCACGACGAACTACAAGGAGGTTGAGGACGTCCTCTTGGTCAAGGCTTGGTCACAAGTGGGCTTGGATGCGGTCACCCGCACTGATCAAACCGGGAAACGTTATTGGCAACGCATTGAGGACAAGTATTGCAAGCTGAAACCCAAGACTGCCACATTGAGAGCTCGTTCTTACCGATCGCTTCAAGGCCGGTGGGAGTTGATGAAACCCGCTTGTGCTCGTTGGAGTGCGGCTATGGATCAAGTGAGGGATCAACCCCCAAGTGGCTGTGTTGAGAGTGATTATGTGAGTACGAATATCATGCTTTATTTACTTGTTGGTTCATGCTTTATTTACTTGTTGGTTATGCTTGGTTGTGATTTTCATATGCTTCCAATGATGATATGTCTTAGGAGAAATATGCCGATGAAAGTGCAACTATCCCTAGGTTGTTTTGGTAATTCATAACAACATATAGCTCATTGAGCTAATGCTATTCCAAGACAAATATTTCAGGAAAGCTCAATGAATGGCATGGCATGGATGATGAAAGTGGATCCTCAAAATATTAAGGACAAAGGATTGGCTCAAGCTCAAAAGCTCAAGACTCTACATTTTACATTTTAGTGATCCAAGATCACATTGAGTCTATAGGAAAAGCCAATACTATCAAGGAGGGATGAGGTGTTGCTTAATGAGCCTCTTGCTTCATGTGCTTAGTGATATGCTCCAAAACCCTCAACTACTTTCTCACATCCACATATGACCTAAACCTAAAGTCAAAATCGGTCCTACCGATTCTTTCTATCCGGCGCCACCGAGTTCAAATGTCATAGCTGTTGGGTAACGTAGTAATTTCAAAATTTTCCTACGCACACGCAAGATCATGGTGATGCATAGCAACGAGAGGGGAGAGTGTTGTCTACGTACCCTCGTAGACCAAAGCGGAAGCACTCACAACGTAGAGGAAGTAGTCGTCGTTCTCCTCGCGATCCAACCGATCCCAGCGCCGTTACTCGGCGCCTCCGAGTTCTTGGCACACGTTCAGCTCGGTGGCGCTCCTCAGTTCCGATCCAGCAAAGCTCTGGGAGAGAGAGTTCCACAAGACGACGGCGTGGTGACGATCTTGATGTTCTACCGACGCAGGGCTTCGCCTAAGCACCGCTATGATATGACCGAGGTGGAATATGGTGGAGGGGGGCACCGCACACGGCTAAGGAACGATCTCAAGGATCAACTTGTGTGTTCTAGGGTGCCCCCCTGCCCCCGTATATATAGGAGCAAGGGGGAGGGCCGGCCGGCCCTAGGAGGCGCGCCAAGGGAGGGGGGAGTCCTCCTCCTAGTGGGAGTAGGACTCCCCTTTCCTAGTTCAACTAGGAAGGAGGAAGGGGGAAGGAAAGAGAGGGAGAGGGAGAGGGAAAGGGGGGCCGCCCCCCCCCCTCCTTGTCCAATTCGGACTCCCCATGGGGGCAGCGCCACCTCTGATGCGCCTCTCTCTCCCCTTTGGCCCAATAAGGCCCATTACTTCCCGGGGGTTCCGTAACCCCTCCCAACTCCGGTTTTCTCCGAAACTTCCGAACCTTTCCGTGTCCGAATATAGCCGTCAATATATCAATCTTTATGTCTCGATCATTTCGAGACTCCTCGTCATGTCCGTGATCACATCCGGGACTCGAACTCCTTGGTACATCAAAATACACAAACTCATAATATAACCGTCATCGAAACCTTAAGCGTGCGGACCCTACGGTTCGAGAATAATGTAGACATGACCGAGACACGTCTCCGGTCAATAACCAATAGTGGGACCTGGATGCCCATATTGGCTCCTACATATTCTACGAAGATCTTTATCGGTCGGAACCGCATAACAACATACGTTGTTCCCTTTGTCATCGGTATGTTACTTGCCCGAGATTCGATCGTCGGTATCCAATACCTAGTTCAATCTAGATTCTTGGCAAGTCTCTTTACTCGTTCCGTAATACATCATCTCACAGCTAACTCATTAGTTGTAATGCTTGCAAGGCTTAGTGATGTGCATTACCGAGAGGGCCCAGAGATACCTCTCCATAATCGGAGTGACAAATCCTAATCTCGAAATCGCCAACCCAACATCTGCCTTTGGAGACACTGTAGTACTCCTTTATAATCACCCGATTCGTTGTGACGTTTGGTAGTACCCAAAGTGTTCCTCTGGTAAATGGGAGTTGCATAATCTCATAGTTATAGGAACATGTATAAGTCATGGATAAAAGCAATAGCAACATACTAAACGATCGGGTGCTAAGCTAATGGAATGGGTCATGTCAATCAGATCATTCAACCAATGATGTGACCTTGTTAATCAAATGACAACTCCTTTGTCTATGGTTAGGAAACTTAACCATCTTTGATTAACAAGCTAGTCTAGTAGAGGCATACTAGTGACACTCTGTTTGTCTATGTATTCACACATGTATTATGTTTCCGGTTAATACAATTCTAGCATGAACAATAAACATTTATCATGAAATAAGGAAATAAATAATAACTTTATTATTGCCTCTAGGGCATATTTCCTTCAATAGCCACTGCCACAAACCCTAGGCAAATCGGTTTCACCGATAGGGATCTCGGTCTCACCGAGATGGGATTGTAATCTCTCTGTTTCCCTTCGTAACGTTTCGGTCTAACCGAAGTGAGCGATCGGTCCCACCGAGATTGCAATGTAAACTCTGTTTCCCTTTTCGTAACATTTCGGTCTCACCGAAGAGCGAATCGGTCCCACCGAGTTTACGACCAACTCTCTGGTTAGCTTATTACCAAAATCGGTCTCACCAAGTTTGTGTAATCGGTCTCACCGAGATTACGTTATGCCCTAACCCTAACCATATCGGTCCTACCGAGTTGCATGTCGGTCCCACCGAAAACCCTAACGGTCACTAGGTTTACTAAATCGGTCCGACCGAGTTTGTTGATTCGGTCCCACCGAGTTTGGTAAATTGTGTGTAACGGTTAGATTTTGTGTGGAGTCTATATATACCCCTCAACCTCCTCTTCATTCATGGAGAGAGCCATCAGAACAAACCTACACTTCCAACTTACTAGTTCTGAGAGAGAACCACCTACTCATGTGTTGAGGCCAAGATATTCCATTCCTACCATATGAATCTTGATCTCTAGCCTTCCCAAGTTGCTTTCCACTCAAATCTTCTTTCCACCAAATCAAAATCCTGTGAGAGAGAGTTGAGTGTTGGGGAGACTATCATTTGAAGCACAAGAGCAAGGAGTTCATCATCAACACACCATTTGTTACTTCTTGGAGAGTGGTGTCTCCTAGATTGGCTAGGTGTCACTTGGGAGCCTCCGACAAGATTGTGGAGTTGAACCAAGGAGTTTGTAAGGGCAAGGAGATCGCCTACTTCATGAAGATGGCAAGTCCGTCGTGGGCGACGGCCATGGTGGGATAGACAAGGTTGCTTCTTTGTGGACCCTTCGTGGACTCGCGCAATCGTTACCCTTCGTGGGTTGAAGTCTCCATCAATGTGGATGTACGATAGCACCACCTATCGGAACCACGACAAAAACATGCGTGTCTCCAATTGCGTTTGAATCCTCCAAACCCTTTCCTTTACATTCTTGCAAGTTGCATGCTTTAAATTGCGCTGCTCATATACTCTTTGCATGCTTGCTTGAATTGTGTGAAGATTGCTTGACTTGTGCAAAGATAGCTAAAATCTGCCAAAGTCTAAAATTGGGAAAAGTTTAAGTTTTTAATTGGTCAAGTAGTCTAATCACCCCTCTAGACATACTTCAAGGTCCTACAAGTGGTATCGAGCTTTGGTCTCCATTTGCTTTGATTTCCATAGCTTTGGTGGTCATAGCCTTGGTTTCACAACCTAGGAGAGTATGTATGGCGTCTAGCGAGGGAAATTATCACCGTAGAGGTCCTTACTTTGATGGCACTAATTTTGCTAGTTGGAAGCATAAGATGAAAATGCATATTCTCGGACATAACCCCATTGCTTGGGCTATTGTGTGTATTGGCTTGCAAGGTGAATTCTTTGATGGGAGAGAACCGAACCGTGAAGCTAGTCGGAGGAATTGAAGATGCTGCAATACAACGCTCAAGCTTGTGATATCCTCTTCAATGGCTTGTGCCTCAAGAATTCAACAAAATCAGCCGTCTTGAGAATGCAAAGGAAATTTGGGATACTTTGATTGATATGCATGAAGGTACCGACTCCGTCAAGGAATCCAAATTGGATGTGCTCCAAAGTCAGCTTTACAAGTTCAAAATGAAGGATGGTGAAGGCGTCGCTGAAGTGTACTCTAGGCTTGATCTTATCACAAATGAGATTGTCGGCTTAGGAAGTGAAGAGATGACCAACAGATTCATCATCAAGAAGATCCTAAGAGCATTGGATGGAAAATATGATACTGTGTGCACATTGATCCAAATGATGCCAAATTATAAAGATCTCAAGCCAACGGAAGTCATTGGAAGAATTGTTGCTCATGAGATGTCACTCAAGGATAAGGAGGAACTTCACAACAAGTCAAGTGGTGCTTACAAAGCCTCATGTGAAGCCCCCACATCATCAAGTGAAAAACAAACCTTCAATGAAGAATTGAGCTTAATGGTGAAGAACTTCAACAAATTCTACAAGAGTAGAAGCAAAGAAAGAAGCTCTAAGTCAAGGTCCTACATGACAAAAGATCTTCTAGTCGAGAGCGCAATTGCTACAATTGTGGGAGACCCGGACACTATTCCAATGAGTGTACATCACCCTACAAAAGAAGAGAAGATTCTCCAAAAAGAAGAAGTAGAAGAGAAGAATCACCACCAAGAGAAAGAAGGAGTAGAGATGATCGTTATGAACAAAGACCCTCATGGAGAAGCAAGGATTCGGAAAGGAAGGACAAGTCATCAAAGAGCTACACAAAACGAAGACATCAAGCTCATGTTGGTGAATGGGTATCCGGCTCCGACTCCGACAATCACTCGGAGAGAAGCTATCACTCCGACTCCGAATACACTCAAGATGAAGGTGTTGCCGGTCTAGCACTTGTGTCAACCAACTCCTACGACATATTTGATTCACCAAATGAAGAAATTGGAAGATGCTTCATGGCCAAAGGTCCTAAGGTAACACACCCCGAGTATGTTGATTTCAATAGTGATGAAGATGACTTGTTAGGTGATGATGATTTACTTGTTGACAACTCTAGTGATGAATACTATGATGAAATGTCAATTAATCATAGTAATCAAGATGAAACGAATGACAATGATAAGGAGAAGATTGAGCTTCTAACTAAAGAACTAAACACTCTTAAGTTAGCTCATGAAACTATCTTCGAAGATCATCGAGAACTTTTAAGGGCTCATGAGAAGTTACGCTTTGAAAAGCTCAATCTTGAGCAAGAGCATGAGTTCCTAAAGGCAATCAATGATGATCTCGAAGAAAAGTTCTTCTTACATTTCCAAGCGTTTACTCTTATCTACTTACATGCCTCAAGTCAAGTCTAGTAACAAGAACAAGAAAGATTCTTCCTCTAGTAGTAACAATAACAATGCTAAATCCAATATTGTTGCTTCTAGTAGTTCTCTTGATTCCACTAATGATTCTCTTAGCCAAGTTACACTTGAGCAAGAAAACAGCTTATTGAAGGGAATTATAGAGAAAGGTCTATACAAGAGCCTTGCCGGAGTAAGCAATTCGAGGAAATTGTACGCAAGCAAGGAAGGCACCGGAAGAATCAAGGTGTTGGTTTTGAACGAAAGTTCAATGCCAATGGAGTAGAGTGGGAAGAAGATCAATACCCCAAGACAAAGTTTGTTCCTCAACAAGAGAAGTATGATCCTACTTCCTTCAAGGGAACACAAGCACAAGATGATCTTCCACCACAATACCACAAGAACAAAGGCAAGGACAAGCTTCAGGAGGAGATTGATGCATTTGAAGAAGGACCTAAGGCCTTGGTCAAGTGGGTTCCCAAGACTACGTCAAGTTCTACTTCATCAAGTACAACTACAACACCAAGGATTCCCATCAAGATGATGTGGATCCCGAAGAAGAAGAACTAGAGAGTTCTTGAGGGTGACTCCGCCAACATTCTTCACGCATATCATTATGGCAAGGACAAGTGCAATCAACTTCCATATCTTGCACTAGTTCAAGGAGTCACAAACCCTCATGTTGGTAAGGCAAGGGACAAGGTAACCTAATGTTTTCACGGACATCATTTTGTGTGTGCATCACTCTATGTCTATGGATATTCTTGTTTGTTCCTTGTGGGACTAACCCATGTAGGTATTGAAAGTGCAAATCACTCCAAAGGATTGCTCCAAAAGATCTACATCAACATTGAGCATCCACATCTTCAACACCTACATGAAGTCATCATCGACAAAACCCAAGGTTAGTTCATCCCTCTAAGGGGATCTCACATCTAGGGGAGCTTAACTCTAAGAATTGAGTCAAAGCAAATCTAATGATGTGAACACATAAATGCTTTATGTAAAAGTGGTAACCCCACTTGAGCTTAAACGATGAGTATGACCTATGATCAAATGTTCTCATTTGACTCCTAAGTCAATATACTCATATATAGATGACCTAGTCATCGCCAATTGTTTGATAGATGCTAGAATTGGTTGTGCATGCTTTGTCACATATTATATTTGTCATTTTATTGTGTGAGCATGTTGGTTGCATATTTTACTCATTCAAGGACATCCACTTGTTGTTTTGATTGATTGGTTTCCTTTTCTTTGGCCAAGTGGATGGACAAGAATGCCTAAGAACCTTCTCTAGCAATATATGCTTTTTTCGTCTCAAACTCTATTCATGCTACATCACAAAATTTGATCAAGTCAGATTCGAACCACTCTATGTGAGGAGCACTCGGAGTCCCCGATTCGTCATAGACTTAAACTTCCAAAACTTCTTTGTGCTTTTCGGTCTGACCGATTCATCCATTTCAGTCATACCGAGATCACTAAGTCGATCTAGGTTTTCATCTCGGTGCAACCGATTTGAACTTTTCGGTCACACCGAGTTGCTGTAACTGTCAACAGTTATGCATCTCGGTGCCACCGAGTTGTTCCACTCGGTCACACCGACAGTGTCGGGCTATATATTCTCACGGGCAAAATTTTGGAAAACTTTCTCCAAAACCTCTCGCTCACAAGATAGCTCGCTTCTGCCTTCTAGGTCATGGATCGTCGACTTAAATGCTTGACCGCCTCGTCAGCTGGTCTCGCCGCCGTCAACGGATTTCTTCTCCGCCGTTGCCGCCATAGCGAGTTCATCGCCTAACTAGTGTATGAACTTGATCACAGTGTTATCCTCGTCTGATTCTCAGCACATTGTGTTCATTATGATTCTTGCCACGATTGAAACACCTCTATCCAGTCAAAACAATCCTTAGAATAGATGCGATTCGAAAATTTAGGGTTAGGTTTCCGCCGAAACCATCTCGGACCCACCGAGTTGAAAAACTCGGTCCCACCGATTCGGCTAACGCCATTGCACTAGTAACTCTTGGTCTGGCCGAGAATTGCTAATCGGTGTGACCAATTTTAGAACTTTGTGAAACCCTAGCAGTCTCGGTGCCACCGAGCTGTGACTCGGTCTGACCGAGTTCACTAGTTTAGGTTCCAAAACTGCTTCGGTATCACCAAGTTTGAAAATCGGTTGATCCGAAATGCTTTCTGTGGAAAACTAAAACTGAGTTTTTTGAATCATTCTTTTACAAAAATCTCTGCATTTTGTGATGTTCATCCACTCTATCTCATCTATAACTATTCACAAGGTCAGCAGTCAGTGTGTGCAGCATGTCAGACCAAAGTGACAAATGTAACAAGTCGAGGAGCAGACATGATGAGTGAGGGCACTAGTCCCTCCAAAGACTCAGATGATGGAAGCGAAGCACTCCCAAAGAATTTGCCCAAAGCTGCCACTAGGACAAGGAAGAAGAGAACCTCAGAATCTGAGGATGAGGATTATGTGGCAGTAGAGGATGAGGCCATCTCAAAGAAGAAAGTGCTCAAGAAGGAGTACAGCTCAACTGCAGCAAAGCCAGGGATGAAGATCAAAAGGCCTACAGGAAGACAACCAATGTCTAAAGCCAGAGTCTCCACTCAAGCATCTTTAGAATCCCAACCCAAAGAGCCTGCTGCAGAAGGAAAGAAAAGGAAGGAAAGGGTCAAGAAGACCATGGCTAGAGTGATTGGAAAGCCTTCCATGATGGAAGATGAAGAAGAAGAAGAAGAAGAAGAAGAGGTTGCTGCACCAGCACCCAAGGCACAAAAGCTGATGGGTGATGCTATAAAGTTTGGGGCTGCAACTTCAAAGCCCAAAGATGCACCCAAAGCTGCCTCCAAGCCCAAGAGTGCACCTAAGATGAATACCAGGAGTATACCAATTCTTTGAAAAGAACAAGGCCCCAAAGGTTCGATGTTGTCAGCCGAGGAAGATGATGAAGGACAAGTCCTAAGGAAGCTCAAACCCAAGATTCCAGACCACAATGATGCTCATCCCGTGGTGAGAACATGAAGATCGGGAGAGACTTAGGGTTGAGGCTATGGAGAGAGTCGATCCATATGCCACCGGAGAAGGACTGTCATGATTACAGGTTCCACACAAAGGAACAACAGGACTTCTATGAGACAATCTTGTTGGACAAGAAGCCCATAGTGTGTGATATGAGGTGGGTCGACTGGACCTACATACAAGAAAATGAAGAACATTATCCTGGAGTATATGACAGCTTCAGTGCGTGTGGATTTGCAGACTTTGTTTGGCAGAAGCTCACAAATTGGAACGATGAGCTCATTATGCAATTCTACTCCACATCACATTTCTATCCAGATGGCAGGATAGTTTGGATGTGTGAAGGTACGAGATACCAATCAACCATTGAGGAATGGGCAAGTCTGATCAATGCCCCAAAGGAGAGTGAAGATGACTTGGACGTTTATGCCAAGAAGAAGATGGATCATAACTCTATGTCACAGATGTACAAGGAGATCCCAGACAAAGCTCTTGAGACTTTCAAGCTTGGGTCAGTCCACTTTCTTCTGTTAGGGCTGCCAACGATCAACTGGATCCTAAGGCACACACTTTTTCCCAAATCAGGTGACCACAACATGATCAGAGGGCATGCAATTAATTTGCTACACATATTTGATGTGCCACAGAAATTCAAGGTCATGAGCCTCATGGTTGAGACTATTAAGAGGACAGCAGCAGACCAAAAGAGAAGCTGTGGATATGCCCCACAAATTCAGGAGTTGATTAACTCAAAGATGGGCACAGGAAAGTATCATTGGATAAGGAACACTTTGTTCTCTATCCTGACTTTGAGGACAATCAAGTTGTCATGAATGAGGATGAACCATCATCAGTACAAGCTCAAGAGAAGAAGGAAAAAGCAAAGAAAGAGAAGGCTGCCAAGATGCCAACACAAGAGGAGGCATCTGAGTACTTTTTGAAGAGCAAGCAGGACCATCTTAGTTACTTGATAGCATCATCACTGAGGATTGAGAAAGGGTTGGCCACCCTAACTCAAAACCAGGAGAGCCTCGGAAAGAATCATGGAACAAAAATTCTATGATCTTGATGTCAAAGTAATCGAGATTCATCGGGTTAATGGTGCAGCTATAGGATGACATGTCGGAGAGGAAGGGCAGGACAACCATCGATGCATTTGCCAGAGTGCCTCGAGCTCAGAGATCAGCTGCAGAGCCAAGAATGCCACCAGAGTCACTTCATCTGCTCCAGCCTACAGCTCCAAATAAGAACCAGCTCCAAAGACTAACTCCTTCAGCTCCCTCCACATCGACTGAAGTCTTCGTCCAAGGAGCCATCTCTACGCCACCAACTGAAGACCAAGCCTGAGAGATGATATAGTACTATGCATTTTCTAGGAACTTTTTGGTAACTTGTTGCCAAAGGGGGAGAAAAATGTATAGATCATAGGCTTCGAGAGAGAGTTTGCTTTTGTTTTCTCTTATCTTCTTGGTTGAACTTTGTTTGCTTTTGATTGCTTGAGATACTATGCTATTATCTGTGAGACATTGATGATCATGTGTTTGATCATAAGCTACACTCATGCTTGTTAGATGATATTATCTTACTTATCCTTATATGATCATTCACTTTGCTTGGTGATGAGTGCATGTATTCAATCTTTATTATTTTGAGCGCTCCACCAAGATGTATGTGACATGGAAGAGTAACCCATGAGCCTAATTCCTTGTGCATTTGCAGTCCAAAGCAAATCTTAAAATATGCACAAATTTAGGGGGAGCTCTTGCTTATCACATACTTCTCAAAGCGACGATGTTTTTCAATCTTATTATCATTTGTCGAAGCTTTGATCTATATGTTGTCATCAATTACCAAAAAGGGGTAGAATGAAAGTGCAACTATCCCTAGGTGGTTTTGGTAATTCATAACAACATATAGCTCATTGAGCTAATGCTATTCCAAGACAAATATTTCAGGAAAGCTCAATGAATGGCATGGCATGGATGATGAAAGTGGATCCCTCAAAATATTAAGGACAAAGGATTGGGTCAAGCTCAAAAGCTCAAGAATCTACATTTTACATTTTAGTGATCCAAGATCACATTGAGTCTATAGGAAAAGCCAATACTATCAAGGAGGGATGAGGTGTTGCTTAATGAGCCTCTTGCTTCATGTGCTTAGTGATATGCTCCAAAACCCTCAACTACTTTCTCACATCCACATGTGACCTAAACCTAAAGTAAAAATCGGTCCTACCGATTATTTCTATCCGGCGCCACCGAGTTCAAATGTCATAGCCACTGCCACAAACCCTAGGCAAATCGGTTTCACCGATAGGGATCTCGGTCTCACCGAGATGGGATTGTAATATCTCTGTTTCCCTTCGTAACGTTTCGGTCTAACCGAAGTGAGCGATCGGTCCCACCGAGATTGCAGTGTAAACCCTCTGTTTCCCTTTTGTAACATTTCGGTCTCACCGAAAGAGCGAATCGGTCCCACCGAAGCCACTCCGCCAACTCTCTCGTTAGCTTATTACCAAAATCGGTCTCACCGAGTTTGTGTAATCGGTCTCACCGAGATTACGTTATGCCCTAACCCTAACCATATCGGTCCTACCGAGTTGCATGTCAATCCCACCGAAAAACCCTAACGGTCACTAGGTTTACTAAATCGGTCCGACCGAGTTTGTTGATTCGGTCCCACCGAGTTTGGTAAATTGTGTGTAACGGTTACATTTTTTTGTGGAGGCTATATATACCCCTCCACCTCCTCTTCATTCGTGGAGAGAGCCATCTGAACAAACCTACACTTCCAACTTACTAGTTCTGAGAGAGAACCACCTACTCATGTGTTGAGGCCAATATATTCCATTCCTACCATATGAATCTTGATCTCTAGCCTTCCCCAAGTTGCTTTCCACTCAAATCTTCTTTCCACCAAATCAAAATCCTGTGAGAGAGAGTTGAGTGTTGGGGAGACTATCATTTGAAGCACAAGAGCAAGGAGTTCATCATCAACACACCATTTGTTACTTCTTGGAGAGTGGTGTCTCCTAGATTGGCTAGGTGTCACTTGGGAGCCTCCCACAAGATTGTGGAGTTGAACCAAGGAGTTTGTAAGGGCAAGGAGATCGCCTACTTCGTGAAGATCTACCGCTAGTGAGGCAAGTCCTTCGTGGGCGGCGGTCATGGTGGGATAGACAAGGTTGCTTCTTCGTGGACCCTTCGTGGACTCGCGCAACTGCTACCCTTAAATGGGTTGAAGTCTCCATCAACGTGGATGTACGATAGCACCACCTATCGGAACCACGACAAAAACATCTGTGTCTCCAATTGTGTTTGAATCCTCCAAACCCTTCCCTTTACATTCTTGCAAGTTGCATGCTTTAAATTGTGCTGCTCATATACTCTTTGCATGCTTGCTTGAATTGTGTGAAGATTGCTTGACTTGTGCAAAGATAGCTAAAATCTGCCAAAGTCTAAAATTGGGAAAAGGTTAAGTTTTAATTGGTCAAGTAGTCTAATCATCCCCTCTAGACATACTTCAAGGTCCTACAAGTGGTATCGAGCTTTGTTCTCCATTTGCTTTGATTACCATAGCTTTTGGTGGTCATAGCCTTGGTTTCACAACCTAGGAGAGTATGGCGTCTAGCGAGGGAAATTATCACCGTAGAGGTCCTTACTTTGATGGCACTAATTTTGCTAGTTGGAAGCATAAGATGAAAATGCATATTCTCGGACATAACCCCGCCGTTTGGGCTATTGTGTGTATTGGCTTGCAAGGTGAATTCTTTGATGGGAGAGAACCGAACCATGAAGCTAGTGGAGGAATTGAAGATGCTGCAATACAACGCTCAAGCTTGTGATATCCTCTTCAATGGCTTGTGCCCCGAAGAATTCAACAAAATCAGCCGTCTTGAGAATGCAAAGGAAATTTGGGATACTTTGATTGATATGCATGAAGTTTTGAGGGTTTGAAGGCCGGGGCGCAGATCAGTGTCCTCAAACCAACCCTCAAAACAGAATATTCTATTTTGAAGGTTGGTTTGAGGCACTAATCTGCGCCAGGAATTTTCGGCCTTCAAAACGACATTTTCTCAGCCCTCAAACTGATTTTGAAGGTTGAGTTTTTGAGGGCTCTGTTAGACATGCTCTAAGTGTTGTCCCTGAGTATGCACTGTTGCTACAGTTCGTCGTGCCGAGACACCACGTGATGATCGGGTGTGATAAGCTCTATGTTCACATACAACGGGAGAAAGCCAGTTTTGCACCTGCAGAATACTCTGGTTAAACTTGATGAGCCTAGGATATGCAGATATGGCCTCAAAACACTAAGACCGAAAGGTCGAATGTGAATCATATAGTAGATATGATCAACATAGAGATGTTCACCATTGAAAATTGAAAGCACAAGTGCTCCGTGAGTGATTTTGGTAATTAATGTCAACATATCTCTGGTTGGACTAATACTTCTATCTAGTATATTTCAGATGAGTTCAACAGTGGAGTGTTGTGGACAAGAGGATGTGGAACCCCTTCAAGATGCTAAGGACAGAAGATTGGCAAAAGCTCAAAAGCTCAAGACTCTACATTTTCATTCTAGTGATCCAAGATCACATTGAGTCCATAGGAAAACCCAATACTATTTAAAGGGGATGAGGTGTTGCCTAATGGCTTGCTTGCTCGAAGTGCTTAGTGATATGCTCCAAAGCCCTCAACCACTTTCTGATTTCCACATATGTCCTAAACCAAAAGTCAAACTCGGCCCCACCGATTTGATCTATCCGGCGCCACCGACATAGCCACTGCCAGAAACCCTAATTAGTTCGGTCTCGCCGAGATGGGCTTGCAAACTCTCTGTTACCTGTTGCAATTATTTTGGTCCCATCGAGATAAGCAATCGGTCCCATCGAGTTTGCCTGACCAACTCTCTGTTTAGCTTATTACCAAAAGAGGTCCCACCGAGTTTGTGTAACCGGTCAAACCGAGTTGAGGTTTTACCCTAACCCTAGCACATCGGTCCCACCGAGTTGATCATATCAGTCCCACCGAAAAGCCTAACTTTCACATTTTGGACTGAATCGGTAAGACCGAGTTTGGTAAATTGTGTGTAACGGTTAGATTTTGCGTGGAGGCTATATATACCCCTCCACCCACTCTTCATTCGTGGATAGAGCCATCAGAACGTGCCTACACTTCCAGCATACATTTTCTGAGAGAGAACCACCTACTCATGTGTTGAGACCAAGATATTCCAATCCAACCACAAGAATCTTGATCTCTAGCCTTCCCCAAGTTGCTTTCCACTCAAATCATCTTTCCACAAAATCCAAATCCATGAGAGAGAGTTGAGTGTTGGGGAGACTATCATTTGAAGCACAAGAGCAAGGAGTTCATCATCACCACACCATCTATTACCTTTTGGAGAGTGGTCTCTCCTAGATTGGTTAGGTGTCACTTGGGAGCCTCCGTCAAGATTGTGGAGTTGAACCAAGGAGTTTGTAAGGGCAAGGAGATCGCCTACTTCGTGAAGATCTACCCGAGTGAGGCAAGTCCTTCATGGGCGATGTCCATGGTGGGATAGAAAAGGTTGCTTCTTTGTGGACCCTTCATGGGTGGAGCCCTCCGTGGACTCGCGCAACCGTTACCCTTTGTGGGTTGAAGTCTCCATCAACGTGGATGTACGATAGCACCACCTATCGGAACCACGGAATAAAATTTCGTGTCTCCAATTGCGTTTGCATACTCCAATCCCATCCCTTTACATTCTTGCAACTTGCATGCTTTACTTTCCGCTGCTCATATACTCATGCCATGCTTGCTTGAAATGTATTGTGAATGTTTAAACTTGTGCTAAAACTCCACCTTAACTTGAAGAAATTAAAAACTGCTACTTTTCTTTGTTGAGGGTCTAATCACCCTCCTCTAGACACCTCTTCTCGATCCTTTCAATTGGTATCAGAGCATTGGTCTCCATTGCTTTGATTTAATCACCATTGGAGGAAGATGGATGAGTCTAGGTTGGGGAGTCTTAGACATAGAGTGCCTATACTTGATGGAGAGTTCTTTCATGAGTGGAAAATTGAGATGCTTGGGATTTTCAATGAATATCATTTGAACAAGTACATTACTAGCCCTTGTGCACCTCATGTTGATCCTTTTCATCCTACCCTAGATGAGTCTATTGACAAGATCCGCAACCTTAGAACTGTTAATCTTATCACTAGAGGTTTGCCTAGAAACTTGAGTGGTTGCTTTCCTACTCTTGATTGTGCCTACACTATATGGAGATTTCTTGAGGAACGATTTCCAAACTATTCCTTGCAAAACTTAGATGAAATTCTTCATAATTCTATTGCCTTGAGTAAGATGAATTCCAATGATCCTAAGTTTGGTGATTGTCTATTTGAGCTTACTAACCTCACACGTGCCAAAGGAGATGTTGGAATCATTAGCAATATCATCTCCGAAGCCATTAGAATTCATAAAGATGAATATTGTGATGATAATTTATCTAATGAATCACTCTCTCTAGGAATTGATCAATCACAAGACGATGTTGAACATGGATACTATGATGAGGATGATGATAGTGACTTTGATCTCGATGGTTCTATGAGACACTTTGGGCTTATGGCTAATCTTCGTGGCTACATGGCTGGAGGAAAGGAATGGGTACTTGATAGTGGATGTACCGATCACATGACCGGAGATAAGGATATGTTTCGTGAGCTTGCTGAAAACGACGGCCCTCGAAAGTATGTCACTTTTGGTGATAACTCAAAGGGTAAGGTGGTTGGCCTTGGTAAGGTGTCCATCTCGCATGATAGCTCCATACAAAATGTTATGCTCGTTGAATCTCTTGGCTGTAATCTACTTTCCGTATCTAGACTTGCTGATTTTGGCTTCAATGTCCTATTCACTGAAGTAGATTGCCAAGTGTTTCGTAGAGATAACCATGATATGGTCTTTACCGGTATACGTAGAGGTGATCTTTACATTGTTGATTTCACTAAAAAGGCTCAACCTAGAACTTGCTTCATTGCTAAATCTTCTAAAGGTTGGTTGTGGCATAGAAGGTTAGGCCATGTGGGCATGCGAAATCTTGATAAGCTAATTAAAGGTGATCATATCCTTGGAGTAAAAGATGTTATTTTTGACAAGGATAGATTGTGCAGTGCTTGTCAAGCAGGAAAACAAGTTGGAGGAAGTCACCCCGTGAAGAACATCATGACCACGAGAAGACCGCTCGAGCTACTTCATATGGATCTCTTTGGTCCCAATGCCTACAAAAGTCTCGGTGGAAACTCATTTGGTCTAGTCATAGTTGATGATTTTTCATGATTTACGTGGGTGTTCTTTCTTGATGATAAATCGCAAGTCCAAAATATCTTCAAGGACTTCGCTAGGAAGGCTCAAAATCAATTTTAAGTGAAGATCAAGAAGGTTCGTAGCGACAACGGAACGGTGTTCAAGAACGCAAATGTGGATACCTTTCTTGGCGAAGAAGGGATTTCACACGAGTTCTCGGCTACGCACACACCTCAACAAAATGGAGTTGTTGAGAGGAAGAAACGGACTCTTATTGAGATGGCGAGAATGATGCTTGATGAGTACAAGACGCCAAAACACTTCTGGGCGGAAGCGGTTGAGACAGCTTGTCATGCAACAAGTCACTTGTATCTTCACAAGCTACTCGGCAAGACGGCATACGAGCTTCTCACCAGTAACAAACCCCAAGTTGGATACTTTCGAGTATTCAGCTCAAAGTGCTATATTCTTGATAAACATCGTTGTTCTAAATTTTCTCCTAAATCTCATGAGGGTTTCCTACTTGGTTATGGCTCAAACTCTCACACTTACCGTGTCTACAACAATTTCAGCCGAAAGGCTGAAGAGACGGTAGATGTGAAGTTTGATGAATCTAACGGCTCGCAGGTAGAGCAATCACTGGTGCACGTCGGTCCTAAACAAACGGTTTAAAACCCCTTTCCGCGACGGCAATTGGAACCGTCGCCAAGTGATTGTGGGCGATAGGGGGGTCCTTCCCACACGACCCAGAAACCGTCGGAGATAGGGCCCCTATAGTACTTCTCGTTTTTGCTCGCATTGCCATCACAGTCGGTACTCTGTGGTGCTATGTTTACGATGCGCGGCCCATCACAAACGATTCACTATTATAGAACGTGTATGATGCGCGGCCCATCACAAACGGTTCACCGTTAAGAAGATTAGCTAATCGTCGTACGAGTGTCGGACAGGATTACAAAACGTCGGACTGTCGTACACGACAACTATCACACACGCTATTCTATGGTGCAACGTTTACGATGCATACTTCATCAAAAACAGTTCATGGTTGTGAATCGTGTATGGTAAGGCAACTAACACAAACGTTTAGTTTGCCCGCAACGTTTGTGATATTGTCTGACATCACACACGCTTTGCAAACGGCAACTGTGTGCATGCTTGCACATGTTTTCGCTCTGTGAACCATCTCAGATTATGGTGCATATCACAAATGTTTGTGTTTTACCAACCGTGTGTGCCGTAACAACCTGGAGAGCGTAATTTCACCGTAATTTAATTGCTGCTTTTCCAAATTGTACCGGATTTGGATTTGAATTTGAATGTATGCTACAGCTTTATTCATATCCATCATGTTCAAACAACCAATGCATTATTCGATTCATAGGTACATATGTTCAATAATTACATAAGAACCAAATAAAGAATGATGAACCACAGTTGTATACTTGTACTATTAAAGACGGTAAAGAAAGAGGCGAAATATATTCTGGTTGCTGAACAAGGTGAAGCGGAATGCCCATATTGTGCCCTCCTCCATGCAGAAGGCACACACGACTCTAGTCCAACTCCTTGTGATTGCCGATCGCCCATCCTTCACGATCTTCATGATAACATCTAGATAATCATCGTGTTCTGGTAGAAATACTTTAACCTTTGCATGCCCATCAATCATGTAGTTTGAGAGGTAATCTTGAGTAAACTGCTTTGGCAACCACTGCAAAGGAATAAGATTTCAGACATTGTCATCTAACACAACTCATTATGGGAAGTAAAAAGAAGGCTGCAGAGTTCTTACTTACCATCGCTAGTCACTGTTGTCTTGGATAAAGTGTAAACAAATAGTTTAATTGCCATCTTTGGACCCATTTTACTAACAATCTTTATCAGCTTCCTCACTTGATGTTGGTTCATCAATATCTCATTGCCCCATACGCAAAAAGGGTCGAAACGCGGATGTTTACCAATGACATATGTACCTAAAAGCACCAAGTTAATATTAGAAGCTAAACAGCAATGACACAATGATGTAATACAACACTCTTTTATAATATGTCTATATACATCCGTATGTGGTAGTCCATTTGAAATCTCTAATAAGACAAATATTTAGGGACGGAGGGAGTATCTTATAACATCCAATATACTCACATATTAGATGAATTAACATCTTATATTATGGGCCGGAAGGAGTTTAGTTCGTTCTTAAAAATTATCTGTTGCTGTATCCACGGGTTACGCTTAGTTTGAGTTAGTTCGGGCTCAAATAGCCCTAAAGTATATCTAAACATGAGGGCTAGTTTGAGCTAGTTGCATCTATAACCCACCCAAAAAACTAGTATCCAACCCAAGAGGTGCTAATTGGAGCTAGTTCTCCTAGTGCATTTATTGTCAATCTAACCCTGCCATCCAAACAACTATTTGGATGGAGTTAGTTCAGGGTTAGGAATGAGCTAGAAACTAACTCTAACATCTAGCTAAGTTGAGTATCCAAACAGGGCTGTGTTATTGCTGTTGTTGCTGCTGCTCTTCTACATATATCTAGACATCATTAGAACATTAATGTAACACTCTTCCTTGTTGCTATGTAGCCTAGGATTGGATATTTTGACATTAAGTACAGTGCATGTTGCTATGTAGCGTCAGATGTATTACATATGGCCCTAGTTAACCTGAGGAAAAATGGGTTGCAGATATATTCAGTTAAAACTCCGATTCACCGATTAGTCCCTTATCAGCCGCCTGCCTATATGGTACCAGCTATGGATATCCTGAACACTGAGCAGATATAAGCCATGGGATGAAACTAACCAAGATGGAAAACATCAGTCGTTCCCAAAATTGTCCTGTGTAGGTACATCAAGAAGCATGTTAAGCACAACAGGCTAAACATCAAGCAAAATTGCACATGATGCATAAAATAATCTCCAAAAGATAGCTTCAGTGCAGGTTTAAGCACGCTTAGTAAAGCAAAACAAGTGGAAAGATGTGCTAACTGCAACAGGCCTAACATTTAACAACAAGCAAACATGGTCATTCAAACTGGTATTGTGCCGGTCTAAGTACACTGGTTATGGTTAAATAAAAATGGAAAGGCGTGTTAACTACAAGATGCAGCAACCAAATGTAGTCATTCATAGTGGTATTGTTGAAACCGGTACTGATGAAATTGAACTGCACAGTTCATACTTGCACATATAGAACATCACGTTGTGAATAACTGGAAGAAACAAGGCATACTACGAACAGCCAAAGATAGCATTTGAAACTGGACATATGCTAACTACAAACAACTGAACAATAAAAAAACTTTAAAAGAGGCATATGCTAGCTATAATAGGCTTAACAGCAAGCAAATATATGCATTCCTATCGGTATGTTTAAAACTGGATTGATGAAATGTACTGCACAGTAAATAATTGCACATATAGATCATCACATTGTGGACAACTGAAATAAACAAATCATGGGTTTCCTCACTTGTCACAGATGGGCTCGTTCCCGTGGGAAGAGCATGGACCCTGGATGCGCTCCATGTTGTCGCAGATGGGCTCATTCCCCTTGGAAGAGCACGGCTGTAGGGTGCCCTCCCTGATGTCACAGACGGGCGCTTTCCCCTTGGAAGAGAAGATGGGCTCTTTCCCTTTGGAAGAGCCGGAGAGGGTGCCCTCCTCGTGGTCGCCATAGATGAGGTCTGACTTGGAAGCTGTGGATCCCAAGCCAGCGTTGCAGAACGTGTCCTTCATAAATGACAAAAGGGGATCGATGGCGATGTAGAATGGCAAATTGTTGACAGCGAGCCAGAGGAGATCAGCGGCGGGGCCATGGATGAGATCGACAGCGGTTGAACCCGAGGGGTTGGGGGTGGGCCACTTAACTGCGTGACACAGCCCGCCTCTCGTCATTGCCGATGACCTCGATGTCGTAGCCGGCGGATGAGACATGCCCGCATACTCTAGCCCGCTGCTTGAGTGCCTTCTGCCAGTAATGGTCGTCAGCTTCCTCGGCGACGTCGGGCGAAGAGACCGATATACACCTCTTTTGGGCCAGTCGCTCCTCGAGCTCCACGGGAAGCGTAGCCGGGCTTAGGCTGCGACGCTCTGGAGTGGGGGATGGGGATGCGGATGGGGATCGGTGGGAAAGGGGGCGTTTGGCAGGTGTCATCTAAGAAACTCAAGGCGGCCTGGGTATGGAGATCGGTGGGTAAGCTGCATGGGCAAACCGGCAGATGTTGACAATGGAGGCCTTGCGGCGGCGGCAGCGGCGGCGGCGGGGACTTTGCTAGGGTTTCGAGCGAGGGAGGGGGTGTGTGTGTGTGTGTGTGTGCGTCTTGCCGAGGAGGTTTTGTGTGTGTGTGTGTGTGTGTGTGTGTGTGTGGAGGGGGGCGCGGGGTGTTTGAGGAAATGACACAGGTACTGAAAATTTTACTATGCGGGAGTCAAACGCGGGAGTGAAATGCCGGGCTATTGAAAATTTTGATGATAGTGCATCGCACACGGTCCGGAGATAACAACTGTGTGTTATGAAAAAGAAAAACCCTCGAGGCGGGCAGATATTTTCGATGCAGGCGGGATTGGGAACAAGAAACATCGCACACGATCCGGAGATAACAACCGTGTGTTATGAAATAGAAAAAATCTCGAAGTGGGCAGATATTTTTGAGAGAGGGAGCCTCATGGAGCCCAATGTACTGTGCGGATGTGTGCGTGACAAGTGCACCGGCGTGGCACACAGTTAGTTTGAGCAAACCGTGTCTGTTGCGTCATCCAACTTTTCTAATGTTCATAAATTTGGTGAAAAATGACGCGGGATAGGGTCAGAACACGAACTCACTTGCATGTGGACCAAATTTATGTATCAAAAGGGTGGTTTGATTTTCAAATACCAAATGCAACTTCGATGTGGCACCTCTCTCACAAAGCGCATGGTATTGCTTGATCCCACCCTCTCGTGTCGGCATGAAGGGAATACTAAGCTATGAATGCATGCCCCCTCCCCCTCAACTGAGGTTCACCTAGCAAAGTGAGAAGTAGCTAGCAGCCCCCTCCTCCCTCGTGTCGGCGCGAAGGGAATCCTAAGCTATATATGAATGCATGCCACCTCCCCCTCAACCGAGGTTCACCTAGCAAAGTGCGAAGTAGCTAGCAGCCCCCCTCCTCCCTCGTGTCAGCACGAAGGGAATCCTAAGCTATATATGAATGCATGCCCCCAACCGAGGTTCACCGTAGCGAAGTGCAAAGTAGCTAGCAACCCCCCTCCCTCGTGTCGGCACGAAGGGAATCCTAAGCTATGAATGCATGCCCCCCAACTGAGGTTCACCTAGCAAAGTGTGAAGTAGAGCTAGCAGACCCCCTCCCTCGTGTTGGCACGAAGGGATTCCTAAGCTATGAATGCATGCCCCCAAACCGAGGTTCACCTAGCAAGCAAAGTGCGAAGTAGCTAGCACCCCTCCCTCGTGTCACACGAAGGGAATGCTAGATAAACTATGAATGCTTGCCCTCCCCCCCCCCCAACCGAGGTTCACCCTAGCAAAGTGTGAAGTAGCTAGCAGCCACCCCTCCCTCGTGTCGGCACGAAGGGAATCCTAAGCTATGAATGCACATGCCCCCCCCCCCAACCGAGGTTCACCTAGCAAAGTGCGAAGTAGCTAGAAGCCCCCCACCCCCTCGTGTCGCCATGAAGGGAATCCTAATTAAGCTATGAATGCATGCCCCCCCAACCTAGGTTCACCTAGCAAAGTGCGATGTAGCAACCCCCGCCCCACACACACACACTTTCAATCGGCAGGATAGAGAGGCATATATCTCACCAAGATGGATTGTAAAACGGACCAAGAATAATCCACCTTGGTCGTACAACCTCTCTCTTGTTGTTGGTCAAAGTGATGTCCGTCCATGCGACCCCGGAGATGGGCTACCTCGCCAATAATCACGCAAGTAGCTAGTCCCCGAAGACAACCACTGTATGCGTGTGGCCCAAACATATGTATGGAGAGGTGTGTTTTTGAGTAACAATGAACAACTTTGATGTGGCACCGTGATTTCGAACTAGAAATCCCCACACTGAGTGAGGGTTAGGTTGACGATGCATATGTATGTTACACCACACTTCAAGCCAACGATGGGGATTCATATATGCATGCATGCGTGCATAGTATATGCGCTCAAACTTAATTAGGTCTGAATCTCACCATGACCTATACTACAATAACACTAACCAAATGAAGAATCTGCCATGGTAACCTATATTGTTGTTGGTCAAGATGATCATGGATGTCCACGCGGGCCCACAAATATATAGGCTTGTCGCCGATAACCACGCGAGGGAGTATATCGTTCGAAGGCAACCACTACATGCATATGTATGGAGGTGATGCGTGCATGCATGTTTGCATACACAACATTGATCTGGCTCGTGTGTCAAAAATCATACACTAGCTCCCCACACATAGCAAGATCGGTTCATGATGTGGTGTCGTTGTACTAGCCACTTCGACTCGATGGGAGGGATTCATGCATACACATGCATATGTGTGTGCTCAAAGTGTATCATGCATGTCAGCCCAGAGCAAAAATAATAATCCCCTCCTAAGTCAAATTAACCTCTCTTGTTGTCGCAAAAGAAGTGATGGACCAAGCGGGCCCACAGATGGAAAGCATCGATATCGCTAATAAACGCTTAAGTGGGTGCGAGAGGACAACCACCACCGCTTTGCATGTGGGGCAAACATATATATATGTTGAATACCCAAAATGCACAACTTTGATGTGCCACATGCCTCAAAAACCGTAAACCATGCACCCACAGAGAGCGAGGTTCATATCAAGCGTACTACATATGATGGTCCCCTTCCCCACTCTTCACCGCATACTATATGATCCTGTCGTAATATATGTACAACCCAAAAGAATCCTCATCGATGGTGAAATTAATTAACCTCTCTCGAGGTAGGTCAAAGTGATGCATGCATGCATGCATCGACGATGGCCTCGTGGGCCCACAGATGGAAGCGTCACACGTGAGTGTCCTAGCTAGGATATATATGCATGTGGCCCAAAAAGGTGTTGTGTGATGTTTGAATAACCAATTTCACAATTTTGATGTGGCACGTGCCTCGGTAACCAAAAATTCCCCACACCGAGTGAGGTGTGCTTGTTCACGGACGCATACGTATAGTATATATGCTAGTCCCCTCCCACCTCTTAGACGCGTACTATATACCACCATAACACAAACAAAAAAGATTATACCTTGCTGGTCAAATTAACCTCACTGCCGGCTGTTCGTCAAAGTGATGGACGACGACCTTGCGGGCCCACAGAAAGTGTCACACGCAAGTATCGAGTGTCATGTAGGACAACCATTTACTGCATGTGGCCAAAACATTTATGTATGAAAGGGTTGTGTAATGTTTTAAATAACGATTTCACAACTCTGATGTGGCACCAGCCAGCCTAACAAAACGGCCAACCCACACGGTGGCTCACAACTCGTAGTGTGCTGTGAGCCACCCGCCACCCCCATACGCACACACCCACACACACACCGCAAATCCACCGCAACTACGATGCATGTTAAATTAATTATCCCGCGGTAAACATACATGTTACCAAAGGAGGGACGTTTTAATTTCAAAAAATTCACAGATATCATTAAGACGTTTTAGTACATTGATTGACTTTCTATGGGTATAATGTGCAAAAATCCAATTTGAGCTACATGCACACGTGACAGTGCACCTAAATGGATTGCAAAAATACATGTGTCTCACTGGGTGCATGTTAATCCCCGAACAAATTTCAAACATTGAGAATCTTGATTTTTAAATTCTAGTATATCCAAAACTTATTTGAAGTTCATGAAACTTATCGTGTTGTCATATGGACACCAATACAAAGTGGCATTGTACTTTTTTTGTCAAATTTGAGACCAATTTTGATGTAATCTTTATCTAATTACAGAAGGGAGATTATTAATAATTGGGAACCAATATCCCAAACGTATTATTTATTCGAACCGTGAGCGTTAGACCAACAATGGATACGTGTCATGCTTTGGTTAAGCAATAAAGCGGCAGCATTAATCATCCAAATAGAAAAACAATAAACATGCCGCCACGTGACCCGTGTGGCGTGCGAGCAGGCGTGAGTTGACGGGACGCATGCGAGCAGTCCGCCTTGTGCAGTGCACGGGAGGCGTGCGTGCAGGTGTGTGAATTGACGGAGTCGTTCTCGCTGCGCAGTGTCAACGGGAGGCGTGTGAGTAGCTGTGTGAAAGTTTGGTAGGCATGCCAGCAGTCCAGTGCGCAGGATCACCGGGAGGCGAGCCATCGGTTTGACTGCCGCCCGCCTCTCTCCCACAACTCCCACTACTCCATATTAATGGCGCGCCCGAGCGGCCGCACCCCCATCCTCGCTATGCACACACAATCCTCTCTCTCGGCTTGCAACCTCGATGCCACTCTCAGTCCTCAAAGCCGTCAGTGTATGAGGATGCCGCCCAAGCGCCCATCGGAGGGAGTGGTGACGGCGGGGCTGCTAAAGCACCGGAGCACAGCGTGGAGATGGAGAAAGAGGTTGCCGTCACTGTCGGCGAGTTATCGCTGCACCCTGATGTCGTCGACGGCGTCGAGCTTCCATAGCCGGAGGCGGAGTTCCACACCGACTCCGACGACCACTCCGGTGACGACTCCAACGACCACTTCAGCGATGACTCTGACAACGACGGACAGCTGGTTAGTCATCTATACCCATTTATGTGTCAAATAGATCATAGGGTTTCTCTGGTTACTCCTGCCTCCCCCTTTTTGGAATAGAAATCATGTGGTTATGTTCTCCCAATCCATGAAATCTGAGTAAGTTTCGTTAGATCCGTGTAGTGTATTGATTGTTTGAATGGTACAGGTGATAAGTGATTAGTTGTTTCATCTGTGCAAATGATTTCTGCTAGTAATCCGACTAGGGTTAGTGTTCGTGCTAATAATTCCTATCCAGGACTTGAAAATTGATTTTGAATGACCTCCATATGTTTCTGCCATTATTTTCTTCAAGATTGGTCTGTACATAGACGACTGTGCTTAAAAATCGAACCATAATCTCTGAATATGTATAAATAAATAGCCATAAATTCCTAATCCTACTTCACGGCATGTAATCAGTGATTTGATGCCAAATTTGTTTTACTATATGTATAGGTGTTTTCTGACGATGTGGACAACGAGGATGAAGATGCCTAGAGGAGGTACAAGAGGCGAATCCTGAGGGAGCTTTATGCGGGAATGCATAACAGGCGTATTAGGACCTGGAACGATCGCTATGGATGCCCATTTTGCAACCACAAGATTCATGATGCATATCTAAGTGTTCTTGCGCATGCAAGAGGACGGGTTGTTGGCTCCTTCAAGCAGAAGTATTCTCGCAGGGTGGCGCCCGCCAGACGCCGAAAGTACCGGAGAAGCTTCAGGATCGTGCCGGCCGCATGTGAGATGAGATGTGGGATGGATCGAACTATGTACGCTTCAGTATACTTAATGACGGTTGAACTATGTACTTATGGTTGAACTATGCTTATGTACGCGTATGCTTATTATCTATGTCTGAGTATGTTAAATATTTCACCAAATTTTGGTATAAATTACAACGGGGGACCAGTAAACTAGGACGGAGGTAGTACATCACTCACACACGGTTCCCAAAATTGGAACCTTGTGCAATGACTATCATTTTGCTGCGTCAATCACACACGGTTCGCTCTAGCAAACCGTCATTTCTAAAATTCTTTGTGGGACAGAAAACCCTCACCACCCAATTCAAAAAGAAAAAGAAAAACCTCACCATCCCCACGTCACAAAAACCCTCATCCCGCCCGCCACCCACCTCGGCCCCTCCGGTACGTTCCCCATTCACACCTGCACAAGCTCCTCCGCGTCTATGCCATGGCACCGCCTATCGCGGCGGTAAACACTTAGCTCGACGCCTGCCGCCGCCGCTAGGCTGTCGGCAAAGCCCATCGTATTTCGCTACTTCCGCTTGCCGCCGCCTATCACATCGACTTTCTCGACGCTGCTCGCGGTCGACCCAGCTTCGCTCGGTTGGGGAATCTGCCGTACTGAGGGTTCTTTCTCATGGACGACAAGGTAACTAATTTAACGAGATATTATCTCACCTCTTATCCTAGTTCATCTGCCTCCTTTAATCACCCGGCGGAAATCGCCGTGAATTCATTTTTATTCGAGCTGATTTGAGGGTTTTCTTTCATTCATAGAATGTATAGTGCGCCGATACATCAGGACTTGGCGACCGCCGCCAGAGATTCCATCTCATCGTACCAGATAACTTGAGGACGCCACATGTATGTTCTCACCCTAAATCGGTTGGCATGGCCTAGTTTCCTGAACATATTCTAAATATTGCTACATTTGGATAAAAGGTGCCACATGCACCATATACGTCAAAGGGGATTTTTTCCCCTTTTCCTTCTATATTAGGCAAATTAATGATATATTGTTCTTTCGATTACTCTCATATTTCCATGACATCATGTTTACCCTATCTGTTTAATTATAGACTTTTGTCCTTCGATTTCAACTGTTGTACAGTTCTTTCAATTTGGGCCCATATTTGCATGTTACCATATTTTCTTTAACAACCCTACCATTTTCTACAAGACATCCCTCGCTATGCAATAGATTATGTAGTGCACAATTTTTCCCTTTATATACATCAAGGCTCCACGAATGTCATACTGCGCACAGACCATGGATTTACAATCGTTGCTACTGTAAGACTTGATGAACGTGGTGACTCCTATTTTGGCACTGGCTTTTGGAATGAAATTGCAAAGTTTTATGTACCTAAGTCGGCACTAAAATTGCAATCGCACATAGAAGGGCCTGTTCATGAGATATATGCTAACTTCCTCGACAAAATCATCCATCCAGACTTTGTTCAAGTAAGTTTTCTTTTCAACTATCTGCATATGTTGACTTACCCAAAGAATGTCAAATGAATTGTGTAGTATTTAAGCAACCAATTGTTATTCCCTTATCTTACTATATTCCTACCTAATAACTTCTAGTTACCAATACACTTTTCTATTGCCCTGTTTTAACTAAATTCCCTGTACTCCCATTTCTATCAGAAAGCGCCACTGACAAGGAGACTCTGGAGGTGGAGAATGGGGCTGCCAACAAGCGGAGGCGGGGTGAGCTAGAACCGCAAGCGACTCTAGCAGGCCTAGACTTAATCAGCAGCCTCCCTGATGATATGTTGAGAGTCAAAATCTCTCTCCTCCCAATCAAATATGGGGCAGGGACAACCCTCCTTTCTCGGCGGTGGCGCCCCCTATGGAACTCCAGCCCTCTCGACCTCATCGACACCCACGAGCTCTGATATGGTTATCGCAAAAGCTTGGATGCGTTCTCCAAGATCCTCGGCAGTCACCTTGGCCCAACCAAAGGCCTTAGAATGGGCAAGTTCTGTTCCAACGGCAAGGACCAAGCCAAGCTTGACGATTGGTTCCGATTCTTCCCCCTAGATCAGCTCAAGGAGCTCACTTTTGATGATGGGCATATGCGGTCACTGCCAACGTCCGCACTCCGCTCGCGCCCACGCTGCGCGTCGCCAAGTTTAGGAACTGCCATTTCCCGTCCCTTAATGACGTGCCCGCTCTTATTCTACCACGACTGAAGCACCTCGAGCTCGTCGCCATCTGCCTCTCAAAGGGTGACATGGAGCGCCTGCTCCGTGGCTATACTGCACTCGAGTACCTTCGTCTTCAGACGATCAATGGGTTGAGTACCTTCCACATCACCTCCATAACTCTCTGGACTATTTATGTGTGTTGCTGGTGCGGCAGGAAGACATCACAAAAGGTGGACCACGGTATGGTCATCCAGGACACACCTGCACTTGAGAGATTACTTGTAGTTGATCAAGAAGGTCCAACAAGAATCAATGTCATTCCTGCACTAAAATTGACAGTGGTTGGCTACTCGTCTGATGATACGTCTCCAATGTATCTATAATTTTTTATTGCTCCATGCTATATTATCTACTGTTTTGGACATTATTGGGCTTTATTATTCACTTTTATATTATTTTTGGGACTAACCTATTAACCGGAGGCCCAGCCTGTAATTGTTGTTTTTGCCTATTTCAGAGTTTCGCAGAAAAGGAATATCAAACGGAGTCCAAACATAATGAAACCTTCGGGAACGTGATTTTTAGGAAGAATATGATCCAGGAGACTTGGACCCTACGTCAAGAAACAAAAGAGGAGGCCACGAGGTAGGGGGCGCGCCTACCCCCCAGGGCGCACCCTCCACCCTCGTGGGCCCCCTGTTGCTCCACCGATGTACTCCTTCCTCCTATATATACCTACGTACCCCAAACGATCAGATATGGAGCCAAAAACCTAATTCCACTGCCGCCATCGTCTGTACCCTCGAGATCCCATCTTGGGGCCTGTTCCGGAGCTCCGCCGGAGGGGGCATCCATCACGGAGGGCTTCTACATCATCACCATAGCCTCTTCGATGAAGTGTCAGTAGCTTACCTCAGACCTTCGGGTCCATAGTTAGTAGCTAGATGGCTTCTTCTCTCTTTTTGAATCTCAATACAATGTTCTCCCCCTCTCTCGTGGAGATCTATTCGATGTAATCTTGTTTTGCGGTGTGTTTGTTGAGACCGATGAATTGTGGGTTTATGATCAAGTTTATCTATGAACAATATTTGAATCTTCTGAATTCTTTTACGTATGATTGGTTATCTTTGCAAGTCTCTTTGAATTATCAGTTTGGTTTGGCCTACTAGATTGATCTTTCTTGCAATGGGAGAAGTGCTTAGCTTTGGGTTCAATCTTGCGCTGTCCTTTCCCGATGTGATGAGGGGCAGCAAGGCACGTATTGTATTGTTGCCATCAAGGATAACAAGATGGGGTTTTTATCATATTGCATGAATTTATCCCTCTACATCATGTCATCCTGCTTAAGGCGTTACTCTGTTTTCATGAACTTAATATTCTAGATGCATGCTGGATAGCGGTCGATGAGTGGAGTAATAGTAGTAGATGCAAAAGTGAGTCGGTCTACTTGTCTCGGACGTGATGCCTATATACATGATCATACCTAGATATTCTCATAACTATGCTCAATTTTGTCATTTGCTCAAAAGTAATTCGTTCACCCACCGTAAAATACTTATGCTCTCGAGAGAAGCCACTAGTGAAACCTATGTCCCCGGGGTCTATCTTCATCATATTAATCTTCCAACACTTATTTATTTCCTTTGCTTTTTTACTTTGCTTTTATTTTACTTTACATCTTTATCATAAAAATACCAAAAATATTATCCTATCATATCTATCAAATCTCACTCTCGTAAGTGACTGTGAAGGGATTGACAACCCCTTATCACGTTGGTTGCGAGGATTTATTTGTTTTGTGTAGGTGCGAGGGACTCGCACGTAGCCTCCTACTGGATTGATACCTTGGTTCTCAAAAACTGAGGGAGATACTTCCGCTGCTTTGCTGCATCACCCTTTCCTCTTCAAGGGAAAACCAACGCAGTGCTCAAGAGGTAGCAAGAAGGATTTCGGCCATTTGCCGGAGGTCTATGCAAAAGTCAACATACCAAGTACCCATCACAAACCCTTATCTCCCGCATTACATTATTTGCCATTTGCCTCTCGTTTTCCTTTTCCCCAGTTCACCCTTGCCATTTTTATTCGCCCTCCCTTTTCCGTTTGCCTTTTTTTCGCTTGCTTTTTGTTTGCTCGTGTGTCGGATTGCTTGTTTGTCACGATGGCTCAAGATAACACCAAATTATGTGACTTTACCAATACCAACAATAGTGATTTCCTTAGCACTCCGATTGCTCCTCTTACCAATACTGAATCTTGTGAAATCAATGCTGCTTTGTTGAATCTTTTCATGAAAGATCAATTCGCCTGCCTTCCTAGTGAAGATGCCGCTACTCATCTAAATTGCTTCGTTGATTTATGTGATATGCAAAACAAGAAAGATGTTGACAATGATATTGTTAAATTGAAGCTATTTCTTTTTTCGCTTAGAGATCATGCTAAAGCTTGGTTTTCATCTTTGCCTAAAAATAGTATTGATTCTTGGAACAAGTGCAAAGATGCTTTTATCTCGAAGTATTTTCCTCCCGCTAAGATCATCTCTCTTAGAAACGATGTTATGAATTTTAAGCAACTTGATCATGAACATGTTGCACAAGCTTGGGAGAGGATGAAATTAATGATACATAATTGCCCTACTCATGGTTTGAATTTATGGATGATTATACAAATTTTTTATGCCGGATTGAATTTTGCTTCTAGAAATCTTTTAGATTCGGCCGCGGGAGGCACTTTTATGGAAATTACTTTAGGGGAAGCTACTAAACTCCTAGACAATATTATGGTTAATTATTCTCAATGGCACACTGAAAGATCTACTAATAAAAAAGTGCATGCGATAGAAGAAATTAATGTTTTGAGTGTAAAGATGGATGAACTTATGAAATTATTTGCTACTAAGAGTGTTTCTTCTGATCCTAATGATATGCCTTTGTCTACTTTGATTGAGAATAATAGTGAATCTATGGATGTGAATTTTTTTGGTAGGAATAATTTTGGTAACAACGCGTATAGAGGAAACTTTAATCCTAGGCCTTATGCTAGTAATTCCTCTAATAATTATGGTAATTCCTATAATAACTCTTATGGAAATTTTAATAATATGCCCTCTGAATTTGAGACTAGTGTTAAAGAGTTTATGAATTCACAAAAGAATTTCAATACTTTGCTTGAAGAGAAATTGCTTAAAGTTGATGAATTGGCTAGGAACGTTGATAGAATTTCTCTTGATGTTGATTCTTTAAAGAGTAGATATATTCCTCCTAAGCATGATATCAATGAGTCTCTCAAAGCCATGAGAATTTCGTTCCATTGATGAATGCAAAGAAAGAACCGCTAGGATGCGTGCTAAGAAAGATTGCTTTATGAAAGCGTGTTCTTCAAATTTCTATGAAAATAAAGATGAAGATCTAAAAGTTATTGATGTGTCCCCTATTAAATATTTGTTTTGCAATATGAATCTTGATAATGATGGGACTGAATGTGATCCACCTTTACCTAGAAGGTGCTCCAAAAATTCGGAGTTTTTAGATCTTGATGCTAAAATTGATAAAAGTGGGATTGGAGAAATCAAAACCCTAGATGCTAATAAACCCACTATTTTGGATTTCAAGGAATTTAATTATGATAATTGCTCTTTGATAGATTGTATTTCCTTGTTGCAATCCGTGCTAAGTTCTCCTCATGCTTATAGTCAAAATAAAGTGTTTACTAAACATATCGTTGATGCCTTGGTGCAATCTTATGAAGAAAAGCTTGAGTTGGAAGTTTCTATCCCTAGAAAACTTTATGCTGAGTGGGAACCAACTATTAAAATTAAGATTAAAAATCATGAGTTCTATGCTTTATGTGATTTGGGTGCTAGTGTTTCCACTATTCCCAAAACTTTGTGCGATTTGCTAGATTTCCGTGATTTTGATGATTGCTCTTTAAACTTGCACCTTGCGGATTCCACTATTAAGAAACCTATGGGAAGAATTAATGATGTTCTTATTGTTGCAAATAAGAACTATGTACCCGTAGATTTTATCGTTCTTGATATAGATTGCAATCCTTCATGTCCTATTATTCTTGGTAGACCTTTCCTTAGAACGATTGGTGCAACTATTGGTATGAAGGAAGGGAATATTAGATTCCAATTCCCATTAAAGAGAGGCATGGAACACTTCCCTAGGAAGAAAATAAAATTACCATATGAATCTATCATGAGAGCCACTTATGGATTGCCTAGCAAAGATGGCAATACCTAGATCTATCCTTGCTTTTATGCCTAGCTAGGGGCGTTAAACGATAGCGCTTGTTGGGAGGCAACCCAATTTTATTTTTAGTTTTTTGCTTTTTGATTCTGTTTAGGAATAAATATTTGTTCTAGCCTCTGGTTAGATGTGTTTTTATGTTTTAATTAGTGTTTGTGCCAAGTCAAACCTATAGGATCTTCTTGGATGATAGTTATTTGATCTTGCTGTAATTTCCAGAAACTTTCTGTTCACGAAAATAATTGTTAAAAATCACCAGAACCTTATAAAATAGTGATTCCAATTGCTTCGGATCAATAAACAAATTGTCTAGGTCTTCCTATTTTGCCTGATTTTTTGGAGTTCCAGAAGTTTGCGTTAGTTACAGATTACTACAGACTGTTCTGTTTTTGACAGATTCTGTTTTTCGTGTGTTGTTTGCTTATTTTGATGAATCTATGGCTAGTAAAATAGTTTATAAACCATAGAGAAGTTAGAATAAAGTAGGTTTAACACCAATATAAATAAAGAATGAGTTCATTACAGTACCTTGAAGTGGTCTTTTGTTTTCTTTCGCTAACGGAGCTCACGAGATTTTCTGTTGAGTTTTGTGTTGTGAAGTTTTCAAGTTTTGGGTTAAAAAGAATTGATGGATTATGGAACAAGGGGTGCCAAGAGCCTAAGCTTGGGGATGCCCATGGCACCCCTAAGATAATCTAAGGACACCATAAAGCCAAAGCTTGGGGATGCCCCGGAAGGCATCCCCTCTATCGTCTACTTCCATCGGTAACTTTACTTGGAGCTATATTTTTATTCACCACATGATATGTGTTTTGCTTGGAGCGTCTTGTATGATATGAGTCTTTGCTTTTTAGTTTACCACAATCATCCTTGCTGTACACACCTTTTGAGAGAGCCATACATGATTTGGAATTTGTTAGAATACTCTATGTGCTTCGCTTATATCTTTTGAGTTATATAGTTTTGGTCTAGTACTTCACTTATATCTTTTAGAGCACGGTGGTGGATTTGTTTTATAGAAACTATTGATCTCTCATGCTTCACTTAGATTATTTTGAGAGTCTTAAATAGCATGGTAATTTTCTTAAATAATCCTAATATGCTTGGTATTCAAGATTTGTAAAAACTTTCTTATGAGTGTGTTCAAAGCTAAGAAAAGTTTGATGCTTGATAATTGTTTTGAGATATAAAGATGGTGATATTAGAGTCATGCTAGTTGAGTAGTTGTGAATTTTTAGAAATACTTGTGTTAAAGTTTGTGATTCCTGTAGCATGCACGTATGGTGAACCGTTATGTGATGAAGTCGGAGCATGATTTATTTATTGATTGTCTTCCTTATGAGTGGCGGTCGGGGACGGCGATGGTCTTTTCCTACCAATCTATCCCCCTAGGAGCATGCGCGCGTAATACTTTGCTTTGATAACTTGTAGATTTTTACAATAAATATATGAGTTCTTTATGACTAATGTTGAGTCCATGGATTATACGCACTTTCTTCCTTCCACCATTGCTAGCCTCTCTAATACCGCGCACTTTTCGTCGGTATCATACACCCACCATAAACCTTCCTCAAAACAGCCACCATACTTACCTATCATGGCATTTCCAAAGCCATTCCGAGATATATTGCCATGCAACTTTACACCGTTTCGTTTATTATGACACGCTCCATCATTGTCATATTGCTTTGCATGATCATGTAGTTGACATCGTATTTGTGGCAAAGCCACCGTTCATAATTCTTTCATACATGTCACTCTTGATTCATTGCATATCCCGGTACATCGTCGGAGGCATTCATATAGAGTCATATTTTTTTCTAAGTATCGAGTTGTAATTGTTGAGTTGTAAGAAAATAAAAGTGTGATGATCTTCATTTTTAGAGCATTGTCCCAAGTGAGGTAAGGATGATGGAGACTATGATTCCCCCACAAGTCGGGATGAGACTCCGGACTAAAAAAAGAGTCCATAAAAAAAGAGAAAAGGCCCAAATAAAAAAATGAGAGAAAAAGAGAGAAGGGACAATGTTACTATCCTTTTACCACACTTGTGCTTCAAAGTAGCACCATGATCTTCATGATAGAGAGTCTCTCATTTTGTCACTTTCATATACTAGTGGGAATTTTTCATTATAGAACTTGGCTTGTATATTCCAATGACGGGCTTCCTCAAAATGCCCTAGGTCTTCGTGAGCAAGCGAGTTGGATGCACACCCACTTAGTTTCTTTTGTTGATCTTTCATATACTTATAGCTCTAGTGCATCCGTTGCATGGCAATCCCTACTCATTCACATTGATATCTATTGATGGGCATCTCCATAGCCCGTTGATACGCCTAGTTGACGTGAGACTATCTTCTCCCTTTTTTGTCTTCTCCACAACCACCATTCTATTCCACATATAGTGCTATGTCCATGGCTCACGCTCATGTATTGCGTGAAGATTGAAAAAGTTTGAGAACGTCAAAAGTATGAAAGAATTGCTTGGCTTGTCATCGGGGTTGTGCATGATTTAAATACTTTGTGTGGTGAAGATAGAGCATAGCCAGACTATATGATTTTGTAGGGATAACTTTCTTTGGCCATGTTATTTTGAGAAGACATAATTGCTTTGTTAGTATGCTTGAAGTATTATTATTTTTTATGTCAATATTAAACTTTTGTCTTGAATCTTTTGGATCTGAATATTCATACCACAATTAAGAAGAATTACATTGAAATTATGCCAAGTAGCACTCCGCATCAAAAATTCTGTTTTTGTCATTTACCTACTCGAGGACGAGCATGAATTAAGCTTGGGGATGCCTGATACGTCTCCAACGTATCTATAATTTTTGATTGCTCCATGCTATATTATCTACTGTTTTGGACATTAATGGGCTTTATTATTCACTTTTATATTATTTTTGGGACTAACCTATTAACCGGAGGCCTAGCCAGAATTGCTGTTTTTTGCCTATTTCAGAGTTTCGCAGAAAAGGAATATCAAACGAAGTCCAAAGCAGGAACGAAACCTTCGGGAGCGTAATTTTTAGGAAGAATATGATCCAAGAGACTTGGACCCTACGTCAAGAAACAAAAGAGGAGGCCACGAGGTAGAGGCGCGCCTGCCCCAGGCGCACCCTCCACCCTCGTGGGGCCCTGTTGCTCCACCGACGTACTCCTTCCTCCTATATATACCTCATTACCCCAAACGATCGAATCTGAGCCAAAACCTAATTCCACTGCCGCAACCTTCTATACCCACGAGATCCCATCTTGGGGACTGTTCCGGAGCTCCGCCGGAGGGGGCATCCATCACGGAGGGCTTCTACATCATCACCATAGCCTCTCCGATGAAGTGTGAGTAGTTTACCTCAGACCTTTGGGTCCATAGTTAGTAGCTAGATGGCTTCTTCTCTTTTTTGGATCTCAATACAACGTTCTCCCCTCTGTCGTGCAGATCTATTCGATGTAATATTCTTTTTGCGGTGTGTTTGTTGAGACCGATGAATTGTGGGTTTATGATCAAGTTTATCTATGAACAATATTTGAATCTTCTGAATTCTTTTATGTATGATTGGTTATGTTTGCAAGTCTCTTTGAATTATCAGTTTGGTTTGGCCTACTAGATTGATCTTTCTTGTAATGGGAGAAGTGCTTAGCTTTAGGTTCAATCTTGCGGTGTCCTTTCCCAGTGACAGTAGGGGCAGCATGGCACGTATTGTATTGTTGCCATCGAGGATAACAAGATGGGGGTTTTATCATATTGCATGAATTTATCCCTCTACATCATGTCATCTTGCTTAAGGCGTTACTCTGTTTTCATGAACTTAATACTCTAGATGCATGCTTTGGATAGCGGTCGATGAGTGGAGTAATTGTAGTAGATGCAGCAGAGTCGGTCTACTTGTCTCGGACGTGATGCCTATATACATGATCATACCTAGATATTCTCATAACTATGCTCAATTCGTCCAATTGCTCAACAAAGAATTGCTCACCCACCGTAAAATACTTATGCTCTCGAGAGAAGCCACTAGTGAAACCTATGGCCCCCGGGTCTATCTTCATCATATTAATCTTCCAACACTTAGTTATTTCCTTTACTTTTTTACTTTGCTTTTATTTTACTTTGCATCTTTATCATAAAAATACCAAAAATATTATCCTATCATATCTATCAGATCTCACTCTCGTAAGTGGCCGTGAAGGGATTGACAACCCCTTGTCGAGTTGGTTGTGAGGATTTATTTGTTTTGTGTAGGTGCGAGGGACTCGTGCGTAGCCTCCTACTGATTGATACCTTGGTTCTCAAAAACTGAGGGAAATACTTACACTACTTTGCTGCATCACCCTTTCCTCTTCAAGGGAAAACCAACGCAGTGCTCAAGAGGTAGCATCTGACAAATACTCCAAACTTGTTATTGGATCCACACCCGTTCAGGTACAACAGCCGCCTTCTACCTCTCCTTCTACAAATTAACATTATTTCTAATTTTGAAGATGTTTGTTCGTCTGTCATTTAGAAAATGATTCCGACAAGCTTGATCCCGAAACTGCGCATAGCGAAGGTCTTGGCACTTGAATCTATCGGGGCCGACCTGGAGCAAGTTGTCAGTTTCCTGAGATGCTTTCCGTGCCTGGAGAAGCTATATATCGAGGTGATGTTCCTTTCCTGTTAAATGTTAACCATAAGGGAGTTCAATTTGTGACACCATTTTCCAAGTTTACAATGACAATGTACTACGATTTCTGAAGGTTCTTTTGGAGGATTTCAGTACATACATGCCCCCCCCCCATATTGGTTGGTTGATCCATATGGTTACATTCAATAAGCATTTCTCCTTTGGATTCATTTGTACTAGTTTTCTTAGGGAACTTTTCATCCACTCCAACCTCTTGTGAAGAAGGCTACATTTTTCTAGAATGTAATCAAATGCCCATGTTGATCATGTCAGATCGAAGATGGCATGTTAGTGCATTTTACAAATCCTGCAAACCAAATAGTAGGCCTGTAGTAATGTTCGAAACTGCATGTAGGCACTAACACGTTTTCTTCTTTTGCAGATAAGATTAGGCCCAGTGGTGGATAATGTGATACAATATAACAATCACGTCGAATGCCTAGATCTGCATCTCCCAGAAATTACTTTGAACTCCTACCGAGGGACCTTACCGGAGATTATATTCGCCAGGTTCTTTGTTCTTAGAGCAAGGGTGCTGAAGGAAATGAGGTTTGCCCTACATTTATTTCGCAAAAATGAATGGTTTGTTGATCAGTGCCGGTGCCTGCGGCAGAATGGAGTAGGCTCCAAAAATGCTGAAATTCATTTTGGAACTTCAAATGACAGAGTAATCGGAAGTCATCGGGTCAACCCCATACATGACTTCTGAGTGGCTGACCCCTTTGCAAAAATTGTGAGGTTCTGAAGCCAGACTTAGAAGCGGTGATATTAGTTTGAACCTCTCTGATATCCATGTTCAGCGCATCAGCGCGAGCGTTTGTAGATGATGAGCTGAATTTCATTTCTAATATCAGTTTGAACCTTGTAATCTTCGAATTTGAGTCATATAACTCTGGAATTTGAACCTTGTAACATTTCGAGCTTTTGTGGTACAATTGTTGAAATGGCATCGTATGAGACTCGTATATTGCTAGCACTATTTTGACCTTAATATGCAATGGTCTTAGATTTTATTAACCATTCTCAAATCAGTTTACCTTGTCGATCTCACAAAGACACGATCTGTATAGCTAACTTCGATCATTGCGATCTTTGACAATATTGCACACAGTTGGTTTCTTCCACCGTGTGCAATGTAAAGCAGAATTAATTATCGCACTCGAGTGTCCATCATCACCCTTCTATGTAACTTTGACCTCATCACCCAAGGGTAAACTTATGACCGAAGTCATTCCACACACTTCATTTTTACAAAGCTTTTTGCCAATAGATGCCCATGATTTGTCCCTCTTTTAGCCGACGCGTGGCCAAACTAGCCAGGCAGGAAGCTTGCGCGGCGGTAGCGCGAGAACAGGCTCTTCGATCCCACGCCTAGGGTGCGGTGTTGTCAAGTGTGCACTGGATTCTGGAATCCTCCGCTATGAACGCCGTGACAAGACGTGACGATTACAGGCTGGCCGGCCCCCATTTATTACAACCGCCATTTAACCTACCCTTGTGTCTCTTCAACCTTTCGATCGCACCCCACCATTGCAAGAAGCACACCCACCACAAGAAATTCTTAGAGGGTATCCTGCGCGGCTCCAATGGCGCTCCTAGCGGGCTGCCGACGATGAGCAGCAGTTCACCATGCGTGCCGTGGTGGACACCTACAGAAGGTTCATGGACCTCTCGGTGGTGTACACCAACGACCCGGTCTGGGCGGAGCACTCCATCCACATCATGGAGTTGTTGCTTGCCGAGGAGAAGTACAAGGTGGTCGGGTTCGACCTCGAGTATACCTGCGCTCGTGTCGGGTCTCATCCCAAGGTCGTCGTCGCCCAGATGTTCGTGTGCCACCACGTCCTTGTCTACCACTATTTCCTGGCCACAAGGCCTTGCGAGCGTTTCGCCAGGTTTGTCAACAACCCCCACTACATGTTCTCTACGGTGGACATCACCAACGATGTAAAGGCGCTTGAGAATTCTGGCATCGCCTGCCAGAATCTTGTCGACATCCAGGGCCAATACAAGATCAGGGGTCGCAAGGAGCATGAGAAGGACTCACTGGTTCACCTCGCCGAGGCCATCATTGACCCCTACTACAGAGACATGAAGGATTCGTGCAACAAGGACAAGCGTGGCTGGCACTCGGCCTGGATGGAGAAACTCGACAAAGCTCACGCCGTGTATGCGACCAAGGAGGCGTACACGAGCTACGACATGTACAGGCGGATCGTTGACATGAGGAAGTCCCTCCTTCCCCAAAACAGCCAGGTATCTAGCCGGAAGCAAAGCAATGGCAAGCGTCGTCACAACAATAAGTAGATGATTAGATCCTCGTTTCTCCTACTTTAGTATGCATGTAATTGCTTTCTTTGGTGTGTGGAAATGTTATGTGTGTAGTCACTTGTGTAATTGTATGCTTAATTTGGTTATGCAATGGCGTCTTTTTAAGTATATATGTTGATGTTGTAGACAGAGCGTAGATGTTGTGCGGACAAACAAAATCACATCACACACGGACTAAACAATGGAACCCGTCGGTGATGTTTTCATCAATCACTCACAATTGTATACCAGCAATTGTTTGCTCACAACACACACGGCTTGTTATCAATAATAAATACGTGTTGTTATCGGTCTTCGCTTTACGTCTCGGATTCTGGACATGTTTGCCTCGTATCACACACATCTTGTTCATTTGAACCGTTTCTGTTCTCATGTCTCAATGCAAACAGTTCATCCGAGTGAACCGCATGCCGTATATCGCACACACCTTTGATCTGGCTGACCGTTTCTTTTGTGTTGCCTAATCACAAACAGTTCATCCGAGTGAATCGTATGCTGTCTATCGCACACGCCTCCATCTGGCTGCCCGTTTATTTTGTTCCTCCTCATCGCAAACAGTTCAATGAACTGAACCGTATGCCCTTCATCACACACGCAACTAAAACCTGAACCGTGTTTGATGCATCCTTCATCGCAAACGTTTTACAAATTTCTGACGGTTTTCATACAGCACCGTTTGCGATTATAGCATCGCACACAGTTTCTCGAAGGGTCTCCAATCGTAGTGTCGCGTTAGCAGCATCCTGCAGTAGTGAATTGCCAATTGATGTAGGAGACAAAGACCCTTCGGAAGCAATCCAAGACTTGTCTATTGGAAAGATTAAGTCCAACGGAGGTAAAGGAGAGTACCTCGTCCATCCAAGTGGAAGCTTCTACCTCACGACAAGGTGAACCAAGAATTGACATGGAAGCATCCACAAGTGGGACACGTCAAGATGAACAAAACGAGGAAGTACACCAAGATGAACCTCATCAACCTCCCTCTCCACCACGACAAGAGAACGACAACGCTAGCAATGAAGAAGGCCAAGAGGAAGGACAAGATGATGAAGAAGATGTTCCACCCCGGCCCAAGCAAAAGCTCTCACGAGTTCGAGCAAGAGTCTCAAGAGACCATCTCGTCGAACAAATCTTCAATGATATCCAAACCGGGAGAATCACTCGCTCTAAAACTCGTTTAGCTAATTTTTGTGAACATTATTCATTCATCTCTAGCATTGAACCTATGAAGGTTGAAGAAGCATTGGAAGATCCGGATTGGTTAAATGCTATGCATGAAGAGCTACATAACTTTGAGAGAAACCAAGTGTGGACAGAGAAGCCTGACAACAACCACAACATCATCGGTACCAAATGGGTGTTTCGCAACAAGAAAGACGAAGATGGACAAGTCGTTCACAATAAAGCACGTCTCGTCGCCCAAGGCTACACTCAAGTCGAAGGTATGGACTATGGTGAGACATACGCTCCCGCTGCTAGACTTGAGTCCATCCGCATCTTACCAAATGGACATTAAAAGTGCTATTAAGATTGCTCATAATCCCGTGCAACATTCTCGAACTAAGCATATTGAAGTTCGTCATCATTTCATTCGAGATCATGTTGCTAGAGGGGACATTGATCTTAAGCATGTTCGTACCAATAAGCAATTGGCGGATATATTCACCAAACCGCTTGATGAGAAAGTATTTTGCCGTCTTAGAGGTGAATTGAACATCATTGATGCTTCAAACTTGGAGTAGGAACTCCATTTGGATACATGCAAGGCATGAGCCTTTGACTAATCCTTGATATTTCTCTTATGATGATGATCATATGTCTTGGATATATTTGTACCCTTGCATGCTATCTAACCCTTGTAGGTAATTGGATGAATCAAATCTATGAGATCGCAAATCACTCACATCTTAAGCAATCTCTACATCACCAAGTCTCTACAATATGGTGGTTGAAGTCAAGGAAGCATGAAACCTTTCAACATATCCTTTGACAATTTCTATATATCAAATTTCATTTTATATCAAATTTCATGATTGTCATTTTGGATACACAAGTGCTCTTCCTTGCAAGACTAATCCATGTAGGTAGATGAACTCAAACTACAAGTGGTGCTCCCAACCATTGATGAGCTACATCAACCTTGAACATTCCACACAAGTTCAACTACATGATCAAGTTCAACACCACCATCCGAGGTATGTTATTCCATCTTAGAGAAGCTTTACCCCCAAGTCATGGGTCAAAGCATCTCAACAAGATGCGAATACATCAAAATGCTTGAACAAAAAATGGTAACCCCATTTTGAGATTAAACGATGAGTATGTCCTACGATCAAGTGTTCTCACTTGACTCCTCAGTTAATATACTCTAACATAGGTGACTTTGTCGCCGACCAATTCTAGATGAAGTTCTCTAGTGTTTCTCTATGTTCTTGCATTTGTCTCTTGCATACTTGTTTCCCTTCTTTTATCAAAAAAAAACTTCATCCAGATTTCTTTTCTTTATTCTGCATTCCCTGCATCCAATTCATTGCAAATCTTTCAGTTAATTCCTTGCAAATCTTTGTGAGATCCAATTTTCCTAGTGAGCTGAGGTGACATATGCTCTCTCTGTGTTGAACTCGGACACACCGGATTGCCTCTTTTGGTCAAACCGAACATTCGGTGCCACCGAAGAAAACAACTTGGTGTAACCGATTTCAATGCTGAGAAGACAATTTGTCATTTGCATCCTGCATAATTGTTCCAGCTCCACTCAATGATTCTTGTCCTCTACCTGCATCACATTCTATATGTTGCTTTGCTTTGTGACTCAAGGACCAAACCTATTTTGACTCACACTCCAGAAGATCCATTCTTGGAAATTGATGTCAAAGGGGGAGAGAGAGAGATCACATCAAAGCTTAATCACTTCAAAGGGGAAGAGTGCTTAAACACATCAAAGAGACCCCAGATGCTTGGTATTCAAGAGGAGAGAAGTCACATGTCTCTAAGAGGGGAAAGACATGTTAGTTTATGTTATGTTTTTTGTGCTCTGATTTGTTTTGCTCTGATTTGCTTTTCCCTATTTTCTCCCATTATCCAAATATAAGATTTAGGGGGAGAAAGACTTCTAAGGAAAGGAAATATTTGAATTCATTGCATATCTTTTACCTTTGGGGACATGTCTATATCCAATAGGAGTACCTAGTACTCACTCTTTACATGTTATCTCAATCTTGGTACTCTTGTGGTTTGCAGTTATTCAGTTATTGCTCTGTCTAGTAGATGTATCTGTGTTATCTAACCTTGTTTACTTAGGTTCATCTCTTCCAAAGCTAGCTCAATACCACAAGGTAAGTATATGCATCACATTCATGTGCATGATGATCTCTTGCTGATGTACATATTGTTTGCAAGAAGGACTCATGAACATGAAGGTACACTTCCTATATTCACATCATTTGCTCTGATGCATATAGCCAAGATACATGTAACTCATTGCTTGCTCTGTCATGCTTATAAATTCACATGCTCTTATATTCTATGTTTACATGATTGCATACATGTAGGGGGAGCCTATACATGTTACATGTTCTTCCAAAGCTTCACTTGCTATTCTTTATATCTTTATCTAAAGCTTTGATGTATGTTCTCATCAATTACCAAAAAGGGGGAGATTGAAAGCACAAGTGCTCCCTGGGTGATTGTCGGTGTCAAAACCGGCGGATCTCGGGTAGGGGGTCCCGATCTGTTCGTCAAGGCTGATGGTAACAGGAAGCAAGGGACACAGATGTTTACCCAGGTTCGGGCCCTCTTGATGGAGGTAAAACCCTACTTCCTGCTTGATTAATATTGATGATATGGGTAGTACAAGAGTAGATCTACCACGAGATCGTAGAGGCTAAACCCGAAGAGCTAGCCTATGATGGTATGATTGTGATTATGATCGGCCTTCTAAGGACCAACCTCTCCGGTTTATATAGACACCGGAGAGGGCTAGGGTTTACATGGAGTCGGTTACAAGGAAGGAAATATAATATCCGGATCGCCAAGCTTGCCTTCTCGCCAAGGAAAGTCCCATCCGGACCACGGGCGAAGTCTTGAGTCTTGTATCTTCACGCTTCAATAGTCCGGATGTTGTACACGATCGCTGTCCGGATACCCCTAATCCAGACTCCTCAAGAGCCCATGAACCAGGCTTCAATGACGATGAGTCCGACGCAGCCTTGTCTTCGCATTGCAGGGCGGGTTCCTCCTCCGAATACTCCAAGGTAATTATCAAACACTCAAACCGTGTCTGGATCCACAAGATGATCTTCGCATGCCACCGTAGAGAGAATGATGTTTCACAAATGCAATCTGCTGACAACTTTTTAGGCAACGCGACGTGTCACTACGGTCAGGTCATTATTCGAACCGTCTTTCCACAACCAGCCACAGCGCATATTGCGAGGCAGTTTCCTTGACACGTCTTGTCAAAGCAGAGATCGTGCCCCCTCATTACGGGATTCTCATCAATACGGGTACGGGTAATCCCACCACATCATTAATCGTGGCGCTTGGGAAGCAAGCGATTCCCAACGGGCAAGTGGGGAGGCGCACCGCTTTCATCGCCTCTATAAAGGGATAAGATTTCCCCATTTTTACCCACGCCTTCTTCCTCCTTTTGCCCAATCTTGCCCCCTCGAGCTCCAGCGCCCAAGCCCAAGTCTTCTCCGCACAGCTAGACATGTCCGGAGCAGGAGGCAAGTGGGTGGCTTCCACCATCGAGGAGAAGCACATCACAAATCTTCGGGCAGCCGGATACTTGGCCGCAGACATAGCGCACCGGCTACCGGACGCTGGGCAGGTCATTCCGACCACGGGACCCCACGAGAGAGTCGTGTTCGTCGCCCACTTCATCCGTGGACTGGGGTTTCCACTTCACCCCTTCTTCCGCGGGCTCATGTTCTACTACGGGCTAGATTTCCATGATCTAGCCCCGAATTTCATCCTCAACATCTCGGTGTTCATCGTTGTATGCGAGGCCTTCCTCCGCATCCGGCCTCACTTCGGCCTGTGGCTACAAATCTTCTGCGTGAAGCAGAAGATCGTACGCGGCCAGCAAGCGGAATGCGGAGGGGGCATGGTGGGCAAGATGCCTAATGTCACCTGGCCGGATGGCTCCTTTGCGGAGACCGTAAAAGGGTGGCAATCGGGGTGGTTCTACATCACCGAGCCGCGCGGCGCCAACTGGGCGGCGGCCCCCGAGTTTAGGTCCGGAGCCCACATGCGGCTCACCTCCTGGGAAAGGAAGGGCCTGACTTGGGGCGAACCTACAGAGCTGACCAGACTCCAAACCTGCATCAAGAGCATGAAGGACAAGAACATCAAGCTCGTCAACGTGATCCAGGTCATGCTCGTTCACGGATCCTGCCGTGCCAAAGGCGGGCATTCAATCTCTGGGAGTTCGTCGGCCGAACACCAGACGCTCCAGAGGCTCTATGGCATGAAGCACAAAGACGCGTGGAAGGAGCTGTTTAAGGCCTCCGAAGTGCCTCCTCCCACATCCGAGGACTACGGGCTTCACGCCGCGTGGGCTCCTAGTCAAGTGAGTTCTCAGACTGTCACCGGACCCAGTTTTTCCCAATATATTCACGGGAGTCCCTTAAGTAATCATGCATATTTGCTTCAGGACTATGTGGAGACAGCGGAGCAGGTCTCATCGTCCGGCTCCATTGTCGGAAGGCCGGCGGATGCTCTCGGACGGAGATGCTAGTCCGGCACCATACAAGGTGCCGGAGAAGAAGGCCGAGAAGAAGGCCCCGGGGACCCGAAAGGGTCTCCGTCGTAAGGTTGTGCCAGAAGCCTCGTCCAAAGATGACGAGGCAGACTCCTCCCATGAAGGGGAGGAGGAAGAAGAAGAAGACGCCCCATCCGGAAAGGATGAGGGGCCCGGCAAAGCGGGCCAGGGGGGCAGAAAAGGCCCTCGGCGCAAGGTCAAGAGGCCTGTCGTCCGATGACGACGAGACAGATTCCTCCAGCAGAAGCGGGGGAATCAAAAGAAATTCCACCTCCCGCACTGGGGAGAAGAAGAGAAAAGCCGCCGGAGGGGAGGTCACGCCCAAGAAGGGGAAAACATCCTTCCGGACTACTCCACCACGGCCGCCACAGCGATGATGAAGGGTGGCTGCCGAAGCCTGGCGCGATCGTAAGTGTCCGCACTCTACCGTGGTTTTAAGTCATAGCTGTTTAATAACGTCGAGCATATATGCAGTCCGGCCAGGGCTCATCCGGAGGAGTCATCTTCGGACGGGTCTCTGAGCGCTTCAGAGATGAACTCGCTCCCGATGGCCACGACTCCTCAGCCTGCGGATGACACGGAGGTGTTGTCCCGAAGGTTCCCCGAGCAGGTGGAGGTGACCCTGGAGATGCCCCAAGGCGGACTTCCGAATGTCGGACATGCAGGGTTCAAGATCCCCGCGGATCGCGTCGATGAGAGCCGCAACAAGGCGGACTCCCGACCGAACACTGCTCCAGAACCTCCGACGGTTCCGGACTTGGGCGGGCAGCCCCTCGTTAGGGAGGGTGAGCCGCCCGTGTCGGGGACTTCCATCGCGTCAACGGCGCCGGATAGCCTGGTGGAAGCGCTTCGAGGCGCTTCCATGGAAGAAGAGCACCGTACTCTCATGAGTGCGGTGATTCAAAAGGTTCTGTCCACCAAAAGCGGACTGACCAAAGCATGCACAAGCCTCCTGGCGGGCTTTGAGGTAAGTAATAAAAATGTATGAAATTACCACCTGATAGGTAGTAGCCCCTGATACTCTGTTTGGTGTTCGGAAAGAAAAGCCAAACGGAGGGTCAAATATAATCCGCAGGAGTCTAATAATAAGTAATGTTGTGAATAAGAAGGTTGTGCTGCTTGCTGCTGCTGCCCGTACTGCCGAGGTTGCCGAACTGAAGCGGGACCTAGAGCAGGCGCAGGGAGAGCTCGGCCTCACGAAGAGGCAGCTCGAGGAGACTAAAGGTAAGCGATTCCCCATTCGTATATATTTAAAGATAGGCAAATTTTGTCAGTCTAACGCCAAAGCGTCGTGACTGTGTAACAGGGGCCACCGCCGAAGTGGCGTCCCTAAAGAAAGCGCTGTCCGAGGCCGAAAACAAAGCGGCCTTGGCATGCAAGGAGCGCGAAAAGCAAAGTGCTAGAGTGGGCGAGGTACAGCAGGAGCTCCAGAACCTCAGCAAGAAGTGCGAGTCTGTGGAGCATAATCTGAAGATGAAGGAGGCCGAGCTTGCGAAGGCCCTTGTAAGTTTGAAGGATGCCAAGGCCGAAGCCGAGAAAGCACAACAGGAGATCCAGGAGGCCAAAAAGATAGCAGCGGTTAAGAAATTCTTTGTGCAAAGCAAACATGTGGAGGAGGCGTTTCTTTTACTTACTCAAATACGGAGCTCTCCAGGGGCATTTGCAGATCTGCCACGCAGCGTCTCGGGCAGCTGCGGAGTTCTACCATGCCGGAGGGGAGCTCAACGGAGAAGCTGTTCTCGTCCCGATGTCTGGGCCGATCATCCGATGCCTCGAGCGACCAACCAAGCAGCTTGATCGAACTCCACAGGCGGCGAACTGGCTATGAAGGACTTCATAGTCGAGGATGTAACTGGTGAGCTCCTGCCCGAGCTACTTTGGCACGATCAAGCGGATGGTGGATGCCTGCCGCGGCTTGAAGTGATTAAGCGATCCGTTTGCATCGAAGGTGCCCGCCGAGCCTTTGCCAGCGTCAAGGTGCATTGGGGCAAGCTGGATGCGGAAAAAGCTGGTCAGGGCAGACGCCCGAAGGGCAAGGCGCATCGCCATCCCGAGATGTACTACGATGGCGTGATGAAGGGTGCTCGTCTCGTCGCCGATGAGTGTACCAAGGACGCCATTTTTGAATGAGTTCACTCCTGTCATGTTTGTAATTTAAAGACGAAGTTACTTGCGCTATGTAGTGCTTTTGTTATTTAAAATGTTACCTTCTCGTATTTGTTTATAAAATCACGAAAGTAGGCCCGTCGGCTTCCGCCCATGTGACTAGCACCTTTGGGGTGTTCGTGGGAAACCCGGACACTCTTTATGCAAATGTTTGATCCCTTAAGGAGGTGTCCGCGCAATAACAAGGCAATCGGACTATCGGCTTTATAACTTTCACTTAGCCATAGAAGTCTACAATTTTAAATTTCGGCGAAGCCCCTAGAATCCGGAAGATCGAATCGGGGCGCTATACACGCCTAGATCGGACGAAGCCGATTTATCGCCTAAAGCGGAAAATCTTTAAGGATTTTAAAACCTCTCGAACAGCGACCAGTTCTCGCCACATCATGCCGGTCAGTTTTTGGTTTTCTCTACTGAGGTGCTCGTCCGGAAGAACCGGGACACAATCGCAGTAGTTCTCCCTGCGCTACCTTAGCCGATATAACGGAACGTAAGGCACCAAAACATGGTAGCCGGGCTATCCCAACTGTAGACCCAAGACATGATTCGGAGCTGATGCATATAGTGCTATAAGTTTGGGGTGCCGCACTTTTGAAAGTGTTCGGACTTTATTTTCCATATTACGGGGCGCCATGAGAAGCCCCTGGCAAACCGGCCGCACCAAAGTGTACGGATGCAATATCAAATAATCATTTATAAGAGAAAAAATGTTCAAATAAGAATAATAAGCTGACGCTATATATAATCTCCCATTGACGAAAAATACGTTTAAGCGTACATTTACAATGGGTGCGTGAAGCAGAGATAAAATAGGACTATTTGACATGTCCTATCCAGGGGCAGGCTGTGTTCAGGTAGATAAAGGAGGTATAATGATCGTCAATAGATTCCATCTGGGTATTTTCTTCTGTGCACAACGTCTATTGCCTCCTTGGATGTCTCTTCCCTATAAGTCTGGCAATTTGGCTCTTTTGAGGATGCTGCGCTAACGCGGTGTCCTGAAAGGTAAGAGGTAAAGAGTATGAAAGTATTTGGCGGTTACCCGCATTGTTGACTGAGTCGTTGATGCGCCTCCGCCTATGCCCATGGTATTTTGAGTGCGTAATTGTGTGCACGTGGCACGAATGCTGCTTTGATGGGGCTTAAGCGGAGGCCGGACTGCTAGTCGCGTTCTTGGCGTGCCTGATGGTCCTGTTGCGGGGTGTTCCGGACTCGCTTGACTGTGCTCGAAGTTGTTGTCGCCGGGTTGGTTTGTCGGAGAAGGCCGCATTGTACTTCCGCCGCAAGGGCTGCAGTATGTTCTTCTGTTTGTAGGGAGCGGTCCATATTTCTGTTCACTGTTATGACCCCGCGTGGTCCTGGCATCTTGAGCTTGAGATATGCGTAGTGTGGTACCGCATTGAATCTGGCGAATGCGGTTCGTCCGAGCAGTGCATGGTAACCACTGCGGAAGGGGACGATATCGAAGATTAACTCTTCACTTCGGAAGTTATCCGGAGATCCGAAGACCACTTCCAATGTTATAGAGCCCGTACAGCGGGCCTCTATTCCAGGAATTACACCTTTAAAGGTGGTTTTAGTGGGCTTGATCCGTGAAGGGTCAACGCCCATTTTGCGCACTGTGTCCTGGTAAAGCAGGTTCAGGCTGCTGCGACTGTCCATAAGGACGCGCGTGAGGTGGAATCCGTCAATGATTGGATCTAGGACCAATGCGGCCGAGCCGCTGTGACGGATGCTAGTAGGGTGATCCCTACGATCGAAGGTGATCGGACAAGCTGACCATGGGTTGAATTTGGGGGCGACTGGCTCCATCGCATAGACGTCCCTTAGTGCCCGCTTCCGTTCCCGCTTGGGGATGTGCGTGGCGTAGATCATGTTGACCGTTTTCACCTGGGGGGGGGGATTTCTTCTGTCCCCCCGTGTTCGGACGTCGGGGCTCCTCGTCATCGTCGCTGTGCAGCCCCTTGTCCTTGTCTTCGGCGTTTATCTTGCCGGCCTGTTTGAATACCCAGCAATCTCTATTGGTGTGGTTGGCTGGCTTGTCCGGGGTGCCATGAATTTAGCACGAGCGCTCCAAAGATGCAGTCCGCATCGACGGTCCCTGATTATTTCTTTTGAACGGCTTCTTCCGCTGACCGGGCTTGGATCCACTGAATCTGGCGTTGACTGTCGTGTCTTCAGTGTTGTCGCCGTTATTCCGTCGCTTATGTCTGTTACGCCGTGGCTTGTCGTTATTATCGCGGCCATCCGAATTGCCAGGCGTAGTGCTGCTGCGAGCCAACCAACTATCCTCGCCCGCGCAAAAGCGGGTCATTAGTGTTGTGAGAGCTGCCATGGACTTGGGTTCTTCCTGGCCGAGGTGTCGAGCGAGCCACTCGTCACAAATATTATGCTTAAAAGCCGCCAGGGCTTCGGCATCCGGACAGTCGACTATTTGGTTCTTTTTAGTTAAGAACCGAGTCCAGAATTTCCTGACTGACTCTCCGGGCTGTTGAATAATGTGGCTCAAGTCATCATCGTCAGGTGGTCGCACATATGTGCCCTGGAAGTTATCGAGGAATGCGTCTTCCAGGTTTTCCCAGCTGCCAATGGAATTTGCTGGCAGGCTATTCAGCCAATGCCGGGCTGGTCCTTTGAGCTTAAGGGGAAGATATTTGATGGCGTGCAGATCGTCTCCGCGGGCCATGTGAATGTGGAGAAGAAAATCTTCGATCCATACTGCGGGGTCTGTTGTGCCATCGTATGATTCGATGTTTACGGTTTGAACCCTTCCGGGAATTCATGATCCATTACTTGCCGTCGATGAAGCGGAGGGGTGCGCGGCGCCTACGTGCGGGATATGTGGCTACAGGTCGAATTGCTCGGTGGCTATATTCGCCCGGCTGGACTTGTTGAAGGTGTGTCCGCGTGACGGTCCTCGTTCGCATCGAGGCACGCCCGCCGATCCGTAGATCGATCTTGGCTGTCCTGTTTTGTTGCCCGGCCGTAGTATGTTGGCGTGGGGTGTTGGCTGGTATGCGGACTGGTATGCCGTTTTATCCCGGCCACGCAGGTGGCGGTCAGCCATATGGTGCTCGAGTCCGTATTCCTCGGCTGCGGGACTTGATCCATCCGTGCGTGAGCAGGTCTTGATCAGCTTGGAGTTGTTGTTGTTTCTTTTAGGCTCCTCGCGGTGGCTATAAGCCGGCGCAAGCACTCCTGCTCTCACGGATCCTCGGGCACGCCCGAACTCGTAAATGCCGCCGAGGCTAATCTCGTCTTCGGAGGGGGGCATGTAGCTGTCCTCCTCCGGGTATTCGTCCGTCGCCTGTTCTTCTGGGCTGACCTGCTCATCCTCCTGTTCGTCCTGCTCAAAGGCGGGCTGATCAGGGTTGTATTCTTCTTCGGCTCCTGGGCCGGTATTGGTGTGGCGGGGCTTGGAGTGGCGCCGACGACGCCCATTCTTTGCCTTTTTCCCTGAGGTTTTATCCTCCGTTGCCTCATCGCCATTTGTTTCCTTCAGAGTGTCCACCATATATATATATATATCATAAGAAGAGGTGGTTGTCCACCGCCCAGTGAGCGGTGGTTCATGTTCTTCTCCTGCATCGTCGTCCATACCGTCGATGTCTTCGGAGTCGAAGTTCAGTACCTCGGTTAAGTCATCGACCGTGGCAATGAAGTGGGTGGTGGGTGGGCAACGAATTTCTTCGTCGCCTGCCTCCCACTCGAGCCGGACATAGTTCGGCGAAGAGCCTCCTGACAAAGAGAGAGACTTTAATGAGTCCAGCATGTCGCCTAAGGGCGAGTGCTGGAAAATATCCGCAGCGGTGAACTCCATTACCGGAGCCCATCCTGGCCCGACGGGCTCAGGAGTGCGCGGACAGGAACCAATGTCCGGATACGAATCCGAGGGTTCGGAATCACAGGCCATCGCCGAGGCAAGACCCGTGTTCGGCTCCACCGCCGATGAGTGTGCGACCTGGGGGGCGGGGTACATCCCTCCGTCCTTAGGCAGCGCAGCCTGCTCCGGATCTAGGTCCGGAGATACTACGGGGGCGATACCCCGAGCTTCGTCCGCCGCTCGTCGCGACTGTCCGGCGCTCCTGGCATAGGCCCAAATCCATCGAAGATCAAGTCTCCGCGGATGTCCGCCGTGTAGTTCAGGTTTCCGAACCTGACCTGGTGGCTGTGGGCGAGCCGTCGATCTGCTCCAAATGGCCAGCGAGCTGGCCCGCAGGCGGTCCGAACACGAAGATCTGTCCGAGGAGGAAAGTCTCGCCCTGGACAGCATCGTTGATGATGATTGAAGGAGCCATCGAGCCTGACAGTGACGACATAGAGGAACTCTCAATGAAAGCACCAATGTCGGTGTCAAAACCGGCACATCTCGGGTAGGGGGTCCCGATCGTCAAGGCCAAGGTGATGGTAACGAGAAGCAAGGGACGCAGATGTTTACCCAGGTTCGGGCCCTCTCGATGGAGGTAAAACCCTACTTCCTGCTTGATTAATATTGATGATATGGGTAGTACAAGAGTAGATCTACCACGACATCGTAGAGGTAAACCCTAAGAGCTAGCCTATGATGGTATGGTTGTGATTATGATCGGCCTTCTAAGGACCAACCTCTCCGGTTTATATAGACACCGGAGAGGGCTAGGGTTTACATGGAGTCGGTTCCAATGAAGGAAATATAATATCCGGTTCGCCAAGCTTGCCTTCTACGCCAAGGAAAGTCCCATTCGGACATGGGCCGAAGTCTTGAGTCTTATATCTTCACGCTTCAATAGTCCGGACGTTGTACACAGTCCGGCTATCCGGATACCCCCTAAGCCAGGACTCCCTCAGTGATTTTGGTAATTAATGTCAACATATCTCTTGTTGGACTAATACTTTTATCTAGTATAAGATGAGTTCAACAGTGGAGTGGCGTGGACAAGAGGATGTGGAACCCCTTCAAGATGCTAAGGACAGAAGATTGGGAAAACCTCAAAAGCTCAAGACTCTACATTTTCATCCTAGTGATCCAAGATCACATTGAGTCCATAGGAAAAGCCAATACTATTAAAAGGGGATGAGGTGTTGCTTAATGGCTTGCTTGCTCAAAGTGCTTAGTGATATGCTCCAAAGCCCTCAACCACTTTCTCATTTCCACATATGTCCTAAACCAAAAATCAAACTCGGACCCACCGATTTGATCTATCCGGCGCCACCGAGTTCATTTGACATAGCCACTGCCAGAAACCCTAATCAGTTCGGTTTCACCGATGGGATCTCGGTCTCACCGAGATGGGCTTGCAAACTCTCTGTTACATGTTGCAAGTATTTTGGTCCCACCAAGATAATCAATCGGTCCCACCGAGTTTGCCTGACCAACTCTCTGTTTAGCTTATTACCAAAATCGGTCCCACCGAGTTTGTGTAATCGGTCAAACCTAGTTGAGGTTTTACCCTAACCCTAGCACATCGGTCCCACCGAGTTGATCATATCGGTCCCACCAAAAAGCCTAACGTTCACATTTTGAACTGAATCACCGAGTTTCATGATTCGGTCACACCGAGTTTGGTAAATTCTGTGTAACGGTTAGATTTTGTGTGGAGGCTATATATACCCTTCCACCCACTCTTCATTCGTGGAGAGAGCCATTAGAACGTGCCTACACTTTCAGCATACATTTTCTGAGAGAGAACCACCTACTCATGTGTTGAGACCAAGATATTCCAATCCAACCACAAGAATCTTGATCTCTAGCCTTCCCCAAGTTGCTTTCCACTCAAATCATCTTTCCACAAAATCCAAATCCATGAGAGAGAGTTGAGTGTTGGAGAGACTATGATTTGAAGCACAAGAGCAAGGAGTTCATCATCAACACACCATCTATTACCTTTTGGAGAGTGGTATCTCCTAGATTGGTTAGGTGTCACTTGGGAGCCTCTGTCAAGATTGTGGAGTTGAACTAGGGAGTTTGTAAGGGCAAGGAGATCGCCTACTTCGTGAAGATCTACCCGAGCGAGGCAAGTCCTTCGTGGGCGATGGCCATGGTGGAATAGACAAGGTTCCTTCTTCGTGGACCCTTTGTGGGTGGAGCCTTCCATGGACTCGCGCAACCATTACCCTTCGTGGGTTGAAGTCTCCATCAACGTGGATGTACGATAGCACCACCTATCAGAACCACGGAAAAAATCTTCGTGTCTCCAATTGTGTTTGCATACTCCAATCCCATCCCTTTACATTCTTGCAACTTGCATGCTTTACTTTCTGCTGCTTATATACTCATGCCATGCTTGCTTGAAATGTATTATGGATGTTTAAACTTGTGCTAAAACTCCACCTTAACTTGAAGAAATTAAAAACTGCTACTTTTCTTTGTTGAGGGTCTAATCACCCCCCCCCCCCTCTAGACACCTCTTCTCGATCCTTTCAAAAACTACTCCATCTCACGTGATGATCGAACATGGTTTAGTTGATATGGATCACGTGATCATTTAGATGACTAGAGGGATGTCTATCTAAGTGGGAGTTCTTAAGTAATATGATTAACTGAACTTAAATTTATCATGAACTTAGTCCTGATAGTATTTGCATATCTACGTTGTAGATCAATAGCTCGCGTATAGCTCCTTTGTTTTATTTTTGATATGTTCCTAGAGAAAACTAAGTTGAAAGATGATAGTAGCAATCATGCGGACTGGGTCCGTGATCTGAGGATTATCCTCATTTCTGCAAAGAAGAATTATGTCCTTGATGCACCGCTAGGTGACAGACCTATTGCAGGAGCAGATGCAGACGTTATGAACGTTTGATAAGCTCGGTATGATGACTACTTGATAGTTTAGTGCACCATGGTTTACAGCTTAGAACCGGGACTTCAAAAATGTTTTGAAACGCCATGGAGCATATGAGATGTTCCAAGAGCTGAAAATGATATCTCAGACTCATGTCCGTGTTAAGAGGTATTAGACCTCTGACAAGTACTTTGCCTACAAGATGGAGAAGAATAGCTCAGCTAGTGAGCATATGCTCAGAATGCCTGGGTACTACAATCGCTTGAATCAAGTAGGAGTTAATCTTCCAGATAAGATAGTGATTGACAGAGTTCTCTAGTCACTATCACCAAGTTACTAGAACTTCATGATGAACTATAATATGCAAGGTGATGACCCACAAGTATAGGGTATCTATCGTAGTCCTTTCGATAAGTAAGAGTGTCGAACCCAACGAGGAGCAGAAGGAAATCATAAGCGGTTTTCAGCAAGGTATTCTCTGCAAGTACTGAAATAAGTGGTAACAGATAGTTTTGTGATAAGATAAATTGTAACGAGCAACAAGTAACAAGAGTAAATGAAGTGCAGCAAGGTGGCCCAATCCTTTTTGTAGCAAAGGACAAGCCTGAACAAACTCTAATAATAGGGAAAGCGCTCCCGAGGACACATGGGAATATCGTCAAGCTAGTTTTCATCATGTGCTTGGGTGCTGTTCTTACTTGAACAAGCATCCCACTTATGATTAACCTCTATTGCAAGCGTCCGCAACTACAACAAAAGTATTAAGGTAAACCTAACCATAGCATGAAACATATGGATCCAAATCAGCCCCTTACGAAGCAACGCATAAAGTAGGGTTTAAGCTTCATCACTCTAGCAACCCATCATCTACTTATTACTTCCCAATGCCTTCCTCTAGGCCCAAATAATGGTGAAGTGTTATGTAGTCGACGTTCACATAACACCACTAGAGGCTAGACAACATACATCTCATCAAAATATCGAATCTAATACCAAATTCACATGACTACTAATAGCAAGACTTCTCCCTTGTCCTCGTGAACAAACATAACTACTCACAAAGCATATTCATGTTCATAATCAGAGGGGTAATAATATGCATAAAGGATCTGAACATATGATCTTCCACCAAATAAACCAACTAGCATCAACTACAAGGAGTAATCAACACTACTAGCAACCTACTAGCACCAATCCCGGACTTGGAGGCAAGAATTGGATACAAGAGATGAACTAGGGTTTGGAGATGAGATGGTGTTGGTGAAGATGTTGATGGATATTTCCCTCTCCCGATGAGAGGAGCGTTGGTGATGATGATGACGATGATTTCCCCCTCCCGGAGGGAAATGTCCCCAGAACAGCTCTGCGGAGCCCTAGATTGGATCCGCCAAGGTTCCGCCTCGTGGCGGCGGAGTCTCGTCCCGAAAGGTTGCTTAATGTTTTTTTCTCATCGAAAGACTTCATATAGGAGAAGATGGGCGTCGGAGAGCCACCAGGGGGCCCACGAGGTAGGGGGGCGCGCCCAGGGAGGGGTGCGCCCCCCACCCTCATGAGCAGGGTGTGGGCTCCCTGGCCTTCATCTTTGGCGATGATTTTTATTTATTTATTTTAAGATATTCCGTGGAGTTTTAGGAGTTTTGGAGTTGTGCAGAATAGGTCTCTAATATTTGCTCCTTTTCCAGCCCAAAATTCCAGCTGCCGGCATTCTCCCTCTTCATGTAAACCTTGTAAAATAAGAGAGAATAGCCATAAGTATTGTGACATAATGTGAAATAACAGCCCATAATGCGATAAATATCGACATAAAAGCATGATGCAAAATGGACGTATCAACTCCCCCAAGCTTAGACCTCGCTTGTCCTCAAGCGAAAAGCCGATAACAATAAATATGTCCTCATGTTTAGAGGTAGAGGCGTCGATAAAAATAAAATATGGACGATGAAGGCATCATGATTATTCTCATAACAGCAACATATATAGATTTTGTCATATGATTACTTATGTTCAAGTGATGATCTTTTCACAATGCAAAAGTATGAATCAGAAACCTTATTGGGCACCAACAAATTATAACCTCAGCCATTGAAGCAATTGCAATTTATCATAACGTCGGAAAGAGTCTATGTCAGAGCTTAAAAGCAAGTCCACATACTCAACTATCATTTAGTCCTTAATAATTGCTAACACTCACGCAATACTTGTGGTTACGGAGTTTTAGTCGGATACAGAGAAAGATAGGGGCTTATTGTTTTGCCCCACAACCTTTTACCTCAAGGGTAATGTCAACAATAATAATTCATGCTCCCCTACATCCAATTAGATATATATATATATATATATATCATGTTCTTTCCAACATGCTGGGCTTGCCAAAGGATAAAATGGAAAGGTGAAGATCACCGTGACTCTTGCTTAAGGTAGAGGTTAATAATAAAAGATAGGCCCTTCGCAGAGGGAAGCAGAGGTTGCCATGCGCTTTTATGGTTGGATGCACAAAATCTCAATGCGAAAGAACGTCACTTTATATTGCCCCTTGTGATATGAACCTTTATTATGCAGTCCGTCGCTTTTATTTATTCCATATCACAAGATCGTATAAAGCTTATTTCTCCCACACCAATCAATCATACATATTTAGAGCAATTTTTATTGCTTTGCACCGATGACAACTTACTTGAAGGATCTTACTCAATCCATAGGTAGATATGGTGGACTCTCATGGCTAAACTGGTTTAAGGGTATTTGGAAGCACAAGTAGTATCTCTACTTGGTGCTGAGAATTTAGCTAGCATGAGGGGAAAGGCAAGCTCAACATGTTAGAGGATCCATGACAACATACTTTATCTCGGACATAAGAAAACATAACTCATCACGTTGTCTTCCTTGTCCAACATCAACTCTTTAGCATGTTATATTTTAATGAGTGCTCCCAATCATAAAAGATGTCAATGATAATATATCTATATGTGAAACCTCTCTTTCCTTATTACTTCCTATTAATTGCAACGATGACCAAAGCTATATTTGCCAACTCCCAACAACTTTTAATCATCATACTCTTTCTATGTGAAGTCATTACTCTCAATAAGATCAATATGAACTCTTTGTTTCTTTTTATTCTTTTTCTTCTTTCTATTCTTTTATTCACCCAAGATCATGGCAAAATAATCAAGCCCTTGACTCAACACTAAACTTTATTATATATATAGCTCACGGACTCGATTACATAGAGAGATCATAAAGCAAAACTCAAAACTAGATCATGCTGTAAACTTTATTCTACTAGATCAAGATACCACTAATAGGATCAAACTAAGAAAAATGGTAAAGATAGGAGTTGTGATGGTGATACGATACCGGGGCACCTCCCCCAAGCTTGGCAGTTGCCAAGGGGAGTGCCCATACCCATGTGATTATGTCTCCTTCTTTGTCGGTGAAGGTGGTGGAGGTGTCGTTAACTTAGTTGATGGCATAGACTTCTCCCTTATTTTGCGCTTGAGGACGGCATTTTGATCCCTCAGATCATCAATCACCCACTCCAGGGTTAATATCTTTTTGCATAAGTCCTGCTTATTTTCCTGCAAGAGACGAAAAGGGATAAACTCGGACTTTGGTTTCTTTAACCTATCAGGGAGACTTGACTTTTTGAACTCCACGTGCATGTCCCCAGGTTGAGGTAATGGGGCTTCATCTTCATCTGAGCTCGTCTCCTCCTTCCCCTTGGGTTCATAGTCCTCTTCTTCCTCCGTGGTCCAACCATCATGCTCCACATCTCCATAGACCTTAGGATTGGCTAAGTAATCATCCACATAGCTTTCTCCTTCCGAATCCTGGGAGGACATGTTGATCTAATCTGCAGCGGGACAACTCGAAACGAAAACAGAGGATAATAGCGTGATACAGGAGTCAAAACCTTCGGGAAATTATATAATGAATTTTTACCGACCAAAATGCGTATCGTGCAAGAAAACGGACTCCGGAGGGCACACAAGGTGCTCACGAGGTAGGCGCATACGGGGTAGGCGCGCCCTCCACCCTCGTGGAGCCCTTGTGTCCTTCCCGGACTACCACTTATTTTTCTATTTTTCTAAATATTCCAAAACGGAGAAATATTGCCTTAAAATTGTTTTGGAGTCGGTTTACTTACCGTAGACATACCTATTCCTTTTCGGAGTCTGAAACGGTCTGGAAAGTGTCCCTTATGTATTCCTCCGGGGTTACGGTTTCAATAATATTGGTTTCAACATTTATGGGATTACCTGAGATATAATGTTTGATCCTTGGACCATTTACTACCTTCGGATATGTGCCTTTGAAGTTGTTGATTTTTATGGCACCGGAACAATAGACCTTCTCGATAACGTAGGGACCTTCCCATTTAGAGAGAAGTTTTCCTACAAAAAATCTTAAACGAGAGTTGTATAGCAATACATAATCACCTACATTAAACTCACGCTTTTGTATCCTTTTGTCATGCCATCTTTTAACTTTTTCTTTAAACAACTTGGCATTTTCATAAGCTTGGGTTCTCCATTCATCAAGTGAGCTGATATCAAATAACCTCTTCTCACCCAAGAAGTTTGAAATCATAGTTGAGCTCTTTAATAGCCCAATATGCCTTACGTTCTAGTTCGAGAGGTAAGTGACATGCTTTTCCATAAACCATTTTATACGGAGACATACCCATAGGATTCTTATATGCAGTTCTATAGGCCCATAATGCATCATCAAGTTTCTTGGACAAATTCTTTCTAGACCTATTAATGTCTTTTGCAAAATTAATTTGAGCTCTCTATTGCTCAATTCTACTTGACCACTAGGCATGGGTGATATGGAGATGCAATTCTATGATTAACATCATATTTAGCAAGCATTTTACGTAAAGCACCATGAATAAAGTGTGAACCACCATCAGTCATTAAATATCTAGGGACTCCAAACCTCGGAAAAATAACTTCCTTAAGCATTTTAATAGAAGTGTTATGATCAGCACTACTAGTTGGAATAGCTTCTACCCACTTAGTAACGTAATCAACAACAACTAAAATATGTGTATATCCATTAGAGGCAGGAAAAGGTCCCATATAATCGAAGCCCCAAACATCAAATGGTTCAATACAAGTGAATAATTCATAGGCATTTCTCGACATCTACTAATATTACCAATTCTTTGACATTCATCTCAAGACAAAACAAACTTACAGGCATCCTTGAAGAGAGTGGGCCAATAAAAACCAGATTGCAATACCTTATGTGCAGTTATATCTCCAGCGTGGTGTCCTCCATAAGCTTCGGAGTGGCACTTGCATAGGATCTGTTCCTGTTCATGCTCAGGTACACAACATCTAATAACACCATCTACTCCTTCTTTATAAAGATGTGGGTCATCCAAAAGTAATGTCGCAAATCATAGAAAAACTTTTTCTTTTGTTGGTATGTGAAGCTAGGTGGTATAAATTTAGCAACAATATAATTAGCATAATCAACATACCATGGAGTGCTACGAGAAGTGCTTATGACATTTAATTGTTCATCAGCAAAGCTATCATCAATAGGTAGTGGGTTATCAAGAACATTCTCTAACCTAGAAGTTATCTGCAACGGGGTTATCAGCTCCTTTTCTATCAACAATATGCAAATCAAATTCTTGCAGCAAGAGAACCCATCTAATAAGTCTAGGTTTAGCATCTTTCTTTTCCATAAGATATTTAATAGCAGCGTGATCAGTGTGAATAGTTACTTTAGAATCAACACTATAGGGTCTGAATTTATCACAAGCAAATACAACTACTAAAAGTTCCTTTTCGGTAGTAGCAAAATTTCTTTGAGCATTGTCTAGAGTCTTACTAGCATAATGGATAACATTTAATTTCTTATCAACTCTTTGCCCTAGAACAGCACCTATAGCATAATCACTAGCATCACACATAATTTCAAAAGGTAAATTCCAATCAAGTGGCTGAACAACACGTGCGGAGACTAATGCTTTCTTAAGTATTTAAAATGCTTCTACACAATCATCATCAAAGACAAATGGTACATCTTTTTGTAATAAATTAGTCAGAGGCCGAGAAATTTTTGAGAAGTCCTTAATGAACCTCCTATAAATCCGACGTGACCAAGGAAACTTCTTATACCTTTGATGTCCTTGGGACATGGCATCTTTCAATAGCATCAACCTTGGCTTTATCAACTTCAATACCTCTTTCGTAAACTTTGTGCCCCAAGACAATACCTTCATTAACCATAAAGTGGCACTTTTCCCAATTCAGGACAAGATTAGTTTCTTCACATCTCTGCAAAACTCGATCAAGATTGCTCAAGCGATCATCAAAAGAGGAACCATACACGGAAAAATCGTCCATGAAAACCTCACAAACTTTTTCACAAAAATCAGAGAATATAGCCATCATGCATCTTTGAAAGGTAGCGGGTGCATTACATAAACCAAAAGGCATACGTCTATAAGCAAAAGTACCAAAAGGGCATGTAAAAGTAGTCTTTGATTGATCTTTAGCCGACACAGGTATTTGAGAGAAACCGTAATAACCATCTAGAAAGCAATAATGTGTATGCTTGCATAATCTTTATAGCATTTGATCAATAAAAGGTAAGGGGTAATGATCTTTCTTAGTAGCTTTATTTAATTTGCGGAAATCAATTACCATCCTATAACCTATGATAATTCTCTGCGGGATCAATTCATCTTTATCATTAGGGACAACAGTAATACCTCCCTTCTCAGGGACACAATGGACAGGACTTACCCACTGACTATCAGCAACGGGATCCTGCCTCCAGAAGCTTGAGTATTTCTTTTCTTAGCACTTCTTTCATTTTAGGATTCAAACATCATTGAGGATCACGAACTGGTTTGGCATCCGCTTCCAAATTTATTTTATGTTGACATAGAGTGGGACTAATGCCCTTAAGATCATCAAGAGTATATCCAATAGCGGCACGGTGCTTCTTGAGTTTTCAATAATCTTTCTTCTTCATGCTCTGAAAGGTTAGCACTAATAATAACATGATATATTTTCTTTTCATCAAGATAAGCATATTTAAGATTATCAGCCAACGGTTTAAGCTCAAACACGGGATCACCCTTGGGTGAGGGGGATCCCCTAGGATTTCAACATGCAAATTGTGTTTCAGAACAGGTTCTTGTTTAAAGGATATTTCATCTATTTCCCTTCTTCCATTCATAAACATATCATTTTCATGGTCTAGCAAATAATGTTCTAAAGGATCACTAGGAGGTACGGCAATAGAAGCAAGACCGATAATATCATCCTTATGGGGCAATTCTTCCTCACGATGTTGTTTACTAAATTTAGAGAAATTAAACTCATGAACCATATCATCCAAGCCAATAGTAACAACATTCTTTTTGCAGTCTATCTTAGCATTAACAGTATTCAAGAAGGGTCTACCAAATATAATGGGACAAAATCTATCTTGTGGAGAACTGAGAACAAGAAAATCAGCAGGATATTTAGTTTTCCCACACAAGACTTCAACATCTCTAACAATTCCCATTGCAGATATAGTATCTCTATTGGTAAGTTTAATTGTAACATCAATATCTTCTAACTCAGCAGGTGCATTTTCATGCTTAATTTCTTTATATAAATCATAAGGTATAACACTAGCACTAGCACCCATATCACATAAGCCATGATAACAATGATCTCCTATTTTAATGTAAATAACAGCACGCCTACCACAGGTCTATGTTTATCTTTAGCACTGTGTTTAGCAATTCTAGCAGATTCACCACGTAATTGAATAACATGCCCATCAATATTATCAGACAAGAGATCTTTAACAATAGCAATATTAGGTTCTACTTTGACTTGCTCAGGAGGTGTATAAGTTCTAATATTGCTTTTACGAACTACAGTTGAAGTTTTAGCATGATCCTTCATTCTAACAGGGAAAGGTGGTTTCTCAACTTAAGAAGTAGGAACAATAGGATCGTTATAAGTGATAGTCTTTTCTTCAACTTTAATAGGTGCAGCTACTTTTACTTCTATGGGAGGATGATATTTAAACCACTTCTCCTTGAGGAGATCAACATAAGTAGCAAAAGATTCGCAGAAAGAAGCTACTATCTCAGAGTCAAGTCCATATTTAGTGCTAAACTTACGGAAAATATCGGTATCCATAAAAGATTTAACACAATCAAACTTAGGTGTCATACCTGACTCCTTACCTTCGTCGAGGTCCCGATCTTGAGAGTTGCGTTTAATTCTATCCAATAAATTCCATCTGAATTCAATAGTCTTCATCATAAAAGAGCCAACACAAGAAGTATCGAGCATGGTTTGATTATTATGAGAAAGCCGAGCATAAAAACTTTGAATAATTATTTCTCTTGGGAGCTCATGATTGGGGCATGAATATAACATTGATTTAAGCCTCCCCCAAGCTTGAGCGATGCTTTCTCCTTCGTGAGGCCAAAAAATTATATATATAATTGCGATCACGATGAACAAGATGCATAGGGTAATATTTTTGATGAAATTCCAATTTTAGTCTTTTGTAGTTCCATGATCTCGTATCATCACATAGTCTATACCATGTCAATGCATCTCCCTTCAAAGATAAAGGGAAGACCTTCTTCTTAACAACATCATTGGGTATACCTACAAGCTTAAAGAGTCCACAAACTTCATCCACATAGAGTAGATGTTCATCAGGATGCTTTGTTCCATCTCTTGTAAAAGTATTAGCTAGCAGTTTTTCCATCATACCCGAAGGAAATTCAAAAGGAGTTTCATTTTCAATAGGTTCAGTAGGTTGAGGAGCAACTCTTTGCTCTACTGGATGGGGTGAAGATACCCCGAACAAGCCCCTCAGATGATTACTTTCCATAGTAACAAGCGACAGTAAATTTCAGCAAACTATATAAATTTTTCCTTACCAAATTCCACCTACCAAAGGCGCTACACTTCCCAGCAACGGCGCCAGAAAAGAGTCTTGATGACCCACAAGTATAGGGGATCTATCATAGTCCATTCGATAAGTAAGAGTGTCGAACCCAACGAGGAGCAGAAGGAAATGATAAGCGGTTTTCAGCAAGGTATTCTCTGCAAGTACTGAAATAAGTGGTAACAGATAGTTTTGTGATAAGATAAATTGTAACGAGCAACAAGTAACAAGAGTAAATGAAGTGCAGCAAGGTGGCCCAATCCTTTTTGTAGCAAAGGACAAGCCTAGACAAACTCTTATAATAGGAAAAGCGCTCCGAGGACACATGGGAATATCGTCAAGCTAGTTTTCATCACGTTCATATGATTCGCGTTCGGTACTTTGATAATTTGATATGTGGGTGGACGGTGCTTGGGTGCTGTTCTTACTTGAACAAGCATCCCACTTATGATTAACCTCTATTGCAAGCATCCGCAACTACAACAAAAGTATTAAGGTAAACCTAACCATAGCATGAAACATATGGATCCAAATCAGCCCCTTACGAAGCAACGCATAAACTAGGGTTTAAGATTCTGTCACTTTAGCAACCCATCATCTACTTATTACTTCCCAATGCCTTCCTCTAGGCCCAAATAATGGTGAAGTGTTATGTAGTCGACATTCACATAACACCACTAGAGGCTAGACAACATACATCTCATCAAAATATCGAACAAATACCAAATTCACATGACTATTAATAGCAAGACTTCTCCCTTGTCCTCAGGAACAAACGTAACTACTCACAAAGCATATTCATGTTCATAATCAGAGGGGTAATAATATGCATAAAGGATCTGAACATATGATCTTCCACCAAATAAACCAACTAGCATCAACTACAAGGAGTAATCAACACTACTAGCAACCTACTAGCACCAATCCCGGACTTGGAGGCAAGAATTGGATACAAGAGATGAACTAGGGTTTGGAGATGAGATGGTGCTGGTGAAGATGTTGATGGAGATTGCCCTCTCCCGATGAGAGGAGCGTTGCTGATGATGATGACGATGATTTCCCCCACCCGATGGGAAGTGTCCCCTGAGCAGCTCTGCGGAGCCCTAGATTGGTTCCATGAGGTTCCGCCTCGTGGCGGCGGAGTCTCGTCGAAAGGTTGCTTAATGTTTTTCTCATCGAAAGACTTCATATAGGAGAAGATGGGCGTCGGAGAGCCACGGGGGCCACGAGGTAGGGGGCACGCCTGAGGCGCACCCCCCACCCTCGTGAGCAGGGTGTGGGTCCCCTGGCCTTCATCTTTGGCGACGATTTTTCTTTATTTATTTTAAGATATTCCGTGGAGTTTCAGGACTTTTGGAGTTGTGCAGAATAGGTCTCTAATATTTGCTCGTTTTCCGGCCCGAATTCCATTGCGGCATTCTCCCTCTTCATGTAAACCTTGTAAAATAAGAGAGAATAGCCATAAGTATTGTGACATAATGTGAGATAACAGCCCATAATGCGATAAATATCGATATAAAAGAATGATGCAAAATGGACGTATCACAAGGGATGATGAAAACGATTCCCAAGCTCTTTGCGATACTGAAATCAGCGAAGGTAGAAATCAAGAAATAGCGTCAAGTGTTGACGGTTAATAAGACCACTAATTTCAAGAAAAAGGGCAAGGGAAAGAAAGGGAACTTCAAAAATGGCAAGCAAGTTGTTACTCACGTGAAGAAGCCCAAAGTTAGACCCAAGTCTGAAGCTGAGTGATTCTACTTCAAAGGAAATGGTCACTGGAAGCGAAAATGCCCCAAATATTTGGCGGATAAGAAGGATGGCAAAGTGAACAAAGGTATATTTGATATACATGTTATTGATGTGTACTTTACTAGTGTTCATAGTAGCCCCTCGGTATTTGATATCGGCTCAAGTTGCAAAGATTTGTAACTCGAAAGAGGAGTTGCAAAATGAACAGATACTAGTTGAGGGCGAGGTGACGATGTGTGTTGGAAGTGATTCCAAGGTTGATAAGATCACCATCGCACACTCCCTTTACCTTCGGGATTAGTGTTGAACCTAAAATAAATTTTATTTTGTGTTTGCGTTGAGCATAATATGATTGGATCATGTTTATTGCAATACGGTTATTCATTTAAGTTAAGGAATAATTGCTATTTTGTTTACATGAATAAAACCTTCTATGGTCATACACCCAAGGTGAATGGTTTATTGAATCTCGATCATAGTGATACACATATTCATAATATTGATGCCAAAAGATGCAAAGTTGATAATGATAGTGCAATATACTAGTGGCACTGCCGTTTAGGTCATATTGGTGTAAAGCGCATGAAGAAACTCCATGTGGATGGACTTTTGGAATCACTTGATTATGAATCATTTGATGCTTGCGGACCGTGCCTCATGGGCAAGATGACTAAGACTCCGTTCTCCGGAACAATGGAGCAAGCCACTGACTTATTGGAAATAATACATACTGGTGTATGCGGTCCAATGAGTGTTGAGGCTCGCAGCGGGTATCGTTATTTTCTGACCTTCACAGATGCTTTGAGCAGATATGGGTATATCTACTTAATGAAATACAAATCTGAAACATTTGAAAAGTTCAAATAAGTTCAAAGTGAAGTTGAGAATCATCGTAACAAGAAAATAAAGTTTCTACGATCTGATCGCAGAAGCGAATATTTGAGTTACGAGTTTGACCATCATTTAAAACAATGTGGAATAGTTTCACAACTCACGCCACCTGGAACACCACAGCGTAATGGTGTGTCTGAACATCGTAACCGTACTTTATTAGATATTGCGCGATCTATGATGTCTCTTACCGATTTACCACTATCGTTTTGGGGTTATGCATTAGAGACAACTGCGTTCAAGTTAAATAGGGCACCATCTAAATCCGTTGAGACGACACCGTATGAACTATGGTTTGGCAAGAAACCTAAGCTGTCGTTTCTTAAAGTTTGGGACAGCGATGGTTATGGCAAAAGCTTCAACCTAATAAGCTCGAACCCAAATAGGAGAAATGTGTCTTCATAGGATACCCAAAGGAAAATGTTGGGTACACCTTCTATCACAGATCCGAAGGCAAGATACTCATTGCTAAGAATGGATCCTTTCTAGAGAAGGAGTTTCTCTCGTAAGAAGTGAGTGGGAGGAAAGTAGAACTTGATGAGGTAATTGTACCTTCTCCCGAATTAGTAAGTGGTTTATCACAGAAATCAGTTCCAGCGATGCCTACACCAATTAGTGAGGAAGCTAATGATAATGATCATGAAACTTTAGATCAAGTTACTGCCAAACCTCATAGGTCAACCAGAGCACGTTCCACACCAGAGTGGTACGGTAATTCTGTTCTGAAAGTCAAGTTACTAGACCATGACGAACCTATGAACTATGAGGAAGCGATGATGAGCCCAGATTCCACAAAATGGCTTGAGGCCATGAAATCTGAGATAGGATCCATGTATGAGAACAAAGTGTGGACTTTGGTGGACTTGCCCGATGATCGGCAAGCCATTGATAATAAATGGATCTTCAAGAGGAAGACAGACGCTGATGGTAGTGTTACCATCTACAAAGCTCGAGTTGTCGCAAAAAGGTTTTCGACAAGTTCAAGGTGTTGACTACGATGAGATTTTCTCACTCATAGCGATGCTTAAAGTTTGTCTGAATCATATTAGCAATTGCCACATTTTATGAAATCTGGCAAATGGATGTCAAAACTGCATTCCTTAATGGATTTCTTAAAGAAGAGTTGTATATGATGCAACCAGAAGGTATTGTCAATACTAAAGGTCCTAAAAAGTGTGCAAGCTCCAGCGATCCATCTATGGACTGGTACAAGCATCTCGGAGTTGGAATATACGCTTTGATGTATTGATCAAAGTATATAGTTTTGTACAGACTTACGGTGAAAGCTGTATTTACAAGAAAGTGAGTGGGAGCACTATAGCCTTTCTGATAAGTATATGTGAATGACATATTGTTGATTCGGAAATGATGTAGAATTTTCTGGAAAGTATAAAGGAGTGTTTGAAAGGAGTTTTTCAAAGAAAGACCTTGGTGAAGCTACTTACATATTGAGCATCAAGATCTAGATCAAGACGCTTGATAAGATTTTTCAATGAGTATATACCTTGACAAGATTTTGAAGTAGTTCAAAATGGAACAGACAAACAAGGAGTTCTTGCCTGTGTTGCAAGGTGTGAAGTTGAATAAGACTCAAAAGCCCGACCATGGCAGAAGATAGAGAGAGAATGAAAGTCATTCCCTATGCTTTGGCCATAGGTTCTATAAAGTATGCCATGCCGTGTGCCAGACCTGTTGTATACCTTAGCATGAGTTTGGCAAGGGAGTACAATAGTGATCTAGGAGTAGATCACTGTACATCGGTCAAAATTATCCTTAGAGGACTAAGGAAATATTTCTCGGTTATGGAGGTGATAAAAGAGTTTGTCGTAAAGAGTTACGTCGATGCAAGCTTTGACACCAATCTGGATGACTCTGAGTCTTGATTTGGATACATATTGGAAGTAGGAGCATTTAGCTAGAGTAGCTTCGTGCAGAGCATTGTAGACATAGAAATTTGCAAAATACATACGGATCTGAATGTGGCAGACCCGTTGACTAAACCTCTCTCACAAGCAGAACATGATCACACCCTAGTAAAATCTTTGGGTGTTCGTCACATGGCGATGTGAACTATGGTTATTAATCACATGGTGATGTGAACTATTAGTGTTAAATCACATGGCGATGTGAACTAGATTATTGACTCTAGTGCAAGTGGGAGGCTGAAGGAAATATGCCGTAGAGGCAATAATAAAGTTGTTATTTATATTTCCTTATATCATGACAAATGTTTATTATTCATGCTAGAATTGTATTAACTGGAAACTTAGTACATCTGTGAATACATAGACAAAACAGACTATCCCTAGTATGCCTCTACTTGACTAGCTCGTTAATCAAAGATGTTTAAGTTTCCTAACCATAGACATGTGTTGTCATTTGATGAACGGGATCACATCATTAGAGAACGATGTGATGGACAAGACCCATCCGTTAGCTTAGCATTATGATCGTTTAGTTTTATTTCTATTGCTTTCTTCATGACATACATATTCCTCTGACTATGAGATTATGCAACTCCCGAATACAAAGGAACACCTTGTGTGCTATCGAACGTCGAAACATAACTGGGTGATTATAAGGATGCTCTACAGGTGTCTCCGAAGGTGTTTGTTGGGTTGGCATAGATCAACATTAGGATTTGTCACTCCGTGTATCGGAGAGGTATCTCTGGGCCCTCTCGGTAATGCACATCACTATAAGCCTTGCAAGCAATGTGACTAATGAGTTATCTGCGGGATGATGCATTACAGAACGTGTAAAGAGACTTGCCGATAACGAGATTGAACTAGGTATGATGATACCGACGATCGAATCTCGGGCAAGTAACATACCGATGACAAAGGGAATGACGTATGTTGTTATGCGGTTTGACCGATAAAGATCTTCGTAGAATATGTAGGAACCAATATGAGCATCCAAGTTCCGCTATTGTTTATTGACCGGAGATGTGTCTCGGTCATGTCTACATAGTTCTCAAACCCGTAGGGTTCGCACACTTAACGTTCGATGACGATTTGTATTATGAGTTATGTGTTTTGGTGACCGAAGTTTGTTCGGAGTCCCGGATGAGATCACGGACATGACGAGGAGTCTCTAAATGGTCGAGAGTTAAAGATTCATATATTGGAAGGTAGTATTCGGACATCGGAATGGTTCTGAGTGATTCGCGTATTTTATCGGAGTACCGAGGGGTTACCGGAACCCCCGGAGGAAATATTGGGCCTTAGTGGGCCTTCGTGGAGAGAGAGGAGGGCCGCAAGGGGTGCCCCCCCATGGAAGTCCGAATTGGACTAGGAGGAGGGGGCGGCGCCCCCCTTTCCCTCTCCCTCTCCCTCTCCTTCCTTTTCCCTCCGGTGTAGAAAGGAAAGGGGGGCGAATCCTACCAGGACTAGGAGTCCTAGTAGTACTCCCACACATGGCGCGCCCCTCCTGGCCGCCGGCCTCCTCCCCCCATTTATATACGGGGGCGGGGGGGCAACCCAAAGATACATCAATTGTTCTCTTAGCCATGTGGGGTTCCCCCCTCCAAGGTTTACTCCTCCGGCCATAGCGTCGTAGTGCTTAGGCGAATCCCTACACGGATCACATCACCATCACCACGCCGTCATGCTGACGGAACTCTCCCTTAACCCTCTGCTAGATCAAGAGTTTGAGGGACGTAATCGAGCTGAAAGTGTGCTGGATTCGGAGGTAACGTACGTTCGGTACTTGGATCGGATGGATCGTGAAGATGTTCGACTACATCAATCGCGTTAACCTAACGCTTCCGCTTCCGGTCTACGAGGGTACGTGGACACACTCTCACCCTCTCGTTGCTATGCATCTCCTAGATAGATCTTGCGTGATCGTAGGAACTTTTTTGAAATTGCATGCTACGTTCCCCAACAAGGAAAGTGTTTGTTTACAAGGTAATAGTGGAGAAAAAGTAAACTGGTTGGATGGTGGGAGCGAAGACGAGAAAAAACCAGTGAAAAAATGGTTGAAAGTTGTGGGACAAAAATAAACCATGGAGGCTATTCACCAACTTAGACATTAGGAGTAATGGTGAATAAACCCCATCATTTTACCTTTAGTGGCAACAATACAAATAAGTGTCTTGTCCCCTTCTATCACTAGGATATAGAGCACAACAAGATTGAACCCATCACAAAGCATATCTCCCGCCGAAGATAAATCAATCTAGTTGGCCAAACCAAACGGATAGATCGAAGAGAAATACAAAGTTATAACAATCATGCATAATAAACTTTATAAAAGACTCAATTACTTCTCATGAACATTCAGATCATAAACCCATGATTCATCGGATCCCAACAAACACACTGCAAAAGAAGATTACATCGGATAGAACTCCAAGAACATCGAGGAGAACATGGTATTGAAGATCAAAGAGAGAGAAGAAGCCATATAGATACTAGCTATGGACCCGTAGGTCGGTGGTGAACTGCTCACGCGTCATCAAAAGGTGGCAAGGATGATGTAGAAGCCCTGCATGATGATTCCCCTTCTGGCAGAGTAACGGAAAAGGCCTCCAGATGGGAACACGGAAGAGCAGAAAGTTGCGGTGGTGGAGAAAGGGTTTCAGGTGGCTCTCTATTGGTTTCCCAATATTAGAAAATTGATAGAGGTGGAATTAGGTTAGACGGAGCCTCATGGGGCCCACGAGATAATAGGGCGCCCTCTCTAGGGCGCGCCCTGTTGCCTTGCCGTCTCCTCGATTTTTTTTAGCAAACACAATGGGGAAGACCCCCACTGTAACTCTGATTTTCATATATATGAGGTCACAAATTACATCACTATACATGTGTTACAAGAGAAAGAAAGAATCTACAAGTAATCTAGCCAACTCTGCATTCCTTCTTTAAAACTAGGTTTGGCTTTTTTAATGATCATCTCAAAGTGCTCCTTGAAAGTAGCAATACAGTATTGCATGCTCTTGGATTTATGATAAAATTGATGTTGTTTCTATGCTTCCATATACTCCAACATCCTGCTATAAGGCATTCCTTTAAACATACAACATCATTATGCCTCTTTCCCTCCATGAGCATTTCCAGCAGCTCAAAGTCTATGTTCCATTGAAAGCCAATAGCCATCCAAAAGTTCTGGCTGAAATCACAGCTAAAGAATAGGTGAGTAAGATATTCCTTTGGTTCATCATCACACAGAACACATCTGGTAGACTCAATATGGAAACTTTTCTTGGTAAGGAAATCTCTAGTGTTTATTCTGTCCTGTAGAAGTAACCAGAAGAAAAAAAATTGTTAGCTAGAGTGCAAGATTTCCATATCCAATGAAAAGGTTTGGGTGCATCAGTAGGGTTCCAATATATTGTAGATATATTGTTTTATTGGAATAGTTATTACCACCCCAATAAAATTGCCATGAGTCCATGTCTGCCTGATTCCCTCTGTCATTAATCAGGTCTCTTAGATGAGTACTTTATTGGACTGCAATGTTGGACATTGGCAAATGAAACATCTCATAAAAGTTGTTATCATCAAGATTGCTGGCAGCCTCCAGAGTGGTATGGTCATTTTTTGCATAGGAAAACTGTTGAGCCATCATGTTCATCAATGGTTGTGAGCACCATTTGTCATACCATAGGATAATAGTGTTGCCAATTCCTGCAGAACAAACTGCATGCTTTTATAATCTTGAAGAATAGAGCAACAGTCTCTCCACCAGAAGGATCCCACAGGAGTGGGAAATTTTGGCAATTCCCCTTTAGGATAGTAATTATTCCATATCAATTTCACCCAGGGAATATCTTTCTTATTGAAGAATTTGTACAAATATTTTGTAAGAAGAGCTCTGTTTTGCATTCTGAGATCTAGCCTAGTCCTCCTGCCTTTTTAGGTAGACATACTTTCTCCCACTTAACCAGGCAGTTGCCATGTTTGTTGATGCCCTTCCCATACCAGAGGAAGCTTCTCCCCGACTTCTCAAAGTGATCTAGAATGGTAAATGGTACTCTGATACAACACATGGCAAATATGGGCAATGCAGATATGATGGCTTTAAGGTGTGTGAGTCTCCCAGAATATGACATCATTGTGGCAATGCCGTATAATCTGTTATCCAATCTAGGTACCATGGGCATAAGGTCAATTACTTTAGGTCTGGTTGTACCCATAGGCAATCCTAAGCAAGTGAAGGGCATGGATTCCTTCTTACAATTGAGTAGGTGTGCTAATTCTTGAGCTCTATTATCAGAGATATTGATTGGAACAAGAGATGATTTGATGTAATTAACAATTAGCCCAGTGAACCTAGAGAAACTGTCCAGTATGTCAGTGAAAACATTTATTTGTTCCTCATCTGCTGGTAATATAACAAGAGTGTCATCAGCATACTGGATAATGGGATAACATTCAGTGTAGTTGGTGACAATAGGTAAACTAAGAGCACCATTTCTCCAAGCTTCATTGACCAACATCTGTAGTAATTCTCCCACCAATACATATAATAGAGGTGAAAATGGGTCCCCTTGCCTAACACCACATTTACAATGTATATTTTTCCCAGGCACACCATTTAGGATAATAGAGGTAGAAGCAATAGACAAAATCATGTTGACCCATCTGATCCATTTGTCACTAAATCCAAAGTGCTTCATCATGAAAAGAATAGCATTGTAGTTAACCTTGTCAAATGCTTTCACAAAGTCAATCTTGAAAATGATGATTTCCTTTTTTGATTTGTGACACATGTGGATGTATTCAAAACTCCATGCAAGACAGTCCTGAATATTCCTAGTTTTAATAAAGCCATACTGAATTTTGCTAACTCTTGATAAGATAATTGGCTGAGCTCTGTTGGCAAGTGCTACCTCTTGAGCACTGCGTTGGATTTCCTTGAAGAGGAAAGGTGATGCAGCACAGTAGCGCAAGTATTTCCCTCAGTTTTTGAGAACCAAGGTATCAATCCAGTAGGAGGCTACGCGCGAGTCCCTCGCACCTGCACAAAACAAATAAATCCTCGCAACCAACGCGATAAGGGGTTGTCAATCCCTTCACGGTCACTTACGAGAGTGAGATGTGATAGATATGATAGGATAATGTTTTTAGTATTTTTCTGATAAAGATGCAAAGTAAAATAAAAGCAAAGTAAAAAAGCAAAGGAAATACCTAAGTGTTGGAAGATTAATATGATGAAGATAGACCCGGGGGCCATAGATTTCACTAGTGGCTTCTCTCAAGAGCATAAGTATTTTACGGTGGGTGAACGAATTACTATTGAGCAATTGACAGAATTGAGCATAGTTATGAGAATATCTAGGTATGCTCATGTATATAGGCATCACGTCCGAGACAAGTAGACCGACTCTCAAGCATCTACTACTATTACTCCACTCATCGACCGCTATCCAAAGATGCATCTAGAGTATTAAGTTCAAGAAAAGCAGAGTAACGCCTTAAGCAAGATGACATGATGTAGAGGGATAAATTCATGCAATATGATAAAACCCCATCTTGTTATCCTCGATGGCAACAATACAATACGTGCCTTGCTGCCCCTACTATCACTGGGAAAGGACACCGCAAGATTGAACCCAAAGCTAAGCACTTCTCCCATTGCAAGAAAAACCAATCTAGTAGGCCAAACCAAACTGATAATTCGAAGACTTGCAAAGATAACCAATCATACATAAAAGAATTCAGAGAAGATTCAAATATTGTTCATAGATAATCTTGATCATAAACCCACAATTCATCGGTCTCAACAAACACACATAAAAAGAAGATTACATCGAATAGATCTCCACGAGAGAGGGGAGAACATTGTATTGAGATCCAAAAGAGAGAAGAAGCCATCTAGCTACTAACTATGGACCCGAAGGTCTGAAGTAAACTACTCACACTTCATCAGAGAGGCTATGGTGATGATGTAGAAGCCCTCCGTGATGGATGCCCCTTCCGACGGAGCTCCGGAACAGGCCCCAAGATGGGATCTCGTGGGTACAGAGGTTGCGCCGGTGGAATTAGGTTTTTGGCTCTGTATCTGATCGTTTGAGGGTACGTAGGTATATATAGGAGGAAGGAGTACGTCGGTGGAGCAACAGGGGGCCCACGAGGGTGGAGGGTGCGCCCCCCTACCTCGTGCCTTCCTCCTTTCTTTCTTGACGTAGGTTCAAAGTCTCCTGGATCATGTTCGGTTGAAAATCACGTTCCCGAAGGTTTCATTCCGTTTGGACTCCGTTTGATATTCCTTTTCTTCGAAACTCTGAAATAGGCAAAAAACAGCAATTCTGGGCTTTTTTCATGACTTATACATGTTCCTCAGACTATGAGATTAGCAACTCCCGAATAACGGAGGAACACTTTGTGTGCTATCAAACGTCACAACGTAAATGGGTGATTATAAAGATGCTCTACAGGTGTCACCGAAGGTATTTGTTGGGTTGGTATAGATCGAGATTAGAATTTGTCACTCCGTGTTTCGGAGAGGTATCTCTGGGCCCTCTCGGTAATGCTCACCACTAGAAGCCTTGCAAGCAATGTTACTAATGAGTTAGTTGCGGGATGATACATTACGGAACGAGTAAAGAGACTTGCCGGTAACGAGATTGAACTAGGTATGATGATACTGACGATCAAATCTCGGGCAAGTAACATACTGATGACAAAGGGAACAACGTATGTTGTTATGCGGTTTGACCGATATAGATCTTCGTAGAATATGTAGGAGCCAATATGAGCATCTAGGTTCCGCTATTGGTTATTGACCAGAGATGTGTCTCGGTCATGTCTACATAGTTCTCGAACCCGTAGGGTCCGCACGCTTAACGTTCAATGACGATTTATATTATGAGTTATGTGATTTGAGACCGAAGTTTGTTCGGAGTCCCAGATGAGATCACGGACGTGACGAGGAGTCTCGAAATGGTCGAGAAATAAAGATTGATATATTGGACCATGTTATTTGGACACCGTAAGTGTTCCGGATAGTTTCAGGTAAAAACGGAGTGCGAGGGGGGTTACCCGAACCCCCCGGGGGAACTAATGGGCCACCATGGGCCTTATTGGAGAGAGAGGAGGGCCGCCAGGGCAGGCCCCCCCCCCCTTAGCAGTCCGAATTGGACAAGGGGAGGGGGGCACCCCCTTTCCTACTCCCTCTCCCTCTCCTTCCTTCCCCTTCTCTCGCTTTTGGTGGAATCCTACTAGGACTAGGAGTCCTAGTAGGACTCCCCTCTTGGGCGCGCCCTAGGATCCTGCCGGCCCTCCCCTCCTCCCTCCTTTATATACGTGGGGAGGGGGGCACCCTAGAACACACAAGTTTATCTTAGCCGTGTGCGGTGCCCCCCTCCACAGTTACACATCTCGGTCATATCATCGTAGTGCTTAGGCGAAGCCCTGCGCAGGTAACTTCATCATCACCATCACCACGCTGTCGTGCTGACGTAACTCTCCCTCACCCTCAACTGGATCAAGAGTTTGAGGGACGCCACCGAGCTGAATGTGTGTTGAACGCGGAGGTGCCGTACTCAGTACTTGGGTCGGTTGGATCGCGAAGACGTTCGACTACATCAACCGTGTTACTAAACGCTTCCGCTTTCGGTCTACGAGGGTACGTGGACACACTCTCCACGCTCGTTGCTATGCTTCTCCTAGATAGATCTTGCGTGATCGTAGGATTTTTTTTTTGAAATACTACGTTCCCCAACATTTTCATCACCAAGCTTTGCCTATCTGATGTTTTCTCTAATTCTCCAGTATAACCTTTTAGCTTCCAAAAGCTTATGAGTATGGTTGATGAGGATTTTCCTGAAATTTCCCTCCCTCCTGGTAAGCATCCTTTGATCTTCCATACCATCAATAAGCTTAACATAGAAGCAACTGTTCTCAATACCACTTTTTGAGGCCTCTTCTAAGTTCCTTAAACTTGGCATTAAGATGTTTGGCAGAATCTAAAAAGTGTATGGAGTTGTACCAATGGTTCTCCACAGCTTCAATAAGACCATTAAATTCTGTCCAAAATTCCTCAAATCTAAAAATGTTGCATTTAGGAATGTTGCTATCTACCATGATTTTGATGGGCACATGGTCAGATGAGATCTTGGCCAGAGGGATTGCCATGGTAGATGGATGAACAGTAGTCCAGTGGGAGCTTGTGAATACACAATCAAACTTTTCCAATAGTGGGATGTCCTGTTTATTGCTCCATGTAAAGGATCTTCCTTTCAATGGTATTTCCACCAAATCAAGGTTTATGATGATGCTATTGAAGAGCATCATGCTGTTTGGGTCACCACCTGGTTTGTGAAGGAAATATGCCCTAGAGGCAATAATAAAGTTATTATTTATTTCCTTATATCATGATAAATGTTTATTATTCATGCTAGAATTGTATTAACCGGAAACATAATACATGTGTGAATACATAGACAAACAGTGTCACAAGTATGCCTCTACTTGACTAGCTCGTTAATTAAAGATGGTTATGTTTCCTAACCATAGACATGAGTTGTCATTTGATTAACGGGATCTACGTCATTAGGAGAATGATGTGATTGACTTGACCCATTCCGTTAGCTTAACACTCGATCGTTTAGTATTCTGCTATTGCTTTCTTCATGACTTATACATGTTCCTATGACTATGAGATTATGCAACTCCCGTTTACGGAGGAACACTTTGTGTGCTACCAAACGTCACAACGAATCGGGTGATCATAAAGGTGTTCTCATCAGAAGCGACCCGACCTCGCATTTGTCAAGCCTTCCGTGTTGTCAGTGCCATCCTCGATCAAGATGTCAGTCACACAGACATCAATGTATATATCAAAGTGCAATCACATGTATAATTAACGTAAACTGATATATACCTCATAAGTCACAATGAAACAAATAGTCGGGTGTGGAGTCCCATCAATGCCATCGGCAAAGTTGAGTGTAGACCGTAACCTCAGACTGCATCTTACTGTCAGAGTAAAATATCTGCAACATGATAAGTTGCAGCCGTAGGTCAAGACATTGAATGTACCGACAAGATCACAACATGAGAAAACATATGATAAAAACTATACTATATGCAATATGGCTTTGTGGCTCGTGTCTGAGTTTTGTTTATGCGTAAAAGCTGATTTATTTTCCCTACATCAAAGGAATAACTGAGTCTGTACTATGGAGTTTTCTATCATGACATGGTTCCGCCAACCGATGTCTCATAGCCCAAATCATCATAAGTGGCCCACAATTAAGTTATCATCCGGTGTTGAGAGTTCCGAGATAGGTCCAAGTCCGGATGCTCAAATTGTCCGTAACCGGGACACGGCTAATCGATTAGGTTTTAACCCTCTGCAGAGGTTTGTACACTTTACCCGCAAGATTCGATCCCTCTTTTACGTTCTCGCACTTCGTGGTGTTTGAGAACAAGATGACCAAACATGGTCTTCCGAAGAGTTCCTCCGACCACCGTCCGGTGCTCATCCAATCCTACCGTAGTTCTACATCTGCTAGCACCGGCCCCAGCCAGAGTCACAACTAAGGTCAACCAAGCCAGAGCCCATATTGACTTGCGGTTGCATGTAAGCTTCGGGCATGAAGTATTCTTCGCCTCTTTGAGTCCGGGTGAAGCTTTCCGCAAGATGTCATGGCGCTTCTCCATGCATCCCGCCAACCACCGGTTTCTCCAGGTGCCCGTCAACCATCCTTCACCCAAGAGTGTGTATTGAATTTCTTGTCTTGAGTCTTGAAGTCTTGAGGCCTTGAAAATGCAGTCCTTGCAGATGCCATCATGGAGTTGTCGCCATTGACGTAGAGTCCTCCTTCTTCACACCACTCGAGTACTCATACCAACCCCTGTCTACTATAGCGTAGCATTAAAACAAATGACGCCCGGGCTTGGTAACAGGGTGATGGGTTCCTACCTCATGCATACTACTCAACTACAAGAATTCAATGTCACTCTTTGGAGGGATTGTTGCGAAGATGACACTAGATGCAATAAAACACATAGGTATGAAAAACATGGTCAAAGTGAACTTGCCCGGTAAGTTGATGAAGATAACAACACTCTCGAATAATGACTTGGTAGAACTATTCGTCACTCCGTTGAAAATCTATATAGTCATAGCATTCATATAAGCAAACATCCTAGCAAACAATTCTAACACTCATAATAAAACCAACAAATAAAAATGCAAATCAAGGGACACCAAATAAAAACAAAGGAAAACTACACAACAAAACTACCAAAGGAAAACTCGGAGAAAACAAATCAAGGTTTTCACCACATCAAGCATCAACTAAGAAATAGTTTTACACAACTAAAACTTTTCTTAACAGAACCTAAGCATGGGTTTTGCTAACTAATGTAAGGAAAATATCATACAAACTAGGGGCAAAAAGAATCACATCAAAAGCTATTATAGAACTCCTATTATGCCTAGAACAATCCTAGCAAGGAAGAATAAAATAAAAACTTTATTCTACTGTAAATAAAAGTTCATGTTCTTAAACTACAGAAACTAATCTAAAATAAACTATGACGTAGGTAAAATAAAATTATTTACTAAATAAATCAATAGGAAAACAGTAGCTAGTTAAATAAATAAGAAACACATGATTTTGATTAAAACTATTTTTTATTAAATCTAAAATACCCAAATAAATTCCTACTACTAGGCAAAGTCAAAACAAAGCAGTGACAAAAGAATCACCAAAATAAAATAATCCTAACTCATTTTATAGCAGAATTACTAATCTGTCTAAATCTAAAATAAAACAATTTCTAATAATTTAAACATGGCCAAACATATTTTCTACAGAAACTACAACAAATTTGCAAACTAACAAAAAAGAATCAATTAAAAATATTAAGTAACCTAAAAGATATGGATTTTACAAAACTGAAACTATTCTGTTAAAAACAGAAACGAAAAATAAAACTAAAAAGAAAAATCGGCGCTTAGTGGGCCTATCTAACGCCAAAGGCGTTATATAACTAAAACGCGTTCATGGCTAACAGGAAATAAACCGATCGGGCCGGTCCAACTAAACCGCTAACTAAACCAGAATTAAACCGGTCTTTTAAGAAAACTGCATTCTTCGGGTGATCTAATCTGCGCGTTGGTTTCAGATCGGACGACGGAGGGAGTTCCGCGACTCATCATGATGGCGACGACGGGCGGCGATCGACGACGGTTTCGGGCGACGACGGTGCAGTGGCTCCGGTGGTCGGGGAGACGGGCGGAGGCGTCCGACGGGCGGCTCGAGGGGGTTCGGGTGGAGCTCGGTGGAGCTCGGGGTCTGTGGAGCTCGGCAGGCGGCAATGGCGCCATGGAGGCGTCGGATTCAGCGAGGAATCGCGGCGAGGAGAGGGTTTAGGGCGCGCGAGGGGCGGATGGGGCGAGGAGGGGTATTTATAGGGGGTCGGCTTGAGGGCGAATCAGGAGGATCCCGGGTCTCCTGGCGGGCGGCGCGGTGGTTTCAAGTGGGGGCAGGCGTGGGCGAGGAAAGAGAGGGTGGGGCCGGGCGTCACGGGAGAGAGAGAGGGTGAGCGAGCCACACCGAGGGAGAGGGTTTCAAGCTGCCGGCTCGGGCAAGGCTGCCGGTCGGGCTGGCCCACGGTGGGCTATCGCTACTGGTCAAGTTTGCTATTCGGTCGCCTAGGGGGTCCTCTCTTTTTTCTATTTTTTGAATTAGGGAGAGGGGAATATATATAATATATATATTTTATATAGGACATATATATATCAAAATTTTCAGAAAAACATTTCCTACACGATGAACTTTATTCCAGCTTCAAATAAAATACACAAAAATTCAAATAAAACAAAGAGTGTTTCTGCTCTAATAAAATCCAATAAAAATCATTTTAAAATACCAAAATGAATTCAAATTTATTTTCTCCTAATTTTCCATTGAAGGGAATCATTTTACCCATATTTCCATTTATTTATTTTTAGGAGAAAAATAATTTGAATAAAATCCAAATAATTCCAAATTTGAAGGGGAGTTTCAAAATACCTTCAAATGACTTTCAATTTGATTTTTGTTAACTTCCAACTCATATTTCATATAATTGAAGAAGTCATTTTATCTTCTCTCATGAAAATCATTAAGTTGCATAAAGTTTCTAAAATTTGAAATATTTTCAAACAGAATTCAAATCTTTTCAAAACCCTTTTCATTTATTCAAATGGAAGAAGTCATATCATCTTCTCTCTAGGGTTTTGTGTTTGAATTGAATTTGAATTCATGGATATAAAAGGCAAAGTGAAAGTCGTGGAAAGTCATTTCATTCCCTCTCATTCAACTTTCAAAAGTTCCAAATTCCACTCAATTTCACTCAATCAATCACACAACAAACAATCAATCAATCAAAACTATTTATTTATTATAACATTCCAAAATTTAGAATTTTGGGATGTTACAAATCTACCACACTTAAAATGAATCTCGGCCCCTAGATTCGAAGAGGCTAGCAAGAAAGGGTTAGAGTTTGGGGTCTTCCAGCAATTCCATCGATCGGAATGGTCTAGTGTGCTACCACACTTAAAAGCAGGGTTATGGTTCCGATGGAACTCAGGTACTCCATCCCTTTGGGTTGACAAGTCGCCTCCGGTTTCACTGAGGCTCTTTCGGTAGGGTATAACCTTTTTCACAACATGTGTCCTTTCATCCTGGTGAGGTTCTTCCGAGACTGGGTCTTCATCTTCGACGGGTCTGTCGCCAATACTAAACAACTATCGAAAATCTCATGGTGGTCGACAATTCATGGTTTCTCCTGCAGGAATATGGTCGGGATTGGATCTCACCGTATATTCTACGATTGGCATCGATCATCAGAAGGGTTCCATCGCCTCTACCATTCTATGGTTTTACGGGCTTGACGGTTTATAATTTTCTAAGGTTTTCAAGGCTCTCTCGATTTTCCATCAACATATGATAGTTCATGATAGAAGTCTCCGGTATGGGGGCCAATCCATCCCGCATTTCTGAACCATTACTACATATGCGCACATCGAATCACGTATTCTAACACTTGGGCATACTCACAAGCATTGCGGAATTTCTCTTGTCGATTTAACCGAGTTCGAGTAAATCCTTTGGTTCAGCAAGCCAAACAAAACATCTATCGTTCTTCACAACTCTTGGGTTTTCGTAACCTCCTAAGAAACGTATGCTGATTGAATCACTGATTCTTCCAATTTTTCTTCCTTCATCAAGGTTACATCTGTTCCTTCTCAAAATCCTGGGCATGTCGGTTATGGCCCACTTCAACACTAATGCAGCTTTAACTCATCCTTGGAGTAACTCCCTTGTTCCATATTACACCTCCTTTAAATCCAAAGAGTACTGCTTCTTCATACTCTTGTGGTGACGATCATACAAAACTCCAACTTATTTGGTCCAGCTCCCTTCTATGGACCGTCATGAATAACACGCTTTCTTTCTTCATTGATCTTGTATGCGTTACGGAGTACTACCACACTTAAAATGAAATGCACTAGTTTATCCATAAATCATATTATTTTTCATATCAATTCTTTTATTACATCCTTAACCATTTTTCAGAATCCAAATTCCAAAAGTTTATTACAAATGCTGCCACCCACATGGTTCGGTATGGTCAGACATTACTTCCAACTTTATTCATTTTTCCTCCTTGAGGATTCTTCAAATCAATCGAATTGTGCGACAAGCGCCTTGAAATCTTCAATCTTCTGTTTCATCGTGGTGGCCTTGAGCTTCACCTCCACCATCTCTCGCATGCACTTCTCTCGAGGTATTCCCGAGTATAACGGAGTCTTGCTTCAAGTATTTCTCCGATCCGGCGATGGCTTCCATGGCTGCTTCACGAACAGCGTCAAGAAAGTTGCTTGTGGTACACGTGAGATGAAAAAGTACTGCCCCATCATCTTTGGGCAAACTCCTTTCAAACGGTGGAGGTGTACCTCCACATACCAAAGTTCCACTCCTTTTGCATGAAGGGTAGCCTTTGTAAACTGCATCTCCTTCAAGGTGAATATGCTTCATCATGTCCTTCAGGATCTTCGTAATCATGATCACTTGTCGTGGTCATGATCGTTTCAGGCCCTTAAGGAAAGACTCATAAAGGGTTGTCATCTGCATGTGTAGGATAAGAGGGGTACTCGTAACAAAGAATGTATCTCCATGGGGAAATTGCAATTGTCTCCGTAAAAGTTTGGTGTTCAGTTGTCCATGGGTTCAAGATTTCGGGGTCTGCTGAGATAGAAAGAGAAAGCAAATACCCACCCATCAACAAAAGAATCCTAGCTCAAAAAGTATCGTTTGTAATGGGCCGTTCTACTATGGTTTCGTTTCTAAGTCCTCATTTCTTCAGGTCTTCAATGCTCGGGAGTTTCCAATTTCCCATATGAAGGCCTTTACCATTCTTCTCCAGAATTTACGTCTCTCAAAGTTGACATAACAAGCCTACGAATATCACATCTATACAACCATTCAATAAACACAGAAAGTAATAGCAACCAAGCATTCATTTATTCAATCAATTCTTTAGTATCGCCACCCACATAAGTTGGTATGGTCAGACACTTAAATCGAGAAAGCGTTCATCTTTATTTCTCTCATGGTGGCTACTACTAAGCTAATTTACCGGAACTTGATCATTGTCCCCATTGGGGCTTCTTCCGTGGACTTAATCTCCTCCAATTTTTCTCGCTAGATTTTCCCTGTCGATGCGGAGTTTCTTGTGACGACCACAGTATGTCCCGAAGTTGTTCCTTGAGCTTCGGATCTCAACGTCCTTGGCATGAGACAGGGTCCTGCTGTTTTTCAGTTCCTCGACGCATTCTCGTGGATCTCGAGGTTCTCCTCCTCCAGGTTGTTTACCTTCGATCTCTGAGTCTCAACTTCTTCTCGTAGTGCTTCATTGTCAAATAGGGCTTCCAGGAGGTCCATCTGAAGATTCTTGATGTATTGTTCTAGATCCTGATTGTATACTAAGAGTGGGGAGAACTTCATCTTTTGCACTTCCGTCAAGGCAATAGTTGCTCCATCAAACTTCTGCCATCCAATCCTTCCAAAGAAGTGTGGGTTTAGTGCAGCACGATGACGATAGCATAAGCGTGCAATAGCATCATGGACGGCAGTGTTGATGCCCATATCACGATCACCATTTATGGTGCCGTCGATGTCTGCAGTCTTGGGGTCTTCTTTACGGCCAAAAACTTGGGTCTTGACTCCCCATGATCTAGACGTCCTCTTAGTTGCCTTGATCTCGTGTATCGGTAACTTCAAAGAATTGACTAGCTCCACAAGGAAGGGGCCTCCAAGAACCTTCTCGTAGTGTTCTCTTTTGTTCAGAATGTAGCTCTCCATCTATAGTTTGAATTAAGGAAGGTTTAGTAAAAGGAATCAGGTGTTACGAGAGTAGAAACAAAAACAATGGTCGTTCCCGTTGGGGTCTTCATATTACTAAGTCATTTCCTAGGGTCACATCCTACAGTCAACATGTGCTCTGATACCATATCTGTAGCGACCCGACCTCAGACGGTCAAGCCTCTGTGTTGTCATGCCATCCTCGATCAAGATATCTTTGGCACACACAAGACATCAATGTATATATCAAAGTGCAATCACATGTATAATTAACGTAAAACTGATATATACCTCATAAGTCACAATGAAACAAATAGTCGGGTGTGGAGTCCCATCAACGCCATCGGCAGGTTGAGTGTAGACCGTAACCACTGCATACTCTTACTCGTCAGGTAAAATATCTGCAACATGATAAGTTGCAGCCGTGTAGGTCAAGACATTGAATGTACCGACAAGATCACAACATGAGAAAACAGATGATAAAACTATACTATATGCAATATGGCTTTGTGGCTCTGTATCTGAGTTTTGTTTGCGTAAAAGCTGATTTATTTTCCCTACATCAAAGGAATAACTGGAGTCTGTACTATGGAGTTTTCTATCATGACATGGTTCCGCCAACCGATGTCTCATAGCCCAAATCATCATAAGTAGCCCACAATTAAGTTATCATCCGGTGTTGAGAGTTCCGAGATAGGTCCAAGTCCGGATGCTCAAATTGTCCGTAATCGGGACACGGCTAATCGATTAGGTTTTAACCCTCTGCAGAGGTTTGTACACTTTACCCGCAAGATTCGATCCCTCTTTTACGTTCTCGCACTTCGTGGTGTTTGAGAACAAGATGACCAAACATGGTCTTCCGAAGAGTTCCTCCGACCACCGTCCTGCTCATCCAATCCTACCGTAGTTCTACATCTGCTAGCACCGCCCCAGCCAGAGTCACAACTAAGGTCAACCAAGCCAGAGCCCATATTGACTTGCGGTTGCAGGTAAGCTTCCGGCATGAAGTATTCTTTCGTCTCTTTGAGTCTGGGTGAAGCTTTCCGCAAGATGTCATGGCGCTTCTCCATGCATCCCGCCAACCACCGGTTTCTCCAGGTGCCCGTCAACCATCCTTCACCCAAAGAGTGTGTATTGAATTTCTTGTCTTGAGTCTTGAAGTCTTGAGGCCTTGAAAATGCAGTCCTTGCAGATGCCATCATGGAGTTGTCGCCATTGACGAGAGTCCTCCTTCTTCACACCACTCGAGTACTCATACCAACCCCGTCTACTATAGCGTAGCATTAAAACAAATGACGCCCGGGCTTGGTAACAGGTGATGGGTTCCTACCTCATGCATACTACTCAACTACAAGAATTCAATGTCACTACCGAGGGATTGTTGCGAAGATGACACTAGATGCAATAAAACACATAGGTATGAAAAACATGGTCAAAGTGAACTTGCTCGGTAAGTTGATGAAGATAACAACACTCTCGAATAATGACTTGGTAGAACTATTCACACTCCGCTGAAAATCTATATAGTCATAGCATTCACATAAGCAAACATCCTAGCAAACAATTCTAACACTCATAATAAAACCAACAAATAAAAATGCAAATCAAGGGACACCAAATAAAAACAAAGGAAAACTACACAACAAAACTACTAAAGAAAAACTCGGAGAAAACAAATCAAGGTCTTCACCACATCAAGCATCAACTAAGAAATAGTTTTACACAACTAAAACTTTTCTTAACAGAACCTAAGCATGGGTTTTGCTAACTAACAGAAGGGAAAATATGATACAAACTAGGGGCAAAAAGAATCATATCAAAAGCTATTATAGAACTCCTATTATGCCTAGAACAATCCTAGCAAGGAAGAATAAAATAAAAACTTTATTCTACTGTAAATAAAAGTTCATGTTCCTAAACTACAGAAACTAATCTAAAATAAACTATGTCATAGGTAAAATAAAATTATTTACTAAATAAAACAATAGGAAAACAGTAACTAGTTAAATAAATAAGAAACACATGATTTTGATTAAAACTATTTTTTTATTAAATCTAAAATACCCAAATAAATTCCTACTACTAGGCAAAGTCAAAACAAAGCAGTGACAAAAAGAATCACCAAAATAAAATAATCCTAACTCATTTTATAGCAGAATTACTAATCTGTCTAAAACTAAAATAAAACAATTTCTAATAATTCAAACATGGCCAAACATATTTTCTACAGAAACTACAACAAATTTGCAAACTAAAAAAAAAGAATCAATTAAAAATATTAAGTAACCTAAAAGATATGGATTTTACAAAACTGAAACTATTCTGTTAAAAACAGAAACGAAAAATAAAACTAAAAAGAAAAACCGCTTAGTGGGCCTATCTAACGCCAAAGCGTTATATAACTAAAACGTGCCCGGCTAACAGGAAATAAACCGATCGGGCCGGTCCAACTAAACCGCTAACTAAACCAGAATTAAACCGGTCTTTTTAAGAAACTGCATTCTTGGTGATCTAATCTGGCGCGTTGGTTTCAGATCGGACGACGGAGGGGAGTTCCGGCGACTCACCGCGGTGGCGACGACGGCGGCGGTCGACGGCGGCTCGGGCGACGACGGTGCGGTGGCTCCGGTGGTCGGGGAAGACGGCGGAGGCGTCCGGCGGGTGCGGCGGCTCGAGGGGTTCGGTGGAGTCGGTGGAGCCTCGGGGTCTGTGGAGCTCGGTGGGCGGCAATGGCGCGGAGGCGTCTGGATTCCGGCGAGGAATCGCGGGCGAGGGAGAGGGTTTAGGGGGTCGGGGAGGGGCGGACCGGGGAGAGGGGGGCGGGATGTATAGGGGGGGATCGGCTTGGAGGAGGGGGCGAATCGGGAGGATCCCGGGGTCTCCGTGGGCTTGGCGTGATGGTTTCAGTGGGGCAGGCGTGGGCGAGGAAAGAGAGGGATGCGTCAAGGCGTCAATGGAGAGAGAGGGGTGAGCGAGCCATCGAGGGAGAGGGTTTCGCTGGCTCGGGCGTAATGCCTGGCTGGGCTGGCTCACAGGGTGGGGTCATTGCTGGGCCGGGTTGGCATGGCCTGGGGGTCCTCTTTTTTTTTTCTTTTTTTGAATTAGGAGAGGGGGAATATATATATATAATATATATATTTTTATATAGGACATATATATATCAAAATTTTCAGAAAAACATTTCCTACACGATGAACTTTATTCCAGCTTCAAATAAAATACACAAAAATTCAAATAAAACAAAGAGTGTTTCTGCTCTAATAAAATCCAATAAAAATCATTTTAAAAATACCAAAATGACTTCAAATTTATTTTCTCCTAATTTTCCATTGAAGGGAATCATTTTACCCATATTTCCATTTATTTATTTTAGGAGAAAATAATTTGAATAAAATCCAAATAATTCCAAATTTCAAGGGAGTTTCAAAATACCTTCAAATGACTTTCAATTTGATTCTTTTTAACTTCCAACTCATATTTCATATAATTGAAGAAGTCATTTTATCTTCTCTCATGAAAATCATTAAGTTGCATAAAGTTTCTAAAATTTGAAATATTTTCAAACAGAATTCAAATCTTTTCAAAACCCTTTTCATTTATTCAAATGGAAGAAGTCATATCATCTTCTCTCTAGGGTTTTGTGTTTGAATTGAATTTGAATTCATGGATATAAAAGGCAAAGTGAAAGTCAGGGAAAGTCATTTCATTCCCTCTCATTCAACTTTCAAAAAGTTCCAAATTCCACTCAATTTCACTCAATCAATCACACAACAAACAATCAATCAATCAAAACTATTTATTTATTATAACATTCCAAAATTTAGAATTTTGGGATGTTACAAATCTACCACACTTAAAATGAATCTCGTCCTCGAGATTCGAAGAGGCTAGCAAGAAAGGGTTAGAGTTTGGGGTCTTCCAGCAATTCCATCGATCGGAATGGTCTAGTGTGCTACCACACTTAAAAGCAGGGTTATGGTTCCGACGGAACTCAGGTACTCCATCCCTTTGGGTTGACAGTGTCGCTTCGGGTTTCACTGAGGCTCTTTCGGTAGGGTATAACCTTTTTCTCAACACGTGTCCTTTCATCCTGGTGAGGTTCTTCCGAGACTGGGTCTTCATCTCCGACGGGTCTGTCGCCAATACTAAACAACTATCGAAAATCTCATGGTGGTCGACAATTCATGGTTTCTCCCGCAGGAATATGGTCGGGATTGGATCTCACCGTATATTCTACGATTGGCATCGATCGCTCAGAAGGGTTCCATCGCCCTACCATTCTATGGTTTTACGGCTTGACGTGTCGACACTCTTCTAAGGTTTTCAAGGCTCTCTCGATTTTCCATCAACATATGATAGTTCATGATAGAAGTCTCCGGTATGGGGCCAATCCATCCCGCATTACTTGAACCATTACTACATATGCGCACATCGAATCACGTATTCTAACACTTGGGCATACTCACAAGCATTGCGGAATTTCTCTTGTTGACGAACTGAGTTCGAATAAATCCTTTGGTTCAGCAAGCCAAACAAAACATCTATCGTTCTTCACAACTCTTGGGTTTTCGTAACCTCCTAAGAAACGTATGCTGATTGAATCACTGATTCTTCCAATTTTTCTTCCTTCATCAAGGTTACATCTGTTCCTTCTCAAAATCCTGGGCATGTGGGTTATGGCCCACTTCAACACTAATGCAGCTTTAACTCATCCTTGGAGTAACTCCCTTGTTCCATATTACACCTCCTTTAAATCCAGTAGTACTCTGTTTCTTCATACTCTTGTGGTGACGATCATACAAAACTCCAACTTATTTGGTCCAGCTCCCTTCTATGGACCGTCATGAATAACACGCTTTCTTTCTTCATTGATCTTGTATGCTACGGAGTACTACCACACTTAAAATGAAATGCACTAGTTTATCCATAAATCATATTATTTTTCATATCAATTCTTTTATTACATCCTTAACCATTTTTCGTAAATCCAAATTCCAAAAGTTTATTACAAATGCTGCCACCCACATGGTTCGGTATGGTCGACATTACTTCCAACTTTATTCATTTTTCCTCCTTGAGGATTCTTGATCCAATCGATTGTGCGACAAGCGCCTTGAAACCTTCAATCTTCTCGTTTCATCGTGGTGGCCTTGAGCTTCACCTCCACCATCTCTCGCATGCACTTCTCTCGAGGCATTCCCGAGTATAACGGAGTCTTGCTTCAAGTATTTCTCCGATCCGCGATGGCTTCCATGGCTGCTTCACGAACAGCGTCGAAGAAAGTTGCTTGTGGTACACGTGAGATGAAAAAGTACTGCCCCATCATCTTTGGGCAAACTCCTTTCAAACGGTGGAGGTGTACCTCCACATACCAAAGTTCCACTCCCTTTTGCATGAAGGGGTAGCCTTTGTAAACTGCATCTCCTTCAAGGTGAATATGCTTCATCATGTCCTTCAGATCTTCGGTAATCATGATCACTTGTCGTGGTCATGATCGTTTCAGGCCCTTAAGGAAAGACTCATAAAGGGTTGTCATCTGCATGTGTAGGATAAGAGGGTACTCGTAACAAAGAATGTATCTCCATGGGGAAATTGCAATTGTCTCCGTAAAAGTTTGGTGTTCAGTTGAACATGGGTTCAAGATTTCGGGTCCGTTGAGATAGAAAGAGAAAGCAAATACCCACCCATCAACAAAAGAATCCTAGCTCAAAAGTACTGTTTGTAATGGGCCGTTCTACTATGGTTTCGTTTCTAAGTCCTCATTTCTTCGTGTCTTCAATGCTCGGGAGTTTCCAATTTCCCATATGAAGGCCTTTACCATTCTTCCGTAACTTTACGTCTCTCAAAGTTGACATAACAAGCCTACGAATATCGCATCTATCCAACCATTCAATAAACACGTAAAGTAATAGCAACCAAGCATTCATTTATTCAATCAATTCTTTAGTATCGCCACCCACATAAGTTGGTATGGTCGATACTTAAATCGAGAAAGCGTTCATCTTTATTTCTCTCATGGTGGCTACTACTAAGCTAATTTACCGAACTTGATCATTGTCCCCATTGGGGCTTCTTCCGTGTGGACTTAATCTCCTCCAATTTTTCTCGCTAGATTTTCCCTGTCGATGCGGAGTTTCTTGTGACGACCAGATGTCCTGAAGTTGTTCCTTGAGCTTACGGATCTCAACGTCCTTGGCATGAGATGTGGTCCTGCTGTTTTTCGCCTCGACGCATTCTCGGGATCTCGAGGTTCTCCTCCTCCGTGTTGTTTACCTTCGCCTCTGAAGTCTCAACTTCTTCTCGTAGTGCTTCATTGTCAAATAGGGCTTCCAGGAGGTCCATCTGAAGATTCTTGATGTATTGTTCTAGATCCTGATTGTATACTAAGAGTGGGGAGAACTTCATCTTTTGCACTTCCGTCAAGGCAATAGTTGCTCCATCAAACTTCTGCCATCCAATCCTTCCAAAGAAGTGTGGGTTTAGTGCAACACGATGACGATAGCATTAGCGTGCAATAGCATCATGGACGGCAGTGTTGATGCCCATATCACAGTCACCATTTATGGTGCCGAAGCTGATGTCTGCAGTCTTGGGGTCTTCTTTACGGCCAAAAACTTGGGTCTTGACTCCCCATGATCTAGACGTCCTCTTAGTTGCCTTGATCTCGTGTATCGGTAACTTCAAAGCCTGACTAGCTCCACAAGGAAGGGGCCTCCAAGAACCTTCTCGTAGTGTTCTCTTTTGTTCAGAATGTAGCTCTCCATCTATAGTTTGAATTAAGGAAGGTTTAGTAAAAGGAATCGGGTGTTACGAGAGTAGTAACAAAAACAATGGTCGTTCCCGTTGGGGTCTTCATATTACTAAGTCATTTCCTAGGGTCACGTCCTACAGTCAACATGTGCTCTGATACCATATACATGGCGACCCGACCTCGAGACGGTCAAGCCTACGTGTTCTTTGTGCCATCCACAGATCGATATCTTTGGCACACACAGACATCAATGTATATATCAAAGTGCAATCACATGTATAATTAACGTAAAACTGATATATACCTCATAAGTCACAACGGAAACAAATAGTCGGGTGGAGTCCCATCAACGCCATCGGCAGGTTGAGTGTAGACCGTAACCACTGCACCATACTCTTACTCGTCGGAAGTAAAATATCTGCAACATGATAAGTTGCAGCCGTGTAGGTCAAGACATTGAATGTACCGCAAGATCACAACATGAGAAAACATATGATAAAAACTATACTATATGCAATATGGCTTTGTGGCTCGTGTCTCAGTTTTGTTTATGTAAAAGCTGATTTATTTTCCCTACATCAAAGGAATAACGGAGTCTGTACTATGGAGTTTTCTATCATGACATGGTTCCGCCAACCGATGTCTCATAGCCCAAATCATCATAAGTGGCCCACAATTAAGTTATCATCCGGTGTTGAGAGTTCCGAGATAGGTCCAAGTCCGGATGCTCAAATTGTCCGTGAATCGGGGACACGGCTAATCGATTAGGTTTTAACCCTCTGCAGAGGTTTGTACACTTTACCCGCAAGATTCGATCCCTCTTTTACGTTCTCGCACTTCGTGGTGTTTGAGAACAAGATGACCGAAACATGGTCTTCCGAAGAGTTCCTCTGACCACTGTCCGGTGCTCATCCAATCCTACCGTAGTTCTACATCTGCTAGCACCGTCCCAGCCAGAGTCACAACTAAGGTCAACCAAGCCAGAGCCCATATTGACTTGCGGTTGCACAGGTAAGCTTCCGGGCATGAAGTATTCTTTCGTCTCTTTGAGTCTGGGTGAAGCTTTCCGCAAGATGTCATGGCGCTTCTCCATGCATCCCGGCCAACCACTGGTTTCTCCAGGTGCCCACAACCATCCTTCACCCAAAGAGTGTGTATTGAATTTCTTGTCTTGAGTCTTGAAGTCTTGAGGCCTTGAAAATGCAGTCCTTGCAGATGCCATCATGGAGTTGTCGTCATTGACGTAGAGTCCTCCTTCTTCACACCACTCTCGAGTACTCATACCAACCCCGTCTACTATAGCGTAGCATTAAAACAAATGACGTCCCGGGCTTGGTAACAGGGTGATGGGTTCCTACCTCATGCATACTACTCAACTACAAGAATTCAATGTCACTACTGGAGGGATTGTTGCGAAGATGACACTAGATGCAATAAAACACATAGGTATGAAAAACATGGTCAAAGTGAACTTGACTGGTAAGTTGATGAAGATAACAACACTCTCGAATAATGACTTGGTAGAACTATTCGTCACTCCGTTGAAAATCTATATAGTCATAGCATTCATATAAGCAAACATCCTAGCAAACAATTCTAACACTCATAATAAAACCAACAAATAAAAATGCAAATCAAGGGACACCAAATAAAAACAAAGGAAAACTACACAACAAAACTACTAAAGGAAAACTAGGAGAAAACAAATCAAGGTTTTCACCACATCAAGCATCAACTAAGAAATAGTTTTACACAACTAAAACTTTTCTTAACAGAACCTAAGCATGGGTTTTGCTAACTAACAGAAGGGAAAATATCATACAAACTAGGGGCAAAAAGAATCACAGCAAAAGCTATTATAGAACTCCTATTATGCCTAGAACAATCCTAGCAAGGAAGAATAAAATAAAAACTTTATTCTACTGTAAATAAAAGTTCATGTTCTTAAACTACAGAAACTAATCTAAAATAAACTATGACATAGGTAAAATAAAATTATTTACTAAATAAAACAATAGGAAAACAGTAGCTAGTTAAATAAATAAGAAACACATGATTTTGATTAAAACTATTTTTTTATTAAATCTAAAATACCCAAATAAATTCCTACTACTAGGCAAAGTCAAAACAAAGCAGTGACAAAAAGAATCACCAAAATAAAATAATCCTAACTCATTTTATAGCAGAATTACTAATCTGTCTAAAACTAAAATAAAACAATTTTTAATAATTTAAACATGGCCAAACATATTTTCTACAGAAACTACAACAAATTTGCAAACTAACAAAAAAGAATCAATTAAAAATATTAAGTAACCTAAAAGATATGGATTTTACAAAACTGAAACTATTCTGTTAAAAACAGAAACGAAAAATAAAACTAAAAAGAAAAACTGGCGCTAGTGGGCCTATCTAACGCTCAGGCGTTATATAACTAAAACGTGCCTGCGGCTAACAGGAAATAAACCGATCGGGCCGGTCCATCTAAACCGCTAACTAAACCGTAACTAAACCGGTCTTTTTAAGAAACCGTATTCTTCTTGGTGATCTAATCTGGCGCGTTGGTTTCAGATCGGACGACGGAGGGGAGTTCCGGCGACTCACCGCGGTGGCGACGACGGCGGCGGTTGACGGCGGCTCGGGCGACGACGGTGCAGTGGCTCCGGTGGTCGGGGAAGACGGCGGAGGCGAGTCTGTGCGGCTCGAGGGGTTCGGGGTGGAGTCGGTGGAGCTCGGGGTCTGTGGAGCTCGGCGGGCGGCAATGGCGCCAAGGAGGCTGGATTCATGAGGAATCGCCAAGGGAGAGGATTTAGGGCGCGAGGCGGAACGGGCGAGGGAGGGGCTATTTATAGGGGGTCGGCTTGGAGGAGGGGCGAATCGGGGAGGATCCCGGTCTCCGTGAGTCTTGTGTGTGATGGTTTCAGCGTGGGGCGTGGGCGAGGAAAGAGAGGGTGGGGCCGTAGCGTGAGAGAGAGGTGAGCGAGGCGACCGAGGAGAGGGTTTCAAGCGTCGGCTCGGCGTGGGCAGCTGGCTGGCTGGTTGGTGGTGAAATTGTCATTGGTTGGGCCGGTTTGGCTGCGCTTTGAGGGGTCCTCTCTTTTTTTTCTATTTTTTTAATTAGGGGGAGGGGGAATATATATATAATATATATATATATTTATATTTATATAGGACATATATATATATCAAAAATTTCAGAACAACATTTCCTACGCGATGAACTTTATTCCAGCTTCAAATAAAATACACAAAAATTCAAATAAAACAAAGAGTGTTTCTGCTCTAATAAAATCCAATAAAAATCATTTTAAAAATACCAAAATGACTTCAAATTTATTTTCTCCTAATTTTCCATTGAAGGGAATCATTTTACCCATATTTCCATTTATTTATTTTTAGGAGAAAAATAATTTGAATAAAATCCAAATAATTCCAAATTTGAAGGGGAGTTTCAAAATACCTTCAAATGACTTTCAATTTGATTCTTTTAACTTCCAACTCATATTTCATATAATTGAAGAAGTCATTTTATCTTCTCTCATGAAAATCATTAAGTTGCATAAAGTTCCTAAAATTTGAAATATTTTCAAACAGAATTCAAATCTTTTCAAAACCCTTTTCATTTATTCAAATGGAAGAAGTCATATCATCTTCTATCTAGGGTTTTGTGTTTGAATTGAATTTGAATTCATGCATATAAAAAGGCAAAGTGAAAGTCAGGGAAAGTCAATTCATTCCCTCTCATTCAACTTTCAAAAAGTTTCAAATTCCACTCAATTTCACTCAATCAATCACACAACAAACAATCAATCAATCAAAACTATTTATTTATTATAACATTCCAAAATTTAGAATTTTGGGATGTTACGTCTACAGGTGTCTCCAAAGGTACTTGTTGGGTTGGCGTATTTCGAGATTAGGATTTGTCACTCCAATTGTCGGAGAGGTATCTCTGGGCCCACTCGGTAATGCACATCACTATAAGCCTTGCAAGCATTGCAACTAATGAGTTAGTTGCGGGATGATGTATTACGGAACGAGTAAAGAGACTTGCCGGTAACGAGATTGAACTAGGTATTGAGATACCGATGATCGAATCTCGAGCAATTAACATACCGATGACAAAGGGAACAACGTATGTTGCTATGCAGTCTGACCGATAAAGATCTTCGTAGAATATGTAGGAGCCAATATTGGCATCCAGGTCCCGCTATTGGTTATTGACCAGAGAGGTGTCTCGGTCATGTCTACATAGTTCTCGAACCCGTAGGGTCCGCACGCTTAACGTTCGTTGACGATATAGCACTATGAGTTATGTATGTTGGTGACCAAATGTTGCTCGAAGTTTTGGATGAGATCACGGATATGACGAGGAACTCCAACGGTCCTGAAGTAAAGATTGATATGTGGATAGTAGTGTTTGATCTCCGGAAAGGTACCGGAATCCATCGGAAGGGGTTCCGGATGTTTCCCGAAATGTTTGGGCACGAGAAAACTTTATCTGGGCCAAAGGGGAAAGCCCACAAGGTTTTTGGAAAGCACAAAAGGAAGTTTTGTGGAGTCCAGGGGCCAGACGCCAGGGTTCCTGGTGTCTGGCCCTGCAGTCCGAGAAGGACTCTTGCCATTGGGGTGAAACCGACTTTGTGGAGGCTTTTACTCCAATTTTCGACCCCAAGGCTCAACATATAAATAGAGGGGTAGGGCTAGCACCCAAGACACATCAAGAAACACCAAGCCGTGTGCCGGCAACCCCGTCCTCTCTAGTTTATCCTCCCTCATAGTTTTCGTAGTGCTAAGGCGAAGCCCTGCGGAGATTGTTGTGCACCAACACCATCACCACGCCGTCGTGCTGCCGGAACTCATCTACTAATTCTCCCCTCTTGCTGGATCGAGAAGGCGAGGACGTCATCGACCTGAACGTGTGCAGAACTCGGAGGTGCCATGCGTTCGGTACTTGGATCGGTCAGATCATGAAGACGTACGACTACATCAACCGCGTTGATAAAACGCTTCCACTTATGGTCTACGAGGGTACGTAGACAACACTCTCCCCTCTCGTTGCTATGCATCACCATGATCTTGCGTGTGCATAGGAAATTTTTGAAATTACTATGTTCCCCAACAGTGGCATCCGACCCAGGTTTATGCGTAGATGTTATATGCACAAGTAGAACACAAGTGAGTTGTGGTCGATACAAGTCATATTGCTTACCAGCATGTCATACTTTGGTTCGGCGGTATTGTTGGATGAAGCGGCTGCTACGTCTTGAGCTTGCGTTGGTTTTCCCCGAAGAGGAGAGGATGATGCAGCACAGTAGCGTAAGTATTTCCTTCAGTTTTTGAGAACCAAGGTATCAATCCAATAGGAGGCCACGCGCAAGTCCCTCGTACCTGGACAAAATGATAGCTACTCGCAACCAACGCGATTAGGGGTTGTCAATCCCTTCACGGTCACTTACGAGAGTGAGATCTGATAGAGATAATATTTTTGGTATTTTTGGTATAAAGATGCAAAGTGAAAAGTACAAGCAAAGTAAAAACAAAGCAAGTAAATAAAGTGATAGAGATTGATATGATGAGAATAGACCCGGGGGCCATAGGTTTCACTAGTGGCTTCTCTCAAGAGCATAGATATTCTACGGTGGGTGAACAAATTACTGTTGAGCAATTGACAGAATTGAGCATAGTTATGAGCCCTGTTCAAGAATTCATCCGATTAACCAGTTAACTTGCCGATTAATCCCTACTCGTAGGGTCACAGAGTAGCCTATAATTCGATAAATCGTCCGATTAATTGATTAAATGGCCGATTAACTTGCAGATTAGCCGATTAATCCCCTACTTACCAGCCAACCGAGCAGCTACCAGTTAACGATTTCCTCAACAATGGTTATGAGGTTATCTAGGTATGATCATGTATATAGGCATCACGTCTGAGACAAGTAGATCGAAACGATTCTGCATCTACTACTATTACTCCACTCACCGACCGCTATCCAGCATGCATCTAGAGTATTAGAGTAACGCCTTAAGCAAGATGACATGATGTAGAGGACTAAATTCATGCAATATGATAAATACCCCCATCTTGTTATCCTCGATGGCAACAATACAATACGTGCCTTTCAACCCTTTCTGTCACTGGGTAAGGACACCACAAGATTGAGCCCAAAGCCATGCGCTTCTCCCATTGCAAGAACTACCAATCTAGTTGGCCAAACCAAACGGATAATTCGAAGAGACTTGCAAAGATAACTCAATCATACATAAAAGAATTAAGATTCAAACAATATTCATAGATAAGCTGGATCATAAACCCACAATTCATCGATCTCAACAAACACACCGCAAAAAGAAGATTACATCGAATAGATCTCCTGAGAGAGGGGGAGAACATTGTATTGAGATCCAAAAAGAGAGAAGAAGCCATCTAGCTACTAGCTATGGACCCCGAAGGTCTGAAGTAAACTACTCACACTTCATCGGAGGGGCTATGGTGTTGATGTAGAAGCCCTCCGTGGTGGATGCCCTCCCGTGAGCTCCTAACAGGCCCCAAGATGGGATCTCGTGGATACAGGAAGGTGCGGCGGTGGAATTAGGTTTTGGCTCCTGTTCGACTGCTTGGGGATACGTAGGTATATATAGGAGGAAGGAGTACGTCGGTGGAGCTTCGAGGGGCCCACGAGGTAGGAGGCGCGCCCAGGGGGGAGGGCGCGCCCTCCACCCTCATGACCGCCTCGTGGCCTTCTTGACGGAGGGTCCAAGTCTCCTGGGCCTTATCTCATGAGAAAATCACGTTCCCGAAGGTTTCATTCCGTTTGGACTCCGTTTGATATTCTGTTTCTTCGAAATACTGAAAAAGGCAAAAAAACAGCAATTCTGGGATGTGCCTCCGGTTAATAGGTTAGTCCCAAAAGTAATATAAAAGTGGAAAATAAATCCCAATATAGTCCAAAACAGTAGATAAAGTAGCATGGAGCAATAAAAAATTATAGATACGTTGGAGACGTATCAGGCATCCCCAAGCTTAATTCTGTCTCGTCCTCGAGTAGGTAAATGATAAAAAGAGAATTTTTGATGCGGAGTGATACTTTGGCATAATTTCAATGTAAATCTTCTTAATCATGGTATGAATATTCAGATCCGAAAGATTCAAGACAAAAGTTCATATTGACATAAAAATAATAATACTCCAAGCATACTAATCAAAGCAATTATATCTTCTCAAAATAACATGGCCAAAGAAAGTTATCCCTACAAAACCATATAGTCTGGCTATGCTCCATCTTCCCCACACAAAGTATTTAAATCATTCACAACCCCGATGACAAGCCAAGCAATTGTTTCATACTTTAACATTTTCAAAACTTTTTCAATCTTCACGCAATACATGAGCGTGAGCCATGGATATAGCACTATATGTGGAATAGAATGGTGGTTGTGGAGAAGACAAAAGGAGGGAAGATAGTCTCACATCAACTAGGCGTATCAACGGGCTATGGAGATGCCCATCAATAGATATCAATGTGAGTGAGTAGGGATTGCCATGCAACGGATGCACTAGAGCTATAAGTATATGAAAGCTCAACAAAAGAAACTAAGTGGGTGTGCATCCAACTCGTTTGCTCACGAAGACCTAGGGCATTTGAGGAAGCCGATCATTGGAATATACAAGCCAAGTTCTATAATGAAAAATTCCCACTAGTATATGAAAGTGACAAAATGAGAGACTCTCTATCATGAAGATCATGGTGCTACTTTGAAGCACAAGTGTGGTAAAAGGATAGTAACATTGTCCCTTCTCTCTTTTCTCTCATTTTTTATTTGGGCCTTTTCTCTTTTTTATGGCCTCTTTTTTTAGTCCGAGTCTCATCCCGACTTGTGGGGAATCATAGTCTCCATCATCCTTTCCTCACTTGGGACAATGCTCTAATAATGATGATCATCACACTTTTATTTACTTACAACTCAACAATTACAACTCGATACTTAGAACAAAATATGACTCTATATGAATGCCTCCGTGTGTAATCGGCATATGCAATGAAACATGAGTGACATGTATGAAAGAATTATGAACGGTGGCTTTGCCACAAATACGATGTCAACTACATGATCATGCTAGCAATATGACAATGATGGAGCGTGTCATAATAAACGGGATAGTGGAAAGTTGCATGGCAATATATCTCGGAATGGCTATGGAAATGCCATGATAGGTGGGTATGGTGGCTGTTTTGAGGAAGGTATATGGTGGGTGTATGATACCGCGAAAGGTGCTTGCGGTATTAGAGAGGCTAGCAATAGTGGAAGGATGGGAAAAAGTGTGTATAATCCATGGTCTCAACATTAGTCATAAAGAACTCATATACTTATTGAAAAAATCTAGAAGTTATCAAAGCAAAGTATTACGTGCATGCTCCTAGGGGGATAGATTGGTAGGAAAAGACCATCGCCGTCCCCGACCGCCACTCATAAGGAAGACAATCAATAAATAAATCATGCTCCGAGTTCAACACATAACGGTTCACCATACGTGCATGCTATGGGAATCACAAACTTCAACACAAGTATTCTTTAAATTCACAACTACTCAACTAGCATGACTCTAATATCATCATCTTCATATCTCGAAACAATTATCAAGCATCAAACTTATCTTAGTATTCAACGCACTCAAAAGAAAGTTTCACATATCTTGAATACCAAGTATATTAACATTAAGCAAATTACCATGCTATTAACGACTCTCAAAATAATCTAAGTGAAGCATGAGAGGTCAAGTTTCTTTAAAACAAATCCACCACCGTGCTCTAAAAGATCTAAGTGAAGCACTAGAGCAAAAATTATTACGCTCAAAAGATATAAGTGAAGCACTATGAGCAAAACTATCAAGCTCAAAAGATATAAGTGAAGCACATAGAGTATTCTATCAAATTTCAATTCATGTGTGGCTCTCTCAAAAGGTGTGTACAGCAAGGATGATTGTGGTAAACTAACAAGCAAATACGCAAATAATACAAGACGCTACAAGCAAAACACTTGTCATGTGGTGAATAAAAATATAGCTCCAAGTAAATTACCGATGGAAGTGGACGAAAGAGGGGATGCCTTCCGGCATCCCCAAGCTTTGACTTTTGGTGTCCTTGGATTATCTTGGGGGTTCCATGGGCATCCCCAAGCTTAGGCTCTTGCCACTCCTTGTTCCATAATCCATCAAAAGAATTCACCCAAAACTTGAAAACTTCACAACACAAAACTCAATAGAAATCTCGTGAGCTCCGTTAGAGAAAGAAAACAAAAGACTACTTTAAGGTACTGTAATGAACTCATTCTTTATTTATATTGGTGTTAAACCTACTGTATTCCAACTTCTCTATGGATTATAAACTATTTTACTAGCCATAGATTCATCAAAATAAGCAAACAACACACGCAAAACAGAATCTGTCAAAAACAGAACAGTTTGTAGTAATCTGTAACTAACGCAAACTTCTGGAACTCCAAAAATTCTACAAAAATTATAAGACCTGTAAAATTTGTTTATTGATCATCATCAATTGGAATCAATATTTTATCACGTTCTGGGGATTTTTAACAATTCGGGCACTGAGCGCAAAGTTTCTGGAAATTACAGCAAGATCAAATAACTATCACCCAAGAAGATCCAATAGGTTTAACTTGGCACAAACACTAATTAAAACATAAAACCACATCTAAACAGAGGCTAGATGGATTATTTATTCCTAAACATAAGCAAAAACTAAAAACTAAAAATAAAATTGGGTTGCCTCCCAACAAGCGCTATCGTTTAACGCCCCTAGCTAGCCATTGAGATTTCAATGATGCTCACAAGAAAGACAAGAACTAAGGCACAAAGAGAGCATCACAAAACATTTGACAAACACACTTAAGTCTAACACAATTCCTATGCATAGGCATATTGTAGGCAAACAAATTATCATAGCAAGCAAAAACTAGCATATGCAAGGAAGAAGAAAGACGCGATAGCAATCTCAACATGACGAGAGGTAATTTAATAAGATGAAAATTTCTATAACCATATTTTCCTCTCTCATAATAATTACATGTAGGATCATAAGAAAATTAAACAATATAGCTAACACACAACATATTCTCAACACGATCCACATGCATGCGAAGTTGACACTCTTCCAAAATAGTGGGATTATCATTAACTAAAGTCATGATTTCTCCAAGCCCACTTTTATCAAAAATTTCATAAGACCGAATGTTATCCAAATATGTGGGATCTAAAGTTGACACCCTTCCAAACCCACTTTCAATATTATTGCAAACAATATTATCAATCTCATATTTATCATGGGGATTAAATAAATTTTCAAGATCGTAAGAAGAATCACCCCAATCATGATCATTGCAACAAGTAGTAGACATAGCAAAACTAGCATCCCCAAGCTTAGGGTTTTGCATATTATTAGCACAATTGACATCAAGAGAATTTATAGTAAAATCATTGAAATCATGCTTTTCATCTAGGTAACTATCAAGCACGGGTGCAATAGCAACAATCTCATTTTTAAGATAAGGAACTATAGCAAATTCATCTTCATAAATATTGGCATCATGGCCACAAGAATAGCAAGCATCATGTTCATCAAGGGATATTTCAACCAAATCATCGGAATCATCATTATCTATAGATTCATGCATATCACTATTTTCTTCCAAAGCAACGGTCATTCTTTCAATTAATTCTTGGACATAGACATTATGAGCAAGGTTTTCATTGCAATATTTAAGTATGACAAAATTTTCAGATTTGTTGAGAGTAAAATCATACTTTTCAATCAAATAAGCAACTTCATGAGCACCCTTAAAAACAACAAATTCTTCAATTTGTTCGATATCATAGTAACTATAAACACCCCTTGCATAAGAAGATAAGATTTCATTATCATTGAACTCACATAGGTAGGGAAGATGTTTTTTAGGGTTCTTAGAGCAACAAGTAAAATCACACATTTCACAAAGATTCCCAAAGATAGCATAGCAAACTATTCATATGATACCATAAGAGTCTCCCTTTTTCAGACAAACGATGACGCACAAAATGAGCATGCTCATCTAAAGATTTCCCATCAACTAGGCTAGTTGGGGTTTCAACTCGAGCGCATAAGGATCGAAGAAGATCCAAGTAGAACACTTTAAGTGGATCCATAATAATAGACTTTTAGCAAGCAAAGATGCAAGCAAATATAAGGCACAAGGTAACACAAGCAAACAAGAAGCAAGTGGAAAAGAGAGGGAGAATAAAACGGCAAGGGTGAAGTGGGGGAGAGGAAAACGAGAGGCAAATGGCAAATAATGTAATGCGAGAGATAGGGATTGTGATGGGTACTTGGTATGTTGACTTGCTTCCGTGAGCCTCCCCGGCAACGGCGCCAGAAATCCTTCTTGCAACGTCTTGAGCTTGCGTTGGTTTTCCCCGAAGAGGAGAGGATGATGCAGCACAGTAGCGTAAGTATTTCCCTCATTTTTGAGAACCAAGGTATCAATCCAGTAGGAGGCCACGCGCAAGTCCCTCGTACCTACACAAAACGATAGCTACTCGCAACCAACGCGATTAGGGCTTGTCAATCCCTTCACTGTCACTTACGAGAGTGAGATCTGATAGAGGTAATATTTTTGGTATTTTTGGTATAAAGATGCAAAGTGAAAAGTAAAAGCAAAGTAAAAACAAAGCAAGTAAATAAAGTGATAGAGATTGATATAATGAGAATAGACCCGGGGGCCATAGGTTTCACTAGTGGCTTCTCTCAAGAGCATAGATATTTACGGTGGGTGAACAAATTACTGTTCAGCAATTGACAGAATTGAGCGTAGTTATGAGAATATCTAGGTATGATCATGTATATAGTCATCACGTCCGAGACAAGTAGATCGAAACGATTCTGCATCTACTACTATTACTCCACTCATCGACCGCTATCCAGCATGCATCTAGAGTATTAAGTTAAAAACAGAGTAGCGCCTTAAGCAAGATGACATGATGTAGAGGAATAAATTCATGCAATATGATAAATACACCATCTTTTTATCCTCGATGGAAGCAATACAATACGCGCCTTGCAACCCTTTCTGACACTGGGTAAGGACACCGCGAGATTGAACCCAAAGCCATGGACTTCTCCCATTGCAAGAACTACCAATCTAGTTGGCCAAACCAAACGGATGATTCAAAGATACTTGCAAAGATAACTCAATCATACATAAAAGAATTCAGAGAAGATTCAAATATTATTCATAGATAAGCTGGATCATAAACCCACAATTCATCGGTCTCAATAAACACCGCAAAAAGAAGATTACATCGAATAGATCTCCACGAGAGAGGGGAGAACATTGTATTGAGATCCAAAAGAGAGAAGAAGCCATCTAGCTACTAGCTATGGACCCGAAGGTCTGAAGTAAACTACTCACACTTCATCGGAGAGGCTATGGTGTTGATGTAGAAGCCCTCCGTGGTGGATGCCCCCTCGGCGGAGCTCGAGCAGGCCCCAAGATGGGATCTCGTGGATACAGGAAGTTGCGGCGGTGGAATTAGGTTTTTGGCTCCTGTTCTGATCGTTTGGGGATACGTAGGTATATATAGGAGGAAGGAGTACGTCGGTGGAGCTTCGAGGGGCCCACGAGGCAGGGGGCGCGCCCAGGGGGGAGGGCGCGCCCTCCACCCTCGTGACCGCCTCGTGGCTTTCTTGACGGAGGGTCCAAGTCTCCTGGGTCTTATCTGATGAGAAAATCACGTTCCCGAAGGTTTCATTCCGTTTGGACTCCGTTTGATATTCTGCTTTCTTCAAAATACCGAAAAAGGCAAAAACAAGAATTTCGGCTGGGCCTACGGTTAATAGGTTAGTCCCAAAAGTAATATAAAAGTGGAAAATAAAGCCCAATATAGTCCAAAACAGTAGATAAAGTAGCATGGAGCAATAAAAATTTATAGATACGTTGGAGACGTATCAGCGGCCCGGACCGACATTACGCGTACGCTTACGCGAGACTGGTTTTATCGTCGTGCTTTGCACACAGGTGACTAGCGGGTGTCAGTTTCTCCAACTTTAGTTGAATCGAGTGTGGCTACGCCCGGTCCTTGAGAAGGTTAAAACATCACTAACTTGACAAACTATCGTTGTGGTTTTTTGATGCGTAGGTAAGAACGTCTTTGCTCAGCCCGTAGCAGCCACGTAAAACTTGCAACAACAAAGTAGAGGACGTCTAACTTGTTTTTGCAGGGGATGTTGTGATGTGATATGGTCAAGATGTGATGAGATATAAGTTGTTGTATAAGATGATCATGTTTTGTTGAAGTTATCGGCAACTGGCAGAATCCTTATGGTTGTCTCTTTATTGCATAATATGCAAGCGCCAAATAATTGCTTTACTTTATCGCTATGCGATAGCAATAGTTGCAAGAGAAATAATTGGCGAGACGACCATGTGACGACACATTGATATAGATCAAGATGATGGAGATCATGGTGTCATGCCGGTGACGATGGAGATCATGACGATGCTTTGGAGATGGAGATCAAAGGCCCAAGATGATGATGGCCATATCATGTCACATATTATGATTGCATGTGATGCTTATCTTTTATACATCTTATTTTGCTTAGTTCGGCGGTAGCTTTATAAGATGATCTCTCACTAAATTTCAAGGTATAAGTGTTCTCCCTGAAGTATACACCGTTGCGAAAGTTCTTCGTGCTGAGACACCACGTGATGATCGGGTGTGATAGGCTCTACGTTCAAATACAACTGGTGCAAAACAGTTGCACACGCGGAGTACTCAGGTTAAACTTGACGAGCCTAGCATATGCACATATGTCCTCGGAACACTGAGACCGAAAGGTCGAGCATGAATCATATAGTAGATATGATCAACATAGTGATGTTCACCATTGAAACTACTCCATCTCACGTGATGATCGGACATGGTTTAATTGATATGGATCACATGATCACTTTGAGGATTAGAGGGATGTTGCTACCTCTTGAGCACTGCGTTGGATTTCCCCGAAGAGGAGAGGATGATGCAGCAAAGTAGCGTAAGTATTTCCCTCAGTTTCTTTTTGAGAACCAAGGTATTAATCCAGTAGGAGGCCACGCACAAGTCCCTCGTACCTGCACAAAACAATAGCTCCTCGCAACCAACGCGATTAGGGGTTGTCAATCCCTTCACGGTCACTTACGAGAGTGAGATCGATAGAGATGATAAATAATATTTTTGGTATTTTGGTATAGAGATGCAAAGTGAAAAGTAAAAGGCAAAGTAAAAACAAAGCAAGTATTAAAGTGATGGAGATTGATATGATGAGAATAGACCCGGGGCCACAGTTTCACTAGTGGCTTCTCTCAAGAGCATAAGTATTCTACGGTGGGTGAACAAATTACTGTTGAGCAATTGACAAAATTGAGCATAGTTATGAGTATATCTAGGTATGATCATGTATATAGGCATCACGTCCGAGACAAGTAGACCAAAACGATTCTCAAGATTCTACTACTATTACTCCACTCATCGACCGCTATCCAAAGATGCATCTAGAGTATTAAGTTAAAACAGAGTAACGCCTTAAGCAAGATGACATGATGTAGAGGGATAAATTCATGCAATATGATAAAAAACCATCGTGTTATCCTCGATGGCAACAATACAACACGTGCCTTTGCTGCCCCTTCACATCGAAAGGACACCGCAAGATTGAACCCAAAGCTAAGCACTTCTCCCATTGCAATAACTACCAATCTAGTTGGCCAAACCAAACGGATAATTCGAAGAGACTTGCAAAGATAACCAATCATACATAAAAGAATTCAGAGAAGGTTCAAATATTATTCATAGATAATCTGGATCATAAACCCACAATTCATCGATCTCAACAAACACACCGCAAGAAGAAGATTACATCGAATAGATCTCCACGAGAGAGGGGGATAACATTGTATTGAGATCCAAAAAGAGAGAAGAAGCCATCTAGCTACTAGCTATGGACCCGAAGGTCTGAATTAAACTACTCACACTTCATTGGAGGGGCTATGGTGATGATGTAGAAGCCCTCCGTGGTGGATGCCCCCTCGTGAGCTCCTAACAGGCCCCAAGATGGGATCTCGTGGATACAGGGAAGTTGCGGCGGTGGAATTAGGTTTTTGGCTCCTGCTACGATCGTTTGGGGGTACGTAGCTATATATAGGACGAAGGAGTACGTCGGTGGAGCAACAGGGGCCCACGAGGTGGGGCGCGCCTAGGGGGCCCCACCCTCGTGACCGCCTCTTCGTTTCCTTGGAGTAGGGTCCAAGTACCTGGATCACGTTCGTGAGAAAATCACGTTTCAAGGTTTTATTCCGTTTGGACTCCGTTTGATATTCTGCTTGTTCAAACACTAAAATAGGCAAAAAACAGCAATTACAATTGGTCGGGCCTCCGGTTAATAGGTTAGTCCCAAAAATAATATAAAAGTGGAAAATAAAGCCCAATATAGTCCAAAACAGTAGATAAAGTAGCATGGAGCAATCAAAAATTATAGATACGTTGGAGACGTATCGTGCATCCCCAAGCTTAATTCCTGCCGTCCTCAAGTAGGTAAATGATAAAAGAGAATTTTTAATGCGGAGTGATACTTTGGCATAATTTCAATGTAAATCTTCTTAATTGTGGTATGAATATTCAGATCCGAAAGATTCAAGACAAAAGTTCATATTAACATAAAAATAATAATACTTCAAGCATACTAATCAAAGTAATCATGTCTTCTCAAAATAGCATGGCAAAAGAAAGTTCATCCCTACAAAATCATATAGTTAGGTTATGCTTCATTTTCGTCACACAAAGATGTTCCCAACTTCTATACCCCCGATGACAAGCCAAGCAATTGTTTCATACTTCAATAATCTCAAACTTTTTCAATCTTCACGCAATACATGAGCGTGAGCCATGGATATAGCACTATGGGTGGAATAGAATATTTTGATGGGGATTGTGTGGAGAAGACAAAAAAAGGAGAAAGTCTCACATTGACGAGGATAATCAACGGGCTATGGAGATGCCCATCAATTGATGTCAACATGAGGAGTAGGGATTGCCATGCAACTGATGCACTAGAGCTATGAATGCTCAACAAAAGAAAACTAGTGGGTGTGTATCCAACTTGCTTGCTCATGAAGATCTAGGGCATTTGAGGAAGCCTATCGTAGGAATATACAAGCCAAGTTCTATAATGAAAAATTGCCACTAGTATAAAAAGACAACTTATGAGACTCACTATATGAAAAACATGGTGCTACTTTGAAGCACAATATATGAGACTCACTACATGAAGAACAAGGTGCTACTTTGAAGCACAATATATGAGACTCACTACATGAAGAACAAGGTGCTACTTTGAAGCACAAGTGTGGAAAAAGAGATAGTAACATTGCCCTTTTTTTTATTTTTTTAGGCCTTTCTTTTTTTTTCTTTTTGGCCTTTCTCTTCTTTTTTTTTGGCAATGCTCTAATACTGATGATCATCACACTTCTATTGATTACAACATAAGGATTAGAACTCGAAACTTAGAACAAGATATGACTCTATATGAATGCCTCCGGCGATGTACCGGGATGGTGCAATGAATCAAGAGTGACATGTATGAAAGATAATGCGTGGTGGCTTTGCCACAAATACGATGTCAACTACATGATCATGCAATGGCAATATGACAAAAGTAAAGTATGTCATGATGATGATGAACGGAACGGTGGAAAGTTGCATGGCAATATATCTCGGAATGGCTATGGAAATGCCATAATAGGTAGGTATGGTGGCTGTTTTGAGGAAGATATAAGGAGTTTTACGTGTGATAGAGTGTATCATATCACGGGGTTTGGATGCACCGGCGAAGTTTGCACCAACTCTCAAGGTGATAAAAGACAATGCACGGTACCGAAGAGGCTAGCAAAGGCGGAAAGGTAAAAGTGTGTATAATCCATGGACTCAACATTAGTCAAAAGAAATCATATACTTATTGCAAAAATTTCTAAGTCATCAAAAATCAAGTACTACGCGCATGCTCCTAGGGGGATAGATTCGTAGGAAAAGACCATCGCTCGTCCCCGACCGCCACTCATAAGGATGCACAAGCCAGGTACACTTCATGTTTCAAATTTGTTACACAACTTTAACCATACGTGCATGCTACGGGATTTGCAAACTTCAACACAAGCATTTCTCAAATTCACAACTACTCAACTAGCACGACTTTGATATTATCACCTCCATATCTCAAAACAATTATCAAGCATCAAACTTTTCTTAGTATTCAACGCACTCAAAAGAAAGTTTCACATATCTTGAATACCAGGTATATTAATATTAATAAAATTACCATGCTATTAACGACTCTCAAAATAATCTAAGTGAAGCATGAGAGATCAATAGTTTCTTTAAAACAAATCCACCACCGTTTCTAAAAGATCTAAGTGAAGCACTAGAGCAAAAATTATCACGCTCAAAAGATATAAGTGAAGCACTAGAGTATTCTATCAAATTCCAATTTATGTATGGCTCTCTCAAAAGGTGTGTACAACAAGGATGATTGTGGTAAACTAAAAAGCAAAGACGCAAATAATACAAGACGCTCCAAGCAAAACACATATCATGTGGTGAATAAAAATATAGCTCCAAGTAAATTACCGATGGAAGTAGATTTAAAGAGGGGATGCCTTCCGGCATCCCCAAGCTTTGACTTTTGGTGTCCTTGGATTATATTGGGGTGCCATGGGAATCCCCAAGCTTAGGATCTTTCCACTCCTTGTTCCATAATCCATCAAAAGAATTTACCCAAAACTTGAAAACTTCACAACACAAAACTCAATAGAAATCTCGTGGGCTCTGTAGAGAAAGAAAACAAAAGACTACTTTAAGGTACTGTGATGAACTCATTATTTATTTATATTGGTGTTAAACCTACTGTATTCCAACTTCTCTATGGATTATAAACTATTTTACTAGCCATAGATTCATCAAAATAAGCAAACAACACACACAAAACAGAATCTGTCAAAAACAGAACAGTCTGTAGTAATCTATAACTGACGCAAACTTCTAAAACTCCAAAATATCTACCAAAATTATACGGCCTAGAAAATTTGCTTATTGATCTGCAGCAATTGGAATCAGTATTTTATCACGTTCTGGTGATTTTTAATAATTCGGGCACTGAGCACAAAGTTTCTGGAAATTACAGCAATATCAAATAACTATCATCCAAGAAAATCCAATAGGTCTAGCTTGGCACAAACACTAATTAAAACATAAAACCACATCTAAAGAGAGGCTAGATGGATTATTTATTCCTAAACAGAAGCAAAAACAAAAAACTAAAAATAAAATTGGGTTGCCTCCCAACAAAGCGCTATCGTTTAACGCCCCTAGCTAGGCATAAAAGCAAGGATAGATCTAAGTATTGCCATCTTTGGTAGGCAATCCATAAGTGGCTCTCATGATAGATTCATATGGTAATTTTATTTTCTTTCTAGGAAAGTGTTCTATGCCCTTCTTTAATGGAAATTGAAATCTAATATTCCCTTCCTTCATATCAATAATTGCACCAATCGTTCTAAGGAAAGGTCTACCAAGAATAATAGGACATGAAGGATTGCAATCTATATCAAGAACGATAAAATCTACGGGCACATAATTCCTATTTGCAACAATAAGAACATCATTAATTCTTCCCATAGGTTTTTTAATAGTGGAATCCGCAAGATGCAAGTTTAGAGAGCAATCATCAAAGTCACGGAAATCTAGCAAATCACACAAAGTTTTGGGAATAGTGGAGACACTAGCACCCAAATCACACAAGGCATGAAACTCATAGTTTTTTATTTTAATTTTAATATTAGGTTCCCACTCATCATAGAGTTTTCTAGGGATAGAAACTTTCAACTCAAGTTTTTCTTCATAAGATTGCATCAAGGCATCAATAATGTGTTCGGTGAAGGCCTTATTTTGACTATAAGCATGAGGAGAATTTAGCACGGATTGCAACAAGGAAATACAATAAATTAAAGAGCAATTTTCATAATTAAATTCCTTGAGATCCAATATAGTGGGTTTAGCAACATCTAGGTTTTTATTTCTTTCAATCCCACATTTATCAATTTCATCATCAAGATCTAAAAACTCCGAATTCTTAGAACACCTTCTAGGTAAAGGAAGATCATATTCAGTTTCATCAAGATTCATATTGCAAAACAAAGATTTAATGGGGACACATCAATAACTTCTAGATCTTCATCTTGATTTTCATAAGAATTGGAAGAACACGCTTTAATAAAGGCATCTTTGGAAGCACGCATCCTAGCGGTTCTTTCTTTGCACTCATCAATGGAAATTCTCATAGCTTTGAGAGACTCATTGATATCATGCTTAGGAGGAATAGATATAAGCTTTAAAGAATCAACCTCAAGAGAAATTCTATCAACGTTCCTAGCCAAATCATCAACTTTAAGCAATTTCTCCTCAAGCAAAGCATTAAAATTCTTTTGTGAATTCATAAACTCTTTAACACTGCTCTCAAATTCAAGGGCATCTTATTAAAATTTCCATAAGAGTTGTTGTAGGAATTTCCATAATTATTAGAAGTATTACTAGGATAAGGCCTAGGATTAAAATTCCCTCTATACGCGTTGTTACCAAAATTATTCCTACCAACAAAATTCACATCCATAGATTCATTATTATTCTGAATCAAAGTAGACAAAGGCATATCATTAGGATCAAAAGAAACACTCTTAGTAGCAAATAATTTCATAAGTTCATCCATCTTTCCACTCAAAACATTAATTTCTTCTATCACATGCACTTTCTTATTAGAAGATCTTCCGGTATGCCATTGAGAATAATTAACCATAATATTATCTAGAAGTTTAGTAGCATCTCCTAGAGTGATTTCCATAAAAGTGCCTCCCATGGCGAATCTAAAAAGATTTCTAGAAGCAAAATTCAATCCGGCATAAAATTTTTGTATAATCATCCACAAGTTCAAACCATGAGTAGGACAATTACGTATCATTAGTTTCATTCTCTCCCAAGCTTGTGCAACATGTTCATGATCAAGTTGCTTCAAATTCATAATATCGTTCCTAAGAGAGATAATCTTAGCGGGAGGAAAATATTTAGAGATAAAAGCATCTTTGCACTTGTTCCAAGAATCAATACTATTTTTAGGCAAAGATGAAAACCACGCTTTAGCACGATCCCTAAGCGAAAAAGGAAATAGCTTCAACTTAACGACACCATTATCGACATCTTTTTTCTTTTGCATATCACATAAATCAACGAAGCTATTCAGATGAGTAGCGGCATCTTCACCAGGAAGGCCGGCGAATTGATCTTTCATAACAAGATTCAACAAAGCAGTATTGATATCGCAAGATTCAGTATTGGCAAGAGGAGCAATCGGAGTGCTAAGGAAATCATTATTATTGGTATTGGTGAAGTCACACAATTTGGTAGCATCTTGAGCCATCGCGACAAACAAGCAATCATTGTTGAGGAAATCGTTAACTGGTAACTGCTCGGTTGGCTGGCGAGTAGGGGATTAATAGGCTAATCGGCAAGTTAATCGGCCATTTAATCAATTAATCGGACGACTTATCAGTTTATCGGCTACTCAGTGACCCTATGAGTAGGGATTAATCGGCAAGTTAACTGGTTAATCGGATGAATTCTTGAACAGGGCAAGCAATCCAACACACGAGCAAACAAGCGGACGAGGAAAAGGCAACGGGAAAAAGAGGAGGAGATTGGGAAAGAGAGGGCGAATAAAACGGCAAGGGTGAAGTGGGGGAGAGGAAAACGAGAGGCAAATGGCAAATAATGTAATGCGGGAGATAGGGATTGTGATGGGTACTTGGTATGGTGCTTGACTTGCTCTTGCGTGAGCCTCCCCGGCAACGGCGCCATAAATTCTTCTTGCTACCTCTTGAGCACTGCGTTGGATTTCCCCGAAGAGGAGAGGATGATGCAGCAAAGTAGCGTAAGTATTTCCCTCAGTTTTTGAGAACCAAGGTATCAATCCAGTAGGAGGCCACGCACAAGTCCCTCGTACCTGCACAAAACAATAGCTCCTCACAACTAACGCGATTAGGGGTTGTCAATCCCTTCACGGTCACTTACGAGAGTGAGATCTGATAGAGATGATAAATAATATTTTTGGTATTTTTGGTATAGAGATGCAAAGTGAAAAGTAAAAGGCAAAGTAAAAACAAAGCAAGTATTAAAGTGATGGAGATTGATATGATGAGAATAGACCAGGGGCCATAGGTTTCACTAGTGGCTTCTCTTAAGAGCATAAGTATTCTACGGTGGGTGAACAAATTACTGTTGAGCAATTGACAAAATTGAGCATAGTTATGAGTATATCTAGGTATGATCATGTATATAGGCATCACGTCCGAGACAAGTAGACCAAAACGATTCTGCATCTACTACTATTACTCCACTCATCGACTGCTATCCAGCATGCATCTAGAGTATTAAGTTAAAAACAGAGTAACACCTTAAGCAAGATGACATGATGTAGAGGGATAAATTCATGCAATATGATAAAAAAACCATCTTGTTATCCTCGATGGCAACAATACAAAACATGCCTTGTTGCCCCTTCTGTCACTGAGAAAGGACACAAGATTGAACCCAAAGCTAAGCACTTCTCCCATTGCAAGAACTACCAATCTAGTTGGCCAAACCAAACAGATAATTCGAAGTGACTTGCGAAGATAACCAATCATACATAAAAGAATTCAGAGAAGATTCAAATAGTATTCATAGATAATCTGGATCATAAACCCACAATTCATCGATCTCCACAAACACACCGCAAAAAGAAGAGTACATCGAATAGATCTCCACGAGAGAGGGGGAGAACATTGTATTGAGATCCAAAAAGAGAGAAGAAGCCATCTAGCTACTAGCTATGGACCAAGGTCTGAAGTAAACTACTCACACTTCATCGGAGGGGCTATGGTGATGATGTAGAAGCCCTCCGTGGTGGATGCCCCTCCCATGTGAGCTCCTAACAGGCCCCAAGATGGGATCTCGTGGATACAGGAAGTTGCGGCGGTGGAATTAGGTTTTGGCTCTGTTACGATCGTTTGGGGTGCGTAGGTATATGGAGGAAGGAGTACGCGTCGGTGGAGCAACAGGGCCCACGAGGCGGGGCGCGCCTAGGGGGTGCCCCCACCCTCGTGACCGCCTCTTTCGTTTCCTTGGAGTAGGGTCCAAGTACCGGATCACGCTCGTGAGAAAATCACGTTCAAGGTTTTATTCCGTTTGGACTCCGTTTGATATTCTGTTTCTTTGAAACACTGAAATAGGCAAAAAACAACAATTCTAGGATGGGCCTCCGGTTAATAGGTTAGTCCCAAAAATAATATAAAAGTGGAAAATAAAGCCCAATATAGTCCAAAACAGTAGATAAATTAGCATGGAGCAATCAAAAATTATAGATACGTCGGAGACGTATCAGATGTCTATCTAAGTGGGAGTTCTTTAAGTAATATGATTAATTAAATTTTAATTTATCATGAACTTAGTCCTGGTAGTATTAGCATATCTATGTTGTAGATCAATAGCTCGCGACGTTGCTCCCCATTTATTTTTTAATATGTTCCTAGAGAAAACTAAGTTGAAACTTGTTAGTAGCAATGATGCGGATTGGATCCTGATCTGAGGTTTATCCTCATTGCTACACAGAAGAATTATGTCCTTGATGCACCGCTAGGTGACAGACCTATTGTAGGAGCAGATGCAGACGTTATGAACGTTTTGACAAAAGCTCGGTATGATGACTACTTGATAGTTTAGTGCACCATGCTTTACGGCTTATAAACGAGACTTCAAAATTGTTTTGAACTCCACGGAGCATATAAGATGTTCCAAGAGTTGAAATTGGTATTTCATACTCATGCCCGTGTCGAGAGGTATGAGACCTCTGACAGTACTTTGCCTATAAGATGGAAGAGAATAGCTCAACTAGTGAGCATGTGCTCAGATTGTCTGAGTACTACAATTACTTGAATCAAGTGGGAGTTAATCTTCCTGATAAGATAGTGATTGACAAAGTTCTCTAGTCACTATCACCAAGTTAATAGAACTTCGTGATGAACTATAATATGCAAGGGATGACGAAAGTAATTCCCGAGCTCTTTGCGATACTGAAATTGACGAAGGTAGAAGTCAAGAAAGAGCATCAAGTGTTGATGGTTAACAAGACCACTAGTTTCAAGGAAAAAGGCAAAGGAAAGAAGGGCAACTTCAAGAAGAACGGCAAGCAAGTTGCTGGTCAAGTGAAGAAGCCCGAGTTTGGATCTAAGCCTGAGACTGGGTGCTTATACTGCAAAAGGACTGGTCAATGGAAGCGGAACTACCCTAGATACTTGACGGATAAGAAGGATGGCAAAATGAACAAAGGTATATTGGATATACATGTTATTGATGTGTACTTTACTAGTGTTTATAGCAACCCCTCAGTATTTGATACTAGTTCAGTTGCTAAGATTAGTAACTCGAAATGGGAGTTGCAGAATGAACAGAGACTAGTTAAGGGTGAAGTGATGATGTGTGTTGGAAGCGGTTACAAGATTGATATGATCATCATCGCACACTCCCTATACTTTCGGGATTAGTGTTGAACCTAAATAAGTTTTATTTAGTGTTCGCGTTGAGCATGAATATGATTTGATCATGTTTATTGCAATACGGTTATTCATTTAAGTTAGAGAATAATTGTTGTTCTATTTACATGAATAAAACCATCTATGGTCAAACCCAAATCGGAGAAGTGCGTCTTCATAGGATACCCAAAATGTTGGGTACGCCTTCTATCACAGATCCGAAGGCAAGCTCTTTATTTCTAAGATTGGATTCTTTCTAGAGAAGGAGTTTCTCTCGAAAGAAGTGAGTGGAAGGAAAGTAGAACTTGATGAGGTAATTGTACCTACTCCCGAATTGGAAAGAAGTTCATCACGGAAATTAGTTCTATTGATGCCTACACCAATTAGTGAGGAAGTTAATGATGATGATCATGAAACTTCAGATCAAGATACTACCGAACCTCGTAGGTCAGCCAGAGTAAGGTTCGCACCAGAGTGGTTCGATAATCCTGCTCTGGAGGTCATGTTACTTGACCATGAAGAACCTACCAACTATGAGGAAGCAATGATGAGCCCAGATTCCGCAAAATTGCTTGAGGCCATGAAATCTGAGATGGGATCCATGTATGAGAACAAAGTATGGACTTTGATTGACTTGCCCAATGATCGGCGAGCCATTGAGATTAAATGGATCTTCAAGAGGAAGACGGACGCTGATAGTAGTGTTACTATCTACAAAGCTAGAATTTTCGCAAAAGGTTTTCAACAAGTTCAAGGTGTTGACTACGATGAGAGTTTCTCACTCGTATCTATGCTCAAGTCTGTCCGAATCATGTTAGCAATTGCCGCATTTTATGTAATCTGGCAAATGGATAAACAAAACTAAATTCCTAAATGGATTTATTAAAGAAGAGTTGTATATGATGCAACCAGAAGGTTTTGTCAATCCTAAAGGTGCTAACAAAATATGCAAGCTCCAAATGATCCATCTATGGACTGGTGCAAGCATCTCGGAGTTGGAATATACGCTTTGATAAGTTGATCAAAGCATATAGTTTTATACTGAGACTTGCGGTGAAGCCTGTATTTACAAGAAAGTGAGTGGGAGCACTACAACATTTCGATAAGTATATGTGAATGACATATTGTTGATCAGAAATAATGTAGAATTATTCTGCAAAGCATAAAGGAGTGTTTGGAAGGAGTTTTTCAAAGAAAGACCTCGGTGAAGCTGCTTACATATTGAGCATCAAGATCTATAGAGATAGATCAAGACGCTTGATAAGTTTTTTCAATGAGTACATACCTTGACAAGATTTTGAAGTAGTTCAAAATGGAACAGTCAAAGAAAGAGTTCTTGCCTGTGTTACAAGGTGTGAAATTGAGTAAGACCCAAAGCCCGACCACGGCAGAAGATAGAAAGAGAATGAAAGTCATTCCCTATGCCTTGGCCATAGGTTCTATAAAGTATGCTATGCTATGTACCAGATCTATTGTATACCCTACACTAATTTTGGCAAGGGAGTACAATAGTGATCTAGGAGTAGATCACTGGACAGCGGTCAAAATTATCCTTAGTGGAATAAGGATATGTTTCTCGATTATGGAGGTGACAAAAATGTTCGTCGTAAAGGGTTACGTCGATGCAAATTTTGACACTGATCCAGATGACTCTAAGTCTCAATCTGGATACATATTGAAAGTGGGAGCAATTAGCTAGAGTAGCTCCGTGCAGAGCATTGTTGACATAGAAATTTGCAAAATACATATGGATCTGAATGTGGCAGACCCGTTGACTAAAACTTTTATCACAAGCAAAACATGATCACACCTTAGTACTCTTTGGGTGTTAATCACATAGCGATGTGAACTAGATTATTGACTCTAGTAAACCCTTTGGGTGTTGGACACATGACGATGTGAACTATTGGTATTAAATCACATGATGATGTGAACTAAATTATTGACTCTAGTGCAAGTGGGAGACTGAAGGAAATATGCCCTAGAGGCAATAACTAAGTTATTATTTATTTCCTTATATCATGATAAATGTTTATTATTCATGCTAGAATTGTATTAACCGCAAACATAATACATGTGTGAATACATAGACAAACAGAGTGTCACTAGTATGCCTCTACTTGACTAGCTCGTTAATTAAAGATGGTTATGTTTCCTAACCATAGACATGAGTTGACATTTGATTAACGGGATCACATCATTAGGAGAATGATGTGATTGACTTGACCCATTCCGTTAGCTTAGCACTCGATCGTTTAGTATTCTGCTATTGCTTTCTTCATGACTTATACATGTTCCTATGACTATGAGATTAAGCAACTCCCGTTTACCGGAGGAACACTTTGTGTGCTACCAAACGTCACAACATAATTGGGTGATCATAAAGGTGCTCTACAGGTGTCTCCAAAAGTACTTGTTGGGTTGGCGTATTTCGAGATTAGGATTTGTCACTCCGATTGTCGGAGAGGTATCTCTGGGCCCACTCGGTAATGCACATCACTATAAGCCTTGCAAGCATTGCAACTAATGAGTTAGTTGCGGGATGATGTATTACGGAACGAGTAAAGAGACTTGCTGGTAACGAGATTGAACTAGGTATTGAGATACCGACGATCGAATCTCGAGCAAGTAACATACCGATGACAAAGGGAACAACGTATGTTGTTATGCGGTCTGACCGATAAAGATCTTCGTAGAATATGTAGGAGCCAATATGGGCATCCGAGGTCCCGCTATTGGTTATTGACCGGAGAGGTGTCTCGGTCATGTCTACATAGTTCTCGAACCCGTAGGGTCCGCACGCTTAACGTTAGATTGACGATATAGTACTATGAGTTATGTATGTTGGTGACCAAATGTTGTTCGGAGTTTTGGATGAGATCACGGATCTGACGAGGAACTCCGGAATGGTCCGGAAGTAAAGATTGATATGTGGATAGTAGTGTTTGATCTCCGGAAAGGTGCTGGAATCCATCGGAAGGGGTTCCGGATGTTTCCTGAAATGTTTGGGCACGAGAAGGCCAAAGGGGAAGCCCATGAGGTTTTTTGGAAAGCGCAAAAGGAAGTTTTGAGGAGTCCAGGGGCCAGACGCCAGGGTCCCTGGCGTCTGGGTCTAGACGCCGAGAACCCTGGCGTCTGGCCCTGGAGTCCGAGAAGGACTCTTGCCTTTGGGGTGAAACCGACTTTGTGGAGGCTTTTACTCCAAGTTTCGACCCCAAGGCTCAACATATAAATAGAGGGGTAAGGCTAGCACCCAAGACACATCAAGAAACACCAAGCCGTGTGCCGGCAACCCCGTCCTCTCTAGTTTATCCTCCGTCATAGTTTTCGTAGTGCTTAGGCGAAGCCCTGTGGAGATTGTTCTTCACCAACACCGTCACCATGCTGTCATGCTGTCGGAACTCATCTACTACTTCGCCCCTCTTGCTGGATCGAGAAGGCGAGGACGTCATCGAGCTGAACGTGTGCAGAACTCGGAGGTGCCGCGCGTTCGGTACTTGGATCGGTCGGATCGTGAAGACATACGACTACATCAACCGCGTTGATAAAACGCTTCCGCTTACGGTCTACGAGGGTACATAGACAACACTCTCCCCTCTCGTTGCTATGCATCACCATGATCTTGCGTGTGCGTAGGAATTTTTTTGAAATTACTATGTTCCCCAACAGTTTGTTTCTATTATCTTGGCCTCTGATGAGCCGTCTCCTCAATTGCCGTCAGGTCTCCTCCCGAAGCTTCTAGGGTCTCTCTTTTCAGAAAAAAAATCGTTAAAAAGTTTCGTAGCATTTGGACTCCGTTTGGTACAGATTTTCCGAAGAACCAAAAACAAGAAGAAAACAACAACTGGCACTAGGCACTGGGTTAATAGGTTAGTCCAAAAAAATAGCATAAAAATTCTATAAAATATCCAAGATTGATAATATAATAGCATGGAACAGTAAAAAATTATAGATACGTTGGAGACTGATGACCCAGAAGCATAGGGGATCAATTGTAATCCTTTGTATAAGTAAGAGTGTCGAACCCAACAACGAGCAGAAGGAAATGACAAGCGGTTTGCAGCAAGGTATTTTCTACAAGCACTGGAATTGTCGGTAACAGATAGTTTGATGGCAAGGTAATTGTAACGAGCAATAACTAGTAACAGTAATAAAGGTGCAGCAAGGTAGCCCAATCCCTTTTGTAGCAAAGGACAGGCCGGAACGGTTTCTTATAATAAGCAAAGCATTCTTGAGAACACACAGGAATTTTATCTAGTCACTTTCATCATGTTTGTTTGATTCATGTTCGTTACTTTGATAATTTGATGTGTGGGTAGACCGGTGCATGGGTGTTGTTCTTACTTGAACAAGCCTCCTGTCGGTGTCAAAACCGGCGGATCTCGGGTAGGGGGTCCTGAACTGTGCGTCTAAGGATGATGGTAATAGGAGACAGGGGACACGATGTTTACCCAGGTTCGGGCCCTCTCTATGGAGGTAATACCCTACTTCCTGCTTGATTGATCTTGATGATATGAGTATTACAAGAGTTGATCTACCACGAGATCGTAGAGGCTAAACCCTAGAAGCTAGCCTATTGTATGATTGTTGTATATCTATCGACTAGCCCGGCCTCGGTTTATATAGTGCACCAGAGGCCTAGGATAATAAGATTCCTAGCTGAATACGTCGGTGGGGAGGAGTCCTTGTCTTGATCGCCAAGTCTTGTGGAATCTTCCTTGTATGCGGCAGCTGTCCGGACTAGCCCATGAGTATACGGTCATGGGGGCCCTTGGCCCAATCCAACTGATCGGGAGACGATGTGGTGAGTACCCCCTAGTCCAGGACACCGTCAGTAGCCCCCTGAACCGGTCTTCAAGTTAGGGACGCTCCTCGATTCTTCCGAACTGTTCTTCATATTTGGTCGTCGGTCTTGAAAACTGGTTCAACAAATCTCCTCATCTTCGATCTTGAGGATCGCCGAAGTGCATCCGAACAGTTTATACGCCGGGTATCCAAGGAGCCCCTTTAAGTTTCCGGCCTTTTATCAATGCCTTGTTATTTTTATGCCATACCTCGGGTTTGAAGTTTTTCCCGGGAGGCAGCGTCCTCTTGCGTCCGAGCTCCAACGCCGGACTGCATTCGAGGTATCTTTTGCAGCCGAGCACCAATGTCGGATCAAGGCCCGAGCTCCAACGCCAAAATGTATCCTGCTCCAACGCCGGACCGTGTCCAAGCTCCCATGCGGACTATATCCAAGAAGTCATAGATCATCTTGGTCCAAAAAAGTTGAAGGAGTTTAGCCGAGCTTAATGCCGGAAATGCCCTCTACGGAGCTAGCCGCTAGCACCCTAGCTTTATGCCGGACTGCTTCCAAAGGTGGTGCACCACCCCGACCGCGGGCTGATTTTTTGTGAATATTTTTAACTGGTGCAGTTTATTCTCTGCCGATGTATATCCAGTAGCACTCAAGGTGTGTATCGGTCTAAAAACCGAGATGCACCTGAAGGCAAGCATAAAACCGCTGTTCCCAGTAGCCCCTGAGACTCAGGTCGATGCGCGAAATCGGCCTGAGGATCAATTCCTAACTTCGGCAAAGATACATAGGAATAAAAACGCAGTGTAATATATTAGAGATAATAGTGATCGGCGAACGGGCCCCTGAGAGAGGGTCGTGAGAAGTCGCCGTGAAATATAGTTTGATGCCAAATAGGTCCAGATGGTACTTATTGTTGTCTGAAGACGCGCTTTCCCATAGTTCGATCAAGCCGAACGCTGAGCCCTTTGAATTTTCTGCATTGAATAGGCAATGCAGTAGCCCCCGAGACACTGGTCGGGTGGCAACACCAGATCAGGGGATCGATGTGCCCCTTTAATATTTGTAAATAATGAGCGCAAAGCCCGGTAGCCCCCGAGCCTTAATGTGGGCACGGGTGGCCGAATTAAGGATCGATATCCGAGTAAGATCACAGTTATGTGTAATGATTCTATGTATCCAAGTAATTTACATCATTATTTTGACTCCATTGTGACCGTTTATCAGTTGAAAGTGGCCCATCGTCGGCTTCTACCCCTTGGTAGATACTACGCAGGGTGTTTCCGTACTAACAAGACAACCCTTAGCTGACGTCTCGGTGCCCGGAGGCGGTTGTGTTAGCAGAAACGAAGCAATCAGATATGCGGGCTTTATAACTTTCGCTTAGTCATAGGAGCTTTAAACCGAGGAAGCTAGCTATGAGCCCCGATTCTTGTTCGGCGACATCCGAGGTCAAGCCGTAAACACTTGACCAATGTTATGAACGGCCCATCATTTAACATAGTCATCGGATCGCTGACCAGTTTACGCCTATTGTGACAGTCAGTTTTCGGCTTTCTCCACTGATGTGCTTGACCATGCGAACTGGAAGCACAATCGAAGTGGTTCTCCCTTTGCACACCTAGCCGAACAAAGCGAAACATAGGAGGTAAGCACAGGAGCCAGGCATTGATCGAAGACACAATTAGAAACCGATGCATATAAAGCAATATCCGAGAATGTTTTTGCCGAATCTCTAAAGGTGTCCGGCGTTGCACTGCGAGACTAATGCTGGAAACGCACAAATAGTTTAAAAGTGCCATAGGCTCAAAAAGCCAAAAAACTTATTCAAAAGTTTAATGTCCGAACGAGATCAAGTGTTCGGTGCCAATCCGAAAATTGGACCTTTTTAAAAAAAAGGTGCTTCTGTCGTGCTTTAACAAGACACATCCTATCTCAAGACTTCAAGCGGGTCAGCCTATGGCTTCAACCTCCTTATCCCAAAGGTGGAGTGCTTCTTTGAGGCTAGTTTAGCAAACTGCACTCGAGCGGATTTAGAGAGAAGCAAGGCTATTCGGCTATTGACCACACACTTGCATCGAGAAAGGAGTGATAGAAAAAAGACTTTGCAACGACCAAGAAGAAAAACGGCTCATACTAATTTAAGAGCCCCCACGTGACTTGTGTAAAAGAATTTCATGTATAATGATTGTATGTACCAAAGTACTTATATCATATATGTGTTCACCCGAACTTTATACGCGTCTTAACCGGCCGTCGGCTTCTCCCTCTTCGGTCAATGACCGAAAAGTGTTATGTACTCCACCTGTGGAGAATATCGATGGTGTTTCCGAAAACCAGGCAATCAGGCCATAAGGCTGTAACAGACAAAGCGCGCTCAGAGAACTTATGCTATATTACCGACGAAGTGTAAGAAGCATCTTCGAAGAAAATAGTACCCCCACCGATACCTTTCTTCGGTGTTCATTTTTACTATGAGACTTGTGCAATAGATTTTTTGTACTCATGAGTTCCGTTGTGTGCCGACCATAATTGAAAACAGTAAGAGCGCTAGCTTTCGGCTTCACCCAGTCTGAGGTCCGGCTCGGATGAACCGATCATGACAATCGCAGAGGTGCTCCCTTTACTCCCTAGCCGAACAATCGGGAACGTAGGGGTAAACACAGGAGCAAGGCAACCCAGCTTGCAAATCACTTTGGTCAATATGGTGCATATTGTGGCATAATACACGAACAAGGAACGAAGCCGTACAAGTATAATCATATGCAAGAGGAAAAGCTCCAGCAAGGGAGCCCCCAAGTAAACGGGGTATTTGAATTTGTGTGTCACAAACAAAGTTTGGACAAGGAAGTTTTCACAAACAACCTTTTGTCAAAAAAGGTATAATGCTTGGTCAGACCGAACAAAATTTAAAACTGAAAGTTTTTTAGCATGAAAGCGACTTAGCTGGTTAATGTGCTCGGTGTTGATGGCGTGGTCCTAGCTTGATGCGGGACAAGGTCCCAGCCCCCAAGCCGGTCTCGAGGTGGCGGAGCGAAGAGCTCGGCAATCCGAAGTGGCGACGTAGCACGGCCAATGTAGGCCGGCAGAGTGACGCCGAAGAGACCACGCGACGCAGTCAAAGTCCATTACCTGCACATGTAAAATAGTGCGGTCCAGGAAATAATAATAATATATATAATCCTTGCGTAATTGCTTTAGCAAAAATAATTTATTTAAAGAGATGTGGCACAGTCTTTGAAGCCAATGTCGATGCAGGCGTCGGACGCAGCGATGACAAAGCCTGAATTTGCGGCGGTCCGGGCTCCGGATGCGGCGTTCACGAACTATGTCTGAAACCGACCGAACCACCACGCGACCGTTTTTAATGTGGCCGCCATTTGATAGACCTGTGTACAGATGATGGAACAAACCAGAGTAATAATTCCTTAAGAAAAATAAACCCAACAAGCAAAAATTGTTAGGATTAATAGCACCTGGTTTATTTGTTGTAGTAGTCCGAAGAAAAGCGACTCCCAAAATTGGGACTCGATCCGCATACCCATTGCCTGATGGGCGATGAAGCGATGGCGTGGCGACGCTGGTAAAGGTTGACTTGCCGAGGCAAAGCCCCCGGTCCAGCTGACGTGACGAAGCTGGTCGGCTGGTGTCGTGTGCTGATGAAGGGATGATGAAGCCCCCGGTCCGGCCGAGGAGACGGAGCAGATCGATGAGGAGATGTTGCAGCTGCCATGTCAGCCGAGTTGTTGAAGTAGTTCGGCGTTGGTGGACATTGGCTCGATGAAGTAACAGTTCGGCCATGCCGATGCAGGTCGTAACTTGTGACGTGGTCAATACTGGCTTGCTGAAGTGGTCGTGCGGCGATGCCGGTGTGCCCGCTCCGTGTAATCGTGGGGCGGTGATGTTTTATCTTTGGCGATTCCGAACTCTTGTTCGGCTCGCCGCCGTGAGTATCCGAAGAGGTTGAGCTCGGCTCAAAAAGCAACGACATGTCTAGCGGAGGTCGGCAGCCGTGGAGCTATATTGCCGGACTGGTTTGACACCAGCGTGATGGCGAAGATTACCTCAGAGGAGGATTAAAATTTTATGGGCGCGTGTTAAAAACAATGCACAATACTTTAGAAGAAAATTCCTTTTAAAAAGGTTGTCAAATATCACGTTCATAAAGAAACATGAATTCGGGTAGGATACGTATTCGTGTAGAAAACATATCTGAAAAGTGATGCCCTAATCAGGAGGTTCCCGGAGTTTGGACGGTCGGATCGAGCTGAATGTTTGACAGGTGGTAGATATATGAATTCCACAGCCGATCAACGGTTGGATCTTCCAAAGGACGTCCGAGCTAGATGCTGGACACCACGCTCCAAACTCATCCGGATTCTCGTCCAGATTCAATGCGGCTCCGGTATATCGGAGATTGCCAGAGATTCCTCCATCAGAACTCGACGAAATTTTCCAGGGTCGTTGTAGACTCAATTCCGCACAATTCCACTGAAGCAATTGTTAAAGCGACACTCGAGGAGGCGGTGGTGGCGGATACAAGTTTGCTGTCCAGAAAAGCAGCGCGGTCGCCCGGGGGCAATGTTGACGTTGAGCCCCTGAGCGCCATGGATGATTCCTCCATGATCTTGATAGAGATCGGAGTTGATGTTGATGAAGGCCCTTGTCCGAACATGATGATCAGAGGCAGGGCACAGTATTCGGTCGAGCCGAGGTGACCGGTCGAGCCGGTGACGAAGAAGTCGACGTCGCAATTGGTCTGCTGACGAGCCATTGATCCTTTTGCCGATCACACAGCGGAACTCTCAATGAAAGCACCAATGTCGGTGTCAAAACCAGCGGATCTCGGGTAGGGGGTCCCAAACTGTGCGTCTAAGGATGATGGTAACAGGAGACAGGGGACACGGTGTTTACCCAGGTTCGGGCCCTCTGTATGGAGGTAATACCCTACTTCCTGCTTGATTGATCTTGATGATATGAGTATTACAAGAGTTGATCTACCACGAGATCGTAGAGGCTAAACCCTAGAAGCTAGCCTATGGTATGATTGTTGTATATCTATCGACTAGCCCAGCCTCGGTTTATATAGTGCACCAGAGGCCTAGGATAATAAGAGTCCTAGCCGAATACGCCGGTGGGGAGGAGTCCTTGTATTGATCGCCAAGTCTTGTGGAATCTTCCTTGTATGCGGCAGCTGTCTGGACTGGCCCGTGAGTATATGGCCATGGGGGTCCTCGGCCCAATCCAACTGATCGGGAGATGACGTGGTGAGTATCCCCTAGTCCAGGACACCGTCACCTCCCACTTATGATTACCCCCTCTCGCAAGCATCTGCAACTACGAAAGAAGAATTAAGATAAATCTAACTATAGCATGAAACATATGGATCCAAATCAGCCCCATACGAAATAGCGCACAAACTAGGGTTTAAGCTTTTATCACTCTAGCAACCCATCATCTAATAACTACTCCACAATACCTTCCCTTAGGCCCAAAGATGATGAAGTGTCATGTAGTCGACGTTCACACGACACCACTAAAGGAAGCAACAACATACATATCATCAAAATATCGAACGAATACCAAAGTCACATGATTACTTATGACAAGACTTCTTCCATGTCCTCAATAACAAAAGTAACTACTCACAGATCATATTCATGCTCAAGATCATAGGGGTATTGAATAGCATCAAGGATCTGAACATATAATCTTCCACCAAAGAAACCAACTAGCATCAGCTATGAGATGTAATCAACACTACTAGCAACCCACATGTACCAATCTAAGGTTTTGAGACAAAGATATGATTGAATACAAGAGATGAACTAGGGTTTGAGATGAGATGGTGCTAGTGAAGATGTTGATGAAGATTAGTTCTCCCGTGATGAGAGGATCATTGGTGATGACGATGGCTTTGATTTCCCCGTCCCGAAGGGAAGTTTCCTCGGCGGAATCTCTTCAGCGGAGAGCAAAAGTGGTCCTGTCCAGGTTCTGCCTTGAGACAGCTTCGCTTCCTCCCGAAACCTTTCTTTTGATTTTTTTTCCTAGGTCAAATGGCACCATATAGGAGAAGATGAGCCCCAGAGGCCTGCCAGGGGCGCCACAAGCTCGGGGGGCGCGCCCCCAGGCTTGTGGCTGCCTGGTGGGTCCTCCTCTGGTATTTCTTTCGCCAATAATTTTAATATATTCCAAAATAATTCTTCGGCAAATTTCAGCTTATTTAGAGTTGTTCACAAAAGGTGCCTCCGATATAGGCATTTCCGGTCTAGAATTCCACCTGTTGACAATCTCCCTCTTCATGTGAAACTTGCAAAGTAAGAGAGAAAATGCATAAGAATTGTATTATAAAGTGAAATAACAGTCTGTAATGCAATAAGTATTAACATAAAAAAATGATGCAAAATGGACGTATCAAAGACGTATCACGCTGCTGCGTGGTTGTGGTCCCAGTAGCGCTGGCAAAGTCGACCTTGATGTAGGGCCGCATGCGGGGCAAGGTCGTCAGTGGGGAAATGAAGGAGGACGGCTAGGTGGAGTAGGCGGGCGGCGCTCCTTGAGAACACAAAGGAGGACCTCGCTTTGTGGTCATGCTTCCCCTTCTTGTCCGGGATCCACTTCCACATCCCCATGCCGATGGCCTGCATGGAGCGAGGAAGGAGGAGCAGGGGTGCTAGGTTTGCGGTTGTCGGGGTGTGATGGGGCAATGGCAGTGTGTGGATGCGGTTGGAAGTGGACTGGCCGGTCCACGACTTCAGCATTAAAAAAGGACGGGTTAGAGGGCGGCTGGGAGGCTGACGTGCTGGTCCGACCACTCGTGCGGATTAAATAGGCCGGTGCAAGCAGTTGCACGGTCGACATGCGGGTCCGATGGCGGACGACGAGAGGACGTGTGCGTGTCCATCCAGTGTCCATCTTGATGCAAATCCGGCCCACAGCTGCGCCAGATTTGAGTCGAGCCGGACATAATTTGCAGTTGCTCTCGCGTGTTGGGCCGTGAACTTTGTCCGTTTCGACTTAAACGGACCGGCAAGTCATCAGCGTCCATGGCAGTGTGTGCAAGCGCGTTGTCTCAAATCCGCCTCTCCCCTCCCACCTCCTCTTGCCGCCACGCCTCTTTGGCCACGTCGAAGTCGGCCCAATGTTCGGCAAGGGGATCTCGCTTCTTCTCCACCTCATCCCCAAATAAAATATGAAGGGGAGCTCTTCCGGGTGCGTTATCGGTAAGGAAGCATTGGTGGATTGAAGGCGGGAGAGAGGGAAATGGGAGGAGTCGGAGAGAGTATTGAAGCTAGGGTGGGGCGGGTGTCGGCCTTTTATAGGCACCATTAAGACGTCTGGCACAATACCTGATGAGAAACAATGCCACGGCTTACTCGCAGGCAAACAAGAAGATGATGTTGTGTGGCGGCCACCCAATGGGTCGCCATGGGAATCCAAGGGGCTACTATGGCATTAATGGCCCGGTTAACAAATGCGCGGTGGTGCGTGTTAGACCAAGCTACTCCAATCTCACTCGAGGAAGAAGCTGAAACTTCCACCCATACTGGGAACTAAATTTAGAGCGAGCTCCAAAAATGTGTGCTAGGAGATGAACAACGCTCCAAAAATTATGGCGGCGGAGGGGTGGTCTTTTTAGCATCCTACTTCAACTAGTAGAGTGCCCGTGCGTTGCCGCGGGCTCTTGAAAAAGTTTGCAAGAGTTACATGTTAAATTTCACATGCACAAACAATATAACACAAATACAATTACTGAATAATTAAAGTCCATTTTGCAATGAAAATTAATAACAAAAAGAAAGAGTAACGACATGTTCATGTAATAAATTGAGCGATGTCCATGCAAGTTTCAGACGCTTCTCAAGTCCTACTAACTGTTTTTTATATGAAAAATATTAGGAATTAATATAAACAAAACATATGTTAAGATGAGAAAAAACAATAGATATTTACCGTGTATATTTGATGAGAAAAAAACATGCAAACAAACCTTCTTTAACCAAGTATATTTATTTTTTCTCTCAGTTTTATTGTGATACCCTTAGTATATGAAAGGTAAGTACAAAAACTATTTATTTTTATGAACCATATTTAGTATATGTATACACTTTTATTGTTCCTGTCAGGTATGTATACTTTTAATATCTATGTTTTTTATCATAAATTCCTACACATGCGAGTCTAGCATTTTTATCGTTGAGCAAAATTTGCACACAAAGCCCAAATTAGCTATCCACCACGGCCCAACCAGCACCCAAACTTAGCCCCCTAAAAATAACTATAAAATAAATTACCTTATCCACAGTATATTTTTTTGAGCGATTACAGTATACCTGGAAAAATGGCCCGGCCCGACACGACACGGCACGGCCCGGCCAGGATTACACGGGCCAGGCACGGCACTTCCTGGCCAAGCACGCGTGTTGGCCTCCCCGGCCCAGGCACGGCAAAGTTGCCTCACGGGCCGGCTCGACGGCCCACCTGGCACGGTGGTCTCTGGGCTCACTAGCCACCCCTCGCCTTTTCCCGTCCATCCGCCGCATCCCAATCCTAACCCCACTCACTCACCACTCTCCCCTCCACTCACTCAATTCCTCTCGCACTTGCCCCTTCCCCACCGCATCGCCGCGTGCCTCGACGAGGCGGCGCCCGCGCGACTCCGCCCGCCGGCCGCCGGATCTATCCCATGTCGCGACAGATCTTGGGGCTCACTCACCCGCCACCTCTCGCCCTCTCCCCTCCCCCCGCCGCATCGCCGAGCGAGTCACCGAGCCCGCAACCGCGCGACTCCGCCCGCCGACCACCGCATCAGTCCCATGCCGCAGCCGGTCTTGTGGCTCATTCACCTCTCTTCTCCACTCACTCCAACATCTCGGCCATCTCCCTTCCCCTCGCCGCATCGCCGTGCGCGTCGATCGTGCGACTCCGCCCACCGACCACCGCATCGACGCGGGTCGGGGCTCCGACGAGCTGTGTGCGGCGCGACCAACGGGGACGGACGCGGCGAGCTTACTGACACGGGCACGGGTGCTCGGTCCGGTCCCATTCTCCTCGCATCCGTGGCGGTGTTCGTCTCTGGCGAGCTGGCAGGTGGATCCGAAGCGCGGCAACTCGATCTGCATCGCCTCCGGTATGCCTGTGCGTTGGTACGGGCTATGCATATAAATAAATAAAAAATTATTAAGGTTGTCTTCGTGGACGCCCTTGATACCTCTAAACCCGCCACCAACTCTGGCGCTCGCGACTTTCCGCCTAGCCACACTTGAATATGTTAACCCCTGCCTCTCCTCCGTCGGCAATGACCCGATGTTATTGTTGTATTTTTTCCTCCCGCCACTGCCTTTTTTATCCACCCTGCAAAATCGCCCACCTCTCTTTGCCTAATCCCCAGCCTGCCACCCGTAATTGAGAAGTGTTGATGCTCGTTGCTTCCCGGCCCGAGTCGCCGCCAACGCTACCCACAATTGAGGAGTCCTGATACATTCCCCCTTGTCGCCCCTTGCCCAAGTCCCCGCCTACATCATGCATTAGTACGGGAGACAAGAATCGTCGATGATCGTCACATTGTCCACCTATTCTCGATGAATATGATCAATCCCAAGTCAATGAGTGGCGGAGCTTCACATGAATGCTTGGAGGGGCAAAAGACTTTTAGGATCCCATGCACATCAAGCGACATTGTAAATTTTGTTATCATTATATGACATTTTTTCCTTTCTTCCTTCTCAACCCACATACCAAGTAACCAATTCTGGTTAAACATAGTAATTTACGAAATTTTATATGATTTGCAAGAATGCCAGTGACCGAGACATTCTAAGAATGCCACTTTCTGTGAATAATCTCAAGCAACTACTCCCTCTGTCCCAGAAATCTTGTCTTAAATTTGTGGATACGGATATATCTAGACAAGTTTTAGTGTTAGATTCATCTATATGTAGATAGATCTAAGACAAGATATTTAGGACGGAGGTAATATAATTTTGTGAATTTAATCCATGTACATAACCTTTTCAGCATGCATACAGCAATGATACACATTACGCCACTAAACCTCAACCGGATCATCTTTGTGTGCATGTTGAACTTAGTATATATATATATATATATATATAGCTAACATGAATGATAACAAATATTTGCATATAAATAAGATGGATGTTTTAGTAGAACTAAAGTATACTCGGCACGGAAAAGAGAACTGAAGTATACTAATGCCCGTCAGGAAAAGCGCACTTCTATTTTCTTGGCAGAAACTCCTAAATAGTTGTATCTTAACATAAGTAGGCAGAAGCACTAAATTGTACTACATAGGAGAGGAGAACGACACTTAAAAATTTGGATAGTCCCAAACCGCAGCTAATGAAAGCACAGGTGCAGTGGAGAGTAAAAAAATGGAAGGATTTTTTCTCTAGCACACATTTCTTATCCTCTCTCTTTTGCTTTTTCTTTCTTTTACTCTCAACTTTTATTTGAGAGAATCTTTTACTCTCAACTTAACCACACCATAACTGAACTGCAACTCTGCAAGCCCAGACTGCAAGCCCCATTTTCTATCTCACACAGGAGCGAGTCACGCAAGTCATCTTCGTTCTTTCATTAAACTGAACCATACCACAGACTGAACTGAGCCCCCAAAAAAAGACTGAACCACGCCCAAGTTCCTGTCTCACAAAAGAAGGTCCCGCCGGCGCAGATAGTTCAGGGGAGGTGAGGCAGAAAGGAAGGCAACAGAGGTTGGGCTAGCCTGCGAGCTGTGGCATAGAGATGGGGAGGAGCGAGAAGGATGGTAGAGAGCATGGCAGTTGGTGGTGAAGGTCCGTCAGAAGCGCAGACTTTGCACACTCTGCCGCTGTCCAATGTCGGCATCGCCCATGCGCTGACGCGGATGCAGTCTACCGCGGGTCCATTTTCTGATGGAGTCTTGCAATGCTTCTTCACTATGTACAAAAACACCATCTATTTAGAAACAGATGAAAGTACATACTGCATGATCAGTTGGTCACACACCTCAAGAATCAATACATCAGGTCACCAAAACATCAGAAAATGGTCTATTAAACATGCCCGACAGGTGAAAATGCAACAATACATTGATCTTCTAAATTCTGCAACAAACTCTGAAATTGATTTTTTTTTTCATTTTGAATCTGTAGAGAAAACAGGAAGCTCAGGGTACTCACCAAAACCTGACATTGAAGTCCATACCTGTCGTGGAATTGTCACGGCAGATGTCCTTGGGTGAGGACTTAGTCGTGAGGCCAACGCGTCTATGTGATAGCTTGAGAGGGGTTGAGCGGAATCGAGAGACGCAACACAAGACAGGGATTTAGACAGCTTCGGGCCCCGGGAAACATCATCCGGTAAAAACCCTACATGCTGTTTGAGGCTAGGTCTCATTATCATCACGAGGGAGTCGCCGTAAACCGGCTCTCCTCTTTGTGTCTAGCCCTAAGATTGTTTCTTGCTGCTTGTAGCTTGTCCCCTTTGGGGAGCCCTGCCCCTCCTTATATAAGTTGAAGGGGCGGGTTACATGACTAGTCCTAGTAGGATTAGGATTACTCTATTACAAGTGGAGTCCTAGTCTTGCTTCCTTTGTAGGAGAATATTCCTTATGCCTTTTCTCTTAAACCGGCCCACAATAGTTGAACCGGCCTTCATGAACCACCAGACGGGCCACCGGGTCTTGTTGCTCCTCTGACCCGTCCGCCGGGTCACCAGTGAGTTACAACGTCCTGGCGGGTTCTTTGGTAAATTGCCAGTGCAGGCGGGTCACCGATGAATATCGCCAAGTGCCGCGGGACCTCAAATAAACCGCCAAGTCCGGCCGGGTTAACTTCCGGCCGGTTTACACCGCGGGGTATATCCCCGACATTAGCTCCCAAGTTTAGCTTGGATTTATCCATGGTAAACTTATGCTGCAAAATAACCACCAGAATAAATTTGGCAGATTGTGCTCCGGGTTAAGAATTCTTGTAGACCGGCACCTGATCGTTCTTAAGTCCTTTGTCATTTCCTTCTTCTAGAAAATCCGGGTCAATAACCAGCTTCATACTCAAATTGTTGATGTTGGCTTCTTATAGAAAAAAATATTGCGAAGAATAATCCACTTGAGTCGGCTTCCAAAGCGCCGGTTTAAGAAATATTGGTCTTGAAATACTCATCTGATATTCAACCGGTTTGAAGATGCAGAACTTGCCGGTTTTATTATTGCCAAAGACTGTCGGGTTATAAAAACTTGAGAATTTCGAGTCATGATTGTTGCACACACCGGTTCATGATTGTTGCCAACGCCGGTGTGACGCCTGGATAATTAAGCTACAGTGATTCCCTCTAATGATGCCACGTCACCTCAGTTAATGTTGATAAACTCTCGATAGTTCAAATATGAAACAAAACCAAAATTTAATTAAAGGCAAACAATAAAAGTTTTTCAGATATTAAAACCAAATTGTTCGGGTTGTGCCAAATAATGCATAAGTAGTTATGGTGGAGAAACTAAACTTTTATAAAGTGTTTAAATACTCTAAAAATATATAAGACAGTAGCAAAACAACTAATTAAATGCCTTTTACAATTAATAAAATACTAAACTATTTTATTTTGTCACCCAACTTTTGTGGCATTGGGGTATTTTGAAACACTAATTTAGGTACTACTTATATATTTTATAAAACAAAAGTATGTAGAAAATAAATTAGAAAACTAATAAACAGGAAATAAAAAGAAGTACAAAAAGGAAACAACGCTTCCCATCACTGGGCCGAACGGCCCATTGGCCACCGCACGCCCACTGTGCCCAGTGGCCTCCTTATCCCCAACTCCACGAAACCCTAGCCTCCCCGACCCACTTCCACCACTCGCTCCTCCCACTCCTCGATCTAGATCGGGATCCACCAATGAACCGTCCCCCGATCCCGACGCCAAGCGCCCACCTCAAAGATCGCCCCGCCACCACGTCGCCGTTCTCCACGCCCTCCTACCGAAGCCGCCTCGCCGCGACGCCTCGGATGGCGCCTCCCCGGCTCTGTCTCCATAGCATGTCCTCATCCTCCTCACTCACGGACGCCATCGACGCCGCCGGAGCCCCTCACCGTCTTCGCGGATCGGCCACCGCCCGTCGCCCTCGACTCCTCGTCACCGAGCCACTTAGCCACCTCGTCGGATTGCCTTCCTCGCCCGGACCGCCCGCCGTCCTCCTCCACAACCAGCCTCCTCACGCCTCGCCGCCTCTTCTCTTCAACGCCGGTGAGGCCACCGCCTCTGCTCCCCCACTCGCTGTCGTCGATCCGATCGCCACGCCGACCGCATCCGCCACTGCTTTCGCCGCCACGTGTGAACATCCGCTTCAGCTGCGCCTGCTCGCCAAGACGCACCACGCCCACCGCGCCCTCGGCTCTCCTCCACCGCCCAGTGCGGTCGTCGGCCTGGCCGAGGCCCTCGCTCATGGCGTGCCAGCCGAGGCCACGGCCTCGCCCTCGATGGGCGCCCGCACCAGTGCCAGCCGCTTACTGAACCCGCTATGCCCCCCTTGGCCTATGACATGTGGGGTCGCCCCCTGAAAACGTTAAATATATATATATATATATATAATAGAAAATTAATTAATTAATTAATTAATTAATTAGTTAAAGAGTTAATTAACTTAATTAACCTGTGTTAGTTAATCTATTAACCTAATTAGTCTATTTAATCTGTTAGGTTAGTAAAACAGTGTATGACAACAGGGCCCCACCCCTTGTTGACCCCAAAGTTTGATCGTCAATCGGGACCCTTGGACCCACATGTCAGCCCCTCCGTACACTTATGTGTACCCGAGCTTGGTGCACCTAGCAATTCACATTTATTTCAATTAAATTAAATTCGAAAATGAATAAAACTTTTAAATTAATATAAAATAAACCGTAGCTCGGATGGAAAAACTTTGTACATGAAAGTTGCTCGTAACGACGAGGCGAATCCGGATACGCAGTCCGTTCTTCCGCCACACACCCCTAACCTATCGAACCCGCAACTTTCCCCCTCCGCCTTCCTGCTGAAAACACGAAACCCCGGGATATTTTCCCGGATGTTTCCCCTTAACCGTACCACCTCATACCACGTTAGGGCACGCCTAGCATCGTTACTTGTCTTGTCATGCATCGATATGCATCTGTTTACATGGTATTCATTGTTTCTTCCCCTCTTCTCTCCGTAGACTACGAGACCGACGCCAGCTGCTGCTTGATTCGACTACGGAGTTGACGACCCCTCTCTCTTGCCCGAGCAACCAGGCAAGCCCCCTTTGATCACCGAGATATCGCCTACTCTTCTCTATATCGCTTGCATTAGAGTAGTGTAGCATGTTACCGCTTTCGCTAATCCTATACTGCTGCATCGCCTATCCTTGCTACTACTGTTGTTAACTTTATCTGCTATCCTACTGCTTAGTATAGGATGCTAGTATTTCCATCTGTGGCCCTACATTCTTGTCCGTCTGCTGTGCTATACTATCGGGCCGTGATCACTCGGGAGGTGATCACGGGTATATACTTATACTTATACATGATACATGTGGTGACTAAAGTCGAGTCGGCTTGTTGAGCACCCATGAGTGATTCATGGATTGGGGGCTGAAAGGACCTTTGTCCCAACGGCCCTCTGTGTGGATCTTTGTGGCGGAGCGACAGGGCAGGTTGAGACCACCTAGGAGAGAGGTGGGCCTGGCCTGTTCGGCATTCGCGGATACTTAACACGCTTAACGAGATCTTGGTATTTGATCTGAGTTGGCTATGAGCTTATACGCACTAACCAACTACGTGGGAAAGATATGGGCACTTTCGGCGTCGTGGTATCACCAAGCACTTCAGACGTTAGCGGAGGCCGCGCCGGATTGGACCGAACGCCACTAGGCTAGGTCTGCTTCCGCCCACGCAACGTCTTGCAGGTGTGCTCAGGCGATGGGCCCGGACCCTGCGGCGCTTAGGTTTAGACCAGCGTCTTTGTCCTTTCTGTTGTGCCTAGGTGGGGCTGCGGCGTGTTGATCTTCCGCGGCGGGCATGATCCAGGAAAGTGTGTCGGCCAAATGGGATCAAACGTGTTGGGTAAGTTGGTGCACCCCAGGAAGTTAATCTATTCAATAGCCGTGATCTTCGGTAATGGGGCGACTTGGAGTTGTACCTTGACCTTATGACAACTAGAACCGGATACTTAATAAAACACACCCTCCCAAGTGCCGGATACAACCGGTGGTCGCTCTCTCGGGGATACGAGGAGGATCGCCGGGTAGGATTATTGCTATGTGATGTTACGGAGGACTTCAACCTACCCTCTTCTACTGTTGCAAGACAAAGGTGAATGTGTTTAGTCTTCGATAAGACTAGCTATCCCCTCTTATTACGGCATTCTGCGATTCGGTCCATTGATATGGCCCTTTACACATATGTCCATGCATATGTAGTGTAGCTCCTTGCTTGCAGTACTTTGGATGAGTACTCACGGTTGCCTTGTTCCCCTTTTCCCCTATCTCTACACGATTGCTACAACTGCACGATGGAGCCGGAGCGACGCCACCGTCGATGTCGACTACTACACCGGAGGCGCCTACTACTACGTGCAACCCGGCGGCGACAACCAGAGTAGCTAGGAGGATCCCAGGCGGGAGGCCTGCGCCTTCTTCGTCTCAGATCCCGGTTTGTGCTAGCCTTCTTAAGGCAAACTTGTTTAACTTATGTACGTACTCGAGATATTGTTGCTTCCGCTGACTTCGTCTATGATCGAGCACTTGTATTCGAGCCCTCGAGGCCCTGGCTTGTATTATGATGCTTGTATGACTTATTTATGTTTTAGAGTTGTGTTGTGATATCTTCCCGTGAGTCCCTGATCTTAATCGTACACATTTGCGTGCATGATTAGTGTATGATTGAATCGGGGGCGTCACAAGTTGATATCAGAGCCGATTGCCTGTAGGAATCCCCCTTCCACACTCCTTGGCCGAAGTCGAGTCTAGTCATTGCAAAACTTTTACGGACATGGTTGTGTGCCTTACGGGCCCATGTCGCCATTGGGTGGTACTAGGATCTTTTACTCCTCGACCTTTACTCTGGGACCCTGATCTCTCTTCTATTCGGGATAAATGGTTTTGCTAACTCTAACTCTAGGTTCTCGTAAATACTTTCTCCCGGAGAGCCCCTTCAGTCCAGATGATCACCGACTGCACCAGAAGATTTTAGAGATACTCTTTGATATTCTCTCGAGACTTTGTGCCCATCACTTTTGCTATTCCCGACCACCGATAAATCCGTATGGATAACTACTTACACTTGCCATTCATACGATCATCCCCCATTGATCTTGTTATTACAAGATACCCCGAAGTTTTCTCTATTGTTCCGAGAATACTTTGTGCCTACTGCCTAGCAGTTCTTTGCCACATGAATACCCCTTCAAATAAATCCTCGCACTTGTCGAGTATCCGCTCATCCCCAGTTGTTCATGTGTTTCACAGAAGTCTTCAAAATAATATTCGATCTTCCGAAAATCCTTTGGGGCCTTTGGCTCTTGAAATTCTTGCTTGCTTGCATTATGGTTAATCCCATAAGTCTCGTAGTCATATTGACATTCCTTGTCATTATCATTTTGAGTCTGTTGACTCAATATGTTTGCGAATACACGCAATCATCATTGATCCTTATAAATTACTTTTCCGGCTGAGCTGCCATTCTTTTAACTGGAATTGGTTCTCGACCAATCCAATTGTCTTTGATTGTACCCTAAGGCTATTCAACTTATCCACCCCTAATCAGAGCATTGCTTCTGATCCCTTGATTTGGAAATCATAATTCCTTTGCATTTGACAATTGAGTTAGTCAGTTGTTTCTATAATCTGCTTCCTCTAGTTGAGTACCGATGCTCACGTCAGATCCCTTGTGGACCACCAGATCCTTTGTTGGATTTTATCTGACAACGCCCTTCATATTCAATAACCTTGTGAGCCTTTTCTCGGATACATAATGCCTTTGGTAAATTGTATCCTCTGCTCTCTTAACCATGCTCTGCCTTCGAGCTTGATTTAATTACTTCTAAAGATTCTGGTATGATTCTAAGATGCCCCGATGGGTTGAACCTATGCCTTCCTTAATAGGTGTGAACTCAAAAGTTTTCACGAGTCGTACTCTTCTGGTATTTTGCCAGATAAAATTTCAAAACTACAACTTCATTGAGCGTGAGAAGTGAATGAAAGGTTGTGCATTGGAGAAGTGGGAGTCGACCTTGAACTTGTGTTCATGCCCATGGACACGAGGTACATCTTCTCATCGAAGCTTCTTTTAAAATTAATTATTCCCTTGGTATAAGTTCATCTTATATCTGAGATCCGCCTTTTGCAATCGTGGTTCCGACCATGTTCTCCTTTAAATATCATGACCTGTGCAAGTTTAAGCACTTGTCTTCTATAGAGCAATACCCAGTTCAACTTCTAGTTTGATCTGTCAGTCGAGTATTACCACGGTATCTCGAGATTATCTTGGAACTGCATAATTTCTTATGAGTTCTTCATCAAGTACTACATACTCACCGATTACAATTTTTCATGGGCTCGGAGTTATTAAACACTCAAAGACACCGATAACTGAACCGAGATCGCATTACGGTTCAACGACACTTGATAATCTTCTTTAAGTACGAGTTTGTAACCGATCACGCCATTCCTAGCCTGTTTGGCTATATCCTTGTCGTGCAGATTTTAACTGTGCTACCTGGTCCTTATCCCAGGAGCACAACTTTCGATGATTGAGCTAAGCTTACGTCGATTTCCTTGTCTTATTGTTCCTTCTTGAACAACAAACTTGATCGCGAGTTTGTGTCCTACTCGTGGTTCCAATAACCTTCCGCTTCATCATTCGTTTGACTTGATGTCATCGTCGATCGATTACATCTTCGTGAAATCTCTCGACAAATGTGTCGTGATCATCATCATCATCATTCCGAGCTCTTCCAGGATATGAATTGAATTCATGATGGGAAATACCATCCTTGTCCCTCGATGATTTGTTTTATCATCGGCAACATTCTTGCCTTCCCCCCCCCCCCCCCAACACAAACTTGTTCACATTTTGTGTTGTACCTTGATTTCCTTGCTATCCAGAATTTGTTCCTTACCTTGGAGTATTACCATCTTTGATGACAAGAATGTTGTGAGAATTACACCACCTCTTAAGAATTCTTGGTATGGTGATACTTCTCACCATCACCATTCTTCCTTGGTCCCTGTGTTGTTTTTTAACCAAAGATACCAATAGATCTTTGTTTGAGTTTTGTACTTCTAGCAACCATATTGCTTTGAAGTTAACGATCGACAGATTCGTTCTTAGAATGTTGATTATTGAATCGTCACTCTAACATTGATCTTGCTGCCTAAGGTCATATTTCGGGCACACCTTTCAACTAATGATTGATGGTGTATGTTTCCCTAGGACATACAACATTATAACAATTGAATTGACAAGTGTCATCTTCTTGTTCACATTATTGTGGAAATCCATCCATTTGGAATTCTCGATGGATTGGCGCTGAGCCCATTAGCCACCTCCTTGTCCTCTCCTTGGGTTAATGATGAACTCTTGTTAACGGAAATCACTTCATAGTTCATTTCCCGAGAATCTTACAGTGTCATCCCGTCAATTTGTGTTGCACCTTTCTACTCAGGCATCCACGAGCACGAGGTATCTCGACACCAATCATACACGAATCTCCGTCGGATATGATGGTTGGGACAACTTTCAAGAGTTATGATGTTGATCCTTTGATGACCCGGTAACATGATGTCATGCCTAGCACCCCCCGGTGGAGGACCTATCATTATAGATTCCTTTTCAAAGAAGGTTATCCGCTCATCCATGAGGAAATTGTAAGACTTATTCTACAAGTTATTCTGATGGATCCTTCGTGTTTCCAAAGTCGATCTTCACACGAAGACCATGTCAATGCTATCTCGAAGCATGTCAATGGTACTCCGATTTTCAATGAAACATTTGAAGCACGATGCTAAATTTTATTTATCATGTATCCTAACACCGTTGTATGGGTAAGATCATGATCATCCTCACCCCTTACCTAAATGGTTTTCTACTTAATATCCTGTCAGGGATATCTTGCTCAGCTTGCCCTTGGGAAGGATATACCCTTGAAATATGTGTTTAAACATATTTTCCTTTCCATTGTGTTGTTTAATCGATGATCATATTTTCCTTCCATTGGTTTGTTTGAACCCTTTCTATGATCTATATGATATAAGCGGTAATAATCCTTTGCTTGTGCAAACATCTCGAGGTACAACTCATCTGTCAAGAAGACCTGTTACTATTGTTGATGACATTCCGGTAGCCACCGATGGGCGAGAACCTTGCCTATTGGTCCGCCTCGTTCAACGGCAGGAAAGTGGTTCTCTTCGTCCCTCGCCCTTGGTACCAACGTTGATGCCGACATAACCGACATGGTACTCTCGACATGCCTTGCTATCATGACCGTGAAAGATGTCACCGCTCCTATAAAAAAACCACATGGTGGGCCCATAACCCACAGCCCACGGGATCGAAACCTCGACCGGCCCTGTACACCCCTATTCCCAAAGTTATTCCTCACAAGCGTGGACTCGTATGTAATCCACGGGCCACCGTCCTAGTGATCTATTCTCGGTATCGACGCAATACTTACTCTCGCTACTCAACCCCTTTCTCACTCTGGTTCGGGCTTGAGCAACTATCTATCCGCTTGGAGCCTATTATGGTACCTTCGTACCTTACTCTCGAGGTATTTCATATGTTCAACTCGAGAGATAATCTTATACTAATTCATGGGTTAACCCCAGATTGTTTCCCTCAAAAGCATTATGTCATAGTGAGCTGCCCCTTATCTTTTCGTAAGTACGATGGAGTTCCCGAAGAAATGATGACAAGTTTATCATGATGCATCAGAATAAAGGATTGAAGACACCAGTGAAAGGGATTAACTTCTTCGAGAAGATCCGTTAGAAATTCGTAACCAAATCCCTTCCCCCTTACTCCCCCTCTTAAATCTCGGGACGAGATTTCTTGTAGTGGAGGAGAATTGTGACGCCCGGATAATTAAGCTACAGTGATTCCCCTCTAATGATGCCACGTCACCTCAGTTAATGTTGATAAACTCTCGATAGTTCAAATATGAAACAAAACCAAAATTTAATTAAAGGTAAACAATAGAAGTTTTCAAATATTAAAACCAAATTGTTCGGGTTGTGCCAAATAATGCATAAGTAGTTATGGTGGAGAAACTAAACTTTTATAAAGTGTTTAAATACTCTAAAAATAAATAAGACAGTAGCAAAACAACTAATTAAATGCCTTTTACAATTAATAAAATACTAAACTATTTTATTTTGTCACCCAACTTTTTGTGGCATCGGGGTATTTTGAAACACTAATTTAGGTACTACTTATATATTTTATAAAACAAAAGTATATATAAAATAAATTAGAAAACTAATAAACAGGAAATAAAAAGAAGTACAAAAAAGGAAACAACCCCCCCCCCACGCTGGGCCGAACGGCCACTGGCCGCCAGACCGTCACCACCAGCCCACCTGGCCTCCTTATCCCCCACTCCACGAAACCCTAGCCTCCCCGACCCACTTCCACCACTCGCTCCTCCCACTCCTCGATCTAGATCGGGATCCACCCAGCTAATCGTCTCCCCGATCCCGACGCCGCGCCCACCCCAAAGATCGCCCGCCACCTCGTCGCCGTTCTCCTCGCCCTCCTCCCGAAGCCTCCTCTCGCCGACGCCTCGGATGGCGCCTCCCGCTCTGTCTCCGTCGCTTGTCCTCATCCCCTCCTCACGGGACGCCATCGACGCCGAGCCCCTCACCGTCTTCGCCGGATCGGCCCACCGCCCGTCGCCCTCGACTCCTCGTCACCGAGCCACTTCGCCACCTCGTGGGACTGCCTTCCTCGCCGGACCGCCCGCCTTCGTCCTCCTCCACAACCGCCTCCTCACGCCTCGCCGCCTCTTCTCTTCAACGCCCGGTGAGGCCACCTCTGCTCCCCACACTCTGTCGTCGATCCGATCCACGCTGACCGCATCCGCCCCCCACAGCCACTCATGGCCGTGCGTCTTGCACATCCAGCTTCATTGCATACAGCTGTGGCCCGCCTTGCCCACTGCCTTGGCTCTCCTCCACCCCGCCCAGTGCGGTCGTCGGCCTGGCCGAGGCCTCCCACAATGGCATGCCCACCCGAGGCCACGGCCTCGCCCTCGATGGGCGCCCGCACCCAGTGCCCAGCGCCCGCTTGCGCTGAACCCGCTATGCCCCCCTTGGCCTATGACATGTGGGGCCGCCCCCTGAAAACGTTAAATATATATATATATAATAGAAAATTAATTAACTAATTAATTAATTAGTTAAAGAGTTAACTAACTTAATTAACCTGTGTTAGTTAATCTATTAACCTAATTAGTCTATTTAATCTGTTAGGTTAGTAAGACAGTGTATGACAACAGGTTTCACCCTTGTTGACCACCAAAGTTTGATCGTCAATCGGGACCCTTGGACCCACATGTCAGCCCCTCTGGTACACTTATGTGTACCCGAGCTTGGTGCACCTAGCAATTCACATTTATTTCAATTAAATTAAATTCGGAAAATGAATAAAACTTTTAAATTAATATAAAATAAATCGTAGCTCGGATGGAAAAACTTTGTACATGAAAGTTGCTCGTAACGACGAGACGAATCCGGATACGCAGTCCGTTCTTCGCCACACACCCCTAACCTATCGAACCGCAACTTTCCCCTCCGGCTCCTCCGCTGAAAACACGAAACCCCGGGATATTTTCCGGATGTTTCTTAACCGGTACCACCTCATACCACGTTAGGGCACGCCTAGCATCGTTACTTGTCTTGTCATGCATCGATATGCATCTGTTTACATGGTATTCATTGTTTCTTCCCCTCTTCTCTCCTAGACTACGAGACCGACGCTGCCGCCTCGACTACGGAGTTGACGACCTCTCTCTTGCCGAGCAACCAGGCAAGCCCCCTTTGATCACCGGATATCGCCTACTCTTCTCTATACCGCTTGCATTAGAGTAGTGTAGCATGTTATCGCTTTCGCTAATCCTATACCGCTGCATAGCTTGTCCTTGCTACTATCATTGTTACCTTTATCCGCTATCCTACTGCTTAGTATAGGATGCTAGTATTTCCATCTGTGGCCCTACATTCTTGTCCGTCTGTTTGTGCTATACTATCGGGTCGTGATCACTCGGGAGGTGATCACGGGTATATACTTATACTTATACATGATACATGTGGTGACTAAAGTCGAATTCGGCTTGTTGAGCACCCACGAGTGATTCACGGAGTGGGGGCTGAAAGGACCTTTGTCCCGACGGCCCTCTGGATGAATCTTTGTGGCGGAGCGACAGGGCAGGTTGAGACCGCCTAGGAGAGAGGTGGGCCTCGCCCTATTCGGCGTTCGCGGATACTTAACACGCTTAACGAGATCTTAATATTTGATCTGAGTTGGCTACGAGCTTATACGCACTAACCAACTACGTGGGAAAGATATGGGCACTCGGCGTCGTGGTATCGGTAGTAGCACTTGAGACGTCGGCCACGGGCCAGCGCCGGATTGGACCGAACGCCACTAGGCTAGGTGCATTTCGGCCGCCCATAGCGTGCGTGTGTGCTCAGGCGATGTGCCCGGACCCTGGCGCTTAGGTTTAGACCGGCGTCTTGGCCTCTCTGTTGTGCCTAGGTGGGGCTGCGGCGTGTTGATCTTCCGCGGCCGGGCATGACCGAGGAAAGTGTGTCGGCCAAATGGGATCAAACGTGTTGGGTAAGTTGGTGCACCCTCGCAGTGAAGTTAATCTATTCGAATAGCCGTGATCTTGATGCAGGGCGACTTGGAGTTGTACCTTGACCTTATGACAACTAGAACCGGATACTTAATAAAACACACCCTCCCAAGTGCGGATACAACCGTGGTCGCTCTCTCTCGTGGATACGTGGAGGGATCGCCGGGTAGGATTATTGCTATGTGATGTTACACGGAGGACTTCAACCTACCCTCTTCTACATTGCAAGGCGAAGGTGACCGAGCGTAGTCTTCGATAAGACTAGCTATCCCCCTCTTATTCGGCATTCTGATTCGGTCCATTGATCTGACCCTTTACACATATATCCATGCATATGTAGTGTAGCTCCTTGCTTGCAGTACTTTGGATGAGTACTCACGGTTGCCTTGTTCCCCTTTTCCCCTATCTCTACACGATTGCTACAACCGCATTTATGGAGCCCAGAGCCGACGCCACCGTCGATGTCGACTACTACCTTTGGGCGCCTACTACTACGTGCAACCCGGCTGACGACCCGGGAGTAGCTAGGAGGATCCTGAGGCGGGAGGCCTGCGCCTCTTTCGATCTGTATCCCGGTTTGTGTTAGCCTTCTTAAGGCAAACTTGTTTAACTTATGTCCGTACTCAGATATTGCTGCTTCCGCTGACTTCGTCTATGATCGAGCACCCATATTCGAGCCCTCGAGGCCCCTGGCTTGTATTATGATGCTTGTATGACTTATTTATGTTTTAGAGTTGTGTTGTGATATCTTCCCGTGAGTCCCTGATCTTGATCGTACACATTTGCGTGCATGATTAGTGTACGATTGAATCGGGGGCGTCACAGCCGGTTTATGATTATTAATGACGCCGGTTGCAGCCACAGGGTCATAATGATTGGTGACGTCGGGTCAACCTAGTTTGCTCAATCAGAGAATTTGACAATATTTCTTCGATAATAATATAATACCTGTAGCCCCCAAGTCTTTGAAGCGTAACAAAGTGGTGGCTTAAGACATTGCTTCAATATAAATACTGCCACTTTCAAAGAAATCCATGTTGTTCATCCCGGTGACTAGTAAAAACTGAATACTCCATACTATGTAGCCCCCAAGTGTCGGGTTGTCATGCTTGCGACAACACAGGACTTGTAATTATCTTATACTCATAAAAACTTCAACCAGTGTAGCCCCCAAGGGCGGGTCATTATGCAATAATGAGCAGGGACTTTGTAGGTATAATCATGTAGATTTGAGCAATGATGTAGTAGCCCCAAGGGCCGACTCATTATAATGTGATGAGTCGGGTCTTCAATAATATGAGCAAAAAATTACTTTGCATTAGCCCCCAAGTGTCATGGTGCATGCTTGCGGCGACATGAGACTTGCATATTTGATATAATCTCAACTTAAATAATGTAGCCCCCAAGTGTCGGGTCGTAAGCCTGCGGCGACTCGGGACTATTCCCTCCATTGTAGAATAAATCATACATTGATGAAATAATAGCCATTGCGCTGAAGCGACTTTGAAAACCTCAATCATAATATTGGTTATTGATAACCATAATAAAAATCTTGACATGTTGGCTCATTCGATATTTTATAATCTGGTATGAAAAACCTTATTCATTCAATATCATAATGAAAATTCAGCCAAGTTTGGCTATTTGAATAATATAACCCAATGATTTATAAGCGCATGATTCCAATGGCGCAATCCAAATATGTACTGGCGACTTATATGAAGGAAATATGCCCTAGAGGCAATAATAAAGTTATTATTTATTTCCTTATATCATGATAAATGTTTATTATTCATGCTAGAATTGTATTAACCGGAAACATAATACATGTGTGAATACATAGACAAACAGATAAGTCACTAGCAAGCCTCTACTAGACTAGCTCATTAATCAAAGATGGTTATGTTTCCTAACCATAGACATGTGTTGTCATTTGATTAATGGGATCACCTCATTAGAAGAATGATGTGATTGACATGACCCATTCCGTTAGCTTAGCACTTGATCGTTTAGTATATTGCTATTGCTTTCTTCATGACTTATACATGTTCCTATAACTATGAGATTATGCAACTCCCGTTTACGGAGGAACATTTTGGGTACTACCAAATGTCACAACGTAATCGGGTGATCATAAAGGAGTACTACAGGTGTCTCCAAAGGTACTTGTTGGGTTGGCGTATTTCGAGATTAGGTTTTGTCACTCCGATTGTGGAGAGGTATCTCTGGGCCTTCTCGGTAATACACATCACATAAGCCTTGCAAGCATTGCAACTAATGAGTTAGTTGTGAGATGATGTATTACGGAACGAGTAAAGAGACTTGCCGATGTAGATTGAACTAGGTATTGGATACCGACGATCGAATCTCTCGCAAGTAACATACCGATGACAAAAGGAACAACGTATGTTGTTATGCGGTCTGACCGATAAAGATCTTCGTGAAAATGTAGGAACCAATATGGGCATCCAGGTCCCGCTATTGGTTATTGACCGGAGATGTGTCTCGGTCATGTCTACATTGTTCTCGAACCGTAGGGTCCATGCAGCTTAAGGTTTCGATGGCGGTTATATTATGAGTTTGTGTATTTTGATGTACCGAAGGTTGTTCGAGTCCCGGATATGATCACGGACATGACGAGGAGTCTCGAAATGGTCGAGACATAAAGATTAATATATTGGACGGATATATTTGGACACGGAAAGGTTCGGAGAAGTTTGGAGCTCCGGAGGTTACTGGAACCCCGGGAGGTATATGGGCCTTATTGGGCCCATATAGGAGGAAGGAGAAGGAACAAGGGAGGGGGGCGCGCCCCCCAAGCCCAATCCGAATTGGGGAGGGGGGCCGGCCCCCCCTTTCCTTTCTCCTTCCCCCTCTTCCTATTCCTACTACTAGTACTACTTCCTAATACTAGTACTCCTTCCTTCCCCCTCCAAATAAGATAAGGAAAAGAGAGAGAAACCTACTTGGAGTAGGTTTCCCCCTCCCTATGGCGCCCCCCTTGTGGCCGGCCACCTCCTCCCTCCCTCCTTTATATCTGAGGGGGTGGGGGCACCCTAGGACACACAAGTTGATCCTTGAGATCGTTCCTTAGCCGTGTGCGGTGCCCCTCCACCATATTCCACCTCGGTCATATCGTAGCGGTGCTTAGGCGAAGCCTGCATCGGTGAAACATCAAGATCGTCACCACGCCGTCGTCTTGTGGAACTCCCTCTCCCCGAGCTTTGCTGGATCGGAGCCCGAGGAGCGCCATCGAAGTGAGCGTGTGCCAAGAACTCGAGGCGCCGGAGTAACGGCTACCGATCGGCTGGATCGCGAGGAGAACGTCTGACTACTTCCTCTACGTCATCATCGACTCGGAGGTGCCGGAGTAATGCAACCTTTGGGATCGGCAGATCGCGAGGAGAACGTAGACTACTTCCTCTACGTTGTGATCGCTTCCGCTTTGGTCTCACGAGGGTGCGTAGACAACACTCTCCTTCTCGTTGCTATGCCATCACCATGGTCACGTGTGTGCGTGGGAAAATCTTGAAATTACTACGTTCCCCCAACGGTGGCATCCGAGCCTGGTTTTATGCGTTGATGTCATATGCACGAGTAGAACACAAGTGAGTTGTGGGCGATACAAGTCATCTTGCCTACCGGCATGTCATACTTTGGTTCAGCGGTATTGTGAGATGAAGCGGCCCGGACCGACATTACGCGTGACGCTTCTGGCGAGACCGGTTTCACCGTTCACGAGCACTCGTGCTTAAAGGTGGCTGGCGGGTGTCTGTCTCTCTCACTTTAGTTGAACCGAGTGTGGCTACGCTGGTCCTTGAGAAGGTTAAACGGAGTCTATTTGACGAAGTATCGTTGTGGTTTTAATGCGTAGGTAAGAACGGTTCTTGCTCAGCCCGTAGCAGCCACGTAAAACTTGCAACAACAAAGTAGAGGACGTCTAACTTGTTTTTGCAGGCATGTTGTGATGTGATATGGTCAAGACGTGATGCTATATTTTATTGTATGAGATGATCATGTTTTGTAACCGAAGTTATCGGCAATCGGCGAAAGCCATATGGTTGTCGCTTTATTGTATGAAATGCAACGCATACGTAATTGCTTTACTTTATCACTAAGCGGTAGCGATAGTCGTAGAAGCAATAGATGGCGTAACGACAACGATGCTACGATGGAGATCAAGGTGTCGGCGCCGGTGGCGATGGTGATCATGGCGGTGCTTCGAGATGGAGATCACAAGCACAAGATGATGATGGCCATATCATATCACTTATATTGATTGCATGTGATGTTTATCCTTTATGCATCTTATTTTGCTTTGATTGACGGTAGCATTTTAAGATGATCTCTCATTAAAATTATCAAGTAGTGTTCTCCCTAAGTATGCACCGTTGCCAAAGTTCGTCGTGCTTGAGACACCACCACGTGATGATCGGGTGTGATAAGCTCTCGTCCATCTACAACGGGTGCAAGCCAGTTTTGCACACGCAGAATACTCGAGTTATACTTGACGAGCCTAGCATATGCGGATATGGCCTCGGAACACGGAGACCGAAAGGTCGAGCGTGAATCATATAGTAGATATGATCAACATAAGATGTTCACCATTGAAAACTACTCCATCTCACGTGATGATCGGTTATGGTTTAGTTGATTTGGATCACGTGATCACTTAGATGACTAGAGACATGTCTGTCTAAGTGGGAGTTCTTTAGTAATATGATTAATTAAAAACTTAAATTTATCATGAACTTAGTACCTGATAGTATTTTGCTTGTCTATGTTTCTTTGTAGATAGATGGCTCGTCTTTGTTGTTCCGTTGAATTTTAATGCGTTCCTTGAGAAAGCAAAGTTGAAAGATGATGGTAGCAATTACACGGATCGGGTCCGTAACTTGAGGATTATCCTCATTGCTGCCTGGAAGAATTAAATCTGGAAGCACCGCTGGGTGCCGAACTGCTGGGAACAACGCCAGAAGTTGTGAACGTCTGGCGAGCAAAGTCGATGACTACTCTATAGTTCGATGTGCCATGCTTTACGGCTTAGAACCGGGTCTTCAACGACGTTTTGAGCGTCATGGAGCATATGAGATGTTCCAAGAGTTGAAGTTAATATTTCAAGCAAATGCCGGATTGAGAGATATGAAGTCTCCAATAAGTTCTATAGCTGCAAGATGGAGGAGAAACAGTTACATCGGTGAGCACATACTCAAAATGTCCGGGTATAATAATCACTTAATTCAGCTGAGTTAATCTTCCGGATGATAGTGTCATTGATGTAATTCTCCAATCACGCCACCAAGCTACAAGAGCTTCGTGATGAACTATAATATGCAAGTGATGATTAAGACAATTCCTGAGCTCTTCGCAATGCTAAAAGCATGGAGGTAGAAATCAAGAAAGAGCATCAAGTGTTGATGGTCGACAAGACCACTAGTTTCAAGAAAAAGGGCAAAGGGAAGAAGAAGGAACTTCAAGAAGAACAGCAAACAAGTTGCCGCTCAAGGGAAGAAACCCAAGTCCGGACCTAAACACTGAAACTGAGTGCTTCTCACATAAGCGGCAGTCCTTTGGAAGCGGAACTGCCCCAAGTATTTGGCGGATAAGAAGGATGGCAAGGTGAACAAAGGTATATGTGATATACATGTTATTGATGTGTACCTTACTAGAGCTCGCAGTAGCACACTGGTATTTGATACTGGTTACATTTGCTAATATTTGCAACTCGAAGCAGGACTACAGATTAAGCGAACACCGGCAAGGACGAGGTGACGATGCGGCGTGGGAAATGGTTCCAAAGTCGATGTGATCGCGATTCGGCACGCTACCTCCACATCTACCTTTGGGATTAGTTTTAGACCTAAATAATTGTTATTTGGTGCGGCGTTAAGCATGAACATTATATCTGGATCTTGTTTGATGCGAGACGGTTATTCATTTAAATCGGAGAATAAAGGTTGTTCTATTTATATGAATAATATCTTTTATGGTCATGCACCCTTGAAGAGTGGTCTATTTTTAATGAATCTCGATAGTAGTGATACACATATTCATAATGTTGAAACCAAAAGATGCAGAGTTGATAATGATAGTGCGACTTATTTGTGGCATTGCCGTTTAGGTCATATCGGTATAAAGCGCATGAAGAAACTCCATCTTGATGGACTTTTGGAGTCAATTGATTATGAATCACTTGGCACTTGAACCGTGCCTCATGGGCAAGATGACTAAAACCCGTTCTCCGGTACTATGGAGAGAGCAACAGATTTGTTGGAAATCATACATACAGATGTATGTGGTCCAATGAATGTTGAGGCTCGTGGCGGATATCGTTATTTTCTCACCTTCACGGATGATTTAAGCGTATATGGGTATATCTTCTTAATGAAACATAAGTCTAAAACATTTGAAAAGTTCAAAGAATTTCAGAGTGAAGTTGAAAATCATCGTGAAGAAGAAAATAAAGTTTCTACGATCACGATCGTGGAGGCGAATATTTGAGTTACTGAGTTTGGTCTACATTTGAAACAATGCGGAATAGTTTAGCAACTCACGCCATACCGGAACACCACAAGCGCAATGGTGTGTCCGAACGTCGTAATCGCACTTTACTAGATATGGTGCGATCTATGATGTCTCTTCTGATTTACCGCTATCGTTTTGGGGTTATGCTCTTGAGACGGCCGCATTCACGCTGAATAGAACACCGTCAAAATCCGTTGAGACGACACCTTATGAATCGTGGTTTAGCAAGAAACCAAAGTTGTCGTTTCTTAAAGTTTGGGGATGCGATGCTTATGTGAAAAAGCTTCAACTGATAAGCTCGAACCTAAATCGGAGAAATGTATCTTCATAGGATACCCAAAGGAGACAGTTGGGTACACCTTCTATCACAGATCCGAAGGCAAGACATTTGTTGCTAAGAATGGATCCTTTCTAGAGAAGGAGTTTCTCTCGAAAGAAGTGAGTGGGAGGAAAGTAGAACTTGATGAGGTAATCAGTACCTTCTCCCTTATTTGAAAGTAGTTTATCACGGAAACCAGTTTCTGCGATATCTACACCAAATAGTGAGGAAGTTGATGATGTTGATCATGAAACTTGAGATCAAGTTACTACGTAACCTCGTAGATCAACCAGAATAAAATCCGCACTGCAGTGGTACGGCAATCCTGTTAGAAGTCATGCTACTAGATCATGATGAACCTACGAACTATGAAGAAGCGATGGTGAGCCCAGATTCCATAAAATGGCTTGAGGCCATGAAATGCGAGATGGGATCCATGTATGAAAACAAAGTGTGGACTTTGGTTGACTTGCCCGAGGGTCGGCAAGCAATAGAAAACAAGTGGATCTTCAAGAAGAAGGCCCGACGCTGATGGTAATATTGCTTTGTCTACAAAGCTCGACTTGTCGCAAAGGGGTTTCGACAAGTTCAAGGGATTGACTACGATGAGACCTTCTCACCCGTAGCGATGCTTAAGTCTGTCCGAATCATGTTAGCAATTGCCGCATTTTATGATTATGAAATTTGGCAAATGGATGTAAAGACCGCATTCCTGAATGGGTTTACGGAAGAAGAGTTGTATATGATGCAACCGTAAGGTTTTATCGATCCAAAGGGAGCTAACAAAGTGTGCAAGCTCCAATGATCCATTTATGGACTGGTGCAAGCATCTCGGAGTTGGAATAAACGCTTTGATAGTGTGATCAAAGTATTTGGGTTTATCTGAGACTTTTGGAGAAGCCTCGTATTTACAAGAAAGTGAGTGGGAGCTCTGTAGCATTTACGATATTATATGTAGATGACATATTACTAATCGGAAATGATATAGAATTTCTGGATAGCATAAAGGGATACTTAAACAAGAGTTTTTCGATGAAAGACCTTGGTGAAGCTGCTTACATATTGGGCATCAAGATCTATAGAGATAGATCAAGGCGCTTAATTGGACTTTCACAAAGCACATACCTTGATAAAGTTTTGAAGAAGTTCAAAATGGATCGAGCAAAGAAAGGTTTTTACACAGACATAAGGTGTGAGATTGAGTCGAGACTCAATGCCCGACCACAATGCAGAAGATAGAGAGAAAATGAAAGATGTTCCCTATGCTTCAGCCATAGGCTCTATCATGTATGCAATGCTATGTACCGGACTGGCGTATGCTTAGTCAGTAAGCTTGGCAGGAAGGTACCAAAGTAATCCAGAGTGGATCAATCGACAGCGGTCAAGAACATCCTGAAATACGAAAAGGACTAAGGATATGTTTCTCGTATATGGAGGTGACAAAGAGCTAGTCGTAAATGGTTACGTCGATGAAGCTTTGACAGATCCGGACGATTCTAAATCGCAAACCGGATACGTGTTTTTGTTAAACGGTGGAGCTGTCGGTTGGTGCAGTTCTAAACAAAGCGTCGTGGCGGGATCTACATGTGAAGCGGAGTACATAGCTGCTTGAAGCAGCAAATGAAGGAGTCTGGATGAAAGAGTTCATTTCCGATCTAGGTGTTATACCTAGTGCATCGGGACCAATGAAGATCTTCTGTGACAATCTTTGGTGCAATTGCCTTGGCAAAGGAATCCAGATTTCACAAGAGGACCAAGCATATCAAGAGACGCTTCAATTCCATTCGGACCAAGTCCAAGTGGGAGACATAGAGATTTGCAAAATACATACGGATCTGAGCGTTGCGCACCCGTTGACTAAGCCTCTTCCACGAGCAAAACATGATCGACACCAAGACTCCATGGGTGTTAGAATCATTCTTGAGTAATCTAGATTATTGACTCTAGTGCAAGTGGGAGATCAAGGAAATATGCCCTAGAGGCAATAATAAAGTTATTGTTTATTTCCTTATATCATGATAAATGTTTATTATTCATGCTAGAATTGTATTAACCGGAAACATAATACATGTGTGAATACATAGACAAACAGATAAGTCACTAGTAAGCCTCTACTAGACTAGTTCATTAATCAAAGATGGTTATGTTTCCTAACCATAGACATGTGTTGTCATTTGATTAATGGGATCACCTCATTAGAAGAATGATGTGATTGACATGACCCATTCCGTTAGCTTAGCACTTGATCGTTTAGTATAGTGCTATTGCTTTCTTCATGACTTATACATGTTCCTATAACTATGAGATTATGCAACTCCCGTTTACCGGAGGAACATTTTGGGTACTACCAAACGTCACAACGTGGCGGGTGATCATAAAGGAGTACTACAGTGTCTCCAAAGGTACTTGTTGGGTTGGCGTATTTCGAGATTAGGTTTTGTCACTCCGATTGTCGGAGAGGTATCTCTGGCCTTCTCGGTAATACACATCACATAAGCCTTGCAAGCATTGCAACTAATGAGTTAGTTGTGAGATGATGTATTACGGAGCGAGTAAAGAGACTTGCCAAGAATGCTTGAGATTGAACTAGGTATTGGATACCGACGATCGAATCTCGGGCAAGTAACATACCGATGACAAAAGGAACAACGTATGTTGTTATGCGGTCTCGACCGATAAAGATCTTCGTAGAAAATGTAGGAACCAATATGGGCATCCAGGTCCCGCTATTGGTTATTGACCGGAGATGTGTCTCGGTCATGTCTACATTGTTCTCGAACCGTAGGGTCCGCACGCTTAAGGTTTCGATGACGGTTATATTATGAGTTTGTGTATTTTGATGTACCGAAGGTTGTTCGAGTCCGGATATGATCACGGACATGACGAGGAGTCTCGAAATGGTCGAGACATAAAGATTAATATATTGGACGGATATATTTGGACACCGGAAAGGTTCCGGAGAAGTTTGGAGCTCGGGAGGTTACCGAACCCCGGGAGGTATATGGGCCTTATTGGGCCCATATAGGAGGAAGGAGAAGGAACAAGGGAGGCGCCCCCCAAGCCCGATCCGAATTGGGGAGGGGGCCGCCCCCTTTCCTTTCTCCTTCCCCTCTTCCTATTCCTACTACTAGTACTACTTCCTAATACTAGTACTCCTTCCTTCCCCTCCAAATAAGATAAGGAAGGAGAGGGAAACCTACTTGGAGTAGGTTTCTCCCTATGGCGCGCCCCTTGAGGCCGGCCACCTCCTCCCTCCCTCCTTTATATACGGGGGAGGGGGGGCACCCTAGGACACACAAGTTGATCCTTGAGATCGTTCCTTAGCCGTGTGTGGTGCCCCCCTCCACCATATTCCACCTCGGTCATATCGTAGCGGTGCTTAGGCGAAGCCCTGCATCGATGAAACATAAAGATCGTCACCACGCCGTCGTCTTGTGGAACTCCCTCTCCCGGAGCTTTGCTTTGGATCGGAGCCCGAGGAGCGTCATCGAGCTGAACGTGTGCCAAGAACTTCGAGGCGCCGGAGTAACGCGCTGGATCGGCTGGATCGCGAGGAGAACGTCTGACTACTTCCTCTACGTCATCATCGACTCGGAGGAGCCGGAGTAACGGCACTGGGATCGGCAGGATCGCGAGGAGAACGTACGACTACGTCCTCTACGTTGTGATCGCTTCCGCTTTGGTCTACGAGGGTACGTAGACAACACTCTCCCTTCTCGTTGCTATGCCATCACCATGGTCCTGTGTGTGCGTAGGAAAATCTTGAAATTACTACGTTCCCCAACATTATAGTCCAAAGGCAGGCCGGGTTAACAAACACCGGATAATTTCTCATCATATACTGGCGACTTATCGTCTTAAAGCCAGGCCGGTTTAATAAACACCGGATAATTTATCATCATGCTTTATTCAACCTGTCTCTGCATACAACAAGTTTAAAGTGCCCTGGCGGTTTACCGCCGGACGGGTCATAATGCCCAACATATAACCCAGGTTTATAACCAAGGCTGCACTTAAGAATAATCAATGAAATATATCATACCTGTGACATTGAATCACATCATTGGTTTACCAACTTTTTGTAGTAAGGGTGATAACCCCAATCTTGAGTAATGATAACTCCTTTCATACTGTGTCGGTTTATGATAAAACCGTGTCGGGTTGTGATAAACACCGGTTTAACCATATATAATACTGGCGACTCATAGTCAAACCAGACCGGGCGGACAGTCTACGGATTATGATTTGATCATGTACTGACAATTTGTAATTGAAAGTCAAGCCGGGTTAATGAACACAGGTTTACTCCATAATAAGATGGTAACATAAAATCAAACCGGGCAGATAGTCTCCGGATTAGGATTTGACCTTGTTCCGCCAATTTGTAATTGACAGTTTGAACCGGATTAACAATGTCGGTTTAAAACGCATATGATAAAAGTTCTTTAGCAAAAAAGAATGTAATTCAAGCAAAGGCAAGATAAAACCATTGCAAATGAGGCTTTCTTGAGCCGATCGAGATGGTGTTACCATGGTCGGACACGACCAAGCTCCCAATAAGGTGTAGCCATGGTTCAAGTCAGCTGTGTCCCCAAATGAAATCGTGGCATTATGCCTATCAAGTGGCGTGGCAATGGTTCGGGTTCGACCAAGCCCCAAGTGACTCTATGGCCTTAGGCCGATCAAGAGGCGTGACTGGTTTAGACTTGACCATGTCCCCAAGTGATCTGGTGGCTTTCGCCTATCAAAAGGTGTTGCATTGGTTCGGACACGACCAAGCCCCCAAGTGATGTTGTAGCACTAGGCCGATCAAGAGGCGTGGCTATGGTTCAGACATGACCAAGCCCCCAAGTGATGTTGTGGCATTCAGCTGATCAAGAGGTGTGACTATGGTTCAGACATGACCAAGCCCCCAAGTGATCAATAATATGATAAGCCAATAAGGCATGATACCCATGTTTGAACCGCGCATCATGGCAGCAGGTCCTCTTTGGCACCCTTTAACTTTTTGCAAGAGATAAATCCTTCTTGAACCGGACATTAAACCGGATATTGAGAGCTTCAAAGCTTTGTGGGAGACTTCTTTCCCTTGAACCGGATTTTAAACCGGAATCCCTCTTTTTAAGCCGGAAATTTTCTGACGGCCTTTAAATTCGCACAAATATGGCGGCTTAGGGTCCTGCATTAGACAACTTTGCAGGCCAAAGTAATTGCTCCTTTAAAGAAGGCAATATATAATATAAAATATATTGGATGGATTTCACCTGATATATCATGCCAGGGGTTATTCACCGTGGAGTTGATGATCACCATGGTGAAGCTGAAATTAATGACGGCCGAGTCGGCCGCGGCGTTGTAAACCAGTGCGGACGAGCAAATTGTCCTCCTCGTTGTAAGCCGGCGTGGATACATGAACCGGTCTCGCAGGTAGACGGGCGAGTCATCCGTGGCGTTTGTAAGACAGCACGGACGGGCAAGTTGGCCGGCGCGTTGATGCAAACCCGTAGTATAATGCCTCATTTGTAATGAACAATTACTCTGCATCAAAAAATATGGCAATCCAAAGTAACCATTCACACAAAAAAATTATATGTGTTATTAAAACAGATTGGACAGATATCACCTGGTATTTTTATCGGATGACCGTGGACGCTGATGAATAACACTGAACACAGTTTGAAATACCACCCCGCTTGGTTGTCTTTCTGTTTTCCTTTGGAGTAATCATTGCCTTGGGATACGTGTCATACGAATTGAAGCCTTGTCCCAAGTAGTAGTAGTACTCGGTCGTAGGCATGCCACCATGAGTACTCCTCAGTATTCACACATTGGTATACGTCCTCCAGGGCGGCGAATTCACAATCTTCGCCTTATACTGAAACCCAAAGATCCTCAGCACGAAACAAATTACGGTGCTTGAAATCAGATGCGGGTTCACGGAGCAGCGGGTGTGATACTCGTAGCAAAATCACCATCCTCATATTGCAGTTAAATAAGCGGATGAACTCTAATCACTTGCATATACTGAAAACTTCAGGGAAGCCTGCTGATTCACTTTATCTTTTAAATTTTCCAGTCTGAATCGCACAAGACCACTGAACGTGTTGGGACAGGCATCGAAATGACTTGAGCTGCCTCCCATAAGTGAGAACATCGTCCCTTTGTGCATCGGTCAGTCTTCATTGTAAAGAAAGTTAACCCTGCTGACCCAACCTTCTCTGTTACCACGGTGTTGGCAACAGTGTAGTCAATATTAACAGCTCCAATCGTCCAAAAATAACTGCAGACACAGGCGGCCGAAACAACGGGTTGCAGGAGAGGCAAGAGCGGCTCGCAATGAAAGCAGGCCGCGACGGCAGCTTGCGGGTGGGGAGGCGCTCGACGAGTTGGCGGAGACAGAGCCACTGTGGTGGAGCGAAACCACAACGGCAAAGGCAGAGCGAGGCCAGGCGGGTCGCGACTACACGCTGCGGAGCGCAGCAGGCGCGCTTGGGCGGCAAGCCGGCAACAAGGGCGACTCAGCGGAAAGGATGCGGCAGCTCGCAGCTCAACAGACGGTTTCCACGTAGGGTGAGCTCGACAGGAGGCGGCGCCGAGCGGCAAAGGTTGGCGCGGCGGCTTGGTGCGCGGCTCACGCTGCTGCTGGAAACAAAGACCAAGCGGCAGTGGAGCAGCGACGGGCCAGCAAGAATGCATGTGCGGAGGAGTGACGGGCCAGAGCTTGGCCTCTACAGCCGAGAGGCGGACCCGGTCCTTTAGGAGAATCAGCGCGGCCCCTCACCACATGTAGGTGGGTCGGCTTGTGGAGGCACCGGCGATGCGGGGCCGCGGCTCGCGGAGGCGCTGGTGAAGGCCGAGACGACTTGCGGAGGGTGGAGGCGACTCGCGGCCCAACGGAGCAACCGAGGCGGGTTGAAGCAGAGGGACGAACCGGCAGCAGTCGGAGCCGGTTCAAGGCGAGGCCAGCTTGGTGCGAGGTCGGCGGCGGATATGAAGACGGGGCTGCGAAGGCAGAGGAGCGCCAGCGGCTTCATTACAGAGGTCACAGCCAGGACCGGCGGCGGTTTAGAGGAACGCCAGCTCGACGAGCCGCGGCTTATCAACCGGAGTAGAGGCACGGGTGACTCGAGACGAAAGCAAGAGTCTACGTCCAGGTCTCAGTTCTTCTCCGAGTCCTAATTGTTTTGACTGATTTTTTAGATTCTTTTCATCTCACGTGGCGTGTGAACCTCAGATTGCTTGATGCCAACACGTGACCGCAAAATTGTCTCTGGATTCCCATCTGTCTCGGCGACCTGCACTGAACGTAACGGAAACTTTAACCATGCTGGTTTCGGCGAGTTACTATCTGGATTGGACGCGTCGGCATAATAGGCAACAGCTGAAAATCAATCTGGTTCCGACGGATTGACTCGTTACGGCAGTCTTCAAGGCGCGTATCGCTAGCTCCAAAATTAACCTTGATTCTTGATCATAAAACGATGAATTTGATAGCTCTGTCCAAGGTTGTTCCCCCGCCGGGTTGTCCTCCGCAGTCGTTCCGTGCCACGTTTTTTTATATCCGATCAATCGCAAGCTCTTCGATCCATGAAGAGAGATCCCTTAAGCCCTTCAAGAACTCAACACCACCATGCGCAAGCCCCACGGTGGGCGTCAACTGTCGTAGAATTGTCACGATAGATGTCCTTGGGTGAGGACTTAGTCGTAAGGCCAACGCGTCTATGTGATAGCTTGAGAGGGGTTGAGCGGAATCGAGAGGCATAACACAAGACAGGATTTAGATGACTTGAGGCCCCGGAAACATCATCTGGTAAAAACCCTACATGTTGTTTGAGGCTAGGTCTCATTATCATCACGAGGAGTCGTCGTAAACCGGCTCTCCTCTTTGTGTCTAGCCCTAAGATTGTTTCTTCTTGCTGCTTGTAGCTTGTCCCTTTGAGGAGCCCCGCCTCCTTATATAAGTTGAAGGGGCGGGTTACATGACTAGTCCTAGTAGGATTAGGATTACTCTATTACAAGTGGAGTCCTAGTCTTGCTTCCTTTGTAGGAGAATATTCCTTATGCCTTTTCTCTTAAACCAGCCCACAATAGTTGAACCGGCCTTCATGAACCGCCAGACGGGCCACCGGGTCTTGTCGCTCCTCTGACCCGTCCACCGGGTCACCAGTGAGTTACAACGTCCTGGCGGGTTGCTGGTAAATTGCCAGGTCTGGGCGGGTCACCAGATGAATATCGCCAAGTGCCAGCGGAACCTCAAATAAACCGCCAAGTCCGGCCGGGTTAACTTCCGGTCGGTTTACACCACAGGGTATATCCCCGACAATACCTGTGCCAAGCTTATATACACCATCAGCATGGAGCACCTTCTCCCCCCGAGTCTGAATACAGAAAGATAGATATGGAAACAAATCAATTATCTCCATAGCTTTCTACCCCATTGGCTTTTTAACATTCAGAAGACGTTTTCAGCACCGATTCTTCTAACTTGCAGCCCACAACCCGTCGCAAGTAACCGAAGCTGGGTAGAAACAAGGCATCCAAATATGGATTGTTAGTGAAAATAAAGAATCGCGAGGGTACTTTTGGCTGTTGCAAACCCACATATACGAGGGAAAGAGAGAGGCAACCTAGCAGCTAGCTCAGACAGCAATTGTAGCTGTCGCTGCTTCTTGCTCCTACTGGTCAATGCTAGTCACTGCTTCTGCCTCAAGCAGCTGAGCATGCAGCCAACAACAATTCAGAGATACAAGATGACAGATAACAAAGAACCAGAAAGTAGGACGACGACACAGAGAAAAACGTTCAGATTGCAATTCGTGTATACCAAGCTATGTTATGCATTTTGGCATAAGTTGGTGGAATCACGCACATATTTCCTTTCAAATAAAAGTAGTACTCAAGGTCTGAATTCAGTTTCAGAGAACAAAGCACGCATACTGAAGTTCGATGACAGGTCGACGGAGGTTGTCCGTCTTATAGTCTTCTCGCACTGCATGATGCATGCCTTCTCCTCTGCGATTCAGATTCGAACGTGGGTGAGCAATGGCCGTGTCAGGTTGTCCCTGCAGGGCACCTTGTCAAACAGCGATGAACTTGTTGCCGGTGATGCTAGGCACTGGGGGGACGACATGAACAACAGCATCAGCGGGAACGGCCTGAGAAGCATTGTTAAAAGCATTCATACATAATCTAATCTTCTAGATGATAACAATAAAAAAATACAAATGCAATAATCCACCAAATGTAGGAAAGCATTGTTACAGAATATATATTCTAATCCGTGATAAACCATTGATCACATGCAAGAAAACAGGAGGAGGAGGAGGTGCACAACTACATGTAGGGCATGTAGACGCCGCTGAACTCAAGAGTTGTGGGCTCCTCTTGCTTCCGTCGATCTCGTCACCCCCAAAGTCAAGTATATTGTCATAACATCAATCATATATGTGTTGGCATTTTACTGTATCTGTTATGACAGGGATGGCCTTGCTTTAAATAGAGCATGTTCAAAGTGTGAGAGTTCAATCAAACTCGACAAACTCATTGATGATGTCCAATTTACCAGGAATTGGGTTGTCTCATCCAAAGCTGCCACAACTACTTAGTTTTACCTAAACAAGAAAGGCATGGTCAGACAATTTAAATCCACGCGTTGCACATTCATAAATCACATGACAGATGTACCACACCTCATGAATACATGGGTTTCAGATGATGGTGCATGGATCTGGTCCCAGCAATTACTACTCCATGTCTGTCAAAATATAAGGTGAATTAAATTTCCAAAAGTCAAAGTTTCCTATGTTCGATCAAATCTGTAGCAAAATACATCTAACACCTACAATACTAAAGGCCTGTTCGGACTCACTCCCACTCCACAGCTCCGCTCCGGAGCGGAGTGGCATGCAACTATAATCTATGGAGTGGTCAGAAGGTCGCTCCGTCCGATCCGCTCCGTGGCGAGGGCGTGGAGGCTTTCTGAACAACCCCTAAATAAATCAAATATGGAAATATACTTCATCATGAATCTAATGATACTAATTTTCTATAGTAGATATTTATGTTTTATTCTACAAACTTGGTCAAAATTAGGTAAGTTTGAATTTTTAAAAAATTAGTACACCTTACAAGTTCAAACTGAGGGGGAATTGAACATTTCTATAAAGACATGACCTTTTCTTGAATTATCAAATGATGCATCATCCTAACCATTAGATCGTTATCAATGTACGGTCCATAATCATTTGGGCACATCATAAAAATACTTTGTGACTGTGTGAGAATCTGTCGCTTACCCCGTCGGTGGCCAGGATGACGAACTGGTCCCGCGCGGTGATCCTCCTCTGCGTCACCTCCGGCGCCGAGATGACGCCGTAGACCTTGATGCAGTAGTCGCCGAACGCGCGCGACATGGCCAGACCCGGCGCCTCCCGGTGGGGCACCCACGCCCGGTGCATGCCGGGCTCGTCGTCGAGGCAGTGCACGCGGCCCTCGCACTGCATGATGCGCACCTTCTCCTCTCCTATTCAGATTCGAATGTGGGTGAGCAATGGCCGTGTCAGGAATGGACTGTCCGTCTTCTAGTCTTCTCACGACGACTTACGGGGTAAGTCGGGCTTGAAGTCGACGGTGAGCTGGACGGTCGTGACGTCCCCGTCGTCCGAGGTGGTCGCATGGACGGCCCGCGAGTCGCCGACGTTCGCGACCACCATCAGGTCGCCCTGCTTCACCATGAACAGAGCCGTGCAGCCGCTGTTGACGGCGTCGAGGCGCCGGCTCCGGGGAGCTCCTCGTCCACGGCGGCGGCCGCGGCCAGGTAGGACAACCTCAAGAGTTCGAACTGGCAGTTGCTGAGCCTCTTCTCGCCATCGATGAGCGACGCCAGCGCGACGGCCTACTGCCAGCGGCACAGAAGCGACTGCGGCAGCGACTCCCGGACGGCCTTGGCGGCGTAGTGGCCCCACTGGTCGTGCCCGTCCAAGACACCGCAGAAGATGGTGTCGTCCTGGTACCCGTATCCCTGGACAGAGAAGAGAGCGACATGAGAAATTGAGAACAAACACGAATAACCCAATAACCAATTGTCTGTTTTTTATCCAACAAAAAATGGGTAGTCACATGGAGTATTTATGAAATACAATGATTTTTGCAGTCTGAAAAACAATCAGCAAATCTGATCCTACTATGAAGATGTCGACGAATATCAAGAAAGTTGGGGCATAGCCTAAGGCGTACGAGATTGATTCGACTCACGTTGCGGCGATCCGAACAGCAAAAATAAACCGGACAGCGACGCCCTCGGGTATGGAAATATTCCTCTACCTCACCTTCAAATTTTAGATTCTGAATTATCCTGAGCAATGAATCGAGCTGCATACTGGAACTTGACGTCCGTTCCTCCATCCTTAGCATGTTCCTCAATAAGTGTTTATTATCTTCAATAAGGTGAATGCAAGGAACCTAGTGGAACAAAGGTCTCCAAATTTGAATGCTGGAAATAATACATGCATGAAAGTATTGTCCTAAGACATTGGCACCAAATAAAGAACAGAACTAAATCAAGGTGCACAAGAAGCCTCAATTGGGAAGGACCAAAAGAAAAAAAAGCTTAACACATAAATAAAGATAATTATGAGGTGAAAAGAACTGAAAATCCACAGTAAACTGAACCATGACCCGGCCAACACCTCCCTCTCTCCTGCAAACCAGACAAGAGTCTGACCTTCATTATATTAAATACTAATTTGAGTGGTAATCTCTCTCTCTCTCTCTCTCTCTCTCTCATAAACGACATGTTGAGTTTAAATACTATATAAGTATATATAAACAAAATTTATATCATACAATAATTAACATGCTTGTATTTCACCTTACAAAGGAATAAAGAATTGTCTTCAACATAAATGCTACCCGCAAAAATGAAAGACATGACACCCGCAAAATAAACGACATGCTGAAGAGAAAGGTTGTAGTTACATATGATGTCTTGTAGTACTTGTAGATGACCAGGATGTAGTAAACACTCGAAAATGGTGAGCTCATTTTTGCTAAAGCTATGTGTCCAACTGAATTTTTTGCCTTATTTCCTGCCAAATACCTTCTTCTTTGTTCTTCCAATGCCTCCCTTCACCACCCCTACCTTGGCTCCTCTCCACTACATGTCAACCTAATGTGGCATGCATATTCTGATCATGTCTATCAATCATATACCCAAGTTCATCACCATTGTGTCCCCATCCTTCCGCATCTTGACAAGTGTCTGCGAGCATCACGTTTCCATCACGCCTAGCACAGTCAATGTTGTTGTGTACTGTTGAACAAACATAACAAAAAAAATATTATCAGGCAAAGCACCTTTTTTGACAGATGAACTACAACATTTGGGAGTCATCCGAGGGGCAATGGAAAGATATTTTATGTAAAGGACAAGAGAAATATCATGAAAACATACATAGCAAAAAGGGAAAGATATCCAAAGCATTGATGAACACCATTTGGCCTTATGAAAATAAGAACCCCTGTGAACTTGACCAGATCAAAACAATAAAAACATAGGTGCGTCACACACCTATTGCCATCCAATAGATTTTCCCGTGTTTGCACGTTCTGTGCGTTACATGTGTGCGCTCATCTAGCTGAAGATTAACTAATCAAGCTAACTTTCTATATCAGCGCATCTGGCCGAAATCAATTAGTGAATCTATGTTGTTTCAGGTGAGTGTACGGGAAGAAGTAATCAGCAAGAAGGCGTGCTATCTGGCCGTACAAACAAAGATAAGAAAATTACTTAGCTTGATCAATCTGCAGCTTGCCGATTCCTTTCGGGCCGGATGGGCATGTCTGGCTGCTGCGCAATACAGTACAAAGCAAGCAAGCTGGATCAAATCAGGTTTTCAGTGAATCACAGGGGGAGGCATGAGGCAGTGGAAGGTGAGGACTGCAACATTGATACCTTCAGCAAGGAAACGGCCTGCCGGTGCCGCCATCGACAACTCCAGCCACTGCCGGAGTTTAGCTTTCGCCGGCAACTATAACCATCCAACCAGTGGACCCGAGTAGCCCACCTCGCCAACCCTCACCGTGTAAGACCAGCGCGCCTACAGCCCCTCCAACCACCGACCATCTCCTTCCGGCCGCCTGGACACCGTAGCAGCAGATCGAGCCAGAGAAACGGCCACGACGCGCTGCCATGCCCAGATCCGCGCCAGCCCTCACGTGCAGCCGCAGCAGCCGCACGCCCCGCACCAGCCGCGCCAAGGAGCACGTCCAAGAACGCCCGCCCTCTGGAGGCCAACAGCGCCATTAGCAGGGACGCCCGCCTCCACAGACAGGCCAGATCTGGCCGGCCCGCCTGCCCACTCGAGCTGCAGGGCGCCGCTAGGCCAACGGCCGAGGCCGCATCAACTCTGGCGCCCTGCACCGCATGCCGGTGACGCGCCCGCGAGCCTCCTTGCGGCCCGGAGCACGGGCGATCCGGCCCACGCCCTCCAAATCAACGCCCTGCTCCACGGCGCCCTCCACCACACAGACACGACGCCATGCCCTCCCGCGCGCTGCGACGAGCTCGCCTGCACGGGATACGCCACACCTCTACGCGCGTATAGAGGGAGGGAAGGAAATGGCTCGGGATTGAGGTGCTGTGGCGGCGGCGGCGGCGGGTGGAGAAGAGGAGAGGAGCGATGGCTAGCTAGGGATTGAGGGAGCGGGGCATGTGCGCTGTTTTTTCTGGATTTTTTTTCCACCGGTTCAGTGTGTGGGAGTAGAGAGAGGGGATGATGACGAAAAAAATCGGTGGTGGGGATGACGAAAATAAACCCCCGAAAATAAAACCGCGCGGACTATTCACCAACTGCTTTTGGCGACTTTGCTTAATGCTACTATAGTAGTGGAAATCTTAGATCAAGCATATACTTATATTCTTAGTTTATATTACTATTTTCATAGTGAAAAGTGTCATATATGTAGTAACATATATATTTTTATTATTGCTTTGTAGACTCATTTTGTATTAGTAACCGCTATATGATGATAACGTACTGTTGCTCTATTTGTCTCTCCCTAATTACATGACACGCTATATGATGATAACATACCATTGCTCTATTTGTCTCTCTCTTTAATTACATGACACATCATCTTTTTTTGCTTATGTGGCATCTATGTTACTTATATTACTTCCACTATGACTAGCCTAAGACCTAAAGTTGCTCTTACATTTATTATTCTCTTCCGGTGAGAAGTTCGAAGAAGGATATCAAGCAATGGACCGCATTGGATACAAGATTAAGGATGCCCTGGTTCAATAAACGGCTACCGCAATGCCGGGACCAGACAATGCGGGAATTCCTGCATGTCGACAAACTTACGGGTAATTGCGATACTGTCTGGTAACTATCACTGTTTCCGCAAGTTGTGCTGCTCGCAGCCGATAACTACATGCAGTACGGTACGAAGTCTGATACACAGTGCTGAAACGAAGATAAGTATCAGAAGTCTGATACACAGTGCTGAAACGAAGATAAGTATCAGAGCTTGATATTGCTAGGGAAGTATCGCAGGTTCAGAGAGCAGTGGCCACACAGTGCCTGCTCGAAGATAAAGTGTACTACAGCTTTGATATGGATGGGGAAGTAGTTCAGCTCTTCTGAGTGTTGCCTCCCTCCAGCTCTTTCCTCAGCTGCAGTGAGAAATCATCGTTCACGTCGTCATCATCCCAGTCATCCTCCCATTGCTGGACAGCTTCGTTGCCATCTTCCTTGTCATCCCATTCTGTAAAATACAAGAAAACGGGGTTAACAAGGCGCACAATTTCATCACGATTCAGCACAATCACGTTACGTACTAAATTACTTCCAAGAGATTATGACGAGAAAAGTACACACGTCTCCACAGACCAGAGTAAAAAAGAAATGCTACACACAGGACCATCTGCGACCAGGAAGCAGAACATACACTCACACAGACACAGTAGTCATATTGCAAGCAAACTGAACTGAGGGGCGAAGCTCCAGAAAGTAGCTATCATAACTACCAATAAAAGCTATAGAAATGGAAAGCCAAATTATAGCAACACAAAGTATCATACTGTGTCCTATAAAAATTTACCAGTTCAGTTACTGAACACCATAATAATGCAACATAAGTGTATACATTCAGCAAAAGCAAGAAAAGAAACAAAGAAGACCCAAATCATATAGCTCATGATATAACCCACTGTAATATGATTTTACTTGCTGCAGGACAAACGTACTTGACATGCAGCAGTCATAGGTCACACCATAGTTAAAAAAGCGCTAGGCGTTAATTGTGCGTTTTGCCACCGCCTTGCGCTTTTCTCATCAAAGCGCATGCTTATGTGCAATTATGCGTAGATTAAGCGCAGTTATGCGCTAGGCATTTTGCTATCGCCTAGAGCCTAGGCGCACTTAAGCGTTCGCCTAGGCGCGCCTTTTTTAACTATGGGTCACACATAAGAATTAAGAACTCACCTATACACATGAAGGGCATTGTTTTCAAGTCAATAAGTCAGTTAGTTGCCACCAGTGGTCAGGCCTACTAGTCTCGGGGGATTTCAGTAGGCAGGCAGCAGGTTTATAAGTTTATAATGCATGTTTGATGCTACTTTTAGTGGGCACTAAAGCGTACTTTTATAGTAGCACAAAAATAAATAGCTGGCATAAATCTCCTGGAGACAGGACTAACGTTTTCCACCTCACGCGCTCTTCTTTCTTCGATTTAACCTGCTGCACTAAAAATCCAACTTTAACTTAGACTCAGGAGACCAACTTACTCCCCACTTCCCAAACTCTCTCATGATAGTGGGCAGAGGCCACCAAATTAGGCTACTTGGAATTACTAGTCAACTGCCAGTCAGATCGAGCCGGTAGCTATAGCTCCTGCCAATTGGCAATTGTGAACTTGTCGTCCACTTGTAGAACTAGAAACCTTTAACTTCATCAAAGAATCAGGTATAGCCACAACTTACAAAATAGTAGGTTTTGATATATAACCAAACCTAAATCTCATTGCAATGACAAAAGCAGTTATCACCCTGTATCTAACCCTCTGGATTCAAATCAGGTTTGAAAATTGATGTAAAGTAGAAAGAGTACTGTCCCACCACAAACTAGAAGACTTCCTCTAGTTAGGATCCAAGAAAACCTTAAAGCATTATCTCCTCCAAACATCTTCTTCCCATTTTAAAAAGAAAATTGCCGTTAAACTGGTATGTGTGCCTTATACATGCTACTAGATCCTATGAGGCCAGCATAGGCCCATGCACAAACAAGTTTGTGCACCAGCACAAGAATGACCACAGACAGCAAAGGAGAAAAAGGACAAAGGTTTAGATAGATCATGCAGTTTGCAGATACGTATGTTGACACATTTCATGGTATCATGCAGTTTCGCATTGTCCATCTACATGGATAGCATGTCTGCAGATGCTATTTCTGGACATTGACATGGCAAGGTAACTTATCAGACCAACACTTAGCCTCTCGAACAGACACTCAATACAGCACATACCAATATGCTAATTGATGAAACAGTCAAACAACAATGGGTTTATTTTCTACTCCCTCCGTCCCATAATGTAAGACGTTTTTTGACTCTAGTATAGTGTCAAAAAGCGTCTTACATTATGGGATGGAGGGAGTATTACCCTTCCAATCTACATGGACTGATCGTTCCAATTGTGCAGTTTAAGACAGTCATGTCAACACTGAAGAAACAGGGATTGAAGATCAATGTTCCCAAGGGAGAAGATGTGCAACACCTAGTGCGTGTGCCTGATATTTAATCTAGAAGAAATAATCATGAAGATAAATACACCAAGATCAGACCATCTGTCCTATGCTTAACTAAGAGGAAAGTAGTAGTAAGTAGTAACAACTACTGATAAACATGTACAAACAATATCGAAAACAACCTATTCCACCAAGCTAATTATTCAGGATGCAGTAGTGAATGAAGATTGTAAATGACATCAGATGGCTACTGAAAGCACACGCTATACTGCCTTAGGTCATGACTATCTCACGCTTGGTAAAATCCGCATCGGAAACAATCCAGTTGCAACCAATTTGCCCTTAATTTTAGGCGAATCTCTCCTAAAACCGATCTTGAAAGTAAGCTTGAGATGACCGATCCATCGCACATACCTTGTTCGGATCAACTCAAACCTAATCGGCCAAAACGACATCACGACGCCAACAAGCTATGTTGAACTGACCGTGTTTGCCTAGATACAGCAACAGTGCCGCGGCGAGAGGGGGGAGCTGGGTGAGCTTGCACATACCTTGGTCGATCTCGAACTCCTCGAACTCGTCGTCGTCCTCAAGGAGGTCCATCTTGGCGGCCTCCGCCTTCGCATCCGCCGGCGCTGCCGCCGCCATCGATGCTGGTGCTAGTATCTAGCTGCGACGCGGCCGAGTAAATCAGAGGGTTAGCAGAGATCCGGATTAGTTCGTGCGCGCGTGCGTGCTGGGGATTGTGGGGGAGGGACGAGGGATCAAGAGCGCCACCTACCTGATTCGCGTGGAGAAGAAGAAAGGGGGAACCCTAGACCTGGGGGCGGCTGCTCGTCGGGAGAGATGCCAGCCTGATGGGGTCGAAAGTTAAAACGGAGGTTCCAGCAGCTTCTCGGCCTATTGTTCTGGTCCGGGTCCGCTTGTCCGCGGCTTCACCGACCGAAGTGACTTTACCACTACTTTGCGAGGGGATTTTTTTTTTTCATCAGTACATACATAAGCACTCATATACACGCGCATACACTCATCCCTGCATCAGTACATACATAAGCGCTCATATACACGCGCATACACTCATCCCTATGAACGCACACACGCACACCCTACCCCTATGAGCACCTCCGAGAGACTGAGCCGGCATATCATCTTGAGATTTACGAAGTCACCGTAGGCGTCTCGTCATCGACGGAAACATCTCCTCTCACTGAAAGCGCATCGCTGGAAATCCTGAAATAAATGCAGGAATAATGATAAATGCAGGAATAATGCGAGCACCAGGATTTGAACCCTGGTGGGTTGGGGATACCACTGTCCACCTAACCAACTCAACCACAGGTTGATTCGCGCGAGGGGATTTTTGATCTACGGGTGTATATACATTTTAGATGAGAAAAAAATTAAACAAAAATTTGAAAATATTTCTAAACTTGACCTTTCATTGTACTCGTGAAAAAATCCACAAAAAGAAAAGTCCCCTTTCACTGCTTTTCAAAAAAACAAATTTCCAGCCAAAGTAGTGTGAATAGTGACCTTAAAATAGCAAATGATTTTTTTGCCCTGAAGTTAACGCTGGTTTGATTTAACCAAATTTAGGCCTCCGTGAAAGGAAAACGAATTTTAGGCCATGAAAAGAAAGCTTATAAATTCAGTTGTGATAGCCAGCTCTTATGCTTTTGAAGTCGCTGCCTTCCATGAATCACGGGATTCAAGCCTCTAGTCATATATTTTCGTCTGTATAACATTCTCGTATTTGTTGTCAAACACATTGATGGCCCACCAATTTATGACTACTCTTAGGCGACCTCTTCAGGCCTTTCGGTCGCGCTTCTTCCTCGGTGCCCTTGGACACCGCCCTCTTCCCCTTAAGGGAAGGATTCCCTTCCCCTGTGTCCTCTTCCACGTCGTCCTCGTGGGTGGAAGAGGCATGGGTCTCCTCGGATCGGGTGACCGAGGTCTCCCTTGTTCGGAGAGGTTCGGCCCTTCAAGGCTTCGCCTTCTTGGGGACGACCACGTGCGACTCCTCGGATAAGAGGGTTGTAAGCAGGGGAGTCATCTCCCCCTCGGGCAGTGGCGCCGGGCATAGCATTTGTTGCGCCTTGGAGATCCACTTCTACAAAATGCATAAACCAACTGGTCAGCCGAAATTTATGAGGCTCAAAAAAGCACGGAAAGTGAAATTGTGCGCTTAGAATTACCTGGGGGTGATAACCCGTAAGTATAGGGGATCAATTCTAGCATCTTTCGATAAGTAAGAGTGTCGAACCCAACGAGGAGCTAAAGGTAGAACAAATATTCCCTCAAGTTTTATCGACCACCGATACAACTCTACGCACGCTTAACGTTCGCTTTACCTAGAACAAGTATGAAACTAGAAGTACTTTGTAGGTGTTGTTGGATAGGATTGCAAGATAATAAAGAGCGCGTAAATAAAAAGTAGGAGTTGTTTAGATGAAGACACAACTAAGTTAGTTTTAGTAAAGAGCTTTTTGTCACACAAGAAAGTTATTTGTCCCTAGGCAATCGATAACTAGACCGGTAATCATTATTGCAATTTTATTTGAGGGAGAGGCATAAGCTAACATACTTTATCTTCTTGGATCATATGCACTTATGATTGAAACTCTAGCAAGCACCCGCAACTGCTAAAGATCATTAAGGTAAAACCCAACCATAGCATTATAAGGCGTCAAGTCCTCTTTACTCCCATACACAAACAACCTGCTTACTCGGATATGTGCTTCTGTCACTCACGCCACCCACCATAAGCAAATCATGAACATATTGCAAACCCTACAGCGGGGATCCCTCACGCTTGCGCGACACGGAGAGCACCATAGGACAACACCAATAATAAAACATGCAACTCAAACTAATCACGATCATTAATTAACCCATAGGACAAAACGGATCTACTCAAACATCATAGAATAGCCATACATCATTGGGAAATAATATAGCGTTGAGCACCATGTTTAAGTAGAGATTACAACGGGTAAAAGAGGGGTTACACCGCTGCATAGAGGGGGGGAGAGTTGGTGATGACGGCGGTGAAGTTGTTGGTGTAGATCATTGTCGCGATGATGTGCCCGGCGGCGTTCCGGCGCCACCGGGAGAGAACCCCCCTTCTTCTTCTTCTTCCTTGACCTTCCCCCTAGATGGGAGAAGGGTTTCCCCTCTGGTCCTTGGCTTCCATGGCGGCGGAGGGGCGAGAGCCCCTCCGAGATTGGATCTCTCTCTCTCTCTCTCTCTCTCTCTCTCTCTCTCTCTCTCTCTCTCTGTTTCCTTATGTTTCTGCACTCCCTGATTCTGCCCTTTCACTGTTTCTTAAATTCCTGAAGATCCCTAACTCTGGTTGGGCTGAAATTTTGACACAATTTGTATCCGGATAATGGCTTTCTTGCGGCGAAAGAAGGGCACCAACCGCCTTACGGAGTGGCCACGAGGGCCAGTAGCGCCCTACCCCCTCGGGCGCGCCCTCAACATCCCAAGCTTCATTCCCGTCATTCCTCGAGTAGGTAAATGATAAAAAAGATAATTTTTGATGTGGAATGCTACCTAGCATAATCTTGATCATGTACTCTAATCATGGCATGAATATTAAGACACGAGTGATTCAAAGCAATAGTCTATCATTTGACATTAAACAATAATGCTTCAAACATACTAATAAAGTAATCATGTCATCTCAAAATAACATGGCCAAAGAAAGTTCATCCCTACAAAATCATATAGTTTGTCTATGCTCCATCTTCGTCACACAAAATGTTCAAATCATGCACAACCCCGATGATAAGCCAAGAAATTGTTTCATACTTTAGTATTCTCAAAAAAAAATTCAACCTTCACGCAATACATGAGCGTTAGCCATGGACATAGCACTATAGGTGGAATAGAATATGATGGTGGAGGTTGTGTGGAGAAGACAAAAAGGAAGAAAGTCTCACATCGACGCGGCTAATCAATGGGCTATGGAGATGCCCATCAATTGATGTCAATGCGAGGAGTAGGGCTTTCCATGCAACGGATGCACTAAGAGCTATAAGTGTATGAAAGCTCAAACTGAAAACTAAGTGGGTGTGCATCCAACTTGCTTGCTCATGAAGACCTAGGGCATTTGAGGAAGCCCAGCATTGGAATATACAAGCCCAGTTCAGAATGAAAATTCCTCTAGTATATGAAAGTGATAACTCAAGAGACTCTCTATATGAAGAACATGGTGCTACTCTGAAGCACAAGTGTGGTAAAAGGATAGTAACATTATCCCTCCTCTCTTTTCTCTCATTTTTTTGGTGGGCTTCTTTATCCTCTTTTTTTATTATTTGGGCTTCTTTGGCCTCTTTTATTTTGATAACCTCACATGGGACAATGTTCTAATAATGATGATCATCACATTTTTATTTACTTACAACTCGATACTAGAACAAAGATATGACTCTGTATGAATGCCTCCGGCGGTGTATCGTGATGTGCAATGATCTAGCGTAGCAAAGATATCAAAAAACGGACAAGCCATGAAAAATATCATGCTAGCTATCTTACGATCATGCAAAGCAATATGCCAATGAATGCTCAAGTCATGTATATGATGATGATGGAAGTTGCATGGCAATATATCTCGGAATGGCTATGGAAATGCCATAATAGGTAGGTATGGTGGCTGTTTTGAGGAAGATATAAGGAGGCTTATGTGTGATAGAGCGTATCGTATCATGGGGTTTGGATGCACCGGCGAAGTTTGCACCAACTCTCAAGGTGAGAAAGGGCAATGCACGATACGAAGAGGCTAGCAATGATGGAAGGGTGAGAGTGCGTATAATCCATGGACTCAACATTAGTCATAAAGAACTCACATACTTACTGCAAAAATCTATAAGTCATCAAAACCAAGCATTACGCCAAGATGCTCCTAGGGGTAGATTGGTAGGAAAAGACCATCGCCGTCCCGACCGCCACTCATAAGGAAGACAATCAAAGAAACACCTCATGCTTCAAATTTGTTACACAACGGTTACCATATGTGCATGCTAGGGGACTTGCAAACCTCAACACAAGTATTTCTCAAATTCACAATTACCCACTAGCATGACTCTAATATCACCATCTTTATATCGCAAAATTCTTGCAAGGAATCAAACATATCATATTCAGTGATCTACAAGTTTTATGTAGGATTTTATGACTAACCATGTGAATGACCAATTCATCAACTCTCTAAATAGATATAAGTGAAGCAAGAGAGTTTAATTCTTTCTACAAAACATATGCCCGCGCTCTAACAAATATAAGTGAAGCAAAAGAGCATTCTACAAATGGCGGTTTTCTATGTGTAGGGAAACAGGCAATTCAAACTTCAAAAGATATAAGTGAAGCACATGAAGCATTCTATAAAGCCATACTCAAAAGATATAAGAGAAGTGCAAAGAGCATTCTATAAATCAACCAAGGACTATCTCATACCAGCATGGTGCATCAAAGAAAAGTGAAAACTAAATGCAAAAGAAGCTCCAAGATTTGCACATATCACATTAACGAAACGAAACCTAAAACATACCGATACTTGTTGAAGAAAGATGGGATGCCTTCCGGTGCATCCCCAAGCTTAGACGCTTGAGTCTCCTTAAATATTTACTTGGGGTGCCTTGGACATCCCCAAGATTGAGCTCTTGCCTCTCCCCCTTCTCCTCATATCGAGACCTCCTCGATCTTTGGTCACTTCATCCACACAAACTTAACAGAAAGTTCGGTAAGATCAGTTAGTATAATAAAGCAAATCACTACTCTAAGTATTGTTGCGAACCAATTCATATTTTGGTTTTGTAGTTACTGTAATATAACTTTTCCAAGGCTTAATCCACTGATAGAAATCGATAGTTTCATCAAAACAAGCAAACAATGCATCAAAACAGAATCTGTCTTAAACAGGATAGTCTGTAGTAATCTGAACATTCACCATACTTCTGGTACTCCAAAAATTCTGAAAAAATTAGGAAAAATAAAAAAAATTGTATAGAAAGACAGTGCAAAAAGTTTCAGAACCGTTTGACGTTCCGGTAAAAAATGTAAAATCGCGCACTACAGCCAATGTTTCTGTTTTGCACCGCACAAACCAACAAGCAATGTAAACATCCTAAAGGCAAATCTTGGCACATTATTTTTATAATACAATGGAATTGTACAGATGGATAATTATTTTTGTTGAGAAGTTTCTGTAATCAAGATTCACAAAGTTTCCATGAGCATGAACAAAGTTCAAGGAGCTCCCTCACTTCAACAATGCTTGTCTCTCTCACTTTCACTTTCCTTTATGAAAAGTTTTGGGTTCCCCTCTTTATTTTTTTGTTTTTAAACTCTATATAAGCACTCAACAGAAATAAATGACTCTCTAAAACTTCCGGGTTGTCTCCCTGGCAGCGCTTTCTTTAAAGCCATTAAGCTAGGCATAAGGTGCTCAAGTAGTGAATCCATCCGGATCCCAAGGTATATCAAAGCCAATTTGAATTAGCAATGATTTGGCATTTAGTAGTGAGCACAAAGCAACATATATCAAGCAATGACGAAGTCTAACTCTCTTCCTATGCATCGGCATGTCATACAAGAACAATTCATGAACATCAAGTAAAGGCCAATGCATAGCATAAGAAGTTTCTTGCAATTTTATTGTGTTGGAAACATAGAGAGGCGGAGATATAGTTCCTCTCTCATAATAATTGCAAGTAGGAGCAGCAAGCACATGCATATTATATTCATCAAAATCATCATGTGCAACGGTAAAAGGCAACCCATCAATATAATCCTTAATAAGTGCAAACTTCTCCGATATAGTGTAGTTTGGAGAATTCAAAAAGATAATAGGACTATCATGTGTGGGTGCAATAGCAACGATTTCATGTTTAACATAAGGAACAATATCAAGTTCATCTCCATAAGCGTCATTCATATTGGCATCTTGGCCACAAGAATAGCAAGCATCAAGTTTATCAGAAAGGGATATTTCAAACGAATCAACGGGATCATAGCAATTATCATGGCATTCATCCTTCGGTAAGAACGAAGGGACATTAAATAATGTATGAGTTTGAGAGTTACTCTCATTAGAAGGTGGGCACGGGTAGCTAATCCGATCTTCCTCCTTTTGTTCTTCGCTCTCCTCATCATCTTTTTCATCCAATGAGCTCACAGTTTCATCAATTTCTTCTTCCATAGATGCCTGCAAAATATTAGTCTCTTCTCGGACAGCGGAGACTTTCTCAAAAAATTCATCAATATCATAATTGTATTTACAATTCTCATAGCAATATTTAAGGGTAGCTAAATTTTCAGGTCTATAAGCTGAATCATCAAAATCTACAAACTCTTTAAACAAAGATTCATTTTCACAAGCACCCTTAAAAGCAACAAATTCTTCTATTCGTTCCACATCATAGTAATCATATATACCATTAGCATAAGAATATAAGGTTTCATTATCATTAATTTTGCATGAAAAGGGAAGGTGTGGAGCCTTCATCCTAAAGCAACAAGTATAATCATGTCTCAAGCATAGATCCCGAGCATACCAATGCAACATATAAATTTGATCCCATAATAGTTACCCTTTTTGAGTCAAGCGATAATCCCTAAAGTATTCACGTTGATCCAACGTGTCTCCCTTTACATAATTGAATGGGGTTTTCTCAGGATTATTAAAGTAGTGCATAATATCTTTCACATAATGAGCATCGAGGGTTTTAGGAGGTTCCCCATCTCCATGACTAGCAAGCAAACCTATTTTTTTTGGTATTTCGTGTTCCATATCCATAACTAAAGATAGAGAACAACTTAGAACAGAAAATAAAAATTACTTAGTGATAAAGCAAACAAGCACACACGAGAATATTCATCCCACGCTATTGCTCCCCGGCAACGGCACCAGAAAAAGGTCTTGATAACCCACAAGTATAGGGGATCAATTGTAGCCTCTTTCGATAAGTAAGAGTGTCAAACTCAATGAGGAGCTAAAGGTAGAACAAATATTCCCTCAAGTTCTATCGACCACTGATACAACTCTACGCACGCTTAACGTTCGCTTTACCTAGAACAAGTATGAAACTAGAAGTACTTTGTAGGTGTTGTTGGATAGGATTGCAAGATAATAAAGAGCGTGTAAATAAAAAGTAGGGTATGTTTAGATGAAGACACAACTAAGTTAGTTTTAGTAGAGAGCTTTTTGTCACACAAGAAAGTTATTTGTCCCTAGGCAATCGATAACTAGATCGGTAATCATTATTGCAATTTTATTTGAGGGAGAGGCATAAGCTAACATACTTTCTCTTCTTGTATCATATGCACTTATGATTGGAACTCTAGCAAGAATCCGCAACTACTAAAGATCATTAAGGTAAAACCCAACCATAGCATTATAAGGCATCAAGTCCTCTTTACTCCCATACGCAAACAACCTACTTACTCGGGTCTGTGCTTCATGGACATATTGCAAACCCTACAGTGGGGATCCCTCACGCTTGCGTGAAACGGAAAGCACCATAGGACAACACCGATAATAAAACATGCAACTCAAATCAATCACGATCATCAATTAATCCATAGGACAAAACGGATCTACTCAAACATCATAGAATAGCCATACATCATTGGGAAATAATATATAGCGTTGAGCACCATGTTTAAGTAGAGATTACAATGGGTAAAAGAGGGGTTACTGTGACACCCCTGATTCAATCGTACACTAATCATTCACGCAAACGTGTACGATCAAGATTAGGGACCGATACGTCCATTTTGCATCATGCTTTTATATCGATATTTATCGCATTATGGGCTGTTATTTCACGTTATGTCACAATACTTATGGCTATTCTCTCCTATTTTACAAGGTTTACATGAAGAGGGAGAATGCCGCAATTTGGAATTCGGCCGAAAAGGAGCAAATATTGAAGGCCTATTCTGCAACTCCAAAAGTCTTGAAACTCCACTGAATACCTTAAAATAAATAAAGAAAAATCATCGCCAAAGATGAAGGCTAGGGGGCCCACACCCTGCTCACGAGGGTGGGGGCGCGCCCTCCCCCCTGGGCGCGCCCCCTACCTCGTGGGCCCCCGGTGGCCCTCCGATGCCCATATTCTACTATATGAGGTTTCTCGTCGAGAAAAAAATCAGAAGCAACCTTTCGGGACGAAATTCCGCCGCCACGAGGCGGAACCTTGGCGGAACCAATCTAGGGCTCCGGCAGAGCTGTTCTGCCGGGGACACTTTCCTCCCGGAGGGGGAAATCATCGTCATCATCATCACCAACGCTCCTCTCATCGGGAGAGGGCAATCTCCATCAACATCTTCACCAAGCACCATCTCCTCTCAAAACCCTAGTTCATCTCTTGTATCCAATTCTTGTCTCCAAGTCCGGGATTGGTACTAGTAGGTTGCTAGTAGTGTTGATTACTCCTTGTAGTTGATGCTAGTTGGTTTATTTGGTGGAAGATCATATGTTCAGATCCTTTATGCATATTAATACCCCTATGATTATGAACATGAATATGCTTTGTGAGTAATTACGTTTGTTCCTGAGGACATGGGAGAAGTCTTGCTATTAGTAGTCATGTGAATTTGGTATTCGTTCGATATTTTGATGAGATGTATGTTGTCTAGCCTCTAGTGGTGTAATGTGAACGTCGACTACATAACACTTCACCATTATTTGGGACTAGATGAAGGCATTGGGAAGTAATAAGTAGATGATGGGTTGCTAGAGTGATGTAAGCTTAAACCCTAGTTTATGCGTTGCTTCGTAAGGGGCTGATTTGGATCCATATGTTTCATGCTATGGTTAGGTTTAGCTTAATACTTTTGTTGTAGTTGCAGATGCTTGCAATAGAGGTTAATCATAAGTGGGATGTTTGTTCAAGTAAGAACAACACCCAAGCACCAGTCCACCCACATATCAAATTATCAAAGTACCGAACGCGAATCATATGAACGTGATGAAAACTAGCTTGACGATATTCCCATGTGTCCTCGGGAGCTCTTTTCCTTATATAAGAGTTTGTCCAGGCTTGTCCTTTGCTACAAAAAGGATTGGGCCACCTTGCTGCACTTTATTTACTTTTGTTACTTGTTGCTCGTTACAAATTATCCTATCACAAAATTATCTGTTACCACTTATTTCAGTACTTGCAGAGAATACCTTGTTGAAAACCGCTTATCATTTCCTTCTGCTCCTCGTTGGGTTCGACACTCTTACTTATCGAAAGTACTACGATAGATCCCCTATACTTGTGGGTCATCAAGACTCTTTTCTGGCGCCGTTGCCGGGGAGTGAAGCGCCTTTGGTAAGGAAAAAATTTATATAGTGTGTTGAAATTTACTGTCACTTGTTAATATGGAAAGTAATCCTCTTAAGGGCTTGTTCGGGGTATCTTCAGCCCGACCAGTAGAGCAAAGAGTTGCTCCTCAACCTAATGAACCTACTGAAAATGAATATGAAAATATTCCCTTTGAATTTCCTTCGGGTATGATGGAAAAACTGCTAGCTAATACTTTTGCGGAGATGGAACCAAGCATCCCGATGAACACTTAATATATGTGGATGAGGTTTGTGGATTATTTAAGCTTGCGGTATACCCGGTGATGTTGTCAAGAAGAAGGTCTTCCCTTTATCTTTGAAGGAGATGCATTGACATGGTATAGGCTATGTGATGATACGAGATCATGGAACTACAGACGATTGAAATTGGAATTTCATCGTAAATTTTATCCTATGCACATTGTTCATCGTGATCGCAATTATATATATAATTTTTGGCCTCATGAAGCGTAAAGCATCGCTCAAGCTTGGGGAGGCTTAAATCAATGTTGTATTCATGCCCCAATCATGAGCTCCCAAGAGAAACAATTATTCAAAATCTTTATGCTCGGCTTTACGAAAACAATCGCACCATGCTCGATACTTCTTGTCTTTGGCTCTTTTATGATGAAGACTATTGAATTCAGATGGAATTTATTGGATAGAATTAAACGCAACTCAAGATTGGGACCTCGGCGAAGGTAAGGAGTCAGGTATGACACCTAAGTTTGATTGTGTTAAATCTTTTATGGATACCGATATTTTCCGTAAGTTTAGCACTAAATATGGACTTGACTCTGAAATAGTAGCTTCTTTCTGTGAATCTTTTACTACTTATGTTGATCTCCTAAGGAGAAGTCGTTTAAATATCATCCTCCCATAGAAGTAAAAGTAACTTCACCTATTAAAGTTGAAGAAAATACTATCACTTATAACGATCCTATTGTTCCCACCTCTTATGTTGACAAACCACCTTTCCTTGTTAGAGTAAAGGATCATGCTAAAGCTTCAACTGTTGTTCGTAAAAGCAATACTAGAACTTATACACCTCCTGAGCAAGTCAAAGTAGAACCTAATATTGCTATTGTTAAAGATCTCTTGTCTGATAATATTGATGGGCATGTCATTCAATTCTCTGATGAAACTGCTAGAATTGCTAAACCCTGTGATAGATTTAAACATAGACCTGTGGTAGGCGTGCCTGTTATTTCTGTTAAAATAGGAGATCATTGTTATCATGGCTTATGTGATATGGGTGCTAGTGCTAGTGTAATACCCATTGACTTATATAAAGAAATTATGCATGATATCGCACCTGCTGAGTTAGAAGATATTGATGTTACAATTAAACTTGCCAATAGAGATACTATATCTGCAATGGGAATTGTTAGAGATGTTGAAGTATTGTGTGGGAAAACCAAATATCCCGCTGATTTTCTTATTCTTGGTTCTCCACAAGATAGCTTTTGTCCCATTATATTTGGTAGACCCTTCTTGAATATTGTTAATGCTAAGATAGATCATGAAAAGAATGTTGTTACTATTGGCTTGGATTATATGGTTAATGAGTTTAATTTCTCTAAATTTAGTAAACAACATTGTGAGGAAGAATTGCCTAGTAAGGATGAAATTATTGGTCTTGCTTCTATTGTCGTACCTCCTAGTGATCCTTTGGAACACTATTTGCTAGACCATGAAAATGATATGTTTATGAATGAAAGAAGGGAAATAGATGAAGTGTTCTTTAAACAAGAACCTATTCTGAAACACAATTTGTCTGTTGAAATCCTAGGGGATCCTCCTCCACCCAATGGTGATCCCGTATTTGAGCTTAAACCGTTGCCTGATAATCTTAAATATGCTTATCTCGATGAAAAGAAAATATATCCTGTTATTATTAGTGCTAACCTTTCAGAGCATGAAGAAGAAAGATTATTGAAAACTCTGAAGAAGCACCGTGCCGCTATTGGATATACTCTGGATGATCTTAAGGGCATCAGTCCCACTCTATGTCAACATCAAATAAATTTGGAAGCTGATGCCAAACCAGTTTGTGATCATCAACGACGTTTGAATCCTAAAATGAAAGAAGTGGTAAGAAAAGAAATACTCAAGATTACGGAGGCGGTATAATTTATCCCGTTCTGTCGATAGTCAAGGTAAGTCCTGTCCATTGTGTCCCTAAGAAGGGAGGTATTACTGTTGTCCCTAATGACAAAGATGAATTGATCCCATAAAAAATTATCACAAGTTATAGGATGGTAATTGATTTCCTCAAATTAAATAAAGCTACTAAGAAAGATCATTACCCCTTACCTTTTATTGATCAAATGCTAGAAAGATTATGCAAACATACACATTATTGCTTTCTAGATGGTTATTCTGGTTTCTCTCAAATACCGTAATCGGCTAAAGATCAATCAAAGACTACTTTTACATGCCCTTTTGGTACTTTTGCTTATAGGCGTATGCCTTTTGGTTTATGTAATGCACCTGCTACCTTTCAAAGATGCATGATGGCTATATTCTCGACTTTTATGAAAAGATTTGTGAGGTTTTCATGGACGACTTTTCGTCTATGGTTCCTCTTTGACGATTGCTTGAGCAATCTTGATCGAGTTTTACCAAAGATGTGAAGAAACTAATCTTGTTTTGAATTGGGAAAAGTGCCACTTTATGGTTAATGAAGGTATTGTCTTGGGGCACAAAGTTTCGAAAGAGGTATTGAAGTTGATAAAGCCAAGGTTGATGCTATTGAAAAGATGCCATGTCCCAAGGACATCAAAGGTATAAGAAGTTTCCTTGGTCACGCCGGGTTTTATAGGAGGTTCATTAAGGACTTCTCAAAAATCTCCCGGCCTCTGACTAATTTATTACAAAAAGATATACATTTGTCTTTGATGATGATTGTGTAGAAGCATTTGAAATACTTAAGAAATCATTAGTCTCTTTTTGTTGTTCAGCCACACGATTGGAATTTACCCTTCAAATTATGTGTGATGCTAGTGATTATGTCAGTAGGTGCGTTCTAGGGCAAAGAGTTGATAAGAAATTGAATGTTATCCATTATGCTAGTAAGACTCTAGACAATGCTCAAAGAAATTATGCTACTACCGAAAAGGAACTTTTAGTGGTTGTATTTGCTTGTGATAAATTCAGACCCTATATTGTTGATTCTAAAGTAACTATTCACACTGATCATGCTGCTATTAAATATCTTATGGAAAAGAAAGATGCTAAACCTAGACTTATTAGATGGGTTCTCTTCTTTGCAAGAATTTGATTTGCATATTGTTGATAGAAAAGGAGTCGAGAACCCCTGCGCATAACTTATCTAGGTTAGAGAATGTTCTTGATGACCCACTACCTATTGATGATAGCTTTCACGATGAACAATTAAATGTCATAAGCACTTCTCGTAGCACTCCATGGTATCTTGATTATGCTAATTATATTGTTGCTAAATTTATACCACCTAGCTTCACATACCAACAAAAGAAAAAGTTATTTTATGATTTGAGACATTACTTTTGGGATGACCCACATCTTTATAAAGAAGGAGTAGATGGTGTTATTAGACGTTGTGTACCTGAGCATGAACAGGAACAGATCCTATGCAAGTGTCACTCCGAAGCTTATGGAGGACACCACGCTGGAGATAGAGCTACACATAAGGTATTACAATCCAGTTTTTATTGGCCTACTCTCTTCAAGGATGCCCGTAAGTTTGTCTTGTCTTGCGATGAATGTCAAAGAATTGGTAATATTAGTAGACGTCAAGAAATGCCTATGAATTATTCTCTTGTTATTGAACCATTTGATGTCTGGGGCTTTGATTATATGGGACCTTTTCCTGCCTCTAATGGATATACACATATTTTAGTTGATGTTGATTACGTTACTAAGTGGGTAGAAGCTATTCCAATTAGTAGTGCTGATCATAACACTTCTATTAAAATGCTTAAAGAAGTTATTTTTCCGAGGTTTGGAGTCCTAGATATTTAATGACTGATGGTGGTTCACATTTTATTCGTGGTGCTTTCTGAAAAAGGCTTGCTAAGTATGATGTTAATCATAGAATTGCATCCCCATATCACCCTCGGTCTAGTGGTCAAGTAGAATTGAGTAATAGAGAACTCAAATTAATTTTGCAAAAGACTGTCAATAGGTCTAGGAAGAATTGGTCCAAGAAACTTGATGATGCATTATGGGCCTATAGAACTGCATATAAAAATCCTATGGATATGTCTCCGTATAAAATGGTTTAAGGAAAAGCATGTCACTTACCTCTCGAACTTGAACATAAGGCATATTGGGCTATTAAAGAGCTCAACTATGATTTCAAGCTTGCCGGTGAGAAGAGGTTATTCGATATTAGCTCTCTTGATGAATGGAGAACCCAAGCTTATGAAAATGCCAAGTTGTCCAAAGAAAAAGTTAAAAGATGGCATGGCAAAAGGATACAAAAGCGTGAGTTTAATGTAGGTGATTATGTATTGCTATACAACTCTCGTTGTAACATCCCAAAATTCTAAATTTTGGAATGTTATAAACAAATAGATAGATTTGATTTGATTGTTTGATTGACTGACTGAAAGTGAGTGAATTCGAAACTGTTGAAAGTTAAATGAGAGGGAATAAAAGGACTTTCCCAAACTTTCATTTTGCATTTTATGATCTTCGAGAATTCAAATTCTTTTCATCGCAAAACCCTGGAGAGAAGATGACATGACTTCTTCCATTTATTTAAATGACAAGGGGTGTTGAAAATATTTGAATTTCATTTGAGAATATTTCCAATTCTGAAACTTTATGCAACTCAATGATTTTCACGGCGAAGATAAAAGGACTTCTTCAAAACATATGAAATATGAGTTGGGAGTTTCAAAGAATTAAAATTCAAAGTTCTTTTGAATTTATTTTCAATTTGGAGTTATTTGAGTTTTATTCAAATTATTTTTCTCCAAAAATGAAATATATGGAAAATAGGGTAACATGATTCCCTACCTCAGAGAAATGGAGAGAAATAAATTTGAATTCATTTTGATATTTTTAAAATGATTTTTGTTGGATTTTATTGGACCGTAAGCACTCTTTGCTTTATTTAAATTTGTGTGTATTTTATTTAATGCTAGAATAATGTTCATCTCGTAGGAAATCTTTTTTCTGAAAATTTTGATATATTATATGCCTATATAATATTTCTATTTATTTTATTTTTTATTTTTGTTTATGCTTATTTATAAAAAAAGAGACTTCCCTCTCGCCGAATCGGGCCCGCCCAACTGCCAGGCCAAGGCCCAGCCCAGCGCACCATCGCCACCGACCCCGGCGGAGTCCCGCCGAAAGACGCTGCCGCCGCCGTGACCGACCCGCCACCCGCCGCCCTCCTCCACGCCACCACCTCGCCTGACGCTTTAAAGGACGCCGCCCGCCTCTCCCCGCTCTCCTCGCCGCCGCCCAAGTCGCCGCCGGGCGAGATCCACCTCAAGCCGCCGCCGCCACCTCATGCCCATGCCCACTGCCGCCACCATCAAGACCTACCGCCCAGCTCTCCGTCGCCGTCTCTCCGACGATCGAGCCGCTGAGCCTCATACGCCTTGTGCCGGATTTCATGAGTCAACCGCCACCGCCACGGTTTCTCCGAATCTCCAGATAACCCGAAACCGATCCGATTTTCTTTTAATCTCGGTTTTATTTTAAAAACCCGGTTTTCTGTTTTAATCTAGTTATTCAGAGAGCGTTCGCTGGTTAGAGTAAGAAAGCGAACGTTCGCTGGGTAGAGTTTTCTTTTATAAATAGATTTCTGCCAGGGACCCGTATGTAATTATTTTCTTCACAGATTAGTCCCTAATTTTCAAACGACTATAACTTTTTACTCGTTAGTCCAAATCCAACGAAACCAATGCCCACTTCTTCGTTACGATCCCCTCTATCCAGTAATCCAACTCAAACATGTTTTTGAACGTTTTAAAATTTGAATTCAAACAGATTTGTATTTGAACTTCGTTTGGTCATAACTTGAGTTTCGTAACTCCGATTTAGTTGATTCCTTTTTGCAAATCGAAGCTCTTGACCTAAACTTTCTGATAAGGCAAAATTCACATAATTTTGGTACTGTTAGAAATTGTTTTATGTTGCAAGATTTATTTGCTTGGTTTTGTTGTTTTCCGAATTGTTTCTTCAATCTTTCCGATCTTTTGGAGTGATTGCTTATGTGTGGTTACTATTGATTGCTTACGATAGATTGACCGGAGTGTGACGAGTAGACCTATCAAGAGTTTTGAGTGTGAATCATCTTCATCAACATTGCAGGCAAGTAACACTTGATCATACCTTTTCATACCCAGTTTTATGCATTAGCTCAACCCTCCAACATTGCATGATTAGGATGTCATTAATTTGTGGGTTGGGGAGTAGATGATGAGGTAGGAACCTATTGCCCTGTTGCTATCAAACCCTTGGGAGTTACTTCTATGTGTTGCTTATATTGCCATGCTATGCTCGTAGACGTGGTTTGGGTTTGAGAGATATTCACGACAGATGTGAGATTATTAATTAATGGTTTACTTTAAGGTGGCAACTTAAATACACATCTGCGTGGATTGAGGCACCTGGGGAACCCAGTGTTGTCTGTTTTATTCTTTTGGAAATCCTGGGGTACCCGTGTGATCTTCCTATGGACCGCCACCTAGGCTCAAAGGGAACTGAGATTATTCATGCTAGAAACTTCCGTGTGCAGCCACAAGCTATTATGGGATCTAGCATAGTTGAGTAAGTTACGTGAAGCTTTCGAAGAGGTAGATCAGCAGGTAGTGGGTTTTATAGGTTTGGTATGGTCTATCCGGAGTAGAGAGTTAATGTTTCTGAAAGACTGTGTCTCGGTCATCCGTTTCTCAAACACCATGCAAAGGCGAGAAATCAACGGAGGCGATCGAGTCTTGTGGGGAAAAGTCATAAACCTCTGCAGAGTGTACAATCTAATCATGGTTAGCCGTGTCCCCGGTTATGGACAATTCTCGAGTATCTAGTACTTGAGTATTCACATGTATCTCATCACTCTAAATTAATACTTCTTTGGGTTGTTAATCACTTTAATTGGGATTGATTTGGGGTTATACCTTCTCAATGATGTTTCAACCACCATGATAGTTAATATAAAATTTGTTCCTTTGACATAGGGAAAAATTGGCTTTTTGCAAAACTGTAACCATAGAGCTTTCCACCAGCCATATATGCATGTAGTATAGATTATTCTTTCATTACTCTCTATGTGTTACATTGCGGCATATTCCATGTCTTTGACCGTTTCGGGCTGCAACTTTTCATGTTGCAGACTTTTCAGACGACGAGTAAGTGATATGTTAGGGTTACGATTTCCTGTACTCAACTTTGTCGTTGGTGTTGATGGGAATCCACAACCTTGTTGCTTCCGCTATACTTTTGAGGTAATAGTATTTACGTTACTTTATACATGTGATTTACCTCTGTTATAAATCCTCTCGAGTACGTGTGTGTCGACATACCGATCCGAGGATGACACATAAGCACGAAGACTTGACCGTCTGAGGTCGGGTCGCTACAAGATGGTATCAGAGCACATGTTGACTGTAGGACGTGACCCTAGAAACTGACAAGCCCATAGGAAAGATTTTTCTCTACAACTTCATTTTCAAAAGGATCTTTTACCTCTCTTCTCTTCTGAGCTTATTCAAATATCTCCCTTTTAGCAAGACCATACCCCTTTTCCCTTTTGACCACTCGAAGATTCGACCGATGAGACCACTCCAAGGAGACAAGATATTGGACAACTAAGACCAATTGGAATGAAGAGGATTTTACCGTGTAAATGGAAACTACAACTGTTGAAGACTCCGAAGACTATGAGATTTTGAAGGCTCTGAAGAATTCCCATATTTTTATGACCTAGGAAGGTTACGCTTATGGAATTTGACAGACTAAGGAAGTTGTCAATACCCAAGATCAAGGTGTATCGGAGAAAGACCGGAACATGGAGAGTTAGAAACTCAAGGTTTTGTTAGGAAAACCCTAAGGCAGGAGATATCAACTATGGAATAATAGCTCATGGAAATGACAATAGCAGAAACACGCTATCCATGATGTTATCGCCCGCTTATGTTATTGTCATCGTCTTTGAGTTAAGCATGCATATGCATGGAATGATTGGATGGTAGAAGGTCGATGGAGCACCTATCGAAAAAGATGCGATTTAACCTTAGTGGCGTGACGCTGTGATCTGAGTATTACAACAAGGAGTTTAAGATGGATCTGCAGGAAGTCGTATTTGACAAGGAGGCAATTCATGAAGAATTCAGGAACACAACTGAAAGTAGACAAGTGAAGGAGAAAAACATCGAGATACCGGAGATTAAATCGGCGAAGGACAAGATGGGACCATGGTCCATGTCAAGGAAGTTGAAACCAGAAATTTGGAATGCAACTCCAGAAATATTAAAGGACGTCACGAGAGACTCCGCGTCAACAGAGATGATCTGGCAAAAGAACTTGAGAAGGACAAGCATGATCGGAAAAAGCCATCGGAGACATGACCAAGACTTGAAGAGTTTGATGATTTTGAAGATTTATTGACCTTTAGAAGACCCAACCCCTGTTACATACCTGCGTTAGATGCGACGATTGTGAGCTGTCACTTGTTTGATGTTTTCCGACAGCCACAATAAAATCTGCCTTTTCAAAACTATTGTTTGCATTGTGTGTATCCCCCTCTATCTCTCTTATCTCACCCCATAACCCATGGACCCAATAGATGATGAATGGAGATGAGCTCGTATTTTCGGGACCGATGAGTCAATTGAAGACGGACCGATGGATTCAGAACATGGAGGATCACATGGAGAATAACCCTATACCCAGAAATGATATGGCCCAGCATGCTCTTTAATGCTTTGAAAGAGGTGCCGCTACTTGGTGGAGGATGTACCAAACCATGAATGGATGGCAAGAAGTAACCACTTGGAAAGAATTTAAGTTGACTTTGCCAAAGTCTCGGTTTGTGTCCTAGAAATTGGAGCCTTATAGTAATATTATGAAGAAACCTTGTGCATGCAAACTCTGTGGAGAAATAGGACACACCCATAAGGAACACAAGGATGAATGCCCTAATTGTGAAGGAAGTCACCCAACTGAAGAATGCCCAACTAGACAGATTACTTGTTTCTTGTGTGAAGGAACTACCCACTACCCTGCTCAGTGTCACATTTACACTATGGTACAGAGAACCATCCAGCAGAAGGAAGAAGAAATGAAAGGAGCCCTCATGGAGATGTTAGAAGAACCATGTGGAAAGGAAGATGTTGAGGACACACACAAAGGAAACAAAATTAAAGCCCGCACCAAGTCATGCTATTCATGTGGAGAAGAAGGACACATCTCCCAAGATTGTGCGAATGGATATCTAGTAGAATTCCCGATAGAGGAAGTAGAGTATGACCCACGTGAAATAGAAGCCCTGATTGGAGCGGAAAGGTCCGGGAAGAGGAATAGATTTGATTCAGGAAGGACACAGTCATGTCACCTGTTACAAATGCAAGGAGTCAGGGCACTACATCAACACTTGCCCAAATGGAAGCCGAGGACCCAAGGAGGCTATGTGATCATGAGGAAACCTCGAAACCTGTCAGAAGTAATATGTTTCCGTTGTAATGTAGCAGGGCACTTTGCCAGAGATTGTCCGAAGGAGAAGGAGACTGGTGATATATAGTTGAATTTGTAAATGTAATAAATGGAGTAGTAGAAGTGAGAGCTTTTTCTTTTATATTGAGGTGTTAAGTTGAGACATGTAATGGAAAAGCGAGATGATTGTAATAATTTAAGAATCAATAAAGTTAGCGGTGTTGGTACCGCTTTGGATTTCTGAGTTACCCTATGAGGAAATATGTTGACCAATTTCGAGGATATGAGAAATATGGTATATGGAATATTGGAACATTTTAAGGGTGGTAGTACCCTGTAAGAACCGTTGACCCGTGGAAAAGATAAGGATACCCACTGAATGGATTTCAGACAAAAAGAATATGAGTTTTGTCTCGATATGTTTGATACCCCAAGAGAGTGTGGGATGACATTGGAGACCGTCAGTTGTTTGGACCAAATGTGATCAAGGATTCGGAAGAGAATGATAAGTTGATTCAAGATAGATCAAGATAGCTCGACCGAGCGGAAGAGTTATCACGGACTCAAACGCAAGGAGGTAGTCTATGAAATTGGAGACGGAGCATGTCTTCCTGTGTCAAGTTGGAGTCACCCGAAGGACTGTCAGGAGTGCATGAAGTGTTTCACGTTTCCCAGTTGAAGAAGTGCCATGCAGAGATGGCCAATAATCCCCTGTAAGGACGTTTGACCCTGGAAAAGATAATGATGTTCCACGAAGTGGAGTATGGACTTCAGAAGTATAAGTTTTATCTTGCTATGTGGGATAGCACAAGAATCTGAAGGGATGGAGTACTGTTGGATATAGAGGAGGTATGATGTTGGAAGTATGGATCAATGGAAATTCCATGAAGAGTCTGAGTAATCATGTCCACGTTTCGTGCAAATATAAGGAAAAGAGACAGTACATTTGGATGGATTTCAAGTATGCCAGGAAGTTGGATGTTGGGATAATGATCAGTTGCCCAGATGATGTGTTCAAGGATTTTAAGTGATGAGATGGGCCATAACCCACAGGCCCCAGGACCTGCCAAGAAGCAAGCACATTCTTGTTGAAGGAAAAACCCTGGAAGAAGTTACGATTTTATCGACCGACGATTCTATAGGAGTTTACGCAAAACCTGAGAGTTGTTAAGGAACGATAGATGTTTGTTTGGCTTGCAGAATCAATGGATTTTCCGAACTTGATTAAATCGACAAGAGAAATTCTGCAATGCTTGTGAGGATGACCGAGTGTTAGAATGCGAGATTCGCTAAACCATGTACAAAGTAATGATTTGGGTGCGGGATGGATTGATCACCATACCGACTTACTGTTATTATTCGCTTTGCTATATGGGATGGTAAATCTGAGTGACTTACCTATAGTAGTGTGACGGCGATCAAAACCTTGTTTGAACCTTAGAATGGTATAAGTATTTTCCCTTGTACACGGCAGCGGTTGCCAATCGTAGGATATACGGTGAGGTTCAACCCAGACCCATTTCCTGCAGGACAAACCATAAATTGTTGACCACCATGAGATGTCGATAGTTGTTTAGAATTGGCGCCAGACCCGTCATGCTATGAAGACCCATTTTCGGGATAACCGTACCAAGATGAAAGGATAGAAGTATTGAGGAAAAGTTATGCCACTACCAGAAGAGCCCAGAGAAGGAATTGTCCTTACGATCTGAGAAGACCGACACTGTCAACGATAAGGATGGAGTATATGAGTTTTGATGGAACCGTAACCATGCTTCTAAGGGTGGTAGCACCCGAGACCCCGAAGATGATCGATGGATTTTGAGAAGACCCCCAAACCCTAACCTATTTCTTGCTAGCCTCTCCGAATCTCGAGGACGAGATTCATTTTAAGGGTGGTAGTTTGTAACATCCCAAAATTCTAAATTTTGGAATGTTATAAACAAATAGATAGATTTGATTTGATTGTTTGATTGGTATTGAAAGTGAGTGAATTGAAACTTTTGAAAGTTAAATGAGAGGGAATAAAAGGACTTTCCCAAACTTTCATTTTGCATTTTATGATCTTGAGAATTCAAATTCTTTTCATCACAAAACCACGGAGAGTAGATGACATTAGTTCTTCCATTTATTTAAATGACAAGGTGTGTTGAAAATATTTGAATTTCATTTGAGAATATTTCCAATTCTGAAACTCTATGCAACTCAATGATTTTCACGAGGGAAGATAAAAGGACTTCTTCGAATGAAATATGAGTTGGGAGTTTCAAAGAATTAAAATTCGAAGTTCTTTTGAATTTATTTTCAATTTGGAGTTATTTGAGTTTTATTCAAATTATTTTTCTCCAAAAATAAAATATATGGAAAATAGGGTAACATGATTCCCTACCTCGAAAAATGGAGAGAAATAAATTTGAATTCATTTTGATATTTTTAAAATGATTTTTGTTGGATTTTATTGGACCGAAGCACTCTTTGCTTTATTTAAATTTGTGTGTATTTTATTTAATGCTAGAATAATGTTCATCTCAGAGGAAATCTTTTTCTGAAAATTTAGATATATTATATGCCTATATAATATTTCTATTTATTTTGTTTTTTTATTTTTGTATGTCGGTTTTATTTAAAAAAGAGACTTCTCCTCACTGGGCCCAACCAACTGGCAGGCCAAGGCCCAGCCAGTAGCCCTCGCCACCGCCAAGTGAGTCCCGCTTGAGCTTAAGCCATGCCGCCTTGGCAAACCTCGCCGCCTTGCCCCTCCACGCCACCTCGCCTGACGCCCTTAAAGGACGCTGCCCGGCCCGTCTCCGCCTCTCTCGCCGCCGCCCTTCGCCCGCCATGGCGAGATCCACCTCGCCGCCAAGTCGCCACCCATGCCCATGCCACACATTGCCGCCACCACTGCATGTGCCGCCCTCTCCGTCGCCTCGTCTCTCCGACGACCGAGCCGCTTCGGAGCCTCAGCCGCCTCGCCCGGACTTCAGAGTCAACCGCCACCGCCGCCGCCGGTTTCCCCTCTCCGAACCGGTACAACCCCGAAAACCGATCCGGTTTTCTTTTAATCTCGGTTTTATTTTAAAAGCCCGGTTTTCTGTTTTAATCTAGTTATTCAGAGAGCGTTCGCTGGTTAGAGTTAGAAAGCGAACGTTCGCTCGGTAGAGTTTTCTTTTATAAATAGATTTCTGCCAGGGACCCGTATGTAATTATTTTCTTCACAGATTAGTCCCTATTTTTCAAACGACTATAACTTTTTACTCGTTAGTCCAAATCCAACGAAACCAACGCCCACTTCTTCGTTACGATCCCCTCTATCCAGTAATCCAACTCAAAGATGTTTTTGAAAGTTTTAAAATTTGAATTCAAACAGATTTGTATTTGAACTTCGTTTGGTCATAACTTGAGTTTTCGTAACTCCGATTTAGTTGATTCCTTTTTGCAAATCAAGCTCTTGACCTAAACTTTTCGATAAGGCAAAATTCACATAATTTTGGTACTGTTAGAAATTGTTTTATGTTGCAAGAGTTATTTGCTCGGTTTTGTTGTTTTTCGAATTGTTTCTTCAATCTTTCCGATTTTTTGGAGTGATTGCTTATGTGTGGTTACTATTGATTGCTTACGATAGATTGACCGGAGTGTGACGAGTAGACCTATCAAGAGTTTTGAGTGCGAATCATCTTCATCAACATTGCAGGCAAGTAACACTTGATCATACCTTTTCATACCCAGTTTTATGCATTAGCTCAACCCTCCAACATTGCATGATTAGGATGTCATTAATTTGTGGGTTGGGGAGCAGATGATGAGGTAGGAACCTATTGTCCTGTTGCTATCAAACCCTTGGGAGTTACTTCTACGTGTTGCTTATATTGCCATGCTATGATCGTAGACGTGGTTTGGGTTTGAGAGATATTCACGACAGATGTGAGATTATTAATTAATGGTTTACTTTAAGGTGGCAACTTAAATACACATCTGGGTGGATTGAGGCACCTGGGGAACCCAGTGTTGTCTGTTTTATTCTTTTGGAAATCCCGGCACATCTGTGATCTTCCTATGGACCGCCACCAGCTCAAAGGGAACTGAGATTATTCATGCTAGAAACTTCCGTGTGCGACCACAAGCTATTATGGGCTCTAGCATAGTTGAGTAAGTTACGTGAAGCTTTCAAGAGGTAGATCAGCGGGTAGTGGGTTTTATAGGTTTGGTATGATCTATCCGGAGTAGAGAGTTAATGTTTACGAAAGATCGTGTCTTGGTCATCCGTTTCTCAAACACCATGCGGTCACGAGAAATCAACGGAGGCGATCGAGTCTTGTGGGGAAAAGTCGCAAACCTCTGCAGAGTGTACAATCTAATCATGGTTAGCCATGTCCCGGTTATGGACAATTCGAGTATCTAGTACTTGAGTATTCACATGTATCTCATCACTCTAAATTAATACTTTGGGTTGTTAATCACTTTAATTGGGATTGAGTTGGGGTTATACCTTCTCAATGATGTTTCAACCACCATGATAGTTAATATAAAATTTGTTCCTTTGACATGGGGAAAAATTGGCTTTTTGCAAAACTGTAACCATAGAGCTTTCCACCAGCCATATATGCATGTAGTATAGATTATTCTTTCATTACTCTCTATGTGTTACATTGCGGCATATTCCATGTGTCAATTGACTTTCGGGCTGCAACTTTTCATGTTGGAGACTTTTCGCATTTGACGAGTAAGTGATATGTTAGGGTTACGATTTCCTATACTCAACTTTGCCGTTGGTGTTGATGGGAATCCACAACCTTGTTGCTTCCGCTATACTTTGGATTGAGGTAATAGTATTTACGTTACTTTATACATGTGATTTACCTCTGTTATAAATCCTCGAGTACTGTGTGTGTCAGCATACCGATCCAGGGATGACACATAAGCACAGAGACTTGACCGTCTGAGGTCGGGTCGCTACACTCGTTTAAGATTTTTTGCAGGAAAACTTCTCTCTAAATGGAAAGGACCCTACGTTATCGAGGAGGTCTATCGTTCCAGTGCCATAAAAATCAACAACTTCGAAGGCACAAATCCGAAGGTGGTAAACGGTCAAAGAATTAAACAATATATCTCGGGTAATCCTATAAATGTTGAAACCAATGTTATTGAAACCGTAACCCCGTAGGAATACATAAGGGACACTTTCCGGAACGTTTCAGACTCCGAAAAGGGATAGGTATGTGGTACGGTAAGTAAACCGACTCCAAAACAGTTTTTAAGGCAATATTTATCCGTTTTGGAATATTTAGAAAAATAGAAAAATAAGTAGCAGTCCGGGAAGGACACGAGGGCCCCACGAGGGTGCAGGGCGCGCCCTACACCCCTGGGCGCGTCCCCCTACCTCGTGGGCACCTATGTGCCTTCCGGACTCCGTTTTCTTGCACGATACGTACTTTGGTCGGTAAAAATTCATTATATATTCTCCCGAAGGTTTTGACTCCCGTATCACGCAAATCTCCTCTGCTCTTGTTTCGAGCTATTTTTCTGACAGATCTAGATTATCATGACGCCCCCAAGTGCTTCCAAGGACAAGTTCTTCAAGAAGGTCATCAACCCTTACCTCGCAGAAGTGCTGCGACACCCTCAAACCATTGAGTTGCGTGATGGGTTGCTGCACATCCACGATGAAGAGGGACCAAAAGGAACCGGAAGCGTGGAGACGAGGCTCGAAGCAGTGGAGCAACAAGTTTTCAAGTGTCAAGGGATGGTGGAACATGGACTCAACTTCAACCACATGATGATCGCGGAGTTAACTAGCAACCACAAGTCGGATGCCGACAATATCGGGGAGGCCATCTTCAAGCTTCATGAGAAGATCGAGCACCTTCAAGCCCAAATCTATGACCTTCAAAATAAAAAATGTGAGTATGAATATAGATTCAAAAGGATGAGTTTGGCTGCAGATTTGAGGATTCCGGAGACTCGATCATCCTTCTATGATGGTGAGCCCATGCCTTGGAAGATGGACGACAAGCCCGCATCATCAACAACACCCCCACCTTCTTCACCAACAAAGGAGACATAATCACATGGGTATGGGCACTCCCCTTGGCAACTGCCAAGCTTGGGGGAGGTGCCCCGGTATCGTATCACAATCACATCTCCTATCTTTACCGTTTTTCTTAGTTCGATCCTATTAGTAGCATCTTGATCTAGTAGAATAAAGTTTTTGGAATGATCTAGTTTTTATTTTTGCTTTATGATCTCTCTATGTAATCGAGTCCGTGAGCTATATAATAAAGATTAGTGTTGAGTCAAGGGCTTGATTATTTTGCCATGATCTTGAGTGAATAAAAGAATAGAGAAAAATAATAAAAAGAAACAAAGAGTTCATATTGATCTTATTGAGAGTGATGACTTCACATAGAAGAGTATGATGATTAAAAGTTGTTGGGAGTTGGCAAACATAGCTTTGGTCATCGCTGCAATTAATAGGAAGTAATAAGGAAAAAGAGGTTTCACATATAGATATACTATTATTGACATCTTTTATGATTGTGAGCAATCATTAAAATATGACATGCTATTGAGTTGATGGTGGACAGGGAAGACAATGTAATGGGTTATGTTTTCTTATATCTGAGATAAAGTATATTGTCATGGATCTCCCAACAAGTTGAGCTTGCCTTTCCCCCTCATGCTAGCCAAATTCTCAGCACCAAGTAGAGATACTACTTGTGCTTCCAAAACCCTTAAACCAGTTTTGCCATGAGAGTCCACCATATCTACCTATGGATTGAGTAAGATCCTTCAAGTAAGTTGTCATCGGTGCAAAGCAATAAAAATTGCTCTAAATATGTATGATTGATTGGTGTGGGAGAAATAAGCTTTATACGATCTTGTGATGTGGAAGTAATAAAAGCGACAGATCGCATAATAAAGGTTCATATCACAAGGGGCAATATAAAGTGACGTTCTTTCGCATTAAGATTTTGTGCATCCAACCATAAAAGCGCATGGCAACCTCTGCTTCCCTCTGCAAAGGGCCTATCTTTTATTTATTATCCTCTACCTTATGCAAGAGTCATGGTGATCTTCACCTTTCCTTTTTACATTTTATCCTTTGGCAAGCACAGTATGTTGGAAAGATCCTGATTGATATATCTAATTGGATGTAAGGGGCATGAGTTATTATTGTTGACATTACCATTGAGGTAAAAGGTTGGGAGGCGAAACTATAAGCCCCTATCTTTCTACGTGTCCGATTAAAACTCCGTAACCACAAGTATCGCGTGAGTGTTAGCAATTATGAAAGATTAAATGATAGTTGAGTATGTGGACTTGCTATTAAGCTCTGACATAGACTCTTTCCGATGTTATTATAAATTGCAATTGCTTCAATGACTGAGATTATAGTTTGTTGGTTCTCAATAAAGTTTATGATTCGTACTCTGGATTGTGAATGGATTATTACTTGAACATAAGTAATCATATGACATTTCCTATATATGTTGCTGTTATGAGAATAATCATGATGCCTTCATGTCCGTATTTTATATTCATCGACGCCTCTACCTCTAAACATGGGGACATATTTATCGTTATCGACTTTCGCTTGACGACAAGCAAGGTATAAGCTTGGGGGAGTTGATACGTCCATTTTGCATCATGCTTTTATATCGATATTTATCGCATTATGGGCTGTTATTTCACGTTATCTCACAATACTTATGGCTATTCTCTCCTATTTTACAAGGTTTACATGAAGAGTGAGAATGCCGCAATGGAATTTCAATGGAAAAGGAGCAAATATTGAAGGCCTATTCTGCGCAACTCCAAAAGTCCTGAAACTCCACGGAATACCTTAAAATAAATAAAGAAAAATCGTCGCCAAAGATGAAGGCCAGGAGGCCCACACCCTGCTCACGAGGGTGGGGGCGCGCCCCCTACCTCGTGGGCCCCCTGGTGGCCCTCTGATGCCCATCTTCTACTATATGAGGTCTTTTGTCGAGAAAAAAATTAGAAGCAACCTTTCAGGACGAAACTCCGCCGCCACGAGGCGGAACCAATCTAGGGCTCCGGCAGAGCTGTTCTGTCGGGGACACTTTCCTCCGGGAGGGGGAAATCATCGTCATCATCATCACCAACGCTCCTCTCATCGGGAGAGGGCAATCTCCATCAACATCTTCACCAGCACCATCTCCTCTCAAAACCCTAGTTCATCTCTTGTATCCAATTCTTGTCTCCAAGTCCGGATTGGTACTAGTAGGTTGCTAGTAGTGTTGATTACTCCTTGTAGTTGATGCTAGTTGGTTTATTTGGTGGAAGATCATATGTTCAGATCCTTTATGCATATTAATACCCCTATGATTATGAACATGAATATGCTTTGTGAGTAATTACGTTTGTTCCTGAGGACATGGGAGAAGTCTTGCTATTAGTAGTCATGTGAATTTGGTATTAGATTCGATATTTTGATGAGATGTATGTTGTCTAGCCTCTAGTGGTGTTATGTGAACGTCGACTACATAACACTTCACCATTATTTGGGCCTAGAGGAAGGCATTGGGAAGTAATAAGTAGATGATGGGTTGCTAGAGTGACAGAAGCTTAAACCCTAGTTTATGCGTTGCTTCGTAAGGGGCTGATTTGGATCCATATGTTTCATGCTATGGTTAGGTTTAGCTTAATACTTTTGTTGTAGTTGCAGATGCTTGCAATAGAGGTTAATCATAAGTGGGATGTTTGTTCAAGTAAGAAAAACACCCAAGCACCGGTCCACCCACATATCAAATTATCAAAGTACCGAACGCGAATCATATGAACGTGATGAAAACTAGCTTGACGATATTCCCATGTGTCCTCGGGAGCGCTTTTCCTTATATAAGAGTTTGTCCAGGCTTGTCCTTTGCTAGAAAAAGGATTGGGCCACCTTACCGCACTTTATTTACTTTAGTTACTTGTTGCTCGTTACAAATTATCCTATCACAAAACTATCTGTTACCACTTATTTCAGTACTTGCAGAGAATACCTTGCTGAAAACCGCTTATCATTTCCTTCTGCTCCTCGTTGGGTTCGACACTCTTACTTATCGAAATGACTACGATAGATCCCCTATACTTGTGGGTCATCAGGGACTCACGGTAAGATATCACAACACAACTCTAAAAACATAAATAAGTCATACAAGCATCATGTTACAAGCCGGGGGCCTCGAGGGCTCGAATACAAGTGCTCGATCATAGATGAGTCAGCGGAAGCAACAATATCTGAAATCTGAGACATAAGTTAAACAAGTTGCCATAAGATGGCTAGCACAAGCCCAGGATACAGATCGAAGAGGCGCGGGCCTCCTGCACAGGATCCTCCTAAACTACTCCTGGTCATCGTCGGTGACTTGCGTAGTAGTAGGCACCTCCGGTGTAGTAGGAGTCGTCGTCGGCGGTGGCGTCTGGCTCCTGGGCTCCAGCATCTGGTTGCGACAACCAGGACGAAAGGAAAGGTGGGGAAGAGGGAGAAAAGCAACCGTGAGTACTCATCCAAAGTACTCGCAAGCAAGGATCTACACTACATATGAATGGTTATATGTGTAAAGGGGCAATATCGGTGAAATTTGAAGCGGAATGCCGTAATAAGAGGGGGATAGCTAATCGTGTCGAAGACTACGCTTCTGGCAGCCTCCATCTTGCAGCATGTTGAAGAGAGTAGATGGTAAGTTCACCAAGTAGCATCGCATAGCATAATCCTACCCGGCGATCCTCCCCTTGTCGCCCTGTGTGAGAGTGATCACTGGGTTGTATCTGGCACTTGGAAGGGTGTGTTTTATTAAGTATCCGGTTCTAGTTGTCATAAGTTCAAGGTACAACTCCGGGTCATCCTGTTACCGAAGATCACGACTATTCAAATAGATAAACTTCCCTGCAGGGGTGCACCACATTACCCAACACGCTTGATCCCATTTGGCCGGACACACTTTCCTGGGTCATGCCCGGCCTCGGAAGATCAACACGTCGTAGCCCGACCTAGGCACAACAGAGAGGTTAGCACGCCGGTCTAAATCCTATGCGCACAGGGTCCGCCCATCGCCCATCGCACACACGCTATGCGTGGCGGCCGAAGCGGACCGCTCGATCGACGTCCACGAAGGCTTGGTGATACCACGACGTCGAGTGCCCATAATTGTTCCCGCGTAGTTGGTTAGTGCATATAGGCCAGGGGCCAGACTCAGATCAATTACCAAGATCTCCTTAAGTGTGTTAATTGATGTAACCGCGAACGCCGACTAGGGCCAGGCCCACCTCTCACCTGGGTGGTCTCAACTCACTGTTGCTCGCCACAAAGTAACGATCGGGGCCGTCGGGAACCCAGGCCCACCTCTACCGGGATGGAGCCACCCGCCTTCAGCCCCATCTCCGAATAGTATCATAAGTAATGTAACAGATAAAGTATATAGCATATGCCCGTGATCATCTCCGAAGTGATCACGGCCCAAGAGTATAGCATGGCGCACGGACAAGAGTGTAGGGCCACCGATGGAATACTAGCATCCTATACTAAGCATTTAGGATTGCGGTAAGGGTAACAATCAGAGAAACAATGAAAGGCTATGCGGCGAATAGGATTAATCGAAGCGATAACATGCTACACTACTCTAATGCAAGCAGTAGAGAGAAGGGATAGGCTATATCTGGTGATCAAGGGGGGGCTTGCCAGGAAGCTCTGGCAAGAAGGAGGGATCGTCAACACCGTAGTCGATCACAGGGGTATCAGCAGCAGTCTCGGGGTCTACCGGAAAGAAGTAACGGAGGGGAACACAATAAATAATAGAGCAATCAAAGCATCACAAAGCATAACGTGGCAATATGCGGTGCTAGGGGCGACCTAAGGCGGTACTAAGTGCTACTGGCAAAGGGGGGAACATCCAGGAATGTTTTCCCGAAGTTTGGTATTTTCGGACAGATGAAACGGAGGGGAACGGATGCATGTTCGCTATGCTAGGGACGTGTGGCGGACGAACGGACTGCATGTTTGGATTCGTCTCATCGTTCTGAGCAACTTTCATGTACAAAGTATTTCCATCCGAGCTATGGTTTATTTTATATTAATTTTTAAAGATTAAGACATTTTCTGGAATTAACAGAATTAACTTAATTCGAAAAATAGAATTATGACATCATCATGAAGTCAGCATGACGTCAGCGGTCAACTGTGGCTTTGACTAGTCAACAGACCACGGGGTCCCACATGTCATCCACTCCTAACTAACTAACCAAGTTAATTAGTTTAACTAAAAGATTAATTAGGTTAAGTTAATTAGTTTACTTAGTTAATTAATTAATTTTAATTATTAGTTATAATATATTTATTTATTATTAACATTTTCATTTGTATGCTGAGGCCCATATGTCATAGGCCTGGGCCTAACGGCGTCTTGGCGCTGGGCGCAAGTGAGCCACTGTGAGTGTCTTGGTCTTGTGAGCGTTGGCGGCGTAACGACGCTGGTGGCGACGGCAGCGCCGGCCAAGTGAGGCGTCGATGGTGAGGCACGCGATGCGAGCTGCAGCCAGTGGAGGTGGTGGCGGTCGCTGGCAAAGTGGTTCGGGCGAGGCGAGGCCGAGGCGGCAGCTGCAGGAGGCCACGAGGCGGCGGGGCTCGGCAAAGTGGGCGGCAGGTGCGGCGGTGCGTTAGGGTCGGCCATGGCGCCAGGGGGTCCCGAGGCGCCGGCGGTGGCGGCGGGGGCGGCAGGGCTGGCTGTGGCGCCACCACGCTGCCGCCGCGGGCGGTGCATGACGAAGCGGGAGGAGGCCAGCGGGGAGCCGGCGAGGGCGCAACACGTGAGCAGCAGCAGATGCGGGCGAGGCCTAGTGCACGCAGGAGGCGCGGTGGCGGCCAGTCAGAAGGCAAGGAGGGCGCAGCGCTGGGGACGAATGCAGCAAGCAACACAGGCGAAAGGAGGAGGTCGAGGCGGAAGCGTGGCGTCGCCGCCCAGCAGCAGCTGGTGACCGGAAGGGACGGGATAGAGGAGGGCGCGTGCTCACGGTGGTCGTGGGGAGTGGCGATGGGCGCGGGAGGAGGTCGGAGACGATGCGGCGCAGGGGAGGACGACAACGATGGCGTCCGGCGAGGATGAGTCGAGGAGGCAGGCCGACGTGGTAGCTCCCCCGAGGTCCAGGTGGCGATGGATGACAACGGGCCGTCGGGGGCGACGGGATCGGGTTCGATCCCCATCCATATCGAGGGGAAGGAGAGAGCGAGTGGGGAAGAGTGGTGGTCGGTGGGTTAGGGTTCGGTTGCTCGGGGTGATAAGGTGGGATGGGTGGGCCTCCTGGTGGCCTGGATGGTCAGTTGGGCCATTCGGCCCAGGGAGAGGGGGAGCTCTAGTGTGTTTTTATTTCTCTCCCTGCCTTTTTATTTGTTTTGTCTTTTCCTTTTATTTATTTTCTTTCTATTAGTTTTCTATTTCATTTTCTATATAATTTTGTGTTTATAAAATATATAAGTAGTACCTAAATTAGTGTTTCAAAATACCCCAATGCCCCAAAAAGTTTGGTGACAAAATAAAACAGTTTAGTATTTTATTAACTGTAAAAGGCATTTAATTAATTGTTTTTGCTAATGTCTTATTTATTTTAGAGTAGTTAAACAGTTTATAAAAGTTTGGTTTCTCCACCATGATTACTTATGCATTATTTGGCACAACCCGAACAATTTGGTTTTAATATTTGAAAACTTTTATTGTTTGCTGATGTCTACTACACAACCTTCTTCTTGTAGACGTTGTTGGGCCTCCAAGTGCAGAGGTTTGTAGGACAGTAGCAAATTTCCCTCAAGTGGATGACCTAAGGTTTATCAATCCGTGGAAGGTGTAGGATGAAGATGGTCTCTCTCAAACAACCCTGCAACCAAATAACAAAGAGTCTCTTGTGTCCCCAACACACCCAATACAATGGTAAATTGTATAGGTGCACTAGTTCGGCGAAGAGATGGTGATACAAGTGCAATATGGATGGTAGATATAGGTTTTTGTAATCTGAAAAAATATAAAAAACAGCAAAGTAACTAATGATAAATGTGAGCGTAAACGGTATTGCAATGCTAGGAAACAAGGCCTAGGGTTCATACTTTCACTAGTGCAAATTCTCTTAACAATAATAACATAATTGGATCATATAACTATCCCTGAACATGCAACAAAGAGTCACTCCAAAGTCACTAATAGCGGAGAACAGATGAAGATATTATTATAGGGTACGAAACCACCTCAAAATTATTCTTTCTGATCGATCTATTCAAGAGTCCGTAGTAAAATAGCACGAAGCTTTTCTTTCCGTTCGATCTATCCTAGAGTTTGTACTAGAATAACACCTTAAGACACAAATCAACCAAAACCCTAATGTCGCCTAGATACTCCAATGTCACCTCAAGTATACGTGGGTATGATTATACGATATGCATCACACAATCTCAGATTCATCTATTCAACCAACACAAAGAACTTCAAAGAGTGCCCCAAAGTTTCTACCGGAGAGTCAAGACGAAAACGTGTGCCAACTCCTATGCATAGATCCCCAAGGTCACGGAACCCGCAAGTTGATCACCAAAACATACATCAAGTGAATCAATAGAATACCCCATTGTCACCACAGGTATCCCACGCAAGACATACATCAAGTGTTCTCAAATCCTTAAAGACTCAATCCGATAAGATAACTTCAAAGGGAAAAATCCATCCATTACAAGAGAGTAGAGGGGGAGAAACATCATAAGATCCAACTATAATAGCAAAGCTCGCGATACATCAAGATCGTGCCAAATCAAGAACACGAGAGAGAGAGATCAAACACATAGCTACTGGTATATACCCTCAGCCCCGAGGGTGAACTACTCCCTCCTCATCATGCAGAGCGCCGAGATGATGAAGATGCCACCGGTGAGGGATCCCCCGTCCGGCAGGGTGCCGAAACAGGGTCCCGATTGGTTTTTGGTGGCTACAGAGGCTTGCGGTGGCGGAACTCCCGATCTATTCTGTTCTTCGATGGTTTATGGTATATGGATATATATAGGCGAAAGAAGTCGGTCAGGGGAGCCACGAGGGGCCCATGAGGGTGGAGGGCGCGCCCAGGGGGGTGGGCGCGCCCCCTGCCTCGTGCCTTCCTCGTTGCTTCCCTTACACTCCAAGTCTTCTGGATTGCTTCTGTTCCAAAAATAACTCTCCCGAAGGTTTCATTCCGTTTGGACTCCGTTTGATATTCCTTTTCTGCGAAACACTGACACAAGGGAAAAAACAGAAACTGGCACCGGGCTCTGGGTTAATAGGTTAGTCCCAAAAATAATATATAAGTGCATAGTAAAGTCCATTAAACATCCAAGATGGATAATATAATAGCATGAATACTTCATAAATTATAGATACGTTGGAGACGTATCAACATCCCAAAGCTTAATTTCTGCTCGTCCTCTAGTAGGTAAATGATAAAAGAAAGAATTTATGAAGTGTGAATGCTAGCAGGTGCACAAGTTTGATCAATGATAATTTCAATCACCTTTTCTAGCATCATTATATGTCATAACAGTAGCTCAACTCATAGAACTTTGCATGATCAAGTAACAAACTATTCACGTATTAAAGTATAGATCAATAACTTTCTTGAAAACTAACAAACTGTGTTATTAGTCATCAAACAATTACAACTCATCTTATTTTCAGGAAGAGTCTATGTCAGAGCTTTGATTCAGCAAACTTCACATACTCAACTATCATTTAGTCTTCCATGATTGCTACCACTCAAAGCATATTTTTAGAACAAATAGTATTCATCAAACACAGAGAAAGATAGGGGCTTAATGTTTCGCCTCCCAACCTTTTACCTCAAGGGTAATGTCAACAATAATAATTCATGCTCAAATATATTTGAGTGGCCATATGCTTAGATCTTTCCATCACATGATGCTTGCCAACTAAAGAGTAGGTTGGAATGAGAAGGAATACTATTGACTCTTGCATAAAAGTAAAAGATAGGCCCTTCGCAGAGGGAAGCGAGGATTTGCAGAGGTGCCAGAGCTCAAAGCTAAAACAGAGATGAAAATAATTTTGAGAGGTATGCTTTCATTGTCAACATAACGACCAAGAGTTCCCAATATCTTCCATACTACATACATTATAGGCGGTTCCCACGTAGAAAGGTAAAGTGTGTACTCCCCCTCCACCAACATTCACACTCCACGGCTTGTCCGAAACAACGGGTGCCGTCCAACTATCAACATTCCTGGGGGAGTTTGTTTAAATTATTTGCGATTTTGTTTTTGATCTTTTGATCATAGGACTGGGCATCCCAGTTACCAGCCATTTTCTCGTGAATGATGAGCGGAGTCCACTCATCGTGAGAATAACCCACCTAGCATGGAAGATCTTGTGACAGCCCCTAGTCTCTACATGAGCGATTCGGGCATACAAAACAGATTATTATTTGAAGGTTTAGAGTTTGGCACATGCAAATTTACTTGGAACGACAGGTAAATACCGCATATAGGTAGATATGATGGACACTCATGGAAGAAACTTGGTTCAAGGAATTTGGATGCACAAGCAGTATTCCCGCTTAGTACGGATAATTCGGCTAGCAAAGGATTCTAAATAGCAAGCACCACATGTCAGAGGATCCATAACAATATAACTTCTACACAAATATACCCAAGCATAACTCATTATGTTGTCTTCCTTGTCCAACTTCAACTAATTTTCTCAGGTCTGAAAATAATTAATGGGGCTCACAATAATAGAAGATGTCCAAGATAGTATATTTATATGTGAAATCTCTCTTCCTTCAATATTCTTTCATGAATTGTTCAGTGACCAATACAATGTTTGCTAACCTTCAAAAAATTTACCACCTCTACTTCCTTTATGTGAAGTCATTACTCACCATGGGAAAGGCATATGAAACATATATAATTTCTGATTTATGACATTCAAATCATTCAACCATTTACTCATAGGATATAGGTGAAGCACACGAGTAAATGACAAACTACTCCAAAAAGATATAAGTGAAGATCAATGAGTAGTTAAATAATTACGTAGCTATGTGAAGACTCTCTCTCATTTAAGAATTTCAGATCTTGGTATTTTATTCATACAGCAATCAAAGCTAAAGGAAATAAAATGACGCTCCAAGCAAAACACATATCATGTGGTGAATAAAAATATAGCTCCAAGTAAAGTTACCAATCAACGAAGACGAAAGAGGGGATGCCATCCGGGGCATCCCCAAGCTTAGGCTTTTGATTGTCCTTGAATATTACCTTGGGGTGCCTTGGGCATCCCCAAGCTTCTCTTGCCACTCCTTATTCCATAGTCCATCGAATCTTTACCCAAAACTTGAAAACTTCACAACACAAAACTCAACAGAAAACTCGTAAGCTCCGTTAGTATAACAAAATAAATCACCACTTTTGGTACTGTTGTGAACTCATTCTTAATTCATATTGGTGTAATATCTACTGTATTCCAACTTCTCTATGGTTCATACCCTCCGATACTACTCATAGATTCATCAAAATAAGCAAACAACACATAGAAAACAGAATCTGTCAAAAACAGAACAGTCTGTAGTAATCTGTATCAAACGCAAACTTCTGGAACTCATAACATTCTACCAAAATAGGATGACCTAGATATTTTTTTTATTGATCTACTGGAATTAGAATAAGTATTTTATCACGTTCTGGAGATTTTAAACAATTGTTTTTGTGAACAGAAAGTTTCTGAAATTTTCAGCAAGATCAAATAACTATCATCCTAGAAGATCCTATAGGTCTTACTTGGCATAAACACTAATTAAAACATAAAACCAGATCTAACCAGAGTCTAGATAGATTATTTATTACTAAACAGAACCAAAAAGCAAGAAACAAAAATAAAATTGGGTTGCCTCCCAACAAGCGCTAATGTTTAACGCCCCTAGCTAGGCATGATGATTTCAATGATGCTCACATAAAAGATAAGAACTGAAAAATAAAGAGAGCATCATGAAGAATATGACTAGCACATTTAAGTCTAACCCACTTCCTATGCATAGGGATTTTGTGAGCAAACAACTTATGTGAACAATAATCAACTAGCATAGAAAGGCAAAACATGCATAACTTCAAAACTTTAAGCACATAGAGAGGAAACTTGATATTATTGCAATTCCTACAAGCATATGTTCCTCCCTCATAATAATTTTCAGTAGCATCCTGAATGAATTCAACAATATAACTATCACATAAATAATTCTTTTCATGATCTATAAGCATAGAATTTTTATTACTCTCCACATAAGCAAATTTCTTATTATCAATAGTAGTGGGAGCAAACTCAACAAAATATCTATCATGTGAAGCATAATCCGATTGAAAATTAAAATCATAATGACAAGTTTCATGGTTATCTTTATTCTTTATAGCATACATGTCATCACAATAATCATCATAAGTAGGAGGCATGCTTTCATCATAATAAATTTGCTCATCAAAACTTGGGGGACTAAACATATCATATTCATCAAACATAGCATCCCCAAGCTTGTGGCTTTGCATATCATTAGCATCATGGGTATTCAAAGAATCCATACTAACAACATTGCAATTATGCTCATCATTCAAATATTTTATGCCAAGCATTCTATGTAATTCTTCTTCTAGTACTTGAGCACAATTTTCCTTCCCATCATTTTCACGAAAGACGTTAAAAAGATGAAGCATATGAGGCACCCTTAATTCCATTTTTTGTAGTTTTATTTTATAAACTAAACTAGTGATAAAACAAGAAACAAAAAGAATCGATTGCAAGATCTAAAGATATACCTTCAAGCACTCACCTCCCCGGCAACGGCGCTAGAAAAGAGCTTAGTTGACGGGGTGTGAGTGCCGCTTACCTAGCCTCCCCGGCAACGGCGCTTTTAAAAGAGCTTGATGTCTACTACACAACCTCTTCTTGTAGACGTTGTTGGGCCTCCAAAATCTTGAGAGGTTTGTAGGACAGTAGCAAATTTCCCTCAAGTGGATGACCTAAGGTTTATCAATCCGTGGGAGGTGTAGGATGAAGATGGTCTCTCTCAAACAACCCTACAACCAAATAACAAAGAGTCTCATTACAAAAAAAAAGACACAGCCGTGACATTTTGGGCCGAACGAATTTTTTTTCTGTCATACATATGACACTTCTATGACGATAATTGTGAAAAAATCCGGTATCATCATAGATGTGGTGGGCTCCTACTTCTATGACAAAAAATCATGACAGAAAATGGTTTTTTCGTCCTGGGCGGCCGGGAGACGCAGATGCATGACATTCTTTGGGCCGTCCATGACGGAAAAAATCGTGGTAGAAGCGAGGGCGAGGAAAATTTTGGGGAGTTCCCGGTTACGGTGGGAGGTCAGGGGCCGAGCGATGCGCGCTTCTCTCATACACATACGCGTGTGTGTGCGAGGCGTTGGCTCTAACTGAACCCGAGCGAGGCGTTGGGCTCTAACTGAACCCGAGCGATCGCACTGCAGGCTACGCGTTACTGAACCCGAGCAATCGATTGATGGTCATAATCAACCCGATCGAGTGATTCGCCCGCTACTGCTGCTAACTAAAGCCGATCGATCTTGCCTCTGGGATGAGCGATTGAGCGGTGGCGTTGCCTCTAGATTAACAGGACCCGGTGGTGTGGTGGAGGGCTGGATGAAAAGTAGACGGTGGAGGGGTGCCCGGGGAGGCGGATGAACAGGACCCGTGGTGTGGAGGGCTGGATGAGCAGTGAAGCGGTGGAGGGTGCCCGTGGAGGGGTGGATGAACAGGACCCGTGGTGTGGAGGGCTGGATGAGCAGATGAGCGGTGGAGGGGTGCCGTGGAGGGGTGGTTGAACAGGACCCGTGGTGTGGAGGGCTGGATGAGCGAGAGACGATGGAGGGTGCCCGTGGAGGGGTGGTTGAACAGACCCCGTGGTGTGGAGGGCTGGATGAGCGATGAAGCGGTGGAGGGGTGGTTGAACAGTGAGAGCGGTGGAGTAGCCGCGATGGAGGCTGGATGAGCAGGAGCCCGTGGAGGCTGGATGAGCAGGAGCCCGTGGAGGCCGGAGGAGGTCGACGGTGGAGATGAACGGTATCCCGTGGAGTCCCGCTTTTGCGATGCCACACCCCTCCCGATGAACGGGACCCCGTTTGACCGTGGCGCTCCAACACAAGTCCGTTTGGTCCGCTTTTGCGATGCCACACCCTCCCGATCAACAGGACCCCCGTTTCGACCATAGGAGGTCCGTTTCCTCCGTTTTGCGGTACGCTAGACCCCTCCCGATGAACAGGATCCCGTTTCGAACGTGGCCAGTCGAACACAAGGCCGTTTCCTCCGTACTGCACTACGCCTGGCCTCGTTTCCATCGCCTGTTCAGTCCAAGCCCTCCCGATGAACATGACCACGCATTCCGTTCCGACCCAGCCGGTTGGCTCCCACGCGTTCCATTGCCTCCCAATGAACACGAGCATTCCGTTGCCTCCCCATGAACACGACGCATTCCGTTGCCTCCCCATGAACACGACGCATTCCGTTGCCTCCCCATGAACACGACGACGACGTTGTTTCTCCGTTCCGACCCAGCCATGTACACGAGCCCTCGCCGTACGTATGCGCGAGTAGGCGTTCGAGACCCTGCCCGGATGTACGACGCGTGGCGTATTTTCTTTCTTGCACCACGGCGTTGTAATGCGTGCGTGTACATGCTACGTGCGGCGCCTCTACTACGACGCGTCGGCGCCTCTACATCCACCGATATATGTAATGCGTACCGTTCACGACCAGAATGACAACGCTACGTGCGCTTCGACCGTGTGGGTCCCGGTATCGAGCACTTCCTTGCGTGCGAAGATGTAGCTGGTGGGTCCCAGCGGTCGGGGCGAATCATTTTGTTTTTGCGGACACACTTCCTTGCGTGCGAAGGTGTAGCTGGTGGGTCCCAGCAATCGGGAAATGTTTTTTTCGCGAAATACGGTGGCCCATCCGGTGGGTCCCCGCTGTCAGGTGGAGGAATAATTATTTTGCGCGTAATAAGGAGGCACTTCCTTGTTGCGGCCGTGGACCCAGCTGTCAGCGTCTTCACACACAGTACTCTTCCGATGGAAGTCGGTCGTTGACCACATTGACCACGCCGCGCCGAGAGCACCACGGTGAGGCCTAGGAAGGGGACGACACAGAGGCAGGGAAGACTCGGCAGTTGTTTCCCACGCGGAGGGGAGTACGACTGTACGAGGGTTTACTGGTTTGTCTGCCGTCACCGGAGAATAACTACAGGTGTGGGTGAGTAGAAGGATGGCTAGGCCAGCGATGGGAATACGGTCGGGCGGTGAGGCTGTGGCAGACAAACCCGGCCGTGAGGAGGAGGAGCAGTGCAGTCCCGCCGGTGCTTGTTTGAGCGGGGAGCAGAAGAGCAGAGATTGAAGAAGACGACGGCCGTTGGATGGACATCCAACAGTAGCTTGTAAAGGCCAACCTTTTTCCTAAGGAAAGTCTCAAATCTGTGGAAAACAGCATACAACCCATCTACCATTTTTTCTAATAATTTACAGCCCATTTGCTAATTCTTAAGGTTTTTTTGAGCCCATATTGTTTTTGTTAGCATTACAGCCCATACCGTGGCCACGGTTAAAAAATTATACGAAATTTTGCATATTTCGGTGTGGTCCGAACTGTTTTTAATCCCGAAATTTCGACTCACATTCAAACTGATTTAAAAAATAAATGTATATCAATATAAAATCCAACAAATTCTCCATGCATAAAAATTAATGTAATTTAAAATTTTGAAATGAAAAAAAAAGATATTTGAAACTAATTATCGGTTTCATGTGTTTTAAAAATGTACAACCCGTTTCTCATTACTGATGGGCCATTTTCTCGGCCAGCCGAATGAAAGCTCTCCTCGTCTTGAAAGATTTGCAGCCCAACAGGCCTGACAAAGCGACTTACTTGGCAAATCACAAAAAATTGGGCTGTGGCCGTGGACCCAGCTGTCAGCCTCTCCACGTACAGTACTCTTCCGATGGAAGTCGTTCCTTGACCACGTTGACCACGCCGCGCGGAGAGCACCACGGCGGTGGACGACAACAAGGCCTAGGAAGGGGACGACGTGGCAGTGGAAGCCCGCTCGGAGAGGACTACGAGGGTTCACTGGTTCGGCTGCAGTGTGAGGCTGCCGTCGCCGCAGAATAACAGGGGGTGTGGGTGAGTGGAGGGATGGCCTGGCCAGTGGTGGGAGTAGTATGGGGGCGGTGAGGCCTCCGCGGTAGCACAACCGGCCATGGGAGGCAGGAGCAGGCGGCACGACCGGCGGCTGCTTTGGTACGGAGCAAGAAGACCAGAGGTTGAAGAAGCACTATGGCCGTTGGATGGACATCATACAGTCCTTTGGAGTATTGACTAAGTTGACAAAGCTCTCTGTCCCCGTCAACTTAGTAGGCCCACAAATCAGCCCAACAATATGGTGGGTCCTAGCTAGCAGAGGGTATTCATTTTTTTGGGCATAATAAGGAGGCACTTCCTTGCGTGCGAAGATATAGCTGGTGGGTCCGACCTGTCAGCGGGGGGAACGTTTTTTTCACGAAATACAGAGGCCCTTCCTATGGGTCCTAGCTGTCAGGTGGAGGAATCATTATTTTGCGCGTAATAAGGAGGCATTTCCTTGCGTGCGCCCGTGGACCCAGCTGTCAGCCTCTCCACGTATAGTCCACTTCCGATGGATGTCGTTCATTGACCACGTTGACCAGGTCGCGCCGAGAGCACCAGGGCGGACGACGACGGCGAGGCCTAGGAAGGGAACGACACGGAGCCAGGGAATACTCGACAGTTGTTTCCCCAGCGGAGAATCTGAGGTTTCTTGGTTCGTCTGCCGTCATTTGGAGAATAACAACATGTGGGGTGAGTAGAGGGATGGCTAGGCCAGCGATGGGAGTACGATGGGGCCGTGAGGCTCTTGACAAAGATAGCCGGCCGGGAGGAGGGAGCAGCAGTCCCCGGGCGCTTGTTCGAGCGGCTTGAGCATGAAGAGGAGAGATTGAAGAAGACGGCGATCGTTGGATGGACATCCAACGATCCGCTCTCGTGTGTTGACTAAGTTGACAGGGCGTTGCGTGTGCGTCAACCTTTTTTTTATGAAAGCATACGCGTCAACCTGTAGTAGGCGCACAAGTCAGCCTCAAATATGTGGAAAACAGCATACAGCCCATCTGCCATTATTTCTAATAATGTATGCTACGTCTTGAGCTTGCGTTGGTTTTCCCCGAAGAGGAGAGGATGATGCAGCAGAGTAGCGTAAGTATTTCCCTCAGTTTTTGAGAACCAAGGTATCAAACCAGTAGGAGGCCACGCACAAGTCCCTCAGACCTGCACAAAATGATAGCTACTACAACCAACGCGATTAGGGGTTGTCAATCCCTTCACGGTCACTTACGAGAGTGAGATCTGATAGAGATAATATTTTTGGTATTTTTGATATAAAGATGCAAGGTGAAAAGTAAAAGCAAAGCAAGTATAAAAGTGATGGAGACTGATATGATGAGAATAGACCCGGGGGCCATAGGTTTCACTAGTGGCTTCTCTCAAGAGCATAAGTATTCTACGGTGGGTGAACAAATTACTATTGAGCAATTGACAGAATTGAGCATAGTTATGAGTATATCTAGGTATGATCATGTATATAGGCATCACGTCCGAGACAAGTAGATCGAAACGATTCCGCATCTACTACTATTACTCCACTCATCGACCGCTATCCAAAGATGCATCTAGAGTATTAAGTTAAAAAGCAGAGTAACGCCTTAAGCAAGATGACATGATGTAGAGGAATAAATTCATGCAATATGATAAATACCCCATCTTGTTATCCTTGATGGCAACAATACAATACGTGCCTTGCAACCCTTTCTATCACTGGGTAAGGACACCGCAAGATTGAACCCAAAGCCATGCACTTCTCCTATTGCAAGAACTACCAATCTAGTTGGCCAAACCAAACGGATAATTCAAAGAGACTTGCAAAGATAACTCAATCATACATAAAAGAATTCAAAGAAGATTCAAATATTATTCATAGATAAGCTGGATCATAAACCCACAATTCATCGATCTCAACAAATACACCGCAAAAAGAAGATTACATCGAATAGATATCCACGAGAGAGGGGGAGAACATTTTATTGAGATCCAAAAGAGAGAAGAAGCCATCTAGCTACTAGCTATGGACCCGAAGGTCTGAAGTAAACTACTCACACTTCATCGGAGAGGCTATGGTGTTGATGTAGAAGCCCTCCATGGTGGATGCCCCCTCCGTGAGCTCTAACAGGCCCCAAGATGGGATCTCGTGGATACAGGAAGTTGCGGCAGTGGAATTAGGTTTTTGGCTCCTGTTCTGGTCGTTTGGGGGTACGTAGGTATATATAGGAGGAAGGAGTACGTTGGTGGAGCAACAGGGGGCCCACGAGGCAGGGGGCGCGCCGTAGGGAGGGGGGCGCCCCCCACCCTCGTGACCGCCTCCGTTGTTCCTTGGCGTAGGGTCCAAGTCTGCTGGATCATGTTCGGTGAGAAAATCACGTTTCCGAAGGTTTCCTTCCGTTTGGACTCTGTTTGATATTCTGTTTCTTTGAAACACTGAAAAAAGGCAAAAAACAGCAATTCTGGGTTGGGCCTCCGGTTAATAGGTTAGTCCCAAAAGTAATATAAAAGTGGAAAATAGAGCCCAATATAGTCCAAAATAATAGATAAAGTAGCACGGAGCAATCAAAAATTATAGATACGTTGGAGACGTATCAGGCATCCCCAAGCTTAATTCCTGCTCGTCCTCGAGTAGGTAAATGATAAAAAGAGAATTTTTGATGCGGAGTGATACTTTGGCATAATTTCAATGTAAATATTCTTAATCATGGTATGAATATTCAGATCCGAAAGATTCAAGACAAAAGTTCATATTGACATAAAAATAATAATACTTCAAGCATACTAACTAAGCAATTGTGTCTTCTCAAAATAACATGGCCAAAGAAAGTTATCCCTACAAAATCATATAGTCTGGTATGCTCCATCTTCCCCACACAAAGTATTTAAATCATGCACAACCCCGATGACAAGCCAAGCAATTGTTTCATACTTTAACATTTTCAAAACTTTTTCAATCTTCATGCAATACATGAGCGTGAGCCATGGATATAGCACTATATGTGGAATAGAATGGTGGTTGTGGAGAAGAGAAAAAGAGGGAAGATAGTCTCACATCAACTAGGCGTATTAACGGGCTATGGATATGCCCATCAATAGATATCAATGTGAGTGAGTAGGGATTGCCATGCAACGGATGCACTAGAGCTATAAGCATATGAAAGCTCAACAAAAGAAACTAAGTGGGTGTGCATCCAACTCGCTTGCTCACGAAGACCTAGGGCATTTCAGGAAGCCCATCATTGGAATATATAAGCCAAGTTCTATAATGAAAAATTCCCACTAGTATATGAAAGTGACAAAATGAGAGACTCTCTATCATGAAGATCATGGTGCTACTTTGAAGCACAAGTGTGGTAAAAGGATAGTAACATTGTCCCGTCTCTATTTTCTCTCATTTTTTATTTGGGCCTTTTCTTTTTATGGCCTCTTTTTATTTTATTTTTATTTTTCGTCCGGAGTCTCATCCCAACTTGTGGGGAATCATAGTCTCCATCATCCTTTCCTCACTTGGGACAATGCTCTAATAATGATGATCATCACACTTTTATTTTTCTTACAACTCAACAATTACAACTCGATACTTAGAACAAAATATAACTCTATATGAATGCCTCCGTGATGTCTTAGGATATGCAATGATTCATGAGTGACATGTATGAAAGAATTATGAAAGGTGGCTTTGCCACAAATACGATGTCAACTACATGATCATGCTAGCAATATGACAATGATGGAGCATGTCATAATAAACGGAACGGTGAAAAGTTGCATGGCAATATATCTTGGAATGGCTATGAAAATGCCATGATAGGTAGGTATGGTGGCTGTTTTGAGGAAGGTATATGGTGGGTGTATGATACCGGCGAAAGGTGCGCGGTATTAGAGAGGCTAGAAATGGTGGAAGAATGGGAGAAAGTGCGTATAATCCATGGACTCAACATTAGTCATAAAGAACTCATATACTTATTGCAAAAATCTAGAAGTTATCAAAGCAAAGTATTACGCGCAGGCTCCTAGGGGGATAGATTGGTAGGAAAAGACCATCGCTCGTCCCCGACCGCCACTCATAAGGAAGACAATCAATAAATAAATCATGCTCCGAGTTCATCACATAACGGTTCACCATACGTGCATGCTACGGGAATCACAAACTTCAATACAAGTATTCTTTAAATTCACAACTACTCAACTAGAATGACTCTAATATTACCATCTTCATATCTCAAAACAATTATCAAGCATCAAACTTATCTTAGTATTCAACGCACTCAAAATAAAGTTTCACATATCTTGAATACCAAGTATATTAACATTAAGCAAATTACCATGCTATTAACGACTCTCAAAATAATCTAAGTGAAGCATGAGAGATCAAGTTTCTTTAAAACAAATCCTCCACCGTGCTCTAAAAGATCTAAGTGAAGCACTAGAGCAAAAATTATCACGCTCAAAAGATATAAGTGAAGCACTATGAGCAAAACTATCAAGATCAAAAGATATAAGTGAAGCACATAGAGTATTCTATCAAATTCCAGTTCATGTATGGCTCTCTCAAAAGGTGTGTACATCAAGGATGATTGTGGTAAACGAACAAGCAAAGACACAAATAATACAAGACGCTCCAGGCAAAACACATATCATGTGGTGAATAAAAATATAGCTCCAAGTAAATTACCGATGGAAGTGGATTTAAAGAGGGGATGCCTTCCGGGGCATCCCCAAGCTTTGAATTTTTGGTGTCCTTGGATTACCTTGGGGGTTCCATGGGCATCCCCAAGCTTAGGCTCTTGCCACTCCTTGTTACATAATCCATCAAAGAATTCACCCAAAACTTGAAAACTTCAAAACACAAAACTCAATAGAAATCTCGCGAGCTTTGTTAGAGAAAGAAAACAAAAGACTACTTTAAGGTACTGTAATGAACTCATTATTTATTTATATTGGTGTTAAACCTACTATATTCCAACTTCTCTATGGATCATAAACTATTTTATTAGCCATAGATTCATCAAAATAAGCAAACAACACACGCAAAATAGAATCTGTCAAAAACAGAACAGTCTGTAGTAATCTGTAACTAACACAAAGTTATGGAACTGAAAAAATTCTACCAAAATTAGACGACATGGAAAATTTGTTTATTGATCAGCATCAATTGGAATCAGTATTTTATCACGTTCTGGTGATTTTTAACAATTCGGGCACTGAGCGCAAAGTTTCTGGAAATTACAGCAAGATCAAATAACTATCATCCAAGAAGATCCAATAGGTTTAACTTGGCACAAACACTAATTAAAAGATAAAACCACATCTAAACAGAGGCTAGATGAATTATTTATTCCTAAACAGAAGCAAAAACAAAAAACTAAAAATAAAATTGGGTTGCCTACCAACAAGCGCTATCGTTTAACGCCCCTAGCTAGGCATAAAAGCGAGGATAGATCTAGGTATTGCCATCTTTGATAGGCAATTCTTCAATGAGGCATCTATATTTCTTATAGATTTCTTTCTTTTTAGTAATTATCAAACTTTTAGGCACAAGATCGAAAAATTCATTCGTAGCAAATGGTTCCTTAATGATAGTAAAAAGATCGGGATGAATACTTATAGATTTAAGATCCATGATTTCCTTACTAGATGATTCACCCTTATTTTTAGGAACATACATAAGCTTGGCAATTTTAGTGGGAGGACTAGGAGTATTCTTTACGGAAGAAAAAGTGGTTCCCAAGTTGGTAATGATACCCTCAAGTTTATCGATTCGAGCGGAATCTAGATTTATTTTCTCATTAACCATAGGTTCTTTCTCCTTAATATTTTTCAAAGTCATTCCTACCTTAGATCCATATTGAGTAATTTGACTATGGATCTTTTTGTCTAGATTTTCAATGGATTCAATGGTAGCAACTTTGTTTTCAATAATTTCAAGACTTTGCATAACATGCTCCAAAGTTAACATAGTTCCATTAACCAAAAGAGGTGGTGAGCCAAATAAATCTATTAAAGCATTATAAGAATCAAAGGTATGGCTACCCAAGAAATTCCCTCCGTAATGGTATCAAGGATATATCTATACCAAGGATTAGCACCTACGTAAAAATTACGAAGAAGAACTGAAGTAGATTGCTTTCTGGTAGATCTATTTTGAGCATTGCAAATTCTATACCAAGCGTCTTTTAGATTTTCTCCCTCCCTTTGCTTAAAATTTAGAACTTCATTCTCGGGAGATAACGGAGAAGATATAAGACTAGTCATGACGGCAAGCAAGCAAACTAACACACAAGCAAACAGAAGGCAAAGGGAAAAAAGGAGGAGATTGGGAAAGAGAAGGCGAGTAAAACGGCAAGGGTGAAGTGGGGGAGAGGAAAACGAAAGGCAAATGACAAATAATGTAATGCGAGAGATAGGGATTGTGATGGGTACTTGGTATGTTGACTTTTATAGACTCCCCAAAGAACGGCGCCGTAACTCCTTCTTGCTACGTCTTGAGCTTGCGTTGGTTTTTCGAAGAGGAGAAGATGATGCAGCAGAGTAAGCGTAAGTATTTCCCTCAGTTTTGAGAACCAAGGTATCAATCCGGTAGGAGGCCATGCACAAGTCCCTCGTGCACTGCACAAAATGATAGCTACTCGCAACCAACGCGATTAGGGGTTGCCAATCCCTTCACGGTCACTTACGAGAGTGAGATCTGATAGAGATAATATTTTTGGTATTTTTGATATAAAGATGCAAAGTGAAAAGTAAAAGCAAAGCAAGTATAAAAGTGATGGAGATTGATATGATGAGAATAGACCCGGGGCCATAGGTTTCACTAGTGGCTTCTCTCAAGAGCATAAGTGTTCTACGGTGGGTGAACAAATTCTTTGTTGAGCAATTGACAGAATTGAGCATAGTTATGAGTATATCTAGGTATGATCATGTATATAGGCATCACGTCCGAGACAAGTAGATCAAAACGATTCTGCATCTACTACTATTACTCCACTCATCGACCGGTATCCAACATGTATCTAGAGTATTAAGTTAAAAAAGCAGTAACGCATGTAAGCAAGATGACATGATGTAGAGGAATAAATTCATGCAATATGATAAATACCCCATCTTGTTATCCTCGATGGCAACAATACAATACGTGCCTTGCAACCCTTTACATCCTTTGGGTAAGGACACCGCAAGATTGAACCCAAAGCAATGCACTTCTCCTATTGCAAGAACTACCAATCTAGTTGGCAAACCAAACGGATAATTCGAAGAGACTTGCAAAGATAACTCAATCATACATAAAGAATTCAGAGAAGATTCAAATATTATTCATAGATAAGCTGGATCATAAACCCACAATTCATCGATCTCAACAAACACATCGCAAAAAGAAGATTACATCGAATAGATCTCCATGAGAGAGGGGAGAACATTGTATTGAGATCCAAAAAGAGAGAAGAAGCCATCTAGCTACTAGCTATGGACCCGAAGGTCTGAAGTAAACTACTCACACTTCATCGGAGAGGCTATGGTGTTGATGTAGAAGCGCTCCGTGGTGGATGCCCCCTCCGGCGGAGCTCCGGAACAGGCCCCAAGATAGGATCTCGTGGATACAGGAAGTTGAGGTGGTGGAATTAGGTTTTTGGCTCCCGTTCTGATCGTTTGGGGTACGTAGGTATATATAGGAGGAAGAATGCGTCGGTGGAGCAACAGGGGCCACAGGCGGCGCGCCCTAGGGGGTCCCCCACCCTCGTGACCGCCTCCGTTGTTCCTTGGCGTGGGGTCCAAGTCTCTTTGGATCACGTTCGGTGAGAAAATCACGTTTCGAAGGTTTCATTCCGTTTGGACTCCGTTTGATATTCATTTCTCAAACAAGAAAAAACAAAAAAACAGCAATTACAGGCTGGGCCTCCGGTTAATAGGTTAGTCCCAAAAGTAATATAAAAGTGGAAAATAAATCCCAATATAGTCCAAAACAATAGATAAAGTAGCATGGAGCAATAAAAATTTATAGATACGTTGGAGACATATCAATGCACAGCCCATTTGCTAATTCTTAAGAATTTCTTTGGAGCCCATCTTCTTTTTGTTAGCATCACACCCAATATTGTGGCCACGGTTAAAAAGTATACGAAATTTTGCATATTTCTGTGCGGTCAACTGTTTTTAATCCAGAAATATCGATTCACATTCAAACTATTTTGAAAAATAATTTATATAAATATAAATCCAAATAATTGTCCACGCATAAAAATCAATTGAATTTAAGATCTTGTAATGAAAAAAAATTGAAACTAATTTCCGGTTTGATGTGTTTTAAAAATGTACAACCCATTTCTGGGCAAACCGAATGAAACTCTCCTCGTCTTGAAAGATTTGCAGCCTAGTAGGGCCGATAAAGCAAGTAGGCCTTGTTTGGGTATTTCTTTTAAAAAATAGAACTGGGTTAGCCATTTTTAGCAAGAAAAAACACAACTGAGCTCATGATGTGGTAAACATAAATAAAACCACAGCTGGGCAGACGGCCTGACCCCACAGCCCGTTGTTACCACGATCCGTCGCTAAAACTAGTATAAATAACAACCGCTTGTTCCTAAAAAAAGCTACGCGACTTTACGGGTCCACAGTGTCGGCTCGTAGTGTAATTCTCTCGTTTATTGACTACGTTGACAATGGCGTGAGCCCCAGATGTCCAACCATTAGGAGGAACCATATTTTTGGGCTTGCGTACTGCCATGACGCTGGTGGGTCCCTACTGTCATCCTCTCCATGTACAGTCATCTCCTTGTTCCTCTCGGTTGTTGACGATGTTGACAACGCAAGACGGCGGCGCATCACAGACGGCGAAGCGAACCAAGGCCGCAGCGGCGAAGGCGGTGAGGCCTCGGGACGGAACGAACAGAGCCGTTGAAGATCTGCCGGTCGATGCGAGGGGAGAATCTGAGGTTGGCTGGTTCGAGCGCTGGTGCGTGTTGGGTCCGATGTCGCCGGAGAATAACAGGACATGTGGGGAATAGAGGAGGGACTGGCCAACGTTGGAGAATGCGTCTGGTAGGGCGACGGAGGCGCAGCCGACCATGGGAGGCGGGAGCAAAGTGAGCCGACGGGTGGTTTGGTTTGGGCGGTGGAGGAAGAAGAAGACAAGAGATAGAAGATACACGACGGATGTTGGATGTCAATCCAACAATTTGGTAGGCGAAATCGTTTGTTGGTAGCTAGTAAGTCGACACCACCTTGGATAGGCTATTTCCTCGCGGGTCCCAAATGTCAGAATCCAAATCTGTCACGGTCATGCAACCTTTCCTATGAAAATTTACAGCCCATTTGATGTGCTAGTTCGAAATAAGTTTGTGGGTGCTGGTGGGGGATAATCACTTGGCTTCTGTAATGCACAGTGAGCTCAAGCAGCCGACGAGAGTGATGTTATTTCCCTTGGTTTGGATTTGTTACAATATTTCACTCTAAATTAAATGAATAGCAAGCCATTTGCCTTGTTTCAAAGAAAATATGACAGTCACAGCCGAGTTGAAAAGGGCAGAAACATCTAACTCCAGCTTACAAACTGTACAAAAGCACGAGGGTTAATTGTTCATCAAGTTTACAAAAAAACAGATTGAAAAGGGCAACAACATCTAACTCCGGCCTTTGTTTTCGGCGATCCGCTTAAATGGATTGGTCAGTCCATAGAATGAACATCCCGGTCGTAAAATTTCTTTGGATTATGACCACAATATGTTGTAAATAGAAGCTCGCACGCTCGTAAGCTCTTTTGCCCACCAGAAACTCCTTATTATGCTCTTCGACATACCAATCCATCAAAACCATGCTGCTGATAAACTTAAGCCTGATGGACAATAGTAACCTCGCATTCAGCAGGAAGAATGTGACAAATCTTGTGTTTGCACGGTTGGCTACATATCGTTCTAGCGTTATTGTCTTAATTCGAATCTCATGAGAAGTAAGAAAATCCCGATGCTTATGAATCCACCTATTGGTTATAACTTTCTTACCCCGTCATGTTGCCTAAATAGACATGAAGATTGAAAACAGTTAAGGTCTAAAAGAAGAGTGTCGAAAGAGCAACAAATTTGAGCGGTTAATTCTAGTACACTATATGCGGGCTTCCAATGTGCGTGAAATTATCACCTTTATATACAACTTCTCCGGACATGGAAAGCATTGCACAAGCCAATAATCTTGTTCAGATCAAAACTATTCATTTGGATATATACGATCTTGATAGAATCCAGCACCATTGATAGGCCATCCATGGAGAAACTCTTCATTGAGCATAGAACATAATATTAGTACAAAATGTGTACTCCAAGATGACATATAAATTATGCGCAGAAAATTAAAATGCAGCTTATGGTTACAAGTGTAGATGATAATATAAAGTACCTGAAGAACTGTGGAGCCAAACACCATATTGAAATGAGCACAGAGATCATGTACTACACCCAAGGTCTCCAGTTTAGGCGCAGAGGGGACGGTTATTTGCAACGGTGAATAACTAGAATCAAGGATCAACCTTTGAAGTGAAGGGGCATCTTGGATGATGAGATGCCTTCCGTCAAAAGAAATTCCAATTCTTACAAGGTTAGGCGACTTTATTTGGAGACAACTGCTACGTCTTGAGCTTGCGTTGGTTTTCCTTGAAGAGGAGAGGGTGATGCAACAAGTGTAGCGTAAGTATTTCCCTCAGTTTGAGAACCAAGGTATCAATCCAGTAGGAGGCTCCTCAAAAGTCCCACGCACCTACACAAACAAGCGAGAACTACATAACCAACGCAATAAAGGGGTTGTCAATCCCTTCACGGCCACTTCTTGTAAAGTGAGATCTAATAAAGATAGTAAGATAAGATAAATATATTTTTGGTATTTTATAATATAGATGCAAAAAGTAAAGATGCAAATAAAATTAAATTGAAAGCAAATATGATAAGAGATAGACCCGGGGGCCATAGGTTTCACTAGTGGCTTCTCTCAAGATAGCATAAGTATTACGGTGGGTGAACAAATTACTGTCGAGCAATTGATAGAAAAGCGCATAGTTATGAGATTATCTAGGCATGATCATGTATATAGGCATCACGTCCATAACAAGTAGACCGACTCACCTGCATCTACTACTATTACTCCACACATCGACCGCATCCAAAGATGCATCTAGAGTATTAAGTTCATAAGAACAGAGTAACGCATTAAGCAAGATGACATGATGTAGAGGGATAAACTCATGCAATATGATATAAACCCCATCTTGTTATCCTCGATGGCAACAATACAATACGTGCCTTGCAACCCTTTACATCCTTTGGTAAGGACACCGCAAGATTGAACCCAAAGCTAAGCACTTCTCCCATGGCAAGAAAGACCAATCTAGTAGGCCAAACCAAACTGATAATTCAAGAGACTTGCAAAGATAACTCAATCATACATAAAAGAATTCAGAGAAGATTCAAATATTATTCATAGATAAACTTGATCATAAACCCACAATTCATGGATCTCGACAAACACACCGCAAAAAGAGTTTACATCGAATAGATCTCCACAAGAGAGGGGGAGAACATTGTATTGAGATCCAAAAAGAGAGAAGAAGCCATCTAGCTAATAACTATGGACCCGTAGGTCTGTGGTAAACTACTCACAACTCATCGGAGGGGCAAGGATGTTGATGTAGAGGCTCTCCGTGCTTGGTTCCCCCTCCGGCAGAGTGCCGGCGAAGGCTCAAAGATGGGATCTCGCGGATACAGAAGGTTACGGCGGTGGAAATTGTGTTTCATGGTGCCCCCGGATGTTTTCGGGGTACGTAGGTATATATAGGAGGAATAAGTACGTCGGTGGCTGCCCGAGGGGCCCACGAGACAGGGGCGCGCCTACGGGGCGGCCTCCTATCTCGTGGGGTCCTCGGAAGCTTCTTGACTTGCACTTTAAGCTCTCCGGATCACGTTCGTTCCAAAAATCACGCTCCTAAAGGTTTCATTCCGTTTGGACTCCGTTTGATATTCCTTTTCTTCGAAATACTGAAATAGGCAAAAAAACAGCAATATGGGCTGGGCCTCCGGTTAGTAGGTTAGCCCCAAAAATGATATAAATGTGTAAAATAAAGCCCATAAACATCCAAAAGAGGTAATATAATAGCATGGAACAATAAAAAATTATAGATACATTGGAGACGTATCAAGCATCCCCAAGCTTAATTCCTGCTCGCCCTGGAGTAGGTAAATGATAAAAGAGAATTTTTGATGTGGAATGCTACCTAGCATAATTCATAATGTAATTTTTCTTTATTGTGGCATGAATGTTCAGATCCAAATGAATACAAAATAAAAGTTCCTATTGATAAAAGAAATAGTAATACTTCAAGCATACTAATCAAAGTAATCATGTCTTCTCAAAATAACATGGCAAAAGAAAGTTCATCCCTACAAAATCATATAGTTAGGCTATGCTTCATTTTCGTCACACAAAGATGTTCCCAACTTCTATACCCCGATGACAAGCCAAGCAATTGTTTCTTACTTAAATAATCTCAAACTTTTTCAACCTTCACGCAATACATGAGCGTGAGCCATGGATATAGCACTATGTTGGAATAGAATATGATGATGGGGATTGTGTGGAGAAGACAAAAAGGGAGAAAGTCTCACATTGACTAGGATAATCAACGGGCTATGGAGATGCCCATCAATTGATGTCAACATGAGGAGTAGGGACTGCCGTGCAACGGATGCACTAGAGCTATAAATGAATGCTCAACAAAAGAAACTAAGTGAACTTGCTTGCTCATGAAGACCTAGGGCATTTGAGGAAGCCCATCGTAGGAATATACAAGCCAAGTTCTATAATGAAAAATTCCCACTAGTATGAAAAAGACAACTCATGAGACTCACTATATGAAAAACATGGTGCTACTTTGAAGCACAATATATGAGACTCTCTACATGAAGAACAAGGTGCTACTTTGAAGCATAAGTGTGGAAAAAGAGATAGTAACATTGCCCTTTTTATTTATTTTCTTTTTTTTCTTCTTTTTTTTCTTTTTTTTGGGCCTTTTTTTTGGCCTTTCTCTTTTTTTTCTTTGGGCAATGCTCTAATAATGATGATCATCACACTTCTATTGATTACAACTTGAAACTAGAACAAGATATGACTCTATATGAATGCCTCCGGTGGTGTACCGGGATGGTGCAATGAATCAAGAGTGACATGTATGAAAAATAATGCATGGTGGCTTTGCCACAAATACGATGTCAAGTACATGATCATGCAATGGCAATATGACAAAAGTAAAGTATGTCATGATGATGATGAACGGAACGGTGGAAAGTTGCATGGCAATATTTCTCGGAATGGCTATGGAAATGCCATAATAGGTAGGTATGGTGGCTGTTTTGAGGAAGATATAGGGAGGTTTATGTGTGATAGAGCGTATCGTATCATGGGGTTTGGATGCACCGGCGAAGTTTGCACCAACTCTCAAGGTGAGAAAGGGCAATGCACGGTACCGAAGAGGCTAGCAAAGGCGGAAAGGTAAAAGTGTGTTTAATTCATGGACTCAACATTAGTCAAAAGAACTCATATACTTATTGAAAAATTTAGAAGTCATCAAAAATCAAGTACTACGCGCATGCTCCTAGGGGGATATATTGGTAGGAAAAGACCATCGCTCGTCCCCGACCGCCACTCATAAGGATGCACAAGCCGTGTACACTTCATGTTTCAAATTTGTTACACAACTTTAACCATACGTGCATGCTACGGGACTTGCTAACTTCAACACAAGCATTCTTTAAATTCATAATCACCCAACTAGCATGACTTTAATATCACTACCTCCATATCTCAAAACAATTATCAAGTATCAAATTGATCATAGCATCCAATTCACTTCCTATGATAGTTTTTATTATACCCAACTTGGATGCTCATCATTCTAGGACCAACTTTATGACCATAGCAAATACCATGCTGTTCAAAAAGACTCTCAAAATAATATAAGTGAAGCATGAGAGACTAGTAATTTCTTCAAAATTAAGTCACCACCGTGCTCTAAAAGATATAAGTGAAGCACTAGAGCAAAAACTATCAAGCTCAAAAGATATAAGTGAAGCACATAGAGTATTCTAGCAAATTCTAATCAAATAGGCTTCTCCAAAAAGGTGTGTACAGCAAGGATGATTGTGGTAAACTAAAAAGCAAAGAATACTATAATACACGACGCTCCAAGCAAAACACATATCATGTGGCGAATAAAAATATAGCTCCAAGTAAAGTTACCGATGAACGAAGACAAAAGAGGGGATGCCTTCCCGGGGCATCCCCAAGCTTAGGCTTTTGGCTATTCTTGAATATCTTGGGGTGCCTTGGGCATCCCCAAGCTTAGGCTCTTGCCACCCTTTATTCCATAGTCCATAAAAGCTTTACCCAAAACTTGAAAACTTCACAACACAAAACTCAACATGAAATCTTATAAGCTCCGTTAGTGAAAGAAAACAAAACCACCACATAAGGTACTGCAATGAACTCATTCTTTATTTATTTTGGTGTTAAACCTACTGTATTCCAACTTCCTTATGGTTCATAAACTAATTTACTAGCCATAGATTCATCAAAATAAGCAAACAACACACGAAAAACAGAATCTGTCAAAAACACAACAGTCTGTAGTAATCTGTAACTAACGCAAACTTCTGGAACTCAAAAAGTTCAGACAAAATAGGACGAACTAGGCAATTTGTTTGTTGATCAGAAGAAATTGGAATAACAATTTTATCACGTTCTGGTGATTTTTAACAATTGTTTTCGTGAACCGAAAGTTTCTGGAAATTACAGCAAGATCAAATCAACTATCATCCAAGAAGATCCTATAGGTTTAACTTGGCACAAACACTATTAAAAGATAAAAACACATCTAAAAAGAAGGTAGATGGATTATTTATTCCTAAACAGGAGCAAAAACAAAAAACATAAAAAAATGGGTTGCCTCCCAACTAGCGCTATCGTTTAACGCCCCTAGCTAGGCATAAAAGCAAAGATAGATCTAACGAGTGCCATCTTTGGCACTAAATCATAAGTAGCACGCATGATAGATTCATAAGGTAATTTGACTTTCTTTCTTGGAAAGTGCTCCATGCCTTTATTTAATGGAAATTGGAATCTAATATTCCCTTCCTTCATATCAATAATCGCACCAATCATTCTAAGGAAAGGTCTACCAAGAATAATAGGGCAAGAAAGATTGCAATCTATATCAAGAACGATAAAATCTACGGGCACCAAATTTATATTTGCAACAATAAGAATATCATTGATCCTTCCCATAGGCTTTTTAATGGTGGTATCCGCAAGGTGCAAATTTAAAGAGCAATCATCAAGATCATGGAAACCTAGAATATCACATAAAGTTTTCGGAATCATGGAAACACTAGCACCCAAATCACACAAAGCAAAACATTCATAATCTTTAATTCTAATCTTTATAGTAGGTTCCCACTCATCATTAAGTTTTCTAGGTATAGAAACTTCCAAATTAGTTTTTGATCATAAGATTGCATCAAGGCATCAACAATATGTTTGGTAAAAGCTTTTATTTTGACTATAAGCATGAGGAGAATTAACAACGGATTGCAACAAGGAAATACAACCTTTTAAAGAACAATTATCATAATCAAATTCCTTGAAATCCGAGATAGTGGGTTCAATATTATTAGAAGTTGAGGATTCTCCAATCTCACTTTTACCAAATTTAGCATTAAGATCTAAAGACTCCGAATTCTTGGGACGCCTTCTAGGCAAAGTTGATTCATCATTAGTCCCATAATCATAAAAATTCATATTGCAAAACATAGATCTAATCGGAGACGCATCAATAACTTTAAGATCCTCATCATTATTTTCACGGAAACTAGAAGAACACGCTTTTATAAAGCTTTCTTCCTTAGCACGCAATCTAGCGGTTCTTTCCTTGCACTCGTCAATGGAAATTCTCATTACTTTGAGAGACTTATTGATATCATGCTTAGGAGAAGAAGATCCAAGTTTAAGAGAATTAACATCAAGCGAAAGTCTATCAATGTTCCTAGGCAAATCATCAACTTTGAGCAATTTTTCTTCAAGCAAAGTATTAAAATTCTTTTGAGAAATCATAAATTCTTTCACACTATTCTCAAAATCAGAGGGCATCTTATTAAAATTACCATAAGAGTTGTTGTAGGAATTTCCATAATTATTAGAGGGATTACTAGGGAATGGTCTTGCATTAAAATTTCCTCTATAAGCATTGTTTCCAAAACTATTCCTACCAACAAAATTCACATCCATAGATTCATTATTATTCTCAATCAAAGAAGACAAAGGCATATCATTGGGATCAAGAGGAGTATTTTTAGTAGCAAACATCTTCATAAGTTCATCCATCTTTCCACTCAAAACATTGATTTCTTCTATAGCATGCACTTTTTAACTAGAAGATCTTTCGATTGTGCCATTGAGAATAATTAGCCATAATATTATCAAGTAATTTTGTAGCATCTCCTAAAGTGATTTCCATAAACGTGCCTCCATGCCGAATCTAAGAGATTTCTAGAAGCAAAGTTCAAATCGGCATAAATTTTTGTATGATCATCCATAAATTCAAACCATGAGTAGGGCAATTATGCAGCATCAATTTCATTCTTTCCCAAGATTGGGCAACATGCTCATGATCAAGTTGTTTAAAATTCATAATATCGTTCCTAAGAGTGATGATCTTAGTGGGAGGAAAATACTTAGAGATAAAAGCATCTTTGCACTTGTTCCAAGAATCAATACTATTTTTAGGCAAAGATGAAAACCAAACTTTAGCACGATCTCTAAGTGAAAACGGAAATAACTTCAATTTGAAAATATTGTTATCCGTATCTTTCTTCTTTTGCATATCACACAAATCAACAAAATTGTTTAGATGAGTAGCGGCATCTTCACTAGGAAGGCCGGCGAATTGATCTTTCATAACAAGATTCAGCAAAGTGGTATTGATTTCACAAGACTCAACATCATTAAGAGGGGCAATCAGAGTACTAAGGAAATCATTATTATTGGTATTCGATAAATCAAACAATTTGGTATTGTCTTGTGCCATGGCAACAAGTAATCCAACACACAAGCAAACAGAAAAACGGCAAGCGAAAAGGAGAGAAGGAGATTGGGAAAGAGAGGGCGAATAAAACGACAAGGGTGAAGTGGGGGAGAGGAAAACGAGAGGCAAATGGCAAATAATGTAAATGCGAGGGATATGGGTTTGTGATGGGTACTTGGTATGTCTTGACTTGAGCGAAGACCTCCCGACAGCGGCGCCGAAATCCTTCTTGCTACGTCTTGAGCTTGCGTTGGTTTTCCTCGAAGAGGAGAGGGTGATGCAGCAAGTGTAAGCGTAAGTATTTCCCTCAGTTTTGAGAACCAAGGTATCAATCCAGTAGGAGGCTCCTCAAAAGTCCCATGCACCTACACAAACAAACTGAGAACTCGCAACCAATGCAATAAAGGGGTTGTCAATCCCTTCACGGCCACTTGCGAAAGTGAGATCTAATAAAGATAGTAAGATAAGCTGAATATATTTTTGGTATTCTATAATATAGATGCAAAAAGTAAAGATGCAAATAAAAGTAAATTGAAAGCAAATATGATAAGAGATAGACCGGGGGCCATAGGTTTCACTAGTGGCTTCTCTCAAGATAGCATAAGTATTACGGTGGGTGAACAAATTACTTGTCGAGCAATTGATAGAAAAGCGCATAGTTATGAGATTATCTAGGCATGATCATGTATATAGGCATCACGTCCATAACAAGTAGACCGACTCACCTGCATCTACTACTATTACTCCACACATCGACCGCTATCCAAAGATGCATCCAGAGTATTAAGTTCATAAGAACAGAGTAACGCATTAAGCAAGATGACATGATGTAGAGGGATAAACTCATGCAATATGATATAAACCCCATCTTTTTATCCTCGATGGAAACAATACAATACGTGCCTTGCAACCCTTTCTGTCACTGGGTAAAGATACCGCAAGATTGAACCCAAAGCTAAGCACTTCTCCCATGGCAAGAAAGACCAATCTAGTAGGCCAAACCAAACTGATAATTCGAAGAGACTTGCAAAGATAACTCAATCATACATAAAAGAATTCAGAGAATATTCAAATATTATTCATAGATAAACTTGATCATAAACCCACAATTCATCGGAGCTCGACAAACACACCGCAAAAAGAGTTTACGTCGAATAGATCTCCACAAGAGAGGGGGAGAACATTGTATTGAGATTCAAAAAGAGAGAAGAAGCCATCTAGCTAATAACTATGGACCCGTAGGTTTGTGGTAAACTACTCACAACTCATCGGAGGGGCAAGGATGTTGATGTAGAGGCCCTCCGTGCTTGATTCCCCCTCCCGTGAGTCTTGACGAAGGCTCAAAGATGGGATCTCGCGGATACATAAGGTTCTGGCGGTGGAAATTGTGTTTCATGGTGCCCCGGATGTTTTCGGGTGCGTGAGTATATATAGGAGGAATAAATGCGTCGGTGGCTGCCTGAGGGGCCCACGAGACAGGGGGGCGCGCCCTACAGGGGGGCGCGGCCTCCTATCTCGTGGGGTCCTCGGAAGCTTCTTGACTTGCACTCCAAGCTCTCCGGATAACGTTCGTTCCGAAAATCACGCTCCCGAAGGTTTCATTCCGTTTGGACTCCGTTTGATATTCCTTTTCTTTGAAATACTGAAATAGGCAAAAACCGGCAATATGTGCTGGGCCTCTGGTTAGTAGGTTAGTCCCAAAAATGATATAAATGTGTAAAATAAAGCCCATAAACATCCAAAAGAGGTAATATAATAGCATGGAACAATAAAAAATTATAGATACGTTGGAGACGTATCAACAACCGATTCTAACTGTGAAAACAAGCACCAAGCACTCCAGCGCAGGGCAACTTGAGTGGATGATGCTGTGCAATGAGGCCTCCGATATACGAACCCGCACAAGTGAAAGTTTCTTGAGAAATGGGAATCGAAGGTTTAGTACCAGATTATGCGGTAGGTAGCACTTCATAAAGGTGGCGGTGTGGAGAGAGGGCGAAAACCCGAGATGGACATCGGTCTTTGAGGCACAAGTTCATGGCGTTTGGTATGTGGTATGTGATTTCAGGAATAGTAGAACTCAAGCAGTTGTAGTTACGTGAGTTCGAGGATTCCAGCCGGCGTCCACCATGCAGGGCATGGTATGCTTGCTCGAGTAGCATGACGGGATGAGAGGCTTTGAGCGGAGCCTGGTGGGAGGAGATGATGGCTCTGGGGATTTCAAAATCATTGAAGAGAGATAGGCGATGACAGTCGAGATTATAGAGGAGCAGCGCCACAGGGCGCCACCAAATTGAGAGGACTTGGGTGCGGCAGCAATCCTTGGTGGGGAGAAGCGAGATGATCTCCCCAAGGATGGCGTCCGGGAGATCGCTGATGTGGTCCACCCAAGATTCTCTGAGTTCTGGGATCCGGTGGGGTGGGGTTGCCGCTTCTCCCGTCTTTGCCGGGTGGGATCTACAACAAAGGCAGCCATCAAGTGGAGCCTCATCTTGTTGGCGCTAGGGTCAGCCGACTCCATTTTCCTCGAGCACGTCGCGTCGCTCTCACGGGTTTGAGCAGAGTAACGAATGACGAGCCTAGTTGTAGTGCGAGCGAAGAAGAAGGGGATCTGGGGGTTTTCTGTAGGAGTGAGGAAGAAGGGGAGCTGGGGTTTTCTATAGGAGTGAGGTGAGGAATTTGGGGAATGCAGTGGGCGAGCTGACTTGAGGTGGGTGGGAGCACGGAGGAAGAAGAGCACCCAAGTTTTTTTGGGGGGGGGGCGGTGTGCTGGGTGTGAGTAGCACCTCTCATTCAGTAAATATATGGGCTTTTGAATTGATTTTACTATTTACTAGTGTGGATGGGCTGTTTTGTCTTGGGCCTCAAGAAACAATTACTACTAGTACAGTGGAGACACTCTACAGCTACCCAGAAAAACAATTACTACTAGTACAGTGGAGACACTCTACCGCTTCCGGCTCCTACTAGGTCATTGAAATGTCTCCCTCTACTGAATGTCGTTATAGTTTTGTTCACCGACATGTGGGCCATACAGCGCGCGAGCCCAAATGCCATCCACCAAATTAGAAGGCAGTATGCAGGCGGAGAGTCACCCCGGTCGTAGCGCCGCAATAACGAGCCGTCGTATCACAACCCCCCCCCCCCGCGCAGTCTAAGTTTGACGGACGAAGCAACCATCATTTCACTCTTGGCTGAATCCCCTTCTCCCTCACCGTCTTCAAGAAAGGCAACACTTGCATCTGCCACTTTTCTTCTCTCCGAACGAAGGGAAGGTAAGCGGATCCGTGATGTTGGTATATTTTCGTTTAGAGAAAAAAAAGAACTTTTGCAAAGCAGTAACCGATCCTCACTCTCTTTTTTGTTTCATTGTCATTGCGATTGTGTTTTCCTTTCAGTGGTCTCCTAGTATTCTTGATTTCATGATGGACCAAGGAGAACCGAGCAAAGATCTGCCGATATTGGAGTAGACGCGGGAGGCTGATCCCCACGAGACGAGAGAGCTCCAAGAAGTTGGAGGCAACCACCGCGGCGACCCCATATACTGAGATGGTCAACGCCCCGTTTGAGGTTACAACCCCTGTGGCACTGCAGGAGCAGTTTTCCCCCTTCGAGGTTGGGTCCCCCCCCCCCCCCGCTGAGCTGGTGCTTTCCTTCTTTGCCGATCCCAATTGTGGTTTTTCTTCTAAGTATGTGGTGATTTTTTTTAGAAAAGGAAGTATGTGGTGATTAATAATGCAAAATTTTATTAGCTTCTATGCCATGCTATACATAGTGGTTTAAATAACATGTGTTTCTTATACTGAAAAGTAATTCAGAATTTGTTTCTGTTTTAATTAGAGCCCTGATGCAGACAAGGATTGTGTGGTTGTACATGTCACTCGCTATGAGGCGGACGACCTGAATATACGAACTGGGAAAACAGAGTTCTTAGGCCGTTGGATCCTGGAAGCCATTTGCGGTTATACCAATAAAGAGTTGTATTCTAGCCTCACTGTTGTCAGGCGTGTTGTCCAGGGTGTACTGAAGCACAAGAAGTTCAAAGCTACTCCTTAGTTTGTGAGGAATACTGTTCTTGTCAAGCTTACGCAGGAAGATGACATGGCATGCCTCCACAAACAAGCTTATCAGTGGCAAGGCCACAAGGTTGTCTTCATGAAGGTTCATAGGATTGAGCTGCTGCGGGACGTCCTCGATGATGTTCATGGCAAGGTCCGTCTTGTGTCCAGCCCAAATTAGATCGAGGCATGAAATAGTTGCCCCAGCTAGTGTTTAATAGTAGTTTTGATTGTGTCTAATTATCCGAACCTTGCATGTTATCGACCCCTTTGGGGCTAGTACTCTGTTTGAATTCGTCTATGGGAACTGCTGTTACTTTTGTGTGCCTGTGAATCATGTGAGAACCATCGTAACTGTTGGCGAAACAGATGCGTCCTCACTAGTTTTTTCATCTAAGACATAAGTTGTCACGGTTTATCATACGAGCAGTGTGTGTTTTGATGAAATAGAGCACTCGTTCGAGAACCGTGCACCGACGTATACATAAGTACTTGTAAACACTGTTGGTGCTACCCCACTTGTAAGAAGTTGTGCAAAACACGACACATTGGCTCAACTCGCTTCAACACTAGGCTATCGACCAGCTAACAATCAACAATCTGTTGTCTGACATATAAGCAACTATGTATCTTGTTACAGTGGTTCATGCAGTTAATTGAGGCCACAATGTAATAAATTCCAAACGTTCACATGCTAAGTCCAGCACTCATGTGGAACACTCACATTAAACTCGTCTTCATAAAAAACTTGAAAAGCATAAGTTAAGCAATTTTATACATCTCAATGATTCATAGAACATAACAAACATATACTAGTTCACAGCAAAAGACAAAGTTGTGAGAAGGTTTACAAATCAGGAAAAAACAAGCAAGGCTTCTCTCTCGAGCAAAAGGGCCTCCCGGCTTAAATTTCCTGGAGTTCACTCTGGTTTTTCTTGTTGCCACCATTTAGGGTTAGGTTCTCTCATTCCGTAATAACCAATTATAATTGTGGTCTCAATTTGGAATGCTGAACTAAACCATGCAAATTATCTTGCCAATTTGAAAGTCTTGTGCATTGCACTAAATTTAAGCACCGCTATTTGCAGAAATAAGCAGACCACAATGCCTCTTGTCCGCGCACCTGTCCAAAAAACCGCCGTGCAGCCGTGCCAGCTAGTCCTTGGTCCATGGATGAAGTGGTAGAAAGTGCATTCCGGACTAGGATGCAGTTGTTTTCGCTCGTCCACCTTACCGCAATCGTGAAGTAAAAGCGTACAAATCCGCTTCTTTTAGATTGCGTTGGTCATTCTACCTTAGTTACTACCAATGTAGGGATACCTTGAAGACGTTAGGTTAGACAACGGCAACGAGGGATATTCATCTCATTTTGCGCAGTTGTACTAAAACTGAGGTGTGTGCTTTTGATTGCGCGAATAGAAACGATGCGGAGACAGACATCCCGAAACGATATGGAGACAGACATCCCTGTTTGCGCAAATACGAAATACGGTTATTTAAACAGTGACATATATTACTACTTTCCCCCGTTTCCTCTTAGAACCAAGTCCTAGATTCATGCTACAACTTTCCCACTTTCTTCGCTGTTTGAACCAACGCTTTGAGTCGACTGTATGAACTAGCTTTACTTTTAATAATAGTAGAATTCTAGGTGGCTTTGGAACAACGGACGGAAGTAGAAAAGGATCCACACGAAGGAAGTTGGGGCAGTAGAGCAAGGCAGGTTTCAAAGGAATGTATACCTGAGGGTCGTCGGCATGTGGCAAAGACGGCGTCGGGAGGCCGCATCTTGGCCACAATACCGCAGGGAGGAAGAAGGGGTCGGAGGCCCTCGAGCAGCGCTCTCTCGGAGAATGGCACGGCCGCCGATCAGGACGCGCGGGCAGCCGTTGGTCTCCTCCCTCGCCACCGACAACAGCGTGAACGATGCACCTACACCCCTGCCCCGGTCGAGGTTGTCCGACCGGATTTGTGACCAGCCGTGAGCTGAGAGAGAGTGTGGCCACCTATGTGTTGCTTAGATCTGGGGAGCATGAGAGAGTGAACGAGAGGAACCCTAAAGCAAGCGCTAAGGCTCTTGATTTTATATATAGTGGAGTGATTTTGTTGTACCAGCTTCAAAAAAATGCGCTCCTACGTGTACCCGCGAGTGGGTGTGAGAGAACTAGTGCGTGCGTGCACCGCTTCTCTTCGTGAGAGTACAATATACTATGCCCAGAGAACGTTACGCAAGAGTAATAGTATAAGTGTGTGGCGTGTGAGCTAAAATAAAATGTGCGCGCCGTATTTTGTTTTTAGAAGTTCGAGGGTAGGGTGTGAAGAGCACATATGTGCGTGGCGTCTACTGCAGATAGGCGGTGGGTGCGACGTCTTGAAGTCTGCGAGAGGACTCGAGAGAGTCGTGACTCGTGAGGGTGCGTGTGCGTGAGAGAGAGGGGGGCACGTATCAATGCAATGCATGTGTCCATAAATCATTATCCGACAAACATTCGCCACAAGCCTTTTTCCTGACGAACGCCGTAAGAAACGTTAGATCGGCATCCGACAGTGTTAGTTTTGCCATGTCATTTAACAGAACAACCACTCCTCCTACACACAAATCTTCCACGTGAGTGTTAGCGACTGCCGTATGCTCCCTCTGTTCTGAAATGCAGTGCATATAGCTTTATTGAAAATTCAAACCTCGCAAACTTTTACCGAGTTTTCGTGTACCAAATTGCACATGTAGAATACCATGTATATATCATTTCATTCATCTTCGAGAGGTAACTATAAAGATGGGTGAGGAGTCTACAAAGGAAGACCATCGTATCACCCGTAGCAATTTCAAGCATCCTTTAGTGTCGAGGAATATCATAGGAACTCTATATGATATGATTTTTATAGGATTTTTTCCTTTAGAGCCAATTGGTTCATAAGAATAGATTCATATACTCTACATTTCAAAGGAAATAAACATGATATCATTTCTATAGCTTTAGAGCCACTTGGTTCATATGAATGGATTCCTATACTCCCTTAATTTCAAAGGAAAATAAACATTAGCGTATATTCAATAGAAAAGTTCCTATGATATGAACCAAATTACATCTCTTTTCTAATCCCTCCTCATAGGAATTGAGATACATGTCATCTCTGGATTCAATAGAAAAGTTTCTATGATGTGAACCAAATGACATCTCTTTTCCAATCCCTACTCATAGGAATTGAGATGCTCCATATCATCTCTTTCCCTAAAACTTCCATGTATACATCTTCTATTCCTAAATAGATAGTACAACCCACTAGTAGCTTTTTTTCCAAAACACGCAACTATGGCACAAGAACTATATAGTGTGCCAATAACTTTGAAAGATGGTCGCTGGATGAAGCTAACCCGACAGTGTAGAGATAGGCAAATCCAAGCACTAATGGCCGTTGGATATCATCAACATTCCACCAGTCTGCCACATGTAAAATTTAGAAGACTCCATGGTTGAACTTAAGCATAATGCACGAACCTCAAAACACAAGCACTTCTCCTTTGTTCTAGAATCTTCTGTATCATAATTGATTATTTTTTCTAAATGAATTGCCATTATTTGTTTTTACTTTATGATTTACAATGCACAACCCCATGAATCTTAACATTTTTATAAAACTAATTGATTTTGAATGAGATGAACTATAAGAACTAAACGAACATCTACATCATGCATATATGACTCAAAGCTTTACATGCTATAGTGTGTATTTATTCATAATTTGGTTTGAAATCTCATGCGTTCAATACATGTGTACCTTACTAGTTTTGAGTAGAGTAGCAAATTTCACATGCCCCGGGTATATCAAAATGCAGGGCCCATGCATCATTGCCTTCGATCAAACCCTCGTCCACAATTTTTTTATGCGTACTATATCTCCACTTGGTCCCCGAACCCAAAATGCTGCCTCGTTCCCGTAAAACCAAGCGGCCCACACATATTTAAAGGCGTCGGCTCGAACCCGTTTACTCTGACATGGCCCTCAAGACGCCGTAGTACTCCTACAATCCCTACCGCCACACTCATCATCGGTTTTCTTCAAGAGGACGAGGGAGAAGCGGATTTGTAGTGGAGGCGCTTTAAAAAAAAGGATCTGTAGTGGAGACCCCTACCCTAGGGTGCCCTAGGTAGCTGCCGCACGCATCATTATTTTCTCTTTTCTTTATGCTCTTGCGCCCTAGAGTGAAATGATGGTTTCTTTGTCCGTCCAACTTAATGCGGGAAAGGTGGGGCTTTGTGATTTGACCCCTCATCGCTCATTTTCCACTACTGCGGCGCTACGACCGGGGTGCCTCCGATTCCAACCGCTGCTCCGAACTGTAATTTGGTGCATCGCACGTGGAACAAGACAGAGGATGAGCCACATGTCGGCCAAAGGGGTCCTGTTAAGTGTGTCGCCATTTCATGTGCGGACTGACCCTGCTTGAGTTGCTACGCCAACACGACAGGAGCAGCCTAACACTTGGTTTTGCTCCTTGGTGAATCCCGACTATATTGATCTAAAAAGATACGTGCTGAACTACCCTCTCCGTCTCGGTTTTTTTATTTATAGGCGTCTCGGTTTATAGGGCTTGCACGTAGTCCTAGGTCATCCATTTGACTAACTAAATATGAGTTACTATGTCACAAAAAGTATATCATTGGATTCTTAAGCGGATGTAGTTGTATTTAAAAGTCGAGGGCGGGGCTTTTCTGCTTGCGGTAGGTGGCGGGCAGTTCCGCCTAGTCGGTTCGACAGAGGCAAGAAGTCGAGGGAGTAGGCTGCTGCAAGCGTAGGGATGTGTGATTTGACAATGAGTTCTTCTTTGGACAGGTGGGGCCCCGTGATTTGACTTGCATTATCATTTTAACTGCGGCGCTACGACCGGCGTGAGTCTCCCAGATTCCTGACCACCTCCATACAGGTGCCTCTCCCAATGCTCCACCACGTAGTAGAGGCTGGCTCTTGCATGAGAGCCCACTTCTCCACTTTTTCCTTGCCTCTCTTTCCTCCACATATGCAAAAACGCCATGTAAAGCGCACTATTGTACTTACTTTTACTTGCTCCTACAGGTGCTTAAGCTTGCCACATAGGCATAAAGTCTGATGTGGCAAGTTAATCAAGAAGAGAGAGACTAGTTTGGTGACCCAAGGAAGAAACGGTGCTAAGCGCGTGTACCTAGGTGAAAAGACAATTTTGAGTCTATAGCTAATTAAATGAAGCAAACTTAGCAACATCATTTCATTGGAAGTGGTCACTCCTTGGCAACTGCAATAAATACTAGTTCTCCCTGTGTCCCATAATATAAGAATGTTTTTGGCACTACACTAGTGTCAAAAACGTTCTTATATTATGGGACGGAGGGAGTACAAAGAAAGAGATAGAGAGAAGTAAAATAAATAAATACACTTATAGCCAACCTTATAGCCAAAACCTTGTTGTAGTATGAGTGACTAAGTGATGACTATGTATGACATGCCAACATCATATAGCCTAACGCACCATGTTAAATCTCCAAGGCGCGACCGCCTGACGACGCTGACGGTCGTGGTGGGCGCGACCACGATACGGCTCTTTGGCAGCCCTTGGATCTGAATCAAGCGATCGCGTGCTAAGTTCTTTGAAAATTTGCGTAATAACCCTCCGTGATAGGATATTCACCCATAGGTCTAGAATCACGCCATGCAACCGTTCGATCTCAGATCCAAGGGCTCTCGGAAGCCCGTTTCATGGGAGAATGGAAAGCCACTACCTGCCGTTCGCCGCATGGCGATTCGCTCCTACTCGTCCCCTTGAGGTCCTTCAATACTATGGCGGTTCGCTCCTAGTCGTCCGTCCATTCACATTACGGCGTTCCACTAATCCTAACCCTCCTCCCAAATTCATGGCGTCCCAAATCTCCACGATCGGCGGTGAGTACAAGGTTAGAACCATCACCGGCGATGAGTTCGACGTCATCTACACCCGTTCTTCCGCGACGGTGAAAGGATGCCTTTCTCGCTTCGGACGCATGTTCAAAAACTCAGATGATGAGTGGGTCACTGGGCTAGATGTTGAGTACACCATAGTCCTGGGATGAGAGAAGGATCTAAAGGACGAAGAGAGGAAGAAGCCCGCCGTGATCCAGGTTTGCGTACATAACGTTTGCTTGGTCTACCACATATGCCATGCCGACGTTGAGTGCCAAGATTTTAAGAACTTCCTCAAGGACAAAACAGTGAAATTCGTTACTGTAGACTTTAAGAACGACGAAGAAGTCCTGGGTCGGATCGGCCTCGTTGTAGGCAACCCCTTGACCTCCAGAAGAATCGACTGGTGCCCTCTCGTCAACCTTCAATGCCGACCACTGGCGAGAGCCATGGTTCATCCTTCAGACGCAGAACCGGAGAAACCTCCATACACGTTTCATCGTCATGCATGGCAGTGGAATGTACTAGATATAGACCACATCCACTACGCTACAATGGATGGCTACCTTTGCTTCAATATCTACAAGGGTTGGATGAAGAGCAACAGCCAAGTGTGCAGTTCAAGCAAAGAAGTATCGGCCAAGAGGAAGAGGGGACAAGGACGAAGTCGAGGACGTGGACGAGGACTCGAGTAAGGTGGCGATGTCATTGCTCATGGTGGTTCTAAACTTCTAATGCAAAGGTGTCTACCGGATTAGTTGCATAGTTTAATTTCAGGTGTGCTTAGTTTAATTTGAGGGTGTGTTCTTTGAGCCCCAAAGAACTATGTTATGTTTCTTCTCGTTACTTTAATTCTTCAAGATGTACATACTACTAGTATTTCTTTAATAGAATTTAGCACCCCAATTAAGCACGTACTAGCTTTTTAATAGTACTATATGCATAATTTGGCGTGGCGCTCTCTATATGTACCACCTTTTTTTAATTTCAATTTTTGCTCCATGGCGCAATCCATCGATAGTACTCTTGTACAAAAGTATACATTTTTAAAAGGCTAGAGTAATCGTACATCACATATATAGCCGATTAAATTCTCAACCTAGAACGACGTGCATGCCATGTAGTAAACCGTCACGGAGGAAGTATAGTAAAAATGAGGTGATTTTACCGAGCGATCGGCGGGGAGCATGGCCTGTCATGCGGTCCCACGTGTCATGATGTACCAAAGGCGATCTGCGTGTCCCTCTTGAGGCGAAGCAATACTAGTACGTGGTTTGAGATGATGGCGAACCGAAGTGTGAAATAATGGTTGCTTTATGCATGCAGGAAGGTGCGGCATTGTGATTTGACGTCTCATTGCTCATTACTACTACTGGGCCGATACGAGTGGGGTGCGCCCCCTGCTGTTCTGCACTATTATTTGGTGCTTGACACGTTGACCCGGTTGTTATATGTCCCACATGTCGGCGACAGGAAGTACAGAATTCATGAAAGGGAGCGTCGACGGAGGAGTATACTACAGAATTCATGAAAGGGAGCGACTTAGTTTTGGAAAAATATGTTTTTACAGAGTACGTACCCACTAGGGTTTATAAGGCTCATCTAAAAACATCCGTTTTTCCGTTTGATAAGTCTCAATTCTACTATAGTAGCAGTACCATTACATGTTGGATTTCGAGGTGTGTTAGATCACCCGACGCAAGCAGTGTCAAGAGGAAAGTAACCAATGCATGTACAAGTTCATGGAAATTTAGTGGTCATTCATGCATTAGTTCTAATTAATGCCTCGGTAAAATAACTTCTTGAGAAAAACTAGTGTACTAATTACTTGTGCAAACTACAAAATTAATTCGTCCACTCACCGTCTACCTTGGTTGGAGAGATTTTGAAATTGAGCCATAAACTGGAAAGGAGGGAGTAGTAACTTTTGTCTCGATTACTATTTGTGGCCTTGTATAGATGCAAAATGTATTTCTTTATAGTGGCCTTGTATAAGTAAATGGAGGGAGTACTAACCAAAATGCATTACTAGTAGGGACGAGGAGTAAGCGGAGGGAGTAGTAAAATTTTCTCCTCGTCTTTGCGAGCCACCGCTCGTGGGTGAGGAGGCGGGCGTGAGGCGTAGTAAGCAAGCTTCACCTCATCCTGCGAGCCACCGCGCCTGTGGGCGGGAAGGCAGCGTGCTAAGTAAGCTTCTCCTCGTTCTGCGAGTTGACGGGACACATCAAAAGTACTCCAGTGTATAGAGCCTTGCCTCTAAGGTAGGCCCCACATGGTTTGCCTCTTTTTTAATTTAACATAACGCGTCAAGTCGCAATTTGTTTGTTCACCCGTGGTAGACGATCCTCCCTCCACCAAGTGGACAACCAGTACACATGCCAAATTACCATGTGGGGAAAGAGACGGGAGTACGTGCACCGTGCGTGCACCTCTTCTCTTCATGCACGTCCCCCACCTACGTGGGCGTGTGTGAGAGAGATACAAACCTAGACATAATGCGCCGTCCATCCCCATGCCTCCGCCCAGTCCGACCACCAGTCACCACCACGCCCCACTCCTCCTCACCTTATCTCTCATCTTTCTCCCTCCATTTTTATATACAAGGCCACTATCAAAATTACAATTTACAGATATACAAGGCAACTAACACTAATCGATGCAATATTAATGGTGTTTGCCTCGTGGTACTAGCAAAGGAGGACATTAATTATCCCTTGCATGCATGCGGAGTTTGTAAAAATGCATCTTGATGTTCCGTGCAATGCACGGGCATCTTGCTAGTCCATGAAAACAACACATGGCAAAATTCCATGGTGAACGAGGATTTGAATCTGTTGGGAGGGGCTGTTTGGATCTTGCCCGGTAGCCAAAATATTGGCGACTACTTCTCCATGGCGGCACCGCTCGAGTTCATCCTAACATTCCCTCTTCTGTGGAGCCCATGCGGGTCGGCGAAGATCCTTGCAACAAAAGGATCCGGCAAGACACTGCTGTGTCTGCCGGCGTCGCCTCCGCGGTGGCCTTCATGGGACCCAAGCGGCCGCCTCCGTGTTCTACTTCTCCTTGATGATGGCGGCGGACGCGAGGCGCTGGCCACCGACTCACCGCTCTCGCGCACCCGACTTCGCTGCTTGCATGGCGGCTGGCCGGCATGGGAGTCTCAGCCGTAAACGGGAGACGCGGGTACGAGGCGGCGGCGTGGACGGCAGAACGACGCCCGTCGCCGCCTCGCCGAGCTGGCTCTAGAGCGGCGAAGTTGAACCGCTGCCACGGCTTGGGGCGGCAATCGCTCCGTCGGGCGAGGGGAGGAGGTGGATCGTGAGCTGCATAGCTTCGTATCCGTGAGCTACCCAGCTGGCTTGGGTGCGGAATAACTACTCTTCGTAAGCCATTGTAAGAGTGGGCAAAATGGTGGAGGAGATAGGGGAGCGGCGGAGGTGTGCGATTCTGGGCTGGCGTTTGGCCTCGTTTAAATAGGAGATTAAATAGACGGCGGATGGGAGGAGTTCGTCCGGCGTTGCGTTTAACGCCGGCCCGGTCATGAACGGACGTGTGTCCAGAGTGGGTTTCTCGGCTTCCACACGGGCGGTTTTCATGGAGGCGTTTGAATGTGGCACGGAGGCGTGTTCAGCCGGGCGTGCCGCAAGTGGCGCCCTCGACTCTGACCTAGGACACCGCACCGTTCTTCCACTGACGTGTGGGCTCTTTGGGTGCATGGCCTGCATGTCAGTGACCCAACGCAGCGGTGCGTCGGAAGGAACCTTTGGTGGGCCAGGGCGGTCAGAAGCGGGCATTTCATAAACCGATGATTGTTCATTGAGTGTGACATAATCTTTTTTAATATAGATAAGCCTACTATGTTGATAACCCGTTCGATACGTTGTGATTCATAAAGACTGCTGCAAACATCAATGTTCTTCTTATCACAGATAAGATTGATTAATACCTGTAACAATCCATGTCCTTAACAAAGGGCGCATGCACGTATAGGTTGAGCGTGTGTCTTGCGTCGTGTGCTGTGTGCATGCGGCGTCACGGCGTTGCGTGCGTGCAAAGTGCGTTTGATGTTGCATGCATGGAGTGCGTCGTGCGTGTGTTCGTGGAGTGCATGTATGCGTGTCGATGTTACCGCCCGGCATGCGTGCGTGTATGCGATGTCGGATGTTACTGCGCCTACATGCGTGCGTGTCTTGTCTTGTGCGTGTATGCGTGCGGGGTGAGGCTACACGTCAGTCGACTGACTTTTTCATCTCTGCTCATTAGATTTTCCAGCCGTTGGATACAAAATCAAGGGCCTCCAGTTTATCATCAAACTCCACCCCCTTGAGCCACCAGCCACCACCGGCCGAACCGCCAGCCCCCGTCGCCCGCGGCCGGCCCGCCCTCACCGAAACCACTCCCCACCGCCGGTCCGCCACCGCACCGGCCATCCCTCTAGCCCCCGACGAGCTTTTTCTCCGGGATCCCCACCACCGCCCAATGAACGCCCCAACCGCCGCGGTGGCGCCAACCAGAGGTCTCACGACTTGAACACCCACCAACCACTAATTTATTACCATCTCATCCCTTCATATACGCTGGCGACGGGTGGGCCCTATGGTAATGTCTTGTTGCTGAATGTGGACTGTTTGGTAGTCAATTGATCGTGTTATCAACAAATTACGGAGTCTGTATGGTGAGCGGTGGCCGTATGATCACCCTAAAATGTACTCCTATTTTATTAACACAGTATAGACTCAAACTCTCATTTCTTTCTTTCATATAAGGGCTGACAGGTGGGCCCCACGATTCTGGCGCCCGATGGTGCAACACTAGTTGCGCCGCGTGGAACGTTTGACTGGTCAATTGATTGTGTCATCAACAAAATACGGAGTTGTACGGGTGAGCCAGTGACCGTATAATCATGATATGTATTTGTTTAACATGGTATAGATGCAAGGGCTCATATATACGCGCAAGCACTCACCGCTATAAGCGCACACACGCGAACCCTACCCCTATGAGCACCTTCGAGAGAGTGGGCCAGCATATATGATCTTGAGATTTTATGAAGTCACCATAGGTGCCTCGTAGTCGAGTGGAACGTCTCCTCCCACTGACGTACATCGCCGGAAAATACTAAAATTAACACAAGATGAATGCGAGCACTGGGACTTTAACCTTGGTGGGCTCGAGAAGCCACAGTCCTCTAACAATCCAACCACATGTTGGTTAGCAAGACAAAATGTATGTGGTGACCGTGATGAGCTTATTCTGAAGTCGAGTGACCATATCGTGCTTTCGCTTCAAATACAATGACCGTAAGTGTCGTCAACAAAATACGGAGCACGCATCAAATGCAAAGTCCGTAAGTGTCATCAACAAAATATGTAGGCGTATCGTGAGCTAGATACCGTTGTACTATTGTATATGCTTATTTTCTTAGTGGCCGATTGCGTGCGTGGTGTGGTGGGCACATCATTTCTAGTTGTGGTGGGTCAACATGAAGACTCATGGGTCGGTTCCATCCTGCGCCACATATAGGTTGGACCGAGACGTGTTATCTGAAGACCCATGTGGAGGACTCGGCGTACAACACGAAGCTACCAGAGTCACGGAGGACTCTATCCCCACTGGTGATAAGCCGACTATATATGATTTGTAGCCCTAGGCCCTTAGTATGTTATACAAGCTTGGGGGCTAGTTAAATCGATAGTATACACACACGCACAATGCACGGTATTCACGTGTACTTTGTACACACCCCTATCACTAATATACAATACCAGAGTAGGCTCTTTCTTCAACTGAATTGAATTCTAGCATGTGCATGTGTTTATTTCATATTATCGATCCATAGAGTGAGAGCGGTTTGAAATACAGGCAATGGATGCTTTTGCAATTCATATATAAACATTAATTAGTGCACTCCATGTTGTTAGTGTGAAGCACTTTATACGTTTGTCACTTGCATGGATACATTCCAAATTGCTAGCTACTAAATAGAATACATGTCGAATTCAACATAAAGGGGGTTTCGAAGATTCGAATTCATAGGAAGTGCATTCATCTATTTGAACCTGAGATAATGGCATTTGTAAATGAGATGTAAAGGGGCATCAATCTTTGTTGTGAGTTTGAACATGCTATATATATTCATACGCATATCTAACTTTTTTGCAACCAAGGAGATTATATCTCGAACCATGCATGAACTGAGGTAAGTTGCATATTTTTTAATATATACTTGTACAATGTATATTCAAATGTACCCTCCATTCCAAAATAATCGTAGCTTTAGGATTTTCAAGAGTAAAGATTTGTGAAGTTTGACAAATCCTGAAAGTTCAATTCAAGAGAACTGAAAACGTTAATGCTTCTGCTCCCAAATATTGAATGAAGCGCCAAATAGGCCTATGGTCACCCAAAACCGCGCGAGACTAATGTTTTGGTGGTAGGAAATTACTGTCCTGACTCTGGCCCGTGTAGCCTATCGGCCCGATGTCCAAAGGTCTAAACCGGGGTTGGTTTGTAACTTCACCAAGACGCCAGAGAAGCATTCATATGCCGTGGGCGCCTACCCATGCGCTCAGCCGAAATCTATCCCGCCCACATTCGGGACACCTGACATGACTGTCCTACCCCCAACCCATAATATGTCCGAAATTTTAGGCGGGGAAAGTTTGTAACTTTCCCTAAATTTCAAACAAGCGTCTCAAACCGAAACATTGTTCCCCTTAGTTCCCCGCCTCCCTCCGTTTCCCCATTCATACTCCGTGGAGTGCAACGCCTCTCCACCAGCCTTGAAACCCAGCCTCCTCCGTCCTCCACCCCATAGCGGCCAATCCACCGCCGCCCTCCTCCATCACGCCGAGCCGGTACCCGGCGTCGTCGTCCAACGCAACTGCAACCGCAACACCCTCAAGGACTTAGCAGCTGAAGCCGAGGCAGAGCTGCCTCCACGACGCCGACGCCGACGTGCGCTGTACCAGAACCACGCCGTCCTGCGCCTCACTGCTACGGCTCCACTGTCGCAATCGTCCACCGCACTGAAGTTGTTCCCGCTACGCCGTCGTTCACCGCCTCGGATCTGCTTCCCGCCGCCGTGACAGGCCACCGCACCACACTCAACAACTTGGACATGGGTTCGTCCAAGGCTGCACCGTCCTCCACAACTTCGGTTTCGGCGAACAACAAGAAGATCGTTGGAAAAAGCAGAAGGAGGACACAACATCGCCAAAGCAGAAGAGGTACTCCTCTTCCCTTATTCGTGCAAATATTACGTCTCCGCTCACACCGTATTCATCCCACGAAAGAAACTAGTTGAGCGCTTCTTCGCATCTTCTTTGTGATACTAAATGCACAAGGTTTCCTCCCTTTTACTATTTCACCTTTGCTAGAGGTCAGTAGCCCGCCTGGATTTCAATTCAGGGTCAGTCGAACCACAATTGAAAGAAGCAACACCCACTTAGGCGCGTGGAGCACCTAGTCCGCCTGTTCCCCGGGGAAGCAGGGTGTGGGGCGCAGGAGCTGCTTGCGCCCGATCTGGAGGTCGGCGGGGCTTGAATGGATGGCTGGGGGGCGGTGCCAAGCACGACGGTGCAGTGAGGTCGAGGGGAGGGCGCAGGTAGGGGAGGAATACTGGGCCGGTGGTCGCCGGCGTTTCGAGGAAGATCGTCAACACCGACCGGTGGAGGTAGATGAAGGCGATCTGCCCGTTCTTTGTACATCGGACGGTGCAGAAAAAATGGGTGACCTATTTGCTTTCGATCATTGTTATTTTCATAGAATCATGTAGTAATTTAGTGTGCCATGCATATTGTAGAGCTATCGTATGTCTCCCGTCATTTATTTCTCACCGACCTGCTATCTGGGACCTTTACACTGTACTAATTGTGCACACACTTCACCCATACTCACACTATTGTTTTTTTATGCATGGGTATTTCAGACTCTGACGCAGTGTTGATGAATGCGGAAAAGAAAAGACAGAAGTCGCTCCAGTGTAATTCGAAGATAAGCACTAAGCGTTCCAGCGCTCTAACGGAGTGCGATGTCGTGATTGGAGACAATGGCGTAGCTCTGCAGTTGATGATCTCAATTGCCACGCCCAACCATCCCAGGTGCTTGCTTTAACTTCACGCTGTCAAATGTGGTTGCATGTTGCATATGGTATCTAGCTTGTATTGCTTCCAATTTGGTTAAATTGCATCTGCTTACTTTACACATTATACCTTTGATAATGACATGCCTTCCTGTTTTCGATACATACTACATATGTCTATTAACCATGTTCGTACATCAAATTAATGCTCTTTTGCATCCCTCGTCAATCACTTATGATGAGACAGTCACCCAGGTGGGTTACTGTGAGACGCCATACTCGTTTAAAGAGTGCAGTGTCATCCTCCCCACATGATTCTCAAGAAACAGCAAGGCTAAATGAAGATAGTCAACGTAGCTCTCTAGTTGATCATCGCAATTCCCCCACACCACCATCGCATGTGCTTGCTCTTACTTGGCAGTGTGATATGTGGTTGCATGTTGCATATGGTGTCTACCTTGTAATGCTTCTAATTAGGGTAAATTTCATCTGCTTAGTTAACACATTATGCATGTGAATATGACATGCCTTCCTGTTTTCGGTACATACTACGTCTTTCTATTAACCATGTTCTTACATCAAACTACTTTTCTTGTGTATCCCTCATCAATGCTCCTAATTTGTTAAATTGCATCTCCTTAGCTTACACATTATACATGTGAATATGACACGCCTTCCTGTTTTTGGTACATACTACATCTGCCTATCACACCATGTTCTTACATCAAACTACTGTTCTTGTGTATCCTGCGTCTATCGCTTATGATGAGACAGTCATGCGCGTTGGTTAGTATGAGACACAATACTCTTATAAAGAATGCAATTTCATCCTCTCCACATGATTCTCAAGAAACAACAAGCCTAAATGAAGATATTGAACATAGCTCTATACCTGAAGACCGCACTTCCCCTACACCACCATCACAGGTGCTTGCTCTTACTTCGTAGTGTGATATGTGGTTGTATGTTGCATACGGTGTCTAGCTTGTAATGCTTCTAATTAGGGTAAATTGCATCTGCTTAGTTTACACACTATACCTGTGAATATGACATGCCTTCCTATTTTTGGTACACACTACATCCATGTGTTAACCTTGTTCTTACATGAAACTACCTCTCTTCTGTATCCTGCATCAATCACTTACGATGATTCACCTTTATTCGTTGCATATTGCATATTATTTCTGGCCTGTTGCCATGTATTGCTTCTAATTTGGTCAAATACATTTGTTAGGGCACCCTTCTAATTTGGCAGAGTGATATTGGTTTCATCTTTCATATGGTTTGTAGCTTGCATCGATTCTAACAAGTTCAAGCACCTTGTGCATAGTTTACACTTTATACATCATACATGTCAATATGTCACGCCGTCCTGTTTTTTATACATATTCCATCCTCCTATCATGCGGCTGCCTTACATGAAAGTAGTGTTCGTCAGTATCATGCATCAATGAGTTCTGAAGAGCAAAATTTATTCCTTTTTCTTTTGGGTTAGACTTGACAAGGCAAAATCAAGAAAGAAGAAGGAAAAGAGTAAGGAAGGTGATGATGGTGGTCCTCTGCAGCAACGTAAACGGAGCATCTGACTGATTCTCCTTGTCTTGATAGTGCATTACAAGGTACAAGTCTCCGCTCCCCTACTCCACCATCCAAGGTGCTTGCTCTAACTTGGCAGTGTGATATATGGTTGCATGTTGCATATGGTGTCTAGCTCGTATTACTCCTAATTAGTGTAAACTGCATCTGCTTAGCTTACACGTGATACATGTGAATATGACACGCTTTCCTGTTTTTGGTACACACTATATCTTATGATAAGGCACCTTTAAGTCGCCACTGTGATATTGGTAGTGTCTTGCATATGATTTCTAGCATGTACTGCTTCTAATTTATTGAAAGGCCATACAGTTTTAACTTGGCAGAGTGATATTGGTTGCATCTTTCATATGGTGTCTAGCTTGCAGTGCTTCTAATTTGTTGAAATGCCTTCTGCTTAATTACCACATCATAGGTGTGAATATGTCACACCATCCTATTTTTCATACATATTCCATCCTTGCATCATGTGTTTGCCTTTCATCCGAGTAGTGTTCGTCAGTATCATGCATGAATGAGTTCTGAAGAGCGAATTTTATTCCTTTTTCTTATTGGTTTGACTTCACAATGCAAAATCATTACAAGCTGAAGGAAATTAGTCCGTGAAGGATGATGGTGGTCCTTGAACAACTCAAACAGGGGGTCTCTACTGATTCTACTCCGCCATCCTCCCAACAAGATTCAAAAGACAACACAAAATTTGGACAGTCAACGTAGCTGTGTAGATGATGAGCACATCTCCCCTACTCCACCATCACAGGTGCTTGCTCTAACTTGACACTATTATATGTGGTTACATGTTGCGTATGATGTCTAGCTTGTATTGCTTCTAACTTGAATTGCATCTGCTTACTTTACACATAATGCCTGTGAATATGACCCGTGTTCCTGTTTCTAGAACATACGTGTACATGATGAGCACATCTCCCCTACTCCACCATCACAGGTGCTTGCTCTTACTTGGAACTGTTATACGTGGTTGCGTTTTCCGTATGATGTCTAGTTTGTATTGCTTCTGATTATGTTGAATTGCATCTTAAGTAGCTTACAACTTATACCGCAACGATCACTTACCCATAAGACACATTTAACTTGGGACTGTGATGTAGGTTGCATCTTGCATTGTCTTCTAGCTTGTCTTGCTTCTAATTTCTTGAAATGGCACTTCTGACGAGACACTTTTTACGATAGAGTGATATTGGTTGCATGTTCATATGGTGCCTAGCTTTCATTTCTTCTAATTTTGTTGAAATGCCTTCCGCTTACTATTTTTTCATACATATTCCATCCTCCTATAAATGCGTGTGAATATGAAGCGATGTCTTTTTTGTATATATTCCATCCTCCTATCCTGCGCTTGCCTTACATCAAAGTAGTGTTAAATGCGTATCATACATCAACCAGTTATGCAGAGCTAATTTTATTCATCTTCTTGTGGTTTTGACTTCATAAGGCAATATCAGAAAATAGGAAGGAAAAGAGTAAGTTAGGGGATGTTGGTGGTCCTCCGCACCGACGCAAACAGAGACTCTCTAGATTTTCCACTGCTACTACTAATGAAGTTGAAGTTCCAAGTCTACATGATGAGTTCATCTCCGGTACTCCACCATTGCAGGTGCTTGCTCTAAGTTGACAGTGTGATAATTGGTTTCATGTTGCATATGTTGTCTAGCCTGTATTTCTTCTATTTTGATTAAATTTCACCTGCTGAGTTTATACGTTATACATGTGCATATGACATGCCTTTCTGTGTCTAGAATACACTGCATCTATCTATCATACCATGTTCTTACATCAAAATCTTCTTTGTTGTGTACCCTACATCACCACTCATGATTGGACGCTTTTAACATGGCGGTTTGATAGTGGTTGCATCTTGCATTGATTTCTACGTTGTCTTGCTTCTAATTTTTGAATTGCCACTTATGACAAGACACTTTTAACTTGGCGTAGTAATATTGGTTGCATCTTTCATATGGTGTCTAGCTTGCATTACTTCTATTTTCTTGAAAATCCTTACGCTTAGTTTGCACATCGTAGCTGTGAATATGTCATGCCGTCTGTTTTCTTACATATTCCATCCTCATACGGTTGTCTTACATCAAAGTATTGCTTATGCAGATCATGCATCAATGAGTTACGAAGAGTGATTTTATTCTTTTGTGTTATGGGTACAACTTGACATGGAAAAGTCAAAAAGAGCAAGGAAAATAATATAGTAGGGAGTCTTGTTACTCGTCAGTGAAAGCGGAAAAGGTTACGCCCGTCGAGATCTTCTTTGGTACTTATAGTGCGATAGAAGGTCCAAGTCCACCGGCTAAATCTACAAACACAGGATCACTGCTCCACCAGTGCAACATCCGCTTCAACTGCATGCCGACATCTCAACCAGTTACTCGTTCATTTGCTCGGGCTGGCGGTTCCCAAGCTGCCTTCACACCTAACACTACTTCGAAGCACTAGCGACACAACAGACTTGGCAAGATTAGATGAACCTCATGAGCATCAACACCAAGGCGGTACTGACCGAGTCAAGTTGCGATTGCATGCTCCTTTATATGTACTCTCATAGTTTGATGTACACTAACACTTTCCATATTCGTTGTTGAACTAGCACCACGGTATGGCGAAAGCAGACATCGTGGATAATGCTTGACAGATTAAAAAATCTAAAGGAGGAAGAATGGAGATCCATTTTGAGGCGAGTTTAAAAAGGCCATGTGATGCTACTGAGTCGGCCAAGTTAGTATCGAGAGGCAGCCGTTGCCGTTAGGTGTCATGCACGTATCCTCCCAACGTGGATCCAAAGAGGAATGAGAAAGACAATACCCAGTTTAACACCTTCCTTGACCATTTATCTGTAAGTAATGTTATTCGTCGCAACTAGTAATATTGTCTTGCTCTGTCCCATACTTTCTAGCTTCCTCCTAATAATACTTACATTCTTTTTTCAACAGATGAGGTTCAAGTTGGATCCGAAAGATGATGCAACTAGACAAGCGTGCACTCATGTTTTTCAGTCTGCTCTGTGACAGTATCGGTAGCACCTTAGAAAATCTCACTTTGAAGGCAAGGCTAACAATGAAATTGCCCAAACATCTCCGATTGGAATATATTACGAGATGAAGACCGGACAGCCCTCGTTAAACACCGGTCCGATCCAAAGTATCGTGTAGGCTATATGTATTTGATCGGACCACATATTGAACTTGTATCTATGTATGTGCCTTACAAGTGTATCTTCTTCTAGGCTAACTGTTTGAAGAACAAAACCAACCGTTCTAAAGTGAAATTCCTCTGAGACAACGGGATCTCGTAGATATATTGCTGCTTCGAGGCTCTTGTAAATAGCTGCTACTTCCTTCTTTTTTGTGCCATATTATCATATCTATATTGACTTGTTCCAAATACAGTAGGAAATCTGTGCGGACCAAAAGAACTGAACCGAATGCGATTGCAAATCTTCAAGGATTGCCACACCGGCAAGATGAAGGGCATGAGCACACAGTTCAAGCCGTTGTTGTAAGTCCTTACTCCTCTGCCTTGAACTGATTGGTATTGTGATGTGTTCATTCAACTACTTGGTTTGCAGCCAATGTCGATTACTCTGTTCACTTTTATTCACAGCTGTCTTAATGTATCATTTCACCTTACATGGTTTAAAAGAGATGAAGGATATTCTTTTGGTCTTGATCTATAATCTAGTTGTTATGTTCATGTGCGCACACAATGATAAAATAGCATGTTTGTTTTATATCTGTTTGCCCATGATATGAATGACGTCATACTATGTTCATCCTACTTTAAACCATGTCTCTTTATCCTTAGATGTCAATGAATGTGAGGAAATAGACAATACAGAGGCATGCTACATGGACATATGTTCCGAAAGTGATTTTATTATGTAGTTGGCACTACAATACATGCTAATGTATTACAATAGTTCACCAAAATAAGTTATGTATAAACGTTTAACCTACTTTGTTTGTTTTTGTCTCATTAGTAACTTATCTGGTACACTAATCTACAAGTTCAAACTTTCAGGAAGCTATGGAACAAATGATTGAACAACCACAACCACCTGAAGGTGACGAGGCTACTACAGGCACAATGTCACCTCTTCTTTGTAGTCGTCGGTATCTCTCCACTAACGATTGCAAAAGCACCTTCCTGCGTAATTCTGGGTTGGTTGTCAAGGTAACCTCGTCCAAATCGCCTACTGAACAAAATCTTCCTGCTAGACAGAGTGATATACCTATGCTCCAGACACAAGTCCAATCCCTAATGGACGTTGTTTCAGAAACAAGAATATTGGTTGAGAAATGTCATCAAGATATGAATGGTTTTGAAACCAGACTATCAGACATTAACCCGTTGTTCAAGAGCAATGGCGGAAAAAAGGTGGAGATCGTCTTTGCTCCATCATATTCTACAACCTGAAACATTAGCACTCAGGTCAAATGATCTGTGCTTCTATACATCTGATGGTGCTTTTATCAGGAAGGACTGTAAACTTTATGCCAACAGGCCTTTTGTTGTATGGTTGGAATTTATTTTGTTGTCATACAAAATTTATGATGCTGCCTCAGGCTGCAGTAATTATGATGCTATTTTTGTATAGTGTAGGTTTATCTTAGTAATGTATTCGGCCGAAAGCTTCGTAGGAGCCCAACATGCCAACATTAAATCGGGCCCATTCCAATTGGGCTAAAAACGATTACGGGCCGAAATTGGCATGTAGCCCACTAAAAATATCTGGCCCTAAATCAGCATAAGCTTTCATATTTTTCTGGTAGGCATGTGCCCATAGTGGGCCTTTAACATGCCTAAACATAATTTGGGCCCTCGGCAAAAATAGGCCGTTTACAGGTGCAAATATCTTGAGCCCATAAAAAACATGGGCCTTTAATAGACCGAAAGTGAGATTGGGCCCTAATTGTGCCAAATAACCCACTGGACTTAGCAGGCCGAAATGGTGGCCCATTTACGATGCGGATCTTTGACAGGACGAAATTCGGACGGGCCGTAAATGCGCCGACCTAATACACGGGCCTTTAACAGGCCGGAACTTCGGTCGGGCTAGATTATCGTCATTTTTATATGGGCCGTTAATGGGCCCGATATGATGTTGGGCCACATATGGCCCATGGTTTACGTCCGGCGTTAACAGGCCGAAAATGACAATAGACCGAAAGTGGCCCAAAGCTATAGTGGGCCTCTAACAGGCCTAATGTCAGACATGGCCGAATATGACCCAAATCCTTCACATTCGTTTATGGGCCAAAAGTTTTGATGGACTGTAAATGGGCCCAAATGAAGCCGGACCTTTAACAGGCCGGAAATACACCGGGCCATAATTCGGCCCAATTACTTAGCATCGTTAACGGGCGAAGTGACCATGGGTCGCGTTGATGACAAGTTTAGGACAGGCCGTTGATGGCTGATTTGACAGAGAATGTTGGGCCTTTAGTCGGGCGGCCCATTATGGTCGGCAGAATCTTGTGGGCCTTTAGTCGGGCGGCCCATTGTGGTCCATAAAATTTTGTGGGCCTTTAGTGGGCCGCCCATTATGGTCTGCAAAATCGTGTGGGCCTTTAGTCGGGCCGCCCATTATGGTCCGCTAAATTTTGTGGGCCTTTAAATTGGGCCGCCCATTATGGTCCACTAAATCTTATGGGCCTTGGTTGGGCGGCCCATTTAAACTTTAATGGGCCACTTTTGGGCCGGTCCACGTGTCAACATATCATAGGCCCATCTCGACCGTTGGATGAGTGACACCTGTGCCAACGCCGAGCTGACGCGTGGATCCGTCAGCCAATGAGAATTTTACATGTGGAAAATCGGCATTGGTCGTGGCTGTTAACGGGTTATCGGATCCAAAATCCGACCCGATGGCTTAACTGCGTTCCGTTACAGTGGATGCCACGTGTCGGTCACCCTTGACGAAAGCACTTCTGTGACGCGCGATTTATCGTCATGGAAGTGAACACTTCCATGATGATAATTTTGGCAATGTCATGGAACACTTCTACGACAACACATGTATGACTATCTTGATTCTGTCATAAATTTGTCATGGATGTACATGCATGACAGAAAACGCGACCTACTGTGACAAACACGTATCATCACAGAAGTGTCTTTTTTTTTGTAGTGTCTCTTGTGTTCCCAACACACCCAATACAATGGTAAATTGTATAGGTGCACTAGTTCGGCGAAGAGATGGTGATACAAGTGCAATATGGATGGTAGATATAGGTTTTTGTAATCTAAAATATAAAAACAGCAAGGTAACTAATGATAAAAGTGAGCGTAAACGGTATTGCAATGCTAGGAAACAAGGCCTAGGGTTCATACTTTCACTAGTGCAAGTTCTCTCAACAATAATAACATAATTGGATCATATAACTATCCCTCAACATGCAACAAAGAGTCACTCCAAAGTCACTAATAGCGGAGAACAAACGAAGAGATTATTGTAGGGTATGAAACCACCTCAAAGTTATTCTTTCTGATCGATCTATTCAAGAGTCCGTAGTAAAATAGCACGAAGCTATTCTTTCCGTTCGATCTATCCTAGAGTTCGTACTAGAATAACACCTTAAGACACAAATCAACCAAAACCCTAATGTCACCTAGATACTCCAATGTCACCTCAAGTATCCATGGGTATGATTATACGATATGCATCACACAATCTCAGATTCATCTATTCAACCAACACAAAGAACTTTAAAGAGTGCCCCAAAGTTTCTACTGGAGAGTGACGAAAACGTGTGCCAACCCCTATGCATAGATCCCCAAGGTCACGGAACCCGCAAGTTGATCACCAAAACATACATCAAGTGAATCAATAGAATACCCCATTGTCACCACAGGTATCCCACGCAAGACATACATCAAGTGTTCTCAAATCCTTAAAGACTCAATCCGATAAGATAACTTCAAAGGGAAAACTCCATCCATTACAAGAGAGTAGAGGGGGAGAAACATCATAAGATCCAACTATAATAGCAAAGCTCGTGATACATCAAGATCGTGCCAAATCGAGAACACGAGAGAGAGAGAGAGAGAGAGAGAGAGAGAGAGAGATCAAACACATAGCTCTTTGGTACATACCCTCAGCCCCGAGGGTGAACTACTCCCTCCTCGTCATGGAGAGCGCGGGATGATGAAGATGGCCACCGGTGAGGGATCCCCCCCTCCGTGAGTCTTAATAGGGCCCCGAATGGTTTTTGGTGGCTACAGAGGCTTGCGGTGGCCGAATTCCCGATCTATTTTGTTCTCCGATGGTTTTAGGTTATATGGATATATATAGGCAAAAGAAGTCAGTCAGGGGAACCACGAGGGGCCCACGAGGGTGGAGGGCGCGCCCCTGCCTCTTGCCTTCCTCGTTGCTTCCCTTACGTACACTCCAAGTCTTCTGGATTGCTTCCATTCCAAAAATAACTCTCTCGAAGGTTTCATTCCGTTTGGACTCCGTTTGATATCCCTTTTCTGCGAAACACTAAAACAAGGGAAAAAACAGAAACTGGCACTGGGCTCTGGGTTAATAGGTTAGTCCCAAAAATAATATAAAAGTTCATAGTAAAGCCCATTAAACATCCAAGATGGATAATACAATAGCATGAATACTTCATAAATTATAGATACGTTGGAGACATATCATTTGCCTTTTATTAAATTTTGAATTTGTTTCGTTTTTGAACTATCAAGAGTTTATCAACAGTAACCGAGGTGACGTGGCATCATTAGCGGGGGATCACTGTAGCTTAATTATCCGGGCGTCACAATTCTCCTCCACTACAAGAAATCTCATCCCGAGATTTAAGAGGCATAAGGGGGAGGTTCTAGTACGAAATTATAGCGTGTTCTCGGTCTTAGTTGATCTTCTCGAAGAAATTGATCACTTCTGTTGACGTATGCATTCCTATGCTCCAGTTCATCATGATGAAGTCGTAATCCTTCCTTCAGGAGTTCCATCGTACTTACGAAAGAATAAAAGGGGGGTATTCCGGGAGAACGGACCTCGGCAAGGTTGACTATCTGGTCGATAACATCGGGGAATGTGGCGGAAAGTAAGTCTCGAATTGAAACTTAAGAAAATATCGAGAGCAAAGTAAGGAGGTACCATGGGAAGTTTCAAGCGGGCAGGCAATCGTTCGATGCCTGAAATAGGGCGTGAAAGGGGCTCAAGGCAACGGAAATAAGTATTGTGCATGATACCAAAATTGATCACTAGGAAGGTGGCCCGTGAATTACATACAAAATCAAGCGCGAGGAATAACTTTGGCAACAGGGGTGTATAGGAGAGTCAGGTTTCGATCCTGGGACCTGTGGGTTATGGGCCCACCATGTGGGTTAAAAGTAGGAAGGCGGTGATGTCTTGCACGATCCTGTAAGCAAGGCATGTCAGAGGATAGCCTGTCAGTTATGTCAGAAACAACATCGGTACCAAGGGCGAGGGACGAAGAGAACCATTTTCCTGCTTGTTGAACGAGGCGGACCAATAGGCAAAGTTCTCGTCCATCGGCGGCTACGGAATGTCATCAACAATAGTAACATGGTTTTGCTGACAGAATTGTACACCGAGGTGTTTACATAAGCAGGAGAATATTACCGCTTAGATCATATAGATCACAAGAAAGGTTAAACCAAACAATGGAAAGGAAAATATGATTATCAGAGTAAACAGAACAATGGAAAGGAAAATGTGTTTAAACACATATTTCAAGGGTATATCCTTCCCAAGGACAAGCAGAGCATGATATCCATGACAGGATATAATGTAGAAAACTCTTTAGGTAAGGGGAGAGAAATTTCATGACATTACCCATACAACTGTCTTTGGATAATTGAGCAGGAAACATTTAGCACTGGGCTTCAAATGTTCTTGTTGAAAATTGGAGTACCATAGACATGCTTCGAGATAGCATTGACATGGTCATCAGGTGAAGATCAGACTTTGGACAAAGGATCCATCAGGAATAACTTGTAGAATAAGTCTTACAATTTCCTCATGGAAGAATGGTTAACCTTGCAAAAAAAGAAAGAATTATAACAATAGGTCCTACGGCTAGGGGTGCTAGGCATGAAATCACCTTACCGGGTCCTGTAAAGATGTTATAACTCCTGGAAATATGTTCCAACCATCATATCTGACCGAGATTCAGATCTGGTTGGTGTTAGGATAACTCAGACTCAGGATGCCTGAGAATAAAGGTGCAACACAAATTTTCGAGATGACATTGTAAGATTCTCGAGAATTGAACTATAGAAGCAAGTTCCAAAACAAAAGTTCATCATTAACCAAGGAGAAAATGAGGATGTGGCTGATGGAGTCAGCAACAATTTATCAAGATTAACAAAAGATGGATTTCCACAATTATGTGAACAAGGAGGTAACACTTGTCAGATCAACTGATATAATGATGTATGCTCGAGGAAAACATACACAATTAAACATTGGTTGGAAGGTGCACCCGAAAGATGGGCTTAGGTAGCACGATCAATGTTAAAATGGTGATTCGTTATCCAATAATCTAAGAATGAACTATCGACCATCAACTTCAAAGCAATAGGGTTGCTAGAAGTACAGAATCCAAGCAGCACCGTTCATTTGTTGGTATCCCGGTTAGAATCAACATGGGGACCAAGAAGGAAAAGGTTATGGTGAGAAGTATTACTTGCATCAATAATTCATAAGAGGTGGTGAAATTCTCACAACATTCTTGACGTAACGGATGGTAATACTACAAGGTAGAACATAATACAAGCTGGATAGCAAGTTGCATCGATAACATGAACAAGTTTGTGATGAAAGTAAGATAAGGATGTTGTCGATGGTAACTCAAATTACCAAGGAACGAGGATGACACTTATCATCATGAATTCGATTGATATTCTGGAAGGAGTCAAAATGTTGATGATGATCACGACGAATTTTGTCGAGAGGCTCCACGAAGATGTAATCGATCGGTGATGACATCAAGTCAAAGGAATGATGAAGTGAAAGGTTAATGGATCCAAGGGTACGACACAAACTACAAACCAAGATTGATGTTCAAAGCGAAATGATATGATGAGGAAGATCGGCGTAAGCTTAGCTCATCGTCAAAAATTTGTGCTCGAGGAAGGACCAGGTAGCAGAGTTAAAATTTAGCATGATAATGATATAGCCGATCAGGTTAGGAATGACTGGAAGGATTAATAAACTCGTAAGCAACGAAAATTACTTAGAGTTATTGAATCAGAGTGCGGACTCGATTCACTATTTGGTGTTCTTGAGTGACTAATAACTCAGAACCCGAAGAAAATCTGAAATCGGTGAGAAATAACATTTGATGAAGAACCCATAAGAAGTTATGCAGTCCCATGATATTCTTGAGATACCAGAGTGTAATACTCGACGGTTGATCAAAGTAATGGTTGGACAGGTGTAATGATCTGTAGAAGACAAGTACTTCAACTTGTCCGAGAAGTGGTATTTAAAGGAGAACATGGTCGGAACCATGATTGCAAAAGGCCAGATCCCAGATATAAGATGAACTTATACCAAGGGAATATTTAATTGAAGAGAAGCTTTAATGATACGATCTACATTGTTTCCATGGGCATGAACACAAAGTTCAAGGTCGACTCCCACTTCTCCAATGCATAACCTTTCATTTGCTTCTCATTTTCGAAGAAGTTGTATGTGTTGAAATTTTATCTGGCAAAATACCAGAAGAGTATGACTCGTGAAAACTTTCGAGTTCACACATATTAAGGAAGGCATAAGTTCAACCCATCGAGGTATCGTGGAAACATATACCACAAGCTTCAATAGTAAATATCAACAGGTCGAAAGCAGAGCATGGTTGGCTAAATCAGAGAATAGGATTTACCAATGGTATTATGTATCAGGGAAAATAACTTCTCGAGGTTTTCACATATGTAGGACACTGTCGGATGATAATTCAACAAAGGATTTGACGGTCCATAACGGAGCTGATGTGAGCGTCGACACACAAGCAGAGGAAGAAACAATGCAAGGGCATTGGATTGTAGAAACAACTGACTAATTGAAAGCTCAAATTCAAAGGAATTATGGTTTCAAATTCATGGGATTAGAAGCAAATGCTCTGATTAAAGATGGATAAGTTGAATAGACTTAGGGGTACAATCAATGGCAATTTGATTGTTTGAGATCCAACTCATCTTTAAAATAACGTCTGAGCTAGAAGGATGAATTCTAGAACCTGATTGAGGATTGCGAGCACTCGCAACATATTGAATTGGCGGACTCAAAATGACAATGGCAAAGGATGTCAATAAGATTACCACACTTATGAGATTATTCATAATGCAAGCATACAAGAATTTCAAGAGCAATAGGCTGCTGAGGGTTTTCAGAAGATTGAAGGGTATTTTTTAGACTTGTGTGAAATACATGAATCAACTGGGGATGAGCGGATACTCGGTAAGTGTGAGAATTATCCATAGGGGTATTCATGTGGCAAATAATAGCAAGGCAGTAAGCTCAAATGATTCTCGGAACAACAGGGAGAATTTCGGGGTATCTTGTAATAACAAGAACAACAGGGAAACATTTTATGAATGACGAGTGTACGTGGTTATCCATAGGGGTTTATCGATGGAAGTGAATTGCAAAAGCGATGGCACATAGTCTCGAGAGCACATCGTAGAGTATCTTCGGAATCTTCTGGTGCAGCAGGCGGTCATCAGTAATAAGGGCTCTCCGGATGGAAGTGATCACGAGATCCTAATGTTAAAGTTAGCAAAATTCGTTTAACCCGAATAGAAGAGAGATCAGAGTCCCAGAGTATAGACAAGGAGTAAAAGATCCTAATACCACCCAATGGCGACGTGGGCCCGTAAGCCACACAACCATGTTAGTAAAACAGTTTTCACCGACTAGACTCAACTTCGGCCAAGGAGTTTGGAAGGGGGATTCCTACAGGCAGTCGGCTCTGATACCAACTTGTGACGCCCCCGATTCAATCATACACTAATCATGCACGCAAACGTGTACGATCAAGATCAGGGACTCATGGTAAGATATCACAACACAACTCTAAAAATATAAATAAGTCATACAAGCATCATATTACAAGCCAGGGGCCACGAGGGCTCGAATACAAGTGCTCGATCATAGACGAGGCAGCGGAAGCAACAATATCTGAGTACAGACATAAGTCAAACAAGTTGCCATAAGATGGCTAGCACAAACTAGGATACAAACCGAAAGAGGCGCAGGCCCCCTGCCTGGGATCCTCCTAAACTACTCCTGGTCGTCATCAGCGACCTGCACGTAGTAGTAGGCACCTCCGGTGTAGTAGGAGTCATCATCGACAGTGGCGTCTAGCTCCTGGGCTCCAGCATCTGGTTGCGACAACTAGGACGAAAGGAAAGGGGGGAAAGAGGGAGAAAAGCAACCGTGAGTACTCATCCAAAGTACTCGCAAGCAAGGATCTACACTACATATGCATGGGTATATGTGTAAAGGGGCAATATCGGTGGATTGAACTGCAGAATGCCAGAATAAGAGGGGGATAGCTAGTCTTGTCGAAGACTACGCTTCTGGCAGCCTCCATCTTGCAGCATGTAGAAGAGAGTAGATGGTAAGTTCACCAAGTAGCATCGCATAGCATAATCCTACCCGGCGATCCTCCCCTCGTCGCCCTGTGTGAGAGTGATCACCGGGTTGTATCTGGCACTTGGAAGGGTGTGTTTTATTAAGTATCCGGTTCTAGTTGTCATAAGGTCAAGGTACAACTCCGGGTCGTCCTGTTACCGAAGATCACGACTATTCGAATAGATAAAATTCCCTGCAGGGGTGCACCACATTACCCAACACGCTGGATCCCATTTGGCCGGACACACTTTCCTGGGTCATGCCCGGCCTCGGAAGATCAACACGTCGCAGCCCCACCTAGGCACAACAGAGAGGTCAGCACGCCGATCCTATGCGCGCAGGGGTCTGGGCTCATCGCCCATTGCACACCTGCATGTTGCGTGGGCGGCCGGAAGCAGACCTAGCCCCCTTAATACAAGAGCAGGCTTACAGTCCAATCCGGTGCGCGGCTGCTTTCGATCGGCACGTCCACGAAGGCTTGGTGATACCACAACACCGAGTGCCCATAATTGTTCCGCGTAGTTGGTTAGTGCGTATAGGCCGGTGGCGGAACTCGAGATCAAATACCAAGATCTCGTTAAGCGTGTTAATTGAAGTATCCCACGACGCCGACGGGGCCAGGCCCACCTCTCTACTATGTGGTCTCAACCTGCCCTGTCTCTCCACCTAAAGTAACGATCGGGGCCGTCGGGAACCCAGGCTCACCTCTACCGGGATGGAGCCACCTGCCCCTTCAGCCCCCATCTCTGAACAGTATCATAAGTAATGTAACAGTGTAAAGTATATAGCATATGCCCGTGATCACCTCCCGAAGTGATCACAACCCAGTAGTATAGCATGGCAGATGGACAAGAGTGTAGGGCCACTGATGGAATACTAGCATCCTATACTAAGCATTTAGGATTGCAGGTAAGGGTAACAACTGTAGAAACAATGAGTGGCTATGCAGCATAATAGGATTAACCGAAAGCAGTAACATGCTACACTACTCTAATGCAAGCAGTAGAGAGAAGGGATAGGCGATATCTGGTGATCAAGGGGGGCTTGCCTGGAAGCTCTGGCAAGAAGGAGGGATCGTCAACACCGTAGTCGATCACAGGGGTATCGACAGCAGTCTCGGGGTCTACCGGAAAGAAGTAACGGAGGGGAACATAATAAATAATAGAGCAATCAAAGCATCACAAAGAATAACATGGCAATATGCGGTGCTAGGGGCGACCTAACGCGGTACTAAGTGCTACTGGCAAAGGGGGGGACATCCGGGAATGTTTTCCCAAAGTTTGGTATTTTCGGACAGATGAAACGGAGGGGAACAGATGCATGTTCGCTATGCTAGGGACGTGTGGCGGATGAACGGAATGTGTACTTGGATTAATCTCATCGTTCTGAGCAACTTTCATGTACAAAGTATTTCCATCCAAGCTATAGTTTATTTTATATTAATTTTTAATGATTAAAACATTTTCTAGAATTAACAGAATTAACTTAATTCAAAAAATAGAATTATGACATCATCATGAAGTCAGCATGACGTCAGCAGTCAACTGTGGCCTTTGACTAGTCAACAGACCACGGGGTCCCACATGTCATCCACTGCTAACTAACTAACCAAGTTAATTAGTTTAACTAAATAATTAATTAGGTTAAGTTAATTAAGTTAATTACTTTACTTAGTTAATTTATTAACTTTAATTATTAATTATAAATATATTTATTTTTTATTAACATTTTCGTTTCAGGGGCGCGGGGCCCATATGTCATAGGCCAGCCCGGGCCTAACCGTCTTGGTATTTGAGTAGCCCGTGAGCCGTGAGTGTCTTGGTCTTGTGGGCGTTAGCGTTACGACGCGTGTGGCAATGGCGGCTGACAGCGGCTAAGCGCCGCCGGTGAGGCATCGAGGCGAGGCGGCGGCGCGAGCCTGCAGCGATGGAGGTGGTGGCGGGTCATGTGGCGGAAGCGATGGTTGGCGGAGGGCGAGGCCGAGGCGGCAGCGGCTGCGAGGCCAGGCGAGGCTCGGCAAAGCGGGCGGCAGTGCGAGGCGGTGCGTTAGGGCAGCCATGGCGCCGCCAACAGGGGTCCAGGCGCGGCAATGGCGGCGAGTCTGGAGCGAGGCGGCAGCGATGGCGCCACCAGCAGCCCTGCGGCAGTCGCAGTGCAACAGCGGGGAGGAGCTGCGGCCGTGGGCGGAGCCGGCGAGGGGCACAACACGCGAGCAGCAAATGCTGGGGCGAGGCCTAGTGCGGAAACCTTGAGCCTGTGGCGGCCGGAGCGGTCCGGCCAACAAGGAGGGCGTGGGGCGGTGGGATTCTGCTTGATGATGAGCGACGGCGCGGGAGTGGTCGCGGTGTGTGGGCGGCGCGCGGGGCAAGGCGCGTTCGGGGCTCGAGCGGGATCATAAAGCAAGACTCAAAACTAGATCATACTAAAACTTTATTCTACTAGATCAAGATATTACTAAAAGGATCGAACTAAGAAAAACGGTAAAGATAGGAGTGTGATGGTGATACGATATCGGGGCACCTCCCCCAAGCTTGGCAGTTGACAAGGGGAGTGCCCATACCCATGTGTTTATGTCTCCTTCCTCGAAGGTGGTGATGATGGAGTTGATGATGTAGGCTTGCCGTCCGTCTTCCAAGCAATAGGCTCACCATCATAGAAGGATGATCAAGTCTCCAAAATCCTTAAATCTGCAGCCAAACTCATCCTCTTGAATCTATATTCATACTCACAGTTTTGGTTTTGCAGGTCATAGATCTAGGCTTGGAGGTGCTCGATTTTCTCGTGAAGCTTGAAGATGGTCTCCCCAATGTTCTTGGCATCTAACTTGTGGTTGTTGGTGAACTCTGCGATCATCATGTGGTTGGCGTTGAGTCCGCGTTCCACCATCCCTTGGCACTTGAAAACTTGTTGCTCCATTGCTTCGAGTCTTGTCTCCACGCTTCCGATCCTCCTTGGTCCCTCGGCATCGCGGATGTGCAACAACCCATCACGCATCTCAATGGTTTGAGGGTGTTGCAGCACCTCCGCGAGGTAGGGATTGATAACCTTCTCGAAGAACTTGTCCTTGGGGGCACTTGGGGACGTCATGGTGATCTAAATCTGTCAGAAAAATAGCTAGAAACAAGAACAGAGGATATTTGCGTGATACGGTGGTCAAAACCTTCGGGAGATTATATAATGAATTTTTACCAACCAAAAGAAGTATCGTGCAAGAAAACGGAGTCCAGAGAGTGCACGGGGTGTCCACGAGGCAGGGGGCGCGCCCTCCACCCTCGTGGAAGCCTCGTGTCCTTCCCGGACTACTTATTTTCCTATTTTCTTAAATATTCCAAAACGGAGAAAAATTACCATTAGAACTGTTTTGGAGTCGGTTTACTTACCGTACCACATACCTATTCCTTTTCTGGGTCTAAAACGTTCTGGAAAGTGTCCCTTATGTATTCCTCCGGGGTTACGGTTTCAATAATATTAGTTTCAACATTTATGGGATTACCTGAGATACAATGTTTGATTCTTTGACCGTTCACCACCTTCGGATTTGTGCCTTCGAAGTTGTTGATTTTTATGGCACCAAAACGATAGACCTCCTCGATAACGTAGGGACCTTCCCATTTAGAGAGAAGTTTTCTTGCAAAAAATCTGAAATGAGAGTTGAATAGCAACACATAATCACCTACATTAAACTCACGCTTTTGTATCCATTTGTCATGCCATCTTTTAACTTTTTCTTTAAACAGTTTGGCATTCTCATAGGCCTGGGTTCTCCATTCATCAAGTGAGTTAATGTCAAAAAGCTTCTTCTCACCGGCAAGTTTAAAATCATAGTTGAGCTCTTTAATGGCCCAATATGACTTATGTTCTAGTTCGAGAGGTAAGTGACATGCTTTTCCATAAACCATTTTATACGGAGACATACCCATAGGATTTTTATATGCAGTTCTATAGGCCCATAATGCATCATCAAGTTTCTTGGACCAATTCTTTCTAGATCTATTAATGATCTTTTGCAAAATTAATTGGATCTCTCTATTACTCAATTCTACTTGACCACTAGACTGCGGGTGATACGGAGATGCAATTCTATGATTAACATCATACTTAGCAAGCATTTTACGAAAAGAACCATGAATAAAGTGTGAACCACCATCAGTCATTAAATATCTAGGGACTCCAAACCTCGAAAAAATAACTTCTTTAAGTATCTTAATAGAGGTGTTATGGTCAGCACTACTAGTTGGAATAGCTTCTTCCCACTTAGTAACGTAATCAACAACAACTAAAATATGTGTATACCCATTAGAGGAAGGAAACGGTCCCATATAATCAAAGCCCCAAACATCAAATGGTTCAATAACAAGCGAATAATTCATAGGCATTTCTTGACGTCTACTAATATTACCAATTCTTTGACATTCATCACAAGACAAGACAAACTTATGAGCATTCTTGAAGAGAGTAGGCCAATAAAAACCGGATTGCAATACCTTATGTGCAGTTCTATCTCCAGTGTGGTGTCCTCCATAAGCTTCGGAGTGACACTTGCGTAGGATTTGTTCCTGTTCATGCTCAGGTACACAACGTCTAATAACACCATCTACTCCTTTATAAAGGTGTGGGTCATCCCAGAAGTAATGTCTTAAATCATAGAAAAACTTTTTATTTTGCTGGTATGTGAAATTAGGTGGTATAAATTTAGCAACAATGTAATTAGCATAATCAGCATACCATCGAAGCGATGAGAAGCATTTATGACAGCTAATTGTTCATCGTGAAAGCTATCATCAATAGGTAGTGGGTCATCAAGAACATTCTCTAACCTAGACAAGTTATGCGCAGCAGGTTCTCGGCTCCCTTTCTATCAATAATATGCAAATCAAATTCTTGTAGCAAGAGAACCCATCTAATGAGTCTAGGTTTAGCATCTTTCTTTTCCATAAGATATTTAATAGCGGCATGATCAGTGTGAACAGTTACTTTAGAATCAACAATATAAGGTCAGAACTTATCACAAGCAAATACAACCGCTAATTTTTTTTCGGTAGTAGCATAATTTCTCTAGGCACTGTCTACAGTTTTGCTAGCATATTGAATAACATTTAATTTCTTATCAACTCTTTGTCTGAGAACAGCGCCTACAGCATAATCACTAGCATCACACATGATTTCAAAGGGTAAATTCCAATCAGGTGACTGAACAATAGGTGCAGAAATCAATGCTTTCTTAAGTATTTCAAATGCTTCTACACAATCATCATCAAAGACGAAAGGAATATCTTTTTGTAAGAGATTAGTCAGAGGTCTAGAAATTTTTGAGAAGTCCTTAATGAACCTCCTATAAAAACCGGCATGACTAAGGAAACTTATTATACCTTTAATGTCCTTGGGACATGGCATCTTTTCAATAGCATCAACTTTAGCTCTATCAACTTCAATACCCAGAAAATTTATGCCCCAAGACGATACCTTCATTAACCATAAAGTGGCACTTCTCCAAATTCAAGACAAGGTTAGTTTCTTCACCTCTCTGTAAAACTCGATCAAGGTTGCTCAAGCAATCATCAAAAGAAGTTCCATAAACGGAGAAATCGTCCATGAAAACCTCAACAATCTTTTCACAAAAATCAAAGAATATAGCCATCATGCTTCTTTGAAAGGTAGCAGGTGCATTACATAAACCAAAAGGCATACGTCTATAAGCGAAGGTACCGAAAGGGCAAGTAAAAGTGGTCTTTTCTTGATCCTCTTTTGACATAGGTATTTGAGAGAAACCAGAATAACCATCTAGAAAGCAAAAATGTGTATGTTTGGATAATCTTTCTAGCATTTGATCAATAAAAGGTAAATGGTAATGATCCTTTTTAGTAGCTTTATTTAATTTGCGGAAATCAATTACCATTCTATAACCTGTAACAATTCTTTGTAGGATTAACTCGTCTTTATCATTAGGAACAACGGTAATACCTCCCTTCTTAGGGACACAATGGACATGACTTACCCACTGACTATCAGCAACGGGATAGGTTATACCTGCCTCCAGAAGCTTTAGTTCTTCTTTTCTTACCACTTCTTTCATCTTTGGATTTAACTGTCGTTGGTGGTCAACAACCGGTTTAGCGTCTTTCTCCAATTTTATTTTGTGCTGGCATAGAGTGGGACTAATGCCCTTAAGATCATCAAGAGTATATCCAATAGCAGCACGGTGCTTCTTCAGAGTTTCCAATAATTTCTTTTCTTCCTGCTCTGAAAGGTTAGCACTAATAATAACAGGATATATCTTCTTTTCATCAAGATAAGCATATTTGAGAGTATCATGCAATGGTTTAAGCTCAAACACGGGATCACCCTTGGGTGGAGGAGGATCCCCTAGGATTTCAACAGGCAAGTTGTGTTTCAAAATAGGTCCCTGTTTAAAGAATACTTCATCTATTTCTTTTCTTTCATTCATAAACATATCATTTTCATGGTGTAGCAAATATTGTTCTACAGGATCACTAGGAGGCACGGCAATAGAAGCAAGACCAATAATTTCATATTTACTAGGCAATTCCTCATCACGGGGTTGTCTACGAAATTTAGCAAAATTAAACTCATGAGACATATCCCCTAGACCAATAGTAACAACATCCTTTTCGCAGTCTATCCTGGCATTAACAGTATTCAAGAAAGGTCTACCAAATATAATGGGACAAAAGCTATCTTGTCAGGAAGCAAGAACAAGAAAATCAGTATAACTTTCCCAAACAAGACTTCAACATCTCTAACAATCCCAACTGGTGAAATAGTATCTCTATTGGCAAGCTTAATTGTAACATCGATATCTTCTAATTCAGCAGGTGCAATATCATGCATAATTTCTTGATATAAAGAATGAGGTATTGCACTTGCACTAGCACCCATATCACACAAGCCATGATAACAATGATCTCCTATTTTAACAGAAATATCAGGCATACCTACAACAAGTCTATGTTTATTTTTATTATCAGGTCTAGCAATTCTAGCAGTTTCGTCGTAGAAGTAAATAACATGCCCATCGATATTATCAGCCAAGAGATCTTTAACCATAGCAATACTAGGTTCAACCTTAATTTGCTCAGGGGGTTTGGGTGTCTTAATATTACTTTTGTTGACCACAGTTGAAGCTTTAGCATGATCCTTTATTCTAACAGGGAAAGGTGGCTTCTCAATATAAGCAGCAGGAACAACAGGATCGTTATAAGTGATAGTCTTTTCTTCAACTTTAATAGGTGCAACTACTTTTACTTCAATGGGAGGATTATATTTAAACCACTTCTCCTTAGGGAGATCAACATGAGTAGCAAAGGATTCACAGAAAGAAGCTACTATCTCAGAGCCAAGTCCATATTTAGTGCTAAATTCACGGAAAACATCGGTATCCATAAAAGATTTAACACAATCAAACTTAGGTGTTATACCTGACTCCTTACCCTCGTCGAGATCCCAATCTTCAGAGTTGAGTTTAATTCTTTCCAATAAATCCTATTTGAATTCAAAAGTCTTCATCATAAAAGAGCCAGTACAAGAAGTATCGAGCATGGAGCGATTATTGAGAGAAAGCCGAGCATAAATTTTTTGAATAATCATTTCTCTTGAGAGCTCATGATTGGGGCATGAATATAACATTGACTTAAGCCTCCCCCAATCTTGAGCGATGCTTTCTCCTTCGTGAGGCCAGAAATTATATATATAATTACGATCACGATGAACAAGATGCATAGGATAAAACTTCTGATGAAATTCCAATTTCAATCGGTTGTAGTTCCATGATCCCATATCATCACATAGCCTAAACCATGTCAATGCATCTCCCTTCAAAGATAAAGGGAAGACCTTCTTGATAACATCCTCGGGCATACCTGCAAGCTTAAATAATCCACAAACTTCATCCACATAGATTAGGTGCAAATCGGGATGTTATGTTCCATCACCTGCGTAAGGATTAGCTAGCGCTTTCTCTATCATACCGAAGGAATTTCAAAGTAAACATTTTCAGTAGGTTCAGTAGGTTGAGGAGCAACTCTTTGCTCTATTGGTCGGGTGAAGATACCCCGAACAAGCCCTCAACGGATTACTTTCCATAGTAACAAGTGACAGTAAATTTCAGCACACTATATAAATTTTTCCTTACCAAATTCCACCTACCAAAGGCGCTTCACTCCCCGGCAACGGCGCCAAAAAAGAGTCTTGATGATCCACAAGTGTAGGGGATCTATCTTAGTCCTTTCGATAAACAAGAGTGTCGAACCCAACGAGGAGCAGAAGGAAATGATAAGCAGTTTTCAGTAAGGTATTCTCTGCAAGCACTGAAATTATCGGTAACAGATAGTTTTGTGATAAGGTAATTTGTAACGGCTAACAAGTAATAAAAGTAAATAAGGTGCATAAAGATGGCCCAATCCTTTTTGTACAAAAGGACAAGCCCGGACAAACTCTTATGTAGAGAAAAGCCCTCCCAAGGACACATGGGAATTATCGTCAAGCTAGTTTTCATCACGCTGTCCTTACATGGACAAACATCCCACTTATAATTAACTCCTATTGCAAGAATCCGCAACTACAAAAGAAGTATTAAGGTAAACCTAACCACAAGATGAAACATAGGGATCCAAATCAGCCCCTTACGAAGCAACGCATAGACTAGGGTTTAAGCTTCTGTCACTCTAGCAACCCATCATCTACTTATTACTTCCCAATGCCTTCCTCTCGGCCCAAATAATGGTGAAGTGTCATGTAGTCAACGTTCACATAACACCACTAGAGGAAAGACAACATACATCTCATCAAAATATCGAACGAATACCAAATTCACATGACTACTTATAGCAAGACTTCTCCCATGTCCTCAGGAACAAACGTAACTACTCACAAATCATATTCATGTTCATAATCAGAGGGATATTAATATGCATAAAGGATCTGAACATATAATCTTCCACCAAATAAACCAACTAGCATCAACTGCAAGGAGTAATCAACACTACTAGCAACCCACATGTACCAATCTGAGGCTTTGGGACAAAGATTGGATACAAGAGATGAACTAGGGTTTTAAGGGAGATGGTGCTGGTGAAGATGTTGATGGAGATTGACCCCCTCCCGATGAGAGGATCGTTGGTGATGACGATGGCGATGATTTCCCCCTCCCAGAGGGAAGTTTCCCCGGCAGAACAGCTCTGCCGGAGCTCTAGATTGGTTCCGCCAAGGTTCCGCCTCGTGGCGGCGGTGTTTCTCCTGAAAGCTTGCTTATGATTTTTTCCAGGGTAAAAGACTTCATATAGAAGAAGATGGGCACCAGAGGCCTGCCAGGGGGCCCATGAGGCAGGGGCGCCCGGGGGTAGGCGCGCCCCCACCCTCGTGGATGGTGGGTGGCCCCTCTGGTACTTTCTTTGCTCAAGTATTTTTATTAATTCCAAAAATAACTTCCGTGGAGTTTCAGGACTTTTGGAGTTGTGCGAATAGGTCTCTAATATTTGCTCCTTTTCCAAATTTCGAATTCCAAATTGCCGGCATTGTCCCTCTTCATGTAAACCTTATAAAATAAGAGAGAATAGGCATAAGTATTGTGACATAACGTGTAATAACAACCCATAATGCAATAAATATCGATATAAAAGCATGATGCAAAATGGACGTATCAGACATTCCAATACGAGGATTGCCTCAGGCCGCGATTCGAGTGAGTAGTAATTGCTCGCCCGGTCATGGGTGGTGTTGTTTCGATAAAGTTGTCAGGCTAGGATTACTATTCACACCTACGCGGCAGGCCTTCGAGGCTAAGTAACCCCACGCCTTTGGACACGGCACGGGTTCGGCTGGGTCCTGGTCGGGGGCACCATTCCTTTGAGGAGTGGTCCAGGATGGCTTTGAATAAGGGAGAGAATCTCGGAATGGAAAAGGGGAACTCGCGTGGTGAGCCAAGGACTTCAGATCCGGAGTTGTTAACATCAAAGAGGTCGTCCTTGACATAGAAGACCAGTTCGGGGGCTACTGACAGTGTCCTAGACTAAGGGGTGTTAACCTAGTCGACCCGTAGTCTTCGGGCTAGGCCAATGGGGCTCTCATTCTCATTAAGGTGGACTCCGGAAGCTACAAGCTTGGAACATGATCAAGACCGCGCCTGCCGAAAACTTGACGTATACTCCAAGACATCTCATGCCGCCTCCATGTGCGCCCCTGGATACTGACTGTGTAACCCTAGATCCCCTACCTGGCGTGTATATAAGTCGAGGGGTTTATGAAGGAAATATGCCCTAGAGGAAATAATAAAGTTGTTATTGATATTTCCTTATATCATGATAAATGTTTATTATTCATGCTAGAATTGTATTAACTGAAACTTAGTACATGTGTGAATACATAGACAAAAGCAGTGTCCCTAGCATGCCTCTACTTGACTAGCTCGTTAATCAAAGATGGTTATGTTTCCTGACCATAGACATGTGTTGTCATTTGATGAACGGGATCACATCATTAGAGAATAATGTGATGAACAAGACCCATCCGTTAGCTTAGCATAATGATCGTTAAGTTTTATCGCTATTGCTTTCTTCATGACTTATACATATTCCTCTGACTATGAGATTATGCAACTCCCGAATACCGGAAGAACACCTTATGTGCTATCAAACGTCACAATGTAAGTGGGTGATTATAAAGATGATCTACAGGTGTCTCTGAAGGTGTTTGTTGGGTTGGCATAGATCAAGATTAGGATTTGTCACTCCGAGTATCGGAGAGGTATCTCTGGGCCCTCTCGGTAATGCACATCACTATAAGCCTTGCAAGCAATGTGACTAATGAGTTGGTTGCGGGATGATGCATTACAGAACGAGTAAAGAGACTTGCCTGTAACGAGATTGAACTAGGTATGATGATACCGACGATCGAATCTCGGGCAAGTAACATACCGATGACAAAGGGAATAACGTATATTGTTATTGCGGTTTGACCGATAAAGATCTTCATAGAATATGTGGGAACCAATATGAGCATCCAGGTTCCGCTATTGGTTATTGATCGGAGATGTGTCTTAGTCATGTCTACATAGTTCTTGAACCCGTAGGGTCCGCACGCTTAACGTTCGATGAGATTTGTATTATGAGTTATGTGTTTGGTGACTGAAGTTTGTTCGGAGTCCCGGATGAGATCATAGACATGACAAGGAGTCTCGAAATGGTCGAAAGGTAAAGATTGATATATTGGACGATGATATTCGGACACCGGAATGGTTTCGGAAAGGTTCGGGTATATTTCGGAGTACCAAGGGGTTACCGGAACCCCCCGGGGAAGTATTGGGCCTACATGGGCCTTAGTGGAGAGAGAGGGGAGCCCGCAAGGGGTGGCGCCCCCCTCCAAGGGAGTCCGAATAGGACAAGGAGGAGGGGGCGCGACCCCCCTTCCCTCTCCCTCTCCTTCCTTTTCCCCCTTCGATGAGAAAGGAAAAAGGGGGGATCCTACTAGGAGTGGAGTGCTAGTAGGACTCCCCCCCATGGCGCGCCCCCTTGGTGGCCGGCCTCCTCCTCCCCTCCTTTATATACGGGGGCAGGGGGGACCCCATAGCACAACAGTTGTTCTCTTAGCCGTGTGTGGTGCCCCCCTCCACAAGTTACTCCTCCGGTCATAGCGTCGTAGTGCTTAGGTGAAGCCCTGCGCGGATCACATCACCATCACCGTCACCACGCTGTCGTGCTGACGGAACTCTCCCTCGGCCCTCTGCTGGATCAAGAGTTCGAGGGGCTTCATCGAGCTGAAGTGTGCTGAACTTGGAGGTGCCGTACGTTCGGTACTAGATCGGTTGGATCGTGAAGACGTTCGACTACATTAACCGCGTTAACCTAACGCTTCTGCTTTCGGTCTACAAGGGTACATGGACACACTCTCCCCCTCTCGTTGCTATGCATATCCTAGTTAGATCTTGCTTGATCGTAGGATTTTTTTTGAAATTGCATGATACGTTCCCCAACAGTGGCATCCAAGCCATGTCTATGCGCAGATGATATGCACGAGTAGAACACAAAGAGTTGTGGGCGATAATAGTCATACTTCTTACCACCAACGTCTTATTTTGATTCGGCGGTATTGTTGGATGAAGCGGCTCGGATCAACACTACATGACCACGTTAAGAGACCGGTTCTACCGACGTGCTTTTGCACACAGGTGGTTGGCGGGTGTCTGTTTCTCCAACTTTAGTTGAATCGAATTTGACTACGGCCGGTACTTGTTGAAGGTTAAAACAACAAACTTGACGAAAAATCATTATGGTTTTGATGTGTAGGTACGAGCGGTTCTTGCTAGAATCCCGTAGCAGCCACGTAAAACTTGCAATAACAAAGTAGAGGACGTCTAACTTGTTTTTGCAGAGCATGCTGTGATGTGATATGGTCAAGACATGATGTGATATAAGTTATTGTATGAGATGATCATGTTTTGTAAAAGTTATCGGCAACTAGCAGGAGCCTTATGGTTGTCGCTTTATTGTACGAAATGCAATCGCCGTGTAATTGCTTTACTTTATCACTATGCGGTAGCGATAATTGTAGAAGCAATACTTGGCAAGATGACAACGACGCTACGATGGAGATCAAGGTGTCAAGCCGGTGACGATGGAGATCATGACAACGCTTTGGATATGGAGATCAAAGGCACAAGATGATGATGGCCATATCATGTCACATATTTTTGATTACATGTGATGTTTATCTTTTTATGCATCTTATTTTGCTTAGTACGGCAGTAGCATTATAATATGATCCCTCACTAAATTTCAAGGTATGAGTGTTCTCCCTGAGTATGCACCGTTGCTACAGTTCATCGTGCCGAGACACCACGTGATGGTCGGGTGTGATAAGCTCTATGTTCACATACAACGGGTGCAAGACAATTTTGCACATGTAAAATACTCAGGTTAAACTTGACGAGCCTAGCATATGCAGATATGGCCTCGGAACACTGAGACCGAAAGGTCGAACGTGAATTGTATAGTAGATATGATCAACATAGAGATGTTCACTGATGTCTACTACACAACCTTCTTCTTGTAGATGTTTTTGGGCCTCCAGCTGCAGAGGTTTGTAGGATAGTAGCAAATCCCTCAAGTGGATGACCTAAGGTTTATCAATCCATGGGAGGTGTAGGATGAAGATGGTCTCTCTCAAACAACCCTGCAACCAAATAACAAAGAGTCTCTTGTGTCCCCAACACACCCAATACAATGGTAAATTGTATAGGTGCACTAGTTCGGCGAAGAGATGGTGATACAAGTGCAATATGGATGGTAGATATAGGTTTTTGTAATCTGCAAATATAAAAACAGCAAGGTAACTAATGATAAAAGTGAGCACAAATGGTATTGCAATGCTTTGAAACAAGGCCTAGGGTTCATACTTTCAATAGTGCAAGTTCTCTCAACAATAATAACATAATTGGATCATATAACTATCCCTCAACATGCAACAAAGAGTCACTCCAAAGTCACTAATAGCAGAGAACAAACGAAGAGATTATGGTAGGGTACGAAACCACCTCAAAGTTATCCTTTATGATCGATCTATTCAAGAGTCCGTAGTAAAATAACATGAAGCTATTCTTTCTGTTCGATCTATCCTAGAGTTCATACTAGAATAACACGTTAAGACACAAATCAACCAAAACCCTAATGTCACCTAGATACTCCAATGTCACCTCAAGTATCCGTGGGTATGATTATACGATATGCATCACACAATCTCAGATTCATCTATTCAACCAACACAAAGAACTTCAAAGATTGCCCCCAAAGTTTCTACCGGAGAGTCAAGACAAAAACGTGTGCCAACCCCTATGCATAAGTTCACGAGGTCACTGAACCCGCAAGTTGATCACCAAAACATACATCAAGTAGATCACGTGAATATCCCATTGTCTCCACACATAACCACATGCAAGACATACATCACGTGTTCTCAAATCCTTAAAGACTCAATCCGATAAGATAACTTCAAAGCGAAAACTCAATTCATCACAAGGAGATAGAGGGGGAGAAACATCATAAGATCCAACTATAATAGCAAAGCTCGCGATACATCAAGATCGTGCCATATCAAGAACACGAGAGAGAGAGAGAGAGAGAGAGAGAGAGAGAGAGAGAGAGATCAAACACATAGCTACTGGTACATACCCTCAGCCCCGAGGCTGAACTACTCCCTCCTCGTCATGGAGAACGCGGGATGATGAAGATGGCCACCGGTGAGGGATCCCCCCTCCGGCAGGGTGCCGGAATAGGGTCCCGATTGGTTTTTGGTGGCTACAGAGGCTTGCGGTGGCGGAACTCCTGATCTAGGTTTTTTTCCGGGGGATTCTATATTTATAGGGATTTTTGGCGTCAGGAACAAGTAAGGGGGGGTCTTCGAGGCAACCACGAGGTAGGGGGCGCACCCAGGGGGTAGGGCGCGCCCCCACTCTCGTGGGTGCCTCGAGACTCTTCTGGTCCATCACCGATACTCCGTGGGCTTCTTCTAGTCCAAACATAATCTCCGTGAAATTTCACGTCAATTGGAGTTCGTTTGGTTTTCCATTTCTACGATACTCAAAAACAAGGAAAAAACAGAAACTGGCACTGGGCTCTAGGTTAATAGGTTAGTCCCAAAAATCATATAAAATAGCATATGAATGCATATAAAACATCCTAGATGGATAACATAATAGCATGTAACAATAAAAAATTATAGATACGTTGGATACATATCAGCATCCCCAAGCTTAATTCCTGCTTGTCCTCGAGTCAGCAACTTATTTGTGGCACTGCCGTTTAGTTCATATTGGTGTAAAGCGCATGAAGAAACTCCATGCTGATGGGATTTTGGAATCACTTTATTATGAATCACTTGATACTTATGTAACCATGCCTCATGGGCAAGATGACTAAGACTCCGTTCTCCGGAACAATGGAGCGAGCCACTGACTTATTGGAAATGATACATACTGATGTATGTGGTCCGATGAGTGTTGAGGCTCGCGGCAGGTATCGTTATTTTCTAACCTTCAGAGATGATTTGAGCAGATATGGGCATATCTACTTAATGGAACACAAGTCTGAAACATTTGAAAAGTTCAAAGAATTTCAGAGTGAAGTGGAAAATCATCGTAACAAGAAAATAAAGTTTCTACGATCTGATCGCGGAGGCGAATATTTGAGTTCTGAGTTTGGTCTTCATTTGAAACAATGTGGAATAGTTTCGCAACTCACGCCACCTGGAACACCACAGCGTAATGGTGTGTCCGAACGTCGTAACCGTACTTTATTAGATATGGTGCGATCTATGATGTCTCTTACCGATTTACCACTATCATTTTGGGGTTATGCTTTAGAGACGGATGCATTCATGTTAAATAGGGCACCATCTAAATCTGTTGAGACGACACCATATGAACTGTGGTTTGGCAAGAAACCTAAGCTATCGTTTCTTAAAGTTTGGGGCTGCGATGCTTATGTGAAAAAGCTTCAACCTGATAAACTCGAACCCAAATTGGAGAAGTGCATCTTAGGATACCCAAAAGAAACTGTTGGGTACACCTTCTATCACAGATCCGAAGGCAAGACATTTGTTGCTAAGAATGGATCCTTTCTAGAGAAGGAGTTTCTCTCGAAAGAAGTGAATGGGAGGAAAGTAGAACTTGATGAGGTAGTTGTACCTTCTCTCGAATTGGAAAATGGTTCATCACAAAAACCAGTTCCAGTGATGCCTACACCAATTAATGAGGAAGTTAATGATGATGATCATGAAACTTCAGATCAAGTTACTACCGAACCTCGTAGGTCAACCAGAGTACGTTCCGCACCAGAGTGATACGATAATCCTATTATGGAGTCATGTTACTAGACCATGATGAACCTATGAACTATGAGGAAGCGATGATGAACCCAGATTCCATGAAATGGCTTGAGGCCATGAAATCTAAGATGGGATCCATGTATGAGAACAAAGTGTGGACTTTGATTGACTTGCCCGATGATCGGCAAGCCATAGAGAATAAATGGATCTTCAAGAAGAAGATTGACGCTGGCGATAATGTTATTTTCTACAAAGCTCGACTTGTTGCGAAAGTGAGTGGGAGCTCTGTAGCATTTCTAATATGTGGATGACATATTGTTGATTGGAAATAATACAAAATTTCTGGATAGCATAAAAGGATACTTGAATAAGAATTTTTCAATGAAAGACCTCAGTGAAGCTTATTATATATTGGGCATCAAGATCTATAGAGATAGTCAAGACGCTTCATTGGACTTTCACAAAGCACATTCCTTGATAAAGTTTTGAAGAAGTTAAAAATGGACCAATAAAAGAAAGGGTTCTTCCTTGTGTTATAAGGTGTGAAGTTGAGTCAGACCCAATGCCCGACCACTACAGAAGATAGAGAGAAAATGAAAGTCATTCCCTATGCCTCAGCCATAGGTTCTATCATGTATACAATGCTGTGTACCAGACCTGATGTGTTCCTTGCTATAAGTTTAGCAGGGAGGTATCAAAGTAATACAGGAGTGGATCAATCGGGATGATCAAGAACATCCTGAAATACCTGAAAAGGACTAAGGATATGTTTCTCATTTATGGAGGTGGCAAAGAGCTTGTCGTACATGGTTACGTCGATGCAAGCTTTGACACTGATCCGGATGACTCTAAGTCATAAAATGGATACATATTTATATTGAATGGTGGAGCTGTCAGTTGGTGCAGTTCCAAATAGAGAGTCGTGGCGGGATCTACGTGTGAAGCAGAGTACATAGCTGCTTCGGAAGCAGCAAATAAAGGAGTCTGGATGAAGGAGTTCATATCCGATCTAGGTGTAATACCTAGTGCATCGGGTCCAATGAAAAATCTTATGTGACAATACTGGAGCAATTGCCTTGGCGAAGGAATCCATATTTCACAAGAGAACTAAACACATCAAGAGACGCTTCAATTCCATCCGCAATCAAGTCAAGGAGGGAGACATAGAGATTTGCAACATACATACGGATCTGAATGTTGCAGACCTGTTGACTAAGCCTCTTCCACGAGCAAAACATGATCAACACCAAGACTCCATGGGTGTTAGAATCATTACTATGTCATCTAGATTATTGACTCTAGTGCAAGTGGGGACTGAAGGAAATATGCCCTAGAGGCAATAATAAAGTTGTTATTTATATTTCCTTATATCATGATAAATGTTTATTATTCATGCTAGAATTGTATTAACCGTAAACTTAGTACATGTGTGAATACATAGACAAAACAGAGTGTCCCTAGTATGCCTCTACTTGACTAGCTCGTTAATCAAAGATGGTTATGTTTCCTGACCATAGACATGTGTTGTCATTTGATGAACGGGATCACATCATTAGAGAATGATGTGATGGACAAGATCCATCCGTTTGCTTAGCATAATGATCCTTAAGTTTTATTGCTATTGCTTTCTTCATGACTTATACATATTCCTCTGACTATGAGATTATGCAACTCCCGAATACCGGAAGAACACCTTGTGTGCTATCAAAGCGTCTGGCGTAAGTGGGTGATTATAAAGATGCTCTACAGGTGTCTCCGAAGGTGTTTGTTGGGTTGGCACATATCAAGATTAGGATTTGTCATTCCGAGTATCAGAGAGGTATATCTGGGCCCTCTCGGTAATGCACATCACTATAAGCCTTGCAAGCAATGTGACTAATGAGTTAGTTGCGGGATGATGCATTACGAAACAAGTAAAGAGACTTGCCGGTAACGAGATTAAACTAGGTATGATGATACCGATGATCGAATCACGGGCAAGTAACATACCGATGACAAAGGAAATAACGTATAATGTTGTTGCGATTTGACCGATAAAGATCTTCGTAGAATATGTAGGAACCAATATGAGCATCCAGGTTCCACTATTTGTTATTGACTAGAGATGTGTCTCGGTCATGTCTACATAGTTCTCGAACCCGTAGGGTCCGCACGCTTAACGTTCGATGACGATTTGTATTATGAATTATGTGTTTTGGTGACCGAAGTTTTTTGGGAGTCTGCTACCTCTTGAGCACTACGTTGGATTTCCTTGAAGAGGAAAGGGTGATGCAACAGAGTAGGGTAAGTATTTCCCTTAGTTTTTGAGAACCAAGGTATCAATCCAGTAGGAGGCTACACGCAAGTCCCTCGTACCTACACAAAACAAATAGCTCCACGCAACCAACGCGATTAGGGGTTGTCAATCCCTTCACGGTCACTTACGAGAGTGAGATCTGATAGAGATGATAGATAATATTTTTGGTATTTTTGGTATAAAGATGCAAAGTAAAATAAAAAGGGCAAAGTAAAAAAGCAAAGCAATAATAAAGTGATGGAAGATTGTTATGATGAGAATAGACCCGGGGGCCATAGATTTCACTAGTGGCTTCTCTCAAGAGCATACGTATTCTACGGTGGTTGAACAAATTACTGTTGAGCAATGGACAGAATTGAGCATAGTTATGAGAATATCTAGGTAAGATCATGTATATAGGCATCACGTTCGAGACAAGTAGACCGACTCACACTGCATCTACTACTATTACTCCACTCATCGACCGCTATCCAGCATGCATCTAGAGTATTAAGTTCAAGAAAAGCGTAACGCCTTAAGCAAGATGACATAATGTAGAGGATAAATTCATGCAATATGATAAAAACCCCATATTGTTATCCTCGATGGCAACAATACAATACGTGACTTGCTGCCCATACTACCACTGGTAAAGGACACCACAAGATTGAACCCAAAGCTAAGCACTTCTCCCACTGCAAGAAAAACCAATCTAGTAGGCCAAACGAAACTGATAATTCAAGAGACTTGCAAAGATAACCAATCATACATAAAATAATTCAGAGAAGATTCAAACATTGTTCATAGATAATCTTGATCATAAACCCACAATTCATCGGTCTCAACAAACACACCGCAAAAAGAAGATTACATCAAATAGATCTCCATGAGAGAGGGGAGAACATTGTATTGAGATCCAAAAGAGAGAAGAAGCCATCTAGCTACTAACTATGGACCCGAAGGTCTGAGGTAAACTACTCACACTTCATCGGAGAGGCTATGGTGATGATGTAGAAGCCCTCCATGGTGGATTCCCCTTAGGCGGAGCTCGAGCAGGCCCCAAGATGGGATCTCGTGGATACAGAAGGTTGCGGGGGTGGAATTAGGTTTTTGGCTCCGTATCTGATCGTTTGGGGGTACGTAGGTATATATAGGAGGAAGGAGTACGTCGGTGGAGCAAAGGGGGGCCCACGAGGCAGGGGGCACGCCCTAGGGGGGCGCGCCCTCCACCCTCGTGGCGACCTCCTTTCTTTCTTGTAACATCCCAAATTTTGGAATGTTAATATAATTAATTGAATTGTTTGTTTGTTTGCTTGAATGAATTAAACTTGAGTGAAATTTGAACCTTTTCAAAAACTTTTGAATGAGAGGAATAAAATGACTTTCCCTTCTCCGTAAATTCAAATTCATCCTATTAAAATCAATGAGAGAAGATGACATGACTTCTTCAACTATAAAGAATTTGAACGGAGTTTTGCAATTTAATTCTTTCAAATATTTGCACTTGCTTCTCTATTTTTCTTCCCGAGAAATACCCGAAAATAAATTCTTGCAAGCAAGAAAGAGCGGAGGAAAATGACCCTCCAAAATCAGGGGCATTTTTGAAAATATTTGAGCCAAGAAAAACCAAAGTTTTTATTTAAAATTATTTGCAAAAGAAATAAAGCCTTTAGGGATTTTCTGAAAAACATTTTTTTAAGTTTTTATTTTGGCCGTGGAATAATGCTCATCATCTACATTTTATTTTTCTGATAATTTTAGTATATAAAAACTCTTTATTCGAATTGATTTGATTTCCTTTTTATTGTTTTAGTTTCCTAATTTTAAAAATAGGAATGGAATCGTTTTATTAGGAAAACATGCTGGCCCATTAAGCACTTTCCTATTCTAGCCCAACAAGAGATCATCTCCTTCCTCTGTTTCCTCTCACGTTCTGAAGCTTTCCATATCCATGGAGACAGGAATCTCCACCTTCCCGATCTCCCTCGTCTTTCCATCCCAGCGCCTCCCGAGACCGCCTATAAAACCCCCTCCCTCTCCTCGTTCCATTTTTCCCATCACCACGCCCCCTCCCTGCCCGTAGCCTTCTCGCCACCGTCCTCCTTTTCCTACCTAGAAACGCTCACCAGGAGTTCTCCTGGAACCTCCCCAAGCACCGACCCCCTCCTCCGCCACCCCCACCCTCGCCGACGACCTCGCCCCCTCGGAGCAGCCCTCCACATCGCCGTCTCCTTCCTGCCATCTCTGCCTCACGTCAGGTAACTCCGTTCTCGTTTTTCAGATTTATTTCCGTAACAGATTTAGTTCCGTTCTTGTTTAGCTTATAACTTTTGATCTAGAAGTCCAATGATGCTGATTCTTTTTGCGTTAGATCACAATTTTCTTGTAGTTTCGAAAAATATATTATTTGTCTATGTTTGGATTTATAAAAATTGAGTTAGATCAGATTTGAATTAAAGCTTGTTTTGCTTATTCCGGGAGTTTAAAATAGGTTTTAATTAATTCTTTTTGCTCCTGGTCTCTAGGACCTTTGTTTCTCCAGTAGTATTTAGTATTTGATTTGCAGGTTCATTTAAATTAGGTTTTTAGCAAAACAGTACTGTTTTAATATTAGTTCTGTTTTAGCTTTTTATTTATTGTTTTTATTAGTTTTAAATTATTTCTTTTTGGCACTTTTGACAAAATTAGTTGTGTTTCTGTTAGACAACAGGAGAAAATTTATTTTTACTTTAAAAAAATTTATTTTCCTTAGTTTTGTATGAAACCTTCTATAGGTCATAGTTAGAGTTTTATAAAAGCTTTTTATTTGTTTCTTTTTGCAAATAAAATTTTATGGAAAAAAATACTTTCTGTTAAATTAGTTATTTTACATTTTATTTTCTGTTAATTTATTAGTTTAGTATTTTAATTGTTGTTAAGTTTTTACTTACGGCAAAACTATATTAGATGTTTGTAGCAAAGTCATAGATCTTCGTTAGTAGTTTTTCTTTGTAGTTTTATTTGAAGTTTCTTTTGATTTTGTTTGAGTTTTATTATCGATTTTCCTTGCTGTTTTGATTGTTATTTCGAAGTGCTAAAATTGTTTGCTAGGATGTTTGCTTATGTGAATGCTATGTTTGACTATATAGATTTTCAACGGAGTGACGATTAGTTCTACCAAGTCATTTTACGGCAGCGTTGTTATCTTCATCAAGTATTACCGAGCAAGTTCACTTTGACCATGCTTTCATACCTATATTTTATTGCATTTAGTGACATCTTTGCAACCACCCCTCGGTAGTGATATTGAAATTCTTGTAGTTGAGTAGTATGCATGAGGTAGGAAGCCATCACCTGTTACCAAGCCGGACGATATTTTATTTTAATGCTACGCTATAGTAGGCGGGGTTTGGTATGAGTGCACGAGTGGTGTGAAGAAGGAGGATTCTCGTCAATGACGACAACTCCATGATGGAATCTGCAAGGACTGCATCTTCAAGACCTCAAGACTTCAAGACTCGAGACAGAATTCAATACACACTACTAGGTGAAGGACGGTTGTGGGCACCTGGAGAACCCAGTGGTTGGCGGGATGCATGGAGAAGCGCCATGACATCTTGCGGAAAGCTTCACCCAGACTCAAAGAGACGGAAGAATACTTCATGCCCGGAAGCTTACATGCAACCGCAAGTCATTATGGGCTCGGCTTGGTTGACCTTAGTGGTGACTCTGGCTGGGACGGTACTAGCGGATGTAGAACTACGGTAGGATGGGATGAGTACCGGACGGTGGTCGAGGAACTCTTCGGAAGACCATGTTTGATCGTCTTGTTCTCAAACACCACAAGTGCGAGAACGTAAAGAGGGATCGAATCTTGTGGGTAAAGTGTACAAACCTCTGCAGAGGGTTTATAACCTAATCGATTAGCCGTGTCCCGATTCACGGACAATTTGAGCATCTGGACTTGGATCTATCTCGGAACTCTCAACACCGGATTGATAACTTAATTGTGGGCAACATATGATGATTTTGGGCTATGAGACATCGGTTGGCGGAACCATGTCATGATAGAAAACTCCATAGTACAGACTTCATTTATTCCTTTGATGTAGGGAAAATAAAATCAGCTTTTACGCAAACAAAACTCAGATACAGAGCCACAAAGCCAAATTGCATATAGTATAGTTTTACCATCTGTTTATTCATGTTGTGATCTTGCGGTACATTCAATGTCTTGACCTACTGCAACTGCAACGTATCATGTTGCAGATATTTCCTCGACGAGTAAGAGTTACGATACAGGTTACGGTCTACACTCAACCTGCCGATGGCGTTGATGGGACTCCACACCCGTTTGATTGTTTCCGCTGAGTATTATGAGGTATATATCATTTTACGTTATTTATACATGTGATTGCACTTTGATATATACATTGATGTCTTGTGTGTGTGCCGACATCTTGATCCGAGGATGGCACAGATACCTGAGGCTTGACCGTCACGAGGTCGGGTCGCTCTGAATATGGTATCGAGCACATGTTGGCTGTAGAACGTGACCCTAGAAAATGACTTAGTAATATGAAGACCCCAATAGGAATGACCTTTGTTTTGTACTACTCTCGTAACACCTGATTCCTATTCTTTGAACCTTCCTTATTCCAAACTATAGATGGAGAGCTACATTACGAACAAAAGAGAACACTACGAGAAGGTTCTTGGAGGCCCCTTCCTTGTGGAGCTAGTCTTTCTTTGAAGTTACCGATACACGAGATCAAGGCAACTAAGAGGGCGTCCGGATCGTGGGGAGTCAAGGCCCAAGTTTTTGGTCGTAAAGAAGCCCCCAAGGCTGCAGACATCAGCTTCGGAACTATAAATGGTGATCGTGATATGGGCATCAACACTGCCGTCCATGATGCTATTGCACGTTTATGCTATCGTCATCGTCTTTGCACTAAACCCACACTTCTTTGGAAGGATGGGATGGCGAAAGTCTGATGGAGCAACTATTGCCTTGTGAGCGCAAAAGATGAAGTTCTTCCCACTTTTAGTGTACAATCAGGATCTGGAACAATACGTCAAGAATCTTGAGATGGACCTCCTGGAAGCCCTGTTTGACAATGAAGCACTACGAGAAGAGGTCAAGACTCGTAGGTGAAGGTAAACCAGCTGGAGGAGGAGAACCTCGAGATCTCGAGAATGCGTCGAGGCGAAGAACAGCGGGACCATGTCTCATGCAAAGGACGTTGAAATCCGAGCTCAAGGAACAACTTCAGGACATACAGGTCGTCACAAGAAACTCCGTGTCGACGAGAGAAAATCTAGCGTAAGAACCGGAGGAGATCAAGTCCACACGTAAGAAGCCCAGTGGGGACAATGACCAAGTTCCTAATAAATTAGCTTAGTAGTATCCCACCATGAGAGAAATAAAGATGAACGCCATCCCGATTTAAGTATCGACCATACCAACTTATGTGGGTGGCGTCTTTGTAGTATTGATTGAATAAATGAATGCTTGGTTGCTATTATTATTTTTGTGTGTTTATTGAATGGTTGGATAGCTGCGATATTCGTAGGTTTGTATTTATTTCAACCATGAGAGACGTAAGTTACGGAAGAATGGTAGAAGGCCTTCATATGGGAACAAAGATCGAGAATTGGAAACTCCGAGCATTGAAGACACGAAGAGATGAGGACTTAGAAAGCGAAACCATAGTAGAACGGCCCATTACAAACGATAATTTTGTTGATGAGTGGGTATTTGCTTTCTCTTTCTATCTCAACTGCACCCGAAATCTTGAACCCATGGACAACTGAACACCAAACCTTTACGGAGACAATTGCAACTTCCCATGGAGATACATCCCTTGTTACGAGCACTCCTCTTATCCTACACATGCAGATGACAACCCTTTATGAGTCTTTCCTTAAGGGCCCAGTAACGTTCATGACCCTGACAAGTGATCATGATTAAACGAAGTTCTTGAAGGTCTTGATGAAGCTTATTCACATTGAAGGATATGCTGTCTACTAAGGCTTCCCCTTCATGCAACAGGGAGTGGAACTTTGGTATGTGGAGGTACACCTCCACCGTTTGAAAGGAGTTTGCCCAAAGAGGATGGGGCATTACTTTTCATCCCACGTGTGCCACAAGCAACTTTCTTCGATGCCGTTCGTGAAGCAGCCATGGAAGCCATCGCCGGATCGGAGAAATACTTGAAGCAAGACTCCGTTATACTCGGGAATACCTAAGCGAAGTGCATGCAGAGATGATGAAGGTGAAGCTCAAGACCACCATGATGAAATGTAAGATTGAAGATTTCAAGGCTCATGTCGCACAATTCCGATTGGGATGAAGAATCCTCGAGGAGGATAAATGAATAAAGTGGAAGTAATGTCCACCACACCAAATCATGTGGGTGGCAACATTTGTAACAAGTACTTTTTGGAATTTGGATTTACGAACGTGGTTAAGGATGTAATGAAAGATTGATATGAGATTAATGAGATTTTATGGATAAACTTGTGCACTTCTTTTGGTCATAGTACTCTATAAAGCCACAGGATCAATGAAGAAAGAAAGCGTGTTATTCATGACGGCCATAGAAGGAAAATTTGGACAAAATAAGTTGGAGTTTTGTTTTGATATGATGGTATGAAGAAAGCAGTACTACTGAATTTAAGGAGGTGTAACATGAGAGTTACTCCAAGGATGAGTTAAAAGCTGCACGGTGTTGAAGTGGGCCATAACCCACAGGCCCGAGATTTTGATAAGGAACACATGTAACCTTGATAAAGGAATAAATTTGGAAGAATCGGTGATCCAATCAAGATATCGTTTACGTAGGAGGTTACGCCAAAACCTCGAGAGTGGTGAAGTAACGATAGATGTTTCGTTTGGCTTGCGAAACCATGGATTTACTCGAAACCAGTTAGGAACAAGAGAAATTCTGCAATGCTTGTGAGTATGCCCAAGTGTTAGAATACGTGATTCATGTTTACGTATGTGGTAATGATTCAAATGCAGGATGGACTGGCCCCCATACCGGAGACTTCTATCATGAACTATCATATGTTGATGGAAAATCGAGAGCCTTGAAAACCTTAGAAGAGTGTCGACACGATAAGCCATAAAACCATAAAATGGTAGGACGATGGAACCCCATTACGAGCAACCGTTGCCAAGCGTAGGTTATACGGTGAGGTTCGACCCAGACCCGTTTTCTGCAGGAGAAAACCATAAATTGTAGACCACCATGAGTGTTTCGATAGTTGTTTAGAATGGACACGCACCCATCGACTAAGAAGATCCGGTCTCAGACGAACTTCAACTTTGACGAACCGACCCAAGCTTTTGAGGAAAACTCTATCCTTCCGATGTAAGAGCTTTAATGAAGGAGCTATTGTAAGATATGTGAAGAGACATACATTGTCAGCCCTCCGGAGGAAATATCTGAGTTTATTGGAACCATGACCTTGTTTTTAAGTGTGGTAGCACCCACGACCTTTCGACCAAGACATTTGCTAGAAGACCCCAACCCTAACCTTTTCTTGCTAGCCTCTTGAATCTAGGGGCGAGATTCATTTTAAGTGTGGTAGGTTTGTAACATCCCAAATTTTGGAATGTTAATATAATTAATTGAATTGTTTGTTTGTTTGCTTGAGTGAATTAAACTTGAGTGAAATTTGAACCTTTTCAAAAACTTTTGAATGAGAGGGAATAAAATGACTTTCCCTTCTCCGTAAATTCAAATTCATCCTATTAAAATCAATGAGAGAAGATGACATGACTTCTTCAACTATAAAGAATTTGAACGGAGTTTTGCAATTTAATTCTTTCAAATATTTGCACTTGCTTCTCTATTTTTCTTCCCGAGAAATACCCCGAAAATAAATTCTTGCAAGCAAGAAAGAGCGGAGGAAAATGACCCTCCAAAATCAGGGGCATTTTTGAAAATATTTGAGCCAAGAAAAACCAAAGTTTTTATTTTAAAATTATTTGCAAAAAGAAATAAAGCCTGTAGGGATTTTCTGAAAACATTTTTTAAGTTTTTATTTTGGCCGTGGAATAATGCTCATCATCTACATTTTATTTTTCTGATAATTTTAGTATATAAAAACTCTTTATTCGAATTGATTTGATTTCCTTTTTATTGTTTTAGTTTCCTAATTTTAAAAATAGGAATGAAATCGTTTTATTAGGAAAAACCTGCTGGCCCATTAAGCACTTTCCTATTCTAGCCCAACAAGAGATCATCTCCTTCCTCTGTTTCCTCTCACGTTACAGAAGCTTTCCATATCCATGGAGACAGGAATCTTCACCTTCCAGATCTCCCTCGTCTTTCCATCCCAGCGCCTCCCGAGACCGCCTATAAAACCCCCTCCCTCTCCTCGTTCCATTTTTCCCATCACCACGCCCCCTCCCTGCCCGTAGCCTTCTCGCCACCGTCCTCCTTTTCCTACCTAGAAACGCTCACCAGGAGTTCTCCTGGAACCTCCCCAAGCGCCGACCCCCTCCTCCGCCACCCCCACCCTCGCCGACGACCTCGCCCCCTCGCCGGAGCAGCCCTCCACATTGCCGTCTCCTTCCTGCCATCTCTGCCTCACGTACAGGTAACTCCGTTCTCGTTTTTCAGATTTATTTCCGTAACAGATTTAGTTCCGTTCTTGTTTAGCTTATAACTTTTGATCTAGAAGTCCAATGATGCTGATTCTTTTTGCGTTAGATCACAATTTTCTTGTAGTTTCGAAAAATATATAATTTGTCTATGTTTGGATTTATAAATATTGAGTTAGATCAGATTTGAATTAAAGCTTGTTTTGCTTATTCCGGGAGTTTAAAAATAGGTTTTTAATTAATTCTTTTTGCTCCTGGTCTCTAGGACCTTTGTTTATCCAGTAGTATTTAGTATTTTATTTTCAGGTTAATTTAAATTAGGTTTTTAGCAAAACAGTACTGTTTTAATATTAGTTCTGTTTTAGCTTTTTTATTTATTGTTTTTATTAGTTTTAAATTATTTCTTTTTGTCACTTTTGACAAAATTAGTTGTGTTTCTGTTAGACAACAGGAGAAAATTTATTTTTACTTTAAAAAAAATTTATTTTCCTTAGTTTTGTATGAAACCTTCTATAGGTCATAGTTAGAGTTTTATAAAAGCTTTTTATTTGTTTCTTTTTGCAAATAAAATTTTATGGAAAAAAATACTTTCTGTTAAATTAGTTATTTTACATTTTATTTTCTGTTAATTTATTAGTTTAGTATTTTAATTGTTGTTAAGTTTTTACTTACGGCAAAACTATATTAGATGTTTGTAGCAAAGTCATAGATCTTCGTTAGTAGTTTTTCTTTGTAGTTTTATTTGAAGTTTCTTTTGATTTTGTTTGAGTTTTATTATCGATTTTCCTTGCTGTTTTGATTGTTATTTCGAAGTGCTAAAATTGTTTGCTAGGATGTTTGCTTATGTGAATGCTATGTTTGACTATATAGATTTTCAACGGAGTGACGATTAGTTCTACCAAGTCATTTTCTGGCAGCGTTGTTATCTTCATCAAGTATTACCAGGCAAGTTCACTTTGACCATGCTTTCATACCTATATTTTATTGCATTTAGTGACATCTTTGCAACCACCCCTCAGTAGTGATATTGAAATTCTTGTAGTTGAGTAGTATGCATGAGGTAGGAAGCCATCACCCGTTACCAAGCCGGACGATATTTTATTTTAATGCTACGCTATAGTAGACGGGGTTTGGTATGAGTGCACTGAGTGGTGTGAAGAAGGAGGATTCTACGTCAATGACGACAACTCCATGATGGAATCTGCAAGGACTGCATCTTCAAGACCTCAAGACTTCAAGACTCGAGACAGGAATTCAATACACACTACTAGGTGAAGGGCGGTTGGCCGGGCACCTGGAGAACCCAGTGGTTGGCGGGATGCATGGAGAAGCGCCATGACATCTTGCGGAAAGCTTCACCCAGACTCAAAGAGACGGAAGAATACTTCATGCGGAAGCTTACCTGCAACCGCAAGTCATTATGGGCTCTGGCTTGGTTGACCTTAGTGGTGACTCTGGTGGGGACGGTACTAGCGGATGTAGAACTACGGTAGGATGGGATGAGTAAGACGGTGGTCGAGGAACTCTTCGGAAGACCATGTTTGATTCGTCTTGTTCTCAAACACCACGAAGTGCGAGAACGTAAAAAGAGGATCGAATCTTGTGGGTAAAGTGTACAAACCTCTGCAGAGGGTTTATAACCCTAATCGATTAGCCGTGTCCCGATTCTACGGACAATTTGAGCATCTGGACTTGGATCTATCTCGGAACTCTCAACACCGGATTGATAACTTAATTGTGGGCAACATATGATGATTTTGGGCTATGAGACATCGGTTGGCGGAACCATGTCATGATAGAAAACTCCATAGTACAGACTTCATTTATTCCTTTGATGTAGGGAAAATAAAATCAGCTTTTACGCAAACAAAACTCGATACAGAGCCACAAAGCCAAATTGCATATAGTATAGTTTTACCATCTGTTTATTCATGTTGTGATCTTGCGGTACATTCAATGTCTTGACCTACACGGCTGCAACGTATCATGTTGCGAGATATTTCCTCGACAGTAAGAGTTACGATACGGGGTTACGGTCTACACTCAACCTGCCGATGGCGTTGATGGGACTCCACACCCGTTTGATTGTTTCCGCTGAGTATTATGAGGTATATATCATTTTACGTTATTTATACATGTGATTGCACTTTGATATATACATTGATGTCTTTGTGTGTGCGACATCTTGATCCGAGGATGGCACAGATACACAGAGGCTTGACCGTCTGAGGTCGGGTCGCTACATTTCTTGACGGGGGGTCCAAGTCTCCTGGATCATATTCGGTGAGAAAATCACGTTCCCGAAGGTTTCATTCCGTTTGGACTCCGTTTGATATTCCGTTTCTTGGAAACACTGAAATAGGCAAAAAACAGCAATTCTGGGCTGGGCCTCCGGTTAATAGGTTAGTCCCAAAAGTAATATAAAAGTGGAAAATAAAGCCCAATATGGTCCAAAACAGTAGATAATATAGCATGGAGCAATAAAAAATTATAGATACGTTGGAGACGTATCAGAGTCCCGGATGAGATCACAGACATGACAAAGAGTCTCGAAATGGTCGAGAGGTAAATATTGATATATTGGACGAAGATATTCGGACACCGGAATGGTTTCGGAAAGGTTCGGGTATATTTCGGAGTACCGAGGGGTTACCGGAACCCCCCGGGGAAGTATTGGTCCTACATGGGCCTTAGTGGAGGGAGAGGGGAGCACGCAAGGGGTGGCGCCCCCCCTCCAAGGGAGTCCGAATAGGACAAGCAGGAGGGGGCGTGGCACCCCTTCCCTCTCCCTCTCCCTCTCCTTCCTTTCCCCCCTCTGATGAGAAAGGAAAGGGGGGGATCCTACTAGGTGTGGAGTCCTAGTAGGACTCCGCCCCATGGCGTGTCCCCTTGGTGGCCGGCCTCCTCCTCCCCTCCTTTATATACGGGGGCAGGGGGGCACCCCATAGCACAACAGTTGTTCTCTTAGCCTTGTGCGGTGCCCCCCTCCACAGTTTACTCCTCCGGTCATAGCGACGTAGTGCTTAGGTGAAGCCCTGCGCGAATCACATCACCATCACCATCACCACGCCGTCGTGCTAACGAAACTCTCCCTCGACCCTCTGCTGGATCAAGAGTTCGAGGGACATCATCAAGCTGAACGTGTGCTAAACTCGGAGGTGCCATACGTTTGGTACTAGATCGGTTGGATCGTGAAGACATTCGACTACATTAACCGCGTTAACATAACGCTTCCGCTTTTGGTCTACGAGGGTACGTGGACACACTCTCCCCCTCTCGTTGCTATGCATCTCCTAGATAGATCTTGCGTGATCGTAGGAATTTTTCTGAAATTGCATGCTACGTTCCCCAACAGTTTAGCCCATAGAGGGGACCGAATCACAATTACATTCACCTAGCCCTAGGGTTAGAATGCAACTTACGATCTCGAGGTAGATCAAGCTTGTACTCGATACATCATCATCATCAATATAAACAAGAGAAGGACGCATGGTTTTACCTCCATCAAGAGGGCCCGACCTGGGTAAACATCGTCTGCCTTATTCATGTTACCACCGATCTAAGATCCACAGCTTGGGACCCCCTACCCTGAGGTCTGCCGGTTTTGACACTGATAATGGGATAAGTTCATTTTATCATTAGGAACAACATTAATACCTCCTTTCTTAGGAACACAATGAACAAGACTTACCCATCTACTATTGGATATAGGATAAAGTGTACCTGCCTCCAGAAACTTCAATATTCCAATACTTGCCAGATCCTTCATTTTAGGATTTAGACGGCATTGATGATCAACCACGGGTTTAGCATCAGGCTCCGCATTAATCTTGTGTTGGCATAAAGTGGGACTAATGCCCTTAAGATCATCAAGAGTATATCTCATAGCAGCACGATGCTTCCTCGGAGTTTTAAGTAACCTCTTTTATTCATGCTTTGAAAGGTTAGCATTGATAATAACAAGATATTTTTTTTCATCCAGATAAGCATATTTCAGTGTATCAGGCAGTTTCTTTAATTTAAACATAGGATCACTCTTAGGTGGGTGAGGATCTCCCAAAGTTTCAACAGGCAAATTATGTTTAAGGATAGGTGATTTCCTAAAGAATACTTTATCTATTTCATTTCTTTCATTCTTATGCATATCATTTTCATGGTCTAGCGAATCTTGTTCTAACAGATCGATGGGAGGAACAACAACAGAAGCAAGACCAATAATTTCTTCTTTACTAGATAAATCTTTCTCATGTGGCTGCCTACTAAAGTTGGAGAAAGAAATTAAACTCATGAGATACATCGCCAAACTTAACTCTAACCTTGTCTTTAACACAATTGATTCAGCATTAATAGTATTTAAGAAAGGTCTACCGAATATAATGGGACACAAATTATCTTGTTGTGATCCAAGTACTAAGAAATCAGTAGGGTATTTGATCTTACCACACAAGACTTCAACATCTCTAACAATCCCATGTGGTGAAGTAGTATCTCTGTATGCAAGGTTAATAGTAACATCAATATCTTCTATCTCAATAGGTGCAATATCATTCATACCTTCTTGATAAAGGGAAAGCGGAATAGCACTCACACTAGCACCCATATCACATAAACCATGATAGCAATGATCTCCAACTTTAACAGAACAATATGCACGCCAACTACAGGCATATTCTTATCTACAATATCCTCCTCGTTTCTAACAGGTTTAGCAATTCTAGCAGCTTCAGAACAAAAGTAAATAACATGCCCATCGATATTATCAACCAATAAATCTTTAGTCATTGCAATATTAGATTCCACTTTAATTTGTTCAAAGGGTTTCGGTGTTCTAATATTACTCTTATGAACCACAGTTGTAGCCTTAGCATGCTCCTTAATCCTAAGAGGAAAATGAGGTTTCTCGATTATAAGCGAGGCACAACTGGATCAACATTGTAAATAATTGTTTCATCTTTAGCTATAATAGGTTCTTCACTCTTTTCTTCTATAGGAGGATGAAATTTAAACCATTTCTCCTTATGGAGATCAACATGAGCAGCAAATGATTCACAAAAGATAACGACTATCTCAGAGTCGAGTCCATATTTAGTACTAAACTTATGAAAATCATCGGCTTACATAAAAGATTTAACACAATCATACTTAAGATTTATACATGATTCTTTACTTTGTTGATTTCCCAATCTTCGGAGTTTCCTTTAATTCCTTCCAGAAGATGCCATTTGAATTCAATAGTTATCTTCATAAAGGAACCAACAGAAGAAGTATCAAGCATAGATTGATCATTATGAGAAAGCCGAGCATAAAAGTTTTGTATAATAATCTCTCTTGAGAGCTCATGATTGGGGCATGTGTGCACCATATATTTAAGCCTCCCCCAAGCGCGACCGATAATTTCTCCTTCACGAGGCCAAAAATTATATATATAATTGGGATCACGATGAACCCGACGCATAGGATAAAACTTATGATGAAATTCTAGTTTCAACCGGTTCCAATCGCATGTTCCAGTATCATCCAATATCCTATACCATATCAATGCCTTCCCCCCCAAAGATAAAGGGAATACCTTCTTATTAACTCCATCCTTGGATAAACCTGCAAGCTTAAATGATCCACAAATTTCATCTCTCTCTCTATATAAGTGCATATCAGGATGCATCGTTTCACCTCGTGCGTAAGGATTAGCTAGAAGTTTCTCTAACATACCCGAAGGAATCTCATAATAAATATTTTCACTAGATTTATTAAGTTGAGGGGCAACTCTTATTGCTTTCGGTCAAGGTGAAGATACCCTGAACAAACCCCTCAAAGGATTATTTTCCATAATGACAAGTGTCAGTAAATTTCAGCACGTAATAAAAATGTTTCCTTACCAATTTCCACTTATCAAAGGCGCTTCACTCCCCGGTAGCGGCGCCAGAAAAGAGTCTTGATGACCCAGAAGTATAGGGGATCAATCTAGTCCTTTTGATAAGTGATACGTCTCCATCGTATCTACTTTTCCAAACACTTTTGCCCTTGTTTTGGACTCTAACTTGCATGATTTGAATGGAACTAACCAGGGTAGCGTTGTTTTCAGTAGAATTGCCATGGTGTTATTTTTGTGCAAAAATAAAAGTTCTCGGAATGACCTGAAACTTCACGGAGAATATTTTTGGAATATATATAAAATATCGGTGAAAGAATCAAGGCCAGGGGCCCCACACTCTGTCCACGAGGATGGGGGGCGCGCCTACCCCCCTAGGCGCGCCCCCTTGCCTCGTGGGCCCCCTAGTGCTCCACCGACGTCAAATCCAACTCTATATATTCATGTTCGGGCAGAAAAAATCAGAGAGAAGGATGCACCATGTTTTACGATACGGAGCCGCCGCCAAGCCCTAAACTCTCTGGGAGGGCTGATCTGGAGTCTGTTCGGGGCTCCGGAGAGGGAATCTGTCGCCGTCGTCATCATCAACCTTCCTCCATCACCAATTTCATGATGCTCACCGTCATACGTGAGTAATTCCATCGTAGGCTTGTTGGACGGTGTTGGGTTGGATGAGATTTATCATGTAAGCAAGTTAGTTTTGTTACAGTTTGATCCCTAGCATCCACTATGTTCTGAGATTGATGTTGCTATGACTTTGCTATGCTTAAGCTTGTCACTAGGGCCCGAGTGCCATGAATTCAGATCTGAACCCATTATGTTTTCATGAATATATGTGAGTTCTTGATCCTATCTTGCAAGTCAATAGTCACCTACTATGTGTTATGATCCGGTAACCCCGAAGTGACAATAATCAGGACCACTCCCGGTGATGACCGTAGTTTGAGGAGTTCATGTATTCACTAAGTGTTAATGCTTTGGTCCGGCACTCTATTCAAAGGAGGCCTTAATATACCTTAGTTTCCGATATGACCCCGCTGCCACGGGAGGGTAGGACAAAAGATGTCATGCAAGTTCTTTTCCATAAGCACGTATGACTATTTTCGGAATACATGCCTACATTACATTGATGAATTGGAGCTAGTTCTGTGTCACCCTATGTTATAACTTTTGCATGAGGAATCACATCCAACATAATTATCCATCACTGATCCAATTCCTACGAGCTTTTCACTTATTGATCTTTGCTTAGTTACTTTATCGTTGCCACTGTTACAATTACTACAAAGCGCTCTTGTTACTTTTTCCACTGCTACCGTTACTTCCATACTACTTTGCTACTAAATACTTTGCTGCAGATATTACGTTATCCAGGTGTGGTTGAATTGACAACTCAGCTGCTAATACTTGAGAATATTCTTTGGCTCCCCTTGTGTCGAATCAATAAATTTGGGTTGAATACTCTACCCTCAAAAACTGTTGCAATCCCCTATACTTGTGGGTTATCAAGACTATTTTTAAAGGCCGTTCTTGGGAGCATAGCTCTATTCTTTGAGTCACTTGGGATTTATATCTGCTGGTCACTATGGGGAACTTGAAAGATGAGAAAACCAAAATTTATCCCTCAACTACGAGGGAGGTAAGGAAGCGCCATCTAGCTCTGCACTTGATTCACCTTCTGTTTTGAGTAAGCTTGCGACACCTAAACCTGCTTCCGCTATTAATTCTGATATGTCGCATGTTATTGATGATGCCACTTCTGTTATGCATGATACTTATGATGAAACTACTTCTATGCTTGATACTACTATGGCACTAGGTGAATTTATTGATGAACAACTTGTTAGGGCTAGAGAGAATGAAATGATTGAAACTGATAATATTGATGAAAGTGATGATGAAGATTCTCCCCCTAGATATGAATTTCCTGTTGTGCCTGAGGGTTATGTCATGGATGAAGAAACTGCTAGAGACTTTCTTGCTTGCAATGATAGAAATGGTCTTAAGAAATTATTAGCTAAGCTGAAAGAAAAGTCATTGAATGCTAGAATGAAACATGACCCTACTTTTGCTACTTCACCTATCTGTATTAGTAATAAGATTATGATTTCGCTATCGATCCTGAGATAATTACTTTGGTTGAATTTGATCCTTTCTATGGCTATGAATCTGAAATTGTTGTGGCACATCTTACTAAATTAAATGATATAGCCACCCTATTCACTAATGATGAGAAAACTCGCTACTACTATATCCTTAAATTATTTCCGTTCTCATTAAAGGGTGATGCTAAAACATGGTTTAATTCTCTTGATCCTGGTTGTGTGCGTAGTCCCAGGATATGATTTATTACTTCTCTGCTAAATATTTCCCCGCTCATAAGAAACAAGCTGCCTTAAGGGAAATATATAATTTTGTGCAAATTGAAGAAGAGAGTCTCCCACAAGCTTGGGGGAGGCTTCTCCAGTTACTTAATGCTTTGCCTGATCATCCTCTCAAGAAAAATGAAATACTTGATATCTTTTAAAATAATGGACTAATCGATGCTTCCAGAGACCACCTGGATAGTTGTGTTGGTTGTGTTTTCAGGGAAAGAACAGTTGATCAAGCTAAATTGCTATTGAATAATATGTTGACTAATGAAAACAATTGGACACTTCCTGAACCAACTCCTAAGCCAACTCTGAAGAAAAGGGGTATTCTATTTCTCAGTCTTGAAGATATGCAAGAGGCAAAGAAATCTATGAAAGAAAAAGGTATTAAAGCTGAAAATGTTAAGAATTTACCACCTATTGAATAAATACATGGTCTTGATAACCCGACACAGGTAGTAAAGGTAAATTCTCTCTATAGATTTGATGAAGGTGATGTTCCTCGTTATAAGTCTGCTAGCCAATGCTTAGATGAGTTTGATAATTTTATTGTTAAACAAGAAAACTTCAATGCTTATGTTGGTAGACAATTGAAACACAATGCTTATATGATTGAACACTTGAGTGATTATATGTCTAGAGTTGAAGGTGAACTCAAACTTATTAGTAAACATGCTTCTATGGTTACCACTCAAGTAGAACAAGTGCTTAAAGCTCAAAATGATTTGCTCAATGAATTAAATAATAAGAAGAATGATAATGCTGTTAGAGTTATGACTAGAGGGGGTAAAATGACTCAGGAACATTTGTATCCCGAGGTCCACCTAAGAGAATTGAGCAAGATTCTCAGAAAACTAATGTTGATGCACCTAGTCCTCCTAAGAAGAAGAAAAAGAAAAATGATAGGACTTTGCATGCTTCTAGTGAACCTGTTGTTGACACACCTGAGAATCCCAATGATATTTCTATTTCTGATGCTGAAGCACAATCTAGTGATGAACATGAACCTAGTGATAATGTTAATGATGATGTTCATGTTGACGCTCAACCTAGCAATAACAATGATGTAGAAATTGAACCTGCTGTTGATCTTGATAACCCACAATCAAAGAATCGACATTATGATAAGAGGGACTTTGTTGCTAGGAAGCACGGTAAAGAAAGAGAACCATGGGTTCAGAAGCCCATGCCGTTTCCTCCTAAACCATCCAAGAAAAGGATGATGAGGATTTTGAGCGCTTTCTTTGAAATGATTAGACCTATCTTTTTTGCGTATGCGTTTGGTGATATGCTTAAAATGAATCCTTATGCTAAATACATGAAGGATATTGTTACTAATAAAAGAAAGATACCGGAAGCTGAATTTTCCACCATGCTTGCTAATTATACTTTTAAGGGTGGAATACCAAAGAAACTAGGAGATCCAGGAGTACCAACTATACCATGCTCCATTAAAAGAAACTATGTTAAAACTGCTTTATGTGATCTTGTAGCCGGTGTTAGTCTTATGCATCTCTCTTTATATCGTAGACTTGATTTGAATAAGTTGACACCTACTGAAATATCTTTTCAAATGGACGATAAATCAACTGCTATACCTGTCGGTATTTGTGAGGACGTGCCTGTTGTAGTTGCAAACGTTACTATTTTAACGGACTTTGTTATTCTTGATATTCCCGAGGACGATAGTATGTCGATTATCCTTGGTAGACCCTTTTTGAATACTGTAGGGGCTGTTACTAATTGCAACAAAGGCAATGTCACTTTTCATGTTAATGGTAATGAGCATACGATACACTTTCCGAGGAAACAACCTCAAGTCCACAGTATCAATTCTATTGGAAAAATTCCATCTATTATTATTGGAGGTTTTGAATTTCCTCTTCCTACTGTCAAAAAGAAATATGATATTCTTATTGGGGATGCGCATATTAAACCCGTGACGCCTGGGCCGACTGTTTTCACTACCTCTTCCATGGCCGCTTTGTCTCTAAGCCGCCGTTGTCATGCGGCCTATCTCGCCTGCAACCTCTGACGCACTGGCCCGCTGTCCGAGCTATGCCTCGAGTCGCCCTAGCCACTCGGCCCCATTACCTACAGGCCAGTCCGCCCTCTCGTCGAACCGCCACGGCCCCTTCGCTGTTGTTGGCTCCGAGCCGCCGGTGATGGTGCCTCAACCCGCCTTGGCTGCTCCGCCAGGCCGCGAGCCGCCTCGGCCTCACCAGTGTTTCTACAAGCTACGGTCCCGCCTCATCGGTGCCTCCGCGAGCCGCCTCGGTGAACCTCTATGGTTTCAGTCGCTGCCCCAGCATATTTTCTATGCTTGTGGCCTCCTCAAGTCGCCACTTCTGCCAGTGCAAATCGCCGCCTCGGCGAAATTACCTCCGTCTCTGCTGTGGTCTCCTTCGGCTTACCCCGCATGTGGATTCACCTTTACCTTGCCATGCCCCGAGCTGCCCTCCTAAACTGCTGGGGCCGTGGCTATGCACAAACAGGCCAAATCGCCTCCCGCCTGCGGCCGTAGCTCCAAGCCGGCCTTGCGTCCTCGCTTCCGAAGCGGCCCGCGGATTTGAGCCGCCAAGCCATCCCCGTTGACCCGCCGTTGCGGCTGTAGCCCCGCCTCCAAATCGCCCCGCTCGGCTCTGCTCGCGCAGCCGGCCGATGCGGTGACATTCGTCGTTTCCGGCTCTTGCACACCCAGCCGCCCCCGCGCTGCCTGACGACTCCGGCTCGCCACAACCACCCAGAGGAATATATACTTACAAGGAAAAGAAAGAGAGGGAGGAGGCGGCTGTTGTTAAAACCGCCGGGCGGGATGCTCCAAGTCCCAAGGCCGACGCTTATAACAAGTGGCGTGTGCCTGTGTTAGAAACAACATAGCAGCGGTCAGAGATCAGACCAAGCAGCAAAAAAGAAAGGGAGTTTAATACGGCGTGGTACTACTGAACAATCACTATTAAAAAAAGGTGCCAATTGGTCGGGTTAAAAAATGATAACCCAGAGGGTCCGTGCCGAGCCACCCCGATTGGCACGTTCTCAGGATTATCTATCGTACGGAAAAATCAGGTGATATCTATCCGTTTAAGTTTATTTTCTTTGACATATATATTGTTTTTTATCAAAGAACAATTACTCTGGCTTGCGATGTTTTTTGATGCAGGACAATTGTTCACTACACCAACGCGACGTGGTTGACTCGCTCGTCTGTGCGGCTTAGCGCGCCTGCGATTGACTCGCTCGTCCGCGCCGGCTTACAACGCCGCGGCCGATTCATCTGTCTGAGCCGCCTCCGATGATGCGGTCGTCTTTTTCGTCCGTCTCTCGCGGCCTGGTCTACATCAACACACTGGGCCGCACCTATCTGCATGAGTTTTTTTTATTGAGTATGAGCAAGTCACTGCTTGGGTAGCCCGGTTTTTCTTCCAACAAATTGGAGGCAAATTCTCATTTATTATCGGCCACCGTCTGCACTGGATGGCTCAATGGGCATGCGCACAAGTCGGCATTACTAAAGTTTGGTTAACTTCAAACAACCAGTTGGAAGGAACCATTGGCCGAATTGTTGACACGGCTCATACGGGATCATTTATAACCCACCGCAGTCACCTCAATATTCTGTGGATTCACATCGCGCTATCAATGCCAATGATATACACTTTCTGCTATGGTCAAATACGGAGAATCTCAAGACAACTCCTCGAGTCGTCTTAAGACTCGGGGGCTACAATGATATGACTCAACAAGTCTTACCGATCTTAGTAAGCTCAAGAACTCCGGATCATTGGAGGGAAGATGACCCGGTCCCGGAGGCTACCGCCATATTGGTGAAAATTTCCGGCTCAAAGTGAGAATTCTGGTTCAAAATCCAGTTCAAGGGAAACTTATTTACCACAAAGCTTTGAAGCTCTCAATATCCGGTTCACAATCTGGCTCAAGGGAAAATCTGTTTCCCACAAAGCTCTGAAGCTCGCAATATCCGGTTCAAAATCCCGGTTCAAGAATAATTTATCTCTTGCAAAAAATTAAAGGTTGCCGAAGAGACCTGTTGCCATGATGCGCGGTTCAAACATGGGTGTCCTGCTTTATTGGCTTATCATATTATTGATCACATGGGGGTTTCCTGCTCATTGAAGTGAAGCTATGATTACCCTTTAATCCAGCTTATATGCCATTCTTACAAAACACTTGGGGGCTTGCTACCCAGGTTAAAGGGACCAAAGAGAGTCCATTGCAAAGCACAACTCAAACATAGGTACCCATTGAGCATAGCTCAGAAATATTGCTTGGGGGCTCTTTTGTTCTAAAGAACAAGAGTTGTTATAACCATTGTGATAGGCTTAAAAGCCAGGCTTGGAAGCCAGGTGTATTCACCTAAAACCCCGGGTTATCCTGCCTTTTTAAGTAAGCCACTCCGTCCAGGTATTCCTGGAATGACCCGCCGAATGTTTGACAAGTCAATCTTATGCAGACCCGAAACTTGTCAAAGTAAAATGACGATTGGTTATGTGAGGTCCATCTTATAAGGTTTGTAAAACGGTTTAACTCAGTGGCCTGTGCAGCCCGTGAAAGCACTCGATTTTCGGCCTTGCAGCCCATGAAAAGCCTCGTTTTTCATTTGTTTTTATTCGACAAATCTTTTGAGATTTATTTGATGAGGCTTATAATGCTTTATGATTCACCGGTGTTTATTAACTCGGCCTGGTTTTTGACTATAAGTCGCCAGTGTGAGATAAGATAATATCCGGTGTTTATTGACCCGGCCTGGCTTTTGATTATAAGTCGCCAGTGTGAGCAAATATCACAAGAACCGGTTTTCAAACCGGGTTATATTATTCATATCTTTAATAGCCAACATGGCTGGATTTTTATTATGGTTATCAATAACCAGTATTATGATTGAGGTTTTCAAAGTCGCTTTAGCGCAATGGCTATTATTTTATCAATGGATATGATTTATTCTACAATGGAAGGAATAGTCTCGAGTCGCTGGAGGCTTACGACCCGGCACCTGAGGGCTACATTATTCAAGTTGAGATTACATCAAGTATGCAAGTCCCATGTCACTGCCAGCATGCACCATGGCACTTGGGGGCTAATGCAAAGTCATTTTTTGGATCACCTTATTGAAGACCCGACTCATCACAGTGTAATGGGCCGACCCTTAGGGGCTACCAATTGCTCGTGTCAACAATTCAAGGTACACAAGTCTTAATCCATTATATGGAAGGGTCCACTGCTCAATTGGTAAAGCACAAAGCTCTTAACCTTGTGGACGTAGGTTCAAGCCCCATAATGGGGGTTACATCATATGATGTTCTTTTTCAAAGAAGTATATAAAAAGTCCCAGCTCACTACTATCTTACTGAGCCGGCCCTTGGGGGCTACACGTTGATGTTCAAGTCTACATGATCATATCTACAAAGTCTCTGCTCATTATTGCATAATGACCCGACCCTTGGGGGCTACATTGGTTGAAGTTTTTATGAGCATAACGCAATTACAAGTCCCAGGTTGCTGCAAGCATGACAACCCGGCACTTGGGGGCTACATATGTGGAATATTCAGTTTTGACTAGTGACTGAGATAAACAACCTGGATTTATTCAAGCTTGTGACATTCATATTGAAGCAAGTCTTAAGCTGTTACTACGTTCCCTTCTTAAGACTTGGGGGGCTACAAGTGATATACATATAAGGGAGGTATGCTTTCAAAGCTGATGTCAACAAACAATTATGACCCGGTGCCATAAATATTTATAAACCGACAATTTTGGCAATGATAAACCGGCACGTTTTACATCATTAAACCGGCTGAAAATCAGATGAGTATTTCAAGACTAATATTTTTGTTAAGCATTGGGAGCTGAATCAAATGAATTATCCTTCATAGTATTTCTCTGTGAGAAACCAATGTCAGCAAACTGAGTATGAAGCTGGCCTATTGACCCGGATTTTCTAGAAGAAGGAAATGACAAGGACTTAAGGATCTTCAAGTGCCGGCTTACAAAAGTTCTTAAACCGAAGCATAATTTGTCAAAATTGTTCTTGTGTTTGTTTTTACGGGATCAGTTTAACATGGATAAATCCAAATTAAACTAGGGGCTAATGTCGGGGATATACCCCGCGGTATGACCCGGTCGGAGATATTACCCGGCCGAGACTTGGTGTTTCATTGGTAACCCGGCAGATCATAACCGGCAGATGTTAAGTCAGATCATAACCTGGCAGATGTTAAGTCAAATCATAACCCGACAGATGTTAAGTAAGATCATAACCCGACAGGTGTTAAGTCAGATGGTAAACCAGCAGACAGAGTCACCTGGGGTTAATAAGCCCGAGACGTTAAGAAGCCCAAGATGTTAAGAAGCCCATGAAGTGAAGTCAGAATAGTCCGAGATGGACTCTACATGTTACCCGCCCCTTCAACTTATATAAGGAGGGGCGGGGCACCCCAAGAGGGACAAGTAAGGAGAGAGATAATCTTTAGGTTAGACACAACTAGGAGAGCCGGTTTACGGAGACTCCCTCATGATCATAATGAGACCTAGCCACAAACAGCATGTAGGGTTATTACCGGATGATGTTTCCGGGGGCCCGAAGCTGTCTAAATCCTTGTCTTGTGTGTTGATCCGCCTCGCGTCTCTCGATTCCGACCAACCCCTCTCAAGCTACCACATAGATGCGTTGGCCTCACGACTAAGTCCTCACACTAGGACATCTGCCGTGACAATTCCACGATAGTAACCCATGCGATATCAGTGCTTCTCTCCCAAACATGTAGCAGTTCACACCACTCAAAGTTGGTCACGTGCGGGAATCAAGAAATTCGCCTGCAGTGATGTCTTGTCACAATCCCACTAATTTTGCTCCCGAACCTTTTTGGTAGCATGCAAAAGATACACTGTGATTTGCTCCCGAGCCCTTGATCCAAATGGGTGGTGAGTAATAACCTTTTTGGTTCCAGTCGGAGTGACCATAAATCCTACTGAAGGAACTCCGTGTCAAATGTGACATGCAAATTGTACAAGGAAATTTTTTGAGTGAACTTTCACTCGGTACAGACCAACTCTGTAACTTCAAGCTTTGATGATCCATCTCCTCAAGATTGTGAGTCTATTCGGTGACACCTTGGACAAGGGGTGAAATCGATATCCTCTGTGGCATGGTTTGGACCTTTATTAAGGAACCAAAATATCGAGGATCGTAAGCTTGGATCCAAAACAGATAAACGATTGGTGTTCCTCAAGGATAATGATTGGCATCTCCCTGAGAGAATTAGGCCACATACCGTAAGCACCACTTGGATTTTATGATACACGCTTAATCGTGTCACTAGTCAACTTCTCCTGAGAGATGATTGAGTATCACCAAATTTTTCCATAACTTTCCCTATCCTACCTACACCATGGGTTTCCTACTCCACGGAGTCCATCAAGGTCTCTTTCCGAGAAAATGTGTGGCTCCTTGAATCCAATGATCAATCAGAATTCATATTCCATTGAGGGTTGAATCGAATTTATTTACACGAAGGGTTAATTTGTTTTCCGTTTTGAGACCCTGACAGACTCGGGGGCTAATGACGAGGTTATTTCCTAGGTGGGACCACGATGACATAAGGTCCAGCTAGGCGCCAGGGAGGCCCAAGTCAGCATGTGCTACGACCAAGGCAACTTCAACAACTAGGGTGGCCTATCAGTCGGAGTGGGCACCAATCGAAACGATTACTTCAATCGGTTCGTAATCGGTAGGATTGATCGTCAGTCGGTATACTATCAGTCGGTTTACCATCACTCAGATAATATATCAAACCAACGACCAAAAGTAAACCAGGCGTTACAAAGGCAACACTACTACGCATTCAAGACGACGGTTACCATTCACCTCCACCAGTGTTGATGACATCTGTTACTATCCATAGTGGGATGTTTATTGTGTGTAATCAGTTTTAGTCATTAGTAGTTACCTGAAGAGACCCTGGCGATAGGGAACTCTATATAAGCATGTTCAGGGTACCTATCTAAAGGCTTGCAATCTTTGTAATCAAACACTCATACAACAGCAACTCGCGAGAGAAAGAGGATTATGGCTTTTACCGCCATTGAGGGGGATCCCAAACACGTATACGTCCTTGTGTCCTCCATTGCGCCTCGATAGATCAAGCTCCGTTCATACTTTTATCTTAATGTCAGATTTAGCACCATGACATATAGTTTACATTGTATAAGTTAAATCGATGGTCAAACTTTTACCCAAAATAATAGGGAGCCTAATAAACCCGGACGGAAAGAGTATGATTGATTTGCTACAAAAAGTATATCATTGATTATTTTTCTAAACATTGTGATTTGTATTTGAAAGATGATTTCCACCACATAATTTTTGTGACATATGGTTTATATTTTATTGTCAAACTTTGACACTGAATACAAGGGAGACTAACATGAGAGTAAGTGGATGGGCTTATAGCCCAGTCGTGGTGGCGTTGTGGTTTCGCCGAGCCAACCTGAGTTTGACCCCTCTTAGGTTTTTTTTTTTGAACACAAGAAGGGCCCCGAAGGACCAAGACTTATATTAGATAAGCATGCAACATCTTACATAAAGGCCCAACAGAAAGAGAATCCAGGCCGGACATTTTTGTAGATAGGACCGCAGACAACAAAACTGAAAAGCAATCGAGTCCTCTTTGTCGTCTTCGATCCTGGCCCAATCCCACCACCACCGGGGACGAAACCACTTGGGGCGGAGGAATGGCTACAGCACCACCAGCGCACAACCGGAGGTAGACAGTTGAAGTACCAGACGAAGAACCTGTTAAACTGCCTCCCATATGGCTCGGCGGCCAGGAGGAAATAGAGGACCTGGACGCCGTCGCCGGAACTCCAAGTGGTCGCCTTTCGACCCGGAAGGTGCTGTGTGTGATGGCGAAAACCTCCCGATGCTCTTTGCACCGAGATCCCCACCATTTCTTTGCAAAACTTAGGCTCCAAGGACATGCAGAAAGGATAGAGCAACTAAATCCCCTTCCTCCCTCTTCTTCCAGTCCACCTCCATGGCAGCTTGAGAAGAAGTGGGGAAGAAGGAGCTTGAGCTCCACATCTAGGACACCCACGAGCTTTATTTCCGAGGACTCCGGCTTGATTCCGATCAGCAGCAGCGAACCAATCACCACCGCCATCAGGAGCCCCTCCGGAAACCACCGCGCGGCTCGGGCGCGCCGGCGGCAAGGTCCCCATCGGCATGATGCCAACCTCCGGCACGAGGTCAAACTCCAGTAAGGAAACAGCTAGGCTACATCTACTATCTACAGCGGCGCTCCGAGCTCCTCCCCCATCTCCTCTCCGACCGGCGTCGCCGGCGGCGAAGATCCGGGATCGGGCCGGGCCCGAGACGCCTCCTCTGTCGCCTCTCTCGAACAGACTCCTCCCTTCTGTTCTGTTCGAGAGAGGCGAGCCTCTGTCGCCTCTCTCGAACATACTCCTCCCTTCTGTTCCCCCTCTTAGGTCGAATTCTGTGTCTCGCATTCTCTCTCCGCTAATTTTTTAACAGGAGAGTAACAATTTGGCCATTAATGCCACAGATCATTCCAGGGTGCCCTGCATGAATGTGACAAGGGCGAGATGAGCGTGCCGCTGCCCTGCCACCGCCGCAAAACTAGCCGTTGGAATCAGCGGCCTGGTTGCTCCGCAACGCTGTCGCGATGAATTGCAACGGCTGAATCAATCCAATCGAACAGCTAGCGATAGCCCGCAACCCCAACCCCAACGGTCACTAGGCTCGAATCACCGGTCCCTTCCCACCTTTAAATCACCGCCCCTCTCGCCGTCTCAATTCCCCAATTCTCCCCTCCAAACCCTCCCAACCTCTCCACCCTCCCGCCGCCGATCCGATCCGATCCGCTCCTCTCCTCGATCCATCCCCCGCACGGAACGAGCGATGGCGAGGGGCGAGAACAGCGAGTCGCACGGCAGCGGCAACGTCCCGGCGGCCCCCGCACCAGGGGCAGCGTCAGCGTCCTCGGGGAAGCAGGCGCCGGCGGCTGCGCGTGGCGCGGACGGGCAGTCGGTGGTGCGGCGGCTGCAGTCGGAGCTGATGGCGCTGATGATGGGCGGCGACCCCGGGGTGTCGGCGTTCCCGGAGGGGGACAACATCTTCCAGTGGGTCGGCACCATCGACGGATCCGCCGCCACCGCGTACGAGGGCACCTCCTACCGCCTCGCGCTCGCCTTCCCCAGCGACTACCCCTACAAGCCGCCCAAGGTGCGGTTCGAGACCCCCTGCTTCCACCCCAACGTCGACAACCACGGCAACATCTGCCTCGACATCCTCCAGGACAAGTGGTCCTCTGCTTACGACGTCCGCACCATCCTCCTCTCCATCCAGAGCCTGCTCGGAGGTTCGCTTCTTACTCCTTCCTCTCTCGTCCCGTCAGATCTGTCCCTACTTGTTGTCTTGTGTGGTCTGATCTGATCCGTGATTCATTATTGGAACGCAGAGCCGAACAACGACTCTCCCCTCAACACACAGGCGGCCGCGCTCTGGGCGAATCAAGAAGGTAAGCTCCCCTCATCCTCTGAACGTCCTGTGGTGATACGATCAACCTGTTCTTGGTTCTGAATCTGCATGCTCCGTTCTCCTTCTTGTGTGTGCAGAGTTCAGGAAGATGGTGGAGAAGCTCTACAAGCCGGCGTAAAGAGGAAGAAGAAGGCGGGATCTATCTGATTGGGGGCGCCACATGGGCGTCGATTGATCGGATCTGGTGTTGGATAGATTCTGGAGTGTTGGTTGGATACTTGGACATGTAATTGGTTGGAGCTTCGATTGCTCGGTGGGTTTAGCAAACCTGTTGTTTCTGATGTCATGCTGTTCTCCCATCGCTGAGATGGGCATATACTTTACTGAAATAATCAGGTGTTCTATAGATTTTTCAACTGTTGGATGCTTGTGAGATGTAACTGATTCGAGTTCTTTTTGTTTTTGTCTGGCATGTTCGAAACTGAAAAAACGTGGTTGGGTTTCATACAAACTGTTTAAACTGGGAGCAACCCTTATACGACAACAACAAAACATGTAAAAACAGTCAGAGTGATGGGAGTTAGGCCGTGCTCCCAAAACTCTCTGCAAATTAAGCAAAGCATTGTGATAGGACCAAGGCATAAAAAGTGGAGTTTGTCAAGAAGGGAAAATGGATTTTTGGAAGTTTCCCTTGCTTGTGGAGTTGTGATAGGGCCTAGGTATAAAAAGTAGAGGTTGTCAAGAAAGAGTCTATTCAAACCAGGGGTGCAAAGGATGAATTTTGCATGCTGAAAACATAAACACGAAACGGAAACACACATCCGCTGAAATTCACCGGGCACATTCAGTCAAAAGTCGACCCGTTTCAGTCATGAGTTCCATAATATTAAGTCATCGGCCTTTCTGATGACACTCCATATCGAATTTTGCATGCTGAAAACATAAACACGAAACGGAAACACACATCCGCTGAAATTCACCGGGCACATTCAGTCAAAAGTCGACCCGTTTCAGTCATGAGCTCCATAATATTAAGTCATCGGCCTTTCTGATGACACTCCATATCCGCTGAAATTCACCGGGGCCATAATATTAAGTCATCGGCCTTTCTGATGACACTCCATATCCGCTGAAATTCACCGGGCACATTCTCATGCAATTTGATTCCCTCCTCCAGGGTACAATGCTAGGCGGGCGGTACAAGCTGCAGTGGTGGTCAGCAACGGGCAAGACAAGCCTGACGACTGAACCGAGAGACGAAAAGAGGAATCTGAATTAAAGCGGTAGTTCGGTCATAAATTTTGTTGGTGTATTCTGAAAAATCATCAAACTGCAGGCAAAAGTTGTGACAAATGATCAATTATACAATAAAAACGAGGGCGAACCCTCCAAGCGCTTGGAAACTTGGCGCAAATCATCCAATCTCCCCAGCAAATGTACACACATGAAGGACAACTCTGCCAACAGTTGATCAGTTTCAGTCATGTACATCCAGAGCTCAAAATATGAAGTCAGGACTATCATCGGCCTCGCCTGATGAGACTGGACATCCGCTCAAAGAATACAGGGCACATTGCCTTGCTAAACCTCATGTCCTGCACCCTCATCCACTTTAAAGCTTTATTCTCCAGGGTGCCTAGCGAAGAGTATTTGTAGGCCCATTCACCGCCATCAGGTTGCTCTAACCATGTAAGGGTGAAATTATAACCTACAATAGCTTGAAGATCTCAGTTAAGGTTGCATTAGCATCTTTGACAAACAATTCTATTGGTATGATATAAACAGCGCAAAATGAAACATCAACTGATGCAAAATCATATGGTGGGTTCTTCCCTGTTGACAAACAAAGGCACATGTCGGATCAATATCTTTAACGCCAGAATATTGTTAGGAATAAGCAACTTGTATTCCCATGAGGCCATAGGCCGATATATATACATGTACAGGTGTGGAACATATGCAGGAAACCCCTTATACAACGGGATAAATACAAAGGGGTACATGACTTATATTATAACTCTAACACCCCCCCTCAAACTCATGGTGGATGAACAACACTGAGTTTGGAGAGATAAAAGCCATGATGTTCTCTAGTCTGGGCCTTCGTCAGAAATCCGCCAACCGTAACTCGGAAGGCACATATCAAGAGCAATAACCTGATCTCGCACACCAGCCGCACATAGAAAGCATCAACACCAATATGCTTGGTGAGCTCATGCTTCACAGGATCGCTGCAATGCTGATAGCACCTGTCTTTGTCGAGATAAGAGCAGAGTCGGTGTAGTGACGTAAACACCAAAATCCTGAAGTAACCACCGTAACCAAGTCACCTCTGCCGTCAAAAGAGCCATTGCTCGCAACTCAGCCTCGGCACTCGAACGGGAAACTGCAAGCTGTTTCTTCGTCTTCCAGGCAATGAGAGAACCACCAAGAAAAACACAGTAAGCAGAAAGTGAACGGCGATCTGAAGGATCACTAGCCCACGTAGCATCCGAATAGGCCTGAAGCTGTAAGGAAGCTGGGCGAGGAAAGAATAGACGGTGAGAGATCGTGCCTCAAGATATCGAAGAACACGAAGGAGATGACTATAGTGAACCGAGGTGGGAGTAGAGACAAACTGGCTCGAGAATATGAACCGGATAAGAGATGTCCGGACGAGTGACAGCTAGATAGACAAGACTGCCAACAAGATGACGATATCGGCGTCGGGTCGTGGAGAGGATCACCATCAAGAGTACGGAGGTGAACATTGAGCTCCATAGGAGTCTCAACAACGCTCGTCGATGAAGAGCAGCACGAGCAAGAAGATCCTGGATATACTTTTCCTGGGATATATAAAAGCCATCGAGGTAGAAGAGACTTCAATCCCAAGAAAGTAGCGAAGAGGTCCAAGATCAGACATAAGAAACTGCTCACTAAGACGGGCCTTTACAAAGGCAATATACTCGGGGTCATCCCCCGTGATGATCATGTCATCAACATAGAGAAGAAGAAGAAGAAGAGTCCGACCACGAGGAGAAAGGTGAATAAACAATGCTGGATCATGAGCACTTGCTGAAAAACCAAAGCGGTGATCACAGAGGCAAAGCGCTCAAACCGGTAGCGGGGGCTTGCTTAAGGCCATAGAGAGAGCGGCGAAGGCGACATACCATGCCATCGTGAACAGAATACCCAGGTGGTGGCTGCATGTAGACCTCCTCACGCAGCTCACCATTAAGAAAGGCATTCTTAACATCAAGCTGAGATATAGACCCGATGGCGTGCAGAGGCAACGGCAAGAAGTGTACGAACAGTGGTCATATGGGCCACAGGAGCAAAAGTCTCGTCATAATCACGACCGTGCTCCTGCTGAAAACCAAGAGCCACAAGACGAGCTTTGTGACGCTCAAGAGAACCATCGGAGCGAGTCTTAACCTTGTAGACCCACTTACAAGTGATCGGACGGACTCCGGGAGGAAGAGAAACAAGATCCCAGGTACCAGTGCGTTCAAGAGCGGCAATCTCCTCTGCCATCGCAAACTGCCATTCAGGATGAACAACAGCCTGATGATAAGAAGTCGGCTCAAGAACAGCAGCACCAGCGGTGGGAAATCCAAAGCGATCAACAGGCGGACGAGGACGAGAACGCACGCCATAAGTAGGCTGAGAGGAAGATGACGACTCATCCACGTAGGCATCCACAGGTCGTGAACGACGAGTGTAATGCCGAGGAAAAGATGGAACAATAGAAGGAGGAATCGCCAAGGTAGAATCGGGGTGGCGACGAAGAAGTCACCGGAGATGAAGGTGTAGAATCCGGTGACATGCTAGGCGAGGAGACCGGGAAAGATGGTGGCTGCAAATCGACTAGAGGTGGAGAAGCAGAAGGAGTGGAACGACTAGGCACAGGCTCGACAGGGGTAATAGGTGAGTCGGAAAAGTGAGGAAAGAGATATCCTCCTTTGAAACAGTCGAGGAGGATGGGCGGGGTAGAAGGGACGAGACTCGTCAAATGTCACGTCTCGAGAGATACGCATCCGACGACCGATAGGATCCCAACAACGATAGCCCTTATGCTCATCATCAGTAGCCTAAGAAGACACACTCAACAGATCGAGCGGTCAGTTTGGTGCGTTCATGAGGGCAAGTAGAACATAGCAAACACAACCAAACAAGCGAAGCATCGAATAATCGGGAGAACGATCAAAAAGACGCCGAAAGGAACACCACCACTGTAGAGCAGCGGAAGGCTGTATGTTGATAAGATAGGTGGAGGTGGAGACGGCCTCAGCCCAAAAATGAGGCGGAGAGAGGCAGCAATCATCAATGCACGAGCCGTCTCAAGAAGATGTCGATGCTTTCGCTCAGCCACACCATTACGAGCATGAGCACCGGGACAAGAGAATTGAGAGAGAGTTCCTTGCTCAGCAAGAACACCACGCAACATCTTAGAGATATACTACGCCAAATGAGTCAGCCACGAAAAACACGAATGCGTGAAGAGAACTGAGTATGAACCATGGCAGCAAAACGCTTATAAATAGACAACACCTCACTACGAGAAGTCATGAAATAAAGCCATGTGTAACGAGAGAAATCATCTATGAAAATAATATAATATTTATGACCACCTTTCGAAGCGAAAGGAGCCGGACCCCATACATCAGAATGGACTAAATCGAAAGGACGCTTAGACACTGACTCACTATGTGAATATGGTAACTGAATCTGCTTGCCAAGACGACAACCCTGACACTCTAAAGAGACATCTCCTGAGACAGACCCCAGAAGACCTCGACGAACTAAAGACGACAACCGAGAACCACACAGATGACCAAGCCGATGATGCCACTGCTGGAAGGAACCAGTAACGGAGGCGACTGAAGCGGAGGAACTGGCGATGGTGGTGGCAGCGGAAGGAACATGAAGCCAGTCCAACTCCCTTAGACCCTGAGTATCTCGGCGGCGAGGGCCAGCCCCAACCAGAGTGTGTGTGCGACGGTCCTGGACAGAACAAGAGTCAACGTCAAGGATGACGCGACAACCAGAATCAGTAAGTTGACCAGCAGAAAACAGATTCATGGTAAGTCGAGGAACATGAGCAACATCAGGAACAGAATAAGGAGTGGAAAGATTGCCTCTACTAGCAAATGTAAAGTGGAGTACCATCAGCGGTGAAGACATGAACAGAGAATCCAGCAATCGAAGAGAGGACAAAGTGGAAGAATGAGAAGACATATGAAAAGAAGCTCCAGAGTCCAGAACCCATGGGGATGTACCGACTGTAGAGGGCGGTTGCTCGGTCAAGGGAAGCATCAGTCCGTAACCAGCAGTACCCATCGAGGAAGAACCTGAAGCCGCGAGCAGACGCTTAAGTCTCAGAATATCCTGCTCAGTCAAAGCAATGGCTGAAGCTGTCGAGGTAGATGACGAAGTCCCTGAAGATGATGATCGCGCCTTGCGCAGGTGTTTCCTCTTCGTGTAGCACTGGGACTCAATATGACCATCATTGTTGCAGTAGCCACAATGTGGACGGGGGCGACTGAGCCTCCGAAGGAGTGGCAAAAGCGGCGGAGCACTCGGCGAGAAGGGGTCGGTGCAGCGGTGGTGTGGAAGAAGCCCGAGTAGCGAGCATGAAGGAACCTCCAGCAAACCAGCACCACGTAAGCGAGTCTCCTCGCACGAATCTCGTAAAGCGCCTCCATGAGAGAAATACGCCACGAGCAAACAATCGAAACACGCCGGGCTCAAACTCCTTACGGAGCCGAGACAGAACTCAGAGACGCGATGAAACTCCAAATTGGCCTGGACAGCCCGGCAACAGGGCAAGTACGAGAACCAGCATCATGGAGAGAATGAAGTGGCGCCAGATAGCGTAACTCAGGCATAGAAGTCATCAACAGAGAGTCACCCTCTTTGAAGAGCATGCTCTGACGGACCACGTAAAGGTATAAGGCATCACCAGAGGGCTCATAGCGCCGACGAAGACGGGTCCACATCTCAAAGATGAGGGAAGACCCGTAAACTCATAAGCAAACTGAGGCGTAACACTAGCAGTGAGAACAGCTGCAGCACGAGCATCATCATCAAGCCACTGGGTGTAAACAGACAGAGCACCATGATACGTCTGAAGAGCCTCCTCATAAGCCAAAACCCTCTCATCATAAGCACGATCAGCAGCCTCATCAGCAAGCTTAGCCGCATCCTTGGCGGCCTGATTAGCATCCGTAGGAAGAACTGGTGGAGTCGGTGGAATAGGGGCCACCGGAGGAACGGGACGTGGCGGACAGCAGACCTCGCCAGAAAGAACACCCCATAGGCGGATGCCACGCATATGAATGCGCATGAAGCCAACGAACTCGGTGTAGTTAGAGCCATCAAAAATCACCGGGCAACGAGGAACAGCAACATAGCCCGATCCAGTAGACTTTTTTTTTTTGGGCGCGCTCGGCGGTAACAGATCACGAAACCGGCAACCAGCAGAAGACCGACGGGAGTTGGGCCCCTGCGTCCGGCAACCAGCAGAAGACAGTCGATCGGCTGGAGCAGTGCCTGCGGAACGAGAGCGCTGCAGGGCCGGCAGGAGCTCGATCAGGAGGAATCCATCCGGCTGGAGCAGGGCCTTCGGGAGTCCGGGGCCGGCTGGAGTTCGATCGCTGCGGGACGAGATCGCTGCAGGGCCGGCTGGAGCTCGATCGGGAGGAATCGATCGAAGACAGGAAGGGATCGAAGCCGGCGGGACCTGCGGGACCAAATCGAAGCGGGCGGGAGCTGGAGATCGATCGGGGGCGAGATCGAGCGGGGAGGCTTCGAGCGGCCCTAGTTGGAGATCGATCGGGATGTAGAGAGGATCAAACGCGCGAGTTGCAGCGTGCAAAAAAATTGACCTAGCTCTAATACCATGTTAGGAATAAGCAACTTGTATTCCCATGAGGCCATAGGACGATATATATACATGTACAGGTGTGGAACATATGCAGGAAACCCCTTATACAACGGGATAAATACAAAGGGGTACATGACTTATATTATAACTCTAACAAATATAAGCACATGTCGGTGATAGAAAGAGAGGTCACATGCAACAGATAAAAAGTAACATGCCACTCCAACATACTACTATATCTATCACTAATTGAAAGGAACATGCCCTCAACATGTGAACAAGTATAAGAATATTATATAGATTTACTCCATCTCCATGATCATCAAAATTTCACAGCCATAATTACGACATGAGCTGGTAACAACAACTAAAGGTCAGAAATCTGTTCTGGTAAGTCCATTCTCTAACGTCGCCATTGTCTGTCACCGTGACAATGTGCATGGTCCTACATTTAATAAAGTCCACAGAAGTATAAACTGTTTAAAATGCAAGGCCAGATCAAAGAGGGACTATGATACAAAAAGAAAAGTGCATAATTCTTGCTAGAAGGCAAGCTGACACTGAATGTGTATTTAGTTTATACTTGCTGTAATATTCTGGAGCAGGCCAAGCTTTAGTTTACCTTTTCAGTTCTTGAGGATGTTTTTAGCTTTTCCTGTTCCCAGCTTGCCTACTTTCTAAGGCGTATAGGTGTTTGTGGTACTTACGTGGTTTCTTTCTTAATTGAAATGGAGCCGGGGGTGTGGCCTCAGATTATCAGGGGGGGAAATGTGTATTTAGGTACCACATTTTGCAGTTTAAAGAGACACTTTTCAAGTTACAGAGGCAGCCACTATAAAGATAACTGCTCTACAGATATCCAGCTTGCCCAGTTACATATAAAATCACATGCATGAATGTAAAATATCAAGGCCAAAATGTAAAATGCAAACCATAAATAACTGTAGTGTCATATTTCTATTACTAATGTGCTGTAGCAAATTAAACAACGCGAGAACTGGTGTTTGCATGTACCAGTAGCTTCATGATGGATTGAAAATGAGAATCCTTCTATTTCATTCTTCAGTGAAAATTTCATGCCAACTAAAGATTCAACCAGCATATGATACACACAAGAACAAGAACTTTCATCTGTCCCATTCTCTGAAAGCAACAGACTTACAAGTCAAACCAATTTACAGGCATAAGAAGAACTACAAACTGCAATCCACTTGTACATTATTACTAACCTGAGGTGCGAACGCCTCTTCTATAAAAGTCCTGCTACAGAATTAATGCAAGCCATAAAAAAGGCTTAGCAAACAATATAAAGCTCAAATTAATCATTTACCCTTGCATACTTCTACACTACCAGCAAAGTGGTTGGGCTGTTTCAGCAACTTGCCTCTCTAGCTTCATCCAGAAAGCTACCATGGAGGACAATGGCATTCACACTGGACTGTAATGTATTCGTTCTGTTCCACACCGGTGTTCTTGCAGGTGAAACTGGAGTTTGCTTCTGTATGACTTCAGTTATTGTCTCAGGAGACACTAGAGCTGCATAGTTATTTGTATCATTGTTCTCAGCCAACAGGCGCTTAAGCCTCAAAATTTCTGTTTCAAACTCCTTTGCTGCATAAGCAAAGCAGAATAGAGTAAATAAAATTGAAGCTAAATCAACTTGGTTATCACCAAAAAGAATGGAAAACAGAAATAGAATTGTTGGCAATCTACAAGGTATAGGTGAATTTACAGAGGACTGCTGTGCCTCATAATGTGTCAATTGTTTTCGAGAAACAAGTAGGTTGTTATTACTCTTGTATACCTGATTAACCAGGTATAAAATAGCCATGATTTTTTTACAGTAAAATAACAATGAATTACATTACCGTGTTGAGGCTGTTGTGTGTTTGCAATATACTTCCTCCGTTCCAAAATAATTGTAGTTCTATGTTTGTCCTAAGTCAAACTTGTTTAAGTTTGACCACGTATATAAAAAAAAATATTAACATCTAGAACACCAAATTAGTCTCATGAGATTCTTTATAAAATATATTTCCATACTATGTGTATTTGGGGTTGCAGATCCTAACACATTTTTCCTATAGAGTTGGTCAAAGTTAAACAAGTTTGACTTAGGACAAACCTAAAACTTCAATAATATTGCAACGCAGGGCGTAGAAATAAAGCACTAGAAAATGTAAAAATGTTGGGTAAGCACTTAATGTTCATTAGAACTAAACAGAATGTGAAACATATTTTAATAACCATTTAATCAAATCCTACGTTTTCAGAGACATAATTGTAAAATTGAGTAACTGATTCAAACTAGTAAAATGCGGTCAGTATCACAACCCAGTACAGTTGGCAGTTGACAAACATCGAATGTGAATTTTCCACAACCAGCTGCACCCGCACCTCACTTATATATATTTTTCGAAAAGGGGGGCTCCCCGGCCTCTGTATCAGAGTGATGCATACGGCCAATTTTATTATAAAGCAAATAGGTTCAACAAAGATCTTAAGGTCATAAAGACAGAAAAAAGAAAAAAGCTCACAAAGAGCCTATAAAGAAGTAACCATAGCGCCACAACCGGTCAGCATAAATAAGATAAGGAAACTAATTGCCTATCCTATTACATGACCGCCATCCAAACCGGCTGAAAATATCCCGTGCTACCATCTCCTACCGGATAGATCCAGTAACCAAATGCTCCCTGGCCTCCGTCGGAGTGAGTAGCGACCACATACGGATCAATGCAGTAGGTCGGAAGATAACCTGCAAAAAATGAAAATTTGTTGTTCTGTTAAAAACCAAGTCATTTCTGCAGTTCCAGACTGCCCACAATAAAGCACATACTCCTACGCGAATGTGTCTCGCTGTTTCGGCCTCTACCCCGTTAAGCCACGTTCCAAATAACGTGTTGACAGAATTCGGAGGAGTAATATTAAAGGCTATGTGCACCGTCCGCCATAGCACTTTTGCCAGCGGGCAGTCAAGAAAAAGGTGTTTGATAGTTTCATCCCGATCACAAAAACTACACCTATAGAACATGTACCTTGAATTTCCAATATATGCGGGAAAAAATCATGGTTGTAATATGCTATAGCATGTGCACTTGCTAAAAGTTGTTCAAAATTATGAAAAAATTGTAAAAAGAAGGGCAAAGAGATGAAGGACCAGTGTAGCAAACTATATGCGCACAACTTTCTGTCTTACTCAAGAGAACAGTTCGCAAATGGTCATGCTTTTGCATGTGCACATTTTCTGTCATGTTGCTCATCTATGATTTTTTTACATCTTTTTTTGGCTGCAAAAGTATACTTTTGCAATAGGGCGTGACCACAACTATTTGTTCTCAGAGTGCTACATTTTTGCATGATGTTGCAATTTGATACAACAATATTCAATTAGAATATATTACTATAATAGTGAGAACTATCACAATAACTGTTCAATTTGTTGACTAATATCATGTGATATGTCTTGATTGTTGCCAATCTTCCAACCCACTATTCCGAGCATAAATATATATCATATAAAGGGGAATCAGCTGAGACAATCAGTGCTTTCGGTGTTCACTTTCTACAATAAACTAAACATCAAAGAATTGTGGTAACCAGCAAATTTAAGAATAAAAATTCTACTCAAATAATCAAGCCTGATCTATAGAAAGGCACAGCCTGGAGAAGTAGTTGCTTTTTTTTTGGAGCGAAGATGCTAGAGGTGTCCGGCTTTAGATTAATAAAGCCACTCGGCAGCATTCATACAAGGTTTGAAAGGAAACGAAGACCATACAGGTCAGCAAGTACAGCAATACAACAAATAGTCCAAAAGCACCCAGGCTTAAACATATCTAGCATAGGTTCCAACAAAGCCCAAACGACCTCCGCAAGGGTGAAGGGCCTCCCCATAAGCAACTCAGCCGTGCGTCGAGTCTTGCCTGGCTAACGTCTGAGTCATCCTGATACGCTCCAAGACTTCCATCATGCGCTCAGCATCGCGCTCCTTCCCCAACGGTGTCCACGTCTGTAAAAATAGATGGCATTTGAAGATCACATCAGCGTGGTGGTTAGGAAATTTCTTCTCTATCGTAATTTTGTTACAAGTCATCCAAATAGCCCAAAGCAACGCCCCTACGCATTGCCAAGCTATTCTAGCACTGGATCCCTTTTGGGTTTTGATCAAGGTGAGAAGATCCGCACCCGAGGAGGGATTCCAGTTCGTATGAAACGCGTTCCAAACCGCGCTCCACGCAAACTTGGCTAGGTGGCATCTAAAGAACACATGGTTTGCATCTTCACATAGACCGCAGACCGAACAGGACCCATCAGACGGGCCGTAACATTTAGCTACATTGTCGGAAGTTGGTAGCCGGTTCCTAAACATTTGCCACATGAAGATTTTTATCTTGAGTGGCAAACCGGCCTTCCATAGCCCCCTGACCATATCCAGCGCACTCCCCTCAGTAAGCTTGCTATAAAGCGACTTCACCGAAAACTTCCTGGAGGCAGTCAGGTTCCATTCCACCGATTCGGCCCCCAAGCCTAGTCGCAAACCACCAAATTTTTGAACCAAGTCATCCCATGACTCACGTTCGGTAGTGGTGAGGGCTTGCAAAAAATGGATGGCAGGTGGGGAGGAGATCAGAGCCTCCCCCACCATTATGTTGGCATCTGTGGCCACCTGATATATAGATGTGTGGCTCTGCCAAAGGGGAACAGGCCCCAACCAACAGTCCAGCCAAAACCGAGTGGATTGACCGTTGTTGATCTGGAACTTGACCACGACCGGAAAGGCGGGCCGCATCGCTTGGATCCCATTCCAAAACGCGGATCCGGACGAAGAAGCCGTGAAGGGGTTTCCATTAGGGAAATAGGCTCGTAGTAGCTTTGCCTAGAGTCCCGACTCGTTTTGGGCAAGACGCCACCACCATTTTGTGAGTAATGCCACGTTCATAAGTTTAGAATTAGTGATACCCAGGCCCCCAAAATTTTTTGGCCTACAAACCGCAGCCCATTTAACTAGATGGTATTTACGTTTGATGTCGGTTCCTTCCCAAAAGAACCTAGAGCGAGGTGTATCGAGCCTAGCATGCACTCCATCAGCTAGGAGAAACATCCCCATAGTAAACAGTGGGAGGGAGGAGAGACTCGAGTTTGTGAGGATTAGCCGAGCGGCAGAGGACATAAATCTCCCTCGCCACGGGCTAACTCTATTGGCCACCTTCCCATAAAGGGGCTCCCACTCCAGGATGGACAATTTCCGGTGCGATATCGGAAGGCCCATGCACTTAATTGGAAAGCTCCCTAGCTTACAATTAAGCAGATTGGCTACTCGCGCGCTATCCTGGTCGTCCATCCCAATGGTAATGACCTCGCTTTTCAAGAAATTAATTTTCAGCCCTGAAAGTATTTCAAAGGATAGCAGCAAGAGCTTGATAGAAGCAATGTTGTGATCATCGGGTTCAAACAGCATCAAAGTGTCGTCAGCGTATTGAAGGTGGGTCACCCCTCCAGGGATGAGGTGAGGTACCAGCCCCCTGATGTGGCCTGCCGCCCTGGCTTTGGCTATCATGGCCGACAAGGCGTCCGCTGCAAAGTTAAAAGCTAACGGAGAGATGGGGTCTCTGTCGTGGAATTGTCACGGCAGATGTCCTTGTGAAAGGACTTAGTCGTGGAGCCGTCGCAACTAGGAAGCTTAAAGGGGTTAAAGCGGGACAAAGGACACGAGGGTTATACTGGTTCGGCCCCTTGCGGTGAAGGTAAAAGCCTAATCCAGTTGAGGTGGAATTGCTAGGGTTTCGATGACCAGGGAGCGAATCCGCTATGCCTGGTTCTCGATTTGATGTTACTTGCCCTAAGCCGCCGGCGGGTCGTCCCCTTATATACACGGGTTGACGCCTCATGACCTCTGAGTCCCGCCGCTCATAAGCGATGGTTCTGCTCGGTGACTAGTTAATCTTGCCTTACAATACAAGTCATGCTATTATGGCGGTTTATCACTACGGGTCTTAAGTCGCCTTTGGGCTTGGGGCCCTTAACTGAACCGCCATCTTCAAGCTTGATATTGGGCTTCATATGATGAATCAATATAGCGTAACCCGGCCCCTCCTGGGCGGGTTACACTAGTAGTTATATCCCCAACATTAGGCCCCAGATTGATTTGAACCGGTTCATGTCAATCTTCAATACTTAATAAAAAGTCTTCTGCCTTCTACCTGTGAAAAAATTTATAACCCGCCATGACGTCATCTTTCGGATTTATGGTGACCCGCCATGACGTCATCTGTCATTAATGCATGTTTTGCCCAACGTATCTCAACGGATCTTTTATCTTAATGACCATCCCGAGAATCGAGGCGTCTGAGTAGCTGGATAACCATGTTTGGCCTCCTCGTTTTTCGCTACCACTTTATCAGTCTTCCCTTATAAATAGGCACGACTTTAGGTCTTTCTTCATTCTCCCCCTTTCGTCGTCTTCTTCCTCTCGCTACTCCACTGCTGCTCGAGCTCCGCCGCCGCCGCCGCAGAGTACCTCGTCTTCCTCGACCTCGACCGCTGCATCAACCTGAGTCGATCCAGAAAACGGCAGCGACCCTCCGCAGTGGATCTGCAGCTACAAGTCTTCACTTTCCCGCACTTCAGATCTGCATTAGGGTTTTCAAGTTCTTCTGTGTTCTTCATAGTTCCTCCACCGCAGCCTCTTCTGATCCAAAAGGAACATATAACTTGTGCAGTAGCTATTTCGCATCCATTTCAGATGCTAATAGATCCCCTCTTCTTGTACAAAGGCCCCTTTAGAACTGATGAACTCCTCTGTACTGGTTTATTAAGTCTAGAATATTTTTCCTTTTCTGAGCATCCATTGATCCAAAATAATAATTGCAATCTGTGAAACCTGTTTTTTACACACTTAGTCGATGCCTGTATCTTTATAGATCCACCTAGCCATGGCGGCTCATACCACCGGCTATTATTCGAAATGCTCAATAGCTAACTTTAACCACACATGGCGGCTTAAATAACTTAACTGCTCATGGCGGCTTAAATAATCTGTCACAATTAGCCATATGCCATTAGACCCCTTTTATAAGCCGCCATCTTGAGTATGATTTGAAGTGTTTCTCTCCGGCTTAAATTTGAACCGGAAATTTTTATTTTGTCGTAGGCTTCCATCTTTAAAATGCCGCCGAAAGCGCCCAAATCACCCGTTACATGCAATTGAGTCAAATCCATCGTCACAGAAAGCACCCTTGCTGATTTTGTGAAGACCGGCTATCTGCCAAAGAAGGAAGTCATGTCCTATCGTGCTCCTAATCCAACAGAGGAAAAACCTCAACCCAAAGAGGGGGAAATCATCGTCTTTACTGATCACATGAACCGGGGCTTTTCTCCACCCGGCTCAAAGTTTTTCAGAGATGTCCTGCACTTTTTCGATCTCCGACCTCAAGATATCGGTCCCAACTCTGTATCTAACATTTGCAATTTCCAAGTGTTCTGTGAGGTGTACCTTGGAGAAGAACCCAACTTGCTGCTCTTCAGGGAATTATTTTATTTGAACCGGCAGAATGAACGTGCCAATGAGCCTAGTGAAAGGATCAATATAGTTGACTAGAGGGGGGGGTGAATAGGCAACTAACAATTTTTAGTTTTTCTTTACCAAATTAAACTTTGCATCAAAGTAAGTTGTCTAGATATGCAACTAGGTGGACAACCTATATGATGCAACAATCACAACCACACAAGCAAGCAATGAGTAAAACACAAGTAAGCTTGCACAAGTAAAGGGATGAAATAACCAAGAGTGGAGCCGGTGGAGACGAGGATGTGTTACCGAAGTACCTTCCTATTAAGGGTAAGTACGTCTCCGTTAGAGCGGTGTGGAGGCACAATGCTCCCCAAGAAGCCACTAGGGCCACCGTATTCTCCTCACGCCCTCACATAATGCGAGATGTCGTGATTCCACTATTGGTGCCCTTGAAGGCGGCAACCGAACCTTTACAAACAAGGTTGGGGCAATCTCCACAACTTAATTGGAGGATCCCAACACCTCCACGAAGCTTCACCACAATGGACTATGGCTTCACGGTGACCTCAACCGTCTAGGGTGCTCAAACACCCAAGAGTAACAAGATCCGCTAGGGATTAGTGGGGGGAATCAAATTTCTCTTGGTGGAAGTGTAGATCGGGCCTTCTCAACCAATCCCGAACAAATCAACAAGTTTGATTGGCTAGGGAGAGAGATCGGCAAAAATGGAGCTTGGAGCAACAATGGAGTTTAGGGTTGGAAGAGGTGAGTCTTCTTGGAGAAGAAGACCCCCTTTTATAGTGGGGGGACAAATCCAACCTTTCCCACCACTCAGCCCACGACCCACGGAACTACCGCACCACAGGCGCGGTACTACCGCACGGGCCTGCGGTACTACCGCGGCGGACCGCGGTACTACCGTGGGCACGGCAGAGACCAGACCTGGCAAAAAGGAGCACTAACAGGGCGCGGTAGATCCGCAGAAGCGGTACTACCGCGGCCCCATGCGGTACTACCGCAAGACAGTCAGAAGTTAAAGTTCGCAGGCACAGATGTAAAATTACATCCGTGACTACCTCACCGAGAAATTGTCGCGGTAAAAATCCGACACGGAACTACCGCGACCATGGGTGCGGTACTACCGTGAAAGGTGCGGATGTAAAAAATTACATCCGCCCTTACCTCCGCACTTGCTATTGAACCTGGCCTGGCGTCACGGTACTACCGCGGGGAGCGCGGATATAGAAAATTACATCCGCGCGTACCACCGCTTGAGCAGCGGTGCCAGACCAGAGCTCGCGGTACTACCGCTCCGAGGAGCGGTACTACCGTGGGAGCCTACGGTACTACCGTGCCGGAGCCAGTACTACCGGCTGGCTCCTGCGGTAGTACCGCTTCGAAGAGCAAGACTACCGCTTAGCCCGAGAAGAGCAAGGCGGAGACCTTCAAATCGCAGAGACAAGGTGAGACGGAGGAACACTCCAAGGAGCTCAAGGAAAGGCGGTGCAAAAGGGAATGTGTACGTGAGATTTCACCCAAACCTTTCCAAAGCGGGCCCCCTCTTAATAGTACGGCTCTCCTACGACTCAACTCCACCGAACCGAACCGTAGATAAACGCCGTCTTCAATAATCTTCAAGGGGCATCAAATCGTCTTGTGTTTAGTCGTGATGTATCTGAAAAGCTCAATACACACGATTAGTCCGCAAAGGCATTGTCATCAATCACCAAAACTACTTAGGGACAAGAATGCCCTTACACCTAGCTTGGAACTTGGTGGGATTTCAATCCAGCGACGGAGATATTGTCTTTTCCCGTATGCCGAACCACCGAGTCACCCTAAAGACTGGAACCAGACGTGGTTCTACTGTCAAGATACTTCTCCGGCTGATGAGAAACCTCTGCCCGGCTTTCGTGCCCTGCGCCTTGAGTCCACTCATCCTCTATCAGATAAGCTGTCAGCTGCTGAACGCCAGAAACTTGCCCCCACCTTGAGCAAAATCAAGGCTCTTCTGGGGAATGGCTTGAACGGCATTGATCTGGTCCGGGTTTGGCTTGCCTGGCGGGTTATTCCATTGAGCCGCCGCCCTGGTTTGATGTGCGACTATACAGGCCAGAAGAATGATCCTCTGCGGCACAGCCCTGACGATTTACCTGATGATGTCATTGATGATAGGACAAAAACACTTCTGAATGAGAGCCTGGCAGATTGTGGCAAAGTAGGCTTGAGCCCTTTCTACAAAGCTAACCCGGCTCCAGGGGTAAGCTAGTAACTTAAGCCTTTTTATTTTATACTCTCACCTTTTGAGATTTTACCTTTACTCAAAACTCTTGTTGAAATTCACAGGCCACAGATGATTTTTGGAAAGCTAACTATGATCATGAAGCTGCAAAGAAGGCCAGAAAAGCTAAGAAAGCCGCCAAGAAGAAAGGACATAAACCCAGTGCCTCAGACATGTTTCGACTAGAGGACACCTCTGAGTCAGAGGTAGCTCTTGATTCTCTAGGCTCTTTTTTTAACTATCTTATTGACACCGATTATCATCAGGAGGATAAAGGGGCGAGTCATGCAGCGGTTGAAGAGGTAACTATAATTTCCTCCGACTCCGAGCCTTTGCCAAGACAGAAAGTCCGAAGAGTAACCCGGAAAGTAAGATTTTCACATCCTTTAGCTTACCAAGATCCTCAATTTCTTTTGAAGCGACTGATTCATGAGAGCCGGAGGCAGGCCCGGACCAGTAAAGATGCGGAACTCTCCTCCGGTTTACCCGATGTAACAAGAAAATACCGGACCGAGGTCATCTCCTATTTACATTCCTTTTATCCTTTGGCGGGTCTCACTCGTCAACCGCTCACTTCTTCTGACTCAAATTATCAGGGAACTTCACCTTCCTCCGGCGAATCAATGCAGTCCAATTTGCCGGCTTTCAAAACCGCTCCAGGGTAATGATAACCTGCTTAATCTGTGCTTAGTTCAACTTGTTGTATTTTTACTAACCTTTTGATTTTATGCGGTGGTCAAGCAAAGCCCAGCAAAAGGGCGAAGAAGAACAAGTCGGCTGAAGAGCCGATCTTAAATGAACCGGAGCTCGGAACGGCTGCTCCTGACACCTCCACTCATGACCCGCCGCCTGAACCAGCCCACGATATTCCAACGCCTACTGCTGATCCGCCTGTCGAGCAAGCCATAGATGGTTCTGAAAACCCGGAGATCCCTAGCCCGGCCAAGACAAATGACCCCGATGTCAAAATCATCAAGGCCGGTTTTGTTGAACCGGGAAGACCAACCGTGCTGGCTAAGTGCTCCGCCAAGGAAGAACTTCTGGAACGCCGCAGGGCTAAACTGGATGTCACTGTTTATACTCACATGAGTATTGGAGAAATCTTCTCTGGCTATATGAGCTAAGTGCACAACAGCCGTGACATGGAAATTGACATGGTGAAGCAGATGCACCATAAATCTGAGGTATAATTCTTCTTGTTGTACTTTATTCATCCTTACCATACCAGCCCCCAAGTCTATTGCTTATGATGAAATATGCCGTAGACTTAAGACCAGCTTAGCAATATATGTAAAAAGTCCGGCTTATCCTGTAGCCCCCAAGGGCCGGCTTAAACAGTATGTTTAAACCAGTCCTTATCATGTTTAAATCGAAAAGTTCTTGTAACAGCAATATGCATTAGCCCCCAAGTGCCAAGTACTTTTGCTTGCAAAGTGCTTTGGACTTACTTTTATGAACCGCTACTGTAAGCAGATTTCTTCAACACACATTAGCCCCCAAGTGCCAAGTGTCATTGCTTGCAAAGAGGCTTGGAACTTTAATGTGGCATTATGATAATCTTGACCTTAACCCGGCATTTGTGCAGGCCACCATTAGTCAATTTGAATCGGAGATATCTGACTTGAAGAATCGCCTGGAAGCACAGGAGATTGAAACCCAAAAAGCCAACTCCAAGTTTGAATTCAGCGTATCTGAACAAGAGAAACTGAAAAAGGCTTTGAATCCGAGAAGAAGGCCTGGGCTGATGAAAAGCTCACCTTGATCAATCGGGCTGAGAAGGCAGAGGCGGCTCTTGCAGAAACAACCGCCGAATTATCCGGTTTAAAACGCCATGTATCTCAGATGGTCTCAAAGAATCTTTGGTAAGTTACTCGCAAGTGTTGAATCTTGTCTAATAATCATATCAATTGCTATCAACTCACCGACATTGTAATGCAGGCCCTGTGAGTTCAAATCTTAACCAAAACATGCCGGTAAAGTGAAGGCGGTTTATACCGGTAGAACAACTTTACACCGGGTCTCAGCGTGCCTTAGCCGAAGTGGCCCTGTCAAATGAAGTTCCCACCCTCCTGTCAGATGTATTAAAGCGGCTTGCCGTGTTACCTCAGCGGTTTAATGAACTAAGACGATCTTCTGCGAGAGCCGCCGCCGTAACTGCATTAAGCCGGGCCAAGGCGTGGCTACCGGAGCTAGACCCGGCCGACATCGCCATCGGGTATCCAAGCTTAAAAGAGGACGACACACCGTTTGGACAGGAGGACTTCACCACTTGTGTTAAGGAAATCCATACTGTGGCCACCCTGATTGCTAATGACACGGATCTTACCAAGTATCATCCGGGTTATGACGCTAAAAACCGGAGGATTCCAACGCCACACTATGAAGTGACCAGCCTGATCCCTCCAATTCGTAAGCATACCTTCGCCCCTGAAGTTGACCCGGCCGGATTAATTGATGATGAAGCTGAATTTGAAGCTTTGAGTGGCATTGACTGGTCATCATCAACCTTTCAGGACAGGAAGGGATGATCCGGAAGCTTCAGGCCAACAACACAATTGATCCATCTGGCGGCTCATATTTACGCTTTGCCAAAAAACAATGTTTCATCATTTGGACTCGGGGAGTCATGTAATAGGGTAGAAAAAACACTTGTTTTTGTCGTGCCATCGTGCACGTGTCTGGCGCTCAACACTGTTTAAGCCGCCATCTTATATTCCTCCATCTTGTGCTGATTATCTGTTTTCCTTATGTCTAAGAAAGCTTTTTAACTGTCCTGCATAGAGAAAACAAATCACAAGTCCCTTGGCGGCTTACCGCATGGCGGGTCATATATCTTACATATAACCCGGAATATGAACAAGAGTCATAGATAAACCAGCTATCAATTATATCTTTGAAATATAACCATAACATCATACCTATGATCCTTTGATTTATGCTGCCGGTTTATGTGACGCGAACAGTAAGGGGTGACAACCCAATCTTGTAGAAGCTGGTACTTCCACTCATATGATTATTGTTATATACTGGCAATTTATTGATCAAGGCCAAGCCGGGTTAAATAGAAGCCACTCATTAGATGCTTCCAAATATGATTAAAAAGTCTCAAGACAAAGTTGGAAAATTGTGATTGCAAAAAACTTACAGGAAACAAACAAAGTTTTGAGGCTTCTGATTCGAATACGATCAGAAAACCGTTCCAAAGGGGTTAAGCTAAGATTCGAATACGATCATATAGCCCCCAGTGGCTTTGGCGCTGCCGATCAAGAGGGTATCGACAGCTATGTTCTCTTTGGTTCGAATAAGACCTATGTTTGAACAGGAAGCCCCCAAATGACCTTGAGAGTTGTTTAATGACGCTGATTCGAATACGATCCACGGCAGACCCAAAGGGGTTGAGCTATGATTCGGATATGATCAAGAAGCCCCTAGTAGGTTTGGCAGCGTGCCAATCAAAAGGGTATCGACAGCTATGTTCTCTTTGGTTCGAATACGACCTATGTTTGAGCAGGAAGCCCCCTAGTGATCATGATATTTAACGGCTAGATTCCAATACAATCATGAGCCGGACCAAAAGGAGAGCCAGATTCAAATATGACCAGTTCCCTGTCGGTTGTTTTAAAGATATAATAACGAGGACATATAAACCTTTGAGGATGAAAAAGGACAGAGGTCCTGCTTTATTACTTTTCATAATATATACATCGTCAAAATATGTACATCATGAGAGCCGGTGGCTCAAGTGTAGTAAGGCCGAAGATGAGCGATATTTCATGGCCGGCGGGTCTCTTCCTCCGACTTACGTGAGTCTTTGCGCTCTCGAACATCGATGAGGTAATATGACCCGTTGTGTAAATTTCATCGACCACAAAGGGCCCTTCCCAAGGCGGGATAACTTGCGCATCGACCGATCCTGGATGTGCCGGAGCACTAGGTCAACTTCTTGAAAGGTTCTGGACTTAACCCGGCGGTTGTGATAACGACGCAGGTCCTGTTGGTAAATCGCCGAACGGGCTGCTGCTAAGTCACGCTTGTCATCCAACAAGTCAAGTGCATCCTGACGGGCTTGTTCGTTATTCGCTTCAACGTAAGCCGCTACACGGGGCGAGTCATGACGAAAGGCGTATACCATGAAGAAAGGCGTATAGCCCGTAGACCTGTTAGGTGTGGTATTGATGCTCCATATCACAGAAGGCAACTCCTCCAACCAACAACCCGGCGTCCGCTGTAAAGGGACCATGAGCCGGGGCTTAATGCCTTTCAAGATCTCCTGATTGGCTCTTTCAGCTTGACCATTGGATTGAGGATGAGCTACTGATGAAACATCGAGCCGGATATGCTCACGTTGACAGAACTCTTCCATGGCACCTTTGGACAGATTAGTACCATTGTCAGTGATGATACTGTGTGGAAAGCCAAAATGAAAGATCACCTTTTTCATTAATTGAACCGCCGTGGTTGCATCACACTTACTGACCGGCTCTGCCTCAACCCACTTCGTGAATTTATCAACCGCCACCAGCAGGTGTGTCTTTTTATCCTTGGACCTTTTGAAAGGCCTAACCATGCCAAGCCCCCAGACTGCAAACAGCCAAGTAATTGGAATCATCCTCAATTTCTGAGCCGGCACATGAGCTCGTCGTGAGAATTTTTGGCAACCATCACATTTACTGACCAGATCCTCCGCATCGGCATGAGCCGTCAGCCAATAAAAACCATGACGGAAAGCCTTGGCCACAAGAGATTTAGAACAGGCATGATGACCACAATCGCCTTCATGGATCTCACGAAGGATTTCTTGACCCTCCTCAGGCAAAACACAACGTTGAAACACCCCAGTAACACTACGATGATGCAACTCACCATTAACAATTGTCATCGACTTAGACCGCCGGATGATTTGTCGAGCCAAGGTCTCGTCCTGAGGCAACTCTCCCCGGGTCATGTAAGCCAAATATGGCACTGTCCAATCTGGGATGACGTGAAGAGCCGCCACCAATTGCGCTTCTGGGTTTGGGACTGCTAAGTCTTCCTCTGTGGGTAACTTAACAGAAGGGTTATGCAGAATATCTAAGAAGGTGTTAGGTGGCACCGGCTTACGCTGAGATCCCAGCCGACTTAAAGCATCAGCCGCCTCATTCTTTCTTCGATCAATATGCTCCACTTGATAACCTTTGAAGTGTCCAGCGATAGCATCAACTTCACGGCGATAAGCCGCCATGAGAGGATCCTTAGAATCCCACTTGCCTGACACCTGTTGAGCCACCAAATCTGAGTCGCCGAAGCACCTTACCCGGCTTAAGTTCATCTCCTTAGCCATCCGAAGACCATGGAGCAAGGCCTCATACTCAGCTGCATTGTTAGTATAGGGAAACATCAACCGGAGCACATAACAAAACTTGTCACCTCGAGGGGAAGCTAAAACAACTCCAGCCCCCGAGCCCTCCAATTGCCTGGACCCATCAAAGTAAATAGTCCAATATGTGTTGTCCGGCTTTTCCTCAGGCGTCTGCAGCTCTGTCCAATCGTTGATGAAGTCCACCAGTGCTTGAGACTTAATAGCAGTGCGTGGCACATACCTTAAGCCATGAGGCCCAAGTTCAATGGCCCACTTGGCGACTCGTCCTGTGGCCTCTATTCAATGATGTCTCCCAAAGGAGCGTAACTTACCACAGTGATGGGTTGACCACGAAGTATTACTTAAGCTTCCGGCTCGCCATGAACACCCCATAAACGAGCTTCTGCCAATGTGGATATCTTTGCTTAGACTCAATAAGCACCTCACTGATGTAGTAAACCGGCCGTTGAATCGGATGCTCCTTGCCAGCCTCTTTGCGCTCCACCATAATTGCAACACTGACAACACGTGAGTTAGCAGCCACATACAACAATAAGGGTTCCTTATCAATGGGAGCCGCAAGGACCGGCGGCTCAGATAACTGTCTTTTTAAATCTTCAAAGGCAGCATTAGCGGCATCACTCCAGATAAAGTTGTCTGTTTTCTTCATCATCTGATACAGCGTATGGCCTTCTCACCTAACCGGCTTATGAACCGGCTTAAAGCAGCGATATGACCCGCCAGTCGCTGAACATCATTGACGCACGCCGGCTTAGCAAAAGAGGTGATTGCCTTGATCTTCTCCGGGTTAGCCTCAATGCCTCTATTAGAAACCAGAAAACCCAAAAGTTTGCCTGCTGGTATGCCAAACACACATTTGGCCGGGTTAAGCATCATTTTGTAGACCCGAAGATTATCAAAGGGCCGTCAATATGTCCATGAGATCAATCAGCACCTGAGCCGGCGGGCGCACAGGGTCTCCTGCCCCGGCCGCTCCTGACCCGGAAGTTATTGCTGCCGCAGCCGTAGAGTTTTGACCGGGTTGAGTGCCAGCCATGAAGATCCCTACTCTGCTTGGCGGCTCAAAGGGGTCCGGAATACTGCTGCAATCGGAACAGCCCCCAAGCCCACCGTCTTGTACTTGGTATAACAAATCCGTCTCACCAGTGGACGACTCACCATCAGAGTAGACGGCCGTCTCACCACCATCCACGGATCCTTCAAGAAACTCCCCTCCGTGGATGCAACCCACGAAGGCACGCTTCATGGCTGGCATCGGGTCTCGCACGCTGAGCCGTCTCGATGATGTCGGTGCAGATGTCCGGCTCAGGGCCCGGCTCGCCAATCCGGCCAATGAAGACGTGGATTCCGCCGAAGGGGACCCGGTACCCGTACTCAATTGAGCCGGCATCGGGGCACTAGCCGGCGTCGTCGATGTAGAGCTTGCCGCGACGACTCTTGGTCATCCGGCCCACAGTGTATCCCTTGAGCCCTTCGAAGCTGCCCTTCAAGAACTCAAATCCACCGTGCGCTGGCCCCACGGTGGGCGCCAACTGTCGTGGAATTGTCACGACAGATGTCCTTGTGAAAGGACTTAGTCGTGGAGCCGTCGCAACTAGGAAGCTTAAAGGGGTTAAAGCGGGACAAAGGACACGAGGGTTATACTGGTTCGGCCCCTTGCGGTGAAGGTAAAAGCCTAATCCAGTTGAGGTGGAATTGCTAGGGTTTCAATGACCAGGGAGCGAATCCGCTATGCCTGGTTCTCGATTTGATGTTACTTGCCCTAAGCCGCCGGCGGGTCGTCCCCTTATATACACGGGTTGACGCCTCGCGGCCTACAGAGTCCCGGCCGGCTCATAAACAGTGTCTGGCTCGATGACTAGTTAATCTTGCCTACAATACAAGTCATGCTATTATGGCGGTTTATCACTACGGGTCTTAAGTCGCCTTTGGGCTTGGGGCCCTTAACTGAACCGCCATCTTCAAGTTTGACATTGGTCTTCATATGATGAATCAATATAGCGTAACCCGGCCCCTCCTGGGCAGGTTACACTAGTAGTTATATCCCCAACAGTCTCCCTGCCGTAGCCCTTTTTTGTTGCGGAAAAATTTCCCCATCTCGTTGTTGATCCCTCCGGTGATCAAGTGCATGATACGATGCACAAATCCTGCCTCAAAACCCTTTTTGAGGAGGATCTCCCGCACAAACTCCCAGTTCACGCGGTCATAGGCCTTTTCAAAGTCCAGTTTTAGGATTACTCCCAGCCTCCTTGTTCGTTTAAGCTCATGGACTATCTCCAGAAGCGCTATCGGACCTTCAAGGATATTTCTACCCTTGAGAAAAGCAGTTCGGCTCTTAAGAATAATACGTTGTGCTACAGGAGCCAGCATAGTGGCTTAGGCCTTAGCACAGATCTTGAAAGGCACATTAATGAGGGTAATTGGACGAAACAACTTAATGGAGTCCGCCCCTTTGACCTTAGGGATCAGGCAAATGGCACCGTGGTTGAGGCGGGACATATCTATTGTGCCTAGGGCGAAGCCGTTCACTATCGCATGAAACAGGTCTCTAAGGACAGGCCAAAACTTCTTAAAGAACTCCACCGGCCAACCATCCGGACCTGGAGCCGTGTCATTCTTCATGTCAGCAAGGGCCCTATCTATTTCTTGCGGCAGGAAGGACAATGCAAGGGCATCATTTTCCTGTTGAGACACTTTCTCCATTGGATCCCACAAATCGTCCGGAAGGCTGAGTCTTTTCTCTTCGGCTGTTCCCAACAGTCCGATGAAGAAATCATGAATTTGACTCACTATCTCACTTTGGGTCACTAGAAGGCCATTTTCTGACTGAAGTCTCAGAATAGAGCTTTTACGCTTTCGGCCATTGGCGTATGCATGGAAGTATCCAGTATTAGCGTCACCTTTTGTGACCCACTTGACACCGCCCCTACGACGCCAATATTCCTCTTCCGCTCTCAGGATCGCCAAGACTTGGCTTTCCAGAGAGTATCTATGCGCCCATTCGTCTTCGGAGAAAGGTCTTGCATCTGCCTGAACATCTAGGGACGCGATCTCCTCAACAAGCTGCTCCCTTTCTCTTTTAGACTCGCTGCCATAGTTAGCCCCCAACCCCGGAGGAAGGCCCGCAGAATCACAGCCGCGGAGGACCAAAACTCCGCAGGGCCGCGTTGGCGGCCAAGCTGACTCCCGATCAGCTCCCAGCGGTCCGTCACCATCTGGGAGAAACCCTCGGCCTCAAACCATGTTGTTTCGAAGAAGAATCTTCTGCTACGCCGAGCGTTGTCCTCCCCAGAGGATAAAATTAAAGGGATATGGTCCGACCCTATGCGCGTCTCAGCAACTCCTAGTCTCCAGTACAGAAAACGCGGTCGAGAACACAACGGGCAGGCGCCTGCTGTTTGTTAGTCCACGCAAATCTAGCACCTGTCCTCGCAATTTCACGCAACGCGGCGGCCGCAATCGCATTATTGAAAAGGGACACCCTTGCCCAGTCAATATTGCCGTTGTTTTTGTCCGCCCCCCAGCGGATCAAGTTAAAATCTCCGCCAACTACTAGCGACAGATTAACCGCTCTTTTAGCCCCAACCAGGGCCGTGATCTCACCCAAGAAATCAGCAGACCTCGCATGGTCGGCCGGCCCATAGACGCTCACAATCACCTAGGTCAACCCAGAAACGCGGTGTCGAACAGTTGCTGCAATAAAGAAAAACACCGGACTCCCACAGAATTACATCACACACATCACGATTACAACCCATAAGGAGACCACCCGAGCGGCCAGAGGAGGGTATCCAAAACCAGTCAAAACGACGCAGGGGATCGTACGCGAGGAGATCTCCAAACGTGAAGTCGGCTTTGATCGTTTCCTGCAACGCCACGAAATCGATACGTTCTTTGCCATATATTCTCTAAGTTGCGTCCGCCGGCCCCCATGGCTGCATCCGCGAATACTCCAGAAGATGTGCCGCATTAGATAATACGGTTGCGAAGGTGAACTCCATGGGAGCTCACGGCTTTGGCCACTCTCTTCCGCGCCGGCACACGACTAGAAGAAGGGGCGTCCAAGGCTGCCCTAGCCTCGTCCCCCTCGTTGGGCTTATGGCCCGCACCAGCCCCTACTGGTGCCGCGACCTGCTCGGCCGTTGCCTTCTCTGCCGCACAGCGAGCAGCAGCAGCAGTAGCAAGAGCAGCCTGAGCTTCTTCCCTCGCACGAACTAACGAGATAATATCCTCAGTGGAGGACTCAACCGCAACGCCACTATCATTTAGGATCGAAACAAGATGATCGTCTGCAAATGCATTCAGAATCCTAAAGGAGGGGATTGGGTTACCTGACACATCCATGTTCTTGTCAGCCGCGCGCAGCTTGGCACTCTCCAGGGACATTATGTCCCCCAGCTTGGCTTCGGCGCGCATGCTGGGGGCGCGCTGCACCACGGGGGTCGCCTTGGATCGCTTGGCTTTGACGGAAGGGCCGGACGCCACCAGAGCCGCCCCGAGCTCGCCACGCATCGCCTCCACAGGCCCAGGAGCTACCGGCGCCACCGTCTTGGACCCAGGCTTCCGTCCCGCTGTCTTCTTGGGCTGCCTGCCGGAGCCGCTCGACACATGGCGCCCCGACGCCGGAGTGGGACCAGAATCTTCATTGAGCACACATCCCGAATCCACCCCCTCCTAGCATCGGACAGGAGGGCTGGATGGCCATGGGCGCCGCCACCGAAGCGACCGCAAGCTGGTCCGAGGCAGGAAGATTGGATCCGTACTCGTCGAAATCCATCCCCCCCCCACGCGTCGCCCGCTCGGGCGACTCAGGCGGGATCGCAACCCTAGCCGCCGGGGGCTCCCCGTCCTTCCATCCCTCCCTCCGCCGCCGCCGAAGGACGCCGCCGGCCTATAGCCCGGGCCGACGGCGATGGCGGGGCCTTCCCTCTCTCCTGCGCCATGGGGGCGGTGCGGAGCCCCGCGACGTGTGGTGGCACGGCCGATCTGGCCTTGGTGGTGTGGCGGGCCTGCCTTAACCGGCGGCGGCCGCCGCGGCCTAGGGCGGCATGGAGGGCCTAGTGGTTGGGTCGGCGCCATGTGTGGTTTGCCCTCCGGACAGATTTGATCTAGCCTGTGCGGCCTGCTCGATGTGCGGCGGCTCAGGTCGGCGGCGACCCGTGCACATCCAGTGGGCAGCTTTTTTGGTGGAGCGGTGCTTCATCCTACACATTGATGACGGCGGATCTCGGCGGCGTGGCGCAGTGGAGACTCGGCACCCGATGCGCGGTGATGGACTCGCGCAGGAGGAGGTGGTTGTCTGGCGTCATGGTAGCGTCGATGGCAGAGTGGCCTGACAAGGTAGAAGCCTCAATGTCTGCTCTGAAGACGGACCTGTGAAAGATGGCGGCGACGACGCATGTGAGTGCGTCAGACCAGTTTATGCCCCAGACCCGGTATGTGGTCGGCTGGGGCTTCTAGCTGATGATGATAGGCTTAGGTGAGTGGTCTGGGTATTTGGCCCAACTAGCACCCCTTCATCATATGAATAGGAGTAGTGGCATATGTTGCCAAGATGGCGAATTCAGGCATATTGTTGTAATACTTTGTAAGGTCCTCGAGAATAATCAATAAAGTGGCTGCATGCATCTCCCAGATGCAGAGGCCGGGGGTCATCCTCCTTTTCTAAAAAAATAGCGAAGTATCCTGGGTTGCCACCACCGCCACTGTCGGGGGCTCCCCGTCCTTCCATCCCTCCCTCCGCCGCCGCCAAAGGACGCCGCCGACCTATGGCCCGGGTCGACGGCGATGGCGGGGCCTTCCTCTCTCTCTGCGCTGGGGCGGTGCGGAGCCCGCGGCGTGTGGTGGCACGGCCGATCTGCCTTGGTGGCGTGGCGGGCCTGCCTTGACCGGCGGCCGCCGCGCTGACCTAGGGACGGCGATGGTGGCGGTGCGGCGTCGCCCTGCCGTGCAGCGGCCTTGGTTGCGTTCGGCGGCGGCGGCCGGGTCTGCAGCGACGGACCATCTGACCTCGGATCGGCGGTGGCGGCATGGAGGGCCTGGTGGTTGGGTCGGGGCCATGCGTGGTTTGCCCTCCGGACAGATTTGATCTAGCCTGTGCGGCCTGCTCGATGTGCGGCGGCTCAGGTCGGCGGCGACCCGTGCACATCCAGTGGGTGGCTTTTTTGGTGGAGCGGTGCTTCATCCTACACATTGATGACGGCGGATCTCGGCGGCGTGGCGCAGTGAAGACTCGGCACCCGATGCACGGTGATGGACTCGCGCAGGAGGAGGTAGTTGTCTGGCGTCATGGTAGCTTCGATGGCAGAGTGGCCTGACAAGGTAGAAGCCTCAATGTCTGCTCTGAAGACGGACCTGTGAAAGATGGCGGCGACGACGCATGTGAGTGCGTCAGACCAGTTTATGCCCCAGACCCGGTATGTGGTCGGCTGGGGCTTCTAGCTGATGATGATGGGCTTAGGTGAGTGGTCTGGGTATTTGGCCCAACTAGCACCCCTTCATCATATGAATAGGAGTAGTGGCATATGTTGCCAAGATGGCGGATTCAGGCATATTGTTGTAATACTTTGTAAGGTCCTCGAGAATAATCAATAAAGTGGCCGCATGCATCTCCCAGATGCAGAGGCCGGGGGTCATCCTCCTTTTCTAAAAGTATCCTGGGTTGCCACCACCCAGACCCCCCCCCCCCCCAGAAGTAGTTGCTTACAGCATTCAAATACTTAGATATGTGAGTTGCCTGAAATTCAGATTATACTAAGGGCTTCTTTGATTTAAAGGATTCTCAAAGGAATTTTGAAGGATTCTGATCCTTAGGATTTTTTCCTATGTGGGTTGTTTGGTTCGTAGGATTGTAAATCATAGGAATTTTTCCATAGGATCCATTTGCACTAGATTTCATAGGAAATTTTCCATCCACTCAAACCTCTTTGAAAGAATCCTACGTTTTTCCTGTGCACAATCAAACATTCCTACATTCATGTAGGATTCAAGATGACATGCTACCCCAATCTCACGTTTTACCTATTCCTGCTTTTTGAAAATCCTACGAATCAAAGAGGCCCTAAGAAAGATATGTTGCTCTGAGGCAACACTACTGCTCTCCATTTCAAGAAGACGTGTGTTAGTCCCCATACATGCATGATTTTCGCTAGCACACCACCAATGTCCATTTTCTAAACTTACAGGCATTAACTCGGACCAAATGGGAAAGGGAGAAGAGAATAACTCGAAATTAGACAAGGGAAAACTCACTGTCAACTAGAAGTGTCCGGGCCTCAAGCTGCTGCCCCCTGTCAGCTAGAAGTGTCTGGGTCTTCGTAAGCTGACGCTCCCTGTCAACTAAAAGTGCCCGCGTCTCCGCAAGCTGCCGGTCCTTGTCGAGCCTGGCATAAAAGAAACAAGAACAAGAGCAGAACCAGCGTCTCAGCCGTCATTGCCCGTGAAATAAAAGCGAACCCAAATCAACATGCACAAGACAAGCATTCGATCTTACAGCTCGCCGCGGAGCCGGTTGTTGTCGTCCCGGAGGTTCTTGAGCTTGCTTTCCATCTCCTTCAGGGCTGCATTATCCAAATCACAAAATGTCAAAAAAAATCTCCGGCCGAGAAGGACGGAATCCGCTCAGTTTTACCTTGGCACATCTCCTTGATAGCAGGCTCCTGATCCCGCACCGTCCAGTCGTTCGAAGCTTCGCTTCTGCGCATAAGCAAGCGGGGGCACGAAGGGGAGAAAATGAGACGAAATGGGTGGGTATGTATGGCGGGGGTTAGGCGGCAAGACGGAGGCCAGTATTCTGTCGGTTCTCCATCCGCACGGGCGAAGGTTCTGGAAGCTTCTAGAGCGGGAGAAGAGTGTAAGGCAGATGCAGCAGAGAGGTGGGTTGTGGAGCGGGAAGAGATTTTGAAACAAGATCTCGTCTACTCAGATCTGTACATCACAACTACTACCAGCGCCAACTCCTCTTCTTCACTTCGCCGCCCCCGCTTCCGCTTTCCACCCGCACCACTAAAGCCACCGCGATAGCGAGATAGGGGAGATGCCGGAGGGGGAGAGGTATAGACGGGAGAACTGACCTCTGCCGCCGCCAATGCCCTCGTTTGGCCGCCGCAACCAGTCGCGGGAGCGAGACAAAGAGAGAGCCTTTCCTCATTTTGAATTCGAAGGGAGGGAGAGCTTAACTAGCATAACTTGCTCTTTGAAGTCATAGTTATGCTAGTTATGCTTTGCCACCTCATAGTTATGCTAGTCAAGGTAATATTCCTTGAAGTCATAGAAACTTGCGTAGTAATTTCAGTTTGATACTAGAATTTTAAAAATACGATTTTATGGTCATTTAACTTGACTCAAGCGTGCATATATAATCACAGTAAGCGTATGAGGGTGCATCATGTATATGACCCCACCAGCGTCGGCGTGAGTGCCGCTCTTCGTGATTTATCTTCGCACAAACGCCCTCACATTTTTTTATTTATGAAAAAAAACACCAATACTGCACATATATGCCAAAATTAAGCGCATCTCTAGCAGATCCGCTATATTCGCCCGACTCGCAAAATAACTGTCGATATACGGTATCGGGCCAAAAAAACCTGAAAAGGTACCATATATTCGGCTGACCCGTACAAATTTTTAGGGCGAGCTGTAAGATTCGCTCGTCGGCTGCCAAATCTCGTGGTTTCCTCTCATCCTTTGCGGTTTCTCCTATCCCAAGTGAGTCTTGGCGGGAGGGAAATTTCTGCCCCGCCCACCATTTCGCCACCGCCCCTCCCCAAATCTCCGGTGAATCTTGCTTCCTCCGGCCACCGCCGTCCACCCCGCGCCGTGGAGAGCTTTGGTCGTCCTTGCCCGCATCTTCTCCACTAAAATTCGAGCTCGGGGTGGGGGGGGGGGGATTTCCTGCCGCGGGCGGACTGCGGCCCCCATCACCATGCATCGGGGCGAGAGCTTCTATTGATGTCGCGTTGCAGGCGGATCTGGCTGCTCCAGGCAAGATTTAGTAGCGGCGTCTACGTGGGCCGTAGGAAGGCGATGGGAAGTAGAGGAGGCGGCCAACTGTGGTGGAGAAGGAAAGGCTTAGGCGGCTAAGCTTTCTGCCAGCGGTGGGGGAGAAGGAGGCTTCGGCGACTGTGTTTCCACCCGATGAAAGGTAAGATTTGCTGCTTTGCGCGAGTTTCGATTCCGGTTTTGAGCTCCAAATCGGCCGACAGGCGAATTTCGATGTAGCCCTGATTTTATTTTCGTAGATGGAGAGATGCTTCCATTCTGATTTGTTGCTTCCATTTTATTAATATGATTTATTTGTATGATTTTAACAATTGTTTTAATTTCGAACGATTTGTCATTGTAATAATTCTGAACCATTTGTTATTCGTATTTAAACATTTGTTGTATTTGAGATAATCATCGTATTGTATGATGTTACAAACATTTAAGTTTTATAGTTATTGCTTTTTTATTTGAGTTATATTTGCCTAAAATGATGATTTATGGTACAAATTTGCAATACCGCTCACCATCATTAGTGAGTAATTCCTTTGTAGGCATACTGGTGATGAAGATGGGTTAGATTTGTTATGTAATCGAGTCAGTTTGTTAGTGCTTGATCCCTAGTATTCACTATGTGATAGAGGCGAGGGTGTCCCGATCATTCGATGAGATGATAGTTATCGATTTGGTGGAGTCGACTTTGACGATCCGACTACAAACGTGCACGACGTTGTGCCTTAACAATCGTTAAACTAACTCTGAGAGGTTATTGACCACATCGGAGCACGTTCAACCTGACCACGAAGGTCTATTCCTGCACACAATAAAAGAACAAGCAATAATATGATAAAAGCAATCTAAATATTGTGAATATAGATGAAGTATTGATAAAGGTGGGGATCCGGAAGCGGTCTTGGCCTGGTTGCTGGACACAAATGAAGTACACGAAGTTGCAATGGTTAACTTTTAACTAAAGAAATCCCAAGCAAAAAGCTATTAGATTGATCTACTTAAATAGGAGGAAGGGGTGGCGGCCAAGGAGGTGGGAGGATGTCCCAAGGCAGCCTAAAACTAACCTAGGTCATACAAGGCTCATGGGCCAAGTAGAGGTTATGCAAAACCTTTGGACTTGTAGTTTGACTCGAATTCTGCCACAGCTTCAGATTGTTTCGTCAATATCTCAACGTTCCGGACGTATTTTAAGGTGAATCCAATTGGGTTGGAAAGTGCACGGAATAAACTTTCCAACAAAAAATAATCGCCCAATTCGGACTCCGGATGGAAGAGGTATTGGTGTTTTGAGTCACGTATGTCTGTGCAGTCCGAAACTCCAGAATGTGTGGGGCTTGGACTCTATTTTCTCTTTGCCTAAAAGTGACGTGAGAGGACTTTTTGAACAGCACATAAACGTCTCCTTTTCCCTTATCTTCATATGTGGATTTTACACATGTCCCATACACCTGCAATTAGACTTGGCACAAAATTCTGTGACGTATTTTTGTCCTGGATAACATAAATAAAATTTTATTGCATAGTTTGCATTAGAAACCACCTCGCAAGTATGCATGCATGCAATATTTTTGGTCGTATCCAAGGTAGTCATGTCCTCATCACTATGTTTTGAGATTGATGTTGATATGACTTTGCTATGCTAATGCTTGTTACTAGAGTCTGAATGCCATGATTTCAGATCAAAACACTTATGCTTTCATGAATATATTTGAGATGTTGACCTTACCTGCAAGTTGTATGCACCTGTTATCGTTATGAACTTTAGACCCCCAAGGTGACCTTAAATTGGGAAATCGGTGGGGATGACTTTAACTTTTGGAGTTCATGTTCATTGTGTGTTAATGCTTTATTCCCGTTCTCTATTAAAATGAGCATCTTAATTAGCCTTAGTTTCCATTAGGACCCGGCTGCCACCGGGGGAGGGGTAGGAAAAAAGATGTTATGCAAGTTATCATCGGAAGCAACTATAACTATATACGGAATATGTGCCTACGTATGCTTGATAAATTGGAGTTATTATGTGTTGCTCTAGGTTGTAACTGTTACATATTGAATCTCATCCAAATATCCATCGCTACTCCATGCCTGCACTTTAATACTATTGTTTTTGCTCAAGTTACTGTTGTTGCTCTGTTTTGCTACAAAACTGTTATTACTATTGCTACTGATGTTATTCTATTACCATCGCTATCACTGTTATCATATTATTGTGCTACTAATAAATTGTTGTAAGGAAGTGATTCTCAAGTGTGGTTGAATTGACAACTCAACTGCTAAGACTTATAAATATTCTTTGGCTCCCCTTGTGTCAACTCAATAAATTTGGGTGAAATACTACCCTCTAAGACCATTGCAATCATGTACACTTATGGGTCATCACTAGTAAAGTAGGAAGTTGAGTTTAGAGGTACGCAAACACAATGTTGAGACAATGAAGATTCTTGACCCGTGGTTCCAATAGGTGGTGATATCGTACATCCACATAGATGGAGACTTCAATCTATAGATGAGCTAAGATTACGAAGATCTAGGTTGCGATATTCCATGAAGGAATCGAGTCCACAAAGGGCTCGCACCCATGAAGGGTCTGCGAAGAAGCAACCTTGCCTATCCCACCGTGACTTACGCCCATGAAGGACTAGTCTCACTTGGTTAGATCTTCGCGAAGTAGGCGATCTCCAAGCCCTCACAAACTTCTTGGCTTCTTCACGACAATTGGAGATTTACAAGCACACCTAGCTGATCTAGTAGGAACCTCCCTCCAAGAGTTAATAGATGGTGTTGTTGATAATGAACACCTTGCTCTTGTGCTTCGAAAGATAACCTCCTCAACACTCAAACTCTCTCACACATATTTCGCTTTGGTAGGAGAGAATTTGGGTGTAAAGCAATGAGGACGATCAATGACAGGCTCACCCTTGATAAGGGTTGGGCCTCCTTTGTCGTTGTTCACCAAATCAGGATCAGGTACCTCATCACCTTCAAGCCGATGACTCCCAACACCCTAAAGGTGATCGTCTTCAATGTCGACGGCGTCGAGGTGGTGGCCAAGTGCAAGAGGCAGAGGGGGCCTTTGCCATGGATGTCTATGAAGTTATATCTGCATCGTTAAGACTTTTGCGTAGGATGTTTTAGATTTTTTCACCATTGCTTGTTGTTTAATTGCCTTTGAGTGTGCGTAAGACTCTGGTACATGGGTTTTTGCTATGCCTATTTATCTATGTTGAGCATGTAAGTGCGCTAGTAACCCACCACTTCAACAAGAGATTACTGACGATGATATGTACCTAGGGTAGGGTAATAGGCCTGACCTAGACGCCCTTCCCAAGGACCCTGCCCTAGAGTCAAAGACATTCAAAAGTGCAGCAACATCTATCGACTGAAATCACCTCAGAGTGCAACCCACTCGACCAACTATTCCACTGGGATAACCCTATTCCATTCGACCAGGATATAATCATTCGACCATACCAGAAACCACTCGGAGTACAGAAGGTCTAAAGTCACTCAGGATGGCAACGGTCAGGCGTTCACTCCTAGTCTTAATGATCATTTATATGTCTTTATTATTGGTGTTACAAGTAACGTCTCGCCTTAATGTACATTGAACCCCTTGTAACGTGGCTGGCTGGGGACCTGGCGCACTCCATATAAGCCACCCCCTCCACTGGCACAAGGGTTCGCACCCCGTGTAACTTCACGCATAATCCAGTCGACCAAGCCTCCGGGCACCGAGACGTAGGGCTGTTACTTCCTCCGCGAAGGGCCTGAACTCGTAAATCTTGCGTGCACAACCTCATCGTAGCTAGGATCTTGCCTCCTCCTATGTACCCCTGATAACCCACAACTATAGGGGATCGCAACAGTTTTCGAGGGTAGAGTATTCAACCCAAATTTATTGATTCGAAACAAGGGGAGCCAAAGTATATTCTCAAGTATTAGCAGTTGAGTTGTCAATTCAACCACACCTGGATAACTTAGTATCTGCAGCAAAGTATTTAGTAGCAAAGTAATATGGTAGTAGTGGTAACGATAACAAAAGTAACGGTAGCAAAAGTAATATTTTTGATGTTTTGTAGTGATTGTAATAGTAACAACGAAAAAGTAAATAAGCGAGGAACAATATGTGAAAAGCTCGTAGGCATTGGATCGGTGATGGAGAATTATGCCGGATGCGGTTCATCATGTAACAATCATAACATAGGGTGACACAGAACTAGCTCCAATTCATCATTGTAATGTAGGCATGTATGCCGAATATAGTCATACGTGCTTATGGAAAAGACCTTGCATGACATCTTTTGTCCTACCCTCCCGTGTCAATGGGATCCTAGCGGAAACTAAGGGATATTAAGGCCTCCTTTTAATAGAGTACCGGAACAAAGCATTAGCACATAGTGAATACATGAACTCCTCAAACTAGGGTCATCACCGGGAGTGGTCCCGATTATTGTCACTTCGGGGTTGCCGGATCATAACACATAGTAGGTGACTATAGACTTGCAAGATAGGATCAAGAACTCACATATATTCATGAAAACATAATAGGTTCACATCTGAAATCATGGCAAATCCTAACAAAACTAACTCGATTACATGATAGATCTCATCCAACCCATCACCGTCCAGCAAGCCTACGATGGAATTATCACGCACGGCGGTGAGCATCATGAAATTGGTGATGGAGGATGGTTGATGATGACGACGGCGATGAATCCCCCTCTCCGGTGCCACATAAGGACTTCAGTTCTGCACTACGGTGAGGTTTTAGGGCTTGGCGGTGGCTCCGTATCATAAAACGCGATGAATCCTTCTCTGATTTTTCCTCCCGAAAGTGAATATATGGAGTTGGAGTTGAGGTCGGTGGAGCGTCGGGGGCCCACGAGGTGAGGCGCGCCCCACCCTCGTGGACAAGGTGTGGGCCCTGACGTGGATTTTTCTTCCAAGATTTTTAATATTTTCCAAAAGATGTTCCGTGGAGTTTCGTGTCATTCCGAGAACTTTTGTTTCGCACATAAATAACACCATGGAAAGTCTACTGAAAACAGCGTCAGTTCGGGTTAGTTCCATTCAAATCATGCAAGTTAGAGTCCAAAACAAGGGCAAAAGTGTTTGGAAAAGTAGATACGACGGAGACGTATCAACTCCCCCAAGCTTAAACCTTTGCCTGTCCTCAAGCAATTCAGTTGATAAACTGAAAGTGATAAAGAAAAACTTTTACAAACTCTGTTTGCTCTTGTTGTTGTAAATATGTAAAGCCAACATTCAAGTTTTCAGCAAAGATTATGACTAACCACATTCATAATAACTCTTAGGTCTCATGTTTACTCATATCAAAGGCATAATCAACTAGCAAGCAATAATAATAAATCTCGGATGACAACACTTTCTCAAAACAATCATGATATGATATAACAAGATGGTATCTCACTAGCCCTTTTTGAGACCGCAAAACATAAATGCAGAGCACCTTTAAAGATCAAGGACTGACTAGACATTGTAATTCATGGTAAAAGAGATCCAGTCATAGTCATACCCAATATAAATTAATAGTAATGGATGCAAATGACAGAGGTGCTCCCCAGCTGGTGCTTTTTAATAAGAGGGTGATGACTCAACATAAAAGTAAATAGATAGGCCCTTCGCAGAGGGAAGCAGGGATTTGTAGAGGTGCCAGAGCTCGATTTTGAAATAGAGATAAATAATATTTTGAGCGGTAGACTTTCATTGTCAACATAACAACCAAGAGATGGCGATATCTTCCATGCTACACACATTATAGGCGGTTCCCAAACAGAATGGTAAAGTTTATACTCCCCCTCCACCAACAAGCATCAATCCATGGCTTGTTCGAAACAACGAGTGCCTCCAACTAGCAACAGTCCCAGGGGGAGTTCTGTTTGCAATTATTTTGATTTAGTTTGTATAAAGCATGGGACTGGGCATCCCGGTGACCAGCCATTTTCTCCTGAATGAGGAGCGGAGTCCACTCCTCTTGAGAATAACCCGCCTAGCATGGAAGATACGGACAGCCCTAGTTGATACATGAGCTATTCGAGCATACGAAACAGATTTTCATTTGAAGGTTTAGAGTTTGGCACATACAAATTTAGTTGGAATGGCAGGTAGATACCGCATATAGGAAGGTATAGTGGACTCATATGGAATAACTTTGGGGTTTAAGGGATTGGATGCACAAGCAGTATTCCCGCTTAGTACAAGTGAAGGCTACCAAAAGATTGGGAAGCGACCAACTAGAGAGCGACAACAGTCATGAACATGCATTAAAATTAATAAACATTGAGTGCAAGAATGAGTAGGATATAATCCACCATGAACATAAATATCGTGAAGGCTATGTTGATTTGTTTCAACTACATGTGTGAACATGTGCCAAGTCAAGTCACTTAAATCGTTCAAAGGAGGGTACCACCCCACTATACCACATCATAACCATTTTAATAGCATGTTGGCACGCAAGGTAAACCATTATAACTCATAGCTAATCAAGCATGGAACAAGCAACTATGATCTCTAATTGTCATTGCAAACATGTTTATTCATAATAAGCTGAATCAGGAACGATGAACTAATCATATTTACAAAAACAAGAGAGGTCGAGTTCATACCAGCTTATCTCATCTCAGTTAGTCCATCATATATCGTCATAGTTGCCTTTCACTTGCACGATCGAACGATGTGAATAATAATAAGAGTGCACGTGCATTGGACTAAGCTGGAATATGCGAGCATTCAATAAACAGGAGAAGACAAGGCAAAATGGGCTCTTGGTTAAATCAACAATAATGCATATAAGAGCCACTTCAACAATTTAATCATGGTCTTCTCCTATCGACCCCAAAGAAAAAGAAAAGAAATAAAAACTATTTACACGGGAAAGCTCCCAACAAGCAAAAGAAGAACGGGAAATGTTTTTGGTTTTTTCTTTTTAATTATTACTACAACAGCAAGAAATGTAACTAGCTAAAGCTACAACTAAACTTTTTTATTGGTTTTTCTTAAGGTTTATCAAACACACAAGAAGAAAGCAAGAAAAAGAAAATAAACTAGCATGGATATTACAGTGAAAGAGTATGAGCACCGACATCTAGCGATGAGTGTGTGAACATGATTGTAATGTCGGTGGGAAATACGTACTCCCCAAGCTTAGGCTTTTGTCCTAAGTTGGTTTATTGCCACGGGTGGCCTGGCGTCTACCCATAGTTGTAGCCAGGGTCGTACTGAGATGCGGCAATTATTGCCTCCTGGGCTACAGCGTGGCGGCGAGCTGCCTCCGCCCTCCTCTCGTACTCATCTGCCTCCTCTCTGGAAATAACATATCTTCCTTTTGCCTGATAATCAAAGAAGGCAGGAGCAGGGAGAGTAATACGGACAAAGACGACGTCACAAAGATTAAGCGATACTGGAGAGGTGATTCATTCCTCTCAACAAACTGGTGGTGAACCATAGCATTAAAGTCTAGGTAAGCAGGAGGCAATTCAATATCATCATTACGTATGGTTACACCAAGAAAATCAGCTACGCGGGTTGCATAGATTCCACCAAAGAAATCTCCATTAAATCTATTATTATGCAACCTACGTGCAACAATGGCTCCCAAATTATAAGATTTGTCTCCTAACACAACACTCCTAAGAATACTGAGGTCGGGGACACACATATGACATGCTTCATCTTTACCATTTATGCACCTACCTATGAAGAGAGCAAAATAATGTATAGCAGGAAAATGAATGCTCCCTATGGTAGCTTGTGCTATATCTCTAGATTCCCCCACAGTTATACTAGCAAGAAAATTTCTAAATTCAGATTTGCCGGGTTCACTAGCACTACCCCATTGTGGAAGTTTGCAAGCAGTGGTAAAATCCTCTAAGTCCATCGTATAAGATTTTTCATAAAGACCAAACAGGACTGTTGGAGAATTACGTGAAGATGAAAATTCAAACCTCCTCACAAAGGAACTAGTGAGATAGTGGTACTGGCGGCATTTTTCTGCCTCAAAGCTCACAAGATCAACGTTACGCAAATATGTGTTAAATTCTTCCTTGATTCCTGCTCGATCCATAAATTTTTCTGAAGGACATTCACAGGGCCGCACTGGAGCGTCCATTGGTGGCTCATCGTCAGCATCACGCATTGCAAGCCTGGGTCCTTGCTTCCTTGAAGATCCACCTTGGTACATTTTCCTAAGCATATTTCTTCCTCTAAAAAATTTCTGAAATTTTTAGTAACTTCAAACAAAAGTGAACCAAGCTCAATAAAATTGATAGCAACTACTCCTACAAGTGCCTAGAGACTATATCATGCATTAGAACTACTTGGAACCATATAAATTTAGCATGCAAGCTCAAGAACATGGTCACCTAGGCTGCACAAATTTGCAATGAATAAAGCACTAGAACAAAAACTAATTGGACCAATGGAGGAGTCACATACCAAGGAACAATCCCCCCAAGTAGTTTTGTGAGAGGTGATTTGAGCAAGGAGATCGAAAATCCCAGCAAAATGAGCTAGAACTCGTGCTTGAGCTGGATGGTGATTTTTTGGGAGGAAGAAGAAGTGTGTGGGTGCAGGAATAAGTGGAGGGGAGCCACCATGGGCTCACGAGGCAGGGGGCGCGCCCACCACCCTCATGGCCAGGTGCTTGCCCTTCCTGCTGTGTTCTTAGTGCCAGGTATTCTCAAATATTCCAAAAAAATCATATTCCATTTTCGTGGCATTTGGAGAACTTTTATTTTTGGGGTATTTTTATATTGCACGGATAAATCAGAAAACGGACAGAAAAAAACTGTTTTGCTTTATTTCAACTAAATAACAGAAAGTAGAAGGAGGGTACAGAAGGTTGTGCCTTCTAGTTTCATCCATCTCATGCTCATCAAAAGGAATCCACTAACAAGGTTGATCAGGTCTTGTTAACAAACTCATTCCGAATAACATGGAACCGGAGAAATTTCGAATAACACTATGTTACCTCAACAGGGATATGCACATCCCCAATAATAAGAATATCATATTTCTTCTTGACAAGAGGAAGAGGAAATTCAAAACCTCCAAATATAATCGATGGAATTTTTCCAATAGAGTTGATACTATGAACTTGAGGTTGTTTCCTCGGAAAGTGTATCGTATGCTCATTACCATTAACATGAAAAGTGACATTGCCTTTTTGCAATCAATAACAGCCCTGCAGTATTCAAAAGGGTCTTCCAAGAATAATAGACATACTATCGTCCTCGGAATATCAAGAATAACAAAGTCCGTTAAAATAGTAACGTTTGCAACTACAACAGCACATCCTCACATATACCGGCTGTGTATAGCAATTGATTTATCAGCCATTTGCAAAGATATTTCAGTAGGTGTCAACTTATTCAAATCAAGTCTACGATATAAAGAGAGAGGCACACTAACACCGGCTCCAAGATCACATAAAGCAGTTTTAACATAGTTTCTTTTAATGGAGCATGGTATAGTAGGTACTCCTGGATCTCCAAGTTTCTTTGGTATTCCACCTTTAAAAGTATAATTAGCAAGCATGGTGGAAATTTCAGCTTCCGGTATCTTTCTTTTATTAGTAACAATATCTTTCATATACTTAGCATAAGGATTCATTGCATATTAGTTAATCGCATACATAAAAGATAGGTCTAATCATTTCAAAGAAAGCGCTCAAAATCCTCATCATCCTTTTTCTTGGATGGTTTGGGAGGAAAAGGCATGGGTTTCTGAACCCAAGGTTCTCTTTCTCTACCGTGTTTCCTAGCAACAAAGTCTCTCTTATCATAACATTGATTCTTTGATTGTGGGTTATCAAGATCAACAACAGGTTCAATTTCCACCTCATTATCATTACTAGGTTGAGCATCATCATGAACATCATCATTAACATTATCGCTAGGTTCATGTTCATTACCAGATTGTGTTTCAGCATCAGAAATATAAATATCATTTGGATTCTCAGGTGGTTCAGCAATAGGTTCACTAGAAGCATGCAAAGTCCTATCATTTTTCTTTTTCTTCTTTTTAGAAGGACCAGGTGCATCAATATTATTTATCTGAGAATCTTGTTCAATTCTCTTAGGGTGGCCTTCAGGATACAAAGGTTCCTAAGTCATCCTACCAGTTCTAGTAGCCACTCTAACAGCATAATCATTATTCTTACTATTCATTTCATTGAGCAAATCATTTTGAGCTTTAAGTACTTGTTCTACTTGAGTGGTAACCATAGAAGCATGTTTACTAATAAGTTTAAGTTCACCTTTAACATTAGCCATATAATCACCCAAGTGTTCAATCATATAAGCATTTTGTTTTAATTGTCTACCAAAATAAGCATTGAAATCTTCTTGCTTAACCATAAAGTTATCAAACTCATCCAAGCATTGGCTAGCAATTTTAGTAGGAGGGATTTTAGCTTAATCATATCTATAGAGAGAATTTACCTTTACTACCTGTGTCGGGTTATCAAGACCATGAGTTTCTTCAATAGGTAATGGATTAGGATCATATATTTCTTCGGATGGCGGTAGATTAAGACCATGTATTTATTCAGTAGGCGGTAGATTAAGACCATGTATTTCTTCAATAGGAGGCAAATTCTTAACATCTTCAGCTTTAATACCCTTTTCTTTCATAGATTTCTTTGCCTCTTGCATATCTTCAGGACTGAGAAATAGAACACCTCTCTTCTTGAGTTGGTTTAGGAATTGGCTCAGAGCTGGCTCAGAAGCGCCCAATTATTTTCATTTGTCAACATATTATTCAATAGAATTTCAGCTTCATCCGGTGTTCTTTCCCTGAAAACACAACCAGCACAACTATCCAGGTAAACTCTGGAAGCAACGGATAGACCATTATAAAAGATATCAAGAATTTGATTTTTCTAGAGAGGATGATCAGGCAAAGCATTAAGAAATTTGCGAAGCCTCCCCCAACCTAGCGGGATACTCTCTTCTTCAATTTGCACAAAATTATATATTTCCCTTAAAGCAGCTTGTTTCTTATGAGCAGGGAAATATTTAGCAGAGAAGTAATAAATCATGTCTGGGGGACTACGTACACAACCAGGATCAAGAGAATTAAACCATATCTTAGCATCACCCTTTAATGAGAACGGAAATATTTTAAGGATATAAAGGTAGCAAGATTTCTCATCATTAGTGAACAGGGTGGCTATATCATTTAATTTAGTAAGATGTGCCACAACAGTTTCAGATTCATAGCCATGAAAAGCATCAGATACAACCAAAGTAATTACATCAGGATCAACAGAGAATTCATACCTTATCAGTAACACAGATAGGTGACGTAGCAAAAGCAGGGTCAGGTATCATTCTAGCATTAAGAGATCGCTGCTTCCATTTAGCTAATAACCTCTTGAGCTCGTATCTATCTTTGCAAGCTAAAATAGCTAAAGCAGCTCTTTTTCAAAAACATAACCCTCAGGAATAACAGGCAATTCATATTTATTAGGGGGGGAGTCTTCATCATCACTTTCATCAATATTATCAGTTTCAATAATTTCATTCTCTCTAACCCTGGCAAGTTGTTCATCAAGAAATTCACCAAGTGGCACAGTAGTATCAAGCATAGAAGTAGTTTTATCATAAGTATCATGCATAGCAGAAGTGGCATCATCAATAACATGCGACATATCAGAACGAATAGCGTAAGCGTGTTTAGGTGTCGCAAGCTTACTCAAAATAGAAGGTGAATCAAGTGCAGAGCTAGATGGCAATTCCTTACCTCCCCTCGTAGTTGAGGGATAAATTGTTGTCTTAGCGTCTTTCATGTTCTTCATAGTGACCAGCAGATATAAATCCCAAGTGACTCAAAGAATAAAGTTGTGCTCCCCGGCAACGGCGCCAGAAAATAGTCTTGATAACCCACAGGTATAGGGGATCGCAACAATTTTCGAGGGTAGAGTATTCAACCCAAATTTATTGATTCGACACAAGGTGAGCCAAAGAATATTCTCAAGTATTAGCAATTGAGTTGTCAATTCAACCACACCTGGATAACTTAGTATCTGCAGCAAAGTATTTAGTAGCAAAGTAATATGGTAGTAGTGGTAACGGTAACAAAAGTAACGGTAGCAAAAGTAATATTTTTGGTGTTTTGTAGTGATTGTAACAGTAACAACGAAAAAGTAAATAAGCGAGGAACAATATGTGAAATGCTCGTAGGCATTGGATCGGTGATGGAGAATTATGCCGGATGCGGTTCATCATGTAACAATCATAACATAGGGTGACACAGAACTAGCTCCAATTCATCAATGTAATGTAGGCATGTATTCCGAATATAGTCATACGTGTTTATGGAAAAGAACTTGCATGACATCTTTTGTCCTACCCTCCCGTGGCAGCGGGATCCTAGCGGAAACTAAGGGATATTAAGGCCTCCTTTTAATCGAGTACCAGAACAAAGCATTAGCACATAGTGAATACATGAACTCCTCAAACTATGGTCATCACCGGGAGTGGTCTCGATTATTGTCACTTCGGGGTTGCCGGATCATAACACATAGTAGGTGACTATAGACTTGCAAGATAGGATCAAGAACTCACATATATTCATGAAAACATAATAAGTTCATATCTGAAATCATGGCACTCGGGCCCTAGTGACAAGCATTAAGCATAGCAAAGTCACAACAACATCAATCTCATAACATAGTGGATACTAGGGATCAAACCCTAACAAAACTAACTCGATTACATGATAAATCTCATCCAACCCATCACCGTCCAGCAAGCCTACGATGGAATTACTCACGCACGGTGGTGAGCATCATGAAATTGGTGATGGAGGATGGTTGATGATGACGACGGCGACGAATCCCCCGAACGGACTCCAGATCAGCCCTCCCGAGATGTTTTAGGGCTTGGCGGCGGCTCCGTGTCGTAAAACGCGATGAATCCTTCTCTCTAATTTTTTCCTCCCCGAAAGTGAATATATGGAGTTGGAGTTGAGGTCGGTGGAGCGTCAGGGGGCCCATGAGGTAGGGGGCGCGCCCAGGGGGGCAGGCGCGCCCCCCACCCTCGTGGACAGGGTGTGGCCCCCCTGACGTGGATTTTTCTTCCAGTATTTTTAATATTTTCCAAAAAGATGTTCCGTGGAGTTTCAGGTCATTCTGATAACTTTTGTTTCTGCACATAAATAACACCATGGAAAGTCTGCTGAAAACAGCGTCAGTCCGGGTTAGTTCCATTCAAGTCATGCAAGTTAGAGTGCAAAACAAGGGCAAAAGTGTTTGGAAAAGTAAAACAAGGGCAAAAGTGTTTGGAAAAGTAGATACGACAGAGACGTATCAACCCCCTATTCTACTATCAGACTTACTCCCACGACAGTTGGCGCCCACCGTGGGGCTGGTGTCTTAGCAACTTCTGGTGAGGTTGCGATTTTCTCGATCTCCATCATCATGGTTTCTGGCGGTGGTTTGGCTGAGGGCCGCGACATCTGTCTCGGCGTGCTCGTTTTCATCGTCGACAACTCCGCCTGGCTCTAGGAGGCCCCTCTCGACATCGAGACGCTCCCCATCCACGGGGCGACGCACTTTCGCGCGTGCGTCCGCCGCGTTCTTCTACGGCAGCCATCGATTCAGTATCGATCGGCTCCGACAACGTCTTCACTCCCCGCTGCTCGTCGCCGCAAGCGATCTAGTCGATCGCGGCTTCAGCGGTGGGTAAAGCATGCAGTGGCCCGTCAGTCGGCCACCCCTCAAGTCGCAGCAATCGAGCCCAACGAATCTCTCTACGGGCTTTTCGACCTATCAACTGGCTCTGTCGAGACCCTGTCTGAGTGCGACAGCAGCGACCCTGCAGCGGAAGTCCTGATGGTCGACACGCCGCGCAGCCCGCCTGGTTTCCATCGCGGCGATAGTGACGATGACGGCGGCGATCCATCGCGTGTTCACGAGGAATTCCATCCCGAAGCCCTCACTTTGCAGTAGAGGGATGAACTACACCGTCGCAACGTGGAGGCACTCCACACTCCTATCATTGGAGAGACCCCCGAGGCTCGGGCCTTGGAGGCTGTGCGCCTGGCCCCTTTGGCTGAGCGCACATGACTGGAGAACCTTCAGCACTCACTCAACGAGCGCGCTTGACGACGGATCCCCGAATCTAGTCGACGATAGTGATGACCCACAAGTATAGGGGATCTATCATAGTCCTTTCGATAAGTAAGACTGTCGAACCCAACGAGGAGCAGAAGGAAATGATAAGCGGTTTTCAGGAAGGTATTCTCTGCAAGTACTGAAATAAGTGGTAACAGATAGTTTTGTGATAAGATAAATTGTAACGAGCAACAAGTAACAAGAGTAAATAAAGTGCAGCAAGGTGGCCCAATCCTTTTTGTAGCAAAGGACAAGCCTGGACAAACTCTTATAATAGGAAAAGCGCTCCCGAGGACACATGGGAATATCATCAAGCTAGTTTTCATCACGTTCATATGATTCGCGTTGGGTACTTTGATAATTTGATATGTGGGTGGACCGGTGCTTGGGTGATGTTCTTACTTGAACAAGCATCCCACTTATGATTAACCTCTATTGCAAGCATCCGCAACTACAACAAAAGTATTAAGGTAAACCTAACCATAGCATGAAACATATGGGTCCAAATCAGCCCCTTACGAAGCAACGCATAAACTAGGGTTTAAGCTTCTGTCACTCTAGCAACCCATCATCTACTTATTACTTCCCAATGCCTTCCTCTAGGCCCAAATAATGGTGCAGTGTTATGTAGTCGACGTTCACATAACACCATTAGAGGATAGACAACATACATCTCACCAGAATATCGAACGAATACCAAATTCACATGACTACTAATAGCAAGACTTCTCCCGTGTCCTCAGGAACAAATGTAACTACTCACAAAGCATATTCATGTTCATAATCAGAGGGGAAATAATATGCATAAAGGATCTGAACATATGATCTTCCACCAAGTAAACCAACTAGCATCAACTACAAGGAGTAATCAACACTACTAGCAACCTACTAGCACCAATCCCGGACTTGGGGACAAGAATTGGATACAAGAGATGAACTAGGGTTTGGAGATGAGATGGTGCTGGTGAAGATGTTGATGGAGATTGCCCTCTCCCGATGAGAGGAGCGTTGGTGATGATGGTGACGATGATTTCCCCCTCCCGGAGGGAAGTGTCCCCGGCAGAACAGCTCTGTCGGAGCCCTAGATTGGTTCCGCCTCGTGGCGGCGGAGTCTCGTCCCGAAAGGTTGTCTCTGATTTTTTTTCTCATCGAAAGACTTCATATAGGAGAAGATGGGCATCAGAGAGCCACCAGGGGGCCCATGAGGTAGGGGGCGCGCCCCAGGGGGGGCACCCTCGTGAGCAGGGTGTGGGCCCCCTGGCCTTCATCTTTGGCGACGATTTTTCTTTATTTATTTTAAGACATTCCGTGGAGTTTCAGGACTTTTGGAGTTGCATGTAATAGGTCTCCAATATTTGCTCCTTTTCCAGCCCTGTAATTCCAAATGCCGCATTCTCCCTCTTCATGTAAACCTTGTAAAATAAGAGAGAATAGCCATAATTATTGTGACATAACGTGAAATAACAGCCCATAATGCGATAGATATCGATATAAAAGCATGATGCAAAATGGACGTATCAACTACCCCAAGCTTAGACCTCGCTTGTCCTCAAGCGAAAAGCCGATAACAATAAATATGTCCTCATGTTTAGAGGTAGAGGCGTCGATAAAAATAAAATACGGACATGAAGGCATCATGATTATTCTCATAACAGCAACATATATAGATTTGTCATATGATTACTTATGTTCAAGTGATGATCTATTCACAATGCAAAAGTATGAATCAGAAACCCTGTTGGGCACCAACAAATTATAACCTCAGTCATTGAAACAATTGCAATTTATCATAACATCGGAAAGAGTCTATGTCAGAGCTTAAAAGCAAGTCCACATACTCAACTATCACTTAGTCCTTCATAATTGCTAGCACTCACGCAATACTTGTGGTTACGGAGTTTTAATCGGACACAGAGAAAGATAGGGGCTTATAATTTTGCCCCACAACCTTTTACCTCAAGGGTAATGTCAACAATAACAATTCATGCTCCCCCTACATTCAATTAGATATATATATCATGTTCTTTCCAACATGCTGGGCTTGCCAAAGGATAAAATGAAAAATGAAAGGTGAAGATCACCGTGACTCTTGCATAAGGTAGATGATAATAATAAAAGATAGTCCCTTTGTAGAGGGAAGCAGAGGTTGCCATGCGCTTTTATGGTTGGATGCACAAAATCTTAATGCAAAAGAACGTCATTTTATATTGCCCTTGTATGTGGAACTTTATTATGCAGTCCGTCGCTTTTATTATTTCCACAACAAGTTCATACAAAGCTTATTTCTCTGCACTAATAAGTCATGCATATTTAGAGAGCAATTTTTATTGCTTGCATCGATGACAACTTACTTGAAGGATCTTACTCAATCCATAGGTAGATATGGTGGACTCTCATGGCTAAACTGGTTTAATGGTATTTGGAAGCACAAGTAGTATCTCTACTTGGTTCTGAGAATTTGGCTAGCATGAGGGGGAAAGGCAAGCTCAATATGTTAGAGGATCCATGACAACATACTTTATCTCAGATACAAGATAACATAACTCATTATGTTGTCTTCCTTGTCCAACATCAACTCTTTAGCATGTCATATTTTAATGAGTGCTCCCAATCATAAAAGATGTCAACGATAATATATCTATATGTGAAACCTCTCTTTCCTTATTACTTCCTATTAATTGCAACGATGACCAAAGCTATATTTGCCAACTCACAACAACTTTTTAATCATCATACTCTTTCTATGTGAAGTCATTACTTTTAATAAGATCAATATGAACTCCTTGTTTCTTTTTATTCTTTTCTTTTATTCACCCAAGATCATGGCAAAGTAATCAAGCCCTTGACTCAACACTAATCTTTATTATATATAGCTCACGGACTCGATTACATAGAGGGATTATAAAGCAAAACTCAAAACTAGATCATGCCATGACTTTATTCTACTAAATCGATATACTACTAATAGGATCGAACTAAGAAAAACGGTAAAGATAGGAGTTGTGATGGTGATACGATACCGGGGCACCTCCCCCAAGCTTGGCAGTTGCCAAGGGGAGTGCCCATACCCATGTGATTATGTCTCCTTCTTTGTTGTTGGTGTAATATTCTTGGCGATGATTCCCCTCAAGATACGGTTCTCCTCCTCGAGCTTATTGACTTGCTGCTTGAGGTCCATTATTTCCTTGCGAAGCTTTCCTATAACGGCTAAAGCTCCTTGCACCCAAGGGTGTTGCATAGCTGCGGGAGAACAAGAGACACTCCTCCTCATATTTTAAGAAAGAAATCTAACATTGGAAGGGACAACCGAGTTAGGAATAGCTGAGCTCAGAGTTCCCCATCGTGAACCCAGCTCGAGGCGAGAGGTGACTTCTTGATCCTCCATGGCATCTACCCTCATCAAGTCAGCCTCCATCTCTTCCTCCGTTGCTGGCCCAAAGTGGTCAGCATCGCTGTGTGCCCTTGGTTCCAATGCCTGATTAGATACCCGGCTTTCCCCGAATGACTCTTGAGAAGACATCTTGCTCTAATTTGCAGCAGCAACGGCTTGAAACAAGAACAGAGGATATTTGCGTGATACGGGGGTCAAAACCTTCGGGAGAATATATAATGAATTTTTACCGACCAAAATAAGTATCGTGCAAGAAAACAGAGTCCGGAGGGCACACGAGGTACTCACGAGGTAGGGGGGGCGCGCCCAGGGGGGTAGGGCGCGCCCTCCACCCTCGTGAAGGCCTCGTGTCCTTCCCGGACTTCCACTTATTTTTCTATTTTTCTAAATATTCCAAAACGGAGAAATATTGCCTTAAAAATTGTTTTGGAGTCGGTTTACTTACCGTACCACATACCTATTCCTTTTCGGAGTCTGAAACGGCCTGGAAAGTGTCCCTTATGTATTCCTCCGGGGTTACGGTTTCAATAATATTGGTTTCAACATTTATGGGATTACCTGAGATATAATGTTTGATTCTTTGACCGTTTACTACCATCGGATTTGTGCCTTCAAAGTTGTTGATTTTTATGGCACCGGAACGATAGACCTCCTCGATAACGTAGGGACCTTCCCATTTAGAGAGAAGTTTTCCTGCAAAAAATCTTAAACGAGAGTTGTATAGGAATACATAATCACCTACATTAAACTCATGCTTTTGTATCCTTTTGTCATCCCATCTTTTAACTTTTTCTTTAAATAACTTGGCATTTTCATAAGCTTGGGTTCTCCATTCATCAAGTGAGCTAATATCAAATAACCTCTTCTCACCGGCAAGTTTGAAATCATAGTTGAGCTCTACAATAGCCCAATATGCCTTATGTTCTAGTTCGAGAGGTAAGTGACATGCTTTTCCATAAACCATTTTATACGGAGACATACCCATAGGATTCTTATATGCAGTTCTATAGGCCCATAATGCATCATCAAGTTTCTTGGACCAATTGTTTCTAGACCTATTAACAATATTTTGCAAAATTAATTTGAGTTCTCTGTTACTCAATTCTACTTGACCACTAGACTGCGGGTGATAAGGAGATGCAATTCTATGATTAACGTCATATTTAACAAGCATTTTACGGAAAGCACAATGAATAAAGTGTGAACCACCATTAGTCATTAAATATCTAGGGACTCCAAACCTCGGAAAAATAACTTCCTTAAGCATTTTAATAGAAGTGTTATGATCAGCACTACTAGTTGGAATAGCTTCTACCCACTTAGTAACATAATCAACGGCAACTAAAATATGCGTATATCCATTAGAGGCAGGAAAAGGTCCCACAAAGCCCCAAACATCAAATGGTTCAATAACAAGTGAATAATTCATAGGCATTTCTTGACGTCTACTAATATTACCAATTCTTTGACATTCATCACAAGACAAAACAAACTTACGGGCATCCTTGAAGAGAGTAGGCCGATAAAAACCAGATTGCAATACCTTATGTGCAGTTCTATCTCCAGCGTGGTGTCCTCCATAAGCTTCGGAGTGACACTTGCGTAGGATATGTTCCTGTTCATGCTCAGGTACACAACGTCTAATAACACCATCTACTCCTTCTTTATAAAGATGTGGGTCATCCCAAAAGTAATGTCGCAAATCATAAAAGAACTTTTTCTTTTGTTGGTATGTGAAGCTAGGTGGTATAAATTTAGCAACAATATAATTAGCATAATCAAGATACCATGGAGTGCTACGAGAAGTGCTTATGACATTTAATTGTTCATCAGGAAAGCTATCATCAATAGGTAGTGGGTCATCAAGAACATTCTCTAACCGAGATAAGTTGTCTGCAACGGGGTTCTCAGCTCCTTTCCTATCAACAATATGCAAATCAAATTCTTGCAGCAAGAGAACCCATCTAATAAGTCTAGGTTTAGCATCTTTCTTTTCCATAAGATATTTAATAGCAGCATGATCGCTGTGAATAGTTACTTTAGAATCAACAATATAGGGTCTGAATTTATCACAAGCAAATACAACTGCTAAAAGTTCCTTTTCCGTAGTAGCACAATTTCTTTGAGCATTGTCTAGAGTCTTACTAGCATAATGGATAACATTTAACTTCTTATCAACTCTTTGCCCTAGAACAGCACCTACAAAGATAATCACTAGCATCACACATAATTTCAAAGGGTAAATTCCAATCGTGTGGTCGAACAACAAAAGTGTAGACTAATGCTTTCTTAAGTATTTCAAATGCTTCTACACAATCATCATCAAAGACAAATGGTACATCTTTTTGTAATAACTTAGTCAAAGGCCGAGAAATTTTTGAGTAATCCTTAATGAACCTCCTATAAAACCCGGCGTGACCAAGGAAACTTCTTATACCTTTGATGTCCTTGGGACATGGCATCTTCTCAATAGCATCAACCTTGGCTTTATCAACTTCAATACCTCTTTCATAAACTTTGTGCCCCAAGACAATACCTTCATTAACCATAAAGTGGCACTTTTCCCAATTCAAGACAAGATTAGTTTCTTCACATCTCTACAAATCGATCAAGATTGCTCAAGCAATCATCAAAAGAGGATCCATAGACGGAAAAGTCGTCCATGAAAACCTCACAAATCTTTTCACAAAAATCAGAGAATATAGCCATCATGCATCTTTGAAAGGTAGCAGGTGCATTACATAAACCAAAAGGCATACGTCTATAAGCAAAAGTACCAAAAGGGCATGTAAAAGTAGTCTTTGATTGATCTTTAGCCGACACAGGTATTTGAGAGAAACCATAATAACCATCTAGAAAGCAATAATGTGTATGTTTGCATAATCTTTCTAGCATTTGATCAATAAAAGGTAAGGGTGATGATCTTTCTTAGTAGCTTTATTTAATTTGCGGAAATCAATTACCATCCTATAACCTGTGATAATTCTTTGCGGAATCAATTCATCTTCATCATTAGGGACAACAGTAATACCTCACTTCTCAGGGACACAATGGACAGGACTTACCCACTGACTATCAACAACGGGATAAATTATACCTGCCTCCAGAATCTTGAGTATTTCTTTTCTTACCACTTCTTTCATTAGGATTCAAACGTCGTTGAGGATCACGGACTGGTTTGGCATCCGCTTCCAAATTTATTTTATGTTGACATAGAGTGGGACTAATGCCCTTAAGATCATCAAGAGTATATCCAATAGCGGCACGGTGCTTCTTCAGAGTTTTCAATAATCTTTCTTCTTCATGCTGAAAGGTTAGCACTAATAATAACATGATATATTTTCTTTTCATCAAGATAAGAATATTTAAGATTATTAGGCAACGGTTTAAGCTCAAACACGGGATCACCCTTGGGTGGAGGAGGATCCCCTAGGATTTCAACAGGCAAATTATGTTGCAGAATAGATTCCTGTTTAAAGAATACTTCATCTATTTCCCTTCTTTCATTCATGAACATCTCATTTTCATGGTCTAGCAAATAGTGTTCCAAATGATCACTAGGAGGTACGACAATAGAAGCAAGACCAATAATTTCATCCTTACTAGGCAATTCTTCCTCACGATGTTGTTTACTAAATTTAGAGAAATTAAACTCATGAACCATATCATCCAAGCCAATAGTAACAACATTCTTTTCGCAGTCTATCTTAGCATTAACAAGATTCAAGAAGGGTCTACCAAATATAATGGGACAAAAGCTATCTTGTGGAGAACCAAGAACAAGAAAATCAGCAGGATATTTAATTTTCCCACACAAGACTTCAACATCTCTAACAATTCCCACCGTGAAATAGTATCTCTATTGGCAAGCTTAATTGTGACATCAATTTCTTCTAACTCAATAGGTGCAAAATCATGCATAATTTCTTTGTATAAGTCAATGGGTATTGCACTAGCACTAGCACCCATATCACATAAGCCATGATAACAATGATCTCCTATTTTAATGTAAATAACAGTAACGCCTACCACAGGTCTATGTTTATCTTTAGCACAAGGTTTAGCAATTCTAGCAGCTTCACCACGTAATTGAATAACATGCCCATCAATATTATCGCACAAGAGATCTTTAACAATAGCAATATTAGGTTCTACTTTGACTTGCTCAGAGGTGTATAAGTTCTAATATTGCTTTTAAGAACAACAGTTGAAGCTTTAGCATGATCCTTTACTCTAACAGGAAAGGTGGTTTCTCAACATAAGAGGTGGGAACAATAGGATCATTATAAGTGACAGTCTTTTCTTCAACTTTAATAGGTGCAACTACTTTTACTTCTATGGGAGGATGATATTTAAACCACTTCTCCTTAGGGAGATCAACATAAGTAGCAAAAGATTCACGTAAAGAAGCTACTATCTCGTAGTCAAGTCCATATTTAGTGCTAAACTTACGGAAAGTATCGGTATCCATAAAAGATTTAACACAATCGAACTTAGGTGTCATACCTGACTCCTTACCTTCGTCGAGGTCCCAATCTTCGTGGTTATGCGTTTAATTCTATCCAATAAATTCCATCTGAATTCAATAGTCTTCATCATAAAAGAGCCAACACAAGAAGTATCGAGCATGGTGCGATTGTTATCGAAGTCGAGCATAAAAATTCTCAAGAATTGTCACTTTTGAGAGCTCATGATTGGGGCATGAATATAACATTGATTTAAGCCTCCCCAAGCTTGAGCGATGCTTTCTCCTTCGCGAGGCCAAAAATTATATATATAATTACGATCACGATGAACAAGATGCATAGGGTAATACTTTTGATGAAATTCCAATTTCAATCTTTTATATTTCCATGATCCCGTATCATCACATAGCCTATACCATGTCAATGCGTCTTCCTTCAAAGATAAAGGGAAGACCTTCTTCTTAACAACATCATCGGGTATACCGCAAGCTTAAATAATTCACAAACTTCATCCACATAGAGTAGATGTTCATCAGGATGCTTTGTTCCATCTCCTGTAAAAGTATTAGCCAGCAGTTTTTCCATCATACCCGAAGGAACTTCAAAAGGTGTTTCATTTTCAATAGGTTCAGAAGGTTGAGGAGCAACTCTTTGCTCTACTGGACGGGGTGAAGATACCCCGAACAAACCCCTCAGAGAATTACTTTCCATAGTAACAAGTGACAGAAAATTTCAGCACATTATATAAATTTTTCCTTACCAAATTCCACTTACCAAAGGCGCTACACCGCAACGGCGCCTTTAAAAGAGTCTTGATGAGCCACAAGTATAGGGGATCTATTGTAGTCCTTTCGATAAGTAAGAGTGTCGAACCCAACGAGGAGCAGAACGAAATGATAAGCGGTTTTCAGCAAGGTATTCTCTGCAAGTACTGAAATAAGCGGTAACAGATAGTTTTGTGATAAGATAAATTGTAACGAGCAACAAGTAACAAGAGTAAATAAAGTGCAGCAAGGTGGCCCAATCCTTTTTGTAGCAAAGGACAAGCCTGGACAAACTCTTATAATAGGAAAAGCGCTCCCGAGGACACATGGGAATATCATCAAGCTAGTTTTCATCACATTCATATGATTCGCATTCGGTACTTTGGTAATTTGATATGTGGGTGGACCGGTGCTTGGGTGCTGTTCTTACTTGAACAAGCATCCCACTTATGATTAACCTCTATTGCAAGCATCTGCAACTACAACAAAAGTATTAAGGTAAACCTAACCATAGCATGAAACATATGGGTCCAAATCAGCCCTCATTTAAAGCAACGCATAAACTAGGGTTTAAGCTTCTTTCACTCTAGCAACCCATCATCTACTTATTACTTCCCAATGCCTTCCTATAGGCCCAACTAATGGAGAAGTGATATGTAGTTGACGCTCGCAAAACACCACTAGAGGCTAGACAACATACATCTCATCAAAATATCGAATCTAATACCAAATTCACATGACTACTAATAGCAAGACTTCTCCCGTGTCCTCGTGAACAAATGTAACTACTCACAAAGCATATTCATGTTCATAATCAGAGGGTAATAATATGCATAAAGGATCTGAACATATGATCTTCCATCAAGTAAACCAACTAGCATCAACTACAAGGAGTAATCAACACTACTAGCAACCTACTAGCACCAATCCCGGACTTGGGGACAAGAATTAGATACAAGAGATGAACTAGGGTTTGGACATGAGATGGTGCTGGTGAAGATGTTGATGGAGATTGCCCTCTCCCGATGAGAGGAGTGTTAGTGATGATGATGAAGATGATTTCCCCCTCCCGGAGGGAAGTGTCCCCGGCAGAACAGCTCTACCGGAGCCCTAGATTGGTTCCGCCAAGGGTCCGCCTCGTGGCGCCGGAGTCTCGTCCCGAAAGGTTGTCTCTGATTTTTTTCTCATCGAAAGACTTCATATAGGAGAAGATGGGCATCGGAGAGCCACCAGGGGGCCCATGAGGTAGGGGGCGCACCCCAGGGGGGCGCCCCCCACCCTCGTGAGCAGGGTGTGGGCCCCCTGGCCTTCATCTTTGGCGACGATTCCGTGGAGTTTCAGGACTTTTGGAGTTGCACAGAATAGGTCTCCAATATTTGCTCCTTTTCCAAATTCTGCATTCCAGCTTGTTTCAAGATTCGCCCTCTTCATGTAAACCTTGTAAAATAAGAGAGAATAGCCATAAGTATTGTGACATAACGTGAAATAACAGCCCATAATGCGATAAACATCGATATAAAAGCATGATGCAAAATGGACGATCGGTCAATGGCAATTGTTCCCTTTGAACCTCGGATATACCGCATCCGATTCGTAATCTTATAGCCGCAGCCCGTATAGCAGAAATCAATTTAGCTGCTCCAATCAAATACTTGTATAGGCTCGATGCAGATCTCGAGCATTGCTCCGGCAGCAAAGCAGCGTAACACAACAGCTTGCTCGGGCCTCAGAATAGATCCACAAAGAAGTTCTGGTGGAGGATATGATCGATCGGCTCACAGCCCAAAATCGCCTCTGCAGTGTGAAGGACTTGGGCACCGCCAGGAGCAGTATCTGGGTCGGAATCATGAGCAGTATGATCATCGACTCGGCCGTGATGACCACCGTCGAGTGCCTACGCCCCCTCCGAGGGGCGGGTCATACGCGCCCCGGCAGTATGATGATAGGCGCACGTATAGCAACGAGCGGAGGGTTCCAGTCGACCCAAGGGAGCTCGGGTTTGATGCAAGGTCAATTCTTGTACAAGGTCAGTCGACAGAAACCGGACCACAGAGAAGGGTTGGGCAGAGATCTTCTGACTGGCAGCAGAGTACACGTCTCCGGACCTGAGTGCTTCAGCAAAGCTATCAGAGCTGTTGAGATCCCTCCCAACTTCAGGTTGGCAACGGGAGTGGGCAAGTTCACCGGTGAGTCGAAGCCTGACACTTGGCTGGAAAGATTATCGAGTGACTGTGCAGATTGGTGGTGGTAATGATGAGGTAGCCATGAAGCATCTTCCCCTAATGTTGGAAGGTTCGGCCAGAGCTTGGTTGAATCAGTTGGCCCCTAGTAGTATATACAGTTGGGAAGAGTTGGCCCGAGTGTTTGTCAAAACATTTGAAGGCACTTGCAAACGTCCCACAGGGCTGGCTGAGTTGCAGCATTGTGTACAGAAACCGAATGAAACCTTGAGGGAATACATCCAGAGGTGGACCACTTTGCATCACATGGTGGAAAATGCGTGTCGACACCAAGCAGTTTGCGCCTTCAAGGAGGGCATTCGCATGTAGAGCTTAACCTGAAAATTGGTCGGACAGGAGATATGACCCTGACCCGAATGATGGAAATAGCCACTCAGTACGCTAACAACGAGGAAGAAGACCGACTCCGCAGTGGCAAGAGCAAACCAGTCGCCCAGGACATCGGAGGAGGTAATTCCAATGGAAATGTAAGCGCAAGTCGAGCCAAAGAAAGCCTCGGAGAGGCCGCAGCCAGACCCAAGGAAAATTCAAAGGAAAGCCTAAGGGGCCTTGGATCCCCAAGAAGGTGAAAGATCAAGCAGGGAATGATGTGCTAGATTTGCCGTGTCATGTACACACCAAGAAGGATGAAGAGGGAAACCTGATTTATCCAAAGCATACCACTCGACAATGTCGATTCCTTGTCCAACAATTCCGAGAGGGCCAGCCCAGTGAGAAAGAGAAGGAATCTGATAAGGATGAAGACAAAGAGGAAGATGGTGGTTACCCCAATGTCAATGCCACTTTGGTGATTTTTGCTGACGTTGAGAGAAAAAGTCGACTGAAGGTCATCAACAGAGAAGTAAACATGGTTGCCCCGGCAACGACAACATATCTGAAGTGGTCGAAGACTCCTATTACATTCGACCAGTCTCACCATCCAACGCACGTTGCAACCCAGGGCGGCAAGCGTTGGTGGTCGACCCAGTCGTTGGGGGCACTCTACGGACCAAAGTTCTGATGGATGGTGCCAGTGGCCTGAACTTTATGTATGCTGAGACTCTCCGAGAGATGGGCATTCCGATGTCCAAGCTCAGTGAAAGCAATATGCGATTCCACGGTGTCATCCCAGGGAAGAAAGCCGATTCACTCGGTGATGACCCACAAGTATAGGGGATCTATCGTAGTCCTTTCGATAAGTAAGAGTGTCGAACCCAACGAGGAGCAGAAGGAAATGATAAGCGGTTTTCAGAAGGTATTTTCTCAAGCAATCAAATAATAGGTAACAGATAGTTTTGTGATAAGATAATTTGTAACGAGCAACAAGTAACAAAAGTAAATAAAGTGCAGCAAGGTGGCCCAATCCTTTGTAGCAAAGGACAAGCCTGGACAAACTCTTATATAGAGAAAACCGCTCCCGAGGACACATGGGAATTATCGTTCAAGCTAGTTTTCATCACGTTCATATGATTCGCGTTCGGTACTTTGATAATTTGATATGTGGGTGGACCGGTGCTTGGGTGCTGTCCTTACTTGGACAAGCATCCCACTTATGATTAACCCCTATTGCAAGCATCCGCAACTACAAAAGAAGTATTAAGGTAAACCTAACCATAGCACGAAATGTATGGATCCAAATCAGCCCCTTACGAAGCAACGATAAACTAGGGTTTAAGCTTCACACTCTAGCAACCCATCATCTACTTATTACTTCCCAATGCCTTCCTCTAGGCCCAAATAATGGTGAAGTGTCATGTAGTCGACGCTCACATAACACCACTAGAGGAGAGACAACATACATCTCATCAAAATATCGAATCTAATACCAAATTCACATGACTACTAATAGCAAGACTTCTCACATGTCCTCAGGAACAAACGTAACTACTCACAAAGCATATTCATGTTCATAATCAGAGGAGTATTAATATGCATAAAGGATCTGAACATATGATCTTCCACCAATAAACCAACTAGCATCAACTACAAGGAATAATCAACACTACTAGCAACCTACAGGTACCAATCCCAAACTTAGAGACAAGAATTGGATACAAGAGATGAACTAGGGTTTGAGAAGAGATGGTGCTGGTGAAGATGTTGATGGAGATTGCCATCTCCCAATGAGAGGAGCATTGGTGATGACGATGGTGATGATTTCCCCCTCCCGGAGGGAAGTGTCCCCGCAGTAACAGCCTCACGGAGCCCTAGATTGGTTTCGCCAAGGTTCCGCCTCGTGGCGGCGGAGTCTCGTCCCGAAAGCTTGCTTATGATTTTTCTTCGGACGAAAGACTTCACATAGCAGAAGATGGGCACCGGAGGCCAACAGGGGGCCGCCCAGGGGGGTAGGACGCGCCCCACCCTCGTGGACAGGTGGAGGCCCTCCTGACGTATTTCTTCCGCTCAATATTTTTTATTATTTCCAAAAATAACTTTTGTGGAGTTTCAGGACTTTTGGAGTTGTGAAGAATAGGTCTCTAATATTGGCTCCTTTTCCAAGCCCGAATTCCAGCTTGCTTACATTCTCCCTCCTTATGTAAACCTTGTAAAATAAGAGAGAATAGGCATAAGTATTGTGACATAATGCGTAATAACATCCCATAATGCAATAAATATCGATATAAAAGCATGATGCAAAATGGACGATCAACTCCCCAAGCTTAGACCTCGCTTGTCCTCAAGCGGAAGCCGATAACGATAAATATGTCCACATGTTTAGAAGTAGAGGTGTCAAAAAAATAAAATACGGACATGAGGGCATCATGATTATTCTCATAAGAGCAACATATATGGATATTGTCATATGATTTCTTATTCTCAAGTAATAATCTATTCACAATGCAAAGTATGAATCAGAAACTCTATTGAGAACAAACAAACTATAATCTCAGTCATTGAAGCAATTGTAATTTATCATAACATCAGAAAGAGTCTGCTACGTCTTGAGCTTATGCTGGTTTTCCCCAAGAGGAGAGGATGATGCAGCACAAGAGCATAAGTATTTCCTTAGTTTTTGAGAACCAACGATCAATCCAGTAGGAGGACACACACAAGTCCCTCGTACCTGCACAAAGCGATAGCTACTCGCAACCAACGCGATTAGGGGTTGTCAATCCCTTCACGGTCACTTACGAGAGTGAGATCCGATAGAGATAACATTTTTGGTATTTTTGGTATAAAGATGCAAAGTGAAAAGTAAAAGGCAAAAGTAAAACAAAGCAAGTATAAAAGTGATGGAGATTGATATGATGAGAATAGACCCGGGGCCATAGGTTTCACTAGTGGCTTCACAAGAGCATAGATATTCTACGGTGGGTGAACAAATTACTGTTGAGCAGTTGACGGAATTGAGCATAGTTATGAGTATATCTAGGTATGATCATGTATATAGGAATCACGTCCGTGACAAGTAGACCGAAATGATTCTGCATCTACTACTATTACTCCACTCATCGACCGCTATCCAAAGATGCATCTAGAGTATTAAGTTGAAAACAGAGTAACGCCTTAAGCAAGATGACATGATGTAGAGGAATAAATTCATGCAATATGATAAATACCCCATCTTGTTATCCTCGATGGCAACAATAAAATACGTGCCTTGCAACCCTTTCTGTCACTGGGTAAGGACACCGCAAGATTGAACCCAAAGCCATGCACTTCTCCCATTGCAAGAACTACCAATCTAGTTGGCCAAACAAACGGATAATTCGAAGAGACTTGCAAAGATAACTCAATCATACATAAAAGAATTTAGATAAGATTCAAATATTATTCATAGATAAGTTGGATCATAAACCCACAATTCATCGGTCTCAACAAACACACCGCAAAAAGAAGATTACATCGAATATATCTCCACGAGAGAGAGGGGAGAACATTGTATTGAGATCCAAAAAGAGAGAAGAAGCCATCTAGCTACTAGCTATGGACCCGAAGGTCTGAAGTAAACTACTCACACTTCATCGGAGAGGCTATGATGTTGATGTAGAAGCCCTCCGTGGTGGATGCCCCCTCCAGCGGAGCTCCGAAACAGGCCCCAAGATGGGATCTCGTGGATATAGGAAGTTTTGGCGGTGGAATTAGGTTTTTGGCTCCCCTCTGATTGTTTGGGGGTACGTAGGTATATATAGGAGGAAGGAGTACGTCGGTGGAGCGACAGGGGGCCCACGAGGCAGGGGGCGTGCCCTAGGCCCCCCCCCCACCCTCATGACCACCTCTTTCGTTCCTTGGAGTAGGGTCCAAGTCCCCTGGATCACGTTCGGTGAGAAAATCACGTTTCCGGAGATTTCATTCCGCTTTGGACTCCGCTTGATATTCTCTTTCTTCAAACACCGGAAAGGAAAAAAAACAGCAATTCTGGGCTGGGCCTCCGTTAATAGGTTAGTCCCAAAAATAATATAAAAGTGGAAAATAAAGCCCAATATAGTCCAAAACAGTAGATAAAGTAGCATGGAGCAATCAAAAATTATAGATACGTTGGAGACGTATCAGGCATCCCCAAGCTTAATTCCTGCTCGTCCTCGAGTAGGTAAATGATAAAAAGAGAAAAGAGAATTTTTGATGCGGAGTGATACTTTGGCATAATTTCAATGTAAATCTTCTTAATCATGGTATGAATATTCAGATCCGAAAGATTCAAGACAAAAGTTCATATTGACATGAAAATAATAATACTTCAAGCATACTAACTAAGCAATTATGTCTTCTCAAAATAGCATGGCAAAAGAAAGTTCATCCCTACAAAATCATATAGTTAGGCTATGCTTCATTTTCGTCACACAAAGATGTTCCCAACTTCTATACCCCCGATGACAAGCCAAGCAATTATTTCATACTTAAATAATCTCAAACTATTTCAACCTTCATGCAATACATGAGCGTGAGCCATGTATATAGCACTATGGGTGGAATAGAATATGATGATGGGGATTGTGTGGAGAAGACAAAAAGGAGAAAGTCTCATATTGACAAGGATAATCAACGGGCTATGGAGATGCCCACCAATTGATGTCAACATGACGAGTAGGGATTGCCATGCAACGGATGCACTAGAGCTATGAATGCTCAACAAAACAAAACTAGTGGGTGTGCATCCAACTTGCTTGCTCATGAAGACCTAGGGCATTTGAGGAAGCCCATCGTAGGAATATACAAGCCAAGTTCTATAATGAAAAATTTCCACTAGTATGAAAGGCAACTTATGAGACTCACTATATGAAAAACATGGTGCTACTTTGAAGCACAATATATGAGACTCACTACATGAAGAACAAGGTGCTACTTTGAAGCACAATATATGAGACTCACTACATGAAGAACAAGGTGCTACTTTGAAGCACAAGTGTGGAAAAAGAGGATAGTAACATTGCCCTTTTATTTATTTTCTTTTTTGGGCCTTTTTAGCCTTTCTCTTTTTGGGCAATGCTCTAATAATGATGATCATCACACTTCTATTGATTACAACATAAGGATTACAACTCAAACTAGAACAAGATATGACTCTATATGAATGCCTCCGTGATGTATCGGGATGGTGCAATGAATCAAGAGTGACATGTATGAAAAATAATGCATGGTGGATTTGCAACAAATACGATGTCAACTACATGATCATGCAATGGCAATATGACAAAAGTAAAGTATATCATGATGATGATGAAAGGAACGGTGGAAAGTTGCATGGCAATATATCTTGGAATGGCTATGGAAATGCCATAATAGGTAGGTATGGTGGTTGTTTTGAGGAAGATATAAGGAGGTTTATGTGTGATAGAGCGTATCATATCACGGGTTTGATGCACCGCTAAGTTTGCACCAACTCTCAAGGTGAGAAAGGGCAATGCACTGCATCAAGAGGCTAGCAAAGGCGGAAAGGTAAAAGTGCGATAATCCATGGACTCAACATTAGTCAAAAGAACTCATATACTTATTGCAAAAATTTAGAAGTCATCAAAAATCAAGTACTATGTGCATGCTCCTAGGGGGATAGATTGGTAGGAAAAGACCATCGCTCGTCCCCGACCGCCACTCATAATGATGCACAAGCCAGGTAACACTTCATGTTTCAAATTTGTTACACAACTTTAACCATACGTGCATGCTACGGGATTTGCAAGCTTCAACACAAGCATTTCTCAAATTCACAACTACTCAACTAGCACGACTTTGATATTATCACCTTCATATCTCAAAACAATTATCAAGCATCAAACGTTTCTTAGTATTCAACTCACTCAAAAGAAAGTTTCACATATCTTGAATACCAAGTATATTAACATTAAGCAAATTACCATGCTATTAACGACTCTCAAAATAATCTAAGTGAAGCATGAGAGATCAAGTTTCTTTAAACAAATCCACCACCGTGCTCTAAAAGATCTAAGTGAAGCACTAGAGCAAAAATTATCACGCTCAAAAGATATAAGTGAAGCACATAGAGCAAAACTATCAAGCTCAAAAGATATAAGTGAAGCACATAGAGTATTCTAGCAATTTCCTATCAAATTGGCTTCTCTCAAAAGGTGTGTACAGCAAGGATGATTGTGGTAAACTAACAAGCAAAGACACAAATAATACAAGACGCTCCAAGCAAAACACTTATCATGTGGTGAATAAAAATATAGCTCCAAGTAAATTACCGATGGAAGTGGATGAAAGAGGGGATGCCTTCCGGCATCCCCAAGCCTTGACTTTTTGGTGTCCTTGGATTATCTTGGGGTTGCCATGGACATCCCCAAGCTTAGGCTCTTGCCACTCCTTGTTCCATAATCCATCAAAAGAATTCACCCAAAACTTGAAAACTTCACAACACAAAACTCAATAGAAATCTCGTGAGTCTGCTAGAGAAAGAAAACAAAAGACTACTTTAAGGTACTGTAATGAACTCATTATTTATTTATATTGGTGTTAAACCTACTGTATTCCAACTTGTCTATGAATAATAAAATATTTTACTAGCCAGCCATAGATTCATCAAAATAAGCAAACAACACACGCAAAACAGAATCTGTCAAAAACAGAATAGTCTGTAGTAATCTATAACTAATGCAAACTTCTGAAACTCTAAAAATTCTACCAAAATTAGACGACATGGAAAACATTTTTATTGATCAGCAGCAATTGGAATCAGTATTTTATCACGTTCTGGTGATTTGTAACAATTCGGGCACTGAGCGCAAAGTTTCTGGAAATTACAGCAAGATCAAATAACTATCATCCAAGAAGATCCAATAGGTTCAACTTGGCACAAACACTAATTAAAAGATAAAACCACATCTAAACAGAGGCTAGATGGATTATTTATTCCTAAACAGAAGCAAAAACAAAAAAACTAAAAATAAAATTGGGTTGCCTCCCAACAAGCGCTTTCGTTTAACGCCCGTAGCTAGGCATAAAAGCAAGGATAGATCTAGGTAGTGCCGTAGTAATAAGATAGATCGGTGAAACTCATTTCATATTATCTACGCTTGGCAGCAAGTTTTCTTTGAGGAAAGCAAAAGTAATCAAAAGGCTAAATTTAATAGGACAAAAGTCCCCAAGATCAATTTTAGGAGGTATAGGTTCCTCTTACGGCCCTTCAGATTGCACAACCAATTCATCGTTATAAGCATCCTTTTGACAGAACTTTGTGAGCCTATACTCAAGAGAGCATCCTAGCTCATTGTTTCTAATAGCCAAATCATCATTAAACTCAAAGATTCTATCAATTAAAATATTGGTAGGCACTTTTTTTCTAAGATTCTCATTGAAAGCAACATAGTCGATAGATTGAAAACGCATTATTCCTTCTTGATCAAAAAGGATAGATTCTATGGGAGGACGGCCAGCGTCCACCCTATAATGCGCAAAGATTTCTTTGGCTTCTTTTATTATAAATCTAAATTCATGAGCCAAAAAGATAGTAGCGGCACGCTTAACAGAGGAGTGTTCAATATTAGAAAATTCTAGGAAAATTATTTGTATAGAAGGGTGCATATGCATAAATTGCCTTTCAAGTTCAACGATAAGCATAGCAATAGCGTCCGCAAGACTACTAGTTATATGAAGAATAGAACCACCCATAGAGGGTAAAGCACCCGCACAAGTAAAGAAATCTTGAATAACTCCTTTTCCAATAATATTACCACTACCGATTCGAAATCTTTTTGTATGGTAGGTAGGGGATTCTTCAGCAGGAGCTTCAGAATTTTTCATGATATTATTATCGCCCATATCGGCAATAATTTCCCCAATTTCAGACATAACGACAAGCAAGCAAACTAACACACGAGCAAACAAGCGGACGAGGAAAAGGCAACAGGAAAGAGAGGAGGAGATTGGGAAAGAGAGGGCGAATAAAACGACAAGGGTGAAGTGGGGGAGAGGAAAACGAGAGGCAAATGGCAAATAATGTAATGCGAGAGATAGGGATTGTGACGGGTACTTGGTATATCTTGACTTGCTCTTGCGTGAGCCTCCCCGGCAACGGCGCCGTAAATCCTTCTTGCTATGTCTTGAGCTTATGCTGGTTTTCCGCGAAGAGGAGAGGATGATGCAGACAAGAGCGTAAGTATTTCCTCACTTTTTGAGAACCAAGGTATCAATCCAAAGAGGAGGCCACGACAAGTCCCCTGCACCTGCACAAAACGATAGCTACTCACAACCAACGCGATTAGGGGTTGTCAATCCCTTCACGGTCACTTACGAGAGTGAGATCTGATAGAGATAATATTTTTGTATTTTTGGTATATAGATGCAAAGTAAAAATAAAAGGCAAAGTAAAACAAAGCAATTATAAAAGTGATGGAGACTGATATGATGAGAATAGACCCGGGGCCATAGGTTTCACTAGTGGCTTCTCTCAAGAGCATAGATATTCTACGGGTGAACAAATTATCGTTGAGCAATTGATGTAATTGAGCATAGTTATGAGTATATCTAGGTATGATCATATATATAGGCATCACGTCCGTGACAAGTAGACCAAACGCTTCAAGATCTACTACTATTACTCCACTCATCGACCGCTATCCAAAGATGCATCTAGAGTATTAAGTTAAAAACAGAGTAACGCCTTAAGCAAGATGACATGATGTAGAGTAATAAATTCATGCAATATGATAAATACCCGATCTTGTTATCCTCGATGGCAACAATACAATGTGTGCCTTGCAACCCTTTCTGTCACTGGGTAAGGACACCGCAAGATTGAACCCAAAGCCATGCACTTCTCCCATTGCAAGAACTACCAATCTAGTTGGCCAAACCAAACGGATAATTCAAGAGACTTGCAAAGATAACTCAATCATACATAAAAGAATTCAGAGAAGATTCAAATATTATTCATAGATAAGCTGGATCATAAACCCACAATTCATCGGTCTCAACAAACACACCGCAAAAAGAAGATTACATTGAATATATCTCCACGAGAGAGGGGGGAACATTGTATTGAGATCCAAAAAGAGAGAAGAAGCCATCTAGCTACTAGCTATGGACCCGAAGGTCTGAAGTAAACTACTCACACTTCATCGGAGAGGCTATGGTGTTGATGTAGAAGCCCTCCGTGGTGGATGCCCCTCCAATGAGCTCCTAATAGGCCCCAAGATGGGATCTCGTGGATACAGAAGTTGCAGCCGGTGGAATTAGGTTTTGGCTCCCCTATGATCGCTTGGGGGCGTGAGGTATATATAGGAGGAAGGAGTACGTCGGTGGAGCGACAGGGGCCCACGAGGCAGGGGCACGCCCCACCCTCGTGACCGCCTCTTTCGCTCCTTGGAGTAGGGTCCAAGTCCCTTGGATCACGTTCGTGAGAAAAATCACGCTCAAGATTTCATTCCGTTTGGACTCGTTTGATATTCTGCTTTCTTGAAACACTGAAAAAAGGCAAAAAACAACAATTCTGGGCTGGGCCTCCCGTTAATATGTTAGTCCCAAAAATAATATAGAAGTGGAAAATAAAGCCCAATATAGTCCAAAACAGTAGATAAAGTAGCATGGAGCAAAATTATAGATACGTTGGAGACGTATCAGAGTATATGTCAGAGCTTTCTAGCAAGTCCACATAATCAACTATCATTTAGTCTTTCATAATTGCTAACACTCACGCAATACTTGTGGTTACGGAGTTTTAATTGGACATAGAGAAAGATAGGGGCTTATAGTTTCGCCTCCCAACCTTTTACCTCAAGGGTAATGTCAACAATAATAATTCATGCTAACCCACATCCAATTATATATATATATATATATATATATATATCAGGATCTTTCCAACATCCTTTGCTTGCCAAAGGATGAAATGTAAAAAGGATAGGTGAAGATCACCATGACTCTTGCATAAGGTAGAAGATAATAATAAAAGATAGGCCCTTCGCAGAGGGAAGCAGAGGTTGCCATGCGCTTTCAGGGTTGGATGCACAAAATCTTAATGCGAAAGAACATCACTTTATATTGCCACTTGTGATATGAACCTTTATTATGTAGTCCTTCGCTTTTATTTCTTCCACATCACAAGATCGTATAAAGCTTATTTCCTCCACACCAATCAATCATACATATTTAGAGAACAATTTTTATTGCTTGCACCGATGACAACTTACTTGAAGGATCTTACTCAATCCATAGGTAGATATGGTGGACTCTCATGGCAAAACTGGTTTTAAGGGTATTTGGAAGCACAAGCAAGATCTCTACTTGGTGCAAAGAATTTGGCTAGCATGAGGGGGAAAGTCAAGCTCAACATGTTGGATGATCCATGACAATATACTTTATCTCAGATATAAGAAAACATAACCCATTACGTTGTCTTCCTTGTCCAACATTAACTCTTTAGCATGTCATATTTTAATGAGTGCTCCCAATCATAAAAGATGTCCAAGATAGTATATTATGTGAAACCTCTCTTTCTTTATTACTTCCTATTAATTGCAATGATGACCAAAGCTATGTTTGACAACTCCCAACAAATTTTAATCATCATACTCTTTCTATGTGAAGTCATTACTCTCAAGAAGATCAATATAATCTCTTTGTATTTCTTTTTATTCTTTTCTTTTCTTTTATTCCCTCAAGATCATAGCAAGATAATCAAGCCCTTGACTCAACACTAATCTTTATTATATAGCTCACGGACTCGATTACGTAGAGAGATCATAAAGCAAAACTCAAAACTAGATCATACCAAAACTTTATTCTACTAGATCAAGATGCTACTTAATAGGATCGAACTAAGAAAAACGGTAAAGAAAGGAGATGTGGTTGTGATACGATACCGGGGCATCTCCCCCAAGCTTAGCAGTTGCCAAGGGGAGTGCCCATACCCATGTGATTATGTTTCCTTCTTCGGAGGTGATGGAGATGATGGTTTAGTTGATGGCGTAGGCTTCTTCCTTAATTTGCTCTTGATGACAGAATTTTGATCCCTCAAGTCATCAATCTCCTGCTCCAGGCTTAATATCTTTTTGCATAGTTCCTGCTTGTTTTCCTGCAAGAGACGAAAAGGGATAAACTCGATCTTAAGTTTCTTTGCTCTATCAGGGAGGCTTGACTTTTTGAACTCCACATGCATGTCCCCAGGTTGAGGTAATGGGACTTCATCTTCATCTGAGCTCGTCTCCTCCTTTCTCTTGGGTTCATAGTCCTCTTCTTCTTCCGTAGTCCAACCATAATGCTCCACATCTCCATAGACCTTAGGATTTGCAAGGTAATCAGCCACATAGCTTTCTCCTTCCGAATCCTGGGACGACATGTTGCTCTAATCTGCAGCACGACAACTCGAAATGAAAACAGAGGATATTTGCGTGATACAGGAGTCAAAACCTTTGGGATATTATATAATGAATTTTTACCGACCAAAATACGTATCGTGCAAGAAAACGGAGTCCGGAGAGCGCACGAGGTGCCCACGAGGCAGGGGGGCGCGCCCTCCACCCTCGTGGAGCCCTCGTGTCCTTCCCGGGCTGCTTCTTATTTTTGTATTTTTCTTAATATTCCAAAACGGAGAAAAATTGCCATTAGAACTGTTTTGAAGTCGATTTACTTACCGTACCACGTACCTATTCCTTTTCGGAGTCTGAGTCGTTCTGGAAAGTGTCTCTTATATATTCCTACGGTGTTACGGTTTCAATAACATCAGTTTCAACATTTATAGGATTACCTGAGATATAATGTTTGATTCTTTGACCATTCACCACCTTCGGATTTGTGCCTTCGAAGTTGTTGATTTTTATGGCATCGGAACGATAGACCTCCTCGATAACGTAAGGACCTTCCCATTTAGAGAGAAGTTTTCCTGCAAAAAATCTTAAACGAGAGTTGTATAGCAATACATAATCACCTACATTAAACTCACGCTTTTGTATTCTTTTGTCATGCCATCTTTTGAATTTTTATTTAAACAACTTGGCATTTTCATAGGCTTGGGTTCTCCATTCATCAAGTGAGCTAATATCAAATAACCTCTTCTCACCGGCAAGTTTGAAATCATAATTGAGCTCTTTAATAGCCCAATAAGCCTTATGTTCTAGTTCGAGAGGTAAGTGACATGCTTTTCCATAAACCATTTTATACAGAGACATGCCCATAGGATTTTTATATGCAGTTCTATAGGCCCATAATGCATCATCAAGTTTCTTGGACCAAATCTTTCTAGATCTATTAACAGTCTTTTGCAAAATTAATTTGAGCTCTCTATTACTCAATTCTACTTGACCACTAGACTGTGGGTGATAAGGAGATGCAATTCTACGATTAACATCATATTTAGCAAGCATTTTACGGAAAGCACCATGAATAAAATGTGAACCACCATCAGTCATTAAATATCTAGGGACTCCAAACCTCGGAAAAATAACTTCTTTAAGCATCTTAATAGAGGTGTTATGATCAGCACTACTAGTTGGAATAGCTTCTACCCACTTAGTAATGTAATCAACAACAACTAAAATTTGTGTGTATCCATTAGAGGCAGGAAAAGGTCCCATATAATCAAAGCCCCAAACATCAAATGGTTCAATAACAAGTGAATAGTTCATAGGCATTTCTTGATGTCTACTAATATTACCAATTCTTTGACATTCGTCACAATACAAGACAAACTTACGGGCATCCTTGAAGAGAGTAGGCCAATAAAAACCGGATTGCAATACCTTATGTGCAGTTCTATCTCTAGCGTGGTGTCCTTCATAAGCTTCGGAGTGACACTTGCATAGGATCTGTTCCTGTTCATGCTCAGGTACACAACGTCTAATAACGCCATCTACTCCTTCATTATAAAGATGTGGATCATCCCTGAAGTAATGTCTCAAGTCATAGAAAAACTTTTTCTTTTGCTGATATGTGAAACTAGGTGGTATAAACTAGCAACGCTATAATTAGCATAATCAGCATACCATGGAGCACTACGAGAAGCATTTATGACATTCAGTTGTTCATCAGGAAAGCTATCATCAATAGGTAGTGGGTCATCAAGAACATTTTCTAACCTAGACAAGTTGTCTGCAACGGGTTCTCAGCTCCTTTCTATCAATAATATGCAAATCAAATTCTTGTAGTAAGAGAACCCATCTAATAAGTCTAGGTTTAGCATCTTTCTTTCCCATAAGATATTTAATAGCAGCATGATCCGTGTGAATAGTTACTTTAGAATCAACAATATAAGGTCTGAACTTATCACAAGCAAATACAACTGCTAAGAATTCCTTTTCAGTAGTAGCATAATTTCTCTGAGCATTGTCTAGAGTCTTACTAGCATATTGAATAACATTTAATTTCTTATCAACTCTTTGCCCTAGAACAGCACCTACAACATAATCACTAGCATCACACATAATCTCAAAGGGTAAATTCCAATCAGGTGGCTGAACGATAGGTGCAGAGATCAATGCTTTCTTAAATATTTCAAATGCTTCTACACAATCATCATCAAAGACAAATGGTATATATTTTTGTAATAAATTAGTCAGAGTCCGAGAGATTTTTGAGAAGTCCTTAAAGAACCTCCTATAAAAACCGGGCGTGACCAAGGAAACTTCTTATACCTTTGATGTCCTTGGGACATGGCATCTTTTCAATAGCATCAACCTTGGCTTTATCAACTTCAATACCTCTTTCAGAAACTTTATGCCCCAAGACAATGCCTTCATTAACCATAAAGTGGCACTTTTCCCAATTCAAGACAAGATTAGTTTCCTCACATCTCTGCAAAACTCGATCAAGGTTGCTCAAGCAATCATCAAAAGAGGATCCATAAACGGAGAAATCGTCCATGAAAACCTCACAAATCTTTTCTCAAAAGTCAGAGAATATAGCCATCATGCATCTTTGAAAGGTAGCAGTGCATTACATAAACCAAAAGGCATACGTCTATAAGCAAAAGTACCAAAAGGGCAAGTAAAAGTGGTCTTTTATTGATCATCGGGCCTAATACGTATTTGAGAGAAACCAGAATAACCATCTAGAAAGAAAAAATGTGTATGTTTGGATAATCTTCCTAGCATTTGATCGATAAAAGGTAAGGGGTAATGATCCTTTTTAGTAGCTTTATTTAATTTACGGAAATCAATTACCATCCTATAACCTGTAATAATTCTTTGTGGGATCAATTCATCTTTATCATTAGGAACGACGGTAATACCTCCCTTCTTAGGGACACAATGGACAGGACTTACCCACTGACTATCAGCAATGAGATAAATTATACCTGCCTCAAGGAGCTTTAGTATTTCTTTTCTTACCACTTCTTTCATTTTAGGATTCAGCCGTCGTTGGTGATCACGAACTGGTTTGGCACCTTTCTCCAAATTTATTTTGTGTTGGCATATAGTGGACTAATGCCCTTAAGATCATCAAGAGTATATCCAATAGCAGCACGGTGCTTCTTCAGAGTTTTCAATAGTCTCTCTTCTTCATGCTCTGAAAGGTTAGCACTAATAATAACAGGATATATATTTTTCTCACCAAGATAAGCATATTTAAGAGTATCAGGTAACGGTTTAAGCTCAAATACGGGATCACCCTTGGGTGGAGGAGGATCCCCTAGGATTTCAATAGGCAAATTGTGTTTCAGGATGGGTTCCTGTTTAAAGAATACTTCATATATTTCCCTTCTTTCATTCATAAACATATCATTTTCATGGTCTAGCAAATATTGTTCTAAAGGATCACTAGGAGGTACGGCAATAGAAGCAAGACCAAATATTTCATCCTTACTAGGAAATTCCTCTTCACGGTGTTGTCTATGAAATTTAGAAAAGTTGAACTCATGAGACATATCACCTAGACCAATAGTAACAACATCCTTTTCACAGTCTATCCTAACATTAACTGTGTTCAAGAGGGGTCTACCAAATATAATGGGACAAAAGCTATCTTGTGGGGAACCAAGAACAAGAAAATCAACAGGATATTTAGTTTTCCCACACAAGACTTCAACAGCTCTAACGATTCCCATTGGTGATATAATATCTCTATTGGCAAGTTTAATTGTGACATCAATATCTTTGCTACCTCTTGAGCACTGCGTTGGATTTCCTTGAAGAGGAAAGGGTGATGCAGCAAAGTAGCGTAAGTATTTCACTCAGTTTTTGAGAACCTAGGTATCAATCCAGTAGGATGCTACGCGTGAGTCCCTCGTACCTACACAAAACAAATAACTCCTCGCAACCAACACGATAAGGGGTTGTCAATCCCTTCACGGTCACTTACGAGAGTGAGATCTGATAGATATGATAGGATAATATTTTTGGTATTTTTGTGATAAAGATGAAAAGTAAAATAAAAGCAAAGTAAAAAGCAAAGGAAATAACAAAGTGTTGGGAGATTAATATGATGAAGATAGACCCGGGGGCCATAGGTTTCACTAGTGGCTTCTCTCAAGAGCATAAATATTCTACGGTGGGTGAACGAATTACTGTTGAGCAATTGACAGAATTGAGCATAGTAATGAGAATATCTAAGTTTGATCATGTATATAGGCATCACGTCCGAGAAAAGTAGACCGACTCATGCCTGCATCTACTACTATTACTCCACTCATCGACCGCTATCCAGCATGCATCTAGAGTATTAAGTTCATGAAAATAGAGTAACGCCTTAAGCAAGATGACATGATGTAGAGGGATAAATTCATGCAATATGATAAAAACCCCATCTTGTTATCCTCGATGGCAACAATACAATACGTGCCTTGCTCCCCCTCATCCTTTGGGAAAGGACACCGCAAGATTGAACCCAAAGCTAAGCACTTCTCCCATTGCAAGAAAGATCAATCTAGTAGGCCAAACCAAGCTGATAATTCGAAGAGACTTGCAAAGATAACCAATCATACATAAAAGAATTCAGTGAAGATTCAAATATTGTTCATAGATAATCTTGATCATAAACCCACAATTCATCGGTCTCAACAAACACACCGCAAAAAGAAGATTACATCGAATAGATCTCCACGAGAGTGGGGGAGAATATTGTATTGAGATCCAAAAAGAGAGAAGAAGCCATCTAGCTACTAACTATGGACCCCGAAGGTCTAAGGTAAACTACTCACACTTCATCGGAGAGGCTATGGTGTTGATGTAGAAGCCCTCCATGATGGATGCCCCCTCCGGCGGAGCTCCGGAACAAGCCCCAAGATGGGATCTCGTGGGTACAGAAGGTTGCGGCGGTGGAATTAGGTTTTTGGCTCCGTATCTGATCGTTTGGGGTACGTAGGTATATATAGGAGGAAGGAGTACGTCGGTGGAGCAACAGGGGGCCCACGAGGGTGGAGGGCGCGCCCTGGGGGGTGGGCGCGCCCCCTACCTCATGGCCTCCTCCTTTGTTTCTTGACGTAGGGTCCAAGTCTCCTGGATCATAATCTTCCTAAAAATCACGTTCCCGAAGGTTTCATTCCGCTTGAACTCCGCTTGATATTCCTTTTCTCGCTAAACTCGAATAGGCAAAAAACTGCAATTCAGGCTGGGCCTCCGGTTAATAGGTTAGTCCCAAAATAATATAAAAGTGGATAATAAAGCCCAATAATGTCCAAAACAAGAGATAATATAGCATGGAGCAATCAAAAATTATAGATACGTTGGAGACTTATCAATCTTCTAACTCAAGAGGGTGCAATATCATGCTTAATTTCTTTGTATAAGTCAATAGGTATTGCACTAGCACTAGCACCCATATCACACAAGCCATGATAACAATGATCTCCTATTTTAATGTAAATAACAGCATGCCTACCACAGGTCTATGTTTATCTTTAGCACAAGGTTTGGCAATTCTAGTAGTTTCATCACGAAAATGAATAACATGCCCATCAATATTATCGGACAAGAGATCTTTAACAATAGCAATATTAGGTTCAACTTTAATTTGCTCAGAGGTGTATAAGTTCGAATATTGCTTTTACGGACCACAGTTGAAGCTTTAGCATGATCCTTTATCCCCGACAGGAAAGGTGGTTTCTCAACATAAGAAGTAGGAACAATATGATCATTATAAGTGATAGTCTTTTCTTCAACTTTAATAGGTGCAACTACTTTTACTTCTATGGGAGGATGATATTTAAACCACTTCTCCTTAGGGAGATCAATGTGAGCAGCAAAAGATTCACAGAAAGAGGCTACTATCTCAGAGTCAAGTCCATATTTAGTGCTAAATTTACGGAAAACGTCGGTATCCATAAAAGATTTAACACAATCAAACTTAGGTGTCATACCTGACTCCTTACCTTCGTCGAGATCCCAATATTCAGAGTTGCGTTTAATTCTTTCCAATAAATCCCATTTGAATTCAATAGTCTTCATCATAAAAGAGCCAGCACAAGAAGTATCGAGCATGGTGCGATTGTTTTTAGAAAGCCGAGCATAAAACCTTTGAATGATTATTTCTCTTGGGATCTCATGATTGGGGCATGAATATAACATTGATTTAAGCCTCCCCCAAGCTTGAGTGATGCTTTCTCCTTCACGAGGCCAAAAATTATATATACGATTGCGATCACGATGAACAAGATGCATAGGATAAAATTTCTGATGAAATTCCAATTTCAATTGTTTGTAGTTCCATGATCCCGTATCATCACATAGACTATACCATGTCAATGCATCTCCTTCAAAGATAAAGGGAAGACCTTCTACTTAATAACATCATCGGGCACACACGCAAGCTTAAATAACCCACAAACTTCATCCACATATATTAGGTGCTCATCAGATGCTTTCTTCCATCTCCTGCAAAAGGATTAGCTAGCAATTTTTCTAACATACCCGAAGGAATTTCAAAGTAGACATTTTCATTTTCAGTAGGTTCAGTAGGTTCAGTAGGTTGAGGAGCAACTCTTTGCTCTACTTGTCGGGGTGAAGATACCCCAAACAAGCCCCTCAGAGGATTACTTTCCATAGTAATAAGTGACAGTAAATTTCAGCACACTATATAAATTTTTCCTTACCAAATTCCACCTACCAAAGGCGCTTCACCCCGCAACAGCGGCGTAAAAGAGTCTTGATGACCCACAAGTATAGGGGATCTATCGTAGTCCTTTCGATAAGTAAGAGTGTCGAACCCAATGAGGAAGCGAAGGAAATGATAAGCGGTTTTCAGCCAAAGAAGGTATTTTCTCGCAAGCACTAAAATAATAGGTAACAGAGTAGTTTTGTGATAAGATAATTGTAACGAGCAACAAGTAACAAATGTAAATAAAGTGCAGCAAAGGTGGCCCAATCCTTTTGTAGCAAAGGATAAGCCTGGACAAACTCTTATATAGATAAAAGCGCCTCCCGAGGACACATGGGAATTATCATCAAGCTTAGTTTTCATCATGTTCATATGATTCGCGTTACGGTACTTTGATAATTTGATATGTGGGTGGACTGGTGCTTGTGTGCTGTCCTTACTTGGACAAGCATCCCACTTATGATTAACCCCTATTGCAAGCATCTCGCAACTACAAAAGAAGTATTAAGGTAAACCTAACCATAGCATGAAATGATGGATCCAAATCAGCCCCTTACGAAGCAACACATAAACTAGGGTTTAAGCTTACATCACTCTAGCAACCCATCATCTACTTATTACTTCCCAATTCCTTCCTCTAGGCCCCAAATAATGGTGAAGTGTCATGTAGTCAACGTTCACATAACACCACTAGAGGAGAGACAACATACATCTCATCAAAATATCGAACGAATACCAAATTCACATGACTACTAATAGCAAGACTTCTCCCATGTCCTCAGGAACAAACGTAACTACCCACAAAGCATATTCATGTTCATAATCAGAGAAGTATTGTTATGCATAAAGGATCTGAACATATGATGTTCCACCAAATAAACCAACTAGCATCAACTACAAGGAGTAATCAACACTAGTAGCAACCTCATGTGTACCGGTCCAGACTTAGAGACAAGAATTGGATACAAGAGATGAACTAGGGTTTGAGAAGAGATGGTGCTAGTGAAGATGCTGATGGAGATTGCCCTCTCCCGATGAGAGGAGGCGTTGGTGATGACGATGGCGATGATTTCCTCCCTCCGGGAAGTGTCCCTCGGCAACAGCTCTCTAGGAGCCCTAGATTGGTTCCGCCAAGGTTCCGCCTCGTGGTGGCGGAGTCTCGTCCCGAATGCTTGCTTATGATTTTTCTTCGGACGAAAGACTTCATATAGCAGAAGATGGGCACCGGAGGGCCAGGGCCACGAGGCGGGCGCGCGCCCAGGGGGGTAGGGCGCGCCCCCACCCTCGTGGACAGGTGGAGGTCCCCTGACGTATTTCTTCCGCTCAGCGCGCCCCACCCTCGTGGACAGGTGGAGGTCCCCTGACGTATTTCTTCCGCTCAGTATTTTTTATTATTTCCATAAATAACTTTCATGAAGTTTCAGGACTTTTGGAGTTGTGCAGAATAGGTCTCTAATATTGGCTCCTTTTCCAGCCCAGAATTCCAGCTGCCGGCATTCTCCCTCCGTATGTAAACCTTGTAAAATAAGAGAGAATAGGCATAAGTATTGTGACATAATGCGTAATAACAGCCCATAATGCAATAAATATCGATATAAAAGCATGATGCAAAATGGACGTATCACTCGGCCGGATCACTCTTGACGTGGTTTTCAGTGATTCGAAGAATTACCTCAAAGAAAAGTTGACATTTGAAGTTGTGGATTTTCACAGTGCTTATCATGTTATTCTGGGCAGACCTGCATATGCTTGTTTCATGGCTCGACCGTGTTACGTATACCTCAAACTGAAGATGCACGGTCCTAAAGGGCGTGATCACAATCACTTGTAATCGGCGAGGAAGGCGGAAGAGTGCCGAAGGGCTCAAAGATTGCCGATGAACATATGGCAGCAAAGGAAATGCAAGAATACCCGGAAGAGCATGAATCCGAGTGATTTGCCAAGAAGCACCTTGATGCATTTCGATCAAATGTCTGGTGAAACAAAGCAAGTTCACATTCACCCGGCCAATCCCAATGCTTTGCTCCGGCCACATATTTCAACAATACTTGACAGCAAATAGAAAGAAGCGCTCATCCAGTTCCTCCGTGAAGCTGGGACATCTTTGCATGAAAACCTTCGCTACATGCGGTGTACCTGAGGGGCTGGTGAGCACCGTTTACAGAAATCGACCAAAGCAAAACCTGTCAAAGACATCTCCGTCGGTCCGCCGTGGAGAAGAGGAAGGCAATTGGTGAAGAGGTGGCTCGACTTCTTGCTGAGTTTATCCGTGAGATATACCACTCCAGTGGCTGCGCCAATCATTGTCATGGTCCCCAAGAAAGGCGATTCGCTTCGCATGTGCATCGACTTCAAGCATATCAATCGGGCTTGCCCAAAACATCATTTCCCTCTGCCCGCATCGATCAAATTGTCGCATGGAAGCTACGAGATGCGCGTTTGTCCTTTGGGCGCTTATTCGGGGTACCATCGAGATCCGCCATTTATATGGACCCGGAAGCGAAATAAAAACAGCTTTTATCACCCCATTCGGCGATTGCTTTGCTATGTTACCGCTCCTTTGGTCTGCCAAGGAATGTTGGTGCCACATTCATGCACATGATTCAAGTGCTCGCTCACTCAAATTAGTCGAATGTGCCGTGCATACATGGATGACATCATGGTCAGAAAATCAGCGTAAAGGTTCCGAACCCTCACTTGACAAACCTTACATGCGAAACCTTTGCCAATTTGAGAAGATATGATATCAAGCTTAATCCGTCAGAGAGTGCACATTCGAGTCCAGCGCGGAAAAGTTACTCGGTTTCCTGCCGTTTTACGAGCGAGTCGATCGATAAAACTAGGCGGAAGAAAGTTGGTGCCATCCTCACGAATGAAATGCCTGCGTCGCGTGTGCAGCGGGATGTTCGGAAGCTTACCTTGGTTTGTTTGATTGCATTGAAGCGAATCATTTTCTCGTCTCGATGAAAAGGCATTACCTCTTTACCGTAAGCACGATGAAGAAATCACGACAAGTTCGAGTGGACTCGTTGAAGCGTACTTGCCAATGTTTGCTTAGAAGCTCAATAGCCACCTTTGCTATACAAGTTGTCGTATCACAGTGCTCCACGCAGTCGGCGGGAAGAAGGCAAAGCCTACAAAGCTTTCGAAGCGCCGAAAATTAACTTATATTATGCGAAGTCTTGACTCATCCCAGCGGAGATATCGCATTATGTCGGAAGCTTGTTTTATATGGAATTTAT